>OV050031.1:206909193-211909193 GCA_920105625.2 Clusia tigrina
TGCGCAGATCGTCGGGTGAAGATCAGAGAGATTGCCGCCATCGACCGGAAAAGTCATAGACGCGGTTTTTTGGGATTCGCAAGGCATCATCTTTACCGACTATTTGGAGAAGGGAAGGACAATCACGAGGTAGTACTTCGCTGATTTATCAGACTCATTCTATGCTGAATTTATGAAAAAACAGCCCCATTTGATGAAGAAAAAAGTGGTATTTCACCATGACAACGAACCACCTCACTCATCCGCAATCGCCACAGAAAAACTGGTTGAAGTACGCTACGAATTACTGCCTCATCCACCGTATTCTCCGGATTTGGTCCCATGCGATTTCTTTTTGTTTCCAAATATGAAAAAATGGCTTGGTGGAAAGCGATTCGCGTCAAACGAGGAAGTCATTGCCGCAACAGAGGCCTATTTTGCGGAGTTCCACATCGCTGGACTAAATGTATCGAGCTGAAAGGAGACTATATTGAGAAATAAAAAAAAATTAAAAAGCCTTTCTTGCCTAACATGGGTACTTTTACACTCCTCGTAATGTACATTGGTACCACCACTGAGCAAACAATATATATAGAGAGCTCCAACAGCAAAAATAGTGGTTTAATAAATTGCTCAGCGCTAGATCCCAATGCACAGCGTGTTCCATAAGCGTAGATCCCACACAACAACAATTTCCAGTGATTTCATTAAACCACTAATTTCGCGATTTGAGCTCTCTATATATGTATTGTTTGCTCAGTGGTACCTTCCAGAAAAGTAATATACACAATCACACCGGGTCGAACGTTTTTGATTATACTTGGTGGCAAACTCCGGGAAAAGGATTCGACATTATCTAGATGGAGAAAGTTTATTGCAAGTGCAGAAATTCAGGAAGTTGGGAATTCTAAACAATTATTCTTATCCTTCTTACCCAAGCTTGTCACTTTTTCCATCAAAGCATAAACTGATTTCAGATTAAAGCAAAATCATTTGATGTCATTACTTAATTAATACATTAATAAAGCATAAGCTGGTAGAAACTTTGACTGCAAAAGCTGATATCGCCAAAGGAAATTGCAAAAAAACGATTTGACATAAATAACTACTCAGTTGTAATTCATTGTGGGCTAGGGCTGACGTCTACACTCAATAAAAGAATATGCAATTAAGAGAATAACACAATAAAGGGATTGCATTGTCATTCGCTCGTATCGCGGATTGTTATTATTTGTTATCACTGACTTGCAACCTCATGAATTAATCACATTGCAAACATACACTGCCATCCTTATTCATGCATTGCGGGATTTCGCTGTTTGTGAAATTATTTGCCTTTATTTATTTAGGTCTGTCTAAGCAAGGGGTAGAGCATGCCACAAGCAAAGTTTGCCAATAATGAAACTTAATACTTCCTTCCATATTGAATGAAATGAAAAACGAATACAAATATGTGATTTGATGTGGGAACATCTGTTGGCGCCAAATACCCAATAGTCCTGCGGTGGACATATGTAGTCGTAATTTATTCTTTTCTTTGTGCTGTGGAGTCGTGTGAATTCAGTTACATCACATTCGCAAGCTTCGAAGTATATATACAAAAAATTGAGAGAAAAGTGTAGAAATTCCGCTAAAGTGCCACCATGTGTCGTCCTGTAATATAGCGTAGAGTTTTTACAAGATTTCTGCGCAGAATTTAATATGTTCCGAGTTTAAGTGGCATTCCCCAGCTTCGTCACATAAAAATGAGAATATTCTCAATATGCCAAAATGACTTTATGATGTGATGACACCGATTTATTCATCCAAGTTGACACATGCAAAGCATCCATGTGCGATGTGCTAGTGTTGTTAGTGTTTTTGCTGCTTTGGTGGGTAGGAAACTGGACTGGAAATGCGAAATGTTTCCTTACACCCGCACTGTGGCATTGAAATATGTTTGGTAACATTTGTGTGGGAGTCTCCATAAATTTGTAAATATATTTATCAGGGGCAAGATGCTGAATATTTTCGCCAAGTCGGGAGGGAAACGCAAACTTTTATTGATGAAACTAAAATTTCTGACAAATAATTAAGAGGTATGTAAATATGTATTTCGAATGCAATGTATTAAATACTTCCCATTGCATTCTTGAATGCACTGTGATAAATTAGGATATAAAGTGCAATTTTCTTCTTTTTTGATGCAAGGAAGGAATTGCATTGTGACATAATTATTTGGGCAATAACTTCTCACTCTTTATCACAACTAGTTCAAAAATTTATTGCTACAAAGAACCAACATAATTTTCCTCAGTATTGTGACCTCCTAAACACGAAACTCGTCGTTTCTGAGATATTATGTAAACATTTATTGTGAATTTATACAGAATCAATTACAATCTTTCCGGTGACAACCAAAGATTTTCTTATTTAATGATTTTCTTTTGTGTTGTTTGAATTGGTTTTGCGTATTAATGGCCAACAATAGAAGCCGAGCACATTTTCTTCCCAACATTATTCGATTTTACCATTTTCATCACTATTTTGATAGTATTGCCTACATCGAAATATCTCAGAAACAATCGGATCAAAATTTTTTTTTACGACAAATTCGATTTTAGGAGGCGAAAATACTTTAGAAATTACATTCGTGCTTTGTATTAAAAGCCTTTTAAAGTAGTGTCAATAAATTTTAATATAATGCTCCTTGTTTCATCAAAATTAGTTTTGTTCTTTGTTTTCGATGTTCCTTTTGAACTGGAATCGTTATTTATTATTTTACATTTACAAAATAATCATCCTGACGTTGTTCTTGTGTTGGAAATTATGGGAAAGGAGCGAGCGGATCGAAAAAGGCGTATCGAACGAAAACACTGCTATGAAATTCATAGACGAACTTAAAAAGAATCAGTGTCTTGGACTTGGCTTTGGGTTGAGTGCTGAAAAGATTGCATTAACCACGAAATTTGTATTTATGAATACGCCTTTAAAATGGGATTTTGTACACCTTTTTGAATATGTAACATTGCCAACCATACCTGGATCACAACGCGTTAATCCTTGGCCTAAGTGAACTTCCTTTTGCTGCCACCTCCGTAATGATTCGTGAGTTGAGTTGAATAAACATCTTCCACGCGGCGCTCATTTAGCCGATTATGGTGATCATAACTTTGAGGGGATGTGTGATATCAAATAGATCTAAATCGAATTTTCGTAATAATTCGGAATAATTTTTATTTAAATTTCCAAATTGCAAATTTTACCATACTGTTGTCTTGTCAGATGTATGCTTCCAGGTTCAAATAATTACCAAATCTAGACATTCTTACTCTAAATGCAACACAAAAACTTCATTTAAATTTAATTTTAGGAAATTTTTTAAAAGTTTGTTTAAAAGGCAATTTTTTACCTGAATTCAGAGAAAGGAGCAAGGGCAAAATTTCAAATGGAAGTGGAAAATTCTACTCAGAAAATAGTAAATTAACTTTAATAAATTTCAGTTATTGCAGAGATTTAAAGTGACTTTCGAGATATCAAGATGATATAATGAAGTCTTCAGGTGACTGATCAGTTGAAGTCAGTAATTTATACAGAGTTAGCCCCCACTCCAAAGGACAGCATTCCCATGACTTCAACGGAATAACCTATTTAAAAAGAATTATAATTACCTGTAAAGTGAATAATATTTTGTAAGCGGAATCAATCGACATATTCTTTCTCATAATAAGGACGAAACTTTAGCTTTAATACTCATATATTCAGTTTTAAAAGTAACAAAATGCAGGCATTTGAAACCAGGCCATGCGTTAATGTATACAATGAAATTCAAAAAGAGATCCTTCGTTTCAATGAGCGACCAATTAAGCATATTTGTCCAGAATCAAAGGCAGGCAGATATGATAGCAATAATGAGTAGTTGGCCGTATGTTGTTGTTGTTGTGCGTATAGGCATCTTTTGCGTGTACATCGTGTACATTAAGTAAGTAAGTTGCCTCGAAAAAGCCTATTTTCACATTTCATTTACAAAGCACAAGAATTTTGTACTGCCGCAGAAACAAAGCCCAACCAACCACCGCAGCCATGGAAGTTCCTGTGCTGCACTCGGTAGAAGCGATGAGCATGTGTGTACGAATGTGTGCAGTGCAACCCGCGTACGTACGCACATGCTTAACCTTCCACATGAACGGGACAGGAAACACACATTCACAACTGAATAACAGCTCCTGACTAAATGTCAGAGGTACACGGCTCGGGACAAGGATCGCAATTTGACTCTACACCACTGAGCTGTCAGTTTGCGCCGAGTGGAAGAAGATTGATTACCGCCATGGAATTGTTTGCTTTCTGGGGTGGTTTCGGTTTCTCCATCGAATGGCATTAGAAGCGAAAGAGTTATGCGTGCATCGTCAGCCGGAGCGCGTAGCGCAACTGTTCGAAATGCAAACAACACACCAGCTTCATGTTTGCCGATGTTGTTGAAATAGCGTTGAATAAACTTTTAATGAGTTGCTGAAAATATGAAAATTCAAATTGGAGGGACATCGATGCTGAGGGTGCTTCAGTTGCAGAGCGCTTAACCTGCGACTAAATTCACATGTGAAACCTTAGTTTCGCCAGATAAGCTCCGAGCAGCAGAAAGGCAGGTAGGTAAACGAGCCAATTGAAAATTCCAACACGTACACATATAAACGTTATGACAAGTTGCACACGTTCGCTCTGTGCCGCAGCGTAGCCCTTTGATTTGGTTGGCAACACCTGCAGCTGGCGGTGGCAACGCACGAAAAATTGCTTTGTATGTGGCAGAGGAACTGTTGTTTTTTTTCGTAAATAAACCTTGGCGAATGCGATAAAAGTAGTGCGCCGCAGCAATCCTGACACATTATTGCCATGCTCCCCAATCGTACTGTGGTACTCTGGTACTCGGTGGCACCACAGTGCTCTGTTGTTTTGTATTCCTGAATGTGTGTCTGAAATCAGAGTGCGTGAAAAAAATATCACTTAAGCGCATGAATGCCAATTGGGAAAAAGTGGCCTTTTTGCGCGCACCTTTCGTCCTGTCCGTGCTGCCGTGTGCCGACTGCCGTGTACGGTAGTCGTTGTGCACAGGCCGTGGTAGCGCTTTCTTCCGTAGACTCTGACGACGATTGCTTTGAAAGTTTAAAATTTGACTCATGAGGGTTGCTCGTGAGGTTGTTTCATGCATCTGTTGCTGCAGGATTTTTTTTTCTCTCCTTTTTATTTGTGAAGGAATTGCAAGCAATAACAAAAACAAAACACACACGCACAAAAACAACAACAAAAAGTTATATTAAGTGCACTGCTGAGCTTAGAGGTTAAAACGATGTGTGACACAATTTGAATATTTGATTTTTATGCATTTTGATTCATTTAAAGCAGATTTGGCAGCAGCATTGAAAAATTCATAAATGTACTTCAGAAACGATATCATGGGAGCGACATTAAAAGGCACAGACGACGATATTACCGAGGAGTTTAAACAAACTATTGTATCACTATTGGAATTCAAAGAAGCTCCTTTTTATAAAATTGCATAAATATTATTTTCATAGAATCCCGATAAAAAATTGTTCTCAAATTTTGTCTATGTGTTTATAGCACAATTGAGTGGGTACGAATACCCACTCACGCAAGATAACTTATTGTCATTATCGGTACCACGGCTGATATGACAATTTTAATTTTTTTTAAACTGAAGCCTTTAACGACAAAAAATATATAGCCATCATAATTTCATCAGTAATTACGGGTACATCTGTAACGACTATTTTGGCTGGGGTAGAACACCATTGTGGCTTTTCTAGAATTAAACGCAGCAGCCATGTATGTTATAGGACGACCTATAAACCCTTTTTCTCCCTATGTTTTATACACAGGAAACAGGTGACATATTTTATCACAGAAATTATCATCCATAAGAAGAAGCTAGAGCAATATGGTTCCTGCAAATATTTCCTATTCTTAAATTATCCCCTAAAATTTTAAATAAGGCAGCTATAGAAGAAATTTTACTTTTTCTCTTTTATGTGCAAGAATCGCATAATCTAAAACTTTTCAAGAATACCGAGACGTGGCTAAGAGCTTTTTCGTTTCCTGTAAAGTGAAGAAATGCTTATTCTGTTCAGGACCAGAGGGAATTGACAACTGTGGTGTGATCTAGTGACATGGCAAGTGTTTATATAATATATCGGCCATTTATTACTTAGTTATATTTGTTTATTACAGATTTCCGGGTCATCGCTGGAAGGATTCCTTGACTGGGCTAGCTAATCAGTTATCCAAATACTTAAATACTATATCCTGATATCAATTGTACTTATGTGCTTACAAACCCAGCTGCAAATTTTAATTTCCGGTTTTCATTTCGGTTGACTTTCAAAGTCGTGAAGGAACGATAACATGAACTTAAAATTTAAGTAAATGGAGATGGAAAATCAACTTCACTCAATTCCACTTTATCAGATATATGTTAGGATCTGGATATATGTCGTGAATCCGTTCGTTGACGTTTTGTAAATGGAATGAGTTGCGGCAAGGTTTACTTTGAAGCACCGAAATGTTCTAAAGAATAGATTTCTCATAACAAAATGCTGAAAAGATGCTTCAATGATAGAAGTGGAATATACATCCACTCATCATAACGGGTGGACGAGCCGTATTTTTTTATTAGTTTGTCATGGGAATCAGTTATAAGAAACAAAAATATGGAAAAACACACCAAAGTCGTTTGAAAATCAAAGTCATTATCAATGAGTAATTTGTCATTCATAGAGATGCTCACTCATAATTCCTTCCGTAGGATGTTTGAAAGAGAAGGTTCGCCGTCAAAGGTTTGTTGAATAATAACTTTTTAATATTGTAATATGACAAGGCGCAGTTTTACGAATCGATTTAATAACTGCAGTGGTTTAAGTACCAATGAGTATTCTTGGGATTCGTCTTAATATCAGTTGAACGAACAAAATTGTCCCTCCGAGTTCGATAAGTCTCGCACTATTTTTTAGACACTTTGGCTTTAAAGAGAGAAAACAGGGTGTACTAAATTTGTGCTGTTTTACAACTTCCAAAAGGAGGCGTGGGAGGAATGGACATATATATGTGGGATTTGATACCACGAAATAAAACACAGCAAGTAAGAAGATTAAAATAAATATTTAATAATGCGATAATATTAATACGTTAATGCGCACACCAATAACACACGTCTGACCGCTTGGACATCAACTAAACGACTGCGCATGCTTATTGATTGTAGTGCGTTTGGTGTGGTTGTATCGCCAAATGGTGATGCCAGTCGCTATCACTCGCATTACCACACACACACACACACATATATATATATATATATATATATATATATATATATATATATATATATATATATATATATATATAAATATATATATATATATATATATATATATATATATATATATTTATATATATATATATATATATATATATATATATATATATATATATATATATATATATAAATATATATATATATATATATATATATATATATATATATATAAATATATATATATATATATATATATATATATATATATTTATATATATATATATATATATATATATATATATATATATATATATATATATATATATATATATATATATATATATATGTATATGTATATTTTCGGAATCAATTTCTAAATAATTTAGATTTTCCGTCCTGCTGTGGACAATGTTTTCACTTACAATTACAGATATATCAACTTGGCAAACGTATAGTCTGGGCCCTAAGATTGCATCACGTAGCTACATGAACCTATTATCTTCCTATTGATAATATAGAAGTAAATGTCGGAAGTAATGTGTGTACAATTCTCTCGATTCTAATTGTGCATGTTACTAGGGAGAGCATAATACTACTGTCACGCCCACAATTCACACATATTCATAACTATATAAGATCGTCGGCATAGGCACAAAAGAAGGATGGATGCAGTATCACTATAAAACACCTAACCAAACATGGGCGAGGATAAGGCGAAAGAAAAAGATAAATCTGAAAAGAGTCGTCAAGCATAAGCTTCATATTCCTTAGAATCGAAACTGGTGGAAGAATGAATCATTAACCTTCAATCTTTAGTTGCAACAAATAATGTTGCAATTTGTTGCGTCCCGGGTCATTCTGGGATTGAAGGCAATGAAATTGCTGCCGAACTAGCCAGGGCCGGTTCCATAGCAAGCATCATAGATCCAGAGGCATACTGTATTAATAACTGGGCGGAGGGTAAATCCAGGGTAGACAACTGAGAATATAGACTCAGAATGTCCCACTGAGAAGAGATGGAAAGGCTTCGTCAAGTCAAAATAGTAAGCCCATTCACCTACAATAGAGAACTGCAGACATAAGAAGAAAGGTAGTTTTCCTTTCAATTACTACCAAAAATAGCACCTTCCTAAAGTCACCCTTCTTGACGACACGGAGTGCCGGCTCTGTCTAGAAGAAGAATACTGTCATAACGCGACCAGCTAGATCCGGAGGAAATAAAAAATGCTTCTGTCATGGACATTCTCAATTTCATCCACAAACCGGAAAAGATAATGGGAGAATATCACTTTCAACTACCTGATGACTTAAACTGGGATGCTTTGACATCACCAAACGGACGGCTATGGCATTACTGTATAATACGGTTACTAAACCAATAGGCTATAGTAGACCGATTTCAAAATGTAGACTGACACAAAACCTACTAAAATTATTATTATTAGGAGCGGGTTTACTAAAATGCAACACCTACTACACGTAAATGCATAACTCGAAATCTATAAAAGATCTGTGAATAAAGTTCTCTTAAATCGTGCAAACTTAGAGTATGAATCTTGGTAGTAGACACTGTGGGATTCATCTAGAATTCAGTAATAGAAAAAAGTGCATACAAAGATAATGTCTTTTATCGTGTTATCTGGCCCAATATTTATTATATATTTACATGTGCATGGTTTGATAAATTATGTTCCGGTAAAGGGTCATTGGAAGTCGTTCTATCCGCAATGCAGCCTTACTTATTTGTTCTTTCTAGGTGTGTAATTTTGATCGCTTGATAATTCTCAAGGTCGGGCTCCAAAGCTGCTTGAAAGAATTGAAACAATCCGCTACATTTGATTAACATGTTCTGCTTATGGTAGTAAATTCTTTGAAACTTTTTCATTTCCATTACAAAAGAGATAATTTTGACGATCTACAAGTGAACGTCTTGAATTGTTTACCTTAAGATAACACAATAAGAAAATAATAAAAGTAAAGAATGTTGCAAATGCTGATTGTTAAATTACAATCTAAATACCTCTGTATATAACTCATTAATTCCTTTAAAAAATCAGAAGCAGCATCTTAAGCTCCGATATACGGAAAAAATAATCAAAGAAGACTAAGCCTGTGCTCTGCAGTAGGAAGTATAAAATACCTCAATTTATTGCTACAAAACTAACGGGATATCAATCCTGTAGATGAAGCTAGGTGTATGGATTTAATCCTGGCTAGGAAGCTGAACTGGAAGGCTAATGTAAATGAGCGTATTCGGAAGGCTCAAGTAGCTCTTTACTTTTGCAAAAGAGTCATAGGAAATAAATGGGTGTTACAAAAAAAGGTAGTCTACTTGATATACACAGCTGTAGTATGACCAATCTATTTTTATGGAGTGCTTGTTTGGTGGACGGCCCGAAGCAAGTCTACATACAATGGGTTGGCAACAAAGGTACAAAGATCGGCGGAGGTATTTATAAGTGGTGCCATTAGGAAGACTGCAACGGCAGCTTTAAACGTAATACTTAATCTACTGCCTATCAGAGTTTTTGGCGAATGGACGGCTGCAAATTCAGCTGTTGGACTAAAAGCTACGCACCAATGGATGGCAGTCATGCGCCTATCTCATGACGTTTTGAGGCATTCCTGACTTTTTTGACTATATCACAGAATGCAATGCCTTCAATGGCCCGCGTAGAATCTCCATTCCCTCTAGGAACGAATGGAAGGACAGAACCCACCATAAATAAAAAAAAAGATTCTTATTTACAAAAATGGATCCAAGCAACAAGGAAGTGTGGGAGGTGGTGTATTCTCAGATGAGCTGGACATTAAGTGTCCTTTAGGATTCCCTAACTTTGCAGCGTTTTCAGGCTGAGTTCTCGGCTATAGAAGAAGCACTGTCTTGGCTCAAGAAGAACAAAATATCTGAACAAGATATTTGCACTTTAAGTGACAGTCAAGCGACTTTGTGCTCCCTGATTTCGGCCACAATTCTATGAAAAGCCGCTAAGAGCTCCTTCCCTGAAATAAATGTCTAGCGCTCAAAAGATATAATATATCTAAATATACAATATATGGGTACAGCCATAAATATCCTATCGGAATATTGGACCCTGCATACTCATGGTAGAAGTCTGGGAATTGCCTCAAATGACTTTGTAAGTGTTGCATGGATGAGGAGGTGCAAATGTCCAACGTTCAGCGCTGTCTAAGAGGAGAAACACTATACTGGGTGAGTACTTTCTGGACACCCTGTGGTAAATTCCAAACAAAAAACAAGCTTTATAAAAAGCCCCAAATATGGCTGGACTTTTGAAATGAAATGGGACTTGTGTCCCATGCTGTATTGCAAAGTGCCAATCCTGGCCTAAGTGTGCCGTTTTGGCGACTGCTCAACCTACCTAATTCTCTTACATACAATTTGCACGTCTCTTACATACATTTTGCATGTCTCTTACATATATTTTGGAATTTTCAGCGTGTCACTATATTATTCATAAACGAAACCAGCACAACATTGCATTATTTCTATATATCTAATTTGCATGTCTACAAAGTTTAGTTAGTGCGAACGTTCTGCACGAACTTCTACTAAATCGAAGCAGCGCCCAGGCAGCCTGCATTTCAGACCGAATGGCTCAACATTTTTCATTGAGAAAAGCCTACAATTAAATTACATTAAAGACATTTATAACAATCAGTCAGTGCGGCAATTTGCGCTGATGACGCCGCCACGTCATATGGACACGGTCTCATTGTGGCAGGCAGGCATGCCATGTGAGCAATTTGCCATACTCGTACAGCTAGGAACACTTACTCGCACAAACACACACACACACTGGGTGCTACAACCAGTTCATTCTATGCCACAATTATTTATTCCTGTGTTTCCTTTTGTAAAAGTGGCGCTTGAACCATGTCCGGCATAGCGTTTGCCGCTGCAGCGAATGTGACTGCTGCACAGCTCCTCGTTTCTGTTATCCGCGCGTTGTAAGTGCGCATATCCATGCACATAACACAACCGTCGACCGAGTGTTCGTGTGTGTGTGTTATTTGGATTTGGTTTTGTGTGAGTGTGCGTTTGAACAGGTAAATGCAGAGCGAAATGCATCGCCATTTCAACCGTTTGCTCCGCAGTGAATTTGGTGCTCTATTATTAGACATCATTACATTTTATAGACCATAATTGATCCTTTGCGTAGAACCGAGCTGTGGTTGCGCTCTTCATTTCTTTATCTTAATATTGGCATGGATGGATATTTTCAAAGGATTATAAGAGCATTTAAGCATGCGACTAAATCTGCCTTTGTATTGGTATATAAGAAATTAATACATATACATTTAATAACCAGATGGGGCGCATTCCCGCACTTCTCTATGGCTAAAATGCTTAAAAAGTGGATGATAATGAAATGAAGCTCAATTTATTTAACGACACAAATGGTTTTATATGTAAGCATGTTATCCTGATGAGGTCTGTTATATGCTAAAATCCAGTCGACATTTGATATTAGAAAACTTAATGCATGCAAGAGCGGAAATATTAAATATTTACTTACAGACTGTAAAAAACAGGAATATTTAGCAAAAAAAAACAGAGAACCAGTGTGGGGCATCTCCAAGTACGGACAGG
This sequence comes from Clusia tigrina, assembly GCA_920105625.2. Taxonomy (NCBI): domain Eukaryota; kingdom Metazoa; phylum Arthropoda; class Insecta; order Diptera; family Clusiidae; genus Clusia; species Clusia tigrina. Next base: position 206,921,094 of record OV050031.1, read on the forward strand.
TTGTATTGCATTTTGTTAAAGATCGAGAAATGGGACTAGATATTTGTACAAAAACGTACACATCATGTAACGATCAACTTGGGTTCAAATTGTAAAAAGGTGTGGCAGAAAATGCTGCCTCAAACAAATAAAAATCAAATAATCAAAACATCTGATTTTCAAAAGTCAAAAACTTGTGTACGATTGACAAAAATGGTTGAGAGACTATGTAGAATATCTGTATAATCCAGGAAAGCTCAATGGTATTACTTCGGTATGGATATCAGGCCACGAGTAGTATAAGGGAAATAATAAAAACATGTACCGAAGAGTCACTGACTATGTCTTCAGTGCCACCCCTTCGGAGTTTCCCCTTAATTTATGGTCACAAAAACTACTAGTTTAGCTCGGAATATATAAGTTGACACTCTCTCATTACAGGAAAGCCAACCAAATTGGCCGTTCCCCTAGTTTCCTTTTGATATTGTATGGGAATAAGCAATTATCTTATAAGAAAGTTATTGTAGTAGTATTTAGTTGTTTATAAGGAATAAAAGCGACTCGTCCTCATTGAAGACAACTAAAATAAAGTTCTTTCATTTACACAAAATTCTTCTCAATCTTAACTACCAGGAACTGAAGATCGTAACAAGACTTTTGACTGAGGACCTTCAATCCCTCATCTATCACTTTCTTGGCGACTTCATTAAAGTGATTCTTGTCAACCAGCTGTAGAAATATAAAAAAATAGGAATTAGTAGAGTAACTTACACATCTGCATCCAGGTACAACAAGGTTGGATTTACACTTTATCGGATTATTATTCCACGAATATGGTTGGCCAGAAGCATCAATTTGGATCTCGGAAATTACACTCTTCTCAAATCAGAATATTTTAAAATAGGTACAGTAATAATGATAATAAAATAAACAGCAAACAAATTGTTTTTAAAGATTTAGCGCCATAATCAATATCAGAGTTTCCAGTTGATACTAGAGTCGTCAGTTTTTAGGTGGAATGCAATTAGACAGATTTTTCGGCCATCCTTTTTACGTTTGTAAAGATCTGCATATAGACTTATTTATCAAGCTGAAATTCCAGATTCTTGCAGTCGACGGAAGTTGGATTTACAAGTTGGTACGACAAAGAGCAACTTCACGATAATGAATTCTAAAGAAATTTTACAGGAAATGTGCAACCAAACTGGCAATAAGGGTGATTACCAGATGGAACCCCGAGTTGTACGAAATTTATGCCGACTTATATCATAGTTAAAGTAATCGGAAATCATTAAATTGGTAAATATTTATTGTAAAATTAAAACTGGAAATAAAACAGAGAAAGCCAGGGGAAAATTAATTTAAATTGTTTAGGAAAGAGAAAATGAATTATCAGCAGTATGAGGATAGGACCACTTTTCCACCAAACCCGCTACTAGCACGTATTCATAACTGTTGTGTAAAGCACAATAAGGTTTTAATTTAATTCCTCTGTCACATTTTATTGTGGGCATACTTAAATATTATCCTAGACTAAAGGACATCTTATTCGAACTGATCCGACTTCATTTCTGACATATTTTATGAATTTATATATTGTTTAAATGCATTAATATTTAATTTGCTTGAATGTCTGAATTCAATCTTCCTTAGTGTCTGACACTATCAACATTTTCGCACATTTATTTAAATTTTCTATGTGTATGGATATGTTTACCCCTTGGATCGGTATTTAACATTTCACATTCTTAACCGACTATGCGTGACAATTTTGGGTTGTGCTCTCGCTGTGTGCGGCGTTCATTAATCTGCGTTGTCTTTAACTTTCGTGTTTACTTTTTAATATCCATTTGTGGTTTAAGGTCAACTTGAGAAATTCCACAGGGCAGTCGAGTCCAGTCAGTTCATGCTGCCTCTTATCCTTTGGGCACATCTATTAACACACCAAAAGTGTCAACCGCATTGGATGCGCATACGAAACCAAATGTCCGAGCAGGGCATCTTAAAAATTCTGACCATATTTGCCTGAATTTGTGCTAAAGTGGCGGGCATATCGTACAATTTGATTTATGGATGTTTAACCGCATATACGAGTACTACTTATTGCTAGTACACTTATTATTGCCGTCTTTCCATGCAGAGACTCGACTATGAAACTGTGTGAAACTGATGCTGCTCCAAGGAATGCTGAGCTGTGCCGGGTCGTGCCAACCCTTGTGGCAAATTGCCGTCCCCTGGGAGAGCGCTGTGCACAGTGTGAGTGTGGTAAGGCGGTTTCGGAAGTAGTGTTGAAGTACTACTAAATGCTGTGTATCCCAAAAGCGGAACTTCATTCGAGGAAAAGGGGTTGGCTTCCATTGCTCATGGGTATGGGTATGTGTGCGCGTGTGTGTGGGTAAGTATCGCTTACGAATTTGTGGAATTTTTATGCGGATTGTTGACATATCCGAACATGTGGTCGTCGAGTCCACATGTGTAGAGTGGGAATCTTTACACCCACTTATTGGAAAGCAAACATTATAATGAATATAGATGTGATTTTGGTTTGAAGGGTGTGGCTAATCGTTTGGCAATAGAGAAAGCCAATTAAAAAAAGAGTGTTCATGCATTTGAATATGGCTCTGGTTGAACTTGAATGCCGTTACATACAAGTACGCCTTCGTGCCGTATCCTGACATCGTCCTTAAAAATGAATAAAGCGTTTAGGCAAGAGAGTAATTTTCAAGAGTAGTTAATGTTCAAATAGCACTGCACAAACATTATCCTGATGACAATTTCGGAGTAACTTTTTAACCATTTCAGCCATAACAATAAATTCCAACTGCTCCAGCACGAAGCGCAGAGCATCGTCCACAACTAACTGCTCTTCTTCTGATGCTGCTGCAAAACCATTCAAATGGTTTCTTGTTAATTAAATTAAATATTCACTCGTGTTGTGTGCACCAAATTGAAACCGCGAAATCCGCCACGATGGATGCCATGAAATATTCCTACGTGCAGTGCAACAAACAAAACCGCGAGCAAGATTTCTAATTACAGCGGGATCTATAATTTTTATGGCTAATCGTCGAGAGCGCACTTGGCTGGGAATTTTGAATTTGTGGCTGTGCGCGGATTTTCAATTATTTTGGAAATGCCACTTGGAAATTGCCAAACGGACGGGATGGAACGGGACGCACGAGAGTGTCGTTTGTGTGAAAATTAACTGCAGCCAAGCAGAGTGGTCCATTTGCGTTTCTAATTTAAATGGAATTTCAGCTTCTTGCTTGCGGTTTGAATGTTTGCTGCGAGATTGCAATGGGCTGTGACGTGGCTTTCTTAAATCGAAATAATTTACTTCTAAATGAGATGCCACAACTGTATTTAATTAATGAGGAGATTTCAAGAACATTCTCTCCAAGTGTTGCCGTTTATTACACTATTTACAAGTAAGCTCCACGCGCTGAACATTTGTTGCCTTCTGGTACACCACTTTAGAAATATTGTCCCAGAAATATTTGTTAACTACAGGTAAATATCTCGCCAGTGTTTTGCCATATCAATTATAGGTATATTTTTAGTAATTACTCAGATGATATAAAGTTTGTAATAGAGCTTCTCCCACGCACATTTATGAATTGTTGAAAGATCAGTCACTATACTATATATACAAGGACTATATATTTAGTTTTTCTACTTACTTTTTATACTTTAGGTTTAGGATGAAGTGGCTTTCTAACAGCACAGATTATGAGACACAAGACATATTTAGGCCATATAAAAGGCTCATTGAGGTAGTGCAAGATAAAAGTGTTGGATTGTGCGTTCTTCCTGGCTTTACTGTAGCCATTCTGAAAGTGGAACGAATAGGTCTTTAACATTGTCTGATTTGAGATCGTCCATTTCAATAAAAAGGTACCTCAGCGCCTTCGGGCTTTCCATCTGCTCCTAGAAATGGAGGTCAGTAGCAGATGGACAACTTTCCTTCCTCCTCACCATTTTGTGATCTAAAACAGAAACAGAAACAGAAACGCCCGTTGAGCCCTTGCCTATTGGCCCACGATACAGTATCCTGTGAAGACTGCTGCAACAGATCTAATATGTTGTCCGATGAGGGAAATTAATTTTTTGGTGCGTCTGTGGTCAAAAGAAGAGCAAAGATGTCTCGTACTACATTATTTTCTTCTCGGAACCTTTTGTTGACTTAGTTCAGGAAGCTAGAGGCAATGTAGTGTTAGTAGGCAGCGAGAGGAACTCTCGCTATGTTGGTATAGCTTATACCACGTCATTTATGTTCCAGAGACCTGCCACCCGAGTGAGTGAGATTTTGTGTACGTGTGCCAGTTCAATTATCAAAGACTTGTAAATGGTAACAATGTTCGAAACAAAGGGAGCCTTGTTGAAGGCTGTCTGTGAAGATTCGTTACACAAAAGAGTTGTATTGGTTTAGCATTGACAGGGCTTTGAAGATAGCCAGTACTTCGGTTGGAAAACACTGCACTAATCATGGAGTCGGAAATACTTATTTATATGCAGGCTTTCACATAATACTCCCTATCCACTCCATATTAAACCTTACACAAAAATGAATTATGTGTGCAAGGGTTTGGGAGAATGACCACTAGCAACTAAGTTCGAAGAGAAAAGATTTATAGAAAAGCATTTTGAGAGCATTAACGGGATTTGAAACCGCGACTGTAAGACCAATAGCTTCATATTTTGAGCAGCCTTTACAAATATATAATTGAGTACACAGGGAAATTATCTGCTGGAGGCATCCATTTCAAAGATGAAAGTGAATTTTGTTACACTTATAATTATAAAAATAAGTTATATTTCTAGTATAAATAATGCTTTCCTCATTTGTATAATAGCACATACGCCTTAGAACTGTTTTGCATTAAATTTCTACCGCGCATTTAATCGTTGATTTAAGAAAGATATTGTGAAAATTGTAGAATATTCCAGTACCATAGTGAATATAATACACTATGAGTCGGAGGAATTTCCTAGCTGCTGATTCAAATATCAACGCTAGAAATTGAATTTTTTATTTACCATATTTGTCTTTAATATTTATTCCAGCAGATAGCAATGATACGAGCATCCTTGAAATTAAGGTATTTTGGACACTAAAAAAAAGTCCAGAATTGTCCTGTTTCGGAGAGTGAACACATTTTGACAGATCAACATATTCAGTGCGATGATGAAGTTGTAGTTGGTACGGTAGAATACTTGGAAAATGCTTATCTAGTACTTAAAACATGCGGTTACTTTGCTTCAGTATGTTTTAAAGGTATTTCAAAAGACTACAGACCTTCCTTCTCAATCAACTCTTGTTCTAATATTTATATACAATTTTACGTATTTGTGTATTCTGGAGTTTAAGAACTTGTCCATAATTCCAACAAATAAGTGGGACTGTTGCGCTAATCTGATCTAATTGATGTATAATAGACCAATAAAACAACTCTGAAGCTTCTTGTAGAAAATTGTATTAACATCAATCAAACACCTGTGATATTTAATAACAGAAAGAGGAACAATAAATACGAGAATCTACACCAATTCACATTTAATTGAAGTTGAGCGTTTGTCGATGATTGAATAAAATGTGTACTTGTGTAAAAATTTAAACTGAAACATTGGCAATTTCGTTAAGATTGTAAAGATACAAAGAGCAATGAGAAAAGCTTTAACATGATCGGCATATTTTCTGATAATTCAAGCCATTCATTTCCGACCGAATCTGCTATTTATATTTTCTCACCTTTGCAAATATGAAATCTGGGTGTATCAGTGACGATATCAGTTAAAATTTTTCACACTTTTTTATTTCAAGTGTTCCACTATGTTTCAATACCCTAAAAAGTTATTTATTAAATCTAATATAGCTCTGAATTTGCCTTTAAAAATAGTTGTGAATTACGGGTTTGGAAGCTGATATAGTATGCTCTAATTTTGCATGTAAACTAAATATACAGAGTGAATTTTATTATTAATTATATGAAAATATTTTTTTTATATTATTGAATATATTTTTTTCAAATATATAAAGGACCCAAAGTTTCATATACATTTGATAACCTATTTATTTTCGGCATTAAGGGTATTTGTGGAACATTTTATCAGTTAAATGATCACATCTGTTCATGGTGTTAGGCCGTGAATCTACAACATATTTTCCGTGATATTTTCTTATGAATTCTGATAATAAGTTGTTTGAGAGTATTTAGTTTGATAGCTAGATCTCTTTCACTCCACAGAAAGTAGTCGGAAGTTGTCAAATCTGGAGATAGAGGGCAGTCGTTATCGCCATTTGAGATTATGTATGTTGAAAAATTTGCTTTCAATATTCCATTCGTTTGTGATGTGTGATATATTACTACCCAGCTGGAAACACATGTGTTGTTCCCTAATCGATGAAACTCGGAGACCAAACAATTTTGTCATGGTAACTATCAAAACCAATTCATACAATAATTACTCATATCTCTGTAAAACACATCTGGATCTATTTCTTTTTTTTTAAATTGGTATTATATATAATAAAGAAGTGTGAGGTTGCGTTAAAAGAGTATGCCAGCCTTAACGGCCATATTGAACGGCCAATGTCTCATCACCGAGATGAATTCGTGATTAATTTTAATAGCTCTTTGACATAGCTTCGTTTGCAGACAGCCCCAAGATTTTTGGATGTATATAAATGAGTGTCGGACAGTCGCAGAGAACACGGACAATATTTCCTTTTCTTCATCCGCATTTTGTTCCAAAATTCGAGTCGTATCTTCTGAGTGTTCAGGTTATCAATTCCATACGAACTTTTTTAATAGGCTTATCATATGGAAAGTGTTTTTTTCAACCCACCGGCTTCAATCGTCATTCGTGTCACTCAGATATTTTGCAGGAATAATGTCAGGGTAGAAGCAACTATTTTTTGTACAGTCAGTTTATGTATCAGAACACAATCTGAAAATGTCGCGTAGTCGAGGGAATACTTTCCTGATACTCTATCCTAATGTTTGAAACAAAACTGAACACAGCCAGGTTCAATCATGTCAAGTATACATAAGCATAAGTTTATATGTCTACTTCTCCTACTTCAGTCTTTATAAATGTCTACAAAAGTTAAAATACTCGTTTATCCTGTTTGCGATATCTGATCTTACTCTTGATTTATTTAAAAACTATAATGCCACCATTATGTGTTTATTGCTCAAAGAAATGCATACAATACCAAAGATAAATATAAAATATCTTCTTTCCAGTGACAAACAAAATTAGCCCATTTCTTTTGGAGTGGCTGAGAAGCGATCAGAGTCGTTTCATTCCAACCAGGTTATGATGAATTTGTCCCGATATTAGTTGATTTAAAAATGTTCCATTGATTTTGCATATTTGAACGAACGTACACTCAAATACAATAAGAGATCAAAACAAAGTAAATGTAAACTTAAAATGACCAAACAAATATTTTCAATATGCGTTGGCAATCTAAATTTTATGTCGCTCCTTCCTATGGTGCCATCTCCAACTGCATTTCCATTTCCACTTCTAAATGTGTCAATTTATTATTTTAAAACTTTGCAGCTTATGCGTGGAAACTTTTGTTTTGATCCAACTAAAAACACTGGCTGGCAATAAACGCATTACGGAGCAGTAAACAGAAAACCGAAAACTGAAAACAGAAAACAGAGAGAAAAACTACATAAATGCAATGAATGGAAGTTATAAAAAGCAATATGGCCAAAAGGAAAAAAGCAATGCCACCAAGATTGACAACATGATAGACAAGAAGACGTACAGACAAGGCGCAAAAAGCGGAAAGCGCAAGAATGCGCACAAAGCAAAATGTCAGAAATGCTAGAGACGAAAAAAGGAACAAACTAAGAAAGAAAGCAAAAAAAAACCTAACGATTCGCGAAATACAGAAATGCCATTACAAAAGCAACGAATATATTCAAAATTCTTGTGCCGCATACACGAACTGATGGAATGACAGCGGCACTGAGCGACAAAGCGACAAAATGAACGCAAAAAAACACCACATTGCAACGCACTGCACTGCAGCGCACGGCGACCAATCACAGCTGCGGAGAGTTTACACAGAGTGCCAACTCACGTCGCGGCGATGGGAAAAACTCCACCCTTCAAACGGGCTCGGTGTGATGGCAGCAGCAACGCGCATGTCCGGCTGGACGCAGTTGGCATTTGTGATGGATGGCAATAGCTGGAAGCCACTCCTCACAAGGCCTGCCACTTGTTATGTGTGCTGTAGTCAGCGAGCATTGTTGTTGCGAATGGCTTGGCGGCAGGTTTACCTATGGCCACAATTGCCAGTGTGTTCGGTGCTATTGGATGGAATGGAAGTGTGCGAATAGTTGCGTGGGTGAAATATGTTTGCTGTGCTTGGTAAACAATAAATAGGTTATGCATTTGTTTTCAAGCAAAATAAAACAGAAAAATTCAATGAAAACACTAAAACTGATTTTGTGCAAAAACAACAACAACCAATTTTATTAAAATTCCATAAGCGTAATTTTCTGTTACAGCGTAAAGTACAAAATAAAGTGCGCTCTTTACAAACGCAAATATTTTAAACTAACCAGGATATTGTCAGACGATACCTGGCAGTGTCACTCTGTCGGTTTCTGTTTTCACTTTTTTGTAGAGCGTTTGCCGTTTGCCTATTTGATAAGATACTTCCGCATGTCACTTCAATGTTGCCGTTGACGGTGATGTTGGCCATTCGCTGGTCTACAAATGAAAAAAGTAAACAGAGTGCAACCCAGAACTCTACAAAAATAAAAAAAATTGCCACCATCCACCATAACTATTGAAACCGGTTTCTCGTGCACGACGCTGCTTGCCGTTGGCCAGAAAGAGTAGGCGAATAAGCAACAGTCGACAAAGCAAACGCAAACGCAACCGTTACCGTAGCAAGGCAAGGCAGGCAAAGCAGAGCAGGCAAAAAAGTATCTGTTTCTTGTATCTACAAATTGCAGCAAGTGTGCGTGTGTTGACAATTGTATGCGAGCGCCTATTGTTGGTGTTGTTGCTGTTCGTATCGGGCTTGTTCCTACATGTGTAGTTGCTTCTGTTGTCGTGGTTGTTGTCGCCGCGCCAGCAACTCAAGTGATCGTTCGTTTGTTCGTTAGCCGTGTAGAAGTGTATCGTACCGTGAGCCAAACTCTCCACACTTGAACGGACTCGTGGCGTATACGTGTCGACTACAGTTGAGTGCGTGTGTGTATATTTGTGGGTACATGCATTGTCAAGACCGCGGAGTTGTTGTGTGCCCATGTTTTGGCGCTTACGTCGTTATGGGTGCCATGGTGGGCACAACCATTTCAAATTGTACCGCTTGAGTAAACAACGCCATTCTAACGCGTCGCGTCGGTTGCTCGATTGATTGTACATGTTTAGTGAGTGTTTTGCGTATTTAAAAAACCAAAAGTGAAAAACAAAATTTTCTTGTTTTAAATATTACTTGTTTTTTTTTTGATAATAAATAAAAACAACTTAAAAAATATTTAAAATAATTGCTTAAACAAAGAAAAAATTCAATGATATGGAATAAAATAATTATAGTGAAAATTAAAAGAAAGTTTAAAGCCAAAACTTTAAAAATAATCGCCGCATTAATTTTAAATATGAAAATTAACATTAGCTATGGAATAAATTCTACTTTCCGTTGTAAGTATTTTGAGAAATATGAATTTACTATATATGAAAAACATTTAGTGGCAAAAACATTGTATTTGTAATACGTAATAAAATCAGAAAAACTAATTTTATCATAAATATTACATTAACACTAAAAAGTTCTGAGCAAACCTGCAGTTATAAATTGGCTTCTAACCACCATATGTCAATATTAACATGTTTCAAATACTAAATCGTATTATTGCGAAAATAGTCACCATTGAAGTAAACCCCACAAATCGACTGTTCCACAATTATATCGAAAGCACCACCAAACACGCCACCCTCAAATTGCAGCAGGATAGGTTTGCAGTGATTGAACCAAAACTGGTTCCAATGGGTATATTTTGATTTGGCAATAATGTTTTGAGAGATATATTTGCATGTAAATGTTTTCATTGAAAAATACATTTGGCAAAACCAGATAAAATAATAGCTCGTTAGTTTTATGAAAACTTCAGGTTGATATGTTCCGAAATCTATAAAGAAATTCTTATATTAGCAATATATAGAGTAAGCATACATAGTTACATAAAAGGCTGTCAACTGAGATGAATAAAGAAGCTTACTACTTCTGAGATTCTTTCTCGAGAATTGTGTCGCAATACATAAATTTCCTGCACAAAAATTAAAACTAATTAATTATTGTTTTTGATTTATTTTGAATATATTTTCACATACTCAAAACGACAGATTGCAACGTTCAGTCTGTTTACTTAGCAGAGCAATTTACTCATTTCAATTCCTAAAATAATATTACGCAAATGAATACTCGACAATTATGGTTCAATATATGTCTTTGAATTGATTTGCCACCCAAATATAAAGTTGGGCACCCTTAATTCTTACCCCCAGATTGATAGTATCTCCCTTCCTCTTCTTTAAAAGTATAACAATGTAAAGATTGAAGTTCCCCCATTACCTACCTGTGCAATTTATCCGACGGACTTCTGATTTCTACTCTAACTTTTAAAGTTCATTTTAACTCTTAGTTCATTGCCATTAATTGAGAAAAATGTTGTATATTGTATTCTGGAACATTATAAGTTTAATATTAGATTTAGAATAATGTATTTTTACACCCTACATATATACACACATACACATAACGTTAGTGTACTTCAGATTTGGATTTGAAACTGAAATGTATCCTGTAAACTTAACACCACATTTACATTCTGGAAGCAGAAGCAATATTGCTCTCTAAGAAATCTTCGAGGGCCATCTATTCGGAATATTCAATTTCAACAAGCGGAGGCTTCTTCCTTACAGTTTAAAGTACTACAATATTATTATTGAAGTGTGACTTTCAAATGTTGATTAGAATTAGGACGATAAGTGTTCAGTTTCTTTTAATAAATTGGATTTGGGAGACACAGTTTGAAAAGAAGCATTTTTATATTCGCTCTATAGCGACATAAATTTGTTTCATAGGAATTTTCACATCTGTCCTCTCAGAATGTGAAAATTACCATTTCTCCTACAGAAACATTTTTTAATTCAAAATAGTTCACTAAACCGTGATTAGGACGATGACACAAAAGATTTGTGAGCATATTTGGTCCTGCAGATATCTCCTATAAATCATAAATACATTTATTATTGGTCCTGTAATCAAAGTCTCGCATATGCATCTATAGTACAACCCTTAACTACCATTGTTATTAGTGGTAGATTCATGATTCGATTTAAGAAATACGTATAAACAATCTTTATGTGTTAATCGCAAATTTTTCTTCTTCAGGTTCAAGTTAATGACCTTTTCTTTCGTCACAGTAATAAAGCAAATACTCAGGTCTTGTAGGAATAAAGCAAAGCCTTAGTTGTTTTATAATATATATTATAATTATTCCATTGCAAAATATGCAATTGCATTCTATGTGCTCATGGTTTTCCGATGACTTCAATTCGTAACGTAACACATAACTTATGGGCGTAAAACCAAATATGAGTTTAGTAAGAGGATCACAAACGTCGTTATTATAAACTAAAATCAAGCCTCTAAACGTTAATGTTGTTAACCCTGAACAGAATCAGATTGTTTGTGCGTATAAAGTTTTGCATATCTTAAAACTCTTTATTTCCATATTGCAATAGGCTTATTTTAAGTGTTTTCTGTATGACTATGAGTGCATTATCGAATCCTGAACGTCAAATTATCGTAGGTGATAGTCACACGTGCCACTTTCAATCTGCATAGATAAAACAATGATATATTAATTCCCGAGATTTAGACTTTAAAGAATTGTGTTGAAGTTTGTGACTTTACATTTCAATTCTGCTGCTTATTTAGTAGCCCATCATTTGCAATGATAAATGAGAGAAACTCAAACATTGCAAGCTCCTATTTAGTAGTAGCCGCAATCCCTTCAGGCTGGAAAATAATTGTTTAAAAATTCCAATACATACTTCTGTATTGAGCTGCTTATCTACGGAAATTGATTAATTAACATTGGTGTAATTTCTCTACTTGCAGGTGTGAAGAAGCTACTGTGCTGACAGGTGAATTCCTTTTCAATCGCGTTTAAGTAGCAACTTAACAATTCGATATAAAGCAGTGTAAAATGCAAGAGGTCTGCAGCACACTGGACCCCCAAATGGGCGCACAAATTAAATCGGAATCACCCCTAAACCCCCTGCAGGTACAAACTGGTCAAACTGTGCTGCCGGTATCAGCAGCGCCACCGCCGCTGCAAGGGCCACCAACAGCGGGAATGCTTGTCAACAAAATGGGACCAAACTGTGATAAACGTGCTGCCGATACGGCATACTGGATGGCCTCCGAAGGGGGCTTCATAAACTCTCAACCCTCCATGGCCGAATTCCTCAACCACTTGAGTCCGGAGAGTCCGAAAATGGGCACACCTGTTGGAGGATATCCGGTTGGGATGGTGTCGCAGACGCCGGATGGCATGGACTCGGTGCCGGAGTACCCATGGATGAAGGAGAAGAAGACATCGCGCAAGAGTAACAACAACAACAATCAAGGTAAGTGTGCGTGTAGCGCAACAAGACGAATCGGTTTAATCAAATTGTGTTAAAAGCATCTCAGCAGAAGCAAAATCCACCAATGTCATTAATCAAGAAATCAGTGCAATTTGCCCTGAAACAGAACAGAGCCAAATACACAATCAGACGGCGCCGAATTCGAAACGAACGAGGCAACTCTCCAGCCTCTCTGCTCTTGAAAATTAAACAGAATTCGATTTATTTTACAAAATGCAGCCATATCTTGACCAGGCCGGTTTCAAGTCAGTCAAAACTCGGCTTAGATGCATGCATATTCGCATTCGGTCCCTTTGATGGGTCGTGAAGCGCACCACAAAACTCGCTGCGACCGGCAACAACGCAGCACGTCAGCGCGGCAAAGATCTGTTATTTGCGATCATTTGTAACAATTTTCACGAGGAGATTTGAGATTGAGTCGGACTCCGGACTCTCTGACTCGAATCCGTCAGTTGCGTCCGTGTTTAGCCAGGTTGATGGAAACATATTGATGCGTTCGCTTCGTGTCTTCATGTGTCGATTACATTTGTGTGCGCATGTGCGCATCAGCACAAAACATTCAATTCGAAATCCGTCAAAAGTGCTCATACTCGAATATGCTCGACGAGACCCTAGTTTCTGGCAGCCGAACTGAAAAAATAATAAATTAGGTATCAAGGCTGTCCGACCGTGCATTTTTCTGCCCCTCTGTGTGTGCGCCTCGTGTTGTACTCAGTTCCTCAATGGGAAAGTTGGAGCGTCTCTATGAGGACCCAAGGCAGAGCGTACCGTACAGGAACAACCAACTACATTGTGGATTGCAACCTGTTATTTAGGTTCATTTGTCAAACTATTTTTTTCTTATCCCCTTTCAAAAAACAAAAAAACACATAGTCTGCTCAACGGCTACGAATTATCTTCAGTGCACACAATTTCGACAATTGCATTCACCAGTTACTTGAACGGCTGCTGCTGCCGACGCTGCTGATACACTTGCCTCCTTTTCTTTGCCACCAAACTTGGCTGAATACTTTCGGATGCGGCTGCCTTTTCACATTCACTCTGTTTCAGTTCGCTCTTTTCATTTATTTCTTCACATATCCTCGGGAAGTTTATGCAATGTCTGCGCTGGATTTTTCTTCGCATTTATGTTACCTGTGTACCTGTTGTTATTCGCCTGCAATTCCATTCATAGTATCGCCCAATGCAAAAATCAATTAATCACCATTACAGTCCACAAATTCGAACGGTTCCCTTCGCTTCGTACTCGTGCTTTGCGAATTGCCTTTGGGTTTCGGCTAATGCCACATGTGGCAGGTTTCATTGTACTTTCTGAGTGTAAATTTATTTTTATTTCTCAAACTATAGGCTGCGTACTAATGATAGATCCTGTGACAAAGAGAGCCTTAGTATCACGCCTCTGAGAGGTAGGCTAAGCGGAGCTAATTAAATTTATTAAGAACTTTGGTTTATGTTAAAGGAGCTCTGATGTTTCTAATAAGTACAATTTTATATAAGCGATGAAAGAGATTTGCTGATATTGGCTTAGGTTAAGCCGTCGGTGCAAGGCTATTAGCCTTATCACTGTGCGCAAGGTGCGCAGGGCAGTGTGATAGTTGTTCAGCACTGTGTGCCAAAAGTCGTTTACACTAGTTTTGAAAAATATCCTATCCTCTTATGTGTTAATAAAGATTACTTTCCAAAAGATTCTAGTCTGTGGCTGGTAAATCAAATGCGTTTAGCTTTAAAGTGATCCGCCTGGTACTCTCCTTCTTAGTAGATTTAAGTCCTATAAATACTTATTCAATGTACTCATGTGGTATATTAATTTAACCTATAGTTGTGTTATATTTAGCTGCGCACAAAACGCGCTGAGCTTGTTGTTAAGACAGGTTCGCATGACCCGCATCTATCGGTTTTATGGAGTTCCAGCAGTACATTGATGGAATTTCAAACAACTAAAAGAAGGGGTATCCAAGCCAAGTAAAAAATATAAATAGAAATAGTCTAAAAATGTAGAGACCAAGATTAGTTGGAAATTCGATTGACACTTAGAGTCCTTTATTTTTAGGTAATAGTCGGTAGAAATTAGACGAGTCTGGAGGTCCAGTCGAAATGATACAAATATGTTATAACTTTACATTCCTTCTTACAACTTCAACTTTAGCTGAATAAATATTAAGAGTTTTTTACCCACTTTGAACTGTGTGGGTTCTGACAGTTTATAATTGAACCCTATTCCGTATCTTTAATTTAAGAAGTGAGGCTTTTTGTGCTGCTTGAGATTATTGTGCTGCCTTCGGTGGTACCAAATAACCTATTTTCCTATGCTGGTTACTGACAACGTATATAATCTTGTATTGATATGTACGAAGAACACACGAAACAGTATAATACGATAACATATTTTAAGATCCAATTGATGGTCTTAAGAAGATGATATTAATGGAAGCACTGTCTGTACCTTTGTAGGAGCAAAGAATGGTTAATAATATTTAACTTTTTTGTCAAGAATTAATGTAGAAAGTTTTTTATTTGAGAGTCAAGAATTAATGTAGAAAGTTTTTTATTTGAGAGTCATAGGATTGGTTGGCGAGGTAGTTGAAAGTAGAAAATATTTGGGTAATAATAGCAATAAATAGATTATGTATAAGAATAATTTGTAAAGTTTTGTGCAAATATAGTCTTGTATAATAAATGTACAAGCATGTAGGAAGACATATGCGTGTTAATTAACTATATTTATATTGAGATAACAAAATATCTATTTTCTAACTGTTCATTTGAGACATTATTCCCTCTTCAACTAAACTACTACAATTCCAGTACAGCTCATTTTTTCCTAGAGTTTTGACATTGACCAAATACAACTATTCGTAACTTAAGAACAGAAATTATTTTCGCAATATGAAGATGAATATCGAAATTGATAAATAGATAGATAGAAGTGTGGTAAGTCGGAGAGCCTAGGCAACCCTTACCAATCAAGGGACGCCAATTGTGCTTTAAGCCTGAATGTAGGGGAAAGAGAATAATCAATGTTAGTTTCTTTGGAGGTATTCAATGTTAATTTCTTTCGAAAACTTCAATAAACAACAATAGAAAAAAATCAGTATTATAAGTTGTTTTATATATTCTATTACAATATATATCAAAACTGAAAGGATCAATCAATAACTTTCTTTCAATATTTTACATAGTACATATAAACATATTTCTTTAAATGGCGAATTCTGCCAAACTTGATGAGCAGATTCGTCGTCTGGTTGACACGCAAAAGGGAGTGTGATCCATTAAAATTGCGGTGATCTCTTGTTTGTCATTTTGCGAAATTTAACTTTTCATATGAAGAGCAAGTTAAATGCCAACTTTTTTTTAGAGAACTGATCACATTAAAAATTTCATTTTTCGTTTGTGTGTTTGCGGTAGATTCTCACCGTCGAATATTCATGACCTGTATAGGTAATAGTTCAGTATTATAATTTACTTAGTGTAAAAATGCAAATTAATTTGTTTTCTCCCTTACGCTCTCGTGCGAGGACGGTATATAATGATAAATAACCGAAACAAATCTGACATCAGCTAACAAAGGGAACCTTGCAACAGAATTTGACGCTGCTGACGACCATGACAGCCCAGAAAGGAACACTCAATATTCTCCAGTGCAATGCCGGAAGGACTTTCACACAAAACGCGCATAGCTAATCGCATATGTATGCGTCGTATTAGTGAAAGTGAGCAAATAAATGCTGTGAAACAGTTCAAGCGCCGCTCATACCGTTAACACCGCATAAAGCACAGTGACGCTGAAGGGTCAATATATCTTGTTCAACCGAAATCCACACTAGCTCTGCATAATGTATGTATTTGGTACGTAACTACCTACCGTGCGAGTATCTGCACCGGCGAACACGGCTGACGACTGCATGCTGAGCTCGGCCGGGCTGGATTACAAATGATGTTGGCACAGTGCATGAAGTTGTTGCCGTTGTTTGTGTTTAACAGTTTAATTTGTTAATACTGTCAAATTAATTCATTGTCAGGGAAAATCGATGCAGTGTTTTCTTTGTTTGGGCCACAGCAGTTTGGCATTTACGAGTATCTGCACCACTTGAAAAAAAAACGTTTTAAGGCAGTGTGATTGAGCGTGTTTTACCACCTCCACTTGCAATTACTCAGTGGTGACCCTGGCGCCACGATTTGCCACTGCCACGAACGAGCTTGTTTAGCATTTTACAAATTGGTCCATTGCGCATCCTGAATTTTAATGCATGCGGATTGGGCCGTTCGCATTTTGCTAGCACCGCCGGATGTGCGTAATCCTCGATGTGGTAGAATTTAATGTATCCTGTTGCTTTGTTCCCATGCACAGGGGGACTTGTTGATGGTCATGTACGAGTATGTATGTTGAAGTGTGTGTAAGATTTTGAATTGGAAATAATCTGGTTTAGTAAATGTGTGTCAATAATATTTTTTTAAAATTTAGTTTAAGTACCCAACATTTAAATAATAAAATATATTAACTATTAGCAAGATTGGTCTATTCCAAGTTTTATTTTTTAAATTTATAATTTTATTGTTTTATCTAAGTTTGGCCGTTTAAAAATCATATACTTATATTCAGGTGTGCCTGATATAAGTTTCACTGCATTCAAACTCATAATACTTTTTAATTTCAACATATTCTTAAATACATTTTTTGGTTTGAAATAAATTCCTCTATAATAAAAGATTATTAAAAATCAATGTGAGAGAAGCCTAGCAAAAAAGATTTAATAAATTTCTTTAATCCAATTTGTGATTGATCGATTTCCTTATAGTTTCTTGCCGCTAATTCGGATACAATCTACTTGTTTAATCATATTAAAGTAGAACGCTTTTCTTATTTAAAGACTGTAATATTGAGTAATTTAAAAGTTTATAATTGTTAGCGATTTATTACAGCACTAAATTTAAAGTTGACATACATACACCAATTTTGTTGTGCTTGAATATTATTGGTTGGCCTATTGGAATATATAGGTTCGCATATTATATAGTCACACGTGCTTATAGAATTCTGAGGAGATAAAACAATAATACTTAAGCTCAGATTTCGAAAAATACGCACTTCAAATCATATATAAATGCACGTCCCCAAATATAATTGTTTACAATTTAACACAATATTATATAAAAAAATATAAATATAGTGGTACTTTTAATAAATATTAAAACGAAAAATAAATATTTCTATTTATAAAAAAATATTTATAATTATCAAATGTGAAAATATTATGGTACAGTCGAAGTTACTTTATCGCTCCAGCGACACTTTTTCGTCTTACTTTGTATTATACTCGATTTGGTGATACTAAATTCCTCCGATGGTTTCTTTTCGTTTTACAGGTAGAACGTCTCATTTGTAATTCCTCGGGGAGTAACGACTATTTTTAGAATTTTTTCAAATTCCAATTTCTGTTCAGTAAATTGATCGTCTCTCTTAACTGAAGATGATTTAAGTGAGGAAATCTCTTGCAAGACCCAATCAGTGAATCTACGACGCAAGCCATAAACTGTAATCTTTTTTTATTGCGATAACCGGATCTTATTTGAATGAAGGTCTGCAAACAGTAGGTAGGTAAAATGGTTGCGGAGGCCAGGTCACCTTAATAAGCAATAGTGCCGTTTTGTTGTCATGTCCTCGCGAGACTAAAAACAGTACAGTATTCTCTATAACACTATTCTCTATAAAGACCCATAAAAGAGTTCAGGAACTGGGCATGCAGCTTTGAGCTGGTTGAATAAGGATTGAGAAGACCGAAAACAGTTTGCAACCGCAGTCTTTAGTTCGGCATTCCTTTATATCGCAAACTGACTTTAATTTGGCTGTACAGTGATCCGGACTATTTGATCAAACTAAGTTTCGTAGCAAATATTCCGGGAAATCATAATTGTAATAGTTTTGAGGAAATAATTCCCTCCTCATTGAAGCATTCACCTAATTCTTAAGCAGGTTTCTTACTCGCAGTTAAAGAGTGATTATCGTTCTTTAATAGAATCATTCATCAAGGCCCTACGAGATTTATATACTAGAACATAACAGTGATTTTATTAAGCTAAATGAATCCTTTATTTTTGTTCCACTAAATTAATTGAATGTCGCTCATGATTATCTTTTTAAGTCAGCTTATATCACAATTCGAAATCAAAATAGAATTAAAACATTGATTTTTTTCATAATATTCTTAAGTAAACTTTAACGGACAGCCATTCAAGTTATTCATAGAATTTCTGTGTAGTAAAGTTTTTCCACTTGTATCTTCTTTAATTACTTTTTATTACAGTACTGCCGGTTAATTATAAACATGTTTGAAACAATTACACACAACTTTTACCATTACCCCATATTCGAATATAAACAATTCATTCAGCCTTAAATAAAGTGTTAATCTAGCGTAAGTTACCACTTGTAATGAACTCACATATAAAGTTATTACGCGATTATTGCGAGACAATATGCGTACACCACCAACCTTCCATTCATCCAACCATCCATCCATCCATCCACCCAGCCATTCATGGAAGGCACCACACCAGCGCCAGCAGAGCACAACTGTTGAAAGTAACAAAGTACGTTATTTACGAGTGGCTCGTCGGTGGTATGTGGCATGAATGTAACGCAAAGTCGTTAAATTCCGCAGAATTGTGTTAGATAAATAAAAATGGCTATAAAGTTAAGCGTCTGTATAAACAAAAGCAGGCAAGAACTTTTGAATTTGGTGCAATTTCAAACCGATCTTTCGAGCACACACACAATATTGACTGTACTCGGAGTTGGTGGGGTGGAACAGCAAATACTGGGTAGTATGTTCTTGAAAGTGGAGAGGCGTTTGCCCTACGGTAGGTGCTTCACATACTTGCGGCTCAATTATCAAATGACAATAAGTAATTGCCTGTTATGGAGAGCGTGTTGCGAGTATTCGGAAAATTGATATATATCACAGCGCATCTGTACTTATCCACCCACTGAGCATATGTTGCGCATACATTCCCCTGTTCACATCCCTTCTGTTTCGGTTTTGTTGTTTTTAGTTCAGTCTCTATTGCTCCTGCTGCTGCCGCTGCCACTTCTGTGTTGTATGCGGCATGAAAAGCATGCAGTGCACGCTTTTAAACTTACCCCCTGCGGATTATGATTATAACAAACCATTTATCATAATATTTATGTTGATGTGGTATACTTTTTTTCAATGAAGGTATTTTGCTTTTATTAATTTTATTTATGATGAGTCATTTGCACGTTTACAATTTTAACCTTTACAGTTGAATTCATTCAACATTTTTTTATGTTAATTCCTTCTGCACACACATAAAAATTCTCAGTACTCGTATTTCCGCAGAACTTGACTTTAAGTCTTCACACTTGATGTAATTTGGAATTTTGTTCTTTTTGGAATATTGTGAACAAAAAAAACTTGTGAAACTATCACTTAATAGGATGAAAGTTGTATATAATTTTTGGAAGGGTGGCAAAGCTACACAAGAAACTTCAAGTGAAACATGTTTCAAAAGTGCCATCGTCAAAAATAGGGATTTGAAAACTACTTGTATATTCAATCAATTGCACAGAAATATAAATGAAATTAACATTTAAGGAACTTATAAAAACTGTTGAATCTGGAGTACAAGGGAACACATTTTTTGTTACTATCAGTTATACTCGTAAATTCAGGATTTAGATCAGGAATGAGTTTTGAACTGAGAATGTGCCTGAAGCATGAATCTTTGGTAATGCACCAATATTTAACTATATTTCATTAAATTTCACGACTCATACCCATTAAAAATATCAATTATGTCTGGTTCAATATTTTAACTTAACGCTCAAAATCAAAAACTCTGTCAACTTAATCGAGCCAAAGGCTTTGAAAGTCTTTCAAGACTGTTTTTATTGTCAGAGATCCCGAACGAAGTGAACAAAACGAACTCGTCTTATCACCTTTTCCTTTCAGTCGTTCAGTAAGAGTTCTTTTACGTATTGCATCTATTAGTTTAGTCATTTTTCGTCTGATTCACTCAACTTTCAATATCATTATACGATTTCGCTCCGATGTGTTGTTGGAGTTGAAGTCATCTATGGACCTCTTCCAACTCAGCACGGAGAAACTACAAATAAATTGCATATTGGTGATCTCGTCAATTACTCGTACATCATTCCACAACTTCTCTATTATTTAATTTACAGTATTTCAAACCACATTATTCTCGCTGGAGTTCTTATCAAACAGGTCCCAGTTAAATCCTTTAATTTTAAATGGACGCCTATTTGTTGACCTCATACCTTTTTTGTGAAAGCCTTGAAATTAGTATCACTAATTTTTTGTGTAACAAAAGTTACCATGTCTGATTACTCTGCAAGACCACCCGTACACCAAAGACTACTGAAAAAAATACCACCGATAATTTGAACCTTTCAGATTTCTCAGCATAGATATAAAACCTTACATCTCCATATCCTAGCAATATCCTAAAACTTTGTTTGAAGGATATTGATAAGAATTCATTGAAAATTGGTGAGTGATCATAACTAATTACACAGGAATACACGGTTTCGTACCTGAGCAACCAAATTGAGATCCTATGGTAATTTTCGATGCTGATTCTGAATCCGGAGTCCGTTTTTCCCTAGGGCGTCAGTTTTTCGAGATAATTGAAATGGCGATATTTCGCAATTCTCGACCATACATAGCCATTTTATTCAATAATAAATCAGAATTGAGAAATGAAGTCCGGTGTAACTTTTTCGTTTGTATTCTTGTGGGTAATACACTCCAAATATAATAGTTCATCATGCCCTCGTCCCAGAAATCTTGGTAATTTCTCTCAATTCTCTGCAAATCTTCATACAACCGCTCGCCCTGATCGTCACTCGTATCACCTAACTTTTCCGAGAAGAAATCCAGGTGTGAATGCAGAAAATGAATTTTTAGCGACATACGAGTACCGAATCTCTTGTCATTCAGCAACAGTTCCGTGACAATTTGCCTGTAGTTGTCACTTTTCCAGTTGCCAAGGGAGTTATGGACAATGCTCCTGAGAGATGACCATGCTGCCTTTTCTGTGGGTGTTAAACGTCGCGTATAGTTTTCGCCAGCCATCAATTTCCTTATGTCAGGTCCAACGAAAATCCATTTTTTTATTTTGGCGTAAGAAATCTTCGGAAACAGACGCGTTAAGTACTGGAAAGAGCTTTAACGAAATGCTCTATGAGGCCCAGTTTAATATGTAGTGGATGAACTAAAACGTTATTTGGATCAATCAGTGAATTGTTACAGATGTTTTGTCTTCCTGGTGAATAATGGTCTCGAGAGGGCCATTCTTTTTTTACGTATTAATGCGCTGTTGCTAGACTATCCCACAGACAAAGAAAGCAACAGTATTTCGTGAAGCCGCTCTGCATCAGATACAACATGCCAATAACCTGCAATATATGTGTAATCAATTTGTTTAACTTAACATCCTACTTCGATATCATCAAATACCTTTATATCGCCAAAAATTTTCCATTTATGCTCGTTGTTCTTGATCAATCCCAACATTTCTTTCATCGATTCGTAACTTTCCTTCGTGTTGACGGCATGAGCAATTGGAATCGACGGGTTTTTATTTCCAATATGCAGGAGAGCGGCCTTCAAACTGTATTTAGAACCGTCGATGAAAAGTCGCCATTCATTTTTGATGTATGGTTGATTCATTATTCGAAATAAACTATTGATGCCTTTGCAGAAACAAATTTGATTTAACTTCTCGAAGAATGGCAATAGCACTTTATTTCTTTCTTTGAAATGAGTGACTTTCGTTTCGCTGGAGAGAAATTTCCATTGTTGAAAACGTGATCCCAGTATTTCAGCATTTCCTTTGGATAAATGCAAATCGCGGACCAAATCATTCAGTTCAGATTGTGTTACTTAATGTTTTTCGTTGAACACCATTTCGCTGTCACTGCTCGTATTGGGATCAGAAGTTTCCACATCTCTGGCACCTGGACACTTTGGATCATTGTGTAAACGTTCAACTGGCTTCGATGCTAATGAAATGTCGGCATACTTTCTGTTTCGTACTGTTCTTGTAATAATACCAAAGAGATTCGTGGTACAAAAATAACAGTCATTGGTGTGATTTTTCTGTTGTCTCCAAAGCATTGGCGTTTTGAACACCAAATACATTTCCTCCCCTATCGACCATCTGTGTAACTTTGTTCTACACGCATTACAAAACAATTTAGGCATCCACGGATTCTCTAAATCTTCCACAGCGAAGTCAAAGTAGTGCAGATACGCAGTGTTTAGCGAATCTGTTATAACTTTGCCACTCTTTGCAACAATAGAACAACCGCGAACGTAACAAAAATAGTTCGGGTTGACTTTGCACCATCTTTTCGACATTTTACAAATACTTTTTGCGTTAAATTGAAGTGAATACGTTACTGATTCAACCAGTTGACAGCTGTTGTCACAGCACAAAGCGTAAATCTGGCTACGGATTTCAATTCATCACTCAAAAATACGTTAAGAAGTGCTCTCTTCTTCTCGGGTATAAAAGTTGACCCGAACTTGAAGTCATCATTCGAGTATGTTTCCCTAAATAATATAATAGAGGTATTAAGCGTAAGCGTGTGTCAAGTATTATGGTGTGGATCTCAATATTTCACTGATTATTAGAGATCTCAATCTTATTAGAGATCTTAATCGTTCGTATACTCCTTCTGTATACATCCTTTGTAACACAGTTTAATAACTGAATAGGCCTCATACTGTTAAGTAACCTGTACACGAGGTTTCTGTGCCCGTAACTCTCCTACCGCTTTTATGCAAGAGTTATGACATGGAGAGACTATATATAACACATAAGCACATGCAAGAGTTTCATAGAGGTTTTGGTTTAGTACAACCCTCGATAACTGATCTCTTGCTAAAATTCAATATTCTCTTGCAAAAATTCCATGGAGTGCCATTTAAGTTGGTCGGAGCAGTCAAGGAGATTCTATGCATCCTGGTGAAGAAGACCAGCTAAATTCACTTGCAATTCAGACCCGTGAATAAATGCGTTTTTAATTTCTTCAGAATGTATTCAGAATTTATTCAGAGAATATTACATCAGTTGCCCGAGTGAATAGAAACATCCCCAAGAAATCGTCAAGAACGTCGTCAGCATAGGCCAAAACATTCCGTCTTTTCCATGAATTTAAGCAATTTTTTACTGTCATATCCTGTAGAAAGTTGGCACTTCTTGCAGGTAATGTCCGGTTATATGTTAATATATCGTAATATATAAGTAAATGTAAAAAAACTCCTTTGAAATGTTGCAATGTTTCAATGTAGCTGAAATAAGTGCGACCACAAAAACACCGTGACAAGTCGCCAGTGTCAGTGATATTTTCCGACGACACCTCTGAAAGTTCCGATGTGCTGTTTGTCACATCATTACGCCTTGTTGAAACTATTATTATTATATTATTCCGACGCAATTGTGTGTCGCGATAGCTTGAAACAAGTTGTCTCTTACCCAACAAATTTGACGCAACATGCAAAGCAATTTGACGAACAATTTTTATTAAATCACATCCCTTTCTTTATATTGTAGTTTATTAGCAGGCGGACGGATATCATTTCAGACTTTAAAAGCCTCCACTCCTCTCATGTTAATGATGCCACTGTCGGTTCACTCGTTACGAAGATCACATTAATGAAGACTAAAAATTATGTGAACTGCATTAAACCGCAATCATCACTAGAAGACAAAAGATGAACTTGAAATCGCGCAAAGGCAACCGTGTCGCAGCATATCAAATTAAGTGAGCTCGTCAAATAAGTTAACTGCAGCAATTACGCTAAATATTGCTACCAAGCGGCTCGTGAATGGTGGCCAGAAGGTGGCACACAAGCCCACTGCTCATAAAAATTAGGAAAAGTGAGCGCGAACTTATGGAAAAAAGTATTCGCAAAGGTCGCGCAATTAATTGTTACGACTTTATTATGAAGATAAGTGCCTGAAACTTGTGTCTCGTGGCTATTGCCGTGCGTTGCAGGAGCAGTTGAGCCTCACAAAAGGATCTGCATAACGGGCATGTGGCGCAGTGAAATTTTGGTGGTTTTTTCAACCTATTTCGCAGCAGGCCGCGCCGATTTGCTGTGGTTTTAAGGGTTATTTTTTACGCGAATGCGGCGTGACTGTAAAAAATCTGTTACAATTAGTTCTGGTTAAGAAAGTGAACGGCCGGCGGTACTTTTTCTTTGGATTTTTATCTGCGAAGTGATTTGTCATTATTTTTAAGCGCGCAATTTAAAAATTTTTTTTTATCTAAATATGAAAATTAATGTTTATCTTGGGAAGTACAAAGGAGGACACTTTAAAGTTTTGTGGGTGAAGTGTAGTACGTTGGAGTGAGAGCGAGTGCGAGGACATTGGCAAAATGGATCATGCTTAATATAGCATTCTTGCAGCACTTAATTAATATGAATTCACTTAGAAAATGAGAAAAGTTGAAATAGCACACAAACGATTACTTTCAATTGAAGCGGCAAAAGCAGAATTAAGGACGCCTT
This sequence comes from Clusia tigrina, assembly GCA_920105625.2. Lineage (NCBI taxonomy): Eukaryota > Metazoa > Arthropoda > Insecta > Diptera > Clusiidae > Clusia > Clusia tigrina. The sequence goes on from OV050031.1 coordinate 206,946,329, forward strand.
GTAGGTTATTGATCCTTTTAAATTGGCGTCCAACGTAGTTTTCGTGTAATGAAGCTCCCACTCCATATGCGGCCTGAAATTGTGCACACCACAAAGAACAAAAACAGAGGAAAGAAAACTCATATAAAACTACAATGAAGGACGCAAATATCGATTTAATTTTATTCCACTCATTTAACTAAAAGCCTTGGAAAAAAATCCAGCATACAAAATGAAAATATTTGCCCACGATTAAATTTTAAAAAGTGTTCTTGAAACGACTTTTGTAGCCTCGCCTTTGAATTTTTGTGTATTTTCTCAGTGACTGTGTATATATATACGAGTATATGTGTTTGTGTGTGTAAGGCTCCGCGCTGTTGGGGTCACCCTCTGCAAATAGAGTTTTCACTGCTGCGCACCTCACCCTGGCGGCAATGACACAAAAAACCGCACTTAATCGTCGCGGATCACATTGCGTTAAAACCGCGACGATAAAATTTTTTTCGGCGTACTCGAATTTATTCAAATGGAAGGAGCAACCCTCGCCTTATTTACTCTTAGTTGGCTGGCTGGTTAGAAAAGGACATTTGAGTAGAGTACTCTGATATTTTCTTCTGCCACATTTTTGTGCTTCAGGCGGCGGCAGTGGTCCACTACCGCCAACTGCCGCTGATGTTTATGATGTTAAGTTGCCGGAGTGGAGTAGCGTGGGATTTAAGAAAAAAGTTATAATCATAAGAAAACGTTTGCGCAATAATCGTAAAAAAGAAAATCAAATCCGAAATTATTTTCAATTTGTACGCGATTTATTTTTATGTTATCTTCTGCGAGAGCGTAATGTGAGAATCGCATTATTTAAGTCACTTGTTAACATTCGAATTGGATTTCCATAAACAGAAAATCATGTTCGTGACATTGGCAGGACTTCTCGTACTTTAATAATTATCCACTTACTTGTATAAGAACTAACTTCAATATATCTCGAAGTTATTACTATTCGTAATTGAATGTCTTGGTAAAAAGAAAGAGAAGGTAGGAAATTAATTAAAAGACATAGAATAATCAGCTCATCACACAAAAATGATAGGAAAAAACAAGAAAACATAAAGAGTTAAAAATAATAACAAAGATTAGATCACAACGGTATCACAATCAAATGTTTTAGATCTTATTTGAATAAAATTGTTATAATTTGAATTCAAAATTTATTCATGCTTATACAAGAACACTGATATAGTTACAGAATGTTTATTATCTCACCGAATGTTTATTTTTGAGCCCGAAACGACGGGCAGAAATCTAGTTTCTCCCTTTTCTTATTTCAATTAAAACCAATATTTGAAAAATATTTATATCAAGTGGTCAAATTAGTAGCCTCTGAGTTTTCGATCATATTTCCAAGGTGCAATATAAATGACGTCAATGACTTTAGCATAATCTTGAATATTTATACAACTCTACAACAATCCAGTGTAAACATAAAAATCTAAGGCTCAATTTTGTCTCCATTGATCCAAATTAATTGAAACACAATTTTTGCAAGAATCTTTACTGTGGTCTTTGACAATTTAGAAAATTCAAATCTAAAAATGTTGCTTTTGCCGATGGTGTGGATATAATTTCTCTCAATAATTTGAAGACTAAATCAAAGGATGGAAAGAAACTTTCTACCAAAACAAAACATAGCTATATCGAATGTACGAGGTCTGATCAAAAAATAACCGTTTTTGTGTGATCAAAAAATAAAGTATTTATTTATTCATCAACAACTATCTTGTCCCCTTTAAAGTAATTCCCCTCAGATATAATACACCTATGCCAGCGTTTTTTCCAATCCTCGAAACACTTCTGAAACGCTTTTTTTGGTATCGCCAAAAGCTCCTGTTTCGATTTATCTTTTATCTCCTCAATCGTAGCAAAACGCTTTCCTTTCATCGGTGTCTTCAGTTTTGGAAAGAGGAAAAAGTCAGCGGGGGCCAAGTCCGGTGAATACGGTGGTTGAGGCATGATAACGGTTTTGTTTTTGGCCAAAAACAGCTCCTGAGCGATGTCCATGCGACGTTGTTTTTGCTCAAAATTTAGCAATTTTGGAACAATCTTCGGTGCCGCACGTTTCATGCCTAAAACATCCGTAAAAATTGCTTGGCATGAGCTGAACGATATGCCAACATCATCAGCAACCTCTCTGATAGTGATTCGACGATTATCCAAAATCATTTTCTTCACTGCGTCAATGTTTTCATCGGTTGTTGACGTGCTCGGGGGACCAGGACGAGCAGCGTCACTGACATCTTCTCGGCCTTCCTAAAACCGGTTATACCACAATTGAACTTGTGTTCTGCTCATAGTAGACTCGCCCAAGGCCACAGTCAACATTTCAAATGTCCTTGCGCATCTAATTTCATTTTTTACACAAAACTGAATACAGTTTCTTTGATGCATTTTTTCGAATAGTACAAAATCGAAGAGCACACCAAAACACGACGCACCTTTTTATCTGTCAAAAACAAACTGACAATCCAAAATGGTTGGTATCGAACATACGTAACTCACGAAAAGATGAAAATAACGGTTATTTTTTGATCACACCTCGTAATGCGATTTTGTGCAACGTCGTTCTGATATGAAAAGAACTCAGATAAACTCGAAGCTTATACTCAACCTTTTTACTTAACTAAACAAATGAGATTGTGCTGTCATCTAGATCTCCTGGAAATCATAAATCTTATTCTAAACCTTGTGAAACTCTTGGCTAACATTCATCTTTTTTTAATGCCGTGACTAAAATGATCAATTTTTGTAATTTCAACTTTCATTAGAAAACCCACAATAAATATTTGGTTGCCAGCGATACAATTGCGTAGTATCCAAATATTTATAATACGATAAATTCTCGTCATTCGTAAATTTATAGTCTTAATGTTTCAATATTGAGTGTGTGTTAACATTAAACGGCAGAACTGATTGAAATAATACTTGGCTCAGTAGTAATAACCATGCTGTTTCATAGTCGCGGTGACATGGTTTCGAACCCTACCCACGACACCCTCTCGAAATGGTTCTTTCTAAACCCTTTTCTCTTCGAGTAGAAAGTCTTAGTTGGTAGTACTCATTCCCCAAAAGCCTTGCACACATCATTATTTTCAGTGTAAGGTTTAATAATAAAAAAAATATTTATTTCATTGATTCAAATGTTCGAAGTATACTCAAAAACAATGATCATTCTGATAAAGAATTCAATAATAAATAAATATACTTAAATAAAAAAAAATTCGCTCATTAAATATATTAATGCATGAAATATTATTTCGATTTTGTTATTGAAAATGCTTCCGCTTCATGAGATTCACATTTATCTATTACAATATTATTACGATTCATTTTGTAAATGGAATATTGCGAAGTTGTTTCCTCGAGTGTGCGAGTGACTTAGGCAATCGCTGTTATTGCTTTGGTAATCGATCACTGCTAATAAAGTCCTATGACATAATTATTGCTAAAAAATCGAAATGCGACAGTCACCAGAGGCCAATTCAATCATGTCAAACCGAATCAAATTTTGAATGCAAATCAATCAGCAGCGTTTTAATAGGATCATCTGTCCCTCTCTTTCCCTCTCCCTCTCTCTGGCTCTGCAGCAACTGAGCCAATTGATGTATGGTTGTGATTTTTGCTGCTGTTTGATTTTTGCAACATGTCACACACTTTTATGGATGACAAATTATTTTTTAACACGACTGTTTGTGAAATTGTTTCGTTCCTTTATAGGGTGAAACCGCTAGTTAAAGATTTAATTGTAGGTATTTTAATATTTTAAGTTTGATGCTTGTAGTAATTTGGATTATTCTCAGTCGAATCATGTATGACACGATATACCCCGTAACTTCCAGCGTGAGTAGCTTCCTCCAATTCCGTTCATCCTCACATCCTGTGTTGTAGATGTATTTCCGCAGATAGGTATACCTACTCGTACTTATCCTCAACATGTGTGCTTTTAAATATTGTACCTTGTGCTTGCCTACCGTGTGCATTGTAGCACATTCCATCTAAATACTTTAACCTACAGATAAAAAACAAATCTAAAGATTCTGCTACGGGAGCTTAGAAAAAAGGTCAAGTCCAAAATGATGGATGACTTTGTGCAGACATTCGCCGAGACAGTGTAGCAACGGCGGCGGCTGCTGTTGCTGCTGTTGCTGTAAAGATTGACTGAATGGATGAGTGACATTTTGGGTGGTACTTGCATTAAACGCACATTATTTGGGGTGATACTCTCATTTTGTGGAATCATGTGTTAAAAATAAGCACACACATCAAAATAAAGCTGTAAGAGATACAAAGTCGCAATCATTTGTTTCGGTGTGATGATGGGTAAGAAAGAATTATATATGAGAGATGGTTTCAGTTAAAAAGTTGAAAGCAATGATTTTAGAGGATTGGTGAAATGAAGTGTATGTCATACTCAATTTTGGGATTGCTTCTTCATAAATATGTTATTAAGTATGTTCTAATAAATTTACTTACACATAATTGTGCTGCTGGAATATTTTACTCATTTATAATATAATATATTATAATGCTTTATGACTTTTTCGTAGCTCAAACTAGTTTTGCATACCTGCAGTTAATTGTTCATTTGTAAGAATAATTTATGGGGTTACTTACGACAGAAAAGATCTTGTTTTGTCTCTGAAATCTTTTGGTTCCACAACCGACAATAACCCACAAAGTAAACAAATTTTAATATTTCTAATTAATTTTTTAGCCTCTCAAAATTCTGTTTTTTAAGTTATCTTTAAAATATATAATTTATAGAGTATTATATTTTTAATATTTCTACGGTTTCGGATATCATTCTCTTAAAGAATATTATTAGCAGTGCTGCATAATTTTTGTAAAACTTTTAGAGCACAATTTTATCAATCATCTTTGAAAATGCGATAACGTCGACTTTGTGTTAGCTTTCAACAGGCCACAATTTGAAAACTTGTTCTCACTAAAACTGCGTGAAAATTTATGACCGCCGAATCACGTGTCAAACGCGCGATTCACCCCGGGTATATTATTTCCGTGCACACTTCTGATATGATGCATGACTCTGCAGAAAGCCAACATATCCTTGAGCCATTGAAGTTCCGCCAGGCACAGACACAGGGGCACATGCCTGTCTCATCCTGCGTAGCAGATGAGCGCTCTTAGCCGATTTGGATAGCGAATTTAAAATCTGTTTGTGAATTTGAATACGAAATCCTTTTCGTGGTTTAACATTTGAATATCAAACAGTTTGGAAAATCTTTGTCAGTGTGGAATTCTGGATCTACACAAACAGGGGCATACAATCCCACACAAACACACATATGTGTATGCGGATTCGCAGAGTACATGATGACAAACAGAAAATCCATTTCACAATACCATTTCTTACCATTCACATACAACCGCACTTACGTACTCGTCCAGACAAAGACATAAGCATGTGTTTGCGTTGTTGACTTTTCATGCTCTTTTAAACACCGATAAATGTTTTCGAGATTTAAATATTTCATCCCCTTTCACATTTATCACACTTTAAAATTTGTGCAAGTTAAATTAATGGTTTAATGGGGGAAGTTTTGCACCTCACACAGGAAAGTTGTGAACTAGGAGGCTGAGTCTCGCAATTGGGAAAATGAATTTATATATTTAAGTATTTCTCTGACTGAAGCTACACAGTCATATTTATGGAAACTCGCGGACCAGGAATACAGGTGGTCATGTGATTTGCCATGTTCTAGATGGGTGGATTCATTTAGAGAGTGGAAAAGAAAATTTTAATTTTAGAAATTGTCATTCCGGGAGTGAGAAAGGTATCGCGTCTAAAAACAACTTGGTGGTTCATACATGTGGAATTCAGCAATAGAGTAAAATAAAGTTTATATATTTCAACTCTGGGAGAGAGCTCCGTTTGACACACCCTTTATCGTCCTAACAAAATGATTATCTTCCTTTCCGGCTTTAAAAAGTTGAATCAATGTTTTATAATTATATTAATCAGAAGAACAATGAAAACCACAGCGGATTAATATCCCATTCAGTTTGAATATCGAAACCGGATTCGGTTTCCTGTTAAGCACCGTTATTTATCTGTATATGATTTCAGCGTTTAAGTTTTTGTATTATAATGGAAAATTTTAAATTATTTGATCAGCTATATTGCTACCTAGTTCCAAAGCGTCATGGATATTGTTCACCTGCATTAGTAATGCAAGTAGCAGAAAAACACATCTATTTGTATCTGGATTTCTTCAAAAGATATTCACAAGTTTTTGTGGGCAATGCGGTGTTTTCTAGAACTAAAGGAAAGGTATTTATTAGTTTATTATTTGGAGTCATCGTCCTTATAAAGTCTACAATAATTCTTAGGAATGAATTAACCAAAGTATACGAAATATTTTAGTTCTCGAGGATTTTTTTTTATAAGTAGAGGTAAGTTTTTTCATTCATGTTCTGATTTATTTCTGAACCGAACACGATCTGTAATTGGATTCAAAAGAAATGTTTGCTCGAAAACTATCCGATAAGCTGGATGTTCCATGCTGTGTCAATTTCTTCATCAGTGTTCGCATGTATTTTCTTTGTTGAATATCGATTGTTTTTAAACTTTTGATGCTTGTTTCCCCGAAAATGATTATCACATTACACACATATTTGCTTCTGTTCAACGGTAGGATACACATTAAGTGTCTCAAAAACATTATGTCTGATTTTATTATAAATTATGATTATTTGTTATTTCCATTCCGAGAACTTGACAACAGAAGCTTTTCATTAGTTTAGAAACTTTCTAGGGATATAAAAATCAGTGACAGTAAAACTAAATATGTATATCAAATGTTATGGTCCATTGTCTTAATATACCTCAAATACCGATCAAAACAATCATTAACCAGCTCTACTAAGTTATGATATATTCGTGTAATATTTAGTTCCAATGCCGAGAACTCTGTAAAAATATCAGACAGAAAACAGGCAACAAACAGAATATATATACATATGTTAATCCATTACTGTCAATCGAAACTTAGAATATGACCTTTTCAGAATCCAATTCATTCTCTTTCGAGAACACCATGCTACCACCGAACAAGTACACAAAGTTTATCACAATATAAGAAATGCTCTTGAATAGCGTCAGGTTTGTACAACAGCATTCCTTGATATCAGACAAGCGTTCGATAAAGTTTGGCACCCTGGCAACTACAAAGTAAAGAAGTCACTGCCTCAAACATATTTTGATATTTTAAAATCATATCTTGAAGAGAGGCATTTCAGAGGGAAATTTAGGTCAGAAATTACCTCAATTTTCCCAATTACAGCGGATGTTCCACAGAGAAGCTTATTGGGCCCTATGCTTTACAGTATTTTGACTGCAGAGAATACTGAAATTGCAACATATGCTGATGACACCATTATAATGGCTACTAACTTTAATCATTTAACTGCCACAAACCAACAACAAAAACACCTAGATAAAATTCAAATTTGGTTTGACAAATGGAGAATGAGAGTCAACGCTACTAAATCAGTACAAGTAACTTTCACTTTGAGATCCTGTCCGCCTGTGATTCTAAATAGTCCCCCATTGTCTCAAGCAGAAGATGTCAAATATCTTGGGTTACACCTAGATTGGCGTTTGACATGGAAAAAACACATCTTTACAAAACGGAAACAACTGGGCATCAAACTTATCTGAATGTATTGGTTGATGGGTTATAACTCTAAGCTAACATTGAATTATAAACTTCTGTTTTATAAAAGTATAATAATACCTATATGGAAATATGGAATTCAGCTGTGGGGTTCAGCAGCGAGTGCTAATATAAATATTTTGGAAAGATTCCAAGCAAAACCTTTGCGGATGATTGTCAAAGCACCATGGTTTGTCAGTAACAGGACACTACGAAACGACCTTAACATACAGACAGACCACGAGGAAATAAAAACATATAGCACTAAATACTGGGCATGGCTAAGTACAGACTCTAACGTACTAGCTCCAAATCTGCTGGAATCAACGGCATCAACGCGCAGACTTAAAGAGAGCAGCTCCCTTGGACTGAGTCTAGAAAATGTTTCATATTTTATTTTCTTTCGTAAATAATGTAATAATGATAATAATTTGATAATGAAAATAATGTAATAAAGATGAATAATTATGAAAATGTAATAATGATAATATTGTATATAACTGTATTGTAACAATTATATGAAAGGATAGCATTGGGTCTTCTTTCGCATGCTTATATTATATATTATTGAACTTGCCTAGTGTCCCTAAGGACAGATTGTAAATAAAACGGAGTTATTTAAAAAAATATATAATAAAATTCTCTAATATCTAGACTCTTGACTCTAGATGAACAACACCGCATTCGTAGAACAAATACGATGGTTGGGAGTGGTCATCAGATTTCTCCATAATAGCATAAATAAAGATTCAACGCAGCAGGTAAATAGGACCAGAAATGAAATATGATATACAAGCAAGTAGATTAGTAGTAGGAAAAGTAGAATAATATTAGTTGGAGATGGTCCATATATGATGACTTATGATGACGTTGCTGAAGAGAATTTAGAAACGGTTAAAATTTATAATCTACGAATAGGATTTATAAAAGTTGATGTTCATAACAAAACAAGTCTAAATTACTTCTTCAAAGGCTTACCAATGCCTTTTCTCCTTTAGTGGAGTTGAGTTTCTTCAACAAATGAGTTATATTGTCAAAATATGGATGAAATAGCTTCAATAACCTTGGTTCATATATTAAATTCTTCAATTTAATTAATTTTTGAGAAGTATTTAAAATTTTTCTAGGAAAAAGGGATATTTTGTAAAGTTTTAACTAAAATGCAAATAATTTGTATAATTACCTGTAAGTGGCTTGTAATACCGGCAATTACGAGACAATAAATTTAAAAAATTTTACAATGAAACTTAAATAATATAATTAAGCCATTTCGATTCAAGCGACTCACAATTGCCATTTAGCGGGGCATCGAGCACGTCCACATGGTGGAGTACTCGTATGGAAATGCGCAAAATAATTGCTCTGCTCGGAGCGCAGTTATTTATTTATCTAATAGATACAAAAACGATAAAAAGCGGGTTATTACATACAACTGGAAATAAACACAGCATTTATGAACATGAGTGCACCCACTTATAGCTCTGTCGCTAGGGCCCAAGTGGTGTTTGTGTCATGGCTTCATGCTTGTGTGAATTTTGTAATTGTACCCTGTAAATGCGTTTAAAGCTAATCCCACATACTCGTACAGGCAAATTGCTGGTGTTTTTTTCACACAGATTATTGACACAAAAAAAAACAACAACAAATTGAAAATAGAAAGAAATTGTATAAAATTACAAATAATTGCGATACAATAAAATTCGCCATTGTTAAAAAGCGTAAAATTGATACGCAATTGAAATACAAATGAGGCGTGCTGCTGCTGCCAAACTGAGCAAGGACAATTCGCTCAAGTATTCGAGAATTGAATATCGAGTACCCAGGCTCGTCGCATGGCTGCGAATCGAATGTATTAATGCGGATTGCGTGCGTTGCCGTTTAAGAGGATGACACTTTTGCTTTTTGTATTTTGCGAATTAATATTTTCATTTGCGCCATATTGCGCTCGAATCGTGAGCGTGAATTATGAATTTTTTATTTCCTGACAGCTGACAGGATGGCAAATGGTGAGCCCGGCATATTTTGCATATTCGCATTTAAAAGTTGCCATTTCGTTGCTTCAACGATTTGATTTTAATATTTTAAATTCATTTGGCAAAATTTTCATGCCGTCAGTGCAATCGTCTGTCGGACGTGGAGACGTCCGTCCATCTTTCCGCCCATGTCTGCCAAGTGTTAGCAAAACTTTTTTATTGCAAATTTGCATTGAAAAATAATTTGTCAACGCATTAAAGCAATGCGGGTGCTGTAGCTGCTGCCGTTGTTGTTGTTGTTGTTGTTGTTTCTTGTGTAAGCGGAAATGCCGCCATTGACAAGGAATTTTTTTGCCAGTTGAATTTAATTTTTGCTGTCATTGCAGCGTTTCTTTTCCAGTCAACCACCAGAAACTACAACTCCAACAACAGCAACGCCAACAACAACTGCTGCGGTTAATGTCTTTTGAATGCAAATTCAATTTTATCGCACTTTTGTTCTTAATAAGATTTTTAAGTGCAAAATATATTTTCTAATTCTGTTGGATGTGGGACCCAACGCCATTGAAAAGAATTATTGCAAATCTATGCCGAGGTTGAGCATGACTCAAACTTGTAGGAAAGGTGGAATTTCGAATCTTCAATATTTCAAACAAAACAGATGCGGTAAATTTAGTGTGCTGTAGGTAAATTGGGTACTTTTTGAATAAATTCTACGCACATAAATGTCATAAAAGTATTATACAAAAAACATACTAGCTCTGAACTAGCCACATTTATAGGAAAACTTCTGGGAATCATCTAATCCACAGGCACAAAGAATGGGGTAATGAAACCAGCTTTTGGAATGGAATAAAAGCTTGACAAAATAAATGAATATAAGCGAGAAGTCCTGATCTTCACAGCATTCCTGATATGTTGTAACAACGAAAATATCACATTATTTAAATATTTTCTGATCTGAGTAAAAATTCGGAGGTATCTGAAAAGCTCCATCTGATCATATTGGTTCATGAAACTTGTTGAAATAATAAAAAATAATAAATGATAACATTAAACTCCTGTTCGGTGATTCCTAGTTCGATTCAATCTGATTGCGTTAAACTATTTGTGGCTTTTCTGGAAGTTGTTACTTTATTATTTCTTTCATTTATTTATAAACAACAAAATTTGAGATTTTGAGTACGTGCCAATACTGAATAAGCAGTTTCACCCTTTTGTCAACTGAGGGAAAAATACCATGGAATCAGGAGTGTGGAATGGGGACAATGGAAATGTAAAGAAGTTCTGATCTCCAAAATATGACTCTAAGTATGGCCCCAAATTCATCATTGAATACAACATTAAGTGTATATTTGTAATCATAGATGAAGAACACAAGGCATAAGAGTTGAGATATATAGGATAATGTAAGTTATGAGAACAATATATCAGATGTACGGGTTAAAGTCGCCAAGAAGATTCCAAACATTTTCCAAAACCAGCAATTCGCCTGCTACGATTCTAATTAAGATTCCGCAACCATACCTAATAACCAATAAAAAAGTGGCTGAAATCGATAGGATAGGATGGAATAGTATAGCGAAATATTGAATTGTTCTAAGCGACATATACTTCCTTTCATTTTAAATTATTCAAAAAATCGACTTTTTTTAAAGTGGTGCTAAGCGATCAAGTGTAGAAAACCAAATCAGTTGAGTGGACGCCATGAACTCTCTGGAAAATAGCCATTCTTATGAGAAAATTCTCCATTATGTGTCTCTATTATGTGACTACCTATTTTCTTTCGTAACAAAACTGAATTTTAACATATTCTTAAAATGTTTTTCTGAAGTTTCACATTTTTTTTTTTTAAGCAACTCACTCGAATATATTAATAGCTATAACGATGACTATTAAAACATAACTGGACTTAATTCGCTTTCACAACTGCGGGGAAATTTAGTGGACCACATTTTGGTAGCTGTTTTCATCCTGATCTGTAATGCCAAATAACTTACAAATCTGAACAAAATTGTCCCAATATGTACAATTTACAGATCCTCCCACACTTCAGCAAAGCCTTTATATATATATATATATATATATATATATATATATATATATATATATATATATATATATATATATATATATATATATATATATATATATATATATATATATATATATATATATATACATATATATATATATATATATATATATATATATATATATATATATATATATATATACATATATATATATATATATATATATATATATATACATATATATATACATATATATATATATATATATATATATATATATATATGTATATATATATATATATATATATATATATATATATATATATATATATATTTCAATATCAATATGTATTTAAGAAAAACTTTGTACAAAACTTAAATATTTTACACGCTTTCAAACTTCCACATTGAAACACGTGACGCTTTACAAAACGTTTCCAAAGAAAGAAGCAATAAAAAAGAACAAAATCACACTTGGCGCCACTCCGTGCTTCGTGCACCATACACACAAATACACACACGTCCACAGTAACACATATCTCTATGCAGTCCTTTGGCTGGGCCCAAGCAGTTTCAGCGCAAGACCGAACAACACAACGGACATGTAACTTTTACCTTTCGTACTGCAGGGGCACAACCTACAATCTACAAATTGTGTTTGTGCGCGAGAGTGGGTGGGTAGAACTGTCAGAATGAATGAGTACAGTGTCCACACCTACTGTCAGTCAAAGCAACGTCCACCAAAGTGGCATTGTGAAGCAGGGGAGGTTGCCTATGAAATACGAGTAGGTATACCGCACATTCGAAGCATGTACTCTGCTACAGGACACGCGTAGCAGGAACTTGGTGCTTGTAATTGGGAATTTGGCGAAATGCGATTAAATTTACCAAAATTGTTTAATGTTGTTAATAAAACAAGAAATAAAGTATCAGAGAAGGAACAGTATCGTTCAATGAGGATCCCTTTGATATATGCAAAACTTTTGTCGCCTGTGTAGATACAATTGTATAGTAAATAAATCCAGATCTTTTCTGCCAAAACCCTTATTCAAAAGCATTAATAACAAAGTTCTCTGAAAGTTATTTTCAATTAAAGTTGAAGCTGCTCTTTTCTGAGTACTTTGCTAATTCATTTCCTATTCTGCATTGCCATTCTAAATGAACTCCTTGCTACTCTTACATAAATTGCACCATCATAGAAAACTGATGAAACAATGATGTTCGTTGAAAATAGTTGCTATTCATGCAATACTAAAAGCCTTTCCCACCACACAACCGTTCTAATCCTTATTAGCATTGAATTCAAATCGTAATACTAAGTATGGAATTTCATAATTTTCTGCGCCAGACTCCATTATTTCCATTAGCATGACTTTATTTATTTTGCGCCAGCATCCTTCTGGAATGAGGCGTGAAGCTGCATGCCTCGTTTTTATGCTCTTGATTACTGTAGTGATATTTCACTTCAATGCTCGCAAACATTTTTGCCAAATAATAAACTGGCAGACACATGCATTTTTTGCCTAAGCATGCTTAACTTTATTATTGAAGGGAAGTGTCAGTTTTCATGAAAGTTTTTCCTTGATACCGCATCTTTATTGAGAATCTAAACTTGGAAAGTTTAAAAGTATTTCCAAGTTGTTTTTAGTGGAGTTTCTGGGACTGATGAAACAAACGCCTGGACACAACAAAGTTCGCTTGACCAGCCCAGTGCAAACTGCACGTAAAACCTAGTTCAGCTGAAAACTTTCAGGTTAATAATTTTCCACTTTTGGGTTGAATGTCATGAAGTTTGTTAAGATACCGGATAAGTTGATGAAGAGCGTTTCAGTATGGATGGCATAGTAGGCTTCTCATATTTCCAGCAATAATCTACATGCTATAATGAAGAGGTACAATTTTAAATAAACAAATTTTTTAAAGGTCCTCAGTGAAATTCTTACAGTATTCGGCATATCTTTACTGGCAGCGGAATTTACGATTCAACCACAAAACGTCAAGCGACACTTCCGTTAAGGAAGCCTTCGCTTAGAACGACAGGAAGAGCGGAAATTCTTTTTCTCTGCAGTTTACGAGTACGAAGTATATTCGCTTATTTTAAAGGGTGCGTCTGTTGACTTGCTTAGGTACGAGCAAGTGTAGGTAAGCAAATTTTTGCATTTTTAAATGTTTGATTCACGCGTTTCGGCGATAGAATTTATGCATTTTGGAGTATACGATGCAGGAAATGGTTGCGAAAACATGATGGGGAATGTAGAATTGAAGGCAGAAAGTGTAGAAGAAAAACTGAAATACTTTCTCGAAGTCAATGTAAAGTAATCGGGTTTTAGCATTTATTGAAAATTTCTTTATATTCCAATAGATTTCAGTGGAATCGCCGAGCTCAGAGGCAACATTTTAGTAAAATTTGTACTAGGATTCAACACCATCAAACACTTCCAGTGACTCTGCAACAAATGTTGGTGGTGTGGATTTTTTATTCCTAAACGAATATTTATTAAGATTCCCAACCAACGTCAGATTTTAAATCTGGTGAATTAGTTACTTTCCTCCTTAAAGAGGATAAGAGTATAAATATTCATATGTTTTAATAAGAATGATTATATATATTTTTTCTGATTACTCTCAAGTATTTCATAATAGGTCTAACTAAGTACTAGAGGTTGCTTGTTGGTAATGACTATGATAATATTTTAGATTAAACTGCGGTTAGGGAGGAATTAACTTTTTTACAAGTTTTGTGCAATTATTAAACTCGGAAAAAGTCATACACATTAGTTGCTTCATCTTATGCTATTGAAGTCAGCAAACGGACTTAATAATGTCCGAATATATATTAGTATTCATAGTGTTGGGATAACAAAGATATAATCTTGGTATTTGTAGATGGAGCATTCATATTAAATTTTCTAAGAAAAGTATCATGGTGTACAACTCTCTGGAGAAGTCTTAGGATGAACGTTTCTCCATTTATTCTGTTAAAGAAGACTAGTTTACGACCTAACAATAAAGTCGTGATACCAAAGAAGACCATGAAAATAGGAAAAAAGAAATTGATTCTGAACATGAACATAACACAGTGGACACTGATTTAAAAATATAAAAAATCAGATATATACACAAATATTTGTGTATTTTATCATAAAAACTTATCATAAAACTTATCTTTTTATAGATTCTAGAATACAATGCAAAGCAATAAATTAGAAACCAATATAAAAGTAACCTATCTAAGCTGAATTGTTAGAACTGATTTACTTAGAAATATGCAGAATATTCATTAGTTAATTTTCTCCTTAAATGCCAACACTGTGAATCGTTCTACCTGCTGTTCATGTCAGGAAATCATAGAAATAGATGAAGATTTGTTGTCCATAATTTACATCATATGAATTATTTGTGCTGAATTTACAGCTACATAAATGAATGGGAGAAGGATGCCTTCAGAATAACTGGAATCACTGGTCTTAACGAAGTTTGCGCGTTCATACGTTAGAGAGTGTGACGCGAATTATATGAGCTGTTTCTCCAGAAATTGCTATTTTATGAAATTGATTTTGGAAAAATGAATTTGCAAGGATAGTGATCCAGCCTCCTTGCCTGTTTTGATCTCACCGGTTCATTTACGGAAAGAAATAAACTTAGCTTAATATGTTAATGCTTTATTAAAACTTTTTGTTTATTTTACTTTCTTTAATTGTTATTCATTGCCATTTTCACATGATAGTTTCATAGTCTGTTAGTCTGTCCAATAAAAATTATTCGTCCTATTCGTCGCTATTTTTGAAGGTACCAGTGCGACTAATATTAGTAGAATTCTTATACAACACAAATCGGCGGACTGTTATTACGGCTAAATATCTTTGCTTGGAAAATCGTTCATACGAATGATATATATATAAACAATTCGACCGAACTTACATTGTGGGCCAGTGGAAAGAGGCTCTCGACCGGACGAATCCATGAGTATACTGATGTTCCTATGGTTTGTAGTACCACGTCGAGCTTTGGTATGTGAAATATTAATATAATCATACAAGTAATTCGGTGAAATGTTTTATTTTTACATTAATATTACTGAATAATGTCCTAAAAGAACTTGACAGGAATTTAAAATATAATTAGGAGTAATTAAGGTTGTTTTCGGAGACTCTTATGAATATTTTTTTAAATGTAAGAATAGACCCTACTGTACTCCAATACCATGCTCGTGTTTCTTTTGTTTACCATTTCAAATTTATTTTGATTGATTTAATTCATTAGTAATAATTTTAGTGTAAATATTGCAAATAATTATACACGAGAGTAGCCGTACATAAAAGTTATTAATAAATTAGCAAAGATTTCCTATAATCGCCCGAACAAACTAAACATTAACAAACTATTCAGCAGAACTTGTGCTTACTGAACACAAGGTAATGGACACACTCTGCATACGAATCCTCAATAGTCTGGAAATGCAATGTTTTCAATTAACGTTAATATGCTGTACAAATAGGGGATATTTTTACTCATAGTATTACAATAATTTTTAGTAATCAGCTCATTGGGTGGGCATGTAAGTACATAATAACTAGTTGGAGGAAACGAAATTCTATGCGCTTATCGAGCAAAATCTATTTTACTTCGGTAATTCTAACCACATTCATTATTATTAAACAATACTGTAACATTTGTATAGAAGTGAAGAGGTTGGGTTCCTTTAACATAATTAATTTTTATGGCTACAGTAAATACGGAATAGAAGGAGGCAGGAGTAGGCCAAATCAGAAAGATCGATAAGGATACTGGTGTAATAACTGCACATAACACTAATTTTTGAGATGATAACGAAAGATGGATGGTGAATTCCAAGTTGTACATTAATAAAACTTTAATAAAAGTCATTACTATTTGGCGGGTATATTTTTAAATTCTCTTTCTACGGGGTACTACACTTAAGGATCGCTTGCTGAATTAAACTTTACTTGTCACAAGAGGTGGGCTCATCATTATATATGGTGCATACGTAGGTCCTTGACTTGCCTGTTTTCGACTGATTCGTATTGACGACTGAAATGATTCATAAGAGATAAAGGTATATCGGTATATAGGATATAGGTATTAATGTTAATGATAATGCTAATAATGTTAATGTCATTTGCAGAAATTAGCCAATGTAGGGAAAATATTGACCTATAATTTCGGATGAAGGTTCATGCAGTCTTTACCAATCCACTTTTCATCCAAGCTATCTAAACTAGTGTCAACAATTGGGACACTTCCGACAATTACTGCTTGGTTCATATTACAGATGTATATTGAACAATATCGTCATTTAATTGAGAGACCACCAGTAAATAAGGCCTTTGAATTTAAAGAAGCAATTATTAAGAATTTGGGTGCTCTGTCATAAAGTGCATATACGAGTAGGCCCCATGTAAGCCACTCACCAGTTCTGAAGTCATTGCGACAGTATAAATTATTTAAAGTGTTCTGGAATTTTTGGATACTATTGATAATTAGCATTGTATAAAGAAAATATAACTATAATTGGAAATTCCGAATGAAAAAATTTCCGATCTAATACTAACATGTCTGAATTCCACACTTTATAGGTAGGCAATCTATTCTAAGATATTTGGAAACAGAGAGAGAACAGCACATCCCACTGCAGGGATTCATAACAGCGTCGCTGTTTGTTTTTAGGTAATATTATTGGAGGACTACATCAGATATCTCCTACAATTGAAATACAAATTTATCTAACTTTAGCTGTTTGTTTCTTACTTGCCACAAAAAATTAAAGATAGTGATAGTTATCAATTTTCGGTGATATTTAGCTTACATATATTTCAGCATTGCTTAGTTCAATTTCAAGTCTGATCTGCTCATTGAGAATGTTTAATTGATACGCATTATCAATTCATTTGGAATAAGAATTTGAATTTGAAGAATTACCCAAGATTTACATTCACATATTAATTATAGCGAGTCAGTTACAGGATTTCATAAGAAAGAACATTGGCTGAAATACTGTGACGACACGATCTACAACAATTTGTTCAGATTTTGCCATTATTGTATTGAAATACTATTCTGTGGCCTCTTAAAAGTACCAGTATAAGTAACCGCTTCATTGCTACATCACTAAGAGTCCTTCAGCGTTTTCACCTTTCAATAAAAGACTTACAAGTCGACAATTTTATGGCTTTCTTTGTCGCTCGTGCACTCGCAAGCGTTGTTGCAAACAGTCGCCCTCAGATATAAATGTCTATAAAAAAAGTGGAATTTATAGATTTGAGAAGTATTTTAAAATTAGATAAGCGCGGAAAATGTTCCCGTTACGTTGTGCGGGCTTGTTCGGTTGTTGCGGTTGCTGCGGTGGCATTACGCTGGATTTGATTGTTGAAACGAAAGTTATTTATGAGTACCCCTAATTCATTCCCGCACAGTGAAAATTTGCAATTATAACAAGTTACACTTTTGGGGATAAATACTACAAACATAGATATTTGTATATAGTAGATTTATATACTGATCATCATCACTATATGTTTTTGATAAAAAGCTTTTTGAAGATTCACTATAAACTGATTTCTAAAATACTAATGAAGTTTTTCTTTTTTGTCGTTACAGGCGATAACTCTATAAGTAAGTATGGTTCTATATTATATATATCACATATATTTAATTGGCATTTTGTGAATATTGCATTCATTTCCCGGGAACTATTTTAAGGCACCATTAACTTTTAATTGCAGCTAAACAAATATTTCAAAAAAATATTTACCAATGAACGAAACAAGAAAACTATTTCAGTTGAAAGTCACTTGAGCATACATAATTTATCCAGTCTTTATGACGATTATGAGTTAAGCTATTAAACTTTCCAGGGCTATTCTAACTTCTAAACGATCAGTAAAAAATTTTGTAATCATCATCTCTCGAATGTTCTTACTTTCGCACTATCTTTTCAGCGGATATGAAACGCATTCCTTATGATATCATCTTTTTTCAATCATTCACTACATAACATTTCTGGAGGATGTTCGTATGGCCTTCAAGGTTTTCTGTGTTCTTACTTGTTTCTGTTTCGAAGGTAACAGAAACTTGCGTGAGAGCAAATCTTGCGAATGTAGAAATGTGTTATCATCGTGATGAGCAACCACAGAAGAATTTGCTGTTGCATTGTTATAATGCAAATTCCACAAAGCATCCGTCAATATTAATTCGCATTAGACAAATGAAATGGCAACTTTGTCAATATTCATTTTTTTTTCTCCATCCCTATTGATTGTAAAAATTTACTACTTCCATAGTTCGACTTCTGTATATGTAATGAATTTGGTATGATATTTCATACAATCGAATCTAGAAACGGAATATTTACTTCTTATTTAAAATGTAATGTTACGAAAATTACTTTTGTTTTTTCCTTTGAATTCCTGGATTCTGTGAAGGACCTTTCTTTGATTGTTTTAATAAAAAAAGGAATTATTTCGACATAATTGGATTGTTAATCATATAAACTGAAATGGTGACTTCCTAACAGTAATATATATGAGATTATTTTATAAATTATCGATCATACTTATATGGAAAGGGTACGGAAGACATTCTTTGAGCCCGCCGATACATTGACTTTCCTTATTTTATGTTTAAAAGTAGGATTTAGTAGTAAACAAAATTAACCCGTCGGTGCCTATTCCGTGTTCCGTACACCTTCAACACAGACAATTATATAATATTTATTTAAGAGACTTGGTGTGTTTATCCAGATCTCGCACTTTTTAATTTAATTCTCTGCAAAAGCCAAAAAAAACAACACAAAAACCAGAAAAAAATTAGCAAAAAATTTGGCCAGCTTATTTAATTTGGTATTTTCGCCCTCGTTTGCTTCTCCAGAAAGCTGTGCGCATATTCATTCGTAAAGCCTTGCGTGGCAATCTATTTTTTTTATTACGGAGTTTTTTACGGAGCTTGCCTTCTTCACATAAATTAAATACACCGAAAAATGGCGTCTCGTTTGTTATGTTTTATTTCTTGTTCTTATTTTACTTCGACTCTTTTACCCGTTTATTTTGTTAATTTAAATAGCAATTCTTTTACTTCAGCGTCTTGATTTGGCGGGAAATTGCAATTTGCTGCACGTTACGGTCGAAAGAGTTTTGCTGCCGCTGGACTGCTGCGTTGTTACCAATTTAATAAGCTCAGCACTCCCAAATCTCAGTTAACAAAGTTGGAGAGAAGTGTTGAATTACGATAAAAATTGTGCATAGAAATTTGTTATTTTTTCCTGTTTTTATTTATTTTATTCGGATTCAATGCTGCTTATTTCCCTCCACAAACTTTATGTTTGTCGTTATTAACTAAAAATTATATAATTTTTTATCTTTTTGGGTGTGTTTCTTATTTACTTCCGCTACTCATAAATCTTGCAAATCCGTGCACTTGTAATTTATTTTCCCTTCTACATAAAATGAAAATTATTATTTTAAGAAATACTCGTGCAGCATATCTATCCATGAACACTCAGTGAGCAGAACTAATTTTGATTTTGGTTCTAAACTAATTTAATATACATAGATAAACACATGCATCAATTTGGGGAGGAGTTTCTTGATTGATTTGTATTTGTATAGAACTATGTTAGATTCTAACCATGCTAATTTTTTAATAATTATCAAGTTCTATGACCAAATTAGGTTTGGTTCTATACCTAGCAAAGAAGATTTATAACTAAAAGTGTGCAATGTTCATGTTTTCCCCATAGTATATTTTATTTCTTCCACCCATTCTCTCCAAATTTATCGATTTGTTACGCCAAAGTGACTAGTTCCATAAATCTTAGTTTTTCGATCATTATCCACGCTAACGAAAGATTGTTCAGTCTTTATCAATCTTTAGTAATCCGGACAAAATAATGTATTTTTTTTTCGGATGTTATGTCCAATTGATGGTATGGGATGTATATAGAAGTGGTATACCGGAGAACCGCGGAACAAGGAGCTATCGCAGCACTCAGGTATTGGTGCCCAGTGTACTATTGTATGTGGATGTATATACTTAATAGTTTTTACAGGTAGCGCAATGTAGAACTATTCCTTCTCAATGTTATAATATCCTCATTCGATAAACCAACATTCGATATGTACAAACAGTGGCATATAAAAAACGACGAGGTCGCTTAATAAAATTTGTTATACTGGCCACAAGTCTTCTTAGGAGATCTACTCGTATATATACATATATAAAAATCCTATTTTATGTACAAATCATAAAACCAGACTTCGAGAGGCAGTTCACAACTGAATAAGTGTGATAATCACAGCTCTATTTAAGCACATTGGCTTAGTTTCATGCTTTCTTTATTCCCATTTCAAAATAAGCTAAAATAAGCGACTTTAGCCACCAACTCGAACGCTACTAATATAATCACGAATTCTGTATCTTTGCAACATTTCTACATCAATAGCGACCTCCTATTTTTTGTTATCCTTATTCAGCGGTGAGGTGGTTCGGTTTCTTGGCAAAGACATTTAATTCGAATTTCTTCTAATTTAATCTTCAGGTATTTCTTAGCAATTCAAAATAGAAAGGATCGCCTCAGTGTATTAGCGGTATGCATAGTAGACTTTCAGAGCAGATGTTTTGCATTGGAATTAAACATAAACATGGTTGCGCCGGCCTCTGTGGGTAGTAAGCATGTTAGACTCATAGTCGAATCCTGCCCCAAGCATGGTCCCAACAATGGTTCTTCCGAAACCTTGTTCTCATTGAGTCGAAAACCTCAGGAGCTAGTACTCATTCCCCTAAACCCTTGCAGACATGATTTATTACTCGAATGGTGCGAGGTACATATTTACAATAATAATAATAATAATAATAATAATAATAATCCAGTATATAAATATCCAGTATTTCTTCCAATCTGTGGACGTTAAGTCAAATTCTTTTATATAATTTAATAAGATAATACATTCCATAAAGTATAATTATCTGAATTAAAAATTAGCAGGATGTTATATAACAATTGGTTGACTTCAGAAACTCATTCACTAATGCAAATTTATATCGACTATTATAAATACCTATCGAAGAATCTTATTTCAATGTAAATAAACTATATCATTATGTCATTATACAAATATTTTAATTAAATTAAGATTATTTCTCAGCGAATTTATTGACAAGATAAGTCTATGACACCACAGAAATGTAATAGAATAGAAAGAGAGACTTAACGAAACAAATGAGGGATAATAATGAGACAGAGTTGCTTAGAGTGTGGTGAATTGAGACAGTACATGAACCGAATTTGATCAGTCAGTTCACCACCTACTACAACTCAAAACTTGCAGCTTTATGTCTATAGTTAAGCAAAAACATTTTAAAAATTCTGACAGGTTACCTCGCAGGCCACTGTCGTTTAAGAAGCCACCTCATGAAGCTGGGACTCTCACCAGCAAACACGTGTAGGTTCTGCACGAAGGCAGAAGAAACACCAGAGCACCGTCTAATGAACTGCGGATCCTTAGCTCGTAGTAGGAAGAAATATCTGGGGCATTACTGGCCAGAGGGCAGAGACATTAGAGCAATGATCCCTAACTCAGTGCTAAGCTTCCTTAGAACTGTTGGACTAATAGAAGACCTTAAATAGGTACATGCAGGAGGAGTACAATAGATCAAATTGGTCGAGATACTTTTTCCCTCTTTATTTCCTTCATTCATTCATTCATTCATTCACCACCTGCAGTTAGCGTAGTTGTCTGGATGGACATATTACAACAGCTGAAGGCACAGGTTCGATTCCTGGGAGGGTTCATAGTTGGGTTCATGTGTTGTTGATTTCTGAGACATAATAAATGCTTGGGAAAAATTGCCTTTCATTGAAAGATCTCTGATGAAATTCTGAAAATTATTACGGTGGCATAACCACAGATACACAATTTCAACTACTGTGTGCAACTTGTCTTGTCAATAAATTCGCTGAGAAATAATCTTAATTTTCAACTGAATTGATGACTACTGACTTACTCATATTTTAATTAAAGAATGAAGTTCGTATAGTAGTAGGGAGTGACTTTATTATTTTATTCTCCTATTCCTAAATTATTTCTTTATTCATTAGTTCCTAATCGAACATTTGAGACAGTTCTTTCCATAACTAAAGTAGAAGTATGTGATAAGGATAATGAGGAAATTCAATGGTTATTCAATATACTCGTATTTCTCTTCCAATACTATTGGAAAGTTTAAATATTTTTTAGAAGTTCTTTAAACCAATCGATGCCAATTTGTTAGTTTGTAATTCATTTTCTAAACTAATATGCATTCACTGGTGGGGTCACTGGTTATACTCGTTTATGTGGAAATGTTAGTATGTACGAGTATAAATTTAGACGAACACACATTGTGGTATTCTTAGGTAGTTTAAAATGTAAATCTTATTATTTACTATTTATTTTTATTATATTATATTTAATTATTTAGTTTAGTTTCCATAGTTTTGGTTTTAAAAGACTAATGTTTTTTTTTTGGCACGAGTGTATTTCTAATAAAAGCTTAGTGGCATGTGTATTTCTTAATTGACAATGGTCGTTGATATATGCAAGTAAACTGATCTGAATGCTGGTTCTGTTTTTGAGTGGACTGTGAATATTAATTTCTTATAATTTTAAGTATTCTTGTGTAGGGGGAATTAGCAAATCGTTGAGATTTTAACTTGAAGGACACTGCTACAGTAGCAATTTGAGTATATTGGTTGCCTATGCGTATATTTCGTTGGTTTACAACTTATAAAATAGTTATTTTACATTGTCTTTTATTTCAATGTTCCTGATTAAACTGCACTATTTTTATGAATTTGATTATTAATTATGTTAGGAGTTGTTTGGATGGAAGAAAACGATTAGATGAAATTAACGAATTGTCCTGGTTCAAATTATTCAGCTGAAAATATGGAAATATTATTAACTTTATTGTAGAATATATATTATGGCTAATATTATGGCTATTTTAAAAATCTTTTGAGTAAAGGAAGTTCATAGTCCTGAAGGTAGTATTTAATATCTGAAAATGTGTTGTAAATATGGATGATCAGATTGTATATTTCTAATACTTTGTTAATTGATGACAGAATTTTTTTTAGATAGTTATTTTTTTAAATTTAGATACCAAGATAAATATTGAGGTTTCAGTGTTCTGGTGTACACTTTTAAGTAGATTTGCCTTAATTTAGTATATAATTCCAAATAAATATATAGTTAAGTATATTTTTATATTGAAAAAAAAAACTGAAAGAAATGTTTTCAATTTTTTTCTGGCAGTAGTTTGCTTGCATATTAAAATTAGAGTGAAGAATTGCAGTAGGAATTCCATGTGGTTATATCGGTGTCGAATGAGCGTCTAAATAAGCACCTCGGCTTTCTCCGTTGTTATTGTCTAAGACTCTGCTCCTTTCAAATAGGGAATTCACTTATTTCTTCTGTCTTAATGGAGAAGTCATTTAAACGTCGATGTGCTTCAATATGTACAAAGTCTTCAGCGTAGCCAAGGATCTTATTGCATATTCCCAAGAATTATACAATTATTTTTTAATTTTTGGAAGTATTCATAAGCTTTATAAAATATTAATTATATATAATATTAAATATCTTCCCCTTGACCTTTAAAACAAATTACTCTGATTTTTCATAATAATATTTTTCAGTGTACATTCTTGACTTTCAACTTGCTCGCACAGCACCCGAATAAAAAGGTTTGATCATCCATTTTGAAGCTAATTTCTACGACTGAGGCGAAGGTTCCGCTGAACCAATCCATTTCCTTGGAAACTTATTTAATTTTTTTATCGTGACCAAAGTTTATGCAATGCTTGGGGGGACTTTTGTGTGGAAAAAATTTACCTGAATTAAATTAAGTAACAAAACACGAAAGTTTTTATGTCTTTCCCATGTCTGTTTTTCTTCGTTTCGTTTCATTTTATTTTCATTTTGTTTGTCTTTTTTCAAAATGACGTGTTTCTGTTTGCCAAGTGGCTAAAAAACTTCAATAAAAAGTAACAAAAATTATAAAAAAATAATAAATAGAATTAAAAAAAATCCAACAAAAAGAAGGAAACACGAAATCCAAAAGATACACGCTACGATTTTCGTTGTTTTGCTGTTGGTAGTTGTGGAGAAGTGGTTGAGAGGAAATAATTACATGATTGAGGTACGAATACGAATACGAGCAGCGACTTTTTTATGCATTGCGATTGGTGTGGTTGTTTATGTTTTTATTGCTGCTGGTAGGGGCGATCCATTAGAATATGTCCGCCGCCTGGTGGAAGTCGAAATTGCTCGTGCGTCTCAGTCTGTCTCTGTGTCCGTCTGTCCACTCGGTTGTCTGTCGGTCCGTCCATTGCATGACAACCCAAAGTGCACACATATCCGTGTAAAGGGGCCTCTACACAACCAAGAATGAGTATTTGTGTTTGTGTGTGTGTGTGTGTGCCCGGCGAATGAATGGCGACTTTGTGTACAATTTTTTGTATTTTTTTAAGGAAAGCAACTCATAACAAAACCCAACCACGGTGACTACAACAAAACCAACGTTGACGGCTCAGAGCAATTATTGTATTGTTCGCTGCAAGGTAAACTTTCGAGTATGAGCGACATGGCGTGCAATGTGTTATTATATGCTGCTACTCTTCTTGTTGTTGTTGATGTTGTTCCTGTTCTTGTTCTTGTTGTTTACTGGCTTTGGTGTTGTTGTTGTTGCCTTGTTTTTTCCATATACGTACGAATATTCTCATATCATTCCGTGTATCACACATATAACAATTGCGCCTGTACCTGCCTGCATGAATATAACCGGATATATTCCGCATGAAAATTACACTTTTTACAGGACGCGACCTCACCTGAACTTTACATTGGTTACACAACCACATCCATGCACACATATGAGAATGTGTTTGCAATATGGTGTGCACAAATCCTTGCTGACTACCACTAGCAATGGGCATTAAGAATTATTGCAGGCCGCACATTTACACACATGCTGAAGAAGTATTAAAACTTTGTTGTGGTTTACTCCGGAGGCAAATTACTAAAATAAATATACAAATAAAAATAAATAATAAGAAAATAATTTAGTTTTAGGCGGTGGGGAAGAGCGACTACGGGATACCCTATATTGTAACTGAATCGATTAAAATATGAGCACATCAATACACGCGGTGGGGAGTTTAACGGCGACAATATTCACAGCATAAATGATACCGTAATATTGATAATTTTAGTTATTTAACATCATAGAAATCGCCATATGGTATATTCATATGCGGAGGTGGGCGTGTGAGCTGAGATATTAAGATTATGTTAGCGCAAATATTCATACTCCCGTTAATTGTCGTATGCATTTTTTAGAAAGGGGTTTATGTGTGTGGTCTGTAAGGTGTATGACATATATATCGGGAAGTTATAATGTACTAAATATATATTCTCACAATTCTTTATTACTATATTAACCTACAGTTTGCATTCAGGGAAAAAAACCTCACAGCTCCACAACAACTTCATCGAGTATACAAAATTATAAGAACAATTTAAAAAAATAATATTTTGATCCTCCGTTTTTAGACATCATTCGGATATTTGATTTCACAAAGCTACACAATATTTTTCTATTAACTATTTCAGTGTACTGAGATCCTGTTTCGAATAGAGCAGGGACTTCAAAATTAAATTTAATGTCGAAATCTCTAAATTGTGCCCCAGTAACAAATTGTCACACCAGGAAATTGTCACAATCTCCAGATTCTTAGTATTTTTGTAAAAATCTAGACAGTCGAATAGCTAGACAGAATATTTTTTGTAAAAAGTATTTACTCCTACTATGGGCCGCTTTCTATTGAGAAAAACTATTATGCCGAAATCACTCTTTTAGTATACATTAGTAAATATGAACAAAATCATTTTGTTACACTATTTATTAAGGTAGTCAGGTACACTCGTAGACCTATGGCATACTGTTACGGAGATTTGAGACGATACCAATAAAAAGTCCTATGACAGATAACAAAAGCCCTGTTCTAGGACAGAAACGAAATTATAAATTGTTATCCTGGTAAAATATACCATTAATGGAATATAAGAATAATTCTTCAGATTAAAACCTTATAAGTCATCCAAACGTACTGGCTTTTTCTTGACTTAGGAATTACCTATCGTCAACTCATATTTAAGCGTAAACAATTCAGAGCGTTAATTTTGCTTCGACATACAAAAAGAGAGATTAATAATTGAAAAAAATCCCAGATAACATATATCAAACTGTTTAATTGTCGGAATGAAAAGACAGGTGCAATTTCTAGATTTCTCGGTATTTTTGAGAGACGTTGCAAAGTTTTTTCGTGGATGTTACCAACATGTGCGCAAAGTTTCAAATAAATTTATAAAATTTTTATAGAATAAGATTAAAAGGAAAATCATTCTCTCACACATAAGAAAGGATTATGGATTTGTCCACGTACAAGTATAAAATCAGTGATGTTACATTCAAAGTTCACTGGGTTGACAACTGGTTACTAGGCTTTTCGACAGTAAAAGCAATTAGCCTACAATGAAGACCATGTGCGAACCATAACTGCGCCGTTACCAAAATCAATATTACTAAAAAAATTTTAAATAAATTATGTTATTGGAGTTATTTAATGGATTCATTTACATCGTGACTAACCGATTTTTCTATAAGAGGAAATCTTTAATTTTAAAGTATAGAACGCTCATGGAATGCTATAGTTTTGGGTTGGCTCAATTCTCATCAATTATTAACAGAGTTTTTGCAAACTCAGCACCAGAATAATTTTTGAAAATTGGATTGCAGACTACGAATGCTGGCTGTGGGCATTTTATAAGCTATTTCTGAGATATTCTGATTGATATAATTTCGTATTTGATTTTCAAAATTCCCGAGTTCAATTAATACATTTAGGGAGCACAATTATTATGCAGTTTCTTTTTCGAGAATGCACAAGTGCCTTCTAATTCTCAAAGAGTTTCTGCTTAACGGGGGTTTGTAGTTTGAGTGTCTTCATCATGGGTTCTCTTAATTGTTCAAATAATCATGTCATATTTCTCAAAAACTTTTCAATGGATAACAGCTCTCTAAGCAGTCCATAATATATTCTCCATCATTTGTTTATTGTGCTTTTATACATTTTATTATTATTTATGTATTATTATTGAAACGATTTACAATCATATTTCTAATATTTTGTAATAGAATTTCTAAAAAGTGCAATACTATTTCTGATTTTTGTAATGGAATTTCTAAAAAGTGCAACACTATTTCTGATCTTTTGTAATGGAATTTCTGAAAATTGCAACAATTTTTCTGAATGGCATTTCGGAAATATATCCATTTAATACTTCAAGATACCCAGAAAATTGAATACTGATTTTCAGTGAAAGATTGCAGACTTAATTCATTCAGCAGCAACTTTTATATATCTTGCTTAGCCCAGCTGAGGAGTTCAAGCGAAATTAAATGGTTACCATCTCGTTTAGTGTTAATATTTTACTTCAAGCTCCAAAATTCAGTGGAGAAAAAACTTGAATTTTTCTTCATATGAAGATTACTTACAGTCTCTTTTCACACATTTGTGAGTATTGTCTGCGGATATGTGTGTTTACTAGTGTGTGTGTTGGTGTCGATGGCTATATGCCGGTCTGTGCACTTCCAAAACGTTTTCATTACAATGATGCGCCGCTGATCGGCCAAATGTGTCAGTCCTGAAATGTCATGATTAATGATGCAAACATGTGGGCCTGAACAGTCTGTGCTCATGCTTAAATGCACGAGTATGCCGTGTCCGTTCACTAGGGTGTAAAATACAAACCCACCATCGGACGGCTATATAAAGGGAGCATTTTATCAAGGTAAATTAGACCACAATCGATAAGGAGAACAAGAAAAACAAAGCACAAAAAATAAAATACTGAAAAAGGAATGTAAACATCAAAATAAACAGCCGAATATAAACACAAATTGGAATGCTTTGTTGGACATTAGTCAAAATTAGAAATTAATCCACGGAACACACACACACACACATAGATACACATCACTCACAATATGAGTATTTTGCGGCAGTTCAGCCAAGGGCGTACCGCAGTGAATTAAAAGCGTTTGCGAATGCCTGAGTACGAAACTCTTGAGGAACTCTGTACGTATGCTCCGTTCCTAGCGTTTTCTAGGTTACAATGTGAACTTGTCTTAGCTGAAAACGCCAGCGCACGAGGCGTGTCCACACAACGCAGAGCAGACAACACAAAACAAATGCCTACAAACAAAAGATTCACAATGCAAGCGTGGCTGGTTGAGGAAAAGCAACCGCAGGAAAATCAAAAAAAATTTTTTTTAAATTACTTCGGCTTTTGGCATCCACTGCGGAGCTGCCTTGCTTGTGGTTGGGGTCGCTTTGACCGTGGTCGTTGGATTACGGTAAGAATTGACACACCTTCAAAAGTAAAATGGCAATAGTTACTTTTGTAACTGAAGGCTAAGTGGAGTTAAAATAGATGTTTCCTTGGTCAGAAGTTTGTGTTGTGGTAAACAATGGTACGAGTTTTTGTACATACGCCGTTGTAGATCGTTGTAGATCTGCATATCAAAGCTCGTAAAATCGACGCGTGGCGAAGACCCTGCCATTTAGTGTTCTCCTCTTTCCAGAGCAGTGGAAGAGTGCATTCGTTTGAGGTAAAATTTCTATTAATTTTTCAATTTTAATTAAAAACAATTAATCAGTGTTCTTCTTGAATGCAATTTATAACGTTTAATTAGTTTACAGTTATTTGTAGTCTTGTAAGTTCACTTATTAGCTTGGCTCTGAGTGAGTGATTGCAACTGATTGTGCTAAAGGCATATATTCTATTTATAAATATTTTACCAGGACTTGCTGGAATTAAGAAAGCCACTTGGTATTTTAAATTATGTCAATAACATAAAATAAAATGATTTAAATTCAATTGAAGCTATTTTAAAAGCTTCAAATGATCATTTAAAATAAGGGAAATTATATAAACTCTTTAAAGTTAGAAGTAACAATTCACTTTGACTTCTTCCGGTCCATTGCTTTGCTGAGTGGTAATTTCAAAATAAATAAAAATTTGAAAAGAAATTAAAATACATATTAAATTACAATGTGAGTACCATCAACTAGCCATTAAAAGCAAAAAATTTCAATTAAATAATAAAAACTAAATTAAAATCAATTTTTTTACAGATAGGATAAGATTCTAGATATGTGTACACCATGATATAAAAAGGTATTAATCGGAATACACTATTCTATTATAATTTTGCGAATTCCATTCATTTGAATTCCATATTTAATAAAATTTAAATATACATGAAATCTTTAACTTTTCTTTCTGTTTTAAATTAACATTTTACTCTCGAATTTCAAGCTTTGTTTAGAGTGATTTGAAAAAAATTAATAAATTATTAAAGCATGGCGTTATAAAACAACCATAGAAATTTACGAAAAATTTTCTAATTGAGTTCCAGTTATTTTGAATTATTCGCTGACGTTCACGATTGAGATTCTGCTTATCATAAGTCATTTTTGGTACTGACTACTTTAAGCGTTCAACTTTAGATCATAATTACAGTTCAGAATCAGGAATGTGAGCGGTAGAGGAAATAATGTGTATGCTGGTTTTTAATAGTACCAGAATTAGGCACAACATTAAATTTGTAATTTTTAAAATCAATTTTATAGCCTTATTCTAGGACTATTCACAATGCCATGCAATCGTCTCCCCAAAAGTTCAAGGGCACAAAATATACATATGCCTCGAATATTATTGTACTCCCAGTAGAACAATATAGGAAACATATAATGGACATACTCCACATATTATATACATTTTCTCAATAAGTTCCTGAGTCACTTTCGACATGCTTAGATTTCAATGAAATATAGATATTGTGCAGATTTTTAGACTATCCGAGATATCTATAAGAATAAAATCAGAATACCCTCCCTTCTATGTAACTATAGAGATGTCAATTAAGCTGAGAAAAGGTGATGATATAATGATAAAAGTTTGTAGGAATGTATCTTTGGTCCACCTAGGACTGTAAAAAAAAATATCCTAGACCCACCTACAATTCATAAAAATTCCTTGAAACAGCCTCTGTCATTTTCACTCGCATATTCACTCTCATATTCACTCTCATATTCACTCTCTCTCTCTCTCTCTCTCTCTTTCTCTATCTATATCGTTCCCACTATCTCTCTCTATTTCTCATAGCAAAGACTGTGAATATCTACTTAACCACATTTCTGCTATTGTTATTTATAAATATCCATGCTAATATCCCTACAAGTACAAGCGACCGTAAATCCTGTTATATCGCTCCAAAGGAATTCAGGATCTGAGAACCAATTCATGCAAGAGCAGAATTTTGGAAACTGAAAAGGTACTTCAACACCAATTTAGGCACATTTCATACATAGTAGTGAATATTTAAATTTTGTTCTACGCTTGCACAGACACTGGAGTCGATATGAGGAATCCTACTGGGCTGAATATGAAATTGCTTAATTGAAACCGTTTATTTTGCAATTAATCACTTCGCGCCAGTGTTGCGCAGTTGTTGTTGAATGGTGAAACGAACGAAAGGGGCGAGTGTGCTGCGGCATGCAAAAAAAAAAAAATATAAAACAAAAGCGAAAACTCCGCAGCAAAATATCTTCCCACAATAAAGGAGCCTGGAGAGCACAATTACTGTCACCACAGTATCCACTTTTATCCTTTCGCTGTTCCATTTTAATTTCGTACACATGTTCGAGTAGAAGAAGTGAGTTAACTGAAATTAGGAAGCATTGGAAAAAAGCTCAACTTTTTGCACCTCGCCGCCCAGCCAAGCCAAGCGTACGCAAAAAATGCGTTTGTGGCTTAAGAAACACGCCGGCAGCTGCTTAATCACTTTCGACATGCAGATTTAAGTTTTTAATATACGAGCGCTCACTGCGCTTGATTAAAACGCAGCGAACACTGTGCACACAGCAATGCCGTGATACTTGGAATCTCCGCCACCATCCCTTCCAAGTGCTCCAGAGCAGGCAGCAGCAGCAACAGCAGCAGCAGGAAACGGATGAGGATGAGAATGTGTACCGACGGTGTGCGCGTAAACGCGTCGTCTCTGTGTGCAGTGGTGGTAGTAACGGTTTTTTTCCTCCTCCTTCGATAACACCACCCACAGGATGCACGCAGGATATAAGGAGTTTGTGGAGTGTTCTTCTTTCTTTTCACTTTTTGCCCCTTTTTCTCTGCTGCCTTTGTGCTGAGTAGGAATAAATTAAAAATGGGAGGAATTTCACTGGGAATGTCTGCAGCACGCTTCACAGCCGTCGATACTGTTCCTGTGGTTGTTGTTGCTGCTCCTGCCGCTGCTGCTGCTAGAGGTGGTAAAAGTTTTTTATGTTTAATGCTGCAGATTGGATAACAAGTTCAACTTGAAATGTGAATTTGATTAGGACATTTGCATAAAACTCTGTTTTTCGTTTCGCAAAAGTGTGGATGAGTGTGTGTTACTGGAAAGGAGGTTCAATGGAAAGAGAGAAGTTGTGCCGTACATGCATGGTTAGCGCACCGGAAGCGGAAGTACATAAGTCAACCTAGATTTAGTGGATTCGTTTTTGGCACAAGGACAAATGGGTTTTCAGCTGGACAAAAAAAAATGTTCAGCAAGTAAATTTTTAAAAGTTTTTCAAACATTTTAATTTTTTAATTTTGAAGATAGTTGAGTGAGCCAGCGTGAAAGATTGAGAGAGAGAGCGATAGAGAGGCGAGTTAAAAATAAAATAGACCCACATTCAATAG
This sequence comes from Clusia tigrina, assembly GCA_920105625.2. Classification (NCBI taxonomy): domain Eukaryota; kingdom Metazoa; phylum Arthropoda; class Insecta; order Diptera; family Clusiidae; genus Clusia; species Clusia tigrina. The sequence goes on from OV050031.1 coordinate 206,978,908, forward strand.
AAACAGAAACGGATAGAAGGATACATAATTGGCCTTTCGTAGGACACATTCCATGGGAGCATTTTATTTTGTCTTACTTAATTATAGTATAATTTGTATATAGTTTAAACTGGATAATCAATGTAAAATCGCCCTTTATCCGTGGCTTGATTAAATAAAGAGACTATTGGGGACTTGGCATCTATATTTAATACAACAAACACACTCCTTAGAATTGCATAAGATTTCTAAGAAACTATTGTCATTTAGTTAACCTCTTGGCCCAGCGAAGCAGTTCTTGTTAAACCGTATAGCAATCGCAGCGATCGAACGAATCTCTGTCCCTCACTCTATGTCTCTCTCTGTATCTTAACCTTTAAATCAAACCAATTCATACATACACACCTTCATCTTATATCGTAGCTTGAAAGTATATGTGGGTGATAAGGTCAACAACTGAAAAACTAGTTTGCCATATGAACAGTATTGACCAAAATATAGGTCGATCTCCTCATATGCATGCATCTATCGACGCCTATGGCGTCAACTTGACTTATATTCACAATATGAGTCTTAGAATTGGTTTTAATCAGGATTATGCGGTCAGGGTTGAATTCTGAGTCGCTGGTTTATGAGAGGAGTTGGAATCGGGATGAAAGTCGAACTATTTTTAATGTCTCTGACTCCATAAAAATGTGGATATAATATTTGTGGTCTAGAGAAATAGCACCTGTATCTCGTATTTGTGTACCTGCATACATAATAATTTAGTTTCTTATGATTAAGCGTGCTTGCACGAATTAAATTAAATTATTTTACGCAGAATTATTTCTATGTGCATATTAGGAAGTATTTAAGGTCTTATTATAATTTTAGTTGGAGTTGGAGTCGGTGTCGGAGACGTGTTAGGGCAATTTTAATGGTGAGAGCCGAAGACATTATTTGACGACTCCATTCTTTAATATACAAACTTTTTTCAAGAGATTGAAAATTTTCAATAGTTTATACGATGTATAAACTGGTAAGATAAATATGATGATGGGCTAGATTAGATTAGATTAGATTTATATAAGGGTGTTATATACTGCGACCTGAAAGATCTATTGTGATGCCCCTATTTATTTGAAAGATGAGGATAGTCTCATCTATAAATCTTCTGTCAGGTCAATTTTCGACAGGAATTCATATATTTTGGAGGAATCAATATGAGGGATCTTGCTCATATCTAAGATATATTCTCCAAAACACCTCTGTCTTTTGTGTGCCAATCGTCCGCAGTCTGTGATCAGGTGCAGTGAGGTTTCGTCACTTTCTCCACAGAATCGACAGATGGCATGTGAAGATAGACGATGGCCTAACATAGCTAATTGTTATAATAGTTCTTACAGAGGTATTCCTACAATATAAAATTTTTATATGACATCTTCTTTTGTTTTGGCTCCGATTCGAAATTTATTCCGATTTATGGCTCGTTTCAGGTTCTACCAAGTTGGTATATATTTAAATGCTTGAACACATTCCTTTAATTGAGAGAACGTTGATGAGAACGTTGACCGTTTTAAATCAAATTTAATGTAATAATTGTTCTAGTATTCTTGTTCGGACTGTGTGCGGTTACGGGCTGTTGTGGAAGGTAATGAACTCTTCTTATTTTCACAGCCCCAGTTTCGACCATCAAAAGTCAATTATAAATTAATATTTGTATGTATTAACAAAGCTAAGAAAATGTTCAGAGAATTTTTCTATATACTATTCCATATATTTGTCCTTTCAAGTCCCGGTGGGTATAAACAGATATTCACAAATTTATACCTTTTGTTTCCGTCCATCCGACCGATAGTTTTTAGTATTTTCGTACCGAAATTTTGAATTCGTGAATTTTATAGATTTCAGACAGATAGTTTTTTTGTGATTAACCCTACACCCAATGAAATGGTTAGTCTCCTTATTGGCAAATTTCCAGAATTAAATTATTCCCAGTTCCATAAGTTTCTCGTATATCGACTCATGTTGGGCTAACCCACACTGTAAACTTCTATGGAGGGACCTCTCCAATCGTTTCGGAATCGGTCTCATTCCATAAGTGAATTTTGCTTTGGAAACTTTTAAGACAGAAAGGAGTCTATTTGCGGTGAACTTGGAACCGATCAAGAGCCGAAGCGGCAAATGCTCGATGTGAACAAATGGTATTGTGGCTTGAATTCCAGCACTAAACGAATCTTATACATAAGTGTGCAAAAATCTTCAAGTAATTTGTACGGAATTTGTCAATTATTCTTCAAAAAAAAACTTTCGACTGTTGACTAAGCAATTTATAAATTTTCATGGAGAGAACACTGATTTTTTAAAATACATATAAAATACACTTAAATTTGTTAAATTAAAAATGCACTTTCTAGGAATTCCCACAGTTTTCCTGAATTTATTAATTTCTACAGAAATTAGTTTTGTTTGAGTAATTAAAAAGTTGTAAAGTTCAATACAAAATTCAAATATTGCCACAAGTCAAACATAATTAAGCGTTGTTAATTAATAAAGACATCAGTTGGCACCATGAACAATGCAATCACGAATGCAAACACCGTAAATATTGTACGAGTATTTGTTCACAGCTGAAAACTGTTTAGAAATGAAATTTACCATTACGCTTGATTTATCTCATGTGGATTTGTTAAACGCCATCGCTGAGGGAATTCCAGTATTCCATTGGACATAAACACACACCTCACTCAGCGAGTACAGCAGTTCAGACTAGCGACATGGGATCAGGAGGTTCAAGTGCTCATTAATACTCGTATACGAGTATTTCAACGACTAAGCTACATTGTTGTAGCCAGTGTAATGGAAATTAATTAGCAGCACCTACAGTGGCACTTTTAATTACTGTCCACGGCGCTCGGTGCGAACTGCGTATTAAGCCGCGTATACATCTGACCGCAAACAGAAGAGGAACAATGTCGCTAAAATAGACGAAAAAGCCAAGTACACATCCGGCATATGAATATACTCGAATATGCACAGCGTCTAGGGGGATACTTCTCTTCAAAGTGTTCAACTTGAGCCGCGTGGTTTTTGACTGTGCACAGTCCAAAATAGACTGTCACTAATTACTTCTCGTACTCACGAATATCCTTGAGCATGAAACTTGCCATTCAATGAAATGTATCCATCGTTGGTATGCTATTAAACACATCTCCTTCGCTTTAATGGCAAATTGCGCAATTGCTTATTTGAGAGGAATGAAGGTTGGGTACATTAGCGTATTGCAATGTCTTGTTAGAAAGCGTGGGGGACAGGTTTGCACACATATGTACACTTTTTTCAAGATCCCAGTAATACTTGGATTTATTTTTCAATCTGATTCATTATCGTTCTGACATAATGTTGCTTTCCAAATAACCAGAATCATTGCAAACCCAGATTTTCTCTCGGCGTAGAATGCATTTTTCATTCCAAGCTTAAACATGATGAAGACTGCACTATTGCACTATTTCAGGTACACATCATGTTGTGTTTACGATGTCGCAACTATCATCGCTGTTATCAATTTAGTTGCTTGGATTAGTGTCAAACTCATCGTGCGACCTCCAAAAGGACTGAGTAGTATAACACACTGCAGCACGAGCCTTTTTCCCATTGAAAAATAAGTGTATACGCGGCTTTATATACGGGTACGGGATACCCGCCAAACTACACTCAGCGATGGAGAAACTTGTTGAAAATTCACACTGCTTGAAAAGCAAATTGCTGTAAAATTCAAAAGTTATAAAATGCATACAGTGGTACCTTTGACATATTACTCTGATATGATGAATGTACTCATATAAATATCTATGTACATATATGCACATATGTATATGCCCATCCAACTTGGCACTGCCACTAGCACCACTCATGCCAGCTTTAGTGTGGATGTCAAACAGAACACTGTAACACCACTCTCCGCTTAAGCTGCAAATGCGTAATGTGTCCTGTCCTCAGCCTCGGAGCGTGTTGTAAGTGTTATTACTGTGTGTTGTTGTACTGGTAGTTTATACGTCGTTGCTGTTGTTGTGATTGTTTTTGTTGTTGTTGTCGTTGTAGGCTAATATTAACCCTCGAGTCGAAATCTTTAGACATAAATCATTTAAATCACTTAAACATGCACATGCCCCGTGTTGAGACATTAAATAAATCGCTGCTTGCCAAATGTTTCACATACGATTTTTCTTGAGCTTTTCTTGGGGGCTTCGCAAAACTTTTGCTCTCTCGTACCACGGATATTGGGCTCTGTGCTCGGGGTATTTTGGGTTTGTAATGGATTCGGCATATATCGTGTAGCATGTGATTTGCGTTATGTGCAGCTGGCGTGTTTGCGAAATGTCACCTAGCATCAAAGGAGGCCGCCAGAGTATGCGAAATTTAAATTAATTTATTGACATGAGGTTAAGTGTCTAAGATGCCAGGTAAATGGTGCCATATCTTACCTTGTACGGAGTTAGGCCAAACAGTTTACTTACACAAATACAAATATAGTTACGCATACAAACATATCGTAGGTATATAATTAGAAGTTGCCCATATAGCTGCCATATTTCTTACAACTCACCGGAAGTGACTCTTGGTTTTTCCACTATAAATTGTGGCGCTGCCCTCCAACTTCACTTCATTCGTATTTAAAATAAAACTGCTTGTGGTGAATTTTCAGTAAAAAGCCGCAAAAGTTCAGCTGGAATGTTAAACGACTTTTTTTTGCCTGCGCATCCATCTCAGAGATGCGAAATGTACAGCTTGTGGTCGTAGTCGTAGTCTCATTGTGGTTGCCCATGTCCACGTTGGGTGGCCGAGCTGCTGATTTACTCCACCTCGCACCGCTGCTGGGCCGGTGCTGCAATAGCACTGGGCGGTTAGTAGTATTGTGCTATGCTGTGCTGGTTGACGCTGAATGACGTTGCGAACTTTGTTCAGCGGTGGCTCTGTGCACGAAACGTCTGAAGGCGATTTCGTTGCGAGACAAATGTAAATGAAGCGTTTATTCTGCTTTATTGCAAGCGATAAGAAAAGATGTAGCATTTATTTCTGTTTCTGTTTCTGTTGTTGTTGTTTTAGGCTAAGATTTTGTTCCCCCTTTGCATGAGTTTCCGAGTTTTTCTTTTAATTTTTATTTTGTTTTTTTATTATTTATTTCTTCCTCGCCTTGGGCATTCTTGTGGAATTTCTTTCCAACACTGAGATAGCCGCACAGCCACAGGTCGACGTGTCATGCTGTGCAGGATGGGGAATTGTGGGCATTTCCTTGAGCTTGTCGCAATGTTTCATGAAAATGTGGTGGAGTTGGCAATACGGATGCAGAACATGAATTCGCGGTTTCTTATCCCAGTCGACGATCTGATTTTTCCACAATTGTACGAATTTTTTCTGCCATATTACTTGCACTTTAAAAACTTATTAATGGAAACGTAATCGAGCGGAAAAATACATTTATTTTGTTAAATTTTATTGAAAATATTTGCAGTTAGTTATAGGCTTTTAAATGCAAGATGTGGTTAGTGAATATTTAACGAAAGATGGCAAACTAATTATTGGCAAACATATTTGCATTTTATTCAAAGAAATATATCAAAAATCTACGAAAATGTGGCTATTGCAACTGGCCCTCTCTTATAGTATCAAGTCAATTTTATTTTGGTTTTCTCCAACAAATATCAACACAGACTCTTCCAAGAGCTCAATTATTATTCCCTATTTGCACAGAATCCAGAGATAAGAAGTAACGTGATATTGGAGTTCAATCCACAGGAACTGTCATTGCTTTATCATCATTGTTTCCTCAGCTGAAAGACGTGTATCTCTATTCCAGTTCTCTTTCAACTCGATTTCAATCATATTTGGAAACAAATGTTGAGTGATCCGGCCTCTTATAAGGATCAATCTGACATAATTTTAAATGAAATAAGGCTGACAATTGTAACAAACTTTTGTGAATTAATAAATTATTATGAATATTGTCAGGATTAGTCTCATCCCATATCCAGACATTAACATACCTGGAGGCCAGAATAATGTTCCATCACCGAACAAAAGTTCTTCTTTTTGATTAAAAGAAGAACTTTTAATAATTAGCCAAGAGTTCAAACAGCGAACATTCGAAGCCAATGATGTTATTTTAAACTCAATAACTTTTGTGAGGATTTTGTATGCTGCGACACACATTAAATATATAAAATTATTATTATTATTAATTCCATGACATTTGACACAATAAAACTATACTTATGCTAACAAAGTTAACTAAAAGACATAATTATAAAAGAGTCAAATATCGCTCCTAGTCCGAGCATATAAAATCGAATCTTTATTTTCTCTCTCACTAACAGCAGAAATATATTGAAATACTCGTTTATATACATTCCTGATCGTGTTAATGTTAACGTATCATGACGCGTATAATTTGTATGCAAACTATCGAGGCCCTTTGGCCAATTGAGTGAATGGCTTAGAATTTTTAATAAAATACGGTATGTTTTACAAATTTGAACAATATAATAGAAATATTAAAAAACGTGCTGATTGGCGCATCTAATGCGTTCTAACTTTCAAAGAAAATCGGGAAGTAACAACAACAGTTATCGATTGTTTTTAAAGTATGTTTTAGTCACCACTTAGGTTATTTTACTCAATTGGGGATTATAAGTTGGACCATCTATGGATCACGTTTAATCTCTGTTGTTTTCACCTGTCGACTCATGTCCCCTTACTGTCTCTGTAGTCTCAAATCTGGTCACTATAGCTTATTGTTTTTAAGGGTAGTTAACTTTATCTTCCTCTTCGTAGTTCAACAAATTCTTCATAGCCCAGATAATAGCTAATCAACTAAATATATTAATTGTAGGAAGTTGCACTCTAAAGAGTTTTCTACCGGGCCCGGTGTCTTCTCATCTTAGGCTAGGTTAGATTAGGTAGGAGTGGCCGCCCAGTTTGCCAAAAGCACACTTGAGCACACATAATGGCCCATTGTGATACCACGGTGTGGCGCCGTTCAAGCACTGACTAAAAAGTCCCCTTACTTCTGCTCATCTTACTAAACTTCGTTTTTGTTCTAACTGTGGTAAGCACTTCAAGTATGAAAACATCGAGGAGAATAGAGATGACTGACGGGATATTTAGACCATTACCATGAAACGGAACACCGCTAACAGAAAGGTTTAATTCAAACTCAATCGGTATTACACCATTTGCTCTGCATTTTGATACTAAACCCAAAATATTAGTTATACCCAAAATGTTAGTTGGTAAGACATTTTACTAGAAGATACCATATTTTTGCCTTGGAGTACACCCTTCGTAGTAGTTATGTAACCATGTGCGAGTTGTGAGACATAGCTACGTGGCTGAGAAAGGGATTAATTTCAGCAATCTCGGCTGCGGTTTGTGGGAATGTGAATATAAACAGTATGGAAAATGAAATGTGAATATAAACAGTATGGATGATTCAGTAAATCTAAAAAAGTAGTCCGTAAATCTAAAAATGAAATCCTGAAATGAATTTTATTTATCAATATAACCAAATAATAATGATATTGGTAGAAAATATGTTTTGGTTTTCACACCTTGCCGTTAAACTGGATTAAATAAGTGCCACTTTAATTAAATTTGCCTCAAAATTCACAGAGTTGTGGAATTTCAATTTTTTTTTTATTGATTATCGTACAATATTTCGATTTAGATATTAGTTTTCTCAATGCTGGAGAGAGGATGGAACCATACCTATTTATGGGGAGCCGATTCTATCTGTGCTTTCGGTAGATACTTATTGAGAGGGCCTCCATTTTCATAAATGTCTGCACGGTATCTATTACCAGAGATAGATAAAGATGGATTATTTTGCGTTGTAGAATTTCCTTGAAATTGATTGCGGACATAAGTACAGCGAAAGAGAGAGAGCAGCTAAGCCATCAAAAGTTTCAAATGGTTTCTCTTATCTCTTTGTCAATAGATAATATCTCAAATAATTCACGGTTGTTAAATATAAATTTCTCACTATGATTTTATTATTTTCCTTTTTATGTTTCCATGGAATTTACTTTGAATTAAAGAAGAGAAAACGTACTTGAAACTAACAAATAATCCAAACTGGTGATGGTCAGAACAAACAATAATTATATAAATTAATTTTTCTCAATTGTATTGAATAAATAAATAAATGAAAATAAAATAAAATAATTCACTGTATGAGCTTCTAAAATTCTAGAAATACGAGTAGTTCGTATAAAATAATAAAGTATTTCTAGTATGCTTATTTCTTTGTCGCTACGGACCTCTATCACCAAAAGGTTCCCTGAGTAATTGACAAATTGTTATGATTATTATTACATCTTACACCGCAATTAATTATGACTGGCCAGGGGTTGGGGAATGAGTTTTTGGATACTGAGGCCTTCGATTCGAATAGAAAAACATTTTTTAGAAAGAAACATTCTTGAGACCAAGCCCAGGCAGAATTTGCACCTGCGACCTGTGTGAGATCCTAGAATGCTTATCATAAGACCACAGAGGACGGCTTAATTGACAAATTATTTCCACATTATTTATTTCAAATTTATACTTATTTATCCTCCTTACTAAAAACCCGTTTAAACGGATGTGGAAAATAACTGGAATTATTCTAGGAATATACTCCATTACTGGACAATAAACCGTTTCAATTCGAAAAATTAGTTACGAGCTAACCACTAAATATAAGATGCATTTTCTGAAATGACTCTTCAACACAACCGAGACATCTTGTCTAATTAAGTACACTTCACTTTAGTGTAAGTAATATTTTATTTAGAGACTCATTTAAGTGTGCCACAGTTGGAAATATTTTCCAGAAAAACGGGCGATGAAAGCATATAGAAGTTACATTTAAATAGCAAACAAACAAATGGAAACATAATTCCAACAAGTAAAGAAATAATGAGACTACTACTACCTGTGGCAAACAACAAGCATCCGACGCTAATTTACAATAGACGCAAGCAGCAACACTGATCATGCCGCAAATACCGCACCCAGCGCACCGCAATGCGGTGCACAATTGGGGAGAAGAAAAGACGCGCCAAATTCCAAAAGGATCATTAATTATTTTCCAAAATTTCTCAACGCACACACGAGCTGTCAGCGCGCGTTGAACTGTCAAACTTTGTTGCTAGTATTTCGAGACTGACTGAAAAGATGAGCGCGAACGCAAACTCGAGCTCGACCGCTTGTCTCCAAACAACGGCAGCAGCCAATGCGATGCGGCGGCAGCAAAGAAACCTCGCCAGCTTTTGTTGCATTTGAATTTCGAACAAAATATTGATTAATCATAAAAATATTGAAGACATTGTATTATTGTATTATTGTACGGCAATGCGCCACGCTGAAAGGTGTCATAAGTAGACGAAACGAAACGAAACCGAGTCAAACCAAGTCAGACCAAATCAAAGCAGAAGCGTTTCAGTATTGTGTTCACTCTGCTTCGCCCGTTGCGGCTATGGAAATGGCATTATTCCATTTTTAAGCTGCTTTTTTCCAAAGACCTTCATTCACATCGCATCCGCCTTTGTTGCAACGCTAGCAACTGCTGCTGCTGCCTTGCTCCGCTTTGAATCACAGTAATTTTTCATGAAACGGTTACGATTTCAAAACGAACCGCGTCCGAACCGCGCCGCGTGTCCAACGTTGTCAATTTTATTGTTCAATTTTTGAAAAGCAACTTGCGAAAAAGAAGCTTTTTCGTTGCGCATGTGATTTATTACACACGGTGAAGGATTGATTGTAAGATGCTACCTTTTGCGAGTACCTATGGACAAAACAAAACTCTGAGCTAGCACCGAAGACTATGAAGTCTTCGCCGACTTAGGCAGTCGGCAAACGCTGAGCGGTAAGCGGCAAAGTGGGTCTGAGTAGTGCGCTTGTAATCGCATTGGGTATTGAAATCATAGCCACGCCATTCGCGGTAACCGCAATGATTGATGTCATTTGGTTTGACGGACATTTGACGAATTAGCGGTTTCGACAGTTTTATGTGTTTAAAATTGGTTCTCGGCTCTATGAATGGCACATTTTCTTCGTAAGACAACAGATATGCTGACTTTTGCAACCGTGGCTTGCGGCTTAGATAAAGGCCGCTGCTGAAGTCAGTCTTTGCGGTGCGTAGCACTTATGCCGATGTGTGTCAAACAAAATTCAAAATCAATTGTTCAGAAATTGCCAATAAAGTAGCGCGTGCTAAAATTTGTATAGTTACTCGTAGAATATTGAGGGAGGGATATTTAAGAGACGCCTCAGTTTCCATTGTGTTCGCTTAGTAGCATTTGGGGCTAGTTTCGTTTTGGTAGGAAAAGTATCCTCGACGAGGTTGAATTAAAGCACGGGTTATCAGTTTTCCCCAATTTTCGCCGGTAGTTTATTCAAGCAAGCTGAATTTTTCATTGATGTATTGCAAAACTCATTTCATTGAAATTTTACACCTTATTCTGCTCAAACATGCTAAGGAACATAAAGGTTTAACAGCAAAAGTTTAAAAAGTCAGTTTAAGAAATATGAAACTTATCAATACCATCACTGAGATTGTTAATTCAGTTCACTCTGAAAATTTTTTATTAACATTCTGACCACAATTCTGGTCATAAAAAGATAATATAAAAGAAAAGTACTCTATGCTGATTTGAATAGTTTCGTATGAAAACTCATTCAGATTTGTGAATGGTGCAATTCATTCAGTGAGCTACCTTCGCTATCTGACACCATGATGCTGTTCAAGTTTCACTCAATATAATAAAAACTGTGGAAGAATATTCTTATATTTAGAATAGTATCTTAGCTTTTATGTGATGTTATTCGCTCAAATATGATACGATATCATCGATGGCTTCTATGAATTCTACATCATATGTTTTTCAAGTTGAAAGAACATTGGAAATGGAAGAAATTTCAGGTGTCTTGACAGATGAATTGTTGCACTCGCCATACTACAATATCCTTTAGGTGTGTAAAATTGATAACTATAACTCATGGCGAGGTATTTTCATCGATTGATATGAAGAATCATCATCAGGGATAGAAATCCAGAAACATATTGTAAAATTTCGGTGATATAGAAAAAGTGAACTAAATGCTAGTCCGTTTTTTACATTCTTTAATTATAGAGTAATTTAAAATAATTATTTTCCTACCACGTTTTGTAAATTAAATTGAAAATAAAAGACAGTAAATAAGTAAAGATAAGTTCAGTCCTAAAAATCTTTACTGATGTTAACTCAACTCTTTGTACGTCGTGTGTTAGTAATGGCGCTAAAAGAAGTTCAGGAAGTATACAATTTCCCCACTCCCCTAAATAATGTTCAGGGAAACCAACTCATTCCATTTACCCACGATAAGCGCATAAAACAAATCTTTTTTTTCGTATCTTGATTTAAATATTTCTTTTTTATTAATTTTTTCTGTTGGCACAGAATTTCTGCAAAAATTAATTTAAAAAAAATCTTTTTTTAAATATTATTTATTTTTTCAAACTCCATTTAAATCTGTTGTCAACCAAATCCACACACACACTCGCATGCAAACATAATCCACCCCGAAAAAATATGCTGCGAAAAAAGCAAAATGTAAATTTTCTACTCATGTATAAAAAAAAGTTTTACGTTTTTTGATTGACAGCTCTTAGCTTCCATCCCTGATGGATTTCATATTTGTGCGCTCTGCATCAAATTGAACCGTCACACCAAAATGACAGCGCCGTCAAACAGAGACAGTCTGGTGCGCCTGCCTGCCAAGTACACACACCGACGCACTCACACACATACACATCCATGTGGCTGTACAAGTATGTGTGGGATAAAAAGATCCTTTGTTGCAGCTTTTCTGCTCACATTTATATATGTATTCAGTTGTAAGTTTATGTATTGCAGATTGGAAAATATGAGTAAACAATGTTTGCAGTTGCCGCACTCTTCTTTTTGTAATTTAAGCAGTTTCCAAGTATTGATTGCGGCTTAAAGTTTCTTACGTAAAGTTTAATCGAAAAAAGTAATGTTTCCGCTCAGAATTTCCATAATTTCAAGGAAATTTTAAAACGAGAGCAAGGAACAGAAGCGTTATAAACGCAAAATGCAAAATGCAAAGAGGACCTTTTCTAAACCTGGCTGCAGACTTATTAAAAGTGAAATACTCGTCACTCTTCACCACCCCCTAAATGCCCACATTTCGCCATTTTAATGGGTTTTTAATAAAACTCACAGAATGCTTCCCACTAAACGGTTTTCTTTCTACAATGCTAAAATGTAAAATTTGTGGAACAAATTGTTTAATACAGGTTGGGAGACAAAGTAAAATTGTAGGTAAGTTTTTGGCAAATAAGACTCTGCTCTTCATTGCATCTTATGTCAAACTAAGCCCAAGGATACAAGGATACCTACTTTAAAAGTTGGTTAGATCGCAAAATGTGTGTTAACAGACAGTATAGAGAATGCAGTTATTTTCATTGCTGTGCATTGCGAACAATTCTTTGGTTCCTTGGTTTCAAATATCATTGAATTATAAATCAGCTCTAGTCCATATCAGCATACAAATTGTCATATAAATGAGGTATTCTTTTGCAACTTCCTTGGAATATATTCGTCAGCAAGCAGTTGATGGTTTACATTAGCCTTGCAAACTTGTGCTGGGCGTTCTGTATAAAAATAAGCAATTGTACTTTCCACATTTTTCTAAAAATCCTCCGCTATTTTTCAGAAATTTGTTCAAGAATCGGTTTCAGGCTAGAGCAGATATTCATTTAAAGATCCTGAACCATTATATAACCCATATCAATGGCAGTTCCGTACATTATTAGGCATAAAGCGAATAATAACTACCTTCATGTGGATTGCCGTCAGATAGAGATGCTTTTAATAAAACTCAATGCAAGTAGGAATTTACTAAATCTCGGTGGAAACTGTTCTAATAACAATTTCCAGCTGTATAACTGTGTACGTACTGTGTACGTGTACGTTCCGGTTAACATATTATATCCAATAGATAAGAGCACTAGACTCGGCCTTCTCTTATTATATATGCAATTCCATTCACAGTGTATATGACATACATAAGTAAATTATAGAAGTGTCTTAGAATTTTGATAACCACCTTATAAAACGGAATTACAACAGAGAGAGCGAACCTTTTTACAATAGGGAAGTCTCGAAAATTGTACTAAATATATGGATGGTTTTTGAAAACAAGACAAGAAATTTGTGGTATTTAACATTCAAAAAAGATTCACCCTTAAAGTGGGCGTATCCTAACTGACACCCGAAATATTGAATTGCCAAATATGTCAGAAGTGCAACCAAATGTATCAAATTGCCCCCTAATTTAAAGTTAGACTAATATCGTGACTTAAACGATTAGATTCGTTTTAAAGGATTATGACACAAGTGCATACAGAGCAAAATTTGAGTTTGTTGAAAAATATGTGATAAGGTGATGTGACTCAAAGTAATTTGTTTCTCATATTAGATTGATTTAAGCGATTATTCCTAATTGGCATAAAAGTAAACGCTTTTACAGTTTTTATTTATAACATGATAAAGTAATCAATCACTTACATTCTCTGACTGGCATTTTTCTCTATACCCGAGATACCGTTTTCAATTACAACCAAATATACTCGCTCAACTTATCCAGATGAAAACTTTCTCAATGCAATCTTCACTAAGTCGTGCGTTCAAATGTTTTCACATTTAACTTTCTTCATATAAATGTGGTTATTGTGTCATCATTTCGATTTCTCTGATCTCATTCACTTTAAGATGTCCTATATAAAATTTATTGTCATAGCTGCAAAATATTCAGTACCACAGGGATTATTTTTAATCAGAGGTAAACATCTGATGTTTGCCCAATAATTTCCACACTGAATTGGGAATACCTTAAAGATTTTTCCAATCACGGAATGTATTCCTGCTGGCCATCGACTGACTAGCCGCATATACTCCGCTTCACTAACGAAGGGCTAAGTACGGGCATCTATTGGAACTTCTGGAACTGGAACCAAGTCAATGGATATACAAAACTATTTTCAGTAATGCGTATTATTTGATGGATGAGATAACGTAACAAAATGTTAATCCTTATCGTTAAATTTAAAGAATGGTCTGCACTGGAATGGAAGTGAAACTGAACTCGCTAAAAATTTTTTGAAGAGCATAATTATCTAAATCATCGTCTCATTCCTATTCTCAAGATTTGGTGGATGAACACTATCAGTGACAATGGTTATATAGCACATTTGAGAAAATCGAAATAAATTGAAGATACTGAATATATCAGAGCGAGGAAGTCAGAAAAAACGCAGTTAAAATCTTTCTTAAGACAGACCTTCTCCTTTTCATAAATCTTTTCTTCTTTTCCTAAGCATTCATTCGATTGACTCTTCACCACTTTCTGATACTTGATTCGTGGTACTGAATTACGAAGCTGGAATGGGTTCTTTCTCTGTATACCCACTGCTTCATATAAATGCGTCTATGCCAGGAAACTGCGAATAACAATTGCATGCATAATCCCAATCATTCTAGAATTTCATGCAGGTATATTTATGGACGGGGATTGTGTGTTCGTGTATGCGCACATGAAATATGCAACTGCACTTTAATTTATTACACATTCAGATTGGAGTCAAGAAGTAAAGTAATTACGTTAAATTATAAGTTACGCTTTTGACGGCTCACATCACGCAAGGTTTTAATTTAATAACAGCGCTCTCAGATTTATCGCTGAGTTCTCCAATTAAATTGCAGCCTTCGGTATGCGCACTAACTGCGGCCAAAGGAGGCGTGATTTGTGTAATTGCATATGCAATTTTTCTGCATTAACCGCACCGATTCCCATTACAGAGTTTTTCAGTTTTAAGAAAAATTATAACTGCCTGCTCGAATTGCTGCTCTACTATGAAAGTTGCGCAAGAGCTGTAGAAATGATTTCACTCGAAGACTCATACAGAAAGCATCCCACCAACTTTTGCTCTGTACTTTCACGTAAAAAACGAAATAAATATAAATTTACAACATTTTTCCTAAACATGCTCGTATGAAGTGCACAAACATTAATCATAATTTTTCACGCTTCTCTTGGCGTGGACTCTGTGCTGCTCTGCAGTGCCCAAAAATAAAGAGTGCCTGCTCCTCTTTTTAGTTTTCTGTCGTAAATTTTTGGCGTTTGTTGCATGACATTTGCAGGTTGCTCACTACTTGGAAGCTATTTGGAACAGCTTTTGTCTTTGACATTTTGGTACCTCGCTCAATGTCAAGAATTATTTAATTATTGCCCACTTTTCTTCTTAACCAAATTTAGCAAAATCCTTTCAAGAGACTAAATTTAATATTACGAAATTAATTTTCAACCCTTCCGGTAAGTGGCGAGGATCCCTTCCGCCACATTCACACGAAGGATTCACTTTCTCTACTAATTGAAACTAATCCCACGAAGCAGACAAAAAGGAAAAAATCTATCACAACAAAATACTTTTCGCATAAATGTCAGTTGGGCCTTCAATTGAATGATTGAAGACATTTCAGCAAAGTGTGCCTTGTCTGTGTAAGCCTTGTCTCGCTATCCTTCCGTATTTGCTTTGTTTCTGTCGAGGTTGTTCGTACCTTGGATGAGCAATGAATGTAGTAAAGCCATCATTAATAGCAACACAATCCTTTCGAGTTTGAAGAAAATTATTACACTTAATGCCTCACATAACACTTTCTTGTGTAAATGGAGGATTACATGCTGGGACTTTGTTCGAGGAGAAAGCACTTTTCAAATGTATTCATCTTCTCCTGCAGCTTTTAGGACAGATTACAAATTAATATATATTTTTTACATTTTGGAGTAAATAAAATTTTTTACATGTACGAGTATGTGTCAGTATAAAAGAAAATATAAAGGTATAGAAATACATCTAAGGATCAATAATTCGATGATCCTTAAATGAATTTTAAATCCAAAACAGATAGTTATATTTTAGATTATAAAATCCAAATCTATTATTCAAAAGTATAAAAGTCAGTCAGCCGAAAAAAAGATATATACTAACCCAAAGTTATATCACAATGGGCTAATGGGCCTGCTTAACTCGCAAGCTACCTGGCTAACCTAGCCCAAAGTTATGGTACCATAAAACCTTAGTAGTGATATTCTGAGGTCAGAAATAATGTGGATCTGTCTCTGAAATCTTGGAGCAATAGCGAAAATATCAATTTACTTCAAAAGTAGCACAAGAATAGTTCGAACTGCTATGAGAGAAAAACTGTACGAGACCTGCATATGGAGCCAGACCATTATTTAGGGAACAGTCGTACACACAAACTATGTGATTAGAAACTGGAAAGTTGACAGCGTTTTGAATGAATCTAAAAGTTGCTAAGTGAAGCTGGAAGTTGCATTGACTAGAAACTATTAGGGTATCTACAAAATAAGGGGTAATTGAACACCGTCTCCTGTAGAATATTGACCCCTAGAACTGTGTTAAGCAGATGAAGAAACTACTGTATAAACATTTATATTTGAGGATTTTACCTCCTACTTCCATAAATAGAAATTAATCAGGATATTGAGGCAAAATGGTTAAAATCCTTAAAGAAACTGATTTGATTTGTTCGAGTATGTATAAAGTTCAAGAAAAATTTCAGAAGTTTGAAGCATGTTAGACTACTTAAATCTGTTTTGCTCACATAAAAATTGTTATGATCAAAAATTGTATTATAAAAGCGTAATAAGATGTTTTTACTTAAATATAGCGGATTTATTTCAACTATTATTTATTAAAATATATTTAATAAATTATGTTTAATTTATTTGTTACTGTTTTTGCATTCATATTCGTTTATTTTATGATTTCGTAAGAATCAAAATTGTTGTGATTTTAATTCAACGCCAATTAAGCAGATAATTCTAAAGTGAGTTCCCGTTAAGCTGCTGAAATTAAGGCTAGATAAAAAAGTCGATTCATACATTGCGTGAATATCTTTAAAGTATTCGCATTAAACTACTGGAAAATAACCAGGACACCCAATATGTTTAGGTGATATTTTTTTTTGCACTGCTAACATTATAAATATGTCGCCACATTGATGCAAATCTTCCCTGGCACTCTCTGACATAAATAAATAAAGCTCTAGCTACATCGTCCGGGGTCACTAATTAGCTGTGGAGCCCATTGAAACGCTCATCAGTTAACCGCATTTGCTTCGTGGCATTATTTCCTCGACCTTGCGAATCTCTTCTGGTTTACATTCATACTGGAAGGTCGACTTTAAATACATTGTTTACCACATAATTGGTCTATAATGTAGTACGACATTTCGCAATGTCAGTCATTATAATAGCTGCTCAACTAACTAAATGGCCCGGACTTTTTGTCACCGCGTGATTCTAACTTTTGCACTGTTGGAATGTACACATAAGGCTGAAACTTAAGTAAATTTTCTTTCTTAGTTAGATACATGAACCTCTGCTTCAGCTTATCACGTTCAGCCTTTATCTCAAAGTCTCTTTTTATCAGTATTTAGTTTAGTGATATAAACCGATTTCTGTGAAGGAACTATGGTGTATTTTACTAATATATTTATGTTAAAAGTCACTTAAATAATGAGAACGCTTTGAAGTCACATCATGTGTTCTATTGTCTTCTCATAATCACTACATACTTGAATCCTGTCCATATCCTATTGAAATGTTCCTAAGTTTGATAGGTGTTTTTAACTCTTTATAGTAAGGTACAAAACGCTATTTATTTTCATATTATTGAAGAGTAGTTCTTCCATTCCAATGGTCGTAACATCTCTTGTCAACTAGGATATTCCTTTAGTAATTGAATAGTCTTTCTATTTTATAGATAGGTGGGTAGGTAGGGGTGGCAGCTTAGTTTACCAAAAGATCACTTGAGGACACTTAATTGCCCGTTTTGATACCACGGTATGGCGCCGTTTAAGCTCTGACTAAAATTCACTTACTTAAAGATGGTGATAGTCCCAGGAAACTCAACACGACTCCCCATTATATCGCAGGAAACCATCCTGATAATTTGATGAATTTTTCTATGTCCCCAATATTGAAGGATGACAGCTCTGTCAATCCAGTAAGAAATGGGTCACCAAAGGTGCGATTTCTTCTTCTGGCCAAGCATGGACAGCGACATAACAGATGGAGAACTGTCTCCTACTCCTCGGAACTGCACACCCGGCGGAAATCGTTTGAGGCCAAGTCGGTAGGCCAAGTCTTTCTGCTCGCTTTCCCAGTATGCTGTTGCCGGTCAAAACAGACATAGTTGTCGACAGAGATATGCGATCCAGTCGAAGAAGTTGGTTGGGTCTGTGTTTGTCCATTCTTGCCCAAGTGAGTCTAGCCATATGGTAGGATTCCTCATTATAAGTGTCAGCCAGGTATTTCCATTTGATATCTGCCAGTGGGATATCGATATTCATGTAGTAGCGTGCCTGCCTGCATTGGCAAGTTCGTCTGCCTCGCAGTTGGATATCGCTACGTCTTGGAACCCAGATAAGGTGCACCCGAGAGTGTCTTGAAAGCTCATTTAGAGAGGTTCGACATTCATGAACAAGTCTTGAGGTGGCCGTAGAGCGAAAAAGAGATTTAATGCGGGCTTGGCAGGAGAAGATAGTTATGTCGGCTGCGCCGATGCCGCTTCTCAGAATCCATTTATCTGCGTGATAAATGGCCATGACCTCAACCTGAAAAACGCTGCAATGGTCAGGGAAACGAAGGGAGATTTTTAGGTCCAGTTTTTCGGAAAAGATACCGCCAGGTTTAGAACCATCGGTAAAGATATGACGATTATTTCGTTTATTTCTGCTTGGAATAATGAGGTTGAAATACCTGCTCAAACCAACACATAATCGATAAAGTTTGGGACAGGTGGATCCTGATTCAGAATAGAGGCATGGCCCGATAGGGTTAAGCGCCACTGCGAAAGAGCGTTGAGTCTAATCGCTGTCAACTTGGCTTCTTGCTTAACGAGGAGCCTCGAAGGGAGTCAGTGTAGCATGGCAAAAAGAGCTTTCGTAGGTGTGTTACGCAGAGCGCCTGTGATCAGAAGAGCAATGCATCTTCTGATTTAATCGAGGGGTTTCATGTTGCAGGCTTTTTCGAAAGCTTGCCACGAAAAGACCGAATCCTATAACAGGTTGGGTTCGACAATGGCCGAGTAAAGGTAGAGCATGATGCGAGGACGAAGTCCCCATCTTGCTCCAACTGCTCTTTTCCAGCAGTATATAGCGCATGTTGCTTTCTTGCCCTCTCAGACAGATTGGCTTTCCAATTAAGCTTTGGGTCGAGAATGAGGCCTGACTACTTCACATTTAGGCTCAAGGAGAGCAGAATGCCGTTTAGGCTAGGCAGTGTAGCCCTTTGATAGGTATATTTGATAAAAAAAAATTTTTCCGATTTTTATTTCCAACGACAAATTTAAGAAGGACTTTGATGCAAAATAATGATATGTATTCCTGCTGCTCAATCCTTAAGCTTAAATTCGGTTTATATTAAGGGCTCACAATGAAGAGAGTAAAAAGTCTACGAAACATTTTATACAATTCGTAAATCCGATTGATGCGTTTTTGTTCGTCGCACATCATAGATACACGCGGGCACAGAGATAGATACATTTTGCGTACACAGAATATTTCCATGAGAAATTGACTTTTTCCCCAAGCGCATGATTAATGATTGTTTCGTTTCTGTTTGCTCGTTCATTCGTTTGTTTGTTGCTGTTGTTGTGTTTGTTTTTTCTTGTTATTTTTTCTTCGCTGTATATGAGCGCTTTTTCCATAATAGTCCTTGATGGAAATTTCAGTGTGCGAGCGCACTACGTACAAGCAATCGAAAAATACGACGCAGTGGCACTCATAAGCGGCGCATCCGTTGCAGCATCCGCTGTCGCGCTCCCAGTTGATACTCGTGGTGCAACACTTTTTCTAGCCTCATTTCGTTGCGCTACTTACAGACGTGCTGTTTACGTTCGCATCAGTTGTTTTATGAATTCTTTTGAATTGATTTTAATGTTTTTCTCCATTGAGCTTCGAAGTTGTTGTGACAGCATGTCGCAGATGAAATGAATTTCAATATTTGAATTTGAATTTGAATCTCTCCGCAAAGCTTCAAGCTCTAAGAAATTTAATGCCTTTCCATGTCGTTTCTTCTGAGGCCTTTCATGAATTTACTGGAATTATTTGTATACGATATGCGAACATGCTTCATTTGAAGTGCTGTCAAACCACAGTCCTGCACATAACTTAAGCCACAATTAAAATTCAAGCAGGCCACCCCCATCATCAACGAAACCAAAACAAAAACTCACAAGATAAATTGAGGTCACTTCTTGTTAGAGTCCAAGGTGTGGCGACTGCTTTGACACTGCCTAAAAACAACATGTCCACTCTGTGTCCGCTGGCCGACCACGCCGACCGCGTGCATACATATTCGCTGCCGCACATGTCCTTAATGTGAGGAAGTGTCCTTTTTGGAGAGGCCGCCTTTGTTACTTTGCTGCCAGCAGTTACTGTGTGGCTGTTAACAGCGTTGTGGTGAGTGGACTCGCATGTAGGTGGTTTTGCTTCGGCGTGAACAACTCTGGCTGGCAGTGGTGACAGTTTAAAGGATGCTGTGCTGCACTTGAACCTTATTTAAGTTCCTTGCATAAAAAAAACTGCATTTGTTGCAAAATTTACGCTTGCCTACATTTTCATGGGGAGCGCCTGAAAGGTCTTCTGTCCAGCGCAAGCCACTTTTTTTTTTATCGCCAAGTTAATGTAGAGTAGTTGTGTTTATGACCATATAAATTAGAAAGGCCACATTTAATAAGTAAAAAGCCAACTCTCTCACACTCGGAAACACACCAAAAGGTCAGCTACCGTTCTGAACACGAGTGTTTTTAAGTGTTAACATGTAAATTATGTTGTTGAATGCGTTAATAAGACCCGCAGTCACATGCTCCCCACAACTGTAAATTAACTCCAGCTTCCTGTTCACTCCTGCTCGATACTCCCCGCAGTATGCGGTGTCATTTGCCCGCTCTCTATTCCAGGAGAGATGGAAACTTTTTCCGTCGCTTAGATGCAAACTCTTAAATCAAAATTCTATCGAATCGCAAAATTTACGGAAACTTTGCACCATTATGAGTGCGTATTTCCGTCAAAACTGACATCTATTTAAACTCTGCCGTTTATCACCGATCCAGCATATGCAATCCTAGCAGCAGGTTTTGTCCTGCTCGCATCATCATGCACACACACAACATGCATTGCAAAGTTCAGATAAGTTTCACTTTGGATTTTCCGGCATTTCTAACGTGATGACATTCCCAATGTTGGCGATGACAAACAAAATTCGTTTTGTATATTTCTCAAACACACGAGCTCCAACAGTCCTACAGCTCCAGCATCCCACACTCACACAGCTCACCTTCTTTCTGGGCTCTGGCCATGCAGCCGTGCATACAGCTTCTACGTTTCACATTATTTTGGGAAATCTTTTGCTATCATTCGGGAAATGTATTCCGTACGTCCGTCCCTGCCATCACGGCTGTTGGGTTCACCCACTGCAACCACAGGCTTCGCAACGAGCACAGTTTTTGCCTTTTCTCTCCAGTTGGTTTAGAAAATTATCTTTTTGCTCGTCACCAAAAAGGAAATCATATTTTCTGCTTTTGTGCACTTTGCTTTCGGTTTTCGTTTCGGTCGTAAACAGTTTGGTTGCAACTTTTGTGCGAAAATTTATGCTTTCAATTCGAACGCCATGCATTCCAGGTGGTGTTTATGGCATCCGTTCACTTGTAACCTCCCTCGCTGCCTTCCTTCGGCAACTTACAACAACAACCGCCTCGCTTGCGCGTTCATTCGTATCGGGCGCTATTGATGAAGGAACTTGAATCTATAATTCAATCAGTGTCTCTGCCTGTCTGGCACTTGTAGTCGAAATTGTTTTCGAACTCATTGAAGTGAAAATTTATGCATTTTTATTTTTTTTATTTCATTTTGTTCGATATTTCCAAAGACTTTTTTTCCAATTGCATTTCTGCTTATCTGTAATTAAGAAAAACGCATAAACAATTTTTTTTATAAACAGAAACATTTTGGAATGCAAATTATGTGCATTTATATTTTGTTACTGAACAAATAAATAACTGAAATATATATACTTAAAATTGTTTCCTAGTCATTAAAGTAATTAGATCTGGATTCATCCATAACTTATCGCACATTTGTACTGACTCTCTAGAATGGATTTTCCTTCTTTACGATACACCCACTTAAGCATCAACTTTTTGTTTTGAAGCTAATCCTTGCAATTTGACTATCTGTCTATGCAACACCTCTCATGTGGAGAGTATTACAACTTTTATATTTATTACAATCTCCATAAAGAGTACGTCTTTCATCACTGTTCCAAATAACATTGTCAAACAAAGTATAAATTCATTTACCAATTTTAAGTAGACAGAAAAACTCACCACTTATCTAAAATGCAGCCTGCATGAAATCCATACACATCTAAACGTTTACCTCAAGTTATGGATGAATCGGACCAAAGTTCCTATTACACGTTTAGTTGTCATTTTTCTGCTTAAGACATGAAAATATATCTGAGCAATGCTATTATAGAGCACGCATATATTTAGTTATTATTATTACTATTATTATTATATTTTTCCTTACACCATAATTAATTATGAGTGCAAGGTGTTGGGGGAATGAGTACTAGCTACAGAAGCTTTCGACTCGAAGAGAAAAAGATTTTATAGAAAGAAGCATTTTAGAGACCAAGCCCGTGGCAGGATTTGAACCTGCGACCCTCGTGTGTGAGTAATTAATATGGTGGCTTATATTAAATAAGTAAACTTTTCCAAATTGATTAAATTATTGGTATCCATCACATAAAATATGCAATTAACCCATATAACAATATACATTTCTGAATAAAACATTGAAGAGATTGATTCTACTGACAATTGTCATATAACTCCTCCACACTACAAGTGATTCTGTTTACTATTCATTCAAAATATTCGGGGGATTTGTTGAAGTTTCCAAATCTAAGCCCTATGATATAAACTCGAACTACTATAATAATTCCATGCAGAAATACTCGTATAATAAAACTACAACTTAAATAACATTAACAACTTTAATAACGGTAAAAATACAAATTAACAATATCACAAATCGGTTCAAAGAAATTTCGAACCTTTTTATAATAAAATAAATACTAATTGAGCAACAAATAAATCCTATAAAACATAATATAAACTAATGTCATAAAAAATATCTTTGGTCTAATGGTAAGCAAGCTAGTTCCATAATCGTGGTATCGTTGGTTGAAATTCTACCCAGGGTCTGGTCTTAAAATGCTTGTTTCTAAATAGTTCTTTATTCGAGTCAATAGTGCAGTCCCCAGTACTTATTTCCCCAAGCCCCTGCAGACATTATTAAATATGGTGTAAAGAAGAATTATAACTAATCATAAAAAATAAAAAATAAAAAAATAGTAATAACCAAAAACATAATTTTAATATTAAAAATTAAAGTCGACATTAACGCAAAACAGTTCGGAAAAGTAAATTTATAATGAAATGTATACAAAAAAATTGAAATATATCTGAGCAAAAAAAAGCAAAAGAGCAAAGAGTCTCTCAATATACTGAACTTTTCATATTTAAATAAATACTAAGTGAGAAACATAATAAAAACCCACACAAAATAAACCAAAGCCATAAAGAAACGTAACAAACCAATCAAAACATATAAAAAAATAATTTTTTAACTGTCTGCCATATTAAATAAAACAAAAATGAATAGAATCCAAATTGAGCCTTCCAATATACCGAACTTTTTAATAATTAAATACTAAGAGAGAAAAATAAAACCTTATTTATATGGAAGAATATGACAAAGGCTCGTAGTGTAACTCTCAGCACAAAAATTAAAAAAGAAATTATAAATTTGTAGTGAAATCAATTTCTATTCAAAAAGCAGACACCAATTTTTATTTGGGACTACAGGTCCCCAAATTTTGACCACTAAAATTATGCCGATAGTCTACGAAGCCATTTATTCAGGGTCATCTTAGTTTACTTAAATTTCCAATTTGTTCGAGTATTTAGTGAGGCCCATTAACATTCAGGCGTGGGATGTGTCCTGCTTTATACATTGTACGACTTTTTCTCCTAAGCAAAACTACCTAAATGAATAGTTGTACCTGATCCTGCATTTGCTCCTCCCTGATTATCATGACCCAATCTTTGTGTACGTACATCAACCTTATAATAGTTTTCTAGATTACCATTTGTATGACTTCGATATTATCCTTTATTTTAACACTTCCAAATTGTGAAATTGAAATTTGTTCACAGCAAAAACACAATTTTGCATCCAGTTCTGTTTAATGATGGTGTTGTTTAAAAACACTCGCCTATATTTCAATCACCTCCCTTCAATTTAAAATTCGTTAATCCATTAGTTTACTAATTTTTATTTGTGCTTCTTGTGACTATTTCATATATTTGTGGTCTTATTGTCATTTTTATGCAGGCCACAGCTTTTCAATATATTTGAAATCTCCATTTCTGACTATTCTGTTTCTGACCAGTACTTCGTACTCAGCCTGAATCAAAGAGTATACTAGTAATGCCTCCTTGGGACACATTGTAAAGGAACATATTGATGCAGCTTTTATGTAATGACATAATTGATATTGAACGGCTCCGATTGTTAGAACTGTAATATTTTCTTTTGTATCTGTTTGCGGTAGCATTGTTAGGCATATCCATTTTTTGGTAAAGAGGAATTTTATGAAGGTTTCAAGGATTATAAAAAAAAATTACTTAAAATGCATGTTTTAGGAATTCTAATTCTCTTAATGTAACGACTGAATTCCAATAAACAAAAGACAACAAAATTTTTAGAAAATGTTGCATTTAAAGTAAAACTAACCAAATTACTATTTAAAATGTGTCAAGTAGCTCCAAGCACCCCACTTCATCTACTGGCACCAAAATACGAGTATCACAGCGTGTGACACTCTTTTCATTCAGCACTCGTGTGCGACTATACAAGTAAGTAAAATCACAAGGAACAGTAGCAAACATCAGACGCGGTTATTCACGACTCTTGATTGATTGATTGATTAGAATTTTGTTAATTACTTAACGCTTAAGTATCTTACTTGTACGGTGTGCTCAGAGCGGGAAAGACTTACTCGCGGAACAACTTACAAGAAGATACCTCGCCATCAGCTGCTGTTAAGGCAAAAGCTGGCTACACTCGCAAGGCTTTCAGGGGGATTCTTCCACTGCGAATGTGGAGAATTGGTTTACTTTAAAGAGAAATCCGATAAAATTAGTTATGCTCGCTGACATGCTGATGGATTGGTTACCAACCAACTAAAAAACCAAAAAAAAAAACACTAACAAAAAAATTGTCTATGCTGTATGAATACAAAATGGCGGACATGACACAATTTCGCTGACTTGAAACAATTCTAAACTTTGTTTTGCGCTTTTTTCAAAATAAGTAGATAGATAAATTACAATACGAAAATAAGAAGAGATACGTTAATGTTTTATGTAAATGTTGTGCCACTCCAATCGAAATGAATGCAATATTCCAAGCAACATTCACAACACTCCAGCTCCGTCGCGGGGCTGGCGTAATGTTCAAAATCGCATTTATTCAAGATCAAGAAAATGCAATTTTCAATTGCAGCTGAATTCGTTCCAGAAAATGGCCTGCCTCGTCGCCTGCGCACCGCGTACACCAACACGCAACTGCTGGAGCTCGAGAAGGAATTCCATTTCAATAAATATTTATGCAGACCGAGAAGAATTGAAATTGCAGCCAGTTTGGATCTGACAGAACGACAGGTGAGCGAGCATTCCTTCTTCCTTTCATCTTTCCTTTTTGTTTTGGTGTTGTTGTTGATTCCTTTTTGTGTGCTATATAAAATGTATCTGACATTTACTCCCCTTGCAGTGCGAGGCAAGAAAATGCGATTGCTCTTGACAAATTGCATTTTGCAAATGTCGGCAGGATTCACACCGCATTTTAATTAACATTTTGTTTCTCCCGCTTTCGTTGATGCATGTTTTCTTAAATTTGTTTGCATTGTTTTTTATTCTTTAAATTTTCGTTGTTTTACAGGTGAAAGTGTGGTTTCAAAATCGACGCATGAAACACAAACGACAAACCCTCTCCAAAACTGATGACGAAGACAACAAAGACAGTCTAAAAGGTGATGACGATCAGTCAGATAGTAGTAAGTGCAAATTATTTTCATTATTATCGTATAATTATGTATAAAATGTATGAGCACAAAAGGAAGCAAATGACCATTCTGCGATGGGGAGCACAGGAAATTTTTAGGAGCTTAAATAAGTTGCCCTGATCCACTATGAACCACATAAAACTGTTCCCTATGTGTCACGCATAGGAAAATGACACTCTTATCATGTTCATTGTATAGAAAGGGGCGGGACACCAAGTAATGTTTGGTAGAGACTGCAAAGACATACTCTCAAGAACATTTGAAATATATTGAATTCTTCCAATAATGAATGTTTTCCTTAAACACCATCCATGATTGGCCTTAATCACTATTTCCAACGGGTTTTTAATCAATTTAATGTTATTTCTGTATATGTAATTGCATGTATAAATATATAAGTGTACGTATAAATATTCCAAGTGCGTGCAACTCAATCAATTTTGATTGAGAATATACACTGGCTTAAATACGCCTTGTTACAACACATCAAAATCAGAAATTCGTTTTAGATCAATTGAATAGAGAGCTTATTAATGCAAGTATATGTATGTACCTAAATGTGGGCGAGCATATAGGAATGTGTGTGCTATAAATAGCCACATTTTGATTGAATTGAAAAACTCAATTACAGTAGTCGACCATTTAAGGAAGTCCTTCAAATTGGTTGTTTCTACAATCATGCTCTAAAATTAAATGAACGTTCCATTTTACGGAACGACAAAGGACCATTCTAAAAACTGGCTAATTTTTTGTGATTGGATAGAATTAGAATTGAGTTAGGCCGGAGAATTGCCTTGGAGTAGGAGATTTTCAAGCATCAGACAATGACAATTGTACTATTATACTATTATTGGATTATGATTGAAGACCACAACAAAAGTTGATTATAGAACGCAAAGGGATCAGATGAAGCGTCTTTTAAACTATATACGAGTACACGTTAATTTATTATTATTATTATTATTATATCTTACACCATAATTAATTATGAGAGTAAGGTGTTGGGGGAATGAGTGAGTACTAGCTACAGAGGCTTTCGACTCGAAGAGAAAAGGATTTTATAGAAAGAAGCATTTAGGAGACCAAGCCCGTGGCAGGATTTGAACCTGCGACCACAGAGGGCGGCGCACGTTAATTTAATATTATCAAGATATATACGCGGTATACAACGAACATATACTATACTAACATATATAATTTCATATTTAGGCGTGTTCTGTACAAAATTAAATAGATTCAAGGCAATATATTACTGACATTCCTTTAAGATAGCAGTAAATATGGCGCACCAGGAAATTTACAATAACTATATTTGCTAATGAAGATGATCTATTTTAATTTGAATTTTGTTTCAAAAAATATCGTACTTATTTGGTGTCTGAATAGGAGATTGTAATTTAAAAATGTAAATAAAAGACCCTCATTTGCGATGAAGTGATATTTATTTGGTTTAATGTTAAATGGAGAAATCGATACCATAAATGAAAATTAATAGACGTTACATTCAGCCCTATAAGACTTGCCTCTTTTTTATGAACTTTTCTATTACCTCCAATTTGATATTCCTGCATCATTTACGCATCGAATATCTCTGGAATCTTTTTGGACATACAGATTCTGTATCAGAAAATCATATTGTCATATCACATTATCTGGAGCCAATTCTGATAACCGAAACTGGAGATAGATGAAAACGTTTGTCTGGATAAACTGCTTTGTTTCTTATGCTCACAATAAGATCGTCTCATTGGTGAACAGACCTATCCTGATAACAGTAGTGTATTTCTGATAAGTTTATAGATTGGTTTCCATCAGTGCCCGTCTTATAACTTTGAAATAGCAGAACATTTTTCAAATCTTTCTTTAAACGAGGCGTGCTTCAAAACTAGTGCTTGAAATGGACCAGAAACCCACTTGAAATTTTTTTTCATATATTTCACAGGTCCTCGTAAACATCCTTCATTTCGTATTTCGTTCAGACCTGTGCTGTTATATTGATAACTTCAGAGGAATTTCCAATAAAATAAATCAAAAAATTCCCCTGAATTTTTATTCAGAAAGGAACTGAATCCATGACAATTTTTAGAAGCAATAAAGTCATGATTTTTTTTTATGTATAGGGCCAAATTAAGTTTACAAATACCCTATTTATTCGTATTCTATTGTATTTCATACTAACCATTGTGAAACAGGTACAAACCGTAATAAAAAGGGCAGTAACATTTTTAGCTCGATTTTGAAATCACTTTTTGAAACCTTTCGCAAGCCTATTTGTCACTAATTCCCAATACAAAACTAAAAACTGGAGTAGCTGCAAATTCAGGCGCAAATTTTTTTTAGTTAGAGAGAAATCACTGAGGTTACGAATACAACTCGACTAACCCACCTGCGTAATGTATGGAAGAGATGACCACAGAGTTATTCAGTCTTATCCAAGTGATTTCGGCTGTCTTCAAATACTAGATTTTGTGTGCTTCCAACAATACCTTCCCTCCCTGTGGGAAAATGTCAACAAATGCCTTCGAGAAAACAGTTCCTGAAAATGTTGAAATCCATTCTAATTTTGAATACCTTGCGTAGCTAATGTGGGTAGTGCTGCATTTGTCTGCTCATTAAATTGCTTGTGATCTGTGTGAATATAAAAAAAGTTAAAAGCGCCACTTTTTATTTTAACAATTTTGTCAAGCAGAAGCGAACAAATGCAGAAACTTATCAATCATTGTCACTGCAGCATGTCTTCTGTGCCGTTTCAGTGCGAGCGATACCCTCTCCGAGACTACGAGTATCTTCGATAACACTCCATATGCACACAGCGACTTACTGCTTTGCCTTTTTTCTTGCTCCGCATATTCCGCAATTTTAATGTACGTACGAATTTTCCTTTCTCCCCGCTTGCCTCTAACAGATTCAAACTCGAAGAAATCGTGTCAAGGCTGTGAACTGCCATCGGATGACATACCGGATTCGACATCAAATTCACGAGGGCACAACAACAACACACCCAGTGCAACCAACAACAACCAAAGTGCAGGAAGCTGTAAGTATATCCCTGTGCGGAAGTGGTGGTTGCGGCAAATTTAATGCATGATTTGTAACTCGTAACAGTGACACCCAACTCCACGCTCGAATCGGGTATTTCTTCCAATTTGCTTGGCAGCACAACCGTATCCGCCTCCAATGTTATCAGCGCTGACTCCAGTGTTGCATCCAGTGTCAGCCTCGAGGACGAAATTGTTGAGAGTTCCATTAAAGTGAAGAAAAAAGACGACAGCCATGTGAGTAAATTTACGAGTACATATTAAGAAAATTATAAAACGTTATCTACCGTATTCAATGCGTGCAAAGGTTATTAAAAAGGAGGCCGTTTCCACATCCACCAAAGCCTCGCCATTTGGCTACGAAACAGGTGGCATTGTTGGTGGTTACAGGCGCGACTCTGACACATCGTCCCATCACAGCCAAGCCACTGTAAAATCCGTCGGGAACAACAGTAGCAGCGGCGTTAGTGTCGGCAAAAAGCGGTACCAGCATTCAAATTCAAACGCCACACACTTGCCAGAGGGTGGCGCCGGCTACTACCAGGGCTACTACCATCAAAAGCAGCCACAGCAGCCACAACCACAACCGCAGCCGCCACAACTACACCCACAAGCACAAGACTACTACGGCAAATACGATATTGAGTTTGCCGCATCGTCGCCGCAGCACCTCCAGAAAGCACAACAGCTACAGAACCACATGCAACTGCAAAACGGCGGCGAATATCCCAGTTCAAAATCGGATTTTCTCAGCACTGCGCAGAATTCGCCGCATTTGAAATCGGCAGCGGATATGCACCAACTAAAAATTCACCACGATTTCCAAGGAAAGACACCACCCAATAATTTCCACCATGCCCAACAACACCAACCGCAACAACAGCACTTTTTCAATCACGGTTCCGAACCGGCGCACAACTACAATGGCGGATATATGCATCACCACCAGCATGTTGGTGAGTTCGAAGCGCCGCCTATTAACGCCCCGGCTAACTACTACGAACCGAAGACACAAACCGAGGCTGCTGCTTACTACGAACACGCCAGTTTTCATCAGCAGCAGCAGCACGCTGCCGAGTTTCCACATCACCATCAGGAAGCAAATGGTTTGTGTCAACACTTTTCTAGCTTAATTTTAGAACAAAATAAATTGTCATAAGTTTAAACCACTTTGAAGATAGTTCAGTACGGCGAAAATTCACGCCCATTACGGCACGCTATAAAAAAAATTGTGTTTATTTGATTCTCAAAAGAATAATTTTGTAAAATAAACTTAAATAGATAAAAATTCATAAGCAAATTATTAAAGAAATATTTTTCTGCATTTTTAGCCTTTCATCAACAGCAGCACTTACACCAAATCGGTGCCCCTGCCGGTGGTGGTGAGGCATACATGCATATGCTGCCAAACGCCAGTGCACTCGGCATACAAATGGAAAA
The DNA here is from genome assembly GCA_920105625.2 of Clusia tigrina. Classification (NCBI taxonomy): domain Eukaryota; kingdom Metazoa; phylum Arthropoda; class Insecta; order Diptera; family Clusiidae; genus Clusia; species Clusia tigrina. The sequence goes on from OV050031.1 coordinate 207,009,672, forward strand.
CTGTGATGGATACAACAGTTTTCCGGGCTACTATGAGACTGGTGAACAACAACCCACATCAACGGTAGCAGCCACAGCGCCACCACCTCCTCCACACATCCATCACGGCCATCACCATGCACAGGCAGCAGCGCACATGCACGCGCATAACCACAGCCATAACGCAGCAGCAGTTCAGCAAGGAGCACCTGCACCGCATAATGCACCACACATACACATAGGCGGAAATGGCAGTTTCACTGTCAACGGCAGCGCAACTGCAGCTCAGGCCTTCCCAATGGCCACCGCAAGTGCGGCCACAAACCTCACCGGTATGGAAAACTCCAACAGTTCATCGGATTTCAATTTTCTCAGCAGTTTAGCGAATGACTTTGCACCGGAATACTATCAGCTGAGTTAGTTACTGTAATTTACCCCAAGTTGAGAATTTGCTTAAATGTGTTTAATTTTGTTAAATGTGTTTAAGCAATTATTCCTGAGTAGGGAAGAGGTGGAAATCTCGTGTAAAAGGAGTAAATCTTATGTAAAGGAAATGAAAAAAATGTCAGGTTTTCTGGATTTTTCAGGTACTTAAACATTATCTTTTGGATCAAATCAAGAAATAAGAAGACTGCCGTTTGCTCTTCGGTACTTATACGGGTATCTTGCGATTCAGTTACTTCTTTGACAAAGAAATTGAAATAAATCCACAGTTGTTTATTTAAACACCATTTCCAAGACTTTCTAACAAGGATTTATTTGCCCGCAATAGAATTAAATTAAATTTGTTTATTATTTTTATTGTTTGCTAATTGGAAACTCTGACTTGCAATAATAAAATTAAGGCTGTTGGGTGATGATGTATTGAGTGTAAATAACGTTCACACTCTTCCTCGTCCCTATATTCCTATGTTCATAAATGAAACTAGGAAGTTCAAAGAAGAGTGTCCTTATTAAAAAAATGATTTTTCCCATTCCCCATCCTACCTACCTACTCTTTCTACCGCATCTATCCAGAGTACAATGGTCCCTGTGACTGAATGCTCTGGTTAGTTCCAGCCCACCATATTTCTATTTCTATTTCTTAGTCGAAATGGATTTACTAAACAACGACAAAGAATCATCATGCTCTAAGCCAGAGGTCGCCATAGTGGTCTATATAGACCCCCAGAGGTATATTTAAGAAAGCGGGGGTCGATCTGAACGGATTTTGCGATTTTCGTAAAAAAATACAAAGTTTGCTTTAATTAACAGAAAATTACTTTTATGGGGGTCGATGGAGATTTCGAAAAATTATATAGGGGTCGATGATCAAAAAAGTTTGGCGGCCCATGCTCTAAGCTAAATATAATGAATCACTTATCAGGAAAACGTTTGTATAACCAACGGATTTATTCTAATTGTCTAGATTTTTTTCATAAATATACTTTTGTTAATTTTTGGAACAAATCCTATTAAAACATTTCACTTCGTACCCATACATCAATATAGGAATAATGTTGCAGACCTTTATGGTCCTTCACTATGCGTACATAAATTATTTGACCAAATGTGTCCACAGCTATTTTGCTAGCATTATCATCCTCAGGTTTTTATTCAGCTAGTTTTATTTGGTGCCTTATCGTCTTCAAATTTGGGTAAATTAGTTCGTTTATAATTGTTTCCTAAGACTCCTGTTTTTGACGTTTCAACAGTTGACTGTCGTATTCCCTTTTTGGCACCAAATAGTTCCAGCCTGTGCTTTTTGTTAATGTACGTCTGTACCAATGAAGCCGTAGTTGTCGAAGAATGTCCGATTTGCAGCCAAATAGCAATATAAACATGCAAGCAATTTGATTTAAAATCTGATTTAAACATATAGCACAGATTTGTTAAGCAGTAGCATTTTAGTCAATTAACTTGTTATTCCTTTCATCTACCGATCTTCTTAGTACCAGGAACATTTTGTCAAGGTCAAACTGGAATAAGTCTACAATGTACTTCTGAGGGATGTGCGGATGAATTCGACAACTCCGGTTTATTTTGGCAAATAATTCTGATTACGATAATCGCTTTAGACAGGAGTAATACTGAAGATATGGTTATAAAAACATTAAAAAAATATTCAACGCAACACACTTTTCGAAAGATTATCGCTTTTAGGATACTTCTACACAATAACCCAGTTTAGCCTCCGAATTAACACACGAAACTGCTGCTTTTGACTTTCTTTACTTCTAAGAGTAACAGCAGACTATGCAGATACGTTTTGGGTTTTGAACTTATATCTTGGATATTTAGCTGGTCATTATGTGTGGTATGTGTAGAGACGCTGTTGGCTACTTTCTCCACTCTACACAATCCAAATTTACTCCACCTTAGAAAAGAAATTGTTGGCTTTTTTCTCTCTAGATTCTCCTTCATTCTTTGCGCTTGTCTCAAATATTTATCAATGCCAAAAAACTAGATGCTTGTATAGTTAATTTAAGTTCGATTAACTTGAATGTCGGTGAAATTTGGCATTATTCAACGACCTAAGAGAAGAGAACCCGCAAGAGTCCGTTGCCAATTTTTGTTATAGCTGCGCGTATAAATGTGAACCGCGATTGAAGATGAACCTTGACTCGATTTGCACCGATTCCACTACTCAGTTCAACAGAAATTGTTAGAAAAATATCGCATTCAACACAAAACACACCTTAATTCTGAACGACATTATTTGCTATGAATATATTTGTAAACTTATTAGGCTGTAAGTACCCAATCTAAATGTTAATGACTTGTGTAAAGAATTTATATGAAAGGATTTGTTTGTATATATACTTTATGTAAATAGATATGAGTGCATGGGTATGTTATGTGCGTGTGTGTGTGTGTGTGAATGTTACAATGGCCTTAGAGTCGTCTCTATAAATAAATTAATTATAAATTTTACTTGTAATACTTCTAAAAAATATTATAAAACTAGTAAATATATTAATGAAAATTTAACTTGATGGAATAAAATTTTGATTTGTTAATTTGATTTCTTATCAATATGAATAATTGTATTGAATAATCACAACGCTTAACACAAAAATTAAATTCAAATGTTAGAGTAGGTTTTCCATACAAGTCTTTAGCTGTAAATGTGAATATAATTAATAATTATATAAATAAATATAAAAGTAATGTGAAGAGTTGAATCCGTTCCGATTCAAGTGCAATTTTCTATACAACATACATACAATAATACGTACTCGTAGTTATTTATGTAATAAAAGGAATTAATTCAGTAAAAATTTGCTTAAGTAATTTACAAACTAAATTCTTGTAAACACAGAACACAAATAAATATAACAATTTAATTGATTCTAATATAATTTTGTATCGATCCTTTTCTTTGGAAAGTACGCACTATACAACTAAAGAAATGGAAACTGCAAAACTCCTGACGTATACACACCGCAAAACTATTGCAACTCCATTCCCGGCAGTTTTTAAATTTTCACGCTGAAAACACGCAATCACACTCTGTTCAATTGTCCTTGGTTGTTTTGGGCTTGAAGTTAGCACTAGAATGGAGAAAGAACAAAACGAAAAAATTTATATACGACTTTTCGTCCTTTTTAGGAAATTTTTGACTGACAGCTCTAAGATGGATGACTGTAATGTTAACGGCTCAAAATATCTCGCATCCCATCCCGTATAGCACGGTATGTGCGTGTAAGTGTGCCGGTGTTTGCTTTTAGTAGCCTTTCCCAGACCGGCCAACCAACAGACCGGTAGCTGAATTCGGTTTACAGGAAATAGCATGGAGTGCTGCCTTACTTTCGACTACATTTCAATCCTCCAGAGAAGTCCACTGTGTGTGTGTGTGTGTGTGTGTGTGTGTAAGTTAACGAATCCAACGCAGTTGTTGACACCAGAAAATGTTGGGAATTATTCCCATCGAAAATTGTTGTGCCAAGGGTATGCATGTCTTTTTGTTTCAAGTACTGCCCACCTTTTTTTACACCTAGAGATATTTACAGTGGTTTATGAGTGGGTGGAAAAATATATTTATACGGTTAATGCAGGACTTCAATAAGAGTCCGCTCCACTTTATCGAAAGTATATTTTCATGGCACTTTGATATCAATTTTATTTCAGATATCATAGCTACGTAAAAGAGAAAGCTAAGTGAATGATCACATTGTTTAATACATCGTAATGTAGGCTAATGGCACAAGGTATGTTTATGTTATGTGATGTGAAATTTTGATCAACATAAATGAAGCGACAACATTTATGGAGATTTTTGCATAGCCAACTACTAGTTTGGAAGAATAGTTGATAATCGATTACGCTTTTTAGAGGGACGTACTGGATTCGGATTTTATATTCATGGAGGGACCAATACGATTCATTCTAATTTATATATATATATATATATATATATATATATATATATATATATATATATATATATATATATATATATATATATATATATATATATATATATATATATATATATATATATATATATATATATATATATATATATATATATATATATATATATATATATATATATATATATATATATATATTTGTGGATCATTCTATTCAAATAGCAAATTTGAGTATATGTAGAACTGCAGACTATTTCATAAGTCTGTCTCTATCACTTTAAATATAAATGATTTCAAGCTTTGTGGTCTGTACTCGTATGGTTTGGGTTTGATGGGAGCTTGTCTGAAGACGATTATTATACATATCCATTATTTTCATATATAGCCAAACTTTTATCTGCCTCTACATATACACATCTATGGTGATTAAAATAGAGGGTTATGTATCATCCGGATTTGTAAGGTTTCAATTAATGAAATGCCAATTCTACCTTGTATTGTACTAGTTTAGTGATATTACTAATTTTTTTTCTTTTTGGTTCATGACTGCTACAGTCATTAATGTCCTACTTAATAATACTAATGAAAATATCACTGCGTTTTTCTATTCACAACTAAACCAAAAATGTAAATAATCTTAGGAATTTATCTTAAACGTTTAACATGCAATATTATAATATGTTTTATGACACAACCTTCAATTTCGTCTCACAAAAATATGATATTAATCATGCTAGAGAATCCTATTGCGCTACTGAGCAACTTCCCTACATAGAATGTTTATATTTATATATGTGTTATATATTTATACTTCAGTAGAGAATCTATCGATTAAATTTCAGGGCCACTACTCGCATGAAGGCAGTTGAAAAGAAAAAATGGCGCCAATTTCATTTTGTATTAGTTCGCCAACGTCTCAGCTGAAGGAAACGCATTCGTTACACTTTTCGCAGACAACTCCCAATTGGTTTTTCCATTTCCACACAATACTTTTCCCCAGCAAAAGAGATGCTCCTACCAGCAGCATTTGTGCACATAATGTATGCGTGAGTGTGTGCGTGTGCGCACGTGCGAGAGTAGTGCTCAAATTTGCTGTTGTAGCTGTCATCGATTTGGACAAGCTAGCGGCTGCCGTCCAGCTGACAGCATGTGCGTATTTGCCATGTTTGTGTGTCGCTTTGCTTAGGATTTCTGACAGAAGCGGTGAAAATTTAAGATTGATCACCCATCAGGGTGTTCGAAGAAATTGCCTGCTACACAAGTACGCGTGAAGTATGCTAAAACCGAAATATTGTCAAAACCGAAATCGCTTGTGATACGCGTACTCGTTGCACTTATCACGAAGGTGGTGGCAAATCCCAGCGGTACCTTGTCTCGAAAGGAATGCTACTCAATTCTTAGAATTAAGAAGAAAATTATTGAATCTACATTAATTATGGTTGGTTAAATGGAACCAAAAACCTTTTCAGTGGGACGATAACGGTGCTTGGGAATACATTTTTGAAACATGAGTCAATTAGCAATCCTGATTGTCGTCCTGTGCCATAAGAAAATAAATTAATTACAGGAGTGAAAAGTCTTCAAATACTGTTGCAATTTGTGGAGTGGAATCCTTCAAATTGAATCGAAATTTTGTTTTTGTTTTTAATGTTGAATTATTCGGATCTGTACTGGAAACTTAAAAGAGGTCTGGCCTGTGGTCTAGTGGTAAGCATGTTAGCATCACACTCAGGGGATCCCAGATTCAAATCCTTCCACAGAGTTGGTCTCCAAAATGCTTCTTACTAAAAAATCTTTTTCTCTTCGAGTCGAAGGCCTCTGTAGCTAGTACTCATTCCCCCAGCACCTTACAGTCATAATTAATTGTGGTGTAAGATATAATAATAAAAATAATAATAAATAATTCAAGGTTTCGAATATAGAAAAACACATTTTTTTGATTCGGTTCCTTAAACGTAAGATATAGAGGAATGTTACAATTCTGTATATTAGTTAGTTCATTTTTTCACTGTATTTAATGATATTTTTGGAGGATTACATTTCAAGACTTTAAAAATTATTGTTGGCCACTCCTTCTGATTCAGTAATATTCCATTGAAGTGATTATTTTTTCAGCCTTATCTATGCTGGGCTTAACTCCAGTCTCAAATAAGCGGCGGTTTACTAATTGCCTATAAAAAAGTACAAGAAAGTGGTGTGATAAAACATTCCTTTAACCTTGAATATTATCGTGAAATACGAAGCAAATTTCGAAGCTAAATTGCCAACAATTATTGAGATAGTTTAGCAGCATATAATTATAATTTAAAACAATATATTCGCTATCAAAATCAAGGCACAGAAGTATGTGCTTGATGGTTGCTCACTACATTTTTGACCAATTTTAATGGAACGAACTTGAAAATATTTTGTGAATTTAATTAAAAACCAATTTATTTGAAACATTTAAGCTCCATTGCAGGCCTCAAAAGCAATACAACAATGGAATTTTAATTGCACGTTTTACGCTCAAAATTCCAATTTGGAACCATTTCAAGACAAAATCAATTTGCATGAACAGCCGGAAACACTTTCAAACGCAGCATTCGACATAACCACAAGAGCCGAAAATGGGAACAAAAACTCGTTTACCGTTTCTGCACTTGACAGTGGGCTTTATGCGCAGACGCAACCTTGAAACACTTTGCTAGCGAATCGAGAGAGGGTGACGAAGGTGCGCAGTTACATTGTAATTGTTTCACTAACCAAAAAGGTTGCAATTTTTTTTTCATTGAAGTATTCGAGCTACCGGGCCACGTATGAGTTTTATTCGCAAACATCACTAATAATATAAATTAAACATTTACAACATAATCTGATTAAGAAACGCTGAAAGAAGCAGTAAAATAACTGCTCGAATTGTACTCGTATGAATACGCTTAATCAGATTAAGCGACTCAAGTCGACCACACTCAATATCAGACAAAGTAGCAACAGCAACAACAGCAACAACACGACCAACAAAGTTGGCAATAACAATTTAAAAGTGTCATTGAAGGAATATGCTTTAATGCGAATTAAGTTGAGTATACATTGAAAAAAAGAAATACGCCTGGAAAAGTACTTCAATGCTTACTAAGACGACCTTTCAATATCATGCGTACTAGTGGAATATATTTACTCAGGATTCGAAGTTTCTAAACAGATTTACTCAAACAATTTAAATAGTTGTTCATAAAATTTGGACAATAATCATTCTCTACATTTAAAAGTGAAAAGGTTTCAGAACGATTCATTAATTGGAGTAAGCCAGAAAGGCCAATAAAGGAACAATTAACAAATGTTTATAGTAAGTCGTACCAAATTCCCTGCTAATATTCCCATTAATATAATATTATTTCATATCTACGTACTTGCTATTTATCATGAAAATAAGCGTAGAGAACTTGGAAATATTTGTGGTTCAAAATATTATAAAAACTTCATATCACACCGTCGTGTTGAAGCTCATTCCTATAAGAAATGTTATCTCAATATCGCTTTTGTTTCTTGTGCCAGTTTGTTTTCCTTCGCCCAGAGAAGTATACGATTCGTTAAATATACTAATTAACTGATATACTGAAGAACTGATATTATATATGTACTGAAGGACTGATTATATATGTACCTACCTGTCACATCTTCTCTTAGGCGATTGAACATTTTCCCCGCTCTAATATACCCGAAATCTACGAAGTGTGAGTAGTGCACAGCAAATCACTTTCTTCTAGTACTATTTTTCCTCTTTGTATCATTTCCAGTGTTTTTCAATATCATATTTTCTAAAGACTTGACAAAGGCTGAAGTTGTTCTGGGTATCCAATTCCTTATCCTGAATGAATCACCACTACTGTCTTAGATGTGATGCTTACCTTTTTTATAATTTATTTATGAATCTTAAAACATTTCATGGTTTTATAGGAAAATTACACTGTTTTTAAATTGTTCGCCTAAAATAATTTTAAGTCCAATGATTCTGGTCAATAACGCTACCCTGCTGATAGATGAGTGCTCTCTTCCTACATTATTCGCACTCTACTACAATAACAAAATTAACCATCTGCTTATCCCGGTAGACAATTTTTCATTCCATTACCTGGGATTATTTTTGCTCTATAATCTATTAATAAATATTTAAATATACCGCAAAAAGGAGATAATTAAATAATAATATATTTAAGAATAAATAAACAGAGAATTAGTTGTATTAAAAAAAATATCAACAATACGATTATAAAAAGCTTTCTGGGCTGTGTTACGAGTACCATGGAAGAATTATACTTGGTGGACCAAAATAGCGATTTATTCATTAAATTTAACTTATCGACAGAAAGTGTACATGATCCTGCGTAGTACAACAATAAAGGCAACAGAGACTATTCTGAAACACAGGTTAAATTTCACCCCACCTATACCTCTTTTGCTTCCACCATGTTAATGAGTACCAGTTGTATACAGATGCAAGCATTGGGCAACTATTGGCCCTGTTATGATATGACAATGAAGCTCATCTCTCTCATTCATTGAGCATATCTTGAGTACTCGTAGATAGAAAACATTGTTTTAGTTTGAAAGTAATTAAACGCGACTTTTATGATAAATTCAGAATTGGTAGGTAATGTGAAAAGGTTCGTAAGGCCTACACTTGTATTCAAAAAAGGACAACAAAACCAGCTGCTGATTCAGCAAAACTTTTTATTGCCTATTGTATTTTTTTATTAGTAAATCCTAAACTATTACAAATCATAATTTTGTGTAATGTCCGAAACTGCGTTTGAAGTCTCCCAGCAATTGCATGCGATTCAGCGTTAGGTGATGAGTGACAAAGGAGTTTGTCAGCAAATGTTGTGGCAGCAGTTGATATTGTTGGGAGTGTGGTGGTCGTAATGAAGTAGCCCGCGTACAATTTTTCCGATACCAAAATTCCAAAAATGAATTTTCTCGCAATTCTGACGTTTTGAAGGTACTCGAAATTTAAAGTAATTAGACATCAGATGAATTTCCAAAAATTGATGTCCTTGTTGCAATGTTTCAAAAATTATAATTTCTGCAAAAGAAAAACTAAGTAAAGTAAAAACAATGGGAGTAGAAAAAAATGCTTAATGCTGGCAATATTGTGATTCCAAATACGAGGACTTTGCTTCTAAGAACAAAAGATCTTCGATATCTGCTTATCCCGGTTTCAGTTTTACTACACACTACATGGAGAGGGCCTCCATGTAGTATGTATTAAAACTGAAAGCTGAGGTTTCTTATTAAACTAATGTTTTTACTTCAATTTCTTCGAGAGTTAATAATTATTTTATAGATAATTCTTTACAACATTGTTCTGACTAATGAGTTTTGTGTTACTTTCAATTATGTTATAATTATACCCACTTACCTTAAGTATCGTTGCGGAAGATTTATTATCCATTTCACTTCATTCTACGCAAGCCTGGTGAGATATCCAACTCCTGAATTGTCGCAATGATCAACTGAACTAAACGGAACTGCTGTGAACTCCTCGAACTCAACACATAACACTGAATGATGCTCAAGGAACCAACTCATATTTATAGTGGCCATCGCGATCAGACGCTTTTAGGATTACATTATGTCCTTCTGTCCTGGCGTATTCTTTTCCTGCCTTTTTCTTTGCTTATAATTTTCAATCTCACTTGAGCGGTTTTTTCTTTTTTAGTATTTCATCCAGATTTATTCTTTGTACCATTTTTTCATTTTCAATTTTTTTCTTGACTGAGCATCTGAGAAGGGTTTTGCCACAATTCTTTTGTCTCTGCGTGGACAAAAAAATTGTCTTACTACACAATGACCAAAGAAAGGGGAATGAATCTTACGTCTGATTAGTCTGTTTACTCGTAGCAGTACCAGACAATAACAACACCAATAACAACAACAATAACTTCATTTAATAATGTTCTGAACGTTTGTACTAAACTTTACTTGGCTTAAACAAGTTCATGCGACCAGGTGTAAATATATGTAGAGAGAATGTAGGTTGAAATGACGCAGTTGCATTTAGTCGCAAGTGAAACGTGAGACTGGACGTAGGCAAAATGCAGTAAATTAAAATTTCAGATATAGGGTTAGTCAGAATTTTTGTAATGACCTTGGAAGCCGAGATTTTCGATAGTAAGTAAGAGGCACACAACGGAGCCCTAAAAGGCAAAAAGTTTCCCTACTGCCGGATGGTGCCTGATGGTTGGAGGCAGGTGTCCAGCTTACAGCTAAATTGGAAATCTGCTGTTTGCAATATTTCTAGAAAAATACGCTAAAATTTAAGTCCCATAATTTAAGGCACAGTCACAGATATTTTACTTGCTGCCTGCAATCTCTCCTCCTTTCTTGTTCGGCCATTAACTGCTGACCTCTTGCATATTTTTTACGATTATTTACAAAGAATATTCTTCAGCATACTTGTTTATCTCTTATTCTATTCAAATGTTAATTGGGATCTGCTTTTGAATACAAGCGAGTTTACTCGTATACCCATATAAGCAGAATGTACATGATCAGACCTGAAGACCAGACAGCACACGTTACCAAAAAAGTGGGGCTGCAGCGGTCATTGCACTTTTCACAATTAATTTCAACAGGCTTAAATTGAAATTTTCTGCATTCTCGTACATAATGCGAATGATACGGTATTTATCAAAGGGTATCCTTGGCTGCTGCATTCAAAACCAGACGAAATGCGAACCCCTGAAAGGTTCAAATCCTTAGACTAAGCAGTAGTGCGGTGTCTATGAACTCTTGCGACTCATTCAGCAGTTCTTCAACTTTGCATATGCAGCATGGAAACTTGGAACTTAGAAAGCCTGTGCTAATGTTATGAAATTCGCAAGCTCAAAGGATATTGAGGCGAATTCTGAAAGGCGAGTGTTTTGTGTGATTTTGCTGCCGTCTTAAAAGTGGCCCTCAAGGCGTCGCAAACAATGCAAATTGCCGCAAAGGATAATGAAAGCCGGCAACTTGTTTAATGGGTGCGTGTGTGTATGTGTGTGTGTGTGTGTGTGTGTGCAGCAATCTGAGAGGCGTAACAACTCAACTCCTCTTTAGCCACTGACTTTAGTGATACATAAAAATCTCGTGCTTCCAGAGGGTACTTTTTGAATTTGCTTGCTTGTAGCTGTTAACATACATCTGAGAAGCTTCTAGGCGGCTAAAACTATATTCCATAAATGAGAACAAATTTTAAATCAATCATAAGAATTCGATTTGAATTGCCTTTACTATTATGAGTGTCTTCAACTTTAAACTCTCCCATAAAGATTTCAAAAATGCGATAGTCAAACTCTCGTATAAAATTCTAAGAGTGCACACTTACCAACGAATTGCTTGTGGTTGGCAACACTGACTTTCATTGTAATTTTTACAAGAATCGGATATTTTCCACTTTATTGACTTTTTCGAGTAAAGTTATTTTACAATCACAATAAATACACAATTTTAGTGAAATTTTTCTACAAATTGTTCTTGCGTATGACAAAGAGTACGCGTAACTCACCGGTTGTGATTGAAACGGTGCAAATCGAATGCTTTCTCAGTAAGGAGTTGGTACCTTTTTAAATTTAAGTAATAACATCATTTACATCATTTTAGGCTCATTGAACTGACGTCTTCAGTGATTCTGGAACCGTATCTTCCTGCTTCATTTACCTCTTTCCACGGCGGTTATTCGGCCTACCGTACTTGTATCTAACTATTATCTGGTCTGGATCATTCGAAACCACCCAGTTCTGCAGTAAAACTCGGAAAAATGAACAGGATATGGGAGAGTAGTCGAGCATAACTTATACTTTTCCTGTATATGTTTCCTTAGGAAGTTTTCATTTGAAAAGACGCAAGAATTACCTGTGTCCCTGAAGAAAATATTTAAGTATAAAAGTGGCTAATAAATTCACATCTCTTACTATAAATTTCTTGCATTCTCTTCTGCAGAGAACCAAAGCAATAACGGGACCCATTTTTGCATTATGGCTACATTAAACAACAAGTACTGAGACCTGTTGAATAATTCATATTGTTTCTTTTGATGTTCTCTTACATTATCGGCAAATGCTACTCAATGCACCAGGTTGCTTTTCAAGTACTTGTTGCTTCTACTACGTGTATCATCATAAATACAAGGTCAAGGTGAAAGTGATGGGTGTCTCTCAAAACTAGATGTGGTGCTCGTATTAGCAATGTTATTCCCCTGAATATTCTTTAATCGATGACAGTGGACCTTTTCAGAAACGCTATTGCTGTTCTTTTGAATTTTGAAGTCAATCCTGTTACTCTAGTTGCAGTGAAGACACCAGTTTTACAGCCGTGCACGTTGCAACCAGCTGCTGCTAAAAAGTTCCTACGAGCATCTTTGCTTAGTATGCTGCGCCAAATGTTGTGAAATCTGTCACAACACCAATTGCACATTACGCTGTTCCAGCTGCCATTGTGGAATCGTCTGTTTTGTAATTACCTTCTTCCGCACCATTTTTTTTTTTTTTCATCATTATTACTATTATTATCGCCGACTCGGATTATTATATGAATTATTTTGTTGTTGTTTGTCTTCACAACATTTGTATTAATCTGTGGAGGACATTGGGGTATGAGTACTAGCAACTCACTTTAGGTAGGTAAATGCAGGAGATTCATCATCACGATGCTCGATCTGAAAGATCTTGGAGTAGCAACTACGACGATAAACTGGAAGTGACAGAATAATTGAATGTTTCAGAGCCAGAGAGGGGGTGGAGAACCAACCCTATTCGAACAGCAGTTAATGCAATCTTTTTTATATAATAAAGTTGCAGTTAAATATATTCCGATAGATCAATACCCTAATTTTAACAAGAGATTAGTTATAATTATTATATTTAAAATTTATTGTAATTTTCGCAAAATACTGAAAGATGTTTGCCTTGCTAGTATAGGGTGACCAGAAATAAGTGTGAGTACCATTTTGAATAAACTTTTTAGTATTATTAAGTTTAATTCAAGCTAACAATGCAGCCAAAGCTAAAAAATTAATCATTCAATAATATTCATTCATAATTCATTCGATTTAAAAAAATGATTCCAAACGCGAATACACAGCAACAAGAGACGGGTTGTAAAATATTTGGTTATACTCGTATGCTGCAGAATATCGGATGTCAATCTCCTACATTCCTGTCTCAACGAGCTCCAAACTTCGGCATTATTTTGCCTAGACTCTGCCTGTGAACACTTCCGTAGACCGTATTCGCAAATTGGGTATTGAAGAAACAATTTTAAATCGCCCAATGACCTTTGAAAATTGATTAAAAAAACATACCTTAAGAAATCGTAGATTCTAATATTTATATATACACTTATTTCTGGGGACTCTTTATATTCATATAATATCTTTGTATATTAATCTCAACCTACTCAACAGCAGATTACAAAATTTAAGTTTATTTGCAATCAACGTATTAAGGATAAAAAAGCAGCAGAAATTAAATATTGGAATAGTCAAGTACTCAAAAAATATTCGAACACAATTTGTACATGTCCGATCAATAAATATAAACCAATTTTTATTGTTAAATAGAAATCGCCTTTTATAATACCCAAAGGCTTATATAATAACATGATTTATGTATTTGCGCCAAAATGCCTCCGATATTCTTCAAATAAATCAGCAAAAACCCTTTAATAAGAATCATCTCTTTAATAAGAATCACCTCTCCTGTATAACCCATGATTTTCAACGTATTATTTTTAATTTTAATAATGAAGTTTTCGAAGAAGTTGACAATTGTAATTTGTACTTATATCATCGATCTTCCAAGCAATCGATATATTCAACTGCTATCTGTGCCATGAGTATATTATTGTTCTTGGCAATCTTACAAGGGTGAACACTTTTTTTTGACAAAACTCAATAAATTTTTCAACAGGGGTTTCCTTTCAGCTCAATACATCTTGCCCAGCACTTCTCTAATTCTCGATGCTCTTTGAATAAAACGATGTGTCGAAGATCTCAAATTGTGCATCCGTCTCAGTGATTAGCTGTTTAATCAATCCAAGCCTCTTTCTACCGATCCAAATTGCATCAACTTTATATACATAATAGTTGATCTCTGCGACTATTGGAGAATACGGTGGATCATACACCAATGTTGCCATAATGATTGGGAACTTGTACGTAGATGCATTGTCCTGGAGTAACAGAATATTTTTTTAATGAAGAAGTGGTTCACTTTAAATGCTTCAGTGAATGCTCAAAATACACATAATGATGCAGTTGGCTGAAAATTTTACAGAAATCATTTCAAGGATGGTCTTTACAAAAAACACCGTTAATTAGGTCGATGCTTAGGCCGATTACATTACAGTCCGTCCTCGAATAAAATAATTTTAATTATTAAAGGTTAATTAACAAAATATAAAACTGAACTGAACTATATGAAGATCTTATCCCTTAATTTTACAAAATAAATATCCAATCCCAAGACGCTTAAGATCGGGTAATGGAGTAATATGATTATGTAAATAACAAGGCAGACAGATTCATTAACCGATTGTGTCCACTTCGTGGTTCAATTTAAAATTAATTGAAATCGCAACGGACAATAGAATGAAATGCGCGGCATTGAAATTCCACCGACAAACCACGGAATTTCCGAATTTGTGAACGATATTTGTTTTATTTAAATTAATCTAAACGATCTTTGCTGAAGCGTTCGAAATAAATACGTGCAGAAATTAAGGAAAAAATAAAACAAATATCTGCCATCGAGTCGAATTTAGAGAACCCTACAAAAATTTCCTACAATATAATGAAAAGGAAATATTTGTATGATAAATTTACTTCTCCTTTTTAATTTCAAAGGGAAGGGATCTTATTAACATTGATCGAAATCCTACTAAATAAAATATAAAACATTTTAAATTTAATATGAAACATGTATCAACTCCTCCATTAATCCAATGAGCTGAATATTCCAGTATCAATTGAGAAAATAAAATTTTTTATATGTACTCTCTCTCACATATATTTGTACGAGTATATTTTATTTACTATTTGCTATTTGCTCATTTCGAGCTGTTCAAGAAAGCAAGGATGTGCCTATGCTGTAGATGTAGGGTACCAGAAACCAAGAGGAAAAGAAATCATTCGCAGCACGTGGTTTGCATATTTCTGATTAAATATGCTGATACTACCTGCGCTCCGTACGCCTTCTGATCTTCGTTCAAATCATTTCAATTTCAGTTTCGGTGAGATTGAAAAACGTTTGAACCGGTTTTGTGACGTATTCGTATCTGCAAAGCTACGAGTATTCCGCCTTTTGCGATTAGTTAAGTGTGACTTTTAATTATATTAAATAATCCTATACTGATAATTACTACACACAAAGAAGCACATATCACAAGGTCTGATTGACAAATTTCCGTTATAGATATGCATTTATTTATTTGCGTTCTAGGCCTGTGGGAAGGTATGACACCATATCATTGAAACTAATATCAAACAATTGTAAATCGAAGTCATTGAAAATGATAACAAACAATTTTCTTTCTGAACTGAATTGCCAAATCAAAATAGACAGGATATTAAGTTACTTTATTTCAACTTTGGTTAGTTTCGTTAACTGTTTAAGATATTCCTTTTCACATCCTTGTTACATTTCGGATTCATTTTAGGATGTTTTAGGTTATGTGGAATGGCTGTCCTTAGCCTATTCGAGGGCCATTGTAGCTAGGATTTTTTAAATACATTTTGAATTTCGAAATTTCTCCTTCGGGATGTCAACTAGATTCCTATTTAATGCTTGCGACTCGAATAACGATGCCATTTCAATACTGGATTAGACACGACTGGATTCAAAGTTAATTGAAGTTGTTTCCTCCAAAAATAAAGTATTTCCTTTAACATTACCACCCCACGGGTTTTGACTGAGTGCCTGGAAGAATAATTTCATGAAATTTACGAAATTGTCACCAGCGTCATTATGAACAACTATTTTTAATGAAACCGTTCGCTACATTTCTGAGGTGAACCAATGACATTATATTAAATTTGAAGTCCAGTAAATTTATAAATCATTGAGGAGTTAATTGATATTTAATCATCGAGACAATTGTGCTATGGATATCACTTTAAATAATTATTAAAATTTATAGATAGTTATAACTTTAAATAATTATATAAATTTAAATGACCCCACACTGTGTATGATTTCTTATATTTCTCAATTGGCCCATTCAGTTTTGCTGAGTTGATCTACTTTTGTGAGACATTCCCGAGTAGTTAAAAAAATAAGAAAAATTTCAAGCAGAATTTTGCCAAGCCATTGACTCTAACTTAATTACAAATTATTATTAAATGTTAAGGTAAAATAAAATGTTTATAATTTTTTTTATACAAAAAATAGCACGCCAATGGGTCACAAGAATAATAAACAACTCCAGGGCATAACAAATTGAAAGACGAATGTAATAAAAACTTAAGTAATTAACTTTAATTAGTTATTTAAATGATACCAATTCGTAAACTGTGGTGAACATTTTGCGATTAAAGTAGGATGGGTGAACTGAGTCATTAATTATACTTATTTTATATATATATATATATATATATATATATATATATATATATATATATATATATATATATATAAATATATTTAATCCATTAAATTTGCTTTAGGATTAACATTCCTTTTTGCACAGAGAGAAAATTACATATATGGGAATTTTTTGTCCACATTTTGTCGATGTCTTCTTCAGCTTTTATCGGTGTATTATATGCCCCAGCATCGCCGTACCATTTACACATTCCTTGATTAAAGGCATATAACAACACAAAATAAAAAACGAATACATCAGAACTATTTTCAAGTCTGATTATCTGTGGAATGGTGTAGCACAAATGTGTACTCGTATATTTTCCCCGGGGTGGGCTTTAGCTGCTTCAGCAATCTTCTTCCATTCAACACGATCTAGAGCCAGTGACTTCCAGTTTTTCACTCCAAATTTATGCAGGTCTTGGGTGACGCCATCCAACCAGCTTGTTTTCGGCCACTCGCGATGCCTTACGCTTGGTGGTTTGTAGTCTAACAAAAGTTTCTGTGGCCGGCCATCGTCCATGAGCAGGATTTGGCCTGCCCAACGAATGCGCTGCGATTAGATGAAATTCACAATGTTCTCGCAGTTGAAGAGATTCATCAATTCGTTGTTGTATCTTATTCTGTACTCCACATTACTCTGACGTACCAAGAATGATTCTATTAATCTTGCTCACGTACTGCACCAATCATTTTCTCATTATTTTACGCTCAAAAGTTCTCAAACGATTTTCGTCTGCGAGAGTCATATTCCAGATTTCTGTACCGCATGACAGCATTTTCAGTCTATTAAGTGTTGAAAAAGTTCGCTCTGCTGTTGAAAGAGAAACAGGAAATGTGGTTAAAATTTTAAGTTATTTTTATCAATTTTTAAAAGACATTTCATTTCAGTGTTGCAACTCAGTTTTGGTTGAAATATTTTGATGTTTCAACGATTTCCACATATTTGTGTCTGCCACTACATTATCGCTTTAAACATGCTTTTTAAACAGATTTATACAATTTAGCCAAGTCGATTAAAATTTGTTCAACTTCTGGGTCGAGATTTTCTGCAAAGATCTCACCAAAGCCTTTAAAAATAGGTTTGTAGCTGGTAAACCAATCATCGAGCTCTGCGATTTTCTGTTCAATGAACGAGAATAAAATAGAGAGTTAAAATAATTTGATAAGCTGCATCTACAATGAATTCGGAGTCCATGCTGCATCTGTCGACGACACATCATTCCAGTCAATTATGTAATCCAAAGGTGTATTTATTTATAAAACATAAAGAAATAAAATCCCATATTGCTTTATAAGTATTTCGATGTTCACCTAGTTAAGCTTAATATCTTAAAGCATTTGACTGTGGATGGAATATCTGCTTGTTCTAAGCCGATTATTCCATATAATTAATTAATCCGTCGCCCAAGAGGAGGATACATCCCCATGAGCGCGGGCTATCTACGGCATGAGTAGAAGTAAATCCATCCAGTTTATTATAATGTATGTATTATACTCGCACTGCGATCCATCATGTCAAATTTCGGAAATCAATTTTACATAAGAGCGAGGTATGACAATGGGTGTTGGCCAAGCTTTTATTTGAGCATAATAAAGCTTCTGATTGCCTTCAACTTGGTGATGGCCAGAGCGATCTCTGTTTCAAACATTAGCATGTTGACACACAGACTCCACGTGGCGCCACCTGGGTAGTTAACTCAGTGTCCGCTTGATAGTGAGCTGTGAATTGTGGGTGTGTTATCTATCACATTATCTACAACATTATTTATTTATTGTCAGTCAGACAATAGTAACTCTAGAAATATAATATTCATAAATTGAAGAAATAGTCAAAAAATAAATAATTGTTTATAATAAAATATGACCAAATATTTATATTATTTTATATTATGGTAGACACTAGTAATTAAATTTTTATTTTTTTAATAACTACAGTAATCAGATATTTCGAAAGCATGACTTTTTTCTAAGAACATGATCATTGGTCTATTATGGGTTTTTTTGTTTCTTTGTTTGGTAATTAAACCAACACCATAAATGTAGAAAATGAAAGTGAAATTATATCACATTCATGTTGACTTAAAAAATAATCTAATATCTGCAGAGTGATTCAATTGAGTAAACAGAACCACAGTGCAAAGTCTTAAGCTCGATACTGTACTTGGCGCGACTACGGAACAGACCCGGCAACTGAAAATTGGGTCCCTAGTAGTTTAAATCCACTCCGTCGTTATGTATATAGACCACAAATTTTATTCCAGTTCTGTGTGTAGTAAAGCTGGCGACCACTCAGTAGGAAAAATAGTATAATTAAAAATATGCTTACATGGTCTGGAATGCACTTCTCACCGAATTAACCGAACTCCATGACGTACAAGTACAGGTTATTTAATACTAGTCGTGAATTTAATGACCAGCAGTATGAGTGCCGCTATCTCTGCTAACACATTTGTACCAGTAAATGGGGTAATTACTGCGTCTGACATTCACTTTCAACTTGGATGACTTAACACGTAGGATTTAATGTCATTTTACAGTTGAAGAAATGCCAAATGTTCACAACTGACTAACTGAGCAGTTTAAACATAAATACGCCGTAAAACAACAACAAAAACAGCTATAAAACTCATGTTGACAAAATGAAAACATAGAATTAGAGCACTAATTGCAGGCACTCAGTATAAAACAGACTAATTTGTAAGGTAATTCATCACACTTCATTTGCCTTCACTCCAGCACAGAACCGCAGTTGACGAAATGACACTCCAGGTACGCCCAAAAATTGTCCTCAATATTGAAACATTTTTGTTTAATTTACTCAAATACGCGAATTTTTATTCCAGTTTATTCTCATTTTGGCCTTTGTTGCCTTCGCCAACGCAGGATACATTCAACCAAACCATCACCTCCAGTACCAATCCGAAGCGGTTACCTATCAAGGAGCCGTCGATCACTACGATCCTCATCCACAATACAAGTTCGCCTACAGCGTTGATGACAAACTGACTGGTGACTCCAAGAGTCAATATGAGCAACGCGATGGTGATGTTGTGCACGGAGAATACTCCCTGGTCGATCCCGATGGCTACAGACGCACTGTTCGGTATACAGCCGATGATCTCAACGGGTTCAATGCCGTTGTACACCGAGAACCGCTCGTGCACTTGAGTCATGCGTCGGTGGGTCCAGATGCTCACTACGCTCATAGTCCCGAATTATCCTACTCTGCTCCAGTCTATCATCATTAGTTTATATACAATATTAATGTGGTTGATTAACAAAAGTGTTTAAATGTGTAATAAAAGAAAAAATTCAGTGATGCCTGATATAATTTTAATTATAAATAGATAGTGTTCCAAAGGTTTTGTGAAACTATTAGAGACTGTTTCATTCAACTACAAAGTTTACCTGACGGTGTTCTAGAATCTAGATTGCATACTTCAATGTACGATTTTGAAAATCACTTCTCCAAATAGTCTTAAAAAGTAAATTTGAACATTCGAATATATATTGTTATTCAGCTTATAAAGCCACTTAAACAAGAGAAGCTCAAATAATTTAAGAGATACTCATATAACGCCATAGATAATAGAAACTGGTAAAAGTGGACCTTGCAGGTATGTATTATATTATATACATTTTTCTCAAAGAAACCCAGTTAAATAATGAAAAAGAAAAAAAAATGCAGATGTAAATTAAAATAAAATGGAAATTTTCTATTAATGTTTAAAAAAAAATTCATTATCGTAAGGAACTACAATAACTCCAAATTAGTATTGGGCACCGAAATAAATCATCATTGCAGCCTTCAAAATGGTTTGAAATTATAATTTCCAATTATCAAGTATTGATTAAACCAAAGAATTTTCAGAAATATCCATGGATATGAAACAGAATTCAGTGCTTGGGATGAACTCTCTTTTACCAAATATATTTTTAGTGATTGCTAAAAGTTCTAAAGACATATTCACAATTGTTGGCGCAAATCCTTCCCTCCCTTCTTCTTAGCGCAGTGCAGCCTGACAAACTTTCTAAACTTTTTTCGCATTTCCCAAGCACCTTCTCTAATATAACGATTTGTGACGACTTTATGAATTGTGACGACAATAGGCAATATATATATATATATATATATATATATATATATATATATATATATATATATAGAATATATATTCCTATATTTTATAATTGTCTCATCCTTTCAAAACAAATGCCTCAAATTGTGTGTTCAAAAGGGAAGCCTAACGTTGCAATGCTTCTATTTGATTATATATATACGAGTATATATATATATATATATATATATATATATATATAAATATATATATATATATATATATATATATATATATAAATATATATATATATATATATATATATATATATATATATATATATATATATATGTGTGTGTATATACTAAATATATGTATATATCACTAAATTGTTCTCGCTTGAAGTTGTTAAAAATAATATAGTCTTGTTATGCTGGGTCAGATTACTCATTAGAGTAGGATGTCTACAAGCTTCACAACTTGTTTCATATTTAATCCGAATTTCTCCCTACAGTCAATCATCCTTGCCTTTCATCAAATTTCGAAAAATATATTTTGATTGTGGCCTATCTCAAATATATTTTCTTAGATCTCTAGCTTGGACTCCTCCTGAAGCTTTTTCGTTTATAACATTTTTATTTGTATAAAATCTCTTTTACCATTGTTTCGCGTGATGTAGATGAATATATTTCTACACTTTGAAAAAATTGGCGATTCTGAAATGCTCAAAGTCCGTACAAAACTAGACGCAACATAAGAAGCACATGCCTTATTCAACAACATTGTTCAATCTTTACAGCCGAAATTTTGGCAATAAAAATAGCCACGGACTATGTTTGCAGAAAGGCAGATTTCTCATATGCTCTGATAGCAAATCTTCCATAGAAGCAATGAGGGCATCCTTGCTTCAGATATAAGAGAAGGATGCATAAAATGCGCTAATAAATTAAAAATCATGTGGGTACCCAGCCATGTTGGGATCGACGGCAACGAATTCGCTGATTCAACCGCTGTTAGAGCAGTAAGGTATCCCCTATTGTACACGAGAATATACAGATATGCGTAAATTAATTGAGAAATCCTTTTTTATACGAAAAATGGAAGAGTGGAACAACTATACTCATAATTATAAATCGTATAATCGAGAAGGAATCAAATCCACCTATCCAGGATTATGCACCTTAAAGCAAATAAAAATTTTTGTTCGACTTCGGTTGGGACATGCCTCATTTTCGTACGAACACTTATCACTCATTTATTGAACGAATGCAGAGCTTTCAGTGTAATTAGAAGGTATGTATTTGGTATGGAAGTCCCAAGTAGTCTTTTAAAAAATGTGACTCTAGATAGTATAAAATCAATAGAAACCATTTTAAGTTGTATAAATTTCAAAAATGAAATTTTAAATAATAATAGATTAAGATCGAGTCGAAGGCCCTGGCAGCCAGTACTCATTAATTATATTTATTGTAATAATTAATTTATTAATAAAAGTTTTTATTCATCTCTTTTACAATTGCTTCGCGTGAAGTAGCTGAATATTTGGCCACACTTTGAAAAAATTGGCGATCCTGAAATGCTCAAAGCCCGTAAAAAACTAGACGCAACATAAGAAACACGTGCAAATTGGTTTAGTAACGCTCGATTATTACTTGCTCAATTTCTACATATTTAAATTATGGTGAGGCTGAGTGAAACAAGTTTTAGATACCTCAACTTAATTTTCTTATTATTTATATTTCAGATTAATTTAAAAAAAGTGAATTTTTTCTCTATCAACAACGATAACCCGATACTTTCGCTCATAAACCATCCAATCCACCAATCACTTATTCCATCATTATACTTAGCTTCTTTTAAAATTGTAAAATAGACAAGATTTAAATATTTTCGAATAGTTTTCTAACATTTTTTTTAGAATATCACATGGTGGGCTAGACAAATGTTTCTCTGTATTGGGTCTTTATATTTTTGTTGCACTTGTGTCTCCTTTGACTGTTTAAGTCTCAGCAAACTATCATTTTACGTGTAATTTTTTCAATTTGGCCTAAGTGTGCAATGCTAAACTACAATGTGGTAGTATTGCATAAATTTACTATCTCCCTACAGGAATCATCTGTCTTCCTCCATCCTCCATCCTGGTTGCTATTACGATAATTAGTCAAAAATGTATGCTTCAAAACCCGCCAGTACTATTCTGTGACAACTGCGTTCAATCCAACGGTACCTTACTCTGTGGTGGCGGAACAGATAAAAAAGGAAAGAGAGCTATACATATGATGATAGCTCGTGTCAACATTATTCTAATTTTCGCAGAGTTTCAAAGGCTCTAATGAGAACCAAGTAAAAAGTCCTTGCTGTAGGTGTGTGTGTCTTATCTTACCTTGATATACAAAATGGCATTTATCTACGGATCTCTAAACAATTAACGCTTCAAATACAAAACCAAATAGATCAATTTGGTGGAATGCATGAGTCAGCAAAGTGCTGGAAATACCAGAAAGCTTCATTTCAATGCCGCCAAAGCTTTTACAACATGATCAGAAATACCTCAGGTACCAGAAACAAAATAAGTATAGAAAAAAACGATAACTGCTACAACCGTAGAAATTCATTCATGACAGGCGTAAAGAAATTAAAGTGTGCCGGTCAACTGAGCAGCTGAGAAAATAGGAAAAAATTTTAAGTGGCTAAATCTGATTAATTTATATGCACACGGTGCATACTGTGTATGTGTGTGTGTATGTGTGTGTGTGTGCATGTGTGGTTGAGTGTGTCAAGTGAATTGAAGTGAAGTGGGCAACCAAATCAAGATGTCATAATTAAATTATTTATGGATCTACCGAAATATACCCACTCGTAATAAAGTTACCGCTAAGCACTTAACGCGCACTCTTCAAACAAACCTCGCGTGGCTAACGAGTTGGCCGTTTCAGTCTTTTGTTATGTTGGGCAACAGGGAACGTCAACCATTTAATTGCGACAAACCTACGAATAAAAAAACTGTGAATATGACCACAAATGCTTCATTTTATGACAATTAAGTTATTTAATTAAGACAATAAAACATCATCAAATTCATTAATAAGATAAGATAAGATAAGAAATTAAGATCCAAATTTTGGTATGGCATTATATGAAAACAGAGTAGCCGCTAGAGAAACAGAAAAATAAATATTCAGAATATTTTTAATTTAATTTTAACCCATGATTTCAATTAGTGTAATAAGATTATAATAATCTCAAGGGAATGTTCTTATGTTACGGTTATTTAAAAACTATTTGTGATTTGCTTCAAACCTTTAAATAGCGGCATTATATACAACATATATTAAATCTATATATTTTCATTCAAGAATTTTAAATTTTTCACAAAACTTTACAAAAAACTTTACGATTCAAGATTTTTCCAAACGATTCCCTAAACTTATGTACAGTTTATGAGAGGTCACTTAACTAAATTTCAAGAAAAATCCCATAGTATTTGGAAACATAATTGGGAAAAATAATAATTTGGAAAAACAGAATTTCGGTGACAAATCTGCAAAAAGAGATTATTGGGATCCTGGGGATATTCATCGAACATAATAACATCGGAATCTATATTCGTTCAGTTTGTAAAATGCCAAATCTTGAGTGCGTTATATAAAGGTAGTTAGACTCCAAAAAATTCTCTAGTTTTATCTAAACTATTTCAAAGATAAGATAAGTTGACATTCTGGTGACCATGATTATCAACTTTAAAGAAATGGGGAAGTGCAACACACCGGATGAAGCAAAACGTTTTTGAGTACCGAGGCAGACAAACAGACAAAATATATTTCCGACACTCGCAACCCATGACCCACATTGTTAATACGAATCATGTTGGTGCAATATGAGGAGTCGAGTTCAGCACCATTGTTCAAAGCAACCTTGTGTATAAGAAACCGATTCGTGTTTTATACTTCTTATTTACATTCATTTCATTTAATTTAATTTATATTCATTTAACCCTCTTGAGTCATCCGTTGCCCTTATACGAAGTACAAGGTCCACAGGGACCTATATCTATTTGTATGGAATTTTATATGACAACGCATTTTTTTTTACATTTTTTTTGTTTTGATTTATCCATTATATCATTGTATCAACGCCCGATTTGTTGGCGCTGTAATCCAAAATAACAAACGGCTTCTTCTTTTCAGTTTGCATGTCCACACCGCAAGTATAATGATGTGTCGACAGCAAAATTACCGCTTTGTTCTTCTTGGGCACATATGAACATAGTGCTATATCGCCTTCGTTGAAGACCAAACTATTGGTCGGATCGCTTTGAAAACGATTCTAGATAAAATTTCCTTGGAATACATGTGGGGGTCGGGTATACTTCCCATGGACCATCAAGGAGTAATTTCAGTTTGAAAATGAAAAAGGTCCCCAGGGACCTTCTCTCCCGCCGGAGGGTTAATTGAACAGTTTCAATGAATATCTTTCTATATATATACATCAAATAAATTAAACGGTAATAGTCCGGGAACTTTCGCTTTTAAAATGAAATTCAATAAAAAATTCCCTCAGTATTAAGTAACACAATAGTTCAAAATTATTCATCAAAAGAAATATGATCATCATAACCTTTAAAATTATCTGAAATGAAAAATTTCATCTTCGCTTCTTCGTGAACTATTAAGTGTGGATGATGCGAACGCCTTTTATTAATGATCACACTAACAGAATGAGGAGTCGGTCAATAAACAATGAGGCTTGATTCCTTCGGCTTTCATGGAAGATCTCATTTCCTGACAGCTTTTGCCGGTATGTTTAAAGTTACACTGCGCCACATAGTTTGTGAATCACTGCCCTGCAACATTTGTGGGGCAATGGGTGCATGACTCAAATGTAGTGAAAAGCGAAAACAAAATGTGTACTCACATACTCAGACGTATTCAAACATACTCCCGGCCACACACTCGTGTCTTGGTACAGTTGTATAGGAATAAATGCCGCCATTTGACGTGCGTGCACTGTAAATCATAAATTACAAAAGTCTCAAATGAATTTCAATTTGTAGCAACACCTCGAAAAGAAGTAACGCTAAAAGTGAAATGGCAACAACACCGACTGACCAACTGCCACACTGCCTCACTCACTGATTGACTAACTGAATGACTGACTGACTGACTGCTCGTTTAGGTATTTTTGTAGATCATAACTGAAAGGCGTTTTGGCCCAAACATTTTCTATAAAAACAACTGCATGTGCCTTGTTAATTATTATTCACATCACGATCATTGCGGAGGGAGGACAACAAGTGTCTGCTTACAGTAAATTTCATTTAAAGTTTTTGCATTTGTAACAAAACACAAACAACACACACAAAAAAAGAAGGAAAACCAAAAACCAAGGAACAAAAAAAATTAAACAACAAAAACGAAAAACAAAATATTAAATAACTACGAAATGGCCTTCAAGGTGAGTGCTCGCCCGGTATTGTCTGCATTTTGTTTATATTTTATTTTATTTTATTTTATTTGAATATGGAGCCGCAACTTCCAAGCGTACTGTTCAGAATTTGCACATTGCGCTGACGTTGTTGCGGTTGGTCTTGCTGTTGCCGGCCCCAATTTGCAAAATGCAATTCATTGCAAAGGTCAATTGAAATGCCGAAATTAAGCATTTCAATTTATACAACTCAAGGATAATGCACTTGCCTACGGGATACGAAGTACCAATTAACTGTCCTTTCATTTTGCATTTGCAGTTCGTTGCAGTTGTGTGTGCAGTTATGGCGATTGCCAGCGCCGGAGTCATTCCAGTCCATGAATTGCAGGTTGCACATCCACATCATCCCGCGGTTTATCACAGCACCGGCGTCCATCAGCTGTCCGCTCCTCAGCATGTCGTCGTACAGCAGCACCATGAACAGTATCCAGACGATCCACACCCACAGTACAATTTCGCATATGCTGTGCAAGATGCTGTTTCTGGTGATTCAAAGAGTCAGACCGAAAGTCGTGATGGTGATGTCGTCCATGGTGAATACTCATTAAATGATGCAGACGGTTATCGTCGCACCGTCAAGTATACTGCTGATTCCGTTAATGGTTTCAATGCTGTCGTCCACCGTGAACCATTGACGCACCAAGTAGTAACGTCAGCCGCATTGCATGCTCCAGTCGAATACCATCACTCTGCCCCCACATATGCCGAGATTCCAGCCCAGCACGACCAACACGCTATTTACTCTCATGATGCCAACGGATACTATCATCACTAACAACATACAATCATCCAACTACATCATTAACGAGGCATCATTGTCCTTAGATATATTGTCATAAACAAAATTCCACATACAATTTATTCATTCAATCTTGTTATTTAATTCTAAAATAAACTTTACTGTTGACTGCATTTAAATTTGGTTTTTGAATCCGTTTTTGGGGATGAACTCATGATGAATGATAAGCAAAAATATACTATATACTAAATGTTCAAGCTTGATGATAATCTCGGGAAATCGTAAGCGAATCATTAAGGTGAAAAATTACCATTTATTACTATTTCCACCGTTCAATAAGATTAATAAGTAATTTTCTTGAAAATTTAAATAAAATATATATTTTTTATATATACATATAACACCATCGGGACATCAGATGAATTCATTTTAAAAAAATAATCATAAACCTATTAAATAAACAATATTTCTAAAAGTTTGGTACTTATGGAATATAATTTCATTCCACTGATTGCCACGGCTGGCTTGACAGTTGCAGTCAACCAAATTTTCAGTACATTTTCGATAGTTTTTTAAAGCTGTATTTCACGAATATTGGTCGAGCTAATATTATGCTTGAGTACCTGAATCGTTGCTGGATTATAATCTGATTAAAAAAAATGGTCATCATGTCTATATAGGGGTCTCCATTGATTGTAACGATATTGCCATCTACATTGTTGAATAAATTTTATGAAAGTTTCATTAGATATTATTTGAGAGGTATTGTGAACTTAAGAAAATTGAAGTTCAGAAGGAGATATAAAATAAGAAATTGCAATCTGCACGCAACTTGAATTTCAGGTTGCATTCTAGTTCACCGTTTATTCAATATCAATGAGGTTTATGAAATATTCTACAGTCAAAGAAATGAAAATTTAGCCCCACACAGCTAAAGGATAAAGGAAGTCGAATGCAGCATATTTGATGTTCTATTATTTAAAATATTATGTTTTAGTTATTTAAAAAGGATATATACGATATATATATATATATATATATATATATATATATATATATATATATATATATATATATATATATATATATATATATATAAATAGATATATATATAGAGATATATATATATATATATATATATATATATATATATATATATATATATATATATTCTGGTCTCTGCAGTTTCGTCTGTCCTATTAAGATCCTTAGGGTATCAATAGGGTTTTGTGGTTGTACATAAACTTCATCTAAGTCAGCCAAGTCGAGTCCTTGTCAGCTTATCACAGTGATGCAGTGCTATTCCGAGTATTTCACTGAATAAATTTTCCTGCCTTTCTATGGAAAATTTCTCTCAAGTAATAAATATAAGGCTTATTTTGCTGGCGATAGCTTTTGGTATTGCATATTTAATTAATACGGTACGTCGATGAAATTTCTGAATCGGAAGACGACATTGGAGGTTCGTTTTCGGATGTAATTCTCTGCCATGGTACCTAAATGTGATTCACTTTGTATTATTTGCAGTCGAATTGTTCACACTCTGAAGCAGAGGTTTATTGGGTGCATCGGGTTAACGTTGTTTCCATTCCTAATATTATAGTTCGAGGATTTTCTAGGTCCTATTCCGTCTTAGTTTATTCTGTGTACCATAAATTTTCTCTGCTTGAAAATACGGCCTGCAATTTGTAAAATAAGTTGTACTCGGCAAGTTAATACTTTTTTACTGGAATCTGATCACTAAAATTTAATTTGCTTGTTAGTAAATTACGTAGATTCGTTCTGGAGGTAAAACAAACGAACACCAAGTGATCCTTTTGCATGTTTTTATTGTAATATTAATAAATCACATATGAGATTATGTAGAACCAGGAACAGAAATTAAAGTTGAGTCCAAGGTCAAAAAACATATTTCACTCAGGTGGTATCAATTAAGAATTTGCCAAGATTGATATTTCAAGGATGTACTCAAAGAATGAAGTTTTCCAAGGAACAAAAAAAGGTATTGTGTAGCAAACGGTAAGCACAAGATGCAAAATTCAACGGAGCATCAGACGCATCGATGGCATAGACAGTAGGATGCATACAGAATATTCACTTCCTAACCGTTGTTCCTTTTTTCAGAAGCCTCTTTTAATACTTTTACAAGCATATCCCATATCATCTTGAAATACATTTATAGCAAACAAACGTTTATTTACCCTACAACCAAAGTTAATAAGCCTGTTATGATTCTGGTTTGGTTTTAGCTTGAATTGATAAGTTCTTGAGTCCTTAAATGAAACACATTTTACCAGAATGTTTCATAAGTTTTTGAGAGAGCTTCATAAGCAATGCATTATACATAATCAGGATGATCTGTGGAGACATGTTGTGAACAGAGCTGTTATAAAATACTTTATTTTTTTCGCCCCCTCAGTAGGGAGGTGTTTTAACAGCATAATGTTAAATTCCCACTATTCCAGTAGGAAAGCATACATAGTCTCACAAATACTTAAAAGTGTGGAAGGAATGTGAAGTCCAAGAATTTAATTTCGGCAGTTCTAAAACTGTTCTCAGTACACTGAAAGTGTGGATATATTTTGTACACATGCCTGACAGCCGTCTTAAGTTACCTAAATGGAACAACTAACATATGCAAATATCTTTCCTAAATAAACTAAAAGTAAAGGTGCCAAGTCACTGTTTTTGGTG
The DNA here is from genome assembly GCA_920105625.2 of Clusia tigrina. Lineage (NCBI taxonomy): Eukaryota > Metazoa > Arthropoda > Insecta > Diptera > Clusiidae > Clusia > Clusia tigrina. Next base: position 207,039,583 of record OV050031.1, read on the forward strand.
AAAATTGAATATAACCAGATCAAATATAAAAAAAAAACGTTTATTAAACAAGACAGCCTTTATTCTATTCCTTTTCCTTTTATTTCTATATTTACTCCAGAATCCAAATATCCATTTGTAATTGGTTATGCACGATTTTGGTTTCAAATATCTGGATTCGATTCATTATAAACAATTTCACAATATCATAATTTGAAAATGCTTTTATAAGCACGAGAAACAAAAGTTGGGTTGGTTTCCCTTTACTTTTGCTACTTATCAGAGGAAGTTATATACAAATTGTGTTATAATAGGAATTTGATCAGTTCATTAACTAATGAATACCAAGAATTAGTTGGCTAAAAAGAAATAAGAAATTAATTTCATAAATTGTGGGTTGCTCCAACAATGTTTTTTGTCCATTTGTGTAATTTTATTTAAATTGATTTACTGACATTCATGATTATATATTTTTATATGCGATTTGTATACAAAGAATAAAAATCCAGCTGAAACCGTATCTGACATATAATTCCCCAAACACAAATTTACAAATGTGAACTCAAATTTTCATGGAGCACGTTTATAGTCTACTAAGTTCCTAATACAGGAGCTCCAGATCATACCAGACAGTGCCTATAAGAAGTATTTTGATGACTTAATTATTCATTTGTTTCAGTGTATTCCAGCAAAAAGCGCGAGAAGAACAGAAATGAGTCAAGTCAAGTTTCAGTGAACAGTTTTCGAATTATACTTAACTAAAAGGTAATCCGGCGTTCTACACTTAATTTCAATTCAACTTCAAAAAATAATTTTTAAAATAATTATTGATATGTCGCCCTCCGTGGTCTACTGGTAAACTTGCTAGTCTCATAGCCGTGGGGTCGTGGATTCCTATCCTGTACAGGGTATGATCTTTAAATGTTTTAAATGCTGGTTTGCAAACCTTTTTATCTTCGAGGATTTAGTTCCTAGTACTGACTCCCCCAAATCGTTTCAGCCATAATCAATATTATCTATTACTGTTCTTTATTCGTTCTGTTTACCTGTGTCTAAAAGTGATAATACACCACACTTTATAAACCGAAACTATCATTTTTTTATTATTCCGAGTATCCTCACAAATTTAATAAAAACACGACATTCTGATCTTTTCGTTACTGTATATTATTTGATAAACCCTCAAGAAAACTCCTTTCTGTTTAGCAAAGTAATTCCATTTCCTTTACTATGCTTGTATCTCACTTGTATAAGCAGCATCAAACTGTAGACTAATACAACTTTGTAGACCACCACCTATGAAAGAGGAACCCGTTTTTTCGTATATGTTCAATTCTTTAAAAAGTTTCTTGCAAATTTCATTGTCTTGATTAACGAAGCCTATTTTCGAACTGTACCCGTATTTCTACAAGTATACGCGTACTTGTATCCGGTAGATTGTCAATTGCAAAAAATGTCGCACCACATAAACTGAATGTCAATTAATTCCAAGCTATTTTCGTGGTTTGAATAAGACAAGACAACAAAAATGCTGCTCTAATTCGGCATGCCATGACTTAACGTTTTATACGTCATTGAGCCAATGTTACCCTTTCGCTTCTTACGCGTACCAACCTCAGCTCTGCTCGCCATAAACTTGGCCCATACGCCACACAATTACCTCAATTATCTGTGCGTTGGAAAACGCAAACAATTCTGGCGTTTGTACCTATATAAGCACCAATATGTATTGAAGCTGGTCACAGTCTACTTAGCATTTCCTCCATCAACACATAGTTCAGTCTCTGAAAAAATATATACGAAATGGCATTTAAGGTACCACACTTGAAGTTATTTATTGAAAAAATATAAAAACATATGTGGAAAAATGTAAATAAATAATTAAAATAACACTTTTTCTACATCCGCAATAGTTCCTCGCTTTGTTCGCTTTGGTTGCTGTGGCTAGCGCCGGACTGGTCCCGGCTCCTCAGGTGTACCATGCAGGGCCTGCAACCTACGTGAATGCCGCCTCACCAGTTGCATACGCCGCCCAACCCGTCCTGACCAAAGCCGCCGAGGAATATGACCCACATCCTCAGTACAGATTCGGTTATGGTGTGCAAGACGTCATCTCCGGTGATACCAAGAGCCAGGTCGAAGAACGTGATGGTGATGTGGTACGCGGCGAATACTCCCTGATCGATGCGGATGGCTACAAACGCACCGTGCAATACACCGCTGACTCCGTCAATGGCTTCAACGCTGTTGTCAACCGGGAACCACTTGTGAAGGCCGTTGTCGCTCCGACTATTGTGAAGACTGCTCCTGCTGCTTATGCTGTTCCATCTGTTTATGCCGCTCAAGCAGTCCATTCTATCGCACCTGCAACTTATGCCGCTCCAGCTTTTGTGAAATCAGTTGCTCCTGCTGCTTATTCTACTTATGCTGCTCCAGCTGCCGTCCACTCTTATGCCGCTCCAGCGTTGGTGAAATCATATGCTCCATCTGCCGTCCACTCTTATGCTGCTCCAGCTGCCGTACACTCCTATACTGCTCCAGCTGCCGTCCACTCTTATGCCGCTCCAGCTGCTGTACACTCCTATGCTGGTCCAGCTGCCGTACACTCCTATGCTGCTCCAGCATATGTTAAATCATATGCTCCTGCTGCTGCTTATTCGGCTTATGCTGCACCAGCTGCCGTCCACTCCGTCGTACCTGGGACATATGCTGCTCCAGCGTACGTGAAATCTGTTGCGCCAGCAACTTATGCCGCTCACTATGCTGCTCCAGCCTACACCACCTACAACGCTCCTGCCGCTTATGTTGCCCACCACTAATTGCCACTAACTGCCACTTTCGATTCATTTTTGTGACTGACTATTAACAAATTTTACTTTAATAAATTAATTTTAAAAATCGTTAAATCAGTGATATTTTGCTATTATTGCTTCGACCTCACATTATTTGATAAATACGAGTGGAAGGTGAACTTTCTTGATTGCTTGTGACATTTTCTGTTAAACTGTGTTGCAAGCAGTGGTAATCGAATGTATTCGGTTTCTGCGATTACTTTGCTTATACAAAAACTTTGCTTAATATTCCGCCAAAACTTTTAAGCAACAAATTTTTCGACTAAAGAGATCTCTGATGATAAAAAATATCAAAGTATGTTTAGTAAAAACGGTGATCGTTGATAATAGAATTGTTTGGTATTTATTGAAGAATATAGGATCATTTGTGTTGCGTATACCACGAAGTAACATAATAAAATCTCCTTTTCTGTGCCCCAGTTCAGATTAGGTTAGGTTAGAGTGGCATCCTTCTTCGTTAAAGCTCACTTAAGCATACTTAGAGGCTAATAAGAAACCGGCGCGACTCTTCGATACCTGGATATGTTCTTAAAACTTATGAATGATAATTCGATCAAACTATTAAAGGAATGGTAAGTCAAGGAATTTATGTCTTCTCCAGGTTAGAGAGGGACACTGACACAGGAGACCAAGAGCGGACTCCTCCTAGCTAGTACAGACTTTTCTGAATTAAAATGTTAGCGTGGGTCAGATCTGACTTGCTCCAGCGCGATATAGTACTGAGTGTGCACTCTATCAGCACTTGGCTTGTTATTAGACCAGAAAAGTTGTAGTTAGCCAGTCAAGAAGTGGAAACATAGCTCTCGTGGAGGCAGTACGAAGTGCCCCAGTTATCATTATGGCCGCCGTTCTTCTGGCCTTATCAATGGGCTTAGTATCAGTGCTTGAATATAATTCACAATACTCAAATGTATATTTACAATTCAAGCAAATGATAATGAAAACAGAAGCACTTTGCTGACTACGCTCGCAAGATGAAAAATCTCCCTCCTCATTCGAACTGTCCAGCTCTCTTTGCAATAAATGGAATACATTCAACAATAAAATTGTACGGATACTTCTGGATGGATTCTAGAATCCTGAATATCTGAGAAGTGCAACACTTACTGCGTTCTTATTAAGTCTATAATTCTCAACAGCCGCAGTGTCCCGTTTTTGCATTGGCTATGGCGTATAGATCCAAACTAAACTTATCGTTCGATAATTGCCGACCACTACATGTTCCAAAGAACAAATAAATTTAAGAGAGCTAATCACACGATTCACCCAAACAGAATGCTTCCCTGTTCGGTTATAACAAATTTCAAAGACCCTATACGAGTATATATCCAATAAAAAATCTACTGGGATCTGTCGAACCTCAGTTATGGCAGAAATAATTGTAATAGTTCGTTGGTTCGTTCAGGTGGCTGATCCACAGCATCCTCGCATAAGTCAGGATTGGCGCCTCAGCTTCGTTGTAAAACCACTACTCCTCCTAACGTTGGAAAAAGATGGGTTCCTCCTTACACTGACTCACCAGCCAGGAGTTGATGGTGTTTGATTGTTGAGCCTTTATAGCAGCCTGGCTGTCCACAAAAAAAGCAACCTTGCTTCCATGCCCTTCTCTAATGTGTTGGGTAATTTGGCGCCAAGCTTCCCTAATTGCACTTACTTCCGCCTGAAAAACTGTAGCCTCATCAGGTAGGCATGTACAGTAGCTGATGTTAGCTTATGTATGTTGAAAATACCCCAGCGCCTACCCCAGAACCATTTTGGACCCGTCTGTGTAAATGGGTACATCGTATTCCGTTTAAAATTTTTCCTTGTGCACTCTTCTCTTGAGGGAAATCTAACCGTAAAGTCCTTCTTAAAATCTAGTTGTGGTATTATGTAGTCTGTTGTAATTTGTGTTAATTCCCTCGGCACTGCATATAGCACCTTATCATGACCATACGATCGCTCACCCCAGCAACCTGTCACTTTTGAACTTATAGCACTATTGCAGACCAAAATTTTAATGTAAACGTCAATAGGAAGAAGATGTAGCATTATTTAATGCCGCAGAAGGTCATGTTCTCAGCTCCAGCACCAGCTGATCTTTGAACTCTACTGAGTCTCTGAACAATATAGCCCTTATCGACGCACGATTGCTTCATACATCCAATGAGTGATATGGGGACGTAAACTCTATTTTTTACACAAGATTATTTTGCATGAGTAGAATGCTACATAGGCTTTCCTAACCCGCAACTCTATATTGGATCTCCAATTTATCTTGAGATCCAGTATAACACCTAAGTATTTGGCCTTCTTTGCAAGGTTTAGCTGTCGTCCATTAAAAGTCGGAAGATTGAAGATCGGATTTTTGGTCGTGTTAGTGAAGATTCAATTCTGTCTCTTCCAGATTTACACTTAGTCCACATTCCATGGCCCAGGAATTCAATTTGTCCAGCTCCTTTTGCATAATATCACTTATTACGCTGGGAAACATACTTGATACAGCTAGCATCACAAACTCCGCATATGCTACCGTCTTAACCCCCTTAGAGTCTAGTCTGCTAAGTATGTTGTCAATGACCAGTAGCCAGAATAGTGATGATATTATCCCGCTTTGTAAAGTTCCCTACTGACATGTTTGGTGAGAACTGTGTTGTCAAGCTCTGACTGAATGATCCTAGTCTTAAGCATTGTAGATATCCATTGTAGTAGCTGCAGTTAATACCCTGCGTCTGCAGCTTCCTTCAATTTTGCTAAAATATAAAATTGATCACATGATTATTTTAAATAAACTTTCTAAAATATAATCTTGCTCTGTGCCAGATTAGATCATCAAGGATTTGTGATTCAGTAGGAATTATGTATGATATTATTATATATGATTCTACTAAACATCAAAAGATGGCCACCTATAAATATTGTCTGTGAAAGGCAAATAGCTTTCAAAGGACCATCGTCGTGGAAACTAATGAGAGTATATTTTGCTTCTCTCCAGCGCCTGCGTATTCATAATAATAGGATGCTATGTTGAATGCCAGACGTCTATGGCATTACAGGCTATCAGTTAAAAATCTTTGATATATCTACCTAATATAGTTCCACAATCCCCCTCTCCACCGAAATTCTTTACACAGATCTAAATTCAATATCCTTATCTTATATTAAGGATAATAATAATAAAGAGAATAATGATCATATATTAACTTTTTGAGGAAGCTCCGAAATATTTATTAAAGCCACAGATGGTTTCTGTTTGGTGAATGATATGAGAATTGTGATGATCTCATAATTTGACTATCTTTTCTAACAAAGTTGTCAAAAATCGTTAATATATTTTTAGTTTCACGATATTGATTTCATCGAATATTAATGTTTTTTGTACAGTCCTTAGTTATCTTCAACATCGTGGATCGAATTAATAAACAAAATTTTAATTTAAATTTGAAATATTAATTTATGTATGTAACAACGGGAAACGATTCAAACTCTTAAAACGAACATGGCAATTAATGATGAGCAACATAGGTGGCAGGGGCGGTGTAGGTGGTATAGGCTGGAGCAACATTCTTAACCACAGCTGGAGCTGCATAAGAGTGGACGGCTGGAGCAGCATAGTGAGTGTTATAGGCGTAAGGGGCGACGGACTTAATCACAGATGGAGCAGCGTATGTAGAATAAGCAGCAGGAGCAACTGATTTAACAAATGATGGAGCAGCATAAGAGTGTACAGCTGCGGGAGCATACGACTTAACATATGATGGCGCAGCATAAGAGTGTACGGCAGCTGGAGCAGCATAGGAGTGTACGGCAGCTGGAGCAGCATAGGAGTGTACGGCAGCTGGAGCATATGATTTCACCAACGCTGGAGCGGCATAAGAGTGGACGGCGGCTGGAGCAGCATAAGTAGAATAAGCAGCAGGAGCAACTGATTTCACAAAAGCTGGAGCGGCATAGGTTGCAGGAGCGACAGAGTGAACAGCTTGAGCGGCATAAACAGCAGGTGCGGCATAAGCAGCAGGAGCTACAGTCTTGACCACAGCTGGAGCGGCAACGGCCTTCACAAGTGGTTCCCGGTTGACAACAGCATTGAAGCCATTGACAGAGTCAGCGGTGTATTGAACGGTGCGTTTGTAGCCATCCGCATCGATCAGGGAGTATTCGCCGCGTACCACATCACCATCACGTTCTTCCACTTGGCTCTTGCTATCTCCAGAGAGAGCGTCTTGCACACCGTAGCCGAATCTGTACTGAGGATGTGGGTCATATTCCTCGGCAGCTTTGGTCAGCACGGGCTGCGCAGCATAGGTGACAGGAACAGATTTCACTACAGCGGCTGGAGCAGCGTAAGTGACTGGTGAGCCAGCGTTCACATAGGTTGCAGGTGCCGTATGGTACACCTGAGGAGCTGGCACATAACCGGCGCTAGCCACCGCCACCAAAGCCAGAGCAACAACGAACTGTAAAAAAGTAACATATTTTATATTGATTGATTGGCGTTTAAAATCCGAATGGTGCTCATACCTTAAATGCCATTTCGATAGAGGTACGAGTAGTAAATCTTTCAAGCGTGTGTTGCTTTGATGAAGTCAAATCTGTTTGTATCGATACAAGAGCAAATCGCTGAGTATTTATACCCAGTTCCCAGTTCAAAGTTGTTACACTTTTGCGTTTATTGTGAAGGTAAATTGTACGAATTTTTTATAACACATTTCACTCCGATAATAAAAAAAGTGTCCAAACGTAGAGAAGGGAGTGTCGTAGATTTTAGCATTGAGATAATCAAGCCACCACTTTTTGTCTGTCCAGTGATTGCGAATCTTGTCGTTCGTAGAAATCGATTTTCGGTTAAAATGTTAACGTAACGGAATGCAAGCGAGGACCACTTTTGAAAAGCCTATAAAATAACCTCCATGATGGAGTACAGATAAATATTTAGATATGATGAAAGCGGCGTTTCCAACTCTTAAGACTTTGTTATGTGATTTTGCAGTTTTAATGCAAGTCACTGTAATGTTAGAATATTGCCTAAGATTAGGTATTGTTTAAACCCAGGATAGTTTCCTAAAATTGCAGAGCAACATCGTAGGAATTGAGTATGGCGGGGAAGGAAGGTGGATCAGAAGATTGTTTTTTCTTACTCAGGTTGTTAAATTTTATTTTCTTATTGCTGCTGTATAATTATCGGTTTTTTCATTACCAACAAGAAGTCTGGAATAAGTTGTCACGTTTTGTAGCACCACGATTTTTTTAAGCTTACAAATCTATGAAATTTACTATTATACCAAAACCCACAAAAAAATATGCTAAAAAAACTACAATAAATCAGAGTAAAAAGATTTATTGCTGTTTTTTTTTTGGCATATTTACCAATTAAAATTATATTCTAATTCATCTTCTCTGTCGCTGGTCGAAACGATTTAGAGACTATGACGAACATGAAACTCGAGAGACGAATAATTGATATTATAGGTACATTATATTCGATATGAAAAACTAAGAAAGTATTTATTTTAAAAAAGACCGAGAGATTTCATATATTATAGGAGAACTATGAACGATTGACCATTCAGAAATTCTGAGAGAAGTTAAAAATCTAGCAAAATCATTATCTGAAATTTCACTTTTTTATATCTACTTCACTTTTTCTAAAAATTTTGAACATTTGGTATTTTTAAATGACAATGTTCAGGACTAGAATGATATTTGATTTGTTTTGAAACAATTATGTATTGCCAGTTAGTAAGGGAAATTAGAAGGCTGATAGTGTAGCAAGCAAACCTTCTGCCTCTCAGTTCAATGGCTCTGAACCCTTCTATAAATTTTCATCTAACACTATTGGAGTTCTGCTGAAGAAGACCGCAGATGCAAAAAGAAGTCAAACCTGGAAAAATCTTCCAAGTATAATGCAGTCCAAAGCTCTTCTGGGATCTTAAAGGAGCTAAAGAGAAATAACATGCCTCGGAGTATATTGAGAAATCATCACAGGCGTTTTAAACGGACACTCAACTACCAAGTTGGGTCTATCTTCAGATGCCATCTGCAGATTCTGTGGAGAAAGTGACGAAACCTCACTGAAACTAATCACAGAGTGCGGACCTTGTCACGTAAAAGGCACAGATGTATTGGAGAATATATCTTAGATATAAGCAAGATCCCCCAACATGATTCTTCCAATATGCATGAATTCCTGTCGGAAATTATCCTGACAGAAGATTTGTGGATGATACTATCATCATCTTTGAAATAAATAGGGGCATCACAATGAATATTTCAGGTCGCGGTGTATAACACGCTTAAATAATTATAATCTAATCTACTAAGTTAGTTGCCTTTTTCTATGAATTGCTCACAATTAAATAAATAAATATCCCACTTATATCGACCACCTATATTTCCACCATATACGAGAGCTTATTTCTACCCTTCATGACCAGAACATTTAACATCACAACTTTATAGCAAGAGTGTATTTTTACTCTAAGTCTAAATTTCCTAGTATTCAAAGAAGTGCAGTTAAATGGCATCTGCGGAATATAGAATAAAACAGTGAGAAGAAACGCCATGAAAACCGCTCGATAAGCGAGACTATACTTTTTCTTTAAATAAATCTCCACCAATAATACACAAAAATAGTGACACTACAGACCTGGTTCACCTGCTGTAAAATGTTCTCCAAATAGGTTTTATGTGCAGTTGTTGTCCACCAGTTGTATAGATTACGTTCGTCAGGGGCAAATCAAAGGCTTAAGACATTTCACGAGACGAATTTGGTGAGATTAATATGTTCTATGCACCTGATTCTTTCTATTTTTGTTCAAAGATGGACAGAGAGTAACACCCACTTACGATGCGAGGGTGTTACTCTCTGTCCATAATAGAAATAATGAGGTGCATAGGAAAGAATGATTGGTGCTCTCTGCCCATCTTTTAAGATCTTTTGCCATTTACAAGTCCAGCGTTCTTTCTAGCTCCAAATACTCAGCGTGGAATTTCCCTTTTCTATAATATTAAGATTTGCTTCTTTGATTGACATAATGTGCATGAGTTGCGTCAGGAGCAATGGAATCTGCTTGTGACATATTTCGATGATTTTTGTTATAATAATGAAAATCAATGAAATAAATATAAACTACATAATTTTTTACTTCTATTCAATTATATTGTTATACAATTTATCCACACTAATAATAATTGATTATAATATAATAACTATAAACTGATATCTTTATTTTATGATTTTAAAGGGATTTTCATCTCTTTTATAAAGTTATAGCATTTAGCTATACCGCATCATACAGACTATATCTAACTGTATAATGCATCATTATCGTGTGTTAAACTACACACATTTCTTTATTAGATAACTAAACCAAATATTATTATTATTATATTATTCCTTACACCATAATTAATTATGAGTACAAGGTGTTGGGGGAGTGAGTACTAGCTACAGAAGCTTTCGACTCGAAGAGAATAAGATTTTATAGAAAGAAGCATTTTGAAGACCAAGCCCGTGGCAGGATTTGAACTTGCGACCCTCGGGGTGTGAGTCTAGCATGCTTACCACTAGACCACAGAGCGTGGCCAACTTAACCAAATAGAAAGTGTTCACTAAGTAGAAATGCTCACTTTAGAAAAAATTCTTATTTGAACATATTTACAGCATTGTGCGTGAGACACCTCCAAAACATGGTTTTTGAACGCTTCAACTGCTTCTTCGGCGCTCGTAATCGTTGACCATGCAGTTTACCTTTGATATTCGGGAACAAAAAGAAGTCATTGGGTGCCAAATCAGGACTGTACGGAGGATCAGTCATTAATTCTATGTTTTGACTGCTCAAAAATTCACCTGTTTGACGAGATGAGTGAGAGCTCGTATTGTCATGATGGAGAATGATTCGTCTTTGGTGGTTGGTTTTACGAATTTATCCGAAGACTTCCGGCAAACAAATTTTCGTGTACCACTCAGAATTGACCATCCTACGTTGCTCAAGCGGAACAGTGGCCACATGACCCATTCAGCCGAAGAAAGAGGCGACCATTTGCTTCGCTGTGCTTCTTCCACGAACAACTTTTATTGGATCTAGCTCGTTTTGGAATACCCACACGGTCGATTGTTGTTTTGTTTTCGGCTCATACGCATACATCCATGATTCGTCACCTATCACGATTTTATACACGTCTTTTGAAGCACCACGGTCGAACTTTTTAATCATTTCCTTACACCAATTGACTCGAGCCTTTTTTTGAGCGATTGTCAAATTATGTGGGATCCAACGCGAACAAATCTTTTTTACAGCCAAATGTTCATGCAATATTGAATGTATGGAAGTGGAAGTAATGCCCAAGGTGTCCTCTGTCTCACGATATGTCACATGACAATCTTGCATCATCAGTTCATGCAAAGCATCGATGTTTTGTGGCACAACAACCGATTTTCGACGACCTTCGATGACCTTCGACGAACTACGACCACGATTGAATTCACTATACCAGCGATATACTGTGGTTTTTGATTGTGCTTTATCACCATACAAAGAACTGAATTCATCGACAAATTCTTGTTGAGATAATCCACGTCGAAAGTTGTGAAAAATAATCCAACGAAAACCTTCTCTTGAAATTTCCATTTTTTTGAACAAATTGATTTTTTTAGCTCACTGTAAAGAAAACAAAAAGCACTTGTACATCAGCACGTTGTGAGTACGTTTATGCTAAAAAATGTCAAACTTTATTATGGTGTTGCCAGATTTTAGCTATTGACATTAGTGTTGAGAGTTCCCTAAATATAAATAGCACTCCTCGTATAAATCCTATTACTTTAATCATATATTTATATATGTGGATGTCTTCAAAGACACATACACGGAATTCTGGTAGCTACATATGTGGGTAGATATGTTCCAAATTAGTGAGGAGTTTTCTATATATTTTGTAGAATTTAATGGAGAAACTTATGTTTTATGGGTTAAACACATGCCTAGACGATTGTTTCTCTGTGAAAACGTTTGCGGAGCGGTTTATTTGGGTTATAGAAATTCAACAATTGAGAAAAAAGATAAAATAATTCAGTATACAAACTTCGCTAGAAATCTGTTAGCCAGAGAGTGGTAACTGTAAAATGCAAAAGTGTTTAATATAATATTATAAATTGCATAACTCCCATTAACTCATAGATGCATACGAATTACTGTAAACTTGCAAATATTATAAAAATGACCATTTCGACAATTTTCGCTAAGTGCACTTTCTCTAAATGACCTTCGAAATTATGGCAAATGTCGTCGTCGACATCTATTCTAACGAAGCCAATTCTTACTTTAATGCAAACTTTTTTTAATTCTATTTTCTGTAGACCCCCCGATGAACTTTTTTATAAATCTTACCTTCTTAAACCTGGAAAATTACCATCTATGTTAGAGTAAATAATGAAGTCTGTCAGAAGCGACAACACGGTTTTAATGAAACGTCATAAGTCAATTTAATAAAATTCTGTTTGATTAAGGACACGTAAAGGCAGAATTGTAAATATTCATATATTTTCACCACTTATATCAGTTTGGAAGCATTTCGGTTTATAGCGGCATTTCGATAGTATTGATGGCATTGTGCTTCAGTAAACCAACAAATAATTTTCTTTATATTTCCAGAGGCATGGATATCTTACTGGTTAGCTTAGCATGTGTTTATGACATCAGACCAAGAATGAATTATTCCTTCTTACGAACATACGAAATAACAAAACAGTTATGCATGCCATATTTGGTGAATGTGCGAGTACGTAATCGTAAGTGTGCTGAACATGGAGGTGGGCGGGCGTGGGACAGTCTGGCCATTAAAATACTCCATGAAAAAAATCGCATTTACATTTCGTTCATTTTTGGCTACTGCATTTCAATATCACTGACACTGGCAAAGAACGAACGAGCGAACGCATCGCAATGAATTATTAAAACGCTCCTCAGGCACTCCAATGCGACTCAAATGGCGAAACGCGCCGCAAGTGAATAACAATTATGTCGCATCAATGACAAGTTAAGTGGTATAAAATGTTGTCCGCAGACCACTGGAAGGCATTCAGTCTGCGGCTTTTGTTTGTTTTGGACTAAGTGTTTTAACATTAAATACGAAAAAATGGCCTACAAGGTGTGTTGAACAAAGGATTTACAAGAAAACGCTTAAAACTTGTACAAATAATTGTGAAATAATTGATTGTAGATTCTGTAAACTTAAAAATCAAAGCAAAATTGTGTTTCTGTGTGTTTTAATATTTCTTTTCGCACTATGTTTGTTGTAGCTCGTGATCGCTCTTGCATTTGTTGCCGCTGCCAGCGCGGCCGTCGTCGTACCAGCTGCAGCACCAGTAGCAGTAGCACCAGCGCCAATCGCGGTGGAGGAGTACGATCCTCATCCTCAGTACAAGTATGGCTATGATGTGCAAGATACGCTCACCGGTGACTCCAAGGGACACGTCGAAGAACGCGACGGCGATTTGGTGCGCGGCCAGTACTCGCTGATCGATGCTGACGGCTTCAGACGGACCGTATCTTACACCGCCGATTCAGTGAACGGCTTCAACGCTATTGTCAGCCGTGAACCCCCAGTAGTTGCTGCGGCGCCTCTCGTGAAAGCTGCGCCCGTAGTTGCTGCGGTTAGAGCTGCACCCGTAGCTGCTGTAGCCGCCCCAGCTCCAATAGTCAGAGCAGCTCCACTTGTTAGGGCAGCTCCAGTAGCTGTTGCAGCGCCAGCAGTGGTGCGCTCTGCTCCTTTAGCCGCAGCTCCCTTTGCCGCAGCTCCATTCGCCGCAGCTCCTTTCGCCGCAGCTCCTTACGCCGCTGCTCCTTTCACATATGCTTCATCACCTGTTGTCTACAGACATTTTTAAGAGGGATTGAGGCACTGACGACCAACGCTGTAATTTGTGATTAATGTGATTTGTACTTGTACTGAAACTGAATAAATTTCTTCCTTTTGTTTGAAATTTTTGGTAAATTTGTAAATTGTGTGTTTGAGTGTAGATAGACAGGATACTGGCCTAGAAGACCACCTGCATTCAAAGTTTTGAAATTGAAAGCAAACAAATTGCAAGTCCTAAAATATATAGAATTGCATAAAAATGAGGGCATAGGTGCCTTGAAACTCTCGAAAATATTAATTCAATAATTTGATGACCCTCTTTGTAGACTCGAAGCTTCAATGAATTTTCCTTTTCTTTTTTTTCTGTGTAATAAATTAAGTATTTGATATAGGATATTACAGAGGAAACAGAAAAATTCCTCATTCACTGTTGCCTCAGGCTAATTATATATTTATTTGTTTTCATTCATATATAAGCAATCCCTATTTATAAATAATTCAACATATTTGTTAAAGGATATTGGAGATAAACTGAAATTCACAATCGATTATGAATGCAGAATCCAAGAATAATTTATTTTAAATGCTCCTTAAGGAGACTAAAAACTTCCTGTGGATCTAAGGCACACAAATTATTCCATATTAGTAGTATTTTTATTTATGTGATTGGGGCAGACCGAGACGTATCTGACTGAGGTAAATATCCAAGTTTTTACCCTTTCAGAAATATTGAGCGGAGAATTTACGAAATATTTCACTTACATAAGACGTCATTATCCAAAAGAAGGATGCCTTGCGTCGTCTTAGACAGGACATTAAACTGGAAGTGCAGTATTTGGTCTAGCTATGTCATTCACTAGTAATCTGTCTTGTGATGCAAAATTTACAATCCTTTGAGTTGATACACAAATTCAATGATTCATTTTAGAAATCTAGCATTCCATAGCAGAACACTAGTCTTTTAGAATGATATAATATAAACATATATTCAAAGAGACTCCTTATGATTCATCAGTCAATCAAGAACTCATGGTTTAGAACTAGGATTATAGGTCACTCCAAGTGGTATCACAGTACAAAATACTGAACTGGTTTTATGTTTTTTTCTTATATCATTGTTCCATAATTCACACTATCGAAAATTTTCGGTAAGTCCAGAAAGATTATTATCCAATCATACCATTATCAGTTCCCTTGTTATAGTGCAATTATGCATTGAACGAAAACCCCTAGGTAATTGGTGATTCGATTGAGAGCATTGAATGTGTTTTTATCCGAGCCCAAATATGAGAGAATTGTGAAAGCAACTAATATACGCATTCAAAAGTGCCCGAGGTAATTAATTTTGTGTGATATTTGTTCATGTGACCCTCAATGCCATTTTCGTAGTCACGCTTCGAAACATGAATTCACGGAACACATTAAACGAGCGGCAACAGTTGCATAAGTTCCTTATAATTGAGTTCAAAGAAAGCAATAAGCAATACCTGCGAAATTGATATGACAATTAAACGTTTATAATTGGGTATCAATAGAAATAGGAAGGGTAATTAATATGATAGACAAAAAAAATAAATATTCAAAATTTTGGCACAGAGATGAGAAACACAAAATTTTAAATTGCAATCGTAAAATCCCCAAGATTGATCAGCAATTCAGCAGTAAATACAGATTGCCTAAGAAATGTCAGTCATTCCCTAGATGAAACAGCTCCACGCAAACTGCCATTGGACACCGAACTTAACCCGGTACAATGGCATGCATGGTAACTATTGCAAAAATATCAATAAAGCGAACATAATTGCAATTATTTTGATACTCGTAGTTCGCAGTAATTTTGGCTGGTGTAGTTATAGCCAATGCTGGGCTCATTGCGATCACGTTGTACAGGCTCCTGCTCCTGTGTCCTATTCTCATGCTCCAATAACTGTGGCAAAAACTCAGCATGTTTTGACTAAACATGACAACGAATACGATCCACATCCACAATGGAAGTTTGGCTATGCTGTGTAGGACTCTACCTCCGGCGATTCGAAGAGTCAAGTGGATGAACGCCGTGACGATACCGTTCATGGTGACTACTTAGTACTTTGGCCCGATGCCTTCAAACGCGTGGTGCAGTACACAGCCGATGACGTCAACGGTTTCAATGCTGTTGTCAGCCGCATACCATTGGAAAAGGTTAGGTTAGGTTGCGAAGGTGTGTGCGGATACGGTATCCGCACTTCCACTCGGAGACAAAAATACCAAGAGGAGGCATACTCGCCCTTACCCGCGATTTCCGTATACATTGGAAGTACCACTACTATTAAACCATTTGGTTTTCCAGATGAAAGTGAGCTCAAAGATAACCTTCGTTTTCTTCATGTCTAACCTAGGCCATAAAGCACGTGAGACTTCACAGTCGTCACGATTAGTCCATAAGTTATTGGTCACCGCAAAAGTGAATTCATCTATGCACCTAAACAGTTGACATATCGGAATTTGTATTGAGGTATCTGCTTCGTTAATGTCCATTTCAATGCCCCTTCTGGCCATCTCGTCTGCTAATTCATTCCCTTCTATATTGCTATGTCCGGGAACCCAGCAAAGTGAGACCTTGTTGGGTCCAATGTTCAGTAAGGTACGGCATTTCATTACTGACTTCGATTTAACTGTCTTGGATTCTATTTCCTTAAGCGCTGCCTGACTATCCACACTAATGATATTCGAGGGTGGAATTGTACTACTTTGTATCAGCCTGGCCGCTTTCCCAACTGCATAGATTTCGGCCTGAAAGACACCGCATGCGTCAGGCAGCCGCTTGCAAGCCTTCTGAGAAGACGCACGCCCCCGTTCCACTCTCCATTTTTGAGCCGTCAGTGTAGATGATAATGTCAGAATTACCCGTTACAGAGTGACTCCCAGTCTTTTCTGGTTGGATAGAGAGTTGGAAATGTAGGTGAAAAGTCTAGAGAAGAAGTCATGTAGTGTAGTGTGTGTGTAGTCTGTAGCTGTTTCTATGTTAGCCGTAACTATCCACCATTGGAGAAAGTGAGTACTGTTGTGAAAGAGGCACCTGTCGCCTATGCTGCGCCGCCAACGAACGTTTCTAAGGAGTACACTTCGTCCTTGACCTACCATCTGCAGAATCGCAATTGAGATCTTGTTGCATAGTTTAAAGAACACTCATTAATCCGTGTTGCTATAACATTAATTATTAATAAATTAAGTCAAAAAAAAATTTTTAATTTCTATTGAAGCTGTGGCAGAAAGATGCAGGATTTTTATTATACACACAAAAACCATAATTTATATCAAACCTCATAGGTTAGACTAAGTAGACAGGATCCTTAGTAATAGTACTGCTGACCAAATGAATTACACAAACCTCAAGTAACACAATTTATGCTGTTATTTTTGGGAGAATTAATAACCTTTTAGGATGTTGGCAAAGGAAGATACTCCTTGATTCCGTTCGGAAATTATGTTTCTTGTGTCTGAAGTTTGGCTTTAGCAGCACATTAACAATGAAAAAGAAATACAGCTCTTCCCAACTGGAGTCTTCTCACATTCTTCAATAGGTGTTAAGGAGATATCCAGCTTTCGGAAGTATTCGTTCCCTACCATGTATCTTAGGGTAACATACACGATTTTGGCTATGACCCTTCGTATCTTGATAATGTAATCTCGCGAGCCGTGAGTATAAAGATTTAAATCAGGCCACATTTCTTTTCCTTGTTTCTACCAACAATTGATTTTTTAAGTAACTTTTGACCTTTTACCTTCAGTCTACGAACCGAACTTAGATATCGCTGATCATCTTATCAATCCCCTTAATGTGCATGTGGCCGGTAACCCCAACCAGATTCATAACTGAGTCCTTTCCCTCCGCTGCTGAACTATCTGAGAATAAAGTTGTACTCTGCAGTACGGTAAATAGTGCAGAGCACATAGATTGGTTCAAGAATCAGACTAATACAGCTAATCCAAGGCAGGAAAAATATACGATTCTATGTCACACCACACTTTTGAGCTGTATGTGAAGTTAGCACCTCCCAACCCGACAATGACATTGTCCAATTTCCAGTCCGAACTGGGGGACAGGCTAAACTTAAAGCTCAGCATAGCAACACCTTTTTATGTGATGCTATCAATTCAGTCTGCAATTGTGATTTTATGTTATCTATTATTGAATATCTTTGTCCCTTGAGATGATTAGTATTGGTACCCACGTCTTAGCAATTTTGGAGCAAGTCTGGGTTGTCATCGATGTTGGGTAGCAGTTTATTCCACAATAGCACATTTTTGAACAATTTTGCTTTCACTTGTTTCAAGTTCAAATATTGAGTAAATATTGTGGATATTTAAATTTTTGTTTATGTGAATATTTTAAGTCTTGGTCAAACTTTTGATCAGTTTGGATTATTAATTCTTATTCTTCCGATGTTGTTCCACAAAATTTCTTGTTCGAAGGATAATCTAGGAGTCTACTAGAATACCCTAAACTAGTTCTGAATTATTTTGTCAATGGGAGCTGTCGAAATTTAACAAGAAGGAGATTCTGAAATTTCTTTTCGATCAATTCGGAGACAAGCATATGAAATAGATTTTATTCAACAAATGAAGTGGTTAAATTCCTTTTATTACGGACCCTAAACATTGCAGTTATCACATTGCCGACTAGGAAAATAATCAACCATCATCAAAAGAAAAAATGCATTCAAAAATTAAATACAAATGAAAGTTCAGAAACTTCAACAAATAAAGACACACTGAAATCCAGAAAATTGTCTGATTTATTTGGTGTTAATAAGACATCTTCATACAAAATTACGACACTAAACACTTGTGACGAAAATATTTTGTAACTTTTGTTGATTGCTTTATTGTCCTCTTTTTGTAATAATTTGCCAACCTCTACACAGTGACCTTGATTCGTCCGCTTTAATCAGGCTTGCACCGCATTATAACTCCTTTTGAATGCAATCAACGTCAAGTTTCCAATTGCCCCTTTAAACGTTAATTTGCGAATATTATACTAAATTATTTACATTTGTGCTTCGTGAAAGGATAAAAAAACTGATATGCTCGCAACAGGCAGCAGCCGAGCGCACTCATTACCCAAAATCGTACAATCCCAAATTGAAAAGGACCGAATCAATGCAATGCACCGATTCAATAATTCCATGCAAATTAAATTTAATGTAAGTAATTTTTAAGACGAATAACTACACATGCACTTCAAGGCAGGCCCAGCACCGAAATGACGGACGGTTGCATTTGTATACAAATTGATTTCAAAAGTACTCGAGCATCGCAGCCCAAAGTCAAGTGCCTAAAGAGTGAGTGCGCCGCCGACAGTCATAATTATTTATTCCCTTCGCTGAGGTTGTGACAACATAATTTACGGCGGCTGTCGTCTTAATTTGCCGCTTAAGACCAGTCCAAAATAAAACGGCCAAATTCTTATGAAAAAAACGTAGCTAGTGATGTGAAATATAATCACTTTTAGTAGCTTGCTCAGTTAATTTATCGTTACCAAGTAGAGGGACGTATAATTATTTACGACATAAACATTGTTTTCATTGACCTCACTCATTTGCCGCCCACAGACAAAGGGGAGGTAGGAATTAGAATTCCTTCTAAACAAGTATTTGAAGAATATAAGACTTTGATTATGTCTGCTAAAACGATATTTGATTGTATTTAGCCAAAAAGTGAGTTTATCGATCGCAAGAATAAAATATAAATAAAACATAGGAGAAATTAAAAGAATTCTAACCCAATGGAAGATATTATATGAAAATAAATATGTGCACTGACAATTGAGACCATCATCATCCGTATCCCTGCAATACGAAATAAACAATTGATGTGGAAAATTGCAATAGTATGCAACAGAAACGTCTACTTCTTCTATTCCACACAACAATACAACTTGTTGCATAGGAATGTCGGGAATAATGGTTACTAGAGTAACTTTAAAAGTATTTGATAGCTTGTGTAGTCGACTTTATTTTCTTAACAAAAGTGAGTATAATTGCCAAATCCAATTAGAGAAATCCTATAAAATAGCCACATTAACAATAAACGAAAAGTGTCATATGAAAGAATCAGGTAGCGAAGTTGGGCAATCCATTTAATACAATTAGAGAAAATGCAAAAAATTTATTGAAAGTTAGTTAGTGAGACAAGGAATGGAACAACGCCTTTCCAAATGTAAACATTACAGCATATGAACTGTGATTAGTGAAACTCTTTCAAAAACTGACGACCACATCAAATATATATGTACATGATTTAAATTTTAAACAAAGTCGATTATACATACGATTCTGAACAACAGAATTGACTATCGCCTTCTTGGTCATGCGACCATATTTTGTAGCAAGAGGTTTCATTCCATATATCTAACTTTCTTCTATGCCTACACCCAGCACTACTCGTTACTGAGGTAACTTGGGAAAGTAATGAATACTGGACTAATTTCGACATCTCTACTCTGCTCTGTACTAAACTGTGTGTGGATTCGTTTCGTACATACTTGTGTGTGTAAGCATTTTTTGGCAACAGAGTGTTAAGGTCAAAGTCAGGTTTTATTGTTTCATTACCGTTGAATTGTTGCATTGTACACGTTGGTGCCTTTATCGCCGTTCATCGTTCCAAAATCCGAGCAGTTGCGCGATTCCCATGTAAGTTAAGTGAGCGTAGCCGTATTACATTCGCTTTTACACTCCATATATAAGTACGCATAAACAACAACAACACCAAAAACACCAAAAGCACCAAAAACACCAAAAGCACCAACAACAACCAACTACCAACAATGGTAGGAAAGAGTAACTGCAGCGGCAACCAATAAAAGTTCAATTACAATTTACAAACCGCATGCGCAGCCATAATGCGAGTGAAGCCAGTCGCCTGGAGTGGCTCACTGAGCCACGTTGCTACATGTTTTCATGATTCCCCCACTATACTACGTTATTTCAATTTCATTTTTGGACGCTTCATTGTAGCTGTCTTTCTGTTTTTGGGTTTTTTTTTAGGTAATACGTCCAAAGCCGTCTCAAGTGTATCATCGTATGAAAAGTCACCGCATTTGAGTCGGGCGGGCAGGCAAACAATTCCAACCTTGATTCATACTCGTATTAAAATCGAAAGTGAATTATGTGCTGATAAAGCTTTTTAATTTAATGTTTTTAAATATGTACGAGTATTAAATTAAACAAAGATTAATTTTATACAAAATTTAAATCAATTTATATTTAAATTAACTATTCAAATTGGGGAAAAAGTTTAATTCGAATATATTGAAAGTGAACTAAAAGGAAAAATTGAGTGTGGAGAAGTAGAATCATTTCATTTTGTTTACAAGAGATGAGATGCAATAAAAAATTCTCATTTTTATCTGTGTTGTTAATTGTTATTAGTAAATAACGTAGAGTGGAGTTAAAATCCGATAGATTTATAATAATTATAAAAATCAGAATGAAGAACACACAAATAGCTACAAAAATGCTGCACTTAAATCAGTTTCATAATTGCTGCCCGAGTCGAAAGCAACATGTTAAAATACACGCAACGAGAAAAAAACTCATAAACCCCAATTCATTTGATCAGCAGATTACGTTCCTTAGCATTAATTATAAACTCACATATATAGCCATCGCATTGTAGGTAAAATTTCCACTATAGACATGTAGATTTCCAGACATGTAGATTTGAGTCCATCCAAATAAATTACCTTCTAAAGTACTTACGAACAACTACTGAAAGCGCATGAAAAGAAAAGGTAGATTTACTTTAAGGTTGAAATAATAATCTAATAAGAAAAGTCCCTAAAATTGTGATTATAATACAATTGTATTTCGTATTTCAAATCATATCCGAAATATAAGTTAATTGAATTAGGTCTCACTTTAAGATCTATATAAGATAAATTAACTTTACATCCTCAGCCTATTCCAAAACATTGATGAAGCAATATTTGTATTTTAGATTTAGGATATGTAATGTAGATTAAGATTAATGTTCATCATGAGCTTCTGTTATTCAAAAGCGCTTTATTACCAATAAAATTTGTAGAGTGTTGAAGAAGCGAAACCCACATCTTCTATATTCTTCCACTATTTATTTAGTATATAATAAAAAATGTTGTTGTCGATAAATTATAAAACATATAAATTAAAAAACATTAAGCTGTCAAATTAATTACTTTAATTTTATATCAAAATAAAACATAAAATCCCATAGAGAAATTAAAGGGATGAACGGCATATATATTATAAATATATAGTAATATAAAATATTTAATATATTATATAAATATATATAAATAAAAAAATATATGACAGCAGTACATTGGATGAAACTAAAAGTACAAAGAGTAGATTTGGATATAGTTGCGTTTATTTTAGTGTTTGTCGCATACAAAGATTAAGAAAACTCCCACTTTAAAGGATTTTGTTTTAGCTATTTAAAATATTTCAGTCAATAAAATCAATATAATAGATCAATACGTTTAATGACTAGTAACTTGGCGACTTCAATAATATACCAATTTTGGTCAATACAAATTTCTTTTGTGAAGAGGATGCATGTAAGTGTAAAAAAAACTTTCCGGCATATTCCTCAATTTCTGCAGTAATCATAATTAGAAATTTTTGAATATATAAAATTGCATACGAATGACCAATAAAGTCTGACCGTTTATTCTAGAAGTGGGAGGAATCTTTGTAAGTAGTTTTTAGACATCTCAGGGAAACTCTGATTAAACTAAAAAAAACATTGAAACACAAATGTTTCGAACACTGAAAACTAAATTAGTTGAAGAGAGACCCGAGTATAACTTAATGGGTAAGTAAACAAACCAAACCACTGAAAAGAACAGATGAGATTCAAAAAGATCCACTGAACACGGGGGATTTATCAGCTCATATTTTGAAGAGGATGACCTAGATGAGGGCAACTCGGTCACTGGCAATAGATATCGGGTAATGATTCATGATTTGTTTGTAGATTGGATTATATCGACCTCACAAAAATGTAGTATTCACACTGCACGTGATAGGGAGGATTGCAAGTTTTCTACCTTCTCAAGGAGGCGATATAAACTAGTCATTGATATTGTGCGGTTTAGCACGTATAGACTACGTTTTTTTCGGACTACGGTTATTGAGTGGAGACTTACACTCAATAAGCTACGACTGGATGCCAAAAACAATTATGTTTTATTTTTATGTAGCATCAAGTCCGAAATTTGTCGGAAGGATATAAAAAGTCAAGCAAAAGTCCGCTCGTCCATCCAAGGACTTCATTTTTTACTGCAAAATAATCGTTTTAGAGATTTAGAAAACCAACCAATGCTTGTAAAATACTTCTGTTTTGATATGAAAATACATTTTATTATACATTTTATGACCTAAAAATCTGTTTAGTATTACTGGATGATGAATATAATTAACCCACTACTCGTATTGCACAGTGTGTGCTGATTAAATCTCCAGTTTGATTCATCTTCGGGATTCTTTGTTATCAAAATTCATGTATTTTCTTCTTACTATCGCATCAAACATAATATAATATTAAAATACTATCTGCTCTGACTCCGCTAATCTGTGACTTACGCCCACTTTTGACACCACAATTATGAATAGTTGACGTTTCCTTTGAAAGGTTCACGCATTAAATCTAAAAGCAAATGGACGTAGACAGCAACACGCCTTCCAAGCGCGCACTACAGGTGGCAATCAGTTGAATGAACAGCGTCATAGGAGGCGAATGCAGGAATACGCGTGTCTTCCGCAAAGGCAAGTCATGCTGCAGTTCGTAGGTATGCACATCCCATGGGTGAACAACAGATACGGTGGAAAGGTGTGCCGCATGCCTTTGTTGGGCACAGTATCATGCAATTGCACGCATATTTCTGAAATGACGCACAACTGCACTGCAACTGCATCGGCACAAGACCGTCACTTGCTACATCCTTACGCACTGACAATTACAATTGACAGAAGGCCTCTGACTACTGACTACAGCCATGGACGCTTGACTACCTGAACAGATTAAGCAGCTTTGATTTACTTCTACCAAGGTGATGTGTCAATGCTTCGCTATTCGTACTGTAAAGCAAGGTGGCGGGCATATGCAGGAACGTGACAGAAAAAAATGTATAAATAAATGAGAAATTGCAGGTTAAATTTTAAAATCACATCGTTTATTCAATAACAACTACAACAATCCAACTACAGCAATCGGCCGAAATTATCTAATAAGCGTAAGAGATAAGTGGCGATGCGTATGAAGTCTTCACCACAGCTGGACCAGCGGCTACCAATGGAGCGCTGTGTAATAGCGGTGCTGGCGCTGCGAAATGTGCATGGTGGGCAGCGAGAGGTGCTGGAGCAACGAAAGGTGCATGATGGGCGGCAAGAGGTACAGGAGCAGCTGCAAGCGGCGCATGGGCGGCGACAACAGGCGCTGGAGCAGCAACAGCAGCAACCAAAGGTTCGCGGCGCACAACAGCATTGAAACCGTTGATGGGATCGGCAACGTAGTCCACAATACGTCTGTAGCCATCGGCATCGTTCAGCGAGTATTGTCCTTGCACAACATTACCATCGCGAGTCTCCACCTGGGACTTTGAATCACCTGACAAAGCGTCCTTCACATCATAGCCAAAAGTGTACTGTGGGTGTGGATCGTACTCATCCACGTTCGCAGCAGCAATAGCAAACGGGGCAGCTGGTGCCAAGATACCGGCACTAGCAGCAGCAATGCAAGCTGCGAATAAAGTGATCAACTGAAACAGAACCAAAAAAAGTGACCCTATTAATCCACACTAAAATGTTATCCTGTGTGCGTGTCCTTACTTGGAATGCCATTTTAAATGATTAGGTTGATTGATTTAGCTGCTCTAAATACCGTAAATGGTTTTGAACTGATTTGGTCACTGTCCAAGTGGAGCTTATATACCAAGTCCACAAAACGTCCGAAGACAAAGCGAAAAAATGCAATTCGAAACAATATTGAACGTGCTCAGTTGCAGCGCCTCAAAACGCTGCTATTGTAACACACTCATGGAGGGGTTGGCGAACAAAATCCCACATGCATACATGCATGAGTACAGCAAGGCTACGCGATTATGTAGGCACAACTACTTGCGCAGCTGTCAATGTACAAGTAATAAAATGTATTTTGGATGGCACTTTGGCACAACGCACTAAAATTTATAACACCGTCTCAAAGACAAAAAGATAGAGACAAAAATCGCATGAATATAGTCGAACCACCACTACCCATGCACGATTATAATGTAATTTAATCGCCACCGGTCACTACTAATCAATGCAGCGCATGCGTGAATGCACATAACAGTCGTGAACAGACTCAAACAGTAGCTTTGACTTTACTACGACATGCGAAATTTGCTGCCCTTTTTCTGAGTGGTGTGGTTGTTGTTTCTGACGTGGTTGTTTTCGTTGTTAGTATTGCTATTTAATAATGCTTGAAATACTTCCTATCTATAGATTTATAAACGTTTAAATGTCAATACATGCTCGTAAAGAATCCTCTGAACAAATTGTAACCTGCTGCAGAATTCTGATTATTCCACTATATTCCGCTTAATAGAGAAATTCCCAAAGAGAAACTTATTTTACTTGCAATTGTCAACGAATCAAGAATATAAAGTATGGTAGAAAAAAAGAGCATTTCCAGTCGAACAAGTCTTCAAGACATCATTGACGATAATGTTCTCTGACCACATTTATTTAACAAGCTTTTCTTTATCCAACTCTGAACACATTTCTTCAATAAACTCTGAATCTTTATCCAAAAATTAATGGATGACTCACTTGATCGATAGAGTCCTGCAAGTCTTATTCAGTATAATTAGCAAAGCAGATTTGATTTCAAATACAAAATACTTTATCGATATCATTCCAAGAAACTCGCCAATTTAGATTAGTGTAATGAAGTTTGGTAGAACAGATTTTCATAACTACTATTTAACTAAAATCCTCAATATTGGCGATTTTATCAAATTAAAATAATTAAATGATGGTCCGAGAAACTGTCAATAAATCAGATTGGATGGAATAAGATGAATAAACAGAGAAAGCCAAACATAGGTTAGGTTAGGTAGGAGTGGCCGCCCAGTTTGCCAAAAGCACACTTGAGCACACATAATGGCCCATTGTGATACCACGGTGTGGCGCCGTTCAAGCACTGACTAAAAAAGTTCCCTTACTTGGGATGTTAAACATAACCTCTAGATCATTTTATGCATGGCATTATGTAAAAAATGTTTTTTTGATAGTGAAAAATATATCCGAACATTAGAATTATTGTCTTGAGAACATTATTGATGATATTTTATCAATGATCACAAACTTTTAGTTAAACTTTGACTGGGTACGAAATAAGAATATATAATTAAATTTATATATCATTGTAATCTGATTGCTTCAGAAATGATATTTGCTTAAAGGTAGCAACAATTTACTGCGATAGGAAAGATAAATTAAAAATTTGGATATGAAGGAAATGAAAAATGATTAACAAATAATTATATCATAATAATTGTGATAATTGTGCATTGTACATTCATAGGTGTGAAATTAGTAAAGGGAGGGTCGTAATCGTTCCATTATGAAGTGGATTCAGTGCACTAGAATAAGCAGATATGAAATCTTTAAATCAACTCTACACTATCCGTATTAGCTTTTCTCAATCTCTCTCTTGCTTATAATAACTGAAGTATATAAAACATCTCTACAGTTAATGAGAGAAGTGAAATTCAAAGTTCTATTGTCTGTTATTTCACGCTCACGCATCACACGGAAATAAAGTTTTTCTGGTTCAACTCAGAGACTGAGAGTAACAATTTTAGTTTTGAAACCGACTTTGAATTGTAGTTCAGTTCTACCTTCTTCTCCCATAAAGTTCAATAACTTTATAATGGACACTAATTTGGAGCATAGTATTTATGTTGGAAGAATATTCATGGTTCTTAATATGAGCAGGTACTTTTCATCATTCCCGTTCCCTTTCAATAGACTTAGCTGTCAAATAGATTCGCATTTGAAAATATATATACGAGTACACGCTATTTAAAAGAAATAATATAACATCGAACTAATAATGTATAGTTTTATGAATATGCAGGCCATCACCGTGAAAGAAAATAAGCGGACACCCACCAAAAAATATTTCGCCAATAAAATGTTTTTTAAATTATGGAACTATTTCTCCCTGGTGTAATTAATTCAGATATGCTTGTACGAATCTACCACAGAGTCGGAGGAAGGACATCAATGGCATTCGATGGAAACAATGACCCATAGAGTAAAAGGTTGATGAAGCAATTGAAATTTAAATATGCTATACAGAATGTAGCAAATAGTGGCAGGTGGTCGAAGTTACTCACCTCTTGATTGAAATCAGTTCGAACAAATCTGAACGTAACATGAAATATTGCACAACTTCTTCAATTTTTTATAGCACATGCACGTATAACGCCAAATAAATCCCAATGTGCATACACTCCACCTCTGCATGGAATTTACAGTTTGATTTCGCATTTAATGACGCCAACCTTAACGTAGCATTCGAGCTACTACAACTGAAAGCAAAAGTGCCATCCAGCCATGTGTCGCGCCGCACTTGCGCTTTACGCGCAATACGCGTGACGAGCAGCACAATTAAATTGCAATCAGAGCCGCAATGAAGCCGCCGAAGTGACCACTTTTTTTCATAATAAGTCATTAACAAATTAGCATAAAGTGTCAGTTAAACGGTAGCAGTCGCGGCTTTTTTATGGAATCCGCTTAAAAACGTGTTCACGAAAAATGGTACACATATGAATAAAAATGCATTTAAATGGCTCAGCGGAGCAAATGTGACTCAAAATGGCAATTCACACACTCTGACAAGCGGAGACCATATTACACGAGAAATTTGCACGGCTGTCCAAAGTTTACAAGTAATCAAAATTACGAGCGAAGAAAAGAAAGCCACCCGAGCCCACCCACCTGCCGATAATTTGCCGGCGAAAAAACGTAAGCAAAAATAACAAATTATACGCAGTTTCTGTCTGAAGTGATGTATTGTTCAGGTATGTATGCCTTCATGTCCCACGTAATCTTGATCACTCTTTACGTATTCATTTTAATGAGGCTTTCACATTATGCTTGAGGTAACTGTGAGGAGTTTAAAGCTCATGAGAACATTATAAATTTAAATGCGTGCGTCTGGATAATGTACAAAGATGGATATTGAAAATCGAATTTTTACATATATATATATATATATATATATATATATATATATATATATATATATATATATATATATATAATTTATGATGACTAAACTATCAGAATCCGCATACTAGTTTAAGGACCGTTTACTTGTGTGATAAACGTAACAGAAGGAAATTTTCTCTAAGACCAATGGGGGCGATTATGATTGTCTCGAAACTTTAAAGACAACACAACCACGTGTGTTGATTTTATGACCATTTTTTGTGGAAAATAATAATAATAGAATTATATGAAATTGGCACTGCTTCATTCTTCTTTGCAACCACCTGATTTATAAAACTTATATAGTATATTTCTTGACTTTGCTGTATAAACGCTATTACTATTTTTCGTCATAACAGAGAGATCATTTCACAGTACGTCACTGCATTCATCAACGCTATTACTAGAGAGATCATTTCACAGTACGTCACCACACTGCATTCATAATCGGTTGCAAAACAAGAACGTTGCGAAGTTCATGACTTCTAGAGTGTTGGCAGCACTGGCAACAAATATTCAGTTAATAATTACATATATTAACCATTAAAAATCATGCTTGACGGCATAGTTCCAAATCACTAAGTCATATAAAGGAAGCAATCTCCACTCGTTAAGTACTACGACATCGCTAAGTTTTGTTGTAATAATATAACAGAATAAATAAGCGACATTTACTGAATTGAGTCACGATTCACATTTACAGACTGTGTAGATTTTAAATTGGAAGTAGGCGACGGAGTTGGTAGAAAGGAAACTATTCCAAGGACGCATATAAATCGAGTCCTAGATGAATAAGAAAATTAACATTTTTAATTGTTATCAGGGTAGTTTAAAAAGTTTGTACTTTTTGAATAAATATTGGATTTTTTTCCAATCTTTTATTTTGCTGAGTATTTTGTTAAATAAATGAATCCTTTTATAATTCCTCAAATACTGGTAAAAATAAGTGCTAACTGTCCAAACGCCTTCTCAGCAGTACTTTCCGATACTGTACTTTTCAGTTGCCTCCAAGTTCAAAATATTCTTATCACTTTTAGGTGTTATTCGCTTGTTCTTGTGATACGCTTGGTGTAATTGAAGCTGGTTGCTTATGCCTTTCACAGCCACGAAGTGGAAGTCAGTATTGAAATAATGACCAGGACGTCGTGACTCTTTGTCTGTTTGTTTCAGATGAGGTACTTCGTCTGGTCCTTGCTCACTATCACAAGAGTCAGTCGAAGTGATTGTTACTCTAAACGAGAGCCATGCCGTTAAGATTGCTCGCTTCTTCAAGACAACATCATTGTTCTCTGTCTGGCTCGGAAAACATCGTTAGTTTTAAACAGGGCAGATACTTGTCATTTCCGTGTTCCTATGCCAGCGCGTGACACTTACTGCATTATCATTCTCAGCCAAAGGACTTCATAGAATACATCTATTGCGATTTATAAGTGGTGTTTAATCGGATTGCCAATCGCTTCATAATCGATCGTGTTGATTCATTATTGTTGGGTTTTTGCCCAGATCTGGGGCTAGAGAATATGATAAATGGTTGACTTATCAAGTCTGATCAGCTGGTTGCCGGATACCGATACGCCAAATATAGTAGACTTGTCCTGTTTGCTTATTTCGTAATAGCACCTCTGTTCAAGATTGAGGTTTAAGTGAATTCATTCATCTTACCAGCATTATGTCGCCTATGATGGATTTGTCGGTGGATTTAAGGAGGCCAGCATTTAGGCGAATTGACTGATCGGATATTATTGTAGAATAAGGACCCTTCATATTCAACATGCGTTGAATAATTGTCCTCACGAAATAATTTATCCCGGCTCTTCTGATGAATTGCTAATGTGTACACGAAAGGACACATTAACAATTTATTCTTGAATAAGAGAACAAAAATTCGTGACAATTTTCGTTATTTTGTTTTACTGTGAACGTGTTGACCAGTGAAATAGTTGTGGGCAGTTTGAAAAAACATGTACTCCTTGTAACTCAACTCCATATCCCTTGTTTGATTAAATACAGAGTGAATGTTTAAAGTGCATATTTTTTTATTATATGAGTATACAAAATTTAAAACATAAAAAGTACAAAAGGTTTAACAGAACAGACAAAAAAGAAATATCGCTTGGATCCTTCTTAATAAACGTAGTGTGAGTAGTGTGGAGATGCAAACGAAGTCTTCACCACTGCCGGGGCATGATGGGCAATCACTGTGGTTGGGACAGTCTTCACCAGATGGGTGGTGGGGGCTTCGTGAACAATGTGGGAGGCTGGAGCCAGGTGCACAGTAGGCGCAGAGTGAATCAACGTATGTGTAGAGGCGTGATGTACTTCAGGAGCAGAATGAATCAAGGCGTGAGTTGGTGCATGGTGGACGACGGTGGGAGCGGAGTAAGTCCTAATGTAGGCAGCGGGCTGAGCGTAGGTGTTAAGGTTAAGGTAGGTTTGCTGTTTAGCTGGCAGAGCTACAACTGGTGATTGTAAAGCAATGCGCTGAGGAAGAACGGGCTTTGGTGCCGGTGCTGGAGCTCGCACCGGAGCAGGAGTCGCAGCTGGTGCTGGTACTGGTGCCGGTACTTCGGCGGGAGCTGCCACTACAGGAGCGGAAGCCACACCCAAAGGTTCCCGCCGCACAACGGCATTGAAACCATTCACAGCATCAGCAGTGTACTCCACGATACGTCGGTATCCGTCGGCATCGTTCAACGAATATTGACCCTGTACAACATCACCGTCGCGGTTCTCTGACTGAGACTTGACATCCCCGGTAACGTCATCCTGGACTTCATAGCTGAAGCTGTAGCTAGGATGGGGATCGAAGTCCTCTGCTTTTTCCAGCTGAGCTTCAGGTAATAATCCAGCACTGGCTACTGCGACACAGGCAAAAATTGCTAAGTACTGAAATAAATTTATAATTTCAGAAAGAGAACAATTGTATGGAGAGTCACACTAGGACAATGCTAACTTACTTTGAATGCCATCGTTTACTATTATGCTCAAAGAAGTTACAGTTGTTTAATGGAAAGAGACTTGCGGTTGAACTGATGCATTCTGGAGTGATAACTCGGTTTATATACCTTGCGCAGCATCTTCACTTCTTCATTTTCCTTTTTCGCCTTCTTCCTTTTTGCATCCCAGCGGTGTGACCCAATGCCACACTAACAAAAGAGAGCGCACCGAGCAACATGTGCAAACTAATGCGGCAAGGTCAGTGAATTCTCGAAATGAAAGCAACATTTTGCATCGCTTGCAGTTATCACTGACGTCACGTTCACAGCGTCTGCATGCCTGCGCGCACATATGTAAATGTATTGATTGCAAGCTGCCCAACCGATGGCGCAACCGGTTGCCTTCACTGTAATTAGAACTGGAACTGTTCGCCGAGGCAAGTGTCATGGACACTTCTGGTCAGCGAGTGTATGTATGATTTTGCAAATGCAACGCGCAGTGGATCCTGTTATTGTTCACTTGTGCCCCGTGGCAGATTATACAGTTTCGGAGCACATTGAACATTGCATATATTTAAAGTCCTCGTTTCCCCAAATTTAAATATTTATGTTAAAGAATCAGAGTATAGGGGCAGAATGCAAACTTCCTTTCCTCAACTTGTAATTTTTTCGAATGCCATTTCATAAAAGGAATAGCAAATCAATTGACTGCTAAGTCTTAACTGTGGAAGCCGATACAAATTATTTTCGCATCAAAGTGTCCTTCCTACTCTCTCAGAAGAGCACAAAATTCCATTTATCTGTGAAATGTATTAAATATTTCTACTAAATCAACACGAACTCGGTAACATCACCCTAAAGATAGAAATAATTGCAAATAAATAGAAACTAAATATAAATAAGGTTGCATATTTTTGGGGTGACCCAAAAAAATTTCAAGGCATTTTCTTAGTATAATTTTAGGATGCTACTTCATTTATTGTGTGTTTATAATATTGAAACTGAAATCCTTCGCTCCACAAATCAGGCAACGCATGATTAAAAAGTTTGCTATACTAGACTTCAATGGGTTCATATACACACTGCTGATGATGGCACACATCACTGCACTATTTGTAAATCCAAAGAAGAAAAATGAAGGCGATCTGTAAAGCACCTTTGATTAGAAACAAAAGAAACCGAATATTAAAATTATATTTATACAATTGGTGAACACGGCAATTTTTATACAACTTTCCGAAATTGCCGATGGTAATTGTGGATTGAGTTTTTAATAACCAGTAGAACCTTCATGAATGACATCAACATGAAGTTACAATTGAGAAGCACATTGGTCAACGGGGGTTGCATTGAGTTCAGTAAAATATTTAGAAACAGAAACTTGACGACCAAAATATAGCCTCTAGAAGTCCCAAATCCATTTGACAATACAAACTATTACGGATAAGACAGTGTTCGAGAGGAGATTACGCCCAAAAAGTACATCTGGAGCGAAGATAACAAATAAAATGGAACCCTGCTCTGTGCGAGCCATAACTCATCAAGGATCCAATTCATGTTAACCCATTAAATTATGTGGAGGATAATTTTATAGTACGAGTATATATATCAGTATCAAAGTGGAAGTATAAGTGGAGCAAATCTGGACACTTCTTCACTCTTAATCGTTGAATTGTTAGCAGTGTATGTGTGATTCCTTTCGTTCTGTGTGTGTGATTCCTTTCCTTCGTTTTCGTTATGTTAGGTTAGAAGTGAATGCCAGGCTTAATTGATATATTGATACCCAATTGTTATACCATGGTTTTTATTAATTAACTCATCCACAGATTTTGTCCCAGCACCGATAATAGGTAAATGTGAAATAATTCTAAAAGAGCGTTCATTAATGTTCTGTAGTCAAAGGCTGCCTTAAAATAGATATTAAAAATACTCTCGGAACAATCATAGTTCTCCAACCAGGTTAGTTGCTCTATTATTTCCTTGACCGCTGCTTGATACATAAAGCAGTGATTGGACAATCCGAATGAAATTCAGACTCTGAGGTTTTCGCAATTAACTTTTTTAATTGTTGTTTAGAAGTAGTCAAAGTGCTAACTTCAAAGGCATTGCGAATATAAATATAAAATTATCCCATGACAAGTTTACTCCAAGTGAGGTTCAAGAAGTGAAGTATACTCGTATATCACGCATGTCGTGAAACGAACATTTATTAACCATAAATTTTGTGCAGCTAAATGCAGGATCCTTTGCTAAAATATAAATATAGGTATTTTCTTCTACATTGCGTCATTGCATATTCTCAAACTACTGTTCTTTCTATAGTGAAGTGATCAGCGGAGAAATCAATGTCAGTTAGTTTCTTTGCCAATTTTCATTAATGTTATTGAGTTTAAATATTTATTTGGTTTAATTGGTTTCGGTTATTGAGTTTAAATATTTATTTGAAAAGTGTTTGGGCTTCATAGGGTTTGTGCGAATGTTGTCCATGCGGTGTACCAAAAAGCACTGCTGCACCTCCATGATACATCTCAACTTAATGCCACAAAAGATACACTTTTTTTTACCAATGGGAGAATTATTTTCAAGAAATTTTTTGCCGTGATCCAGATGCCTCTTGCAATACATAGAGAGCCAGATGTTGGGGCCCTTGACAGTAGATTTCTTGTCAACGTCCTTGTGTAGTACAGTCTAGCAGACCGGCATACTTGAGTATAAGCCTTACTAGTGAGGTATATTATTATTATATTATTATATCTTACACCATCATTAATTATGAGTGCTAGCTTCTGAGGCTTTCGACTCCAAGAGAAAAGGATTTTATAGAAAGAAGCATTTTGAAGACCAAGCCCGTGGCAGGATTTGAACCTGCGATCCTCGGGATTTGAGTCTAGCATGCTAGACCACATATGAGTCTAGCATGCTAGACCACAGAGGGTGGCTAAGTGAGGTATAAATTCAATGCAGAATACGGAATACGAATTCTCCATTCATACCCGCAGCCCTTTGACAGGAGCACGCATCTAGAGAGACTATATCTACAATTTATTGTGTCTTTGAAAACCCTATCAAATATGATGTTCATATATCTGGCAAGAGATAATTTAGGACAAGTGGGTTTACTTTGTATATTTTGGCCAACATTTGATGGTCTTAACTAAAGTATGTATAATATATTTTCTGCACCTCTCGTTCCCAAAAATCTGTATTATTAAGAGTTAAATTCTTTAATACTTCCTATTTCTCACCTACTGGTGAGGAGTCATATATTATACTCAACGAGATCTATGAATAAGTATATTCCTCACTAAATATAATAATATAATTAAAGTTTTCATACTCTTAAATCAATACATTTTATATTCTTATTAAACCATCTGGAATATTTTCTCCAAATAGTATCCTTAATTTCTTGAATCAGTTTAAAAATTTGAAGTCACTATAATCTCGTATCTACGAAAGTGTCAGAATCTAAAAATATGAAAGTAAATCAAAGTGTAAACAAGCATACCAAAATTAGAATCAATGAATTGTCTCTTGCGCTTTCTTTATAAACCTTCACAAATCCAAGTGAACATCTCATGCTTACATGATGAAAAAACTCAAACTTGTTATATTAGACGTTTTCAGCTCTAACAACTTGTAAACATGGCCATCAAAATCAAAGAAAAATTGTAAAGCATCCTTTCTAACTGTGAAGGATGTAGATAAAATCTCATCCTTTTTGACAAATCCAGCAAATTTGTCTGTCTAACCAATCGACACGCTCTGCTACCTGCGTGCTTGCAATTGGCTATAACGCACTGAGTATGGTGTGCTCTCTCTAACCAACACCTGGTGGCGAGTTCACAATAAGACTGCTACCTGAGTTCGAATAGAAATGTCACAATTGCAGTGCCTGGTGAGAATTGTTTGTAGAGCCGCAAATACTCGTAGTTGGCATCAGAAACACGTTTAACAGGATGCTTGGCTGGAAAGGCATTTTTAAAGTTATTATCTATAACAAGAGGAAACCGTCATTTATGGAATTCATATACTCACATAATCTAAATTATGGTAGGCGGTTCAATTTGACTGGTTGTTTGTTGAATGACATTAAATCTAAAGTAAAAAATGGAAGTCCTAATTATCAATAGATAAAGAAAAGTAAATTTAGAAATTTCATAAAAATTCTATTTTTAAAGAAACATTTAATTGCATCCTATCTGAAAGACCATAAAAAATGTGTTAATTAAACGTAAATTTACAGTAAAATAAATATTATTATTCTATTCTGATTATTTTTTCTCTTAAATTTTTCAGTGTATTTCTTAAAATGTCGGATGAATAATAATAGGCATTTTGTAAACCTTCTTTATATATGTAGTTATCAAAGAAGTGTTTACATTCCTTAGTAGGTATTTATAATAGTTTTAGTATATAGTTGTTTAAAGTTTGTCAAAAGTTATGAAAACGTTCTTATATATTTATTTTTCCTTTATTTATTATTTATTATACCCCATTACCTAAACAAGTAAAAAGTTTGTACAATTGACCTGTATTTGTAACAACCAAAAGGAGACATAAACTCACACACTCCTTAGAAGCTTCTCTTCCTTAGTTACTTTTATGTTCATCTGTCCACCTATGAGCAAAAATTTGATTAATCTTTAAGAATATTATCTACTATTTTATATTAGACTTGAAAACAGAATCAAATAGCTATATTAACAGCATACCTTCCACGTCCACCTTCCACATATGCAACTGTTCTCACCAAATTTCAAACGACGATCACAGTATCATTCGCTCCAATGATGATCACATTTGATAGTAACGAACATGTGGGTCATACATAAAATGGGAAATATAGGAGGTATTCCCATGCCCATTCAATCTTATTAATTTCTTACGATATATGTACAAAACCAGATTTGAATAGCAGATTATGAAAATAATATAAAACTATTGATCCCACTTAATATTTAATATAATATAATAATTAAACCACCTGCTGTGATCATATAATTATATAAATTCGCCAATAAATTCTCCTAAAATTCATATATTTCCATAACTGAAGTAAGTAAGAACAACGAAATTTTACATAACGAATGGCATAGGCACCATAACACTCACAACAGATCTTTACAAAAGAGTTCAAAATAAATTGCTATAATGCCTGGAGTATAAAGCTTAATGCTAATTGTTGTGTATCATATCAACTGACACGTATTAAATTATATGATGCCAATATCGTCATAGCTTAATCGAATGCCATGCATCATTTTACGTGTGTAGTTGTCTTATAGTACATATGATATATATCTCTTGTAGTCGATCTAACCCATCTTCAACCATATTCATTGCAGTTAGTCAAACCCAATTTCGGTCTTCTTAATTGATTTTTATTTGATTTATACATAATTTGATGTCATATTTCTGTAAACCAAAAACAAGATCAACAATGCTAATGTCAAAGATATTATAAAATAATGCACACCATTAAACTAGGATTACATTTAAAGTGAAGTATGCCAAAATCTTTGATTTCATAAATTCGTAAGAAAATTAACCATCTAGATTACCATTTAAGTTTAGAATACACCATTATCATTTAGTTTAGATGACGCTGCAAAAAATGCCAAAGCGTTAAATCCCTCTAGAACAACAGTGAATTAATTTTTATTATTATCTGATAATTTTGGAATGCATGCAGGTCTGGTTCCATTGAATGTAGAAATTGGTATTGAGAAATTAAAATATGTATTGCGTTGCGGAATGCAAATACTCCTTCATTCTGCTAACAGAAAGTGTTTCTTTATTTTTCAAAACACAGCAGATTTGGTGCCCTTTGTCGAATTACGATCCTAGAAAATATAGTTCCACTTAATACTAACGTAGTAGAATTAGTTGACGGATGAATCAGAAATGAATATTTGTCTGTCAAACTCCTCTGCTTCAATGCACTTGTTGTTTTATTAAAGTCCACAACATTCAAATGCTGTAATTTTTTACTGGAGCGTCATGGAACCTTGAAATTTTGTAACAATAAAGTACCATTGTCAATTTGAGATATCGGCATAATAATGCTACCCTTGAGTAAAACTGATGAAACTTCAAATGGATCTAACTTTTATACTGTGCGTAA
Organism: Clusia tigrina; assembly: GCA_920105625.2. Classification (NCBI taxonomy): domain Eukaryota; kingdom Metazoa; phylum Arthropoda; class Insecta; order Diptera; family Clusiidae; genus Clusia; species Clusia tigrina. The sequence goes on from OV050031.1 coordinate 207,076,601, forward strand.
TATACCTCCTTTGTTTTCGGTCTATCATTTTAGGTTATACTTCTGCCCTGATTTCTGTTTGCAACTTGTGTCCGTCTCTAATGTATTTGGCGCTCAAATCACATTTAAGCAATTGTGAGTGATATCGAATCCATATGCAAATGCTCACATAAAAAGGACATTTGAAAAAAAGCTTTCCTGACGCATTCATAAATGATATAATAAAGAGAAACAGCAAAGCAACGTTGTATTCTAGCTATAAATGCGTTTTTATTTGGATTGCATGTAAATTTTATAAGTTGGTTGAAGATACTGAATTCCTATACTGAGTCATAGAATTATATTTTTCAAAAAATGTTTAATTTTTTTTATTTTTTCAAAGTGAAAAATTATTGTATAAGGTCGCTGGTTCAGCAATGAGAACATGCAATGCCAAACCAGTATGCCAAATTTTTACCATACTCGTAAATTAAAAGCTGTAGTGGCATTTTATTTGATTCGATTAAGTCAATTGCTACCGTTTAACGGAATATGAGCTGAAATAAGGTGAAAGGCGACATGGTTCTATCTACTTCATTTCGACACACACACACACACAGCACGCTCCCATACACCCAAACGCACGTGCGTGCTGTCATCCAGTTTATGCGTACATGCCATGTAAAAATGTACTATGATCAATTCAAAAGAAATGACCAGTAATACGCTCTCGAGTTATAGGCGCCACACACTTCAATCCATCAATTACTGCAGCGCAAATTACAATTGTAAGACAGCGTAAAGCTCAAAGTAAACTTGGTGAACTTATCGCTGCGACAATATGGCCACCGCAAGCGCAACCGCTGCTACTGCCACTGCCTCAGCCGAGGAGCGTGGACATTTCCGGGACGCGGAGGGGCGAACACAGTACTTTCCGATAGAAAACTTTGACGAAATAGCAAATGTCACTAATGAGCGACATGTCACGCTCGTCTGGAATCGAACCAAAGTGAAATTCCTTGTCCAGCGCTGGGCATTATTTTCGTTTCAGTTATCAGGGCGTGCATAATGCGAAGGCGCCAATAACTTTGAAACAACTAAACGCAGTTCAAACGGATTTACGCGTACCTGATATCCAGACAGTAGCTCAACTGAACTACCAATGTAGGCCAAATAAGCTGTATATGAATGTGTCTGGCCAAATGTGATGAGAATGTGTGCTGGACATACTCTTATTTATTTATGGCTCTTTTAATTCTGATACTCAATTTATTTAATTATATTTAATCTTACTTATTGCTATTTTATTGCTCACAGTTATATTTAATTAATCAAATTTTACTACTATTCTATCGTTTGTAATCTTTCTGTCTGTGCTGGAATATTGTGGGAGCGTTTCTGTGAGACTCCCAGAAAGATTCAATTTATGCTGTGTGCAAATCACGATACTTATAATCGAATCACTTGCCAGGCATTAAGGTATTTTAATCTCCAAACAAATGATATGCTGATTCACGATTGTCTTTATTTCTCCAAAAACTGTGAAGTCTCCTACAAAAATTATTTTGAAATAGATTAACTGGAGATTTATTTTTATCGGTTATTATTTTAATGCAATTTTCCCTATACTATACACTTTTCCCCAGACATCATGAGATATTTTTCAAACTCCAAATAAGTTCCAATCATACAATTCCCAGTTATTTATTTATTTTTTTTTTTTTCTCGGAACAATCTAGTAAGCGCAGCACTCAGACAGAGTATATATCCATTGTACTGCACATAAGGTTCCCTTTTACTCTGCTTTAAATCTACTCGACCTCCGAAGAAATAGAAGTAGATCCCGTGGTGCCAAGGAGCCAAGTTAGTTACTCCTCAGTACAGTGCCAAAAATCCCAAACCTGATTCGAGCAAAGGCAGGGCAGACGCAAAGGAAATGGTCCGCCGTCTCGTCTTTTTCTCCACAGGCTGGGCACAGCGCACTGTCTGATATGCCAATCCTTTCCATGTGCCTAGCCCATAGAAAGTGCGCCGTCATCACGCCAACCAACAGCCTGCAGTCCCTCCTACCTAAAGATAGAAGGAACCGTGACCAATTTTCGTCCATCCGCAGCCTCTATCAGCCCACCATGCTCGCTTGTGGGTCGAAACAACCTACTTGTTTCCAGTGGCTTTGATGACAGCAGAAGGGAGTGGCAGAACAGGCTCAGGGCCAATAAAAACAGCCTCAGAGCCCATGCTGCCAACACTAACTCAATGCCTTCCTTCAACATAATCGGATATATGCCATCCAGTCCGGGCGACTTGAAGCTGTCAAAGGATTTGATAGCAAATCTAATAATAGCCTCATTCGCCACAGTTCTGGTGACATACCAATCATGTCGAGAGGGTGTAGCTGCCCTGACAACAGTTCCAGCCAAAGGTGGTTGTTGACGGGCTATGCTTACCTGATTTCCTGGAAAGTGTGACTCCAACAGCAAGCTGAGTGTCTCACTTTGCCTCTCCGTATAGGAGCCATCAGGTTTCCTGAGCGACCCCAGCTTAGCGGTTTGGTCCTTTTTCAGGACTTTGCCCAGTTTTGCCGTGTCACTCAGGGATTCGATATCACTGCAGAAATCTCTAAAAGAAGCCCTTTTCGAGTCCCGAATTAGCTTCTTGTAGTCCCTCTGAACACGTCGATATCGTTCCCAGTCCTCATCAAGATTCGTCTTGAGGGTCCGGTTGAGGAATTCCCAGTTAATACTCCAACCACAGTTTTTAGTTGTGGTATATTGAGAGATGTCGGCCCATTTGTCGGTCTTAGATCGAACTTAGAACAGGTCTGCCTGTAAATCTAGCAAGTTTAACCTCCTGCCCACCTGGAGGAATGGTTTCATTCGACTGACTTTGAATGGAGTCAAATGTTATGTAAGTAATGCTCAGAATTTTCCTGAATTCCCTAAATGTCCCTCGATATGAGGTCAGTAATGTGTGGATCGTTCTGACTTCTGTATGAATAACATTTACAATGCAAGCAAGACAAATAAAATATCTTATTTATATGTACGACCTCACTAAAAGCATCCCCAAGTACTCCATGCATTTTTGAATTGTCTGTGCAAATTTATTTTAATGAATCTTGATTTTCGCACTGGTGACAATCAGAGCCTTAGAACTCTTTTGAAGGAGTAAATTGTTAGAAACGGACCGAAATTTATAAAAATTAATGGGACCAGACCGGAAAAAGGGAAGTTATTTTATTGAAAAAGAGAAAAGAAAGAATATCGGTGATCGGTTTTGCTAAAATCCACGGTTTTGCACCTGCCACTTTCCATCCTTTGATTATTAGAGATTTTATGTCTTTTGGTGAAGACATAAGATCTATGATAAATCCTTTCTGTGCGGAACTATATACAATATATATTCGTATATATAGTCAGCTCCATATTCTCTACACGGATCCTATATTTTGAATTTATTGGAAAATTCTGAAGGATGCTCTGGGTTCACTTCAACATTTTATTTATCTTTTAAACGTTTTCGTACTATCTTTATCCATTTCTTATAGTAGTCATTGTGGACCTTATTTTTAAGAAATCTTTTAGAGGATTTTATCCTTTTTTGCTCTACTATTTGCTTTGCATAAAGTATTTTCCAGAATATATTTGGATAATCTTTTATATTATATATAAACTTCAAAGCCCCTGTAAGTCATTTTTTGTCTCCAGATCTTCTATGTTAGCCAAATTAGGAAAGAAATATTCATATCATTAGAACTTGAGACTAAGGAACTAATTCTGTATAGAATTTAATAGACTTCCTTTCTCAATATGTACACTGAACAAAATTAGATTAAGTTTTATTGAGTCCGGTCAAGAAATATTGAAATTTTTATATAGTCTGTACGGACAATTCATAGTCTCTTAACTACCGAAATAATCCTTATTGATTATAATTTATTATCAAGCTTGTAAAAATATTCCAAAAGTGCGATACTTCCATATCCATATAGGTGGTTCGACTTCAATAAGAGCGAATTGGTAAGGAAAAATTGTATATTTAATATTTTTTCGATGACTTTTTTGTGAACACTTCGAATTGATAAAAATAGGTAAATCATCATTGAAAACTAGTTTTACATATGATGAAAATTTAGTTCAGTTAAAAATTTATATAGAGCAGTTCTTTTTCAACGATGAAATTTATTATTAGTAGAACTCTCTTATTCGGTGTGAAGAGAATTCTCAACAAATCCAAAGAACTTCATTCTATCCAGAAAAATCATCCTTTAGTGTGGTTTAGGGGCTGGCAAAATAATCGAGCCCTAATTTTTCTTTAAAAGAGACAGAATGACATGCTACCATCCATGGCGTCGGATAGAGAGCAAGCAACTGATTAAATTATAACTTTTAAAGTTTGAGAAATTGATGAAGAAAACATTGGTTCACCGTAACGGTGCTACGTAGAATGTGTCGTTTGAAATAATATATTTATTGAAAGAACAATTCGATGATAATATTATTTACAGAACTAGAGCGATGCATTGGAAGCCAATATCGTATGATTTGATATAGTCGGTGTTCTGGATCGTTTGTCAGCTTCATATTTTGCGGTTGATGTTTCCAATAACAGTATAATAAGATCAATAGCTTTCTAATGTACTTAGTCATCTGCTTTAAATTTGAAGCATTTGAAAATTGACAAACTCCTCAGACTGTCCTGTAAGCGATGCTTCTTTCACTGAGATATGTTACATGATTGCTTCCAGTCATAACATACATCTAAAGGATATAGTCAAATCTGTCCTCTATAGCTGGTCACACAAAGCCGCTTTACTCTATCGCCGCCTTAAGAGAATCAATACAATATTTGACCACTTGGGAATTTTATTGGTTATGAAATTTGCAACAGCAAAGTAGTTCAACTTTTGCACATTTTTCGAGTTATTTAATCTAAACCTATCGGGGAACGCAAAGATTCTGGACACTGTCTGGAATTCTCCGTGCCGCATGGTTTTCGACAAAATGGACAGAAAATTAGCATTCTCCAAGCACTTCAAAGTGGTCATCTGTGACCGTTCAGCTTGGAGAAACAATGAAATAATAATAAAACAGGACTCACAGTTGTGGTATACAGATGTGTCCAAAATGGAAGATAGCAGTGCAGGAGCTGGAACTGTAGGGCCAAATTTCCAAAAAGCAATTGCAATGGGAAAAACAGCTTCCATTTTTCAGGCGGAGGTCCACGCTTTAGAGCTATGTGCTAGAGAATGTCTACGCAGGGGTACCCGCTACACCAAAATATGCATACTCTCAGATAGGCAGGTAGCTCTGAAATCATTGATCAACTTCTCATTCCAATCAAAGCTGCTCTGGGAATGCTCTAAACTCCTCAATACTCTAGCAGCGATCTGTTACGCTAATGTGGGTACCGCGACATGATGGACATGAGGGCAACGAAATAGCAGACTCTTTGGCAAAAAGGGGCGCAGACACTGCCTTTATAGGTCCAAAACCCTTCTGTGGGGTAAACAGTAGCTTCACAAATAACTTGTTGTGCGAACAGGAAAAACGAGGTCTGCTAAACTACTGGAGAGCCCAAAAAGAAATGCGGCAGTCGAGACTACTCATTGATCCTGAACACATCAGGGTAGATGCTTCTTTAAACCTTAGCAGAAATGACATCAAACTCTATACTGAACTTTTAACAGGACACTGTAGACTAAATTACCATCTGAAAAAAATAGGCGTGGTAGAAGACGATTCCTGTCGACTCTGTCAAGAGGAGCAGGAAACAGCAGAAGATATTCTATGCACTTGCCCAGCGGTGGCAAGACGCAGACATAATTACCTAGGCAGTGGGTTCGTATCTCCAAATCACCTAGTTAAAATTAATCCCACAGCAGTTACGAGATTTATAAATAGTCTAAGACTGTTTTAGTTGGGTACGAGGCTGCACAATAGATCTCTTAGGTCGCCGTGTTCTTTTAGCCTGTTAATAATAATAATAATAATAATTTAATCTACTAATTTCTATTATGAGTATATCTATGCCAGATTCATTCTGACGGCACCAATTACTACACTCCCCTTAACTCGAATTTGCAAAGTCCAATATTAGATCCCATTGCAATTATAAGACAAATCCAAATACCACACGAACCTTTTTTGTAGGTTAGTAATTTTTACTTTATTAAGTATTTTATTCTATTGGGTCTTATGAAACTGTCGGTCCGTCCAGAGTTGTATTAATGCAAATATTATATGAAAGCGTGTATCACTAGTTTTACGAAAATATAGTTCCAATTACGCCTTCTATCAAAGACAACTATAAAATGAAATCTGTTCAGATATTCCCATAATCCTATAAATACTTCTCACGAAGTTTCTTTTTTAAAGAGTATCAACACGAGTTTTTCCGATTAAAAGCTATGCTTTCAAATCCACAATGAACTATAACGGCGAGATCTTCTGTATATCTGTGGTATAATAATCACAAATCACACTTATTACGATGAAAAAGCAATTCAACAGAATGTGACTCTTATTTTGGCAGTGTCCACTCACCCATAAAATGGATAAAACTAATGGGATTCCTGTCACGTTCTAATTCAATATAAAGTTGATATTTATTTAGAAGGTTGAAACACTCCTTGATTAGGTACAAGGGGGTGTTTCGCACCCTTTATATTATATTCAATTATTAAGAGCATTGTATCAGTGATATTGTTTGTGTTTAGGGACCTTAACTGTCGTCTGAAGCAAAAGTTCGGCGTTTCCCATTATAAAAACATATAAATGGATATCTAATTTATATATCCATAATAAAAAGAGTTTTTCAAGAAACGTTTTTCAGAGGTCAAAACGAAACCCATCAAGCTTAGATCACCAATGCGTATGAGTATTTTTAAATAATACTTAAAAATTGGTTAACCGCTGAGAACTGAGGAAATATTAAGAAATCTTCTTCCATCAAATCCCTCAAAGTAACCTTATACATAAATCATCTAATTTTTAGTCGGTTTGTTTTATTGTCGCCCAGAACAAGCAACCTATAACATGAAAAAACGACGAAGTTCAGTTCTGTATATACTCCCATATATTTTGCTTTTTAATACGCCACAGTTCCCACATGAAAACAAATATCAGAGGATATAAAGTGATCATCCAAACACCGATAAAATCATAGAAACTAAGATGTTCATTTCTTCATTTTTCAACTAAAGAGAAACACTCTTCCATATGGATTCTCGCAAAGCTTACAGGTTGGGGTTTAGGGACTCAGATTAAGATCCACTATAGGAATTCAAAACATTTACAACATATTTTTGAGGGTCTTTACAAGTTAAAAGATGAATATACGTAAATATGGTTAAAATTTCGGTCTAGTGAAATAAACTTTATGAGTTATGGAATGGGATATTTTAGGATGTGAGGGATTCAGTACACAAGTTTTTCTGATATGACATGAAATCCCTAATGATCCAAAAGTTTATGAGATTTATCATATGCGAATAGGTCATTTGCTACCTAACCTCTCCTAACATGTGTACCTCAAGAGCTGGGTATTTATTCTTAACTTGAAAATAATCAATGTCAGTGAAATATGAACAAACATTTAAAGATGTCAGTACCTACCTTTGCAATGAACTCACAACTGTTCGGTTCAATGGCAAAAACTGTGAAAATGTCAATCAACTTTTACATAAAATAATGAAACTAAATGAAAAGAGCAAACATTGATGAAGATATCTGGTTAAGCCATCGCAACCAAATTGCGCTGGTCCTGCCTGTGCAAAGCATCCCACTGCGCAACGAGAGACAATCCGAATTCCGATCCATGGATAGCTGTCATAAACGTTTCTCGTTCCGATTGACAGCAAACGCAGCAGTTTACCTGAATGCCACATGCATCTGCACATGGATGGCGCAGCAACTGCAATTCCAAATGCTACCACAAATCCATGAGGAATTGTTCCAAAGAATTCGTGACCACAATCAACACCATAGGAGACCCAAGGTAAGCGTATGCGTATGCACGAGTATGTCGCTAGCTACCCATGGTTATGGGCGTTTCGCAAATGTGAATATATTACAAGAACAACAATAACAGGAGCTGCACAACCGGTAGTGACTAATTTTGGCCAAAAAACACAAAAACAACAACAAAAAAGCACCAAAAAATTCAAAAAACAAATACAAAATCGCTGGAAAAACAAACATGAACGTGTAGTCCAAATTTGAAGCAGCACAGCTGTGGCACAAACTGAAACAACCCTCGTCAGCCAATGCCAGGCCACAGAGAGAAGGACTGAGACAACTATGGCCAGGCAGATAAGCGAAAGGCGGTACTTGTGTGCGGCAAACAGGCCTGTCCGACAAATTGCTTCAAGCGGTGGTAGCTCTCGTGAATGCTGGCAGTCGTTACGCGGGACTTGGTTACGTGGGCATGATTTTGAGTGAGCGCATAGCGTGCGTCCACCAAACGAACGAATTATAAGCGACAGCGTCAGCCATTTCAGTTACTTAATCAAAAGTGTCACCGCGACGGCTTTTGCCAGCGTTTTATATAGTGGCAAAGCGTTTTATAAAATTCAAAGAGACTTCTTTCCAGATCCATCCATGTGTACTAGGACTGTGAATACTTGGCCGCCTACGGCATGAAACAGTGAAAATTCGCCTTCTAGCATGTGTTCCAATTTCCGCGTAGGAATTGTCAATAATTTTCAATTGTAAAACTAAATAGTAGCGCAACGAAATCAAAATCTATATAAGCCAATAAAAGTGATTAAGAAGAGCAATATTTAATAATTTTAAGTGACTTAGTGTTAATAAAAAAAATTTTAATATTTTGTTATATACGAAAAACCTCCAGCTACCGAGAGTGCGTAAGCCTAGCGGCACAAACATATTTCCACACTTGCCAAATCAACATGATGGACGTTACCAGCATGTATGGAAATCATCACCATCACTCGAACACTTATCACAGCGGCGGCTCCGATATAGCCGCCGTAGCGGCAGCCGCTGCCGCCGCCTCTAATGGCTACACTAACACCTACTTTCCCGCCACCTCAGCCATGTCGCACTCCCACCACAGTCAGCAGAGTCTCCATCATCATCATCACCACCATCATCATCAGCAGCACCAACAGCAGCAGCAGCAACAACATGCTCAACATCTGGGCTACACTAGCTACGACGACGGTTCCTCGCCCACCTACTACCAACAACAGTCCCAACAACTGACTCCCCCACCCCAAACTGCAGCGCAGAGCACGAACCCCCCTACGGGCAACAGTCAACAGCAACAGGCTCTGTACTCGCACTCACATTCACATTCGCACCTCTTTAGTCCTAGTGCTGCTGAATATGGCATTACCACGTCTTCCTCTACGGCAACTGTGGCCGCCTCCAGCACTCCGCTGCACTCGACAAGTCACTCACCCTCGGAGTCCTACTATGAAAGCGATTCCGTGCATTCGTATTACGCCACGGCTGCTGTAGCTACAGTTCCGCCCTCGACAAATTCGCCCGTCACAGCAGCCAATGCCAATCACAACTCCACCATCCCGGTGGATCCGCCAATCATTAGCTCCGAAAATGGTCTCAGCTACACGAACTTAGATTGTCTCTACAATCAGAGTCCAACGCTGCACCAGCAGCAACAGCATGGTTACGCTTCACTCCCACCGAATGGCGGCGCCCATACAGAGGAGAAATATGCCGCAGTCTTACATTCCACATACGGTGCAGCTGGCTTGGTTCTGGATGATTCCCTCCTGCAAATGACAAGTCAGCAGCAATCGACTCAGATGTGGCACCACCAGCATATGACTCAGGGATATCCCCTGGATGCGGGACTTCCAATGGATTCCCTGGGCATGCATTCACATGCTCATGTTCACCACAACATGTCGCATATGCAGCAGGCCGCAGCGCAACAATCGCACCAACATCAGCAGCAGCAACAACAGCAACAACAATCGCAAGTGCAGCAGCATTTATCGCCCAACAGCACTTGCGCCAACTCCAGAAGTCAGCATGTTCTATCACCCGGGGGTAGCACTTCGCTTAATTCGTCTTCGTTATCGGGAGGTGGGGGCAGTCAGTCTAACCCACAAACCAAATCTCCGAATCACACCAGCAATTTGCCCACTTACAAGTGGATGCAACTGAAACGGAACGTTCCCAAACCTCAAGGTAGGCCTCATATTGTCAGCTACTCATTATTCCCAATCAATACTTCATAAGTCAGTGTCAGAACGCTAGCAACATTGCTCAAGTGTTGTTTACAGTTGAATGGAATGTGAAAGGGGGTCTCTTGCAACTGAAACTGCATAAAAAGCCTTGCATGCAGACAAACCAGGGCTCTGTAGGTTATTTTTAACATACTCCTTGACGAAACATACATGGAAACTAAGAAAAGAAAGCAATACTATGCATGTAACACTGCCAATGAGGATCTTGAAATCTTTGTGCTTTGTTAGTGTTCTTCCTTTATCGACACCCAATCTAAATGATGCAGAATCACACACACACACACTTAAACCATAGGCGTTACTTATTTAGGTATATTTCACAACAATAGCTTGGAGTTTAGAGTACAACGAAGCGTAGTCTCCATGTCAAAGATAGCCTTAATAAGAAAACCGAAAATTCTCTCCTTATTTGAACCACTTTTCCAGTTGCTTCTAGTTTCCTTCCAACGGGTGAATGGGGCCAATTTTCATAACCGTTCCAAATTTCCTTAGTTCACAGATAGAGATAAGAAAGTTTCAATTTGCATATTCTCCGAATAATAATTCTTCCCAATTATAAGCATATTATGGAAGTACAAGTGAATATTCAGAACTGGAATTTATATATTGTGGAGACCGGAAAAATGTCATTATTGGATTAAAAATTAGATTAAAGATGGTTAAGTAAATGTTTGCCCTTTGAGATTTTTTAGTTATATTTACTATAAACACTCTAAACATCAAAAAATTCATAGAACGTCAAATTCAAAACATACAAAATCAGTTTGTACCAATTGCCCGGGCGTGAGACAGCACTTTAACCGACTAGGTATGTAAAAGAGTTAAAACACTGTGAGATTTATGGTACTTCAATTGGCTACCTATGTTTACTGATCGCAAAACGAATCCCTCCTTACACACAAGAATGGAGCTGTGTTTTTTTGTTTTTAAATAATGTAATGGAGCTACCTATCAGTCCACACGACTTTCATTGTGGAGTGACTTTCATGGGTATTATTCGATTTCGGATCGTTATCAAAACGGCATTTGAAAGCTTGTTGATATGGTTTGCATTTCAACTTATAAAGTCAGATTTCGTCAGCCGTTGTGTGCATTTCATGAGTTGGTGTGTTCAAACCCACTTTTAGCAACCAGTTTGCCTTGCCCTCTCTGAAGAAAATTCAAATCCTTTGGAACAAGTCTACTTCGTCAATGGATCGTAAGACGAAAATGTTGAATATCGTTAATCAGTCCTCGAATACTTGTATTTTGAATTAAACATTTTCAACTAACAGGACACGAAATTTCGTTGGTCAATCAAACTTTGAGGTAAAATCTTTGTACGGTATCTTTATTTATTTTAAAAACCTTAAGAGCCGACCAAAATAGACGAGACGAAACGTGACGAGCAAGTTCGAGGATATGGGAATCAATGTTAATAGCCAAAATGGCCAAACGTATTTGATCGAAACTGAATGAAACATTTAGACGTGACGATCGGTTCCGTAAGAACCGAACTGCAAACGTCTGCTACTCGTCATAACCTCTTCTTTGTTGACACGATTGTTGTTTTTTAAAGAAATTAAAATTAAAATGACGGAATTTTGCTACAATTTAATCGCCGCTGTGGGGGATGAGCTCTGAATTTATGTAAAAAGCCATCCATCGATGCGGTTGATAGCGCACATTTTGGGTTAAATGTCAAAATCGACATAACGAGTGCATACGTTCGTCCAATGGCTATTGTTACGTCTCGTCTATTTTGGTCCTACCTTTCGTCTTTACTTGAGGTCGACTCAACCATCAGCTGTAAAGAAACCTGGTAAATAAATTGCACCAACACTCTCCATGAGAATTGGGATCAGAGGTACCAGTTTGTAAGATATTCTTTTCCATTATTTTCTCTATTTTCTTAAAAAGTTTCATATGTTTAACATTATTTCTACTACGAACATGCTCCACCAGAAGCTCGGGCTTCAGACACTTCTGGAATAATATGGCATTGCTTGGCACGAATATTTCATTCCTCAATTTCACGACATGCCATCGTTCTTTAACAAATTTTTGAATGACTTGTGCCAATATTCTAGAGCAGACACTGAGACAAGTCGAACGCACTGAATTAAGTGAGGGATTAAACACGTAAGAAACATCACCGTAATCTGGACAAGCTCGCAGATGAAACATCCTTTTTGAGCCGCGCTGCCACGATGAACGTATCGAATTACGGACTTTTGTAACGAAATAATTGCCCTTTAAAAAGATCAATTTCCTTGATACTCGTATCAGTTTAAAAGTCCACACAAATGCTCTCATGACTCAGGCGACAAATAAGTTTCAAGAAACGAGAACATCTTTTCAAAAGAAAGAAAGGAATTAATGAATTAGCGGTAATAAACAAAAAAATTCAAAATATTAACAATTATAAAATTCATTCGTTGAATCATTTCTGTGGCTATCCCACATACTGTATTTTTTGCTTCATTTATACTCGTACATTGTTTATTTTGTAAACATCACCTGAACGAACTCTTTAGCAGGAGGGGAACAAAAACAGTAAAGTGAAGAGCGCCAAACAGGCAACAAAAAGAAAAAAAGGAGACTTCCAAAATTGATTGACAAGCAAGATATTTCAACTAACCATCAGACGTCCAACCTCGGGTATGTCACCTAAAAATAAAAATGTCTCTCCCGCTCGCTTGGAATGGAATGAAACGAAATGCCAAGTAATGCGCAGTCATAATTTTTGCAGCATCTTGTTTCGCATTTCGCAGTTCGTATTTTGGATTTGGATTTTGCATACTTCAGATAATTTTGTCAATTTTGTGCAGTCAGGTTGTCACTTGTCAAGAGTTGGTATCTCAGAATTAGCTCAGCTAAGAAAACGTCGTAAAAGCGCGCGCTGGCGCATTGCAAGTCAACCGATTCGTACGCGCATAGTGATAAATATCTTGCTTTAACTTTTGAATACCTCTCGTCTGTCTCGCAAGTCTCGCGTATTTTTGCCTTCCCAGTTTTGTTGTTTAAAAGTTTGACACTTGGTTGATGGCCAAATTACGAGTACGATCTGATACACAATTATGAAGTGATCCAACCCAACAACTTGTTGGTGTAAATACAAGTAATGGATTTATAATATAAGTATCATCATTGACGTGACTACTGGTTCTCTAACAATACTCCATTCACTATTATTAATTTCATTGAAATTATAGGTAATCCCCACATGCTGCTTAAGGCATAACTCCGGACTGGATTTTAGAATGTGTTTACTTCTTACAATATGGTAGCACGGTTTGTTGGACACACATAGCTGCGGGAAATTTTTGTTAGAAACTGAACGTAAAACTCACAGAACTCAGAAATTACCAGATATGAATTTAACTTTTAGTTCTTACATTGATAATTTATATAAAAAATTTAGTATACAAACTAACAATATAAATTCGTTCATCTCTAAAATAAAAGCTTTCTTTTTACTATATTTAAATACGCCTATCAAAAGTATCATTTTGGATATATTATTAGATGATAAGAATTTATAGACCATTCCACATTCTTAATTGCTTCTATGCAAATTCCTTGTAAAATTTGTCAAAAGATTTCGAAATTATAATATAATTAATATAATAGAATTATATAGCGCTAGTATCTGGGGTGGCCCTGGGAAAAACTTCTCCAACCTTCTTGATCATCAACTGACCACATCCAAGAAACAAAATTTATGTTCATAAAATATAATTTCATAAAATTTTCATGCAATTCGAATAAACTTTGTAAAAAAATATAAAAGAACATCGTGAGTTACATCGCTGGTGTAACTTTATGCCATTATTGTTAATCTTATTCTTATTATTATTAACTTTATTCTTAATCTTCTTATCTAAGGACTATCAGCTGGTTCCAGTAATTTTTTTCTGGATATTGTACGTTAGTGTGCCGTTGTACATTTTTATGTTATCGCTAGGACCCTATTTGAGGGAATTTTAAGTGAAGTTTTGAAAGTTCCTTATATGCGAGATATGCGTGTGGTCTATCTGATCCCCCATTCCGTATAACATTATAGTGTCAACATGCTTACTCCTCAAATTTATTTATATATATATATATATATATATATATATATATATATATATATATATATATATATATATATATATATTTTGTCATTATTTCATTTGATCCTAAGTTACAGTTATTTAAAATTATGTATTTAGAGTTTTATATATGGGGCATACCCTTTGTCCTATTGGATTCATAGAGCTGTGCTTGCTTCTGTTTCTAGGTAAACGTTTTATTTTAAAAAGTTTTTTTAAGATATCTCGATTCAGACTGGCGCTGACCATTTATAGGAGTAGAGCATGCATCTCCAAATCTCCCATACCTCATTTTTGATGTTACAAATATAACTCAACAGTACAAAATAAGTATTCACGTTTTTCACATTTTAAATGATTAAATGCTTATTAGATTCAAAATAAGCACCTTTCCTACTTAGGATGCTCAATAAATGTGGGGTTCGGTATCTTCACACTGTTGAATTCCTGAGAAAATACTATTTGTGGTTCTCTTAATCTATTTCATTACAGCCAGACCATTATCAAAATCCTATCAATGATTGAAAAATATGAAACCAAACATAGGCGCTATTAACCTATAAGTAAAAACCATTACATGCTAGATGAAGATCCCGATCAAGAATTAAACTTGAGCCAAATGCATAATGAATAGGAGAATGAACCTCATGTATCAACAAAAATGTGAATACTTACAATAACTTTGTTAACCTTGTAGATAGCATATACTACATTTACCTGATTGCCTTGGTAGTGGTACTGATTATGCCACGAACACAACCGATAATATGTCTAGTCCTGTTTAACCTTGCTCCTTTGTGTAGCTAATTTGTATCTACTACTCCAAACTGGGAGTTTCTCAAGAATCATCTGTCCATAGTTCCGGTGAAATATCTGTACTACAATTTCTTCCAATGCCAATGTGAACTATGGTTAAAAATGTGAAAATCCACCTGCTGGATTAGAGCACATTGGATGTGTTGTACGCGTACATAACACCAAAGCTTTCTTATAAGTTGAATTTATTCATACGTCATGCCAGCAAACTAGTCGCAAGTCATTGCCATGATTTCCCAGCACATACTTCCAATGGGTATACAAGACTTTTAATTAAGAGGAAACATGAACTGCGAAGTGAGAAGTCACTTTTCTGCAGCGATCATTAATAATATTCGAGAGATTTGTAGGAAGGGATCAGCAGTCCAGCGCGCCTAGATAATGTCCAGAGGGAAGTTACTGCTGGAATTGCGCTGGCATTGGAAATATGCCATCCACATGCTGTGTGGTGCCTACGCTTACAGTGGCGGCTGAGAATACCAATTGTCATGTACCCCACCAGCACTGAGAGACTTTTGAGATCTGTTTACACGCAAGTAAAAATAAATAATAAAAAAAAATATTTATTTGCTTATTAATGCTGAAAAGCGCCTCCTCCCATGTAACCACACTCGAGTGGAATATTACGCCATGCACTCCCGTATCCCAGTCGTGTGCTATGCAAAATATGACGCCAAGCAAACACAGGCACTCACACTGACACCGCCTGGCATATACATGCAGCTCGACCGCGCCAGTCAAACAAACAATTTAAAATTTATACTGATCTGGAAGTCAAGTTGCTTGTCAAACGCGAGTAAATGATTATTGAAATATGCAGCAGCGAGCAACCGAACTGTCAAGCAAGTGGACGGACGGAGTGGACAAATAAGGTGGGTCGGACGAATGGTGGGACGGACGGTATCTGGCTGCGAGCGTAGTCCATCTGTCATGTCAGCCGCTGCACACACAAACGGGCCAAGAAACAGCATAATCAGCAATCATAATTATAAGTGGTAGCATTGGCTACATCGGCCACATTTGTGCACGTATGGCTAATCAGAAATTTCAGTAACTCTTTTTTCCGTTTTTTGGCTTAAATGCTGTGGGAAATTAAACAGAAAGTTAACAGCAACAGTGTTCATTTCCAATTTGGTGAGTGTGTAATTAGTGAAAATTTAAATAAATTAAAATATTGTTACAACGTCGACATTGGCCATAATCAAAATCGTATCTGACGTTTGAATGTCCACTCATCCCTGGAAACACGCAGCGTTTTTCTTCGACATGGCTTCGATTGATTTACTGAGACTTTCCGAGTGGAAGAGTCATCAGTCATCTCCTTAGAGGTATATATCATTAACAATACCCCACATTGCTTCAGACTATTTTTTATGTACTAAATAGTCCTCCTTCTATATCAGTCCAGTCGCCCACTTTTGATATAAGGAACCTTGGGGTCTAAAATTAAAAGTTGCCTACCTATGCTCGTATTGACGCTATCGGAATAAAAATTAGCAGAAATATACATTGGATCTTTAATGCTGTGAATGCAAAATATGGGGATCATAATACCACTGCCACGCCCACATTTAACCAAAAATCATTAATGTGTTCCTATTAAATATTCATCACCGAAATTCACAGGAAGGTTGCAGGTGCTAACATTAAACACCACACAAACAATGGTTGGGTTATTTTGACAGTCACGCCCACTATTGATATATTTTTATAGCTTACGACCTACTCAATATTTTTGGGCGAAATTACAGTAGTACTATATTGACCCTACAAAGCCACGCACGAGAAATGGGGTCGACCAGATAAAGGCCACGCCTCCCTCTATTATAATCAACTCAAGGAACCCTACAGAAAATATGATCCCTAATGATGGTTTATGAAGAAACCATCCCCATTGTTGAACTCACACGCCCAAAGAAAGGTAAAGGGTATTTCGAAGTCGGTCTAACCCGACTTCAGACTTCTTTACTAGTTTTATTCCTTCATTTACTGAAAGATGTGATTATGATGTTCTCCTAGTTTACAGTTAGTATCGAAGTAAAAGAAGAGACTTCGTCAGTTCCTTCAACTATTGTCTTTAGCGTCGATATGTAGTCATTACTCGACTATCCTTATCAGAAGCCAGCTGGTTCGAGTCCAATGGTCGTGTTTAGTGGTGATATTGTACCAAGCACGAGTGCCTTTTGAATTGAGTCACTAATGAGACTCCTCCACAACTCAGGCATTCAAGCAAATGGCAATTTGTTTTTGTTCTGAAAGTGTAATCATATTCTTCAGGCCGTGAGTCCAACTTGTGCGTATGGACTTAGTGTTTCAAGCTTCATAAAATAGTGGCATAGAGAGTATTTTGTATGAGGGCAGGGTTTAATTTAAATCTTTTTTAAGTTTTCCTAGTAAATTGTCACGCTTTATTATTTTCGGCATAATTAGATGATATTAGTAGATGCGTCATGGTCCTGAGATAGTTGTTGTTCCATAGTCTCTGATTGAAGGCAATGCAGAATATGCGCAGGTTACGAGTAATAGATCACATGAGGCCCAAAATGATGCCTTGGATTTGGTATTAGATTAAAATTTCGACCGGTACCTATGTAAACTACAATATGAGAACACTGCATCAGTATCTAATTATAGCACATAGTATCTCTTGGAAAACCACTTTTCTTCACACATGCAGTGTAAGTGCCAATGACCTTGCAAAAAATACCTGCAATTATAAATCTTTATATTCCATTGAATTGAGAATCCATTTGCGCACGCACCTAACTTAATGGAATGGTATTGCAATATTTGAATTACTTGAAACATTTTTTCATTTAATTAATAGCTTTCCTTTTGAAATTCCTGTTTTATTGTTTTTTAAACGTTGTTCGACTTTGTCATAAAGTTTCCGTTTTTTGTTCACGTTCACAACGACAATCACGCAACATTTAACTAGTTACCAGTCTACCGCCACTTGAGTGGGTGTGAGTTACCCCTGCGTAACAATAATGTTGAAGTGAATTATGAAGTGTAAAGTGAAAAATGGAAATAAATTAACATAGCGCACCACTGAAACAAGGGTCAACTTTGCACCCTGCTCCCGTTAACACTGGTTGACCGACCGCATGCATGCCCAATTCCAGTTGCGCAGCATTTTGGGTTAAAACAAAACTGAATTTGACGTACTGTCTAAGAAAATACCTCCAGCATGGCAGACAATTCGTCTGTCAGTCCCGCAGTACCGCAGCACCGCAGCACCGCAGACCCGCTTGACGAACGTGGCAGGCAGTGCTGCTGGCACTGTTGCCGCTGTTGCTGCTGCGTATTTAACATTTATTTGATATGATGTTTTGATATTTCTTGACACTATCACGCGACGTTACCATTTCATAAACTTTGTGTAAGTTCACGAACGCCACCAGCCACAAAAATGAATTAATTACCAACATTTCGAAAAAGTAGTTAAGTGAAATGAAATGATATTCTGGATAGAAAAGTGACCACCAGGAATGCGAGATAACATCGCATTGCTTGCCACAATCGACCAGCGAGCAGCAGTGGACGGCAACGAGACACCATCGACCAGCGACCAACGACCAAGAACCGCCGACTACAATCAAGCGCGGACTACGCACAAACCGTACTTTGAAGTTTTTTCGGAATGTCGTGACAAATTTTTGTGTGCGCTCGTTGAGTTTAGGTTTTTTCCGTATTTGAAAGCGTATTATTAACTATATTTTTTTTCTTTCTCCCGCCTGGAAGGGTCACAAAAAGTACAACTCGTGGCTTACCTTTTTCGGGTTCAAATGCTCGTACGGGCATAACAAATTCCGTAAATTGTACGAGTACGTATTCCATTTATATGGGTTAGAAAAATTGCCTTGTAAAACTTTTCTTAATAACAATTATTCTTTTAAGATTTTATCGATGTCCGATTTGTATGAAGATAAATGTACTTACATTAATAGCCACTTAAATTTATTTTTACCACTTTTCAATACATTCATTAAGTAGCGAATGCGCTAAGTGTGGTCTTGCTGGGGGTTGGGTACTTTGTAGCAGATTCATGGTATTTTGAATAATTTTATATATAATATTTTATTTGTTATGTTACTGCTTTTTTGTTTCAATTGTTTTTTAAATATTTGTATAATCATCGCGATAAGTGGATTTTAAATTACTCTAATTTCTTTATCAGCATAGGTCCTTGGCTTTTGCTTTTCAGCATCTCCTTTTCCAAAGCTTCAGCCTGAGAGAGTGATAATACCATATTTCTCCTTCTGGGATGATTTTTCCAACATGTATTTCTGTACATTAAATCAATGTATTCTGGATATTTAAAAGCTCAAGAACATAATCCGTGTTATTTCTTGGTCTAACAAATTCGTTACGACTGATGAAGCAGATTCGTATATGAATTTAAATAGAACATAGCAGCCTGGGGTATTCAGAAATTAGAGCGGTAGAAAGAACAGGAAAAATATTAGCATTTGAGAGTATTAATGATATGATAGTTTAGATAAGCTGTATTCCCTTGGAGGAGCAGTAGCTCAGTTACTATCCAAGGCAACATCATAGATTACAATCAGACTCCTGTTTGTCTTTACTCGTATTTTATAGCTATTAATACTGTCAAGCCTACGCAACTTTTCAACGTCTAAACCACACTAGATCGACCACCACGGATTTGTATTTTAGTACGTTAGGAAAATGTTGAAATATTTGTGTTATATTCAAGAATGTAGTCATGCATGCAAGCCAAATGTTTGTACACAGTGAAGTTCTCCTTATTATCATACTGTGAGGCATGAATGAAGATACTATTTAATTTTAATAATGGAAGAACTTCTCGGACATTCCTGAAAATAGGTTACAACTATAAAAAATAACGCAACACAGAATGACAAAGTGTTTTTTTTAACGAATTAGAAGGAATGTGAAGAGGGGATGAAAATGTCATATTAAATAAACTAAGTAAACTATTTCTTAAAGAGTTAAGTACTTTTATTAAAATAAATAGTCAAACAAATGTTTTTAAATTCCTAGTTACAATCCGGACATCAAACTCGAAACTCATTCTCGAAACGGTACATTTGTACCTATAATACTGAGGAAAATATGACACAATATCTCACTGCAATAAAACAATTTGAAGATATGAATAAGGATGCAAAAAACAGCGTTGAAATTACTTTTAATCACCAAAATTGGCTGGCAAACTATCAACTCACTAGTAATGAATGAAGTCCGACTTTAGGAGTACGAGTTTTTCGACCATTAGGAGGACGAAACCGTCACAGAAAAATAATCCCCTTTTTGACTATTGACGGCCGAACTACGAATATGTAGTATAAAGCAGCAATACATAACTTGTTTATTCCCCTACTAAAGTACCTCATCATACAGTCCAACACACCTGAACCTTAGAAATATGTTTTCCAAAGAATATATATCGAGGTGCTTGGTTTTTCTTTTTCATCTGACTTTTATTTCCTATAATTTCATGTTTCTAATCAAGGTTCTCATGGTCCAAGCATTGTATATGGTTGTAGTCGGATATAGTTTCCAGTTTTTATATAAAGTGATATAAACTAACAGCGGCTTTGTTTTTATGTTATCGCCATCGCATTTATAATACAAGAAAGACAGAGAAAAAATAAACTTGCCATACACTTTTGTCATAAAAAACTTGATTTTCACCAGAAAAAAACCCCTATTGTGTATTGAAATAACCACAAATTTGGTGGCGTAATGGTCATATTAAAATATATACATTGGTCCTTTATAGGATGTTTCTGAAAAGTAGGAATTACTCGGAGTAACTTACATACTCTAAGTCATAGATTATTCGCCTTTCTATGCCCTTTCTAATAAAAATTAAAAGTAAAATAGTGAACATTTTTTCATACAGTCGAGATCACGGTTGTTACTTTAAGTGTCAAAATTGTAAGTGATATTATACTTGTAATAATCTTGGTTATTTCAAATCATTCGAACAGGTTCTGAGTGTCTTTGATCCCTTTATCGCAGTCTTAAAGGATCTAAGAAAGTTGTCAATATTTCTTGGAACATTATTTTTGATCCTCTAGTTCCTAAAAAATGGATTTTCGTCTCTCGAGCTCTTCATAGTTTCCAAATCATATCACTCAGTCTTGGTGGATACACTCACCAACGATCTGAGACTGAAAGTTTTGACTTCGAATATTTTTATTATTATGCAAGTATAAAAGAATATATTAGAAAAATGAGGTTTCCAATATCACTTCTAATATAAAGAGAGTACTTGACTTTTCAGATTTTGAAAATCTATCAATTCTAATGTATTTTTAGATCACTTGTTGAGGTATTCCCTGTAGTCCCGTAGATAATCACCTTCAGTCTCCGGCATTTCGCACATTCTCCCCTTACCTATTTCCAAAGCAACGATTTTTTTTTCTTCCGACATATTTCACATAACTTGCCCTGGCTGCGCATAGGATTTTGTCATATTTACACACCTAAAAATGTCACTTTTCATAACTTCAGCTTGAGGACTTTGTACAAGGAAACCGCATTAACTTGCCACTAGCAGCAGCAACAGCAAAAGCAACGGCAAAAGCAAACCCACCAAATGTTGCACACAACACGAGCTGCTGCTCCTAAATTTTATTTTATTTTATTTTATTTTTCTTTTTCGTTTTATTGTGACCGACCATTAAAGGATATTTTTGAAGTAAATATATAAGGGGGTGCTGCCGCCAAAATATTGTGTAATATTAGCCGAGGAGCGGACGCCGCACCATTTGCAGGGTATTTGCTTTTCGGTTTGCACAACTATACAGACGCGCATATTCGTATTCGATGCGCTACACTCGAGTGTTAACTTAGGATATCTTATCTTTTGTTTGCATACAGAAAAAGCGTATAATGCTGCCCGAACGAGTAGAGTACTGCAGCGTAAACTACTTTCGGAACACAATTTTTTTGGGAAATATGATATTGTCATATTTGTGTGTGAAGACTTTTATAGAAGTTATGTCCAAATTCGGTTAAATGGTTTCAGCGATGTGGCAAAGTGCAATTATTTTGCACAATACTTGTGCATTACCTCTCATGTAATATTCTTATAATAATATTTCCGTTATCAGTTTATTTTTATTGCTATATGGATACAAAGAGATCACACATCCTTATTAATTTGAACAACATTGTTAATGATTTGACCAGTCTTACAGTGATTTTCAGTGCTACCTCTACTGTTGGTTTCTTTGTAGGCGCTTTTAGTAGGAAATAATTACCGTATTATTCTATAGTTTTCATCAATCGTAGACATGGTTTCGATAGTATCTTTAACCGTAACACTATGAATTGTTTGCAAGGACTATTAAAGTCCTCTGTGAGGGTCAGATTTGATTCATAAATATATTTCTTCCTCTTCAGAAAAAAAAATGATGATGAGAACTATGGGTATGGGCTTTTGTGTGTAGTAAACTGACGACAATGGGCTGATATTGGCAGCCACTACTAAACATCTAATTAACTGAGTATTCAACTGTCAACTAAGCTGTAAACTTTACCAATGTAATAGTTATCTAACATGGCAGGAAATCAGAAATGAGTACAATCCCCACTTCTTCTAAATGAATACAAATCGCTTCCATCAAATCCATTATTCACTACCACCATACAGCGTTGAAATATATTTATATATATTTTATAGATTAGACCCTACGATATGCATCCATATTAACGTAAAATATAACAGGGATGAGGGGAGGTTCTTTTAGTAAAAACCTAGCTACAAATATATCGCATCGTCCACCAAGCTACGGCAGATTGTTTTCAAACCTGCCAGCAATATCGACTTCATTAAAATATATCTTCACCGTCCTTGACTGCCAGAAGGCATTCAAAGGCGTCCGTTCCAAACATCTATCTGATTATTACTCCAATGGATATAGCATACTCTTCCCTGAGATGGCGGAGCATCTAATTATATAGTTTTTATCACTGCCACAACGCGGAGATATTTTAGACAATTTTAATGCATACGAAGCCCCAAAGTACGGAAAATATCACAAAAAAATTTAAATACAATAATTCCTCTTTCAACATGTTTTGCTTCTTAAAATGGTGAAACTGATCATATATAATGATGGCAGATATTTTTTATGTTTCTCAGCAGATTAGGCCTAAATTCAAGGTGAAGCTTTCCAGTGAGCAATACAAATCATAGGGAACATTTTCTCAAATTACTTCTGGAGAAATGGAAGTAATCTGTAAAAGGATATTTCGATCTGGCGCCTCCTCTGAAATTATATTTATTATTACATATTTGAAACAACAAACAATCTTCCTCTATAATCTATCCACAATATGACCCAATAATTTGGTTTATGTGCATACAACGCTCCCATTATCAATCGAAATTCTTATGAAAGCCTCCCCTTCGCATACGAAAGGGAAATTGTGACCGCCAACTTTAATTGCAGTAAGAAAATTCAATAAAAAAAAAAATGTAAAAGTCAATATTTATAAACTCCACATTTTCATATCAATTCATTTTATATACTTATACTATGTGTGCATATATTCTAGCGCCAGGTGATCAATCACAGCAGAAAATTATTGCTCCAATGAATCAACGAGACGTGCTATAATTGAAAAATTAATGTTAATTTCAATATTTTCTTAGCCGTTCCGCAATATTAGCTTAGATTTAGAAGCATACTCGTATATCGTAATTTACACTGTCAGCCACAAGCATTATTATCGTAAACAGTAGCGAGATAACTACGCGTAATTTAAAATAGGTGACGAATAAATAAATGAAAAAAACCGCCCACACACAACCACGCCACATTCACACTTCCGAACAATTCGGCACTCTTTTGTTATGGTTCACTCCCTCCATAAATCGTTTGCATTAAAATGTGAACTTTGTATCAAAGACGCCGTTCCGTGTATGAACCTTTCCAATAACATTCTTCGAGCTTAATGCCACTTATGGACGTATAGTGTCACCAGAGCTCTACAATTGTCTCATTGACAATGCTAACCTGATGCCTATTGCGGCCGTCGGCAACCTTTATTCCTATTCTCGTCAATACGTATTTTGTTATTGTTAATCATTTTGATTCAAGCAGACAGCTCCGGAAATTTACCACCACAATACAGCCATGAGTTAAGAAAAAATATTATGTTTTGTTAGATATTACGTAGCAGTACGCCTTCTACAGCAGCAGCAGCAGCAGCAGTAAAATTAGTATCGAAGATAATGAAAACTTGATTAAAGCTGTCAATTTAAAATATCTTTGTTTCATTTTTATCTTTGAACTGTATCGCTACCCAGCCTGGACGGTATCTCTGATATCTGAATACAATCGAACCCGTTTCTATCTGCAAGTTTAGTGTTCATTTCCGATACTCAGGTAAAGTCTGAGCATTAAGAAGGTTACTTGCTGAAAATATTTTAATTTTTTTTTAGTACAGATATGGGTCTAAATGCTTCTTCTATTGAAGTTTTGTGCAAAGTGAAGTGTTTGTGGGGAAAGTTAAGAATTTTTTTTAGGCACTACACTAACTTATCTCGGGCAATATAGATTATGGCGAACATGATTATCATTAACTGCAAAATGTAATAAAAATTTCAAATCCACAGATTTGATAATTCATTTCTATGTCACTGCCCTTTTAATCCTTATTTTTGAATCCTAACTATAATTACCATTTTAGTATAAGTGACAATCGACAATCATTCCACTATTATTCAAAGTGAAAAGTAATAAAAAGTAGACGGGACTGCCTCAGATATAACTAGATAAATGTAAGGCGGAGACGATTAAAGTCAGTACGATGTAATTCAGGATGATACAGTTAATCTTGAAATCAGCGACAATCTTTAATAAAATTTTACCACCGAGAGAATAGGAAACGGTTGATATAAGTACAAGCTGCCAAATCGAAAAATATTATGAATTGTGTAATGAACACAGAAACCTTAATGGTTAGTGCAATGAAGCAATCTCAGATCAGATATATAAGGTATTTGTGCAATTTCCAATTGTATCATTAGGACTCTTCTGATATATTTCTCTATTTCTTTTATTTGCCATTCTTTTTTCCCATGAGGTTGAAGTTGACCATTTCGACAGTTTTAACAACCTGCTCTTTGACAGAAGTGTCATAGGTTTGCCATTTATAAAAATCCCTTCAATTTCAATCGAGAATCATATAAAAATAATCTGTGAGACCACATTTTGGAAGATTCGGGATATTTTCGTTCATGATAAACCTGCAGAGATACCAAATTTGACCGTTTTTCGACGTTCACCGAAGTTGGGACTATCGGACGAAGGGAAAAGCTATTTTGCGGCATAGGAAGACCAATCTTTCGGATCAAATTCCATGCCATTCATAGACAGACTGCGATTAATTACGAGAAGATTAGATTAAAGTAAACACAATTTAGTTGCGTTAGCAGTTGGAACTATGTTGCTTCATTGAAATTCGCTTATTAAGTAAATTATAGTTTTCTTTGTGAAGGGTTTGAGAGATTTGTTTATAAAATTCAATCACTGTGCAGTTATATATTTTCTGCGTAACCATACTAAGTACACAAACGCATACGATATGGGGCCCCGACTCATTGTCGATATCGATTTAATTGAATTAATAAAAAATGATTTATTATAGGGGAATAATCTCATGTAAACAAGTCAATTTCCTGAAAATGCACGTTAAGACCACTTGTCTTGTCTTGTCTACACGATTCCACTCCACATACCCGCTCCATGTCAAAAGACAGCAAAAAAAAAACCAGCTAAAGCCAAAAATTTGTTAATTTGTCTAATGAAATTTCTTCGAGAAAAGGAGCAAACGAGCACCGAGCCTATCCTATATACGACACCCCAGCCGCAATGGTATTTGGTATTGACAGAGACACAATTTTTAGACATTTGCGCCGAGGCATTTGTGAAGTTTCGCCTAAGATTGATGATGACATTAGCATCATTGTCAAAATTTAAAGAGAGAAAAATTGAAAAGGAAAGACAACTTATTTGATAAGACATTAAGTGGCTGCCTTTGGCTGAAAATGTCTGAAATTTGTAATGTTGACATTTTAATTTGCAAATATCGCCGGGATCAGTTTTCCTTTTGAATAACGACAACCGGCGCTTTTGAAAATTCAATTAAAGCGATTATAAACGTCAATGGAAGCAGTTGAAACAGTTCATTCCTGGCTTAAGCTAAAGTTCAATAAAGGAAATACTCTTTTTATCGTGTGTGTGTGTGGAGTATTCGTGTGGATATATGAGTGCGTGTGTGTTGGTGGCATATGAGGCAATAAGAAATCGAGTAAATCCTTGCTGCGTTTTCTTGTGAAAAATATTGGTATATGGATATGGCAACCATTTTTATTTATTTTTTTATATTCCTCTCTTGATATTTTCTATTTGCACCCTTATTCAGTATACTTACCGAGAAATCCATATACTCGACCACGCTTAAGTGTTGAAGTATTTCACATACATGCATATTATGTACGCATGTGTGTAGTTTTTCACCAAATGAAAAAAACAGAAAAGAAATAAAGAATAGCAACAACAACAAGAACAACATATTCGTAGTTTTCAATGCGTTTGCCTTTGTATTGTATTTTCGTTGGTGATCCGTCATGTTGTCAGAATGTATTACTCGAATTAAGATTTTTACGTTCTTTTTGGCATTGAATTAACACATAGAAAAACCGAAGCAGCGCAGATGTATTCCACATACCCACACAAACACACTCATGTACACATTCATACACACACACACACACATGCCATGCAGACATCACACACAATAGCAATGGCGTTCATAGATGAGCACATTTTCTATTCGCCCCGCTGTTCATTTTGCAGTTGTTGGGATTTTTAGCTAAAATTTTCTATGTATTTATTTAAGTATCAAAGAAAACTATTTATAAAACACATTTAATTTTTATTAATTTTTTTAAGCGTTTTTATTTTACTTTTTTAGGACCCGGATCCATCAACGAATTAAGTACGTACAATGCAAATCTGACTAAAATCTTTTATTACTAATAACTTAGAAGAATATGTACTAACATTAAAAACAAAAATGAAATCGTATAGTCGTACATTTGATATAGATCCACACAAATTTATTCTATAAAATCCCAATACCCAAAATTCAGGCTACTATTGAAAATCTAAGTAGTATAGTAATTATAATCAACAAGACATTAAAGGGCCGCATTGGGGATGCTTCTTCCATTTTAGTGTTGCTGTACTTATACAAAATACACTTGAATATTCATCTCAGTACAATTAAGAGAAGAAAGATCTTCATAATATTTAAATCACTAAACAGCTGAACTTATTTGCTGAACTAATTTTCTGATCAAATTATAATGGAAAAAAATCGTAATGAATGCTAGATTTGGGCTGCTTATTATGTCCTTAGCGATACCAGATGTGTGTCCATTTAGGACTCACGGAAGTAGAGACTTAGTTATCATAGTTATGAGTGTAAGTAATTTCAAAAGAAGTAGTACTTATACTTGCTTCACTTCATTCTTCTTAATCTAATGTTGATTGTAGTAACTTTAAAATGTCACCTTATTTGAAGCGGTTTTTTTTACGGAACAATCTAGTAAGCGCAGCACTCAGACAGAGTATATATCCATTGTACTGCACTTAAGGTTCCCTTTTTACTCTGCTTAGTTACTAGAAGCGGTTAATTTCACCTCAGGTTACTAAACTAAAGTCACTATAAACTAGAATTTGATCAGTCGCATTTATATATGGGTAAAAATTCTAAATACTCCTTTTTATTAATGAATTTCCTTTCATATGTGAGCAAATAAGGAAATAACATCTCTTTAAACATAACTTCAAACATAATACACACGTGGAAAAAAGTTTGTGGGACTTAAAATGTCTGGTAGGTTTTACATTTACCACCGCACCTTAAGTTAAAATGAATATAATTGGAACAAAAATAAAAGTTGTCTAAAGTATTAATTTTAATATAAGTTTAAGAAAATATATTGATGACCTCAGGGTTTTGTTGTATTCAATCAATTCAATTACTTTCTAACCGGAGCATATTCGCCTTACGTATATTTCAACATTTGAATATTCTCCAAAGCGATAGTTATTAATACTAATTGCAATATAATAATAATAATAATAATAATAAACTATATTCGTATAATATATTGCTAATAACAATAACATAAATTATAACTGAAGACTATAAACAAATATTTCCAAACCAAAAGATAAACATACTACAAACAAAAAGATCACCTTTTGAATTAATTTTGTTTCTGTTTTTGAATGTTTGTGATTCTAAATTATCCAAAAATTAAAGCAATCGTGGTAAAGGAGTAACACTTATACTAAACTATACTCGTATGTAGTCTGAGACACAAGCAATTTTCGTCTCTCACATTCTAGAGATTCGAAGACTTCATCTCGTATATGAAAAATTTCCTTGTAAATAGCCGATTTGTTAAATACTCCACTGCTTGTGAATATATTCTTCACAAATATTGTTCAAGAATCATTTCGAGACCACAGAGGAAAAATAACTTCAAAAAAGTAATATGTTTCTTTTAAATCTCACTTCTCTCATCTTTACTGAGTTTGTTTTACGATATTGGTGCGCTGATTATTATCAAAAAAGTGTAATGGAATATTACGAAGGAGGTTATAGTTATTGAGAAAGTGACCTATGAATGTTGCTAGTCCAAACATAAAATATAAATAGAAGATTCTGATTTGCCAAACCCTAGCCTTAGAGGAAACACTGGGCTTCCGTTTTTCGTATTAAGACAATTCAGACAAATCAAATTCGTCGAACCAGTAAAACCATGTGAATGACATAGTCACTTTATTCTTTGTCAACTTTCATTATGTTGGGTTACGTATACTTTCCGTAGAGTGAGATATTTTATTAGGAATGAAATCTGCTTCATTCGGGATCTGTCGTTTGTGCAAATAATGACTTTCCCTCTAGTTTTAGTTGCGAATTTGAGAGCATATGTACAACTAATAACACGATCGATGACTTGGTCCACCTTGCCAATTTAACACTGGTGCTCGAAAACTAGTCCAGCAATCGTTAAATTACCGCAGGTAACCGACCGTGTATTCAACACTTCCACGTATGGCTGATGGGACTTTATAGTTTCTCATATGATGATATAATGATATTTGAGTGCCCAATAGCTTGGGAGTTGAGTCACAAGTTGGTTGCTGCAACTCGCTCATGAATATATGCCAGTTCAGATTCTCCTAGTACTTTTTAATTGCGAAACCGAGCAAAAATCAGTTAATCCACAGGGGAGGACATCTTTAAGATGGCTACATTGGACTTGGGGGAACATATTTTGATTGATTTATTATTTGTTGACTTGGGAATATTTTGATGATTGAAACTTAAAAATTAATTAGATTAAAATTTGTATCTTAAATTGATAAAAAATTCGAATGATAATGATAATAATGGACGAATATTATTACAAAATACCTCCAAAATGTACAGGATTTCACAAACTTTCTGGGGTATTATGTTATGCTAATCATGAATTCAACTTCTGACATTCTATTAAATGAATACCGGTAATTGTTCATTTAAATAAACTCATAACTAGACCACATTCTTGTTTTTATTAATCACACCACGTAAAAACGTAAATTAATAATAATAATAATAATAATAATACCGACTATTAGAAATACACTATACGCACATGTTCTTTTCCTCAGAGGGTCTCAGGTTCAAATCCTGCCGCGAGCTTGGTCTCAAAAATACTTCTCTCTAAAAAATATTTTCTTTTCTAGTCGAAAGCCTCAGTAGCTATTGCTCATTCCCCAATCCTTGCAATCATAATTAATTATGATGTAAGATATAATAATAATAATTATTATAATTTCTTTCAAATTTTTGTTTACTGAAGTTAATGTAAATATTAATTGGGATAAGATTTAAATCTACTAGTAGATGCAAATTTGGTATCCGAAGGAAGATATGTCGAAGTGTGGCTAGAAATGTTCTATTACTTCTGTACAAGGAAATAAAGTATTATATTCAACATAATAAACTGGTAGGCGTTGGAAAATTGTGTGTGTTGTCCATTCCCCGATCGTTTCTACAACAATGACATTGTGAAGCAAAGTTGCCAGCACTCTTCTAAGGAACAGCTACGGCAATCGGAATTCTTAGACGATTTTCCCCAGTGATGTCATTTGTTGAACTGATATTTCTAAAGTGTTGTAGATAAACTCAGGCAATTTCGTGTTTATTTATTTATTGTTTTTTTCACATTTAATTTGACATATTTACTTTAAGAATACACACTTATATAAACACTTTGACACATGTTAAATGCGTTATCGCTGATAGACACATGCAACCAGATTTTGATTTTGAACAGCTACTTGAATTCCGTATTAGGCAAAGCGAGCAAACGCACAGTAGCTGAAGATACCACGGGTAGGTGTAAAGATAACCCACATACTTGTTGGTAAATATTGAAATTTCTTTAAAAGTCAAACAGAAGACAGTTTTGTAAGGTAGTGCAAACTTCCCCCTTTCCTCCCCTGTAGGTAGATTTATAAATATATACTAAATCGTATTGTAGTTACCTCCATGGACCTTACCTTTCCTTTGTAACACCCTTTATTCAGAAGTTCTGAGTGATCATTATTTTGTTTTCAGTTATGATGCCGAAGTAATTGTTGATAAATTTTCTTAGTGTTGAGACTATCCCTCGAATGTCGCCTCTCATTTTCCTCCGATTTATACCGTACTTGGTCTGGCATTTAGCTCAGTTGTATACATCTAGACATATCGCTCTGCATTTGTTAAGTCCTTTTCTATATGATTCCCTTCATAATTTCATTACCCCACAACTTTTCGAAGACTGCAATGATTTATATTCTAAAGTCAATAATTTTGTCTTAACTCCTGACTATGAGTAGCATTTTTTTGTTTACCAATTCTCATCATGTTTTTTTGGAACATGTATTCGAATGCGGAACACTCCTGAGAATGTTGCAAGGGCGTGATTTAATGGTACGTTAAGGCAATCTAAGATGTTTCGAATACACCAGGGATATGAGTAATCGTTTTTCTTCTGCTTGTTTTGTTTTACATATGAACATATTTGTTCTTTGTTTGTTTAAGCCTTGTCACTGTTCATTACCTTTCACAGTTACCTAAATTTCTAAGTTTATTTGTCCCGTGTCTCGTTTTAGATTTACACCGTGTCAGTCCCTTGGTATTTACCTGGTTTCATGCTAACTGATTCTGAATTGTTTCAGTATATGGAGAGCAGTTACGAGTGTATTATAACAAATCGTGACTAATAAGACAGCGGGGAGTCCCCACCACAGAATCATGCCAATGCAGCCACAAATCTTCAAATACAAAAACTTGTTGCATTTAATTTTTTCATTTTTTTTGTTCTGGTACGAAGAAAATTTAAAGAAAAAACATGATCAGCCAGAGTCTGAGGCCTTTCTGGCGCTCACTGCCCGCACAGAGGTAGCGGCGGAGCCCAGAATGACACAGTAGAAACTTCAAATGACAGGCAACCAATAAAAATGACAACATAAATGGATTAGTGCGATTTCGTCAAATCATTGTATTGAAATTTCGAATTAACTCAGCCTAAGTCGAGTCAACACCGTGCAAGAAGTTGTCTTTCTGCCTTCATATGCCCCTGTTGACTTTTGCTAATGAGCTGAGTACTCCTATAGTAGCTAAATAATTTCATTAGACTTTGGTTCACCCTCTCACTGAGTCCAGCGTAGATTCAGAAAAAGGGTTAATTTACAGCGTTGACAGTTACACTCGTTACCACATTAATTTCGTAGCACGTTGCAAAATGAGGAATTTTTGTATTTGCACAGCTTTGGCGCTGTACGCGTACACATCCTCGCATGAAGACAGAGATTTAATCCTTAATATGTTTAAATTGTGCCCGGCACAGAAACTGACCATCTGTTTGTAAATAACAAAACACATATTACGAAACATTACTAGAAGCCTGCAGGTCTGTCCAGTCACATGCAGTTTGGCAACATTTCTCATAAGAATCCATCAATTGTAGCTGATTATTTGTTGAAGTGACCCACAATAAAACAGGAAAAGTGTTCGTATGAAAGGTCTGCCCCGTGATAGGAGTTGTGAGTGAACATAGTCTTCAGTCCTGTCGAATCATATGATGATGGACTGGGGAAACGAAAGTATTTTCTTTTAATGTCTTATTTTAAAGGCCACTGCAGACTAAGTCAGAGTAATTGAGAAATTTCTGAGATGCAGAGTGATGCTGAAAATATACTTTTTATTATTTAATAAGCCATTTCACCAGAATTTATGAGGTTATCTTTGAACTTACTCGTTATTGTATTAGGAAGGTCACATTTACTTTTATTTATTTCATAAGTAATTTCAAAAAACCTTTTTAGAAAAGTTCGACGAAATTTTAGATAAGTTGCCCAAATTTAACTGACAATTTTCGAAATTCGATGGTCACATTTTATTTTAAATATAAGTTGGAAATCCTTTTTTATGTTAAATAAGGAATTCAATGGGAGAAGCGGCAATTAATTACTAGAGAAGGCGATGCACAATGAACAATGCAGGTGAATTTTTTTATGGTACATTGAATTGGCCTCACTCAACACTTGATCCCGGGATGTTTTATATCATAGACGGATTATATTTAGTGTTGAACATCAAAATATTATATCAACTGCCATTCCCACATTGTGTAGACTTCTGCAATATGAGCAAATTGTTTAGTATTGAATTATTCACCGATTTTATATCTTTATTAAAATCACATACAAATTTCAAAATAATTGAATTGCTGTTGGAGAATTCAACGCGATTGTAGTCTTACAATGCATTTCTGAATGGGTTCAAGTGTTCTGCCTTCAGTTACGTTTTTCCCATATACAACCAAGTTAGTTTCCCATATACAACCAATTTGGTTGTAAATATATGGAAAAAGCGTAACTGAACGGAGCTCAAATGACATGTGGAGACAAATAATACCAGTAAACTACTTGAAATAGTGATGTAAAAGAAGTTGCTTTTAAAGTATTCATGGAGCAAACTGCAACAAAGAGACCAATATAACGATTACTTGAAACGTATAACAATTACTTGTGCCGATATTTTAGGATTACTTAATTTCGTAGAGGGGAATATTTCTAGATATGTTCGGCAGAATCTGATTTTTATAAACATAAATTATCTTCTACGGGCACACTAAATTAGACAGCGGCAACTTAATGAATTTGAATTTATGTTAGCTCCTCATTATGTTACTGTGTCAAATATAAATGGCCCAAAAGTAAATGGTTTATTTCAGTCTTACTGCGTGCGGAATCACTTCCAGGACAATATTTAATAATTTGTCCAGAAATGCAGTTTCGTTGCTAAGTATTTTCTTAGTAATGCGGAGAGATTTGCTCTGGTGTTGTGGAAAACTAAAGTATATGTGGATACTAACATTTATGGGCGCGTTCAAGTCCTTTCCTAAAAACTCTCTCTTAGAGTCGAAGGCCTCCATTACTAGTGTTCCCTTCCAAAAACTCCAGCACACGTAATTATAGTGTAAAACTCTAACAATAATATATAAGGATACTTACAAGTAGACTTAAATGTATTCATTTATCTACCACCACACTATTTTACAGTACATTTGTTAACTTCCCTCGGCAATTTTTATCGTATTTTTTCATTAGTCTACTTGATGATTTAGATCGTTGTTGTCACAGCCACTCATCACAATAGTATCGATAGATAGGTTCAGTAGGAAATGTGGTTCTCTTTTGTTGAACTGAAAGCAAAATGGCATCGAAAAGATTTTCGCCACATAGGAAGTGAATGCGAAAGGAAGAATATTTTCCTTTCTGTTAAATATCCTCCTGATTAATTTGTATATCAGTATATGAGCAAAGCTGGCATTAACACAAAACCATACCCCGGACACAGAATTTTAGTCGTACTTTTAATTTAATAATTTTTTAAGACAAAAATAAATACTTCCTTTTACTCGAATAAGTACATATGTGGCTTTTACTTACTGTATACTCGTATGTCCCCTTACTGTATACTCGTATGTCCCAACTGTCCAATGAGCCACGTTGTTGTAAGAACCTCTCCCCGCTTATGTTTCACGCTGCTTTTGCAAATGCAAAGTCGCATGTGGCTCATCCATTAATTAAGTGTTGACAGTGGCAATGTGGAAAGAGATCTGACACTTTGAAATGTAGCAAGAATAGTGGGAAGCTTAGTTTTAGCGACATGTTTTCTCAATAAAATTATATAAAATGATATGTACAAAAGTTTTAACTAAAAGTTGCACACCAGCACCGGTGCCTCAATCCCACCTGCATGATATATATGGTTGTTTCTTTTACGGAGCATGTGGTAAGTGGAAATATCTAAATACATGCAGCGGAGTGTGCAGCAATTTCTATTTAATTAATAAAACCTCGTAAAGCAACTTAATATGCCAGGGATTCAGTACTATTTTTAGTATTGCCATTCGTCCTATTTTACAGATCGTTTGCAATTATTGTTTAGTTAGTTTTTAATTTGGTATAATAAACTGAAAATGAATGCTCGTGTATAGTAAATTTCACATTGAACACTACCGAAGCCTACATTAAACATACTGCATAATTAATTTCGGGCGAGTACCCACACGAAAAATATAAAATATGTTTAAATATCGAAAGTTAACTCTTTTCCGGGATGGTTTTTTGTCTATTGAGCATATTTTTAGATATCTTCAACTGTTGACAAAGTAAAATTTTTTGTTGAGTTGTTGAACACCTCTGTGATTTCTTAATATAAATAATAGTTTAGTTCTCCACATTCAATTCATTAAAATAACTCGTTTTCATTTAGTAAGTATATTCTTGATAGAATCAGTAAACATTCATCTTCACAAAAGAATAAAATCAATCTGTACTTCAATATGTATCAAGACTTGAGATAATTGGGCTTCCATTAGTTTTTGTTAGTTATAATTTTATTATCTTCGACAATTCATATAATATTAATAATAATAAAACTAATCAAGTTGTTCACTGAAACAACTGCATAGTTCAATAATCTTTTAAAAGTTATGTATGGACTTTTTAGCATGCATGTACCTCAATACATAACAAAATCATTACTATCCTTTGAAGTTTCGTTGATGGGTTTCCAACTACCTCACTTCTTTTCCCATCTACAATAATTTGTAACTTGGTGGTTATACTACAATTTTTTAAAGAATTATCGAACTACTCCCACAAGTTGGAACACGTTTTTATTCTTAGCACTCGTGTGGTAATAAATCGGAGGCAATAAAAGCTATTGCTACAGGTCAGGTACTGTGAATAACCATATATATGTATATGGAACGTAAATTTGGATTAGCTCAAAATTATCGTAAAATTTATGAACTTTTACAAATAGAACACAAAATATGTTCCTCAACTTTTGCACGTGTGGGCAATTGCGATAAGGGTATAATGCCGATATATGCGTATACGTATACATATGTATCTAAACTTTACTACTACATTCATGCAACAACTTCAATTATGTTTTTTTTTATATACCTACCGTAATGTTGGAAGTAATTTCATGCAGCCATAAATTATGTTTTATTGTTATAAGCAATCAAATGTTAAAAAATTAATACCAACGAGTTTCCATATTTATTATTAAATGTTGCTTCGGTTTTGTGCTACCAAATTTTTTGCATGCTTCTCTATATCAAAACTACACCTACTCATTTATGTGTACGTGTATAAAATGTAGTAAATAACTGCCTTGTCACACGAGGTATGAACAAATCAGTCCATGAAGAATTTATGATACCTTCTTGTAGTGGCCTCTGTGGACAACAAAGTGGACTACAACAACAAGCTGACACAGCATATGGTGTATGTTCGTACATACATATCGACAAACATAATCATACAGTATCAGTACGTCGGTATGTATATTTAGACATTACCTGCAAGTAATGCTCAGACCTATGACAACCACCACAAATATTGAGCTAATGAGACAAAATGAGTTGAAAATACACATACAAAAAAATACTGAATTACTTGAGTTGCATATCCAACATGCAACAAGCATTTGTCTTTTGAGGAAATCGAGCCAAAGTACACACACAAATATACCCACATGTCCATACACCTACCTACATAATAACTACCAGGCTACTGCGTTTAAAGCTTCTGGCATTTGAATTTTCACTCTTACGCTGGTACGTGCAACATGCATTAATCTCTTCGCAGAGGCAAGAGAATCCATTGAACACTGTCTTCGTGTTATCAGTCCGCCGCGGACTGTGACTGACATGCACAGCTACTTACAAGTACCTACACCAAAAACGCTTCTTGTTGAACGAGCGTGCGACGCGGCCGGTTGGCGGCACTGCTGCTGCCGTCCGGCGCCAGCGATATCTACGCTTGTAATATTAGTTTTAGAGCATTATCGGGGGATCACTTCCAGCTCATTGGTGAGACAGAAGGCTTGCCTGCTCGTTCAAATGGAATGGTAAATGGAGGCAATTTCCACACACACTTTTCCGAATTGCCGTTGCATTGACAAAGGGGGTGGTGTGAAAACTAACGAGGGCAGTTAAGCGCCATGGCACCACGCTTAGGTGACACTGACAGTTATAGCAGTCAAGCAGCCAAACAGCCAAGCAGCGCAACAGCAAACAATGCGGACCGTACGACAGACATGCAGACAGACACACCGAGATTGTAATTTGATAGCATTGTAACTGTTGTTAATTACAATTACAGGTTTAATTTTCTTCTGTTGGCACTAAAATTTGTTCTGCTGAAGTGTGATAAATTTATGTGTAATGAAAATTTATGAAAAATAATTAATTTTAATTAAAAATTGTATGACATATTTGCTATTTGCCATTAAAGTATACACTTAATTTATAACATCGTAAATCAGTACTTTAAATAAAATCTCGGTCTGTGTGCAAGCAAAGCTCAGAATGAAAATATTCTTGCCTTAGATTTGAATACGTCGACTAATGATTAATATACTCAGTCATTTATCATACATCTATGAGCAAATATTTGTTTAATGTTTTCAATTAATTAATAAAAGTAAATTATTTCAAAAAAATATACATATATTAATTATTCCTTTCAAAATTCATTATCACTATGACCCTGGTCAAATATCCAATTGAATTGATTTCATATTTTGCTGACTTGCTCAGATACTGTTACTTAGCGCCATTAATGACGTCATCAAGCTTTTCCCAATGAAGTTGATCATGGGCTCAACTGCGACATTTGGCTTGAGTATTACTAAGATGGATACATTTCATTTGCTCTTATTGAGTGACCTGATCTCATTCCTTCTATTTTTTTTCAACATAGTGATGTCTGCTCCTAACGCCGTTGGCTGATATTCGTAATTACTACAAATTTTCGGCGATAAATTATTCATTCAAATAGATTAAGGTTTCCTGCTTCGATTTACTTAGTGTCCACATGTTATTCGCATATGTATGTGCAGCCTTCGTATGATACAATTTCATGGAACTTGTAGCCTTTCTGTTGGCTAGTGCTGGGCATTCTAGCGGGAGAATTAGCACTACGTCCAGTCCCAAGGTAATCATCTAACAGTACCATCATCTAACTATACCCAAGGTAACCATCTAACTATACAAATATGCAAATCAGAGAGCCGACTACTTCAATCTATATTCGTACACTCATCTACTTCAGAGCGCAATCTTCTCTCACTCGCACACTCAGCACGTTACCAGACGATATCTTTGCGCCGCGTCATGTTAGGCATGCGCGCAGTCTACTTCCTTTCATTAAACCCACTTAATCGTTAAGTCTGCCCACAAGTACGTTGGCGTGCACATGCAGCAAAATTGTTTACCAAAGCTCACATTTTATTATGCAGGCGCCATTTTCACTTTGTGCGGCCTTTGGTGTTCCCAGTGGGTAAAGCCTTAAATTGTGCAAGAGATTAAGTGGCTTAAGTGCTGCAGTAGCTGCTGTTGCTGCAGCACTTCGTCAGTCGCGCAATTGATAACAGTTTTCCTAATGCCAATGTAAACAAAAAATTATAATTCAATTAAAAATAAATTGTTTTAATTGCTCTCCAAACAACAAAAAATGTAAGCCTCAGAAATGACCACAATTAACACAATGAAGTAGCAAAGAACTTCATTTAAGTTTTGTTTATCTTTTTAATTTATCTCTCCAAATTTATGTTTCAAATTTATGCTAAATATTTGAATATGTTCATCGAAATAATTTTGAATGGGAAAATTAACATTCTTTGTTTCGTTGACCGTTTGATTGATCACTTTATGCGCCAATGTGTTAATGTGTGAGAAATAAAACCAGTGAGGGCTGAAATTAAAATCATTTATAGCTTTCCTTTACGTATGAATGAAATGGAAGGTAATTTTAAAAATTTTCATCGCATCCCGTTATAAAATTGTTCACTCTTTCAGTGTTTGAAAAGTCTTTATTAGTTTCTCATGGCATTAGGAAATATATTCCTCTGCTACTCAGTGGGGAAATTCGAAGATGGCATTCACAAAACGAGGTCCTGGTCCATGTCACTGCCGACAGATCTTTCAAAAAAAAGTTAAATCAGGGACTGTCTTATCAAAAGGCTGTTCAAGGACTAAATGCTTAATCAAACATTCTACTCTCGTCCATAGTCTCTGTAATATAAAATAATTAAGTCTCGCTATGTGTTGGGTCCCATACACTCTTAAGTACGAAACCAATGTCTTCATATAATCTCTTAAACTCTTAAATTTCGCAATTGACTCCCTAAAACTCCAAAAATAGTGTCTGTTCTATGATATTTTGAATATAGCTTTAGTTGTCACAGCTTTCAAAATGAAATTTATTTCAATCGTTTAAATTTCGTGAGATTTTAGAATATTACAAACTGAAATACTCTTATTGGGATACTAGAGACTATTCAGGATAAACCAGTTTATCTTCATTTTTTTAACAATCCTTTCTAGCTCTTCACCTGGTCAACATATCCATTATATTATAGACATTGATGGAGTAAAGTAATAATGCCCTCTCTGAACCAATTAAGATCCCTGTTTTTTTATAAACTATTCTTATTCAGGTTTTTGTATAAAACAGAGATTTAGAGCAATATCACCACAAAAATCTGGTAAAGTGAAATTGCGACCAATTGACTTCACTTTTTATCAAAATTCACTGGAAACATTCGCCGCTATATCATCGTCATAGTGGAACCAAATGTTGCTTGTGCATGTCCAATTCATCCAATTACAGATAAAACGAGTTAAGGAGTCTGAAGTCGGGATAGACCGACTTCGAAATACCCCTTCCATGTGGGAATGTTTTCTTCCTAAATCATCATTAGGAGCATATCTACGGTAATTTTCAGTGGGGTACCTTGAATTCCTTATATTAGAGGGAGGCGTGGCCTCTACCTGATCAACCCCATTTCTTGTGTATGACTTTAGAGCGTCAATATACTTACTAATTAAATTTTTGCCCCATAATATTATATAGGTCGTAAGTTATTAAAATATGTCTATAGTGGGCGTGGCTGTAAAAATAACACGCCCATTTTTTGTTTAGTGATTAATGTTGGTACCCGCAACCTTCCTATCAAATTTCGTAGCTAATTCTTTAATAGGCACATAGTAATGATTTTTGGTTAGTTGTGTGCGTGGTATTGATCCCCATATTTTTCATACACACTATTATTCCGACAACATCAATATGAGCATAGGTAGGCTAATTTTAATTTTACACCAGGTAGTTCTTTATATCAAGAGTGGACGTGTCCTTTCTCTGATCAACCTCATTTCTTGCAGATAGCTTTATAATGTCCACATGTTGTTTCTCGTAAAAGTTCGTCCATAAATCTCCAATAGATCTTAAGTTATGAATGTTTGTTAATAGTGGGCGTGGCAGTTAATATAGACTGCCCACTTTCTTCATAGTGTTTACTAGGACCCACATATCCATAACTGCCAAATTGCGTCACTATTCCATCAATTGGACCGAAGTTATAGTATTATAAAAAAAGGTGAAAAAGTTAATTATCTGGGGGAGGTAGGCGTGGTATTTGTCCAAATCGGCCCATATAGCAATCTGGTTATGTATATTTGTCCAGACTATACTTTTGCAAAGTTTCAATAAGATAGCCCTAACGATGTAGAAAAAAAGACGGACAGACGGACGGACAAAATAAAATGGTTTAGAAAGTGAATCTGTATA
The DNA here is from genome assembly GCA_920105625.2 of Clusia tigrina. Taxonomy (NCBI): domain Eukaryota; kingdom Metazoa; phylum Arthropoda; class Insecta; order Diptera; family Clusiidae; genus Clusia; species Clusia tigrina. The sequence goes on from OV050031.1 coordinate 207,116,974, forward strand.
TATATGTCCATACCTAACACGCCTCCTTCTTGAAATTTCAACCCCTCTCAAAAGGAAAAAATTAGTATACCCTTTTTAAATTTTTTAAATGTAAAGGGAGTACAAATTAGTTATCGTCTCTCGATACCTTTCACTGGTGACAGTCATTTTCTCTTTTTCCTCTTCTCAGAAAACGTATGCTCTGATAGTACTGTAGGACTAAAAAGATGTAAATTTTTTAAATATAAGGCTGACCTCCTTCCTAGATCCAACAAATTTCTTTGTTTATGAAGTCATTAGATCGAAATTTGTCAAGGTGTCAGCAACCAACGGAACATCCATTGTCTAGTTAAACTGTTTTAATGGTTAACCGATAGCTATGAACGCAATCTTCACAGAATCTGAGCACTGCATTTTAACACATATAAAAGTTGCATAGTATATTTTTAAGAGCGTCGCCATTTTGTGGCCTTAAATAATATACAAAATTATCAATTGTTAACACATTTGCGGGCGGAATTTGCAACTACGTTTTTCGAGTAACTGGAGTCGTATATCACTTGGCTAATATTGGCTTACAAAGAATGAATCATTGTTGGCTTATCGGAAAGTAATTTTGAAATAACCCAACAAAAAATATTACAATAGACTTCAGACCCACGATCTTGGCGGAAAAAAGGACTGTTCCTTTTCGTGAAAAGAAGCTATAGCCGACTGTACCGCCAATAACTCCTTTGGCAATATAACACGTCTGATTTTCCTGTTGGAACAACATGTTTTCCACTTCGATGTTTGACAAATTTTAAAGCAAATAATCGCTGATCTTCAGTTGATAAAGGATTCTATTTACGATAACAGGAATTTTTGAAGACAAAAGTTCCGGCGTTGCCACCAGCGAGCAATGTGCACCAAACATTGCAATTTTAGGGATGTAAGTCCATTTCATTTGTGGGTTACCTTCACTCCAAATTCGACGTTTTTGTTCATTTATATTGTCTTGAGTGTAAAATTGTGGAACTGACTGATGTTTAAAACAATTTTACAACATAACAATTTTAATGCAATTTTGCGCGTAGAAGTCGTTTCTTTATGAGTATACTGTAAATAGAAGCTTATCTAGATCCCGAAAAATTAGGCACCATATCGAAAACATATGACAGATTATTGAAAACACCCTTTGTCATTATACATTAATTATTATTATTAATAATAATTTATAAATATTAAAGGTATTTCATCCCTACAGTAACATTTATTGAATCTTGCAATGGTCCTTAAAAGAATAAGAAATTTGAACATGTTCGGTAGTTATCAAGATTTTTACTTATATTGATTATTCAAGCTGATATGATCCATCCACTGGAGATACAAATTTGCGAAGAAGTTTCATATTCAAATATTTTGCAACTTTATAGATGTTCAAATGCAGTTTAAATGTTTATTAGAATTCTTCCGATTTAACCTCTAGAAAATACCATGTGTTATCGTCAACTTACGCACATTTCTCTAATAGCTTAGTATAAGTATCAGTATTATATAATTTCCATGGATTTCCTGGAAAATAATTTATTAGTAATCCTCTGAAATAAGGAAAAAAAACCATAAATTGATTAGACGATAAATAAACCCCCAGTATCACATCAAGTATCATAGAAAATTGCTCTAACCCGTTCTCCCTTACCACTTCCACATCAATTTTAGCCATTATGATGTTATTCTGGTACCCCGTAAATTCTTTCTTCTATTGTGTATTTGACTCTGCGACATATTCTCAACAGCTTGTTTGAACACCTTTTAGTTAAGGTTTTTTGTATTATTGCCAATTTCATCCTTTTTAGTTAATTCCAGTAATTTTCTCAAATTCAATTTTCTCGGCCACAGATATTCCACAAAAATTTACTATTCGGGAACACCCACAATACCTAAGAATATTTTTCAATTTTAAAGTCACCCAATGTTGTGGTCAAAATCCTAATGTTTTCAAACAAACTAATTTAATCCTATTAAATCCTTCTATGAAAAACCAAACACTGTGCATATTATTTTCATCATCATCAGCTTAAACTGCGGGGCGCACGTCGAATTATGACTAAAATGCAAACTCATGCCAAACACAAAAAAACCACACAAAAATTATATCCTTGCTTTTCTTTTTCTTTGCACAAGAAATAATGAAAAAAAATAAAAACTACAAAACATAAGAACCAAAAAGCAAACTAATGCTGCCGGAGATACAAACACACCCTCGAAAATTCTCTCTCTCACACTGATTAACTTTGACAACGATCATCACTGGAAATCAGTCAGAAACCACAAAACTAACAAACATGTTCAATTTAACTTGTCTTGCAGCACCGAAACTACCTGCCACGCTACATGATTACCAACTCAATGGACAGCAACTTGACATTTGCCGCAATAGCGGCATACTGCCCGGTCACCAGCAGCCGCAAAATCCCCTGCTGAGCAGTCCCGGTCTGGGCAACGGTGGCCTGGGCATCGGCGGCCTCAGCAGTTGCAATCTGAACGCAACCAACAATTCGGGACGGACCAATTTCACGAACAAACAATTAACCGAACTGGAGAAGGAGTTCCATTTCAATCGCTACTTGACACGTGCGCGACGAATCGAAATCGCAAATACTCTGCAATTAAATGAGACACAGGTAAGAGCGGCAGGTGTACCATTGCGTAGCTTAAGGCCAAAACACATTAAAAGCGTTATTACGCCTTCAATACATAGTCACACGAAAAGCATGCATGCAGCCTGCAACTATCGTTGCAGCATATTTCATGTTTTGTGTGAGTAACGCAAACTAAAAAATCACGCAGTCTTTTTATGTGTTCTGCACTTTAAACACACTTTTAAATGCACATTTTTATAAATTTTTTTTGTTTTGTTTCTTTTTCGTTTTGTTTTAGGTTAAAATCTGGTTTCAGAACCGTCGCATGAAGCAAAAGAAACGCGTTAAAGAAGGACTTATACCGGCTGACATCCTGACGCAACATTCAATTACCACGGCGACACCCCCAACAACCAACGCGCCAACACCAGCAAACTCGCAGAACTCAAACCACCTCGGCAACAACAACAGCAACAATAATAATACCGGAAACAATAACGGTAATGTAAACACTAACAACGCATTAACGGATTGCAATCTAGCAGCGAGTAGTGACAATAGTCGAGAGTCAAATTAACTGCATTAGGGAGAAGTCCCTTGAATCAAGAGGCCTATATGTACATTGCTGACGACAACACGCAACTTGTATTGTGTCTTCACCTTAACTTAATTGGCAACCACGCTTTTCGCGTTTCTCTTTAGTATTGTTTGCTTAAATTTTCACCAAGGTAGATAATAAAAAGGAAATATGGTTGATTGGAAAAAAAAAATGGGTGATAGATTTAATATGTTACTCAACCCCTTCTAAACAGAATATTTTTGCTTTCATATTTCATCGTAAAGTATTAAAGATTACAAAAAATTGTGATTTCTGAACATAAATAAGTTCATGCCAAGTTCTCTTTTGAATTTCTGAAGATAAATAAATAGATACCAAAAATCTTTCGTTAGTCAACTGTGGAAGGCGAAGGGGAAAGGGACAGTATGTATTTGGAGAAGCTCGTACTGGTAACTTTATAGCAACATTTTAAAGATTCCTTTGTGCAGCATTAGTTCACTTTATTTTGAAAGTCATAGAATCAATTAGTTCATAAATAAAATTATAAACTAAATAATTCAAGATAAACAAGATAATCGAAAAGCCAAAGTTACTCTCTGCATTTTTTCAATATAAAAGAGAAAATAGGACAATTTTGCAGCGAACGCTAACTAAATATAATGCGAATCCGAAATGTTAACATAGAAAAAACTAAGAGGAACTGAAGTATGACATTTATTTTATTTTTTTGTTACATAGTGGCTTATAACAAAATTGTATAATCTAACGAGGAAAAAAGGAATAGCTTTCACCTTTCTAGGGTGGGTCATAGTTAAACTACAAGTAAGTTAAAGTAAAGTACGAATCTGAAATACTAAAAAAATATTAAACAATATTTAAAAATATATATCTTCTTGCCTATATAATTTATTATATCTCATGATATTTTTGAAAATTTATAATTGTGAGAGTTTCAAAGACAATAAGAGAATTTCATCATATATGGAAATTTTATAGAAAATGGGGAAATTTAGTAACGAAAATCGCAGAAAACCATATAGGACGCCTGTGCTATAGCCCTTTATCTGGTGATAATAGGCCACCTACTCCCGAATCGTAGCGCTATTTTGCTAGAATAACTCGTCATGTAAATCTTATTGCTACACATTTTGTGTAGCAAACACAGATTTTGACTTGACTTGTCTATTAAAGCTTCCAAATACACGTATGTTGAAGAATATTCTCCAAAGATGCTTGTGCAACTACACCTACACAAGGTCGAACAATCGTGTATACGAAGCCTAATAAATGGCTTGAAATTTATTATCTACCATCCACTTCGACCTTAATTTTCCCGATACCAAATATAAACGTTAAAGTACACAGTGTTGCCTTCAGTAATGTGCATACGTATTCCCCTCTGAAATGCTGCAAAAAATGAGTATTAAGGGCAGCGTTGGTGCGGGAGGCAGCCTAAATTTTGTTTGCCAAATGACCAATATGTGGATAAGAGACGAACGATTGCAAACGAGATACATTTGCTCATTTGGCTGTGATAATAATAATGTAACATAGACACATACGTACAGCTCTCACAGATATGCTGAAAGGAATTATTGACAGGGCATCCATTGAAAGTCCTAAAATTGTACAAAACTTAAAATATTTAAGAAACGTTCGTGAAAATACTGTGCCATTTTGCTGGGCTACGGATGACATTGTTCGTTCATCTGTCAGTGGCTTGTAAATATCGTATCAACAACGCAATATATACATACATAGATACTATAAATAAAGAACTTATGCAAATATATTTACCAACTCAGGGTTATACAGAAATTAGCACAAATTCTAATTTAGCATAAGTACATTCACACACACATAAATAAATACATATACGAGTAAGTGACTGTAACACTGTCCAATAATCAAAATATAATAATAGTAAATTGAGAGCAAACACCTTTACAAGCATATTGTGCTAGATTTTAATATACATAATCTATACACTAATCACAGTTCCATGTGTACAGACATAACGTTTCTTTTACAGTAAATTAGTTAAATTTATAAACAAACAGCAAATGATGGTACTCAAATGTGAGCGCGCCATGGAGCGTCCAGTATGTATCCTTGTGTCATGTTTGTAGAACAAAACTAGTCCTAATGATAATGAAATTGTATGTTTATTTGTAAAATATTAAATAAAGATTATGCGTCAATTGTTAAAATTTATTCACGTTTTGTTTTCAATGCCACCATTGTTACTCGTACACAGCAGTATGCGATTCAACTATTCAGGTGAGTATGGCATTAGCCAGTGACGGATTCAAGAGGGTGAATTTTCGGTTCAAAACACAACTCCTTAATGGGAATGTGATTCCAGTTTAAAGTAAAAGTGGTTACAATTTAGTCTAGAAGGGGTGGTATAAAATTGTGCTTGGTTCAGTAACCTTTGTTAACCATAATAATTCCCTCAATGCTCGAGCAGAGAATTTATGATTTTTAATTAATGTCAAATACGAACTCTACGAAGCGATTCTCATATGAATCGACAACAATAGACAGAATAGTGCTTTTAAATGAGTTATCGACAAGCATGATGGGAGCACGATTTGTCCAATTGGGTTCGTATACAAACTGGTTACTTCACCTAATCTTCGTTTTAGTTATGTCAACGTCTATTAAAAGAGCTCCAACTGGTGGTGGCACACCTGGGGCCATGGATGGATTACCGGATGAGAAAACAGACTCAGTAAGGTTGTGTGGCTGATAATCACGTTGGTCCTTTTAGCAGCTCGACGAGCGGAATTAAAAAGAAAACACTTCGATGGGCAACTGGAAGTATTCAAACAAATAAAGAGACCGCGGGAGAGCTGGATAGATGAATTTGAATAGAACTTAAAGATTATGGGATACGGAATTATAGAACTAACATTTTTTAGAATATAAAAACTCTCAAAATATCCACATTAAATAATCAAAATTACTTTTCTACGTTCTTCAATTGTAAAAGTAAATTAGTTTTGAAGATTCTTTTTGTAACGAATTTATTGACAAGAGAAGTTGCAATAGTAAATTAGTTTTGCTTATAGATCGATCACTGAACAGTGCCAAATAATGTTCAGCTACTTTACTTTAATAACAATCAAATCAAACGTTCACTTCTACTAGTATAAATAACTTATATTAATAAAAAAAAAGACCCGTAATCTGCCTTTTCAAGACCGACTTCCTATGATGCATTTCCAATTAGATTACATTCGATTTATTTAAGGGTATTATACACAGCAAACCTGAAAGCTCTATTTTGATGTTCCTATTTATTTAAAAAGAAGAGGAGGCCTCATTTACAAAGCGTCTGGTTTATTTCCGATATGAATTCATGTATTTTGAGGAATCGTGCTGAGGGATCTTGCTCATTTCTAAAATTTATTCTCCGAAACACCTGTTTCTTTTAAGTGCCAAAGTTCCGCAGTCTGTGATCAGGTAAAGTGAGCTTTCTCCAGTTTCTCCACGAAATATACAGATGACACCTGAAGATAGACCCAACTTACTCATGTGATAGTTGAGTCTACAGTATCCGCCTAAAACACCTGAAATGATTCTCAATTTAATCCAAGTTAGTTCTCTTTTGATCTTTTAGGATTAAAGTCCCCCAGAAGAGGTTTGGACTGTCTTATTCAGTAAGATTTTTCAAGGTTTGACTACTTTTTTCACCTGTACACTTCTTCCTCCAATGGTGTTGGGTGATAGTGCAGAAGGGTTCAGGGCCGTTGAACTGAGACGCCGCAGCCTTCCTTGCCAAAGTATCACCCATCCCATTTCCCTCTACTCATATGTGGTACCTACAGAGAGATGGATTGTTGATACTGCCTAGGGAGTTCAGTTTCCCTATACAGTCCCATACAAGCTTATTGCTCACCAAGGATGAGCTCAAACTTTTCAGTGCTGCTTGACTATCGGATATCAGGATAGTATCACGATGTTTTTTCCCCGATACTTCCTGTCAATGTTGAACTGGACATGTCTTTCAATAACATAAATTTCTGCTAGAAAAAGTAGTCGGTTCTAGGCCCAAATACTCCTGCCTCATTTCCGTCTATAGTCTTAGAACCGTATGTATACCATAAGAGGGAGTTTTCTATAATTTTATAAGTTTCAGTTAGACCTGTCCATCATTTTTTGCAACTTAACTTTGTACCGTATTTGTGTACATAGTAGGATGTTCTTCGCATAAAATCCTTATGAGATTTTTGTATACCGTATTCCTGAGATGAATTTTTACCCCATATGTTTTGGGTGTAAATTGATTCCTCGAAATGATTTCTTGTATTCTGCTAAGAAATATCCTAGCAAAGTCTTGAATTAACAAATGTAAGGGTATTAGATCCAGTATAACTTCCATTGCCGCCCTTGGACCAGTGCGCATAGCTCCAGTTATGACAACATAGGTAATGCGTTGTAATTAAGGCAGATTTCACTGTATTAAGTCTGACTCTCTTTAACCAGGCTACAGGTGATAATTTGTCTCATCATCATGGTATACATCAAGAGAATGATTTTTGGGTTACATGTCCCAGATTTACCAGTAAGCTTTCTGCATATAATTAGGGAAGTTGTGCCCTCTTGGTGGTTGCTGTCAGTTGAGCCTTCCACCACAACTCAGAAATTAATTGCTCCGGCGTCTCAGAGCTAATATCGACATGCGTACCATTCCGAAGAATAGGTTTCGTATATGGTAAGGATATTTTTTATTAAACGGCACAACGTCTTCGAGGCATTGCTTTCCAATCCTGTTCACCTGCACCATTCACTAGCTGCGAATAAGCCCCTCTGGACAATATCACAAATGGTTGATTCAGCCTTTCCTCTAGCTATTATCGTAATATCGTCTGCATAACCTGGACATGAAATACCCAGATTTTTTAATTTTACCAGAAGATCATCAACTACTGTGCACCACAAAATGGCTGATAATACCTCACCCTGTGGACAAACTTTATCGACTTCGATCTTAACAGTTTTGTCACCTACTTCAGCTTCAGTCAGTCTACTTTGAAGTAAAGCTCATATATAATTTGAAGTCATTCCTCTATTGTTAAGAATTCTGATCACATATTCGAGAGGTGTGTTGTCAAAATCCCCCTCAATATCATGAAATGCACAAAATGCTATTTCTTACTTATCTAGTGTTTCCGGAATAAAATCAGTCAAATGCTATATAGTGTGGTTTCACAACATTTCAGCGGAACATGCGCAAACTAAGGAGGATGTAAACGCTCCCTCTTCAATATAGTCTCAAGGAGAGGCCAATGAACTATTTTATCCACTACAAAGGATGTCAAATGATAGGTATAAAGGATTTGGGATGGACTATATCCATCTTGGCTATCTGGGGTTTTACCTGTGCTCCATGCTTCCGGTATATACCCAAAAGGAAAACTTTCCCAAGTGATATTTACCAGGGACGGAATCAGTACCTCACTTCTCCTTTAAAGAAGGATTGGAAAAATAACCTCCGAACCAGGTGATTTGTGTGACTGAAAAGAGCTGCTTGCTCATTGCCTATCAATGTTTATAATTTCTTTGGCCATCTTCTAGTCAATTCTGCTTGCTGTTCTAGGAAGAGCACCCATCTGTGAAGATGGCAATATCTGTATCGAGTTCCCAGGAAAGTGCACACGCAGCAAAAGAACAGTGTGATCTTCTTCATTCAACGTGGACGTTCTATCGTCAGATTTGAATGCCAGCTTTAAGTCGACTCTGTGTTTCGCAAGAACTCTGTGAGTCGTGCTACTTCAAGAGTCGATTCAACAATTTCATAAAAGGATATAAAGCTAGTAATTTTGGCTTGTCTGATGTCTTTAATCGTCAACTATTTTTTATATTCATCCCAGCCCTTCCTACGCTTAGGGAGGTTGAAAAGATTAGACACCTTAGTACGTCCAGTAGACAGACAAACCATAGAATTTAGAAATAATTTCATTCAGCTCATTGACTCCCTCCTGTAGCTCCAGCGGATTTTTATATGTTCCTCGAATGTTTCAGGATGAGAGTAGTGAATGCACTGAACTATCGAAGAATTCCTAGTTACTATACCTGCGATTTCTAAATGCGACCGTTTTGTTGAAGATACCTCCAAATATCGATCTCAATTATACTATGGTCCGACAGAGAGTGTTCGTCCGAAATTTTCCAATTGCTAACAATATCAGCAGTCCGGTGAAGAACTTTTTCTCTGATTTCATTTCTAAATGTTTGTGTGTTCCCCCTATTTAAAATATACAAATTGAGTGATCATAAAAATTCTAGAACTGGGTCACTACGTTTATTGTATCACCGCTACCCCAGATGGATTTATGGACGTTGGAATCGCAGCTTACAGGGGTGGAATCCTCTGGGATAGGTAATAATGGGCCAGCTTAACGCCTGTCTGTAAACGCCGGGATGTCGTTGATATCTCCTGGAAAGTAGACCGATGCAATGACTATATTGCGAGACACCCCATCATCTTCGTATCGTACCATGGATGTGAGATCTAATCTAATGTACCATAATTAATATCATTTCTAATCAGGAAACAAGTGCGGCGAGTGTCAGCATTTGGCATCCCATACTGCCCTTGTAAACTAACTTGAAAGTCCCCTACATTTGAGATATTTATCACCATGGCTCTTGAATGGAGCCATATTGTTTTTGGCAAACACCCTCCCAATGGCAACTGAGGCTGCTCTGGCATGATGGATGTTTGCCTGAGTTACTTTCACCCTTATCATCTATAGAACGGGTGGTGATGGTAGGATGTTCATCTGGACCGTCCTCCTCGTTCATGAAGAAATCCTCCAGACTCTGTACCAGTGAAGAACAGTATGCAGCCACAGTCTCCGGTTCAGCCTCACCTGACGATAGGCACCGGTTCCACACGCACTCACCTTCGACAGAGGTGGTATGATTGTCTCCCCGTTTGGAACAACCGCCCTTGACTTTGCCAAATCGGTAGTTCAACGCGTACCCAGAGCGTTTGATGAGTTGCATGGACCCATCATCTACTTCCACGGACAACAACTGGCCGTTACCCCCGTCATTGCAACTCCATATTCTCCAGATATTGGTGATTATCCCAATATTATGACTGGAGAGAAACTTGAGTGAGACACCCACCTCTTGTCCGCTACTACGGGGAGGAGAGGAAGACCGCGTGTGATCGTGGGATGTTGAATCCCACTCTGGCGCCCAAACTGGCACACTAGCTTTCTGTCAGCTGGGAAACGATCCTTTTTAGCCATTTCTTCAAGCCAGGCTTGAAGTGGATACCATCGAAGGAGAATTATTTGGTCCACGCCGCAACTAGCTTCCCAAGCAACATCTGCTCAGTACTCGGTAGCTCCTTACTAGTCAGGATGGTGTTCAGTTACTCCGCAGCAACAACAGCCCTCTTGGTAACAGATGCCACCTTGGCGTAAGTACCTGGTGCTTTGGACCATCCACGACTAGTTGGGCCCGACGGTGTCGCCATATTCCTCTTTTTGGTTGGAAAAAATGTATTTCGTTCCCCTTCAGCTGTGATGTTTTGCCAGCCGAATCCTTTACAGCCCTATGCTCTTTTAGCTTGACAAGAGCATCCTGAACCGGGTAGGTGGGGTTTCAGTCGAAGCATTTCCTACCGACCATGCATCACTAATAGGATTTCCATAATAGTCTCGCAGTAATGACCAATTTTTATGAATTTATAACACTTATTGGGTATTTCGTCAAAAAAATGAGTAACCATTCCGCAATATCTCCTCAAGTAAAAGTATATTCATGTTGCCTATATATCATGTATATATGAGACAATCTCATTTTCTGGTTTTGTAAAGGGTAAATATCTATAATTAATTTTGGTAATTTCCATCATCTGCTTCAAGCTACAATGGCGCTAAAAACTCTTTGATTCCCATCAGATCGAGATGACTGACAACCCGTACTTCAAATTTAATCGTCCTAGCCGGTGTGAGGGTGGCTTTTAAGACATCCTCTCCGGTCTTCTTCTTACACATTTGTTGATTTCAGAAACATCCCTAATTGATGAAATGCACTCATTGGTGAAAACATCCTCGTTCAGTTGCGGCACAAGTTGAGTGGACAAACCGCAAATATCTCCATTTGAACATAGTCGCCAGAGCCCCCAACACACGGCAGAAAATAATACGTCGAAGAAGGGAATCAATGTAATGTTGAAGGAGGAAAGTGCGAAATTGTTTTCAGAACAGCATGCAGTAAGGAAGTGACAACACGAAAATACGAGTATTCAAGTAGCAATCGAAAATTATTAACCAATTGGAACATGAATTTTGAGGACCACACATTAGAACTAGTCTTCGGGGACAAGTAAAGGACCGCGATACTCACTTCTTTCAAAATTTCCAACCTATAAGACAAAAGGAAATAGAATGCATTTATTGCCAATCAAACAAGAAATATTCTCATACGTGAGGGGTGCATAGCTGATACGTTCACCATTGTTATTTTTCCCCGGGTCTTAAGCAAAGCTCCAAAATAAAGGTTGACACCTCATACAGAATATGATTTATTTATATAAAAATCTATAAAGGATTGTTTGAAGAATGATAAAAGGGATGAAGTATGCATCCCGAGCACTCTCTCTGAAAGACATTTCTCAGGTTCTTGAATTTAGTTAATATTCATAAATTTGAACGACTCTACCTCAAAGGGGCGTGCTCTGCGTGGAGCTCAACCTGTCAATGCGTCGTTTTACTTGTGAAGCGCATAAAATATCACATGTCATTAGCAATTCATCAAAAGGTCTTTGCAGACTATTTTAAAGGTTTCCAGTGTTTTTTCTTCTTTTTTTTTGGTTTTCCCATTGAATTACATAAAAGTAAACCCGAAGCAAAATCTTATCTTTGAAATTAGCCAAATTTTAAGCAAAGTCGGTGGTTTAAACAAAACAAACAAAGTGACGAATTGATTAATTACATTTTAATACCACAAAATAAGTCACAAAATCCGGAAACGATAACAAATTTCTCCTAAATGCGACTTTGTGCTCCAATTCGCAACAGTAGTGAAATTTCGCAGATTCACTGTGAGACCTTAATATATATTTATTTATATTTGGCATTTATGTTTCGGCATGGTTTTTATATCAAAAACGTTTTGTCGTCAATGTAACGAAATAGTTGTGTGAACTTATGTGACTGACCTCATACTTGAATTTTTATTGTATTCCATATTGTACCTGAAGGAGAGAGAAGATCAAATTTGGCTCAACCAAAAATTACTCTACAATGAAATTGAGAAATTGTTTCACTTCTTGAGTCTTTTTCCATTTTAGGTGGTTCAAAAAATCGAAATTGAGAGGAATGGAGAAATACATAAAAGCTGCGTGGGACACAATTTATATAAAATATATTTAATAGTTAAATAGACTCATAATTTCTTCATAATGTGCAAACTTAACAAAAATAACAATTAGAAAAGTCGTATTCACTCAAATCAAAACTCTATTTGCAAATGTTTGCATATTTGTTTTGATCGCATTTTTCTATAAATTCAATTTTGACAACTACGTCGGGAAAATTGGTTCAAAAAATATATTTAAATCTTCTTGCATTTTACTCATTAATTTTACTTTCCCTACTTAAATTTGATTTTATAGTAATAGCCTATAATAAGTTTTTTATTATAAACATTCAGATATATGTAATACACTACAATTTTGGGTAATATAATAGTGACTGATTCTATAACTCCATAGCAATATTTACTACAACTCTAAATAGTATATGAATTTATTTTACAACCACTTCCTACCAAGTTGTACAACTAGGTTGCTATGTGTTTGCCATCATTATTCGCCAGGTGATCGTCGTGTGATGTAAACGCAATACTGTTACAATTTTGAAATCATTGAAAGCTCTTTCAGTTTCATTTGTCAATTACAAATGCCAGTTTTAGAAGCACTGCGGTGCACAGCTGACACAACGAAATATTTGAAGCTCTATTTCACCTTCAATTTGTTGAAGGGTAGTTTCATTCGATTGCTGAGCGTAATGGAATTTTCCACAATTGGTGTGAGAGAGATTGTGGGGAACGTGAAAAACTATGACTGGGGAAAATTAGGAGTCGAGTCTATAGTTGCCCAATTAGCAGCTCTTAATTCTAACGCCTTCAAAATAGACGCAGCGACACCATATTCGGAATTATGGATGGGTAACCACCCTTCGGGGCCCTCAATTATAAAGGCCACTGGTGAAAGTTTGGGTAGGGTTCTCCCACAGAGTTTGCCGTTTTTGTTCAAAGTTCTGAGCATTCGCAAGGCTCTCAGTATACAAGTGCATCCAAACAAGGAGGATGCCAAACGCCTGCACGAAGAGCGTCCTGACATCTACAAGGATCCGAATCACAAGCCAGAACTAGCCATAGCACTCACACCATTTTTGGCATTATGTGGCTTTCGGCCTTATACTGAAATTTATGAATTTTGCCAGTTACTTCCACCGTTACAAGAACTACTTGGAGGCAATGCATCTGTGCAGGTATTACAAAATGGTTCAGCGGCAGATCTACGTAAATGCTACGAGAAACTAATGACATCAAATGATGTTGATACTGCTGCATGCATTGATCAGATAGCTAATAACTTTACTGATGGTATATTCCATTTTTGTTTTTAAAATTCAAATGTGAACATTTAATAACAATTCTTCCATTGCCAGTGCTCGCTAAACATGAAATTCTAGAAGTATTCCAAACTACTAATCGCCATTACCCCCAAGATGTTGGTCTCCTTTCGCTGTTCTTCCTAAACATCGTGCGCCTGGAACCTGGCAAAGCCATATTTTTAGGAGCGAACGAAATACATGCCTATCTGCTGGGTGACTGCATTGAATGCATGGCCTGCTCTGATAATGTGATACGAGCTGGGCTCACACCAAAGTATAAAGACGTCGCACAGTTGATCTCCAGCCTGAATTACGATGGGCAACCAGCTAAAAATAAAATCTTCGAGCCTAAGCGAATCGATGAGTACTTACAAATTTTCGCACCTCCTGTTGATGACTTTGCTGTGATGCAAGTAATTCTTCCACCATCGATGGAAGACTATAAATTACCAATGAAACCATATGATTCCATTATATTGGTATTACACGGCGAACGTACGTTACGCTTGAAGAATAATTCCGAACTGATCCTAAAGCGTGGTTCCATTGTCTACATTCCGCCTGACATTGGACCAGAAGTTCAACTTTCAAATGCTTGCAAATCGAATGAAGATTTTACAGCATACATTGCCACATATAATTCATTTAAAAATTAGCCGAAATCAAGTGATGGGATTGTTGGAGAAATTTCGGAATATATCTACTTTGACAAGGATGGCATATTTTGTAAATAATAAAAAGCATTTTTGATATTTTTTGTATAAATTCTTAGAGTTACTCTAAAATAAATTATCAGAATTTGACGTATTAAGTATGACATGTGCCACAACCCTTTTGCCAAGTTTTTCACTTTCTATTCAGTAAGTAGCAGAGGCGTTTCTGAGCACTGTAGATATTGCCCAGGATGTTCAGAAATTACCGTACTCTCAGCAAGTCAAATCCGTTTCCGCACCCAAATATGAATTTCGCATCGTTATGTATTTTGGTTGTACTGGTAATGGGCGAACCATGAGCATACGTCGAGCGCATAGGAGATATTGATCCACCAAAACGAATATATAATTCGGAACGCAGAAGAGATTGACCGTTTCGCCGTTGAAGTACCCAAGAGACGGCGATGCTTCCAGGTGATGCACTGCGGGATTTCTCATTCCGTCATGTACATAAGATGGCAGATGAATTGATGAAATATTAGACCTCTATTAAAACCAAATCGGTATTATGGATTTACAAGCTTTATCAGATCGTGGTGCCAGATTGTAGTATGCCCGTACAATTATTGAGATACTTGTACACTTGTTAGTTCTCAAAGCACTTCCAATAAATAAAGAAAAAGGTAAAATAAAAACGCAAACACTTGTTGACAAACAAAGAACCCTGGAATGAGACATAAAAGTGCACTTCATTGCTTACAAGTGCATGCGCCCTGTTGCAATTAGCAGCATCCCACATTTTACATTACTCAAAACGAACAGCATTTTGTTTGCTTGTATGTATTCCAATTCGTAAATAAATCTATTTTTAGAAATAAACTCACACCTGTGAATGAGAAAACATCGTTGCGATGACCAATGCGCTAATACAATAGAATCTGATGACATGCAATTATGGCAATAGTTAATACGCATAAACGCATATACATATGTATATACAAAATTAACGTTATCTTTGCGGATGAGTAAATAACTTTAAGATAGCTACTTCAAAAATTTAAGTGAGAATACAGTATTGAATGACTTCCTGCACAATTGCAAAAATGTTAAAGCATCCAGTGATTTTTATACAAAAAAGTTGCGTTAACTGGCATGTTAACATTAAAATGCACGTTAGAGTTCACATTTTTTGTTGTTTTTGAATACTCCTTCGTTATAAATGCTCGCAATGAGAAATGTGGGATGGAAGCTTATTCCCAAGCAATTCAAAGCTTTCTGTTTTATATAGGAATTATTTCTTTGTAACATCCCTCATTATATCTGTTGACAGAGAGAAGTTTATGAAGGAAGCTTTTTCCAACACACTTCAGCGCCTTCTGCTTTACATTTACAAGGATTTTCTAATGCCGATGGTTACATGTACATACCTCTCTATTGCACGCGTGCATATTCATATAAAAAAAAACGCAATTATTTTATTCACTGGAACTAATTTTTCTATTTAAGATTTAACATTCTTATCTAATACTTTGCTGATATTAATTTATAATCTCTAAACTTCTTTACTATAAATAATACAATTAAGAAAATTGTTTAAAATTTTATAAATAATTTGTAGGCAATCTACAGAGTATAATAATTTAATTAGTATCTATAGTTATATTTACTCTTAATTCCAATATGATAATAAATATTTAACGAGTACTCGAAAAAAAATTCTTAAAAACGTTCAACATCAAGAATTTATAAAGTTAAAATGCGTTTGTTGGTTCCGCTCTCAAAAATCAATAGTACAAGAGTACAATACAATATAATATAATATAAAGTTAGCAAACATGTATTTAAGTATTTACTTTAAAGAGATGGTTTAGTTGCATAGTTGTTTTGTATATTTTTAGGTAGATAGTTGTAATATGTAAATTAGCAGCAATTATTTGTGGTACCGTAAGAATTCAATATGTAGTGTATAAAATATTGTGTGCAATTTGGACTACGCGTTGAATTGTGCGCGTGTGTTTATCCAGAGTGCGTTTAACTTTTGAGGAGATCGTTGGCACGCCTATTGACGCCATCCATTCGAGTGTTATTGGCATCGCCTTTTGCGTTAATGCGATCGATTTGCTTGTTCTGGTTCTCTACTTCGGAGCCCATGTCCAACGCCATATTACGCAAGTTGCCCAGCATTGAGTTCACTTGTCCCAGATTCTCGTCCATTTCATCCTCGCGTGCGTCGTTTGTAATACGTGCCACATAGCCCGATTGTGTTGGAACACCCATACCACCACGCTCTCGCTCATCGATCACACGTTGTGGTTGATTGTTTACAATCTTTCCGTCATCATTCGCCTTCCAAGCACTGTCACTGTCATCTTTAATGGCCACTTTTTTCCACGGCATCACACATATACCGCAACATTTTTCCATGCCACTAAGGTTCTTTTCTGCCTCTTTCATGTCCGCATTGATGCGGTCCATTCCTTCTTCGATGCGATCTAACTGTTCACCTTGGTCGTCCAAAGCGACAAGCGTACGTATGCCTGCTTCCTTGCTCTCGTCCATCAGCTGCAGCATACGACGTGTGCTCTCCAGTGACTCATCTTGTACTTGTCCAGACTTGAGCTGAAGTTCTTGTAGCTCGGTGCGCGGTGGCTCTACTGGTTCCATTTTGAGATCTTTTTCTACCAATTAACTAATCACCAATTGAATTGATAAAATTTGTTGCCACTACTTTTGGCTTATATTTTGTATCTCAATAGCAGTAAATAGCTCCCGTTCCAATAATTATAAATGGGCTGTGACTCATATACAACTTTCACTGTTTTGTAGCACTTTTTCACAATAATTTTCTGAGCAATTTAGTCTAACTACTTCCACTTCCGCTCCCTTTTCCAAAGAACTACACTCCTTCGTGTGTGCAAAATTTTATCGATAAAGTGCCTAGTGAAATCCAAACGAAATCCACTCCACTCTTCTTCTTCCCTCCTTTTTGTTTCCTATTTTTTTCTATCTAACATTCCAAATATACTGAAGTTGACATTGAAAGTAGAGTCGGCAACACCAATGTAATCTACATAAGTTCCACACGCTAGGTACAGCAAAATTATGACTTTCCGAGCAGTCAGCTACTTGACAGTATTACCAAAATACCTGTATTTAAGTTCACAGATTGAATCGGTTTATCGTTGGTTCTATTTTAACATCATTTTGTTCATTGATAATAAATTAAAAATTGTTGATCGTTGATCAATTATAAAACCTAGTAGTGAATCAATTCCCAATGTATATAATTTCAATCGATTCTGTGCGCATTTCTCTTTTCACTAATTGCTCTTATTTTTAACTAAAATTTTCTTGTTTTGGTTGTGATCGGTTACAGAACTTTAATTAATTTATTAAGCTCAGCCCCGCAGTGACCCACGGAGTTGCTTTGAATTGAAATATAATTTTAGTCATATTAATTATTTTCAATACTACTAAAGTTTTGTTTCAATACTCCAAAGCCTTCATGTAAAAAAATTGAGATTGTACGCAAAAATGGATTTGGACCTAATTTAATTTTTATTATTTGCATTAATACTGTAATTAAATCCTATTTAAATGTTTATAATTAATAAAGCAAAAATTATCACAAAACAAAACAATTATTTGTTCAACAAAAAGTCTTTCTTTTCCGCATCTAAATCTCTCGTGACGGTTTAAAAATATTGTAGAATATATTTATTCGAAAAGTGGGTTATCGTAAAAGTGAGCATTTCGGGTGTGGCGCTCCAAATCGATTTTCTTCCAAAATAACTTGTAGCAAAGATTGCACTTAAGTGTCTTTCCGGACGTATGAATCTTGGAATGCTGCTTAAGATGACATAACTGTGTGAACTGTTTGGAACACGTTTGACACACATGCTTCCGTTCATTGTGATGTTGACTCAGAACGTGCTTCTTCAGGTGGTCAATTGTGGCAAACTGCCTATCACACAGTTGGCACACATGCCGCTTTATCCTTGCATGTGAAACAGTTAAATGCTGCATCAAGTGGCTCTTTGCTTTAAAACGCTTGAAACAATATGGACATTCACATGTCGATATTACCTTTATGGAATGCCTGTGGACCAAGTGCTGCAACAGTTTTTTGTGACTTTTGCAACCCTCAGTACAATTGGGACAAATAAAAAGAGCAGTACTCAGGTCAGTAGTTACTTCGGTATTAACCTCATTGTCATCATTGCTCAATTGTAACATATCTGGTAAATTAATGTCTATGTCGTCCCAGCACTCCGAGAATTGAAATGAGTTTTCATCGGTTACAAAGAAATCGTCGAGAAATTCCTCAATCATCTCGATTTCTAAATCGTCCTCTTCTTGGTTAGAATTTATCAAGTGATGCTCATGCAGATAGTGTTCTTGTAAAGTTGTCCAAGAGATGAATTCCTTTACTTCTTTGCTAGTACACAAGGTGCAATAGTAAATCAAAGTGTCGCGTTTGTGTATTTTGTGTACATGTTTCAACAGCAGACCTTTGAATTTGTAGGTCTTTTTGCATGGAGGGCATGCATATTTCCCATCTGGATGTGTATCTGACAGGTGTTTCTGCAGAGTATTTATATCAGCAAATAAACTCCAGCAATATTTACATACATTCATATCTTTGTTTTCAAGCGTGTGTGTTTCTTCATGCTCCTTAAAAGGGCGATACGCGTTAAAAGCTGCTGGACATTGCACGCACTTGTACAATCTAGTATTTTGAGATTTACGTGGAGCTATGTACGGTGGACCTTTTGGTTTTTGCCCCACAACTTTAGGCAGAATTGGGCGGAACATTGAAAGTTTCGGTGGATAGCACGATTTAGTTGTCGTGTCTGGAGACAGATTCAGCTCGGTGCACTGCTCCACCAATTTCGGCTCGGAGCACTGCTCCACTAATTTCGGCTCGGAGGACTGCTCCAGCTGTTCCGAGTCGGTGTTTAGATCGAGCAGATCCGACTTGAAGCACTGCTCCAACAGCTCCGGCTCGAAGCTCTGTTCCAAAAGCTCCGGCTCGAAACTCTGCTCCACCAGCTCCGGCTCGAAGCTCTGCTCCACCAGTTCCGGTTCGAACCTCTGTCCTACCAGTTCCGACTGGAAGCTCTGCTGCACCATCTCCGCCTCGGATTGATCCACAAGTTTCGGGTCAGTGGATTGTTCTAGTAGCTTCGACTTGAAGCACTGATCCAACAGTTCAGGCTCGAGGCACTGCTGTACCAGCTCCGGCTCGAAGCACTGCTCCACCAGCTCCGGCGCATACCCCTGTACTAGGTTTGGCTGCAGCAAAAATTTGTTTAACTCTGTTTGTGCCCATTGGATCTGCTTTACAAATTCATAACACTGCTGTACACGTATCATGCATTCTCTACAAATGTTTACATTGCAGTCGTTCAGAGCAAACTAAAACTAATAAAAATCAGCAAATGTGTTTTTTTTTATTCAACTTCAAATACAATTACCTCAATCAAGTCGGTTTTGAAAATTTTCAACAATTCGCATAGTGGGATTTCTTTTCCATTCTCATTCACACGTTCCTGGCACAATTTTGACCATTTTGATTTTCTCAACGCACAAAAGCCACAAAAATATTCCATTTTTAATTCAGACAAATCTCTACCATTAAATTAAACCTTCATATATACACAATTTAATAAGTACATAAAAATTATTGAGCCTTAAAGATGAAAAGTACAACAAAAAGCAACAAACGAAACAGCTGCTCCAGTAACTTGTGCTTCGTTTTTAAAAAGGAGTAGAAAAAATAGTACTGAAAATATCTGAATAAGGTTAGAGTTACATCATTATCCCATACAGGCAAATGTATCCCTGATTGTACTTTAGAATAATATTGCAACGTTAATTTTAATAACATAATCGGAGATTGTGTATTACTTACCGGCAATGCTGAACTTCTATGTATTTGGAAAGTAGTCTTTTTTAAATTAATAAAAATAGCTAAGCGCCGTTGATATTTTTAATTGTCTGTAAACTATCAAGGGTGATCAGAGACAAATATACTTCAGAAAGCTATATTGCATTATTGAATTCTTTTTTTTAATAAACGATATTTCCTGATATACTGGGTCTAGGAAAAAGTTCATAGCATTTCTTAAGTAAAATTCAACTGGTTTTCTTACAGTGTGGATATTAATTTATTTAAACCAAATATGCTCCATTAGTATCGACAATGTTTTGCATATTTCGAGTAGAGCAGTGAAAAATTTCTGTGGATTCTCGGTGAAATATTGAATCAAGTGATTTTTACTGGCTTCTTCAAAAACAGCTTAATTCCATTAAGAAAGTTCTGCAGAGATCGGAACATCGGGTGCTATGTCTGGAAAATACGGTGGATGCATCAGATGCTCTCGCAATGCTTGATCGGTCATCACCGCAGATGTTAATTTAGTCTGACATGTTTTTCGCGCCTAACTCATGAGGAACGCATACATCGAGTTTATTTTTGTAGGGAGCTTTGTGTTCAAAACAGTTTTGTGGTCAATTTCCTTTTCTAAATAACTTATTATATGAGGCATTTGATTCATTTCAATTGATTCAATTACACTTTAGCTGCGCAAATGCATACCAGCAACACACATTTTGATTAATAATCGTACATAATTCGTGTGAGTTATATTTCTGACAGGTTTGTCAAATGAATTATATATCGTTACTGGTTAATTGTGGTGTTATCGTTGTTAATTAATCTTTAATTGCCTCTTAAATTATTTTTACCAATATTAATAATCCAAAATTCATAAATTTTACTCCATTTTAAAATATTTTGCAATGTATTTTTCACATGAAGTAATAATTATATGTATGTTAAAACTTTAAAAATTATATGTGTAAAAAAGAAATTATCATTCTATTAATATTATTTATTTTATTTACAAAATAATCAATTCTTATCATACGAAATTTAGGAGCACTAGCTGCCAGGGCTTTCAGCTCCATTCTATTAATAAGAAGCATAGTAAGTCTATTCATTTTTAGACACCATTTTTTTTTAAAATAAAGTAAGTTAGCAGACAGGAAATTCATCAGAATATCGAACACAATCTGATTATTCAATAATGTGATGTTTTCTTTGGTTATTGGTTGCAAAAATATAGATTTAACTTTTTATTTTATTAGGTAATGCAAAAGTTAATTTGATATTAATTAATTTCTGTTATTTATATTTCGATTTTCATTGTGATTTGAAAGTTTAATAATCCTATTAAATTCATTAAAACAATAAATAATCTGAAACTTTTTTCTATACTTTTATAAGTGGGGAAAAATGTGAGTGTGATACAATTATTAGATGAATTGGTACAACTAATACGCATATCATTAGAAAATTTATATATGAATTCCTTGCATACAAATTTCGACCACTTAATACTTATTCTTTATTCCTGTATTTAAGTATAAGTTAGCATTCATTATGCATATCGTGTCGTTAAGTATTTTGAGTCTCATCTGGCAACATTTATTATGCAGTCTGGTAGCTCGGTTGGCCTTCGTTGAGTAGGGTTACTTTGCTTTTTCATTTATCGCTTTCCTTCAGTGTATCGCCGCATGTCGTTGGTAAGGAATTGTAATGTTTAATTTTGCAATTTGTGATGTGTGAGTTGTAATTTTGGTTTTGTGAATTTTTCTTTGGAAGAGGGGAGAAGTCCATGTCGCGCTTTCCTATTTGTTTTCCTTTTGGAAAAATTTCTGCTTAATTTGCTTTTGCCCCCAACGTATAAAAGCGAAGTGCACAAACATAATCAAGAGTTAAATTAAAGTTAAAAAAGTTGTTTTCCGCTGCCTTCAAAGTGGTTGGCCAAACAGTGAAATAGAAGTCAAAACGTAGTGGCAAAAATAAGGGAAAAAAGCTAAACTGGTCAAGTGCAAAATTGTTGTTGTTGGAGTGTTTCTTTAATTCTCCTTTCGTACAAACGCATGAATTCCAAGCGAGTGTTGTTTGTTGTGTGACGACGGTGAGTAAATCGTAGTGTTCTATATGGGGATATGTAGAAAACTAGAATTTAACAATACACATAAATGCATGGAACCGAATTGCCCTAAAATCACCAAACAAATTCCGATCCAAACAAAAGAAATTATTTGAAAGATCATATGAGAAGCTCGTTCCATTTGGGCGTGTCGTGGCTGTATGAGCTCAGTCAAGCTGTGCTGTTTGAAACGGTTCTGGTCGTGCCAAGAGTGCACTATTAAGTTGCGACCACATTGCCAACCAACTTGTGGCAAGGTGTACCCGGCCCGCCTCCTACCTATGGACGCGTCATTTGTAATTAAATTTTTTAATTTACTTCTCTACTACCTTTACTTGCTATTCCTCTTTGCTGCTACCATTCTCATAAGCGTCTATTAAAGTGTCATTGGAATGGTATCAGTTTTTAAGAATTTCTGAGTTTCTTCATTGCTGTTGATGATGGCAATGTTGATGATTCAAAGCAACAATTGTGGCCAACGACTGAAATTTAAAAATAATTATAACAACAATATGTGTTCACATCTTTGCTGGGAGTCGCGTACTTAACTAAAGCACAACTGCGTCCCCTCCAGTGTGAAGTGAGCACGACACCAAAACAGAGTTCTTTCAGCGTACAGGGTGCTGGGCAATTCGTGTTCAATCTGCCAATGCAGAAAATAAGAATAAGAACATCTTACAACTCAGTCTAATAAGTGATTTTATCTTTTAATTCTAGAATGACAAGCAAAACAGAATTGCCAATTGCTCTGTAAGCGCAACAAACCCCACAACCGAAAAGTACCCCGAACACCGCGTCTGTTCTGGCCGTCGTTGTTGCAGTGGATTGTGTCGCGAGGTGTTTAGTTGTTGTTGTTATCGTTAAAGCGCGCAAAAAGTTTGTAAATAATAAATAGTGTTTCACAAAAAGCTAATTGAAAATTAAGATTTATTAATATTTGTAAAAAGAGTGTTAAGTTTTATATTGTTATATTGCATCGATACATGAATACTAAACGCCGATCAAGTTCTTAATGCATTTTCTAAATTTATCTACACATCATCACTGTTCTACATAAAATTGTGTTGCTGCTGCTGCTCCGGTCAACATACAAACACACACACACATACATACATACACATATGTAGTTGCATGATTCTGGTACAAATCCTTAGCCGCGCAAATCGTAACCGAAACCATCACCATGTTCAAGTGCATTCCAATATTTAAGGGCTGCAATCGTCAGGTGGAGTTCGTGGATAAACGCCACTGTTCACTACCCACGGTGCCAGAGGAGATACTGCGCTACTCGCGCACACTGGAAGAGCTGTTCCTGGACGCGAATCATATACGTGATTTGCCAAAGGTAAAATAAATGCCTTCTATTTTAAAAATATGTTTAAAATGTGTTGCAAATATGAAACTCATTCTTGCTGCATTTTTGCGGCTTTGTTACACGATACGCTACTAACAATGCTGACGCTAATCACTAAAAATGCAAGAAAATGAGATCCTTTCACAACAAAACTCACATTGATGGTGTGTTTTTGGTGTGAGCCCTTTCCACCCTTGTTTGGAACATTTGCACATAACTTGTTTTGTCTTGTGCATTTTTGCTGATGAGTATCCCTCATTGTGCACGTCAGTCAGTGGAGGTTTAATTCCTTCTTACTTTGTTATTGTTTGAGCCTCAGCGCCAGAAGTGGATGGGGAAAAAACGTTTGTATATTTACTTAAGGCACCCTTTTCGTATGCCAAAAACAATGTAAGTTAATTTAAGGACTCTTAAATACACAATCCTGAGTTCTTAATCAGATAAGTGTTCAACTTCTGGTCTCTACACTCCTAAAGTACTACTTTAGGTTTCTGGTATTTATCTTAATAGATCAGAACAGGTCTAAACGTTCCTTTTAGTTTTACATCCACATAATTTATATAATCTATCGAAAGAACAGTTCTAATATCTAAGAAACTGGGAAGTTTATATTCTAATTATTAAAAGATGATGCTTTTCTCATATAAATAAAAGGTTTAATATTTCTAGCACACCTTTAAATCGTAGTTTCTTATTGCATCTCCCAATTAAGTTCTAATATTTACGAATTGAGGTGCTAACGGGCTGCAAGGAGAATGCTTCTCCCCATTGCAACAGTTAACTACTGATTATTAGTATAGTTCTGTCATAACTGTAACTTCTCGTTGTTTTGTGTCATAATATTTCTTTAACATTTATTTAATTTGTGTCTTTTATGTCAGTTCTCTATGTTCGACATATATATTTTATTTATCTTCCGAAACAATATTGAAAGGCTGATCTTAATTTTTTGTAAGTTTATGTTTCTATTCAGTTCATTATCATGGCTGCGTTCCCGAACTTTTAAGGACACCTTTCTCTCACGGCTCAATTAATGAAATAGTGATTTCAATATTCGATTTTTTATGAGGTTTTGTTACAAACTACCCAGATCGAAAATTATGTTCCGCCGGTAGAAATTTTCTGGTCCTCTATTTTTCTAAATTAGCTTTGGTGTAAAGAATCGGCATTCTTATCCCTATTTTAAACAATTTGCACATATTTTTCTAGGATTCCGAAAAACATAACTTGTATACCTGCTCCACTTTTTGTCCATATCTTTGGAGCAGAAATTAAAATTAATATAATCTCCCACTATTTTTCTATTCCATTTCTATTGCGTTTCTGATTTGTCTAATTAATTATAATAAATTAGAGAGTAAATTTCTATTCATCCCTTCCAGAAGGTAGGCCACCATTATCTCACGGTCTTTACAGTAATTATCCTTCTGCCTGCAATTAATTCCTTCTCGTCAAGAATATTGACAACATTTCTTAGGGAAACCTCAAAGGGGCGACTTTATTTAAATTTAAATTGCAGCACAGCCTCGCGATGTAAATTTCTATTACCGGAAGTCTTTCATTAAACCTTCTTGAGCCGCAAAATGAAAATCAACCAGAGAAGCAGATGAAAAAAAAATAATACAAGAGCTGGAAAGCAGCTGAAGGCATAAACTCTGCCTTCGTACAATAAATAAAAGCATTCCGCTAAGGGCATTTGATTTATCTCTCTCGATGTAGCATAATTAAATTTCTTCTGTGGCGGGCGGTGTTTTTTGTTGAATTTAATTCGGAAGCCTTTGTTGGATTTTCTTGTGACACGACATCTCCTCGGAATTGGAATTTAAAAAATTACTTCATGCTCTTTGCTTGTACCTACTTTAAACGAAGAGACGAGTAAACAAAACTTCAACTTTTTTCAGTTGGCTTGCCATATTAGGTCCGCCGCTTGAGACATTTGACTAAGATAATATCTGCTGGCAATATTTATGCCACGCTTAAGTAAAAGTTATTTAGAATCGCCACGCCTCAATTTGCATACGCAACCTTTTCAGTCACCACATAACAAATTTTACTTTGAACGCTATCGCGATGCAAAATTTGATATGTGTAAACAAATCCGCACACCGAGTCGATAAACACCCACTAGCCAAAGCGTAAACGTCGATGATGTGCCACCCAGATATGTCTGGCATTATTATGCCTAGGAAATATGTTTCTCGACACATGCAATTTTTTTATTGCTAGCGAAAAATATTCTATTAATCTGTGCTTTTTTTCATAGCTGCAAAAAACGCTGCTCTAGTGTAGAATCGGTGAAAGGACAAGTAAATAATTGGCCAACAGAAACAGTTGTTCCAGCAAACTAATAACAATTCCATAATTATTCTTCTGGCACAACATTGTTTAATTATAACAAAATATTTATACAATTTTCTGATCACTATTCGTAGTGTTCGGAAAGTGCAGTTACTGAATTTGTATAAGCAGCTGCTTTCCATGATGACTCCTAAGGTTTTGTGCCACAAGCTGTAGTATCTCACAGATTGCTGCTACAATGCACATGTCTCTGTTTGTTACGGCAAGCAACAAGTAGCACCAGACTGACTCTGACGAGTGTCTAAAAGGGTGCGTATAGAAGAGATTTAGATGAAACATGATTATATGATTATGAAATTCCAACGAAAATTTAGTTGGGAATTTCTTTGCATGCACCTCCATGCATAGTTATATCGTATCTATATTTTGATTTACTCAACTTACATTACTTATGCTTATAAACTAATTCTTCGTCGTCAAGTAGAGTGGATTGAACTTTAGTTTGATGCCATTGGCGTATATAGTTTTCAAAGGAATCGCCGCCCTAAATACGTATTAAAGCGTAAAATAATTTTCTTACATTAGCAGGACCCTCAATCCAACCGCAGTAAATTGAAGAGTGTATTCCCTTTCGATTAATGATGAAATCAATTCTGAACAGTTCGAACTATCACAGCACAGCAATTCAAATACAATATTCAATGCACAAATAGGGTGGGACACATAGGTTTTAGGAACGTATGCCCTTCATTTGGTTTAAAAATCTACTCAGTGCCTATCTCCTCCAACTTGATGCTGGCAATGGTGGCTTCTATAAAGTTGGGTGCCCACTAAGAGGGTTTTGATAGTTATTGAAATTTCGAGCACATTAATTTAAATACACTGTACCGCGTTTTAACATTCGATTGAAATTAGATAACACGAATTTTTTAGAGTGAATACAGTCAATTCATTACTGTGATAAGCTAACTTTAATGTGAAAAGGAGAGCTCTTACACACAGATTTAAATACTGGCTATAGAAAGAGTGGATTGAACTGTTTGCTTTAGTTAATTTAAAGTGCTCCCAGCTAAAGCTCTGTACCTTATTTAACTTCTTTCCTTTTTATCGTATATTTTCTAAACAGAATATATTCCTAAAATATACTATACCTACAAACTATAATTATATATGGAATCTGTTGATCGTCATCTATTTCTGTATATTTTCCCGCAATTGAAATATTGCCTGTCTGCCTTTAATCTCTTTTCTGATGAATTAATTAGGATTTGTTTATCTTTTATATTCGATATATAACTTTTACTTAGAGCAAAATATTGCGGGCCTTAGTGAAAAAATAAGTAACTCTCAGGAACTAGATCTTGAAGTTAACAAATTAAATAATATAATAATCAAGGCTTTTGAAAGTAGCTGCAATTTAGTTGTGAAGAAACGTTCTAGGAACGTACCCTGGTGGAGCGGGGAGCTAAATGTTTTGCGCAAAAAAGCCCGTCAACTCTTTAATAGGGCCAAGTCTAATGGTGACTGGGCATCTTATAGAAGTGCCTTAACGGCCTATAATAATGAGTTGAGAAGATCTAAGAGAGACTCATGGAAAAAGTACTGTGAGGAGATTGAAACCCTCCCAGCAGCTACCCGACTCCAGAAGTCACTCAATAAAGATCACTCAAACGGGCTTTCTACACTCAAGAAGCCTGACGGAAATTTTACGGAGAGCCTGGAAGAGACGGGACAGCTTTTGTTGGACACTCACTTTCCAGGCTGTGCCACTAGCGGAGAGGATAGTGAAATCATCGAGAATACTCGTTTCTTGATGCCTACACGGAGGGAACTCTCACTGGCTCGCAGAATCTTCACCGTCAATAAAACCAAATGGGCTATCTCCACTTTTAGACCATTCAAATCGCCAGGTGTCGATAATATACAACCGTGCCTACTTCGGCAAGGTGTTGATGTATTAGCACCTGTGCTAACAAACATTTTCAGGATAAGCCTGGAGCTAGGCATAGTGCCTAAACCTTGGACGAAGGCTAGGGTGGCTTTCATACCGAAAGCAGGCAAAAAGGCGGACCACACGCCAAAAGCCTATCGGCCCATTAGCCTGACGTCATTCCTGCTAAAAGTTATGGAAAAAATTCTGGACCAATATATCAGGGAAACTTATCTTAAAGATTCTCCTCTTCATATTGAACAATACGCTTACCAATCAGGCAAATCGACTGAGACAGCCATACATAGCTTAACAAGCAAAATTGAAAAGGCGTTTGAGGGTAAAGAAATAGCTCTCTGTACATCGGTTGACATTACGGGGGCTTTTGACAATGCTACTTTCAGATCAATTGAGGAGGGGATGAACAGGAAAGGTATACAAAGACTGATCATAACATGGGTTCTCAACATGCTGAAAAACAGAACGACAATCTTTGAAACAGGGACAGCAAAGCAAATTGTCAGGTCAACCAAAGGATGTCCCCAGGGGGGCGTCCTATCGCCACTCCTATGGTTATTGGTTATCGACGAGCTCTTACAAACTCTCAATGACCTCGGATACGAAATTCAGGGCTTTGCGGATGATTTGGTAATTATGGTCAGAGGCAAGTTTGACTCTACCATAACAGATCGCATGCAACTAGCTCTTGATATCACTCAAAACTGGTGTCAGGAGAAAGGACTATCGATAAATCCGAATAAAACAAACGTGGTACCCTTCACCAAAAGAAGGAAACTGAATCTGGGGACTTTAAGTTTAGGGACCACAAACTTAACAATGTCCAATGAAATGAAATATCTGGGAGTAATCCTGGACAAAACTCTAACTTGGAAAAACCACTTATCATACATAACTAGTAAAGCCTTAAGAGCAACCTATGCTTGCCAGAGGTTGTACGGTAAAACATGGGGACTACGGCCAAAAATGATGGCGTGGTCATATAAAACAATAATAGTACCAATGATTACTTATGCGTCGTTGGTATGGTGGCCAAAAGTCAACCAAACAGGAGCTCAGAGGACTCTTAACAAGATTCACCGTATAGCCTGTTTGAGTGTGACGGGAGCAATGAGAACGTGCCCCACACTAGCTTTGGGAGTGATCACTGGACTGACTCCTCTACACCTTGTAGTTAAAAGGATGGCGGCCAGCGCGGCCCTAAGGCTACCTAATCTAGCCCATCTTAAAGAAGGCAACCTTTCGGGGCACGCAAAGATTCTGGACACTGTCTGGAATTCTCCGTGCCTCATGGTCTTCGACAAAATGGACAGAAAATTAGACTTCTCAAAGCAATTCAAAGTGGTCATCAGTGACCGTTCAGCTTGGAGAAACAAGGAAATAACAATAAAACAGGACTCTCAGTTGTGGTATACAGATGGGTCCAAAATGGAAGATGGCAGTGCAGGAGCTGGAATTGTAGGGCCAAATTTCCAAAAAGCAATTGCAATGGGAAAAACAGCTTCCATTTTTCAGGCGGAGGTCCACGCTTTAGAGTTATGTGCTAGAGAATGTCTACGCAGGGGTACACGCAACACCAAAATATGCATACTCTCAGATAGCCAGGCAGCTCTAAAATCATTAATAAACTTCTCATTCCAATCAAAGCTGGTCTGGGAATGCTGTAAACTTCTCAATACCCTAGCAGCGAGAAACTCTGTTACGCTAATGTGGGTACCGGGACACGAGGGACATGAGGGCAACGAAATGGCAGATTCTTTAGCAAAAAAGGGTGCAGACACTGCCTTTATAGGCCCAGAACCCTTCTGTGGGGTAAACAGTAGCTTCACAAATAACTTGTTGTGCGAACAGGAAAAACGAAGTCTGCTAAACTACTGGAGAGCCCAAAAAGGCATGCGGCAGTCGAGACTACTCATTGATCCTGAACACATAAGGGTAGATGCTTCTTTAAACCTCAGCAGAAATGACATCAAACTATACACTGAACTTTTAACAGGACACTGTAAACTAAATTACCACCTAAAGAAAATAGGCGTGGTAGAAGACGATTCTTGTCGACTCTGTCAAGAGAAGCAGGAAACGGCAGAACACATTCTGTGCACTTGCCCAGCGGTGGCAAGACGCAGACATAAGTACCTAGGCAGTGGGTTCATATCTCCAAATCACCTAGTTAAAATTAAGCCCACAGCAGTTACGAGATTTATAAACAGTCTAGGACTGTTTTAGTTGGGTACGAGGCTGCACAATAGATCTTTTAGGTCGCGGTGTTCTTTTAGCCTGTCAATAATAATCTTTTATATCTATTATATTAATAAAAAATTAGAGGTTTTCCCTGGTCTCTATCGGAGATGTTTTCACAATCTTGATTCTTAATTTTCTGAATATATTTTTGTTTTATTTTTATTCCTTTTCTATTAAAGAAACTAAATATTTTAAGAAAATTTTAATAAATATTAAGTACAGTTACCTGCAATGTATCCATCCCCACAGGATTACCAAAATACATCCTTCATAATGTACCAATTTGCTAAGCTTTATCTCTTTGGTTTAACCAGGATTCTTATTCAAAACTTTACAGAACTCAACAAAGATTTCTGGAAATAGATGAATTTCCTTCCACTTCCTTTTCGGTGGCAATTTGAACTTGAAAATACTTTCCACACAATCAAATGTGTTAAATTAATTTACCTTAAACTCAATTATGTCTCGATTTGTGCTCATTGAGTGCTAGTTGACCTGTTCCTATGTATTACTGTAAATCAACAGGTGTCCAAGAATACTGAGTGTGCTGTACCAATCGATGTGGGTAGGAAATTTTCTAGTCCGTTCCTTTTACTCCGCTGTCCACCGCAAAGTACTTTGTAACATAATGGCATCGAGATGTGGGCAAACGCTGCTTTCCACAATACAGCGGATATTTTGTGCCCCCAAGCAATTTCCTTACTTTATTAAAACATGTTGTTGCTGTTGCTGTTACCGTTGCCGTTGCTGTTGCTGTTGCTGTGATGTTGATTTAATCTAATGTTGACCCTATTCTCTTCTACTGGTATCTGCTCCTCGGTTTGCGAGTACATTTTTGCGATGACGTTTATTTTATTGGTTCCGTCGTCAACACAGCACACACTCACACACAGACACAGGCGGAAAATTACATTGTGGTTTCCCTAATGAACATCTAATGGAAATTTTTTATTTTACATCGGCAAACCACTAACGACAAACTTCATTAAGTGCATTTTAAAACATGTGTGCGTTTCGAGCCTCTGGGCAATGGTCGTAAGCCGTATGCACGCTGTCGTATGCATGTTCCATGTTCAACTCTCGAAGACACGGGCACTTCGCATATCGCCAGCTCGCAAAGCATCTTTGTCATGGCGGGCAGCAGAATAACTTGAACTTTATTCTAATCAAGTCACCAGTCGCATAAATGATTGCCCATCGACACAAAACATGACAACTTCCTTGTTGTCTTCGGCACAGAAACACGAAAAACAACAAACAGCCGGCACAAGTAGGCTGCAGGCGCACGCTAATCCTACTATTTGTACGGGCCTATAAATATGATAGCAGTGTTTTGTGGTCGTATATGATCGTAACGAGTTGAGCTGAAAGTATTTGGTAAAAGAGGAAGATAAGCATATATAGCTACATATAACTTATAAACAAATTATTGCAGTCTTTACTCCGATCCAATATAAGATTTATGTTGGGATGTGATACTTTACCTGTTTTTTCTTTTATCGCTTTATCACTCGACTCTTTCTGCTATATCGGTTTCGATGAGTTTGTACTAAATAATTTATATGAATACCTAGCAATCTTTGTATTTGGAACGATTTTTAAAGCGCCGCGCCCTCCATACAAGAATCTTTAATTCACCATATTGCGTCTTAGAAGGATGCAATGGTAAAATTACATGTTAGTGAGAGGTGCCAAGGGAAACCTGGTGTCGCACTTTTCATTCTATCAAAATTCTTAAAGCAAAATACTTTCGTTCAATGTAGAAAGATACGATTGAGGCTCGTAAAATTTTATTTGTAAATAAATTTATATTTATATATATATTCTACATAGGGCTCCATTCTAAGTACATTATATGAAATATCGTTATCAATTATATGCATATGGGTCGCTAAGTAAGCAGGGTACACAAAAAATTGTTGATGATCATTAACGCATTTATGTTTAAATCACGTCTGAGGGCATAGCGTTTTAGTAAACTATCATGCCCTGATTGAACTTATTTCCACGTTTTATTTTTGACAACGTCTTCAAACTGCTCTACATGAATTGTACTCGTGAGCTTGCGGGGGTGTTTCGCTGGTGTTTGTCTTCATATTTCAGTACTACATTTGCGCCGAATTACTCTCGGATCCATTACACTTCAGTATCATTGGTGAATGTTCTTGGTAATGATTGAATTGTCTGGATGCCAATCATTGATAATGTATCTCAGGGTTTGCTTAATAATTTTACCCAGCTTTACGATAATATCCTGAATAAAAATATGATGTCTGACTTTCAGAAAGTAAGAACAAATTTCATTTTCTAGTGAAATATGGAAATCTTTGTGCGGGTACCCAATTTTGTTCACTGATATTAGTTGTTTCAATTTAGTGTTTTCTTTTTTATTATCTTTTTAAATAAAAAGAACCATAGAATCATCAAGATTACAACTAATGGTGTTTTCTATGACTTATATTAGCTGTCTAAGGTCGACAGCCGCGACCGAATCCTTTTACACCATCACCCTTTTTATCGCTTTGGCCGCCTGGAGCACGTGTGTACGCTGAACGATCTTCACCAATCTTGCTCGAATCACCAGTGCGGGTAGTGGTGGCTGGTCGTGGACTGGGACAATCTCAGGTGGCAAATACAAGTAACTACGTAAATATTCAATGCCTTCGTCTGTCAAGTACCAATAGTAATGTCTCCGAACGCAGCGTTTGTATTGTTTTGATGGCATGTAAATAGATATTAGGATAGTCTCAAGGGGTCCTTGGGGTCGTGGACATCCTTTTTGACTACAAGAAAACCCTCATTAAAGGGATTATTCATAGATAGCGACACGATGAGCCTTTGGCATAAACATCTGCCGGCGTCTTCTACAAAGCAGTCACCGGAAAGGTTGCCTGAGAATAAAGTGGTGTGGTTGTATATGTAGTTCCTGGTCATGATATACGTGAAGCATATTTTCGTTATTTTAGCTAATATTCTTACATAAATAATTACGTGCTGCACGTGTATTTTTCGACTTTGTATTATTTATTATATTTTAGATGCATTCTCAAAGAGCAAAAGAAAATTAAAACATGAACTTACAATATGCGGTTACTTTGGCAACTTTTCTGGCATAACTGGTTTTTACCTGTATTTTCTACTATATCTTATATATATTTTTTAATTATACGTATCTGCAATTACACTAAATTTGAAAAGCGGTCATTACACATTTATAGCAGCATATTACTCAGGTATTTGAAATTGTGAATCAATTTCATTAGTCATAAATAATCAAAATCAAACAATAGAAATTTTATAGTTTATCTGCTTTGAAAATGTAAATGAAATTTATTTTCAACAAATGCATTCAATCAATTTTTATGGGGATTTGCTTGCTTTGCAGCAGACAAGTTCAACATGACCTTCTTCGTCTTCTTCTTATCAATTTCCATACCAATCCCATGCCATGCCCTTGACTACGTTGCTGCCACGCTCGCTGCCGCCTCGTTTTCATATTCGGCACACATTTGCATTTGGGAGCTAAGATAGCAAAAAACTGCCTATTCTTTTCAAAATTAAACAAAACAACAACAACAACAACAAATAAAATAAAATAAAATTACTATGCTTTTGTTGTCTGCTGCTATTAAAGATACAGAATATTCAGATACATTGATGATACTATAGACGAGATACTCGTATATAAGTTTGTGTGTACATACAATACTTTTATTTTTTGTTGTGTTTTTTGTATGTGAAAGTTTTAGTTAGTTGGATGACATCATAAAATAGCGTCACCTTAAAAAGACTTAAAGCCGTTGATAAAAAACCGTTCAGAACGAGTATTACTGAAAATATGCGCTCAAATGAGTTGTAACTCTTCAGTAAACAGCTAGATATGTGCTCGCATGAGTGTGTGTGCATTTAGTATCTGTGTAATAACCGCATGACATGTGCATGTGTGTGTGTTTGCATGTGCATTTGTATTGGTTATATCGCAGCTAATGTATTCTAAACAAATTGCGCGTATTTTGTATTTATTATGACTGAGAACCGGTATTGGCCGCATATATTACGTTAGCGCTTTTATTTATCATCTGCTGCGAACGGACAACGGAACAACGAATTAAATTTGTATAAGATTTCTACCAGTTGGTTTTCTTGAACCATGTCCAGACCGCGCCCAAATGTGTGGTGGTACATTCCGCATATTTGCAATTGGCAATGTTCAGACCAGAGAACACAGAGAAGGCACACTTAAACGTCAAATTTTCTGACGTTTAGAAAAAAATGCCTTTGTTTATCATTAGTTTATCATTAGTTTATCATTAGTTTATCACCCTACTACAGTTTTGTACATGTGTAAGTGTGCGCAAAATAAGAGACATTTCTCTGTATTCTCTGGTTCAGACTGCACATTTTTAAATTACGCACACTTAGGTTGACTATTCGGTGTTTTCCGCCTTGTAATTTACATATCAACAAAGTTTGTTTAGTTTGTTTCATATTTATGGGTATTTGGATATGTGAAGTTTGGAAAATTTGTTCAGATTGATTGAAATTAAGGTCATTTGTTAGACTACAAAATTTCCAATTGTCAAATAAATAATTTTTTGGATCGATAAAATTTTGGTATTTTTATATTGGGCCTATATTGAATCTTGACATAAATCCATCTACACTTTGCATTTACGCAATTTATAATTGCAATATTCTCTTGTCGCGTCACTAATTAAGCGGAATTTTTATAGTTTCTATATTTCTGGGGTTTGTTGAATTTATTAAGTCCTGTGAGTCGCACAATTTTTTTAAAACAAACAACACTATTTCAAATGCGGTCAAGAGTTATAAAAATAGTGTATTTCTATAAAGATAAAAACGCTCTTGAAGTCAACCACGTCACAAATTCCACATATTTTTGCTAGTGTTGGACACTGCGAGTGGGCACTTCAAGGCAGTCACACTAGCGTTATAACGTTAATCTGTACCTTACACAACATATCAGGCAAGTTTTAGTGGTTTAAATAAATCCCGCAAAACAGACGTTAGGTTGAACCACAATATAATAAATAGGAATTTGATAAGGATGTTGAAAGAATCCATGAATAATTTATCAAAGACAACTTTAACCATTTATCAAAGACAACCATCGATTGACGTGGAAAATCAAATTTTAATCGCCATACAATTTCGCAAGAATTGAACCACTTTGATATTTTATTAGACTCTGAATATTATGGTCAATCCAGCAACGGAAATATGGGGGACTCTATACCATTTAATGTGAAACTTAATTCGTCATTGTCAGAATTTCGAAAATATTTCTTTAAATACCACTTCGCGTGATCATAACGTATTTTTATCTAGAAACTTCAGAATTTGTGATGTCCATCCATATCATACACTCTTGTACCTTTCCATCAACCTCGTTCAGTGGTCAATGCAATGGTGTTATCTCACAAAATTTGGAAAGTTGTAAAAATGATCCTAATCATAAAAATGATCCTAAGCATTGGATCATTATTACGATTATTCGAAATGGTGAATGCATTGATTGAGTGAATTTTTCTCTTTTACAATGAATATCTTCATTAATTTTATGTACATTTTTGGTTGCTTATACACGAACGACAAAAATTCGATTGATCATTATGATCATCATCATATCGGAATTATTTCCTTCTATACATAGTTTCCGGAATTTAACAGGATTTTCCAAATTATCACTTTTACTTTGTTTTTTTTATTAACATTTCAATTGATTTTAATTAATTTAACTTAAAATTTTTGTTTATCCTCTGTGCCACGATTTATTTTCGAAATTTGGTAAATTTTAACGAATTCAGCTATATTTGTCCTTAGAAAAGATATGTAGAAATTCATAGAACAGTCATTAAACATAGCATGGGTAATTTTGGGAGGTGTCATTCCTTTGAGAAGAAAATAAAAATAAAAATAGTAGGGACTATCAGGATCTGGAGACTATGATGGAAATTATCTGTGGTCGGTAAATATTCTACCATATCGTGGCATTGTCTGGTTACCCTAGTTATTTGTATTCCTTCAGTGTTGCCGTAGCTTTTCCCCATTTTTTTTACTTGTATTTAATTTGCAATATTCGACTCTCAAATTCATGCAATTTAAACATTTCGCACATTTTGCCAAGCACATTTTGCCAGCTTAACTTCATTTTGTTTTCTCAAAGCTGTCCAAATCACATTAAGTACTCAACCGAAGACTCTCGTGAAGATACAATCTGTTTGCCACATATCTGCAACTGTTTTGGTTTCCTGTTTTTGAAATGAAAACAAAAAAGAAAGAAGCAGAAGGAAAAAACACAAGCAACAAAACCAAAAACAGAAACAACAACATAAACATGAACATTAAAACAAATGCAGCAACGCTTTCGCTACTAGCATTCGAGATAAAAGCCAATTACTACGTAGCACTAGCACCTCTTCATCACGACCAGCAGCACTGCCAGCGACCGCGGCCCCGGCAAATCCTCAACCGCAGCAGCAACAACCCAAGTCTGTCGGGGCGAGCGTGTACTTTCAACTGTACATATAAGTCGAGTATATACTATCTTGGGTTGGATTCTAATCTGCGATTATGGTGCTCATTTCTGTGCCAGTGCCAGTGCCAGAGCCAGTGCCAGTGCCAGTGCCAGTATACCCCACGGGTCTAGTAGAAAGCTTCTCGATCTTGCTTCCATAAATTGAGGGATCTCGTGTAACTGTGTTTTCGACTGCCAAACAGTAACTCTGCTTTTTTGTATATCAATTTGTGTGTGTTATCCACAAAAAAAGAAATAAAAATAAATAAAAATAGTATCTGAACTATTGTATGCCATCTAATAAATACATTCAACTAGCAGCCAGATAAAACTGCGAAGTGCTTAAGCCCTCCTCTTGTGCACTAATCTGCATCAGCACCGAACACAGTGCAGCACTTCTGTTTACAGCTGCCGCTTATCCGGCACTTCTCGTCGGGTACTTCCGCACATCTGCGTGCCAGTGGAATTTAAGAGGCATTATAACAGATATTTTATTTTATGTTTATTAAAATTCGCTGTTATGTTTGATGCCAACAACTAAGCTATCTCGGAAATAGCTTCTCGAGATGAAAAATAAAGATGAGCAGAAAATACCAGGCGCTCATCCAGCGCCAAAGAACGCCACCACATCGTGCTCGAAGAGTTGAACGTTTCGACAATGCGTTTACAGAGTGCAGCCAGTTGCATTCTGGTGCAGAAGTGGCTGCGCTCGTAAATGTAACGTCCGTCTGAGTGTTGCCGCGGCGGCGACTGTTGAAGAGGCGCAAGTGCTCTGGCTGCATGCTTGCATGGATGTTTTGAAATTCTTTGAGCTTGTTTGATTTGCTTTTATTTTTTCGCTTTGGGGGTAGTACTAGGTTGCCTCCCTAAATTGAGTATCTAGTGATATATTGTGTATCGCCGTTCAAGAGGCTTTTCTTTATGCATTGCGTCTCGGTTTTTGTCACATCCTGCGGAAGTCTTTCAAGTGTTACTTCAAGGCTTTGTTAAACGTCTCTCTCCCTTTTGCACTCGCTCTCATAGTCTGCAGCTAGTTCCAAGTCTCTGTAGTGTTGCTTGCTACGATGCTTCCTAGACCATACACGCAACACATACGAATTGAATAGGTTCCTGCATGTGTGTGGACAATATGCAAAAAGTATCTTGGTAGTTCTGTGGTGCTGGTGTGCTGGTGCGTTGATGTGCTGGTGTGTTGGGTAGCTTGCATTTGCTGTGCCTGGCTGCGGTACTGTGTGCTACGTGCATTTCTGTTCTCCCAGCTGTCAGCAATGTTTGTAAAAGTATGAGTAAGTGTTTAGCTGTCTGTCTGCTGCATTTCTGTATGTTGTTTTGCTGTTTATTATCTGTGTGTTTGTGGGAACATTATATTTCGTGTTGTCGCTTTTGCTGAGATTCTCTGTTTTAAGCACAAATACTGTTGGGGTTTCGCATGTCGTATGATGATCTGAACAACCAACACAGCGCAACGCAACACCACACCAAACCACAGAGAACACAACGGAGCAGAGCAGAACAAAACATTCCAGTGGAGTCAATGCATCGCGCCGCTAAGCAGATACTTGCACACTCGTATCATGCATGTGTGCTATGAATATTAAAATTATGGCTCGTTGGTTTCTTTAATTGCCAGTGTACGAGTACTATGTACGACTTGTATGTTTATGTGCCTGTATCAGTGTTACCAGTTGCGCGCACACTTACGTGCTCGTCGGTTCCTCGACGCACCTGAGTATTTAAATAAGCGTCTGTCTGGTCAAACTAAGTGCTAGCTATAAAGCCAAATTATTGCAATAATTGTTCAGAGTTACTGCCAATGCTTGACAGTATTTAATATGCTCAGTGGGGATAAAAATAGTTATATGTACATGCACTCACATGAAGGGTATTCGCGATTCGTTGCACTGTACAAAATTTTTCTATTTATCTACAAAATATTACATTTTTCAAAAGGAATCACAATTAGATATATTAATTAATCACTCATTGCAAAATTTCAGAACAGAAAAGCTGATATTCATTGCTTGCCCATCAGGGAACAAACTTTTTTTTTTTATATATGCAATCGATGTATTTCAACCAAATTCTATGAATATATTAATATTTTATGAATAAAAAATAAGATTTGTCTTATCGAAATTTCGAACATTAAAAGTTAATAAATAGAATTGATCAGTTCCTTTAACAGTTTTTGTTATATAATGCTGACCTAAGACGTAATCCATTCTGAATGCAATTCCACATTGGCCAAAAATACCATAATCGCCTTGCTTCAATTTCTCGAATACAATAATAATGGCTCATAGTCCTTTCAGAATTTTTAAGATTTCTATATCTGTTACAGAATTTTGGGGAACTACACTTTTGGCTATGATTCAAAATAAAATTCAATGATTTCTGAATATCCATATCATATCCTTTATTTTTATTGGTCTCCATTTGCCGAACTGTTTAAAATTGTTTCTTGTGACTGCAAAATTATTATTTTTCTTTAAACATTGAAGTAAGTCGCCCCAATTTCACAGCTCCCAATTTCTAATATTAGCAGCTTGCCAGTTTTTAATAATAATTGAGCTTCTTTTAACTGCTTCGCATTTGATGTTGTTCTTCAACTCCTTGGGGATGAGTCGTACACACCACTATTTTCCATGCTTGATTTCTGTAAACGATTTTATACACACTGAATACAAATTACAACGGTTGGAACTGTGCCAATATTTATTTGTAGTTAGTTTATTTGAGTGTACTCAAGCTACGACTCCCGAATACTCAGTAACAAGGAAAGCAACACCAAAAAATACGGATAAAGTATGAAGTGTACCGAAGAAAATAGTGCTGATTCCAATTTGAATTGGTGTATTTGCAAATTAATACAGAAATCGTTAATCTGATAAGAAAACCTTGTAAACTAGTGTTATTTAGCTTCAAATAAAGTAGTTTTCTTTGATCGAAATTGACTTACAAACTAATTGACGATGTTTTCTTTTATATTTTATAAAAGTTTTGCAGATGACACTTTGCTTAATATTTCATACAGGCCTTTACAGCAGTCAACTCCCAGCTGATACGTCAATCCGCCAATATGTCTGGCCTTTTTATTTCATTTTTATACGTACATTCTAGGAGCCTCCTCAACCAACGTAAATAATTAATTTTTTATTGCCAAATTGTTTCGGTGCCGTACAAGCGAAAGTGACAGCATCATTCACACATAGTAGTAATAACGAAACACTTAAAAATTTCAATCTTGATCTTTAATGGCAGAATCCACAAAACCATAAATCATTTTTGGCATTTAATCTGAATAAAATTGCAGTAAATAATATTATTAGTTACACAAATGAACGTTAAAGTTTGCTATTTGATTTGATTAAAAAATATCGATGCATAAGTTGAACTAAATTTTTATAAAGCTGTCTTATGGACAATGCAATTTTTCATTAATATAATTCACTTGTTTAGTTAAATGTGGGAGTTTCTAAGGTTTTGTTTATATTTGCCTATTCATTAATTTAGTTATGGGAGTTATTGAGAAAATAATTGAAGACTCCAAATGAGTAGGTATTATGAATATTCCTTTGAAAGTTTATTGGAATTCCAATCCGAGGGTAAAGTTTATGCCTAAACGTTTCAATTTCATAGAATATGCTTCTCTCTGCATATTGGCAAAATAAGCGATGGATCCGTATAACTCTTACCTTTTTTACTAAACAATTTATTTAATCTTTGTAGTTATCATTGGATTTAACAATAGGCTTTCAATATCCTTTTGTGAAATCATATTGACAGCATTTTTGAAAAGATCATATTATTAGGAAACTACGTTTCGCTAATGACATATTAAAGCTCCATACTAATTAACCAAGAGTCGATGCATTAATGGTGCATATTTATAAACACAGAATCGATGCATTAATGCTCCCGATTCCAAATGGGTGGCTATGTATCTATGTACAATCTGTATATGTAGTTTTTTCGGCGGAGGTTTAGTGGAGCATTACAACCTGATTATAGTATAAGTAACTTTAAAAGTCATGTTGCCATGGCGGTGCCAGTGTTTTTTTGGTTTGCCTTGAAGTTCCATATTAAATTTGTGCTTTTTTGCTGTTTTGCTGTTTAAAGTTAAATTTTTTTTACTCATTTACTTGCCATTTTCGCAGTTTTATTTGCTAAACACAACGCTGTACCATGTGAACGCTACCAAGGCGACGACGACATCTACATACGTCATGGCTGTAAGTTGGCAGCAGCGTTTCCACTGGTGTTCTTTTGGCATGTGGCTGACTGGCTGGTAAATGTGCGTCTGCTTTAGCGCTCGCACTACATGCATGCACTCAGCACAAACACACACCGACACGTGTCTACGAACTCCACAGTAAGTGTATCGTTGGGATTTCACTGCAGCCTACGAACAGATACTCATACCTTGGATGTGCGCCTGTGTCGGTACTGCTGCCAACTCGCATGAACTTGTGTGATGCAATCAGTAAATTCTTGGCTAAAATCGTTGTGTGGATATGCGCGATTTTCCTACTCCCAACTAGTCGGCTGCAGCCGCTTGCAGTCGTTTGCTGTTCGCCGGTTGCAAATAGACACAATAGCAAAAATGGTTGGCTCCAATTGCTGTCAGATTGTTGCTACGC
The DNA here is from genome assembly GCA_920105625.2 of Clusia tigrina. Lineage (NCBI taxonomy): Eukaryota > Metazoa > Arthropoda > Insecta > Diptera > Clusiidae > Clusia > Clusia tigrina. The sequence goes on from OV050031.1 coordinate 207,158,460, forward strand.
TGCAGCACCGCAACGGCGCACTTCGTCAACATTATATTACTCCCAGTCGTGCCGTAGTGAATTGCTGCTGCTGTGGCTAAAACGGGTATAAGCCGGCCGGCTCACGTAAGTAAATTGCCTTTGCGGCAGTTTTGTCAAATGCGCTTTTTACAATGCCTCTGACCAGTCAGTCGACAGCTTCGCTTTGTATTGGCAAATATTTTTGGCATGCTGCTCTGGCCTGTCCTAGTCTGGACTGGCTGGCAGGGCTAGTACAATAGGTTCGTTCACTCAAAGCCGAGCAGACTTTTTATGATGTTGTTTGTTGTTGCTTCCAGCGTTCTCCGCGTCCGTTGCCGTAGACTATTTATTTGCCTATTCGCCCTTAAGCAAATAACTGTTGTCTCTTGGCTTCGTAGTGAGCCGTTGACTAGAAGTGGGGGGGGGGGGGGGGGGGGGGGACTGAGGTGCCGTAGAAAGACCACAACGGACAATGCAACATTTATTATTTAGATTAAGATAAGTAATTTATTTAAATGGAATTTATAGTTTTTCCTTCCAACTTTTCTCTGTAGAACAACAACATTCATACTCGTTTGAATCTGTTTATGTGCATAATGACCGGGCTATTATCCTGTTTTATGCAAGCTCCATTGTTTCTTTGTTTCTCCGCTTCAATCACATGCAACATCGAAGCTAAGTAGTTGCGTAGTTAAGTAAAAAGCAATTTGCAATATCATCAAAATCTCGGCAAAATTTCACAAGAGAAAATTTATAGTCGTGCTTGTAGAGTTAAGTAGGTCCGCTCTTCTTCTTGCTGTCGGGATCCACAACACTTCTACACGAGGTTCGTGGAAAACGGTTGACATGATTTTATTTTATTTTTCTTTTTACTTTTTTTGTTGAGCTGTGTTGACTCTTAACTGCATTTTCATATCATATTTTCTTGTGTGGAGAGGTGCTCGTAAAATTCTTTTTGCATATCTTTTGTATCTTTTAGGTTAATAACTGTTGATGTGAATTTTTCTTGTATACGTTTATACGCTACCCGGAAAGAGTAAATATGATCAACAGTTTATGTGCTATCTAGGAATACTATTCCTTAATTCGCACCTCATTTTCTCGGCAATGTTTAAGAGGTTTTCCTACTTAAATTCAGTTTTATATATATAATACATTTTTTTACCATTAACGAAGTGGGATTTCTTTCCTGTAATTTGTTGCATAATATTTGCTATTCACATAATTAAGCATTTGTAGTTGCTTCTGGGGATTTTGGGATTTGGAATATTCGATCTCCGGTCCATTACACCCGCAGCAATCGAGTATAAGTAAACGAGACAAGTCTGGGCATTTATTGAATATGGTTTGTGGCTGTTTCTTTCTCTTTAAGTATTTTGATAGCTGCAACAGTCACTTTGAATAGGTTTCCTATCTTCGTTGCTGGCTTTTCAATGGGCCAAATGTCAGTTGCCCTTTATGGCATTTTCTTTTGCTCCTATTGACTGGCTGTTAAGGAGGTAATTGTAGCCTGCCCTCGAACGATCTCAAGAAATGCACCTAGTTAACCCATAACCGAATGGTATTTGTGATTTCTTTGTCTGCCTTTCTTTCTCCTTCGAAAGTGCCCAACTTGTACAAATGCTAATTTAAATGGTGCCATTGTGGCAAGCGACTATTTTGGGGCCCATTGCGTTCGTTATTGAGCACTTTGAATTCATATTTAGGTGACGGTTACCGTTTTTTATGTTGGGTATGGACGCGTTTCTGAAGTTTTTGCCAGCTTGCATTGCATTGTATTTGTGGCTCAGGTAGAAAAGGTGTTAAATTTGTGCTTATTAACAATTTTCATAGGCTCCTCAAATTCATAAACGAGGCCAACTATGTTGTAAGCTATAAATTGACTTTCTGTGGCATTCACCGCAGCAAAGGAAATTTGAGCATGGATTTTTATTATTATTGCCGCATAAAAACTACAATACTTTGCAATGGAATAGCCATAAACTTTGGAAAGTAAAGAAAAAGTGGAAAATTGTTGCAATCCTATTTGCCGTGAATGGGAGGTGCACTCCTTTAACATACAAGTATCTTTGTGTGAGTGTGTGTCTATTTTTGTGCTCTTAGGATGTAGGATTTATCTCAGTGGTAATTTTATAGTCCTCATACAATTATTTGTCTGACACTTTTCAAATGAAGAAAGTAGTCGCTAAAAAAGAAAAATATTAAAAATATGAAAATTTATTATAAACTAAAAAGGACAAATTTAAATATATTTATAAAATATAAGGTGCAAAGAAAAATAAAGAAAAATAAATTTGTGACTTTAAAAATTATAAAAAATAAATTTGTGACTTTAAAAATTATAAAAAATAATAAATCCTGCATAAAAAAGAATTATTATATAAAAATTATTATGTTTTGTGTTTTCTAAAGATTTATTTAAAGCTACGTTTATATAACTATATGTTTCGATATGTGTTTATATATATGTTTATATATATGTTTATATATATGCTTATATATATGTTTATATATATGTTTATATATGTGTTTATATATATCAACTTAATAACTTATGGAACACTATAAAAAGGTTTGAAAACAATATATAAGTATTATAAAAAAAAAATCTACAAAATTAAAAAGATAATAATTTTCATATAATAAAAATCAACCAATTATACAAATATAGTATTATAATTAAAAAAATCTGCCTAATTTAATGAAGAAACTGATAAAAATAAAATAAAAAATTGTGATTGAAACGATATGGAACACAATTTTGAAAGAAATTTATAAAAAATTTAAAAACTGACTGATATCAAAATTATACATATTATGTTTTTGAATTATTATTATGTGTTACACAATAGAATTATGAACATAATAAAATAAGTATGAGTATTCATCAAAGCTAGTACGCCTAGTTAGCCCCGAAAACATATTCTTAAAGGTGTTGGATATTCAAGTTAGGTCATTATCAGAGCCACGTTTACTGACTTATTTCTTTCATTACGAGTTATTTTTCTTTCTCATATTTAGTAGGTGGAAAATAAAACCTCGGATCCAATTTACATTTAACTTTTCCCTTATTAACAAAGTATTCTAAAAACTTCGTTTACATATTTCTTGTCATCTTTTCTATCTTTTCTATATTAACTTATTTTAAAAACGACTTAAGACTACAATAAGAAGAAAACAAATCCCAAACAAGTTGTTACATTTAGTTGGGTGGGTGTAATCATCCATTAATGCGCATCTCCTTGGGAAAACATCCATTAACAACTGATATCAAACGCTGCCATCTCACTTCGTGTACCCGCATTTGCTAGCAGGAAGGTCATAAAGTATCACAACAATCATGCATTCACTTTGAAAGTTTTCTTCCCCAAGGGAATAAATTGTTAGTTCACTTTTTGTCAATTTATTTGCTGCCAAAACTGAATTTATTGAAGAAAATAGAAAACGTGATTTTCATAATAAATTGATCTTGAATACGAAAATAAACAAATGCAGAGAGCAATCATACTCACAGCACTGGGATATAGGACTAGGTGGTAGGTAGGTAGGTTGGTTGGTTGTTTGCTGGTGCAAAGATAGGTCAGGCAGGCTGGCAGCGTTACTGGGCCGAGCAGTGAAAGACAGCAAACTGATCGCTGCGGTTGGCCAATAAAAGAAAAAACTAGTAAACAAGAAAATAATAAAGAAAAGAAAAGCCAAACAGCACAATCATTCTCCATACTACTATGTTACAAATGACATCGACTTGTAAATTTATGACCGCAACTATCGATGATAATGTAAAAGTCAATGTAAGCGAGAGAGAGAACTGCTGCGGCATGGAGTGGAGCCAATCCACACAAAATGAAAAGAATGTTACCGTTTGAATGTAAAATCGTGAGTTTCGACGGTTAAATTTCCAAAGCCTCCTTTTTTGATACGCTACACTCATGGCGCAAGTACTTTTTTAAATTTTGTTGTACTTGAAACTCATGAGTTTTCAAAAAATAATGAAACATATCCCATAAGAATACCTCTTTGAATTCGGTGAAAGGACCAGAGTTCCTAGGATATATTAGAAGACAACAGAAAAAATATACTCAAATATTAATAAACAATACAATCCAATATATTTTTTCCTAACGACTAAACTAACCATTTAGTTTAATCCGTCATAGGTTCACTATATAATTTTAACAAATTGGAGAATTTTTTTCTGTACCATTTGAATAAACCAAAACATTAAAAAAGTGTTTAATGGAGTGCCTGTAAGCAAACTATTGCGCCTCACATAATTCACTTTGGAAATCACTGGACCATTATTACGAACATCCGAACAATTGTTTCTTATTTATTTAAATAAAATGTTCAATGCAGGCAAATCATTAACCTTTAAAAACTCCATTAACTGGAATGTAGGATATAAATCTGTCAACCAAACCAATCACTTTATATTAACTTGGTTACAAAATTGTTTTACTCTTAAGTTGTTGCTGCCGTTCTTGTTGTTGTTTTCTTCATTGCAGTTCGTGTTGACAAATTGCACTTCTTTTTCCGCTTGTACATTGGGCCGATATAAACATTGCTCATGACAACACACATTATTGCCCCTTCAAATTTCGAAATTTGGAAGAAACTCACAAGTAAAGTGTGATAGATCTTAAACTATGAGAATTCACACAAATCTATAACTTCGTGACATAAACAATAGGCTTTTTTTAATAAAGCATAAAGTATTAGTTTGCTTATCCAAATAAATTTGATCGCTTTTTTAGTAAACTCGATGAAATGCTAGCGAATAAGCCATTTGACGAAACATTTCTCCTCTGTTGCAATGGTATAAGCCATCTTCCACGAAGTAGTAGTTCAAGTTCAAGAAAAGTAGTTGCATATCACGCCAAATAGTTATGTGGAAATTAAGTAAATAAAGAAATTCTCGCTATTTATTTAACAAACATTGCAATTATGAAATGGTTTGATTTTGATACCAATTATTTGTTTTAATAATATTTCTTTACAAACTAGGAGGAATGATAAATAAAAATAAATAACATGAAAGTGAAACGAGGTATTTTTATTTTGATTATGACAATTTTTCGAAATCTAGTGGTTAATCTTAAACAACAACAAACAATTGTGGTAAAGTGATAACAAGGGCTATTCCCCCGTTGACCCTCTCGTGGGCTTATTTCTCTGCTGTTGTGTTTCTGTTTCCGTCAGCAATGTTTATATCATCCAATTTAATGCTGGTTGTCACCATCGTCGTTTGAATAATGCATTACAAAAATTGCAGAAATAGTTTCTTTTTCAATTCTATCGTGCTACGAACACAATTTCTAAGAATTTAGTGAAGGGAATAATAATAGCCTTATTCATAAAGTGAAGAAAATTGTTGCCTTTCACATAATAATTTGTATAATTTAATTAATTTTCATGAAATTTTCTTTTGCAGAATTTCTTCAGACTGCACCGTTTGAGGAAATTGGGTTTAAGTGACAATGAAATTGGTCGCCTGCCGCCAGATATACAAAACTTTGAGAATTTAGTGGAACTTGACGTCTCCCGTAATGGTAAGTACCCACTCACTTGTAAACGGTGTTTTTTATTTGCATGCTAAGTTTAAGGCCGCATTTAATTTCATGGCAATTGTGTTTTTGAGAGCCCTGAACAACTGCATTCAATTGAAAATACTTACTGGCAAGCCGTAAAATTTGTGCTATTTTTTCACCCCGTTTTCTGTTTTGCAATTTTCTTTTGGCGTATGGCAAATTATGAAAAACGCCGCGTTTCTACTGTAACGCGAAAATGGTTTGCATCATAACACATTTTGTTGCAGAAATGACTGCAGTTTCTAAATTGGGTGTTCGTTCACTGTGCTTGTGCTCGTACTCGTGCCCATGGATGCAGATGCTGTTGGAATAATTTAATTGCAAATGAAGTTATCAAGTGGCGCTCAGCACTGGGTGCTCTCTAAGGCCCCTCATAACAAATGTCCCTCTTGTTCTTGGCAATTAAATGAAACTGTGCCACAGTGTTTCATTAATTTGTTAATTGCTCTTAGCAGCACTGCAACGCTTTAAATAAAATAACTTAATTGGTTTTTGCATCAAGATAGAACAGACTCTCTTCAAAATTCAACTATGAGCATTTTAGTTATTTAAGAAAAACATAAAATAAACAATGGTAAAAAAACATACTTTCTGATGGCGTCCAAACACAAAAATGTTTTTCATTGTTTATACACACCACCGCACATGCACACACGTACTGACATTATCGTACATACATACGTGTATTTATGTGCTTTATTCTGTGGAACTACGAGTCCGAGTTTTTTGACATGTATCCTTGTGTCATGTACACGTCAGTTTGTTTTATTTTCCCCGCTGTTCGTTGCTTAATGACAGCTTTTTCATATGTATGCAAAATGGTGTAGTTCTACTGGCTTTTGTGTGCATATCATAAAGTAAATTTAATTTATGCCGCATAGCAATGGAAACTGTTTTTCTTTGACTACGGTTTAATATAAAAATTCAGGAAAAATGTTGCGCATTACTCAAATAAAGTTTTCATGGTTATGCTGCAGACTTGATTTTATTAGAATTTAAAATTCAAAATGTTAAATAAAATTGCAGTATGGGGAAAAATGGAAAATTTAAAGATTTATTATGAATAAAAGAAGGATTTATTTATGTAGAAAGTTGTGGAAAAGTTGAAGGGCTCATTAGACTTTACGCTGTTCTAATCGGATTCATTCAAAGTTGGTGGTGTCCAACAAATTTCTACAAATAATTGAATAAATAATATAATATAAATCCCACATTGAGAATAATATCTTCTATAGAGTTAGCTAGAGTCACGAAGTGACGTTGCTTAATCCACTTGGCGATACCCAAGAGGAAAATATAAAAATCTAGCGTCTTTATTGGAAAAACATGTGCATGTACATAAACACTGTCTAATAATAATAAATAAAGTATTTAACCCCATTCATTGAGGAAAATATAGAACAGACGCCAATATCACTGTGCCTCCTTAGAACTTCGTTATAACCCCAATGACAGTTAACTCAATCTGCTGTTCAACTTTATCAGGCCCTGCTTATTCGTGTTTAAAACCGATTATAAGTCTTTGCTATTGTTATTTCGTCTGCTCAAATGGAAGATTATGCGCCTCTTTATCTGCACTTGAGCACGGTTCACGAAACGGGTTTAAATTCTTCTAAATAATTAATAGCCTTGATGATCCTCCTACATAATTCAACAGCTAAGTTTATTATTCACTGGGGGTTAGAGACGTTGAAACCTTTGGGTTTTCTGAGGTTATTCATGAATTTGAGCCTACAGTGTATGAAATAGTCACGTCCTGTATTGAAGACAACAATGCAGAGGAAAACAGAAGAGCATGAGATACGTGCAATACAAAGATAATTTAATATTTTTCCATCTGCGAAACAATTCGAAATACAGTTTCTAGCATAGTGTTAGAGCACTAATTTTTGTTAAATGACTCTCCACATTTTATCTCTCTTGATTTTATTCTGTTTTTAAAGGCTCAGAAAATTACATGTTAAAAGAGTAGCGTCGATTTATTTTCGAAAAATTTGAAAACGTTTGCCTTGAATGATTAAAAAGATTTCGAAATGATACTTCGGATAAATTTAACTTATAAAGACAGATTTTGCAATCAGTGGCTTCAATATGTGAGCTGTGCACGTAGATTTTTCCATGAAAAACGAATGACGAGGATCTGTGAGGGTATTAACGGGTATTTGATTTGACAACTTTTTATAATAATACTCGTCTAAATAAATATTTTGAATTTTATTATTATTATTATTATTATTATTATTATTATTATTATGTTATTCCTTACACCATAATTAATTACGAGTGCAAGGTGTTGGGGGAATGAGTACTAGCTGCATAGGCTTTCGACTCGAAGAAAAAAAGATTTTATAGAAAGAAGCAATTTGAAGACCAAGGCCCGTGGCAGGAATTTGGAATTTTTGGAGCTGATTCTGGTTCTACTGCAATTTAGAGTAAAGTAAGTAAGCACCCAATTCCACTGGGTTCATCACAAATGCGGTTATACTGTACAAACTTACATACTCGTATATTAAAAATTTCTGCATTTTTAAGCCCTGAAGGTACTTTGGAAACAATTACGTCTTCTCAGAGAAACCAACAATTAATTAAAGTATGTGGCTGATGATGAAATATTATACTAGCATCTCATACCTACGGTTTGTAATTTCTCGCAACTTAGTTCTTAAGAGTAAAATTCAATAATTAGCTTCATTCCACTTGCATCCTTCAACTATAAGTGAGCAGTGAAGTGGATGCTTGCTTGTATATAAAAACAACGAATAAAATTGTAATGGATGCAAAGAGCACATTTCTGGTGGTTGGTACCAAGAACAACAGCACAACCGTGTGTTTGAGTACAAAATAAACAAGAATAAACTCTGTTGTGCTAATTAAACATTTCGACGCTGCTCGAAATTTCAGAATTTAATTAGCTGCGTTTTCCAGCCGTATTACCAATTTATACTATAAATTTTTTTATGCTCGATATAAATTCGCTTTGAATACTCGTAAATTTTGTTATTACCACTCGTATTTGCTTGCTCTACCTACCAATATACGAGTTTACCCTGGAATGTTTTGTTTGGAAATAACTGAGTGCTACTTGCCTGCATGGCATTTCTAATTCATCTGTATCTAATGAACATTACTGCATAGAGCACATGCCAACCACCCATTGGGGTAATGTTCCAAACTCATACACGCACAAGTATACACACTATTCCCATTGCTATAATAGCATTAGAGATGTTAACATGAGCTACTCGCGAATATCTGAATACCGAATAGGGCATAATATTTTTAACAACAATTTTAGTGAGTTAGCTTCATTTCTGTACTTGGTCTTCAATTATAAGAAGAATCAGTCGCATTATAAATTCAGTTCAGGAACATTGAAATCTTTCGATTATATTTTTAAGAATAAAGTAATTATTTTTGTTATCCAATTCAATTTGTTTTATGGTGTTTATAATAAAAAAAATTATTTGGATTTTTCCATAAACCATTTATTCGGGAATTTCATTTCATTTTTCTTATGAATATTTGTTATTATATAGTTATATAATTATAAGAATGTTTTATTAATTGTATAGAAATTATTAATTCATTTATATTATTTAGACTATTTTATTAATTTTATACTATATTAGTAATTTTATATTGTATTAGTAATTTAAAATTTTTTTTTTTAGGAATTTTACATTTTTTGGGATTGTCTTTTAGTGATTTTATATTATTTTAGCAATTTTATATTATTTTAGCAATTTTATATTATTTTAGCAATTTTATATTATTTTAGCAATTTTATATTATTTTAGCAATTTTATATTATTTGAACAATTTTATAATATTTTACCAATTTTATATTATTTGAGCAATTTTATATTATTTTAATAATTTAATTTGTTGTGATTTAAATATTTGCTATTTAAATTTATATGCTTATTTATCCTTGTATTTGAACAGTTATATTAAATTTTCTTGTATTGATGTTTTTGTTGTTAATTTAATATTTATTTTTATCATTTTTCTTTGAGTAATTAATTCTTATAGTTTTTTGTTTTAAATTATATTTCATTTGTTCATCACGTTGAGTAATTTTTTTTAAAATTTTATTTTATTGTTATTTTTTAAAAGTAATTGTATTTTCCTTGGTTTTATTAATTTTATTTTATTGATTGATTTTAAGTTATTTTCTTAATTTTATTTTATTAACTTATTTCATTTGTCTTTGTTAATATTTTTTTTATATTTAATTGGATTTTTTTTATATAATTTTCAGCTAGAGCTTATATAATTATTTATAATTTTAATTGTAATTAATTTTAATAAAATAAATATAAAATTTTGTTTTGATTAATTTTATTCCGTAAAATAATTTTAATTTTATAAATTTATTCTATTCTAATCCTTATTAATTTTTTTTGAATTAATGTTTGGCTTTCATTTGCCTACATAAATATAAGAAATATTTTTTTGTGTGAATGAAGAATAACTTCTAATTAAAAAATGTTTCTCATAGTTTTTAATATACTTTTTTATAATGAGGAATATCCGAATAACGCATACAGATAATCTACTGCCTAGTATCCTATATGCACTCATGTGTATTCATTTATATGCACCACAAATACGGCAATGTGGATGAAGCGTTCTCCAATAACTTTTTCGAAAATCAAATTCGCTTCTGTAATTTTATGAATTCGTGGATAATTGTAATTGTTGCTTATTCGATTTGTGTACGATTAGATTTTAATTGTTTGCTTTGCTTGTGTGACGTCAAACTGTGGCGGACCGCGCTGCATGCATCTGCTGTGTACGTGGATCTTAAATATTATAAAATAAATACGAGTGGCTACGATTTTAAACAATACGTTGTACGTGCCAAAATTTTAATTAGAAAATTATGAAGTGGTATGAAATTGTGTCAGCTTCCAACTGTAAGCCCTCAAAGCTAAATAAATAGTTAACATTCCAAGTAGAATATACTTATATAAGTTAGGAGTCTTATATACATATACTCGGTCTGTATCACAGTAGTGCATGCTTACGCAAAATGCCAGGAATGTGAAGGCTTGGGGGAACTTGTCGGTCTAGCAAAGCAAGCATATCAATTGCCAACTGCATGGAAGTCTGAAGAATTGTTGACAGTAGCATTTTGATACTTAATTAAGTTGATTAACGTATCCGCTTAAGAAATTTATTATCGTTTGGTGAAGACAGAAGGAATAAAATTTACATTCCGAAGAAAGTTGAAAAACGACTGAAAACTTAATAGTCACTGTAATAAAAACAAGAAATAATAATAATAAATTAAGTGTGTATAGTAAAACAAAGAACAAAAAAAAAAAAATAAAAAATAAAAAATGGTATGTATAATAAAACAAATAAAAATTATTTTTTTATAGTAAATAAAAAATATATAAAACTAAAAAGAATTGAATAAATGTATTGTTAATTATATAATTATATTATATAAATTAATTAAAGTAAAATAAAAACTGCCGTAGAATTTAAGTTACAAGTGGTATATTTGGGGAATTAGATATGAAATGTTTCTATGACCATGAGATATCGGATATAGGAGTGGTTGGTTGGTCTATGGGAGCCCACAACAAAACCTCACACTTCAATTTAACATCAGCATTAATCGATGGATCTGCATGCACACAGATTCGCTCCCTAAAAACACGCTTTTAAAAATAAATTGTTTTTGTTCTGAGCTTGTTTGAGGCTTGCTTCGCAGTTATAGACATTTTCTTTTTATACAATAAATTTGTCAGTACAGAGGATTAATAGAAAACATATTTTTATGTTTTAATGATATATTTATTACTTTCTTTTTCTGTTTTATACAGTTTATCTATATAAGTGTAACTATTTTTGTACCAGTGATTAGAAATTATTTAGACTTTTGTCGTATTTATCGCTTCCACTCGTTTCAAAACCATTGGACTGCTTATGAGACCGTCTGGCTATGCTATTTAACCCCCCCCCCCCAAACAGGGTCGGTCTTTCGTATTTCGTATTTACGGCGAACATTTTTCTTTGATATTTTATGTTCATTAACAATTCGAAGGTAGCATGGCGTGTGCTCTGCTTCGTCGTTGTGGTGTCTGAGCTGCATCTATCTAGTGGATTAGTTAAAAATAGTTTCCCTAATTTTTATTTCTTTTGCCGAAATGTTGAACATTAACATTGCAACGTTTTCAAGGTAAGGGCACTTACATAAGGCTAATGTAAATGTGGTGTTCTCAAAAACACTCGGCGATTAGAAGAGCAGCCGGTTTTGCAGTTTCTGTTGTTGTTCTGGTTGTTGTTGTTGCTGTTGTTTGAGTTAGATGTACTGCTGTAGTGATATATTAGGTTCAGTTTATCGCTTCATTGGTGGTTGCGTGTCTTGTGCGATTATTTAATTTCGAACAGTTTAATCAAGTTACGTTGCCTTAATATCAGTTGCCGTATGCTTTAAAGCCGATGTACCCACTCACTGCCTGGCTACCGCCGAGTTTTCTAAAAAGTTTCGAGGGTTTCTTTCGAATATTATTGATTAAAAATATTTTTTTTTTATTTTTTTATTTACAAATATTGAATTTAACCCATAAATGCTCAGTAAATGCGTGAGAAATTAGTGTACACTGTCTTGAATACAACTGACCGCACAGAAGGGAGTGCCTACGCCTTTATATTTACTGCCGTGGTAATGCTTTAAATTGATACAAAATCGCAGTTCATTCATGCATTTCGTAAATTTTGTAAATTTTGTCTGTCGTTTCACTCGTACTTGATTTTATAGAAAGTTTGATCAATTCTCTTAGTGCCAGAGTATGTGAATATACTGAATTCGGGCTTACTTGATTTATAACTTATTAATGTATCATTCCACTATATATCTACAATACTTTTAATTGTCATCCGGTTCGCTATAAAATGTTAGTGTCCACCACTGGTGCGGAATAGGAAAATGACAGCATTATTATTAAATAAATATAGTTGCTTCAACACTCAAAACTTTTTAGAGCACCCACTAATTAGTATATGACGTTATCTCTTGATAATGCGCCCATTTCAAAACTCGTCTGCTTATTTAGTGGCTATAAATCAACTGTGGGGTGTATTGTGCGGAAATATTTACCCCTGGAAAACCTTTATTGAGCTCCCATTTTATATAGTTCAGTATTTATTTATAAATTGATTCAATTATTGCAAATATTACACTTGTGCACCTTCTTCACACATCCCCCTCTCAAATTCCACACTAATAATATGTAATTATTTCCAATTTCTTGATTAGCCTAAGGGCCGCAGTTAGTGAAGTTGTTTTTGTTTTATTGACTTCAAATTGTTTGATGTGTTTAGGCTCACTGCTGTTTAAATACTTAATAAATGCATAATTACGAGTATTTTTTGAAATAAAAAATATATATATATGAGGGGTGATTGATAAATACCCGTGTTAGGCGGGAACAAGAATTTTTGGCAAAATTTCGTGGTATTTTTCAAAACAAGGCCTTTGGCTCGATACATTTGACCCAACAATACTTCATGTTTTTTAAGTGCTCAAAAAAGAAAATATTTGTCCTGCTCTAAGAAATAGGTTACAGTTTCGGCGATGGCCTCCGCGTGCGATGTGCATATCTTTCCATCACTCCATTTTATCATGTTTGGAAACAAAAAGAAGAAACGAGAAAACAAGGAGTCGCTGGGGGCTAATTCTGAAGAATTTCTTTTTGCCAAATGTGTCCATTTTGTCCTTAATACATCGTCACATCTGCCCAATAATACTGCTTTGTGATCGGTTTTCCTTTTTCCAAATAGTTAGATTACGACTTTTGAATCCCAAAATTGCTTGAATGTGTTGATTGTGTCTTCATTTCAGGGGTGCAGTGATTGATCTATGTTCCATAATCAGTCACGAAATGGCACACTCCTTTGGATTCAGTTTAAACACATCCATACAATGCTTCACAACCGTCGTCCACAATTAGTATTCGCGACACCTTGTCATCCCGATAGCTTTGAGGAGTTCAAATGCTCATGTCAAATATTTTGCAAACGTTCATATGAGATGCCTACGGCCTCAACAATCTCTCTAATTTTCACTCGTCGGTCTCCCGGTACGATATCATGGATTTTGTATGATCATTTTCTCCGAAGATACCTCAATTGGTCGACTTGGCTATCGGGAACTGAATATAGAGCGTGTACCGTGAATGGTCCCTATAAACGGTACATAACTTTTCTTTGATATCCCCATACGTTTTAAATTCTAAAACAAGAATCTAATCACTATCGGTACTGCACTTTCTCTATAATGACAGAAAACTCAAAGTTGGTCATTTCCAAAACGAAAATCGTTATGGATTTCGCTGAAATTTTGATAGTCACTCTTTGACAGATGACACTAAAGAATGATGTACAGGTTTCACCGTCAGTAGCACCATCTAATATCAATAACGGGCACCCATCTGTCACCTTCCGTATATATAATTTTATTGATTTCATTTAACCCTACACGTGCTGAGTACCTGGAACGAACCTCGAACAGCTGTGACAACAAAGACCTGAACATAGGCAATTTCTGTGAATGAATGGGCAAATATATATATTTATTTTTTTAATTCGTTATTGTATTTTGACTCTAATTTAACATCGCTAATTCTTCGGACTTATGAGCTGGTTATTAATAAACAGTTCACGTTACGAACAAACAAGTAAACAAATAATTAGCATTTAACCAGCATAAGCTTCAAATCACTTGCGAATAGCTCAGGTGTGTCTGCAGTCGTTGACGTCTTGCAAAGCGGGTCACCTGTGACTATATACCAAGCAAATAGACACATCCATATATACACATACACTAATATAGTCATTTGAGAGGTGGAGTACATAAAAGGTGTCTCAATGCAATTGACGCCTTGTTTCGCGATGCTTCTTTTGCTTTGTTCCATTGTTGCTTTCAATTCGTCTGCTGTTTATATTATTTTCAAGTTCTGTATCCTCACCTGCCACAATTCCCTGCAGTTATTTGCTTGAAAGTCATAAAATAAGTGCTTCTTGATTGTTGAAAATTCACTTGCAAATATTTTCCTATTTATGTTCCGTTGGCAGTATTCATCAATAGTTTTTGAGTTTTCATTTCTTTCTTCATTTTCCTCGAATTTGTATTCTCAATTAAAATATATATTTTTGCAAAGTAAACATTTTTGCAGTGCTGAGGCACCTGATCCGGAAATTAAAATAAACTTATGCACGTTGTTTAGAGTCGATTATTTTACTCCACTTCATTTTCTGGAATAAGTTCGTTTAAAGTTTGATGGTACTCGTAGCAAGGAGAGAATTACGGTTGCGGCGGAGTTGAGAAGCGAATCAGAATTATTAATTTTATTCGTTAAAGTGGCAGCCTCACATGAAGGGGGTGGAGTGTGTTTAGTACGAGTATGTAAAGAATTTTTGGATGGTTGTGGTAATTAATTTTTCCGAATGACTTCTTTCTATTAATCACAATTTGGTTGTTAGTCATAATTGAAGCATGAATAAAATAAACAGATTCGTTCATTTCATAAATAAATTACAGTTTTTTTATTCTTTGGAAAAGTGAAAAACATTTTATTGAATTTGTAATTTAAAAATGACTTTCCGCGGTTTCATTTACAAATGTCACAGATGTCCTGCAGTATCGATTTACAATGCACCTACACTCCTGGTGATATGTTCCTCTTACGCTCCAATTAAAACTGACAAAAGCAGTTTGCCAAACTGGTTCACTTCAAACTGAGCGCCGTTCACAGTAGATGAATAATGTTTTACTCCACCTCCACTTCTCTGCTGCCTCGTCTTAACGCCTTTTACAATATATCAACTCACATTCTATTTGCATGAGGTGGTCCCATTCCTTTTCATTGAATTCCTATTATCTATTTTAATGAGTTCCCATTTTATTTGAATGAGCTCTCATTTTTTTTTTTGCCTGAGTTCACATTCTGTTTGCTTTAGTTCCAATTTGTTTTAAATGAGTTCCTATCCTGTTTAATCCACATTCAGGTTAGGACAATTCTGCTAAAAAATCTGAGAAAGCGTTATTAAACATCGTGGGTTGTTTACATCGAACGATTTTCTATCTAATCTGATCAAATCCAATGGTTTTATATATTAGGCCTATACACAGGCGTATTTACCCATTTCTATTTCCTATTTTTAAAATATTGACGCCAGTCTGCGTCCATTGGGCATGCCAACAAGCATGTTTTGACTGTTATCGAGGGTGATTTGCTAAATTCACACCAAAATTTAGAAAACTAATAATTTTCTGCTATGCTATGCTGTGCTGTACTGTAATTAAATTCTGCCTTCGTGAATGCTTGTATAAGTCAATGCTATGTTGAATACATCATTCCAGTAAATAACTATTTCCGCGCAATCAATTAACTGGACTAAAATTACCAACAAATTGAATATGATAATTGCCCCATTCCAATTCATTTCATTTGAATTCAGCGCTCCCCTGCACATAATCGGTGGAATATATAACTAAAATTCCGTTACGCTAGGAAATTTGAACGATTATTTAAATATTTTTAGAAGAAAATATTTCCTAAGAGCTTTTACCGATTCCTTTTACGATATATTTCCCAAGTTAAAATATTGTCTTCGCATTGTCCCGCAGAGGATAAAAAACATTGATTTTATATTAATTTTTAATATGCACGTATTTGCTTTAATCTGTCCTATATCTGAGTGAGCTTGATTGGTAAATTAAAAGTAAACAGTAAGAGTTTGGTGAGATAACCTCAGCAGTCAGTGCAACCGCCCTTTTGGGGTTATGAAAGTCAGTGGGTTAGCTCTGGGCTATATGAGTGCACTATAAATAAATGAAATTTTATTATTTGATGCCTTCCTTTTCTAATCTGGATTACATTAGTATAGAACGAAACAACAACGATTTTAGTCTCCACTGATTTCGTTTAGTTTTTAATCGATTTTCCTAGTTGTCTCATATGAAATAATATTATTATGATAGGACAGAACGTAGTTTATTTCACTTCATAATAATGTGCATTGGATTAGTCAGAAAAGTAGCAGGCTCATATTTAGTTAGACCAGCACACTCATCATCTCTTGATGTGTGGAGCAAATCTGTTTTGAGGTTTTGGGGAGGATGTTTTTATATTTTCGTTTTATACTCTCATATTAAATGGTAGTTAGACGCCTTCTGTGGTCTAGTGGTACGCATGCTAGACTCACACTTAAAGGGTGGAGGGTTCAAATCCTGCCCTGGGCTTGGTCGCAAAAATGCTTCTTCCTAAAAAATCTCTTTGAGTCGAAGGCCCCACTAGCTAGTACTCATTCCCCAACCCCTGACAGTCATAATTAATTATGGTGTAAGATATAATAATAACAAATGTTAGTTTACTTATACCCTCAAATGGTTTTTCAGGCACTTCTATGAAGGGAGGCTTTTTTTATTTACTCGAAAATGGTTCCGATGATTTTGTTAATGTTACCCATAATAAATTTTCATATCACCCTTTTCCGTAGAAAATACAATTGATGTGTGGTTCACGAGATACTCGTAGTTTGAAAGTTTTGAATACTTGTTTGCAATTATATAATCCGCTTTTATTTTTTTCCTTACAATTTGTGAAAAGTAGTAATGATGTACTCCCTACCAAGGCTACCAGCTTGCCCAGGAGTGGTATCGAACTCACCACCCACAACCCCGTTGACAGAAATTGGATCGATTCTCCGCTGTGGTGGCTAGAGCACTCGTTTCATTCAGCATAATTTTACTTGGAGCACCCACTCGTGTCAGCAGCACCAGAATGGCAAAAATGAAATTGATTTTTAATGAATTTTCTCTTTACCGGCAAACAATGCAGCGTTGTTAATTTTGAACTATTTATGCTTGTGTTAATTAAAACAATTTTAGCCCCGCACCGAGTAGGTGTATTTTATTTGTTCGCCAGTTTACATGGCAACTTTGTCGCATATTGCGTGCATTTTTTGTGTATTTCATCGCAGGTATTAAATACAGTTCTGTTTACACGGACAGGCAGAGTGGATACGCCCAAATTGTAGCTTTTGTTCGAGGGCACAAACAAGAGCAGTTCAATAAATCGAATCCACAGCCAAACAGTATATAATTAAGAGCTGTGTTTGTTGTTTAGCAGCTCCATAAAAGTGCACATTGAATTTTTTCCGCTTAAGCGAGCGTAAATCCGTAAACAAAAGTTGAAGTCAACTGCAATTTGTGTAAGCGCTTAACTCCAGAACAATAACTTTATGTGGCTTCCTATTTCCGTTGTGGAAAGTAGGGTGGGAGCAAGAATGTCTCATATGGGTTTGTTGTAGGTGGTTGGTTACAAAATGCACCCGTATTGCACAATAATGTCTGGGTGCTTTTTTATCCATTTAGTTTGTTTTGTTGCTTTTTTTTCAATTTATCGCAAATGCTTTAATTACAATTTACTTCTTTCCATTCACCCCGCTGCTGCCACCCAATCTATTTTCATTCACATTTACTCGTACATGGTAGGAAAATGTGGCCCTAATTTCCATATGAAAGACTTTGAACAGTTTCAGTTAGTTTCCAGTTGGCTGTAATGAGGACGTAGTGAATCTTCTTTCTCCCTGCTTAGCGTTGCATTTCGAAATGCTCATTCGTACTGCTGCCAACTTTTCTGCTTTTCTTCTTTTTTTCTTTTTTCCTTTTATAACTTTGCTAAGTTAGAGTAAATTGATGGAGTTTTTAAAGCTATTATGTTTGTATTTTTTAAATTAAAATACTCACAATCTATGTTTTTATCTCATAGAAAAGCTTTAATGCCTTCTACTGGTGAAATGAAAGCGGAAATGCATCATATACAAGTCTACTTACTATAAACTTAGCGTTATGTTGAATGCTATTGTAAATATTTTCATATCATTTGAGTGTTTCCTATTAAATCCAAGCTACGAAGACATTCTCAGCAGCAGCTCGCGTTTATATTAGTTTACGTGAGAGGCTTCTTTTGAAATTCCTCGTACGCATTTGTTTAATCACATTCCTTAATGCTATTTTCTTTCAGGAGACTTTTCCTCACACGATTTACAATTTGATTCTATGAAAATTGAGGGTGATCTATAGATAATATTATAAAGTGGGGGTTAAGATTGTTCGGTGTGTGAGCGATAAACTTTTTAGGATAATCCTTTAATATTTGTGTTTTTTTTCCCAACTTTCTCGCGTCTTGTCAGTGTACTCGTTCCATTTTTTAGCTCACGTTAATGGGACCTTTCAATTTCTTCTGAAACCAGATTGTCGGATCAGATACCGAACACATTATTATTTATATGCATATGCCCACTCTTTTAAAAAAACTACTTTAAAAACTATTTAAAGTCAACTTACAGTGTTGTTACATAGAATTATTCGGATTTTATTAATCAGTTAGTGTCATCATCTTATATCCTGATTGAAATATGCACATGGTTAGAGGGAATGAGTCTACCTTGTGATACTGTTTTAACTTTGGTTCCCAGGATCACTCATCAATTCAAGTAGTTTACTTTGAACTAAAAGGAAGACAATGTGCCGAATAGTAGTAGGTAATATTGCAAAGTGCATTGACTGCAATATTTTTTACAGCGAACCACAGCAGTCAGTTTATGAAAATATACCTCAGACAAAACAAAGGTAATGAACATAGTCAACCTAAACATCCTTAGAACATATATTGCACCCGATTCTTCTTTGAATCTAGAAGTCTGAATTTGTAGTGGCTTTGAATTTAACTATTTTTTCCCTTGCTTCATCCTTTAATCCTTTCAATGGTGCTCCTACTTTGCTAAGGAGTGGGTATTGAAATTAGTGTCAATTTTTATTTTTTTAAATCACTTCTCTTAAATTTAATTAATTTAGTTGGCCCATCTTTTCTTAAAATTCGTTGGATGACTATAATAGAGCATAAAAAAGAAATTCAGTTTCTTTCCATGAATTAATTGATAATATTCTCTGTGGTGTGCTTATTACTTGTTACATATCCGTTCTTTTGATAACCATTTTCAGAAGTGTTGTGTGATATTATTCAGATTTCTTTAATCTTCATCCATACAAAAATATGTCAATTGTGCCTCTCCAAGCTTTTGTTATCGTATTGTGACATTATCAGGCAGAATTTTTCTGTTAGCTTCAAGTTTAGTAGTAGCGTTTTCAACTTTGGAACTCATGGAATGACTAATCGTATATATATATTTAAATATATTTACCTTTCCTTGGTGCAGTAATTGTTTTCAACGTTTCTTTTTATTCTTTACACTGCGTCTTGGTGCACTGGATATCCAAGGAAAAGTTGCTAATACGAGTTTGCTCTTCAACATTTCGACACTTCTGTCATACGGCGGCACTATGCTAAAAATAGTTATTAGAAGGTTCATCTCAACGTTGGTAAAAGAAAGGCAATCAAGTTGTGTCTTTCCAAGCCCATAAAGCACCTTCTGCCACTTTGGATAAGTGTGCTTATTGTTATTTTTTTGTTTTGCTTTTTTTTTGTTTTCCTTAAATTTGAAAGGGCAATTGAAATGGTGTAAGAATGAATGCCAGGTCAGAGAGTGTCAAGAGTTGACTTTCACTATCTCTCTTCTTTATTCTCCGTCTCTCTTTTTCCCTGTTTTTCCTCTAAGACAGATTTATTTGCATCTTCAAAATCTATAAAGTAAAATTCCGAAGTGAAAGGTACGCCATTTACGTACATTTCGACGCCATTTTCGTTGGGTTGCCAAGTGTTAATCACGAATTTCGTTGTGGAGCAGTACTACGAGTACGAGTACTACGCCAAGCTAGCAACTTTTAACATTTAGCACAAAATATTACACAGTTGAATGCCTGCCTGCCTGCCCCACTCACTGTGCGGTTTCAGCTATGTGGGTTTCATCGCCATATGCACAACTCTGCGGCACAGAGACGCTGTGACAGGCGGCGATGTAGCCAGCGTGGTCGGTTGGTTGCTTTACCAGAGACCGCTGTGCAATTTACAATTTGAGCATTAGCTTAATGCCACTTTGCTCGTGCCGGCTCAGCAAGGAGGCGTAAATGAATGCAGCAGGTGGAGTTTTGTTAGGCTACGTTGCGCTCATTGACACCATTTGGCTTGGAAGCGTACAAAATATATGTCAAGCTCAACGAATATCGATTTTGTGGGAGGAAGTAAATAAGATAAACTTAATCTAAACTTAATCTCTTTGAAGTAATGCAAGTGCTTGCCTAGCATTTCCTTAGAACAACAATTAATCATCGTGGTAAAGTAGCAGGCTTATTTTCTCAATCGTCTGCTAGGTATGGACGATTATTAATATTTCTCGATTTATTGGGAGTAAGTTAATTTTTAGAATATCACTAATTGACATCAGGTAATCTTGATTAACTAATTTATTAATCAATACCATTAAAATTACACAGAACTGTATATTTTATTTAGTCGTTTATATATCAATCGACTCTCCATAAATAACCTGCAGACGATGATGAGTGATTAGGAAACCAATAGGTGCAGAAGAGATTTAGTTCTTTCTTAGCGAAATTTATCGATTATTGATTATTGTCCGAAATTGACACTACGCGCCTACGTAGCCACAGAAAAAGAGTTGTGTCGGCGTGGGCACTTCACGGATACTGGTGGCAAGCATCACGATTGCCTATTTACAACGCCTCCATTTCAGTCTATATTTATCTCTATTTTCATTTAGATGCTTTCGGAGACGTGGTATTCCTCATTTTTACTCTTTCCTGCGAGTAAATTTTGATGTGATTTTGTATATATTCATCAGAAAATAACCTTTACCTAATATAACTAACTTTTTTGTTGATTCTAACAGGTCATAATTTAATAGCCGTGCCGAAAGGCTGTATAGAAAAGATTCCAATGGATAGATATTGTGTAATAGTCATGATATTCTGAAGGTACGAATTTTAAAATCTGTCTGGTGTCAGTTCAAAATTGCAGAAATATAGAAATAAAACAAAAATGTAAACTTAATAATTTGACACATCCTTTACCTACAGATGGAAAGATTCATTGTTCATGCATATTGTTTCATGAATAGTTGGCGTTGTCAACCTCCAGACAAATGAAACATATAAATTGCCAATGAAAACTTTATAGAAAATTTATTATACCGTGACTTGACTAAAGTAAAAAACTATACAAATATTTTATAGTAAATTTATTACAAATTCTTTGACTATACATAACAAAGAGTTCACTAAATCCTTGCTGTTAATTTTGGATAAGGAAATTGTTCGTTGGCTACGAGTATTTTTATTTCACTATAAGTTTTAAAGAAAGTCTGACAAATATATACCTCTGTTACAGGGCCAGAGTCGATGGTTTTGCAAGGGTTATTCCACGATTATTTGCTAATATTTTTATTGCAAAACCGAATGAGAGATAGTAAAGGGGTTTTAATCTTATTGTATGCCTGTACTACCTCGCTTTTTTGCCATTTATATTATACTTTACATGGGTCTAACATTCAGTAGAGAAACGAGATCAAAATTAAGTTAGGTTGTAAAGTATCATATTGAATTTATTAAGGGAAATATTTTTTCAAAAACTAAAATAATTAAACCAAGAATATATAACATTGAAATAATATTATATTCGATTTTTGGAGGTAATTCCAGTATTAGTAGTTTATACCCTTTGATTTCTTAGATTTTGTCTCTTTTGTCCCACAGTGCAAAGCAGGTAAAAACATATTAAAATTTAATTAACCAAAGCAGCAACAACAGAAATAAAAAGCATGCACTTTCAGTATGTTAAATCCCTATCTACATCCATTTCTTAAAATCAGATTAATTTTGTAGTGTCATGATTTGTCACGGCTCTAATCTTCCGATCACGTTTTTAATGTGAGCGATAAGGAAAAATTTTAGCTTCAGCGTTGCTAAGTTCAGCTTGCAAGATCATGAATGTATGAAGGTACGTACGAATATGTAACTTGAGATGCTCCTCCGCACCCATATCTATGTGGATTGTTTTTGTTTTATAGAAAGTTAAATATTCTCTACTCCGAAGACCCTCAAAGCAGCAGCCCACAAAAAAAACCGCTTCATTGTGCCTTCAACATTCAAAATTGAAAACAAATTTCAATGGTGTATTTATATCTGGCGGCTGCACTAACGCCGGAGGAAGAAGTTGTTCTGCAAAGTGAAAAGTCCAAAGCAGATGGAAGAGGCGATAGTGCCTGATATGAAGTTATTACCTATGTACGAGTGCGAGTACGAGTATGTTTTAACTTCAACTCTGGAGAGTGGCGGAAATGCGGCTACAAAAGGAAAAGCTGTTAGAAAGGTGTCTGACTCTAGGTCGTGGGCTGTGGCGGTTAAGTTAGCGGAATGATTCATTTTATTGAAAACATTGAATGCAGCAAACATACGGATTTTGAGGCAAAAAGCGTGCTCACGATTAGGTCTTCTTTCTGTCGCTTCCATATACTGTGTGTGTGTGTTTGTTGAGAAGTGTTTTTAATGACACCAATTAGTTCTATATAAGCTTCTACCATGCCAATATTTTCCTTTTCCACTCAGAGCAATTAGCACTCAGTACGAGCACGAGTATTTGCATATTTGCTATGGCTTGTTTTCATTAAAGTACGAGCACTCATGTATCAACCAGCCAGCAGAAACTACTTCATTTAATGCATCGTATAAGCTGCTTGCGCCCATAATACGAGTAGTAAAAGCATAATCTGTGTTTTTCATCCTTATGGCAAAGTGCAATATTAACTGAGATTGCATGCAGCACAGCACGTGCAAAGCCGCTTCGCTTCCTTTGTGCCGGCATTAAACTGCCTGTTGCTGCTCTTGCCAACAGCCATGAAAGTGGTATTAAAATTATATATCGTAAGTACACGAGGGATAGTACACCATCACCACCATCACCAGAAGCAACAGAGGAAGTAGAAGCATGGGCATGGGCATGGGCACGGGCACGTAGCGTTTGCTCATTCAAAGATTTATAAAACGTTTCCATTGAAAAGTTAAGTAAAAAAGGATATTCAAATAGGGAAAAGTAAGAAAATGTTTTGGGGGCATGTATTAAAAATGTTCCTACAGCAAATGGACGAATACAATAAACGCTACATTATTATACATTTTAGTCTTATCACTATTTGTGTGGAATTTACTGAAAGCTTTGCCTGTTTGTTTCTAATTATACGCAAACCTTTAAAAAAGACATGACCGACATTCTTTTGGGCCCAGCGTGTATAAGTGCTAATAACCCTTTCAGCGGTGTTTTCTTTGGTTTGTTTGTCGTCGGTCCATATTTTATGCAAATAAAACAGGTCTGTCACAAATTTCCGCTTTAGCATGTATACAATTTTCACGAAGAATGCTTCAGGCATATGGAAACAAAATGTTTTATAAGTACACACAATAATAATAATAATAATAAAGGAAAACGAAGTGCATGACGTGCTATCATTTCTCGCAGCTATTTTTGTAAGGACTGATTCATAAAGCTCAGAAAAATGCGGTCTTTTGTTTTGTTGGCATTAAAAATATTTTAATTGTGAAGGGATGACTGGCATATATACGAGTATTTGGCATCATTGTTGTTGTTATTATTATTATTATTCTCCACGCACACACACATCCAAGTACGACTATCAAGTTCGAGTATGGTTAAAATATGCTCTTTGTTTTTATATCTTTTGATAAAGTTTTCGTGGCATTACCTTTTTTAATCCTTAGCAGTTGTTTTCAGAGGTTTGTACGAGTACATACATATTTTATATTGTCTTATCCTTTTAATATCCAAAAACACCAAGAAGGAAGCTGTGGTGGGAGTGGAGGGGCGGGGTTTAACACTTGCCTCAACTTAATACTATACAAAGCTGCATTATTGGTTCCAACTTGAGTCGGAAGTACAAAATGTTAAGCTTTCTTGTTGTTTCACTTATGCAACTTTTTCCTACACCGAGGGCTGTGGAGCTCATGAGTTCACTTGTGGCTGGTTTAAATATTTAATTTCTTTCTTCGTGTGCACTTTTGAGAAAATTCACAACAAGTTTATACGCTTTTTTCTGTTCGTTTTTTCTTATCTAAGTGAAAAACTCAGATTCATGTTTTTATTTGAACAAATCTATACACTGACTTGGGAATTATCGTACACTTGTAAATTGAGTACTTTATGTATGAGTGATGAAAATATAGAAGATAAAATAAATAACCAAAAAAAAACACACAAAAAATATAATAGAAAAAAATTAAGAGGAAAAATATTTAATAAAAAATATGAATAAAGAAAAAGAAATAAGTGGAAAAATATGGAACAAACATTACAAGAAGGAAAGGAATAAAAAAATAAATGTATACTCGTATAATAAAAAGAAAGAATTTATACAAAAAAAAGGGAAATGTGGAGTCAGACAATTGTAGTACAAAAATAATAGAAACAAAGATTGCGTAAAGCGGTGTACAAACATTTTTCGTTCTGCGCATCTGCGTCACAGTAGCATGGTTGCAAAGAGAAATGTCAAATAAATACCTATCCGCATTATGTATTTATTGCTACGGTGACGTCACAGCATGTCAAACTCAGAAAGAAAATTATAACGGACCTGCGCAATGCGTTATCTTCTTCTCTATCATTCTTGATTGTAGTATATGCGTTGTTGAACCTTAAGGAAAGTTATAAACTTTCTGGAAATGATGAACAAACACGTCGACCGTACTATGTAGGAAACAACACAAAAAAAAAAACATTTTTTCGCAACATTTTATTTATTTTCCAATTTAGTCCATTTGGCTTAACTATTTCAAAGCCTCAAAAAAACGTTTGTCAAACTCTAAAGTGTCACAGTGTAGACTATCAAATTGACGTATCAATCATAAGAGTGTGCGTAGGCTAGGGCCAACTCGGGTTACTCGGCTCACACGTATGGCGTTGACAGCTTGATTTTTGAACTGGACGGGCCCGCAATTTGACCGGATTGATGGACTTTGATCGGTTGTTTTGCTTTCTTGGGCGAGTTCACTCCATGCACGAAAGCGAAATCAATAAATATTGTATAATAGAATACATAGAATTTTACCACTCCTTGCCGGCGTTGTGGGATACAAAAAATGTGGCATATAGTCATACAATTGAAAAGGGAAAACAATACAATACTTAATAAATTTCAATAGCAATAACCACAGCAAATGCTCCCCCAGGTTAAAACAAAAGTAACAGAAGGCATTCATCAGGTTCCGACTATCATGACTTCACCCTCACCCGACAAAAACATAACAAAACTGAAATTTTATACTCAAAGTTGATACGTTTATTGCCAATCGTCAATCACAGACGTATGCACACACATACACAAGGCTTGATGCATTAATTTTATCGTTTATACGGCACTTAAAAATAGGCGATGTCAGTTTCGGCGATGACCTTCGCTGCAAATCTCTTTCCCAACTCCATTTTTTCATCTTTAAAAACAAGAATAAGTTGCAGTCTGGCAAATACGACGGATGGGGCAGCTTGAATTCATTGGACCAATATAGATGTTATCATAGGTGAATACCATAAGCGGTAATCAACTTTTCTTTCATAAACTCTTATCTAAAACCTGTTTTTGATGATTACAAAAAACTCACTTTCAACAGTTGCCACAACCATATAATATAATTTAATTTTTTTATATTTTCCCTACATCATAAGTTCCAAATGAAAAGTTGCCTTCAATTTAAATTAAATATTTTACGTATGATTAAAATGTATCCTCCGTCCTTGGCATAGTTCAAGTGGAATATTTTTTAATTGAATTGAAAATGCCAATTGATTGAAAGCACGCTCCTTTAACAGCATTTCCTTATTTATTGTAATTTTATTTGCATACTTTCGAAAACCACTCGCAATTCATTAATTCACCACTTACGAGTGTAACTAACTGTGCAGAAATCTACAATAACCTCATTAAAACCGCGTTATGGTAGTGCCCACACACACACACACACACACTGAGAAAGATTTGCTCCGTTTAAAAGCCGTTAACTCCCACTTCATACCATACCAGACAAATTTCCGCTCACAAATGAATTTTTGCATTACTCGTATTGCGGCTGTCACACAGCAATTGCTTGGTCATCTCCAGCGGTGCTATGGCTATGACGCTGCGACTCGGACCTACATATGTAGCTATAAATCCATTATACCCCGTACACGCCTCTACATACTTATGTATGCAGCGTGAGAGGTCAATGTATTATATTTGTGTATTTTCATTCTTCTCAGCGCTTCGGCTGCGGTTCGTTGCTTTGGAATTTCAACTTAATGACCGCCAACTGTTTTCCATGGTGCTCTGCTGATGAATTTATTCTTCCATGCGAGTACGATTATGGTGGCTTATGAGTGTACAATCATCTATGTATGTATGTATGTATGGATTTTTGTATGCCAACGCATACGCATATGTGTGCGGCGTGCACGTAATTCATTACGCTTTGGAAATTGTTAGATATGAAAGATGCTCCTTTGTTTATCTCGTATATGGCATACCAACAATCAGGCACATCGGTGTATTGTTCGCACATGCCAACCCTGAAGCATCTATGATGCTTCCCAGCAACAAAATTTTGAATTTTGGTCATTGCTAAAGTTGCATTCAATTACTCGTGGATTTCAGAAATTACCTCGATCCAACTGGATTTACATATCCTCACAAATTATTGTACGAGTAATACAAGGTCAGATGCTAGATTAGGTCATATTCTCTTGTATTCGCAAACATAGTAATCAGTATAGAGCAGCTTCGAACGTAGAATTTATGGATGCTTCTTTGTAGATATGAGTAGTATTTAGCTAGTTCACACCTCAAAGCAAGTGAATCAACTCAGCAACAAAATGATGTAGAAGTCTTATTCTATAACGTATATAGCATGTCTTGATTGAAATGAGTATTAGCGATATATTTTCTTTCTCATGGTATTTGAGATATAAGATTTGGGACTGTTGTTGCTTCTAAACATAATTCCAGAAACAGGCTTTAATCTATGCATGTTCCCGTAAGTCTTACTCACCGCCATTCGAGCGAGACTTAAGGTGGAAAGAGAGGAAATGTATAAGAAACCCTCAACTGGGCATTTAGTTACCAAGCTAAGGTAATCTATGGGTACTGCAGCAAACTACACAAAACTGCAAATAAATTTGTTCGGTAATAGTTTATTTTCCTGACTCTATCACCGACAAAAGGTCCTCCGGTAATCAATAAAGTATGTGTTCATTACCCACTTTCAATCACAGCTGTGGAGTGGGATTCTTAAATTAGTAATTTTTTGCGATTCTTTATAAAACGAAGAGCTGAGACTGCTACGATCATACATCTGCCCTAATATTGTTTGTTTACTGTTTGGCCTTCCAGAAGACATTTCGAGTGGAGCCACCATAGACCAAAAACGAAACAGTGAACACGACATTGATTCTTGAGTGATTTGGTCGTGGTTTTGTTTGGTTCCGGTTCGTTATCGAAGCGGCTCAAGTCAGTAGCTTTTGCTTGTCAGACTGATAAACGTATGCTTCGTCAACCGTTAAGATGAGTTTCATGAATGTAGGGTCTCGTCCAAGCATGACTTCACCAGTTTGTTTGCGCTGCAGTTTCATAAGAAATCAAACAGTAGTTCACAAATATTGACTGCCTGGTTTATTTCGTATCTACACTTTAGGTTATTTTACTGTTCACTCGCAGCAAAATTCACCCTTCTACAATTTTTTGCATCAATTGTTATTCTCCTGATTAATTGTGGTTTTATTTCGCGGATGCCTTCACAGTCCGTGTAAGTTTTTATGTTATATAAGCAATAATTTTTTTATTTTCTAATAGAGGAGCTGTTAATGTTGTAGTGGCTCACTCTCCAAAATATCACGGATATCAATCAATGAGACTTTAGACAATAGATGACATGTGTGATATTTATAACTTTCTCATCGTATAGATCATTTCAAATTACGGTAATTTTAATTACATAAGTCGGAGTAGTTCATTGAATTCACTTTATACCAGTTCCACAGTAGCATCGATTAATTTCACGCTTCTCGCGTATTTAAGTTTTCTGTTGGGTTGCTGTTCTACATCAAAACAGAGCAACAGCGGTCAAAAGAATTTATTTCAAACTCTAATCACAGCCTTTAATGCGTTTCCTCCGAGGTGTTCGGTGGTAGGCATTGTCGTAAAATTGATTTGGGACGCAGACAAAATCAATATTAAATTAATTAAAGTTGGTTTTTCGTGTACAAAAATCGTAGTGTACATATTAAAAGCCTTGGAACTCTATAGAAATTTTATAGGTACACACAATTTTCCTTTCAATATAAGTGCCCATATGCAAGTCATGTAACGGGAATAAGCGCCAAGAAAAACTGAATTCGTTTTCGTGAACTTTGTATCTCTTTTCATTGACCCTAAAAAAATGTGTGCTTTAAGTTCGAATAATTTCGTTTAGCTGGAATTAAGTCAACAACAATTATCCCGAAACTTTTTTTTTGAATATCTAATTCTTTTTTCTGCTCAATCTGTATATAATACATCAAGTACATAGCTTTCGTACATATGTATGCTTGTATACATAGGCACTTATGTACAGAAATATGTGACTATATAAAATTTTTGTTGAATGCGTACACCGTCAATCCAATTATGAAAGAACATTTTCCCGCATTTATAGGCAGTTAATAAAGTCGCGTATGAAATGAGCAGAGCGTGATGGTTGGTGTCTTTTTAGCTCGTTCGCACACTCTTGAAAAGACATCAACAACAGCAACAACAGCACCAACATCACTAACAGCAACAACAACAACGTCGGTAAACAACTCAACTCGTATGTAAAAGGAAATGAACGATTAAACTACACAAGCCAGCCAGCCAACCAAGCACCCAGTCTCCCAGCCACCCACAACGATAAACTCGAATGAAGACTGACATGGGCAGAGCACACAAAACTAGGTCAATAGAAAATCCATTGTAAAAGGATTTCTCAGTGTGCTCCTGTTACGCTGGCTTGCTTTTGATGTAGGTGAAATTGTTACTTCCTTTTGCTTTCTATGCTTGTCGTTATTAATGGTGAAAGGGTGGTAGCGAACTGGCTGGTGGGTGGTTGTGTGGGTGGCAGGCTGGGTGGCTGCCTGGCTTTGTGGGTTGTTCGTTCGTTAGCTGGTTGGGTCTGGTCGGGTCGTTCGCTTGAATAGACCGACCGATTTGTGATAAGCGTTGTGCCAAGCACGCTTCGCCCTAACTCCTCTTATGTGCAGCGTTGACACTCGTTCCTTCTGTTCCACGGTCGTCCGTCTGCATTTGAAATGTAGTTCGTCGTTGCCGATTGTTTGGCTGTGCTCCGTAGTAGATTCGATCAACAAGTACAAGTATTGCCACGTTGTTCAATTTGGCACCACTGAATTGACTTCACTCGCAGGCAGACAGTTGTTGACGAGTTTAAAAATATCACAAAAGTTTGCAAAGTTGATGGAACTGTTTGAGGGATACGGATGACTGGTGTCGGTATCCATGTAAATGTGAGCAGTGTGTGGGATGGGAAATGCGTAATCCAATATACTAAATTTTAGGACTATCCCAAATCTTTTGGCTTCCGTTAAAAATAAACAACATAGTGTGGTGTTGAACATGCTCATCAAATTGGCAAGTGTAATCAATAATGTGAATTTTATTTATATATGTATGGTATATACAATATAAAATACATAATGGACGGTATTTATTAAAAAATTCATGATGGACAGAAGCTTCATCAACTGAAAAACTTTTTCATGTATCAAGTAAATTTTTGAATAACAGATATTAAGATTAATGCCAGGATGTTGTAAAATGAAACGAAACCAACGCTCTGTTTCTATCGCCTGACACAGTGATGAGCCAGCAGCTGTGGGAAGAAGTTGATATATACAGCGTTGAGGATCCTTGTGAGCTGTCACTGTAATTAATTTATATCAGTATACAACTAGACTTCGAATATCATAGTCCTGCTTTCATACTGAATTCTGGTGGGGGATAATAATAAAAAAATATAATAAGAATATTTTGTACTTATAAAACCCTAACATATTATTTTCTTATTATCCTTGCAGATATTCCAGACATTCCCGATGACATTAAACATCTTCAAAGTCTTCAAGTGGCTGATTTTAGTTCAAATCCAATCCCAAAGTTGCCTGCGGGATTTTCTCAGCTTAAGAATTTAACAGTTTTAGGTTTAAATGACATGTCACTAACTACATTGCCCACAGATTTCGGCTGGTATGTGTTTGTAAATTTGTGCTTTTAAATTATCCACCCCATCCTCTTCTTGGTATCAATTTTAGTTTAACGCAGTTAGAATCTTTGGAATTACGTGAAAACCTTCTCAAACATTTGCCCGAGTCCATACGGCAACTGACTAAGCTAAAACGTTTGGATTTGGGTGATAACGAAATTGAGGAACTGCCACCATATTTAGGCTACTTACCCGGACTACACGAGCTGTGGTTGGACCATAATCAACTTCAAAAACTTCCACCTGAGATTGGTTTATTAACAAATCTCACTTACCTCGATATATCTGAGAATAGGTGCGTATCCAGTTGAAAATAATTGAATTGTTTTTTCTCGGGCCCTCTAAATAATTTCTTCAAATTGAACACTTTGGTTCTGCAGACTAGAAGAACTGCCAGATGAAATTGGTGGGCTTGTAAATTTAACTGACTTGGATTTAGCACAGAATTTACTGGAAACATTACCAAATGGAATAGCGAAATTGAGCCGTTTAACTATTTTAAAATTGGACCAAAATCGTTTACAAAAACTTAATCCTACAATTGGAGCGTGAGTATATATTTTAAAACTTTTCCATATATCATTTTTCTGTCTCTTATATATTATTTTAAATCCTTTTTAAAGTAAATATTCAATGTCCTGATAGGGATTACCCTTCACAGTTAAATTTGACTTTGTAAAGCAATGAGTTGTATTTGTATGTGAAAGAACATGTAATGCATGCCAATCCCAGTGCATTATTATGAAACTTAAGTCACCACAGAATCATGAATTGAACGCTCTGCCTAAGTACGTTTGTGTGGAGCTTATAGCAAAGGCAATATACAGAAAGACCTTTCATTGCCCTCTTGAGTGAGAATCCACATATTGAAGTGTATGGCAACCACATTGTAAAAATCATCGGCAACTTCACGAAGCAGTCGTGAATATGTATCAATCGTCAGCCACACACATGGCTATTGTTGTTTGCACATTGTAGTATATTGTCTTTGCTTCGAGTATGATTGTTATTTGTTATTATATTATTATAACTTTACGGAACTCTTCTCTCTGTACTGTCTGGAAGATATCACAATACAATAGCAATTGCGTAGATACTCACAATTATTTATGTGCATTTCCCCCCCTTTTAAATTTCAAAAGCTCCTTTGAATAATATTGTGACAAGTGAGTCTCTGCTAAAATTAACTGAAAAGAACTTTGAAACCGTTTGGGTGAACTTTTGATGACACCTTCTTCTTGGTTAACAATATTGTGACTTGTGATTAT
Source organism: Clusia tigrina (assembly GCA_920105625.2). Classification (NCBI taxonomy): domain Eukaryota; kingdom Metazoa; phylum Arthropoda; class Insecta; order Diptera; family Clusiidae; genus Clusia; species Clusia tigrina. Next base: position 207,190,583 of record OV050031.1, read on the forward strand.
TAGTGAATGTTTGCTTTAATATACTTAAATCCTCTTGCTTGCCACTTTCAGTTCACATACACTTTAACAATGGAAAAGTTTTAGTAAGTTTAGGTGGGTTTTTCATACTTTATTTTCGTGTCACAATACTGTTACTTCTTAATTTCTAGGCTTGTTCACAGAATAATTGTGAATTATAGCTTCATAATCCCTAACAAACTTGTATTGACTTTTTGCTGCAAAGCACTTTCGGGTAACAATACTGTGACTAGTGATAAATAGTTTCGTGATTGCCAAAATTTCATTAGAACAGCAGTCCTTTCCAATCAAATAATTTTGAGTACCTTGTTGTAACCTTTTAAAGATTTTTTCGTCTCGGTTAAGAATACTGTGTCATAATTAGCTCTTCTGGACTCGAGCAGTCTTATTGCTTTCTAAAAAAAGAGAAAAATAAAATAAACGAAAATTACTCTTTTTAATTTAGTTGAATTTTTTTCTTAAATTTTTGTTTGGTTTTATGCTTGAATGTATGTAAAATTAATTAGTGCCTTAATACGGTTTGGTTAAATGTTTTCAATTCCTAAGTATATAGTTTTTAATATTTAAGCTAATTAGATTATAAACCTATTTAAATTTCCATTTATTTCATTCTCTTCGTTGCAGTTGCGAAAGCATGCAAGAATTAATTCTCACCGAGAATTTCCTCTCCGAACTGCCACCTTCGATCGGACGCATGACAAAGTTGAGCAATTTGAACGTGGACCGCAATGCACTCGAATATCTACCAATTGAGATTGGTAATTGCACAAGTTTGGGCGTCTTAAGTTTGCGCGATAACAAGCTGAAGAGGCTGCCGTCCGAATTGGGCAGCTGCACCGTTCTACACGTTTTAGATGTATCGGGCAATCAATTGCAGTATTTACCCTACTCTTTGGTGAACTTGCAGCTAAAAGCGGTTTGGTTATCGGAGAATCAAGCGCAACCGCTGCTGACATTTCAACCGGACGTGGACGACGCAACAGGTGAACAGGTGAGTGTGAAGTGTGATGAGTGGCGAGTGCTGAGTGGAGACTCTGTGGAGCATTTACCGCAATGCCTTGGTGCTTGCACTGTGATGCCCTGCGCTGCATTGAGCTGTTCTGTGCGTGCTATCGTTAATTATTAATGCACACCAGACCGCGGGCCATACACCCACAGCCGCAATCTTCCGCAGATTAGAATAGAAACAACCGCACTCGGTTGCGTTCGCTTCTGAAGTCTGTAATTTCTTATTTGTTTTCGATTTAAATTTTTTATGCAAAGCCTTTGTTTATTTTACTAATACCAAGTTTGTTATTTTTTTCTTTTCTCTTTTCTTTTTGTCGCTTTTGTTTTGTGTAGGTGCTGACGTGTTTCCTCTTGCCGCAGCAGGAGTATTTGCCCATTACACCAGGTGAGTTTCAAATTGTTTTCTTTCCATAATTAAATTTTTTTAATTAAATAAAACTTTTACTTATTAACTATCGTTTTGGTGTTGGTTGAAATTGAAAAGTTTCTGTTGTATTTTCTTCAGATTTATTTATTTTCTTTTTTTTTTTTTTTTAAACTAACTTTAAGCAAAAATGGATTTTTATGCCGCAAGTTAGCAACAAAGTTAAGCAAACACTTTGGATTTAGTTATTGTAGCAAAATTGTAGTCCCCGCCATTTCCTTGAATTTAATCACAATTAACGATAATTTTATCGCAATTTAAGCATATAACATTTTTCTTTTATCACTCGTAGTGGCTTCATTGCAATGACAACTATGCTGCCTGCCCGGCCGCTGGTTATCACCGGCAAAGTGTACGAGCACACGGGTATACCAAATATGCCGCTCGTCTGTTCACTTACACTACATTCACTTTTGCTTATCTGGTTGGTCGACAAACGTTTGAAATGCCATTCTTCTTCGTCGCTTCTTGAATTACAAAATACGTTGCTTTTATTATACGCTACACCAGCGAGTAAGGTGATGTTAACTGTTTAAGTAAAGTGTTCAGTCCTGGCGGCATACCATGAATAGTTTATTTGTGATCTAAGCGAATAGAGAGAAATCACTGACAAGTTGTGGTTAAATATGATAGACTTCTTCAATATATTGCACGAATCCATGCCAAAGTGGAAGTCCACACAGCTTCTTATATAGTTAAGAAAATTAGTTTGTGTTAAAAGTTCGCATCACGGAATTGTGTCAACAAAAAATTTATTTGGTCATTTTAGTTTTAAAGAAAGTAGTAATATCAATTAAAGAAAGTAGTAATAGCAATCCTTTCAAAAAATAGTATTCCATGTTTTGATGATATTATAAGAAAATATCCGATTCTATGCATAAACCGTTTAAAATGAACTTGGCAGCACTGTTCGAACTAGCTTCGTCGCTAAATTTTGTTTTTGTAATTCCATAAAATTTTCAGAATATGCAAACAGAATTTTCTGGGCAAGTTTATACCGCCAACTATGGTCAAAAAAGTTCATTTAGATAAGAGCATAACTATTCGTGTGAAGTTGGTAAGAATTTCACACAACTAAGGTTTAACAAATTTATAATTCGGAAGTGAATAAAAATATTAATTTATTTTCCTAAAAAAAATCATAAAAATTTGCTGTCTAGATAGAAATCATTTGTGTTCACTTTACGGTAACCTTAACTTCAGCCAGACCGTCGGCTTTGCGTATACTCGCACACATGAGTAACATTCCAACTTGTTTCGTTCCTAAACTGTGTATTTTCCGCACTTGGCAATCGTTGTGCAATATCTCGGTTTGCTGGCTGGAATCTATGCTGCTTTTGCGATAAGATTATAAATCAAGTTAGGAGTGCCCGTATGTATTTTGAAGATATGCAATGGCAACTTTTCACACAGACACATTCGCACCAAATAAGCGCCTACACAGCTAAGCGCACACTTTGCAATGGTGTTAGCCGAAATAACTATAATACATTTTCTTATTATTGTATCTGACTTTTCTTATATAACCAATCAATTCCTGTATTTTAATCTGTTATTACTTTCCTCTATGCAATATGGGCCCAATTTTACCAACCTATTTTCACTTTCGCAACTTTTCAAATATATTGTTTTAATTAGCTTTTCAAATGAATATCTACATATGTATGTAAACCGATGTCGATCTAGACCAATAATAGTATTTAAAACTGTGACAGGCATGAGGATATCGATTAGATGGTTGTATCAAAAGACGATTTGAAATCACTGGAGAAGAGACTTCAATTTCAATACTTAATTACGTCTACTCTGAATAGATTTTTGAATATGTCTCAGTTTTTCTAGTTTCGAGATTCTACAAATGGATTCAGATGCAACTGCTTATCACACTGGATACCTGTAATATCCCAAAAGGCAGTAATGGAAGATCCAAGACTACAGCTATACAAGATTTTAAGGTAGTCAGCAGGCAATTATTGCTCGTGGATCATCTTGATTTGTTCCACAGTGCGGAGAGATACTTTAATATAATAACTCCTGGGGGAGATTCCGTTAAAAAAATTTAGTGAGAAACGGTGGCTAAGTTTATGGCCAACATTCCTACAATTTATCGTTTATGGTGGTTGTTGCACTCATCCACCCCAAAAATTCGTGATGAAAAGGCACTACTCGTATGCTACTTGAACTTGTTTAGTATCTTTGATTTCCACCCCAACTAGTATTAACACTACTTCTATAGGTGAATAATTCCTATTACGAATACCATGAAAACATCGTAGAATATATAAATATGGTATGAATACTGTAACCCTTGTCCTTGTAAAAACAATTCAAGAGCGCTGAAAATTTTATAGTATGCAGAATATAAAATATATGGTATGATCCCGATATAATATACTGCAAATTCTTTAGATTAGGTAAGATTTAGTCAACAGTAACGCATTGTTTAGTAGCCGCAATAACCATACTTCAAACTATACCGTAGTTTAGGTGAATCAAGACTTTGGTTAGGTTAGGTTAACGTGGCAGCCGGTCTAAGGACCAGCTCACTCAGAACACCATGGGTCCATTGTGATACCATCGCGCAGCAACGCATTTCCGATTCACTCGTCGAACCATTTCGAATCAAGACTATAGTATTCATAGTATACATTTTATATGAATACAGCAACCTTTTTATAGTATGGTTAAACCATAACCACGATACGGTCTTAGTAAGCACATCAAGATTGTAGTATAGTTAGAACACATGTTCTATAACAACTTTTAAAGTATGGGTACACCAATAACTCCAAAGCACCCATAGAAGGTACATCAAGTAACCAGTGCAGTCATGGTATAAATACTATAAACTTTATTTTCAATGTAGTCTGTATTCATTGTAGAAGCAAGTCCCTGTTCAATCGATGCCTTAATGTGTCACTAACTTATTAATACAAAAAAAAAAGCAAAAATTTGCCAAGTGAAAAGTTGTTGTTCGTGAAGTAGGGCCCCCTGCTTATAACAATGCTCTACAACATATTTTTTCTTATTACTTATGCAAATTTAAACCATCACAACCGCACCGCTTTATTTGAAAATATGTTAACTGCAAAAAAAAAAAACAAAATAAATTAAAATGTATACGCCAAAGATATCCCACCGGGCCAGCTCTATAGATCGAGTGAAAAATTCGATTCAACGGAATTCCACAGTTATCAACAAAAAGGTTTGCTTTCAATGCACAATTTTTTGTTGTTTTTTTCCTATATGTATGTCTTGCTTAAAGTTGTATTAACTGAGTTGTATTTACTTTGCATTTGAGGCTTAATTAATATTATGCATGTCAGTGCTTTATTAGCCTGCGAATTATGCACTCCTATATACCATATCCATACACGCATGCACGCACTCACACAAGCTCATAACAAGCTATGGAAATGTAGTGGCAGCCGCCAGTCAGCCACACGTAAGGCCTGTGCCTGCTCCGCCACACGTTTATGTAATGCGCAGCGAAGAGCAGTGTTAACAACTATAATTACGTTATTACAATATTTAGCGGAGATTAGTTTTGATCACTTGTATTATCGTCTGTCTGTAGCACATATACTCTTAGATGTGAAGACAGCGCGCCCATGACGTCATTTGGTGGAGAGGGCGTTGCCCACACGCAGCACAAACACACACACACATACACAAATCGGAGGAAAAATTGTTCCAAAATGTTGCTGCTACTTCTTTAAAAATTTGAAAATTGTTCGTCTTTGAAATGTTTATTTTGGCATTAACGCATGGAAATGCGGCCGACCTGCCAAACACAAATTACGAGTATACTCGCACATTTTGTGTTTGTAAGTTTGTGTGTTTCGCTTGTTTCGACAGCGTAAACGCTCGTAAATCAAGGCAACACAGAATGAGCCGAGAATGAAGGCAAATACGAAGACGCAGATGTAGACGTAGACTCATGCCAAGCGTGTTTGATTGAAAAGTTGTTATCAAAGTGGTGGGCGAGAGGCACACTAAGTAACAACTTGGGGAAATGTGTTTAAGAAACTAAACACTCAACACACCTCGCACCCCATTAAAACTTAAATAGCAAACAAAGTTCAAACGAGGTGTTAAATTTAAAAAGAAATTAAAATTATTTTTTAAGACTGCGTTATAAACTAACCACCGCAACAATTATCGCATCTAAACAGCCAACTAACTAACTACCCATCAACTAACCCAGTAACTAACTGAACAAATATAAATATCTCCACTACTAACTTAACAGCTTAGCCAACCTCACAAATAACCGGTTTGCATGTGTGTTTGCCTAACATTGAAACGAAAGCCAGCGATATGAGTTCGTACAGATTTCAAATTCGATTCCGTAATTTTGGAGCCTAGGCCTATTGTGCTGGAATCTGCCCTTCAGCGTTATATTTGCTCGATAGCGTTGAGTTCTAAATATAATTGATGGCCTCAACATTTACGGTTTACTTTAAAATTGCTGTCATCATGCTCAACGGTTACTTACAATATTAGTAAATAAGACTTGCTAAGGTGTGGAGCAGGGAGGGCGGGATGGGAGGGGACTGTATAGCGTAGCGTGCTGGTATTGTTATTGTTACACTTCATGTTGAAGTTGTTTTTGCTGTTGGCGTTGCTGCATTTTTATTTAATTTGAACGTTAAGTTTTTATTTATTTGTATTTATAGTGTGGCACTCTCGCTATTGTTTGGCCTGCCTATACCGGTCACACAAACATACAACAACCACCACCAGCAACAACAACAAGAGGCTGTTTTTATTACAATAGTTGTTGTTGTTATTTTTCTTGTGTGTTGTGTGTGAGATGTTTACAAATAATGTGTGAAAAAATTCAAGTTTATCTGGTTTATTGTTTTCAGTAGTCTCAATACCGCTTCTCTCTATCTTTCTCTGCCCCTCCCTCTCCCTCTTGCATATGAATGTGTTTTTTTCATTTTACAACACAATTTTACAAGTAAGCTCAAATTTTCTCTTAATAATAATTTCAAAATTTAAATTGGTTAAGTTGTGTCTTTTTTTCTAGTCTCTCCCAAAACCCTCACTTTTAGGCACGCTATAATTGTGTACTTATATGTATGCACACATACATAAATCTTCATTCAAATTCTCCCAACATGACCCTGAATAACACTAATTCACTTAAACAATAATAAAAAAATAAAATGCACATTCTCGTCTCTTGCGTTAGAAATATTATGAATATTTGTTTTTCTTTTTTTTATTATTTAAGATGCTTTGTTCGGTATGTGCTCATTTGTGCCACTTTACATGCATCAAATTTTGTTTTTGTTTTTGTTGATGTTTTTTTTCGAAAATAGGTTACCTTATGTGGCTTATGTATTTATTGTATTAGCGGCAATTTACGCTTTATCAGTTTTAATTGAAGAATTCCTGTTTGTCGTCACCCAGTATGTGTAAACAGCAATTGGAACAGCATGAATTTAAATAAAAAATTTACAAAATATTCTATATTAAATATGCATAAATTATATATTAAGTAACATTACATACAAAGCAGATAAATACATAATATATAAAATTATATGTATACATATATTAGCGCTAACTATGTATATTTAAAAAAAAAATTATTTAAAATATTTGAAAAGTTTATAAAAAAATATATTTAAAAATATAAAATATATTAAATTTATATTAAATATATATATTTAAAATAATAATAAAATAATTAAAAATTAAAAAAAAATAAAATAAATAAGTATATATATATATATATATATATATATATATATATATATATATATATATATATTTGTATATATATATATATATATATATATATATATATATATATATATATATTTAAAAATAATTGAAATAATATTAAAACAGATGGCATTAAGTGTACTTTTGGATAAGAAGTTTTGATTAAATGAAGCTCTTCATATAAGCTAGAAGGACAATTTTCACTATCAGGTCAGAATACTTGCCACGCACAAAGCCATTTCTTATAAAATATGTGCAGCTCCTTACATAATGAAATATGCGATCGTAGTTACTTTTCGGCCTTTGGAATTTTTTTCTTGCGCATACATGAAAGTGAGGGTCTTAATTGAGGGTCAGATCCAAATAAATCTCAGATATATATTTTCTCAGACATTTTAAAAATATTATCTAACAATTACGGTCCGAAGTGGCTTTCTGAGTTCAAGTTACTGAACGAGACTCGGTGATGTAGTTATAAATTAGATCTAACTTTGGATCGGCCACTATTTTCCTCCATCAGGTCTTTATTTGGCTTGTGAAGACATTTGCTAATTTTGAAATGACTCATATCATCCTAATCAGGCATTCCCACTAGTTTCGTCTTGGGAAGTTTACGCAAGAAATGTCACCATAGACGCATAGAAAATATACGGATAATGCGGAAAATCAAGTAACATGATTTTTTAAAGATAAATATTGACTTGCTCGTTGACTTAGGGAAACTTATTTGGAAAAAAATACGTTTACGAAACAGAGAGCATTATATCTCTGTAGTAGTTCATACGTGAAATATGAACTGGTTATTGGTTGCTGGGTGTTTATAATATTGAGTGTAAAGATGTCTGAGAGTCCACGGCACACTACAATATTAATATGTTAAAAATAGTATATAAAAATAAATATAAAACCTAACTTGTTAGTACTCATATGTTCGTGAGCGGACAGAAATAATTGTGGTGGGATAATAACAATTTTTAACAAAATAGTAAATTTTTTTAGTAACAAATCTTAAAACAGTATATTAAAATAAATATATAAAAAGATATAGAAATTTTCTATAGGGAGTAGTATATAAAAAATAACTTATAAATTTAAACGTATAGAAAATAATATGAATATGTAATTTAAAAAAAAATATTAAAAATTAAATAATATATAAATAATAAATAATATATAAATATATAAAAAATATATTTAAATATATAAAAAAACAATATATAAATATATAAAAAAATAATATATAAATATATAAAAAATAATCTATAAATATATAAAAAAATAATATATAAATATATAAAAAAATAATATATAAATATATAAAAAAATAATATATAAATATATAAAAATAATATATAAAAAATAAATAATATATAACAAATAATTAATATATCAAAAATAAATAATATATAAAATATAAAAAGATTTATATAAATGAGAAAACACATAGTAAATATAAAAATGAATTCAGAAATATCAAAAATTAAATTATATATCAAAAATGAATTTAAATAATAATATAAATCAATTTATATACATCTGAAATAAAATTTAAATAATAACAAATCAAATGTAAGGAAATGTACTATATATATAAAACAAATTATATACTATATAAAAATAAATAATTATAATAATAAATTATAGAATGACCAAATAATTAAATTAAAATATAATATCTAAAATAAAATATAATAATACACAAAAATAATTTCAAAAATATAAAAAGGATATACAAGTATAATATATATAAAATAATATAAAATATGAAAAATTATATATAAAATAAAAAATAATATAAAATATGAAAAATTATATATAAAATCAAAAATAATATAAAATGTGAAAATTATATATAAAATCAAGAATAATATAAAATATGAAAAATAATATATAATATTAAATATAATAATTTACAATATATATATTAAAAAAAATATATTTTCAATTGGAGAAGAATCTTTAGAAAAAGGATGAAATAATAAAATATTTCTAATTATTAATGAATGTAATATATTTTTAGTTTAACTTAATTTATATATTACTATCGTGCCAGTAGTCTTTGGCTTTTTGAAATCAAGCATTACCATCACTCGTATGTCTATTGACTGCTAAACAACAACTAAGAGATACAAAAAGGCAAATTGTATAAATTCAATCATGTTAGGATTTGTGTTAATGAGTTTGCCACACCTTGGAAAAAAAATTGTAAATTATTATTATTTTTTTTTGGTTTAATTCACATTTAAAATTGCTTGCAAATGGGAAAAGTTTTAATGCAGGTCTCATTAATAAAAGATAAAAGCGTCAAAAAAAAAAACAAACAAAAACTTGATTCATATGCATATATAAGTTATTCATTATTTCAGTTTGAAATAAAATTTGTTTGCAAATTTCTTCTGTGCCTACGTGAAATTATTTTCCATTTATCTGATATATCATGTACAGTTTGCAGGCATTACCATCAAAGTGCTGACGTTTTGAATACATAAACAAGCATATAAATTGCTCGCTCTATTTTCTGCAGCATACGAAATCAATTTCAAAAAAGACAAGAACAAGAAATATATAAACAAAAATACAAATCTCATTTAATATCTCCTCAAGTTAAACCTAAAGCAGATGATGTCAGCCGTTTGTGTCACATGTGATGAAAAATTTGTGGTAATTGAATCTTTTATTTTGACCACATGTCCGTCAAAGGATCTTAGATTCTTAGCTCAGATAATAAGCTTCTATTATCATGTTTCTGTGTGACAGACAATGATTAAAATTGGGCCTCTTACCGCGCACCTGTATTCAATCTGAGGGGCTGAGTCTGACCTATTGTGTACCTCTATACCAAGTGAGGAGTTAAGATTTTGGTATGGGACCATATTTGAAATCAATATTTAATTATTTATATCTAATTTAACAGTTTGAACCCAACTATTTTCTTTTCAAGTGGCCCCTAGTAAACACTTTTGAGTGAGTTACCCCTCAGAATGCACCAAAATCTTTAATGAACTCACTGAAATTCATTCATTCCAGCTTAATCCTTGTTCCCATCCTTTGTATCCTTGGCTAATCTAGATTAAGTCTGCCTGACAACATGGTAAATGTGGGCGCACACGGGCAGTTCGATATTACTAAGATTCGGGAATGGAATTAAGCAAAACACTGCCATCAATTTACGCAATTTTTAATTAGCATTGAAACATCCAAGTTCAGTAGTTGCATTAATATCCTTCTAATACCACTAATAAAGTGCTAACTTTGCATATAACTCGTATATAAGTGCCTGTATAATTATCTTTACTATATATAAATTCCGTTATTGCTGCGAAGTCTCTTCGCGTAAATAAACAAACTCAGCTCATCATTTTTTCATTAAATAAATATACACTAATAAAACGAAGCCAACACATTGGCAGCGAATGTGCTTATATAATTTTATGTTTATTACTTATCTGCTAGTAAAATATTCTGGTTTTTAATACGGCGCTCATGAAATTACATAAATACAAATATCAATTTAATAAATACACATTCTCGCTGCTGGTAGAGTTAGTTTTCGAGTCTATTCGCTTGCTGCATGTTGACAAAATTATTAATTCGAACTAAAATTCACGATAGCTTTTATGTGTGGAAATTTTTAATGAAAAAATTGTGTTTCTTATTTGGTATCAGCACGCGAACAGGATTCCGATTCGGAAGGCTGGGAAGAACGTGAAGCCTCAAGGACACATTCCGTGAAATTCTCAGAGGAATCAGCACAAGAGAAGGACACACCGTTTGTCAGACAGAATACGCCGCATCCCAAGGAATTAAAAGCAAAAGCGCACAAACTGTTCGCCAAGGAGAGGAGTCGCATTGAAGAAGGCAGCAATTTGGATATATTGTCAGAAGAGGTACGTACCAATTTTACCAGCAATGAATTTTAACAATTTCCTGTCGCTGCTAACAGCACAGATTCTTGTTGTTTTTTTGCTCATCACCCACCACACTTTTGTTAACATAACTTTTACAGAACTCAACGAAACCGTCCATTGGTGGTAGAATTGATTTAAATTCCACCACAATAGAGAGTATAGTCGAGGCGAAAACCGCAAACGGAAATCACCAACAGCCAATCTCTCCACATATGCCATTAGCTGGGCCACAACCCACCGCATTTCAACAATCTCAGCAACAGCAGCAGCAACAGCAGCAACTTCCCCTACAGCCACAGCAGAAGGTGACTATTTCACCAATTGCACGTGAACCGCTGGTTAGCATAGCACCAGTACAGCGCGAGTCAACATCAACCGTTGCTGAGGAAGAAGAAGACGAGGATTTTGTAAGTGTAGACATAAACCAAAAATGTTAACCGTTGCGGTTAAGATGACAGTCTGGGGTAATTAACATTTTTGTTTAAATAGGATCAAGCAGAGCGTCGGGTTGGTTTCCATGTAGATGGCGAGGAGGATGATTTCTACAAGAGGCCAATGAAGCTCCACAGACGGTGAGTGAGTGTGATCAAAAGTGATTCCACATCAGTATGCAATATTATTAATTTTTAATTCTAAAATATTTTGTATTAATATTAATATATATTTTTTTAATTTTTATTAATGTTATATTTTATACTATTAATTTCTATAAATATTTTTAATCGATGTTGACCGCGGGATGAAATTAATTTATACCAATATTTTCTTTTATTTATTTAAGCTGAATTCTAATAGTAGTTCTTCTAGAAATAATTTTTTAATTATATATATTTTGTATTTAAATAATTTTTTTTTTAATTTTAAAATATTTATTATTTAATTAATTCTTACAAATTTTATTAATTACTTCTAACAAATTAAAAAATATTAATTTCAATAAAAAATGACAAATAATTTGTTTATTTAAATTATTTTCATAATGCCTTATAGTTCACAATTTAAATAATATAATTATTTAATTTCAATATTAATTATGAAAAACTTTTTTTTATTATATTTTTCTCGTATAGTGATACACCGCATCATTTGAAAAACAAACGTGTTCAACATAATATCACGGACAAAAAAGCTAGTGAAATTCTGGCGAATGCACTCAACCAGGAGAAGAAATCGCAACAATTGCCTGGGGCGCAATCACCAATAGAAGAGAATGTTGCAGCTGAACAAAGCGAACAACAAAATCCTTTTGAAGCATCGATTTCACCAATACCGAAGGCTTCATCTCCTCTGCCTGCCGAACATATGCCTGAAGGTAAGCATATTTTGCACATTAACAACCTTTTTTAGAAACTAAATTCTCAATGCAAGTCACTGCTCACAAGAAGCATATTCTTTTATGATGAAATTTGCTGTTTAATCCTCCCAATACACTTAAATATTTTTACACTGATAATGTTAGAAATATTACTAGATTATGATCGTATTGAAATCAATATGTAATCTGCCTATTTGAGAAATATATACCATTTGTACCTCCAGTGGTAATCTAAGATTATCTGCTAGCAAACGAATTGTTATATTTGCCTCAAATCGTCTATGCACTGGAACAGTACGAATAAGACACTATTTTTGTACATCAAAACATACAGAAATTTTTTATTGTTTTTTCTTCTTTTTTATATGATTAAAGTTGTATTGAATGATAGTTGGATTGAAGACGTTAGTTTATAACTCTTACGAAGAAGTTATCTGACAACAAATAATGATAAGAACTGATGATCATTAAAGCATGAAGCGAACATGTATTGAGCTAATTAGTAAATGTTCACTCCAATCTTTGTTTCAGTGCCTTATTTTTTAAATTGGTGAAAGAAAAATATTTCTTGATTATATAGAATAGTAATTTAAAACACAGAAATTTTACAACCTTCGCCAATATTCCGAATCAGAAAAATTTGGAAAAATTTGATGCGCAACTTTCTGAAATGGGTGGAATTGGTTCAAAAATTCAGGTGTGGATTTAAAGAACGAAATATAAACTGCGTGATCTAAGGCTTAATATATTGCCAACAACATTGCTTGTACGAGAGACACTGTTTTCTTCTCCTATTATGTTCCACTTCTCTCTCACGTCTACCTTAGAAAAGTTTGGTCAAATAAAATGGATAATTCGGAAGTGCATTCTTATGTATCCACCTTTGGTAGACCATGGTATAAGTTTAGGATGTTCCATTAAGCATAATATATCCTCACAATTAAATGAAACGATTTGTATAAGCGATTTGGTTTTTTAAGTTCTATTGAAACACCTTTTATGGCATTATGTGTGGAACATCAGTTCATCAAAAATCAAAAATTCCTCTCGTATCCCCAAAGATTGAAACCGTAACGTTTACCCTCTTCGCCTTCCGGTACGAGATTGTTTCTCCATTGTGCTGACTGAAGTTTTGTTTCTGCGTGAACTCCGGTCTCCCCAATTATGACGAATCGAAAGCCAGATATTGTTGGGATTTCCGAACTCGTATGTGTTTTTGTTCAAAAGTGAGGAAACGCTACAGAGATAACTGAGCGTATTTCCACAGCTCGATAATAAAAAGCAGATTGACATGAAATTTGATATTTAACATTCTGAGTGATGAAGGTTTTCTATGGCATATATATTTGTGTCTTTCTCCTCCTCAATAATGTTCAATAGAATAAACTTTTCTGCCCTCTCTCGTATATACCAATAGCAACGAATCTGCATCATGAAGAGTACATTAAGCATAAAGTGCTTTTACTATTCATACTCATAAATTAAGATGCACGATTCACACTTTTATTGATGAGTATGAATCTGAGTATGTCCGAATCAGGAGTACGAATTATGTGGCTTAACTTTCAAGTATATTACAGAAGTTCTCTTGGATCCATATACGTAGTATGTGCCTTTTACAGCCGTCCTCATTGAATAAAATTTGGTAAAGAGTCATTCACAAGACCCTCTCGCTGTCATTGTCTGCTTACTTCATTATGATAAAACACATAATTTAAGCCTCAATAATAAGTTGATGATGCTTCTTGACAAAACGTTGAATTATTGCGAATTACCGCCACATGAGCTGCGTGTGCTCTTGCATTCACATATGTATATACGGTGAACAATGTTTCACTACCGCAATTGCACTGAGCCGTCGACGCAAACAATCGATAAAGAGAATCAATACAAACATGACAGAATAAGCATTCCTTTTGTATTGTACACATGCATGCATGCATGCACTCTGCCATACAAGCATATGTAATCCTTTTCTTCTCTTTTTATTTTATTATTAGATTTTAATATTGTGACTGCTTTCAGTGGCTGGAAATAAGCAATCTTGGTCAAATAATTATCGATTCTATATAAATAAATGTCAGTAGTCTGTATTTAGTTAAACGATTTAAAGTAGGTTTTTCAACCCATTTTGTTGATATTGGAGACTTTGATCAGGTTTCTGGCAACTTTAAAGCAAATTTGTTTACGAGTATTGTAAGTATTGCTATAAATACATATTTTATCTGTTTAACAAGTAAACGAGTATGCCTAAAATGGCAGGCAGCAGTCCTTCTACACAGAGCCAATACATATGTTTACATACGAGTATATAATATTTAAATGTTATGTATACGCACCGTAAGCTCACTGAATACCTACCTACCGAACCGCCGACCATTAATGAACGTTTTACCTGAATCCTAACAACGGCTGAAGTGTGAACAAGCAGCAATCTTGCAAATTTGATGTGTGATAATTATTCTAGATTAGCTCAGCTCTCCCGTAAAGAGTGTACACACATTAATGAGAATGCACAATATTTTTTTCCATAACTCAACGCACCCGAACCACCCCCACCAGTGCCTAATTTACACGTACACTCGTACGCTAACTTCATTATAGACTTTTTGCGCTCTTCACTCGCAGCTACGCTCGCATATCAACAAGTTGAGTACATATTCACAATAATAGGCCCGCTAATTGGGTATGGGGCTTTTGGCCGTTTGTCGCTCATTTCAGTTATTTATAAAGCAAAGAGGTGCTAGCGTCGTTGTCTGCCGTGTGTACGCTTAATTTGTACATACATTATTACTAATTGTTGTTGTTATTTTTTTTTTTTTGTATCCTTTGTGTGCTGATATCATTGCACTTGTTTGCTATAAAACAAACAAATAAAAAAAGGAAAAATTTACTAATCATTATGAAAAAAACATTAATTGTGCAGAAGTATTCGCGTTAGTCACAATCGAACTCTTGAAGCAGCGCGAAACGAAAACGGTCGCACAAAAATTGCGGCTTACGCGGTGTTGTATACGAGTAGATAAAACATTCAACAAAAAATATATACAAATTTAAAAAACCTGCTGCGGCAGCAAAAGCTCATTGAATACAATTTTTGGCATTATCTTCGTATAATTAAATATACGCATACACACAAATTTCACACTCACACGCAGTGGTGCAGCGAGAAGAGGAGAGCAGCGCAGCTCTTGATTGAATTATTTTGTATACAAATTGACTTTCTTTGAGCCTTGGTGACAGGAAGACAAACTTTTTCTCCTTTGATTTGAAATTAAAAATGTAACGATAAAAGTACTTTTATTACGCATAAAATTTATGCTAATGCGCATTTCTCGCTGTGCCTCCATTTGTCTTTAATACTTGAATTATTTCTCTTCCCTTCTGATATGGTTACGACTGCCGTGCTTCTGCTGCTGATTTGCTCTCGTTTGCCGCTCCTCTTAAGTAGTGTAATATTTATTTTATACGTTGTTATTTGTTATTTATTTCCAAGGTTATGCCACCGCTACCAGCACCTTTCGGTTTACCCTGCTCCAGCTAATGCGCTTTCTTGTGCACTTTCCCCTATTTAGCATCGTGCAGTAATTTGTTGCATTTTTATTTGCATTTGCAATGCATACCGAAGGCAAAATCACTGAGTATAAATATAAAGTAAATTCAGTTGTTTATTTACGATCTACCATACATGCAGACGTATAAATATACTCATATATTTGCAAATAAGAAATTTTATGTATTTTTGGTGAAACATTTTCAAATTTTTCTCACATGCTTTGCTGCTTACCCTGCTGCAGTCAGTCAAATGCAAGGAATACTCTACTCGTTTGTGTGTTGGAATTTTATAGTTGTTGCTTTGCCTTTGTGCAGCCATTCGAGCATGAATATGTGTGCGGATGTGCGTGCGGACTCGTATGTGTGCAAATGTGAGTATGTGTGCGTGTGTTGGAGGATGTGTTGAGGGTGATTTATAACAAAACATGCAATTGATTGAATTATTTCTTATTTGGAGTTAGTATTTGGTTTGCATTGTTGACATACATTGTTGATCACGCTCCTGCATGTCCTTGCATGGCACATATCCATGTAAACTTGGTTTGGCCAAAATATTTGTTATTCCATTTATTATACTTATTTAGTACATTTTACAAATTGCATTTGCGGTTGGTGATTCTTCGCACGCTAAGAGCACAAAATAGACCAACATTCATATTTAAGGACTTTTTGTTTTGATTGTTATTATTTTTAAAAAATATTTTCCTTTCTTTTTACAGTTTAAATTTTTTGATTGTTTTATTAATTTTTGCGCCTTTATTTATTGTTTTTTTTTTACTTTTTCATTTATATTTATATTCAATTATTTTTTCTGTTTATTTGGATTATTTTTCTCCATTATTTTAAAAAAAATTTTCTTTTTTATATAGTTTAAAATTTTCGATCTAATTTTTTGTGTTGTTTTATTAATTTTTGCGCCTTTGTATATTGTTTTCTTTTACTTTTTCATTTATATTTTTATTCAATTATCTTCTTTCCTTTATTTGGTTTATATATATATATATATATATTATTTTTTTTTTTGATTTTTTATGAGTGTTTAATTTTTATATTATTTATTTTAATCTTAGTCTATTTATTTTTTTAATTTTTTATTTGTTATTACTGTATTTTATTTGTTATTACTGCATTTACTTTTTCTTATATTATTTTCTTTATTTTTATTTTATTCAATTTTTCATTTAGTTTTTTTTACTTTAAATTTATTTTCTTTATTATCGATTTTCAATAAGTCGCAGAAAAACAAACGCAATAGAAACGAAAATTCTTATAATATTGTATTTACTATTGCTGCCGTCAAAAGGTTTTCTTTTCAGTTTCAGTTTCGGTTTTAGTTTGTTTTGTTTTTTAGTATTTAGTTGTTAAAGCTAACAAAACATTTTCAGTCAGTACAAATTAGCACCCACCAATGCAGCTGTTTTTGTTATTTTGCTGCTGTTTCTGTTGCTGAGCAAAGATTTTCACCGTTGCATTACTGTGTTTTTATACCTCTTTTTTCCATCCATTCATTTATAGTTTTGTACAATTTGTTTATTAAATAAAATTCCTTTTTTCATTTAGAATCTTGCCATAACTCTCCAATCTAACCTTCCGTGTTCCGTATACCCAATTAATGTCAAGGGAATGATGTCATTTTTTTAAATACTTATATCAATTCTTTATATTTTGATTTTATGTAATATTTCTACCAAACTGCCACAAATTTTCAATATCAATTTTCCCCCTATCAAGCTTAAGTAGCTTAGGGTGACGAGCATGCTGATAAACGCAAAAACACCTTAGTGTAGCATAACTATTCCAACGGGGTTGTACGTGGACAGGTGAACAAGGTCGGTATACTTACTTACCTACCTTTCTATGCGAAGAGCTACAGCGCGGACGCCTCCTGCGCCCATTCAGCAAGCACATCAGATTAATCATAATGTCGAAATGTGCCACCATTACACATTATTTGGCCCACAGTTTGCGTGTGTAATTTTTCCCTTTGCTTTGCACTTGTTCGCCTATCGTAAACGTTGTTTACTTTTCTTCGTCATTTACTCCGCTGCTGACTATTTCATGCTCGTATTTATTTATATGTATGTATTGCTGCTTATCAGCCGCGATTGTTGTGATAACGCCACCAATTTTCTATGTGTATTCCACCTGTTTTCCCCCACCACTTCTGCAATTGTCTGTGTGCAGGTATCGGTATGAGTACACGAGTTTATCTGAATCTGATGAAGTGTTCATTGTTTAATTTTAGTTTTTGTTTTGCTTCGTTTCTTGACTTCTTTTCTGTTTTTACTTATTTTTTTTATTTTTTTGTTCTTACTGTTTTGTGCTCCTTCTTCTATTTCTTTTTTGTGCCATTAAGACAAATTATGGCAACAACAGAGAAGCTGAAATTGTTTGCTCATTTTTCTTATCTTTGGAATTTCGGCTTGTAATACAAAAGTGTTCGTTAGCTTTATTTTATGACTTGGAAGAAGTGATGAAACTTTTGTTGTTTTCTTTTCAGTTATTGCTTTTAGATAGTTTGCTGCTTATTTGGTTTGTTTTCTGTTGTTTTTTCTTTCTATAACTTTTTTAATAATTTTCGTGCTTTGTAATTTTATTTAGTAATTTAAGGTTTCATTAACTCCTTTGTTATTTGTAAAATTTGCGAAAAACAAACTTTGGTGTAGAACTTTATTCATTAATTTTTGCCGCCACACTTTCCCCGCTCCCACTACCGCACTTTAATTTGGTTCAGCTGCAATTTGTCAAGCAAAAAAGCACGGCTTTAGTTGTGCGCGCTGCAATTAATCATTTTGTTTGTTTTGTTTATGTGTCCTTAAAGCAAGTAGCGCACGCTTTTTAATTTGTTTTCGTTGTTTTATGTTTTTTCTTCAGCGTGTCTCTGCTCGGTTGCTGCACACACGAGTTGGCAACTGAAATTTGTGCGCTGATATTTTTGCTCTTTCATCTTCGCTTTAATGCAACTTGATTCATCTGCTTCATTTGCCACTATAAATAACACATGTGTGTACCCTTCCTGTGCATATCCTGAGTTAACATCCTTGCTCTGCGAATCAGTTGATTTAAAGAGCACATTTCCTGTTTTGCCTTTACTTCTTTTTTTGGTAAATAAAACCTGTTGAAAATAAAAACTTCAATTTAACGTACGATTTTGGACTCCATATTCCAAACAGTATTTTCAGGCACCAAAATAGGTGATTTTAATATTTCTTGTCGTGCTGGTAAAACTCTTGTTCATGACTTTAATGAATCATCAAATATTATTTCCTTGCTCAGTGGGAAATTCATTGTCGCAATGAACAAATTCCTTAAGTACTTCTAATGTAAGGAACTTCTAAACTTTAGTTTTATTGTTCTCATATATTTTAATTATATATTCTAAAAATAATGTAAAAATTCCTTTCTCGTATATTGAAAGAGATATTTGACTTTTGTGATAATCCAATTAAAAAACAATTGTTTGTGAATTATTATATTATTATAGCTCATGTCTAGTCTGTGCCGTCCGGAGGCATCTGCTAGTTGTGTTCCACCCACGGATAAATGCACTTGTTCCAATTAAATTTCATTTGCCACACCACTTGCAACTTTTTGATGAATGCTCATGCATTCAGTTATTGAAATTGCTCTCAACTGCTGCAAACGACTGCGGTGAGATTTGTCAATTAATTAATTTCATTATTATTGGTTGAATATCCACAGTTAATTAACTGAGACTCTGAAGATGTCAGATGCCAAGTCTATGAGCTGAAATTCTACATATGCGAACATTCAATTATGTAATAGAAATAAATTATGTAATAAAGAAAGAAACGACAGTATTCTTCAGAGTGATTTTAAAGGTTAAAGGCAAATAAAAAACTTGTTTGATTTGATAAAATCATGTAAAAGTAAATTAAGTCCAAAATTTATGTGCATTCTGCCATTTTCCAAGCTGTCAGGCAATTCTGTACGCAACGCAATTTACACACACGCTTTAAATGTGTGCAGTTGTTGCTATTATTTACTTAGGACATTGGCTGTTCCTCCACTCCAGCAGAGAGCCTGTCGCACATATTTCAGAATGGTGTATCATAACATTATTTAAATCATAGTTTATGCGGCCATATAAGGATGACATTGTCGTTGACGTTGAATGCATAAAATATACAATAATAATAAAATTTGTGGCATGGCGAAAAGAAAATTCTACCATCGATTCGAATTGCTCAATGTGACGGAAGCTGCAGCAGAAGCACCAGCTGCCGGAAGTGCACTGTAGGGTGTATGTATGTGTGTAGTTTTTTGTGACTCGTTCAACTGGATTTCAGTTTCTGGCGTGTGTAAACATTTTACGATCAGAGAAGTGAAATGTGCTGCTTGGTATTTTGGTTGGTTATAGTTCGATTTGCTTTGGGAGTTGACGCCTACGAGCTGCGCATGGCATGCTCATACTCCCCGCAAGGTGTCTGCTCAAGTGTCATATAACTTTAGGTATAAATTGAATGCCCTTACTTTAAAATTTCTTTCTGCCATAATAACAAAAATATTCGAATTTGATATATTTGCTTTATTTCTGCGCATATGTTCTCTTCTCTAACGCTTTGTTGGTGTTTGCGATTATCCTAAAAGGAATTACAATAAATGTATTTACGATTTATGTTAAACACAATGCACACTCAATGCCTGTTTGCTTCCCTGCCACGGTTTATCCACCTAATCAATACCAACCACATTCAACACCGATCAATTTCATACCGTCTTAGCACACACACACTCTCACATCATCTCCAAAGAAATCCACAAACATTTTTATTTGTCCTTGTTATATTTTGACACAAGTACAAGTACTACAAATACAAGCATTCCCATATAGAGTGTTAGGGACTGAGTTGCCACACAGTTTTTGTAGAAAAGTCGGCAAAATCGAAGTAGAAAATCATCAGGCATCAATACAGTTAAAGTAAATAAATACTAGATGTAAAATATTCTACCCATAAAATACTCGATAAATAAAATAGTACTATAAGGATAAATATCTAATGGATCAAATAAACCATGGATAAAATTATCCACGGATAAAATTATCCACGGATAAAATCATTTACGGATAAAATCATTTACGGATAAAATTATCCACGGATATAATTATCCACGGATAAAATCATCCACGGATAAAATCGTCTATCGATAAAGTCATCCACGGATAAAATCATCCACGGATAAAATAATTCATGGATAACACAGAAATAATTCATGGATAACAGAAAACATTATCCACGGATAATGAAGAAAATACTCGTAAAATAACCTGGATTATCAGTAATATCGTGTAGTTGCACTCTCTGACGTATCATTATTCGTGTGTAGTGAACTCATTTGGTCGACTTAGATCAGAGTTAACCAGTTACGAAGTTCAGAATGTTTGACAAACTTATCGTTCAGACGGATTATATATGTTTACTATCCACACAGTGTGTGGGAAGTCAAAGAATAATTTTCAATACAATTTTTTTTTATAAAAGAAAAATGTAATAAACATAATTATTATTAAACTATATTTAATTTATTTAAAAAAAAAAATAAGAAAACATTTTTATACATATTTTTTATTGTTAATTTTTTTTTAAATATAGTAAAAATATTTATGTTAAAAATATTTTTAATTGCAGAGCTGCATTTTGTAGACTAAAACATGCGTGCTCACTCATAATAAGGGTTCACTTTCGTAACTGGTTAACTGGGGTGTAGCATATTTCATGTATAAACCACCACATACTCGTATAGGAGTTGGTCAATTAATTGAAAGTGAATAACTCTAATGGCATCTATGGTCCCTCTCAAGATATTGAATTCATAATAATAGAAAAATGTCTTATAGTATAGATGGCGCCTTCTATTGCCAGTTGGAACCTTACATACTAGTATATTTGTGAATCATAAAATTGTCAGCATAATCCGGTCATGATCCCATTTTTCCTACCATTCTCAACTTACCAGTTCCCATTCTCCGTCTTTAACCATACTCGTCCACTAATAGACTTTCCATTCAGTTAAACTTGCATCTTTCATCTCCATATAGAAAAGAAATAATTTCCCACCAAACATGCCCAAATCGTCGTAGGTGGAGAAACTGTAAATCTGGCAACACTGTTTATAGTCAGTCGTATGAGACTTTCTCCCACCGTTTGTACGTTTATCAACATTGGCATCTGCACTTGCTTGCATAGCCTTCCTTTGCAATCCCTTGCAGACGGTTCCACGCTTCTGTGGGTGTGTGTGTGTGTGTGTCAGCTACTGAACGAATTTGGTTTTTGTTTCTGAGAAAACGTTATTTGCTTTTTTGAAAGATTCTCTCCAGTCTTTAGCAACCACCACCGCACTCCAATCGTCTGCTTAACATATTCTTACATAGAAGTGCTCCTTCTGCGCTTTATCTTCCCATATGTATTTTTGCAGTGATATGAGGATATTTGCCCACTACTGCAACGCATTTTATGGCTCTGAGGTGTTTGCGTGGATGTGTTTGGTTTTTGTTCAAAATTTTCGATTTTCCTGCTTCTTATTCCGCTTGTATTCCATATTTTTTGTGTTTTTTGTATTTATTTTACCTCATAACCTATTCTGTGTCGCTGCTGCTGCCGCCGCTGCTACCACTGCTGTCTAACGGTATTTGTTTGCTTTCACTTATTGATTTTGCTTTAATGTGAAAATATGAAATGATGGCTGGTGTTTGCCTGCCTTCCTGCAATGTTTATCTTGTCGTTGGTCTGGTATGGTCTGGTCTGACTGTCTGTCTGTCTGTCTGTCTGTCTGTCTGTTGTTAGCGCCAAGAAATCAATCGATATTATTAAATTGCAAATTGAATTAATCCTCAAGGTATTATCTTCCCAGAGCTGTTATGCATAATAAAAATATAAAATAATAGCGATTTGCCTGCGCAGTCGGACGGACGAGCACGGATGATGGTGATGATGTTCGGCAGATGAAGCTGATTTCCAAACGTGCCTAATATTTCTTGTTGCTTTATTTTTGTCCTTGCTTGTTTGCTAATACAACAATATATTGTAAATATCTGGAAAGTTGAGCAACTTGTTTGACTAGCATCGACACGAGTCTGGTTTTCTCGTACTCCTGCCAAACTGCCTAGAATTCCGTTCAACTCAACTATGTCTCGAATAATGTCTTTAGTACAGATACTCCGACCAAAGCTTTGTAGTATATTAAATTTGCATATATTTATCGTTTAGTCAAGTTGCCTTTTCAGCTTTAATCGTTGTCATTATCCTGCGATTGAGCTCCTGTCTGTATGTCTGTCTGTCTGTGTTCTGCCAGCCTTTTTGGTTGTCTGGCTGGTATTTTTATTAAGCATTTAATTTCGATTTGCACGTGCCCTTTAACAATTCTCTGATTTGATTCGGATTTGCTTGCCTGGAAACTTTTTGAATGCTTGTTCGTCACAATCTTACGACGAGAAGAGTGTTGTACACGAGCAATCTTTAATAATAAGCATTATCACATTTATTAGTCCTCCTCCGCTCTTGTTGTGAGTTCTGTTAAATTCAACCATTGTAAGAACCCTTATCAAGTTTGATAAAGAGACGCAGTGTAGCTACCGATGACAGCAAAATATGCTGGTTATGCATGTACTCACTCTTCAATTAATTCAGTAATAAATACATAACTACAAGACAAGCTGCAGGAGATTGATTTTGCAGAAAACTCTCTAAATAGTTGCAGATTGATTGAAGGAAAACTGACTTCAATTTATAAATGGGATGGGGATCTGTATTGGAAAAATACATTGTTTTAACACTGAAACATCGCAGTCCTTCTCAGTCACATGATGAAAATCTGACGAAAAGCTCAAGTAATTCAATACAATGCCAGTGGCTGCAAAATAAGTTGGATGCTGTGTTAGACTCGCTTCGAGTATCTGATATCTGTTCATAAAGGACAGAGGACAGATATGAGGGGTTGAAATAGGGTTGACATTGACGACAGCTGAAAAATGTTGAACTTTTGAATAAAAATTTCGGCATGAAATGTAGGGACAGGATGGGACTCTTCATCAGACGAAGTTATAAAAGCAAATTGATAAGCTCGTGAGTTGAAGATGTAATGAAATTGTGCACAATCGCTAACAACAGACAACTTGGAATTAAAAAGTCATTAAACCATCCTCAATTATTTTAGTATTAATTATATAATTGGGAATTTGAAAATACGCTGATGTCCAAGACAGCTCTAAATAGTTGTATAAAGAAATAGATACAGAAGTAGAGAAGCACGAACAATCAGTCAAAATCAAAACCACGAACCCGTGCTTTAGACTTGTGGTGAAACAACAGAATTAAAGTTGAACTAAAAATTTATTGTGCGTTTTGATTTTTTTATATTAATTTTATAATTATATTTACATTTTGAACTTTTTTATATTAATTCTATCCAAATAATCAGAAATTTTGTTTTGCGGTTTTCAGTTGGATTTGCAAATATTCGTTATTATACAGAATATATTTCCTTTTTTATATTACCTGCCTTTGGTACATTGGTTTGGTACATTTCTTATATTTATTTTGTGGCTATGTCAACAAAGCGTTCTTGTTCTGACCTGGTTATTGACATGTTGAGGAAATCAATTTACGTTTGCCAAAGGAACTTTTTCATTGTTTTAAACAGATATATAAGCAATGCGAATATTGCAAGTGTGATTCACGGACACGTTGCATTACCGTGATGTTGGTGTCGTTGGTAAAATCCCAGAGCTGGATACCGTAGATGTAGATTGGGTTAAGCACTTCTTTGTAGAAAATACATTTTTTCTATATCGATAAGAGGAGTTCTTCCTTCTATCATTACATTACATACATAATACATTTGTCGAAATTGTCTTTGAAATCCTTGTTCCTTTCTGAAGTGTTCTTTGCAACGTAATGATAGCATCAAGTGCTACGTCTAAGCATTTTGGAGCCTTTCTATGCAGACGAAAATATTATTATTATTATCATACCTTACACAATAATTAATTATGGGAGTGGGGGAATGCGTACAAGCAACAAAGACTTTCGACCCGAAAGAAAAAAATTTTAAAAGAAGCATTTTTGAACCATGCGCTGCTCAGGGAAGCTGGCCAGACGAAAATAATTTATTCCTCTTGTTTGTGAAAACACTTAAGTGTTGATGTGGAGTTCCTTCTCTACAATTGCAGTTGCTTTCCAATGTAGAGGAACATATTTAAGTGTGAGATAAGCATATGTTCCTTAAGGATTCATTCGGCAGGTCAGTCTCGAAATCTTTCTACAAGGTAGCTGTGTTTAGGCTTCTACGGCAATAGGATTGTAGATGTGCACTTTTTTATTTTTATATTTGTTTTTTATTTTTCAGCATTTTTAACTGCTTTATGATTTTGCTCTTCTTTCTACACCTTTCCTGCTGCTTTCTGCCTCATTAAAATCGGAGCGGTTGCTGGTCATTCGTTCGCCTGTGTAATTAGTTGCGGATTTTCTTCTTAATTAGCTGCTCGGCCTGTGGGTCGCTATCATTTTCCCCCCTTTAATTTATTTTCCTTTCTTTTCTATTTAATTGTCCAATCTCGTGTATATTTTGCTGGTAATGCTCCATGCGAGATTGCTGCCCTCATCTCTGCGGGCGTTCCAGACTTTCCCCGTCTGTGTCGGCGGCGGCGGCACTGTTTCCCCTTGCCGGGCTTAAATATTAAATTGATCAGAAAATTCTCCGTGCGTTGACATTGAAAAATCTTCGTTCTTCGTTCGCTTCTTAAATATTGTGATATATGGAATACTCAATTGCAATTGATTGCCTCGCAGTGTTTTGCTGATTGGTTGAGCAGCACTCTTTTCCCTTCTCTTTTCTTTATTGAAGCTGAAAAACGAATTAAGTTGCAATAAAAATGAAATTTTCACAAAAAATAATATCGAAAAAAATATCGTGATTTTTCATGTTGCAGCGCTGCTGCTCTGCTCCGTGGCGCATCTTTTGTGCGCTGCGCTTGCATTCTCGTATGAAATTTTGTGAACTTTCTTGGACTGCTCTGTTGCTGCTTCAGCTGCTGCTGCTTGCTGATTCCATGCAGTTGCACAACATAATAAATTTCATGAAATTTCCTTTCAGCAAATTATATTAAAAAATGAGAAATGTTTTTAAAAAAGAGAAAATTGTAAAATGAAGCAGAGTAAAGAATAAAATCAGTGAACAAACGAGGCGAGTACGCCAGGGACAAATCACGAATAATATATTGTACCTCAATTCATATCGAATATTGTCAACCCAAAAAAAAAAAAATAATAAATAAATAAATAAAGAAATAAAACGAAATGTTTAATATTAAATTAAAAATAAAGGAGGGCGACAACACGTTGCCGCGTACCAAACGCTCCACCACCAATGCCAACACGCTAATGAACTCGAACAGCGGACGCAGCAGTCCGGCCAATATGAGTTTGCGCAGCTCGCTCGCCTCCTCGAACCGCAGCCCGAGTGGCTCGCTGAAGCGCAAGGATAAACGCGTACGCATTGTCACCACATATACCAGGGACGAGATGCAGCGCGACAGGGCATACTACGGTAAGAATATTAAAGCATTCTCCATCGTCGTCCTGGCGATTCTAAATTGTGGGGGTGTGGTGGCAACTCAACGGAAACGGAAAGCAACGCAACGAAATCAAATCAAGTCAAATAAAATGGAATTTATGTAAACTATGCACATCCGTTTCACTCAAGCAGCAATATCCGCTTTAAATTTATGCATTTCGTTGCCTTGGCACACCCTGGTGGTCTCATCATTCCGCCTCTGCTTGGTAATTGCAAATCGTGACTTGCATTGAGAATTTTGGCTTAGAAGTAGAAGTCATACACATACACACACACATGAGCCACAGCTTCAGCTACACATCCAGGCCGTTGCTGTGGTTTGTGTGTTGCTCCGTTGCTCTGCATTGTAACTGTTTTCATTGTCTGGCTTTGCTCTACTTACAGATGCCCTTGATGGTGTTACCGAACTGCGCCTGGAACAGTATGAAATTCACATTGAACGCACATCTGCCGGTCTTGGCCTGAGCATAGCGGGCGGTAGGGGCTCGACACCCTTCAAAGGCGATGATGAGGGCATTTTCATATCACGTGTCACCGAAGGCGGTCCGGCGGATTTGGCAGGCTTGAAAGTGGGCGATAAAGTGCTGAAAGTCAATGGGATTTCAGTTGTCGAGGCCGACCACTATCAGGCTGTGCAAGTGCTGAAAGCATGTGGTGCCGTTTTAGTGCTGGTGGTGCAACGTGAAGTGACCCGTCTAATTGGACATCCTGTGTTCAGTGAGGATGGTTCATTATCGCAGGTAAGATATGCCACTGAATTTTCCCCATGCAGCGCCATGAAATTGGAGCGGCATTTTAACAATGCAACAATTACCCCCACAGCCATTTGAAAATCGGAATTAAGGCGTTTAATTAAATTCACTTCGTTTATCATTTGCAGATTTCAGTGGAAACACGTCCTTTGGCAGCGACACAACTGCAGCAACAAGTTGTCAACCCAGTAATTGCAACCGCAGTCCAGCAGCACCAACAACACCAGCAATTCGAGAAATTCATTCCACCACCTATTGAAATCCTTCCAGAACCCCTACATCATCAACAACAACAACAACAACACCAACTGCAGTTCCAGCTCCCACAGCATTCGGCAAATTTGCACAATTATTCCGCAAACGTATTTACCACACCATCGGCATCTGCAATGCCACCAGCGGCGGCAGCGACAGCGGCGGCAGCGACAGCGTCAGCAGCACTAACACCAGCAGTTTTGCTGCAACAACCGCAACATGTCGGTGCGGTTGCCACCAATGGCATTTTGGAGAACGGAAAGGTTTGTGCAAATAATATTTGAAAATTCTGCAGGATGACCAAAAAATGAAACTACCAACCGAATTAATTATACTCACTAATTCGAATTGGCATTGAGACCGAAGCAGCAGAGGCTTGAATGCAGCTTATAGCAAATTTGAATCATTACTTGACAATTTAAATGTTCGCACATATCTGAGAACTGTTCAATAAGGCACAAAATTTTCATTTCAAGTAGTTCTTTGGTTTTTCAATAGTTGATTTTTTTAAAATTTTTTTGGTTTTTTCTCACTTGTTTTAAATATTCTACTCATTGTTTTTCTACATTTTTTTTTTTTTTTATAAATTTTAATAGTTTTCACTGATTTCTTAATTGTTTTAATTTTTTCTATTGTTTTTTTTTTCAATTCTTAAAAATTATGTTAAAATTTGTGTTATTATTGAATAGTTTTTTTATTTTTCTATAATTTTTATCCATTTTCTTTTATTTTTCTATAATTTTTTTTAATTTTCTTTTAGTTTTCTATAATTTTTATTCATTTTCTTTTATTTTTCTATAATTTTTGTTAATTTTTTTATTTTTCTATAATTTTTCTTTTATTTTTCTATAATTTTTATTCATTTCCTTTTTTATTGTTTTGTTTTTATTGTTATGCTTATAATTATTTTTCAATCATGTGATGATTTTTTAATTATTTCGATTTAATTCTCAATGGTTTTACATTTTTTTTTTCTTATTTCGATTTAAATATTTGTTCTTATTTGTATTTAGAATTGTTTTTATTATTATTTTATTTTGTTATATATATTTTTAAATTGTTTTTAAATTGTTTTTATTATTATTTTTATTTTTAATTTGTTTAAATTTTGTTTTCTATTTGTTTATATATGTTTATAACGTTATTTATTTTTCTTATATATATTTTTTCGTTTTTATATATTAATTTCGTCTTTTTTTGGTTCGTATTTATTTTTATTGTCTTTTAAAGTCTTCTGATTTATATCCACAGCTTTTTTATTTATATTTGTTGGCTTTAATTTATTTTTATTTGATATTTTTCACGTAAGTCCGCGAACCATTTAAGTATCAAATACTGTAAATGGCATAAATATTACGATGGAGTCCTTCTGCATTCTGCATGAATTAAAGACAAATTAAGCAAACATACAAGGACACATACACAGACACAAACACATTTCCTAATTGATTTTTGTTGTTATCCTGAAAGCGCACATCCTTTGTTTGCATTGTGTGCAGCAATTATTTTTTATATTACATTTCCGATAACTTCCCGTCTGCAGGAGGCGCCACTCAGTTTCATACAATTACACACCACACTGATACGCGACCAAATCGGACAGGGGCTGGGCTTCAGCATCGCTGGCGGCAGGGGTTCACCCCCGTTTAAGGACGGTTGCGATGGCATTTTCATTTCACGCATAACTGAAGGTGGCCTGGCTCACCGCGATGGAAAAATAATGTTCGGTGACCGAGTAATGGCTGTAAGTACCTTTGGTCCACATACCTTTCGCCCATCCCTTCTCTCTCTCTCCCACAACCAATTTAATTGCAAATTGCAATCTGACGCTGCTTTTGTCGTTAATGCTAATTTATTTTCATGTGCGTTCTTGTGTCTGTTGCCTTTGCACCGCTGTCCATTTGCAGATTAATGGAAACGACATGACAAATGCGTGTCATGATGCAGCAGTGCAATGCCTCACCGAGCCGCAACGTTTTGTGCGTTTGGTGCTGCAGCGTGAGTACAGAGGCGTACTGGAGCCGCCACTGAGTCCGCGCAGTCCGGCAGTGTTGAACTCGTTAAGTCCATCCGGGTATCTCGCCAATCGACCAGGTGAGTTACATTTTGGAAAAAAAGGAAAAAAGTTTTATCATCACATTAATTATATGTCTGCAAAAATTCGCAGCTAATTTAAAGCGTTCCATTGGTGACATGGTCAGTGAACAACAACAACAGCAGCAGCATCAACAGCAGCAGCATCAACAGCAGCAGCATCAACAGCAGCATCATCAGCAACAGCAACTACAACAACCACCAGTACAACAACCACTTCAACAGCAGCCTCAACCACAACAACAACAACAACAACACAAATACATCACTCAACCGCTTGCCTACGATACTAACAAAAATATTTCGACCAACGCCACCACAACTACAAATCCACCCATATCAGCTGTGAGTGCAACAAAAACGAACGGTTTTGCACTAGCCACAAATGCAGTAAACTATCAGCAGCAGCAGCAACAACAACCAAACCAACAACAACCAAACCAACAACAGCAACAATTGCAGCAGCAGCAGCAACAACAACAACCAAACCAACAACAGCAACTGCTGCAAATTGATAAATTAACGGGACAACCTATTCCAGCACCTAGACGCACCAATTCCATGCCTTTAGGTGACGGTCCCCTTGAACCTGCAACAGTATCCGCAAATAATGCTGGCACAAACACAGCGACAACACCTCCAGATGCCTCAGAAGCTCAGGTACGAATAGTTTTGACCTTTAAAGTGACTTTTTGCTAATTTATTATTTAATTATATATAAAAGCACGCATTTCAAGGTTTCTGTTAGTTCGAAAATAATTTTGTGAAAAAACAGAAGATAGAACCTTCTCTCCATTCAGTGTATTCGTTAACGTGTTAGCGTTTTTCAACAGCTTTTCGTATTTATTGTGTTTGCGCTATTTTAAGCTCGTATTTCGCTGATTGTGTATATTCATTTTACATGATCGTTTGTTTCACCATTAATTTTATTAATAAGAACAATGTATGTAAAACCAAGCGTGATCTCCTCACACTGCTCTCATAAATCTACAAACACTGATAGTCCATAGCTAATCATTTATATAAAAAGTATTGTCTTCTGCATGAGGGAATCATAATTTGCCAAACAAGCTTCCACAGTTATTTCAGTGTTCTCAGCAAGGTAAGTAAATAGAGTTTTATAATTTATATGACTATATATATATACATATTTTTATACATAAATCTTACTGTTGACTATAACGATTATATTTCATTCAGGTTACCGTAACAAAATTATTCGATCGATAATATGGAAACACCCTTTTCCTTAGAATTATTTTACCCAATCTCTTGTCTGTTATTTTTTTTTTCTTACACCCTAGTTTCTTTATTTTTGGTACACCCTAGAGTAATCCTCTTTTCAAAGTAACGTTAACTTGGTCCTTTGTAATTATTTGTAACTAACATTAAAATATTCTGGAGGCCTTGGAGGAGATTTACCAGTATTAAATGGCTTCGAAGATTTGGCTGGTTTTATATTACAGTTGACTGCGGCAACGAAAGGGCGTAATAAATTAATTTAATCATCAAATATTAATAGTCCTCGTAGGATAATTACCTTAAATACAGACATATATTTTATACCATTCGAACATGAGCAGCGTAAATGTTCCTGTTCACAAAACCACACCATCCCCGCTCTCTGAACCCATTGCTAAAAGAAATCAAGTGTATGTATTCATGTCACTTTAATTTTTATCCAGTTTTTGGTAAGAAAAATTAAAATGTCTGTGCTCTAGGTAAGTCCATGTCATTATATGTGCCGATTCCAATAAATAATAAAAACTCAGACATGCCATCAAATCCGTTTACCAACTCCAATTTTATCACTACAACATATCTTGAAAAGTCACATATATTTTTCAAGCTTAAATTTGTTCGTTAAATTATATTGAAGAACAGATATTCAATTATTAAGAAAGCTAATACGACCTTAAAAATAAAAAAATTAAAAAAGAAAACAAAAAGACAAAATTTTTCTTTACGAAAATGAATTTAAAAAAAAAATATGATGAACGCCGAAACTGATCTCCGCCCTCTTGGTTTCCGAATCGGCATGTAAATGTGGTTCATTGCAGATGTTTGACAATTGATGAGAATCCTCCATTTGAAAATTGCTGTCGTGTCTCGGGTTTTATAAGAATTATGTCATAATTTTCTTCTTTTCAGACACAATTCACTTTAGTTTCCATGTTTTCACTTTTTTTTTTAAATTAATTCATTCGTACATTATTAATGAGCGAATATTCATTTAATCAAACATTTCATCCATATCACAATTTCTTCATTCATTCATCCATTTCACTATTTCTTCATTTATTCATTCATTCCATTATTTCTTCATTCATTCATCCATTAATCTTACATGTCATGCGACATTCATGTACTTTTCTATTTCATAATTTATACATTACTCTATCCTTCATTAATCTCACATTAATTTAATGAATTATTTCTTTATATATTAACTAACTGGCGTATAAATTAATTCAACCATTTATCCATTCACATATTAGCCGATTTCATCATTCATTCATTGAACACATTCATTCATTTAGTTCATTATTCATTCATTGAAGTCATTATTTATTCATAGGATTAATTATTCATTCATTGAAGTCATTATTCATTCCTTGGATTCATTATTCATTCATTAAAATCATTCATTAAATTCATTATACATTCATTGGATTAATTATTAATTCCTTGGATTCATTATTCATTCTTTTAATTTATTATTCATTCATTGAATTCATTTTTTATTCATTGATTCAACTATTTCTCCAATCATATATTAACCGAGTTCATCATTCATTCATTGAACACATTATTCATTCATTTAGATCATTATTCATTCATTGAAGTCATTATTCATTCATTGGATTCATTATTCATTCATTAAAATCATTCATTAAATTCATTATACTTTCATTGGATTAATTATTCATTCACTGAATTCATTATTCATTCCTTGGATTCAATATTCATTCATTAAAATCATTCATTAAATTCATTTTGCATTCCTTGGACTCATTATTCATTCTTTGAATTCATTATTCATTCATTGAATTCATTTTTCATTCATTGAATTCATTATTCATTCATTTAATTCATTTTTCATTCATTGAATTCATTATTCATTCATTGAATTCATTATTCATTCATTGAATTCATTATTCATTCCTTGTATTCATTATTCATTCATTGAATTCATTTTTCATTCATTGATTTCTTTATTAGTCCTTTTTATTTCAGAATGTTCTCATGCTTTGTTCATTCATTCATGCATTTCAATCAGAATTTTTATTATATTTTTAAATAATTTTTTTTATTATATATTAATTTTTAATTGATTCAATTTAATTTACTTACTTCTTTTAATATTAATAAAAAAATAATAGAATTGAAATGTATGAACTTAAAATTCGACTAAGTGGAAGATTAACACTAATATACTTGCTACCCCTGTAACATATTTTTATCATGAGTGTGGGTTGGGTAGGATAATTGCTAAAGATACATAATATCTAGATAGGTATTTTTAAAGTTTGTGTTTAAAAAAAACTTGATTAAACGCGCGGTAAGTAGCTCACGGAAACTTAATGGCAAATTATGATATCATCCTTGTGCGGCGGAGTAGGAACATTTAATCAAATGTGTTTTATGAAGTTGATTTAATTGTTGATGATATTTCTACATTTGTTTATGTAAACTGTGCTAATACTATTGAAAATTTACTCTAAACATATTGACATTTTTTATTTAAATTAACCACATTTCATTCTATGATATTCTTGTTTGTGACTGTGACTGTACTGCATGCATCAGAGATACATTTCATACTAGCCTTAATGAAAAAAATGTATATTCATATCCTTGTGCACTTCTCGTTGTTTGTTAGTCTGTTGTATGTGTGTGTGCGTGTGGCCGCGTGAACGGTTTAATGTATTTTAATGTTACCTACTTTTAAGTTAAATGCGCCCTTTATGTGTTTATATTTAACTCTTATTTGCATAATGAGCTTATTATTCATTTAGTTAAATGCCCATCAAGCGTTCGAATTGATTACGTTATTACTCTAAACAAAAACACTCGTTTACGTTTTTAAATTCAACTCATGGCAGCGTATTATTGTTTTTTTTAAATTTTTTTTGTTAAGTCTAATATACAAATAGGAGTTTACTCACATTTAAATAGGCTTGTACAGCAAAATGCGCTTTAACACATTGACGCTAAATTTAAGTTGCATTGTGTTTTTAAATTTAAAACAACCAACCTAAAAAAGTATTTTCTCTTTTTCTCTCTTTTTAATAATAATAAATATACAACAAAATTAAAATCATACACAAAAACACAAAACAAAAAAAAAAAAAAAAACAAACCTAAAATATTAAACACAAAATAACGCCACCACCGCCTCTGGCCGATCCGAAATTTTGTACAACACTCTGAAATTACCTCATCCGATCTGTTCGTACGATCTATTGTACGCATGATGATGGTACTGCACTGCAGCCGGCCCTTCGACCGTTGACCAGCGAAGATTTCCAGGCGATGATACCGGCGCATTTCCTCAGTGGTGGCAGTCAGCATCAGGTGCACGTAGCGCGTCCAAGCGAAGTTGGTGTGGGACCCTGCGTAACCGTCACAGTGAATAAGGCTGTGCCCGACCTGCCTATGTTTCCGGCGGCACCCACTGAATTGGGCCTTATTACTGAAACAATTACTAAATCCACCTTCACGGAGACCGTGATGACGCGTGTCACCGATAATCATTTAGCGGAACCGCTGATCAGTGAGGTGATTATCTCAACAGCAAAAGAACACAAAGTCTAGAACTGCTTAATTGGTTTTTGCTTTTTTTTGTCGTTACTTTTTGGTAGTTGCCAGTTCAAAGGTCAAAATTTTATTATATTTCTTACACTGACTGACCCTCATTCCTCATTCTGACTGCACTTTTCACGTATTTTAGTTATTTCTCTTTTAAAGTTCACATTTTTTCTTGAATTGTATAATTTTTTTTTTTGTAAATAAATAATTTTTGGAAATTACTGCTAATGCATTTTCAGCATATTGACAAATATAATTCTATATAAAAAGCTAAGTAACACATCCTAATCCATAATCTCTGCAAAATCTTTCTATTAACAACACTGCCGAGTTCACCGCAATAATTAATTTTGGTTTTGGATTGATTGGTTTAATAACCCAAGAATTTGCTTGGAGTAAATTGACACAACTCAACATAGGAATGAATATTGAAATGTTTCATGTAGCATACTTCTGCATGTAGCTTCCACAGTTCAATATGAATTGTAATTTTAAGTTGTGTCAGAATTGTAAAAAGAGCAATATTTGAATAATAGCAACACTTTTTTATACAGCACGTTTCCATTATTAGTTTTTTGGCAACGATTTTATTCCGCATCGTTCGTGAAGTAGACTAAAATGACAGAAAGTAAAATATAATTAAATGCAGTGAGAAAGAGTAAATTACCAGTATGAAGTTATGCAACAAATTATAATGAGTCATTTACCCGAATAAATACAGACCAGTAGAAAGAGAGTTCTTCTTAGAAGTAGAGATAGAAACGTATCATTGTCATATGCGAAACATTCCCGTAAAATTTAATGTATGGGGCAAAAAAAAAGTAAACTGTTATTTGAATTGTATGTCAAATACCATAGAAGATAATGATTGAAGATAATGAAAGCGTAAAAGAGTACAATGGAACGAATATGTGGATCATAATATATTGTTAAAAACGATAAAACTTACAAGTGATGGCACGTTGTAGGGATAAATTTATTGATTAAAGAGGAAACAATACCAAGGACAAAGGTGGTTATAGAATAATACTGATATAGTTGTCAGATATGATTATTAAATTACGAAGTGAATAGTGGACTTGTACCACATTGAGATAAATGTCTGTGAGTGAATATCAATGAAAACTGTAAAATATAGCAAAATATACTGAAATTTCTGGAATCGTATACTGAATAGCTTTGAAGAAACTAGGGTATGTTAGGTTAATCTAGCAGGGCTGGAAAACCAGGCAGGTCTCTAGCGATGCCAGACTTGTGGCCTGTTATGATTGGTCGTAGTATATATGGTTATCGAGACAGACGTATTTTGCGTTTCTTAAGCGAGAGGTTTACCCCAAAGCTAAAACTTCTCTAACTTAGAAAAAAAAAACCAAAGATATTGGAAAAAAGCACAGAGGTCACCTTAGAGAGACCTTAGATATCAAATTCCTTAACAAAGGTTAATTCTTAACAAAATATATTTAAAAAGATTAAGAAATGGTATTACAAATTTTACTATTGATACTGATGGTACTTATAATGCATATGTATATTAAGTAATTAAGGTAAGGAGATGTCATAGGTAAAGAGGAATGATTTCATATGATAATACAATTAATGATTCAATAGAATACAATATAGTAACGAGAAGATATATATCTGTATAGGCAGATCCTATTAATAACAGGGGTAAAATGGAGTAATTTTATTAAAATTGTAGGAATCATGTCGGAAGTAGCAATCTAAAGGTAAAAAATACAGCTTCAAATAATAAAATAAATAACTACCAAAAATAAATAAACGACCACTTCAAATAATAAAATTCAATGAAAGATGAGAAAATGAAAAATAAGGTAAAAAATTGGAAAAATTTTATCAATAATATACAAATAAAAAAAACATAAATAAATATATAAAAAATAGGAAAAATTGAATCAGTAATAAAAATAAATAAACATAAATAAATATATAAGAAATAGTAAAAATTTAATCAAAAATAAAAATAAATGAACATAAATATATAAAAAATAGGAAAAATTTTATCAATAATAAAAATAAATAAACATAAATAAATATATAAGAAATAGTAACAATTTAATCAATAATAAAAATATATAAACATAAATAAATAAAAATAGGAAAAATTTAATCAATAACAAAATTAAATAAACAAAAATAAATATATAAAAAACAAGAAAAATTTAATCAATAATAAAAATAAATATATAAAAAATAGGAAAAATTTAATCAAGAATAAAAATAAATAAACAAAAATAAATATATAAAAAATAGGAAAAATTTAATCAATAATAAAAATAAATAAACATAAATAAATATATAAAAATAAATAAACATAAATAAATATATAAAAATAAATAAACATAAATAAATATATAAAAAATATATAAATATAAAAAAATAAACAAAGGTATAAAAATAAATAAACATATAAAAATAAAAAAAGGTATAAAAATAAATAAACATATAAAAATAAATAAACATATACAAAATAATTAATATACAAAAAATAATTAAATATCCAAAAAATAAATAAATATACAAAAAAAAAATATATTAAAAAAGATATGTATATAAATAAAAAATGTATATTTTTTTATAATTTTTATTTATATATATATATATATATAATTTATATATATATATACACACTTAAATAAAAGCAGCGAAAGGAACATTAAAAAAAATTTAACATTTTTAATATCTTTATTTGATCTAATTTATTTAAAAATCACAAATTTTCTGTTGCCATTTAAATTTGATTCAGAGTTGTGGAATTCCAAATTTATTATTTTATTGCCTATTTGTGAAGAGAATATCCAGGATTGATTTCTAAATTAGCATGATTAACAACTTAATTGTAATTGACTGCTACATTTGGCTGCCATGCTCATTGGTTTTTGTGCAGGTGACCTTAAATTGAAAACAAAAACAGCAAAAGGATTATAATAACAGATCGACGGGACATGTTGATGTCAATCTTAATTATATTTCTAGTATATGAAAACTAAATAGGTATTAAACAGAAATCAGTTCAGTTTAAAGTGTCATTGAGAACGAAATTCCGCAGACATTCTTTTAATTTCTATTTTTAACGATGACATTTTTGGACTATGTCCGTCTGTCGTTCTGTGGCCAGCTTGGCGAAAGTATTCGTCTTGAAGTAGGAATATGGAGGGTTCTCAAGTAACCTCAACTTTAATTCTTTGCTTAGTATATTTATTTTATTTTTTATAGAAATCCCTATTAGGCTGAGTCCAAATTTAAAAATCTGCACCAGTCTGTGTCATGGGCATGGTACTTTGAAGACGTGATAGTTCATATGTCGCCACTTTTAGTAAACAAAATATATTCTACATTCTTCGCAGCAATAATTTTCTCAAATTTATTATTTCCATCGCTGAGACGAATCAAAGAATTTGTTTGCACACTGCAGTACAACACTACATCAAATTTCCTCCTCGATGATTTAAATATTAAAATATTTTTATCATTTTGATGCTAAGCTGAGGCCGAACTCTCCTTCCTAGGTCCCTGCTTTTACAATCACATTGAACATGGTCGACACTCATGTTGTCTAAAAATTATTTCGATTTTAAAACTTCCATAAGTTTTGAAAGTTCACTATACCAAGTACAAATGCGAAAATATGGAAGAATTCTACAGTGTACGATATATATTTCCTAAGAAATACAAAACAACTTCAGCCTCTCCTACCCTTTATTTACTCACCGAATGGTCTCATATTTATTTCACCAAGTCTGGATGTGAAATCCATTCTTTAATAATAAATCCATGCAATTTTTTTATCGGTGTTCCGATACGAAGGAAGTTTTCAACGCTCCAGGCTGCAGTTCTGCAAAGTTTTAACAGGATTAGCCACTGTAGCCATCTGGTTTTATTTAAATATAAGAAAAGCTGAATATAAAGAGGCGGGTTGGAAATTGCTGTGAGTATTTACTGCAATGGAATATTGTATACTTGGCAAGGATGATTAAAGGTGAAAGATTCTTTATGTATGTAAAAATTAAACAGTTCCTCGTCATTTACTAAAAATATTTAAAACCTAAAATTTTATTTATTTGGTAATTCTAATCCTGATTAAATACTCTACACACATTCTCATTTCTTACTAACTGAAAATGTTTGCACATCAATTTCATTGCAATTTCCCAAAAATACTCGCAATTTAGCAAATTGCAAATGTGTTTGTTTTAGCGACGCTTCCATTTTGCAGTTTCTCCTACTTCGTTCCTTGTTTTATTGCCAATTCGAAATGTTGCACTGCATTCGCAATTGCAATTTGCCTGCTGCTCTTGGCTAAGTTGTTCTACAAGTGTGGCTGAGTTGGAATTCTGTCTGTTTTGATGAAGTAATTTAAAAACATTTACGAACAATTGCGGCAATTAATTTGGATTGTTTTGAAACATTGTTTAGCAGGAATTACTCTTGTTTAGTTTCTTAAAATGCAGCTATGCAGTCAATTCAGTTCATCAGAAATGTAAATAAAATGTAAATGATTTTCTGCTCCTTGTGCACAAAGCCTGCACGAAATTTCATAAATAATATTGCCGCAACTGTGAATATGTTTGGGGGGGTTGGGAAACAGACGATATTTTAGCAGCATTTTTAGCATTTTAATTCTCAAATTAATACACATGCACAAGTATTGAAGTGTAGTTTATGTTGATACAATTACATTATTTCCCCCACAAAAATAGACTCAAATAAAATGAACAAATTTTAATAATACTCGTGAATATCGTGAATATCTCACTTCTATTTTTCTTATTACAATCGCATTCTTATCCGTTGGAATATTCATAATAATGATGGAAATTATCCAATATATAGTTAAATAGGTAGTTATAGGTATGTTTTCTTATTCGTTGTATGCGTGTGAAGGCAGTTTTCTCGTTCAGAGTCCTTTAATTTATAATGATTGCAACTTTGGGTCCGAATGCTGCACGAAAATGAGACCGACCGCGTTTTCATATCTGTAATGTTCATTGGAAAACTACCGAACAAATCCAATGATCTTGAACTTTCCTCTTCAATGTGCAATCAACTAAAAGTGGTATGAAAAAGTTCCTCTTCAATGTGTAATAAACTAAAAGTAGTATAAAAAATAGTACGAAATTGTGTGGTTCATTAAAGGAAATTAACGTGGAGATTACACAAAATACACTTTGCCAATTTTGTGAATTCTGACATCAGTACTTTTCTTTCTATCTTACACTTTATATTTGTAATCGTTCTATATTCGTTTTTCAACCTAATTTTTTTATCTCTTATCTCGTTCTCATAAAATATAAAAACTTATTACCAGGTTTTGAAATGTACCGAACAAATCCAAGAACTTTAGTGACTACACCCGACATAACAGACTTTTTCTATAGCTGCAGATGGGTGTAATAGAAAAAGCTGAAGATGGGTGTAATAGAGAAAGATAGAAGTAATAGAAAAAATAGGTAAAGAGAGATATGGAAATATAATTGTAAGAAAATAGGGAACTACTATATGGATATAGAACCATAGACAAATATGTGAATAGGGAGACAGAGAGATAGATGGGGTGGAGGGATTTGGAGATGGGGAGATAAATAGATATGAAGATAGGCACATAAAGGGACATGGGGAGGATATAAGAGGTACAGAAGGAGAGATACCGAGAAAGTTGGTGTAGATATAGTTATAGGAATATAGTTATGAAATATAGATATAATTATATAGATATAGTTCTAGAGATATAGTTATAGAGATATAGTTATAGTTATAGAAATATAGATATAATTATATAGACATATTTATAGAGATATACATATATTTAGATAAATAGATACGAAGATAGGAACATAGAGATATGTGGACAATGGGTGATAAGGAGATCGCAAAATAGAAATTATAAAGCGATATGGAGATGTATATGTACATAAAACCTTATGGAGATGTATGTGTATATAAAGCGATATGCAGATATATGTATATATAAAGCGATATATATATATATATATATATATATATATATATATATATATATATATATGTATATATAAAGCGATATATATATATGTATATATAAAGCGATATATATATATGTATATATAAAGCGAAATATATATATATATATATATGTATATATAAAGCGATATATATATATATATATATATATATATATATATATATATATATATATATATATACATATATATATATATATATATATATATATATATATATATATATATATATATATATATATATATATATAAGCCTCACTCTGTGGTCTAGTGGTAAGCATGCTAGACTCACAACGCGAGGGTCGTAGGTCCAAATCTTGCCATGAGCTTGGTCTCCAAAATGCTTCTTTCTATAACATCCTTTTCCCTTCGAGTCGAAAGCCTCACTAGCTAGTACTCATTCCCCAACCCTTTGCAGTCATAATTAATTATGGTGTAAAATATAATAATAGTAATAGTAATATTTATATAAAGCGATGTATAAACAAAGAGATAATATAGACAGATATGCATTGTAGCTAAATGGATGGGTGATATCTGGAGATTTGGGGCTCTGTGCAAATATATATAGCTGTAGAGATATGTAGACAACGAAATGACATGGAAATAGAGAGATATAGAAATATGCCTATGGACAGATGTGAAAAATGGAAATCCGAGATATATAGATATGAAATATGGATACACCGGGCTATAGCGAATCACAGATTTGACAATAGAAAAATAGAGATATGGAGATTACCAAACATAGCGAGAGAGTTATATAGTGACAAGGAGATCAGATATAGATAAGGGGGCCATATGTTGATATATACCGATGTAAAGATATGCAAAATTAACTCTGAAGAAGACCTCATAAAAAATGATTCGCCACAATTGACCTTTCCAAAAGGAGTTAATATAAATTTACCGAACATTTTATATCTCAGCCAATAATTTGCCATCTGTTCAATTAAGTCTTCAGTTCAAAATGAAGCTCAAGTGAGTCAATTATTGAAGACGGTCGATAAAATGAAATACCAGAAATAAGCATGAATTGAAATACACAGAGATGCATTATATAGAAATATTTAATTTGACACTGAAGGGGAACGTATTCTATCAGATATTTTGTAAGCAAGCGAACTTCAATTAAAACTTTATTTTTGATCTTTAAAATACATTTTTATTATTCTTGTTTGTACGTTTGGAACTTTGAGTATCTTATCAACGGCACATCTGCACTTCCTTGGGAATTCACACACACACTGCCATAATCACATACATACCACACGCACTCATAAATAAAACAAACTGAAAATTCAGCATATCTCATACGCTTCACACACAGCTTTCCGCACTCTTCATCCTTATCCGTATTTATAATATTGCCTGCAGTCAATTTTAACATTTTTGTTGGTGCCACTGGAATTCTCGTTTCCTCCTCCTTCCCACGCCCTTTGCATTTAGGGTTACGGATGTGGCGCTTCAGTTACCTGCCAATTTGTTCTGCTTCTCGCTTGGCTTTGGGAATAAGTTGTTACGGGATCTTTTCTCTGCTTCCGCCTTTACCGCACCAATGGACTAATTTACACTTTAGCATTTGCATTCGTTTGCATGGCGTAAAATCGTCGTCAAACGGTAGAGCGGCGTCTACTCCAATGGTGTGGAGTGAAGTAGAGTGCATAGTCACACACAGAGACGTAGTACATCCTTAATAAACTTACATAAATACTACCAAACCTTATAACTACAATTGTTTGAATTATTTTATATCAGGACTTTTTATAAATATGCATCAGGCACATTGCCAGGCTGCTGCTGGTTCCCTAATTCTATTTACTCGTGTATATTCCGTAACTTGATCATTTATGTATTGTGTTTTGGGAATTTACTTTACGCTTGCCTCTTTTGTTGTTACTAATATATATTTACACGTGTAAGGACTCTGCTTCCATCCCACATTTCTTCCGAGCAAGTGGAGTTAAGCGATACTCTCCTTGGAAAGCGAGTATATGCTGCCCCAGTGGTGGCGTAGGAGGACGTAGGATGATGTTTGACGTACATTTACTCAATATTAATTTTAATATTAATAATATAAGCAAATAATTTTGGGCGTTTTTGTATGCCGGAAGCAAGGCATGTTGATGTTCAAAGTGAAAACTGTGTGGCAGGGGTTTTCTTACTAACTTAATGTTGCTTCCTGGCTTGTTACTTGTTTGCTTGTTTGTCTTTTTAAATGTTCTTTGCATGTGTAAATATTTTATGTTGTTTTTAGTTTTATAGAATTTTTTTTTTTGTAAATATCACCAACAATTTCTCATTCATCACCGACACTCATTGCGCTTTCAAAAGTTTTTGTATAAAATTATTTAAATTTTTTTGATAATATTCAACATTATGTATTAACATTGAAACTATTAAATTGAATTTGTAGGAAGTAATATTGCCCAAAAATCAAGGATCGTTAGGGTTTAGCATTATTGGTGGCACAGACCACTCGTGTGTTCCGTTTGGGACTCGGGAACCTGGAATATTCATCTCTCATGTAAGTAAATATTTTAAATACAACTTCACAAATGTTTTTTTTTTTAAAGTAATTTTTAGTAATTAAATAAGAAAAAACTCATTAGATCGCATTATTCGACTCGTTATGAGTCAACTTATTCCTAAGATACGAGGAACTACGGTATAATATTTCGAAACAGCAGAGGGCGATTTTTTTTGTTTATTTTTTATTGCTTATTTTCATTAGAAGTGCCGCCTAGCTCAGTGGATATGTGCTCGATATCTGATGCCAAGTATCCCAGACTGGATCAATCCAATATACGAGGGCGGATTGATATTGAAGCTACCTAAGTAGGAAAAAAACATTTTTTTTTTTTCATAAACCATTTATTTCTCAACATAGTCTCCTTTTACTTCGACACACTTAGTAAGACGATATTCCAACTTTTTTATACCATCTGAATAATACGATTTCGGGAACCCCTCAAAATACGCATTAGTTTCGGTAATCACTTCTTCGTTTGGGATGAATCTTTTTCCTGCGAGCCATTTTTTCAAGTTTGGAAACAGGAAAAAGTCACTAGGAGCTAAATCTGGACTATAAGGTGGATGATTAACCAATTCGAAGTGTAATTCGCGTAATTTTAGCATCGTATCTAATGCTGTGTGAACCGGTGCGTTGTCTTGAAGAAAGAGCATTTTTTCTTCTTTAAATGTGGTCGTTTTCCTTGATTGCATCAATCAACTGATCCAATAATCCATGATAATACTTTCCTGTGATTGTGGATCCTGTTTCAAGATAATCAATGAGCAATATTCCGTGTGCATCCCAAAATACAGTGGCCATAACCTTGCCAGCCGATTTCACTGCCTTCGCCTTCTTCGGAGTACTTCCACCAGCTTCCACCCATTGTTTCGATTGATTTTTGGTTTCAGGTGTGTAGTGGTGGACCCACGTTTCATCAACAGTTATTAATCGACGCCAAAAATCAACAGGATTACGCTTTATCATGTCCAAACACCGCTGTGAAGTGGTCTGTCGAACTCGTTTTTGTTCGACACTGAGCAACCGCGGCACCCATCTTGCCGATAGCTTTTTCATATGCAAATGTTCATGTGTTCAAAATGTTGAACACACGTTCATATGATATGTTTACCATTTCAACAATCTCACGCAACTTGACTCGACGATCATTCATAACGATATCGAGGATTTTCTTGAAATTTTCTTCAGTAACCACCTTATTTGGCCTTCCTGTTGATGGTATTGTTGCAGTGCTTCTTCGGCCGCGTTTAAATTCAGCAATCCAATATTTTACCATGTAATCTGACGGAGCAGCCTCACCGTAATGTTTATCGAGCTTTTCTTTTGTCTCTTTCGCCGTTTTCCCTTTCAAATAATAGTGTTTAATCACTGCACGAAATTCGCTTTTTTCCATTTTTCAAGAAACACAAAAGTTGCTTACTTCAAACGACTACAACAAATAAACTAATCGATGAATTTGGGTGAAATTTTAACAGCTGACGTTTGACAGATCGCAATTTCTAAAAAAAAAAGTTTTTGTGTTTGTGCTGCCATCTAGCGCTAGG
Organism: Clusia tigrina; assembly: GCA_920105625.2. Taxonomy (NCBI): domain Eukaryota; kingdom Metazoa; phylum Arthropoda; class Insecta; order Diptera; family Clusiidae; genus Clusia; species Clusia tigrina. Next base: position 207,235,150 of record OV050031.1, read on the forward strand.
TAGCTTCAATATCAATCCGCCCTCGTAAATATTAAAAAATTAAATAAATTATTTGAGCGGCGCCATCTCTCTTGATGGAACGAGAATATTCGTTTCAGGAGTATACCTTGCGGAAGTATTTCTTCCGGTAATATCTTCGCGTATTATTCCTTTCCATAAAAAAGTTTCACCACCATCAGCTTTAAATTCATCGCTCTTCGTGAACTTTTCAAAAATATATTTTTACTCAAAGTTGACTTCGTAAAAAGCGTCACTAATATAAACTTTATATATTGTATTTTATTGCTTAAAGTATAACAACTTGAGATACTATGAATTAGTTAAGGGGCATTACATTGGATGAAGTTATTATTATTGAATCTATTTTACCGGCAGTCATCTATGAGTGGAAGGTCCTGTTACACTGTTCATATATGCCTGTAAAATTGTCCCTATAAAATTCATAACTATTTCAAATTATCCTTTCAAAGCAAATTTACTTGGTAGTCGAACACAGTGGCAAAACAGCGCTTAGCAATTTGAATAAAACTATTAAAGTAAGAGAGCTGGAAATTTATCAAGGGAATAGTAGTTGAATACATCGGTCTCCAAAAATCCGATTATAAAATACCTGAAAGCTAGTCTCCATTCGTATACTCGAGACTTTAATTCCACAATTGAAACCACTTACTTAGCACCACATCCTTGTTATAAACAATCTTTCATCAGCTGGCTTTGCAGTGTCCGTACACACTCGAAGTCGTATGTGTGCAAATTATGATGAATTAATAGAATTCATGCATAGTGAATGTGCAGATAGCTGAGAGCAACTATGATGGAACTAAATTCATGCATGCGCTGCTCCACATATCGTCACAGTTGTTGCTAGTTGGGAAGGTCCTTACTTACGAACATTTTCGTGCATACGCTAAAAATTCTAATTGAGCGTCCGTCTATGGCGAACAGACTGTTTCCTTTAATTTGTTTAGAATAGCAATTTCGGTTTTTTGTTTTTTTGCTACTGATTTACATAGTGTCCTGCTGGTGTGGTTGGAAGGATGCTGCAGTTGCGTTATTCGTTGGCTTTATGGAAATATCAATCTTAAAAGCTCTTCTGCTAAATGCACTTTAATTTGTTGAGCTCCTTAAGCTGCTTATGTGCAATTAAAAGTTTCGTTAGTTAGTGCTCTTAAAAGTTGTTGAACACTTGAACGCATAAAGTGCATTCCTGCACTGGCTTTATGGGAGAAACTTCACAAAAGAAGCACTCAAATTGCCTCAAAGTGAATACTTTCATATTCAATATTTAGCATACACACGGGCGAGGCAAGTTTGCTTTTATTTTCAGCTGGCGGCGGCAGCAAAAGTCAAAAAAGTTAATATTAAATACGCGTACATTTTTAAACATTGATGCGATTCACAGACTTAATCTTTAAAGAGTTCACCGCTGCTTTGTGCTGGCTTTTCGAGTGGAAGGAATGCTTGGCACACTCAGCTTTCAACTTCAGTTGAGTGGCGCACTTTACGCCATAAATTATAAAATTTTTCGTTCCGGCTTAGCAGACTCCGTTTCTATGTAGTTGTGCGCGTACGAGAGTATTTGTGTTTGTATCCTTACATATGGTTCTCGTATGTGGGCGTGCATGTGCGCTCACTTTGTGGAGTGACAATCCATGCTAATGAGTTTCTAAATTAATTTATGGTTTTAATAACAAAATTAGTGCTCCTAGACACTTGAAGCTGCAACACTTAATTGCCAGCGCCAGCGTCAGAACCAGCACACACATTTAATTTCCCATTTCTTTCCTTTATTTTCTAAAATTTTATTTTATTTCAAAAATATTTTACAAGCACCTAATTTGAAATGGGACTTCCCCACCCATCCTCCTCTTTGTATCATTACAGATTGTGCCCGGCGGCATAGCGGGCAAGTGCGGGAAGTTGCGTATGGGCGACCGTATACTGAAGGTAAACGATGCGGATGTCTCACGTGCCACCCATCAAGATGCCGTCTTGGAGCTGCTGAAGCCCGGCGACGATATTAAGTTGACAATTCAGCACGATCCACTGCCGGCAGGCTTTCAGGTATGTCGGCGTAAATTGCAATAATTAACCTTTTTCCTTTCTGTAGTTTCACTCTTTGTGCCATACTTGAATTAATACAAAATTTTAAGGCTTTTGCTCTTCAGTATGCACTGAAATTATTATCCATTGAAAATACTGCTTTCACATTGTGCAAACTTTTCTCTCCACTTCTTTTTTTTACACTCAAGCATATACAAGTAGATTATGTGCCCACGGAGGTAAGCTTATTAAGTAATAAATTTTGAAATTTTTTTGTATATTTTCCACTAGTTTAGTACGTGTTGTCCTTGATTTTATAGAGCGGCAACACTTCTTCAATGAAAAGTATAATTTTTTTAAAGTTACTGCTTTATTTTCGTTTTAAAGCGACTGAAATTTGAATATTAAAAGCTTGGCCTAGTCCAATTCTGATTACTAACTTACTTAGGGAGGTGCAAAACTTACAAGGACATAGGGAGGTGCAAAACTTACAAGGACATAACATTACGCTAAAAATCTGCAATTATATTATTACTAGCTCAGTATACTCTATCACATAAATACCGAGAATTCTTTAAGAAAACATAAACTATTAGTTCAATCGCCAGAATTTATATTCTACCTTCAACATAGGTGTCGTTCGATGGGAAAAACTTAGCTCACGGAATAATCATTTCTCGAAACAATTCCTATAAAGAGTTTATTTCAGATTGTTTTACGAAATTCGTTTTATGGTGTCAGTGGACCCACGAAGGGAGAATTCCAGTTTGTGGAAGGGAAAGAGTCGTTCGCTTTAATATCCGGCTAATACAGTGCTTCGTTAATTAGAAGTATTGATGTGTGGAATGACCTATCATGCGACTTCCAAGAATTGTTCTTCCACAAATATCACATTTTCCGTCTCAAACGCTCAGATAATATTGTTTGTTCATTGCTTGGCCATCAGAAGGTATTCCGTTTGACATTACCAAGATAGTCAAAGAAATCAGTCAACATAGCTTTGATATGTGAAGGACTTTGACATGATTTTTTTTGGTTTGTTGTTCAAACTCGTAAAACGACCTCTCTCTATTATCATACATTTCTGGAAACTCTCATGAATATGTCGTTTTCGCTGTCGTTTCGCTGCATAAAATCATATTTCATGCCAAAGATGTCCAGTAAAGTTATGTGAGATTTCTGACCAGATTTTGAATAATCTCTTTTATTTAATGATTATGATTATTACTTCCTTAACTTTTGTCGAAGCTACGGTTAGTCGCAGACATTAAGAATCAACCACAGTAAAGCGAGTATTTAATCACGCCCCTCTGTATGCTTTGAAGTTTGGTGTTTTGTTTTTGAACAAAATTACTCAGAGCAGGCTTAGCCATTCTTCAACATTTTCCGTGATTCAGCACAAGAATTCAAACACAGCATTTAAAGCAACTTTTTGTTCACCATATTAATCAATTTTAGAAATTGCAGGGGACTTTTTATGCAGACTGACATATGAAGAAATTGTTAGACTCATTGAACCAAAACGATACGTGAGAATTGACAGAATAAACTTTGAAATGAGTTTTTCTCCGTACTTATGTGACATATTTCATACAGAATTCAATATTATCATTATTAATGAATTATTTGTGAAATGTACGAGTAGACTAATCCCTTCGGCATAAAGAGTCTGTAAGAAAATAATTGCACACTCTTATTCTGCATTAACTGTAAAATAATGTAATTACAATAGTATTATCCAAGGACTTCGACCATAGTTTCTTTCTATCTGTTCTCTTTCTTCGAATCAAAAGCCGCACTTGCTTGCATCTTTTTCCAAAACGCCAGCAAACTCGTCTATCTTGTAATTAATTTCAGTGTAAGGTTTCCAAAGTAATCATGCTCATTTTTATGTTGCGGGTATATAGATTTTTTGTCTTTGCTTCAAATAATTGAATACAAATTGGCTTTTCATATTCTAACAAAATTACTATTATTTTTCCCAACACCTTACACCAAAATTAATTATGTGTAGACTGTGAGTCCAACAGCATGTTTACCACACCAGACTACGGAGCAAAATTATTACAAAAATTGATCGGTTCCTTGTTAATTACATTTGGTTCAGCTTAAATGCATTCAAGAAGTATTTCATTTAAATATTATTTTTTATAAGCATACTTTTTGAATTATTTTTTTATAAGTATACGTTTGCATGTAGTGCTAATCTTAATTTCAGAATAAAATGTTGTTATATTTATAATATTTATATAGTGACAAATATTATAAATGTTAATAAATAATAAACAAATTTTTTTGTTTTGCACTGTTTTCTCATTTCACTCGCACGGCTTATGAACATAAATTTGTACAGAACAAGTTTTAATAATCTAAACTGAGCCAAATTAAAATCCTAATAGTTTGTTTTTGTAACAAGAGGGCCCCGACTTTCATTATAAGTATATACTTAACAACATTGGCAATCATATATTTCAAAATTTGAGTTTGAATGACAATAAGAAAACAGTTGGTAATGACTCCTCTTTCATCACCAATCCTCCTCTTTTTCATCACTAATAACCCTGAGATGATTTAAGACTGCTTGAGTATTTCTTGTGAGTTCTTCTAGACTTATGCTTGGTAAACAATGTTTCTTACACCATGTCATTACAAACTACGTATTGAGTCTCCTCTGTTCCTACTTTTGAAATGCTTCCTCTATAAATCAATATATTAATTGAGTAATTTTTGTGTTCTGATTTATTATCAATTTATTAAATTTTATTTTTTACAAAGGGATTTTTTATAAAATTAGCATGGTTATTAGACATATTTGATTTGATTATTATTTACATTACTATTTATTATTTATTTGATTATTATTTACATTACTATTTATTATTTATTTATATATTAAGTTAAAATATTTTTCAAATTCTTTTGCAAACTTTTTGTTTGTTTATTATTTGAGCACTTTTACCAATTATCAGTGAATATTTGAATATTCGCGTCATTGCTCTTAGAATGTGTGCTTAAAAATGCACTTCTTTTGACCAATACGAGGGTGGACTGAAAAGTTATCGGCCTTAGGCCACCATAATTAAATTTTCATTCAGCTGCACTATTCGGTGTGTGTTTGGCTCGCATTGAAAGAGAACATTTCAGAATTTCAAAAAAATCCTCTTCTTGAATTGGGATTGAGGATTTTGTTCGTATTTCACATAAGTAATAATCATTGAAGGATCATTGAATCACCACAATTTACAGTGAATAAAGTAAAGCGTTTTAAAAGAAATTTAGACTAGTGGTAAAGCATCATTTTCTCATTTTTTATACCCTTTACTATTAAAAAAGGAAGAAAAAAAATCGAAGACTATGTTTCTACGGTTGATCTTTTTATACCACCCAGAGGGAGATATCACTTTATTTATAGGGGCGTGGTGGCATACAGCTTTTTAGGATGAAGAGTATCTCAGAGTTGGTTTAGTCCCGGTTTCAATTTTATTTACATGTTTATTTATACGAGGTGTGATCAAAAAAGAACCGTTATTGTGTGATCAAAAAATAAAGTATTTATTTATTCATCAACAACTATCTTGTCCCCTTTAAAGTAATTCCCCTCAGATATAATACACTTATGCCAGCATTTTTTTCAATCCTCGAAACACTTCTAAAACGCTTTTTTTGGTATCGCCTACAGCTCCTGTTTCGATTTTACTTTTATCTCCTCAATCGTAGCAAAACGCTTTCCTTTCATCGGTGTCTTCAGTTTTGGAAAGAGGAAAAAGTCAGCGGGGGCCAAGTCCGGTGAATACGGTGGTTGAGGCAAGATAACGGTTTTGTTTTTGGCCAAAAACAGCTCCAGAGCGATGTCCATGCGACTTTGTTTTTGCTCAAAATTTAGCAATTTTGGAACAATCTTCGTTTCATGCCTAAAACATCCGTAAAAATTGCTTGGCATGAGCCGAACGATATACCAACATCATCAGCAACCTCTCTGATAGTGATTCGACGATTATCCAAACTCATTTTCTTCACTGCGTCAATGTTTTCAGCGGTTGTTGACGTGCTCGAGCGACCAGGACGAGCAACGTCATTGACATCTTCTCGGCTTTCCTTAAACCGGTTATACCACAATTGAACTTGTGTTCTGCTCATAGTAGACTCGCCAAAGGCCACAGTCAACATTTCAAATGTCCTTGCGCATTTAATTTCATTTTTTACACAAAGCTGAATACAGTTTCTTTGATCCATTTTTTTCGAATAGTACAAAATCGAAGAGCACACCAAAACACGACTAACCTTTTTATCTGTCAAAAACAAACTGAAAATCCAAAATGGTTGGTATTGCCAACATATATAACAGACATGTGTACCAACATAAAAAAAAATGCGAACATCGAACATACGTAACTCACGAAAAGATGAAAATAACGGTTATCTTTTGATCACACCTCGTATATGAACATTTACATTTTTTACTCAGTCATAATTATATATTAGTTTTTTATATCCTTTTTTGATTTGATTGATATGACACTTTTTCTGTTCTATTTTATTTATTTATCCTTAAATTTTCTAACTTTTTTTACATTTTCTAACTTTAATTTTTTCGTATCTTGTGTTGATATTCACTCCTAGGAAACCATACTTTTCATGTGCTAATTTGAAGATTTTCTCAAAGTCCCCGTTTCGATTTCAATTAGAGTAAAGTGCTTAAAATAAATAACCACAGCTTAGGTAGCTTAAGTCTCAGAAACCCCTCGTCCCCAATCGGTTCCATGACACTTTTAATTTCAACTTGCTGCCCCATACTACAACTAGTGTTCTTGTGCTACCGCATCCTTTTAACTTACTGACTGACTATGGAAGCTCTCGAGGAGACAAGGACAATGACATTTTGTAGCTCTTTGTTTTCACGTTCTTTTTTACGCTAACTGCGGGCAAAATGTTGTATAACGTTCTATTTATTCTTTTTATCGTTATAAATCACAGGAAATTATCATCAGCAAAAGTGAAGGCGAACGCCTGGGGATGCACATTAAGGGCGGACTTAATGGCCAGCGCGGTAATCCAGTCGATCCGACAGATGAGGGTGTGTTTGTATCCAAAATTAATTCCGTTGGTGCGGCAAGACGTGACGGAAGGCTTAAGGTAAATTTATATTATGTTTTTCTTCCAGCTGAAGTACTTGCCCTGTGTTTGTGGGTGTGTGCGGCAGCAAAGTTTTTGCAAAATTGTGCCAGAAAATAATAAAAATAAATAAAAACTAAATACTTGACGCGTCCATTGTAAGAGTGGTAATTTAATTTTATATTCGGCAGCTTTTTGTAAGAGCAGAAATTCTTCTTTTGTGTGGCTGTTTATTTTTTAAGGACCTTCTAAACTGAGAAAAACTTTGTACTAAATTGTTTATGTTTAAAGGGGAGGAAAAAATGTTACTTTATATGCCAAACTTAGCACACCCTTTGCCATACGCCACACCTCTCAAACAGCTCCACAAGCAAGTGTCCCAATGGTGAAATTTCAACCATTGTTGTCTGCTGACCTCTGTGCTCCAACTTGGACTTGGTTTTTCTTTAACACCGAAAGTCAACAAACCGTAAAAAATGCACAAGCAGAATAATTGCCTAACCTCTCCTTTCATCGACTCCCACACTTGAAAATTTAAAGAAAAATTTACGCTCTCAGTTTATTTCGTCCGCGTTTGCATTTTCGTTTTCATTTTCGTTTTCATCTCCATTTTTATTTATGTGATTTGCTTTTTTCTTCATCTGCCCCGTTGTAGGTTGGCATGCGACTGCTCGAAGTCAATGGTAATTCACTGTTGGGCGCCTCACATCAGGATGCAGTTAACATTCTGCGAAATGCCGGCAATGAAATTCACTTGGTCGTATGCAAAGGATACGACAAATCCAATTTAATCCATTCCATTGGCACGGGAGGCGGCATGTGCACCGGCTCCTGCAATTCCACCGGCAGTCGACATGGTACGTAAAAAACAAACATCCCGTCGAATTATATGTTTAGCGCAATAAAATGTTCAAGTCTGAATGTGCGAAATGCGGAAATTGTTTACGTTTTATTTGATAATAATAATATGACGAGTTTTCTTCGAAACAGGATCTCGTGCTTCAGAGACTGGTTCCGAATTAAGTCAAAGTCAGAGCACATCCAGTCTGGATCGCGAAGAGGAGGAGCATCTACGACAAGTATGCAAACTCGTAGCTTATTTATTTTTAATTTCCTCTAATATTATTATAAAATGTTTTCTTTCCTTTCCTTCTTGCTATCTTGTGTGCGTTTATTTTGGGTTTTGTCTTGCAAAGGATTTCGAGGTTTTTGTACCGAATATTGAAACGAATAACGAACCATCCGTATTGGCTGCCGTAGCGGCATTGGCACACTTGCCGCCTCCACAACCGAGCGGTGGTAATTTGTCGTCGCAGCAGCACCAGCAACAGCAGCAAAATACAGATGCGGGCATTGTATTAAAAAGCGGAGGAGGAGGCGGAAAGGTTTCACCTCAGGCGGCTGGCGATGTGGCTGCTGTTGTGCCGCTGGCGAACTCGGAACAATCATTGGCGCAAACAAAGGAGAAGAGTACACCAGAGAAAGTAAGCAAACATTTAAATAATCAAGCACTTTCGTAGATAGTCACAAGTTGCTGGCGGTGAGGCATAGCTAAAAATTCCCAATTGGATAAGCAAAGATTCCCGCAGGGTTTTGTAAGTTTGTTCGGGGTTGATAGATTTTAAACGGTCCACTAGGGCCGGGGGCATTAAACGGCTACGTAACTCAACACTTCCTTTATTTTTTACTTAGGGTTTAATGCAAAATTTTCAAGACGATTTAATACCTAAAAAATGAGACGTGTGGTGACTGTAATGCTTAGAAGAGGGCGTGGAAGAACGCAATCAGAATTTAGTTTGAACTAATTTATATGAAGTCAGTTGAGAGGTTTTTATAATTTTCTGTTGGAAGGCGGGCCTGGGTATATATATCTTAGGTTTCTCCGCATATTAATACTTATCATTAGATAATTGTATATTGAAAATTATTTTGCTATGAAAGATGGGTGTGGCTATGTAGTTCCACACATATATATTTGTATGTCACTCTGGACAATCATACGAATTATTTGTTACTCGTATCGTCAGCTTCAGTTTAGTGGGTTCTGTATTTCCTATGGTAGTAGGTTTCACCGTTAAAGAGCCTCACCCATATACTAGAGGACAATGGGCTTCTTGTCAGAACATATGACAATCGTCATAAATTTATATAAAGATCAAACAATTTATGTTTTTTTTTATATATGTATAAAAATGGGTTTCTTATGAAACCCGTGTAAAGAAATCACTGACTTGCAATAAGGAATGAAATATAACTACACAATTTGCTGAATTTAGCCACTCTATGTTACCAGCATTGCAAAAATTCGTATTTGTGGATCCGGAAATGGATTGGAAGTTCGGTTTTAAAGAGATTCCGCAAAAGGTGTTTTATAAACTCTGCTTTATTTCCAGAAGAGGTAAAAATACATTAGGCTCTGTATCAAAAATATTACTCCAAAACATTTTTTCCATTCTATTAATATTTCATAAATAGATTAGAAACCAATGTTCTAACAATGATATTTCCAAATTAGTTTGTAAGATTTGCTTACTTATTGTTAGTCCATTATTAGAAGATACAATAAATAAATAAATAGAAAAATCTTGAATAATATGTTTCGGTTCTGCTGTAACTTTTTAACATTTTTTTATACAAAATATTTACAATACATTATAATAAAAAGCCTTTGTTTTTTCCCCACATTCTTTTCTTTTCATTTAAAAAAGGTTCTTGAAATCGTTCGCGCAGCCGATGCCTTTACTACAGTTCCTCCTAAATCACCTTCCGAGCATCATGAGCAGGATAAAATACAAAAGACCACCACCGTTGTTATATCGAAGCATACGCTCGACACGAATCCCACACTACAGCAGGCAACAGCGGCGCCACAACTGACAGCCCCACCAAGTTCAGCAACAGCAGCTACAGTAGCCGCACCTACAGCTGCTGAGGCAGCTAATGCGACAATAGCAACAAATCAAGTCGCTACCACAACAGTATCAACATCATCACAACAACAACAACAACAAGAACAGCAACAACAACAAGAACAACAGGTATGGTTTTTCGTTATCTTTTCATCCTTGTACAATAATCCTTGTGTTGTCATTTGTGTCGTGTTCACATTTTATTTGTGTTTGGTTGTTGTTGTTACTCCTCCTTTGTATTCACCACAACTAATTCAAAATACAATAAATAAATAAATCAATCAAATCGCTAATATGCCTCCTCCTGCAACAATCAATTAAACTCACTCATTTCGTACGCATCATTTCAGTGTAATTTGTTGTCATTCTAAAGAATCAATCGTATATAATCGCAAAACACACATTTTTTTGTCCTCACTAAATTTAAGTGTATTTATTTTTATATAAAAACGTAATTATATCCGGTGTGAATATCTGTGCCATGACTTCTGTGTTCCCATAAACAACTACATACAAACAAAATTGTATCACATGTTGTGCGTCTCTGTTGTTGTTGTCATTTTTGTCATTTATCGTTTATTTTTCGGTTTATTCTTTATACATGTTTTTATTATTATAGGTATTATCCTTGTTATTATCCTTGTTTTGCTGCTGTTTTGCTTTTTGCAGTTCAGTTGCATTTTATTTTTTGCTGTGCTGCTGTTGTAGGACAAGAGTGCGTTCGGTGTCTTTTTGACACATTTTCAGTTTGGTTGTTACTCTAAAATATTATTGAGGGGTTATCTGTTCGTATACAGCGATATCTAGTATTGTTCTATGCAACTTTATTGGCTACTTTATTTCTGATCAAAGCCATCATTTAAATTGCCGAGTTGATCAAATCAGTCTGAATTGATTTTCAGTGATAAGCAAAATGCATGGATATCGTTGAAGTTGTTCGTGTTCTGAATGATTTAACGAATGATGTCTCTATTTCTATTTCGTAATAATTATTCCGTTTCTTCCGTCAGAATATTTTGGATACATTTGTTCCTGAATACATTTGTTTTCTCAGTGAAATTGTATAAAAAATAATGTTCCCTCTGTTTTAAGATTGGTTCTCCCCCATCCTAAGTAACTCAGGTTCACAGAAGACTCTTCAATTTAATCGTTGACAGTAATGTGGACTGTTCCAGAATAAGTTCTGTTACTTTCGCCGTTTTTCTATGATTAATTTAGGAGACAAATTTTTGAAGTGGGGTTGTACTTTAGTTATTAAAATTCCATACACAGTTTTTCGCTCATACATAAGTGAAGAAAATTTGACAAAAATCCGATGTAAAATCCGTTGAAAAAAATAAAATGTTTTTTCTTTTTTTTTTTATATAAATCTAAAAGCTTCTTATCTCATATGTTTTTTATGATAAACATTACTTAAATCGTTATTAAAGATTTCCAAAAAAACATAAAACTTAGTTATAATATTTCTGGGGACCTTACACAACACTCTCCAATTTTCATAGTGAATTCATTCTCCTGCAAACTAATATATTTGTGTTAAATTTCGGTAAGAAAGGAAGTTGTTCATAGCTCCTCAAACGAACAACAGAATTGCACAAAAATCCTGTTACTTTGACATGGCAGAGGCCAGTCCCAGGGAAGAGTGAATGAAGCAACTAATAGCTCCCTGTTTCAACTTTCGGTATGATAGACAAAATTTGTTATAAAATTCACTCAAAAATCAATTACTGTGATGATTCTACGACTCTTATTATAAATCTATGATTTTTCGCATATACCCTTAAATAATAAAAGGGTGGGTTTACAAAAGAAAATCTCACCGTATTCTTCGATTTCAGAGCAATTATTTGGGTATTCTGAATTAGATTGTTTAAATAATTGTCTCCATTCTGTTCCGCACACATAATAAACTTTGGAAATACATCTGTGTCCAAAGTTTAGTACGAGTATTCTGCAAGTAGTTTCGTCTTTCCACTGGAATGGGTTGCCTTCAGCAAAAATAGAAATTATTTTATGTGAGCTGTTCACGTGGCTAGCACCAAACCGGGTTTGAGTTTACCTTGCAGCCACCCACACATGGGGACATTGGAGGAATTTTTAAACGGTCCATAGTTGATGACATAGTTAGTGGTGTTACTGGAGGTAAATCGACGATGTGTGTGATAATTGGAGCTTGTGAAGGTGTGTAGTGATGCTACCTGCAAAATACAACCACATAAAATCATGACGACAAAATTAGACACAAAATTCGAAGTTCTAACGTGCCAATTTACAATCTATGCTCACGAGTATTTTGCAATTAAACTCTCTTGGAAAGCGCCTTGGCGAATTTTCGTTAAACTCACATAAAATGTTGATGGGCAAACTCTAATCTATGCTGGACAAGAATGAGCTTCCTGGGCTCAATTTTCTGCTTATACCAAATTATTTCCAACATGCTATGGGGAGCACAAATCTAGTTATGCCATCACTATTTTAAGAGATACATTCGTAGTATATGCCATCACTATTTTAAGAGATACATTCGTAGTATATGAGCATAGGTAAACTTAACATTATTCGGCATACTCATAAGTCAGATACTGTCAACTGGAATGTGTTTGGCGTCTCACCTTTTTCAGGGCAAACACTGTCCTGACGAAGGCTACAACATCTTTAAACGCATTGGATCTGATATAAGTGGGTGTTATTTTAATAACGAAGTATGTCATTAGTTTTACTTCCAGAATTTGAAAGAGCAGCGTGACAGACTAATATTATTTATTTCTCATTTTTCAAATTTATAAATTAAGGTTGTATATAAGTTTAACATTAATTAAAGTAATGTATAAAAATGTATCTTAACAAATTGCATGAATACTCTTAAGTTATAATCCTCCGCTTCTTCTGTTATCATATCTACTCGTATATATTTTGTACTATGTTTTTTTTTTGTTTTTTCTTTGAACTTAGGACTTTTGGTCTTCAATTTAAATGTGCTCGAAATGTGTTTTTGTATATATATTTAATTTTTCTTTATCAATTGAAATATGTTTCTTGCATATCTTTTTTTGTGATACCTTTGCGTACATATTTTTCGATATGATGCTTGTGCCCCTGAATTATTGATGTAATCTCCCTCTTATCGTTTTTTCTGTATTGGCTGCTGTTGTTGTTGTTTCTACCTTATTTCAATTTGAATTTGCATCTAACTATATCGGTATTAAATGAAAAAAAGAACAAAATGATCAAATCAATCATTTGAAATACAAAAGAACTGTAAACGACGTTTCCATTAAAATGTGTCTTCTTATTCTTCTCTCTCTCTCTCTCTCTTGTTTTCTTTTTCTACATGTACATTTCATTGCAGAATTCTGAGCAAATTCTTGCTTAACAAGCGGATGTTTATAACTATAAGACTGAATATTTAGTTTAAAGGAATGAGGCAAAGAAAAAAAAAATTAACAAATAAAAATAATACGAGTAATAATAAAAGAAAAAACAAATTAATAGTAATAATTGATGAAAATTTCAAATTTAAAACATTTTATACAGGCTCAAAATCCTGTTCACATTATTTAACTAAATTTAGAATGACAGAGAATTTATTAAATTTGAAGCAATTAACAATTCTATATAAAATGTTACCAATTTTGTCTCTTGCTTTTTGTTGTTGCATAGACAATTTGTATCTTTATTGAATTTTGTGTATATTTGATGTGGAGAAACTGTATCGTTCGTTACTATATCGTTGCATTTATCAGTCGAGATATACGTACATTTATATATATTGCACAACAGTGGGTCGCAATTATGAAATTAGCTCTTATCTTATCTCAACATTCGTCAAGTGTAAATTTAATATTTGTGAAGCATTTTTAAGTATATTTGTGGAATTCTTTAACTCAACGTGTGCTGTGTTGGTAGCTTTTTACCACGCCATAGTATTTGTAAAAAATATTCGTATATTTTTATGTGAAGTCATTACGAGGACACAACAGGAACAAAGAGAAACGGTTTCAACTGTTAAGTAAATTGACCCAACACAAAATACATACGGACTCGTGTATTTTAGATATCAATACAATTTTTTGCTGTATTGCCGACTTGTTCACTACCGCCACCCTACATACTCCTAGAATGAGTATTTGGAGTGGTATATTTTTATATGCATAATGAGCATTGGAATTCTCGGAACTATTGACTCAAACACTACTCGCATGAGAGCAAAATAAACTATTAAATTTCTAAAACACTTTTTCTCAAATTATAAATGAAAAACTTAACTCTAAACAAACACACTTACATGACATCTAAATGTAAAATCAAAATCCCTCCTCTATTTGCAATAAACTGAAAATGAACTATGTACTTCAATGTTTTTGAAACACAAACTATCCAATGGTCCAATTTGAAATACATACCTACTCATTTTTATTCTTATCATTGTAAATGTCTCTATTGTTGTTGGTATCCTATTTACGCAGAAGCTGTTCTAGTTAAAGGAAAATTGATGTTATTATGCTCTAAAAAATAAACCTTAAAGGAACACAAACATCCTGTTGAAAAAAGTTAACTTTATGTAATATCAAATTTTTTATTATGTCAATGAATCAAATTCATTATATCTTTCTTTGCAGAATATATTATGAATTTTGTAAAAATTATGAAAAAATCGTTTTATTTCTTCAAATGTGTAGTAGGGATTGGTTTAGTTTGCTGGATCGCTTAATAGGGCTGTGCAGTGACAAAATAATTCTATGATTTAAATATCTTTATTATCATAATTACAAAGATTATTATAATTAACTACATCATTATAATTATTATCATGAATTTGATATTTTCCTGATTTTCATAATTAACCAGATTATTGTAATTTTCGGAATATAATAGTATCGATTTAATATAATTATGAAGACTAGTTTACTTAATTCATTATTAACATTACTTCGATTATTTTCATTATCAACATGAATCGTTATTATATCATTATAGTTACCAAGATTATATTTCATATCAATTGAAATTTCCGCTTCATTTTAATGATCTGTGTAATTATGATTATTCAGATCATTGCAATAATCAATATAATCATAGAAATCCATTATAATCATCCATATTATAATTATTATCGAGAATATTACTATATTTATTTATATATTTATATTAATCTAGATTATTTTATCTATCCATGTTGTTATAAATATTTAGAATAGAGATATACAGACCATTGCAACTATCAAGATTATTAGAATTCTACAGATCATTCTAAGGCAACTTATTCTAGCTATTTAAATCATTATTATTATCCAGATTAGTGCAACTATCTTAAATACGAGGGCGGATTGATATTGAAGCTACCTAAGTAGGAAAAATACATTTTTTTTTTTTCAAAAACCATTTATTTCTCAACATAGTCTCCTTTTACTTCGACACACTTAGTAAGACGATATTCCAACTTTTTTATACCATCTGAATAATACGATTTCGGGAACCCCTCAAAATACGCGTTAGTTTCGGTAATCACTTCTTCGTTTGAGATGAATCTTTTTCCTGCGAGCCATTTTTTCAAGTTTGGAAACAGGAAAAAGTCACTAGGAGCAGGGCCGTAGCCAGGAATTAATTTCCCAAGACCAAATGAAATAAAAAATAAATAATTTTTTCACATATTTATCAAATATATATGTATATATATTTATGTTAAAAAACTAAAACAAAACAAAAAACGTTCAATAAATGCTAAAAAGCTATTTTAGTGTTTTTTTATGAATAAGGCCGTAAATCTATATGTTGAAATTAAAATAGTGCAATTTTCGGGGGGGAGGGGGCTTTGGCCCCCGTGGCCACCCCCTGGCTACGGCCATGACTAGGAGCTAAATCTGGACTATAAAGTGGATGATTAACCAATTCGAAGTGTAATTCACGTAATTTTAGCATCGTATCTAATGCTGTGTGAACCGGTGCGTTGTCTTGAAGAAAGAGCATTTTTTTCTTCTTTAAATGTGGTCGTTTTTCCTTGATTGCATCCATCAATTGATCCAATAATGCACGATAATACTTTCCTGTGATTGTGGATCCTTTTTCAAGATAATCGATGAGCAATATTCCGTGTGCATCCCAAAATACAGTGGCCATAACCTTGCCAGCCGATTTCACTGCCTTCGCCTTCTTCGGAGCACTTCCACCAGCTTCCACCCATTGTTTCGATTGATTTTTGGTTTCAGGTGTGTAGTGGTGGACCCACGTTTCATCAACAGTTATTAATCGACGCCAAAAATCAACAGGATTACGCTTTATCATGTCCAGACACCGCTGTGAAGTGGTCTGTCGAACTCGTTTTTGTTCGACACTGAGCAAACGCGGTACCCATCTTGCCGATAGCTTTTTCATATGCAAATGTTTATGCAAAATGTTGAACACACGTTCATATGAAATGTTTACCATTTCAACAATCTCACGCAACTTGACTCAGCGATCATTCATAACGATATCGAGGATTTTCTTGATATTTTCTTCAGTAACCACCTCTTTTTACCATGTAATCTGACGGAGTAGCCTCACCGTAATGTTTATCGAGCTTTGCTTTTGTCTCTTTCGCCGTTTTCCCTTTCAAATAATAGTGTTTAATCACTGCACGAAATTCGCTTTTTTCCATTTTTCAAGAAACACAAAAGTTGCTTACTTCAAACGACTACAACAAATAAACTAATCGATGAATTTGGGTGAAATTTTAACAGCTGACGTTTGACAAATCGCAATTTCTAAAAAAAAAGTTGTTTGTGTTTTTGCTGCCATCTAGCGCTAGGTAGCTTCAATATCAATCCGCCCTCGTGTAACTATCTAAGTATTCAGATTTTTATATTTATCTAGATTCTTAGGTCATTATTACTATGCAGATTAGTGTAACTATATTAAATAAAACTATCTAAATATTCAGATTTTTATATTTATCTAGATTATTCGGTCATTATTATTAAGCAGATTAGTGCAACTATCTTAAATATATCTATCTAAGTATTCAGATTTTTATAATTATCTAGATTATTGTAACTTTCCCTATTGTTTCTTTTGTTCAGATCATATATAAAAATGTATTCTAGCTAATGAGATCATTAGATTGATGATAATTATGATTGTTACTTATTTTAATTTTCTTGATTTTAAATAATTAAGATTTCTGACTTATCTGGATTATTAAATTATCACAATAATATAAAAATTACTTTAATTATCCAAATCATTATTATAATTTTTTTTCCAGTTTAAAATAATTATGCAGATGATAAATTAACATTAATCACAATAATTATATGTATCTAGTTCTTCAGAGTATTATTATTCTCTAGATTACTATAATTGTTCAATTTGTCGCTATTATCTTATTTATTTCATTCTCGAGTTATATTATAATTACCCAGGTATTAATTGCTACCTATATTTTCTTTTTGATCTGCATTCTATTACAAATCTGAGAATAGTTTTGTTGTTTGCATTCAAGGAGTCGATTTTCATCGGCTCAGATCCCGGCTCATCTGCAAGGACTCCTCAGCCGTATCTCTTGTGCAATTAGGATTTTCTCTACGTATTCTGCGGTATTGGGAGCAGCGCTTTACTTGTGCGATAGCAGTTTGTTATTATTTTCTTAAAATTATGATTTTGATTCTTGCTTTGTAACTGTTGTTGTTCTTTACTTCCACAGTTTTGTCTTTGCTATTTTTTATTTATTTTTGCAATTCATGGTATTGTATCATTAAATCTGCAAATCGCAAATGGTTACACTCAAATAATATTGTTTTTTTTTTATTTATATGCAATACTTGTATTTAATATTTTTAAGATTTTTTGAATTTATATGCAATCATAATACCCACACGCACACGCACACGCACATACACTCACACAAACACAGCACATACACTCCCATTTCCACAAATTCCACTCCCTGCCTTCACACAAACCTCACCTGAGCTAGACTAGTGTGCTTACACTCACTTACTTACACACTCAGCCACATTTACACTGAACATAACTCACAAGCGCAGTGGCGAAACATTGTAAAAGTCTCTTACGCTAGCTTAACATACACTCCACTCACTTTTTAGTTTCTGTGTCCTTTTTTATTGTTGCTCACTCACTTCACCAGTTATTAAAAAACAGTTATCTTTTTCCAACAAATCTGATATACTTAATTAAAATTTATTAGAGACGAAAGGACCACCAATGTAGGCCAAAGGATCCGCATTATGAGTACAGGCAAATGGTGCAAAATCAGAGTATTATCAAAGATTCCATACCCGAGGACTTTGAGACTGCCGCAAAGAAAGCAGAACCGGTGTATATAATCAATGATGAAGAGGATGACGACGACGGCAATGATGATGATGACGATGATGATGATGATGATGATGACGATGATGATGAAGAGGAAGATGACGATGATGATGATGAATATGTTGAAAATGAAGAACGGAGTAGAGAGCAGGATGCTGAGCCACTTATTGACACTGATTCCGATTGTTTTGAGAAATCGGCTCGCTTTGTACCACGTTATACGAGCGATTCCGAAACCGATTGCCAGTCGCAACCACACCCCCATGGCTTTCGCAGCAGTTCTGGCCGCAGCACGCCTGATGTATATAGTCCAACATATGGTGGGCATCGCAAGTCAGTTAGTTTCGATTTGAGCGGGGATGAGCGTTCAAAGTCGGATTATGAGCGCTCGCGTACTCCCGAATTTGGTGCCCGTTACTATGACTCCGAACAAGAGTTTGTTAGTAATCGTTCACGTATGCCACGTAAAGGTATCTTAAGATCTGCCAGTCCGTCGTCGTCCGCCAACTCCACTTTGGAGCGCTGTAAACGTCCGGAAAAACTACCGCCTATAGTGCCTACGGTGGCTAGAATAAAGGAAATCGAATCGCCTACAATGCAACGCGTAATGCATCCACCGTCGCCAGTTGCCGGTAGCAGTGGTTACCGCAGTCCACCGCCGCCGCCCGAAAAAGTTCTGGTCTCCACGGAAATCGAACGAGAGAATCCGTTTCGGGAGGCATTTCTCGACGTGGGCCAAACTGATGAGTACACAGAGTTAGCCAAAGCAATTTCCAAGTCTCCGGCGGCTTTGAAATCACCGCGGGAGCAGTTTTTCTTTGGAACAAACAAAATCTCAAAGTCCAACGAAGACTTACTATCGCCGCAAGGCGCCCAGTCAAATGAGCGCTATACACCGAGCGCTGTAATCTGTCCACAATCCAAATCTACTGAAAACTTAAGTGCCAGAGCTACAGGAACGAGGCCTAAAGTACCGCCGCCCACATTGCCAAAGCCAAAACTGAAGAAAGCAGAACTTGTTCGTAATATTGGATTGGAGATGTTCCAAAGTGCCGAAGTAAGGCATGGTGATCTATCTGTGTTAGAACATGATGCCAACACAAACACAATACATCAGATCACCGAAATGCCACCGGGTCCCAGCCAAGTGCCAACAGGGGGTGTTAGTCCCAAGTTGCCTGTGAGACTAAAGCCACCGCAAAGTCCGTTACGACCACTTGATAGCCCTCCACCGCCACCAATTAATTTTGCTACCATGCCTAAAAAACCCTCCCACATAACCACCTCGGAAGAATCGCACTACTTAGAAGTATTGCCGCCGCTACCGCCAGAAATACCACCGGCTCAGCGGCGTCGCGCAGATTTCATACACGAAAATGCACTGGACAATATTCTCGTGTCCGCGGAAGAGCATCGCACTATCCTACTTAATGAAAACGAATTCCGCAATCAGTTGCGCAAAGCTGGCTCGGCTAACAAATCACACATTCCAGAATTGGGAGTCCCTGATGAACAGGCGCCGCCTATACCAGGTTATGCGAGCGTTAAGCAATCGGTAAATCCTTTTATAGATTATGCAAACGATAACACTGACTTACCACTACCTCCAATACCTACCTTGCTTCCTTCAGCCACAAATCTAGCCCACCTAGCCGCCACTAGTAGAGCCTTTAGCCAGAGCGACTCATCAACTACTAATATTGCTTCTATTTCTTCCCTTAATTCTCATGCTAACATGCAGCCACGTTTGGATTTGCCCACAATGCCAGCGACGCCGTCGATTCCCAATCCCCTCTCGCCCACACAAATATTTCCCACAGCGCAAATTCTGCCCGTACAGTACACTAACCTGCCACAACCCCAGCAACCCGATTTGACACACGTCATTACGGGCCACTTAATACAGCCCGGTACTAGCACATCCTCCTCAGCCCTTCACAGCCAGCACCAGCAGCCAGTTTTTAATCTAGGCAGCTATGTGTTGCTTCCCCAAACACAATTCTCTCTCACCTCCACTACGCCGGCAACGTCACTGACAGCGACTCCCATGTTCCTTGCTGGTGGCAGTGGTCCGCTCACCGCCACCGTCTACGTCCAGCAGCAGCAGCCACAATCACAGCCACCACCACCACCACTACCACAGCAACTGCAACTGCATCAGCGTATTATGGTGAGTGAAACAAATAAACAGTCACCCATTGTGCCGCACAACTCCAACTTCAGCAACAACAACGACAACAGCAGCAACAACGACAACAATAGCATTGCAATTTCCGTTAGTCACATTAGCGTACCCACTAAAACTGCACCATTATCACCATTACCATCGTTGTCCACCAACGCGTACGCGACCGCCTCCGCTGCCACGGTTACAAATCCACCCACCACTGTTACGTCACCCACGCCCTCCTACAGCTCGATGCAGTTTCCGCCGATTTCCGAAATCGTTGCTCAAAATTCAACAGTGCCCATTTCAGGCGGCGCCACCTCTTCTGCGGCTGCCAACTGCAGCAACTATCAGAACACCCTGCACTGGTTGGACATTTCGAATTCCACCATGGCCACCACATCCTCATCGTTTGATTCGTCCACTTCGTCGCTGCAGCGCAGCCAACCTAATGCGAACTCGTATTATGAGACCGCGGAGGAAATTTACTCCACTATCGAAGAGGAAGCCATTTACAGTAATAGCAGTTTTTTCCATTCACGTCGCAGCAGTGACACTTCCTTGAGCTGTCGCGCCTCCGTATCTCCGCCGCCGCCTCCATTGCCACCCAAGCGTCCATTGCCGCTAAAGTCGGTCAACAAGTTGCGCTCTGCACCGGCGCCACCAACCCAAGCGAGACCCTTAAAGCTGCGTTCACAATCGCAACCACAATTGGTCGTCTTGCCGACGCCGCCATTGCCGGGCAACGCACCCGCACTGACACCCGCAATACCGCACGCCGGAAAGGAGACCTCCGTCTGATTGTGTGCTCTGCGGAGTGGAGTGGCTTATGTTGTATTTGCATTGGTGTTTGTGTTTGTGAGCGTCGCTCTGGTTTAGCGCGGAGGTGTTTGTGTTTTAATTGCTTTAATTTCTGCTATGGTCGTCGTGGTGGCCATTTTCGCTGTTGCCATCTTCCCTGGTGCCAGGCTGTTGTTGTGCCTTTCGGTGTGCACATAACTTTTCTAAGGTTGATTTCTTTTTTTTTCGTTTCCAATTTGTTTTCGCTGGCTCCCCCAGGTTAAGTTGGGTTTGCAAAGTTTTTAATTGCTTTTGAATCGAATAAATGGGTCACCTTTGCTTTTTTCAAATGAGTCAGCAGCAAACCAGCAGCGTCGGCGGCAGAGTGGGGGTTCATTTTGTGAATTTGGTCATTTTCGCACAATGAAAGTTTCGATTTAATTAAGTTGTTAATTTTGGGCTCAAGAATCCCCAAACTTTGAGGTGAGTGTCAAACATCTTCCCGACTGTCTTTTTTCAGTGGAGCTGTTTTTGTTTTTTCTTTGTGTGGTCATTTTATTGTTAATCTTTCGCACTTTCATTTTAAATTCCTATTAAATGGGAACCCATACGCATTCGTATTATATTTGAAGCATTTATCCATTACTGTAACATGCATGAACTTTCCGACCGCCCGCCCGCACCCCATCTGCAGTTAGCAGCAAAAATGCCTACTCCCATTTTAATTAAAATCTAACACACACTTTGTCTTGAATTTAACACCCCGCTTACCGCATTTGCCATTAACGCATTTACTCCTTTTGTACAAAACAGAAACACGGAGCCTTCGCGGAAGCGTTCTACTCGTGTGTCTTGCATGTGGCAAGTTTTACTCCTCGTACTGTCAATATTTTAACTTCATCACCTCTAACTAGCGGTGTAGCTGCAAAAGCTGCAGCTACGTGACAATGAAGCTAATTAAAATCAACTTAAATGCTGGGTCGTTAAATAAAACTCTTTTGGTGCAAATTTTCATTGAAAAATAGAACAAAGTATAATTTACAATTAAGCATCACACTTCCAACCCCCTCCTCCCCCTTTCTTTTCTGTAGCACCATCACCACTACTCTGCACGTGTTAGCAATAGAAACTAGCGCCAATGCGACAATTTGAATCCTCAGCTCGGCTACGGCGTTCACTTGGTGAGAGTTTTATGCAGGTTAGCTGTGCGAATATCCCAGCAGAAAATTTAACTCGAGAAGTCTTAATTACGAAGCTGATTTTCGAAAACAAGGGATTAGGTAGTTAATCTTTAATTTTCCATAGAAATTTGGTAATGTTTTCTGTACATATTCCACTGTCTATTACGCAAAATCAGTCAAGGACAATTTTTTCTTGCTGGGATTTTCTGAGGTTTTTGGATTTGGTGGGTTGCATTATTGCAGAAGTATTTTAAATTTTGGGTACATTTTTGTTTTTGTTCTGTGCCATGGATTTTTAATACAATTCATAAGTATGCATTCAGATTTCTTGTGTGCTGAGCTGCTGCTTCAGCTTACATTGATTAATTTGTCATTAATTAAAACGTAATTTTAAGCAGCACCTGCTATTTATAGCGTAATGAGACGAACGACATAGTTACTTTGTTTTTTCTATATGGCAACTGGGTTAGAATTTTTTATTTTTTGGTTTGCGTTTTCAAATGGGAGCACAGCACTTCAAACCTAAAAATGCAACCCCAAATTACAGCACACTAACAAAGCAAGCGTTTCATTTTTATTTAAAGTACAATAGCGTTCTTATAAAGCTACAAATCTAAGCAATACTAATTGTGAGTATGAGTTATTTATATACTTTGTGTTTTTTTTTTTTTTTTAATAAATTGAAATTTATATTTTACCACAATTTGTTTTCTTTTGTGTTGTCCAAACTTTTAAAAAAATTTTACACGAAATTGTGCTGAAGAGGCACATAATAATAAATTGAAAATTGGTTTAATTTTGATTCTCTTATTATGTTTGTTATTATTTTGCGTATGTTGCTTGATGAAATTTTTCAGTTGTCAAAAAGAACGCTTTCCTACCCATTCAAGAATGATAAAATAGATAGTGCATTTTTCATATAAAAAAATATTTTAAAGCGCCTTTTGACGTCACAGCCAATCAGCTGTGCTGTGTTTTTGTCGAGAGAGGAATAGCGGACCTGCGCATGGCGCAATCTTCTATTTTATCATTCTTGCTACCCATTTTTCTAACAAGGTATATTTTTAGATTATTTTCTCAGACAGATTTTCAAGTTCCCCTGGGATAATGCCTCACAGAGTTTTTTGTCATTGATACAGTTTATTTTATAAAATGCTTTCTTTGAATAATTAAATATAACTACCGAGGTACCTATCAGCCACTAACATATGACCTTCAGTTTATTATTATTAATAAATTTTGTTTATATGGTATTTTTTATTTTTACTAATTTGGGTCGTAATCGTGACTAAAGTACACATTATATATACGAATAATTTATTTTTCAAAAATTGCTCTGAAAAGTCAAACAAATTAATTATGTCTATATTGTTTTATATTAGTCAGTCCAATCATGGATTGGATCCCCTGTAGTTTTTTGGCCATGATTTCTATCAGGCATGCAATTTAGCTTCATGGTATTTTCAAAGTAAAGTCAATCAATTTTTGTTATCTTAGCCATGCATGTTAAATCCAATCTTATCATTAATGTTAGATGAATAGAGTTGTTTAATTATAACAGAGAGTAAGTAGTTAATTTAGAGGGTATTCAAAAGTATGATTCGCCTCACTGCAGTTCGTTTCGGTTTTCTATATGTAGAAGTATGCATATAAACCAACATCAAATGGTCTCCAGCTTCATTTCGTTATTGTTGTTTATGTTTTGCGAAATCCCAGATGACTGCATAATTGAGTACAAATTTCCGTTTTGGAATGTTTATATTAGAACGGAATGTAAAATAAACAAAAATAAGGTTGAAGATTTCGATGAGAAGAACCACCCTACTTATCTGAGAAAGAGAAATATTGTTTTTAGTATAAAGTAGATTTTTTTAAGTTATGTGCGAAAAATCCTTAAAACTCACAAAAACGCCCCTCCCTAGTATGGTGTAACTATAAAACTGTTCCCAAAATAGATTAGTAATCAGCTTAAGAATCTATACAATGAAGTCTGTCATATAATTTTTATTATCATTATTATTATCTCTTACGCCATAATTAATTATGAGTGCAAGGTGTGGGTGGAATGAGTAGTAGTTACAGAAGGCTTTCGACTCGAAGAAAAAAAGATTTTATAGAAAGAAGCATTTTGGAGACCAAGCCCGTGACAGGATTTGAACCTGCAATCCTCGGGGTGTGAGTCTAGCATGCTTACCACTGGACCACAGAGGGCGGCCGTATTGTTTTTATTTAATAAAATTGGTTGAGTAGTTTCAATTATAGTTAAAAACGTATACATAACTACCAAACTAATGGTTTTCAGAATATTATAAACTTATTATATTGTTACTATACTAAGTAAGGCAAAGATATTTCTTACCCCAAACAAAAGTATCTCGAAAAAGATACTAACCTTGAACCGCGAAAGTCTTAGGACTCTAGTGGGGTATCTGATAGGACACTGCTGCCTAAGGTATCACCATTACAAGATAGCCCTGTCAGACATTTCTGTCTGCCGATTCTTTGGACACAACTATGAAACATCAGAACACCTTCTATGTGAGTGTCCAACGATCAAAAGTAAGAGATTAAAATTTTTAGGGGAGTTCTTCACAGACCCTCCCACAATTTGGAAACTTCAACCTTCCAAAGTGCTCCAATTAATAAAAGGCTAAGGTTAGAGTGAATCATAGGGGTTAGCACAACATGTCCTTTCAGGCCGCAGTGGTCTGTTTCTTTGTATTTTTTCGGTTTGCCTTCCATTATACTCTTATACGATTTTTTAAAGATATATTCAATGTATTTGCACTTAAGCAGATAGGATTATGAGTACTGTGCACTATTCTTTAAACGAGTTCCTTTTTTACACAACACTTCCTTAGTTCCTTATCTACCAAAGTAAAATATTTTATATACGAGTATAGTCGTATTTATTGCATTTTCCGGGTAAAACCTTATTTTTTGGAATTATTATTTTTTGTTGTATAGTTTGTATAACTTGTTCCCTTTTATGATTGATATGATTTATATTAATTTACCAATAATCAATTCTCCCTTGGCTTGAATTTATGCTGTTCTTGGCATATTTCCGTAGTCTTCTCAGCTTATTAATTTCACTACTTCAAGCATCAAATTGCTATTGCGAATGAACATTTGTAATTCCTCGGTTATGCAATTGAGAATAAATATGGACTGAGTTACTAGAAATTGTAATTGATACTGATACTACAAAACAAGTAAGCTTGTTAAATACAAACATTTCAGAAATGTTCGTAAAAGAATCTTCCTTTGCTTTCAAATACTGTTTACAACAACAATTCTCGAATTGCAGTCAAATCTATTTTCATCTTTAATATGGAAGGAACAAGAATTTGATTGTATTTATAATGGATAAATAAATTCAGTGATTTGGAATGCATGGCTAGGATATATATTTTTACTTTTTTTATTTATAGATTATTTATTTTATCTTAAAACTATTTAATAATCACACATTTTTTCTTTATTGTTTCTTTATGCTTGATGCAGAAGTATTTTAAATTTTTTTTATTTTAATCATTTATAAAAAAGATACGAGTAATTATTTTATTTTATTTTATTCAATATGTATTTTTAAATTATTTGCAATTTTTCCCTTAAATACCAGCCTTCAATATTCGTACATACTTACCTCTCAGTTTCACCCCGGAACTGTTCTCAAGAAAAATTCGTTATTAATTTGGAACTTGAAGTGTTCTCATTGTGTACACACGCGTACTGCCGCATTCAACATAAATATTTACCATTTATATCTTATCTTATCTCTGTGCAAGATTCATACCGACTACTTTCAACACTTACCCACACAACAGTGCTTCGGTGCAGTGCGTATACGCAGATTACAGACTTGGACTTGTGGGAGTGTTTCGCTTTTTATTGTTATTATTGTAGTAGATTTTCTGCAAATTGCTTACGCCGCCATCTGTTTGTCAAAAAATTTGGTGAAATTGTCTGAAATCTTAGGCAAAAAATTAGTTAAAATCTTGTATTTGTCATTAAATGAAATTTAGCAACACTCCGACAAACACTTCTTCAGAATCTACACTATTCTTTGGCTTGTTTAGAAATACAAAAAGGTCCCATTATCTGATCCCAATTATGCAGGTTTGTTATTGCCATCTCTCGCCTGGTCATAATCAAGCTCAGGCAAGGACATTCAGCTCAGCGCTTGAATATTTAAATTTCAATTGGAATTTGGCGCATAGTGAAACATTTTTTAAAAATATATGTAAACAAAATTTGTAATAGTTCCAGAATAAATAAGCGGGAGAAATGTTATCTATCTATTATGTTAACGCAAGTGGAAACCCTAGGGTGTCTCCTCTTCAATGACCTGGATGATCTTAAATTAGTCTATGTAAAAGACTACTTGGGATTCGTCATACTTTCAAAATTGCTGGGGTAAGGCTCCCCACAGATTCTCGGGAAGTACATATATATTCTCTGACTTGTGATATGACAATGGGACTCCGCATTGCCTAAGTGTGCCTTCTGGCCGATTAACTGTGACTTACACAGCTTTTTATTTGACCTATGTTCTCGTACATTGTAGCTGATAAATAAAGGTATAAATACTTTTTGTATACTGACCGAGCAGTGTATAGTTGGTTTATTTTAGCACTTTTGATGGGGGTAAAAAAAGCAACATTGTTGATGAGCGATGTTAAAGCAGAGATGACCTTCTTTATGCCGAATTAACTACATAATCTCTGATATATATTTCGGTAAAAATAGTTTCCTAAATTTTCTTTTTTAAATATCACATTAGCGTTTGGTTTATATTAGTTTCATTTTCCCTTTATTTTTTATTTAAAAGTCTAAAAGGATGCTTAACGGAGTAAGTCGCTAAATAACTAATTAACGGCCACTTAACTTTTTTAAATTCGATTTATTAACACTTTGCACTTTATAGTGAACACCCCTTATAGTTTAAAGATAAATCTCCATTACCGCACGAGGGATTCACCTACCTCCCCAGTAACATGCACTTTAAACCGTAGTACGAATTTAATGAGTATTTTTGATAATAATAATAATAATAATATTTAGTCAGATATATAAGTGTCTATAATACGAGGGCGGATTGATATTGAAGCTACCTAAGTAGGAAAAAAACATTATTTTTTTTTCAAAAACCATTTATTTCTCAACATAGTCTCCTTTTACTTCGACACACTTAGTAAGACGATATTCCAACTTTTTTATACCATCTGAATAATACGATTTCGGGAACCCCTCAAAATACGCATTAGTTTCGGTAATTACTTCTTCGTTTGGAATGAATCTTTTTCCTGCGAGCCATTTTTTCAAGTTTGGAAACAGGAAAAAGTCACTAGGAGCTAAATCTGGACTATAAGGTGGATGATTAACCAATTCGAAGTGTAATTCACGTAATTTTAGCATCGTATCTAATGCTGTGTGAACCGGTGCGTTGTCTTGAAGAAAGAGCATTTTTTTCTTCTTTAAATGTGGTCGTTTTTCCTTCATTGCATCAATCAATTGATCCAATAATGCACGATAATACTTTCCTGTGATTGTGGATCCTGTTTCAAGATAATCAATGAGCAATATTCCTTGTGCATACCAAAATACAGTGGCCATAACCTTGCCAGCCGATTTCACTGCCTTCGCCTTCTTCGGAGCACTTCCACCAGCTTCCACCCATTGTTTCGATTGATTTTTGGTTTCAGGTGTGTAGTGGTGGACCCACGTTTCATCAACAGTTATTAATCGACGCCAAAAATCAACAGGATTACACTTTATCATGTCCAAACACCGCTGTGAAGTGGTCTGTCGAACTCGTTTTTGTTCGACACTGAGCAAACGCGGCACCCATCTTGCCGATAGCTTTTTCATATGCAAATGTTCATGTGTTCAAAATGTTCAACACACGTTCATATGATATGTTTACCATTTCAACAATCTCACGCAACTTGACTCAGCGATCATTCATAACGATATCGAGGATTTTCTTGATATTTGTATTCAGTAACCACCTCTTTTGGCCTTCCTGTTGATGGTATTGTTGCAGTGCTTGTTCGGCCGCGTTTAAATTCAGCAATCCAATATTTTACCATGTAATCTGACGGAGCAGCCTCACCGTAATGTTTATCGAGCTTTGCTTTTGTCTCTTTCGCCGTTTTCCCTTTCAAATAATAGTGTTTAATCACTGCACGAAATTCGCTTTTTTCCATTTTTCAAGAAACACAAAAGTTGCTTACTTCAAACGACTACAACAAATAAACTAATCGATGAATTTGGGTGAAATTTTAACAGCTGACGTTTGACAGATCGCAATTTCTAAAAAAAAAGTTTTTGTGTTTGTGCTGCCATCTAGCGCTAGGTAGCTTCAATATCAATCCGCCCTCGTATATGGTAGAAAATTTAAGTACTTCAGTGGAGTTCGTCCTTATTTGTTTCTATATAAATATAGGTTGCTTATTTACTGTTATAAAAATGAGTTTTATTTAAATATTTTTTTATTACATTGTCGTTTTGACCAATGCACCTACAAAAAATTGTAAACAAATAAGTTCTGGCGATATATTTTCAAGTCGTGCTGTTCCACTGTTTTATTCGGGTTACAAGCCTCATAATTGAGGGATACTCTTGATAGGGGTTCGAAAAAGTTTAACGGTGTGTTTTTGCTTTTAGTTTTTCCTTGATCCCTAACAGATACTTAAATTTGTCTTAACTTTGTGTCATCAGAAATCTTACTTAGCTTACCTGCTTGTTTCTGTCAAAATTGTGGTATTTGCGAACATCTTCGGAAAATTACACAATCTTCGTGATTCTGTAAGCTACTCTATTTATCGTGTGTGATCATCTGGTGTAAACTTCTCAATGATTTTAATTTACTAGCCAAACCTGATGCCAGATTAATGTCTTCAAGCATTAATTTCCGTAATTGGTGAATCATTTTGCATCTGTTCCAACTCATCACACCTCCTCTGTGTTGGTATGAACGTCCTGCGTAACGTGGCAACATGCTGGTTCAGATTCTTGCTCGTAATCAAGCAAATTTCAAATTGCATTTCTTTTTGCGTTAAAAGGATTATAATCCATCCCGTACTCTACAAAGTGGTTGACATTTTTTCATGCGACGTTTTGCTCAGTAGCTTTACCTGTGGCAGTGGAGTGGAAAATGGTTTTATCAGCATAAGACCGCCCGCGGATAGCTTTGGTGATAAATGGTGCAGTGTTGAGGTTTGTAGTTTGTTCTCCCACAGATAATAGAAAAAAGTTGATTTTTATTTTTTAAATTTTAATTTACACTTTTTTATTAGACAATTGGTATATTACACTGCTTGATGTGTTACAAAAATTTCATTCTTGGGTGTATACGTATATACTCATATAGAGCGGCTACTAACGCGAAAACTCTTCGGAATCTATTAAAAAATAAACTAACATTCATGTTCCTTTATAATTTAAATATCATTTTACTGTCTATAATAATATTCGTTTTATGATTATTTTTAAGATTTTTTTATGAAGACATAAACACATCGAATATTTATTTGAAGTTATTATTTATTTGCTAGTTATTATTTATTTATATGTTGTTTTTCGTTCACAGTTGTCACCCTTAGAACCATCAACAAAAGTGCCTAAATCGGTTTCCGATAAAAAACGTTTCTTTGAATCTGCCATGGAGGACCAACACAGGCCTTTACAAAAAACAGGTAAGACACTAAAGCAATTGAGATACATATCAATAATGAATGAATGAACGAATGAATGAATGAAATAAAGAGGGCAAATGTACCTCGACCAATTTGATATATTGTATTCCTCCTGCATATGTACCTATTAAAGGTCTTCTCTTAGTCCAACAGTTCTAAGGAAACTTTGCACCGAGTTGGGGTGCATTGCACTAATGTCTCTGCCCTCGGGCCAGTAATGCCCCAGATATTTCTTCCTACTGCGGGATAAGGGTTCGTAGTTCTTCTGCCTTCGTGCAGAACCTCCACGTGCTTACTGGTGAGAGTCCCAGTTTCATGAGGTGGCTTCTTAAACGACAGTGGCCTGTGAGGTGACCTGTCAGGGTTCTTAATAATCATTAATAGAAATATAATATTTTATATATTTTAAATTTCAAAAAAGTGTATTAAAAGAATCGAAACTTCAATATAAATGTGTGAACCGCTAAAAAACTAAAAGGAAATTGTGGGCTTTCAGTGTCTGCTCTCTTTGGAATCCTTCCATCTGCTTTCCGTCTACTTCCACATCTACTGGCAATACCACGGCGGTATAATGGATTTTTAAAAATTTTTTTTGAATTAACAAATCTGTGAATTGCCACATAGCACTGCTACTAATTGCCACAATAATTATATGCATACAAATATCTCGAATACTCGCACCCAATTTCTGGTATGAATAAGAGCAATCAATGTCCACGGATTTTCTCTATTTTCAACACAATAATTGGTTGAATTTAAAAAAAGTTTAACAAAGCAAACGAAATTGTTCCGGGTGACTGGTTCTTTTGAATTTCTGTGATACCGCAATTTGTTGTTGACATTACATCTTTCACCAAGACCGCATTGGAAGAGTTTGTCGCCTCGTTCCGAACATTTATCAGTCCTCCTGCGAATACACTTGTATTAGACTCAATAAGTATGGTTTTAACGTGTCAGATATGAAATATCAAGTTTGCAAATTAATTCCAGTTCGCCGGCATTGAATGAAGCATTCGCATTTGCCTCCGCCTCCACATGCGTCTCGACCTCTGCATTTCCAATCCAATGTTCATTTACGCCTTTATGCTCATTCTTAAAACTTGGAAAGTTGTTTAAAACAATTTGCCAAACACTTCTGGAGTCCCTCTCAAACTGCCCCATCCACTTGGCAGAAAGTCCTCTCCTTTGCAGTCCTTTGGTGTTCATAACCACGATGATGCCCACATTCGACGCAAATTTGTACTCTTAAAGTCAACTTCTGGCTGACTCCTTATCTTGTTGCCATGCACACGAATCGTTTGTGTAATTAGAAAATAGCTGAAGCAAATGCATAACTTTTCTTTGCTGAAATCTATGCACTCATAAGATGTAACCAGCACTTCTCAGACTAAGCGTATTGCAGTGCAGAGCAACGCAGCGCCACACAACATTACGAAACAAGGACCAACTGCAAGGACGAGGGACGAGCGAGCTAAGCCGCCACAACCTTGAAACAACTCGTTGAGTGATAAACCAATTTTGTTGCAGCAACAATCGCTGCCAGTGTGGTTAGTTTGCTACAACTTGACTTAAGCCTTCTGCCCACAGCTGCACACAGAATGCAATTCGGTTCAGTTGGTTCATGTTGGCCTGGAGATAGCATGTTTCTCGACAATATCATATTCTGCCAGACCGCAGAGTGCAGCTTTTTAGATCTGCTCTTTGCTTCTTCCGTGCTGAAATTTTATTTATTTAATTTCCTAATTTAATTTGGTACACTGCTGTGTGTACACGATATCCTGTTTGCACTTTTTGCTCCTCGCTTACCATATTCCTTAGTACATATTTTTTGTTTTTACGTTTCCTTTCTCGTGTCTGGACACTTTAATGACTTTTCCACTACTCGTATTTTACTTTCTTTTTTTCATTTTGAATTTGAAACAGAAAAAGTTTTCTCGTTCCTGTCAAAGGATGAAGTTGAGAAGTTAAAACAAGAGGAGGAAAAGAAAATTGCAACGCTGCGTCGTGATAAGAAATCCAGATTATTGGATGGGTCCAATGACATAATTGACAGGGATGCAGATGAGCAGCAACGCACGGGCGCAGGCGAAGTGAGAGACAGCGACGATGACAACGATGCTGTCGACAATGTACTGCGCGACACCCTGGCCGATCAGGATAATTGTGATGCGGATGATATTAGGTGAGTCTCGCCAAGTAAATTTGTATACTTTTCAAGTGGGATTTTTGTTTTTCTCACTTTTTTTTGGTTTACTTTTGGTGAAAGTTTTTATTTTTTTGTATGAGTTTGTAAACTATTTTTTTTTTAATCATTTTAAACAAATTCACTTAGAGTAGAACACATACACACCCACACACACACTGGCACTTGCTTATTACTAAATTTTGCGCGCGCAATCTGGTGTTGGTGGCGTTGTGTCGCATTAACTCAATTTTAGTTTATTTATTTTTCCTTTTTTAACTCATGCTTTAAGCTCGAATTTTGTGCTTTTTGGTCAAGGCTGGCATGGAAAACGTACACTCTTCATTTTCCCTGCACTCTTATCACACGCTGTTTCATTTTTTTTGTTTGTACTTTCTTTGGTTTCACCCCTTCGCCCACTTATCCTCACATGCATCATTCCAAAGGACTGTTATTGATAATCTAAGAGTCTTAAACATAGATCAAATTTAAATGGTTTTAATGTACTCAATTTATTTTATATAATTTTTTTTTCTTCATTCTAAGTGTTTATTCAGTCTGTTATAAAAGGGAACTATCAATTATTAAACAAGTCATACTTGAAATTGATTGATGTGTTTATATAAAGGAAGCGGTTTTTGCCAATGTATATGAAAAAAATTAGTCTAAGATCTCCTTACTATTTAATAAACACTTGGTAGATATGTAAACGACACTCTCCCATCGTAATTTAATTTTGTTGTCATACATTTTTTTCGATAGCACATTTTGTCCTCTCTTTTGCTGAAGCAGTAAATATATTGCTTGTAGTCGTGAGAATCTGCGTTCTTGAAAATATAGGGTACCCGTAACTCGCTGAACATATATGATCAGTGCCCGGTAGATTAAGAAAATTATAAATTATGTATTATGGAGTATATGTTTATATAATCCAGTTTTTGGAAGTGCTTTGATCGGTTCAACTGTGTATTAGTACAGGGTGTTCTACTAACACAATTAAATTGAACTTCTCATGATGGATACGCGCTACATTTATTTTGTTTACGAATTCTAGTCGTCGTCCTATATCTGTCGAGTCGAAAGCACTCAGTGTAATTAATTTAATTCTTTACAATTATCCTATAGCATATTTAGTAGATCCCATAGTAAGATGTTTGCTTAAATTTGTATATAAATCTCTTTCGAAAGGAGCAGTTTTTCATGTTTCGTTGAAGGATAAAGTATGGTGTGCACGTGATCCTTGGAAATTTCGAAAATGTTCAAGATTGGCTATCGGCTTTCATCTCAATGAAAACTGATGCGATTCACGCACATATTCTTCATATCTCGTCTTGAAACATCCACAAATGTTTGATTGGTGTGGATTACTAGTTGAGATTTTGACTAGTCCCTACTTCGGGATCAATGAACGGTGAGAATTAACTATCAATGGGTAAAGTAATCGGGCGATGAGTAAGAATTTTATGACAACATTTATTTGATATAAACCTCCAAGTCTCTATAACAAGCCGGCAAACAGTACCAGTATTGTATAAACAGCTCCCTGGGGGAGTAATTTCACGAAACAGTGATCGTGTGATCTTTTGTCTTTAGGGATGTTAATTAAGTCATGATTCGGTAGCTCAAGAATACCATATATAATGAAATGACCACAATAGAACCAAAAATATCATCGATTGATCTATTGACTCACCACTTAACTATAATCGGACTATAATTTAAGACATGGACTTTTTTTTTGCAAGGAATATAAAGAAAAGTGCAGTTTCTCTCAATTGAAAAACAACACATCGCAAGGCCAATGGTTGCTTGTTTACCGCAATGCTTTCCAAATGGCGGCTGTGGAAGAAACACAATAAAACAAAGGAAAAGGAGATGCAGTAAGCCTCCTTCAAACAGTCAAAAGAATGTAGTGTTCTATTTTTATTGCTGATAGGATTGTGGTTTTTGGAGACAAAGCATATGAAAGATATAAAGTAAAATGAGACCAAATTTTACCCAACACACAGCATAGTTGTCCTGATATCCACAATCAGTTCGTCCGAATTGCAGAACAAACAATAGATCAAATTAGAAAACAATTTTAAGGAAGTTAAATAAAAAAAGGAGCAACTTGTCTTCTACACCAGTACTACTCGTATGATCATATAAGGATATGAAATCTAGAGTAACTTATTACGATCATCTCGTTTTGTGTAAGGTTATCTATAAACAGTTAAATCTTTAACGAGATTTATCACTTGATTGGAACCATAATCGGCTGTTTTTAAGTCCCCTTAAATTGAAACAATTTCCTGAACGGGGGCACAAAATCTCAATATTTGACTTCAAATCACTGTTGGAAATCCATGCACAAATTTTATATTTATGAATATGTTTGTATAATAGAAATGAGAGCAGAATTCTGAATATTCATATTCGTACTCGTAAATTGGACAAATTCGGGTGAATATTTATGAAGGGTTGGTAAAAGGGGAATATCGATCTCTTGAGATAAACGACTATAAAACTAATCCTTTTTTGCAGCTTGATGTATATTCTTTATAATTTATTCTTATTTATTTTATTTTATTCTATTATTTTTCCTTAATTTGACCTACACACGCAGAATGTGCATGCAACAAAAATGTTGTCAGGAGATAAGCCTTTAAAGTTTAATAGCAAGCAAATATTTTGCAGAGATTTTCTTTGTCTGACAGCATTTTAATTAAACTTGCAAAAAGCATCCCCTCACTATATTCGCAAAATCTCAATTCGAATATTTTTTCTGAGAAATTGAGCATCAAGACAAAGACCAACCAACCGACCAACCAACCAGCCACAAACCCCTCAACAAGATGTTAAATTGAAATTCAAAGCACTTTAAGCGTATCACCTTCAATTCTTCACACAAAAAGAGAACCTCATTGTGCAGAACTCTTCCTCGCCAAAGAGGCGAACGAACGCATGAAGCTTTACGCTTGAAATATGGTCTGAACTGCAGGCTAAATATTAAATTACCCTGTCGCTCGAGCAACATCACGACAACAATCAACCAAACAAGAAAAATAACAACAACAACAAATAAAAGCAAAAAGTGGCTCGTTTATATGATTCTGTTGTTGTTTTTTTCTGCCCTCTACTTTTATTTGCTGTGTTGTTTTGTTCAAGCAAAACAACAGAACAACAAAACAGCAGTGCATAAACCGCTCCCGGCTACTAGCAACGGCACGAGCGAGTGCCTTACTGAAAAGTGTGTTGTTGCTCATACACCTGGGCACTTTCACAACTGACAGCTGTAAAAGTGGCATTAGTATTTGTGAAGCGCAGGTTAATGGTAATGCGTCCACATTTCCAAGAGCTCAAGCTTCAAAGTAGTGATGCCACCTTTTGTCTACTGCCAAGCAGTTGCTAGTCTCGACGAGCTCTGCAATTTGGGTATGCCTCCTATGCACTTAAAGTAATGACTACGACGAATATACGGAAAAGTGTTTAATTTGCACTCGTTAACACTGCTTTCAGACAAAATAAATAACTAAAAATCAACAACAAAAACAACAAAAACAACGAGGACGAGAATGAGCACAACAACCCGGCCAGTACACTAACAAGTTTGCATAAATTGCGTTCAGCCTGACTCTCAAATACGCAAGTGACCAGTTACTCTGCAGAGTCTATGCACTTGTATTTTTTTACTGTTTACATGACTGCGAATGAAGCTCCATAAATTCAATGCCCAGCGGACAATAAATTATATAAATACGCAACTTATTTTATTATTCATAAAACGAAATTACCCAAATGTGAAACAGCTGACGCCTAAGGACACGAACCGGTTGGGTGGGTCAGGGAGGAAAGCAGTAAAAAGTTTAACTGACTACAAAACAAAACAATTTACTTCCCACAAACAGTGAAACATGGGCTAAGGTTGAATATATACATAAAACAAGCCTTGTATCTGGCATTTGTCCAAAATTTAGTTATAAAAGTTATCTAAAAAAAACACAAATGTAGTAACAAAACAGATGAATTTGCACTGAGAAATTATATCAAAATCAGTCATCAGGTGATAAGAAAAATATACAATAAATTGGTCGAAGAAGGGGAATATATCCACTTTACGTACCTTAAGCTCAAATTTTGGCCTGGACAGATTGACAGAAAATTTTAAATTCTGGCGCTCGAAGCTGGCAGAAGACTTGATAGTATTCCCAGTCAATAACATTATTGATATACTCGTATAAGAATTTCCGTTCTAATTTTGTAGTAACAAAACAGATGAATTTGCACTGAGAAATTATATCAAAATCAGTCGTCAGGTGATAAGAAAACCATACAATAAATTGGTCGAAGAACACCAAGGAATATAGCCCCTTTACGTACCTTAAGCAGATTGACAGAAAATTTTAAATTGTGACACTCAAAGTTGGCGGAAGTCTTGATAGTATTCCCAGTCAATAAAATTATTGATATACTCGTATAAGAATTTCCGTTCTAATTAGTTTAGTCTACATGAATTCTAAATTAATTCTTTGCAACATTCGAGTAATTTTGTTTTTTCACACTCATCTATACTCAATCTGCACCTTGAAAACAAACCCGACTAAATGAGTTTGAATTATTTTCAAATCGACTATTCGTCGAGTACACACATGCCAGGAGAAAAATCAATTTGTATGTTGCCTTTGTGACGTATAAGTAACTGGGTTGTTACCATCTACTTCAATCTTCATAATTTTGTACTCTTTCGTTCTATTGTAAAGAAGAAAAATGTCCATTCAGAATTTGCATTAATCATTGTCAGTCACTCTTTCTCTGAACTTGCAGTAAACAATATTATAGAATCCCTAGCGGCTATTTCGTCCCGTGTATTGTTTTTTCATCCCCGGCGGCATTCTTGCTTTATTGTTATAGATCAATATATATTGAAGAGATAAGAATGGGAAATGCGCTCTGCATTAGCTCAGGTTTTGTCTTATCTGTGAACTGTTGAAATGAGGTAAACTCATCATCACGACTGCCCACAGAGCTTTGTCCAGTGTCCAGTAGTATGTTTGGGCCACCCACACTGGAAAACCGCAAATATAATATGTTGTGAAGAAATAACTTTTACTAAAGATTAAATAATACCAATTAAAAATGTGTGCCTATTATTTTGTTACAGCTATTTTTAACTTCCATCTTGGCCGCTCTGTTAAGCTTGCAAATACAAACCGAATTCAAAGCGAAACTCTATGGGAGGCTTTCACCTCTTTAATGTACATTGGCATATATTGATAAAATTGGGAGGTAGTGATTTAACTTATCCTCAGAGAATATCCCTCACCATTTCATCAAATTACCTGAACTAGGAAAATGTTTGGGTAGTAGAGTTAGACAAATTGTTAACATCGCTCAGTAAATGGTTACTACTCTGCCTTTATCTGTGTGTAAGACTGTGGCTCCGATTGTATTTCCCACTTAACAGTCGCACCAAGTAGCAAGTTTTTATTTTGTGCAATAGACGTTTCAGGATAACTGATTGATGATTTTCAGAGTATATACGAATATTTTGTTTATTTACAATAAATTATGATGTCATAAATTGAACGTAACAATCGATGTGTTAAAATTAGAATTAGAGAATTAGAAAGCGAATTTTCGTATCAACTCTGAATAATTTCTGGACATTAATTTCCCAGATAAAATGGCAAACCTGACAAAATTATTATGTCACTACAAATTTGGAAAAATATGAATAAGGGTTCCAGAACTTTAAAATGCCGATATCCCTATTGAAAAGGTTAAATGTTCTGTATGAAGAAATATCCTGATCCGCTTTCTTTCAGTTCTATTAAACAGAATATCTCAGGATTGTGGAAATGTAGCATCAAATTGGTTACATTATCTCTAATTAATGTTTAGTGACACATTTTATATTCGAGTACTTATCATTTTAAAGTTTAACAATCAATTTTTATATGATAATAAGATAGATATATTTAAGGGTGTTATACACTGCGACCTGAGAGATCTACTGTGATGCCCCTATTTATTTGAAAGATGAGGATAATCTCATCTATAAATCTTCTGTCAGGTTAATTTTCGACAGGAATACATATATTTTCTAGGAATCAAGATGAGGATCTTGCTCATATCTAAGATATAATCTCCAAAAACACCTGAGTCAATTATGTGCCAATGGTCCGCAGTCTGTGATCAGGTGCAGTGAGGTTTCGTCACTTTCTCCACAGAATCGACAGATGGCATCTGAATATATATATGATAATTAGTGGCACAAAAAATTTGCAAATCTAGAATAGTTTGTGAAGTTTCGACTATAATGCCAAAAGATAATGAACTACTTTTGTCTGGCCCACATTTAGTATTAGAGAAGGCACTATTTTTATATTTTACTTTACTATTTCTGCTTGACTTGATTTGATTTCTGTTGCACAACTGCTAATTAGAAGTCAAAAGCCAGAGACTTGCCAAATCTTGGTATATAGATTTAAAGTAGTGGAAAGAACCGACTGACTATGTGTATTTTTCTGAAAATATTTGTAGTGCGTTTTAATAAGAAATAAAACTGACTATATTAATTTTTGTTTTTCTTTTTTTTTGTGTTCCAAGCTTATGCGGATATTTTTGATTCGGAATCACAGTTTTATTATGACATTAAAAAATACATAAATTATTTTATATTTGCGGTGATCATTGCCACAATCCACCAACAATGCTCAGACATAAAACAAAGGCAAGAGTTTTGAAGTGGTGCCGTGACCTTCGAAGCAAGCATGAGGGCGTCGATGCTGCTTTTATTAATATTATTAATATTAAGTTATTTTATTCTTTGTTTTACCGATGAACAACAAACAAAGAAAGGGAAAACCCGTGCTGCTGAATTATGAGAAGATTAATTTTTGAATGAAATCGAAATGTCTTTATTTGTCCCAAGTTGCCAGCCAAGCAAAAACCACACAGCACACAAAATTCGAGTTTGAAACCTTACTTCACTTTGCAGAAACGATAATTTTTTTTACTTACTTCATAATTGCTTTATGCACTTTTTCACTCCTTGCATTATTTACACTTTATTTCCTTCCCCCTTTTTCCAGGAATCCACTCGAAGAAATCGAAGCAGTATTTAGAAGCTAATCCTATTCTTATCATTTTTTCTCTACACTCTTCAACTGAAATGTAATTTTAAGTCACTAACTGATATATTATAAAACTTTTTATATGACAATGTGAATGTTGTTTGGATTTTGAACAATTTAAAAGTATAACTTTTTTATACAATCTAAAAAAGAATTTTGAGCATCAATAAGCAATTTAAAGCAAGATATTCCACACTCACACTATACCGATATTAAGCGCAATTTCGTTTGTTTAACATTTTTTATTTCATAACTATTTTATCTATTGAATGAGTATTTAAGTAGCTTATCACCGAACACATCGCTCCAATTGCCAGCATTTTTCTGTATATAAATATAGGTGTGTTTATTAGCGACATGAATGCTTCTGCCTACATGCCAGTGTAGCCGGATGAAATTATTCACAACGAAATTAAAAATAAGACCAACATTTTCTCCCCCACACAAAATATGTAATTTTATTTTATTATTATCGAAATCCTTATTAACTTTTCTATCCTTCAGGGAATTTTTAAATTTCACAAAATTTCAGTCGAAGACAATTCAATAAAATTAAACATATTTTGGACACAATCAAAGAAAAATGACAAATAATATTAAAATAAACATAGAAATTAAAAAAAAATATTTTTAAAAATTTAAAAAGGATTCTCACGAATTCGTAATTTTTCACTTAATTTTCTGGAACACTCTTGGGGACAAAACTATTTAAAATTTATGACCTTATTTAATACAGTGATGTGTAGAAATAAATAACTGAAAACCTTGACACTAGTAAGGAAATGACGTGGCATGGCATGCAATAATACCGAAATAGTTGCAACACATCTTCTATTTTACCTAGTGATCAGAAATGTATGCACGAAAAATATTTATATATTTATACTTGATTTCAGATTTAACGAGAAAAATAGTTTTTAGGTTTGTATGGCAACTTCCTATAGTATCCATTATGATTTTCAGCCGAATATTACTTTAATCGATGCTGGCCGCAGAAGATTTTATTTTTTAGGAGTATAAATTCCATCTGTAGTTAGAAAGTTAAACAAATTAAGACGACAGGAAGATAGTAGACTTTTATATACGTATAAAAAACATTCTGTCTTACTGTCAAATTTTAGACTGAACTAAAACATCGAACTGAAGATATTGGGGGAGAATAATGTACTAAATCATCCTTCGTCTGGCTGCGCTAACTAAATGTCTCAAATCACTCAATATTAATTATTATTTGTTGTAAGGACCATGCAGGAAGTATGGCGTTTGGAACCATTTAACATTCCTAAGCTGTTGTGACGCAAACCATACATTAAACGCACATATATATCGATGCCTGGGCGCCAAACAATTGTGACCACGATATAAGTCTTCATATTGAATTGTCACATAAGCCTCCAAAAAGCTTCATGAAAACGAGTAAACAATATTCAAGTATTTATACTAATAAGTTGTTAACGACGGTTTAGCTATCGATATGTGTGAGGATAAAAATACATATATAATATATACTAATAAACATACCTATATTTCTATAATTGATCCTTCACAGAGGTGTCTGCAATATGCCCCTGAAAAAAGGCAGTTCGGATAATCTTAACACAAAAATAATTAAATCTTTTTGAAATTGCTACACTGACAAATCAGCAAACGTTACGTGTTTAAATTCTCATTGTTGCTATTATAAATATTTAATTATAAAAAATAATAATTATAAATAAAATTGTATAAGTTTATAAAGTATTATATATATAATAGTTGCTTCAACTAACTCTCATCAAGCATATATAATTCCTATTTACTGTTAAGTTTATTAATTTTAACTCCACACACTTTTAAAACTTTATAATGACAAAGTTATGGAAATCTCTGTTGTTGGTAAACAAATTGTTTGTTTGCAAATATTGTACAATAAATGTCAACACTAAGGCTAAACTTATGAAATTTTGCTTTGGGTTTTTTTGGTTTTGTTTTTGTTTCATTTTAATAACGTTTTTATTTGTTTTGTTTTTGCCTTTTATATGTTATTTCCATTTATATTATTTGACTTGAATTTCTAAAAATAACTTAAAATCTTTTGGCTATCATATTCACTAAGGTGATTGGGAATCTTCACATGTGTTTAAACGTTAAAGCAGGGAATTATTTTGTTAAGAGACTTTTTATATACGATATTTTACAGACAGGTTTCTTCAAGTCCTTTCGAAAACTAACATTACAACTTTTATACGAAGTTGTATTTTTGTGGTGTTTCTTGGCTGATGTTTTTAAAATTTCAACTTTCCATTCCCAGGATTTTACAAATTTCTTACACGATTTTTCAAACAACTACTAAATGCTTTCCTACTGTATATTCATATAGTTCTGCGGTTTGGAGGTGAAAACACTGCCACTTCTTTACAGCAGTATACATTTTAATTATATCAAGAAATGGGTCCAGATCAGTTAGTTTAACTAACCGAATGCCATATTTAACCACGTGTTCATGATCAAATCATGTTTATATTATTTCATATCCATTCCCAGTCGAGAATCTCACCAGTTTAGTATCTCACTCTATTCTCATTTCTTAACCGACAATTCTGTACAATTTTTTCAGACATCCCTTTTTATTATCTGCGCTTAAGAATACAATTATAAATATCTTCAATTGTTTTGGCACTTACTCACTTTATGAGAACTCAGTAGCAAGTTTCTTGTTTCTATGCTCCCATGTCTATAACTTGAGAATACCGAAAGTTATTATTTACCGATGATTAAGA
The DNA here is from genome assembly GCA_920105625.2 of Clusia tigrina. NCBI lineage: Eukaryota > Metazoa > Arthropoda > Insecta > Diptera > Clusiidae > Clusia > Clusia tigrina. Next base: position 207,277,417 of record OV050031.1, read on the forward strand.
ATCGTGTATAGTAGAAACTCGATTGAGGAGATAGATAAGTTATTTGAAGCTATTGGAATAAAGTCTTGGGAGATAGTTAAGTTATTTGAAAGCTTTTGGAATAAAGTCTTGGGAGATAGATAAGTTATTTGAAAGCTTTTGGAATAAAGTCTTGGTTGTTCTTAGGGTCAACGATACGAGGGGTACTATTTATATTTCGGGAATAGCAAATAATAACAAAAATTTTTAAATGAAAATGGCTTCATTGTTTTTCAAAATATTCTCCTTGATGATCAATACACTTTTGCATTCGTTCAAACCATTTGTCATAGCAGTTTTTCCATTCCTCTTGAGACACCTCCAAAACATGGTTTTTGAACGCTTCAACTGCTTCTTCGGCGCTCGTAAATGGTTCACCACGCAGTTTACCTTGATATTCGGGAACAACAAGAAGTCATTGGGTGCCAATACAGGACTGTACGGAGGAGGAATAATCAATTCGATGTTTTTTGACTTCTCAAAAATTCACCTGTTTGACGAGATGAGTGAGAGCTCGCATTGTCATGATGGAGAATGATTCGTCTTTGGCAGTTGGTTTTACGAATTTCTCCGAAGACTGCCGGCAAACAAATGATCGTGTACCACTCAGTATTGACCGTCCTACGTTGCTCAAGCGGAACAGTGACCACATGACCCATTTGGTCGAAGAAACAGGCGACCATTTGCTTCGCTGTGCTTCTTCCACGAACAACTTTTGTTGGATTTCGCTCGTCTTGGAATACCCACACGGTCGATTGTTGTTTTGTTTCCGGCTCATACGCATACGAGTATATCCATGATTCGTCACCTGTCAAGATTTTATACACGTCTTTTGAAGCACCACGGTCGAACTTTTTAATCATTTCCTTACACCAATTGACAGGAGCCTGTTTTTGTGCGATTTTCAAATTATGTGGGATCCAACGCGAACAAATCTTTTTTACAGCCAAATGTTCATGCAATATTGAATGTATGGAAGTGGAAGTAATGCCCAAGGTGTCCTCTATCTCACGATATGTCACATGACGATCTTTCATTATCAGTTCACGCACTGCATCGATGTTTTGTGGCACAACAACCGATTTTGGACGACCTTCACGGAGTTCGTCGGCGACCGAACTACGACCTGTGGTTTTTGGTGGTGCTTTATCGCCATACAAAGAACTGAGTTCATCGACACATTCTTATTGAGATAATCAACGTCGAAAGTTGTGAAAAATAATCCAACGAAAACCTTTTCTTGAAATTTCCATTTTTTGGCCAAATTGATTTTCTTAACTCACTGTAAACAAAACAAATAACACTTGTACATCAACTCGTTGTGAGTACGTTTATGCTAAAAATGTCAAACTTTAATATGGTGTTGCCAGATTTGAGCTATTGACATTAGTGTTGCCAGTTCCCTAAATATAAATAGTACCCCTCGTATTATTTCGATTTTTTTTCTTGATCTTGGAAACAAGGGTTTTGTTTGTAGATTAGTTTTATTTTATAATTAGAAGTCTGATCTGGTGTCCTAAATGAATAAACTTTTAGTTTTGTGCCAGGGAAACGTCGAGAGACTCCTGCAAGTTTCGTCAATAAATGATTTATATATAAATATATAATGAAACTCAGTGTCACCCAACTTCTTTGCCCTTACATTCTTTCCGATTTTATAAGAACCTTAAAAGTTTATATGCAATCTTTTTTGGGATCAGTTGATGAGTCTGTGAAAATTAGGGGATCAATGTAAAAACCTCTCAACTTATCAGGTAGAAATTTAGAGACAATAATGTTTGTTACGTAGTAAAGCAATAATGTGATTTTATAGTACATTTATAGTCGGTTTTTCATGGAATCTGACGCAGACGCAGCAATTAGAAATTAATACAAATATTGGCACAGAGTAGAATTGTTAGACAAGTTGGAAAACAATAGCATTATAAAAAAAGAAAATGTGTTTGAAGGATATGAAGACAAATGGTTTTGTTTTGTAGAAAGGGTATTTTGCATCGTACAACTTTACATTTGATTGATCAGACTTATTCGGTTTCGGTTTCATGAGCATAAAAATATGAAACTTGCTATTAAATTTTCATGCCACGAAGAAGTGTGCAAATATTCTCGAAATTCTCTGAAGGTCACCCCACACCATCATTTCTTTCGATATGTAGGTGAAGCGTCTAAATAAATTATATATTTAGTCCCTTTTCGCTTTTTAATTAAAGTGCAATATTTTTAACCCCGTTTTGAATTTAATTAAATCACTGCGTTAATAAAATAAATTTTCTTTGTGGTCATATCGAGGATGAATTTTTAAAATACAGAATCTGTTTTAAAATAAATAATCAGCTCATCTCGAAGCATCGGTAATCGTCAGATAAACACTCAGGTATTAATTATCCATAAGATAAAGTATTCTTATAACGAATATTAGTTCATGAGTTAGTTCATAAAGTAGTTTGGTTAGACTCAATGGACGTGGTTTAATTTAATAGCAATTCGACAATGGTTTTATTTTTTTAACAAAGATCAGGCTTCACCGTATTATTATCTACGCATTGCTGCTTTGCAGTTACAATTGGTGTACCTACACAAGTCATTTTATCTTTCAAGATTGTGCTAGAACATTTCTTATGGTTCATTACTATGAAAGAGTCAGCAACATCATTACCACATGTAGATAGATATATTTAAGGGAGTTATACACTGCGACCTGAAATATCTATTGTGATGCCCCTATTTATTTGAAAGATGAGGATAGTCTCATCTATAAATCTTCTGTCAGGTTAGTTTCCGACAGGAATTCATATATTTTGGAGGAATCAAGATGAGGAATCTTGCTCATATCTAAGATATAATCTCCAAAACACCTGAGTCTATTGTGTGCCAATGGTCCGCAGTCAGTGATTAGGTGCAGTGAGGTTTCTTTCGACTTTCTCCACAGAATCGACAGGTGCCATCTGAAGACATACCCAACTTGTTCAAATGGTATTACCACATGTATCGATTGTTTTATAATTCATCCTTGGTGACTGATAGTATCAGTCCATTACCCCGAACACGAAAAAGCAATAGAAGTATGTTGAGGGTGATGTTTATTCAAGATTAATCGTACATTATTTGTCAAATAAACCAATTAACATTTGCATCCGATTGAGTCAGTCCTGGTCCTGGTAGCATTGGACTTAGTGATCACCACTTACCGTCGTAGAGTGTTTATAAAGCAATTTTTAGAGCAGAGCATGATGATTTCAGAAGGGGGTTTTGTCTTATGTGCCACGATTGCCTGGCAGAGGAGCCAACAGTGAATTGTTCGCTGGTGATTGAATATACGATCCGGTTGCGCGTTGTGAAATTGGTGATATGCTGTTTCGTAGAACACATGAACCTTGCTTGGTGAGATTTCTGGATGTAGTGTTTCGGGGACTAATTAAAGAACTTAAACACAGTTATGTCCAGGTAAGAATAATCACTGAATCTAGAGAATCTCTAAGTGTCTGGAATTTGCTAAGAAACAGATGAGTTTGTCAGGTCAGCAAATAAAGTTTTTTATTTTTTTCTTGGGGAAAACATATTGTAATGAATTTAGGATGTGGTTCAGTTGTGACAAGTAGGCTGAGATTATTTGGTAGTCACAGAGGAGTGAGTTGGAAGTTTTTGTATTGAAATAAGAAAGTTGCACAAAGTATAAATCCATTAATAGGGCTGCAATTTTGATTCTAGTCTCTAAGAATGCTGAAAGCATAATAAAAGGCCCGAGGAATCTTAGATAAAACTTCATTTCTCAATTGAATAGCTGCAGTAGGCAAACGACAAAATAACTCTTCGTTTTAAGTAATCGAAATAAAAACAATTATAAAAAAATTTCAAATAATTCCAACACCGAATATTGAGCAATAACTTTTGCTTCGGTTGTCTTCGACAGAATTACACTCGGGCGTCAGTACTTTCCGATCCAAAGTACTCGTAGCAATCAGTATGTTCATCTGACGATTATAAATCCCCTTGATCGAATTTGGATTGAAATTACGCATGTACAGAAAGTCAATTGTCTTTTTTTTTATATATTTTTTAAATTTTCACTTTGAGTTTTTTTTTAATCTTAAGTTAAACATTTTATTTGAGATTTAATGAAACTATGCGGCAGGGCATTACAGTTCCGAACATGTGCCAAAAGTATAATAGATAAAAACTAAATTGCATTTACATTTCGAGCCTCCAGATGTTCCAGACTGTCGACACAAAAAGATAATAAATATAAAATATTTTTGTATTTTAATAAAGAGCATAAATAATTATTATGAATGAATGAATATTGTTAAAAATTTTTTACGATAAATGAAATGAAATCAAATAAAAGTCACATAATTGGAATTCTGTCGTTTTGAAGAACTGAACTAACAAGACTCTTGTGCAATTACTCAAACTCCAGTGACATGTAATTAAAAACGACATGACACAAATAAACTGTCTTTCAACTTAGCCCCAGCACCCGTACCCGTTCGTAATGAAAAAAGTTGCATGCAAGTTTTTGCATAAAATGTGAATTTAATTGAAAACTTAACTGCAACAATAAAAGTATGCGTCAGCCACATAGTTTCCTCAGAACTTTTGCTACTTTGTGCCGCCAAATGTCGGTGCTGCTGATTTTGATTCGAATTGGTGGATTCAGTTTGGTTGAGCTTGAATTTCAGTTTGAGGTTGGGGTTGAGGTTGAGGTTCGAGCAATCAGCATCACGTTGGCATACGAAATAGTTTCGATTTAACTTCAGCAGCGCTCTCGCTGACATGCCAATTGCAATAAATTTCTCCGAGGCGGGCGGGGGTGTCGTCAATTGTTGCTTGTGTTTTTGCTTGCGCCATTTTCGTAGTTCAAGGCACACTCGAAAGTAATCTGTTTCTGTTCTAGGTGAATACACGCATAATCCACGCAAAGTGAGAGTTAAATATTTGCTTAGAAAAATTAATAAGATAGAGAAGAAAACAAGGAGAAAAATATAGATTGTACTTGAAAAGTTTTCGCCACGTTTTTCGAGCACATTCTATTGCAAATTGCGCTGTGTTGCTGCTTCAATTCCACTTTAATTTGAAAATGGTTTTTTCTTTTTCTTTTTTGGGTTTTTTCTTTGTTACTTTCGCAACTGAGAAAAGTTTAAATTCTGCCTGAGTGATTTATGTTTTCCAATTTACACGCAGTAACGAAGTTTTCTGTTGCCAATACCCGCCATCCCAATCCCAGTTACAGCCGCAGCCGTTGCACCTTGTTTTACGCGCACTTTACTGGGTGAAACTTTTCTCTAATCCTCCCATCACATTCCACCCGTCTCTTCACCTACGCGCACCAAGTAAAATCGTGAACTTTATTTTTGTATTTAGTTACGCGTCTGTCCCTAGACTTATTCGTTCGAAATGAAGTTTCGCTCCTCCAGTTAACGCCGCCCGCCTGTCAAAGTATTTAAATGTGCAAAACTTGTGCTTTTGACAGATTTATTCAACAATCGTTTCAATAGAATTGTTGCTTGAAGCTTTTAAAATTGCAAAGGAATTTTATAATTACGTTTAATGCGACGTGTGCAAAATTTCAAGTATTTTGCTGCTGCATTTCTTCACGCACGGGTTTCGAACAAGCACAGACAAACTTTGTTCTCCACTTTGTGTGCATGTGTGTGATACGGGTATAAAACCACAGGGAGCGGAGGGAGGAGGGGTGCAGGAGCTGTGCAGCAGCCACAGGTGTAGGTGGATATAATCCTTTGACACTTCAACTGTCGCCTTTATGGAATATTGTCATTTTAGCTCCAGGGGAGCTTTAGTTCGCACATATTGGCTTCGGTGAGTGTTGTCAACCCATTTCAAAAATGGTCAAAGCCAGGTGTGTCTGTTTGGCAAATGTCGGGGAGTATAGTTAAATATTCATTGCATTGCGACTTAAATATCAATTATAGTTTGTGCAGATATTAGCACAGCAAATTCCACCAAAATGATTTTAATTGACTACGTAGAACTGGATCAGACTAAGGTGCTCTATTGAGGAAGTCAATTATACTTTGCTGTGATGGTTCAGTTAGAGAGTCACTGCTCAGTGCTTCGGATGCAAATATTATAACGATATTTGTGGGTGGTTCTACTTTCAGATACGCGAAAGCAGTTACATTTTAGTGTAAGGGACACTGGCATTTTGGCAGAACTTACAAAAAAAAGCAGTCAACTACAAAAAATGACCAATTAAATGGGACTTTCAAAATCTTGAGGCAAGAGCTGAAAAACAGTAAAGTAAAAAGAATATACAGACAAAAGAGAGAAAGGAAAATGCAGAGAAATACAAATATAGGGTAACGAAAATATAGATTACAGAAAATACACATAGGGCAAAATATTAAAAAAGAAAGTAAAAGATAAAGGAAGATAGAGAAATAGATAAAAAGGATTACACGAAAATAAAAAAGGAATAGGAAATATTAAAAAATATAATTGAAAATTAAAAAACAAGATATTGGGAAAATAAATAAAAAAGATAAGAAAAAGAACAATAAAAAAGTAGAATTGAGAGATAAAGGGAAAATGATACTGCAAAAATAGAGAAAGCAATAGATAAATAAAAATATGGAGAACAAGAAGATAAAGAAAAAATATGGAGAAGAAAATATATGTAAAAAGGGCAGAACAAGAAAGAATTGAGATATAAAAGTTAACAAAAATATATGGATTATATATGGATAATAAAGAAAGAGGAGGAGAGAAGAAGACTTGTAGAAAAAGGTGAGTGAAAAATAAAGAAAGGAAACTCAAAAGTATAAAAAATTTAAGACAAATAATAACATTTTAAAAATAAGATTAAAAAAATAGAAAATAATAAAGAACAAGTGTGAGACAAAAGGAGAGTGAAAGAAAGAAACAAAGCAACATAAAAGATAACATAAAAACATGACTAGAACATACGATAGAAAAAATATACAGAAAAAAGTTACAAAAATATTCGAAATGAAATTGGAAAATGAAAGCAAAGAAACAATTTGGAAATTGTGAAGAAGTGCAACTTAACTTAAAAAAAGTAATATAGCTGACTTAGTAGTATAAAAGGAAGTATAAAATTCCTCAATTTATTGCTCCAAAACTAATGGGTGTAGATATTGACCTTGTCGAGGAGGCTAAGTATCTGGGCGTGATCCTAGATAGGAAGCAGGACTGGAAGGCTAATATAAGCGAGCGCATTAGGAAGGCTCAGGTAGCTCTGTATTGTTGCAAAAGAGTTATAGGCAAAAATGGGGGTTACAGCCTAAGGTAGCCTATTGAATATACACAGCTATGGTACGACCAGTCCTTTTCTATGGGGTGCTTGCTTAATGGACAGTCCTAAGTAAGTCCACATACAATAGGCTGAGAACAAAGGTGCAAAGAACGGCAGAGGTATTCATAAGTAGTGCCATTAGAACGACTTCAACGGCAGCATTGGACATTATGCTCAATCTGCTGCCTGTTAGGCTTTTTGGCGAAAAAATGGCTGCAAACTCAGCTATCAGGCTCAAAGCTACGCATCAATGTGTTGCCAGGAATGTAGGTCATACATCCATTATAAGACATTTTGAGGCTATTCCTGACTCTTTCGACTACATCACACCAATGTACGCCTTCAATGATTTGTATTATGTTTATATTCTGATGGGAAGTCAAGAAACTCAGGAGAGAGTTATATAAAGGGTTCGTTGTTCAATAAACCATTTTTTTTCTTATCAGCGAGGACTTAACATAACGTAAATTCCATATGATTTCTTTCTTCAGTGACCTCACACAAGCAGGACTTTCAGTGAAAAAGTAAATATTAAATCTACCACCACTGTACGTAGATTGAAATAGTCTGAGAGTAGTTATTTTTTCTGGTATCAACATAAAGACCACGCCATGATATGGGAGCAAATAGTAATAGACCAAGGCCATGATATTGGAACAATATTCATATTGTACACAGAAAGTATCAATATAAACTTTGGCTAAAGTTTATCCGGAGGAAAATTCAACCTCACATTTGAGTGGTTTGGTTAGGACACGATCCTGCTAGGTGTGTTTCGGTTAATTTGTCATTTCCCAAATAATTGGGGTGAAGCTATTAAATAAGAGAATTAAAAGATTGCTGGTTTTTATTAGGTTATTATATAATATTGGAAAAAAATTCGGGTGGATGGATGCAGTTTCTATGGGAAAACACATCAATTGAATATATGGAAGGTATTCTATCACATGGTACAATTAATTAATATTAAATTACTTATTACTTTTATATTCTGATAACTGCATAGATTGGATGTAGTTAAATTGTTTGGGGCTTAAAGCCATTAAAATAAGTATTAAAGGTCACGCATTTTTGTCAACTAATTGTCTGGTTCCAGGACAGTTTTTGTCCTGCAAAAGCTTTAAATTGAATTATAGCAACCGTCATCATACTCGTACCCATAATAAATAAAACCCATTGCCCGGCATAATTAATGCACACAGCACGGAATGTCGCCTCCTCATCTCTATCATAAAGAATGTGACTAACCCCATTCATACAATCAATTAAAACCAAACTTATTCAATTTTCATGATTCTTAATCAATTTTTACTATTTTATAAATTTTCAAACAATTTGCAAAATGCACTTTTCTAATTAAAAAAAAAATTACAAAACAAATAAAAAATGGCACAAATTACGTCAATTAATGCAACATAAATGCGCAACAAAAGAGGTAAACAACAACAAGCACACAAGAATAGTCAAAAACAAGCAGCAGCTTCACAGCGCACAAGAACCAAGCATGTATCTAAACTGTTGCCCCCGGCCGCAACAGTGACTACCGTAGCAGCAACTACAAAGTCAGCCAAAGACAAGCCGCGTACCGCAGCTGCAGCAGCAGCAGCAGCAGGAGCAGCAGGAACGCCTGTGCCAGTAGCACACGATATAGTTGTTGCCGCAACGCCTACAGTCACAGCCACCGCCACAGTAACTACTTCGCCCACACAGCTGGCAGTAAATAAAAAACCATCCTTGCTGCCAAAACCAAAGGTTAAAGTTGTGATACCACCCGTGCTGCTACAGCAACAATTGCTACTTCAGCAGCAGCAGGAGCAGCTGGAGGAGGAGGAGCCGCCTACGCCAACTAGTCGTATACCAGTGCGCACAGCCAAAGCTGAAAAGCGGGCCATGCAGCAGATCGCAACTGCAGCTGTTGTCGTCAGTGATGGGATAGAATCGGTGGATGCAGCGGCGGCGTCACCAGCAACACCAGCAGCACCAGTATCGCACCTGCGGCAACCGTCAGCAAATGCTGCAAGCAAAGCGATGATTAAGTAAGTTCTCTCTCCATCCCTCTCTGCCCCTCTTTTGCCATAGAACACTGAAAATGAGTTTAAATAGGTTTGCAGGAAGCGAGCTCGCGGAAGAACGAGTTCAATGTTAAATTCTTAAATAATTTAATAGCAGTTAAGTTCTTAAGAAGTTACCTTAATTCCCTTCCTGCAGTGTAGCGAATTGCGCACCAGGTAGAGTGTCACAATTCACAGCAATTCCCCCTCCCCGCCCGCACAGCACAAGGCTTCACCGAACGCTTGGCTTAATCCCTGTAAATTTGTAAGATTGCGTGCAATTTCTGTTACTGTTTTGCACTCTGTTTGACGACGGTGTTTGTAGCGCTAAGCAATTCTTCCACCTTATTAACTGTAAATACGAAAAGCTAAGCTAAGCTGTCAATTCAATGCAATTTATTTATTCTTTCAAGGTTTCGGTTTCGGTTTTTCAGTTTAATTTATTATTGTTAGTTATTATGTTCTCTTTTCGATTTATTTAAATTAAAACAGAAACAAGCAGACAAATAAATAATAACGAAAAAAAATGATATAAACTTTTCCTAAATAATTGAAATTTCTTCCTGCAGTGCTGAGAAACGTGCCTCCTGGCGTGCAGTTCGTCTGCGTTCCTTGGAACAGGGCGCCGTAGAAGCTCAAACTGTCATCAAGACAATGAACAAAATCGCTGACGACCTGCTGACGGAGTCACCCCAAACAGGCGAGGTTTGTATAGCGGCACAATTCAAGCAGCTCTAAATGTGTCTTAAATTTTTGCCTTAAATAACTTAGAATAACACAACAATTTAAAAAGAATTATTCTAACGGAATAACAGAATTTGTTTAACATTGTGGAAATGCCGGTGCTTTGCAAATTCTTTCTTTTGAGAGATTACAGCATTATTAACCCTTGCTATACTAAAGACTTTCCACAAGAGGTTCCCATGTGAGAGGGTCAAATTGACAACTAATTCTTAAACTAAATTAATGTGCTTCCGTAACTAACAAAACGATTAACAATAACAATCTAAATTATATTATTTTCGTTAAAAACAGAACCGTCTGAATATAAAGCATGGTGTGACATTGCCTTAAGTCTCTGTCATAATACGAAGTGAGTCATTACTAGAATATATGAGGCGTTGAGATCCAGAGTGAACTAAACTACATTTTATTCGTAAAAAAAGCTATTGTGTAGACTGTAAATTTCTCAATTTATTTTTATCTGGCGCTATCCAGAAATAGCGGCCAGCGTTCTCTTGGGCGAAGTACAATTGTCTCCTGCCTTATATTATAAAAATCAGTGTTTGGTGTGATTCCCACTTCTATTGTGGTTGACATATATTACATTTTAACCCTTTGTATGTAAGCAATATTTTAAATGTTTTGAACTAAATTGACAAGTATATTTTCTCTAGAATGAAATTGGAAAAATATATAAAAAATATTTATTAATAATCTAATTACAATTAAAATTATAATTAAACAAAAGCACTAGCTGCCAGGGCTATCGGCAAAAATATATTCGACCACTGATCTCTGAAAACATGTCAATATTGCCGGTAATTATTTGAATTTTCCTCACTTTTCTGACAATTCTGATCATGATCTTAGTGGCAGATTGAAGAGTCAATATTTAGAAAATTCTTCCCCAAACGCTAAGCCCAAAAAGTGTTTTCTGGTTTAACCGATGTAGTTTTCTAGTAAACACAGATATACGTCAATTCTCGATTATTAAATACTGAGGGTAATTTGAAAAAAAACACGAAAAATACAAAATATTTCAAGTGAATGTAGCTCCAAACTCGAAATATAATCCAAGCAGTAAAGTACCAAGACAAATTTTTAAACACTCCATTTTAGAGGACAAGGTGTTCGCAAAGTGTTTAAATGAATACAAATCAAATAAACTATAGTTTGAGAGGAGGGGTTCGAACTCAATAAACACCAATGACATTTTAATTGTTAAGTTTACCTGGACCCGATATCACCACTAAGGGTTAAGGTAGCTTTTCCTTATAACGTTGCGGACAGTACTACCCAAGAGATGCCGGAGTTTTAATATGAAATTCTAATTCATACGAATGAGGAGGCTTATCACAATATACTCAGTGACTAAGGCATTATTCCATTTACATCTTCTCTATTCACATATTTACCTTATATTCTCATATATAATATGATTATAGCTATGGAAAGATATACTTACGAAGGACCATTCCGAAAACAATTTGCTTGATGGTGAAAATCCTATTTGTAAATGGTGAAATTCATTGTTGGAAGAGTCCATATTGAAGCCATGTGTGGAAAACAGATACTACAGATAGCTATACAACTCAACTTGATAGGTATCCTAGCGTTTCTGGAATTTAAAAAAGTTTCAAACGGAATTCCTCGCACAGCACGTTTTACTCGAGGATAACATGTCAATAATCTAAATTCCTAGTTCCTATGAGGATATTTCAGTTTAGTATTCCTATGCTGGGTAACTATTTGTTAGTTCTGGAGTTTTTTAGGTAGTGCTCTAGTCTACGTACCCAATTTTTGAATTAACTTGATTTTCTCGAAACATACACATCTAATCATTGTTTTTTTTTTTTTCTTATTTATAGAAGATTAAAAAAATCGTTTTTCCAAAAATCGCTATTAAATCTAGTGAAGGTCCTGTTATAATACGCGAACGTGAAAAGATACTCGATGAAAAAATTGTTCGCCGCACTGAAGAGGTGGCTTGTCCTGTAACAGGACGTCCTCAATTGCGAACGGTTGAGTACATTGAGAAAATCATCGAAACCGAGGTTAGCCCAACAACAACAACAAAAGAATAGCACATACAAATTAAGCAGCGTTAAAAGTTTTACACAAAATTGGTTATTTTTCAAAATTATTTACATGCAATTGCAACATTGTTGGCACCATTTCTTGTTTTGGTTTTGAGACTTCTTTTTAGCTCGTTTCTTTTTTTCTCTGGTAGATATATTTGTATACGTTTATTCAGTCCTATCGTGAGTATTCCATCTTATTTGAGTAGGACTGAAATAGAAATATTTTCAATTCTATTCAAATCCCGGCAAGGCGATATTCACGATAGGGCAATGTTGAGTATATCAGTGTCCATTGAGGAAATTAATTACTTTCTTTGTACTCTCACTGCACGAATGAATTCACCACGCGTTGTAGTTAGTATGCCACAGATACGTGGCACTCGCACTCGCACACACATACACATACACACTTTCACGCACTGCACATATCCATTATAGGTCTATCATTTTTCGTAGCAAGAACTCTCTTAAAATATTGTACATACATAAAATGTAGTTTGTATATCATGAATTATTAGTCTCCAAAGTAATTTTGTTGAAGATATATTAGTTTTATGCTTACCTTTGTAATATAGAAATAAGGCGTGGAAATTGTAAGTCTCAGTAAACCAAATCTGAGTGGAATATTGTTAGTATCGCATATGGTATTCTTAGTTCCTGTCTTGCTTTAACATCAAATTGAATGTCAATTTCAGTTCATTCGTGTTTTATGTTTTGATAATAATCCTTAAGGACAGACGCCACTCCAACACTGGTGCACTGTGGTGTAAACTCTGGAAATGCCGTATAAAATGTTGGAAATTATGTCATCGTGATTTTAGAACAAAACGCAATCCAATTATTAATATTGAGAAATATATTAAAAATGTGGAGGATGCGAAGGACGAGGCACAGATTTGGAGTCACCACAAAGAGTATTCATTGTTGTAATTATTTATTTTATGCCATAGTCGAAAAGTTATATTTCTTCTATTCGTGAGATCGTGATTTATCCATTTCTCGAAGTCGTACTGTCGTCATAATTTCTTCGTTAGTTGTTATTTCCCCAAGAGAAGTTTCAAATATAATAATCATATGTGTTACATTCCCTCTTTGAAAGATTGGAAGCATAACACAAGAAAGTGCTCTATTCAAGAATGCTACTACAAATTCCTCTGTAGCGTCATTGAAATTTATGTAATAATCCCTTCTTTTCTAAATTTTGTAGAACTTCTCGGAAAAGAAGCAGTCGAGAAGTTTGTAAATAGTTTTAACCATTCCCGAAACGAAGAGTCGTTAGTCCATATCGTTTAATTTGATTATCACTACCTAAATACATATCAGTTCTACCGCCTTAACCAATTAGGGAGATATGACGTACCATAGAATCAGCAATGAGGCAAGTATTCAGCCAATTCTCTACTTTTTTAACTGCTTCATACTTAGGTGGTTCTTATCGCAAAAGTTGACTCCTTATTTAGTTCACCATATTCGAAGATTCAAGATATTTTGTGATCGAATTAAAAAAAGCTTGAAGGAAATTGTTCTCGGTATTTATCTCATCAACGTAGGACACTAGTCGGCTAACCTAACCAATAGTTGTAAACAAACTTCTTCGTCTTCTTAGGTGGCCATTACAACCGGTGGTCGGGATACGGTCGATTTGAGCACCTCTTGCCAGGCGCCTCTGCTTCGCGAGCGCCTTCTCCAATTAGTCACACCAAGCGTGGTCAGTGCTTTCTCAGTCTGGTCTATCCACCGGAGGCACGGTCGCCCTCTTCGTCATCGACCTTCGGCTCTCGCTTCGAGTACCTTTTTCGCCAGAGCTTCTTTATCCATACGATAGACATGATAGCTAGCGTAGTCGCTGAATGTTTAAACGCTGAACTAAGTCAATGTCGACGTAGAGCTCATACAGCTCGCGGTTCATTCGAATGCGATAGTCTTCGCCTACTCGAATAGGACCAAATATTTTGCGAAGAACTTTCCTCTCGAACACCCCAAGAGCGGCTGCATCTGCTTGCGATACCACCCATGCTTCAGCGCCACAAAGAAGCACAGGTAGAATGAGCGTCTTGTAGAATGTCAGCTTCGTCGATCGAGAGAGGGCTCTGCAACTCAATTGGTTACTGAGCCCATAGTAGCACCTATTAGCAATTGTGGTTATTCGCTTTATCTCCAGACTGACATCATTATTGGTGTTAACGGCGGTGCCAAGGTATGTAAATTCGTTAATTACTTCAAAGTTGTGGTTGCCCGGTGAAACATGAGAGCCGAGACGCCGCGTTCTACTGTTTGCATACGGCATATACTTCGTTTTGCCCTCGTTTACCGTCGAGCCCACTTTGGCTGATTCCTTTTCAATCCCATTGAAAGCAGCAGTAACACCTCTCTTGGTCCGACGGATAATATCGATATCATCAGCGTATGCAGGAAGCTGGATACCTTTGTAGAAAATGGTGCCATTGCGATGCACACCGGCCTTTCGTAGGTTCCCCTCTATGATGAAGTTGTAGAGATCGCAGGATAACGGGTCACCTTGTCTGAAACTTCTTTCAGTATTAAAGGTTTCGGAAACGTTATTTCCTACCATGACGGAGCTGCTAGTTTTGCTCAACGTCATCCTGCAGAGTCTTATCAACTTTATTTTGTATAGGCAATTCCGCATCGGTCTATCGAACGCAGTTTTATGATCTACAAAGAGATGGTGGGTGTCGATTTGATTTTCGTGGGTCTTTTCCAGGATTTGGCGTAGTATGAATATCTGGTCTATGGTGGATTTACCAGGTCGAAATCCGCACTGATAAGGTCCAATCAGTGTTTTTGTATGCGGCTTCAATATTTCACACAGTACGCTCAACAGGACCTTATATACGATGGAAATGAGACTGATGCCTCGGCATTTGGCGCAGATTGTTGGGCCAACTTTCTTCAGTACAGGGCAAACAAACTACTTGACTAATACACAACGTCCTTCATTCATACAAGAGAATTAGGTGCGTTGTCACGAAGTCTCAGCAAAGAAATTAGTTGATGGATTTAAGTGGTCTTTTCAAATGAACAACTCCCTGTATTTAGTTAATAAAATGTACGATTATATGAAGTCTCTTCACTCTGTTGTGCGCCACTTACTTGGCCATAGCATTCACAATTTGCATACAATTTTATTAAAATTCCCCATTCTTTGACACTACGCAATGGACCATTAAACGAGGAAATCCCGGCGAGTTGGCAACCCTGCTTGTGATCATCAGTGGTTAAATACCCGAATAGTCCTGTTAATCTCTGGTTTTGTGTGTGTTACAGTTGCTTTATTTTTCGAGTGTGAGTTGAAGGCTGTTGGTTGTCTCTTGCTCATTAGGAGGAAGGGGATCTCTAATTTTCTCTACTTTTAAAGGTCATTATAAATAATATTGTTGGCTTTAAATTTGCAAGGCCTGCCTACGCATAAAATGTATTTATAAATAGCTGTGAAGCAACGCGAAACGCTGCAACGTCCTTCCGAAAACAGCAGGCGGCGAAACCGAGTGAAACTTTACCTGGCTATACAAATAAAACGCAGCGAACCCAACCGTTGCCAGGCTACTACTGTAAAAGGTCAGCAAAGGGACGTAGAAGAAAGGATAGAATAGAATAGCAAGCGTGCACACGAGTATAAAAGGAGGTGCTTAAGTGGCGGTACGCCAACATCAAATTTTCTATTTAGAATTTTATCTGCGTGGCTTTTTAACAATTTCAACATTTTCCGCTGCTTGAACACTTGCCATTTGTGTGTGTAGAGTGTGTGAGTGCGCCTCGCTGCTTTCTTTTTTTCGGTTAGTTGCTGCAGAAAATTTCATTGTAGGGGGTACACAAATGCTTGTAATTATGCGTTTTTTTATGTGCGCCACAACCGCGTCTAAGCCCATTAAAGACCAGCTGGGTCTGCTGTGCTTTGTGAAAATGAAAGCTGCGTGGAAATTTGCGAAAAAAGTAAATCCTGTGGATTTATTTACCTTTAAGATACCCGCTCTAAATCACATTTTATCCTGGAGTTAAATCAATTTTCAATGTGACCAAAATTAAATAAACGTAGTAAATCAAAAATGCGAGACATCCTCTCCAGCGATTCCCGCCTGCGACATAAGCAATTGCTGAACAAATTGGCCCAGAAATGTCTCCGCAAGCACTCATGCACAAACACACAGTCCCAGAGACACATTTGAAGCCGCAGTCACAGGCGCAGTCACAGTCAGTCGTCGTAGGAAGTCCACAGCAGCTCAGTACGGAATGTAAGAGAAAAAACAAAATAAAACAATACGAAAAAGTCGCATGTTTCCGCTTCCGGTCAAAGTTATCTCTTCGCAGATACGATGCTCGTAAATAAGAGCAAGGAAGAAAAATTTCTTACGACATAGTTTTCAGTTAGAGGCCAGTCCACAGTCACCCGCGCTGTCCCTACAGCCGTGCACTGCCTTCGTATGTATGTGTGTGTGTGTGGCTACGCTGGTGCTGTGTAAGTGGGGATGTGTGTGGCTTGCCATTATTTATACGAACAGCGGGACACTGCATTCGGAATGTCTCTTTGGGTGTTTAGTTATACTCTAGGCAATATGTTAGTTCTATGGACCTAAACGAGCGTTTTAAAAATTGAGGGAAAATTAACTAAATAAGCATTGAATTGACATAGTATCAATGTCGCATAAGTGTGTCCATTTTTATTAACTAAACTGACTTAAATATTGGAATATGTATTCTCCACCTCAATATTTCCAATAGTTGTAATTAGCTAAAGATTTTCTAACATATACAATTTTACTAGCATTTGTATTAAGAAAGTCAAAGGGAATTGGTGAAAATAAATTTAAACTGACCTCTTTATTGGCAAACTCACAAGCTTTATATGAAAATACAAGTCCGCTTTATCGTATAGCAAAATCTTAATTTACCGATAGTTTTCAACAAAAATACATCAGTTTAGTTTAACCCAACCCCGTTTAACTATTCAAATCTAGTATGTTGACAAATTTACAAGTCGTCACCCTAAAATGCTCTCACCATAAAGCTCGCTTCAGGGATTCCTTTAGACTCGAAGACTAGACTAGAATCACACAGCAATCCTGAGTTAAAGTCCGCCAAATATTGTGGTCATTCTATAGCTATATTGAAATCAGGCACCAATTGGCGGCATATTTGCAGCAGTATACAATTGGTTTTCTAGTCCAGAGGCTTCCTTTGTTGTATTTATTGTTTCAAGACCCTATTCTTATATTTGCCATTTTGAGTCTTGGTGCGGGTTTGATACCGGATCAAAGAATTTGTATCAAATTTTGTGTGAAAAACAACATAAAGTGCGCGGAAGTATTCCGAATGTTGACTGTTGCATCTATGGTTATGACGTAGAAACCAAAGCTCAATGATCCCAATGGAAGCTGCCGCATGAGCCAAGACCGCAAAAAGCACGCCAAGTTCGGTCGAATGTGAAGGTTTTGCTGACTGTTTTCTTTGATTGCAGGGGTGAGGTGCATTATGAATTCTTGCCGCAGGGTAGAACGGTCAATAAGGAATATTATCTTCAAGTAATGCGGAATTTGCGAGAGCAATCGCCAGAAACGCCCGGATTTGTGGAGAACAAAAATTGGCTTTTGCATCATGATAATGCCGCTGCTCACACATCATTACTTGTGCGCGAATTTTTGGCCAAAAACAACACTGTAGTAATGCCGCAGCCACCGTATTCCCCAGACCTGGCCCCCTGTGACTTTCTTGTTCCCGAAACGGAAAAGGCCCATGAAAGGACGACGCTACGCCACGATTGAGGAGATAGACAAAAATCGAAGACAAGCTAAAACACGTCCACGCACAATAGCTGTCAAAAACTGACTGAACATTCAAAACTGCCGAGATTCTCAACGTAAGTGAGGGTCATGAGTACCAACATAACGCACAAAAATATCGAAAATCGAACATCCGTAGCCCGCGAAAATTCAAAATTCGCGATACTTTTTGAACAGACCTCGTATCCGCTTCTTTATGGCTAGTAACCGATTCTAACAAGTATTAGTGATCGATATCTACATCTATCTGGGCTATGGGCCAACTCAGTTGTATAAATTTATATTTGGTCATCCTGTATGGTTACTCTTCGTTATACTCATATATACGAAATGATAGTATATCATTTGAGTCTTAGAGTATGTCTTACCTCCAAAACTTTATTTTAGGTGTGAACTAATTTCATATTTACAATTATGTAACAAATTCTGTTTCTGAAAAGGCCTCAATCGAGGTAGTTCTCTGTCTCTCTCAACCTAAATATGGTTGATATGGAATTTCGTGAATATTTAAAACATATTTTTAATTAAAGACTATTTTTCTTCTTCGAAATTGTTAACATTATTCAATATCTTCTGTGACTTCAATTACTGAATACTAAATTAGAGTGACTTCACAGTATTTTGTAACAGTTTTTGAGTTCAGTTGAAAATTTCCGGATGATTTTCGCAGATCAAGTTGACCATAATGTGGAAATGGAAGCGTTTCCACGAATTCCACAGAAATCATTGCCAAAATATCGCACCAACCTAAAACAAAGTGGTAAATTTAATATGCTTCTCCACTTTGTTTAAAGGTTGCTCAAGAAAACTATTTTAAGGAAGTGGAATCCGTGCTTCGAAACATAGTTTAATTTAAAGTTTTCTTGTAACGAGTCAACCATATGCCATCTGCATGTAAGGAGAATTCCAGCAAAGCGCTTGCTGGAACTCTGAAAATGGCAGTAATGCTCTTCGCATTTATGGAAATTATATTAACAAATTATAAACGCATAATTCAAAACTACCAATAACGCAGTCGGCAACTTTTAGAACCACCCGCATATGATAGTCAAATAAATAAATATCTCTTTCCTTTCTATGCGTTAGTTGTGTGTATTTTCTTTGCATTTTCTGCATAAGGCGTGTATCAGTGAACGAGTGTGTGCATATTCAAGCAATGATTACTCTCTGCACACATATACGTATCTTACGAGTATCTTTTAGGTTTCCTGTTCTGTCGGATTTTCCGACCCACATACTAGATACTTTGTTATAAAGTATGTATTTATTTGCAGTTCCGGTTGCACTGATATGCAATTCTGATGCAATATCTGCAGCAAGTATTCTAAGAAAACTACAAGAATTGCAAAATATTTGCATAAAAATGGTAAAGGAAGATACAGTAAAGTAATCAAGCAGGAAGTGTCGTCTTTAGACTTTATTATACTCGTAGGTGGTGTTTAGATTGTGGGTATGGCTTTCAGCAACTCTGGCTGGAGGATTTGCCAGTTGCAATTTAAATGGAAATATATTATTGCAAGTTAAAATTTTTTTTAGAAATCCTTGATTTTATTACAGAAATATAAATCGTGGAAATGGTAAATTTATTGGCTTCATTTTTGAAAATGAGACGTTTTTAGTGGCTCTTAGGTTAGGTATGAGTAAGTTAGAAGTATCTATGGATCGTGTGTTGTCCCGTCATCCAGAAGATAAGAGTAGTTCAAAGACATATACGCTGCTTTAAAATTCTAATTTCGGTCTCCTCTCTTAAATCATCTGGTTTTCTTCTCACCAAGTAGGTTGGATATATTGATAAATGCTTTTAAAGGAAAATGAATCAAATCGGTGATTTTTTGTGAACTTTGGCATTTCTATTTGCCAGCTGATTTTGCTTTAACTTGGCCCGTTGCCAAGTCCTTCAATTCATTTTTACAGAATTGCTGCAGAATAAAATATATTTGTCTTACTTTTTTTGTAAGGATAAATAGGGAATGGTAACTGAAAAAAGTATTATTTAAACCTACAAGGCTAATGGTGTTTTGTGTATTATACAATTTTTTGTATTATTTTATTTGTTAAGCTTAAATTATATGTTGCATGCATTTATGTATAATTATATATAATATAGACTGGTGATAGCATGGTTTGCCAACTCGAAGTGATTGTCCGTAGTCGGATAGATGCGTCGAATCACTCTTTTTGTGTTGCTTGCGGTGTCTTTCCACTCCGAAGTAATTGGCAAAATCTTGTGACTTGTGACCTTCTATACCTACCATGGCCGTGACTTCAGTGCGTGCAGGAAAGTGGGCGATGATTTGTTTGCATGTATACAAAAAATAATGTATATGATTTGCACGTGCACATTGCCTTATGTGTACTCGTAATGATGCAAATGTACATATACATCTCTTTTATCTCTGGAACAATCTGTAAACTGTTACAACGTGTACCGAAAGCTTTAAATTTGTTCTAATTTAATATAATATAATTTAATTTGCTTCTTTCTGATGCTTCTGTAGCTGGCAACTGCCAAAACACGCTCGCTTTCATTTGAATTGAAGAGAAACAAGCATAACTGTACATATTTTGGTAGTCGTATTTGTTATCCTTTTGCATTACTCTTGCAACACGTAATACAAACATTTGCTATAAAAATTCCAAAATTTCCATCTTACTTACAACTTAATTCAGGTGGAAACTTGTCGGGAGAAGATAATCTCATTAGAGTTGCAAGACCCCGATAAGGACGACACACCAAATGCATCACTAACACTGACGGATGTAGCATTGGAGGACGAAGAACCGCCTGAAATTTTAATAGATACTGCAAGGTTGCACGCCATAAACGAGCTCCATGATGATGATGAAGATGATGATGCTGTCGAACATGACGGTGAAAATGAAGAAGAGTCTGACTTTGGCGATGACTATGACGACGACGATGATGATGATGATGACGATGACGACGATGATGACGACGACGACGAGGAAGAAGAGGATGCTGCTTCCATAGTAACTGTGCATGCAAATAACGACAAGTTGTTTTTGCGTACGGACGAAGAATTAGCCTTGGATGATTTGGATAACAGCATATTTGGCCCGTCCTCCATTGACAGCGGTTCTTCGACAAAAGTTACAATAAAATCATCTCCACTAACATTGCATCAGACTTTGGCCAAGGAAGTGCTGGTGCTGCCGGCAACAGCTGCTGCAACAAGCAGCACGCCACAAACCATTGTTGAGGTGGTAAATCCGGTGATAAGTGGAGAAGGGTTGGTGAAGACAATCGCTGTGGGTCGCTCAGCACAGAGCGAGTATCCCTCGTTCGATAATGACGATGATAATAATGCTAAAGCTCAAGGCAGAGCTGATGTAATAGACGCAGAATCTGTGCTTCACAAGGAGGAATACGAAGGAGAAGATGATACCGAGTTGCCAACATCGACTGGAGTGCTGCGTAGTGAAACTTTTGTCTTCCCCGTAATGCACCAAAAGCAGCAGCAGCTGCAGCAGCTGCCACAAGAGGAACTTTCGCTAAACGCTAAAATGAAGAATGTGCTTGAGGAATTGTTAGGAAACGAACGCGTCAAATTGAATTTGCAGAAAAGTCTCGAGGAAGAGGAAGATACGGCTACACCGGCTTATGGCGACTATGATGATGATGATGACGACGAGGACGACGATGTAGTTGATTTTGGTGACAGGGGCCAATTCAGTAGGAGCCTATATGTGTCACCAGGCGACAATAATGCTAATCAAAAGTTTCTCGAGGAGTTAATAAGGGACAGCAATAGAAACACAATTAGAAAGTTGGAAGGTGCACTCGACGATGAAGACGACGAAGAGGAAGATTCGGAAGACTCCGATGAGAGTGATTCGGACGATGACGATGATGAGGACGAAGATACTGAGGCATTGCATATGACTTTTGTGGACGGTTGTGAGGTTATAGAAAATCTGAACACAGGAACTCCGCTAAAGCTGCAGAAGTCACAAACCTACACCACTATCACCGAAGCGGCCGAAGCTCTGCCACAGATTGAAGAAGTGGAAAGCACAGGTAATTGGCCGAAAACATCGGAAGCTACTGAGAAGAAAATTGTGAAGGAAGTTGTACGATCGAAATTAACGTTAGAAGAGCCGGTAGTGGAATTAGAGAGTACCGTGGAAAAGTTACAGGCCGAGCAGAGAAAGCTGGAAGAGATAACTAAACAACTGCGCAGATCGGTGGAAAATCTGCTGGCGGACGATATTGATAAAGATGAGAATGACAATGCGGGCGGTGATGATAATGACAATAAAATCGTTAGAACAAGCGAAACAACATATACACCCACGCCCGATGGAGGCCAAACACAGAAAACTGTCACAGAAGTTGTAAAGACGACTAAAATTCCTCACAGAATAGACCCGAGTCAGAGCCAGAGTCAGAGGCATGCGGAGTCCGGCGAAACACTCTTCAATAAATTGTTAAACGCGGGCGGAAATAAGAAACAAATATTTGATCAGCTGACTAATGAAACTATAACAACCAGCACGACCACAGACACCACTGACGGAAGCACTATTGTGACCACGACAACCACCACGGTGTCGAACATTGTGACAAGTGGCATACCGAGAGTGGCGGCTAAGGAAACCGCCGGCGAAGGCGGTGACGGAAGTGGCGCTGCTGCAACAGGAAGCAGTAAATTGCCAACTGCCAAAGTGAGAAATAACAAGAATGGCAAACAACAACAACAACAGCACAATAAGCAAAAGCGCAAAGGTAAAAATGGCAAAAAGTAAATATTTAGATTAGGTTCAACCACCACCAACAACGATACTCGTACTTGTACGATTTAGCGTCGATGAGAATGATAAATATGGGAATTGATACATATTTATTATTTCCAAAAGCAATATTATGGCAAGGCAAGGGCAAAGCAAGACAAGGTAAGGAGCGAGCTGTAAACAGAGACAGACGGGCTTTTACAGAGACAAAAATGGTGGGGCAGGGCAGGGCAGGGCAGGACTTGGCAGACAAATGCAAATTTTGCTTACTGAGCAGGAGCAAGTGAAGCAAGGAAGCCAGCCGCATGTGATGGGAATGTAGAAAAATCTGTGTAAATGCGCGCCTTTCCGTTTGAATATTCAATTTATACATAGTTATTAAGCCAATTTAAGGCATTTTAAGTGAAACATATCAATTAGCAGAGAGTTCGCCACCACTTCACTCACATATAATTTGTTTTTTTTTTAATTCTTACCTTACCTTACTCACAATTAATTTTAGTTGAAAACGCATTTATTACCATTTGTAACTAATATCAATATCCATCCCTACCCATCCGTCTACCGGTTTAACGAGTCGTTTCGTCTCGCTTGCATTTGTAAAAATTAATATTATTTAGAGGCCCATAATATTATGATTTAACCTAACACGAAAGGAACAAAATTTCATTTACCTTGTTTAAATAAAATGTTTGTTTGCTTTTTTAATACTCGTATTTTTTAATTTATACTTTGCCATTTTCTTTTCGACCGTCCATTCCTTTCTAGCCCAATTAGCTATGCCAGCTGCTAAGAGTTTAGAACCTGTACGTACGAATACCAACCCCACTCCTTAGACGCTACTCTGCTCGGCTTCTCAAAAATGCCGCTTCAGAATTTAAATACTTAATTTTTAATGCGAGCGTGCGTCTTAAATTCAGAATAAATATAAATAAAGGTAATTTTGAATGATAATTTCTTTAATCCCCTTCGAAACGGATTTCATGATGTTGATATTCGTGATGTTTCCATTCTAATTTTAAAGTATGTGTACGTGTATTCTTTTGTGACCCAATCACAGCATTCCGTTCGTTAATTTTATTTCTTATTTTCTCTCTTCACATAAACATAGTTTTTAAATAAAGTACGTTCAGCTACTGTACGAGTATGTTCCCCTCTAAGTATAATGTTTAATTATTGTCTAATGTAATGATAAAGTAATGTCTAGCATAATGAGTTGCACAATCGCTGTGGTAAGCTACATTTACAAGTGTGTAAGTAAAATTGTTGTAACGAAAAGTGTTATAAATATATTTGTAATGTAAAAATTTTATAGAATTTTTGAAATTTATTTTCTAGTTGATAATTCGGTTTTAAAAGTAATAATAATAATATTAATAAATAAATTAATGTAATAAACTTTTATTCACTTTTATCAAAGTTGGCTTGTGTAATTCATTTAATCATAAAGTGCGGTCTCGCCAAAGCAGCTCCGTAAGTATTATTCCTATAGAAAAGTAGTGGGTTTAAGGCCCGTATACAATAACGCGAGAGACCGAGTCTCGGACGACATATCGTTTTGCACTGTCTAGCTCTCGTCTCGGACTCTTGCGTTATTATATACGGGCCTTTACTTTGTATGATAGTGAAGTTCACATAAACATTTTTCCACCAAAAACACTACAGCGAAATCTAGGAGTATATATCAAAGAGTGTATATCATCAGCGAGTATTTATCAAATCGAGTGTGCAGTTCGTTCTAAACGAATTTACCTCGTTGGTTATTGTGCGGCGGTTGGAAGTTAACATTTTATCATAAATAGCTAACCTACATAACACCATAAAAATCAAGCAAAGGACGAGTTTTATTATACAAGTTGCTGCTACGAGGAGTACTATTTATATTTAGGGAACTGGCAACACTAATGTCAATAGCTAAAATCTGGCAACACCATAATAAAGTTTGACATTTTTTAGCATAAACGTACTCACAACGTGCTGATGTACAAGTGCTATTTGTTTTCTTTACAGTGAGTTAAGAAAATCAATTTGGCCAAAATATAGAAATTTCAAGAGAAGGTTTTCGTTGGATTATTTTTCACAACTTTCGACGTGGATTATCTCAACAAGAATGTGTCGATGAACGCAGTTCTTTGTATGGCAACCATCAAAAACCACAGTATATCGCTGGTATAGTGAATTCAATCGTAGTCGTAGTTCGATCGCCGACGAACACCGTGAAGGTCGATGCAGTGCGTGAATGCAAGATCGTCATGTGACATATCGTCAGATAGACGACGCCTTGGGCATTACTTCCACTTCCATACATTCAATATTGCATAAACATTTGGCTGTAAAAAAGATTTGTTCGCGTTGAATCCCACATAATTTGACAATCGCACAAAAACATGCCTGTCAATTGGTGTAAGGAAATGATTAAAAAGTTCGACCGTGGTGCTGCAAAAGACGTGTATAAAATCGTGACAGGCGACGAATCATGGATATACTCGTATGCGTATGAGCCGGAAACAAAACAACAATCGACCGTGTATTCCGAGACGAGCTAAATCCAACAAAAGTTGTTCGTGGAAGAAGCACAGCGAAGCAAATGGTCGCCTGTTTCTTCGGCCAAATGGGTCATGTGGCCACTGTTCCGCTTGAGCAACGTAGGACGGTCAATACTGAGTGGTACACGATCATTTGTTTGCCGGCAGTCTTCGGAGAAATTCGTAAAACCAACCGCCAAAGACGAATCATTCTCCATCATGACAATGCGAGCTTTCACTCATCTCGTCAAACAGGTGAATTTTTGAGCAGTCAAAATATCGAATTGATGACTCATCCTCCGTACAGTTCTGATTTGGCACCCAATGACTTCTTCTTGTTCCCGAATATCAAAGGTAAACTGCGTGGTCAACGATTTACGAGCGCCGAAGAAGCAGTTGAAGCGTTCAAAAATCATGTTTTGGAGGTGTCTCAAGAGGAATGGAGGAACTGCTATGACAAATGGTTTGAACGAATGCAAAAGTGTAGTGATCAACAAGGGGAGTATTTTGAAAAACAATAAAGCCATCTTCATTTAAATATGTTTATTTTTTTGCTATTCCCGAAATATAAATAGTACCCCCCGTACCACCAAAATTAGGTTTGTTTTTGTTTTTTCTACGAATTTTTAATCGAATTGCTTTTATTTCATATTATATTTACATATATTCAAAATACTTCTGTTATTCTTTGTTTTGATAGAACAGATATCGAATTTGTGTTTCGCTTTAGTTTCATCGCCACATTAAGCAGTTTATAGGGATGTAACTAGGAAGATTAAATCCAGACACATTTATCTGCTAAGAGACATCCTGCACAGTCGCATAGTGATGCTCATGTGTGCATAGTTTCGGTGTTCACTTATTTACGAAAATATCCGTATAACTAATTATAGAATGTGCTTTTGATTGACTGCTGTTTTGATAGCCTCGCTTGACTATATTTGATTTATTCAATCAAGTTACACGATGAAGTAGTATTTACTTGTTCCTGTTTTTCTATTATAATCCAACTAGTAAAAGAGGTAGGACTTGGTTAAAAATATATGTTAGCCTTGGGTATGCATTTACAAATATATAGCGTGATGGTGCTCAAACCGGTTCATTTCGATCTGTTGAAATGGTCAGTTCAGTCCAGACAACTGATTCATTCAGATGATCGATTCAAGCTACAGGTCTCCTCATTCATGTTTTCATTTCGGCTCCCACTAAAGAAGAGAATAACTTACAGATTGTTATCGGAACGCTTCGCCAGATCATAACTTGTTCACATTCCAAACATGTCTAAACTGAATTTAGATCAAATCATTTGTCTTGCCAGGGCCGTAGAGTTAGTACGATCAAGTACAAAAAAAACCCCTCCAAAGTGCGTTACTTAAATAAGGTTTCATATCTGAGATACATGATTGTACAAAATTAGTAATGAGTTAACATCTCCAGAAATTGTTTTGCGAACATTTTCTTGGTCATGATAAAATATTCAACAACATAACTTCGCAACCCAGCCCGACAAATCGAAAATATTATTATATTACTCCTTCGCCAGTATATCTAAAGTCCACAGTCAAAACTTGAGGTTTAAGGGAATGCGTTGAAGGAATTGTTTGTTGGTTTTAACTAAAAGAAAATGCAATTACCTCTGAAACTAAGTTTACGATGTTTTTGCGTTATTAGTTGGTTTTCTCTGGAGAAAACTAGTAATGCCAACGTGGACATGGTTTATACTTCTTGAGCAAGATAGTGCAGTACCACCGTAACATTTCCACATTGTACGAGTATTACCGTGCTTAGAAACTGTTTCAATCGCAGAATCGCAAACTTAAAAAATATAAAGAAAATCAACAAATAAAACTTCCTTGACTTTTTAAGGACTCTTTTATGTTTAAGTTATTTCTGATTTTTCATAGGGCTTCTTCCTTTTGCAGCCTCTTCCAACTGACAAAACTAAAGATTGCCTGTACAGGCTTGAACAATATTGCAACCGTTTAGCAGACGTGCACGCTCTTCGTT
The DNA here is from genome assembly GCA_920105625.2 of Clusia tigrina. Taxonomy (NCBI): domain Eukaryota; kingdom Metazoa; phylum Arthropoda; class Insecta; order Diptera; family Clusiidae; genus Clusia; species Clusia tigrina. Next base: position 207,304,642 of record OV050031.1, read on the forward strand.
CTTCCAGTAGGATGGAATAGCAGCTGAGTTCTTGAAAGCCGTCGCTTAAAAAATTTAAAACAATTGCAGTTGCTGTGTGTGGAAATTTGAAATATAAAAAAAATTAATTGTACCTAATAAAATTTTTTTATTATTTAAAAGCAATTTAATGAGTTAGTACACAGTCACGAGGACGCTTTGGTGCGACAGCTTTGCTTGAAAAATGTCTATCAAAAAGTTGCCGGTGATGAGCGGAAACTTGACATTATACAGGCATGAATCATTCATACCCATTCAGGACAAATGCATACTCCCGCTATTGTGCCATGAACACTGAGTACCCAAGCTCATATATCAAAGAAAAAACTTCACTGAAAGTACCTTTTCAGAACGCGTCTCAGATGTCTGCCTTTGTCGCCGGCAGTGGGGTGAGAGAGTGCCTCCAAAGTTTTGTAGCATACGAGCTGGTGCCTTTGTGCAATGGTATCATGTCAATCAGAAGTAGTGACGGAAGCGTACAAAACACACTCGCACAGGAGCTACTCTTAAATACACGCTCTCGCGGCAGAGGCACATGCCTCTATACGAGTAGGAAGAGTAGGTCTTTAATATTTAAACGGGTAAATTGATTCAGAGCTAAAAAAAAGTGCCGTTGAAATGTGCGAACACGCATGCATTTTAATGTGGCCGCCTCCTACTCGTATATTTACGAGTACAAGGTCTGATAATTTGCCAATGGCAAGGGTGAGTTTGCAAATCTCAAGTATCAATTAGGGCTTATTTGAGGAATCATTTAAGTATGCAAAATAAAGCATACAGTATCGGTATACAGCATTCATTTTCAGAGCAGTCATTTGGCGTTCGCTTCGGAACACATCTGCATTGGAGTCCAGACAGCTTCGCAGTAGCCCAACAGCATAATTAATATTAATTTGGAGTGAAACACACAGCTTAATTGGCATAAAGCGTACCAATACCCAGGCACACACACACATATAATCTCAGTTGCACACACACTCACCGAACATGCTAAGTACTTGTAATTCAAGCGCACATCTTACCAATCTGCAAGCTGCGCTGTGTCGCCGGGGCAACCATTATGTTGACCAACGGGGCGTATGAGGAAAGCGAACCAGAGCCAACAGCAGCATCAGCATCAACACCAGCGTCAGCAAAAGCAGTTGAAGAAGACAAATCGTTTTCGAGGAGATTCTGTGCGCTGTGTTGTCCGTACGTAATGCATCTATTTACATTCGCTATGCCAATGTTGTGCCTTTCAGCTGCAGATACGAGCATGTCGTGGGCTCCTTGCTGCTGCATGGTTATTGTGTAGCTATGCACTCGCGCTGCATTAATCAAAAACTCATTTCTGTACGTTGAATGACTGTACCGAAATGTTTTTGTGCGCTGTTGTTTAATGCGCTCCCTGAAGCCACCAAAGTTCGTCAACGTGGGCGCCATCGTCATTTTCGTAGTCATCGTCAACTAACTGAGGTAATGTGTTGTTTGACGTTGAGTATGCAACCCCCCGCACCCCTTTTTACTACTCGTTCTGTGATTTCACCTCGTCATTTAAAGCTGAAAAGTCGCATGATGAAAAATGTTGCAATTCGCTTAATTAGTGGCACACTCTCAGTGAAGGATGCAAAAGGTGTGGCGATTCTCATAATATTCTGGTAAGTCTGTAATAATAGTGATAATTTGACTAATGTCTGGGAGGAATCTGATCAGCAGAGAAAAGCCAAAATCGGAATTTAGTTAGAATCCTTCTTTAGCGGAATTTAAGGAACAGCAAAGTGATTCTGAGAAGGATTATTGGCTGAAATATACACCTCGAAATATTGTAGATTTCTAATAGTGTTCTTTCAGGAGTCTTCGGAGAAGAGGAAATACCATATAGTTTTAAACTGAGATAATAATTTGGCTACTCGTAATATCGCGAACAAATTTCTAACTCGCAGCAATTCGGATCTCATCATCGGAGTTATATTCCTGACATGGCCTGTGAACCACAAAATAGTGAAGATAGCTGAAGGCTATGTTTGCCAACTCTGAGCATAAGAGGAGCAAATACCTGCACAACTGCTAGGAAGCTGTTCATCTACAACCCGACCCAAACCAACAGCTCTATGTAAGAAATGAATTCATGAGACCATCGGAAATGCAATAATGAAATGAGCAGAGCAAAATATCATTATGTAAAACTTTTGAAGCTTTCTTGTTCAGTTGATAGTTCTTAATAAGAAATATCAATACTACGTTGTTTGTATGTGGAGTTATATTTATCTATTTCGCTAAAATATTGAAATTGTGATATTCCGCTCATGTTTCGGAAATCTCTTCTTAAATATGATACCTGGTATACATAGATGTGGACGTTATTAAATCGGCACTATTTGTAGTCAGGCAAAGTAACACGAGTATAACAATCATATGGTTCTATTAGGTGCGATGACTGAGGTTCACAGAATGTTGGACCAGTTCACAGAATGTTGAACCAGTTCACAGAATGTTGGATCAGTTCACAGAATGTTGGACCAATTCACAGAATGTTGGATCAGTTCACAGAATGTTGGACCAATTCACAGAATGTTGGACCAGTTCACAGAATATTGGACCAGTTCACAGAATGTTGGACCAGTTCACAGAATTTTGGAGCAGTTCACAGAATGTTGGACCAGTTCACAGAATGTTGGACCAGTTCACAGAATGTTGGACCAGTTCACAGAATGTTGGACCAGTTCACAGAATGTTGAACCAGTTCACAGAATGTTGGACCAGTTCACAGAATGTTGGACTAAGACTTCGTAGAGACGAGCGGTAAATTTGTAGGAGCTGAGCCATATTAGATAAATATTTTAGGATGATTTGACTAGGGCAAGAACAAGTAGGCTTACAGTCTACATATTAAGTTAGTTTCTACACTGTGCTTAAGTGATTAATGGGATCCTTTACCAGAAGATTTCAGTGTGCTTCTTCCAACAACCACTTGCGCCAGACGCTCTTAATTGTTGGTGAGAAGGCCCAGTGTATAGCTAATAAGTATTGTATGGTTTTCTCTTGCTTTTCTAACCAATATTTGCATAAGTTGCCATCAGCCATTTTCATTTTTTTTATTTAAGTAGTTGTTGCAGACAAACTCTTGCCTCAACTCATCTCACAAGCCCTCTTAGAATAGATTAGATATTCATGAATACAGCTCTTTATTTTCTTGTTTAATCACAGTAATTTCTTTGGTTATCGGATGCCAGGTGATTGGCATCAGCCTTGTTAATAAATGCGTCCCATTTGTGACTATATTTTTCCTTAGTAAAGGATTTTCCTGTGTGCTCATTTCGTTCATTACGGAATAAGTATAAATAAATCCTAAACTTGACTTGTATTTTAATTCACATATAAAATAGCCAGAAAATATAATATAATTAAAATCAAATGTGTCAAAAAGTCTGTTTATTCTGGTAATTAATTGCTCTTAAAAAAAAAAATTCATTCATGCCTAGGTTTCGAAGCAATGTAATTATTGCCTTCTTGTAAGTGAATCAATATCATTAATTAAAATCACACTAAAGACACTTTTACCAGTGCACCCACATAAATTGAATTACTCTTGCACACATTATGTTCGCTACGTTTCTTGCAATTAGAATCAGGATTAAATGCAAGAATAAAATGAATAAGAAACGTGGATCTTCTTGAATGCGTGATAGGATTGCAACCCTTAGAATAGGCCTGTACATATTTCCAGTTGTCCACACTTGTGGGGATGCAGTTGTCAGGGGTCATTTTCTCTGACCTGCTTACATTAGCACATACTCGTATTAATTTGCACCTTGAATGTCGAAACAGTTGTGAGGCTACTTATTTATCACACACGCCTTGTGTCTTCACTCATGTACCCTACTCACTAGAATTGTGCTAATTTTTCTCTATAAATAATGTTTGCTTTTGTTTCATACATTTCATTGTATTAGGAATTAATATTACGAGTTTGCCACCACTTCACCATCATGTTAATACTCGTAGTCACAGTTCCAGAACACAATTTCAGCAATTTCCACACACGAGTAGCTAGCAACAATTGTGCGTATGCATGGCATTTGAATGCTCCTATGAAATCTGGTAGTGAAACAGCATATTGATGGCTGTGGAGGGAGTGAGTGAAACATGTACAAGCACAACTACGCACTGCTTGGAGCGTTTCTTGGGTAGTGTGCATATAATTAGTCCCCTGGTGTAAGCCTACATACTTGCCATCATTTATGCGGCAAGTGGAAAATGGTTTCCAGGGGAATACTCGTTGTATATGGAATGTTTCAATATGAATGCATTGATTGAAGTTCCCAAATTACTTTCGGCATAGTCAGAATATTATTTTATTACGAAACAAATATGAAATAATTAACTGCAGTTAATTGAAATTATTTAACTACAATTATATGGAATTTTGTCACCGTAAATCGAGCTTGCACTTAAAAAAAATTGCATATCCCGCCTGTAAGTATGATTCAGCGCCCGATGCAAGTATCATATCCCTACAGCAGTTTGTTAAAGCTGCCCCTAAAAAAACAAATGATAGAAAATATGTTGGCAAATATAGCATAAAAATGGAAGGATGGTCGCAAAATAGACTCATAATATATAACCAAATATATTGCTTGTGTTCCTTAAAATGGGGAAATAAATTGTTCCCTCACAGCACGCCTTTTATGATGCTTACATAATTCTAGTTGACACATCGAATTATTAAACACAAGCTTAAATTTCAGAATTAATAAAGGTAAAGTCAGATTCTGTGCTTATTAAAGTCCTAACATCTTTGAATAATTTCGTTTAATCGGGTCTTAATAGATTTACTGTGGAAATGGCGCACAATGCCAATTGATTTTAATTGTTCTCCAAATTAGTTCCCGGTTGAATTGAATACAATCAATTCTTCAATAAATCATTCGTTCTCTCCTCAATCCTACTCTGCTTCTGTCAACTGTATTAAAAGCGGAAATTCTTGGTAAAAGTATACACCAGTGTATGTGTGGGAATGGTGCAGCAGCAGCTTCGACCGATGGCCAGTTCGATCTGTGGTAACTGCAGGACACATTCAATTTGATGCGACCAGTGGATGCGCACGTCTCATTTGAAAGACATGGAGAATAATTTGTAAAATTACATAAAAAGCGTGTACGTGCCGAGCGTCGCTACATCTGTTGCACACAGTGCTCGAATGTGTTCCATCGATGTATAATAATGGCAAAGTAATTTCAATGTCTCACTGCATATGCGTCGTATTGACAATTGTGCAAATATGCCAATTATTTTCCATGCAATAAGCTTTCATATTCAAAATAACCAACTATGTAAGCATAATTTCAAGAAAGTGTCACTCATTCGAGTAACTTTCTTTATTCTAAAACGAAATAGTTTTTGCGTTATTAATAATGATAAATAAACGTTAAAATATTATGTATATAAAGTCATTAGTAAGAAGGTCATTGGTGATATGTGATAAATGAAAGTCGTTAGTGAAAGAATCGTAAACAACTTTATGACTAAATGGTGCAATATTTTTTACACTAAAGGACTAAGTTCCGGCAAGCAGATGAACTACATGATGCGTCGTGACAAGTGGAGAGATATGAAACTGTGTAAATAAATTTTGTAAGCAACTGCTTAAATAAATTGTTAGCAGATGAAACCATTTTTATTAAAGCTAAATTCTCAAACAAGTGCTTTTAAATTATGCGACATAATCCAGAGATTGAACTATAAGCGCAGCTAATTTATGGGACGGTACAATTACTTATTTTTATTGTACATATTTATTTTGTTATATTTGTATTGGTACTCGGGTTGGAAAAATTACCGTCTAATTTTCTAGGACCTTCCACATCGATTATGTGAATATTCTTTTTGTTTTTAATCTGACAGTTTTGAAAACATAATCGTCCGTAAGGACAATAGAATTAAAATTGTAGTTCTAGGCTGGGCGGCTTTTTATGCCTGCAAAAGAACTATAGGTAAAACCTGGGGAATTAAGCATAGGGTAGCTCTCTGGCTTTACACTGCGGTTGTCAGGCTCATTCTCATATATGGAAATGTTGTCTGGTGGACTGCAGTGCGGGAAAGGTCCCACTACGAAATACTTAGTAAGGCTCAGAGATCAGCAGAATTAGCAATAAGTGGCACCATGAAAACCACGCCAACCTTGACTTTGGATGAAACTACAACTGCCACCCTTAGATCTCTTCTGCAAATTTTTAGCGGCATACTTCGACATTCTGTTCAAGGCGAGCTTACAATGGAAACTTGTTCCGTATGGACATTCGACCATATTAGAATCCTATACGGGCATACTCAGTGAGATTGATCACCTTCCTTCTTCTCTCTGTTTCGAAAGAATTTTTTGGGTAAGGATTCCTTCCAGATAGGAATGGCTCGAGGGGGATCCATCACCAGATACTCCCATCAAGATACACACAGAGGGATCAAAAATGAATACCGGTGTAGGATCTGGATTTTATTGCAAGACGCCGTCAATCAGTGAATCCGTCAAACAAATGGATCACTGCAGTGTTTTTCAAGTGGAAATAACCGCTATTCACGAAGCCTTGAATTGGTTGAGCACAAACGAGGAAACCGGCAATGATACCTGTATTTTATCAGACAGCCAAGCAGTATTAGAAGTATTTTATCAGAATGCATTCCAAATGACATCATGGAGTGTCTTAGACTGTCGCCGATCTCTAAATGAGATGGCTAACAATTCCATATCCATTTATGCTGGGTACCAGGCCATAGGATATACCAGGGAACTGCAAGGCTGATCGACTTGCGAGAGACGGCACTTGTATGCCAAATGTCAGTAGGCATATGGCTGCACCTCTCGCGACTTGTAACCTTCTCATAACGAAGACACTAATTAATTCTATCAATCAAAGGTGGAACTGTGCCACTACCTGCGAAATCGCCAGGCAAACATGGCCGAGGTTAAATCTGAGTCTATCTAAGAATATCCTTAAGCTCAACAGACTACAAATTAAGATTATAATAAGAACCTTCACGGGACATTGTTTAATAGGAAATCATGCAAGAAGATTCGGAGTTTATGCGCATGATTTCTGTCGCAGCTGCAGAAACGAGGGGGAATTGGAAACGATCCAGCGTCTCTTCTGTACATGTACAGCTTTTGCTAGAAATAGGGAACGTTTACTAGTATCCCACTTCTGAACAAGTATAGATAATGTATACCAGTCAGGTGTCAACAACCTTCTTCGCTTTATAAAAGGGTTAGTTCAATCTGGAGGCGGAAGTGTAGTCATGCCTCGCATCCGCGGCTCACAACGGACCCAATTGGTGGTCTAAGTGGCATCACTGGTTTATTGGTGATACGGCTGCCCAACCTATCTACCTAGTAGTTCTATTAACTTTTAATAGGATGTCGTTAAAAACACACAGTTTTGTGAGTGAACTCAAATAGCTTTTCACATAGTCAGCGAATGTGCAGATACGACCGTTTTTTATAGGTCTTTCCACCGACATTAATTAAATAATTTGTCGATTCTCTGAACTTGTTTCCTTCCCCTGGACTGTAGTTGTTTTCTTCCAATTATTTTAATAAAGACTTTGTAACGAATTTTTGTGTAAACTTAGCGGAACATTTACTGAAGCTCCGCGTCACAGTTTTGACCACTTAGTTACGTAATTTAGCATTGACTTCGAAATAGTTTGCATCGTTATCCGCAGAGCAATGAAAGATAAAATTCAATTGTCCGTTGCTATACATTTGCATTGATTTACAACTCACAACGGAACAGATTTGCATGTCCTGTGCTCATGGCAAAAGCACTGTTGGCGATTTATACAGATAGAGCAGGATAGAATACGAGTATAAACAAAAAATATTCCAGGGCACAGAGCACTGCTGTCCACTTTGACCGGGCCAAATCGCAGCGAAATCGAATTTATGTGAAATGCAGTTTGTGCTTTGCGTAACTTGAAAATAAAACTGGAATTCCTTCTAAAGTGAATTTTGGGTCGTTAGTGCGTTCAGACGTAAATCGTAAATAACTTTAAATGTGTGAAACGACAAACGGGGGTAAAATGGGAAAACTGTGCATTACAAGCAAATTTCATGATGCGTACTTCCTCCTGCAGAAGAAGGACGAAAACGAAAACTTGTTTTTCCGCTCCTAATCAAATTTGGCCCAGAAAAACAAACAAACGGACGAACAAACAAACAAACAAACAACCAAACAAAATTTAAAATGCACGGTCAGAGGTTGGTGTGCTGCCAAAAGTCTGGCCTCATCGTGGTAAATACTTTTAAGAATTATTCTAACGAAGTTGCACTTTGAAGCAGTTCCTTTAATCTAAAATTCCAAATATTTACGATGCTACAATTTATTTCTGAAAATTCTTCGCTGTGTCTTCCCCCCTCCCCCGGCACCAGTTCAACTATATATATTTGCTTGTCGTTTTGTATGTTTTTCAGCCTGTTGCTGCCGCTGTTGCCTCTGTAGCCGCTGCCTCTCTAATCCTATTTAACGTACTCGTAACTGCAAATATTGTGCCAGTGTATTGCACGAGAGCCCCGTGAGCAATCCTGGCGAAAAAGTCTGTGCAACAATGCGCATGTCTGTGGTACGTTCTCTCACTGGAAATTGCTGGCTCAACTGCCCCCATCTTGACTTGGCTTTTTCCTAGCTACTCGCTTTGGGTGGGGAATTGATTCTGTTTATTCCTCTTATCCGTTATTTATTAGCCTACTCGGGTTTCGGCTCCTTTGATGTGCGGCGCAAATTGTGTTCTGTTTGGGCGTGGAAAGACAATAAAACGAATGAAATTTGCATTGGCTGGAAGTGGTATGGCGTGTTATTGTTATGTGGTACTCTTTGGGACAAGAGCTTTTGGGACAACTGCGAGCCGCACGCAAGGAGTCGTTCTTCTAAGACAAGGAATGTATTTTGTTAGTGCCTAATGCAGTTCTCAAGGATATTCTTAACCAAATTTATATGAGAGACGTGCATGGTTTATTAATGCGAATTTCAATATATTAATGGGAGTTTGAAACTTGCATTTGAATATCGCACAAAATAGGAGAAATTCACAATAAATAAAATTAAATGTTTTAAAATTTCTTTGACAGAAATTGCCCGCTTCAAAAAGCATTCAAGTCTTTCTCCAAAATCCCCAATATTTATTTGCACATTCTTCTTTATAGGATTTTAAATGTTCATTCTTCAGTTATATGAGCACGAATTACAATGTAAAAATTGCAATTATTCTTTTACGGTACAAATTAAAGAGCAAAGCTCTTTGTTCCTAACATATATTAAATCAATTCCCCTTTGATTCAATAGCTACTCCCTTGAATGCAATAATTATGTAGGTGTAGGTATAAAAAGTTTCAGTTGTTTGATGTCTGTAATTGTTGGTTAATTAAAAGGTTATTAAAATTGGATGTTTCGGGTGTTACATGACGATTGTAGTTTCAGACTGAGAACTGAAGGCTACATTCTGGTGAAGTTATCACCCTTTCGTGCTTATAGCGGGTGATGAATGATTTTTTATGAACGGAACAGGAAGACTTTGATTTGAAAGACACATGATTTTTATCAGAATCAAGTCAAGAGTAGCTTTAGGGGAGTGTCCTGTAATAATACAATAGTTTATCGAGTTTAGGGAGAGAAAGTTGATAGGGCAGTAAGTATGAAAAGAATGATTCGGCAAATAGCGAAATGTAATTTTTAGTAACTAGTTCAGATAAATGGGGCACTACTTGGTCTACATTAGCCTGATATTGTCCTTGATCACTTGCCAAGTGATGAAGAAATACTAAAAGTAAACGAAATAAATAAACTTTACTATATTATTTATTTATTAAATATATTATTTCTTTCTTAATGTGTTCAAAGTCAGTATTGATTTTAATTTTCAAAATTGTTCTCGTCAAAATAATGGTTTCATTGTATAATAAATCCCATGCATTTTTAATAACCCAGTTGAAAGAAGCTACTTAAATTTACAGCAAAACTTTTGCAATTTCAATTTATTCGAATATTGGTGGAACTCATTAAAGCAATAAAACAGTCAACAGATATATTTCAGTCAGTACTGTCGAATTTATATTAATAAATGTTTCTGTTGGTGAGACGGAGTGTGTGATACATATTTGAGTTCTCCAACTACAGCTCATTGCTAAACAGGCAATCATCATGGATTTTATAAATATGCCATCATTGCATTGATTTGTAGAAATCATAATTGCATTAATGGTGAACTTATCGGTTTTGTTAAAAATATGTGCATACATTATTCCCGTTTGGTATATTATTTATAGATATATAAATGCGTCTACACATGTGTGACATTCAATAATAGTAATATAGATAAATGAATGAATAATTTACTCGTGTTTGTATATCACTGCTCAAATCTATTTGAAGCAGGTTGTCCTTGTTTTGTTGGTCTCTGTCAGCTGATGTCATTGCAAGAGAACACTTGACTGAAGTTTCGTATATGATTTAACTTGGCTGTTAAATTAATTTTTCCTTTGAGAAATGTGTGTGTGTACAGACAATTTTCTCAGTTTTACTCCTCATGTGAAAATGCTTTGAGCACTCTGCACGTGATAGTCTTGCTTTATCTACACTCAGTCATAAAATGCATTAAAAATGATTGCCTCCCTAACTGATTATAAAAATTTTAACGTTATAACGTTTGGCTTGTATTATACACAAGATATTCTGACGTTTAAATATCTTAGAGTTATGATTACCTAAGCAAAGGAAAGATTTTAGAAAAACGAAGCAGCTAAATTATTATATAAATTTATTATTGCTAAGGAAAACATTTTTAAGACCCATAAACTAAGGAATTTTAGTTAGGCTTCATTTTATTATTGTTGTTTCGCGTGAAATTTTATAGACTGCTATATTAACCATATAATTTATGGTGAATAATTTAAAGGTTCACGTAGTTCACAAGTGCTCATTCTATACATAGCACTTATTTTAAAATTAAGCCTAAGCACGACTCTTAAAGTGTTAATAATCCGTTTACTATTTGTTGCTTATTCTTCCCGATTATAGTTTGATTTCCTTCGCTCAGTCGCAGAGGTATTTTTTACTTGGGCAGCTTATTTCCTCGAGAAATTAATAACAATAGAAAGATGACGCCTTTATTGAGTTTTATGCATCATTTCTTAATTTGCTGCTCCAACTGTCTACTCAAATTTATAGGAAACAAATCTAAACTTGAACTGCAATTCACTGAACTTGGGTTAAGCTTTGAGTAAGTTTAAGGATTTTTTCCTGTCGCGTTCAAGTCTTTATTTTCTTAATAGTCTCTTTCTAGTTGAAGGCCGTCTGAACATTTCAATTAGCAAAATTTTGAAACCCTGAACAAATGTGGTTTTTACGAAAACAAAACAAATGCTACAACTAAATTTAAATGAAAGAAGTTATTTTTTCTATGAAAATTGGGAAAGTATTAGGAAAACACATTTCTTGAAATATACTTATTTTCACGTTCGGTCCGATTCTATTTATGTCAGACTTTAGAAGTGAGGAATTTTTTTACCATTATCACTCTGAATGTCTGATATATTATAACAAATGTCCTTATTGATGGAAATATTCTCACTTGCATTTCTTATTTACTCGTAGCATGAATTTCAGAGAATTTCAACCAGTCTTTAACTAACTTTCTATTCCCTCGATATTCCAAGTTTTCTTATATATTTGAAAAATGTATTTTTTGGAGATTGCTAATTGATTGACATTGAAAAAACTATATTTGAAATGTTGTTTTCCTGACTAAGGATTGAATGGTGGAATGGTCAGTTGATATTTTGGAGAGAAGTACTCCTAAAAAACTTATATGCTATGGACCTGTGACATGGTATAAATATTCCTATATATAATGAAAACCAAAAACTTCACAATTCTCTACGTAAACTCTTGAAAATATTCGGTGTGCAACAAATTAAATTATTTATTCCTCTTTTGGTTTACCTTCTGAAATATTTAAGCATTTTATAACCAGTGAATACGTTAAAAAGGTTTGGTTGATTGAACCTTGGCTCATTAAATGAGTACTAATAGAATTTAAAGAAAGTGGAAGCCTTCTGCTTCCATAGTTGATTCCCTTTCAGTGGGTGATAATGAAGCTGTCTGATGTATTACAAGTATTAAATGCAGATTGTAAGGATGGACTATCAATCTGATTTCAAAGCTTTATTACATATTTTAAGTGCTCTCATCTATATTTAATGTCGTTGATTAAGATCTTCAGATTAAGCACAAAGCTATTATACCTGTTGCTATGAACTCTGAGTAGTCAGAGTCGAGTGAGACTGCAGACCTATTGGTTTATGTCTAAAGTCTCTGAGGGTCTCATGACAAATAAATTTACGCTAGACATGACACGAAGGAAAGTTCTGCCTATCCTTTAAACAGGTTTGAAAACCAATCACAGCAGTAATGAACTATGATAAAAGGCATGGCTAATATCCTCTCATCATATGTTGGAGGCTTGTAGTAGCTGATTTCGTATGATTTGGAGATGCTTTGACTTACCATTTTATATGCCTATTTCACGAAATATCGGTTAGTGAAAGTGGGGTTCCCGCACAGGCCAGCGTTATAATATTTTGGTCAGATACCCGTCGATGGTGATAGTATTTTATCTTTCGTCATTTCTTCTTAGAGTGAAGGTCGCCTACATCAACCTCAAATACTTGTATCTTACACGAATATCATATTTGACATTTTGTTGTAATTTCCCATAAATAAAATTTAAATTAAAGGTTCTCAGTGAGTTCTATTTGTTCTGGTGAGACGAGATCAAGTTTGATAGCTTTATTCGTTTACATGTAGCATTAATTGACAATTCGAATTATATTGGAAAATTTATTAATGCGAAATTTAATGCAGAAAAAGTTTCTTAAAGTTAGATTAGAAATTGCAAAGTTAATGGAAATAAGTGTATTCATGATGAAGTGCCTGGTCCCACGCAAAAATTTACCGACCCACGCATACAAGAATTGTAATTTTTCTGTGGGGGAGTGGATAAAATCGAACTTTTCTACACGCTTAACGCAACGTTGATTTTTCGTAGTAATGAAAAACTAAAGAAAAACAATGCGAGTATTTGTGTAAACTTTTTTAATTTTTCGTTCAGTCGGAATCTGAATACCGCAAAATATAAATTTTAATTATGAAACATAATTTATGCACAGACAGCTGTAAAAGTTTGAGAGCAAAAACTCCAAAAATTATGCATAATTCTCTCCGCACATAGTAACCAGCTGTGTCGAACTGAGTCGTGCACTGGCGAGGGGCATATGAAGGTGTTAATGTGCACACTGCATTGCAATTTCGAGATATACCCTTCTTATTTGCATTGGCACCTTTATTGAAATTTGTACATAAAAGTGTAAACGTAAGTAGCGAAATAAATGAGGGCGAAGAATACAATAAGAAAAGTTGGAGCCAATTACTCCCTTATGAAGCAATTGTCAGTGTTCAAATATTGGGAAAACAATAACAAACTATTATTACGAGAGGAACTGAAGGAATTTTATTCATAGTAGATTGGTTGTATAAAAAATTCGTTATATTCATTGAATTTTATAGAATAGATCAAAGCTTTATGTTCGATGATGATGCGATGAATAAGATAATTCTATATCTTATGTAGTTTGAAACTTACTGAATCTCCATATCCATTTTGCCTGAAATGTTGGTGGATGAACTTTTATTTCATCGCATCTGCTGTGGTAGCATATCTGATTTAAGTGGTGCGAATATATATCCATAAAAAATAGTCTGAAATTTCGGAATAAGATTTAAAAAAACGGTTGGAATGTTATACCATTACTTACCGCTATTGTAGCTCAAAATATATTATTAAAAATAATATGAAGATCCTAATAGGAGTACGAGGAGTAGTAACCTAATATGAAGCGCAATCGGCTGCCACACCAAGACCTCCAACCCTTTGCATACACAATCTTTATTTCTATTTGTGCTTTTCTTAAATTCGAAAGCTCTGTATCTGATGTATCTAAAAACTAAACCGTGTTATGATCTATTTCGGTATCAGTCCCTTTATATCTACAGAGTAGCACAAGCACTCACAGCATAGGTGAGTGCTTGTGCTACTCTGAACTTTTTTCTTTATATATAAAAAACACTTAAAACCGTCAACAAATCATAAGACTTCACCTCAGCCTCTTCTCTTACCCGGTTGCGGATTCCCTTAACTCGGGAGCTACCACAAGATACTGCGAATGATTACCATAATTATAATGTATGACTTTTTTTTTTTATTAGCATACGCATTCTATTCACAAAGAACCTTAACGTAATGTGGCAGAGTGTTTCTGAAGGAATGCGGTTCCAGGATGTTTATATATGAATTGACAGCTATTTGTATCGGGTTTTTCAATAAGAGCGCTACAAAAGTTTTTTTAAATAAAACAAAAACGGTTTTCGATATCAATGAAATTCTTTATTCCTGTGAAAGTACGTTCGATGCCATTATGTATGGAACTCGATTTCTTTTGCATGGCCACCACGGGCACGCTTGCAGAAGTCCAGACGCTGAACCCAATTTTCAACGGTTTTCAAGCATAAATTGGCCGATACTGCCGCAATTTCACGTTCGATATTCGTACGATCATTGTTGATCATCACGGAAGAAGTACGGCCCAATGACGCCGCCGGCCCATAAACCGCACCAAACCATAATTTTTTCGGGATGCAATGATGACTCATGGAGTACGTGTGGATTGCTGTTTAACCAATATCGCATATTTTGCTTATTGACGAAGCCATTCAGCCAGAAATGAGCCTCATCATAAATTGGACGTAGCGCTCTTAAAGTTGAGGCGACTGACTCCGAATTTCGGTAGTAAATTTTAATAATTTCGACTCGTTGTTGGCTCGTATATCTCTGCATGATGAAATGGGAAACCTTACTGAAGAGAAATGTCAAAAGAGCGGGAAAAAATATGGCGTCGTTTGCTGTCACTATCGATTTACTTTTGTAGCGTTTCTTTTGAAAAACCCTTTATATGAAATAACTTGAGTACTATGAGTATTGGTAAAGGATTCTACTACTAGATTTGAAATACTAGCAATTCGAAGCTAAATGTGCAGATACTCGCAACTTATAATAATATCCCCATACATAAAACAGACCAAATCAGATTAAAATAATACAAGTAGACTCCACTCTTCCGATGGAAATCGAGTATTCTACTGGTGGAAAACAGTAATGCACAAGTTGTTGATATTGAGCTGATACTCGCTGGAGGAGTCACAGAAATAAATTAAAAGGATTACGGCCAACCAGCAGTATTAAAATATGAGTTCTAAAGTGATATATATTGGCATTTATTGCATTCAGTTTAAAGGCGAAAGTTTAATATGATGAATGGATGTTTATATAGGACACTCTCACGCACGCTCACGTTCTACCTACCCGACACATTTCTCTAACGAGTTCATAATGAGAGCCGTTTCATAAGTTTTCAAACTTTTCCCAAAAGTTCAAATAAGTACTTAACCAAATTTTATGTTACTCATACGCCTACAAGGAGTGCACACTCTACACGCTTTCCACTCGTAACAAAGCCACAAAAAAAAACAACTTCAGTTTTATTTACCACTTAAGCTAAGCCAGGCTTCGGACTGGATTTACAATATTTCCCTCGATTTATTAACGCGTTTAATTGCATTAATTTTAGTGTTAACTTTCCGCCAGTCGAGTGCAGGACTGCAGCAGTTAACTTCCAACTGACTTCAACTTTTTGTGGATGCAGTTGTTGTTCTGCTTGTTTGTACAGTTGTTGCTGTCAGTGCTGTAGCGACCGTTGGTGGGTGGCTGGTTGTTGTTGTTGTTTTTGTTGTCACAAATAAAAAGTTTATTTTCATGAAAATTAAAATTTTAATCTGAAAAATAATAACTCGCAGTTATCAACAGCCACGAGTGCAGAGCTTATACGCTGTGCATAGTGTACGGTGCACTGTGTACGGTGTACGGTGCACGGTGAACAGTTCACGTGAAAAGTGGAAAATTTTTCTAGACTGACTTATTGTTATGGTAGTTCCAGTTGGTGTTAGTGTGGGTGTTGGCCGTTGTTGATGTTGATGTTTTTGCTGTAGTAGTTTTCATTAAAATTAAACAATACAAACAAACAAACACACGCATAAAATCAGTGGAATGAAAAGTTCAACGAAAATAACTACAGCCAGCTGGAGGGCGACAACGGGTGCAAAACAAGCAAACATGCACAACTGCAATGAAAATTTTGCTGCTCCATCAGCCACGAACACTTACAAAGCGTAGGAATGCGATGCTGCTCGTTGCCGCATGCTTGCACACACATACAAATGGCTGCGGTATAATATTCTGAGATATATACATATATATACAGCAAAAACTCTGTAAGCAAACTGCCGCCGCATATGTTGACATGCGCACGCCAGATGACACTCGAGCGGGAAACGTGTTAACGCTTCATTTCAGTAGCGTAAACAAATTTCATATGCGTTGCAATGCGTGGAAATTGGGCGTAATGTTCTGAATGCATGCAAGTGGCTGCTTTGGGGAGCTTTGCCTTTTAGGAGCTACGGAAACATTTTTTTTAATAATTAGAAAAAATGAAATAAAAACAAAAAGTAAAAGCAAGCGTTTTAATTCATGTAAATGTCTGCGAAAATGTGTGTGCTCTTTGAATAATGAGCGCTTATATAAGGTGGAAGAAGAAAGGCACGGAACAGCCAATGAGACGGGGCTGTGGTTTACGTTTGAAGGAAATTTCACTTCGTCGAGGTGTTAAAGCCAACTACTTTCGCCAGGGTACTTTAAATATTTATTAATTTGACTTTTGAAAGTAGTGTTACACAAAAGGTGAAAGGAAATCCAGAAAGATTATGAAAGGGCCTTTTTAGAGTATAAAGAATCGCTATACAGATCATCCCGGGCTTTAAAGACATTTGCAGCATCATCATGTATAGAATAGCCGCTCTGGAATCAATCTTTGGTGAGGTTAAGGGCAGCCCAGAGGAATGATAAAATTCATAGTCGCTATTAGACCTGAAATATATATCTGTAGGATATTGAATTGAATTGAGCCCAATCAATTCTATTATAGCCCAATACCGAGGATTTGCATGAATGATTTGAAATAATTTCATAGTTCTTTATACAGACACAGTTTTTGCAAAAGTCATTTGATAATACTTCAACTTCCATGCCGTTGGGCTAATCTTCCTGAAGGCTTTGACTACTTTTAATAATTTTGCTGCCTAGAGCTGCATAAGACAGTTGGTATCCTATTGGTATACCTTAGGCGAAAACTGCCTCAAAATCTGCTACGTATAAACAACCGCGCATCTTCAGTTGGTTAGTTAGTATCTTTCAATATTTTGCTGTTACTTGCTACTGCAGGAATATTGCTTCCTTTTTTTTTGCTGCACCAATCATGGAGTGCGCATAAAATATTAAATATCGTCAACAAGAACCTCAAATGACAATTTGTGAATGCCGCGGCGCTCTGCCCACTGTAACCCCTCCTCTGCAGTGCATTTCCGTGCAATTCATTTTGCATTCGGTTTCTGCAAAAGCGACTGCATACACATACATATGTATTAAGAGGAGGAAAGCACAGAGCGAGCGCAGAAAAACAAGAGCAGCATTTTCGATGAAAATGATTTATCTGTTTTTTCCCTTTTTCAATTACAACTCGTAACGAGATGCACTCAGCCCTGAGTGCACTTAAGGATTTTGCGTTTCACTGCTTTTCACTGCTGCACATCCTTTTGCTTACTGCGCTGCGATGTGCTGTTCTGGTCCGCTCTGCTCTGCACTGGGCTGCGCCGCGCTGCTCTGTGCTTTGCATTTGAGCGTCAGATAAGTATGGCAAAATAGTTTTAAAAGAAGTGCGCGCCGAGTAATAATGGAACAAAAACAAATAACACAAAAAAATCACAAGGAAATAAAAGGAATTTGAACAAATGGCTGTCTACTTGCTCCCACTGCTGAAATCTGTCAACAGACAATGGAAAAGAGAAAAGGCAGAAAAAAGAATGAATATAAATTGGAATATCAAAGATTATTGAAATTCTCATTTTGCAGCTAAATTTAAACTATGTGTCTATATCTGTGTGAATGGATGTGAGTGTGCTCCAAACTCTACGGAAACGTTCCCCACTTCCAAGCGTGCCATTCATTGCAATGTCATTGTCTTTCAATGAAAGTTTCATGCCATTGCTAAGTAGCATAAGAGCAGCCACTTGTGCAGTCAGCCCTGGCAGCAGGTCGGCACCTCTCCATGCCCTTTCATTTCTTCGTTGATGATTTCGAGCTGAATTGCACCAAAGTGCAGCTTAAGTTACTTTACGGAATCCGCCATTATCGCCGGCAGCGCCGCTAAGTGAAAGGAACGTAGGCGGATTGCACAACTTTCAGCAACTTCAATCTAAGACTTTGGCTTGAGTGTTATCTGCGCGTCGACATTCTTATTCAATTTTGTGCTGACATTGAACGATGTGCTCGGAATGGTGGCATGTGTCGATTGCTATTGTCATATGCTGCTACTTTATTTTATTAGTCCTCCACTGGAATATCCGCTCTCTTCTGGCATTTTATTATATATATTTACACATTTTTCCGCATGTTTAATGCCACATTAAAGATTGAAATTCCTTTCGATGTGAATCTTATCGTGTCATAATTTTCACATTCAATTAATTTGTACTTGTTGCACTGGAATATTCGGCAGCAACAATTATTGTCCAGCCAACTGTTGCTTTGGTGGCTTGGCAGCACGTATGCATGTAGTAAAAATAACCACTCTTACAATTGGCAGCGAGCCAGAGCACGAAAAACATGCAGCCACGTTGTGGCAAGAAACGGAATACAGCAAAAAGTAACAACAGAATTAGCGGAAAAAGTTTTTGTTGACAACTCGCAACTAATGACAACTGGAGAAATGAGTCCGTCGGATGTCACAGGCTGCGGTTAATGAAGTGAATTGTAGCTCATCCCAAGATTTTAACGTGGAGCTGTGCAATATGGAATAGGCAGGAATTGGGCACACTTCTTGAAATCTCTTTAATAGGTTAGAGGGCAAATTCATGAACATATTGCTGTTGCCAATATATTTGTGTCATCTAAAGAACTAAAATGGTTTAACTCATTATAATGGTCTGAAATCTGGTAGAAGCCTGGCGGCTATAGTTCCAGTTATAACTTTTTTATTTACCTTTTTATTCCAAACTTCATGTAACGCTCTCCTTTTACAAATTTCTTTGGATTAATATCTGAGTGTATCTCTTCACTATTTCCTAAATAATGATCATCTATGCGAAAAGGGGATCTTCTTTTAAATTGAAATATTATTACGCTATAAGAACTTTGAAAAATCATATTATTATATGTATTCACAAAGTTGTATGATTTAAAAGTAGCAATATGAGCCCCTATAAAACTTTTTTAGAGTATGAAGAATTGGTTATAAGAAGTATTTAATACTATGTAATTAAAATGCTAAAAAATTTAGAGCTTTAAAGACTTTATAGAGGTTGTATAAATACCTAATACTAATCATTTTTCTTTTTACTCCACTTTTGCTCTAGCAATAGGAAAAAGGAAAAAGTTGCCTTTCTCATTTTGAGCGCAAGAAATTATGCAACTTAACTCCATTTGCTTTTAGTCCAAGCTACAGCAACGAGGAGCGCTATCCTCAATACACCTTAGCGTAACGAGCAGACGTATATTAAAAATTAAATGCAAAAATGCTCATTAAAATGGAAAATTAAAAAATAAAAAATTCATGCAACTGAAAAAACTTCCTCACGCAGCAACATAACGCCTCTGAGAAGGTTGCAGCCCCCCGTGTGCTCGTACAATGAATTTGGTACAATACAACAAAAATGTGAAAGAGTACTGGATTAACAGCTTTTTTATAATGTGGAAGTAAATAGATACTCAGTGGATTTGTATAGTGGACGTTTTCTATCATTTACTATAGTAAAACATTTCAGTCAGTCTATGACACTCCAATTGGATGGTTATATAAGTTATGTACTTGTGTAAAGGCATCAGTACCTTTGAAATATGCGCCGCTAAATATGAAATTGCTTTAAATTAATTCGATTTAATACTAAACTATATTCGACTAATTTACGAAAAATGTCCTTTAAAATTCCAAAGAAAAGTTTTACATTCTGGGTTTGCAGTAACAGAGTCCTGGGTGATATTTGTACATAAAGCTGTCTTAATAATCAGAACCATATCAATTAAGATCGTGCGAATTAATTTCTGTTTAGAAATACTGTTTTCACCAGCAAAATGCGTGAGTAGTTTTCAGTGCAGGAGCTACGACTTGGCTCGAATATGGTTCTTCCACTAGTCTTACCACATAATTAAAACTATGATTAAAGAAAACTATGATAGTTTTAGCCTCCATTCAGAAGGGGCAGCCACGAGATATGAAAAACTGGAGCCTTGAGATATGAAAAATTTCCTTTAATACTAGTTTAAAATATGTCAAAGAAATATTAGTATAAAAAAATGGCTTCGTTTTACATTTGCTCAGCATTTACCTTTTTATGCAGCTCTTGTTTAAAGCATAAAATTACAAAAAATTATTTGTACATTATTGTTTTGTGTAAGATTCAAGGGCGTCAATTTGCATTCCACATTTGGGTATTTCATATTTGGATTTCAGTTATTTATTCAACTATTTACCTATTTATGAAAATGAGAGTTTGTGAAAATGAGTACAAAAGGGTCCTACTGAATCTCTTTTCAGCATATCCTCAATTGACATATAGTAAATTGCTTACTCTTATTACTGTCTGAGAAAATGGCAATGCGTAATTTTGCTCGACTGGAAAAAATATTATTGCGAAGTTCGATTGTAGTTGATCAAATCTGATTTATATATTCAGGTAATCAAATCTGATTTATATATTTATCAAAACTAGCAAAGAGAAGTGGCAGTAGTTATTGGCATTTCACAAATATTCTTCTTCAACTTTTGTTTTGGGGTTTTTAAAGTACATATACAATTTCTTTCAAATAGGTCTTTTAAAATATGCTTTTGGAAAACGTACGTAGGAAATCAGGGAAATATATTATTATTATTATTATACCTTACACCATAATTAATTATGAGTGCAAGGTATTGGGGGAATGAGTACTAGCTACAGCGGCTTGAAGAGTAAAAGATTATAAGATAGAAAGAAGCATTTTGGACACCACGCCCGTGGCAGGATTTGCACCTGCAGGGAAATATAATTACACTTCTCATTATATAAAATTTATTAATTTTTGTTCTTAGTTTATGCTATTTAAGTGAGTGAGGACATACAGGTGGCCTTATGAACATAACGCAATGCACGCGGGTAGATCAGTCTTAGTCATCAATTTAATATATATGTCCACCTAAATTTTTCCCAAATCGAATATGCTCGTGCACCATAAAGTTCAGTAGTTTATTAAACGCCAATCGAAAGAAACATTAAAATATAGATAATTGAATTTTTTGCCGGACATCGTTGTCTAGTGGTAGTCTCACAGTTATCGTGTCACGGTTTCAAATCTTGCCTATGGCATTCTCTTAAAATGCTTCTTTCTGATTGTTGTTCTCTTTGAGTTGAAAGTCTCAGTTGCTAGTACTCATTCCACCCAAATCCCAAAAAACATTTGTAACGAAACCTTTGATTACAACAGTCCTTGTGAATTGGCATCTGTTACATTCATTGAAATAGGCTCCAACGAAACTCTGTTTACGAAATAGGAAAGTGGGAGTTAAAATTTGGTATTGCAATGAATAATCAGTTTTCAAGTTTTTTCCAACTTTTACAAAAATTTGGTCACAATTTATTACAAAAATTTGTTATTATGCACCAGTTGCCATTATTTCTCTATATTTTCCACTGCTTTTCATACATTTTTGTGTGGATTTCAGAAGAATGTGTTAAATTAGCCAGTGACAAAATTTCGTCCACTGTACCCTGTAAACACTCATATACACACGCTGAAACTGAAACACTTTGTAAATTAATTACAATATTTTAAATGCAAGCGGTGTCGGTGCAGTTTGTTACTTCACGTCTGGGTTTATTTGTGTGTGTGTGTGGGTCTGTGTGTTGGTATGAGTTTTACGACATGCGAGTACGCAGGGAGCACATAAAGCAAACACTGCACAAACCCGTACGTGCACAAACGAAGCGACTGGAAGTGGTAAATGCGTTTCATAAATTATAATAACCAACATTGTGTGAAGGTATTTCATGTGGACTTTGAAGCCGGGTGGCAGCCTGGGCGCCCGTTTGCTGTTTAGTTCCGATTACTCAAGCAAAGCAAAATTCTAAAATTTAAGAGCAGCCAAATACACTCATGGCTGGCATTTTTCATGAGTTCTACGTCCTCGCATGTAATAGAAAGCAAGCCAACTTTGCACCATGCACGAGAGAAATTTTAGAAAAACTTAAAAGGAAATCAAGTCAAATAGTGCGTAATCAGTCAAAATGCTGCGCTATTCTTTTAGGTAACTGCTCATTCTTTAAGAGATTTAAATGGATCGCATACACAAAGCCACGCACACGTATCAACCCAGCAGTGCAATTGAGGATATGTGGTTAATAAGGACAAGCTGGAAAGTAATATACAGGCAGGTAGTATTGCAAAATAAAGTGAAAGTCAAGTTCCTCATAAGCTTTTTCTTTGTTTAGGTATGAGTTACTCGAACGTATTTTAAATAATCAATTTATAATTTCGTATGAACAAAAAATGTAGAAATTTTCCTGTAACCTGCTCTGGGAAAAATGAAAAATTATATATTTATTCATTGTGCACAAAAGTAATGCTTTATGCGGTCTGGTATGTGACTATTTGAGAGCGAGTTCTACTGTGCTGGAGTAAACACTGTATTATCCGAAATTCTCCACAAATTCATATTGCTAAACATAAATTAAAGCAAGTTGTCGAATCAAATATATAAACTCTTCCTACAGCCGTGGAACTGTTATATATTCTAAATCTACATACTGTCGCTGGAGAAAGAATCGTTTTATGCAAAGCTGATTCAAGTCACAGCTGATCTACCAGATAAATATACGATATTAAAAATCTTTTCCAATAATCAAGAATTAAACTATATGCTCAACAATTGAGACCAATATATCAAAATCCCATAAGTCTTTGTTCTGAGACACAATCTCCAAATTTTTTTTTTTTATTAAGAAGTGAATTACAAATAATTGGGAAATAACAATATCAAAAGTATATGCTGAACATCATTAACTTTATATACATTCAATTGAAAGTGTTCGCTTTCAGAAGGAATCAGTCAATTAATGACTCCAAACAAATTGAAATGCAAATCAATCGATGTTAAAATTTCTCTAAAAATACCTTTGCTCTGAAAATTATGTTTTATTATGTTTACGCATATTTCCAGATCAATTGTGATGCACAATGAAGAAGATAAATTGATGCATTTTGGTATTCTGGGAACTCGGATTTAAACAAATGAATATTTTTGGCCTTGATAAATGACATTACAGACTTAAATAAAAAATGATTATATTCAGGGATCGAAATTATGTAATATCCCACAATTCAAATCCATTTACAGTATATTCTTTTCCCGGCTGTTAGTACGACTTAGCATATGACAACCATACCAGATTGTCTATCCACTCATGTAAACACTGTAAATTTAAATTTGAAATTATCTGATTTAATCCTATTTTACAACTGAAGTCAATTAGGGTGGAAATATTCTATAGAATAAATGATTTTTAACCACAGTTCAATGAGAAAAATGCAAAAAAATTTCATTTTGTGAGTCAATCAGCTGCTTTGCGAAAATCTCTCCATACTTCTCGCTCTCTATCTCTATCTCTCTCTATCTCTCTATCTCTCTCTATCTCTCTATCTCTCTCTATCTCTCTCTATCTCTCTCTATCTCTCTATCTCTCTCTATTTCTCTCTATCTCTCTCTATATATATCTCTCTCTATCTCGCTCTCTTTCTTCACTAGTTTTGGACCAAGTCTTAAAAAAGTAATTCTTCGACCTTTTTGGTTCTAAATTTTCTATTAGAGTATACTCTTATTTGACTTTAAAAAGTCGTCAATCTCAATTTAGATTGATCCATTCATTGATTTACTACAGATTGAGCAGTCATATAAATAGGGTAAACATTCATCTGTTGAAAAAAGGATTTTTTTAATAATTAAATAATGATAATAACCACGATTACGTCGACTTTGTTTTAACCCTTAAGGACCTTGTTGTGTACCACTTTTAATTAGGAACTGGTGTGAAACTACTTACCAGGGGGCTAGTTCTTTCCCACACAACAATGGTTAATTATTATTATAAAAATACATGACTTTTGCACAGTTGTCATTTCACTGCTGAATGAACTCAATGACATTGTAACTGGTAGTACCTGACTATTTTGATACAGCCTGTGATATATTCCTACCAACATTGAAGTCCGACCAATACAGTTTCGTTACATTCAAAGTGCATTCCATACAATCAACATTACATATTACATATTCCATACAATCAATTTATTTCATTCCATATTCCACACAATCAAGTTTTACATTAGTTTGCAACTAGTCACGTTCACTGCCGGGTGTGCCAAGCGTCATTTGGTCTAGAAGCGGGTATAAAAGTTTGTGAGTGAGTGCGCAATGCGTTCGGTTGAGCGAATAAAAAACGCCAACTGCAGCGTGACGTCTGCTGCAGTTGCTGGTTGTTGACGTATGCCGTTTTCTTTTATTCTAATTTCACATATTTGTAATAATATTTCAGCAGAAGCGCGCCAAGCTACGAGTATGCATGCGTATGCAAGCAACCAACACACCCACCCGAGGTGCAACTTTCTCCGTACGATTTTTGTTTTACTGCATTTTTACTTTTTTTTCCTATTTTTATTTTATTTTTATTTTTGTTGGCATCTGTTTTCACATTCAGAACGAGTGGTTTTGACATTTAGTTACAATTTTTTATTATTTTTTTTTGTTTTTGGTAGATTTGCTCAGTTTTATGCAAGACACACAATGCAAGTTTGGTTGTATAACATGTGACACAAAACTGGCGTGGAGTGTGCGGCAGTGCGTCAGTGCGTCATCGGTGTGCAGCCAGTGCATTAATGTAAGAAGATGGATTTGTGAAGATCACGTGGATTTGATGTGCCACATTTGCTGCTTTCCGGAGCACTACTTACCAAGTGCGGGATAATTCGTTTCATTATTTTCTGCATGGTATGTAGTGAAAATTAGCATTTTCAAAGGACATTTGCGTGAGTGTGGGTATACGGGTGTGGTTTTTTTGTAATGGCTTTTTATGAGTGTTAAGTTTGACATCTTTTTACACGGTCAGGTTTTGGATGAGTGAATTTCTTTAAAAAAAAGAAATACACAATATTTGGGCTCTTTTTATATGAAATAATATTTTTAGAACGGAAGAAGTGCATTTGAAAGGATTTCTACCGTCCTTAACAAATTTTCTTCATTACTTCAGTAATTTCCATAAAAATATGAGTTTTTTTATTAAGAAACTGTTCAATGTTGAAAATGAAATTTCCTCATCAAACCCAGTTTGTTTGTGGCAGATAAAAGAGAATACATAAAGTAGGATCCATACAGAAGCGGGATACACAAAATTTAACTTTTACACTTTACAGATAGTTTTAATATAAATCCTTTTGTTACAAGAATCAAATCAGAAGACCGGAAAGTCCGCCTCTTCTAACTGCAATGTCGACACCTCACTTACAATAACAGCTGCATTTCTTTTCATGATGCAGTGTCAAAATGTGAGAGTAGTACTATCAATCTAGTGTGTAACATTTCGGAGCCCTGCAAAACTTATCGCGAATTTTCAATTTTCGCTGGCTACGGATGTTCGATTTTCGATCTTTTTGTGGCGTTATCTTGGTACTCATGACCCTCACTTATGTTGATAATCGCGGCCATTTTGAATGTTCAGTCAGTTTTTGACAGCTATTGTGCGTCGACGTGTTTCAGCTTGTCTTCGATTCTTGTCCATATTCATAACCTACATACTCATATATAAAATGTGTTTATGAAAACTCCCACAACTCATACATAATAATAACTTTAAACCTAAATAAATTGATCAATGAAATTAAAAAATTGATTCAGCAGCACTGTAAAACATCAAATAAGAAGACTTCACTCCATTGCTATACCCAACATTTAGGAATACTCAGAACTGCAGAAGCATGGACGATATATCAATAAAATAATTCCTAATACCAATTAACCGAATCATGAAAGTTAATGCTAATATTGTGATTGATATACTTCTGTATAATTGAGCAATGTGAACAAAGTATCCTTGCAATATGTAATATTTAGTACGAAATTAGCTCATTTTATACAAATTTGCGCAATTTGATACTTTTCTTGGTTGCAATGGTAATTGTAGTTAGTTTAGCTCGAATGCCCTCTTGTTAACTACAAATTCCTTCGTTTTGAGATCAGCCAAAGTTCGCAAAATCGCAACAAAAAGTAAATAACTCGCTTTGTAGCCACCACCGAAGAACAATACTTGACATAACTGAGGTTTTCACACATTCACCGATTCAAATATTTACTGAGTCATTTGTGATGTTGCAATACTACTTTTTGATATTCCAAATTCAAACTTTGTTAAGTAAATTCGCTGATATTGAACATATCTAACAGCTGAAAGCGCAGTCATAATTATTGACCACTCACGAGTAAATCGTTATCATATTCTAGGGATTACTTATTGTTAGTCCAATTTATTTTGAAGATACAATAAATAATAAATGAGAAAAAAAAATATTCTAGGGAATGCTTCAGGCCCGTTTGTACTTTTTTGTGAGATGCAAGTATACGAGTAACTGGAGATTTCCCCATTGTCGTAGTATGATTGCGTGATTTGTTTTCTTTGTGCTTTGGGTAAATGATGTAATGTCTAAAATCGTATACTTTCAATAGACGGAAATACTGACCAAGTACCAAATTGCTGGACTACCATATACGAATCTTGAGCTATATAACTCAAGATACGATTATTATGGAAAATAGTACTGTGCGTATATTTCCGGTGCAAGTTGTTGTTTTTTCTTATTTAATCACATTGGAATCGAATCTCGCACAGAGTAATAATTGGAGTTTGGAGGAAGTCAACCCTTTAGCAGAAGTAGTAATTTAATTGGGTGCCGAGAGTAAATTATTTACTTACTCAGTCAGCACATATCTCTTCGTTTCGTAAAGAGATGAAATCATTTTAAAATCATTTTAAATTAATGAACAATTCTACTATTTGTACTCGTATTAAAACATTTTAAAGCCTGATTTTTATGTGCATTTTCGTTTGTGTGCCTGCAGGGTATGTGCTCTGCGCTAAGGCGGGCATTTAAATGATGGTCCAGAGAAATTGTGAAAAGTGCAATGTACGTTCGTGCATTTGCGCATTCCTTTTAATGCGGTTCAGTGGCTAGCAACATACTCGGTCTTCAGCATCAGCTGCTGCTGACGTTCGTTCACGCTGTGCTGCATTTTAACCCGCACTCTGGGCCATCAGCAGCACAAATATTGAATATAGTTGCACAAGGGAACATCTGTGCACATCTTCAGTACGCATTCGCCTACACTCGCTCGTTTCTCGTTTCACTGCATTTCTGAACCATTTTCTCCTCGCTTCTTAATATCATACGTTAAATATTGTCTAGTCTACTTGTAGGAAAAATATGATATGTAGGTTCTGCAACTTGCGGCGAGTATTCCTCCCGTCGCTTGAGGCGGAATAAGATACACTTGTATTTGCACCTTTTAAAAGATACACACAATTAATGGCGAAGGAAAACGTTGTATGCACAGGCCATTAATTTACTCCGTTGTATCCATAACAAAGATTAATAAATATGATTAATTTGATAACACCTCCTCGTACGAAAGTAAACACAAATACCCTCAAGCAGATAAATCACCCCTTGCCCGAACATTCCGCGTACGCTTAAATGAACTTGTTGCCAGAACCACACTCGGATTAACCATCTCATTAGTTTTAATACGTGTATATAGTTTCATCGCAACGGAAAAGTTTTCTATTGCTTTACTCACACACTCCGCTGTTTTCCTTACATATTCAAACATCCGTGTTATCGGCCAAAGGGTGCCTGGAATGGGGATGTCAATAACAATAAATCGCCGTAAATTACCAATATTAAGTTCTCGTTTTTATTTTTCTGTGGAAAGTTGAAATTGTTGTCTACAGTTAACTGCAGTTGAATTTGTGTTTATAGATTCAGGCGGTATTGAAAAAATGTTACTTTTTTATACCATTTACTCTAAAAAGGAAAGAGGGATATAGTAAACTCTTGCGGGTTGAGCTGTGTTTGTAACATTCAAAAGAAGGTATTTTAACTATATATATATATATATCTATAAATATATATATATATATATATATATATATATATATATATATATATATATATATATATATATATATATATATATATATATATATATATATATATAAAATAATAAGCTTCGCCTTCTCAGTCGATTTGGTCTTGGTAATCCGTCTGACCATCTGTCCGTCTGCGGGCAAGTTTTCTCCACACCATTGTAGGCTACAAAAGTATAGTTAGTATAGTTAAGAATTAGATAGCTATAAGAACTAAATCGAACACACCTATCTACCAAATATGCAACTGTCGACAGTTTATTTGAAATTTATTAGTTAATTAAATCATCAAACTTGTTGGATATGTACGAGTATATAGGGGTCTTTCTATATCCTACCTTCTACCTAGGGTCGGAGTTATACAACTATGTGCATAATTTCTTTGGGGTAAACGGTTTCTCGTAGCTGGTTTAGTGGATAGTTTCATAATCAAATATTAAAAGTCGTTGTTAGATGTGGTTCATCCTTTTCCATCAAACCTAGATGACTCCAACATAATTAAATGATGATATTCATAGCAGCAAAACTCAGTCAAAAGAAGAGTAATTGTATTTCTATCAGGAAATTATCAGTTGATATATTATCCTCCAAATATGAAGTTGACTGACTGAACATAATGGCTACTCTATCTTGAAAGAAGGACTCTTAAAATTATAGAACTATTTATATGTACGAGTATATTGACAACAGACGGTCAAATTTCGTAAAGCAAAGTTCTCTTCTAGTTTTAAGTCAGCAATTTTCCGTTGCTAAATTTGAAACATCAGTAGTCAAATGAGAAATTTAATCTGTACAGCCATCACACAGACGAAAAAAAATCTCCATTTATATCTATTTGATGACTATCTGCTTTAGTTAACATAATAAATGACTTCTGTGGCATTGTTGGAAACTTATAAATAGAGCTTTTATGTTAATAACCAGGTTAGTTGCGACCTTTCACTTTTGATTATTTTTATCCATTTTTACACACAAACTATTAATAGCACTATTTTTTTGCCATAATGATTCGCAGGCTCCTGCTACCACAGAGTATCGATATTTATATGATGTGTAGTACATAACTGGCCTTGCAGCATGTGGTAATAATCGTCGTGTATGCATCTATTCATTAAGGCTGCCATAAATTGGCGCACAATTACATAATGAGTTTAATATTGATTGACCTACAGCTGCTGTGCTTATAATTATGTGTTGGAAATCAGGTGCATTGAAATATTTTGAACAAGACAATTGAACTAGAATATTAAATAATTCTGTGGTGTATAGTGGCATTCTTGTCTTGTTTTCTTTATCGGAATATATGAATTTATATTGCATGGAACTCAGTGCTGAAACTAAACTGAAGCCTGAACCATCTGAAAAAATGGCCTAATATTTTTTTATTTTTGAGTACAATCCTCTACGAGTGTAAGGACTTGGCACATTTTCCCATGTAGATTATGTCACGAACATCAGTAATAGTGACGGAAGCAGATCCTTTGTGATCTGTAAATTAATGAATCTTTTTATTTTGCAATTTGGAAATATATCTCTTGGCGTGAATTTGATAACAGGAAAGCATAGTAAAATTGTCATATTATTGGTAAGGAATTGATTAAGAGATTTTACCCACATTGGATTATAAGCAAATAATTCTTTTTTATCATGTTGGAGATATGAAAGAATGTGATTATGATATAGAACTGTAAATGAATTTGTTGGTTCAAGGTCCCGAAATCGGTTCGAGCATCTTTGAGACAATTTGAAAAAGTCGAAAATTGGATATTGCTCTTTAATACATATCTATAAAATTTGCCTTTACCGTCATACCCCTCCAACTTTTTGTTTAATATATTTTAGTTTTGATAGTATTTTAAAAAGTTTCTGGTGGTATATTCAAAAGTATTTTGTGTGTGAGGATCAATTAAGTATTCAGTACCGACTGCGATGCATAACAATTGCTTCTCTATATAGTAACAAATATTCACTGCGATTTGTTCCATATTCCTTAATTGACGGCTCGGTATGCTGCATTAAAAGCAAAGTACTATGTCATCCTTCATGGGACTATTGGGCGCATCTTTGTTTTCAGTCTAGAACTACAAAGAAAAAATGGAACTCTTCAAAAACGTATTTTTTGCTTCATCAGTTTAGCAATTTAGCCAATTGGCCCAAAACGTGTCGCATCTGGAGCACAGTCTAAATAGTTGCGTATACGGTTGTAAATCAAAACAGCCATGCAACCCTACTTCGTGAGTCCTTGTTGTGGTCCACTTGAACAGTGCGGCACCAGTGTACGCACAACGACAATGCAACTAGCAATGGCAAAAACAGAGTAACTGCTGCATTGATGGTTTTTATGAGTGTGCCTCTGCCTTTGCCAGAGTAAATGCAAGTTTGTTGGACAGCTGCTCGTGTGTCTTTCCGACTGAGTGCGCTGTGGTTTAGCCTGTAACATCACCTACAACAGCAAGCCAGCAAGTGCCACCGCTAATGCCAGCATCAGCTGCAGTAGCAGCACCAGCACCAGCTCCAGCACCAGCACCAGCACCACTGCCATCAAGTGCAAGCAAAATTTATTTCAAATATTTTCGCATATTGGAGCATGTGCCGCATTGCAGTTCAGGACATTGTTGCCTCCGCTGACTGTTTGTCTGTTGTCTTGAGTTGAGTTCGGAATGCTGCTATAATAAAGACTATATGTTGACAACTTTGAAGGAATTGTAGTTACTTTCAAATAAAGTTGTACTCGTACGTAGTGTTGCGTGCAAGTATGCAAAAGACAACTCTTGTTCGTACGTCCGCGTTTGGTTTTTTGGGCATGCACATAGGTGAGTGTCAAGCAACGATTGCTGTGGTGAGGTTTGGAATTCTTCCAATGTTGCAAAAATGCAAATGTAAGCGTACTTTGAATTGGAAGTGCACTCAATTGTAGTATAAGCAGCGTCATTCTCAGAGAGTGCACTTGCTGCCATACGAAATTGAGCTGAATTCGTAAGTGGGGAGTAGTTAGCTAAAATGTCTTTGTCTGTTGTTGGTATATGCAAATTTGTTTAGAAAATCTATATGAATTTGAAGGTTGCTGTCTCTAGAGAGCTTTTGTACTGAGCTCGATCTGCCTGTGTTATATAATATTATTTCCACTGATTTCGTAAGATTCAACCGATGTATATAACTATTTTTAATCTGGTTGCTAAATAAATTCGAAGAAACTGTTTTTGTTAAGTCCTCACAACATTGCGAAATTATAATTCTTTTCCACATATCGGTGGATATATATATGTGCATAGTCGGGCGAATATTGTAACCCTATTGTAATTGCTGTTGAAGCACTGTCCAGCACTATGAATTATAGTTGGACATTTGTCAGCCCAAAAATGACCGTTGTGCCAGGAAACATTGTGGCCTTATAAAATCTGATTGAGGAAGACCGCCAGGTGACATATCTTGAGATTATGTAATTTTTTGAGGACAATGTAACAAGCATATAAACTATTTTGCCCGATGAGAAATTTCTGACTGCATTGGATCTTCAAAATTTGACAAATTGCTGAGAAAGGCGAGATCCGTTGAGTCAACAGGATTTAGAAGATAATCACAAGAGATTAATCATATATATATAGGCATGAGCCGCAAAGTAAAAGCCAATCGGCTGCTTGGGTCTCCCGTGACGTGCCACTTCAAGAAAGCTTGTTAATATACGTACAGTAGCCAACAAAATGGTCGGAAATAAAGGAAGCAAAGCCTCCAAAGTCTGTTTCTTCGCCGGAAAGGGACACTTAATGGCAATGGGTGTGCTCCCATTTCTCTATACGAAGTCATCAAAGATGTGAAGAAAAATAACGATAGTCAACAAACAATATTCGTCGGGTATTCAGATTAATTATTGAGAAAAATATTTCTTAAGAGAAAAGCTGTGTTAGTGGATGAAGAATTCTTGAATTTTACACCATGAAAATGCTTCATTCCTTATGTGAACTTTACGGTATCTTTTGATACAAAATCATCCACGAATATCAACGAACCAACAACTGACGCTCAAGAAGCGCCAGGGCACATTTTTACTAATACACAAATTCAAGTTATTTCTTCCACCTTATGTAACAAGGTCCTCCACCATCTCAACTATAGAAGGAGAACTGAGAATTGTACTCTGCCCTTTATAACTAAGTTTAGAAACAAGTTTAATTTTATTTTAATGAACTGTTTCTTGTATTCTCTTGTTGAGCTGACTAGCTTCACTTCTTCCTCTACTATACAAAAGAATAGTGCTACTCCCATGCATTTCTGGTGGAATTCTGACTGTTACGCACAGAATTCCTCCGTCATGTTGATTTTCCCTATTCAACATATTGTTGTGAAAATAAGTTCCCTACTATTCCACTTCCTTTTGCATTTTTATTAATTAATATCATAAAAAGCCAAAACAAAACAAACAACGAGCAGGAGAGAAAGAGAAAAAAAATAAAAGGAAAAATCACAGCCAGACGAATAAAATTCGCCCCCGCCCTCTGTTCACTTGCCCAATAGTAATCACTTTCAATTTGTTATTAAATGCATGCGTTCAACATTCTCCCCATAAATGTCACAAGCAGAGTAAAAATTACGAAATAATCTATTTAATGTGGCACAGTTGCAAAATCGAGTTAAGCCATTTTGCACATGACGTTTCAACCGAATTGCCGCAAAGTTCTGCCAGAACGTACGAGTACGGCCGTATTTAGATGTGCCTGTTTGCTTTGATGCCTAAGTTTATTGTTACGTTCATTTAGGAGTGGCTTTGGCAGTGTTTGCATTAGCACTGCTGAGGACTTCAGTTTTATCGCTACAGAAATCGGCACAAAATAACGACTACAGCAGGGAAAGCATCCTACGCTTTGGGCGAGGCTTCCTTTGCGTTGTGGGTCTTTTATGGCAATGAAAGAAAAAAACATTTTCTCTTTAATTTTTTTCGGTTTTGTTTTATTTAGTCAATTAGTCTTAATTTTTAGAATCTGGTTCGTTGGCAATAAAGGAGAATTGTAGATTGAGAACTTCTCTAGAAGGATATTATCTTTAATGTTGCGGTGGGTAAACCCAGAGAGCTTTTCGTTGGTCGTTCATTCGATGAATTTGAAGAAGTTCGATTATTTTGTAATTTGCTTGTATAAAACGCTTTTAGAAGAATGTGTAGGATGGTTGAATGTTTCTCTCATTCTCCTAATGCAGTTTGCGAATATTCAGCCTGACAATTAGGATGTGTACCAGTGATGAGGTGGAGAGGAAGGCGGGATAACTTTTGTTGGGGTCTGTTAAAAATTTGTGCAATCAATTAGAAATGAGCAGCTCAGGATTCTGGTTTAAAAAACTTACAATTAAAAAGGACATTCCAATCGAAAGAGGTGCTACAAGAATTACATTACATTAGCAGCCTAGTGAGCAGCAAGCATTTTCGGGTATATTCAATAACATATTGGAGTTGTGCTACAACTAGAGGTGTGCTATATATAAATGGAGATGTTTCACTTGTATATTTAAAGTTTGATCTATTCTATAAAAGATACTTCAATGTGGGAAATTTCAACATTGAAGTATCTTTGATATACAAGTGAAACATCTCCATTGGCTCTGAGCGATCTGATATACATATATCTTTTAAGATACTCTGAATGTCCAAAAGGAGCTGAGCAAGTCTGTTTAGAGGCTTTACGGACTGTGTGACATGGAAGTATATTTTTTAGATATAAGAGTGTGGGAATATAATCTTTGAGATATGTTGACAAATGTGAGTCTCATATTTCTTAGACTATGGCCTGGTTTCACATCCAAATCTCCTGTCAAGAATCTACAACGGGGCAGACCAATTAATAATGTTTCTAGCGTTCCAACTGCAACAATTGTAATTTGAAGAAGAAACCTATATTATGAGATCCTAAATATGAACGCCTTCCGTAGCGAAAGCCACAGGTCCCATCCTGGCGTAACAAGCGAGCTTACAAAAACCATTTAGAAACTATCCAAATTAAACCAAACTTTTAGGATACTTGCAGAACAGATAATTGGGTGGAAGACACCGCTTCTCTTCATTAACCACCGCATGCTTTTGACTTTTCTCCCGTGTGTAGTTCTGGCAGAATCCCACAGTGTTCAGTTTTACATAACATAGATTTCCCAACCACCATATAGAAACCATATTTGGGGTAATACACAGCTGTTTTGCCCAGCTTCTAATTTTCATGAATTTTCTAATTTATTTCTTCCATAATCAAAACAGTTTTAACAGCTTTCAGTATGGAACAATCATTATTCAATCAACTGCGAAATCGTTGAAGATATCGCTGCAGAACTCGTACCATTTTAGATTCGGCTTCGACCACTCCAATTGTTCATGCATACAATGGACTAAGAAACACTGGTCTAGATTGTTTTAATTGCTGGTATATTAAATCGAATTAATGGAATTCATTTATTTTACTGAAAGAGTAAGAATCCCTAAAAAATTCTTCTTTCCTTGCCTTAAACTTACAAATCAGTCAAGCCTCTGGCTCGGCGCATTTATTGCCCATTGTGATTATTATTACAGCCCCTTCGACCGATTGCTCGTACAAATTTTTGTATGACTTTTTTACTTACATAATTTATTCATTATTTTCAGTTATGGCGCTTCTTGTTCCGCATTTGTTTGGTATTCTTTGCCATGAAAAAGTTAACAGATAACAACAGTATTAATAAATCGTCACATCATCGTTGTTAACAATTTCAACACAGGAGAGTGTGGCGGAAAACTTTTAAGATGGTACTTTGTGTCGAATTAGTCCTTGAGGCAGTTGGTTCTGTTGCAGGGAAGCCAACATTTAAAATCCTGAATTCACTCAGTATTAATGGCTCACTTTTGCGGCCTACTCTAGGTGGCATTAAACTACAAATGTTGTGAACGCCATGCTACTTGAGTGCTTATTGCCTTTGCACAGTAAGCAAAGTAATAAATTCAGTTGGTTGTTGTTGTTCTTGCTGTTGTTGTTGCTGTTGTCTTATCTCTGTGACACTCCCGGAAGTCGCAAAATGCGGGTACGTACAAAGTGTCTGCAACGCATTAAAATGTGTAACAGGACTACGATTTAGGCAGACAGCGGAGTTTTGTGCTCTACATGAGAAGTCATTTCGAGTTTTGGGACAAGTCAAAACTTTCGACTGAGAGGGAATCCCTTTAACATTTATTTACTTAAAAGTTTTCGTATTAAAATGCATGTGAAATTATTGAAAGTGTCAAAAAGCCACAATGACAATAACCGTAAAAACATCGCGTCGACTGTGTGTCGAAAAACTTTTCAAAATAATCACCCTCTTTGTGGGCCGCGCTTTGGTGGAGTTGTAAGGATTCGCCAGCCGGGCTGTGAGGCTACGAGAGGTTGCAGTGCGCGCCAAGTGCCACAAACGCATTTATGACAAATAATGGCATCATTTGGCTTGCTGGAGTAAACGCTCGTGTAAAATGTTTTGGTCATTATGAACGTTTTTTATATTGGGGGTTTCGTTTTCGTTCTTTTTATGTTATCCGAAATCAACTTAACAAAAAGTTATTAAAAAGCAACAACAACCGCTCTCTGACAGCTGGGTGTGAATATGCATGACAATGTTGTACAGCGCGTCGTTCACCTACTTCACACCAACGCAAAAATCAACCCGAACACAAATACAAACACACGGATCCGCAACCGCAACATTGAGCGCAAGCACTGCACACATTACCCTTGTACCCTCATTCACCCTTGCACCCCTGTACGATGCTACCCTTGCCAGCTACTAGTTTGCCTGAAACCCAGAGATAGGGCAATGAGTTTTTGATTACATTGGAATTTCTTATTTAGCTGCGAAAAGTGTACGTACCCGAAAGCAAAGTAGGAAAAAGGAAAGAAAAAAAATTAAAAGGAATAATGTTAAAAAATATCAACAACAAAAAAGAAAAATCAAGGAAGAAGTATTGATAAGTGAGCGGCGGGAGGGCGTTCGTACACCGCGTCCCGCTACATTTCTAATTCTAAACCACTCGCTTGACACTTGTTGTGAATCGCGAGTTTGTGTCACACCTTCGCACCTTCGCAGCTTCGCACCGCGTCAATAGGAGTCCTCGTAATGATGTGCGTATTCAGATGTGTGTCTTGGTGTGTGTTTGGGTGCACGCTGCGCCATTTTGGAGGAAAGGCACACGTTTCGCAGCACACATCTTTCCGTTTCGTTTCGTTTCGTGCGGTGCTTAAATGAGTTCCCTGTGCTCTCCTCGCTGTTCTCATCCGTTGTGCTTTTCTTTTTTCCTGTTGTGCCAATATTTTTACTTCCTTTCAAATTTTTCACATTTGAGGGCAGGCTAAGGAGGTGTCAGTTTTTTAGGAAGTCATCGTCGTGAATAACACACATTCAGCAACGTTGTATTGAAGGCTGTTACGACGGTTTGACATGATTTTGAAATTCTTCTCCATTGTCATTCGCTAAAATACCCATCCATATGGGTTGCTCAGTACAAATTTAGTTTATTAAAATTGCAATGGAAGCAAATATGAAATGAGCAGAGAAAAAAGCGGCAAATGCCATTCAACCCAGGCTCTGTGGGTATCATGCCAAGGTTGGTATATTCTATTATTATGGGTTTTTGCACAATATAAATAACCATAAATATCATAAGCGGTTTCTAAATGGTTTGTGGACAATGGCAAATTCGTGGCGTCTGGGAAAAATTCAACAAACAGGCAGGCAAGGCTGGATTTTGAATTCACAGTGGGAAAGAACACATTGCCATGGTGGCTGAAAGCAAATGAGTTATGACCCTCTAAAGAACTCCGTCCTATTCTAAAGGAATGAGGACTTAATAAAATGATATGTTTGAGAGGAGATTGAAATATCATACAAGAGTTGGAAATATTTGCGGAAGTGAGTTGGTCCACAAAAGTAGCGGATACGCTAAATGTAGTAGGGGTTTTCACCCAACACTTCTTTAACCGCAATATAATGATAGACTGAGCGGTTATTCCAAAAAATCTATATCCAGAGTAGATTAGTTATATTAAATTCGCCAGATCTGAACTTTCTCGTTCAACCAACCTATAATTTAGCACTTGAACTAAAGCTAAGGAATCTATTGTAACTATCTTAGCCTTATCGAATACATCATTCGTTAGCTTCCCTGATGGGTCTTCTATTATCCTTCTAGCCTGGGACAAGTACAAAACAGGTGGAGGATGGTTGATCCTACGCTGTATTCCTCCAACTCACCCGATGTCATGAGAGAAATACGAATAATTTCAACTCTGATATGTGGAATAATTGCAATAAGTTCGAAAAATTATAAATAGGAAAGGAAACTAAAACTAAGAAGAAATCCCTAATCAAGTACTTCTTCAAAATGACTGAAGTACAGCAAGAGGTCATCAATCCTAGTTTTTTCCTACTACCTATGTCTTTATAGTTTCTCCACTCTCTACTCTACTATAAGAAGTCTGGTGAAATGATAAACTGCTCTAGGCAAGAACTACGAGTATATCATATTAACACGGATACCATAAATACTCGACAGATTTATTTTTGATATCAAAGGGCAACATGTATTGCCATATATTTCAGATCATGCAGTGATCTAATAAAACTTGGGGCCACTGTTGACACTATTCTTGATGATCTGCGGTTCAATCCGAACCGGTTTCAATGGTTAAATTTTCACAAATCCTTCTTTGGGTAATCAATTTCTCACATCTCCCATAGAATAGAATGTGAGTTGGTGTCGAAAGTATTCTATTGGCTTCTATAATTATGATTATAAGCGCAACGGAAGATAATGAGATAATGAGGAATTTGTTGCCAAATACTCAGATTCAGAATTTCTTCCAGATTGCCAAATCATTTCATATTTACCAGAAATGGGAGTCGTATGTTCGGAGGACGTAAGAAAAGTGACTACTTCCGTTTCAAGTCGTGGGCTGTAAGAATGTGGTGCGTGCAGGAATCTTTAGAGGTTGAATCTACGGGGGTAAAAACCTTGGAAACGGGATTTGCTTGACTTCTTTGTACGTCTGAGTATATAGAAAATAATGTGTCCTTATAGCTTTTTGAATAATGTTCGTCGAATCGAATTACTTTTGCTTTGAATGACATTATGTGATAAAGATGAATGGAAGTTTCATGATGAACAGTGCTTAAATGCTTATGCAGTTACCAGACAAAATAATCGCAGATTTTGGCAAAAGTGTCAGGATTTACTCAGTTCAGGAGTAGAAATTCCGCTCAGAGTCATCATTGTTTTCAACATTTCCTAGAGTAAATTAAAAGGGATGCACCATTTGAAAATGTGTGTGAAAGAAACTGCATAGTAAACGAAGCAATATTTTGTGAACTTGTGTTGCCTGCTCACACAAAATGTTGTTTGTTTTTCTTTTTGAAAGTTTTCAAACGGAATTTGCCATTATGTAATTACCCGTAGCTGGAATTGAAGAGCAACAATTCGGATGAAGCGCACGTAGCGAGCAGCAACAGCGCCATCTGTCTTGTCGTGTACAATGTTAAATTGAAGACGTCTTACCAAATACATGAAGGACGTGACTGAAAAACGTAAATTTTCGCAAGTACCTGAGCCAACCAGCAACGCTGTAAACTCGTACAGCACAGGTCGCAGGTACGGGATGTAGGACTAGCGCCGTCGTACAAATAAGCGCCGCACTGACAAAGCTCCACAATCAAATGCTGCTAAGGATTCACACCCGCTTGTAGGATTATTGATTGCACAAAATCGAGCGAAATACGAGTACGCATTATGTTGGAACGCGCGTGAAACAAAAAGGACGCGGAGCTTCATGTGCACATCACACGTTATTACAATAACTCAAAATCAGACTCTCGCCAGAGCTACCCAACCACATGTGAGTACAACCCCCATTTGGGCATGTGTACGGGTGTATCCAAGTAGCATCAAATCAACAAAAGTAGAATTTTCATATTCACCCAAAGTACTTTCAATTTGTTGTTTCAATTTTGTGTGGAAAAAATGTCCCTGCTGATGCTGCTGGCACAGGTATTCGTATTTGTATTTGGAGCAGGTGGTTGTGTTCCTTGAACGGTATACTTTGTACAATGAAATGACAAAATAATAAGAAAACTGTCAGGATAACGAAGTATAAAAGCGTATGAAAATAGGAAAGGACGAGTGGGTTAATAAGGTTGGCAATTTTTGAAATGACTCGGGAACTACAGTTCCACTGGCAACAGTTAATCTATTTGGCTTTTTAGCACGTATTTTAATACGAGTGTCTTGCTGCTGATAAGTAGAATTTAAGAGGAAGATTGTGCGTGAATTGGGTTTCTTTGTATGACGAATAAAAAGTATAATAAAAATATAGTTTTGAGCACTCACAGAAATATACATAACAGATTAATAATATACGAGTACCAACTTGCGGAAATATTCTTCTTGATTTTATTTAGTTGTTTCTTTATACAGAATTACTGGCGCACGAGCCTCTTCAAATATTTCTTATATCCGTGCAACCATCTCACAATCCATTAAAAATTCGATGAGTGCCGAACCCCACAAATGAAAAGAGAATGATCAGAGGTGGGTTAAATATTCAAAACGTATTTTTGCACATTATCCCATTTTCTGTAGGTAACAATTAGAAAATGTAGACTTTATACAAAGAGAAGATTTTAGAGAACAATTAATTTATGTAAAAAATTTGGAACTATGTAGAAAATGTAGAATATGTAAAAAATATAGATTATGTAGAAAACTTGCAATTAAGTTTAGACAACTTTTGTCAATATTTCAGGAAGTTTTTGATGAAATTTATTTCAAAAATTTTGAACTATGTAGAAAATGTAGAATATGTAAAAAATATAGATTATGTAGAAAACTTGCAATTAAGTTTAGACAACTTTTGTCAATATTTCAGGGAGTTTTTGATGAAAGGAAAAAACAGTGTCTTCTTCTACAGAGCCCTGATATTTTCAATATAAACAAACTGATATGTTAACTATAAACCTAAATACCATGCTTTCCTTTCTGCTTCTAAATTAGTATTTATTATTGTAAAGTGCTATTATGGTGTCTTTATTCAAAGGTAATTTTCACAGAAAATGTGGAAATGTTTATTTTTATATAGAAAGATTGTTAGAAATCGACATATTACGCACATTTGGTGTACTGCCAGCCAAACCATGGAGATATTGGTGGATCAGTCTGGCATAAAATCAATCAGACAACAAGATATTATCTTATCTTGCGATTTAATAATTTTTGTCGCTGGTGTATGTCGACAAACCTATGACGCTTTGGAATCCAACATGACGTCCGTTATTGTCGATACACTGTCGCACTTATACGAAAACGCCATCGAAAAGTTGAGGAGAAGAAGCCGCGGTTAAGGTAATCGTGCTAAATGACGTAAAATAAACTTTCAAATAAAACAAACATTTTAACATTTCATAAACTTTTATGGTAGGCATTTAAAAAATGTTTTGAAAACACACCCTTTGTTAAACATTTGCGTTTAAAATTGATACAGTTTTTAATTATAAAAGCGTTAGTGCTTTCAAGTTACACGTACGTACCCCAAAAAATGTCTCTTGTTGTCCCTTAAATTAAAATATAAATCCACTTTAATCTCATATACTCGTAGAACAATACGCCCGCACACATTCTGACATTTATCTACCCCGTTTAAAGTGCCTCCATGTACGAGTAGCTGTAGTCATAAACTAAAGCCTTTTCACTGCTTTAAAGCAGAAACTCGTG
Source organism: Clusia tigrina (assembly GCA_920105625.2). Classification (NCBI taxonomy): domain Eukaryota; kingdom Metazoa; phylum Arthropoda; class Insecta; order Diptera; family Clusiidae; genus Clusia; species Clusia tigrina. The sequence goes on from OV050031.1 coordinate 207,345,862, forward strand.
GGGCTTAGACTCTAAATATTAGCCCGTTACAATTTGCACTTGACAAAACAATTGTCTTCTCTTTATTACCAGTTTCAGATTTAATTAAATGAGCAAAGTGCGTGTGCGACGCAGTGCGGCAGTTGAGCCTGGTGGCCAGGTTTGGGTGCTCGACGCTTCGTGCTGTTCAACTCGTAGCAGCTCAGCTCAGCTTAACGCAGCTTCTGTGGGCTTGTTCGCTTTGTGTGTGCCTCTCTGGCATCGCAGCCTTAAAGCTATTTAGACAAGTCATTTATTTTCACGCAAAACAGTAACGAAAATATTAGGCTTGCTCCTGTTTACTTAAAGAAGTTATACGACTCGTGTCTATTTATTTTTTTTAAAATTCCTTTTGTTTATTATTTTTTGTGCGTTTTCTTATTTTAGATTTCGTTGTTGTTGTTGTTTTTGTTGTTGTTGCAGTTGTTTTTTCCATTTTTGTTAACAATAATTTTGAGTTTTTTCTATCTTTCATTACAGTGGTTGTTTGGTATGCCATGCCTGGCGCATATCCTTCGGCAATGCGAAGTAAGGCGCGCATTGCTTTTCTTCTTTTCAGCTACGCTGAAGGGGAACTGTAAAATCATGTTTTTTTCTTGAATAAATGCATAAAATTTGGCATTCATTTGTTGACTCAGAATAGCGTAGAGATTTTGTGTAAATATTAATAAATTTGCATATGTGTGTGTACGTAGGTACGTGCAGCCAAATTTTTATTCGTATTGGAATTGTGGCTGCTTAGTGTGGGGTGCGGCGAGTGTAATGCAAAATTTTAAAACGCAATTGAAGTACGAAGTAGACAAATTGAACAGCGCACGGTGCAAATGTGTAAAACGTAGCTAAGTGGGTGACTATATAAGTGGATATATAACTGAAGACCATGCATTCTTTAGGGTGGTGAAAAGGAATTTTAAATTAAATGTCAACTCTTCTTATGCAAACATGTCAAGCTCTTCGAATAACTAATAGAATAATCCACTGACCGTACTAGTGCGTAGAATGCAAATACGTTGAAACACGATTTTCATAAATGTTCACCAACTTCACAGTTTTACTAATATCATTAGTTTGTTTAAATCAATATTTTAATGTTAAAAAATAATCTTTGGCTGCAAAGACAATTTTAGGTGTATAGAATCATAAATTCTGAGTTTTTGAGATTCAAACCTGCGATAGTCTACTTCTTTATTTATTAGAAACGGTTTAATTTTCGGCAACAATTACTGGAAGTAATACGTAGTTCTTGCGTATTTAAACACGTCCAACATGCCGGTCTGGATATGGCATAACTGTCCGCTTCTCACTATGGGTTCAGCACCAGCTCTCCTGTTATCAATGACTTTCGCTCGTACTGAAATATTTACTTGCACGAGTATAATGCCGCAACTTCTTCACTGATCCCTGGCTTATGTATTTGCACAAAACTTGACTTACTGGTATTCAATTCCTTTGCTGTTTTGTTGCATGCTTTTGCAAAAATATTTATACAGTCTACATGACAATGGGACATGGAAATTGGCTTCAATATACATGCATACATACATCCGTACGTAAGTACGACCATAGGTCTTATAGACCAAAGGAACATATCCAACCCAACGACCGACCGAACGACCAAACCAGGCGACCGCCCATTGGCAGTCATCACGTCTGTGTTGGCGTCGTGACACGTGAGTTGAATTGGGTGAAAGAATTTTAAGTGTTTTCATGTTGTTATGTTGAAAGTAAGTTTTGCACGTGTTCCGGAGCACAAACTTTACCAGCCAACCACTCCAGTTGGGTGCGAGGAGATGGCATATTTAATAAGCCTTATTGGTAATTTAAGATAGCACAGACAAAATGGACTTTACGAAAATGATATTCTGCAGAACTTGTGATTAATCAATCAACGAAACTTTTTCAGTGACACGTGATGGAGTCTGTTTTGCAGATGCCGAACTCTTAGGGGTGAGTGTTAGTGGCAGACATGCTGCGAGGGACCAGCAACGGACAGCTAAGGAAACGAAAAGTAAAATTCTTTTATTGTTTCAATGCCGCCAGTAGTGGCATGCAGTAACCTTGAGAGAAAGTAAAACCTGCGCTAATAAAACACATCAACAATTTCTAAGTCGCACAAAATCTGCTGTTCATTATTTATACTTGCGTGATTAACCAAGTTCTGAAGATGTATTATTCTTCATAAATATTGAATAATGGCTAGGACATACGAAACACGACGAACCTGCAAAATCGCACAAAGTCTGTATGCAGGGAAATGAAAGCATGGAAACGCATATTAATTGATTATAGAGCACATGATTTTTATAAACAAAAATAAAAATGATTGAAATATTTCACGATTGGGTTATACCGTAAATTGTTGCTCCGATATTTTGTTTATATTGCGGTAAATAAGTCGAATTATCAGGGTTTTCAATAGATTGGATTAGATGGAAGCGGCAGGATGTCAATGCTCCAATCACTTTTGATGTTACTGTGCATATGTGTTTATTTTGCATTTGCGGCTAAAAGTAGTTTTATTATCGCCATCAGCTTTTTATCCCATCACCACAGTGGTACGAATGAGTTCTCTTATCAGGTTCTCTTCTTTACGAGTATGTATCTATACATTTCCTGTTTAACAAGGCGACTTTTCGAAAATGTTTTATAGCATCCGCAAAGGGACCTTTTAAATATATTTTTATTTTAGTGATGAATATCATATACATATGTAGATTATTCCACATCAAAAGAAATCTCTGACCTGTTGGGTAGGACCTGGTCAAATTACTCCAGCAATAATAAATTTTCATGCACATACTCGTATATAAATAAAAAAGAGTCACTCAACAACAATTTACATATAAATGATACCTTAAACACGCATTCAAAGCAGATAGAAAATACCTTTTCTACTCTAGAGCTTCAACCCTGCCTCTCACTACTAAAAGGAAAAATTTCTGGGCCAGACAATATCCCATATCCACTTTTAGTAAACTTACCTCTAACTGGTAAACAGAAATTATGCGACCTATACACTGACATATTCTCTTCTGGTGTAACACCACATCAATGGAAAATCGCAATGGCAATTCCGATACCTAAGCCTAACAAAGCCAAAAATAGTACAGAAGGATATAGGCCAATATCATTAATCCCGTGTATTTCAAAAGTAATGGAAAAGATGATCTCCCGTAGACTTATGTTGTATATACTTAATAAAAAATTACTAACAATAAACATAACTGCCTTTAATCCTGGAAGAGGAACACTAGATGCACTGCTAACTCTAGAGGAACATATTTGTAACTGCATCTCAACAAAAAACCATCTTTCGATAATTACAATGGACATGGAAAAAGCCTTTGACAGAGTCGGTATCCACTCTATCATAGAGCATCTTATGGCATGGCGAGTTGGACCCAGGATACTAAACTACATTAAAAACTTTTTAACAAACCGAAAAATACGGGTCAAGGTGAATCAGACGGCGTCGGAACTCTGGCCACTCGACAACGGCATATCCCAAGGCTCGCCGTTGTCTGTAACTCTATTTCTGATAGCTTTTGATAAACTTAGCCGGATTATAAATGAACATGAATTCTTTAAACACATAATATACGCAGATGATTTATACATATTTTCTAAGTTCAAAACACAACCGATTTTAAAACACAGTTGCAAACACTTTTCCACAAAATACTTGCTTAGTGTCAAATTAGTGGCACAAAAATATCAAAAGAAAAATCCAAACATCTCCACATTTCTAAAAAACGTAACTGCGATAGCCTAAATATCTATCTAGATATGCACAAACTAACTGATGTAAAAAAATTAAAAATATTAGGCTTAGTCTTTAGTGGTAACTATCTTTGGAATGAACACATTACATACTTAACCAATGCATTAAATGATAGAATCAACATTGTAAAATGTCTAAGCCACATGAAATTGGAGAGTAATACTAACTCACTTATAAATATCGTCAAATCAACTATCCTATCTAAAATAGATTACGGGCTTGAAATTTACGGTAATACATCAAAAAAAAAATGGAAACAAACTGTCATCAATATACCACTCCGCGGTCAGATTGGCACTTGGAGCCTTCCGCACAACCCGCATAACTAACATCCTTACAGAAATCGGGCTGCCGACTCTTCAAAACAGACAACTAAAACTTACGGGACGTATGATCGTCAAACTTACAAACGCAAAAGGATCAATATTAAATAAAGCACTAACTAACCTACTTAAAAGGAAAAAATGCAACCGTAAAAAATCAGCGGTACAAAGGGCAGTTGGATATTAAACTTAATCTCAAGACCACACCCACCTTAAAAGCGCCGCCGTGGACACTTCAAACAGATTCAATCATACTTCATCTAGCAAAACACCATAAGGAAAACACGCCGAACAATATACGAGAATTCTTAACAAGAAAATTCTTAACGATTCGCAACCAACACCAAAAGTGGAACATTTTATTCACTGACGGATCAAAATCTGAAAATGCCGTTGGATTCAATGTTGTAGACGAAAAAAACATAATAATTAAGTCTATACTTCCAGCATATGCATCCGTTTTCTCAGCCGAAGCCGAAGCAATACTTCAAGCAAGTCTCATAGCCAAATCCAGCAAAATGAAAACTTTAATTTGCACAAACTCTCTCTCAACGCTGCTAGCAATAAAAAACGTCAACAACAATGACAACACTATATCCTCACATCAGGGACATAATTATTACAAGCCAAAAGAACATCAAACTTGTATGGACACCCAGCCACAGCTGACTCCGCGGCAAAAGAAGCAACAATTTCCCCTCTTAAGTTAACAAACTCTACCAATACAAAGGACATAAAAAAAGCTGTGGATAACCTCTACATTCAGACCATTAGACACATCTGGACTGAATACGCACATTCCTACAAATCCATAAACCCCAACCAAATTATGCCCCGATTCCCAACTACGATCCCTAGAAGACACATCATATTTTATACTAGATTCCGACTTGGCCACACACGGCTAACACACCAACATCTTTTCAACAATACCAGTCTTCCTACATGTACATTTTGCAACTCGGACTATCTCACAACTCCGCACATTCTTTATAACTGTCAAGCAATCAGTCAAATCCGCCAAGAATTGGGAAACCCTAATCTCAAAGAAATTTTGCAAAACATAAATCAAACCTAATTCTTTTGGGTAATACCTAATCATACGAAGATCATCAGCTTTGGAAGATTTTGGTATAGCTGAGATAAGGAATTTGTTCGTTTGTCTCTGTTAAGTTAGTATGACGTCATTTTCGATACGCCTCCTTCCTTTTAGGACCTCTTCCGATTTTTGTAGAGGTTTACTCGTTGAATCATGCGATCTGAGAGCAACTCCATGGATTCGTGCTAGTTTTATTGTAGGAATCTATGTCAGTATTTGCTGAATATTACGCTTTCGTACACATAAGTCATGTCGCATAAACTGCCGTGATACATCATTGAACTACTATTGGAGATACTTCAAGGATTTTTAGCGAACCAAGACAATTCTATTCCAATTCCATTGGAATCAACTAGAAAATGTCTGCCGATACTAAGCAAATAAATGTAAAGATCTGAAATAGCCTTTGTTTTTAATTTTCGGTGCAATGCCACGTACTCGTATGTCGCAGTGCAGACATAAAATACGCAAGTTTGCATATTGTTGGAACACTAAACATTAATCTCTTCTTGACGGCATTAATTTATTGGTACTCCAATGATACAAATTAACTTATTTCATTATTTTTTTGATTTTTTAAAAAATAAACATCAGAGAGAAACTCTGATGTTAAACTTTATTTATTGAATTCAAAACAAGAACTAACTTACAATTTTTTGATAACTTAACTTAAATTCAAATAGCGGCAGCGTTGAAGCAGTGCAGCGGTTAGCGACAGCGTTGGAGCAGTGCAGCGGTTGGCTCGTGCAGGAAGTATTGCAGACACAGCGTCAGCAATTTAGCTTTTGTTGATTAGCTTGAATTGAAGTTGGACTTAATAAAGACCAAGAAAAAAAATATAATTATTGTTAACTTAATTATCGTTAACTCCTCCCCTCTTAAATTCAAGCGTCCGCGCTTGAAGTGCATGGGAGAAGTTTTGGCTGGATTATGTTTTGCTGTATTTTTGGTTGGATTTCTATAGTTCTTCTTCCAAACCTTGAGGCAAATATTTTTGCTAATATTACTACGACGATAATAATTAATGCGATTATTGACACGCTTATTATGCTTATTCGTCCTCTTGTCTCTAAGAATTCTATTGCCCTTGTGTTATTCGTATGAAGTTCCTTGATGAGTTCCATAGTAAGTCCTTCCTCATATTTACCGGGTAAAACAGAAGATCTTAGAATAGCTGGTAGGGGTTCTATTGAAAAGCTTTCATTAAATTCATAAATTTGGTTGTTGGCAGTGATTGTTGCATTTCGAAATTTTATGACATAGGAGCCTGTTAGGTTCAATTGGTTGTCATCTACAAATATTGAGCCATTGAATTGATTGAGGAGAATAATTCCGGGTTGGATATCTTCTATTGGAGCAATGTGTAGATTATTTACTCTAGTACAGGATGCTGGTTTGCTATGTAATATTTGTGGAATGCAGGAGCTTTTACTTATATCTACGATATCTTTATAATTACATATTTTAAGGTTTTTATAAGTTTTGCAAGAATTTTTAATTGCGTAAATTTTATCTTTACAAATTATATAGTTTTCATAAGAGATTTTTATAATTTCATTGCCTCTTTTAATAGGCTTTAACAATATCTCTTCACATGTTTCTTTATTGGTAGTTGGTATGCTTATAATATATAGTATGATAGTCTTATTTGATGCTATCGAAACATCTGCGATTTGAAAAGATTCTTCTATATTTGAAAAACTGATGTTATCTTTTTGTAACATTTGTCTGAATAACTCCACTTCATTATTTGAAAGCATAAATGAATTTATTAATCCAATTTTTGCCCAATTTATGGCATGATCTATATTAATTACTTCTTGTTTTAATATATCTAAATAATTTTTAATATTAAGACTAATAGTACTTTGGACATTTGTGCTGTCAAAATTTTTCATAATTAATTCATTTGTAGCATTTACAACATTATTCAATTTTTCAATTATTAATCTGTTAATTACCATTTGTCTCTCATTATTTTTAAGTATATTATTTGTCTTATCACTAAGTATTTTAAAATCATCGTGGTCGGGACTTCCCGCTATCCACTTCCATGTTGTTCCAATGAAATTTAAAGATCTTTTACTTATACTATTAGGCTTTAACCTATCTATATGGTTTTGTATTTGGGATATTTCATGTTGAAGGAATGGGAGAAGGGCGTTGGTTTTATTAACTTGTTTTATTATTGTCTTATTTAGTCGATCGACTGCGTCCTGGTACTCATTTATGTCAATCGTATGTATCAGTTTATAAGAGCCTGTTTGGATTTTAGCTGATCCCATGGTGAACGTGACAACTTCTGAATTTGAATAGTCTAGAACTTGTATCTCGCTGTGGCATGATGCAATGAGTAATCTGTAAAGAGGTTTTAATTAGTTTTAATAAGACTTTTGTGAACTACTAATCCTGATTCCGTAATAACAGTGCTGTTTTTATTTTCTTTGACTATTTCCTTTTTATACCTAGAGCACAATTTATTTCCAATACGCTTATTTTTCTTTACATATATAATGTCGCCTGTATTAAAAGACTTCAGATTGGTTCTATTTTGATTGTGATAACGTAAGTCCTTGTCCTGTTTTGTTTCGAGTTTATCTGATTTTGTATGTTGAGAAGTGTAAAGGATATAGTTCTTGTATCTTACCCATGATTTCTTCTGATGTGAACAAACCGTTTACTACGCTTGGATTTAAATATCTCTTAAATATTTGTATAATGTCATCTGTAGAGTAATTTCTTTGTATTACGATATGTCTGTGATATGTGGGAAAAGGAATTTGGAATTGATGTCTATTTTCTTCACCTATTTTCAAAAACAATTGATTCTTAAAAACATTGATTGGTGCTTCTGTAGCAGGTATCAAATTTTGTGATGAACTGTCTTCGCTATGTATTGTACCTGTCAACGAGTTGATATCGTCGTTATTGGTGTTTGGTAAGAGATTAATTTGGGGTGGTCTTGAGAGGGCATCTGCAACTATGTTTGATTTCCCGGGTTTATAGAGAAGCTCATAGTTGTACTCCTCTAAAATTGCTTTCCATCTCTTCATTTTATTGTTATTGTTCTTATTGCTGAGAGCGTACGTAAGGGGTTGGTGGTCTGTGTAAATTTTTACTTTGGCGGATCCGTAGAGATAGTTTCGCAAGTTATTCAGTGACCAAATAATTGCTAGCATCTCTTTTTCATTGGTAGCGTAGTGTTCTTCTGCGCTACTTAATGTACGAGATATAAACATGATAGGTCTATCGTCTTGAGCTAGGACTGCTCCAATCGCATAATTGGATGCGTCCGTCGTGAGTTGAAATTCTTTTGAATAATCGGGGTATGAGAGCAGAACTTCTTCTGAGCTAAGGGAATTTTTTAGTTTTTGAAATGCTTCTAGTGCTTCTTTATTTAAATTTATTTTTATGTTTTTTGATATATTTTTGGATATTCGTCCTTCCTCCCCTCTTAAAAGGACTGTAAGGGGTTTCGCCAGTTTTGCGTAGTCCCTTATAAAACGGCGATAATAACCTGAAAGTCCTAAAAATGAACGTAGGTCTTTCAGAGTTTTTGGTTCAGGGAAATTATTGATTGATTCAATTTTTTTTGGATTGGTTTTGAGGCCATTTTCAGACACTATGTATCCTAAAAATTCTACTTCGGTTTTTAGGAATTCACATTTATCGAGTTGTATTTTGAGGTTTGCTGATTCTAGTGTATCAAATACTAATTTTATGTCATTAAAATGATCTTCCTGATTTTTACTGAATATAATGATGTCGTCAATATAGACAAAACATCTTTTTCCTATGTGATCTCTTAAGATGTCGTCAAGAGCTCTCTGAAAAATAGAAGGAGCATTCTTGAGACCAAAAGGGAGACGAGTGAATTCATATTTCCCGTTATTAACTGAGAAAGCTGTCTTCTCCGTATCTGATTCTTTTAGAAGAATCTGATGGAAACCACTTTTCAGATCGAGTACTGAAAATATTTTGTTTTTTCCAAGTTGAGATAGAACTTCGCTTATTTCGGGAATAGGGTATCTGTCTGGTATTGTAATTGAATTTAACTTCCTATAGTCTATGACCATACGGTATTTTTTCTCTCCTGACGCATCTAATTTTTTTGGGACCACCCATACAGGTGAATTATATGGTGATCTAGATGGTCGTATTATACCGTCACGTAAGTATTCGTTAATTTGCTGTTCTACATGGTTTTTGAGGCACATTGGGTACGGATAACATTTGGTATAAACAGGATTGTCTGATGTCGTACGAATTGTACCTTTAACTGTTGTAGTAAAAGTAAGTTTTTCGTCTGGATCACAAAAAAGTGATTTATAATCGGATGTGAGTTTTATTAGACATTCTTTTTGATATTGAGTTAAGTGTTCCGATCGGATGTGAATTTGGTTAACGCTTTGCGAAATTTGTTGTTTCAATTTTATACAAAATTTGTTTTTTATTGTCATGTAATTTTCTTTGGTGTGTATTATGGCATTTAGTTCTTTAAGTGAATCATTACCTATGATGGCATGAAAAGATTTTAAGGTGGGAAGCAAGAAAAATTTTATTTTTGTGTCGTCTATGCCGAAAATATTAGCAAAAGTATGATGGGTTATTTTGATTTGTCCTCCGACTGAACTAGCATAGAATATTTTTTCATTTATAATAGGTGTTTTTACTAGATGCGGCTGTACATAGTTTTTATTTGATCCGGTATCAATTAAAACTTTAATGATCTCTCCACTACTTAGCTTACATTCGATATAAGGTAATGAAGAGCTGTTCATTCTAAAAAATGAATATCAAGGCAATCTATTTTATCTAAAGAGTCTGAATTAAAACTTTGTTGTTCATTAGTTTCATAGTTTTTTATACAATCGGTATAAACTGATAAGGGTTGGTCAAAGTCATGGTCGTTATTATTTATTGCGTCTTCATATTGCTGAACTTCAATGTTAAAGTTTCTTTGTCGTTTATCTATATTTTGTGGTGGTGGACTTGGTCTTTTGCCATAGTGTGCATTGTTATGGGTAGGGCGATTCATGTAATTTATTCTCTTTGTTTGCATGCTTTGGTCTACATCCATAGCTTCAGGTCTAGGTAATGGCTTAGGGCCAAATGGTCGAGGTGGTGGACGTTGTTGGTATTGATACAAATTTTGAGAACGGTTTTGCTGTGGATTAAATATCGGAAATTGTCGTGTTGGATAAGTAGGGTGATTTCTTTGTGGGTATTGTTCCCAATTAACTAGATGAGGATAAAATGGTTGTTGATTTTGTGGTTGTAGTCTATCTTTCCGTGGAGGAATTGGTGGTTGAATATTAGGAAATTCTCGTTGTTTCCTTTGAAAATTCTGACCAAGCGCATAGTTTGATCTGAAATTTTGGTTTTCCAGTTTCATACATAATTGTAATGCCTGGGGTAGGTCAATGGGCTCTCTCATACCAAGCAATCTTGGCAGATCGCCTCTCAGTCCGCGTACGAACGTATCCAGTGCTTTGTCCCTGTATGTTTTTGTTAATAGGCCAACGGCTTCCTGTCCTATATCCATACATCCTATTTTATTCAATATTAATGAAAGGTGTGAATAAACTTTTTGGTAATACTCTTGCGTGCTAAGGTTTCCTTGTATTAGAGTTGACATTTGGTATTCTAGAGTGCCAATGTCTCGCTTATCTGCATAATGCGTTGTAAGACAGCGAGATATAGCGTTCCAATTTAATGGCGTATTGTATGATTCTAAAACGTTGTCTGCATTCCCTATTACTTTGCTACGTATAACGTTCAAAATTCCAAAATATTTCGGTGTATTTTTTATGGTTTCATAGACACTTAAAACTCTGTCAACACTTTTTCTCCATGAACTAAAATCTGCTTCATTTCCAGAAAATTCTCGTAAATTTTTTACTATGTCTGGTATTCTTTCTAGTTCGTTCAAATTTTCCCTAGTACTAATACCAAACGGTTGGTCAACTTCTATTTGGTTAGTGCTACACTGAATAGTTAGGTCCCTTACTAACTGTGGTAATGTACCTTCTAGAATTCTTAATACCGAAGATTGTATTATTTCGTTTAATTCTTCCTGTCCAAGTGGTCTAACTGGTTGGTCGGGATTAGGATTAGGAGCGTTTAATAGAGGTGGTCTAATGAGGTTGTTAGGATTTGCCATGTTACTTTATAAATTTTAATTAATTTATTTTAGAATATTCCACGAAAATCAGTAAGTATTGTACGCCTTTATTAAATAAATTTTTTCTTTCTTAATTTATCTTTTTTCTCCGATTTCGTTTACTAGGATTTATTTTTAGAGAGTAGATTTAAATAGTTAGTCGAGCTACAGTTTTCAGAAAAAATTTTATTTATTGTTATCTCTATATTTTGTGATACTCTAGAGGGTCCGGCTTTTTGGGCTACGGAATCGCAGAGTGGTTTTGCAATGTATTATTATTTTGTTGTTATAGTTTAGTTTTATAGGCTTTTATTCCGTTATAAACTGGAGGGTCCGGCTTTATGGGCTACGGAATCGCAGTTTCAAAAATATTTAGTTATTTCTTTACGTTATTTTATTTAAAAATTTTTTTCTTTCTTTTTTTTTTCCACTTTTAAATTTTGTTTGTTGAAAATTTCTTAAAATTGTTTTACTTCTTATCTAGTCTTAAAGGTTAATTCTTTTTCTAAAAACACTTTCTTTGTTTACTTTTAACTTATTATTTTCTCAAAATTCTATTTTATTTCTTAATTTATCTTAAACTAGCTTACAATATTCCGCACAGGTTCTCCATGATTTTTCCTTTTTGTCCGCTATCCGGTGACTCGGGATCTCTGATAGAACACAAATCGTGTGGTTGCGTTTTTATTCCAACGAATTCTAACGCTTAATTAGTTGTGGTTTCTATTCGGGCTACACAATTAATTTATCGAACTTCTTGAGGACACTTTATAAATTAACCGTGATGAGTACTGCTTAAGGACTTCTTTCCCGAATACCACGACGTTGGGCGCCAATTAACTTATTTCATTATTTTTTTGATTTTTTAAAAAATAAACATCAGAGAGAAACTCTGATGTTAAACTTTATTTATTGAATTCAAAACAAGAACTAACTTACAATTTTTTGATAACTTAACTTAAATTCAAATAGCGGCAGCGTTGAAGCAGTGCAGCGGTTAGCGACAGCGTTGGAGCAGTGCAGCGGTTGGCTCGTGCAGGAAGTATTGCAGACACAGCGTCAGCAATTTAGCTTTTGTTGATTAGCTTGAATTGAAGTTGGACTTAATAAAGACCAAGAAAAAAAATATAATTATTGTTAACTTAATTATCGTTAACTTACATCAATGCGAATGCGAATGATTGCCACGTTCACTTATCAAATTTGTTCAACATGCTCGTACTTGCAACCGCTGAAGAAACTCATCAATTATGGTCATCAAGTTCATTAATGATGTTGTAGTTCACATCAGCAGCTTCAAGTTCAGCCCGCACATCTAGGCGAAAGATACACCGCGGACACCGATACCGACGAGTTTATTAACCTGCTTAGAGATGGAGCTCCATTGTACCCCGAGGTGAGGCTGTTGCTGCTGCCGCCGGTTGATGGCTACAGTGTTGTAAACTTGTTTCTTGTGACGTCTGGGTGCATAAATTATATATTCTAAACCTGAACTAAATCGCCGACAGCACATTGAGGTAGGAAGATAGCAGTGGCAGTGGAAAACCACCTCCAGCAACAGCAAATCGTCTCTTATTAGGTGAAAGCTCAATGCAATCGCTTCTTATTTCCTGGGTTTGTGCCCAGCAGTATCAAATATCTGCTGATTGAAGTGTGCTCCAAAGTGAATTTGATTGTCAATCCGGAGCTTAGTTCAAGCGACTTAGGTAAATTATTCGGTTGTTCTCCTACGTGATTGATTGATTCATTGTACTTGTTTTCTTCCTATTAGTGTGTTGTCTGCTTGGATACATGGTATGCAAAATGACCTCCTCTCGAAGGGACTACCGTGCTTTTAGTATTTTTTGCGCTGGCACTGCACGTTTCCTTCGTCCTGTTGGGGAATGTTATTCGCTTTTCACAGATGCTCTTTGGTATTTATTATACTAAAAGCTGGCTAAAAGTAGGTAGTTCCATGGGGGGTGGTTAATAAATAAAACGACAATTTCAACGACGTGCGATTTAGAGATGCGTCGTGGTTCCACTTGAAAATATGTCACTAAAGAGAAAAAACAAAAACGAAACAATAAAAAACAGACAGTAATTCACATGAACAATTAAAGCGGGCGAAAGCGGCGGGGAAACGTTTTGTTATATTAGAGGCTTTTTGTTTTTACATGTAATTAAAACCCGAGCCGAGAACGTAACGGTTTTTTGTGGCTCTCACGCTACACTCGGTAAATAAGAACATTATATAAACGCGAGCATGTAACCAAGTCTTCGGTAGAATAATTTGCAAATGTTTTGAATTAAGCGCTGTGAACATTTTTCGTATTGTTGACATTTTTTCAATGCAAAAGAGGTGTCATCAATACATTCAACACATACAAAAGAGACCGAATCAATGAACTTTTTCCGTGACTCTATGGATCAGTCTCTGAGCGTTTCTAAGACAGTCTTTTATTTAAGTAATAATATTATAATTTCAGTATTCTATCTAACAAGGATTACTGCAGGCTACTACTATATATATATTCTGAGAGCACTCACAATCAAGGAAATTGAAGCTTTCGCAAAATGTTTTGACTTTAATGCGGGCATCAAATGTTTGTAGTCCGCAAACAGGCGTACAAGAGCGCTTAAAGGAATATCAGCAAAATTAATCCGAATGGCAAGATCACATTGCAAGTTATAGAATCTCAAGTATGAATAAAAAGCCTACTGTACGAGCTTTTTTTACAAAAGACATAAGGATTCAAAATAAACAGCTGGTCCCGCCCCTCTTTTATTCAATACATCAACCAGGTCTATACTCAGAAAATGAGATACTGATGTCAAGCTGCAAGTCAATGATTTTCGCTGATAACAAGAATATTAATGTGGGAGCTTTTTCAAATGCTGAGAACAAATATTTGTAATTGAAAGAGGCAAGTAAAATATTTGGAATGTAAAATGATTGAAACAAGTCGAAATAACGACAGAATAAAAAAAGTGTAGTTACCGAAACCTCGTATAAACCTCGTGAGGATCCCATGAAGAAAATACCATTAAAGGGTGCAAAACATTTGAAAAAACAAATATTTCATTTTCAGTCTTTAAAGAAAGTTACAAACATAAAGGCTCATCTATAAAATAATGATTTTTTGTTCATTCTGTGTGTGAGAAACTGCAATTCATCGAGGGAATTGGGCTAAGAGAAATACTCTAGGTTCACGAAGGGGCACAATAGGTCTTCTAGGTCAGAGTGCAACATCCCCTCAACGATAATAGTAAGTGAGAAACATGAATAATGCCGTACAAAGCAAACACTACTCTTCATGCAATGGAGGATGAATATCTTGAAGAATACTGGGACCTCTGTGTCTAAAATTAACGAGAGATATGTGTGGCCACTTCCACAAGAATGTGCTTGCGAAAATCTCAATGAGCCGGATATATAGGAAGAATGATTAACAACATAATACAGAAACAAATAAAGTAAGGGCAAAGCATCTGTGGAATTATGGAGAAAACCCCTGGTAATCTCAGTAGATGAGGAGAATAAAAGTAAGTAAATAAAATTAAATAGTTCTAGAGAAACAAGATACTCCACTGAGTTATCAAGACATTATAAAAAAAAATTGGAGGTGAAAGTTTTTAATCTTATAAAATTATTTAATAATTTATTATTATTATTATTATTATTATTATTATTATATCTTACAGAAGGGGTTGGGTAACGAATACTAGCTACTGAGGCCTTCGACTCAAAGACAAACATTTTTAAGAAAGAAGCATTTTTGAGACCAAGTCCGGGGCAGGATTTCAACCTGCGACCCTCTGAGTGTGAGTCTCGCATGCTTAACACTAGGTCATCTTGTTTCCACTAGTTAGACTAAAATAGTTCTTGTCGCTAATGATAAATTTTTGGTTTTGCTGTAGAATCACAGATCCAGAATTTTCGTGATATAGTAGACTTATTTTTAGGAGTGTTTTAGTTTTCCTTGAGGAAATGGCATATTTTCAAGGATTTATTTATGTTTGTAGATTTATGTATGGATGCCTAGCGAAAGAATTTATAGACATTGGAAAAACGAAGAATTATATAGATTCTATCAGGAGGGTTTCAGATAGAAATACTACGATGTAAATGTTGATTTTTCTCACATTTTAAGTATACCGATTCTCTAGAGACAGTCCTGATACTGCTCTGCTCTGATTGAAGGTTTCCTGGTGGAACTGAAATTATTTATGTATCATGTATTGTTGCTTGAACCAACTTTCGAGATTTAGTTGTCTGAGTTTTTACTTTAAACTTTTATGACATGGAGTTTTTTTGCAACTGTGTTAGTTTTTTTGAAGTATTCAGTTATATTTTCCATAAATGTTTCATTTATTTTCCTATCATTGCAAATCTATTGTGCGGGCATATAAAAATGTTTATTGAATAAAAAAACCAAAATTCCATAATCCAATTTTTATCATACCATCGCCAGATGAAGCCTGAATAGGAATACAGCTTGTCACTAGCGCCAACCTCGGTCGGAATGCTCTAAACCTCACCCGCCAAAACAGTGTGCTCAGTGGAAATTTGAACAAAGTGCGGCGAGGGCATTCGCACATCCAAACAATCCCATTGTATGCACTTCGCCGCAGAGTGTGCATAATCCGGATTAGACAGATTACATGTTTAATTTTGCAACGAGTTTCCTCGCTCGCATCGTGCATCTTGTTACGAGTATCTAAGCCACATTTAGCGAAGTTCCTAATTCGCGCTGGTTTTTGTGTTAGTGCGGCACTGGCACTTGTGCACACTCGTATGAGTATGTGGTGCATAATTTATAGCTAACTTGGGGGTGGGCGGATGAGACATTGGAAACTACAAAAATTTATGTACTGGATTAGCATTTTTTTTTTTTGTTTTTGTGAAGAAAACTGACATAATTGTTTATTGTTTTTTTTTTTTGTTTGCTGACAAAAGGAAAAATAAATATTTTTGTATAGCTGGACCAAATTCCAAATGTGTTTCAAATTTGTTCTCTTTCAGTTAATATTTCTGATGCTTTAATCAGTTCTGTGCAGAGAGAATATTTGAAATTTACACCAAAATATGTCATAGATTATTCTTTGTCATTAAGGTGCATAATAAAATATCAAATTTGTCAAATTTCATCCAAAAATATATGAATGGTGGAAACCACTGATGTTAACCAGTCCACTTTTGTTTATTAAATTGTGTGGCCACTGCGATGTCTAATGTAAAATGTCGTTAATAAATAGGATGCCAGGCGTGAGAATATATGCAGTTTTGGCGTGATGGTGAACTTTTGCGGCCCATATGTTTGCCCATAGACTAGTACCGAGAAAATATACGAGTACATTACCACCAAATTTTATTAGAATACCAGCAAAAGAAAAATAATTCTAACTGCAGTGGTTTTGAATGAATTCAGGGAATTTGTTTATCTTAAGATGAACATGTCAATATCTTATTCCGACCATTTATTGACTATTATGTTATTTTGTCAATCCGTCAGAGCAAGTTTCATTCAAAAATGTCACGTTTCATGAGTGCGTGGAAAAATAAAGATGCGCGGCAAACCTTTTAAATATTGTCTAATATGATAATGATTGCATTATTATAACATTAATTGAAGTGAACCTGCGATCCTTTTAAATAATACATCTACAGTTGTAAATTCAGTTAATTTGTCTAACTGGTTCATAGGTAGGTAGGTGGGTAGGTAGGACAGCCTCATCACCAATAAACCAGTGATGCCACTTAGACCAGCAGTTGGGTCCGTTGTGAGCCGCGGATGCGAGTCATGGCTACACTTCCCCCTCCAGATGGAACCACCCTGACCCTTTTACAAAGCGAAGAAGGTTGTTAACACCTGACAGGCATAGACCATATATACTTGTTAAGAAGTAGGATCCTAGGAAACGCTCCCTATTTCTAGCAAAAGCTGGACATGTACATAAGAGATGCTGGATCATTTCCAGTTCCTCCTCGTTCCTGCAGCTGCGGCAGAAATCATGTGTGTAAACTCCCATTCTTCTTGTATGATTTCCTATTAGACAATGTCCCGTGAGGGTTCCTATCAAAGTCCTAATTTTTAGTCTATTGAGTCTAATCATATTCCTAGATAGACGCAGATTTAGCCTTGGCCATGTTTGCTAGGCGATTTCATAGGTAGTGACACAGATCCACCTTTGATTCGTAGAACTAATTAGTGTCTCCCTTATGGTTCATATAACAAACTTTTTCTGTCTTAAGTTTTCGTTTTCTTCTAGTTTGCAGTATTCGATTAGTGAATTAGCTTGCAGCTTGGAAGTTGCGGTAAAAACAGATTTGATAGTTACTAACACATATCATCCGCAAGAATTTATTATACCCTTTTCACTTTTTTAGAATACGAACATATGGCACAAAATCTAATTGTCATATACCAACTTTGAAGATTTTTTCTAGTGCCGATTCAGGCTAAATCAATATTTAGAAATCTACGAAGCTTTGAACTGGGTTGTAATGAAAGCATAATTGGCAGCAAGAAACTGGCTTAACTATTTCTCGCAAAAAGGAACAAAAGTCCTCAAAAATAACGGAATATATCTATCTGCAGTCAAAATGGAAAATTTTGGTTTCAGAATTACCATGGGTAAATCACTATTGGAACATTTCTGGTAGTTAGGGACCAACGCTTCTTTAATTTTGTTTTTTATGTCCCATGCAAGGGCTGTCAAACTTTCGCTCTTTTTAAAGGATATTGTGCTTTTTTATAATAACTGTTTCCTTGTGAGCGGGGAAAAAGACAATAATTTTAACATTGTATTAAATTATGGGGTGAGACTGTTGCCATGAAAACCAGTTGCTCCTCACAATTTGAATGGTTCATTTGGAGCAAACGCAATACAAATTTAAACGATGGACTTTCCTCCGCACCTTCGTTATTCATGTTTTTATACTCGTACCTTTTTTTAGTTCAGAATGCGAATGAAATGTTATTACTTGATGATGATTTGTGACAGGGTACAATTTTTTGTTGTTTTCTGCACGAAAGAGCCGTGAGGGGAAACCCGATAAAAGATATAATAATAATTATATAATATTTTTATTCAGAAAATGAAATTTTGAAAACTGAATACATTAAAATAAAAAACTCCACAGTCTTGCAAAGCCTAATTTTTTGGAATTAAGAAGCTTCAGAATTTTCTATATCCTTTCCACCACAGCAAACGGCGATGCACCGGCACTGAAGTTGTGTTGGTATTCTAGTGTCCCTGCTCTTTACAAGTTTAGTTCATTAGATCTGTGATTACGAGATGCTAAGTTTACAGTAATTGAACTAAATTCATTGTGGTTCAATTCGATGGTTGAGGTTATCATAGAAGTTTATCTGAGCTGTCAGTGCTCATCGTAAGTGGTACATGGCTAATTTGAAATTCATATGATTTGTTACGTGAACAGTGTGTACTTCAGTGAACTATGTTTTTATTTTTGACTTTTGCATGAAGTGGGACATTTTTTTGGGAAATTGTTTCAATAGTCCTGTATATACATTTTTTAAAGTAAGTATTGAAATTACAGCGAGTCCACTGGCATTTTGTGTGGTAACACTGACAATGTATGACATTACTCCGTTCATTCACATCATAACTGAATACAATACAAATGCCAGAGTTCTATACTGAGACAGTAAACATGATAATGTATGAAATTTAAATAATTTCCGGCCGGCATGTGTATTGTGGCGGCAGCTGCCGCAACGGTTCATTAATTTGTGTGAGAAGCTCTTTTCGATAGCTCAAATTTCCGAAGCGAAAACCCGCCAAAAATGTTAAGCAATGCTCAAAAAATCGCTGCCATTCAACGCTAAATATTTAATAAAATTTATACGCGTATCAAATTTTTAACATTTGCATTGATAATGCCGCTTAATGTATTCTTAAGCAGAAAAAAGCACAATGCACAAATATGCGGAACTTTTCTTTGAAATAACAATATAATTAAAAATCTTATTATGATTCACACGTATTAATTATTTAAATAAAATTAATAAATTGCACAAATGTTTAAAACAAAACTGCTTATTAAATAAACAACGCAAGTCAGTGTGCAGTGACTGCAAATAATGAATGCTTTAGAGGTATTATCATGACAGCTAATCGACGGGTAATTCAATCTCATTAAAAGCTGTTCTGAATACACCGGAAATATTTGAAAAAGTTATCTATGCAACCTGACAAGCAGTTCGGAAAACTCAATGAGAGTTCGAATAGATTATACAAACGGGAATTTGGAGAAACGTTAAATTGTTTATCGCAACTACTTAAACAGGACTTCAGTTAAAGTTCCACTTAAAATCTGTGCGATAATTACAACTTAATATTATTATTATTATTATTATTATTATTATTATTATTATTATACCTTACACCATAATTAATTATGTGTGCAAGGTTTTGGGGGAATTAGTATTAGCTACAGAGGCTTTCGACTCGAAGAGAAAAAGATTTTATAGAAAGAAGCATTTTGGAGACCAAGCCCGTGGCAGGATTTGAACCTGCGACGCTCGGGGTGTGAGTCTAGCATGCTTACCACTAGACCACAGAGGGTGGCTAATTACAACTTAATTGACTGAAAAGTGGAGGAGGCGAGGGAAAATTATGTAATATTCTATAAATATCAGACATCTGTGAATTATTTTGATCAAATTTATAGTAAAACATTCTGTTGCTAATCCATTGAAAAATCAAACGTTAGCTATAGACCACAATCCTCTCAAAATTTTAGAAAGAAACATAGACCCAACCACTTCCAGAAACGAAAGTTTACACCATAAAGAGGACATTTTACTAAATTTTACAATTTTCATCGATAATCTGTTGTTGTCCTCAACTCACCATTACACAATCAGAAGTTCAAGAAGGTCTCTGTGCTAAAATAATCTTGCGTGCCTTTTCTCTATGCCAAATATAGAAATTTGTTCAGATAACCTTAACGCTGCAAGAACAACAATTGAAACTTGAATAAGATCATTGTGAAATATTTCCATTGCAACAATGACTTTAGAATTATAAGCTGGACATGTAGGATCATTTTTAGACATCATAAAATTAGATCATAGTTGTAACACAATTTTACAGACTACAATAGCTTTGGTCAAAGGCAGACTGACTCCTCTGTAAGTTCCAAGAAAGATAATTCCATATTAGAACTCGAACTGAAATGTTAGTAACCTAAGAAAATAAAACGTTATTAGCATCTAATGTAATTGCTAAGGAACTATTTTTATGTAATATCTGTACTTTATATACAAATATCACCAGTAGCCAAAACACATCGAGCAACAAAATGACCCCAACAGCTCGGCATACTTTCATCAGATTAATATCTAAAGACAATAATTAAGAGTGAAATATTATATATCAAAAAACGGGGATAAGGAGGTGATTAAAAAGAAAGCCACTAAATGGAGTGCTTAATAATCAACAGCACCAAGGATAGAGGGCAAACTGAATATAATTATAAATTTCTGCAGAGAATAATTTGTGAGAGTCATGAACATGTGCACTGGGAACGGGCAAGAAACTGGGCGGATATATTTGCCCCAACATTTAGGTTAGTCCAGCAGAGCTTTTAATGGGCACTCGCCATTTATGCCATTAAACGAATTGAATGCCAGAAATAGGTGTATGAAAAAGGCTTGAATGTTCGGTTTCAAATGGTCAAATGGGAAAATTTATCACTTTGAGTTTTTTTAAATGGTTTTTTGTATGTTATTTATTTGTATAAAACCAAAAATAAATAAAAATCAAAAAGAATCATTGCATTTTTGGCCTTAACTCTTTCACAACATCACACATAAAAAATAGAAACTATGTACACACGAGTATTTAAATATGAGCTTTGCAACTGTGGGATCTGGGCCTGAGGGTAAAGTTATTCTCTTTTTCCATTTTTTATTATTATACCAGAACTCGTGACTGCCGTTCGGTGTTCTTTTTCGAGGACACTGCATCACCAATGTACACCATTTATTTGTAAATTATTGTCCAACATATTCAGCGAAAATGTTTGTTGCTCGTTGAAACGCGCTACAAAAATGAAATGTATGCAAAAGTATTTTGTAAATTTTATGATACCCAAAATATTTCTGACCATAAAAGAAATAACTGCATAAATTAATTTAAATTTTAATAAATGTACACGCCACCAATAGAAGAAAGAAATGAGCCACAAACAACTCTTGTAATTTGCATAAAACGCCACATTAGAGTCACTCATTGCGGCATTGGTAAACCGACTGCTGGTAATGGCCCTCATGACGGGCGGCACGACGCCATCCGCAGCATCGCACTGATGCTTCTCTTTTCTTTCGAAGACTGCGACGCGTATGTCCAAGACCTTGAAATATATCTTGTTTTGGTGTGTTTACATTTTATTAGTTTGCATATGACATTGCAAGGCAAACCAGTGACCCAACAAACCACCACCGAACCAACGCACCAACACACCAACACACCAACGCACCAAGGCACCAACACATCAACAAATCTGTAAAAATTATTGTTTTCCAGTTGGTCGTTTGGGGTTTTCCAAAAATTTCTTGTGTTTTAATTTCAATATTTTTATATATCGACGATGCAAAACGAGTATGGACGAAAACAAAACCGAAAAGCAATATAAAAAAGTATGTTTTTGAATGGGTTTAGGCGTATTTTTTGGTGTTTCAGTATTTGTATTTCGTTTGAATTTCGTGGACAGTATGGTATTCTATGAGAACGATGAGCGCTTGTTGCCGATTGCATTCTTTAGAGGGTGTGCTGTGGCTGGAACTGATTTGAATTGTAAATTACTCGTATAGCAGAACTCATTGACTGTAAGCAATAAATTAGGTCGAAGATCACAATCTAATCTAAAATACCACAATAACCTTGGCCTACTGACAGAACAGCATAACGTAAAAACCCAAACAAATATGGACCACGAGACTCTTAAAATCGCAGACAAAATAAAGACCTTTACATTCGATATGGTCCCTATTCGGTTTTTCTAAAGCAACGTAATGAAAAGAGACCATGAAATGTAAATCTAATCTAAGGGACACATGTTTGAAAACACATTTAAAGGCCGACATTTTTCATGAATACAAAGAAGTTTTAATTTTGTCCGGATCCTTTTATCAAGTTTATTTTTTCAAGCTAATAAAAGTTTCTAAATATTGGTTCGAGTAATGGAATTCTAGAATGAAGACAGGGAACAATGCATGCCCAATTGCCCTTTCGCCGCAATTTTGACACCTTCCACTGAATGATGATATCAGATTAACGTTAGTGGCGCCATCTAATGGCTAACACGGGTACTTGTCAATCACTCTCGGTATGTCCAGTTTTGGACATGAAAATCCTAATGTGATCAAATTTAAAAAAAATAGAAGGATTATCCACTAGATAAATATAACTATTTGTAATTCGACTGACACCAGGCTGTGTGTGTTTGTGTGGAAACTTTTTAGTCGGCCGAGCTAAAGATACTGAAACTAAGACTAAATCTAATAAAGTACTCTATTCGAATATCTCAATATGCTAATAAACTATGAAAATGTACTTTGATTGGGTTCTTAACGATTTGATAATTTCTATTAAAGAGTCAGTGAATATCTGTAGAGCCTTCCTTTCAATTATTCAAAAACAGAAGCAATAAAACAATTGTGCAAATATTTGCCGTGATTGGAGCAAACCTATGCTGAATAAAAGGAAAACTTTATCTCCTACAAGTGGCTATTCTCAAGTGGATCCTAGTCGACAGCCTTTTCTGCTTCTGTAAAAGCGATTGAAACTAAAGTAGGTAGCTATCCTGTTGATATTTCCATCACCATAAAGGCAAATTTGACTCCATGAACTCTTTTTCGGATGTACTCCATATTTACAAGGGTGAACACTTTTTGTATAGAAACGGGTCACTTAGGAAATCTTGAAAGATCACAGTCATAGCAAAAGAAGGAAAATAGAGAGGAATAGATAATCAAATAAGTTACAATCATTCTGATTTATTAAAATAGTCCATATTCCATTAAAATTTCGAGTCACTGCAGGAAACTAGTCTTTGAGAAGATTTGATTCATTTAAGAACTATTCGGCAATAATTTTGTTTTAGTACATTGATTTGCTCGGTCGGCTTTGCTGGTAATATAGACGCCCACGATGCGGTTTGCATGAGCCATTTCCTTCTAAATTCTTCCTTAAGAAGTACTGATTATAGAATTGAATAAAATCTAACTACTTCTTGATTGATTTTCAGATATGTTTATGATTGTCCACGGGTTATGTATTTGTGTGCAGCTGAATTTCAATTTAATTGTTCATACATATTTCTGTGCTCCTTTTCTCACCTCGTTCTACAAAAAGTGTTTGACAATTTTAGAATATTTGAAACATTCTGTCTATATACGAGTATATGGGAATTATTACTCAAACAAACAAATTATTTATCCCCTTTATTAGTTATCATCATTGACAAAATAGAAATAGTATTCCAAAAAGAACGGTAATGTAATCTTCCCTAATTTAACTTTGCCTACAATCTTACAGCTGATTCGATTAAAATATGTATATCTGTCTGCTCAAAGCATTCTTTCTGCTTTGCATTTGTCTCTCTGTGTAGTCGTTCCACATCAAAATCAACAATTCACTCAATAGTCCGATCCTTCAGGTAATTTTTCAGTTACTTCACTTACAATAGTGCTTCGTCTTCTATTTCTATTCCTACAGCATTATCAACATATTTACCAGGTGCACTCCAAGGCGCCAAGGTTTTATTTATCGTTTGTGTATCTAAAAAGGTATTGCTGTCCCTGATGTGTTCCTAAAAGTCAGTGTTATGCTGTACGAAATGGCTATATGAGTGTCCACTGTGGACCGATGGAGATGTGCATTTCCAGATTACCTGATATGATTGATACCATTTTTCCACACTTTGATGCCGTGAAAAGGATTTCAAAAAGAATCTACAGTCGCTTAACTACCTAACCATATAAAAACAAAATGCCAACGACCTGCTCCATATTTTGAATTAAACTAAAATATGTAGTCTAAAAATTTAATTTCCATTTTAAAGAATTACCCAAAGTATCCTTAAAGTCTTGCAGTGCCATTACTTTAACGACATTTCATAGCAAAATCGTTGAGACTGTCAATCTTACAAAGTTTCTTTTCATAGTCGTATATAGCAATAATAAAATCAATAAATAATATCTTTATATTGCGAATTTTATAAAACAAAATTGAATTAAATGGACAGACAGCTTAACGGCCCTCTCAGGTGAGTTATAAAACCATCTGATGGAGCAGCAACATATTTACGATCTCAATTTTCGGCCAATGGAATTTGAAGCATTTTGCCAAATATATCTGCCGCAATATAAAATTATGATGACCATAAAAGATAAAGAAGCTTAACGTGAGATTATCGCCGGCAGTGAGTGCGGCA
This sequence comes from Clusia tigrina, assembly GCA_920105625.2. Taxonomy (NCBI): domain Eukaryota; kingdom Metazoa; phylum Arthropoda; class Insecta; order Diptera; family Clusiidae; genus Clusia; species Clusia tigrina. Next base: position 207,370,696 of record OV050031.1, read on the forward strand.
TAAAAATGTATGTTAATGTGGCGCCAGATGATTAACGAGACTCGGAGGTACCGCTAGCAAACAATTCAAGGGTAGAGTAGTAGGCAGCTACGAGGCACATTTGTTCTTCACATCCAATTACTTTTACACAACCATAAAGAGAGAAAAAACAACAGCCGCACACTCGCACAGCCACAGGGACAAGACGAAAGTATACCGCCAGTCCGGTGGGTCAGCTCGAAGTTCATCAGCTACGAGACGTCATCTTTAAAGGCAGTCAAAATTTTTCGCAATTAATTTGAATTTTTTGAAAGCGCGAGATATGTCTGCGAGTATGTTGTATTGACCCTCAAGTATGTAGGAATGTCTTAATTGGAATTTCACAAAAGTTTACATATCTCTGCATGCCGAAGATGACACAAGGTGCAAGTGTTTCGGGATGCCGCCATACCCATACACATATGCAGATTTTGATATCTGTGTCGGCCACTACAAAAGTGTTGAGAAAGCGTGTCAGTAACGTCGCTCAGCAGGCGCCTATAGGCCGCTTCTCTGCGCTGTTGTTCACACAAATTATTACAAGAGGAGAGATACATTTGCCATTCATATTCAATAGGGTGGCATATCTCCTTCAATAAACTCGCTTACAACTCTCTGGGGTACCGTTTTCTGCGCTCTGCAGTTTCGATACGCACTGCGCCAATTGATTCGATACGGAGTTGAGTGTTGAGGTGCTTGCTGCGCCGATTTGCATAAATATTTTCATAAATTTGTCTGCGTCAAACAAGAACCCCGCGATGGTCGCTGCATGTGATCGCGGCGTTGATTTCGTCTTTTGTACGCAGACAGCGTTTGTTTCATCGTTTACTCATTGAAAGTGGCGAAGAATAATTATTCACAATAGAAGCTAATGACGCAGATCTGCATGAATGAATGCCTGATCGACGGAGATCTAAATGAACTTGACAATTCGATACGACACAGATTCGGATCTGAAAGAAACTCGAGTATAAATATTAGTGGACTCGGACAGAGACATCAGAAGCAATTCGCATCCCAAAGTAGAGGAACATTAGAATCAGTAACATGCGTGGATTTATCGTAAGTTCAGATCAAAGTGGATTGTTGATTTGTACCTGGAGTACTAAGTTAGCAATAATATAATTATTTAAATATTTTGCAGGTTTTATGTTTGGTCGCTGTAGCCTGCGCCGATAAATTGGGCTACAATTATCAACCTGTTGGTCACTCCGACTCAGGACTCTCGTTCGGTCCTGGAGCAGGAGGTGTTGGTGGACTCGGTGGTGGCGGCGGCGGTGGCGGCGGTGCTGGAAACCTCTCCCCCTCAAACGAGGGTACCGGGGAACTTAACAAAGAATACTACACTTACTCGGCACCCGAAGGAGAGTTCGATGATCAAAATGCTGGCCAACAAATTGCCAACGCCGTGAAAAAGAACTTGCGTGTCATCTTCATCAAGAGTCCTGAAAACAAGGGTCTGGAGGATGCTGCTCTCGCTTTGGCCAAACAAGCTGGCGACGACAAGACTGCTATCTATGTGCTCAACAAACAAGCCGATATCGGGGATTTGGCCAACAAACTTAACGCCCTCCGTAACAACCAGAACAACAAACCCGATGTGCACTTCGTCAAGTACCGTACTCCTGAAGATGCTGCCAACGCTCAAAAGGCCATTCAATCGCAATACGACGCCTTGGGAGGACCATCTCAGTCTCACAATGGTGGTGTTGCTCCAGTTCTTAACTTCGCTTCCCAAGCTCCAGTTCAGGGACCCAATGTGCATGCTCCTGGTAATGCTTACTTGCCCACTTCGATTTTCCGTCGCCGCTTCTAAATTGTATGCGATTCGATAAATTGTTCAAGTGAATGATTCTATTAATCATCGACTGATTTGTTAAGTTTTTGTTGACTATTCCGTAACACTATTGAAAGAATAAACAATTATAAAATATTAAATATTTATCTGTTTTGTATTTAGGTTTAAACTAATGTGTTAGAAAGGGGATTAAAGAGTTTCCTTCCTTTTCCTTTCCTTTTTTGTTCAAGTACATTCAAGTAATACGAGCAGGCCTATTGTGAATCCACTTTGTAAACTAGGATCCATGTGATGATGTCTACACAATATTTGTTGTTGTGCAATATTACCATATGGCGGTGTGACCTTGTTTTTCATCGATAATGTATTTTTCTGTTTATATTAATGAGTTTATGTAAAGATACCTCCTCTGCTAGGGTTAAGTCTAACAGAATGCATCATTCATATGGACCAAATCATCAGTACAAAGTAATATGAATCTCAAGGTTTGTTAATTTGCTGATCAATTACTTATAATTATTATTATTATCATTATTATTATTATTATTATTATTATTATTTTTGTTTTATTATTACAATTTCCCTATCTCTCTATAAACAATATGTAAGATTAGTTAAAATATGCTCCTAAAACTGTACACAAAGTCTCAATTGCACTTATCTGGCAGCCCAACGTTATACAAGAATAAAGAGCTATAGAAGCTTTCTTCAAATGTGTCAAGATATTGGACCTCATTATACTTTACGGTAGAATATAATTCCCTGAAATTGGTTTATTTATGCAGTAATCAGGAATTTGGAATTAAGGACAGTCTCTATAGACGGGGCAAACTTTGTTCTGTGTTATTTTCATCAATCCGAAATTGTTTGTCTGAAAATGTGCAAAATTTCTTTACTCCATAGTTGCAATAAGTTCCTTTACCACTGGAGTCCAAAAAAGGAAGTTTTGAACTGTCAAGCAAACTCATTTGCCTCCAGCTCTATATAAGTACCGTTTATACTAGATGGATACTACATTCAACTTTCAACAGAGAACTATGGCGGTAAGTACAGATTTCTTCTTGTGTGTCAAAACTCTTGCTTTAGGAGGTAAGGATTGGAGTTATTGTATGGTCGGCGGACCTAAAGAACACACTATTTACATCGTAAAACTTAACAAGGTTAAAATATCAACACACTTGGAAAAATTGTTGATCTTCATACCAGTTTTAACTTCTAAAGAAAGGAATATGAACCTCTTAGATTCAGTCGTGACATTAACCTGTTTTGGCATCCGTTCACAGGAAGGGTGAAAATTCCAGAATTGAGGTAGCTAATAACGTGGTCAGAGAAGATCGTCATTGTTGGCTGATGGTCCTCATTTTCTTGACAGAAACCACTGACCATCTTCTGTAAATTGTTAAGCAGGTGTATTGGCATCATTGGCGGACCATAAATAATTTATATGTATGCAAGTCACTGGTCAGTGGTTCAGCTACAGTTTCCTCATAATACTCATCAAGTGTCGAAGTTGCGTAGTCTTCAAATTTTCTCTGGCAATGCGAATTCTGTCTAAAGCCAGAGGGCGGATAGTGGTAACTCAATTTCACTATGCAGATAGAGGAATATTCAGAAATGTCATTGGCTTATATTCTGAAATTGAATAATCTCTTAGCCCAACTCTACAAGTTGTTAGGAATTGAAACTGTTGGTGTACTTGGGCCTTCAGCCATTCACTTCCTACTTACACCATGAGCGACTGGGAGTTGCATCAATTAATTGGGCTTATCTCAATCTCTGAGCAAGTGAATATTCAAAGTATCAAGCAATTTGCATAATTTTTGAAATTAACTTTCATTGTATGTCTGGACTTGCTTGAGGAAATTCACTAAGGCTGTGAGTCATGATCCAAAGAACATTGAATTAAGGCAAGTACATACATTAATAAAACTAAATGATTTTCTATGCAAAGGCAAATGTCTGCAATGATTGAATTTTGGCGTGCAGCCAGTTCAGTATTTCATTGCAAGAAACAAGCACAGGCTTATATTCAGATATCTTATTTTCTTAGTAACATTTGACCCCTTCAAGAAACTGGTGAAATATTGTGTCAATCGAACACGGTAGGTATTTCATATGTTTATCTTAGTGTTGCTGATGACGATACCAACTCTTCCGTAACTTAATTAAAATTTGTTGAATTCATTTGTAAATCATAGTTCCCCATACGCGCGAGTTGCATCTGCTCCATTGCATGAGAGCCAATATCATTACGGAAAGTGCCATTTAACGATACATTATTAAATACGCTTTATCACACATTTGCATACGAAATTACCATAATCTGGACAGTCGCAGACAACAACTTCTGCATTAATTAAACACCGATTATGAATGAATCATATAAGAAGCTTGGAAAACAAAACAAAAAATAAAACTCGCCTGTGGAGGAATTAAAAATAGCCACCAGCATTGAAACGGAAACGCATATTAAATGCGTTAATGGCAGAATTATGTTAACGATGCTCGAGTGCCGACGAGCGAAACCGTTTTCAGTAGAACCGAAACGCTCGGCCAACACCTAAGCTATATGTACAGGTACGTATAAAAGCCTAAACACATCTCGCAACAACCAGCATTCTAACAGCAGAGTTCAAGTCAAGAGTTGCCAAAATTAAAGGAGATGCGCGTATTTATCGCTTTGTGTTTGGTCGCGTGTGCGTGCGCCGATAAATTGGGCTACAACTACAAGCCAGTAGGACACTCGGATGCAGGGCTCTCGATTGCACCTGGCACAGGCGGCGCTGGTGGTGGCATCGGCGGACCAGTAGCAAACAGTGGCGGTCCCGGCCACGCTGAGTACACCAAAGAGTTTTACACTTTCTCTGCGCCAGAAGGTGAATTCGATGATGCAAATGCTGCTCGGCAAATTGCCGCCGCTGTGAAGAAGAATCTGCGGGTCATATTCATCAAGGCGCCTGAAAACAATGGTCTCGAAAACGCAGCTTTGGCTCTGGCCAAACAAGCCGCTGACCAGAAGACCGCTATCTATGTGCTCCACAAGCAAGCCGACATCGGTGGTTTGGCTGACAAACTTAATGCTCTCCGCAACAACAAGAACAACAAACCCGAGGTGCACTTCGTCAAGTACCGCACTCCTGAGGATGCTGCTAACGCTCAAAAGGCTATTCAATCGCAGTACGACTCCTTGGGAGGACCTTCCCAGTCGCACAACGGTGGTGTTGCTCCAGTTCTTAACTTCGCTTCGCAAGCTCCAGTGCAGGCTCCAACTGCTCATGCTCCTGGTAGTGCTTATTTGCCTGCTTCGGTGCTGCGTCGCTTCCGCCTCTAAATTTGTGATAAAGTGTCCTACTAGGACCTGTTCGTGCTATAATTTATGATTTCTGTTATTGTTATTGTTGTATAATTGATATTGTTTTTGTTATAATTTAAATACAAGAAACAGTGAAATTTCTCACAATTTATTTGAAATGGGTGCTTTGAATTTTGAAGAATATGCTTTTGAGTCGAAAATCATATTTTGAATTTATTCACTGGATAGTTTTCGAGCTCGTTACCTTGTGTGTAATTGATACTCAGATCTGCAGATACAGATCAGTTTCATGGTTTGCTCAGAAGGACACAATTTAGGTTTCTCCTTATAACTATTTTTGGTAACTGACTCGTTTATTACTGTTCAAGAATCTTTGCAATGATCGATAATCTTATATATTCCAGCACAGTCGGAGTTGCTGATCAGTATTTGAAATTGATTGCGTAGAGTCCATATAAAGTTAAAATGAGGGGACATTAGGAAGTAGTAAAGTAAGATGAATGTGTCCAATTGCGATTCTGTCTCCCGCCACTAAATTGTTCTAAATATTACTCTAAATGATTAATTGACTGCATCTTATGAAAGCTATAACATCTTTTTAATTCAAGGGTATTTTTTAGACAAAAGGAGATTTGAATTGAATTATGGCTCTGGCCAAAATTTGCATAAAAAACAATATTATGCCCTATTCACAACCCCTTAAGGCAACAAAAGAGGCATAAAAAGAGTGCGGCAGGGACACGCATCGAAATACCACAATTCAAAGTTTGAGTAACCTTTTTCTTAAGTTCATGTTTGATTTCATTACTGATAGAAGTAAATTTAGCAAAAACCACTGGCAAAATTAACTATGTTAACAACTGTCCAATTCCAATCAGCATTATCCCCCAATTATAGAAAACCGAATGGATTAAACTATGTTTATATCCTTTCCACTTTAAATGGAATTGTACTCATAATGCCTTGTATGATCTTCTTATATTGAAATATCCTGATCACCGTATTCTTATGGTAACAAAATTATTGTTCCCTCTCTGGATCGATTTCAGTCAAATTATGATATGGATAATTAGCGATCAACGTTCTGTAACACATGCCATTGAAGTAAACCTCCCATCCAGATTAGATTTGGAGTATGTATTGCCGAATAGTGCGTAGCAAGCATAAAAGATGCATTTTCCTAGTAGTGGCACAGGGACCTTTAAGACCGAATGTGCTCTGGACGACCCTTCATTGTATCTTCCTTAAGATTGAAGTGCTATAAGCTGTGGAGCAGTTACTTAATACATTGCAGTGTGGAGCAGTTACTTAATACATTGCAGGTATTAAGTAACTGCTCCACAGCTTCAATCTGAAGGAAGATACAATGAAGGGTCATCCAGAGAACATTCGGTTTTAAAGGTCCCTGTGCCACTACTAGGAAAATGCATATTTTATGCTTGCTACGCACTATTCGGCAATACATACAGTGTGGAGCAGTTACTTAATACCTGCAATGTATTACATTGCAGGTATTAAGTAACTTAATACATTGCAGGTATTAAGTAACTGCTCCACAACTGACGATATCTACACCTGTTGATTGCTACAAATGATAGTCAGCATTCTGGTTAATTTGTAAGCAGATTTTTTTAGCAGATATTTTATAGAACACTGTCCTGATAGAATGTTCACTATCCTTCCAGTGCCCGATTGGCCGTAATGGATAAAATTGACAGAAAAACGTAACTATTGGGACTTCTTCTACTTGGATTTGATCAATTTACGGACCCAGTCGATAGATATACCAGATTTTGCTCCAGCGCAGCTCCCATAGTATTAATTGTTTCAGTAATTTTCTTGTAATGAACATTCGCAATGTCTATTAATCCACCCAATTTTCTAAGAACACCACAAAGTAAGGAATACAACAACAATAAATTTTTCGGTTTCAAATATATATAAAAAGTGTATTTCATAAAATTTCAAAAAGCGTTGCATTATTGAATAACAAAAACTTAACAAATCAGTCGATGATTAACAGAATCATTCACTTCAACAGTTTATCGAATCACATGCAATTTAGAAGCGACGACGGAAGATCGAGGTGGGCAAGTAAGCATTGCCGGGAGAATGTACATTTGGAGCTTGTACTGGGGCCTGTGAAGCGAAGTTAAGAACTGGAGCAACACCACCATTGTGAGACTGAGAATGTCCACCCAAGGCGTCGTATTGCGATTGAATGGCCTTTTGAGCGTTGGCAGCATCTTCAGGAGTACGGTACTTGACGAAGTGAACATCGGGTTTGTTGTTCTGGTTGTTACGGAGAGCGTTAAGTTTGTTGGCCAAATCCCCGATATCGGCTTGTTTGTTGAGCACATAGATAGCAGTCTTGTCGTCGCCAGCTTGTTTGGCCAAAGCGAGAGCAGCATCCTCCAGACCCTTGTTCTCAGGACTCTTGATGAAGACGACACGTAAGTTCTTTTTCACGGCGTTGGCAATTTGTTGATCAGCATTTCCGTCATTGAATTCGTGTTCGGGAGCGGTGAAAGTATAATACTCTTTGTTGAGCTCGGCAGGACCATCGAAAGAGCTGCCGCCACTTGGACCACCAACACCACCACCGATGCCGCTAATGCCATCACCGTTACCCCCGCCGAGTCCACCGAGACCTCCACCGATTCCACTCAGACCACCACCGGAACCACCGAAACCACCACCGAAACCACCACCGGAGCCACCGAGACCACCACCGGAGCCACCGAGTCCACCACCGAATCCACCGCTGCCACCAGCACCGCCTGCTCCAGGACCGAATGAGAGTCCTGAGTCGGAGTGACCAACAGGTTGATAATTGTAGCCCAATTTATCGGCGCAGGCTACGGCGACCAAACATAAAACCTGCAAAATATTGAAATAATTATATTATTGCTAACTTAGTACTCCAGGTACAAATCAACAATCCACTTTGATCTGAACTTACGATAAATCCACGCATGTTGCTGATTCTGTGGTTCTTCTACTTTGAAATGTGATTTGCTTCTGTGCTTACTTTAGTCGACCTCTTTTATTTATACAAATTTACTAACGTTGTTTTGTTTAAGTTCGCTTCAGAGGTTTATTTCGGCGCTCTTGTAGCAACTGCGATTGTGAATACGGTTTTGTCCCCTAAATTGGTATGTTCGTCTTTTATGTTCGCTATTGTCATATGTCAAGTTTCACTGTATAGAAGTCATGCTTTGTTTTTGGTATTTTCAAATTTCATTGTGGTTATTAAAAGAGTTGTGCATATTAATCTTTTTACGCACAACATTGATTTTTCACTCTACAAATACTTACGCAGTAGGTAGATTAAGTTGCTATATTCGTTTGCAACGCTTATAATGAATTAAATTCTCGTAATATGATCTTCCTACTCATACAAAAATATGAGCGGCTTGTGTGGTCGAATTAGAACGACCTCCCAAATCCTTTGATGAATGACCTTATTAATTGCTACAACTTTAAATATCAATTGTAGAAGATTTAGTGGGTATAGAATTGATATACATAGCTAAGGTAGTAGTCTTGCAGGCTAATTAATTCAAAATCACAAATCCAATATGTGAGTTGCGGACAGCAAGTTCCAAGGACTCTTATGAAATTCGGAAGCAAAATGTAAACCGTGCAAGTTTATTTAGATAAGAACATTTAGAATAGTTTTAAAATTAGATATATTAAAATCTTTTTTTTGTACAAAGCTCACTAAAATTGTGTGAAATCAAATTAGAAATCAACATAGATCTTGGATCCTGAAAATAATGTTTTGAATGCCCTGATTAATTGGACGATTTGCTGAGGACGAATGTGAGTACCAACATATTTCAGTCAACTTGTCTATGCAAATAAGATATGCGAGTATGTGAAGCATTCGAGCTGACTTCCATTCTTAACTCTGGTAATAAACTATGATAATATTCCAGTATATATCATTTAATTTTTGGTGAACCTCTTTAGCGGAAATTCACCTTTGTCAATGGTGAAAAAATTTGTTGCGGATCCAAGGATACACGCAAAGCAAATGAATCTGCGTGTATTTTCTGTTACTTATTTTTAACTAGTAAAGTCAATTGTACCATGAACATTTATTTTCCTAATGAGGTTATGAGGTACTTGAGTGTACGATTATTTCGGTAAAGAACCATTGTAAAATCGAAGATATTTGAACATGTAAAAGCACTTTCAAAGGAATGATGGTAAATGACTCCTGTTGAGATCTTAATTCATGGATGAATATATTTCAGCCATGTGTCAGCTATGTTTATCCATCCAATATTATGACCATCGTCCTTTCAATACAGTGACATTATCCATAGGAATTTAATTTAACCTTATTAGAACGAAGAAATGTGTGTAGGGTATTTTTCATAGCTTGAAGCAAAATTTGAATATAATTTTTTTACTCTTTTGACCATTTGTAGGTTTTTTTGTTTTGCACCGGCAAAAATTCATTAAGTTAATATAATGATGTTCATTAGTGTTCAAGGAGCATATTCGATTGATTAAGCAGAAAAAAATATGGAATGCATGGTCGGTTTAATTAAGCAATAGTTTACTCCTATTCCTAGACCGTCATATTTCTTTCCAAAAGTGGTGGTAATCACAGAAATGAAGTCTTGGGATGAAAAAATCTCATCCTTATAAATTAACAATACAGAATGAATCATGTAGAGTAGAGCAGCATGGCTTCCAACAACTATAATTATTTGGTTAATGCTTCTTCCTTTAGCCTTAATTATTAGGGGCATAAGATGAAAACTTTAATGAGTTTTATAGAAACCACTCTGGACACTAAAATTAATGACAACCCTTTCATTCGAAGAAACAAAAGGTCAGTCATCGGCACATGACCCTATATTTATTGGATTGTTCATAGTGTTTGTGTGAGTATTCAGTAAAGTTGGGTGTTAATAAGACTCATTTTGGTGAAAAAACCAATTAGCACACTTTTTTCCTAAGCATAAGTTGAATCATCTTTAAATTGTTATTAATGATATTGATTTATTACAGAACGATTGAGTTCCATAACTCTCTGTTGCTAATTTAGCGGCGCCAAGCCATTAATTTCACAACTATGTTCGTATAAATGCCAAATGTGTGAATCAAATATGGGAGCGATACGAGTATCTGCACAAGCTCTCAGTCGACACTTTGCCAGCCTACAAACGCTGTTTATGTAGCCAGCCAAATTGTGTCTATAGTTGTCTTTCCAGTACGATGTGGCGCTCAGAGGCGAGTGGTTGATTACACACAAACATATCTGCTGCGCCATTCTTCCGGTGTGTTTTAGAGGTCAATCCACCCGCATATTTAGCTTCAAATATTGCAAAAAATTTTGCGAAAATTTGTGGAGCAGGTTTATTTGCATATCTAATCGCAACCAACGATTTGTTTGGAGTTAAATTTATGCAAGTATGCATAAAAACATCGTTTCGTAAAAGCAAATATCAATGTTTTGCTCCACCAAACAACTTAAAAAAGGGTCAACAAATCAGGAGCTGGATTATATTGTGGTGAAATCTAAATCAAGGCTCAAGGTTTTTATGAGAAGCTGAAGTAAAATCGAAAGTTGGATATGTATGTATTTGTTATATAACAGAGTTTTAGATAATGTACTTAAACTACTATTAAAATGTACAGAAATAGAAGAAATATCTGAAACGACTGCATTGCTGCTTGTATTGTGAACATATTACGTTACTGTGCAAATTGTGGATCCTAACAATACTTTCGTCTCAGGAATCCCTATTTCATAGTCAACAATGTGCTAACTTTTGATGAGAAGCATAAAGCTTTCCTAGATAACTTCTAAACTGATGCTATTCCTCTTAAGTGTTACATATGGTGCCATATCATCAAAGCAAAAATAGATCTGCCGCGGAAACAACTCTTCATACGCTTTAGCTGAAGAAATTAAAGAAAAATTATATGAAAAATTATTTCAAAACATAATGCGATTGAAAAATTATTTCAAAACATAAACATCACTTACTTACTTACTTTCATGGCCTAATCGCAGAATCTGTGTAACAACCCGCTATCGGGTTAGGACCGAAATTAACAGAGCTCGCCAGGTGCCTCCTCTTTGCGCGCGTCTTCTCTAATATGTTATACCAAGCGTGGTTAGGGTTTCCTCGACTTAGTTCTTCCGTCGAGGCATGGTCGTACCCTACGTCGTCTTCCAGCGGCTTCCGCTTCGAACACCTTTTTCGTTGGTGCTTCTTCGTCCATACGCACGCTATGTCCAAGCCAGCGCAGGCGTTGTATAGCGATGCGTGTGACTATGTCAATATCAGATTAGAGCTCGTACAGTTCATGGTTCATCCGAATACGGTAGTCGTCGCCGTCATGAACAGGACCGAAGAATTTTCCTCTCAAACACCCCAAGCGCGGCTGCATCAGCCTGCGACACGTCCCATGCTTCTGCGCCATAGAGCAGCACGGGTAGGATGAGCGTCTTGTAGAGTGTCAGGTTTGTCGGTCAAGTGAGGGCTCTACTACACATTTGCTTACTGAGCCCATAGTAACACCTATTAGCAAGCGTGATTGTTCGTTTAATCTTCAGGCTATCGTTGCTTTTCGTGTTAATGGCGGAGCCAAGGTATATAAATTCCTTGACAACTTCACAAGTGCAGTTGTCCGCTGTACCATGGGATCCTAAACGCCGACTATGCCTGCTGGTGGACAGCATTTACTTTGTCTTGCCCTCGTTCACCGTCATAGCCACTTTCGCTGATTCTTTTTCAATGGCGGCCTGAAACCTCGCACGGTATTAAATGGTTCGGAGAGGTCACTTCCTACCTGAACAGAGCTGAACGTGTTGCTCAATGTCATTCTACAGAGCCGTATTCACTTTGCAGGAATACCGAACTCAAATATTGTGGCCCTTCCCTTATCGGGCTATCGAAAGCAGCTTTATACAAAGAGATGATGGGTGTCGATCTGTTTCTCGTGGGTTTTCTCCAGGATTTGGCGCAGCGTGAAGATCTGGTCAATGGTGGACTTTCCAGGTCTTAAACCGCATTGATAAGGTCCAATCAGTGTGTTGGCATATGTTTGAATCTATCACACAATATGCTAGACAGAACCTTAAAAGAGATGGCAATAAGACCGACTCCCCGGTAGTTGGCGCATATCATCGGTTCACATTTCTTCAATATAGGATTATATATAGGACGTCATCATAAATTGGTGGTATCGGGTTGAATTCTCCAGAGGCGGTATTAGTGGCACCGTCGCCTCCCAGTAATTTAGAGAAATGTTCCCTCCATATCGCCGTGTGCACAGCGTATCCGTAACCAGATTCAAATTTTCATCTCTACAGGTAGATGCTCCGGGCTTCAAACATAAACATCACACATATAGGTAATTTGTCTTTCTGTGTTAATTTTTGCTGTTAAGTATTAACGGCGCATCCTGAATAATGCTCTGGGCGAAGACACCATTGGGAGTACTTCGACCAATCTAAACTTTCTTTTTAGCTTTTAAAATTGTTTTGTTTTTGGTAAATAAAAAAGACCAAGAAAGCGACTGAAAATTTTTAAAAGTTTTTCAGTAGTTACATCCAAAATTTACTCTGTTAGTTATTAAAGTAAAAGGATTTGCGTTCATTAAAATCAGATCTGATATTTTTAGGGCTTTTAAACAATTTCAAACGAATAAATATTTATTTCAATTAATAACAAATTTTATTTAAGTTTCAACAATAACAAACAGTCTTATACTATATCAATTTCCTAGTACCTGCGGAAGATCGATGCTGGCAGGTAGTTTCCAACTGGTGCAGATGGAGAGCCATAGCCGCCATTTGAACCAGCTGGAGCCTGAGAAGCAAAGTTCAGAACTGGGGCAACTCCACCATTGTGCGACTGAGACGGTCCACCCAAGGCATCGTAATGCGATTGAATGTGTTGTTGGGCATTGGCCGCATCCTCCGGTGTGCGGTATTTGACGAAGTGCACCTCTGGTTTGTGGTTGTTGTCGTTGCGGAGATTGTTCAGTTTGTTGGCCAAACCACTGATGTCAGCTTGTTTGTTCAGCACGTAGATGGCGGTCTTTTGATCAGAGGCTTGGCTAGCCAAACCAAGCACGGCATTTTCGAGACCATTGTTTTCGGGACCCTTGATGAAAACCACACGAAGATTTTGCTTCAGAGAGTTGGCGACTTGTTCGGAAGCGGCAGGATCATTGAAGTCATCGTCATTGGCAGTGAAAGTGAAGTACTCCTTTTCGAGTTCGCCGCTAGGAGCAGAGTATGTAGATTGTCCAGACGATGGTGATGCTACTGAAGGCACGTTATTAGTTGTGGCTCCGTTCAATCCGAATAAGCCGCCACCACCTGCTGGGAGAGAAATTCCTTCATTGATAGAGTTCGCAGGTTGATAGTTGTATCCCAAGTTGCCCGCACTGGCAAGTGCAATGAAGCAGAGTACGATAAATGTGCGCATCTTGAATTTTCCGTTTGTTTAGTTGATCTGTGAGACTGTCAAGCTATACAATAAGAATGAATTCTTGTGCTGTGATAAACACCATTTATACTAATCACAGCACTGGATCACAGCACATAAATCGTATCTATTGTCATATTTCTGTGTAGTATTTTTAACAAATATTGGCAAAAATTATGCAAATGCCTAAAAGCAAATGCAAATGCAATGCCGCGAATAAATGTGCAAAAATGAATCTGCATATGAGAATTTGATGATGTCTCACCCTTTCGTTATCTATTACCTTCTTTTTGAATCGCTCATTTCTGTCAGTTTAATTTAGATGGAGCTATTTTAAACTAAAGGGGATAAACGGACATAATCAAAATTTGCTTGCGTATGTAGGTCTTTGGTGGGAATGCACCAGCACAACAACCTGAAAAATGTATTCGACGAAGCAATCACGACTATTTTAATTGTTGAATTGCATTACATCATATGATATATTGTGGGTGTGGCAACCGAATTTAATACCCAGTGCTTTTAGGTTTTTAGGTTTCTTAGCTGTAATCAGTCCAAATATAAGTGTGCATCTTTTGATTCGTCGGTTTGACCTTTGATTCAAACTTCAACTGATAGAATAAAAATATAACGAAAGATAACAAAAAGGTGTGACATCATCAAATTCTCGTATGCAGATTCATTTTTGCACATTTATTCGCGGCATTGCATTTGCATTTGCTTTTAGGCATTTGCATAATTTTTGCCAATATTTGTTAAAAATACTACACAGAAATATGACAATAGATACGATTTATGTGCTGTGATCCAGTGCTGTGATTAGTATAAATGGTGTTTATCACAGCACAAGAATTCATTCTTATTGTATAGCTTGACAGTCTCACAGATCAACTAAACAAACGGAAAATTCAAGATGCGCACATTTATCGTACTCTGCTTCATTGCACTTGCCAGTGCGGGCAACTTGGGATACAACTATCAACCTGCGAACTCTATCAATGAAGGAATTTCTCTCCCAGCAGGTGGTGGCGGCTTATTCGGATTGAACGGAGCCACAACTAATAACGTGCCTTCAGTAGCATCACCATCGTCTGGACAATCTACATACTCTGCTCCTAGCGGCGAACTCGAAAAGGAGTACTTCACTTTCACTGCCAATGACGATGACTTCAATGATCCTGCCGCTTCCGAACAAGTCGCCAACTCTCTGAAGCAAAATCTTCGTGTGGTTTTCATCAAGGGTCCCGAAAACAATGGTCTCGAAAATGCCGTGCTTGGTTTGGCTAGCCAAGCCTCTGATCAAAAGACCGCCATCTACGTGCTGAACAAACAAGCTGACATCAGTGGTTTGGCCAACAAACTGAACAATCTCCGCAACGACAACAACCACAAACCAGAGGTGCACTTCGTCAAATACCGCACACCGGAGGATGCGGCCAATGCCCAACAACACATTCAATCGCATTACGATGCCTTGGGTGGACCGTCTCAGTCGCACAATGGTGGAGTTGCCCCAGTTCTGAACTTTGCTTCTCAGGCTCCAGCTGGTTCACATGGCGGCTATGGCGCTCCATCTGCACCAGTTGGAAACTACTTGCCAGCATCGATCTTCCGCAGGTACTAAGAAATTGATATAGTATAAGACTTTTTGTTATTGTTGAATCTTAAATAAAAACTTGTTATTAATTGAAACACAGGCTGCTTATTTAGTGATACATCCTTCGAAATTGAACGAAATCCTCAGTTAGGGTTATACTTGGTCTTATTTGGCTGAGGAAGTCTCTGGTTGAATAATATTTGTTAATAAAATGAAAAAGAAAATGCTTTGAAAATTCTGCTAACTAAAACTCTTTCAAATTGCACACACTCACGGATAAATGTTGTGAATGACAACAACAACAACAACCAAAGTAGATCTTTTATGTTTGAAATATATCCCAGGGATGTATTTAGGTTGAAATGTCTCTATATATATATAATATTTTCTAATGAGATTCGGTGTTTCAAACTAATGCCATCTTACAGAACGCACAACCAAACGCGAGTAGAATTGTTTATTTCGTAATCGATTCTCTTGGTGTATTTTCATAAGCGTTCTTTGATTGATTTGACTTTCTCAAGTGCATTCGTAAGTGTATTTAAAGTCCATAGAAACACTGGTATCCCTTGCATATCTTTTTGTTAAGTAGACTATTGTCAATGCTGATTTTAAGTCTGAAATCTGGTTTCAGGCATTCAATCAATTGCCTCCTAATAATACAATTTTTGTTGCCAATTAAAAATTATTAATCCAAACATTAATTCCAAGATGCTTTCTGTATCATTTCCATTAAAATTCGTAATTTACATAACAAAACGGCTCAACAAAAGAACTCCGCCGATACTCAGCTACCGACAAAGCCAGCGAAGTTGTTGCTCTGTAATTTGCATAAAAATAGTTTATTAACTGCATAAGGTTAAGCAGAGATGCCCGGCGTATCGGCCAAGAAGACATCAACGCGTGCCAACGGAAACCATGTAGCAGCCGTCAACACCTTGTAGGGAAAGGTCAATCAATCCAGAAGTACATGGTTGGATGCATAAGGTTCGTCTGTTAAAATTACATGGCAACCAACACAAATGTTTTAAACATTTGTGACCACTTATAAGGCCATATTGCACTGCTAACTGCTCTTAAATGTATTTGTTTGGGCCCCTTAATGTCGTCGGTCAAAGGTTTCAATACCATTGTTTGGTTACAAAAGGCAAGTAAGGTTTGGAGTAGCCTAAAAATTCATTGAGTGCCTGTCGACCGTTAATGCTCGTACAATAAATAAAAATGGGAAAGAGAGAGATGGAGAGAGATTAAGAGAGAAAGTGGAAGCGAGCGAGAGAGAGATAGAGAGAAAATCGTCAGAGATAAATCTCATGGAGCTGCTACAACAGTTGAGGTGCGCACGGAAATCAAGATGCAAATGTAACTAGTTCAAATTTAAACGGCTCCGTTCACCGCTAAATCCTTAAGAAATAAGCTGATTTTGGAAATTTGGCATGGAACGGGTTTGTTAAATCACCTTCCCTGCCTTTCGTCTATACTTCTATTATCTTCCACTTTTTCTTTCGTTTGTCCAGCTGCACACTCTGCTGTCTTAGTTGTTTTTCTAATCGTTTAGGTTGCTAATTAATATGTAAAAAATAATTCAGCGTCTTCGATAGCTCGGTTTTTTGTTAAATTGTAGTGATAAATCATTTAAAACATGAAATTCATAAATTATGTTCCATATTTGCATACGAGCATTCGTATATTAGGATTATGTTTTATGTGATATATTTATACTTTTATGCCTCATATTATATATAAAAAAAATATTTAACAAATGCAGTGTGAGGAAGAGATATTAGCATTAGCATAAGATAACAAAGAAATAACATAAAGTAAGAAATTGCTTAAGTGTCATTCAGATGTTGAAATTTAAAATGGCAATATATCATAAAGTGCTCAGGACCTCGACGCTTAATTTTCGATTGTTGATTGTACGTTGCTTTCAGACCGTTCACCGTGCAATCCAACCTATAGGAACACTATCTATTCTGTGAATCGGGGAGGCCAGACGATGCTATCATATCTTACTATTATTATTCCTGCAAAATGTTCCTAGAATTTTTCTCTGTGTCTATAACTTTCTATGTAAATATTATTTATCACTGAAAAGGGAACTGGGGCTGGCTGGCATCTGAACAAAAATGCAATGATATTTTAATCGATAGTGTTTAGTATATTGAAAGTAGCGCACTGGATAATTGAGAAGAAATGACGCGGAGTCTTTAGTGATAGTGACAGATTAGAGTCTTTAGTGATAGTGAAGCTGCACTGAAGGCCCTGGAAATCGCGTTAACAATTTCAAAGAATGTGCAAAAATGTGAGTCAATATTTAACTCTGTCGGAAGGTGGATTTTTCGGGGAAACGAAACAGCTGATGAATTGGCAAACTCCGGATCTGCGGGTACTCCAATAGGAACAGAACCAATTATCGGTATAAGCAGTGGCTGTTAATTAAGCCAAGGGTCATACGAATAATATTCACAAGGGTTGATGATGCAAAACAACTAAATGAGTTGCAGACTTCCCTCTAATATCACGAACAAAAGAGTTGCAGACTTCCCTATAATATTACGATCATTGGTTGGGCTAATCAGGGGCATTATCCATGGGTGCTGTCTAAAGAAAGAACAGGACGGCACAGAGCATTTTCTCTGCGTTTCCTGTATTTTCCAGAATGATTGTGGCATATATTAGATGTATTGGGAATGGACAATGTACATTCCTTTCCTTGGACAGACTTCTGAAATTGATAAATGACTCGAAGAAGTTTGAAAAGGTGAAACCTTCCTTTCCCTTTCCTTTCAAAATCCTCTATTTCTTCCAGACTTAGAGTACACCGGGCATTAATGCCTGAGCGCTTGGAGACCTCGTTCTACAGCGGTTCTCCAGCCTTCCCTACTTCAATATATCTATTTATATATTATTGAGTGTAAGCAAATGTCGCTTGCTGGCTGGATCTGTCAATTCGACCGTCTGTCTGTCCCAGCTTTTTTGGAAGAGTCCAAGAACAAAAGAGTTATTGAACTAAAGTTTTATAAGAAATTCGGTTTCAACACATAGATGACCTCTAAAGTTTTTCGGGCAGATCGACCGATCGGTTTCACTCCGCATATTATTGAAAAAAATATCGCAAGAACCAACAAATTTGTTAAGCTGAAAAAACGAACTTAAATATCCATGAGATATGACTCCAAGTTAGTGAAAACCACCAACCAGCAAGTTCCATGAGCCTAGAAAGATAGATGTACGTGTAAGATGAAGCACCACCTTAAGAAGCTTTCTCCTTGCACTACGGTATGATGCACAATGTACTTTTAGTCTGACTATAGGATGGCGAAGGACAGAGGTAGACCGATAGAGGAATTGTGAAGAAGGAATTTACACCTTTTCAAATTTCGTGAACCTTAGAAGTTTCTCCATGGATAAGGAATGTACCCAATTTCGCATCGAATACAGCATATGTAAATGTTTATGTATAAATATATGTATATGTATATGTATGTGAATATGTATATGTATAAGTTAGTGTATATGTGTATGTATATGGATATGTATATGTACATGTATATGAATATGGTATGTTTATGAATATGTATATATATATATATATATATATATATATATATGTATATTTACATATATGTATATTTATATGGATATGTATATATATGTACTCGTATAAGTATATGCATATGTAAACGTTTATGTATATGTATACGTTAATGTATATGCATTGTACCATATTATGGCCACATGAGCCTCCTTGTTTGAAAATACCATATTTTAAGAAGCACAATACTTGCCGATTTTTCGTTACCATTTTTGATATAGTCGAGTTGGAATAATCTTATGTTATGTTATAGGAGTATATCAAATAATGATATTTGAGAAGTGAAAAATTGTATCTGTATTGAAAACTGAGGAATTTGCCGCTGCAAATCAGCAAACCAATAGAAAAAGAATGTAAAAATCAGTTGACAAAAGTGTTCTATTTACTCATACTTATTTATCTAATATGTTATGATTACGAGACAGCGACTGAAAAACGAAAAGATCCTTTGAGATACTCGTATATTCAATTCTTTTTAACTATTATATTTTTACTATAAAAATTACTATAGTCAAACAGTACCAGGGCGACAAAATATATTATTCTGCTTTCAATTGCCTGTGGAAGTGGTATTGGAAGTACAATCAGTCTGAAATGGATGAATTTCGGATTTCGTCCTGTAATTTCTCGCTCGCTGAGGTTAGCTATACATAAAATAACAGTGACTAGTTGTATATTAACCGTTTCAACCACCAAAACTTCTCTAACATAACTTTTCTCGGCAGATTCTGTGAGAAAAAGTATTGATAACTAATGTTTGTGAAGACAATATAAACAAGAGGTTCAAAATTTGAGAAGTATCCTTCTACAAGAAAAAAATTCAACAAATCAAAGTGGCACTAGAAATGAAAATCTAAAAAATATACGCTAAAGTTCAAGTGAATACCCCTATTATAATTTTGTAATACCTTTCTCTGGGCGCACATAATTATGTGATTATAATCAAAGCAGTTCTTCGAAATGCTCTATACTGGGCCTCCTTCACCATTAGACATTAAAGCTAACAGTTCACTATTTGAACTTAGCATCGCAATTATCTCTCTATTGTTCCTCGGTTCATTTCATTCATTTAGACTAAATATAATGTCAACTTCTGATACTGATGCTCACAATTCCAGTTAATATATGCTAACAAATGCACTTTGTATGACAACAAAAATTTAAAATATGTAATTAAAATGTTAATCTGCGTGAAGCAAAAGGTTAGACAAATTATTACTAGCACAATTTATGACGCATTCGATCGATAAAACAACAAAAATATGTGACCAGAAAATACGGAACTTGAATAAGAAATCCAAAATTATGTTACCACGGCGAAGACAGGAGACAAAATAAAAAAAATATATATATACCCATTTAAATATGAAAAGCAACAAGTAAATCCAATTAGATAGCCATGAGCACCCACTATACTGAATTGACTTCGAATTAGCATACGTTTAAGAAAAAAATATCGATGAAATAATTTATGCATTTTTAAACAAGAAAAAATTAATCTTTAATAAAAACTAATCAGAAAAGCAACAACTGCAACAACTGCGAGAACCGCGCGTGAAGAAGAGAAATAGAGATACGAATATTTAGTGAGTGTCATGCAAAAGCGACATTTTTGTAGAAGCGCGCACAATTGGAGTTATCGGAAGAACAGAAGGAAGTTAGGTAATTCTGAGTTATTGGCTAATTGAACTTGAGTATTGTTCCACAGATTTGGCAAAGAATTTTGGCTGCAAAAATTTCTTTGTATAAAACGTATCCGATTCCTAGCAAACTATCATATTCCGCAAACAGTTTTCAATTGTAGAACATCATTGAGCAACCCAAAGTACGAGACTAATAAAACAAAATGCGAGCTTTCGTGGTAAGGACCCAAAACGTACTCATATACCAATTACACAAAAGTGCATTACCATTTTTTTCCAGGTGTTGTGTTTAATAGCTGTGGCTTCTGCCGATAAACTGGGGTACAATTATCAACCAGTGCCGCACTCTGAATCGGGTGTATCCTTCGGTCCGGGTGCCGGTGGAATTGGCGCTCCAACTAATAATGCACCATCGTATGCACCTGCCGACGGCGAACTCGAGAAAGAATATTTTACTTTCACCGCCAATGACGACGACTTTACTGATCCTGCCGCTTCCGAACAAGTTGCCAACTCTCTGAAGCAAAATCTTCGTGTGGTTTTCATCAAGGGTCCCGAAAACAATGGTCTCGAAAATGCCGTGCTTGGTTTGGCTAGCCAAGCCTCTGATCAAAAGACCGCCATCTACGTGCTGAACAAACAAGCTGACATCAGTGGTTTGGCCAACAAACTGAACAATCTCCGCAACGACAACAACCACAAACCAGAGGTGCACTTCGTCAAATACCGCACACCGGAGGATGCGGCCAATGCCCAACAACACATTCAATCGCATTACGATGCCTTGGGTGGACCCTCCCAATCGCACAATGGTGGAGTTGCCCCAGTTCTGAACTTTGCTTCTCAGGCTCCAGCTGGTTCACATGGAAGCGAATCTGCCCCCGGTGCTTCGTATTTGCCACCTGCCTTCTTGCGCCATTTGCGTTTTTAAAAGCATTTGGTTATGATTTTTATAAGTGTTGTTATGATGTTTCATGGTTGTTGATAATGTTTGTTAATTTTCTTTATTTATATTAAATTTCAATTGTTTCCTCGATTCCTTGCTTGTCTCTTAGTGGGGTTTGCACGAATTGTTTTCGTCTTTGTTTATGGTTTGTACGGATGATATGAGTCGAGGGTATTGAATTGGGAAACGTGTCATATCATCATGTCATTCACGTCAACATTAAATGATTGGCAGATTAATATTAGAAGTTTGCTATTAGAAGAGAACAATGAACAAATGCTGAGCCACTATTCTATATTACAGACAACACGGATCAATTGTGATATTGATACGCATTTTGTGTTTGCGACACTGATAATTAACTTCAGTTTATAATCTATAGAAATTGATTGGATAGTATGCTTGCAGATATGAGAGATATTAAAGTTCTCCAATCGTTGTAGCAAGATTATGTAAGAAATGTATTGTGTACACCGTTGGAAAATAAACGATTTAAGTGTTTACTCCTAGAAATAAAGTGATCGTAATAGTTAAAAAACGAAGATATATATCAAATATAACTTTATAATTATCTTTATGATGATAGGAATTTCTGCCGATGCACAAAAAATCCGTTTATTCACTTTCTGGTGCGAATCTGATTTATAAATATTCTGTTTTATTCATTGCAATCAGCATTAAAGCGTTTACTGTCCACCTGGAATATAACATCATCAATATGACTGTCTCCTTATGATCTGAAAACGCCCATTTTCGATAATTTTTAAGGGCGTTAATAATATTCGGTTGTTTCGCATAGACACATTCTTTTGAGTAATCCCTAAAAAGAAGCGTATAATGGTGTCGAATCAAATAATCTTAGTAAAATTTTTCATGGAGTGGAATCAATGTTTCACGCGCTGGACCCCATATTAGCATTTCCTATTGAAATTGCTTCCAAATACCAGGACATGATGGCATAGAAGGGAACGAGATTGCCGACGAACTTGCAAGGAAGGGGGCTGCAACACCTTTTATTGGCACAGAACCCTTCTGTGGTGTAGGCAAGGGCAAGCTGTTCAGCCAGATAAGGATCGATGAGAGACACCATAGGCACAAACACTGGATTAACACACCAGGCTTAAGGGTATCAAAGAGCCTGCTAGGGACATACCATTTAAACAGATTGGAATCACTAATCAATCTCTCTAAGAATAATCTTAGGATGATGACAGGCCTACTCACAGGACACTGTAAACTGAACTCACATATGGTGAGAATGGGGGTCAATTCGGAAGGCTCCTGCAGATTCTGTATGGAGGAAGAGGAGACATCTTCGCATATGTTGACAGAATGTCCCGCTCTCATGCACACCCGCAGGAAATACTTGGGTTTTTTCCAGGGCTCTGCCAGTGATGTGAAACCTCTGGAGCCAAAACTTGTCATCACGTTTATCCAGAGAATAGGACTCAAGGATGTACTTTGAGCCTCTGATGGGGGCGCAATAGATCGAAAGGTCGCGGTGCTTAAATATCCCACACATAATAATAATAATTATAATGCCTCCAAATCAAAATCTTCCATTTGCGATCACAAAAGTCAGTTATTGGACAATCGATCAGCTTGTCCCTAATTTCATTGAAATAGAAACAATTTTATTATTCTTGGAGTGAAGAGGTGACGACGATCCGTCTGTCATAGTAGATGGACGACGTTAGTTCCTACATTAATTCTCGTACATTACTTATAATTAATTAATTGATAATTATAAATTCCAATTTAATATTGTAAAAAGCCAATATTGATGACTTAGGAGGACTTTTGGAAATATACGCAGATAATATATGTATCAATATTAGCCAAGTGTCTGTGGACTAGTTTTGAATTTGAAAATATCCAAAAGTCAACATACTAATATTTAATTCCATAATTCAGTATTCTGTCTTTACTAAGACATTTTGGTCATTTCCATATATCAATTATTGCAATAAGGAAATATACACCTAATATTTTGTCTGGCCAAGTCGTCACATGAATAAATGGTATGTTTAATTCTTTCGTACTTTCATAGTAAATATGTGCAGATCATGTTGAAGAACTCTTTGGTTGTACTGTTCACAATAAAATCTGCTATGTCGGCTTGCCTTGGTAATCATGCTAGGTCTTAGTAGTGGGATCACAGGTTCGATTCCGCCTTTATTACTAGTAGTACTCATTCTCTCAAATACAATAAATAAACAAAGAAAATAAAATAAAGATATTATATAAAGGTGAGGCACAAAATGTATAAAATTAAAAAATAAAAATTATGCTGAAGATTGGTCAAACGATTAAAGTGTAAAAGTTACCTTACATACTCGTTTAAGGGTATTACATCACACCTGTGCTTTCCAAACAGTTCAGCGAAATATTGCATCTGCAAATTATTTGCATAAAATCTTTTATTTAAATTTGAAAATTGCCCATATTTGAGAGGCTAACAGCGAGTCACACTTAGATGAACTATTTTTGCAAAATTAACTTTGGCTGTGTGTAGTAACTATTGCCACAGTTCTGCGACCATTACGAGGCAATGAACTACTTTCCGAAAAGGAAATTCGTGTTTCCCATAAACGGCAATTTGCGAGATGATTGGCCGACACATGTAAAAAGTAAATATTTGAAATTTTGCTATATAAATATTAGTCAAGGCGAGAGTAGAGACATTAACATACGAACTACCAATCTCTTCACTATGTTCGCAATCAAATGCTTTCTGGTAAGTGTACAAATATATATATTAAATCCATGCCAAATCAAAGTTAATCGACGATTTTTCTTCTTCACTTACAGCTCATCTCGGTGGTAGCCTTGTGCTTTGGTAAGCAGCTGGGATACCATTACGAACAACCTCATGCAGGTCTGGGGGTTCCGGATAACCAAATTAGCAACTATGCTCCTCCATCATATGGAGCCGTTCCTCCATCGTATGGAGCCGCTCCTCCATCGTTTGGCGGTCCGCAGTACGGCAACTATCCACAACCAGAGCATGGTTACGAGCCCACAGTCACTGAAAATTTTAACAAAGAGTTTTACACCTTCGAAGCGCCCGAGGAGGACTTTGTAGATCCACATGCAGAACATCAAGTGTCTTCCGCACTACAGAAAAATGTTCGCGTTATATTTATAAGGACGCCAGAAAACCGAGGCCTGGAACATGCGGCGCTCGCTCTGGCGAAGCAAAGCTCTGACGACAAAACCGCCATTTATGTGCTCAACAAGCAAACGGATGTTGGCGAATTGGTAACCAAACTGACGTCCATACGATCACAGCACACCCACAAACCGGAGGTACACTTTGTTAAGTACAGAACGCCGGAGGAAGCGAGCTATGCCCAGCAATCTATTCAGACACATTACGATGCATTGGGAGGTACATCGCATAGCTCCAATGAAGGTGCTGCGCCCGTCTTGAATTTCGCTTCCAGGGGGCAACAAGTATCCACAAGTACGAGTATAGGACCAATTTATGGCGGCCACGGTGCTGGTGGTGTTCCCCCGGCAGGATTTGGTGGCTATTTGGGCCAAACAGTACCGAACTCTAATGGAATAGGCGATTACCAAGAGCCCTCAGCAGTTACTGGTCCTCTGAACACCATTAGCTCCAATGGCGCCTATGTTGGATATGGAAGTGATAATGCTGTGTCTAAAATTAATGAACGATTGTCTGCTGGAGCAAATTTCGCATTTCCCTCGGAGGGTCCCGGCTCAAATACCTATTTACCACCATTTAAGAAAACGCATTAGACAATTGTGTTTTGATTTAGAAGATTGATTAGGTCTCATATAAATGTATATAGCTTTAATATAATACAAATAAAAATTCGAAAATATAATTCAATCTTTTTATTGATTTATACCTACTATAAACTTGTTATATATCCAAGTGGCACATTGTGCTATTCGTATGACACAATAGTAATCAGGATTTCATCTTCATAGTAATGTACTCTAGCTGCGCTTTTATTAACAGCGATTCAGCAGTCTTTTTTTACTTAGGCATTTTTTCTTTGGATTTGGAATGTGTCCACAAGCAGTTCATTTCCATGACCATCAATCGCAGTCGCTAACTACCACAGTCAGTCATATTGCTTTCTAATTTGTTTTACTATTGGCAATATCGAATTCGATTTCCATCACTATAAGAAAAAGAATTATTTGTTAAATAAATTATCCGCTTCCTGACAGGACACGCTTTGGCCTTACCAACTAGGTTTGTGAGAAGCATAATTGTCTTTAGTGGTTTTTTATTTATTCACCATTATATTTAATTCATTTCTTCCGTCTTTGGAATGAATTTTCACAGCAAGTATTCCTGATTATAATTAAAAGATATGTGAAATTACAAAACAAAGCTTACGATTACCATGCGGGAAGCCCTGCTGTTTCACCTGACTGACATTAGTGCCCAGAGTTGAAACGATGAGTTGAAATGGTGAGCGATACTTAGCGAAGACGCAATAAGTTCCTCAAAATTAGATTGAAACAGTATTCGACACCGAACACCAAATCGGCCTTCAGCAACAAACCATGAATGCTATTTTCTAAACTTTTGTTGTAATTTGGAAGTCCTGAGATGATATTTTGAGTAGATTATGGACTGACCTAAGACAGTTATATTACCATATTGTAAATACTTTCAGTTCGACCTCTCACTGCTCTACTGGATCTTTTTTCGATTACCAAAAATTCTGTAAATACTGTGACCTTTCAGTAAAGACTTGGAATTATTTCCAACTATTCTTTAAGACAGCGTAAAATTTATGTTATCATAAAAGTATGGTATGTCATGCATTCAGAAATGTTAATTTTTGTGGATTTTGTGGGCCCCAGAGCAATATAATTTATTTGCTTCTGGGGCCTGATATTGACTATGCTTGTATGTTTGGTAATTAATAAAAGATACAGCCATAAATATTTATGGATACATTTATGGTTTTATCACCACTTTACCCATTGACACTGTTATTGGCCGGGCCATAAAAAACCCATAAAAGACATTTTTAGAAAACAACATCACTAAAAACATGTGAAATATTGCACGCAGATAAGGTCACTGAAATTTATGCGAATGAATTAAAGTTGAACATTTTACAATATTGTCAAATTCCCCATATAATCAGTGATTATAATGGAGAAGGTGTGGCGAAAGAGCGCCAATTGTCAAGTTTATATGTCTAAGTTCCTACAGATGGGTGCAGTTGCATAGGAATTTATTTCATTATAGGGCAGAGGCCGGGACTTATTATACTCATATCATCACATATATCTGTGAAGGTAATGCTATGATTTGAAACACTCAAGTTGAAATTCTTCTCTTTTATGCAATTTCCTACTTGGTTATATGTTATTTTTAACAATATATTTCATAAAACAATTTAATAAAGTAATAAAAGTGTAAGATATTTAATTACATATCGAAATCCTTGTTTGATTCGAAATTTGTGCTGTGGAATTCATTAAGTTTATTATGACCATGCTAACATTTGATCCGCATGACCCTTGTCGTCTGATCTCAATTATATTTTTATGCTGCAAACAGAGAGTCACCTACATTTTCTAGTATTCCAGTACTCGGAATTTGAGACAGTGCTAAAAAGTTAAAATACCACACATATTTTTATTGAAAGCCGTCGAATCCTATTAAGATAGTGTACCAATAGATTTTGTTATATTCAAATCCACCACGAAGTCCGCGTAAGCCTTTGCTTCCACATATTAGCAATTACACCAAATATGTCTCCGGTGGGAATTCTTTGCATTATGATAACAGCATCCATAAGGAAACATACCATGGGATCTCCTCCCTGGATACTTAATACAAACAATGATAAAACATCAAATAGCGCTTGTCGCTGAGTACTAAGAAATTTTGATTTTTAAGATTTTATAAGGGGCATACCTATATATCGTGGTGATAGTATCTGAGGTGATAGTTGGGAGTCTGATTGTGGTTCCGTTTCTTGTGAATAGTTTTTATCTACCTTGGTCTCGTTTTATTTTGATAATCAATTTATGATTCTGTTTCATTCCTACTTTATACCTCCTTTGTGTTGACTGCTGGAAATCATTTTACATTTTGGATACCTTCTTGTCAAGGCAATAGTTGGAAAGGGAAGATGACAGCAACGCTCTTATAGCGATTGTCTGCAATGCTTTCATATTTTGTTTTGCAATATTCAACTTTTGAAAGATTCAATTCGATCGTCGAGTTCCTGACAAGAAAGGAACTGAGCAAGAACAAAACAAAAATCCCTAATTGCATATCTTGCATTAAAAGTTGGTGATAAAGAATTGTAGTTATTTGCAAAATTGCAAAATATTCAAGGAACCTAATTGAAGATTTGTTTTTCTTGAGAGTATATATAGACATCTAGTAGGATAATGAACTGAGTTATATTCATATTTGCGCTCGAATTTCTATGAACAATTTTTTATGAGGTTAATTTCCCGGTCAGGGATGGGTTTACTTTTCTTGAACATAAAATAAATCAAAGTTTTCTACAAGTTTAGTCACATGCGGACTTTGAATGCATAACATTAACCAATCTTTTTTTTTGGGTGGTGTAGTGCTGACAAACATTTTCAGTTATGGATTTCAAAAAGTATAAAGTCAACTTCATGGAAACTGAAATTTAGGCCCCAGTATGACTTGATGATTTCACCAATTTCATATTTATATTTATACAAGTTTGAGTATTCAGATCCATTGTCGGGAACATATAAATTTAATTCTTACCAATGTACTGATCGATTTTGTCTTCTAATTTCCATATCTGCACCAACGGTGCACAGCAAGATTTGTACAGCTCTTTTGGTTTTTTTTATGTAGACATTCATTCCTACTGTAAAATGAAGTACATACACTCAAACCCTTTTAGATAAGCTGTATGCGAATGGCAGCAACACGTTGAGTGTGGCTGGCTGTGTATGGGCGTGTGCGTGTGTGTGTCAACTACTTTGAGTGTGTACATAATTAATTATCTGACGCGCTTAAAAGTATGCAAAAGTATTTACGCGTAACTCAAGCAATTGCTCTTTATTAAATGCAAACTGCCAAAAATCAACTTTGGAAAATGCCTTTTGCATTTTTGAAGAGCGAGAACATTACAGTAAATAAACGAACCTGTCAGCATATTTGTTTACGTCAAACCCGAAGCATTGTGGAACGCGACACGAGCGATGTGTTTGTAATAATTAAAAAATATAAGTGACTTTCAGTTACGTGTAAGTGTTGGATGATTGGGTAGACATGTGTTCAGTTATAAAGCTCCCCAATTGTAAAATATCTTAATAGAAACGTAAGTAATTGCTCTTAAAAGAATATTCGTCAACGATGTAGCGCACTATTTTAACGGAATACCTCATTTTCTTTATATCCTGCTGTGTTGTTCACTTCCCTACAGTTCTTCAAACTAAGAAATGTGCAATTGGCCATACTTCGATATTGTTGCGGCAATTATTAGAGTAAATATAAGAAAACCAAACTACTACAATGCCACACGCAATTGTCAACCGCCTCAGAAGCATTGGGTTGACTAATAATATTATTTCGCCCTCTTTTGTCCGCACTTGTGTCTTAAAGCTATTAGAGTAATTCTTAAATGCTGTAACAATTTGTATCTTCATGCCAATGTTATGTAATTTTATTACCTGTCAACTACGGGAGCTGTCTACATTCACGCTTGAGGGCATTGAATACATTATACGAGGAAGTGAAGTAACCAAGCTTCGGTGCACCTGAAGTTTTGTGTGACATGTTTTCCGTGTTTTTGTTGTTGTTGTGTCTTATCGTCGTTATGTACTTAGATTACAAATATATCCAGGGAAATGAAAAAAGTTTTTAATTATCTGCTGGTATTCTTTACATTTTACTTGTAAATTATAAATTAAAAGCAGACATTGTCAGGACAACTATTCACGTGAGAGTAACAACCAAGGAGTATTCTCGTAGGGTATCTAATTATTGTATTATGTATCTTTATTTGCCATATAAGAGCGTATTTGTATAGCTCTCGCTTGTTCCTTTTAACTAGCAAAAATGTTCCTACATCAAAAGGTGATATGTAACGGAACAGAATTCCGAGCTTTATACGCAAGAAGTGCTGGTTCAACGCTCTCTTAAACTACTAATTCCGCTTATAACTTGTTCGTTTACGCTATTTATGTTTCAAGTGATTGCCACTTGTATTATCATTATTTTGTTACACATAAAATCAAAAGCAGCAACAAGAAACAAAGCCAAGTGTGGGTAAGCATAGAAGAAATTGAAATTTAAAACGCTCACAACCCTTGAAAAGCTCCAGCAAGGGAATCACCTGTGCGTGAGTTTTTCAAGTGTGCAAGTTGAAGGGTTTTCCTATTTGCTTTTGTATAATGAAACGCTAAATGCGTGTTGCCTTACAGTTTATACCACGCAGATGGATGTTTCTCTTTGAGTTTCTAGTGGAACTAAGCTTTGAAAATTGAAAGGATATCTGGTCGAGGAAACTTTATACATTTTTTTATAATGTTACATCTTCTAAGAACGTATATCGATGCACCGTATATGTACAGCGATTGAAGCTCTGGGATATATTTACATTGAAACTATTGAGGAAAGAACTTTTCTAGTTGTATTTTAATAATTATATACTTTTTTTCATCAAAGACTATAAATATTTAAGACATTTATTACTAAAGCAATGATAACACTTATTTGTGCACCCGCAATGGTGACAGTAAAATAGTTTCTTAATATTTTTAATGACTGTGTGTCTTTCTTAGAAAGCAATTACGATTCCAATTCCACTATCCTAAGTGTGGATTATATTAGTTTTAAGTGGGAGTTTAACTTTGGATGTAGTCAGTGTATGATGGAAATTTTATGAACTGCAGCACATTTCATATATCTGATCTGTGTGTGTGTTTTTATTCAGTATTATTTGAAATTCAAACTTCCTTAAGAGGGTTTTAAGCCTATAAAGTATTCAAACAAGAGTAAAAAAAACAGCAATTAAATTTAAAAGAACAGACTTCCGTTCATACATGCAGCAAATTGAATTAAGCATCACTCATATAGAAACCTGAAAATACTCACCCGAATATCAGCACTATTACAAAAAACAGCATAATTTGAAAAGTAAGCACCAAAATACCCAATACCGAAAACACCTTATACCCAAAATACCTACTAAAGCTAACCATACCTACATGCCATGGTCTTGTTCGATTACACCGTATCGTATCGTTAATGCAAACTATTATTATTATTATTATTATTATTATTAGATCTTACACCATAATTAATTATGAGTGCAAGGTGTTGGGGGAATGAGTACTAGCTGCAGAGGCTTTCGACTCGAAGAGAAAAGGATTTTATAGAAAGATGCATTTTGGAGACCAAGCCCGTGGCAGGATTTGAACCTGCGACCCTCGGGGTGTGAGCCTAGCTTACCACTGCCTGCTTACCACTAGACCACAGAGGGTGGCTAATGCAAACTAAGCCACGGGTAACTATGACTACTTCAGTCAAGTTCTCAAGAAGACTGCAAGAAGTAATTCAAGTCCCTTCAAGTACAATCGAATTTCTTCAGAAACTAAACTAATATTGAAACTCTGAAATGAATTTAGTGCCAAAGTATAGAAGCATCGCAATTTCTGATGTCACGGCTACCATAATTGCAGATCACTTTTTTCCATGCAGTATCATCACACGCATCACACAAATTTATGTGTTAGTAATACATAATTACAATCATTAATTTAATTTATGAGACGTCAACTAGAGATGGATAAAATTTAATTACATAATTATTCATTCACATCAGAAAATAAAATTTAAAAAATTAATTTCAAAGTATATCCATTTATTTTATGAGCAATAAAATTGTCAATTAAAGTCATCACATTTCCAAGTGTTGCCACTTGTTGGGATATGCAACAGGCTGGATTGGATGATAGAGAAAAAACGTCTTGCATACTCGACAGTTCGGCAGCAGCCGTTAAAGCTTGGGAATGACAGAAAATGGCCATTCCGTTGACCTTTAGCGGATGGTGCTCGAGCGAGCCAACTTTGAATGAAGGCAATTGAAATCCAGCGAGACACCATCGAAAGGTTCAGAATACGAACAGAAAAAATTGCTCCTTAATAAAGTTATGGGTCGGCAGTGTATGACTTTTTAGGGCAAATAACGAGCGTGCTGCAAAATACGAGTATAGTGTTGCCTGTTGCTCAGCGTTCGGTCAAAATCAAGTGCGCCGTGGTAACTAAAAATTAGAAAGACATTTTGTTTGAAGCAACTTGGCATTTTCCTTTATTTTTTTTCTTTCCACTGCTCTACGTATTTGTTGTTGTATATTTTGTTGGTTTTTTATTTTGGAGCGACTTTCTTAATTAGTCAAAACAGAAAAGTTTTTTGGTGCCTGTCAAACATTTTTTCACCAGGCACTGTGGCTGTGGGAATAAGTTTTTGTGAGCTGCTTGTCAAAATCATCCACGTAGATGTTGTTGTTGTTGTTGCTGTTGTTGTTGTCATTTTTTAGGCGCAAATACTAAGCTGCCGAAAGGATTTTATTTCATTTTCGTTTTGAAAGAAAAATTGTGGAAACTTTGTATTTTTGCATAATAAAGAAATTATTAAAATTATAATTAGTGAATTAAAAAGTTTTGCGACTAGAGTTAATATGAATTAAGAGCAGCAGAAAGGTCACATTATTCAAGTGTTGATGAGGGGTTGGCCAAATAAGTCTGAATTCAAAATCTATGAGAAATAGCGTTGTATATTTAAAGATAAAGAAAGTTTTACTAATGCCACGAGCGAACAGTTTTATTAAATATTATTAATGAAATACAGAATTCAAACTTAGCGTCTCTCCCCATTGCTGTTGATTTGGATCCAGGGGTCACTCAAAATAAATTTGAATGTGAAGTGATTACTACCATTAATTGTACAAGGTATAATAAATAATTTGAGTGGCAGTGAGTTTAAGAGGCATCATTAAAATGAATTAATTATATAATTACTATACAATATTATTAGTATACCTTACCCAATAAATAATGAAGTCTACAAAGGTTTGGAGGAATGCCTAAACTTAGATCGATTACCCAGTTCTCTGGGTACTAGAAGCGTCACATCGAGAAAGTTTAGTACTAAAGTACTTAAATACAAATTTTATATCCACAACAACAAAGCCAGTATATTCGTAGATATCTTCTCTACATGCAGAGAGGAGTCTGGGTGTATTTATTTCTGCACTGCTTCTTGAGATATGGTATTTTGATTATAAAAAGTGGTCGTAATGATGCCGAACTGTTTACGCCACCAACCTGGATCTTCAAACTCGACTAAATTGAAACTTTCAACAAAGGAGCTTTCTTGGTTCTTAAGATATGATTTTTCCAAAAACAAATACATACTTATGGATACTGGAGATGTTTGTAGTCTGAACTGTACTAAAAACTACCCAGCACATTTAGATGTGCCCCATCCTCATGGAAATTTTGAGATCCCATTGTAGCGATAGCAATATATGTAAATAACTTATTCCTTATAATAAGTAATGTACCAATATGTATATAACCATTTCTTATCATATGTAATTCTTTAAGTTATTGTGAACTGATCATTGATATAAAATCTAGTACAAATTGGATCTTGTCATGTTCGACGATTTTAAAGAGGACGAACGGGAGCAGTTCGTGTTTGGCAGTCGTAGTGGAAAGACCGAAATAAATAAAAAAGTAAAGTAACAAACCAAGTTTTTAAATTTTGCCAAAGCTTGCTAAACCATTATCTTTTTGTTCTTGACTGAATCTTATGACAAAAAGTAATGACAAAAGAAGGACGAATGCCGAATCAACTCAGAAATTGTCACAGTTTGAATATAATTAGAAAAAATTTATAATATATTGTACCGAGATGCCACTGCGAATGAGTAAACAATCATAGAAACCAATTTTTTGTTTTATGGTTTACCAAAATATCCGCCGTAATGTTCATCAAACTTTTTCATATACTTCAATAAGTGTTGAAAGTTTCCACTGTTGTAAAGCTACCTCAGAAAGAAGACTTAAAAAGGCTGCTATTGCTTCTTAGTTGCTCCCAAATGGAAATTTGCACATATTTCTCTTTATGAATAGAGGTAATATATGTGAAATTCCCAAGTTTTGATCGGGAGATAGTAATCAGATAGCAGCCTCCTGCATAATTTATATATTCCTTCACCAACAATGGCGTTCCTGGTGTTTGTAATGACTTTTATGCTAATAAATAAAGTACATGTCGTGTAGTTGGTATCGTTACATGTCTTATGACTATAATGCGGATGAGCCATCAACATCACCCCCGAGTTGGTGAAGAACTCGATTTCAGACATGTGGGAGTGACGAAGGAGAATTTTGTCTCATGTGACCACTACAGTGTCACAATGGCACATCTTGTAAACTGTACACGAATTTCTTACGGTGGTGTCAACATAAATTTCACACTGAGTTGACTGTCACATTTTGATTTTGACACTTACGCCGATGGACATCGATGGCAAACCAACATTGATACACTGTGAAGGACACACATTTCGTACAATGTTAGGACAAGAAATTGGGTGGTTCTTAGGATAATTAAAACAGTTTTATAATTATATAGTTTTTATATACAATATGAAATAAAACACATAGAACTAAAATTAAACAAAATTAAAACTTATTCCGATCATTTTGGGTTAATTTGTCCACAAAACTGAAACCAGAATATTTCATATTTTAAATTATTTGCTAGAAACAAAAATATTGTGTTCATAATGAGAAGTGTGTTAAAAAATAGATGGATACTATTGTAAGTTCTACCAGCTAAATTAAGGCCAATTCAATCAAAAGGCAATGAACTGTTCAACTTCCATATGACCAACGCCTGGAAGATATTACGAAACGTTATTTCTGAATGTATTGAAGAAGGATCGGTGACTTTTACACATTAATAACGCGGTTAGTTTACTTTTGGAAACACGAATGAACACCAGCTAAGAACGATACGAGTACTGTCAGGAAAAGTTTGGAAAAAGCATTATTAAGCAAACTGCACAGAGGACAGGGTATAAAATGAGCTCAGTGTGTGGCCTTTGTAGTCGTACATGTGACGATAGGT
Organism: Clusia tigrina; assembly: GCA_920105625.2. Lineage (NCBI taxonomy): Eukaryota > Metazoa > Arthropoda > Insecta > Diptera > Clusiidae > Clusia > Clusia tigrina. Next base: position 207,405,216 of record OV050031.1, read on the forward strand.
GGTCGCGATTAATTCCCCTTCTTCCACCTAACGAAACCGAATCGAATTTGTTAAAACATTTCCTGGTTGTTATATTTAGCCACAGAGTTTAAGCCGGCCTAGAATCTATCAATGTACAAAAATAACCCTGGAGTCTGTTGTCAAAATCACAGTAAAAATTCAGAAATAAAAGACAAGAAGAAAAAAAAATATTTATAAGGCACCCAGAATATGCATTCATTAATTAAAATTCAAGTATATTAACGACATTTAACAATCGTAAAAACAAATGCGTTCGAATGCATTGTTGGTCTCACTGGAACAGCGGATGACACCTACTGGACGGCGTGAGCCTCCACATTCGTTGTACGCCCATAAATTTCGATCAATAACATGCATTAATTTGCATTTCATACTTTTATCAGCACTTGCAAGAAGCACCCAGCAGATGGTATCCCACACAAGCCTCAAGACTGAAGTGAAAAGATGCCTACAAATATGAATTCGAAATTTGAGCCAAAACGTAAATGTGTATGCATATTTATAAAGGTGTAAATGCATTAAATTAAATCCGAATGACAATGGCGCGTTTGGCAGCTAATCCGTGTCTTAAACCACAAAAACAATGCTGCGGTAGATCGGTTCGGGTGGATAAGCTATATATTCAAGTTGCTAATGAGCCATAAGTTGCGTCTAATCTAAATGGAATCAGCAGCGTTAGGCAAAGGCCTCAGCGCAGCGCAGCTCGGCTCGACTTGGCTGGACTGGGCTGCAAAGGGCTGTGCGCAGATGCAGCATTGTCAACTGCTTCACGGCATTGCGTTTGTGATTTAATTTCGGTGCTTTGCGGCTGGTCGGGAAGTGGCGCTGGACACTTCGCACATGTCTGCGCATATTAATTAAATTAAATTGCTTTGTTGAACTTGAAATCAAATTTGGCTGCATTTATGGATGAGTGCTATTAAAGGGGTTCCGTCAGTAGTGATGTGTATAAAAACCACAGCAGCCGCAAGCAATTCAAACATTCCCAGTCGAGCCTTCAGCATCAACGCGTGTGTGAATTAAATATTCCAAAGCAAATTTCAAAATGCGTGCATTCCTTGTAAGTGCTTCACAAAAGGATTTCAGTGCTAAATTGTTGTGGATTAATATTAATATTAAATTAACAAGAGAAATATTTGAAAATGAAAAAGATTGCAAAAACAGCAAAGCTACAATATAAAAGTGACCAAAGAAATATAAAGGATTCCAAACCAAAAACAAGCAATAAAATAAAAGGATTTGCTGAAAATAAAATCCAACGAATATTGGCAATTTTAGTGATAATCCAAATATTTTAATACCACACCAAATTTACTAATTGTATACTTTAAAAAAAAGATTTGTTGACAATTTTTGGAATCCCGAGTTGCTATTCATATCGCTTTCAATATCTGCCTATGCTGACGTTACTGCGTCTTCACATAACCAGCAAATCAATTGTAGTTTAATTTCATAATTTTTCTTTACAGCTTCTTTGCCTGGTCGCAGTGGCTTGCGCTGATAAGCTTGGCTACAATTACCAGCCCGTCCCACACTCCGACGAGGGACTGTCCATTCCACCCGGTGCTGAGGCCGAACAAGGAGAGGCCATTCAGTCGCCGTCCATCCAACCCCAACCCCAACCCCAACCTGAGGAATATCAAAAGGAATTTTACACTTATTCAGCACCTGAGAGTGAATTCGATGATGCTGATGGCCATCAGAATGCTGCTAACTCCATAAAGAAGAACTTGCGCGTTGTGTTCATTAAGACTCCAGAAAACAAGGGTCTCGAGGATGCCGCTCTCTCATTGGCTAGTCAGGCTGGCGACGACAAGACCGCCATCTACGTGCTCGCCAAGCAGGCCGACATTGGAGCCTTGGCTAACAAATTGCAGAACCTCAAATCCCAAGCCAACAACAAGCCCGAAGTGCACTTCGTCAAGTATCGTACTCCACAGGACGCTGCCAACGCCCAGCAGGCCATCCAATCTCAATACAACTCTCTGCCTGGCACCTCCCGCAACTCCAACGAAGGAACCGCACCAGTGTTGAACTTCGCTTCGAAGGCCCCATCTCAGCCCGGACCAGCACCGGTCGGTCCCGGCTCCCAATATCTGCCAAGCAACCCCGTGCCCAACCAACAGTACTTGCCACCCAGCCTATTCCGCCGTTTCCGTTTGTAAATGCTCGCCCCACCCGATGTATTCGATTGATATTGTTTTAGACTCTAAATGATCATTTGTTGACTAGTTTGTAAATTTAAATAAAGGAAAATATTTTAACTCAACTTTGTTACGCCTTTACTACTAATTTCTTCGCTAAGGTAACAGGTTTGCGAGTTTGCGTCACGGTTAATTCTGGTATTCTACCTGCTCACATTTTGTCCACCCAAACTTTGTTCTAATCATAATTGGCCGACAAAAGCCAATTCATTTTCTGGGCTCCAAAACGTGTGCCATTCATGCCGGTGGCAGCAAATTGGTATCCATTAGGATTTGGGGCTCCTTCGGCGTAATTCCAAGCGTAACGAGAAACAGAAGGAGTCAATTGGCACACTTACGGCAGCAACACTATTTCAACAAAAACTTTTGCTGCCGCCTTTTGGTTCTACCTTTTGTGTCTGCTGCTTGTATTAGTCCTGCTGATGGTGATGTTGATTTGTTTCTAAGAAAATCCCAACTATTGTAATATGCTCGCACACAGTTGCCCATGCACAACCACATACACACCCATAAACACCCACGCACATACCAACCAACACAGTATCGCACATGGGTACTCTACGTGAAGGTATGGTCGCAGTGTCCCCACTTAATCCCTGAAGTAATAGGAAGGATATAGTGTTGCCATGCCGTAAAATCTACGAACATGAAAAGCTCGAATGCTGGGTCAAATAAAAACGTAATAGCAGGCGGCAGTTGGTATGCACCACCGTTCGAGTTGCCTCGCATAAAAATTTTATTCGGTTTCAGATTTAGTGCCAGGATGATTTAGGCTTTAATGATGCTCCTGCTAGATTTACGTCTCCTCTGCTGCGCTCTGCTGTGTCATGCAGCTGCGACGGGCAGTCAAATTAGTCGTATATGCGTTATGTCCGCCGCAGCAGTGAATTTAATTAAATAGGAACTTTAAAAATTCTATTCATGAATGTGGTTCCAACTTCATTACATTTTAGTTGAATTTTGAAATATTAATTTTCTACGATCAATACGAAACTACGCGCATGGTTACAAAACTAGGTTAATATTTTCGATATGAGCACATCAATGCCTCACCAGAGCTATTGTGATATTTCTAAAAATCATATTAATTCAAATTATCGCAGCCATCCTCATATCCGAAATATAATATTCCACATACTCGTAGATGTGTGAATAAATAATTTGAAAGTGCAGAGAGACGAGTGCGCTTTTCGACATTTACAAATTTCACATACTGTGTACATTCACCAGAATTTTACATTATTCATGTTTCTAAGATTTCCAATATTCCGAAAACTCAATTTAATTTTATCGTTAGCAAGCACTTCAGTCAAATACGAAATAATGTCAATGCATCAATTGATCCAATCTATATATTTGCTTGGCTCTACTCGTATCATCGTTGCCTTGGTTCGTGTGAAATGTTTCTTGTCAGATTGCATCGATTTTTGATATTTCGATACCCTAAATTAAAATTGAGGATTGAATTCACAATCATATAGAATTGTCACCATATACTACCAATTAATTCGGAATAAAATTTACAAGAAAACCGAATGCAACAGAATGTATTCAGGCTTGGTACGACGTGAATGGTCCTTATCCAGTCTACAGAAATTGTTACTCGGGACACAACCCAGACATGCTCTAAAGTCCAGACAGTTATTGATAAAATATACAATTGCATGGGAGTATGCAGGTAAATGCTTAAGAATCAATATTTTATATAAATATTTTACTAATGGAAACCAATATTTTATTGGTGAAAACCGTCGAAAAATATCAGGGGGTACACTACTCCAAGAATGTGATTTTTTTACTCATTAATCCTTATCACGTATCCATATACAGTAAGTCAAAAGACCTAATGTGACCTGAGTGATTTAAGAAGGGTATAGAATTATGCATCCTTAAACGATAGAAAAGGTTTTCATTTCAACCCCAGTTTGGGTGCGTTGAAGAATATAACTTCCTAAATCGAGTTAAAATCATAACAATATTAAGAAATTGATCAAAGTCTGGAGAATTTCAATTAAAAATGTGCAGATATAAAGCAGGAAAACACTTCATTATGTAAGTATGAGTATCAAAGTTAACAATACTAAGCGAAAAAGTTGTATTTTTTCTTCACTCAAGATAGTTAACTCAAAACATGAAGCAGCAATGCTTTACATTTTGTTTTAAATGGGGAGCCGTTTAAGAATACTCACGTAATGAGGAAGATAGAAATCAAACTCACAAGAAGGTGCTCACTCAGATCAATAAGAACTACTTTGGGACAATCTCAATATCATTGGACTAACAGCTGCAACGAGAATACCCAACAACACTGCCGTATTATAACGATGGGCATATCAAGGAAGAGAGCAGAAGCTTTGTGATAAAGAGGTATCTGAACTCCCTTAACAAACATTTCATGAGGCCTAAATTCAAAGAAGCTACTGGCAATTGAAAGTGAGTTTTGTAGCAGCAATAGAGAAAATGGATACCAATGGTTGATGAGCAATGACGTAAGTATGAGCAGTTTTGATTAATTTGGTGAAATATATATAAATATATATAAATATATATATATATATATATATATATATATATATTTATATAATATATATATATATATATATATATATATATATATATATATATTTATATATATAATATAATATATATATATATATATATATATATATATATATATATATATATATATATATATATATTTATATATATAATATAATATATATATATATATATATATATATATATATATATATATATATATATATATATATATATATATATATACATGCAGGTGAAAAGTATCATGCCGATGTGTGGGACTCTAACCCAACTAAAACCACTTTTGCTTCGATCCCGTGGGTCCCCGTGGTACATTTAGTTAAGGTTTTCCTTCACGGGGCGGGCTGAGAGTTTTCCTCACTCTCGTATCTTGGTCATTCTAACGGTTTTTGCTCGCTAACTCTCTAGCGCTTTGCTCGTCGTATCTTACTTGCTTCATGATACCGACCAATACATCCGCTGCTGTCTGTCAGGCCTCCTGTGACCCAAGCATGTACCGGAGAACATCAACTGAGGTTACTTTCTCTCTCATATAATACTCAAGCAGGCGTTTTGCACCCGTAAATTTGCCGCATTCCATCAACACATGTTCTATACAGGCAGTATGGGTCCTCCACATGACTGTACTTGTGCAGACACTTTCGAAAGCATCCGTGTCCCGACAGGAATTGGATTAGGTGGTAGTTAATTTCACCGTATCTTCGGGCGATCCATAATTGTATGTTTGGGATCCACTCATGTGTCCACCGTCCTTTGGTGGATATATCCCATCTTTCCTGCCATTCATTTTGTTAGTTCTTTCTGATTAACTCAATTTTTGCTGGATGCATTTTGGCTAGACGCGGCCTCTTTTACGGCGAGATCTATTAGGATCCGTCCTCCGATGACGCTGACTGCATCAGCGGATATAGTCATAAATGCACAGCATACCCTCATTGTTGTTAGCCTGTACGCCGTTGTGACACCTCTCATATAAGCTTTGCAGCTTGTTGCTGGAGCCCATATGGGTGCTGCGTACATTAAAATTGAGGGATTAACGCTGGCTAGTAGTTTCCTTGCATGCTGCCTTGGACCTCCAGTGTTTGGCATTAAAATTGCCAAGGCTGCTCCTACTCTGGTGGCTTTATCACTTGCAGATATCAGATGTTCCTTGAAATTGAGCCAATGATCCAGAAGGACTCCCAAGTATTTTATATATGGACGTGACATAATCATATGACCTCCTACCCTTATTTCTAGGCTTTCGTTCTTTCTGCGGCTACTCATTAGCACCGCCTCCGTTTTGTGTTCGGCTAGTTGTAATCCAGCCATCTGCAACCACGTCTTAGCTGTTTCGATGGTTTAATTACATTTGTCTGCCACGTCCCCAAGTTTCTTGGCTACGTCTACTATGGCTATGTCGTCCGCATACCTTATAATATCGACTCCTTTTGGCCGCTCAATTTACAGAATACCATCGTACATGGCGTTCCAGAGAAGTGGCCCTAGCACCGATCGTTGTGGAACTCCTCCTGTGATGTTGTACTTTTTTCGACTCTCCTCTGCCTCGTATAGCAATATTCTATCCTTGAAATAGTTTGCTACGACTCGTAGTAGATATCCAGGGATATGCAAGGTGCGTAAAGCACTTACGATCCGATACCAATTGGCAGAGTTAAAAGCAATTTTAACGTCAAATTTATCTACTGAGCAATATTGTTTGTCGCCTACTATCCACCTTATGCAGCCATGTCTTTCCGCGCTATCTCGCATACAGATGCAATTGCATCCACCGTGGATCGTTTTTTCCTGAATCCATATTGCCGTTTAGACAAGTCTGGGGTTCCTTCAGCATAGCATTGAAGTTTGTTGCAGATTATTCTTTCCAGGACCTTTCCTGTTGAGAACAGCATGCACAGGGGTCGGTATGATGCTGGTTCTCTATAGGTTTATCGCCTTTTGGTAGGAGTACCAGTCGCTGGCGCTTCCATCTTTGGGGAAATGTTCCTTCCCTCAGACACTCCGTTTAGAGATTGCGGAAAATATTTGGATTTCTTTCTATGGCAGTTTTAAATACCATATTTGGTATCCTATCCAGACCTGGAACCATGTTACTTTTCATTTTGTGCATGTGTGTGTGTGTGTGTATATTTTTTTTTTATATTTAACGAGGAGGCAAACATCTAAAGTCAGAACCCTGTCTGTGCGGGACTCTAACACTCGTCATTACGGTGTATTCCCCCGGAGACTCTGATTAGGTTTTACGTCTGGAGGCCGTAAGAGCATTTACTGCCCACACGTCAGTATTAGCTCTGACTATGTGTCAGTCCTATGTACCTCGAGTTCCGCATCTGCATGGCGCTGGCTATTGCGTTCAGCATAGCGCGCTCGTTCTGCTTTTCGTAGCTCAATCATAATGGAGGCCGCTGCCAGTCATACTAATTCCCACTTAGTGAGCGTATCGCACATGTGCTCCCAGAGGTTGTCCATTGTTAGGGGCTCCTCTAAGACAGCACCCAGTGTCTCCCAAACGCCCTTAAATTGCTGGCAGTAGAATAACATGTGTTCAGCGTTCTCGTGCATCCCCGGGCAGTGCGCGCAGTACAGATCCTCCTCAAGCTTCCCCTCAAATAGGTATTGATTAAAGCATCCGTAGCTGGGTGACATAATGGTTTAGTTCTCCATGCTTTCTTGTTACCCATGCTGTTATGCATGGGATCAGCCTGAAGGTCCATCTACCTTTGTCCGTTTGCTCCCATCTGCGTTGCCACTCCGCAATGGTATAGGCTCTTTCCACTGCTTTGGCGACGTTTGTGGGTCTCGCTCTCTGTTTATAAAGGCGGTGCATCTCCTTCGCCAGCAAGTCAATGGGTGGTTTACAAGTTGTGACTCCAATTGCTTCGTCCGATACAGTACGGAAAGCACTAGCCACCCTTAGTGCGCTGAGTTTATATGCTGACTGTATGCATTTGGTGTACGTTTTCATCCTAGTGGCCTCCACCCATATTGCGGCGGCATACAGTATGATGGAGCTTATTACCGTTGATAGCAGCTTCCGTTGGCTTGAGCGTGGGCCGCCTATATTCGGCATCAGGCGTGTGAGTGCCCCATTTACCCGGGTAGCTTTTTCGCAGACCGCTTTAATATGCTCTTTGAACGTGAGCCTGGAATCAATAAGTACTCCTAGGTACCGAAGATGTGGTTGGGATATAATTTGATGGCCCCCCACTGTGATTGTTAAAATCTCTCTTATCCTTCTGGTACTCAGTAGCACTGCCTCTGTTTTTTGAACTGCCAGTTCTAGCTTTGCCCTGCTGCGCCATTCACTCACACGCACAATTGCATCGTTGCATCTCGTCTGCAGCGTGGGGATGTGTTTTGCAACCGCCACCATAGCGATATCGTCTGCGTACCCGATGAGTGTTACATCCGTTGGTAGGTCCAAACATAGTATGCCATCGTACATGACATTCCAGAGAGTAGGGCCTAGTACAGATCCCTGTGGGACGCCACCCGTGATTCCATAGCGTTCAAATCCTGTGTGTGTGTGTGTGTGTATTTCCTGGAATTGATATGCATGCAGTTTATGCTCCAACAGTTATTAAGGGCTCGATAATTTAATAAAATATTGGTAAGAACAGCCACCGAGCTTACATACATAAATAACCTTTACCACGAAAACTACAAGTTTTTGTCATTTTCAGCAGTTCTTCGAAAACACTGACATTCAATGCATCAGCTTGAAATTTCCCTAGCATATGGTGCTCCAAATATAGCCAATATATAATTGCATTCTACAATTACGTTCCACTGATGTTAATTATACAAACAAAATCCAATCAGATTATTTTTATTTTTAATTTCAATTTGTTTTTTTTTTTTAATTTGCATGGAATTGTTCGAGTTCAGCACTAAGCACAGAAATATATTTGACATTATTTTGCATTAAAAGTTCATTTTGAAATATGAAATATGAATATGCTGAAAACTGCTGAAGCATACGTACGAAAAACGTGACGAAATGGGATTTGTTCATGCGTGACTCACAGCAAATAACCGCTTAATTAAAAATAATAATTTTTAAGGCCCAACATATACGCAAAGAGATATTGAATTGAAATTTGAAGTATGCAATTGAAAGATTATATTGAACATTAGCTTAATTTTTTATGGAGTTGCTTTGCGGAGCTGTGAGCAATTCTCATTAGGCGTAAATCCATAGAAGAGAATATTGAATTCAGACCAATTTTATTTCCGATAAAACAATATAGAAAGAAATATATGCAAAATAAAACTGTCGCTTTAGCACAGACTAAATCCATAAAATTAAAATTCAAACGAAATTTAGGACGTCGCTCATCATGATGACTTGAAGTCAATCAAGTTCTAGAATTTCAATTTTCTATGTTTTTGTTTGCTTAGTAACCCACCACAAATTTTAGGCTGTCCATTCATTCGCCTTAAATCCGGAAAATGTTTGGCCTTCTGTCAGTTTTTGGTGAAATCATTTGCCGCACAATACTCAAAAGACAATGCAAAGTAATTGCAAGCGTAGCGAACGTCGTCTAATGCTCCGCAGTTCCTTTACGTTCTGCCGGCATCTGCTCCACTCTGCAACTGTGTCGATGGGTTCCGCTCGCAAGAGCCCATTTGACCTCCTGCAATGATGATAGCGCTTAATGTCTGACGTGTATTGTGTTTTGAGAACCTTTATGGTTTCCGTCTTCCTCTCAGCCATATGCACGCAGCCAGCAACACCTACAAACAGAAGACACGGACACCCGAACACGAGCACACACATTCCGGCAACACATTTGCACTGTTTACCCTCAAAGAGCGAAACAAAACTATGCGAAATAAAAGGATTTACGTGGGTGTTGAAAAGAGTACTTATATTTCACTTATACGTTCATAAAACCAACGTGCATAAGCGTACCTCGAGCACAGAGCAGCGGCGCTTATACGCTTGTGCAGATCTCCGTGCAGGTGTGGGTGGTCTGAATCCTGCACGAGAATGGATGTACGGATGTGTAAATGGGTGTGTGGCCAGAAGAGAAAAACTATTCATTTTGCTGAAGTGTTGTCGTAAATGATTCGAATGTGTTTTTATTTTCGTCTGACTCTGTTACGGCACAGAAACTGGTACAAAGCAAAAAAAAATGCACTCGTATGCTCTTCATTCGTGTCTATGTGTGTATGGATGAGTTGATGAGTGCGAATGGGAGTGTGTGTGTGTGTGTGTGTACTTCGTCAGTAATTAAGGTGATTATATGTGGCATATGCTGTAACGCTCTGCTGAATGCTTCTTAAGATCCTTTTTCGTCTTTGCTCCCTCTTTACTGAAGTGCCGACTATGCGAGCATACGGAGCTTTGAACATATCTGTTTCCATGTGTGAGGAAGCGTGTGCTTTTGTGTGGCGTTGGGTGCGTGTGATATGAGCAACCTGCTGAGGAAATAATTTATTGAAGCAACTTTGACGGCAAGGTAAACATTGTGCAAGTGAAGATTTTTATGCGCATTTAAGCCTCAAAATTATAGCTTCATTAATGAATTTAAGTGGAATTTTGCTACCGCAATACTTTGTCTTTACGCGCTCTCCCCATGCGCTGAGCAGCTAACGATGTGTACGAGACATTTAATACCCAATTGAGGGCGTTGGAGTAAACGAGCTGGTTATGAGGGAGACTGAGAATGTGGGGCACACGAGTTCTGAATTGACGCTCACTTACAGAAAATTATTAAATACAATTTAGACAATGAATTGGGGGAGTGTTGGGGTGTGGAATTTTTGCAGCTCATTAAAGCTTCACTTCTCTACGATTGGCCGAAATGTATCCTGCTCTTAATGGAAAAACCATTTGTGCCATTTCCAGAAGCTGACCGTGGCCAGTGGGTGGATGTGACGGGCACGCACCACGTGTGGCACTTCCATGCTGACACTTAACAACTGACAGCTGTGGTGCAGCAACCGCACTTCAGCGGCGTACACGAAACTACGAGCACAAATAAATCATTCGCCGTGTCGCTGGCGTTTTTAAGTTCGTTGCCAATGCTGGCAACTGTGCTGCCTGGCATTGAGTGCAAAGCGCGCAGCAATGTAAAATCCGGCATTTTGCAACAAATTGGAAATTTGTACGTTTTCTCAAGTTTTCCTCTTTTTGCCATTTCCCTTTATTCATTTTTATTTTATTTTTAATTTGTTTCCCTTTTTGTGCCGCATTGAGCAAAACTAAATATTTTGACAATCGTTCACATGTGCGCTTACGAAAATTTGGCTGGCTGGCGCTGCTAATGCTGCTGCTGCTGCTGCTGGTGGTGGTGCTAATGCTGCTGGTGGCGATGGTGGTGCTCGCATTCTTTGTTAAGCTGGCAAGTTCATCTGTTCAGGTGCTGTCATGTTGCGGCCGAAACTTTTAAATGCAAACATTTTGGAATAAATTGAAAAGAGTTTGCCACCGATTCATGCAAGGTGCAAATTCGAACTGGATTTTCCCCATTTCAATTTGTTTGTCCTTTCTACTCAAACTTTGTCGGTCTGAGAATGCAAATCGAACTTATTACATTTTAATAATGCACTTATCGGATTGAGAAATTGCCTCTTGTATGCGTCTACGATCCAACTTTGAATAAATATTTATTTAAATACTTGTCTGAGTGGCAATTGCGCTCACAATTTCGACATTCACACTAGAAGTTAGACTGAGTTTAAACTGTTTTACTTGGCAATGATAGCTACTCTTAACACGAGTATGTGCTGCGGTATACTTGATTTGCACAATTCAAAGTTGTAATTCAAAAGTTGTAAGAAGAATTGGAAGATTTCACTTGGTTATGGAAATGTGGGAATCGTCGATAAAGATCATTTTCATACAATTTTATGTGTTATTTAAGAAATGTGTGAACTTAACAATGCATCTGAGTGAACAAAGAAATATGTTGTGTGTGCTCGTACGGTCTTATGAAGTGAATAGCTATGTTCTTTCATAGTGAATATGAAGTGAATTTCTATGTTCTTTCATTTTGGAGTTGATAAAATTTATTTAATTGGTCAATTACATAAAATAGAGCAATGAGAATTCTGTCGTGAGCCCGTTGCCAATAATAAAAATGCTTCCAACAACTTATTGTGTGCATTTATAAGGTAGTGATTAACCGAGTTTTGCACTCGTCATGCACGCAGTTCGTAAAACTTAAGCATCCCACATAAGAAAAAACAAAGTATCCAATGTTGTCCCAAGCCTCTATCTGTTAGTTTGGGTTGTTTGCAGTTAATTATTGGTACATGATAATGCAACTTCTCTGTTCACGAGCTTTTGACTTATAAATATTACAAATATTTATATACAAGAAACTTGCAAAAAATAATAAAATAAGGTGTAAAAGAGTGTCAAAAGTGTGATCAAATCTTCTTTCATGAACAAGAATAGAAATGAATGGTGATATACTTTGAATCGTCCAAATGTTCATACAAAATATCATGATATCTCTTCTTCGCAATAGCACAATAAGCTTGAAATATGTCAGTAACGCCTTTTGTGGGAATATCTGATAACATATTTCCTCAAAATGCAAAGGTAGGAAAATTTAAGTTACGCAATGCGAATAATTAACTTTATTTGCCATATAAAATTATCCCCTTAATTTTTAAGAAAATAATTGTTGACAATTGGGGTAGTGAAATTGTAGTTACATAGTTGTTGAGTTTTGGGCACAGTAGACTATGACCTAGAAAAATAAGCTATATAAGAAAGTGGAAGAGAGGAAAACATTTATCATATAGTACTTTCATTCACATATTTCAGTATAAAGTTATGTATAATTCTTACAAGACAATGAGCTGCTTGTTCGACTGGAGAGGGAAGGGTGCAAGATGGTTACGTATGCGGATGATGTTGCTATTAGTATCTCGGGAAGATACATATCTACTCTAAGAGACTTGATGCAACACACGTTAAACATTCTCTCGAAATGGACTACTGATTGTGGGTTGGGGGTTAATCCGACCAAGACTAAGCTGGTGCTCTTCACTAGGAAGTATTAAATTCCTCGATTTATCGCTCCAAAACTAATGGGTGTAGATATTGACTTGTCGAGGAGGCTAAATATCTGGGCGGGATCCTAGATAGGAAGCTGGAAGGCTAATATAACCAAACGCATTAGGCTCAGGTAGCTCTGTACTCTTGCAAAAGAGTTATAGGTAAAAAAATGGGGGTTACAGCCTAAGGTAGCCTATTGGATATACACAGCTGTGGTACGACCAGTCCCTTGCTTGGTTGGCAGTTCTAAGTCCACATACAATATACTGGCAACAAAGGTACAAAGAACGGCAGAGGTATTCATAAGTAGTGCGATTAGAACGACTTCAACAGCAGCATTGGATATTATGCTTAATCTGCTGCCTGTTAGGCTTTTTGGCGAAAAAGTGGCTGCAAACTCAGCTTTCAGGCTAATAGCTACGCATCAATGAGTTGCCAGGAATGTGGGCCATGCGCCCATTTTAGGACATTTTGAGGGTATTCCTGACTCTTGCGACTACATCACACTAATGTACGGCTTCAATGGTATGTGCAAGATCTCCATTCCCTGTAGGGACGAATGAAAGGATGGCATCCCCCCCTAATGTAGAAGGGGTTCACATCTACACAGATGGATCCACGTTACAGAGTAGGTTGGGAGGTGGTGTATTCTCAGAAGATTTGGGCATTAACATGTCCTTTAGGATGCCCGACCACTGCAGTATTTTTCAGGCAGAGATCGCGGCTATAGAGGCAGCACTGTCTTGGCTAAGGAAGCAGAAGGTATCTGGACTTGATATTTGCATTCTGTCCGACAGTCAAGAAGCTTTGCGCTCCCTGGATTCGGCTATTATCACATCAAAAGCCGTCAAGAGCTGTTGCAAATCTTTAGACGAGATAGCTAAGCAGACCCGTCTGCATCTGTGTTGGGTTCCCGGTCTTCGGTATTGCTATTGCCACATTGGAGCTCTTAGTAAATACAATATCCTTAGGCACAGCGGGCAGGTGCTGGTCTGAATTTTCAGGTTGCAAAATAGCTAGACAAACCTAGCCAGAGATAAATGTCAAGCGCTCTAAGGACCTAGTGGCTCTAAATAGACAAAGCATAGGTTCCGTGATTAGCGTCCTAACGGGACACTGGACTCCAGGCACACACGGGTGTAGGCTTGGGGTCGCCTCTAACGACTTCTGCAGGATTTACATGGACGAGGAGGAGGAAGAGTCCACTGCTCTACTGTTGTGCACGTGTCCAGCGCTGTCCAGAAGCTAGGCGACTACTTTCTGGACTCCTTGGTAGATATCTTTAAAAAAAAGATTAGCTCCAACTGCTTGATTAAAAGCTCCAAATGGCTGGACCTTTGAAAGGGATGGGACCTGTTGTCTCATGCGGTATCACAATGGGTCAATGTTGGCCTAAGTGCGTCCTTCGCGCGGCCACCTTACCTACCTACCTAGCTACAAGACAAAGTGTGCACAATATTTAGAAAATCCAATTTAGTATATAATCTAGTATGCTGACAAATACTTAATTCCCAAAACTTCGATTCGTACTTAGAGTTCTTCTTGTAAAATGTCAGTGGTTGGGGTCAAAGTCGAGGACAGAGATATTTTTTGAAGACTTCATACTCTTGCATGTAAATAAGTTCTGAGTAATTCAACTCTAGGGACTACTGCGATACATGTGATTTGTCATTGGAACATATAAATTTACACAAGAAACACACGAACAAACATTTCAAATGTCTGTGAAATTATTTTCCCATTGTTGATTTAGTTTCTAGAAATGTAATATATTTGAAAATAATTTCAGAGAAAAAAATTATTTACTCATCAATATCAGAAAGCATCCTCTATACAACAAATTAGATTAGGTTCTAAATTTGAAAAATGTCAAAGGAATACGCAGAATCCCAACCAAAGGTGCGGATTTTTCAATGAATATTTTATTAAAGCCCAAACGAGTTGGGTTCCATCATGCGTAAAATAAATTTTCTATATTTAAAATATATAGAAAAATACAAGCAGAACAACAAAAAGTAACACAGACAAAAAAAAAACACAAACACATTCCTGAATAACTTATTACGGATGTTGCCCAGTGATTCAACGATTCGCATTTGTTGGCAGCATCCCTGCAGAATACCGCAGGAAGTCATAAAAGAGCCGAACCAAATGAAAAACATGAGAGAAAACCAAACTAAAAGAAAACAATAAAAACTAAACAAATGGAATGAAACACAAACACGGGTAAGAAATGTATACACAAAAGGCTTTCTGCAAAATTGGCAAATAAGGCTTTAATCCTTTTAAGCGCAGTTATGCGAAAATTAGAAAACAAAAGAATAAACAATAGCGAAACAAAAACAAAAACCAAACAAAAACAAAAACTGTCACCGAAAGCAAATAAAATGCAAACACATGATGAGTGAGGTCAAGAACCCTACTTCAAAATCTAAAACAAGAGAAATCAACAACCGTATAAAGCGTCTAAAGCGGCAGGATAAATGACGAAACAGAGATCTCAATGACAGAGATCTAAGCACAATCCGTGATACTCGCACGCACGGGCTTGAGCTGGGGAAATCGAGAATCAGAAACACAAACACAACAAAATCATTATAATTGCAAAGGGACGAACGTCGCCACATTCAGACATGAAAAAGGTAAAATCGACGACACCACTGGCACCTTGGACGCCCACACGAAATCACCACCCTTGATCCAACAGCCACATCCACATCCACATAAATACAGATGAAGAATATTGATTGAAAATGTGGCACCACCGCAGAATAATGACAACTTTGCATGCAAATTAGCCATTAACGCCTCTCATTGTTCCCTATGCCAATACGGCAGCTGTGCCCAGGCCGCATGCCACCTACTGCCACCTACTGTCTGCCACTGCCACCGCCTAAATGCCGGCAGGAAATTTGAATTTTTGTCATTTGGTACCACCCACCAGTGCCAACATTCCCAGCACTCAACGCTGGCGTCGCACACACTTCACGCACCTTCTCCAATGCGAATTCAAAGAGATTTCCCAAAGTAATTGTGTACAAAACGGTGAGAGTGTGGATGCTGGGCCGCACAGAGCGCTCAAAGCGTGCCTTTTTGGGCGCATAAATATTAAATTAGTAATTTTAAGTGTTTGACTGTGGCCTTTGCTGGCTGGGGCCGTGGGTGTGATTCGGCCACGCAAATGAATTTGTTGATTGTTATTTCGGAATGCCACCACCTCCTCGAAAAGTGCGCTATAAAGTAAAACGCAATTAAAGTTGATAGAGTCGAATTAAATCAGTTTGCATTTATTAAGTTACACAGTGGAATTTCGTTTTAGTAACACGTATCCACGCAGCAGTGCGGGGTGTATCCCTGCTGTTGTGGAAACGTGAATTAATTATTAAAATGCTTCTAATGAAAACAACCGAAACAGCGCGGAAAGTGTAATCTTCCTGCTCGTAAAGTAAACTTAAACTTAGTTTGCGGATATTTGTTTAGCATAAAGGAAGGATGTCAATTACGTAGTTCCAGAAATTTTAATGAATATCAAATTAGTCTTTCAACGGATAACTTCAAAATTTGTATTAATTGTGACATAGATTCCTTGCAGTAATCATAGCAATAGTAAAATTTTGTTTTTGTCGGTCAAATCAAATTTAAATAGAACTAGTAAAGTCTGAAATCGGCTTAGACCGACTTCGAGATATTCTTTACCTTGCATGTGCGTGTGAGTTCAACAATGGGGATGTTTTGTTCAGAAATCATCATTAGGAGCCTATCTACGGTAATTTTCTATAGGGTACCCTGAGTTTATTATAATGGAGGGATGCGTGATCTCTGATCGTCCCCAATTCTTGTGATTCTCTTTTCAGCGTCAATTTACTAGTTCATATAAAATTTCGTCCAAAAATTATGGCATAGGTCCTAAATTTGAAACATGTATCAGTAGATGGCGTGGCTCTCAGAATGTCCCGCCTATTGATTGTTGGGTGCTTTATAGCAATCTGACCCTTCGTATGAAGTTTCATTCATGAATCTTGCATAGGGTCCCAGAAATAAGTATTGGATAATTGTGGGCGTGGCAGTAGTAATAATCTGCCCATATTATCATCATTAAAAGTGTAGACGGTAATTTTATGTGGGGTCCCCAAAGTTCATTATATGGGATGGGGGCGGGTACTTTATCTGATCGACCCCATTTCTTGTGTATGGATCTGTATCGTCCTAATATTATTATAATATTTTTATATACACGCACTTATGTAAAAGTTCGGCCAGAAATATTGTATAGGTCGCTTTCACCTGTTTTAACGGTAAAGGGTATAAAAAATGTGGGGGTGTTTTTAAGCGGAATAGATTTGAATAATCAAAATTAAATTTCTCTTCATATTAACTCACTATTCGAGTGTTGTTCTCCGATTAGTAATAATCCTTTACTCAGCTGATATATCAGTTTGAATGTGTTTTAAATCACCGCAAGCATTACATCAAAATCATTGCTATGCAGGAACCGAAAATATGTTGCTTATTATTCACTATGTAATATAATGAGAGAGAAGTGAGTCGGTAAGATTCAATTATAACCGAGTGTTAAGTTTCCAATTATGTAGTTTGCTTTCTCCAATGCTTTGGTTATGTTCACAAATTCATTCTCGTAATAATTTTGCTATTACGAAGATCTAACGAAGCAATTATTGCGTACAAAATTTTATCAAGTCCGAATGTTCATCTAGGGGAAAATGTTTCATAATGGATAATGGGATTCCAAGGGTTGAGAGGGAGAATTTGATTTAAAACGGTCAGTTTAGAATTGATTGAAATAAATTCAATTACAAAAAGGTTTAACAATTTATAATTCCTGTGTTATGAATAATCATGACTAAACGTTATATTCGGAATAGCTTTAGGAGATGTAAAGACTATTCTGCTCATTGTGACTGGGATGTTATCATGCTAGCAGAAATGTTGCTGACTACTAAAATCTTGAAGGTTTGACTCTTTGTTTGTAGAGCATCTTTCTAAAGGTTCGTGCCGCTGGCTAGGCTTCTTAATATAGAAGAAAACTTGATTGTTGTATTTATCTTTCTAAAAAATAACGACATTTTTGTAATTCACTTCCTGTGTTTTAGTGACTTCTCGAATTGGAGTATGTGAGCAAATAATAGAAACGCTTCCAGGAATCCGTAAATCTCGATTTCTTGACTTAATATCAATAACATTTCAAAGCTATGCTAATGACATAGTCATTATTTGACTAGAGAAATTTGAGGATACTCTATGTGATATAATTCAACTAGTATTAAAACTAACGAAAAGTGATGCGTCAGGGTATTACTGATTATAAATACAGCAAAAACCATCATTATACCATTCAGAAGAAGATACAAACTCAAGCATCCGAGACCTATCCGCCTGGAAGAAATAATGATAGAACGACAGAAAAAATCAAAATTCTTGGGTTTAAAATTTTGACGGAAAATTACTGTAGACATTGAGGAAATGGCTAAAAAGGCCATTCGAATATTTATGACATGTAGACATATCGCAGGGAAAAGCTGGAGTTTACACCGAAATTACTGCGGTGGATTTACCCAACCAGTTGTCAGAGCTATGATTATCTACGGGGCAGCAGTCTTGGAGAATTGCACAAGATAACAAATGAATATCAACACACTCAACAGGTTACAAAGACTAACGTGTGTATGTATTGCATCAGCCATGCGGACATGTCCCATGGTATCAATTAAAGCTCTTCTAGAACTCATGCGTCTTCAAATTCATATCGAGTCACAAGCGAGGGTCATTCTCAGGACCAAAGATACCATCGGCTCGGGTAATTGGCTAAATCGTAAGAAGTTTGATATTCTTGCAACATAAACTGCTGAAATTTCGATGCGGTGGGACACGATGTTTAGTTTTATGAAACGATTCGAACCTGAACTTGGTAATAAAAAGGTTTAGGAACTTACGAGGTAAACCAGAATATGATAACATGGTACACGGACGGTTCCCTCACTGACGAAGGAGCCGGTGCAGGTGTATTTGGGTCGGGGAAAACATACTCGCGAGACTACAAGCATGTTTGTAACGGAAATTTACGCAATAGACAGGTGCGTTTACTGCAACCTGGAACGTAACTATCGGAATAAAAGAATAGCCATCAGTAGCTGATAGTCAGGCAGCAATTAAGGCACTCAACTATCACCAGATGACATCAAAACTGGTGATGCAGGTGACGTCAAAGCTGGTGACATCAAAACTGGGGATGGTCTTGATAATGCTGAACATACTTGGCCAAAACAATCAGGTATGGATTCTTTGCGTTCCAGATCACGTGGGTATTTCTAGTAACGAAATGGCAGACAAACTTGCCAGGAAGGGAACAGCCTCTCCGATTGTAGGCCCGGAACCAGTTTGTGGTTTAGGGAATGGCAATTTCGCTCCATTCATTCAGGAAGCAGAAGACAAACAAGCAAGATTATACTGGGACAATTTATTCGGGACTATCACAATCAAAATTGCTTAACCCAAATTACTTTAACCTAAATTGTTTCAAAGATTGTGTGGAATCAAATAAGAATAAACTAAGAGTCACGAGAAATTTTCACAGGGCACTTTAGGCGGAATTATTAACTAACAAAACTGGGAAGCTACTCTATGGGGTTTTGCAGGTTTTGCATGGAAGAAGATGACACCCCGAAACACATGTTGGGATCATGTGCAGCACTAATGCACAAACGAAAGAAGAATTTGGGTAATCATCTAATTCCGCATGAAGAAATAAGACTCAGGAAAATAGGCTTAATGCTTACATTTATCAAGGAAACGGCTCAGAGAACTACTCTAAATTCATGAAGTGGGCACAATAGATCTCTTTGGTCGGAGGGTAAGATCCTTTCCTTAATAACAATAGGGCCAAAAGGAAATAAAAACATGTGATTCTGTGAAATCGACTTTAGACAGCACTAGAAAGGTAGAAACGAGATATATACCTAAACCCCAGCAGAAAGTACAATTTCAGACAGTTCGAATCGGAGTTGAAACTTGAAATATTGAGGGGCGTATCTGATTCCAGTCTCTTTATAACGATAATAAGGCTCTTGCTATTCTTGAGCTAATAAGTGTAGTAGCCTTTGATATCTGTGTCAAAGTTTTTTATAACTACCCTATAATTTCCCTCGTTTTATATTTGGATTTTTATTTCTTGGATATTTCTTTATGTGAAATTCCCGACTATATAGCAAATTGTCATTTTATTTACCACATATTTACTCGTACAGATTTAATCTTTCTCTACTCTATGCACTGCATTCTGAATATAAATGTTTTATTTACGAATTTTGTTGTTTTGGAGGTCAAAACTTTTCCCAAATGTCTTTCATATCAAAATTTAATAAATCGTTTGGGAAACACTGGTATACGATGTTTTGGTCGCTTTAACGTTTTTGCGAGGGTGAGCGACAGTCATATACAAATAGCGAAAGAAAATGATGGAACACCAAAATTTATCATCGAATTGACATTAAGTACCGCTATGATTTTTGATCCAATCAAAATGCGAGCACAAACAACAAGAATTAAAAATACTTATTAATGTGTGCGAGTATGACATCGTAAATTTATTCAAACATGAATATTTATGGTTAAAACAGACCAGAAACCAGAGAAAAGGGGAAAATTTAAGTAGTAGAAATAAATTAAACACATTGAAAAAATCTATGTTTGCCAAACTGTTTTAACTAAAATATCGTAGCATACTTTTAGGGCTCATTTCGAGAGTTAACTCAAGTACAGGGTGTGCTCATATGTGATAAGAGGTCATACATGGATAGCAATGGGTCTCCGGCCTGCGTCGTCTACTGGTGCTGGTTCCATAGTCTTGGGATCGCTCGTGCGAATCCTGCTCAAGATATGGTTTAAAAATGCTTGTTTCTAAATATATTTGTCTCTTATATGTCGAAGGTCTTCTTTGCTAGTACTCGTAACTCCAAAACCTTGCAAGAATTATTATTTCTGGTTTAAGATGTAATAATTACAACATAATTGAGACCAGTGGTGTCAACATTTGTTTCTGGATGAGCATTAATTCGGTGTACTAATTGCATTATCTTTTAGTCCGTGGAAATCTATATTAAATGACTTTTCATCCAAAATTCAGTTCGTTTCTTCTTGTCTTAACCTTGATTTAATATCACAATCAATTTGAACATATAATTAAATTTGGGGCACCCTTTAGAATAAGATGAATTGTTTAATTTTTGTACTTATTTATTTTAACTTAACCCAGAATTGATATCGAACCCGCGACACCTCGACAGCGGGGGTAGCATGCCTACTGGCAGACCACGGATGCCAAGAAATGCTGAAATGTATTTTTGCTTCTCTTAATAATTCTCATCACTAACATTTAAAAACGCTGGATCTACTGAATCAACTGATTCTGGTTTATTTCTAAAAATGTCTTCAAATTTATCTTTTAATTTATTTTTTGTAAAATTGGTTTATATTACCTAATTAAGAATTGTAATTTTGCTACTCTCACAAAAGTTGTGTTCTGATCGCACAGAAAACATTCTCATTTTGTCCGCTCCCATTCATGGTGTTTTGTCTTTATATATCAAGTAATTTATTATCCGAATATTCTAACTTAACCACGTGCACTATAACTTGAGTACAAATATATGTGAGAGTCTCTGAGATACTAAGAGACCCAATCTGTTTCGGATAATCCTTTAACCGAATACTTTCAGCCGATCTTCGTTGAACAATCTTCTCCGAAGAATCTAAAAATCTACAATTACCATTAACTTTGTTGTTCATAGATTGAATTATTCAGCTGTATCACATCATTCAACGTGGAATAGCTACGAATACGAATAAATTGCTATCACTTAATCCACGTAAACTCGAAAAAAGAGTGGCCAAATTCTATAATGAAATTGGATGTTTCGAAGGTAACTAGTTCAACATAACAAAGCGACTTAAGTGAAGAATATTTGTGAATTTTGTTTCCATTTATTTATTGAAGCAAGTGAGAGAAATAAACCAACTCTGAAAATGCAACGGCAAATGTCGGTAGACATCTATGAATTGACAATAACATATAAAAGGTACACATTTTTCCATGTTGCGTAATTTTCGGCTTTTGTTGCTAACAATGAATGTATTCAGTGATGCCCTCTCTACGAATTTCAAACTTACATTCCATTCGAGTCCTACGATAGCACTTTCGTAGCTTCCATGAACTTTTCGAACCTATGTTGGAATCTGTGATAGGATCGATTATTATGTCTCCTGTCAGAATTTATCAGCTCCATCATTTTGATTGTAATGTGACAGTATTGAATTGGTATAGAATGTAATTGGAAAAAAGTCCTTACTTTCGAATGTTTGAACGAAGTTGCGAACTATACTATTAAAGTTGATTGCATTCGTCCCAGTTGTAGAAACTGAATTTATACGAATTTTATATTTTATGGAGGTATTTTAATAAAATAGTCAAGAATGACTGATTTCTTAGGCCATCTCCTAAATTCAGAAGAAATTTGTAACTTGCAACTCTTTACTCTCTCTCTTCAGAATCTATGCTGTTACTACTGTAATTATTTATATTTCATTTCAACTGTGGGGTGTTAAAACAAATATATTTGATAAATTCTTTAAATATTTGCATAGTTATGTCGTTTGTAGAACAAGGTTCTTCAATACTTAAGGTCAATACACATAAAAAGTATGCGGCTGTCGCATGCATCAAAGCGTGTTTTCGTAACACACGTATTTCTTTCACATGCAGCATTAAAATCATATGCTTCAACGATATCCTAATTGTCTTCGCGTCGATGATTTCAAGCATTTGACTTTCACGAATCGCGAAGGCTTTTTGCTTTATGCATGCTTTTCAAGTGAACACTTCAACTTGAATCTTCACATTGATGCAAGCCTGCTGTTAATATGTTTGGCATTTATATTGCTTTACAGTCTGCTCCGAGCTGTGATGCCACGACAAGGGACGATATTTGCATAAATACTACAGACAAGGACCACAGCTGGAATTTCACAAACGACAAGGGTCAACACATATTTGAGTGCCGAGGAAAATGCGATTCTTCTTAGATATTTTTGGGTCATTGATTCCAAAAGTAAGATAGTTCCGGTCTAAATTTAAAGATTTTGACGAAAAATAAGAATGGACTGAATTTTGTAGTACAAAGTTTTATCGGAAAATAATCAGACTATTATATTTTTTGAAAAATTTTATCTAGTTTTAGTCCGTAAATTTAAGGCTCCAAGTTCCAAAACATTGAAATTCACGAATTTTACATATTTTCAGGACGATAATTAATTAATTATGTTTGCATAGATTTGAAGAAATGAGAGCTAGCAACTAAGGTTTCCGACTCGAATAATCCAAATTTAGATAGAAGCATTCGAGACCATGCTCTGGGCAGTTTTCAAATCCGCAATTGTGAGACTAGTATACTTACCTCTAGACCAAGACTTGCGTAAGTCTAATCATAGAGATGCACCTTTGATGAAACTGATGGCATTAATCCCTTCAAAATATCTAGGAAAATTTATATTTTTGCTGAAGTAGAATTATTTATAATTTTCCTGTTTTGAAACCTTCCCACCGAAGCCTCGTTAATGAAAATAACAACAATGCTTTGTGATTTTTTAAACATTTATTTAAATGAATATTTACCATAAATACATATCTGAATTGGTTTCTGTACTCGTATTTATAGTTTAGTTATAATAATAGTTCAATTATTTTGTATGCTTCAATGCCATCATATTAAATTAGTTTGTTTTAATAATTTACTAAATAATTTGCAGCTTCAATTACTTCAAAACATTCTCCCATGCATGCAAGGATACTGCATGCACTATATATATATATATATATATATATATATATATATATATGTAGATGGTATGTATAGGTGTGTAAACATATCATATGTTCACTTCAGATATACACTATTTTTACAATTTTGTGTACACAAACATTTAGTTTAGTAGTTATTTGAATTGATAATTTGGTATTTGATAATTAGTAATGTAATATTTTTAATTGTATTTGGTTTAGGGTTTTCGTATTAGTGTTGGTTTTAGCTTTTGTTTTTTACATCGAATATGAATTGGAATGGTATATATATGTGTATGTGTACGTGTGTGGGTGTGTTGCATGCACCGCTTGCAGTATGCACATGTTTAATTTAGTACATTAATTACATATTATATATTTACTTTACAGAACCGTCGATGACTTTAATAAAATAATCGCTTAGTATTTGGTAGAAGGAAATCAGTTGATATGAAAATAGTTTCGAAAATCAGGCTAACTTTTGAAGCTTCTAAGGTACTTTGAAGATTGAACTTGAACTGAAATGTATAGAAGTTTGAACGATATGAACGCATAGATGAGTTTCTGGATGGCGAATGTCTTTCAAATAAAATGTTGAGGTACAAGATACCAAAAGTGAAGAGTGCTACGGGGGCTGAAATTGCGAGGTCCCCGTTGGCTGTCCTATCTTTGGTATATAGTATAAAGCTCTGGGCCAAGTTACACAATTTTCCTTTATATGTTTAATTATTTTTCAATTTGCTTTGAACAGGTGTTGAACTTTTTTTATGTAAATAATTTATGTTTTCTATGTTTGTTGTATGTTTAAAAAGAAGCACCACATAAATACATTTATTCTCATGTTTGTATCTTGGGAATGGAAATTGCTGAAAATTCATTCTCTCATTCTTTTTTTGTGTGTGTGTAAATGTTCATGTTTATGTTCATGTTTATGTTTATGTTTTGTAAATAATACTTACTTCGATTTAAACATATGTACGTGTAAATATGTTTGTTTTTTAATTTTTCTTGACTGTACGAATATGTATGTAGGCATGTTTCTTACGTACAAGTACACACCCAATAATTTTTCAAATATGCATACGAGTATTTGTGTGTTTTTTCATGTTTTTCATTTTAAATGTTTATGTTCATTGCATATTTCTCCAACATATTTCATGTTGTGTGTTCGTTTCAATTTTTTAATGTGTTTTGTTTGTTTGTTTATTTTATTATGCATTAATTTATTCCGCTTTAACACAGTAAATTACAACATTTATGATATGTTTTGCGTATTGCTATGACACTTAATGTTTTCGTACACGCATTAGTGTGCGTTAGATGTACATACACATATATAAATTCTATGAATATGAGTAAGCAAATAAGTAGGTATGAGTGTATAAGTATATTATTTATGCACTTGTAATACAAACAAGGAAACATTTCCTTTGCGTGATGAACTTCTCTGTATGCGAAAGGGTGGAACGAAGCATTTGAAGTATGTACTTCCATTTGTGGGAACATTTATTTTAGATTTGCATTTTTTAAAAATTCTTTGTAGGGAAAAAGAAGATGATTTAAAACTGAAGAGAAGACGCAGTTCCAAATTGAGCTGCTCTTCTTTTACAATGAAATTCATTACGAATACAATTCGGTTGTAATTATTATTTGATGGGGGGAGAACATATGGAAATTTAATATATTAATATGAGCATAATTAAAAAAATTGTTTATTCAAACAAATATTTTTTGTTGTTACATTAAACTTGATAATTTTCAAGCAAAATTTGTCAATTCGGTTCAAATAAGTTGGCTATACAATTTTCACAATAAATCCGCAATGGATTGGAATATGTGTGTTTCAAATACAAAGGTCTATAATGGCATGTATACCATTGCACAAATTTTTTAACCTTCTGGCTGCATAGTGTGGTCTCCGTTAGTAGAAGTTGATAGAAGGGAAAGCCTGATCAGTATGGTTTGCACACATTACATCGTTGAATGGAATGAATGGATAATGGAATTTAGGAATATTAAACAAAATTGTTAAGCACTTCTATGTTTGACAGTCAGAAGAACCCTTAAGAATTGGTAAAATTAGCCCTCAAAATGAAAAGGCAGCTTAACATGATTGAAGGTGAAACTACTGGTGATGATAATGTAATTGAAATAGGAAAGTAATATTAAGCAGGAAAGAAGTGAAATATTATACCTAGTAATTTTTGGATCTACCTTCACATCATAATTAATTGTGTGTGCAAGGGTACAACGAGAGGAAGCAATCTTCCACTCGAAGGGCATTTGGGAAGTTCGAACCGGCAAGTCTACCATTGTGGTTGGTTGGTTCAGGTGGCTGATCCACGGCATCCTAGCATGAATCACAATTAGCGCCTTAGCGCCGTTACCATTACCACTACCCCTCCTAAACGCTGGAAAAAAGATGGATTGCTATCTAGATCCATTTTGGGGAATTTAGGTATTTTAGAAGATGCTTCGGCTTTACAGCCGAGAGATCGGACAGTCCTGCGAGTATACTCAGCGAGTATACTCAGACTATAATGTCTACCATTAGGCAACGAAAGGCCACAGAATATGGGGGAACGCTCCACATAGTGCTAAGAAAATAAGAGAAAACATAGAAAATGGAGCTGAAAACCCTGGCAGCTAGTGCTCCTAAATTTCGTAAGAATTGATTCTTATCCTTCTTTTGTAAATAAATAAATAAATAAATAAAAGAAAATGAGGAGGTGACAGATAAACTCATATTTAACATAAACAATGTTGCTGCCACACTTCCATCTTCTACCAACATAAAGTCCATCCCGATACAAAAACAGAATGAATTTCTAAATTAATTAACTAAACAACTGAAAGAAGAAAGTAAGTATCGTAAGGGAAATTTATAAAAATTGGTAGTAAGGTTGTATAAATAGACGCACTTCAAACAATTCGCCTGTTGCAACCAGTTAACAAGTGTAGGCGGATCAGCGGAAAAGAAATCTATATTCATATATATGCCAATTTGATTCGAAACATGTTTATAAATCACTTGTAAAGAAAAATTTGTGAGCAAATGCTTGGGAACTAATTGACCCCAGTACGCAGCCAGAAGGTTAATTTTATGTGTCTCAAAAATGGGTTTCTGAAGGCATCTGCCGCCATCTACCAAAAATCGTGTAAACCCCCTTGTGGGATTTCCTACATTCCACAATTTCACACTGCTCTAAATTTTGTTAAAACTTTTCTTTGTGTCCATATTCCTGCAGAGGTGATGCCCAGTGTTTTATTCATGTGTAATTGTCAAAAATGTTTGGTTTGGTTTCTGCATTTCTATTTAACTCTGAAATTGTTCAGATGAGAATGCGTTTTAAAAAAATTGTCGTATTTGTAAAAAAATGCTGCTAAAATGCATGCTTCTTATCTCTCCACGTAGTATACAAAAACTCGTTCCAAAAATGTCAGTTCCGTTGCTGATTTCGTGCATTGCCTTCGCTTAATTTCAATTCAAAATGTCACTTTAAAGGATTTGTCGTTTGTTCGCACACAACAATTCCAAATAATTATATTTTTGGCCTTTGCTAATGTTGAATGTACCACAAACAAAACTTCAGAACTGTCTGTCGTGTGTGTAGTTCCAATAAACAAATGTTCTCGTTAAATATTAAATTTGTAATTCTTGTATAAATTGTTTTCAATGTCAATGTCAATTTCACATTCAATTTAAATTTCAAGTATATTTAAATTTTTATACCATTTTGCGTTCTGAACGCACAAAAATTTAAATAAACACTCTTCTCCATTCTCTGTATGAAAAAATAAAAATTATTTTGTATATTATACTTAAATGTACACTTATGTATATATATAAAATGTAGTAGTTTAGTTTTGTTTTCCTTTAAATCTAAATTGTAAGTGTATAATTAATTCAATTTGTTTTTGTTGTTTAGTTAATAATAGACAGCGTAGCATAGGAAGACGTCAATACCTGCATAAGACATTTTAGCCATTTTTTGTTTTGGTTTTTGTTTTTGGTTTTGTTTTTGAGTTCGTTTTCGTTTTCGTTTTTTTAAAAATGGTTTCATATATTTGTATTCTTATGTTAGAACAAAGTTCAACGCACAATCTTTGCGACTATCAAGTTTGGTTTGGAGTTTGGTTTTTGGTTTTTGTTCAATCATTTCAATATCTTTATTATAATTTGTTGGAATTAAAGGTTGTTGTTTAGTTGTGAAGTTTTCGTTTTAAATTTTGTTTTTGCTACTATTATTTAACAACCATTTTTGTAACCTTAAATTTGGTATTTACTAGAAATTTATTTGGTTTACTTGGTTTCTTTTTATTTATTGTTTGCGATTATTTGATAGAATGTATTTAAATTGTTGTTATTTATTTGTAGGTCATTTTAAAATAAGTACTTGTATATGTATATATACAGATATATATATTTTCATATATATATATATGCTTGATTTGAGTTTACATATAGGACAAACGTTTAGCAGGCTTTTTTGTTTTTTTGTTATGATTACACTTAAGTACATAAACAATTTCAAAAAGAAGCTTACAGACTAATAAGTTCTAAAATTACTTAAACGCTGTAGAAACACTTTTTACTGTTTACTATTTTGTTTACAAATATTTTTATGCTTTTACGCGTACTTTTGTTTTTCATTTTACACTTATATACATATACATATTTAAGGATTTGAAGCATTTTGCAATATTTAATTTTGTAGACATTTAAAGCATTTGAAAATATATCCATCAAATATATCTTGGATATTTATATATAAAATACATGGTAATATTTTTAGTTTCTTTGATATTATAAATTTATTTTTATTTTGTTTTTTTCATGCAAATCTTTTACAAAACTGGTTGTTTAATTATGCCTAACTACGATCCCAATTTACAAATTTCACACTATTCACAATAATTTTGCGCTTAAACTTGCTACAAACTTTTCAAAACAATAATAATAATAAACAAAAAACACCAAAATTAATGGTAAAAAATAAACTTAAAATGTAAAGTCGTAGAAGACAAAGGTTACTCAGTTTTTAAAAAATTTATAAATAACTTAAATATAAGTTTAAAAATAATTAATCTGAGATATCTGAAAGAAAATCAAAACGTAAACTCTGAAGATATCAGAAAAGTATTTCTAGCATGTGTCACCGATGAACAGAACATAAATTAAAATAAAGTTTTTCCGTTCATTTACAATGCACAAAATTCCTAACAGAATGGTGTAACACTTTACAAGTACGTACAAACAAATTTATCTATTAAGTATATTTTTTAAATTTAAACACTGATTGTATTCTTAAGCTTCTTGGTTTTCGTTTGCTAAACATCTAAAAGGTAGCTCAGGGATAAGCCGTTCATAATTTTTCATCTAAATTTACTGACATATGCTAATTTTATGTGCTAATAAGTTGCCTCGCATTACTGCATTACTTTAGGATAAAACACGGATCAAAAACTATGGAAAGATTCATTCTATTATTAATAGTACCTATGTACTCTGGTATGTATATTGGTTGGAAAACTCTTTAGGCTTATATGTAGGAATAGCTGCTATTATATTTCTTCTCTGTCTCTCCCGCTCGTGCTGCTCCCTCTCTCACTGTTGTTGTACGATCAGACTCAAAGGCTGGTAAATTGTAGTTACGACTTGTTTAACTAACTCAGTACAATAAAGGTCTTATTAAAAAAAATGCAGGGATATTAAAAGTACTTCAGTCCAGCGGTGCATAAAAATCTTAGCAAAGGATCAAACACACAAACATTCAAAAGGAGACTAAATGCTGTCAAATAAATGCTCAGAATTCTTGAATAGAAAAATTCACAAAAAAAATACGGAAAAATATGTTTTCTCTAAGCTGGTACCTCATTCACAAGTAGGGGTCTGGCGGGATATGTCGAATAGTCATTTAAGCTTAACGAGGATGGCTGTAAGCTGGTACCTCATTCACAAGTAGGGGTCTGGCGGGATATGTCGAATAGTCATTCAAGCTTAACGAGGATGGCTCCGGATATGGACATACCTCACTATTCCATTCGTATCGGTTTAGTTTATGTTTTGGACTTATTGCGTAGGAACTGCATTGTTTTCAAAAATATTTCGCTATTACTGAAGTTAAGGTACTGAAAATATGCTTTAAACCAATTCATACCATTCTACCACTAGTTTCGGAAAGGCACTTCGCTAAAAAAGGGGAACCGAAAATATCGCTTGTCATAATTGACAGATTTCTTTGACTAAATTGGTATTTTCTACTCGGAATTTCTTCAGAATGAGAAACAGATATCAAACAATATGATGAGGGTGATGAGCCTTTTCAGAGATGAAGTTCATCGGAAAAGTTCCAGAATGGAAGACATTTCTTGGATTTTGTACTACGATAAAATGATATCCGACACAGCGATCTTTGTTCGCAAATTTGTGAGAAAAACATTAACGAACATCTTCGACCAAGAATCGCCAGATATGTCGACGAGAAATTTTGAGTCCATTGAAGGAATAAAATAAAATTCACAGAAGGATCTGACAGCCCTAACGAAAAGTTGATATAAAAAGTTTTTCTGTGACAGAATTATTCGTTTGGTGAAATCTGTCTCATGCATTGTTGAAGTTTTTTTTTTTTAAATTTGTAAGATTAAACCAATATTTTGTGTGTTATTGAACAATTCCTGGCATTCTTCATTCTAAAGGAAGTGGAACAGCGACCATCCTCGTTGTGAGTGAGTGAATCTGATTTACCAAAGAAAATTTTTGATGTTTCTTCGCATTCCCAGTTTCGATGATATTAACGAAATAGATTCCTAGGTGTTACAATTGAAAATAGTATATACTATAATAGTATGACTTAATGATAATGAATAGAATGACTTGATAATGAATAGAATGACTTGACAGATTCAAAAAATCTGAAAGAAAATTTAAGCGTATTTTAGAATCCTCACATACTCAACAGCAATAGCAGATCACACTAAAAGAAGCGAAAGGCTGAAAGAGTTTTTACCCATATATTGGGCTGACTTATAGAAAACTGTTTCCATGATAATCTGAGCCACATATAAATTATCGTATTGGCAATCAATTCCAATTGCAATTTCTTTGACCTCCATTTTATGAACATGTTCATCAATGTTGGAAACTGCGTCTGAGCTCTCGAATGGACTTAACTTAAAGAGGTATTTTGAAAGCAAGGTCTGGTCGACCTTTCACCATTTCAGTAATATTGTAAAATTTTGACATGAGTACCTGCTCAACCACTTTTGGAGTAAGCAGTTATATCCGGATAACTGCAATCATAAAAGATTCCCTAATTAATTTTTACAAAATCCTGATTTAAGTAAAGAAATTGTATTTCTTTTCACTGAAAATACCCTTGTTTCCAATCAGTAGTCGGCATTCAGTGATCTATCTCTGCTTGATTTTTATGCAATGTGTCCTTGTATCGTGAAGAAAACATAAATTACAATTGCTTGGAATAGCACGGAAATGTTCATTGCTCCAGAAATTTCTTTGGGACGAACGCAAAAAAGCACAAAAAATATAAGTTCCGATAAGAAGTTCAAAAAACCAGCCCGGCCGAATCGCTGCCAATTGCAGTTGTAATTAATACAAATTCATGTCCATTTCCCGGTATATGCATTCATCCATGTCAGTTAGTTGTGTCTTTACAAAAAATGTCCCTAATCTCACTGCACTTATTTCTGATATACACATACATACAATATAAAAAAATGTGTTTGTTTCCTACAATTTAATGCTCGTTTTTATTACAAAATATACTCAACTTGGAGCAGTTTGCATCCGTCCACTCTGTCTGCGTTATTGTGTTTCTCATTAAATGTTTGCTCCTTTTCACTTTATTTACAAGTAAAGTATTTAAATGTTCTCTTCCAGCTAATTTGTAATTTCAAAAAATTATTGTTTTATGTTCTCTGCAATGTCGTAGAAAGAGGAAAAAACTTTGAAAGTTTTCCCGCATTTCCTTTCGCATCTTTTGTGCAATTTAATTTTCTCCTCAATTGTTACAAAATCTCATTTCATCAGCTCCGTTTGAAGCGGTACTTGTTTTAAATTTCTACATGCAGTCCTTAAAGTTTTTTATTCTCTTTTATTTTTGTATTCTTCTATACTTTTCAGTTTATTTATTTATTTAGTTTTTTTTTTGTTTTGTATTGTTTTTTTCCTATTTAAAATGTTTCTAAAGGTACACAACAGTTTGGTTTAATTGAAGTTTCAGTTGCGAAACAGAATTTACCTTTCTACTCGGAGGGCAATTTGGGCGTGGTACCGTAATACGCCAACGCCGCCACTTTCACCGATACACTCTAATAACGACGCCACTTGCACATCAGCATTACTGCTGCCCACATGAGTTCCGCCTTCACGTTTGTATTCCATTTGGAAGCCGACGACTTCGAAGCGCCATTGCCTAAAGCGGACATGCTTATGCTGGGTGGTACTGTTGAAGATGTCGAGGAAACTTCTTGTCGCTCCACCTCAACTAAAGGGAAAAAAATAGAAACAAAGTGAAATAAAATTAAATACAGAGCAAATCGTTGAACTTTCAACAGCTTCTACGCTAATTGCAATTAATTTCAAAGCGAGGAAATTGATTTAGGCACAAAGAGAATTTTTAAACCGCAAACTGTGAGTGTAAGAAAAAAACAATAATGATTGCAAACGATTGGAAACGATTGACAGAAAATTAAAACTAACCTTGGGTAATTGAATTATTTGCAGCAATCAATCAAACTAAATAAGCAATTTACGATTTATAACAACCAATTTAAATGAACACAACCGAAGACAATTGAAATTGTCATGAACTGAATTATTTAAATATTAATTAAGAAGTTATCCGGATTTTGTTCAATATTTAACACAATCCAGGGATCCAAACTATTCTTATGCATTCATTTTCGTACCTACCCATATGTTAGAAGAAAAACTCTTTTAGAAAGTTAGCGTCATAAAGTCATAGAAAATAGTTCGGATCAGAACAAATAAATGGTTTAACGAATGAAAATTTGTTTTTCTTCATTGTACAATGTAAATAAATTATCTGTAAAATGTTACCTAAACCTTCATTTTAAATAAAAGAAAAATATCTTGGATTTTAAATAGAATATATTCTCCTAGGCCGCCCTCTGTGGTCTAGTGGCAAGCATGCTAGACTAACAACCCGAGGGTCGCAGGTTCAAATCCTGCCACGGGCTTGGTCTCCAAAAATGCTTCTTTCTATAAAATCCTTCTCTCTTCGAGTCAAAAGCCTCTGTAGCTAGTACTCATTCCCCCAAAACCTTGCACTCATAATTAATTATGGTGTAAGATATAATAATATTCTCCTACTGAACTTAATTTAGAGAATTGCATTGAATTATACAAAAATGTGTTCCATATATCAGGAACGATTTCCATAAATGGTATCCATTTCTGTAAAATTAAGAACACATTCCTCAAGATTGAATATGACTTTGTTGAAGTCACAGCACAATTTTTTGAGCTGGTATAAAAATAATAATAATAATGCAAAAAAAGCGTGGACAAATTCTTTAAAATCAAGAAAAATGCTATTTTAAAGTTTAGAAGTTTTATGCTGGGTGGGCATAGCAACACACAAAGTCTTAGGAAAAGAATTTGTGCTCGCATTGTAGCGTTTAGAAGAACACAAAGCAAGGATTTCCAACTTTCTTCCCTTTTTAGTTGAATTTATACTCGGAATAAATAATTGAAGCATTCTCGGCATGAATAAAGGACCATTAAAAATTTACTATGTAAAAGGATACAAAAGTAAATCGGCTCATTTCGAATGTGGCCACGGCCAGTTAAAGCCCGATTTTGAAATTAATTCATCAAATATTAAGCATATACGGTTTCTTTCCAAAATCCGATTGGACAACTTTGCGAAATATTTGTTTCGGAATCATTTTGTGCTAACCTATTGTAAATAGTCCTTTCGCCTGTTTCGCAAATAAATCCTAAAGCAAAAATGTCAATAAAGTAAACAAGGATTAGGCACCAGTTACAAGCGGCATGGCACACAAATACGCTTGCTTGGCATAGCCTAAAATACTGGCAATCTTAATGTCACTTACAATCAGGCAGATCCAATGACTCCAACGTTCCTTACCAATTCAGTTCTTTCGTTCTCTCTCTGCTTGTGTGTGTGTTTGTGTGTGTTCTTGGTGAGTAAGTTTCGTTTGCTGCCCTTTGCTACTTTAATTCCTGGGAGAAAGTTTCCATTCAATGCGAATTAAGGCACGTGCAGCACAAGCGAATGATTTTAATACTCCCGAAGACTTGGCCAGATCAAGTAATCAATTATTTCAGCAGAAATTTATTTCGAAGCGTCCTATCATGGCCATTTGTAACATTTGAACTTAATGAGTATTAATTTCCGGCACAATTGTGGGGAAAATATCTTCACAAACACAAAAAACAAAAAAAAGCAACTGCTGAAAATGTGTAACGAATGGTATTGCAGGCTACATTGTCCTGGACATAAATTCTGCCACACACGCCCGTTAACTTAAGGCGTTTAGTGAATGCTGAAGGCGTGACTAACGACCACAACAATGACACGAGGCACTGTAAAAATTGTTTCTCACTATTTAAAACAATTTGCAGGTTTTCAATTTCACATACATTGCGTTAGTAATACACGAAAATAAATTATCCTTAAGGACTGAGGAATGAGGCACAAATGCAATATAGCCATAAATATTGTAGCAGTACATATGGACTTATATACTTGTACGAGTATATGTGAGCGTGTTGGCATAAACACGGCCATTAGCAGAAACGTGGGTATACCCACTATACAAAGACATGGTCTGGGGTATGTTTGCATATGGAATATGTGGAATAACGTAAACATACGTACATAAATTAGTATTGTCAGTAATGTGCCTTTAAATGAATTGCTACGCATTTGTATACATAGCCGCAATGTGGACGGAGACGCTCAACCTAAACACTTCCACTTCCAGTTACGAGTACTCGAAAATAACTGTGACGCCCTACACTTTTCTACCCTACACTTCTCGCCCTACATTTTTATATAGCAACACAATTGCACCATGGGATATTTCCTTGAAAATGGAAGTGATTAAATTAAAAGACACCACGGAGCGGTCGGTATGCGGCTGTCTGCTAAGTAGGTGGGTGGGGACGGGAGGTATTTTTATTTATGCCAGTGACTAAATTGATTTTAAAATCTTATGAAACTGAAGGCTATGCCGGTAAATGATGGTGGTAATGGTGGCAACTAAATACCTCGAATTATTATTAAAATCTTTAAACTGCCAATTTAAACAATGATGTTATTACTACATGCCGCACTGCCATTGATTTCATTTCTTATTTGAGAAAGAGAAACGTGTGAATGTAGAATTAATAAAAAGGAATCACTTTGTATTTGAAAACGGTGACCGTGGATTGATTTATTGTAGCATTTACTCACTCATTTGAAATCATTGGAGTTATTGTTTTGAGAATTGATTTCAGTTCTGACGTTGTTGTTGATTGTAGACCCATTTTATTCACTCACTTGAAATCATTGGAGTTATTGTTTTGAGAATTGATTGCACTTCTGACATTGATGTTGACTCAAACAGTTATTTGAAGCCATTGCCGCCTACAGAAACCAGAGACTAAATTGTGAATTGAGGACATTCTGGAATTTTCTCAGATATTGTAGTAAGTTAACCTGGGTCATTGTAGTGACTTGATAGCAGAGATTATTGAATGATTTAAATTCAATCATTCTTATAATTATTCAATTATTGATTGTGCTCACCAGAAGGCACTTAAAGTCATTTCAGCCACTTAAAATAGAGGTCTCTTGATTAATATCACTCTACCGCTGATGCAATGTTTTATTGAATTCCTATGCAGTCATTTCAAGTTATTATAGACAGTTGAATACAGTGACCCACTTGTGCCCCCATTGCTATTCTATTAAGAGGGAGTTATTGGAGACAATTGTTGGGTATCATAGTAGTATACTAAAATTAGTGTTCCTTGAGAAGCTTTCATGCTAACACTGACTCAGTTATTGATTGTAGTCACTTGCAGACATTTGAACTCATCGTAATCATTTGAAACCCTCAAAGTAGGTCAAATACATTTCAGTTACTTTCTGAGAGATCATTTGAAGAAATTCCAATTACTCAAATGAAAATTTTTATATTTTTGGGAAATATAAAAAGTAATTATTGTGCGGCATTAACCAAAATATGAGCACCTTCAAGATATATAAAATAAGAAAGCAATATCCCAAATTACTTTCAGTAAATGCAACGAAGTCAAGTGACTATCTGATGAATTACTCCAGTCATTAAAAATGCGAAATCGTAACTTCACTAAAATGCTTTAAAGGCAAAACTGACTGCAGATGATAATTGAAAAGCTGTAACCATCAGAAATAAATGAAATGAATGAATGAATATTTTACATTTCTAGTCGCGCTAACTACGAATAAAAACAAAATCATTCAAAGTTGTTGAATATTTGCGCGCCGTTTTAAACTGTGTACTGGCATGAATTCTATTGTATTCAGCTTTGCTCTTCATATTTAACGCAATTTGAAACTAGGCGCATTAAAACTGTTTGCCACCCACAAATTCACTGCCACAATTACAGTGTACAAAGCAAAAAATAAATCCATTTTTGATGAAACAGGATGCGATACTCTGGAGCTCCCCCTCCATTTTCTGTGCTGTCTCTGGGGCGAACTTGAACAATGTAGCGTGATTTGAAATTTTTTGCTACTTCCATTCAGCTGGCATTTGACACGTGTCAAATTTGAAATGGAGTGCCTCTCGATTCCCCACAACGCCTTGTATGAAAAAATAGACACACACTCACAAGAAACATTTTTATTTCGTTGATTTAGTAAAGTGATGTGACAAGACGGAAGGACATTGACAGAGAAACTAACCTCATGCTTTATATATGAGTACTTGTAATTCCCCCTCATTCGCCGAAAGTTGTACGAACAATTGAAACCTTATTGAAAAGTTATCCATCACCAACTTCTAAATTCTCACTTTTCTGTTTGGCCTGATGCAGTGGCAATACTCGTATTACTCACCTTTCACGGAGTACGTCTTGTAGTCGGCGAACTGCTCCCCTTGGCCCACTGCCGAGGGTATTGTGGACAAGCAGGTTATTTCCATGCGTCCATTGGTGCCGATATGCTGCTCCGTTAGTTCGACATTCAGTTGGCTTAAGGAGAACATGCCCTTCTCTTGTTGTGCGGCGGTCACAGCTGCAGCTGCTGCTGCCACACCAACACCACCGCCCGGATGCAATATGGGTCGTCCGTAGCCAGCGGCCAGTTGGATCATGGGCCCGGCGTTGGGTGGTATGCCGAGCTCATTGTTTATATTCGGTGGTTGCGGCCCAAAGCCGCCGCTATTCAGGGTGCTGCGTATAATGCCGAGAGCGTTCTCATTAATATGCCTCCGGTACTTGCGATTCGATGAGTTTCTGAAAAGTTATTAAAAAGGAAAAACGTATAAAAAACGCTGTTGTTACTTGAGTAGGTAAGTGCAACATTAATGAAAATGGGGATGGGAAATGTTTATACTATGGTACGAATATGCAATTTGCAATGCAGATATTTTGTAAAGCGACCC
The DNA here is from genome assembly GCA_920105625.2 of Clusia tigrina. Lineage (NCBI taxonomy): Eukaryota > Metazoa > Arthropoda > Insecta > Diptera > Clusiidae > Clusia > Clusia tigrina. The sequence goes on from OV050031.1 coordinate 207,442,513, forward strand.
TTTTACTGCATCCGAACCGGCAACATGTACAACGTGATCAATTTAAAATTTTACATAAAACAACTCTGTCCACATGGGCTGAACAGAGGTCAGAGGAAAAGGGTGCAATTAATTTGCAAATATTAGGGGTGTGAAGTCAGCCAAAATATGTTGAATTGCAAGTCCTTCTATTGTGGAAAACAATTCCGCAAGTGAATGGTATATGGATCACTTCTCCTTCACTTAACGGAAATACTTCGTGGCAGGATGTACGCAGATTTTCCACTGTTATATTTGCATTAAAACAATGATTTCAGATTTAATAATGCAGGGAGTACTAGCACCGCAGCCCTTAAGGACTCATTGTGCTAACCCCTATGTTTCACTCTAACCTTAGGCTTTTGATGAATTGGAGGAATTTGGAAGGTTGAAGTTTCCAAATTGTGGGTGGGTCTGTGAAAAACTGATGTTTCAGAGTTGTGTCCACAGAATTTGCAGTCAGAAATGTCCGACAGGCCACTAGAGTCCTAATACTTTCGCGGTTCCAGATTAGTATCCATTGGAGATATTACGGTTGGGGGTAAGAAATCTGTCTGCTGTCTTTGGCCAGAAGCATGCTGCCAATGAGTAGCTATCCGAGTTTCTTTCCACTTCCAAGCTAAGTCCGCAGAGTGCCACGTAGCTACACCGCAGAAAGTTTCAGGGCCATTGAAGGGACGGAGCGCCACCCGCGAGGCAGTCCGTCCTTTCATTCCCAGCGTGGCCTGCATGTCCAGGCACCCAACAAAGTGTGACATTATTGCCTTTGCCTAGTTCAATAAGATTTTATGACATTCTTCAGCCAATCTGGAAGGTATAGTATTACGATCTCAGTGCCTTAAGGGCTATCTGACATAATGTATATATGCTTGCCGTTCAGTCTTCTACGAAGGCATTCTCGGATACACTTCCGCTTGAAATATTGTGGGATTCTTGCCCATAGGGAGCGCTCTTTGGAGCAGTGGTCCCATTATACCTCCTCCTGTACTACCGTATTCCAGTTAAGACCCATCGGTAAAATATTTCTGGGCACCTTGTGGAATGTTGGTAATGAATTCCTCAAACCTATCTCTTGCAGCTTATAGAGTGTAGTGAATGATATTTTTCTCAACATATTGTCAGAAAACCTTATAAGGGGGTCATTCAGAAAGAAGATCAAGTACTTTCATATGCCTTCTCTCCACCTTTTATGTTGGAGATGTCTTTAAGGCATAGGGCCTCACCACAGGCCTCCCTCTCAATAGTTATGGTTATTGGAGGGATGTCCGTGATGACTCCCAGAGTATCAGAAGAGTAGCTATGTATCGCTCCCGTTACTCCTACGCATACAAGACGATGGAGATGGAAATCAATGATTCTAAACTTCACAATCTAAAGTGACACGATCATGTATTCAAACACTGAATTTGAGTGGAGGCGTTCCAAACGAAGATTGTTAGCGGAACTACTTAATTCTGGGGTGTCTATTCGGCGGCTCAACCACAACTACAGTAATTACATTTATATTAACACGCAAGAAGTGGTTGAATTTAAGGGCGAGAAAACTGGTAGGATTCAATTTGGAAACTCTCTGCTTTGCTTCGTGTTTTGTGGGTTAGTTGTGAATGTACCACGATTATACATGGTCACAAAACCCAATCCAATGATATTGTTCCCATGTTTGTCAAACTTTGATATTGTTAACCGTAGAAGTCTCTCAGAATAAAAGATTGTAATCAGCAGGAGTAAAAGTCGTCAAAAACTTCAACTCAGTCGCACAACCTTGGAATTTAAGATTTCGGTTGTTGTATCTGCATTTTTGCAATTCTTGTCCTTAGCGAATAAGAAGATTTTTTTTAAAGTTATTTGTTTCGAAACATGTTCCGTCTTTTAATGCCAGGCACTTAAACATGTTCAGCAACCTGTTTCACATGCTCTATTAACTTAAACACCCTCCACGCACCACTGCAGTCATGGATTCTGAATTGGATTATTTCATCCCATCCATTATAAAAATTTTAATGAGCATCAAGTAGGCCTTTAAGCTGCGCGAAAATAAACAAACAAAAATTCAATAAAAGTAAAATTGCATAAAACTTTAAATTCTTCAATGAAGGGTTGCTTGAATTTTATGATACTGTTCAAATTTGTTGTGTTCATCAGCGGGATATTTTTATTGGTTTTTGTGTTATGATTGCATCGCTTTTATTTCATATTTCATGTTTTACGATGTATTTACCTAAGGCCATAGATACCCCCTGCCCTGTGCATGGCCGTAATGCCATCAAATTCGAATAAAAAGTGCTGTAACTGCGCTTTCGCACTTATCGCAATAACGACAGACCAAAACCAGCGCGCAAACAATATCGCAAATATTTGCATTTTATGATTGATGTGCGAATATCGTTTCTGCACACATTTCTGCACGCCACACATACATACGTACTCACAAACACTCTCACGTGCACTCATGCACACGCTCACTGTCGTGCAACCCCATAAACAAATCGCATTCGTGCAATGCATTAAATTTTTATTGCATTATTGCCTCTTGTGGCGTAAAGAGCCATCCTCACCGACATGCCTACAACGCTCCCACACCCTTGCAGTAACTGCCAACAGCCAACAGGCAACTGTGAACTGCCACTGTTGCGTTGTTTGCTCATTCGCTGAGGATGAGTACAATAATTATTATTATGACTTCGCTGCATATTTGATGAGTTTTGGGTGGGGGTGGGGGTGAGAGCGAGAGTGGCGTTCACATTTCCGGTCCGCGATTGTGTGGGCAGTTGCGGCATTGTAAATTAAAACACATGTAGCAATACCAACCTACATATCCACATGTTGCAGCGTGGCCAATGCTAACCGCGGCCATGGCATTTCTGTGGCAATGTCATTTCTACGTCAACACAAGCAATGCGAATCTCGCCCACAGCTTGTGAAAGAGAATCGTTTAGCGTCATCACAATCTCAAAATGCCAGCGAAATTACATACGACTGTGTACGGGGAAACGTCTAATAAAGTTTTATGCTTGGCACGTTTAGCCACTGGTGTTGATGACTTCATTCGAGGCAAATGTCAAGTGGCCAACATGGATAAACATCTTAAAGTGAAATTTAAGACTGCCAGAATGCTAGACCTGAGTTGGCATCCTAAAGCCTCAATTATATTGGACGCAACGTGATGTGTCAAAGGTGAATCGTATATAAGTGGTTATAATGAAAACAACTGTAGCATGAATATAAAAATAATTGCTATTTCCATGCTACTTTCGTCCTGCTTACTACAATGCTAGTTTTAAAACAGTGCTCTAGAACACTTTCACAGAATTAAATGGGCATAAGCATTTGTGTACTTTTGTTCTTACTTAAGCTTTCACAATGACGACGTTGGTACATGCGAAACGAAAGATGAAAAGTTCTTCAGGGCCTCTGGGACGAGGCTATTTACGACTAACGAAGGCTACAAATGACGAACGAAGGCTATATAGAGTTAATCTTTCTGTTACCTAAGTGTTCTTAATACAGCACAAGAGCGGGCTGTTTAATTTATTCATGGAATTAGTCTAAATATTGGAATCTCTCCATCTATGATACTAACGAATATTTTGATAGGAGTTTCTTATTCAATAACTCTTCAATATCTCTGAGTGCCTATATAATTTTCCCAGAGTTCTATTCTGATTTTCCCTTTAAGAGTAAATACCCAATAGTAAGATATAAAAGATGGTCTCGAATTGGCCCATTAATTTAAAGACTTAAATATAAAACCTTAATTATATTACAATAGCAGAGACAATTGTATCGGTTTTGCCAACAGTAAATTGTCTTTTTCAATCCTTGTGAAAAAGAAATGTTTTTCAGAGTTTTCTATAAAATGTTAATTATAAAATATAATTTTTATGATTTTTATCATATTTTAAATATATAACATATTTGAATACTGCTCTCAGGAGAAGAATATTGCATTTTGGCGCTCTAATTCACAAACTACCTCTGACTACCTGGTACATCCCTATACAACGCTTTAATTTTTTGAAGGTGAATACCATAACATCAAATTTTGCATATTCCTGAAGAATTCGTAATCATATGACAAGTTCTTCTTATATTTTGAGTCATCACAAGTCTCGTTATCGACTCAGTCGATCACATCTCTTAAAGTAAATTCCTTACCCGAAATAAGCATTTTATTAGAAATGTTCGTTTCACTTATGTTCGATTTCCCAGACTAACCACAAATTGTTGCAATACTTTCAATGATTTACAGATATATAGTAAATAATCCCAAATAATCTCAAAGACAGCAGGAATTAAATAAAATGAAATTTTGGATCCGCAAAAGGATTGCGTACATTTTGTTTATACATTTTGATATCTATTTTCAGTTATTTATGATAACATTTCTATGGAAAATGTTTTTGGTCAATATGTGATAGACAAATGCCACTCACACACAAATATGAGTAAATATGAAAGAAAATGCGGTCCACTTTGTTTTCTTTAGTTTTTTGCATTCTTGGCCACCCTTTTTCCTATGATTTTCGCACTTGTTTGTTTTTTTCTTTATTTCATAACTTGTAGTTTTTGCATTTCTGCATTCTTCATAAATATTTTACAAGAAAGGGAAATGTTTTTGCGTGAACAGAGCGGAGAAATGATATGAAGTCGGTCAAACTGCTCATAGCACTTTAAATATTTTATTTGTATGATTGTAGAGATTTACGTATAAAAACATGTGGTTCCAGTTACTTACGCTCAGATCCAGAAGAGCTCTGTTTTAAAGCTACAGAATTTATTTTCTTTATGGATATTTGAAATTTGGTTTAGTTGGTAAGTTGAGGTTGGAGGTTTACGTAAGAAGTATTGACTTCATAAATAACCAGGAAATTCGCAATCAAACGTATAATAACTATAAATATATAAACGTATATAAACTATATATGAAAGTACACAAGTTCATATACTCGGATAACTTGTCTAAAATAATATAGAATTTATATATTCGTAAGCAGACTTCAACATTTCAAATCATTTGCAGAAGAAGCATAATAAGGAGAATTATAACGAGTTAAAGAAAGGAAAGCGCCTTTGATTAAATAAAAGTATTATGGAAGAACTGAAGCATTACTCGGCGGCGGTATACTCAACTACAGATCTTAGCCAATACCCTCCGTTGAATTTTTGCAGGGTGAAATATTCATAAGTATAGAAATTATATTCTATTGACCCCTACTTGTGTGTTGGATAATGTGGCAACTTTTGATATTGAATGGAACCAAATGATACTTTTTTATAGAATCTACTGATATCTGATGTAAATTGGTTATATCTAAAGAAAATTGAAGGTGCTGAGGTAGTTAGTTAAGGTAGGAAGTATCGATTGAGTTTTGAGGGAATTATCCAGACACTACCTGGCTTTTACTTTTTTTTTTTTTTTTGGTGTCGGAACAGTCTAGTACTGCAATTAAGGTTCCCTTTTACTCTGCTTCAAATCTACCCGACCTCCGAAGAAATATAAGTAGATCCTGCGGTGCCAAGGAGCCAAGTTGGTTACTCCTCAGCACATCAGTGCCAAAAATCCCAAACCTGATTCGAGCAAAGGCAGGGCGTCTCGTCTTCTTATCCACAGGCTGGGCACAGCGCACTGTCTGATGTGCCAATCCTTTCCATGTGCCTAGCCTAGAAAGTGCCCCGTCATCACGCCAACCAACAGCCTGCAGTCCCTCCTTGTTACCCGCAATGCCAGCGTGTCCCGGTACCCAAGTCAGCGTCAGACTATAATGTTTTCCAACATAATTTAGCCTGGATTTGCAGGACCTGACTATCGTGGAAGTGGTGGTAGGACTATCCAAGGCCATGAGCGCAGCTTGGCTGTCACTGCAGACACAAATAGATTTGCCTTTCCACCTGTTTTCCACAACAAAGTCCATTGCCTCAAGTATCGAATACAAGTCGGCTTTTACTTACGATGTGACACTCTCCTGACGCAGTCTGCATAATTAATCTATTGCTCATCTAGCATTCTTCAGTTATTCCCTTCAATCAATTCTTAGGGTTGATTTTAAAAACTATATGGCGAGGAGGCCATAACACAGTATATTTGGGAAAAAAATTGGTGGGATTATGGGATACTGCTACTTAGTGAACTACAAGGACATTTGTGCACTGATGGTATTACAATTTTACTTCACTGAGTATCAGACTTCCGAAGCATTTCATTCAAACTAAGATACTGTGTTGAATGCCAATTTTGGTAAATTTCCACACCTGTGCCTTAGGAAGAACTCTCATTAAATTCCAGTTCATGGAGAAAATACATTCATATGTCGTTTTACGTGAGCCACAGCACTTGCGAGCCACATAAATCGTGGAAATGCACCATTTTGACTTTTTATGCGAGCGTAAATTAACACTTACGTGCACTTCTTTTTTTTTTATCAATAGGGACAGGGTTTAATAAAGAACCACGCTGCCGGCCTTTAATAAGGCAATAATGTACGATGTGCCTTTTACGCTGCAATTAAGCTGTTAAAGGATCGGCTATGAACTGCTGCGGTACTGAAACGGAAGCCAATGAAAGAATCGTAATTATCACTGCGCCATTTATGACGCCTTAAAAGGATATAAAAATAAAATTTATATTTATTTACTTTTTATTAACGTTCGTCTTTGCAAGCATTTGAAGTGTTCTTCTTTCTGTCTGTTTCCTTTTAATTTGTAAAATATTTAAGCAATTTGCATAGCCTGCTCGCTAAGAAACACAGCAGCAACATTTAACAGAATTTATGCAAATTTTTTCAACTCTCCAAAAAGTTGTTTAAATATTTGCATGCAGCTGAAAATATTAAACGAACAAGACTTTTGCATGCGAGTGTGTGTATGGTGTGTGTGTTTGTGTGTGTGTGTATTATGTGTGTGTGTTTGCGTAGCTGTGTGGCGGGCGCGTTTCTCTCTGTACACAGAAATCTTCCTTCTTATGCAAACATCAACTTGGCAGCAACAACAAAAACATTATCATATTTCTCGTTATCGTCATTAGGACACAAAGGATGCAACAGCTACAACAATGACAATAACAATAACAACAAGAGGCGAAGAAGAGGAACCACGACAAAAAGAAGACCGTAATCGTCAGACAACTTCTAAGTATTTTATCTTTGTTATCTTTCGCACAACAGTTGGTTCCTTAACAACATATGCAAACCCAACAGTAACAAAAACAACAACAACAACAACAACAACAACAACAACAAAAACATTGTAACAGCAGAAACATCAACATCAACAGTAGCAACAATAACAACCAAGACCAGAAAACTGCCAAATAGAAGAAGGAAGTGCAAAAAAGGAAGCTCAACTCAAGATGAAAAATAACAAACTTACCAAGAAATGCAAATCAAGCGGAAATGCTACAACCTCCCTCAACGGCAACAACAATAACAAACACAGCACCAACAACAACAGCAACTCGGGCTCTGATGGTATATAATACAGCACAAATTGTGCTTAAAGTCCGTAGATGCATCGGCACCAGCATTTAGTTTGGCACACCGAAGGCGAGACACCTGCGCCGGCAGATCACAGGAAGCTCATTTAAGTGTTGAAATTTGAAACTCGTTTAAACTTCCGCACTGCATTAAGTCCCATTAGAATTTCAATTGAAATTATTTGGAAAATTATGAACATTTTACACAAATTGTTATTTTCACTTTGTACCTGCAGCCACCCATACAAGGTATGCGTCGCCCGGTCCAGCCCACACGGCTAACAGGCAAGCATTGTCATCGTTAAACATTGTTCCGCAACTGCTACAGGCTGCAATGACATGTGCAAATTTATGCAAATATTTCCAGTTTGATTCTGTCGAATTTTCGAATTCTTCATGGATGGAAGAAAAATATTTTTCTAGCATTCTAAGCAATGCAAACTCGTATTTGAATAGGTATGCACGCAAATGATTTTCCTACGAATGTAGAGTAGAGTTCCAGATTGAAAGGCTCCAATTTCAATAGCGCCTTTCAATCTCAAAAATCCTCGAAAAGCACAAATTAGTGTTGACTCTAATACGGCCCAAGTCGAAGTATTTAGAGAGTTATATTGCGCCTAACTATAGTGTGACTACAGCAAGTTTCTTCAGAGGTAGTTAAGGTAGCAGCTCCCGAAACTCCATCGATTGAATATTGGAATGTTGTGAATTATTCAGAGGAACAATTTTGGTCATAAGTACTTTATTTCCAGCTATGGAGAAAGCTCGGCTTTCATTCTGACATATTTTGCACACGATTAATAAACCTATTGCCAGGTTCATTTTCTCAAGAATGATTATAACAAGTAGCATTATTGAGTTTATTCTCATGTTTCTCTCTGTTTCTTCTCATGTTTGATGTGAGAAAACAATATTTTCAGTGCAGGGTTACTCCGCAATATCTTAGAATATTGCATTGGAAAATGTCATGTGACAGTGGGTGTGACTTATTTCAATCAAACAATTTTTAATATGTTCAAAAAATACTGATCCTCATTCATATGTCTATCAGCTTGGTTGCAGTCAAGTGTTAAATGTGGAACGTACCGAATTTCTTATGTTCTAATATTTCGAGACTGACAATAGGTAGTGAACAACTGCTGAGGAGCTCTACTAGTTAAGCTCACTCTCCTATGAATTACTTAACCCAAAATACTGTCATAATTTTTGCTGATGTTGTAGTCAAGTGATTTGCATTGATGCTCAGTGTAACCTGAAGTATACCCTAATGGGAGTTGAGTGTACCCTAAGATTGAGTCTCGTAGGAAAATTTGAATACAGTAGTAAAATGTGGTTTAGAATGAGTGGCACCATTCCCACAGTATAAAAATTTAGTGATATTCATATTGCCAAATCAGGACTGTACGGAGGATAAGTCATCAATTCGATGTTTTGACTGCTCAAAAATTCACCTGTTTGACAAGATGAGTGAGAGCTCGCATTGTCATGATGATGAATGATTCGTCTTTGGCGGATGGTTTTACTCAAGCGGTACAGTGGCCACATGACCCATTCGGACGAAGAAACAGGAGACCATTTGCTTCCCTGTGCTTCTTCCACGAGCAACTTTTGTTGGATTTAGCTCGTCTTGGAATACCCACACGGTCGAATGTTGTTTTCCTTCCGTCTTTTGAAGCACCACGGCTGAACTTTTTAATTATTTCCTTACTCCAATTGACACGAGCCTTTTTTTGATCGATTGTCAAATTATGTGGGATCCAATGCGAACAAATCTTTTTTATAGCCAAATGTTCATGCAATATTGAATATATGGAAGTGGAAGTAATGCCCAACGTGTCCTCTATCTCACGATATGTAACATGACAATATTGCATTATCAGTTCACGCACTGCATCGATGTTTTGTGGCACAACAACCGATTTTGGACGACCTTCACGTAGTTCGTCGGCGCCCGAACTACGACCACGATTGAATTCACTATACCAGCGATATACTGTAGTTTTTGATTGTGCTTTATCGCCATACAAAGAACTGAGTTCATTCACATTCTTGTTGAGATAATCCACATTGTGAAAAATAATCCAACGAAAACCTACTCTTGAAATTTCCATTTTTTGGCCAAATGGATTTTCTTAACTCACTGTAAACAAACCAAATAGCACTTGTACATCAATACGTTGTGAGTACGTTTATGCTAAAAAATGTCAAACTTTATTATGGTGTTGCCAGATTTTAGCTATTGACATTAGTGTTGCCAGTTCCCGAAATATAAATAGTACCCCTCGTATTCACAGTTTTCGTTAGAACAGGCTATCAAAAATCAAACTGCAAAGAAATCAAATAGTTCAGGACACAATAATTGCAATTCGGAAACGCTTATATTTGAAGCATAATCACAATGTTTTTTTATATATTGGAATAGATTTTCTAGATTATTAAAACAATTTTGAAATTCCCGCCTTGCCAAAAAGTCCAACTAAACTTTTAAAAATGATTTTCTTTTCAGTTGAATTCTAGCGCATGCTTTCTTAACCTTTACAGTCGCTATCTTTCATGTTCACCTTGAAAATTGAATTGCAACTGCGCTCCATGGGAAAAAAAAACAACTCAAGAAAATAACGTAAACGGAAGGTAAATTTATAATTTGAAGTTATCAACAAGAATTGGTTTAAACTGCACACTGTCACGCAATAAGTGGGCCACTTTGTTACCGTTTGTCCCCTGGCCCTGGGTGCAACTGAGACGTTAATGTAGCTTCCGCTGCTGCTGCTCCTGCTGTTGCTGGTGCTTTACCACTAAACCGCAACTTAGCTACCCAATCGGCCTGACCTGCCTGCAACTGTTGAGTTTACTCTGGTTGCATTACAGAGTAATTTGGACATTGATTCTGATCAACTTCGCCCATTTTTGCCGTGGGCTAATGACACCCCCTGACTAGGTTGCTGGCTGGCTAAATGTCGTAATAAAAATGTCGTTATCGGTGTCAATGGCGAATGGAAGACTGTCTTCGACTCCGCTTTCTTTGTTCTTGTTTGCTCAGTGGCGACAATGTGTTGCAAGTTGGGAATGTTGTTTGCTAATAAATATGTATGTCACGTAAAGGGAGTGCCGTGTCGTGTGGTGCTGGACGGTTGCGTCGTTTTATTGACAGCTTTGACGAAAAGGCACCGGTTGTTGCGCGCAGGAAGACCAGTTTCGCTATGTTTGTTTAGTGTAATGAAATGTTTACGTTTGGTTATAGTCACAAGACGCAAAAATTATCTTAATTGGTTCATTAGTGTCATTAGTGGCGAAAACGTTTCATAAAATGTCCGTTCAAAGAGCAGAGTGGAACGAAATTAATTAAAAAGGTTAGCTTCAAAAGTAAACTCACTAAATCACCCAAACAGGAACCTTACTTCCTTTCGCTGCTTTAATGTGGCCCTATTTTGTGTCGAGTGGGGAAGGTAGGTACTTCATAAATTACGTTCCCACTCCAAGGCGTTGATTAGTCTAAATTAACTTGCTTGCGCAGCTATTGTCTGAGCCGCAAACGAAATGCCGTAGTGTGGCGTATGTGTGTGTACGCGTCGGCGTCGGTGTCGGCTTCGCCTGCAGCTGCAGAAAGCGCTGAGCAAAGAAAAAGTCCCAGCGACATGTGTAATGCCAGCGCAAAACAGTCTATGAATATCAAACAGTAAGGCACATTAATGAATACAAAGCTGAAACACACTCCCGGGGCATATGAAGCACGAGTGAGCGAGCGTGCGTGCGTGCATCCTGAAGCGCCTCTATGTATGCTATTCTTTCAGCACGCTCAGACGGCAGCAATAACAATGCTAAACCAATTTATGGCCAGAACAGAAAAGTCAGTCTTCTCTGGAGCAATGGCAGCTACAGTGGCAGAGGCGCACAGTGTTTCGTCCAAATAGATAAACTATTCCAAACTTCACAACCTTGTCTCATTTTGCAACAAATGCTTATTTATGCTTATTTTGATATGAGTAAAATGCAGTGGTACTTCGAGCAGAAAAATATTTTATTTGGTCTCCCAAGTCGAAGCAGTCTTAAATATGCATTTAGGAAACAAAAATATACCGTTGCTTTGGATGATTCGTGTCAAGCATTCACGCCAGCCAACAAAAGACCCGGCTTTGGAGCGTGCCAACTAACCTGTGGAAAGCTTTTGAATATATAATCTAAATTTATTATTATTATTTAAATGTAAATTCCGGTATAGAACTGGCTATCACTGCTTCAGAGTGCCCACATACACTTCTCTCTCAACTATTCTACTTTATTTTTCAAACACCCTCTGTGGTCTAGTGGTAAGCATGCTAGACTCACACCCCGAGGGTCGCAGGTTCAAATCCTGCCACGGGCTTGGTCTCCAAAATGCTTCTTTCTATAAAATCTTGTTCTTTTCGAGTCGAAAGCCTCTGTAGCTAGTACTCATTCCCCCATCACCTTACACTCATAATTAATTATGGTATAATAATAATAATATTTTTGAAACCACATCATAGACATTACAAATTTATCCTACATATGAAGTTTAGGCACAAAGGTATTCACATTTAGGAATTAGTGGACCCAAATTTAGTATTATATTGTCTGTTCTTCACTGTAACTGCTCTCATTCCTGTACGCCGCTGGAATGCTACGCACTCCAAGTCACATCACTTATGTATGTGCAAACGCACAATCGCAACCCACATTTTAAACGAGTGGGTGTGGTCTTTCACTCGAAATTCCTTGTTCGCAAACGGAGCAGAACCAAAAAGAAAACGCTTCCCTACAACTTAACGACAACCAAACACAACAAAACCTCGGAAACCGCAAAAGCATAACAAATCGAAAGGAAGAAACGAAAAAAATACTAAAAAACGCATGACTTAATGAAACGTAACGAAACGTAGCGGGCCGCGATTGCAAAATCACGAAGTGAAATATATGCAAATTTGTTGTAATTGCAAAGGAACCTAATTTAGATAAACAATTCATGAGCGCAAAATGCCTCCATCGCCATTTGCCGCCGTCTACCAACTACCAACTACCCAGCTACCCACCTATCCACAGTCCCAACTACGTATCATTTGCCGTCTGCACTGGCCGCGTGCCGTGCTGCAAATGGCGTCACTGTTTTGGGCTATTTTAGGGTCTCCCTGCTTATCTGTGGGCTTCATGAACTCAGCATAAAGTGAGTTCATGCTCACAGCAGGGAAATGTGTGCCACGCCAGTCCCAGTTCCCAGGCCAGTGCAACGAGAATAACAACTCAGCAGAAACAACCGAAAACAATAACAAAAACAATAAGAAGAACAACAACCACAATAAGAACGCAAGTCGACGAATACAAGTATTGTGTAAGGATATCGGATTGAGCATTGGAATGAAAACTGACAATAGGGGTTCATGCATTCGAAATGTGGCATGCTGAATAATGAATGTAGTTTAAAGTGCCGTCAGGTACACCGGGTAAGTTGTGGTTGAATATATATGCGTGCAGGTACGACTACCCGAAGGACTCACACACATATTGTGGTACGTGTTAATTTTGATTTGAGAGAAAATTAAATCTAAATTTTAAATCCTTCAGAATGTGCATATTACGGCAGAAATGGTCTCAGTGTTAATCTTGCTTGCAAGTGCGTGTTTTTTTTTTGTTCTGTGGCGTTTGCCTATTTATGGGGCCGCTTGAAGCTTCATGCTATACAAATAAGTCGTAAAAAGGACTGTTTGGAACTTGCGAATTGCAATAGATTGAATAATTCAGAAGTAGTTTGAAATGGTCGTTTTAATGTTTCAGATTTAATAGACCAGGGTCTGTTTTTCCCTCGACCTTTGTAAATTCTGGCAAAACGGAGGTACTTTCAGTTAGAAATTTATTATTATTATTATTATACCTTACACCATTATTAATTATGAGTGCAAGGTGTTGGGGGAATGAGTACTAGCTACAGAGGTTTTCCCCTCGAAGAGAAAAACATTTTTTATAGAAAGAAGGCTATTGGAGACCAATCCAGTGGCAGGATTTGAACCTGCGACCCTCGGGGTGTGAGTCTAGCATGCTTACCACTAGACCACAGAGGGTGGCTAGAAATTTATATTCAGGTAAGACACTTGCAACTGGTTGGAAATTTAAAAATTAAAGTTAAGCTGAGTTTGCATGTTAAATGTGGAGTAAAACAAATGATTGTGATAATAATGAAACATTGGTGAAAATTAATTTAATCATTTGGATTAATTTACCGTTTAAGTAAAATTATATTTATAGAAGGATGCCCACTGTAACCAAATTGCAGATAAATTTATTATGGGCGTTAGATAGATAGATAGATGTATTTAAGGGTGTTATACATTGCGACCTGAAAGATCTATTGTGATGCCCCTATTTATCTGAAAGATGAGGATTTTCCCCTCTATAAATCTTCTGTCAGGTTAATTTCCGACAGGAATTCATATATTTTGGAGGAATCAAGATGAGGGCTCATATGTATGATATATTCTGAGTCTATTGTGTGCTAATGGTCCGCAGTCTGTGATCAGGTGCAGTGAGGTTTCATCACTTTCTCCACAGAATCGACAGATGGCTTCTGAAGATATACCCAACTTGTTCAAATGATAGTTGAGTCTTCAATGTCCGTTTAAAATGCCAGTGATGATTGATACTCCGAAACATATTTATTAACTCCTTAGCTCTTTTAGGATTAAAATCTCCCAGAAGAGCTTTGGACTGTCTTAATCCCAGAAGAGTTCTCCGTGCGTTAATCCGTATTATATTTAATTGAATTATCTGAAATAAGTACATGCCTGCTTAAATACTATCTTTCGCGTTAAAAACATAGATTCTGGTAGATCTAAAAAATATTTCTAGCATCCCGGGATCGTAGACAAACATCAGACTTCCCTACTTTTGAGATAGATTGGGTTCCACAACTTCTCCGAACGATATAAAATTTACCTAATTCGGGAGGCAGCACTCAGCCCTATAAAATGTAATTCAGCTAACGAATAATTAGCTAGAAATATACCTGGCGTATAGCTTCCTTCTGATAAGCCAATAATAATCAATCTTAGGCCAACCTGTGAGGGAATGCCAACAAGAATATTAAACCATAATAGAACAAAATCTAAATTAACCCAACTCAAAACTAAGTTGTAATCATCAGTTGTAAGCTTTATATTTAACTTTACAAGTATTTTTTTAAAAATGCGCCTGTAGATTAATGGTTTAATAGGAATAAGGTGGAACATGACCATGTTATATTTCGCATAGTTACTTATGTGTCATTGTCAATATAATTGTAACGATCCAAACAGAATAAAAATTAATCATAATCAAAGATCCTCAATTGGTTAATCAAAGAACCTCAATTGGCTTAAATACAACACATGTGGTAATAAATTAATCGAGCTTTTTATTTTTTTACCATAACTGATACCATAATGAGAAATGTGTAAAGGAATTTTGGGAGAATGAGTTTTAACAAGTAAAGTTTTCGACTCGAACATACGAGTAAGGAAATGAAATAATTGAATCAATTTGTAGCGAAAGCTACTTTTCCATGTTTCACTTTATAAGGGAGTTTCTATGAATTTAAAATATTTCTGCTATGCTGAAAATTTTACGAAATCAATACGAGTACGAAACAATTTCTTTTAGAAACGGTCGGATTTGCAAACACCAAAATCAGTTGTTGCAGGTCTCGGGTTTGGCCAATTATACTACATAACATTTTCATACATTGCCAATAGTTGAACTCACACATACGAACCCAAGCACACACACACACACACACACACACAAGTGCATTCCGCAGAAATAGTAAAAGCGAATTTAGATTCGAATAAATACGGAAAAACGCATAAAAAAGGAACAAAGTGCGGGTAAGTGAAATACAATGTAATACTCCGGCAAAAGCTACAACAACAACAGTACGAGAACAGCCGAAAAACAACAAACGTTCGCTCGCACTCAAGTTAATTAAAGTTTAAAGCTTGTGGAAGCTTCCAAAGGATTTACTAACGAGGATTAAGTTTATTTCGATAGTGTTGCTACAAAACGGTTGCGTTCTCTTTCCCAGCAAACACGAACATTTTGGCCTCAGTACAGTAGGCGCAAAAAGTTAGTAAGAATATTACCGAAATGGTACTAAATTTGTCTAATTATATTGTAAGCTGAGCCTCCAAAGTGTCAGAAGTGTCCTTGAAGCATGTTTGAATTAATGTTGAAGTTTCCTTAGAATGTGTTCCATACACTTCATTAACCTCTTCTGATGGGTGTAACTTAGATTGGATGTATAGCATTTGCCTTTTCTGTATCCTGCTTTTGCTTTTCTGTTTCTGTTGTTGTTGTTGTTGTTGTTGCTTTAGAATAGTTTAACTGCGCTGGTTCATAAGCCACCAATTTGCTTCGCTTTGTTTGCGATTGATGGCACTGTGGCTGTTGATTTTCCTTATTAGCTCAGTTTAGTGTAAATAATTTTCGTATTCTGTACTTTTAAAGTATTATCATTAATGTGTGCGTGTGTGAAATTGTGTGTTTGTGGTGATTTTCTGTGTTTCTGCGCTTCTGTATATTTGTATTTGTATTGGCATTCACTGCAACTGAAATGAAATTGTGCTTGTTTGTGCGCTCACTACCATTAAATTGAAACGAATTGCGCGTGTGTGTGCGTTAAATAAAGTAAAGGATAATTTACTTAATTGCGCATTTATTGCCAGCAATTAAACTGCGTATCTCTTCGACCCTCCGCCTACATAATTAATTGGATTGCTTTTATTGATTTTACTCGTACTCAAATGTTGACTTCTTTTGATGGCAAGTGCTGTGTTTGCTTTTTAACTTTTGAAAAAGACCCCGAATGCCTGAGGCGGCTTAAAATGCCACCAAAATCAATGCCAAAAACACCTTAAAGTGCTGTCTGGCTCATTATTTAAGTTTATCCGATACAAATATACAAAATTAATTATGTAATTGCCATAAAAACTTTAAAGAATATCAAATTAATATCAGAAAAAGAATACTGAAGAATTTTTAAAATATCCCCTCTAAGTGTACTGCTCCCCTATTCTCTCATTTCTACTATTTACATTTCCTGCCACAAGCTTTTATTGACACTTTCTCCCCTCGCTCCTCCACGCCATAATACTCAAACCATTCCCACCCACTTTCACTGCAGCCACAACTACATTTCCTAATACACTTTCTCGAATAAACACTCTTGCCAGTTGCACGCAAAGAGTCACCAACTGGATCTAGAGTGCGGTACACCACATACAGGTAAATAATTGCTGCACTGCAAGTACGAATTATAAAGTAATTTTCATCGGATAACACACATTTCAACAGCGTACACAAATATATTTAATCGGCGGTTCTTGAACTTTTAATTGGGTCTTTTTTCTTGTTGTTGACAATATTATTTAGGTTTCTTCGGAAACGGCAGCAAAGCGTACTTCATTTGATTACATCTGAGTATAAATAATTAATTAGTGTTAAGAGAATTGTTAATGGTTGGAAACGCTTGATTGTAGGTAGAATATATTATATTTTGAAGAAAATTAGATTCTGATTGGATCACTGGATTGTGTGTTGATACGCAAAAACCTTAATATGATTATTTAGCTTTATTTATAGTAGCTTACGCTTTATTTAAAGTAGTTTATTTAAAGTAGTACGTAGGTAAAATGGCTTGCCTCAATTAACAATACTGCCGTTTTGTTGCCATGTCTTCGCGAGCCCAAAGAAAATGGTAATATATATTGTTCATTTACATCCGGAGTTGTTAACAAATTTGGATAGGTTTAAAAGTTCTAAGCTAGAGCAATACCCTAGACTCCCCAGAAAAGAACTTCCAAGATACTTGAGTCTCAAGCGAGCGAGGGCTGGGCAATTACAAAGAAAGTGTGCTACTGTTTCTTTCTCCTGTACGTCTTTACAGCTCCTGCAATGATCATTGAACGGAATGTCCATTGACCAGTGCAGAGAGCCATAAAGTTGCTAATTTTGTGTCTTGGTTTTTCAAGTAGTTATATAATAGAGAAAATTTAATCACAAAAGCAATTTAACAAGTGTCACCATTTCTTCTATCTCACTGATTTCATTTCACAACTGAGTTCACTGTCCTGCTGCACAATATTTGTTTACCTGATATATGCTTTTCAGAAAGGTTTTGAATTTACGAGAAGGTGATTAATTAGTGCAAACAAAATAGCGTCATCGTTTATACCTTATAGTATGACAGAAGGACATCACCTATGCACCTCTTACTAGTGTTAATAATAAGGATTTAGGGAGAGATGCCAACAGTATCCGATTTTTCAACATATTATTATTATATTTTATATGCAGACATCGTAGAAGCTAGTACAACAGAATTGAGTAATATTATACTTGTGTGTAAAAAATGAATCCAAATATCTGCAGTTGTTTGCTCTTCTTAAGAGCTATAATTTAGTTTTCTGATATTATTCATCCTTATACACAACTACATATGAAATATTTTATCCTTAATGGTAGATAAGTTGTGTTTTTAACTATGAGTAGATTCACTATACCTACCAATATACTTCTATATGCATGAAAGAGTTATGAGCGCATGGTGTGTGTGTGTTCCATTCTTGAAATGGGTTCCGCCTCCCCTACTATATGGACTCTATTAGTTCACTTAGAGCACCTGTTCAAGATAGAGCAATTACGTTATTCGTAATGTAGTAGGTAGAAACCAACCATTCTACCGCATCATTTAAATGGAAACAAGCCTATAATTCCCCCCCTTGGCGTGTGTATGAACACTATACTTGTAAATCGATAGAACAACAAATCCAAATCAACAACAAGTGCGCATAAATGCATATTCCTACCTTTATGGGCGACACGTGGCTGCTCGTTACATTACTTATTTATTAATGGCATATTAATTGCTGTCATAAAGGAAACTATTTATAAATGTAAACAGAACAGTGATATTGTGTAAATTTAAAATCCGGAATCGAAACTGAGATGCAAGTATGTAGAAATCATTATCTGTTGATGCTTTGTAGAAAATGTTTGGACACATTTTTAGTTTCTTCGTTTTTAGTCCATTAAACGTCCGAAAGCAAGGAGATAAAAGAAGAAGTACTGTTTTACTAGTTTAGTTTATATCAAACCTTACATAATCTAGAGGCCCGTCCAAACACGCTATAAACAGTTAAAGATGTTTATCTGTTAATTTCCAATCTTGAGCTGCATATGAACGGAGAACGCTAGCTAGGTCTAATAGCCCCTCTATGAAGTATTTTCCCCATAAAAGCCTTTGACTGACAATCTGGCTCAGATGGGGATCAAATGGCACAATCCTCTTTCATATGATTTCTACTTTGCGAAACTATGCTCTGTAATATCAGACAACATGTGCGAGTTATTCACAGTTCGGGCCGAACCTACCTGATATCTGGAATATATCGCGAAATCTTCATAGATGTTCTAAAGTTGTTTTTCAAACATGTATTCCTCATACTGTACTAGAGAGTTGTGCATCAGGCGTCAGCGAGCGATCTCAGTATTATTGAATATGCAGATATCCAGATCAAAGCTGTATTGATAGTTTTTTCCTTCTCATGAAAGCCACTATTCCCTCTTGTATTTTCGAGACATTTCTGTAAATTCTTACATAGAAGCCGAGTTCTTTTCCGAAATGACTCTCCTACGAGCTTAGGTCCTGCTTGTAAAGAAATATAGATTTTGAGAAATAGTGGTTTATTGTGGATCCACCAATCTTCCAGAAGACCGAAAGCTAAGAGTTGTTCAAGTCGCAATATTCTTCCTCATTCTAGTACGGAATTTTTCTTATGCTATTGGCAGCATATTCCTCATGAGCTGATGATTCAGATCAGTGAACTCTCCCAAATGCTATAAATTGTTCACTTCTATCTTAGCTTGTTATAAGAACTGGAAAATAAAATAAATAAAATATCGAATCGCGGTTCTATTTAAGTTGCGTCAACTTTCAGAATGTCGGTTTTGTTAACTAACCGGGCTTCAGTGTCAGTTTTGCAGCCGGCTTTGTGTGGAACTTGTGTATTGATTATACACTAATATTGTGTATGCAGGTCACTAAAATTAAAACACCAATGTAGCACCTCTGATTGCATTAGTTCCGAAAACATTTCCACTTTTCGTCTGGTGCCAGGGATCCGCGTGCACAATTCGATGCTTTTATATATAAATTCAATTCCTACCCAGCTTTATTAAACCAACTGAACCAGTCGACGACCATGTTCTATCCAATTCAGTTTTGTTTTTAATCAAAATTAACAAATTGGAATTCAACAATTTTCACGGTGAAACACTTCGATGCTCGATGCTGTTATATATAGATTCAATTCCTACCCAGCTTTACTAAACCAACTGAACAAGTCGACGACCATGTTCTATCCAATTCAGCTTCGTTTTTAATCCAAATAAACAAATTGGAATTCAACAATTTTCACGCTGAAACACCTCCTCTAATTGCTGATAGAAATACAAATAAAACCATACATTTATAATCCTTGCCAATCTGAAGTTCATTCCTTGTTGACAGTTTGCATGAGTTGCCAAGTACATTTTTCACAATGAACAGAAGATTAAGCGATTTATGACAACTTTACTTGAATTATGAGTGAAGCATCTTCTACATTTCAAACAGAAATCTCCACAACTATCCGTAAATTGTTCTGAATACAAGTGAACTTACTCGTACCAGTAAGTGCTGCATAGTCGAAAGTTAAATGCTCATTGACTTGAAATTTCCATAAAACAATAAATTATCAATATTAAGAGGCACAGAGTAGAGCAGCCAACCATGCTAATAGTTTCAAAATAGTCAACAAAAATCCGATGCTCACAGCGACAAGGAAATTTGAATAAAATTCATTGACAATAATAAACCGAGTCGCCAGCTGTGAGTATTGCACACGAAAGCACAGTAAAGTCTGCAACTAAGTGCCCAATAGAGAAGTGCTTGGAGATCTCAGAGCAGTTTGTTTTATATTCGTAGTACGAGCAACAATAAACTCAACGCTGTACGAGTAGTTATATGCCAATTATATTTGTTTGTGTTTTACGGCTTATAACTAAATCTATAAAAGAAGAAACAAAGTGGGAGCAAGAAATTTGTACAGCAAATCAAGGAAGCACTAAACAAATTTTATATCTCCATCACGAAACTGGTACAGATTTTATGAACGTTTTTAGTATTGGTATTTCTATAAAGTTTCTTTTTAGGAGTGTTGCTGAAATAAATCCATCTCTTCACCTTCTGAATTTGGTTTGCATAATTTGTGTCTAATTTAATCAATAAGTCTGGCGATTTTTCGGTGTTCAGTTTTAAAATATGCAAGCAACATAGAACTACTTTCATTTTTTGTTTTTGCTTTCACTGCTGGGAACATTTACGAGTAAATATCAAAAATAAACCACAAACGAGTGAGAAGGTGGTTCAAAATATTGGAAGAAGAGGCAACTACTTCATATTATATTGTATATTAAATTTTATATGGTCGAGATTATTTGATAATAGTTCAAGTTTATGCTAAAATGGGAAATTTACGGCCAGCATAAAGGGGAGACAGGCTAAACAAATTTATATTTGAAGAGGTCGTGAGCGGAAAAATCATTTTTGTATATACTCGTACATATAAAAAATTTACAATTTGTTCGCTCAGATATGGCATAGAGGAAGAACGAGATATTTAGTCAATGTGGGTGTCAAAATTAACAGAGGCTTCGGAACAAGCAAACACAGAGTTATTGAAGTGTGTGTGAGGTTTGTTCACAATTAACTCCCGAGCTTGATAACACCGCGAACTCAAAATAATAAATTTAGTGATGGCAGGGAGCGAATCTGTACCACCTCGTATAATAATTGCACTATGGATCACGGATACCCATTTTGGGTTACGCAATCGTTTGCTCCATCAATCTCACGCAATCTCAACGCAAATAAATCGTATTCTTAATTAATTATTGAAAGTTTATGAGAAGAGGTGTGGAAGGGAAAACTAAGAGGCTGCATTAATTAATGAGAAATTGCCTGGCAAAATGCAAAAATTCAATTCAACGGACGTATACGACAGAAATAAGATAAAATCTGTGATTGTTTTGTATTCTGTTCGCTTCATTCTGGATATCTCAGTATGAAAAGAAACTATTGTGGAATTATAATATGCAGATCTGTATGATATTTATTATATGGAATTTTGCAAAAATCATCCATTACTTTAGCGTAAAATGAATGAACGTAGCAAACAAAATGGGAATATATCACGGAAAGAAACATTGTATTGCAAATAAATATCTTTGAGCTGCAAAAAAAAGCATAGGCCTCACCGTCTAAGCGGTAACTATACTCGGCTTAGGTGGTCAGTGCGTGTGCAGCGCCTCATTCGTGGAATGGCAATGGGCCATTATTTGTGCCGAAGTGTGCTTTTGGCTGCCACTCCAACCTAAACCTAAACCTACCAAAACAACAGAAGAAGCGAAGCTCTGCTTCCACCGTGATAAAAACTTTACCTGCATTGAGTTAACGAGGACGTCGGGTCCACCAGGTTGAGGCCATGAATTGAATGAAAGACGAGAAGTGTGTGTGTGCCCATGTTTATATGTTCATGTTTTATGTTTATACATCATCACTGTTATCGGGTATCTACTGTGATATGTTACTGTCTAATCGGTTTGCAATCTGTGCAAATTTTTGCCGTGAATTTGCAATTTATGCATAATAATTAATTGAACTAAATCGGCAAACGAAGCAATATTGCAAAAATTATCCAAATTTTACGCATTTATGGATTTTTTCGTGACTCCAAATTGGACACCGGCGCTGCTTTTCAATGAGTTTTGCAATTTTCAACATTTTTCGTATGCAAACTAATTCCATTTGGAGCGTAATTTGTCACATATGCATTAATTTGAGTCGCCGGCAGCATTCGGTGAACTTGAAATTCGCACGCGTCTTTTTGTCTAATATCGCAATATTTCCATTTGGTATAAATACGCTGCGATGCACCCAAATTGGCATCACACTCAGTTCACACTTTGTATACAATATGCGTGCTTTCATTGTGAGTATCCTCATAGAAAATATTATCACGCAAATAGATCCTGGATGGCTGAATTGAACACTAACTATTCAATTTTTTATTAAAGGTTTTGGCTCTTATCGCTGTGGCCCGCGCTGATGTCGGCGGCTACAATTATGGCGCTGGTGGTGCCGGTGGATCCCTTGGTGGTTCCCAAGGTGGCTCTTTCGGCGGCGGGGATATCGGTGGAGGTTCTTTCGGAGGTGGCTCTTTCGGCGGCGGTGATGGTTCTCTCGGCGGTGGTGCTGGTGGATTCGGTGGTGTTGGTGGGGGATTCGGTGGTGGTGCTGGTGGGTTCGGTGGTGGCATCGGTGATGGTGTCGGTGGCGGCTCCCTCGGTGGTGGATCTTCTGATGGTGGTCTTGCTGGTCGAGGTTTTGCAGGTGATGCTGGTTCCGCTGGCGGCGAACTCAACAAGGAATTTTACACCTTCTCTGCTCCCGAAGGCGAATTCGAAGATGGCAAATCATTGAACGACGCATCTAATTCACTGAAAAAGAACTTGCGTGTTATCTTCATTCGTGCCCCTGAAGGCAATGGTCTCACCGAAGCCGCTCTCAACTTGGCCAAATCTGCCGGCGACAGCAAAACTGCCATCTATGTGCTCACCAAACAGGCCGATATTGGAGACTTGGCCGGCAAGCTGCAGAACATTAACAGCCATAACGCCAACAAGCCAGAGGTGCATTTCGTCAAATACCGCACACCCGAGGATGCTGCCCATGCCCAACACGCAATTCAACAGCAGTACGATCGCTTCGGTGGCCCATCACAGACACACCATGGCGGAGTAGCTCCAGTCTTAGATTTCGCCTCAAAGGCTCCAGCTGGACACGGAGGACAGCACATTGGTGGTGGCGGCGTTGGTGGTTATGAAGGACCCGCTGCTCCTGGCAACAGCTACATCCCACCTTCAAGCGGTGTTGTTGGAGGACCAAGTGGCACTTACTTGCCAATCGTCAGATACTAAATTGATTTATCCAACGGTAAAATTCAATGACAGTACTGAACGATGACTGACGGCACGATATATAATTGTGTGGACTTCTTTTTAGTTTTTTACTTTTTTTGTTACAATTATTTTGTTGAAATGCTTTTTTGTTATTAATAAACTTTTACACTTGTACCTTTTATACAATTTATGAAATATTGTTTACTTTCGAAACTTGCTAAAAAGACAAGTGGAAAGTTAATCTAATAGAAGAATTTCCATAGATTTAGTGAAAGATTCGAAACCAACAATTTGCTGGGTGACTCGAAAATGACTTTAAAAAAATGGATATAACAACTCTATTGAAATAATTAAGTTGCACTGATTTAGAATTGTTCGATTAATTCGTTCGCGGTAAATCTTGATATGAGCAAAAATAAAATGTTCTGTGATTAAAGAATAAACAAAAAAAATAAGCAAGGAAGTATTTCCACACTTACTCATCAGATTATAGAAGGTCCAAAATATATCCCAATATAAACAAGCTACGAAATGATCACCTCACTCATTGAAGGATCCTAGAAGCCCAGAATGTTAGAAAAATAAGTGCTAAAAAATATCTCCAACTAACAAAATATTTATAGGACATTAGGAATATATAATGCGATATCATCGAACTTAACTTTCACTACCATAAACCCGGACTTAACATGAGAAATAGTTAGAGATAGTTTCATAAGAAAAATGATATCTTGAAACACCAAAGAAGGAGCTCACGTAAAGTCCAATAGAGTCAGAGAAAATAGTCAACCACTTATTTACTCAATATCAAAAATAGCAGAATTCCAATAAAATAAGGTGTTTAGTTCTACAAAATAATGAAAGCTTTCGAGACTTAAAGAAGAATATGGCTCCAAATCGAAATCGGGTTTGAATTGAATTGATTTTGTTACCAAGGAATTGCTTACTTGTATCACAATCGAATTGAGATATGTTGGGCCAGATTATAAACTAACAGAATCAAGTGGTTATACATAAGGTAACGGTGTTCAAACTTCTCAGATTCATTCTGAAACCAACTGTTTTCTTATAAGCTCCAAAACTCTCACCGATGTCAATTAAGGTACAGTCATATTCAGTTGCAATAGGTGATACTCTCATATACGAATTCCTAAATCTAAAATATGGAATTGATAACAAGGACAGGATTAGGTAACGATGCACTAGTATACATTTGCGTAACTTGTGAATATTTGGAATTGTAGACTGTCAGTGGTGAAGTTCTAATTATGATAGTAAATAATTTTAAGATCTCTGATATACGAGGGCGGATTGATATTGAAGCTACCTAGCGCTAGATGGCAGCACAAACACAAGAACTTTTTTTTTAGAAATTGCGATCTGTCAAACGTCAGCTGTTAAAATTTCACCCAAATTCATTGATTAGTTCATTTGTTGTAGTCGTTTGAAGTAAGCAACTTTTGTGTTTCTTGAAAAATGGAAAAAAGCGAATTTCGTGCAGTGATTAAACACTATTATTTGAAAGGGAAAACGGCGAAAGGGACAAAAAAAAGCTCGATAAACATTACGGTGAGGCTGCTCCGTCAGATTACATGGTAAAATATTGAATTTAAACCTGGCCGAACAAGCACTGCAACAATACCATCAACAGGAAGGCCAAAAGAGGTGGTTACTGAAGAAAATATCAAGAAAATCCTCGATATCGTTATGAATGATCGTCGAGTCAAGTTGCGTGAGATTGTTGAACGTGTGTTCAACATTTTGCATGAACATTTGCATATGAAAAAGCTATCGGCAAGATGGGTGCCGCGTTTGCTCAGTGTCGAACAAAAACGAGTTCGACAGACCACTTCACAGCGGTGTCTGGACATGATAAAGCGTAATTCTGTTGATTTTTGGCGTCGATTAATAACTGTTGATGAAACGTGGGTCCACCACTACACACCTGAAACGAAAAATCAATCGAAACAATGGGTGGAAGCTGGTGGAAGTGCTCCGAAGAAGGCGAAGGCAGTGAAATCGGCTGGCAAGGTTATGGCCACTGTATTTTGGGATGCACACGGAATATTGCTCATCGATTATCTTGAAAAAGGATCCACAATCACAGGAAAGTATTATCGTGCATTATTGGATCAATTGATGGATGCAATCAAGGAAAAACGACCACATTTAAAGAAGAAAAAAATGCTCTTTGTTCAAGACAACGCACCGGTTCACACAGCATTAGATACGATGCTAAAATTACGTGAAATACACTTCGAATTGGTTAATCATCCACCTTATAGTCCAGATTTAGCTCCTAGTGACTTTTTCCTGTTTCCAAACTTGAAAAAATGGCTCGCAGGAAAAAGATTCATCTCAAACGAAGAAGTGATTACCGAAACTAACGCGTATTTTGAGGGGTTCCCGAAATCGTATTTTTCAGATGGTATAAAAAAGTTGGAATATCGTCTTACTAAGTGTGTCGAATTAAAAGGAGACTATGTTGAGAAATAAATGATTTTTGAAAAAAAAAATGCTTTTTTCCTACTTAGGTAGCTTCAATATCAATCCGCCCTCGTATGTGCTTCTATGTTTCTGGTATTTGTTGTTTATGGTGTACTGCGGAATGAGGCAAACACAATGTTTTTGGCTACGATATAATGGCTGTTCCATATCAACTCGGCTTCAGAGCAAAGTAATTACCAAAAAATCTAGCAATCCCGCATGATTGCTTCATCAATGATCAGAAACTTAAACACATTTATTGAATTTGTTTAATCCTATAAGCATCAAACAGAACAGTCATGTTCTCTTTGAGCAATTTCAGACACTTTTTCATTCAAAATAAGACAATTTTGGCATAATTTGGTATTACTTATTTAAACCGTAAGCAGGTCAACACGTTATCGCTGTTATAGAGCAAACAAGAACTTTTTGTAAACAAAACTTTTCATTGTTGTGAGTTTAGGATGAGGATAATATTAAGTTTTAACAGGCCGACAATAATCGTACATAACAAGCATATAACACAAAAATTAAGGTATTGACCGAACATTTGGATGATATCGTTAGTTCCAGAAATGAACCCGTTGACTGGCCACTAGGATGATATTATTTGTTAACACATTATTATTAATATTTGTGAGATAAACCCTTAGTAGATGCTGTTCTGAGTCCACGACCATTTTCTGAACCAATGTTACTCTCGTTTTTGCCAATTTGCGACCCCAATAACCGGAAGAATGTGTCAATAATATTACAGCTTGAACTTGTTTTGTAAAGCCGCTCACAAAAGCCCGAAATCCTATTTAAACACTCGTATTACTCATAAATACAATTATCTACCGAATACCATAAACAACATTAGGGTACCACATCAATTTGCTTCTGTTTTCTTCCAATTTAAAATCCACAAGTTCTTAAAAAAACGCCCTTTCAGATTGTGTACAACAGTCAATCTTGTCATGGACCTGCTCGTTTTATTGCTGCCTTTACGCTCATACAGAATTTGCATTTCTGTCAACCAGAATTCCTGTACACAACTTTAAATACAATTTGGCGCACAGTAGAATGTGCCACGTTATGTGTGCTGATATTCAAATGTGTGTGGACTGCTTCCATTCCACAAAATACATTCACTAAGGTTGAGCTCTGAGCGTAATCATTCTGCACAAAGTATGCGTTTATCAGTTGGTGGCTTTTTTCTCCTTTTCTGCGTTGCCAGACCCAATAAACTTGCGAAATATTAGCAACAATTTTCGATTAATCAATTACAAATAAACTATAAAATCAATAATGTAAATTTTATAGTATTTAAATTTGTTGTTCGCAAAACGTGAGGTGCCGAAATCAAATAAAACAAAGGCATCAAAGTCGTTAATCCTACAGATTCCAATCAAATACAAAATGAAAATTGGTGGCCTGCGTTCAGCTGGCTGTGGGAAGAGACCCAACATTTGTGGACATATTCGTATGCTCACAACTGGTCGTTCACATTTCCATTAATCCCAACTAGCATTCAAGGTAGCTACTTTCGTCTCTTGGCAAGCAATTTAAAACTCATAAAGTTTTATGACACTGCTGAACTTGAAGTGGAGTGCTTAGGAGGGAATACAACATTTTACGAGTATGTCGATTTTTGTGTACCTGCGGCGTAGACATCGATGGAAATCAGGGTGCAATAAAATCCAACTGTCAACACTTCCACATGGTTATCAGAAGTTGTGCATAACTTTGCTCTGATTTTGGTAGTAAATTAACGAATGCATTAAGGAGCCGGTCGCCGGTTGCCAGCATAGGCTGGAAACTTGACAAATTGTGTGCTATTAATTTATTTATTTCGTGGGTATTCATACAGAAAACATAAAACACAAAATGAAGAAATAAAGTTAAAAATCAAGTTAAATGTATGCGCACCGATGCAAATTGGCATACATAAAATGCCGCTGACAGTTGCAACCCTTCTGGGCGTATTCAAATTGTGGCACTTAAATTCTAATGATGTAAAGTCGAGTAAAAAGAGACGCTATAAATATCAAAGTGGCTGCTGGGAAGAGACATTATCTGCCAACTGTTCGTAGAGACAATACAATCAGTCAAGATGCACACCTTTATCGTAAGTCCCTAACATGGTGGTATTTAACTAAAGTCCCTTTCTGTTAATTGTATTTCTTATACTCGTAGGTAATTTGCTTGGTGGCCGCGGCAACTGCAGATATCTCTGGATATGCTTATAACAAGGGAGCACAGATTGAGGAGGTCAACAAGGAATTCTATACTTATGAAGCGCCAGAGGCAGAATTTGCCGTGCCAGAAATCAGTCCTCAGCCCTCAGTAAACAAAAAGAACATACAAGTTGTGTTCATACACGCACCTCACCAAACGGGACTGGATAATGCACTGAAGAACTTGGCCCAACAAAAATCGGAGCAGCAAACGGCCATCTATATTCTGGCTAAACAACCGGACCTATCGCAATTGGCTTTGCCTGGCAATGATCACGTTTCACACAAGCCGGAGGTGCACTTCGTCAGGTACCGAACTCCGGAGGATGCAGCCCATGCCCAACGCACAATTCAGTCGCAATATGATTCCCTCGGAGGTACAACTTTGAACGCTGGTGAAAGCGTGGCACCTGTATTGAATTTTGCTACCCAGCAGAGTTCTTCTGGCAGCGGTCATGCGCCAACACAAAACTATTTGCCCTCTCTTTCTTAAAGAGATCGTTTCTTTATCACCCTCATTGTCACCCACAGCTTTCTTGTTATTTTTGTGCTTTAAGATAAAATAAATCCAAAAAATTTGTTAACAAAATTTCAGCAGTTGTTTATGTTAATGGCAATTATGCAAGAATAGGACCGGACCGGTTACTATAAAAGTAGATGAGCTATTACGGATAACCTTCTGAATTCTCCTAAAAAGAACAGTCAACGATGAGACGTGCTATGTAGAATATAATAGAGAGTGGTGAGAGAGCTCATAACAGATACAAAAGCGTTCAGCTTAATATTGAACTGTACTAAATAACAGTCAAAATTAGTAGACACTTCTAACTATTCAACATTCCGTAGCAGGGTTTACTTGCGATGCAGTAAATATGCGAGTGAATTTATCATGAGTGAAGTTTTGCTGCAAGTTATTTGTTTTGCTTGACGTTTTCGGTTAATTAAAATTTTTATTCGAATTTAACAAAAATAACATAATAATATTTTATCGCAATCAGTGTTTCGCTGGCAAGTACGCTGGGCTGGGCACTGCAGTCAATCCAATGCCTCGTACAATACTTCCTAGAATACTTCCTCCAACACCTCCTCCAACAACTCCTGCAACACCTCCTCCAACACCTCCTCCAACACCTCCTACTACAGTTTCTACAATAGCTCCTGCATTATTTCCTTCAATAGCTCCAACACTGATTCCACCAATACCTTCGCTGGTGAGGTGATGGTTGTAGGAAGGTGCATAGGCACTGGCAAAATTTATTACGGGAGCAACGCCGCCATCTTTGTGCACGGAGGTGCCACCCAAGCTCTCGTATTGCGATTGAATGGCGTATTTGGCATTGGCAGCATCCTCGGGGGTCCTGTACTTAACAAAATGCACTTCAGGGTGTTGGACGTTTTGTGTGTGCACGTTATGCAGTTGGTGTGCCAATTTTGAGAGATCCGCTTGTTTATGGAGCACATAAATAGCAGTGCGGCTGTCACCACTGTTCTCGGCCAGCGACAAAGCTGCATGTTCCAAAGCCTTATTTTCGGGAGCCTTAATAAATACCACTTGCAGATTCTTCTTCAATGAGGAACTGATACGGTGCAGTTGCTCGTGATCGTGGATATCTTCTTCGGGGGCTTCGAAACTATAAAATTCCTTTACTAATTCTGTTTGCACGGGCACCTGATGCTGGTGGTAGTGAGTATGACCAGTCTCGATAACGCCACCAGTGCCCTCGAATCCCACATGACTACTCTCGATAACGCCACCAGTGCCCTCGAATCCCACATGACCACTCACATGCTGCTCTCCGCCGTGGTTGACGACATATCTATGGAAAAGTCCATCTCCGGCCACATGAGCGTCGCCACCTGTTCCGTATGTGTACCCATGTAAATGAGAGACATCAGCATAAGCGGCAGTAGCCAAAACACAAACGATCTGAGTAGATAATAGAATATTAAATGCGTTAAGAGTGTTCGATGGGGAGTCACAAATTTTGAAACTTACCAGAAAGGTGCGCATTCTCAAGCGAAGAAATCAAATGAAGCGGTTAGAAGTGTTGACTGTGAATGTTGATTGATCGCAATAGCTCAATGATTTTATAGTGTCGTTTGCCATCTCTCACACTGCATCCAAACTGGAAGTGACCTTGCGCGCATAATCAAGTTTAGTGGATTTTGCAGTAGTGTGTTTCGCATAATTTCAGCAGTTAGCAGTTATTTTCTTTTGTTCACTTTTGAACAATTTGTAAGAAATAAACTGGAATGCTTATGAGACACTTCATCCACTTTATTAGTTTTGCCTTTTCGATGTGGTTGCTATGACCATGCTTCCCAAAATGGTATTAAACGCTTCCAAAAGCAGCCGATTATGGGGTGATTGGCTCTACTTTTCAAGCAAAATACTCATAAACCTCCTTTAATCGCTTAACCGTAATAAAACACGAAACATCAAAGCTCTTCCGGTGTCTATGATAGCGGTTTTTGCGGTTTTCGGAGTTCACCTATGAGACATTTTGATGTCGTCCACATTTGCATAAAGTTTGCATAGCGCATTGTGATATAGTCTAGTTTCTACATTTCCGACGCTGGATTTAGGTGATTTAAAGGCAAACAGATCGTTATCAAGAATAATGGAACAAAAGATAGTCGTTGTTGTATGTGCGTTCTGCTGTTTCAAATTTCAATTAATACACATTCACTCAAAATATATTTCTGCTTATAAGCTTCAAGTTATGAAGAGCAAAATACGTCACAATGATGTCTCAATCACCCCAATTTGTATCAATTTGCAATCTACATTGGAAGAAGTACGTTAAACTGGATCACAAAGAAAAATGTGGGTGGAAGCAATTTGGAGTTACTCAGATGCACCTTAGAAGCATCATTACATGTATGGCTTGATATAAACTGCAGGAACGTGTTAGAGAGCTTGTACTACTATTTAAAAAAAAGGCGAGTAAAATCTGTTCAGAGTAGATTACCACACTTAAGTAGGTAGGCTGAGTAGTTCATTTGTGGTGTCCAGACTTATGAGTATTCTTTATAGTCTCAAAATTCGCTTTTATGCCACAGTTTCTGCTAAATATTTGTATGGATATCAAGTTACACATAAACATAAATAGATTAAGTCGCAGTGAAACTGCGCGTCTTATTTTCCAATCCTACGATCCTTAATGAGATTATTCCAATATATTCGAAGTGGACTCGGCCTCTTATCTAAAGGACCTTTGATCTAATATAAAATTCATCCAGATTTACAAAGAAATCACATAACTTCAGAATAAAAATACAACAGCTTGATTTCCTTACTCGATCATGCATTCCACGAACCTTAAAAATTCTTACAAATCTGATATCAAAAATTAGGTTTGTGTGGGAAATTTACATCTTTGGTTTTTGTATTAAACAAATGTGTGATGGTAACCAGACAAAAATGTGTTGTTGTATCTCTGATATTTATACTGAGTCATATACATCCATAAACTAAACTATATCATACATAACGAGTAAAGAAGTCTGAAGTCGGGTTAGACCGACTACGAAATACCCTTTACCTTTTCTTGAGCGTGCGAGTTCAACAATGGGGATGTTTTCTTCATAAATCATCATTAGGAGCATATCTACGGCTATTTTCAGTAGGGTACCTTGAATTGATTATATCGACCCCATTTCTTGTGCATGGCTCCGTAGTGTCAATATAACCACTAATATAAAATTTTGTTCAAAATTTTTGTATAGGTCGTAAGTTATAATAATACGTGGGCGTGGGTGTAGAAATAACACGCCCATTTTTTGTGTGGTGTTTAATGTTAGTACCCGCAACCTTCCTGTGAAATTTCGTTGAAAAATCTTTAATAGGAACCTAGTAATGATTTGGGCTAATTGTGGGCGTGGCAGTAGTCATAATCTGCCCATATTTTGCATACATGCTTTTTCGGAACTGTTACATCCTGCTACCAATTTCGCCCAAAAATATTGTATAGGTCGCAAGTTAATATGTCAATAGTGGGCGTGGCTGTAGAAATAACACGCCCATTTTTTGTGTGGTGTTCAATGTTAGTACCCGCAACCTTCCTGTGAAATTTCGTTGAAAAATCTTTTACAGGATCCTAGTAATGATTTTTGGCTAATTGTGGGCGTGGCAGTTCTATTATGATCTCCATATTCTGCACACACACTATTATGGACCCCATGTATGTTTCTGCAAATTTTTATTCCGCTGGCATCAATACGAGCATAGGTAGGCTAATTTTAATTTTAGCCCCGAAACTTCCTTATATCAAAAGTGGGCGTGTCTTTTGCCTAATCAGCCCCATTTATTGCAGATAGCTTTATAATGTCCACATGTTTCTTCAAGTGAAATTTCGTCCATAAATCTCTACCAGATTTTAAGTTATGAATATTTGTTAATAGTGGGCGTGGCAGTTAATATATACCGCCCACTTTTTGCACAGTCTTTAGTAGGACCCACATCTAAATAAATGCCAAATTGGGACACGATTCCATCAATCGGACCGAAGTTATAGTCATTTTAAAAAAGGTGAAAAAAGTTCCTTATATGGGAGGTAGGCGTGGTCTTTGTCCAAATCGGCCCATATAGCAATCTGGTTCTGTATCTTTGTCCAGACTATACTTTTGCAAAGTTTCATTAAGATAGCTCTAACTGTGTAGAAAAAAAGTGGGCACAGACGGACGGACAAAATATAAATTGCTTAGAAAGTGAAAGTGTATCTGTATATATATGTCCATACCTACCACGCCTCCTTCTCGAAATTCCAACCCCTCTCAAAAGCACAAAGTTAGTATACCCTATTTACCTTTTTTAAAGGTAAAGGGTATAAGAATTAATGAGTATATGGCTGTCACTTTGCTGAGGTACAAATCAGGACATATTATTTATTTCGTTTACTGAACCTTCATTGGAATATTATTATTATTAACAGGCTAAAAGAACACCGCGACCTAAGAGATCTATTGTGCAGCCTCGTACCCAACTAAAACAATCTTAGACTATTTATAAATCTCGTAACTGCTGTGGGCTTAATTTTAACTAGGTGATTTGGAGATATGAACCCACGGCCTAGGTAATTATGTCTGCGTCTTGCCACCGCTGGGCAAGTGCATAGAATATGTTCTGCTGTTTCCTGCTCCTCTTGACAGAGTCGACAGGAATCGTCTTCTACCACGCCTATTTTTTTCAATTGGAAATTAGTCTCCAGTGTCGTGTTAAAAGTTCAGTATAGAGTTTGATGTCATTTCTGATGAGGTTTGAAGAAGCTTCTACCCTGATGTTTTCAGGATCAATGAGTAGTCTCGACTGCCGCATGCCTTTTTGGGCTCTCCAGTAGTTTAGCAGACCTCGTTTTTCCTGTTCGCACAAGCTATTTGTGAAGCTACTGTTTACCCCACAGAAGGGTTCTGGACCTATGAATGCAGTGTCTGTGCCCCTTTTTGCCAAAGAGTCACTGGAATAAGGTTGCTTCATTATACATCCAACTCTATTTATTCAGTTCAATGATGAACATAAGGATCCTATTCAATGCAATTTTCTGAGTTAACCTTCCTATCTCTTAACTTCCACTACCCTTATCGTTCTCACCGTACTATAATATGCTTTTGAACTTGAGGTCACCTGACCATATTTATTTAATTCTGTTTTTTTTTTTTTATTTGTGATAATATTCACTCCCTGGCACAATTTTTTTTGTCCTAAAGCATGCAACAGATTTTATTTTTAGCATACGAATTGACTCATTTTACTGAGCATACGTTCAGGTTTAAAACTGTGACCACAAAATCAATTAACTAAAACTAACGTTCATTTTCAAATACCCATTTCGAAGTTATATTTATATCAGTTCGCTCTCTGTCATACAATGTCTATCTTCAGTACACACAAAACAGTTGTAAAACAAATTAGTTTTTAATTATACGCTGCCTGAGCTTTCCAATTGTAGCCTGAGTAAATGCCGCGAATGAACTTCACAAAATGCTGTTCAATTTTGTCACCGAACTAACCGAATTGAAAGTCAATCAGAATAAACACATACTTCTCATAGGAGGGTGGTTACATTGCATTCAATTGAATGCGTTAACATTTTTGTTGTTTTCCCAGTCACATTCAGATGAAATGAACGTATACATTATAAGTATCATTAGTAGAATGAACCTATTTAGCTCATGCGGAGATTTAAGTGAGTGATGATATTAAAGAGCAAAAAATGGTATTAAATACGAGTACGTGTGTAATTAATGTGAGTCAGACCAAGGTCACGACAGAAATGTTTTGTCATCACCTTTCCTGGGTAATGAGCCATTTATGCTCTTCAATTTTATCACTCATTTAACAGTGTGTGCGAGATGTCACAACTTTCCTACCAGAGCGATGACACTTCTTTGTGTGTTTTACTTTTGCTGTGTGTCAGCCATATAGGCTCCATGTCCCTATGAGATTTCTTAAAGCGTCTTCATTAAATTTCATTATGAATTTTGGCGATCATAGTGGGCCAAACATGACAGCCATAACTCCCACCTATATATGGAATTTAGCAGGGTGGAAAACGTGCCTACAAATATAATGTTTATATTGTGTGGTGTGGAAAGAATAGCGCCGTGGTTTAAACTGCACGCTTACTTTCTCACCCAGAAGTAACGACTTCAAAAATTTACAATTAATTTGAATAACTTTTTAGGGTATAATAAAGTTTTAATGCACGACTATAGAGCAAGATTAGTAGAAACAACAACTGCCGAGTATAACCTGTTCCACTAATATAAATGTTATTATATTGTGACAAAGCGAATCCTTATATTGTGTCTCCCCTGATGGCAGTGCACCCTCAAAGCATGCTTCTTTTTCCTTTCACAGCTTCATCAAAAAGTGGGCCCCATTTTCATGTCATAAACAATACAAACACTCGCTTTGTTTTTACGAATGTGGGCAGTATTTGTACATAGCAACAATTATACAATTTTTTACACAAACCTCGCCCCCTAACTGAACAACATAACACTAAAACACAACACGCCTGAACTATGAACACAGGATATGAAGGAAACCTCAATAGCCGCAACACCCACAACCGCGAAAACAACAACAACAACGGCGAGCAGAACCACCAGAACAACAATGCCAAGCAGAACAAGAATAAAAGAGTGTGAAAATATTTGTAATGGCTGCGTGATTTACACAAATTATTTGAGGCACACAATAAATAATACAGTCGATCATAAATCCATTTCCGCCGCGCACAGTCGAGCAGCTAATCCACTAAAGTCAATTGTGCGGCGTGACACATCCATCAATAAAGCAGTGTGGGTGTGTTCATGGTAAATTGTGAAACCCGGAGCGATTGACAGCAGAGCGTTTCACACCGAAGTCAATGCAATCAAATTTGCATATTAATGCACTGAACCGACGCAGCCAGTTGCACTGTTCGCTCACCTGCGTCGTTGTGCTCTAATTTGAAAACTATAAAAACGAAATAAAATATTAAATTCCAGTCAGGCGGGTTGCAAATGCATTTTAAGTAGCGTTTTGCCAGCCACCATAAGCACGGAGTGTAATAACTTTTTATTTACAGGGGCAGGTACGAGCCCCAAATGGAAACTCACACTGCACTTTGCCCTCTGCAGTGTTGGAAATCGGGCAAAGAAAAATGTAGTACTCATTGTGCAGTCAAAAAGTAGTTTACACGTTGTTGCACAATTTATGTTTGTGCAACACGTAAGCGTTTTATTTCGCATTTCGCTGTTACTCCTGTTGTACACGGTACACGTCTCTTTTTTAACAGGTGGCAGACGATAAACACAAAGACCTGAACAGCGGCGCATAAACGCTCTGCGCGAATTGTAGTAGTACAAGGCTCTTTTTGCTACTGTCGTTGTTGTTGTTGTTGCTGTTGTAGTTGCTTTTAAGCAAGCGGATATGGCTAAAAGCAGGAAAGGGTTTCTTTGTACGAGCGTGTTTGTGCCTCTTCTTCCGCAAGTCCTTTCAAAGCGACAGGCAAATGTGTGCTTAGTTTTCTTGTTTTTTCTGCTTGTGAACACGGTGAGCTGGGCCGCGGGGCAGTTCTTTCAGGCACATAGTTATATGCATGCGCATGTCGACGAAATGGCAGGCACGTCGGAATTAGTCATAATTTGAATGCTATTTTGGAGTTTTACTACATGTGTAAATACCATAAATAATATTTTGCCTTCTTTTTTCTGGTGTACAAATTTTTTTGATGTTACGGAAATTGCGTGCCACCGCAGCCTCAACGCTGCAAATTGCGGCCGTGCGGCATGTGAGGCATTCGGGGCATGTGCCATGCGTCGTACTTATCCACTGTTTCTATGTGCATGTGCTCATTTATATAGAATGGTGCTCCCACGTATTAGGCATGGCACTCATTGTTGATATGGCAGGCATGTTGATTAGGAACTCAATTTAATTTACTACTCTTATTAATCGTCATTTTTAATTGTTTGTTTTTATTGCGACTCTCGGGGGTACTACTACAATGTTATGCCCTTAACTAGCGTAAATACTTGACTTTTTCTGGGCCGGATTTGTCATCAACGAAATGTCACGCTTATTAAATTAGTACAAGTTACTGACAACAGTCACGTCACGTTAACAACGCGAAACAAGCAGGACAACGCCACTTCGCCCATATCAGAATATGCTCATAGCATGTTCTAGGGATTTTCATATATTTGAACTCGCGATCCGGTTATTCGGCTCGATGCTTCATTTTTACTTATAGAGCTCGTAGAATGTTGAATTCATATTTCTTTTTACGAATTTAAACCATTATTATTATTATTATTATTATTATTATTATTATTATGTGTAGGGGATTTGAGCACCGCGACCTGTCGATCTATTGTGCCCCCATCAGAGGTTCAAAGTACATCTTTGAGTCCTATCCTCTGGATAAACGTGATGACAAGTTTTGGCTCCAGAGGTTTCACTTTTTCACTTCACAATTTAAACCATTTGCACGTCCAACTCTTACAAAAACCTTATTATAGACACCCGCCAGTTCCTGCGACTGAATTTCCTGGTGTCTGAGGCCAGTACTAATTGTTGGAATGGAAACAAATTTCACACTTGAAGTTCTTATGAGAATTCAAACAGAGAGTTTGGTTTATTTCCAATCCACTTTATAAGGGTGACACTGAATTCTGAATAAAAGACTGATCCGCAACTACAATACAATAACGAATGCACAGCAAGCCATGTGGCATTCTAAAATTGGTTGGCTGGTACTTGTGTTGGCAAGTAACGATCCAAAAAGAACCGCATGGTAACAATCAGTTGCTCCTTTTGTGGAAATCTCAACCTGAAAAGAAACTTCCTCCAGTCGTTACAGTCTGTTCAACAAGAGAAACGATGTTAAATCATAGTTAAGGTATATATATATATATATATATATATATATATATATATATATATATATATATATATATATATATATATATATATATATATATATATATATATATATATATATATATATATATATATATATATATATATATATATATATATATATATATATATATATATATATATATATATATATATATATATATATATATATATATATATATATATATATATATAACACTTTGACACATTTCGATTATATTTTCACATATAATTGCGAATACCGAAAAACCAGTTATGACCACAAATTCTCTTACTATCAACTGCAGAAGGAAAGCCTCATCTACCAACTTTAATTTTTCATTCCGGACAAGGAGCCAGGATTTGCAATTTCGCTCTATACTCGTACTATACTAACAATACACAATGTTGATTCCTCCATAGCACCAAAACGCCAATAGAATCATTGCTCCCATACTTCTCCAGACTATTATTTTGACCTCCAATACCAACTTAAGCGAATTATGCACTCGTCCTAGTCAACTCATTAAGCGATCAGTATTATTCAGCTGGCAGTAGGTGGGCATATGGTTAATGGGAAAAAATTAGGCCATATATATTTCAGTGCTGGATGCAAAGATCAATAAGCAGTGACTGCAGTGTTCATGAAAACTCCAACTAGAACAAAACTGTGTCATCTTTAATACTCCTATCGAAATTTTTTCAAAACATTTCTCGGGTATCATGTGACAGTCAGGAATATAACTTAGTAATACTCGGTATTCATGTGAAATATTCACCAGTAGTTTTTTGTTGGCTCTGGAACACGTCACTAGTACTTACACAGTAGGATCATTAAATTCTCGCAGTTTTTATTGCGCAATATTTGAAACACCAGAGATTAAGTAAGAACTTCACAGCATAAAGTAAAAGATCCTTAAAGATATGTTATAATTCAAAACACGAGTAGCTGGGTAGTTGTTATATCTGAACAATTCATGAAGCAGTACACACCGATTTAATATTTTGCTTTAAAGTGAAAATAAAATAAAAATAAAGATTGCAATTGAAACGCGTTTGCAGTGAAGATTTAGTACTGGCTTGGTACCTATTTGTTCCCTCTAAATATGTACCAGGTACATATTTAAAGAGAACTAGGTACGATTAATAAAGATTTCCGGTAAATTGATGATTCGTTAAAATGTTAGTTCAAGTCAGCTACCGTATACCTAGATTCTCAGTACCTATTTTCTCGGATAGCAATAGAACGATTATGATTAGAAAAGTGTAATTGGAAGGATGCATTTGGTGAGTCATTTCGTTGCCACTTCATGTTCCACATTATTCTGAACCGAACCAAAATCATCAATCAAAATCAAAATTTTGCGCCTCATTTCTCGACTGGATCTTTTTACGGATTCATTGCAATGAGCCCAGAAAGCTTCTGCTTCCAAGAGGTTCGATTTTGCAGCGGTGTGTTTCTTCTAAAGCGAAGACGTCACGTGCCTCTCAATTCAGTTTTTTTTTTAACGTATCTTCTGCACCCTTTGCTTTACGTAACGAAACCCCGGATTTATTGAAATGAAGAGTACGAAAATTTCTACAATCATCATTTGTGTCCA
The DNA here is from genome assembly GCA_920105625.2 of Clusia tigrina. NCBI lineage: Eukaryota > Metazoa > Arthropoda > Insecta > Diptera > Clusiidae > Clusia > Clusia tigrina. Next base: position 207,481,735 of record OV050031.1, read on the forward strand.
CAACAAATATAAGCTCAAAAAAACCGATTGCTATCGGAGAAACTACGTATATATTTTATTATAATAGTTGCGTTTTTTTACGAGAATTTTTGTTGAACACAACACTAAATGAAAAATAGTGAAAGATTCCATGTCATTTGCAGGATCGCCATGTAGTATATGTTGAATGTTAGCCTTGCAGGATCAGCATGTGGTACATCTATCGTTGGATGCTGTTAAGTAGGTCAGATCATCATATGTCGTGCGTATGCATTCCAGTTCATATGGTGATTGCAGTATTCATACAATGTACGAATGCAAGATCAGCTATGTGAGTGAAAGCCACTTAAAAAATGCGGAATATCGCCCTCAGTAAATGTTTTGACCGGCAGAGTGTGCCGTTGGCCAAGCTATTGTTTGTACTGATCTAAGACTAAGCCTGGCTATTGCCAGCTCGTTAGCATAGGTGAATTACTAGGGTGCTTGTGACGATGTGTGGTCGTCAATGTACACTAGTGAGGTACACTACAACAGTATGGCAGTTCCACGATTATATTTCAACGAACTTCTTTCATGTAACAAATCAAATGTGCCGTGTTCCGTATATTTTTGTACCTGTTTTTATGGAAATGTACCTCTGAAACTTTTCATAAGTTCCTATTGAATATTTAAGTACCATTTTCTTATGTTTCTTCCCCTAAGATCTCGTTGATATTTGAGTCTTCAACGACCTTTACATACTTATTGCTAGATTTAAGAATTATAAATTAACAAATTAATGATTACTAAGGACTAACGAAGGATCTACTCAAACTCTACGATTTGTTATTACTATCAATTAAAACTTTAAAAGTTTTGAATAAATGAGAGAAGGCCTTGGCCATTTCCTGAATCGCTCTAAAATACGGTAAAATGTTTTTCTCCAATATGGCAATTTGCTGCATTCAGTTTTCTTGCTAAACTTTCCTGACATGGCCATAATCCTTGAGGAATTGCAATTGTTATATTAAAATTGCTGGACTTCATGGCCAACGGTGCAAAAAGTTTCCAACGTTTTGACAATTCCCTGACTACAGCGCGTATGTGTGCTCTGGGTCACAGTTCATTTGATAGTTTGAAAACAGGAGCTCACCAATGCGGAGATACCCTGATAGCTGTCTACTTAATCCCATAAGGAACGCTGAAACCAGCACATACCTTAAATGTAATTTTTTCCCTTTTGTTGTTTCATAAATATTAAATGTGCATTTTAATAAAAACTAGAAACTTATTTCGTTATTACTAAACTTTAAACTCCGCATTCCGTTGAGGAATTTACTTGTACACATGCTGGCATAAGTTATGCAGCACCTTGTCCTGTGCATACCGCGCCATACGCAATAGTTCGGCAATAGTTTCAAGGATTTTATGCATTGCGGCACTCGTAAGTTGCGTGGGTGTACGTATGGCTTAAGAAGGAAGCTATTAAATGTTGATAACTTTGTAAGGAGTAAATGATTTTGCACACCGGCTGAAATTCGAACTCTGCAATGTTCGTGCAATTTCCGGTTAAATTTGTTTATACTCGTAATTTATGAGTATCGTGGAGAAAGTTGTGTAAATTAATTAGGACAAAACGAGGAAATGTGAAGGCGTTATGACCATATTTTTCCCGCTATAACATTTGAATTTATGGCAGGTGACTATGTACACATAATGTTTATTGACGGCACCAGATTCTTAGCTACTCGTTGGCTTTCTGTGTTCAACAAAACCGCATTTAACGATTTGACGTGATCATAAAAGTTCAAGGTTTACATTTGTTGTACTGTGGTAAAAGTTTGATACCAATTCATCAAGAAGCAAAAGCTTCAGGTGTCGGGACAAATCAATATATAAAGAATAAGTATTTTAGGAACTGTCTGCATATACTTAGATGACCTTTATATCGGAATCGATTTATCTTTTAAGATTACCAAACAAACACTCTGACACATCATTGGCCTTGAAACGAAAAGTAATATTTGAACAGAAAACTATTTGCAAGGCTGACTACTTCCTATTCTGGGTTTCGATAGAGGTGCAAATTTATAAGCAGAAAGGAATTTTATTTAATATTTTAATTTCTAAGTATATCCATAAAAAAGTGAAAAAGTACTAAAAATATGGGTGCGGGAGGGTAAATTGCACAGTTAAATGCATAATAATAATATCCTCACAAATCGGAGTGGTTCCCGAAGTTCCAAATTGATTGTGACTCTAATGATGCCTTTATCCAAATAAACAGAGTTTGGTCTTTATGGAAAAGGTTGGGATGGCATTAAATAATTTCTTCCAATCTTCCTCCCTAAAACTTCGCTATTTTTGCTGAATCTGATGCTTTAAACCCTATGCTATTTTATCTGTTCTCGAGATCATTTCGACACATTGCATTCTAAACTTAATTAAAGTAGCAAATTTATTTATATGGAATATTATTCATGACAGATGATGTTTAGAAGGGAAAGAAACAATTTAATGACAAATGATAGATCGCCTTACTGAAATAAAAATACCATTAACAGTGCATATCGAATTGCTTAGAAGCACAGGTTCAATGTTTGTTCAATATTACAACAGTAATATAACTCTTTTATCACCATGAAATGCCACTGAGGCAGTTCTTCAAAATTATGTCTGACTTCTGAGCACAAATATAGATACCGAATGTAGTAGAAGCAATAGAACGTGTATTCATATTTCTTCATGGATGTTGACATAATTACATTGCTTTACAATTTAGCCCTGGCAATTATTGAATTTACTACTAGATCTCACTAAGGCAGTTATTGAAAAATATTGGGAAGTAGTGTTTGAGTCTTGAAATGTGCATCTTGGTCACAATTATATATGCATACGTGTATTTATATAAACAAAAATAGGTAAAAATGATCTTCTGTATTTAACTAATAATAATAGCATTTATTCCTTTTGTTTTCTGTGAACATCAACCCGAACATTGTCCAAACTCCTCGATTACGTACACCACCATGGACACTCAATACCAAACGGATAATACTAGATTTAACCCAACATAAAAAAGAAAAAAAACCCACCATCTATTTTCCGACAAGGATTCCAGGAAATATGCATCCAAATTGGCGCCTGCGTCCGTAGTCGGTTCTAAATCCGACACAGCAGTTGGATATAGCGTCGTAAAGGAAAACTCAACAATAACTGCAAGTATACTTCCTGTACACCCTTCGGTCTTCGCTGCTGAAGCAGAAGCAGTATTACACGCCAGCCATATAGCCAAAACAAGCAAACAAAAGCACCTGATTTGCTCCGACTCACTTCCAACTATTCATGCAGTCAGAAACGTAAACAATAACGATCACACAGTACCCCACATAAGAGACATACTTATGTTAAACCAGGTTACCTCACAGGCCACTGTCGTTTAAGAAGCCACCTCATGAAACTGGGACCACTAAGCACGTGTAGATTCTGCATGTATGCAGAAGAAACAACAGAGCACCTTCTAATGCACTGCGAAGCCTTAGCTCGCAGTAGGAAGAAATATCTGGGGCATTACTGGCCCGAGGGCAGAGACATTAGAGCAATGAACCTCAATTCAATACTAAGCCTCGTTAGAACTGTTGGAGTAATAGAAGACCTTTAATAGGTACATGCAGGAGGAGTACAATAGATCAAATTGGTCAAGATACATTTTCCCTCTTTATTTTCATTCATTAATTCATTCATAAACCAGGATAAAATCAAACTCCTGTGGATGCCAAGTCATATTGCCATAAAATGTAACACTCTTGCAGCCTCAGCCGCCAAACTAGCGACAAAATCTCCCCTAAGGCTCACAATTTCTACTAATAAAAGAGATATGAAAGTTGCGGTTGACAACTACCACCTTCAGAACTTTCGACAATAATGGACAGAATACACACACCCTTACAAATCCTTAAACCCAATCCAGCTTACACCCCGATTCCCAGTGACAATCTCAGGGTTACGTGTTGGACACACAAGAATAACACACATACACCTAATGGAGAAAACCAACCTTCCCACCTGACACTTTTGCAACTCGGATTGCATAACCATTCCACATATCCTCAATAACTACGAGGTTACCACATCCGCCAAGAACTGGAAATCACAAACATCGAAGAATTACCAAAAAATGTAAACCAAACCAATATCAAAACAATTGTAAAATTTATTTCTAAACTCAATCTCCATTTTGAACTATAACTAAGCACTAAATCAAAATTATCATATGCTTTTAAACAGTAAGCTTAAGGCCTTAGTTGCTGTAGCTAGTTATTAGTTTGACAACTGTAATTTATTTACTTTTTTCAATAAATTAAATTAATTAATAGTGGAAAAAATGTCCATTAGCCATTATCCTGAAGCATTAAGTCTAAAAATGTTATCAAATATGAATATCGGAAAATACTCCTTTAATTCAAATTGATAGAGACAAATGTATGCTACACTCTAAATCGAGCATGTGCTCAGGTAGGTACCAGTTCCTACCCAACACCGAAAAAGTCGACACGATTGTGGCACTATCGAATTCCCGCTATATGTAAGTTTTAATACGTCCCCTAATTTGTATAACTTTGTTGTTGCTATCGACTTCAGCCCCTAGTGTAAAACTACCAAAACACCCTTCAAATTATCAACACCCCGCAACTCCCACACCGGCGATTTATTTTTAAATTTTTAATTCTTAAATGTTAAATTTATGACCTTCCCAACTGCTCACATGCACAAAGTACGGGTACGAAGGCATAAAAGAACGGGCACATTCTTGGAATGTCCCACATTTAAGCTATGTACGGGGGGCACCGTATGAATGAAACTAAGGAATGCTGCAAGCCAAATATCCCCTACGAGTACCTTAAATAATACAATATGCATCAGGTTGGAATATTATGGAGAAGCAACAAATACTCGTACAATTTGTAAATGTTGTGCAGAAATGCTTTGGGAAACTATTTCTCACACATGCCCCACAGAGAGTGTTACTACCAAACGAAACTCACTTTCACTAATTTTATTGGACTGGAGTGGGATGAGTGTGGGTGTGAGTACGAAGTTAGGTTAGGTTAGAGACTGCAGGAGGACAGGAACGAAGACGGACGCTCTGCTTGCGTTCAGGGTTTTCAAAGTTGGCTGAAGCTCGTATATTGGAAAAGTTTTACGTTGATTTTTAATATCGCAGGTGAGTGTAAATAATTTATAGCATTCATTTACGTTTCACTTCCAATCGTGCGGAAAAACGGAAGCCAACACATACTCGTACTAAGCTGGAGACTCCTGCCACCAGGTATGTGAAGGGTGAGTGTGTATGAAAACCTGTGTGTGTGTGTGGGGATGTGTGTGAAAGAGTTTCTCGGCACGCTCTGTTTAGGATAAAATTAAAGTCAGGAAGTACGGTGGATTTAAGTTTGTTCAACCCTTTTCTAAGTGTATTTAATTTAATGCCGAAGCAATTAAAAAGAATTGAGAATGCATATAAATTAAAAATGGAGTCGTAAGAATATGGGAAAATGCCAGCTTAGCTCGACTACATGACACGCCAGAAAAATACATCCAACTACATATATGAAAATAAATTGAGAATGAGAATTAAATGGCGATACAACTAATTAGTGAACAGCGCAATATGCACCACCTTCAAGATTCTACATATGGTAAATTTTTCAATATGCGTCATCATATCAGATTTTTAATAAATATTGATCGTATACAGTAAGTTGGCAATGCAGCTATTATTATTAATATATCTTATACCATAAAGAACTATGTCTGGAAGAAATTGAGTACTATGCACTCGACGACGCTCTAGTGATCGACATCCCAACCCCACGACTTGGAGACTGGCAAAGCTTGAAGGCCGGCAAATGACGACACAATTATTTCGCCTATCTCTTTAGTAATGCTTTCTAGTATTCTACATGTCCATGACTTTGAAAATATATTCATCTATCTCTGGTATGCCTGGGTTGCAGTCATAATGTTTCGCCGAAATGTTTCATACAGCTTATTATGGGCCAACTCTATATCATAGTTTACTCTTATTACATCATCGATAGCCAATAGGACAAGAATGGGGATATCAACATTATTTGTCGACAGTTGCATACTTGTATGCATTTACACGTAAGAATTCGCAAATTTCTATCTCCATTTTTGTTCATACTGCAATTTTGTTCTTATGCCACCTCCAGGATACTTTGTTGAAAGTTTCATTCAAAAACAATCTGCCACAGGCACACAGATGCTCGCAAGGACAAGCCAAAACCTATTTTGAAAGTGACGAAGACTGTGAAAATAGGTACTCGTATGTTTGTTTGTGTTCATACCTGCTGTGCATATAATTATACCCCCTTCAATTCATTTTAAAGTGTGGGTTTCATAACCACCTTCACACGACTTTCATTTGATTTTGTTTGAGAGATTTACTTTATTATTTTAGAAGAAGCAATATATGCTTGTAAATATTTATCTATATTGAAACCCCATTTGAGGTCAGTTATCATCACAACAGCTCAAATATGGTCGCCTGACTATCATACACATGAGCCAAAATACTTGACTCTGACGTAGCTTTAGATATTTATGTTTGTGTACAAAAAAGTCAATTTAACTTGTTTTATTATTATTCAAAATTTATTAATTATTTATAATTATTGAATATGAAGTTATTTCTCAATTTAAGTGAATTTAGAATGAAAACCTAAGATCAAAAATTGTTATTGGGTATAAATGAGATGTGAGCATTAGGGAAGGGGCTGCGCTAAAAGCGGAGTACAAGATTGTCGCAATGGAAAAATAATACACCCCAAAGCTTGGTGACTAAATTCCCCATCCTAGCCTTAGATGGAGAATTTAATCACCTCGATTAAATTCCCCATCCTAGCCTTAAAGGGATGTTCGTATGCTCATATCTTTCACGGTACTCAGATACTATCTATTAAATCGTGCAAATTATGATAAAAGCCAACTGGTATGTCGAATAGTATTACTATTATTATATTATATTATTCCTTACACCATAATTAATTATGAGTGCAAGGTGTTTGGGGAATGAGTATTAGCTGCAGAGAGGCTTTCGACTCGAAGAGAAAAAGATTTTATAGAAAGAAGCATTTTGGAGACCAAGCCCGTGGCAAAACCTGAACCTGTCGAATAGTAATTATATAATAATAATAATATATATATAAGGATATTTTCTTTTTATGTATATTATATATTCGTCAGAATATTGTTCTCTCAGACTCCTCTGAAAAATCTCGGGAATGAAGCACCTTAAAAATATACTCATTCGATATGATGGATTATTGTTAAAGACATGAATATTCCTTACGATGAGGAGAAACATTAAAACCAAATACAGCTTCATCACAGGCAATAATTGGCTAATTGTAGGGTGCATAATTATTGTGCAATTTTCTAACGAACCTGCCTTTAATCACTCTTCAATAGACACTTACAAATAATGCTTTCAATGATTTAAAATACAGTATCAATTTGAGCTGAAATCCCCGGCAGCCAGTGCTCCTAAATATCGTATGATAAGAATTGATTCTTATCTTTCTTTTGTAAATAATAATAATAATAATAACAGTATCAATTATAATCATTATTATTATAATTTAATTAGTTCCTATTAATCACACAATTATATTGGTTATTCCAGTCCAAAAGTTTAATTATCTGCTACTACGAAGGCAACATTAGCCAAACCCAGCTGGAAAGAATAATCAATGAACAACCGTCGATTGTGGTAATTGGACAAGTGGCTAAACCGACTACGAAGGCTGGAGCTACCGCTCCTTTTTAGATTAATGTTCGCTTTATCTTTGAATTTCATTTATAATTATTTATGTTGTCTACGAGTTTTGGTTGCGGTAGCGCTAGTGGCAGTACACACCCGGGCCGGTCCGGTCGAAGGATGAGCATCGCACATTTTGATGCCTCGTGGTCATGATTACATTAAACCGAGTTATAAGTTTTATAATATTCAATGCAAAAAGTTTCTTACTGATGGCCATAATGCATATCAGTTGCTAGCAAAACTTCGAAAACAATTTTAAAGTTTCGACTACTGTGGCCATTTCACCCCACTGTGCGTACCATCACTATGACCCAGGGAGCTAACAGTAGTGGCAGGTGTGGAAACTTTTAAATTCCTGCGGCATGTTGATGGTTCTGTGTGTGGCTCTGTGTGTGTGGGTGAGTGTGTGTGCTGCTACAATTGCTGAACGTGCCCATGTTTTTATATGTATGTGTGTGTGTACGTGTGCAAACGCCAGAACTTATCTAAAGAATTTTTATATTTCCTCCGTTTTTCTGTTTTTGCTATTTTTTATAATTTTATATTTTCGCGTAGTAATTCCTGGAATCATAAACACAGTACAACTGCTATGTGAGGATATTAAATTCCAGCATTAAGAGATTTAGATGAAGTGTTGCAGGATGAACTTAAGAAAAACGTTTTAATATGCCACACTAACTCATTCTCGTCCCACATAGAGACACATCTATTCACTTACCTGTGCTTCTTCATTTCGATGTGCTTCTTCATCTCCACGTGTTTATTATTGTCGTAGTTACGGTGCTGGATCTCGTGTACCTCGTGGTTATCGTGCATGTTTGTCAGGGAGCTGAATGGATTGTTGTAAACGCTCGTTGAGTGGTGGTGTCCTTCGTGATGGTGAGCGGTGTGCGAAGAGAAATCATCTGCAAGTGTACAGAAACATGTACGTGGTCATCCAATTTAATTAAAATAAACTCGCTATTTCGTTATGAATATTTGAGTGCTGCTTTTTGCATATTCGAAATAGCAATTTTGAAATTGAATTGCTGTCTAATTTATTACATCAACCCAAAATGTGAAATATAAGTAAGCGTGCTAATGCTACTGTGTCCCTGACCTTCTTTATTGCCACTATTTTATTTATTTTTATTTTCCCAAAAGCGTTGCTCTTAAAATTTGTCCCCGTAAACTTTCTCATAATAATATAATATTTACTCGACAGTGACACTAAGTGCAGTTGCAGCATTCGTGGCTGCATGAACCATTTACCGCCCCTCCCGCCACCGGCATCTATGGAAAGAAACTGAGATTGAGAGGTTGTCCATTTCTATCTGCGGTAATGCTCGCGTCGTTTTAATCGATTTTACACAATTGTTCCGTTTTTCTTATTAAATATTAACAGAGAAATAGAAAGTGACAAGCAGTAAAGAATGGCGGACAATGGGCGACAATAACGGCATGGAAATCCATTAAAAAATCATTTGCAGAAATTTATTTGCTCTGCACTTGCACTCCACAATGCATGCTTTTAAGGCTCTGACACGCCACACCACACCAATCGTTTGGAGGAGAGGTACTCACCCACTGCTCGATTGCCGCTCCAGCGCAGACTCTTGTCGTAGCGATCAATAAGGTGTGGAACTTGGTACTGCTGCTGGTATTGATTGTAGTACTGCTGATAGTATTGTTGCTGATGTAATTGTTGTTGCAATTGTTGCTGCTGCTGCTGCTGTGAGCGCCGATGGTTTTTGCCACTCAGTGAGTAGACATGATGAGTCCGCACATACTTTTCCTCCACCTGCAGGCGAATCAAGTGGATACATTAAGCATGAAACGTAAAAGCCAAAAGGGATAATTGGGAGCAGAGTTGTCCCGAAGAGGATTACGGTCATTTAAAGCACTTATTTTCGTATATTATATAAAGATATAAATATTTCAGTATAAAATATGAAAAATTGCTTCCCACGTCTGCCCCAGCTTAAATACTCGTAGTATATATTTAAATAAATTAAATTGTGAATGTTTAAAGTTAATCATTCATTCAACATTACATGAAGACCTCTTATATGATAGGGCTTCACTGACTTAACAAAGTTAAAATGAAAATATTATTTCTCATTTAAGCCTATAAAAAATTTAATTTAACCAAAAGTTTAAAGTAAGTTACTCAAGTATAAACTTTCCATTTGTTGTTATGTATTATTAAGTGAAATGTCGGCGGTAAGATTGTTAGTTGTACAGCTACGAATGCGGAAAAGGTATCCTTAAGCTGTTTCCATAGTTAGTTTTAAACTCGTTTGAAATGGAAGGAAAGCTAGTTTATTTTCCTTAACATGCTTCTCTTTGAAATAATTGGATTCCTTATTTAGGATACTAATTTCCTCAATTGAGTGGGTGCATAATTCATTTTGATTTTTAATATTTAAATTACTTATAATTTATTCACCGAATTTAATGAATTTTCAGTTGCCAGTAAGAAAATGCAGCAGTTTTGTTTGAAGCCTTTGAAGTCAGCGAAGTGAATGCTTGCTTCAAATTCTTATTCTTCTGTCAACAAATAATTACAAATACTCTGTTGTGGAGAAATGCAGCATTGATATCCACTCAAAACTAATTCAAAATGTTGCAATTTATTAAAAACTCGGAGAAATGAATTGTTTACCCATGACACTGCACTATGGACGAAATATCAGGATCTAATTCTGAGGTAATTTTCCAAAACATATAGAGTCCATTTCGTATAGTTTCATGAGAAACATGATTTTGTCATTATCTATATCTCTGCTGAATTTGGTTAAAAGATTTTCGTAGACAAAAATTCTGTGGATGTTATTTTCTTTATAAGGAACCAAATATGAAACTACTTTGGAAATTTCTTAAGATCCAGCTTATTCTAAAAAAAAATGCCTGACCGAAACATGTGAAAACCGAAAAAAGTTTCTCGGGAATTTTTTGCACAACAGAACTGCTGCAAGTCTGTAACTGACTGATCAGAATGGGAGTTTAAAAAAAACATATTTCTTAATTCATTTTACTCATGATTTGCAATTTTGTACTACTCAAGACGAACTATAATCGAAATTCCATCCCGCAATTGCGAAATCCCAAATCGTGAATATCGTGAAATTATTTTAGAAACTAGTATGTAGATAGGTAAAATGGCTGGCGACGTCGGGTCGCCTCAATTAGCAATAGTGACGTTTTGTTGCCATGTCCTCGCAAGCCTATAGAAAATAGAAATATACTTTTGTACATTTACAATCATCCAGAGTGGCTGACAAATTTGGATAGGTCTGAAAGTTCTAAACTAGAGCAATGCCCTAGACTCTCCAGAAAATGACTTCCGAGATATTTGAGTCCCAAGCGAGCGAGGGGTGGGCAATCACAAAGAAAGTGTACGACTGTTTATTTCTCCTGTGGGTCTATACAGCTCCTGCAATGAGCATTGAACGGAATGCCCATTTTTCAGCATGTGTTCCAATAGTCCTATGACCTGTGCAGACTATGTTGTACACTATAATGTTGATAATTTTATGTCTTGGTTTATTGAGAAGGTAGTTAGTTCTTTTTGCACTGTAATCAAGCCACATCATTCTAGAAATGGCACATGCCACCTCACGCGAGCCGTGCGGAGGAAGTGATTATATATATTTGCCTTAATAAACGTTAAGGGGACGCTCACATCCATAAAGGAAAACACTTCATCGGTTTCCGATGAGCCTCTTCGTGCTAGCTCATCAGCCCTCCCGGAACCCATACAAGGGATATTATACTATTTCCTGCTAATGATTTAAATTCCTCCTTGCAGAGGTTGACCAACTTAGAGCTGGTAAAAGTTGACGCTAGCGGCTTTATTGCCTCTTGGCTGTCGGAATAAATGGTTATGTTTTTGGTCAGCTTGAGCCCCTGCAACGCCTGGCTAAGAAACTAGTGAAATTAATGATGTTTAAATTTGAATAAATGATTATTGCAACTTGCCCCCAAAGAAGAATTGTCGGTAGAATCATTGTGCCAACAACTAAATATAATTTAAAAGTGATAAATGAAGAGATTTTTACTGCTATTAGTGGAATTGTGATTAAATAGCCGAATGGGTTTACACATATAAGTATTTATGCATACTCGCACTTTGCTTTAAAAATTTAAGTTGAACGATTGTTAACCATTCTTTATTAACCAATGCTTTTGTGATTCTTTACATTGTAACCCCAAGTTTCCTTAACAACCCTGGTTGAAACAATATAGCTGCCCATGAATGGCAGACGTTGCCATGCAACTTAATTGACTTTTAGGAATGCGGTCCTTCAGTTCTATGAAAACAACATACTGCTTAAGTGCTATTTGAGCATTTTATTGTTATGATTTCTTTTTATTTTCTCATTTCAGTTAATAACAATAATTTCAGAGACATTACACAAATATTAATATTATTATAAATGAATTATTTACTTCCTCACTGTTGTGATAGTCCGCAAGAAGAATAAGGCCTATTGGGTATGTTGGGTATTCATTCTTCACCTCCACCTGATCTTCTTAGGTTCATAAAAGACACTAAGAAATTTGACGCGGTATAATAGAATGTATTTGCTATTCCTTTTCGCTCTTGTCTTTCTATCTTACCTTCTTTTAATTATCTGCTATTTCGGAGGAGAACAAAGATCCGATGAGTCTTGCTACCCAGAACCAAAGTTAATCAATCAGAGTTTTGAGTAAATGAAGGTTTAGAGTCGAGACTATACTGTAGTGTATGTATCCATGCATGCTGATCATAGCGCGTATCTTGAGCGCGAGTATGCAAGCCGTAACGTGTTACACTGAGCGACCACCAAAGCAGTTAGTTGCCTGGTGCGGCGCGCTTGTACTCTTTCAAGTGCAAGGGCGTCAAATTGCACACGGGTAATGCACTCCAAATAACTGTCGATATAGAATCGACAGTTGGTGCCGCTTCGAACATATGATGAGCAAGCATGTTAAAAGTAGCGTGTTACCCTAAGCATAAGATTTCCCCTCTGGTAAATAATTAAGAATTAGTAAGAACCAATCAATACATTTCATTTACTTGCATATTATGTATTTAAATAAGTTATGCAAGAGTGAGTGAATGAATTGATATTGATTGGTGAATAAGAAATAGACCATAAGAAGTTTCTTGTAAACTAAAAATGGAATTAAAAATCAGACTTGTGCTGACCACCAAACCCAACACAAGTTTCTTATTTTTGTATTTGCCTTGTGGCGAAGTAAAAAGGAATATCTGAGCCTTGAGGCTCAATTTCCAAGAGCGGCCTTTGGCCTTATTTGTAGGCGTTATATCCACGCCATTACAAGGATACCTTTAATATCAGGCGACCCCAAAATTTTATTGTTTTCATCTTTAAACATATAAAACATACATAATAATACAACAATAATTAAAATATGAACCCAGTGAAAACGATTGGCAGATTTTATAAAAATTTGAACACGTCGGTCTGATATTTAGAGATATTTAATTTAAAAATAGTTGTTGTCATTAAGTATCATGTATACGAACAGGGCAATTCGTTTAATCAGTTCACTATAATAAAGGTTGCCCATGGAGTAATAAAAAACCCCATCATTTCCAAATTAAGGAAAAGATTGAAGAGCAGGATGTAATACGAATACAAAGCAGTTTATAATCCAATGTAAATCCAAATTATTAGCACATACTTAGTTCAAGGGAGTATGTGACAAATAGCTTGACTAAAACCGTCAACATTGTAAATTTTTAAATACTGTACTTGGAGAAGTTCACACCATGAGTAATTAGTTATGCCATGCTCTGCGCAAATTAGCCTTATAAACCGTCTTCGACTCGGCGAAAGAGAAAGAACAGATAGACAGAGGCATTAACTATGAAAGACGGACTATGCTATTGACGGCAACCAATGACACCTCCGCATGGACTGCAAGCACAGCTGCCATTAAAGCTAATTATTACATCCGACATTTGATTGATCAGTGCACTTTGCTTATGAACATAAACATAAACCACTACGGAAGCATAAATCCTGAAACGACTGCTTTGAAGTTGGACCCATCAGAAATCGGTTGACACCAATTACAAACTCTCTTCGGAGCTAGCCTTCAAACCTACCTTAAATAAATTTAAAACTTGACAATTGTTGGCCTGAAATATTCAGTAATTAAGTACTTAATTTTCACATGGACAATTATATAATTACATAGGATAATTGTGCCGCTATGAGTAAATGTGGCTTTAGGCAATTTCAATGGGAAAACGTTTCTTTGGGGTGCAATTGTCATTTGTACACGAGCATATGTTCAAATTGGTGTACATTTGTGGCTTGCTGCAATTACAATTATAATTATAATTAATTTAAATATTAATGAAAATAAAAACTGGAATGTACAGACATAAACAACAGCACGGAAGGAAGGAGGAACAACAAAACGCTGTTAAGCCGTATGGCCACAGCTGAAAGTTTAAATTGTACTGAGCCGTTGGGAGCAGTGCGCACCTACGAGGCCATGTATCTGTGCGAGCGTGTGTCCACACATGAATACAAGGTTTTAAGTACAGCGCTTTGAACACCAACATAAACGCGAATTTAGCCCGCACATCCTGCTTCTGCACCAGGACACGACGACACGCGGCGGATTTAGTGGCACTCTGAAGCACATTTGAAAATGAATTTTATTTAGAATTATGCAATCTAAATTAAAACTGCAACAATGCGCCATCCCGCTTGGGACACAAGTTGCGCCAATTTTAATTACAGTGCATAGATTAAAACCACCCACACAGAATGGTGAAATGGAAACAATGCGCGCCCGCCGGACGCAAAACGCCATTTAGCGGACATCGCCCGCCAACGAGGCGGAAACTGATAATGGCCAACAGAAAACACACCGACCATAATTGGCTTTCAGTGCAGTGCATTAAACCTTTCGGGCAATTTGCGTGATTATTTTGCGCAAATACCCGTATGCGCACTGGAATTTCGGTTTTATTCAATTAAATGAGTTAAATCAACATTGCAGACGAATCGCTTTCCATAGTAGAATAATTGAATGCTGCATATTAAAAATGTGATGTGTTTGGAGCACACTCGTACATACCTTTTTTCCGTTGATGAGCCAGGTGACGTGTGGTGCGGGACGCGCCCGTGTGGTGTTGCACAGCGCGAACAGGCGCTCGCCTATGGCGAAGGGGGTGCGCCTGCGAAACTTGATAGTGGGCGGGCCGGTTTGCGGTACTGCAAATAGATGAATAGAAAGAACATAATTTCAATTTGCATACGTCTCTCTGGGATACTCGTAGTTATGCGCGTTGGGAGGGAGGCAGATTCAACTTACAAAACACACTCAACAATTCGTCGCCGGATGCCTTTGTGAAAATGGGTGTGTCCGTTGACACTTCACAGTAGAATTGCCCGGACATGTCAAAGTCAACATTCCTTATTGTCACTTGCGTCTCATTTGAATTTTCCCACTATTAAAATTGAATAAAATATATAAAATATTAGTTATATGAAAGTTTTAAAGCTCATTAATTTAATAAATTTTTTATTTAAATTTTTTAATGTATGGACTTTTTTTTATTCCATTAATATCCAAGTGCGGCAATTGAGGCCAATTAAATATTTATATAGAAGTGCTACGAAATAATTCCGCTTATAATCATGTAAATCTAATTAGTACGAATCGAAATGTGCAAAATTTCACAAACTGTTTGTTGTAAAAAACAGTCGGTGACGGAATAGTTCGAAGTTAGAATCTAAGTGATGTCTCTGACTACAGGCAAGTAATATTGTGTAATACTAGTTTAGAAAATTCCCGTTAACATTCCTACAATTTATTATCCTACGAGCTGCTTTAGTTCCGCTACCCTTATATACCGCTGATATACGAGATACTCAGATATATTCAAAGCATGACATCAATTACAGTAGTGGTTGGAGTCGCAGTTGTATAGAGAATATGCTAGTAGCACTCGCGGAAGTAGTAATGTGAAACATTTTTTCAATACTTGCCTTGAAGTGCTGCAAAGGACAGTTTTCACCAAAATGCGTAAAGACTACGCAAATTATCTCTTTACCCTTATTATAAATGTGGGAGAATTTTGTATCAAATTTACAAAGATTTTTGGCAGCATCCAACAATACGAGTATAAGATCAATACTTGCGGACGAAAATGCCAAAGATAGGCCAAACGGATCGGATAATGTATACTTCTTCGTTAAGTAAGCGTAGTTACTAGCAATTAAGGTATTTGATGTACAGAAATTGCACAGAAAAAATGTTTATGAAAGAAATCATTTCGAGACCACGTCCTCGAAAGGCCGCGACCAGACCGAAAGGAGACTAGCATGCGACCACGAATGCTGGCAAAAGCATTTTTTCAGTGTACTATTTTTCAGTAACTGCCTTAGATTTTTGTAACCGTTGGTGCATTATAGAAAACAGTTAGTCCAGTGCGCAAAAGCATAGACAAACTGGACGTGTATGAACTTAGTTGGTCATCATATTATTAGATTTCCTACCACCCCCTACCCAGGTATAAGAAACACTATATTCTAAATATCTCCCAGTCCTGAAACAACTCAACCACATACAAGTGCACCTGCTTACATCGAACAACTGGCAGTTCAATATACCAGGTGTTTCTTAGACTTACATTTTCCTCACCGAGTTTAATCAGCCGAAGTTACTTTCAATTTTAAAGGCTGTGCTAGTGTCGTCCTTAACACACCCAAAATATGTTACCATGCAATTTGCTGCAAGGAAGTCAATTTGATTCTCGTATATCGTAAAGAGCAAAGTCACTTAGGGATAGCTGGAGCTGATGTGTTATTTGAATACGTTGCTCATTTGAAATTCCAAAAATCTATTTTATAGAATACCGTAATTTCCCCCTTGTTTGAGTGACTCCAGTGGTTCGGTAAGTATTTTTTTAAACGGGTTTTCACCGCATTTATCTCCGGCACATTGGCAATAATTTCTACGAATTTTTCTAAAAATAACACTCGTACAACCGAGAATTATTTATGGCAGTTGTTTTTCGCAGTATGCTAATAAAACTTTGTTTTTAAAGATCCCAGTTCATGCCATTAATCATATTTCATCCTAGAGAGTGGTGTAAAGGAAAATCATTTCGGTTGTAAATAAAACATTTAAGTCATCATGCAAAAAGTCAACAGGAAAGCAAGGATTTTTTTGAATACAAATGTGGGGGAGTTTCAAAAGAAAAAAATTGTTACACTAGATTGACTCCGTGAAGTGCTCTACGAGGATTGCAACATGATATGTACTCATATTAAGATTGCGATTATATTCTTTCTGTATTTCGTTAAATATGTTCACAACTCTTTATTTTAAAATTTTGTTTTTTTAAATTTAATGTCACGTTTTTAATAAATAGCACCCTTTCTTACGAAAATAAAATTAAAATTCGGTGACGTCATGAGCAAAGCCATTCGACTCAGATGCTATCATGGCAACAGCTCTCAAAATATTTGATATGATTATGCTACCATACGCCTGCATAAAACAACACTCGTAATAAAATATTAAAATAAAAGTGTGTAAACTCTTCCAGATTTAAAATAGGATAAGCTGCGACAATACGAACAATGAGAAGAAAGCATCATGGATAAGAAAATAAGCAAAGGAAGTGTTATTTAGTATGGCAGCCTACTTAGCAGCCTGAACAGTGGGCCCCTTCACCACTACATCCGAGCATTTGCCATGTGAGGGCATGAGAGGAAGAAAGTGAATGCATAAGATTAGTCGAAGTGTTTGGAGTGTTACAACGCAAACGCGAGTTGAGAATTACGCCACTGGATTCCAAGCTTAATGATTCCATTCATCTTTTTATCTGGTTACATTTCATATAATTCATGTAAATAATAATAACAATGAAATGATTAAAACAAGTGTTTTTCTTTCTTATGATTTACTTTGGAAGGCTTATGCAGTGTTTGTCTTAGAAACATAAATAAATTTATATTATTGTTTGCCACAAATATTTTCTTTGTTCTACTCCACATTCTTCATTTTCTGCCACTTAAAATAAGAAGCAGACATGTTTCAAAAAACTGACTGAAAATGTGTTTCTGGTACTATGAGTATTCTTTATGGATCCAAGCAGAGGTCAAACACAAAACATTTGATTTAAAAACTTTGATCGAATTCTATCAAGGGAATGGTATCGATATGCTTCATTGGTCCTTTTTTGCCAATCGAGTACTTTTGATTCTAGTAATTATTCTCCCAAACCCAAACAGACACAATTAATTCCTCACAATATTTATTGTAGTGTTACGTGGAATAAATAAATCTTTTATTCGGAACTATTGGAAAAATGATTCAGTTCGGATTTTATTCCGATTTGAAGGATGTAGTTTTCTAAAATATTTATAATTATTATAGTATAATTAATAAATATTATTTAATGAATTCAGTTTCTTACTATTAATTGATTTAATTGAGCTTTGAGCAGCAATTTGTATTACTGATTTTATTTATCAAAATATATTGCCTGCTCGAAATTGTTCTGCTTAACACTTGGTCAAATGCATTATGTGAGATAATTGAAAGAATTTAATTCGATAATTTAATTTAATAACAGTTTATTCGATCCACAACTACTCAAATATAGCGATGAATTTTCCTTTTCCATTTCAATTGCCTTCGCCCTCCAACATCAAGTCAATAAGCGAAAAATGTTTACCATAATTTATAACTATATGTCTGCTCTATATGACCTCCTGTTTATGACCTGTCACTAATGGCTAATTTTTATAGATGTAAATTATTTCTGTATATCCGGTCACAAATCAATATTTGACACAATATAATTGTGTCACTGGCTACTAATTGTATGTGTAAGGTCGTGGCTTGAGTAACTGGTCATTGGCTGTTCGGCAGGTATGCTCTCAGGCTGGGAGTATTCTCTCATGAATGGGATGAGGAGACTGTGGAGCATTTCTTCTGTAGTTGCCCCGCTAGAAGCAGAGCGGGCTCTTTAGACAAATACGCTTTCAGCTCTCTTACAGAAGTGTCTAACGCGATGGTCAAACAAATCCTGCGCATTATTAGGGTTTCGAAATGGTTCGACGAGTGAATCGGAGGTGCATTGTTACGCGGTGGTATCACAATGGACTCATGGTGGTCAGAGTGAGCTGGTCCTTAGACCGGCTGCCACGTTAACCTAACCTAACCTACTAATTGGTTCTCCACTTCGTAATCGTGGGAATCGTGGCACCTCCGATGCTTCATGGGCGTTCGCCGTATGAGCGGTGCCCATACTCGACTTAGGTGTTCAGTACGTGTGCAGCGCCCCATCCGTGGTATCACAATAGGCCACTATTTGTGCCTGAGTGTGCTCGCTGCCACTCGAACCTAACCTAACCTGACTACGACTCATATTGAAATGCTTTGAGAATAACTCATAAAATCATAACTCGGACCGTAGCCCGTGAAAACATAAGCACCATACAGTAATATAACAGGGGAACTGAAGAGAAATAAAATGGACTGAAACCAAATGAAGGAGAGTGTGCAACTTCTAGACCCCCAGTCCAACAATTCGAGGCCTATTACATCTTCTAAAAAATATCTTGCAATAGTTCCTGCAGAATGCTATTGCAATCGTGTTGATTTTTCCTTTCTTCAAGCCAGAGATACCAAAAGGAAATCAAGTGCAGCAGCACAAAAACAATCATAATTATAATAACCCCCCTAACCTGTTTGAACGAAGGAGTATTTTTACAATTGCTACAACACACACACATACACACAGATAGTCATCGTGCTATGTTGAAAGAGGGCAAACAAACAATAATCTTTGTGACCAGCAAAGCGTCAATGAAATTCTGTGTGAGATTGTGGGTGAGAGGAACTTACCTCCGGATAAGGGTTGAAAAGTGAATTTTTTTAAATTTGAAATTGTGATTTCTATGAAGAGCTTGTTGAGTTGCATGTTTGTAGTAAAGTCAAAGACAATAAACTCTGTATATAGTCATTGGTAAAGTAACAAAAAGTGCTCAAAGAGCAACCGAAACCAGTGTTCTGGCTGCTTTTGACTCAAGGCTTACCTTTAAAACTCGACCATTTACCACAATGACTTCCAAAGGAAGCGGGAGTCCAATGCAAGGAATACCTTCATGGCACTCACGTTTGTAAAAGAATGTTTTATATCAGGTCTTCCCATGCCTGACTTTTTTCTTTGGGACATTATTAATTTTATATATAGAAGCAATCATGCATAGTATATGCGGCAATATATATACGATTTTATTAATTTATTTAAGTTAAGCTATAATTACAAACTATAAGCGATTTATACACACAAATTTACATGGGTTTGAAGCAATTCCTGAAACAAAATATGTTTCATTCATTGAAAATCTAGCGGAAGATCTCATTTTTGAGGCACTCATACACTTCTCTAGATCCTTTGATCCATTTTGAGGGATAAATCAAATATTGAGACAACAAATAAAGAATCATTTAAAAATCCTTTAAAGAAGGGATTATTAGATTTAACCTCGAGCTGAAGGCCCTGGCAACTAGTGCTCGCCTTACATTGTAAAATAATAATTGAGTTATTGCTTTTCAAGTAATAATAATAATAATAAATTTAACCTTCTACAGTAGAGGAATCATAATTATCATATCACTATTTAAATGTCTGCTTTCTTTTCTGTCGAAGCCTTCAGCACTAAAATAAACAAACATTCTGCTCCAATGAAATTCAGTTGCTGTGGCCCATCAAAGGCACCAGAGGCAGATCTGCCGAAGAGAAAATTAAATCAGACATCAAATTTATCTGGCTTTTGCATCTGTTTATGAACACGACAAAAAAATAGTCTCCCCTACCTGCACGCCCACAAATTCATCGTAATAAATTATAGAATAATAAAAGTAATGATAATATAAATGAAGAAACAACCAAAAATGAACTCAATTATGCAAATTGTCAGTTGAGAATAAAATTTCGCATGGATTTCTGCAAACATTTCGGCCCAAAGGCAGCCACGAGCACAAACATAAGAGTAGGGTATGTTTTTTTTTATTGCAACGATACAACGCATTCCAGGTAAAGTAAGGAGCAGAGAAAAATAATATTTAATATATAAAAAGTGTGGTTTTTGCTAGTAACAAGCTGCAGATTATTATGTAAATAAATGCCCGACCACACCGAAGGTTAAATGGATCAAGTGCAGTGCGGTCGGGTACGGCCGGATTTAATTAAATTACAAACTTTCCTGAAATTATAACATAAGCCCAATACTTACATCAATTTCGCCTCCGTCTATTGTGAAATTCCGAAATGGTGGATTGCGTCCGTTGATAAATTCAAAGAATTTACCCTTGTCAACTTTAAGCCACGTCACCTGTAAATGTGGAACATAATAAAAGGAAAAAATTCAATAAAAGCTGAAATATCATAAATTTTATATTCAGGCAGCTGCTATTGATATATACGAGTAACACAGAGGAAACCTATAAAATGCCAAGCTGCGAAAATCTCCATAAATTCAAGCACTTTGGCCTGCCTAACTGACTGACTGACTGAGTCACAGAGCAGCTGAGTGACTGGCTGTCTGAGTGACAGCTGAATGTCAAGCACGCATGCTACTTGCGTGTGCCCAAAAAACAGGAAGACGAATTCCGTCAAACCGTTTGATACTTCAGACGTTGACATTGATTGAATTTGGAATGGATACTGTCAATTATCAGTTGAGATATCATGAAGATAAACTCATTCTATGCTAACTACCCACAAAAAAAAAACGCAAGAATTAAAATTTCATAGACATCCATAAAAATAACACTTGAGTTATTTCATTAGGTTGCACGCGGACAATTGCGCGCATTCAACTGAATTGAAGAATGAAAAATTAGCATCTACGTTCCTCATACCGAATGCAAAAAGCACTTAATTTTCCACACAATTGCATTGGTGGCAATCAACAAGTTATAAAAACAATAATAAAAAGGACATAACAAAAACAACACAAACAGCACAAACACCCACGCCAAAGTGTGAATAATAAATAATAAATGGCCTCATATGAGCGAAAGTGTCAAGTATTTGAATACCGCCCGACACCCTTATCGGGCCACTCGCAGTCGTTTTCAGTCCCCACCTGCCGCATTGCACACATTCCGAACCCAAATGCATGCATGGACAAATGGGAGTTTATTGCAGAGTGATTTGCAGCAATTTCCTGTTAAGTAATACGGCTCAGCAGAAAATTGTGTTCAGCAAATTATGAAGGTAGGTCCTCAGCACATACACGGCAAGTGTTAAAAAACACCAGCAGGGCAGGTGGTCTCAGTGTCAACCTATGTTGTAGTACAACATGGGTTAATACTGAAACAACAGTTGTACTACATGCTCAGATGGTAACTAGTGATATAACAAGGGCGAACAAGCAATTAAGAATGATAATTATAATAATATTTCTCCGCGCAGGACTATTTAATGTATACGGAAACTTTTCAGTCAGGTGCAATGAAATAGTAATTTGATCACTTATTCCTGATTAATTCGTATTTTTAATCATAGTTGCGTAAAATGACGATCCCTATAAATGTTCAGACGTCTATATCAGAGACATTTCAATCAAGTGAATCCCTGATCATCAATCCTAATGACCGAAAATTTTCCATAGACCACGACGGTGTTTCTTTTGAAAGAAACGAAGACGTTGATGGCTATGCCCGACCATAGATAGATAGATAGATATATTTATATAGAAGGATGCCCACTGTAACCAAATTGCAAATAAATTTATTATGGGCGTTAGATAGATAGATAGATGTATTTAAGGGTGTTATACATTGCGACCTGAAAGATCTATTGTGATGCCCCTATTTATTTGAAAGATGAGGATAGTTCCCTCTATAAATCTTCTGTCAGGTTAATTTCCGACAGGAATTCATATATTTTCGAGGAATCAAGTTATATTTCTTGATCCCATGGTCACAAATGCACCCATTAAGCAAATGATTTATTAGAATATCTTCAATATTGTCGTCATCAATAAAGCAACATTATAAATAGTTTTAAACTCCAGAAGAGCCCGTGAATGTAAACGCCAACGCGCTTTTTGGGGACTTCCAGACAAACATATGCAAAATTACATACATCAGAGAGAAATAAACAACTTTAACCATTTGAAAATTGTATTTTATTCCCAGTCTCATATCTTTCTGCAAGTTCCTTCGTATATTCTTCTAGTCTACAGCAAGAAAGTGTCTCCCAGTTGATCCGTTAGGAGGGAATTGTTAATCGGAATTTTTTTTGCGTCAATACGTACAAAGAAGTAGAGAGAGAGAGAATAGTTGTATACAAACCAGAGCAAGGAAGGTGGAAAATATTCTGTGCAACAAAATATTGCATGGAAAAAAGAGATTAACAATAAAAATTTGTTTTGGGCAAATGATTTCCGCCTTTCTCGTAAAAAACTCAGCAAGAAAATATATTAATTACTACCACGGACTAGTATCGCTATTAACATTAGGTATAAATTCCTTCAGCAAAAAAATTAAGCGAAATCAGCAGGAGGGAAGTGGTATAGAGGACAGCGAAATAGATGGTTAGTTAATAATAATAAGCAAGTATTTAAAAGCCAAAATAATAGTAAGTTTTAGAATAAAATTATAGAGTGAATTTTTAGCAAAATAATTATAATATTTTATAAAATGTATGGTTCATAAAATCCCGACACTGACAAAGAACGCGACGCTTTCTGTGAAGACAATGTCATGGATCATGTATTGTCGTACTCGTAGCTCCATAGATTTTTTTATTTAATGTGAAGTTACTTAATCCCAGTCTTTACTTGCTGAGTGGAAAAAATCTGCGTATGAAACATCTTATTACTGATTGAAATGCAATTTCCTTGCTTCACAGAACAGTTTAGGTACAGGCAATGGTGGATCAATGTATTGCCTTAATTGATTGGTTGTTCATCTTTCATTGGCACCATTGCCAAAGTGAAGATGCTTCCAATGGGCCAAGACCAAATTAGTGGACTGTGCGAATTAATATACTTACTTACTTAGCTGGCACTACAACCGACGGTCGATCTTGGTCGCTACCAAAATGTTGCGCCATTCGCCTCTGCTCTGCGCGCGATGACGCCAGTTAGAAATATCAAGCGCGCTCAGGTCATCGTCGAATTAATGTAATCATCATAAAAATTTTAAGGATCGCTTCTTACAGAGAGGTAGGCTGAGCGAGATTCGAGTTTAATATTTCCTCTTGCTTTCTGGAAAACAAAAGCTTTACACTCTTCGCTGGTTCACTCCGTTGTTATGCCTTTCGTGAATTACCGTTGGTGAAGAGACGGTAGGGCAGCCTCATCGCCAATACAAACAAACAAATATTGAAACCTACACCCACCTGAAGGAATTTTATTCAAGAAATTTTGTAGGGTGGACGTATAATTGTTCATGAGTACCATGGTTACCTCTGGAAATTGTACAAATTAAGAATAAACTGAGTATGACTGCCGCCAACAGATTATATGTTAATTAAGCATAATGAAGGCGTCTCAGGCATCCATTCAAAAGAGGTGTCAGACAAATTTGTCAGGAACCACTGCCGCTGTCTCAATATTGCGGTTTCATTTATTTTAACTGGCGCCCGCGTCTAATTAGTATAATTAACCAAATAACAGAACGCGTCTCTAATTCATTTAATGGCCAATTTAGGCAGAAACGCAGCATTTAGTGTGAAGCCAAAACGAACGCACAACATTGGCCACAGTCGGCCACAGAGCCATTTAAAGCCAATTGTGCTTACATATTTTGCATATCTATGTGAAACTAGCTACGCAGAGCGTTCTATGAAAAATTAAATAAGTTAATTACGTACCTGGAGCGCGGTAGCTAGTGCGTTTTTGTGGGGCTGTATGGGTGTGTGTGAGTGTTTGTGTGTGCCTGAGTCTACCTGTCGTTTGTGAATGTGTGTTAGGAGGGGTCAACACACGCGGTGACTTTCGCAGGTATTAAGTTGTGTGTTTGTAGGTGCAAAATTAACATTACCAGCAACAAAAGGACACACGCAGAGGAAACCAAGTAGCACCCAGCTAGGCAACACACCAAAATAAATATTTACACGACACAATTGTGGCTGAAGTGTTGTTCTCCAGGAATTTTTTCTTATTATTATTTTTATACATATTTTTCACGGTTGGCCCAGAGCGTGAACAAATATAATCAATATTTTTTTTTTTTTTTGTTTTTTCAATATATTTTTCGTGGTGTCTGCAGAAAGGAAACTCGCTGTTTGTTTTTCATTAAGCACATACTTGAATAAGGGCATTCGACACTTGGAATATTATAAAACTACAGACCATAAAAATATAAAAAATTGTTTAGCTACGAAGTATTCAGTTTTAAATGAAAAATCAATTAAAAAACCTTTCCACCAATATTCAGTTAGACAATTTGTGAATAACGCTCCAACAACTCATCAGAAATTAAAATAATCACAGGCGAGGACTGAAGGCAAACGGATTATCATCACTTCTAAAAGATTCATGATATCTTTTGATACTTTATTGGAGTGGCATAATCTGATTGCAGAGTTCCGCTGGTATATTGCGCATACGTTGAGTTAACAAAGTTTTTTGTAAACCTTTCCTTTAAATTAAGTTTGGCAATTCGGGCATTTTTCCTGTTCCACATATTCGGCTCTTCGGCAAAAACTCAATAAAAATGTAAAACGTTTGCAAAGTTTCGCGAAATTCCATTTTCCAAATCAATCCAAGCAAATTGAAAAAGAGGCAAATTGTTTTTTTTTGTTTTTTTTTATTATTTTTGACTGCAACACAATTTTTTGCCCGCCATTTGTCATTGGGGACTTAGCATTTCAGCGTGGTTTTTTCTTATTTTGTTGGTAGTACCCAACCGCGTGGTCATGTTAAAAGTACACGAAATCAACGAATGAATGCGGAAAGCGATTTGAGTTTTGTTTGAAATTTGTTTGAGATATCAATAAAACAAATCCAATTGCGCTCGTATTAAGAGTTGTTCATTTTTGCACAGCAGTCACATAAAAGTCTTCCATTTGCATTTATGCTGAAATAATTTGCATTTTTATTTGAGTTGATAGCTAAAATAATCGTAAGAGAGTTTTTATGGACATCAACTTTTTACTCAGTCAGTAAGCCACAAATTGATTTCGAATAGTCAACTTTGCCGCCCCCGTATCAGTTGAAACTAATATCAATAAATGATGTTTTGCAGTCCAGCACTCAGTTGAAAATAACTTTATTTGAGTTTAATGAATCTGTCAGCTCCTCGCTCGACTACATAACAGCAAGAGTGTTGTGCATCAATAATAGCCGGCAAAAGCCATCGCAATGGGTAAATGCTCGTCAGCAGCAGAACCACATTTGTCTCTCATATAAAATTCCCATCGCGATTACACTTGGCAATCGTCAATTCCCATCAATATTGTCATGAAAACGTTTACCGAAATGGTGGACGAGAGCACAGCATGCAGCATTATGGAAAGGAGAATGGCAAAAACGATTTTCTGGACAATTTTTCTTAAAAAGGAAATAAATTTGTGAAAGCAATCATGCAAGGAATCAGAAGGCAATTCTGCAAAGCAAACTCAGTCTGATATTACAACGGAAGATGTGCCATAAATACATTTCTTCGATATTAAGTCACACTATTTTGTGGACTTGTATATTAGCAAAATCCAACGAAAACTTTATGGTTTATCTTTTGGCATTTGGCACGGATCAACAATATTTTTTGGCAATTCGCTACGTAAATGGAGTCCAGATTGCAGCTGTAGTTTATTGATAGGAAAACAATCTGTATTTCTTGGTGTTCACAAAGAACAATTGCAAGGACTCTAATCAAACCCCTGAGAAAGTCCTGCAGGGAGGTTACAGAAGATGTGACGAAATTCTTGTTTCTCACATAAATTCCATTAAATTGTTTAAGTAAATATCCACATAATGATGCTTTGGAAATTCCTAATTAGATGTTGCTTAGAAAATGTAATTTAACAGTATGAATGCAAATTGGGAAATAAATACCAACATATAATACCTATACTGATTCTGTCGTTTCTGTCACTTTCCCTAGACACTAATTAGTTTACTGAGCGGCCTCCAATGTATGCTTTTGTTTAGTTTAATTGTAGAGAAGTACACTTTTATGCATCAAAAGGAAATATGCATCAAGTTAAGCTACTAGTTAATGTGTTCAATGTGATTATCTCAGAGGGTTATTAACAAATCTATGAAGGGTTATTAACAAGTCTATGAAGATTCGAATGCGGAGGAAAATATATCTCCAGACTTAATTGCATTTCTTACTACTAACAAACATCACAATTTTTCTAAAAGTTTTTCTGAACGTCATATATCCGGGGTAGTGGAAATGATATATAAAAATATTGGTCCTTAATTGGTTTTTCATCAGCGTATTATCAGCGAAAATTATTATACTTGCCAATATGCCACACAAGGACTTAACTTATTGACCCTATAATTCAGCATGCCTTTCGTTAGCGTCGAATTCATGTATAGCCCTTTATTTGCTTTGTCACTGACTTACTTCGTGTGCTTGTGGAAGGAAAGGTTTTTTACTACAGTGTAACAGCTCAGATGGAAATTTCAAGGATTCTGGAAAGAAACACTGATCAAAGTTCAATTTGTTACCATCGTTTCGCAAAATTTCTCGAAGTCGACCTAAGTGAAATTAATGCTATTCTCGCAAGGATATATATATATATATATATATATATATATATATATGTATATATATATATATATATATATATATATATATATATATATATATATATATATATATATATATATATATATATATATATATATATATATATATATATATATATATATATATATATATATATATATATATATATATATACAGGGTGGCCCAAATAAGACCAGCTGATGTGAAACACAAATAACTTTTTTATTTTTTAACATAATTTATTTTTTCTTTTTGCAGATTATAACTGCACTCTTGGAAATTTAAAATGAATACGTACAGTCCACAACAACGCATTAAAATTATCGAATTTTATTATTCTTCTCAACGATCAATTGTTCTGACGCAGCGAAATTATCGCCGTTTTTTTAACGTAAGATCAGCGCCCACATCTTCCATGATTACAAGTTTACTTCGCCATTTTGAGGAAGTGGGTTCAGTTGCCGACCGTCCAGGAAGAGGTGCTCATCGAAATATTCGTACTGAAGACAACGTGGAAGCTGTGCAGCATAGTATTGCAAATGATCCATCTGTCTCAACTCGTCGCCGTTCCGGCCAATTGGGTATACCCAGAACAACATTACAGAGAATTTTAAAGTTGGATCTTAAGATGTATCCATACAAAGTTCAAATTGTGCAACAGCTTCTACCGCAAGACCCCCAACAACGACTACAGTGCGCTATTCGCCATACAAAATGATTTTTTAAATAATCTTTTGATGACGGATGAAGCGCATTTCCATTTAAGTGGTTATGTGAATAAACAAAACTGTAGGTTGTGGGGCTCCGAAAATCCAAGGGCAATACATCAGCATCAGTCACACCCAATCAGATGCACTGTTTGGTGCGGTGTTATGGCCACAAAAATCATCGGCCCATATTTCTTTGAGAATGAGGATGAAACGCCAGAAACGGTCTCCGGGGCTTCTTACAGAACAATGCTCGACAACTTTTTGCGGCCAATGGTGGAGCAACATCCTAATTTGTGGTTTCAACAAGATGGAGCCACTGCGCATACTGCTAGGCAAACTATTGACATGCTGCGTGAAATTTTTGGTGAACGCATAATTTCAAGAAATTCAGATTTCCCTTGGCCTCCTCGTTCACCAGATTTAACTGCGCCCGATTTTTTTTTATGGGGATATTTAAAAGACAAAGTGTATGTTAACAAACCACAGACACTTGGACATTACGCCGTGTAATGCAAAATGCGCTAAAAAGAGCCAATGCCTGTATCGAGCAAAATGGTGGTCATTTGTCTGATGTCATATTTCACACATAGTCACGTTAAATTTCCATAAAATGTATTTAACATATTAAAATAAATCATTTAAAAAAACCCGTTATTACAAGAGTTACACGTGTTTAACATCACTAGGTCTCATTTGGCACCCAATGCAATATTTGGAAGCATTCGTCAATATGGATCCATCCATCTCACTCAAAAGGTACTCCTTGTTATCTTAACTTGTGTGGTAAAATTACTTTCCTACATCATTCATTTTTTATGTACAACATTCAGAACACAATAATTTCATATCCTCGTTTCTAGCCTGCCCCATTTAAGTCTTCTTAACTTTTTGATACGATATCCTTACGGCACTACACTCTGAAGCGGTCTATTGTAGTCACTTCTCCTGCCCACTGGCCTATCTGTCATTGTTCTGTATGAGTATAACTGAACCAATTCTTGCTCATTGAGTAAATCGCTCCCCATTATTCTGGGATAGGCAACACTGTCTCTTGATATATCATCCAAAAGGCAAACTATAACTACAAAAATGACACCCTCCCCAGACGCCACCACACCGTTAGTTCAGATGTCTGTCTTACAGTAAATTGAAACCACTCCACCAAGTGGCACACATGTTCAAGCACTAATTCCAGCAGGATATTCGGTATTACAACGAAATACGAGCATTTTAAAATTTGGTATCTGGGAAAAAATGCAAAAAATGCAAAGTGGATTTTAAGGCATTTTATGGAAAAGAAAAACATGCTCGTAAAAAAAATGCGCGCTCAGAAGCCAATTTTAAAGCCCTTTGTGTTTTTTATGTTTTTATACCTTTGGAATTTTATTAACTTTCGCATAGTGTGCCACAAACACATTTTGTCCTTGAACCCAGCCACTTTTATAATTTTTTCCACACACCCACACAAACCCATACAAACTTGGTAGACAGCGTGTAAGGCTGTCCAGTGGAAGCCACATTTGTTATAAATTTTAGCCTGCTGCGTGTATACACTAGTATATGAGTAAGTGTGTTGCTCTTATACATATACGAGTATATATAATATATATATATATGGTTAGGTATTGTTATAGTGGGCCCTTTAGTGCGGCGAACGGCATTAAAGGCATTGTTATAACTTCGGGTTCTCATTTCTTCCTGCTAGTCACAACGCACTGTGAAGTGAAATTAATTGTCGCGACCACAGGCGGAGCTGAGACGCAACCACTGTGTAAAGCAGTGACATGTACGAGTATTATGATATACGTAAAGGTGAGAGCCGCCAGCCAGGAGCTCGGAACAGACGCATGACTGGCGTGGCGCGTGTGACGGTTATAAAAGCGGAGTATAAAAAGTTTTGTTGGAAACTTGAGTAATGGTATTAGGTGACTTCTTACTACCTTTCCCTCCTTCCATCTGTCTCTTTCGTTGTCTCTCTTTGACTCTTTCTTTTGGGTATTATGGCTGAGTTTTTTTATGTTTTAGTGGAAACCGTCGACTTTGAAGGTTGAGCATTGCCATTCTGACCACCGAAAGGACTTTACAGTAGAGGTGCTTAGCAAAGGAAAACAAATAAGACTACTTAGCAAAGAGTTTTGAAGTTTTTGATAGTTTCGTGCCGCAAATTGATGCTACATTAATATGCAAGTAAATATATTTAAGAAAAACAGTTGACTTTCTAAAGCATTTACACGAATCGAGGCAAATTTTGTATTCTTATTGAGTGTACTTATAAGCTGGCAGGCAACGAGAAAGTTGATTTTCTCACCAAACTTATAGCATAGTTTTCGAAGCATTCTGCGGAGTTAATGAAGCAGTTCTCAGGTCTGTGAAATATAAAGCATTCTCGACTTCAAACTCAACATTCAAGGAGTGATCCAGAGAATATATTTTCCAAGAATCCCTTTGAAAATTTCCGACTTTATACTAGACTACGACATGATTCTCTTAGAGTACTAATAACACTATATGGGTAAATATAACTTATAACTACCTGTAAAATAGTTAATTCCTTTAGTGTCTGGCTAACACAATGTATTAAATATAATTCTCTTAAAATCAACAAAATGTCAATCTTAAGTCCCCCTATGAATTTTTATTTATTTGCAACTACATTTTAGACAATATTATCAAAGAAAAAGCTCCATCGTCACCGCTTTCAGTTCCCTTAACTTGCCAACAAATTCACGAATGATGTAGCAAAAGTTTGTAATCTTCGGTCGCACAGGTTCCCAGTATGGAAACTTCAATGCACATCGACTCTCTGGCTCGAAGAGGTTATGACCATCAATGGCACAGGAGTGTGAATTTAACTTTTCTGCTCGAATATAGGAACAGAGCCATTAACTAAACTGCATCCTTTGTTAGTGTAACTGATTGTCCAATCAAGGAGGACGTAAATCCTGTAATTAGTATACGAACTATTAGGAAGTTGACTACAATGGGCCGTTCTTG
The DNA here is from genome assembly GCA_920105625.2 of Clusia tigrina. NCBI lineage: Eukaryota > Metazoa > Arthropoda > Insecta > Diptera > Clusiidae > Clusia > Clusia tigrina. The sequence goes on from OV050031.1 coordinate 207,512,974, forward strand.
GTCTGACCCCTAGAATGTGGAAGATTCTACACTTTCAGACCACAGCTGAAGTGTAGCAGTTTCTCCGGATTTACTTAGTTTACCGCCATGATCGACCAGTATTTTGGTTCCATCTCCCGTTGCATAATTTAATTCAACCTTTATTCGGACCAACTTTATTTTTCTCCTTCTTTTCTATTTGTAAATTTATTCTTCACTAAATCCCTGAAAGTTTACCAGGTCTTACTCCTCAATACACTGAAAAGAGCTTCGAAAACTAACAGAGCCAACAACACAACGAACCGTTTGTAGCAATGGCGCCAAGGCACTCACCTTAAAAAGTATTTCAGGCCGCACGTTGTGTCTGCATTTCATGATGACGCTGGATCCGCGCTCCACGTATCTCGGTACTACTAATTGCACATCCAGCTCAGATTGTCCATCTGCAATGGAAGAGAAAAATAACGCCAGAATGAGAAAAAAATTAAATTTGTGCAAAAAAGAAAATAATACAGAAAAAATCAGGAGTATTGCAAAAATTATTCAAAAGTTTTTGCTTCAGCAACTTCGCTCCAGTTGGTGGGGCGAGATTTGTTGGAATGAATGTGTATGACAAACCACAGAAAATCAGCTGCAGCATAGTTAAACTTTGAAAATGGTCACAAAGGAGCGAAAAATCTGGTGAGAAATGAGCGTGAATTTAAAAGTGAATTTTTGCTAAAGTGTCTGGAAAATTGGCGAACAGTTTTTTATAACGAAAAGTGTGAATTCCAAATTTGTTGAAAAGAAAAAGACCGATTTATACTTTTCCAAGTTGTATCGTGTTGAATGAAAATCAACTGAATAAACACCAAGCGTTGTTAGTAAAGTTTTGAAGTTAAGGTAGACTATGAAAGTTTGTGTGATGACCACTTCATTATATTGCTATAAATCGAACCATGTCGAGTTGACCGTTCTGGTCCTCAGTAAATTTCTTTAATTCTCAAGGTAATATGTGGCATTAATGCTAGGTGTGAGATCCACTTGTCTCTTCTAGAGGTTTTTAACATACTTTAAGATAAAATATCAATAGAAATTTTTAAAGGAGTTACGGTTATTAACATAAATCTGCCATTTACCAGTATATGTAAACCATACAATCTTCTTATGTTGAATTGTGAAGACTACCAAATGAGACTATAGAAGTCAGTCTACCTGAAATCAGAGAAACAGCATCCACAACGAAGATAATGGAATATTCTCTGACTGCAGAAGGGGTATTATATTATCTATAATATCTTAAACAGATGCATCTGATATTCTTACACTGTAATACTAAAATCCTCGATATAATTGAACAGCATACGATTAGCAAGACATGGAAATCTCTGCCCAGAATTCTTCCGATTATATAAGAAGAGAATGGAGTCGTTCATTAATATCGCGAACATTTCTTCGTCTGCTTCTTGGACGCACAATATACAAGACAAATTTTGCCTAAGCTCGACTGGAACTTCAGTAACATTATATTAGATTGGTTCTGGACTACAATAAAATACTTGGGCCAGGCTACTTAAACAATGATTATAGACAGGAGCAGAAGAAAGAATAAACCTTTAACATGCCACAGGCAGTTGTCCGGCCCCCTACGGAAAGCCAAGAGAATGAATCCACCATTCCGAATAAAAAACAACAAGCACCACTCCGAATAAAAAACAACAAGCACAAAATAGATCCAACGATAGTAAATCAAATCCATTGATATTAAAATCGGATCATAATGGACTAACTGAGATTCACAAAAGAAGCAGCTACCACATAGCTAAGTATCATCCTCCCGAATATGATGAAGAAATAAACATGGAAACAGCGAGGTTCTCACATAAGCTTCTACATATTAACTACATCATTGTTCTAAATGGCAGCAATTGTACGAGAAATGAAAAATTATGAGGGTGTCATTGATGACTTTTCGAATAGAAATCATATGAACCATTCCTGAGAATTCGGTTTCGGTTTTCCTGCACATATCGTTTAATATGAATAAAAAAAACTTCCAGAAAAGTCTGCTTAATACCTAAAATCTAGGCTCTAGATCGAGCAGAAGGACCTACATCATTAGAGAGAAATATACTGACTGATTGAAGACAGGTGTCATATAATTAAAGAATTTGCTTATAAAATAATTAAAATCTACAGATCTATTAAGGAGTAATCATCAATAGGTCTGTAGTAATAGACAGCAATAACAAATTATTCCCCATCATTGTTCTTTGAGGTGGCTCTGTTTATAATTCGTCGAATAAATATTCCATTCCTGCTCTGATTTGTGACCAAGGCAGTGAAGTTCTACCATAAAATGTTACTCTAGCTCCGCTCCTGGTGATGCAGAGTAGGGTCTACATAACAAATGTGGTACTTGCACGACTCGAACTCATGCGGCTTGAAAAACTTTTATACCAGGAACGAAGCTCTCATATCTTTGGAACTATGCAAGGTAACTACAAATTCATATTCATGGCACACGACAAGAAGCATACGCGGAAGGGGTTGTGTGAACATTCCAGATGTGCACATGCCAACGCGACCACGTTCAAGGCCACAGAGAAAAAGCAAGGCACTAAAATTTAAAGTTTTAGAAAATATTGCTAATATTATATGAGCTGCTTCCACATGCGTGATTTAATATTTGTTTTATTTATTTTTACTTGCATTGCAATGGAACATAAAAACTATTTATAAAAATCAATTGTGTTTCAAAATTTTAAATTAAACAATTTTCCATCAAATTTTAAATTAAACAATTGGGCACGTTTCTGTTACACCGTGATACCTTTGTGCGACCAGAAGGAATCCCATAATTAAAGCTCAATTAAGTTCAGGCGCCTAAAATTCCTTTCACTGAAATTATCAAAATTAAACGGAAATGCAAATTGCCAAATACGAAACCCATTCACAACCAACTGCTTAGACACATGGGCGCACCGACAATGCGCACCAAACAGCGGTCATGCCACACTCGCAGATGATCGATTTTAAAGCAATCACTCGCAATTAACCCCTTTCACACTGTGAGACCAGCTACAGCAACGCCATCGCCATAAATCTTAATTTATTTGCGCAGTGCACACGAACATTTTCGGCCAAATATTTGCCAATGCTCGCACACATTCCCACACACTTTCATTGGCGCTGTCTGCTTAAAACACATGCAATGTGGCGACTGCTGCCATCACAGCCAGGAATGTTAAAGCGTCGAACTGGTTAAATTTCGGTTTAATAAAGAAAATTGTTGAATGCAGAGGTAGCTTGGAGGCTGGTGGCGGGTTGCAGGTTGCATGCCAGTGCCGCAGTGGCATTTTGCGGTCGGCTTTGTAGAACCCCCATGTCGCTCTTACTCGCTGAACACATGCTGAAAAGAGTGTTGGCGTGTTTATGAACTGCGTGATTATTGCAGCCGAAATGGGTTGGAATTAAATTGAAGGAACGACCGAAATCGACTAAATGCAGCGGAAACTCAAAAAGTTCGTGCGCACAGAAGTTAATAAACAACATTCTCGGTAGATTAGTTTTTATACGACGAGTACGCAAACCTTTCAAAATAATGGAAATGAAGGCTGCTAAGCAAAACCATAGATTTACAAAAGTATAGGGTAAGCTTTAAGAGTGCAGTTACTCTTGCTTAATAAATGTCATTGTACCACAATCAATGGGAGCAATTCGTTCGTTGAAAGTAGAGAATATCCCCAAAAAAGAACGCAAATTACGTGCGAAAATTGACTCCTTCGCTTCCGACATTTTATGTATTGAAAAAATGTGTCGAACTCGTTCTATTCAAATATAAATACAAGATATACAATTTTGCAGTGCATCTCTCCAAATTTGTGTAGTTTGTCTATGCAAATAGATTCTTTCATGTTTTAAGGATTGTTTTTGTTACACTGGTTGGAAATTTTCAAATTGTTTCACATTCTTTAAGCGTATTTGCCAGCTATAAACACACACGTCAGTCATTTCAGTTCTAGATGGCACACTTTCTCATCAACTACATTTTAATTCCTTTATTTCAGCTAAGCTTCTTCCATGTGTATCTGCATATGTTTCAAATATGGCACTGATATTGGTGATAATGCATAGTTTTACAGAAACAGAAGGACAAAGCTTTTTTGTCATTGGTCATTCGCTTAAAAAACGCCTTTTCGCGTCGCCTTTTCATAATGTAAACATTATATCCCTTGACATATCAGAACACTTTTAGAGATATTGTAGGTCTTCCTGCACAAAGTGTTCCAACTATGTACAATATTACTACAATGAAATATCCGACGTGGATATAAAATATGGGAAAGGCCGTAAAACTGTGTCCAATGGCAGTTCTAAGGAATTACTGGTTCATTCAAAATCCTATTAACAGTATTTATGAACGAAATTGACATTAATTAAATAGATTTAACTGTTCAAAACAGTATAAAAAAGAAAGAAGAACAAATTTATCCATGTAACGAAATGACATTGCATTCAAGTTATCACCTGATAAGTTAATATGATAATATATTTCTAACATTATTACTAATGGCTTTTTTATTAACCTTTAAAGAAACCCCCTCACTAGGCTAATTAATGCATAATTACTGTGATTGGATCTAATATGGAATAATAAACCAGCTGTAATTGTCTGAAAGGGACATTAAAAGTAACAACAAATAAATGTAAACATTTTTATCATAGATAATTTCGGAAATACGAGCTGAATTGATTTTAAGTCATTGAGGTAGCATAGGCTGATATAATTTGATTGACCGCAGTATTTAATTTTTTTTTTTTGTATTTATAATGTCATTGACATGTCGCAATATGTACAATTGTATCCTTCAATGTATCCCTTTAACGAATCTAATGGGAATTCTTAAAAATTCATCAATGGAGTTGGTCACCTCCTGATTTGTGGGGTACTAGATCCACAGGAACTAAATTTTCTATCAGGATTGACGCGCAGATTTCCAATTATTTTCGATTGCGCTACAACAGTAAAACGCTTCCCATACTACACAATCTACATTCTGCATACTATTGCATTCAACTGTTCAAAGCTACTGCCGGACAAGCTGTCAAGTACTCTAAGTGATATTGGCTGTAACAGGATGGCAAGAATGTCAAGAGTGCCTAACGAAAACGAAGGGGGCATAATTTTCATTCCTCAGCTTTAGCAATGCGAGGATGATTGTGTGCGGGAGAACACGAGCGATTTGGTATCATGAACGTATGTAGTAATCCCAACTTAGATGCAGTTGTGAGGGTAAATATATAAAGCAATGTACTAAAAACAACAAAAATTTGCCAAAACTGAACAACCAAAAATTACTCATACGCCACGTGCTGCAAATTGATGAAGTCATTACCAATGTGTATACCCAAATATGTAGTTGTTGGCTTTAATTAAAGTTGCAAGTACCATTTTTACTAAGTTCAGCTCTAAAATTCTGCAGGAGGAAAACACTTTCAGCCACAAAAAACACCGAAAAATGAACAACAAAAATGCGTGTTAGCGTGCCGACACCAAATACAATCAAAGTTTCTTCGACATTTTGTTTGTAGTTTTTTTTCCCTGCTTCACTTCCTATTATTCTGCCAGCAATTTATATGCTCACACTCCTCCAGCCCACAGGCACACCAACTACCTTTACGACCCATCATTTAGAGCCACTCTAATTTCTTAATATATTTTGGAAGCGCTTTTTTCGACTGTACGAGTATTTATTTGTGTACACGTGCTGCTGAAGTGTTCAAGCTTTAAACGAGAAATCAATAATTTAGCAATTGCCTCAAATATATGTTGTAAGTGCTTATGTAGTGGATGTTCTATATATATATATATATATATATATATATATATATATATATATATATATATATATATATATAAGCTGTCCTGAGTAATGACTCGAACAATTTACAAATTGAAAAGGACGCTATTGTAACCGTGATGGAATCTCAGATAAATGCCGTTTGTCTCCTCTGACTGATATCCGCCCACGATTTTCAAGCACCTACGATTATCAGTCATGGTCGCTGGTGTAATTTGATTTCAAACTGAGCCCTCTTACACAGCAATACAAAATGATGCAGTGTAGAAAATTTAATCGCAAGCACCACGAACAATCAATGTGGGCGTGAACAATATCACTTCTTCGTGAGAAAATCCTAAGGCTTGCTGCTATAGAAACACACCTCAAGCATTCATTTTTAAAGCACAATCAATTGACAAGACAATTGGCTCCATGAAGGCACATTTACGCTGCCAATCGATTGTATTGAAGTGCTGCACAACTACTTCCAGTTCCTGAAAGACAGTAAAAAACGGAAGGAGCTGTATGAAATATTAATAGTATGAAAAGAAAATGACTTCTTTCCGGATTTTCTGTTTTGCTCCGTTTGCTCGCAAAATCACACAGAAATATTATGAATGACAGCCAAGTTGTCATTTCTTGTGCTCTGCAGTGAAACAAAAGAAGCCTGTGCGGTCTGCCATTTAAAGCCTAGTGAAAAGGCATTAAAAGATAAGTAGCTAGGCTTATCACACACCAAACGTGGTAGATAGGGGACATTTACGTTATGTGGGCTTTTTGTTTAGTTTCTTGACTACCGGCTTATATTGTTCATAAGTTCAACTTTATAAGAAAAACACAGTAATTTATTTATTTTCCTACTCTTCAACATCTCAAGGATATGGTACGCATATTAGAAACTTAATTACAGGACACACATTTCGGTACGACTTCTGAATGTGTTTGTTGAGTTTAAATGCTGTGCCCTTTCATCGCAGGTGAACGCGTTGTAAACAAAACTTTCCAATCGAAACTAATTCCATTAATACAAGTCATTATCCTGTCATCAGTCACGCGAAATGTCATCACAAATATTTTAACGCACACAAGGCTTGGAGGAGGAGAGATATGGAGCAGAAACTTTCCGACCGCAACTTGTTGCAAGGCGAAACTTTTTCTATCCAGGACGAATTTCGTACCGCTCTAATTTAAGGCATGTTAACGAGCAAAAATTCATGAAAGTCCAATCATACTGACGCTCTTTAGCATGACATGAATAACTCATCGACGCCCCTTCCATACGTTTGAGCTCCTCCCACGATCAAGCATTTTATAATCATGTTGAATGTTGGCATTTCATGCGACGTTTTTTCGCCACCGTTCCGTGGCCATCCTGCGGATATGTTTTGGCAGCCAGCCAGCGCTGCAACAGCAGCTCAACATGCCGCATGAATGTTCGCTGCTTTTTCGTCAATTATGTGCGCATTTTCTGTCCCGTTTTCCGCTTTTTTTGTTTCGGAAATTTTCGTGTGCTGCAAGTATAAAGCCGTCAAAATATGACCGACCTCCTTTGTTTTCCGCTCAACCGCAAATAAAAGCGCAGCTGTTAACCTCTGCGACATGCAAAAAAACCCCAAAAAAGCGCACAAAAAATTCCCAAAGAAGCAAGGAGAAAAACTTGAGCGTTAAACTATTTTCTCATGAGCGCAAATTTATGAGTCTCCATGAGGGCAGTCATAAAGATGCATGTCAACAGAACGCAAATATTCAATCAATCAACATTAATCAAGGCACTTTCTGGAGATAATGCTGCAAGCAGCACGCCGAGGGCAGCCAGTAGGTGAATGTAAGGACGATGTAAAACTGGCAGGTAAATATGCAGAGAGCACCTTACCAAGCTTTTCAAATTAATATGTGTTTAGTGTTTCACGCTCCGGCCCAGAGACCAGGCATTTGATTTATGATTGAAAAAATTAAATTTCATTATAAATTATTGTGTTTTGCATTCATTGCAGCGTGCGGTGGGAAAAGCCCTGTAGTCTTTGGGGGGTGTTTAATATTTATTGAGCTGTTTGTTGTTTTACTTAGATGAGGATATATATTAACAGTTACACAAGGTCCGGAAATATAAGGCAACCTCTGAGTAGAGTCGATTGTGGGTTAGAGTGTTACGTAAAGTCAGCCAGTCCAGGCTACTTAATCCAATACAGATTCTCCCTCCTGCTTCCTTGCAGATTCTTACTTCCTACGCGCACACTGCTAAAATGCATTTATTCATTTATTTTACCTGTACAATTATTTGTCTAACGTTCCAGTGAAGTACTCCATACACAAATCGAAAGGAGTATACTTGGGAATTGTGATTGATCCAAATCTATACTTGACTTCCTAATTTAAGGTTTCTGGATTTTTTACTCGTAAGTTGAAATGAGTTAAAAGTGTGGTGCGACAATTAACGTAATAAAGAATTATACAATTCGAAAGTACATAAGTAAAAGAATGGCAAGAATAGCAGGACACCCTTGGCAAAGCACAAAATAGAAAAGTCACACAATTATGTCACTATTATTATTTTTATAATTCGTTCGCAGGATACTGTGGGAAACAATTTGTTGCTTATTCTCATATTTATAAATTCATGAAAAGTGAAAGTATTCAGTATATCAGTCGGCAATTTATTAGGGAAACAAGTTAATTACTATCATAGGTTAGTTAGTTTAGCTGAGTGAGTAAGCTACAGTCTTGTGTCGTATTCTTGTAGTTAGGTTAGGTTAGGTTAGACTTCATATTACTTATACCTGGCCCTGACTGTTAACTGCAGTGTCCAAGAGCACTACAGTACTCAGCCTCGTTGGTAAGGTGCATATAAAGGTTACCCAGTTGGCACCCGCGGGGAGGATATAGCTAAGAGGAATTTCGCCAACCTATTCTTGTAGTTAACTGCAGAGTTTTTTTTTATTAGTTCAGCTGAACAGTGATGTGATGTAAATTATTATTATATTCAATTCCCACAACCTTCATGATCTTTACTAGCTGGTCACAAGCAATGTAACCATGTCATCCTTGCTTACGAAAAAGCAGGAAAATTCACTAAAATGGCATCGGTAAAGCACAGCACATATCCTACTGGTAGCTTTTTCATGTCGAATGTTTATGAAGGATTCTAAATAGACATTCAAATGGACTATTTTCATGTAGCCTCATGCTTCACTTGATCATCCATCAAGACGTCAATCGGGACTTACAGATAATCAAAGCCATTGGTATGTTGATATGACCACAACAAAGCTCATTGAACAAATGAACCCTTCATTCAATTATTTTGAATTCATTTATTTGGGCGTGATTTATAGAGGGAAACTTAATTTTAAATGCACTTTAAGTCAAACACTTAATGACATGATATATTCTGAATAACGGAAGCCATCTAAAGTGGACTATGTAAATGGCGCATTAAGGTATACGCAATAATTTAAATAATTATCAGCTTTCACTACGACCAAATCCCATATGAGCAAAGCGTTTACTATGCCGCACAAAACAGGTATCGGGACAAAAAGATTTGTGTTTGACTGCAAAGATAAGAGTCCAGGTAGCCACAAATAATGATTTAAATTGATTGACATAGAAATGCGCTTCAGCTTTAGCTGCAGAACACACAGAAAAACACTCGCACACCACAGTACCAGTAATTATAAGTTCATTACTATCACTTTGTGTAATTGTAGCTGTGTACGTCAAGGACAAAACCACAAAACCCAATACAACAACAACAACAACAACATCAGCAGTAGCTATGAATGAAATATACAATTAGAGAAATATTTGTATTAATGTTAAATCAATATTTGTACTTTGGGAGTTATTGAGGAGAAAATCACTTAAAAGGTTTCCCTAACACAAGCAACCTCACGAACAACACACACGCCTAACGCACGCATGAGTGGCAGCTCCTCGAGGGAAGCACACACACACACACACATCGCCACAGCCTGTTGCAATGACAACGCAATTACGAGTATCTGTTTTTCCATACGTATTCAATAATCGTATACTTTCCTTACTGCTGCTGAATCATTACCGACACAATGGCTTGACATTCAGACATTGTCCTTTCGGCGCTTATGGTCACTAGTCGTCAATATGCCACTTTTTGCTGCCGCGGGAACCACTTCAGTCAGCCCAAACGGTCGGCAAACGCAGCTGTGTCGTCTTCGCCAGCCGCTCCTTCTATTATGCGCATTATTCGCTTTCTCTGTTATTATTTCTAATTGTTTGGATTTGCTGCCACTTGGTTTGCTGGTAATGATGACGGCGACATTCTGGATGATATTGTTGATAATGATTACAATGATGACGCTTATGGCTATTATGATGCTAGCTTTTGGCTTCCTTTATACTTGCTCATTTGTAGCTGCCTCAGCTAACTGAAAGTGTTGCGAATCGTTATAATTCGATTATAATTTTCAGCAGGCATTGAAGTGTGCGCATAATTTCTGATGGCCCATTTTCTAATTGATTAGCGGCCATGTGGCTGCGATAGTTAACAACTGGGAAGCTAAGCACGCCACGAAAATGTCTGAAGGCCATAAAGTGGGGCATATGGTTTCCATACAATACGAGTATTCGTTCTGAAAATTCAGGGGTGACTATAATAGCAGTGAACTGTAATTTAAACCACAAGTCAACCGTCAAATGAGGTTTTTAAATTATCAGCGAATACATTTTTTCAAGACAAATTTTTGGAGTTGTATTTGTTTATTCTGCTTAACAAGGACTCGCAGAGAGACAATGTTTTAGCATCGTAACCAACATAACAGCAAATTGTTTTCCACCACCCGAGATGTCATTTAAAATATAAGCGTGTTGGAAAAATTCACGCTTCCGCTTATTATTTTTCACAGTTCCGCTTGAGCTACACCCCTAGCCAGACAAAAGGAAGAGCTTCATCATAATCAGCACCGCACCTTCACTACCAAGCACGACACAGCCAGCCCTGGGCTCAAGTTTTATGCGCACTGCATGCAAAAATATTCGAAACGAGGAGAAGGAATCGCAAGCATTAACGGAAATAAATCTTGTTTATCCATATCTGTATATACGAGTGTCCTCATCTGTTTTGTGTGGTTGTGTGTCTGTGTATTTGTGCATTTTATTGTATTGTGTGAGCGAAAAAATTTAAATATTATGGAAGAAAAAACCTAACAAACAAACAAAGCCAACATGAGAAACATGGAAAATCTTTGCTTTTTATTTAAGAGAGACAAGGGTAAGGAATGTTCGAGGTAAACTGTGGCATAAGAAAGGAAATTGCTGTCAAGGACGTTTCCGCTAACGGAAACAGTAGCGCACGCATACATTTCATTCATTTCTCCATTCCGAACGGATGTTAGATATTTACTGGTCCACTGAAGGACACAGCCGCGCGGTGAAATAACTTAATGGAGAAAATTTTGGAAAGAATAAGAATTCCTGTATCTGAAGTTTGAAACTTTTACCCAGCAGAAGGATGTCACGGTTTGCACAACGACGTGTGGGAGACATTTCCGAAGAGCAAACTTCGCTTCTGGATACGTGCTACAAAACTTGCGTGAATGTTTTACAATTCAAGAACTGATTGCATGAAGTGGAGGGTTGATTCTAGCACAGCAGCATTACAATAGAACATAAGAACGCTAAAGTGAAGTAGTGGAAAAGTCAGAATACGGGTGGCAATACCAGAAAATCCACATGAAGGGTATAAATCGACTAATTAATCGAAAGATTATCGAAATCATCACTGCGGAAAAAAATAAGAAATATTGATAAAACTTAAAAATGTTTGCAATACAATTTTTTTAACTCGATATTTATTTATTTATTAATAATCTAATTACAATTAAAATTATAATTAAACAAAAGCACCAGCTGCCAGGGCTATCGGCTAACTAGATAGATATATAGGTGTGTTTAAGGGTGTTATAAATTGCGATCTGAAAGATCTATTGTGATGCCCCTATTTATTTGAAAGATGAGGATAGTCTCATCTATAAATCTTCTGTCAGATTAATTTCCGACAGGAATTCATCTATTTTGGAGGAATCAAGATGAGGGATCTTGCTCATATCTAAGATATAATCTTCAAAACACCTGAGTCTATTGTGTGCCAATGGTCCGAAGTCTGTGATCAGGTGCAGTGAGGTTTCTTCACTTTGTCCACAGAATCGACAGATGGCATCTGAAGATATACCCAACTTGTTCAAATGGTAGTAGAGTCTACAATGTCCGCTTAACTAAAAGTACTAAAAGTAAGTAAAAATGTATTACAATTCTATAACTTAGTTATACAAGCTATATATATATATATATATATATATATATATATATATATATATATATATATATATATATATATATTAATTCCATGACATTTGACATAACAAAACTATACTTATGCTAATAAAGTTAACTAAAAGACATAATTAGAAAGAGAAAAGAGTCAAATATCGCTCCTAGTCGGAGCATAGAGCGGTCCCAAAAGCTCTCCAACGGTTTCTATCAGCAGCCAGATGTCTTATTTCGTTCCAGGTGGCTCTGTGGTGACTTTCGGCGTGGATATGTTTGTCGTGGGCGTCCTGCTTTCCGACTACCATGTGGGTTCCATTGAAAGGCCATCTTTGCAATGTTGGTGTCTTCTCTACGCAGAATGTGCCCTATCCAGCTCCACTTGCGTCTTTTAACTTGTGTGTCAATAGGCTCGCTATTGGTGAGCTATACACATGCATTATTAAAACTCTTTAGAGACATTGAAGGCAACTATATTTTTGTAACAATTTTCTTAAAAGGATTATAGAGCTTACTGACCTAGAACATTTGCTTGTAAAAATGCTCTATAAAAGTTCAAAAAGGTTTTATAATTTTTCTATTAATATATTAACTCTACTAAGAAATTATATGGGCTCCTTCATATTTCTTATTCATCGTTTGAGAACTATTTATTCTAACAACAGATGATTTATTTACTTGGCTGATACTGTATTCCACAACTGTGTATTTTCGAAGGACATCCGAAGGGTTTACAAGACTGGTCATTTACACTACTGTTTACAGACATGTGTAAAGTGCAAGGATGACAAATCAAAATAATTTAAAGATGTTAAGTTACTTTTTCAAAATTGCATACGAAGATTATCGATTTGACTTGGAACTCAGACGTTGCCTTATCTGCTAGTCACTCTCTTGCCGAGATTTATAAGTAAGCGAAATCCAAAGATATAAATATTTGTACCATATTTGCCTGAACGATATCAACCAACTTAACAAGATTATTTCTATATCTACCGTGTATAGAACTTTTCCATTTAGAAGAGAGCATCACTGGCTCCGACTTAGCAGCCATTGAAACAGCAAATAAATAAAATAATGCGGCCAATAATATGCACGCAATTCCTGAAATGTTGATATAAATCCCATTGTCTAAAGTTGTCAGTGTACGAACACAAAAGAAATATGGGTAAGAGGAGCAGCCCACGTTTCTTTTGCCAAGCCAATCACTTCGCTGTGTGTGCATATAATTGGAATGACACTTGTTACACGGTTACATGGAATTGCTTTAAACCAGCCCAGATACTCGTAGGCATACGACATTTACAAGTATTGCAGCTGGAGTCGACATTAATGCGAAGCGCGTTAAAAAGCTGCAAAATAAATTAAATGGAGAATGTGTGTTCAAAAGAAGAAATCAAATTAGAAGCGACAATTTTTTTACCGTCCTGACATGCAGAAGAGAGGATTAGGTTACGACGTTTATTATCTGACATTTTACCCTACTTGTGCTCGTTTACTGCCTTCTTGCACAAATTGCTGGCAGCTAAACAAAGATAAGTCAGATAAAAAGCTCAGCTACAATGTTAAAAATAGAGGATTGGATCGTCAGCGTGATTATTTAAGTGGAAAGGAACTTTTGATTCCCTGGATTCAAGAATAACTCGTACTTGTATATATATTGCAGTACAATGGTATCGAACTATAGGACCAACTATGTCCTGTGAAAGATGGCCAAATCTAATCGATTATTTTGGAACAGTAACTACTTTTAGAAAAACATTTTCATTACATAAACAGGTGGAAAAGAAAGAATATTCCGTTTTTTGGGATAAAGATGCCACATCATTTGCGTTCCAAAAATTAAATTTTATAGCTAAGATATGGGGTCATATTTTCAGAGTTATAATAAAATAGACTGGGTAAGGATAATTCAGCAAGCGAGCTAAGGTCATCATTAGTACGTACCACTACAAAAGCTTGCATTGTACAAATCCGTAGTTTACGACAACATAAAACATTATGCTATAAGGCATATTATGATAGCTTCGAGTTAACATCGATTTAGATTTAGCAAGCATTTTGCAAAGATACTTTGAAAAGAAAGTAATAATTGAGAGTACTATTGGAGTTACACTCAAGCTTGTTTTCAGTAAAACTATCAATGTGCGAAATGTTTCAAGGATGATCTGCTTTTTTCCACAGAATGGTCAATAAAATACAATTGATTACATGTCGGACAAATTGTTCACAAGTTTCATTACTACGAGGGGTACTATTTATATTTCGGGAATAGCAAATAATAACAGACATTTTTAAATGAAAATGGCTTTATTGCTTTTCAAAATATTCCCCTTGATGATCAATACACTTTTGCATTCGTTCAAACCATTTGTCATAACAGTTTTTCCATTCCTCTTGAGACACCTCCAAAACATGGTTTTTGAACGCTTCCACTGCTTCTTCGGCGCTCGTAAATCGTTGACCACGCAGTTTACCTTTGATATTCGGGAACAAGAAGAATTCATTGGGTGCCAAATTAGGACTGTACGGAGGATGAGTCATCAATTCGATGTTTTGACCGCCCAAAAATTCACCTGTTTGACGTGATGAGTGAGAGCTCGCATTGTCATGATGGAGAATGATTCGTCTTTGGCGGTTGGTTTTACGAATTCCTCCGAAGACTTCCGGCAAAACAAACGGTCGTGTACCAGTCAGAATTGACCGTCCTACGTTGCTTAAGCGGAACAGTGGCCACATGACCCATTCGGCCAAAGAAATAGGCGACCATTTACTTCGCTGTCAACTTTTGTTGGATTTAGCTCGTCTTGGAATACCCACACGGTCGATTGTTGTTTTGGAATACCCACATGGTCGATTGTTGTTTTTATCAGTTCACGCACTGGATCTTGGACGACCTTCACGGAGTTCGTCGGCGAACGAACCACGACCACGATTGAATTCATTATACCAGCGATATACTGTGGTTTTTATGGTGCTTTATCGCCATACAAAAAACTGAGTTCATCGACACATTCTTGTTTAGATAATCCACTTCGAAAGTTGTGAAAAATAATCCAACGAAAACCTTCTCTTGAAATTTCCATTTTTTGGCCAAATTGATTTTCTTAACTCACTGTAAACAAAACAAAAAGCACTTGTACATCAACACGTTGTGAGTACGTTTATGCTAAAAAATGCCAAACTTTATTATGGAGTTGCCAGATTTTTGCTATTGACATTAGTGTTGCCAGTTCCCCAAATATAAGTAGTACCCCTCGTATCATAACTGCAATTAACAGATATATCCAATGTAATATAATCAAACTAATATCCGATAGTTGAGACTAATAAAGCTTCAAGGAATAGTTTAAACCTTATGATGCAGCAGTTCAATATTATAAGGCAGTTTGCTGCCTGATTGAATTTTAAAATTTTATATATAAATTTAATTTGAACGTCAAATTAGTTGCAAACCTTTCTAAATCTTCTGAAAACTTTGAAGTTATATTGCCTGCTGGACTGCTTGAATGACTGAGTTTTTGGTTTAGCTTTTAAGTGGCTATCTAAGGCACAGACACACTTACGTCACGTAAAGCCCAATAGAAAAAAAAACATACTTGTTGGTCTTTTGAAGACTAACTGCTTGTAAAATTAAGTTGATTTATGAAAAGACCACATTCACTTCCCTTAATAAATTTCGAGTTATCAGTGAACCGTTTACACGAAAAATATCATTCAGCTTCGGTGTATAAATTCGTCACTATCTGTGGTATAGTTGGCCATCGATGGGTCCTAGAATCAAAACATGCCTATCTATGTTTCTTTCTATATAGTTTTCTCCTAGGTGTTCATAGGACTTCCCCGACATCCTTGCCACCATAATAATAATCTTAGAAACATATAAAAGAAGGTACAATAAGGAAAATCATTAATTTCTTAGGAGTGGTGAATTAACGATATGCAAAATAGCTGAGTATGCAAATTGATTAAAGAATATTAAGCTAAGGTGACTGAGTTTTCTCTGATGCGAGCAATTCAGGAAGGCATGTTCAAGTTCGTAAATATCAATGAAAGCCCACAACTTACGCTTTCAAATGGAAGTCACATACAACATGTAGGGTAAACAACAATTTAAGTAGGTAAGATTACAAAGAAAAATAAAATCAACAGCACAAAAATTACATCCTTCTACTCCTTCACGATTTGTATTGAATATTCACAAAGAAAATGAAATTACCACCCAAGCGAAGAGTACATTTTTATAAATAACAGCACAATATATTTGTAGTAAATAATGGCTTGGCTATATACGAGTATATATATATATTTATATATATAAACAAACTCGTATGGGAACGTTCTGAAGTTTTGCTTTGGTCAGCAGTAGATACAATGTTAACAAGCTATGTCCTTGACTTTACTCCAAAAAAAAAAACGTAGCCGGCACCTACATGGAACCATTGCTCGCCGCTTATGTTGTGCCGGAAATTCTGACTGCTCAGCGCAACAATTTGCAATTCCAAATTGTTACCACATCGATTTACATACAAATAGTATTTTCCATATTAAAAACTAACTGCGCTCAGTCACACTTCGGGTCCAACCAATATCTGCAAAAGTGGAAAAGTATATTTCCATAATCAAAGCAGACTCATCTAACGCGCTTTGACAACAATGCCAGAGAGTGTCGCAGTGTTCTCTTTTTTCCAGCATTTTGTTGGACACTTTACGACACCTGCTGCCAATGAGCAATGTTTTATCTCTGTTTTCACAGTGTCAACTCCGAAGTCATGCAAATCGGTAAGTAAGTTTGGCAGAATTGCCACTCCGAGTTTCACTGGCAATATATTAGTTTAGTGTCCTTTCCCAGCGGCAACTGACAACGGGGCTTTACTCGAGAAGCCAAAAAAAACTTTTCTTTTCACCTTTCACAGTTACATACATGTGCACACACACGCACACAGAGAGGGAGAGGCCGAAAAGTGGTAAATCGGAAATAAAGTGATGGCAAAATGTGTATTAATGTGTGTGGCAATAAATCTCCCTATGATGAATGGACATAATCAGCTCATATTTGCAGGAAAAAACTTTCATTTCACTTTTTTGCTTTTGCTTTTTTGTGGCCATTGTTTTTGTTGTTTGGCGCATATAATTTGGGATTCATTTCAGAGATGAATTGTACAAAACTGAGCTACTCTTACATTAAAGCTGTGCACTCGCATCCCTTTTGTGGCTTCCATCAACAGCAAATCAGGATGCTTAGGTACACAGAAAAACTTCAACCTAATGACTTCAATTTGTGTGGTTTTATCTCTTGCAACATTAAAATATTGACTGCAGCATTTCAGAATACCTTCATTATCAGTTTGAATGCCGCAGGCTACCATATTTCTAAAGCTGCCATAACTCATACCGCCCCCATTTCGTGCGGCCAACCACGGACTACGTTGATGATTTCAATGATTCTAATCAATAATTCACGCAACAATTTCACACCCAAAGGGCGCATTAGCATGAGTTCCAATTACTACTGATGGACCTTCGGGCCTCCTCTGCTCTGCTCAGCTCTGCTCCTCTATCCTTTAGATTTTTTTAATATTACTCCTTTTTATTTCGATGTCTGCGAATGTGTTCGTTTGTGTGTGTGTATGCTTTTAATGCCCGTGAGCATTTCATTCTGTCGTGGCTTTCTCTCTTTTGCTGTTTTGTGTTTTGGTTCTTTTGTAGCAATAAAAGTGAGGAGCCAGGTTCGTGCGGCGCGTTACTGGCGCTTCCCTCACAATTTCTTTTTGAAAATCGTGTACATGCCAGTCTGCTGGCTTTTGTACGCCGCACACGTATTTTCGTTTTTAGTTATTTGTTGTTGGCAATCGTCCTGAAGTCGGTATTGTTTTGTTATACGTATATCACGTCAGCCCAGGCATTACCTACCTTAAACTTTAAGCAACAATTTGGAGCATGTGCTGTGCAATATTCCTACCTTGCACTCTTTGACTTCAGTTGTGGCAAGTTGAGGCACGAAGTACACGAAAGTGTTTAAAGCGAATTATCCCAGGAACGAATTAATTTAAATTTATTGCCAAAAATTGTAAATTTAAATTAAGGCGAGGCAGAAACAGGTGAAGAAACCTTTCCGTGTTCACGCATTATCGTGCGCTGTGCTCGTATATTGTAATTTATATATTTCAAATTAAAGTCATAAATAAGAAGAGTCGGAAATGAAAAATAAAATATTAGTTCAATAAAAATTAATAATAAAAATATTGAAATATTAAAAATCAAGTCTGAGAAATCTTCCAGAAATATTTTCGAAACAAAAATATATGCTCGTCCCAAACTTTGGGTATGAAAATTTCGCTGCAGTGAATACTTTGAAAAATTTCCGCACATATCCATTTCCCGATACACACATCAATTGGGACTCTTGGAGAGCACAACCTGGGGAATTTTGAGCAAAGATTTGATGGAGCCCATTTTCACTTGTGTGGATACATAAATAAGCAGAATTGCCGCATTTGAGCCAAGGAAATTACTGGGAAACCTTTACATAACGATCTTGTTACTGTTTTGTGCGGTTTCTGGTCCAGTGGAGTTATAGGATCATATTTATGAATGGATGTCATTATTGCGACATGCCAATAAATCATGTTTGGCCAATTATATAATAATAGTGAAGACATGGATATGAGTGATATAGGATTTCAATGTATTTATTGTGGACGAAATTTCCCCAACGAAATGTTACGCACACAAAAATTCGAAAATGAAAGACCCTGTATATATGAGAACAAACGGGTACAAGTGTGATCATTACTCAAATTAATAGAATGAAAACTAAATTTCCGTCTATATTCTAATAATACTCATAGATTTACTCTTAGCATATATAACAATCTTAAAAATTGTGAAAACCCTTTTATAGCAACTATTCCGGAACAATGTTAAAAGTTACAGAAGGCAAAATACATCGTTAAAGCCAAAAAACCTGAACATTCAAGCGTTACTGTTATGGCACCAAAGAAGATACAAAGATACCAATGCCGAAAATCTCACTATTCAGCTGGGAAAAGATCTTAGAATCGCACCAATAGTGAACAACAAATTTCATGTACAGGATAATATTGAAAATCCAAACGAATTTGAAACATTGTACCGAATATACGACGTCCTAATCTCCGTTGGAAGGACCAAGTCGACGATGACCTGATCGCGCTTAGTATTTCTAACTGGCGTCATCGCGCGCAGAGCAGAGGCGAATGGCGCAACATTTTGGTAGCGGCCAAGACCGACCGTCGGTTGTAGTGCCAGCTAAGTAAGTAAGTACCGAATACTAACCATCTCAAGTAACACCGCTGAGATAGGGAACCAACAATTAGATATAGGCCTAAATTACTATGGAACTCAGATAAATTTATATATTAATGTGACATCTGACCTAGTGATTGGAGAGCAATTTTTCTTGACCCACAACATCAGGCAACTGAGTAAAAAGACATCACCGCACTTGGATATCATAGCGAATGTTCGTTTGAAACATTCAAGGAAGCCGATTAAAATCATCAACAAGTCTTGAACTGAATTATCCATAATTTCTTGTAGTCCGTATATCTCAAGAACTAAAAATAGTTAACAGAATTTTTGGTTGAAGTTTCAAAAATCAAAATAAATGGTACAAAATTTTGATAAAAATTAATAATTTACCTTCTAAATTAATGAATAATAATAACCAATGAAAAATAGTAAAAAATAATCATTCCACCATATACTCCAAATATAATTAATTATAAATATAATAACTTTATTCCAATATTAGTACCAATAAATGGTCAAACATCATAAGCCGATAGCCCTGGCAACCAGAGCTTATATAATTATTTATAATTTTAATTGTAATTAATTTTAATAAAATAAAAAAAATTAAAAAAATAAAGAATTGAATAGAACTCTTTAGAAAATGAAAAGTATAACTGTGGTATCATATGCATGATATTTATCAGTCGAACAAATATGTTAAAGCAGGTAACCTAGTAAAAAACTCTAATAAGATTAATAAGATTAATATCGAAGAATATATGATTATTCCATTTTGAATATAGGTACCGATAAGCTCATTGATCAATTCAGTGAACTCTGCAGTATATTCTAAAACGCATATGTCCACTCCCAATCATTCGTTGCACACAACTATTACATTTTATATAATTTTGTTCGACATTCAAAATATATTTAAAATGGCATAATATTTATTAAAGTAGACTGCCACACATACAGTTCCTCCACCATCTGTCCTTCGTATTAACAGCAGTCCTTAAATTATATATTATTACTTTACTACACATGCCTTTTTCAAAGCTCGTTTCAGTTGCCGCAACTACAACGAAAACAGCACACAAACATGAGCGAAAATGTCAACCCGCACAAAAATAAACTTACAACAAAAGCCGACAAAATATCAACAGAGAAAAATGAACTACTCGTACTTATGCTGCGAAAAGGGATAAACACAAAGGAAACACTCGTACGTTGACATGTTTTGCCTTCCTAACGCAGATTTGATAAGAAGAAAAAATCCTGTACATAAAAATAAGTCTGCGGAAACAACGAAAAGCTGAGAAAGGCAGCGCACTGACGTAGACCAAACCAAACGACAATACTCCTAAGTACGGCAATGGAAGTACCCGAAATTCATACACACACACACACACACACAACGCACATGAAGTCACAATACACACTCAACAACGTGACCAACAATAAGCCACCAGGGGGAAAAAATAATGTAAATGCAAATAAATGAGTATGGCAGAATAATCATGTCACAATAGACCCCACTGACAATGCGCGTAATGTTGAAGTGCATAGTTCAGTGCGCTGCTAGCATGGGCAGGATTCGAAGAGTCCCTAGCCTTGGCATTATACCGCATAACGCTCTAAACTTAACTAATATTTGCATTTATATACTTAAAGAAAGCATTTATTTTCTTTTTAAATTCGTTCAAGATCCTCCGAAAAAGACGTGCGAAGGGCTCGCAAATTTTGTGAAATTTAATTCTTGCTGTTGTTGTTGTTGCTGCTGTTCTTGAGTTGCTAATAATATCCTTATTACTTGGCAAAAATGTGAAAGTGCGCTCATACATAATTTAACCGAAGCTAAAGCCCCATTATTATTATCAAGCACCGCAGTTTAATCCTCGTTGACTTTTTGTTATTATTTTTTTATTTTTTTTTTTTTGTAATTCCTTAAGGATTTCGCATCCTTGAGTGCGCTTAAGGCAATTGCCGCATATTTGACTTTTCGCCGCTTACGCCACTGGATACAATTATTGAGAATTGGGATTTGATTGCGATCTAAAGTTAAGCAATTGTTTTGGAAATATTCCACGACCCATGCCAGCATAAAACGCCGAAGACGAAACTGTGTTGTCGTGCTCAGATAATGAAACTTTATGCTGTACGAGTATATTGCTTAAATTGGGCTGAAATTGAGTTTAGAATTTCAAACGACGCAGCGCAGCGAAGTTAAAAGCAGCTGATTTTGTGTTGGCGAGTCTGCGGCGACACACAATATTTCCACCCACCAAATATTGGTTGTAAATGATGTTAACAAATATGGTATCACTTTCAAGGGAATTTGTTAACTTACTCGTAGTCGCTGGGGTATAGATAACTTCACACTCAGGGAAATGTTGTCAAAGATGTGTTGCAAAATTAATTCTAAACTGTTTTACTTCTGTAAAATATGTGATTCAGTGTAGCGATCAATCAAAGCCAGTGCTGAGTCTACATAAAATGTATCAAGTGTACATCGTAAGCATTTGTGAAAGGGAATGGAGTTCGTCATGGTATTAGGAGGGCACTTAGAGTTGATAGACGGGTGGGTCTAAAAGAGTACCAGGCTCACATGTGGCCTGAAGACTTCCGAAGCTATTCATCTTTCTGATATGTACATACGAAGTGCATAATCCTCAAAGCTTCAGACTGCCAATAAATTTGTGTTGAAAGCCGGATAGACACGAAAAGCAAGATACCAGCTAATAAAAAGGTACCCGACGATCTGGCGAAAGAATGGACTAAAGAGTCATCAACAGTACTTCCATACAGCAGTTCTATACCTAAAAAACGAGAACAGTTGAATGAAATTCATGGAAACAGCAGAAATCATACACAACTGATGGGTGATAAAAGGAAAGCCAAGTATGATGTACGAGTAAACTCTAAGGGATTTCAGGAAGGGCAGCTAGTTATGCTTCATAATCCGCAAAGGAAAAAGGGCTTATTGCCAAAACTGCAAAAACACTGGGAAGGGCCTTATAAGGTGATAAAGCGGATCAACGATGTAGTGCAGTAATATTTTAAATGACAAAAACAAACAATCAGGGGAAGAAAATATTTGAAGTCAGAAGCAACACATACAGGGGGAATTTTACAGGCAAAAGAATGTTATTTCGATAAAACACTGAAAATGTGTATCATCAGAACAACACCATAACCAAGTATAGTACATCAATAAATTTATTAAAGTCGCAGGTTCAAATCCTGCGAAGGGTGTGGTCTCAAAAATGCTTGTTTCTATAAAATCCTTTTCTCTTCGAGTCGAAGGCCTCTGTAGCTAGTACTCATTCCCCCAACACCTTGCACTCATAATTAATTATGGTGTAAAATATAATAATAATAATAATAATAATAAAGTCATTAAAAGGTGAATGCGAAGAAAACAACAAATTATAATAGAACATAATTGAGGAAGAGCAGACTTTACTCCAATTGCAATTCCAGAAGGTTATGTAGATCAGTCCTAATTCTGAGAGTAGTAGAAGCATTATAAAAATTAACGGTCTCGACTTATAACGTGACTCATTTTAAGACATATTTGACCGTGTACTCTGCGAGACAATTGAGAAGATACCAATGTGAACTCAACTGTGAACTCAACTGGAACAGCCAAGCTTGTAGCCGTCAATACGCGGATCCTTAAATATACACTTGATTACCAGTGTAAATTTAAAAGCCTTCAACAGACTACTTGAATCTGCTCTGGGAAAGTTTATCTCAGCTTATCCAGAGCTTCCTAAAAGCTTAGAAGAAAATTATAAGCAATCAAAGACGTGGTACAATAACTCTAACAGTGCCCAATTAAATCAATATATTTAGAAAAAACCGACTGAAATATGTATACGAAAATAATATACATTTTTTGTTAGATTTTGAATCAGGAAAATCGAAATAAGATTTTTGTTCAAATATTCCTAACTGAAAAATATTGTCTGAAATCTCTAGAAAAAAAATGTCTCTTAGAACCTAAGATCAAAAAATCTCAGCTGATGGCCTTTGTCGCTAGTGCTACTAGTTTACAGCTTTATTATTATAACTTGTTATTTTATAAAGTAAAATAAAATAAAATAAATAAAAAGTCTAATTATGGCATTAGTCATACAAAACATTTTCAAATCAGTAGTGGAAACATGATTCTCGTGGTCGAATTATTCTTTACGAATATTATTTATTTTGATCTAAAATGTGAACGGGAACATATAATCAAAGATTCCTTAAAAGTACTCTCCAGATTCGCTAACATGATCAAGGACGAAATTATAGTTCTACGAAAACAAAACATAGACTCGCAGATAGAACTTGTCATGTATAACCCCCTTTAACTAACTTTGATATACATCAAAATTGCGCTGCTTCATGGGGCACAAGAGTTATTACTCGAGTCCAAAATTCATTTTAAAAATCAGCTTACCCAAAATTATTAAAAATTTTATAAAAAAATTATACTTAATCCAAGTACCATAATGCTACTCCTTTGTTAAATGTTTGTGTGGCGTTGCAGCGTTTGTGGCATGTTTACAATTCTTTCTTTGTTCATTGTATTTAAAATTTACTTTGGGTCTTACATAAACTCGCCTCTAAATGTCTGCATATGCATAAAAAAACGTATGACGTTAATTAGAACAATTAATGCGCACAGTCACTTTCTCATTTACTCAGGCAGCCCAGCGCCGAAAAGCACACAGAGAGTGGCAATCACAAACTCTTCCATAAGTAAAACAAAATGAAATACTCGTAAATTAATTTAATTTTGCGCATGAAATATTCCATACATACGCTACATAACTCGCATGTTAAATAAATAATTTCCATCATCGTTGGCGTTCCTGAGCCCCGCCATTACGAGTAGATCCTGCCCATACACAGACACATTCAGACACACTTACACACACACACACCCACACAAGCGCACATTCACACTACGTAATCTAATACTGCGCCTGCCAAAAATTAACTACAGGTATTAAGCATATTAAAGGCGCTTTGGCTTTCACTAAATTAACTGATGCGCATTAATAAAGCAGGCAAAAATGCAGCGCCGCTGATGGCTGGCAAAGCGACAGCAAGTCAAATTAATTAAAAGCCCCAGCAATGAGCGCGTCAGCAGCGTTCCTTCATAAAAATCGCACATTCATACAATTTCGCTGGGTGCGAGTGAGCCGAGCCAGCGCAGGTAATGTGACACATGGGTTCATTAATTTTCATAAACTTCTAAAGTCGCCTCGCTATGGCAGGAGGCGCGCTTCCATTAATAAGTTAACAAGCGACACAACAGCAGCAACAAACACAAAAAATAGCATCAACACGCGCCCACTCGCAAATCGCATAAAACCGAATGTTGGGCGCTTTAAAAAACACTTTGTACGAGGAGTTCAACAAACTAACAAAAGTAAACAAAAATAGGCAAAAGCGAACAATTTTTATTTTGTTACCTACCTTTGGGAGCCTGAGCAGAAGTAACTGCGGCGTTTGCATATCATTCATTCAGAAATGTATTCCAAGAGCACACACACACAAAAATGGAAATAAATAAAAATTCATGAGCCATTACAACGACACTTAAAGTGAACTACTCCGTTAGCAGCTCAAAAGTCGATGTACTTTTTAAAAGAATGGCATAACACTCGTGGCCATTTATCAATGCAGAGTCCAGATTGCCTTGTATGAAGGAACAAATTGCTTCTATCATTTAATTAAATTTGTACCAACAATAGCATTGAAATTGTGCAGAAATTGAGAAATACTTAGAATGTGAGAGTGAAAAACGTTCACAAATATTTAGGACTGAGCCATACTTGTGCCCCAATTTTGTAAGTCCATAATTTGCCAAAACACTTACTGCTTGATAACAGATCAAATTGGGACCTAACCCAGATCTTTCCTTTTATTAAATCGAATCGATTTGTCTACATGATATGCCACAAGAAAGGATGTAAAGGAGCACTTCAAGAAACAATCTTCAACTCTCACCTCAGTGCATGGATAGTAAAAGCACAAAAATTGTCTCGATTTCGGTTACTTTTCAGCACCATACCTTAAGGGAAGGAACATTATCATGATCAAAGCCTCGAATTCTAAGGTGTCCCAATATAAGCCAGTAAACCATAGTATGAAATGCCCACAGACTCTAAAGAGAATTCTTAACATAACCCTCAGAAAGTTTCCCGGGACATAGCAGCAAAAGGAAGAATATGCTCTAACTATAAAGAGGGTCTCCACAGAAGAAATATTTATGATGAACTGACGCAAGAGTTTCAGTACAATAGTTAGTCTCTGACGGTTAGAGTGTTTTGGCCCACATTCAAGCTTTCACACTAATTTCATTGACAGCTTTCCAAAAATCTATAGCTAGGGAACCTGTAATAAATGTGTATATCCTCTTGCTGGAGGCGTTCATTTGAATGAATATCTGGTAATAACATTGGAGGATTTCTATTTCCATAACAACTGATCATTTTTCTCATCATTTGATTTATAAATATAAGCTGATATCATGGCCATCGTTTTTGTTCTCATGTATATCCATTAGAGCAACCTCACTTGATAATAGCTTCTTGCAGATATAGAAAGCCAAATTATGCTTCGTTTCAAAACAGTGTACAATTATTTTAATCTAATCTTAACAGTCTTCTGCACAGGATATTTAACAGCGCGATTTAAAAGTCCCTCCTGAAACAACACAGAAAATTTAATTTCAATATTTGGGTATCTTGCTATATTATGCATAGATATACGAGTATATGAATATGATATGAACTATAAACAAATCGTTGCTGCCCATGTCATTCAATCCTCAAATATTTTAAAACTATGAATTGAACAAGTTACACTGCTTAGGGGCTTCCGATCGTACTATTAATTAATATTGTTATTATTACTTATTATTGGTATGTAAACACAAATTAACTGAGAAGAAAGCAATAAGGATTATTTAGTTTGACAAGTCTGTCCAAAAATTGGTGAGGTTATTTTCTGTGTACGAGGGGTACTATTTATATTTCGGGAATAGCAAACATTTTTGAATGAAAATGGCTTCATTGTTTTTCAAAATATTCCCCTTGATGATCACTACACTTTTGCATTCGTTCAAACCATTTGTCATAGCAGTTCCTCCATTCCTCTTAAGACACCTCCAAAACATGGTTTTTGAACGCTTCCACTGCTTCTTCGGCGCTCGTAAATCGTTGACCAAGCAGTTTAACTTTGATATTCGGGAACAAGAAGAAGTCATTGGGTGCCAAATCAGGATTGTTCGGAGGATGAGTCATCAATTCGATGTTTTGACTGCTAAAAAATTCACCTGTTTGACAAGATGAGTGAGAGCTTGCATTGTCATGATGGAGAATTATTCGTCTTTAGCGGTTGGTTTTACAAATTTCTCCGAAGACTTCCGGCAAACAAAAGGTCGTGTACCACTCAGAATTGACCGTCCTACGTTGATCAAGCGGAACAGTGGCCACATGGCCCATTCGGCCGAAGAAATAGGCGACCATTTGCTTCGCTGTGCTTCTTCCACGAGCAACTTTTGTTGGATTTAGCTCGTCTTGGAATACCCACACGGTCGATTGTTGTTTTGTTTCCGGGTCATACGCATATATCCATGATTCGTCACCTGTCACGATTTTATACACGTCTTTTGAAGCACCACGGTCGAACTTTTTAATCATTTCTTTACACTAATTGGCACGAGCCGTTTTAAGAGCGATTGCCAAATTATGTGGGATCCAACGCGAACAAATCTTTTTTACAGCCAAATGTTCATGCAATATTGATTGTATGGAAGTGGAAGAAATGCCCAAGGTGTCCTCTATCTCACGATATGTCAATGTCGATCTTGCATTATCAGTTCACCCACTGCATCGATGTTTTGTGGCACAACAACCGATTTTGGACGACCTTCACGGAATTCGTCGGCGACCGAACTACGACCACGATTGAATTCACTATACCAGCGATATACTGTGGTTTTTGATCGTGTTTTATCGCCATACAAAGAACTCAACGTCGAAAGTTCTGAAAAATAATCCAACGAAAACCTTTTTAAATTTCCATTTTTTTGCCAAATTGATTTTCTTAACTCACTGTAAACAAAACAAAAAGCACTTGTACATCAACACGTTGTTAGTACATTTATGCTAAAAAATGTGAAACTTTATTATGGTGTTGCCAGATTTTAGCTATTGACATTAGTGTTGCCAGTTCCCGAAATATAAATAGTACCCCTCGTATTAAACATATTTAAGTTTCTGAACTCTCATTAAACAATTATATTAAAATTATGTTAAAGTTATGAGCGAGCATTCATTAAAAAATAAATTCGCAACATTATTAATAAAGCCGCAAATAAAAAACTTGCATTGCGATACTGAAATACTTGCAAAATACTTTGGAAATTAATTTAATGGAATGCATTATGAGCTCACAATTTAGAATTTCAATTAAATTGCCTGCAAGTACGCGTATTTGAAGCATTGCGCAGCGAGTTGTGTAAACAATTTTATGGGAGCGTCTGTTTGCGTAGGCGTGTCTGTACGTATTTATGTGACTGGGTGTGTGTGTGTCTGTGGGAGTGTGTTTTAAACTGCAGTTTTTTACTAAAATTGTTGTATGACTGATTAAGTGTTTTTTCCATTAACAGCGAGTGGAATTAATTCCGCACAAAAACCAATTTAATTTATTGCAAATTGTTTGCGAACGCATTTCACCACATGAGCACCGTTTGTAAATTATCCTTAATGGCGCCTTTTTGGAGACAGCTTTAATTTTCACTGCCAGTATAACCGTTTCGAAAAGCTGCTCCAAAATGCAAATTCATTAACCTTGCTTTTTGTTTTTTTCCAAAAAAGGCAACTCATAATCGTAATTGCACAGAATAATATGCTGCAAGCTTCTCATGTGGAAGCATGCAAAATATGCAGTTGGTATTTTAACACACTTGTCAGAGGTGGTATGAGTGCAGATACTAAAATATGTAGAATTAATGAGGATCATACGAGTTGACATATTTGGCGATATTTGATACAACACAAATTTAAATGCTGCCACAAATTCAATTTGAGTATGATTTATATTCCAACAGTTTAAAGAAAGAAATGTTTGTAAATGTAATACCACTAGTCACAACACAAACTAACGGGTCCGCCATCTAACGTTTTTTTTTGTCAACTGTGCTTATTTCGTGAATGGTAACACTTAGCTCAGGTCTGATTTGACAGATAATTAGTTTTATCCTTCCGCTGAACGAATATGTTTGTGTATACGCTTGAACAACCCTGGGAAATATTGCGACATTACTTTGAAAATCATGGTAATGTTGCAGAATGTGTGCGAAAATTGCGTACGGATTTTGGAAGAAGAGAAGCACCGTCAGCTCCGTTTGTTCCTTATCTTGTGAAAAAAGTGAAAGAACCTGGCATCCTCATCGATAAACCAAAGCATGAAACGCCAAAAACAGTGCGTACACCCGAGAATATTGTTGCTGTGGCAGAAAGTGTGCGTGAAGCGCCATCAATATCAATTCACCGTCGTTCTCAACAATTGAACATTTCGGAGACATCATTGAGACGAATTTTGCATATAGACCTTGGTATGACGCCATACAAAGTCCAATTGGTTCAGGAGTTGAAGCCAACTGACCATCCAATGCGTTTTCGCTTCGCTAAGTGGGCCTGCGATCGACTTACAGAAGATGCCGATTTTGCCAAAAAATCATCTTTTCAGATGAAGCTCATTTTGATCTTGGCGGGTATGTAAACAAGCAAAATTGTCGCATTTGGGGCACAGAAAACCCGCACGCATACATTGAAAAGCCGATGCACCCAAAACGAGTCACTGTTTGGTGCGGATTTTGGTCCAGAGGCATAATTGGGCCATTTTTCTTCGAAAATGAGCAAGGAGTGGCCGTTACAGTCAATGGCGATCGTTATCGGGCCATGTTGAACGAATTTTTGTTCACAAAAATTGAAGAGGAGGATAATGGCAATATTTGGTTTCAACAGGACGGCGCTACGTGCCACACAGCCGAAGCTACAATCGATGTTTTGCGCCATGTTTCAAAAAAAAAAAGTTATTTGGCGGACCTTATATAAGTACATAAAGAATATTAAAGACCGATTTACAAATTGCATAGAAGCAGCCAAGAGCTCCAAAAATCAATAATAATAAAACAAAGATAGCGTTTATATTGGGCATGGATCACAAAACCTACCCTTAAAAACTGTGGTCAGGTACCAGATCGAATAATGAGAACTCTGAATCAATATCTAAGAAATGAAGTTATCAAATAAGCAGGTCCCTCATAGAAGAACATGGGAAAAGTTTGATATCTTCCAAGTTCAATATATAGTCCAAGGAAAATACTACAACACAATTTAGGTTCGATAAGGTTAACATGTTTACTGAATATAAAGAATTTTCGTAAGGATCCGCCTGCTACAAATAAACCACAAAGCAAATAATTAGCAGCGAGCATAGAGGAAGTTCAAGAAGAGAATTTGCGTAAGGGGCCGCCTGCTACAAATAAACCACAAAGCAAATAATTAGCAGCGAGCATAGACGAAGCTCAAGAAAAGATGGCAGGATAACGGAGAAGGATATTTGGAAGCAAAGATACAATTAATAAATATGGTAAGAGAAAACTAGCTGCAGAAGCGTAGATCAATTAATGAATATAAGCTGAAGATAAGGTGATAACAAATACTGTAAACACCACACGTGTAACACTACATCATTTAATGACAAATGAAAACCGAATCAAACCCACCTGGTTGTATATAATCGGTACATTCTGTATGCATATATACGTTTAAAATCAAGGAATATGAATGAAAGAGAAGTCGAGAGTCACTTCATTTTTCGTTTTGGATTTTAGTTCAGTTTTTCACTGCAAGTGGAGTTCGAAATAATTTGTGTCTCAAATATTTGACCAAAAAAGAGACATCTCTATTGCTACATATATCCAATTGTAAGGGAAATAAAGGATTACCTTGCTTGATTTCTTTGGCAATTACTTAGCGGGCTAAGCATATTAAAAGGACACCTCCCAGACTAACGAGTTTAATTCACTAAGAATGAGAGAACTCTAAATGAGCCCACTTGGAATATAACAAAAAAAAAATGTTTTTTAAATTACTTCTATATTTGTTCCGCACCTCTGATGCTTCTGCACATTACTCAAATGTGTCAGGCACAAAAATCAAAACTCGCACTTGTGCGCCAAAGAATCCAGCCCGTTGTATTTTGGCAATGGAATTATGTGAAATTATTAACGGTCGCTTGAGCAGCTCGGTTAATTTCACTGCTAGTTGGGTTTATTCCTTGGCTTTCAAATTCAACTTGGGTAACTACGAGTACGAGTATATTTGCTTGCTCAGATTTGCGGACTTATTTTCTTTTCTCTTTTTTCTGTTATTGCATTTGTATTGCTATTGTTGTTGGCTTCTGCACGAGTGACCAATTTATGGAATTAGAATTTATGGAGCCCTGCTTCGTGACTGGCCATTTGGAGTTCGAGTCCGGGTCTGATTGGAAGTGCAGTTATGTGTTGGCTTGGATTTCGAAGATTTATGCCACTACAAAGCAAGATTTATTTTGGAGCAAAAAAGCATTAACCACAGAAAATGGCCACTTAGCTGAAGTATGTAAAGCAGCAGCCAGAGAACGGAAGGATTCCTAATTCAATGATTGACAAAAGGGTAAACACAACAAACGCCACAACGCAGGCAAACGTGAATTGGTAAAATTTTAAAACAAAATGTACGCTCCTCCTATCCCATTTCCGCAAATATTCTCGAAAAGTACACCCAAAGGATATGAAAAGTCACACAATAATGGCACTTAATACACCCATAAATTTACTTAATAATGGGAAATCGATTTTTTGCATTATTCCCACATTTTCATTTTATTTTTCCTCACTAAAAAAAATTTGACAATGACACTGAAAATGGCTGACTGCAGAAAAAGGAGCAAATTCTTCTTCCTCTTCGTTGTCGTCGTCGTCGTCGTTCGTGTTTGGGAGGTTGATAATATATTTTCGTAGTAAACATCCCTTTCGCAATCTCCACTTTAAAAACTCAACTCTCCAAGGGGAGACTAAGTGGCTTTGAAGGTTTTATAAGAGGCCATTGTAATATGAGACAACGTAGCATTTTATGTTTATGTTTCTGCGTATGTTTATGTTTCATTTCTGGTTTAAGTTTCCACTTTCTTTTTAAGAATGGTTGAGTATTTTTTATAGTAATTTAAGATAAATACAGAAATTTCTATTAGGAGCATGCACCTGATTTGCTTTGTATTATATATTACCCGGTATATAAAGTGTGTGTGGTGTGCCAATCCCTACAGAGTAGTATAACTTAAACTTGATAAACTTGTCAGGCTCTGCAAAATAATTAACCACAATTTTCCAAATTAATAACATCAAAATATGCGAACTTCTTATAAAGAGAACAATTTTATGTTTTTCTTCTTTTATAATTTTCCTTTGGTTTCAAAAGTGTTAAATGTAAATAAGTAAACATGCTCGTCAAATGAAACAAGTAACGATAGTTTATAGTCGGTCATACAATTTCAGGTACTTGAAATATACTACACACAGGAACTCCTCTATCTCTCCCATCTTCTCATGCGACAGGCTTAAAGTAAAATGGGCTTCACCTGCCTTGAGGGCATCGAGAACTCTTTGTATTCTTTCAATGTGCCCCGCTTCTACACATCTATATATCAAGCTATGTTCTTAGCTCCTTCATTCAAGCTTGACCAAATATAAAATTTCAATCAACTAGCTTATTTGTTGGTTAAGATATGGTCTTTAGTAATCAATGAATTGTATGGAAAGTGGATGTTTGACTGGTTAGAGTGGTGTTTGTTTGACTTTGTAAACACACGTATATATACGAGTATATACACAATTCCTATTTTGGTTCCTGAGATGGCGTATGGTAAGTCGGCGAGTTAATTGAACTGATCCAAACACTTTACAGCTCAGCAATATGTGGAAATTTATCTGTAAAATTCCACGTCAGGATCTATTTTCCTTGCTGGTATATGATAATTTCAATTAATTATGATAGGAAGACAAATGAACGGTCTGACTGAGTTGGCTTAATAGACACAAAACTGAGCAGTATTATATATACCCTTATCTGCCATACCTCCATATGTGTCTCTTACAAATATGTACCTAAATGCAATATGCACCTAAAATATTACTTTATTAGAAGCGATGAATTTCCTAATTCCAATTCCTACAGCACTTTCTTGTCTGCGTACCTCTTCTGTGCCTTATACCATTTATTAAAAATGATATAAAATTGACAAGAAAATTATTCACTATTGGTCTGAAGGTTGATTGGAGGGAAAGTCTCCATATTTGAACTTGAAAAATTCCATCACAAAACCCAAATAAGACTTAAAATATTGAAGAGTTCCTTTTTCCCCTCCAAACACTTTCCACAATTCTAAAATAACAGATTCTAATTAGAACCAGAATCCGCTTATAACCTTGAGCTGGTGCTGTTATTTTTTTATAATTTTTTGTATATTAATGTACTTTAAATAAATATGAACTAAAATCAGAGTCTCCGAATTTAATTCTTTGAATCAACGAGGTAATTTTTATTGCTTAGAATTTATGTATAAAAATTCTGTAATAAAAGGTAAGGATTTTGTAGGATCAGTAGAGTCTCGGAACTGCCGGTGAATCACATGTGGACTTTACACCCGCATACTGGAAGCCATGGTGAGTAGAAAGAAGCCATGAAAACTACTGGTACCTTGAAACCTGTTTACGGGTCACAACAAATATTATAAACTAAACCCGTGAATTGAAAGTACAAAATAGGAATTAGTCTTAAATTATTCCGAGTCTCATTTGGTTATTACTCATTATTTAATTTGGAAAAGATGACTATGATTTAAATAATGTCATGCAAATTTAGTTCCATTCTAATAGTACGATTACGGAATTTCCTCAAATAATACCAAACTATTTGTTTGATAAGGCATTATAAATGAAAGTAGTTCAAATTGGACCCGCAAATTTTTTCCCCTATATAAAGTATGGTATGAAATTTTGTAGTGAGATCCAAATTAACAGTATGTATAGAAAACAGACTGAGTTTGAATAGCTTTGCTTCGTAACTCATATACAATGAACATTAGGAAGACAAATATAAATTACCTATTTAAATATCATAACATTAACAACTGAAATCCTGATCCGATTGGATTCCGAAAAGTCCTATTTTCAAATTAAATATATCTGCAATTAACTCCTGTGAGTTTATCCAGAGGAACAGCTCACCAAAGTAAACACATTAAACACCATTATTAACACCGCTCCCACTTTTTTCCAGTAAAAGGCTACTGAAAAACACTCCATATTAGAAGGACTCACGTACCCATTTGCATTAGCGATCCTATTCCCTAAAACACCACTTTTAGGAACGCCAAAAAAAAAAGAAAAACCTAGAAAAGGTTGTTAGCAACTTTGAGTAAATTTTTACCGAAGTTTCGCAAAAAAAATTCATCATTTTAATTTTTAAACAGACAGCAGCTGTTGCTGGTGGCGTCTTAGCCTTGAAAGATGCCTCGTTTTAATGCGTTTTAATTTTTAATGAAAAAAAACATTTTGACACTCATTGTGTCAATTTATAGCATAAGCAAATTTAAGGGACTAAAAAGCAACTGCTGCGTCCAGGCTAAGACTGACTACGCTTACCTGGAATACAACACATGCTGTCGCTCTGTATCCACACGCCACATGAGCCAACTAATCCTCATACTTCCACTCCTGTTCCTATTTCCACACCCACACCCGCTTCCACTCACACAGACACAAGCGTTTTCGAAGTTTTCGCATCTGGTGCGACACAATACATACTTGGCTCCATGGCTCGGTGGCTTCACATTCGGAAAACAATCTGCCTCGGGGCTTTAAGTTTTGACGCTTTGCATATAGTAGATAATATTTACAGGTATCTGCCGCAAATGTTGTCAAACTTTTCGCTTTTGGGTATTTCGCAGGGGGTTGCTCTCAGACGCGCTTGCCGGAAAATTTCCAGCACTGAGGCATTTGTTTGCCGTACATACGAGTATGTGCGCCTGTTTCATAACTTTTTGATTGTCTTTGTAAAATGCTCGGAAAATTTTGAAAATTTTCATTTAAACGTATTTCGGTGTGGCAAAAGTGAATTGATGAAGCGGAAGGAAATGTGGGAATGCCGCTGCCTGTCAATTTACCATCTGCAGTGTGCTTGTGAAGTTTTCCTAATATGATTGTTGGTAGAACAAATTTCTCTGCTAAGGTATCGCTTCGAAAATACTTAGCAGAGAATTAATAAAATAGTTTTAAGTCTCTGATTTATTACAGGGAATTCTTTGGAGAACCCATGAAATTGTTACGCGAATAAGAAAAGTTTTCCATAAGTAGGGAAAATCTCAAAGCAACTTTGAATGACTACGCCGCAGGACATCGTATCCAGCAGGAAGAACCGTATTCAGTAAAGGAAAAAACATATTTGACAATTTTTTTCAGTTCCCCATAAAATGTGTGGCTAGATGGAATCTACCCACGACTTTATCGATAAATGGATCATATGAATATTTATAGAATAAAAAATTTGTGAGAAATGCAAATCACGAAAGGATTCCAAATGCGGTGTCGCTGTTTTGCCGGCAGACATTACTGTGAAACAAATTTAGTTGGTTGTATATAAAGTCTGTATAAAATACCTTTAAAATGCTTTCACACAATGTAATGTAATGTAATGTAATTTTAATGGTTGGGCCGTCGACCACAGAGTTCTATTGCGCCAGTCCATGTTTTCACACCCTTAAGGTTGGTATCTCGCAATAAGTCCCATAATTTTATCAACTTATTCCGTGCGTTTCCATTTAGAACTTATTTCATTGCACCACAATGCGGGAGGTTTTACATTACCTTCAGGTACATCATCAATTTTTATTACAAACTATTTCGTCCCGGGGGGACTCTATAAAATTGTTATATTATTTGTATCTCATCTCAAATTTTGTTAAATTCTTATAATTTTACCCTGATACTGATATTGTTTTCTAACAATTCTCGGTTTCATTCCTACAACACTCTATCCTTCTACAATATATAAGAATTGAGAAAAATATAACTATATTAATATACCGCCATTATTTTAAACTTGATTATATTATTTCTGGAGGGATTTCTCCGGCCTTTATGACTAATTTGTTTCCTATCTTTTGGACTTACTTTGTATATCAATCCATTTATTTTCTAAGCAGTTCTGGTATTTTTGAGACTCACACTCGTACAGCTGATTATATAAGGTTAGCAAAGTTGTAGATTTTAGATTTAATATTTCAGGGAGTACTCGCACCGCCGGCCCCTAAGAACCTATTGTTCCAATCCATATGATTCACTCTAACCTTAGGCTCTTTATAAATTGGAAAGCAAAGTAACAATCTACTGTAACATAGAACAAGTAAAAAAGAACAAAATTGTGTACCGGAAATTTCTTTCCACTTGCACACTGAGGAGGGAATTATGTTGGATATCAATCCAGTGACTTCATAAAGCTCCAAAGGAAATAATCAAACAAATCACCAAACTATATAGATAGGTCCATTTAGCGAAGGAACTTGCCATCAAACTACGAATTCGTTGAGTCGATGCTTGCAGCACCAGCATGTTGAAACCACATCTCGTTCGGAGCAATGTCATCCATATTTCAAAAAGTATGCCTTGAACATGGTCTACTAACGATCAGCATTGACAGTAATGTATGCTCCAACTTAAGTTTTGAAGAGGAAAAGATCACACGATGTGACAAGTGAAACAGCATCAAACTGTAAATTTTTGTGGATTGAGTGAACCATCTTGACCGCTTATGGTGATACTTTCAAGGCAAAAGTTTTGATAATTAACTTGTTACCAGTTAAGCCAGAAACTTGCCTATTCGCTGAACAAAATACAAAAACTTAATAAGTTTGTGTAACTGAAAGTAAAATATATTTCATTTTTGAGTAAATTTCTACGATTTGGTGAACGATCAATTAAAATTTTCCAAAATTCATTGAATGCAAATGTCAAAAGTGCCTTGCCAAATAGCAGTTGAATTTCAGCGATACCTGCCGAGAGTTCTAACACCTGAAGCAAAGTACCCCACACTTGAAAGGACATAATCAAATGGCACAACTAATTTGTAAATTATATAAACACCCCGATCCTTTAATAAGCCCCCACTTGTGGAATTCATCTCTGCAATCATCAGTAAACAATTTATTTCTCTTATGCGGTTTCAGTGAGGTCTGTCACACAGCGATTGTGATTGAAGTTTCCATATTCACATTCAATGCACCTTGGGCATTTTGTGTTCCTTTGAAACTTTTTATACCGATTGGGAAGGTTTATTCCAATTTTTTCTTGCTTGTTAATTATATAATTTCATTCTGTAGAATCTCCAGGAAAGTTTAAGCATTGCTGGATAATGAAGCACTTTAAAGAAATTAGCATAAATATCCTTGGCAGAGATATCTTTACATACTCTATATTCGAAAAGGAGTCAAACAAAACTATAAAAAGCAACTACAACATTTATATAAAATCAATGACAGAAAAATTTTGACTTCTCTCCCATCCTCGTTTACATGTACTCGTATAGTAATCAGTGAACTGTGAATGCCACAAGGTTACTACCACCTCCAAACTGATTTCATACTTGTTGGAGTGGGTCTGGGTGTTTTAATTACGCATACGTACTTAATTATAAAAGCCTTATTAGTTTGATGACTTCTCCACTTCCATTGCCACTCCCCATATTCACACTTTCCGCACTATTAATATTCAATTGAACGACGACGCACTTGCCACATGTTACACAGCACGTAGCACACATAACAAATTTCAAAACTGACTTTCATACAAGCCGAGAACTGTGCGACGAAATGAAAATTATCACCCAAAAAACAGACGAAAATAGAGCGAAAGAAAAGGATTGCTTAGAAAATTCAACACACGCATGCATGCTCCATGTGTCGCCGTACAGCAAGTATGGCAAGTATAGCAAGTGCAGCAAGTGCGCTTCCATATACAAAAGCATGTTTTAAAATGCATGTTTTATTTTCAATTTAAAACGCAAAGCTATGAACTCATGTGAACGGAGGCGGGCACTCAAGGCACTTGTTTACACAAAAATGTTGTTGCAGGCGAAAGGCGGACAGACAATTATTGCGATTATGGACATGTGCACACTCACTCGAGTGCCTTTGTATAATAATGTTGCATTTACGTTGCACGTTGTTGCCCGACTGCTGAATGTAGCCAGTGTTGTATGCAACGGCATGCGGCATGTGGCATGCGGCATGCGACATATGTGCCACAAACTCGCTCACACTCGCACTCGCACTCGCACTTATGCACCAGAAATGGGTTGCAATTTGAAGGACACTCTGTTTTCATTTGGCAAGGCTCAAGTGTGTGCTCGCAGTCGGAATACTCGTATTATTTAAATAAAAGAAACTGCAGAGCTCACAAAAATTTAGAAAATGAAAGTGTGTCTGTGTGTGAGTGCAATTTGTCTGTGGGTGGATGGGTGTGCTGGTATGCAAGGCTGCGCAGCAGCAATAATCAGCACTGTGTTGCATCAGCTTCATAAGCATTGTATAATCTTGGCTGAATCCACAATTCGCTCTGATTAAACACCAAAAAAAAAAACTTATAAATGAATAAATACACTCGAAGTATTTGAAAAGGACAATTTATGCGCTTCAGTGGAAATTGGGACGGCGGTCCTCAATTATTTAATCAGAAATTTCAACAAATTCCTCACGCTGCAAACGTTTCACTCTTCAATCAAGTGCCAGGCAGGCAGTAGCACTGAGGATGGGAATAGCTGAGTTCGGGCCATATTTCTAACTACTGAAAAGACCATTTTACAGCAGCATCCGCAAAATACTTCCTGCTACGTGTTTAAATTTTTAAAGCGGTTATATATGAGCCCCACCGCTGTAAATGTTGTTTACGCTCATTGTCTCCGGCGCGTTGGTACATATTGCTCCTAGTCGTTTGGGTACTGCTCCAACGACTCCCAACATCTTTTGCGCGTTGCCCGGATCGCTGCCTCATGACTGGTAGCAAACGCCAACACTTGCTGCATGGCATGGCATGGGATGGCATACTTGTGCTCATAAGTGTTGTTCGCGGCTGTGTTTTTTTCCTCACTCTTGTTCCTTACTTACAGTGCTGTGAGCGCTCAATAAAGGTTCATTTCATTTAATGACTTAAAATTGATTTTGCTGCCGTCTCGCTGTGTGCTGCATCCGTAAACGCAGGTCGCTGGCTGGCAAAATTGCTGGTACGTGCTTCTTTGCCGAAGTTTAACGTTGCCAAGCAATTCACTTTTTTATTATTTCACATATTTTTTTTCTAGATGCGCACATTTTTGATTACCTTTTGAATTTAAGACGTAATGAAATTCAATTTTTGTGGCACACTTTCCGCCGTAATTAAAATTGCCAAAGTGACATTAGCGGCAACAGCAGCAGCAGCCACAGCGGTAGCTGAACACTCAATATTGGCTCTAGGCAGGCCACACCAATCTAGCCCATCACGCCCAACGCACCCCGAGCATCGCCGCAGCTTGTTGATATTTTGGCATTTATTGCGGTTGCCGTTCGGGGTGTTCAGCCTGGCAGCAGGATTAATATGCGAAGTTTTTAATTAAAATTGTAATTAGATCACAATTAAATTAATTTTAAGATTGCATTTGAATGGTAGCGCTTTACTCACGCTCAATCAGAGGATCTGTTTTGCGCATTACAGTTCGCCCGAACTCTGCACTGGCAAGTTGCAATGGTCGCTTGAAATGTTGCCTCGCGAATATCTGCGCATAAAATTAATTATAAGTAATTTCGAAATTAATACGCTTACTTGTTATTTACATAAATTTAATGGGCAGCAATCCTCTGGCTTTAATTCTTGAGCTACACCACCAACACCACCATCACCACCATCACCACCAACAACAGCTACCATTACACTAAAGCAGTTTCGTGGCGGCCACACCCATATTGCCCTTCACTGATTTGGCTTCTGGATGGGTGGGTTAATTTGAGTTACTTTTCCTTTGCTTTAAATCACGCAGACCTGCGCTGGGTTTCTGCTGCCGCTGTGCTTTACGAGCTGTTGCTGCATGACTAACTTTTCATACACTTAATGAATAATTCATTGAATAGTGGGTTCGATAATTAGCTTGATAAATATTCTGCGAGAAAAATTGCCACTGTACTTGTAAATACTCGTATTAAGAATGCACCACTTGAGCTGGCATATCAATTTTATACCCCGCAGACCACGCAGACCCCGCAGGCACGGAATTTCGTTACTTTTTCCTCCAAATTGCCCAAGTAAACGAATACACAAACTTCGCAGAGGAAGTGGAAGGAAGTTTCTGCAAGTGGGCTGCAAGTAAGCCTGCCAGCCGATGGGTTGCCAAATGAAATGAATAGCCAAAACGTGATTATCCTTAATGTGAGCGAAATGTAATCGTTGAGATTAATTCCATGGTGGTGCAAAGCGAAGCGCACTTTCGTATCGTCTTGCCCACAATAATGATTCACACTAATGAATTTATGTTGTGTGATGTGTTATACTCGAGTATTGAATATCACAACTATGTCAAAAGTATACCTTCATAACTAACATAAACAGGAGTGCCCCCATGTTGTAGACAACTTTGCTCCAGTGGCTCGCTATACTCGTATAGCAAGCAGGCAATAACAACATACTTTGTTCTGAATATGATTATTTTGTAGTTATTTTTTAAAGTCCTGTTCTGACAATAAATTTGTTTTTGTAACGAGTTCAAGGTCCAAAAATAAAAATTATTTTTATTCTTATTTAATTAAAAAGTTCCCAATATTTCGGTTATGGTGTGGTTGCCGTAGTAACCCACACATTCCTCAGACAGATACTAACTATTCTTCAATGCTAATTATTAATCTATAATATTTTAATAACTTGAACTCATTTCTATGATTATCACTTGCCTATGATTATCACTTGCCTTGTAGACTAATTAAGTTATTATATTATTATAAACTTCTTTACAATAGTACTGGAGACTGGGCTAAGTTGAGTTGGAAATGTTGTAAATAATGTTATTATATTTATGAGTTTATTTCTATGAAATAATACAAATTTTCAGTCCTTCATAGGATAGATATATATATTTAAGGATGTTATACACTACGACCTGAAACATATATTGTGATGCCCCTATTTATTTGAAAGATGAGGATAGTCTCATCTGTCAGGTTAATTTTCGACAGGAATTCATATATTTTGGAGGAATCAAAATGAGGGATCTTGCTCATAACTAAGATATAATCTCCAAAACACCTGAGTCTATTGTGTGCCAATGGTCCGCAGTCTGTGATCAGGTTCCTTCATAAGATGAACAATGAAAAATGAAAAGTATGATAATTCCATATGATCATTTTCATACCAGAACTATCTCGAAAATATCACTCATATCCTCTTACATAATCCAATATTTTCAGGAATTAACTACAACATTTTTTCAAAATTTAATCTTGCAGATTATGTAGATTGCCGAAATACTGTCATTTTAGTTACATTGCTCTCCCTGCTTATCATATATGCCACAAGATCCCACTGATACAAATTTCTTACACTTAAATTATATTTGGGAGAGTTATGTTTTATTTTATTATTTAAAAAAATGCTCTGACTCATAGTCCGTTTTCATTCAACTGATCACAAAGAACGGTTCAGATGCATTGATTTCTCATATTTCCCTTAAAAGGGCATTTTGTCCTTAAAAAGGCAAATTTATGTTTATATATCAGCATCACTAGCCCGCCCGTGAGTGGCCAACTATGTACCCCACTAGTACAAATATCTTTAAAAAGCTTTAATCTTAAGACTGATCCAGTAACCCATAAACCCATATAGACATATTCCATGCCTAGCTCTCAAATATGAAACAATAAACTTTGACAAATTACCCTAAAATCGGTCCTATTTAGGGTATAATGACAAAATTGTACTTATTTCTGGGCCCTACTAGATTGTATATGGGATATGGGTATGCCACGCCCAATTTTCTCATATGCTCATGACCTATGATCTATAGAAAATAACAACATTTGCTGTGAATTGACACTATAAAGCCATACACAAGAAATGGGGTGGATCAAATAAAGGTTTCACTTACCGCCCATATAAGCAATAAAAGACTCCTTAATATATAGTTGGGTATATTTATTTTAGTATTGAACCCACCTATACATCTGTTAATAAAAGTAAGCCATATTTAAGCAGATCCTATTCTCATATGTTTCCCAACTTCATCGGTATCTAGCACAATATTATTCTATTGAGTTCCTGTCATAGCGTAAAGAAACTCCTTAGTTTCTATCCTTATTTCATGAATGCAAATTAAATTTTGAGTTGTGTTTTACATCTTAAATTTATATCGCCCACCACCACATTTTAATTTATAAATCCTCAACAAATTTATCGAATTTAATCTGAACAAAAACTTCGAATTTTCCGAATTTCTTGTTTAGACTTGAAGTCAATGTACAGAAGTCGTTTGTGTGTCAGGACAAAATCAGAATTGGTGTATGTAGAAAGCAGAGAATTATGTTTGTGAATGTGTGTGTGAGCTCTCATCAATCAATGTCTGGTTTACACAATAAATTTTAGGAAATTTGATGAATGATTTTGAAATCTTTAATGGCAATGCAGTGATTCTAGCTTAGCATGCATTTGGATACATACGAGTAAATACAGACCACAACAGAGTGAACACTTTGCATTTTGAGTAGCACAGCCGAGTAACATAGCTATGGTAACTGAAACAATAAACGTTGCTTTTATGGGTCTTTGCCACATCGTAAATGGAATTGTTAGCATGTATTACGAAGGCTATTTTGATTTGGGGTTCATGTTGTTCTTGCCGCAAATTTGCTTAAAAAGTGTTTCCACTTCAGACTTATATGAAACAGCAACTCCAGATTATGTTGTAGGCAAGTGCTGACATATTTAATTTATGAACTATTTGCATTCGAGCAAAATAACCATGGAAAGATATAATAGCCTTAAATCGGACATCAGGATTAAATTAGTTAAAAATCAACAAAAAAAGAAAAGTAAATAATTGCTTATTTTGTGAAGTTTACTCTCACAACAACGAACTAAAGATAATTAATAAAAACACAGTATCAGACACTAAATCAAATCAAATTAATGACACCAACGAAAGCTAGAGGAATTTCCGGAGAATCTTGCGGAGATTTATCCAACAGAAGCCCGGCAAACATGAATTGAAATTGATAAGTGAAAACAGTTAATTTTCGTATGAATCTTGGGTATGCCAAATGTACGGAGTAATTGCCAAAATAATCACCGCACTTCAACACTTGTGATAAACATAGCAGGAGACGTATATTCCGTTAGTGATATGCTTGCCCGACGAAATGTACCCCCGACTTGAAGTAACGTATATACTCGTACACGTAATATGGAAATTCCTACAGATAAGGTTGAAATATGATAATAACAACAGTTGAAAATGTAGCCAACTGCGGTACCAAATGGTCGTAAGATGCTGCAATGACATGTGCAAGTATTGTGTGTTACACCC
The DNA here is from genome assembly GCA_920105625.2 of Clusia tigrina. NCBI lineage: Eukaryota > Metazoa > Arthropoda > Insecta > Diptera > Clusiidae > Clusia > Clusia tigrina. The sequence continues at coordinate 207,556,064 of OV050031.1, forward strand.
GTGTCATTCGTGCGAGTTTCGCACACATTCAAACGTACTTGTCAACAATTATTTTCTTAGATTTTGATCTTCAGCTTAAGTTGTTGCAGTCATTTCCGCCGCACACTCAAATTTCATATCCGAATTGTGTTTCTTAACTGTCTGTAGGAGAGTACAACATTTCCAACTGGCACAGCCGGTATACTCGGTAACATAAAAATTATACCATTCCCATCCATTTCTTTCCTGCGATGTGCTGTGCCAATGTCAAATCACCAAAAACACATCAAGATGGGGATCGCTTTCATGGCAATACAATGCTAGATTATATTAGTATAGAATACCACCGGTATCAGTATAATTGGCTAAGATTGGAGTTATTTAAGCACTCTTAAGTACTACTGAGGAAGTGGATTTTCAGCTTTTTTAAGGGATTTACTTAGCATGAGATATCAGTCGAATAGAATATTCACATAATTCGAATTTAAACCTCAAGGTACAAAGTATAAACATCCCCTTCCTATTATATCCGAATGAGCTGACTTCCAGTCTTTTGTCTCCTGCCACACCATTTATATGATTAAAGGGGAACAGCTCCATGAGATTTAGTAATGACTTTATGTGAAGAGTGTTAATAAAAACTTATTTGTTTGTGTAATTATATGCTGAACCAGTGCGCCCAGACCTTTCAAGATTGCATGGTAAAATAGTAGTATATATCGTAGTAAAATATAGAAAAGTAGTATATAGAATAGTAGTGCATATCGAAAAAATATTGTGAATCTAAGTCAAAATGTAATAATATAAGATTATTAAAACCCTCCCAGTCATAATTAATAATGGTGTAAGATATAATAATAATAATAATAAAAACATTTCCAATTTAAAGTGTATTCCCATCCGAGGGGAATACACTATGAAATATTTAATACATAAATACTGAATCAAAGAGATTCAACAATTTATCTGTGTCATCAAAATAATACGAATTTAAAAATATGAAACAAATGAAGTTCAAGTTATCCCACTTATATGGCAACAGAATCTAGATTGAATCACTTTGGAATAATTCGTTCCGACTCATATAAATACTGAGTCAATATAAATTTATATTTAAATAGCAATTGACTAAAACGTGTCTTGCAACTGAAAATAATACTTCAGTGAGGGTAGAAAAATCTTAGAAAGTGTGTCAACTTAAATTTATATATAAAAAATATAATAAAATTTGTGTATAGCCGCACTTCACATTCAATCAGGAGCGGTACTATCTATGTCCCTCTCTCTCTTTATCTCTCTCTATCTCTCTCTCTATATCTCTCTATTTTTTCTCATTCAGATTTTTCTTATAAACATGTTAATTCCAATTTTAAGTAATTCAATTGAACTGTCATGTACACGGAGTGACTGGACTGAAACTTATTAGGTGGGAGTTCTTTAGATTCACAGATTCTGTTTCTATTGTTCAGTTACCGTTTTGTTTGTAGTACCTATAATTATTTCTAACAAGTATATTATCATATCAGTTCTTTTTATACAAGAAATCATTGTCCTATCGGTTATTTAATCTCAAAATTCAAAGTATACGTGACAGGCTTCTAATGTGCACTCAAATGCACACACAATCCAATGGTTCTTCTTTAAAATCACACCACATTTGAAGTGTCTCATTGTACCACTTGATAGAGCAAATGAGTAATTCATACAAATGAGTATTTTATGCTGTTTTATAGGGCGAGTGACTTAGTGCAAGTCTCCGTAAAGGCACACTTAATCGAATGTTCCTCAGTGTAAGTTTCAAATATCAGCTCATTTGAAGTTTTTCAGTGTACTGCTTCATATCAACAAAATTAATAATTCCGACAAATGAGTATTTTTTACTCTCCTGTAGTTTGAGTGACATGGTGAGTTACTGTAAAGCACTCAAATGCACACTCAATCCAATGGGGTTCTGAGAGTAAGTTTAAAATCATACCTCATTTGAAGTGGCTCAGTGTACCGCTTTACATTACGAAATGAGTTCCTCAATCAAATAGATTGAGAAGAATCTCTCCTCACTCAACGTGAAAGGTTTATATAAAGAAATTTAAAAATGACTGGAGTAACTTGAGAAACATATCATTTACATTAGGGAAAAGAGATAATATATCCTACGAGACTTCAGAAACTTATCAATCAGCGATAAATATACGTCACAATTGCAGATAGCTATCTAATTTTTTTCCATATGATCATGTTTTCTATGGTGATTATAATGCAGGAATCACTGCACTCTTCCTTTATAGGGTAGAATAGCTTTTTTTGACATTCTCAATATACGAGTACATCTTTTTCCCCAATCTATTAACATTTATTAGTTGCACGCGTGTGGATTAAGCTGAGGATAAATATAAATAGGTGATGGATCTAATGAACTATTATCACTGTTAAATTGTTCACCAATGATATTGAAGCTATAAATATTCAGATTTTTGCATCATTTGATTCATACATAATTCCTGCTCATGGAATTATTAATTATTTTCGATTTAGATGCTGATAACTTTATTCTTTCTAATTTAGTAATATATTGTGGTGATTATTTAATACCTCAAATTTGATACACATGCAAATCATATTTCAATCCTTTCAAATCCTTGGTTAATTCAATGTATTTTTATAATCATTCTTTAATAGATTACTAAGTTTTGCTACTTTACTAATTTTCATTTAATCGAAAACTTGCACTCATAATGAATACTCACTTTGAAATATATTAAAATATAAGTTGAACTACTATATATAAAAATATGACCTGAACTGAATTCAAAGACCCGCAAAGAACTGTTATTATTCGTCTATCCGCATGTACAAAAATAGTTGTTCATTTCTAGTCTTAATTATAGCATTTTGGAATGCGGACGTTCCACCCACAATTCAGAAGAGGATCAAAGTAAAATAATTATTTCGTATTTGGTGTACTGGCAGCAATTATGCTTCCCTTTTCAGCTGAACGCATACTTACATGTTGCCTTTGTTCCTAATAGTCCTACACATAGAACGATTATCCAAAAGTAGTGCATGTTGGCTCTGCTGGAAACAGTGTATCCTTTGCAAAATCGTAACTGACCACAATCAGAAATTGTGCCTCGTTAAGAGGGATTGTTGCACAAAAATATTTTATAGAATATATTTGGGAAATTGGGGCTGTGGGCGGTGGAGATTTGTTGTTGCTGATTATCTTGACACACAATTTAAAAGATTTATTTTCGAATTGTAAATAAACGCACTAGAAAACCGTTGATATTCTTAGATTATTGGAAAATTGCTGAGAGTGTGTGTTGGTGTTTGACTTAAAGTTTTTGTTTTTTGTTTAGTTTGCAATTTGTAAAATCGGTGGAATGTTGTTGTGAAACTTTTCGATTAAAGGACACACAATTAAAGTGGCTTTTGACTTGTGCTGTTTACAGTGGGGGATTATGGGTATGTTTTGGTATTGGATTTTGGCTCTAGTGGTCACAAAACTGACATTTCCCTTTATTGTAATTGTTAACAAAATTTATTTTTTTATTATTATTGTAATTTTTTTAAAGAGTGTTGGCACAAAAATTAGAATAATTTCAAATTTGTTTTATATTTTTTTAGTGCCAAATACAAATGCAATTAATATTTATTCGTAAAAATTCGTATACCAATTAGGGAGAAATTATTCACTAAATCAAATTATTATATTTATTTTCATTTGTTTTAAATATATCTTTTAGTTGAGTAAACCACTTTTTTGTAATTTTGTTTGCCTGTTTAAAAATGAAATTTGTAAAAAATGTTGGACAATTTCCGCCACAAAAAAAAAAATTTCCTTTTCGGTTTTATCAATTCCCTCCAAAATTAGCGCAAATTGAGCCGCCAATTTAATTGAGGGAATGCTTAAATCATCCACTTCACTTGCTGTTCTACACTTCCGCTAAGCCAAATGCTTTCATACGCCACACACACGCCGAAGATTTCAACGTTAATTTCCCCTCAGGTGCAAAAAATGCAAACTCGCAATTTCCCTGCACCGCAGCCAAAAAACAAACGAAAAAAATTGACGCTAAATCTCGATTTCCGTCTTCTAATTTCCGTCAATTGCTGTCGCTACAGTTTTAAATATGAAGCGCCTGCTTTTGAGCCTCACAAATCAAAATCACTTTTGCCGTCGCGTTTACTACTCAGCTGTGTGGAATTTCACGCGCGCACTTGTTGTGCCCGTCTAAAGCGTTTATCCTAGACTGACAGGCATAAGACCCGTTTCTGGAAAGCTGACAGTAGCCGAACACTCTCGGCGGGTGGGTGTGCGTGTGTGCACACCGAATGCAAAATAGCTTTGAGGGCCCTCCAACACCCACTTCAGTTTTCAGCGGGGGTGTGCATGAACGCTCAGTCACGCATTCGCTCGTTTGTTCGCTTTCTCTATTCGTCCTAAACCGACGTCCAGGTCAAAAAGAGCAGCAATGCAAATGCACGGCCCAGAGAGCAGCACAGCGCACCTACACTTCCAGTCCGGCTGTCACAAATACTGGAAACAACACCCTCATAACCACACCGAAAGCTCAGTTAGGGGAAGCTTTCCAGAGTCTGTTTGGGTGGGTGTATGTGTATGTGTTGTTCTGCTGCTAGGCGTGAACGCGCACTTTGCTGGAAAATAACTGTTGCAGCTCGGAGCAAACGCACAAGCAACAATTTAATACTTTTATCCTGGGCACTTCAGCTCATTTGGTTATTGTTATTGTTGTTTTTAGCGGCATACTCTTCTGTTTCTCTCGGAGCAGCACTGGAAGTCAACCGTTTGAAGTTTCCCCTTCGGTGAATTGGCATGCGTCCTGACCTGGCGAAGCAACAGGCTGTCGCTACCGCTACCACTCTTCTTGCAGTTGTTTTTGTTTTTGTTAGTGCAGATTTCGTTTCTTTTGAATGTACCAGACTGGCGATGGTTGGCAAGTGGCTTTTAAATTCTTTGCCTAGATTAGCACAATCATTACAGTTATTACATGCGGTTAAAGAATGGCCTAGAACTTAGCTGAGTGAGTTTATGTGAAATTCCTGGCCATTTCTCATCCTCAATAGTAAATGTTCGTACTTTTTAATTATAAGTAATTAGAATTTCTGTGGAAGTCCGAAGGATGGAAGTTAATTTCTCGAAAGGCCACTTAGACAAGCACTCTGAGTATTACAATTTCAAATGCAAAGCAATTTACGAGTACTTGAGACTCGGCCTCAGCAATCCTGTGGAAACTTTTCCTCTTTAAGTTGCATTTATATTTAGAAATGTTGAACTCTTTTATATAAGAACAACCATTTACTAAAAGTCCGGTAAAGTACGTGAATTCGCATATTGTAGTCAACACAATAAGCCGTAGTTTGCAAGCAGATGACCAAAATATCAGCAACAAAACACATCTTTCAAATTTTATAATGTTCTAACAAATCACTGGAAAGGCGTGTCCCAACTGTCCACACGAAATCGAAGACGCTCGGCATGTCCTAATGGACTGCCCCCGTTTTTGCCACGTACGAGCCGAGGTGACGGAAGCCTTTGGAGAGGTTCCAACCGTGGAGAACACTGTGGCACACATTTGTGAGACTCCATCCAAATGGCGCGCCTTTCAAGACGTAGCAGCGAAGATAATGATTGAGCTGCGCCACATTGAGCGAGGGAGAATCTCTGACCGCGCAAGGTTGCGCGATGCGGTTGACTAAGACCAATGACTGACGGTTGAGCAATTATGCTCTGACGGCCTCCCGACGGAATACCTGACGGTGGGCTCCGGGAGGATCCACCCGTACGTTTGAGGAGATGTCTAGTGGGTTAGAGTCTCACAGTGACTCCGGCTTTAGACGCTTTTACTCCTAGTTAAAAAAAAAAAAAAAAAAAAAAACCAATGAAATATCACACAAGCATTACTTGAACCTTAAGACCGAACCACATTGCTATATGAGCACAATCGGTATACGGATACGCCTACCTCCCAAATATACAACTATTGATTGAACTACAGATTATAAAGACACCGATGTAAACATTATGCAAGGTCAGAGGCGAAATAAGGTAGATACGTACAGAAAACTTAGATCCGTTTATGAGTGTCCTTGCACTGAAAAATAATTTATGGGAAGCAATGAATTTCGAACAAGATTTGTGTATTCGCGATGAAATTTTAAAATACTGCAAAATGGTGATCATTTAGTTAAGATGTTAAAAATGCTTACTCTCACTATGAACCATCATATGAAATATTGTTGTCTCCTAAAAGAGCATATCTAATATTATACGAATGCGATGGTGTTAACACAATAAAATTTTGATGCATATTCTATCAGTCTCATGTAAAGCATTTTTGGAAGCTTTTCCTGTGTCAGTTGATATACTCCGTCCACCTTTTGCTTATAACCATAAAATTTTATAATTATATCAAAGAATCAAAGGAACCGGGTAATATTCAAAATTATCTAATAAGAGTGGTAGATATGGGAGGTGAGCTTAATACTGATCCCATACTCGTAGTATTCACGATATAGTTTCCACCAAATGGTGTTGATTTAATTATCTTAACTGTGCCATTTTGTGTCTAGAAATGAGGGCTAGAAACTGACGAGTTTGCTCTACATATTTACTAAAATTGGATGTCGTAGAATAAGCCTCAGAGACCTACTCTCAGTCTCGGATACTGGATTTGTAGAAATATAATTGGTAGAACCACGTTACAGAAAAACCACTTTTTACCGTGGTTTCTGATAAATACAAATTTTAATAAGTTTTCTGAGTATTTTTAACTTTCCCTTTACAGCAGTCTTCAATTGTGTCTTATCACGGTCCTGTTATCGGATTGGAACGGCTACAGAGAGATTCGAATTGATTGTGAATTTCTTTATCTCTAAACAGATATTCTTTTACATGATTTTTTTGATATTCTCATTTCTTTTCTTCTTCAGATAGGGATTTATGTTTTATTTTTATATATTTCTATGACTTTTAGTCCTTATGAAAAATGAAATTTTCATTTCACTTAACAAACATATTGGAAAATATTCATTAAATTGGAGTCCCACGTGTCTTTAAATTTGCTCAATTCTAACCAGGAAGATTTACGATTTGCTCGTGTTGGTTCTGTTATTATTGTTTGCATGCTCCACATTACACCTGCATGCAAATTTCAAACTGAAGGATATATCTTCTTCACAATGATATATTAAGTGTTTGCACAGTACCATACCCTCACCCCTAAGAGATTGGCTTTGCCGGAGCTCCATAACGGAGACAAATTTTTTAATTTGAATTTCAATTATTCTTTAATTTGAAATTTTAGCATAAATGTGAATTCTCATCAATCACAGCCGATAATAGCTGGCTCACAACGCTGATCAGATGCGCAGTCACAAAGGAAGGAATCATTTAACTACGCCGCCAGCGATGCGATTCGATGCGCGGAGCTCGTTCACTCTTTGTAATTATATTATGATTTTATATTTCAGACTTCATTATGCATATGATTCCGCTTCTAATGAGTTTATGATTGACAAATCAAATTACGAATGTGGGAAACGTTCGGCAAGGATCTGCGCGCCCAAAAAACTCCCGCCTTGTAAGTATGTGATTTTATACAATTTCCTTTTAAAAAATAAATTAATTTCTGTGTAGATTTTATGGAAACGCACTTCATCGGAGGCGCTCGAAGAGGTGTGAATTGGTAATTTATGCATGAGCGTATATGAAAGTGAAATTATTATCCACAAAGAAATGGAAATGAAAGAACGTTTGATGCGTGCGGTCTAACTAATAAAAAAATTAAAAAATTTTCAATATTTATAAGCGCTGCATTCTATTTGCACAAAATTTTGAAGATATATAAAGAGGCATATCTTTTCACAGTTCTTTTTTACTTTTCATTACACATTGCAATGTAATGTAAAAGGGAGGTATATCAAGTACCGCAACCTCAACAATCTATTGTACAACCCTCTGCTAATATAGGATAACCCTATAGAAACTCATCCAGCTTTGTTATCCTTAGAAATTCTATGATATCAGCTGGATCTAGCTTTGCTATTTCATAACCTGGTATCAAATATGATCCCAGACATTTGTATCTGCTGTGCATCAGTGCTCCACAGCTGCCTAATATGTGCTTTGGCGACTCGGTTTCCTCGTCGCAGAATCTGCACAATGAACTTGAAACGATTCCTAAGTTGCTTAGGTGTCCCTTGAGCTTACAGAGACCAGTCAAAAGCCCGGTCAGTATTCTAAAGCTGTTTTTGGGCAAGTCAATGCAAAATTTGAATCTTTTGCAGTTGTAGTTGCCCAAAAGTAGTTTTGATTGTCTTAGCCCAATATGACTTGCAAAAAGTTCATGCCTTTTTTGCCTTTCTTGTTCCCTAAGTACTTCTTGCCATACTCCTCTGACTATGCCACAGTAAGGTTCTGGGCCTATCATTGCCATGGAGGCCCCTTTTCTGGCAAGTTCGTCTGCTTGTTCATTGCCCCGAATACCTATGTGGCCAGGGACCCAGCATAAACTAACCTTGTTGTACTTTCCCAACTGACTACACATTACTCATAAAGTGGATAATTTACGTCAAGAAGCCGCCCTCTGTGGTCTAGTGGTAAGCATGCTAGACTCACAATCAGAGGGTTGCAGGTACAAATCCTGCCCTGGTCTTGGTCTTAGAAATGCTTTATCTCTTCTAGTCGAGAGCTTCAGTAGCTAGTACCAATATAATAATAATAACGTCAACAGCGCTCTTTAGGCATACTGGAATAACAACAAAAGGAATATTTAACCATATTTCTGTACAGATTAGGAATACTCTACACTTCTTGTACATTCTCTACACATAATGTAGAGTATTCAGCAAAACCTCTTTGACCTTGATGAATAACCTGAACTAAGTAATGAGAAAGTATTATTTCTGTAGATAAAAATAAAATTATAAATCAATAACACTATCAAATTATTGCAACTTGGGAAAGTTTCTCCGGAAACTATAACTTCACTTCAGTAATATAGATTTTCCGTCCCCTGAATGAAATATTGAACACCGCCACCATTAATCTAGAGACCATCATGTCTTTTTACGATTTCATAAATTTCTTAAATGATACAAGACTCCTTTTCATTCAATTTTTCTTTGAGAACCCATGACTTATCGCTATTATACCTACGGTCGCTGATCGATTTTGGTGTCATATTTCGCTTATAAAAAATCAGATTATTTTAAATAAATACGAATGTTTATATAGAAAATTAAACAAAATAATTGATCAGCATTGTTTGTGTTTACAACATACGAGTACAGAGTTTATCTACATTCAAAACCCTTTAAGAAATTCTAGTACTTCGAAAATTAGTTCGTTTCGTTGCATGTATATACGTGGAGAGAATGTCATGACTACATTCAAAGTGCAAACATCTCTCACCTGACAACCATAAATCTTTTTGATATCTTCTCTTTGGAATGTAATCATATGGTAACGTGTAAGGTCCGTCAAGGGCAGAAAAGAACCAGCGCCTGGAAATGATCATTGCAAGAGCATTGTATTTTATTCTACTCGGGACAACACGCCGGCTTGCTTACCATAACACAAGAATTATAGAATAGATCTATTTTATCATTATTGGCCATAACACCACAATATCTTCAAAATGTTGCTATACTGAAAGTGAATTTAAATCAGACTCTCATTAAATTTAACCAGGCTCCCATTAAATTTCAATCGGTTGTAACCACTCCTTTATGGCATACGCTATAATTAGATTGTGCAGTTGAAATCACGGTTAGGTAAACTGGCGTTTCACTTCTGCATGACTTGTAATATTCTTGTAGTTTCTTATATTGTTGAACTTTGGTGCAAGTAAGGCATATACAAAATGATTGATTATTATATGTGTACATATGTATTGGTGCACAAACACATACATATGAGTTGTTTTGTTAAGAAATTCGGTGAGGAAATTATATATAATTACGGAGCTTTCGAACATGTACTCGCACTGCATATTTAAATATATTCCCATGTACGCCTAAATGAGCCTCTCCCCCTACATAATCCTAATCACTACACACATCCGTCTCAACTATGCAGAGCGGGTGCACAAACAATAAAACACTCACACACACATGCACAGCCGCTCATGCACATAAGTATGTGTCTATGAACCAAAGCGCCCACATGCTTAGAATGGCTCGGCCCACCAGGCCTAAACTCAGAGCAGCTTCAATTATTATACAATTTGCCACGAATGACATAATAAATATGAAATTGATTGACGATGCCATGTTGCTCTGTAAGTTGTACTAAATTGTTCACGGCAGAGTGTATGCGAATTTGCGTCTATAAATATGTGCGTATGTTTGTGTGTGTGCGTGTGCGTGTGTGAGTCTGCGGTTAGGCCAAACATTGTGCTTTGAAAACGGAAATGTTCTCGCATTGATTTAATTGCTGTTTTGGTTCCGCACTGATTTAGTCAATAAGTCAACACAACCGAAGCGAAGAGCAGCGAACCGAACTGAACCATTCCACACCGGGGCATCAACTCTGCGGCCTGTTGTAGAAATCTGAGATTCGAGTTAATTTTGCGGTTAATTTTGTGGTGTACGATGATATACAAAAGCCTGAACGGAGCTGGCAGGGTGATGTGGAGTTTTTGATTGCGGTGAACATGTCGGTGCACCCGTCTGTCGTCTGTGAAGGATGTTCGCGTTGATAGGCCAGCAGGGCCACCTACGCTTTCATAGGCTGCTTACTGCATTAATCCCCCCATACAAACAGTGTTGACAGTGCGGCGCAATTAGTCATTTTGTCTGCGATAGAAGGGAGATGTCCTCTTACTGTGTGTGTAATTAAATGATCCTATTTTCTAATTAGCTATTTGATGTGATTAATGAATGCAGCCAAGCCATCACTTTCGTACATCTTCGTAATTGAAATTTGAGATTTTTTTCATGTATAGTTGAGGGAAATTTTCCAAAAATAGCCAGAATTTGGAGTGAATTTTGCTGTAAAATTGTTCAGCAAAGCAGATCATAACCTCCTTGATTACTTGTTGACATGTAAAATTGTTATCGAAACTAATAAACAAATGGAAAAAAAATGCATTTGTCTACTTCTTCAGAGCTTACAGGCGTGTCCAAAAATAGACTTCGGCAACAAGCCAGAATTTGAAGTGAATTTCGTTGTAAAATTTTTCGAATTTGATACATTCAAAATAACACCAATAAGAGGACTCAATTAATCACAGAAAGGTCCGGCAGAGTCATCAGCTCGGTTTTTTTTTTCTGTTTCTGTTTTTAAAGAGTACGGAGAAGCAAGGGTCATCGTCCACAGCTATAGTTATCAGTCGATGATGGCAATTTTTAGAGGCCTAGAAACCACTAATATACAAATTACTTCAACAAAATGGCACTACAACCCACATGACACGAGAAGTTATTAGATTTATTGGTCGACAAGTTTAATGACGTCTTCATCTCTCTTGAGAACCGAGATCTTTGTCGTCGATTTGTACTGGTTTTTGTGTAGTTTTGTACAGCCTCCAAGCCAACAGTTTTAACATTTGCCTGAAAAATGTCTCTTGTCCACTTTGATTCCATTTTCCTATCACTGTGCGAGCGTTCGCTTTACCAGTTAAAAATGTTGTGGGTAATACAAGGAAAAACCACGTTTTAAATTTATTTACTTTTATTTTGAGCGTGTAATTGCAATTGACAGAAATAGTGAGAAGAAAGTTCGCAAACGTTTTAATCAAATCCTTTAGGAAACATTGAGAGATGAGACTTCACGTGCTGAAATATTCAATCATAGTGTATATTGAATCAATATTTCATTTATTTATAGCACCCATTTAAGATTTAACATCAGTTAACTCTCCCCCTTTATGTCTCTGAGACGTCCCAGTAGAGGCATCCGGAAGAGCGCAGCTGATACGGAAATGAATAAAAACACCGAGATATTGAAGGACATAATAATAACATCAGCATACGACACTTGGCAACGGCTATTAAATATATTATGGCAGATAACTGAAAAAGAGCTTACAAATAAAACAGTATTAGAAATATACAAGTAAATATGAAGATGCTGCGGCAATGGCTTTAAAATTTTTAGAATTTATACGCATAAGCAATTTTGCGTCTATTGCCAAGTATCTAAATGTCCACATCAAATATCCGCACAATATCATTTATCATCCAGCTAAACAAATTTTCGCATATATTTATGCATATTTCCATGGAAATTTTCATAAAAATTTACGACACCGCAGACAAATCGGCGCACATACATCCGTGTAATGCACATATTTGGATAGACATTTTCCGAAATGTACAATTCTTGGTTGTTTGTGGGTGCGTAGGTGTGTTAGATATGTGTGGGTGTCACTCTGTGGGTGTGTATGGTTATTTGTTGGTGTGTGACCATTGTCGGAATCCGTTTTACGCGTACGCATAAATCAACGTGACCGTCACAATTAAGTTAAAAATTTGCATTCAGAAAATATTTGCAAATGTCAGCAGCTAAAATATTTCCCGGGCAAAACACATCAAAACAATTCAATATTTCAGTTAAACGTTTTGTGATCGAATATGACGTATTCACAAAAATAACTCAATTTACATAAACGAATTAAAATATCTAAAATAAGTTTCTGTAAAAAATTTAAGTATTTACTCGTCTATCGAAACACTTTTTTCTTGTCCAAAATCAGAGTCAGATTCGAAAAGAAGGCATTTTGAATTCCTAAAATTCTCGAAAAAATCACACCATAGTCTTAGCTGAGAGGGAAGTCAAAATTGTAAATCTTTCTATTCTAGCATTCGTTTATAACCTTTGTCAGGCAGAACTGAGTCAAAGCTGAACGAACGAAGTAGACGACGCTGAAACTGACGCGTTTTCTTTAGAGTTAGACGCGATCGCCGGATTCCTTTCATCAAATTTTGCATTTATAAATTAATAATTGACAATGAGTTGTATTTCCATTTATTACTATCTTATTTAATTCATAATAATTACAGTCTATTTAAAATGCGATCTACATGTTGCGCTAATTTATCTCGTTGCTTGGCCATTTGATTTTCATCATCAGAACTTAGCAATATGCCCGATCTTTGTGAGGTCTAAACTTGTGTGGGACTGTATTGGGAAGCTAAACTCCCTAGGCAGTATGAACAAGTTATCTCCAATGTGGGTACCAGGCCACATAGGAGTAGAGTGAAATGAGAAGGCTGCGGCCTCCCACTTCAACGGCCTGAACCCTTTTGTGGTATATCATCCAATACCATTGGAGGTCTGCTGAAGAAGTGTACAGATGCAAAAAGAAATCAAACCTGGAAAACTCTTCCGGGATTAAGACAGTCCAAAGCTCTCCTGGGAGATTTTAATCCTAAAAGAGTTAATAAATATGTCTCGGAGTATCAATCATCACAGTTGCCTTCAATGCCTCTAAAGAGTTTTAATAATGCATGTACAATGCTTACATATATATAGCTTGTATAACTAAGCTATAGAGTTGTAATACATTTTTACTCTATTTTAGTACTTTTAGTTAAGCGGACATTGTAGACTCAACTAGCATTTGAACAAGTTGGGTATATCTTCAGATGCCATCTGCCGATTCTGTGGAGAAAGTGACGAAACCTCACTGCACCTGATCACAAACTGCGGACCATTGGCACACAATAGACTCATGTGTTTTGGAGATTATATCTTAGATATGAGCAAGATCCCTCATCTTGAATCCTCCAAAATATATGAATTCCTATCGGAAAATAACCTGACAGAAGATTTATAGATGAGACTATCCTCATCTTTCAAATAAATATGGGCTTCACAATAGATCTTTCAGGTCGCAGTGTATAACATCCTTAAATATATCTATCTATCTATGGACTTTGATTATGGTCTTTACCATAATACTCTCAAATTTCGATGTACAGGTCGTAAAGCTGTAGTACGCGCGGTCAACCAAGTTCCTGTTTTACTTCTCTCGGTAGGTTTTTTTTTACGAGGTGTAAAGCAGTGAAAAACCCTTGTAGTGTGGGACCTTAACCCACTAAATTCACCCCATGTCCGGACGGATTATCTTCTCGGGACCTCACCTTTAGGTAATACGTCGAGAAGCCGTACGAGCGTCAATCGTCAGTCTTAAGTCTGCTCATTTTCAGTCCTACTTCTTGATCCACCCCTATTAACGTTTTCCTCAGCACTGCGCTGGCTTAGGCGTGCTGCTGTTCGGGCGCGTTCAATGTTCCGCGGAGTTATCATCATCTCTCGGTAGGTGTAACGTGCGTTATGTAGTTATGTGGCTCAGTGAGAAAACGATTACAAACCAGATGTTCTCACTGAGTCCCTATGGTATCTGTACCGCGTACGCCTTAGTGAGAAAACAATTAAAAACCATAGGGTCTCACTAAGTCTCTATGTCTCGGTAGCGTATGTGTCTCAGTGAGAAAACGATTAAAAACCAGAGGGTCTCACCAAGTCTCTATGTCTCGGTAGCGTATGTGTCTCAGTGAGAAAACGATTAAAAACCAGAGGATCTCACTAAGTCTCTATGTCTCGGTAGCGTATGTGTCTCAGTGCGAAAACGATTAGAACTCAGATATTCTCACAAAGTCCCTATAGTCTTTGTACCGCGTATGCCTTAGTGAGAAAACGATTAAAAAACCAGATGTTCTCACTGAGTCTCTAAGTTCGTAACGTCAGTGTCTAGCGTATAGCTGCTGCTGCTGCTCAGGATGTCGGTGTTCAAAGAAGAGATCTATTGCTTGGGCTGCATGGCTGCTATACTCCAAGCGACCACGGTGGCTGGTGCATATTGTTGTTGCCGGGCCGCCGTAGTGTGATTCCACTTCCGTTGGCCGGCTACGCTAGCTGCTGAAGTCACGCTTTTTGTTGTTGTGACCACTTGACTTGGGGCCACCTTCACCTTGTGATGGTCAGTCACCTTGCTGCAGCGGTTTCCAGTTGGCCTGCTTTTGGCTGCCCATAATCATATCTAGTTGCTGTAGTTGTTGTTGTCATATGATTGTTATTGTTGTAAACATTTAAATGTTTCAATTTAAATTTGTGCTGGAATATTTTATTCTCGTTTCCTCCTTCCGCTGTGTACTTATTAGCAGTCGGCGTAGCGGTCGTTCTGTCGTTGTCCCTCTTGTGTTTTGCCCTCGTCTCTGCGTGTTAGGGTTAAATTTAGTTCGTGCACTTAAATCGCTGTCTTTTGTCTTTTGTTATGCATGGCGTTGGTTGGTAGGATCGTTGGCTGTGCGTGTGGTTATTTTTGTGGTAATCAGTAGTTCTGTATTAATTTTTGCAACTGGTCTAATCTGTTGCAGGTTAGACTGCGCTCCCACCACTGCTGTGTTGATTGGTTAAATCGTATGTATATTTCGTTAAGCTTCCGATGCAGCGTCTTTGTTGTTAGGATTTTTATGATGGGCGTTTCTTCGGATCTTCATCTTTATTATTTGTGGTGTGTGTGTGTATATAATTGAGTAGGCTGAGATCGATGATTTTATTGTAGGTCCAAATTTACGTGGCAAATTTTGGTACTCACAATATATAGGATACTTTTAATATAGCCGAACAGAACAATGTAATCTCTCAAAGAAATTCATAAATTTCATAATGTGTGCCTTAATTATGGTGGCCGCGCTCTGTGGTCTAGTGGTAAGCAAACACCCCTAGGGTCGCAGGTTCTAATCCTGCCACCGGCTTGGTCTCCAAAAATGCTTCTTTCTATAAAATCATTTTCTCTTCGAGTCGAAAGCCTCTGTAGCTAGTACTCAGTTCCCCAAAAAACCTTGCACTCATAATTAATTATGGTGTATGATATAATAATAATAATAATAATTATAATAATAATTATGATATTTCGTTCAGAGAATCCGTAAGGATTATACTATAAATAGTTTATTATATAAGTAAATTATGTAATATACTAAAGCACTAGTGAATAGAGGCTTTCAGCATAGTTTTATGGATATCGAATGGAAATCGAATGGAAAATTCGTCGACACTAATCATTAATTTATCTCATATTGTTCTTATTGCAATAAGAGCGCTACAAAAGTTTTTTTAAATAAAACAAAACCGGTTTTAGATATCAATGAAATTCTTTATTCCTATGAAAGTACGTTCGATGCCATTATGTATGGAACTCGATTTCTTTTGCATGGCCACCACGGGCACGCTTGCAGAAGTCCAGACGCTGAACCCAATTTTCAACGGTTTTCAAGCATAAATCGGCCGATACTGCTGCAATTTCACGTTCGATATTCGTCCGAAGTTCATCAATCGTCGCTGGCTTGTTGGCATAGACCATAGACTTGACGTAGCCCCACAGGAAATAATCTAACGGTGTCAAATCGCACGACCGAGGCGGCCAATCGACTGGGCCATTTCGTGAGATAACACGTTCACCAAACTTGGTTTGCAGTAAATTGATTGTGGCATTCGCTGTGTGGCTTGTGGCGCCGTCCTGTTGGAACCACATGTCCTCCAAGTCCATATTATCCAATTGGGGCCAAAAATATTCGGTTATCATTGAACGGTAGCGATTCGCATTCACAGTAATATGCCGGTCTTGATCATCACGGAAGAAGTACGGCCCAATGACGCCGCCAGCCCATAAACCGCACCAAACCGTAATTTTTTCGGGATGCAATGATGACTCATGGAGTACGTGTGGATTGCTGTCTAACCAATAACGCATATTTTGCTTATTGACGAAGCCATTCAGCCAGAAATGAGCCTTATCATAAATTGGACGTAGCGCTCTTAAAGTTGAGGCGACTGACTCCGAATTTCGGTAATAAATTTTAATAATTTCGACTCGTTGTTGGCTCGTATATCTCTGCATGATGAAATGGCAAACCTTACTGAAGAGAAATGTCAAAAGAGCGGGAAAAAATATGGCGTCGTTTGCTGTCACTATCGATTTACTTTTGTAGCGTTTCTTTTGAAAACCCCTTTACCTACTCCCACAGTTCATAGCTTCACTTTATATAACAATATGTATGTAAAAACTGTATCTAAGTATACATTAAATAAAATTATATAGCTGAATGAAACGTGGTAGATGTGAGGTAATATAGTAAAAATATAGTTTTCAGAGGATCTTACAATAAACTTATATTTCTGGTTGCTACTCGTAACAAAATACTTTATTATAAGGCCAGTTCTTGGTTGGCCTATTGTATCGATTTCATTTATTCTTCAATTATCCCACGGTTGAGGTTAGAAACAATTATATTTGGTAGTAGTGCGTCGTGTACTGACCACCACGGTTGGCAAGAACATGTCAGTATGAGAGCACGTTACAAGTGTGTGAAGAAATATGAACAAAGGCACTTCTTATCACACTGGTACATACGAAAAAGTACTGAAGAATCAATCGTGATTGTTATGACTAAGTTCAAAATAGCAGTAGCTCATAAATACACAATAACTTTTTGTTCACACTAAATGATTTTCAGTAACTTTCATATCCTCCACCGTTAGTTTCATACCACTCACTAAATAGCTTTAATAAATATGGTATTACAATAACCACAATAGATGGATTCATAACTAACTAACGAATTACTAACTTTTTTAGATTTAATTTATTTATATTAATTATTTAATTATGAAATATATTTAATTATGCAAGTTTATTACACGGACTAAAACACAGAGTTTCATATAAATTACAGGAGGTCTTAAAAATCAAGTTAAGCAAGTTCTGAATGAGTTTCCATTTGATTCTGAATGGACGAAATTTCACCCAACGCTGATGTCGTCATACAATCGAATTGCAAAAAGGCACACAACTTTTGATTTTTGTGCCCAACGAACTGTGAAAATGACTTTGAGAGTTCTACTTGGCGATGAAACAACAGAACAAGGTAACGGAAGGAAAGAACTTGATGTGTTTCCAATCTGTGGGTCTGGTTAGTTTGGGTATTTGTGACAATTGTAACAGAAATCATCAAAGAATGGAATATTCTAATATCTCTGATTTACAGTTTTACTTTATATGCTCCTCCACGTATGGAAATGCGATAATGAAAAATCCTCGAATACCAGCAAAATATTTTAACCACCAGCACCACTGATTGCCATCAGCACTTCATTTGCACAGAAACAGCAAGGGCAGACAGCCCACGCTTGGATTTAGGAAAACTTTTGCGATAACAATCCCGCAACCAACGCAATGCACGCATATGCTTTAAACAACTTGCTAAGGATTCCTTTTAATTGCCTCTTGGTGAGTATTTCTGAAACGTTTTCTACTTAAGATGACTTAGGATCAGCCGACCCCGCGCTCTGCAGGGATAGCAGAGCAGCTAAGCAAACAAACAAAATTAATTTAATTTAATTTCGTCTCTTTATTTCGTGGGTTTTTGTGTTTTTGCGCTTGATTTTATCGAGTTTATTTCGTTAGTGGTGAAGCGTACACAGCAACAAAAACAACAACAACAACAACAACAACAATAGCAACGCGAACGCTAATAACAACAGCAGCGCCGGTAGCAGCAGTAGCAGCAGCAGCAGAAAACAAACAAAACGCATGCCATGAACCGTGCAAATGCACAGCGCTCAGCATGTACAAGTCTCACACCAGGATACAGGATGCAGTGCCTGCGGTCAGTTGTCAGTTGTGGAGATGACAATGATTTTGTTAGTTGATTTCATTGTTGACATCCTGTTTCTTGGCACTGTTGTGCTGATGACAGTGGTCGCATTTTGGCCCAGCCCTCCAATGTACAAACAGCCACATGCATACCAACTCGTGGACACGGACACGGACACGGTCGGGAGGACGCATATCACTGCGAGTCTGGCTGTGGTTGCGGTTGCCTTGTTATTTTTGTTGTTTTTGTTATTCTGGTTTTACGCTCTTGTTGACCAAAAAAGCTGTTTTAATTGCATATAATTAAAAACAAGAAGAAAAACGGAAATGAAACGTACATTTCAGAGTACAGCCAGGCAAATGCTGTAACGCCAAAGGAATGGGTTTGTGGCTGCCACTGTGGGTATCCTGTCAAAATGGCGCAAATGCATTTGCGCTTAGCTTTAATGTCATTAGTATAAAATTTTCGTGATGTCGCTTTTTATGGTTTCTTCAGTTTAATATACACAAAAACCCCACCACCACCACTGGTTCCGGTGTACGTGTAATAAAACCTTGGACGGTGGTGTTGAGTAAATTAAAGCGCCTGTAATGAGCCTGAGCGAGGGCGTAAGTTGTCTTTCGGAGTTTGTCAAAATAAGTTCCATTCAGAGAGTGAGCTCAGTGTGCAGAGCATGGCAAAAGACAAGTGTGAGCAGTCATTGCATTAGCTTCCAGGTAATTACGCGACACTGGCACACTTTATATTCGAAGGACTTGAAAGGGATCTCAAGGCTTGTAATCCCTTTGACCTAACCCCAACCCCCTCCTAATTGCCTTCTAAGCCTAATGTGCGGCATTGGAATAACCGGAAAGTTATGTTGTGTCCCGTTTGACCCGTAGCACTAAAACCGCTTTATAAGCACATTTTAAATATAACGCCGCAAATTTCAGGCACGTTTGCCTAAAGCCCACAGCAACGTGAGGTCATCACCTATTACCTTATTACTTATGGAAACTGCGACACGTACCGCTGACACAAACAAACACAAGCATTCACACTCATCCGAAAGCGTAAACAACCACAGCATACGCGAGCAGCAGGCAATAGGAAGCTGGTTGTCAATTATGAGCGAATCCTGCTGCAGGCGAAATTAGGCTCTCGCCATCACCTTCGATTGCTACACAAACACAACACCATCGCTTTCGCCAACACTAACACGTACACACACTCAAGAAGCCATCGGGTGCGTATCGGGGCGTTCTGTAATAATGTTCCGCCTGCCAAGGTAAAATTCGTGCTTGTATGCCCAAATCGCACATGAGAGACCGTTGTGGGGGGCGCTAAAATTGTGCAACTAACGCCCGACGACCTGTCAAATGCCGGATAATGCGTTTTTCTTTTCTTCTGCCTTTTACTTTTATTGCGCCTTTCGCTTTTGGCCTTCGCTTTGTTCTTCTCCGGCTGGGCTTGAGTCCTACACTCGTATTTATTGTTATGTGCGCAGTTTCTATGGATGGCAGTGGTACTCGTATTTGCAAGGCTCATCCGCACATTATGACAAGATTGTGCTTCTGGGATGCGACCGACAAGCGTAAAACGGGAAAACTGTAAGGATACACACACATGGACAAGCAGATGAAGACATACAGTGAGACAGAAAGACAGAGAAACTTTAAGTAAAGCTCCTCACAAAGAGAAGTCTATAAATTTAATTGAATTTTGTTCTTTCAGTCACTAAATAAATTTACTAAATGTATATTTCCTAGAAAATGTTTAAGTTTTGGTAGGGTGTGGATATCGGGTATATTTTCATATTTCAAATTCACATCATAATTCTTATGGTTGAATTTTTCAAAGTCCTTCACACTGATCTAATATCATCACCGATGTCTACTATAAGAATCCGAGGGCTCAAGCACTATAGCATAAATTGCACTAAGGCACCACCTTCTCTTCAATCCCCCAAATGACACAGCAAAAACCGGTGGCACAAAAACTCACAAGCTTTCGTAGGTACTTGTACTGCGACACGTTTCTTTGTAGAATTTGTTGAATTTGCAGTCTTCGCCGTACCACACACACGAGTTGAAAGAGTGGCAAAATTTATGATTTTTTATACCTAGTGCAGGTTGAGGGCGGTTTTGTGTGCCAGCTTCGTAGTGAAAGGAATATACATTCACATAATGATAGTAAATGGATATGTTTTGAATCGAAAGTTCTATAATTAGTTTGTGTTGATGGGTGCTTCTTGTAAATATAACCGCAACAAATATTGAATTGGCTCTATTTTCAGTCACATGACCGTAAGACATCCCGGTGACCTTGGTAATAGATTCGTATTAACTCAAATTATGTATTGCGTTGTTTTCTAATTGTGTTTTTCGACATATTTTTCACAGTTCCCAACAATAAACACATATCTCCAACGAAACGCAAAAACAAATCATGTTCCGTAAACTTAGCGGCGTAGAAGATGTTTGTGTTTATTGTTATTGACGTTGTTGTTTTCTTGCTGATGAGAGAATTGCGGTCAGGTTCACTTATGTCATGGAAAAGGTAACTTAGGGGTTTGATTGGCGTAGTTAATTTACATCACTAATATTTCCTTTGACTTTACTTAACGAAAATCAAACCCACTTTATTCTAGGGCTGTGGGCTTGTCACAGAATTGTTCACTTCAACTATTTTAATTAGAACTATTTTTTACAACAGCCCTGATTGTGATGCATTGTTTTGCGTACAATGCCTGCATGTATGTACAGTAGCCACGCAAGTATCAAATGTGCTTTCGAAGCAGTTCAAATACCGCATCTCTGAGTCTTACCAAAAAGGTCCTGTTCACTGATATTTTCTACTTTTTTTACAAAATTAACAAAAATCTGGAACTACGTACTCCAATTATACATATGCGATACAAATACATGGATTTTTTTGATATTAAGATCTCACAGACACCTTACCGCTGAAAAATGTTATTTTGATAATATTGATTAAAATATATACACCAGCTTGGACTTAATCACCCTCCCAAGGAGAAAACCTTCACACTTTTTGGCTTCTCACTTTTTGGATTCTGACTTTTTGGCTTCTCAATTTGTGGCCTCTCACTTTGTGGCTTCTCAATTTGTGGAGTCTCACTTTTTGGCTTCTCACTTTTTGATTTCTCATTTTTCCAAATATATAAAGAAAAATATTTTCCTTTAAGCTCGTACATAATCACACTTAGTCCCCCTCAGCAACATAGTAACTATATTTATGTACTCACAGTCAGGGGGAGAAGCATAGGGAATTTGATGCATAGTTGTTATTGTGATTTTCAATCAAGTTGTAAATATGCAAGGCAAAAAAGCTATTTTCCATTTATGAGGGTTGGGGAGAAATCGATGCCAAGAAAATTGTTAATAAAACCGGAGAATTACTTTGAAAATGCACTTTAATTCCATTAAAGTGAACGCTCATATTTTATGGCCCGCACAAGCTCATTTACACGGGAAATGGCCTAACTGCAAAAACCATTTAAATGCAAATTAACCACAAAGTGAAAACATGTTGAGTGTGCATGCGGCCGCTCCCTGTTCTATAGGCCAAACTGAAATTGAGCCCTGCTGCCGTTGGTACTTACGATGGCAACTGAGTGTAGTATACTTTTATGCGGCTGTGTTCAGGACACACTCAACCCAACCCACTCCCAAGCATACTGGTGGACTCACACATATTCACACACACAAACACAAACACAGAGCTCCACGTGCACTCTCAACGCACACACTTTAACTAATTTGTTGCGAGCATATTTTCCGAAAGTAACCTGAAATCAATGTACACACATTTACAATAAACACAAAATTAAAGATTTTAGGTTGTTTTGTTACCGGTGTAAAACATGCCTGGAAAAGCTTTCGCAAAGTATAACTTTCAACCCACAACATGGAGCAGACGCCTCTTACGCCTCAGCAAAAGTGCCTCTTACCTTAATTTAATTTATGCCAAGTTTAATTTATGGAAGTTAATCAAAAAAGGTTAATACAAGCGCACACACAACGAGAAAGGTGTCCTTTATTGTAATTTTAAGGACATTGTTTTATGCGTCGAAGAACCTTGCATAGCACAGTTGCTATTGAAGCTTTAAAAATTGTTTCCACTTTTTTTCATTTAGCAAAATTTCTCTCAGTGAAAGCAACCCTTTGATATTTGAGTAGTGCCGCAAACCCGCTGCATGCCCTCAGCTACTTCGCACATCGATTCAAGTAGCAGGGTTTGCATGCAACAAATCAAACGGACGTCCTGGTCAAAGCGAATTCGAAACTTTAATGAACGATCGGCAGTGGCCCAAATGCACCAGTGGCGTTGTAAGAACGTATTTAGCTACGGTAGAGCCAACCAACACACACCATACGAGGACACACTAGTTGCATCAAGTCATCATGCTTGATGGCACTTGGCACTTGGCACATGCCTTACTTACATGGTACATCGTCATCCTGCTGGATGCTACAACCGACCCTATGCTACGAAATGCAACAAGCTTACCGAGTGTGTGCATGTATGAGTGTGCATGGGTGTGTGCATGGGTGTGTGCATGTGTGTGGCTCTGTGTGTAAAACTTATACAGCCCTGGTGCTATGACTTAAATTTATGGCATTCAACATGCTGCTCACATATATGCACTTTGGCACCAACGGTCAATCGACAGCTCCAGGAACAACGCAGAGGGCGGCAACAGCAGCACCAATAGCCACAGCAACAACAGCACCAGAATGGGGCAATCTGAGTAGCAGTGTCAAATGTTTATGCTATGGCATAGTCCGAACTCACGTCTGCCATTAAAAATGCAAGCTGCAAATAACGAGTGAAATTGCTCGCCTCCTAGTTACCATGACTGCATCCTCACTCGCATGCACTGATTTAATTACATTGATTGTATTGGCCAACGCCAAAGGCGAACCGTCCACGGAGTGGTCGGCATGTGGTGCAGCGGCAGGGCGGTCACTTTGCCCGAGTTGGTGCGCAATTTGCCCCAGCTAGAAATTTTTTATAAAATTTTATGTGACATTTATTTGGGCATCATATCTGATGCCCGGTTGATTTGATTAAAAGTTCATGCAGAAACCCTCATCAAGCAATTTTTTACAATATTTGGGCTAATGCTGACAGCGAGTATGACACTGACAGCGACAGCGACACTGACACTGACATTGTTAACTTCCACTGATGTTGGTTATAATTAAAAATGACTTTTCTGCGGGTAGTGCTACAGACATATAAACGCGAGCATATATCTGCAGGTCAATGTGTAGCCGCAATCCGATATTTTTTTTTCCCAGAGAATTTGCAAAAAAATGGACAGTTGTGGTCAGCCAGTGTGTGAATAATGAGTGAATTGTTCGCAGTAGCTAAAAAAGGACTTAAAACAGAAGCACTATTTACGTGATTCGCCAAAAACCAATGCACCAGATATGTAAATATAAATGTAAAAAGTATGGGGGCGTATGAGTGACATTATTATAAAAAATAAAGCAATTGACAACCACTGGACTGGCTTGGTACGAATATTGTTGCCTTTATCAATGAGGTATTGCATTACTTAGAGGTCGGTTTCAGTTTGTCGGAAACGTTTGTAAGGCAAGGTGTGGAATGTTTCAGAGAGCATCCATAATGCATTAATGTGTAAATTTTTCGAAGTGAGTTGAACAAGCTTCGGCTTAACTCACAATTGAATTTACACACATTCATTTTGAACGGTACTTCGGATTATGCCCAATAATTCAGAGTAGTTATGAAACTTCGTAAATTTACGGATACATTTATTGGCGACTGCTCGTTACCCCGCAGAACAAATCAGCAAGCTTCGGAAGCTGAGTCACAGCCTAAGTCCTTCACATGACTCCGTTTGTGTTTTCGATCATTTTAGCTTCTCGATACTAACTTCTTTATAAAAATTTCTTTAACCATTGTAATACATTTCAACCGTTATCAAACCCCTTTCGAGTATTTTATTATATAAGCTTTAATATTATTTCAGAGTAACGTCTGCTACTAGCATATGTTTATATATTTATATCCTACTTTTTCGATATACATTGTTTAATCATTTATCGCATCCTATATGATACTTGTCCACAGTATACTCTAGAATCGCCGGGAAGGACTTACGCCACAACAAAGCTTTCAAATTGTAAAGATTTATTTTCAAAATAATTTTTCAAAGAGAAATGCTTCCAAAGCACTTTTAGTTTGGCGATAAAGCTACGAGTAAATGTGTATTAAAGGTTACGGAAATAACCAGATCTATCGACTTTGTAGAGAGGAGAGTCCTTCAAAGGACACCATTACCTTCCAAAAAAATTTTCGGTGTGTATTTTCAGTTCAGGATTCTATTTTTATTTATCCGGATAACACTTTACTATTAATGAACCTCGTCATCAATAAGCGATTATTTTCTTTCAAATTGTTTTCACATCATATTGGAAGGCATCTGATTTCGATAGAACCGCAAAACATACCAAATTAGCCGCCAAACTATGAAGTTTTTAGTGGAGATCATCTCACAAAATATATATATTTATTCCTACTAGTCCATTAAGGAGCAAAGAGCCTCACAAAATGAGCTAGTCAATTGGCCAAAATCGCACGATTAAACGCCACGGAATTAATTATTGTAGGAATATATCAGGTTGCTGCTTGTTGCCGACCAACCAACGACGATTGATGCTTCGACGATATTCGCTCTCAGAAACAATTGATTATTATTATTATATCTCACACCATAATTAATTATGAGATCAAATGTTGGGGGGAATGAGTACTGGCTGCAGAGGTTTTCGACTCGAAGAGAAAAGGATTTTATAGAAATAAGCATTTTGGAGCCCGTGGTAGTATTTGAACCTGCGACCCTCGGGGTGTGAGTCTAGCATGGTTACCACTATACCACAGAGGGCGGCTAGAGAAACAATTGATTTTAACTGATTTAATTTGAATAAATATAGTGATTCTATTATAAACACACCCTTTTTAAGTGTGAGCTCCATTTAAGCATTGAACATGATACGAGAATACTCGTATTTTCCAGTTTCGCTTCTAATATGTTCAGAGAGAGACAATTCAATTTTATTACTTTTCGATTTTCATGTTCTTTTCTCCTTTTAGCAATTGTGTCAATTTCATCTTTATTTTTCTATTTTAGTTATTTGCGCGGTATTCAAGCTCTGCAGTTGGCATTTAAAAGGTAATTCTGTTTTTCTCTGGCGAAATGTGTATTTCTATGACGCACAAAAATGTGCAGAAAAAAGATAATAGCATTTAGAGTAATATATTGAATAAATTTCCCACACAGATCTGCTTAGCTGTGCTATTTGTAGAATATAAACCGAATTAGGTGCTATCCTGCGCCACACCGTTCGCATTTTCTCGCGTCAGTTTCACATAATTCAGCGCATTCATCTCATCCAGAGACCTAAGGAGAATACATTGTTGTTGATTCGCCATTTCAATGGCTGCACTGTTAATACAACTATAAGCAATAAAAGTAATTTTGTATGGGCGTTTTCCAGCTCACGACGTGCTCATGTCGAATACATATGTTTCGGCACATGTTCCCGATATCGTTTCACCCGCTGCAAAATGATGCCAACGACGCGAGTTGAATTTGAACGAAACGCTTTGTTCAGGCAATGATTTTTCTTTTCTCTGCTTCTTCGGCTTCTTTTTCATTGTGCGCTTCGCTGGTGCTGCTGATGAAATATTTCAATTACTTTGAATGCCTTTTCTCGATTGCTGGCAATAGTTCCTTCGCACTTGTTCGTTTTCTTTTCTTTTGATGGCGAGTGTATGAAGACGACAAGAAGTGTATCAAGTGACTTTTATGAGAATTTGATTTTATTCGCCTCTTTTGAGGTTTTACATTTTCCTAGCTTACCCGTATTCCTCTTTTCGCAAGCAAATTATGTTTGATGAATTAGTCTTTAAGTGGTTAAGACAAGTCTTAGATTGAGTGACTTATTAACTTCAAGGAAGTTGAGTGCAGCTTGCTAGAACTAACGAAGAACTGGGGTGATTCTTGTGAGTTTTACTATTTAATGTTAGGAAGTGAGTATGCGAAACAGTTTTAAAGTCTGTGCTAAAGTTAAACTTTATATTTTAATGAATATAATACCTAGATTAGGTTCAAACAAATCCTGCGCTTTATTAGGGCTTCGAAATGGTTCGACGAGTGAATCGGAGGTGCGTTGTTGCGCGGTGGTATCACAATGGACCCATGGTGGTATGAGTGAGCTGGTCCATAGGCCAGCTGCCACGTTAACCTAACCTAACCTTAGATTAGTTTACAGTAGCAGCCTTCTCCGGGACAGCTCACTTAAGCACACTAAAAAGCTCAATGTTATACCATAAGAAACTGGCGCGATTCCAACTACCGCCTGGAGAACCCTTGTGATTCCTATATGAACCCGACTATGTTCCTAATACTAATGGATGATAAGTCGATCAGATCATTGCAAAAAAATGATGAAATGGAATTTATGTATTCTCCTAGCTAGCTAAGGGCGGTGACACATGACATGCAGAGCGGAGTCTTCCTCATCTTCAGAGTCGTAGCCGGGAAAGAATTCATTTAATAGCAACCCCAGTCTTTAAACATCTCTACCAATCAATTATTGTCCTGTGAATTCAAAGATTGTTGTTCTTTTTCAGTTTCTGCTGACGTTGAGTAGCTGACCAGTTCGCCTGTTGTCCATGAGAATCCAAGTGTGTCTGGCAACACCACAGGTAGGCTCCTCTACCCAGGAGTATCAAAACATGTTATAACTTGAGTGATTTCAAATTCTTGGCTATATTACTGTCGCGGCTACGACTTTGGCTAAAGAGGGTTTGCTTAAAACAACTACGGGTGTACGTATGTTTATTCTGTAAAATAATTAAATTTAGTACATTGATGATCAAATACTACAAACTTACCGCAGTTTTGCACCCTCTCTTCACTCTTTCGATGTTCAAGATCAAATGGCCGTTTTAGGCAGCGCTTTGACGAACATAGGAAAAGAGAGAAAGAATAATGCGCAACATTGGTTTATAACCCAGAGTTGTACAAAACGGGTCTCTGAATTTTAACTATAAATCTAACGAAAGTTAATAATACTATTTTCCAACAATTACAATTCAAGTAATTGTGTTTAGAAAACTTTATTTATTATTGTTTAGCAACTCCCATCATTAAATATATTTCCTCTAGAGCTGGTATATCTATATATATAATACATATTTGTTTATATTATATAATCTCTTAGAAGCATCAACATATTTCATTGCATGTCCATCATTCAGTTTCAATTACACCATTTATAGGCCGCATTGTGTATCTAAGCAGAGAAACTTTGTCCATGGATGACTGCAGATTAATCTTAAAGTAATTTCATTTCAAATATTACCTTACTTACTACAAATTAGCAATTGCATTAAACACTTTCTCTATTTATTTGATTATAAACCTCTCACAATATTTAGTTGCAAATGAATTGCGAGACAATCAAATTAGCTGCTCAAAACTAGTTCGCTCGTTCTGTTGCCACCACATTCCCCTGACTATGAATTTCCTCCGAATATTTTATATTAATAGAGGAAATTTACGCAAATGGTCAAATATTGAAAATCATCAATTGAGTGAATACAAATAGAGCTGTGCTCGTATGCCGACAAAACAGTTGCATGCACATTTCTTGCAACGAAGAAATTCGTTTTTGGCAAAGTTGGCCTGCAGCTGTGTAGTTGTGCCTTGCCATGGTCAATTTATCAGGACGGCAATTGGCATGCCAACCAAACTCGTCGGTCGGCGATGTCTGTGGATGTACTCATACATATATGTATGTGGCTTTATGTATGTAAATATGTTCACTTGACTGTAAGAATTGGGTATGCGATGCGCGAGTATGTAAGTAAAGTGTATATGCACAGATATGGACGTGAGGATGGCGCTTGTGTGGACTGAGCCTTTTTAGGTATCTGCATTCAATTTCGTATTCGATTGGCTTTCAATCACATTTGTGTACAAGTACATATATTTGGAAGGATGGAAATAAAGTGAAGCTAGTCGAATTTTTTAAAGTCAGAGAAAAGGCAGCTCGAAAATTGCATTTAGCATTAAATTTTGTTCATCGTCGTAAAAATAAAGAAATGAAGGAAGATAAAATATTATACTTCGTTATTAAGCAGAATTTAATAGGAGTAATGCCATAAATTTCAGAGGAAATCAATATATTTGGATTCAATATCAATCCATTTTGCCATTTCACGTCATCTCTTTTGCAAGTTCACCTTTGACTCTTACCATGTTAAGCTAAGTTAAGCTAATTCTAAATTAGCTTAATGATGTAAGAGCAACCATATGGCAAACTAAGGCCCAATGAAGCACTATATGATACCACTTGGAGTGTATCCCCTAACTCCGTGATTCAGTCCTCAGCCAACAAAAGGTGTAGAATATCCTAAAACTCGGGTGGATGGTTTCCTAAGTACATCTTGCAACCTCAAATGCCGGACAGCCAAAGCAAAGATGGACAATTTTTTCTATTTTCCTTAACTCCATGACTTCTGCTGAAGTCGCGGAATGAAATAGTGAATCTTGCTTCCCCCTACAGTCAATCTTGATAGAAAAGCTATGATCCAAGATTAATATTATTTCACATATAACTCTCAGTATTGTTTAACTTGTACGGAGAATAAACCTAACGGGGTTATAATCCACACAAAACAAGTGCTGAAGCAATCCCTGAAAGATACTGGCTAACCCCAGTTTAAGTTGCTCTTTAATTACCAATGATGGTATACAAGAAATTATTTTGCCTGATCCCAATTGTGTCAATAATACCAAGTAAAACCAAAGAACATCAACGTAAATGGGACTTCTTATTACGTTGATGTTCTTTGGTTAAACTGATATTTGGACCAGCAGAGTGCGCTTACATTCTTGTCCAATGTCAAGTCACCAAACCTCCCGACACACCTGACTACAAACACGTCAAAAAAACCTTCCACACTTGGCAACAAAAAATCAATATTTTGGCTACCAAATTATTGGGTATATCCACACAACAAGCCAATTGTATAGGCATGTATGGAAAAAAATGTTAAAACTTTATGAGTATAAATAACCATCTGGTAAATTAAATTATTCAACTTGTCGTCAGTCAGACAAAAGGTATTTGAATTCCTCAAATAAAATCCGTCTGCATGTTAAAAAAGTTGAAAAATGCCCTGTCTGACAGGTCTCCGCTACCTGACTGTGATTGTTAAATCGACCCTTACAGTCATACAATTTCACAAAAGTAATGCAAAGGATTTCAAAGGCTCTCTGACAAATATCAACGACAATTTCACCATTCCAGCTGAGAACTTAATATCCGTAAGACCTGCAACCTCTGTGATAACCTCCTCACTAACAGCTTTATTAAGCTGTGCCAATTTCTCGCACCATTAATTCCCATCCAATTTCGGCCACACAATTCAATGGGGGCGGAAAAACAAAAAGAAAAACAAAAAACAAAACATTGACTTAAAAGCGTGCAGGATACAAAATTACCTTAACGACTCACTCTGTTAACGGGTAATTAAATAAAATATGCCTTTCATTTGAATGTAGAAGTCTGTCACAAAGTGTAAATACTCGCATTGTAAACAGGAAAGAAACGCATTACAGCGAACCCAGCGTCAAAGAAATTTCAATACAAGGACACACTCACAGAACGTTGTTGGCATGCCCCTCCCTCCTCCGCATACTCGCACATCGAATTCCATGTCATTTGCTTTCAATGCGCATTTAAATTGTTTTTTATTATTTTAGGCTAAACGTGTATAAAATTAAGAAAATGATTTTTCCATTTGAATGGAAATTAAATCACAATCAAACACGACCACTTCAATGGCGCAAACTCATTCAACTCGTTTAACATTTACCGCGCTTTGGTAATTGAACTTGTTGCTATGCGCTTGGAGATACATATATACATATAAGCATTTATATATACGAGTATATGTGCACTCGTTTATGTATTGGCGTACTCGTGCCTACGTGTATTTTGTGCTCTGTTAATATGTTTGAGCTCAATTCAATTTATTTAATTAACAAAAAAACATTGAACCAACCCATCCGCCATCATCACATCTCGTGTGCATATAAACCACACACTCACCAACTCGCACACTCGCACACACTCATACACACTGGCACACACGCTCGCACACACTGGCACACACACTCAATCATACACACTTCGCAACACAAGCTTTTCCAAAACACAGTCATCACATGGCCCACACAGTTGCACGGCCATTGATTACTTTGTTGCTCTTGGTTGGCCTGCAATTGCTGTTTTTACTGGCGGTCATGTTCGTAAATAACGGAAACGTGATTGTTTTTCATTTTGAAAATAAAGCAGCAAATTGAAATGACTGAAGCGCTTGCAACTCCGTCGATAGACTCGTCCGATTGAATCAAAGTCAATCTCCTTATTACGCGCATTGCGCTTACATTGGCAATATTCGCTTTCTTTGTGCCACTTTTTCAAATTATTGAGAACGACAGACGACGCAAAGGCACACAGTTAACGAGTCTGAAAGCATTAATCAGGCCAGATTAACGAGCTGAAGGTCACCTCGCTGCGAATAGCATCAAGATTGGCGTGGGGCGGAAATGAAAAACTATACTACTCGCGGCTTTGAAATGCAGTCTCAAAGATCACTGATATGAAGAATATAAAGAAAAACTAAGGAAATAGCATGACTTCCAACTATCTCCATCAAATATGAATGGGATTCTTAAGATTTTGTGGAATATCAAAGAAATATCACAGATTTACCCGTCAATAAACCAAATAAAGGGGTTAAGTTATGTTGTAGGCTTTTAAAACCAAAACAGACCTGAAATCGACTCAATGTCTGTCCAAGGCTGTGAAGAACTCAAGAATTTTACGATTAAAAAGCAGAAATTTAAGGTTAAATTTAATTAAATATTTCTCAATATTACAATGTTTAATTTAAGCCAGCATACTGGTCTCACGGCTGGAATCCTGCCCAGGATGATGCCTCTTAGAATGTATTTTTCTAAATAATTTCCTTTTCAAGTCAAATGCCTTCGTTACTGATACTAATTACCCCAAACAATTGCAGCTATAATTAATGATGGGTCAAGGCACAGGTTAGGTTAGATTAGGTCTAAAGACCAGCTCACTCAGACCACCATGGGTCCATTGTGATACCACCGCGTAACAACTCACCTCCGGATTCACTCGTCGAACCATTTCGAAGCCCTAATAAAGCGCAGGATTTATTTGACCTTCGCGCTAGACACCTCTGTAAGAGCGTATTTGCCTAAAGAGCCCGCTCTGCTTCTAGCCAGAGCGGGGCAACTACAGAAGAGATGTCCCACAGTCTCCTCCTCCTCCTCACACAGCTTCTGCAGTATTCATGGGAGAATACTCCCAGCCTGAGAGCATGCCTGCCGAACAGCCAGTGACCAGTTACACAAGCCACGACCTTAGAGATATCTTCTCTCGACAGGGCAAGCAAGTCTCCTAGATTTATGGGTCAAGGCAAATTATTAATAATTCTAAGCACCCCCTCCTCAGCTCCTACAATTTAGAAGTCAGATCTTTATACTATGCGGAGATGTAGTCAGTTCGAACTTCAGTGCTGGGCATGGAATACATGACATTTTTGAATGCAACTATTAAATAATTAATTACACTAATTCTAAAGAAACATTCCATTATAATTAGTTCATTCGTGTATCCTACGATTAACAAGCTTAGATATAACCTTCCCTCATTTTTCATATTTTCTGTTCTTTCACAATTTAATTCACAATTAAATTGTTGATCACTCGTTCAGTCTGTTATGATTTCTAATATGACCCTTTGCAATATCGATTGGATTCTAGATTCAAATCTTTTAACAAGTTCCATTTCCGTTCTATACTCCTTTATTAAACTCACTGCCAGTGTCATGCACCCGTGCGCTTTTATCATGATTTTGAGCGGAAGGTGAAAGTGCAGCTGCGTGGAATTGGCTGTGCACCAAAATACAAAAAACATCAAACTAATAAAAAAAACTGTCTTAAACAGCGAAATTGCAAACGACGATTGTGAAGCAATTTCAGTTCACGTTTATTTCTACAGAAATTGTTGGCTGCCATTGGAAATAGGTTAGTTCGAGAGAAATTAATTTGCTTGTGCTTTTAGAAGGGAAAACGGGGTGATTTTGAAAGTGAAAACTTTATGACTTGGACACTATTCTTAGTGACGCAAATCGACACATTTAAAGGTTAATTGCAAATAAGTTGGAATGAAGGAGAATAGGAATAGAAAACATGATTGTCATGGTAAATGGTATCAATATCAATTATCTGAGGCTTAGAAAGACACTCAGTAATTAGTCATAGTCGAATAATTTCAGGTCGTTCTTACGTAAATCCAAAAATGCAATACTAGATTGTACCTTCAAACAAACAAACTACCTTCTTATTTCACTTAAATGCACTCTATTGCTGCTGATATCTTTGTGAAAAATTAAATTTAAATAAGCCAAATTCTTCACATTGAAAATGAATGCAATAAACGTCGACTCGGGTTCACTTTCTCCGATTTCCAATTATGGATTTTGCACACAGACCGAACGATTGCTACAAATGAAAAGCTTATTTGCATGGATATGTAAACAAAATAAATTTTCGTTGTAGAAACAAGCAAATAAACAAAATAGTTCTAATGAATGACAACCTTCAGCAATAAATAAACACAAACGAAAAGAAATGAATTCCTTGCACCACTACCAACAAATCAAACTCAAAATCGGAAGCATTATTGGTAAATACTCGTGTACTCCTCTCCCCCACCCAGCCCCCACGTGTATATCTACAGGGGCGCACACACGTAGAAACAATAACAAGAAATCAAAAGAATTTAACTAAAATCACCTTTCCAAATCAATTTCACACAACACCAGCAACAACAACGACAAAATAACGGTAACAAAGCATGCATGAATGCTGTAAAAGAAACAAAAGGAAACCACGAAACAAATAACAATCCCATATAAGCACACAACTATAGACATATGTACGAGTTCAGTAAACACCCGCACAAAAAACCCAAACTCCGCTCAGCTCTGCTCCAATCACCTCTGCTCCACTCAGCTCTACTCCACTCTGCTTTGCTCCACTCTGCTCTGTTCTGCTCCACTATGTTCTTCTCTCCAGTTCGGGTATATCAAACAAAAACACCCTCGGCATTGCAAACGGCAGCATCCAAATGAACCAAACCAAAGGAAAACTAAGCATTTTATTGCCCTACAAATGTGCACTGACTGCTTCCTCGGCGAGCTCAGGATAATCAATCCTGCGTGCACCTTTCGCCCGCAGCATTACTTCCAACGGTCACATTGGATACACAATTATCGCCTTTGGTTTTCTATAACTATGTGATGGTGTGGAGGAAGCTTTGCGCATTGGGCGGATTGAACGAGGCAAAGCTGAAAAACGGCATTTTCAGAGAATTTCGCCTCTAGTGAGTGAGTGACTTGCAGGTGCAAAAGATCTTCGAAATTCATCCAAACATGGTAGGTAAACGGACTCGTATTCCCACCGCCACTTTGATTGTATGTTTGTAGTTTTTTGCCTCTATGTACATACGAGCTTGTGGGAGTGTCTAAATTACAATGCTATGCAATAACTTGGAACGACCGGACGAGCATTGAATTTTTGTTATCGTTTGCATACTCATTTGTTTTTGTGGGTAATTCCTTCATTTTGATTTATTTGTTTACGACTTCTACGAGACGTTTCTAGCATCCTCGTAGTACGAGCAGTTCATCTAATTGTACACAAATAATTGTATTCACATAATTCTTTGGATAAACAGACATGTTCTTCAGTGACATTTGTTGTATAAGGACATATATTGATTATATTTAAGGATATTTCTTTAAGACATTATGGAAATCCAAGTAAACGAAGTTAATCATCAGAAGCGAACAATAGTTCGGAATTTTATACACTTGAGTGTAGAAAAGATGTAAAAAAAGGAATATGAAAAAAAATTTGAATTTATTTACTATTTATTTATTTTAAGTTAACTAAATATTGACTGAGAATATGTAAAAAGTGTGGTGTATTGCTAAAGTGATATATATTCAGATATAAGAAAGGATCGCGAGATTGCCACTTATTTAAGGGTAGAAGAATTTTTCTTTTTTGTTTTCTATCGGAACAATTTCTCAGATATGGCACTCAGACTATCGATTATACGATATTTGAGGTTCCATTCCATTTCGTTCCTTTTGGTCTTTGGTAGTGCTTCCTTTCTGCCGTGAAATGCATTCGTCATACGAGTAAATCTTTCTGCTCACAGCACGTTTTTTGGTCAAAAGTGTAGTGTACCACACTATTGTACACTGACGACCACACATCGTCACAAGCACCCTAATTCACCTATGCTAACGAGCTGGCAATAGCGCAACGCTATGCACTTGCACTCAATTCCCAAATACGCTAGATACGCACATTTCGTGATGCGTCGTATGCATATTGGCCACTGCAGTGGCTTTGCCCTTGCACTCAAATTTGATAGCATAAACAAAGATTATGATTCGTCAATGAATAATATCGGTAATTCCATATTTGAGATTAATTTTGGAGATATGACTTAACTAGTAGAAATAAGATAGGTATATTTTATGTTGGATAAAATAAGATAGCAATACATTTAAAATCACATAAAAGATCCAGCGAGCCACCAAATAAACCAGAGTTAATCTGAAGAATCTAAAACTGCAACACGCATTAGCCTATTCAATTCTCTCTCCGTGCTCTAAGTCAGGAAAGACTTAGAACAGCACAAATAAAAGCTTGGCCAACGGCACACTCTGCCGGTCAAAACCTATTTTCTATATTCCGCTTTGCTTAGGTGATTTTCTAAACCACAGCTGATCCTGCATTCGTACATTGTATGAAATCTGCAATCATCATATGACTATCCAGCATACGCACACCATATGACGATCTGGCCTGCTTAACTACTTCCAACATAGATACACCACAAAAGTCTTCTAGTGTTAAAATGAAGAAGAGCAACAGAGTTTCTCAGTAAAAGAGGAAAAAAACTTCACTTTTGTGTGAAAAATAGCAAAGGACATGCACACTAAAATTTGTGAGCAAGTCGTATGGCAATTTA
The DNA here is from genome assembly GCA_920105625.2 of Clusia tigrina. NCBI lineage: Eukaryota > Metazoa > Arthropoda > Insecta > Diptera > Clusiidae > Clusia > Clusia tigrina. Next base: position 207,591,865 of record OV050031.1, read on the forward strand.
TAATTTCCAATACACCAATAGATTGAATTTAGTGTAAAGATTGACAATAATTTTGTTTCCTAACTCAAAAGTGTCTCTGAAAGTAGACTATCCGAAAAAACTCACCAATTGAAAATTATCAATTTCGCGCCACAGCACTTTCAATTTTTAAACACATGATTTCGAGTTTCTCCGCCCACAAACTTGAAACTGAATGTTTCTTAGGAAACCTTCTCAGCTGTATTCATTGCATCCTTTTTACAACCCGAGGAAGAAATGATTCTCTTGAGATAATAATAGAAAATTTCAGTTCTTTATAATAATTTATTTTCTTGATATTCTGAGCCAATTAAAGTGATTATTTAAAAATCCCGTTAAAAAAAGTTGTCAAGACATAAGAAGGGTTACAAAGATTTTAAAGAAGATTTATCTAGTTAAATACCCCGAAGAGACGGGCATTTTGAGAATATGTGTTCATGAATCCAATCAATGTAAAGTGAAACTTTGGTATAAACTCCCGGATATGGAAATTTCGCGCAGGGTTTAATGGTCCAGGCCACAATATCCAATTGCACAGTACCTTCGTAGAGTAAAGGTCCACCCTCATCTGCATCGCATTGACCTTAACCTACCTAATCAACACCACCACAAATGTAGTCATTGTCAGCGCCATCTCTGTGTCGTGAATTGCATTCTTCATCCGAGTAAATCTTTAAATCAACCTCTTGCAGACGCAAATAAAGCGGTCCATCATTCTGAGGAATCAAGTTGAGGGTTCTTGCTCATATCTGAGATATATTCTCAAAAACTCCTGTGTCTTTTGCGTGCCAATGGTCCGCAGTCCGTGATCAGGTGCAGTGAGGTTTCGTCATATGCATCCCCAGCGAAGAATCCACAAGACACAAAATAGTCGCTCAATACAGCGAGCAATCAATTTAATCGCTTTTCAGAGCAATTACAGGGCCTCAGTAGATTTGTGACATTTGAGAAAAAGAAACTTGGACTGAACTTAGTGAAACATTTTATTTCCGGCTTATTTCAGTATTTAACAGGGAGGCCATCACTGATGGTCGGTATATAAGATTTGTATGAAAGCCATGGATCATACGAATATATGTGATGGCTGCACTATGCAATGTTCTTTTCTCAGAATGCCAACTCTTTGACCAATCTTTGAAACTATAACGTCTGTTTTCAGATCCGGTGTGGCTCACAGTTTGTGTTGGAGAGTGATTATCCACGTGTTACTCTTGGTAGCAGGAGGATTTCTGAAATTTATGATTGAGGAAGCAGCAGTACATTGCTGTTGCCCTCGTGGTTCATCGAAATAAATTTAGTTTCGAGTTTCCGTCCTTATTTCATCAATATACGAGTATAACTTCTGATTTGTTACTGTGGATGGGTGGGGGGATTGCACCCAATGAATCGTGATCGTGAATATGAAAGACCTTTAGAAAGGCCAAATACCTTGTGATGAAAGTGAGCTTTGGGAGTCCTATAGAAATCAATGGTAAGTTGATTTGATATATTGCCTTATCCTTCAATTGATATAAACATCTAGAATGTTAATATGTCCCTTGTGGCCAATGCTAACTTAAGCAATCAGATGCAAAATTCTCCTAACTCTTCCGTGTATTATTTTGAAGTTGTTCGAATTATTTTGATATTATTTTGGCGAGGTGAGTGCTGATTAATATATCGCTTAGGCTAAATTGAGTTGAATCGATGTGAGGGTGAAACAGAACGCAGAAATTCCGAACTCAGTCGGGAATTGTAATTAAAGAGCCAATTTATTTTTTGAGTCTTCTGCTTGATGTAAGTCTTTTTGCCACAAAATTATTCTTTAAAATTACTCTGCGATCGGGATGCATACCCAGATAGGTCACTGTTGTTGCTTGAGGAATAATGATGCCATTTAGTGTAACGCTGGGACAAGTATCTTTGCATAAAGTAAAGGTCACGTGCGAGCTTTTATGTTCACTAAACCTAATTCTCCAGTTTGCTAGCCAAGTCTCTTTTATTTTGAAATGCTCTTTTAGGTTCCTCGATGCGATTCTTTTATTTTGATGCGGACTTAGGATTGCAGTTTCATCAGCTAAAGTTGAGATCAGCAGTCGATATATCTGATGTAAATAATAAATATAATTCCGACCCAAGGAAACTACCTTGAGGAACACCGGCCTTTATATCGAAGTCTGCAGTAATGAAATCTTTGTATTTTACCCTAAACTTTCTGGTACATAAGTAACTCTCTAGTACTTTATGCACATTGTTCAGTAACAATTGTTTGATTTTATATATGAGTCCAGCGTGCCAGACTCTATCAAAGGCCTGTGCCACATCGAGGAATACCGCTGAACAATATTTTTTATTTGCAAATCCTTTTCTGATATTATTTGTGATTCTATGAACTTGCACTACGGTACTTTCTTTGGAGTGAGTTGGTTTTTAATGATTACTCAATTTCTTTCACCGATAATTTTATATGGCTTAGTCTCAAAAGAAGAATTTGGCTGGAAAACTGGTTATAAATGATGAGCAAATGTTGACCCATTTTTCTTCATCACTTCTCGCTCATGAACCATTTACGCGCCTAATCGGTGTTTCACATTCCTTCGGCGTTTTTATACTTTTATTATGGGTTTTTCTGTGGGAGTTAAATCTCGAGTATAACTTTTTATGTATTTATCCATTTGCTGGTGGAATGCTTCACGGAGTTTATCCTTGGCTAATAAATAGTTAGTTTTAGTTGAAGATGATCTATGACGTTGCCACTCACACCTTAGTCGTCTTTTTGTGTTAACAAGTAACTCGATTTCCGATGAAATTTTACGATGAGCAATAGGGGGTGCTGATATCACAGGAGGGGTAGCATGTGCGGCAGCTGCAGTTATAATTGCATTAAATTATTCAAGAGTTGCGTCAATATCTTCCTCATATTTTAAACGTAGGCAAATATTTATGTGGCTTCTTATATAATGTCTACATCTTACCCAATTTGTTCTGATAGTGATTAATTGGTCATTTTTTTTGGTAAACTTGGGCTACTTTGGATACATTTTTTACTACTGGAGAGTGATCTGAAGAAAGTTCCAAACATTGCTCTGATGATATCGAGTTCCGGTCAATATTTTTTCTTATTCGAAAGTCAATCAGATCTGGAATATTTATGAAGGCCAGTAAGTCGGTTATCCAGAAGATACAAAATCCACGGTTACGATTCATAAGGACAGAGTATAGCTACTTCCCTTTAAGTAAGTATGTTAAGCGTTAAAGTCTCCTGCTGATATAAATATAAAAAGAAATATTTTGTGAATTACACGTCGTCTAATGGAGAATCTTGGAGGACAATAAGTTGCATTTAGTGTTATATTTACGTCTGAGAGTTCTAAGCTTATTGAGGTGGCTTGTAAATATTCTTTTGCATAATCTTCAATAGCGTAGTGCTATAAATGGTTTTTAATTACTATTGCTCTGCCTCCATGAGCTTTACCATCTGGGTGGTCTGTCATATAAAATTTATAACCATGAATACAAAATTTGTTCTTACTTGTCAGGTGTGTTTCCGAAGCATGTAGAACATCAATTCTGTGCGAATGTAAGAAGTTTTCGACTTTCTGCTTGTGTTGGCGAATGTCGTCATCAATATGTGCGGGTGCTTCAAAGCAGGGTTTTAATGAGTTTATTCAAATTTTCCCAGTACCTCACATTTCTCCTCCAGATTCTTATGGTATTAGAAACTAACGACTCATTATTACATTGCTGGAACTCTTCTCCTTCAACATTATTATTATTATTATTGACAGGCTAAAAGAACACCGCGACCTAAAAGATCTATTGTGCAGCCTCGTACCCAACTAAAACAGTCCTAGACTGTTTATAAATCTCGTAACTGCTGTGGGCTTAATTTTAACTAGGTGATTTGGAGATATGAGCCCACTGCCTAGGTACTTATGTCTGCGTCTTGCCACCGCTGGGCAAGTGCATAGAATGTGTTCTGCCGTTTCCTGCTCCTCTTGACAGAGTCGACAAGAATCGTCTTCTACCACGCCTATTTTCTTCAGGTGGTAATTTAGTTTACAGTGTCCTGTTAAAAGTTCAGTGTATAGTTTGATGTCATTTCTGCTGAGGTTTAAAGAAGCATCTACCCTGATGTGTTCAGGATCAATGAGTAGTCTCGACTGCCGCATGCCTTTTTGGGCTCTCCAGTAGTTTAGCAGACTTCGTTTTTCCTGTTCGCACAACAAGTTATTTGTGAAGCTACTGTTACCCCACAGATGGCTTCTGGGCCTATAAAGGCAGTGTCTGCACCCTTTTTTGCTAAAGAATCTGCCATTTCGTTGCCCTCATGTCCCTCGTGTCCCGGTACCCACATTAGCGTAACAGAGTTCCTTCAACATAGTATACAATATATGCTTATTTCAATTATTTATTTTATATACAAGTTTTATGAATATAAGATGCTACTCTGATCATTTGCCCAATGATGATCACATTTCACTCGATTGGATGTACTGGAGACTTAACCTCCTAAATCAAGTTTCATACTACTACCCTGAATAATTTACAAGACATGAACTGTTTAAGTTATGTAGGAAGATCCATACCCTGTCCTGCGAAAGTTTAAAGTGTGCTTTTTCTGGTAATTCCTACATCTGTGTAATATATCATCGGCGAAATTTTACAGGAAGCAGTCACGTCAATGAACAATTAATTAAACTATACACTCTAATTTTATGGGTGTTAACACATATTGCTTGACATCTATCATTCATTGAATTGAGTGTATTAAGCATTTGCAAGAATTCTAGCAAAGCTGGGATGATTTAAGGAGACCTGTTATGAGCTGTCAACAGTTACATATATGAGAGCAAGGAATAAGCTCTGCCGAATTTGTTTATGTTCCAATATAGTTATATATTAAGGTCTATGTCATAAGGTCTATATTATACTTATGTGAAGTTTCACTACATTATCCAGAACGATTACTAAGTGTATGCAGAGGATACGGTTATATAGACTAAGAAAATGAAGGTGATCAATATGACATTCTGATGTACTTTTTGATGTTACCAACACAGATCAATCCGTCTTAACTAAGTACATACGTAAACGCGTCCTTTTGCGAAATCCCATACAAAGAAGCATAAAAGAGTCATACCACACTGCAGTGAAGTTTTCGCACAACAGAATATGTGTTATACGACCTAAGTAACATGTGCCCCTTCCCCCGTTGAAACTCATATCTTCCAAATTAAATTGACCCAACTACAGAAAATCAGTTAACACATGCGTAGAGTGGGAATTGCCACAACAGTCACTTTTTCATAATTTTATGGAGATTTAATGTCAAATAATATCTTGAGACAAAGTAACTTTCGTAACAATACAATATATTTTGAATTCCTTGTGGGATCCCCTCGCCCCAAATACTATAGTTTTGCTTAATAATGTACAGGTTGAGCTGAACCTCATTGAGCACAACTTATCACTTTATATTCCTTGCAAAATAATCGCAGGAGTTTTACAGTTTTCTTAATATGACTGTAGGTTATTTATGCTCTGAGAGACCAACACAATTCCACAGAGTGGAATGGAAGACTTTCAACTGATCATTCATCAAGAGAAACCCACGAAATATTTGACAGTTAACAAATCACAGAACTGAGAAATATGTACCAGGAGTTGGATAACTTTGTAAATGCAATCCATACTTGAAACTTTCCATAAATTCTGCTGACTATTTTGTAAGTGTATCCAAAAGTTGTACAATTAATTAAGCCAATTGATTCCATACCACTGAGTGGCGATTAAGCGATTTATTCACTTAACTTCTTACATAAAAGAAGCAAACTTTCAAAGAATTCTTACCTCATTTATAATTCATATTTGTTGAGTTCGCATTTCTCAGTTTCTTAACTGTTTTCAGGAATCGTTGAGAGTAACAACACAAAATAAAACGAAGCTTACAATTTGCTTCTTAACATTTTAAGTTTCCAACTCTTTCGTGCATCCATAAATCAAGTTTTAAATATTTATATACAAGAATTTCTATCGTAAACACTCATTAATGAAAATGTTTAAATACCACTTAATGGAAAATGCTAATTTGCGGGCAATTAAATAACTTAACGCTCACCCGTTCTGCGTCGAAAGTTATTCATGGGTCAATTAACGTTACGTCGACAGAATTGCTCTCCTCGCAGCTAGTACGTATATTATCACAAGCAGAACAACAATGACGTCATATCGTAGACATTTATTGGCTTCTTGATTAAGCGCATCTTCTACTGTTAATGAAGAAGAAGTAAAGCCACAAAAGTAGTGTTCGGAGCTCATTGTCAGTTCATTACTAGTATTATGCCTCACTGCCACATCTATCAGGCGCGCACGCACTCATTCGAAGCCACTGCTCTGGAAATCGTTCATTTGTATTAATTAAACACCATTCACAATTTAATCCCATAAATACTTCACAGCACTGTAAGTACCCACTCGTAATTGATGCTGCTATTGAGTCATTGCGAGGCTGCTCGGTCGCAGCGTTTTTCAAGCTGAAAATTGTGTAAAGCAAACCCCAAGACTGCCACCAGCAGCTCCGCAAACAGCCATTCAGCGATCCGTTATGTTTCTGTAATACCGCTCGTACAATTATTTTGGCACACCATGTCGTAAAATGTGTGAATGTGTCCATGCGGCGTTTGGCATGTGGCGTGAAGGCGCATGGAGGTGGCCATAATTGCGCCTTGTGCCAATCGGAGGATGAACATCCGCTTCCGTCGGCACCTGAGCACTCATCGACTTGGGTTAAATTGAAATTAAATTAAAGCGAATGCTACTGCTACGTATTTATTTGCCTTTGTGCGTCATAGAAATGCCAGCAAACCTAGCTAGCAGTCATTTTGGGCGGTTGTAGGAGGCATCAACAGCAAGCGAGTGTACTCACCCGCCTTATTGTTGATGTTTAACCATTTCAACCGATTACGGCGTGGGGCGTGGATTGTGCGTAAACACTTAAATTGAAGCCATCCACATCAACATCACCATCACCGTTATCATAAAAGTGAGAATTGCGGTGCCTCCAATTAAATTCACTTCCATAAACACAAACGCTGGCGAGGTTCCAATATAAGCCCCAAATTTTTAGTGATTGCTGTTTACTCAGTAATTGCCCGTACTTCACATGAGATTTTATTTTCTCAAATTATTAGGTATAATATAAAAGCCACACCCACAATCTTTAACTTCACATCTATTTAATTTCAATACAAATAAAAACCCAGTAAAACATTGATTGTTTAAAGCCTATTTTCTAACCGCGCAATAACAACGCAGACCACCTCAATAACAATAACAAAATGCGCAACAACATAATCTGCTGTAATATCTCAACGAACATAAGAGTATGCTCGTACATATGCCACCCCCATCACCCGTCATACTCTGTACTTTGGTGCTTCTGTTCCTCGTACCACAAAAGTGCAACAATGTCTACTCTCATGCTATCAACTTTCAAACAAAAGGCCCGATGCCTGCACAACCGTTGGGTAACTTTAATAAATATCTACAATTTCACATGCCTCATGGACGGGCGTATTAAATCTAGCGACACGAGCCGCTGTTTCAGTCATGTTGCAAACTTGCTCGTTATTTCGAGTTGCAGCCATTCGCCTTGTACGCCGCACAAAAGCAAAAAATAACAAATAAAGCCCCGTCCACACAGAGATTTCGAGCGTAAACGAACGGGTATATCTGATTAAGGATTGAGCTATTCGCTCGCAACTTGTGTAACATTCTGGATCAGCAATTATTTTGGTTTTTAATATTGAAGATTTTTCTTCTGCAAACTAAATGAATGCATTTTAGTTGCCAGTAATAAAATATCGGTTATAAGATATTGAATAAGACAAATTGAATTTTGGAATTTGGAAAAATTTCGCCTTATCACAACGAATGTCGGACCTGATAATTAACGGAAATAATCATCAAAAATTTATATTAAATATTGTGTATATATTACTCTTACTTTATACTTTGTATAAACTGACTATATAAGTACAGAATGGTGTGAAATTAATTTATGAATTACATTTAAGTGAAAATTGTCAGTTTCATAGGTTTGATAAAAGTTAAAAATTTGTGGAGATTATAAAGATTTCATTACCTGATTATAAATATTTCGTTTCAACCGAACCAAGGGCCAACCACGCATGATTCCAGAGCATTTTTAAAGCAATTCTACAACAATTCTTACTAACAATTACAACTGTTACTGAAAATGTTCCCATGTGGCTGTCAACTAAAAACCAAATCATGTTCTTGCACTTTTCATAAATAGGATTGTACGATCAAGCTATATTGATGACTAGGCTTACAAATCGTCCGATAATAATTCATATATTAAAATAGTGAACCAAATTTAAAGGGAGTAAAGTTCCCAGAATATTTTTAATTTTATATGATAGCGTAAATGATGCCATTGATATTGAAAAGGAATTATGTTGAGTTAGAAGGCAAAAATCTGCTGAATTTCAAGTATGCGAAAGGATCTATTGCCGATAACAAATTGGTATAAAGGATGTTTGCCATGGAGTATAAAGATCACTTTGTGTTATATAATGGCATCTCCTAAGTAAAAATATTTACCTTGAAATTCCACACCCAGCAACCGAGGCCACAAAATATATTTAAACATCTGCTATATACCCCTGCCTATGACGGGCACACAATCCGCAACAAGCAGGGACTTGGCCGTATTAAATGATCCCATGAGGTTTGTTTTCAGTACAAACATTTGGTTTCTTTAGAAAACTGTTCACTGCAAAATAAGTCGCTAGTCAAATTCAAATGAGTGCGTGCGCGCCTGATAGATGTGGAAGTGAGGCATAGTACTAGTAATGAACTGACAATGAACTCCGAACACTACTTTTGTGGCTTTACTTCTTCTTCATTAACAGTATAAGATGCGCTTAATCAAGAAGCCAATAAATGTCTACGATATATAAATCTATCAATGCATACGGTGTGCTGCATAAGCACTCACCGTCTAAGCGGTAACTATACTCGTCTCAGGTGGTCAGTACGTGAGCAGCGCCCCATCCGTGGTATCACAATGGTCCATTACTTGTGCCAAAATGTGCTTTTTGCTGCCACTCCTACCTAAGCCACTGCAGAAGAGAGAGCTGAGATGAGCAGTTTATGGTAATTGAAGTTAAGTTACAAAGTTTAAAAGTAATGATGATTTTTAAAACCTGTTATAGGTGAGAGACCTCTGAAAACCCTTTAGTAGTAAAACAAAATGTCTTTAGGTAAAGTTTTTAATGGCGAAAATTAACAAATACAGGAGCAAAAATCAAAGCCCTTGGTGTTTTCATTAGAGCCGTTCCGGCTTACAGCAGCATTACAATTTATGCCAAATTGCCATTAAACAAAAGTTATTTCTACGACGATTGAATTTGCTTCTATTCACGAGACAAGCATGGAAACATTTTAACTCCCGTAGGTACTCTTTTGTATTATCCTAAATAGAGGGTGACTAATGCTGGGTATGCTTCCTTGGTACAACAGTGAAAAATGACACTGTACTCTTCACCCCAGCTTGTGTAGTCGGAGTCACAGTTGGAATATTATAAAAGATTCCGACTCTGTAATATTTTGCAATTCAAACTCAGAAGAATAGAAGTCAATTTCATGCTTTATTGCCCTATTTTCTTCAACTAAAATTGTGTCCCTTCCAAATTTTACAAATATTTAATGCCATTTTACTATAAAAATTAAGAGACAGAGAGGCAGTTGCAGTTAGGGAGATATATTTAGTGTCGTCAATATCTCCGAATTTACATTCTGACAACATCTCCCAATTTTCTCTCAGCCCTGATTCTGAAATAGTTGCATAATCGTTTTGCTGTTTCGTCATCACTCACTATTTTGCTGTGGCCAATCTATTTCAACCGTTGTAAATAACTTTTCCTTAATCAGCTTCTATTATTTATTATTCATTATTTGAAACTCCATTCATTACTCAGTTACCTGAGTTCTCTTACTGGACAAAGTTGAATTGCTAAAATAAATCTCTTGAATTCACATTTAATTACGCGTACCAAGCACTCAAGTGTCATGCATACCTTAGAAACACGGCGTCAAAACTGCGGAAAATTTGTGAGCATTTCTCAGACGTCAGCGATTGTCGGGGAAATGCGTTTCCTGCGAACGTGCGAGCGTGCGAACGTGCGTTTGCATGCAATTCAAAACTCGCCGTTATTATGCAGTATTGCTATTGTTTTAGTTGTTTGGCTTTGTTCTGGTTTTGTTTGCATTGTTGTTACTTTTGTTGTTACAGCGTTGCGACTGTTCGCTCACTTTTCTCTGTGATTTTTCATTTTTATGCTGCCATGCTACTCCTGTCTAAATGGCTGCTACCCCCGCTGACTGCGGTAGCAGCCAAGCAGGCAAGTTCTCTGTATTCATTAAAAAGCAAGGTTTTAGTTTATATTAAAATTTAAGTTATGGTAAACCGTCTTTGCTAAAATGCTGCATGTCTGGAAAAGGTGTTGTTTTGACATTCCGTTGTTCCGGTGTGGTTTCCATACCGCAATGACGGCCAGCTGGAAAGCGGGTAATGAATCAACCACATGCGTCATGTCAGAGTCAAGTATTAAAAAAAAATAAATACAAATTGTCAAAGCTGGGAAATTAATTGAAAGGGAGAAAATGGTTTATGGGAAACGCAGGAATGAGTTTACTCAATAAACACCACATTGGCCTTTAATGTAAGTGAATTGTAAATTGTATAAGGGAACGTCGCCCTATAAAATTGGAAAATTGTGAGAGTCATGAATTTCTGGACCGCGTAGAATGGCTGCGATTCACCTCTCCCTCATTAATGTATCATACAAGAATTTCCATGTTAGGTTCTATGGTAATGATGAGCATTGGAGATAAGTTAACTGCAGTAATTGAAGCAAACGTTGGTCTAGAATAGCAGTGGGTAACAGCTGTACTGTCAGCTTTTTCTATAGATCAAGGGATTTTAGTTAGGGGGCCGCCTCCAGTGCAGTGGCATTGTCCTTCATAATAATAAGACCGCTTCTAATAAATTAGTTCTTCTCCTATAGACTGCATGTGGGCTGATAAAGAGAATTACTTAGTACCTCTCACTGAAGAGGTCACTAATATTATTTGCTGATAGCTGAGTTCAACAAGAGCTTTTAAAAAGGATGAATATCACAAGATATTTATATAATCTTCCGAAACGTTGGTAATTATAAGTTCACAAAATAAAACTATCCGGTGTCTTCGACTTCCAGGTATGTTCTGCCTCTTTATTTTTCACATTCCTTAAAATATATCTTAAAATAAACGAAGCAGCGTGTAAAGCAAAACATATGAATACCGGTTGCTATTATTGTTACCGTCAATGTTCTGCCCTTTACAAGTTGCAATAAATAAAGTACATACGAGTATGTATATAGTAAATATTACGAAGTACATAAGCATTTAAAGTATTTAGAAACCACAAAATTGTACAACCTTAAATAAGTACATCAAACGACAGAGTTAACGGGGGTTCTTAGTCTACTTTGATACATGATGTTGGTGTGTGATCGCAGCAACAGTCCGGACTGTCCTGATCTCGTGATCGTGACCACGACAATAGGATATGAATCATAAAACAGCTACAGATTATCATACAACAGCAGATAATCAACAGCTGTGTGGATGGATCAAGCAATCAACTATTCCGTATAGATCTTTTAATAATAAATAGGGGAGAAGAAAAGTCAAACACTGAATATGTTAAGTAATAATTTCTAGATGAACGGATAGGAATAGATAAATCTATATTACTCATCAATAAAGCAGATATTGTTTGACCACGAAGCAATTCTACTACGAAACAAATATTAATCATTACCCTTCTACTTTCCTACGTAGGTAATTGCAATAATTTTAAACGATGTTCGTACGGTGGAAGACTACGCAATGGATTCCATTTGAAAAAACGCAGAGCAAATAACAGAAACTGCTTTTAAATAGATTCAATTTTGACAATATAGCAGCTATCGTGGGGATTCCAGACGCTAGAAACATATTCCAAAATTGGACGAACAAGGGATGTTAAAGAATTTTTGTGACATATGGATCGCTAAATTCCCTAGACCATCTTTTTATAAAGCTAAGGACACCCTTTGCCTTATTTACACAGGTGTTAATGTGAAGGTAATAGCGAAGTTTCGGATCCATCTTCACGCCTAGAGCAGCAAAGCTGAAGACTCTTGTTAGAGACTTCTTACAAATAGTATATGGGTGACAAAAGGGGTCTCTTCTTGAGAATATCATATACATACATTTGTTACAATATAGTGCCATCAAAATTCAACCAAGACGACAATGAAGAAAGATCATCCTGTAACACTTCCTGAAATGCAGGTGAATAGTGGATAAATAAAGCATCCTCAGAGAACATTCAAATGTTAGAAAATTCAATGGCAGATGGAAGGTCATTTATAAAAAGGAAAAAAAGAGCTGGACCTCCCTGAGGAACGCCAGAAGTAACATCAATTGTCTCTGACAAAGCATCCTTGAATAAAACCCTTTGAGTGCGACCACTTGAATAGGATTTAATCAAAAAAAAAAGTTTACTGAGAATACCAATATAATTTTGTTTCTTAACTAGCAGATTATGGTTAACTTTGTCAAAGGCCTTACTAAAGTCTGTATAAATTACATCAGTTTGCTGACCTGCAGAAAAACCCTGAATAACTGAAGAAGAGAATTCAAGAAGATTTGTAACAGTGGATCTTCCTTTGAGGAAACCATGTTGACATTGGGTAATTACAGACTTTACTGAGAATGCTAAATGAGAGGTAATGATGGACTCAAACAATTAAGGAAGAACACTTGGTTTAGCTACTCCACGATAATTGGATACATCAGACTTTCATCCACTTTTATGGAGCGGAATCAAAGTATTGAAAGTACTGAAAGTATTCTGAGAAAAAAACAGTATCCCACTCGTGATTTATGCTTCAGACAAAACTGAATTTAACTGTTTGTTTTATGTAGAAATATAACAAAATTGTTTTCAATGGAAATAAATTTAATATGAATGCAAAAATCACAACAAATAATACTACCGAATAAGCGAGTTACTAAAAGTTATTTCGAAACATTACTTATGTTTCAAGAGAGGAGGCAAATATGAAGTTTTTGGCGTTAAGTAAAGTCCGCTGGGTATGATTGATGACGTGGATCCCAGACCAGCCGGGGGATTACTGCCGAAACTCGGGGAGGACGAAGAAACTGGCGAAGCAAAATTAAGCACTGGTGCTATGCCTTCATTAGAATTGCGCGATTGACCGCCCAACGCGTCATACTGAGCCTGTATTGTGTGCTGTGCATGAGCGGCATCCTCCGGCGTACGATATTTGACAAAGTGCACTTCCGGCTTGTGTGCATTGCTGCTCCTGACGGTTTGCAGTTTATGAACCAAATCACCGATATCCGCCTGTTTGTTAAGCACATAAATGGCGGTTCGATCTTCAGTGCTGTGTTTAGCTAATTGCAGAGCCGCATTGGCGATACCCTGATTTTCAGGCGCTCTGATGAAAACGACACGCAAATTTCTCTTCAAAGAATTGGCAATGCGTTCAGAGGCGTAATTGTCGTTGAAGTCCTCCTCGGGCGCGGAGTAAGTGTAGAATTCCTTGTTGTATTCCGATGCGGTGATTGGCGTAGCATCAAAATCTACTCCACTATGGCCGCCAGTAAAGCTTCTGGCATCATTACCGTTAACGAATCCACCAAATCCACCGCCAGTTCCACCGGCAATTCCACCCTCTGCTCTGCCGGCACCGTTGTCGCTGGAGCCACCGAATCCACCATTGTATCCGTTGTCAACTGCAACATTCTGTCCAATCGGTTCGTAATTGTAGCCCAATTTGTTGGCAGTTGCGACGGCAACGGCGCAAAGTATCTGCAAATGAGTAAGAAGGGAATTTTATTCAGGGGAATTATTGGAAGTTTTTGTTTTTGTCAGGATTAGAGTCCTACAGTATGAGTATATAGTAATTCAATTTCCGAACAGGATCCTACTTTGAACTCAAAATACACTTGAAGTAGGATGAATTTTTTTTTTGTGTAACGCGTCTTCTAAAAAAAATTCGTGGAAAACTTCTACAAATATCCTATTCCTGGCATACGCGGACATTAAAGAAGCATGACGCTGTAAAGGCATATCGTACCTCCGATGATGTGCTCGATTGGATCCTTACGATATTGATATACTTAATTGGAAACTTTTAGATGAAAATTTACCAACAGGAAGAGGTGGCTTGGTGGAAACTCAAGTCTATCCTGGACTACAAGTTCACACAATAATGTTGATGGTTCTTTACTCAGATCGTAATTTGATAATATCAGTGTATTGGCCCTCTCAAAAGCAGTCGTTTCATTATGCATATATCCATGTTCACCACTTTCCTTTGAACAAGAAATTCACAGTTTTTATAACATTGGCAGCACTGGTAGCATATGTTTCTCTTCCCAATTCCATATTCTTGACACAAGCCCTACAAAATCATCCAGATTAACAGAATACAGATGGCGTTGGGCGCATGGTCACCATTTATAGGAGTTCCCTTGGGTATTTGTGATTTTACGAAGACGTATTTTTCACTTTTATACCCATAACTTATAAATTATAAGCATACCGGCTCATTGTGACATCAATGCACACAAAATGAAACATTTCAAATACAATCCTTATTCTAATTTTAAATATCATTGAATACATTGAAACAAGTGAGGGGATCTGAACTAATAGTCACGGGACTTCGGAGGAAGTTGTTTGTTTTATTCACATACAAATTTCACCTTCCGCTCACTTGCAAATTGAACGGATTTTTTATGTGAGTTGTCTCAAGTGTTTGTATTCAACATTTAAAATGTCTTCTAGATCCTTTTCGGTAATTTCCATTTCATATCCTTCTCTATTGTCCTTTTCATTGCTGTTATTTACAATTGCACTGTTACACTTACGAGAAATCCACGCATTTTCGGTCCGAAATTTTGACTTCACTTAAATAGTCTGATGAGATGTTTAAACACGAACTGATTTTAGACAACTGACCCCACTCACACTCAATTTATACCAAAACAAAAACCCCAATTGGAATAAAATATGAATTTTTACAACACGAAGTTGTGTCAATCAAAAGCGCACATTTGAAATATTCGCAACTGACAAAAGAGACAAAAACCCAAAAAAACTGCACACATTAATCGCTCTCCAGATAAGAAATGCCAAATTATGTAATCATGCTAATTTTATTTGATCATATTTTATGCTCAAATTTTTGCAAAGATAAAGAAAACACCGACAAACCAGAAAGCTACATCAAAACACGCTACGCTATAACAGGTTTCCACCTAATCACGCCCAGCAATATGCATAAAAGATATGAACTAGGGACCAACTTGCCGGTCAACACCAAACAGACTTACTACTTAACCTAGATTCGAAAAAGCACTGTCATCAAATCAGTTTCTGCAGTGATGAACTCTAAAATACAACTTCCGACTTGGTGATAGTCATGTGACATATGCAAAATATCACCACGAATGCCATACAAGCACAATCATTTTTTGCTTGTTACACTAACAAACATGACCTCAAATTTACACGCCTCGCTTTTTAGTTGTAGCGGGCAGAAAATTAACGACCACAAAAGAGCGTCAAAGCATAAACAAAGCATTTGCGAAACGCTCCCAAACAGAGCGTGTGGGAACTCACGGCACCTTTTGAGCGATTTATGTTTGAATTACTTTGGCACTCAACAATTTTAATTGATTAAAAAACTAATTGATTTTCTTTTCAGGTACTGTTTGCGTTCAGCTTAGACACAAATTTATTTGAAATTAATTTCCCTTTGCATCCACAGAGAACACGCCATAGGAAAATCCGTGGAACAATAGTAGTATTGCTCGGTTTATGTCTGAAACGGACACTCTTCAATTAGTCGAGCGTAGTAGAGTTATGCTGAGACAAATTATCCAAATGGCAAATTATTGAGTGACAGAAATTCAACAAAGAATTCAGCGGGACTTAAATAAAAGTGTTTGGGAAGAAAACTTACTATAAAAAAGTTAAGTTGTAATTACGTACATATTGGGTTACCTGATCACAGACTGCGGACCATTGGCACACAATAGACTCAGGTGTTTTGCAGATTATATCTTAGATATGAGCAAGATCCCTCATCTTGATTCCTCCAAAATATATGAATTCCTGTCGAAAATTAACCTGACAGAAAATTTATAGCTGAGACTATCCTCATCTTTCAAATAAATAGGGGCATCACAATATATCTTTCAGGTCGCAGTGTATAACACCCTTAAATATATCTATCTATCTATCTACATATTGGTTGATAATTAAAAATATTCACCAAAATTGTCGGAAACACTAGAAATGTGCGAATACGATATTTGGTGATGAAGGCATATGAATAAAAGTTATGAACAGAGATAATTTATATGCCTAATAAAGTATTCTAAATGTTTGAAGGCCAGAAAGCATTTAGAACAACAACAACAATTAAGATCGCGTCCAATCAACTTGTGTTAAATGACATACAGAGAAGCATACTATCATAACATCTTCGTCACTGTGGGTATATGTGGAATATAGACCCAAAAGCAGCACTGCAAAGACAACTGTAGCGAAAGTCACATATTATTCCTTATGGAAAGTAACTTAGAACTGAAATAAACCCACCAAAAAATAAAAGAGTGAGAAATGGGAGAAACCCGACGAAGTATATTAAACACATTCCCAACACCCTCTCCGAGGTGCTTCCAACTCTTCCTAAAATAATTGATCAATAAGTGATTGAAATTCATTTATTCATTAGGTAGCATTTGAAACACAGATTCCCACTTTCCGATATGAGAAAATATATAAGTTAGACATCAGCAAAGCGTTTAACTTCAAGATAAAGCTGGAATACAATCTCATCACGGTTAAAATTTTA
Source organism: Clusia tigrina (assembly GCA_920105625.2). Classification (NCBI taxonomy): domain Eukaryota; kingdom Metazoa; phylum Arthropoda; class Insecta; order Diptera; family Clusiidae; genus Clusia; species Clusia tigrina. Next base: position 207,608,877 of record OV050031.1, read on the forward strand.
AAGGATCAGCCTCATATGCAGTCTGATATTCCAAATCAAAATTTCTTTCTAAACATAAATTATCTTTTGACGTGAACCAGGGAAGCAAATAGAGACGATATTCTCTTCAAGGGCTAATATGCTTATTTTAAAGGTTCTCAAAAGAGTATACCTGGAACAGTTTAAGTATTATAGAACAAAAATATGCCATTCCCGCTTATCTGCTTCGGTTGAATTGATCAAATACATAAACCATCAAAGAATGCAAACTTGACCTTGCTAGAAAGCACATTGCCTTTTTGGATAATATACAATTATTTGTCTAGATACGGTACGAGTATGTTGGATGGCTATAAAAGTTCAAGAGGCAAGAACTCAACATAATCATAATTTCATTATCTATTTATTGAAATGTTCTTGCTTCATGTCTAAAATCAATAGTGTACATATCCAAATTTCCTTCGCTTAAGTAAAACCTTGTTACCCAAGGTAATGAAGTGGGGTCAGTTGTCTGCAGGATCCTTAATTTATCCTCAAAATTATTAAAATTCAATAAATCCAAATCCGTCCACACAATATTAACCCTTCACATTGACTCGTGGCCGCAATCATGTCTGAACAGTTACTTTCTCCCACCACATCAGAGCATAGTGGAAGTAAATAGACGTAGATATCACGACCAACTGATAACAAATTCCAACTGCTTCGACGCAAAAATATTAAACAACAAAAATTAGCCATTTACACTACACTTACATTATCACTACAAAAAAAACCATTTACTCTGTGAAAGGAATCGAAGTGAGGCAAATTTCCTGACTTGGCAAACAACAACATTGTTACAAATCGCCATCTCTGCAAGAAATGCTCACATAATAAATGCGAGTATAATAATATTTACACCAATAATACATTTAATTGAGAGTCATCCATTTGCCTCTTCTGTGCCTAAGAATCTACTTAACACTTTCATCAAAGTGAGTAATCAACTTCTTAACCTCTAATATATCTACAATGGTCTACGTAAACACTTCCACTTGCTGGATGTCTGTAAACGAGTGTGTTGTGTGTGGTCTGGCCACTCTGGCAAATATAACACATCAATCTACTTGTGTGTGCGTGTGTGCGTGTGTGTGTGTGTGTGTTCTATCTGCTTCGAGTAAGACACAAGTGTCGCTCTAGAGACAAGCACTGCCGCATAAATAATATTTTAACAAAGCGTATAAAAATACCATGCACAAACAGTTAAACAAACGACAAAGGACTGTCATTTGTAATGGAGCTGAAGCGACTCCTGTGTGCTGATGGGTAATTGTTTCGTACACGTATGTATGTGTTCAATGTAAACCTGCACGGCTGTTTCTGTCTGTCCACACTCGCAATTGACTTTGTCTTTAAATCCACGTCAGTGTGAGGGATCGTAGGGTGTGGAAATTTCTTAATTTACCGTCTTTTCACTTTATGACACGCCACTTTGTTTTTATAATACTCGTATTACTCACTCTTTTTCTTAACCTATCTATTTATAAATGTAATTTATAACGAAACGAGCTTTGATTACATCAAATTAAATATACTCCTAAATGAAAATGGGCTTTCTAGCGCTTTCATTTTGAAAACTGCTTTCAATGCTAATTATCCGTACACGTATCCAACGAGTGCATTTTTTGTTATCGGGCACTGCACTAAATTAAATAAACTTCTTAATTTGCTTCTTGTAGTGAGCACAATCAATCAATAGCAAATTGCGGTGTCATTCACAATTTGACACATTATATTTATAATTGTAGCAGAAGTATGGCGAAAAAAATACTCGATGACAAACTCAGACTCTGTGAAGTAGGACCAATACTCCAATTCATCCAGGGAATTGGGCTAAGAGAAATACTCTAGGTCCACGAAGGGGGCACAATAGATATTATAGGTCGCAGTGCAACATCCCCTCAACGATAATAATAATCAATGACGAAAAACTGTAAGGAAGACTGAAGTGTTGGTAAATTAACTACGCTTCATCCTTCAACCTAAGATAATTAAACTAAGCCCAAGGAAATAAAGTAGTCTGAAGAAATTGCATCAATATAACATAGTACTAAATATGATTATATATAGGAAGATTGTTTATAGTGTTGCCACCTTCATGAAGGTGGGCGTAGCTTTAGACATGTTACTTGCACATTGAACACTAAATTGCACAATCCCATTTCGTGACAATTTGATAAATTGTTTGTAGAGATCTTGAGTAAATCTCGAGTTTGTCATACATGCAATGGGGTAACTAACTGCCCTTTTTGGGTTACAGTTTTCTAAAGGCACTGTAAAGCATCCTGTAACCATTCGTGGATCTTGTATCTTAATAATATATGTGAACTATGGGCAAGGCGGTGGATGCACATTATTGACAGTGCCAAATTTCACATTTGTCGGGACATTACATCTGTAAATCACATAATTTGAGAGTAAGACTCGAGTTTGATATCTGGGGAAATTTTTTTTTACTTTTTAGTGATATTTTAATAATTCATTCATTCATTCCGAATATCTTTCATTAGTCTTCTACAGGTCGCAAGCTAAGAATATGTATGAAACGTACGCTTGGTAGTCTATTTATGCCCCCATGTTGCTAAGAGCCTAATTTTATTATTACACCGAGAAATAGATGATGTGGTAATTTCAAAAGAATTATTATTACATCCATATATGGAAAGTATACGATTCTCTATTACATCCATATATGTGAAGTAGGCGATTCCCTTGCCAGATTCAGTTATGTAACAATTCTGTTGTATTTGAAGGTATAATCAAATCTTATGTAGTATCACACTAAAGATCTAACCAAATGGACGAGTCGAGACGTAACGAGTAACTTCAAGCATATGTGAATCAATGTTAATAGCCAAAATGGCCATACGCATTTGATCGAAACTGAACGAAACATTTAGACGTGACGGTTGATTCCGTAAGAACCGAACTGCCAACGTCTGCTACTCATCATAATTTGTTGACACGATTGTTATTTAAAGAAAAAATTAAAATTAAAATGACGGAATTTTGCTACAATTTAATCGCCGCTGTGAGGGATGAGTTCGGAATTTATGTAAAAAGCCATCCATTGATGCGTTTGGTAGCGTCACATTTTGGGTTAAAAGTTAAAATCGACGTAGCGAGTGCAGACAATCGCTATCGTTACGTTTCGTCTATTTTGGTCCTACCTTAAGTACCCCTTAAGTACCTTAAGTAACGATATGGCAAGATGTGTATCTTTATGGACAGGCGGAAATAGCCAAATCGGCTCAGGAAGCAATGCTGATGAAGATATACCAGTATGTATGTATATATCTTTCCAAAATTGCATTGACTTATATTGAACCGTACCAAGCAACTAAAAAACAGTTCTTACCCTTTACTCTTCCTAGAGGTAAAGGCTACCATTATTCTAGCCTGAGAAGGCTGCATTTAGGGATGTTTAGGAAACTTTTCAAGAAAACACAAATGAAAAATGCTGTTTTAAAGAGTATGACGTAATCCATGTACAAAATATCTTAAAATCATTTTTTTGATCAATATTGATTTATTTTATTCAAAATAGTTTCCTTCCGCCGATAGCCCTGGCAGCTAAGTGCTTTCTTATTTATAATTTTAATTGTAATTAATAATAATAATAATAGTTTCCTTCCGACTAAATACAGTGATTTGCACGGTATAAAAGCTTGTCAAATGAGTGCTTTAGATCCTCGGCCGAACCTTCAGGGTATACCAAAGATTTTGTTTTTATCTCTTTTACTATAACGCATTAACGAGGAGGCACCAATGTTTGTTTAAACTAATTAATAACATGGGAAAAGTGTCGAAAGAAAACTGCTGCTATAGAAAAGCGACCTACAATAAGCAGTGCGGTTGTAACTTAAAAGCAGCAGCGATAAAAGTGACTTAGAATATAAGGAGAGAAATGAGTTAAATTGATATATTGAATAAAGTGCATTAACTATTGACTTTTAAGTGAATTGATGTGAAACTAATCGAACTGTACTAGAACTAACTTATGAAAGAAGTGCGTTATTTTTGGACCCAACCCAGAACAACTGATTTTTAATTTGTAAAATAAAAATACTTTTCTGAAGGTGTCTAACATTATTGTAATTACGTGAAACAACATTATAAAGTAATCAAATTAGTAACAAAATTAATATAAATATAGTAATGAAAATGGTAATAAGAATATTACTCGTAACAATAATAATACAGCAGATAAATGTCCTTGGTGTATGGCCGAACATTGTAGTGATACGACTTGAAAGAAATTAGAGCATTGATTGTAAGTGACAATTATTTATACAAATAACCACTCCATTGGCGCTTTTTTTGACATGATTCTTGAGTGCTTTTGTAGGCAGGCAATGCATAATAATAGTTTATTTTAATAGCGTTAATTGCTTTTCGACAACTATCGTGCATATAAAGTGCCACAAAGCGAATGTGATTGGCTTGATTTCAACGAAAATAGCAACAGAATAACACACTCGCATGTAACCAAATCAAATTGAATTCGAAATGTTGACATGCGGTCTATAGCCAGTAATAATAATAAAAGGCATTTATGGAATACGCAAAGAAAGAAAAAACAATCTACACAATTATATGTTTTACGTTTTCATATGATAAATAATAGAATAGCTAATACTGGGCAGGTAATTATACAGGCGTGCAAGTACACGTCCAAGCAACATGCATTTAATGGCGAATTTGAACACTTAAAGTGCTCCAGTTGCAACTCAACCTTAGACACCTCGACCAACACAATCGGGCAGATAAATAAATATTTATATTAATAATCTAAATTACAGCTTGGCGCATATACATACAGACACACGCACACACACTCGACACACAGACGGACAACTACACGCACACACTCTGCACTGCCGGGGCTAACAATCCCAGCGCCATGGCACGAATATGTCAGACACTCTATTATTTACGAGTAGAAGCAACAAATTGTTTCTGTTGTTGCCGTTTGAAGTGTATTGTCCTTATTTTGTGTGTATTGTTGTCTATCAGTCATCAAGCGAGAGCAGCATGTCCTTTTGTCTCAAACACTGTCAGACTCATGCATGGCTGCTCCTGGATACGTGTGTGCGGGTGTGTGTGGGTGTGTGTGTGTGTATGCCTGTGTGAGCTACCGCTGTTGCCCGGGGCACGCACACGTCATTTGGCTGCGTTTGTGTTGAATTTGTTATGAAAAAGTGAAACGTCTCCTAGGGAATTATGGACTCTCGTTCATATTTGAATATACTGAGCTCAGCAGAAGTGCCTGGTGTGCCACAGCCACAGCCGCCGCAGAATTGTGTGCATGGGACCACCCATTTTAAGGTTATTGTAAACTTAATCAAATGACACTTAACGTTGCCATTTGCGACCAAATTTAGTTAAAATTCACGCATTAATTGTGCGTTGTGCAATGCTCGTAAAAGGTGGAAAATCCAATCAGTATACGAGTGTGCGAGTCACCTCTGCAGTTGCTTGCCACTTCCATATTAAAGCTCACAATTTATAAATATGTACAAATGAAATTCAGCCTCATTTGGCGTTGTTTGACAAATAGTCCCAGATTAAGTTGTAGCCGGGCACAATGTGCTGCTTTAAAAACGGCAGCTCATACAAATTTGCCAACATGAAGCAGGAAAAGCTGCCCGTAATTCGGCTCTCGTGTTGAGTGTCTGGCTGGGAGGCTGGGAAGCAACACTCACAAATTATTTTATTATTCATGCAAACAAGCTCTGGGTGGCCTTTGATTAACCAATGACAGTGATTAAGTTTTTGGTCTTAAAATGTCACACCCAATTTCGTTTATCTTGGCGAAGATGAGGTGATAGTGACAAAATATCTCATAAATATAAACAAAGCTGATTGGGGAAGTTTGTTGCTTTCGTTTTGTTTTTGCGTTCTAATATTATCTCATTAAGATATCTGCCGGATAATTCACACTCTGCATCAAACAGTCAAGGCTTATTATGATCATCAAATTATAAGTACACCCGGGTTACGTAGTGGCTGGAATAAGGCTGGACACATTCCAAGTGCAGGAATTTTATAAAATGAAATCGAGGAATTGTGGAGTAATCTTCAATGCTTTTTAAAATTATACCAACTTTAATTTTATTTATGTACACGAATTTAATAAAAACTAATGGCTTAAAAACACACAAAGAAAATTTAGTTCAAGCACCAAATTTATATTTCCATCTTCAGAAACGTTCACATAGGACGGGATAGATAGATATATAGATATATTTAAGGGTGTTATACACTGCGACCTTGAAGATCTATTGTGATGCCCCTATTTATTTGAAAGATGAGGATAGTCTCATCTATAAATCTTCTGTCAGGTTAATTTCCGACAGGAATTCGTATATTTTGGAGGAATCAAGATGAGGGATCTGGCTCATATCTAAGATATATTCTCCAAAACACCTGAGTCTATTGTGTGCTAATGGTCCGCAGTCTGTGATCAGGTGCAGTGAGGTTTCGTCACTTTCTCCACAGACTCGACAGATGGCATCTGAAGATATACCCAACTTGCTCAAATGGTAGTTGAGTCTACAATGTCCGCTTAAAATGCCTGTGATGATTCTTAATTTACTCCGAGGCATGTTTATTAAGTCCTTAGCTCTTTTAGGATTAAAATCTCCCAGAAGAGCTTTGGACTGTCTTAATCCCGAAAGAGTTTTCCAGGTTTGACTTCGTTTTGCATCTGTACACTTCTTCAGCAGACCTCCAATGGTATTGGACAGAAGGGTTCAGGGCCGTTGAAGTGGGAGGCCGCAGCCTTCCTAGCTAAGCTATCAGCCTTCTCATTTCCCTCTACTCCTATGTGGCCTACTACCCACATTAGAGATAACTTGTTCATACTGCCTAGGGAGTTTAGCTTCCCAATACAGTATATGACGGGATACATCTAAAATGTGTGTATATGTATTTGTTTTTTATCTACATATTACACAATACACTTTACATTATGAAAGCAGGGGAGTATATATTATTGCATCGGTATTATTGTTTAGCTTCAGTTCCTGAGCCGATGTTCAGGCATGGAGAACACACCCTTAGAGATGAATCTTGATGAATTTTGGTACAAGCAATGTGATTACTTTAGAACAATCTCAGATAGCTATATGAATAACATCGGGCACGCCCACCAACGTTAGTTGTAACTGTCGACATCTTATTGAATATGGCACCAACTTCGAACCTGTTCACAAACATTTATACTAATATTATTTGGGTACACAAATGGACCGCACACGTCCACTCTGCACATATGCCGTATTCGTGTAAATAAATTGACATGATTTATGGACAAAGTTTGGTGTGGTGATGCAATGGAGTCAATTGTGTGGCATAAGACAAAGGACACTTCCCATTCAAGCATTCACCAGCCTTCACTTAAACTTCTATTGATGACATTCTTATAAAATTTGTTAATCATAATTATTTAAGCGATATTAATCCGGGTTCAAAAAAAGCAAGGATAATTCTACTGCCAAACCCATTATTGGCCTAATTCGTAATCGATACCAGACTTATCAACAAAATTGTCCGCAATGATTCAAATTACTTTTAGTGCAACACTTTGTATTAAAAGAAAAGATAATATATCAATAGCTACTTCAAGATTTATGTAAAATTATGCGTTATGAATAAAAAGTGCCTAGAGAGTTTAATATTTAGTATTAAGTTTACCTCTCGTGCTCGCTTTATTTCCATGAGCCCAGTTTCATACATTACTTTAACCCGAAAACACCCTGCTTTAATGGATTGAATTCGGCACGGCATAATTTGGATATTATTGGAGAAGGCATGGGGATAAAATTAAACAAGGTGTTGGGAGTTGCTAGTACTGCGTACTAAATTGGTATAAAACAAGCGGATGCCGGCTGCATTTTAGTATTGATAGTAATGTAAAGCGTATTTCAAATATTTAATTTAATGAATATTTCAATACAATGTGAGAAAACATAATGATTATAATGAAGCTACGCTGTGGTCTGAAATATGCATTTGGTATTGAAAGTTTAGGAACTGAATTTCCAGACAACTTTATATTGTATTCAATCTAAACAGCTACCCTGAAACTAATGAGTAGCCTTACTACTATATACTATACTATGTATTATAGACCAGATAGTAATATTGTCACTTGCCTGTAGGACATATACATTTATCTCCTTGAAACTGTAAATTTATTTGTATTTCCATTAGGAACGTCACTGATAAAAGATACGAAATTTATGAGCGTGAACTCCATATCAAATTTGAAAGCGAAATCAATAAATCAAATACTCATTGGCATCATAAATAGTAATTTGTGAGCGATTATTGTGTCAGCGGTTCGTTTGACAATATTTAGTCACTGGTCAATATTTAGTCACTGACCGTTAAACACTGAAAATGCATTCTCACAGTCAGGTTAAAATTAATATTATAGATTTCGTTGCTGCTATAAAAAATTATTGTAAACTTCAGAACCGTAGTTAGGTAGGCTAACTAAGTTCGAAAGTACTCGTACGGGCACAAATACTCCTAATTTTGAAATAAGGAAATCTCTGAATCAATGAAACCAAACTGTTCATTCGCCTTTACATAATACATATATACATACAATGCATCAGAGAAGCTTTAAGAATTTCCTCTGAAAGGGGGTTTGGTCTTTGTAGATTGATCACAAGTTTTAGTCGAAATTTGATTATTTCATAATAATATTCATAATAATTTCATTGATAATAATTTCATAATAATTTCATTTCTAATTCATATCCACCCCCCCAGTCCGTACCTACCCCAACCATATTTTATTCCACTGCATACACACAAACTTGTGTATGGTGGTGTAGGATAGAAAAACATTTCCAAATATCAAAAACACTTATTAATCAATTATTCCTAATTAGTAGTTTGACGGACATTGTCACCAACTACTGCGTCGCCTTAACGACATAACAATGGATGGAATTCATTAGTCTATATATGTCGGGCAGGCGCTACGTCGTCCATGATTCAGTAACCTAATTTTTGGTAAACAACATAAAAAACGAATACATAATAATCAGGCGAATGAAACTTTTAATTGAAAAACTACGATGAACTCATAAATATTTAAAAAGCTGTCCCAGAGTCTCGCACGCCACCGCGAACAGTTCATCAAAGTGACAAATACAAGCGCCAGAGACGCGTTCAAACAAGCTGCTCGCGCTTCCACTGTGCAGGTGTTGCTGGCGAGTTAACAAATGTCGTCTCGGGAGTTTTGTGTAGCACTATAAATCAAAAATTCGTAACTTGTTCGACTAATTTAAACTGGCCTTTTGACGGAATCTACATAGTTGTGTTTCAAGCGCTTGCATAGAAGAGGAAAACATGAGCTGTTCTATTTGGCCATGTCACAATTTCATTATTCTTGTATTCTGTGATTTAAAAAGATGATACCGGTTTACAACTCAACATGGTGCCGCGCGGAAATATCAATCTACATATTTTAGTTAGATTTTGCCACAAAAAATCTAGCAAACTCAATTGTGAACCAACTGGCAAAGTATCACGAAGTAAATATGTGTCACTGCTATAAAATGGAAAAATTACCAATAAGGAGAATAGAATACAGAGTTCTGCACTTATTGTGCAATATATCGGAACATAAAATTATTAATTTCATTGTGAAACTTGGAAGCAAATAGGAGAACAATTGCTTTTGATTACAAGGTTGAATTCCAATTACTCAAGTATTAGTCTTCCGGACATAACAGAACCAATACAGTTTCAAGAAAGTGAACATTAAGAGACAGTCAGTAATGGCCGGTTGAAGTGTATCAAGCAAAGACAATGAATCGTTTTTAGCAGAATAATGTTATGTTTAACATCTGTTAACGGTTCCAAGGCGATTTCCATACAATTCGATTCCTTTCTTTTGCCAAAGAGAACGACGGAAACTCTATACGTAAATAATCTTTGTATCAAGTCCACCGCAAATTTCTGAGGATCTAACTACTAAAATGTAGTGTGTCGTGCGACTGAAAATTTCTTCAGAATACATTCGAGTACAATCTTAGCCGAGAGACGACAACAAGCAAATATCATTGTCTTATACTGTAACGACTCAAATTTCGCTGGGGTAAAGCTCACCGATTCGCGAGGGGTCGCAAACAGAAATTTGTTTCTCGGAGTGTTGTAGTTTTAGAGCTCTATTAATTCCGTAACTAAAGCACAAAGTATTTGAGCCTGTTGCTAAGTTTACAATATTTAACAATAGTAAATAAGGATTTGTGGAAGGCCGATCCTGTAGTTGGCGCTGTGCAGTCCTGGTCTCCAATCTCAACTTTGGTGAATTGAAAAACCACTTTCGCCGTTTTAACTTTGACAAGTAAACTCTGGTTTGCTGTGAAAGCGGATGGAAAAACCCAACGCTCGTAGCAAACGCAATACTTCTGGGCGTCTAGGTCCGTGTGTCTTTAGTCTTTAGTTTCAACGATGGTGAATTGAAAAACCACTTCCACCGTTTTAACTGGAACGAACAACTTCTGCTTTGCTATGAAAGTGGATTGGAAACACCCACTTCGAGGCAAACGCAGTATTTCTGGGCGGCTATGTCCAGGTGCCTCTAGTTTTTAGTTTCCGCGGTGGTGGATTGAAAAACCACCTCCACCGTATTAACTTCAACGAACAACTTCTGCTTTGCTATGAAAGTGGATTGGAAAAATCCAACATTCGTAGCAACCGCAGCACTTGTGTGTGTGTCTGACGATGCGGCAACGTTTCCTTTGGTCTAACTCGAGTGGTGTGCAGCTGAAAAAAGAGACCGTATGTCCGTTGCAATCACTTTTATAGACAGTGTTACGAACTTTTGTTGTTGCCCGAGTCCCGCTGGCCGTTGCTTTCACTACCGCTTCCTATTGCTACGGCCATGGTATTATTGTTGTCCCCTTTTGGCCTTAGGCGACCTTCAGTGTCTTCGGGAAAAGTCTGTCTGTTGGCAAGCGCATAGTAGTTGCTGCAGCACGTTGCTGTTGTTGCATGCCCTGTTGTTGTTGCAACCATTTCCCCTTGGCCACTGATTTGTTATTGCTCCTTTAGTTAATAATATTCAAATTACCGATCTGTGTATGCACAACGATTGTTCTGTCGTCGTCTCTTTTGTTCTTCGCACTGTTAGCTTCGTGTTGTTATTGTAATAATTTCCGATCTAACGCACTCGGTAAATTCTGCCGAGACTTCTTCGTTGTTGCTCTATGCAGACGGCTGCCTTGGCTTTGCTAATGCTGTTGTTGTATTTACGTTTGCATAATTGTTAGTGTAATCTGCATGTAACTCGTTAATATAATTTTTGGTACTGCGTAACTTTATCGGCCAGTGATGGCAACGAGCCATTATCGGGGAAATTAATGTTTTTGGGTATTTTATTGTTTGAGCAAAATTAGTTAATAATTTTGCTCGTCACAAAACATAGACAAACAAGTTTCAAAGGTCGTAGCAGGGTGTACTTGATCTTTCTATAGATTAGATTCTATGGATCACTTGGTAAACATTTCTTTCACAAGCAAAAGACATGTTCCAACTTAACAATATGTATTTGCCAACTACAGTGAAGCAAATATGCAATGATCTGGCCTAAAAGATGACCAAGCCTGCTGCTCTTCCTGGAGCAAATTTTACTTGGAATTTCTTGAAACTCATACGGCTTGTTATATGATTTGGGGAGTGGTGAATACACAAGCCTCTAGGTGTGAAAATAAATAAGCGATGGTCAATTTTAACAACGCTTTTGTGAACAAAAATACAAATTTCCAATTTGTTTGGACCACAAAACGTATTTCATAAAGCATTAAAGTATCGCCATTCACTCCGACACGCGTGTTTATAAATTTATGTAAATCCTATTGTGTTGTTTTTGTAGTTCAATTCAAAATTAAGTTTATTGTTGATAGTGAACACTGAACCTGAAGTCATAAAAGCCTATTATGGTTCCATAATTGATGAGTAATAACGGAATGCCGGATATCACTAATTTTTTACACATCTCCACCATGGATGAAGAGCTCAACAATCAGTTATAGGTATTGTATTATTTTATTGGTATTTTTGTTTTTATTGATTGGAGTCCAATTGAATAATTTGACAGGTGAATCATGTCATAATATTGCAGTATATCTGCGATTGGCAGATGAGCACCATATTATTCAGCTAAGCTGCTTTTTAGTACATAATAAACAGCAACAAAGTACGCCTCCATATAACAATGACGTGTATATTTACCAATAAACTCCATTACTTAATCAAAAAAGAAGTAGAATACAACATCCACTATTTTGCCATCAAAACTAAGTAATGCTACGAAACTTATTGAAAAAACTCTGTGCTGAAGAAGAAATATGTTGCAAAACCAATGAGATAACAGAATTTGGGAAAAAGGTCCCATCTACGGTGAAAGTCAGCACCATAATTTGCTGGGATAGAGACCAATCGTCGACTTATTAAAGTAAAATTAACTAAAATCCAAGTTACTTTTTCTGATCAATCGCCGACTTATTAAATTCAAATGAATTAAAATGCAAGTTGCCCATCTTCTCCGATACTTTCTTATGATAAATATAGAACACCATAAAGCACTCACAACAGATGAAGACATTGATGGTGTAGTCAAATATCTTAAGTGCATTATACAAGAATCTGCTTGGCGTGCTACACACAAGAAAAATACCATTTATTCGTCCACTCCGAAATACTCCCTTGAATCGTCGACCGAGCAACAATGGTAAATTTCAAGACATCCGGACAACAAGGTAAAATTAAACAGGATTATCAGAACTCAAGCTTTTAATGAGGAGTGAGAAAGATTCCAGCATTGCTAACACACTCAGGAACATAAACGCAACAATCCAAACCGAGCTGATAAAGATTGGACGAAATCAGACATCGAATAAGCCTATATATTTGCGGCCCACCTAAGTTCTGCGTTCCAACCAAATGTTCCCAGAGACAGATTGACTTAATAGTGAACAAGCTAAATGAATGTCATCAATTGGAATTGCCTATTGACAACATCTCATGAACTGAGATATTAAGTGTTCTTGCAAATTTGAATGAAAGAAAGGTTCCTGGATATGACTTAATCACAATCAAACTGCTCAAAAAGTAAAAAATGCTATACTATTTCGCGTATAACACTTTTAAGAAGCATGCTGCACTGCTAAGAAGTTATTTCCCAGCACAATGGAAAGTGGCAGAAATAAATATGATCCTAAAACCTGGTAAAAGTGAAGCCGACCCGACATCTTTCCGCCCCATCAGCTTAATGCCAATGATTTCAAAAGTGTTTGAAATCCTTATAATCAAGAAGCTAATGCCCATCGTTGAAGCGAAAAACATCATCTCGAAACATCAATTTGGAATTCGGAAGAATCATGGCACGATTGAACAAATCCATAGACTACTTGAGAAGATCCATAAAAGCTACGAAAATAAAGAATTTTGTACAGCTGCTTTTCTTGATATATTTCAAGCCTTTGTTGGAAAGTTATTAAATATGCTTCCAGTGAATTTTTTATCTTCTGATTAAATTCTATCTTTACATAGAAAAGAGTGACAAAGGCTCCACTTTACAAATATCAATGTCGGGGTTCCTCAAGGAAGTGTCCTTGGACCAATTTTGTAACCATTTACTTCAGACCTGCCTGCACCAATGAGTTCGGACTGTTTCACATAATACCAAATAATATTGAAATAATACAATATAAATGTAAAATATGATATGAATATAAAAAATATAATCTGAAAACATATAATTTTCCCAATACTTTTTTTTCTAATCCTCAAACCTTGTTTTTAAATGAATTTTGCTCCTGACGATCTTATGACATACAATATAGGAAATGAATAACGTCGGCATTAACCGCTTCTCTACTATCAAAAAAATTAGTTTTGCTTCTGGTGAAAAATTTTTAGCTTGACCACACCCCAAAATTTCCGTATTTTGCTTAGAAATAATTCTGAAAATCAACTGTTTCAAGAATAAATCACTTTTGAAAGGTTTTTTTAATATGTTTCATTCTTTATTAAAATGAATTTGAATACTATCCATTTCGATGATTTCGCAACTGAAAGAAAGTGGAAATGGCGTATAGAATTATTCAGGGAAGCAAGGAAGTAAAAGGAAGCGTAAATGACTTGTTTATCTGCTTCGTTGAAATTGAGTTGCAACTGTACAAATTACAACTCGTAAATGGCAAAGAACTACGGAAATATTGAGAAAACAATTAGCATGATAATTTATCATTAATAGTCCGCCAAACTCCGACGTGGGTCTGTACGTGGGTGCGTCCATTCACATCCGTTAAGTTACTCGTGAGCGGACGTGGACAGACGTGGGCTTGCACCACTATTGCTTGTGTGCTGTTTTCACTATTGTTCTTGTCTTTCAACGCTTTCCCGTCCCTTGTTGCTTGCTTCCTTGCTTGGTAGCCACACTCTGGTGGCCATTGCTCCTGTCGCAGTTGCTATTTGACATTTGCAAATAATTGATTTTCAGGCATTTCCTTTCGAGCGTTTCACGCCGATACACACCCAGAACACATTTATAGGCAATATTTGGTGGAGTTCAAAATTTGCTTCGCAATTAGTTTAGTTAATGTCCTAAGCCAGTAGTCTCCTATTCTTCATCTGCTGAAAAGTGTGCAGAATTAATTGTTCGATGTTAATCACTTTCGCATAATATTTAAAAATACATAAAAACAATATTTTTAAACTGACACTGGAAAATGCTGTCGAAATATTTTGAAAACAAATGACATATTAATATTGTATTTATTATTTTATATAAATACAGTATAAAAATAAGCGGTTCAATACAGAAGATATTGCCCTCAATTGTTCAGGAAGTTCAAGAGCACAACTTATTGAATAATAGGATCGGTACAAATTCGGAATTATATATATGTATTACCTTTAAGAGTGGCATAAGGTAGAATCGACAGAGGAAAACAATCTTCGCAAAAGCACAATTTTTAGTACCAGAAGTGGAACCCCAGAAAGACGGCCTTACTAGCTATTAAAGGACTCATTTTAACTAAGCCATGAATGCTTAGCAAAAGTTGTATTTTTCCTTATTTCTTGAATCCGACTCCAAGTGTCTGTTTTTAAATATTTCTGATTTAAACTCTCGAAATAGAGCGCCGAATGGCTAACTTGCAAAACAATGCTCCGCTGCTTAAGTGAGTTTTCTCTGGGACGCAGTGACAATTGCGTCTGAATTCAATGAATATTTAACATGAAGCTTTCACAACAGCATGCCCTGAACCCCAAAATCCGTTATTGCCAGTTCTACAGCATCAACCTCTAGTAACAAAACGCGCCGCTATTGGCTTGTGTCCACACATTTTTGAACGAAAGAAGCAAATGAAAGCACTTCGTAGGGAACACCAAAAGGAAATTTTGTTTCATTCAATTTCCGACAGATGGAGCAAAAAGCTCATTCTAAAGTCCTTAATTTAAAAAGCTCTAATGTAGGGATTGCTCACAGGATGAAGCGAAGCTATATTTGTGAATTAATATATTTGAATCATGCTGTGGTTGAGTAGCGCTTTAACCTACGAACTCGCTATGGGGCATTTTTGCACCAGGAAATTTTCTTATTCATTTTTGTAAAGTTTTTATTTTCATAATAAGAACGATTATTTAAATGTAATTGGCCCATTTTGTAGAAAGGCATCGTCACTTATATAATGAAAGTTGCAACTCTACACTATATGAAAGGACATATCAAAAGTAATGTGATCAATAATGAAAAATATCATTAGTAAATTTATCCTTTTTCGGCGAATGGAACAAATCTTATCTAAAAGCAAATCGTACAGGGAATATAAAATACAATAATAATAATAATAATAATAATAATAATAATAAAATACAAACAAAATTTGTTTTATACTTTTCTGAGGATTGTTGTAGATCTGTAAAGCATTTTCCATGTAACTTACACTTCTTTTTTGGTAGTAGCAGGTGCCAGATTAGGGTTCAATGAAGGATTAGGGTTCTATGAAGGATTTCCAGGCAAATCCTTTATATAATATAATTAATTTCATTTATTTCGCGATACTTAAAAGATAGGGATATTCCCAAAAATATGTGGCTTTGATAATACTTAACCTTTTGATGTATGTCGATCCTATCCTTCAACAATCACAATCCACACGGATTTTTTGCTTTGATTTCTCTATGAATCGATCATTTCCACATCATACACTATCTATTTAAAGTTATTGGAGATACACTAGTTGAGACAATTCCAATGAGAATTTTAATGCAATATATCCGACCAAGTGGACAAAACTATATACAGAATAAGCTATCTGTAAATTTCAATAAAACCACAGTAGTACTATTTACCAGATGAAGACAAACTGATGCCTTATTCAATCTAAGATTATAGAGTAACGTCTAAAATTATCTAATTAAGCCAAATGTATTAAATATAGAGTATATATTATATATTGCCAATGACAACAAGATTGGCTAGTTGACAGAGTACCAGGCACGCTTCGTATTGGTAGAATTATGTGCAGGACTACCTCAGTTACTATACCTAGAATGATTCTCTAACTAAACAAGCTTATCGTCACGCTAATGTGATATATGCGCCACTAGTTTTATAGGCTGTGTCCATGGCGTCCATGCTGTCCATTAGTTTTGTGTGTGCATTAGTTTTGTTCCCAGAATCATATTATATTAGTAATATCGACATATCTGCATATCCAAATGGAAGCTTCTATGAATTTAAAGATTTGTTATCCATCTTCAGATGCTCCTGCTGAAATTCAAACCAAATATACCGGTATTTCCTTCACTTCTAAGTAGATTCACTGAATTTAGCAATGGTTCGCTGAGAGGAAATTTTTTCCTACTCGTGAAAACTTGAACAATTGCATGAACAGATCGTTTGCACATCCTTCGGCGGAATTCTCAGTACTAGTATATGAATAACTCGAAATCGGGTGATGAAACTATTATTATTATTATTATTATTATTATTATTATTATTATTATTATATCTTACACTATAATTAATTATGAGTGCAAAGTTTTAGGGGAATAAGTACTAGCAACAGAGGCTTTCGACTCGAAGAGAAAAGGATTTTATAGAAAGAAGCATTTTTTTGGAGACCAAGCCAAGGTGATGAAACTAGTTGTGAAATTATTTCATATTTTTCCTTCGTTCTCCCTGAAATCATGTGTAAGAGCCACTTCAAATAGATTGCATTTAATGATATCTGATGCGAATTGAATACACTTACTCAAAGGGTATAACTTGGATTATGTCATTTATTCATAAAATAAATGACTAAAGTTGCGTCATTCCTGCTGAACCTAATCTGATTAACATTTCAAGCCTTTTACAAAATATATTCAACTCCAAATAACTTACCTCTACAATTAAGAAAATGAATTACCATAATGAGTAGTATATTAATGAGCAGAAGGACTGCTCTCTGCAATGACCTACAAAATGCATTGACAATCCCTGTTGGATTCTTGCTCACCATATCCAGAGGACCCAAATTTCTCAATTCCAGTAGGATCAATAACTTCTTGGCATGGCACAAGAGCCTGTAACTCGGTTGGCTATAAACTGAGCACGAGAGCTCCAATATATCTATCAATAGTTTACTTCATTTGCACTGCTGAAACCACTCCTGCTGAATCAGTACTGCAACTTAGTATACGCCTTTGTCTGAAGTTACATAAACAGTTGAGAAGGTAGTTTAAAACCAAATATTCTAACTACTCGTAAACTATTTAAATAAAGTCGGGAATAACGGAACGGACTTGAGCGGAAGTAAAAGAAAACGAAAAGTATTCCATGCTTGCAAATATATTTACTCGTATGCTGCTAATGTAGGGTATGTACGCGTGTCGGTATGTTTGTATCTACAACATCAAAGATTGGTTAATTGTGTATATGCCACTTTATATTTTAGTGTTTAATATATTTATAATTTTAAGTTTTTATATTACAATATGCATTAATTTCTCATTTGATTTTTGGTTTTTGTTTTCCTTTGAGTTATGTATTTTGTATATGTATATATATAAATATTTACCATCCATAAACTTTAACAATAAACGATATACATAAATTTAAGAGATCTCTTCAACATTTCTGCTCTTGTACTTGCATAATTAACTTTAAAATAATAGTTTTGTTTTTATAATTGTAATTTTTGGCCCCCGAAAAAAACGAAATGAAAAATTATTCAAAATAAGCACTTCATAGTAATAATAATTACATTGTTTATAAATATGGTCATAATGATAGGAATTTGGTTTATTTTGTGTTATTGTGGCTGTTGTTGTTATTGTTGTTCTTGCCTACTGTTAAGAGCCATACTCGAAAAAGCAACGAATCTTATAAAAAATATATACTAAAAATATACTAAAAGCCGTGGACTCTGTCTTCTTGGCGGCTCTCATTTCTCTAACAATTAAACAGTGTGAATTTCCACAGTTATAGAATGAATTTTTTCTCTTGTATTTTATTAATTATTATTTATGTATACTGAATTTTTATACATATATTTTTGAATATGGAAACTTTTTGGTGTGCAAACAAATAAAGCAGAGAGAACTTTTAATATTGGTATTTGCAATGAAATGCCATCAACTGAAATTTTATAATCATATTGTATATAGGAGTACATATATCGGCTAAAAGTGTAGATATTCTCTAGAAAGACTCGAGATAAATTGTTTTTTACACATATGTTTCCTTTGTTTATACATATTAAAAGTTACTATTAAAAATATAAAATGTATATATTTAGAGAAGTGGAAACGAAAATGTTGAATTTTTTTTTAGGTTTTTCACTTTTTTTGTTAGTTAAGTTTTAATTATAATAATAATGGAATTTTCATTTTTTAAATATTTATCGATAATGTAAGGTTTGATCTAAATACATCGAGTTATATGTTATTTATTTGTTTATATATGCATAGGTTGAGATATACGTATAATCAGTTGATATTTTACAGAGCTGGATATAATATTCATCGTTCACTTTAGAAGTTTTTCTATAATTTAATATATTTTAATAGAGGCGTTCACTTGAAATGAACGCTTAATGTCTTAAATGAAAACACGAAATAACACTAACTTAAGCTGTACACACATTAACAACGCTCTATTCGTACAGTTCTAACGAAAAAGGAGGTTTAATCTATGATCAATTTTTGAATTTGTCATGTTGGGTAAAATGCATAAAGTATAATTTTAAATATTAATATAATAGCATCTTGTTTTTAATTATATTATAAATTGGTGTATTTATTTTGAAACTCCATGTGCGTTCTTTAAGTTTAAGAATGTGTGGATTTGTTACTGCCGATTTTCACGCAATATACTTGTATAAATATAAATATGTATAGTAAATAATAAACCCTTAGAGAGCACTAAGTCGGAGACAATATATATAACATAGAGAGAGAGAGAGAGAGAGAGAGAGAAAGTCACACAATTGTGTGTACCATCCGTATTCTCCGACGCTAGCGTGCTTTTACTTTCTAATAAAAACGCCCCAATTTTCTTATAGAGGCGTGCGTTAATTATCATGATATTAGAATCGATATATATATGTGTCTATATGTTTTTATATAGTTCATTAATAAACATTTTATTTGGCGCGAATAAATTAGCACAAAATATTTTCTACTCGTATTCCGTGCAACTGTGAGCAGTCTGCATAATATCGGATTTTTGTTTAACTGTTAAATTGTTTTATTTTTTCTTATACTCATAACTTAAAATCAATAACAAACAATAAATATCTAAATAAACTTATAAAGTAAGACCTTTTATTGCATAATATTAAACAAACTAAATTTAAATGCACACCGCTGGTCAATCAAAGAGGATTAATATATGTAAATAAAATTTATACAGCAATCTTCAATTTCACTATAAGTTACAAACATCAAATGTAGCGATGATCACTGAACCGATTACTGAAAGCTCTATTTTAGACAATTAATCGCCAGAGTCAACACATACAATTTCCAGAGTGCTCTAAAGTGCCTGATCTAGAGGTAGATCCTGGCACCCGCGGTTCGGTTACAACATGCTTTCACGTCGTGCAATTACACCTTCACAAATCCCATTCTCATGCTCTTAATTCTTGATGTTGCTTCTGGATGTAACTCGTTTAATTAGTTTGGTAGAAGTATTTGCAGGACTACCTCAGTTACTATGCCTAGAATGATTCTCTACCTAAACAGGCTTATCGTCACGTTACTGCTGATATATGCGCCACTAGTTTCAAGTAAATTCAAGCTCATTCATGAGTGCACCAGAAATCTTGGTCTGAATGTTTGATACCAGCACTTACTGAGATGTATAATGACCCACAGACTTCATCAGCTCCGTCAATGAAACAGAGAAAACTCTTATAAGTATTTCACAATGGTGCTAATGAGTAAAGACCCAGTATAATGTGAACAAAACGCACATGCTTAACGGAACATAAAAGTTTGAGATTGTTCTCCTTCACTAAAACTGTTAAATGAAATTTTTCGTCACAGCGTTTCATTTCATACTTCAGATGTTTCCGCAATTTTTTATATATTTATATATGCATAGATGGAGCTGAAGAAACCCAGGGACCAATCGTTCCCCCTCTCATTAATGATTGCTTTTTATTTTTCCTTTGAAGATACCAAAAACTTCCAAAGGTAGCACTCATCTGAACGCTGTTCATGTTTCTTTAAAACGAGTCTATAAATCACATTATGGTTCTTGAAGTCCAGTGATGATATTGACTTTTTCTGGAAAAACATCAGAATCCGAAGGGCAATTTCAATACTCTTATCAGGGCATTTCAGTACTCGTATCAGGGCATTTCAGTACTCGTATTATGGAGTTATTTTTATATACGCTAATCTCAGAAAGGTACTATTTTTTCCCAAAGAATATGAGCCGCTCTAAGAAATAATACCACGTATAGTTGTGCCTTGTATAGAACTGGGCCCTCTTTCCTCAAACACTTTTCACTTGGTAGTTCCGCAATATTTTGCTGCCTTTCTTGAGCTCTCTATATATACTATGGATGTGAGACACAAATTTGTAAAGTGGAGGAATGCTAAATGAGAAGTGTCTGAACAAAGAGGGCCCTGATAACACCTCTACCTGACCACAGCTCTACCTAAGCATAGCTCTACCCGACGACACTTCTACCTGACCACACCTCTACCTGACCACACATCTACCTGACCAAAAAAACATCCTAACTAGCATACTAGCCTTCGTATTGAATTTTCATATGTGCTTTTAGAAAGCTCCAAATAAACAGCAATCAAGTATTGATTCCAATATGTTGGTTAGGATGTTTCCGAGGTGATATATTGAAACTAACTTATTCTGGACTTAATAGAATATAACAGAGATATAATACGAACTGAGTGACTGACACATATGAAAGCCTTCCTAAAAGAAGGTTTTCAAATATTCCAATGTATAAACAAACAAAATTAGAAAATTTCCTAGAATAATTCCTTCGACCAGTGGCGTTCACGCATGCATACCTCCGAGTATAATCAAATTAAATAATAAAAAACAACGAAACATACATTCCAACAAAACACAGCCAACACATTTACACAAAAAGTTGTCTTCACTACATCATTATGCTTAATCCTTAACCCTTTGTTGCCTAAACGCTTCTCTTCCTTAAAATCTTAATATTTCGTAATAGTTTGTTTGCATTTGCCGTCCATTTATGTCCATTATCTTTTGTTTTATTTTCATATTATTTTTTCTGTTTTCTTTTGGATCTTCAGTTACTATCGAACACCGCACGAATTGGTTTTTCAGGGTGGCTACTGGAGCTGGTGACCGGTGGCCAGTGCTGGGTGTCGTTCAAATCGTGTTGTTATTCTGAAGTTGCAGTTAATGTGATGGTGTTCTTACTGCATTTTTTTGTCCTCGTGTGCTTTCTTCACGATGGCCAATTTGGAATGGGGCGAAGCTGGCGATAATGTGCGATAAGGAGCTTCTTTGGTGCCGTGAAGAACCAAGGACCATTCCAAAAGCCAACCAGAGCGAGGTTGTGGTGAGTTGAAACGGGCCTGAAAGATACAACATTTTTAAAATATGGTACGGTAACTCCCGAATAGACAACCATAGTTCATACGGTATGAATAATAAAAGAAAAACATTTTAATGAAAATTCCAAACAATTAACAATCTTGGCAAGAAACTTATTCCATAAGCATTGCATGCTTATTTTTGCCATTACTAACCTCGAGTTTCCATGTTCCATGTGGATATTCTCCCCAAGAATGTGTAGTCATAAATGGCCATTTAGTGAAGCCATCCCGGTGATCGTCATCGTTGGCACGTCGCGATAATATCATGGATCTATATAAAAAAAGTTCACATAAGAATTTATATGCAGTCTAATCGCTGCAATTGAACCAACCTGGTGCCCATGGGCGAAGTCAAGAATAGTTCCAAATCACCGCGTCTGGAAGCGTTGGCGGATATTACTGCTTGTACGTGCTCCAAATAGTTGACCTCAGTGTCCGTACCCTTGCAAGCGTCAGTTTTGATTTCCAAAAACAGTGAACGACCCGAATAAATGCCCCTGTGTTTGTGGAGTAAGTGTTAAGTATACAAGTAGCATGACCTCTCCACTATATAACTCACTGAGGTTCCACGATTTCACCTGCCTCACAATGATAGCGTGCCGGTACCGAATGCCACTGCTTGGAGAGGGTGACCATGGCACCTGCATCAAGCACACCAAAGCCAAACAGATGGTTGAACTCCAATCCCACGCCATTCATGGTCCAGTGGAAGCGGTTCTTGGCATCGAAAAGCGAATTGCGTTTAGATGTCAATACAGTGAGATGCTGAATGTCGCGCCAAGTCAAAATGGAGCTGTACAAATTCATACACAAAATGTTTGTATTGGGTTAGTAAACAGTACAACAGCATGGGAGGAATACACTCTACTTACTTAGCCTCCAGAGCCAATGCAAAGACTCCTGCGGCTTCTGGGGCCGCTGCACTTGTCCCCGAATGTGTTGTTGTACATTTGCCATACAAATCTGTGGTGGCCACACCCGTGTTGGGGTCCTTGGCACCATTGCTAAAAGTGCTCGCCAATGTGGAGCTGCAGCTCTCGTCATAGTGTGCATTCTGACCATCGTTAATGGCGCTGTTAATGGAAATTGTCCACATGGAAGCGGCATAACCGTCGCAGTTGCAATCATCCTCTTCGCCACCATCGCCGGAAGCCCACACATAAATGTTGCCCAATCCATTACGTCCCTACAGGTGGTGGGCAAACAATGTTCAAATGAAATCAACCTTCCACGGAGCACGTTCGCACAAACACTCACCTCATTTACACCCTGTACAATGGCACGCATGGTGGCATTGCGGGGTCCATCCACGGTCTTGCCATCGTCAGTGGGACCCCAGGACGCACTGTAAATGTGAATTTTGTGCGGTTCATGGCCCATCGAATTGGCCTCGATTAAGTCGGTCATGTACGGTTGGTCCAACATGCGAATACCTAACATGCACATGTGCGGCAAAAGAAAGGACAGAAATTAATAAATATGTTATAAAAAAGGCACACTCAACTATTGCCACAACAAATAAAGGAAAAAGGGTCGCAAAAAATGGTGAAAGCAAAAATTGTAAATCAAATCAAAATTTTACACACTCTTTTTATCACCATCATAAAATCGCTATTAAATGGTAACTTGCTTGCCTGTGACAGGTGTGTGTGAGGTTGCATACTCGTAAGTGTATGAATATATCTGTGTATATATATGTGTTTATGTGCAAGTGTTCTGTGTGTGTATTCAATTGCCAGTTCTGCACTTCATTAAATGCTGCAATTGCATTAAATGACTACGATAACGAGCAGGGATTTGCAATTGCTCAGCAAACCCAAGCCAAACGCTCAGTGCGCAATCTTATACAAGTACGTAAGAGCTTTTAACCATACCCAGCAGAAAATTGTCAGCAGTGATTATCAAGTATGTCGCCGCCCACATTTATACAGCGTTGATGCTGCATTGACACTCGTTTGGAAATCAGGGCCAGAGTTCTGCAGAAGCATACTCAGCCTTGAATTATTGCAGTGATTTCTGGCTTTTACTCTCATCCAGACCCGAAAGGGTGAATAAATTGCGATGGTTACTAATTGATCTGACTACACTATATTTTCCAATATCCCAAAGCGCAATATGCACCCATTTATAAAGTAAATGGAAACAATTCAGAAGTTTGGCGCAGAGATCTATCTGGGGATCGACTCTTATGGGCTAATGAAAGTTTTAAGCCTTTTAAGTCCCCTGGTCCTGATGGTATTTATCCAGTTGAATTACATAAAACCGCTGAATATCTGAAAGGTTGGCTGTTAGCAAACTTTGAAGGATGCTTTAAGTTTGGATATATACCTCTTCAGTGGAGACAGGCTAGAGTGGACTTCATTCCAATAGCCGGAAAAAGTTCACATACTAATCCAAGGCCGATATCTCTCTCATCTTTTCTTTTAAAGACTTTAGAGAGAGTAATAGAAATCCACTTAAGCTTAACTTCAAACACGAATCTAATCTCATCGGCTCCACATGCCTATACAAAGGAAATCTGTAGAGACAGCTGTACACAACCTTATTTCCATTGCAGAAGGGTAATTGCATAAGCAGGAATTCACCCTGGCTGCCTTTCTTGATATTAAGGGGGGCCTTTAATAATGTCATAGGGGAGACCATCACTGCATCACTTACTGAACTTGGGGTGGAAACGTGCTTGAAAGGCCTCATTGGTAAAATGCTGAATAGCAGAATCATAGAATCCTTCCTACATAAGTTGGTGAGCAGGGGTACACCTCAAGGAGGTGTCCTCTCACCGTTTCTATGGAACACAGTTGTTAAAAAACTTCTGTCAAGATTAGTGGCGGTGGGATGTAAGGTGGTGGCTTATGCTGATGATGTTGTCATTGCTGTCTCTGGAAAATTCACATCTACATTGAGAGATTTGTTGCAAAATCCTCTAGATATTCTTTCAAAGTGGTCTTGGAGTAAATCCGGATAAGACTAAGGTCATTCTGTTTTCTAGGAATTAGATCCTATTATGCTTAAGGGAAAAGCTCTAGGGATTTCAGAAGAGACGAAATACTTGGGTCTTATAATTGATAGAAAGCTTCCTTGGAAGTCAAACACCATAGAAAGGGCTAGGAAAGCTGGGGTGGATTTTTATGCCTGCAAAAGAGCTATAGGTAAAACCTGTGGAATTAAGCCCAGGGTAACTCACTGGCTTTATACTGCGGTTGTCAGGCCCATTCTCCTATATGGAAATGTTGTCTGGTGGACTGCAATGCAGAAAAGGGCCTACCACGAAACACTCGGTAAGGCACAGAGATCAGCAGAATTAGCAATAAGTGGCACCATAAAAACCACGCCAACCTTGGCATTGGATATCATACTACATCTTCCACCCTTAGATCTCTTCTGCAAATATTTAGCGGCATGCTCCGCCATTCGGGTCAAGGGCGAGCTCACAATGGAAAGCTGTTCCATAAGGACATGAGACCATATTAAAATCCTATATGGACATATCTGTTTCGAAAGCAATTTTTGGGTGTGGATTCCTTCCAGAGAAGAATGGCTCGAGGGGAATCCATCACCAGATACTCCCATCAAGATATACGCAGACGGATCAAAAATGAATACCGGTGTAGGATC
This sequence comes from Clusia tigrina, assembly GCA_920105625.2. Classification (NCBI taxonomy): domain Eukaryota; kingdom Metazoa; phylum Arthropoda; class Insecta; order Diptera; family Clusiidae; genus Clusia; species Clusia tigrina. The sequence continues at coordinate 207,634,644 of OV050031.1, forward strand.
AGAGATTTATTGCGAAATGCCCCAATCAGTGAATCCATCAAACTAATGGATCACTGCAGTGTTTTTCAAGCGGAAATAACCGCTATTCACGAAGCCTTGAATTGGCTGAAAATAAACGAGGTAACTGTCAAGGATATCTGTCTTTTATCAGACGGATATCTGTATTTTATCAGACAGCCAAGCTGCTCTAAGGGATTGGAATGCATTCCAGATAAAATCAAGGAGTGTCTTACACTGTCGCCGATCTCTAAATGAGATGGGTAAATAATTCCATATCCATTTATGCTGGGTACCAGGCCATACGGATATACCAGGGAACTGCAAGGCTGATCAACTTTCGAGAGACAGCACTTGTATGCCAAATGTTAGTAGGCATATGGCTGTACCCCTCGCGACATGTAAGCTTCTCATAAGGGAGACACTAATTAATTCTACCAATCAAAGGTGAAGCTGTGCCACTACCTGTGAAATCGCCAGGTAAGCATGGCCGAGGCTAAATCTGCGTGTATCTAGGAATATCATTAGACTCAATAGACTACAAATTAGGACTTTAATAGGAGCCCTCACGGGACATTGTTTAATAGAAATCATGCAAGAAGAATGGGGGTTTATACGCATGATTTCTGTCGCAGCTGCTGAAACGAGGAGGAATTGGAAACGATCCAGCATATCTTCTCTACATGTCCAGCTTTTGCTAGAAATAGGGAGCATTTGCTAGGATCCCACTTCTTAACAAGTATAGTTAATCTATACTAGTCAGGTGTTAACAACCTTTTTCGCTTTATAAAAGGCTCAGGTTGGTTCAATCTGGAGGGGGAAGCGTAGCCTTGCCGCGCATCCGCGGCTCACAACGGACCCAAAGTGTGGTCTAAGTGGCATGGTTTATTGGTGATGGGGCTGCCCAACCTACCTACCTACCTACCTAACGTTTGTGATATTTAAGAAAGGACAAGAACATCCTAACCTACCTATCTATGTTTATCCGTAGGACCGTTGGTATTCAGTTTCATACCTAACCTCTCTACCTCTATATATCACACGATTGTCCTCAGAGACTTTCCGATCGTTGAGAACAGTGTCTCGCTAATATCTAAACAGCATGAACATTGTAACTTCTCCAGCAGTTAATTGTTACAATTACCTCCTGTTAAGTTCAAAAGCGCACATGGAAGGTTTAATTGGGACTGATTTATTTCAATTTGTCTTAGAACTAACAGAGGTGTAATAAAAAGGATTTTATGACATAGTTACAAAATTATGGTAGTTGTAATTAATGTAACTACTTTGATATATAACACCTCCCATAGCTGTAAATAGAAAGAGTTAATTTATGCCTAACTACACTACTGTACCAGCAATTCACTATTCCTGTTTGTGCTCTATGGATCGCTTGCAGGCCACCGCATCCCTATAGGCTTCTGCGGCCCTCTTCTCTCTATGTTTTATTTTCTGTTCAATTCTAGTCGTGAATAACAGCCAGAAACTTTGTATCGATTTTCATCGGAAGAATGCTTAAAATAATCTCTTCATTAATCTAAATTACCACACAATATTTTTGAGTTGTATCGCCCACAATTCAGTGATTCCACTATTACCACAAATTAATTTTCGTCACAATATATGGTAAATGTAATTAATTCTTGCTAATTGAAAATTTACGAGTATTGTGAGTTTCCATTTTCAAGAAAGACACTAAAAATATTACGAGTAAATAAAAATGAAAAATTAAAAGGCAATATACACGAGTAAATGGAATATTTTATATATTCATTATTCTAACGCCTCGTATATTGCAGTGCACCCATAACGCTGTAAATATTATTTAATTTTTTTCTTTGGAATATCTCAGAAGAACAGCAAAAGATACAAATCACTTTTAGGCTACATGCTAAATTTTATAAACTCACCCGCAATTTTGCTGTCATAAGCCACGCCAACGCCGCAAATTCCATTATCTCTGGCAGCAGCCACTTCACCAGCACACCGGGTACCATGACTAGCAAAAGAAGAAAAAGCACATGTTCCACAAATAAGGCATGACAAATAATTACAGACGGCGCAGCCATTGCTATATGCAACACTCAACATAATTGCGAGAGACACACGCAGCATATTAATAGATTAGAGCAGGATGAGCTTACCTATTAAACCAATCGTCGGTGTAGCGAGGATACGGAAAGGGATCATTGCTGCTGAAATCGTAGCTGGCCTCGGCGTTCTAAAAATGGGATAAAAGACAAAGATGAAAAAAAATCTCATCTACTCGTAAATGGAAACAAATTTAATAACTTTATTGTGCAATTTAGAACGTTCGCAAATCTTATTACGCCGCAGTTTCAATGTTAAGTGCTCTTAGAGCTCGCAACAGTCGACACAGCAAATTCTCTTAATAAGGTAGGTGAGCTTAGTGGAAAAGAGATCCTTAAATCGTATTACAAAGAAATAAGAAGCAAAAAAACGCAGTGAGCCAGGATGCCACCCATGCAAGCAGAATAAAAGCGGATTTCAACAATTCCTCTATAATCTCCGTACCCCGCTCCCCGTTCTGTCAACTGCCGAAGGCAACATATTCCGAGTCAGCCATTGGAAATGGTTAAATGCGGCATTCTCGTATTAAAGAAAACTTTATGCGTAACTTATAAAAGCCATTGGCAACAGGAAGTGAGCGCGTGCGGAGTGTTGCATTAAAGTACACCCAGAAAGGGATTATACAACTTTTAAAACTTTAATAATATTACGACATTCAATATCCCACCGTGTTGGCGCTACACATACACTCCATCCAAGCGCCCACTGTCCCTATTAGGAAAGTGACAAAGGCGCCCACAATCGGCGCTTTGTCTCGCAACTTTTTTAATGCCATCGGAAATAATTGGGAGTGAAAATTGTTTGCGGTTTATGTATAAAAAATTTCGTCTGGTTTAACTTTGTGCAATTTTCGCCATAAGCTCTTTGAAAATTGCTGCACGTTTCAAGGCATGAGCCACCTTTGCCAGGCTGTCTAAGAATTTGCGTGAAAACATTTTGTATGGTTGGGTGCGCTTTGCTTTCGGTTTAGTTTTGTTTGACTTTAACTTTGACCCATTGTTAAGAAGTAATGGGAAAATCATGTTCCGAAATTGCCTCAATAAATACCTATCCATCATTGTCGACAGGAAATGACAAAATGTGCTCGCATAAGGCCAACATTGCTGTTATTGTTGGGTGGATGTTGGCTTGCGCGTGGGCTCCTTGAGCACTATAGAAATATGTATATTCAAATATGTCAATATGAAAATATTTACAGCTTGTGAATTGAAAGTAGTCGAACTGCTCTGAGTTATTTTTAGCAATGCTCCTGGCTACATGATGAGTAGTCAACAGATGCTACCATATGTTAACAAAAGCCAGCAAAAATTGTATTTAAAGTGACACCAGTTTGCTGAGCATTTAAAGACGTTTAAGTACGTTAGACCCAAGCCATGTACTGTGATATTTCGATTACAGAATGGAGAAATATTGGAAAGTGATTCTCGAAATTACGCGTTACTACACAGTTTTGTGGACTTTGATTGAGTGTATTTCATAACTCGTGACTTTTTGTGGTAGGAGTGCACAAGACACACTAAACAGGAGTGAGCTGTGCTGAACTTGGTGTAATAAATAAATATTTATAGTGCCTTAGAAGGCTGCCTGGGAGATATCTCAAATAGAAAGATTAGTTGCTTCTTTAAAAGCTCCAAATGGCTGGACCTTTGAAAGGGATGGGACCTGATGTCTCATGCGATAATCACAAAGGCTCAATGTTGGCCTATGTGCGCCATTCGGGCGGCCGCCTTACCTACCTACCTACGTATAAGGCTGCCCATCTCTATAGAATGAGATGAATGTACAAGAAACATGGCAAAAAGGCTCCCCTCTGAAGTAAATACGAGAGTTAAGGTGCCTCTTCCAAGCACTTCCAATCGAGTGACTATTATATTAAATATAGTTAATGAGAGTAGGTCAGTAGTCGTCAATTCAGTTGAAAATGAAGATTATTTCTCTGGAATTTATTGACAGACAAATTGCGCACGGTACATGCAAATGAGTGGTTAATCCACCGTAATAATTGTCAGAAGGAGTATTATTGAAACATTTTCGCAGATCTTATAGCTATTTCGGACACGTCACTTGTCTGCATCAGAGATCTTTCAATGCAACAATTGTTCCACAAGTATTTATTATGTCCTCTGATTATATCCTATGAATCCTCCCAGCAATCGAACCTGGGCCGTCAGCTATTGTACTGTGTCCATCCAGACAACTACACTAACTGCAGGTGCTGAACTCACTGATCAATTATCACTTCTGACAATTATTACGGTGGTATAATCACACATTTTCATCTACAGTGTTCAACTTGTCTGTCAATAAATTCGAGAGAAATAATCTATATTTAATTCAACATTTTAATTCAGTAATAGCAATTAAACTGCTCTTGCGAGTTGACAGACTCTGTTTAGATTTCAATCTATCAATCAGAACTTTAAAATCTCCGCAACAGAATCCCCCATGAAAAATAGAATAAAAAATAATATTTAATCTATAAGAAAAAAGGCAGGAAGAGACCAAAGAGACCACTCTCATATCTGGCATTGAACTGACTCATATAAGAACTATTTTGTGTTCTACGAGACAAGTGTAGACATGGCTCACTCTAAATTCTAAGCAACCTCGAAGTGGGGAAGAATATTTGAATCATCACCCAAGTGAATTGTGCCAATAGGTGTAGCCTAGAGGACTACACAAGGCACTTAATAATTGCCATTTCTGTACCACTTCTTGCCACGCCAATTGTAGCGTGATTGGGTTAAAACATCTTTGGAAAGTTATGAAATGTTTGACTAACGCCCAATGTGATCTTGGCATACTTCTCCATATCGTCTTGGACAACTGTACACGGTCTGACACTTGTTGGATAGTGATCTGTGGAAATTACAGCTCCCATCCATTGGGAAACTATTGAAGATAATGTTATTTCTGAATATTTATCTTGCAGTTTCCCATATAATCTGGTCATCTCCATTGGTTTTCAAAATTTATCCATTAGGTTGTACACCAATCTCCAACATTAAAATATATGCACATATATTTGAAATATTTTTTTTTTTCATTATTCAATGCAATGAAGAAAGATGTACTACGTATCGACAGAAATTTCCTCGCGATATAATCATATTTATTTACTTTCTACTTCAATGTTGCAGCACACATACAGCACTTAAATCCGCCGGAAGCAATTTCACAATCTCGGTGGCAGACATTCGTCGTTTATTTGGTAAATACGCCACAACGATATCCGACACCGCACTCTGGCAGCATTCAACTGTTTTGTTTCAAAGCAATTCAACACGTGTTTGAAATTAAAACAAAAAGAACATCCAACAACTGAAATACCCGTAACGCAAGAGCGACTCTTCCGACAATAATCTATCCAACGAAGCGCACAGCGTGTTGCGTAAAGTGTGCTCCGGCCGTGATACACGGCGTGCAGAATAACCTTTTCGCAAAAGTTTAACTGCCGTCCCACTAGTTTATTATCCTTTCTCCGAACAACTGCACGTGTTGTTCCTATATACACAAAAATAGAGGCATCTCTAGGGTATTTGTTGGACCAGAAGAATGTGAATGAAACAAGCTGAAAGTTATGGAAGAGGTAGCATAAAAACCTGAGCAAGTTCTCCTTTATAATCTATTTACGTACAAATGCAATGCTTTAAATACTTTTGGGCAAAGAATGGCCAAACAGTGAAGATAACAGAACTTTATGCGAGCGAGCGTTACAATGATGCGTATATCTCTGAGCAGCATGGTGGTCTGAGTGAGCTGGTCCTTAGACCGGCTGCCACGTTAACCTTAGCTAACCATCTGAGCAGAGCATAGAAATTGCTACATTTATAAATCTGAGCTAATGGCAGGGAAATTAAAATCAGTTTTTTGAATGGCCTGCATTTGCATGAAACTGGAATTTAAAAGTTTCTGGCATAAGATTGCGAATGTTCCTGTTGCTGGATGCCAACTTTGTTTATATGAGGATAAATTTGGTTTGTTTACTGAGAAAATTAAAGGAAGTTATTTTGCGAGATGCTGTGAAAACTTTTATTTTTCTTTTACCCTTATCAAGAATTTTTTGTTATAACTTGTTTCTACTTACATAGTTAAACTTTAGATCCGGGTGCATATAGTCAACTCCTGAAAATATATAAACAGTTATGATTGTGTTAATGGTTTGGGGAAAATTATGCAATGGCTGCTCCATTTACCATCATCCATAATTGCGGTTGTCACATTTTTCCCTGTGATGCCCTGATCCCAAGCGGCTTGCACATTCAAATCTAAACGCACTTTGCCGCCATTCTGTCCGGTATTTTTCAAATACCACTGCAACGGAAAGTAGGGGTCTGTGGGCTCAACGCCCACATTGTTGGGTTGCGCACCGAAGGTCGACTCGAATTGTAGTCCGTGTATGGCTGGTATAGCGGGACGAAGGCCACGTTTCACACGCTTGAAGCCAGGCTGTTGAACGGCGGTATGAATCTATGTGGAAAAAGAACAAAAACAGAAAACAACAACAATTTAACCCAGTTTCTTTCATACATTTAACCTCGTGGCATGGGAATTAGTATTAGTTTCATTTAAATTTTTAATGAGGTTTTTTGTATCTATCAGAAAAGGGCAGCAAAAAGAGAAAATGTGTTCGGTTTGCTTTATGGGGGTCGACTACCCTAACCGTCGCCTTCTGCGAGTAATTGTTTGTAAATTAAAAAAGCATATTATTAATTTCTACCTTCTGTGTCTTCGCACCTTCTAACAACAGACCGACCGCCAGTTGTGCTGGTGCCACCCTCCGCAATAAGGTTGTTGGCCTTTATTTGTGTCAAGCTTGATTAACATTTGGCAGCAATTGTAAATTGCAGGTAAGTCCCATGAACCATCGCGGCATTCTTTGTATATAATGTTTTTTTTTTTTAATTAAACATTAGAAAACCTATACAAACATTAAACAAAGCCCCATGCTCAAATGAACTATTGTGGAGACTAGAGGGGCTAGCAAATGCTTTCTAACAATGCCTGATGCTGAAATTAATTATTGTGTGACCTCTTAAAAAGCGCCAAGAAATTTTCATTAAGTCTATCTCTAATTTTACTATCAATGACCCTTCTCTCCCACGGCATACATAGAAAATCAATAAAGATCACTTCAAGAGGGGATGATGTGTAAAATCAGACACTGATTTCATTCCATAAAAAAAAAATGCTTGGAATTAGGTATTTTAAACCTCGCTTACAAGGTATGGACAAATTTGTTTTTTCTTCTTTCTAGGGGAAATCTTCGAAGAGACACGAGAGGGCATGGACCCCCTTTGTGACTTTTACTCACTAAAACCACCTCCATATCCTATCCTACATATAAACATGTTGCTACAAACCGAAACGGCCTGATAGCGATTTAAGAAGGGTGTAAAAGTAAGTATACTTGGGACGGGATAGAGGGGCTTCGCCAAGCCAAAAGACTGGTAAGGCCATTCACCTACAATAAAGAATTCCGCAATATGTGCAAAGCACTCATAGGAAAAATAGTAGGTTTTCTATCAGGTCATTATTACCTGAAATATCACCTGACTAGAATCCACATTCTTGATGATACGGAGTGCCGGCTCTGTCTAGAAGAAGAGGAAACCACGGAACACATACTGTGCGACTGCATTGCGTTGGCAAGAACCAGAATGAATATATTCCACCGCGACCAGCTGGCTCTGGAAGAATTAAAGAATGCTCTTGTTATAGATATTCTCAAATTCATCCATAAAGCGGGAAAGATAATGAAGGAACATGACTTTCAGCTACTTCCTATCTCTAGAGAAGGAACATCTAGGTATAAAAGAACCTGATAAACTATTGTGACGATTTGACATCACCAAACGGATCAAATGCTATGGCATTACGGAAGAAACGCCGGTACTAAACCTATAGGGCATAGTAGATCGGACAATTGTGATTACATGGTTCATTGATGACAAATGTAGTATGACACAAAAGATCTTTTAGGTTGCAGTGTCGGCCATGGGGCAAACTACTAAAGCTAAATTATTCTTATTATTAAGTATCCTTAAAGGGACGAAAAATTTTATTTTAAATTTCTAAGGATGGGTGTACCATTAAAGTGAATATCACTTCCTTAAAATGGGGTACTTGAACACCTTTTGCATCAGTCAATAAGAACATTTTAATCATGCTTCAGCTTCATGTGCTATATTAAGGTTACCAAACGAATGAAAAATCTTCACGTCATCACCAAACATCAACATTTTTGTAAGGATAATCTTTGGCTGTAAAGTTCCTTAATGTGCGAAGAATGTTATTAAGCCACATCAGGAAAAAACTGTATTCCAACGTTTGATGTATGCGAGAAAAGTAATTTTAGAGTCTAGATATCTACAACCCCCAAAGAAGAATGGTGAAGATTCTAGTCTTATAGGGCTGGCTTAGTATAAAAAATTGCCATTTTAGTGTATGATTACGGCTGATATTGATACCGCACTTTTCAAGTAGTGTTTCGACATAATATACGAGTATCAACCAGTTTGTTTACAGCTGCTTATTAGCTTAGTAGATCCTAAATTTCAACTGCTATTTTCAACAAACAGGTAAGGATCAAACAATTTTTGAATTGCAAAAAATAATCATTAATAGAGGATTGTACTCAAAAATAAAAAAAATTAAATAAATACTGATCGTTAAAATTGTTGTAGAATTCCCATGATGTTCTTCTTCAATTAAATTATTATTCAAAGGAGTTGAAGACTTAAAGTGTTCTAGTTCGACTTTCAAATTTTTCGACTGTCAATAAGAAAGGGAAATGGTGTTGGAAAATTGCCATGAGAAATGATGCAAGAACTGAAAATTATCCAGGAATAGGTACCCTTCATTTTACTTGATATTTTTGAAATGAACGCGGTACGCCAGTTCCGAGTGAGCTGAATTTTCTTCAATTGGAATATAAACTTCAATTGGAATATAAAATTTAAATCCAATTGGAATATAAACCGCTTTGTAAAAGATGAAGAGAAAGTCTATTTATGAGTTCTAGATTCAAAATAGTCTCAAGGTCTAGAATGACACTTCGACAGCCAATCGAAACCGAAAAAAACCATGGGAAAGTTGTTGCACTTTGTAGCACTCTCTTTGGCAATTGTGTTGCTCTCCACTGGGAATTCAATCTGGAAGCCCAAAAAGTCAAAAGGCAACATCTGGTTCGTCGGCAAATTACAGATTTGTGTAATAACAATTCTCCGACTCTGCATCATTATAACACGCCATCAATTAAACCATTCCCTCCTAGCTAATTCTTGACCCGAAACTATCTAATATCATCAAGCAACCGAATTCATCAGACTATTCTCTTCAACCGTATTCATCAAACTTTTCTCCCCCAATTTACCACTTCTTTGAAGACATTTTGAGTTCATTGAAGCCATAAAAATTTCAGAAGGATCTCAGATTTATACCTGTAGACGCCCATAACATTTCTTTCGACGACAGGATTTTAGTTGTCATACTAGAGTGGGTTATTTACAACTGTGCATGGAAATTACTTACCAAGCACAACTGTTATAAACTATCTCTACTTTTACTCTAGTTTTTTTTCCTACTATATTTCTTCTCTATTATTTGCATTATTCATAAATATATCTTTTCATATCATCCGTTCCCCTGCGCTACTAAATACTTCAAACATTTCAGCAAGATTTAATTAGATTTTCTCATCATTTTTCTTTTACTCAGGGTCACACAAGTGTTCCCTCGCTGCTCTTCTAATGACCCTTAGGAACTCAAGTTCTTAGATTAATACAATATTATAGCGCAAGGTCGGGCTGAAAATACACACATATTCAAACACACGCAAATAGCAGATGAAAGCAGGATTCATGACAGATTGGAGCTCAAATATCCTCGTGCATACAAATACGAATGCGGTTGTGCCATAATTGATGCATGCATTAAAATGCGGGAAACCGTATTAAATCGCAAATGCCAATTGAGCTTGTGGAAGAGCGTTTGGATGACGGAAAACGTTTTGCGTAAAGTGCACGACACGATTCGAATTGGAAACAACCTGCGAGCATGGCCATCTGCAGTGCTGTTTAGCTTCCTTTAGTAATTTAGATTTTAATTGAAATTGAAGGGGGTGGGGAGTTGTGTTTGCGATTGGGCTTGTGGTTGAGTTTGCAATATCATAGAATTATGCAGGCACACAAGCCACACACAACATGCCACTGCAATGCCGAGGCATGCACAAATACGAGTATGTATGCGAGGATTGAGCAGCTCTATGGATGCACTTTGCGGTAAGAATTTCCAGGGATTTAAATAACGAACCGTCACCATTTAGAAATATTCGTTGCAAATATTTCACAGTGAATTAGAAGTAAAAAGGAGCCAATTAAATGTTGACAGAATATGGTTTCGCCAGAGAAAAAAGAAGAGTGCAACACCACAAAATGCTTCAGAAACTTTGCATTCAAGAGAAATTCATAACAGCTGTTCTAAGGATCCCATTTGTGTATTCTATCAAACATATATGAGAACCTTTTCAATCAAACTCAACAAATCATTTGTTTAATCGCCCAAAATAGAACTTGATATGAAACACTTTTGTTAACGAATAATGCAGTCAAGTTAGAAGTTTTATAGGCAGTTACAGGCATGACCTTCAGCTCCCACCATGTTTTTTGTCCTTAAAACGACCTCCATGAAGTGGTATTTTCAGTTTGGGGTATAGAAAAAAAACACCCCTGAGAATATAGTTATGAGGCGGATATTTGGCTTGATTCTAAGCTCACCAATAGTTATTGGCAATTCTATCGATTTCATGAGATGATCACCTGCTATTCCATATAGTCAAGTTGCACCACCAGGTAAAGCAATTCTACTAGGCGACTGACTGACAGAAGTTAAAGTACACATTGTCGGGTAGTAACCAAGGCTAAGTCGCCTGTATCATGGATTCTTAGCAAAATTGTCACAGTAGTGAGATTACGGAACACTTTAAATCAACTCTCAAAAACTTTGTGAGAGCAAAATAAAAGGTAAAAGTATAAAGCAAAACATAATGAAGCAAAAGAGTTTGACAGTCAGCAAATTCCGCCAAGAGCAGCTGTCCTATAATCCCACCATTGTTGTAAATAAAGAACTTACTCATAAATATTGTTCGAGCTGTTAATCATAAAAAAGGAATAACCAGTCAAGTGTACTTACTCATTATTAACCATGCATGAAAGCTCTATCTAACTTTTTCAATCCCTCTCTCTCTCTCTTTATCCCTCCCTCTCTCTCTTTATCCCTCCCTCTCTCTCTTTATCCCTCCCTCTCTCTCTATCCCTCCCTTTTTCTCTCTATCCCTCCCTTTCTCTCTCTCTCTAACTCTTTCAATCCCTATCTCTATCCCTCCCTTTCTCTCTCTCTCTAACTCTTTCAATCCCTCTCTCTGTCCGTCTCTATCTCTACCCAAACAGTTTTATCTGGGAGTGTGTAACATACCTGCAAAAGTGGACTCTCACAAGTTAATGCTTGTAATCGTGGAAGCATGGGACCAGAAGACGAATATGAATGTGAAAGGTCAAAGTCAAGGAACACGATTAATACTTGTAATTCGGCACTAATGTATGCAATTAATAATAATAACTTCACCACTGCAGTAAATTGTAATGTGTAGGGAAGCTATAAATATGAATAAAGCACAAAAATTGCCGTAGTCGCTGTAGCCACGAAAGTTGTGCGATAAGTCTGGCAAAAATAGAACAATGGAGAATAACAATCAAAAATATTTGCGACTTTATCTTTTTTAAATTCGATACTCTTAAATATATTCATATTGGAAATTATGGAACCCTTTTGTATAATACGATTTCTACAAACCCTCAAACAATCGTCTATTGTTTCAGTGCTGACCTCTTCGCTGGAACTGTTTTCATATTAACATACTCCTACTAGCTTTAATATAATGGAGGATATTCTGTGCTTTAGAATCTCCTAGCACTAAAAGACCACATTAAAAATCCTAGCAAACTGGAAACAGTTTTTGATTATCGTCAACGAATATCAGTCAAGATTCTGTTGCAAAGCAATGTAAACTATAAATTGATCCGGTGGTGCCCAAGGTAAGAAAGGAATACCAAGATCATCAAACCGAATGACGTAACTCATAGCTGATTATTGGCTTCAATTTGACAGGAATTTCATAACAAATCTAATACTTTCTGAAATATCCTCATACAGAGAGATGGACCAAAGTTAGATACTACAAAATTAAGAAATTCTTCATAGCAAGTTTGTTTAGGAGAAGGATGGACCTGAGGATAGCGAGATCGCCCGGAACCAGGGGACAATACATGTGATCAACACATGAAAAAGACAGGTAAATTAACCGTATTACTCACAACACTATGCTGACAGACATCTTACGCAGCAGAAGGAGATGCCTTTTGAGAAGCGATACTCGTATATTGAGGATGAGTTCTGCTCCCTTATGTGTCGCTATGAAGTTCATCAAAAAAACTACACAGTTTTTTGTAGATATACATTTTTTTGCCTCAATACTTTTAATATATTTTTCTTTCTTTGTCCTTTCTCTTCAGCCTGGGTAAGTTACAATGGTGCATTGGATTAGCTACTGTGAACGGTCACTTGTAATTCTTCGATCCCCGTCCGCCCCATATGTCTGTTTAGTTATTGGAAATCCAGAATAAAAATCACACTTTTTCGAATAGTAGATACTTTCAATAACTAACTGAGAACAATTTTCAAATATTGAAAAAAACAGTTTCACCCCGACCCTATAATGCTGAATATATTTAACTCAGAGATCAAAATATATATCGTTCTTATGTTTGGATCTCAAAGTTGTCTTATTATATATATATTTTAGTGGAAAAGATCACACTAAAAATAAAATAAAAATATAAAAATAAAGATAAATATAAATATAAATAAATAAAAGTATAAATAATTAAAAATTGAACGAATAAAATAAATGATATTCAAGGTTTCTTCCAGATCGTTGACCCAGGCCTACAATCTACAAATAAGTAAATGTAATTCGTGAATAAGGGTAAGTAATTATATCATACTTTACCACTTAAAGTACAACGAATTTGCTATACATATATATTCCAGCACCCCAACTGTTGACATTTATATCAGTACTCCTCGACACGCGTCTTTTTTTAAGTAGTCTTTAAAATACTTCTTTACCAGTTCCACTCTTTTATATAAAACATTTTCCTATAAATCACCCGTAATTTTACCAGTTCCACTCTTTCTTATACTACATTTTCATATAAATCAAACCGAAATTTTTTAATATGCGTATATACTCGTATGCATATATCATATATCATTGATAGTTTTAGCACACTTTACAGATAGGCCCATCATATCGCAATAATCATCAATCAATTTAGTTGACTACAAAAAAATCCACTAAAAACCTTGCTAATTTGCCATTAAGTTGATAAACATTTAAATGTGGACAAAACTCACCCATGGATGGCTCTTCAGAAGTCTAGTATGACTAATGCTTCTCCTGGAACGAGCATGGGGCAAAGTTCTATGCTTGAAGTGGTACTCGTGACCGTTGCCGCCAACCAACTGCAATGAAACGAACACAAAAGGCAAAAATGTTAATTAATTGTCAATAAAATTACAATATTCACAGCTCTTAAACTTTCTCATAAATTGCAAATGATTCGGTAAATCCCACACACACAACCGACCGACTCTCATGTATACTATACTATACGGCTCAACTTTATGCGCTCTAATTTAGTCGCCGTAATTGAGTTTCCGTACAAAATGAATTCCGTTCGCTTACCAATAAATCCCCATTTTAACTAAGCCAATCTCCCCATAGGCAACCAATAAATTGCGTTTTGAATTACTCCTTGGAGAACAGAAACCAAACCAAACTACACCAAGGAACTGTAATTTTGCCAGCTCTTTGGTATGCCCACAGACCAGATCAAATGGCGTGCGTGTTGTGCACTTTTCACTTCAAAAGTTGGATTCTCGCCACGCTTTCCCTCACTTTTTTCGCTACTTCAGTTTCACTTTTGGCCTTCAGCTTCACTGACGACGCTGCTGTTCCAGCACGTTGCAGAAGTGTAGAGCACAGCGTTTGCACGGATGCACGTATTCGCAGCTGCTTCAAATGTGTGCTCATTCGCTTTCTAGGCTCACGAAATTACTGTACTCAAGTTTCATTATGCCACAAAACTGAACCAGTGCCCTGGTAGTGACTCCCTGGCGTGGAATCTTTTGCGTACATGTATATAGGTTGAATATAAAAAAGTGTGGCAGAAAGTTCTGTAATTAGCTGCTGCGGTGTAAATACACTCGTACTCGCATGCTCGCATTTTACCAAAAATGTGGCAAAGTTTCAGGAGCATATTTACAAGAGTTCTATGCCCGCAAATCTTGGCAGTGTATTAGAAATGCTTATCCTGTACTCGTACAAGGAAATTCTGTAGTGAGTTTCGCCACACATGCGAGTATTGAAGTAAAACAAACAAAGTAGTATTTCACTTTAATTAACGTAAATGCAGAATACTTGAGTAGTACGAGTAATGCACATGGATACGGATAAGGAACCTGCTGTAGGTGGTAAACGATTTAATTGACTGCTTTATCGACTACACGCATCGTTGCACCCACTAAAAATTAAGAATATTCCTTGTTTTTTGACATGCAAAACATAATTATAGCGACGTAAAACCCAATTTGTCAACACACCAGACTACCACCACAGCAGTTGAACACTCCCCAGTCAAAAGTTGCCTTTAAAAGTATTGGCAAACTAATGAACTGGTTAGCACTTGGAAGAGAAACGAACTCCGAGAGGTCAATGAATAAATTCTTGATGAATATTAGGTTAGGTTAGGTTAATGTGGCAGCCAGTCCAAGGACCAGCTCACTAAAACTACCATGGGTCCATTGTGATACCACCGCGCCACAACGCACCTCCGATTCACTCGTCGAACCATTTCGAAACCCTAATAAAGCGCAGGATTTGTTTGACCTTCGCGCTGGACACCTCTGTAAGAGAGCTAAAAACGTATTTGCCTAAAGAGCCCACTCTGCTTCTAGCCAGAGCTGGGCAACTACAGAAGAGATGTTCCACAGTCTCCTCCTCCTCCTCATCCCCACAGCTTCTGCAGTATTCATGAGAGAATACTCCCAGCCTGAGAGCATGTCTGCCGAAAAGCCAGCGACCAGTTATACAAGCCACGACCTTAGAGATATTCTCTCTCGGCATAGCAAGAAAGTTGATGAATATTACGGTATTTTGTTTGTGTTATCATCGTGACTAAATGAATCGCCAGGTGGACAAGTTGTTGGAGGAGGGCATAAGAATGCCGAGCAATTCTCCATGGAATTCACCTTTATTGCTGGTTCCGAAAAAGTCCCAGGACAACACCAAGAAATGGAGATTAGAAAATCGCACTGGTTGTTCATTCAGTCCCGGAAGAGTGTTTCAGTTTAAGGCAGCCGCTTTCTGTGATATCACAGTTGCCCAAACCTTAACTTAAGTGAGCTTCCTTTAGTTTACACCCTAACCTACCTAACCTAGCTACGCTATTTGAACATGTCTCATTCTGATATGAGAGCAGTAGTGAAAAACAAGGCAATCCGAGTGAAAATAAATAGAATCTCCATTTCTTTATCGATATGTTTATATTTATACATGACTGCTGAGCCACTGAGTATAGAATTATTGCACTTTGGCATATCAATTTATACTAGAAACTATTCGAACCCTGGTAGCTTGGACGTTACTCTGCATCAGATTGAATAGGAATGTCGACCTCCTATTTGAAAGAAATTACTTATGGAAGTGAAACCTTTTGAACCAGGCCAAAGTCTGCATTATCGATATGGATGAAATGTTGTTAACTGCAAACTTAGAAAAGAGCGACTGCCTGATGAAAGAAAGATCGCCTGAAGGATTCAACATTAATAAAGGACAATTGACCTCCTTTCGTGGTTGATTGGTTTACACATAGCATAGCTGCAAGATGGTTTTTAATATAATGGAACTAACTTTTTAAGTTATAGATAGGCTAAGTATATACTCGTAAGTATTAAAGAACTTCAAGAGTCTTTTGATTAATTTCGATCTTATTATGCATTAGTTCACCGATTAGAAGGTAACTTTCACTGATTGAATAAATATGGGAGGCTTTTTGTCGTACTTGATATAAGTCACCCACATTCACAACCTTGAGGAAACATTTATTATGTGTGGAGATTGACATACAAATGTTAACTTGCAAGAAAAACGATGGAGAAATTTCACTGAATCGAACAAAAATTCTGCATCCGTATCCCTCAATGATTTCGAAGACATCTAAGTTCTGAACTGAGAGATGTCAGTATGAAAGGATTCATTACTGAAAAGGTTTTCCACTTATAGATGATTCGCTATTGGTATATTATGAAGAAGAAGCGATGACTTTCAAACTAAAAAATGCCCAGCAATCCTAATGTTCGTGTGATTGGGCACCGTTAGGCTACTTTTATCTCCTTTAGCAATAATGATGAAACTCTCGACGTCCTTATAGATAATGTGTATAATGTTATGATTGAGTTAGCACCGGAATTATGGCAAATTTACTTTTTGGAAGTTTTTTTACTCGATTGGGAAGTGCAAGGACCAAATTTATTAGCTGAAAAGAAGACATTCTCGAACACTTAATAAGGCGAGAGTGTTATTTGATAGATCCCAGAAGTTCCTTAACCCCGACAAAAATTTGTCTGAATTATATATGGGACTCAAGTTTCATAGGTGCTAGCCTAAGGTCCCGTTTCCTCTACTTTGAATCCACTTAGAATTCGTAGTTCATATTACTTATTGGAAGCTATTTCTGCTGAACTTCTTCTTGTTTTTATTCTAAAATATACATATTCTTTTATTACGAGTCCTTTCTTAAAAACAGTTTCTTTCCAACTTTTGCCAACGAAGTGTGTTCATTTCACACTTCTTCGCATCTGGTTTCTCTGCTACACTTTTCATTCTCTTTTTCTTTGTATTACTTTCATTTTTAATGGACCTTCTAATATGCCCTGTCAAGCGAAAGCCGATTCCCTCACATTGAGCGGACACTTTGAAAGACACGAATCAGAGAAGCGTGGCGAAGTTTGTAATTACAACTTCCTTAATCCACTTAATTTATGTGGATATTTCTTATTTTCTTCTCTGATTGGTGGTCAGTCTTTTTAAATTATGTTAAGAGAATTCATGTTTGTGAGACTTACGCAAAATGCAGATAAAATCTGGGTGAACACTTTCAACTGATAAACGCATGAAAATGATTTTTTTATTGAATTCACAAGAATTCAAAATTTGAAAAATTAATACAAATTATTATCATTACTTCACTAGTTACATAGAATTTTAATTAGCCCCCCCATAATCGATTTCGGTATATATATATACAACGGCGTTCCGAGTATTTGCACTAATTTCACAATATAGCTCAATGAGCATTTTGCTGACGTCGGCAGTGGGATCACTGCATGTCAACTATTCCAACATGTGCCACCATTGTTAATTAGTTGCGTAATGGCATTGGATTATAATTGGAGCGAAACACGAAATCACAATTATCGCGTTACAATCTGACATGTCGCCACTTAACGTCAGTGCCAGCAGAATATCAACTCATAATTCATATTCAAAAGTAAGGGCTTTAGATTATGTACATGCATCGACGTAAGAGTTCCACTGTCAAGGCAAGTCTATCGCATTTATAGGATCTGTAGTAGGGGCAATTTGATGTACATTGGAAAATTTGCCACTTTCACAGACAAGCTTCGTGCTGAGGAGCTATATAAATGTTAAGTACGACCAGCAAGTTGCGTGATAGTGAACACCACAACACTATCTGTGCACACCTAATACAGTCCAAGAGAGTTTCACTTATATCACGTATGCAACCTGTTCACATAAAGAGCAATGGTTGACAGCAATAGGAAACTATGTAAGTAAAGAACGTTACCACTAGCAAACCTTACTAATAGTATGCAGCCTAGTTGAGCATAACAATCATAGTACGACGGTTCCAGTGACTCCTCCGTAGAATGGCCTTGCAAAGTGATCCGAGAAAGTCATATCTATGAAGCGGGAAGAATGTGCTATTCTTGAATGGCTTCTATATTGTGGTTATATTTATAATAAATTTCTCAATGAAATGGTCTTCTGAGTAATTGGAGAATTTGTACTAGAATTCCACCGAGCTGCAGTTACTCAGCCTGTTCCAAGAATTTACATAATGACAATGAAAATGAAATTAGTCGGTAGGAAAAATGTAATCAAATTTGCCCTGTTTATATATTCCTTCATTCGCTCTAATATGCTTGAATAATGTAAACAAACACTAAATTACATTAGGACAATGTAAAATATCATTAATTTCATATTTAGTAATAATTGTATAATAACCATCAAACTCGAAATTTAAATGATTCCAATTTCAGGCAGACAAAAAATGATGCATTTAATGAAAAAATGTATTTATCCAGTGTTTCATTATAGAATGTGTTTAATTTATTTTATGAAGAATAATGTAGAACGTTATTAAGATGGCCTCCTTGAAGGTTATTGTCAAAAACACCAGTCCCTTCTTTGTTCATACTTAATCTGAACTGATGACTCTGACATCCAGCTTAAGCGAACACCTGTACTCCCCATTTCCCTACTCGTTGTCAGTGAGGGTTTTTGCTGCTTCCAGCGGCAGGCATACAGTCGCATTAAGTCGTATATGTTCACATTCGGTTCTTTGAATACCTTTATTTCTCATTCATCTCCAATTTTACAGAACTCATTTCTAACTACTATCAAATATTTCGTATCTTTGTACGCCATTGCTATAGGCAAGACACAGTAGCATATAATCAATGATTGACCAATTGTAGCTCTGAGTATTATAATGTAATCTAAAACCAGTATGGTAAATGCGGGTCGGGTCTCATTCCAAGCACACTATGGTCAAGTGTATATTTTCAAGGATTACATATTATTTTGAAATAATAAAATATATTAATAATTTATGAACCACAATTTTGGCATACGTGCTGAAGAACACTCCCAGCATTAATGATTTCTTCCTCTACATTAAATTGAATTATAATTTATTTTTTTTCCACTTAGTTATGCGGTAAGTGCTGACGTCACATGCAAACCCACTCATTTGCGTAACTCATCAGAAAAATAATTGTAAGTAACAAGTTTAACGCCCACGAAAGTTTTCCTCGCCAATGTCTTCCAACTTTAATATATATCATCAAAATGAGTAAAGTTCTTACTAGGAAGCGGCCTCTCCAAACGGGGCTCTTCCAGAACCCCAAGCAAAGTTGTTGTTATTCCCAGAAATCCAACCTCATGAATAAATTGCGGTGAAAGTTATTTGCCATGAATACATTCGATGGGGAAATTAATGTTTTTGCATTGCAAATAAGTGTAAACATTCTGACAAGAGTTAAAAATACACCGACAAAGGTAAAGAGGTAACATAATGATGTGCCATGCTCGTGTGACTGCAATGTGCGCAAATTGCCGCAGGCGTTCGCCAAATGTATCAACCACATCATCTGTTTAAAGTATCAATTTTGGTGTAATAGCAATTTCGCAAACTTTGATTGGATATTTAAATTCAGATTTCATGTCATTCAAGACAAATATTTTCGCTCTTGATGACTGTGCTTAGCGAAATCGACGTCTGTGTAGTAGAAGCGGCAAAATAAGAATAAATTTGGGGTTAAATTCATTTAATTTTATTTTTATTTGCCACGCACAAGTATTTTTCTCCCCATTTACATATATAAAAGGAGCATTGTCCAAAGAATTTGGCAGAGTTATTTAACAATTTCTTCTTGGGGTTTTTTTATGTTCATAGTGAACTCAGTACGAGGATTGCTTTGGTGCAGCTCAGTTGAAAGATTGTTAGTTTAATTTGAAATTTTATTGAAATGAGGTTGGATTTTCCCTAACGTCCCCTAAGTGAAGTACAGTGAGTGCAGTATTGTCCCAGTGATATCTATTGAAGCTGGCCATTTGGCGATTGTGATTTCTAGGTCAATAATGACCCCAAAAAAATCTGGAATATACATTCTCATCTGAAAAAAATTGCCCTCTCCACAACTATGGAAATTCTGTCGATTAACCTACCCATGGAAATGAAAATCACCCTCATTATTGAAGGGAATTCTACTTGATCTTGAGAGAATTTGGGTCTTCCTGCATATAGAAATGTACTATATAACGAAGTGATATATCACTTTGTTAAATGGCCGATATATCAAAAGATTCTCACGACATATTTGCCAAGTAATAAAGTAGAGGACTATGAAATCCGAGGTTACCAATTTGCTGTCAGCAGATCCTCAGAGTAAAGTCAGCAATAGCTTGATTACTTCAATGGAAAGGTTAAAATCAAAATCGGAGTGTCTGTATTCAGAGTGAACTACTGTCAAGCAAGTGGTCCCTGGGTGGAGTTAACTTATACCAGAGTCAACCTAAAATCCAACATAACAGATTAGGCTTGAAACTTTTGATCTGGGGATTACGCTTTCATATACAAAATGAGATACAAATGAGCTCAACCCCGGTTAGAAACGTGTCGCCAAAAGGCATAATGCACTTGTACTTACAAGCTACAGCAGCTTACACAACAAATTAGACAGTGAAAAGCCTACAATTAACTGAAAATAGACCTACAACTGAAGTATTTACACTAAAGTGTTTTTATTATGGCATAATAACATCTTCTCTATGAAACTAAATATTAATTGTTGTCTGAAATGTGTGTTCTCTCATTGATCCTGGCAGACCAAGCGATTAGAGGAGAACCTAAACTACACCAGCGATCAAAGGAATTCATAATATAAAATTCTTACCCTGTATCTTTGGCAAATAATATGCCAAATATAACAAAGAGTTCAAAATTTCTTCATTGGTTAAGCTTCAAACTCGATTTATAGTCCTACTGCTCCTTGTCTCATACGTATGGCTAAACACATACATACAGTTACAGTGATTGATATACAAATATACAACACTAGGATTATATTTCGAATAAGTTTGAAGAGGATTTAAATAAAATATGTTTAAGGTGTGTATGTCCCAACTTATCACCTCACTTACTGATTTCTGTGGAGTTGAAACAAAATATCGTCATATACTCGTATGCTGGTTGTACCACACAAGTGTGAGCATTAATACATTCTGCAATAGTACATAACTATATGGATATACGAAGTATATAACCATTTCTTCTGCTGTGTATTGAAAACCTCGAGTAAATAAAGAAGACCTTTCAAATGTGGGATTTCAGATGAAAGATGAAGTTTTAACAGAAGACTTTCTGAAGGATGGTCACTTTTTGCGTTTGCTGCCGGTGTAGTTGTTATATTTCAACGTTAAGCTAATAATCAATCAAATATTTGTGTTTGTCAATGATTTTATTTCCCTCCTCAACTCAAATGTCAATTTGTCCTTTTAAATCGTATTCGGATCCTTGTTAAATCTGACAAAACAAAAAACGAATCACAACTGACATATCTGTGCGTAAAATTTTGATGTCCTTACAATGCGGCCTATCAAAGCAAACAAACGCACACGCACGTAGTACTCGCATACGCACGCTTACATACACGCACACATAGGCTTCGATGTACAGAATGTAATCAATTTGAATCTGCAATAAAAGTGAGTTTATTGCGCAGAGGAGCTTTAAGACAAACACTGCGGATTTACTCGGCAGTACGAAGACTCCTTAAACATTTATGCCCCTCTCCCACTCCGAAATGTGGTATGAGTGTGTTCGGCATATGTTACAATTAGCGGCAATAGCAGTTTTGGGCCCATATGAAATGCGGGTGGTACCTACAGAGTCACTGTCGTAATTTGCCTGTCATAAACTTTTATTACCCATCATATTTATAACAAATACTCGTACAAAGGGAAGAATTCAAATGCATGAAGTTTCCAAAAGGTTTATGCTATTCGAAAACATTTTTCAGCAAATCATCAACAATTTAGCTTACGTCACTGTTTTTGTCTACCCATGTTGCCAGTGTGAAATTCCCATCTGGAGAGATTGCTTTGTGCCTTCAAGAGGGAACTTGGCGAAGACAGCTGCTGAGAATTGTTTGTCAGTAA
Source organism: Clusia tigrina (assembly GCA_920105625.2). Taxonomy (NCBI): domain Eukaryota; kingdom Metazoa; phylum Arthropoda; class Insecta; order Diptera; family Clusiidae; genus Clusia; species Clusia tigrina. Next base: position 207,656,881 of record OV050031.1, read on the forward strand.
GGATTGTGCGGAAAAATAATAAAATTCTTAAACTTTCCTCACGAAAGAATTTTAATACAAGTTTTGGGGTGATACAGAAGATAACGTCTTTGTGGAAAGGCACTCTGTATAAATATGTGCGATTGCGTGTGTGTATGTGTGTGCGTATGTGTGTGCGAGTGTGTGCGAGTGTGTGCTTGTGTGTTAAAGGGGAGAATACACTTTTGTTTGCCTCAATTGCAAAATGTCGAACCATAAATTGATTTAAAGTATTTTAGATAATCGAGTAAGAAGCGGGTACTCGAAAACCGCAGACAAAGTACCCGAAAGTCATCTCTTAAAGTGGATTTTTTTAAATCCTCATACGAATCTGCCTTCAGTGCAAGCTAAGAAGGTTTACCAAATATTCACAGTTACCTTGAGATGCTGACTTCATTTCACTTGTGTAGAATTTTGTTAGCAGTGCTCAACTTTCAATTGATTTCAATGCCAATGATAGCTCGATAAACGTGAATCTGGTCGATGTCATTTGTGTACATTAAAATTGTAAATGCTCCACCTTTGCATAGTACGTCAAACGGGCATGTAGCGAGATTTCATAGCACCAGGGGAGAACTAGCCAGGTGTCTGAAGTTAGAGAAGGGAATTGGTGACACTACTTTTCCCAGCCAGCAAGAGAGCATTGAATCCGCTCACTCCAGCCTGTGGCTAGTTTTAATGCAGTTGGAGAGTTACTCGCATTAACTTGTACATTACCTCTCTTCAAGCGATCTCTGGTTTCTCATTAATATTCTTTATTTATGCAAAATTTAGTCACAACACCACCCGACAATGTAACTAAGAATCAAATTGACAATTTTGCTTTTGTAAAAACTGGATAAGCAATCAATTGGATGATCGAGGATAGGAAGGAGCGATATAAAATGTCTGCAGTCAAAAAAACCAAAAACTATCGCCTAACAGAAAACTCACAAACAAATTATTTAAATGAACGAAGGAAACCCTATTATATGCTAGAGGGATCCTCCGCTTCAATCAATGCCAATATTAAAACAAGCTTTGGTCTTGGGAGTTAGGTCAGCAAACAGAAAAGAGTGAGTGATCGACGCAAAGTGGGTAACATTGGAAAGATTACAGCAGCGAAAAGCAACAAGAATAAGGCGAACATAAAGTCTAAAAATAATTACCATTGAGAAAGAATACGGCAAATTAAATAGAGGGGAGAGAAAGCGCACAGTAGATAGGACACGATAACATGACAAGCAAGCAGTAGCGGCACCAGGGGCTATGAACCAGAAAATAATCTAAGATAGTTCCAGCAGAATTGCAGTAAAAAAACAAAAAGAGTACAGACTCGCAAAGGACAAATCACGTAAGCTGCTACCTCACAGTAGGATTCAGAGAGGGATTTGGTCAGAACTTAGACCCGGTCGCTTGACCAGATCTCTAAATCGAACAATCGTATATAGTCCACATTATGGAAGAGAAATACACATTACTCTAAACTAATGTAATACAATCTTTAAAGACATGGGTAATCCTTTAAAAAAACCGTGGGATATGCACAGAATGTCTGGAAAACGCTATGTTTAAAGTAATGCGTATCATTCAATGCTTATGGTATAAAAAATTGGCATAATTGTGTATTATCCATGAGAAGTTGAAGCTCTATTGCAGGACATATTGCCGCATTTATGAATAGTATAATAATAGTAAGCAAAAGTAAATTAGTCTTCCTGGAAACTCTTTCTGAAAGTCAGATCAAACTCAATTCATTTTATTTTAATCGAATATTTAAAACAAGAAAACAAATCTTCAGAGTATTATAAACAAAAAGTTCATTAAACAGATCATCCTTAATAGCCTCGTAGAATACGAGAGATATATTAATAATAAGTTCGGATTTCACAGTCTCCCTATTCTAAAAGAAACAAGAAGAAAATATTTTTAAAGCCGTAATTACGCTCACCAATATTCTGGTACGGGGGATTTTTTTGTTATTAACTTATGTACAGAATATAAAATAAACTTCTCACTATGAGAAATGAATGAAGAATGAATTATGCAAAACAATTAAAAAAACCAACATATTACCATAGTGTCTAAATCTAAATCTGAATGTTCTAAATCAACAACATTAAATCCATCAAATTTTCGCATTAAGTGGAGAATTCTAAGCATATCCACCACATTATTTGTTATTATGTTATAGCAAAGAATTTATAAAATATACAACCGTGTAGTTTTAGGAATACCATTCTCGATACAAAGCGATTGTATAATTGTCTGGGGTTGCTATACAAAAAAGGACATCTCTTTTCATACTAGGCTTAATCGTGCAGATTATATATGGCATGGTTCAATACGCTACAAAAATTGCAAGTATCTTCATTTAAGAAGCCAACTGATTTCAACCATTGCAGTTGAACAAACCACTTCACTAATTAATGTTTATAAATTTCCACACCTCTTTTTAAAATCACCGAATAGAATAGGGTGAAAAAAAAACGTATTTTTAATCTCTTAAATGTGATTCGATACTATTGAATTTCAGTGACAAACATGTAGAAAAAGTTTGTGTCATTTCTTCACCATAACATGACAGCTCTAAAAGACCGTTATCATTCATCCAAAAGAGCTCTTTCATCTGGTCACCTTTGGTATGCTCGAAGTTTTGATTCCACAAGAACGTTAAAAAATTTTAGCCGCAACACATAAAATTGCTGCCAACTTTCAGGGTGCTGCGTTACTTCGCTTCGTTTGACAGATTGCTGGCTCACTGAACTCCTTCCTCTCCTCTGAGCTTGTACAGCATTTTATTAATTAAACCAATTTAATCACATTTTCGTTGTCTTTTTGTCCTTTCCATTTCTGCTCATTTCTTTGGAATGGGCGGAGTAAGGAATTTCAAGTATCTGGTAGAAGAACATTTTTAGGGCATTTTTTCAGGATTTCTGTGCTTCCCAAACAACTTTTGACAGCTTGTTACATTTTACAAATGACTGCTTTTGGCCTTAGCAACGGCTCGGTTCAGTAACTTTTTACAACCTACGCTCGAAATATGCAGAGAAAAAATGTAATTCTAGGCGACAACTGTATCAACACGAAATAATATCAACCAGACACAGATGTCACTCCCGTACTTCCAACACTCTTCCAATTAGTCGGAGTTAAATGAAATTCTCCACTGTTGCCAACTGCAAAGGACAATTTTATACTTACACAAATTATGCGCAAATTGTTAATATTGGAAATGGGGAGCAGAGCACATCATTAAATGGCAAGCTGTCGATATTTGATTGACACTCTTATCAACTAACGACTATTTAAGGACACGTGGCGCTGTGCCACTTGGCATTTGATTCTGGCCACTTCTGTAAACGCGAACTTTTCATATTGAGTAATGCTCGCGTTTCGGTCCACCGTTTGTGGCGTTGGAGACGCTTTTTCTATTTATACAATATACTTGAATGTTGGTTTTGTTGTAATTCTGGTGTGAATGCGCTGCGAATGGCTGTATTCGCATCGTTTCATTGTCGATTTTATGGCCAGTTTAACTGGAAATGACAAGTAATTACGCCCGATTTCGCAGCCCGTCAGTTGTGCCTGATGTTGGTATTAATGCTCATGGCCCAGCCAATCATTAATTTCAGCTGTTCGCAGCTATTTTAGCCTGCTTTTTCTCTGCATTGTGGGTGTCAGGATTTAATTAATTTTTAGTGGCGTTCACTGGAAAAGTAATCACAAAGTATTCAATTAACTGTGTTCAATCAATCTTTTTATAGAAAAGCATGCGTGCTTTCTATTTTGTCCGCTACTTAGGCAGACGTGCCAAAAAGTTTTTTTTTCAGAGAGTCACTCCTTGCACTAAAAAGGAATTATTTTCATTCCTAAAAAATGCACTAGTAAACAGTCGAAAATTATGATACGCTTTTTCTATTAAATAAGCAATTATTGCATAATAACTGATGGCAAAACCTTGGGCCGATACGGCCGTAAGGTAAGTAAAGGCAGTTCTGAAAACAAATGGAGTAGAAATATAAACAATAATTATATTTCACAGATTTCTAACAAATCTGCTTTCTTTGCAAGCATTCTAACTTGGCCATATTATTATAGGTCTATAGTAATTTAATTATATAATTTTCCTAAATTAAGAGTTGTTCTGATGAAAAATTAGATGTGTACAAATGGAAAATTAACAATGAAAAGGACGTAGATGTGAACAGTATCGGCACATCGGACTATCAATTGAATGCAGTGTTTTCATATGCGGGTAATCAGTCCACTCGTTTGTCTTATTGGATTGCTTATTATCTTGGAAACAAACTTTGAACCAAACGTATTTAGGAACTCCTCTAATTGTTTTCTAGTTCTATGCTTCCTTGAGTTAAATGGTTAACAAACCATACCATATTCTGACAGCTTGTTTTGAGTATTATCAGAGTAAACTCAAATATCTCTTATATGAATATTCCCTTGTAATTTTTAAGGAACATTTGCAAACCAAAAGACCAAACTTTGCAACGATGTCGAGATTGTATATCTTGGATAGCCCACAAAGTTATCAACGCAGAAAAACAGAATTTCATTCCACCCCACCCCACTTAACTACTATCTATGTTGGAACAATGGATTACACTGGCCAACACTCAGTATGAATCAGAGAAAATTTAACTATTGTTGATGAAGCCACTGATTCCAAAACTTACATTGGGTTAGCTTCAACAGCTGATGTTTAGCCGATATAGGCCCATGCGTAAAAACCTCAACTTTTCTTCCTTAATGGAATCAACATTGGGACAGATTCTGCTTTTATCTGCCTTTTATTCATTTTGCTAAAGTCATTTCGGTTCTGAATATCAAATTGAGCCACTCAGTATGTTTAGAGTAAGTGTTTTACTATATAGATGACTATCTAGAAACTGGATCAATGTGATAATAGCTGATTAAATATTACAAAAATTAGTTTATGCGAATAGTTTCGATCACTGACTTGTTCGTCTAATACCAAATCCTATATTTGATCTTCTCTTCTTTTGTTTAAAATTGTTTTTTTTATTCAATACTTTATCTTTTTAGCTGATTCACGGTTATCACGTCTGCAGTCAATTCACAACAGAGCTGCTAAGTTCCCATGTCCGTCACTCCCATACCAACACTCCGATTTCCAGAGATAGCACCATTGATGACTCTTTGCTGAGGATTCATAGTTGGGAGAGGCACAGCAACAGCTGTCAAATTGCAGCGAGTCTTCTGTATGTAATTTGTAATGTTTATTCAGCTTTAGCCATGAATTATACTTCTTTACAATATAAGAGAGGACATTTGCTAATGGACGGAATTGAACTGAAAATATGGTTGATAGCTTCTATAGAAGTTTTTTAAGAGAGTAGTAATGAAACACACTTGAATTTTATAGCCAATATGTCTCATAAAAAGATATCCAAGTTCAAAATATTGAATTGGAAATCTAGAACACTGGTCGTTTGACGATCCTTCAAATGGTTTATTGGAACTTATGAGTCTTACTATATTCAGAAGATAAGACTCAATGAGTAATTTTCAATTCTTGATTGGGCACAATATATCATCTTATGAGTCTTACTATATTCAGAAGATAAGACTCAAGGAGCAATTTTCAATTCTGGATTGGGCACAAAATATATTAAGGTGGCAGTGGAATTAACCTCATAAAAATAATAACAATACAATGTTGAAGCTTAGGAGTACAACATACTTTAGGAATTGCTTCTGAAATAAAGTAAAGTCATAAAAACTGTGGTAAATGGATTTCTTTTCGAGCTCTGCAGATTTCAATTAAAATTTGTGTCCCGATTCAGCCCGTTAGCTTGGTTTGTTTAGGTATAGTAATTTTAGTTTCATTTCTTTGCTACTTGGAAAGAACAACACAACTGTTCCGCATAAAATATTATCACGAACAGTGGGGGGGTCAACCCAAACGCAGCAGGAGTTCTTATCCACCGAAAAAGGTTCCTTGACCTTCACCCTAGGTAAAGAACTCATATACTATAAGTGTAGGTATAATTAATTGCTTGCACACAAAACCCAATCTTGCTACGCCATTTCACTGAAGTGTAAGACAAATACTTTCGCCCTCATTCACTGGAAACATTTTTAAAATCGATCACAATATGCTTTCATATAAACATTCAATTCAATGACTCTGTATACAGAATAAGTGCGTATTTGCGCACAGACATAATTTCAATACCCAATACTCAGGCAATTAGCCAACGTTTCCCATTAATGCTCAAGTACAATGCGAGCCAGCAGTCCTGCCAGCATTCTCCATTTCAACTGAAAGCCAAAGTAAACATGCCATTTCGCTCTGAGGCGGATGTGTGCCTCTACAACTGTGTGGAGATAACCTTTGACATTTCACCAAAGCGAGTGAGTATCGTTGCGCTCCATTAGTGGCAGCTAAAATGGAGGAATAGACTACGACGTTACTCTTGACATGACGCGAGATGCTTGCACATACTTGCGTTGTATTGTTTGAAAGGATATCACAATATTATTTGCTATACAGCTTTCGCAGCAATCCACGCACATGCAGCAGTGCGCAGTCTCGTCCATGCAACAGGTTACCAGGCTCCACATCCAAGGAACGCTCTGAATGAAAATGCCGATGGCAATACAGTTTGGCTCGGTGTTGTTGTCAGCAATCTCAAGAAAAATAACCTCAGCATGTGTTTGGCAACTAATTACAAGCGCATTCTTTACAGGCATTTTTCACAAAATCCCCAACAATTGTTTACCATTTCCTCACTCACATGACACATTGTCTCAGCCCCCGCACACAGCGGCTGCCAAGTGCAGTGGGGGGCTGAGCTATAGCCTTAACTTGGTTAAATTCCCTTCCTTGAGTGGAGCGTGTGCATGAGAGCGCGTGTACAAACACAGACACACTCATACATGGAAGCGAAGTGATGTGTGTACGTATGCCTGCCAGTATAATTTATACTTTCACTTTGGATTTTGCGTTGGTTTTGATGTTATCTCCTGCTGTGACACATAATACCATGGAACTGGGAAAAACCACCGGCACCAATACTGACAACAACAACCACACAGTTGAAGGATAGAAAATGCTGAATATGTTGGCTACATGAACAACATGAACAACCCTAGCCGAACACTCACTCACACTCGCTGAGGCTCACGCTCGTGTGCGCACTGATACACAGCGATGTGCAAACTGTGTGAAACTCACACACTCACACATTCACGCACTGCTGATCCGCATTGCCGCTCCATATGTTCACTTTATAAAGAATAATGCAAAAATTATTCATACAGAATAGCAAAAATAATGGAAATAATAAAGAAGTAAAGTTCATTTGTCAGTCTGTGAGGCATTCGAAGTCGCTGCCATTCACACTAATGCACACTGACTAATCCAATTAATTTATTTGTAAATGAAAATCTAACGAAAAACACAAATATTTGCAATAACTGTGCGTATGGTAATTTCATTGTTGGGCTTATATGGCATTAACTTCGTGCGGAAACTGTCACGTCCCATTTATCTTATGTATCCCTTTCGAAGTTTTGCGTCATCTTATGTCGTCCAGAGATATGAATGTATCTATGAGAATGAGTGTCGCTGTAGCCGAAAATGGGAATTAATAAAAATCATCAGGAATCTATTTCATCTATAATGAGTTTAAGGAGCTAATCATAAGAGAAGGTCATCCATTTAAAGCTCCATACACTCGGGGCACCAATACAAATTATGTGATAACCACAGCACGTGTATTTCTTATGGAACGCAGATGAAGGAGTGAGTTGCCCATACATATTTGGTGTTCCAGTGGGTATCCATGCAAATCATTTGAGATCGATATCAAGGAAAGCGATGAAACTTTCTTTACGCGTACTTTCTCGTTTATAGAACGGCCTAATAATCGTGGGTAGCCAACTCTGGACGTAAATTTGGAGCATATATCAGCAAAATCACGTCCTTTGGATTCTATATATCCAATCAAAAGTAGGCGTTTGAGTTAAAGTGGCCCATGCATGTCTTATATCACTCTAAGCATCGCTCCGAATCATTAAAATTGGTTCTACTTCCCATGCCTCTGAGTACTTCAGTTCCATTGTAGTCAGTTAAGGGGCATTCAATTATAAAAGAGCATCCATACACGGCCACTTGAATGTACACATATATATACATATACACACATAAGTTTGTAAACCTTATTGTATGATTAAAATTAAATTAAATTAATATGAAATTAATATATCAACATACGAGTATATAGAGAAGACCAAAGATGTGTCAAATAATTTGCTAAACTCATTTTAAAGTCTTTAACACTTCATGTCTAGATTAAAAACAAAAACAATTTGTAATTTGAAAGTGTTTTTTGTTTTTATTTTATTACGTTTTTTTATATTTTGTTTTTGATATTTTAATACGTCGCAACAGTTGCGCAAATTGAGTTTAAACTCAATTCAATTTAGCCTGCAAACTTTGTAAGGCTTTGCGGTGGAGGAGGAAACACTTTTCCCTCAATGTCAACAACACACAAGATGCCATCAGCAAACCTCATTTTTTATTGAATGCCTCTCCCACACCCGCCTTCAGCAGTGCACAGCTGGATATGGTGGCATTTCGTATATTTTTATATACATTTTTTTCCTCCATGTCAAATGCGCAGCAACAGCGCAAAAAAAGAGCGATCGGTTACACAAACTGTCTTACATAAATCAGATTACTACTTCATAACTTTTTAACCTTTTTTAGTTTATATTCCATTACTGTGAATTGCGAGTATTTGGAATATAGGAATATACAATAAAATTTTTGTTTTTTATATTTCAACCAGAAAACACTTCATTCCACCAGACTTCCGCGACCTTATCAATCCCTTCGACTCGTATACATTCACTTTTAAGCAGAGCAATTCTATCCTTTCTATTCTCATTCTCATCATATTGGACCGTAAGGAAGGGGTTTGTTTATCTGATTACACTGCTGCCGAGAATAGCGGCAACTGACTGCGAGAAGAAGCACAAGAAGAAGGTCGACAGAAACCGAACACATTCGAAAGCATATCATTTTACATTCCACCTTCACGTGAAAAGGCTGGGAGGAAACTAGTCGTGGAAGTATGAGCGCGAGAGACCAAATAACGCATATTTCATCAAAATATTATTGTTGATGACAAAGAACAGCAACCTGAAATCATATACTCGCACTACGACATCTAAGTGGCACTCGTTAAACAAATCATTTCTGACTGGCTGTTATAAAGGACAGCTTAAGTCTGGCAACAGAACCGAAAACGAACAAAAAATTACAGTGTTTTCAAATTGGCTGCAGTGGAATAAATTTGGCAACTACGTATTTAAATAGAAGACGTCCTCCCCCATTTTGTGGATAGGATGCCCGAAAATTATAAGCTGGAAAAAGACATGTTCAGTGGATAGACTTTGAATAGTGTCTCAATTTAACTTGGATAGCTGAGAATTTTTTAACATTTCCATATGGTTTCTATCGGTATGTCAAATAGTTGAAAGATTATTACAAATATATATATTGTTTTTCTCGGAACAACTAGTCATTTATAGCACTGAGACCACAAGACATCCATTGTACTATATTGTCGTTCCATTTTTATGTTTCTTGATTCTAACTGATTTGTTAACAAACCTCAGTAGATCCTGTGTCCCTAAGTAGCCAAAGTTTGCACTACTTAGGATGCCAAGTACCTTGAATATGAACGAAAGCAGGGCATACGCACAATAAGTCAATCAACCGTCTCATCTTCCTCTTCACAGGCCTGGCTGTCTGCAATGCCTATCTTTTGCATATACTTACCCCATGCAAATTTACCTGTCATCAGTCCTACCAGAAGTCTGCAGTCTCTCCTACCAAGTGACAGAAGAAACATTGATGTTTTAGCTGAAAGAACAGGCAGCATATCCTTTGTCTATCTACTGCCCCCATTCGCGATTGTGTCCACAGGCAACACAATCACTAATAGCGGCCCTAATAGTAGAAAAAGGTATGGGAAGAACAAGTTTAGGGCCAGCAAAACTGGTATCATATCCTTTATTCGCAAGATTATCCGCGACGTCATTCCCCATAAAGCCCATGTGTCCTAGAGCCCATGTTAGCATCAGACTCTTATGGTTGCCAACATAATTCAATCTGGATTTGCACAACAGCACCAACTTGGAAGTGACAAGGGGCCTGAGTAATATGAGCAACATATATGTACTGAGATTGTCTATAAAAAAAATACTTATAATTATTTAACTTATTTAAGAGGAATAAGTTCTGCAAGGCGCCCGATATCTTTTTCCTGTTTACAATCCAAGTCGCAACATATTCTTCAATTTCAATTTATTTTTAGAGTCACCAATAAGATAAAGTCTTTGGATATATAACATACATATCTGTTAGAATAGTTATATTAAATTAAATTAAATTAGCATCTTATTAAATAGATCAATAAATGAATAAATAAATAAGTTTATGAATACAATAAAAATAACACAAAAATAAGATTACAAAAAGAATCCAGATAGAAAAGAACAATAATAGAGATATTTGGCTATTTTCAAAGGTAAAATTCAGAGAGCTCTATATCAGCTCATAACAAAAATACTGAAACACTATACACTTAAACTCGCTAATCCCTGCCACGCCTCTCACAGCAGAAGGCAACGAATTCTAGATGCTGATAGCGATAATGAAAAAATATCGTGTTGAATTACCATAGGCAAATTTAGGTATTATCATGCGCCGACTCCTTTTTGATTGGCTCTGCTGAAGTTTCTCAAAGAGATAATAAGGAGTTCTCGTCATAATCAGCTTGTGTAGAAAAATACAATTTTTGATTCGTAGGTAGTTCTCAATACTGCATCCAAGAACACTTGTCTTCCAGGAAGTTATATGGTCAAACCTACGTAATCCAAACACATATCGTGTGGTATACTTGTATTTTATGTAGGGAGTTTGAATCCAACTTACTATATACAAGCTCTAAATAGCAAATTATCGGTAGAACCAGCTGCTTAACCAACATTCTCCTAGTCTCGACAGGTATATACTCTGCAGACATCCGTAACTGTCTCAACACAAAGAAACGTTTTTCATTAAGCTATTTTCTTGATCAGTGCGAGTGAAAGACGAATTAATATGGAAGCCCAAACTACATGATCTTTCAACGAACTTCAGCTGTGACGCACCAATAGATATAAAAGGAAGTTTGTCCAATTCTATTTTCTTCTTCGAGATTTGTAAAACATAGGACTTTAACGGGTTTAGAAAAAGTCCATTTCTTTTTGACCAATCAAATAGAGAATTTAGATCTTCATTCATTCCAAGACTCAAGTCATCAATAAAGTCCATGCGCCGAGAAAGATAAATCTGTAGGTCAGCATATGCATGTATATTTACGTATTTACACACCAAGGAAATGTCATTTGTAATTATAGTACACAGAAGTGGACCAAGTATCGATCCCCGTGAACACCCGAAAAACATGATTTTAATCAGAATAGACATTCCCCACCTTTACTCGCTGCATTCTCATTGTTAAATACCTATTTATAGGACCAACTGCACTGTCACCAAACCCATAGCATTATGGAACTAAAAACATCTTGAGTTTATGTGATATGATTTATTTCTAATTTAAATTGTTACCTCCAATGGAGTGAACATTTCTAAGGTTTTCAATATCAAATCATTTCTTAATTTTTATCAACTTTCCCATGAATTTGTATACAATTTACATTGTATAGTTTTGTAGATATCAACGGAGAACGACTCTATTGTTACGAAATTTCCCTCTTGACAATTTACTCTAACTCTCTGTACTCGGATTCGTACCACTAGATTGTGTAGTAATCAAACAATCGCTGGTTAAATTAAAATAACTAACTTTATTTTAATTATTGCAATTTACACACTTAATATTAGGCTTAAAGTTTACTTTATTACAATTTGTACTTTATTTCACAATTCATTGATCACTTTATTTAATAATGAATTTCATCACTTTACAAAATAACAATTACAAATAACTGCTACTTCGATTATAATGCTCGATGTCCACACTGTTACGATCTCTGCTTAACTATCCACGACTTTAAACAGTGTTGTGCTTTTTATAGCTTTAAATGGTTGAGGTGGAAACTTCTACAATAGCGTAGAAGTTTCTGGATCTTTCTAGAATTTTATATACACCTCAAAGTAAGTTCTTACATTCTTTACACCACTATCTCTACAACGAAAGAAGCTTTTATTCGAATAGATTGTGTCTTGACTAATAAACACACAGGGTGGTGCACTCATTCTCAAACTGCAGATGGGATCCTAAAAGTATGCAATCACGTTTCACTGTGCTATCACGTTTCACTATTTATCTTATTTAAACAGGAATTTGCCTCTTCGATTTTAATATTTTTGTATACAATTTTTATAGAAGTTTACTTCCCAAACTTTTTACTTATACACGGTAATTTAGATGCTGGTATTACCAACAACCCACCCAATAAGTTTGAATCCTCTTACAATTTATCAAAATTAGAAAAAATAATTAATTAAAAATTAATAACGTTTTTGTTCGCCTCTTTCACAAAATGTTTTCCCATTATAATTATTTTGTAGCTCTCACAGAAAAAAATGAAATTAATTAATTAATACTTGAAAGTGCTCGGACGATGATTTTTTATGGCTTTAAAGGCGAGTTGGCCTAACAACAATGCTCCTAAAAATATACACCAATGCAGCACCTTTTTGGTACCTGGTGAAGCAATGAATTTTAACGTGTTCTTGTTTTGCTCTACACACAACACAAATCATAGGCCCCACACGAAATAGCCAGAAATGATAAGAATATTATAGTGATATTGATTTATCTTTAGAAATATGCCGGATACGCTGCAAAGCACTACTACGTGATCATCTGAAAACTGTATGATTTTGTATACCGTACAATGTGAGCAGAATTCAAAAGTTGGTTCGTATTCATTGAAGCAAACAAATGCTTAAAATATTCAATCAAGACACTTTAAAATCAGCCTTTTTCGATTCACCATTCTAATGGCTCGCCTATGAAGAGAACTTCTTCGCCCTTATTTACTTATATTAAAATGTTGGCAGCACTACCAACAAATGTTCTCTCCACATTGATATTTTTATATGAGAAAAGTTCTTATTCGGTAAAAATACCCTTAAAAGTCACAGTTGGCATCACAACTCGTCACTTATTCAATTACGAGTAAGTTATGTGACTTCAATAAGCTTTATTTTGTGTACTCCCATATAAATTTCAAAAGAAGCGACAATAAACGATGACTAGATGGGGAATCGAACAAACTTGAGGTCTCATTCTTGTGACTATTCCACTGGAATAAAGTCAGATTTGAGTCTAAAATTTAAAAGGTAATATAACCTTTCATCATGAGAACTCTCTGGGTATCTGGCAATCGAGTATTGGGCACATTCAGGAAAGGAGTTAATCGCTTTGTACATCTCTGAGAGCTTTCGCAAAGAATTCACTGGGGTTTTATATAAATCCCTGGTTGCAAGTCGCTTTATTGATCAAATCTAGTTTTTACTACTCGTTACTCATAACGTAGTTTGAGGGCACATCAAATCCAAGTACCTTCTTATTTGAACTCAAAAAATTCTGGTGTGATTGTTTGATTTTGGTAGAGAAAACTTTCTTAAATGTTGAATACCAAAGTTCAACTGAACGGCATAAAATCGAGTCCTTCGGAACCGAACACAGTATTCTGTCATTTTGAAATTAATTTGATTAAGAACAAGTTTGAAACCAGAGCTAACAATATGCAGTCATTTCAGTATATCAAGTTGCTAATTGGCTTTTGTTGCTGTGGTTGATGCAAATAATATGAGAGTATAAAGTGAGGTTTATTTATACTATCACTGTGGAGAACTAAATGTGCGAAATTAATGATGAAATTTCAGTAGTGCGAATAAATTGATTTTCCCTATCAACGCTGTCGTGTATAGATATCAGTTGTTCAGATGAGTAATTCAGTGAAGTGACAGATTCTTAATCAGCTACCCACCACCTACTGTAATTTCACTGAAGAAGTATATCCTCTCCATGCACCTCCGTCACCCATAAACTCCGCTGTGTACCTACTTCTACATGAATTTATGACGCACTCTATTCATATATAAGTGACTGCGTTTGATTGCTACCATAGCTGATGATATTGTGGTGAGAGTATAAAATAATAAATGGATATTGATAGATACAATCGTTATTTTAGTTGAAGCAAGTAATTCTTCCCCCTTGAATTAACTGCCTCGCAGGTCACTTAACGAATGATAAATAACCGCGAATGGACTTGCAAATATTTAGCGTTTAGGAACAAAGGCAAATTTTAAGACTTGCCATTTTCCGACAATGAATGAATGAATGAATGACCTGACAAGTAATCAGACCCTTCAGCTAAGTAGCAAGCTCCATATAATTAATGGTTTTATCATGTACTACTCAATGGGGCTCAAACAAACACACACATACGAAACGAATCTTTGTGTGTCTAAATATATAAAACTCCCACCACACGACGGCCATGTATTTCGCTCTGTGCAGCCAATAAACGCGCTGCACTATAATTATAATATTATATTTACTCACGAGAATTGATGGCCATAAATCAAATGAAACGCTTCAGACGATAACAAGAATTGCATTTATTTGATATTATATTATTTCCATTTATTACCATTTGCGCTGGGCTCACTGTGCATACACAAAGTGCTTCAATTTATGCCTATTTGGACATTATATTATTGTAATTAATTGAGCATTAAATCACGTTGTTTATTGCTCGATTGCTTGAATACATAAATACATTTACTTTGCAACCTAAACATTGCTCTACATACTCAGCTTAAAGCAATTCACAGCCATCGTGGCGTATGAGTAACATTCACACATCTGGTTCTTGTCGTACCTTTATGGCTGCTATTATATCTCAACAAAATCGTTTGTTTTCTTTTCTATTTCCATTTGAATGTTAATAGTTAATGGAGCATAAATATGCAAATGCCAGCATGTCAATGTCATTTCGCACACATGTAATTATGCAGCCTGCTCAGCGCTGTGCCAAATACCAAAGAGCCTTAAGTGATTATAAAATGTTCCCGTCTCTCCGCCATATACTTTCTTTCTGTATTCAGTTGCCTTAACATTTCTGCGCACTGACCTAGAAATCATTCTAAAGCAGCTGCACTGAATAATGCCGCAAGTTATATTTAAATGGAAATTATATGATTCAGCTTGAAAACACACTCTCATAAAAATTCATGTACATACACACACAGAAACCCACAGACACAACTCAATGACCATAAAAATTCATGATACGAGCAGATTGCTTTCAAAAATACAGACACCGTATTCTTTTCTGCGAAATTCATGGAAAACGCAAAATGTAGTTTTAAGCAAACCGAACAAACCAGCGGTGGAGAAATAAATGTGCATATTATCATTAAATCTATTTCAGTATAATTCAAGCATAACAAATGAAGTTTTTTTTTTTTTTTTGGGTAACTACTTTCAGCTGTATTTATAGACTCCGAGGCGAGACTATCACATGTCTTGCTGGCACTCACTCTCTTTTTACTCACAAATGAACTACCGCTTAAAAATAACTAAAGCATAAAGTTTAATAACTGTTATTATTGGACCGCACCGAGGGATAAACTATTCTTCCATGAATATAAAAATTATTCTACTTATGTGAAATGTTACCAAAACAATTTTCAAAGTTTGTGCGAATAAAAGGTTTAATAAATGAAGAAAAGGGCAGAAAATTGGTATACCATCTTTGGAAACTACCGTGATGCACCCTTTTCGTTCCCACAGTTCCTCCACCGGCAGTACTTCAATACTACACCAGAACAGTTTATCAAGGATTACAACCAGCACTCCAAGAAGTTAGACTAAACAATTGTGGACTGAGCTAAATATCACTAATACAATTTATGTAGGAATATAGTAGGAAAATGCAGACTAAATGTCACGAAGAAGGTATAATCCACGGATTTTAGAAGAAGGTTGCTCAAAAGGTCTGATATACTCGTATGTCTATTCATCGAACTATTGCTTACAAATCCATCTTTTGCATTTCACTAACAAGCAAATGGAAGCAACATCATAAACAATTTGATATTGAGTCTGTCCAAAAGCGGTTGTAATTTTTCTTTTTCCACATTAAAGTGTGGTATCTATCTTCCTTCTTACGTCGGTCGTTGTAAGCTTCTTCTTCTCCCACCTCCAAAAATCGTAGAGCATTGCTTAATGTGTGCTGTGAGTTGGTGATCTAGGGTGTCTAACACAGTCATGTTTTGCTCAGCATTCTTAGCTTAAAACCTCTAACAAGGCAACGAATTGAACAAACAAATTCACTCCTTTATATGCACCTTTGTAAGCAAAATTCTCTAGGTTTGTAGCAGTTCCGTAGTGCAATTATGATGTTAATTTGCATTTGGGGGTGATATGTTTAAACGTTTCCAAAAATATCAAATGAAGCAATTAAAACAAAAATAACACTATTCATTTACAAATGTCATCAGTCCCTTTGAGAATATCTACTTCTGTACCCTTCTTAAATCACTATCAAGTCATTATTGCATGGCGTAACTGGATGGTTCATGGAGGAAGTTACACTGAGTGAAAATCTCACACTCTGGTACGTGCGTGCTCCACCAGTGTATTCTCGATGACTCCCATTCGCTGCAGAACAACAGACTAATACTCTAAATCTCATTCTATATTTTTCAGTAAGTACTCCCAACGCTCCATGTGATTCCAAAAGAATAAATAAAGCACTCTTGTGTATATTTGAGCTGCGCCAATTTAATATAAAGCATACTTTTAGGGTTCCGTCTTGATGTGTATTCAAATTGCGGCACATTCATTTCGTTATTTACTAAGTTTATCAATTCAGCAATTGTTTCAAAGCCAACTGAACAGAAGGCCAAATATTTTCTAGCATTTAAATTATTAAAATTGGCAAAACAGTTCAGAGCAGAATTCTAAACAAATTTGCAATTGCTTTTCGTTGCGTTCGTGTACACACCGAATTCGGTATATACGCCTGCCACCGCAGTGCATACAAATACGCATTCGAACAAGCCAATAAACGAGTATAAATGAAATTCCATTTGCAGTCAATAACAAGGAAGCTGCCACAGCCAACAAACGAATATGCAAAACAGTTCCAAAGCCCCTGAATAATTCAACAGTGCTCTCAGCCACCGCGAAAGTGGCAAATAAGCAGCTTGGAGTTTAGAACCGCACTACAAACGGCAAAAAATTAATAAGCTCACGTTGAAGTACCTGGGATTATGGCGGGGGCTTTATCATTGTTGCTACCGCAGTTGTTAGGGGCGCGATGTGTTTTTCCCACTTGACGCGGTTACGCCTTGTTGTTCTCTGCAACATAACAACGATCGATTTGCTGTATGCACTGGTAAGGGTGCAAATTGCAGCCGAATGGCTGTGTAGGCGCGCGCTAACTTAGCACTTTGCGCCCGTCAGTGTTCATTTTCGTTAGCAATGACGACTTCTCAGTACAGTAGCGAACACAGCAAAGTAGCTCAAGAACGTAATTTCTCCACATTCGGCACATTTTCATTATTAACAGTATTTTTTATTCAAATTGTGCATATTTCTGTTAGGAAAAGCCGACGTAGAATGAGAGTAAAAGCCACTGAGTGCTATCTTACAAGTTGTTTATTCTTGCTTACAATTTAAGCAGTACTTTCAAATCAGCTCTGGCAAAATGAAAGAAATTATTTGGTCGTCGTCGTGATTGCGGCAGGAGTCTACGCCAATTAATTGTAATTCATTTTCTTTGTTTACTCTGCGGTCTTGCGTTCTTCAAGTTTACAGTGCAAATCAATTTAGCGAAAACCAGGTCAAAGCAACAACAACCTGTTGGCTTTGGAGGGTGGCGGATGGAATAGGAAGAGTTGTCGATTTGGCAACGACAACGACAACGGCAACTTGAGGCGCAGGGCAAAGCAACTGTGCTGCAGTTGCTGTCGTGCTAAGCAAACATTAGAGACTTCAGTCACTGCACGTGAATGAAAACTAATTAGCTTTTCATATTAAATTTTATATTAAAGCAAATATAAACAACGTAAAAGAAGCCTCTGCAGCACGATTTTCAAATTCGTTTAATTTCCTTTAATTTCCTCCAACAATTTCAGTTACTTTTTATACATGCATATATCTCCATTGCCAAGCATTGAATATGATCCTAGAATTAAACCAGACAAGGGCAGGAAAATTATGATGATCAGAATACTAAGTATACCCAGTTTGTGAACTGCTTAAAAGTATTACCACCATCCATAGGGGCCGTAAGTACTGTTACGTGAAATTTCGTGAGTTTGGTATATCTTATACCAAAATTATGAGAGATATGTAAAGAATTTTACATCTACATAAACTTTTTCCTTGTAGCTCTGTTTTCCGAAGAGAATATTGTCCAGCATGTTGCTTAAAATCTCTGAGTATCTCTGAATGGTATCCCTTATTCTTCTATAATACATGAAATCAATATTCTATAAACGATGAAAATTACATATTTCTGAACTGGAATCAGGAACACAGCTTCGTTTAACTCCTTTGGGCCACGGTCTAATAAAGTTTAAAGACTCAGTACAAAAAATCCAGTAACAAAACTAGGACTCATTTCTGAATTGGACACAGGGTCATAGAGTGTGTACAAAATATACAAAGAAAATAGACTGCGACTAATACTATAATATAGGAAAGAGTGACTACCGATTTAGAGTCGGACCTCGACACAAATCAGCAGTTGTTAAGTTTTTTTAAAGGAGAGGAGCAAAGAATATCATCGACGAAGCGACGTATTCTCCAGAACCAAAGTGACAAAAGAAAGTACTCAGAAAGAGTTCAGACTGGATCTCCCTTCTTGGGCCTGTCTCTAAGACTGAATTATTCGTTGGTTTAATTCCATGGGAACAACTCGGCTTATTACAAAGATTTTAATTAATTTGCTTAGATACATAAATATTTTGAATTTTATTGGAAAATTCCTGGTATTTATGTTTTATCAGCACGAAGACTCCATTGTAGTTCTTACTCTATAAATGGTCTTATCAGATTTGTGATACTATAGCACCCTGCAGTGTAATTCACAGCGGTACCGGCACTGAGCAACTATCACTATCGCAATTATCATAGAATTTTGTGAAAAAGGAAAATGTGAAATTTTAAATTAAGGTTTTTTTGCTGCTCAGTGAGCTAATTAGCAACTCATCTCTTGCGGAGAATGGCTTCAACAGAAAACTAACGCGTGAACCCTTCCCTTTCACTGCACAATTACCAAAGTAATTAATTTGTAGTCGAATTGCCTCCCTTTGGCAATTCTGGGCAGCTGTTCGAGGCAACATGTGCCTAGAATTAGGAGAATTATTTGCAAAATGCACGTAATCCTCTTTACAATCTAATGCTGCAAATATCCGCTGTCTCATTCTCTGGGAAAACTAATCAATCTGATGCTAATGAAGCTGTTGTTGCTTTTCACCAGTTTTCAACTTGATGGCTGAATGTTTTGTGTGTACCTCTCTGGTCCTTTTGTAACATGTTCACTAGTAAACGAGTATTTTGAGGTAATTTTGTAGTTAAATTCATTTCATTTGTCGTACACCTGTTAACCTCGGGTAGTATGCTGCTCGCACTCTCCACTACTAATTTCACAACAGCTTTATTCAGCACATTAATCGCTCTGGACACATCGGCGCGCTTCAGTAAGCAGCGCCCACGTGCGCGTGTTAGATGTCATACTTAAAGTGTTAGCACAAAAAATTTATGCATTAATAATAGCTGGAAAAAAAGAGAAGAACACAAACAAACACCAACAGCAAGAGCCGAAACAGTAACGCCAGCAAGCACCTCCAAGTTACACGCGATTAATTTTATTAATAACTACAAGGATATGAATGGGATGCACTGGCGCTGGCACTGGCGCTGATGGCGGTGTTGAAAGCGCTGTATTTTGGAGGTGCTGATTAAGTTGGTGTGTGCTTGGAGGTGCTTGTTATCATCAGTGGAGTGGGTGAGGTGGCTTTGTTTTTGTTTACTTAGCTGAAAATATATTTATAGCTACTCGTACCAGGCGCTGAAAAAATAAATGGTATGTTGTAAATTCCGCCTAAGGCGGCGCACGCCGCATTCCCACACGAACGCGTCAACATATTCATCGAAAATAACCGCTCACAAGTTAAGCTCGAATAATGTAAATTTATGGGAATATGATTAATTTCAATTGTCACAAGTGGCTTTTCAACAAAATTAAAGCGATTACAGTTGTCGGGAAGTTTTCGATTGCACCTTAAACCAACACCAATACCACCCCCACCACCACGCTCGGCCAGCATCTCTGGGCACTACTCTATTTGTGGCACACTAATTAGAAAAGTTAAAACGATTTTTTGCTGCAACGCAGCAGAGCACCAATTCAGCAAAGCCAGCAAAAGCAGCAAATAAAGTGATGTGCCATTGGGAACTCCAATTCGATGGGGATTAAGTTCTATTCCAATTTAACGCATCAGCAAGTTTTATGTTGAAAGCGAATGCACGAGTATTAATAAAATTATATCTGCTCGTAATACTCAGCGGCAACTGAAGACTTGATTTATGTGGAAGAGACATGTAATTCACAAACTAAAAGCAAATCTCCACACAGAAAAGCAATTGTAGAAAGTCGGTGATTTTCCACTGAAGATATGATACTTGGTTGCCTAAAATTGAATGCGAATCTAATTTTCCAACTTTAAGTAGCTCATCTTTTTTCAAATTTCAATTTAATTAAACTAAAATTCCATTATGGTACTCGGAATTAAATTGTTCGAGTTCGAAAATGCATATCCTGAGACTTACAGTATGTTCAACAAGAGTGAAACGATGATAACTTGGAAGTATAAAAGATATTTATTTATTTTTGAATTAATTGAAATATAAATTGAGAGCTACGTCATACTTATTCAGTACATTGTGAAATCGCTCTCAGTGTCGATAATAGCTGTGCATCTTCTTGGCATACTTTTAACTAGTTTTTCAGCACACCCCGTGGAAGGGGAACACCAGATTTTTTTCTTCTTCAACAAATCTGCTTGAAATTGAATACAGGCTTTCCTGCAAGCTAACTTTTCATAATGGCCCACATATTTTCTACAGGATCGGCATGTGGACATTGTGATGGCCAAACCATTGTGAGGACGTCATTTGGATCCTTCCACTCGCGGCAAAGATGACTCCGATGCTTTGGGAGTCTTTGTCTTCTTGTAGTACACAATTTTCGATATTGGGTCGAAACATCTTCTTGACTGATTTTTTTAACAAAGTCTCTAAACCGCGTGCTGAGGGGCGTCCCCAGACATTGATTTTTACAAGGAGTTGGGCGCGTTGTATACATTATTTATTGCTGGTTAACCAGGCATGATTCACCGGAACACGTGCCCAAAAGTCGATTCATCAATAAACACCACATTCGATTACTGTTTTCACTTGCCCAGTTCCCTCGGTTTCTTATGTGTTCCACCGTAAGCAAAGGTTTCGAGGTTGAGGAGAGAAATTTGACCTTTTCCTTGTATAAAGGTTGCCTGATTGTGTTGAGACCAATGTTAACTCCTTTTTTGAAAATGTTGGCCTTAGCTTCTCGCAGTCGCAGAGTGGGATTCTGCTCGAACAGCTTCAAAATCATTTTATCCTGCCGGCTGGATGTTGGTTTCAATTTCCTGCGATCCGAAAGGTCATGTAAGTTGGTTGCTTCGTCGTACCTCTTCACCAATTTCTTAATGAAGTATTCCGACTTCGTGATTGTTATAGCTGCGGCATTTTCGGTCCTTTTGGGTGTATGCATAAAAACACGGCCTCATACCGTTTCGCGGACACGGAACTTTTTTCATCTCTCTTAATAAAGTGCCGCGCAATACTGAGCTGATGTGACATTGGTGTCATATACATGTAAACAAATAATTAAAATGTGCGAAAGAGATAGTTATATGTACACCTGAACTATGAATTATCGTGGTTGTTCTCTGACTGTAGAAATGCAAACGTTCAGAAACTCAATTTCTGACGCTCACAACGAAAAGTTCCATATTTTAAAAATTACAAAAATAAGGAAAGTCCAAAATAGAATCGTAGCATTAAATGTCGGTTCTTTTTAAACCGGCCCTTACTAAAATATCTCTAGACTCATGATCTTCTCCACCATGAAATTTTTAGTAAAAAGTGAAACCAAGCAAAAGGAAATTCAATGGAAACCTTTTTCTTAGTTTTATATTCTGTATTAAATTCAGAAAATTATTATTAATTATTCAGTTTCTGAAATTAATTAATTAATAATGAAATGAATTAAGTAAACACTTCAACTCAGTTTCTGAAATAAAATAATCTGTCATGTATAAAGTCAGCCACTAAATAAATCAATTCAATTTCTACAATCAAATGATTATTAACTATTCAATTTCTCAAATGAATTAAGTAATAATGTGCCTCAAAGACATCAACTCAGTTTCTGAAATAAAGTAATATGTCATGTATAAAATTGGCTACTAAATAAATCAATTCAATTTCTACAATCAGGCTATTCAATTACTAAAAATCAGAAATTTAAAACACGCTTTTCAATTTCAAAAACTTCTGCTGCAAAAACTGTATCAAATTTCTTAGCTCTAGTTCATAATTGCTGAGAAATATCACTTAGAACTAATTACTTAAACTTAATTAAGTAGGTGAATTACTGATATTCAGTTTTTCAATTCAGCTCTTCAATTTATGAAATTAATCAACTTTATTAAATAGGTTTAATAACTAATTCAATCTTAGAAATTAAGTTCTAGCAATGCTGAATGATTCAGTTCATTTATAAAATAGTTAAATTACTGCTATTCTTGTTATTAAAATCTTGTGTTTTTTTTAAATCATTGTGGAAAATTTCTCGAATAAAATTTCTGATGTTCAGGATATTCAAATCTTCCATTTCGTTAAAATTTTGTCGATATTCATATCCAAATCACCACTTCAATTTATTAAAGTAAGCAAATCGAGTTCAGAAATTTGATACTTTGATGAAGTAAATCAATTCAATTTCTTAAATTTAGTATAATTGCTGATACTCAAAATAGAATTCAGTGATTTCAAAACTTCACCAAATTTCTGAAATTTGGTAACGTAATCTGGAAAAACTTTGACTTAAGAGCCCTACATTAAGTAATTCGTTGACTGATATCAGGCATTTAAAATTAGCTGCATTTGTGAAGGTGGTTAGTTTAAATTCTGAAATTTAGTAATTGCATTGCTAGGAAATTTCAATTCAGCTCTTTAAAGTCATCTATTCACTTTCGTTAATTACGTTGCATTGATGAAATTATGAATCCAATTTCTAAATTTTTTAAATTCAATTGCTTATATTGAAAAATTTAAACTATATTTTCTTATGTGTCCTTTTTATATACTTATTTATCTCTATTTACTTATGCAATTATTATTATTATTAATTATAAATTACATTTGGAAAATTGGATGACTTGTTCAATAATATTTTGAAGTTTCAATTTATTTCTTTTATTCAAAGTCATATTTTAAATATAAATTTAGTGGTTACTTTGTCACCAATTCAATTTCTAAAATTTAGAACTTCATTATAATCAATTCAATTTCTAACATTTAAGAACTTCATTATAATCAATTCAATTTCTAGCATTGAAGAACTTCATTATAATCAATTCGATTTCTAAAATTTGATCATTTCATTATCGAAGTGTATCAGTTTAATTTCTAACACTTATATTTTGTTGTAATAATTTGTCAGGTCAATTTCTGAAGTTAAGCAATTCAAACCTTAAGTTGGAAAAACATTGTGCTGAAACTCAGTAATTAATTGCTAACGGTGTTTTCATGTTTTTGTAAAATTATTGGCTGGCAGTGTTTTCAGGCGTTGGGTCAGACTACTACAAGAACTTTTCTTCGCCTTGAACTGCTGATTCCACTTAATTCATTTTTACTGGATTTTTAGCACATTGTCTCCTATACTTTTATGGTAAAATTCAGGACGAAGCCACCCCATAATATCCCAATTATGTAGAACATCCATCAAAATAAATCTACCATATATGGTTTAAAATAATTTCCGGTAATCCCGAAAATTAACGACATTGTTTTCCTTTTTATTGTACCCCACCTGCCTCCCATTTGTGGTGTGTTATGTAGACATGTGCGTGAATTTATTTCCTAACACGTCTTTCAAGTGGCGCACATAATCCGAATCGAAGCAGGATTTATTTACGAGAGCTATTAATAAATATCTTTAATAGCGCATAGAAGCAGACGAATTTGTGGTTCGCAAATGGAGAACAACCACGCGCAGTTAAGACAAGTTCTGGGCTGTTCTAATGATTATACGGCTCTGGCAGAGTTTGCCACACACTTTGGCGAGTGATTTAGAGCCTGCGAGCAGAGTTGTATAACTATCTGAACATTATTACGGCTTCACATACATACGTGATTTAAAGGCTCCCATTTAAGGCGCTGAGCTGTAAAAATCACATTAATCAAAGTAATCTATAAATGTTATACAAGTGTCTACTGAGGTAAGACGTTTACCGGTAGCATCAACCACATCGACCCTTTAACATTTAAAATTACTAAACAAAATCTGCAACGACCAGAGTTTCATGGGATTTAGCTTTGTTGTTTGAGGTTGCTGAAATATTTGAAGACCGCTTACATGGAGAACATGGTTTAAGCAGACGAATCACGTCCACGTAATCAGCCTATACTCCCAAGTAGAATTCACAAGGACCATTTGGGAATAGATCTTGATAAGATTACAAAACTGTCAACACGACAATCAGCACTCAGACATCGCATCTATGCATTATAATTCAAATTACAGTTTTATTTTGAGACGAAAAAGCTCATGAAAGAACCTTTGCAACAAATCTTCATTTCAAGTTTTATCAAATATAATTAATTCCCTTCCAAGCTTAACATTCCCTGATTCGTATATAGTCGTAATAGCTCTATTATCGGCAAACACTCCTCAGAGCTCTTAAGACAATAAAGTGCAAGACAAATTACATGTTGTTATCCTTTGTGTTCTCCCATTTCCACTACTCTAAAGAAAAAAGCAAATGCAGCTTAAGTATTATTGATTTCAAATTTTATCTATTATGTTTATATAGAACACAACCACATACAAAATATGTGATGGCATACACACATACAAATAATCATAAAAAAAATATGAGCTTAGTTCGCCACGGCTATTGTCTTATAGCTCAAAATAAATGAGCGTCTTTTCCAAATATAATAGTGTCAGATATGTGTCATAGATAATCTCTTACAAGGGTATTTGCTGGGTGAAAAGATATTCATAGCCACATGCTATTTAAGATAAACGAGTAGACCATGGCTCTATAAATATGTATATAAGTTGAACTTTGTTTCACATTATATAATCTTATATAGTCCAAATTTATGCATGACTTTTGACGACACAAAACTTCTTTAAATTGGGAATTATTCACAAAATTAGTCACGAAATAAATGGACATGCAAATTTAACTCGTTGTCATAAAATATGAGTTTCCACATACATATGGAAGCACGAACAATTTTCATATGTAGAACCTTTGAATTTGATGTTACTCATACGCACCAATAGCCCCATACAGTACCTTCTTCTTTATTACAGAACTGATTATGAAGATTTCGGATAAGTCTACGATTACAGAAGAATATGATATCGAAGATTAATATTTCAATAAATATGGTTCAACAAGGTATTATAGCCGCTAAACAGCAGTCTTAATGAACCATTCATTTTCATTTGACTAATGGAAAGACATTGTGCTTTCATTGGTCATCAAGTACACCAAAATTAAAGACTGCTTTTGTTGTTTTTCTAAAACAGTTTCTGACAATAAAAGGCTGCAATATCAGACGGGAAGGGGTTCCTCTCTATGTACAAGCTGCGATAAGGTGCGTTTCGATTGCATATCGTATGAAATAATATCCAATGATACCACCAGCGTCTCATCAGCATCATCAGTGTAATTTTTAGGATATAGTGTGCTTACACACCAAGCTAAAGGTGATACTCATCAATGTATAGCATATGCGACTAAAGCATAGGGCACCTTTGAAGACTTTCCGCACACTTAACTTAAATGAAGGGAATAAGACTTCAGTTTGTATATGATCTAAAATCTTGTTCCATAAATTGTCCAGTGCCTTCAACTATTCTTTCACAAACCGAAACAATATACTCTCCATCAGAGTCTGCAGCGATTTTCCTACACTTTAAAATACGACAGGAAAATTATACAATTCGTCTCTCCATAATTTTAGTGCTCAGAAGACAGATTTTTAGCAGACATTTCTACGACTTTGTAGCATGATAATATGAGAAAGTAAACCAAAGTGAAGCCATGTGGAATTACTATGAACACATTTCAGTGAATTTTTCTTAAGGATATTAAGCTTTTTTTTGATTGAGTATTAAAGCGTGATTGACGTGCAAAGGAAAATGTGCAGGAAGCAGGTATTAAAGTCAGCAACTTCCGCTAAAAATTACGAATTTATAACTGGACACGTTTCAGCGCGTAGTTGTATAGATAAAATTGAGTATAAATACACAGCGAGTATTTATTAAAATTCTCAACTCATGCACAAACTTTTGTATCGTCAATGAGTGACGGCCCATAAATCGATCAATGTTTTCCCGTCGATAATCATTTCTACATTTAAAATGCGTACGCAAACACAAAACTTTCGCTGATAAAGTAAGGAAAATGTGAGCAACCCTCTGTATAGATAAGCGTTGGAAACTTGAATTCAAGCTGAACATAGCTCGGAGTACACCCTACGCAGCGGACATAATTTCCCATTTAAATGCATATGCAAAGCTTTCCCGCACGTCCCGATAACATGCTACACTAAGTTTTAAGGGAGCACTCCACTCCACCCTCTGACCGCCAACTAATGGGCAGGATAAAAGAAAAGCAAAAACCAAGCTTTTGCCGCAAAGTAACTCAACCGTCGGCAGCAATTATTTTGCGCAAGCAACAACAACACTAGTAATAACAACAACAATAATGTGGGCTGGGGTAAGTTTGTCAAATCAATTTGCTTTCGCGTGTGTAATCACTTTTACAATGTACTAAATGCTTTCGCATACGCCTCCCCCCACACAAGCCTGCTGGCTGTCTAAAGGACGGGCTGCCTGGTAAGGTAAACAAAAGTTAAGCTTGAGTAAAATTGTGAATGGGTGCAAATTGACAAAGTGTTGCGGCTTAAAAAAGTTTTCATGGGTGTGTGCAGAATCAACACAAGAGCAACTCAAACAAAAGTTTATTTATTGTGGAAAGCGTTTATTGTGCCAAGAAATTGCAACACAAAATTCCTGCTGGTAAATAACGCCGGCAGTCCGACCTACCTGCCCCTCGTAGTCTCTGTACGAGTTTATTTGCAAGTGGATGTGGGCGGCACGTGTTCTCTTTCGGAAATATTTAAAATTATTTCAAACCATTGCTTCACAACTGTCAAAGAAGTCGAAACAATTGCAGCTTGCAGACGTGCGCTTGAGCTGCAGAAGGCCGCACCAGGAACACGTTGACCTGCACGTGTAAACCGAAATGTCACCAACTTTTCTTATTACGAGTACTCGCATTGTGCATTTTCAGTTGGCAAAAAGTTGCGACACGATTTGACATTTGGAGTGAATGCGAACGCACATGAAATAAAGCAACTACACTTTGTCCATGAGAAACCAGCTCCAGATCGAAAAAGACGACAAGAAAATGTGAAAAGGGGAGGCTTCGAAATTGCGTTGTCAACGCAATGGAACAGCACTTCAACTTCAGAATTTGGAGAATCTAGTCAATAGTACTACAGCCAGCATAAATTGAGGGATAATTAAGCAAATTCAAGTTGACCTCTATCATCATTACTAATCAAAGTAGCTTGCTCCACAAAGAGATGATAATAGGAAAGCAGCTGCCAACCCGTATTTATGTCTTCTAAACAATTGTTGTAGCAATTAAGAAAGTTTGCTCGACCAGCAGCATTTTCTCCGAACTCTGTCAACATTTTCTTCGAGGTTTTCCCACGGTTTCGAAGCTATTGTGGCAGTAATAGGAAAGCATTATCAACTGAGGAAATTTAACCTACTCAATCCTTATTTAAGTTCCAATATATAGGAACGCTAAGTTATAAAAAAAACTTGATTCGCTTGCAAGACAAAGTTCCTCCCGGATAACTGCATGCTGAACATCTTCTTATCCCGCAAAAGGATACACAAAGTGTTGACCAAGAATAGTTCTAAGGATTTCCAAACTATTGTGGTTGGATAGATTGGTGTGGTGTCATCAATAGTATCCAAATACTGACAATATTGGGAAATTCAGAGAAGTTTACATTTATCCACATAAATGTGAATGCAGGTGGAGGGAGCCATGACCTTAATACTGCTTGCACAATAAAATTGCTGAAAACAGCAAATATTCGAGATTATGTTGGATGCAATAAAGTGAGTTTTTTTTAGAGGAATTCATGCAGCGGGACACAGTAAATTTTAATCCTAAACGTGGTGGCATTTGGCATTTTGAATGGTCATGCTCGGGCATTAACTTCGATTCCAATATTCATGGTTATGGGGATACATGCACACGTACACTGCCGTGAGCACAATTCAGCATTTCCATATTTATAAAAAGAGCATTGGGAACACTTTCACCCATAGAAAAACAAGTGTACGTACAAATATGTAAATAATCACAAAGCTAGTTACCATTGGAATTGTTGTGCAAATAACCGTCACAAAATACTATTGTTGGTTTTTCCTTTTTTTTTTTGGCAAATATTCATGTTATTGCACAGTTATGGACAGTTACACGCAAAATGCTGGGGGCTGCTGACTTTTCATATGCAGAGCTTAAGCAAACAGTACTGTAATTAATATTTTCCATGACCAGCGCTTTTTCCAATAACTCTCAGAGCAGCCAAAAAAACATGTTCCATCATATTTAGTTACATGCTGCAAAGGATAGAATAATAATAATAATTACGACCATGTATATAGGAGATACAACGCAATGCATACAGAAAAGCAGCACGCGTACAATCTGCCATATTTACACCCCGCCCACACTTCTCAACTCGTATGAATCATTACCACTTTGAACTTTTGTATTTTTCATGCGAATTATAATTAATTCTTGTGGTCATAAGTTTGAATTTAATATGCAATTAACTCGTAACATGCGCTAATTATGGCGGCATTATTTTTAAGTATGGAAGTATGCATATATAAATATACACATATCTACATATGAGTATATAAGCCGATGTACATTTCTTTGTTGTATCAACTGTTTAAATTTTTGTTAGTGGCATTTTAACTTGAACCCCAGTTTTTTACAGTTTTGTGTTTTGTTTTTGTAAGCAGCTGGGATTGACGCCACACCAGAAGGATTCCAGACCTGCAAATGTGTACGAAAAGGCTTTAATTTTGGGTTATTTTGAAAAGACGCATTTCGAGGGATTACCGGATTTGTCTCCAATGACTCCATGTAGGGGAAAAAAGTGGTACAAACGAACAAAACCTTGCATGGGTGGCGCGGTTTAAAATCCTCAAAGAGAATAACAATTTGTTGGCTACACATTAATACCAATTCACGCACTACGCAGTCTGTGGCAGTACGCAAAATTCCAATTAAAATAAAAATACATATTTTTTTGGGATTGGGTTATTAATCCTTAGAAAAAGAACCAATTCCGCAGCGTTATGCGGCATTATTGCAGACGAGAAAGAAAGGATAAGGCAAAAACTTAGCAAATTTCTTATTAGGTAGCCAAGTTTAACCAAAAAATAATTACGCGGTGGACAGCACTGAGCTTCAAAAGATATATTTCTCAATCACATCACAGTCGTCCAACTTCATATTTCGCTATAAGAGTGCTAAATAAGTGAATTTCCTGACTGAAATAATTATTCAAAGATACTCAATGGCCACCTCAACCACTTAGAACTGTGTAGACACAAGGATAAAATTTTATACAGAATTATTTGTTGTCACTACCAATCAGCATAAATGCCTAATCCAGCGGATTCAACAAATTGCCAGCCATAATAACACGAACTTATTTTGAGAGAAGATTATGGCGGAGCTGAGTCACAACAGACATTTTTAAATTATTTTTCAGATGGTTGAGATTGAAATGTGTGCTCCGAACCATGAAGTGGCCATTTCGTTGGGCTCCGGCGCTAGGATCCTCCAAGCGGAAGTATGTTTCATGTTGACGTGAGCCAGAATGAACTTTGAATATCATGATAGCTAGTATCAGTATATTATCTGATATCATGACCGTTTTGAAAGCAATACAGTCAACCCAACAAGTTTCACACAGAGTTGAAAGTTGTTGTGACTTCCTTAAGGCTCCGACAGTGAGCTTCATACATATTCGTAGTAGCACTCTTTTGGGTCATATAAAGGAAATAACATTGCAGACAAAATGCCCCCAATTCAACGACAGACGAATACAAAAACTTTCTATTGTTATACCTGATTTCTGGCAAAGAAAAAATAAGATAAATGACTGGGAACATTCGTGCTGCTTATGCCTATTTTAAGAAAATCACAACAAAGCCACAGCAATTTTAAGAAACTTTCAAATCCTTCAAATTTAAATTAAATTATTTTATTCTATGAAGTACAGCAAATCGACCATGAGAAGCTTAGTGGAGGCTTTTTTAAGGAATATTATCTGAATATTATTATTATTATTATATCTTACACCATAATTAATTATGAGTGCAAGGTGTTGGGGGAATGAGTACTAGCTACAGAGGCTTTCGACTCGAAGAGAAAAGGGTTTTATAGAAAGAAGCATTTTGGAGACCAAGCCCGTGGCAGGATTTGAACCTGCGACCCTCGGGGTGTGAGTCTAGCATGCTTACCACTAGACCATAGAGGGTGGCTTATATCTGAATATTATTCTGAAATATTATCTGGAAATGAAGAAAAATTTCTTGAAAAGGACGAGATGGCAGATATGATCCTGGGCAAATGTGTAGTAATCACTGAGTGTGGATTATTTATAACACCGCCGGTGATACTTAATTACAACATATGGCAGTGCTTTCATAAGGATATGCTAATATTCATAGATTCACTTCCACAGCAGAATTTTAATTTGAAAGTCGTTACTCTAACCCTATATGGGCAAATGGAGAAAAACCTACTGTGAAACGCAGTGAACTTGACATCTTGTCACGCAGAGTTGTATTTAATATTTTCAATAATAATGATCGGGTTTTCCATCCCAGACTTCGTAACAACTTTTATTAAAGGATTGAATTCCACGTGTGCATTGTGTTAGTCAAAATTTTCCATTTCAATAATCTGATTCCTCTTCGCAATATTAGTTATTTTATATTCACACTAGTAGTGGTCTTTTGCTTGAAAAGGAAGATTTAAGTACATATAAATGTATATTTAAATTAATATGTTGTAATTATTCATAAATTTCTGCATAAGTTCAGAAATAATCCTGTTCATTCCTCGTTTTTCACATAGTGAAAGAAAGCCAATTAGCACTCTGGAAAATTCACTTTTTTCGCGTTTCCAAGAGAGAATTTATTTAACCCCGCGCACCTTACAAATTCAGACTAATTCAACTGAATAATTATATTTGTTTTTCACTTCTACGGAATGCAGACCAAATTCACTTCTTTCCAAGAACTTTTTCCTTCGTTAAAACTAATTATAAATGGCAGATAACTCCAACCCCGCTCCCGCTCCCATTCGCATAGAAATAGCTTTCAGCTATAGAAAATTCTTAGCAATTATAAAACATTGCAAATGGAAGATCCTTTTTTGCCTTATCGCGCAACATTCATTATATAAAGCAGGTAAGAAATAAAGTGAGTCATTATCCATCAGCTGCCAACCAGCATGGTTCTCATTTCTGCATCGTTTACCACCTTGAAGATGAAGAAGGCGCCACAAACAGGTGAAGTGTGTGTCTAAATGTGTGTGGGTGCTTATGTATTTGTTGCGTTTGCGTGTACTATTTTTGCGACTGTTTGATTTAAAGATTTATGTGCAGGACTTACCACACAACCCCACAGCAGTACAGCAGCCTTGTAGCAGCAGGTGAGATTGTTTGCTTTAAGTGTTTTTATTTGAATTCAACATATCAATGCCTGACACAAAGGGGTGTGTGTTTTTTATCTAGTAAACACAGCGAGAACCGCACAAACAAAGCCGGGCAAACAGTGCCGAACAAGTTGCTAAGTTGGCAGCTCAACTGCTCAGCTGCGTTGTGACGTAACTACAAAAGCCGCTCAGATGAAAAGCATTTAAAATGCGCCTTGACAGATTATACGTTGCAACCAGAGACTGTGATGGAAGGATGCTTTATATTAGTAGAAGATAAGTGAAGAACCATTTCTGTGAAATATTACATAATAATGCTCTTAGAATGATTAAAATGTGATAAAATGCCAGTTTGCTTGAGTTGCCGAGAAAGACAATTTTGCCTTCAGGGTAAACGATGTGCGTACATATGTATATGAGAAGTATATGGTATGTGCTACGCTATAGCACATATATAGAATACACAATTTAAAATTATTGAAATTGTATCATTGTTTAAGGACGAGAACCTCCTCTGCCCTCAAACTCATTTCTCTAGAATATGGTATCATAGTCAGATAGTATAAATTATGCAACTCAGCTTTTATAGTCGGTTGCACCGAGTATTTCGCATACACTAAGCATCACCTCTGTTATAATTTATGCTATTTCCAGGAAAATAAATGTATGGAAAGCAGGCGTATTGGTGGCTCCACTTTCAACAAAAATTTTCACAGTTCACTCAGGTTTCAGGCAAAGCACTTAAGTTCTTTTCAAGATTGTGGGAATATGGAAAGTGGCCGTAAACTAGCCCAAAATTATATGAACATCATCTTCAAGTAAGATTTTGGCACTCATCTCTTTTAATTTCGGAGCTATGCTCTTAACTAAAAGAGAGAACATGGTTAAATAAAATCGTGAAGTGAATCTCCGAACTTTTGCGATAAGCCTTAGTCTCCAATTTATATAAATATTCTGCATTTCCCCTGACGCATATGCTTTCTATAGTTACATTTGCCTACCAATGCCACCGACAGGACTACTACGTAAAATATATACTCCCAGGTCCGCCATATGTTGAATCTTCAGTAGAAGTAGCTTTTACGCACCTATTGACGTCGTTGTGGAGAATATTAGGTATGTCCTGCAAATCTTCAAAGAACTTTCGTCCCAAATGCACTTGAGGAGTTTCACTAACTCAAATTCATCGTCATCTCAGCAGTTCTTAAAAATTTTATTTGTATGACTCTTCATTACAATGATGAGTTGCAAAAATGAATAGAAAGGTCTAACTGAGACGTATAAAATTATAGAAAATTCCCTCTTATGGTATAATGACGGTTCTAAGACAATGGACGGAACTGGGGCATGAGTATTTGGGCCTAGAACCAACTACTGGGAACCAATGGGTTCTATCGGAAGCATTTTTCAAGCGGAAATTCACGCTATTGAAAGATGTGCCCAGATCAACATTGGCAGGAAATATCGGGGGAAAAACATCGTGATACTATCTGATAGTGAAGCAGCACTCAAGAGTCTGAGGTCACCCTTAGTGAGGTCTAAACTTGTGTGGGACTGTACTGGAAAGCTAAACTCCCTAGGCAGTATGAACAAGTTATCTCTAATGTGGGTACCAGGCCACATAGGAGTAGAGGGAAATGAGAAGGCTGATAGCTTAGCTAGGAAGGCTGCGGCCTCCCACTTCAACGGCCCTGAACCCTTCTGTGGACTATCATCCAATACCATTGGAGGTCTGCTGAAGAAGTGTACAGATGCCAAAAAAAGTCAAACCTGGAAAACTCTTCCGGGATTAAAACATTCCAAAGCTCTTCTGGGAGATTTTAATCCTAAGAGAGCTAAGGAGTTAATAAATATGCCTCGGAGTAAATTAAGAATCATCACAGGCATTTTAAGCGGACATTGTAGACTCAACTACCATTTGAACAAGTTGGGTATATCTTCAGATGCCGTCTGTCGATTCTGTGGCGAAAGTGACGAAACCTCACTGCACCTGATCACAGACTACGGACCATTGGCACACAATAAGCACAGATGTTTTGGAGAATATATCTTAGATATGAGCAAGATCCCTCATCTTGATTCCTCCAAAATATATGAATTCCTGTCGGAAATTAACCTGACAGAAGATTTATAGATGAGACTATCCTCATCTTTCAAATAAATAGGGGCATCACAATAGATCTTCAAGGTCGCAGTGTATAGCACCCTTAAATAACACCCTTATATCTATCTATCTATGACTCTTCATGCCGTCTTAACAATTAATATTCCATATAATTTGTATATATAAAAACTATATTTGATGTCAAATAATTCCTGACTGACAATGGACGACCACGCATATCGTTAGCCTTCAGATGAAGCATAGAATGACGTTGCCAGCACCCACTACTCTTTACTATATTAGATCATTCAGTTGTGGAACCCACGACGGACGAAATTAAAGCTAAACACCTGTCGTGACTATTCGAGTAGGTGTGGCAAAACTAAAAAACGTTCATTGACGTAGCTCTTTGTTCTTTTAGCGTTAGTTGCTGAGCTGTGTAGGAGAGCGCTGCAAGTGTCTTATTTCCTCCATTTTATTTATATTCTATTCAACCGAACCGCCCACCCATACACTAATTCAGTTTGTATATAACAAAATAATAGCGTCAATTTTGAGGCATGCATAACTGACATTTACGTTTTTCTGCTGTGATTACTGGGAAGAGTGCCACTTCATTGAATGCTTGCACAATTGTGGGCGTCACATTATTCTCCGAACAATTACGTTAATGTGAGGTACGAGATTTATACTAGCAACTGCGTTATCGATTTATAGTTGATAAAGTTATTACAGAGAAAGTAATAAAATTAATTCGAGTGTATACAAACGCCACATGGCATCCACGTTCGCAGCTATATATCGATTGGTGGCCTTATCGCATTTTCCGATGTCGTTTTTGCTCATTACATTGCCAACGACAGATTTTATACAATGCAGCAAATGAGCCGAGTAAATGGGTGTGTTCCTGTGTACCCTCACAAGCTACCTACACATTTATGGAGAATTGCTTTTGCTAATGAAAACTTTTTCCTTAATTACCTGCACTATTTTAAATTTTATTATTATTTTTTCATTCGTGTTTTTTGTTGTGATTTATTGTTTTATTATCACTACTTTCATTATTTTTATTAACAATGTGTTTACTATTATAAATGAGTATAATTTCATTTTCTATTATTTTTTTTATAGTATTTTCCTTCAAATTAGTGACAAAATGAGTGTCCTTGTGTACCTTCATAAAATATTAACACATTTGGTTTAACTAACGAACTCTTTTCTAATGTTTTTTCTATTCATTACCAGGATTATTTCTTATTTTAATATTACTTTTTTATGTATATTTCTTGATATGATTTTTAATTCTATTATTACTATGTATAATATTTTTATTAAAAATTTTATTATTTAAATTGATTATAATTTTATTTTCTATTAAATTTTTTATAATATTTTCGTTTTCTGATTATTATTATATTTTTTTCTAATTTTCTGTTATTTTTGGTTATTATTATTTTTTATTTATTTTTTTAAATATGAATTTAATTATTTATTTATTATTTCAAATTATAATAATTATATTTTCTATTAAATTTTTTTATAATTTTTTCGTTTTGTGATTATTATTATATTTTTACAAATTTTTTATTTTATTTTTAGTTATTATTATTTTTTATTTATATTTTAAATATAAATTTTATTAATTCATATTATAATAATTATATTTTCTATTATATTTGTTTATTTATTTTTCTCTTTGTAATTATTATTATTATTATTATATATATATATATATATATATATATATATATATATATATATATATATATATATATATATATATATATATATATATATATTATATATATATATTTTGTTGCAATTTTCTATTATATTTTTAAATATTATTAATTTTTTAGATAACATCCAAAAAAAAATAAGTGAAGCTTAACAAATTTTGTACTTTTATTATCCTTTTTTTTTGTCTGTAATCATATTCAATATAATTTTTTTAATTTTTTATAATTTGTTATTATAATTATAAATTGTCTTGTCAATAAATTCGCTGAGAAAAAATCTTCATATTTATTACTATATTAATTTTGTATCATTAATTTTATTGCTATATTATATTTTAATATTTTTTAAGTAAATGCTGTGCAAATAAAGTCACTCCTCCTATTGTCCTTGGTATTTAATACAACATAAATGCAAAAAAAATAGCATCCTCGCTCTCATTTTTTAATCCCTGACCACATTCCACTCTTGCATCAGTTCCGCAGCCACATCCTGCTTGAGAGACGAGGCAATAAATTGGATTTTTAATTGAAATTTATGTCAATGGTAATCGTACACTGCATTTGGATGGATTACCTCCAGAATCCCCGTCTCCCAAACCATTTCGCTGGGAAGGACTTTGCTCTGCCATAATTCTAAAATACAATGGCAGCTACTTCATTTTAAGTCCTCCCCACAAACACACACAGAGCCACTCCTTCACTTGCTCTATTCAAGCACTGCAATCTGTTGATGCAGCTGTTCTTCTACCACACGAGCGTGGGTGGGCAGCGTTCATTAATCTGGATACAATTGAAATAATCAACTAAGCAATTGAGAATTTTTTTTGTGTCCACTTCTTAACAAACTACTGGAAATTCTTGCTGTAGTTCGGAAAAAGAGGCCAATAGTTTAAACTTTGGCCTTTAGAGCGACCGCAAAAAGACTTCTCAAAAGCCGCTTACGTTGTTGACCGCGTATTGAAATGCGGAGAATATTCACATTTAATTAAAGGCAAATCCCATCCTCCGCACCAACATCCCTCCCACGACTACAAGCGGCCTCTTGACTGCTTTGTACGCCCAAAGCAAATGCTTTTGAACATCAGCATCCTTGGTTTGTAGGACCCATCAAAGTGAAGCAACAATCTGTGCGGTGGCATAAACCGGGTTTGTTCCCCCCTTCTACCCCTCCCCCCTTTCAAGGTTACTTGCAACTACCACCATGGAAAATAAATAGTGCAAAGGCGTCAAAGGCAAAAACAAGCGAACTGGAGCAGTGCTGATATGAACTGCAACGAAATGAAAAAAGGAGCTCCGCAAATATGACTGCACAATTAATCCACGTGGCAAAGTCCACATGCGGCCTGATAAGAACCACCCAACAACAGCACCTACCACAGTAGCACCCAGTAGCGCTGCCAACGTGGCACGGACAATCGTTTTCATTTGTCAGTAAAAAAGAAGAAAAGAAGAACATAGTAAATAAAAATAATGAGAAAATGTGGCTTCATAAATAATTTTAAAGCTTTTCACTTACTTAGTTGTAATTAATTAGAAAAGGAAGAATATTCCTTTTAAAGCCATTTTAACCTTTTTTCCTTTTTAATTTGAAAATGGAAATTCTTTGCTTTGTTTTACTACAACTGAAGGGTTTCTTTGGAAGGAAAATTCAAGTCAGAAATGGTCAACGAATTCGTAGATACTCCACTCAGATTTGAATAAGATGAAAATTGCATTTGAATATGAATTTTCTCACTCCCAATTTAGAAGAAAGCTTGTAAGAGAGTATTCATGATAGAACTGATCAATTTCCGTAATATAAAAGAATTTATCCCGATTCGGGTTTGTATTTCCATATTCGATATGTAAATGAAGAAAATTCTCAGAAAATGAGGAGATAGTCAAAGCGATAAAAACAACCTTGAATGTCGGTGAATATAATTACAAATTTCTTCCTTTGAAGGAAAAATATGACGAAGAAAACTATTCTCCACCATCAACACAAAGGAAGAGTGCATGGATAACGTTTCCATGGCAAAATTGATTAAGTAGGATATAAGTTGCTGTCGCATCCAGCATATTCTACAAATTTAGACCTGTGTGACTATATTCTGAGTCCAAACTTGGAACAATAGCTCGAAAGTAAAAGATTTCCCTTCATCACTGACACAAACATCTCTGGAGAAATCATTCTATTTGGACGGGATACCAGAATTCTAATTTCGCGGACTAACTTTAATGAGTTCAATAGCGAATATGTCGAAAAAAATGTTACTTTAAAATAACCATTTATTGAAGTTATACCAGACTTCTCTGGTAATCATATTTTATAGTTCTAGTTTGATTGAAAAGCAACCTCGTTACTTTCATATTTGAGTTTTTCCTTGGCAAATCTTAACTGACACTTCCAGAGACACCTCCACATACCTAGAAGAAACCTCGCTACTTTCATATATGAGTTTTATCTTGGCAAATCTTGAACTGACACTTCCAGAGACACCTCCACATACCTAGAAGCAACCTCGCTACCTTCATATTTCAGTTTTACCTTGGTAAATCTAGAACTGACACTTCCAGAGACACCTCCACATACCTAGAAGCAACCTCGCTACCTTCATATTTGAGTTTTACCTTGGCAAATCTTGACCTGAAACTTCCAGAGACACCTTCACATACCTAGAAGCTACCTCGCTACCTTCATATTTCAGTTTTACCTTGGTAAATCTAGAACTGACACTTCCAGAGACACCTCCACATACCTAGAAGCAACCTCGCTACCTTCATATTTGAGTATTACCTTGGCAAATCTAGAACTGACATTTCCAGAGACACCTTCACATACCTAGAAGCAACCTCGCTACCTTCATATTTGAGTTTTACCTTGGCAAATCTTGAACTGAAACTTCCAGAGACACCTTCACATACCTAGAAGCTACCTCGCTACCTTCATATTTGAGTTTTACCTTGGTACATCTAGAACTGACCCTTCCAGAGACACCTCCACATGCCTAGAAGCAACCTCCCTACCTTCATATTTGAGTTTTACCTTGGCAAATCTTGAACTGACACTTCCAGAGACACCTTCACATACCTAGAAGCAACCTCGTTACTTTTATATTTGAGTTTTACCTTGGCAAATCTTGAACTGACACTTCCAGAGACACCTCCACATACCTAGAAGCAACCTCCCTAATTTCATATTTGAGTTTTTCCTTGGCAAATCTTGAAGATGATACTTCCAGAGACACCTCCACATACCTAGAAGCAACCTCCCTACTTTCATATTTGAGTTTTACCTTGGCAAATCTTGAACTGACACTTCCAGAGACACCTTCACATACCTAGAAGCAACCTCGCTACCTTCATATTTGAGTTTTACCTTGGTAAATCTAGAACTGACCCTTCCAGAGACACCTCCACATGCCTAGAAGCAACCTCGCTACTTTCATTTGTAAGTTTTACCTTGGCAATTCTTGAACTGACACTTCCAGAGACACCTCCACATACCTAGAAGCAACCTCGCTACTTTCATATTTGAGTTTCACCTTGGCAAATCTTGAACTGACAATTCCAGAGACACCTCCACATGCCTAGAAGCAACCTCGCTACTTTCATTTGTAAGTTTTACCTTCAATTGGCAAATCTTGAAGATGATACTTCCAGAGAGAACCTCCACATACCTACTTAGAACTGAACTTATTAGAAAATCTTGAACAAGACAGGTTATCAAAAGCAAACCAGAGGAATTGCGGATTTAATTCATTCATCCATTATTATTGTTAAAATTATTAAGATTATTATGGAACTATCAACTATGAGATCAACGAAGAGATGAAATAAAAGCAAGTATTAGGAAACTGACTATGACTGCAATACTCGAATTGCTAACGCTGGACCACGAAGATCGAGAGATGTCTAAAGATTGCAAATATTATAGTATGGCACGAAATTGAACCCAGTGGAACTCTTCGCTAAATATCAGAGAGTAATTTTGATTTTGGTTCATGATTTGTTATTGTTTTCCTTGACGTTACTTCTACACACAATCCGAGCTATCGAGATGAGACTAGATATAATTTTATTACTAACTAACTCAGGTCCCAAGCTCGTTGGATTATATATTATATTATTATATCTTACACCATAGTTAATTATGACTGCAATGGTTAAGGGGAATGAGTACTAGCTACTGAGTCCTTCGACTCGAAGAGAATAGTTTTGAATAGTTTGAAAGAAGACTTTATATTTTGAGTCCTGCCCCAGGGCAGTATTTAAACTTGCGGCCCTCTGATTGTGAGTCTAGCATGCTTACCAGTCTAGTATGCTTACCAGTAAGTATAGGGCGTCATATATATTTATATACTCGTACATACAATTTTGATCATCATCAATATATGACTTGATTTACCTAAGACCTTCTCCAGAACCTAAGGAGCCATCATTTTGATAGCCGAATCCACTCAAATCGTTCCACGTTATCTAGGCCCAAACAATTTTGACTTATTTAGCTCTATACAAGAACCACATTCAATCCCAATATTGTTGTTTATTTTTCATACATTTTTCCTATCTTCAATTGACCGCAATGCAATTGGCGGATATATGTGCAAGAGTCCTGGAATCATGTATAGTCGTCCTTGAAATCCAAATGTCTTATTTTACTTGTTATTCCGGAAAAGCTCAGGGTAAAAATGGGTAAATAGACACACTTGATGTATAATCACTGGAATCATTTATGTTGCCAGTGACAGATAAAGTGAAAACACGTACGATACACATTCTACGTGTAGGGTGTAGAATGTATTCCTAACAGTGTGTTGCTCTCCCGTAGGGGGAATGCTGTATTGATTTATTGTCGCTCGGAAATGTTTTGCACCTGATAACAATGCCGGATATTACTTTTTTTAACATATCATTATTACGTGCATGCCGCTGGTGATGTCATATCCGTGACAACACACCAACTCGACATTTGTTTGCGTAATTAGAAAGGTAATTATTATTTAATTCACGTCATAAACATTTTGCGATGCTTTAAAATAAATACTTTTGTTATTTATACACTTTTCCGTTGTTCACATTTTTCACACAGTCCTTGGCTTCCCCTGAGGCGTGGAATACAATTTGTGTGAAGACTTTCAAATTTTATGTTCAGTATACGAGGCGAATGCAACTTGAGTGGGAATTCCAAGAAACCTTAGGAGATTTTAGTGTGAAATGTCGGAAACAATTTCAGTGCTTTTCACTTTAGTACTCGCAACATTCTTTCAGCAGAACTCTTTACGCAACATGGAAAATTACTTTCAGTTTGAAGTTAAGGTACAAGCAACTTGGCACACATTTCTAACATTTCAGCTCAGATGTCCTCCTTTGATGTTGAAATACAACTATCCGTCATTGAACTGATTAAACTCCAGAGGCACTCAAGCAATCAAGCGCTCAGGCATCCTCACGTAGGAGCCTCACGTACTGATGCAGTAAATATTGATAAAGAAGCGCAGGGACAGTTTCATGGTATAATTTATTGACTTATACAACAAAAAAAACCGCCAAGAAAAAGGATGTGTAGAATTCTTGCTAAATATATAAATATTGTTGAATATTTATACTTCATTCTTTGTGTTTTAAATTACACAATATCGGACGACGCTGAGGTCCACGCCAATATGTTCGTACATGTGTGTTTTCCTTATTTATTGGCTCTTGCGCACCGCATTCCCCCTCTTAGGTGATTCTAGGGAATACTTGTACGCATATGAACTAAAAATTGTGACTTCTTAGAACAGATCTTATTAACTTTATGCAACAGACGTAGTGCTCTATAAATGTATTTTAAAATAAGTCCGCTTTATACTAAGAAAATGAGGCATGAATAAACATGTATATTTTATATAAAAGCATTTATAGAATAAGAACAGCAGGAGTTTGCTGTAATAGCTGTCATGAACAACATGCTCATAATATCGCACATTGCGTTTCAAATATATTTTGCAATACGACAGGGAAACTGATATAAAGGCATCCATATAAGTCATATATTCCTATATAACTTATTTTTGCACATGAGTGAATAAGAATTGTCGAGCTGCTGTCACTTTAGTACAAATCAGCAGCCATAGCAAACATTTCTAAAAATAAGCAAATTGAAAGCATCTTCTCATTTGAAGGATAATGTTTAAGAGTATTGCCCGTTTTCTTAAGAGCTCCTCAAAATTAACGTCTTCATACTATAAAAGGAAACGAACGTTTGTATAGTATAAATGGATGCATCCTAAAAGTAGGCTACATTTTCATTCACATTGTGTATGCACATTTCAGTTTACCTTTTACTGACTTCTTTGACGTTCCTCAAGGCAATACTTTATTTGATTTATTTTTCTTTTCTGTGGGATACATGACTTAATATTTATTATTACTTGCTCCTAAAACAGATGCATTGCTTTGAGTGTATGACTTATTTTGCTACTCGTGTAAGAAAAGTGCGACTTATTCCAACTGAAAAAGAAATGTTTGGTGTTACTTTCTTTACGCGAATCGTGTGAATAATTCGTATATTTTATATCCCGTATCGAATAGCGTCTTTAAACATTAAAAACTTGAAACACCAGGGCTCGAATTGTCTAATTTGTGATCGAATAGCTCGTCACGGATAAACACCTTATGTGAAACAGGATCTTAAGAAAGTTCAATTAGAAAAAAATTATTAGTATTATTCACTTTTAAGAAATTGAGTTTCTTGCTAGTAGTTTAATAACTGGATAACATCACGGAAT
Organism: Clusia tigrina; assembly: GCA_920105625.2. Classification (NCBI taxonomy): domain Eukaryota; kingdom Metazoa; phylum Arthropoda; class Insecta; order Diptera; family Clusiidae; genus Clusia; species Clusia tigrina. The sequence continues at coordinate 207,699,691 of OV050031.1, forward strand.
ACGAAAAACTTTGCTCGACTATTTTCCTTTAATTCAAATAGTTTAATTTCACAGCCAGAAATATCATAAACATTTGCCAATATTTCATTTGATACTAAAGGTATCATGCTTCACTTTTGATTCTAAATCACTTTTTCAATTTACAACAAAACTCTCGGTCGGAGCGAATATCCTTTTCTTTATTTCGAAACTTTTATAATGTTTGCATGTACCAAAATTAGTTTCATACTGCAAAAGAGTCATGGCTCATCGTTTATGCCTCATAGAATTTGAAAAAAGACAACTTCAACAGAGATTTATGACTTTTAGAATATTAAAAACAAAAAATCAGAATTGCATATCGAATACTTTAAATATTATTAAATGTAAGATTCTTAACAGATCCAAGGTAAATATTATACACTCTTATTGTACGATCTAAATTGGAGTATCCTGCTTTTGTTTGGAGAAAATATGTTATCTCTCATGCAAGTATATCGGATTCACTTTGAATTTATTCAACAAGTTCTCACTCGTATTGGACTTAGTTCTTCAATATTAATTGATACTATTTCGTCATATAATCCTTGGATTTACTTTTAAGTGAAATACTTCACAAATCTGATGTGGTATTTCTTTATTATTTGTCTTTGGCATTTTTGAAAACAAACATATTTTATTTAGATGATTTCTTGTTTACTGATTTGTATATTGTTACAGGAAGAATTCCACAATTTTTTTCGTCAACACTTAATACTGATTATAAAACATCTTTTTCATACTTAGAATAGATCAACTTTTAGGGAACAATTATAATGAGTAAAAATTCCAATGATTTTGTGAATACAAAGTAACTGCAAGAAGTTACCTACACTGTGGGAGAAGGTAATCATATCCTCAATTGGTGAGAATTTAAAGCTTTTGAAATGCGGTTGTGTGAAGAGAATTTCGTCGTATTTTTGCTTAAAGGCCAAGCAAATACCAATTGTTCTAATCTTACTTGAAATTAATAAATATAAATGATGGACTCCATACCTTTCATACCTACCTGATTAATATAAATACCCCACTAATGCCAAAATAATTTTCTTTGTTATCCTTTCATCATAATCTGTCATCTTAATCAAAAATCATTTGCAAAGTCACACACGATTCGCAAAGAATGCAAATGGGAAAGTTGTACCGGGTCGAGACGTTCTCAAAAAGTATTATTCCGTCTAATTAAAATATTGAAAATCACAGATTCTATTGGAGATGCTAGTCCAATTCATTACATAGATTTCTTTTTAGTTTTATTCATATATTCCTAATCAGCAGAATATTCCTTATCCCTCGACAAACTTATGAAATTCATAAAAGAGTAAAAAAAAGGAATTTGAAAAGGTGTGACTTCCTATCCCTTTCGCAAATCCTCCCCCCATCTCAGTTCAAATATCGTCTGTTAAAGACTTAACTAGTAGGCGAAATAGCTCGAGGAAAGATTTAAGTGGTGCGTTCAGAGTTCATATCACCTTGTTAGTATCCTCTAAAATCCAGCTTGATAGCACTTGGATTTGGTTTTTCATTTGGTTCCAAGAATGAATGGGATGGTAAATCTTGTATTTATGGTAAAGTGGGAACTATTCTAGCTCAGTAGCTCGGAAGCATATAGAAACATTCGTGTTAAGACGTACTAACAGCTTCGGACCAAGTTTATGCATCATTTGAAAACCATACCTTCAAAATAATTATGCAATATTATGAAGAGCGAAGGTGTACCAAGAGACTGATTATTTTATATCTATTACGAACTAAATCTGTGGATGATATCAAAGTAAGACTAGGGGATCATTTCCATCTTATAACTACACATCCGATTTATAAGCATAAGTCAAAATATTATGGCCATATGGTTGATACAAGTATTTCACCCTGAAAGTTCTTTACATACAAGGATCAAGGGTATGTAACACAATACTAGGATCCCAGTTATGTATGGGAATTTCTCTAATTCTGGCCTAAAGACCCGATATACACTTATCAAACTCAAAGAAAGAAGATATATCCCACAATTATAAAATTATAAAATTCCTGGTAATTTATTAAAAAATAAAATAGCAACTATTCACAGAATTGAACAAATTTGCTCACTCTCTCTCTCTATCTATCTATCTCTATCTATCTCTCTCTATCTCTCTTTCTCTCTTCAGAATGTGGTATTGCTTTGGGGGAGGAGTCTTATTTCCTCGGTTATATGAGCATAAAAGGCGTATATTTACATACATACATATATATATATATATATATATATATATATATATATATATATATATATATATATATATATATATATATATATATATATATATATATATATATATATATATATATATATATATATATATATATATATATATATATATATATATATATATATATATATATATATATATATATATATATATATATATATATATATATATATATATATATATATATATATATATATATATATATATATATATATATATATATATATATTTCTGTATATATACTAGTATATATATATATATATATATATATATATATATATATATATATATATATATATATATATATATATATATATATACATATATATATATATATATATATATATATATATATATATATATATATTTCTGTATATATACTAGTATATATATATATATATATATATATATATATATATATACATATATATATATATATATATATATATATATATATATTGACAATTCCTACCTAATATGCCACGACTTCAGGACTTAAGGATTTCAGGACTTCAGGACGATTATCGTAGCCGGTGCACCGGTTGCTTCGTATTTGCCTACGGAACGTCCGTTATAGTACTTTCATAAATAGATGATATATTTCCAACTTAATTAAAATATTTGTATTCAATTGTCTTTTCTGTTAAAAGTTCCCAACCAAGTAGATACATTTCAATGCACCAGTGTTAAGACCTGCTTAAAATATGTTTGACCTGCCCCTAAATATTTGTATTGAGTGATGAAAGTGGCAGAAATGGTTCAAAGATACTGTGGTGAGCATGTATCCACAGTTTGAGCTTCTAAGTTACTTCTTTTTGCGTGAAAATTCAACAAAATCCGCGCTTACTAAAAATAATGCAGAGAAAATGCAAATGCAGTCCTACATTTTCTTTGCTGGATGCTTGCATAAATGTATGAACTTCCGGCCTTAAATCCAAACATTCAAAGAAAATCCTTTCATTACTAATACAGAGTAATACATTTTATTATTTTCTCACTCATCGCGGCTGCATAAAATATGGAAGCAGTTAATTCTTATTCCGTGGTCGGACGAAATATTTAACCGCAAGGAACAAACTGAGCTAAACACAGCTACACATGCAAAAGCCCCATACATTATAGTCCAGCCAAGCCCTGACCTAAGCATTTGAGTGGGCGCTCGAAGCGGAATTACCAAAGAGCCTATTTTTGCTAACATTATGCACACACAATATGCGAGTACGTGAGGCTAGTGAGGCTCTCCTACCATAACGGAGGAGTAATTGTCGCACGCGCTGGCAAACAGGAATTTCTGCTTTGTGTGCGGCATATTCCTGAGCGAACCAAACACACAAAAATTCGCATAAAGTAGTGAAGAGTATGCTAAAGAAATTATTGCAATTTTTCGGCATTCTCGCCACCCTACACGAAGCAAATTGTGCCCGTTTACTGATGAAGCACAATTTTCACAGTCAGGCGATCAAAGTTGGCAGCCAAACTGCCGACGGCGCTTCATTTGTCTTGCGTGCATTTATTTTTGGCCGTCTGTTATTTGAGGGTTAGACGTGTATTTATGTTGCAAACAAACAATAATTGATTTTTCCCGCAGCATTGTTTTCGAGAGCATAAACATAGGCGGCGAACGTCGTTGTTCGCCCACCGTCATTGTTCAGCAGTATTGATTTCTTTATGCTTTATGCCGTCAGTTGGTCTTATGTATTTATGCATATACTAGTACGAATATTTGTATACTTACAGGGCCAATGTTGTCGAAACCGTATTTGCCAGCAATTTGGTGGGCCAAATCGTTGTCGACGCTGCGTTTGAAGCGCACCAAAAACGAACTGGTGAAGACATCATTTCCGTTGAACCTCTGTGCACCGCCTCCGGCTGCAATAGCGGGCACATTAACGGCAATAATAATGCCCAGAGCACACAAAAACAGCAGGCCCGTAGGAAAGCCACATGCTGCAAAAATCATTGCACGCGTTTCGTGACTGTTTGCGAGATTTTCGGTCTTAATTGCACTGCTTCCTCAATGCTGGTGGATCTATTTGGAGTCCGTAGCCACAAAAAGTTATTAACTTAACTTCCTCAGTGTACTTGCGTAAAGCGTGGGGTTGTGTGTTCTGTGTGCGTGTGCGTGTGTACGTGTTCGTGTGTCGCTGTTTTTCTGGGTATTTTTATAGTTAGCACATTATTTGGTGGACATCACTGGCTGCGTATGAGTGCCGAAAACAACGTTGACACTTGCCAAAAACGAGCTTTGACAGCGCAAAAAGCGAACTTTTTCCTGTTTTTTATCACACAAATCGCAGAAGCAACTCCAGGAAATATGTAAAACTGTTCCGCAGGCCAAACAACTTTTGGATTAATGATACAAAATGTAAAAACCACAGCACACAATTGGCATTTGTTGGGTTTACAATTGTTTTTTTGACTCTTCCAAATTTGGTTTTTTTGTTTTGGTTTTTGCCTTGCGTTGTGTTTGGTTCAAACGCCAAAAGTCTGTGGAATATTCTTCCGTCAAATGGAACTTTACTGCTGCGCTCACCAAACTAAACTGCTGCTCTTCGACGATGGACGCCATTATGAATACACAATGGAACTCCTGCAAAGCAGTCTGCACAATCCGCAGCAAAGCTCTTGCACTGCCAGAGCTTTTCTTTGGCTTCCTACTCTCACCCGGCAGCCCCACTTGTTGTTGGTCCTTACCGACCGTGGCAGTGCAGTAGCAGCAGCAGAAGCAGCAGCAGCAGCAGGTAGCGCCCCTCCACACCCGTCAAGCTGGTGGTGTGTGAGTGTGTGCTTGAACGTGTGAGGTTACTCGCTTTACACTTGCGGTAGGTGGCGCTGTTGGCGTCCGTCTATTTTGCAGAAGTCGTTGTTTGTCTGCAGCGGTTTGGCGAAAGACGTCACCATTTCGTCGCATTTTTGGCACTTTGTTGCTGCCCTACGTACTGCTGCGGGAGGTGCTGGTGTTTCTGCGGCTTTCGCGCCATGACTGTCAGCGACACACACACCCATTCATACATGTATATGTATAGCCGCATATTGACACATTTTGTTTTTATTCATTCCCTTCGTCTTATCGCATTTGGTTGTCAATATTCAAATTGTTTATGTTGCCTACGTTCCTGCACAACACCGCCACATTTTCGCAACATTTGAACGACGAGTGCAAGCGTGCATGTTTACGTTTGTGTGACGTGTGCCCACCACACCGATTCGATTGTTTACTCGCTACTGTACGCTTTTATAGGGGATTAGGACATATGGTAGCCTATTTTTGCGGTTGCTAGTGCTGTTTGTCATTGCCGTGTGCATTTAATACGCCTTAAAACTATGCCAATATTTATTATCAAAACAGGTGTTGGCATGTGTGTGCAAGACCAAATACATAAAAGTGTAATCTGCTTTCAGGCGCTGTAAAATTGTATTTGTTAATTTTGTTGTTCTAATGGCGGTGTTGTGAGCAATTTCGAAGCCTATCTTATTTATAAATCAGTTCATGTAACATCAAAACTTATGTTACATGGAACAAATGCTCCCATTCTGTTACTAACGATATTTTTGCACTCAAAGAGTGCATCTATTTGGCTCAGTTCTTCCATCAAGAAGGTCTAAAAATGTGCAAAGTGACGGACGGATTAATTTTTCCAAACACACACTTCCATGCCATAGTTATTATTATTATTCTATCTTACACCATAATTAATTATGACTGCAAGGAGTTAGGGAATGAGTACTAGCTACTGAAGAAAAGGATTTTTTAGAAAGAAGCATTTTTGAGACCAAGCCTCCCATAATTATATACACAACAATGAAAGGGAAGTTTGTAGTACCTTAAAAATCACATTGCTGGAAATTGCAAGCAGGTTTATTGGCCCAGGGTGCATACCCCTCCCCCTCCCGAAAAAACTTGGTTGATTATTTTGACGCCATATTCGTCAAACACTAACTTTTGTATCATGATTTTGTAAACAAACATTCATGTTGTGTCAAAATGATAACAATACAGTCTAAGAGTATGATATTTATTTGTATTCTGCTTAACTACATCACAACTTTGTCAAGTAGCACACAAAACCACGACCTACTTGTAGGGTGTACTATCTTTGTCTTTGATATAAGCCAAACTTTCATCTTGTTTAACACCATTGTTCGCTATATTGCAATCAAATCTGTTTGCATTATAATTCACCTTATCAAAGATATTTATTCAAATACATTAAAGAAAAAGTTTAGATTTTAGCTTATATTGGTTTTAATATTCTAACCACTAATTTTTTAAGAATTGATCAAAATGGCTCTTAAAAAGGAAATCTTATTGCGAAAGATATGATATAAAATATGTCCCCATCTAAATTTCTCGTACTTTGATATTCGTTTTAGTTGTATGTTGTTAATTCATACTGACATACGTCTTAATATATTCTGCCAGCCACGAAATTATTTTCATTGAGTCTGTAAGGAAATTATGTCCATTAAGCCGCCGGAAATGAGGCACTAATATGAAGATATTAAGGAGGCGAGACGAATGCTGAATTGAAGGAACAGTTGCTGCACATTGCGACGAACGTATTAAAAGAAAAACGTATTTTATCACTGCAAATTCGACTCAATACCTCATTAAAAATTGTAGGGTCTTAAATAGAAAAATTTATCACCATACGTTTGGATTTTTCCGATTTTTATTGTTCTGTTTACAAAATCACAAAAAAATAATTTTTATAAGGACTCGCCCTCCATGGTGCAGGTGTGAGAATCCTAGTCTGAAAGACGTGTGATCGCGGGGTCATATCTCACCCAGGTATGGAGTCCAAATACATATTTATCAATTATTTACTCTTCGAGTCGAAGGGCTTAGTTGTTAGTACTGAATTCCTCAAATCGTTGCAGACATATTTAATTATGGTGTATGATGTAATAATAATAATAATAATCATAATAAAAAAGTGCCGACGTGACTTGCAGCCCGAAAATGCCGTCATGCTCGGTGAAGATGGACCCCGCATCGCCCGGTATACAGGGGGGAGAGTGGCGTGGGAACATAATAATAATAATAATAATAATAATAATAGTTTTTAAAGGCATATCTTAAGGTCTATATTTTTTGATAAGGGGAAACGTTGGATTATTTTTCTGCTTAGATTAAAGTACCATAATACTTAAAACCAAAGTTCTGTGGCACTTCAGAAGCTGGTATCCTGAGAAATATGAACAACTTGTAAATTATAAATCGCGATGGAGATTTCATTAAATTGCTTAAATATGCCACTCCGGAATATTTCAATACTCTTTGGTAGATATTTTCAAATTTTCAACGTGTTCACCCTCACGTTTACTACATATTCACTTGTAAATAAACTCGTTGAAGTCTCACAACAATTTTATCTCTAATGGTGTTACACGTACACCGTAACACTTTTATGGTGTTATTTATTTGGTTCAATCCAACTTTAATCTCCTTTACTGGATTGAATACATTTTAATACTGGCAACTTACACCACTGCGTCCCATTTGATAAGCATTTTAACTGAGAGCGCTTGATATTAATATTAAATAAGTTTAGGAAATATAGCTTGATTATTTTTTTATGATTTATTTATATTTTATATATGCTACATCATCGGCAATATACCTCCACGATTTGATGTGGTGCTAATCATTCAGGTTGTCAAATGTTCTGTGGCTTTTCCAATAAACCAGGCACAGTTTTAACTTCCAAATGGCTCTCCAACTGTTCTAGCTTTATGGGTGTAGACCAATCATTTTGCAGAATACGATAAAGCGGATGTCGCCAAATGGTAGCTTTTTAGCATCTAGTTAAGATCACATCTTCGTGAAATTCCATATGAAAAGTTGTTCACCCAATTAGTCCATTTTGACGTGACGGTGACGATGAACAAAAGCAGTTTCAAATGTCGATTTATTGAAGAATACGCTGAATGGTACCTTCAGTTCAATGATCAGATAAACCATAAGATTAAGGTATAACACGAAACATTTGTGAAAATGTAACAGCAACCAATCATCAGAACTTACTCAAAAAGATAAAGCACACATCTCTGGGCCCTATTATAAAACCCTCTTCTTCTCTTTGGGTATGTATATGGGAACCGCTATGCTCCAGTAATCCAGTCCAACCCCGATTTTGAGAATCAATTCATTTCATGTAACAGAATGATGACATTTACGCTATTAATTGCATGTCTATATATGCACGATTGTGTTACAATAGATTATAATTAAATTCAAATAGATACATAATTAAAGAATAAAAGGCTGCATAAGGTAAGCATATGGCATAGCCACAAACTACAAACACGTAACATTTTAGCTATAAAAAATATATATATTATACATACATATATATATATATACTCGTATATACATATATATATATATATATATATATATATATATATATATATATATATATATATATATATATATATATATATATATATATACATATACATATATATATATATATATATATATATATATATATACTCGTATATATATATATATATATATATATATATATATATATATATATATATATATTTATATATATAAATATATAATGTGTATATATATTTGTTTATTCCTTCTCAATTGGCAATATTTTAAATTTTTTATTTGAGCTTTTTCGCAAACAGATGCTTTCAGAGTCAACGCTATGCCAGAAGTCAAGACAAGGGGATAAAACTATATGAAAGAACAGAAATGTTTCTGTGCGCATAAACACTCTTTTCTCTCCAACACACGCATACACATATACTCACACACAAACGCACACGTAGCTACACAAAACGGAAGATACAAAAACAAACTTGCAGCTTATGACGTCAAAAGGATAAAAGCAAATAAAAGCATAAGTACTTCGCAATAGGTTTCAGATAGAAGGGAAAAAATTAATGACTGAATGAAATGCTGTGTGTGTGTGTATGTGTGTGTTTGAAAGAGGCTCAATTTGACACTGTGACTAATTGTGCCGTTCTAATAAAAACAAATATTTTTTTCTTTATGCCTTTTTTTCTTCTGTGGCTGTTGGATAGCCATGTAGACCTCCAGTGTGCTATTAAACGCGTGTACAGCATCAGCATTTTTTCGCTTATGCGCTCTAACACAATTGCAAACGGGAAAAGGAGAGGAACCTACTCGACAATCCTTTGGCGCTACAATGGGTAGGTCGCAACTGTTTTCGACGGGGAATATTTTATTTTATAATAAAAATTTTCCATGACAGTGATATTAATTTTTCACATTTTTGTTAGTTGAGTACATGTAAATAAATAATAATAATAAATAATATTTTATGTTATGTTGAGAATAGTAAAAAGGGGTTGCTAATTATAGCACTCAGCTGATACCGGTTATGTGGAAAAGGAGAGACTTAGATCAATATACTCACACATAAAAAAAATGATAATTAACACTATATATTTATATATATATTATATATATTACATATGTCTCTTTCAATCCTTCTCGAAATTAATTGTGACGAAATAGCCATTTCAGTATTAGTTATATATTTGATTATAGTTAAATATATGATACACTGATTATAGTTAAATACACTAATATTATATTGATAACATTCGTTATCAAAGGATGTTGTTATATAGCACCCGTTGATATTAAAAGTTCTTGGTTATATGTGATTTGTGATGTTGTCTCTTTCAGTCTCTGAGACATAATTATGAGCCATCTATAGTGCGTTTTCGCATAATATTTTCGATTGTTCCGGATTGATCTCGAAAGCAACCTAAATGAAAACCACGGTAAAGAGCAAATTGTAAATTGAAAGTAGCAACGATCAAATTGATTTGGAAGCAAAAATGAAACTAATTAAAGTCTATTAGTAAATACAATTTGTGGATTGTTTCTTACGTTAATTACTCTTAAATTAAGTCCATCTTATCAAATCTAAATTATCAGTGTTTCTAAATTATTTCACCCAATCCAGTAAATTAACCCTTATCCTTACGAAAACGCTGGTGTTACTTCCTTGCATATTAAGTGAGTTATTTGAAGCATTCACACAATTTAAGATATGCGCATGGAACCATTCCAATATTTTTTTCTTCATTCTCGCGAAACGAGTGCGCTTTCTGTGCCTAGGGAATGTGGGGTCGGAGATGGAAATGGCGAAGCATATTAACTAAATATTAAAAATTGAAATCACACGCTGATCTACATAAGTGGACTGAAAAATATGACCACAAAATAGTCACAAAATGCCGCTCAGACGTTGACTCTTTTAATTTAAGAGATTCAATAATTTAGGAATTGTCTTCTTCACCATTGTTGCCGCTTTATAAGGACCGCCCATAGACAAACCACCCTAATGGACCTACACATATGTACCTGTTATATACGATTATATTACTGTATATTTTCAGCATAAAAGTATTTTACCATCCTCGGCGATCAAGCTTTGGCCTGGTACTTAATAAATAGGTACATATGTTTGTAGATCTGACCCGCAAGAAAAAATTACAATTTACTGTCAACAAGGAGAAACAAAATTTGCATCATTCACTTAAGGGAGCACTTAGGTGTGCCGTGATTCAGTCTTCAAAATTGCAGCGACAGCCAGGGTTGCCACCCACCAACAACTTTGTTTGTGTGTTTACATTTCACAAGCGAACATAGATCAAGGTGAATTTATTCTAAAGGTGAACGCAAGAAAAGCATTAATAATACAGAAACAGAGAAACAAATTCTCGTAGAACAAATTTCTCAAATACATCCAAGTCAAAACAAACCAAGACCTACTACTAAGTGGGCGCAGAGTACAGTATCAAGCAACACGAGAGCTTAATTGCACTTTACAGACATGAACAAGAATGGGTTTGTTTAACTAAAAATTCACCAAAAAACTACTTAGAGACAGTCGTTGCGATTCTAAATGTAATACACCCTCACTGTCACTCAAATATAGACAGGACACTTAAACGTCAAATTCTCTGACGTTTAAAAAGACTGTCTTTATTTATCATTAGTGGATATATGGATAGGTTTATCAATCATTGGTTAACCAGTATTTTGAAGAAAATCAGCCGCCCTATAGTACAGTTTTGCACATGTGTTAGTGTGCGCAAAACAAGAATCATTTCTCGGTATTCTCTGATAGACACGCCTTCTATTAACTGAAGAATGCATCTACCATAATCGAAAGCGCAGTGATACAAAAGATGTTAATATATAGAACTAATTTTAATAGCAATAAATGTTTTACTGTACTGATTTAAAAATGTTTTTATAAAAATTACTATCGCTGAAGTAACTTAAATAAAAAAATAAAAAATAAAAAAAAAAAATTACTATTTTATTCAAAAATTGTTTGTCGATTATTTAAATGTGTTCTTTATTCTGTTTTTCATTGATCTTACATATTAAAGTGATAGGCCAGAGAACACAGAGAAAGGAAACTTAAACGACAAACGGCAAAGCAGCGAAAAAAAAAGCAGACGGACGTTGTACATGACAACTATTTACCCTTAACAATTCTACCACAAGTTAAAATTTCAAATTTATATAAGAAGATTTGAATAATTTCGCTAATAAATCTTTGGACAGGCAGTCGTTTACATCATCTTATTTCCTGCAAGATGTTTATATATATATATATATATATATATATATATATATATATATATATATATATATATATATATATATATATACATATATATATATATAAGCATATGATATGATGTGAACTTTGGCCTGTCCAAAGATTTATTAGCGAAGTTATTCAATTCTTCTTATATAAATTTGAAATTGTAACTTGGGTCAGAATTGTTTATATATTATTTTTGTGTATAATATATATTTCTATGACATTATACCTTTTCTGTATGAAGTGAATCATATACGTATTGTGAATGACACTACCGAAATTCCTGCTGGTATGCATGTCTGGTAAAATAAACATTTTTTTTTTTTGGTTGCTTGGAAAGGCACTCGTAGCCAACTTCATGTAAGAAAATGAAGTAAATCTTAAACATTTTAAATTAGTTAAAAATTACTATATTATTAACATAACTTTTACATTATATGTGTTTGTGCTATCATATCTCCGAACATGGCTGCTGGGAAAAACGCAAAAGCAGCAAATTAATCGTTGCGACAAAACAATTTTCAAATTGTAACGATTGCCAATGTCAAAATAAAGTGAAGTTGGGCATAGATCACAAAATGGTGAATCCACTCAGTCAGGGTGAATCCACTCAAAATCGTGGTGAATACACTCAAAATCGTGGTGAATCCACTCAAAATCGTTGTCCGCACGGACGCTGGCAGCGAAAAAGACTTTCCTTTTTGTGTCTTCTCTGGATAGGCTACTCACAATGGATCTTGTTTTGGTGCTTACAGATTTCTTATTAAACATACATATGTACATATGTATATGTATGTACGTACATGGGTTTGAATATTTGCTCTTATCCTGCAAAATTATAATTCCTCTCATTATCTAAGTTTTCTTAAGGACACATGCACTACTTGAATTGGAAAAATTTGTATAACCACCAAAAAACAAGGCTAAAAATTAAGAGCAATAAAAAAAATAGTTTACATATCTTCTGTCCTGGATTTAAAAATTCATTCCTCATTTGGTTTTTTAGATATCCTCTGGATCCAATTTTCTGAGCAGAAACTATTTAAAATTTTATATTTCAGATCGTTTTCATAGTGTCTATTTAAATGTAGTAAGGGCATACGGATATACGTATATGAACATGGCTGCTTGGGGCGTTACAAAAAGAAGCTACAATCAAAAATGCTCTTCAAGTGTGTGTAGCCACATAGCAAATAAGAAATGAAAAACTCAGAAGGCAATTCAGGCAAAGGGTGGCACAAATCAACGCATGCGTACTTAAGAGATCCTTTAATACTCGCAAGGGTTAAAAAGCACACAGTCGACTGCAATTATAACAAAGGTTTTAAATGAAGCATCTAAGGCAGCATTCTGGACCCAAGTAGCGATAATTGCATAAATTGTCGGTTGCGCTGAAGGTCGCTTTGTCGAATTTTTTTAATGCAAGCACGTCCCGAGTTATGTTTTGAAAAGAAAACGCAATTGAAATCTGAAAATAATTCCATCCCTCAGAAATGGTGGCTGGTGGTGAAAGTTCATGGGACTGCCATGGGACTACTATAGACGACGAAATAGCAGAATTAATATTAGAAATGTTGAATGAATGAATGATAAAACTCCATGAGCAACACCAACGAATGTGGCATAAACTTGTAATTTCCGTTCGTACTACATTTGAATTTTTCAGGTATTTAAACAAATACCCTGATTGACCGTCACTGACGGAGACTTTACTTTGTTTTAAATATAGGAAATGGTAAGTTGTATTTTTTTGTTGCATCCAAGTTATTTTTCTTTGCCGTTTTATTTGGAATTTCATTAAATCCCCAAATGGAATAGGTTCAACAAAACATTTTCCCAATAGAACATGGTGTGTGAAGTAGAGTACGTTCTAAACAAAAGCATATAAGTTATAATATGCGATATCGAGGCTGTGATATCGTTCGTAACTGAATGGTTGGAACTTATATTTGATCCATGTAGCTGTGTGGAATGCAGGGCCAATAAAACCAGTTTCATATTCAGCTCTTCACCAATATTATGCGCACACTTTCCAAGCTTTCCTAAAACTTTGTGCTCAGGATCCGAAAAAATTTTAATACAATTTACAACTTGTTCATTTGTTTTAATTCAGTTCAATAATTATTTATTAAATTACGCAAATTAAATGGTTACAGAAGTATGAGGACATTTCCATACAATTAAATTTTATTAAAACTATTGGTTTAGAATTAAATTTTCTTTTAGCTTTATAATAAGGAAAAATTAGTTGCTACCACGCTTTAGGTATGTAGTATAAAGTTAATAGATTTTAACTTGGCATTCGCCCCTTTTTAAACTATACATGCTTAGGCCATGTTGTTATATATGCTATTGCGTGTAACCAGTATTCTCACGAAGAACAGTTTCCCGAGGCTGTTTAAACATTTGGCTACAAGCTCTTATCACGTTGTTAGCTTAGTTAACAATATCTGTTATATGAGAGTACCAGTTGAGTACGATCATAGGCTGCTTCTAAATTCTTCGACTTCGTCGAAGAAGCCAAACTGAGCCAAAAGCGATACTGTACCCACAATCGGGTGTCTCCTCTTCGTAAAATGTACAATTCTGAGAATTACGGTAAGTTAAGAGGAACAAAAAGGAATTACCAGACGTTCCATATAGCACTATCCTACTTGAATTTGGCTTTACCCCAATGACCCCAACAGCCTTAATTAAACAGTCTGCTTAAAACAACAGAAACAACTGATGACAACAGTAAGGAGAGCACGATGATTTGAGGACTCTTAGCAAGTGATCCTCTCACTAAGGCACTGCTTAGTTCAGTTATTAGACTACTTTACATATCCGTGATATCCGTTCAGTTTCCATTGATACAGAATATCTTTCGATATTTCACGTATATTACGATCAATTTTCTTCTGATGCTCTGGAATGTCTTCATAATGTATTGGAAAAAAAAAAATATTTAAATTGGCAATATTGAAGAAATTAATTGCTTCATATGAGGTAGATAGATACCCATGAATAGAACGACTTTCTTGGCTATAATTTTAAGTATTAAGATGGGTGCTATTTAGCAATGGAAGAAATGCTTTAGTCAAATAATATTGAGTGTAATATGAAAATGCTTTAAACTAACTAAACTTGGTTCTCGTATACTTTTAACAATTCTTTACCATTATTATGTGTATAACAGTGGACAAAACTTAAATGTATGTATTAATAATAAAAATATATGCTGCTTAAAATGTAATCACATTACGAGTGGATAATAGACAGTTACAAAGTCGATTGAAATGCAACAAAATAGCTTAACAATATAAACAAAATAATACTAAATATTTACGATTAAAGAACATGTATATAAAATAAACTAAAATTAGATCTTAGAAACTCAAAAAAACAAAATTAAATGATCTAACAAAATGTTTCAGCATACTCAAATGTAGCGGGCAGTATCCTTCCAGATTCGCTTTAATTACTTCCTCAAATGAAGTTGCCTGCCACGATCTATTAAAAGTGAAAATATGTTCAATAAATTGTGATTGTGTAGATTATGATTGATTATTATTATGATTATGATTATTATTATGATTATTATTATTATGTCTTACACCATAATTAATTATGACTGCAAGGGGCTGGAGAATGAGTACTAGCTACTGAGATTTTCGACTCGAAGAGAAAAGGTTTTTTTAGAAAGAAGAAAGAAGATTTTTTTGAGAGCAAGCCCGGGGCAGGATTTGAACCTGCGGCCTTCTGATTGTAAGTCTAGCATGCTTGCCACTACACCACAGAGAGTGGGACTAGACCACAGAGAGTGGCACTAGACCACAGAGAGTGGCACTAGACCACAGAGAGTGGCACTAGACCACAGAGAGTGGCACTAGACCACAGAGAGTGGTACTAGACCACAGAGAGTGGCACTAGACCACAGAGAGTGGCACTAGACCACAGAGAGTGGCACTAGACCACAGAGAGTGGCACTAGACCACAGAGAGTGGCACTAGACCACAGAGAGTGGCACTAGACCACAGAGAGTGGCACTAGACCACAGAGAGTGGCACTAGACCACAGAGAGTGGCACTAGACCACAGAGAGTGGCACTAGACCACAGAGAGTGGCACTAGACCACAGAGAGTGGCTATATGATTATTATATTTTAAAATGTATAACTATTGAGAAAATAGTTTCCTAACATTAAGAAAACAAATAGTTAGATACATTCACCACACTAAAAGCACATACTCACAGTTTGCATTGGAAGGACTCAGTGAATGACTGCTCGCATGCCGCTTCATTTTAGAGCGATCGGCAGCATTAATAGCAGCTCTATCACTGAGACTGCTTCCTTGTTTACTGTTAGTTGGCATGTTTCCAGCACTGCTGGCCGTCTTCGTACCCGTCTCTGTAGGCATCGAATTGTAGCGCTGGAATAGATTCTTGGCTTTAGTGGCATTCTGTTCAACTTCATCCAGTGTCACAAACCAGTCGTCTGAGAAATCATCCTCCAGAAATTGCATGTAGAATGAAGACCGTTTTTCCGTGCAAGAGGAATTGGGCGTTCGTGTCGTAGCACCAGGTGTCGAATTAGATTTTATATTAGGAAAAGGTAAGACCGGCGACTCAGTTTGTGACAACGCAGTCATTTTTGATTCAATCTGTTGTGTGACTTCCATCAGAAGACAGTCAGAATCGGAATCGTTGAGGAAATCACTGAGTGTGTCATTGTTTGTTTTCAGGTCCTTTTTCCCGGTGTCGACTTCTGTAGTGTCGTTGTCCCATAGTGAGGGCGTGACAATCGAACTACGAGTTTTCATTTTAAACATATTATCGGACGAGGAACTTGCAATGGCATTTATCGCCACAGCTTCGATATTGGCATTCACATTCGAAGTTGTTCCCGTTTTTTTAAATTCTTTCAGTTCGGTACCTTCGAGTTGCTCCTTCAATTTGGCACAGCGCATTTTCAGCTTTTCATCCGCACGTATTTTCTCCGCTCGCAGAATTTCCATATCCTTAACCTTCCTTTGCTCCAAACGGCGCACATCAAACAATAGTCGTTGCCGCTGTGTTTCACTTCGTCGCACCGCTTGAGGCGTTTCCGTGTTACTAGAGCCCGCAGATATCGAACCACAGTCTATTGTATCTGGAGTACCGCTGCAACGTCGACCCCACCGCCAACCGACTTCCGGGCTATCCGTCATGACCGTTTGTGAGAGCAAATCGCTCGGTGAGAAACTAGAATCAAACGATTTTGGAGAGAAATCAACACTATCGTCCAGATTAAACTTTTTATGGGGCGGTGTGCTTTCAACATCCGAAGGAATACACACGGTAGGCGAGGATCCTGATGCATCGCATGTTATTGCAGTGCTCAAGGTATTTGTGGCAACGGTCGATCGCAGTCCTGTTCGTCGTGTAACTAAGGAAAATTTTTATATACAAAAATCAACCAATTTCAAGCGAAACCTACCACTGTGCCGCCTATTGTTTAAACGATTCCCTAGCGACAGGGAAATCTTTCTCTGCAGTTTCGGAGTTCTTTCCATAGTTGCAGCTTCTACAATTTTGGAATTTATGTAGCACTTTTCTCATTTGGTGCTTTTCTTTTTCTATTAAATTTTTTATTCGACTCAAAATCAAATTAAAAAGTGCGGCAAAACTAATCCAATTTACCTAGTGATGCAAATTTCGCAATTAAACAGTATTCGATAAATCGATTTTAAATCTCAACACCAGGTACGTTTTTGTGCTGTTAATGGTACTTAACAGTCTCTGTATACGATTTTAAATCTCAACACCAGGTACGTTTTTGTGCTGTTAATGCAGAAACATATATAATATATGTTTCTGGTTAATGGTACTTAACAGTCTCTGTATACGTGGTGGTAATCAGAAACATAAATCAGAAACATAACATAGTGTCTCGACTAGCTATAATTCATAGCAATGTTCATGTTCATGTCAGAGTAGCTAATGACTGTCAAAATATGAAGTGGGCAAATTATTTTATAGCATTTCATTTTTTTTAAATGGCTTTGAACAGTAAACAACAGAGATGCGTTCTCGCATTGAATGCTTTAAAAGATTTTAAAAAAATACAATCAGAAATTGAACAGTTTGTAATTCCTCAAACACTCAAATTCTCGATAAATATTTATTAAATTATTTATTTCGCTATTTAATTTAATTTGTGCCATTTTTAAATAGGCAAACGTTAAAATCTAGTGAAACTTAAAATTTATGTCAGGTTTGCTAGCAGCACTGCTGTCTTGACATAATATTTAATTTCTCCACTAACATTTTGATGTTAAGACATTAATATTCCCATGAATTTTAGCTAGTCGAGAAACTATGTAAATGATTTATATTTCCGTATTAATTGGATTTAACATGGTTTAGGCAAGTGTTTGCTTTGAAACTATTGAATAAATCAATAATTTGGTACTATCGAAAATTCAATTCTATATATTTCATAGTCACTTGTCACTCGAAGTGCAATTTACATTCAATTTATTTGTAAGTTGCGTTATCGTATCTGCGATTTTCAAATTTTTCGCTGTTTTCTCAAAATATGCTATACGGCAACTCTGTTTTGTCTCCTTAACCCCAAAAATTTCAGGGGTCAAATTGTTCCTGAATTGCTGCTCTCTCGGCTCTCATTTTCGAAATTAAGCGAACAACAACAGCAAATATTTATTTCCGGGGTCAAATACCCCAGGTGAAGGATAAATGTAATGGCAAAAAAAATCTAATTTAAATTACCCCGGAGAAAAATGCACCTTACAAATTAATTTAAATAAATGTATCTTAAAGGAAATAAGTTTGTAAATCATTAATTGTAATGCCACTCGTCACCTTTCCGCAGGACTTATATTGACAGCATATTTGTTTCTATTTATCATTTTTCGACCAGTAAATATTGGTTGTGTCGCATTATAAAACACCGGCACCTAGTCATATGTGTAGAATTATATAATTTTCTACTTAATAAAATATTTCTGTCCTTTAAAACGTGTTTAATGTGATTTTACTAATTAACGACAATACGTAAGTGAAATGAGATAAATTTCATATACGTTATAACATTAGCATTATATAAAAAAAACATATAGGATATTCACGGTTCGTTGCAAATAAGCAATTTATAAAGTGTAACAATAACTGTCAACCAATTGTATAAAAAACTATTCATAACTTTTGTATATTATCACACAAAGGGAAATGAAAGGTAATTTTTAAAAGAAAAAATTCGTAAATGATTCCTCATATATTTGTACGAATAGTAATGAGGCAATATAATCATTTGTAGTATGAAAATGATGAGTGGAATAGAGAAGAAGCCATTTTTCGAATTTTATAAATTCCAAAATAATAACATACCTGCACTTTTAGAAATTTGGGAACTGTTCGTATAATCCGAAAGTGTTCAGAAGGGATTTTGAATTAAAAATAGAAAGCCGTCGCCATTTTCGAACCTGAATCGATTTTACTTCCATAGTTCCACCCGTATTCGTGTCGACGTGTTGAAAAAGTACACTTGTGTCATTTCTAATCGATTATCGCGAAGAACTATTTAAAAAATAAAATAATAAATATAAGCAATACAAAATGGTAAACAATAAGGACAATGCTAAACAAAATGGCAACTCACGTGATGATGATGTAAGTAGAAATAGATTTTTTCTCTGCGTAAATTTTCTAGAAATTGCATGTCGTACATTCGCCGCCATCTTGTAATGGTGGAAAATTTTTTCAACTGGAGAAAATTTTCAATCCATATTTTTTTCTCCCAAAGGACTCTATCACTGAGCCGGAACACCTTCGTAAACTGTTCATCGGTGGTCTAGATTATCGTACTACTGATGATGGCCTGAAATCTCATTTCGAGAAATGGGGAAAAATTGTCGATGTGGTTGTTATGAAAGATCCACGCACAAAGCGTTCAAGGGGTTTTGGTTTCATTACTTATTCTCATTCCACAATGCTTGATGATGCACAGGACGCACGCCCACACAAAATCGATGGACGTGTTGTGGAGCCAAAACGCGCTGTGCCTAGACAGGACATTGACAACCCAAATGCTGGCGCCACAGTGAAAAAACTGTTTGTAGGAGGCCTCAAGGACGATCATGATGATCAGTGCTTGCGAGACTATTTCGAGCAATTCGGCAAAATCATTGATGTCAACATTGTTATGGATAAAGAGACTGGCAAGAAGCGTGGCTTTGCTTTCATTGAATACGAAGACTACGATCCAGTTGACAAGATTGTTTGTAAGTAGTCATTTTACATTTTTAATTTTCAATTCTGATAATTCCTCTACCATTGACTATTCTTTTAGTATATGATTTCATTTACATATATTGTTAAGAAATTCTGATTCCTTGAAAATTTAAGAAATTCATCCACTTCACAAGTCCCCACAGTCCCAGCTCCGCACAAATTGCTCTCTAGTTTCGTGCGGCGTTTCATGACTGTTAGAGAAAATCTAGCGTCTATTATATTGTGGTTGATTTTGTCTTCTAAAATGGCAAATTGATGAAAATGTACATGCAACAAATCAATCATTAATTATAAACCTAACACAGTTCCTGACCTTGGCAAAGCTCCTTTTAATGTGTTTGTCCAATCTATTTTGACAACTGTGAGAATAATAAAGGCGTCGGCTTACGCTATGTTATACGAATGATAATAAATCCCAAATTCGTTGTAACACGCAGCCTCGTCACAACCTTGGTTATAATTATTGGCATCCTTCTTCTACAGTCCCAGCTCCGCATAAATTGTTCAATAATTTCATGCGGCGTTTCATGACTGTTAGAAAAAACTTAGCATATATTATATTGTTGTTGATTTGTCTTATTAAATGACAAATTGATGAAAATGTATATGCAACAGATATTCTCTAATTCCACCGCCTAAGTTTGTTTTCACGATTGTCAAGAATTAGCTTGCAAATTTTTGAAATGGGTTGAGAATATGCTATGCTTAATACTAATGTACCGTAGCCATTCAAATGTTCACTATTATCAAGGGGCTGATTATTAAAGTGGGGTGAGTTCAAAGTAGAAATTCTACATTTTTTGAATGCTCATTAGAAAGGAATTCCGAAATTCTTTTAAAGCTGTATATATAAACTGCAGTGTAACATATTTGGAGTTATGTTATGTGAAATGTTAGAATATCTATTATATATTTAATTTGATTCGTTACTTGTGTTATGTTGATATATTTACCTTCGATATTTTCCAAAACTTAGCTATGAAGCTTTCATATCTTAAATTACAGTAGAGGTGAATTCAATGTCAAAGGTGTTAATCTCTAACCAGTTTTTAATATTTTCGAAAATTTCATTCGTCCCACGAATTATTTATTGACGATTAAACTGTTTCTGTTTCTAATCATAGAGTTGATTATCAGAACTCGAAATGAAAAAAAAAACAACCAGAAAAACAGTACGAGCAGTTGGTATATTTCCCCTCATATGGTAAAAATTATCAAAATCATTACACCCCTATTAATAAGATTGTAAAATCATATTCTGATTTTCCGGCGTTGTGGTGGTGTGGAAAAAGCCGGTTTTTAATCCACAACAATTGGGATACTGACTTGTGCCCCCGTATCTAAGGGGTTGCATTTCTATTAGATTCAAGGTTTAGGGTTGACATATTATATTTTTGATTTTCTATTAGAGAGTTGGTTGATGGTAACAAAAATATGATGATGTATCAAGTAAGAGACCAGCCAATGCCATAATTTTCAAATTTAATATATATATATATTTTTATTTATGAAGCGAAAATTGTAATCGTGTGAAATCAAACTTATACGTAGCAGCAAAGAACTTCTTGAGAGTTCCTTAAACCATGCAACACAGTTTCTGACCTTGGCAAAACGCCTTTTAATGCGTTTGTCCATTTTTTTATTTTCAACTGTGAGATTAAATAAGGCGTCGGCTTACGCTATGTTATACGAATTATAATAAATTCCAAATTCGTTGTAACACGCAGCCTCGTCACAAACATGTTAATCAAATATGGGCACCACTCTTCAACAGTCCCAGCTCCACACAAACTCTTGCCATAGTTTCGTGCGGCGTTTCACGACTGTGAGATGAAATTTAAAGCCAGTATTATATCATTGTTGATTTGTTGGCGTCTCAACCCGCCCCGTAATGAGTCGATGAAAATGTACTTGCAACATTATTTGTTATAAAAGATGGTCGATCATATTTTAAGATCAGTTGCAAGATATTTCATTATCAATTCATAATATTTTATGGGCAATTACATACATATACCACTGGCCTGGTTTGGTAGGAATGCAAAATATTAAAAATTTAAATGGTTTTTTTCTTGCAGTACAAAAAACACACACCATCAAAGGCAAGCTGTTGGACGTGAAAAAGGCTTTACCGAAGAATGAAATGGGTCGTCAGCAGGGCGGTCGTGGCAGCAGCAATATGGGTCGTAGTGGCAATATGGGTGGTGGAGGAGGCGGTGGTGGTGGAAACCAGAACGGTGGTTGGGGCGGTAATAGCCGTGGGAACGATAACTGGGGTGGTAGCAATAGCTATGGAGGTGGCGGTTATAATGGGGGTGGTAGCGGCGGTTGGGGCGGAGGAAACAACTCGGGACCCTGGGATAATGGAAATAGCGGGGGAGGAAATTGGGGTAGTGGTGGTGGTGGAAATTATGGGGGTCCTAGCAATAATGGGCCTAGCAATAATGGTAATTGGGGCTCCGATTTTACTAATGATACTGGCTATCAACAAAACTTTGGTGGTGGCCCCCAGCGTGGAGGAGGCAGCAACCGTATGCAACCCTACAATAATGGAAATTTTGGAAACGGTGGAAAAATGGGTAAGTGTTGAATTATATTATTTTTAAATTATTTTTCTTACATAATTTAGAATTTAAATCTTAATTACACTTTGATTTTTGAGTTAGTTATCAAATGTATCAGGTTATTCAAGTCTATTTTGTTACGAAAGCGTTGTTTGGACCTAGATTTATGAGCCTATATATAATATGAATCTATAGTAGTAGTACTTCACTTTTCGATTTCTCTTATGTTGGTAGTAAGTGAATTGTTTGTGGTGTTTGGACTTCACACTTCCAGCAATGTATAGACAGAAGACTACCTATAATAGATTTCGCTGCCATTGAAGTTAAAAATTTGATTAAGACTACTACTCCATAAATTGAATAATTGTAATTAAGAGCAGTCTTGAGAATTATTGTAAGTATATTTTCCAGTAGATCAATCCATAGTCTCCAGACAACTGACAAAATGTTTGTTCAGTTTATTATTCTATAGCTGTAAGATGATAGTAGAGGCGTCGGCTAACGCTATGTTATGCGAATGTTCAAGTTCCAAATTCGTCGTAACAGGGTAGCCTCGCCGCAAACTTAGTTTTAACTTACAAATAATGAACTTTGCATTGTACAGTTTACTACAATAGTTCGATTTGTGTTTGAAATTTACATGTTTTAGGTAATAATCCAGGAGGTAATTTTGGCGGTAATCAGGGATTTAATAATGGTCCAAATATGGGAGGCGGCGGTGGCAACAACAGGAGGTACTGAGGTGAGCTAGACCGACATTTTTTAAACTACGAGCAACTTGACCTTCAAACCTCCATTTAATTACTAACAAAGATTTTTTGTTTTCTCATAGGACATTTTTAGTTTAATCTTTGTATAATTTATCCAAAATTATAAATTCCACGAAGTTTATTGTTAATTTATTTGGAAAGTAGTGAGTGGTCAAGTTTGTGAGGCATATTAAAATTTAGTCCATGAGTTTAGTCGAGTAGAACTAATCAAAACAAAACAAAAAAAAACCAATTTAGTTAATTTTGCAATAACAGAAAGAAACATGGCCCCTCCGATAGTTCCTTGGGCGGCAAATGTGAAAACTGTATTATCATTTTATAATTTTTATTAATGTTTTTCGTTCGTTCATATGCTCGATAAACTCTGCATTAGCATAACCATTTAACTAGAAATTAAACAAATTAATTAAGCTTTAAAACTGAAAAATCAATCAAATTGCTAATTCCTTCAATTCAATAATTAATTTCTTCATTTACAAACATTTATAGGTGGTAAAAATGAGCCAGGTCACAGTCACAGTCAATATCAAAATCAAGCAAACAATCCAGATACAGATAATTAAATTCAACAATAAGAGAAGCAGAGAAGTGAGAGAAAAAGTTTCAGTTCAGAGTTAATAAAAATATAAAAAATAAAGATCAGACATTTAAAAATCAGTAACACAGCAGAAGCAAGTTCAAGAACAGAAGGTGGTGTGCAGAAAAGGAAGATGATTATGATTGATTGATGATGATGGTGATGAATATAAAAGCAGCAGTTACGTATACATTACAGATTGAACATAGGCACGTTTTTCCACGTCAGCAAGAATCCTCCCAAAACATTGCAATTAGTTGTAAAGGATAATTTTAAATGAACAACAAATAATAGTATTGTAAACTTTAGCAAGGATTGAACCCCACACACATCCAAAGGAATATTTCGATATAAGGAAGCAAGAAAGAATAAAAATGAGATAAAGAAAGAAGGTCTTATCGGCAACACAGGCTCTGCGAATTTACGAAGGAAAATTGTCGTTTTTGTACACATAAAGGCCAAATTTATAACTAAAGGATTTCTTTCTCTCAGCTGCATTAGATTTTAGTGTTAAATGAAAATAGCGAGTGCAGTTTACATAAAAAACCGTTAACCGTTTTTTAAATTTTCTCAAAAATTCTGTGTAACAAAATTCATTCATTTAAGATATAGCATAAGTATAGTTGTAATGTTATTTGTCCACCAAGCGAATCCATAAGGATATATAGTAATATTGGTGTTCTCCATAAGGTATTTCCCCCCTTATGCTGCACGAAATTAGTTTATTAATGAAGTTCACATGAGTTTAACATACGATTTTCACATTATTTATGGATCTACACATTTTATTGTACTTGTAAAATGTACCAACAATTTGTAGTAGTTTTAACATTTTTACTTCAACATAACAAAAATATAATTATTCATACATATAACTTATAAGTCGACTTATAGAGGAAAATATACACACTAAATGTAAAACTTATTTAGCTGAAACAAGCTGTAGCTGACTAATTTATTAACTCTCGGTTTTGCACCTCTAAAACAGAATTCACAGAACAGTGTTGGAAGATGTAGGTGTGGTAAACGCCAGTATCGTATAGCAGTGTGTTGTTCGTCTCCTTAATAACACGCATAAAGTAAGCAAGAAGAGAATGTTGTATAGAATTGCTTGAAGAAAGGCTCAGAAGGAATCACATATTCTCAATAGTGTAATTCGAGTAAATAAGGTTGAAAAGTTTATTCGGCGCATGAATGGCGCTTACTTTTTTTTGAAGATTATGGAGAAGTTTACACTCTTCTCACACCTATTTGTGGAATATTATGTATAATTTTTTTAAATTGAGAATTGACTTTTTCTTCATATAAGGATTGATTTTATGTCATTAAACTAATCAGTTCTCAAATATATCTCCAACATAAATTCTTTTTAAGTAATTGAATTAATTTTTGTTGCAAGATGGCGGCCGCTAGTCGTATGAACCTCACCTTCAATGGAAGAGAGAGAGATGCGCTCAAAATAGCAGCATTCGCGGGATCGACGACTCGACTGCGCGCCGAAGTGTTGCCGCTGGAGGTAAGTTGATTTGTTGTTTTGCAGATTACGTCAGCCCAAGTGCTGGATAATGGGCATGAATGAATGAATGAACTGTTGTAACGTCTTTACTTGTTTAGATAAGCAATTTTAAAACGTTTTTACATTTATTGTATTGAGTGTTCTTTACCGAAAATAAATCTAAATACTTTTAATCGTAAATATATATTGTGTGTAATTTCTTAATTGGGTCGTGGGGTGTTGGGTACTTTCAGCTAGTATTATGAACATTTTTAGGATTTGAGGTAGGGTATAAATAGGAATGCTGCTAATTCTTTTCAAATCCGGCAAAATTGTTTTTATTGGAAACTTAACCACACATGCTGGCGCTATTTCTCGCTTTGTATTCTGCCACAACGACTCGCGGGTTGTGAATTCTTCCGCCCTCACTGCAATGCTGAAGATTCGGCATATATTTTTAAAAAATCGATTCTGTCGACGAGGGTTTTTTTGTGGAGCACCCCGAAATTTGGAACAAATTTGTTTGCAAAATGTTTCTTTGCATTGGCCTCGTATTTCAGGGCGGTTAATTCTCCGCAGACTTTTCTAGAAAAAGCGAACCATTTAGTTTTTATCAATCTACAATCAATTTGCTTTTATTTATTATGCAATTCCACCAAGACGCATAGGATCGCATGCAAAGTGGATGATATGAAAATTGGATTAAAGAGCACCCCTTTTCATAATTAGACATGCGTCAGGTGAGGCAGAAATGCTTATTTTCATACAAACGTTGAAATTTCTATTGGCGTATACATGTGTATGTATGTACATATAAAAGTATACATAAAGTATATACTAAAATTAGGTCAGTACGACATTCCATGGTATAATGGAAAAATTGGATCGATTAGTGGGGGTTGAAAGACACAGTGCTTTAATGCCGTCAAGAAATATCTTTGTAAGGCATTGGTTATTTCAGTACTGTGCGATTTATCTTTCCATATTGTGCACCAATCAAGTTTGGAAATATTTTTGTCCGACTATTTGACAGAAAGATAGTATATATTTGGTTAGGGACACCTGAAAAATACTTTGTGCGACGGGTGGGTGGGAAATGATGTGTTGCACTTTTGGGTAACACTATTCTAATATAGCTCCTAGCGTCAATGAAGACCCTTGGCTCGCTTAACAAAGTTGCCATTCTGAGGGTATCAGGAGATATTGACATGGAGGGTAACGTAATCGCAGAAGAACTCTAAAGGAAGGGAGCTTCTACACCCTTCATTGGACTGGAACATTTATCCGTGGTAGGAAAGAGCACTATGTGGAATCAAGTCGATGAGACTAGTCTTGGGACTCGGGACTAAGGCTACTAAAGGTTAGACTAAGGCAGGCTAAGGGACTTCGAAGGTCATCCGATTAAGAATAGTAACAGATGTGTCAACAGTGACCCTCGAATCTAAATTTACACTTGGTGAAAATGGGCACAGCTACCGACTAATTTTACAGATTCTGTATGGAGGAAGAGTAGACGTCCCTGCACTAATGCACGCTCGCAATAGATACTTGGGGATGCTACCAAGGTTCGGTTAGTGATGTGAAATCTCTGGAGCCAAAACTTGCTCTCACATACATACATACATGTACATACTTTCATGCATATATCCAGAAGAGAGGGCTCAAGGAGAAACTTTGAATCCTTGATGGGGGACAATTTATCGTAAGGTCACAAGTCAATTATTCCTATACCGGCAATAACAGTACCTCTGGAACGCGAATTAGTGTTTAGAATATACCACAAATATTGATACTATTATATAGGAATTGTTTTTGGCAAGTGACGAAATCATAGGTAACAAGAAATAAATTTCAAACTTTTTTTCAATCAAGTTTTTTGACAAGAAGTTCCGTTTCGCTGTACTTACAAACGATATTGCCATATATTGAAAATATTGGATATAGCTTTTTGAACGCCAGATTCGTGTATAAGATCAATACATCACCCAAAATCATTAGGATGATGATATTAGTCCTTTGTAGGAAAAAAATATTGTAAACTAGTGTAATTATTTAAATAGGAAAACATTCAATTTAAGCATATTATCGATTTAGTGCTCTTGTCAATAAATTGCCTTTGATTTATGTACAATTTTCTGACACTCAGCTGCAGTAGCAAAATACAACGCTGTTTTTGTGCCCAACATATTTTGTACACAAACCTGCCTGCATTGCGTTTTGAGAACCACTGCAATACTTAATGATGCAACAGCTGGGATTATTTTACTTTTGTGGGAGTAAGTTGAACCAGAGTTATTTGAGTTCGGGCATAGTGAATTTCAAAAACTGTAATCAGTGGTTTAAATAATGGTGGAATCAGTGCCTGATTCGAAAATCGTGAAATTCTTGTACAAGTACAAGAATCCCGATGGAAAAGAAGATGAAGCCGCTATTGATATAACGGTACCATATGAGAACGAATCTTTGGAGGATCTAATCACGGAACTATTGAGT
This sequence comes from Clusia tigrina, assembly GCA_920105625.2. Classification (NCBI taxonomy): domain Eukaryota; kingdom Metazoa; phylum Arthropoda; class Insecta; order Diptera; family Clusiidae; genus Clusia; species Clusia tigrina. Next base: position 207,727,751 of record OV050031.1, read on the forward strand.
CAAATGGATCCAATTATGCGCTATTTAGATGAGAACGAACGTAAGCAGTTTGTGTTTGTTTAAAATAAATGCATACTATTTATGAAGCCTTCTTCCCATGGAAACAGCTCTGAAAGAGGAACTTAAAAAGTTTGTCGATAAAGAGAATCAAACTTTTATGGACGATTATGCGGAGCAGCTGCTAAAGCAGGCGCGTTGTAATGAATTGGACTTGGAGGCCATTATACGAGAGACCGAACGTCATTACAAAGAAGAAGTCATACAGTTTGCTGACCGAGTGGGGCCCACCGATGAGGACATATTTGCGCAAAGCTTTCACAGGCAAGTGTGAAATTTGGAATTGAAATATTCGAGGATTTTTTAATATCAATTGATTAGGTTAGTTCACTCCTCATCTCTGGAGGAGATTTTAAAACGAGAGCGCTCCTATGCGAAAGTTATCTCCGATATGACTGTGAATATGGACATGGAAGTAGAAACGCTGAATTCGTCGCATCAAGTGGAAATGGAAACGAAAATTAATCAATTGGACATTACGACCACATCCGAGGTATTTAGATACTGGTGGTCGTAGAGTCTGAGTTTATTGTAAAACATACATTTTCAGGATATTAACAATCTGCTGGCACAACAATATACCACGCAAAATTACATTCGCAAACGTTACGAATCAGAACTTGAGGCAAAGAAAGGCCACCAGAAGAATGAGTATCGTGATTGGATTACCAGCCAAGTCAGCAAAATATTTCAGACATCACCAGTGGCCACACCGTTGGGCAATCGCTCTTCCATGTTTGTGTCACAGCAGCCATCGATGGAGGAGAGTTTCACCATACATCTTGGATCCCAGCTTAAACACATGCACAACATCCGAATACTTAGCGCCAATGTGACGGATCTGTGTAGTCCTCTACATGCAGATGAAAGGTTTCAATATCTATATTTCCTATTTATATATAGACGCTTATACTGAACTCTTCGCTTGCAGTTTGAATGGCCTGAATATGGCACTGGGCCTTTATTCCAGCTCGCTTTGTGGTGTGGTCGTCTTAACACCTTCCGTACAAGCGCAGGCGAACAAAAACATCATCAAGAATGCAAATATGTCCACTGAATTTCATTTCGATCAGGTAAATTGGTAAAATTTCAAGTGGATAAATGAGGTCGTTTTTAATGGTATTTTACAGATCGATGATCAATTGGAGAAAATCGAACAACAAATCCGAACACTCAGTGTCAACGAATCGTCTACCCCGAGCACTAATAGCGCGGCCAGTTCAGACACAGGGGGTGGTGGTAGCGGCCCTGGGACCAACAGCACCACTTCCTCTCCGGCGAAAATGTCGGCCAAACTGAAGACAGGCGACTTCTTCATAACCAAACACTCGAATCTTTCTCAATCACACGTGATTTTCCACTTGATCTCCGATGAGCCCATCAACAGCCCCAGTGAAATCAATTCCCGCCATCCGGTCATACTGGGCTTGCGGAATATATTGAAAACAGCCAGTCGCCACGACGTTACCACTTTGACCATACCAGCGCTGCTGCGCCATGAAATGGCCGAGGACATGACCGTACAGTGGTGCATGAGACGCGCCGAGTTGGTGTTTAAATGTGCCAAGGGATTCATGATTGAGTCGGCTTCGTGGGGCGGTGCCGAATTGAGGTGAGTGGACGAACAACATTGGCCCCGTTTCAATTTTACATGTGTCTGTGTAAATTTTCATTTCCAGCACTTTGCAACTCTTACTGCCGCATGATATATCCGAGGAACTCTTCACCACCTTGGCGGGCATGGTGCCGAATGTGTTTCGCGTTGCTAATCCCAAGATTCTAGTGGACAACAATAAATAGACAATAGGCTAACCTGCCTGCAATACTCACCCCTACCGCTGTACCCCCACTGCCTCATTTAAAATCGAATGCTTTTTGTATATCATATTACGCGTGTATAGTTTAATATACGGCTTTATATGTTTTATTTAGTTAATCTCGAAAAGGTATTTTAGTTGTTAATTTTGTTCGGTTGCTTAATTTCAACACACTCAGAATTGCTGTAAATTTCCTGTATTAATTTTCAATAATTTTATAATTTAATTGAACTGAATCGATCAATCAGTGACTACGCTTTACAATACTTTTAAATAATTCGTGTTTCTCTTGCATAACTTGTGATTCTTGTAAATATTTTTTAAATATATAAGTACACCTTTGTGTTTTATATGCTTTAATATATGTATATATATTTTTCAAAATTTAATTTAATATTTTGTTCGTGTTAACAATAAATTACGTAATGGTATTTGCTCTGCTTAATAAGTTCTTCCCGCCACGCAATAATATCCGTTTCATAAAATATTCCTGTTCGATTGTGTAGTAATGATAACTTTAATAAAAATAAATATTACATATGTAGTTTATAAATAGTTAAATTTTCCTTTTATTGGGAATATTGCACTTATCTTGATTTTGGTGTTCATTGTGTGTGTGTGTGTGTGTGTGTGTTGCTAATGAACGGGGAAAATGTGCGCGTCGAAAAATACTTGTTGTGTGTGCGTGTGTGTGTTAGACTGTTATATTTGTTAACTTTTATCGGCAGTTTGTAAAATGAAGCGGAGTTTCGAGTTATTATAACATAAAACAATGCGGAAAACCAAAATTAGGCAATGATTTTGTGTGCGGAAACTTTCGTTTTGTGCAGTTGTGAAATTAAAATTTCGATTATCAGCAGAAACAAATTTAATAATTCTAGACTGGAAATTATTCTCACAGCTTTTGTTTTGACATCGAAATGCGCTGCGATGAGATCATTTCAATAGTGTTGCTTACACGGTACACCATTTTATCAATTGCTCTCTTTTTGGTGTTGTTACAAATATGAATGCAGACCCCACTTGTAATAGTGTAGTGTAGTTTAAATATAGGAAAAATTACTAGGGGCAAATGAAGGGCACACATCAAATCGAAATGCACGTACATACGTGTGACATGACATATGTATGTATGTAATCGATAGTGAAGCATAAACAAAAAATTTCCAGCAAATTTGTCTCTTGAAAGCTGCAATATAGAGATTTCTCACAGCAGGAACATTTGCATAAATCTTCTTGCTCCCCTCTTTCCTTATTTTCGGATTTTACTACATTGCCCTTCCATATAAAATTCCTTTTAGATCAACTTGTTCATCAGCTTTCTCACCAACAGCAACAACAACAAGGCGATTGAGTAATTATTTCTTGTATACTCGTAAGTTTTATGGAAAAGAAATGCATGAGGGGGAATATTGGGGAGCAATTTCCAGTATACACTTATTCGATCTTCTGTGGTACGGAGATGTATTGGAATGACACTGAACGTAATGATGGAACGGAGATGTATCGGAATGACACTGAAAATAATGAGTGCTTCGGTGCTCATAATAAAAGCACTGCTTACAACACCAATAAGCGAAAAGAGTTATTATAAAAATTATAAGAATCCAAAATTAGCCAAAATAAAAAAGTACAAAAAAAAAAACTTGTACAAAGTGGTAAAACACTCAAAAATTAAACCAAATCTGAGAGCACAAAATTAATGTGTTTTCCACGATGCCAGCGTCCCTTTCCTTTTACAGAATCATAGCTTTTGCAGTGGAAGTTCCCTTTAATGTATGCTCTCGTACAGAGGATACATACAAAACATGTAGTATCGTCAGATGTGTAAAATTTAGTGTCTTTATTTAAAAATAAAAAAAGAACCAATAATAATAATATAAAAAATAAGAAATAAAAAAAAGCAGCATAGATAAAAAATAAATAAAAAACATATTCCTTAACTTTCGAAAAGGATCATTTTCATATTGATGCAGATCTTTTCACATATGGAACATGAAGAATAAATCTCTGAACTGTAACAAAATAACAAAATCGTTACGTCGATGAATCTACTTTCTGGTCGATATACATATGTAGAAGAGTCTTTTGGTCGATCTCAAATCTGTGATGCCTCTTGCTCGCTGTATTTTATGCTTCTATATAAATTGTGCGACGTCTGCCTTGAATAGCATGTGCAGCAATTCGTTGTCTATGATCCAAAGATTCTGCACCAAACTCCTCCATATTATTCGCCCGTGTTTTCTCCTGTGCACCATTTTACCAGCCATTCTTGAGCCTGGGGCTGCTAACAGTTTTGTGAATGATTTACTTGCATTTCACCAGATGAGAGCCTTGTTTTAGATTGGTTTAGTAAGATTTGTTAGGCACCCTTTGACGACTAAAAAATAGTGCATCGCATGAGCAGGTGACAAAATAAGGCCAAGCCAGATCTTGAGTATGGACAGTACAGATTGCTCCTTTCAGCTGGTAATCGTTGCATCTGCCGGATCTTCTTTTATAATTAGACCAGTCTTTTATTCGTGTGAGAAATAAAGAAAAGTTCTCATCTTCCATACGAAGTGAGCGGTACCTGAGCCTGCAAAGAGGCTTATAAAGAGAGAGCAAATCGCTCCTTTTTAAATGAACTTTCATATTGACTGCGGCGTTTGTGCGGTAACATTTTATTATACCAATATTCTAGAGAATTCAGGCAAAGTAGTGCCTTCCTTTCTTCCTTATCCAAAGCGATATTATCATAGCATTTATGAACCAAAATCTCCCCTAGCATTCTACACAATAATGTCAAGGGCTTTATCACGTCTTCCACTGTGGAGGTATGAGAAAGTTTTAATGAGCGAAATAGTTGCAACAAAAATTTTAAAACTGAGAATTCAAAATATAATTCTACTGACATGGGGGCGTGTCTAAATATGTGTATATATGTGTTTGTGTGTGTGATTTCTCCTTTTTTGTTTTGTTCAATTGTTCATGTTTCTTTTTTGTATATGTATGTTTATTTATGAAAAGTTTACTAAAGTTCTGTAATTATAATTAATGTAATTAATACAGTTAATAATACGTAGAATAATTTAGTTACATAAGTTAAAATAATTAATGGTTTGTTGTTGATATAGCATAAAAAGTGTCAGTACGATTGTTTTGTTTATACTTCTAAATTAAATGAATTAATGCGCGTGTAGTAAACCTAAAAAAGTCTTTAAAGTGAAACGCTTAATCAGTAAAGTTAATTAAACATTTTGCGCACAGCTTGTAAAAAGTAAAAATTAAATAAATTGTAAAGAAAAAAAATTCACAAAGATAAACTAAAAATATAAAATAAAAATACACAGACGCTTTTGCTTGTAAATAAGTAAATAATTGAACATAGTAATTTTCCTTTTACTTTACTTGTTTTTCTTGTTTTTCTTTCTTTTAATTTACTTAAATATTTTTTTGTTTTTCATATTTTTTAAATATTGCTTTAAGATATTTCAATTAGTTGAATTGAATTTGTTGTAAGATTCCCTTTCGTTTTGCTTCTTTGTAGGCCGCTAAGTTAAAGTTTGTTTGACATTTTTCCTTTTGTAATTTCTACTTCGAACAGTTCGTAGTGCCGGTTTAAAACGCCAAAAAGTATACTTGTGTTTTCATTTAATTTGGTCTGTTTGGCATTTTACGTTTCTTTTTTTATGTTAATGTTTTAAATATAATTCTTTTGTTCAAATTGTCAACTGTTTTATGCAATGTAACAATTAAACAATGTTTTTTTTTTTATTAACAGTGAACTATAAATTGAATTTTTGCTCTTCGCTTTTGTTTGTTTGTGAGTTTATGCATTTATGTTTAATACTACGAAGTTTATATTTAATAAGTAATTTTTGTAAAATTATTTTTTATATATTTAAATATGAATAAATTAAAAACAAAAATAAACTATTTTCAGCATGTAAACTAAATTTGAACTATCACAAATAAAATACTTAAACAATTTATATATATTATGCATTATGTATGTTTAATGAATTAAAATTAATATGAATTAAGCAAAAAAAAATCGTAATTCTTTTACCAAAGTTACACGTAAGTATTTTAAAGTTCCACTTTGTGTGCTTTGTTTTGTTTTTGCTTTACTTAATTTTGAAACTTTTTATTTTAAATTTAAATTGAAATTGCTTTATTTTACATTTGACTTTCTTTGCGCCACTGAAATGTTCCCGATTTAACGCCGATGCTCGACGATCCCTGATTACTGTTGGAGGAGAGAATGTTGTTTGTGCGCCGTATGAGTTGCGCCGCCGAGTCAAAGCGGCTCCGTATGAGTCGCATCGCTGGATTGGTGGTGATGCCGCTGCGTTTGCTTTTGCTGGAAAAAATCAGAAATATAGTGTAAAAAATTAATGGTACTGATTTATGGGCAGATTATCGGTGGAGCAAAACAAAAGTAGGACTTAACATTTCGATATCATGGAAACTATTGCAGCAAAATCGGACAAATACGGACAAATACTTCCTTAATTTAGAAAAGTATTTAAATGTGTTTTGAAATTTTCTAGGTTCGCAAAGTTTTATAGAAAAATTGGTATTGTAAATTTTATGTTTTTACTGTTCTGTTCAAAATTCAACAAACATTGAGTTTTCACAATAAAAGGTAATCCTAAAAGTATGCATTAAAATTACAAAAAGATCCAGAATTGAAATCGACAAATGTGGTTGTGGTATTGTGTGACTCCACTCCTCTATATCTAATTATGCCGTAGAAGGTCGCTTCAATGACACGATTGGACACCTGTGCCAAGACCCATTTAAGTTCACATTTAGGGTGATATGTGAAGAGGAATCACCTTCTATTTGAAGATTTATGGTGAGGTGTATTAAGAAATTTATATCAGATCTATCATAATTGTCCGGATTAATTTAGTATTTGTTGCATAATCATTTCGAACTTACTTATCAAACGTTTGTGACCAGAATCGAGCAACCGTATTAGGAATCCACTTTACTATTTCTTATAATTCTGAAGATTAATGACAGTTGAACCAACTGAAAGGACATATTTCTAGACAGAACCATAAAAGGTCTAATTATCAATTTAAACTGATTAGAAACTAATTTCCGCTAATTATCTGTCACAGCTTCAGAAATATTATGAATAGTTGAAAAAAAGTAATAGCGCTGGTATTTTTGTATACATTGTTACCAGTATTGTTGTGTAATCTCAGGAATCGGGGGTAGTTTCGTACAATTTAAGATTTCCATACACCAATATTATTATTCCTCTTCAGTCAATCTTATTCAAGAATTTCCTTTAAAGTATATCTCAAGAGAAAATTGTTTCCTCTTTAAAGCATGATTTTTGTTAGAAAATATGACCCTTGTCTTGTCTTGCACCGGCAATGACGTTTTCTATCACTCACCTGGATGAACTGGGTTGATTTTCCTTCAAGTTGCCCAAGATGATGCGCATGTGAGTGTCACGAGCGAAATGATTATCGGGTAGAACAGACTTTCCTCCAGAATGACCATTGCCGCTATGGGTGTGATTGCCTGTGGAAGTGCCAGCGAGATCGTCGAAGGTATTTATAGCTGGCAGCTGACCCGGAGAGCTTAGTTCGCTGCTGGGGGAGTGGGGAGGTGTGGCATACAGGGGCGACATGCATTCCATGTCATAGAGATCTGCTTCATTGGCTGCCGTATTAAAGATTTTATTAGTAACTGCACTAGTCTGTTCCTTTTTTTTTTGTTTTCTGTTTGTTTACCTAACTGATGCTCACTCAGATCTGGCAGCATTTGAGAGTGCCGCTGGGAGTGATGTCCACTCTTAGAGGCCGCAGATGTTGAGGAAGCTGAACCATGCCTGGGATTTACAATCGGAGCATTCTGCACGAAAGGATTGTTGCGCGAATTTAGTTTTGTTTGACGCTGCAATTGCTGGGTGAATGTTAGTGGAACCTGGCGGAGGAAAATGGAACATAAATATCTGTATAGTAAACAACGCTGAGGTAGGTAGGTAGGCACTCACATCATTACTGCTGCCCGTGGACTGACTAGAGATCACACTTTTACGTTTGTGCAGACTGCTCGCGTCAGATTGCATCGTGTTTTGGTAGAAGTTGTTTGAGCTGTGCGTGGAACTGGAGGCATTCAAAATACTTCCCGGTTGCAAGCCGTTGTTCACAGTTGCTGTAGTCGCGGCCGAGCACACAGAATTAGCCGAGGCATGTGGTGGAAACGGTGCAGCACTTAGTCCCAACCCCTGATGGGCCGGCAATGAAGGAGGTTGGTCTGGCGATCGCAGCATGCTGGGATGAAATTTCGGATCGACGAGGTTACCACCGGATTCACCTGAAGTAGTAGTAGAAAAGGAATGTGAACAAATGGTATAAAGAGATTTTTTAGATCTACGCACTTTTAGCAAAGTTTTCAAAGATTTTCAAGATATTTGTGCGATTCGATTTAGCTGCCAATTTGATTGGCGTGCGTCCACAATGATCGGATTTGTATGGATTGGCCCCATATTTCAACAGAGCAATCACGCATTTATCATGTCCCTCCTGGGCGGAAATGCCCAGAGCGGTTGCTCCTTGCTTGCACGCATGATCGGCAACCGCCCCAAAGTATAGCAAAATGTTCATGACGTCATGGTTGCCCTGCCAGGCGCAAGAGTGCAATGGAGTGCGTGCTTCCAGGTCCATGGCGTTGACATCGGCATTTCCTGAAAGTGAGATTGAAGTTCGAGAAGTTCATATTCGCTAGTGCAGCTGGATACTTACCCATTGTGATGAGCATTTTCACCATATCAGTGTGACCCTGCCAAGCAGCCACATGCAGAGCCGTGCGTCCCTCACTATCTGGTATGTTAACATCTACGTTCGTCACTTCCAACAGGTACTTGACTATCTCGAGTTTGTTCTCCAGTGCCAGGATGTACAAAGTGGTACGCGAGTCCGCATCCTTCGAGTTTACATCGCAACAGAACTTCAGCAAATACTGCAATGTGTCTAGATGACCCTCCAGACAAGCTAAGCGAAATGCGGTCTTGCCATCGTGAGCCTTTTGGTCCACAAATGTGGAGTGTATTTCCAACAACACCTGCACGCACTTGGTGCGACCTTCTTGAGCAGCCAGATGAAGAGCGGTCTTGCCTTCATTGTCGCATTCGTCGATTTTGGCGCCCGACTCCAGCAGTTGCAGGCACACTTCGTGGAATCCCTCGAACGCAGAGTAGTGCAGAGGGGTCCAACCTGCATTATCACGATGTGTCTCGTCCAGACCGCGATCAAGCAACTGTCGCACTGTCTCCACATTACCCTGGGCAGCCGCAATACTAAGCACCGTGCGTCCTTCCGAGTCCATGCAATCTATGCCGCATCCCCAGAAGAGCAACAACTTGACGACATTTGCATGGCCTGCAGTGCACGCCGCCCACAGTGGTGTGCGTCCCATGAAGTCGGCCAAGTCGGGGTCAGCGCCGTTTTCCAGCAGCAACTCACAGACTTCTGCATTGCCCTCAAATGAACTCACCAGCAGCGGCGACATTCCGTCGTTGTCGAGCTGATCTGTGTTAGCACCGTGCTCCAGCAAGGTTGATATCACTTTATTGTAACCCGAGGAGCCGCACAAGGCAGCGACGCAAAGCGCACTGCGACCATCCAAATCCAGATGATTCACATTGGCTCCATTCTCCAGCAATATTTCCACAATATCGTAGTGGCCCATGTACGAGGCCGCTATAAGTGAAGTGCGTCCTTGTCTATCCACGGAGTTAACATCTGCACCCGATTCAATGAGTATCTTCAGGATGTCCTCATGGCCACTCCAAGCAGCTGCTCGCAGGGCGGTGCGTCCCTCCTTGTCCGCCAAGTCAATCTTGCAAGCCGGATGCGATATCAACAGTTTCACCACTTCTGTGTGCCCACCCCACGAAGCCGAACGCAGTGGTGTCCAGCCGTCGCGATCAGCGTGATTGACGTCCACTCGCTTCATGCGGCCGGTGCCGTCGGTGCAAGGCTGCGAGAAGCTCAACAACAATTTCACCACATCCAAGTGGCCATTGCGTGCGGCTATGTTCAGAGCCGTTTGGCCATTGTAGTCTTCAATTTCGAGATCAATGGGGCTTTTGCACGCGTTCAGGGCGCGCTCAAGCAGTTGATGATTGCCATCATTGGCGAGTATGTGTATTAGTGCTTTGCCCTTGTGCAGTTCGATGCGATTGGAATCGGACAGTTGATGCAGTGTGGCGTTCTCGTCCTGGCTTTCGTGATGCGGCTCGCTCTTCTCAGATGGGCTGGTGGGTCGTTGGGTTTCGAGTATGCACGATTTCTCGCTGGAAATCAGCAGATCGGCCAATTCGAAGTCAATGTTTTGAGATTTCTCAGATAGTTCGGGTGACATGAGCGATGACTCGCATGAGTTCTGAGGAATAAGCATAAATTAAGTATGAGCAAGATGAGAATTACATCATAAGAGAGAAGGAGAGAGATACTAACCTGCGAGTCCGCATTATTTATGCCAGTCTCAATCAACAACTTCAGAACCTTGGCGTCTGTTGGTAAACTCGGTTTGAAGAAGTCGCACAGAAACTGTGAGAACTCATCGGTTAATTCGCTGGCCAGAAACTTTTCCATCATGGCTCGTGCCTTGGGCATAATGTTAGGATCGTTCTTATAATTAGTTTCGCAGTGCGAACAGCAATTCAAGTGGTTGGTGTAGAAACATTCGTTCAGATTGACCCGTGATTCCAGCAGCATTAAAATCATGTCCAAATTCACATTCCGATTGGTCAGATACTCGCCCGCCTTCAGTAGATGGTAGATGAATTTGCGCACATTGTTGGCGCATAGCGTGTCGGCCACAAGTAGGTAATACATTGAGATCATGACGTGACCCTCGTTGACGTCGCAGATGAACTTCTTAGTCGCAAACTTCACATCAACCAACCAGTCCGAGAAGGAATTGTGGAATATCTTCAGACGCGTCTGGTCGGCGTCGTAGGCCAGGATATTCCTCATTATTTGCAAGCGCTTCTCGAACTCTTCACAGTCGATGGTGTAGTTATGTGTGCGCAAACAGTTGAACAGAAACAGTTTGTCCACGTATCCGGATGAAGCCAGAAGCACGTTTAAAAGAGGCCGGATTTTCATGTACTGCTTTTTGTTGAACGATTTCTGGCAAATATATAAATAGAGACCGTTTAAGGTGCAGGGAATTAGTTTGATTTCGCGAAAGCTGAAAAAGTTCTCTTTGATTCCGTTCAAAACCTTCTCCAAGTACAAAATGCAACCGTTCGACTTGATATATAACTGATGCAGTGACTCTATGATCTCCTTGGTCAGCATAATGCTATCCTTGAAGTCGGAGTTCAGGCGATTGATGATGTACTCCTGCACGTCTTTAACCACATGGGATTTTCGCAAGTCATCCAGAGTTATCTTCTTGAAACCCGTAAACATCTTCGTGATCTGTTTGGTTTGCTTCTTGGTGGTGCACACCAAAAACAGCCACTTCGGGAAGAGATGAATGTGATTGGATAACAATTCCGCCACGTTTCTACTCTTGTGGTTTGTGCAAGTGCCGCGGCCGCCCTTCAATGTGGAAATTAAATTCCCTTCGTTGATGTAATTCTCATCGATCGAATCTATGAGCAAGAGCAGAGCGGTTTTGGGAGGTGTCAATTCCAACAGCGGAAAGAGCAGAGCTTTTTTAAAGCATTCGTCCGGGTTCTTTTCTATATTATCAACGGTTAAACACTCGAATATCTCCGGATTGGAGAGAAGCATCTCGTAGTATCCATCCGCAATAATGGTGCGACAACTCTTTGGCTTTGGCAGCGGTGGTGGCAGAGTACTCGTATTCGTATTGGTCACTTTAGCAGTTTGAATTGGCGGCGCGTACTTGTCAGCATCGTCGGTAATTGGTAATGTAATCTCCGCAGTTTCTAGACTAAGATTCTTGTCGAAATCGATTAGATTCTCCTCCTCTTCCTTAGTCTCTTCATTCGTTGTCTCTTTATCCCGCATTTTCTCTCCAGTGTCCTTGTCAGCCTCAGACTTATTTTCGTTGTTCAATTCTTCGTTACTCTCTTTGGATCTATTATGTTCTACATCGACAGCGTCTCCATCATCGTTGATGGCAGCTTCTATTTCATTCTTCATTTCTTCGCTCACCAAGTCGGCAATGTCCTCACCACCGCCTTGCTGTATGGCATTTCCAGAATTCGACGATGTGGTGGTGGTGGCAACTTTCACTGGTGACGCAATATTACCCGGGCGCCCTAACTTAACTGGAATCTTTGACTTTTTGCCAGGACTGCATTTGGATGAAGTTGATGGCGAGTCTTTTTCCACTTTGTCTTTGTCTAGTTCTTTTTTCTTCTCCTTCTCAGAACCGTTATCTTTATCCTCGCCGCGCTCTTTTGTGCCGCCTTTGCTGCCTGGAGGTGGATGAGTGCCGTAATTAACTTTCGTCACTTCATCAATTCCAGCCTCCGTATCGTGTTCCTGGTGAGGAGCTGGTTCCGATCTCTGACGCATGATACCCGCGTGTGATGATTTTTTATTACACGTGGATGTGCGTCGTTCCTGAAAATTATCTAATTCCAGCATATCACATTCACTTGCGCCACGCTTCAACTCGGCTATGAGAATCTCCTCGACATTTGCGTCCAAAGAAATATTATGCATGGCCTTATCCAACTTAGATTCTTGCTGCTGCACCTCTTCTTGCAAAAACGAAAGTCCATCTATGGCTTTAGGATTATCTTCTTTATTGAGCATGGAGGAATGGCTCAAGATTTGCAAGACCACCTTCTGTATGAAGAGCGATAAGCTGTGGCATTCGGGATTCTGTGATTCTATTAAATAGCAAGCCAACAGCTTCCGATTTAGTATGCCCTTGGTGCCGGAATTACCGTTCATGATAGCCTGACAAATCGATGTCTTTCCGGAGCCATTGGACCCCAACACCAGGCAGCCATTGTATGTGGCGTTTGAAATAGCCGCCGCTTTGGCGCGTGCTGACAAAAAACCACCACCAATGGGTTCATTTTTACCCAATGCAGCAGCTCCCAGCAAACCGGGCATCGATTTTTTGCTCGCCGTGCGATGTTCCAGGCACAGGGCTATCTTCTTCAGCACCCATTCGCGATGTATGTACACCGATGTAGTTATACGACTGTGGAAATGTGCGCTTTGACCGCCACTTCCCACAATATCCTTGACTTCTTTTCCCGGCGATAACTTTTTCTGCATCAGTACTTCCAGGTTGTCGGCGGTACCTTCTTGTCCTGCATCCTCTGTAGCGGCATTGGGTTCCTGTTCAGCCGCAGGTTTATCCTTACCAACGCCACCACCGATGTTATGTCCCGTGTCGATAGGAAAATTCTGTTGCACCAAGTTAGCGAAATGTTCTTCTCGCGCCAAGTTAGAGAAGCTAGCGTTCGGACATTCCCGACCCGAGCTCTCCAACTTTTTCTGCAGCTGTGTGGAGTCCTTGAGAAAATTCAGAATTCTGCGATCTTCAAGCTGATGATTTGGCGTACCGTTGGTGGGTAATGGCGGCAAAGACACCGGCTGGCTTATGTATGCTGGACCACCACCGCCTAGAGCACTGGCCGAGCAACCATCCACCACAGTGTCGTCATCGAGATCGGTCACCTGAATTGGGTTTCCATTGCGACTATACATGCGGTTCGTATCCTTCGAGCTATGATGCTTGTATTCGATAAAATTGGACAGCTTGGCATCACTTCCGTCGGGCTCCGGATTTACGGGGTTGATGCGCGCTCCTGTGCTGCTGAAACGACTGCGCTCGCCACTCTTGTATCGGTCCGACTTCCGCAAGGGTGTGGCGTACAGCATTTCTTTGGGCATGTTGTGTTTGCCGCCTTGCTGCTTGTTGTGCGGCGTGGAATTCGAGTTGGAATTCACGTTCGAATTGGAATTTATATGCGTATTCTGGTTGCTGATGTTGTTCAGCAACAGTTGCTGTGAGAGTGCATTGTGGGCGACATTGTTTCCGGTTGATTGCACCGTTTTCTGTTGTTGGATTTTACGCACCGAGTCATTGTACATGGCCTGGCATGGTAGGTTCTCGTAAATGTCATTACGTAGGTTGTTATCGGTGTGCTTGGACATTTTTGCTGTCAACCTAGGGATGTTCCGGAGTTCTGTTTCAAATTGTGTTCCGTTTAGTCGTGAATTTGATTACTGAATTGCGGCACATTTTGTTACGCTACATTTTGTAGGGAAGACTCTGTAAAGATAGGAAAGAAAAGTTTCGGCAATTAGTGAGTTGGTACCTCATACGCAGGAGTCTTAAGTTGATTTTAATAAGATTTTTCAGAAGTTTTCTAATAAATTCATAGTGGTAATCTGCCAGTAACTCCAGGTTCATACACATCGATTGAATTAGCACAATGAGTGCCGTTTTGATATCATAAAATATTAGGATGACTTCGGTTTTTTTTTTTGGAATAAAATTTTAAGATTTGGTTCAGGAACTGGAGAAGTTCACTGAAGTAAGTGTAGCTTGGAAGATATTTTCATATAATAGAAAAAAGGTTTCTTAGTAGAGGTAATCTGGTGCTTGCTATCTCCGAACGAAAGCAACATAAGGGTTCCACAGAGTGTCTACTCATTCTTGAAACTTAGTGATGTCAGAATTACTTGAGTTCCTTTCAATTGGTGATGTTTCTTCATTGATAGTTGCATAATCGTTAGAATTATAATAAAATAATTATTTCATATCGCTCTGTACAACTTTCAGCGGCAGAACGATGTGTTCGACATGTGAGATTAGTTGACAACAACCTTGCCTTGCAAGCGAATCAAACGCTTCTTTCCTAACAATGAAACTGTGTCTTCTGTATGGGTGGGAGATACTAGCATATTTTGGACAGAAGAGATATATATTTTTCAATATACTGCCGCCATACATCGCAAATACACCTTATATAGGGAATTATATTCTAAAATGCCCCCTCCTAGTCTTTCCTAGTGACAGTTAAATAACTTCGAGGTACTAGGAAATCGGTAGGTTGAGCAAAGTAGTAGAGGATATTGCTATGTCCGTAAGTATTACTATAGCAACATCCACTATCCCCAAGTGAGAGTTGAAAATACAATCAAGTGAGGGCAGGAAGGCATGCTGTACCACCACGTAGAGTAATTCCACCAAGTTTAAGGTAAAACCCTTTAGTAAACAGTAAAAAATATCCAATAAAATACGTAAATAACCTCACTCACAGTGAATCACTGCCACTGCACCGCTGGGTGGGATCAATGAATGGAATAAACCAAGTGAATGGAACGAAATCTACGTGAAAATACGCGACAAAAGCAGAACATTCCCTCTCTCTCGAGAGAGGGGGTTAAAAGTGGAGCACGTGCATCAGAAAGATTACATTTTGATAACTGTGTTTGAAGCATTCTGATAGTTTCTTTTAAAGAGTTAGGGTAACTGTGCGTAGCTCTGCACAAGTTGAGTTCTTATTCCACTCTAATAATGATTTATGGTGACGTTCTCTAATGCTGTAAGAGCGAACTGTTTGCACAGGACATGGCGTGCTCGAGCTACGTTTGATAAATTACCATAATGTGTAAGTCAGACGTGAAATCTTTTGATTATGTGAATTGGAAGGCAACCAACGCAGTCAACTTCACCAAAGAAAAAGCAAACAAGTCAACGTTTGGCATAGCCAAGCAAAATGCGAACTTGGCTGGTTTGGCTGGTGCAGCAGCACCGCAAAATAGGACAGTCGCATGCATTGCCGTCATAAGGGAACCGCTGTGGCATGGTAATGCAATTATTGACGGTGGAAAAGCTATCAAGCAACGACATTTCTGATATAGTACTACCTACATGCGGGCGTGCATTTGTGCAGCTGCAGTTTGGAAAAGGATATGGCTTTTGGTGGCGTCTACCTCGCTCCCGTCTCTCTGTCGCTGGCGTCGCTGGTGTCGCTCTTTTCGCATATATAGTAAATTGCTTATGCAGGGTAACATCCTGATTTACATTGTTATTTTGTTAGTTAGTCGAAGCAAAAGCGAAAGCTGGCAGAAGAGAAGAAAATCTTATCAAGTGAAATTTGCATTTTCTGCAATATAATAAAAGAGAATAACCAAGGAACGAAGGGACTCGGGTTGCCTAGAGAATAGAAATATGCAAATATCGTGCTATGGTTGCATATTTGTTGGCTTTATGGCTCCTATTTTCCCAGAATTCTGAAATAATGTGACGGTAGTTTTTTCCCTAAGACGACGCATGAGTTGGACTGGGAATTCTGGGAGGACACTGTGAGTAGGTTTGGTGTGGATGATGAACACTTTTCTCACTTCCGTTACGGAAATATTTATTTGAATGTCATTCCAGTTGAATTTATCCATTGTATTATTTTGTGCTTTATTTTCTCATTTATTACACTTATTCCCCTTTTTATTTACATGGTAAAAAGGACGCTTTACTTTTTGGCTAAAGACAATTTCATTATGACATGACGAAGATATGGTGCAGATTTTGGCGCTGCGACCATACTTAAACAAGAAATGAAGAATTCTGGACCACTTGCCAAGAGTACGAAAAAAAGTTGGAAAGAAGGGAAAAGATAAACCCCAATAGGAATTTTATGCGACAATGATGCTGTAAAACTCAGACAACGTGGGGAGAGCAGAACTAAAACTGGCATGCATAATAAAAGCCTTAAGTGATTTACTGATTGGGAAGAAAACGGCAAGCCAAATTTATGTCACATCAGACAGTCATGAGGAAATTTTTGAGCATCCCCGTACAAAAAATAACTCGATTTCAAAAGTCATATATAGTAAATACGTCACTAAGCCATCATATGGCAAGTAGCATTCAAAGCGCCGTTAGGATTATTGCATGAACTCAAATAAGGAACTTATTGCGGTCAATTTTGGGGAAGGTCTATGTGAGATAACGAGGTACAATTATGAATACATATAAAGGCAATACTTTTTTTCGGAATTGGTCTTTCTGACAGATGTCACTTGATTTATGCTCAGTTTGGTTTGCCATTTCATAATGAATAGACTTACTCCTGAACAACGTTTGCAAAACGGCCCCAATTGCTGCAAAAAGTGCCCGAAAATTGGGCCTCTCGGCTGGAATTTATTCGAGGCAGCCGCGGCGGCCACTTGCCCGAAATCATTTTTAAAACATAATGGCAAACCCTTATCTTTATAATAAAGCTAAATTCTTGGCCTTAACATTAAATTATATGCATTTTATTTCTGCTTGACCACACGTCTTAAACAAACACCCTTTATAATACATTTTACATAAGCCCCTGATTCGCACCTATAGAAAATATGATGATTCCTGATTGGGTTCACTCAATTAGAGCCGTGTTAGTTATGAGCCGTGTTCTTTTAATTTAAATTTAACATAATCGTAATGTGACTCCCTCATTGGCCAATTCTAGGTAGGCGCCTCTTGTAGACTCAAAGTTCCCTCTAAGCTGCGCGCACTAATTTTTCGAAAGTTGCGCAACCGCTTTTGTATTCTACTCACAATTGGCTTGTTCACCATTTTTTTACATCATCTTATAAAAGAATTGAATCTAAAAATGGCAAAAATCCAAACAGGCACAGGAACCCACTCCCACTTCCATACGTTGTGCACATTTTTGCTACCATATACCGCGCAGTCAGCGACAAAATTAGAGGGAACATTGTGTAGTACTAATTAAACTCCCACGTTGGTTCTGTCTGGTCAAATTCGACAAATCTATTTAAGAAGTAATGAGGGGCATATTATAAATTTCCACACGGGGGTGCCAAAGAACGGAATTCTTTGTCCAAAAAGTATTTACCCAAAAAGAGTTTCCGTCGCTCTCTTTGGTAAAAGAGGGGAATCGAATTGTATGGAAATCGCCGTGGAACCGTTAACAGATGTTGAACATAACATGTTAAAAAACGATTTATTACAGACGCATATTCATAGTAAATTTAATTTGAATTCATTAATCCAACAGCAGAGCGTTTATTAAATTCTGTGCCTTTGCTCAACATTGAACACATTCAAAATGAAATTAACGTAAAAATAGTAATTTATTTATTAAAATATATATTGTATATAGCAATCAATATTTATAAAAAAAAACTTTTTAATAATTTAGAAATTTTGTAAATTTTTGGATGAAATAAAATTTTTTCAGATTTTTTCACTGTTCACTGTTAACATGCCGCTGTTATAATCATTTTTAGCAGAAACATGTTACATTTGACAGCAGTTCCAAGGTGATTCAATGCGTTGCATTTCCCCTGTTTGCTAAAGATCGATTTGCATAGTCTTATTGTATATTGTCTTTGCTTTGTCTTTTGACTTTTCTTTTTCCTCCCCTCATGAGTTGCTCTCACAGGATTTATTCTCAAATAGTTGTCGTCACTGCAGTTTTATTCAAAATCGGTTACAAATCGGCCGAATTCACAATGCAAATCAACTAAAAAGTTCACGACTTCACTTACTTAAGTGAGCTCAGACTAGGATGCAATTATATAAAATAATTTACAATATCTTTTTCACGAGAAAGAAAATTAAAACATTAAAAATCTCAAATTTTTCATCAAACAAATTTAAAAATTTAGTATCCATTTTTCACCAAATAAAATCAAATATTCTCACAGAAGAGGTGGGTTTGCAGTACCTATCTTCACTATGCAGTTCACTGAAGATTGGGAACGAGTATGCAGAATGCTAATTACAACTGTAATCACCTTGAAATTCGAAGATTAGAAAGACACTTACAATGCAATATTTTTCAGCAAAGAAAGTAAGCCATGTAGACCCCGAGCGGCAGAATAAACTTAATACGCTCAGTGGTCCTCCAAGATGAAATTTCTGTTTGCACGTACTGCCTGGAAACCTTCGGAGTAGCCATCAGTGTTTGGCTGACGTTAGGGAACCTGAGTCTACGAAACTGAACAACCACAACGGAAATATAAGTAGTATTAATAAAACAAATTGCTGCGTATTTCTTAAGTAAAGAAAACTTTCAATAAAAATATTGAATGAAGCATTCATTACGCGCTCGTACATATTTGGTTGAGTGCACTCGTACTTCCTCAAATATGGCGTGAGAATTTCTTGAATATCAATAAAAATTCCCAATGAATTGGCGTTGCATGCCTTTCTGGCTTTTTCCGCATGTCTTTTGCTTTTTATTTTCGAAATTTTTCTTGCAAATGAATTTTTTTTATAGCAAAAATATTTTTTTATTGCATTGCTTTTGCGTGACGGAAGTGCCGGAGTGGTTGGCTATCAAAAATAACCGCCCACATCTGCCACAGATGAGCATTTCGGGACTCGGGGGAACACAACCGCGTGTAATTAAATCGGATGTGAAATTTACGAATCCGTCCGCCCTGCAGCGCATATTTTCGCATTAATCAATGCATTATCCTGCTCCTCATTAACGAGTAAATAAATCGCCCACTTACGCTGCGGATGGGCGTGTACGTGTGGATGTGTATTTGCGTGTTGTCGGTGGTTTGTAGTCCGTTGTGTGTGCACTCATGAAATTGTTCTGGAATTCTGATGAATGAATAAAATGATGAAAGCGCCCAAAAGTGGAACTCGCATTGTGATGTGTTGCAAGCGGCTCGGAGAAGGAGCCCTGGCGTAGGCCGGCGTGATTACGTGAGCGTCTATTTATAAAAGCATATTTAATATTTATTATGTTTCATATGGTTTTATTATTGTTTATTCTCGCTTATGCTTGCAGTATGGCACTTTATTGTACAAATTCTGTTTAATTATACAAGTAATTAAATAAATTATTCAAAAGCTGAATTGTCGGATTGTTCGACGAGTGTGAGTACGTCTTTTATATATTTATATAAAAATTTAATTTAATTTAAATATGCTTGAAAGTTCAACACAGAAAATACGTATTTATTACTTAAGGTAGAAATGTTGCGATCTGGGAAATTTGTTCTGAGCTTATTTGTATTTGCTTTATGCGCATCAATGCCTGCTGCTGCCATTCGTTGGGAGAAGTAAGTAAAATCCTTTTATTTTCTCTTTATTTTCCGCCGAGCTGAACAAAATTGAATTGTAAAAATACGATTTCAATTCAATCGGTTCAGCAACAAAAGTAAAATAATGATACGCGTTCAGAGCTTGCAGCGAACAAAAAGGAAAATTGAATAAAGTAACAAAAAGAAGCAAAAATAACGAAATTACAGAGGGAGAAGTACTCGTATTGAGAGTGCGTTCAAATATTGAAGAAGGCCAGGCCAGACAGGTGGATTCGGCACATGGAAACTATAAGTGCAGAGTGTTTCAAAGACTGCTGAGAATAGTCTGGTGGAGTTTATGACTGCAGGGAAGTGTATCTCTATTACGTGCCCCAAAGTGATGGTGTTGGCAAACTGATTTTTATCACATCAAATGAAAGCAACAAAAAGATCAAAATAGAATAAAAATAAAATAAATAATAAATAAATAATATTAATGAACAAGATTAAAAAAAAAAAATTAATAAAAAAATTAACATACATAAATCTTTTTGAAGCCAATTGTAACGGCCTTAAAAATAATAGAGAAAATGTTGAGCTTTCATTTTATCATTAGAGGAAATCCGAAATTTTCGGCCAATATACTCGATAAGTGTTACCTTTGATCTATATATACTTTTATGAATATACTAATATGAAAAGATAATTTGGTCAGCGAAATTTGCATTCAACAGTGATTTAGGAACTGGCTTGGGGATTCCTCCTGTTCAAGCCAGTTGCATTCCATATTAAGATCCTTCATATCCCCTATTAAAAATTCAGTCAAGATTTGTTTATAGAAATTCGCAACTATTGGATTACTTTTGAAGCTTCCCACTCTGTGAATGAGAGATATTGGATTTTATACGGGAGTATTTATGCGAAAAGTCATATGAAACACCAAGTTACTGCGATTTTCTTGGTATCGGTAGTTCTGGCTGCCCACCTACACTTTCATTAATATCAGCAAAATCATCTCGTGAATGAGGTGAAGAAACACATACAAGTGTAAGATGATCCATAACTCTACCAGATTTTAAATATTTCAATCGCATTGTGGATACAACTTTCAGTTAGCGGAAGGTTGCCTCTCAATATTTGTAAATAACCGATGAACAATGACTGAAAAACGTAGGAAGGAATTATTGTCCTCATAGTTGAAGGAATTATTGTCCTCACAGTTGAAGGAATTATTGTCCTCATAGTGGTAGGAATTATTCTCCTCACTTCAACTGACGATAAGCCAAAATATCCTTAATTAGCTCGGTAAACAAAATATTGTATTCATACTTTCATTTGATCAAGAAGACTTAAGCCTTGGAAGGAATATGAAGTAAGTGCGAAGTGTGTAAATTATAAGAATAAAAATTTTTAGATCTGTACTTACCAGAGAGCCGGGAGATAAGACAAGGTCCGGGGCATACAAAGGGCTATGGAACCTGAGAAACCCGCTCAATAACTCTCTTCTAGATTATCCACAGGACAAGACTAGTAAGAAATTTGATTTTGAGAAACACTTTGTGGTGAAACTAAGTTACAAGAAGGAATGGAGCAATTTAAACGCTGCGTACTCCTTTAGGGAACATAGGATCATGTGGTATACGGATGGGTCAAAAACCGATAGTGGTACTTGAGCGGGTGTATTTGGACCTAGAAGCAAATACTCCGAGCAAATGGATAAATATCCAAGTATTTTCCAAACAGAGATTCTCGCCATCGAAAGATGCGCGAGAGGCTATAGAAGACGGGAAATAGCCATACTTTTTGACAGTCAAGCTGCCATTCGAGCATTAAGCTCGTATGAAGTGGACTCTAAGCTAGTATGGGACTGTCTACAGAAATTAAATCAGTTGGGAAAGTACAACAAGGCTAGGTTATGCTGGGTCCCTGGCCACATAGGTATCCGGGGCAATGAACAAGCGGACGAACTTGCCAGAAAAGGGGCCTCCATGGCAATGATAGGCCCAGAACCTTACTGTGGCATAGGCAGAGGAGTATGGCAAGAAGTACTTAGGGAACAAGAAAGGCAAAAAAGGCAGGAACTTTTTGCAAGTCATATTGGGCTAAGACAATCAAAACTACTTTTGGGCAACTACAACTGCAAAAGATTTTGCATTGACTTGCCCAAAAACAGCTTAAGAATACTGACCGGGCTTTTGACTGGTCACTGTAAGCTCAAGGGACACCTAAGCAACTTAGGAATCGATTCAAGTACATTGTGCAGATTCTGCGACGAGGAAACCGAGTCAACAGAGCACATATTAGGCAGCTGTGGAGCACTGATGCACAGCAGATACAAATGCCTGGGATCATATTTGATACCAGGTAATGAAATAGCAAAGCTAGATCCAGCTGATATCCTAGTATTTCTAAGGATAACAAAGATGGGTGAGTTTCTATAGGGTTATCCCATATTAGCAGAGGGTTGTACAATAGATCTTTTAGGTCGCAGTACATGATATACCCCCCTTTTACATTACATTACATTACCAGAGAGCTCCGCACAAAACAGTGAAATTATTGATCATTATCCTAAAAGAATCGAAAGTAATTTCTTAATTTCTGCATAATTTGCACTTAAATCGTGGTTCTACCAAAGCGGTGATATATGCCTCTCACTGGTATGTACGGGGATATGAAGTTTCAGGATATTGAACATGAGAATATGAATTTCACTTGTTGGAATATGTGATTATTTGTCATTACAATTACTTCGCAGCAGAAAATCCTGAATGTATTCTTTCGCGAAAGGACTCAAACCATTTCCTTACCAGTCAACTAGAGAAAGATTGCAGAAATTGTTTATAATTTCCTGTACAGCCACGAAATTTACGATGTTTTTTTATAAATGTCCTTTAGTTTAATTTCTTGACTTAGTCTTATTTTGTAAGGCATTTTGTGTAGTAAAATTTACTTTGAGCTCTTTTGTATTTGTTTAAAGTTTCCCTTTCTACTGATTTCAGTTGATTGCGACAGTAGCAGCAAATAAAATTTTAAAGCACTGCTCAAACACTTGCATCCGTAATTTTAGCCCGAATGAATAACAACACTTTTTCTCACCATTTGTGTGTTGTTTTTCAAAAAGGAATTCCAAGCACATCCTTTTAACTGTCACCCACATGCTGCTCCCAATTCCCGTGTCAATGCATGAAAAATGTTGTTTGTGAATGGTGGAAAGAAAAAAGCCGTTTTATATAGAATCAGAAGTCGGGAAAGTAAACACTGAAATGGAAAACATCACGTATCCATGTTGGCCGGCGTTTAACACGTACCGTTATTGCACACACACTTATGCTACTCTGATATACTCGTGTGTCCGTACATGGCGTGGCTCGAGGATGAGCGCTAAAGGATATATTCTCCCGAGTTTCAGCCACCTACCCTCATTGTGTTGTTGTCTGGGCACCACTCCGTAGCTCCACTACTCGTATTGTTGCAGTTGTTTGTTGAAGCGTTCATTGATGAGCACAAATGTGTCACAACGGGAACATTGTCAGCGGAGGAGAGGAAGAGCATAAGGAAGCTTCTGCACACTGACGTTTAATGTGCTGCATATCCTTAGCGTAATTGTACACTGCACAAAATGCCATTTCGAAACAACTTGACTGTCAGTAGAGAAATGCAATTTACATTCTCTGCAGATTGAAATTGAAATTTTATGGAAAGTTTTCCTTAGAAACAATTTTGTTATTGATTTTATTTATACATTACGCATCGGTGTTTCATCTATTTTCGGAAGGCTTTTACTAGAAAATTTTTTTTGTCTCGATTTGAAATAAAAACTACCTAGGGATTTACCTCCTTACACAGTCCATCGCGAAAAATGCCCCGACATTTTTTAAGTAGAAGAAACCGAATTTATTTATTTAAATTATTTTCAAATTAACTCTAGAAACAGAATTTAAAGGATTAAATTGAATTAGAATTATAGTCATAATAAAAAGAGTAAGAGAGAGAGAGAACAGGAATAAAGGGAAAGGTAACGAGACATAAAGAAAGAAAGAGTGCCGTCAAATACTCTCTATAAAGGTGCCGTTAAGTGGGAGATAGAAAGCAAGAGATTAGCAGAGAGAGAAAGAGACCAAAAGAGAAACGGTGAGAGAGAAATTGAAAGAAAGAGAAAGGATAAGGGAGAAATAGAAATAAAGAGAGGTTTGTAGAGACATAGAAGGAGGAAGGCAGAAAGAGAGAGGTGAAGAGGGAGATACAAAAAAATAGATTTAGTCTAAAGCGGTCCTTTGGTGGTCATTCGATTGAAGGGAAATTTTGTGTATGTGTATTTCCCGTTTGCCCTTAAGCGGCCCTTGGACGGTCAATCGATTGAAGGGAAATTTCGTGTATGTGTTTGCCCTTACACTCTTCAATCGATTGACGTCAAATTTTAGTTTGCTTCACGTTGTTGCGCTGAACTTACTTATCAAGAGCGATATGGATGATTGTGTGGAATATATTGCCTTGGTATTAACAGCCCAAAAGAATTTAAAAATAAGGATAAACGCATTTGGTTGCAAAATGCAATTTTTTTCATGTTTTCGTTTCGTCGATTTCAAATGCACAATAACGGGACTTTTTCTGTCTCTGTCCTTTCTTCTCTCATTCGCCGCAATCAAAATCAAAAAGTTTTGATTTTCCATGAATCGGTGCCCATGTGACGCATACACCCATATTTCACTAATCATGCATGAAATTTCCCTTCAATCAATTGACCGCTTAAGACAGAAAGAAAGAGAAAGGATAATGGAAATATAGAGAAGAAATTAAAGAGGGAGACAGAACGGGGGATAGAAAGAGAGCAGTTAAGAGAGAGATAGAAAGAAAAATGTTGAAGAGAGAGAGAGAGACAGAAAGAAAGATGTTTAAGAGAGAGAGAGAGAGACAGAAAGAAAGATGTTTAAGAGAGAGAGAGGGACAGAAAGAAAGATGTTTAAGAGAGAGAGAGAGAGACAGAAAAAATAGAGAGAGAGAGAGAGAGACAGAAAAAAATAGAGAGGGACAGAAAAAATAGAGAGAGAGAGAGAGAAAAAAATAGAGAGGGACAGAAAAAAATAGAGAGAGAGACAGAAAAAAATAGGGAGAGAGAGAAAGAAAGAAATAGAGAGAGAGAGAGAAAGCGAGACGATAAGACAGAGAGAAACAGAACGAGAGTAGTTAAAAGACAGATAGAAAGAAAAGGAGAGAGAAAATAAGTGAAAGAAGGGTAATTGTGAAAGAAAAAGAGGGAGTCGGAAAGTAGGACTACGCCTGTTGATGTGTTGTTCTGGGCGCTAGTAAAATTTCTTTATATCTAGAGTAAAGCAATGATCCTAGATTCAAACGTCCGGACGTGGAAACTGTCCGAACGTTTTGTCTTGTTTTCGTATATTTTTGGTAAAATTTTACTCTATATTATTTAACAAAACTTTCAATCCTGTTCCTACAACCAAAAGCACTGAGTTGCAGACAGGAATGCTAAGAGTTTGAAGAACAGGTGGAAGTCTAAAGTATCATACCAGTCAAATTATGCCAGGGTTTTGTTTGAAAACAGAACTTCAGCAGTAAATTGTATGACATCAAAATTTCTTTCACTATTATTCTATTATAAGGGAATAAAATCATCGTGTATATAAATTGTTGGAGCATATTTTCCTACACTGTTCCCCTCCTATTCTACTAGATGTGTGTTAACTGTTCTGAATTTGATGATGAGTTGTTAGCGAGGAGGAATTGTGAGGGAATTTTTCCTGCACTCGTACATTTCCTTAACATGTTCTATCTTGGTGCATGCTTCCTTTGCAATCTTCAAACATTTATGCACATTCGATTTAACAACGCAAACGGGTTGTATTCTACACCACTACCACCCTCACCCGTGTGCCGCTGCACCGCATTGTGTTGAGCGTTTAGCGTTCATGTCTATTTTCCACAATTTATGCGCCTGAGCATGTGTCAACATCGCAGAAACTTGGCATGCTTTGCATACTTGCGGTATTATCAAGTCATCGTTTAGAGTTAAGTATATATTTAACCGTTCAACGACTTACAAACTCATCCTTTGAACTGTGATCTATATAATTTGTTTGTGTTAGGTTGGTGGTTAATGTTATGTTGGAGATTGTAGTATGACCTAAAAGGCCCATAGTGGCAATTTGTATACTGCTGAAACAGTATTTTATACACTGCTATTCCATTTAGGCGAGAGAGAGAGAGAGAGACAGATGGAGTCGTTTACTAATAATTTGGTTTAATTTTCCATGTAACTTAGAAGTCCATAAATCAATATTGCTGACTCTAGATAAAACTTAGCAACTGACGAAGAGGATTAATATAATAATAGATCTATATAGAATATGATTGCACATACTCTTGTATATATAAGCTGAACCATTTTGTTACTTACATGTAAAGTAACATGCAACAAGTCAATACTTAGAAAATGGACTTTACGAACAGAATTTATATGTATAATATAAAAGAAATTTGCACTTGCGAGTGTTGAATTGGCACATGTGTTGAGGAAAATTAGTAGACATAGGTCAAGTCACACTTTTTGAGTATATATCTATCAAATAAATTCCGAGAAGTCATACTTTTTGACTATATATGTATATTCTATCAAATAAATTCCGAGAAGTGTATACAGGAAAAACCTTGTCAAAAATAGCTCCATGCCTGATCCTGTTTTCCATACTCAAATTAACACTTCTCCAGTTATTTTTGATGCCTTCACAACAAAAGAAAATTTGCAGAACCAACTGAGTGCTGAAGGTTTTTCAACAACTGGATTATTCATAGACGTACATAATAAGTTTATTCCATGAAACCATATTTTGTTGTTGTTTTATTGAACAATTCCCCTTATTCAGTTGACAAAAATTACCCAATTCTTGACATTCTTTACAACATTCACTCTAATACTAAAATTCCGGAAAACTCCGCAGCGGGTTTGAAATTGTAAAATACCGAAATAATGTTTTCTGACGCTGCCATTTCTCTATGTGACACTTGTCTTCATTTTACGCCCCTTTAATATAACTGAAACTTCTCACACTATTATAAACTACACGCTCGAGTACTTCACCTTATACTCCTGCATATGCATGTATGCACATTTTGCCCTAAAGCCGTTACCCTTACATTTCATTCATACCTAAGTGTCTCCACGCAATGCATACAGGTATACACACACACACATGCATGTATAAAAATGACTGCATTTTGCACTATTATTGTCTTCCACCGGCGCATCCCACTTCAAGCATATTGACACTCTTCGACGGAGGACAGACGCATCCTTTTAATATGCACGACATGCACAGCTGCTCACGTTGGCATATTTGTGAGCCCTCCGATATTCTATAATACTCTGACACAATGGTACGAGTATTATGTCAAAATATAGGCCATGTATGCATACATCTCTCGCTGTATTAATATTTAATATTTTCATGTCAATTGGCATTTTGATTGATGAGGCAGTCAGTCAGTCAGTCACTCCACAGTTTGCACATATTCGTGGGCATTGTTAGCGACACACAATTTACTCATAAATATTCATATATCAAAAAATATATGTAAACGGTTTAAAGTGGATTCGAAATTGAAAAATGCCATTTTAGAGATTGTGTTATTTAATTTGTTAAAAGCGTTGTTTTTTATAAAAAAAATGTACTTTACAAATTAAACTTGGCCATGTTCATTTCACAGTCCTAGCAGCAATTTGAATTTTCTGGTAAACATTATTTTAATTTGTTCGTTGAATGTAGGGAAATTTTGCTGAAAAAGTTTTCAGTAGCCGCAGCAATTCACTTAAACTGCAAATCCAGCCAGTAACAAAAATAAAACAAAAATAAAATGAAAGTGCAAAAGGCCACAAAAAGCCACTTCAGCACTACTTCTATGAGAGGACAGTGACAAAACCAGTGAATTCTAATCTTTTATTCAGTATGTGTTTGGCCGTTTGGTTTCACAGGCTAAAATTCGAATGAAAGAACGTGAAGAGACACATTACAAGAAATTGTTCAATGAAAAGTTTGATTGTTTTTTAAAAGAATAGATTTGTTACCTAGATTAGAGAAGTGCGGGATCTAGTCACCAATCTAGTCACTGTGGCCTCAAATTGGCCTATTGTGACACACCCAATAAGTACAAATTCTCTGACAGTCTTGTATTCATTAAAAATTCAAAGATATTCTTGGCAGATTTGTCTAAAATTTCTGGCGATTCTAGGTAGAACCTATTACACCATAGGCGGGTCCATATTACACCAGTGGCATAGCAAATCCTCTGCTGTTTCCTCGTACTCTTGATTTGTTACCTAATTTCAAAATGAGTGAAGATTAAAAGCATGAATTACTTTAATAATGCTGCAAGATCATAAACTCCTCTTGAGAATTATGAGGATTGAAAGTATTGTAGATACCTGACACATTCGGGAAGAACTGTCATATAAATTCACTAATTCCATGTATAAATTATTATATTAACATAAAGAAGTAAGTAATCATTTCTAAGCAGTTGGTAATGTTATGAAAATTAGTTCATACTAATAGATTGATTCACTGAATAGTATCTATTGATACAAAAATCCTTATTTGATAATTAAGTTTTCAATAAAAGTAGTTTCATTCTTTTAAGGATTCGTAATATATTTACTAAAAGAAATTCACTTAATTTCCATATTTTGCCATTGCTGCTTTAATGTTACAACTGTACTAAATTATTGATTCAAATGTAATTTTATTCAGTCTTTCTGCTTCAATCCATCATATTTTGGGAGAGTCGGAAGCAGTGTTGCCGTTTTCACTTCGATTGAAGTGTTTCACTTCATTTTTAAGTCGAACATTTCCGCACTTCCTCTTTAGCAAAAACACTTCGATTTTCCAGGGAATCAGGCTAATTCTATATAACTGAAATATATCAGTAGTAGTACTTTTTTAATTTTTTTTTTCAAATTATTACTTAAGTAAAGTAAGTTCCAAAGAGCACATTTTCTACAACAAGGTTGGTTCTAAAGATTATTTTCATATTTGAACACTTCGAAAAACCTGAAAACACTTCACTTTTAAGACTTGCAAATTTAAGAACGGCAACACTGGTTGGGACTCATAAAAAAATGTATACAACCATTAATATATGAGAGAGAAAATATATACAACTATTAATATTAGAGAGAAATGGAGATCATCACTAATTACCTAGAGTATAAGAAAGAAGGAGATAGCAACAGTATCATTCAACAAGATTTAAATTGAATGGACGTTTAAGGTGCAAAGTGACATAAAACAGAAATGACAACAGAAACAGAATCCAATACTTTTGCAACTGAGACTATAAAATTTAACGACAAAAATTGAGTGCTTAGCGACAGAACAGAAACCACTCACGTTGAGTTCTTTCTGTTCTATCGCCAAGCGCTAATTTTTTGTCGCTAAAGTTTCTGTTGTAAATGTACAGGATTCTATTTCTGTTGCCGTTTCTTCTTTATGTAACTCTGTACCATTATTTGTTATCCAGTCTTTTTCTGTAAAACATTGCATATACGTAAGGTACTCCAATCGACTCGTTATGTATATTGGCGATTATTTGGGAACCCCTGTCATAAATTATATGTTTAACGGAATGGAAATCAAACCATCAAGAGTGGTGAGAGTGAATGGTTGAGTGAAGTTAGTACTTCATTTTAATTTGATTATACTCGTATAACATAAAATTATTTGACATTGCTTGGGAATGAAATTTAAACTGCACTAGCGAAGCAGTAGAAGGAAATGGCGATGAGAGAAAAGTGCTCATACAAATTAAAATTTTAGTTAATTAGCAAAGTTTTTGCCTTTATTTTTACAAACTTTGAATGATCTTTGTTGATTCAGCAGTGCTATTCCTCTAATTAAAGTTTAAACTTTAGACTGGGAACTTCATCGGCTTTGTTTATTTATTCACTGTTGACGTTGGATTTGACTGTCAACTTACTCTTGATATGCTGAACACTCTTCGTTGTAAAATGAATCCTAAGGTATCATTAGTGTTTGAGTAGAAAGAGGTCAGAAAGAGTAGGGGGCTATTTGGAGAAGTAGGATTAAGGACACATGAATACTATCTGTAGAAACAAAATGGAGGCTACGCCAAATAACCAACAAAACCACAATAAAGTAATTGGACACTTTATTCCTTTTAGCCATTTGGCAAGAAATCCTTAAAAGGAAAACGCCTCACAAAACAACCATTCTGCCAAACAACCACACATTTGTTTATTCACAATTGTATTTCCATAGATCCGAACTTAAGCTTCCTTTGATGTTGTATAAGTTCTTCACTAGGCGACATTTGGGTCACTCATACACTTCATCCTTTGACATGGGATAAACCATCTATTTGTCAAATTTGGAATTATTTCAATTTAAGTAGCCTCCCATTTGATTTGCCGTTTCTCTTGCTCCTTGAATACTTAACTTATAGGCAACATTATTACAGTAGTCTAAAAATACTGTCAGAAAATTGCCACCACGAAAAATAAATAATAATAAAAATAATTGTATACCTTATATCCTAGAAGAGGACATAAGAGGATACCATGTCGACTTCAACCATCTTTGGGGATTTCAATATATCTCATTATTAGTGCAATTTCCTTAAATCGAAATGAAATGTCAGTCCACATATTAAAGTGCTGCTTATTTGTGTACTCCTGATGGCCAGGACAAATGTTTGTACGTATATGTCACACACACACAAATACGCAAACACACACGAACGGTGTTGGAAATGTCAATAGCACAAATGCACACTTGGGCATATAATTTGCGCTTCCTTTATATCCGTAGTAATGCTGGGCAATTGCAATATTTCCGAAAGACTGACCCCACACAAATGACACTAGCAGAGCTTTTACAAAATGACCACTGTCAGATCCGGATGGCAATGACTTGATTTGCTGTGCACATTTGGGGCGGCAATCGCAAGGACGAAGGACCTGCGGCACAAAGCGATTCTGTGCTCGTGTGTGGACAAAGTGTAAATGTGCAATTTCCTTTATTTCAAATACGGAAAACATGATCAATGCTAGGAATGAATTTCGCCCAGCAAGGACTTGCACACTTGTGAGGTTGGTAACATGACAAAACGAGTTAAAACTGCGTACGCTTCAATAAGTTACTGCAAATTAATCGAAAACAAATTAACTGAACGTATTTTCCAAATTACTATTAGGATTCCAATCAAATTCTTGCAACTAATTGCAATTAATTATTTAATTAAGGACACGCCTCAACTGAATTGAACCGCCCATTTAAACTTTGTGGCGTTTTGAAACTGAACAATTTAATGTCAACAATTTAAACGGACAGACAGACTGACAGACATGCAGGGGAGCAGCCCCTACTTCAAATGGACCACTCTCGCAGGATAACGCTCAAAATGCCACACCACAGAAAAAGTTTTTATGCAACTGGCTCCTGCCTTAAGCCATTGTAATATGTTGACTATCAAGGACTGTGTTGCACAATGATTCACTAATTAGTTATTCAACTAATTAGTAAAATACTCGTATTTGCGAGTGCTGTTGGAATTTCATTGTTGCTTTGGGAAATGAAATTCATAAAAAATCATTTTTCATTTTTGTAGACAACTTTTCTCTCCATCACAATGCAAACAATATTACAGAATTACTTTAATATTTCGTCACTTCATTTATTTTAGTTTTTTAATTGCAATTACATTAATATACCCCGCTGGCAGGCATTCTACCTCTGTGAGACTATATACACATTGCTAGTAGCAACACTCAATGTGCAGAGTTTGTTCTTATGGCAGATTGGAATATTTCCTGGAATTGTAGAATTAAGGAAAAGAGTGGGGGAGAATTATAGAAAAGAAGATCAGTTCCCTTAAGATTTAATGACGGTGAATTGTGATTTGTCTGCTGGAATTACGTCACATTAGCTTGCAATGTTCAATATTTCATAAAATATTCAAAAACAATATCAAATTTTTTGTTTTCTAAGATCAAAATACAGTCCAAGAAAAACAAAGCTTAAACTAACTAATTAACTAACTAACTATCTAATATCTTTTTTTTTTATTTAAGTTACTTCAACGATGATCTAATATCTTTCTGAAAGTGTTTTAATTGTAAAGTATACTAAAAATAGAGGCAAATAAAAAAGGACTAATTTTTTAACAATTCTGAAAATAATTTTATTATAAGAAAATTATTATTATTATTATTATTATTATTATTTAGGTATAATAATAATATTAAAAATAAGTTTCTTATAATAAAACCATAATTATTAATTATGTCTGTAGGGTTTAAGGGAATGAGTACTAACAGCCTTCGACTCCAAGAGAAAAAGTGTTTTTTAGAAAGAAGCATTTTTGAGACCAAGCCAAGCCAGGGGAAGGATTTGTACCCACGACCCCCCAGGTGTACAAGAAACGTAATTTTCATTCCTCATTCTGAATTTAACCATTTTTTTAAGTACATAACTCAAACCCAAAGCCAAGCTTTTCAATTTCATACGAGTTTTATTATTTCTAATTTAAAGAAATATATTTTTTTATAAAACTGTTAATGCACTTAGGGATCCAAGTTTCGAATCCCTCCCAGGTCATGGTTTCCTAATGTTTTTTCTATCTTTTTTTCTTCAAGTCTAAGAGTAATAATCATTACTCAAGACCTTCAATTAATTATGGTGAATTTAATAATTTGTACAAATATTTAAATTTTCAGCACAAAATACGGATGGGATCTTTCCTATTTAACTTCCATTCTGTGACGCCATTATGTAAAGAGCGTATATTTGATAAGAACGATTGTCGCACTACACTCATTTTGATTTCAATCATAATTGCAATAAAGTAACTACACCATAGATCGATGCATGTGTGTTGTCTTTAGTAGTGTGTGTATTGGGCCCATTCTGTTTTAGTTGAATATGCGTATTTGGATTGCCTGTGGCACTAGAAATGCCGCAATTAATCCATTTGGCAGACGAAGCCAGCCGCTGTGGGGTTATTGTGTAATTGAATTACGCGTCGGATGTCCATGCAGCCACGGGCGAAATGCAAGCAATTTGGTAATGGCATTAATGGTTTAGGTATTTACAGTGAAACCGAGAACATGAACGCAACTATTTAACAATTTTTAAAACTAAATTGCATTATACTTGTAATTAGAATAGGTTTTGTTTAATTTTAATTATATTAATGGGAGATTACATGGAACAAATATAAAATGTTAGTCTATATTATCAGTAATTAGCTGTGCTGCAGCAAAGGATAACATTAATTTTTTAATATTTGGAGATGATGGAAGTTGATTTTCTTTACAATATTAAATAAAGGATAATTATAAAATGACGGCTAATTAAAGGCAATCAGTACTTTAACACTGTGGAAATTAATGCAATGTCCTCAGTGTGATGGCGTAACTGTATTATAAGTCTGAGACATTGGATATATCATTTATTGATTGAATACTTGGTCACTTTTATCCAAGTTTCTATCTATTGTCATTATTTTCGGGAACATTGTACGCTTGTTTTATCGTCCTTGGTTATACGAGTATTCCTCAAAACTTCATGTATATTTTTCTTTGGAATAACACTTCTATTTATTTGTGATCAATAAACGACGTACTATACCATGATTCCGTTGAAATAACCGACAATGAAATGAAAGCACCATGATTCCATTGAACAATGAAATGAAAGTGCTCATTCCTAAATGACAATTGTGATGGACCAACGCTGCAGTATCGCTTTGGTCGGCAGGCCGCAAAAATTGCTCATTATCTTTTCTCCATGTAATTGATTGTGTTCACTCAACTTCATTATCAAACAATCATCTTAATAATCACTGTATCATCATCATCATCATAATTGGCGTACAACCATTTCTGATCATTGCCGCGTTATCAGCCTTCGCCAGTCGTCTCTGCTTCGCGTACGCTGGCGCCAATTGGAAACACCAAGTGCAGCCAGGTCCTCTTGAACTTGCTCCTTCCAACGTAGTGGTGGTCTCCCTCTCCTGAGTCCGCCACCCGGCGGCATCGATTCAAATACTTTTTTCGCCGGAGCACTTTCATCCATTCGCACAACATGTCCCAGCCAGCGCAGCCGCTGTATTTTAATGCGCTTAACTATATCAACGTCGGCGTACAGCTCATACAGCTCGTTGTTCCATCTGATTCGATACTCTCTGTAGACGCATATAGGACCATAGATCCTTCGAAGAATTTTTCTCTCGAACGCCCCCAAAGCTCGCTCATCGTTGTTTGTCATCGTCCAGGTTTCGGCACCATAAAGCAGGACGGGAAGGATGAGGGCTTTGTAGAGCGTAATTTTTGTTCGTCGAGAGAGGGCTCTGCTTCTCAATTGCCTACTGAGCCCAAAGTAACACCTGTTGGCAAGAGTGATTCTTCGCTTGACCTCCTCGCTGACATCGTTCGTGGTGTTGATGCTGGTTCCCAGATAAACGAAATCCTTCACAACTTCAAAGTTGTAGTCGCCAACAGTGACGTGGTGTCCAAGACGCTGAGACTCTTTGTGTGTTGACACCAAGTACTTCGTTTTGTCCTCACTGTATATATTCAAGTACTATCTAAATATATACTTGCTATATATTATTTGGTTTTTCATAAGTCGTGTAAGCAAGGAGCGCCTGTCAATTCCTGCCGTTATCGAATAATCTGATGATTAAGAGTTTAGGAATTGCAATGATTTTTCTTGTGATTGCATGTGTAATTTCATATTTCATTTTGTTATTTGAAGGAAGTATTGAGTGACCAGTCCACGGTGTGGCTTACTAATACAATAAGACTTTCAATACAATTTTACGCACAATACGAATAATATAGTTAAAGTGACTGCAATTTTCACCAAGCAAGATATTGTCACTATTTCCAGGAAGGATATCAAACAAACAAATAATTATTACAGCATAATTTTAGGGATATGTCTGTGATCTGGATAGCAGTATACACGATACGTTAAGATTTCTGATGGACATGTATTGCCTGCAATTATCGGAGTAGTTTCCATTTGCATAAGACCTCGCTAAGCATGAACTCGTTGAGGAGTGAGTCCTGCGAGATATTGACATTAAAATCACCTGATATTAAAAATCATATATCGGGAACTGGTTCATAGGCGGGTCTGTTGTTGATCATCCTTCGTGTTCGTGTTCGTGTAGTTTAAAAAATTACAAGACTGTAGTCGCATTTTATTTTCATTCTGGACATTAAATAAACATCTCAGACGGACATTACATAAACATCTCAGACGGACATCACAGGATTTCTGTTAAGAAGATCTTCACAACTTTACCAACGCGTATGATCAAAGTTTCACTCGTTGAAATAAACCTTCCATTCTATCCCAAAACGATAGTGTTAATGTTGCCCCGTGATACTTATCCTTATATTGCTATCCATTAATCGGGCTTTTCTCAATTGGAACCGTAGACATGTAGGCCCAAACTTATAGACGTGTTCACATTTCCGGTCATAGAAAATTTCCTAAGCTTCAGTTTTAGCATTCATTCTGATATCTGTCAAGTTTAATGCTGTGTTCTAAACTTTCAATGCAAATATCTTCGTCAGCAGCGCACACATTTTTAAAAGAGGGAAATAACCCCTTCTGCAATCCATTAGTCGTCCTCAGATTCGTTTACTGACACAGCCCACCACAATTTCTTGTTAAATTCAAAGTTTTCCAACAAATTAATTTGGTCAACATTTACAGTTGGTCAAAACCAATTGCATAAATATTTATGTATATGCGTGTGCGTGTGTGTTTGCATGTGGCTTGTTGTGCGTAATGCGTTTATTTCGATTTACAAGCCAAAATTCAAATCAAATACAAACAGACCCAGAGGGGCACAACACTCCGAACCTGTGCATATGAAAATTAATTATTCGATTTAGCAAATAAAGCAAACTTTCATAAACATTTAAGGGCAGAGCCAAATCAATGTTTACCTGCAAACAAAATTGTCGATTTGTGTGCTTAATATAAAATCCAAACATTGAATTACGAGCAAATTCACAAATGCGATCCATGATGTTTCAAAGATGGCGGAGGAAGAAAGTGTTCTTGTATTTAATACCTGCAAATGCGAGGCTCCGGTGCCACCTCAATTAACAAGAAAATGTTGATGTTCTCAATTTCCCTCATTCACCGCAATTTCCACTTGTACGCGTACTTCTACTTGCACAAGTATCTTGTGTCACGCCGCCCTCCCTCCACGCTCTGTGATAATTAATGTAATTAATTAACACTGACATTCCACAAGATAATTTGCTGCGAGCAGGAATGATGAGTCGTCTGCACCGGAGCAGGTTAATTCCGTCCTTGCTGCTGTAATAGTTACTAATTAAAATAGAAATACGCGCGGTTGATGGGCGTAGCGGAGTCACTGAAAGCTGCCATGATGGCATCAGTGGTTGGTTATATAAAGTAAAGATATGAGCCGGCGAAATCGTTTAAGATTATTCGTTAAATAAAGGGGCGTTTATAAATTAAGGGGTTGTGGCAGCCTATTGTAGGAGTATGTAAGTACACTGATTTTAGCGCACAAAACAGCAAAATAATGTTTAAAAACTTTAACCAACTACAGTTCTTCACCGATGGCATCATAGCTGTACCCGAAAAATGATACAACATTGTTGATAATAATGGAGCATATTTGGTTTAAATAAACTTATTTCCATACTATAAGAAAACTAGATGAATTATACTAAAAAAAAAACGCCACGAACTTTTTCTCAGACACATTATATCTAGAAATTTAAGAGACATTGAGTCCTAATGCGAATATTTTCGGATATGTTTTGAGGACCAGGGATACGAATCCAAAGTTCGATGGGAAAACTCCACTTCAAAATTGAGGAAATAACTGATTATGTTTATTCATATATTATATCGCAAAATCTGCAAAATAAGTTGTTCTATCTAATATATTCTAAAATAAGATATCGCTATAGTTCATTTCGCACTATTCTCCTACAGTGAATTTAATTATTGATTCATTTATTATGAACAAATAAAAATAAGAAAGCACTATAGTTCATTTCGCTCTATACTCCTATGGTGAATTTAATTCCTGAATCATCTGAGAACTAATCCCACTCCATATAATGGACTTTTGTTTTTGGTCTTCGCATTAGGAACAGATAAGATCAAGATAATTTTTAGTGAACAAAACTGTTTGGTAAAAAAGAGGGTCAAATTGAAACTGATTTATATCCGGAATTTAATTATTATAAATTTGAAGCGAAAAATCTTTTCACGTAATTTTTGAGTTAATGATCAGAAGAAGGTGAAATTGTTGCGAACCACTTCAAATAGAAAAATTCACGTATTCAGTCACACAATCACCAAAATCAAAGATTCGCGCTGTAATTATACGGCATATGTTGATAATTCTTAAAGCAAACTCCGATGGTTCCAAAAAGTGCTCTTTAAGCCTACAAAGAAAACACGCATTTTTAATACATTTCCAAATTTGATAGGATCTCAAATATTCCATGATAATTCGATATACTGTCTATATAGATCAAGGAGAATGCGAAAATCGATAGGTGATCTGACAGGTTATCATCAAGAAAAGTTTCCATAGTATCTTCCTCAACCTTGCCAGTGGTCAACCTTTCATGTGAACGAATAAAACTGATTATAAAGATTAGTCATCATTTTATGGGAGTTAAATCCGCACACTTTGAGTTCAATTCAAGTTCAAGTTCAATAAATTATGAGGTAGCAATGAAAACCATGGAACCGGAGTTTCCTTTAACCCTACAATACTCGTTGTGATGCAGTTTTCCAACCAAAAAGTTGAAAGTGAGAAGCAGTCGATGAAATATGTGCCTGGAGGCCTCGATTTTTATTCTGTGAAATTGTAAATTGAGTAAAATTTGATTACTATGATGGTTTTTAAATTTGCGACTTCGCAGTTCAATTTTAAGAGATTCGTCAAGGTAATAAATTCAATTTTTAATATTCTTATTCGAAGACAGAATTAAAAAATTTTCCATCACCAAAATGCTTGGTGAAAATAATTTTATTATCATGTGCGAACTAATTTTAGCACTATTTCACAAATCGTTCATGGAACAAGAATCGAAAAACCTTTAAAAACCTGATGATCCACTTCAGTGCGCTGTTCTTATTTCTTCATACAATTTTTAACTGTTTTATTCTGTAGATTGTAAGTGTTGTTTCACATCAATGAATCCCAGCGCCCACGAATTCAGAAGAGTGTTTTACAACAATCCAAATGAAAATCATTGCAAGCATTGAAAATTCGATTTCGCCAGTTCCAATCTAAAATAATTAAGTTAAAATAACATATAAAAAGTCGTTGCCACACTAGGTTCCGAAGTAGAGGCTGCCTAGATCTGCCATATACTTATCTCTTTAATGTATATAGAAAGTCACCTCTGTAAATTATTCTTTCTTCATTATAGTGTGCATTTACTGCATTTAAATTCAGTGTTCAACCATAATTTTCTAGTCGAGTAGAATGTAGGCCTGAACTAAATACGAAAGAAAATATGAACGGTATATAAAGGAGACCATACTTTATAGCACTTTAGTGCTAATCTAATGCCAGAAAAGTGCTATGATACAAGTATTGAAGCAAAGCGTGGTAGTAAACTTGTTAGCACTCAAAGGCCAAACAGGCAGGCAACAAATATGAAGATGAGGATAGTGCTGCTGATGCAAATCAACTTAAGCAGAGCAAAGTGAACTGTTGCGGATACGCTAGTTTAGAAAAGTGTTGAGCGATTGGAGCGAACAGGCAGATGCGCGTAAAAGTTCAGGTGTGAATTAATGGTGATATTAATAAACGGTGGCTTTCAATTAGTTTAAATTATTACTAGAATAACTTACAAATACACAACTTACCCAAGTGAATGCAAATTGTTTTGCAACTGTTCAACGAAATAATTTCTATTTTGCTTTCACAAGGTCAACAGGACCATAAATTGTGTCGACTTATCTACTCTGCTCAACCACTTACAGTGTACTATGTTGAATGAAGTAGGTTCACAAACATTTCAATATTAGTTAAGCGAAAATTTTGTATTCATTCCTTCACTCTATTCATATTAAATCTGAATAAAAAATATTCAATTGGATAAATACTTGTAAATTTGTGTGCTAAGAGTGCTCTTCTAGCAAGTGTAATCAAATCAAATCAAATGAAATCAAATAAGTTGTTAGCAAATGTCAATCCACGTCTCAGCGAAAGGAGCTGTGTAGTCATACCTACTCGTGCACTGAAAAAAAATTCTTTCAATATACCAAGTGCTTCTTGAATACATTTTTCAGGCTGAAGGTTGCAGACACATCATGCACTGCAAACTGCAATAGGTGTGCATTAGTGAAATTGAGAGGAATTGAGAGAGAATAAGAGTGTGAGGGTCACACGGACAATGCAGTATAAAATATCAAAACTGCTTTGATATTTTTCGATGAACATACTACAGCCGATGAACTCGTTAATTTTTTGCGTGTTATTTTGCTGCTTTCTGTCAATTTGTTCATTTTTTTCTTTTCAATGCTAATGCCAAAGCGACGGCAATTAATTTTCTTCTTCGCGCAAGTTACATAATGTTACTTACAGTATAATGTTAACTAACATATATGTTACATTAAGCTTAGTAATCTGCTACTAGAATTTTCAGTCTAAGTCTTAAAGTGGTTGAATGCACAATAAAAAAGAATTAGGTTAAAAAAAATAAAAATCTGAAGATTTATTTCGCACTCATGATGTTCACACTAGCACGATGCAGTACAGAATGATGCATGACGAGTGTGTACGCAACTCGTCAATCACATAAGTACAGGAGTGTTCATCGGCAGTTTGCAGTGCATGATGTGGTGTCTGTTAAGGAAAAGGGTGCAAAACACAGCAAAACTTTAGTTAGGAAATTTCTAAAATTCATAATTTTGCCCAAAGTTATTGAATTGATTCTTTCAACTGATGAAGCAAATTTGCATTTTTCGAATGAAGAAATTTTCAGAATAAGAAATATATTTTAATAAATTTAAGAATTAAAAAATTAACTAAGGTAGGTTTTCTTTCAAGTTCTAAAAATATTTTATCGATTTATGCAAACTCTGTATTTTTTTCTGTGTAGCGCTCAGTTTTTGTGTTTCTTCTTTGAATGCAACACACAACATGACGTGATTGACTTTGATTAGTTTATCCTTTGCCAATCACCAAACGTAGTCATAGAATTTAAGCTGCCTGGATGTAGACATACAGCAAGAGGGCATATTATTTACTTACGTCTGCATTTTTCTAATACGCTTGCGGCATTCGGAACTATATTAAATCTCTCCGTGTGGTGATACCTTTTTGCTCCCCGCTGCATTTGCATTCAAAAGATGTGTGCAGATGAGGATATGAAAAGTAGATGTTTGTTCTTGCACAGCAGCAAAAAAGGCTTTGTGAATGGTGTTATTGATTAATAGATGGGCAGTGGTAGTCATTGAATGCAACTGCAAATAGCAAAAAAATATCGATTAGAGTGGGACTGTAGACAGAGCTGGCGATAGTCCAATACATTTCAACAAGAATACACATTCCAGGGAATTGCAAAAATTTAATATCGAGAGGGTAGTAACAAAAATGACTCTAAAGGGCGTTAATATATTGAAAAAAATTCTTAATAAAAAATTAATTAAAAATAATTCAATTAACTGAATGTGATAAACTGAAGAACAGTTTCGGCAAAACGTGAAATTTGGAGAAGCACAGAAGAAGTAGCGGAATCTCACTGCGAGCTGCGACGTTGCCTAATG
Source organism: Clusia tigrina (assembly GCA_920105625.2). NCBI lineage: Eukaryota > Metazoa > Arthropoda > Insecta > Diptera > Clusiidae > Clusia > Clusia tigrina. Next base: position 207,768,410 of record OV050031.1, read on the forward strand.
ATGATTATTTATATATTAGTATTCAATACGTTTGGTCACCCTGGAAAGAGGGCTGGAAAACTAAGAGAATTAGTTGTATAAATAGAGTGTCATCTTTGCTGACAAACCTTCTTCAATAACATCAATGAGCAAGGTTTTGTTTTTAAAATTTTAATGTTTTCTTTGGTCTTATCAATGAAATGGATTTAATTGTGAAAGATCTGCTGAGGTCAGCCTAAATAGTAGCTTCCAATTCACAAGAGAGAGAGAGAGAGATAGATAGAGTAATACCAGAGACCACAGAGACGCGACATTTGAACGTCTCTTGTTTTGCGCACACTTACACAAGCGCAAAACTGCAGTAGTGTGGCTGATTTCCTTCAGAACCAATGATTAACAAACCTATCCATATAGGCAACTAATGATAAGCAAAGACAGTTTTTTTTAAACGTCAGAAAATTTGACGTTGAAGTGTCCCTTCCCTGTGTTCTCTGGTAATACTTTACTTAGTCTTTTTATCCGTGCTGGCACCAAACAGCATTCACTATCCCCTCGTAAAAATTGTACACGATTGTTATGATCAATGGCACACATCAAATGTAAATATAAACCTTTTCACTGATTTATTCATACTGAGCTATTAAACTTTTCTTTGTAAAATATTCATAAAATTTATTTATGTTCTTTTTAGACGAAGAAATGGGAGCGCCGCTTTGAACCGGGGGAAATGCGATAATGTGGAAGGCTGATTGCGAGTCAGGCTGAACTCTTGAATTGTGATTAGCAGACAGAAAGATCAGCGTCGATTCAGTCAGTCAGAAGTTAAGAGCAGTGTAGAATTGTGGTGAAAGTTCTGAGAGTGTTGAAGATTTTGAAAACTTATTTGCAAAATGCAGGACCATGTGTTGTTGCTGCTGCTGGTGCTTCTGTTGAGTGTCACTTTCGCGCTCCAAAGTCCAGCAGAGCAGAAAAGTGTTCCGACATCTGATATAAATGAACGATATTTACAGAAACTGTTGGAGAACTTGAATACCACAGCCGACCCATGTGATGATTTCTTCGAATATGCGTGCGGTAATTGGGCGAAATATTATGAATCGAGGGATTACGTGGATATGCCTGGCTACATGGACAACAAAGTGAATAAGCAACTGTTGGATATTCTCACAGATCACAAGCACCGCAGTGGTATTTACGCAAAGTTGTGGCACTACTATCAGTCTTGTCAGGAGATCGATGGACCTGCATTGAATTACTACTTGAAGTTAGTGCAAACAGAGCTGAACTTAACTTGGCCCATATTTCGTGAGGATTGGCAGTTACCCTGGGAGAATGAGACCAACTTCGATTGGCTGAGTACGGTCGCTCGTTTGCGCCGATATGGCTTGAATGGTGTATTCTTGACGCAGAATGTGAACGTTCGCTTGACTAATGGCAGTCATTTTCTCATAGAAGTGCATCAGCATCAGCCGCGTTTGGAACTTGTAAACAATGATCTAGCACAAATTTTCATTAACTTTGGCATGACAGAGGAGGAAAGTGAAAGTGTTACGAACCAAATAATGGAGCTAGAGGAGAAATTGAATAATATCACCATTGTGGATATTGCAATTGGCAAAGAGGAGGATGATCAAAAGTACAAAAATAGTTTCAAAGAAATCACTCTCCAGGAATTGATGGTTAAAGCGCCGGATATCGATTGGCAGCAGTATTTCGAAATAGTTTTGGAGCATGACTTAAACACCGAAAAGGAGATTGTGCAAATTTTTGCACTGAATTTCGAATACTTTAGCCAACTGGTGACAACTTTGAATAACACATCGAACGAAACCATTTGTTACTATATAATGCTGAAATTTATGTATCAACTTAACGAGGATATGCCCAGAAATAATATTAAACCGACAAAGTGCATCAAGCACTTAAGGGGTTACATGCCGTTGGCCATGAACTTTTTGTACGAGGAATACCACTATAAAGCCAAAAGAAAGGAGACCGATGCAGCTCTGTTAAAAATGGATCGCACATTGCGAGCGACTTTCGAGAAACTTTTGGAGGAGAACTTTTTGGAGCTCAATGTCAGCGAAAAGGCGTACATTTCGGAAGAGCTCAAAACCATGCAATTGAAGATTGGCAACATACCAGCAGACCTCACACAAGAATTTGTCGAAGACTACTACACCAACGTCAGCATTGATGCCACCAATTTCTATGCCAATCATCTGGAACTCTTGAAATTTATCACAAAACAGCAGCAGAGTAAATTGCGAAATGTGCCGATACCACGCCCGCAACTCTTCTATGAACACGATCCGGAGACCGCCAGTTCCTCGTCTCCGGTCAAGATATTCGATAATGCCATACTGGTGCCCTATGGTTACCTGCAACTGCCGCTCTTTCATCCCGACTTGGATGCGCTCTTCCAATATTCGCTGTTCGGCTTCATACTCTCCCACGAGATTGTGCACGCCTACGATCTCTTTCACATCGTCTACGATCAAAACGGCAACTATAACGATTTGGGCTTTGCCATCGCCCATCATTTCTGGAAATACATTGAGTGTTTCGCACAAAACCCAAGCGATCGCCTGTCGGAGAACATCGCTGATGTGGCTGGCTTGCGTCTGGCATATCAAGCCTACTTTGACGACACGCTGAACCATCCGCAAACGGAGCCAGTTGCATTCACTGCGGCGAATCTCACCAGTCAACAGTTGTTCTTCATAAATTCGGTGCAGTTTTTGTGTGGTGACATGGCAAAAATTTCATTAATGAATGTGGAATCATTGAAGATGGAGCATGATATACACAACGTGCGTGTGCAACAGAATTGGGCCAAATTTGAGCAATTTGCAGTGGCGTTCAGTTGCGCGAACGGCACAACCATGCATCCCACGCAAAAGTGTCGATTGTGGTGAACAGAGTATTTTTAGGATTAGTGTACATTTTATTATATTATTCTTAATTAATGGTTTTTTAAGTGTTCTACTTCAGTATAAAAAAACTTGACTAGAGAGAACGATTTTTAATTTTATTGAACATTTTGCTCGTAAATCGTATATATGTATATATAAATTCAGCTTGTGTAGTTGCAATGTAAGCCCAAAAAGCCAAATTCACCGATGAGGACCATTTTTGTCTGGACGGTGTTCTAAACAATAAAACTGTCGTATGTGACCTGGAAATAACACAGACAGATATTAACAGTTATATAGTTAAATAGACAAACAAACGGCAAATTGCCCCTCATGTACAATTGGAGCGCGTTACTCAAAGAAGGCATCTGATTTTTGATTATATTGCTTCATCTTTTAAAAGTCTGGATTGACTTTAATTGTCGATGAAAAATTTTGGAAATCCCAACCCACTTATTATTCAGTCAATTTAAAAAGGCGAACTTTGGGAATGAAAATCCGTTAATCAGGAAATATTATGATAGTATATTCTAAACGATCTATCATAACATTTCCTGATTAACGGAGTGCTTGTCAACTTCCGAAGGACTCATCCTTAAAAATGGCACATACATAAATATGTTGACAGTTAGAACATTATGAAGTCTGGATGGATTTGAGTTCTATCGTGGAAATATAGAATTATTTAAATTGATCAGACACAGTTCAAGGAAACAAGTGCCATCGATAAGTACGGAAAAATAAACATCTGAGAGTAGAGGTGTGAGTTCTTGTACCCATTTCAATATTTCCTCACGAGTACATAAGCCGAGTTTGAATAAAAATCAACATTGGAGGAGTCCGGAAGTAGTTTTTAAATAGCACTGGACGACCAGTAACTGTATATATTTAATCCATTTCATATTACGTAAATGAACCTTATTTGAGTTTTTGAACTGGGTCTGATCTATTTAAATAAATATCTCCATATTTCCATGATAAGTCTCAAATTCGGCCAAGCTTCATATTTTTATACCTGTCAATATTCTTACGTATGTATGTATGTATAAATATGTGTGGATGAGTCGGTCGGAATCTGGCAAGAATCTGTTTCTTGACTAATTGTTTCCTGCAACAATTTCGGACTGTGTTTTTTAGATTTTTTTTTTTTTTTTAATATTCTCTTAGACTTAGACTATCTTGGTGTGTATATTGAAACAGCAGGTCGTTCCGATCAGTAAGTAATGGCAAATCAGAATATTGAGTAGAGAGGTGCGTATGGACCAATCACTTAAGACTATGTGTTTAATTTCAATACAAAGCCGCAGCTACTCATGGGTCCACTCCTGTGCAGTGTTATTAGTCGAAAAGCAAATACGTTAACATTGAAATGGGGCTCTGTTTTCTGCTACAATTCTATTTACAAAATACATTTGGGGGTTTGAGCAATTTAATTCTTTTCCAGACTTTGCTGGGTGTAATAAACTCCATAATCATCACGTGATTATGCCAACGGAATGCATTCAACTCTAAGCGAGTGTTAATCTCTTGTTTGCCAAAACAGACACTCAATTTGTTTTTCAATTTTGTAGAGATTGTTATTAACAATTCATTTTATTTTTTAATACTGTTCTAGATAAATATTTAATAAAGAAATGTTTTGAAGAGCTTTCAAAATAATATAAATTGATTTTTGTTTTGTCGGCACAGCTCATAATTGTTGGGTAAATATAAACAAGACGGACGTTAGTCATCAATAAAAAGCAAGCACCATATAATCAACAACAACGAAAACAACAATCACAATATAAAGTAAACGCATTTGCATATCAAGTTGGCGCTACGACTGCCATGCGCCCCTCGCTTATTAGGCGGCCCGCTAAACCGGCGACTAACACGGCTGACTTGGAGAGAAATGTTGACGCACGAGTGTAAGTGTGAGTGTGAGTTTGAGTGCGAGTGTGAGTATGCGTTTAATTGCGGTTGCTTGCGCCCACTTATTAAATTAAAACTGCACTTTGAGTGGTAAGTTTTGCTACCTTACCACGTTTACGTTTATACGCGAGCGGAGCGAAATGCAACACACAAGTGGTAGACGCAATGGCAAATAATTAGTTATATAACGTATTTTTTCTCTTCCTTTTCTAATGGCTTCTGCTGGTTTGATTCGCTAATGCGTTCACTTACGTGTAAATACGAGAAGTAAACTAATTTGAGGGGTTGGGATAAAAATTCTGAAACCGGATTTTAGAATTGGAAAAGAAAAACGGTTTACGACGAGTGCAGTGTAAAAAAGGAGCAATGCATGCAGCTATAACTCTCAGCAAAGTGTGGTTAACTATAATCGATTAGTCTGAGACACAAACACGAATTGCCACCGCACTTGCACAGAATAAAATTTATTACAATATTGAGACTAAAATGAATCAATACGACTATGAATTGACCAGAATAGGTTATAAATATAAATTGTATGCTTTCATTTAAAATGAAAATGCGTTTGAGATAAAGACAATTGCTGCTGCGTTGCTCATACGCCCCGTTGTGGCATATGGCACTGATCGCTGGATTCAATTAAAGCCCTGAAGTTAAATGAGGACGGGGTCACTTTTCAGCTGTAAAAGTCTTTGTGACTGAATATAGTTGACTTAATTCAGGTGCCATCAGGCACTGCCACGGTTGAAGATAACAAAATTGTACACGAATTGGCGAGGTAAGGAGAGGATTTAAATGAGTTAACCAGAGACCTAGGCAGCCGGAGGTAATACCAATATGGGCTTCAGAAAAACGCTCCTCTCTTAAACAAGAATGCTTGAATTTGTAAAAATAAGATATAAACACATAAGAATAGCTAAGTTCAACTCATTCAGATTGCGGATATATAAGTGGTAAGCCATAAAGACGTACGTGGATGAAATTTAGGTCTTGAACGAGACTATACCAGATTGGAGTTTATTCATAGAGGGAGAGCAGTGTAAGCGATGGGCAAATTGATTTATATACATGAACTAGATCTATCGATGGATTTAGCACATATAAACAATTCGCTCTGAAGTCGATCGATGGAGATAAGAATGGTACATATAAAAAAAATCTATCAGAATTCCAGGAAATACCACTAATTGAAATGAAGAAGAATGATAACGGAAGCTAAGAACGTCTTTAGCCACATGAATAATAAATTAGAGATTTTTAATCCTTCCATTCTGCAGTCAAAAACATAATGTATACAACTGAGTTCTCCCGTCAGTGTCTTCTACAATCACGGCTCGATGTATACTAAAAGACCAACTCCGAAAAAAATATTGCCAGATTGAAAATCATACGACTAAAAAAAACACCCTTTACTTCATATTGTCCTGTTTAAGGAATCATCAAAAATAAAAAAGGGCTAATCACATGTTCTCCGGAAAAAAATATTTCAGTGGAGTTACTTTTCGTGTAATAATACATTTGAAATATATTTCATAGCCTGAGATAGGGAGCAATAAATTAGGTTTTCATTTAATAAATATATTCGTTATATATATAAATATATATAACAAATGTCCCATTATTCAAATTGTAAGTTTTCATAGGGAAGTACTTTATACGATGATCTAACGCCAAATGCCCCTGAATTAATTCTTCGTGTTTAAGAATAAAAAAAACATGTTCTTATGCGTACATGTTTTTTTTACAGTTTAAGACAAACGAGATTGAAAAATAAAATCCAGTGAGGGGCGATAGAGAAGTCCCAACACCATTTAAGGAAATACCACTTTGAGATATCATTTTCCATTTTTGGACAACAAATGTATACAATTTATATATGATATATGCGTCTCATTACAACAGAATAGTCCAGCCCACCAATGAATCAACTAAGCTCACTACTTCCGAAATCGTGACTGAATTGTTAACACAAGGTGAACAAAGTTACTGGCGGTATTCCATTCATACTAAAGCCAACTATAGAGTACCATCTGCCAAATCAACCAGAATAAATAGTGAAAAAATCCTGAGTTTTCGTCTACACTCGTTTACAAATCCAGAGTACAGCAAGTGCAGTGATGCAGTTCAATTGTAGGCATTCAACTTCACAGCATCATTTCATTTATTTCATTATTTCTGTTATTTTTCCAATGCCAAATTCCAACAATATTATTCGAGCATCCTCACCAGTGTTCGTGAGATATTTTTCATTAATAAAGTCTGTTTTTAACAGGTGGAGAGAAATGGCATTTCTATGAAATTGCATTGCACAAAATTGCAAACTTGATTTTCATCGAATTTTTTTAAATTTTCTAGGACCGCCGCGTTACCACAAACGTAGCCATCACTCGTGTTGCAAATTTGTAAGTGCATTAAGAGCATATTTCAATGAAATGCTCCGGTTGGCAAAACAAGTTTGCTGCTTTCCATTTACGCCCACATGCATCAAAAGTAGTAAGTGCAGTTAAATGCAGAGTGTGGGGGATGTTTCTGCTATTTTCTTTCATATAAAGTTGGTGCAAACGAGTATGCCCATAAATACAAGTAAGTTTTAATTGAGCTCCTATATAAAGGCAACAACTCAAGTAAACTAGATTCTATATAAATAAATTTCATTACTTCAAAGGTTAATTTTGTCTTATATGAGTAGTGTGTTTTGTCTTATATGAGTATTGTGTATATTGAGTATAGTGTGTTATGAGTGATGTCCAACTGAATTTTCGATATTTCTACCCAGGGTTGTGGAGTCGGTATTCGAATCGGTGTCGCGGAGTCGCTGATTTTTGGGTATATTCAGAACCGGAGTCAAAATATTTTCAACTGCTTCCAACTTCATAAAATTATGTATAAAATATTTGTAATTTATAAATGAACTGGAGAATTAGCAACGTATTTGTAGTTTGTTACAATTGATTACTCATGCGAACACAAATTACAAGTCAACGGATTGATTTTATATTCCTTTCTATTATTTTCCGCAATAGTCACTCTATGTACAAATTTGGTATGCTCAGATGCATTTATGATCTTAATATAATTTAAGTTTGAGCCAGAGTTGGAGTAGGAGTCGGGTTAATAAAATTCTAGTGGTGGAAGTCGGATTCGGAGTTAGAAACATTATTTGCTTCTAATCATCATTCTGTATGTTCAACGATAACTTGGAAAGTATACAAGATATATATTTAATTAATTTTTACATTGAAGTATGTATTGAGAGCTACAAAGCAATTGTTCAGCGTCGAGAATAGCAGCGCATCTTCTGGGCATACTTTCAACTAGTTTTCAGCATACTCCGTGGAAGGGAACGCCATATTTTTTTATTGTTCGGCAGAGCTGCTTCAAATTGAAAACAGGCTTTCCTGCAAGCCAACTTTTCATAATAGCATAGTTTCTACAGGATTGACATGTGGCCATTGTGATGGCCAATCCATTGTGAATACGCCATATTAATTCTTCCACTCGCGGTAAAGACGACTCCGATAGTTTGGGTCATTTTTGTAGAACCCAAGCTTCAATAGTAGGTCAAAACATCCTTTAACTGATTTCAGAAGGCCACGCTTGTATACTTTCAAGATGAATTTGCATTCAAACTTTCCGTGAATCGGAGCAAAGTCCCAAAACTACGGTCTGCGAACATTCCCAAATCTTAACTTTCACAAGGGTGTTTGGTGGTGCATTGCATAAATTGTTTATTGCTGCTTAACCTGGTATGTTTCACCGGATCACGTGCTTATATAAGCTATTCATCGTTAAACACCACATTCGACCAATCGCGATTACTGTTTTCACTTGCCCAGGTCCTTCGATTTTCTATATGGTCTGCCGTAAGCAATGGTTTCGAGGTTGTAGAGCGAAATTTCACCTTTACTTCGTGTAAGCGCTGCCTGATTGTGTTGAGACCTATGTTAATTGCTTTCTGGAAAGTTTTGTCCTTAGCTTCCAGCAGTCGTAGAGTGTGATTCTGCTCGAACAGCTTCAAAATCACTTTCATCCTGCTGACTGAACGATGCTTCCCGATGTTTCTCGTGATCCGGAACGTCTTCTACGTTTTTGGTTCCACTTCTTAACGGAGTAATTTGATTTCTTAATTGTTTTAGCTGCAGCAGCATACGACAATTTCGATCCTTTCAGGTGTGTGTTTATAAAAGGTTGACCTCATATCACTTCGCGTATACGGAACTAATTTCGTCAAATGAAGTATCGAGTAATACTGATCTGATCCTGTCACGGGCTTGGTCTCCAAAATGATTCTTTCTATAAAAATCCTTTTCTGTTCGAGTCGAAAGCCTCTGTAGCTAGTACTCATTCCCCCAACACCATGCACTCATAATTAATTATGGTGTAAGATATACTAATAATAATAATAATAATAATAATAATAATAATAATAATACTGATCTGATATGCCATTGACGTCGTAGACATGTAAACAAATAATCGCAATGTTAGAAAGAGATAGTTGATATGCACACTTTAACTACCGGCGTTTCTCTTTTGATAAAAAGATTGTAAGTACTATGATTATCACTTGTTGGTTGGGGAGTAATAAGTTTAGAGCAATATGAAAAAGATGACCTTTATTAATATTATTGACAGTATGAGTACTGATCTAATAATATTGAATGAGTATGTATACAAAAACAATAACGAGAATAAAAGTAGCTGATTGTCGCACGGCAGTACTCGTAAAAACAGAGTTTACATTCTATCTTCGGTCGTAATTTAGGTATGTTGACCAGTGTCTTCTCCATTGATCCAATTGGATCAAAAATTATATTCTTTTTCAAATTTTCGTTTAGCACTTTTTTAATGTTTTGATACTTTTTTACGGCTACCACTTTTGATAAATTTTTTCTTATTTAATTTTTTATTTATTTATTTAACAGAGGAATAATTATAAATATTTATTACATTAAAGTAAAAGGTGCTGGCTACCAGGGCCTTCGGTACTCTGGTGAACTAATTATTTTCCCTGAACAGTATAGTGACGATATGTGACAGTTTTCTTATATATTGGCATTAGTGTAAGGCAAATTCTCCATGGCATTTTTGTTTTCATCACTTTTCTATTGCTTTGAGGAAGTGTGCTGTGCGGCAAATTGTACCGATAATTATTCTATTTTATATTAAAAATAAAATAAAAACCTTAGCTCGGTGCATCCTAGGAAATAAGAAAAACACTTTAACTTTTCTTTAAATTTATTTAAATTGAATTTGATACTTATTTCCACTTGTTGTGATACTTTTCATTTTAAGGCATCAGCAACACCGACATCGACTGTTATAGTAACGAGTGCTATAGTGATGAAAAGTTATTTTCCAACAGAAACTTCATTATGCGACAGGAAGAAGAAGGTAATCGAAATATCGCTTTATACTTCACCTTCCGCTTCCTGTGAAGGTTTTTTTGTGAATTATGGAAATCCTCCTTTTTGATTTACTAGTAATAAGTGAAAAAATCTATAATTAGTTCTTTGGATCATTCAAAGGAAACGTTTGTCTAATTTATTCTTTATCATAGGTAAATTTCTTATTGGAAGTATGGAGATACGAGAGGAATCGCCTTTGCAGTTGGTATCGTTCAAACTTAAATTACTCCGAATCCAAACTAAAAAAGTGCATCCAAAACTTGGATTATAGAAACAATTAAAATCAATAGAATTATGTGAGTAAGTCAGTAGTAGTCAATTCAGCGAAAATTAAGATTATTTCTCAGCGAACCACCGTAATAATTTTCAGAAGAAGAATTATTGAATCAATAGAAATATTTATATAACCTCTTTTTGTTTTAATCATGTTTTCAATTTACAAACAGTACTTCGATTTAGTTTAAGTGTTTGTATATTTGCAGGTTTAGTGGATTTAAGATCCGAATTGGAATCGTACAATTTTGTGCTGACCTTAGTTATTTGTGATATCATTATATCAACCTGAAATATGAGCGAAACGCTCACTGATATTTATGAAAACATGGTCTTAGCTGAAAACTAGTTGTTTTTCTTTTGCCAATAATGTATTTATGGGCTTATGCAAATGTTTCTTTCTGTTACCATGTTCAAACAAATTAACTCAATTGGCATGCAAAGCTCCAACAAAGTTGATCCACCCTTGCTATTGGTACGAGTTTTGCAAATCCGTTTTTATTTTATTTTATGTTCTGCTACACAGCCACAATTTAAATGTGGGTGGTTCGGTGTTCCATTTTGGTTACCAAAAGTTGCTTGCATTTGTAAACTTTTTTTTACAGAAATCATGTTGAAAAGAATAAAAAAAATTAAATGAAAGGCTTGATTCCAAACATGCGATATTTTCTTTCCGAGCGATTAGCACCAATTCCATGATTATATATGGAATATAAAGATCAATATATCTTTATTTAATTGGAACTATTGAAAGACCCAGTGTGAAAAGTACAAATTTGTATCTTAAATAAATTAATTATGTTATAATAAGGTTTACAAATTAATACTAAATTTGAATGATACAATAAAAGCAACCAAACCAATATTGCATCGACAGCCAGCAGTCAAATCTCCATTCATCATTATTCAAGCTACTGCTGCGGCTTAATAACCCATGTTCGATTGCTGGTCCAAGTCGTTAAATTAAGTTGTTGAATGCTAAACTCGATTGTCGGCTTGCCTTATATTTCCTTTTGCTGAGTTAGTAGCTACAACTTTCTTTGATACCTGTTTACCATATTCGGGTTATAGTTTGGATTTCATTGCCAACTGAATGAGAAACTGAGTTTTGTATGCAAAATGAAAATGTGGTCATCGTCTGAACGGATGCCACAGATATTGTATCCACTGATATGGAGCCAAAAAACTACTAACTATGAGATGGATTATTTGTAATTTTGCTGAAATCTTTTACAAACATTGAAATGCACCGCAGACTAAAAGAGCATTTGTGTAGCAATAGAGTAATCTTTATTATATCAGTGACTTTACGGACAGTCTTCTGAGAAAGCGGTAAACTTTTAACAACATTTGTTTGCTTTAATTTCATTTTCTTTGTTTATAACTTTGCATTACTCATCTTTGTACTCGTACGAATACACAATAAAATAAACGCATTACCAAATGTAATAAAATGTAGTCAAGTCATTTTTAAGAAGAATTATAATGCTTCTAGAAAGTTGCTACTACATATGGTCACCTCTTATTGGACAGTTTTTAGAAAAAGAGTATCCTATTCCTGCGCTCTGCTCTTTTTCTAAATACGAACAAATTTCAAACCTAGTAAGTAAAACTTCCTCAAATCGCAGAGAAAAATATTTGGCTTACGATTGAAATAAATTTACTACGGACTGACCTGTGGAGTTATTCAGTACTTAAATAGGCACGGTGGCAGTCCATAAGGAAGTTGTGAATACATTTTGTAGTTAAAACAAAAATAGCACCCGGAACTTTGTTCAAGTTGAACAGTTAATCGAAGAAGGACAATTTTTATGTTTCCCTTTTCAGCTCTTCACCTACTCAACTTTTTATCGACTGATTTGTGGATTCCTACCAAACTCTGCTTCCATACACAAAACTCTCGCCTAATCGCTTTTGTTTGTAAATGAAGTACATGAGTGATCGAACCTCTTTATCCTTATATAGATTTGGTATTGTTTCCTCTAATCTCTACATTGTGCAGGCATATACTGGCTCAGTTGAAATGCCATTATCTAGACAGAATCAAAGCACAATTCAAACAAATTTCGGTTCTCTTTACAATTTCTGAGAATGACAGCTATTCCAGAACCTGTTTTTTGTGTCTTCGGTTTACTTCCCCCTGTTCCCTTCTCATACTTCAAGAGCAATAAGACAACTGATAATTATTTTTATTCTTATTGTTTTGAATTTGTTGTGACTTTTCTTGTTGCTTTTGTTACTGAGACCCATAATTTATATTTTGTGGACATTTTTCTGAATTCTAGATCAGGGATGGTCAGCTAGAAGCTCTGTTTGCTATTATAGAGCAAAAACTATATTCTGGAAATGTTGTTGTGGGGGGGAAACATATCCCGAAACAAATGTTTGTATGTTTTCTTCCGATTTTATTAACGTGAATGTTGTTCAATGCTATTATTTATTATTTTATTTTATATATTATATTATTTCTCCTTAAATATTATACTCTCTTTAAATTTTATTGGTGCCCATTCTTCAATTCTAGCAGAAAAGGACAAGAAAAAAATCTTTGGTGCTAACGAAAAGTTCCCAATCTAATACGGAAGTGGCAAAAATAATAGTTCATCTCCTGTTTATTCTTAACTGTGGAAAGTGAGGATTAAATACTGAACGCTGATAACTTTTTGGTTGCCTACTGAGAGCCTCTATTTGATAGTTATTAATAATCTAATTCTATATAATTTTCTTTTGTTCAACATTTTTCGTTTGACACTTTTTAACTGCTTCAGATTAAGTTTAGCCTGTCTCGGTATATGCTCCAATTGTTGTTAACAGATTTCATGCTCCTCTCCGCTTTCAATTAAGTTCAACATTTTTTAAATAAAAAATAAGCTGCTTGCACAAACAGTGGTTAATATGATTCAATAATCAATAAAGATTGAAGGACTATTACAAAATATTCCTGATGCAAATACCCTCAGAAAAGAAGTATTGACATAGAAGAACTTTTCAATTTATTCGAATTTATAAATAAAATTCATACAAACTCCCAATTGAATGATTAATTTGCATATTGCAGACATAAACGTGAGAAAATAACAATTTAATAACGTTGAAAATGAAAACAAAATTGACAGTTCATGATTGAACTGACCGCAGATTGTAAAAAACGAGGTGCAAACGTAATACTGTGTTTGTAGTTTTACCACATGAAATCCTCATGGCTCAGAAGCCGCAAACGCAATTAACCCACATTGAATGGTTTTCTGCTACAAACCGCAACTTCATTATGCAAGTGCCAAACCAACTGAATTGACGTTAGCAGCTTGCGTCATTAACCTGACAAAAGCAATTGATTTGAAAAGGGAATATGCGCGTAATATGACGAAAGACCAAAAGTAATGAAGCCGCATTAATTTAATGAGCACAATTTAGTGCCATATTGAAGGGTGGGTGGGGTCAAAACAGACACCAAGCCAAATACAACAACAGAAGAGTTAATGGAAGCTTTTAACTCTAACAAAACAAGCAGACAAGAGAGTGTTAAAATTGCAGACACGTATGCAAAACAAGAAAGAATGTGATATAAAAGCAACGCCTGATTGCATATCAAGTGACCAATTGCCACCACTGCACCATACCCCGCGCCCCACACGTACCATCAGAGGCATGCACACATACCCATTTAAAGGAGCTTCGTTTGTGGGTTCTTGGGTCATCAATGCGGACACAATTTCATTCATTTTCTTTCCGCTTTGTGTGCTGAAATATCGTGCGAAATTCTTAAATTGTCCTACATTTAGTTTAAATTTTATTAAGAAACCCTACAAAGACCTCACTAATTTAATGGAAAAGCTGCATTTATTTAATGAACTGTTTCTTGCAGCTTTCAATAAATAAATTGTTCACAGTTTCTAACGAATTTAAGTATTCAGTATATACGAGTACTTTAATCCTTGTCATCCGAGTGGCTGATAAAGCAAAAGCAACAGCTAAATTAAAATTATAGTTACTTAAAACTTTTACCTCCATTGTGGTATTATTCTTGACCCCAGGGGGAGCTCATATTAGGCCGAAGACAAAGATTCCACGGTGATATAATCGTATGGTTCTTATAGGCCCTACAGTCTTAGTTGAGACAATTGTTAAACTGTAATATTTTGACCCCAGTAACAAAGATTTAAATCGGGTTATACAGACTACGAGATATGCTACACCCTTAAAAAAAATATGAAATATTGTTCGCATATATATATATATATATATATATATATATATATATATATATATATATATATATATAAATATATATATATAAATATATATATATATATATATATCACTTCAACGGCCCTGAACCCTTTTGTGGAATATCTTCCAATACCATTGGAGGTCTGCTGAAGAAGTGTACAGATGCAAAAAGAAGTCAAACCTGGGAAACTCTAGCGGGATTAAGACAGTCCAAAGCTCTTCTGGGAGATATTAATCCTAAAAGAGCTAAGGACTTAATAAATATGTCTCGGAGTATCAATCATCACTGGCATTTTAAACGGACATTGAAGACTCAACTATCATTTGAACAAGTTGGGTATATCTTCAGAAGCCATCTGTCGATTCTGTGGCGAAAGTGACGAAACCTCACTGCACCTGATCACAGACTGCGGACCATTGTCACACAATAGACTCAGGTGTTTTGGAGAATATATCTTAGATATGAGCAAGATCCCTCATCTTGATTCCTCCAAAATATATGAATTCCTGTCGGAAATTAACCTGACAGAAGATTTATAGATGAGACTATCCTCATCTTTCAAATAAATAGGGGCATCACAATAGATCTTTCAGGTGGAAGTGTATAACACCCTTAAATATATGTATCTATTTAAGCTAAAAGTATGATATGGACAACATTTATTTTAATTCAGAAACATTACATTTTGGATTACCCTTGTGATAATATTGTTCATTCCTCTATGAAGGTGGCGGTGGCATTGGCAATGTTCTGGGATATATTTTTAATATTTCATAACTCACTTAAAAATATAGTTTAAATATCCATTACACTTTCCTTCGTAACTGCTTCAAGTCTTTCGTGTGGTCTGCGGGCTCTTTTTCTGAGAATGCTTCGAGGTTTTATAAGAATTGCATTCATAGACTTTGAGTATGAATCCTACTCAGATTCAACAATGCATATAGGAGTATACTGTCCACTCACTCAAATTATATTATACGATTATTTTAGTTAAACCATTCATGTAATTCTCTGAGGCAGTCCTCATGATATGCAAACTGGTATTTAGTTAACTACTTAAATTTGACGATATTTCGACTATTCTTTTATATATGCACAACTTTGCTTTAATAAAAAATTAAAAAAAAATATTTTCATTCACACCTCGTGGTTTTCCATATTTGCAATATTTACATTTTATAGAATTTATTCCCTTTTCCGTTAAAAAATAATAATTATTGTAATATTGAAACAAATTTGTCACGTGCGCTCCCCACAAACAGCAAATGACAAGTGGCCAACCAAAAAAATCAAAACAAAATGGCCGCCGCTGGGCCTCTCGAAACCCCCACTTAGCCCACCCAGAGTGCCCGCGCGTATATAAAATATTCATAACGCATTTGCAAATGTGCATGCAATTAAATTCAATTAAAATCAAATTTGAAATTATTGGCAGCAATTAAAAAAATTAAGCCAATTTTTCGCAGTAAATAGTAAAACAAAACAAACAAAAAATAATAATAAATTAAATAAACATTTCGAGCTAACAAAACAGATCTGCAAATTCTTTTAATGAATACACATTTTATAACAAAAATTAGCTGGATATATTTGATGCCAGCGCTAACCGAAATGTGGAACCGTTCCACTAATCAGGAATTTGAAGTGTTTATAGCGAAACATACTCATAGTAAGGTACCTCAGATACGATAAGTGCGTATGTGGCAGGAATGCGCGTGCCGTGCCGTGCCGCACCATTGACATTGAAACAGAAATTCTCTTACGTTGAATTAAAATGTGTAAGCACACATTTTCCCTTCCAAATGGCCTGCAAACATGAAACAAAAACCATAAACTTTTAAGATTTATTTGCAGAGTTCAAAAATCGTGCGTCATAGTTTTCCTGATGTTTTGACTGGTTGTAAAATTAAAGGTAGGAAACTTTTGGCATTTCAAAAACTTGTTGTGAAAGCAAGGAATAACTTGGTTTATAAGATTGGCAAGAGCAACAAAGTTGAGCCAACGCTTCGGTGCCGGAACACGTACGTAGAGATGAAAATAAAAGCTGAACTAACTCATAGATGACATGGGGAAGCTTCTGTTCAAGGACACTACTGGGTAAGAAGAGATAAAGTAGCAGAAATAGAAAGCAGAATTACTCAGATAGGAAATGAGGAAGCTTAAGTTTAAAGACACTACTGAGGAAGAAGAGAGGAAAAACTAGAAATAGAAGGAAGCAGAAAGACAGCTCAACGAAAACAAAAATAAAATCCGAAAAATTCTTTATGTGTTGGCAGAAAGACAGCTCGAAAATGAGAAAAATTCTTTAGAAACTGAGATAAATAATACGGAAAGTTATCAGAACAATATATAACAGAATAGAATAGTTTAAGACGCTGTCGGGTGAGAAAATTGAACTCTAAAAGAATCTCTAAAAGAAAATAAAAAAAGGTTTAACAGCATCAGGTGAAAAATGGAGCCAATGCTTTAATGCTTCTCTAAAGAAAAAAAGGGCTCAAAAAACAGAACCGCTGCTATATCACTAACAAATTATAAGGAGGATAATGAAAATCTTCTGGTTTTATAGAAAACAATGACAAACAATAACCTCTTCCTTATATTGTATATCATAAGTATATAATCAGAATTTGGAATGGGACTAGATTAAGGGCAAACTCTTCCTTATATTATATAACATAAGTGTGACGAGTCGAAGATCGAAATTTAATTTTGGCAACTTATAAAATTTATTTCTAAAATACAAAAACAAATCAAAATAACATATAAAAATGTGCTGTGCGTCGCTTACCGTGGTGTGCTCCTCGGCTGTCACTCGTCAACTGAGCAAACCGGCAACACACTCACGATCAGCGAAACACAACATTCAAATAAACGACGGCAGCTCCTGAATGGTCGGCAACTCTTCGGCAAATATTTCTTACACTCCCGACCCCGTGAATCACTTCAATTCACCACATTCCACTTCCAAAACGGCTAGTTTTGAAACAGGTCGACACAACAATCCAGAACTGGTGCGTACATCTGCTCGTCTTACTTGGCCATCAGCTCCTTTGTAGGTTTTTTCTACTCGTCCACGGCACCACTTGTTTCTTGGCAAGTTCGCGTCACATATAAAAACCAAGGCGCCTTCTTTCAAGGAGGTGGTTGGTTGGCACCATTTCACTCGACGTGTCAAGGTGGGCAAATACTCCGCTACCCATCGTTTCCAGAATTTATCTCGTAATTGCCTCGCTATTCGCCATTGCTTGCGCAGCACGCATGGTTTGTCACTGATGTCAGCTGCACCGGGCGTTTGCGCAGTATTCGCTGTACCCAAAATAAAATGATTGGGTGTCAGAGGTTCCTCTTCATCTATGGATATTGGCAAGTGGGTAAGTGGTCTCGAATTGACGACATTTTTAGCTTCTATAAGTAGACATTGAAGTGTATGTTCTCGAGGAGCCACTTCTTTCAGTGTATGTCGCAAAACCCTTTTGACGCACTGCACCATACGTTCCCACACCCCGCCTTCAGAAGGGTTTAATGGGCAATTAAATATCCACTCAACACCTTTCGATGACAACTCCGTCAAAATGCGCTCGCAATCAAATACTTCTGAAAATCGTGCCGCTTCACCGTTTGCTCCAATAAAATTTTTTCCATTGTCGCTACGAATTCGTTTAGGTACACCACGACGATTTATAAAGTTGCGTATGGCCACTACACATGCATCAGTGGACAAATCAAATGCTATTTCCAAATGCACCGCTCTGATGGTGAGACAAGTGAACAGTGCTACCCACCGTTTTTCAGTACGCCGCCCTATCGTTACTAAAACTGGTCCAAAATAGTCCAATCCTGTATAACTGAATGGTCTCACAAAAGGCGTCAATCGGTCGACAGGTAGTGGACCCATTATTGGTGTAACTGGTTTCAATTTCCTTAGTCTGCATATTTGGCAAGTATTGATTACCTTTCGCATTTCTTGTCTGATGCGTACTACCCAATACTTTCTTCGGATTTCGCATATTGTCGCCTCTATATTTTGATGCTTCATTTGGCAATGAAAATAGTAAATAACCAGAGAAGTGAATGGATGTCGAGGCGGCAAGATAATTGGACGTTTCGTTTCATAAGGTAACCAGCTGGCTGCATCTATACGCCCGTATACTCTCAGAACGCCCTTATCGTCTATGTATGGGGTAAGACTGTATAAATCACTCTGCAACGTCACAACTTTGCCATTCGTAATTGCTTCTCTCTCCATGCCATATACTTCAGATTGAGCTTGCCGACATAATATCCACTCCGCTGCTTCCAGTTCAGATACTTGTAGGCCTATTTGAACACAAAGCTGCCGACGCATGCGGCAATTTGAAGCAAACCGAAGCACCCACGCGACTGATCGAATTAATTTATTCAACGACGAAAATCTTTCGAATTTGAAGATACGCTCATTATTTATGGTTAAGGCAAACTTTGGCCCTAACTCCTCTTCCATAGCTGCCGTAGCTTCTTGGATGTGTTCAGTAATTGGCCATTCACTTTCATCGTACCGAAGGAACTCTGGTCCTTGAAACCATATTGACATAAATGAGAAATCGATTTTAAAATTTAAGCGAGTAGCCTCATCAGCTACATTTTTCTCTGTAGGAAGCCAACGCCATTCCGATACTTTGCTGGCGGCTAAAATCTCGGCTATACGGTGTGCCACAAATGGCTTGTAGCGGCGATTTCCTTGCGCGATCCACTTAATTACTGTCTTTGAGTCGCTCCAAAAGATGCAATCGGCAGATTCTAAAGAGTGGCCCTCCTTGATGGTTTGCATCACGCGAGTACCCAGAACAGCTGCTTGCAGCTCGAGTCTGGGCACCGTCATCGGTTTCAAAGAAGCACATCTGCTTTTAGCGAACACCAAGGAAACTTCGACTTCACCATCAGAATAAGTGCTGCGCCAATACGCGGCGGCTGCAAATGCGTCTTGGCTTGCATCAACGAATATATGCAATTGTCGATTCTTTGGCACGCCTCTGGTAAAGTAGCAACGCGGTATTTTAACTTCCGGAATCTTCTTGATGTTCTCTCGCCATTTGCTCCAACCGTCATATATGTAGATAGGCAGTTGTTCATCCCAACAAATGTTGTATCGCCATACTTCACGCAACAATATCTTTGCTCCTACCACAACGTGGGCTAAAAATCCCAGGGGATCAAATATTGACATTACAATACTAAGAAACTCCCGTTTCGTAGGACCCCTGTTCCCATCCACCACATCTGCGTCCACATTGTTAAACTGCAACTTATAGCTAAATGTGTCTTCACCTGGTTGCCACAATATTCCGAGTACTTTTCCAAAACTATTGGAAGATGCTTCGTTACTAATATGGGCTTCGTCTTGTAGAGCGCCCAACACTTCAGATGAGTTCGAGCTAAATTTACATAGTTCAAATCCCGCACCTTTATGTATATCACGCACTTGTTTGGATACGGTAATGGCTTCAGAAATCGTATCGAAGCTGTCTACATAATCGTCGACGTAATGGTGTTGCAGAATTGCTTTCACCGCTCTTGGATAGATCAACTGATGTTGTAATGCGTTCACACATTTAACATATTGAGCAGCACACGGCGAACAGGCGGCCCCGAAGGTCATAACGCACATTTCATAGACGTCGGGTTTTCTCTGACTGTCGCCATTGCGCCATAAGAATCTTTGTGCACATCTGTCTTCTAGTCGAATCGAAACTTGGTGGAACATCTCACGAATGTCACCACATACAGCAATAGCTCCTTCTCGAAAGTTAAACAATACTGAAGGCATTGGTTTATAGTCCTGCGGACCCTTTAATAACCGTGAATTCAAAGAAACTCCATTAACGGTAGCAGCTGAGTCAAACACCAATCGCAATTTACCAAGTTTGTTTGGATTCTTAACTGCAAAGTGCGGAATGTACCATGTTCTAGGGGTTATCTTGGAAGCCTCATCTGACTGCAACTTGCGCGCATAACCCTTTTCAATATAACTTTCGATTATACCGTTGTATGCTTTACCAAATTCTAGTTCCTTCTCCATTTTGCGTTCTATACCAAGCAAGCGTTTGAAGGCCATAGAGTAGCTATCAGGAAACTCGAAATTGTCCTGATCCCAAAGCAAACCGGTTTCAAACTTGTCACCTATTTTTCTTGTGACAGCTTGTAAAATATTGCGTGCTCTCACCTCCTCGTCTGGCTCTACCGCCGGTGCTGGGCGAACGCCAAAGTTCTCAGTTTCAAAATAGTCAGCTACAGTCCGATGCAAATTATCTGCCACTATTGAATGGGTAAATAAACAGGATGGTGTCGCCGAAACGTGCTCATTTGTTTTCCCAAACACAATCCATCCAAGTATAGTTTTAGCGGCATGCGGCCCTTTCGCTCCCAAACACAAAGTTTCAATAGGCAAGCCTAAATGACAGTGATCCAAACCAATGAGAATTTGAGGTGTGGCATCTGAATATGGTTTTACTGGTAGCGCTGGTAAATTACGATCGCTCGGATGCAAATCTCTTTTAAGCAGACTTTGCATTGGTAAATTCAAATTTTCCACACCATAAACATTACGCAGCGGAAACTTTCTGTTGTTTGCAATCCCACTTATGTGAACATCGACCACTATAGCTGATTGCTGCTCGGAGCGACCGCCAAACCATTGCAGATTAATTTTTCGGTCTTCTCCACGGAGGCCCAGTTTTGCTATCAAGTTGCTGTTCATCATGGTGACGGATGAACCTTCATCTAAGAGTGCGTACGTGCGGATTGTCTTCTTTGGACCATACAGCGTTACGGGCAATATTTTGAACAGCAATTTCTGAGCTCCATTGGCGCAACTTAGCACTGACTCTGCCTTAACGGAACCTTCATCCTTATCATCAGAAACAGGCGCTGGTCTTTGTCGCTGTGCGTTTCGAACTGTTGATTTATCATGCAACAGCTGGTGATGTTTACGATCGCATCTGTCGACCGGACATTTCTTCCGCCGCTGGCAATATTGCAGCGAGTGTCCCGGTTTAAGACACGAGAAGCATAAACGTAAGCGCTTGATTTCGCTCCACCTCTTTTGTACATCACATCCCAAGAACTGTTTGCAACTTACGATCGCATGGGCATTTTTGCACAACTGGCATGTCAAGCGTTCATTTTGGTTGTCGACTGTGTGAAGAACTACTTTACGGCGTGGCTCAGATTTCATCGTAATGACCCTTGATATTAAATTGGCTATCTCGGTTAACCAATTACTGAAATCAGCAATTGTCGGATACGGCAAGATTGCATTCGCGTATTTGGCCCAATCTAATTTTTTATGCATTGGTAATTTTCCAATTAGCTCTTCAAGCAACATTGGATTACCTATATGTTGTTGTCCGTTTGCTGTCTGAAGAAACACTACCAGGTTTCTCACCTTTGTTGCAAATGGTATTAACCTTTCAATTGATGATTCTGAGATGGGTGCCACTTCCTGTATTTGTTGCAGCTGACTTCGAATTAGCAGTTCAGGGCGTCCATATCGGAATCGAAGCTGTTCCATAACCGCGGCTACGTTGTCAGGGTGAATCAAAAGGGACTTTACTGACTCACGTGCCTCACCTTTGAGACACTTCTGCAACCGCTGACAGTTTTCCAAATTACTGTACCCATATGCATTCGTAGTTTGTTCGAAGGTGGTCCATAGCATGGGCCAGTCCTCGGGGTGGCCACTGAAAGCTGGCAGCTCTAATATCTTTCGCGGCTGTAAATATGCTGATATATTTTGTCCAGGATTATTACTCCTGTTTTGATTCATATAACTCGGGTTTGAATCCATATCATGCGCAGTTGGCAACGGCGTAACAGGGTGCTGATAGCAATACCACATATTTCCAGCAGTCGGAATTGTGCTATGAGTCGCCATAACAGGGCGGCAATAATTATATCCAGCATTCCCACCAGTCGGCATTGTGTTCAGTGTTGGCATAACAGGGTATTGATAAATACGATTAGTATCACCACCAGACTGTATTGTGTCGCAAGTAGACATTAAAACTCCACTGTTCGTTATATTTGAACATACTGCCGAACGCTGAGCGGCAGACATGGCGACAACACTTGGAAATGTCCCTGCACTTGTTGACGATGTTATTGCTGCCATCGGCGTAGCGGCAGACAAAAAACCATCGTGTAACACAACATTGGCTGCGCATGGCGTTGAATGCGCCGAAGCGGCGGCGCCGGGATGCGAACTTAGCGAGAATTGCGTGTTACTTTCCTCAGCGATTGATAGTGGCTGCGTAGCTATGTCTGTATTTTTATGCGCATTTAGCGCAAACAGTTTATTGTGCATATCAATGCTGGCTGGCGAATGCGTAATAGCGGCGGGGAAATTTTGCGTACTACGCATTAATTCTTCTATAGCGTCAGTTCGTAATGCTGGTTGTGTGGCGACTTGACCAGCAGGCAAATGCAACGCTTCATTCAGAGCATGGCACTGTATATTTTTTTCATGCAAGCTTACCTGAGTGCTGCGTAACTCACTTTCGAGGGCGTTTATCCTCTCGAGCATCACACTCCAGTCTTGATGATCTGCAGTAGCGGCTTTTACACTTGCGACATTTTGAGGCTCCATAGTTGTCTTCTTGTCGGCGACTGTAGCAGGAAAATCCAACGATGCAACGGCAGGTAGCGCTCTGGTGGCGGTGGTTGCAATCGTTGAAGTCAAGGCTGCAGGTGATGACAGACCAGAAATATTGGCGGTCTCAGATGTCGATGTGTTGGCTCCACTAATATTGGCCTTTTTCGAACCCTTTTTCATCTTGCTGGACCGTGTGTTACTTGCAGGCGGCGTGTGAAACATAAATTCCGCGTTATATAATTAATATAAATTTATGCTCACTAAAATAAAGTTGCACACGAAATAAAAAATTGTGACGAGTCGAAGATCGAAATTTAATTTTGGCAACTTATAAAATTTATTTCTAAAATACAAAAACAAATCAAAATAACATATAAAAATGTGCTGTGCGTCGCTTACCGTGGTGTGCTCCTCGGCTGTCACTCGTCAACTGAGCAAACCGGCAACACACTCACGATCAGCGAAACACAACATTCAAATAAACGACGGCAGCTCCTGAATGGTCGGCAACTCTTCGGCAAATATTTCTTACAATAAGTATATAATCAAAATTTGGACTGGGACTAAAATAAGGGCAAACTCAATCTGAAAGCGTATTAGCAAAGTTCTTGATCTGGAACTATTGCAGAAGATGATACCTCTTAATACTTCGTACAATAAACTTATCATATAAGAAAACGAAAATATGTCTCTGTAACAGGACACTAATCCTTTTCGCAATGCAACAAGTGCAGCTAAACGGTTCGTTTATTGATGAGCACATGATTCTATAATCCACATAATATATGTTGACTTATGTAGCTTTCATTTGAATGAATGTTTAGCAAATGACAAGAGTTACGCTCCAAAAATTTGCACAAATTACGCCACAATTTGCAAGAAGAAAATAAACAACAACAACAACAAAAACCAAACAAAACGGAAAGGGAGTGTTTCCGCCTGGTAAGCATTTCATTTCCATATGGCACACTCTGTGGGCCATGTCATGCGTTTACAAATATGCAGATGGATACCTTCCATGGCATGCATATTCTGCCAACATAATAAGCCTCCACACGCAGGCACTCACACAGAGGCACACACACTCGGATTTGTGGGTTCTGTTTGCAAAGGAATCAAGCGTCACATTCACATTCGCCAACAATGAAAATACTCGTAACAATCCATACAATAACCGCACCATGAAAACGTACTCACTCCAATTATGACAAAAGAGTTGACGCAGCCACGCATACTGATTAATGTCACATCACACTTCACTTCACGTCGCTTGTGGAGCGGATTTGCAATAAAATAATGAGCTCCTCGCTTTGTGTGTGCCAGACGTGTGGGACTTGGCGGTGATTTTATGTTTCATTTTTCATTTCCATTTTTTATTTGTTTTTCTCTCTCTTCAGTTTATTTGTTCCTTGGCTTTTGTGTTGGCAGTGGCGCGCGCCAAAGTTGAAATCATTATCGCCAAAAGATAAAATTACGAGCAACAATTGAATGCGAATTACCAATTCATTACCGTGAAGCTCTGGCGGGGATTACTCGTATTTGCGCACACACGCACACCAACATGGAATTAATTAAGTGCCACACACAAGATACTCGCAAAAGTGAACAAACAGAGCCTAATGAAAATCCCAAACAGAAAAATTTGCTTTTATTTGAACATCACGGCGCGAGTGAACGAACTTTAATTTTAATTAAAAGCTGCTAAAATTTAAAAATACACTTTCATGGCACATTAAACGACAGTGTAAGCAGCTGAGAAACACTTGCTATATCCGGACTTTACATGCGCAAGTGTCCAAAGAATGATTCTTAAGCGACATAGAATCAAACTCAGTGCCGGCGCCATAGGCCAGTGACTCATTTCTCCATTAGTTTCATGTCAGTTGTTTAGGAATTACGCCGACATATGGAAATAGACCTGATAAATTTTTCGTGAAAGTATGGAAGAAGTTGGAAAATGATCAAGGGCTATTCTTATCGACGGTCCACATTTCAACTGATTGCAGTTATTAATATTAATCGAAGGTCTCTAAAGTACCACAATCTAGGGAAGATCCAGTGTGCTGTTCTGTAATTAACCAAACGTTGATACTGTTTTTATATAGAAACTATTTTTTTTGTGTGGAGCGTTTTCGGAGACCTCAAGGTATATGACTCGGAGTCTGCTGATCGCCGAATAATTACATCAAATGTGTTCTGACATTGGACTAACGAATCCACACACTAAGTGGATGTCGTTGTCGACTAAACTTAAATTGAATAGATATCATTAGGACATTGTAATTAATTCCTATAATTCCGCGGAGGAGAAAAGAGACAGCGACATTGTGTCCTGTAAGATATCCTGTCAGAATACAAAGATTTTCCTAATTTAACTGTAAAAGTTTTTGTTATGTCATGAAGCCCTCTCCGGGCGAGGAAAATTACTGTCGTCTGAACTTTACTATTGTTCCAGAATCGAATGTATTCTGCTGTATCCCAAGTCCTCAGCACTTCTACAGTATGCCCTCTAGACAATCCCCAACAGGGTCCAAGAACAATAACTGAAATTTATCCTATGGTTTATTTTAGTTAAGCAGACAGCTCTATCGTTATCTTCATAGCTCTTATGCCTTGGAACCTATTCTATTATTAAAAAGATGCTCCATCCCAGTTTGACAAAAAGCTGAATATATCAACCAGTACTGAAACAATTATCTGGGGTCTGAACTGTACTTGTTTTTCCGATAATATTTATGCATATGCTGGCGCTTTCTACAAACACTCTCTAATGCATACGAGTTTAGGAAGTTGGTAGAGAATTTACCCAAAACAATAGCTCTATGAAATTTTCAGTCATGTATTCCAGTTCCAATTTTAGCAGCCCTCGATGTACCTAGCTGTGATTTGTATCTAAAATCTCTGAAAGGTTTTCCACTTCTGCCACTAAGATAGTTTCTGCTGGATTTATACAGAATCCCATGCCTTGATCCCCTATTCGAGTTATTCTGGTGATTCCACATGTTTGCTCCGAAGTACCCACAATATAAATGATGATGCGTGGAACCTTAACAACGAAACCTCAAGTTCTTCAGCTTTTCAAGAAGTTTATCTATGACCAGCCCAACAACGTCTTGTCACGAGTGAACTGGATTCGCACTAGAACTCTGCCAAACTTGGACATGGTAGGTAGGTAGGTAAGGCGGCCACCCGAAAAGGGCGCACTTAGGCCAACATTGACCCTTTGTGATACCGCATGCGACAACAGGTCCCATCCCTTTCAAAGGTCCAGCCATTTGGAGTTTTTAATGAAGCAGTTGATGGAGCTAATCTTTTTTTTTGAGATATCTCCCAAGGAGTCCAAAAAGTAGTCGCCTAGGAAAGTGCACCTCATTCTGGACAAAGCTGGACACGTGCACAACAGGTGAGCAGTGGACTTTTCCTCCTCCTCGTCCATGCAACTCCTGCAGAAATCGTTAGAGGCGATCCCCAGCCTACACCCGTGTGTGCCTAGAGTCCAGTGTCCCGTTAGACCGCTAATCACGGGACCTATGCTTTGTCTATTTAGAGCCAGTAGGTCCTTAGAGCGCTTGACATTTATCTCTGGCCAGGTTTGTCTAGCTATTTTACATCCTGAAAGTTCAGACCAGCGCCTGCCCGCTGTTCCTAAGGATATTGTAATTACTAAGAGCTTACATGTGGCAATAGGAATACCGAATTGCGACCTATCTGGTTCAATCGGTATGGTAGTACCCCCATGGGCAAGTTCATCCGCCTTGCAGTTCCCTGGAATATCTCAGTGACCGGGAACCCAGCACAGATGCAGACGGGTCTGCTTAGCTATCTCGTCTAAAGATTTGCGGCAACTCTTGACGGCTTTTAAGGTGATAATAACCGAATCCAGGGAGCACAAAGCAGCTTAGCTGTCGGACAGAATGCAAATATCAAGTCCAGATATCTTCTTCTTCCTTAGCCAAGAAAGTGCTGCCTCTATAGCCGCGACCTCTGCCTGAAAAACACTGCAGTGGTCGGGCATCTTAAAGGACATGTTAATGTCCAAATCTTCTGAGAATACACCACCTCCCACCCTACTCAGTAGTTTGGATCCATCTGTGTAGATGTGAACCCCTTCTACATGAGGGGGGATGCCATCCTTCCATTCGTCCCTGGAGGGAATGGAGATCTTGCTCCTACCATTGAAGGCATACATTGGTGTGATGTTGTCGAAAGAGTCAGGAATACCCTCAAAATGTCTTAAAATGGACGCATGACCTACATTCCTGGCATCCCATTGATCCGTAGCTTTTAGCCTGATAGCTGAGTTGGCAGCCATTTTTTCGCCATAAAGCCCAACAGGCAGCAGATTGAGCATAATATCCAATGCTGCCGTTGGAGTCGTTCTAATGGTACTACTTATGAATACCTCTGCCGTTTTTTGTACCTTTCTTATCAGCCTATTGTATGTGGACTTACGTAGGGCTGTCCACCAAGCAAGCTTGGACAAACTATGGCGCCAAATCTATCGACTCGGGTAGTTATTAATATCAGTCCCATAGTTTTGGATAGTCATGCTAAAAGACTTAAATTGGATACTTAATCGATTGTTTCTGCTTAATACGTTCACTCGAGACCGAGGAATAACCAATCTACTTCTTTCTGTGCCCTTTCTGTGCATTCTTTCGGAAACGAAGAGAGCATCTAGAAGACTACCACATAGAGAATCTGCAGAACTCGCAACGTTCAACAATAAAAATATTGATAGAAAATATAAATAGACCATCTACATGAATAGAGATCTGGATACAAAATAAGCCTATGCTGACTTGAGTCAAGCAGGTCACTAAAGTGAAGTTATATATTTATATATTATATATCTTGAGAATGATTCCCATAGTAACACCGGAAAGGAATTCCACATACGCCATGTTTTTAGAGAAGCCATCAAGTTCAGTGTTATAGGAAATCAATACTGACTCAAAACTGTATCAAAAATCGTAATTTTTTGCGACACGTTTCTCATCCGGTTTTATCCGATTAACATTTTGTGCTGTGATAATTCCACACACATTGCTTGCGATTCTTTTGTTTACTGTTTTCTCACTCTCTGTGCCGCTCAATCGCGCATTTTAAATCAATTCCAATTTTTCTATCACAGTTCACTGTTTGCTTGACTTTATTGTGGCGTGAATAAAAATGAGTTTCTTGTTGGATTGATTCCCTTTCGGTGGTGCCTGCTTTATCGCAACGCGTGCATGGCGTGTGGAAATGCAAATTACATTAGCCAACCACATCTGCATTTCAGTGCAGATCCGAGGCCAACAGTGTTGACGTCTGTGCCTGATTTCGAAGAAAGGAATCAATTGTAAACAACACATTTGTTGACGATTGAATTTTTACGATCTTCAATCATTTTATTATTTATTGTATGGGGTACAATCTCACATATGGGCATGGAGGGAATTGCTGATTACAGCGTGGTACTGAAATGGAAACCATTTCGCAACTGCTTCAATTTTAATTGCTTTTTTATAAGCAGACACAGACCCAACTCAGTTGGGACACAGGTGAAAATAGTTCACTTATGAGTGCTTGAGGGTGTCTGCATATACATTAAAATTTAATTTGAATTTCAAGAACACGCACAAAACTTTAAAATGCTTATTTAAATTCCCCAATTCCCAGTGGCAAAGTTAAATTGTCTTCCCAAATACTTAAGCAGAAAAGCAGCTTATAAAATATATTTTGTGGTCTGTACTTACATTTTTATTCCCATGACTGTTAAGAGTCGGATGCCCAAACCGAACTGAAAAATAAATAGAGAGAGAGTAATAAATGCAAAATGTTTGTGTGAAGGAAATAATTTAAAAACATATTAGAAATTCTGAAAAGTTTTCCGAAACCCACATCTCTCTCAAAAGTAGTTTGTTGAAGAGGGAGAAAGGGGAGCCGGACTTGGCTTTCACAATGTTAAATTCAGTAATCCCACAGGCACATCAGGGCGTATTGCACACATACAAGTGTCTGGGCATATTTGCATTGAATTTAATGTTGTGAGCATTTAGATTAGAAGTGGCAACAAAGCCACAGAACTATTGAGCAATATGAACTTATGCCACTACTTCGCCCAATACATTAGAGAAGGTGCAAGAGTTGTGCTGTTAGTGATGGTTTATAATAGCACCACATAATCTCTGGATGACATAGAACTACACATAAGAACATAAGAATAAATATGTGGAACTATATAAGAATGTTTGAATATAAACAGGCTATAAAATAAATCACGGGAATGGTTCAATAAAACACAAAGATTCCTTTAATCTTTCAGATTTATGTTATCACTTTCGAAATATGTAATTTTTGTCACTTTCTAAATAGGTCACACCTGATGTGATAGAAACATGCCAACGATTAATCCAGTCGTCGAAAAAGTTCCAATGGGCAGTGTTCGTTATGGGATTCAGCTCATTATGTGAATTTTGTTTTATGGCTTCATTGAACTCAAAGCATCTTCCACGAAGGACCAGAAAAAAGTCGAACGGGCGCATATCGCTGATTGGTCATCGACATTTTGTGCCTAAAATGACCGCTTCGTGCGTCAGAGCATTGTCCAAGAATAGTTTGTACGCAAAAGTAACCTTTTGTGGAGAAGCTTCGCTTTCAAATGCTAACCTAATATTGTTTATTTGCGTTTCGCTGCTGCGGAAGGAATTTCAATTGGACAAGTCCACGGTAGTCAAATAAAACACTCAACATCATTTTGATTTTGCAGTTTTTTTGACTTGATTATTTTTAAGTCTGTTGGCTGCTGTGTATGGCAGCTCATGAGGCGTCATACATAAATGACGTCACGCGTGTATTTGTGATTTTTGACATTCTCCTCTCTCTTAGGCAAATTTCGACACGATAATCCAGATCAGAGAACACAGAGAAAGGAAAGTCTTTTGCGCTGTCAGCGTCCGTAGCGGACTCACCACCAATTTGAGTGGATTCACCACGATTCTGGGTGGATTCACCACGATTTTCAGTGGATTCATGCACAACATCCGTCTGCTGTATTTCGCAGCTTTGCCGTTTGACGTTTAAGTTTCTTTTCTCTGTGTTCTCTGATCCAGATCCTCCTAGATAATGACGTAACGTTTCATGAAACTGCCCAGACTCTTTCTTACCATATGACAAAAGTTAGTGTGTCGTGAAATACATAAATTTATTTATATTTATAATAATAAAAAAAATTTGGAATTGTGTGGCTGGTTGGTTGGTTAATGTGGCACATCATTTAGGCCTTCGGTCCATTGTGCTACCACGAGGAGCTCTGTCCTCTGCAACTTATCGCTTCAGTGAACCATACTATACTGACTCTGGTATATATAACTATACTTCGTACTGAAGTCTCAGCCCGCTCCAAAAGGTGACTTAAGAAGAACTTTCCCATGTGGTGAAAAGTATTTGCCAACACTGGGCATATGCATAAAAGGTGACCTACACTTTCTTCCTTCTCCTCATGATACGTAGAAAATATTAGAACTGAATATTTTTGAAACTAAACAATCCGAATTCTACAATGGTTTCAAAAGCCAATTTTTGAAAATTTCCCCCTATTATTATATTTCCAATCAGCCCCAAATGTCATTGAGTATCATATACCCTGACCCCTCCATAGCGGCGTCATTTATGGGTGATACCTACACCACTTCTCGGCATTATTTATCCTTACAGTGCCATGAATGTAGGTTCCGAATTGTTATGTTTTCATAAAGGCGATTTCATTGCCCTTTGAGAAGACAAATGAAGTCATTCGAAATAAGATGTGCCGCGAAGAGTCTCATGCCAAAAACATCAAAATTTTGAAAATGAATTCCAAAGACAGGTTCAGATTCTTAACCACAGCATACATATGTCTTCAATTTTGGTCCCACCATCTATTAATTTGTCACCATGTTCTCGGCAGTTCAGGACGTTGACGTCGACTGGAACGAGGCAAGTATTCAACCACTTCTCTGCCATTCTTTAAATGCTTTGAAACATTCGCATGCTGTGTTTACGATAATTCTGATTTTCTGCGTCAACGTAAACATTCTTCAAAAATTTCAACAAATGAACGCAACAAATTTGGTTCACAAGAAACAATTTTGTCCACATCTTTCATGCAGGCTTTTCAAATGAGCAATTCCCGGTACTCATTTGACTCAACGTGCCTAACGACGAATAAAGATGAAAAGTGCAACGAATTCTGGTAATAAAAATTATAAAATAATGTCGACAGAAGCGGAAGTCCAAGTCAGACCTTCGCGGAAGAAATTGTGGATAATTTGAGGAATTTGACTATACAGGAGTGTGGACTAAATAGCAAATATTTCCAACAAAATTTAGAACATAAACTAGGGCTGCATTTCTTAACTAACCATTTCATAGATGAAAAACAAAAGTAAGAGTGGCGAGGCCAGAGGAGTCACAACCGAGACGAACATACCCCAGAACTATGTTTATTGTGTCACCAGTTCCACCAGTTCTTGTGATTCCAGTTAAAGAATTGTGAAAACAGACTAAAAAATCGCCAATCCTGACCACACTCACTGTGAAAAACATTTAATGAGAAATTGAAGAATTTTTAGTTGAACAATTTTAAACAGAAATTTCAATGTATTTTTGAAAGTAAATTATGTTTCCACATAATGCATTTTATATACATAATAAATACATATGTATTTACTGGTATGCATATATATAAAAGTATAGCATGCTAACCCAATCTGTTCTGTGTCATTATTTGTTGTCAGTTCGTGTGGAAATCGAGTTAAATATAGTATACCACTCAGGCTAAATGTCGGCTATTGTAATTACTGTTGTCCATATAAAAGGGGGCATTACTGCGTGTGGATTTGTGCGTGTGCTGCTTTTATTTCGATGTGACGTAACTACACACTCGCACGGAGACGTAATAGCTGGAAAATGAATACTTGAAAAGCATTTCACAGTGCAATCGTGCGGAAATATTTACATTCTATGGGAACAGTTGGAAGAACTTTCCTTTTATGACGCAAGTGTGATAACAGAGAACTTTCGAACTATGACAGCACGAGTAAACACGCAAAAACATACAAAAGAGCTGTGTGTGTGTGTGTGTGTGTGTGTGTGTGTGTGTGTGTGAGTGAGTGGGTATGTGTCTATATTTCCTTTTATTTGCATGAAACACAATACTTTTAAATAGTCTACGTAGAGAAGTTTGCGTATTAGTATCTCAGCACACATTTTGCATGTTTGCACTTTTAGAGGCAGATTACGTACACAGCAAAAAAAGCTGCTTTCTAATTGAAATTGTTTTGTTATTTTTAAAAAATTAAGCTAAATAATAATATATAAAATTCACTTAATGTGATGTATTAAATTTGTATAGAATTGTAAGAACTTGAAATGAATTTGTCTTGCTCGGTTTAAATGAGTCTTGCTCGCTTTAAAAACGTTCTTTTTTTACAGTGTACTGAAAAGTTTATCCCTTTAAAAATATTGCTCATTTATATGCACATCGGATTTATATTGTAGAGCAACTTTTTCCAACAAAACCTTTTACGCAAACAATGAAAAATGCAAAATACAGTTTTCTTGCTAAATAAAACAATACCAAAAATATGATTTATTTACCAAATAAAAATTGTAAAATATCAGGTATTGCGCAACAAGAAATTTAAGTTGCTTTATTTTACTGAAAAATCATCACAGTCCTTAACAGGGATGCACAAACTACTCGAGTATCGAAAACTGGAGTTGCAGCCTCAGTTTGCAACCTTCTGAATATCGGAAGCTGGAGTTACATCCTCATTTTGCAAGCTTCTGAATATCTGAAGCTGGAGTTACATCCTCATTTTGCAAACTATTGATATTAATGAAATATTGGATTCCAATTCAGCCTTAAAAACCGACAAATCAGCAGGATTTGACAAAATCACAGCAGAAATAAATTCCTTATAATAACCCCAACTTTGCTTGGTCCTGTCTTCTGAACAATTTTAGAGGAGCAGAATAAACTTCCAGATCATTGCCATACCTCAGGCTACCAAAATCCGATCTGGACGAGTTTGGTATCCCATTGAAACATTGCAAGCAGCAAACCCGCAGACAACAGAATGGAATACTGCATAATTATTCTTGCATTGACCACATCAACATTGAACTGATTGAGCATCTCTTTTACTTTGACCTTAGTACTGCATTCCACCGCAGCACACAGAAGCTAAGGAACTGAGATGCCATACAGCTCATCATCCCAGATCAAAACGAGCAATTCATATGAAGGGACCAACTCAACGTAAACTTATTCTGTGGTCGGAGTAACCTGAAGTCTCTTGAAGTCACTGAAGTCACTGAAGTCTCTTGAAGTCACTGAAGTCACTGAAGTCTCTTGAAGTCACTGAAGTCACTGAAGTCTCTTGAAGTCACTGAAGTCATTTGAAATCATTTCAATGAATTGCAGTCTCCCTCGAAAATGTATACTATAATTATGAAGACTTCAAACAATTGTGAAATGAAAGAAGATTAAAGGAAAGGGGCAGGGTCATTAATTCATTCGTAACATTTTGGCGTCGCAAGAATTTCAATTTTGAAATGGGAGAATTCTTTATTGATGTAAAATGATAGATTTAAAGGCAATGGGCATCGTTCCACGAAATATTGAAAGAATTTCAATTATGAAATTGGGAGAATTCTTTATTGATTTGAATTGAAATAAAAAACATTTAAAGGAAAATGGGCATGGTCATTAATTAATTCGAAATATTGAAAGAATTTCAATTTTGAAATTGGGAGAATTCTTTATTGATGTTAAATGAAAGATTTAAAGGAAATGGGCATCGTTCCTCGAAATATTGAAAGAATTTCAATTTTGAAATTGGGAGAATTCTTTATTGATTTGAATTGAAATAAAAAACATTTAAAGGAAAATGGGCATGGTCATTAATTAATTCGAAATATTGAAAGAATTTCAATTTTGAAATTGGGAGAATTCTTTATTGATGTTAAATGAAAGATTTAAAGGAAATGGGCATCGTTCCTCGAAATATTGAAAGAATTTCAATTTTGAAATTGGGAGAATTCTTTATTGATTTGAATTGAAAGAAAAAACAATTAAAGGAAATGGGCATGGTCATTAACTCTTTCGTAGCAATCTGCCATCGACAGAATTTCAATTTTGAAATGTGAAATTGGGAGAATTCTTTATAATGATTTCAAGTAATTTGAAGCCAGTGAAATGTGGCGACTTCGAGGCACTTGCATGACTGCCACTTCGCGCACTCCAGTGAAATTTAGAGAAAAAAACTTTGAAAAGTCCAAATATTTAAAAAAACTGGGACACGCAGGAAATTTTGGTGGAGAAATATTAAACAAAAGTGAATACGCGATTTCGCTTAGCTGAGGAGAAGCAGAGCATGTACGCTGTGTCAATTCCTGTAAAAGATTGCTGGACAGAAAACAAGTGAAAGTACTGCACTGAACAATTCTCATAAGGCTTTCTTCATCTTGGCGCAGTGTAGGAAATGCAGAGATGTCAGCAGAGCAAATCGTTTTGCCACTTAAATCTTAAGTATTCGCAGTACATTCACTCGAATTAGCCATGACATAAGTACATTGGGCGGAATGCAGGGAAATCGTAGGGCAGAGACAGAAGGACACAAAGTTTGGAAATTTATTATTTAAATAATTTTAAGTTACGAAGAAATCATGAAATTTAAAATACAAAAACAATACATATGTAAAAAATTCAGAAATACAATTTAAAGGCAGCCAGGACATTAGATAATAGATAATGTCAAAATTAATAACTTTATTCGTGATCGATGTGTTTCGTCCTCTGTCAATAAATTTTAAATTGATTAATGGCAAATAAGCGAAAATTGAGCAAATATTTGCATCTAAAATTTGAGCTTTTGCAATCATTTTTCATATTTAGTAGAATGTAAGCTCAAAATTTATCAGTGCCACCGAAAAAGGAGGGCAACTTTGTTTAGCTATCAATCAGAGATGCTATTAATCACATTTTTAAACCAATACTCACAAAAATTAGTTTCAGAGTTTATTTACTCAATGCTTTTAAATCTAATCTGAAAATAAATACGACTATTTATATTTGCTTTTAAATATAAACTAGAAATAGGCACGATAATTCATTCTATTCATATCTCGTTTTTGTTAATTCTATTATTCATTGTAAGTGCATGGACCTTTAATGTAACACTGATAATGCGAATCCTGAAGGATGGTATCTCATTCTATCATACATGAATCAAATATTATTGTCTCCTTCGCGCTGATGGACTTGATTTCGTAAAGCTCTACAACGTTTTAGAATCAGCTCCTATAAGAAGTGTATTTGAATCAAGGGATCATTTCAGTGGTAGAAAGGAGTAGAATAAGCGATGAAAGGGAATTTTCACTAGGTGTAACTCCTGTGTTAGTGAATGTTGTATTAAAGACAATATTAGTGGATCTTATTCGGCAGCACAGGTATTATTCGAGAATGGGAATTTTCCAATATGCTAGCAAGACCGATTTTTATGTTTTTTGCAATGAATAAGACCTTTTTTCATACATATATAAATATTAATACGAGGGGTACTATTTATATTTCGGGAATATCAATTAATAAACATTTTTAAATTTAAATAGCTTTATTGTTTTTCAAAATATTCCTCTGGATGATCAATACACTTTTGCATTCGTTCAAACCATTTGTCAGAGCAGTTTTTCCATTCCTCTTGAGACACCTCCAAAACATGGTTTTTGCACGCTTCAACTGCTTCTTGGGCGCTCGTAAATCCTTGACCAAGCAGTTTACCTTTGATATTCGGGAACAAGAAGAAGTCATTGGGTGCCAAATCAGGACTGTTCGGAGGATGAGTCATCAATTCGATGTTTTGACTGCTCAAAAATGCACCTGTTTGACGAGATGAGTGAGAGCTCGCATTGTCATGATGGAGAATGATTCGTCTTTGGCGGTTGGTTTTACGAATTTCTCCGAAGACTTCCGGCAAACGAATGATCGTGTACCCCTCAGAATTGACCGTCCTACGTTACTCAAACGGAACAGTGGCCACATGACCCATTCGGCCGAAGAAACAGGCGACCATTTGCTTCGCTGTGCTTCTTCCACGAAAAACTTTTGTTGGGTTTAGCTCGTCTTGGAATACCCACACGGCCAATTGTTGTTTTGTTTCCGGCTCATACACATTTATCCATGATTTGTCACCTGTCACGGTTTGATACACGTCTTTTGAAGCAGCACAGTCGAACTTTTTATTCATTTTCTTACACCAATTGACACGAGCCTTTTTTTGAGCGATTGTCAAATTATGTGGGATCCAACGCGAACAAATCTTTTTTACAGCCAAATGTTCATGCAATTTTGAATGTATGGAAGTGGAAGTAATGCCCAAGGTGGCCTCTATCTCACGATATGTCACATGACGATCTTGCATTATCAGTTCACGCACTGCATCGATGTTTTGTGGCACAACAACTGATTTTGGACGACCTTCACGGAGTTCGTCGGTGACCGAACTACGACCACGATTCAATTCACTATACCAGCGATCTACTGTGGTTTTTGATAGTGCTTTATCGCCATACAAAGTTCATCGACACATTCTTGTTCAGTTCATAGACTCATTCTTGTTGAGATAATCGACGACGAAAGTTGTGAAAAATAATCCAACGAAAACCTTCTCTTGAAATTTCCATTTTTTGGACAAATTGATTTTTTTAACTCACTGTAAACAAAACAAATAGCACTTGTACATCAACACGTTGTGAGTACGTTTATGCTAAAAATTGTCAAACTTTATTATGATGTTGCCAGATTTTAGCTATTGACATTAGTGTTGCCAGTTCCCTAAATATAAATAGTACCCCTCGTATTGACAGTGTTACCATTTTTCTAACAATCATGAAGTTAGTTACTGGAAAGCGAGTAGCTTTTTTCTACCTTATTTTGTATATAATATAACATGATCCAGAGATCCAAACTGTCAGAATAATAGTTTTGGTACAACTAGAACCAGATTCATTGTTTGATTCACTTCTTTCGAATGTCCTTTAGACATCTTTTGTATTATTCCCTTGCTTGCTCTTTTCACGGATGTAACAATAAAAATAAAAAAATATATAAGAACCTTCAACACCTATATAAATATCCACTATTGACTTCTTAAGAGACGACTTACGTGATCAAAAGTGATACTTTGCTTCAGCTCTCTCGAGGAAGATCACTTTAAACTAATGTCAATAGCAAATATGTATATTGGTATTATAGGTGTGGCCGGAAAACTTATTTCAAATGAACACATACGATTTAAACTATATCTCCAACTTTATCTATCCTGATTTCTATTTAGAAAAGCTTAAGAATATTACACAAATAAATTCAAAATTCGGTATGTCTCTTATCGAAGATCTATAGATAAGACTATCGCTTAAATAAATAGTGGTATCACAATAGATCTTTCAACAAGGACATTGAGAATTAATTTTCCATTATCGGAATTGAAATTCAAAGTAGGCTATAATCCTCGTCCTACTACCTTGGAACTTCTCACAGCATAGATTGAAGTAAGGTTTCTAAATTAGATTCTCTACCATAATAAGCCATATTCTAACAACACGATGATCTCAGTGGTTGCATTATGTGTGAGCATATTAAAGTAAACTACAGAACAATTTGAACACGTTTATGTGCAGAATAACTTGGTTAGATTTGATAGCCCAAAAAGCGTTTCCAAAGTAGCATTCTACAGATTATTCAAAGCAGTGCGGTTGGCATTTGTATGCGCGAAACTTTGCTGAAACCCTGCTCTATTAGAAGATAATAAGCACACTCACACAAGAGTCTGCTTTCCCCTGCCGCAGAAATGCAAATTTAGGTCAAATGTAACTAAAGTCTTTAGCTCACTTGTGTAAACTGCGCCGCTGAAGTGTGTGCAGCAAGAAATTCAAATTTTCTAATTAATCTTTGGGAAAAAAGTTTTCAAAATTATAATACTCGTACGTAGTACGCCCAAGGTTGCTTTGCCTGTGCACACACACACGCTCGCATATGAAATGTTTCTTGTTTGTTCACTTCTTTCATATTTTTGTAACATTCTTACAAGTGCGCTGCTGCTGTGCTATTTTTAAGAGTGCAGAAACAACGGCGGTGGCAAACTAAGGAAAAATTTAATTTAAGTTTCCAGCTCGCAAACATGAAAATCTCTTCCTTCTACTTGTGCCACCAACATCTCTGACAGGCATAATGAAAACTTCACATTCGGTCTGTCGTTCAGACTGTCAGGCTGCAAGAGTCATTTCCAACGCAGCCTGCTTCAGATTATGTGCATTTTGAGTGGAAGCAAAGCAAACATCAAGAAAAGCAGAAAAACTTGATAACACGGCCAACTGAGCAGCAGCGACACAGCCAGGCAAAGAAAATTTATAATAATAAGAAAACATAAAAAAAGAAGAGAAGAAAAGGCGGAAAAGTAGAAGATTATATCATAATACGGTGTAATGCTCTGAGTAGCCGGCCATTGACCATGAGCGGTGTGAAAAAAGTTGTGAGGTTTTTTAATGAATTTGAAGAGTTAAATAACCAAGTCACTCAAGAAAGTTATGAGGAAATTCGCCAGCTCCCTCAGTAGGAATTTATAATAATATTTTGGTTACTCAATTTTGTTTTTTTATCAACGGAAGTGTCAAATAAAAAACTTTAGAAAATTATATATTCACACAAATTTTACTGAATTAAGTTGGTGGAAGTTTCCACGAATCAAATTGAAAATTGAAAACAAAATTTATTACTGACATTATTGCCTTTCCGGGTGTTTTTTTGGTAGGAATAAAGCTACCCTAATAAAGAGACATGATTTTTTAATTATTAAGATTTGTTCAGCAACGCAGGACGCGGCATTTTAGTCCAGAGGAGATCGCAAATTTGAATGTTGCTGAAAACATTTTCAGCAACATTCAAATTTGCCATTCCTCGAAAATTATGCTCACTCCAAAATTTCATTATGGACACATTTCAATTGATTAGGATAGAACTGATTTTGTAAATATACGAAAAATATATAAATTATTTTTCAACTTGAAATGGTAGGAATCAAGTAATGCCCGAACTGTGAGGAGGCTTTTCCCAGGCAATGGGCATCAATGCCTGCGGTTCTCCAGCCTACCCAACTTCTATTCTATTCTATGAGGAGGTTCAAAGCATGCCTCCTAAATACCATGAGATAAAAATGTATTAAGAATATTTTCTCTCAAAATAAGATGATGCATTACTGATAGAAATTAAAGAATGTGAACGGAAATCAGGAAGTAATCAGCTTGTAAACCGCTAAAAAGATTGTGTGATATTTTGTATTCCATCTTCCCAGTTTTGACCTGGTTCGATATTTACAATGTTTTACTTAAATCATTGAGTGATAAGATGATGCATTACTGATAGAAATTAAAGAATGTGAACGGAAATCAGGAAGTAATCAGCTTGTAAACCGCTAAAAAGATTGTGTGATATTTTGTATTCCATCTTCCCAGTTTTGAGCTGGTTCGATATTTACAATGTTTTACTTAAATCATTGAGTGATAAGATGATGCATTACTGATAGAAATTAAAGAATGTGAACGGAAATCAGGAAGTAATCAGCTTGTAAACCGCTAAAAAGATTGTGTGATATTTTGTATTCCATCTTCCCAGTTTTGACCTGGTTCGATATTTACAATGTTTTACTTAAATCATTGAGTGATAAGATGATGCATTACTGATAGAAATTAAAGAATGTGAACGGAAATCAGGAAGTAATCAGCTTGTAAACCGCTAAAAAGATTGTGTGATATTTTGTATTCCATCTTCCCAGTTTTGAGCTGGTTCGATATTTACAATGTTTTACTTAAATCATTGAGTGATAAGATGATGCATTACTGATAGAAATTAAAGAATGTGAACGGAAATCAGGAAGTAATCAGCTTGTAAACCGCTAAAAAGATTGTGTGATATTTTGTATTCCATCTTCCCAGTTTTGACCTGGTTCGATATTTACAATGTTTTACTTAAATCATTGAGTGATAAGATGATGCATTACTGATAGAAATTAAAGAATGTGAACGGAAATCAGGAAGTAATCAGCTTGTAAACCGCTAAAAAGATTGTGTGATATTTTGTATTCCATCTTCCCAGTTTTGACCTGGTTCGATATTTACAATGTTTTACTTAAATCATTGAGTGATTAATTTAAATGACTGATTACATTTCTCTGGAGATTAAAATAATTGAATCTTTTAAATGACTGATTATATTTCTCTGAAGATTAAAATAATTTATTTTTCAAAAGTAATTCAAGCGATAATTTCAAGACTCATAATTATTATTATTATTGAGAAGTTGATAACAGCACTTCAGTTCACTCAGTTCAACAAGCACTTGCACAATGTTGCAATATTGTGAAAAAACTTTACCACAGAAAGGCCAAGGAAATAAAAATTGGACCATTGAAAATTACATCCGTTGCTTGGCATCCCTCATAAAC
Source organism: Clusia tigrina (assembly GCA_920105625.2). Taxonomy (NCBI): domain Eukaryota; kingdom Metazoa; phylum Arthropoda; class Insecta; order Diptera; family Clusiidae; genus Clusia; species Clusia tigrina. The sequence continues at coordinate 207,809,281 of OV050031.1, forward strand.
TTCCCTTATTATTATTATTTCTTTTGCTTTGCTTTGCTTTGCCTTGCGAAAACTTTTCACGTGTCCCTTGAAGTTGCCGGAGTTGAATGAAACTTCTATGTTTGTTTTAATTAAAAAAGAAATTTCTCATCACAATTGATAATGCAACGATTTAACTTTTGTCTTTAAGCCTTTAAATGAACTTATGAAATTGAAAAAATTCTCAACTGAAGGAATTTCAGTAAACAAAAAAACCGCTCATTGCAGTTTGACACTGAAATGAAGGAAAAATTACAACTTTTTATTATTTGCAGCCGGAATCAGCACAAACGAAATGAATTTTTTAAATTCATTCGTGTAATAAAATACGCAGAGTCAAAGACATGCAACAGTAAATGGCTTTGGACACAATTGCCACAATTAATGGAAAAATTGATATTGCAACAACGCAACGTGTCGCCGCATGTGGCAATTGGGCTTGAGTAACAAGCGCAAATAACAGATGTGACCAAATGTTGCACTGCATCTCTCATGATGGAATTCCAATTGAGTGGTGAGAAAATTAATTTTAAATTGTATGTGTATGGAAATAAAGGGAAGTACGAGCGATTGAAGCTCCGTGGGTATGGTTGAGGCACTCAGGAATTGAGAGATATGCAAAGAACGGTCAAATTGTTTGTATGTTCCCATCATGTCAATTGTGTTTTAAGTATCAAATTTATTTGATTATTTTTTGATGTTTTATCTATTATCATCTATTTTTGTTATGATACTCTAGATCACTGTTATATTACCCAAAATACCAGACAACAGTAGTCAACGGCTTATGAATAATTCTGTGCAACACAGGATCAATCATGTACTATGAAGGAATTATTAACCTTTAACAAAACTCCTCCGGCTTGATAGGATAACATGATTATCATATGATATTATTGGCACCTGATAGTTTAAAAACTGTTCGACTGAACAAACTCCCACTGTAAGGGACATTCAAATTATTAGAAAAGACATTGAAGGCAGAGGCATGTAGCAGTCACCAATATGAGCCGGCACGTGTAGGTCATCTCTTTAAAATATTATGCATACGCACAAGCATTTAATATGATTATACCCCAAGTAGAGTAACTACTGATAAAACACACAGGAAGCTACAATGCATTGTAAGAAGATGCCCCAGTTCGGATATGGTGGCAGTTTCATACAAATTACTACAATTGCTGGCACATGTGATTGAATGGTATAATTGAAAAGATTTGTTACAATCTTCAGAGACATACAAAAATAGAATCAAGAATACAAAAAGGGGGCATATAGAAAGGTTTTCATTTAGTTAATATACTTTATAAAGGGCTTTTCAAAAGAAACGCTACAAAAGTAAATCGATAGTGACAGCAAACGACGCCACATTTTTTCCCGCTCTTTTGACATTTCTCTTCAGTAAGGTTTGCCATTTCATCGTGCAAAGAAAAGCGACCCAACAACGAGTCAAAATTATTCAAATTTACTACCGAAATTCGGAGTCAGTCGCCTCAACTTTAAGAGCGCTACGTCCAATTTATGGTCGTCATAATTGTCCTAGCAGATCAACAATTGAGCGTCTAGTGGAAAAATTTGAATCCACAGGCACAGTACAAAATGTTCCCGTGCCAGTGAGACAAAGAAGTGCCCGTAGTGTCGAGAATATTGCTGCCGCTGAGGTTTCAGTTCAAGAAAGCCCAAATGTGTCTCTCACACGTCGTTCTCAAGCGTTGGGCATCTCTGTGACGTCGTTGTGGCGAATTTTGCGAAAATATCTTGGCCTACATCCTTACAAGATCAAATTGACGCAAGAACTGAAGCCGCTTGACCACCATAAGCGTCGTATGTTCGTGAATTGGGCTGAGCAACAACTTGAAAATGATTCGGATTTTCATCGGAAAATCATCTTCAGCGATGAGGCTCATTTCTGGCTGAATGGCTTCGTCAATAAGCAAAATATGCGATATTGGTTAGACAGCAATCCACACGTACTCCATGAGTCATCATTGCATCCCGAAATAATTACGGTTTGGTGCGGTTTATGGGCCGGCGGCGTCATTGGGCCGTACTTCTTCCGTGATGATCAAGACCGGCACATTACTGTGAATGCGAATCGCTACCGTTCAATGATAACCGAATATTTTTGGCCCCAATTGGATAATATGGACTTGGACATGTTGTTCCAACAGGACGGCGCCACAAGCCACACAGCGAATGCCACAATCAATTTACTGCAAACCAAGTTTGGTGAACGTGTTATCTCACGAAATGGCCCAGTCGATTGGCCGCCTCGATCGTGCGATTTGACGCCGTTAGATTATTTCCTGTGGGGCTACGTTAAGTCTATGGTCTATGCCAACAAGCCAGCGACGATTGATGAACTTCGTACGAATATCGAACGTGAAATTGCAGCAGTATCGGCCGATTTATGCTTGAAAACCATTGAAAATTGTGTTCAGCGTCTGGACTTCTGCAAGCGTGCCCGTGGTGGCCATGCAAAAGAAATCGAGTTCCGTACATAATGGCATCGAACGTACTTTCACAGGAATAAAGAATTTGAAATTGATATCTAAAACCGGTTTGTTTTATTTAAAAAAACTTTTGTTGCGCTCTTATTGAAAAACCCGATATATATATTTATATGGGTAGGTTCCAAATATAATCCAAGCTAGCAGTTCTGATAAGTGAATTATGAATCGCATCTGTACTAAATTGCAGGAATACTCGAATTAAAAATTCAATATCTGAGAAAAAGTTCATCATTAAAGAAAGACAAACAAAGGCAGATTTCTGTCAGATTAGCTACTCCACCTTTACGCGGGTTTTTGGGTATTATTTTACTTTGTTTATAAAATCTTCCGGGAAAAAATATTGAAAAATAGTTGGAATTTCTGACCATCGAAAGCTCCTAATAAATATGGAAATATGTATGTGTAACTGAGATATATCCATATATGTATTAGCTTTAAAAATCTGATCAATTCACATTTCTTACAAAAACGTGAACCTACTATATAAACTATAGGGTGTTTTTTTTAGTTGTGTGTGGTTTTCAAGCAGAAATAAAACACATATTATTTAATGTTATGGCCAAGAATTTAGCTTTATTATAAAGATAATAGTTTGCCATTATGTTTTAAAAATGATTTCGGGCAAGTGGCCGCCGCGGCTGCCTCGAATAAAATCCAGCCGAGAGTCCCAATTTTCGACCACTTTTTGCAGTAATTGGGGCCGTATGTCAGCAATAACGCGCCGAATATTCTCTTCCAAGGCGTCAATCGTCTCGGGCTTATCTGCGTAGACAAGCGACTTCACATAACCCCACAAAAAAAAAGTCCAGCGGTGTTAAATCGCACGATCTTGGAAGCCACGCCACAGGCCCACGACGCGAGATAATGCGCTCACCAAAAGTTTCCTTCAATAAATTGATTGTTTCGTTGGCTGTATGGCATGTAGCGCCGTCTTGTTGGAACCAAAGGTCGTCCACATCAACATCCTCCAATTCAGGCACGAAAAAGTCATTAATCATGGCTCTATAGCGTTACCCATTGACTGTAACAGTATGGCCGGCTTCATTTTTGGAGAAATATGGACCAATGATCTCTGCGCATAGAGCACACCAAACAGTGACTTTTTGAGGCTGTAACGGCGTCTCAACAATGGCTTGTGGATTATCGTCACTCCAAAATGCGACAATTTTGCTTATTTACGTACTAATTCAACCAAAAGTGAGCTTCATCGCTGAACAAAATTTTCTTGTGAAAATCGGGATCGGTGGCCATCTCGTTTTGGACCCATTTACCGAGCGTGCGACGCGCTAGACTTCAATTCTGTTAAATGGCAAACCAAACTGAGCATAAATCAAGTGACAGCTGTCAAAAAGACCAACTCCGAAAAAAGTATTGCCAGATTGAAAACCAAACGTCTAAAAAAACACCCTATATTAATACCCAAGGCATCTTTAGGAAAAGTTTTCCCAATCAAGAATTAGGGGTTCCCTAACCACAATACCTGCACGGTCACAGGTATTTCAGTATGTTCCTTGAACTGATGAATTTTGATCTTTCATCGATTATTTAAGTAATTTATCTCAGGTTTTTCCATCACCATTCAACATCTCCGAATTATCTTAGATCAGTAGGGAAAACATACGATGATTATTGACTGGTGCTCAGTGTAACCAATATAAATAACCTAGTGTAAATCGGGTGCTATGGTTCCTTCGAAGATTGTGTAGAGGTCTTGAGTTTGCACATGATTCTTGAAAAAAATTTTTTTTTATATATTAAGTTACTTTTATTGTTATTTTACTTTCCTTTAAATTACAAGTAAAATGTTCCAAAATGAAAAATAAGGCACTCTGGCAGATAATGTTTTGTGTAGCTGCTCAAGACTGGAGAAGAGCTCTTATGTATTGACAACTAAATGAAGGTATTAACACTGAATGTAAGGAAAAATACCTCCAATCACATACGAGTATCTAGCAAGTGTTTTTAATCAAAAGCGAGAATCTTTAATCTCTACTGAATGCAAAAAGTATTAAAAGAAAGTCAAGCATTCTGAAAGTGAAAGCAAAGAGGTGAAAGTGAAAGCAATTTCCTCTACGCAAATGTATTAATCTGATTAAGTATGCATTATTAATCAATGCTAAGGTTACATCTTAATAAACTACTCTGCTGCCAAGCAAATAGTAAATAAAGAAAATTAAATGGCATATCGTGTATGTTTAAAGATAGACGCACAAATATATGCATACTTAGAGTGTTGAAAAATAAATGTCTATCGATTAATATGCAGCACATCCAAATACGACGATCAGCGGCTGACTAAATATGACCAAAATGAATGCGCCTGCCTGTCTCCAAAAAAAATTGTTATCTACTTGCGGCCTTTTGGACGTTACACGGCAATTTGTTACATTTCCCTTGCCCCACATTTCCTCGATAACAAACCGCAATGCATGTGCGCTGGTCCGAATGGCCACAATGGCACCCGAGCGACCCGCCGCCCCATGCGCAGTTATCGCGTTCGATGTAAATTTGCTCAGTTTTCTCAAAGTATTATTTTCATAATCATTTTCTCTCTGTCTCCACCGCTCTCTCTCCGTCTCTTTCTCTGTCACCGGCACACTTTGCGCTTTCGAAAATCTTTAAATGCAATGTAAACACCAAAAAAGAAAATAAATGAAAACTTGAATCCGTAGAATCCGTTGAATTTATGCGGTCACTGGCTCTTTGACTCTTTCAATGGGATTTTTGTGTTATTTTTAGGTGCATAGCCCAGAGACATTTTCGTTTCGGATTCAACTCGTCGGTATTATTTGTCTGAAGCATCCTCAACTCTGGAGTCGTCTTAGCTGTAGTCATTTATGCAAATTTCATTGCTGAAGGTTTCCTCCTCGAAAACACACGTAATAAAGACAGCCGCCTGCGTCAATCGCCCGCGTTGGAACGAGTATTTATGCAATGTCGCCCATTGACTTGAATTGTGGATTTGAAGTGGCCCCAAAGGTGCTTTGCGGCTTTTGAAAATTTTGAATGATTTGAAATTGTAATTGCGGAGATTTCTTCAAGTGCCGAGATGTTTTTGTTATATAATTCTTTTATTTCCCATCCAGAAGAAGTTACTTTAGATTTGATTTTGAAAAGGCTAAGCGAATGTCATGTCACGTTTTACGATTGTTTGCCTTGTAAATATATTAATATTTTACACCAGCTGTCACACGCCCACCCTGCCAGCGGTAGAGCCATGTCTTCCACATGTCAACTGCTGTGTCGACAACCGCCTCGTCACGGCTTCTTCACGAAATTGCATCAAAGAAGAGAACAAAAACGGAAAAAAGGAAAAAGGGTCTCTAAGGATACTTTGCAACTATGCAATAAAACTTTTCTTTCCTCGTTTTTTTCTTCTTTTGTCACATTCGCGAAGGCCAACTACCTTCGCAACATTTTTTTAGGATATTTTTTGTTGCTTTTTCGTACTCAGTTCCAAGGCAGAAGGCACACCTTGTAATGTCGCTAATGTGTTGCCTCTTCTTAAAACCATGTCTTTTGCAGTCGACCCGTAAATATGTTTAAAATGTATTCAATTGCTTGAAGGCTGTTTCGAATTTGACAGCCTAACCATGAAGTGCATAATTAAATTGTACAACTTGTGAGTTAGACAGCCGACCGAAGGGTTAAGCGGCAGAGAGGAGGGAAATGATTGTATTGATTCTTGTATTGTACAAATTTTGACTTAATGTTAAATGCAGCGACCTGAGCTTAATCGAAAGGTTAAGAGGCACGAAAGGCAGAAACGTCATAATTATTTCATTTAACAAATTGTGATTTGCGTAAAAGGGTGAAGGGGCAGGAAGCCTCAAACATCACTATTATTGAATTGTACAAATTGTTAGTTAGAGGCGGATGTAAAATTAGATAGTCAACTGAAGAGTTAAGGGACCAATAGGAGAAAGGAAAGTAACTATATTAAATTAGACGGATTGTGAATTGATTTTAGGCGAAAGTTCGATGATCAACCAGAGTGTTAGGAGATAAGTAATTAAATTATATAAACTATTATGTACAGTTAGAGGCGAAATAAAACAATCAACTGAAGGGGTAAGAGACAAAAAAAGCTGAAACGTCACTAAATTATATTATTCGAATTGTGTGTTGTGATGATCAATCAGAGGATTAGAAGATATAAATTAAATTATTAATAATAATTAAAGAAAAATTTTTAATAATATTTTATTATTTACAGTTAGAAGCGAAATAAAACAGTCAACTGAAGGGTTAACAGACAAAAAAAGCTGAAACGTCACTAAATTATATTATTCGAATTGTTTGTTGTTTCGCGGAATTCCCATGACCAATTGGAAGATATAAATTAAATTATTAATATTAATTAACTCAAAATTATTAATAATATTTTATTATTTACAGTTAGAGGCGAAATAAATTAGTCAACTGAAGGGTTAAGACAGAAAAGAGGCTCAAATGTCACTAAATTGAATTATACGGATTGTGAGTTGATATTTTAGTGAAAGTTCGCTGATCAACTACAGGGTGAAGAAATAAGGAAATTAACAAGATGCTATAAAAATAATATATAAAATATAATTTACAGGCAAAATATAACAGTCAACTGAAGAGTTAAGGGACAAACAAATGAAAGAAATATCACTGATATTCGCGATTCATCAAAATCTGACCCTCAGGAACCCCACAAATAGTTCTATTTGATATCATCAGAACTCCTCGAAAACTCAGTTCATCACACTTCACGAAATAATGTTATAGTAATCAGGTATGTATGAGTAAGCATTGCGAGAACTGCTTCCCTTGCAAGGAGAATTTGCTTGAGGCCTCATGAAATGGAAAGCACTATTCGTGATTTTCGCTTCGGAACAATTCTATCCGATTCGTGTTTATTTATTACGCATGGCGAACGAGTCGACTGTTTCATTTTCAATTGTTCCTAAGAGAAACTTTATAATTTGTCGCTTTACAAGGCGTTGAAATTAAATATATTATAATTTAAATTACTTTTTGATAAACAAAGGGTTCTTTTGGTTAAATTTCCTAAGTATAATATCTTGCCACGCAATTTGGCCTTAACCTATGCCAAGAGTTTTGCAGTATCTCTATAAAGATACAAAAAAAATGTAACAAAGAAATACACTGAAAAAGGTCTCAGCAGTTCCCTAGTGCGAACGCTCCTCTAGGCTCGTAGTAATATCCTTTCATCAGAGTGTCAAAAGTGTTGTCGACCTGCGCTCATACCGCCGCCCTGCAGTTGACATTTTACGGTATGCTGCTGTCATTATTGTGCCATAAATAAGCATAAAATTCGGTTACGTGGGCCCAGCGTACACACAGAGCCGTCGCTGGCTTGAACGAGTGCACTCAAACCAGGTTTGAGCCCCAGAAGTGTTTTCTTTTTGTTTGTTTGTTTTGTAGTTTAATGCAAATTTCCTGCCTGGCACAAGGCCACACTCACCCCGGCGCTGAGTTATCAAGTCTCTGAGCGGCAGTTTTTATGAGCCTCTTATAAATATTTTTACGCTTACAAAGGGGATTTTTTGTTTTCATTTCTGTGTGTGAAATTACAGCGAAAAGGAATTTATTTCCCTTGCGTGCAACTCTCCCATTCTTGGTGCGAGAGAGCACCGTCCTGCTGTGCCTGCGCAGCTATTTCGTGTAACTTCATTCTCTCCTTATCAAAAGGGAATTATGTACGGTGCATGGTGTTGAGGTGCCTTGTAAAAATGTCCTGCCAAGGCGTAATGTTTCCGAAAATGTGCGTCAATTCAATTAAGCTGATAGGTAGGCAGTTGCCAGCAGGGAACCGAGTTTGCCTACGAGTCCTTTTAAGTAGGCACTTTACTTTCAAATTACTTTGGCGGTTTTTAAATTACTTTCAAAATGGCAAATTGTAATGTTGTTCGTTGAAGTACTCTAAAATTAATTAAATATATTTAGCGGCTTAAGGGCTTCAATAGGAAAATTGCGAACGCAGCAGAAAACTTTGGCTTTTGAAGGTAGGTACTAAAATGATATACGTTTGAATATATACGAAGCTAATGGAATAGTTTCTAGTACGCAAATTTATTTCTATAACAACGTGCATAGAGGGCAATGATACCAATTCTGTATATTTAAATGTAATTGGGTTGTTTTAGGTCGTTCAGTAACAACAGCATAGGGCGGAACAAGGGGCTTTTGATAGGGCGGAAGAAGGGCTTTTTGGAACACTGAAAAGGCAGGTATTTGGTATGTCCATACATGTAATGATATATGGCACTGCCTGTATACATTTAAGTAAATATATCTGTAAGTATTTCTGTAAAAGATGGAGGCCGTTTGGAAACTGTATGAATGGCAATCTGGTAGACCCAGTTATTTGCTTTATACCGCTGCCTAAAATATGAGCTCAATTTGACGCCTACTATTTAGATATGAACTATTACAATTAATATATCATTTCTTTTGGAATCGTTATTCTTTTGGAATTATTATTCTAGATACAAAACATACATGCTGAGAATGGTCAATGAAAAGTTTTCAATGGTTCTCAACACTCCTATTTGCTAATTATCATGTATTAGTAAGGATTTTAAACAATAGGATGTCTGGATATTTGAATTATTTCGTGTGACAAATTATTTCCACAGTCCATCAATGTTTACAAGTTATTGTTAATAAATAATTATTTTTATACAAACCAAAGAGATATTTTAGCTTCCAAGAAACCCTAGAAAAGTTACAATTTAATATGGATGGATCATATGCATGTCTTTTTACCGGCCATATATTATTATTGAGAGGATACAAAATATGAAACGAAATTACGGACCTTCATTTGTGTCAAATTTGACTTGTCAATAGTCTGTGGAGTTCAGCTCACTTCCTTCTGAACGATATATTGTTAAATATTAATGACACTGTTTGAAATTTCATTATCGTCTTAAACATTGTTTGAACAAAATTTCACTGAATAAAATTTATAGATCCCGAAACTATTAATGAAAACTACTTACAACTAATTCCTTCTAAGAGAGGCGTGTTCTGAAAAACGATTCATTTCGTTTTCGGTTTCGGGGTTGAAATCGAATTCGATTTCGCTTGGTGGCTGTAAATCGATCCGAATAGGCATGTGAGACCGAAATTGAAAACGAGTGGGACTTAAGTTCCACACGGTAGTTTTTGTTTTTAGCCGCCAAATAAATCAGAAGTTATAATTTGAAGGAATAATTTGCAATCGCAAAACTAAATCATGAGTGCGGTGGTAATTATTGCACTCTTAATAGAGCAGAATGAGAATAAAGAGGAAAAAGTGAAGCGAAAGGTTCTTCGGGACTATAGCAACCCATTCAAAATGCCACAAACAGCGTAAGTAAAAATATCCATAAATGGATGTGGTTCAAAAATATAATTTATGATATAGAGAAGAATAGATTCCTGGCGAGTTGGAATAATTTGTCGAAAAATTTCAGTGAAGTAGAAGTTAACTCTTTATCTAAAATTAAATAAAATGGGTGGTGGAATTGTTCAAGAAATGAAAACAATTTTATAGATCTCTGTAAATACTGCAAAAAGAACCCCAATAGAAAGTAAGAAATTAGCTCTGGTGCCGAATTCACAATATTCTCCTAAACTGAAAGTAAACAATTAAAATTGAATGAAAAAACACTCTCGAATCTAAAGATACGATGTTCATCTTAAAATTAAAGATGTCAACTCATGAGTAACTGAGTAAGAGAAGTTTTATAAGGGCATTTTTAGTAATATGACCCAAGACAAGGGTTTTAGCTCTAGAAGTAGTGTAGGTTTAGAGAACGTAGCCATAGATTATACCAAAGAGAATCAAACCACTTTTCCACCGAGGGATATAAACTTACATATATGCAGTCCTGTGTGTTCCGAACTGATGTGATCACTATCAAAGTAAGAAAGTGACTTCTGAGGATTTTCAGATATAGCCAGGTTCCAATCGATACATACCCCTTAGCAGTAGAACCAGTTACTTTGAACTTAGCTCTCAATGAAACGGCATAGCAGGTAAAAGTGCACCTTATATAAACGAATGGGAATAATCCTGTTCAGGACAGAGTCTCCAAATGCTTCTTTATATATCCTTTCGAACCTTAATTGGTAGTACTCAGTCCGGCAAACCTTTGCAGACATAATTATTTACGATTTAACGCATATTAATAATAATGTTAACACAAACGTAGAAGGCATATAAACTGAAATCTTATTATTCAGATATTATAATAAATAAGTAATGTAGTAATGCAATTACATTCACCGATAAATAAATACAGGAACCAGTATAAAATAAGAACCTAAATTTGCTCATGGCTGTTAAACATCATATTAAAAACAATACATTGGGACATCTTCGACATCTTGGGGATCTTAGAACATAAGATGTTGTTTTATTCTTTGCCTGACTGTGTTATTTTATGAACTAATCTACTATCAAATTCTGTGTATCTGTTAAAAAGGTAGGAGAAACTTAAATAAAAGTCATGTATTTCAAACACTTCGCAATATTTTCTAAACTAGAAGCTGATGAAGCAAAACCAATTACATATTTGGAATCAATGGCCTAAAAATACCTACATAAAAAGAGTGAATTTCCATCTGCAGCAAAATGAGTGTCTGGAAGTTCTATGTACGAGTATCACCGCATGAATATCTGATTTCCTGTTTCCATGGGGAGATGATGTTGCTGCCCCCCACAACGTTTGTCTTTACACAATTGTAGAGAATCTTCCATCAATATTTCTTCAAATACTTCTATATACCAGAAATATTTGATGATGGATGAAGTATATCATCCACTCGAATCTTTTACAGAATAAGGTTTGCTGAAAGCGACAATACAGCCTTCAGAACCCCAGTATGTTTAGGTGTTAATGGGTCCTTGCCAGAATTATAAATGGTGCAGTGCAACGTACTCACACAATTAGTATTCAACACATTTTGAATAGTTTACGGAGGAAGTTTTCTTATTACCAAGGAATCTTCCAGAATTGTGTTGTGTTAGTTTCACAAAAGAAATGAGCACCATTTTTTTAAAACGAAGCCAATAGAATTGAATCACTTTGGTTTCGATATGCATTTTCCAACAAACATTTTATGGCTATGTTTTCAGTATAAATTGATTTGACTGATTTAAGTCTCGGCCTCCCCCATTTCTCTTGCTTAATTGTGATTAATTAAAAGAGGTCACTCCAAAAATGAATTAAATACTGCAACTCTTTAGCATTGGTCTTCTGGATCTGGTTCTGTGTGTAACTACTTTTATTCCATACTCCAGCATAGGGCTATGAGAGTACCACTTTTCTTGTTCATGGGAATTCTAAATAAAGACCGGTAACACATTCGTTTTTTATAGGCCATAATTTTTTTAAGACTATAATGAACTTAAATAAAGTCGTTTGCCTACTCATTCAACTGTATAAAACAGGCAAACATGACACACCCATTTACTAACTAATTAAGCAATATTTGCGCTTAGCAATAGTTGTAAAAAGGCATGTTTTCTTTTCTCTTTTTTATGGTTTTTTGCTTATTTTTGTTTTGCGATGACGCCTGAATAAAGTTCTGCAAATGCAGCAAAATTTTGTGGCCACATAAAACTAATTAAAAGCGTCATAATGACTCACCCAACGTGGTCCTGAATGGCATTTTCGTTGTAGAATAAATGACCTTAATTGCTGCTATTTTTATGATTCTTCATAAAATTTGGTTCCGATAACAATTTTACGCCAGCAACGAAGAGAATGGTAACCAGGCAGTTATTCTTTTGTTTGGTGATTTCTTTTTAAAATGCAATTAAAAGTTTGTGAGGGAGGAACAGTCTCAGTCTTGGAGGTATGTGGCGCAATATGGAGTGACAATGACGAAGTATGGTGCTGTGTGTTGATGACGTAGTTGGTAAAAGAAAGCAACTACAATTAAAGCAATCCAAGAAGAAGCCTATGGCATATTAAACGAGGCCGATGTTTTTTTAAATGTTAACCAGATGATAACCAGAATAAATTAGGAAATAAAGATGCCTTTTCTCATGTTGCGTCGACGAACATTTTTCAAAATATTTTAATTTATTGCTGCAATTAACACAAATTCGTAACACAAAACCAAACGCTAAGAAATTTATTGAAGAAGTGTTTAATAAAATTCATAAGCAAAAAGCTCTCAACTTTATGAGTGCCATTTCGGAACTAAAACAGACATCGAAGCGTTTACGCCGGCCGCTGAAGTGCCAATTTTGAGAAGGGTTATTGAAAACATCCATTTGAGAAGGCAGGCGAAAACTTTAAGCTAAGTAAGTAACAAGCCATTAATTATTTTCCATTTTCATAACTTTTTCAATGTGACTGCTGAATTAGAGCCTTTGTTCGAAGGATTCGACACAGAAGCTGAACATTCGTCAAGCAAAATGCAGCGTGCATAAAGTGTGGAAAATGATGAAAAATGAGGAGGGTGCCTACCGAAAAGTAATGCCAGCCGTCTGCAAATTTTCAACTACGCTGTTAGTAACGCGCTGCTGAGAGGGGTGGTAGGTAGGCTCTGTGTCTCCGTGAGACTTCCTGTCTCGTTGCTCGCAAGTCTATGGTTCTCTAACGTAAGAGTACTCGTCTCTATTTGAAATAAAACGTAAAAACATGACTGAGTATCTCTGGCTGAGTATCTGTGGTGCAGACAAATAGTAAAAGCAACATCAGCAGCAGCAACAACAAGAACAACAACTAGAAAGCATTACGAGCTGCCACTGATTCATAGGAAATTCTAGGAAATCCACATTCACAGTTGTTGATAGCACTCACAATGACTGTGTCTGCTGCTGCTGCCAGTGCCACTGTCGCCGCCGCAGCCACTGCCACTGCCAGTGCCAGTGCTGTTGTGACGGATGCACTCAGCCATATCGTAGTATCCACACAAAGCGTAGTTGGCTAAATATTTTGCTCGAAAAGTTGTAATGTGAAAACATTGAAAACTCTAACAAAAAAAAAAACAAAAAAAAATTAATATTATTCCTTTTTATTGTTTTCACAGAGTGAAAAATAAAAACTAACAAATTGCAACTCAAACCCCAAATGTCTGCACTGCCATTATCGGGGAGTGTTAAGAATTTCCCGAGTGTGCATTTAAAACGTGAAAAGCTGAATATTTGCATACTTAATGACAATAGCAAAAAAAAAAAATGATATCACTGCAGATTTGTGGTTTTATTAAAAATATTGATATCAAAAGTGACTCCACGGCCAGAGAAGGGGCATAACAAAAGTGTACCCTGGATCAATGTCTGGCGGAAGTTTTTTATTTTTAATTGGTCTGCATAGTTGGGCGATTGTTTTCATTCTTCTTGCATTTGTGTAACTTGAATGAATATTTTAATGATGATAAAATTTAAAACGAGCGAAGGGAAAAATTCATTTGCTATTTAAGACTCTTTAACTTGGAAGTGCGCGGTGGAGAAAATCAAATTTCAATTTAGCGATTTAGGAGCTGTAAGTCAGAGCAAGGACACAGGAAAATGGCAATACATAAATGGGGTTATCGAGTGAATTGAGTTATGCATAAAAGAGTATAGAAAATCACAGATAAAATTAGCATAGTTGGTTTGATAGAATACAGGGAAGCATAGCTATATAACCCTGAAGATGTGACTATGAAGAAACTGGGATAAGTCAACAAATTGTGTTGAAAAATGAAGATTTAATATTAATGTCTAAACATGAATCATTTTTTCCTCAGTAGCTGTCAAAATTGAAATTATAGAAAGATGCGATCAAAGCAAATATGCAAACAATTACAAATAGAATTTTGATTTCAGTGAATAAGAGTTTTTTAATTGTTATTTTTGTGTAGTTTGAACATTATGAAGAAATAATGAATCTATTTAACTATTAAATATATTTTAGTATATAAATTGTGTACCACTTAAAGCAGCTCTTCTGCATTTCTCATTCCTCTCAATTTCGTTTATTTTGATCTCACATTGCTTATATTTGACAACTCCGAGGTACGAAATTCACCTTGCAGCCACCATGTCTGTAAGTAAATTCACCTTTCCCCTGATACTAAAAGCTATTCACAATAAGTCATTAAGGATGTTATATATTTCCGTCATAAGCTATATTTATTTCGCATTAATGGTGCATGTTCTCAAAAGTGCTGAAATGATCTTGAAAGCGTAGAACATCATTTATAGGACATGCGAATTGACTGTTGATTACAGTTGTGACTTGAAAGTTGCTGTAGTAAAATTAATATTGAAATAAACTTGTGCATTTCTTTTAGTAAATGAAACATTGTCAACTATTTCGCAATTGATTAATATTAAATTACTTCATTAAAACTATATTATAAAACATTTGCTTTGTTTTTACTTGGCAGAATCCAATGATACATAAAAAGAGTTTTTTAACAATATAGTTTAAATTGGCAAAATATATTTATCGCTGTATTTCCTGCTAGACATACACAAGTATGTGTATATATTTATCAGCTAAGCCACAGAATTGGGAGTGCCATCTAGGTACCCCTTTGTTATGTTGTACTCCTCAATTTGTGCAATGTACGAGTATATGTGAAAGAAGTTTTCTCGTCTTCAGCTTATCTTAAGAAGGCTGTTGCATTTGTTATTCAACACTGAACCCGAATAAGGTACACATGATCCAGATCAGCGAGGCTACCCTAGCACTAAACCAATATAAGCAGGAGAAATCGTAGAAATGTATTTGAGTAGTGACGCAAGATTTTCATATAAAAGAAATATTTATGTGCACAAAAGGCACTTTAAAGCAAGTATATTTCTGTTCAATCAGCGTTCTAACCAAATAGAGGCTACTTATTATTATTATTATATCTTACACCGTAATTAATTCTGAGTGCAAGGTGTTGGGGGAATGAGCACTAGCTACAGAGGCTTTCGACTCGCAAAGAAAATATTTTTATAGAAAGAAACATTTGGAGACCAATCCCGTGGCAGAATTTGAGCCTGCGACCCTTGGGGTGTGAGTCTAGCCCGCTTACTACTAGACCACAGAGAGCGGCAGAGGCTACTTAATCCTGGTTACCCTGTAGAGATTTTCTTCAATTGTCTAAGCTTGGGAATTCAAACGTTATCTAATCACATCCACATAGATACTGTTAGAAACCAGGAGTATTTTTCTTCCCCATAACTTTTACATTAGTCAAACAGCAGAGAATATGGACGCCGGTTAAATATGGAACTCGTTTGCAAGAATCCAAGTGTCTTATCTTGAACACCAACGAGATTATTGTGAAAAATCCTGACATGGTTAAATTTCTAAGGGCGCTACATTGAAGTTATTTTCGATACATTTTAAACGACTTCGACACCAAAGAAATAATGCATTAACATATTCAGATACATAAGGAGTACTCAGTGAAATGAGTACGTGTTATAACTACCTTAATATTGGGATAAGAATAATAATAAAATTTAAAAAAATATATTAAATGATGGTGATTCACTTTTGAAATTTGTTTGATCGTAGTCATAAAGCAATTAGTAGCAACCGAAGCAGGCCTCATTTAGACTTGTAACAACTTGAGAGTTCTGTTATAAAGTTTACCTGAAGACCACACTTTTGTGGCTGATAACAAACCCTGTTAATTACTTATCAGGAGCATTTTAACGTCTAGAATGAAGGACAGTTATCAATAACATATCCAAATATTAAAAATTCCGATTGTAACACCTCTAATTGTAGCCTATGATCTAATACTCGTAAGTAACACTGCACTGGGAAGACTGAGTATTTTACAGATAAAGGTTTACTTATATCAGTACATGAAATCAGAACTCGACAGCAAAATGCGGATCCCTCAGTCACATATTTTATTTTGTTGTATATACTTATTTACTCTTATTGATTTTCTTTTTCTTTATAGTTTCTACGACAGCAGTAAAAAAATGCCTAGTTGAGTTCGTCGCATTGGCGTCGCTCCTATATGGAAACGCCGGCTGTTTGTCTGGCGCACATGCACTCCAGGGCAAACAAAATATTTAAATAATAGGCCTTTATATGGAAGCTACTTCCTTGGCCGATTGTATGGTTTATCAGTTGCACTGCATCACAAAGTGTATCAATGCATGAGTACCTGCCATGTGCGAGTTTATGTAGTGTAAATATGCACTATGAGGAGCCATCGCCAGGTGATATCGGTAACTGAAAGTATGAAAGGTTGAAGTATCTGTACTTTTGAACGTATCCCGAACTGTGTATAGAATTTCCTATAATCTTCAATTTTATACTTTGTAAAATTTACTCGTACTCGTATGGCAGACAGACTTATAAGGAGGATAATCCCTGACTACCTACTGGTGGGTCTATTGAAATTTTATTCACTTGCTTATCGTGCAATCCTGGCGTTGTTAGTCTTGGGCGATTCATGCATTTACGTTCAGGTTCAATTTTATAAGACAATTTCATATTTTATATTTAGTAAATCTATTTTCTGTTAAAGTTGCTACAATTCCAGCCTAAACACTTCGTTTCTTTGTACTCAGTAACAAAGTGGAGACCGTAGACAACAACAACAGCAGCCTCGCTGCCTTAAAGCGAGGCTCTATTTTCAGCTCTGGCTTATAACCGCGTACATCGCTGCCGCTTTTCGGCAAGGCATGAAAAACATGATGAAGTACTGGCAAACAAATAAAGCAAACGAGCAAATGGCGCAGACTTGCACGGGCAACAACAAAAACAACACAACGACAGTAGCAACAACAACCACAAGAATAACAAAAACAACAACAACGTACCTACATTTGACCACAAAATGAACAAACGGAATTGAAGAAAAGTACATTTAGGTGCGGTTAATTACGCCAACTCGTACGCGTATGTAAAAATGAAAATAAGTGAATTGCATATATGAAAATTTGATGCAATTAATTAAATAAATTAAATGAATGATTGATTGGAAAAATAAATTATATTTAAGGTTTCGCTTACATTGGTCTAAAAATCCTTTAATATGTCCATGATTTAATATGTGTCCAATTGCCAATTGTATGAATCCGCACCAATTTGTTGTGATTCTTCTGGTAGCAGTAGTTGTAATCATATGACATCCTTGCGCCAGCGCTTGGTGGTTGTAAAGGCCGCAGCACACCCAGCACACAATTCCGAAAACACCCTTAAATGCACAAATTTGTGCAAAATTACTGTGAGGGTCGGAATGGGAGAGCTTCAGACATGCACTTTTCACTTGTGATACTTGACTTTGTACCTCAGTGCATTACTAACGCTCAAAATGCTCCCTCCCATGTTTTGGGATACATATAATACACTTTCTGATGCAGTCCAAAATAGTCCGACTTCAGACTTGACAATTTTTTTCTTTTATTTTTCTAGTAATGCTAAAAAATAATTTCAGACACTCACGCCAGCTACTTTGAGTAACATTTTACACATTTTGTATGAACGAACTCATACCACAACTTTCTATTGCTATCCTGCTTCGACAAGGATATTTTCGATGCCCACGCCGATGGCAATGTGTTGGAAAGAAATTAATAACCGAACCAACTAAAAAAAAAACGAATAGGGAAAACGTAATACGCAGAGAATGCTTTAAATGCACCTGCAACTTTTCACTTTGTGGCAGCTTTAATTTAAATTTTGCACTCCTTATTATTTATTTATGTATTTAATATTATTTATATATTTTATTTTTTCTTTTATAAACACAAAAAAAGCAAAGCCCCATCCGCGTGCGGTGGTGCCCACTTAACAACCCAGACAAATACGCAAATACTACTAACTTGTGAAGCCGAAAATTATCTCGCAGATACTTTGAGTACATTTCGCATTTATCCATATGTGTAAGCGAGAGAACTATAGTTTGTATAAGCAGCATAAACTGTTATAGTGACCCGACACCGTTTGACATTTCTTGCTGCGAATTATTGTGAATGATAATGGTAAACAGGTGACAGCTGATGGAATACAAATAAAAATATAAATATTGTGGTTACAAATCGAATAAGAATTTGTTTATTCGCAACTTATCTACTTGTGTGTTGTGATCACATAAAAAGTACGTATAAATGTATAATTGATATCTTTTGGTTTATGAATATACCAAGGTATAAATATTTTCCTCCACATCGTTTATTTATATTCTAGAATTGTAGTCACCACAGTTTGAAAACCATCGAAGTTGTAATTCCATAATGGGTATGAAAAAAGGGTGGCAAACGAGTATTGACTTTGAATTTCACTTTTTTCCAATTGTGTTATTTTTTCCAATGATTTATAGAACTGTGCACATTTTTAAAGCCTCCTTGTATCTTAAAACAAGAGTTTTGCTCTAAAGAAAATGATCAATTATGAATATAATTACAGTAAAAATGTTCCAATGAGTTAAATGCCTTAATTGAAAACTAAAATGCCAAATAATATAAGGTACTTTTCATCTATATATTTTATTAAATGATATCCAAAATGAACAATGAATATATTATATTTAAGGCTGCTTTGTTCACAATCACAAGCATATAATGTGGTATATTTGAGTATTCGATGATTCAAAAATCATTTTCAGACAAATTATTATTTTAAATCCGAGTCAATACCCTTTTAAACGAGTTAATGTGCACCCTTTAAATCAACCCAAATATGGCTACGGTCATAGCAAATTATTTCAGAGTGAGCCTTATTCTTGTATCTACAGATGTCTCAATATTAAAGCGATTTCAATAATTTTTGAACAATATCTTTTGATATTACAAATCAAACTATTCTAAAATGATTATTACCAATTAATTAATTTTGTTAGAAATACCCTCATAATACAATCGATATCACAACTTTACAGCAATTGTTTATTTCGAGGTAAACGAGTGTTTCGTGTAGTAGTCATATGAACATTTTTATACATATGTAAACAAGAAAAGAAAGCTGAAGGCAGGTTAGACGGCTCCGAAATACGCTTTACCATTACATGGGCATGCAATTTAAACTATGGCAATGTACATTTTATTCATACATATATGTATCATTATCATTATTAGCAAATCTGAGGTAATTTTTGGGAGGCTCCCAGGGTTGCTAATATGGAAGGGAGGCATGGCCTTTATCTGATCTTCCCCATTTCTTGTGAATGGCTTTATAATATCAATATACATATTCCCATAAAATTTGGTCCACAAATGTTGTGAAGGTCGTAAGTTATAAATATATGTCAATAGTGGGCGTAGCTGTGAAAATAAAGCGCCGATTTTGCCTGTGAAGCTTAATGCTAGTGTCCTGATGTGAAAATTCGTTGCTGAATCTGAATAGGGACCCAGTAAAGATTTTATTGAAATGTGGGCGTGGCATTAGTGCTGCCCATATTCTGCAAAAACACTTCTATGGACCCAGTGTACATATCATCTACGGGAAATCAAAATTACTCAAACACTAATTGTGATCATATGTCTATACTTACCACGCCTTTTTTGGTAGATGAAAAACAACTCAACCGCACAAACTTGTGTCCCTTTTTAAGGGTAAAGGGTATAAAGATAACAATTGATTCTGATTGGGAATATAGCTCTCTTTGGATAATTGACGTTTGAAACAGAAAACTATCAAAAAGGATATACCAATTCTCTTTGCAACTATGCCTGGCTTCTACCCTGTTATAATTTTTCTATGGATTGTTTGGCCAAAGGGCAAATTCCTACAAATTTCGGTGTGATAGAATCTAAATCAGAAACATACAGACACCGATCCGGTAGTACCATAAATCTTTAGCTTTCTTATTTGTACGTTTTGATATATGTATGTAAATTACAAATACATATGTACATATGCTTATTTTAACTAATAATTATAAATAATTACTGACTGCCTTTATTAATAAATAACTGCTCACCGCTGACTCAAAATCAACCAAATCAATTTCTTTGCTAGCAGAGAACTCGCATATTTAACTGCGGTGCTTGAAAATTTGTGATATTTCAACAGTCCAGCGACGAAATTTGTTGTTCAACCTATTTCTACTGAACTATCTGTAATTCTAGCTTTGTGGTGGTTTTTAATGTTAATGAATCAACCCTATATTTTTCGCTTGCTTGTAGTATGTTTTCATTGGTTTGTTCCATTTTGCCAAGTGTGTGCCTTATAATTCTCATTCACTTTGTGCAAAAATATGGTGAAAAGGTTTTTCGTTTGCCTTATTTGGTACTCTGGCTTCTCTTCAGTTGTCGAATAAATCTTTCGCCTTTTACTAAAGATTTCCGTGGAGAGGAGCACTCTAATGAGTCTAAGATGAATTTTTCGTATGGCACGACCGCAAGGTTGAGCCGCTTATTAATACATTTAAATGTGGGGTTATGGTGAGTAGTTTGTTCGTGTGCCGGGTTTTGATTCTGCTACGTTATTTGATGTTAGATTACAAAGTATTTGTTTTATGTTAGTTTAAGTGTGTCTGCAGATATATTTGTACATAAAAAACTTTTTCAGATCACGACGGATATTTGAAATTCTTTATATGTTAATTTTATTTTTAACAAAAATCATTTACTTCTTTTATTCTAATAAAATGTCAATTATTATTTTAATATGTATAATTAGTCTAAACTTATGGCATTATTGATACATTTTGCCTTAAATTTTTGGCATTCGGAAAGGTGAACAGCTCACAAACGTGAACACTCCCGGTTTCAATTAGTTCACGTTATCGCGAGTGCACTGTATACTATATACATATGTACATAGGTAGTGCTGCGCCTATTGGGGGGGTTGATTTTTCAAGATTTGGCACTGATATATGCATCTAATATAACGTATTATTTGGAGGCCGCATTTGGACTAAATTGCAAAAATGTATTAAATATGGAATCGATTTCAGTTTGGCTTACTTTTCTACATGAATGTCATTGGCCCTATTTCCTATGTTGCGTGTACTTAATTGCTACCTACAATTGCCATTATTACGAAGGACTTTCTGCTTAAATACAAATTCCTTCGTAGTACTTCCTTTTTACTTTCTGACGTTTAAATAGACTGTCTTTATTTATCATTAGTTGCCTATATGGATAGATTTGTTTATCATTGGTTAACCAGAATTCTGAAGAAAATCAGCCACACTACTAGCAAAGAAGACAAAGAAAAGACATTCAATTCCCTCCAAATTTATTTACCGTTCCGAGCATTTTTTTTGGTCACACATATAGTGTATGTGAATTTATTGTGTTTGTTGTAAAAATATTCCATATCCCTGTAGTGAAAATTATAGGCAGTCTTAAAAATGTACTACTAAATTTAATAGTAAAAAATCAAGTGGTTAATTTACTAGTTCAAAACTTATTTATAAGTTAACCAGTTACTGACTTTTGCGGCACTTCATTGCCGTGTATACTAAATTTTTCCTTTCTTGTCAATTTAATAAAAAAGTAAGTAAAGACAAACATTGGAATTTGAAGAAAAACAGTTATTTTTATAATTTCAAGCACTTTTTGTAATTCCTCAATTTAGAGATAAATCTTCAAATTAACGCGTGTTTTAAAATATCCGCAAAGTGTCCACAAAGAAGAGTGGAAATGTGGCACCATGAATTAACATGCTGAATTAATGTCGAGTACACATTATTATATTATGTACATACATGCATATATATGAATTTTACATATAATTATGAGTTTTACTAGTATTTTACATGTCGAGTACACATTATTATAATATGTATATATGAATTTTACATTAAGTCTGAGTTTTACAAGTACTTTAACTAGTTGGTTTCCCTGCTGGGATGTTGTCTAAAATAGCGAATATTCGGAGAAAAAAATCAGAAGAAGTCAGGGCTACGTTTAAATTAAACTTTTAGGGGTCACTTCATTTGTATTTTAAAAAGAACTGCGAAACTTCTAAAAAGAAAATAAAATAATAAATAAAAAAAAATTGTATTTTTTCATTTGGAATTGAAAACACAAATGTTAACAAGTTCTTTTCATAAATTATAACTATTCTTAATGTAAAATCTAATCCAATTGCTTTTCATTTACACTTCTGTAGTAATCATAACATGTAGAATAATAATTATTTGGTTTTTTGACATAATATTATACTACTAATAACTAAAATATTTAATAAAAATTCATTTATATTAAAATGGGGTCCGACTGCCCCAGTAGTACCCCAAGCGTGGCTAAATATGCATGGCCATGAGCGAATGAAAGTGCACAGGGGACAGTAAAAATATTAGAATTTGGAACAGGAGATAAAAATTAAGAAATTGACGGTCAAAAGAGAATTCAACGTTTCTACATTATTCTCACAAATAACAACAGTTTCAATAATCTCAGAAAAATCTTCAAAATAGGTCAAAAATGCACCTAAACGAATTAAGTTAACGGCTTTATGCTTTTAATTAAACAGAGGTAGTGTTTCTTTCTTTAATAATGTAGAAAACAATTTTTTATTTTGTCGAATTAATTTTTTTACTTAAACGTAACTGGAATATTTTGACTTGTGGATCTTGAGGGTTCATTGACAATGAGAAATTATCAAAGAAATTGTATGTTTTCAGTTATTTTGAGAAGTTAAGTGAATTGAGGAATGGCGAAAATTAGAGTTAAGGGGGGTGCACTGTATTTTTACCACTACATACATCAATTTTAAAAACTCCTCTCAGTAGCAGAACTCGCACAAACACATTCATATCAACTGTCTATTCTTGTATATTCTTTGCTACTAGTGTTTTGCACATGCGTTAGAGTGCGCAAAACAAGTCATTTCTCTGTATTCTCTGCTTCCATGTCTTTTACTATTTCATTTATTCGGAATTGATACCTATTCCTAAGCAACGTGGTGTCTAATGTAATAAATTGTACTATTTTTATTTAGTTGTTTTATATAATTTTTTATGTTTTATTTTACGTTTTAGACATTTTTTGTAGTTCTTTTTATTTTTAATCATTAATTTTTGTTTCTTAATAATACTTTTTTCTTAATATTTTTAACTTAAAATATTTTTATAAAAAAAAACTTACTAAATACGCAATTATTTAATCCATGAAATTGCTTAAAGAACTGCTTTTCATGTCTTCCGTCATAGTTGTACTCAATGATGAGGGAATAATCCAAAATTTCATAAATTTCGCCAAGTAAACTAATATACAAATTATTTATTATGCCTAAAAAAGTTAAAAACAACAGAAAAAAACCCACAATTCACACTGTTCACATTTATGTGCACAGTTGTTGACGACAATGATGCAGATGCCTCATTATTTGTTGGCGCCGCTGATCTTTTGCGAATTGCGTTCGTTTCTTTTCGGTCTAAACGCTTTAAATTACGCTTGCTAAATCTTCTCTGCATAACTAAATAGTTTTTCCAAACAAAAAATAGTTCTTAGTTTAAGCAATTTTGCTTCAATTAATTAACTAAAAATAGAATATAGAACTTACCGTCATATTTTTTTCTTTTTTAAATATATTTAAATTTCAAATATGGCACTGCACTCCTTATCCCATTAAACGTTGCGCAATGGATGAGTAGAAAAAAAAAAACAAAATACTAGCCGACGATGCCGTCGCGACAGCTGAACACTTATAACCATAGATTAATAGAAATATGCAACTCTTATTCTTCCTTATCAACTGTTGAAAAAAATCAATGGGTGCATTCTGGCAACCTATCAGTTGCCTATCGGGTGAGGGAAACAGCGCACTTGGTTTGTGAATGGGCTGCTCTAAAAATTTGTCACTTTATACGTAAACATCTGTTCTACAAACAGCTGTCCTAAGTGTTGAGTACGGTAGCGAAGAAAATTTCCGCTCAAAGAAATTGCGTCCGCTCAGTCAGCTGATTGCAAAAAATTCGGAGAATTCTGATCGGTTGGGTATCCGATGGGATGCAGCCAATTATTTCCCCTATCCGTGTGAAGCATTGGCTGCATTCTGGCACCACATCGGATACCCAACCGATCAGAATTCTCCGAATACGGTAAATTTTTGATGGCATGCA
This sequence comes from Clusia tigrina, assembly GCA_920105625.2. Lineage (NCBI taxonomy): Eukaryota > Metazoa > Arthropoda > Insecta > Diptera > Clusiidae > Clusia > Clusia tigrina. The sequence goes on from OV050031.1 coordinate 207,833,772, forward strand.
AATTGCCAATGGAGACTGCAAATTGCTTCAAGTTGGCAATTTATATCTTGAAATATTTCATTCCATAAATTGCCAACGTGCTGTGTTGCAATCAGTTGTCATTTTGTTTGTTTGACAGCCATTTTTCATTTTTTCTTGACGCTCACAGTGGCAGCATCGTCGAACATTTCAGTTTTACCGCGTCTATTAAATTAATTTAAGCGCTAAAATGTATGGAGACTGTGCATTTGCATTCTTTGTAAAAAAGGATTCACCCAAAATTTCGGTTTCCTTCTTTTTCCTCTTCATCGTATAAATCAAAAAATTTTTCAAGCGCGGACACAGCGAACTAGATTGCTTGACGACATTTTCAAAATGACGATGGCATAACATCACAATGCCCACCATTAAAATATTGCCAACCTTTGCAATCGAATTTGACAGTTGTTATGCCATCAAAAATTGCCCGTGGAGACGTAGGGTAATACGTTGCGACAATTTTTGAGTGTGGTTGTAGATTATATTTTCATATTGCACTTTATTTAGCTTTCGAAACTTGCTGCATTAATTAATTTGATTGCATTGGAAGCTGGATCTCCTGTTTAGAAATCATGAAATCACGCTACTACCTAAAATATAATTTTCCACCAAAATTTGAAATACGTAATTTAATATGAAAGGAAAAGGAACAAAACAAAACATGTAAAAACTGCCACTGACAAGTAAAAGTTTCTCACAGGGCACTGAATATTTTAGGTGGCAACATTCTTTTCTATTATTAGGAAACTTCTGAGGAGACAAGTCTGTCCGTCAGTGCATTTATTTTTGAATTTAGTATTAAGATTTAGTTTTAGATAAAATAATTATTATTAATAATAAAACTGAGCATTTAAGATATGAAGGGATCTACGCGCAGGCCGTACAGTGAAAGATGTAAGTTTATTGTAAAGATTTTAATTTAAGATTTACGTGATGAGCAAATTTGTATTTATTTTGATTTAGGGTCTGAGGAGCAAACGATTGCTTTTATAGAAGTTCGCATAAGTTTGGACGACACATTTACTAACAAATTAGTAACCATTAAGGATGCGTGGGAGTAAATTCTACGACATTATTATTTAGTTAAGAAGAGTTAGTAAGTTTTACATTTTTAGATTAGTTGGACGAAAATCAAATTTAAGAGCAGACTGGAAGCGCCTGAAGAAGAAATGGTCAAACCTTATAGACCAATATAAGGTACTTATAAATAGTTTGCAAGTCTTATGACAGATAATTGAACCATTTACAATTGTGTTTTCAGTACATAAAGAAAATGTCAGCTGGCGTTGCTGCAATTGCTGGAACTGGCAACCCAGCGAGACATTCATCCACAAATTGGCCTTATTATGATTTACTACACCAGTATTACTCAAAAGACTCCAATATATATCCGGTAATTAAGTTGGAGTATGATAGCAACAGCCTGAAGTTACCGGATGTAATTGCTCCACAAGCAAGCCAGTCGTCAGCTCCTTCTTCTCTTTCCACACCTTCTCGCTCTCCCTCACCATTGATCTCCGCAGAAAAGACGACGGGTAATGCACCAACCGTGTACAGTGATAGTCGTCCAACACCAAGCCAATATTCAGCAAGAGAAAACGAACAAGACGAGAGGACTAAGCGGGAAATTGAGCTGCACCGTAGTCAATTACAGACGGCTAAGGAACTAAGGAAAGCAGCAAAGTTATTTTCGTTATTTTTGAAGAAAAAGTATGATTTGGAAGATCCTTCCGATTCCGAGTAGACAGTTGCTGGCGGTTGGTTTGCTCTTTCCTTCATAATCGGAATTGAACTTCGGAGCTAAATTGTAAATTTGCATTTTTTCATTTATAATAATGGCTACTCAAGACAGAATAGTATATATGGAAATTACTTAATTTAGTTCCGCTTTGGATCAAAGTGAAATTCTGACAAACTGTTTTATCATTCCAAAAAGTTCAAATTGTTGATACATTTTTTTGTATGCTTAGCAAATGGAAACTTATTCTATATATGTTGAATGTGCGAATGTAAATGCTTCATTTACTAGCAAATTTCGTCATATATAATATTAATTTATTTTGATTTCTTACACTGCACCAGTTGCTCTTCAGTTATCAAAAACTTGAGGCGAAAGATCCTGTCCAAACAAAAATCATATTTATGTATATATGCTCAACTTGGTCGATCCGTGATCACTTTTAATTTGTAATTACTGTGAAGGTTTGTTTCCAAAAATATTGTTGAAAAAACGTTAAGAAAATTTATTTTAAAATTAAAATATTTATTGTATCAATGTTATTATATTATGAAAAAAAGAATCTTTGTTAAGTTACCAAATTAGCTGATAAATATTTTATGCTTATGTCTCTTTTACTTTTGTCGTTTATAAGACTTGATTTTTAATTTATAAGACTATGCTCTTTTATACATTCGAATAATTGCAGAAATTGGTTTATAATTTAATTTTTTACATTACAATATAAATAAAATTGTAAAATGTTGTATATAAACATGATTTATTGAGAAAAACGTAAAAAGAAGTGATGAGCAAGAGAGCAGGAATTTTGATAGGTGTGTCCAGCATACGCTTGGGGCTCCATGTGGTTTAAGTGGTTGCTTAAATTTCGTTAAAAGGCACTTGGTGAGTACGAAAATAAAGCAGGGAACGCACTATTACACAAAGCTTGGGAAGCGATAGAGAGAATTTTGACATGACAGAGAAATATATTTTGTCTTAATATTTCCGCTATAAAAACTATTGTTGTAGCTGATTAATTTGAAAAAGCAGGCAACCTGTAATAAAAACTGAATGAAAAATTTCGCACACAGGAACCTGGACCGAATACTCTATAATAATTATTATTATATTATATTATATATTATTATAGAGTATTTGGATGGACTTTCCTTCACAGCAAAAAAGTAGATTTTTACCAATAGATTTTTGTTTTCGCAGCCCTCCTCAATTTCACATTTGCCTTGAGTACGGTAGATGGCGGATTTATGGCATTGCATACTTTTGGGCAAAACTTCTATTTCACCGAACAGCATATTGCAAACGCCGTGAAATACTTTTTGGATGCAATATTTTGGAACAGTATTTTCGTGCACTCGGTGATGAGTTTTTTATATCATTTCTAAAATAATAAGCAAAAATATGGCTGATTTGTGATATCACTGAAGTTAATTTCAGCTACTTATCACATTGTCCAATCGTGCACTGTTATGTTATGTTGTGTCAAGTGCAGTTTGCTCAATTTAAAAACGATATATTTATATATTCATCAACATATATAGAAAAAAATGTATGGACGTTAAATTAGTCTAATATTAATAATATATTTATAATTAATATTAAAACGAAATTAATGTTCATTTAAAATGTTTCCTTCACTTGGTTTACCTTTCGTTTGTGTTGTTTGTTAGATTCGAGGGCCTGCACACAACCCGTCGAATCGAACCACAACGAAAGACCAAGAATGATAAAATAGAAGATTGCGCCATGCGCAGGTCCGCTATTCCTCTCTCGACAAAAACTCAGCATAGCTGATTGGCTGTGACGTCAGGTAGCACTTTCAAATATTTTATGATATGAAAAATACATGCGCAAAGGCAATAATTTGTATATTAACAGCTTTTTAATTATTTTGAATTATATATAAGTTAACAAATGCACTTGCAAGTAAGCGAGTAGAAATTATTGAAAAACTCGTTAAAAAAAAAAATAACTTGGGCAGCGGATTAAGCGAATTTTAATGTACCAAGAAAGAAAAAAAGTGAATTTGTGTACTGATTTAATATATATAAATATATTAATATCATATAAATATACACATATTAGAATTTCATTTCCCATAATTTTTTCATTTTATACTCCCATTATCGCACGAAAACAGTAAATAACTACGTTCACGAAAGACTAACCTGAAAGACCTTAAAATGAAAAGTGTGAAATCGTCCGTTGCATAACAACATTGTGTCTGAATATTTATCGTAAACATTTGCCTTTTATCAACATTGTGATCAGGGAGCACTTGCAAGGTGGCCGGCTGACTGCAAGGCTACAACAAGTCCACAACAACAACAATTCCATTAAATTTTGATTTTAGTTGAATTCTCAGTTAGGTGAAAAAACTGATCGCTCAAGAATATAACAAACCTCAAAACGATCAAGAAGAAGAGTGATTTTCCTTGCGACCACCTAATAAGTGCGTCCAGATTGTGACACTCCATGGCAGCAACACGTACAGAGAACACAGAGAAAGGTGTGTGTGATTCTGGCATATTCCGAATGCATCGAATTTTTTTTATTTACTTGAGGTGAGTTTATTCCAAAGATAAATGCAAGACCATATTTTTTTGACCTTATTTTCCCTGTCAGAGCTTACATTTAATTTGTGGAAAAATATGATTAAAAACAAATATGGAAACAATTGCAATTTTAATTGTGTTTTATGAGAATTTTTGTTTTGCAATTTTTGTATTATGAATTTCTCCTTTATTATGCCTTATTGCACTTTGCTCATATTTGACAATTCACCAGAGAAGAAAGCCACCTTTAAGACAAAATTCACCTTACACTTGAATATTTGAAATCAGACATAAGCAGAGAATACAGAGAAAAGATACGTAAACGTCAAACGGCAAAGCAGCGAAATAAACCGCAAAGCAGCGTTTTACATGAATCCACTCAAAATCATGGTGAATCCATTCAAAAGCGTGGTGTGCCCGTTTCCTCTGTATTCTCTGGCATTAGTGAGTTACATGAAACATTATGATAGCGTTAATTTTATAACTCCTGGCAAACATTTCTGTTTATATAAGTAGTTCATTCCATGGCAATATTTGCAAGAAAGATAGATCAAAATAGATATGTGTGTTATTTATGTATACATATATTTAAAAAAAAAAACTATAATTTTATTTAGGGAGCTTTATTTTAAATTGTTAATAATATAATATGGAAAAAACTGTTCATGTTTCTTATTACATTGGACTACACTGATTACAATGAAAGTTCGTTTTATTCATTGAGTTGGATTTTGAAGTCTCATATCAGAATTGTTCGTATGTACTACTAAAAACTTTTCGATTTTCAGGTCAGATGAAGCCAAACACGATATATTAGAAATATGCGATAAGCACCCACCCCTCATTTACTAATACACGTTGCTAGCAAGGAGCGTCAGAATGTTTATAAAAGTCAAATGTTTAAGAAAATATTCAGGCGCAATGTCCTTGTGGAATGGGGGTTTTTCAGCAAATTGCATAACTTTCATGTTATTACGAGTAGTCTTTCGTTGTGGTCTGATGCGACGGGTTCTGTGCACCCATCGAATCAAACAAACAACACAAATGAAAGACAAAACAGATGAAGAAAAAACAGAATGTCCACGGTCGAATAATATTTCTTATGCCATTTATAGTTTGTATCGAAACAACAAACTATAAATGGCATAAGAATAGCTGGTGTTATCCTTGAGGAACTAAATGAGCAAATATATGATTAGTTTGATTTAATCAACCATAAATTATGAACCTTAATCATAATGGTAAGGCTAATCTTAATGTTGAACTTAAATGACTTGTTCTTGTACAAATATAAGGAAATAATCCCATAAATTTATTGAAAAGAATTATTGTAAATAATGAAATAAAAATCAATGAAGATCCGTTATTTCCTAAATTTTAAATTCCTTGTGTAATGTTAATAAAATATTTGATCAAAAAATATTAAATCGAGATGGCATAAATCAATATAACGGAGGAATCATTAATAATCCAAGAAAAGTACATACTCAATTTCAAGATAAATTGAATAGAGAAGAAGAGGGATCAAATACAGAAAATAAATTAGTTATCATTTTCAATTTATTGAAATAATTGATTTTTTGTCAAGTTTTGATAATTTAGGTGCAATATGAATATTAAATTATTATATATTATTATATTATATTTAAAAAATTAATATCTTATATTTAATTTTTATTTTATTATATTAAATACAATAAAAATCATAGAAAATAATAAAAATAAACTTAATCATCTAATATGGTGTATTTGAGGAATGAAAAAAATATTAATTAATTTAATAATTTTAGTTTCACAAACTAATGTTATATTTTAACTAATTTTTTCATTAAGAGTAATAAGCTAATTTACTATAAAATGGTTTAAGAGACCAATACTTGCTTTCAGTCACTTAATGCCAGTTTACATGACTCATTTAATAAAATAAATCATTGGAATTCTTTCAATAACAATAAACATAAAACTATCATTTGCTCCGCATTCTGAACATTGGCCATAAAATAAACCTACACCATTAATGAAAAAATGAGTTTGAATTAAACCAGTGAATACAGAGAAAGGAAAGTATTTTCGCTGCGGACAACACCACGATTTTGAGTGGATTTACCACGATTCTGAGTGGATTCACCACGATTTTGAGTGGATTCATGCAAAACGTCCGTCTGCTGTATTTCGCAGCTTTGCCGTTTGACGTTTAAGTTTCTGTTTTCTGTATTCTCTGATTTAAACGACCAGGAGTTCCATCAACTTTTACACTTAATGAAGGAACAGTTCATGAGTGCATTACATCAGCAGCTGTTACTGAAATTCGAATTTGTGAAGTTATTGGGATTATAACTCGATTATCTATATCTAATTAACGAAAATTTTCGCTTATTATGTCATTTGTAGGAATTATATATGAATCAATTTCTACATTAGAAAAATTGAATATATATAGCTTCAATATCATTGATGACTAATTGTTTTTAAAGTAAGTGAGGGTTCATTAATTTAATCTAAAAGATATAATTATCGTAAAGGAGGTAGTGCACTAAATAATAAAAATAATAGCAGGTAAAATAGTTCAAATAATTTCAATAGTTTGTCCGTGTAGTAAGAAACGATTTGTATATTTATTAAAAAATAATTTAAATAGTAAATATTTTACCCTTACGCAGCATTCTTTGGCTAGGTAAGGAAACAAACTCAAACAACGTGCTGTGCAACCGTAAATCTTATGGGTATTGGGCGGTGGGTCGATCTGCTTAGTAGACTTTCTTCTTTGGCTTTATACAACTTTCTAATATGCAAAACAACTATTGTTTTTACTTAATAGGCTTTGTTGTTAGTTTTCTTATAAAATAGCTTTGCCACATTACGCAATACTTATTGTGCATTTTACTCCAACCTCCTTCCTAAAACCTAGAAAACATAAATTCTGATGTTAACGCATCACACACACAAGAAATCCCGACGCAGTGTGGAAAAAATAACAAAAAATTTAATATTTTTGATAACTATAAAATTAGATGACCAATTTAAATACATAATAGCAAAGATAATGTGTAGAACTTAAAAATTTCGTTTAACAAAAATGTCACTACTAAATTTCGCTAAAAGTTATAAGAATGAAAATTGTCAATGTATTAATAAAGGTCGGGACGGCGCGAACGCCATTCCCGGCTACCAAAAATTACACGCACGAGTTATTCGCATTAGGAATAATCGCGGAGGTCAACTCAACCGTAAGTGCAATGGCCAAGCCTCACTCCGGGGGAACCGCCTTCGTGATCACGGTAACCCCTACGCCAGGTAAGTATGATTTCACCAGCTCTCAAAGCAGTCTTTCAGACTACACAAACATAAACCATATGAGAATTATAAGCGCAAAATATTTTCCTTTTGCAACTGAACGCAAAACTGGTTGTATCTACTTTTACGTGTACAGTGAACACTCACTTCACAGAAAACATTCAACTTTAAGACTTTGTTAACTACCAAAAATGTGAAGAGCGAGATACAAATACGAATACTTTGTGAGCCAGTTCAATAAATACGAGATTAAATTCAGTTTCCATCGACTAACGACATTAAAAATCGTTTGAAAGAGGATGTTGTCATATCACGCAGCATTGTTGCTAATGTATTTATTTGAAAGGGAGATACCTGTTTGGCTTTTTTGCTATTCAATTCAGGGTGAGTTCGTTTTTGTTGTTGTTTTATTTTGCCATGCTTGTTGCGTGTGGAAAGCGGGAACAGCGAAACGACTGTGAAACGGTGAGAATTCTGTGTTTGTGTGTATTTACTTGTTATTTGGTTTGTACAAATTGAAAGAATCAAGAAGCGCCCGTCAACAAGGTCAGGTTGAAAAATGTTCGGAAGGAGCTATGGAATCATGTGACTAAAATTGACAAGGTGGAATGGGGGACCTCAATTACATCTGGTATGCCTGTGTACACATTCATACCAAGGTCATTCGCGATAAGGAGATGAAACTGCGAGTTGTAGGTGAGTTGCGAATCGGTCTAAGTGGCTCTGGAACAAGAATGATCTCTATTATTTTTGGCTCTGGAACTGCGAGTGGTTCTATGTATGTATGTATGTACATATGTATGTATGCATGTAAGTGCCTATTAAAGTAGCTCGAATTGACATTGAAATTGCGGCTGGTTCCATGCTTGATGCAACGACACCAATGTTGCATCAAGGTTCTATGTAAAGGCATCTGGATTTGAGAGGGAAATGGGTGATTTACACAGTGACAGAGAATGGAATGGTACTACGAATGTACTGGACGAACTCTTGACTAAACTAGTATTTAAGTGTCTATGCCCATAAAAAAAGTCCGATAATTAATTGATATAAAGAAGGGAAGCTAAATTCAAGTTTGATTGTAAGTTTTGCTCTGGAAAGTTGAATATTCGCTTCAAGACGTCTTCTAAACTATATTCAAAGGACTAGAACTGGGTCAAATTTATATGGATTTGCTCCAGGTAAAGACTATTTATGTATATTCTTATGAGTTATTTGTTCAAATGAGTAAAAGTATCATTCTCGAAACGACCAATATTAAATAGTTTCGAGTTTGATGTCAACTACAGGAAGAAAATGCATCGTATTATAAAATAATTAGCAGAATTATCTATTTATTATTATTTATTTATTTATTATTATTTATTTCTTCCAACTGTTTTGTATGGATCTGATTGAAACATTTTTGTTTAATATAAAATGTTTTGAGTAGTTGTAATTATATATCATAATCGTTTTAATCGAATGTCATTTTCTTTGATGCTTTCCGTTCGATATTACCGCGATTTGATAAGGACTTCAGCACGTCACACAGTGCTTCGACTACATGTAAAGGGATGGGGGTAAAATTAAGATAATAGTTGATGAAATTTCATATCTGTGGATTTGGGGTCGCTGAATTGAAGATTTTTTGATAACTATCAAACTTTTAGCTGTAAATGATTTAAATTTGATTGAGTTGCTGTGCGCTGTATTATTGAAACTAATAAAATATTGTTGAGAAACTTAAATGTTAAATAGTGTTATAAGACATCTTTATAGTAATTAGTTGGTTCAAGAGACTGATCCACGGCATCCTCGCTTAAATCACAATTAGCACCTTAGCGCCATTTTATAACCACTACCCCTCCTAAACTCTGGAGAAAGATGGGGTTTTCTTGATCCTCCTTGTTGAATTTAGGTATTTTAGGAGACCATTCGGTATAACAGCCGAGAGGTCGGATAGTCCAGCTAGAAAAGAGTTTCCCAGGGCTATATTTCTTGCGGCTGCCAGAGTTGGGTATTTGCAAAGAAAGTGAGTTATTGTTTCCCTCTCGTCCGAGTCTAAACAACTTCTACAATGGGTATTGAAAGGTCTATGCATTTTCTCCATGCGTACCTACTAGCCAGTGACCTGTAAAAACTGCCGTTAATCGGCTGGTGTCTCTACGCTCCCTGTTTATAAGATCCCTTGACAGCTATATTGTAGACTGGCCAGGTTGCACATTGTAAGTGATCTCCATTTTCTGCCCGCCAAGGAGAGACAGTGCAGGTAGATGCCCCTCTTGATCGTACCCAGAGAAACAGATACTGGTCCGCATAGGTTAGGTCGAGAGAGGCCCCCCTGTTCCCAATTCATCAGCCTTCTCATTCCCATCGATATTCCTACGGACAGGAACCGAGATGATTGTGATATCAGCATAAAGACTTAGCGCCCTAAGTTCCTCCCTACACTGTCTGACCAGCCTGGAGTTGATGGTGTTTGACTGTTGAACCTTTAGCAACCTGGATGTCCACAAAAACGGCAGCTTTTCTTCTATGTCCTTCTCTAATGTATTGGGTATTTGTCGACACGTCGCCCTGACTGCGAACACTTTCGCCTGAAAAACTGTAGCCTCATCAGGTGTGCAGTAATGGATGTTAGCGTGTGTTGAAAATACACTAGCGCCCACCCCTAGATCCATTTTGGAGCCGTTTGAATAAATGGGTATATCGTATAGTAGTTAGTATATCGCTAAAATATTCTTCACTCAAAAAAGCTTCATTTGATATGTCTGAATTCTTCAATTTCTAACATTATATACTATCGTCTAAGATGTACAACTTTATTTCATCGCTTGAAAAGGCATATTTATTTACGATAAGCTTTCTTCTCGACGCTAGAGGAGGATCTGGTGATATCAGCAAATATGAAGAAGTCTTGATCCTGCGACGTTTACCGAGTATGCGAGAAGGACGCTCTTCTTAAATGTTTGTGAATATTTATTTATTTTTATTTACAAAAGATAATTCTTATCATACGGTGCTTCTAAAGCTACCTCTGAAAAATGATCTGTGGTGAGGAATTCCAATAATTAAAATATGTAATATTTGTAAGTGGAGAAACTGTTACTTAACGTTGGGCATATCGAACTATCCTGTAACCTCGTTCCAATCTATTCAACTTTTATGTACATTCATGCCATGTACTACCAAGCGTAGATTATCAAATATAGTATATTTCTTGTGGCTCTCAGGAGGTCTTTGGAGGCACCCATGTTAATAAGTATTCCACAAGAAAGCATTCGAATATAATTGAAATGTTAAGGATGGCATCCTAGTTAAAGTCCTTTATTTCCGATGTTGCATCAATGCTGGGCAAACAATTTGCGAGCCGTATTACCATCATTTGTTGTACCGAAACTCGGCTTGACTTGATCAGTTCCCTAGCCCAATCGACTCCTGAATTCGCTTTGAATTCTAATCTCATTATACAAAAATAGGCCTTAGTTTGACTTTCACATTTGCCAACTTTTGAAGGCCAAGTCGGGGAAACAGTAAAAACATCGAATGCACCACCAAAATATGTGGACAATTATTATCAACATTTCGCGCTTTCAAGAATGCTGTATTCATTTCCGTAGGTGTCAAATGAAGCACCTGCTTACAGCATTAGTATTCGTTAATAGCCTCAACTTTCATGGTGCAACGCATTTGGAAACGGAGGAAAATCCAAACGTTCAAATTTCATCCATGACGTCACGTTCTAGATTTTCAGTTTTTCTGTATCATTTCCGTATACTCCATTAAAATTCTCTTGGGATATGGTGATAAATTGTTTGAAAGTATTTCTGCCTGTTTCTCATATTTTGGCAAGCAGTCTGAGGGTACTGCTCATTGGTCACTAGACAAAATGGCTGCCTAACCCTGTGTAGGTACATTCAAGGACGCAAAGAAAAAATGTTCCCGGATACGCAGGTAGCGAACCTCAAATCTTGTGTATGTGTGTGTGTGTGTGGGTTTGAAAGTACGGGAAGTGTGAATTGCTGCAGTAATTGGGCGGTACCGGGATAAAAGAAATACTTATAGGACCATTATGCCGAATTTGTGGAAAAATTTCACCTTCTTTCTCCCTGTTCCATGAAGAAAAGAAAAATAAAACAAGTTTGCGCGGAAGAATTGGATAGTTTGAGGAATGACTTTAAAATAGCGGAGCAGTTCTCTCATTAGCGGGAGGAAAGTGTTTTTAGTCTATGGCAGCGGTGGAAGAATTGGCATTTAAATCGGAAATTGAGGAATGGTGTCTTCCATTGGGAAATACACTGGTAATTAATTGACTTTAAATGAGCGGAGCAGTTCTCTTGTTATCACAACATGAGATTAAAGAGTCACTAAGCATAACATAAAAACAAGAGTTCAGATATAAATAATGATAGAAGAACATATTTAATATGGTCCAATGGTACGGACAGCTGCGTTTCTCCTTTGGGATCTTGAAGTAACTTCGATAAGAATCAATTCCCATGACGACAACTTTGCGTGAATACATCACAGATATATTCACTTGGTATTTTCAAAGACAGCTCTTTAAATATTCACTTCTAAGAAACTTGTATTCACTTGTTCATGATCATTATAAGGTGCTAGGAAACTCTCAATCCCATCAAAGCAATTGGAAAAATGATGGATCAGGTCAGGTTTGCATAAAGAAAAGTACTGGAAACGGGAAAATACACAACAGATCATAACACGGTACATAAAAGGACAGCGAATACAATACAATAGTTGGGACAGGTCATCAAAATGTCCACTACTATAATCGTGAAGAAAACATTTGACGAACTCCTACTACCTGCAGTAAGGCAAATGTCTGGATAGATAAAATTGGGAACAAATATATAGATATAGTTGGAGAGTATGAGATTTACAAGCTTTGGTTCAGCAAGGAATGTAAGCTTAGATGATGGTATTGATATATGTACTGATATAAGTATCAAAGCGGATCAAGATGAGGAGATACAATTAGTATATTGTGACTGGTACACAATTTGGACGGATCTGGATTACGGTGACTCAACTGATATTACACGAGTATATATTGAGAAGGATATGATTAGTGTTGGAAGAATATGATTAGTGGAACCATCACTCCATACAGCACATGTTACCTATCATATGTATAAGTTACTCATCTGACGAGAATAGACGCTTCCCATTTTTCCTTTCTAAAAAAAATCTGCCGACATTTCTACAGATTACAAATGATGTTTTCGTGCAAAATTTCTCACTTATACCTATTATAAAAACCTGTTCAAGAAGAAAGATGCTAATCGAATGAAAACAACAACTGTAAAGCCAAGAGAAGGTGCAAATTATGCATATCTAGAAAGCAATCAAGACGCCTACATACACGCATCTATGGCCACGATTGTCTCTGGAGCAACTAGCAAGCTAGGCGTGAGAATGTGACGTTCTGTTGCGTTATCGCGTAAACAAATCAAATAATCCAAGATGACACAAGCTGCCACGTTACTGCGGACCGACATTGGAACACTTTTTCAAAGGATATACGAAAGTGGCGGAGAAGATTTAAACTAAAAAACGAAAATACGAGCAATAATAAACAAAACATTTCAAACAACAGGACATCCTACTTACTCGTAATACACGGAAAACTGACTCGAAAATACTGGCCAATGGATAAAAAAATATGCTTTGCATACAAAACATACGAAAAAGGCACACAAAAGTCCTTAAGTTATGTTATGCGTCAGTTTGGCAGGCAAAAGGACGAATCAAACAATAGACTCACAGACGTGTACACGCGAATTGAGGGCATTTATTTAAAGGTATTCGTACTTGAGGGAACTGAGTACGGAATTACGTATTCCGACGTACACAAAAAAAGAACAAATGCAGCAAGAGCAAAGGAGCAAAAAATGGAAGCAACGACTTCATCACTTGTTTCCTCTTTTCAATGGACTCGTTCGTTCGCCTTTTCTCATACGATTTGTATGAATGCAATTTGAATAGAGTTTTGATGAAAGAGGAGACGATCAAGATATCAGGTTAACAGCGTGCGGATTCGGAGGTGTGTCCCGCGTGTCCTTCCCTTCCGTCGTAGTATGTACACTTTTGTTAGACCGGGCTCAGCCGAAGATGAGCCTCATCGACGACACAACAATCATTGTCAAATCTGTTCAACTTTCGGTAATGATTTCGTGCGCTTGCCACATTTGCACGTGCAATGTTGAGAAAATGTTCTCGTTTGTCGTACTCGCCAAGAGTTGCTCAACTTTATGCCTTGACACCGTACAATGGCGGGGACTCCTTTGCGTAACTTAAGGACGTGCGCATGTGTACGAGGAATTTCACATGATTTCTACATATCAGATTGCTTATCTTTTATATTCACGGTCCGATTCAATCGGGTCTCTTTTTATTTGACGCTTCAGCTCCTTGTACGGGTATTTGTGCCAATTCACTCCACGAATGCCATTAGGTAATTGCGTTGTTTTTTTTTATTTTTTTCTTATTTTCATAATAGCCCACTTCCTGGGATCCATTTTCATATAAAATAAAATATTCGCTTCTTTTTGACATGATTTTTTAGTCGTTTCCTGTTGAAGTTGATTTCGGCCGGATCGGTGCTGCTCGTTTGGTTCGCTTTGGTACTTGGAGCCTCTGGTGAAAAGTGGTTTGTACTCCTGTGCTGTCTTCAATGATGTCTTTTAAGGAGTTGCCAAAGTTTTTGTTGTGTCGTTTGTGTTGTCTTTGGCGGAAGCTGACGAAACGGTTTTTGATTTCCTGCTTTTCGGAAACCCATTCCATTTCATTCATGATGCTTTGTCACAATGAAAACGTATTTAAATCATTTCAATTTTCGCGCCAAACTGAAAAATTATAATGATAATAACAGATCACGGGCGTGTGATAGTACGAGTCGAGATGCGATATGATAAGAAGTGCTTTAATTGAGATGTTTCAAAACTTATCTAGAATTTTTGTTGTCTTTTTCTACGTAATATAAATATTGCCAGTTAGGAGAAGTTGGCATTCTTTGCCCGTCCTTCTTTAGTAAATATCAACTTTATTATGTAAGTAGAGATATCTGGAGATGCACAGAATAAGATTACAAACAGATTTTTCTTGTTTAGAAGTCACAAATCTCTTGTATTGTGATGAAATATAAATTTACCTCCGGTGGCATGCCTATGAAAACTGGATTGTAGAGCAAAAGTTGGACCATAGCTGATAAAACAAATTATTTCGCACACATTCCTAGATTATATAGAATACTCTCGCCGAGATATTGCATAAATATGACAATATATGACATATATGAGGGGTACATACAACGGGTGACGATCGATTGAGGACACGAGGATATCACATAAACATCTTTCTATTTAATATATTTATCGTAGATATGGTGGCGGAATAAGTAATTAAATCTAATAATAATGATCTATCCTTATGTATTTTTAATGCATAATAAATTATATAAAAATTTAAGTGGTGATTGGTTTGAACAACAGGGCGATTGGTTTGAACAGAGCAATTGCTCAGGTGATAACAGAAGATAGACTCAAATGGCCAGTTGAATATTTCCATGGATATGAAGTGAATGACCGATTCCACTCCTATCTTATTTGAAGAACGAATTTAGGTACATCGAATTTGGTCTTTAACACATCTTTACAGTCTGTCTGGCATACAATGTGCTCCAATATTAAGTAGAACGTGGAAGCGGTCTTTATGTGGAGGATGGGAGAAAAGGATCTATGAACTTAACATCTTTACTCGTGAATATATTAGAGAGATACGATGGTAGACGTACTCATTAGTAAAATAACCCACTGTGGATGGCAAGTCGTCGAAACTGCTATTTACACATTGCTAACTAACATAAAAGTAGTTAAGATCAGAATACATTCTGAATGGGAGCCGTTTAAGTTAATAAAGTGACGTTTGATGATGTTTCTTGTAATAATAATAATAAATTAATAATAGGATAAAACTTATTCCCTTTATTATTACAGGATGGAATATGTGCTCAGGAAAGGATAAATTTCGATCCGATAAGACGATAGCTTATCATTTCTTTTTACTTCAATCAATCAATTAAACAGAAATGGTGATTAACTCCTTCGTGGAGTACATTTAATCTAAATTATTCCTAACCATGGAGGCAACACCCTTTTTGGGCCCAGAACACTTCTGTGGTCTAGGAAAGGCAGGCTGAGGATTGATGAGGTACACCTTATGCACAAGTACTGGGTCACTGTACCTAAGGGTATCAAAGAGCCTTCTAGGGACATACCACCGAAAAATATTCGAATCACTCTTCAATCTCTCTAAGAATAATCTTAGGATGATGACAGGCCTACTCACAGGACACTGTAAATTAAACTCACATATGGTATGGATGGGGGTCACCTCGGATGACTCCAGCAGATTCTGTATAGAGGAAGAGGAGACGTCTTTGCATATGCTGACACAATATCCGGTTCTCATGCACATCTGCAGGAAATACTTGGGATTATTCCAAGGCTCTGTTAGCGTCTTTCAAACCTCTGGAGCGAAAACTCGTCAACGAAAAAAAAACATAAATAATGGAATAAGAGGAAATATTACTAGAGGACTTGTTTTCCGATTCAATCTGTTGAAGAAATGATAGAATTTACCAAATGTCGATTAGTATGAGAATTACCTTGGGGGCTGCAAACACTTTCCGAAGAATTTGGATGCAAATTCATGTGGAATAGTATAATATTAATACATTAGGAGTAGATAACCATGGAGACCGGCATCTCTCAACGAAACATCTGAAACGAAAATTCTAATATCAGAGGAAGCACAAATAGAGGATTGGTTGTATGGTGGGCAACATCCATTCATAATTCGAACAAAACATATTTCGAGCTACTGAATGATATCTGGGATCAGGGACTTGAAGAGATTAACAGCTGACCTGACGTTTGTATTTCCAAAGAAGTCGTAAATAGTGAGATGGTACCTAGTGGCTGACATTTAATATATATAATCAGACAAAGGTGTTTCTTTTACTTGACACAATCCAGTGTTTCAAACAAAACTTATTTTCGTAAGAATAGTATACAGTGACGACAGTAAAAATACATGGAAGGTATGAGTAATAAAAAGAATTGATACTTGAAATCAGTGAAGAGAGACATCGTAGGACATACGTCTTGATATAAGAGCATTATATAAAAATAGGAATCTAAATTCAGAGAAAATATAAATAAGAGTAGTGGAAATGTCGAGAACAATTTAGATAGAGTGCAGCATTGCTATATATATTTTTGAAGATCGAGAATGTTTGCAGATTAACTGCAGAGCATATTTGTAAATTATGTAGAATTCTTCAAATATCGAACGTTGTAAATCACTTTGGATGGTGAAGTAGAGTTAGTGTGATTACTTCGATCAGTGCTCAAGGATGGGCAGTTGCATAAGAGGTTTAAAACCGTCTCGTCCTCCTCCTCGGAGCCACAGCCTCGGCAAAACTCATTTGAGGTCATTGTCATTGTTCGAAAGTTGTATCCTTTCTGCGTGCTGTAACGAACTTTTCAGAGCCGTGCTAAAGCTCAGTTACGTCCAGGGTTCGTCTACAAAATTAAGTCATTCTTGCCGTGGAGTGAGCGTGTCCCAGTGAAACTATTTAGGGCTGAGTCTCCAGTGGACTTGGTTGATCCTATTTCGTTGTCCTTCTTGGCGTGGTGTGAGCATATTGATCTTTGCTATTGTTCTCTTCTTGATGTTTCGATTTGTTGTTGCTACTTTGAACGCTTGCTCCTCCACACTCTGAAAGATTCTCAATCACTATTTAACCTACTGAAAGTTTAACGGCCCAGTGGCCGGTCAAAACCGACACAGTTGTTGACAGTGATACGCGATCAAGTCGAATCAACTTGATTGGTTCTGTTTTTCTCTATTCTGGCCCAAGTTAGTCTAGCCGTGTGGCAGGATTCCTCGTTAGCCCAGGATTTGTAGGCGTCAGCCAGATATTTCCGTTTGATTTCGAGCTTGGCTGTTGCCAGTGGAATGCCGATATTTACGGAGGGCTGAATTTCGTGCATTAGCGTGCCTGCCTTGGCAAGCTCGTCCGCCTCGCAGTTTCCCGGGATTTCACTATGTCCGGGAACCCAGACGACGAGCACCCGAGAGTAACTTGCGAGCTCATTTAAAGATGTTCGACATTCATGAACTAGTCTTGATGTGGCCGTGGAGCCAAAAAGAGATTTAATGGCGGCCTGGCTGTCTGAGAAGATAGATACGTCGACTGCGCCGATATCACTACTCAGCATCCATTTGGCTGCGTGATAAATGGCCATGACCTCAGCTTGAAAAACGCTGCAACATGAGAGTGTTTTAGAGATAGGCTGCGAGAGTGTTTTAGAGATTGGCTAACTTGTGACTTTTTCAGCTGCTTTATGTTACGATTGCAACAAACACACTCTTGGTCCGCGGCTGCTGTTATGCATGTTGTCGTTGTTGTAGAAGTCAGGGATCTTTAAAAGTGATTTGTGTGTAAGTATTCAACAGAATTGTCAGTGAACTGCTTTCAGAGTTATTTCGTTTGCCAGAAATTTCATTTCGAGTGAAAACTACCTTTAGACAGATGTGTGCTCTATATGAATTTCTTTGTTTATTTACTTACTTGCACAGAACATTCCCCTTTCCTTTTCTTGTAGCGCAAACCTATCTTAATCCGGAAGCTGGGATTAACATTACCAAAGTCAGATGAACGCTAAAAGTTAATTCATGAAAATACAGAATTTTAAAATGCAAATCATGCACACCATCGCAGACACACAAACTCCCAAACATACACGCTCCAGACACTGAAAAGTCCTACGAGCGTTTTGTACAATTGCCAAGAATTGAAAATGGATCATGACCAAATAACGATGAAAGCAATTAACAAGAAAAATATCTGGACTCAACACTTTACTAATCTGCTAGTGTCAATCGAAATGAGAAACTGTCAACTCCCTATTCACAAAAGACGTGTGCGTTCCAAGTAAAAAACGCTCGAAAACAAAGCGCTGGCCCTCAGTGCTGAGCACCAGCATCAGATCTGGCGAAAATAAGGTAAGGCACCGAGCAAAATTCCTTTGAAACTCAAACTCAAACTGAAGCAAGCAACCCTTCGAATGTTGCTCCTGCGTTGCTTGGGCTGCCAATCTTGAACACAAATGACTGACGTGAAGCAGCTTTTTATATACAAACATATATGGAGTATATGGAATAGTGTACGAGTATATATATAAATGTAAGTACACGTTTTGATTGAAAGGACCTGTCGTCCTGAACGCGCCTTTTGCTTCGCCATTAAATGCCAATTTTGTTGCATGCGTCCTGATTGAAATATAAGTATTTTTCAAAGTTGAAAAGGACATTCGATAAGCCTCCGGAGTTGTTGTTCATTTGAATTATGTGTGTTGCGCTGCAGGCCTCCTTTGTTGTGCCATTGTGTCGATCGTTTTCGAGTTTCTTTTCTGAGATTGCATGCCGATCTCCCGCTCCGATAAATTGTTGTGACCCTGTTGAATCATCATCTCGTGCAGGGGGAGTTTTGCAGCCGAGCGCTTCCCACGAAGTTGTCACTTGATATGCGATGAAATTAAAATGCCGTCAGTCAGTTAAGTGAGTTAGCACCAATCGCTGACGGGCATCTTTGTTCTAGCGACTGTCTACGCGGAGCAGTCGCCAACCACAATTATATGGAAACGTTGCCTAATTAGGACACTTATTTACTGCTGCCGTGCTTTTCATAACAAATTATTTTCATATATCGGTGAGTGTCGCGCGAAGTATCCAGGAGTGTTCCCGCATACCTGCACTTGGTGCAGTTGTTGGCCCTTTGTCATTATTCAACTCACTCGCAGTTAAATCAAAAGTCCCTCATAACGCGTCTTTCCTTCATCTTGATTAAACTTCAAATTGCTGACATGTATTGAGCTCCTCCGGTAGTGAATAACAAGAAAATTATGATGATGTCCTTACGATCAACAATGCTTGATAGCGCTTTGAATTCATTCAACACGATTGTTCCACGGGGTGATGAGGGTCCTACAAACGATCTGGAGATAGAAGAAAAAATCTCCTGCGTTTGACATGATCGATAAAATGCTTTGTTTAGCGACAACGCCCACTCCAGCCGTTTAGAATCAGCCAAAACTTAGATTTTCAACAGTTCGCTGGCACAATGGGTTTTGTAAGATAATTTTTTATTTATAATTATGAACCAGAAATTGTGTAAAAAATATTCTAGAAAAAATCGTTTCTTTTTGTAAACCCTTTGAATGCCTTAGAAAGGAAAAGGTTTCCAATTGAAACTAAAATTTCGTGGAACTAAGTTCTGCCGCTGCTTTCAAGTGTATTTCGCTTAACCAAAACGCATCCCTTCGAACTTTCGATCATGACTGTTGATCCTGACAACGACGACGTTGCTGCTTTTGATGATTTTCATGATGATCGTATTGATTTCTAATTCTTGCGTACGTTTTTATAACAAAGGCACCAATCGTTGTACCAAATTTCCCGCATTATGTCCGCGCACTTGTTTCTGCACTGGCCTGGAAATTATGTACTCGTATTGTGAGTGCTTCTCATGCTGCAAGTGATGTAAGAGCAATTTGTGTAAAGTTAAAGGATCAGGTGCGGTTTTATTGTGGGAGAATGAACGTTCTCAGCAAACGCGTCTTTAATTTCATTGAAGCAGAAATCCTCATCGAGGAATACGAGTACAATTATTAATGTGAGAAAAGAAGATTCTTTATCATAAGATCCTTTATTGTTTTGGCACATTGCATGAAGGTTATTGCTCCTGCGAGTGCAGCACAGAGTTAGCTCCAAATAATTAGAGTGTGACTTAAATTTTATAGAGAATTTCGTCCAGATCAGCAGCTGCTGTGTGGTGGAGATAATACGACCAATATGCATCAAATTAATGTCTGTCTC
Source organism: Clusia tigrina (assembly GCA_920105625.2). Lineage (NCBI taxonomy): Eukaryota > Metazoa > Arthropoda > Insecta > Diptera > Clusiidae > Clusia > Clusia tigrina. The sequence continues at coordinate 207,854,325 of OV050031.1, forward strand.
TCTTTTATTAAGCTACCGAAGTAGTTATTTGTGTCTCCTGCGATGACAGAGTCCTATCAGAAAAGTACATGGTGGACAAAGTCTTCACCAGGATAGGAACTATCATCCCTAGTAATCATGTTATAGCACTGATTCGTTACTTTATGTAAATAATGAATTCAGCAGGGCTACATTTTAGGATAAGCTGGTTCAGGTTCTTATATAACCAGAAAAAAAAAACACTTTGGAATAAGTAACGAGAATGGTAACTGATATAATTAATTAACTAGAAAAATGATGGCTACCTCATTTTCTATTATGAGGTGGTGCCACCACTTCCACCAATTCAAAAAGTGACAGCCAAGAGGAAATATCATCACACTTCAAAACATCAGTTCACCAATTCACTAGAATGAAAATATTAAGTTAATGTTCTTATTCAAGTTTTGTATACTTAGTCATCGGTACGAGGCAAAGTCTAGGAAAGATACTCAAACAGTCTCTTACTTTACTGAGTTCTTTAAACAACTTAATTCAGTTGGGAAGTGGTGTTACTAATCTTTTGAGGATTTGATTCCCTCAGTCGTAATGTATTGGACCACTTCCTATATGACTGACACATCATTAGCTATGAATAAGTTGAACAAATTGAAACCTATGAAATTGTTCAAAGGACTTCAATTATGAACAGCCCAAACATGAATGTGCAATAGCAAATTCAGCAACTTCAGCAACAGCTGCAATTCTTATACCAGCAACAAGCTTCGCCTCAAGCATCAAGTAGTAAGTCTACACCAGGTACCGTTTGGACTGTTGTTGAGCCCAAAAAAAGACCCCGTGAAAGCCCAGGTAAGCCCAAACCATCCCAAAAACAAGCCAAACTCGACAAATATAGGCTAAGTGTCCCTCAGCCTACAGAAAATAGGTTTTTTTTCCCTAGAAATTGAAGAAGATGAGAAAGGTCTTAAGCCCCAAGTAAAAGCCCCCAAGCTCCCACCTATATTTGTTGACAAAGTCAGCCACATTACTCCTCTAATGAAGTTCCTAATGGACACAGCTCCTAGTTCTTATGATTTAAAACTCATAATTAATGAGCAAGTAAAAATACAAGCATCGGCTCTTGAAACCTACAAAACAATAATAAACCAACTAGAGCAAAAAATACCGAATTCTACGCCTATGAATCAAAACAGGAAAGAAGCTTTAGGGCGATACTGAAAAACATGCACTCGTCTATAAGCACTGAGGAATTGCTGAATCACTACTAGGACTCGGCCACACTGCCTTGAACATCTGGAATATTAAACAAAGAAACACCACAAAACCACTGCCAATGTTCATTGTTGAGCTAAAGGCGAACCCAAACAAAAAGGTTATTTACGGAGTCAAGTTACTCTTCAATAGGAAAATTGTATTTGAGCCACCTCGTCCAAAGCGTCAATTCCCTCAATACGTTAACTGCCAGCAGAATGGACACACAAAAACCTACTGCCGCAGTAAATCGATTTGCATTAAATGCACTGGAACTCACTCGTCTGCAGATTGCTCGCGTAAGACGAGAACTGATGACGTCAAATGTGCATTGTGTGAAGGTAATCACCCAGCAAATTATAAAGGCTGTATTGTCTACAAAAAATTGGAAACATTGGAGGAGGGATTTACTATCCACCACTGAGAAAAAAGGAACTCAATCCCACACTTGTTGTCTTCCAACCATCCAGACAGAGCTCGAATTCACTTTCATACTCCTATTGTGTAGTTAACACCACACAAGACACGAGAGAGAATACCTCAGCCCCGCATCCTAAGGAAATCGCCTTCGAGCCTTCAAACGAAATGCGAGAAATTGTCATGCATCTCAAGCAAGTCATGCAGCAAATCACAAGTATGATGAATCTATTCGTAACTCTCATGACAAGAATTCACGACTTAATAGACTTTTGCATAATAATAGGATTCTCGATTAGGGATATAACATGCAGCCCATGCTATGATCTATCCTCTGACCATTTTCCAGTATTGTGTACAATAATTAATAATGTTGTTGACACTCCTTCTGAATGTCGCCTTCACAGCAGCAAAACTGATTGGAATTACTTCCGACTGTCAATATCTTCAACAATTAACCTGAAGCACTCGCTTAAGTCTAGTGAAGATATCATGATAGCTATTGAACACTTCAATAATTACCTCCAACTGGCTGGTTGAAAGTCAACACCCCCCGTAATCAAGCGTCAATGCAAATATATCTCTCCTCTTGTGAAAGACAACCTGGCAAGAAGGTGAAAGTGACAACAGTAGACTTCCTGGGGATAAGAAAAAATTAAATACACTCTCAAAAGATCTTAAGGAGCTCCTCAAAACAGAACACAACTCTCAACTTCATTACTATCCCAGTAACCTTGATGCAAACGCTGCCACCGATTATTCCCTCTGGAAAGCAGTAAAACAGTTAAAGAGGCCAACTCTGGCACAATCTGTCATCAGAATGGAAAACAAAGAATGGGCTAAAGGTGATATCGAAAAATAATGCACATTTGCATGGTATGTAAAAAGAGTGTTTACCTCACACGAAATCGAATCATCTCCAATCACTGGCGGAAGAGTAAGAGTAACCTTGGGACACATCCACCAGATGGACCTGCCCATACAAAAATTTTCAAAAGGGAAGTCAAGCAAGCGATCAAAAAGCTTAAAGCAAAGAAATCCCCGGATACGATCTCATTAGTGGAGAAATATTAAAGCAGCTTCCAGAAGAGGGATTCACTTTCCTGACTTATATACAACGCTGTTTTATTATCTGGTTTTGTTGCCCCTCAATGGAAAGTGGCTCAAGTAAAAATGATCCTTAAGCCCGGAAAAAGTCCAGACAAAGTTGAGTCATATCGCTCCATCAGCTTGCTGCCGATCGCCTCTAAAATTCTGGAAACTCTCTTCCTGAAAAGATTAATGTCAATAATAGAAGAACGCAAACTAATTCCTAATCACCAATTCGACTTCAGGAAACAACACTTTACAATTGAACGGGTTCATAAAGTAGTAAATTGCATTCGAGCAAAAAAAAAGAGTGTACAGCGGCATTTCTCGATATATCTCAAGCTTTCGACCGTGTCTGGCATGACGGATTACTCAACAAAATAAAGAAGACACTTCCAATAAACTATTACATATTTATCAAATCCTACCCTAAAAATCGATCCTTCTTAGTAAAACAAGGTGAAGAACAATCTGAAATGTGCGAAAGTTCTGTCGGTGTACCCCAAGGCAGTGTCAAGGGGCCCATCCTATACTTGCTTTCTACACACGATTTACCTGTCTCCGAAGGAACTGTCGTTGGCACATTTGCAGACGATACTGTTGCACTCGCAATGGACACCCTTCCACAACTGGCGTCGCTTAAACTTTAAAGGGGCTTAGACAAAATTACTAAATGGTTGAAAGAATGGCGAATCAAGTCCAATGAAAAGAAGTCTGTCCAGGTTCCGTTCACTCTTAAACTCAATACCTGCCCACCCGTAAAAGTCAATGACCTGAATATACCGCAGTGCAATGTGACTAAATACCTGGGCATGCACTTCGAGAGCAAGCTAACATGGAAAATTCACACAGTCAACAAACGTAAGGCGCTGGATGCTATGGATGTGAACGACATTATGGTTCCAACAGGAAGGCGCTACGTGCCGCACAGCTGATGCCACAATGGAAATTCTGCCCCAGCGATTTGAGGACATGGTTATCTCACTCAGAGACGACTTCACCTCGCCACCGAGATCGAGCGATTTGACCCCATTCGACTTTTTCTTGTGGGGTTCCTTAAGTCGCAGGTCTATGCCAATAAGCCGCAATTGACCAGTGTGCTCAAAGTTAACATAAACTGTACCATGGCTTAAATTCAACAGGATCGATGCGCCAGAGCTATCGAAAATTTGACTACTCGGATGCGGACTTGGACTTCTTGGACCCAGCGAAGTCGCGGTGGCCATTTCAACGATGTCATATTCCACACATAATGTCATATGCGTTGAGATCTGACACACAATTTGTTTTATTTCACTCACTGGACAACTTTGTTCTAAACCGTGAAATAAAAATGTGAAAGAAATATTGCTTAAGCATAACTTGGATCTTAACACAAAATCAATTTGCTTTATGAACTCAATGATATGAACCTACATCACATATATATACCACTATAGGCACCCAAACTACAACATCCATAACTTAATTATAAATTTAGTAAGTCAAACGAGGGTCACACCAGACATAATGCAGTCTGTGGGTAGTTTACGCAGGCGTCAGCGACCTCAATTCATATCTGCTTATTATATAATACCTCCACGGGATTTATGGACATTATGAGAGCAAGTAATTTTAGGATCAGATGAAGGACACTCCCTCTTATCATGTGTACAATACTCGAGACCACAGTTCATATTTCAATGATGATATAATAGATACGTCTCTTAAATCGCTAAATGTCGCTTATTTGAAAATGCCATAGCGAAATCTTCAAGGAACCCCGCTGAATGAATGACTGAATGAAGCAAAGAGGGAAAATGTACCTCGACCAATTTGATCTATTGTACTCCTCCTGCATGTACCTATTAAGGGTCTTCCATTGGTCCAACAGCTGTAAGGACTAAGTTGCGGTTCATTGCTCTAATATCTCATGTCAGTAATGCCCCATATATTTCTTCCTACTGCGCGCTAAGGCTTCGTAGTTCATTAGAAGGTGTTCTGGTGTTTCTTCTGGCTCCGTGCAGAATCTACACGTGTTTACTGGTTAGAGTCCCAGCTTCATGAGGTGGCGTCTTAAATGACAGTGGCCTCTGAGGTGACCTGTCACAGTTCTTAAATTGTTTTTGCTAAACTGTAGACATAGAGCTGCACGTTTTGAGTTATAGTCCCCAATCATGAGCTGGGATTGTCTAAGTTTTGGTGGGTGAGGCCCAGTAGCCTGATCTTCTGGATTGTTTTTTCCTGTTATAATTTATCTTTTATGCTATTTGCCCCTATGCCAAATAATGGTTCAGGTTCAATAGTAGGTGTGGCTGCCCCATTCCTGGCAAGACTATCCGCTTTTTCATTTCCAGTGTGTCCTGGGATCCTTATTATGGAGAGTTTCTTGAGGCTTCCTAACTTATTTCAAAGTTTTACGCATTCCCATACGAGTTAAGAATGAATCTCGTGGAAATTGAGTTCTTTTATAGCTGCTGGGCTGTCAGACATGATAGCAATGTCTTGACTCACAAGATTAAGTCGAAGGTTAAAGATAACACAGAGGAGAATTGCATGTATCTCTGCCTGGAATATGCTGGGTGATTTCCCCATTGGTACGGAGTGGTTGACCCTCGGCCCAAATATGCCGGCTCCTAACCCTTCTTCTGTTTTTGAACTATCTGTGAACCACTATGATCTTTTAGGATATCGTGAAGTGATTCAGGTTTCCATTCCTTCTTGTTCCCAAGCACAACTGTGAAGTGTTTCTCTAAGTTATACCTTTTGTTCATATCGTCTCTAGGTAGGTCCGCATAGTCCGTATAGTGGCAACGGGGCTGTCTCGTTTTTTATTACCACAAAGTTTCTCGCTGCCAGCACCTTCCTTGACGATTCCTAATAGGGTTCTTTTTGTAGCCATTTCTATTGTAATATGTAGCGGAGTAAGATCTAAAAGTGTTTCCATTGCTGCTGTGGGACCTAGCATGCATGTATATTACCTTTTCATAGCTCCGATAATACATATACATGCTAGTCGTTGTACCTTGTTCAAAGTGTTCTTCATGGTTTGCAATTTGGTTCTTTGATCCCATGGCACTGCTACATATGTCCGGCCTAACTATCATGGTGTACATCCATTTCAGAATGTAAGGTTTGCAACCCCATGTCTTCCCAGCTAAACTTCTGCACACCAATGCTCTCATTACCTTACTTGTTTCAGTCCTCATGTGCTTTTCCGAGCGAATGGTACTATGGTTGTTTCTGTGGGGTTTGTTAGACATGCTAAAGAACTTTAATTACTTTTGCCAGTGCCCTTCTCTAGCTATGAGAAGACAACATTCCCATAGCTCACCGGTCCTTATTAGTTTGATTAAACTATTATACATATGTATCAATAATATAGCCAGGTTCACATCGTAATGACAATGGTTCTCCACAGTAAATAGGACAGGAATCGGGCCGTTTTTTGTTATGGTTGGAAGAATCACAATGATCCTTTGATTGTGGTTAAGCGAGCTTTCATAAAAAAGGGCTACTACTCTAGCCTGACGTAACTTTGCTAAGTTGCTATTTTTAACTGGATATTTCAAAGGATAATTTGGACATAGCTGTCATAAGTGAACATATCAAATTTTTTCCCTATGTAACTCTATTATTATACGAGTATATATTAGTACGAATATGTTAATTTATTTTATTATATTTTAATTTAATAAGAAATATATATATATTTATTATATATCTATATTTATTATTATATTTTTTGTAAACAAATACCCAACGATATCCAGAGGATTTGTTATCCTACTGTGTCTTAATTAAATATTGTGAGCCCGAATCCCAACTGGCGACAGCTGATGTTATCCCAGCAGGTCCAACTTATTAAGGTTCTGATTTTATTATTAAGTAATTTTTTTTTTTCAGATCCTGAAAGATCAATTTTAGATTTATTATCGGAAGACTTTGAAGTAGTGTGACATGCCCAAAAATAACTATGTGGAAACAATTCCCTTTAATTTAAATTTTTTTCATGGTATTTCCTAACAAATTAATTTTATTTTGTGGGGTAAGGGAGTAACAAAATGCCTACCGCATCGTCAAAGTGGTCGTCACACCGATGGTATGTGGAGTTCGCATCCACTAAAAATCTTCCCCCTCCTTGGACTTTCTCCCACCCGGGGACCGCGTATACTCGTACATGCCTTACAATAACACGATAATTTTTGTTTATGGGAGCAATCACTGTGCTTCGAGGACTCAAAGTTATAGTATAAACTTAACTAATTTTTTAAAGTTAACGCCTTCCTCCTTTGTAATGGTACAATTTGACTTCGACGATCATGTCTTCAGAGATGTCAGCCTGCCCGTTAATTTTCGTGCCTTGATAAATCCGTTTACGACTAACTAGTTATTAATCTTTTGCCATATTCATATTCTCCAGTAATTACCATATCAGTCGTCACTAATTTCTTAGTATTCCTCTGTGCTCAGTTGCTCAGCTCCTTTTCATACGCTACATAGTAGCCTATTTAATCCCTCAAGGATTAAGAATTAATTCAAAGCCAATGTCTCACACCCGAGTCCGCGTTTTACGGATTAGCGGCGCGGTTCCTGGTTTAATCCTTGTGAGATGCAGCCGGCTTTCAAACCGAACAACTGATAATGCCGTTGATTTTATGACCCTTTTACAACGTCCTCACTTCAGATTGACTTTTACCTGTATTTATACCTCATAATCATCAGGCAATTTTCTCTGATCCTCCTATTTCTTCGACAACAAGATTTTCAGTAGCTCTGCCTTCTGCGGAACGCAAATTATTCGAAATCCCTAACTCAGGGCCGGTCACAGTATAAATGTGCGACTTGAACTCCCGAGTTCTTCGGGGCCCTAGAAAAAGGAAGAAAACTTATAGCAATAATTTTTTGTTAACTTAAATTAATGTCATTTTGCATACAGGACATTCCTAATTCTTACTGAGGTCTTTGAACAATTTGTCTAGGAGCAGCAAAATGTTTCTTGTATTCGGACTAAATTTTTGGTAGAAGCCGGCCCTGTATTGATTGATTCCTTTGTTTTGCAAGTAGGAAGGCAGCGAAAAGTTCCGATTTTTTTGAAATGATTCTATTAAGTTAATTGTGGGTATGAATTGCGTGTGGGAGCAATTCAAGAGGGAATAAGGAAAGTTATGGAAGTTATTATTATTATTATTATTATATCTTACACCATAATTAATTATGAGTGCAAGGCGTTGGGGGAATGAGTACTAGCTACTGAGGCTTTCGACTGGAAGAGAAAATGATTTTATAGAGGGATGCATTTTGGAGACCAAGCCCGTGGCAGGATTTGAACCTGCGACCCTCGGGGTGTGTATGGAAGTTCTGTCATAACTTCAGCACAAGCTGCGGAGATATGGAGACGTAGAAACTGTCTTATATCTCCACTGCAGTTGAGTTGCCATCGGCAAGACACAGGCGGCTCACTCAGCCCCCCCACCCATTAGAGCGCTATTACATCTGGTTAACAGTCTCCTAAACTTTATTTCACAGGATCGTTTGCCAAGTGAATGAGGAGGTCTAAATTGTGTGTTATCATACCTGGTTGGTGTAAGTGTGGCTCCCCGTTATGGCGACTCCAAGCTGACCTAAGCATAGTAATGGAAGTGTTACATTAAATAACATATTTAGGACTTCAATGAAAGGGGTGGCAATTTAATTATAAATTGAATATAAATAAACCCGCACTCTTTGTGCACTTGTGTACTTATCTTCTAGGTAGGGCCTAAACTCAAACCAAATATCCCCAACATAAATAACCCCATTGATTCGCCTCTGATTAGGCTATAACCATATATTTCATTGCATTCTTTTTTCACCACTTTCTCTACGCGTGGCAACTGTTTAAAATTTGTTCAAATTTCAAAACCAAATGCATTTGTATAACTTATTCATTCAGTCACGGTGGTTCCTGCTCTAATTCTCAACCCAAGTAGGTATCTCATGAATATGTGAGAGCAAATTTGCTTCTCTTTAGCGCGCAAAGAACATAAACTTGGCTTTTATTTCGCCTCTAGTCTTGGTTCTCAATTTTTAATGATGTTATTGGATTTTCCCACATTGATTTAACAACAGATGTCACAGGCCAAACATAGCACCCTCGAGTTATTTTTCGTTTTATGGCCTTCTTATACTTTTTAACCGCACTTTTTGGAAAATAACATCTCCGAGACGTCAGAGTAGAATTTCCCAACTCCTAACTCGTCGCGTTGACCATTGACATTGTACTTGAACAAAAGCAATTAGTATTTGGCGTCAGAGAAGGATATGTTCGCGTTGCGAGTTTGCTCTATCTCTCAAAAAATATTCCACAACAACTAAAGACAATGAATGACTTGAACGTCAGCAATGGCACAGGGTTCGAAAGGAAATGCATCATAAAACAACAAAAACGTTGTAAAGAAATGTACGCAAACTTTGCTTTTCTGTATTATTGCATCCACGAGTGACAATTCATGCAAGGGAGGGCTTCTGCATTTATTGCCAGACTTTTATCTGAAAATGACGCCTTACCAAGAATTCTTCGAAGGAAACTCGAACTTGTGTGGCATCGGAATCATTGCGGTCTATTGCCATCTGTCACGGTGGCGCATTGCTAAATACCAGTGGAAGCGTGTTAGTCACATACCTGCTAGAAGACTAAAAGTCAATTTGAAACAAATTCTTCAAAGAATTTTCTTTAGCTAGTAGACTTGGTCCTTTTTTACCTAATTCAGATGCACCCCATTGGCCGTGAGTACGATATTTTGTTCAAATGTATTACTTTATTGGTTCCTCGAATTCGGAAGAATTTATATATACTCATTGTCACCAATAACAAATGCAAGTAAAACAACAATAAATAATAGAAATGAATATGTTTGTGGCAAAACGAAATGAACTCCATCCATGACAAAATCGTTCCGTATATCACCAGGGTTGAAGAATTCATTGCAATTTCAGGGATTTCGTTGGTTTGACTTTTAGGTAATCAATTAACTTGATTGACTTTGAAGGGAAAATAAAGGTCGGCAGTTTCCTGCAGTCAAAATAGATATAGAGGCATCGTTGGCAGTCATAGGAGGCACTGGGAAATTGCTGTGAGCGTTTCAACGGAGGTGTGTAAATTATTAAAATTGTGGATAGAATTAATTCAGACCTGAATTTAACTTAGAAGTGGGAAATTGAAACGAATTACAGTGAATTTAATCAATTTGTGATAATATATTAAAAACATCGTTTGTTTTTGGTAACCGGCGTTTGAGGATAGCTTTGGGATGATGATCAAACTGTTCATCAGTGAGCAGTAAATGTTAACCGTGGAGTCTGGATGCAGAAGCTTGGAGTCGAAGTTGGCGTTGGAACACTACACCGTTGGGAAGAACAAAATTAAACTTCATGCACAACATCAGAAAAGTAAGGAATCATAGACGCGGCTGGGGGCTTCAGGACGCCAAATTATTGTTGAACATTTAGACTGTATAAGGGAATAGGTGTGGAGTAATTACCCCTAGAAACGCGTGGTTTGGTAAAGTATTTTCAGGATACAAACACACAACTGCAGATTGTGTACAACTTAGTTGCTTCGATGCAGTTACCTGGCTTGAATAGTCTGGCATTCTTAGAGGTCGAGTTAAACATCCCATATGTACATATGTTTTTATGATCTGGCGCCAGGTTTATCTGTCAACATTCTAGGAGAAACGTGTGCTCTCCCACTTTTTCCTAAAGTGGTTTTGATTTTTTAGAATTGTATAATTTAGTTTTCCACACAGAAAGGAATGTGAAGCCAGACGCTGTAGCAAAGTTTCCCATATTGTGGTCCTGTTGTTCCTGATTTTGCGCTATTAAAAAAGCAATTAGTATTTAGCGTCATGGACTTTTAATTTCCCAATTCTACTCTTTGACGCATTCGTGTCGCCTTTCAACTTCGGCGAAAAATCAGTTTATCCCAAACTTGAATCGACTTGAATGTCAGCGATTTCAAACGTTTAAGAAGGAAGTGCTTCATAAAAAAATAAAAAGGGAAATTCTTCACATTGCGTTTAATTTTCTCGTCGGTCTCATTGCATTCTCGAGTGACATTTGGAATATTGAAACGGGTCTCTTTATTTATTGTCAGGTTTTTGTTTTACAGTTTAGGAGTACTAAGTAATCTGCAAAGACATACCAGAACTTGTATCATCACACTAATTGCGGTCTATTACCATTTGCCCTTTTGTTTAACTCTAGTCGAAGTGTGCTGCAACTGCTGCCAGCAGCGCCCCTTCGACTGTCATGCGTACCTATTTTTTGTTTTAGTCACATACCTGCATGAGACTAGTATTCGAGGAAGTTTCATTCGCTGCTAGTGATCCTTGATCCTTGTTTATCTAATTAAGAAGCATCCGATTGGCGATGGCTGGGAATATTCTGTTGTACTTTTAAGACGCGTAACACCAAAATTTGTGGCCATCTCATTTACTCTGCTATACAAATACAGTATATAGGAAATACGCGGAACTGCCCTCTTTTAACCAACCTTGGACCTGTTCCTTAAATGAGCAAATATATAAAATAGAGTAGCAAGGTCTGCAAAATGCAATTGTTGTTGTTGTACGACAATTATGTTTATATTATAAAAAAAAATAATTAGGTGTCCTGAACAATTATGTTTTTACCAATAAAAACTAGAATAACAGTAAATAACAGAACACAATATGTTTTTCAGAAGGAGGTTGGAATTTGTTTGTTTTCTGAGCTTGGTTCAAGTTTTATAGCAACATGGTCCCACCTATTTCTACGTAAAATGAAAATGTCTTTTAATAGTTCTGGAATTTCCAGACCTGAGAGGTATTTGTATAATTTAAGGTGGCGATACACAAGATAGATAGATAGATATATTTAAGGGTGTTATACACTGCGACCTGATGATCTATTGTGATGCCCCTATTTATTTGAAAGATGGGGATAGCCTCATCTATAAATGTTCTGTCAGGTTAATTTTCGATAGGAATTCATATATTTTGGAGGAATCAAGATGAGGGCGTTGTTCTCGTTTGCGTTCATATATTTTAAAATACACCGTTGGGAAAAACAAAATTAAACTTCATACACAACATCAGAAAAGTAAGGAATCATAGACCAAAATACACGTGGCTTAAATACTGAAACCTTGAATCGTATGCCAGGAGAGGAAAAAACATACTTCAGTTATGATAAAATTGTTTGTGATGATGATCGAGAGCAAGCGAATTCCTGTTGAACTTTTGAAAACGTTGACTGTTAGCGATCCTGCACACAAATTGATTTGGAAAGAGAATTGCATTGTGTTGCTTATATGTACGTAATTTAAATACGGGGAACGTTGGTGAATGAAACTCGAATGCGTGTAAAATGAATGCTTAGGAATGCAATTGACTGCGAAGCTTTGACTGGTGTTGCATGCAACAAAAGAATCTTAATTCTACGCATTCACTTAAGTTATTCTGGCACAATTTTACCATTTACGTTTCAACGTACACAGCTTCCAATCATTCCTGCATTTGCAATGACTATAAATAGATCGCAAGGCCACACATTCAACAATATTGGTATATTGTTACGGCAACTTGTATTTACTCATGGGCAATTGCATGTTGCTGCCAGTAGAGTTCGATCTTTTGATGGATGGCGATTCTATATTTCAGATACTTCTGACCAAGGGCTATTTATCCTATGATAATAATAGGGTATTTACGAAGAACATTGCTTGTAGAGGAATTATTGGCCTTTAATTCCAAGAACAAGCTACTTTTCAGCAATATATTATACGTAATGAAGGAACATTAACACAGAACATGAGAGCTCTCCCTCATGAAGTCGAATTTGATCAATTTCTAAAAACACTTGGTAATGGTGAAATGCAAAGTTATTGAAGATATCTTTTTGCTCCGAAAAATGACGATTCTCATAATTATAATAAATGATTATAAATACTGAAACTTTGAATCGAATGCCAGGAGAGGAAAAAGCAGTTATAATAAATTTGTTTGTGATGATGATCGAGAGCAAGCGAATTATTCTGTTGAATTATCGAATACGGTGACTGGTAGCGGCTTACCTCCACACAACATTGTTTACTTCGCCCTTAATAATTAAGAACAAGCTACTTTTCAGCAATATATTTTAAGTAATATTGTTCCGGGAATAGAAAAATTTTCAATTTTTCCCATGGATAATCTCACATGAATGAATGTTTTTATATTTAAATGTGCTGTAAGTGTGTATGTTAATGAATGAATGATTGCGGTCCCATCCATAAGGTATATCTTGACGTGGTGGATGGGCCCAATATATCAAATTTTCATCTACACCAAATACCTTATCCCAAATTTTGGAACTCCTCCAGAGTGCGGTCGAATAAATAAAATTTTTAAATGAAAATGCTACATTTAATATTGCAGGCGGGTATCTTGGTTCATCCATATACATAAATATATATACATATATATATATATATATATATATATATATATATATATATATATTTATATATATATATATATATATATATATATATATATATATACATATATATAAATATAAATATATATACATATATTTATTCTTTTATACCAATCTGGTTCTGGAATTAAATGTCATTAAAATATATCCGAACAGTGCCACAGACAAATGCCCACAGTTGAACAAGGTGAGGGACGAACATAAACTCAGGAACCGACTCAGGATTGATATTGATAAAATATGTTTCTCTAATAGTTTAAGGAATACAACGCAGACAAATATATGTAATGGTCAAATGTTTTGGTTTATTCAGTGGATAATTTGTGTTTGTTTGAAATATTTGATATAATTTCATACAATTTCTGATCACTGTTTCAGACAGACAGCACAGTGTCAGATTTTGCGAAAATGCCCGCACTTATTTCAAAATTTAAATTTATCATAAGTTTAGAAACAACAGTTTTCTGATGCTTTAATATTTGATTATTAAAAAAGCATACTAAAAATTGCAATATTGTGCGAACACCGATTGTAGCGGTACCACGAATGTCAGGTGTAAATAACCGAATATAACTGCTTTTGTTATTGTGAAAAGTTTCTGCATTGTGTAATCTGAAGTGTGTGATCGTTTTGTGTTTTATTTTTTTGTTTTCAGTTCAAGTTTTGCATATTTATTTATAAATTTTGTGTTTTATAATTACGATAATATTGCAGGTAACTCTTTTGTGGAACGATTTTGTATTATCATTTTTTGATTGATTTTTATAAAAAAACAATACTTTTTTGACTGCGGCTTTTATGTACGGGAGAGTGAGGGCCTTAAGTTTAGCACAAAAGAAGCTCTGAAGCTTCTTATTTCTGCAACAGAAATAAAATCTTGCCCGAATTTGACTAATTTTCTTTTTTTTTTTTAAGCTTTTGCCATATGACTTTCGAAATTTTATACCAACAATTATTTGATTACTGGTTGTCCACACTACAAAAGGAACGATGTGCTAAGATTGTTGAGTACATATCGGCTAATGTCAGCAGTGTGATCGCAATCAAAAATTGATAATGAAAAAATTAAAATCCTTTGTAAACGTCTGTGGCTCAATTTCCAAAGTAGATGGATTAAGGTGCACAGGACGAAGGCGATATTTTGTCACGATAATAGCAAGTGGTTTAATTTAAAATGGACCTGGCTTCTTTTTTAGTGCTGCCAACTTCGTGACGAACTACTGGCAGATCTGCTAATAACTTTTCTGATTGTAGCTAAAGATCTAAACTATCACTATATTTTTGGTGTCCCATGCCAGTGACAATTCATAAAGTTTGAAACCACGGGAAACTATTAATCTAATTTATTATTGACAGCTGCTTGATTCCTATTGGGCAAATGTTAGAAGAAGCCCTAAAGGCCACAAACAATGCTAATACCATATATCTCTTGCAATTTACTAGAAAAACTTCTCGTATTGATACCAATAGCGATTTATTGCATAGTCTTCTCATATCATCAGATCCCTATATATGTAGCTTAAGACAGGCACCAAGGACTAAACAAAACATAATAACTAAGGATGTGCTTGCATTGTTGAAGGCCCCTAATTTAAGCATGGGATCAGATTCTGGTTCTGATTCTGACCGATTACCGGATATTTGCATGTTAATATAGCAATATAAAATTAGTTATAATTACTAAAGGTATCGTTTGCCCGTTTATATTTACAACAAAAATATGAATATTTGTTTAATTTACTTTTGATGTAATAATTATAACAAAAAGGATTATAACAAAAAGGATTAGCTGGACATACCAATTAACTTTTTTTATTTTCAAGTATTGGCTCGAAAACAGTTAATTTTATAATTTTGATAAGAAAAAAAAATGCTGTGGTACTTTTGAAATTAATTTAAAGCCATTTTTCATGCTCTTTCCTTAAATGTAAGTAATAATAATAATATTTTAGTTTTAATAGTTTGCCCCATGGCCGACACTGGGACCTAAAAGATCTTTTGTGTCATACTACATTTGTCATTAATGATCCATGTGATCACAACTGCCCGATCTACTATGCCCTATAGGTCTAGTACAGGCGTTTCTTCCGTAATGCCATAGCATTTCGTCCATTTGGTGATGTCAAAACGTCACAATTAAGGTCATCAGGTCGTTTTCTACCCAGATGTTCCTTGTCTAAAGAAAGGAAGTAGTTGAAAGTCATGTTCTGTCATTATCTTTTCCGCCTTTTGGATGAATGTCCATAACAGGAGCATTCTTTATTCCTTCCGGAGCCAGCTGCTCGCGGTGGAATATGTTCATTCTAGTTCTTGCCAACGCAATGCAGTTGCATAGTATGTGTTCTGTGGTTTCCTCTTCTTCTAGACAGAGCCGGCACTCCGTATCATCAATAATGTGGATTTTAGACAGGTGATATTTCAGGTAGTAATGACCTGATAGAACAATTTTCCCTAAGTCTGCTTTGCACATATTGCGGAGTTCTTTATTGTTAGATTTTGTTTTGCGATTTACATGAGAGGTGGGAGTGGCAACAACATGAGAACGCCCATTTTTTGATAAACAATATATTGCCCTATAAGAGTTCTTTGTGCAAAATTGTATCTTCATATCTTTATTGGTTGTGAAGTTACAATTTTGGTACGACTATTTCTGCAAGATCTGATACTGTGAATTAGGGTGCTTTAATACTGCACCTACTCACTCGGGGGGGTCATTGGTTCGAATCCTGGCCCGGTCATATATATATATTTATTCCTATTAGTCCATTAAGGAGCAAAGGGCCGTTATATACTTCTTTCTAAATCTTTTTCTCTTCGAGTCGAAGGCCTTAGTTGCTAGTACTCATTCCCCCAACTCCCTTAATTATGGTGCAAGTCATAATAATAATAACACTGAAACTACTTGTGATGCTGGTTTTCAAATTTTGAATTTGAATTGTATTCCTAAACTAAAAATCCCTGTAACTAACTGTATTAATCACTAAAAACATGGGTCTTTAAAATGGGTGACTTTCAATGTTTCAATGTACTCATTTATTTCTAAGTCCACTGAGCAGAACGTTTGCTATTTGGGCGTTTAGGCAATTCAACATCTGCAATAAAAATTCGTACCCAACCATCAGGTATGAATTTTTAATGCATATGCTAGCAATTTGCAGTGATAATCTGCGCAAATGGTAAAGTCATTTTTTCTATTGTTGGACTAATTGACAGCTACAATAATGGGAATGACTTCAGCGGAGTAAAGTGAGGTTGCAACTTTAACAATGTGGTTGGTCGCGACTTTCGAACCGTCAGGATATATGCAAGTGTGATCATTAACCTTAACTTTGCTTTTTAGGTATTGAAGTATAGATGGAAAGAGAATAGAAGAAATGACATATTATGCGAAGCAAAGAACTTATCATACTAGGCAATATTGAGAGTGTTTTGGTGGCTTTAATAGGCAAGTTAAATCGTGAACAATTATTTATAGATTTGTAACAGTTGGAATAGTTTTGAGTATATTTTCAATTTAGGTAATTATTTTATACTATGAAAAGATGATTTATAGTATATTTCATATGATGAATTATTGTATATTTCATATCCTTTCGATATATTTAGTTGTAGATACATTTATGAAAAATCACGAAAGACAATCAAATTTGGTTTATTAACTTTGTGATGAATGTTATAAATAAGTGGACCATGAGACAGTTATAATACCCACATCGGAAGAGTTTTTCAGCTTCTTTAATAGTGATTTAAAGTAGCAGGTATATATATATATAGAAGCCAAGTTTAACTAGAATCAGGACTTCAACAACGCCGATGAAGGTGGTGGAGTTGTAGTTAAATTGATTGGCTTGGTTACTCTTAGTTGGGTAGTTTACCAACAGGATTACTACTGAAAGGCATGTACATAGGTGAAAAGTGGACCTGGAATCCACATTCATTTTCCTTCAGTTTTTAGTTGGTTCAACAATTGTTTTATAGTGTTGATTGGTGCAGAACTATGAGGCAGGTTCCTTATTGCATCACATGCCGATAAGCCATCAGTGCAAATGATGAATTTGCCTCGCTCCTTTTTAATAAATTGGAGCTCTGATATAATTGCTTGGACCTCACCGGCGAAACCGTTGGCGACTGATGGAAGCGAGTCATGTGTTAATATTGAACCATTCATATTTATTACTGGAAAAGCTGTACCATTGTCAGTGTTGGAACCATCGCTAACAATCAAGGTCAAACCCTGTTTGATAGAAGGATCGACAGTTTCTGGATATAATTATTTTTGGAATGAAGAAGGAGTGGTTTCTTTGCGATGAGTAGTTAGGGCGTCAATGAATGAAGTTGTTAGGAGCGACCATGAAAGGTATCTAAAGGAAGGCTGAGGCATTGGAGTTACATCTAGTTGCCTCCATGAAATAAATTCCAAGATTTTACTTAGTGAGGATTTCAGTTTTGAAGATGTTTCCGTGTATGATTTCCTTGTCGAAAATTGAGTTTTTGTTGTAAGAGAGAAACTGTCCCTAGTGCTGATACCTCGTCTAGTCCAGGGGGCCCGTTTTCGAGGCAGTGCATAGTCTTAAGAGATGCTCCATAGTTTCCCTGGTGGCCTGCTCCCCACATTTTCTGTCTTCGTCGTTGTTGGGAGTGCCATCCTTTTAGCGTATACTGCCCGCCGTTAGATAGTGATCTGTCAGTATGCCTACAATCTTTTTGCAATCCTTTTTCGGGAGTACCAGGTTTGGTTTGGTGAGGGCAGTACGATTAATAATCCTCCTACGGTAATAATCTTCCTTGCTTCGGATTTACTCAACATGTCGTCTTCAACACGGCTATTAATCATTTGTAGAGGCATCAGTATATTGTTTACTTGCTCATTCGGTAGTTGAATCCCGCTTTTAGCAATAGCGGCCGCGCTCTCGTTTCCTTTTATGCACGCCTGAAAGAGACTACAATAATCAAGGAGCCTGAATGGCAGTCTGATATCCAGCTCAGGGCACTATAAGCCTGCTCTAATACCGTTTGCCATTTTCGAACCGTCCGTGAACAGGCTGCAGCTTTTGCATTTAGCATTCATGATTCTGTGCCATCCTTCCTTCTCAATATTACCTTTATCTGTTTTCGAAAGTTGACAATAGGAGTCACATCACAGTCCGTTTTGACCATGAGACTATGACCTACAGAGCTATGACAAAAGGATCGGAGAGAGAATGGTTTGGTGGTCAACAATCTTCCCGCAGATTTTGCTGCAATGGGGAGTAGATTGAGTATAATGTTAAGGACTACCGCTGGTATAGTCCTTAACGTCCACGTCACACAGTGCCGGCCAGACTTTGGACTCTTGTCATAAGTCTACAGTAGGTTTTCTTTCTAACAGCAGTCCACTACTCCAGAATACCGTAAAGTAATATTGATCTACCTGAAGCTGAGTAGCACCAATGCATCAGAGTGTGAGATAGGCCCCAAGTGCATCAAAGCATCCTTAACAATACCTTAAGTTAGGGTTAGTTTAAATCTACTGAGCTGCTCTGTAATCTCCCTGATGAAGCAACAGCTTTACCTGCTTTGTTTATGTTTTATAAGTCAATAGGAATGTTTATAGTCCCTTGGATTGCGGAAGTGATATTTTGACTTCTCCTCTTGAGTCAATTCATTACTCATTTTGAAAGTTCTGTTCCATGTGAACGTCGATTGCTTCTGTTAATCCACCATTAAATTGTTGCAGTCTCTGATTTAAATAGAGCATTCTAGTCTCCAATATATTAATGACCGGAGTTGTATATTTTCGATAAGAACTGAAAAGTAATCTTCCTGTGATAACCGTGCTGCATAGTGATAAATCAACTTTATATTTTCTTAAGTGAATTTTTGATATGGAAAACTAGCAAATTAGTTGTGAATTGAAACCAGCAAACATAAGAAGGGGTATAAAAGTAAAACGCTTTCAATTGTTTTAGTGAATTAAAGTTTGTCAAGTACGGTATTTCTTAAGTGACTCATTATCCAGTTGAAAGAATTGAAAGAATGAAATACCCTGTCACCCATGAATTGATAATTGTAGACTGTAAGATACTGGCAGAAAAAAACTGATGCTACATAATTGGAGATGTCCATCCTCTTTACATCCTCTCATTTACTCATGGTATCCAATATTTTATACAATATTGTTTCAGCCTTTTCTCTAACCTATTGTTGCGTAATTATAATTATTAATGATTTAAAGGAAACATCTTTGTTTGAAGAAGATACATTTTTTTATAATTTTTGTGAGTATTTGCAATGTAAATAGTTTTTATCATACAACATTGGAGAGTTCATTCAATGAGCACGTGAGACCGAAACCTCATAAACAGCCCTGAAAATTTCCGTGATGCGCATTTGCCATGCATATTTATGAGTTCCCACGATATTACAAATTGTACATACTGCAGACACTCGATGGCAGCTTCCTGACTCACCTCAACAACTTTTAATATTGAATTGTCATGTCATCTGGATTAATTCGAACACCGGTCGCATTGTCCATGAGCGGCTAAAAGCCCTGCGTCTCTAGCAGCGTTAATGATCTGTCATAAAGCATAGCATCACACGCGATTTGAATTCAAATTAAGGAAAATTCCCATGCACCGGACAAAGGTGGTACCTGCGGCGGGGTGGTTATCACCCCCACCTAAGTCCATGCGAGCTGTGCCATGGTGATGGTGATGATGATGATGATTTTATTGCTACAACCCCTGTTGTGCATTTATCAGCCTCACCTATTCATAGCCATAAAGCATAATATTAGTAATAAGCAGAGGGGTGAGTTTATGTGAGCGCTCACGTTATTCTAATTAGACCCCTTGTAATTTCATGTCAAGCATTTTGTTGATCAAATGCATATCAAATACGAGTGATTGAACACTGCGCTGCGTTCCACTCAACTGTATTTTGTTTTAGCTAATTTCCGATGATGAATTGTTACTGTTTCGGCATTTGGACTTCATTATAGTAGGTGTGTATGCATTTGTCGTTGCTCAGGAGATCATTTAAATGATCTACAAATTCTCACGATCGTCCTCGAAACATTTTCAATTCAATCGTGAGGTTTTGACCATACTGTGGACTCACTAACTACGCATCACTTGCTGGCAACTGTTGTACTGACATAAGTACAAATGTGCTTGATTTGTTCATAAGCCATTGTGATGCTTTAAGTTACAGTGTTCAGTCACTGGTGCTTCGTCCAAGGATCACTTTCTTGTACTAGAAAGCGAGTAAATGGAATAATGTTTGAAAATGATTGTCAAAATTGCAGGGGTGTAGGAATAGGAAATTTCACGAAATTAAGTAACGGATCGCACAGACATGATTTCAATTAGTTTATGAACTATGCTTAAATATTACTGCTGTGAACACCCGAAGAAAATTAAGTTTGAGAGAGATCATTGAATATTGCAAGAGATAAAAGCTAACTTAATAGATAATTTATTAGCCTTCATTTCTAAAAATTTTAAAAAAATTATTTTTATAAGGATGAGAGAATTTGAATGATTTGTTCCTCCATTCTTTTATTTATGAAAGGGTTCCATTTATAAGAAAATTTCTTTACGGATTTGAACTAATAACAACAAATTCAATTCAATAAGTTGTCAGTAGGGTTGCACCTTAAGAACCCACTCATTTTCTAAATTTATTTCTGAAATCTCCCTTACTATGCGATGCAACCCAATCACAACCACCTGACGCCCAACCGCACGTAACACTGAACATGAAGCGGACACTACCAGAAGAGGAAAGGGTGAGTTCACATCACCAGTCATCCGTCAACTTTTGTCAACGTTCGCCAGCAAAATTCTAAATTAATATTCACGACAATAACCCACGAGAAAGAGTTTGAACAGTGTGATTCAAATACTTGAAAAAAAAAAACAATATTTTCATACATGGTCGTAATTTATACACTGTATTTAAAGCAGTATAATGCAGTAATATATATGGAGAGAAATCTCGGATCCTTTATCTCAAGTTTATAATTTTTGACTGATGTTAACGAATACAATAAATTTTTTGCAATCGATTACTACTGTTATATTATTATATTCTGATCCACCTTTCTTGTAATTTTTCCTTTTTGAAGACCTTATATAGTATAGAACTGCACACAACTGAAATACTAATCGACATCTTCCTCCTACTCCTAAGGATAGTTAGGCAATAATAATTGTTATAAACTTGCACTCTCTACTATATAGTCTATACATATATGTATATATTAACTGCAATTATTAATATTAAATACTATTTTTTTCAGTGTTCAAGGAGACGAAAACTTAATATGTATATTCGACGGTTAAAAAGGATTGCAAATTTTTTCATATGTATTGTCTACGTTTCTCTCTTCTAATCTAAGTAATTAGTGGTAAATTCACATGTTTTGATCTGCCGCCATCGTATGCAAGAGCGATGATTGGTCGAATGATCGATGAAACAGTGGAAAGCCGAGTTGGACGAAATTAAGGACTGGCAATTCAGTCGCGAATTGTCAGCAATCAAAGTCAGACATATTAACTGATTAATAAATAAAAAAAAGTGAAACTAATTTTAACAATTGTTTTAAAAAAATAACGAATAAAATATGGGTTCCTCAATATATTAAAAACTACAATTTCATCTGCGGTGGACAGTTTTGTTAGTGGTGATTTGTAAAAGTTAACTTCCACGAGGACCAGTATTCGAAAGCAACAACAAATAAAATCGTTTTATTAATATAAAACATTTGTAATTAACAATTTACTATGGTGGAGACGAAGAAAGGTAAGAGGATGAATTGTGTTAGCGGGATCTTCATTTAATTTCAATTGTTGCTTTTGATACAAATACCCGACAATTCGGAAACTGGAATTCCTATTATTCAGAGGGGGGGGGGGGATTAATTACTTACAACAAATTGAGTTGTGGGACATTTTACTTGAAAATATAAGCTTCATAATTGCTTTGAACCACTGCCATATTGAGGATGTGACAACTATTCCGTAGAATTTGATACCACATTCGAAAAAATGTTCAAAATGTTCAAAAATTTCGTTGCGCGAGGACTATGTTTGTCATATTAAAAATTGGCATACCAATTTAAGCCATTTAATGGACTGTTTCTCAAGGATTGAAAGTTTTTATCTGGCATTTAGAATATAGAGACAGGCTGCTGTGCCACTTTGTAGTTGTTTAAAAGAGCCCTGAAGGGTCAAGCTTTAAAAATAACTTGACTTACTCAATATATGACTTACTATGATTTATAATATATATAAAGAATGATTTTTGTTTAAATTTGATAATATCATTCATATTGAGGAGTTCGGTTCACCATGACGAATTGAATTGAACGTGAATGCATCAAAAAAGGATTAAAAGTTCATTTCTTATATTAAAAAATTGCCACACCAATTTAAGCCATTTAATGGACTGTTTCTCTAGGATTAAAAGCTTTTACATTTGACGGCATTTAGAATATAGAGACAGGCTGCTGTGCCACTTTGTAGTTGTTTAAAAGAGCCCTGAAGGGTCAAGCTTTAAGAATACCTTCATATATGATTTACTCAATATATGAGTTACTCAATATATGACTTACTCAATATAAGACTTACTATGATTTATAATATAAAAAAATAATGATTTTTGTTTAAATTTAATAATCTCATTCATATTGAGCAGTTCGGCTCAGCATGAGGCAACAAATTAAACCTCAATGCATCAAAAAAGGATTCAAATTATCATAACTGTTTAGAGATTCTGCGTTTGTAGAAACAAAAATTTTTACATTCAGTTATTAGCCTCCTTTGTGTGTCATTTACTTATATCGATCTGATTAATTAGTTCTAGCAAAATTGTAAATATATATTGGAGTTATAAATATAACCCAATGATACCCTGTTCAAGAGAAGTATCTTTCTTTCATTGTATATGCTTAGTCGCTGGCTAACCCCAACAACCCAACGACGATTGTTGGTCCAATTAATAGCAAAAATTTGATCTCCCGATAGTGCCATGTAAGAATAAACCATGGTTCACATGTGCCTAAAATTGTCTTTGAACATTAAATGACATAGAATAAGCTCACAAATAAAACAGAAATGTTTGGTCATATCATAAGTTTGTATGCATATAGTGAGGCTTCAAAATAAAATACATAGTAGTAAAAGGACAATTCCTCCTTTAGATACTCGTACATTCCTCCTTTAGATACTCGTACATTGGATTTAATGACAGTATTGCCTGCCTCCTCAACTATATTTCAAATACAGAACGGTTTGGGGATTAGATGCGGCGCCATTCTCATTATTACGTATGCAATAAACCGTCCTCGCTTACTTCTTAATTCCACGAAGATGGGAATACAATTTAGCCTCGGAAAAAAGCCTTAATAAAAATATGCTTGTCTGCTGTAGTATTTGCAAAAAATTAGAGACGCCCACTTGTTGATTTTTCAGTAAGGAAAATAGTGCTCGTTATTTGTGACAATTTTATTTATTTTGTTTATTTTATAAAGCTCAAGCATCGCAAGTCGATGTAAACAAAACAATGAAATGCTCTTAAGAAGTTGGAAGCAGTTTAATTGGCGATTGTTAATCATCTTCGTATTAACAATGTATTTTCCCAATAGTCAGTCGCCTTATTAATTTTAATATCCATTAAAAAGCAACGAAAGTCTGTAATCAATTAAAATAAGAAATGACACCAAAAGTCTCGCTATCCTTTCTTATCTAAAATCGTTTGCATGTCTTTTGTGGGTTCATTAGGTAGCTGGTTTAGCTTAGTCGTAAACAGATTTTATGATTCATTCGCTCATTGAGCCTCACACATAAGCGTACACATAATGTTTGAGAGAGTGGCAATCTTCTTAATGGCTGGTAAAAAACATGACATTGTATATTGCTATCTCTGTCAAGGCCTAAAGTGTCGAAGAGGAAGAGCGAGACCAAACCCCAACCCTCATATTCAACGAACCAATCAGAACGTCGCTATGTCAAAGTGCCTGTTACAGGGGTGTGATCGATGCTACAGAGCAGAATGCAGGATAAGTGGATGATGGTAAGAGTATTAAAGGAGAAAATTTTTGTTATGAAACACATAAACAGTCGAGATCTTGTTGAGAAAAGAACATCCGGGTGCGACGAGAAAGTGAACTAGTACTAAGGGAGAAATTGTTATAACTATTTTTTTTGTTTGTTAAAAAATAATGCAATCGAGTGAAGGGTCTCCTGATTTAATCGATCAAAAATACGCCATGAGAATGTCACCGGCAGCATCAAGTAAGATGATGAGCTAAATTATAAATGATCAGAATCCAAGTTAATCCACAAAAGATTATTATTGTGCCATTTGCAAGGACGCAGTCCAAAAGAACCCTGGTGGAAACCCTCAAAGATATCGTGTGAACAGATATATATTTGAAAGGGGTCCATAGCTGAGACTGCAAATGGCCATAGTTAAATCTGGCGCTGGCAACACGGAGTAACTATAACAGTGAATTAATTGTGTGTGTCTTTTTTCGTTTTAGGTCGCATTCTCTACCATGTGCCGTGCAAGGTCTGCCGGGACCACAGTTCCGGCAAGCACTACGGCATATATGCTTGCGATGGCTGCGCTGGATTTTTTAAGCGCTCAATACGCCGCGCCCGTCAGTACGTCTGCAAGGCCCAAAAGCCTGGATACTGCATGGTCGACAAAACACATCGCAATCAATGTCGTGCTTGCCGGCTGAACAAGTGCTTCGAAGTGGGCATGAACAAGGATGCAGTGCAACACGAGCGGGGTCCTCGGAACTCCACATTACGTCGACACATGGCCCTGTACAAGGATGCCATGTTGGTTTCCAATGACATTCCACAAATACCGCACGAAATACTTTTGAATACACCCCAACTGACCGGCTTCCCCACCCTGCCAATGCCCATACCTACACAGCATTCGCACCACCACCACCATCTCCTTGCTCGCTTCCAGACACCGGTGGTGTTGGATTTGTCAGTGCCGCGTGTGCCACATCATCATCATCATCATCATCATCCCGTACATCAAGCTCATCAAGTCTTCTTTTCACCCTACATGAACGCCATGCCTCCTGCGCGGGTTTCACCGCCACCGACTACTCCATTATTGAATCCTGACCAAATCAAAGAAGGTGCGGCCGAGCAACTTTTCAGGAACGTCAATTGGGTTAACAGATTCAATCCTTTCACCGAATTGCCCATGCCCGATCAATTACATCTGCTCGAGGCATCCTGGAAGGAGTTCTTCATACTCGCATTGGCACAGTACCTGCTGCCAATTAACTTTGCCCAACTGCTATTCGTCTACGGTGAGGAGCACGAAAATACTGACCTTTTGAACAGGATTTCGAGTGAGGTGGATACCTTCCAGGAGGTGCTCAATGAAGTGACCAATCTGCGCATGGAGGCTAATGAATACGAGTACATACGCGCCATTACGCTATTCCGCAAACCAACGAACAACACAGTGGACGATGTGATCAACTCTTCGATAAGCACTGGCAACGGCAGTCCCAATTCGAATGAGTCTGGTGAATCACGGAGCCTTATCCAGCTTTCCAGGGTCATAATGCTGCACGAAGATGCATGCAATTCTCTACGCGTGTACGCGTCGCGTTCGCGTCCTACCGACCCGTACCGCTTCCAAACTCTAATGGGCATCATACCGGCGATGGGCAGAATTTCGAGCTTCTTCTTAGAGGAGTTGTTCTTCCGCAAAACTATCGGCAACATTACCATTGTTCGCCTCATCGCAGACTTGTACAGCCGGCAGAAGATGTGAAAATACCAATGTACCGTCGGGAAATGATTCTATCGATCATGACAGTTCATCTGCTAGTGGACAGCAGGGTGCTTGAAGTGCTCTGTTCAATGCAGATTGAGAGCTGCAAACTTGTGATATGCTCCCGACTGGTCGGCGGCAGGTGAAAGTTAAGGTAGCTACGGGCATGGTGCTAATGTTATTTATATGTGAGAGTGATAGAAAAGTATTGCTAGCAATTTAATGTGAATGAAGTCTTTAAATAAGTTATCCCTATTGAACTGAACTGACTCTTATACTATTTTTAAGCTCGACTTTTGTGTTTCAGTTAGACAATAAGAAATTAATAATTTTTATGTTAATTATGTTAATTAATATTAAAAATTGCAAGAAAAGTTGTTAAAACATTGGAAAATATTGGTTCATATTTCGAGAGCGTGGGCTGGAAAACATGGTTTAAATTTCACACTCCGCTTGGATATGTTGGTGCTGGACAACTTGTGTGTCGCAGGAGAGAATAATTTTGAATTTTTGATCTGCGGCTGGCACCCATTTTTAATCATCTTCAATAATTGTATTCGTATAGTAATGAGAAACTTTGATTACTGCATTTTGCACTGTGTTGAGTTCAATCGATTTGTTATCCCAGAATCATTTTTTCCGTGGAAAACAAAAACTTTTTTAAATGCCAGTGTAGCAATTCCATAACTCCACATTGATACACAACAAGACTACGTTTTGCGCATGCTCGCCATTGGAGACCGCTCTCTTCACGCACCTGTGGACGCATCAGGAGATGCTTTTCTCTGCAACTATAATGTAACTCAAAAACGAGAGATCCTGTGAACTGAAAGCACGACTATTTCTTATGTTGTTCAGGACCGAATTCTTTTCGACTATTATCCAAATGGGTTTTATGCAGATAGAAGAATGAATTCAAAGAGTCAAAGTACCAAATTGTGCTGTGGTGAATATTTAATATAATAAGAATAAAGAGGGACATACCGACTGTTAGTAATGTATCCGCACCGATTAGTTTACAGTTTCTGGCCACAAAATATCACAACAAAGACACTGAAGGCGTCTTTTTGCAGTAGCGGACGTGGTTCCTGGCGGTACCTGCCTATTCTTTTGAAGTTCAAATATAATTGCCAGCTACCTTTAAGGATATTGCGTTGCATTGAACATTAACTGAGGGTTTTTGTAGGCGTGCCGATTGAATTATTCGTAATCATTGAGTACTAATATGCATCATATTTTCTCTGGAACAATGTTGTGACCTGTGTTATGTTTAATAAGGAATATAATAATTTTTCCCTGCGTTAGTATGCTGACATCGAAATTGACACATGTTGTGGCCAAAAAGTCATTTTCATTTTCAGTTTTGTATGAAGGACTTTTTGAACAAACAAAATTTCCCGAATATGTCCTGAAAACCACGCTCAAGAGATCTTGGAGTGAAATAAGTTTATAATTGGTACAGATTGTGCTTTGTAGGCATCTTTGTCGAGAGCAATTTGAGCCGAGCTTTAATCGTTAATGTGGGAAAGTGTTGGAAAAGTGTTGGAAAATGTTGTACAATATCTTGTCCTTGTTTGCTTATATGAACCATCACATGAGTCACTCATTAACTATTTCGTAGTCGCGTTACAAGTTCCCTGAAATCGTTTCTGTTGACAAGTTCTCAAACTGATGTCGTCCACCACTTTATCAGAATTACGCAGGCATTATGTTTGCTACACTATGGCGATTATGGCCCTTGTCACGTCACTTGAATTTCACCGTCGGTTCTTATTTTGTATTTATCCCTTTTTCTATTGACTCCAACTTCTGCAGTTTCCTTTTGGCAGATTTACAATAATCTCGTCCGCTAATTGATTCCCTTCTATATTGCTATGTCCGGGAACCCAGCAAAGTGATACCTTGTGGGGTCCAATGTTCAGTAGTGAGGTACGACATTTCATTACCAACTTCGATTTAACTGTCTTGGATTCTATTGCCTTAAGCGCCGCCTGACTATCCACAAAGATAGTGATATTCGAGCGTGGAATTGTACTACTTTGTATCAGTCTGGACGCTTTCTCAATTGCATAGACTTCGGCCTGAAAGAGGCTGCATGCCGATATGACTGTCTTGCCTGCAAGCCTTCCGAGAAGACAACCGGCCCCCATCCACTCTCCATCTTTGAGCCGTCAGTGTAGATTGTAATGTCGGAATTACGCGTCACAGAGCCTGACTCCTAGGCTTCCCTGGTTGGATAGAGAGCTGGAATTCTAGCTGTAACATCTATAGTAGAAGTCATGTAGTCTGTAGCCGTTCCTAAGTCGGCCGTAACTATCCTTTGACCCTTCCATCTTATTTCGCTACAATATGAAAAGATTAAATGGGATTGTTTGGCGTTGAAGTGGTTTGATACCAGTTCATCTAAAATGCAGCCTGCTCAGCCTTGTGATAAAAATCCATGGTTGATCAGTTAATGGCATATTGGGAAGTTTCTTTAGTTCACACATAAAAGTCTGCCTGTCGGGACCTATGATAATGAATCAATCACAATTGCTTTGCATTTACCTCATAGTGCCACAGAGAAACCCAAGCATGTTCCAATTGCCTTAGGTAACCATGGAATTAAATTTGCCATCATCCAACTACATAACGCAGGCTCATAATTGCTTTTCAATTGTTCTCTTTGCAGGCACTTTCTCTACTTTCTAGACCCATTTCCTCACAACAACATGAGTACAGCTGTGAATTTGAATGAAAATCACTAAATATGCAAAGAGAATCCATTTAAGTCGTTATTAACATAGAATTTCCAACTGAGTAACCCAGAGCCTGGATTAAATCGAAATGGCACCGAAATGCCAGACCCTCATTGCATATTCCTGGTTGCTGCTGAAAGGCTTCTTCGGCTTCTCTGTCGGTCTACAAACTCAAAAAGTTAAAAAGCAAAAATTTACTTTTGTGACTTTTTCAGGCCGCAGCCAACGCAGTCACAGCTAACGTTGCTGAATATCCCCGCACAAAAGATCCAAATACAATGAGAAAACGTTGGCTGAACAAACAGCCAGCGAACTCCGTAGACAACATATCGACAGAAGCGTCTATTTCAGAGTAACAGTTATGAACAGTTTGATTCCAGTGCGAATCACTCGTACCAAAGCTGAGGCCAAAGTAAATATTCTCGGTACAAGCGGCGGCAGCAACAACAACACAATGCCGCCGAACAGATTCCGACTTCACTCTGCCCTACCCTACTCGTATACACCGAGGACTGCTCTGCCGGGCAAGGATTTAAAATTAAATATGCTTCACTGCTAATGATGTGTACGAGGCGCAGTGGATGAACTCAACTCATCAACGCTCTTACTCGCTCCTCGTAGCTTCATCCTGCGCTCAACTGGGAGAGCGTACGCATTTGTGCGAGGATCGGCCGCAGTTGCTGCCAACATCATTGCTGCGTTGAGCCCTTTTAAGTCCTAATAGCCCTTTATTATCTGCCTTTAGACTTTTAATAGACTCATCGACGCGCTGCTCATCCCTGTGGTTGTTGTCCCTTGCCTTGCTGCTCTCGGTGTCCTTGTTGGCAAATTATTTGCGTGTCAGTGTGACTGTGTGAGTGCGTGCATTTGCCGGTTTGCCCGTTTAGGTGTGCTTGTGTGTATGTTTGGGTTTAATCCTCATCATGCTGTCATCAGTGTCGTTTCTGTTGTTACTGGTGATGTTGTTGCTGTTGGGCTTTGTACGCTGCATTGTGTTGCTCTCAATTTAGAGTTTTGAGCATGTTTTTCGGTTTCATTTATTTTTATTTTTTTTTTTGGTAAATTTTGATTTTTTGCCGCAGGATGATGGAAGAGGGCAATGTTGGTGGAAAATAAATTATTACAAGAACTGACTTGATAGGCAATTAATTTTCAAATTATTATTATAAAGCCAAGGCAATAATAATCGTGCCCACAGCATAAAAGACGCATTCACAATTTTGTTGCAAATGGAATTAGTTTTGCAGAAGTATGAAAATAAAAATATTGTGAGTGACCTTCATCGAAAATTTTTACAGGATATCGTACAAAATTCGATTTATAAAGAGCTCCACTTTCGGAATTTCTGGGTATTCTCTCTCTGGGAATTTCTGCACACCAAGTTAATATGGATGATTAAACAGTTATTAAAGTAGTTATGGGGTTTAAGCGCAGAGATGTTAATATCCTACCTATATACCTACCTATCTTTCCATACGGTCGTAATATCAATATGGTAACCAATTCAAAAGACTCTCTTATCTCGAAGACTATTCGGGACTATGAGAATAACCTCAATAATACTAGTGAAGCCTTGCTAAACCGAACAGGCCTATACATAGTTACACGGGGAGAGAATCATGAAAAAGACATTGACTTACTTACACAATAATCCTTCAAAACAGACAATCAAAACTAACGTCCATCACAGATGTAACAGATTTATAGAATATTTTCTTCCAAGTTGATGGCTTTATCACTCAATAAATGGATACTACATTCCGACCAAATAGAAACTGCAAAATTGAATTCCTTTCTGGAGAGTAATGAAGAGAAGTTTTAACAAAGAAAACACTCAAATCGCGAGATAGGATCAGTCAAAAAAATCACGATGACGTGTGTGGATTCGCTTATGCAAAGAGGCACCAAGGTCCAATATAGAATAATACTTAAGAAATGCAGCTACCAAAAAATTGCTATAATGAAAAGTGTCTAGAATAAACTGGACCAGTTTTCGAGACAGTCAAAAGGTTCGATACAAATACACTTTCCAATTCAAATCGGTGTTGGAATGTCATACGCTACTAAAGCAACTGGTGGCATATAATAATTTTACATTTATTCTACCAACATATACGAGGGCGGATTGATATTGAAGCTACCTAAGTAGGAAAAAAACATTTTTTTTTTCAAAAACCATTTATTTCTCAACTTTTACTTCAACACACTTAGTAAGACGATATTCCAATTTTTTTATACCATTTGAATAACACGATTTCGGGAACCCTTCAAAATACGCGTTAGTTTCGGTAATCACTTCTTCGTTTGAGATGAATCTTTTTCCTGCGAGCCATTTTTTCAAGTTTGGAAACAGGAAAAAGTCACTAGGAGCTAAATCTGGACTATAAGGTGGATGATTAACCAATTCGAAGTGTATTTCACGTAATTTTAGCATCGTATCTAATGCTGTGTGAACCGGTGCGTTGTCTTGAAGAAAGAGCATTTTTTTCTTCTTTAAATGTGGTCGTTTTTCCTTGATTGCATCAATCAATTGATCCAATAATGCACGATAATACTTTCCTGTGATTGTGGATCCTGTTTCAAGATAATCGATGAGCAATATTCCGTGTGCATCCCAAAATACAGTGGCCATAACCTTGCCAGCCGATTTCACTGCCTTCGCCTTCTTCGGAGCACTTCGGAGCTTCCACCCATTGTTTCGATTGATTTTTGGTTTCAGGTGTGTAGTGGTGGACCCACGTTTCATCAACAGTTTTTAATCGACGCCAAAAATCAACAGGATTACGCTTTATCATGTCCAAACACCGCTGTGAAGTGGTCTGTCGAACTCGTTTTTGTTCGACACTGAGCAAACGCGGCACCCATCTTGCCGATAGCTTTTTTATATGCAAATGTTCATGCAAAATGTTGAACACACGTTCAACAATCTCACGCAACTTGACTCGACGATCATTCATAACGATATCGAGGATTTTCTTGATATTTTCTTCAGTATCCACCTCTTTTGGCCTTCCTGTTGATGGTATTGTTGCAGTGCTTGTTCGGCCACGTTTAAATTCAATATTTTACCATGTAATCTGACGGAGCAGACTCACCGTAATGTTTATCGAGCTTTTCTTTTGTCTCTTTCGCCGTTTTCCCTTTCAAATAATACTGTTTAATCACTGCACGAAATTCGCTTTTTCCATTTTTCAAGAAATACAAAAGTTGCTTACTTCAAACGACTACAACAAATAAACTAATCGATGAATTTGGATGAAATTTTAACAGCTGACCTTTGACAGATCGCACTTTCTAAAAACAAAAAGTTTTTGTGTTTGTGCTGCCATCTAGCGCTAGGTAGCTTCAATATTAATCCGCCCTCGTAGAATGTGACATTATGATTATCAAGAAACAAACGAACAAGCCAGACGAATTTAGGGATTTAATAAGCCAACAAGAGACAATTAACTCTATTATAACTATGAGCGAGCTCACGCACTTACAAAAGGTGCCAGTATTTATTGACTCTAATTGAAGAAGTCGTGAGATTCATTCGCTACCGTCTCCCAGTTAACATGGACGTATCGAATAGCTGGAAACTATCCGCAGTCACTTCCTCTTCTACACTTCTTTTATACGAACCTATGACAGAATCAACATTCCGATAGAGTCGTTAATCAGTTATATACCTAAGAACTTAATTTTGCCCACCTTCTGGAGTCGCTGGCCCAGCGAAGGATGTAATATCTCCACAGCAGCAATGGCTGTTTGTAGATCATTCCTTTATTTAAGAAATCAATCAGTTTCGATTGTTCAGCTCAATGCTGAGTTCATCTATATATGTATATATATCTATAGGTCCAATTTTGTAGACATTTGACAAGTCCGAAACTTCCGAATTATTCTGCCAAATATATAGGATGACTCCATTTATTGCTTAGTTACTTAATTACAAAACTACAAAAATACAACTCTTTGGTACGGTAATCAAACGTGAGCCATGATACATTATGGGATAGATCAAGGAAAACGGTGAAAGGTTTACTTTAGGAAATATTTACTTTATCAATCCTAATACAGATAGTAAAATAATGGGGCCTATGTTGACCTGTGGCGAAACCCTCAAAATAAGTTGTAGCACCACTTTCCTGCCCATTGATTTCATTAATAGATTTTGGGAGTTTTTCACTGGTTTCTGTTTTATTCCTTCCAGTAGCGATGATTATTCTATTGTTAGCAAATCTAGCTAAAGAACAAATCACTAATCTAAAGTGTGCCTAGTGGAATTCTCGCCTTGAAAGCCGCTAAGGTCTGTACAAGATTCACATTGTGTTACCCGGAAATAGCGTTCCTTTGTGAATGATTCCAACTCTGTTCTCCGTGGATTATTTCTTTATTGTGAAAATGACTCGGTGACTTGTTTTAATGTACGGGTAGCATCCTTCTTCCTAAAATTCATTATAATTCCATAGCAAGTTGCTGGCAGGTAAAATTTAATTCTACTACTATCACTTGCGTTGTTACAGGAATGAAGTTGATCACTTCACCAAAGCAAAAGTTGAGGATATTCGTGGTTAAAAGTCAAATAAATCCACACAAGCAGCGCGATTAGCCACTTTTATGCACGATCCTTTCAACCTTAGTAAGGATGCTCACGTTTATATTCGTGTAATTCATATCTTCTCTAAGCAATTATTCACAACGAGTACTTAAGTAGAAGAACGCATAAACTCATTGCTGCAAAGAGGCAATGCAGCTCAGCCCATTTGCCTTCAACTTGTTAAGCCACGCTTACTCGTAAGTATTCCAGCACAAACTACACAGCGAATAGCACATGATTAACTAAATTCGCGTAAGTTGCTTCCTGGACACGTTCGCAGTGTGGCAGATAATAAATTCCCGGAGCCGGACTGCGCAGCAGGTGTAGACTCGCATAGGTCAACCTCACAACTCAGCCGCTCTACCGCAACCACAACCACGACACAAGACTGCGGACACGTCCGTGCGTTCATCCGCTCAAACTGGCGGCCAAAAGGGGCTGGGACCATTTCCTTGCTAATACTTTCGCAATTACCAAGTAAAACAAAAAATGCGAGTATGCAAATAGATTTTAATGGGCAGGATTACCCGCTCGCTAAATGGCACAATCCGTAGACGCTGCATTGCCTTTGCATTGTATTCAGAAATAATAATGAGAATGTCTATAAGCCAAAATATTAGCCAGGCTTTCAGATAGGGATTTGCGTATGCCCATGCTTCGAGTGTGCGTCTAAGCAAGTGCAGACGGGGTCAGCAAATCCGGCTTCCGAGTTAAGCACTGTTACCTGAAGTCACAGCGGCAACGGACGCGCGTATTAACGATAAGCGAGGTTTGTCAATAAACACCTTCAACAGATATTGAGAGGAAGAAAGAGAGAGAGAGATATATATATAGAGAGAGAGAGAGAGAGAGAGAGAGATCTGGGCAGGAACTCAACTTGGATCGGCAAAAGTCAAAAGCGAGTTGCAATAACGAACGCAAAATTGAGCGGTTCCCAAACTAGTGTGCTTGAGATCAAGATAAGCAACGGGTCGGCCCGTCGCTGTTCTTAGCCTTCGATTGTGGCTTATGTTGAGCTCGCTTTCTTTATCAAACTCGTTCTCGTCCTGCTCGGTTTTTAAGCCGCTCTGTTGAGCCTGCTTTGTGTTGCCGCCGTTTATTTATTTGTTAAATAAAGCATTTAAATGTTGGCCTTTGCGCATACTTGCGTCGTATCTTACGTTAGTAGGCCTTGTCTATGTCGAAACTTAGCACTTCGCAGAAACGTGTATTTAAATATTTTGCTGTTTTGCTTTCTCCCTATTGTGGCATTGTGCGGCTGAGTCAACACCAGTGATTTAACATCTGTGGCTCAACAATGAGGCTCATTATCGAACCCATTAAGGCGTACAAAGCAGTTGCAGCAAAGACGAATGAGAACTGAGTTGTCCTTTCTTAAATTAATCTGCTGACTTTAAGAAAGTGAAAAGCTGAGATTTATTTGCAGAAATTCATAAATTTAATTTATTTTTTTGGAAATAGCTTTGATGATGAGAAATTTAATACGAGAGGTACTATTTATATTTCGGGAATAGCAAATAATAACAAACATTTTGAAATGAAAATGGCTTCATTGTTTTTCAAAATATTCCCCTTGATGATCAATACACTTTTGCATTCGTTCAAACCATTTGTCAGAGCAGTTTTTCCATTCCTCTTGAGACACCTCCAAAACATGGTTTTTGAACGCTTCAACTGCTTCTTCGGCGCTCGTAAATCGTTGACCACGAAGTTTACCTTTGATATTCGGGAACAAGAAGAAGTCATTGGGTGCCAAATCAGGACTGTACGGAGGATGAGTCATCAAATCGATGTTTTGACTGCTCAAAAATTCACCTGTTTGACGAGATGAGTGAAAGCTCGCATTGTCATAATGGAGAATGATTCCTCTTTGGCGGTGGGTTTCACGAGTTTCTCCGAAGACTTTTGGCAAACAAATGGTCGTGTACCACTCAGAATTCACCGTCCTACGTTGCTCAAGCGGAACAGTGGCCACATGACCCATTCGGCTGAAGAAACAGGCGACCATTTGCTTCGCTGTGCTTCTTCCACGAACAACTTTTGTTGGATTTAGCTCTCTTGGAATACCCACACGGTCGATTGTTGTTTTGTTTCCGGCTCATACGAATATATCCATGATTCGTCACCTGTCACGATTTTATACACGTCTTTTGAAGCACCACGGCCGAACTTTTTAATCATTTCCTTACACCAATTGACACGAGCCTTTTTTTCAGCGATTGTCAAATTATGTGGGATCCAACGCGAACAAATCTTTTTTACAGCCAAATGTTCATGCAATATTGAATGTATGGAAGTGGAAGTAATGCCCAAGATATCCTCTCTCACGATATTTCACATGACGACCTTGCATTAACAGTTCACGCACTGCATCGATGTTTTGTGGCACAACAACCGATTTTGGAAGACCTTCACGGAGTTCGTCGGCGCCCGAACTACGACCACGATTCAATTCACTATACCAGCGATATACTGTGGTTTTTAATAGTGCTTTATCGCCATACAAAGTTCATCGACACATTCTTGTTGAGATAATCCATTTCGAAAGTTGTGAAAAATAATCCAACGAAAA
This sequence comes from Clusia tigrina, assembly GCA_920105625.2. NCBI lineage: Eukaryota > Metazoa > Arthropoda > Insecta > Diptera > Clusiidae > Clusia > Clusia tigrina. The sequence goes on from OV050031.1 coordinate 207,890,233, forward strand.
ACTTCTTGATATTACCATTTTTTGGCCAAATTGATTTTCTTAACTCACTGCAAACAAAACAAATAGCACTTGTACATTTACACGTTGTGAGTACGTTTATGCTAAGAAATGTCAAACTTTATTATGGTGTTGCCAGATTTTAGCTATTGACATTAGTGTTGCCAGTTTCCTAAATATAAATAGTACCCTTCGTAGTTCAGTTTGAATTTCCTAATATCGTAATTGCGATTAGAAGTCGCATATTTTAAAATAATATCCTTAAGAAAGCTGTGAGGCCTCTAAAGCAATATTGTATAGAACTGATAGTTAAAATGCTTCAATCTTCATTACAAATGTACTATAAGGCTTCCAGAAGTTGTGCCTAAAAATTTATGATTTCATAGAGTAGAAAGAGTTCAAAGAAGAAACCACATTAAACCTTAATAATTGGGATTATAAAGTCATAATTTTCAATGTTTCTAACTTTGTATATTGTAGTCTATAATGCTGCTTTCCAGTAATTTCAAATCTTTAAATGTAATTATATACCAGTAATTTTGATATTAATTTTAAAGTTGTTAACAATTTTATGTGATGGTATAATTTTCATATTTTCGTACAATGATCAACACCTGAAGGCGTTGAATTACTCTGGATTTGCAATAGATTTCAATAGATCAATAAAAACTTTACTTTCAATCAAACAGAATGTGGAAAAAGTAAATTCAAATTAATTAAATAAATTAACTATTTTGAGGCAAAGTGTATGGAGATGATACCAAGCGAGGAAAGAAGCAGGGAACAGAGAGAAAATAAATAAAACCAAGAAAATAGGGAATTTATACTAGGAGTGGCTCTATAGAAACTTTGGTACAATATCTGTATGAATGTTGCTTGAGTAAATGTCCAATACGAATGTTTAGAGAATTATAGTGACTGGGCGCTGTCCTTGCGCTGACTATCACCATCCCAACTAAGGGAACTGTTTATTCAGTGCTTGAACGGTGCCACACCGTGGTATCACAATGGGCCATTATGTGTGCTCAAGTGCGCTTTTGGCAAACTGGGCGGCCATTCCTACCTAACCTAACCTAGTTACTGTGAAGCATTATCATCGGTCCATTAAGCCATCGAAATCTTCTATAGTATTTAAGACATGTTTTTATTAAGGATTCAAATTTGCAAACACCACACAATTGATCATCATCAACATAGCAATTACAGCTCGGGGTGAGCCAGTGCTTCCTTTACGTAACGGTTCATTGCTTTGCTTCTTTGAACGTTAATGTTTCTACAGTACCTGCTCATCCTCTTGGTGGTCTTCCGTGTTTTTTACTGCCCACAATGCGAGAGTTGAAGGTCTTCTTTGGAATTCTGCTGTCGTCCAATCTGTGCAAATGTTCTAGCCACCGTATCCGCTGCGATTTAGCTAAACGCACAATGTTTTGGCCGTTTATCATTTCTTCGATTTCACAATTATATCTTATTCTAGAAGACTCAGCGGGCTCTCGTATGGGGCCCAAATATTATCCTCAAAATTGTATGCTCAAAGCGCAAGTGCAGGTTCTTTATATTAGTAGTCGGAACCCATGCTTCAGAACCGTATGTTCCTGTGTGTCTTATAAGAGTCTTATAGATTTGTAGTTTATACGTCAATAATAGGAGTTTGATCTTGAGTAGCTTCTGTTAGCAGCTTGTCATTTATGCAGATAAGAGGGTCTGCTTCTAAATAGGATCACTCCGAGGTATTTGAAGGTTTCGACTTTTTGAAATAATGGGGCCCTACTTCCACGTTACCGTAGAGAGCGGTATTCTGTGATCTAACCAAGTACTTTGTTGTTTCAACACTAACGTCTAGCCCAACTAGCATTGCTTTATGATATACAGCTGGCGATGGCAAGCACGCCTGTGTTTCTTGCGATGATAGAAAACATCGACAGCATAACCACAAATCTGAAAGCTTTTTGAGAAAATAGTCGCGCCATAATCGATATCACTGAGGACAAATTGAAAATTACGGTAGACGGTTTCAGTCTGTTTGACTCCTGTCACACCATCAAAAGTGTCAGAAATTGTTCTTCGTATCATCACCTTAGACACTGTTTCTGTCATCGTCATGGATGCCAGTGACACGAGCTTCACTGGTCCTCCTTGGCAACGAAGTACGAAAGGCTTCCTTCTGCCGACGGTATCGGAAGCTTTTCTAAAGTCTCCACTTAGGTAAGGAATATCAAGCATGCTCGCTGAATTTTTCAAATATTTGGCCCATTACGAAACATTGATCAGTGGTTGATCTATTCGCTCTAAATCCACAGTGACACTCGCCTAGAATATCCTCTGGCACCGGATTAATTCTGTCGACGAATATATTAGTGAACACTTTGTACCCCGAGCTTGGAAGAGAGATGTCTTTGAAGTTGTTTCAGTCTCGTGTGCCCCCTTGTTTGTGAATCGGAAAGTTTAAGCAGGATTGCAAATCTCGTGAAATCGTTTCATTTTCCCTGATTTGTTGTACGAGTCGTATTAAAACAGATACGATAGTCGGACCGCAGAATTTCAGCAGTCGGCTTATACGCAGTCTTCCCCGTTCGCTTTTCCATTTTTTAGTTTCCGTATCGCAGATCTAAACTCTTCTTCATTTGGGGCCACAATATCCATTTCTGTCAAGTAGTATGGCTGTGTTAAATCATTATTGGTACTACTGTGCAAGCCAACTTCGTTGTTAATCAGGTTGGAAAAATATGTTTGCCATCTACAGAGGATTTTCGCTTCCTTTAGTAGTACTCTACCATCAGTATCGATGCAAATATTCATTCTCGGGACGAAAGCGATCCTATGCACCTTGATAATTCGGTACATTTTTTCTAGCTAATGAGCTAGATTCGATTTCCCGGATCTAATCCTTCAGTGATTCCCTCTTCTTTTTTTTGCAAGATCTTTTTGGCCATGCGCCGCTTTTCCTGATATTCTGAGATACTTTGGCGCATGTTGTATTTGATCATTTTTTGTCTCGCCTGGTTTTTCGCATACACCGCATCCTGACATTCTTTATCAAACCATACTTTCTTAAGGTAATTTTGTTGAAAGCCGATCACCTCAATAGCTTTCTCAGTTAGAGTGTTCTTTATTTTGTTCCACATTTGATCGGGGCTGCTGGTTGGCACAATCTCGAGCTTTCTGGAGAGCAGCAGGTCTTCAGTTTGCAGGGAGATACTGTTCCCCTTTTTCCGCTTGTTAGTATTTTTCGTGGCTGCTACTGAGATACGCTGCCGCAACTTACACACAACTAAGAAGTGATCGCCGTCGCAGTTAGTCCCGGTCAGGCCTGGTTTTTACTTCTTATACGGAAGTTGCGTGTCTTTTGTGAATGAGTATGTGGTCAATTTGCGAGACATTTCTTCTTCCGGGCATAGTCCAAGTGGCTTTATGTGTATTGCTTAAGCGGGAAAGAAATGCTGCTTATCCTCAATGATTTCTGCTCAACGCGAAATCGATGCCTCTGCGTCCGTTATCGCTGGTTGACAAATGAAGTGAGTTTTTTCCTACCATGGCTGTGGTGAATTCTTCGAGCCCAATTTTTGAGTTAAGGCTGCCCAATATTATGAGGATGTCATTTTCTCTGGTCATGACTACTCACTGTGCTTGCCAATTTTGAGAAGCTGTCGTCTTTTACTGCATCTTCTTTTTCTACTGTAGGTGCATACACTGAAAATATAGAGATATACTCGTAGATTGTTGAATTTTCCTTTTAGGCGCAGATGCGCTATTCTGTCGCTCATTAGTTCAAAGTAAATTACAGTTTTTTCTAAAATTCTGCTTACATGGAAACCGACACCATTTCGTCCTGTTCTTTCACCTCCATTCAAGTAATCGAGTAATTTGTTTTTGTTATTACACCCAGTAATTTCCATCTGATGTCTGCAGTGCGGTAATGTCGATTGTGTATCCATTGAGCTCATCTGTAATTTCTCGCATTTTTGCACTCTGCACCATAGTTCTAATGGAGGAAACTTATAGATCAAAAGCCATTACAGGACGGCACAGAGTATACCAGAATGCGGAGGCTCATATTAGAGTCAGATGTATTGGGAATGGACAATGTACATTCTTGATCCCTCGACAGATTTCTTAAATTCATAAAAGAGCAAAAAAGTTTGAAAAGGTGTACCTTCCCTTTCACAAATCCTCTTTCTTCATTATATTACCAGGCTTATAGTACAGGAATCACTTGCCTGAGTGCTGGGAGGCGTCCTTCTACGGTTCTCCAGGCTAACCCAATTCTATTATATGCTATATTCTATACTATCTTACACATTTCAGGGAATCCGGAAAAGGTATTAATTGGCTAACTAACCAACTTTTTTTCTCCTGCTTTTACGAGGAGTTAATCTGAGCTCATTTAGCCTGCTTCTGTTCCCTTAAAGTCGATTATACGTGGGGAGTACTGACTAAATAACTCTTTTTCGCTCATTTTTGCAGGCAGATAATGTGACCTCGCTTTTAAATATTCTGCTCGCTTAAAGTCGATTATATTTGGGGAAGCCGGAGTAGGTATAAATTGTATCATTAAGCCACTTCTTTTCGCCTACTTTCTGGCTTAAAGTCGTCGATTATTTTAAAGTAATTATTGGAACTGAACGAAGTCGTCTACTTTAGCGAGACTGGATGCAAGGAGTTTGAGGCCAAATGCATTTTTGCAAATAGAATTCAGTCTTTTACTCGTATTTAAAAAATATCAATATTGGGAGATCGTACTAGTGCTGTAAACTTCATAACAAATATGATCCTGGCGACTTGCTTCTTATTATTTAAGCGAGTAACTGCGCCACTACATCGATCATGGCTATAGTAACGTAAGATAATTGTGAGGGTTTTTCTTAAAACTTCTTTATTAAATTCCAAGTAAGCGGAACACACACGAAGTGCTGCCTGGTGGTCGCTTTTGATTGCCCCAGACACAACATCAAGGCATCAAAAAATTAAGAACATGTCCCTGTGCCGATGTCAACCGTTAACTTAATATCGTGTAACACTTGCTTCAGCGAAACTTTCCCTAAATAGAGTACGCTAAAGCACAAAGGACAAGTATAAGGATACTTGAACCTGGTAAGACAGAGAGATTTCCCAATGCATGCGGGCAATGCATGAGCACAAATTTGTTGAGGTTACCCACAAGTTGTGTCTGCAAGCAAACAATCCTGTAGCGCTGCAGCATTACGGGGCATACAAGATAAGTGCGAAGCGCTGAGCCTGTTGGTAGAGGGGAAATTTGATTTCTTTCTCACCTCCAGGAGGTCCACTCATCAAAACCGACATGCTTGCTGGCGTGTACACAGTACAGCACCGCCATCAAGACAAAGTAGGCAATTGTAACAATGCAGAAGTGAAGAGATTTGCTTGGACTTAAAGATTTTCCAAGTACTTAGTAGAGTGCAAAAGCATTTGCAACGATGTGTCGAGTTATTAAAGAGATCGAGAGTGCAAATCCTTGAATTCGGCGCAAATGCAGTGCACTCGAATGGTTTTCTTTGACAAGCGAGGGGATTAGTTTATAGATGACAATGGAGAAGAACGCGATGATGATGCCGATGATGAAGTTAGTTACTCTGCAGTCTGGCATAATTGCCTTGATTTGTTTGAGGTTACGAGTTTGTTGGCAGTTAGCGAAATGCTTTCACAGGCAGTCACTGCAAGGCTTCAAGTATATTTTTCCACATTAAATATAAAAAAATACAGTCCCTGCCATGTCAAAATCAATTTGTACAATGTTGCTGTCTGCCAGGATCGCCAGGATTTGCTCTGCGCCACTTTAAAATTAAAATAAATTCTCTTATTTAAAACCAATTTCCAACGCTGCGCTCAAGTGCGTTGCTGTTGTGGTTACCTTTCTTTGTATCCTGCTCGCAAACAAAAGCTCTCGAAAATTAGTTACAGCAGTTTTTAAGCATTTTTCCATACTCGCCGTACGACCCCTTTTGTTTTAGGCTCAATATCCTGGGAGCGCTGCCGCAAAGGTAACCAACAAGAAACTATGTTGGCTGCTGAGCCGGGAGCGTTGCTTAAGTGGCACTTGCGATTAAGTGCGCCGGTTCGAATTCGCTGCCCAAGTGCCGCGCGAGTGTTCTCAACAAAATTAAATGTCCCTTTGTGCTTTCGTTGTTGCGCTGCGGTTAAACAACGCCATGTGTGTAACCTTTCGGAGCTTTGTCAGAGTCGATTTGTTACATTTTCGAGTGCTTATCCTGCGCGCATTGTGTTTTAAATTTATTTGCCTTTCGCTTCATTGTGTGCCTCTGTGTGTGCATAGTTCCTGTGTGAAATGTGCTTTGGAATTCAGGCGCACATTGTTCCAATTGAAGTGGTGCAGCGGCGGCTACGCTAGTTTGCTAGTTCGCTAGTCTGCCTGCTATTAGGGTTGGTTTGGTGCTGTTATTTTGACATATGGCCTCAATGCTGAAGGTGTTTGCAGTTTATTACATGATCGCGCGTTGGACCGTCTGTGGCAGTTGTTGTGCAGCAGCTTATTGCATATTCGATGCAGCATAGCCCACTGCCGCTGATGACGTCGATGACGCTGCTGGATGGCATTAATTTTTTGTGTCGACTCCAGTTTTTGATTCCCAGGCTTCACTTCTGCGAGTATTCGTCTGCCTGAAGTTGGCAGCAGTGCCTTAGCGTGCTCGGAAATTGGTAGCGTGCTTCGCCGTGAATCATTTCGTTATATCTAGTGTGTAATTTTGGGTTGGTGAGGGGATGCGCCGATGCACCTGATATCCTCAATTTGACATTAAATTCTATTTAAATGCCTGCACCTGCTCTTTTGACCGGAAGTTAAAAAGTTCCGAACTTTTGTGTGAGGGTGGTTTGACAAATTGCGTACGAAAATCATCATCGGATAATAGAGACATTTCAATAATAACTGAACTGGTAGCTGCACTATTTCTAACGGCTTTTTTTTTAGATGACCACCGATTCATACGGGGCATTGCAGAGCAGCTGGCATGGCCAATTGAGGCAACAGTATAAAAACCTAACGAAATATTGTATTTTAAGCAGCCACTTTTAACATTGAATACTCGCCAAACTTCGAGGAAAATGTCCCTTCATAATGTAACTGTCTGACTTAGGACATTAGTTGGCGGTATGACGGGGCATTGTCTCAGCCAATCAAGTGACAAGCATTGGAACTGGATTGTCAACAGAATTCAAAGATCCACTTTGGGCTTCTTTTTAATATTTGCCTGACGCTTCTTGGAAAATGAAGACTTATGTGAACAGTATTTCTGGGACGCTCGAATTTATCCGCCTGAAGACTATACAAATATCTCCCTCAGTATTATTTTAATCATTGAGTGGAGTACAATTGTATGCGAGAGCCAAGAATTAACACAATTTTCTAAAAGTCTGCTGGAAAACCGACTTTTGGCCAACTAATCCCAGGAAAGTGCTCTCTTTCAACTTGTCATCTCTCTTCCATTAATTGAGCCAACCCTTCTCGCATAGAAATATTATAAATTGTGAAGATCTGAGCTTAGATCATTCACCATCTCTGATCATTTTTAATACTAACATTGAAGCCAAATTTCAAACAAACAAAATTCTTATTTGATCTGTTGAGTACTGGAAAAATAAACGCACTGGCTTCCATTTATTTTTATAAATTCTTCATGAGCTGAGATAAAACTGATCTATGAAGCCGCATTTCTATCTGATCCAATAAATCAGGGACTAAATGGCAATAAGTTTCAAATGAGGTGTTGATATAAATTTACTTATTGAAATAAATGAAAGTCTGAGGACGATTTAACAAATGAGTAAAAAAGAATTATGTACAATGAGTAAATAAAAGAGTAAGCAAATCGGTCGCAATTCTTGGAACTAAAATATAATAATTTCGAAAGCTTTAAACTGAAGACTGAAGTTGAATCTGGGTTCACAGTCTTCACAGGACCGGTGACATATCCCCCAAATCGCAATGGTTCTATTTTATTCCAAACAATAATCGATGCGTTGTAGATGATGAAGAGTTTATAAAAATAAACTCAAGGCAATGCGCTTATTTTTCCAGTACTCAAAATAGTTCAAATAAGAACTTAGCATCAGAACTGGTGAATGATCTTATTTCAAGATGGTGAAATTAGATCAAAGAACATTGTAAACATTTGCTGAGCATTTACATAAAATTTTTTGCCCAAACTCAATAAATCGTTATGATCACAGAGAAGAAAATTACAATTTTACATTCGAAGCTTCTGAAAGGGATGTACCACGACAGAAATATCCTCGTTTGGTCAGATGAGGTATCAATGGAAAGTAGAAGAGCACTAAAATTCCAGAATATTTTTGCTTTAATTAAATTATAAATCTTTAAATATCTCAGAAGTAAGATCAGAAATATATTTAGCAATGCTATTCGACTTTATTCTAAAATTAAACTCCTCAACTCAAGAGAAGTGGATTGCTTATATATCTTATATCTTCTAAGCTCCAACAACAAAACGGTATTCAAAAAGCGAATAGGAAGAATATTTTTAATACCAATGTTACCAATTACAAAGTTGAACAACATGCTACAATTTGAGTTCAAAGAATCGCATGGGACATTTAAGTAATCCAAGAGGATTGTTCTCGAACACCTTGTAAGAAATTGGAACTGTTCTGCGTGTCATTAAAGCTTCTGTTCAGACTGTTCAGAAAGTCATTAAATGAGCATGGCAGACAAGTTTTTACCATAAACTCAAGAAGCTTTTTACAGTCACTTTCCTAAGTAATTGTAAAATTTTGCAAAATTGAGCAAGAAGCCACTTTTATATGTATTGCCAGGATGAATCAATTCGCAGTTATGCCAAGTCGGCGAACCGCAAGGATATATATTAGGTTCAGTCCTGTATACCATTGAAACTACCGCCAGGTCTAGTACAGATTAATTTCAAACTACAACTTGCTCTGATGACACGACGATAATTGTGAAGAGAAATTGTCTTTGTAGACGCTTCAAGTTTTCTTTAAAAAGAATTTAATCCAGTTTGAGCTTGCCTTCAAAAAATGGAGTATCGAAATGAATATAAAAATCTCTTCCTGTACATTTTCGCTAATAAGCGGCAATGTTCCAACAGAATGATTGAATGGATTCAACAGTATTAACTCTCCGTTCCTTGTTTGTAGTATACTGGTAATTAAATTTGAGAGCAGGAAGTAAATTAGCGAGCATTTTTTTCGTATTTTCTAAACAGCAGAAATTTGTTTTTGGAGTCATTTTTAAGTAATCCACTTGCTTCCTTTCAAGGAAACAAGTCCGTCGTTTCAGCGATTCTGCCTGTTAACATTCTGTCGGCTATTTTAGGTTTGAGTGCATTTCCCAAGAGATTTCCACTGTTTAGTAAGGAATACGCAGTACTCATTTCGATTAGGCACGAATAATTTGACTACCCAAACAAGCGAACTGATCTAAGCTCATTAAGGCAGTTATTATTCCGAATCAACCGACAGGTTGCTACTTCTATTAAGCCACATCCTGCTTGCAATCTGAGAAGGGTACTGCTACATATGCTATTATAATGCCGCTATGAGTGCAGGCACATTTCTGGGGCAACTTCCTGAGGCAGTTCGTGCACTTTTACCGACTACATTAACTTATATGCACAATATATTTTTTATTCATATTTTATATTTTCATTAAACAGAATTCCCTGCTCACAGCATCGCCATCAGGATGTTCCTTACCTGACTTATCACAACAGCATTTAACATTTTAAGAAGTCAATTAAAAACCGTTCGAACAATGGCAGCTGAATGCATATGTTCTCAGTTTATTAACACAAAATTCGTACGCATCAAAGGAGCGCGCACAAAGGCTGCGACGCTCACCCAAAACTGATTTCAATTTTATTTTAAGTACTTAGGAGTGCCATAAGGCACAAACGACCGCTTCTTCCTTGGCACCCATTGTCAGTTTCTCCTGTTTTTTTTGTTGCTTTTGTTGATGTGCACGGTAGTGTGTTGATGATGGCAGGGGTATCAATGGAAAGGAAGGTCTACAAACGCGCGTAAATAAAATGGTGGAAATGCGAAAATGAGATACATCCGCACACACATACACACATACTAGCACACATCCACACATTCACACATACTCGCAGCATACCACTCACTGACGTGCAACATGCTTTTATTACTTTTAATGTGTTCGATGGGAGTAGTGACCGCGCTGTAGCCAGCGGCTCCTGCGCATTCCTTGCTTTTTGTTTACCACCCTCAGCTATGATGTCTCTTATAGTTGCTAATGGTATTGTGCTTGGGTAGTACGCAAATTTTGGACACTTATCTTTAGCTATTCAAAAAGGATTTAAACTGAGTCGCAAGTATTTTAATTAAATTTTTAAATAAATACGTGTAAATAAATAGTTACACCATGTTCCACATATATAATGCGTATGGATTGAGATTAGGGCTGTTGAAGCAGTAATTATGAGCGATGCTAGGATACCAATTCCTATAAATTGAAATTTTATATATGACTACGTAGTCATAGGAGGACATGGAGAAAAATAAATAGATTAAAATAGAAAAAAATGCAAGATATGAAAACTCGACTTGACAGAGTTTGCAAAATCCAACTCTACATGGAAGTTGGATCCCAAGAACTTAAAATTATTTTTATTTACGAAGGATGTTTTATAGGCACTGAATTGCTGCATTAGCCACGACTTCATTACTTGCTGAAATCTACAAATGCATCCATCATAATTCTCCAACTCTGATTGATTATATTTGTTATTTCAATTTCTCAATTTTATTTGCGTTGTTTCTTCGCTTCGGGATTGCGATAGCGTGCCAGTTTGCAGAGAATTCGTCACTTGCTTAAGATGAACAACTCCAGAGACCACCAGTTTGCAGAGAATTCGTCAGTTGCTAAAGATGAACAACTCCAGAGACCACCAGTTTGCAGAGAATTCGTCACTTGCTTAAGATGAACAACTCCAGAGACCACCAGTTTGCAGAGAATTCGTCACTTGATTAAGATGAACAACTCCAGAGACCACCAGTTTGCAGAGAATTCGTCACTTGCTTAAGATGAACAACTCCAGAGACCACCAGTTTGCAGAGAATTCATCACTTGCTTAAGATGAACAAGTCCAGAGACCACCAGTTTGCAGAGGATTCGTCACTTGCTTAAGATGAACAACTCCAATGACCACCAGTTTGCAGAGACTTCGTCACTTGCTTAAGATGAACAACTCCAGAGACCTCCAGGTATCGTTTTTCAAAGGCAGACAATTGAAGTGTACGACATGAGTTCAAACGTGTGAAGCCTTATGTGAATTTGTGCGAAGTTAAGATTCAACTAGGACTAAATCTCTAATTTGATTGATTTTGTAACCGAGCCAATTTGAATTTAAATTCGGATTATTCAAAATTTTCCCAAATATTGTGTTGGAAATAGAAAAAAAAATCATTTTAATAAAATTCCCTATTTTGATCAATACAAGAAAGTGTTGAAATGATCTGATTTTAACAACGCTTCTCTCTAAACGAGAATTCGTAACAATATGATATACATACATCTGACTGTGTCCTTGGGTACAGAAATATTGAAGGAAATTGTGTAGCAGAAGAACCGCTCAAACCAGGCACCCAGCTACATTATACTCGTATAAGCACAGCACAAGAGACATATACTCGTATAACACTAGCCACTTGCAAAATGCTACTAAAAAAGGAATACTCGAAGAAGGTAAATGCTAGATGGTTTCGAGAACCGAGTTGCAACACTATAATGTAAATCTGGCCTAAAATAGCACCAAGCAGGTCAATGAAACTGATACTACTAAACAAACTCTTTATCGGATTAATAATCGTAGTTAGCATCGTAACCAGACATTGCCTTATTGTGGAACACATGCATATAGACTTAGATTCCCTCGTAACGATGTCTGTAGAAACTGCGAAAATGAGGAGGTGGAAGAAAGTGTGGATCATCTTTTATGAAAATGCCCAGCGGTGGCAAAGAAATGCTTTCACTATATGGGAAAGTACTTATTCAGCCATCTTTCGGAGCTGAAAGAGACTTGAATACTAAGTAAACTTCTATTTACCAGAGCCAGTAAATGGTTCGCTGAAGCCGGTAGTTGAAAATACACAGAACTCATCATGGTAGCACAATGGGCCTAAGGTCTAATTGATATTTTTATGGACAGCCACATTAAAAACTAACTAGCAAGCTAACAACCCTTTAGAAATCGGAAGAACAAAAATTAGGCAAAAATTGTTCATTCAAATTCTCAAAACTTAAACTTTCGAAATATGGTAGAAATAAATTAGATTTGAAGCGTCAAACTCCAGGAAAGCAAAAATAATGAGTCGTAGGGGTATGATAAGGCAGATTAACTATAAAGCTTCAACAGTATTATATTAATGTCTTTATATTGTCCATAATTTTAAAGCCTGGCCTCATATTTATAATTAGCTATTGGTGATATTTTTGAAGTTTATCGGGAAATGCGTTTCAAAAATAGCATTTGTGTGTGTTCAGCTAGAAATTGTTGTGTCAAAATATGAGGATCGTCCATTGGCATATATAGTTTTAAGCGATACTAGCTTTATGCAACCAAGATGTCAAATTATGAACGCTCCATTCCAGAACCTTTAGTCACATACTTTCAATATTTAATACACAATGGTATTCATATAAATTATATACACTCTTTACTTGTATAAAGTGGAGGGAATTGTTGAACGTTTCTTGTGGAATATAGTCACAGGTTGACATTGAATATTCACATTTGGAAAAACTTATAAAATCTTTTACATTTCCCTTATATCATCACACAAGCTTGAGTTTCCTTAAAAAACTACTAAGCCGGACTCCATTTCAAGCTAATTATATCAATCCAAGCTGCTTTATGGGCGCTCTTTACACGATCACCACAAAAATTTAGGTATAAAATATAAAAACAACAATATGGAAATATATTCTTGTAACTACAATATTCTGATTGGAACTAGGGAACCTTTTTGGGCGGGTATCAGATACATTTATCCTCTGGATTCTAATACGAGTACAATATACTTCAAAAATACGGCCACTTACTTGAGTAACTATGAGAATTGTTCGGTATTCTGACCACATTTTGAATTTATTTGTGGATTTCCAATCTTGTCTCACTGCTGGAGCTGTACTTGGTTTATATAGAATTTATTGTGGAATTCAAGAATTGAATTAATATTTGTTCCGGAGTATATTGTCTGGAAATCCGATGGAGATAATTTCTTTGCTTATTGTTTTTGATACATGAATTAACCTTATGCAAAGAAAAATGTTCAGCTTTAGAGTCAATCCACAGAGAAAAATTAGCTTGCTTTGTAAATTGAGTGATGTTAAAAGGAACAAACGAAAGAAGAATCGAGATCTCATTTTCACATTATCTTGAAGGAATTAGTTTCGATCGAGAATGGCGGTGGCAAACTTTATTGAACTCTGCCCAGAATGCTGAATTTTAATGTTTTTTTACAACGAGATACCTGATTAGAGATACTTATTTTAAATATGGTCCTACTTTAAAATTTATCATAATCGAACACCATCCTTTATAGCAGACTCAGAAATCCCTGATATGTTCATCATTTTTACTTTCTAATATGAAAAGGATTGGGATATTGGGCCACGGGAAAAAATCCATTTATTTATTAATGGGTGTTGCGTGGGCCGACTGTGGGAATCTCATTCTTCATATGACAAACTTTCAAGCCATAGAAAGATGATTGGGTTCAATTCAGGCAAACTTATGAATCCTTGATATAATTAACTAAGGAAAACCATAGAGTAACCCAAATATATTAGCCTGCTAAATTATATATAACAGGTTCTTAGGTTAGGTTAGGTTAGAATGGTAGGTAGGTAAGGGCATCCGCATCACCAGTAAACAGTGATGCCACTTAGACCACCAGTTGGGTCCGTTGTGAGCCGCGGATGCGAGGCTACGCTTCCCCCTCCAGATTGAACCACCCTGAGCCTTTTATAATGCAAAGAAGGTTGTTGACACCTGACTGGTATAGATTATCTATACTTGTTAAGAAGTGGGATTCTAGCAAAAACTCCCTATTTCTGGCAAAAGCTGGACAGAAGAGATGGTGGACTGTTTCCAGCTCCTCCTCGTTCCTGTAGCTGCGACAGAAGTCATGCGTATAAACTCCCATTCTTCTTGTATGGTTTCCTATTAGACAATGTCCCGTGAGGGCTCCTATTAAAGTCCTTATTTGTAGTCTATTGAGTCTAATGATATTCCTAGATAGACGCAGATTTAGCCTCGGCCATGTTTGCCTGGCGATTTCACAGGTAGTGGCACAGATCCACTTTTGATTGGTGGAATTAATTAGTGTCTCTCTTATAAGAAGCTTACAAGTCTGGTAGCATTCTTCGGGAAGGTTCACTTAATCACACTGAAAGGGTTTCTTCAGGCTGTCTTTGTATGGCTAATATAATAAAACTTAACCAAAGTTTGACTTATTGAATTCCACACTGTATGCAGCAAATTGAATCCACATATTTTTAAGTCCAGCATCCGTTCTAGTGTCAACTTTTGGTAAATCAACAATGGAAAAGGTTTGTTCCCAAACCCAAAGTACAAACGTGTTGAAGAGTTACATTTCATTAAGTTTCGCAAAATTTACGAAGAGATGTGAAAAGTACCAAAACATCATGGGCACGCTTCGAAGCATGAAATTTGCAGAACATCAACTGGAAGGGCAGACATTTTCAAGTACAGGAAGGAGATCTAACCAGCTGCGAGCAGCACAAACCGAATGGGAAAATTTTTGGCTGGGCGAACGACACCACGAATGATTAAAATCAAATAAAGCAAAGCGCACGTTCGCCATTTAAAATTGCTTTTTGCCAGCGCTCACGTGTTGACATTCCGCCTTGTTCTACTCTTCAAATATGAGTATAAAAAAGGCAGATTTCATTTTATAGTTACGTCGTGATTCCGAAGCATAATTTTGAATTGAGGAAGAAGTAGGGCTGAATTGGGGTATTCTTAAAGAGCCACCATCCTTTTCCTTTCTAATCTCTCATATGAAGTATGAAGAAGTTGGCCAAAAATAGTTCACCTGAGCCACCATCCTTCTCCTTTCTAATCTCTCATTTGAAGTATGAAGAAGTTGGCCAAAAATAGTTCACCTGAGCCATCACCATTCTCCTTTCTAATCTCTCATATGAAGTATGAAGAAGTTGGCCAAAAAAAGTTCACCTGACTTCAAGTGCAGACTTCAGTAATGAAACTTTTGAGTTGGAATGCTTACTGGAGGAAGTTCTAAGGAGGAAGAATTGGTCTGCAAAATTGGAATCTAGTTATTTTCATCATATTCTCTGTGACCACTTTCAACCTTGAATACCAAATATTTTGTGTGTTTGCCAAAGGCTTCTTGGATTTTTATTCGTTTACTCAGTTGCACTTAAGTGCATCTGGCTTCAACTGAGCTACACACTGATTGGCTGTCCACACCACTGCTACTTAGTATAACCATTTAGTCAGGCGTACCCAATGATGGGTGCATATCGAAATCTGCTCTCGAAAATCTTTGCTTTATCAAAATGTAACTTAAATAAGTATGTCAACATTTTTATAAAATTTATAGGTCCATTGTGAGCGGCGAGGAACGCGGTAAACAAAGCGTTCTGCTTTATGAAGTGCGTCTGTCAGCCGCAAATAATTTTGTTGTTCCTTATTACTGCCATTTTGTAACCGAAAAAGGATTTGAGCATTAATCCGCAAATGGGACAAGGCGTGCAAGCTGCTGCTGGCTGGTTGGCTTCGCTGGTGACAAAACTCACGTCATTTCTGACAAGGCAATTGACGACAACAAAATCGAGCAAACAAAAAAAGGAAGCCAGAAAAAATATCAATTCAATTCGCTTGCCAAAAAGATTAAACAACAACAACAAGAATAACAAGACAGAGAGGAGGAAAACTGCCGTTGAACAAGTATAAAAAAAATATTTCAATCTAAACGCGCTTACATGGGAAATAATTTCTGAAGTACTCTCAAACACTTAATACAATATTTGCATGAGGTTCTTAAACGGGTGCGTGTATGTGTGTGTGCTCGGGGATTAGCGCGAGTGTCGAATATGGCGGCAATCAAACTGGCAGATCGTGAGGCACTGACTCGGTTTGGCTTGTCAGCTTCATTTTGTGTGGGCTAGAAAAGTCGCAATCGCAATCGCCGGCGCAATCGTGGCCGTTATCGCCGGGCGGCAGCAACAGCTCAGCACAATAAAAAGCAAATAAAATAACGCACACCGCAGACACTCCAGAGAAGCTGCTCGGAGGAAGGGCTGAGTTCGGTTGGATTGGGTGCGTCTTATGTTCGTAGTTCAGGGCGTTAAGCGTTAAGCTCATTCGGCGGTACGTATGCTTTCCGAACCGAGTTGAGTACGTTGACAAATGGACTTAGAGACGCAGGCCGACGACCGGACGGACGAACGCTAGGGCAGACAGACATGCGGATGATGTGTAATTATGATGTGACAATGTCACGTGAACTGAATATGTTGGCGAACCCATGCATTGCCTGCATCAATTTTCCATGTAGTTTGTTGGTTTGTTTAATTTTAATGAGGGTGATCCCTTTCGGTGCGCAGCAACTGTGTCAAATATTTCAACTGGTTCGGTTTTTTTAGGGGTGGCATTTTAGTGGCTGTCAAAGTGTTGTCATAATTTCACCGGGACGTACAACAAAGCAATTCATAATTGCTCATAATCGCGGGCAATGAATGTTGCGCTTCCCATTCTGACAAAACATCACAGAGCGCTAAAGAACCAAATGCGTATGAGGTAAGCCAAAACCGGAGAAATTTTGCTCGCCATGGGTTTATTGTTCAGTTTCGTGTAACGTTCCGAACAACAAACTCAAATGACAATTTTTAATTATACAAATTTTCAAATTACGTATGCAAATCGAGGGAGTGGTAGTTACTTAGACTCGATTAGCATTGGCATATTGCATTTCAGCACGGGGAAGGTCCAAGCACAATACAATCGGAAACAGCAGCGAAGTTGCTGTAACTGGAGATCCACGATAAACGCTCATATTTTATTAGGTCACCTGACCTTTAAAGTGTTCATCGTGTGAACATCCTTTCAACGTATGACACAGCATGTAAGCTTTAATGAAAATCAATTTAATTTCCTGCTTCTAAATTCTTCAATTGAAATTTCCTTCCTGTTTCTTCCTTGTTTTGTGTACAATCGGTCTAAAGTTGGCCGCGTGGCAAACATTTCTATCAATGTCATTGACTCATTTGCTCGTCAATCGTATCTACGTTTCAATTTTCTATGCGCTCATTTCTCTGATCTATGAACCTTGTAATATTTTATCATTACTGGTCCACATTTAGGGGTTCTACTTTAATGTTTTCAGTTACTTAACTTGCTATTTGACCATATATTACGTTTTATTCTTTCCAATGTTCTTCGAATTTATATCAAATAATTTCTGGAAACCTTCTTAATGTTGTAATGTGAGCTAATTTGGAATCAACGTGTTTTATATGGAATATTCGATTATCGCAGGTAGGGATTATCTTCCTTTCCATTGCAAGTTTAGGTAAGGTTATGAAGAGTATCTAGTTTTCCCAGCTATTTCCATTCTTCCAGCATTTTCTGTTCTCTTCCACAGTTTGATTCTCCTGCTTCATTGTGTTAGCAAAATTTCTGTAGCTGAATATTTCAATATTGTTCTCATTTTTGGTCTTTCTATCATCGTTAAGTGTGGACATTCATTACAGTTTGGGATTGAAAGACATATTAGATAAGGAACTTGCCTCGAAGGATAAATAAAATATCAGAAGTTTGGTAGACATATTTTCAATGCTTTGTACAAAACTTATTCACCATTATATTTATATCGAGAAAACTTAAATCCGCACCCTGTTTAATATTTTCGCGACCTCTTTTTGTATAATAGGTAGTGGATCAGGTGGTTGTTATAGAACTTTGCTCGAAGGCCGTGAGCTTGTCGTGTGTTCATTTTGCGGTTCTCATATGTTGTGTGGTTGCAACCCTTAAACTTACTTACTTATAGTGTTGAAGTTAGCAGGCGAACCGTCGAGCATGATCAATGTGTGATCGCTTATAACTGATCCGCTCGATCACTGTATGATCACTCGGGAGATACAATCCATTGATCGATCTAATAGAAATAAACTAAATTTCTTATATAGTATGTATATATTTATTTATGGTATTTTCAAGAAACCATTTTTGCAGACTAGATTAACAAAATTTAAACTAAAAATTTAATTTTATATATTAAAGATATAAATATATTATTGAATAAGTAAATATATCATTGAGTAAATTCATATATATTTGGAATTATGGGAAATCGGGAGTTTGGTTTGATATCAGATTGTATGATCAAGGCCTTGGATATATGGACATCATCAACAATAAAACAAATATAACCGAAATGAACATTGAAGTTTACCCGCTCTAAAAGAAGTGAACAATCAATAGAACTACCCCTAATAATGACGAAGACAAATATTGTATTCTGGACTGTGTAGAGTAAATAAACAGAGATATTTTTAATGTGCTGAAACTTATAGAATCCAGTCTAAGAGGTTAATATGGGAGATACCGTCTTATCAAAATAAAAACATTATTTACAAAATTTTCAAAAATAGATACGAGGGCGGATTGATATTGAAGCTACCTAAGTAGGAAAAAACATTATTTTTTTTCAAAAACCATTTATTTCTCACCATAGTCTCCTTTTACTTCGACACACTTAGTAAGACGATATTCCAATTTTTTTATACCATCTGAATAACACGATTTCGGGAACCCTTCAAAATACGCGTTAGTTTCGGTAATCACTTCTTCGTTTGAGATGAATCTTTTTCCTGCGAGCCATTTTTTCAAGTTTGGAAACAGGAAAAAGTCACTAGGAGCTAAATCTGGACTATAAGGTGGATGATTAACCAATTCGAAGTGTATTTCACGTAATTTTAGCATCGTATCTAATGCTGTGTGAACCGGTGCGTTGTCTTGAAGAAAGAGCATTTTTTTCTTCTTTAAATGTGGTCGTTTTTCCTTGATTGCATCAATCAATTGATCCAATAATGCACGATAATACTTTCCTGTGATTGTGGATCCTGTTTCAAGATAATCGATGAGCAATATTCCGTGTGCATCCCAAAATACAGTGGCCATAACCTTGCCAGCCGATTTCACTGCCTTCGCCTTCTTCGGAGCACTTCCACCAGCTTCCACCCATTGTTTCGATTGATTTTTGGTTTCAGGTGTGTAGTGGTGGACCCACGTTTCATCAACAGTTATTAATCGACGCCAAAAATCAACAGGATTACGCTTTATCATGTCCACACACCGCTGTGAAGTGGTCTGTCGAACTCGTTTTTGTTCGACACTGAGCAAACGGGGCACCCATCTTGCCGATAGCTTTTTTATATGCAAATGTTCATGCAAAATGTTGAACACACGTTCATATGATATGTTTACTATTTCAACAATCTCACGCAACTTGACTCGACGATCATTCATAACGATATCGAGGATTTCTTGATATTTTCTTCAGTAACCACCTCTTTTGGCCTTCCTGCTGATGGTATTGTTGCAGTGCTTGTTCGGCCGCGTTTAAATTCAGCAATCCATTATTTTACCATGTAATCTGATGGAGCAGACTCACCGTAATGTTTATCGAGCTTTTCTTTTGTCTCTTTCGCCGTTTTCCCTTTCCCTTAGTGTTTAATCACTGCACGAAATTCGCTTTTTCCATTTTTCAAGAAACACAAAAGTTGCTTACTTCAAACGACTACAACAAATAAACTAATTGAGTGAAATTTGGGTGAAATTTTAACAACTGATGTTTGACAGATCGCAATTTCTAAAAAAAAAAGTTTTTGTGTTTGTGCTGCCATCTAGCGCTAGGTAGCTTCAATATCAATCCGCCCTCGTATTATTATTATTATTATACTTTGCAGCATAATTAATTATTCCTCGAGCGGTTGGAGGAGTGAGTACTAGCAACTAAGGCCTTCGACTCGATGAGAAAAATATTGAGAAATAATAATTTTTGAGACCATGCGTGGGGTGGATTTGAACCCACATCTCCCGGAGTGTATTTACAACATATAATGGAAGTAAACTGCATATGAATCGGTGAATTCAGAGCAATAACCCCGAATGAAAGCTAGAAGAGTAGTAGAAGTAGGCATTAAGCATATTATAAAATTTACTGCTGAATATGGACTTCTTATCAAAAACAGTGATCAAATTAGTTATTTTTAAGGACGTTTTCCGATTGTGCTAGGTTTCATGAAAGGAATTTTGAGTTTTCTTCTACTTAATATGGAACAATTCTTTTTTTATTATGTCATCAACGTAACTTAAACACTATTTAGATATGTTTTTATTATTACAACTAGTGCAATCAATACAAACTAAGGTACTAACAAGCAATTTGATTAGAATGAATTAAAAAAAGCATGGTGTATTTTATATACTATATAAATATATTATACATTATAGCAGCAGCCGTCGACGCAGTGCAGACGTCTGGAGTAGACTTGATGCCTCAACGTTGACATGACATCTTAGTTGCTGTTTGTGAGCCATGGAAATTCTTTCGCTACGTTAATGACGATTGGCATGTCAAGATCACGATGTAGGTCACAATTTCTCACGTAGTATGGAGCATTAACAATCTGTCGCAATACCTTGTGTTGAAGTATTTTGATAGTGTTAATCTATTGTTCACTGGCACATCCCCAGAATTGTATGCCATAAGACCAGACCGGCTTCAAGATTTGTCTATGGGTTAAAAGCGTAGAGTGTCTGACAATGAGGTAATATAATTTGTTTACTTTTAAGTCGAGTTCTTCCCGTTTTTTCTTGACGGGCGCCTTCCAACGTAGCTTGGTGTCGAGCGTAATACCAAGGTATTTAGCTTCGTTAACATAGGGTATAGTGACTGCATTTATGTATATAAACGGGCTTGTGTGGTATGTTTCTCAAAGAAATTGCTATATGCACAGACTTAGCATTATTAAGTTTAATGCGCCATTTGTTGGTCCATGATACCACAGAATTCACAGCTGATTGCAATTTTAACCTTGCAGCTTCGATAGTTTTGTCTATTGCCAAAAGAGCAGTATCGTCTGCAAATGTTGCGGTTACATATTAATTTTGAATAGGTTAATCATCTGTATATATAATAAATACAAAATGAGACCTAGGATACTAGCTTGAGGTGCACCTGCATTTATTCTTTGCAAGGCTGAACCAGCATTTTCATATTTTACGCGAAAGTATCTATCGTCAAGATAAGATGCTCGAATCTCGAAATATTTCCTTGGCAGGAGTGTCTTCAGCTTTTGTGTCAGTCCTAAATGCCATACCTTGTCAAATGCTTGTGACACATCAAGGAACATAACGGAGCACACTTGTTTCTCTTCCAGAGCAGCTTCAATGGATCTTAGAACCCTGTGAACTTGATGGATAGTGGATTGATTTTTGGGAAAACCAAATTGAAGTGTTGGGATCAGGTTTTTACTTTCAATTATAGACGTGTCAACAACAATTTTTTGAATAGTTTCGATAACATTGGCAATTAAGATCTTGGCCCATATGAGGATACATCATTGGGTAATTTTCCAGGCTTGAGAATCATTATTACCTCAGCCGTCTTCCAGTAGATAAGCACATAGTTAGTTTAAGTTAAAACATGCATAGGACAAATAAATAACGCTCTTGTTGGGCAAATTTCGAAGAACTACAAACGTTATAAGGTCAAATCCTGGCGAATTTTTGGTTTCATTTTATGAATTTGACCTACTACTTCTTGAGGTGTGACTGGCGTTATGTGAACATCACTTTCTATTCAATTCGTACTTATTTCTAATTCCTTCGTTTGGAGTAAAAGTTTTCCGTAGATGCTCAGCAAAGAGGTTTGCTTTTAGTGTGCATGTTTTTTGCCTTGGGTTTGGCTTATTTTAATTGGAGCGCTATGATTCACAGGTCGGTAGGAGTAGTCCGTACCCTTATCTGCTGACAGCCCTAGCAGGAATCAGTCAAATGCGTACTTCTTAAATGCCTTGATTCATACGTAGTTGTCTAGTGATTTGGTTCAGTTATAATTTATCTACTGGAGATCGAGTTTGATGCCATCGTCGTCGAAGTTTTCGTTTTTCAGATACCATGCCCGTGATGTAAGCAGGATACTTCTTCCTGTTTACAATTGTCCTGTGTGTGGGAGTATTGCTCCAGGATGCTTTTTGGATTTTCGATGTGAACCGAGGCATCTCATCTTCCAGTTGTTCAATGGTCAGAATACGGACAGGAGGTGTGTTTTCCAATTCCAATTGGAAATATTTCCAGCCAGTTAGATTATTTACACCCTCAGCGATGGTGAGATGATTCGCAGGAATGTTTCTGAATATAAAAAAGTCAATCAAATCAGGTCCCTGGGTTGTATCTGAAGGTCAATATGTGGGCTTATCGGTTCATATTGTATCGCAACCTGTATACTGTATGGCTTTGTACATATACGAATATCTGCCTTTTGTTGTTGTGAGCCTGGAACCGCTGTGTGTGTGTTTTGCATTGAAGTCACCACCTATAATATAGCGACCTTTGTATCGCCCAATGAGAGTCTACTTAGTCAGTTTAAAAGTTTCAACAGAAACGGAAGTTGTTTCAAATTCGTCTGAGCTTAATTGATCTTCTAGGGAATGGATGAGTGATGCTATTTCTAATTATAATTGCACTACCACCCCTCGCCCAATTTTGCGGATAAATGTTGGGATAAAGGGTGTAGTCCTGAAAAGTTAAATGAGAAATGTGCTTCATGCCTTCATGCCTCGTGAAATGTGCTTCATCTATTAGATAGATGTCGATGTCGTCGTTCTTTAGCAAAAGTTCTAGCTCATTTTGATGTTTAGCTAAGCCGCTGGTATTCCATAAGATAATTTTTTAAGCAGTTATTCATAATCAATGAACTGCATGTTATACTCAAGAGCAGTTGGACGTTGTTCAATTGACTTGAAAACTTTTCCCAGTTCATTAAGTCTAGTTAATATTAGTGACAGTGTGCCAGAGTTTTGTGGAATAGTATTATCTTATAAGGAATCTTTGGTTACTTGCGCATATTTAGGAGTTTTTTTTTGTGGGTTTCATAATGGTGCTGCCATTGTTTTCATGTGATAAAGAGAGAGGTTTATTATTTTCACGAATGATTGTTTTAGAAGCCTGTGAGAGTTTTTTGGACCAAATTTTTTGGAGTTCCTTTGCAATTACACAACTTCGATAGTCGCTGGATGGAACTCTCCTTGATATTTACAGATATGAAGTCCACTTTGAAAGCTAATTTAAACTTGCACGTTTCTTACGGGATGACATATTTGGACATTGTCTACATTTGTGTTTTATACAAACTAAAACTAATGTCAATGGACTCAATGCATTAGCAAGGAAAGCAAAAAACCATGGAGTAAAATGTTGCCAGTGTGTTACAATTTTAGTGAGACAAAATGGGTCTTCGAAAGCCTGCAACATACGTATATAAACATACTCGTATACAAACCAACGCACTCTTGACATACATATATGCAACATTTCGAGATCTACTCAATATTCAACAACAAAATGTGCTAAATTGGTCAACATAATTGGATTACCAAACTATTAATCATTGCGGGTTTAACATTTCAGCCACCATGTCCGCCTTCAGTAGAATTCAGCAATATGATAATAAAAAATAGCACAAATGTTTAATAATAAATATAAATTAAGTACTCCATTTTTCGGTTCATTAGAGGCAATGTAGGCTTGGTAAACCTCGCATGTCCACTTTCTTTGTATGGACGTGGTTTGTATAATTTTTTATGGTTAAAGATATCTCGAAATCTGTCGAATTCGGTTTCAGACTTGATTTTTTTAATATTAAAATTAAATTACTTCACTTAAGCTGAACAATGCAGATGTCCTTTTTTATGCAAGTTTCCTGGATACTGTCTATTGAATTCCTTTTTGGATATTTGTACAAAGGACTAAAATCCAGCTCTAAATGATTGCAAAAAATTGTATTGCGATAAGTTTAGATTAGAATCTCCGAAAATGTTGACAACTGTTAGTTGAATATCTTCAAACGCGCCACTGTGCTGCAGATCACCCAAATCCAACTTACTGTAATCACATCCTTATTACAGTTAAAGAGCCGACAATAGTCGCTCCAAATTGAGATGACAAATTGCATCATTGCAGGCACAAAATTTGTTTATGTATGATTGCGAAACAATTGCAAGATGCAATTAACTGCAGCGGAAAATCAAAAAGTAAACATTTCAGCACAAAGGATCAAAGAACAGGAAGCATCTTTTTAATGCAATTTTCTGCAGAAGAGATGTTTTCGGTTGTTTTGTTGTTTTGTGGCGGTTTGGCAAACAAGTAAATAAGGTGCCCGTCTATGTGCCAACAACAGCAACAACAACCACAACAGCAGCAGCAACAATGACAGCAATCATCATTTAACGAGGTAGAGAGAAAGCGGCTACAATAAGCATATCCTTGCAGGAGTACGTACGCATGCGCAAATTCAGTTTCACTTTTTAATTTAAGTCATTCACAAGCATAAACAAAGCGGTGTGCGGAGAGAAGAAATCACAAAAAGCAACAACGAAGAAAATAATGAAAATAGAAAAGAAGTAAAGAAGTAAAGTAGTAAGAAAATAAAGGAAGTTTTGACAGGCGGTTCCACATACACAGCACAGCATAGCATACAACAGTTACTTGCAGCCTTTGCAGCAACTGTCAGATAAAATCGACTTTCCTCTACATTCCTCGGCACGCTACGCAACGACAACACAACAGGCAGAAGACATCATACAAAATACAGAAGCTGACATGATGTTCTTAGGGATTTTCAAGGCAATTATTCCGCAATTCCGAGCAGTAAAAATAATTTGCGATCATTTTCCTGAGATTTTTTTGCAAATTTGTTGGCTCCTTGCTGCAGAAGCCCGCCGTGTATTTGTACAGCTAATAAGGATTATTGTCCTTTGGCATGTTGTGTGGCTGGCTGGTTGACTGCCTGAATGGCTACCTACACACAGGTACACATACTTGCATACACATACACACGCTTTCTCGCTCACACATACTCTTACACACATTTGCATTGTATTTGGGACGCTCAGCGATAATATTTACTTTAGGAGGATAATGTGCACTCTGTGCATATTTTCTGAGCTGCTGTTGTGAATGCAATTAAAAGGTTCTTTAAAACTAATTGCTTTCAATTATTTCGGGCTTTGCACAAATATCATGGCCGCTCTGCACAAATGCGAAACTTATCAGGGATAATGTGGAAGTCTGTATCAATCGTGGTGCTCGCAAATGTGCGGATTGAGTGCTCGTATGTAAAATTGTGATGGGAGAAGTGCGAGCAGGTGCGTTGTAATAGTTTGTGTATATTTTTGTTTACTATTAAATCATGTTTTTAAGGAAACGTGAATGGCAATAAATGACACAACAGCCAATCGCGCTCATTGAGCGTGTAAAATGTAATGCTGAGCTATACTATCAACTTAATTTTATATTATCCAAGTGCTTATTATTATTATTATGAGAATCCAAATTATCCCTGACCTAGTATGTGGAAGACGGTTCTAAGACAATGGACGGAACTGGGGCAGGAGTATTTGGGCCAACTACAGGGAACCACTGGGTTCTATCCCAAGCATTTTTTAAGCGGAAATTCACGCTATTGAAAGATGTGCCCAGATCAACATTGAGAGGAAATATCGGGGGGAAAACATCGTGATACTATCTGATAGTCAAGCAGCACTCAAGAGTCTCAGCTCACCCTTAGTGAGGTCTAAACTTGTGTGGGACTGTAATGGGAAGCTAAACTCCCTAGGCAGTATGAACAAATTATCTCTAATGTGGGTACCAGGCTACATAGAAGTAGAGGGAAATGAGAAGGCTGATAGCTTAGCTAGGAAGGCTGCAGCCTCTCACTTCAACGGCCCTGAACCCTTCTGTGGACTATCATCCAATACCATTGGAGATCTGCTGAAGAAGTGTACAGATGCAAAACGAAGTCAACCCGGGATTAAGAAGTCCAAAGCTCTTCTGGGAGATTTTAATCCTAAAAGAGCTAAGGACTTAATAAATATGCCTCGGAGTAAATTAAGAATCATCACAGGCATTTTATGCGGACATTGTTGACCCAACTACTATCTCCAGATGCCTTCTGTCGATTCTGTGGAGAAAGTGACGAAACCTCACTGCACCTGATCACAGACTGCGGACCATTGGCACACAATAGACTCAGGTGTTTTGGAGATTATATCTTAGATATGAGCAAGATCCCTCATCTTGATTCCTCCAAAATATATGAATTCCTGTCGAAAATTAACCTGACAGAAGATTTATAGATCAGACTATCCTCATCTTTCAAATAATAGGGGCATCACAATATATCTTTCCGGTCGCAGTGTATAACATCCTTAAACATATCTATCTATCTAGTATTGAGAAAATGTAGTCTAATGAGAAATTTCGTTGTGGGTAGCACTAATCGGTAGTTCTTCAAGAGTAGGTCTGATCTCTTGCAATTAATGTGAATTTGATTGTTGATTATAATTCATGGACCATTCTTAAGCATGCTAGTGTCACAGTCGTGCAGTCACGGTTTCGAATCTTGCCCAAAACATGATGTTGAAATGTTTCGTTCTCAATCTTTTTCTCTACGAGTCGAAAGTTTTGGGTGCTAGTAGTCAATTCTTCACACTATTGCAGACAAAATTAATTATTAATTATGGATATAATAATAATAATAAAATGATATAAACACAAAGAAGAAAAAATGGAATTTGGGAATGTTTGGAAACTGCAATTAACCACACTCGAATGCCCCTAACGGCTCCAGAGAGTTTTCGGTGAGGAAGCTTTAAACCTCAGTACTGTTCGAAAGAGTTACAGAGAATTTCAATGTGCCCCAACACTTTCAACGGCACGACTAGTGGGGCTCGCTCTGCCATTGCAATCACCGATTAAAATGTTGTTGCTGTGTGTCGGTTCACAGAGGAGAAAAGCCAAGTAACATTCCAGACCAAGTACGAAATAACCACGATTGTTTGGGTGTCACGTAGATGTGACAAATTAGTGTCAATTGGTGCACGGACATGCTGGGGGAATTGAAAGCAGGAAATCAAATATGAGGAATGGGCAAGGGCCTTATGAGTACTTCTTCTGAAATAAACTAGTTAAATATATTATCGTCAATGACGCTTGTGACAGTCGAATTTTGACTGGCTATATCCTCCCTAATATTAATGGAATTGATTTGAAAAATGTGTTGTTCGACGGGATGGCTCTATATGCCACACAATGGTCGATTGTATTTGCAAAACAATTCGAAGATACTCGTAAGATTATTTCTAGAATGATCAAAACTGGCCTCAAAGATGATATGATCTGAGTCCTCTGAACTATTTTGTTTAGAGAGAATTGCGAATGCTGAATTAGGCTCATAAATCAACAACAAATTATTGTGTGTGGAGCTGAAATTTCACTACTGTGTTGTATCATTTTGTATGGAGTTGTATCACTCTCTGACGTCATCTGAGGATCATCTAAGTGACGCATAGAAATGCCAGTGATTTCACTTCTGTGTTGTGTTGTATTGGGATACTCTGAAACACTTTCGCGTTCCACCTTTTGTGTTTTTCCAGGTTTGATTTCCCTAAAGATTGGATGTAATTGTATATTCCAAGAATTTAATAAGAAATGATATACGAATATACATTTATAAAGTGTGAATGTGACTACGAATGTATTATTCGCATATTATGTACCCTTACAATCTCCCAATTATTTCTCATGGGCAGTGAAACTCTTATTTTTCTATAATCAAACCATTTGTATAACGAACCAGGTATTTACTTCATCAATATTTCTCTTTGGTTTGGGAGAAGTAACAATCAGAGAACACAGAGAAAGGAAAGTCTTTTTCGCTGCCAGCGGCCGTAGCGGACACACCACGATTTTGAGTGGATTCACCGCGATTCTGAGTGGATTCACCACGATTTTGAGTGGATTCGTGTACAACGTCCGTCTGCTTTATTTCGCTGCTTTGCCATTTGACGTTTAAGTTTCTTTTCCCTGTGTTCTC
Source organism: Clusia tigrina (assembly GCA_920105625.2). Lineage (NCBI taxonomy): Eukaryota > Metazoa > Arthropoda > Insecta > Diptera > Clusiidae > Clusia > Clusia tigrina. The sequence goes on from OV050031.1 coordinate 207,918,409, forward strand.
TGGTAATAATAAAGCTGTACATTACTTTCTGGAACTGACGCCAACATCCTTAATAACCTGCTTTTTTACTAAACCGTGCAAAATCACCAACTTCACATTGGTTCAATATGGAAATGAAATCGTATATTCAAGCCCTGTTTCATAGCATTTCAATAGCGTTAAAATTACCATTATAAATGTTGCTACTCTTGGTGGCAAGCGTCGTTATTGTTAACTCATCAAATCTAGTTTTTATAATTAACTAATTAATTCGCCCATCAACGGCACAGATGCAGTAATCGACTGTGAATATTCTGACGAAGCCACTAGCATGGTTTACTTCAACACTTTATGGTACTTGGTTTATTTGCTAAACATTTTTGTGTGGGTTTTTGGAAGCAGAAATTGATCAGCATTATTAGCCGAGTTAGGTGCTTATAATATTTCATACTTTACCAGTTATGTCCGCGGGTTAGTACGCATATATATATGTATATACGAGTATATACATACATGTTCATATGCTTCTCAACAGCCAATGACCGTAGAATATTTGAATAGCTCTCTCACCTAATTCGGCCAATAGTAAGCTATTTAGCAGACACATTTTACCTGCAACTCCATATCAGCTTTTATGATTTTACTAATTTTTGTCCCTAAACTATGTGCCACGTTCAGTTGTTTCATCTCAAAACAGATTATTTCAGGTGCTTTAAACAGAGGCTCCTATTTCTGTGATATATTTCGTCTCTGTCATGTACTAATATATTCCGTATACCCTTATATATTTGTTCCATTGCTATCTCAGAAACTATTGTTCTCAAAAATGAATATCCTCCTCTACCTAGTTAGTCGTTTCAATCGGTCACTCAGGTATGAAACCTTTTTGCAAATGTGATTTGGAAAAGAGGAACTCCATCCAAAAACGCACCTGCGGACATTTTGAAGAGTATCTGCTCTGGTTTGTTTTCTTTCGGTGGAGTGAGTGTGCGAAAATGCAATTTAAGAAGTCAAATATCCTAATTTAATTCGTGGAATAACGATGAAGTAATTTGTTTGCTCGAAGTCAATAACGACTCACCAAGAATGATAGAGAATCTATTATTTTTGACGACTCACAGTGTAATAAAAAGGCATGACAAATTCGCGGACAGGACATTTTATTACTTGCCTCTGCACGCCTATATTAATATTTTAGAAGTCATGTCTGGAAAAATCGATCATGAAATGAAAATGTTAATTCAGGTGTAGTGATTGGTAGTGATGAGGGTGAGAAGCGTTGTTTTAGCGCTACCTGCGTGCTTATGACACCACATTAGGCAGCTGTCGCGGTATGGAGTACTCGTATTCAATATGTTCAGCTTTAGGAGTTATTTTGATTTTAATTATAATGATTTTGGTGTACATGGAATACAATTTTGATTCTTTTGGAATTTTTAAGGTAATTATCAGTTTTCGCATATTGGTATTGGTACTTAGGGTGATCGCACTAAATTTCAGCAGGTAGGTTCCACTCTTACTTTGATTTATTTATGCCTTTAAAGATTGTCAGATATTCATCACAAAAATACTCCTAGTTCGCTACAAAAAAGTCGGGTGTAACTCAATTAAGTTTTCTGGTGTCAAAAGAGGTGTTACTCGTGTATATATACATATATGTATGTATCGATATTCAGGCCAGTAGAGACTGTTTTTGTTGACGTCTTTCAAGTTGATTTGATTTTATTGCTCTTTGCTGCCTACACCCATACTTCATAAAGTTGTTCGCGATTGTTGCATGTGAGGATAGCTTTGTTAGACGTACGCGAACGTTGTTGTTATTGTTGTTGTTTTCATTTCGCACTTCTATATAATTGATCACTTATTATTTTATTATTATTAGTTTATTAGATCTGTTGACATTGAATTTCAATTTGGATTGTAAACAGGTGAACACAATTTGAATGATTTCATAGTGTAAAAAATTTGATAGTGGATGGAACAATTCAGTTAATTGCTAATCTCATAATTCACTGATATGGGATTTATTTTTCACAACATTGCTCTGTTGCGAAGCAGTTCCGGTACAGCAAGTTGTCATACTCTATTATTGGTTATTTCATAATATGAATTATTATTATTCCTTATTTCATAATAAGACAATTTTTAAAGAGAGACCACGACAACATTTATTAATTACAATAACGTTTATTTACAATTAATGCACACATTTCATTCCATATAAAACGTCGAGCCAGAAATAAACGCCCAGTAAGTTCACAGCAAGATATCAAGTGATATTATGGAGGCTGAGTGCAGATGGGAAATATCCATGATAAACTCATACGCTTAAGTTAACCTGGATTGGTTATTAGGAGCTGAATTGTTTCAAACGCTCTGCAGTTTTTGGTGGAGGACTTATTTGTGTGTCTATTCCGAAAATTTAGGATTTTCACTAGATCCTTCTGTTGAATATGACATTAAATTTCTTAACAGGGGCAATAGAAGTTAACATACTCCCGTCAAATGGCGCTATGTAACGCTGAGCAAACAATACATATAGAGAGCTCAAACAGCGAAAATAGTGGTTTAATAAATTGCTCAGTGCCAGATCCCAATGCACAGCGTGTTCCATAAGAGTAGCTCCCATACAACAAAAATTAACAGTGGTTTTATTAAACCACTATTTTCGCGATTTGAGCTCTCTATATGTATTGTTTGCTCAGTGGTATCACACAGCTCACCAAACAATCGGCCTATTGGTGAAACAAATCAGAGATGTCTGAATTTCGGAAAATGGTGACATCAATTGTGGTCCCCAAGAAGTCATATGATCCAAATAGACTTCTTCTTGTAGAATCAAGTTAAATCACTCTTATACTCTAGCAAACCAAGAACAGGAGAGTTGAAACAGAAAACCATATGGATAATTGGAGATATTCAGCCTCATTTATGAATTAGAGTCGTTTTAAATTGGACTGTTCGTATACACGCAAATATATTTCACATAAAATGTCAAAAACTGCCTTGCAATAGTAAACAGAGACTCAAGAAAAATCTTATCTGCAACTCACTGATTTTCAATTTGAAGATATATTGAGCTTAATAGGAAACCCTGCATTTCCCAGACTTACAATGCGGTGTAATCTAGGGCTAAGTGGCAGCGGCATGTGTAATTAGGTTCAACCTAGTACAGTATTACCCGCTTATATGCATGTCCAAAATTGTTGGGCTTTTAATGCTTATAAGCGAGAAATGCTTATGTAAAAAATCGGACACATGCATCAATGGTGCATGTAAGAAATCTCGGTTATAAGCATCGGTGGTGCATATAAAAGTCAATTCATGCAGATATCATCATCAAACAACACCTGTTGCACGTGCCAATACCAATTGCATTACGATATTAAAAATAAAATAGGGTATATGTTTATTCAAAAACAGATTTATGAAGATCTATGTGTATAAAAAAAAAACAAACTAAAAAAAAAATTCATATGTATGTATTTATTAAATTCATAAAAATTACAACTTTTTTGAATTCATATTATGAGATCAAAGAATAAAGAATGTGAATGGAAAGTAGAATAAATAAATAACTTTTAAAGTTAAATATTTAAAAAAAAATCCGTTATCTTTTTTTGAACATTATTCAAACATTGAAAAAAATAAATTGTTCCATTTTTTCCAGTTCCTCGACATATTCATTTTTCGTCATAAGGAAATTCCTAAGGTTTCTTATGGAATCCAGGGCAGAACTTACAGTCGGAACGGGTATAGATTCATGACTGTCTGTCATTTCCTCATCAGAGCTTTCGTTTGATTCAAGTTCAGCGACAATATCATCATCGTTTGGTAGAGCATAACAAACTAAATCATTATCAAAATCAATAAAAACTCAAAACGTTTGGTCATGTGCATTGCTGTTAATATGTCAATACACTTTTTAAAATCTTCAAGTTTTTTTCCAGATTCTACAAAACAATTTTGTTTCCGTATAATACTTCGACGGTAGTATGCTTTAAATGAATGAATTATTCCCTGATCTAAGGGTTGCAAAATGGATGTCGTATTGGCTGGAAAGTAATGAACGTTGACGTTCTTCAGCTGTAATTGCTTATGAGCTGAAGCATTGTCTACGAAAAGTATAACTTTCCGATTCTGATCAATCATTTCCTGGTCGAAGGCTGTTAAAATTTTGGTCCATATTTCCTGAGTCATCCAAGCTTTGTTTTGCGAAAAGTATTTAAACGGAAGGCTTCTATTTTTAAAACATCTTGGTTGTTTCGGCTTGCCTATGCAAACATTTGTTTATAATCTCCGGTTGCGTTACATAAAAGAAGAATCGTAAGGCGCTCCTTTGATATCTTAAAGCCATCAATTTTGAAATTCTTCTTGTTGAGAGTCGAAGAAGGCAGCGCTTTATACATTAAGCCAGTCTTATCCGCGTTAAAAATATCTTTAGGGTTGTATGTGGAGACCAATTCCGGAAGAATTGCTTGAAAATGTGTACTTCCTTCATTATCTGCTGAAGCTGATTCACCGTGAATTTTCTTTAGGTTAATTCCTTCTCTTCGTTGCCATCTATATAGCCAGCCAAGACTTGGATCGAAATCCTCATTTAACGAAATGGCAAATTGTTTAGCCTTCTCCATTATCATATTCGCTGAAACAATCACTCCAGATATTCACATCTGATCAAACCACTTGGTTACTGCTGTGTCCACCTTTTTGGACTTTCCCAATCGATCTCTTTTTCTTGATAAATTAGCACATGATTTGCTGCTGTGGATAATTGAGTTTTCGTTTCTTAAAATCCGATTGACAGTGTCTATGGAGCACCCATATTTTTTGCATATTTCTTGCTTAGTTTTGCTTTTAAGTTCAGTAATAATTGAGAATTTTTACTTGATCGACAAGCTAACTCTTTTATTTGCACTCATTTTATATTTTTTTTGTTGGAACACAACTATTTAGACACATTAAATTAAACACCTTTGATGCTCTGCTGTTTATTTTATTTACATACTATGAACCAGCTGACATTTCGATTGTGATGGGAGATTTGACATTTCAGTGGTGATGGAACTAAGCATGCGCAACATTTGTACTCAACTTTCTCTAATTGTAGAAATTTGTACATGCATATATGCGAATGTTTTTACATGATTTTTGTTTAACATTTTTTTAAAATTGTGATGCACTAAAGCGGGGAATGCATATAAACGTAATGCATATACAAGAAAAAAGACTGAAGATTTTAAATAGCGGGGGAAATTGTTCAAGTTTGGCTGCCAATAAGCGAGAAATGCTTATAAGCGGCGTGCATATAAGCGGGAAATACTGAATATCAGAAAAGTTGACCATGTAAAATTCTGTCTGGCATAGTTTAAATTCAAACACAATCGACAACATAATTTCACTTGCACAGAGCTCCTATAAGAACTCATATTCTCGTGGGAAAGCAGATCGATCGGAAATGTTCATGGGAACTAGAGATGAGCAAAATTTCACTGCCGGTGATTTTTTCGCTGTTATTTAAAAATCGCTGGCAGCAACTGTTATCTAATAAGTGATTTGATGAAAAGAGGGATTTTTAACAGTCCGTTCTTTTTTCACAGTGATTGAAAATCGATACTTTTAATAAAACGTGAAATCAAATACAGTATTTGGTAGTGAAATCACCACTCGCTCTTATTTCACGCTTTTATTAAAAGTAGCGAGTTTCAATCACTGGATTACAGCTGTCTGTTAAAAATCACGCTTTTCGCTGTTGCATATTTGATAACAGTTTGGTTGACTGCTTACATACATACATATATGAACACAATGGAAACAGAGATCGCAGTCACTGTTTAAAATCACGGTGATTGAAAAATAGCAATCACTGGTAACGGCGATACTCAAAAATCACTGGATCGCTCATCACTAATGGGAACCTAATCCAAAACATGGTCATCAATATGTGTTCCTTATCAGAGCTATGAGTATGAAACTATAGCACTATGAGGATGGGCTTCTGCTGTACAAGTGTATATGACGAACATATCTGCCTAAAACTTTCGAAGAAATATTTTATTAATTTCTTGAGCAGTGCTTTTAAACCGTAGAAGATACTTCGGATGAGCAATAGATATACACATATTTTATGAATTCATATTAACTTTTACCACAGTCTTTTTAGCCCTTTTTTGCTTTTCTGATCAATTAACCCGTTAATCATTATTTTAATCTTTTAACTGAATAACCACATAAAAAAAAATAGTTTACTCTCTGTACTTTTCTTTGGAAGTCATTACACGATTTGAAAATTGTCTTAATTCAAAGCTTTACAAAGTCTTAACGAACGCGATGCTGTGCAACCAGACGGAGCAGGAAGTACGCATTCAATTACATTTAACGTCAGTTGGCAATTTAGAGCGATAAAAGCGAAATAATTCGCAAGCCGCCTCTTTGCATGCGATTTCATTATGCGTTCAATAAATTCTAAAGGCTGAAAAGGCATGCTAATAAATCCGTATGTGGAAAGAACAGAAAATGCTCGTTGGCTGTCTGCTGCCACGGATTTGCATGGAGGTGCAGCGGCCACTTCCGCATGCTTACAGATCAGTGAATCTCAAGCTCTGTTGCCTCCAAAAATCCACGGCCAAATCAATGCCACAGCTCTAAATCCAGTTAATGCGTTGGCATGTCGTTTGGGGAACGGTGCATGCCGCAAACCGTGTACGCACTGCAGACATGCGCCGCACGGTATTGACCTTGATATTGCGACACGGACCGGCAATGGAATGCCGCGGTGATAAGGAACTGAAAAGCTGCCTTGTTTGCGTACGCAATTATTTTCGTTGCATGCCGGCACAGCCGCGGGCGCAATATCAACACGTCAACGTGAGGCAGTGCCACTTGAAGCCGCGTTGCGTACTTTTCAATTAAAGCGAATTTACTGTCTCACGCAGTGTTGCCAAGGTTGCCCGGTTTACTCTGGCGACTGTTGACTTCTCTGCCCAGCTCTGTTCTTCTCTGCTGCAAACCTGGGAAATTCTGAGTGCGAACTAAATAAATGGAGTTGAAAATTGCACTTCTCGATACAATAGAAAGAGGGAAGACAAAAAAGAGAATCAAAAACAAGTGAAGAAGCAACGCAGATGCGCAATTAAAGTCACTTACACCCGGTTTTGAATTACGAGCACATTTATGCGGAACTGCTGACTTTTCCAGCGTATCTGGCAAACCATCAAACCTTTAATGTAGCCCATTACACCCAACTGAACGCCGCATACGCACCCATGGTAGAGTACGAGCATCTGAGCCATCCTCAATACCCCGAATCGACGATATCGGGTTTCTCAACAACAAGTTTAGCGATTTGCAATTTGACTTTCGTTGCTTTGAGATTTCACTACGATAACGTTTGGCAGCAATCGCAGCAGCAGCGACAGCAACAATTCCGGCAGTAGCGACAGCAGCAATAACAATAGACAAATTGTTAACCTTCTAACTTTTGCCATTGAAAGGACTCGCACGTACATACACATACACAGAGACGACGCATTTATATACATGCATCTACACTCACAATGCGAAAGAGTCGATTTCAAAACGCTCCAATGCGTCTAGGATTTCAAATAATCGCTGGATTTTGGATTTCACCATTTGGATTTTGGGTGAGGCACAACAAGACAGTGGCAGCAGTAGCAGCAACTGCAGCAGCAGCTGAAATAATTGAGATACTCGACTTGCAAATGGAAATTAAGAGATAAGCGGCATACCGTAGACTGTGCTGTCGATGATGGTGAGCAATTTATGAAAGGACATTTATTTGTGGAAATAATTAATATGAAGGATCATATGGAAACTAATCCACTTGACAGTGAAATTACAATTTGCACATTGAAGGAAGTATTTTTTGTTGTTGAATTTTTCTTCATTATGTTCGAGGCTTTTTTCTATCTCCTGGGATCCTGTCTGTCAGTTGTGTACTACAAAATCATAGAATATATTTCTATGACCGCTTCTGCAGCTGTCAAAACTTTCCATTGCAACTTATCCTTGTTTTCAAACACAAGACGAAGTACTAATAGTTGCCAGGTCAGGGCTAAATGGTGTGTTCAATCAACTCCACGTTGTCCCCATTTTAAATTGAAGTGGTCTTGCATTATTGTGATAAAAAGAATACACTATTTGCTGTCCGAGTTCTGTTGGTAGAGAAATCTTGCTCTACCAAACTTCATTTTCAGACAAAAAATGTAAAAACCCAACTATTGTGACAAAAACGTGGAAATTATTATAATTACTATTGCTCATTTCCCATGTATTTATCCCAGCGCCCAGAAAATACATTGAGGTCAATTAAGTCCAGTTTAAGATACCCACACAAATTTCAGTTCAGCAGAAACTAAACCTGAATTATGTCAGGAATTTATTCTACATTTTGTGGAATTCAAAGAACCAATCAACCATTAGAATAGCTCAGAAGAATACAAATGTGGTTTCGTCTCTAAATGATCAACAATTTGACAATCTGAATAGGCTGTGATATCGCTACTTCATTGACGGGTAAATACTACCGCAAAGTTTTGTAACTCTTTATGGAGTTTTCAGCGAGAAATTGCCGGCTTTATAACTAGTTATATAAATTCGTTCTGATCCAAGTAAATTTTCCTTTCAACCTCGTAACTCAAAGCTTCTAAGAAAAAGTTTTGCCATACTAAGTAAAACGGGGCCGCAGTGACTCCGAAAATCCCATTAGATCCTCTAATCTAATCTCTAATTTAATCCTATTAGACTAAAAATGATATCATCTCACGTATATTAAATACTCTAATATATTTGATTGCCTTTTTTTGGGCTACTGTGACGTAATTATGTTGCATTTTTCTCTCAAACTTTCAGATATGGCCAAAAACACCTGCATATGAAATGTACTCCTATCAGCAGAAACTTTTGAATATTTTGGTGATGTGTCTACCTACCGATCCTACCGTTCCCACCGATTTAGGAACGATTCATGAACACTGTCTTATAATGGTTTTCTCGCATTTATTTCTGTACGGGCGCTGGAAAATTGGCTTCACGGCAACAATCGCTACGGTATATTTACGTACCTAACATTAAAACTGTGCAAATTGCATTGCAAATCAACCCTTATAAAAATATTTACACAAGTCCGCTTCGCTGTACATGAGGCTCCGTTTGTAAAAACCTTCATTATCTGTTGTGTTGTGATTAACTCACAAAAGTAGAATCCAGAAAAAAAAATAATAAAAGAATGCAAAAACAACAATAGCGAGAGTGAAAAATCAGTCTGATGGGTGGCAGGATCTCATCAGACAAACGCCTCGAAATCAAAAAGGCAGAAAGGACTTTTTGAAACGGTTCTCATTTGCGTCTGAGCGATTTCCACTGCCCGAGTCGACACATACGAGTACGCTTGACGCTGAGCAACTGCTTTTTGTGCGTAGTCCTGTTTATGGGGGACTTTCGGTTAAACGGCATATGTAGTCAATGTCACCCTTATTCATTTTACAACCGCGCGGCTCACCCTACTATGGCTAATCGCAGCGGCAGTAATGGCGTAAACTACGCTGGATCGTTTTGCTATTGTTACTGTTGCTGTTGTTGTTGTTGTTGTTGCTGTTTTTCTGTTGCTATTTTCTTTCATTTTTGTCAACTGATTTAATTTCTGGTTTTCAGTGATTGTGCTGGAAGAGCAAGGCATGCGAAAGGGCAGGGAAATCACCCGCTGTTTCCTGTTCGGGAACAACACGCCAGAGAGATATATAGAGATAGAGAGAAAGAGAGGGAGACGACGCAGCCACAGCCACAGAGCAATGGTGTAAATTAGATGCGTGTCACTTTGTTTTTGGTGTGGTGCCTTTGTTCTATTTATGCGCCAATGGTTTCCTAATACCACTAAATAGGCATAGGAAGGCAGAGAGGTGGATCGCCGTAAGTGCGAGTCATGCATTCATAATCCACACCTTAATTTATTCCGCATTCAAGTGCGGAACAGCTCTGCGGCACTTTTGTTGCTCGTTTTGCACGCAAGTGTGTCACCTACTGCGTGCATGTGCTGCCGCCATTTTGTGTTTCTTGTGATTTGCATGTTGCAATGTGTGTGCAAGTACATATTCTAAATATGTTTTACGAGCAATTAAGGTGTAAGTAATCGTCTAAAACACGCACACGTGCACAGGATTAGCGCCAAACTTTGTCTTCTCATCACGTTAAAAAACTGAATTTTATCTGCAGTTGTGTGTGAATTACCTTTAAATGAACTACTTTATAATTACAGCAGATGTCTAGAAGGTCTTCGAATATTTCCAATAACTGAGTCAGCTAAAACACTCTCCCAGACCATGCAATTAAACCTTTGCATATTACCAAGGATGGCCCTCAATCAGTCTCTCCACCCGACCACTACACAAGCGCCTGACCATGTAATTAAACCTTTGCATATTACCAAGGATGGCCCTCAATCAGTCTCTCCCCCCGACCACTACACAAGCGCCTGACCATGCAATTAAACCTTTGCATATTACCAAGGATGGCCCTCAATCAGTCTCTCCCCCCGACCACTACACAAGCGCCTAGTCTTAAATTATCAGCGACCGCAAATGCCTCACACTTGTTGTAGTTCAATATGGTAGTGTTCCAACTTCAGAAAGGATCTGACTAACTTCTTCTTTGTCAAGCAAGTTCGTAAGAACTATATTACTTGTAGCCATTTGGCATGCTGTAACAAATTCGTTGACCTTCTCTTTTACAATTAGTATTTGGCTTAGGAGATCTTGTTCTAACTTCAGGTCAGTTTCTCCTTTAACTGCATTATTAACTCTGTCGACTATGAGGTTCATTTTGTCAATTATTCCTTGAGTTACTCCAAAAAGTCTTTCGTTTACTTTATATTGGTGGTCATTGTTTTGGAGTACATTATGTTGGCTTTCCATGATTTTATCCCAATCTGCCGCATCTGGATTGCCTGCCTGTCACCCATTTCCATGCTGACCCGATCCAATTTATAGAACGGGTATTACTGTGATGGTTTCCCTTAAGCTGGTTTATTCGTTCGTCCAATTGATTTAGATGGAAATTTATGATGGATTTCCTTTGCTCATCTTATACAAAGTTGTTAAATGCTTCGGTTTTGACTTGACGTAAGTCGTCGAATTTTGCCAAGTTGATCATATGCACAAGTTTGAAGTCCCCATCAGTAATCCAACCTTTCCCATTTTTAATTGAAATTATGGCTGCTGAATATTCAAATATGTTCATCCCATGTGTGAACGACACCCACATTATCCCGCAAAAATATTTGTTTCAAAGTCTAAAATTTCAATTCTTTTGATACTTTTCAATTTGATTACAGGTTGGGCCCAAAAGAAAGCCATTTATAGGAATTTTATAATATGATTAATAAAGTTGCTTATAACAATTGTTATTTTTGAAGTAGTCGTATTCTAAAATCATAAGGACCAAAATTGCTTTTGCAAAATATTTTTTATACCGTCACATTGTAAGGAATTTTATGCCGTCATTTCAAATTAAACGAGGCTTATTCGAGGCTGGACGCCCCATCTTGTTCCTAGGGATATCTTGCAATAGTATAGAGCACACGCGGCTTTAATGGAGCTTAGGGTACAGGACCAGACCTAGATACTTGACGCCATTGCTTAGGCTAAGCAAAGTCCCATTGAGTTTTGGTAGGACAAAACTTGGCATTTTATGCTTCCTGGTGAAAAGCATAGCCTCAGTTTTGGAAGGGTTGAAGTCTAGACCAACTTCATGACACCATTGGGACAGAATGCTAAGAGAGTAGCTTAGCTTTTCTGAAAGTGTTGAAAGATATTTGCCGGAAACAGAGATAGCAATGTCATCCACATAAGCTATAGTGTTACAGCCAGTCTCATCTAATCTCATTAGTAGTGTGTTCACCGTCAGATTCCAGATACATGAACGAAATTGCACAGGAAGGTTGCGGGTACTAACATTAGACACTACACAAAATATGGGCCTTTTATTTTTAGAGTCACGCACACTATTGACATATTATTATAACTGGCGACCTTTTTTAAAAATTTTGGACTACATACACAAGAAATGTGGTCGATATAATAAATTCAAGGTACCCCACCGAAAATTACCGTCGATATGCTCCTAATGATGATTTATGAAGAAAATATCCCCATTTTTGAACTCGCACTCACAAGAAAAGGTAAAGGGTATTTCGAAGTCGGTCTAACCCGACATCAGACTTCTGTACTCGTTTTTGCATAACTAAGCAGCTCGTTGTTGTTTTTGGCTCCCCCTTGTGGGTTGGCCGCGGAGCTTTGTTGGAAATTTTGAAAGTGTCCATGCAAAAAGGGTCCCCACTCAAAGCTGCTATCTCAGTACGAATGTGTAGTCACCTTATTGGTCTCATGGTTATCTACGCAGATGCAGGGAGGCCAGCGAGGGTTGGCACAAGTCATTATGGGTGCGAGTGCTCAGAGCCAGAACAGTGCTAATTGGGAGTCAGTCTCAACCAAACCTACACCGTCAACCAAATGACGACGTACCTCGAGCGTATTTTGAGGCCTACCAACGGGAGGCCCCTCTAACGGGACAGAGACGTGTGTGACCTTTAACTAGAGCCGTTCGCACTGGTTTTAGGTCCAGAAGCCACACCCGCCAGCCCAGGAGCAATCAAAGAAGAAGATTGTTGGGGGGTAATCCGTGGATGAATACGGTCGTGCCGTCGGATATCAGATGCTCTCCACACGGTGGTTGCACCGGATGCCGGGGGGGGACCATTTAGCGTTATCCAGAGTGCACCGCGAGGAGGCGGTCTACACAACACTCTCCCAGTTGGGGGATCTATCGTGCTATATACCAACGCCAAATACTTCCACCTCGCACAAGGTACCCAGACGTTCAGATCATGGCAGGTCAGTACACGCAGAAGTGGATGGATATTCACGAGTGCGGTGTAGTGGTGTTTTTTGGGGAAGGAAGTCCTAAGCCACAATGATTCTCAAGACCTTTTAAGCATTTTGTCATACAAATGTGTGTGAATTAAAATGCCGCCGCCAAAATGGAAATTTTATGAAACGTTGAAAGGCATCAGTTGAGTTTCGTAAAATCATTAATTTATTTTCAGTACTTAAGTTATTTGTTTTTTGAAATGTGGGAATTCAACGACTGAACTTAAGTAAAACACGAATTCATTCATTGCTGAACAGTAGTAACTCAGGTGCTGGGTTCTGAAAATTATCATGGCAAAACAGACAGATTGCTAAGACTAAGGAACAAAATCAATATGATTTATATTATTTCCTAAAACTCAGCAACTATTTCTGGAAAATGAGCAACAAACTAATTATCAAAATAGCGCCATATTTGCACTCTCTTCAGTCTTTGAATTATAAAATTAGTCTCTCTCTTAAAAGGAACCATTGCTCAGTGGCACTAAATTGTTCGCAGGGAAATTATTAGTATTTTTTTAGACTTTTGAAGAGGTAAATAAAAGGTGGTCATAGATTTCCTCAAAAAGGTACATAAACATATTCCTACTTTAAGTAAAGAAGCAATTATGCAATAAGAAAAAATTTTTCTCTAAAAACTTTAAGCGTGGAGATTGATTGTACTATAAATATAAACATAGATCGAAGCTGACTCTTAAATACTGGTGTTCTGATTACAATTTACTTTCGTATATCTATATTCCTTGCTGTGTAATACTTTCTTCAATTTTAAGATATCATTAAAATATAGAAATATGAGGTTAATCAGCAATTGATTTACATGTAATTGAACTATGTTTGAACCTGAGGTCCTATCTATTTGGTAGTTATGCAAATACTGCTTTATATTTAGTAGTTAGTTCACGCTTGAGTTGTATACCATCGCAATCAACAATTGACGTTTATTTCCTATGACCCTTTTTCAAGAGTACAGAACTTCTTGCGCCTTCCGTATTTGCTCACTTACATTACCCTTCCAGTTCAGCTTCCTATCCAGGATTAAACCCAGATATTTAGCTCCGCAATATGATTAATGTGTACACTCATTAGTTGTGGACCGATAATTGCGGAATTTTTTACTCACTAGTGAAGAGCACCAGCTTAGTCCTGGATAGATTCACCACCAGAAGACTGCTGTCTATAGCCCATTTGGAGAGAATTTTGAGCATGTGCTGGATCACTTCTCTCATTTTAAATACATATATAGTTGCCTGATACGCTAATACCAACATCGTCCGCATACGCAACGTCCGCTTGCGCCCCTCCCTCTTCAGTTGCACAAGCAGCTCATTTACCGCAAGATTCTCGAGCAGGAAGAAAGAATTCCACCTTGGGGTGTGCCTCTGCACACGGACCCTTTGGCCGACGCCGCCCTAGCCGTGAATTGATTATTCAGCCCATAAGGATTTTTTCTATCCACCTGCTAATGGCGGCATCTACCTCCAAGTTTCGCAGCGCACCGGTCATTGCGTCTGGTTTGATGTTTTTAAAAGCTCCCTCAATGTCCAAAAAAACAACGAGGCAAAACTGCTTTTTAAGCAGGGAGTACTCAATACTGGAGATTAAGCAATGTAACGCGGTCTCTACCTATTTACCCTTGAATTAAGCATGCTGAGACGCTGACAGTTTCTGTCTGTCTATAGTGAGCCTTAAGTGAATATCTATCAATCTTTCCAGAAGTTTCAGACAGAAGAAGGATATACTGATGGGTATTAAGTCTCTTGGAGTTGTGTGCGAGCCCTTGGCGACCATGGGTATAAAAATCACCCTCACCTGTTTCCATTCTCTTCGCATAATTTTAATAATTTCTTAAAAAATCGGAAAAAACTTCAGACTTGTGGAAACAATTGCAATCGAAATGGTCCACATTTTTTTGCAGCACACTTTAGCCTCAAAGATACTGATAGCGTAACAGGACTATTTCCAATTAAAAACTGAAAAACTTGTTGAACATACTCGTATTATTGCAGTTGGAGTGTCTGAACTGACAAGGCTTGCTTGCCAAATTGGCCGCAATCAGAATTTCTGCATATTTTTATTTTCAAAGTCTTTGGTGCAATAAACAAACGAAAACGCATTTATAACTTCTCAAAGCCTTTCAATTTTGCCAACACGATTAATGCTATAAAGTTGCGAAAAAAATCCAAGAAACCATAAAAGTACATAAACAAAGCAAAAGCGAAGCTTAGGTGTGGGTGGGCGCTCAACGATTGCCAACACCACAAACCACATGGCAGAATGGCAGAATGGCAGCAACTGAAAGGAAATCGAGTGTGGCGGCAGCAGCAGCACTGCCAGCACGTTGCAATGCGCATGCGCAGCGGCTTAGTTGAACTTTCTGCAATTATAAGTTGCTACACATGCGACTCACTCAGTTCAACTGGTGTACGAAAATAGACCGCGCCATAGCGATCGTACTGCGAAAAGCAGCACGCTCTAACGCAGGACCACACCAAAGTCCCATTCTCGAGATTTGAATCTCGTTTTGGGCGCTGACTGCAAACTCCGCAACGGCTTTGCCAGTGCCAGTGCTGTGTGGAGCATTGTTGTTCGCCCGGGGCAGTTTTGTTGCAATTCAATTTGGGTTGGCCATATGCAACGTGGAAATAATGTTCATGTACCTTTTCATAACGCTTGCCAAACGTATCTGACCGGTTTGAGAGACCGCATTTGCAACAATTTCTCTCATTTCCAGATTTTTATATAACACTTTTTTGCTGATCTTTCTGCACAGCAACTGGTATCGAAGCAGTTTTAGCAAACGGTCTTTAAAATGTTTGCTATCTCGTCCGTCCAACCCTTGAGCAGATAATTAGAATAAATCAATTGAATGTTTGGAACAGTCAAATCCGAATATATTACCCAGCAATATTTTATACACTTTAGTGAACTGTTTTCTTTAGGAAATTAACCAAGGGTAAATTTTGAAGACATGAGTACTGGATCGTAGGCGAACAAAGAATAGAGACAAACATGGGAGACAACAATCAGTGTGTGGGATTCAAGCATATCTCTTCTGCATAATAAATCTAGTGCAATTTCACAAGCGGCAGGACCTGGCACCAGAGTTACACAAGCTGGCCCAGCCATGTAGTTAAAGTTGCTCCCGATTTCAAAAGGATTTGCTTAGCTTTGCAATATAAATATTAATAAAATTATTTAAATTATATTCCTTAGAAATAATTCGGAAGAAATCAATCGGAACAAAAGAGCGGAAAAGCGAAGGCAAGTTTTGTGTGATGAATCTTTAACAAAGTAAATACAGAGACTTTTCCAGTCTGATCTTAATCGCACTTGAAATTGGAACTAAAATAATAGAGAATGGAAAGAGCAAACCTGGTGGATATATAAGAGTATTCAAATTTTCATATGGACTCATTTTGTACTCTTCCATAAAATTATTTTTATGGGATATGAACTGAACATAATCGTTGTGCAACGTCATATTCGGAAACAATATAACACACCCCGAGGGTCGCAGGTTCAAATCCTGCCACGGGCTTGGTCTCCAAATTGCTTCTTTCTATAAAAAAATCCTTTTCTCTTCGAGTCGAAAGCCTCTGTAGCTAGTACTCATTCCCCCAACACCTTGCACTCATAATTAATTGTGATGTAAGATATAATAATAATAATAATAATAATAATAATAATATATATAGCCAATATCGCCAAGTTGCCTTATAACTCGTTGTATAGTTTAGTATACTCTTCCTTGGTATTTAGAGGCATTTTTTTTATCAAAACTGGCTTCAGTCATTTTTCCAGTTTTGTTCAGTAAAGCTCCGAACTCTAAAAAAATCGTTCTTCTTAATATTCTTCTGTAAGTGTAGAGGAGTCCACCAATGGCATCCGCACCATGGCTTTTAACTGAATATTAAACATATTAATTAATATCCCAAGAAACAATTCACCTTCAGTTCGCAGATAATAGACTAGTGCACAATGAAATGAGTGGCTACTGTAGCGTAATAATAGTTCGATATTACTTTGTCATAAGAGCGCACAGAATCTTGAGACGGCTAATGAACTTGTCAGGGTTGATTCGCTCATATATGTAATAACATATAATACACTATGTACATAAGGTATTTAAACGTTTGCAAGCAATTAAAGCACATATGTGGGTATATTCATCTACTCAGCTCAACTTGAGTATAAAATATTACAAATGATATCATTTGCATCTCCAATTTTCATAGAAATGTCGTATAGACATGATAAGAAAGGAAAAGTATTCAATTGTTTAGTTAATGACCAAAAACCCGTATCTGAACAAGATATCTTATTCAAGAATAGCATCATTATCTTCTATGATTATCTATCATTATCTTCAAGAATAGCATCAAAGCAGCTTGGAAGGACCGGTGAGACCTAATAATAAGTCAATTATGTTATTGAACTGTTTTGCCTCCAATATAATAACGACTCTTAAGCAACTCATCATCACCGCAAATGGTACAGCACCATTCCCTTCTGAGTTATCAGGGGAAAGAAATGGCAGCATGGGTTAAAGTATCTGGAGAATTCATCTACCTATTATCAGTAAGAAGATTTTCCAACCTGATCGCAATAGGGGCAGAAAAATCTATATTATTATGAGTTATTAGACACCTTAAGATTCGAACTTGTTGAAAATAAGACACTAATCAGTTTCTCACAAAACAGATGTAAGATAATCCAAATGCAACATAGAAACATACAAAACCCTGTAAATAAATGTAAAGAATGGTTGGACCCATCACAAGATAGGTCAAAGAATATATCAAACTAGTACTTATAAAGATCATACCATCAAATATCATAGAACATTTTTAGGACCTTTTGCTCATGATCCAAAATTCTACATAAATGTGGGTATGGTAAATGTGCTTAAATGCCCACATTTACTTCAGCAAACTTATGTGGATATGTAGCGATTCCTATGAATGAGGTACAGGTCTTGGACACTTTGGAATATTAGATTATTGCTATCATTATGTCACACAACATAAATAATGTATATATCAGTATTAGAACATAGTACTGATTTATAATAATATAAATCACTACTATATATTTTAAATTTTATTATAAATCACTATAATATATTTTCATAATTACCTTATGTTAATCAATAGGGAATATGACATGGGTGTCCCCTGCTTCATATCCTTCGTATGGTTTTTAAAGAATCAATACCCCTTGGTAATCAACTCTCTTTTTGGATACTTGAATGTGAATATAAATGGCAGCATCCAGCTCACTTTTTGTTCAGAACCTACTTTGGACCTAAAGCAAATAGATACCAAATTGTATCATATTTTTCACAGGACTTTTTCAAAGGATCACACATGTATCGCCGTCTTGAGAGTTGTTTACATGCGAGGGGACGCATTCATTTCTCATTTATGCTCATGTTTTGTAAGTGACTCATTATACAAAATTTCGTTCAAAAATCGTTTGTAGATATTTAAATATGTTTCCACAGTGCGCTTGACAACTAGTTCAAATTTGTTGGAGGCAATTGCATATATGGAAGGCGGACGGACGAGTCCATTGATCCATTTTGCTCGTATAGCAATCTGATTCTGCCTTGAACTTCATTCGATTCTCATTCTGGATATATACCTAATGGTCCACACTTTCATTTCTAGTTACAAAAAGTAAAACTCCGAAGAGGGAGAAGTAAATAGCATGGAAAATAGGCAAACTTGCACTTATGCACCCTTCCATTACAGTCAGATTTGTTCTGCAATAATGATGCAATCTACTAAAACCCATCAAAATACACCAAAGAAGTTCTACAAATGGGTCTACGAGAGTTCAATTGGAACAGTTTGGAAATACTCGCAGTTGAAGAATTGTTTTGAAGTACGTATTTTGATAATATGCTTGAAAGGTTTGGTACACAATTAAGAACCGGTTTGAATTATGTTCTTTATGAGTATTATCGCAATTAATTCCTTCAAATGATTTCTGCAAATTAAAATAATAATTACGCATTAGAAATAATTCATTAAAGTTATAATTACAATAGTCGCTCGGTTCCTAAGTCAGTTGTTTTCTCTCACAATTACCATGCAGATTAATGATACTGTCGCTGAGAATTTGCCCGTAACTCGTCAATCCATGTGAGAATTAACGACAAACGCGACATGCGGATAATTATAACCGGATGTAACTTAAGACCAGAGCACTTTAATGCCACTAAGGTGGAGATCTGGAATATCAAAAGAATTGACTTCTACGCAGAGACGCCTATAAAAAATGTACGAAAGAAATGTGTGAAGAAAACGATCGCAGCAAAAAAGCTTAAACAGGCAGCGGCTCAGTGGGTCTCTGTGTGAAAGTGTGTGTGTACAGCCAACGTTGTTGCTGCTGCTGCTGCTGCTACTGCTGATGTTGTTGTTGACTTATGGGAGAGCACTTAGCGTGCAAATGTACAAAAGTATCTGGCATAAAATATTGTAATTTTTATTGTTATTGGGAATGTTGTTGATATAGCTCCGCTACTACCACTTCTACCACTACTGCCTGCCACAGCCACTGCAAGAACAACCACAACAACAATAACAAGAACAACACACCGTACTAGTACCCGCTCTGGTTGCCAGCACCAGCACCAGCACCAACGCCAGCAGCAGCAGCAGCGCCAGCAACAATCTGATTGACTGACGACTTGACCAAGGTTTTCCGCCGCTCGCTATAAAAGTGCGCGCCTTGTCACTACGGAAGGTAGTTGAATCAAAAGTTTATCGTTGTCGGTTTCGCTGAACCCAATCCTCCACATTTTTCCTCTGCGAGTGCGCTCAGCCACACGTGACACGCGTGCTACTTTTCCACCTTTCTAACGGACAATCGTAAAGGCTACTAAATCAAAACGCGTGTGCCTTTCAATTGGATTTAAAAGAGAGCAGTTTACATTGTCGCTTATTAAGGATATTCCAAATTCATTTCGAAAATGTTGCAATTTGTGAGTGTGGGTTTTGTTTTCAAAATACGAATTCTATACAATGAGTTTTATTGGTTTGTTTTAAATGTGATTACGTGTTGACTGTGCTTTTCGCTTAATGCTGTTTTATTTGTGATTTTTATGAGCAATTTCTGGAAATATTTTGTTGTATACTGAAACACCTTGTTATACAAAATGCAGCACTTTGAATATTTTACTAACAAGTGAAAGAAATTTGATTCTTTACGATTGTTTTATGCAAATGTCGCTTACATTTTTGTGAGAAATTGTAGTCATTTTGTCTACATCCGAATTCATAGATCCTTGCTGAAGTATTCTTTGTCATTTCTCACACTTCTCCAGCAGAACGGTTTCCAATTTCTTACAATGAAGCAAGAGGACACTTCCTACCAATCTGTTTGCCATAAATTAACCACTTATTTGAGTAATCGAAGCCAAATATACATAATAAATTTGGAAGCCAACTATTTAATCATTATATGCACAGCTTTTATGTATAATATGGATTTGTCATAACTACCGACTTTCCCTTAATAATTTTCTGGAGTTCGGTTTCTACCACAAAAAAAATTTATTGTTTTCAATATATATATTTAGCACTCCTTGTATTTAGATATTCTCTTGTCAGTATACGCTCATAAGTCTATAGTAATAAAGATGCTAGTGCTACAGTTGTGATGATCAATGATTTGAATCATTTTTGGAACTTGCATTTCTGCTTCTTTTTACCTTTTATTTGAAATCGATTTGAAGGATTTAGTTATCGTATAAGAAAAAAGAAATAGAGAAGAAGAAATAGAGAAGAAGAAATATAGAAGAAGAAATAGAGAAGAAGAAATAGAGAAGAAGAAATGTAGAAGAAGAAATAGAGAAGAAGAAATAGAGAAGAAGAAATAGAGAAGAAGAAATATAGAAGAAGAAATATAGAAGAAGAAACAGAGAAGAAGAAATAGAGAAGAAGAAATTGAGAAGAAGAAATAGAGAAGAAGAAATAGAGAAGAAGAAATATAGAAGAAGAATAGAGAATTCCTAATTCTTCTTATTATTCAATTTGAAGGATTTAGTTGCCGTATAAAAAGTAATAAAGGATGCGGCGTTGGCCTAATTTGCTGGGTGATACATTACATGAAACTCAATTCTGCTGGAATTAAAGTTGTTCTGCAGTATTGAGTCAAAGCTCATGACTAGCGAATGCCAATAAGAGGAGATAACGAAGGTTCCAAGCTTCAGTCATCCTTAAATTACTTTCATGCAATTTTTGTCAGTCGGCGCTGAAATTGTCCGGAGGAGAGTGTGTGTGAGAGGGGAGTATATACAAAAATTAGTAAAATTTGGATACAAATAACAGATCGAAGCGAGTTTTGTCACTCCCATAGTCTCTAAAAGCACTCAACCTTTGATACGTCATATTTTAGATGATCTTAGTGCAATACTAGCCTGGACAATCTAAGCCTGGGTTAGTCACTACTCGTACTGAACCAAACTTAGTCACCACTCTTAATCCCTTTGTCAGATTGATAATTTCTTCAAATATGTTCATATTGGTTCATTCCCAACAATTTTTTACAGTGTCAGCAATTAATTTAAATAGAAAATAACTTTTTCATTTTTGTTTAATCCAACATAATTAAATTTTTATTAGATTAATAAACTGTTTACTTGCAGTTTTTATGGCTTTTTGTGAGAGGCACTTTTAAATTCCTAACGAAAGATAAATCATGCATAATGTAAAATGAAATTTAAGAGACATGAATTAGAATAAGAATGTACTTTTTTCATATCTTTTGTGTTAAAATCAACGACAACAACATTAATTTACATTCTCTTTAATGAAACGAGGTCAGAATTGTTGTTCTCTGAGCTTGCGTCATTTTCTTTTCTTTCACCATGATTGATATTATAAATTTAGATATTATCGAACAATTTGTCTACGTCATTATTTTTTTAATACAAATTTAATTAGTTTTAAATTGAAGTACAATTTTTTCTCCCCCCAGTATTTTCATCAACGATTTGCATTAATCAGACCACTTAATTTCTTACCAGGACCGCGATAACTGGAAATTCTCTAAACTCTGAACAGTTCACTGATTCTCTTTAATAAGGTTCTTGCACCTGGTGTAACAGATAGACAAATATCTACAGAACAAAATATCTATTTGAAACTAGATATCAATTTGAGGAATATATATATTTGAGGCGTCAGTCTCCACTATTGAGAATGTACAAAATTTCGAGTCCTCTCCAACTACGACAAGTTTTATTAAAATTGTTAAGAAATGTTGTGGCTTACTTGCTCGGAATTCCATACCAATACCATTCGGGTTTCGGGGAAAGTGTCCCTTTATAATGAGTTTGCATGAGTATCTGCATTGGCAAATTGGATTCAACAGTGAACCAGCTCATTTGAGCTGACTTTTGAAAATAATCTGGAAAACATGTACTCGTATGCTACTCCGTACAAAGAACAGAATAAAAGTTACCAAATGAAGACATTTCACTTGTATAAAGCAATGATGTGAAGCAATGCCTTCAATGAAGTTCTGAGTCTGTATTCTTCCCAAGAGAACGCTTTGGTAAGGCTGCCCAAGCACTCCACTTATACTTGTTTCTGAGGAGTTTGTATACGCAATTGAATAAAATAATTAAGAAATTTTGATATTTGGTACAGTGGGATTCCAGAACACTTATACAGAACATGCTCCTGTACTATCGTTGTTTAGCCCCCGATTTTGAGTCCACCAAAATTTTATAATATATTGACATTATTTGATTCAATTCATAATGAGTTGTGGATCTGAACTATGACTGAGTTATATTTTTTCACATTCTTTTCATTTCTGCAAACACGCTTAAATAGTAATAACTCAATAACTACCAAGTGGGTGAATCTGATGGACTCAACCCAAAGAACACGTCGGCACCATCAACGCAACGAAGGGAAAGGGAAAAAAGTATACAAATTGAAAAGAAGAGAACAAAAAAAGTATTTAAGCTTTGGAAAGAAAAATAATAGAATACTGCAATAGATGATTAGCCAACTGTAATCATTCCAGTCAATGGGCTTGGATGTAAGAGGAAAAAGATGAACAATATTCGTATTTTTATGGTTGGTCATGGGTGTGAGTTCGGTCGCTTTATTCTCAGTATCATTCTGAAGCTGACGGATTCATTTGGTTGAGGCTTCAAAGGCGAAAATCCTTTCAGTTCATAGATATATATCAAATGTCTGGTTTGAGAAGAAAGCTCCCAGCGCTTTTCATATCTATTTTCCTCAATTCCATCCATTTCTTCTCTATTTCGTCGCTTCATTCAGTATCATTCTGATATTGATGGTGTTGAAGGATTCATTTGGTTGAGGCTGCAAGGTCGAAAATCCTTTCAGTTCATAAATATACGACAAATTTCTGGTTAGATAGGAAAGCTCTCTGCGCTCTCCATCGCTATTTTCCTTCGCTATCCATTCCTTCAATATTTACTCTAAATTATGTTATAACCATTAAAACAGATCGGCTCTTAGTTCAAATCTCTGCTATTGTTCCATTACGGTTTTAGAAAACAGTTCGATCCAATGGCATACATTTTCATACAAAACGTGGAGTCGGATTTTTGTTAAATTTTTCAACCTGGCACATTTTCTTGACACAACAAATTGTCTCGAAAACATTTCCTGGTTCCCAAGAGATCATCTCAAGCCAAATGGCAGCACTTACTTCCAATTGCTATAATCATACAACTCACGTTTTTTGCAGATTATGATAACGAGTCTATTGGCGTTCGCCGCCAGTCAGGGCTACCATCAGAATCCCCAGACGGCGGCAATTATCAGCGAACAGCGGTACTTATCGGGCGATGGTAAGTTCGGAGCCGCCTACACACAGGAGGACGGCATCAACTTCAAAGAGGAGACTGATGCCGACGGGACACGCCACGGCAGCTACAGCTATGTGGATCCCACCGGCGAAAGAAGAAGCATTTCTTACACGGCAGGCAAAAATGGGTGAGTGCAACAACACACACACACACAGTTGAGTTGGGTGGAGTGGGAGGCAGTTTCTTGGACATGCTCGCAATTGCAGCTGTACAAGAAATCTCCGCGAAACTTGCTCGTGATGTGGCAAGCGATTAGCAAGCCGCAGCGAATGATTGCGGCTGGGTGTCTTTCGCAATGCGAGTTGCAAGTTGCAAGTTACTGTAACGTGACATGGCGTTGCCACCCAAATAAGTGCACCAGCAGCAGCCCAAATACTGCAATCGCTTACAGCAATTGGGCAGCAATAGTGCACTAAGCGGAGCGCAATCAACCATGCACACTGACCAACTACCTGTACAATTATTTCAGGCTGAATGCAAGTAATGGCGGTGCACCACATTCAGCCAGCCGTGAGCTATAGTGAAGCCGTCGTATTTATAAAATTGTTTGAGAAATTTCGACTATTATTATTTTCATATATCAACTCATATGTGGTCTTTTGTATGTATTGCAGCTTCCAGGCTAGTGGCGATCATTTGCCCGTAGCTCCACCGGCACCACCACAACCCGTGCCCCAGGCCGGCTATCAACCTCAGCCTCAGTACCAGTCGCAACCACAGCCACAACATGCGCCGGCTCAACCCTCCTACCGCAGCAACGACTACGATGACGGTTCATACGATCCACGCTACAACGATCCCGGCTTCAACCAACAACAAAGCTACCACCAACCTCAGCCACAATATCGTCCCCAGCCGGCTCCTGCCCCACAACCCGCTTATAACCCCGCGCCAGCCTACAATCCACCAGCTCAGCAGCCGCACTACAACAGCTATCAGGCGCAACCGCAACAGCAGCCTGCCTACTATCCCACGACCACACCCAATCCACATCGCTTCGCTCCGCCCGGCAAGCTTTCGCTGAACCGAACGCCCGACGGCTTCACCTACAGCTTCAACAAGGTCTAAGCCCAGGGTGGGTGCAGCAGTTTGCGAGTGTACTCGCACTACCCGTGCTCACAGTGAGAGAGATAGAATGAGTTAACTGTTTAATTGCTTTCCTAGAACTTCAGACCGTACTTCGCCCGCCCACTGACAAGCTCCGGTGCGGACAAATCGCTTATGGAGATTTCGAATGGAATCTCTCAAGAAATGGGTCGATTTGTCTGCTCTGGCTTGAATGTCCTTACAAATCCTTTCTCAATCATGATCGCTATATTCTCTTTAACGAAAATCTCCCATTCACCCCTCCAAATTTCGCAATTTGTTCAATAATTAGTTTAACGATTTGTATCAATTTATCTCTTTATTCATTTTTCCACTCAACTTCAACTTCATTTAAAATATTTTCTTGTGATATCGAAAATTGTTGCAACAATTCTTTCAGGTTACATTGTAATTTACTCTACATGTTTACTATTTTATTTTTTTATAACTTTAAAACTTGCAAATGTTGTTACCTAAAATTATTATTATGATTATTTTTTGTTTTAAATGTGTGTGCTGAGATAAAACGAACAAAACAGAAAATTTATAATAAACAACGATTTTTATACATGGAACGAAATGGAGAGGACTTTCTTAAGGGACATTTAATATTTCAGAATTTCCGAACGTAGGAAAAATAAGTCCCCTAACCTGGGATAATCGGCCAGTGACACATTTGTCTTGCGTGGCAA
This sequence comes from Clusia tigrina, assembly GCA_920105625.2. NCBI lineage: Eukaryota > Metazoa > Arthropoda > Insecta > Diptera > Clusiidae > Clusia > Clusia tigrina. The sequence goes on from OV050031.1 coordinate 207,943,971, forward strand.
GCCAAGCTAATTTTATATCCTGTGATTTCCTTCATAAATATTAAGCGAAGAGAGAAGAATGATTCATAATTACAATTTTTCTGTTTCACTTCGGGTCCTTTAGTAACCTACAAGAAAATAAGTGTTCCACAAAGGAGCCAAGCGAAATGAATACCTGGTCTCCCACTAAGTACTCTCAATCAACATACTCGTAGGCTACAATTACAAAGCACCCATTTCCGGCATCATTTAATTCAGCGAAACCAGCGTTTGTGTTGTGTAACATAGGATAAAGAAGCAAACTAACCATAGGAGTAATGTAAGTTTGCTTCATTATTACACTTATGGGGAGTACTCGTATGAAGGTCTGGTATTGAAGCTTCGAGTAGTCATACACTGCACAAAGGATACTCTTCTACTGCTCTATTATAGTGTGTTAGATACTACGAAGTATAGTCCCGTTCTGCAGAATAGAGACATTAATATTCATTTTGATATGTTTACTAATTTTCTTACAGTTTTGACCAGGAGTTGTGACCAGAAGTGGGTTGACTCTCCTAGTACATGTGGACTGCATCTAAAAGTATAAGAGAAAATTACTAAAGCAGAGGTTTTGATCAGGGTCGCAATAGTGGTCTGAATATAAACCCAGCCAAAAAATGTCACAGTACTAACGATTGAATGCAAAGTGGCATATGCTTTGCTTGGTTTGTTTCGAACTAGACTTAACATCATCCTTTGCAGCCTAACTTCAAAGTAACTACTTTTGGCTACAGTGAAAATACCATTTTCCATCCTTAAGAAAGATTTTGTAGTGGGATGCATTTTCAGCCACAAAGCTTTTGCTTCTTCCACAGGGTTTTTGGGCAGGCAAGAAAGTATATCTTTAATTTATGTAAGTTGGGGCATAAAGACTCTAAGAAAACGTAACTACTCCAATAACTGTCACTACAGGGAGAATAATACTTTTATAACCATTTTCCTTTTTCCCATTTATGTATCTAAATCATGTATTATAATTAAAGATGTGACAAGTTTGATCACCTCTGAATATACGAGTGTAGTGTAGAGCGGAGCAAATTGTGGTTCAGTACTAAGCCTTATTTCCATTTCAACTTTCCTTATTGTGTATCATCGCTATCAAATAATCAATTCTGCATCTAAAGTGTGTAAATGTAATATGGATTTGAATAGCGAAATTGACCATGGAAACGGGTCATTAAGGTGAACCCATCTTTACTGAATTTTCTCCATAATATTAGTAAATACCTTCATTGAAAGTTTGTCGATAAATGAGAAATCTATACTCTAATTTGGGTATTGTTTTGAGGTGTATTTAGAGCAGATGCCATAAAAGGAAAATCAGTGATTAAAATATCCTTTAAGATATCATTCCAAAATCCGCTATATATACAAATCCAGAGAGCAGCGCTAGGAGTATTTACCCATCTACTTAATAGTAGAACTCATATATACAGGCAATAAGTAGCAACTTTCGCGGGAATAGTAACAGAAATATCCTACCATCACCTATGTTAGAAAAACAAAGAAGTGAGTAGCAGCCACAAAAAAGTTATTGGTGAAAGGATTGCGCATAAAAACCAGAAATCGAAAAGAACCCACAAAAAAAAGATCTTTTATTAATGGCGAAAATTGCTAAGTCAGTGTGTCAAAGTAAATTTCTTCGCATTGCAGGGAAACTCGTTTAGATGGCGATCTCAAGCGCCAAAACCCACTGAAGTCGCATTGAAAACCAAAGCCAACGTAACCCCCACGCCCACTACTGACTTGGCGAATTCCACAACAAGTTTTATGGAAAACTGCACCGGATCACTGCACATGCAGCGAGTGTGCTGCAACGAAAGAGTCTGAGCAGAGCCGGGAAATCGCACACAAAAGCTACGAGTATGCTTTGCTTCTTCAGTCACCGCACTGCATCGTATCGCGCATGCGCCCAGTCTGCCACGATTCTACGAGCATTTACCGATCAGTGTAACTGTCGAAAGTCGCAATCGTAGAAGCCGTGGTTGCTGATTTCTGTTGTTGTTGGCGTTGTTGTTACGTTTTGTCTTGCTTGACTCGTTTTATTGTGGCAACGACTCAGCCACCACCTTTAAGCAATTCGCCACTATTGATCGATCGCACTCTCAGCCGTTTCGAGCTACTTCGAGTGTGTGTGTGTGTTTTATTGTTGCTTTTATGGTAATTTGCGGGCCACTTGCGTCGAATGTGGCACAAGAATTGCATGCAAACAGTCGCGCATGCCAACGCCGACTTCTCATTTATGGACTCATTCACTTCTTTCCTCCTTTTGCATTCTTTCGCTGCTCGAGCGTTGCTAATTTGCGCTGCTAACTTGGCTAATACGCTTACACTTACTTGCCTCAAGGTCATTTGGTGTTGGTGTTGTTGTTGTTTTGCTGCTGCTGTTGTTGTTGTTGTTGTTGTGTTCTGGCTAACTGGCTCAGTGTTCTTCTTGGTTAACCGGTGCGTCTGTTGAAATTACGACTACAAATTAACGTGTCAATTATGCCAGTGGAAATCCAATTCAGTCGAGATTTTATTACCAGCTGCAGTTAACGCTTTACTCGATTGGATTCAACAAAAAAGTGAAAGTACGAAATATTTTCCTGCTTAGTAATGCGAGTATGAGAATTATTGACTAAGACACATTTTTATACTTTTAGTAGTGCAATTTTAGGTGAACGGGTCGCAACTGAACACTTCGTAGAACATTTTAAGAACCCAAGTTCATCAGAATTAATGAATTGAAGCTGGACTGCTCGAAGCACAGAGTCCGCCTCACCAATTCGCATATTCATTTTAGGAAAATTCCGTATTCGTGCCGTACCAATGATTTACACAAGGAAACTTATGCGGCTATGCCAATACCATCCTGGTTATTTCAAGCCCAGATCAAATTAATCGCAAATCAAAATATGGATTGTTCCTATATACCTTAAATTTTGCCCTTGGCTCAAATGATTGATGGCAGGAACAAGTGCTTGCGTTCCCCTTTCCTCTTATTCCTCTTTCACATACATTGATCAAATCTTTATCAATTGAAAGGAGGCAGAATAAAGGGAGGGAAAGTTCAACAGTGATTCAGTATGAAAAGAGGGTGAGCATTATTAAAAGAATTATAAACAAAATATGCCTCTGTAAATGATATTCCGAGGAATTGGAAAGTGAACGAATTGGTCAGGACTGACACCACTTTGTTGTTGTCCCATGTCGTCCACCATCCAGAGAAACGTTTTCAAAACAATAAAGTGCAAGCCTTGTATAAAGACTTTGGAAATGGCTTGTATGGTGACTGGACTAATTGAGTTGAAAAGCACTTTTATTTAATTTGCTATTAGAGTGAGGCAGGCAGTGGATAGCAGAGATACAATCTTCCCTTAACAGGCCAGTATTATTCACAGGAGAGCTACTAGGAACATACGAGCACCCATTTTGGGAAGGGCAACTTAAATTCTGTGCAGCGAAGTGCACCTGATCTTTAACAATTCTTTCAAGAATCTCCTGAGCAGTCGATGATTTGGAGGTAGCCCTGTAATTAGACATTCTGATATCGTTTCTATTGTCACTTTTAAGAATAGATGACGTATCCTTTTAGGCTCCAATGAAAACCCCTAAAAGACAATATCTTACTGATAATGCATTTCTGTGGACACACAAACAATAAGCACAACGCTTGATACAAATAGCCAGCGAAAATTATTTTGCTATTAATAGCCGCCCTCTGTGGTCTAGTGTAAGCATGCTAGACTCACACCATGAGGGTAGCAGGTTAAAATCCTGCCACGGGCTTGGTCTCCAAAATGCTTCGTTCTATAAAAAAGAAAAATCCTTTTCTCTTCGAGTCGAAAGCCTCTGTAGCTAGTACTCATTCCCCCAACACCTTGCACTCATAATTAATTATGGTGTAAGATATACTAATAATAATAATATGTATATTAAAAAAGAAAATACTCATTAGGGCACTTCCACTGTTAATAATTAATAAAAGAGAAAGTCGCTACTACAATGTTTACTTCTGTTTATGTTCTTTAATAAAACCAATATTTTGGCACAGTTGAGTCAAGCTGAATCATTCTTCAAATGAAGACACTAAACAATACACTCACATTTGCATTCAACAATTTTGAATATAAAGTAATAAAAAAACAAAAACAAAATCAGTTTCATGGATCGGCGCACATTATGCACAATAATTTAGTCTAATAACTCGTTGTTTGGCAGCATTGAAGGTGCCTTTCTGCTGCATTTTTTTTCTTATTGACAGTCCTGTTATTGATGCTGAGCATACTTTTAGGAGGCGCATTTCTAGTTTAATGGTTCGTGTCTAAACTAAGATTCACAATTGAAATTTGAAATAAAGTCGCTTCGCATTTTTACAGCAAAAATGATCAATTGTGAATAAAATAAAAATTATAATAAAGACTCCGAGAGTCCTTCGCTAGAAGGAGAGCAGGAATAAATAATATTTTGCTAATACAATACTTTATAGACCAATACTTAGAATAGTTTATGTGCAAAGTCACTTTCAAACTTGCCACTTCTCTTCTCTCAATCTCCAGCACTACTTGTCAGAAACTGTTGAGTACCTACAATTCAAAAGCAAGGTCTCCCTGCAGACCTACAATAGTGATTAGTCTCAAAGTCACACAATCGCATGTTCGAATCCCGTCCAGATCATGGCATCGTATTTCCATCCATTCATTCCACTCAACTCAAAGATTTCACCTTGCACGCACCAAAAATTATGATGTGAGGTATAATAGACAATAATCACCCTGTATATGATTATGTGGTCATGGTTGTCGTTGTCATATCGCGTTCTGGCTTCAGCAATTTCCATGCAAGCAACAGAACTTCGCTATTTACAACAATAATTTCATTCATTATTTTTGTTAACAAGTTTATTTTAACAGTAGATTTATATAAATTATGTACTCTTGGAGGAGGAGGGGGCACATTATTAATCCTAAGACTTAAATTCTACGTTGCAGAGAAAATGCTTATCACTAAGAATACGGCAAATATGCATGAGAATTCTTGTCGCTCCCGCCTTATGGTGGAACCCTGAACTCATGTCATGACTGATCAGACATTAATGACGAGCGCTGAACGGAATCTTCTTTTCGGAGTCGATACTAGGGTGTGCTTGGTGTTTGGTGAACGCTTCAACTCGACGGATTGTGGACGTCTGCGCGAACGATTAGGCTTGAAAGGAAAGTTATCATTGTAATTGTGAAACGACGATGTTGGATTTGGGGGGAAATCTTGTTCGTAGAGCTCCTCTTCCTTGGCTTTTAGTAATTGCTGAAACTTGGGATTATTTAGGAGCTGAATTTTGAGCGCCTCATCCAGCATTTTTTCTTGGTCTTCCAAATACTTTTCCAGTTGTTTCTTGGAAACGGTGCCCTTGAAGATATCATGTGAGATAGTTTTGCTTCTGCTGGGACGCACTGCTTCGTAGTCTTCTTGGTCGGGTTCATACACATTATAATTAACACCGGAGCTGGCAACAGTGGATTTAGGTGGTGGCACCAAGTGGAATGGATCGGATTCGAAAATCTGCGTGTACTTTTTTGAGTGCTTCTTTAGTGGTGCTGGTGCTGGTTCTGGTAGACGAGATTCAGTGGATAAATTTATGTCGCTATAGCTGCTCTTCAGCGGACTCGGACTGGTGTATTTGATGTACTTCGAATGGGATGACGATTTCTTGGGCACCGATAAGGGGTGCTGCACACGTATCTGTGTGCCAATAGTGTACTCGCGACTGTCGTTCTCCTTCGAATTGTAGCCGGGCGACTCGTTGGAATATTCGCTGGATGTGAAGCGTTCACTTGAGAAGTCTTCCTCTCCCTGCACAAGAAATGCAATATGAAATGTTCAGACAAAGTTTTCTATGAGTTCACTCACCGATGATACCGGGCGGAATGGCATTTTCTTCGAGTACGATTTCGAATTCGACTCCTTGCGTTTGGTCTCCTCTGACAGCAGATCGGTGGAATATGTCAGCGGGACAAAGCCGTGGCTGTGATGGTAATAGCGGGTTGGAGGTGCCACAACGGGACTGTAGTAACTGCTGCGCCTGAAATACGTTGACTGTGCGTCTATGCTCAGCGACATCCAAAGCAGTAATATGAAAATTACCTGCAATAACAGCAGATAACAACAAATTTCAATAAGAGGCGAAATTAGTTTAATCGATTGAAAGCAGCACTTGGGAAACGGTTGCATGCAATTTACTTTAATGCAATTATAAAAGCAACACAATTGAATTTGTCCGCTCTGCCACTCTCCGCGTCTTTGCAGACTTTGCATCACGCCAATGCAATCAAAATGCCAATGCCAAAGTCAATGTCAATGTCATCGCTGATCTCAGGCTGCTAGGTTACACTGGCAGACGTAAAGTTCGTTCATACCAAGACGAAGGAGCAAGTAACCCAGCGAATTTCACAGAGACAAATTGGAGAGACTTTGTTCTATTATATCTAAATTAGATCGGACAACTTAGAATAAGAACTAGTTAACCTGGAAAATATGAGTAGGGCACTATTAAAGAATATACTCGTAGTTAGGAATAGTAGATTTTGAAAAACCTGGGATTTTATATAATATAACTGACGAACATATATGGTGTGTTTGTTATGAATATACCAGATATCATTGGGGAGGCACAACAAAGGCCTCAATGCCATTGACGCATGGAACATAAATAACTGTTTCATGTACTACAGTGGCGCGATAATTCTATTATCAGATCGAAGTAGGATAAGAGGATCAAAGCACACACTGGAGCTAGAGAGTTAAGTTGTTCCTCACCTATGCTGCTTTAACTTGCAGGCCTGAAGTAAAACAAAGTGGCGGTGTTCATTATAAGAACATTTTATCCTTGCGTTGTACGTGTAAAAACCACAGGGGCTGGGAACACTGGAGCAACTATTTTGTTGAGAGTAGTAATGAGTATAGATTCTTATAATTTGCATCCAAAAGTTAGTTTCAATGCCCAAAAGAAAAAGTCGCAGATTCACCGGAACAACTTTGTAGATTATCCGTTATAAAAGGAGCCTTTAACACCAGGGATCACTTGTAAGCCATAAACTAGGTACAACTGGGGCTGGAGTATGCATGCTAAGATGCTAAAATACTATAGACAAACCAGAGGTATAAGCTGAGGTGAATGCTACATACTGTCATCATAGAAAGACAGTATGCTACACCATCAACACAGCCACGTAACTTTGAACAGCATCCTTACTTACATTCGAAAAATTTCTCATTTTAACACACATTTCGGGAGCGTACTTTTCCCAACCGATTGATTGAATAGGAAAATTTCAAATAAACCCCTTTCGTATTGCGTAGCGCGAACATTGTCTCATGTAATATATACAAATGATATATAGTCGGACATTCAATAGGCTCTCAAGGCCTTGACTATGACTACTATTTCATGAGTAACTGCTATGCAATAATACATAAATAATTGAATGGGTTCGAATACACGAAGAGCAAGCTAATTTTCATCAGACAAGGATAAATAGAAGCTTTCAAGAAATGCTACAAATCCATGTTTATTTTCTACTATAACTACTGGCGTAGTGAAGATCAAACGCAGGCGAAGAACATTTTTGCATAGCAAAAGCAGCTAAAGCTGAATAAGGGTATACGAGCTTAGACGCAGTATTCACACATCGAAACAGAAGGCTTCTTAGGTTTACAGATGAACCTAAAGATTCCAAAGCAATGCAAATGCTTTAGATGGGGAATCCTTAGTATTACATCATTGTTCTTATTTAAACTTGAAGACTTTTATAAATAAATAATAATTAATTATTGTACTTCCTTTTCAAAACACGAAATAGAATCCTAAAAACTACTCGACTGAAAATTTGATATTCATAGTTCAGAACAGAAAGTTGTAAACACTTAAATTTAGTCAGTTAATGCCACAAAAAGAATCGATGGTGACATGTTATACTAAGTCGAAGGAATATCCTTATGGATAATGTTGCATCAACAGAAGACAAAGACATTCCAAATTTCCATGAACTAGTCAAGAGACCAATATGAAGCCATATTCGAATATTTTTCTATACCATAGAAAAGTTGGCATCATAGAAGTTGGAATGTGATGTTATGATACTAATAATGGTTCGACGCGTGAATCGGAGGTGCGTTGTTACGCGGTGGTATCACAATGGACCCATGGTGGTCTGAGTGAGCTGGACCTTAGAGCGGCTGCCACGTTAACCTATCCTAACCTAACCTATGATAGTAATCGCATAACGTCCTCTTTAAAAGTTGAAAGGATATTTTCTTTTCCAATTCTTTTACTTGCTAATAAAGTCACAAAGGATTTACTGTGTATTGAAGACCTCAGAAGTAATTCGACTATTCAAAATTACTTCGAATAATGACTGCTGATAAGTATATTAGAGATTATATGGATGCTGAGCAGGAGAGTCTTGGAAACCTAGTAAAGGACTGCAAACTACCTACAGAAAAGTCGTAATTACATTCCTCCAAGTAATGAAAGAAACTTCGCAAATTCACATACTCATAACTTCTTATATTGAAATCACCATCCCTCCAAAGGAATTTGTCTGATCAGTTCAACCTGGGTAATCAAAGCCTAGCAATGATATTGATGGGTGCATTATATAAACTCTTTGAGTTCGTTGCCCACACCCACACACTGATATTTTTTATCCAATATCCTTGTTCGAAATTTCTTAACCGCGATTCTCTTGTACAGACAAATTTTGCTACTGCTCCTTCAGAGAATTCTAAGTAAAACATTTCACACCACCAATATTTATTAATCGTTTTGAGTAATTTTCTGCCACACCATCAACACAGCCACGTAACTTTGAACAGCATCCTTACTTACATTCGAAATATTTCTCATTTTAACACACATTTCGGAGGAGTACTTTTCCCAACCGCGATTGATTGAATAGGAAAATTTCAGATAAATTCTTCAATTCGGTGCAGTTTCCTTTCGTATTGCGTAGCGCGAACGTTGTCTCAATGAAACTGAAAGTTTTTCCATGGAGTGCAATGGTTTTATGCCAACTTCCTCTAACGCCAAAAGCGATTCCGTTGCACCAAACGGGTGTCTGAGGCGGCTGCAGCGTTTGTTGCCGATTGCTATCCAGCTGCAAAGATGTGTGCATGCCATGAATGCCACTTCGATTACGCGAGTGGCTGTGTATGTTCCATTGTGCTTGTGTGAGTGAGTAAATATGTGTGTGAGTGTGTGTTGAGTGGCATCTGCATTTGCATCTGTATTTTCATTTTCATTTTCATTTACATTTGCACTTCCGAACCGCGCCAGACGAGAAAAATAGCGATGCGATCAATGCACAGGAGAGGAAAATGAAATGTGGTTAGCAATTTTCTTAAATGCAGAGATACAATTTTTTTTTGTTTCTAATTTTCAATTGCTTGCAAACACAGCTTTGCGTGAGTATGCAAGAAAATGTAATGGCATGTAAATACACTCGTAATTAAAATCGTTGCAAGTGATTATTTGCTTTTTTTCTCACACTTTGTGAACATTTTCGGCTTAATTATTTTTTAGTGATTTATTTACACTCGCATTAATTCAAGTTAAGTTCAAGTTCAATTTCTTTTAAGTAGCATCACTTTTAAGTGGGCTTATATACACATTGATGCCGACAACAGGCAAATTGCGGCGTAACCTCAGCAGTGATTTGTTCTGTTCTATACACATAATAGTGCAGTATTAGCGTGTTGTCGGCAGTTATGTGCACACCGTCTCAATGAATGTGAACTTAACTTCTCATGAAGAATCAGTCACTGAAACACAAAATTAAGTTGTAAATGTGTGGTTTTTTAAGAATAATGCTCAAAATATTTTGGTATATTGGGTTCAAGGTTATTTAATGGTATTTAATGTTTAAGTACGATATCGGCCTTATACGAGTATACGCCCCAGGTACACTTTTTTTAGTAACTGGGGCCATATATCCATCAATAATGCTTTCCCAAAGTGTCCATGGTTGGTAGTTAACCAGCAAAACCAGAGTCTTCAGATATCCATAGTCTTTAACTATTCCTACAACAACTATTTCAGAGATGTCAAATGCTACAATTTGGGTAATCTATTGTTAGTCCACGCGATCTCTTCAATTTTTGCCTATTGATTTCAATCTACTTCTAGTCAGAGCCGGGCAGGTACAGAGAAAGTGTTTTACGATTTCCCTTTTAACCACGTTTCCGCAGCCGCAGAAGTAGGTATTGAACGCTATTTTTGGCTATGCCCATTATAGGCCAGTAGCATGTGATGACTGCGGTAAGCCTAGCTGCATCACGACGACCTCTGTTTATTAACTCTGTGGATTTATTCTACTGAGCTTACAGGATTCTATCCTCCTCTATTAGCTGTTTTCTTTCACCAAGAATTATATGCTTGTCGTGCTCCTGATTGAACCAATTGGGACACGAACCAACTCCGCCTCATGTTCATCAAGAAAGGATCCCCAGCTCATCTGCCCTCTCGTTTCCATCGATTTCTGTATGCCCCGCCACCCATATCAATGTTACGTTAAACCGACGAGCTAGTACAATTATGATTCCTTGCATTCCCATACCAGTTTCGAGGATATTACTCCCAAGTCCAATGCTTTAATAGCAGCCAGACTATTTGAAATTATTGCTATTTCTTCCTTATAGCTTGTGTCTTCCACTGCAAACCTACAGGCTTCCCTTATTGCTTGCACTTAAGCCTGGAATACTCTTGATGTATTTGGGACTGGTAATGATTTGCTAATATAAACGGAATAATGTGGTTCTTATAGTGATATGTCCATTGTAATGACCATCAACCGTATTATTCCACATACTCGGAGAGTAAAGAATGAAAGGAAAAAGAGTTTGATTCAATACTGTTTGATATTATACTGAATAAGAAACAAAGCCGCCTTCTATGGTAAGCATGCTAGACTCACACCCCGAGGGTCGCAGGCTGAAATCCTGCCGCGGGCTTGGTCTCCAAATTGCTTCATTATAAAAAATCCTTTTCTCTTCGAGCCTCTGTAGCTAGTACTCAATCCCCCAACACTTTGCACTCATATTTAATTATGGTGTAAGATATAATAATAATAATAATAGAAGATGCTTCCAATACTATGAGTAACAATGGAAATTATTTAGTTATGTATGATGAGGTCGACATTAATGGAGGTCTACTTAGTGTGACTTCTTTTGTCCTATTGCTGTAACCCCCATAAAATAGATATAGTAATTTAGTTGATCTGTATTTATTAAAGTCAAAAGGACATGTGACCGTTGTGGACATGTTTGTATAGAATTATTCAGCGTTACTCTCTTAGTCAATTTGGTTTTATCGGTTCGCCTTAGACACCTTTTATCTACATCATTAGAAATATCTGAACAAGGCTTTGCAAAGGCATTGTCTAAACCTTCAAATAGAATCAAGTACCTATGTAAACAATAAATGAGACGCCAACCTCCCAAATATGCAACTATCAAAAACTTATTTAAAATAAACCCCATTTAGACTTCTATATAATATTAACATTTTGCAGTAATCTACAGTTACTGGTCTATTCTACCACGCTGTCGACTGAGTTCTGACTACTTTGTACACTTTTCTATCAGGTCCTATGCAGCAACTGACATCCAGTTAGCTCAGATTGATGGCAGAATCTTCTTTTATTTAAAGAGTCTATGGTGACATTAACCTGAGCCGATCAGTTATCAGCTACAGCAAGGAAACTGCTGGTAAGTTGCTGTAAATGGTTAGCAATCAGCATGGTCGAATGAACTCGATAATCTATAATAGTGTGTACAAAATACGAAGTACATCTACACTGGCACGACCACAATAGACACATTCTCCTAAATTGTGTAAGATTTGCCAATGAGTGAATGCAATAATGGGTTACAGAGTAACTATAAACCATTAAACCGAAAAGGGGCGAAGTGACTCCACTATCACACTGTACTAACGTCATTATCATATACACATAACCTGAGATCTGTACAAGATTTGAACACATTTGTTAAATAATGACGCAGAATTGATTTATAAACCTCAAGGCTGAATGTGGGCGTTATACCAGTCCATCTAACCCGCTTTCACTCGCGCCTTCATATAGAATTCTTCAATAAGAACGAAAAGTTCCTACAAAGCACGATTATCATGTTTAGTATTCTTTTAATTAGAATAGTCACCACACCCAGTTTATCCCCAAGGGCGTGGTTTAATCATTAGGTACATTTAAGTGTAATGTAAGGTATCTTGTAGTCGGTCAGTGCAACTTAAATGTTTTTCACTGGCTTAGTTCTCATATGAAATGGGGCAATCTGCCTGGGAAAGTTAATCGCAGGGCTTTCCAGTTGAAGGCAAAAGGCAAAAAAACTATGAACTTTCATCCTAATTAGACTATCTTAGTGACACGGAACTTGGTCTCCCCTTTCTCCTTCCTAAATATACCCTCTTCATCATAGCCAGGTGTTTGTGAACCGCAGTGTGTGGTGTCCATTAAGGACTGCATTAACTCAAATATGTGCTCCATTCAATAAATCAAAAAAATGTATTAATAGCTTCGAGCATAATGACAGATGATGCAGTGGGCTCCTCGATTCGTACTGCCACAACATTTACACCACTTTATTCATTCACGTACTATATCTCTGTGCTGTCAGCTGATGGTGTAGAAATATAATTTTACAAATTTGTTTGTATTTGTCGTGACGATATCGAAAACATTCACCAGACCACAGCCATGTGGTCACACGGAGCAGCATTTCTCCCGATACGAGCAAATGTTGTATCGGCAACGATGCTTGAACACAGGTGCCAAAATAATGTTTGCGGCTGGGTGCCAACTGCGCTCACGATGCAACAGGTTAATGCATTTTCGCTGCATCCCCGAAGCGCCAAATCCAGGTGGCCACCAGCAAATCAGCATTCAACGAGACTGCGACATTGGTCAGCGCCAAATGTTGGTCGAGTGAGCTGCGACGTTGCGCGCGCCAATGGTGTGGAATTTGGCAATGGTGGACAAGGAGGGGAGAGACAACACAACGCAACGACTCTATTAAGGCAGGCGCATGGAGCTGGTTCATTTCGTAATACCGGAGGCTGAACGGCGACAGAAATTGGCACTTTTTTGTGGCTAACTAAGTTCAGGTTCAGCTGCAGGAAGTGCGCCAACTGGCTACACTTGCTGCACCAGCCAAGCAGTCTTGGGCTCTGTACCTGCAACTGCCACGCGACTAGACGCCACAACTGGCATGGCGTTGGACTACTTTCTACGGTGTTGGCAACTATGTATACAGGATGCCAGGCAATTGCGGAAGATCTTTCAAGCATTGACTTCGATTGACTGCATTGGCGCAGTTGCGAAGTTGCGATGTGGTTTTTATTGGTAGGTGGAAATAAGTATTGTTTCTTCCTTTTTGTTATTGTTGTTGTTGTTGTTGTTGTTGTTTGGTTGTTGCGTAATTATATACTGCGGCTGTTACCACGATAATAAAATTTTTAGCCACACGCCATGCCGGGCACACACAAGTATCCTGTGTGCGGTGCGTAGCGAACGGGTTTAGCGGCCATTAGTGCCGTTCGCCAAATTAAATCTGTTTGCAGATAATTGCCTGAAAGCCCGGAATTAATAACTGAAATTTATTTGATTTGCTTTATAGTAATTTTTAGCGTTGTTGTAATTGCGTAATACTTGTTGGCAGTGATAAACGGCGGTGTGGCGTGCGCAGCGTGCCTTATGCAAGGTCAAGCTCAAGTTCAAGTCGCTCTGCAATTGATGGCACATGCCCGACCGAACCTGGTCGCTCTGCTCCTTCGTGGCAGTTTTGCATACGGTCATGCAGTGAGTAATTTGAGTAAGTAATTACTTCAAACGGACCAAGTACACTCAGCGAAATGAGTAAAGAACATGCTTTTATGACTAAGAGGAAATTATATGAAAGAAGGAGGAGATTATATGTATGTACAACATAATTATCCACACTCACTAATGCATGGCAAAAGATAAAATTGGAATCATCGCTCTCTGGTTGTGAATCTTCCACTTGCCCTCCACCAATTTGAGGGAACACATTCTACCAGGATTAAGTTTTACCTCTGTAAGTGTATAAAAGGCGAAGTTAACTCAGTGATAAAAAGACATTTAATAGTCAGTGGTGCAAAAATATAGCGACCTTCAATTCATTTATACACGGGGAATAATGTCGCGTTACATATTAAACAATTTTGGATTGTAGCGCATTAAATGCCCTCGTTCGAAATCCTGGAGCTACAGAAATTCACATACATACGTGTTAGTCAAAGGCGTTAGATTTCGTTTATGGGAAACATATTCAAGTGATGTCCAAACCACTTTCTGAACTTGAAGAGTCAAGCAAATGGAATGATAAACATTAGTACAGGGAAATATCAACACAACCAAATTAACACACAAAAAGATCTGGCGAGGAAACCCCTGATTCCTTTACCAGAATCATAATCAAACAACTTCTAAGATAGCATCACTGCACAATAGATCTCTTAGGTCGCGGTGTTCTTTTAGTCTGTTAATAATAATAAGATAGCATCAGTAATGATCTGATGGAATAAAGGAACCTACTCGTAACAAACAAGAGTAGCTTAAACAAACTGGATGGGATTAGGCAAGTATAAAGCTTTCATCTATACTCTCATACAAAGAAAATTCTTCCGTTTCACATTATAATGGAAAGTAAAAATTATACTATTCATAAGACAGGAAAAGTGGACTTTTTCAATTCAGCTACTTAGAAATGTTCACAGGGCTTCATTAGGTTTAATTACTTCAGACGCGCTACAACTGGAAATACGTGGAACTGAGACGGTTTTCACGATGTTCCACACTTCTCATATTTAAGTTCTCATTTGAAAATTATTAGCGAAATTGGTTTAAAAGTCTATCTACAATATAAGTAGTTTGATAGGATAAGGATCTGGTATTCATTGTTGTGTTGAAATCTCCTTAATTTACATTTGCTACATGCATATTTGATGTCAGGCAACGCCAAAATTCAACAGTGATAAGCTAGTTGAAGGCTCTACCCTTAGGATATTATAACAGAATGCAAAGGGAAAAACCGAGGTACAAAAATATCTTCGTTATAATAAAATTAGTAGCAGAATAACAAAAGTTTATCATTAATATTGTAAGTGTCCCAATTGAATTAATTAACTAATGAGGAG
Organism: Clusia tigrina; assembly: GCA_920105625.2. Classification (NCBI taxonomy): domain Eukaryota; kingdom Metazoa; phylum Arthropoda; class Insecta; order Diptera; family Clusiidae; genus Clusia; species Clusia tigrina. Next base: position 207,959,203 of record OV050031.1, read on the forward strand.
TGCGCAGAATTAAGTTTGAAGGTGGACAATTCGAACACTCTCCCAACTGAAATGGACCTGGAAATGTTTTCCACTCTGTCTGATTACAAATTCTACGCAATTGGTTTAAATACTGTATACTCAGATTGGGCTACAATTACCGAGGGAGCGTGGAGAATCAAGATTGATCCCGGACTATGCAAACACTCTCCCAACTGGAACAGTACTTGAAAGATTGTCCTGTCGGTCTGAAAACAAATTGTAAGCGATTCGGTTTAATTATTATATGCGCAGGATATGTGATCGGTAGTTACACGTATCATTGGGAATAAACCCTTTCAATTGCACTGCTGAAGAGATGAATACAAATATTTAGAATTTGCTTTGTTTAGAGTAACAGGGGCAATGATTGCTCATATCCTTCGTCTCATCCCTCTTCCGCAAAAAGTCTTAAATTTTGAGTGAACTTCCCATTAAGTCACTGACTTAGCTGACATTATTATGGGACTTCCTGCCATCAGGACGGCAACAAACTTTCATGTGGACTGCTAAAAGAATAATTGCATTAAATTTTATAAACATTTACGAGTATTAAGAATTTTATTTATGTATATTTTAATGATATTTTTGCATATAAACACAGAAATTAGAATAATACAAACATGGAGAGTGGGTGTTGTTGCTTGGCGTTGTTTCGGTTTCATTCTCAACTCCATAAAAAGTTAATTCGTGTGAGTAGCGCGCTCCATACACGTAATACGCCCGAATTAGCATATGCAGCACTTGAAGTCATTCGATTAATTGGTCACATTTAAGCCGCACACGGTTGGCATGCAACACAACGCAACAACAATGAGCGTGTTTGCGACAGTTGGCCAAGACAGCCAACACGGCCAACGGCAGCGACTGATCAATCGGGCAAACCCACACTGACGCGCTGAGTCGCTGAATTGCGTGCACGGCGCTGGTGGCTGCCAGTGGGCGTCTTTGTCGTTGCGTCAGCATTGTCGGCCACAATTTCGCCGCCATGGAAGCGAAGATTGCTGCGCAAGTGCTTTTTCGCATCCGCTGCTGATTCTGGCGTTTCGTTTGGAGTTGATGGATCGGCGGCGGCAGTGTCGGCGGCTGTTGTTGTTTTCGTTGACTTTGTAGGTGACGGATTTGGTGAGATTTTCCGCGATCTTTGTGGTTGTTTATTGTTATTGTTGTTATTGTTGTAGTTATTATTCAATGAGTTTATTGCTTCGTGGCCGTCCGTGTCCATATATCGATGTTGAACTTCGCCTTCGTGCTCATAATCCGGGGTCTGTGCTCGGTACTGTTGGCGTTGATTGCTTCCTGTTTTCGCATATGTTGAATTTCTCGCGAAATTGTGGGCTTTTCCATTACGAACTTCGATGTCGTAATTTTCATACCGCCCCTCATTGGCGTACACCTCATCTCTGTAGGTCACATTCTTTTTTGGTGGTGTCCTTATGTGCACATTTCTCATACCATGATCCAGATACTCGGGAATATCATTGTTTCTATATTCAGGGTAATCGTCATGGCCTCTGACATCTTTCAAAATCTTTCTGGGCGAATTTGGCACTCTGTCGAAATTGTTGTTCCGCCGCTCCATTGATCGGTCATCTCTAAAATTTCTTGCTCCTCGCTCCGAACGAAAATCATTTCGATTTCTTCGCTCGGCAAATACAGGATTTCGTATAACTCTCTCTTCATTCGGTACGTAATCGTGATCATTTTCGAAATTACGTTCCGGCGTATCTCTAACGTAATCATTGTTTCTTCTGTCGTCTGTGCTCAGATTGTTGACATTCCGCTTGACTTGCAGCTTTGGGCTGTTTTTCGTATTCCTCTCCATGTCTTTCTTATCGTTCATGTCCAATTTGGGTTTTCTGGCATTGTTGCGATTATTCAAGTCCTCCTCCATGCCATCGTCGAAATGAATTTTGGAGGAGTACACCTGATTCTTCTTGGCATTGGTGTATTCCTCGTCTATTACATTCTCGGGCAGTTGTAGTTTTGTGGCAGTAGGCTTCGGCGTTATGCCCTTCCTGTATGGTTTCGACTTCGTCCAAGGTGACAGGTGCTTTGGCTGGTATATGTCGCCCTCACTCTGCAAGTTGTCGTAGAATTCTATCGACGATTTGGTGAACTCCGTGCGGAATCTTTGCTTCGTATCGATATCGCCTTCCTGCAATGACATTTGCGATCGCAGTCGTGCCGTCTCTGATGGTTCCATTTGCAAGCTTGATCTGCGTTTCACGCGGACTTCGATTGCTGAGTCGACCTTCGAGTCGTCTGGCCAAAACAAATGCGATTCGAGGCGATTCTTATTGCCGCTACCACGATCCATCATTTTGGGGGGTAACCCCGAGAAGAATTTTTGGTTGCTCATGTTTTTGCTTTTGTTTTTATTTTTCTGCTGTTCTCTTTCTGCGCACGACCGTTTTGAAGTGTCTCCTACAAGTTCCCAAAGTCAACTGAGGTGCGAGTATCTTCGAAGCGATCATTCGAAACTGCTGACACACTTGCTGCTTGTAGTCGCTGCTGCAGTTGTTGACATTGTAGGCGTACGTACGCAGCCAGTTGCTGCTGCTGCCACTATTGCTGCTGATTTAAATGACATAACCTCAACCACAGCTCAGTTCTTTGGAGAATGAGACAAACTTTAAATAATTTGTGCCTTGTTGTTATTGTGTTTGTTGGTGGTGTTGGTGTTGTTGGTGCTGCTCGTACCTCAGAACCTGTTGTGCTGCTTCCAGCGAGCTGCTAAATATGGTCAATTCGGCTGTTTGTTTGGAGCAGTTGTTTTGGCTTTTCCAGCCGACGCAAGACGACATTCTCACTCCGGTCTTGTTTCTTATGTATGAAGGCAGCAAAAAAAACTGGGAAATATTGTCGATTTGTTGTAATATGGCAAAGGCCTTCACTGGTAGTTATACAGAAAACTTTCGCAACTTTGTAACACTTTTCGACCAAGTGCGCTTTGTGGCAAAGATACTAGTGCCAAATCAAAAATCACTGCGATTGCGACATTCGATTTCAGTCGAATCGCACATACGAGTAAATGAAGCCGCCCAGAGATTGATAGCTTCCTCTGACAAAGCGCTTTCAAAGAGTTCAATTGCCACCACTTTGTCGAGCATCTTGGAGACTGAATCCCCAATAATGCTCCTAATGTTGTCTTCCAAAGTGTCAATCACATCTGATAACAATATACTTCAGCTATTCCCATTTGAAATAATGCAGAGTTGACCACTCAGACGACCTTGGGCCCAGTTGCCAGCTCCAAGTCTAGATATAACGTTACCATAAAATGTTTATCTCTCAATGATGACGCCTACCACAAAACAGTGCATTGCTTGAGATTTCTCAACACAGTTCTACTTGTTTACATACAGAGCGGTTAAGCCAGAACTGAGCTTTATTTAGCGTTGATGCGAATTTTGCGGTGAAACACCGGAAACACTAATTTCCATAAAAACGTTCTTCCGGCGTTAGTCTCTCTATGAAAAACTGAAAGAAATTGAAAGTGTCCAAAATACTCCCACGGTAAAAATTCATTTCCACAGGAAATTGATTAAATGAACACCCTGTATACACCATACATATACTCCTCAGCAGCGTCTCGTCCATAGTCATTTGAAGCACTAATCATCCAATTCCTGGAGATATCGGTTTCACTTGTATATGATTGTGATATTGGAGGGAGCATTATCTGAACATGAAACTGGATGTAGAAATTCAGATAAAACACACGCCCAATTCTAATGTATTCAACTAATAAAATCCTACTTAAATTATAACAATAGCTCTATATACATCTCTAGATCCATCCAAGATTTATGAACCAGAGCTGATCTGTTGATATTTAATCAGGGTGTATATTGTTGTATTAAATATGGGCGTGAAATCTCAATCACATCACCCACTTTCATATCGAAATTGACAATATGGTCATAGAAGTACCGCAAATTGTAATATTCAGAATATTTGTCAATAATACTGATATAATTGTTCACTTGGTGTAATACCCTCATAATGCTAAATTAAAAGGAATATAGACCTGTATAAATTGCATTCAATAAATATGCTACATGGAACAATTCAATATGCAATTCTACCTTGTTCCGTATAACATTCGATATGACAAATAAACCTTCATTGAGTCAATACCATCGAGGCTTAATCCACTTTATATCTATAAACTTATATTTTTCTTTGATCTTCATCTGATCCAATTTATATCTTTGAACTTCAGTCTGTCACCGATAGGGTAACTTGTAGTCTGCCTAACCCGGAATTGCCTTACTTTACTCTTTACTGGGATTCTCTCTTTCCCTCTCTGTCTACTTCTCAGATAGTCTCTACTCACCGGTTGGTTTCCAGTGGCATCGGAGTCGAATTCTTGACACATTTTGGAATGAGTCTGAATGAAATAGAAAGCAATAATGACGAATGAGAGAATCACCACTATGGAGCAATCTGTTCATGATAATTGTAGTGTTGATCTAATTTCAACTTTGACCAAAATAGATCCACTGCAGTATATAAGATAGATCAACTAAATTCGCCGCTTGCATACCTCATTACATAATCGAGTTTTCCTCCGAAATTAATTACGATAGTGTTACCTCTCTAGTCCACTAAGACATGTCTCATAGTCTCTGTTTGAACACCTGTAACTTCTGCGCATAAATGTTTATCTTTGGTGCAAATGTAGATGCAGCGGTTTGTTTTACTCAGAATAATGGAGCTCACGGACGGACAAATTGTAATGAACACCCCCACCTTCAGCAAAGCAAATACAATTTATTACTCGTATACCGAGGAATGTCGCAAAAACAAAAAGTTATTAATTATTATTTAATAGTTTTGAATAGCGTCGCTGCGTAGTTTCTTCAAGTAAAGATACTCACTCGCTCTATTACAAATTTATCAGCATGAAAGCTTCAATTTGGGGCTAAACTTACATGAACAAAAAACTATTCACACGCGTCGTGTCATTAGCCATGTGTATCAATGATATTGTAGCATGTATTTCCTCTTATTGCCTTGGCAATAGACACCCAAAAGACTAAATGCTACGACTGCTGAATACAAAACAAAACTAAGCTGACTACATTAAAATCAAAACCTGAATAAATTAACATAAAATAAAATTTGCCATAGCGGCCGAATTGCAGTTTGCTTTCATTAATTAAGTTAATGTATGTGTATGGAGCACTGAAGCTGTTCGGTCGAACATTAATTAAGATTTCAAAAGTTGTTTTTACGAGTATTTTCTCCCATCTCTTCTTTGTTTTGAACTGCATCTTCCAAAAAGAGTGAACAACTCTCAGCAATTTCGTTAGCTTTGTATCGATTCTATCTGAATATTTGAGTGTCACAACCAGAGTTGCCATATTGTCTCAAGTTTGAAAATATTGAAATGCTTTTGGGAACAAATTTGAGAGTTTCATTATTCGCAAGAAAAATTTATAATTTGGCCTACCAAAATATTATATTAATTATTTGCCTAATTCAAGATATGCCCGGGAATATTTTATTAAGTACCTGCGCAGTATGTGAAACATACGAGGTGTGATCAAAAAAGAACCGTTATTGTGTGATCAAAAAATAAAATATTTATTTATTCATCAACAACTATCTTGTCCCCTTTAAAGTAATTCCCCTCAGATATAATACACTTATGCCAGCGTTTTTTCCAATCCTCGAAACACTTCTGAAACGCTTTTTTTGGTATCGCCAACAGCTCCTGTTTCGATTTTTCTTTTATCTCCTGAATCGTAGCAAAACGCGTTCCTTTCATCGGTGTCTTCAGTTTTGGAAAGAGGAAAAAGTCAGCGGGGGCCAAGTCCGGTGAATACGGTGGTTGAGGCATGATAACGGTTTTGTTTTTAGCCAAAAACAGCTCCTGAGCGATGTCCATGCGACGTTGTTTTTGCTCAAAATTTAGCAATTTTGGAACAATCTTCGCTGCCGCACGTTTCATGCCTAAAACATCCGTAAAAATTGCTTGGCATGAGCCGAACGATATGCCAGCATCATCAGCAACCTCTCTGATAGTGATTCGACGATTATCCAAACTCATTTTCTTCACTACGTCAATGTTTTTATCGGTTGTTGACATGCTCGGGCGATCAGGACGAGCATCGTCATTGCCTTCCTTAAACCGGTTATACCACAATTGAACTTGTGTTCTGCTCATAGTAGACTCGCCAAAGGCCACAGTCAACATTTCAAATGTCTTTGTGCATTTAATTTCATTTTTTACACAAAACTAAATACAGTTTCTTTGATCCATTTTTTCGAATAGTACAAAATCGAAGAGCACACCAAAACACGACTAACCTATCTGTCAAAAACAAACTGACAATCCAAAATGGTTGGTATTGCCAACATATATAACAGACATGTGTACCAACATAAAAAAAAAAAAATGCGAACATCGAACATACGTAACTCACGAAAAGATGAAAATAACGGTTATCTTTTGATCACACCTCGTATGTGCCAAAATGGTCTACTCCCCAATTCTCACAATAAATGCCGACTTCTCAATTGAATCCAATACGAATTGCTGAGAATAAATGGAACGGTTCAAGTATAAGTCAAAAAAACAGTCTAAGAGTCATCAAAGTTGACACGATTCAGTACTAAATCAAATAAAGATTAGTAACGGTGATGCCAAAATTGTTTTGATAAATATTTGATTTCATGTACAGTCTATTTAGCAAGAGAGAAACGACGATAACTTGGAAAGTATAAAAGATATTTTTTTTATTTAAATTTTTTTAAGTAGGTTTACATACGAGTATTGAAGAAACAATTATTCATTATAGGGTGAAATCACTTTCAGCATCGAGAATAGCTGCTCATCTTCTTGGCATACTTTCAAATAGTTTTTCAGAAAACTCCGTGGAAAGGAAACGCCATATTTTTTATTGTTCGGGAGAGCTGCTTGAAAGTTTGTACAGACTCTCCTGCAAGTTTGCTTTCAATAGAAGCCCACACATTTACTATAGCTGGAGATTGTATGGGCCAATCCACTGTGATGACACCATTTAGATCCTTCCATTCGCGAATAAATCCCGGGTGAGGGAATGTTGTATGTGTGTGTATTTCGTTGATAAATCTTGTATAGGTTCAAGCTAACACTATTCCATTACATAATCTTCAACCATTTTGAAGGTAAAGGGTATGTAAACATGCCCACAACGAAGAGGAGTTTGAGAGGACGAAAATCCTGTTGACCCGTAGTAAATTGTAAAATATGTAAATATGATATTTTTTTCATACAGATTTAATTGTTCGTTTTACATTACGCCGCAATTAAGGAGAGGCACTTTTACTCCTTATTCAGAAAGTGTGGCCTTTCTTCTACCACATAACTGCGCTTTATCAGGCCTTTGTTCTATTTTTCATTTGGTGAAATTTTCGGAAATGATTTATTATCAAAATGGGAACTACGTTAAAAAAACTTACCAAGGTTGGTCATGACGAAAGGAAAGTAGAGTAAAGGAAAGTAGATCAATAAGTTCAAATAGGCTCTAATTTTGTGTTATCTACACTTGTCATAGCTCTTGGCTAAACTTACCCTTATGTCGATTCATAAAAATGTCATATATACGAGTATACTGCATATATAGACTGCATATTTCTCTTCTCATGTTTCCACGTGCCAAGTGTCATCAATTTCTTTACATAATTTTAAGGTTTTATTACTTTGAAATATTCTGATGTTGACCTTACTTACGTGGGGTAATTAAATGTGATTTATATAATTAGAGTGTTTGAGAGAGTTTGTTTTATGGTAGAAAGTTGGAGCTTACTTCGGAAATCGATATCCGATTTTTGTCTTGGAAAAATGTCCATTTTGCCTGAATATCACAGGCTGTGAACAATATTTACCCACTAATTCTCATTCCTATTTACCCCAGGAAATCATTAAAAAGTCAGCCGACTTTATGTATCAAATATATTAGTTTCTCCTATATAGTTCTGAGCAATCCTTCACTGTCCATCCCACTTCTCATAGAAAATACTTTATCCGGCGTTGAAATCTGGGTTTTTGGTGTAAATTGTCAGTACTAGTTAATTCGGTAAGTAAGCAAAACGACGTGCCATCAAAGCCACTGCAAACAAATGGGTTGTTTCGATCCACAAGCGAGCATGGCGGGCTGAGAGAGGCTGCGGATGGACGAAAATTATGCTACCGGCTATCTCTGACCGATGGTCACGGTTCCTTCTATCTTTAGGTAGGAGGGACTGTAGGCTGTTGGTTGGCGTGATGATAGGGCACTTTCTATGAGCTAGGCACATGGAAAGGATTGGCATATCAGACAGTGCGCTGTGCCCAGCCTGTGGAGAAGAAGACGAGACGGCGGACCATTTTCTTTGCGTCTGCCCTGCCTTTGCTCGACCCGGATCAGGTTTGGGATTTTTGGCACTGATGTGCTGAGGAGTAACCAACTTGGCTCCTTGGCACCACAGTATCTACTTCTATTTCTTCGGAGGTCGGGTAGATTTAAAGCCGAGTAAAAGGGAACCTTAAGTGCAGTACAATGGATATATACTCTGTCTGAGTGCTGCGCTTACTAGATTGTTCCGACAAAAAAAAAAAAAAAAAAAAAAAAAAAAAAAGCAAAACGACAACTGCTTAGGGATATAAACATCAATAGTGGAGTTCAGAAACAAAGTGGAATTAAAGCAATGTATTCTATGGGTATGTCGGACATAAACCAGATATGTGAATAATGCCTACATAACCAATTATTAAACTCCAATACGTTTCAGTGAAGAAAATCTACGCAATTGCGTCTTTACAGAGATTTATCTTACAATTACTCTATCGGAGGATACAACGATCTCTTGTCTCCAGCTCCTAAGGTCTCTCCAGCTCACGAGTAGTAAATACGTTCATGTCCTAGGAGAATGTTTAAGGATAACTTTTGAATTAGAGAAATTTTAAGAAATATCTTAATTAAGAGTAAATTAATACAGATTGAAGTGTGATTTGGTGACTCCAAGAAGCATTGAGGACCCGAAGCAGCCAGAATGTAAAAACAGAGCAGCCTAATACGAAATTTCTCACAGATTTCACAAGCTGAAAGAGTGATACATTGTTCAGCAGTAAAAATGGTCAAAATCACACTGAGCGGAGTTTGGAAAGTATGGAAAAGGGGCTCCTTGAAACATCCATACTATCCACATATTTAATATGGACATATATACGAATACAGTAGGTACTTTAAAGAGTGGAAAGGGGACTATAGCAGAGCTGTGGTATGAGTTGGACTATAAAGCAATCAGAAGAACTTCCCACTCAATTTAAGGTTCGTTACTAAGGAGTGTGTTTATTGGCAGTAATAACCAGTGACAAAAGTGGTCTCTTGGGCATGACACTAGATGTATTACATATTTGTGTGTAATATATTTATAAGAAAGTAGAAGTTTTAATATACAATATATATAATATACTATTAAAGATATTAGAATAAATTTAATAATTTAATTAATTGATTTTTTGTGTCATAAGAATTGATTCTGATGAAAAAATAATTAATATTAATTTTGATGAAAAAAAACTAATGTGACGAATATGTAATAAAATAAATAATAAAGCACATTAATAATTTATAAAATTTTCTTTCAAAAAAACATTTTCTCTTCGAGTTGTAAACCTCAATAGCTAGTATTCATTCCCCTAAACCCTTCCAGACATAACTCATTCAGTTGTAAGATATAATAATAATAATAATAATAACATGAAAAGTTACCAATTTTCTGTTACTTTTTCAGCGGTAATTTCAAAATTATTGTCTGGCAACGCTGGTGCCAATATCGCCGATCATACCAACAACAACAGTACACATTTTTTTAGACCGAATCGGGGTCAGAAGTTGCCGCTCTTCGAACTAACGTTGTCGCCTTTTGTTTCGTCATCGAGTATTGTACTGGTACGTTACCGCTTTGAAGATTTGTGTTGCTTCGAATAAATAATATTTGCATTCTCACCACTGCTTATTCTACAAGTTCGTTGAACTTCGCTACGAATATGATTGAATATTCCTTCTGAGAAGCGTCAATAAAAACAAAGTCCCAAATGGAATTACATATTTGTATACCTACCTACGTCTGCCCGACCTTGTCTAATCAAATCGCCAAATATAGTATGTATATTAATTCATTATGGTATTTTATTTGGTTGACTTTAAAAGGGGGCATATTTATAATGCCTGCCATCTTCATTACTTTCAATATCATCTTTGTATGGACTACAATGCATTCCTGCTTTACTTTACTTTATTTTTATTTTTTGTTAATAATTTGTTTACTTCTACACATTTAAACTATAAAAATTTAATAGCTTCATATTTTTATATATACTTGTATTATAAAAATGGTGTTCTGCGATTCTATTTTAATATAAATAATTCGAACAAAATCAAACAAACGATTACAGTACAGACAAGAAAGTATACATAATAATTAACAATCATAAATAGTAATAATGGAAAACCGATATCAAGTAATGTCAATACTTCAAGGATCCAACTCACAGATCCACACCCGCTTCTGCTCGTATGCTTGACTACTTTTTTAAAGTGCTTATTTATAATAATATTCCACATCGTATTTTAATATAATTCTCAATTATATTACATCATCAATCAGCTTAAACGAAATTGATGTCTCTTTTACATGTATCCCGGATATGTACTCGTAAGTTTACTTAACGTTATATTTGTTTTAATTTATTTGTATCCTGTTTAATATAAACTAAATTAGCGGAATTTTAGTTCTTGGTATTTTTTGGTTTTTGTATTTTTTCTTTGCATTTCTATAGTACTAATTTTTAAAAAATATTCTATATACACAATTCTGCTCAAGTGTTAATTATAATTAGTAATTTGTAATTACTTTACAAAATAGTTGAATTTTCCTCTCTTTTTTTCTTATTCGTGCAACAATTGGAGCAGCAGTACTCAAATTCTATTCAATTTCCGATCAATGGCAGGCAACAAACTCATTCTTAGTCGATTATGCATTTTGGATAGTACACGATTCTTTATGTTTCTGACTATTTACCTTCAAACTCATTCTTAATCGATTATGCATTTTAGATAGTACACGATTCTTTATGTTTCGGATTCTTTACCTTTAGTAAACAGAACTTTGGGATTGAACTTCATTGAAAAATACATGCACTGTGATTTTGAATTGATAACCTGCAAAGGGCGCCAGTTGCGTTTCGCTATAAACTACCCACACCTAAACAACATCTCAATAGTAGATCAAACAGCATCTCAATAGTAGATAAAACAGCATCTCAATAGTAGATAAAACAGCATCTCAATAGTAGACCAAACAGCGTATCAATAGTAGATCAAACAGCATCTCAATAGTAGCTCAAACTTGCTGGTAAACTGCTAGGAAAAACGTCACTGACCTAACTGATTTCGCAGTTTCAAAGGATATTCCGCTACCCAACACAAATTAAAACTCCTGGTATTTTGCACTTAGGACCATTCCCCAGTAATTATGCTATATCACTCTGAGAATTGAAACAATTATTATTTAAAACTATTTAATAAAAACCCCAACTGGAAGCATTTCGTAAAAAACTGAAATAATTATCACTGATGTAGTGGAATGTTTCAATACTTATTTCGAACAGTCTGCGTGGTACTCAACTCCTCCAATTGCAACTAAGCTCATCGACGAGTTCTCCCTATAAACCAAAGGAAAGCTAAAATAATATGGAAGCCCAGAGAAAAACTAAACACGTCGAGACTATGCAAATTCAAAGACTTAAACAATTTTCTTAGAAATCGGAATGAGAATGGGAGATACCAACAACCAGAGCACAAGGAAAGTCTTTTTCGCTGCCAGCGTCCGTAGCGGACACACCACGATTTTGAGTGGATTCACCACGATTTTGAGTGGATTCACCACGATTCTGAGTGGATTCACCACGATTTTGAGTGGATTCGTGTACAACGTCCATCTGCTTTATTTCGCTGCTTTGCCGTTTGACCTTCAAGTTTCTTTTCTCTGTGTTCTCTGCCAACAACGTCCTGGAGAAAGCTTTAAATATTCACGCTTCAACCACTCAGATTATGGAAACATGCCAACTATTGAGCAAGATGTGATCTCGAAATGGTAAAATCAATGCTTTTCATTACAAATTAGTCTTCATTTCTCATCCCGATATTCAGATATTTAGAAGCTAATGAAGAGTTGGCGCAATTTCCGTACGAAACAAATCCCAATGATTCTCAAACCTGGCAAATTCCTACCTTATCTGAAACCACATCGTGTAATAAGCCTACACTCCTGCTATAGAATGACCTATAAATCCTTTTTTAATGATGACAGTTGTTGAAGTAACTGCTTTCGTTTGAAATTGAATTAGTTGTATTTTCTCCAAACATTTCAAGTAAAATAAAAGATTCCCACAGTACCTACACAGGATCCAAGGGTACACACAAGTGGCGCAAATGTGGAAGAAGCCCACAAAACCAACCAATTAAAATATACAGAAAACAGAGAGAAGATACGGAAAATAAGTCCCTGTATCCTGACATCCTGTTCAGGAGTCAAACAATTTTGCTTGGTGCCATTTCATGTTTAAGAACACTTGGTGGAATATGACTATGTGAACCTCAATGGGGAAAAATGATTATATTATATTATAGGGAATTGTATATTCAAAAAACTAATATTAATAAATGGAACTGTGAAGTAGGCAGGGTTACACGGAAGGAATAATCTGTCTATAAAAGGGATTAACCGGTATGTTGTCTTCGGCAATCTTTTCACAGTGCAAGTATAATAATCCAGATGTAGTTGCTTGAAAACTCGCAGACCTATCCACCCACAGATCTAACGATTTCTCTAAAGGAATAAATTGTCCACAGAATCCACGTTGTTTTTATGTGGAATTAAATATTCAGTACTAAACCCAGTATTAAAACTCTCAACCAACACCACTGACACCATCATTTCCTATCTATGGTTCAGTATTATTTCATGATTCATCCTATCCTATCCTAAGATACTCACAGTCTCACCACTTCGAATTAAACCATCAGAAATATGTTTGAAAGCCTGTTTAAACTATATTTCGAACCAACTAAACACTGTCACCACCTCCTACCGCCAGATCTTGACATTTTGACACCCCGCTAGCATACCAGAAGTTAATCAATTCAATTTCATCGTGGACACCTGCTCTTCCATTGTTACCACACATGCCACCTCTGTGCACTTACATAAATACCCAGCTTCCTGCCATTGCCACTTACTACAACCCGCAAGCCAAAGACGCCGCCAAATTGCCACATTGCCCATGCAATTTTCCCACCTCATTTACCACGAACTCACATCACCGATTACACTGGCCATGGCGGCTCAGTTTTGGTCGTCCACAGCTGGCTCCATCTGCATCTGCATTTGCATCGGTGACATCAGAATGAAGTTGGCTTTCCCCTCCTTGTCGGTGGTCAGTTGTCCGCGCAGTTGCAGCAGTTCCGGTTTCTCAGATGAGTTGAGGTCGCCACGCGTTATTACGCAATACTGGTTGCCGTTGTACGTGACGATCGGGATGCCATTGGAGGCGGCGGTGTCCGCGCTGATGTTGATGCCGCTCAGTTGTGCTTGGACGTAAGAGGCCGCCGTGGGGGAGTTGGCAATGAAGTGAGGTATCTGGGGGAAATTAAGCGGATTAATGTTAGTGAAAGTGTTGGTTGGTAAGTTCAAGTTGGAGGGGACAGAAGATTGAGGAAGCGGTTTGTGCTGAGAGGGAGTAGGAGGAGTGGGGGGGACACGAGTGTGTTGCTGTGTGTGAAGTGTTGCAGTTTCCGCTGTTTTTGTGAGGATGTGTGGAGGTGTTCAAAATTTAGTTATATACTTCTTGAGTGTTGTTGTTGTGAGTGCTGCTGTTGTTGTTGTTGTTATTGTTGTTGTTGTTGTTGCTGCTACTGCTGCTAATACTGATGCAGCTGCTCTCGTGCGGTGGTGTTGCAGCGCTTGTCGTAAATATTGCCGGTGGCTGAGATAATTTCTTCATGCGCTTGACAGCCTGCAGCTGAAGCTGATGTTGCTGCTGCTGCTGTTGCTGGTGCTGCTGTTGTTGTTGCTGCTGAAGTTGTTGTTGCTGTTGTTGTAGCTGCTGCTGCTGCTGTTGCTGTTGCTGTTGCTGTTGCACATTAATGATCATTTGGTTTTGTATAATGATTTTCTCTTTGCGTATATTGCTTTCAACTAAATTGTTTGCTTGACGTAAATTCTGACTTGACTCGGCGTGATAACTGCGCTGATTTATTGTTGATGTTTTAGCAATTGTTGCTGATTTTATTATTTCTGTGGTTGTCCGTTCCTGATGTCAATACTGCAAATGAAATGTAAAATTTAATACAAAAACATTATAGACCGACATCTGACAACAAAATATCGCAGAAAATATATTTGAATGAATAAATGATTTTTATGTGTGATGGCTTCTTGTTATTTACTACACCATAACTATATTAAGGAAGCAATGACGAAGTGCTGCAAGGTTCAATTTTTACGTCAACAACAAACAACACTGGAATAAATAAGAAGCAGTTGTTTGAAACTCGACCATATCTATAAACAAGAAAAACATAACGCCCCCTGTCACCAGCAATAATTGCGTCATCGGCATCAGCAGAACTGCAGAAAATGGCCCTTAACAGCTGATTTTGATATTACAAAGCAATGTGGAAGAATATATGTCATATTTTGGGACAGTCAATGTAATTATAATAGCTAGAATAGGACGAAATTATTCACGAATAGAAAAGAATGTTTCAAAATATAAACATGAAAACTGAATAAGTGATGTGATTGGATCCGATTGACATTCGCATATCGGGGAATTGGATCAAAATCGGGGAACATTTTGAAGACAGAGTAGAGCAGTTCTACCTTCATTTAGTGAGAATGAATTTAAACCCACAATAGAAGCATACCTCAACTAACTGCATAGCATGACGAGCTTTGTTGTTGGAGGAAACATATTCTATAGGCAAGGATATCCGACTATCTAAAGAACATTCGAATGACAGCTGATTTTTCAATCCAAAGATGAACATTCACATTCTATGATAGATCAGGGAAATTCTAAGAAGGCCAAAATCCAAATCATTAAACTCAAACTATCATAGTGCAGACCCATACGGAAGTCCCTACGGGGTTTTGATAGAGCGGTAGAGTAACGTAGGTAGGTAGGTAGGAGTAACATGCTTGTGGGGAAAACCACTCTGGTATTCAATGATAAGCAAGTTTCTTTGTCATTTATTTAGATTGCTTGCACCGTTTCACTTGAAAATGGAGTTGGACGAAGGCGACATTCTGATTTGTGCTCTTCTGAATATTTAAGTAGTAGAAAAGCACGGTAGGCAAGAGTTCTAGAAGGTCAGCCGAAACAACAACTTTTAAGAACGCTTACCTCTGATCCCCTGTAGTATTGCTTGGTAGACTTTATAAAAGTTGGATGAAGATGCAATAAAGTTTCTAATAAACTCATTTAGGATAAAATTATCTGAAAATAATAGGTTTCTTGATGGGGCAGGAACTAGAGACACTGAATTATCTATATACATTTTTCTTTTGTGTGTCGTCATGACTCCCATGATAGCATTACGAGAAGCCTTGACTTTACAAGGCTAATTATATATGATATTATATATTTATGAACCCGGATCCCTTTTTGGATTATGTGTTGGATTAGATCAGAGGTCGCCAAAGTGGTCTATTTAACAAAAGCGGGGGTCGATCTGAGCCAGGGGATTTTGCGATTTTCGTAGAAAAATACAAAGTTTTCTTTAACAGAAAATTACTTTTATCGGGGTCGATGGAGATTTCGAAGAATTATGTTGGGGTCGATGATCAAAAAAGTTTGGCGACCCATGGATTAGATGAATGCAACTAAATCATTAATATTGGCAACTTCTTTCGAAAATTAAGAATATCCCACAACAAAAATGTGTTCTACTTAAATGATTTCTGGAGATCCTCAGAAGATTTCGACGTCAAGATGTGGCGAAGGCAAAACAATTTATTTCAGGAATGACGAAAATATTAGTTTTTTTAAAAGATATTTAAGTATTTGCCTCTCTCTTTTTCTGTGCACATTATTTTTAAGATGAATTTCAAATATGAGATCCTGAGTCAATACACTCAGTAACTAAAAGTTCATTCTCCAAGAATGTACAATATTATTGTGCCAGTAACACACCTCAACGTCTTAAAGGATGCAAATTTTTACACAATTTTGTAGAAACCATAGTCGTCTTATTTGTGAAGGTCAAGAAGTCTAGTTCCTAGGTTCCACTCGTAAGCCCAGCCCTACTTATTTAGGAATTTTCGCATAACTTAGTTCAAATTGGCTTTGCCTCACCTCTAAATGACTCTTTGCGTGTAGTGTCCACTCATCCCTGCTGGAGAACATACGTCCGCACAGCTCACACGTCCACGACAACTGCTGCTGATGGTGGTGCGGTATTATGATGCCGGGTAGGGCTGTTGTCGGCGCTCCATGCTGTCCCGACACAATGATGTTCTGCGTTGCCACCTGCACAGCCTGCTGCTGCAGCTGCAGCTCCAAACTCTGCTTATTGTCCTCCGGTTCGGGTTCTTTCTTCTTTACCATGTTGTTCAGTCGCTTGCCGAGCGGTGCAATGTTGGTTGGAGTCACGTGCTTGAATTTGTTCATGTGGATCACAAGTTTGTCCCGGCGGGCGAATGCTTTGTTGCACACCTGGAGACGAAAATAAGTCTAGCGTCAATGGAGGATACTTCTCGAAAGTCGAGTGTTCATTTATACTTCACAAATATAGGGTTTTTCTCCGGTATGGATGCGCATGTGTATTGTCAGTTTGTCCTTTCTTGCCAGTCCCTTGCCGCAGACGGTGCATTCGAAAGCTTTGTTGGTGCCTGCATTGGAAGGAAAGGCGCGTTAATGTCACCAATGTAAGTCACATTAAAATAGTTTCAAGCGAAAAAAATTTCTGGTTTTGACCCTACTCACTTTTAGATGGATTCGTTTTACGCACTCCGGAAGAAGCCTGTTGCACCTGCTGCAATGCTTTTAGACGGCTGGCCGGATGCATTGATCCGCCCTCCACGTACGGTTCGGTGAATGGTATCAAATTTGGCTTGGGTATGTTATAGGTGATGTTGTCCGGTGACCAGCTGCCGAGACTCTGGAGCACACGCACGCCACCCTCGAAACCCATGCCGACATCGTCGGGCACGGTGAAGGTGCTCTCGGCACCGGCTGAACTGGAGGAACTTATCTGCGGCACTTTTATCGTGCTGCTGTAATGCTGCTGCTGTTGCTGCAATTGCTGTTGATTGGTATTGTTGTTGTTATTGTTAGAGGGCGAATTTTGTTGCTGTGAGTTTGTGGACGTTTGCTGTTGCTGTTGTTGTTGCTGTTTGAATTGTATCGCCGCCTGTGCCATTTGCTGCTGCACCGCCATATGTGCCTCAAGATAAGCGTTCTTCTGCGCCACCGTCATCTTGTCCATATTAACGGTACCGTCCTGTACGGATGTGAAATGAGCAGGAATTAATATCATCAACTTAAATAAGCTTAAAAATAGAATTTCAATGTTAAAATAACTTTACGCGTCAACTTTTTCGTATGCCGCTCTTTTCGCATACTCGTGTATGCGGTAAAATCTGAATTTCCAAATTGCTAAAGCGAACCCCCACAAAGTTAATGTGCTTCCCCCAACCATGAACATAGACAATACACGGTTTCGTTGTCATTCCATTCCTCCAAATTCACCCTTGGAACGCTTTGGCAATGCAACCAATTGAAGAGCACTTTTATTTTTACTCATTTCGCTTACGCTGTGTGCGTGAGTCGGTTTTTTTGTATCTTTTTTGTTACTTTCTTTACGAATTGCGAACAAAATGAGCTTTTTTGAAATACTGTTTGGCCAACGAATCCTGAAGAAATTCGCAAAACCACCTCACTTGATATACGTGTGTGCAGGCGGGCTTGTGGGCAGGCGGGTGTGCGTACGCCGGCAGTCGAGGCCTATTGTGTGAGGTCGGTTGGAATGTGTATTTGAAGAGGAATTGTACAAAGCAAAAGCACAGTGGAGCAAATTGTCAAAGCGGCACAAAATAAATTGACAAAAAATATCTGTATAGAAAATAAGTTGGCATCTTAAAAGGATTAGTTTTAATACATTGTACTATAATATGAAAGGCCTGACCAACTACTCTGTCCAGGCTTGCTTGAGTGTCCTTGAGAGACAAACGGATAAATGTGCCAGGTGGAATTAAATTAAAACTTTGCAACTCACATTCATGCACGCATCGTTAGCAAGCAATCATTCACCACTCACTCACTCCAGTGACAGACTGTGTGAAACTGAGTGAGAGGTTTAACGATTCTTTGCTAATGAGGGTTACGCGCGTGAGTGAGTTGTGAAGTCTTATACTCCTACTACACAGCGTTAGCTGTAAGTCAATTTGTCTATTGTTCAAATTAGTTAATTCTGTATCCTGTTGTTGGTGTTATTGCTCTCAGGCAATAAGGCACAAAAGTCTGGCTGTTTGTTCACGACGGAAAGTTAGTCTCCTTTGCTTTTGCTGTTACTTTTTTTACAGTACCATTTCCTCTTGTCATTACAAATGAAATAAAAATGTGTGTCCCTATAGTGACCGTCTAAGCTTCTTCTACTCTAATCGAGTCTGAATGAAATGAGTTGTGTGATTTATTTTTCAGCAAATCTCTTTGCTTATTTGATGGATGTTTAAAACGAAATTATACTATTAGGATCCTATCAATCGGGAACAAGTTTGAAATGAGAATTGTCAAAATATTCTCTGGTTAAGTTTTTATAAATATACTCGGAGTTCCCCATAAATATTTAGTCTAATCTTATTTCGACAACAGTTATTTATATTGAACTCAGTATATGGAGTCAACTGTAGTTCAGTTCATGTATAAAATAGATGTTTTCTATTTGTTGCAGGACAAAGTAGTATAGTGACCTTCAGAGTGAACAGTTCGGTGTGATTAGTCCCCATAAGTGGACTGCTTGATTCCAGTAATTGCATTCATTTCTTTACATGCGTTTCTTTAATTATAAAATGGGCATGAGTGACAACAAAGTTCAATCGATTCTGGATACGGATATTTCGAATACTGTTACAATTTTTAGAAATTTTAAGTCACTAAATTGATAAAGCTAATGAAGAGACTATAAATTATGTTCCAAAACATAAACTGAAGCAAATGCAATTTGATAGGAATGAAAGTGTGGGGAAAACTCTCATGAACTAGTTGTAATATTCCTTCATACTCCATTGTCTACTTCAAATCATGATAGAATCAATAAGTTTCTATTTAGTTTGTTAGGAGAAAAAGTGCACATACACCAAAAAATATACCATGATAAATGATCGCTAAGTATGACAAATAGCTGGACATTAATAAAATCAAATTGATTTGGGATTATAATAATAAATATATTTATAAACAAGGACGGTAAGAGACAAGACGATGAAACTGTTTGTATTCCTATATAAATTTATGAGTTGGAATGATCAGTATATGTACGAAGTTTGAGCTGGAATTGTGTAACTCGTATATATATTTGATAAGAATCGAAAGTCAATTTGAGTCATATGCATGTATACATTTTTATTACACAACATAATATCAGCTGAGTTACATTGTGTAAAATATAATCAGCTGCCCATGTGTTCATATTCTAGATTCTAGACTCGTAAACATCAGAGATAAGGAGAAATATCAAATGTACTCGTATCATAGCAACCATCTGCATGTCTTTGAACTTCTACTCTATAATCTTCCTTTGTAGATGCTGAACTAGTTAAGAAATGCATGAGACGAGTTGGAAGTGCATAACAAGCTGAAGAATGCTATCTAAAATATTATCACTGATTCTATAAATAAAACTAATAAATTGAGCGGCGTGAAGCTAAACAAAAATAGTCATGTAATTGTTAAAATATAAAAAAATGCTTATTATTTTACTGAGAATCTGATGTAATGTAGAATACAGGGAAAAGGAACAAGGGTAAGTATAATAACATTGAGCAAAACAAACCAACACGGTCATTAGCCGGTGAATTAACCATGCTCCTTCAGCCATTACTAGCAGTCTACAGAGGGATAAAGGACAATAGTGGACAAGGTTAAAGCTCACCCCGTTCAGTCAATTTTACGAAGGTAGACGAAAGTTGAACATTCCAAAGAAACTCATTTTAATTGCATTGATTCACACGACGCGAAATTTCCAAATTCCTTCACTCATTTATTCAATATTAAAAATTTAATTTATTGAATTTTGTTCATCACACAATTTTTATATACTTGCTCCACTGTTCTGGCAAAAATTTAACTAACTCACTTTCCGTCAAGAGTTTTGACTGTGACTTAATTTATTTAAACTTCACTCATCAAAATACCCACAAAGATTGCACAATTTAGCGAAGAGAAATTTAGCAAAGAATTTTTTCACTTTCATTGCAAATCTGCAGAAAATGTTTTCGCAACAAAATTTTCACGTTAGAATAAATCCAATCGATATTTTAAATTACGCTGGCGGCCGCGCCGCGGCTCAAAAACAACACAAACATTTCTTTTTGGCGAAAACAAATAAACTCTTTATTTAAAGCGTGGAGGAAAAAACCCAGCAAAATTTTAGCACAAAAGTATGCTTACAAAAATTTTCAGCTCCTTTTGTTTGTGTATGTATTGCGAAACTGATTTGCCACTCATGTCGTCGTCCTTTTTCCTGCATTCGAATTCACATTTGAGTAATTACTTTAAAAGACTGACTGTGCGAATCGAATCGAAAAGCCCGCACGAAGTGGGTATTGTACAATTCTGGCTGTATGCATGCACGCAGTGGCAATGATATATCCTTCGGATTGAATCGGAATCGGAAGTGAAATGACGGCGTCCGATGGTGAGGACGACTACACCAACGACTACGACTGCGACGATGTCGACAAGAACCTCCACTCGCACTTGGACTTAAACAATAAACTTGAAGAGATTCTGCCGGGCTGGTGTGCAAACGTGTTTGTGAGAAAAAGCTCATTCAGTGTCGAGACGAGTCGACTGTGTATGGGTGCGTGTGCGTGTGTGTGTGTTCCGGTTGTCCCAGTGTTAGTGAGCGGCGTCTGTGCCGTGTAAGGACACTGGAGAAATTGCCAAACAATTGCGTTTACGAGCATTTCTTGAGTAGGTGAGGGCAATGTTTGGTTACAAATTGGTTAATTCACAGTAGAAGTGAGACGCCAGAAAATGGTGAAAGCTCTGAAAGCTCTCCATTGCCGGTTGCGAGCAGTGGTTCTCAAACATGTGTTACACCCTAGTTACATACAAATTCGAACAACTAGGCTGGCCGGAGAACAGAGTGGGCTACTTCCAAGGACACAGTCAGTTTTCCCTTGCAGTAATTGCTACCTTTGTTGTTCAGGCTTTACGCGTAGTAATTTTAATATACAAACCGAGCATATTGGAGACAAGCAAATGGAAACTATTTTCATTATGCAAATACGCTGGTACAAAATATGGACGCATATGGCACCAAGATACAACACTGATCTGTAGTAAACGCAACCACCGCACAGGATGCGCTAATTTTATACCTTTGTTTGTGTTCTACATTCAAGTGTTCCGTAAAGAGACCGTCATTTCTTGCGGCAGAAAAGTTTATTATGGGTGAGATTTAATTCTGTGAGTCAGCTGAGATAAACATCGAAAAGGGAGATAGAGACAATTTTGTATATATACTATATATATCATTATATACTATGGAACGAGATTGTACAATCCCCAGATAAAAATTATAATATTCTATGCATTTACGTCACAATGCAGTCGATGGCTCTAAAGTTTTGGGTTACTTCATTATGACATTATCTCAAGAGAACCATTTTGTATGGTGTTGTGAGTTAGAATCAAGCTACCTGTGTAATGTGGTGTTTTTTATACTAAAAGTGATTGTTAGGTTTGCAGCTACTCGCGCGCCCAATACAGGCAGTAAAAGGACGCTCCACACGGACATCGGCAAACACGGTCCCCAACAATGGCGCCGCATCACTATGCACATTCTTTGTTTTATAAGTCTAGTATGTTACTTGTAAATGACCCTCACTCTCGGCATATATTATATATCAGTTGAGACACAGAATCATCAACATCAAATATACGTCCATATTTGATACCACTCACCGCACTATCCACTTTCCCATGGCTGTAACATTTTCTTGGTCCAATTAGCGAAATGAAAACTTAGTCTATATTTGTCAGTCAGACAAAAAAATAATATTCTTTAATGTTGTATGTTTACTTAAGTTGAGTGTTTCTGACGTTTCCTATGTTGCTATATTCGATATGTTTAAAAAGTGGGTTGTTGTGGCATTTTTAACCACTGAGATACAAAAAAAGAATATTTTTCTAATCGGAAAATAGTTAAGCAGACTAAAAACTTCATGTAGACTATAATTGTGACCGGTTAAAGGCAGAATATACAATCTGACCTTAACAACAGCCTCCCGAATAATTACGATGCCTTTGTCCTCGAACTCAAGTACCTACGCACGTACCTGAAAGTTAATGGTGGCGGTCACCGCTCTCATCGAGTCCGCATAGTTCTGCAGAATGTTCTCAGTTTGCATGCACGTTTGCCGCCACTCGTAGAAATGTTCCACCTTCAGTACGCAGAGTTCGCATATGTATTTGGGGAGAAAATCATCCTTGGATATCTGCAAGTGAAAACAGACTAATTCACGGCTCACGTTAAGGGTTGACAATGGCAATGACAGCAGAGGCTGCTAAAAAACCACCCCCCATGCGGCCACATTGCCCGGTCTTCTACGCAAACAAAAAGAAGAAAAGGAAAAAAACCAAAACACTCACATTAGCCGGCATCAGCGAGCGCAATTTGTAGACCAGATTCCGCTGCTCCGCTTCCTTTTCGAAGAGATGAATTTTGGCGGGACCATTGCGTATCGAACAGAGGCGGCATAATTCGGCGAAGGTGGTGAAATTCAAATCCCCGTCATAGAGTGTTGGCGCCAATAGATGCGAGTGTGGCTGCTGCGGCTGCTGTTGCTGCTGCTGTTGCTGTTGCTGAATGTGCTGTTGTTGTTGTTGCAGTGATTGATGCTGTAGCTGGTGCTGAGTGTGGTGATGTTGATGTTGTTGTTGTTGTTGCTGCTGCTGCTGATTGCCGGTATTCAACATTACTGATTATGCGTGCTTTTACTCTATATTTGCCGTTGTTTGTTGAGGTGAAGATTATCTTGTGTATTTATTGCATAGTTTCTTTTTCCGTTCACACTTTTTTATCTGTGTTACTTTTATTAGAAAAACAAATGTTTCACTTTACACTTCCATTATGGCGCGAGTGTGTGCTCGATTTGCGGTACACTGAAAAATACATATTTATGCATTAATATCTTTATCCAAAATGTATGCAATGCAATGGTGAGGTTATAAGGACACTGCAATCTGTCCAACTATGCCAAAGAAAATGTGAGCATGTAAAATAAAGTGAGAAATAAAGTATTAGAAATCCATAATCCCAAAAAAATCAATCTCACATAGAAATCTCAATAAGGAAAAGATGATAAATATGAACGCATGGACAATGGAGGCAGTAAATATGGACTCAACTGATACCATGTATCTCTAGCAGGTGAAGTGGGACTAATATATTATAGATTTTAATTACATATATATCTCAGTCCCACCTTGTGAGTTTTTATGGTTCAATAACTTAATTAGAGCCGACATTTTCTCTAACATCCATATTTTAAACCCTAATATCACAAACAAATCATACTGGCCTCCTTTATAGAATCGTTTTGATACGCATACTATAAAAAGGTAACAGCCTTATGACACACGGTCTCTCCTTAACTGGCAACCTTACCAACCAACTGTTTAAGTACAAGAATTCTAAAACACAATATGAGTACTCATTAGATGCCCAGTAATCATTATAATCAAAATTAGCATTTTCAATTGGTCCATTCGCTTGTTCTCTACTTCTGGATCGTAGATGAAATCTGACTTTCGAAGACTACAGTGTTTATAGAAGCTAAGTTCGAATCGCAGTTGAAATGGCTTTCCACAACCCGACTCAATAATTGTTTTCAATATTGGTTTTGAGGTAGCTAAAATCTAGTTGTGTTATCCTACAATTTGAATATTGAATGTCCTACTCGGTTTTAAAAGTACGATATTTGGATACTCAACATCATTGATTTTTCACTGTACTTTACACAATATCAACAAGAAATTCATAATTAGTCTGAGCTTCAATCTCTGGTAAACTGGTACCTTGCTTAATGTATCCTCTTTTTTAGTACCCAAGTATCAAGGATAATCATTCAGCCAACTTTGTCAATCGGTCAAACGAAACGTGGGACTGTGTTGCACTACACTCATTAGGCCTGATATAATTTAATGTGGTATGATTCACACAAGTGCTGTCATTTCCTTCAATCATCAGCATTTTATGAACTTTTTCGAGACACCTGAATGGATGCAAAATTTGCACACAAAGCAAATAAGCCTCATTATACCAAATGTAAGCGGAACTAGTGTGTAAAATATTTAGCATACTTTCAGGGTTTCGAACAATTAATGGAAAGGCTCAGAATTGCAATTTTCTAGTGTGGTTATGTTCTTTGACGTATTATTATATATATTCGAGTGTGTGTGTTTATTATATATATATATATATATATATATATATATATATATATATATATATATATGTATATATACATATATATATATATATATATATATATATATATATATATATATATATATATATATACATATATATATATATATATATATATATATATATAATTTATAATATTGTAATGCAATACGTACGCTCGATTCATCTTAAATACTTTACAAATGTCTCAAAATTAAGCTTATCAAATTATATTATTGAAAATTTGATGAGCAGTATGGTATATAATATATAATATATATATATATATATATATATATATATATATATATATATATATATATATATTCTATATATATATATATATATATATATATATATATATATATATATATATATATATATATATATATATATATATATATATATATATTATATACAATACTGCTCAATCAAATTTTCAAGTATTCTATAATATAATTTGATAAGCTTAATTTTGAAACACTTGTAAAGAATCGAGCGTTCGTTTTGCTTTACAATGAATCGAGCGTTCGGTTTCTATTACAATATTATGGCATTTGAAGCATGATATCAATATGTGCGCAATTTAACCAGCTGTGGTACAAAATCATAATTTTAGTCTTATTCGTATGTAGACATATGCTACATTTAAGTAGTAAGAATAGAAAATATCATAAGGATACAATCTCTGTTTTCGAATTGAGGGCAAAGTTCTGTGTATGGAAGAGACTTATTGTACTCTAACGAAATCCTTTAAACTGCCACTGAAATCATTATCATAAAACTTTCCATATGGCACTAAGCCTAAGACAAATAACTCTTTAATGAAACTAAACAGATTTGAACCGTATTTTGAATAATATTTCAATAATTATTTCTATGTTGCGTATCAAAATTCTGTAATACGAATTGTGTTCCATTCAATAATGATCCACCCTAAAAGTATGCTGCATTGTGTACGACGTAATTGTAGCTTTCGGTGTTAAGCATTTTAAACAAGAAAAATCCTGATTTTAGGATGCACTTTTTTCGTGTGAAAAACGATACGATCCAGAGAACTGCAGTGAATACAATTTTACGGAACCTAAAAATATGCTGCACTGGTGATGCTCTACACAACTAAATGCAATGATTCAAGTGGAGATGATTTTCGGACACTCACAATTTCTTGTGAATTACAATTGTTTTAAATGAATTTTGAGCATGGTCTCCAAATTGCTTCTTTCTAAATGTTTTTCTCTTCGAAGACCTTAGTTGCTAGTACTCAGTCCCCCAAACCCTTGCAGACATAATGGTGCAAGATATAATAATAATAATATATAAATTTGTAATTGTTGTTTATTAATTATTATTATATGTTACACCATAATTAATTATGGGTGCAAGGTGTTGGGGGAATGAGTACTAGCTACAGAGGCTTTCGACTCTAAGAGAAAAGGATTTTATAGAAAGAAATTTTTAAAGTTTTAAATCATGAATGAATGACCAACAAAAGTCGGCAAAATAAAAATTCGGTGCATTTGCATTGGATGAACATTGACTATTTTTATTATAAATAAAAGTTGTATGGTGATCCACAAAAAATTCGTTTATCATTCATTGGTGCTTATAAGTATGCAGCATTAAATCATTTAAATAAGAGGATAACTGTACTAAAGATGCCTCATACTCTGTTGCAAATCGAAGAATAACTGAAGCATACTTTTGTGGGATTTTGGAAAGAACTTCATAATGCGTTTAAAAACCAAACGAGAATCATACCAAAACTTAAAAGCAATTTAAGAATGATTATTGTGCTCCATTTTGTTCCAAAATTGTACTAAAAATAAAAAGCCCAAAACTACGTCCAAGGACCTCCTTCTTATTAATAACTGATAAGCTAAAAGTAGTCCGAAACAAGGTCATTTTTAGACTTCCATATAAAATAAAATTTTAATAATTTTAAACTCTTCAAAAAGGACTTGAAATTTGCTTTAAAAACCCAACTGAAGTAGTCCAAAAATACTCCCGAATTGTGCAGAACAGTCAAATTTTTATAGCAATTGGAAATCTATTGAAAGATTATTATCGAAATTCCCAAAACATTTCTAAATAAAACTAATTTGATACTCCTAATTCCAAGCTCTCAACATTTGATTTGCTTTACATATTTAGCTCAAGGCTGGTTCATAATTCTTTTATTTGCATTTCCACTTGGAATAGTTCCGTATAGAAGAGTGTTTCACACACCAGATTTCTGTGAATTGCTACGTAAAGAATCCAGCATATTTCAGAAGCAGAAAAAACACGAATATATTCCCTGAAGATCTCGGATTTGATTATTGTTTTCGGTCGACTCTGCCCCATATTTCGTTCGTAAATAGTATTCTGCTTTATAAGCCCCCCGTCCAGTCCAGTATATGTTACAAAACACCTGAGTATAAAAAATTAAAATAATTAGCTCCAAATCGCTGACTGCACACATCAAAAGTCCCCCCACAATGTGCCCACAGACGTTATTGCACACTTTTGTTCCACTTCAATGCCTCTTTTTACAGTGTATTGCAATGCTCTGATATCCCATACTCGTGTGCTCTCAAAGTGGCGCGAGGTAAATGCGCTGCTTGCCTGCCCTGCCTGCCTGTCTCTGCCCACCAACCGTATGTGAGCAGTTTCGTTGCACTCTTCCATGGCCGGGTTGGGGGTAGTTTACAAATATCACAAATAGTGTGTACACATTGCGAAGGGAAGTGCTGTGCCGGAATAAAGTTTTCGCGAAAACTGACCACCCACTAACCTTGCGAAAAATCGATAAATAGTGCACTTTTCCAATGACAAATTGCGTTACAAGCAATTGCAATAAATTGAAGCAAATTGAAAACACAACAATTTGGGGGCTTCCTCCAGGGAATTACCTCCTTTCGCAAGCTGCCAGCGTACGTACCTCCGCGCACTTTAAGCACCACAATTTAAAAACAAGATTTGATGGGGGAAAATGCCGCAGCACTTCAGTTTGTTTACCGCAATGAATTACAGGATTTTTGTGAGCGGCCGCTTTCACACGAATTTTCCACTTGCACCATTTGCTGCGCGTATCTGCCAAGAAAGAAACCAATTCACGAACTCCACTCGAACACCGAGGCAACTATTTTTTCCATACTTATTTTTTATTATTTTGTGAGTGATTTTTTCGCGCAATTGTGATAAAGTTACGTTTGTTTTTTGTATGTTTGCTTTTGTTAATTTTGCGTAACGCTTCAATTTGCTGCTCAAACCACTTGGCAAATGCTTCTTTTTGATTGTTTTTCGTACGATTACACTGAGAAACTTGCAAGCTGCTTCCCTGCTAGGCGCACAAATTCCTGCACTTGTGCATGGCCAGTGGTGTGTGGGCCTGATTGGGTAGGGAAACGCACTTTGCACTCTGCGTGCCAGCAGCAAATGGCCCCACCAGCAGTACACAAAACAATAATTGCCACACTACGCCGCACGCACACCTTGCTGCCAGCCAGCAGCAGCGCTGTCCACACGAGCTCGTGCCTCGCAGTTGCATAGCTTAAGCCTTCAACCATTTCCGAGAATGCGCACTACGGCAACAGGAAGTACTGAGCTGGGAGAGAGAGAGAGAGAGAGAGCATACATATATTTGTATATCAGGGGCAAAAAACCACAACAAACACTGAACAAAAACATCTGCCACAACACGATAACAAAGACGTCCATTTGAGGCATCCACCGCAAGTCCGGGTTTTTTGGTTCCTTTGAAGTGCAAATTATTTCAAAGCGATTAACCCTGTATATGCCGTACTTGGTACATGGCACAACAATATGTCAGCACATATGTAAATATTCAACCGCGTACATGTACGTCCCAAGCCCACCGCTCTGCTCTGCCTGCGATTTGCAACAGTTGCCAACATTTGCACTCTGCCACTTCGACGTCGCTGCGAGACGCATTTGCACTGAGATGTGTGCATCTATTAAATGCGCTAATGGCACAGCCAACGGACAAATACCAACAACAGGTTGGCAATTAAATTAAATCCTTTTTTAGTTCAAATGCACAGCAGAAGGATGCCGCAGCAGTTAATGTATGCAATAAATTGTATGCTGCGTTAATACACTCAGAGAAACCACTGAGGAAAATTGAGTATTAATTTCATCAGTTTCCAATTTCACTCGGAATTTATTATAATTTATTTTCCACCCACCAAAACATTGGATTCTTAACACTCACGATTTTAGATCTTTAGTACCAGTGTTTCAGTGCCATGGTTGTCAGCGTGGTTACTTTCAATCTTATGTTTTGATCTGACTCTCAGATCTATGAGTATTTAATGCCTGCTCTACAACAGGCAATGTTCATAATAATTTGCTCTGAAACATTTTCTAAGACCGTGGTAGACATTTTCTTAAAGTTCTGAGTTCTATAATTCATAATCATTCTTAGAAGCCTTGACAACCATCCGCAGTTCAGACTCCTTAATTAGTTTCATCACAGAACTCAAATTCCTATGGAATGAATTTAACAACGTACACATTGGCGTCATAAATGAGCTTCAAAACGGTTTCTTAGTGATTTGTGAAGACGTGAGTCTAACTTTGTAAACATTAAAACTGCAAAAAGCAAAAACGATCCAAAGTAAATTCTGTCGGTGGTTGAGATGTGTGACTTGCACATTCTTATGAAGGAACCTGAGATCGGTACTTGCCAGAAGAAATTCAAAAGGTTAGGTTAGGTTAAATTGGCTGGCCATAAAGGCCACACATAGACCTGAAAGGACCTTCGCGGTGCCAGATGGATATCCGCTTAAGAGTTGTATAGGGTGTTTTTTTAGACGTGTGGTTTTCAATCTGGCAATACTTTTTTCGGAGTTGGTCTTTTTGACAGCTGTTACTTGATGTATGCTCAGTTTGGTTTGCC
This sequence comes from Clusia tigrina, assembly GCA_920105625.2. NCBI lineage: Eukaryota > Metazoa > Arthropoda > Insecta > Diptera > Clusiidae > Clusia > Clusia tigrina. The sequence goes on from OV050031.1 coordinate 207,988,864, forward strand.
ATTTCACAGAACTGAAGCCGAACGACTATCAAGCGCTTCGCAGGTTGGGTGAATGGGCCTAAAGCGAGATGGCCACCGATCCCGATTTTCACCAGAAAATTTTGTTCAGCGATGAAACTCACTTTTGGTTATGGGTACGTTAATAAGCAAAATTGTCGCATTTGGAGTGACGATAATCTACAAGCCATTGTTGAGGCGTCATTACATCCTCAAAAAGTCACTGTTTGGTGTGCTCTATGGGCAGAGGGTATCATTGGTCCATATTTCTTCAAAACTGAAGCCGGCCATACTGTTACAGTCAATGGGTAACGCTATAGAGCCATGATTAATGACTTTTCCGTGCCTGAATTGGAGGATGTTGATGTGGACGACCTTTGATTCCAACAAGACGGCGCTACATGCCATACAGCCAACGAAACAATCAATTTATTGAAGGAAACTTTTGGTGAGCGCATTATCTCGCGTCGTGGGCCTGTGGCGTGGCCTCCAAGACCGTGCGATCTAACACCGCTGGACTATTGTTTGTGGGGTTATGTGAAGTCGCTTGTCTACGCAGATAAGCCCGAGACGATTGACACCTTGGAAGAGGATATTCGGCGCGTTATTGCTGACATACGGCCCCAATTGCAGCAAAAAGTGGTCGAAAATTGGGCCTCTCGGCTGGAATTTATTCGAGGCAGCCGCGGCGGCCACTTGCCGGAAATCATTTTTAAAACATAATGGCAAACCCTTATCTTTATAATAAAGCTAAATTCTTGGCCATAACATTAAATTATATACGTTTTATTTCTGCTTGAAAACCACACGTCTAAAAAAACACCCTATAGTATAGATAGTTAAACAGAGAAACGCTCTTAGCAAATATTAAGAGCGAAACTATCCCTAATTGTGCGGCTTCTTCTAGTCCTTCAAACCAAGGGGCTCCCAGATGTGTTAGGCCCGTTTTCGATATTACGGGGCATAGGCATAGTAGATGCTCCAAAGTTTCCCTCGTGCCCTGCATTTATTGTTATTTGTGAGTCCCATACTTTTAGCGTGTACCCCCGTTAGACAGTGACCTGTCAGTTTTCCTACTACCGTTCTGCAATCCTACCTCGGAAGTGCCACTAATGATTTGTCTGAAAGGCGCTTCTCTCCAGTTCACCGGAACATAGTTATACATCAAACATCCTTTGTATATTTGCCTAAGCCAGGGTGTTACCAGGAGCAGAGCCTTTTGCAGCATGGCTGGGAATATCACGTCCAGCCCTGGTGATTTGTAAGGGATAAATGAGTTTACTGCCCATTTTATCCCTTCCGTTGTAATCAAGTCCCGCGGTAAGCTTTCCAACTCGGTTCTTGGGGTTCGAGATTACTTGTATCTTTGCAGCCAGGAAAGTGCGCACTAACGATCGCCTCAAGGGATTCCTGACATCCGTTGTTAACTTTACGGATAAGGCATTGGCATGGGTGCTTTGCGAGCATCTTCCTTAGTCTAGCCGTCTCACCCGTCCTTTCGATATTACTACAACGTACCTTCCAGGAGTTTCTTTTGGCTTTTCACACTTCTTTCTTGTATATTCGTAGCGAATCTTTGTATTCACCCCAGCATTCTTTACTATCAGCTAACCTGGCTAATTTGAATACCTCATGTAGATAGCGCCTCTGAGAACCCAACTCTTTGTTCCACCAGGGTGGTTTGAGTCTGCGCCTTCTACGGACTGGTGTGCAAGAGATCCTGTAGACGTGGATTACAGTGTCAGCCAATAGATTGACCTTCTCCTCGAGGTCTATATGGGATGTGATTGTGCTAGGCCTGGCCAGCTTTCCTTATAGTATTTTGTCATAGAGATCCCAGTTTGTGTTCCTGGGATTTCTTAGTTTTTCTCAGCAGTTTGGGGTAGAAAGTTACCCCAAAGCTAAAGTACTTATGATTAGAGAACGAGGGTATATCGAGCACTCTCCAATCCCTAATCAGGGTCTTGCCAGTTGTGTGGAGCAAGATTTCCAAGACGTTTTTCGAAGTGAGCACCCATGAATGTTGGCTCTTCACCCAGATTAGCAATACTTAGACTACTTTGGATAATAAAGTTAAGAAGTGACTCTCATCTGTTATTAATGTCGGCACTGCCCCACACCGAGTGGTGTGCGTTAGCGTCCGAACCTATGGATGGTAGCTAATTTCTCCCTGAGAGCTTTTCCCTCTATCCTTTGGAGCTCTACGGTGGTGCAACATCATCGAACCGCTTCTAGCAGGACGCCAGGAGTAGACGTTGATTGTCGCCCCTCTCTATCGCCACATCAGTCAGATTGCCTGTAGAGAAGTTGACTAGAATATAAGAAGTCATCTTCCTTACCTTCTTGGTTATGCTCGGGATGTATGTGAAAATTTTGTGACGTTAGTCCATGTACCACGTTACCCGACGCTATCTATGGTTCCTGAACTAAGGCCACACCGAACCCGCACCTCTCTAGATTGACGAGGTGCTCGGCCGAAGAGATTTTACTGTGATGGATAATTATTTACACAACCCTCAGCTGTCGCTTCTGGCTCTTGGGCGGGGTTGATTATAGTCTCCATCTCTTCGCTTCGGTTGAGGGAGGTTTCTAGGATCTCTTCAATACCAAGTTCCTTTTCCACCTCCGCCGTTTCGAGTGGTGTTTTCGTCATATGGGTAACGCTTTTTCAGGCGCAGGTACACACTCCCTACACCCCACGGCATTTTCCCGAATCGTGCGTACAATGTATCCTCCGCTAACTTGTTTATTTGGAGGATATAGTTTTGTTCTTCGGCCGTACTGGTCGGCTTCGTGACACGCAACACTGACCAGTCGTTGGTTGGTATCTCCGGATTTTGCCGTTTAAGTAGCCGAAGAGCATCGCTTTAGGTACAGATGGGATGCTGCTTCGGCCCACTATTTCTAATACCGCCCCGTGCCACACGCCTTGGAGTGTCTTGACTACTCCCTTAATCCATGTCAATGTCGGGTCGTCGTAGCATTTCAGGATTTTAAGCTTATTTTGCCAGCCAGCCCCGTCAAAATATGGCATTAGTACGTCCGGTTCAGCGTCCATTTTCGAGTAGCTTCATTCCAGTAGCTTCATTTCCATTACTTTCCGCCTTTCCTCCGTTAGCTGTCCAAGCGCGTTACTGTTGTCGTTCAGTGCCACGATCAGATGTCGTTTGGAAATTTCACTCGCCGTAGCCGCAACTCTGGACATGCTTGGTTTGTGTATCGGTTCCATCCACTTGTTCGCAATCCCCTCTTTTTGCTTTTGCTTCTTGCTGGAGAGTCCTTCGTATTCTTTGGAGCATTGCCGCTTCTTCGCAACATTATCCTCGATCCGATTTACGAACTTCGGATCCGAGGGTGTACATCCAGGATTACCTGCAAAGTGCACCCGGCCCTTCTCCACAGCTTCTTTGACCCAAGCCAGCCTCTCCTTCTCATCTTTCGTGAGGTCGCACTTGTCCGTCAGACCACCGCAGATTTTTACCGCAGCCTTCGCCTTGCAAGCGAAATTTTATCAGAACTGAATTGTACCATTTAAGTGAATAATTCTTGCATTCTTGCATCTCTTTGAATAATTTATGGCTTCTGAGAGACCGGCCAACATGGATCTATGGGGTACATCAGAGAAAAGACTGTTCTAACCACCATTGCTTCCGCAGTTATGGCCATGTTAACAAGTTCCACTGTCAGACTCCAATTAATCCAGCCCGCCTCTCATTCCTTATTTTTTGCGCAGGTCACATCTCAAAACCCAAAGATTGTACAGATACTTTTGAGTAAAGAAGTATTAGGAACAAAAAGAAAGAATTTATCCGAATTTTTTATTCAACAGGACTGAATGTGTTGATACTGTGAGCTGGCAATCTCAATGTCTTCCAACAAATCTAGTACTAAGAAATGGGCAAAATTTTGGCTTAATGAATATGTGTGCAAGCCACGTCTATTTCCACGCCCATTCTTAAAACCGATTGATAATATAGGCATCAAAAGATGCATATTCATATCCATAGCGACAAAAGGTGCAGTAAAGGATCCTTACTGCCACGCCCACCCACTGCATTAAATACACAAATCACTGATTTTGATGATATACCTATTAAATAATCGGATTAATACGAGATACATAAGTAATATATGGGCAGGACTGACCCATGCCGATTGATATTTACCAAACGATTCATCCAATGATTTATAGTGATATTCATCAACTGATTCATATTGATATTCGTTAAATGAGTCAAATTGATATTCATCAAGTGATTCATATTGAGATTCATCCCATGATTCATAGTGATATTCATCAAAATGATTCATATTGATATTCATCCAATGATTCGTAGTAATATTCATCACCTGATTCATAATGATATTCACCAAATGATTCATATTGACATTCATTAAGTGATTCTTAGTGAAATTCATTAGATGATTTATATTGATGCTCTGGGTGACATAAAATATAAACTTATATGGTTATTCGTATGGTTAATAATATTTCCAAATATGACCTTTTCCGATAGAAAGTTCAAGACTAAACCACAAAAGTACGCACTCAGGCAAATCATTTGAAATCAAAATGAAGGAAATGTAACTACACAACACGTCACTTCAAAGTTACTGATGATTACATAATGAAACACCATTAAACTAGATCTCCAAGGTGTAAACTGTGAACATAGTTCGTGGGACGTGGTTCTAGAGAGGAACGAAAAAAGGTAGTTCAGGCACTCACAAAAAATTCGCCCGGCAACACTCGGTTAAAAATGAAATTCAAATTAAAATTTACTCCATGGAATTTATTTCTTAAATGAAGAGATTTTTTCTTAAATATTCAAATATATAATTTTAAAGCATCAATTCTATATCAGTTCAAATGGATCAGTTCAAAGGATGAATGTTAAATAAAAACCAACTACTCAATTTAAGCTGATTCTTCTGGCTCCACTGCAGCCGGTGCCTCTGCAACGGCAGGTTCTTCAGCTCCAGCGGGTTGCTCTACTGCTAATTCCTCCGTATGCACAATCTCTTCAACCTGTTCAGGTTCCTCCACAACAACAACCTCCTCCACAACTACAGGTTCCTCCACAACTGCAGCTTCCTCCACAACTGCAGCTTCCTCCACAACTGCAGGTTCCTCCACAACTTCAGGCTCCTCCACAACTTCAGGTTCCTCCACAACGACAGGCTCATCTAAAACATCAGGCTCCTCCACAGCAGCAGGCTCCTCCACAACTTCACGGTCTTCCACAATGATTGGTTCCTCATCACTTGCATGTCCATCTCTAGATGAAGGCACTTCAAAAATTTCAGGTACTGGCACATCATCTGATTGTTCTCCATCCGCCAAAGCAGCTGCTGCTTCATCTTCTGGAGAAGCCTCTGGTATTTCCTGTATGGCGAGCGGCAATCTATCGCACTTATCAGCGTGGAATTTCTGTTCAAGGTCAAATAAAACAACTTTCGCCACTTCTAACCACTCAAGTGTCATTTCACAAACATCTTCTTCGCAGGAACTCGGTACACTGTGCAGTTCCTGAGTTCTCGCTGCAAGAAGCTCGGTTAAAGATGTTTCCTTTTTCGGTGGATGCAAACACGTAACACCGCGATCAAAGCATGAGCATGAAATGCAGGAGGACGACGTCAAAGACCTCGATCCACCAGGTGAACTGAAGGGAAAAGCAGGGCTTGACGATGAAGGACGCCCCGAGCCACAAGGATCGAGCGATTTGTCAACAGCAACGGTTTGTTGCGACTTCTCCTCATACCCGATGAGCGGCTTATGACTGCACTGATTTGAGATCACGGGTAGAGATTTGTTGCTGACCGTCAGCCACTCGGCCAATTTCACCCTCCACGATTGCTTGTCGGTCTCATTTTCGAGAATATCGTGCAACTGGTCGACAAGTGGCTTTATGAAGGAGGCTTTGCAGAAGTCGGCTTGGTCGAAGTAGCGTATTGGTTCACTAATATCTGCGAGGACAAAAGTATTTACACAACAATTAATGGCACAGTGAAAACTATTTCCAAGGATTACGTGTATTACAATTTGGGAAAATGAAGGATATTTCTCGCCGGGCACTTGTCAGATTTCTGGTGACGTGCACGTTATGCTCCATTTCCACGGAAGAGGTGCTGCAAAGGCATCGAGCAAAAGAGCATTCGAGAATGCAACGGAAACTGGAAAACCATTTACTCACAAATAACAAATCATTGTGTTCAGCAGATCCTCGACTGCATTTTGTTTTGCCAATATGAACGCCTCTGATTTGCCCTTCGACAGCAGAATAACTTGCAGCATGAAGCCCGAATCCTCGGCCAGGTCTTTGTAAAATTCGGCAGCAACTTCGGGTGAAAAGACGACGCGGCGATTTGCCTGGATCTGAAACCCCTTCTCCAGCACATGCAGCAGCAAGGACTTCCGCTTGCCCAGATAGTCCGTCTTTATAATAAGCAAAGTATCCTGGAACATTTTGGTAGGTCACAGGGCAAGAGCAAAACGAGTAGGAAATATTTAACAAGTACAGAAAATATATTCTGAAATAATTGTCTTTGGAATCGATGTTCACTGAATTGATACTTTGCAATGCTTCGAAAACGCTGAGCAGCAAGTGTTGTCCTGTGGGAGTTCCGTTAGTCGAGTACTTGCACGGCTAGTTGCCAAAGAACTGTAGATCGGGGGTGTTTTATATTTTTGTTTAGTTTTATTTAAAATACATAGTTACAGTTGGTTTACTTATAAATTTACAGCAATTTAGAATTTTCTGACTCTCGCGCTCTAATACGGCGTCAATACCTCCTCCTAACTCTTCCGTATGTGTCTTAAGCCAATCGTTTCGCAATGTTTTTCTTTAAATTATATTTTTTATATTAAATGACACTTATTTTAATTCATGCGTTCATGCGTGCTTATACAAAAATTAGGTCTAATTGTAAATCTTGCTGTAAGCCAAATTTGCAATGCTTTTCTTTGCTATCAATGCATTTCATATCACCTCCAAACTTCATTCATTTAGTTGGGTCAACTTAGGAAAATTTTGTAAATCAAATAAAGATGCAGTTAAGTAAGTATTCGCAGCAATTTTAGTTAAGTCAATTTTCATTATAGAACAACTTCAAATAACGTACTGAAGTAATGCTACATTTAAGAACAAACAGAAATTATACTCAGATTTAAAAGAAAAAAGTGAAAATATCGTTATCAAATAAGAAATTCCCGCATCGTATCCTCAATGAAATTAGAAACGGGACTCTTCAGTCAGCTTAAGCTGCAAATGTAGAAGATAAATCAAGGAATTAACAAACATTTAAACGGAATATAATTTAAGAAACGTACCTGAAATTCTAGCGAAAGATGAAGCGGAGCTCTCATTCTCGTAGCACTTGCCAATTTCGGCACAGACTTGAGCCAGTTCCACGTTTGGCTTGTCGGACATGTGCAAAATGCTCGGTCCGTAGATCTTTACCATGTCAGTACACTGAAACACAAATACAATTAGAAAACAAGCAATTATAGATGAGGCAATTCATTAAGTTTAGTGATAAGAGTTCAGACTGGCTGTTCACTAGTTACCGGTCTGCTTAGTTAGTTGGGCGGATCAGAGGGTATCCAAAGAAACTATTGAACTATTGAAACCCTTTCACATATCACACAGCGGAAAATAACTGGCAATTTACCAAGTAGCCAACAGTAATGATGGTAGCCTAATAGCAGACTTGGGCCAAGATCGGCTCATTGCGGTAAGCCACAAGTATTTTACAGGTTAATGTCCAAAGTGGTCATTTGTACTGTATCCATTTGAAAGCAAATGTTTTCCCTCTTTTTTAGTAAAAATCTGTTTCAATAAAATTGTGCAACAAATAAATAATAGTATATAAACAAAACATGGATATCTGCATCAACTTTCTCACTCTAGGGAAATTTTTAAATTTAATTAATGTGTTATATTCGAGTATATATGAATATATATTAATGATATGAACAAAATCCTATTCGGATCCTAGGCGGTTTATTGGAAATGCTTGATTTCTTTCTGCAGAATTCAGAAGGTGCGGTTCTATTACGCCTTCCATGATGTCAAAAGTGAAAAAATCTGTGGAAGCGAATTTTTGATTTTTGGCGGCCGGCATTTTTTTCTTTTAGTTTACCGCTAAACAAGAAAAAGCTCTGAAATTTGAGAAAAACTTAAAATATACTACTACTAAGGCGTGAAGGCCTTCGGAGAGAGGGAGAGAGAGAGGGATAGAGAGAGGGATAGAGAGAGAGAGAGAGAGGGATAGAGAGAGAGAGAGAGGGATAGAGAGAGATAGAGATACATAGAAAGGGAGAGAGATGGAGAGAGAGGATAGAGAGAGAGAGGGAGAGAGAGGGAGAGAGAGGATAGAGAGAGGGAGAGAGAGGATATAGTGAGGATAGAGGATAGAGAAAGAGCGAAGGAGAGGATAGAGAGAGAGAGAGAGAGAGAGAGAGAGGGAGAGAGAAGATATAGAGGATATAGAGAGAGAGGATATAGAGGATAGAGAGAGAGAGAGGGAGAGGATAGAGAGAGAGGGAGAGAGAAGATATAGAGAATATAGAGAGGATAGAGAGAGAGGATAGAGAGAGAGGATAGAGAGGATAGAGAGGTTAGAGAGAGGATAGAGAGGTTAGAGAGAGGATAGAGAGGTTAGAGAGAGGATAGAGAGGATAGAGGATAGAGAGGATAGAGAGGATAGAGAGGATAGAGAGGATAGAGAGGATAGAGAGGATAGAGAGGAGAGGATAGAGAGGATAGAGAGGATAGAGAGAGGGAGAGGATAGAGAGAGGATAGAGAGAGAGGATAGAAAGAGAGAGAGGATAGAAAGAGAGAGAGGATATAGAGAGAGAGAGGATAGAGATAGAGAGAATAGAGATAGAGGATAGAGAGAAGGGGAGAGACGGATAGAGGGGGAGAGATATATAGAAAGAAGGGGAGAGACGGACAGAGGGGGAGAGACGGGTAGAGGGGGAGAGATAGATAGAAAGAAGGGGAGCGACGGATAGAGGGGGAGAGATGGATAGAGAGGGGGGATAGATGGATATAGAGAGAGGGGGGAAAGATGGATATAGAGAGGGGAGAGAGGGGAGAGAGAGGGGAGAGAGAGAGGAGAGAGAGGAGAGAGAGAGGAGAGAGAGAGGAGAGAGAGAGGAGAGAGAGAGGAGAGAGAGAGGGGAGAGAGAGGAGAGAGAGAGGAGAGAGAGAGGGGAGAGAGAGGGGAGAGAGAGGGGAGAGAGAGGGGAGAGAGAGAGAGATCGAGAGACAGCACCATAGTTGGATGACATAATCCCTCATTGATTTCAAGATGGATTTGAAAATGAGTTACTCTCCGCTGATAGTTTGGATGGGCATCCCCATTACCAGTAAAATTTTCTATGATCCCATTGCGTACTTTACAAAAGATGTGCTTAAACCATGTGGACCGTCGTAGAAAATGATTTTGTTGCGTCTCTGTTTCTCCCAATTTACCCCCCACGCAATGGATTGCTTTGTGTAGATATCACAGCTGTTTATCCACTTCAGGTGAAATAGGGACACTCGTTATTGGCTGATTGGAGATTGCTGGTATTAGGAGCAATGAAGCAGGTGCAAACCATCATTTATTTCAAATGGGTGAATATCAATGCAAACCCATTCTATACTTCCAGAAGGAGATTTCAAAACCGATAGCGATCCTTCTTAAGAATCGAGTTCACAATTGGTGTTTCGATTCCAGGCTACACACGCTCAGTCATGTGTAGTTCACAGATCTTGTTCTCCAATTTGATGGCTTTAGGAACGCTTTATTGTCCTCATCCAACAAAGTTTCACCCGTGGACCAGAGATCATGTACTTTTTCTGTTTGATTTTGGATTCTGTATATTGTCCTTCCTTTTTTTTAATTGCCCAGCCCAATATTTCGTTGGAATCTTACTATGGAGGCTGCTGGCTCATTAACAACTCATTTCAAACTCTCCAAAGCAAAAATGCAATTCTCTCAAGGCAAGTTGGGGCAAATATAGACACGGAAAATGTATACAATGATTACATTAGTCAACTAATATGTTGATGCAGCGAAAAGTGCACAGATTCTGTGATATTTGTTACATTAATAATTCAACTGAAATTCATAAATTGCATTTTTTTCGATTATCTCCAAAACTATAAAAGCTATACTCATAATAAAGGGTTTAGTAAAAAGAAATCCATTATTGACGGCTTTATTTAGCATAGTTAGAACGATCCGATTTAGGTAAAATATGCATCGTTTTGTTCGATAACTTGTTGCCATTTTGAAGGTAATTTCCTTATGCCTCTCTCGTAGAAACCCTCGTCCCAATTAGCAAAAATCTGAGACAGTCGATTTTCACAAGCTTCTCTTGAGGCAAATGTTTCACCAGCAAAATTATTCGCCATAGACAGGAGCAGGTGGTAATCACTTGGTGGCAGGTCCGGACTATAAGGTCGATGTATAATAACCTCCCAGCCAAGCTCCCTCAGCTACTGGCTAGTTACTATCGATGTGTGTCGCCTGGCGTTGTCCTGGTGGAACACAATTCCACTCCTATTGGCAGAAGCTGGCCGCTTCTGGGCGATTGTTTTCTTCAGACGGTCTAACTGTTCACAGTACAGATCTGAAGTAAGAGTTTGGCCTAAGGGGAGCAGCTCATAGTAAATGATTCCGTGCCAATCCCACCAAACACACAGCAAAACATTACTGGACGTCAATCCTGGTTTGGCCACCGTTTGCACCGACTTACCACGACCGTTTTCGCTTGATGATGTCGTAAGTCACCTACTTCTCATCACCAGTCACCATCCGCTTCAGAAATGGGTCGACTTCGTTGCGTTTCACCAGCTATTCGCAGATGGAAATTCGGTCCATGAGGTTTTTTGTGTCAAGTCGTGAGGCACCCATACATCGAGCTTCTTTTTGTATCCAGCCTTATTTACGTAGTTTCAAATGTAGTAGTTTTGTGCAATGTTTAGCTCTTGGGCAATCGAAACAATGCTTACGGTTACGGCTCACGGTCGGACTCGACGATTTCCATAATTTTATTAACATTTTCGCCTTCCAGAGCGTGGTGCATCTTTGACATCAAAATTACCGGAACGACGAAACCAAAATTGCGTGTGATTGGCTGTTGCAGTATCAGGGCCATAAACACTATTCACATTCTCAGCCGCCTGCCTTGCGCTTTCGCCTTTATCGAAGAAAAACGGTAAAATATGGCGTATTTTCTCTTTACATTGTATTCATTTTGACGCGCGCTCAAACAAAACTGAGTCAAGAAATCACAAAAACCATCTCAGAAGTTATTTTAGTACAAAATCTTATCTTTTTAACGCCATCTAGCGTAACCCGATCCCACTTATACAACGCGGGATACGGATTACGAAAGCCATCTATTGGAAAAATAATGCATTTATTTTTACTACACCTATTATATTCAAAATTTTATATAGCAATTCTAACAAAATTGAATATTGGCTGCTGAAAAGTTACAAGACGTCAACTAAAAAAACAAGTTTTCATACAATATCTCCTAAACTAATTTTTGATCAGACAAAACCGACGTCATTCTCAGTGTTTCGTAAACATATAATAATAGATCCACACTTTCCTCTTCGTAAAAAAGCGAATGTAATTTCGTGGGCAATGTTGTGATTACTAATGTTGTGTTATGATGCACCGCGTCCAGAACATATTTTATGATGCAATAATAATGTCTTTGACTGGTACCTATGGATACCTGGGAAAACTATGCTTTATTTACTTTCTTTACAATCCAGAAACAATCGTTCCGATCAATTGAAAAGTATAGTTTTCGTCTATTGGATGCAGTGGAAATGATTCAAAATATCTTTGCATCAATAATAAATATTGAGGGAGGGTTCAGTAAACGCACTGATAATCTTACTAGACTGGCACAGTCTTAGTTTTCAGAGGTACGAGTAATTTGTTCAATTTTTCAATTTTAATAAACTTACGATATCGTAGTACTTCGCTGGTATATTCTGGCATGCTACTATGATCATTTCCTGTGAAGTAATGCTGGAGTGATCCAAATGCTGTTTGAAATAGGGGTACAGCAACATAGAAGCACCATGGCAAACGCCGCATTCAATCACATCGTCTGTAAGCATAAATCGAATACTATATGTTTCGAAGCCTTATAACCTATTTTAAGTCTTACTATTGACAATTTTATTCAACCTGGGTTGTTCGGCCAAACACAATTGCATTTTGAGGCAAATTTCCTTTGGTGGCACACTACCAATCATAGCTATAATCGCATTGGCGTATTGATCCACAAATTTGTCGCAACTCTTGGCCACCGTCTTGGGCATGACATTACAAATGCTTTCCACTGCGCGTTTGATCTCATCTTGGGCGGTCTTATTTTTCAGATCGGCCTCCAATTTGGTCATAATAAATTCACAGAGAACACATGTGGGCGGCTCCTGTACGATAATATCGTCCGTGCCAGTAAGGCGGTCGTATTTGATGACGTTGTCGCTACCAATGGGCATGGCAATCACAGTGTATTTCAAGGCTTCGTCAATTTCCACTATAATGAGAGACAGGCGTTAGTTTTATGCTCCCACTTGAATTCGGTTCCATTCCAAACTTACAATCTTCTTGTTCGCTCCACAGGCACAGACCCAACTCGCGACAAATCATTTTCGGTTCCATTTCCATCAAAAGCAGTGCCGCAATTTTGTCTCCATATTTGGCGATGTATGTGTGGCATTTGGCTTGAACGGGCTTGCGCAATTTGTCGCAGGAGTGTTCCAAAGCAGCCTCAATGTCAGCCTGCAATTGGTATGAATGAGAATAGTTTTGATGGCACCTGCTACACAAACTTTACCTTTGTTGGGTGTTTACCAATTCTCTTCTCGGCATTCTTGACAAATTCTTCGCATAACCAACAATTGGGTGCAGGAGCGTCTTCGTGTTGCTTGAACACGATTTCCAAGGGCAATTTGTCGTCGTTGCTATCAATTTCGTTGAAGTCTATAATGAAAGTGTAAGTAAGTCAGTTGTGAATTTCTTGCATGAGAATGAAAACAAGTATAAGCACCTGTTTGCTCTTCGGTGCTGCTGCTACTGGTGGTGTCTAACTCCAAACTTATTCCCAAGTCACTCAAGTCTGTGTTTGTGGCGGTGCACAATTTCAAAGTGACGCAAATCTCTTGCGGGTGGAAGTCAGTAATTAGCATATCAACCAACTCACTGGAATAAGTTTGGACAAAATCAACACATTCAGCCTGAAGCTTGGTGGGCAAGTGACCGCACAAGTGGTCCAAAACATTTTTAATATTTTTCTGTTAAAAGACAAAAAAACCCATTTGAATGAAAGGGAAGAGAACATATTTAATATAAATTTCCACCTTAGACTTGTCGTTCTTGATCCTCGCCTGGGCTTGTTCGACTGCAAATAAGCACAGAGGACAAGTGGGTTTATCAGTTTCGTCCACCATCGATTGATGTGGCGCAAACACTTCCATATCACCGTGGTACTCCTCATTCTTAGGACACATTTGCATTTTCGGGCAGATCTCGCGTGGATCCAAGCCTTGTATGAGCAACGCTATAACAGCGTCACCATACATGTCGATGAAATTGTGGCATTCGCCGCGTATACTGGAGGGCAGTTTGTTGCAGACGCCATTAACGGCTTGCTTGATTTTGTCCTCAGTGGCAGCTGAGGCCAATTCTTCTTGAATGAAGTGCAACAAATATTCGCACATAGTACACAAATCTCCGCCTTCCACTAGCAAGCCGGGATTAACTGCTCCCATCAAATGGTCAATCGGCAAAGCCATACTTATCAATTCGTCCTGTGTGAATTTCGGTTCATGAGCGCCCAACTTGCGTATGCTCACCTCTATCTTAGCTGGCGCGAAAGTGGGCAACAATGGCCTAATCTCACCTTGGTGTGCGGATTCTTTGCCCTTGGGACAAACGCCAATCAAGAAGCATGCTCCATCCGCATTCAGATCATTGACCAAACTATGATAGATGACGTCATAGTATTGCTCCACAATACTCACACATTCGTCCTTAAATCCCTTAGTTTGTTTGCACAGACCCATGAGTACCTGCTTGAATTCAGTCTCGGTGGTGTTGGCCACAAGCACATCACGCAAATGCTGCACCAATTGCTGGCACAATTCACAAGGTATATCATCATCATTTGCGGACACCAAATCGATAGTGTCTTCCGCCTCCTTCACGTCCTCAGGGTGCTGATGATAACGGTTGGAGCAGACGCCAGAGACATGGCAAATCCCGGCTGCGCTCAAATGTTCCTTGAAATGGTTGTAAATATCGTTGAAATATGTGAGCACAATATTCGCGCACGCATCTGAAAAGGAGGACATCTCCCCGCAAAGATATAAAATATTCTCCAGTACATCATCACGATTGGCCGAGTTGAACTTGTCGGTTATGAACGAGGCCACATGATTGCAACTGCCACAGGACAGAGAGCGTTTGGCAGCAACAGTGGTAATCTCTACATTCTCAACGGGCTTAGCAGGTATTACATTAGTTGGTCCTTCGGTTAGTGAGCCATCGAGGGCAGCGCCGTAGTAAGTCATTAACAAATGGTCAATTTCCACATTATTACAGAGTCCAGCAACCGAGCAAACTTGCTGCAAAGTCACCAAATGTTTAAATGGATATCGCTATAAATATAAAATAATGCAAATATAACTTACATCTGGATTCATTTGGGAAGAGAGTGCCTCCACGAGCTCAGGTATAAAATTATCGGCCAGTTTGCTACACTCCTTCTTCACCACCTTAATGGGAATGAGATTGCAGGAACCTTCCAGCACCTCTTTCAGCTCCTCCACTGTTTCATTACTACGCAGTTGATCGCGTGCCTGCTGCACCATATCCTTACATATCTGGCAAATGGAGTCATTGTCTTCGGGTACGTTGCTCTTCTCCCAAACGGTTTGAATGCAATGACGTACAGCATTGCAACCCTTGGCGCTTCTGTAAACAAAAGCAATATGTTGAGTTCACTTGTCACTAAATATTGCTAATAATAACAGTTAAGATACTAATTTTTGTATATATATTATCTACGAGTCACAGATTTTTCAATGGTAAAGAAATGGTTTTGGTCGGCGTAATCGTATATAAGATAAATTTATTTGAAATGCACAAAGTACAAAGGTTTTAAAAAAATGGAAGTAAAATAGATTGGGATTGTCTGAACTTCTTTCGGTGATTTTTTGTTTTGGAAAACAGCATCAATTGCTCTCAAATATCAATAGTGTTGCCCTTTAGAATATAAGTAATAAATAACAGACAGTTTATTTATACTATGACCTTCATGCCCTAGACACATTCATTTCAAGTATATCAAAAGGAACTCTACCGTCAGAATAAAAAAATTATTAAATCAAACATAATTCATTTGGATTAATAATAAAGGATGCAGGACAGGCGTAGTTAATTAATTTAACCAAATATTATCCAATAATCAATTTCAGCTGAATATGCCAATATAAATTTGGCTAATTGTAACCAAATCATTAAACTATTCACGACACCATACCAACAAACTTAAAGCACCCTTATCCAATTGCACAGCGTTAAGTGAACTCGAGGAAGCGATAATAAACTGCGACTCGCATGACTCGCTTGACCCGCATTGCGACTCAAATTTAAACAAAGAAAGGCAAAATTATCCATGCAGTTGTGCCATGCAAAAAGAAATATTTATGCATGTAATTCCCGCTCCTGGTTCCACCATTTCAAATCAAATCAGACAGAGTCCAACCATCGCACACCACAACCCTTCGGAGTCTTATCAGCGGCATTTGCTGAGATGTTGCTACAAAAAATAAAAAATTTGAGCAAAATAAAATAAACAAAATAATGAAATAAATCTTAAAAACATGCAGATGCAACTTCCTAATATTTATAATTCAAATTAGCAAGTAAGCAACAAAATTGGACCCCGAGAGAAGTGAACTGCAGCGAGGGGCGTGCACACAAATGCGATTCGCTTTATCTCATTTTTTGCTTCGAAATCCGCAATCGAAATTTTGTCCGTTGGCAAACCATTTTTCACCACATTGGAAACAAAAATTCATATACGTTAATGCTATATTCAGCGATAAAATTGAAAATCAAATAAACAAATGAAATGAAATGGCAGTGGCCATGACTATGGATAAACAAATGCGACACTGACTGCCAAAAGCACAAATCCACAGGCGAAGCGGGGGTGGGGGCACGAAGCGAACTTGGTAAACACGACCAAATACGCGACAGTTCCATATTCTCAAGAACTAATTTTAAAACAAAGAGTTCAGTACACTTACGCTGGCGGCAGCACAATTCTAACAATGATTATTGTTTCCTCTCTCAGACGAAGCTCGAAACCACTTTCCGTATCAGTTGGCCGTTGCTCTATTGGGTCTTATCGCATAAGCAAATAAATTGTACAGTATGATTCCTAATAACAGATGCAAATGACACTCCAATGGCGATTAACTAGGAATCTTCAATAGTAATTATTTCAGCGGATAAACTATTTTCCACAAATGAAATCAATCACATTATTGATTTGTCTCATCTTTCACAAGAACAAAATAGAACATTGATACCGTAGTAGGACTGCCTTACACGAAAAGAGCAAATAAAACCATGTTACTTTCGGTTCAATAGAGTATAATCAAACTCCACCAGAACTGTCTTAGACGAAAATTGCAAATGGTTATTGAGCTTTGAGGCATGTTACTTCCTACTTAATGGAGTATAATCCAGTTCACCAGGACTGTCTTAGACGAAAATAGCAATTGGAAATATAGCATTGAGCCATGGTACTTCCGACTTAATGGGAGTATGATCAAGTTCCACCAGTACTGCCTTAGACGAAAATAGCAATTGGAAATATAGCATTGAGCCATGTTACTTCCGACTTAATGGAGTATAATCAGATTAACCAGGACTGTCTTAGACAAAAATAGCAAATGGACATATAGGTTTAAGGCATGTTACTTTCGGCTCAATAGAATATAAATAATATGCACCAGGATAGACAAAATCAAAAGTACCAAAAGGAAATATAGTTTTGATCATGTTGCAGTCGTCTATAATATAATAGAGTTTAATCAAGTTTCACCAGGACTGCCTTAGTCAAAAGTACCAAAGGAAAATATAGCTTTGAATCATGTTGGAGTCCGCTCAATAGAGCATTATCAAGATTCACCCACCCGCTTAATTTTTTGGCATGGGCATTTGCTGTAGAGTCGCTTATGGAGGAACTGATTCACACTCCATAAGCATACTGATGCTTTTTCGCATGATCTCCCAACATTTTCTAGCCAAAAGTCTGCCACAATTGTTACAAATCACTCGTCACGCTCCCAGTTCGAATTAAAAGTCTCGTCATGGATCCGCTTTTCGAAGTAATCTATTCTAGTTCTGATGTCGTTTTTCACACGATCCTAATTAAACATTTACTATTTTTATATGGGCATTTCCTTTACAGTTGGGTGGATAATTTTCAATTTAATTGAGATATAGGGGGACATTCTGACATTAATTTGCCTAATTATATAAAGCAAAAACTCAAAACTAATCAAGTGGACTTGCAATATTGTGCCAATTATTATTTCGTTAATTGCGTCACTTGTCCCCAGTGTAATATGTCCCCTATAGATGCAGCAAAACGAATGGGTAACGAGTCATTTTAATTTGAAGGATACATTCAGGCTCCAATAAACTAAATACATCAGGCAGCTCGTTATTTAAATGAGAGACTTTATAAACCATTATTGATATATTCACTCTCTAAACTATGGCGCTAAGTTGTAACAAGTACAATAATATTATATATGCATAATCGTGCTTCAAACTTTTTAACCTCAACGTATTTTATGTGCACTTCCTGAAAAGTCGACAACAAAAAATAATCTGGAATTTCACTATTCAAAATAAGACTTGGGTATATGAAAAATAACCACAATAAACATTTTGGCGAATAGGAGCATTTTGGTGTTCTTCATAACATGACAATATGGTTTTGATTCCCCGCAAGCTAAAGAACCAAATGATCCCATGCTGGACGCTTGCGAAGGTGTGCGATCTTACACGATTTTGCAAATATTTCCATTATCAGCGAATGTGCAAATTCTCGGACGTGCTTTTCGCAGAAATGAGATACAAGCCAGTTTTATAACAAAAGTAAATTAAACAGTTCTGATTTACATATTTACGTTCGATTACTGAATCTCAGATGTTCCTGCAAACATAATGAAAAACGATGCCGACAATTCCAGCTCAGGTTGCCAGCTGCGCAGCCAGCTCCCTTTGCACTGCTGCTGCAGCGACCAGAACGCATTTGTCACGCATTAGTCATGCGGCAAATACAGCTTATTACATGATTTGCTTTAAACTGGCTTTAATTAAATTACCGATGAAAACTGCAAACGAACTTGTGGGCAAATGCGGGGGAAACGGCACACCAAACACAACAAAATGGTTTTTTTATTCCCAGCTGCCACAATCGAACTATAATTTCGAAATGCAATCACAAAAAGGGAAATAATAGGATGTACATATGTATGTGTACATATTAATAACAATTTAAAATAGAGAAAAACTGTGTTAAAGTGTAACGAAAGGTTATCAAAGTTATTTTTCCACTTGAGCATTCATTATTCGCATTTTGCTAAAACAGCAGAAATAGCGTATGCGGCGTAGGGCACAATAATCGCCACCGCAACAGCAGATTCGAAATTGATCAAGTCGCCGCCGCTCGCTCGGCTTTTTGAGGTAGAAGCGAAATACAGATTTTAGTTTTCTTATCATATCATTTTATTTGGCGTGCTTTGTTAACAACCACAAACAAGAACAACAAATGAGTAACAACTGTTTTGTAAGAGTGAAGGGGGGGCGTAAGAGACGCAGCTAACTGCGAGGGTGTTTTACTTATGTATGTATATTTATTTTGTTTAGTTTCCATTTGAAGTTTTCTTTCTGTTATTTTTGTAATTTTATTGTATTTTTACATTCTGCAGCGGTTGCTGGCCTATGACGTCGACAGCGCAGTTAGCGTGAACAGACAGCGAAGTCGCAATTATTTTCATTTAACACCTCATTTTGTTTTTGCGTTGTAAAACAAATAATCAAAGCCAATACTAAAGAAAAATAAAGTCCAAAAATATATTTTATCAAACAGTGACTTACTCTAAATTGGTGCACCAGTAGGATGGGCCCCAGGTGCACTTCTTAGCTCCAACCAAGCGGTGCTCATCGCTCAAGGGGATTGCATTTGCTGCAAATGCACCTGTAAAATAAAAAAAAAATCATTACTTTTATCAATTCTAGTTTATTGTACAATTTTTACAAGTCATTTACACACAAAGACGCAAAAGACAAACAGAATTTTCCGCTTACCGAATAGAATAACAATGGCACAGAGGCCAGCGTTAACACTTTTCATGTTGCACAATTTTTCTACGATTTTGTCACTTTTCTACACTTACAAATTTCTTTCTATACCACCCAATATTCCAATTGAAAATACGAATATTTTAATAACTCTTTAAAATAAATACTTGGAACTTATTAATTTCCTTTGTTTTTCAGGGAATCTCCTGACAGTCACACAACCAGTAGACTTCGAATGCAAAATTATGAATAATTTGGCTGAAAACCGAAATATGCAGAAGTTAAAAGCGAAAGAGAGAGAAGTGCTTATTAGTCATAACATGCTGTTATTTAACAGTAACATTTAAATGACATTACCGAGCGTACATTTTTTCCAACCGCGCAAAATCAACGCTACGAACAGAAACCGATAATGCACCCTGTAGTCCACAGAGTGGTATTTATAAAGAAAACACAAAATTCGCTATGAAATTATTGGCTGTAGGAAACGGATGAGAATTTATTGTAATTTGGTTTATTTAATTGCATTTATGGTTCTTGTCCCGTTTGCTAAAATGCTCAATATTTTGGCCGGTTGCTTCGGAATCTGGCATTCCAGGGTTCTATTGAGACACTGATGAATTAAAAGAAATCCGATCTTATCAATCTTATGAGCAATTTATTCCGTTGGTTGAAATATATAAATTTAAATTTGATTTTAAGCCGATGTCGGTATTAAAAATTATTAAAAATCAGTACAGAACTACTACTATTAATCTATTAAACTTTTGCTTTTCGAATAATTTTACTGTCCGTACCATTATCTCCTAGTTATATTACATTCTTACTTTCTACCTGGATCCATGGCATCGCTCAAAAGAAAGGAAACCACTTCTCCAGATATGGCGTTTTAAGGATTTTATTATTATTATTATTTTTATTATTATTATTATACCTTACATCATAATTAATGATGTGTCCAAGGGGTTCGCTGAATGAGTACTGTCAATTAAGGTTTTCGACTCGAAAGGAAAAATATTGATAGCAGCATTTTTAAGACTATGCCCGGGACAGGCTGAAAACATTGACTCCCCATTTTAAGGATTTAATTTATATGAAAGTTGGCAAATCTGTCCTCTTTATGTTCACAGAATAGTTTGAGCAACCTAAATTCCACAGATATTAGAATCAAATCCAGTTATTTAAGCGCGTCTAAAACTGAATATTTTTGAAGCAAACATGGCCAATATTACTAACATTATTGTATGATAGGCCGGAAATGGGAGTGGCTAATAACTGATTTTTATGACTGCATTGTGTCTCTTGATATTCCTATCACGTGTGTTCCCGGTAACCTTTGTTGAGGTTTCATAATATAAACTGGAGTACATTGACCAATTTCGTTCATATCTAACAACAGGCTGTTCAACTATATTGTTGTCATAGGACGCTTAACACGTGCTTTGGTGATGACTCCAGTTAATAAAAAAATATGTAAATTTGAAAAAAAGAATATACTCTTATAGAGAAATAAATAACTTCCAATAATTTATTATTACATGAAATAACAAACAATACATATAAAATATATATACGACCATTTGAATGGGTCAGTGGGCTAAGAGAAATACAGAGAATAGATTTTCAAAAGACATTGCCCAAATTTTATGGCCAAATGGAAACTGTTCAATATCTGGGAAAACATAGAATCTCTGGAAAAACATAGAAAAGTCAGCAACAGTGAAAATATGCTGAAACCTGAGAAACCGATTAATGAATTTTCTTCCTCATCGTCCTGGTCGTATTTCTAAAAAATTAAAGAGAATAGAATAATGAAAATAGTTATAGATGCCAGACGTGTGGTTCCAAAGGACCAATTCGATCGAGCAAGTATATTGAAGAAGTGATCAAACTGGACACGTACTCGAACAAAGGAGTAACCAAAATGCTATTTTACTGAATGTTTCTCATATATTTCACCAGGTTCAATGTAGCCATTGACCCACTGTAACCATTAAGGGAATAGTAGATTGTGAAATGAGAACGTGTTTGAAAAATTATCTGAGTTCTGGGAACCCAATTCCTCAAGTTTTATTTCATCGTTTGAAAATTGATGGTAATATAAAAAAAAATACATAAGTTGACTTTAATGGAGGGAGGCGTGGCTTTTATCCGATCGACCCCATTTCTTGTGAATGGCTTTGTAGCATCAATACGTACTAATATAAAATTTCGCCCAAAAATATTGTTAGGTGGGAAGCTATAAAAAAGTGTCAATAGTGGGAGTGTTTAGTAGGTCCCACATAACTATCAAATTGCGTCACTATTCCATCAACTGGACCGAACTTATAGTCAATATAAAAGAGGTGAAAAAAGTCACATATATTAAAGGTAGGCGTGGTCTTTGTCCAAATCGGCTGGTTCTGTATCTTTGTCCAGACAATATTTTTGCAAAGATAACTCTACCGGTATAGAAAAAAAGTGGTCACAGATGGACAGACGAGCAGATGACAGACGAACAGAGGCAGAATGGTTCAGAAAGTGATTCTGATTATATCTGTATATACATATATGTATGTCCATACCTACCACGTCTCCTTCTTGTAGTTGAAAGCCTTTTCAACCGCACAAACTTAGTGTACCATTTTCACATTTTTTAAAGGTAAAGGGTATAAAAAACAAAGAGCAACAAGCCTCTTGCATACAAAACTCCTAGAAGAAAAATTCCCCCAGTTCGTCACATGATTCAATATTTACAAAAATCAAAGTTCGAGACACAACTTTCACAATTCATTTAAGGAAACCCCATTTCTCAAGGAAGACTTAAAAATTAGTTTAAACAATTTGAAAGCCAATATAGTAGGAAGAAGTGGGGTTACACAATGGAAATTTAAGAATTAACCGAATCAATTTGAGAAAAGAAGATGGGCTCATTTGTGAGGTACAAGATTGTAGTCCAAGACAATGTATTTAAACATTCAAACAGACACAAAGTGAGCGTACGTGAGCCTGATAACTTAACACTAAACTTTGTTCCCAATTTCCGCCGTGGTTGTTGGCCTTTCTGGTGCAACCGAGTACTAAACATTTATCTTGTCTGTATAATGAGTGAAAGGCGACCGATGGCTTCTCAGCGACGGGTGCAATGTTCGAGTTTTCCATGTCTTGATACTACACAGTTTATGCTCCAAATCTCCATCTCCGTAAGTCATTAATTTAGTTAGTTAGTCAATGTGGCTGTCCATCAAGACATCACTTAGGCCTTAGACCCATTGTGCTACATTATATATTATTGTCATTAATAAACGACATGAAATGTGCATAAAATTAGCTTAGCTCATACGCCCTCTACGCTAATGCAAGTATATATCACACAAATTTATGTATGCAATTGAGGGTGTGTGTGTGTGTGTGTGTGTGTGTATTTTAATATGAAAATTATGAAAAAGTTCTACAAAATGCTGATTAATTCAATGTTGAAAATAATTACGGGTTTTTATAGGCAATGCAATCACGCCAACTGGCAGCAGAAAAACTTTCAGAAAAATGGGCTCTTAAACGGCCTTGAACTCTATTTGTCGCTGCGAGAAGCAAAAACTCCGCGCAGTCGCATTAAAGCTATAAAAATGCAAAGTTAGCCGGTGTCGACGCCTACGGAGGGAGGCGAGTTGCAATGGCCAGAGCGCCGTTGCATGGTTGCAGCGATGGAAGTGTGATTGATGCCATTCATTCCGCGCATTTATCAATTATGCTTGATTTGTTAATTGTTATTAGCATTGTTGTTGTTCTTTATTAGCCATATTGTGTGAGGGGATGTGTGTGTGTTAGTGTGTGTGGGAGTGTTAATGTATTTCAAGCATTGCCGGCAAAAGCACAGAAGCCGCCCATTGTGTGCCTGGGAATTTTTGACGCTTTGATGATTTTGTTAAATAAATATTTTGACACGCTTAATAAAAATAAACCGTCATTCAGCAGCCAGAAAGATGCAATTTAATTGTTGGCTATTTTCATTTCATCAACAACAAAAGCAACACAACAGCAGCAACAACAACAACAGCAGCATCAGCAGCAACAATACAATGGCAATGGTTGGTTGCATTTAATTGAAGTGAGGTTTGATCGTTATCAAAGGCAAGTTTCCCAAAATTTAAGAGTAATTTAGAAGAAACTCTCACAGTAGTGGGGTCAGTGTTAAACCCAGACAGAAATTGAAAGGCTAAATAAGAGTGCGAGTAGGTTAAAATATTTGTTATTAAAACTTCGTAAATGTATAAAATGAAAATGTAAGTATGCAAGTATTCTTTCTCCCTTTATATTGGTTTGTTCATAAGGCCATTTGTTTTTTCCACGAACACATCGCATCACATTTCTGTTCTGTTTGTTCCATAAATGCAATACCACTAAATCCACCCTTAATTTTGAAGTTTTTCGAAAAGGTCAAAGAAGGCAGGAAATTTTCCTTTAGTTTGAAATTTGATTCGTGTGCCTTTTTGTAAATTTTGAACGATTATAGTTCTCATTTAGTTTATGTTTATGTTGGTTGATATATTGCTTTGAGAGCTAGTGAAATCATACTTACCTGGCGTAGGGGTTACCTTGATCACGAAGGCGGTTCCCCCGGAGTGAGGCTTGGCCATTGCACATTCGGCTGAGTTGACCTCCGCGATTATTCCTAATGCGAATAACTCGTGCGTGTAATTTTTGGTAGCCGGGAATGGCGTTCGCGCCGTCCCGACCTTTATTGATACATTGAATATTTTTTGATTCTTTATAATTCATATAATTTCCGAGGCTCGAGTTTTTCCAAAGGATATAACAAAAGTGTAACTTTTACTAATTTATAAAGTTATTGAATTGCAAATCTTCGCCGTCCTATGGTAGAGCGACTTTGGGCTCTCAGGACGATATTATTTATTTCATTTCAGTCGTTTTTCATAATACACGGTCATTAAAAATCGACCCTCTATAGAAAATCCATAAGCATAGGACTATTTTGCTTACTTTTACCTACAGACCATAGAGACGGGATATTTAAACCAGAGGACCATAGAGACGGGACACTTAAACGTCAAATTTTTTAACGTTTAAAAAAAACTTTCTTTGTTTATCATTAGTTGCCTATATGGATAGGTTTGTTTATCATTGGTTAACCAGAATTCTGAAGAAAATTAGCCACACTACTATAGTTTTGCACACTTGTTAGTGTGCTCTAAACAAGAGCCATTTCACTGTATTCTCTGCTTTTACCATCTTTTACTTATCGACTTTTTCCGATACCAAGTAGAGCAGGTTATCGTATTAACTTGGTATGGGAAGTAAAATATCGATGCCGATCGTTGTTTCAGGGGAAAATCAAAATATCTATAAAAATAGTGATCCTTATTTTAGGATTATTATACACTACTTTGTGGTGTAATTGAAGGTGGGCTAATGTGTCAATCCCTCAAAAGCTGGTATTAGAGATATGGGTATTTACGTATGTACATAAATTGTTGATCAGTGTCAATTGGGTGTAAATGTCGATTGCGATGAACCTATCTGCGTTTGTCTGTACATAATTCTTGTTACGAGCATAGTCTAAGTATTAACAACAGATTGACGAGGTGCATAGATTTTGAATTACTTCAGAACACCAGCACGCCCACTTACCATAAAATTATGTTCTTGAGATCTATGTAAAATGAGGTGAAAATCGGACCACCACGACCACGGTTTTTATAACTTATTTTCCTGAGAAGACCAAAAGCTACTAGAAACAGTCCAACATTTCCTTGTAGAGCGAATTTGTAGCTTTGCGTATTCCAGCTTCCTTCTTGATATTAATTAATTATAGTTTTTAATTGAGGAAATTACTAATAGATGAAATTTACCGTTAAACATTGGTGTGTGGTGTGTTTATAACATTGACTAAGTACATTATTTACTTGTTGTTATTAATACCTACCCTTTATAGCAGATAATGCACTTCAGAAACAGAAGAGGAACTATAGATAGTTGATCGCCAGCAGACAAATTAGTCACTTTCATGGTGGAATGACTCTACCAAGTGCATATTGAGTACCTGCCTTCACTAATTTTATTTACTCATGATATATAATTCACATGATATATAATGAGGATATATAATTATAAACAGAGCGAAAATGTACCCGCAAAAGTGATGTGTTCAACACCTTTGTGATTTGTGACAACATAGATATCTAATTTGTCGTTCCTGGCTCGTCCTATTTGTAACACCTGGTAGAATACACCCATTACGAATCACTATGGTATCTTTGGGTTTATTGAGATATGTCTCCTTATTTAGTATGCATTTTATTTCTATCGTAGAAATCTAGATAGTAAAGCAAAGTTGCTAAGTATGTAATTAGTTCGGAATGTAGACACCCCATAACAGTGACCACAGTATCTATTCTACTGCTTCTTTCTTTTCATGTTGATCTGCGCTATACCGATGGTGAAGTGGATGGAGTTTTTATAACTGTGAATTGTCAATTTAATAACCCTTTTGAATTTGGTGGGTAGAAGCAGATTTCATAGTTCTAAGCAAGTCGTGGTATAAGAGCCTTACATTGTCTGTTGCCTGTGGGAGTATTAAATTCAGGCAGTATACGAAATGCATTAGCAAAAGATCTTAGTTACTTTATTATCAAAATAATATATATGCATAAAAAGATCCAATCATTCTATAAAAGTATTTTTCATTCGTGTATGAAATGCGTATACATATATTCTTTTATCAATTTGTTATGCTATTAGATCGATCACTGTATTATTATGTTATTATTATTATTATAATAACACTCACATTAAATATATCCCGGATGGATTTTTTATAGGAATTCATAAGTACTTGTTTTGCTTTATGATAGTATAGTTGAGTATGATAAGTTAACAACATTTATTTATCGACGGCAAAGAATTCGCTGATTGAACCGCTGTCAGAGCAGTAAGGCATCCCCTATTGTACTTCCCTACACGAGAAAATGCAGATATGCGTAAATTAATTGAGAAATCCTAATATATACGAAAAATGGAAGAGTGGAACAACTATACTCATAATTATAAATCGTATAATCGAGAAGGAATCAAACCCACCTATCCAGGATTATGCACAGCAAATAAAAATTGTAGTTCGACTTCGGTTGGGACATGCCTCATTTTCGCACGAACACTTACTGCGTCGAGAACCAGCGGCAAATTGTCAATATTGCACCGGACACAGAGCTTCAACAACTCATTTATTGAACGAATGCAGAGCTTTCAGTGCAATTAGAAGGGAAGTCCCTACTAATCTTTTAAAAAATGTGACTATAGATAGTATAAAATCAATAGCAACCTTTTTAAGTTGTATAAATTTCAAAAATAAAATTTAAAATAATAATAGATTAAGATCGAGTCGAAGGCCCTGGCAGCCAGTACTCATTAATTGTATTTATTGTAATAATGAATTTATTAGAATAAAGTGTAATAATAATAATAACATTTATTTAATCCACAACTTAAGAACATTTTAAATATTTTAACAGGTTTCATTTTCAAAAGTAAAAGACACTTATCGTTTCGGTTTCCTAGTCCCAACTGCTCAAATATTACACGATTCATCTGCCATCGAGTTCATTCCTACACACTCGAAAGTCAAGTCCGTTTATGGCAAAGACGCTATTCTCATTTATGATTTACGACTTTTTTCACTTGCTGTTAGTTGTCTTGACCTATTGTTTATGACTTGTCACTAATGGTAAATTTTTCTAGACTTGCAACATTTATGAATCCGATCATAAGGAAGTATTTCGTCACAATATCGATGGTTCCCAAACATCGATATTAACTCGACTGGAAGTTGTATGTAAATACTCAATACCACTTTAATTTTAAATTGTATTAAATATATTCGAATTGTTAACAACACCTTGAGAACTGAACGCTTGAAACCAATTTAATGATCCATGGTTTTATAATTTATGAGACCTTCTTTGTTCTGAATTAAATAATTATTATTATTAGGAGATACTCGTAGCACGTTCCTATAGCTAGTCTACTTTTTCACAATCGAAAAGAAACTTCGAATTATCAGACACACCTAAAAACAAAGAGATAACTTTTAAATACTAATCTACTTATACGTTTGTATTTAACTCCACCTGACTTTTAGTTAAACAAGATGTTTACGTTGACCTTTTGAATAAATGGTATTCCCAACGTTTCAATTATTAACTGCTGCCCGTACTAGCTCATGGTATTAAAAGGTGCAGCAGCAGTATGGTTGGTTCTGCACCGAGTCGGATAAAACCAGGGGCACTGCACTGGCTGCCGTTTCTATGATTAAAGTATTGTAAGAAATGCAAAGCTTGGGACTGTCTAAAATACCAATAGTTAATTGAAGAGAATATATGTTCGTGATCTCGTGATCCCCACATTTCTTCAGAGACTTAAAAGACGTTACCTGCAGAGTAAACGAACGTGAGCTTTCGACAGAAGACGTAACCCTCTTCACTAATTGTAATTGAGAATGAAATTGTAGGACAACCAAATCGTAGATTGTTGAACATTGTGAAGCATTCTCTTTACTTAGTTGAACCAAAGAGTATTCATACATAGAGATTGATTCACTCAAAATTTTGTGTAATGGAAGTGAAGGCGATTTCACAAAAATCGGGAAGCGAGATGCAAAGTGTGTATTTATGTTCGAGGGGTTTACTAGAAAACCTCTCGAACAAAATGTTAGCAACAATAATTTGGTTCGTCATGCGAGCTCTATTTATGCATACTCTTCGGTTGAACGGACTGAACGTAATCTTAGAACAAAACAATTCTTTATGAAATTTTCAGTCAACGAGTGAATTGTGTCACTCACGGAGGTGCAAAAACCGCATTCTGTATGATGAAAGGCGAATTGCGTTCATTGTGACAGGTTTCGTGCACGGAGAATTTTGCATCGCCATTATACTCGCTTGTATTATAGCAGCATAGCTTCTAATTACGAGTAATTTTATTAGCTGTGTTTTATTTGAGCTTAAGTGGTTTTTTTCAAAATTTTTAAAATTTTTATTTTGTTGTTTTAATGTATTTTAATCTATAGAAATAATGAAGCATCACTTTATTTACTGCCCGAGCGCTATAAAGAATTCGTGAGTTAGATAGAAATAAAATTCGAATGCAGCCATAAAGCATCGCCAACCAAAATGGTGCCGAACAGAACCAATTGCGCGGCTGCGCACCGCATCGCACTACGCCAAGTGCAATCAGAACCCAGTCTCAGAACATTGACTCACTAGAAGCCGAGGTCACTTTTCGAGGCAACTTCGGTGGCTGTGGCTGACACTCAAATGCGGTTTGCAGCCACGTTTGCGTCCAAATTTGAGGTTGAATAGGAAACTTGACTTTAGAGTAGCTTGGCAATTATTTTCATTCTCCGCCGACTTTATTTGCAGCCAAGTGCATGGTGCCAGTTGCTGGCGGGCTGTTTGGAAAACGCTTCAAACTTGACTGTGGCATTGAAAGAGCAATTCGAGATTTTTCGGTGCCAAATCAATCGCATAAGGCCGCTTGAAATACAGGTGCAGGTGTGTGAGTATTTTTTAAGTGCGTTCTAAATATATTTAAGTTTCGTCAAGTCTGGGCACTTGACATTTGGAGGAAGGCCATTGTTCTACCAATCAAATGCAAAGGTTCTCAAAACTCGTTATTTTTGAGATTGAAAATTTGCTTTGCTACAAATTAGTTTGTTTTGAGCAAATTATTCGGGGTGGAGTTTTGGGTTTGTAAGTCAGTATGGGAGGAATTTTGCTATGATTGTCCTCCTAAAAACTCTTCTTTCTCGTCTCTTCGAGAGAAAAAAGTCCGCGGCTCACTACTATCTAGGATAGAAATACATTAATTTTGAACATTTCAAGTGTGTATTTTCGGAGGAATCATATTGACAATTTGGGCCAGGTGCATTCCTGATTCTGTACCGTGACGACCATCTGTATGCTTGTGGTAACTTTTCTCCCAAACCATTGGATATATTTTCATGAAGCTTGGTATTTAGGATTGCTGGCACTTTAATACAGCAATGAAAAAAGATGCTCTCCCTAATTCCACATGTAGACTCTTTACTTAAAATAAAAACAGCTTTGCTTTTATTGATGATGCAATGACACAAATTGGTAGCAAGCTCATAATAAGCTTTATGCAAATTATGGCCTATACTATACCCGTTGTTTCTGGCACCGAAGGAGGAACTCATACCTACAGTTTCTTTTGGAAGAAAGTATAAAGTCAGCTTCCCGCCGAAGGAACAATGGAGAGATCCAGAACTACTTTCTTCACCGACGGCTCCAAAACTGAAAAGGGAACTGGGGCTGGCTGGCATCTGAATGAAAATGTCAGCTGCTTCTCGACTATGGGAAGTATGGCAACGGTATTCCAATCGGAAGTGTTAGCTACACTGAAGGTAGCGGAATTGGTGATTGAGAAGAAATGTCAAGGTAAGGAGATTAGAGTCTGTAGTGACAGACAAGCTGCACTCAAGTCCCTAGAGAACGCGTTAACCACTTCAAAAATTGTCCAAGAACGTAAGTCAAGACTTAACTTTATCGCAAGGTAAAATTTACTTGAACTTATTTGGGTTCCGGGGAAAGCTGATGTATTGGCAAACTGTGGATCTGCGGATACTCCAATGGGACCAGAGCCATTTATCGGTATAAGTTTAGCATGTGGTATTGATTCCATCAAGAGCCATGTGAATAATATTCATAAGGACCGATGGTGCAGTTTAGTTGCCAAAACCAAGTGCTTCTTAGAGAGCCCAAACAATAGAGTTGCAGATTTTCTTCTAACATTACGAAGGAAAGATCTTCGATCATTGGTTGGGGTAATCACGAAGGCATACTCTTTGGGGCCATCATATGGCGACCATAGGCATCATCGAGAATCCAAACTGCGCCTCCTCTCTGGCGGAAGAACAAGTCGATACAGGGTATTTTCTCTGCGCTTGTCCTACCTTTGCCAGAATGAGGAGGCGTATATTAGGGTCAGATGTTTTGGGAATGGATAACGTAGATTTCTTATCCCTGGACAGACTTCTGAGAATCATAAAAGAGACAAAGAAGTTTGAAAAGGTGTAACTTCCTTTCCAAAATCATTTATCTCCCCCCAAATATTTTTCCAGGCTTACAGTACAATGGGCATCAATGTCTGAGTGGTTGGAGGCCTCTTTCTTCGGGGGCTCTTCTTCCTACCCCACTTCTATCTATCCATATATAATATGATCTCATATTTATGTACAATGTGTAAAATAGAAAGTGATTCTTCGAACACATTTTGTGAGAATGTTCTAACTCAGATTTATCCATCTAGAAGGCTTTATAGTACATCCACATAAAACATGGAATATGAACAAAATAATAAAATCCCAAAATGCCTACCAGCTCTGGGATAATCCACAAAAGATCTAATTCTGTTCGCGGTGCTTAACAAGCCTTCTATTAATAATTATAGCATCAAGAAATTTGTCTGGTTGAATCACACTAGCGCCATACAATCGCTGGACGGGATAGTTCGAATGACACTTTTATCTTTCAAACTGCAGTTTTTAGTATTAAGTGGTGGACAAGCGTTGCATGCGTGGTTCCACTTATTTCAGTGGATACTTATTTCTAGGAATTGGTGTGTCTCCTACTGTGTTCATTCATATATCATCATCATTGTTAGCTCGACGGTCTTAGTTGAATTTCATTTCTGTGCTTTCAGCCTACTTTATGCGTACAAATATCTGAAGTTGACCTTCCACTCCCATCAGATGTTTGTATGCATAAAGGAGGTTGAAAGCACATAAATGAAATTTCTCTTTGCGCAAATGGCCCAAATAAAGTGGTGCAAAATATGGACGCATGAACAGATTGTCTTGTTTATGGAATATATAATATATAATTATACATATGTATGTACATATAAGGAATTTGTATATGAAATGCAAGTAGTGGCAAACTTCTTTTTAGGAGATAAAATGAATTGAAAGTTAAAGTAAACAGTAAACATTCGAAGTAAGTCTGGAGGTGCGCCGGGCCTAGTGAGCCGCTTTCACTGCCACAGCAGTATACAATTGTTTTATACTAATTTTCATATGGCTTTTAGGAGTATCTTCATTTTCATCATTATTTGTTGTTTGATGAAAACATCGACAAAGTAATTTGATCTTGCTGCAGATTTTTTGAATTAAAGTTCGGAAGTATTCCACCAGCCACCTTATTTTTTAGCAGAAAATTTGTCTCTCTGATGGGCACAGTTGGTATGGAAGGCGTTGTTTAACCAGGTTGCCTGCAATTAAGGACTCCAAATTTCGCTATTCTATGCTAACTTTATCCAAAATCCTCGAAGTAATCTGGTTATATGTATATTTTAGGTATCAAAAATAATTCTTTTGTCGTTGTGAAGATAAGTGCATACACACAAGTAAGGACTTATACGCGTGGTAATATGTATTTCTGTGTGGTATTATGTTTTAACTTGCTGTCCTGGTTGTGGCTGTTTTCCCTACTCCTTAAGTTATTAGCTATTTCTTTTCAAATATTTCGTAAAATGGTACAATATTTTTATGAAGCAATCTATTCCAAATACCTAACCTGGCCAGGTAGCAGAAATATGGCTTCAAAAGAGTCACTGACCCAACGGAGATTGGTAGAATCATTATTTTACCTCTCCATTTGATTGGTCATTAGAGCGGAACCAATTAAGTTCACTCTCATCTGAGATTTATAAGTGAATCCAAAAGAAAATCCTGTTATTTCTGAAAATTTCTGTGGTAAAGTTAATACAGAAAATATCTGAGTGAACATCAAACTACATTTTGTCTTGGACATCAACCCGATTGCCCGTATATAGGACTTATTGCAAGACGTATGTACATATCCGGAAAATCATATATGTATCCCCAAAGGAAAGCCTAAAACTATTTCATTGACTGACTGGACCAAAACAACAATGTGATAATAATTAATTGATTAAAGGAGGGCTAACAAAATATTTAATTTTTAAAAATCCTCTTCTTTCCTTTCAAAAAATCTTCAAGTGTCATTAATATAAGTAAACTTCTTTGACATGAATTTATAATATTTTATTTTTTTATTGAAAATTTTCATTATTTTGTTAAGAAAAAATTCAATTTTTTAAAGTATTTGAAACACTTTTCTCAAATTATTCATTTTGAAACGATTCTTGGTTGTTATTGTCTTAGAATTGTGGTGTGCGTTAACTTTTTAGATTCACTGTAAGATAAGTGAAATTTCTTTATCATTGAGAACCTAATTATTATTAGATTTCCTCACAAATTTAATATGTATGTGTGTATTTCTAAATATTTGTTGGTCCAAAACGTAATTCCTTTAATCAGGTAAAATCTTTATAAATATTCTTTCCAAAAATTGCTGAAGGCAACAACAATAACAAAAAAAAATATGAATACTTTTGTACATCTTCGTTTTCTTTACTAACAATATCACTCTCATCCACATGCACGCTCGTTCCCTGCTTATCCCTTAGAAACAAGAATGATTCTCGCTAAAATAGTCCGACGGCTGCTCAATACACAAACGAGCGTAACAACAACAAATCCACACACAGTTCATAAGCATGCGAGTTGCGTGCTGGTGTATTCCCATTTGGATTCGTTTGGAATTTGTGTTTTTTCTGGTATTGAGAATTTCTTAGAATTCTCACATGGTTTATATTTGTGTAGTCTGAAATATTGGCTTGAAAGCTGGTGAAATCATACTTACCTGGCGTAGGGGTTACCGTGATCACGAAGGCGGTTCCCCCGGAGTGAGGCTTGGCCATTGCACTTACGGTTGAGTTGACCTCCGCGATTATTCCTAATGCGAATAACTCGTGCGTGTAATTTTTGGTAGCCGGGAATGGCGTTCGCGCCGTCCCGACCTTTATTAATACATTGAAAATTGTGTTCTTTACTTTTAAATCTTTATAAACATACAAGTTCTTGGTGATGTCACATCGAATAATCATCCCAATAATCTGTAAATAGTAATGGAGGACTTAATTTTTTATTTAAATTTTTTTCTACATAGTTATTTATTTTTACTTAACTTACAGTTAATATTTAATAAAAACAAAATAGATTTGTTTTACAACAAAAACTTATGTAAAGAAATGTTGCAATAACATACTCCAAATAAATGATATAAAATTTTTTTAAAATATTAGTTTATTTTAATTGTTTTAATCATACTTTATTGAATCACTTTTGTTCCACTATTGCTTTGTATGGTGTGACGTCACTAATTTATCCCATTCCTCTATTATCATTTATCGTATACTAGTTAATTTTTCGGTGTCTACCGGACCCCTTTTGTCGCAAAATTACCAGAAAACGTTTGATTGGATCGAGGTGTGGTGATGAGGCGTTTTAAACATACATATGTATATGGGGTGCTTACAAAATCCACAGTAGTGTTGTATTGCGAGTGGCGTGTTTGGGGGCACAATCTTGATGAAAAATCATTCTCTTAAATTGATTAATTAATTTTAAAATGCCCATAAATCAATCGAATGTGATTCCTTCTTTCACATATAACATTCTTACAGGTTCTGCCCACAAAACCATACGTAAACTACCACCATGTTTTGGTTCGAACCTCCCGTTGACTTTTATCCACCCATCATTTTTACAGTCACTGCCTAAAATATTAAATATACTGCCTTCACTGATATGACTCTCACAGAAGAAGAATCAGGATGACCGAAAATCCGAAACTACACACAAGTTCTTTCCTATTATTTTCCGATATTTGTGATTCACTACTAAGAACCCTCCTCATCACTCCAATACTGCTTCAGTGCATTATTTACAAATACGGCAATTTTTGAAACACTCAATTTTATATTTCTTTCCTTGACTTTTCTTATACCTTCAGGTCTTTTCGTTCATTCAGTTTTGGCACGCAGGATATTGTAATACTTTACTACAACACTCCCGGAGGTACCTGACGATTCCGAACATGGTCACAACAGTATAGATTTGTTCTGGTACAAATCTTTCTTTTGGGTTTTATAAAATTTTGACTGTAATTAAATAAAAAAAAAAACAACAAATTAAAGTTTACTTTTTTTATTTTCGAAACGTTTCTGAAATTTTTATGTTATGGTACTAAGTCGGAATACTTTCGTGAGCCACTGTAAACCCTTTCATACCAACTCAAGAGGTATGAAAAGGTTCCTTAAATTTAAAGTGAGCAAATCATTATTCTTGTTCTTTTAAGAATAAATAATGTGAATACAAGATCAAGGTCGGCGATTCCAGATAATAAGCTTAATTCATTTTTTCGAATGAAGTCCTTAATCAATCATAATTCCGTACTAAAAATAAGTGGGGTCGCGAATGAAATACCATGCAAAACTTCTAAGAAAATAACGCCTTTCGTGGAACTGTTAGGTAGGTACGTAGGAGTGGCAGCTTAGTTCACCAAAAGCACACTTGAGCACGCCCGCTGTGATACCACGATGCGGCGCTGTTCAGGCACTGACTTGTGCTGAATTTGCCGAATATAGACTCGGAGATCCACAAATAAACGGAAACCACTTTGCCTTATTTTTCTCTGCTCTAAGGAAACCTCACATCAAATGCAACCCTCAATAAGTATTCTCAACCCCTTTATAGGACCGATTCTGGCATTTATGTGGAATGTAGGGACACAAATAATGCCAGGCCTTTATAATTACAATGTCCCATTACATGTTTGTATGACTTTGAAAGATTCTTCCCAAACTTTACCGAAATTTAGTCCATATAAGAGTTCCATTCTTTTTTCACTTTTCTTAGATGAGAATCGGTAGTCAAAAAGTTATGCGGCAATGGCCAGTAATGGATGTAACGAACGTAAGAAATGCTTTGAATTCCGTGAACTAGAATCATAAAATTAATCCATACACCAGATAGTGAAGATCAGAATATCAGTTCGCCAGTACCAGAATAGTCAGAGATAATTTCATCAATGGAAGAGGACACGGAGGACAGTCTATAGGAAGACATTGTCTTAGGTGGAGTGATATTAGATCCGCTTCTATGGACTGGAATAATGTAATAATACTCTCCATCCCGTATCGATCTATTATCGTAGGCTTCACGGATGTTGTACCTGTGGTGATGGATACAGCGAAGTATTTCGACGAATTTGATCTGGTGTTTAACAAAACTTTCCGAGCTCTCCGACCCTAACTTCTAAGTTCTCTGACCCTAACTTCCAAGCTCTCCGATCCTAATTAGCACTGGAATTGATAGAATGAAGCAGTGAATTACAGAAGCGATAGAAATCAAGGTCGATACACACTTTTAAACATCAAAATAGCCTATCAAATATCTGGCAAATAATGATAAATCTCAGACTGAAGTTTCGAAGAAACATTCACCGGTACTATCGAGAATGTTCCTTTACTTAGGAGGACTGAGATAGAACTGAACGGAGCTCTACCCGGGACTGTAAAGTGTACATTGCCTTTAAACCTACAGCAGTTGCGGTGGCATGCTACCTGCCCGTCTTCGAGAACAGAATCCAGTTTGGCCGAGGCAGCATCACTAAGAACAGAAGAGAAGAATTGCAAACCCCGGGAAAGCAGTGTCAACCGCAATGGAAGACTACGCAATAAGGTCATTGATGACATAAGTTGATTCCAAACACGAAGAAGGTCATTGATAGAGATACTCGTCTCTAGAATTTTATTAGGTAACCGGAATTGCGATAATCGTCAATTCCTCATGGATACTCGCGATTATCTCACGTCACCAGCATTACTTTCAATACAATGATTTCGCCGATTACCAGATACTGGTTGATTTCCTGATATAGGTTGATCGATTACCTGATATAGTTTGAATATCCGTGCTTCATGACAAATATAGAATAGCTGCAAAGAACTATGGGAACTGCGTAGATCCACAAATATTATATCAGAGATGCTTAAATCCATGGAAGACTCGAGTGCTGTTAGTAATGATTTTTTCCTGCTTGTAAACTGATTTCCAAAGAACAGAAAAAACCAGACAGAACCGGAGAAGGGCAGAAGAGACTCAGAAACTGTGAATATGTGCACTTGTGTAGCGATTAACAAGCCCTCCTCGAGAAATGATGCTTCAGGCCGCTCTGACGGGAGGTGTTAAAGGTTCGTCAGTCGCTGCATGGGAGTGTTTCTCAATACACGAGTATTTCCATCACCGAACAAAAAGAACAGCAAATTTACTGCGATAGCTGTGAATAAATGAGAATTTTAAAAATTCATCCTTAGCACCGCTTCAAGGTAAGGGCGCGTTTGACGAACCTCCACGGCAGTTTTGCGCTAAACAACCGGCCGCAGCGCCAAGCAGATCATTAGGTCAGTGCGATCTTCATCTCGACGCGCAGCAGCGTGTTAGCCCCGCGCTGAATCAGCTGCACACACCTCAGCAGCGTTCACTCGCGTCGCTGCCTTTCGGAAGTTTCTTTCGTTGCCAATTGTTCAACTGTATCTCGAAGATTTGACAGATTTAACCGCTCTAACTGCTTCTTTGGTGTTGTTGGCGCTTTTTTGGGTGGTTTTGTTTTGTTTTTTTTTTTTGCTACTGTAGCTCATGAATATCGATTAAATGCAGATTTTTGCCGAATCTCTTAAATGCTGTCTGGTAACGTGGTTCAGCTCGCTTCAGTTTCTGTTGCCTTATCTATTTTCATGGTTTTATATGTCTTCATCTTTTTCTGGTTGTTTGCTTTGCAGCTAATTTGATTGTCTTCTTTCGCGCTATTAGCTGTTTCTTATGAAGGTCAAGTTCATTTCCGTATTTTTATATATTTGATTAAATTTGGTTTTATAAATTCTTTTTGGAGGATCGTGCATAAATCTTGTGATATAACTTGAAATTGGCAAAAGACAAAAAAGTGAAGTGAAGAAAGAGTCTTCAAAATCGGTTTCGTAGCCGTGGAGTGGATTGTTTATTCATTTTGTTAGTTCGTATCTGCATATTTAGGAGGTGTGCTAGAAGTGGGCTCGAAAGAGAGCTAGTTAGGTTGGAGTGTCTTGAAAATTATGTACAAATAGAGTGTCTTGAAAGTTATATATCAATAGAGCGTCTTGAAAGTTATATACAAATAGTAGGCGGTATGAAAGTTCGCACTTTCCAGTAACCTCTATTTGTGTTTAAGTTATAATTTGCCGCTTCTAGAATGAGGGCTGAAGAATTTCTTGAATCAAGAGTATAAAATTGACACTTAGATTAAAGCTATTTCACTCCCTTTCAACTAGAAGAACGATACGTTAGGAATGCGTACGTCCGTTTGTATCGTTGAATCTTCCATTAGATTACAAGGAAGCTGCTATAAAAGTAGCATTATACCTCTAGCAAGGAGCTTCGATTGCAAACTGCCTCATTATATTCCGATGATAAGAACGTGAAGGTGATCTTATTCTCAAGATGAATGCAAGAAAATCATTTTAGAACCATTTTAGAAGCCAAAGAAAAGCTGATCAAGTTAACGGCCCTAAATTACATCTATGCAGCACTCCCGTCTTCCGATAGAACACAAAGTTCTCTTGTAACAAGCCGCAATCAAACTGATTTGGTCACGTAGCGCTCAGTTATGGTCGACTGCTAGTTCTTCCAATATACAGAAACTTCATCGCACTCAGTCGTGGTACGTGAGAATTGAAAAAATACCATATTAATATGGTCCTAACTGAAAAGTACCATGCAGGCTGCTGCCGCATCATCAAAACCCGCTTGCCCAGGTCCTGCAACACCCTCGAAGCGTCTCATTGTTGAAAAGACGAAATCTTCCATCCTTCTGATTCGCACACAGGTGCAGAATTATTATTACATATTATTAATTTAAAAAAAAAGTATCAGCATTTCGATACATCCTCTCGTAGAATATACAATCTCTCGTAGAATATACAATCTCTCGTAGAATATACAATCTCTCGTGGAATATACAATAAAATAATAATAATAATAATAATAATTCGTAGAATACACAATAAAAAATCAAATATTTCTCCATTCGTCTGAATTCGTTTATTTTGATCAGCTCCCTTATTGCCATTAACTGATTCTTGATAACTAACAAGGGAACACATTCACCTTGCATCCACCTTTAAGATAAATCCACCCTGAGACGTGGTACAATAATGCGAGCGACACCATTTCAAAACATCGAAGATCCTTCTTTCTGAAAAGCAAGAAAAGTCTATCAACATCGAATCGCTTCATTGTTCTTCGACACTAGCGGCATGAACGAATTGAAGATGATATATCATCATATATGAGAACATTTCAAGAATGATATAAATAATATTTCTATCATTCTTGAGAACAATTGCTATCTTCACGGAATCTGTAGTATTGTCACAAGACTTTCAGTGTGATGTTGTTGTGCCGAGGTTAGCAAGCAACGAGAATTTTAACCGGTAGATGACACAATGTGTTCTCCAGGAATCTGAAATCAATGGTGCAAAATTTTTGGATTTTACTTTGGTTCAAATTTGGGGCGTTTTTCGACATCTCCTTCTGTAAGACAGTAAGTTTTTGTTATACCGATTAAAAACCTAATGAATAAATATTAGTTTAATTTTTGCATCCTTTTTCTGCAGTCCTCAGTTCATACTCCATGCATGTTTTTCTCTTTCTAATTGTTAAATATCGTAATGCAATTCAAGTAGAAGTTGGTAAGATAGTTGGGTTTGGGTACTTTTTGTAGAGAATTTTCCAGTTGTAGGAATTTGCGTCGGAGAGGTGGAAATGATTCTTACACCTGAACATACCTGCTCTATTCCACTCGTGTTATTCTTGATGAAAGTCAGCCTGCAATTAACAGGCCCTTGGAAAAAACCAAGTAGTCCACTAGTTTGGGAGTAGTGACTCAATTGGGAGTGATGAGTACAATAAAGGATATAGTTGGGCATAATCGCAAATACCATTAACGATTCTCATTGATTTTGTTTATTTTTATTGGGCTTACTCGTAAGTTACTTTCGAAGTTTTTTTTATAAATAAAGTTCCACATAAGATCCAAGATCGATGTATGAGATCTGAGTTCAACACTAGAATTAAAACTTCAGTCAACACAAATGTTAAAGCGAGGTACCTGAACCGGCCACAAAGAACGTAAACAAGGTCCAATCCTCTAGAAAGGTTATAACTTCTTCCATTTAGGATGCAAAATAAATGTCGATGAGTGGCCTGGAAGTGGCAAAACTATTTATGCCAAGCACTAAGCATCAATTCAGCTGAATGAAGCGATTCTAAATAAACAACCCGATTTGGCCGGAAGAACATTTTATACTATGATCACACACACTGGTTCATTTAAATAGTTCGATATCTGACAAATTAGGCTAACCCATTAGACAGTTTGTCTCCGTATGACTTTCATCTGTTTCGAAAATCAGTACTATTCTGATCATTCCAATAATGATGTAGATGAATGTTTTGAGGAACTATAGACTGATTACTTCTGAGACGGATCCAGAAATTTGAGGAAATATTGGGAAACCATAAGGAGAACTTAGGTA
Organism: Clusia tigrina; assembly: GCA_920105625.2. Lineage (NCBI taxonomy): Eukaryota > Metazoa > Arthropoda > Insecta > Diptera > Clusiidae > Clusia > Clusia tigrina. The sequence goes on from OV050031.1 coordinate 208,028,789, forward strand.
TAAAATGTTTTTACTACTTTGATGAGCCTCCAGATGATCACTTTCTGGAAGGAAGGAGTTAATATTGGATAAGTTTAAGAAACTGTTAGGAGAGAGTAAGGTGAAAAATAACGTTTTTAGACACCGAATATTAACATGAGCTTCCAGTTGATCACTATCCAGAAGCTTTAGGAAATATTGGAAAAGTGTAAGAAATACTTAGGGAAGAATTTATAATTAAAACTCTTTCAGACATTCAAAATATTTGTTTTCATTATGAGAGAAGAAACCTTTCAAATCGCCCTCGTAAGTTGTTTTACACTTCAGTCACAAAACATTATTTTGTGGTCTACGTTTTATGATGTCATGTGCGATATGAAAGAGATTTCTGTATCAAAAATAAATCCATATCAAAGGAATGATCACATTTTTTATGTAGATGCGTGATCTCTCATCATTAATCAATCGCTCCCTGTTTCGTTAGAAAAGTACCACTAGATTAGGGTTAGGTTAGGTTAGGTAGGAGTGTTTGCCAAAAGCACACTTGGGCACACATAATGGCCCATTGTGATACCACGGTGTGGCGCCGTTCAAACACTGACTAAAAAGTTCTCTTATTTGGAATGGTGATAGTCAGCGCAAGGACAGCGCTAAAAGTACCACTATGTAGGGTAGAAAAAGTACCACTATCAGTGTCTAAGTTCTTAAACTAGTTCCATTCCGGCGTGGCACGATTTCTAAGATTTTGAGATCGTTTTAGATTATTACACAATAAATTTCAGTTCTCGTCTCAGACTCAGCACGTGCGAAGTTCGGAGTGATAATTGACTTTTTCTAAGCTTCTGTTTTTCGCTTCTGTCGGCTGCAGACGCTGATTGAAGTATGACTGAGTACTTAGCTTTCAAGAAGCCGCCGTCGCTCTATGTAGTCTGCGTTTTGTGAGTGAGTCCAGTGGCTTCTTCCGCACTTATATATACACATCTGTGCTAATGGTCGAATTACGGTTATTTTTGTTTTTATTTAGAAAAAGTGAAGATATAAAATACGAGTAATAAAAATGCAATTAAAAAACGAAATCCAGAATCTAGAAACATAAATTTTGAGAGCTTCGTCTCGGACGCGGAATATTAAAATTTTAGCAGTCATAAAAAGTGTTAATAGCACAGCATAAAACACATTCGGTGATGGAACTGGGAATGGCCACTGGGCAACATTATGTAAAGTGTGATAAAACTATTTCTAGAGAGCTTTAGGACACTTATAGTTGGGAGTCCAAATAGTCAAGCTTCGTGGGTTTGATGATAATTATTGCTAAACTCTGCAAATTGATTGTGCTAAGCGGGATGTACGAGAATACAATATGCATTTGTTCTTTCCAGAATGAGTTCCTTACAAACACTTGGAATAATGAATTGTACTCGTAATATAAAGGGGATATAAAGGAGATGGCCCTTTCTTCAGAATCATGCTTCAAGTCTTTGTGTCACCTAGACAAAGTAATTTATTGTTAGAGAGTCACTCAGTTCAATCAACAATTTCATGTCAATTTATTTGGAGTGATAGAATCGATTCTTGTTGTTCCTCTCTGGAAATATAATTGAATTGTACTTGAAATGTAAGTAAGCAATATGGGAAAAGGATCTCCCATACACATCTATTGCATCATCATCCAAGGCAGTAGATCCTTTCGTAAGCAAAGAAACTTATTCTCAGATAGTAACTCAGTTCAATCAACAATTTCATGTCTATTTATTTGGAGTGGTAGAATCGATTCTTGTTGTTCCTCTCAGGAAATATAATTGAATTGTACTTGAAATGTAAGTAAGCAAGATTGGAAAAAGATCTCCCTTACACATCCATTGCATCATCATCCAAGGCAGTAGATCCTTTCGTACGCAAAGAAACTTATTCTCAGATAGTAACTCAGTTCAATCAACAATTTCATGTCTATTTATTTGGAGTGGTAGGATCGATTCTTGTTGATCCTCTCTGGAAATATAATTGAATTGTACTTGAAATATAAGTAAGCAATATGGGAAAAGGATCTCCCTTACACATCCATTGCATCATCATCCAAGGCAGTATATCCTTTCGTACGCAAAGAAACTTATTCTCAGATAGTAACTCAGTTCAATCAACAATTTCATGTCTATTTATTTGGTGTGGTAGAAACGATTCTTGTTGATCCTCTCTGGAAATATAATTGAATTGTACTTGAAATGTAAGTAAGCAATATGGGATCTCCCTTACACATCCATTGCATCATCATCCAAGGCAGTAGATCCTTTCGTAAGCAAAGAAACTTATTCTCAGATAGTAACTCAGTTCAATCAACAATTTCATGTCTATTTATTTGGAGTGGTAGGATCGATTCTTGTTGATCCTTTCTGGTGAATATAAAATGTGAGATGGCTATAAAATAAACAGAGGGAGTCTCTTAGTTTGATCAATTTGCATTATGTTTCGCTATGATTAAAGCAATCATTATTTGTCAATTGTTTACCTTGAGCTCAAATCAGCATGACTTGACAATACCACAATAGAAGAAAAACTTTTCATAATTAAATTAAGAAATAAAATAGTAATCATTGATTTACATACATATGTATTCATGTATAAATATAGCAATATCACCTGTGTATGTATGAAGGTGTTTTTGTATCATTGATGAACTAAACTGGCACTGATTGATCGGTTAAATTCTCAATGATTTGCGTTAGAAACTAGAGAATGCTTTCTTGTTCTGATTCAGCAGAACTCTTCAAATTCGCAATTCATTTCACACTATATGCTAAGTTTTAGTCTATTCTCCCTTTATACGATTATTTACTTATAATTAGTATACTTTATTTGCATTAATTAAACTTGTTTTTTTCAATTTTGTTACTTTTTCTATTTACTTTTTTGGGCGAGGCGGGGCCCAAGATCGAAAGTATTTATTTTGGGCGTAGATTACTAAACCCTTCAATTTTTTGTTTCAATTTGTTTTTGTTTTTTCAAAGATTGTTTTTGCCAAATTGTTATTTTTAATTCTTGGCGAGGTGGGAAAGCCCACAAATTTTGGATAATCCAGCAGAGAATTCTTGTTGTCAGTTATGCAAATTATTTAAAACTTTAAAACTGTTACTATCTGTAAATTTACTTTGTTTTTGCTTTTAGGGCTCGCTTGGTATAAGACCTGTTTCGCTGCCATGGGATGGTGTGGATGGGAGTGTGTGTGTGTGTGTGTGTGTGTGTCTTGGAGGGCCAATTGTTTTTATTGATAGAGGGAAATTTATTAGTTAATTAATTTAAATACTGCCGTAAAATTCTTCTTCATTTGAATAAGCCGCACTTTGCAATTAAAATGAAGTAATTAATTGCGTAATAATTCCGAGTTTTCAACTCATTTGCACAAAACCTTTAAGGAAACTGAAGAAAAGACAAGGTCGCAATGTGCACTTAAAATAAAAAATTTTCTTCTAAATTCGGGCTTCAAGTTAGCATATTTTTTCATTACCATATTTAATCATAAAAAATAATCGCCGACAAAATTGTATTGCCCCGGTAGATTCTCGTTCACAGCTCGTTCTCGGCGTGCGCGGTCTCAGACGAACATTACCTGAAAGTGTGAATGGTTACGCCGATCGTTCCGATGTGATAACTCGTTGGAGGCTAGAGGGAAACAAAATTCACAAATATTCATGTTGATGTGAATTCAGGTTGAGTATGATAATAGCTCCAAGTCTACTCAACCACATATGAGCAGAGTTCAGCAATCGGCTAAACTATTGAAATGCATAACAAAGTGTTCAATAGAGGATCTTCGCCAGTTTTTTTTGGCTTAGGTAAATTCAAAGAATCTAAGCATTCTTCTCTCTTAATTCAACGTCTTACTTTGTTCTGCACAAGCATGGTAAAAACTTCATTTCATTCAAGTTTTACAATTGACTCGCTCGCTGACAAAGAATTTGTAGTTTTGGCATTGTTAGTTTGGTTCATGGTAAAGAAAAGAACTATAATATATCTCGTTTCTAACAGATGTGTATAAGAGAAGTGGCAGAGTTTTCAAAATCCAGAGTCTGTCAGTTGTGTAGTAGTCTTCTGACGCCATTTTGTGGGCAAATCGACGCCATTACTTGTATTATTCAGTAATACAATTATAGCATTGTCTACCTGGAAGCTGTTCGGATCTTCACACTTTCTTTTGCCCCTGCCATTAATATATCCTTATCAGAATCATGGGTTTAATACTTCCATGGGGATTTTATACTAAGGTAATTTATTAGCGCAAGGATTTTACCACTGCTAGTTAGAGCTGCCCATAATGAGAGAAGCCCAGGTTCGATTTCTGGTCATGCATATTCACAATATATCCTGGGATACTTATCTTCCATTCGAGGATCTATGAAGAGAACAGTGGCTAACTAAACTGCAAAATTTTCATGCATTCTCCATCTGATAATTATTGTGACAACAGTTGCAGTGTCCACTTGCCAACTGTAAGTATGAATAATGGACACCTTCTAACTAATGCCCTTCTAACTAAGTCGCGCTTCTTCACAACTTTGACAGAGATAATGAAGGTAGATTGATCGGATCTTCTCACTTTCATCTGGACAACCAAATGGTTTAATAGGGATGGAACTGCCAATGTTTATGGAAATCGAGGGTAAAGACGAGTATGCCTCCTCCTGGAATTTTTGAAGGCAGTCACAATGGACATAGATGTCTCCGAGTAGAATTGCGGATACTTCGTATCCGCACACGCCTTCCCAACCTAACCTAACCTAGTAGTAAAATTTTCTCGATTTACAGGTCATTCATGATTATTTGATTGTCTAAATTAACTTATAAGATCGCAGTTGGAGATAAACGAAATGTGTTTTACTTTAAGTGAACCAAATTTTTCATTGAGAGTAGGGAGAAAAGCACCAAAAAACTCCCAAAAATCTTTAGCTTCATATTTTATTCCAAACCACTTTAAGATATGATTTTCACACAACCAGACAGACCGTGTTTCATGATACCGAATTTGTCTCTCTATCGTACTGAGTTGAATAGTTTGAAAAGTGATCAAAGGTTAGGGTAGATCAAAGTGACATTTTCGGGAAGGGTTTAGTTAGAACACAAATACCCAAGGTCATAACACCAAATGTATATAATTTCGTTCCTTGAATTTTCGTACTTTGTTTTGTCAGGATATTTATTAATAGGTTCAACAAATAAAAAGTACACAAAAAAGATTATATTTCAATCACTTGAAACTTAAAGAAATTAATCAAGAAATGTTATACACAATATCAAAGTTCAGTAAATCGCCAGTCCAAAGCACAGCCCTTCTCTGTCGCGTTGCGAGCATCGACTGCCTGCCTTTCATTCGCCAGAATATTCGGCTCTCCTTCAATCGTCGTAGTGGCTTCCCTGTCGTTGACAGTTTTAAGTGAATTGTTGATTTCAGTAAAATCACTTAGACCAGGAATCACATAGATCTCCGAGATGGGTCTAGTGCAGGAGAAATGTAGTATAGTTTCTTCTTCTCCCATATTAATTCAGTTTCTTCATATTATTATTAATATTATCGAATATGATCTTTTGTGTGAACTTATTTAAGTAGTCCGAATACATCTCCTATATTCTTAAGATTGAGTAGAAATACTTTGAGAAATGTTAATTTCGATTCGTCCTTCATGAGTTCCTATGAATCATTTATTAAGTCGGTGTCTTGATTACTGTTATCAATACGATCTGCTGAGTAATATCCGGATTTTCAAGTGACTTCAGAAGTGTATTTCGGAATCGTTTTACTTAAAATTGTATATAGTGCTTCTACATTTTAAAATGAATACTATTGAATGACTGATCTTGTATACAAATGGTGTCCAACAACAAGTCTATGAAGAACATTTTCTAAGAAGTTAAACATGTTTTAGATAGTAATCCAGATCATTGTCTAAAACGTGTTTAATGATATTACTTTCACTCTGTGAATAAATAAGTAAGAGATAAATTCTTATATTGCAGTGTGAAACAAGTTGAAGAATCCATTCCAATCAAGTTTATAAATAGTTGAAAAAGAATTCTTTGAAAGTTCCTTCATAGGACAAACACCGCTCTTTCCGAGTTCGAAAATAACCAATTTCCATCGTGTTAATTTAAGGTTAATATAAAATATGCAATCCGTGTACAAGTCTTGACTCTTTGTTTGGAGGTCTCTCCCCATAAATATTCGCATTCAATGGCAAATTTGATATGAAAGCCAAATGCAGGCAAGGACAACCACCCCCACTGCACCCAAACTATATTCGAAGTGGCACAAATGCAGCGTGATATCGATTCTTTGAGTTGTTAGTGAAAACCACAGCATCATCGCGGCTTGCAAAGCATTCTAGTCGGGGTCTACTACTATTTCAGTGACTGTACACGAAGAGAGTAGCAAATGTGTTGAGCGTCGTGGGGGACCAAGCAGCAAGCAGTAAGCAGCAAGCCGTAAACACCAAGCAGTAAGCAGCAAGCAAAAAGAAGCCACTACCAGAGCGAGCAACTTGAAACCGAATCTGAAATTTTGAGCTCGCTCATGAAAAACGCTACGCTACCTCTGGGCTGATCGGAGCCGGTCTCGCACGCTGCGAACGTACGCTTGCGCGTTGCCAGCGTTAGCGTCGCGTCGCCGCGATTGTCGGCCTCAAACTCGACACAGCCGAAAATTCAGCACTTCTTTTAAAATTTTATGCAATCATTGGATTGCTGTTAGTTGACACACGGCTAGCGACTTTGTAACGTCTCAGTACAGTGGGCCGGGTCGAGAGTGAGCGGTCAAATTGTGTTTGATTTGGTGAAGCGGGTTGCAGAAATTCAAATTAAATTTTCAAATGAAACTTTAGCGGACCAAGTCGAGGATTCGATTAAGCTGTGACTTGATTTAATTGTTTTAATTAAATTGGAAAAAGTATAAATAAACTACTTGGGTGAAAGTGAAATTAAGAGAGCTAAAAAATTAATAAAAAAAAATTTAACTGAGAAATAAGAATAAAGAAATATTGAAGTTTCCCCAAACTGTACAAAAATGTCCTCCAAAGTGGTGTCGAGTTTGATGGCCGAGAGTGTGCTGCTCTCGAAGGCGGCTACATTAGTTTCCAGTTATTCTCCAATAACCGTATTCTTGGTGGCGGCTGTCACCATTTTCCTGGTGATCTACAATAAGCGGCGAGCACGTATGGTCCGTTTAATAGAGAAAATTCCAGGACCTGCAGCGATGCCGTTCATAGGCAACTCCATTGAAATGAATGTGGATCACGATGGTAAGTGAGAGCGGTGATATTGGAACCAGTGATGACGGTGATATTGGAACCAGCGAAAAAGGACGTGAATAATTTTTTTGGTGTTATCCTTTCAACTCATTTTATCTACTTTTCGAACTTGAAATGCACTGACGAAAATAGTATAAATTTACTTTAAATTGTAATTGGTTTCTTTCCGATATTTTTATGGATCTATGTACCCAGAGTATCTTCGTTGCAGCGTGAAGTTTTTTAACCCTGAAATTTTCGGTCGATTTTTTTCACAAATTTTATTATTTACATGAAATAAATTGTGCTGACATGCGAGTGAGTGTTTATTTGACTATAATTGTAAATAAATCAGCTTTGGCGCTTCCAAGCTCACAGATTGTGACGCTCTTTTTCCTATCGTTGGAGGCAGGTGTTAATTAATTGTTCAATCAGAAAAGGCAGTTGGTTTTTGAAATTTTTACAATGTGAGAATATGGAGGAGATTATTATGTGGCTTTGCCTATTTCTACTTATCATTAGGAACATCATTTATAGCTTAATTTATATTCTTGTAATTTCCTCACACGATTTTATTTGGAAAGTCCTTTAACTTTATTTTCTTACTAATCAGCTCTTAAGAGTTGTCTTTCCCTCCTTTTGTGTTTGTCACTTAGCATTGTGCTAATTTTTAATAAACCATACAAATTTATTCTTTGTACTTTTTTGCCTTACTTCTGATCTTTCGAAATCGTTTCAAACGTGTTAATTGCGATCAATTTTTAACTCAAATCTTCAATTCATTGAACATTGTTGTGTGTGTCGTTTGTGTTGCTTACAAAGCTGTCAAATACCCGTTTATTGTATTCTATTCTATATAATTTAACTTTTATTATCTCTTATTTAAAACTTTGGCATTTGTCAATACCAAAAAAACGTTAAGAAATCAGCGCAAAAGTGTTAAACACTCCGTTTGATAATTATTTGTTTATTTAATTAATTGTTACCATGACGGACGCCGTTGCTCTCTGGAGACATTGCCAAAATAAATCGCTTCATTAGCAGTTGCCTAAAACCTTCACCTTTGGGAAAAGAGAGCGAGCGAGTTGATTTATACTCGAATAAGATGACAAATTAATTCCATGTAAATACCCCGAATAAAAAACCTCGCAGAAACAGTTGTTTAATATAGAAGACAAGAAGGTCCTTGTTTGTACGGCGTTATGGAACCTATTTTTTTTCTTTTGTTGGATTAATTCATATTATTTTAAGCTTTTTGGGGGTCATGTATTTTGTTAGTATATTATATGGTATATCTATTGGTATATATATGTATATTATATATTCATAATTTTACTTTCTTTGTAATTTTGTTGATTCCGATCTATGACGATATTTATATTGCATAAACAAATGAGCCGTATTTAGTAAATAAATATGAGTCGGTTATTAAGTCATGATGAGTGAATACACGACAACAAAGGCATTATAGTGTAGTTCGGATTTGAGTCGGTTATTAAGTCATGGCTAATGAATATAGCAGAGAACACAGAGATAGGAATGTCTTTTTCGCTGCCAGCGTCCGTAGCGGACACACCACGATTTTGAGTGGATTCATCACGATTCTGAGTGGATTCACCACGATTTTCAGTGGATTCGTGTACAACGTCCGTCTGATTTATTTCGCTACTTTGCCGTTTGACGTTTAAGTTTCCCTTCTCTGTGTTCTCTGGAATATAGTGACAACAAAGGCATTATAATTCAACTGTGTTCGGGATTTGAGTCGGTTATTATGTCATGGTGACTGAATATAAGTGACAACATGGCATTCTTATTGAATTGGGACTCTTGAAGAAAATTATTAAAATAAGACACACTCATCTTTTACAATCAACCGTACATGTATCCAAGTGGTCTGTATCCTAGTATAATATTCCATTCAGGAGACTGTATCAAATACAAAAACAAGATAGTCCTGTCGGACATTTCTGACTGCAGATGCTGTGGACACAACTCTGAAACATCAGAACACATTTTATGTGAGTATCCAACGATCAAAAGTAAGAGATTAAAATTTTTGGACGAGTTCTTTACAGACCCTCCCACAATTTGGAAACTTAAACCTTCCAAGGTAGTCCAATTCATAGAATGCCTAAGATTAGAGTGAAACATAGAGGTTATCACAATAGGTCTTTGCGGGCCGCGGTGCTAGTACTCCCTGAAATACTAAATCTAAATCCTTCAAATCTTCCAACACATTCATGGAGATTAATACAATTTTCTAGATTGCTAGGGTTATACCCCAAATTTGATCAAGGCTTTATTTTTTTTGTATTGATATTCGTATTTGAAACGTTTGCAAAATGTAATTAGACCTTTCATCTGAAGAGTGGTTTTCATAGGTTATTATTAACTTATTTCTGGAAGTGAATATATTAATAAATAACTATGTTAAATGTTAGTCTGGTTACCGCTGTTCTACTCACGAAACGCTGTTTTATATGGAGTATTCCCCTCTATGCAACCAAATATTGCTTTATTATGATACATTTTTTGTATTATGGATCGATAGGATGTATGAATAGGATATGGACATGGATAGGATATGGATATGGATAGGATATGGATTAGAATAGGATATGGATATGGATAGGGTATGGATATGAATAGGATATTGATATGGATAGGATATGGATATAGATAGGACATGGATTTGGATAGGATATGGATATGGATATGGATAGGATCTCTTTTCTATTCTTCTATATTTGGTATGTTTGTCTTTGGAATGAACTCTTTATCTATTTGGAGTCAGTGAATTTTTTTTTGAGGTTTTAAAGTTGTTGTAATTGCAGTTTGAAAAATAGTTGAATCCTTACTTGGATTTTCAATGCAGCAAATGATTTTATTCATTTGTATCAATATTTGAATGTTTCTGATTTATTCTATAGTGAAATCTTTGTAACCCTTGACCAAAGTGCATTCCAGGATTGGATTTCTGGTTGAACATTTGCACATGGGACCGTAGGATGGGGGCATTATAACATAAACACATAATCCTCTCATTTATAAACCTGTACTTTTGCTGCAGTGAAATTTTAGAGATTAGTTCATTTCTTAGAAGCGAGTATCTTCAGTTTAGTGGAAGTTCAGATCTTTAGATATCATCAGATACTTTTGTTGTATGGTGACTTGTATCTGCAAAAAGGAATTTGGGCTTTCAAAGGTAATTTTGAATAGAAATTGCATTACTTAGTAGAAACCGAAGTCACTATTTTAAAGCCGCCCTTTGTGATCTAGTGTTAAGCATGTGCTAGACTCACACTCCGAGGGTCGCAGGTTCAAATCCTTGGTCTCCAAAATGCTTCTTTCTATAAAATCCTTTTCTCTTCGAGTCGAAGGCTTCTGTAGCTAGTACTCATTCCCCCAACACCTTGCACTCATAATTAATTATGGTGTAAAATATAATAATAATAATAACAATAATAATAATAATAGTACTATTCTAAATTTAAATGTTTCAAAGTATGCTTATTTATATATCATATTTAATTGAATATATTTATATTATTTAGTTATATAAATTTATATATTTACTAGCTGTACCCGGTGCGCTTCGATACCCCTGAATTGTAGGGGGGGTGTAGCATTCAGCTGGTCAAAGAATTTTTGAAATCGGATGAGAAGTGTAAATAAATAAATTTGAAGGAAAGACATTATACAAATATTCAATTCATTTTGATTTGTATGGGAGGTACCACTCCCCTTTGTCCAATCCCGCCCATATTTGCAGCACCACTTAGAATATGTACACTAAACCTATATACCAAATATTGTTCAAATACTGTTAACCGTATTTGTATGGGAGGTACTACGCCCCTTTTTCCAATTGGACCGGTACCAACTGAGAAACCTTCGTGGGCTCATGCACAACAACTTTGCTGAAGATTATCACATGATCAAATGCATAGTTTACGATTCTATAAAGGACAGACATACAAACTTCCATTTTTATATACGAGTATAGAGATTTAAGTGTATATATTACATTATATAATTGTATATATTTATATTATATATATAATTGTATATACATCTTTATTATATTTTTTTATAATATTTAATTGTCTCAATTATTTCCCTGCAAAAAGATTAATGGCCTAGTCTATTAACGCTAATCAGTGTCATAAAAAGTGTCGCTTCCCTCAACCAAACTGCCGCCCTCCACATAATAAAAACGAGCATAAACAAAATTTGCATGTAATTTTAGAGTGGAGTTTTTGCCGTTTTAAATCGTGGATAATAACTCCGCAACTATTTAAATAAAAAAAAGGCCGACAAATTTGATACTCACGTGATTTTGACAAACGAAGCAACAAACTGCTAAATCTGTAAAAATAATCATAAATCTGTTTTAAACTGTCTGTCTGCAAATCTGACAAAAACTGATAAATCTGCATTCAAAATGGATTTGTATTTATTGATTAAACAATTAAGAAATAATTCTGTTTCTCTTATTAAAATGAAAATACTTTGATATTAATTGTAATATAATTAAAAAAATTTAATAACTCTGAAGTGAGTATCTTCCAATTGGGGATTTTGAATTGAGTACAAAATAATTGCACATAAAAAATGTTTTTAAATTACGTGAGGAAAAACGAGATGGAAAAAGTGTCATAAAGTTTGTATTAAAATCACAACGCATTGAAATGAATATTTTAATATTCAAATTTCCAATCGATACGAAATCATTTGCATTTAAGTTCACTGCCGATCAAATGCTAATAATTTATTACGCGTACCAACCTAGCGATTCTGGTTTCTCTAGCTTAGATCTCCAATATCAGCATTTGTTGGGGTTTCTGTTATTGTGGATAGACGTGCTTTTGTTGTTGTTGTTATTGTAGCAGTTCAGCAGCCAGAAACCTCCGCCTCAGACTGCTTGAAGATTATGTAAATGCAGTTGGGAAGCGCTGAGCGGTGCGTGTGCCGTGCCTTCAGTTGTGTGTTCATTCAGATATTTCGGAAAACTGACAGTTAGTTCCTATGTTCAAAATTCAATCTTTGCAATTATGAATAATAATTCTGAAAGCCCGTGGTGACATTTCCAAGTATTGTGTATAACGAACTCTAGGCCGGACCGTGCTGCATTAGTTCCACTTGTGAATTAACCAAAAGAAGAAGGAAACAGACTTCGTTAGAATCAATTTCCGGTTTGTCGCTCAAGGGCCGATGTCTCAAAGCTTCAATTCGATTCCGCTTACAAACTGGTTCTAATGGGTCAGAATTCTCGAAGGGAACTTCGAAGAATTGAATTAATTTTCTATGAAGTGTAAATTAGAATTCAATTTTAGTGCCTCTTCTTTTTCCCTCAGTCACATTAAACTTGAACAAGAACTGGGAAATACAAAAATCCTTAGCCTATTTTCACTTGGTGTTGATGTTGCTTTATTTGTTGTTGAAGATTTATTGAGAGACAGACAGTCTGCGACTAGAGACAGTAGAGCAAGTGAAGGTGAAGCTTTATCATGGAGTCGGTGATTCAAAATATTGTGTATAAATCATATATTAAGAATAAGTGAGAACCGAAGGTGGCAGAAGGCCATTGTATATATAATTGTACGACATGGTACGAACATACAGTGATACCTTTACCAGAAATAGTTTATATAGCCTCCCTACTAACTTTAAGTTTCTCCACTTTCTGCTTTCTAAAAATAGTACTACTCGAAGAGTGTTAAATTAAAGGCAATTCTTTAAAAATACGGAGTTATAAGTGGTGCACACTCGAAATACATGTTCAAATCATTATGTTGTCGCCTGTCTTACAACAATAAGTACCTTCTTTCTAGGGTGAATGCTATTTGTGTGCAGATATGTTTCACGATATAGTTTAAGGGAATCCGTTTGATGAGCAGATCAATAATTATGTTGAAATTGTTTAAAGCAGCATTGCCAACACCAAATGGGGCTGAGTGGTAGGATCGGTAGCTCAGCAAGATTCTGGGTCTTCACCAAGGGAAAAGATAGAGGAGTACATATAAGCGGAGGAAACAGAAGTTTTGTTTCATTCCCAACTTCACTACTCTGTTTGCTGAAATGGGTGTTTGTTGTACATTGAACCCGAAGAGCACAAATGACCGAACTAGTCTCTGGCTGAGGTTCCTATCTTAGAGGCAATCGGCACACATATTTCTTCATACCCAAATGTATAAATATACTAAACATACTAAGTATATCCCCAGCACTTCAATCAATGTACTCTCATTAACCCAACTTCAAAGCCATTTTATTTGCGAGACACTTGCTGCGTCACTACTTAACACAAAAACACTTTATCAAGCTCACAAATACAACAACTCGACCAGAAATTGCGACAAATGCAGAAAAGTACTTCCGTAACAGACAAAGGCAATGATACTCCACTCAAGAGCAATTTTAATTATGCATCACCAATCACACTCAAACTCCAAGCAAAGTGGATGCTAAATGCGCGTCACACCAGTGGAATAGTGACCTCCAAGAATGGTCAAGCAAAAATAACTGAAAAGCAATGAAAACAAAAATATGCAGACTCAAAAATTCGGAATTCGGAAGTCGAAAGTGCCTCAGATATACTGACCGCTAATTTGATATCAAATGAAATCAAAGAAGAAACAGCAACAACACCAACAACAACAAATAAACAACATATCAATGGATTCAAAAATAAATGTGTGCGTATTTAAATTCGGCATCGCGACCTTAAACTTGAATCTTTTTTACGATTTCCTTTCGTGGAGAGCATAATTTTCATAAATTTTGCCAGATAGGCGCCGCTGGTGATCATTGTACATTGACCTCTCCAGATGCACCGGCGCCTTCCACAACAGCTTCAGTTTGAAATTTCTGTGTCGATTTTGATTTCGTTTTCGTGTCATTTCGTTTATGAATTCAAAATTCAAAGTTAATGGCTAATAAATTGTCGCTGCATGCCTGACGCCGTGCCAGCTCCTCTGCCCACCGTTGGGTGAATGTGGCGGGAGACTACGCATACAAATGCGGAAAACAAATGCAAATTGGCCGTTGCAGTAGCCAAGGAGATTGTTGATACTTTGGCCAATTCTTGTTGCTGCTGTCGATTCTCACACGTTCGCTAAATCAGCAAGACCAAGGTCAACACGGACCGTCGTCGATTAGATTGTTCGAGCAGCTTCCAAATGCACAGCGGCTAACGAAGTGAAGCCACGCTCAAGGGCGTGAGTTTGGGCTCACACTGTTAATAATATAAGTGTACTAATAAGTGTAGTTCTGCGCTATTGTTGTGCCTTAACCACTCCAGCTCCAGCACATTGTGGTACGAAATATTAATCATAGGTAGGAGTAATTCATCAAATCTCAGACTGAACTATGGCTGCAATAAAAAAGTGAGCATTCTCTCTTGTTTATTTGGGTTCTTGTTATTGTAGACGCAATTGATTGCGGCGCGTCTGAGATTATTATTTGTGTTTTTTTATATTTTTATTCTTTTATTTCTAACTTGTTTTGCATAGAATTATTTTCCTCATTGCTTTAATTGTATCTACGCAAATGGCTGGAATTGAGCATCGGAAATACTCACTTTGTGGTTTTTTGTCCGATTTCATGCTATATTAAATTCCTCTGCGATTGCTAAGATTTCGTTTAGTTTGGCAACAGGTTTTCGGCGCCATTGTTCCAACCACTTTAGCGTAATAATTTGGCTTTCATCTCTCGTTGATTTTTATTACCATTTCCGTATTTTGAATATGTTTCTTTAATGATTGAGCGGTTTCTTCTGCTGTTCCGGTACACGGATAGTTATTAAAATTGTTTCTTCTCTTTGCAGTGGTGCTGCGTTTTTTTGAGTTCTCGAGTAGGTTTTTAGCAATCATTAATTTTAGGCTATTATAGAATTAGACAATTGATGATTAGTTTTATGAGATCGCGCGCTATGATAATTGCTTCTTTTATCTTACTGAAGTGTGGTAAATTGTGTTGGCAAATTACTATGGAAATTATATCCTCATTCATAATATATAATGTACAGTAACTATATTCCTCATGGCCGTGTGGGAAAAATTCAGTGACCAATATTATTAGATAATGAATAAATAGTTTGAAATGAAATACTTAATATATATTTATTCATTTCTTGCCACATTTTATTGTTGAAACCACAGTTTGGTCTCTAAATGCAAATAGGTGGAGATATTTACAAGTTCATAGAAGACAGCAGAGAACAATATACTCAAAAACTGAAGGTTTACAACAAAATCCATCGGTTCATTTATAAATTATTCTTATATCATAAACACAATGGCATCATTTTAGCCTTCGAAAGTGAATCAATCATTATCTGCTCAGATATACAGAATTCATACTGTTAGTCGAAAAGTGTTATTCTCACAATAGTCATTGAATCCAGCACAGTCATGGAGGAGAGTGACTATTTTCTATTCTGACAACAATTTTGAAAGCGCCGTTAAGCATAATTCAAGTAATACTTTTGACCATCTCAATAGCAAAATAAGATTATATGAAATTGGTTTAGTGAAGCGATAAGAACGGTCGAATTTAGTCAGTGCCACAGATACAATGTCCAAGTATCATTGCAAAAACCTAAATCAATCTGTACGGTGATTACACCGTAAGGTACAAATATTAAAGTAGGTAGTTAAGTACTACCTACCTACTTGGAAGGTAGGTTTAGCGGTGGCCACAAAGGCACCTTTTGTGATACCGCACAAGAACCAAGTCCCATCCCTTTCTAAGGTGCAGCCATTTGCGGCTTTTTATGGAGCAGTTGATGGAGCAGTTGATGGAGCTTAATTTCTTATTTGGAATATCTCCCAAATATTGAAATATTGAAGTAAATGCAACGTAAAATAAAGACGTTAAATAAATAATATTAGTTGCGCTTAATAATTAATAGTTACATTATATGACTAAGAGTCAGCGACGGAAGACCCAATCATTACATTCTTATATATTTTATTATTGAAAGACGTCTTAAGCAACGTGATCTCCGCTTAGATGTATTGTAATGACCTGCAGTTCGCCAAATATAGTGAGAGTTATTGGTTGGTAAGCAGATCGGTTGGTTCGAGACTTACAGAAAGGTTCCTGTGGTATCACAATCGGCCATATTGACTTATGTGGGCTCTCGGGAGAAGGCGATCTCTTCTATCTCACCGAACCTAAGAAAGACTAAATAAAAATAAATCCATACTCTTAATTTGAGAGATCTTGAATGACAATTTTTCATTTGAACCTTATCTCTATAAATCTGAGAAAGAAATAGTAATTCCACATAATACAATTAAGTAAAAGCATAGAGTGAACTATTCTCACTTTTACCCTAGAAAGAGCTTGGAAGGCTGGGGTGGCCTTTTGTGCCTGCAAAACAGCTATAGGTAAAATCTGGAGAATTAAGCCTAGGGTAGCTCACTGGCCTTATACTGCAGTTGTCAGGCCCATTCTCCTCTATATAAATGTTTTCTGGTGGACTGCAATGCAGAAAATGATCTACTGCGAAATGCTCAGTAAGGCATAGAGATCAGCAGAATTAGCCATAAGTGGCACCATGAAAACCACGCCAACCTTGGCATTGGATATCGTACTACAACTGCCACCCTTAGATCTCTTCTGCAATCTTTTAGCGGTATGCTCCGCCATTCGGCTCAAGGCGAGCTCACAATGGTAAGCTGTTCCGTATGGATATGCGACCATATTAGAATCCTATACGGACATACCCAGTGATATTGATTACCTTCTTTCTGTTTCGAAAGAAATTTGGGGTATGAATTCCTTCCAGACAGTAGTGCCTCGAGGGGGATCCATCACCAGATACTTCCATCAAGATATACGCAGACGGATCAAAAATGAATACCGGTTTAGGATCAGGATTTTATTGCGAAACGCCCTCAATCAGTGAATCCATCAAACTAATGGATCACTGCAGTGTTTTTCAAGCGGAAATAACCGCTATTCACGAAGCCTTGAATTGGTTGAGGATAAACGAGGTAACCGTCAAGGATATCTGTATTTTATCAGACAGCCAAGCTGCACTAAGGGCTTTGAATGCATTCCAAATAACATCAAGGAGTGTCTTAGACTGTCGCCGATCGCTAAATGAGATGGCTAAACAATTCCATATCCACCTATGCTGGATACCAGGCCATAGGGATATACCAGGGAACTGCAAGGCTGATCAACTTGCGAGAGACGGCACTTGTATGCCAAATGTCAGTAGGCACATGGGTGTACCTCTCGCGACTTGTAAGCTTCTCATAAGGGAGACACTAAGTAATTCTACCAATCAGAGGTGGATCTGTGCCACTACCTGCCAAATCGCCAGGCAAACATGGCCGAGGCTAAACCTGCGTCTATCTAGGAATATCATTAGACTCAATAGACTGCAAATTGGGACTTTAATAGGAGCCCTCACGGGACATTGTCTAATAGGAAATCATGCAAGAAGAATGGCAGTTTATACTCATGACTTCTGTCGCAGCTGCAGAAACGTGGAGGATCTGGAAACGGTTCAGCATATCTTCTGTACATGCCCAGCTTTTGCTAGAAATAGGGAACGTTTACTAGGATCCCATTTCTTAACAAGTATAGATAATCTATACCAGTCAGGTGTCAACAACTTTCTTCGCTTTATAAAAGGCTCAGGTTGATTCAATCTGGAGGGGGAAGCGTAGCCATGTCGCGCATCCGCGGCTCACAATGGACCCAACTGGTGGTCTAAGTGGCATCACTGGCTTATTGGTGATGCGGCTGCCCAACCTACCTGCCTACCTACGTACCGTTTATGAACATTGTGATATTTAAGAAAGGAGAAAAACGATCATCAACAGTCAATGACGAAAGGTATTGCAGGAAGATTACTGATTTCCTTTGACCCCTTTTTCACATGTTTTTCAACAGGAGGGGTCTACGTGCCAGACAGTAAGTCAATCAATTGAAACTTCAATTGGTCTCTAAGAAGTTACCATTTGATGCCATTAGGCATATTTTTGTGAGGTAGTGTCAAATCGGTTATAGACCAATAAACTATTAAATCTAATAATCTAGACTAATAAACTATTACAGACTAATAAACTATTACACCAAGAACAATTGAAGAGTTCAGAGGGAATATCAAAGAAGTAATTGTTTAAATTCAGTTTTATGTGAAAAAGTTTTAGATAACCATACTTTCCCTATACCCAAATACACAAAAAAGGCGTGGAAATTATTTGTCCAACGTAGTCTTATGCCATAAAAATATATTTCTAACCTTTATAACGAATCAAGGAAAATCTCATATATAATATTTATAATAAATCTCACATACTAATACAATCCGATTCATTTCATTTTAAACATCTTTGAATCTGAATGGAAGACTTTAAAGTAAAAGGCAACAGAACACGTCCTCTGCTTAAAGATGTATTGAAATTGTTAGTAGACGGCCTCAGTGTCTTTCTGGGGTGCAGACTCAAGTGTCATTTAGCTGGAAGTGTACGCTTCCTATTCGTATTTGAATGAGTTTTTATGCGGTGTGCTGCCATCCGTATTCTGATGAACTATTAAATAATTCTCATTTGTTGTGTTACCGTTTGGTGAGAAGACCTTAAAAAATCAACGGTGTTTAAAGCTAGTGAGCCACTTCGGCAGCACGCTTCATTTTCGCGTATCATTAAATAATCAAATCACTTCAAGTTTACTTCCGATTTCCAATCTTCCGTTTTATGAACCAGTAAAAAAAAAAGTCGGTGCCTGAGTTGAAGCCGGCATTGTTGAGGAACCATAAAAAATTATTCGTATGTAAATTAGATATGCATGAAGTTAGTCACCGATGGATAGCGTTGATGGAAAATTTGTGTTAAGTCAGGTATTTCCGTAAGTGGTTCGGAGGGTTAATTGATCTGACATCGAATGCTGTCCAGCAAATGAGTTAAAATAGCAGCAAAGATAATAATTGGGAAATAGAGCAAAACACTTCACGAACAGAGGAAATTAACACAATGCACAGCAATTATTCTGAGTCCCTCTTTGTAGCCATGCAGGTGGTAACAATTCAAACTCCCACTGTAAACAATAATTTATGAACTTTTATCTATGAAGAATTCTACAAAGAAAACATTGCTGTAGGCAAATTGCATTATCATCGATGTTAATAGCAAAATTGCTGAAGTCGAAAAGTGCTTCTGCACGTTCAGTTCAAGGCAAACGAGCTGCATAAGAATTCTGCCTGCGGTCGCAACTCGTTTCGAGTTGAAATCACTTTCATTCGGAATCCGTTCAGAGTGTAGAAACAAAATCGCTCCCGATCGAACTCGGCCTTAATTCTACATTTAAATTTAAATTCAAATTGATATTCGAACTCAGTTCTTTTCGAAATCATGTCTTATGCACGGCGTTTTTTTCTCACACAAATTCTACTCTGTCACTCTAACAAGAATAACACCAAACACCAGCACAGCGGTTGGCTTCACCGTGTTGGCGATAATGGTGTGGAAGCCGATGCCGATGATGATGGGGCTGACTTGGCAGCAAGCGGCGTACTGCGCGCACAAGGTCAACTCGGCTGGCTGTCAATGGGGCACATTTGCTCAAGCGAGTGTAACCAAAACGCTTATGAGTTTGCTAACGGATATCTGCGTGTAATGGCTGCGCATAAGGCCCTAATCCCATGCAGCCGCCAGCCTTAGCGGAATATGCTCGTAATCCTAATGTGCAGGCAAGAATTTTGCATACCTGCACTTAGCAAGTGTTACGCCAAAACATTCTAACACAATAGCAATCAGCTAAATTATGCTTTAATTGAAGAGTTTGCAGCTGGTGGCGTTGGCTGATTTAAGCTCTAAACCTGACGGCTTGTCAGTCGGCCAGCGTACACACTTCTTACCAAAAGCGCACTGCTGCGAATGCTGGTGCGGGTGTACGGTGAACGGGCAAACATTCTCCTCTAGCTGCGCTTTGACATTGAGCTTGGCATGTGGAAGAGGTGGGTTGGTAGCTGCAGCACATTCTACTCGTGTATCACTGCCTTCACTACCATTGCCACTTCGCCATCATTTTAGCTGGCGCAACTGTGCGTTGTCTCTGGTTACTAACGAAAGTAAAACGAAAACTTTTTGGTTGAAGATTTTATTATTTTTTCTCAATCATGTCTGCTTATTTGTTATTTCATACCAAGTCCACACTGGCATAGACAACTTGAATTAAGCTTTAGCTGAAGCAATTCTGCTGCTTGCCAACATACGTTTTATACCTATATTTGTAGAGTTTCAATTAAAGGACCTTCTTGTTCTTTTGTGAATATACCTAGTTTCATGTTCTTAGTTCTTCAATCATATTCAGTGCCTAACAATAACTACCAACAACTACCGGGCACTATTTACACCACCCGTTATACTACTGACACGTGTTCGTCGCTGTTTTGCACACTTCAGATGCCGGTCTGGACATGGCATTAGTCTTTGTCGTCTACTCTTTGGTCTTTGTTTCAAAGAAACACAAAATTTTGCTTAGATTTTTGCAAATTTATGCTAATTTTGCAACTCTGAATTTAGTATTAATAATTTATGGTAGTAATCTCGGCTTTCTTGCTGAAGCATCAAATATATAGAAATATAGAAAACTGGATTTCTGCTTGGTATTATGTAACAATCAAACCGGATGCGCTATAAAAAGACGCCTATCACGAAAAGAACATTCGATGATAAAAGTGCACAGAGCAAATTGCAAATTTAGATTAATTTTCTGCGCAGTGTGATTCTTGTTTCGATTCATTAGCATATTTTAAAAACTTGTCTGACTTCCAGAAAAATTCAAATGTATTCCTTTTGAATCAAGACACTATGATATAATCAACCCATTGTATAAAATTTGCAAACGCAAACTTTTTAAAAAATAGTCATAATGGTAGATTTTTATTTGCAGAATGTTTCTCAAAGGAAGAGGTGAAGATTAGTTATGAGCCGAGAAAGAAGCACCGGTTTAGTTGATCTAAGATTGCTAAGGAAATACAGTTTAAGTAAAAATGGCAATCGTGTTGAATTTGTGTGTTGCCAGCGGATAGCAACTTATGTCATTTTACTATTTTGCCACCGAATTGGGCATGCTTCATTAATAGCTTATGAATTATTTAGTTATATAAGGAGTTGGTAGAGTTATTGTTTAGAACGACTTTCTCTGTAGTAAAATAAACGCTTTAAAAATAAACGCTTTAAATGTGATCGCTGTAGTAAAATAAACGCTTTAAAAGTGATCGTGAACATACGCGATAGAACACTCGTACAGTAGACAGTAGACAGAGAAATCGATAAATTGGTGCATTTCAGCTACGTGTTGAAATGCCTTTTATAGTTCATTCCTGATCTTAAGACACCCACAGATGATGGAATTCCTTCTACGATATGTTGTAGTACAAATTCCTAACAAACTTGTATAGACTGGGCTCTGTATTATGTTCTACAAACCTACATGTATATACCTGTAATTCAAAATATGCACTGATTGTTGAGTTTCATTTAATGGTGTTGTTCCTCAATATATCTTTATAAAATCATCGCAAAATCCTTCATTTTAAGACTCAATGGAAGGAAAATTATTTATACATATAATTGTCACTGCTTCAAAATCATTGCAAGTCATCTCGAGGAGTCTAAACCAGGGAACACAGAGAAAAGAAACTTAAACGTCAAACGGCAAAGGAGCGAAATAAAGCAGACGGACGTTGTACACGAATCCACTCAAAATCGTGGTGAATCCACTCAGAATCGTGGTGAATTTTTCCCCTACGGACGATGGCAGCGAAAAATACTTTCCTTTCTCTGTGTTCTCTGGTCTAAACATGCGTACAGTTGTTGGTCAATGAATGGGTCATACAACAGATACAATGAAAGGTACTGTGATATGATACGATCAAGGCGTTACACACATCGAAATTGTGACTCAGAGTATCGATTTCACTACAGTAGTGATTGCTCAATCGATAGCAACATCTGTGGACTATTCCATTATTCTGTACTCTTTTCTCAGGGGCATATTGGAAGAGTAATTTAATTTGTTGACATGCAATTTTAAGAGTTCAATCTTCGATAATTACATATATTCAACTATGGAACTGTGGAAGTATTCTCAGCATTTGTTGATTACTGTTACAATATTGCATTCAGCTTTCTCTAAAGACAAAAAATTCTAGAAGCCAAATAAGCATATATGAATAGGTTTATATAGCAACCCAATCTGAATTTATTCAATTTAGTGTTTTGTATGTTGAGTTTCAATCCAGATTGAGAGAAGATAGAAATTGTTGAATTTCAATATAGATAGAGAGAAGATAGAAATTATAGAAATTTTTCATAATAAATATATTTATATAAATAGTAATTTTTGGGTAATCTTAACAACAATGCTTTATAATTTGGAAGATAATTCATGAATGTAAAGAAAGGTTCAAAAATATATAATTAGAGAGATATAATTAAATTAGAAGAAACCAATTTTGAAAAGTACAGATCGATTATAATGTTTCTACTCCCGTGTTTCACAATTTAACAAATGATTGAACTCCTCGGATTAACTAACTGTATAATACAGAGACCAACCGACTTTTTTACTAGTTCGAAGCGTAAATGAAATCACTTTAGAACACAGAATTCTGAATGAGATCATTGTACGCGACAGTTGAGTGGAATATGGAGGATTGGACCCATATATATTTCAAAGAACATGGAAATTGTAATTCTCAATTTAGTTGCGAAACAGGAGTGAGTCAATAAAGATTGAAATCTTCGCTGCAACTTGACAAAATGTTTATATGAGGCGATTGAAATGATTCACTGAAGAGAGTTAATATCGTTCAAATGACCTTTCTGGGCCAGCTTGCAGGTCTTCATCCATAATTTTTTTTCAGTTTCCAGGTTTTGGAATTTGTTCCTTAAGCGTGTAAACAATTTGCATATCAGGGGAGTAGTTGTGGCTCTCACCAAAGCCTTTATAGAAATAAGTCCAATTGAAGTTATCCAATCTCGAGATCATGGAGATTTTCACTGATTAGAGTCATTGTTTCCGGAGCTGTATGTCATATTTTCCACGACTATCGAAAACAGATATCTTCCAAGTCTTTGATTGTTTCTATCGAGTTGTCGTGAGACATTGGAATTTTGATCTGCCGTTTTTTACAAAATTTGTGAAGAGATTTTCTGGAGTGAAAAGTTCGATGGTATGCATTAACGTTCTGGTTGATTCAAAGTGGTCGTAGATTGCTTTGAACAGTCAAAAAAATCATCTGCTGCCAATGTTAACATAACTTCTTGAGTTTCAAAGATAAGCTTGTAATTAATTACCTTCGGGTTGACTGTCTTTTGTTTTGCAAAATTATGTATATTTATTTAATAAAAAGGCAATAAACTAATAATTTTTACCAGAAATATGAATAAAAGTCTACAACTTAAGGCAAATTGAAACAATACCAAAGCGCTGAAAATAGACAAAAATAGTTGGAGAGATAAACTTGGGTAAAAAACGGCGAAAGTGGCAAAAGTAAATAATTAATTACACAAATTAAAATAAAAGAGTTTGACGAAAGTGCCGGTCGTGTGGGAAACAGTGCGATTCTGCGGTTCAAAGACACACCAAACTGGCTCTAAATGAACCACTATCGCTGTACCCATCTATTTAGCTCTGAGGTATGTACCCGCACCTCCAGATTTTGTTTTCAATTCGGCGTTTCGAGCTATTTAAACATTTGTTGTATTTGTTGTAATGAGTGTGTTAAAGAAATGTTTGAAAATGTTCGTATACAAGTGCGAGTACACTGAGATAAAATGATGGGCGTCATAAAAAAACTGATCCCTCTTTTTCGTTACCTATTTTTAGTGGTTTTTTGAAGCATCATCAACCGAGAAAAAAAATCGTGCGTGAACTTCGAGAAAAAAGTTTCAATAAAATGGAAAAGGAAAAAAAGCAAAAGTAAATATTATGCGAGCGTAAATTATTTTAAATTGCTTTTGTAATTTGTTTCGAAAATTGTTGTCACCTTTACACGCACATCAAAACACGAGCATAGCAGCAGCAGCAACAACAACAACAACAACAACAACAACAACAACAATAACAAACACTTGCAGTCACACTAGAGACACCATTGAAGATATTGTTCACTGTAAGAGCACTTTGCAGAAGAGGCCAAAGTGGGCAGCGTACCACACTCATGGCCTAGGTCCGAAGCGACAGACCATCCATTTGGAATTACATAAAAATCATCATCATTATTATCATTTTACATTATTACCGTTTTAATTAATGCCGTGAAGCGCAATTGTTGCCCCCATACTGTGGGCCCCTCTGGCTAATGACGCTGGGCTGACATTGCGTGGAGGTGTGATTGCTGGCGTATACGATGATAAACGTGACTATTCGCGCATGTGCTTCTCGCTTGGCCTAGTAACTTGGCTCAAAGCATTCAACATTGTTCAACATTGTTTTTGTTTTTGGCCTTTTCTCTCGTACAATCATAATTTCCAGACAGAAGAACCCATAAATTAAGAATCTTCAAAGCGATTCTCTCAATTGGAACTCGTTACTTAATGGAAGAAGGTCTTCCGGAATGCATGCCTAATTGCAAAATTAATATGGTTGCTCCTTGACATAAATTAATAGCACTAATGAATGTGTTATTTAGAGCAGTCATTCGTTTCGAACAAGGTCGAACTCCATATTTATATTTAATTTCATAACTAACTAAAATGACAAATGAATATAATAGTGATGAGCCAAGATGTGAATAAACATGACTATGAGGAAATTTGGAATAGACTAATAACAGCAGACATATTGAGGCATGTTCTGATGGAGTATATATATATTCTGGTGGAGTCATATTCTGGTGGAGATTATGTGAAGAAAGAGATACTCGTACATATTCTCGCATTTACTCTGTAGAGGATGGATGATCATTGCAGAGCCTTGAAAGTTTCATTTAAATTCAACTGGGTTTTTAACAGTTCTTTATTCTCATAAATGCTTTGGGGAACTATTTGAGACGTATAGAAAACTGTGTTAGAAAAGTCCAAGAGGGAGTATATAAATATATATACAGAATTTTTAGCTAATGACTAAATATCGACTTTACGACTAAATGCTCAAAAGCAAAGAATCTCCTTGAATACAGTAGTTCTCTCTGAAGAGTTTATGGGATTATATCAAGAACCCCAAGGTCACGCAATCAGTGGCAACAAAATTACCTCTCCCTGCTCATGACGTCATGTTATGCGAAAATGATCATGAGAAGAAGAACTACACATTTGATGTGGTCAAGGATTTTGTCTATCTAGGATCCAGCATTAACACCAATAATAACGGCGGCCTAGAGATCAAGTTAAGAATAACTCTTGCCAACAGGTGTTACTTTGGGCTCAGTAAGCAACTGAAAAGTAGAGCCCTCTCTGGACGGACCTGTTGTATGATTATTAGGGGCATTCGAGAGAAAAATTCTTCGAAAGATCTACGGTCCAATCTGCGTGGAGGACGCATACCAGATTAGATGGAACCACGAGCTGTATAAGCTGTACGCCGATACAGACATAGTCAAACGCATAAAACTACAGCGGTTGCGATGGCTGGGTCATGTCGAGCGAATGAACAACAACGCTCTGGCCAAGAAGTTACTCTATTCGGAATGTGCTGGTGGTACTCGCAGAAAAGGACGTCCTAATCTCCGTTGGACGGACCAAGTCGACGATGACCTGAGCGCGCTTGGTATTTCTAACTGGCGTCATCGCGCGCAGAGCAGAGGCGGATGGCGTAACATTTTGGTAGCGGCCAAGACCGACCGTCGGTTGTAGTGCCAGCTAAGAAGAAAAAGAAGATCAGGAGAAAAACATACTAATATTAAACACCACACAAAAATGGGCGGGTGATTTTGACAGCCACGCCCACTATTGATACATTTTTATAACTTCGATCTATACAACATTTTTGGGCGAAATTTTATATTAATAGGGCGAAATTTGGGCGAAATTTGACACTACAAAGCCTTACATAAGAAACGGGGTCGATCAGATAAAAGCCACGCCTCCCTTTATTATAATCAACTCAAGGAACCCTGCCGAAAATTACCGTAGATATGCTCCTAATGATGATTTAAGAAGAAAGTATCCCCATTGTTCAATTCGCACGTACAGGGAAAGGTGAAGGGTCGATCTAGCCCGACTTCAGACTTCTTTACTCGTTTTCTTTTGTTTCACTACAGGATTGCATTTTATTAAATACATAAATTTTAAGGAAAGTCTTTAGAGATCAATGCAATTCCTGGTGTTTTTTGAAATATTTTTTAAAGCAACTCATGACAAAATTTTTATGATTCTAGGATACTTTATTTCATTGATTTTTCTAAGTTGTTCGGCCTTGCGTTTTCATAGTATTCAATAAATTCTTCAAAAAACATTCTTAAGTCAAGACCAAGTTTTTTTAATATTGATTCTATGGTTGGTTGGTTTGGTTGGTTTCAGTGGCTGATCCAAGTCGGTCCTCACATGGATCACAATTATCGCCTTAGCGACGTTTTGATACCACAACCTCTCCTAACGCCGGAGAAAACGATGGATTGTTCACTAAGTCCACTTTGTGGAGTGTAGGTATCTTAAAAGATCTTTCAGTTTTACACCCGAGAGATCGGATAAACTCGCTAGGAAATAGTTTCCTAGTGTTCTATTTCTTGCGGCCGCCAGAGCCGGGCATTCGCAAAGAAAATGGATTAAGGTTTCCTTCTCTTCTGAGTTTCCACAACTTCTACAATGGGTATTGTGCGGTCTCTGCAATTTCTCTGCATGAGTACCCACGAGCCAGTGACCCGTAAAGGCCGCCGTGAGGCGGCTGGTGTCCCTGCGGTCCCTGTTTATGAGATCCCTAGATCTCGCTGTGTTAAAGACTGATTGATTCTATATACATTTTG
Source organism: Clusia tigrina (assembly GCA_920105625.2). Classification (NCBI taxonomy): domain Eukaryota; kingdom Metazoa; phylum Arthropoda; class Insecta; order Diptera; family Clusiidae; genus Clusia; species Clusia tigrina. The sequence goes on from OV050031.1 coordinate 208,055,972, forward strand.
TGAATGAATAGTTGTTTCTCCACATTTAAACAGCTTTTTTGTAGGGGATGTTTCAAATGGTTTTTGAAGGGGTTGTGTTGTTGTAGGTTTTTCAAATAGAGTTGCAGCTTAATGAGTGTGAACGTTCTGTTGGTGGACCTTTCAACTCTATTGGAAGTCAATACAATCCTTTATTTGAAGTTCTTTATATATGTAATGTATTATTTCTACATATACAATTTATCCATCACTACCAATGAGCCTTACTATATTTTTGTACTTGTTAGTAACTCTTAAATGCAAGCATTTCAGTTATGGACACACGAGAATTCATATATGCAATTAACTCCTTCTGGTTTCTCATAAAAATGATATTATCAGACTATGAGTTAGAGTTGTATATGCAACTGGATTCAAAAAACCTATTTTGCTGTACAGATGTCGGTAAAAATGATTTCCTGAACACCCCCTGTTGCTATTGAAGCTAAAAGCTGGAGCGAAAGGACTATTTCCATGAAGGAAGGAGGACTCTAAAACGAATTTAGCTTGACTTGAACACCCCCTTTTGCTATTGAAGCTAAAAGCTGAAGAGCGAAAGGACTATTTCCATGAAGGGAGGAGGACTCTAAAGTGAATTTAGCTTGACTTTTATTATATTGGTCAGCAGACACGTTCATTTTAGGTCGCCCAACATACATAGTTATTTGGAGAAATGTGTCAAAATAGTTTCTATTTACAGAATACTCCGTAGAATGAGGTTTTTTGGGTTGCTGATTCTAAATTGATTGCCAAAAGTTTAAAAATATTTGAAAGATATTCACTCTTTCACTAGATGCATTTTTTTGAACATTTTTAATCACATCATATGTACTGTTTAAGCAGTTTCGAGGCTCAGAATTACACTTATACTCGTAGAGTCAAATGATAGAGATACATTTATTTTCTCTACAAGGCCATTTTTCTCTAAATAAACTAATTTTTCTGTCCTCTAATTCCATATAGAACTAAGATTATAAAACCAACAGCAAAGCAAATTATTGCCGCAGTAAGTGCATAAATCAACAAAGATAGAAATGACCAATATGGGGTCTATTTTGCTATAGTAATCACCTGTTCCTATTGATCCTTTTAAAACATTATACAGATAAACGCACATCAAACATATGCAGTAAAAAAAGGACATAAGTGCCTAACTAACTTTGCTCAAAGTTTTGTCGCAGTTCTGGTCCATATTTCCCTTGACTGCTCTTGCTCTACATCGTTCATGCCCTCTTTGAAAATGTGTTTTGATTTTAGAGAAGCTTTTCATATGCTTTCATTTGGTTTTTGGTGCGACTTTTGTACCCGTAAAAATCGATCAGCGATCAACTGCACCCCAGTCTTCATATGTAGTACATTCGAACACGTAATCTCTGCTGGGAAGCTATGGTAGAGCTACTTGAAGCAGCTGAAATCAAAATAATGAGTTTATTGTATGTACTTCAAAAGTTCTTGAATAGGTAATCCACTCCATTTATAGAAATCAGCGAAAACATCAGTTGTTTGTGTAAATTATTGCAGGTAAATATAATTTACACAAACAACTTCCGCCTTCCCACACAAGCTTCAATGTTTAAAATCAAATGGGGTAACAATATTGTCAAGCGTTGACACAATACGCTGATATGCTGAGTCCGGCTTGGGGACTTAAAGCCAATATTATTGATTTTTTATATTTTTAACATAATTAAATTACTTATAATTCCAATTAATTGTTTAATTAAATGACATTTCGTTTGTTTGTATTTTGCAGAACTCTTCATGCGCGTGACAGGCTCTCAGAAGCTGTGGGGCGCCCGCATAGGCCTCAATAAAGCCTGGCAGGGCCCCAGTCCCTACGTTATGTTGTTCGATCCGGAGACCGTTGAGGTAAGTTGTGATGGAAGTGTGGACATTTTTGTTGAAATTATGTAATAAAAATAATTTAACTGTGTGAATTTAAATTGCAGCCAATTTTAAACAGTCAAAAGTTTATAGACAAAAGCCAAGATTACGACTACCTGCGACCATGGCTGGGCACTGGCTTGCTGACGAGTTTCGGCCGGAAGTGGCATTCCCGTAGAAAGGTAAATTTTCATCATTTCAATGCACACACACACATATATATATTTGGTACATATTCGGTACATGCCTCTAATTGCGTTTCCTCTCATTTGCCATTGCAAGACTTTCAATTACAGTTTATTCGTTGTCATCGTTGTTGTTGTTGTTGTTGTTGGTTGTTTGAATTTAATTTTTGTGTTTATTGTTGCCATTGACAGATTTTGACTCCCGCCTTTCATTTCAAAATTTTGGATGACTTTGTGGATGTCTTCAATGAACAGAGCGCCATACTGACCCGTAAATTGGAGAAGGAGGTGGGCTCGGAGGCGTTCAACATTTTCCCATATGTGACGCTTTGCACGTTGGACATTGTCTGTGGTGAGTGTTCTACCCAACGAACTTGAAGTAGACTCAGTCAAGGTGGCGATACGATTGCATTTCAATGATCTTTTTTTTTTTATCTAGAAACCGCAATGGGTAGAAATATTCGCGCTCAGAGCAACAGCGACTCCGATTACGTGAAGGCGGTTTATGGGTAAGTAAAATCCACAACTTAAATACTAACTGACTAAGCACGAGCAAATACTCGTAATTAAACTGTAAAGTACTCAATTTAGAATTTACGAGCATTGCTCTTTTACTTTGCAACAGCGAATGACCCAGAGCTGCTCTAGTAGATTTACTATTGAAGGCATGGCAAACCTTCACATTGTTTATTGATCAACAATAATTGTGCGGGGTGCGCCAAATGAAAGTGGTTCATATCATAAAAATGTCAACATTTTCTAACAGCCCGTATTCAAGCTTCCTGTTGATTGTCGAACAATTCAATTGCCAACTCACTATAAATGATCCTTGTAATCCAACTGTAGTTGCAACAGTAGTGATCTGCACCACAACCCTTTTCTCTTCTTGATGCACTTCCCAGTTTGAGACCGCTTTTAGCTAACATTTAATGGAAGCAACAAATCATAAACTTTGTTCTTGTTGAGCTATTCAAATATCAACCAGAAATGCAATTACTTTCATCAACAGATATTTGGAAATATATTATTATAAAGGGTTTTCCAATAAGAGGTGTTATTTTGGTATTCAAAGAAAAATGCCATTTTTTGAGATAAAGGATCGGATGTTTATTGCATAATAAAGAAGAAGGTATGCCGTTCATAATGAAAAACAACGCTTACAGGACCATATCCTTTTCATGAAATTTTCCAAAACCAAATCGCAAAGTGGCTGTCCTATGTCCTCGATAGCCTCACGAATTCTATCTTTGAGGTCTTGAATCGACGCTGGGCTGTTGGCGTAGACCTTATCTTTCACATGGCCCCAAAGGAAGAAGTCGCAAGGTGTTAAATCACAAGATCTCGGTGGCCAATTGTGATCACCTCTTCGAGAGATAACACGGTCCGGAAACATTTCCCGTAAAAGAGCAATGGTTTCGTTGCTTGTGTGGCACGTAGCGCCGTCTTGTTGAAAGTAAACGTTGTCCAGATCAATACCATCCAACTCCGACCATAAAAAATCATTAATCATCTCTCGATAGCGCAAGCCATTCACCGTAACTGTTGATCCAACCTCATTTTCGAAGAAGTAAGGTCCAATGACCCCGCCGGACCATAAACCGCACCAAACAGTCACACGTTGAGGATGGAGAGGCTTCTCAACAATAACTCTTGGGTTTTCCGAGCCCCAGATGCGACAATTTTACTTGTTGACGTAGCCACCGAGGTGGAAATGGGCCTCATCAGTCAAGATGATTTTTCGATGGAAGTCCGGATAATTTTCATGCATTTCAAGGACCCAATCAGCAAAGACACGACGTTGTTGATGATCGGCCGGCTCGAGTTCTTGTGTTAACTGAACTTTATAAGCCTTAAGACCCAAGTCTTTATGCAAAATACGGTGAATTGACGTTTGTGGAATGCCCAATTCCAAAGAACGACGAGGAATGGACAAACCTGGGTTTTCTTTAACACTTTGGGCTACAGCAGCAATATTCTCAGTTGTTCTTGAGCGACATGCACGGGTTTTTTTCTTCACATCACTAACTTGTCCCAACAGCTCCAATTTTTCCACCAATTTCTGTATTGCGGTCCGACAAGGTGCTTCACGACGACCCAAAAATGCTTTAGTTTTGCGAACTATGACTGCAAGATTTTCACCATTTTTGTAGTGAATTTTAATAATTTCAATGCGTTGCTGAAGCGTGTGTCGTTCCATTTTTAATAATGGCGTAGTTTCGACTTGTCAAATGTCAAAGAATAAAAGCTTTAAAAGTGACAGCTACCGAAATACCGGGTGATTCAAAATAACACCTCTTGTTGGAAAACCCTTTATGTTCTATAGTTCCCTTGGTATCAAAGAACTTTTTCAAATACTATTTTTTACACCAGGATAAAGTCATTTAAGTGTAACGATATAGACATGAGTAACATAAGACATCACACTGCACATTAAACGTTATAATACCTCTGTAATCTTACTGTAGATTTTTTAAAGGGACGTTTTTAGATTGATCCTATTATGAACTGAATGTATATTGCTGCCAACTGTTGTCATTATATCACAGTCGGTAGTGAAGATTGTGTAATGCATGTCGGCAATTGATCAGTAAAATGTAAAATATTGGTTTATTCAGCAAAATATATTTTGATGCCTAGAAAATAGAATAGAAAATGGAGAATTGATACTTTAGATATATGCCAAAGAGTAATCGTAACACATCTTATCCCCACTTTCACATACGAACTTCAGTTCCTAGATAGATTTCATTTCATAGACTTAATATATAATAGATCTTCCACGAAGCGGTAGTTTCAATTTGGGGACAAGAAAAGTAGCTCAGGGCTACAACTGAGTAATACGGCGATGTCATTCATTGGAGTTCTGAATAAAGGTTCAGGTATAAGCATCCATATATGCGATGGCAATCTTCATAGTGCAAATTCCCAGAATCCTTCGTCCTGAATTTCAGCACGTTTCGAAGCATCTTCTCTTTTAAATCAACAAATAATATTATTCGTTGGTTGTTTTGAGTTGGCAATTCCTCAACAGGTGAAGACCAAAGAAACAGTTATCATTACTTTGTCTTTCGCCGACTTTGAAGTGGTTTCTCTTCAGCTGTTGAGTAGTATGCGTGCCTTATTAATGTACGGAACAAATTAGTTTATACCAGTGTGTTACGAACTTACAGAAGGGAAGTAATAAATTGTTTTCCAATCCACACCCCGAGGGTCGCAGGTTCAAATCCTGCCACGGGCTTGGTCTCCAAAATGCTTCTTTCTATAAAATATTTTTCTCTTCGAGTCGAAAGCCTCTGTAGCTAGTACTCATTCCTCCAACACCTTGGACTCATAATTAATTATAATAATAATAGTTTTCCAATCCTTTAACATGATATTTTTAAATGAACACTTCATAGTATTCCTTTCACAGAATTTCTTACTTACGTCCACGTGATTGCCTCAGAAATTTACTATTTTACTACTTCTTTATACTTCTTTATACTATTACTAAGTATTTATACTATAGCATAGATCTGCATTTGGAAATCGCAGAAGACCAGTTAAGACAACAACTTCAGACAGGAGCTCAGGAGTATCCTTGGAGATCATAATCTCAAGTATTAAATTTTACCATACTCTATGTTGTGGTTCAATAGTCAGTTTTAAAAGTATGACACCGAACTTTTCTGATATAAATCGGTAAATATTCTTCCACCCAGATAAGTGTTCGAGAGTTCTAGTCTGGCGAAATCTTAAGAAAGACGTGCCAGGCCACTAGTAAACTACTCAGTTAAATTGTGAAAGATATGTAACTAACGTACTTGGTCATAATGTCCTTCCTCATCAACTTCCTTTTCAAGTTATTAAATATATTTTTCCACAACATTTTTTACTTCTCAAACTATCCTTCCACTTAAACGAGAGTACAATCTCTTTTCCGCACAAATTGATTCCTGCGCTGGCAACATTTTCGAAATGAGTTGTCACTGGCGCAAAAGTTTAATATCGAAACCTGTCAGCGATGACAGAGCGACATGTTCATATCCTGCATAAATGGGGTGCAGAGCACTCATGTGGAAAATATACGGGATTAAGTGGAATCGAACTGGCAAATGTGAAACAGTTTATTGATAATACAACTTCCCCCTCCGCCCCTCCCCCCTCCCGACTGCCATGTCTGCTTTGCTAATACGAATGTAGTGCACATTTAACTATATGTTTATTTAATTTTCTCTTTTTTTCTCCCACTCCGTTTCCCCACCTCCACTATGTTGCAGCATTGGTGAAATTATACAGAGTCGTCAGTCAAAATTGTGGCTGCAATTCGACACAATATTCCGCTTGACCGAGGACTACAAACGCCACGAGAGCTACATCAACACTCTGCACGGCTTCTCATACATGGTGATACGGGAGCGGAAGGCGGAGTTGGCCGAAAACATTATGAACAACAATGTGAACAACAATGTGCCGGATGCCTACGACGATTTGGGCAAAAAGAAGCGATTGGCCTTTTTGGATCTGCTTATTGACGCCTCGAAGGACGGCACTGTACTCTCCAACGAAGATATACGCGAAGAGGTCGACACTTTCATGTTCGAGGGTCACGACACCACTTCGGCTGCCATTTCCTGGACTCTCTTCCTGTTGGGCTCGCATCCGGAGTACCAAGAACTCGTTCTAGAGGAATTGGATTCGATCTTTGGCGACGACAAGGAAACCCCTGCCACTATGAAGAACCTCATGGATATGCGTTATTTGGAGTGCTGCATTAAAGACGCCCTGCGTCTGTTCCCGAGTGTCCCGATGATGGCGCGTTCCGTATCCGAAGATGTGAAAATTGGTAAGCTTTGAAATTGAGGTGCTCATTTTGACCAGTTGTCTGAAATGTTTTGCTGTCCAAACAGGTGACTATTTAATTCCGGCCGGCACCACCGCCATTATCATGACGTACATGTTGCACCGCAACCCGAAGGTGTTCCCCAAGCCCGAACAATTCAATCCGGACAACTTCCTGCCCGAGAACTGCTCCGGACGCCACCCCTTCGCCTACATACCGTTCAGCGCTGGACCACGTAACTGCATCGGCCAGAAGTTTGCCATTTTGGAGGAGAAGGCCGTCATATCCACCGTTCTGCGAAAATACAAAATCCAATCCATCGATAGGCGCGAGGATTTGACGCTGTTGGGAGAATTGATACTGCGACCCAAAGATGGTCTGAGGGTGAAACTCACGGAACGCATCTAAGGACGAACCTGATGGCATCCGGAAAATTTCAAATTGTCTGCATAGCATTAGAGTTTAAGTTGAGTTTAGTGCTGGTCTCCAAAAAGCCAGTCCACCGCTGCCCTGTAAATAATAGGTTTAAGTTAACTTTATGATCCAAGGAGTCTTGTTGTGAAGTGCGTTAAGTCTGCAAGGATTTTGATTCTATATTAATTTCATTAATTCACGCCCGTATTTCATGAGAAACAACTAATTTTGGAGCGTACGAGTATTCGTTCTGCGTGTCCTTTGGGACACTCCTTCCTCTAACTTCCATTCAATAACATGTATCAAATATCTGCTGTATAAGTTAAGTTTTTGTATATATGTATTTTAGAGTATGTTTTTTAAAGTATTTCATCGCACCCCAAAACTTATTCGAGCAATTTGAGTATGTGGAATTTGAGTTAAATATATAAAACGCAAAATTGTGATGCGGAGTCTTTCAATTCAAATATTATGAAATAAAAGTAAAATCGGAATAATCAGAACGTTGAAGTGGTTACACTGAAAAGCCGATGAGGTCCTTTCAAAATTATTTGTTTCCAAGGCTACCTTCCAATTCGCTGCTTCTTTCCTTTATCCTGTTGAGGAATCTAGTAACCAGTCAACTGTGGAATAACTGATCCAAGAAAATAATCTACTTTATAAAGGACTAATATGCGAAAAGTGCTCAATATCGTAACAACCTACTAAAAGTAAAAGGGGCTTATTGGTAATCTAGTAAAAATTTATGTTGAAACTTGACCGGCAAAATATCGTAACTAACATATAAAATTCCATATTGGATTGTCACATGTACAGACAGACACCCCCATAACAACAACAATCAACATTTTAATCGATTATGTTGTTGGAACTGGATCGCTGTAGTATATTTGGGAGAGCTTCTATAATTTGCTACTCTCTACGTATAGTATATATGATCCACAAGATAGATTTTGTGGGTTTTCACCCCACTTTCAATCCAGAGAGACTGCAGATATTTATTATAAAACCAGCTGAAGTTGGGTTAGACCTTTACCCTTACATGCGCTTGCGAGTTAAACCGTGGCATTTTATTCATATATCTTTGGGAGGATAGCTAAGGTAGTTTTTAGTGGGGTCTCCAGAATTGTTTATATGAGAGGAAGGCGTCTTCTTTATTTGTGAAGAGTTAAAGTTATTCGGAAGCTTGTTTCTGGTGCAAACTCGAGACAAGAAACCATTTTAACGACGATTAAAGAATGAGTTTAATCGGTTAATAAATTATAAGAAATCGATCGAAATCTATTACTAAGAATGTTTTGGGACAGCATATTATGAACATACTCTATATATATATTGGGAATCTCAGGAGACAGTCACTGACTTATAAGTACTACTAAAAACTCTGTGCATACTCATAGAAGTAGTTTCGATGGAGGTACTTCTTATACGCAATTGAAGCTTAATTTATGCCAGTTCAGGCATGATAATGTGTGAATTACTGTGAGTAATCTTTATTATTATTTTTGTCAAATAGCAAGAAAATTTGTCCGTGTTTAAAAAAGGAATAATACTATTATATTCAAAATAAGAAACACAAAATTAAAAACATTTTAATCAAATCGCAAAATTTCTGTACAAAGTTTCAACAAAGAACATAAACATAATGTTCTTTGGTTTCATATACAGTTTGTCAAGTAATTGATTGCAAAATAAAAAATGTTACGAAATTTTCACTTTAATATTGATTTGAAGCAAGAAATGCATATATTTAATTTAAAAAATATTATAATTTAATATTTGCCAATCTTCCTCAACAGAAAACATGAAAAAAATTATTAAATAATTACAAATAGAACCGTTTCTGAGGCAAAAGAAAAAACAATAGCCATTTCATGGTGTCAAATAATTCTTTGCAAAATTCATGGAACATACAAATCATCTAATAAATTAACAGTAAATATTTTAATCCTTAGTGTGACTACCATTAGCATCAATAACGGCTTACAACCTTTTTGGAATAGACGCAATAAGTTTTTGTATATCGTGTTATTCGGGAACCTTTTACATATAAAAGTTCTTCCACACCAATCCAATGGTTTTCAAACTGTTTTCAATTTTATGACAATGAGCAAACTTTGCTCTTTGCTTTACATATCCAAGCGTTATTTTTTAATAATACTCGTAGTTATTTTATAGATTATTCCACTCATGTGATTTTTTTTGGAGTCTGGTATGAGCAGGAAGATTATTTTTGTTGCATAGTTTTAGGCTGTTTATTTCCTACAGTTAGCCTCATGATATTTTCAATTGTTCTCAAACTTGAAAATTTTCGTTGCATACTTTTAGCGTTGTATAAGTTCGCTTACATATCTAAGCAGAAACACAAAGTAGGCATGGTAAGCAGTAGATACGCCTTCGTGTTTACCTAGCCACAGACGCACGAAGTAGTGTATTCCCTGTGATCGACTTGGTCTGAATGACGCTTTGCTGAAGCCACATAGTTCAGACCAATATCAATATATTTGGCATGCTTCGATACTGATTGTGCTCACATTGCAGCTTACTTTAGGATACAGGGACCAACAAGAGAACTGGATGGTTGAAATGGTAGTTTGTTCAATGGATTTTTTAGGATATAACTAAAAAGAATGGTGAAATAACTTAAATTTCTAGGATATTAACATCAGAAGAAAGTGACTAGAGGGTAAATTTCATATTGTCAAGAAAATATGTGCCACTTCGGCAGACAATGGAATTTAGGTACATGGAATGGTTAGGTTAGTTTAGGGTGGAGGCTAAAGGAAGCTTTAGGATTGGCCACAGAGAACGTGGGCCCATCAAATCCCACGGCCACGAAAAGGAGAACCTAAGCGATTCCCTGATGAAGCGAACGATATTGCGTATATTAAAGGAGTATAGCTCAGCTAGATTCTCGAAATAAGGTAGAAATACAACTTTCTTCCTCGGAAGGGCAGGGTAGTAGCACATTAAGTGTAGTCTTCCCTCTTTTCGTCCGATGGCCTGCAGCTGCTGCAAAAGTCATTAAAGAGTAGGTTATGCCTCTGAGTATATCTGCCAATGACATAGCCATCTGATGTGGCGAGAGAGTCGCGTCCTAGTTGCAGTAATTGCATTTTTCTTTTCCGGCTAAGCGAAGCCCAGGACTTGGTTACCTTCAGGTGTGTTCCTCAGACCACAGCCTGTTAACTACCCACTTATATGCCTGCATGGAGTAGAAAATATTAATTATAAACAGCGATATTGTATTAAAGCAATATTTTGTAACATTCTCGGTACAATCTTGGCGCCTGTTGACATCTAATCGCCTAATCATTATTCTCAACTGGACAATGTTGGAAGCTATATTGCTCTTCGTGTCTCCCTTTAAGTTTTTATATTGAACTACTATTGAGGAATGCAGGTCCAAGGAAGCGCTCAAATTAATTCGATTGCAGACATTTTTAATATTCAGACTTCTTTGCTCAACTGAGTTTTGTCTTAGCGGACATCACAATTATTGACGCTTGTCGCCTTGTCGCAAGGAAAGGACTCCTTTATGTATTTGTACCAATAGAAGAAATATGTATATGATATCTTCATGAAGGGTGACTACTTACTTTAAAGCAACGGCACAAAAAATCTCTGTTTATAGAATTTTGCAGCAACTGAAGAAATTAAAGAGAACACAATTTGTACCCTAAGCTTATTAGCACGGGGAAAGGGATTTCTGAGCATATCTCAAAAACCACAGAAACACTTTTTATTCAATTAAATGAAATTTTCCATACCCTGATGATATTTCGTAAACTTTAGACCAATGATTGGGGTTCAGCAACGAAAACTTCCCCATTGTTGTTATTAAACTGCACTTAAAGTAAAAACAGGACAATAGAGCTTTAATAAATTTATTAAAATTAGGTGTTGTTTTTGATCAGTCCTTCATCTAATGAAAAAGTTAGAATGAACTTTCCAAGAAAAGAATAAGAAAACGAATTTGGACCTGAATGTTTCCTTGAATCACTACTTTCGATAAGAAAAATGTCGACGAATTATGGAATAATTAAGGAAGAAGGATATGTGACTGTTTCGAGATCCTGTACTTTGTAGCTATCATCATAAGCTCTTTAATCATTTTTTGTGGTTAAATAAATGCTAGGAAAAGTTTTATATATTATTCTATAACTAATTTATGAAACATCTCTATAAATTCGAAATATATTCTTTTGTTTTGGAGATTTTCTTGAACAAATCTATTTTCTTCTAATTATTGCATTACTGGAAATGTTCTTTGGGCCAAGTACTGGATATAGAACGAGTAAAGAAGTCTGAAGTCGGGTTAGACCGACTACGAAATACCCTTTACCTTTCCTTGTGCGTGCGGGTTCAACAATGGGGATGTTTTCTTCACAAATCATCATTAGGAGGAGCATTTACGGTAATTTTTGGTAGGGTACCTTGAAATGATTATATCAACCCCATTTCTTGTATATGGCTTTATAGGGTCCATATACGTACTAATATAAAATTTCGTCCAAAAATATTGTATGGGTCGTAAGTTATATAAATATGTGAATAGTGGGCGTGGCTGTAGAAATAACACGCCCATTTTTTTGTGGTGTTTAATGTTAGTACCCGCAACCTTCCTGTGAAATTTCGTTAATAAATATTTAATAGGAACAAAGTAATGATTTTTGGCAAATTGTGGGCGTGGCAGTTCTAGTATGATCTCCATATTCTGCACACACACTATTATGGACCCCATGTATATTTCTCCAAATTTTTATTCCGCTGGCATCAATACGAGCATAGGTAGGCTAATTTTAATTTTAGACCCGAAAGTATATCAAAAGTGGGCGTGTCTTTTCTCTGATCCGAAAGTTCCCTATATCAAAAGTGGGCGTGTCTTTTCTCTGATCAGCCCCATTTGTTGCAGATAGCTTTGTAATGTCCATATGTTCCTTCCCGTAAAATTTCGTCCGTAAATCTCTACCAGATCTTAAGTTATTAATATTTGTTAATAGTGGGTGGTAGTTAATATATACCGCCCACTTTTTGCACAGTGTTTAGGGGAACCCACATCTCCATAACCGCCAAATAACGTGACGATTCCTTCAATTGGACCGAAGTTATAGTCTTTTTAAAAAAGGTGAAAAAAGTTCCTTATATGGGAGGTAGGCGTGGTCTTTATCCAAATCGGCCCATATAGCAATCTGGTTCTGTATCTTTGTCCAGACTATACTTTTGCAAAATTTTACTAAGATAGCTCTAACGGTGTAGAAAAAAAGTGGCCACAGACGGACAGACGGACAGACGGACGGACAAAATAAAAATTGCTTAGAAAGTGATTCTGATCATATCTGTATATATATGTCCATACCTGCCACGCCTCCTTCTTGAAATTGCAACCCCTCTCAAAAGCACAAAGTTAGTATACCCTATTTACCTTTTTTAAACGTAAAGGGTATAAAAATTTGCATTATGACAATATTTTTAAGGAATACTTCATTAGACAGTATTTAGTTCGACACTTTCTTGATATCTCTGATAGTTTCCTACAGTTTCTTAAAAAAGGCCCTGACTCTCCGTAATATAAAGTTCGATTTAGAATTTGGTTGATTGCTGGCGTCTTCCCTTCCTTCCCTGCCGATACGTTGTATCGTATTTTTTATGTGAGTGCTCAGGGGGTGGCTGGGGTCCCACCCACATAAACGTACATGACAAATCGAAGACATGTAAACAAAAATTCCTTGTATGGTAATTAACGCTTTTAAGCTCACTCGGTTTTGTGACCTGTCAATGTTCCGCTATTTTTCATCCAATCTCGTAATTCCTTGAAGTCAAATTTGATAGAATATTTACCTTTATTTACCGTTAGTCTAAGTCCCCCAGATTAAAGTGCTTTTAATATTTGCCGCTCAGTGCTATTTTCGTGTTTGTCCTCAGTTCGATTCTGTGATATGTGAGTAGCCTTGTTTAAACATCGCCTAAGGAGAGATCAATTTTGCCCGAGTTATTTTAATACAATTAATGACTATGAATACTAAATAATTACCGTGCTTAATAAAATTTGATGCATTTGTTTATGGAATTCTTACGAGCACTGTTTTAAAAGTTTCCAGAATGCGTGAAACCCTTGAATGATTAATTCGAAGAATATTCAAATGACGGTCGTTTTCCTGTTCTCTTTGCATAAAAGCAATTGAAATTGTTTAGTCAAATATTGTCTATTCATCTTCTTTATTGTGGAGAACGTAATAAAATGTGGTTTCTTTGGGTCAATTACACAACCGAATGGCCGCTATTTATATCTGGAATGTTTTCATTTCAATCTTTTTCTTTAACTCGGTTTTTGTGACGTCTCATATATATTTTATCTTTTTTATAATCCAGCTTCAGTTCTTTTACTAAAAAGACAACCCACAATCCTTTCTGCGTACGGAATTTTAGTGAATATAAAGAATGTGCTTTTCTAACCGAGAGATTTATTTTGAATAAGTGTTCACCACTCGAGAATATGAATTCATATCAGAGGGATTCAAAGTTTCATAAACCAAATTGTGGTTGCAGTACAACGACAAGTCACGTAAATTTTGGCTTATTTACTGTACAGAAATCACTTCAAGATATATTCTGTCTTGGGCAACTTGATTTCAATTCTGAAGATGTCTGCTGCTGAGATGCGACTTTACCTGTGGCTCTGTCGATACTGGAATCTTTATCTGGGCCGGCGTGTGCCTTTTTCTGAGGCGGTGTCTGGACCGGTATCTAGGAAGGCATTTGGGCCAAACCCTGAGCCATTGCCTGAGACGATGCCTTAGACATTGTCTGGGCTGTGCTCTCTCACGATTGTAGCGCTGTTGTGTCTGCCCCTGCGGATACGTTTCTTCACTTGCACCCACTTTCTTTTTCTTCACATCTTTACGCACATTTCAGTGTTCACCGACGGAAAAATGCATCTCGCTTGGAGGTTGCAGTACATCCCGATCCAATATCTCTAATTGTAAGTCTGTGTAGTGTCTGTAGTAAGTGTGTGTAGATAGTCAGAGTTTCCTTTCATTGAGCGAATCAGATAGTAACGATGTAGGAAGATGACCAGATCTTTCAGATGAAGGATGGACGTTCTGTCACTACCTTCTTTTATTGGTAAACGTCGACAAAATAGTGATATAAGATTCGACTGAAGAGCATCACATCGGTTACTTGGATTACACTATATGCTCGCAGTACTACAATAGCTCAAACGCTAGGGATATAAACTTAAGAGATCAGTAATCTCACAAGTACAATTGATTGAAATAAATAATAATAATTAATATCCTGTTATACTAGAAACTCTGTAAACTTAGTGGGGTAACTCAAGTAGGCAGCCAGTAGGTATGTTGAAATAATTGCAACTCAACATTTTATCATACCAGCAACCTATTTTAAGAATAAAGGTCTTGTAAGTCATTTCGTATTAGCTCTTAGGTTACTCTAGGTTACGTTCAGCAGGAAGGTGGATGTCTCAAATTTCAAAGAAATTAGTTAACACAAGTTAGACCTTTTTGAGTTAGGTCGGATAAGTCGGTTCATTTTGGAGAAGGCTTCATTAAATACAAATTGTTTAATACTTGAATGATTGACCCCACACAAGATTTCAATTTCATTGAAAGACTGATTTCAATGTCATTGAAAGACTGATTTCAATGTCATTGAAAGACTGATTTCAATGTCATTGAAAGACTGATTTCAATGTCATTGAAAGACTGATTTCAATGTCATTGAAAGACTGATTTCAATGTCATTGAAAGACTGATTTCAATGTCATTGAAAGACTGATTTCAATGTCATTGAAAGACTGATTTCAATGTCATTCACTGCCTTTATCGTATCATTGGTGGACACTTTCATTATCATGATAGCTGCAATGAGCAAGTATTCAGGGAAGTATAAATAAATTGTTGATGGATTCTCTTTGTATGATTTCTGTGCCAACATTTCTCATAGAGATCTGTTGTACCAGCTTCACTGTGAAAGCTTCACTTCGTTGAAGGCATTGTTTTATAGAACCAAATGCAAGAGGCTCGACCAACTTCGGACGCTTGTATTTGTATTAGCTGGGCACTTCTTTTTAGAGCGCTTTACAGATATTGTTGTAAATATGTCTGCTTGGAAGATCCACATTCGACTGCCATGACCTAATGCTTGGCTAGACCAAGCCACCCCACCCAGAATCGCAGAACTAGTTTCCTGACTCATTTTGGAGCGATTGAAGAAAGATCTCGAGAAGAAAACATCTCGGTTTTCATGAGCAGGCTTACTTACCGAAACTTCGTGTCAAGAGGAGTACACTGAGTAACTCAATATCAATGGAAGTTTTGAATAAATAAAGGACTTTTCTAAAGTTCTGTTGTTAAAAGAAGAATATAATGAACCTACCCATCCGTCCAGTGGGTATTTTCATCTTGCATGAAAATTGGGATTGTTGTATTTGCGGATGGTAGAAAGAGGAGGGTGACAAATATCGATATTCTTTAATATCAACTTTTACATCCCTAAACAGTGCGTAGAAGTGATAAATAAAAGAATGGTCTTGATTGAAAAACGAGGTTACTCTACCTGGCAACAATTTTGCGACCATTAAGTGGACATTCATGAAGGATTTGAATGAGTAAAATATACAATGATGGTTTTGCCATCATCGGCCACTTACCTCTGAGTGCAGATCTCATTAGCCACATTAATTAAAGCGAGTGTAACCAACAGAAATGAAAATTAATAAAATTAGTAAAAATAGTGGTGGCAGCAAATTGTGATTTAATGACATGAAATTCTAATTGATATATACATTTTGTGCTGTTGTTTGCATAATTATTAATTTGCTAAACGATAACAATTGAACTGCAATTGAAATGATGGCGCCTGCCGTGTGGAGTGCGCCGTCCGACAGACGCAATATTACAAAATGCATGCGCGAATTGCGGCGCCAGAGCTTTAGAGCGACTTTACCGATTAGCGAAGGTAATGCGCAGAAAATGCACTGCAATGTGTGTATCCAATAGATACAAATCGCGGAGACGTAGGCAAACACGCCCAACACCACTGCCATCAATTAGAATGACAAGGAAAATTATCGAACGCCAGCCAAAGCCTCGCCAAATGCGAACTGACTTAAAGTTAATACCTTCAAAAAGATTCAAATTAGTTTTGTTGTGGTGGGTCTGTGGAACACCATGTGGAGTGGAGTCTCGTAAAGTTGCTACTCGTATACAAACTTAAGTTTGCCTACTGTATGAGTCTAAAGAAAGTGCACAGTAACAAAAATAACAACAAAAGGAAAAAAAACTAAACAATTGCACTACTTTATTAATTTATTGCAGTCATATTTTTATTACTTTATGATTTTAATGATTATTTTTTATTGGAAATTTTATGTCAATTGCTGGCAATTCTTTGTTTGACTTGTAGTTAAATGGCATTTTCGTGCTAATGCCAAAGAAAATATTTGAGTCGTCGTATAGTTTTATGACCACCTATTTGCAGGAACACACGTAAACCGGGCAATCGGGCGTTTATTTGGTGCAATTGTTGGTTTTGTTCACCTCCGCGGAAGGCCGTCCAAGCAACAAGCAGGTCAGTAGAGCCGAAATCCGCCAAGGACGTTCAAGTGTGCTATCTGGTGTCTATGTTGGTGGGGAAATTAGTTGAATAAATTGGGATATAAATATAAACATATGAATAATACAGTTTTTGCTGAATTATCACCAAGTTGTTATTTACTTCTAGTTGTGAAGTTATTATTCCTGCGGATAATGCAATTTATTATATATTTTATTGTTAAGTTGTATATAAATCCTTCTACGCAAATTGATGGTGTTCAGTTGACATTAGTGTGACTGGTTTTAATATTGGGCTTAACTGTCAATTCCAGTCCAGCAGGTGGTGATCACGTTTTCAGTGGGGTAAGGAAAATTGGATGCATACTGATAAATTGACGAGTATCAGTAGATCTCTCAACCGGCTTGTTATTCAGCTCATTGTCCTGGAAATTACTTGTACTGATATAGGTTAGAGAGTCAGCCCTTTCTTCCTTTTTTCCGGAGGGTGGGAAAGCTCACTTAAGCACACTTAATGGCTCAATGTGACACCTTAAGAAACTGGCGAGATTTCCACATCTACCGCCTGAGTAGCCATTGTGATTCTGATATGAGCCTGGCTATATTCTTGTTACCTAAGGACGATAATTCGATCATAGGGTTAAGGAAGAGTGAGCCCAGATATTTATGTCCTAGCTAGCAAGGGGCAGTGGCACAAGAGATGAAGAGCAGAAGTATTCTACAGTAAACCTGACAAATTAAACACAGTTTTCAACAATGTTACTGGATACTTTTATAGCTTCCGCAGTTTTATCAGTTTATCAGCTGGGAATAACTCTTCCGGGACTAAGACAGTCCAAAGCTCTTCTGTGAGATTTTAATCCTAAAAGAGCTAAGGAGTTAATGAATATGCCTCGGATTAAATTAAGAATTATCACAGCGGACATTGTAGACTCAACTACCATTTCAACAAGTTGGGTTTATCTTCAGATGCCATCTGTCGATTCTGTGGAGAAAGTGACGAAACCTCACTGCACCTGATCACAGACTGCGGACCATTGGCGCACAAAAGACTCAGGTGTTTTGGAGATATATCTTAGATATGAGCAAGATCCCTCATCTTGATTCCTCCAAAATATATGAATTCCTTTCGAAAACTAACCTGACAGAAGATTTATAGATGAGACTATCCTCATCTTTCAACTAAATTGGGGCATCACAATAGATCTTTCAGGTCGCAGTGTATAATACCCTTAAATATATCGATCTATCTATCTATCTATCAGCTGGGAATAAATGTATTCTTAATGATGACTGGAAGGTTAGAAGCCTTAATTGTTACTTATTGTTCTTGAACTTCACCAGATTCATACAATATCTAACACAAACCGAGGAATAAAGTCGTATTAGGAGAGTATAAAATATCCTTCTAAATTTTAGTATAATACAGGGTGTTTTCTAATATATTTCAGTTTCTGCAGATAAGAGTAAATACATGGGAGATTTATAAAGGAAAATTCGAGGGTAAATTTTATGATTGAATATAAAAGTTCGTTTATTGACGCTCAGCGAGGAAACCGCAGATTTTTCAGTGTAAGAAATACCACTCTGTAATCCCAAAATTCAGAGTCTTGTTGACCAATTGCGTCAAATTTTTCTGTCACTAATCAATTAAATTTTGGAATGACCAAAAAGTGCAGGAATTAAAATCAATGGATTGTCATCATATATAATATCCCATATCAATAACATAAAAGAGTAAATGTGAGATTTCGGTATACTTGATGGAACACATTTTTTCACTTACATAATAAAACCAACAAGTACAATAACAGATTTGAGGCACTTCCAGGTCGTTTCATTAAAGGTATTATAACCACTTCGATGTACGGTTTGGTGCGCTATATCGTCGGTAAGAATCATATTCTTTAAAATATGCATGAGCCTTACTGTATACAGTTACCCTATCATTCTGCAAATTCTTAGGTCTCGGGTTAGACTACTGCCACTAGATTATGCCCTGAATTGTGGCGCTTCTTCATACACTGAAAGGACCTGAATACAAACTTTTAAGAGACTAATTGTTGACCGAATAATTTAGAGTGATGCGCAAATTAAGTGGACTCCACGTTAACTCGATTTGTTGGCAGCAGACTTTTGGTGGTTCCTTGAAGGACAATGTCTTAATTCATAATTCATTCTTAGTGCAAATCTTCCTCACATTAATGGCAACAGCCAAAAACGTTCATATGGATGTTAGAAATTGGCCTTTAAAGACTTGCCTTCAATATCCATATATACTTTTAACATTCATGACAAAACAGAAAAATACGTAGTATTAAAAACAACAAAAGTTTTTCTTTGAAGATCATGCGGTCCTTTTTTGGAAACACTGCATATCAAATGGCCTACCCAGCGTCCTGCAGAAATATACATTGTCGTCTAAAATTTATTTAAAAAGAGTATATTTACTACTTCAGTCGAAATTGTCATCCTTTAACTCCCAATTAATATACATGAGCGTAGTTTGATACGAGGATATAATTAATGTAAGCCGACTCAAGCATTGTTTACTGGTTTGTCCATTCCTTGCTTCCTGCTTTTATTAAAGTTCATACTTCATATTTCCCTGCTTGATATTCTCTGCGCTGGTTCTAAAAGCTGTCAATCAGCTGCTAATGTGCAAATCTCACATACTGCTTGGAAGTAAAGGGTTTTTCAAAAGAAACACTACAAAAGTAAATCGATAGTGACAGCAAACGACGCCATATTTTTTCCCGCTCTTTTGACATTTCTCTTCAGTAAGGTTTGCCATTTCATCATGTAAAGATATACGAGCCAACAACGAGTCGAAATTATTAAAATTTACTACCGAAATTCGGAGTCAGTCGCCTCAATTTTAAGAGCGCTACGTCCAATTTATGATGAGGCTCATTTCTGGCTGAATGGCTTCGTCAATAAGGAAAATATGCGTTATTCCACACGTACTCCATGAGTCATCATTGCATCCCGAAAAAATTACGGTTTGGTGCGGTTTATGGGCCGGCGGCGTCATTGGGCCGTACTTCTTCCGTGATGATCAAGACCGGCACATTACTGTGAATGCGAATCGCTACCACACAGCGAATGCCACAATCAATTTACTGCAAACCAAGTTTGGTGAACGTGTTATCTCACGAAATGGCCCAGTCGATTGGCCGCTTCGGTCGTGCGATTTGACGCCGTTAGATTATTTCCTGTGGGGCTACGTCAAGTCTATGGTCTATGCCAACAAGCCAGCGACGATTGATGAACTTCGTACGAATATCGAACGTGAAATTGCAGCAGTATCGGCCGATATATGCTTGAAAACCGTTGAAAATTGGGTTCAGCGTCTGGACCTCTGCAAGCGTGCCCGTGGTGGCCATGCAAAAGAAATCGAGTTCCATACATAATGGCATCGAACGTACTTTCACAGGAATAAAGAATTTCATTGATATCTAAAACCGGTTTTGTTTTATTAACTTTTGTAGCGCTCTTATTCAAAAACCCTATATTTGCTGACCTGAAATACGTTGTTTGGAACTAACAAGAGTATTTTTAAATTGTTATTTCCATTAAAAATTAAGCAGTGACTTTAATTCAACCGTCGCCGAAACGTTGTTCATAAATATTCTCTTCTGCTCTATCCTCTGTCGGTGGCCTAAACTAATTTTCTCTCACATTTGAAAATTTATGAAATCCCAAACAAACAAAAATAATAAATAATATAAGGAAATTTAATTGAGCAGATCTAAAAATCCTCGAATTTATAATTAAAATGCTGTCATTTGTTATTTTACTAAAAATTTCCATATGCTTCTTTTCCTTTTGTCACTTAAAACTTTGCTTGGACTTTTTTTCTCTCGAGATTCAACAATCAACCTCAACGCGGCACACTTTCTTAAACAAACACTTTAGCAATTATGCGCTTACATTACCAACGCATACACAACTGCCGCCTACCTATATCCGCTGGTACGGAGTACTCCAGAAGTGCACAGCCAGTTAGATAAACCCCCTCAATCCCTTGAACAGATTTCCTGCAGACTGTTATTTTAGTCAAAAATCTGATTAGACGCTTTTACACGTAAATTGAAGTTAACGTTTATGTCGGCGGGCAGGCAGCAGGCAGGCTGAAATATCTGAGAGGACATGTGGCACTCGCTGGGGGCAATGAGCACTTCATCCCTTGACATAATTTGATGTGTGAACTTCTGCTTTGTGTTCGTTGTTCGTTGTTCGTTGTTGTTTACAATAACAATTTGTGGAAAAACGGATGCTGCGCTATTCATACCGTAATGTGGATGAAACATTTACTGAGCTTGATGCAAGGACATACAAACAAAATCTGTAAGCAAGGGACAAAGTAATTGTTCCTAATAAGAAACAAAATTGGTAAAAAAGTGCCTTTGATCTTTGTAAAGAAAGACAAAACGAAGGTCTCCTGAGTCTCGTTTTTTCATATTGATAACTTCTGTGGTACTGGAGAAGAATGAAAGCAAAGTCACAGTTCGGTTGTTTCCCACATCTCACCAAGTTGAATCTAATCACTCTTACGGTACCACGGTAGACCACACCAATCTAAAACAACTGAAAGCAGCAAATTCTAAATTGAAACAACAAAACAAATCAACAAGAACTGAAATTGCAGCACAAACAACAAAAGAGCAAGAACAGTAACAACAACAACAACAAACACAAAACCAACAAAGCAACCACGCCGGCAACGGAAGTGGTTACCATATTTCCTGCTCATTCCTGGCGGCATTCGCAACTGTTTTGCCATTTTGATAGATTAGCAACGAAAACGAAAAAGGCACACGAAGGCTAAGGCACGTGACCTAAAACAAATTCACCAAGGAGCGCAGCGACACAGCACCGTCAAATTCGTTTTCATTTAACGAGAGCGTTGACTGAATTGAATTCCGACTACCCAACAGCAGTCCTCCGTCCCCAGCACCGTCGGCACACTTGCGCCTGACTGCGGCCAGCATCTGAGGCAGCGCGTCGTTTCTGCAGTGCTGAAGTCTCGAAGAGCACATTCATCAGCGCAACTAACGAAAGGAAAATATTTGCACATGAATGCACGCGCCTCTGTCTGCGCGGAAGGCGACAGATAACACGTGCCGGCGGGTGTGATTCGGGTGCGAAGATCAATGCGTTTCACTTGCCTATGCGCCACGTGGCGGTCTCTGCCTCTCTCACTCCCTCTCGAGCGCTGGTTGGGTGGACCAAATTTCAACAAAGTGTAATAATGCAGAAAATTGAAAAACAATTGCAACGTCAGTGGCGGAAGTAGGTGTGGTCCGTCATCGTTACACACCGATTCGATGCGATTCGATTCGTCTCCGTTTCATTTGTTTGGTCTTAATTAGCTCAATGCGCTGTGGGCAAACAAACCGCTCTTACACTGCCGGCTGATGCCAGCGTTTCCCCTGCTCCCGCCAGCTGATGCCACTGCTGCCCCTGCTACTGCAACTTGCCACTGGTCCTTACAGCGATCTGCAGTTCTTTTGTTTTATTTTTTTCCTTTCACCAGCAACGACAACAAACAGCAACATTGGTAAAATAAACAAACGTACAGACACGGACAAACAAAAGCGGCAACTCTGGCACTTTGGCGCGAAAAAATAAATTCATTAATCCCCTTAAAAGGTTCATAATCTGCGGCTGTTGCTGCTGAATTTGAGTGCTTCATTTCGTGCACATCGCGCTGCTGCCAGGCACCGCTTCCCCCAGTCTCTCAAATCCTGGGGGCTCTTTAAAAGAAAAAGGATATGAGTACTTAAATCTGCAGGAATCGAAATGACAAATATTTTAACTATCGTTTTCAGAATCTCAAAAGATACTCATCGGATATCAAAATATGCAGCAATTTTTGTCCAAGTTGAGTTTAATAAGTTCCATAAGAGTACGTTTCATAATGCTGTGCAACAAAACGCATGCTCGCATAGTTTAACCGACAGTAATGCTGCACCCTAAAAATAGGCTGATTCTAAGTGAGCTGGAATCATGAAATAGTGTTTTCATTACATACAATTAATGCTTACTTTTGGGCTGCCTCCACAATGACGATAGAAGGACAATTGAAAACAAGGAGATGGAAGTAGTTATTTATATTTATACTTGAATAGTACTTTGAGTGGGAATTGTCAGAATATTTCTATTTCAAACGAACCACATAATTAGCAGCACCCCTTAGGCCATGAGTCCTTACTTTTAACTACCCATTTTGTTTTGAAGAGTTTAATCGCATTCTCTTAAAAGTCCTTGAACGATACGAAATATTTGTTTCACATATTGAACACAAGAATATATTCTCAGGCAATATAGTTGTGTTATTATATTACATGTTAGAACCAAAAATCAAGCCCTGAAGACCCTCAGTATAGGATACTCCTACAATAGCAACTTTATTTTCAGTTTTGAAACTTGTTTATAGAGTTCTATGAAGCTAACTCGAAGCACACGAGGTCGCTTGGCTAAGAATTCATTATTTTTCTATATTACAAAGGATCCTCCGAAGGCACCGCACATTGTGCATGGGGATATGCGGGTATACAGTACTATTGAAAACATGTTTAACATCTAAGCAAAGGTGTGATTTCACATATTGGAGTATATATTTTACATATTAATTAGTAAATTGTTATGTGCTGCCTTACTGAGCTAAATTTTGTCATTATTGAAGCAATGAATGAATTTATATACAATTTGATGGAATAGAACTCAACATTCTAAAAAGTGTAAATTTGTTCTACTACTCGTATAATCGTTCATTAACTACTCGTACCAAGGAAAAGGTCTCACTAATCTGTACTAGCAGTTAAGAAACATCATCTTAAATGGACAGTAAGACAGGTCTGAATATTATATTAATACCAAATTCTGTTCTTAACGATAGGAAACATTTATTGCAATGCGATTGAGTTGATGTGATAACTGGGATTCTGTGACTATAATTGTCTAAAATTACCTGTGAATCCAGTCAAGTAAGGACATAACTGAAATAATAAATTATATAAAATTGAGTCTCAGAGTCAATGGTGATTACGAAACTTTACAATCAATACAACGATTATGCTCCAAAGTAACGCAAACTCCTACTCAGTGAAAATTATTTACATTTATTATTGTACGCGAGTCAAAATGCCCAAAGGAAAAGAATTGACCGTTTCCGGAAGGAAATCATTTTGTAACTCCACAGTGAAGGGCGATCTACAAACTGTATTTGTGAAATATTTGGTAGAAGTCCCACAGCTATTAGAAATTTTATAAACCGATTGATAAAATGGGATAACCTTGAAAATATGCCTCGTTCTGGACGACCGAAAACTTTAACAGCTAGGGAAGAGAGAAAAATTCTCCAAGAAAATTGCAACAATCCTCACCTGTCCAGCCCAAAGTTAAATAGTGTTCTGCAGAAAAGCCGAAATACCAATGTATCAAATGAAACTGTGGGCAGGGTGCTTAGAAATGAAAATATACAGGGACGAGTCTCGCGTAAAAAGCCTTTCATCTCAGCAGTAACCGCTTCAAAGAGAACTTCTTTCACTGACAGTTACACAATGCAACCTGTTTCATTTTGGGAGTCAGTCATCTTTAGCGATCAGAGCAAATTCAACATCGTGATGCGCAATCCGGGAGAAGCCCTGTTTCACCACATCGACAGTAAAGCATGGTAGCGGATCAGTGATGGTTTGGGGGTGTATGTCTGCCCGTGGTATTGGAAACCTTGTGCTTATCGATGGCATTAGCAATGCCAAAATGTACCTGGACATACTCCAGGCAAACCTAGTCCCTAGCGCCACCAAAATGGGATTTGCACCTAATGAGTTCCAGTTTCAACAAGATAACGACCCAAAACACACTGCTTGGGTAGTAAGAATGTGGCTTTTATACAACACCAAGCAGATGCAAACACCACCTCAGAGTCCGGACACTAATCCCATTGAGTTTCTTTGGTCTCATCTTAAAAATGAAGTCAGACCACACCACATTTTGTCAAAAACTGTCTTGAAGCAGGTTCTCCAAGAATAATGGGGCAAAATAAGTCCATAATATTGTCGCAAATTAGTCGAATCGATGCCAAGACGTTTGGAGGCGATCTGCGCTAATAAGGGGCACCACACAAAATATTAAATTATCCTTTTTCTTTTGTTTAAATAAATAAAAATATATAAAACGAATACTTTTGTGTGTTAAAAATATGGGCTACTTAGGGTTTTCCTGCTCTCTTTGATAACGGTTCGATATTTTCAGGAAGTTTCTTTTACTTTGTCTTTCGTAAGCATCAGTAAACATTCCAAGTTGGTAAAATCGAGTAAGTATATTAGTATATATAGTATATAAAGTATAACCCAGCAACGAATACTGACATACTGTAGGTGACATTGCATCAACACCAGGAAAGCAATGAAGAAACCGCAAAAGCCTTTCATTAATCAAGAAGCGCATTATGCTGTTATAAAGAAGAGAGGACATTAAACATGACTGGACCGAAAATAAAGAATGAAATGGTTTGGTTTATTTAGAATACCCAAGGCTACTGTTTAACTACTTTAACGAAAGATCGAATGAGCCGTCTACACTTGGTGATAAATACATTACATATTATATTAGCAGTATTGGTTGTATATTCTTTAAATAATATTTAAAACTATTCATAAAAGTTATATATTTCATCAATATTTCCGCTTCTCTGGAAAGATTGTCAATCTAAATTTACCGTTCTCTTTAATAGAGTTGTACGCAAAGCTAGCACTATTAAGCGGATCTGCTTGATTACATTTTGATCTACAGCTGGAAATTACAAATATTACTCGGAGTTTATGGAGTCAATTTAGATATATATAATTATGCAGTACTCAGCCTAGATAGATAGATAGATAGATTAAGGGTGTTATACACTACGACCTGAAAGATCTATTGTGATGGTACTCAGCCTATAAACTATTTTGTTTGAATTGACTCTGGTTCTCATGATTCTTGGATGATATCGTATATTGTAGTGATATTTCTGGGCTTTTAAATTTAATGGGCCTTCCAGTATACCAACGAAAAGACTGGCGACTTTTCATAGATAACTCAAAAAAAAGTTTGAAATGTGTGTTACTGCTTCGATCCCGATAAGTCATTCAACTACCCTTAAGGCAGAATATGAAAATATCAAACTTCTTTTAGAGAAAATTCCAATTCATCAACATCAGTGATCAGTGTGTGTAGATTTAGAAATGGTAAATCTTTTATTGGGTCAGCAAAGCGGATACACTAAATATCCCTGTTTCTTTGTCTGTAGGACAATCGTGCAAAAAAGGAGCACTGGAGCAGGAAAGACTGGCCGTCGAGAATGAACATGATTGTAGAAAAGGCTATCATCGTTCGTGAACCATTGATCAGTCGAGAAAAAATTATTCTTCCACCACTACATATTAAACTTGGAGTTATAGTTTGTTGAACCTTTGTATAGAATGGCAATTGCTTCAAATATATTTGTCAATCATTTCCTGGCATCAGTATAGGAAAGTTAAAAGCAGGAATTTTTGGAGGCCACAAATCCGTACTCTTATAAACAACGACGATTTCAAAAACCACATGACTCAAGTTGAATTGGAAGCATGGAAAAGCTTTGTATCCGTTGTTAAGCAATTTTTGGAGAATCACAAAGCTAAAGAGTATTCCAAAATAGTAGAAAAATGCTCCAGAATTTCCAAAAAGTAGGAGCTAATATGATAATATCATTTAGATAAATTTCTTGACAACCTGTGTGATTATAGCGAAGAACAAGAGAAAAGGTTCCACCACTATCAAGATTATGGAGAAAAGATATCAGGACCGTTGGGATCGCCGTAAGATGGCACACTACTACTGGAACTTACAAAGAGACTGTCCGGACCACAAACACCTTAGAAAATCCCATACAAAACGTTTTTCTTAACTCTTGTAAGTGTAAATGGATTGCCTTTATCTCAAAAAGTAGAGTCAATTCAACAAAAACATCATTATTTTTGTATTCAGCAGACCAAAATTACCTAAAGAGACTAAAAAATCCCATGCCGCAGAATCAGTGTTCTTCTGTGTTATCACTTACCCTAAAAAAATTATTCTTCAATCCAGTTTAGTGTTCGAGAAGAAATTCTCATCAAATCATGTTACTTTACAAGGACCAGAGGTGCACTTTGGTCTTGTGACAACTGTTTGATTAACTTCCCCAATATGTTCTAAGGTAGCGAGAAAAACGAATTAAGTTGTTGGCAGGCGATCTCCCAGAGACTCTCTGTTTCTATTATCTAATGGTTTTTGATCCAGACTACAACTGGTTTAAAATATTTATGGAATAAGTGATAACTTTCATATCCGAATAAAAATTGGGATATCCTGCTTGCAACCCGATTTATGTGCTGCTCAATTTAATGTTTTAGTTGAGTGTTTCTGATTTTGAAGAATGTCGATTGAACTGTGTAATTTATCATCACTTCATAATATATGTAGAAGTCCCCTAGTTTTAAATAATACTCAAGTATTCTTGCAATTGAAGCTAGAAGTCAACTACGATCAGGATGCGAGATTGTTTTACATCACTTCTGTTTGATAATACACCAAACTTTACACATTTAATCTTTCGAATATGATTAGATCATAGAGAAGAATACTTTAATATTGCAAATATGTCGGAAAGAACGATAATCTCGCATTTCAATATCTTCAACTATCTTCATATAACGCGCTTCTACTATTTCTCATACATATGATGCGATGTCGCGCTGGCGTCGTTCTGTTATTATCATTTTTAGCTTAGTCTGTTGTAGTATTTCACTCAGTCCTGACTATTTGAGCGAATGGACTGTTTAAATATAAATGAAAGTTTCAAATACACACTTGTACGTACTCGCCTACTGGATCAATGAAGGTCTGATTAAGTGGCGAATAGTTCGGCGGGGCATTTCACATTGTTTTTGGCTGTGACAAGAGAAGAAGATAAATGTCATTGCCTACAATTGTGTCAATTGTGTATTGTCTCTTCGTTGTACGAGTCTGAAAATGCTGCATAACGTATTCGACTATCAGCATTTATTAATAATGTCAAAAAAGTGAAATGTGTGCTTTGGCACAGCGCACGAGCATGTCACTGGGATCATGTGACACATTCGGTTCATCATACGCCTGCGACTTTTCGGACTGGTATTTTTGCACATTCAGCATTCAAAGAGGCACAACACAAACACTCAAAAACACACACACTCCCACACACATTGGAGTGCAATAAATTTAACAAATATTAAATATTAACCACCTTCAGTGCGCTTGCAAGTTTTATGACTTTCCTCATATCAGAAACGACAACAAACAGAAGCGTTTATGGCGGAAAAAAGACAACAGCACTAACTAAAAAAAAATTAAATCATAAAAAGAAATATATAAAAATATAAAAACGTACAATCAACTGAATTGTAATTGCTGCAGCTGAGCTGCAGGGCGGCCGGGGTGGTTGGGCGAACGCACACCAACTGACTTTAGTGCAAATTTCATGAAGCTTGGCAGCGCCGTGCGTGGTCCGCTGCAAAAATAGTCGCAAATAAATTAATAAATTCAAAAATTAACAAGGCAATGACAGTCGAAGGTGTTAGAGTTGTAATTACTCGCATTACGGCGGCTTTATTGTAATTGTTTTGTGGATTGCCAGCGAATTTGGTAGCACAGTAGCGGACGCTGCGCCACAGAGCGCCGGACTTAGTGGGTTAGTGAAATTAGCAGTTTTTTAATCACACTATTAAACGTGCACTAAGCTCAGATTAACCGCACTAGTCACCCCGGCTCACATCGTGGGAATTAGTCCCGTTGGTAGCATGTGTGCGTGTGTGTGTGTAAGTGAGGGTGTGTAGCTCTATGCGAGAGTGGCACACGCTCTGCATAAACAACCAACGAGGGTGGTGGTGGTGGTGGTGGGAGGCACTTCAATTGCAATGGAAGGGATGCTTGAAAATCAAAACAAGCGAATCCTATTTTAGAAATAAGCACATGCTTAATGTGAGACTTTTACACACATCTATGCATACACACACACTCATACAATACAAAGGAAAAGTTGTGTTGTTTTTACGTGCCAGTTATAATGGATAACAAAGCGACCAAAGAGCTCTGCTAATTAAAAATATTTATTCTGGAATTCTAAAACCTTCGAGTGTGTTCAGTACTTCACATACAAAAGAATGAAGCAATGTAATATATGCTTGATATATAAAGGAAAACATACAACCTATACAGAGGCCTCTAAAGTGCAGGGGATTTGAAGGCAGCGATCGTAGGTATTGAAAGCTTAGAGTCAGACATAAATAAACGCGGCTAACATTACGTTGGCCATTGTACTCTCTCCCTCAAGCCATCAAACTCTGGATTTTAGAATTGAAAATAAGAGTATATAACAGATCAGATTTTGTGAAAAATGTGTATTGTCAATGAAAGTATAGTTCTGTTATGCTAATGTGGCCACCGGGACATGAGAGACATGAAGGCAACGAAATAGCTGACTCTTTGGCGAAAAGGGACGCAGGCACTGTGTTCCAAAACCCTTCTGTCGGGTAAACAGCAGTTTCATAAATAACTTGTTGTGCAAACAGGAAAAACGAAGTCTGCTGAACTACTGGAGAGTCCAAAAAGGCATGCGGGAGTCGAGATTTCTCATTGACCTGAACACATCAGGGTAGATGCTTCTTTAAATCCAGCAGAAATGACATCAAACTCTATACTGAACTTTTAACAGGACACTGTAGACTCAATTACCATCTGAAAAAATAGGCGTGGCAGAAGACGATTCCTGCCAACTCTGTCAAGAGGAACAGGAAACAGGAGAACACATTCTATGCACTTGCCCAGCGGTGGCAAGACGCAGACATAACTACCTAGGCAGTGGGTTATTATCTCCAAATCACCTAGTTAAAATTTAGCCCACAGCAGTTACGAGATTTATAAAAAGTCTAGGATTGTTTTACTTGGGTACGAGGCTGCACAATAGATCTCTTAGGTCGC
The DNA here is from genome assembly GCA_920105625.2 of Clusia tigrina. Taxonomy (NCBI): domain Eukaryota; kingdom Metazoa; phylum Arthropoda; class Insecta; order Diptera; family Clusiidae; genus Clusia; species Clusia tigrina. The sequence continues at coordinate 208,085,899 of OV050031.1, forward strand.
GATGTTAATAATAATAAGTATAGTTCAGGCCATTAAAAACTGTCAAGAATATTGCATAGGTGCCAACTCAGCCACGCTGAATGCCACTCATTCATGCATGCTTATACATTTGGTGCTACAGCCCTCAGCTGGGATTAAGAGGAACTTCCTCACGTTTCACTAAAGTGTGCTCAGTCTATTTTTAGTACACGTTAACAAAACCCAACATATTGTTCTATTCACTAACCTAACGGGCTGAACAATTTTATAATGACTACGAATACTCGTACTCTAGGAGGGAATTTCATCTCAAGCACAATTTAAACCCATCTTATTTTAGTTAGAATGATTTAAAGCCAGTTCCGGCCCTACTTCCAGATGTCGACAACACTTTCATTAAAAAGGTTCTATTACATATTGGTATATATGGGATTTAACAGTAAGAATATTCTTAAGTGTGTGGCCCATAACTTCTAAAAACTTTGACTTGTGAAGAAATTGAGATATCAAAACCCTTTATCAAAGAACCGTCATCAAAGACCCGGCCACAGAATTACTCACGCAATAGACCGATTGTTGCATCCCCGAACATGATCTTCACATCAATGTAGCGCTGGCTCCAACTTCTATCCAGACAACGTTTAATCTATGAGGAGGACAGTTTGTGAGAGGGAAATATAACAAAAAATGCTTAGCTCTAGAAGGAAATACCAGCACCCCATAGTTTCTCAGGACGTCCAATGCTTGATATCTATAATTCGTCTGATCTTCGATCATTATTGTTATTTAACCAATCTCAGGCTCAATATCTCATTGGACAGCTTCCTACTTGGAATGGTGTTTGTAAGTTCGCATAGAAGTACGATATTTCTGCATAACTCTGCTTCTCTAATTTGCCTGGATCCCTCCTCTGTTGATTCAATGACAAGTTTTGGCAGCATCATCAATTATTGTAATGTTCTTTTGGAATTCGAATAGACTTCTAATAAGCTTGGTAACTGGACTCCTTTCCATGAAACCATTTGTCATAAAGTGTTATAATTGACAGTCAAACACTTTGGCAAAATGTGCAAATACCAGTGATGAAAGTTATACCCAATAACTGCCCCGTGTCCATCCAAACTAAGAGCTTCTGTGAATATAACAATACTAATCTCTTCCGACTTTGTAAGTCAACATTGTAGCAAGAATAATAAAATAAAGATTACGACATGCGCAGGATTTCCCGTTAGATGACGTAGTTTGTCTAAGGGTATAGTTTGTCAAGGGCTGCCAACTCTGTATGTCCCAAAATAATGTACTAAGAAATATTTGTATATAACAAGTCAATTGAATTTCCATCATTCTTGCATTGTAGTAAACAATCGCGATATACGACGTCCATTACACGAAAAAGTGATCGAATGAGGATGAGCGTGGTCAAGAACAGCCATCGTGTACATATGAGTAAAACCATCTTCGAACATTAATGGAATAAATAAATTGTTCTTAATAAAAGAACTATTTTGATCAAACATGTATTCGAAGCGAAAATATTTTGGAACGCTGTGTTTAAGTTACATAAATCCCACAAATGGGAAATCGATTTCTTTACATACAATTTTTATAAAAATTTAAATTGTTTGAAAACATAAAAAATGTATGAGGTTATAGAGCATTCTTGATTCCACATACATATCCTTTCCTTTGCACGAAATTGAGATCTTTGATGATTTATTCTCAACTTCACATTGCGCTGAGTTTTTGGATTTTATGGCTTTGCCATTTTTCTTGTTTCTGCTCCTTAGTTCTGGCTCTATATTTTCCCCAGCCATAGTAGTCACATCACCAAATACACATCCATTGCCATAGCCAGTGGTCTGCTCCAGTGGACGTTTCTTTTCCTGATTACCAATATGGGCTGATGATAGCTTTTCATCATTTTTATGTATCAGCTGCCGGCGCGTTGAGTTATTTTGAAAAGCGCCGAATTCAATGTGGCGTTTTAATTGCTTGCCAAGTGAGCGTCCCCAAAAGTGGCGAAGGACATTGTACAACAAACAACATCCTGCTGCTGAAAGCATCAATGTCGGGAACGAGATTGTGCTCTCCACACAAACATCAGTTTCATTTCGATTTTTTATCTCCGGAAATATTTTGGAAATAAGTTTTACAAAATCGATGGGATTGAATAAAAATAGCACAGAAATTGATACTATCAACAACATAACGCACCATTTGAAGAACATTTTAATATTTAACTGCTGCCTATTCATCGCTTTTGATAATTGTTTTATTTTTTCAAAGAAAATTTCACTGACGTTGAAACAAAAGGCGTCGACTCGGAAATATATTTTCATCAATAATACTTTAAAATATAACTCCGCAAAGTATTTTAAAAAAAGTTTCTATGAATTTTGTTCAATAAAAATTTTAAAATTAAACAACACAATTTCGAATTATTTTTTTATAATTCTTATTATACCTTGTACCATAATTAACTATGTCTGCAAGGGGTTGGGGAAATGCGTCCTAGCAATTAAGGCCTTCGAATCGAAGAGAAAGAAGCATTTCGGTACTTTGGCTAATATAATCTTTATAATTTAATTTGAATTTAGAAATCAGAAGAACTGGAGGCCCTGGCAGCCTGTGCTCCCCTTGCAATGTAAAATAATAATTAAGTTATTGTACTTCAAGTAATAATAATAATAATAGAAATCAGAAAGTTGGTGCTTACAATTTTCGAAGCAATTTTTCTGTAACCTTATAAAGAAAGAAGAAATGCTCTTCTGGAAAATCTTGTGACTCTGCTTCATTCGTTTTGCCTTTAATTGCGTGTTTCGGCATGTAATTTTTTTACAATTTCAAAATTTTTGTCGAATTTCGACCTGAGCAATCAAAAAAACCGCGAGTTGCGAAACCAATTTCAGTGCCTTCACTGTATCAAATTATTCCAAAACTATCTATATTTTGTTTCAAATAAGTCGAATGTCTGACAACAAATGCATAAACCGTCTCCCAAACCATTGACAATAAGTATTTAGACATCAATCTTGATCTCAGGGAAGACATGGGGCAATCATATAGAAGGCAAATGCACAAGTGCAAATTTGCAACATATTAAACAAAATCTTCAATCTGAGACTTGAATATAAAATCTTTCTATATAATGCAGCTGTGAAGCAAATATGGACCTGCGGCATCCAATTGTGTGGTACGGCATCCCAGTCGAATATGGAAAAACTCGAACACATCCGAATTCAAATAACTAAGAATTATAAGGAGTACATAAAAAGCGACAACATTAATAGACATCTGCAGATACCAATGATAAGGGAGGAATTAGTGAAATGATTCAGAAATTACATTCCACCCGAAAAACTTGGGAAGAGGCCTTAGGCCAAGCAGGCTTTATGTGCGTTTGAAAAGGATGTAAAGGACTTGGTGCAATTACAATTCACTTTGTATAAATTATATGTAGCTCTGTATAATGTCTCCCATTACAGTGTGTGCTTTGTACAAATGTGTTTAATTTGTATATAGTACTTCGATCATATCTATTATGGTCGGTCCGTTGGCGAAGAATATAGTAATATAGTAAGTTGTTAAGATTTGAATGCTTGTTGTAAGTTTATAGTTTTAAGAAAGACACAAGACTATAATAATTAATAGTAAAGAAAGTACGGATGGGTCGAAAACAAAAGAAACTACATCATTCGCTGTGGTCAGAGAAGATGAGTCGACTATCAACCTTAGCCTGTTGTTTAATTTTTGCTCAGTGTTTACTGCTGAAGCAACTTTCGCTCGTGATTTAAAGGGGAAATTCTTGATTTGCACTGGCAAACCAGCCTGCGTTACCTCCATCCGCTCACAATTCAATAATAACCACATTATAACCAAAATCAGAAACAACCTTATTCAGTGTCCTAACAAAACTAAAATAATGTGTATTCAAGGGCATGCTGAAAAAAGGGATATGAAACCGCTGCCGCTAGAGTAACTTGGAAATTTCCCATGCTAATATCTCCATCTATACCAAAAATTCTATTTTTCAACTGATTGGTGTAATTACCCAACAAACGCAAAAACGAGAGTGACAGTCATATAATCACTACTATGTCACGTAATCAGAGGAACGGAACAGATGTGAATTTCCTGCTTCAGTACCATCTATTATCAATTATTGTGTGTAGGGGATTTAAGCACCGCAACCTTTCGATCTATTGTGCCCCCCATCAGAGGTTCAAAGTACATCTTGAGTCTAATCCTCTGGACAAACGTGATGACAAGTTTTGGCTCCAGAGGTTTCACATCACTGGCAGAGCCCTGGCAGAATCCCAAATATTTCCTGCGGGTGTGCTTGAGACTCGGACATTGTGTCAGCACATGCAAAGACGTCTCCTCTTCCTCCATACAGAATCTGCAGGAGCCTTCCGAGGTGACCCCCATTCTCACCATATATGAGTTCATTTACAGTGTCCTGTGAGTAGGCCTGTCATCATCCTAAGATTATTCTTTGAGAGATTGATGAGTGATTCGAATCTCTTAGGTGTGGTATGTCCCTAGCAGAGTCTTTGGTACCCTTAGGCCTGGTGTGCTGGTCCAGTGTTTGTGCCTATGGTGTCCCTCATCGATCCTAAGCTGGCTGAACAGCTTGCCCTTGCCTACACCACACAAGGGTTCTGGGCCAATAAAGGGTGTTGCAGCCCCCTTCCTTGCTAGTTCGTCGACAATCTCGTTCCCTTCTATGCAAGCATGTCCTGGTACCCATAAAATTGTAACTTTGTTGCGTGAGCCAAGAGCATTAAGTTTTTTGATGCACTCCCACACCAGTTTCGAAACAGTATCATGCTATATAATCAAAATTTTTACTCGCCTTCGTTTGGGTTAGACTCAGTTAACCCACGCACACTTCCTCAACGGGATTGCCGTTCTTGTCTGCAAATTTTTGCAATAGTGGTACAGTGTTAATAAGGCACTTGCTGCTTCTTCAACTACAACCGGCAACATATTTTTGGCAACCAAGTGCCCACAGAACTTTTAACACACCCATCTGCAGATTACATTAATGAAATTTACAATTACACCAAATTAGCAAGCATTATTCAACCCATTTAGCATTCTAGTATTCATTTTAAAGTAATGTTTATTGTCTAATCCTAGTTTAAGCATATTTAACCAGAGAGGTGAGAGCCGTTGTGGGTCCTGTTCATTTTTGTTGTAACATTATAATTTTATTATTATTATTATTATATCTTACACCATAATTAATTATGAGCGCAAGGTGTTGGGGGATTCAGTACTAGCTACTGAGGCTTTCGACTCGAAGAGAAAAGGATTTTAAAGAAAGAAGCATTTTGGAGACCAAGCTCGAGGCAGGATTTGAATCTGCGACCCTCATTATAATTTTAATTTTCATCTAATATAAATAATAATAATAAAGAAACAATCAAAAAATAAATACATATGTGGAAAAAGCTTTAAGATTAATGTGTTTCAGTGTTAATGAAATACACGTAACTTAAATCAACCGTAGTCTTGATGCACTCATCAGGATATTAAACCTTCTTATGAGATCTGTTCATTTTATTTTTCAGCTTTGAGAAACTTTTGTATGCCAAACTGTAAAACGGAAAATATATTTTCAAATTCATTGCAAACTTTAATTACTGCAACCCTTCTTGTGCAATATATACAATCCTTTCTCTAATCTTCTTCAGTATATTGGAATTTTCTGCAACGCTTATTTCCTTCATAGCCATTTACCTTAGTTATCAAACAAGCCTGAACTCCACTCTGCTGAAAGCTGCCAGTCTCGCTGCGTACAAGGTACTCAGTGCGTACGCTGACAGCGTTGTAAATCACTATGCCGCCTGCGTCTTATCTGTGGCAAAATAATGCAAAGATACTCGCAGTCTGCGCTCCGCCATGTTATCGGAAATTTTAACAATTCACTCCGGGTATTCTTTGTATGCATATCTTTCACTTTATAATTTTTATTTCCTTTCCACCACAGTCAACATGCTGGAGCAGTTAGCCAACTTTTATGATTTTTAAATAAACTTTCAACGAGCCAAATATGCCAAAGAACACAAAAAATGGCGAATTGCGAGTTCCTCTGGATTTATGGCATAATTGCCAAAACAACAACAACAACAACAGCAAACAAATGAATAAGTAAATAAATGTAATAAATTTGTGTTGAAATTGTTAAATTGTAAAGTTTTGCATTTAAGCAATGGGAATATTTTCGAGACTCTTTGCTTACTCTTTTGCAACTTCTTCAAAAAAAAAACAAACAGATGAATTAAACATTGAATGAGCAATTTGAAAGAAGGGAACATTCGTGAATGATTAAGTGAATGATGGATTCTAATTCGTTTATTTGCCAGTTCGTTTGTGTTTGTCATGTGAACTATTTTTGACTAATTCTCATTGGTTTCACCATCCTTTTTGAACACACCCTATTACAGCCTTTTGGGTACATTGCTTTGACGTTCATATCCAATGAAGCCGCATGTATCAAACTGAGCTTGAAACTCAGCTGATTGGAAGTTATATTTATTTTAGAATCACTGGATTGGAAGTTATATTTATTTGGAATCACCCCTTCTCTTTAGTCACTTTTCACACAGTCTTCATTTGAGATAATGAACTTGTTAAAGTCTGATATAAGAACACTCCTCTCCTTGCTTTTAGTATGAAGATGCAAATATTGCCTAAGAATCTTTGCTGCATGGAATGCACAACAAATTCGGCGCCTTACTAACTCAAAACCAACTTCTTTTGAGCACTCGCCCACCCTGCGACGCGATGGAACCTGCACTTCTTGACCACTTGTCTTGTTCATGTCTCAAATGTTTCTCATTTGTATTTTCGGTGAGTATCTGCCCACCAAAAGTCTTCTCGCATAATCCAGGACTGAATTGTTTAACAGAATTGAAGACAACTGCTCATAGGAATATCAAAATAATAATTCTTAAGCCACATATTAGAATGGAGCAATCAGCACGGTTCTTAGAACAATTCTCCATTTTTATTAACCCATTAAGTTGATCCCTAGAAATGTTTGGTATACTTATAGACCTGTATGTATACCGCTCATAAACCGTCTGTGTCTGGGTCTACTTGTTAACGCCTCAGAATTGGGAAATCTACTTTGATATAAAATGAAAGCTTCAAAGCCCCCTCGTCTTAAGCGCATACACCCAACCGAACATTTCTCACGTTTTGGCAGTTTCTCATAGTGGCCAGAGAAGAGCAGTGACAGAAGAATTTCTCCCTTTATTTCACTGAACTGTCTCCACCCCTCACAAATGCGCAGAGCAACTAAACTCATTCACACCTACGAGTACTGCTTTGTTGAGGCGGTAGGTAGCCTTCATGTTTCCCTTTCGATTTGGCAGCGAACGAATTGCTGCCGGTTGTTGTCATTGTTGTTGGCGTGACTGCTGTTGTTGTTGGCGATGTTGTTGGTGTTTTTATTGCGGTAGCCAATATAAATCATAAGCAAACGTTTTGATATTGTAATCCCCATTTTAATCTGGCCGAATAAAAACCGAAAATCAAACTTTGTCGACATTAGTGCGGCTCGCTTTCATGTGGGCACTTTTTGCGCTCATTGGAGAATTGATGGATTACGCGTACGTATGCTCTGGAACATAACTGATTTGTCCGTGCGGGTCTTGCGGCAGACGGTGGCACATTTGTTCTTTCGTTGCGGCGGTGTAGAGGAAACTTCCAACGGCATCGCCGCCTTCTGATAAGGCGTTTGTTGGGCGGTAGGCGTTTGCTTCGTGTATGTGTGTATTTGTGTTTGTGTTTTTGTGTGCCGTGTCAACTCTCTGCGCTTTGATTTATTAAATAATTACCAGGGAAATTGTGATTCTGACAACAAACACGACAAAACGTGGTAATTGCTGAGATCGCCAGTTAACAATGGAGCTGCTCGGTTGATAAGAGGCAACTACACATTTAGTGACTTCGATTGTGCATTTTGATTTGTTTAAACACGGATTTTTAGAATCTCTTTGATCTTTTACGACGTTGCAGTATAATTCGGAACAGCATTTTGAATATACAAAAGAAGAGACTTATTTCTCTTCGGCGGCATGGAATTAGATTTGTACTGTTTATAGTACCGATTGTTCTAACAAATCTATGTACCTCTGTATGTGCACAGTTACACGGTTGTATGCCACCTAAATTGAGGTGACCTTGTAAGGAGTATGTGGCAAAGGTACATCGTAAATTTGGTATCAGGAGACTGCATATCCTTAAAGTCCTTATCAAAAAATTAACATTAATTTACATACATTTAGAGTTCATTTATGGAGCAATTCTCATCATCTTCCTAATGTAAGAGATATGTCAGATTAAGGGAAGGAAATTGGGATGAAGTAACACTACACATCACTACAGGTATATTAGGACTTTGTCTCCGAAGTATGTATAACTCCATATAAGGTTTATTAAATAAATTTGTATTAGTGTATCAATATTCCAGCTTCCACACTAATTACTTGATTCATTTTGAGGAGTCTAGGCTAAAAAATAAAAATTGGATGAATACTTCTACCAAATACTTTTAAAGTTTGCTGTGGAGTTACGAGTATATGCTCTAGACACTGGTGTATTAGAGGTCCAGCGTAAACTTCGTATCCCTTCTTGAGTACAGTGATTTTTGTGACAACGAAGACATTGCTGGAACAGACTGTATCGATGGAATTCTTTTGGTTTTTTTGCAATGAGCTGTATAATAAGAATAAGTCGCTGATAATGAGGACAGTGAGGATGATCTGGAGCAAAATTAGGGGGTTGAAGAGACTGTAGACAACACTTATCCCTCACCTACAGAAAAAAGAAGTAACCACTTTGTTCTTTGAAGGAACGAAAAACATGTGTCTGGGAATAAATGCATTTACGAATCGTTTTTGTGGACTCGACTGATTATGAGTAGTATTGGTGCAGGGATGATGAGAATATTCAAATAACACAAATGAACAATACGAAGATATTTTTTTATAGTGAAAAGACAAGATATGATATAAAATGATTTCAATCCACCGACTGCAAGAAAAAATCAATCATACAATATTGTTCGGGAGTCCGAAGTATATAAAGTGACGAAAACGGGAATTTAGTGACGGATGTCCAGAGCGTACTCACGTTATGGAGGGACACTTCTCGAAGCTGCTGAATGGGGACAGCGCTAATGATAACAATGAAGATGAACTCGCCCCACAGTTCCTGACGACGAACATGAAGTAGCGCCCCCCGACTATGACGAGGTCTTGCTAGCTATTAGGCGGCTCAAAAACAACAAAGCCGCCGGAGCTGATGGTATACCAGCGGAGCTATGCAGGGCTGGCGGCGATGAGCTCACGAAACGCATGCACCAGCTCATCTGCAAAATATGGTTGGAGGAATGCATGTTCACACTAGGCCAAATCCTGGAGAAAACCCTAGAGAAGCAGATCGACATACACCACCTTTTCGTCGATTTCAAAGGCCGCATTCGACAGCACCGTAAGGAGTCAACTGTACGCCGCTATGTCTGAATTTGGCGTCCCTGCTAAGCTAATTCGGCTGTGCAAAATGGCGCTAAGCACCACCACTGGCTCAGCTAAAATCGGTAATGACTTGTCCGAGCCGTTTGTTACTGAGCGAGGATTCAGACAAGGTGACTCCTTATCGTGTGTTTTCTTCAATCTAATGTTGGAAAAAATCGTACGCGCAGCAGATCTACATCGCACAGGCACTATCTTCCACAAGAGTGTCATGTTACTGGCGGTCGCTGATGATATTGACATCATTGGCCATAACAGCCGCGCCGTGAGTGCTGCATTTTCCGGCTTGGAGAGAGAAGCGAGGCGAGTGGGTTTAGCGGTGAACGAGGACAAAACGAAGTACTTGGTGTCAACACACAAAGAGTCTCAGCGTCTTGGACACCACGTCACTGTTGGCGAATACAACTTTGAAGTTGTGAAGGACTTCGTTTATCTGGGAACCAGGATCAACACCACCAACGATGAGCGAGCTTTGGGGGCGTTCGAGAGAAAAATTCTTCGAACGATCTATGGTCCTATATGCGTCTACGGAGAATATCGAATCAGATGAAACAACGAGCTGTATGAGCTGTACGCCGACATTGATATAGTTCAGCGCATTAAAACACAGCGGCTGCGCTCGCTGGGACATGTTGTGCGAATGGATGAAAGTGCTCCGGCGAAAAAAGTGTTTGAATCGATGCCGCCGGGTGGCGGACGCAGGAGGGGGAGACCTCCACTACCTTGGAAGGACCAAGTTCAAGAGGACCTGGCTGCACTTGGTGTTTCCAATTGGCGCCAGCGTGCGCGAAGCAGGGACGACTGGCGAAGGCGGCAATGATCAGAAATGGTTTTTCGCCAATTATGATGATGATGATGATATAAAGTGACTACTAAAAAAAGTAATGCTTTTTAATTATTAATTCCTGAAGTGGGCGAAAATATTATCGATTAGTATACGAATCAAAATAAAGTGAATTTTGTGTTAAAATTAATTACGGCGGAAATTGTATAATTCTATAAGATAGTGATGAAATCTATATACTCATAGGTATGTTGATATACGAGTATGTATATCCTAGACGATCTGCTAATCAGCAATGATAAAGGTAATGAATGGTATGTTTTTTTTGTCCAAGAAACCAATGACTGATAATTACAGTTGTTTATTCTGCCATAAGATATATTGAAAATGCGATTCCAATACATTACCAACTTATCCTGGCAAATCGAGTAAACCAAAATTACACCATAGATTATCAGCATCCACATAATAAGGGACGAAATAGTGCCATGATAAGTTTTCACAAATAACAAAGCGGTTTTTGAATAAAGCTTAACACTTTCTGGGACAATGGATCTTTTAAAAAACAGATCTAGCAAAGGATGTAGTTACCACATGTATAGATCAGGCATCACTAATTTAAAATAATAATTCAGAATTATATTCTGATCTTTAATATAGGATATATTTTTGGTAAATATTGAATTTTATAGATGAAACATCTGAATAAAAATCAAATAGGTATGAAGTAGTCATTGATGTTATTAATTTTATTGCATAATGTTTAGTTCCTGGTTCTGAGTTGATTAGCATATTTTGTCTCGTTGTTTTTGTTGGATAAATGTCCTTACTTTCAATTTATGATAGTGATCAAGGCCTCTTTGCCTTACCTTAACAAGCTTCGTTAATATGTGAGAGAATATAATGCATAGTTTGAGAGAAAATGATAATATAAAAAATTCTCTGGAATTAAAGCAAAAACGATTGCGAAATCCTCTGCTAAAAACGTTCCTTTTCTGGAAATATTGTATACGATTGTCCGTTTTTAGGCAAAGTTTGATATTGAAGCGGAATAAAATGAATACCTTAATATGAAATATTAAAGTCATAAGTTTTCTTAATTTAAATATTTCTTTATTTACATAATGACTCTCAGGACATTAAGGTCCTAAAAATTGTCTTAACACCATCAAGTACAAATTATTAAATTTCTTTTTATTTATTTATATTGTAACTAGTTAACATATTTAAAGTAATAACGAACAATTTGTATATAGTTTTGTATAAAACAAGTAATTTTATTGATGCTCTGCACATACCTGCAGAGAAGTTGGTTACTATATGAGATGGTGCGGCTTTTTACGTTTATGCCGTTCCTTCCATTCGATTGGATCAGTAAGGATCAGTAAGGTTTCGCTGTTCACATGGTTAGATAGTCTTTCCATGTGGGACCTTGCATATTTTTGTTTTGTAGCGGCAATTGACTCGATGCCAAGATCGCGCTCGAGATCGCTGCTTCGGATATACCAAGATGCATTTACGGCACATCTTTGTACTTTATTTTCGAATTTTTGGATCTGCGTTATATTGCAGGAACTTGAGCCATACCGGTGTAAGCACTTGTTTGTATAAGAGAATTTTGTTATATGTGGATAAGGCACATCGTTTGTCCATGAGCCAATACATATTTCTGAATTTTAATTCAAGCTCTTCTTTTTTCTTTTTGACGTGAGCGTTCCGTCTAAGCTTAGTATACAGGGTCATACCTAAGTATTTAGCGGTTTTATGGTACGGGATTTGTACGCCGTTTATATATAAAGGAAGATATCTGGCTCTATTGTATGTGAAGGCTATATGGACCGATTTAGTTTCGTTCAGTTTAATTCACCATATGGCTGTCCACTCAAATATTTTATTTAGATAATGTTGCAGTTGTGCGATAGACTCTGTCACTGATATGTATGATGATATACTTCCACCGATAGAATGGCTGTGTCGTCTGCAAATGTTGCTGTGACGCAGTTTCCGTCCTTAGGTAAATCACATGTAAAGAGTATGTACAGGATGGGTCCCAATACACTACCCTGAGGGACACCAGCTTCTATTTCCTTGATTCGAAAAAAGCGATCTGATAGGTTATAATACTGTGTTGGTTACTGAGCATTAATTTTTTTGAGGAGCTCGCCATGGCCTGCTTTATCAAAAGCTTTTGGCACATCAAGAAAATACCTTTTGTCTTCGTAGGCGTTTTCAATAACTCGAGTTATTCTGTGAACTCAATGGTTGAGTGTTTCGTGCGGAAACCAAATTGGTGCGCAGATATTATTTTTCTCTGCTCAATTATGTGGATGAGACGTTAAGCAGGAAGCTTTTCCATAAGTTTTGAAATTATGTTCAGTAAAGATATAGGCCGATATGATGTTAAATCGTGCGCTGGCTTCCCTGGCTTGTTGAACATGATTACCTCAGAAGTTTTCCAGTAGATAGAAACGTGTTCCAATCTAAAAGTAACACTCATATTTTCTGTTGTTTTAGAAATTACATTTTGAGGGAGCTGTTTTAATATTTCACTAGTTATGAGGTCGAATCCTGGCGAATTCCTAGATTTTAATTTTCTTATTTCTGTTCGTAGCTCAACGTCTGTAACCGGAGGGATTTCGACATCTTTATCATGGTGGAGACTATTTAATAACAAGAAAATGTGACTTAAGAATAATATTGTTTTATTTTTAATAACTTATTTGCAAATTTTTATTTGCAAACTGTTTTATTTGCAAACTGTTCTTAGGGATACTATGCAAGTTAAATAATAAATTGCAATATAAAAGTGAAAGAAGAGCCAATGCTATCCTTTCATAACATTTTCAATAATGTTTTATATACTATATTATTATTATTATTACATTATTTTCATGCTTCAAAGAAAATAATAATAATATATCTTTGGTAAACGCAGTGCAATCGTGCCACTCGTCTTAGTCTCCGCGTTGATGCTGTTGATTCCAGCAGATTGCTACGTTACAATGCATGCTTAGCAGTGCCCAGTGCTTGGTGCTATATGTTCTTATATAATCGTGGTGTGTCAGTATGTTAATGCCGTTCCATAGTGTCTCGTTACTGATAACAATGGTGCGTTGACAATTACCCGCAATAATTTTGCTGGGAATCTTTCCAAAATGTTTATATTTGCATTCGCTGCTGCTCCCCGCAAGTGAATCCCATACGGATTTATTACACTTTTATAAAGCAGAAGTTAAAGGAATTTAATGTTATCTTAGAGTTATAACCCATCAAACCAGAAGATTGAACTAAGTTTGACAGCTATTTGCGTTTAGTAGATGTACGTTTTTTTCATATCAAACGTCGCTGAAGGTGTAATCCAAGATATTTGACATCTTCTGCTTGATGATATGGATGACCATTTACGAGAAGAATTACAGGCGAGCAGGAACTCCTTTTCACAGTGAAAGTTATTTGTACTGATTTAGTAGCGTTGACCCCATTCTCCATTTGACAAACCAACTTTAAAGTTTGTCAAATTGCTTTTGTATTTGGTTTGCAGCAGTTAAATGATTGGTGTTTATATCCATTATCAGGTTGCAATTTCAGACTTCTCTGTTAGGGGTAGTTCGTTTGTAAAAATACTGTAAGGCACAGGACCTAAAACGATTCTCTGCGGAATGCCCATCAAAATTGGGAAATTATGATAGTTTCCGATTTGGCGATCTTCAATATATGATCAAAATATGTTTGAGACAGAAATTTCTTTAGATTGGAAAGTACGGCAGGGCATCAAACTTTATGGAACTATTGCATGATCAAGTCATCTGAAAACAGGAATGTTTCATAGAATTCTGAATGCAATGAATGGTCGATAGATAGATAGAACAATAAAAAATTTAATATATATAAATAAATGATATAGTATAATTGTAATTTTAATTTTACTTAGTCAATTAATAATTTAATCATTTGTTTAATACATTAAGACCCACACAACTTGTAAATCAAAACAGCTTGCCCACAATTCCATTGCATCTAAAAGTAATTGTTAAGCTCATTTTTGAATAGCACAGTATTGCCAATTCCTCGCAGCCGCACAGGAAGTGAGTTCCAATATCCTACAGCATGCATGAAAAACTCACAATCGGACATACATAAGTGATGAGTGTTTGAACAGGACCTGTTTGTTACAACGACAGAACGTGTAAATTTAAGACATCTGTAAAAATATGGAGACCCCAGAGAGTAAATAATCTGATGTAGCAAGCGTCAAGAAGTCGTTCACTGTAATCTGTAAAAGTTGTTTTGAATATTTTTCAATAAGGCATCACTAATCGAGAAGCTTAAATAAACTGCATATGAGAGGAGCAAATATTTATTGTCCTGTTCCTTTCAAGCCATAAATATACCTAGTTATATTGTTGAATAACACCTTTATCTTCCCTTTAATTTCTGCATCGCAGTTCGCGTTAACGTCCAACTATAGAAACGTAGGCCTTCGATAGGTAGCCACATTCTAATCCTCGGTGGGGTGAATGTTGCGTTTACCATAGAAAAAGCAGCATCCCGTAAACCTTACCAACCGTGACTGTAATATCATTAGTCGATGATATATTCAGATCAAATATAACTCCCAGGATACTGGCCGCAATCACACACCCAATCTCTGACGATTTCACCACGATATTAGAAGGCATTATAGCTATGTAATGTGTTTTGTATACCACCAAGCGTTTCGACTTAGGCGGATTAAGGAAAATCCCATTATTTTCCTGCCCATCTATATTTAGGTCATTATTAATTTTAGTGACACAATTAAAAATGTTGTCATTTCTACAACTGTTGTAAAGTTGAGCATCGTTGGCAGGTCTTTTGGGACAGAAGGCAGCCTTGAGGCACCCCTCGAAACACTGGGAGAAAATCAGAAACCATATCCTCATTATGACTGGGTCGGTGGACCGCTTGCGCTCTATCGGTACGGTTCGGTTTTATTAGCTTCACTGCAGTAGATGGGAAATTGTACATTTTCAAAAAGTTTTTTCATAAAATATTATGGTCAAATATATTGGAAATGTCAAATATTTGAGTCCAGTGCGTCATGAATGTCCTCAGTTAGGGTCGTTTTGCAGCTCCTCTTTGGCATAAACCCAGCTTGGAAGAATTTTAATGACAAATAACAGCAATCCATGTTTGAAGTATCTTGAAAAATCGCCCTCTTTAGTATTTCGTCAAACGCTTCAATGCCGTTCGGGTCGCTTTTGATTTCTTTGCATTTGAAGATTCCTGAAACACCTTACTTAGAAATACTTTCGTTCCGTTACATTGACTGACTCAAGGAATTTTAGGCCAGTGGCAATTTGACTTAACATTGTACGAAATCCAAGATTAAATTGAACCTGGCACCAGTTTTTCTGATAGACTAATGTGTTATTTAAATAGTTTTTAAAAATCGTCATGAAATGGCATTAGAAACTAGTGAAAAGGAAAGTAGAAAACAAGTCAATGAACAAATATGTTCTGACTGACGATGAATTCTTTAAAATGGAGACTTAATTTTAAGAATATTTTATGTAAACTAAAGAAATTGAAGCCTCTTCAAATTATACCAGGATACATCATTATATCTGGGGATAGGAATTTTTTGGGTTGCATAGGACATAATCAAGTTCCTCATAACGGAACCCAATCGCCGACTTTTCGATGATTTGGAGCTTGTTCAATATATCAGCCAATATTCTCTTAACTTATGTAAATGGCAAATCCAAGCTCCTGTATTGGTGTTAGAGTTGGATGGTAACTAAATCACTTCCCAACAAGTTACAAAAATTCTTGAATTAATGCCTCACACATAATCTGCAAGTCTGAGAACATGTACAAAATCTCCAAGACTGGTCTCAATCAAATTTCTATACAATCCCAGATTAAACTAATTGAATACTTTAACTATATTGAGGAAACTACGAAATCATTACCTTGCTTATAAGTGGAATTCCCAAGGAAGCTGAAAAATATTAAAGCCAAAGGCCCGATAAACCAACTTTACCGAGACATATGCTAGAATCCAGAAAATTTTGGACAATAACCAGGAACAACGCAAAAGAAACCAACAGCAATTAATGGAGTAGTTTCGCAGGCTTTAAACGACTACTTCACTGGCCTTTAGTAGTATGGAACATACAAGTTTTCAGGTTATGAATAGGTAAGGAGAACTGCGCTGACCTAATTAAATATGTCACTTAAAATACTTTCGTTCAAATTTAAGGAGTGAGAGATTGTGTTTGAAATGAACTATGGCAGTATATACGAGTAAGCATTGAGGCACAATGTTGCTCATATACTGTGAATTGATGGTAGACCCAACGCTTAAAATCCAGTCTAGACTTTCCCTCTTCATTTTGAACCGAATGATTAACAAAAGAGTCCAGCACGTCCGTTTAAGCATCATTAACTTTTGTCTTTGATTTTCAGTGTGGTTCAAAGGTCCTTTTGAAATATTTCCCAGCACTTGCAACTGACGCATACAAATGTGAGCACTGCATTTGCCAAAATTTGCGGAGGCAGCGACCATTATTTAGGAGTTAATTTAACGCTAAACATGTGGACGCAAACTGTCTTAAAATAGGGCAGATACGCACCAGTGTGTATGTGCGAGTATATAATTTGTCCCAAGGCACAACAGCTGTTTGGATGCACGTTCTCCTCGGCAAAGAGATGTTGTCCCAAATCCAGAGACGAACAACCCAACAAAGTGCACACGCACTCACATCGAAAGGGGAACAGAAGGACATACTCGCTACTTTTCGGTCAGCAATCGCAGAATCGGTTTTCTATGGAAACGCACCCTTAAAAGAAACGACGAGAAATGGAAGGCAACTGAGGGGAAATGTGTCAAATGGCGAATGCGCAGCAAGAAATGAACCAAACACACAACAAAAGCAGTCTAACGAAGCCACACCCAGCAGCGGCAGTGACGCATAACGGGGGAGTGGCCAAGACGAGCGAGTAGCGCTATTTTTGGTCGATGAGGGAAAAGTTGAATTTTCCGTATTTGTCCCATGCAAAATAAACTGACTGCAAGGACAACAGATGAAGTGAAATGCGTGCCTGAAATTCTGTGAAAATGATGAACTCTCTTACAAGCACAATTCGAAATTTTTCACTTCACGTGCCGCGCATAAATCGCGACTGACTGCGGCCCGTGATGTGCTCTGCTCAGTTGTGCTGGCTGTGCTGGTGGCTCCATCGATATCCTGTGCCAGGCGACGGCGGCAGACTTTTTATCATATTTCGCCGAAGCGTGTGTTTGGAAAAATGCTGCCAACGTTCATGCGCTCATTTAGCGGCGGCAACCGCTGGCCCGCTAACTGCGGCGATAGCACCCACAGCCACTTAATTTGTTTGCCTTGCTGCACGACGTCGTTGTCCTTCTGCGCTCGAGCTGCTCTTCTTTTGTTTTTACGTTTTGCTGCTGGTGCCGCACATTTTCGTCCGGCATATGTATGCGACATCATGACACCGGGGACTTTGTTACAAGTACTTTACGGTAATGGGGGATTTTCGCTTGAGCATCCTCTAACAAAAATTAATTTAAATCGATATTGTGAAGCATTTTTTCTGTCGCGCTGCCAGGATTTGTTGTTGGACTTGGTTTTATTTTCTTTCGCTTTTTTGTGTCCTTTTTTGTTTTTGGAACTGTGGGTTGCTGCAATTTATTAATTAGAGACTACACGCAAGCAGCAAAGGGGTGCGCAGCAGATTACTGAGTAGCTGCAGCAGAAATACCTACAGGCGCAGGAATTGGGGTCAAACTGTGGATTTGGTATAATTTTAGACAAATCACTGGTGTCATTTTAAACGGTACTCTTTTTCCTGTATATGAAGAGCATTAAAGGAACAGTTCCTGAAACTGCGGTTTACTTGAGGAGGCCAAGTACTTTCTTTCAAGAGAAGAATAGGGCAGAGAGCAACGATAATTTTGAGATATCTGCAAATATTCATAGGCCATTTCATGGTTTGGAAATATGAGCCACATGAATACTCCTTGGATAGCTTCCGTTGATGGATCAATATCATTAGATAACAATGCTTATGCAAAACATTTTAGCCAGCATATTACAAATAATACTTAATTGCTGCTTATGTGAAAGATTATGTAGGCATAGGTTATAATTCATTCTGAAGGTTTGTTTAGTCGGTCAATTATTGGGCTGTTAAACCTGTGGAAGAGCTGAATTATTTCCTCCAACTATGGGTAATTTTGTACCGTCATTGTAATTGGTAATTTTACCGTAGTGGATTATTACCATGAAATTTAATGTCAAAGCGATTTAAAAGTCGACCTGATGTGACGAATGAATGAAATAAAGAAGGAAAATGTATCTCGACCAATTTGATCTCTTGTACTCCTCCTGCATGTACCTATTAAAGGTCTTCTATTAGTCCAACAGTTCTAAGAAAGCTTAGCACTGAATTGGGGTTCATTGCTCTAATGTCTCTGCCCTCGGGCCAGTAGTGCCCCAGATATTTCTTCCTATTGCGCGCTAAGGCTTCGTAATTCATTAGAAGGTGTTCTGGTGTTTCTTCAGCCTTCGTGCAGAATCTCCACGTGTTTACTGGTGAGAGTCCCAGTTTCATGAGGTGGCTTTTTAACCGACAGTGGCATGTGAAGTAACCTGTCAGAGTTTTCAAATTGTTTTGGCTGAACTGTAGACATAAAGCTGCACTTTTGAATTGTAGTCCCCAATCATGAGCTTGGATTGTCCAAGTTTTGGTAGTGAGGCCCAGTAGCGTGATCTTCTGGATTTTTCCTCCTGTCTTAATTTATTTATTATGCTATTTGCCCCTATGCCAATGAATGGTTCAGGCCCAATAAAAGGTGTGGCTGCCCCTTTCCTGGCAACACTATGTGACATGTGACATGGGACGAAACTGCTGAGCTCATAAATGGTTATTTAATACACAATATATTGTAAAATTATTAAATGCTTCAAATTAGGGAGTATTGATTGTAGTTTTAAATAATAAACCACCTGAATAAAGTTTTAACTTATCTGGAATACTTAATCCAGATCGTGATTAGTAGAACGAGCATTTGATGTCGACGGATTCAAACACACCAGCATGTGTTGTAGATGCCGGTGTCCTATGTGTAGTGGTATGCATGCTAGACTCACAGTCGAAGGATCGTGGGTTCGCATCCTGCTCCGGGCCTGGTCTCAAATATGCTTCTCTCTAAATATATTTCTCTTCGAGTAGAAGGCCTTCATTGCTAGTTTTTTTTTTTTTGTTGTCGGAACAGTCTAGTAAGCGCAGCACTCAGACAGAGTATATATCCATTGTACTGCACTTAAGGTTCCCTTTTACTCTGCTTTAAATCTACCCGACCTCCGAAGAAATAGGAGTAGATCCTGTGGTGCCAAGGAGCCAAGTTAGTTACTCCTCAGCACATCAGTGCCAAAAATCCCAAACCTGATTCGAGCAAAGGCAGGGCGGACGCAAAGAAAATGGTCCGCCGTCTCGTCTTCTTCTCCACAGGCTGGGCACAGCGCACTGTCTGATATGCCAATCCTTTGCATGTGCCTAGCCCATAGAAAGTGATCACGCCAACCAATAGCCTGCAGTCCCTCCTACCTAAAGATAGAAGGAACCGTGACCATCGGTCAGAGATAGCAGGTAGCATAATTTTCGTCCATCCGCAGCCTCTCTCAGCCCTCCATGCTCGCTTGTGGGTCGAAACAATCCACTTGTTGGCAGTGGCTTTGATGACAGCATAAGGGAGTGGCAGAACAGGCTCAGGGCCAATAAAAACAGCCTCAGAGCCCATCCTGGCCAAAGAGTCAGAGGTCTCGTTACCCGCAATGCCAGCGTGTCCCGGTACCCAAGTCAGCGCCAGACTATTATGTTTTCCAACATAATTTAGCCTGGATTTGCAAGACCTGACTATCTTGGAAGTACTTATTTCTTATTCATTGCTAGTATTTATTCCCCCCAAACGCCTTGCAGACATTATGGTGCAGGGTATAAAAGTAATAATAATAATAAATGTTTTTTTAGATGACATGGTAATGATTAAATCATATTTAAATTGTTGACTGTGGAAGAGTGCTATCTTTTTGCATTGATATACATTCGGGTGATTCTGATAGAATTTGAAATCATCTCCTCATGAGAATCTTAGCTAACACCGCAAATTTTTTTTAAGTTTTTCCTATGAGATTTTTCCATATCCCTTGGGTTCGATCTTAGCAATCAGGAAGTAAAATCTGTAAAATTATCATCATTATGTTCTTCTTTGTCTTTATTAGGCTGGTTCATAAAACCCCATTACAAAGAGGGATCACATTGCTTTCTTGTGAATCTTTGTAAAAAATTATAGAAAGAAAAGTCCTTTGTGGATTTCTTAGAGTACATTTAATCAGACATTTTTTGTGAACTACCTGGTTGTCCTACTGATCAGCGGTAATAATAATTTGCATGGGGCGTTTGTATAGGATAAATCTGCATAATAAAAGTGAGTAAAAGTAAAGAATATTTTTGAACAGTATCATCCTTAATAATATTTAAAATAAAGGATATTCATGAAGAAAATCATACTTAATAACATTTAAAGTAAAGGATATTCTTGAAGAAAATCATGCTTAATAAAATTTAGACAAATAATGAAATTCTTTTGCAGTTTGAGACTTATGGTGTTTTATCCATTTATCAAATCGTTACTCCAGTTTATTATTAGTTAAATTATCTTAATTCTGAAGTTATTGCGTGAAAGTTCACTCCATCAAATTTTCCAATAGATCGAGTGGGAAGATGAGTTACTTCATAATCACATAATCTTAATATTAGACATATCAATTCGCGACTTATGTTCATTTCGATACGTAACTCCAAGTATAACCTTTATTTATTAGATTGATTTCACATTTTCTGTTCTCCTTTATCAGTGCAAATGACACTGATCAATAATCGGCCAGAGCGCTGGAGGGAACGATCCCTTACTGCGACGGGTATCGGGAGAGAGTAATTTATTCTTTTGACATATTGGGGAATATCCAAATTAAAATGAAAGGGTTTTCTATCAAATTAGACACCGAAGAATGATAATAAAGCGACATGCAAAATGCTTGCAACGAAAGTCGTGAGGCATACAATTTAATGATCGTCCGCAAACCTAAACTACATATCTTCTGATATTAAAATGCATATTGTAAACAGTCGCTGAGAATCGAATACGTTTGTTCATTCGCAGTGGGTGCTACAGGCATTCTGTTGAAGCATATCAGGTGTTAATATATAATTAAGGAAATAATGAAAGTAAAAACAGAATATAAAAGTCTTTAACAAAAAAAAGTTAAGTATATGTACACCGATTATTGCCAATACACTGCATGCCTGTAGAATACCCGTAGGACACTTGCCGTCTGTATTCCATTTCATTCATTTTATATTCTTTGTTAAGTTTATATGGAAAGTGAGTTTATAGGCCTAAAAATGGCTCAAAATGCTCTATACAATGGGTTGCTATGTCTTCTTTCCATGGAAATAAGGTTACAGAAAGTGAAGGTATTGGTGCCTTCATTTGCACCCAACTTCGCACACATCAGAATAGTGTTCAACTTAGACTACGCATAATATCAGTCAAAAAACGTAATTGGGTTCGAAAATATACTCTTATAAAACAAAACGGGCAATAGGGTGTGGTGGTTCGATGTTCATTCAATTTGACCCAAACCAAATTAGGAGATTATCACAGAATACACACACTGCCCATCTAAGTTTAGGGAAGAGGAAACAAAGTATGGCATTTTGTAGTAGACGCAATTCGCGAATGTCATTTAGGTGTGGGTGTGGCGTCAGTTAGCAAAATCTCTCACCGCCATTAAAAGGGCCCGTCCCGCAGAATTCTAAGTCGTTGTCCACATTTATCAATATTTCAGTTATCAGTGTATTTGTGATCTTTATCAGATAATTTTTCTACACAACTCTCGATCGGTTTGAGATATTGCTGGAAAATTCGAATACCGAAATATTCGTAGATTTTAATATTCCAAATCGTTTCCAATGAGAAGCTCAAACTAATTGCAAGACAACTTAAAATACTTTTGAACGGAGCCAGCCCAGTTTACTCCGTAATCAATAGTGGTAACTCACTACTGTGAAGATTCATTGTTGCATCTTACAATGGACGACATGAAACAAGTTGTTCGAACATGAACAATATGAATCGTCCCTGGAATAGAGACTCAACGAGCACGTCGGCGAGAAGGTGTAACTGCATAGATGGAATACCTTATTTTAAATGGAATGACGCTCATGTAGGAGTCAACTCACCACTATTCACAATAAGATGTTCTGTCCCAAGTTTTGACTTACTTGAATCTGATCTTTATATTTGTGCCCTTAGTGACTCTACTTCGAGTTTGCTCCTTTAAACTAATCGAACTATCTGTAAATTATTACAAATGGTCCGCCTATTAAATTAGTATTTGTTATCATTTAAAATAGAGGAACTTTCGGCATTCGCATGATTATCCCATTAAAATCAAATTTGCAAGGGCTCTCGAACCGTCACGATATGCCAGAAGTTCATTTCCAGCCGCGACACGTCACGCCGCCAGAAACTTCCGTGGCGCAACCACTTGCAATTGAAAATTCATAAACAACGCCCTCCTGCTCTGAACACTGTCTTCAAATATAAAATGTCCACACACTCACCCAATCTTGCGTAAAGTAAGCAAAGAAAACAGTAAACGGGCACAAATCTGTACAACTTGAATACACGCACACACGGATGTGCGAGTAGAGTTGCTCACGGGCTTTGCTCACGAAAGAACTACGAGTACCTCGTTGCCAGGCTGCCAACAAGCAGCACTTTCAACCCAGTCAACTTCCTGCCGCCTTCAGCGACGTCGCCAAATGGCGCCCAACGAGCAAAATAATCACGACAAATGTCATTTTAGTTACAACAACTTTAAAGACAGCAGAAAATGGCGCTGGTGGCATAACCGAGGAGGACATAATTTTAACGAATCCTGTCCTTTTGAGTTGGCCAGCATGTCTTATTTGAGCAGGAAGAAAAACCAAACAAACAAACGAGCAAACAAAAGAACACAAAGAAGCACAGAGGCAAAGCCAGCACGCAATGTCAACAAGGGCAGCGAACGACACACGTAGTGCACATCAGCACGGTGTAGTTTATTGACTGCTTTGGTAGTGGTTTTCCTAGAGATTTCGCTTAAGGAGCGTACGGCGAAAGCCGGCTGAAAATCCTGAAAATTGACTTCGACGTGTGGATTGTAAAGCAACACACTCGCTAACTCACTCTTGCATAGTATAAAGCAGTAAACACACACGAGCAAGCTCGCATGCGTTTAAGACGCACCCAAAGGACACACACAAAGGCGACACGCATACTCCTACGTACTCGCATCTGGAAAATTTTAAAGCAGCCTCGTTAAGTTGATGTTGAAAATAATTATGTACAAGGCTGCTTACTCAAATACACAGCCACACACACACACACTCTCACTCACACAGCCCACTGAATCATTTTATGCGCCACAAAATATCTGGAGAAATTGTAGGGCATCCAGACAATTGGTGGGAGAGTGCGAGGCGGCCTCCTCTCCTCCCCTCTCCCCTCTTTGCCACTTGCCTAGCATGCTTGCTGCGCCCGCTACAATTGTGACTTTGGTTATCTGCCGAAATTAGTTACAGATTTCGTTTTCCAAAAATACTCACACGCCCGCACACACGCATTAATTCCAAATGTAAATGCTCGGTTGGCAGCAGAAGAAAGACACAGACACGGACACACTAGGAGCACTGGGTGCTTCGTAGTTGCTGCAGCCGTTGATACAAGCGACGTCGTATTTCATTTCGTCATGTTTCGGGATTATGCGGATTAGTGCCGACTGTTTGGGGAACGAGAGTTCTGAACTTTGGAGCTGCTTTGGTTCCCTGCTGACTGTGAACTTTTCGCCCGAAATGGGAGTTTCTTAAAATATTGTTTGTCCCAGCGAGCATGTGAAGTGCTCAGCAAGGGGGTGTGCAGGGTGCAGCCATGCAGCCGCGCAGCCATCATCGTTCATGTTTGCCAGACTCAACTCTGGAGTGTGCGTTGTTGCTTGCTCCAGTGTTCAGCTTCGTTCGGTTGGGACGTTTTTTAATTTACAACTTTGCATATCGACTGCGCCTCTGCCTGCGTACTCAGAACGTACGTGCGACTTTCAGCGCTCGCAGCATTACGTCAATCTGAAAGGATGGCTCTGGTCTGTGTGTGCGTACTTGACATTTGTTGTTTCTTAAAATAGCAATTCAACAAAGGAGCTCAGGGGTTCTGTGCAAGTCAGCGCGACTAGGATTGCAACTCCACACACCCAAGCCGTGACTGGGTTGATTGGAGCAGAACTTTATTCACCATTGCGAAGTATTTGCAATTATGTGGTATCTTTGTGTGAAAGTTTTGCTTGCTTAGGTCACAAGTGTCTGGCGGTCTTTAGTTAGACATGAAGTCTTTAAGAGAGCCACTCTTTTTGAACCATACCTCAGTTTTTCTTTTTTTTATACCAAAATGGGATTCTTCGCAGCTTTACTTTTGAAATATGGTATAGTCTTGTATATTGCCATCGGAAATGAACCACAATCCGCAGATCTTTGCAAAAATTTCGGTCCGACACCGAAACTGATTGTGGTAGATCTAAAATCAAGGAGAATGAATCTTCCTATCCACATAATTGGCATACATTTTCCATATATAATCAAATCGGATTACTAAAACTTGTCAATGGTGGTAGTCACATTTTACGTTCCTAATCCGGCGTGGCTATAAAATTTAAAAGCCCATTTTCTATGAAGTCTCATATGATCTTGTCTTATATGATATGATGAATGAATGAATGTCATCATATCAATGAATATCATTCACGATGCTGTTATGATCTATGTACATAATCGATCTATCAATAAAATTTCTATAATACATTTTATATATGTAGGACTTCTAAAATTTGTATGGATTTCCTGCTAGTATAAAAGTTTCACACTTATTTTCATGGATCCTAGTATATCCAACCCAAATTCTGATTGATCTATTTTTAAAAAATGTTCTCAATAGTTTCAGAGAGTCGATCTCCACTATGCTAAACTTCAATTTCATTGAATTCGGTTTTAAAATAGAAGGTTGTTTGAACCAAACTGAATCAACGCAGGAATATACTTTTTCCACTAGTTCCAGGATATGATACCCAGGTCTCAGCACAGCTGCGATATCTCTTAAAATGAATAATATATATTTGTAAATAACCAGAATATATATATATATATATATATATATATATATATATATATATATATATATATATATATATATTTATATATATATATATATATATATATATATATATATATATATATATATATATATATGTATATATATATATATATATATATATATATATATATATATAGGTTAGGTTAGGTTAATGTGGCAGCCAGTTCAAGGACCAGCTCACTCAGACCACCATGGGTCCATTGTGATACCACCGCGCCACAACGCACCTCCGATTCACTCGTCGAACCATTTTGAAGCCCTAATAAAGCGCAGGATTTGTTTGATCTTCGCGCTAGACACCTCTGTAAGAGAGCTAAAAGCGTATTTGCCTAAAGAGCCCGCTCTGCTTCTGGCCAGAGCGGGGCAACTACAGAAGAGATGTTCCACAGTCTCCTCCTCCTCCTCATCCCCACAGATTCTGCAGTATTCATGAGAGAGTACTCCCAGCCTGAGAGCATGCCTGCCGAAAAGCCAGTGACCAGTTATACATGCCACGACCTTAGAGATATTCTCTCTCGGCAGGGCAAGCAAGTCTCTAGTTTTCCTACTATTAAGTTCCGGCCACATTAGCCTAGTCGTTAAGCAAGTGCCCTCTTGTGCCCAAGACCCATTGGTCTCACGCACGACCCTATCCTTCAGCATCAGTTTACATGTGGCAATAGGTATTCCAATCTCACATCTGTCCGTGCCTAAAGGAAGGTTGGTACCCCGTCTGGCTAAGTCATCAGCCCTACAGTTTCCCGCAATATCTCTATGCCCCGGAACCCATATAAGACGTACCTTGAAAGCGGTACTGATATCATTTAGGGCTGCTCGGCAGTCCTGAGCAACCTTTGATTTCAGTGCCACCGAATTCATTGACAAGATGGCCGCCTGGCTATCCGAGTAGATATTTATAATATTTCTTGTTACGGCATGTCTATTTAAGTAGACGGCTACCTCTTTTATGGCTAGGACCTCTGCTTGATAAACACTGCAGTGGTCGGGGAGACGGAAAGAAAGTTCCAGTCCCAATTCTTCTGAGAAACCTCCAAAACTCCAAAAATATATATAACTATACTGAAACTGTTTGGTTACGACGGGATTAACTTGATCGAATCAGATAGCCGACCTTTTCTTCTCTTTAACCTTAAATGAATAATCTGGCATGATTTCCTAGTTTAAATTTCATGCGTCTATCGAAGATCCAATTAACATGCCTAATGTGCAAATTTGGTTAATTTAATGTGAACCTTCTATTCGAGGCATGAAAGTGGATTTGGATATTAAACAGCTTTGAAATTAGCCTCATCGTTTGTCTAAATTGAATGGTATGCAGTTCGACGATTATTTTAATGCGGATTTCTATATACAAGTGTGGTACGTTAGTCCCTAAAGTTTAGAGTACTATTCAAATTCATCATCGTAAATTTTTTTAATAGATCTAACAAACAAAATAGTTCAACAAATAGTTCAAAATTCAGAACTATAAATTTTCAGCTTGACAAGCGAGAAGATTTATTGCACATATAATAAAATAAGACCAAATTTGTTGTAACTGGAAATTGATAGCTGTTTATATGGAAGGTTACCGTACCCAATAATTTTTCACAAGTTGCATTTGAATATACGCAATGATACAGAAAAATCCATAATAGACGGTAGGGTAAAGTAGCAATCACTTTGCCAGTGGCAGGCGGGCAGTCAGGGCGTAGTGTTGGGGGTTGTTAAAACACCTCCCCTCTCCAAAAATGGGGAAACACCGACTAATTTGAAATAAAAGAAACATGTGTCGGAGAATAAACGCACTTAAGACATCGAAAACCCCCTCCGAAACTTTTCTTCTTCATACGCCTTTGGTCAGTGGAGATGTTTATTGGTAGCTAAGATCGTGTGAATGGACAAATCTTGATTACTTCCTCTGGCACTTTATAAAGTCACATCATCATGCTGACAATCGAACTCTAATGTGTAAGGAACTCTCCATGATCCTATCTACACGTGCCAACTAACCCAAGCTTTGAGAGTAAATGTTGTTGAGTAGGCGCATTGGTATAGAAGTATAAATCATAAAGTTCAGTGCTGAACCTTATTCACTGTGCTCCTTTAGAACAATCTACATCAAAAATAATATGAACAAGCTTTAGTTTGCAATCACCACGAAATTCCTCCATCGCTGATAGCAACATTCATAACCTTGTTCAATACACGATAAACGATCGCGATCGGTAGTCTGAGGAATTTATAGACGAGTTTTCTTGATTTCTCTCTTGAGCTAACTGCTTTATCCAAGCTAATTAAGGGAGCGGTTAGTGACTTGAAGTCTCAACTTTAATTCAGTGTGGAGATATTATCCAAATCAACGAACGATTCCAGATATTCCAAGCCTTTTTACCTATGGTGGCCAACATTGTTGGAGTTATTCAAAACATAAGTAGAGAAGTAGTCGAAAAACTGGACAGAATTTGCGATGATCGTATGAGTGACATGATCGTAGACTATTACTTATATTTCTTTTCCTAATGTATTGGTTCTCACAAAATTCACAATCAATTTTTTTACATGTCAAACATAATTTTTTTGAAAAATGTCGTAGTTTGGTTTATATATTTATTTATTACATCTTACCTACTTAATTGCACGGGTTTAGAGAATGAAAGATGAAAGATTTTCATCTCAACGAGAAGAAGATTTTCAAAGAAGCATTTCGAGATCATGCCCTGAGTAGGATTTGAAGCAGCGCCCCACGACAGTCAGGCTAGCATGCTTACAACTAAACAACTGAGCTCGGTGAATGTAAATATATTAGAAACTATGCTGGGTATTTACCTTAAACATAGCTGAATGAGTTATGAGTCAAAGTGCGAATTTTGAGGAGTCTCTTTTAAACGAATTTGTGGCATTATGACGAAATACATACATATATCAGAGTTCATAACGAAACAAGGATAAAAGTTACCATAAGATTTGACATTTGGATCATTCATTGCTGTTGCCTTTTTGTATATAATCCTATAAGTTATGATGTTGTTAATGATAACACATTAGTGGTAATGTTTATTGTCATCTCACCACATAATGGGTGATATTTTGACAATCTCTTTCGCACACCCATACTTCTTTATACAACTTCTTCAAATGCTTTGGACTGACCTCGAAAGCGGACTGAATTCATAAACATAATATACGATTCGATAGATGAGTTCAGTCGTGAATTGAAAGTAGGCTGATTTGTTGTTAAATAAAGTACCTTCGTTAGAGCTTTAACCATACTGGTGTTGTTGCATACTTCACAGAATCCAGGGATCCAAATTACTGGAGTAAACTATTATTCGTAACAATATTTTCATTACAATTTTATCGGCCACACAGGATAGTAAATTCATAAAATTCACTTCACTGCCACATTTAGCAAAGGACGAATTACATAATATTGCAAACCCGTTATACCTCATTTACTTGAAAAGTAGCCGATTTTTCTAAACAGAGGAATTAATATTATTATGTTAATTGTGGCTATTCTCTGTCAGCTGAACTTATTGATGAAACATATACTTTCAACACGAAGCGTAATAATATTCCAGTAGAAACCGAATCAATCTCCCAGTTGGTCTACAGGAGGCAGTGAAGAATGTGCTTAACCCATGGTATACCAAAATTACTGTCTAATTCTTAAGTGGCCATATGATAAATATTTAAATGGGCAAAATGTTTCATATCCTTTTTAGATCATGGTAGATCACAACATGGGTGGACATTTAAACTAATAAAAGAAACAGATCACTAATACAATCCACTTACTTTGGTTCTATATGCAGTCTTTGTTGGGTTCTAGTCACAAGCAGTGAATTTGATGATGCTGGTTTGATTCATGATATAAGATTATCTAGAAAAATCAATTTTTCTTTAAAAAAAATGCTCAACAAATTTAATTAGTCTAATATATTATTATTATAATAACACTCTCCCTTATCAGGTCAATCCATAAAAAATACTGACCACACGAACTTATTCTTGAGTTACATATCTAAATACATTTTTTAACATTATATTAATATGTTTAATATTTTATTAAAATACTTAAGAAAAGTTAATATCGAATACTGAACTCCTTCTGATGGACTGTAACCGGTTGATTTGAACGATTAAAGCAAACCGAATAATTATTATCTAAATAGAAAATTTTGTTTCTGCTCATTCAAGGAGCAATGTTTAATTTCACTTTAATTTTCCAACTCGTCCTTTGCTGTTGGCGAGTCAAATGTTGGGGAGACTTAGTTTCCCTGATATCATCTGGAAATTATTCGCCCTTTTGAATTACGTTTGCCATTTTGTCTGCCCCAGTGCACGCCATCGTGAGTTAAGATCCCATGGGAACAGCAACAATTTTGCGCCACTAATACTCACGCTCACCCACACTCGCTCGCCAACCCACACCCGCACACACGCACACACAGCACACAGCAAACAGTTGGGCGCCATTTTGCAATGTGACTCAATTAGAAGATAACGAAATAACGAGCACACTTCAACCAGTTCGTGTCAACTCAAGCAAAAAGCCAACAAAGTAAGGCACTCCACTCCAAATGGAAATCGACAGCACACACAACAACCACACAATCATGAACGACCGCCACAACACCCGCAACAACAACAACAACAACAACAACAACAACCACTACAACATCAACCACTGCAACAACAACAAACTCATTCAGTTCAAAAGTTATTTGTAATCATTCCATGACTTTTGAAATGTTGTGAAAAATTTGCCGCAGTGCGTGGGCGTCATGCCGCCACCCCTCACGCACAAAGCGACCACACTGAATTGTCGAGCGTGTTTGTTATCCTTGTTTTTCGATTTGTTCGCTTACACGAGCACTTTTGCTGCTGGCTTTTGGCAGTTTGATGGCTCTGTGATGGCACACAAGCACATTGCACACCACTGAAAGTCATTTGCACATACGTACCCAGCGGTAACGTTTCCACGTAATGTCATTATTGGCTCGCTTGGATGCGTTGACTTTTTTCCCTACGATTCTTCGGTGTTGTAGTTGGTTCTGTGCCAGCGCCGTCACTACTCCAAACCTTCGCTTATGTTGTATTTTTACATACGTTCGTGGTGCAGCTTTTTCGGCTAAGGCTGGGCCATTCACTAGTTGGCCAGAAGTATGCCAGGGATTTACGTACCGATTCTACGCATTTGGGAGTTACGCACTCCCAATTGCTGGAATGGTGTGCGTTTTTTGCGTGCCCATTTTCGAATTATCGCAGTTTTCTTGGCAACCAGTGCAGTTGGCCGGCAACGTGAGCTGTTAAAGGAGCAAAAAGCATCAGGAACAAAACATGTACAGTGAAGTCATAAGATAACTTAGGTGCATGTTTAGTTTGAATAAAGACAAATTTCATACAATGTTAATTCACTAAATTTATGCACAGCAAGGAAAAAGTTCAACTGCAAATCAGCAAACAATACTGAATGTTTATCCATAGAATTGTTTATACTGATATGACTCTAAAACTCCATTTGAAAGTCATATTTTTCAGACCATGACAACTCTAATAATAATCTGAGAAGTTTTCCACAGAAACAAATAGATCATGTGTGCAATTCATCAGAAGGCGGTCTTCTTAGCTCCGGGAGCAGTCTGGAATATGGAACCCCATATAGTGCTTAAGATTATCGAGTGCCTCAATGTTAAATTAAGGCTGCTCACAATATATTAAATTGGTGGTACTGCACTTTGGCCATTAATAATAATAATCTTATGTATAATGTATGAAGAGTTATATAGAAGAAGGTAAAGGGGATCCTTCTGGTTAACTGCCCATATTTAAACATACCTTCCATTGCTGTTAAGTTATTATTTACGTTGGCACGCTACCAAATATCTGAAGAAAAAACTGATTTTAAAGTATATACTCGTACGTAGAATTCTTTATATGTCCTTAGCTAAAGGCCATATCAGCCAAATCTCAAATGTAGATAAATTATAGTTTTAATTATAAGTTTAAGTTTTGTGAATAAATAAATACATCTTTATATGTGTTACAATCGAACTTGTGTTATCTAAGAAGCATTTAAGAAACCAATCAGCAAAATAAGTCCAGAACAAGCGCTGCAAGCATAAGTTAATGACATATAATACAGAAAGTTATATTTGTACAACTTCCTTCAAAAAGTACAACTTCCTTCAATTTAATTTATAGATTTGTACTAATATATCCTTTAAGAACATTGCATCTGCTGAAATTGTTTGGCAATACCAGTGGTAGATCACAATGCACGAATGAGTAATGAAAACATCAACCATAATTGAATACAAGCCTCCATATTCAGCAGAAGTATGTCTATAATCGAGAAGAAAGGAACTTCTTTCTAATTGGAGTTTTGATTTTGCACTGAAGTCCTTCCTTCTGTAGTTAGTTCATTCTGAGTATTGAATGCTTTCTAAAAGAATTATGTACTGAGTACTTTCTATAAATATGCAAAAATTTGTTTGGGAATCCATCTAAGGACACTGATGCTTCGGTGTGTATTACGAGTACGTTTACAAAGGGAACATCTTGACTGCAGTTTTGGTCTTTCGATAACTTTACAGGACTTTGCAGGTAAACTTTGGCCAGCATTGCGGCCTATGATAATATCTCTTAATTCCGATTTACTCGTACTTCTAATGTTAAAAATTTGTGTACAAGTTCTTTAAGAATTCGATGTTATTTATTTAGAACAATTATTTTCATTATTATTTTGGTTTGTTCCCAACATTTGTGGAATTATAGGTATACGAGTATAAATGACTCGTATACGTACACGTGGCTCGTATAAACTCGCTAAACTGTATGCTGTGTTTCTTTTTTGATCAGAGACTTTTCTTTTCAAAGTCAACAACACATTTTCCTGTGTTATTCTAAATCCCAAAATAATGTAGGAATATTTCTGGTGATCTTCATTTTATCATTAACAATATTTGGGTAATTTTGTAATTCACTCCAATTGAATCTTCGTGTGTCCCTCGTAGTATTGGCGAAGGAATTCATTAGAGTAATTTCATTGTATTTTAGGAAATAGACACTGGTGAATTGGATTGAAATTTGCATAGTAAATAGCCGGGGTATTTGGATAGAGACGCCACCGGGGTATTTGGATAGCGACGCCACGTCTGCTTTCAATATCAGCGAACGGCATAGTAAATGCTTGTAGAAGGCCAATGGAAGTACACCCACTTGGCTTGCCACTGCGTAACTGTTTGCGCTGCTCCAAAACGCATTTAAAGACCCTTTCCACCCAAACGAAAATAACTTTGAGTGTTATCAATTTGCACGAAGAACCCATTATATTGAATCATTTGGAGTGTGTCAAATCACATGCCAGCACAGAAATTGTGAAAAGCAGTAATCAAGTTGGCATTTTAAAGAATCGCATTCCAATTACTCGTTTTGGCCACATGAGAATTAATTGAATACGGTAAGAAGTTGGGGAATTACATATTAGATTGATCCACTCAGTTCACTTGTGATGTGCTCTTCTATACAAATATGCTTTCAGTGGCTTTTAGATAGGTGAATGGTTTAGGTAATTCACCCTTAACATATATTCATGGGAACTGCTTTTATGAGTACTCATAAAAAGTTCATTGATCGTTTGAATTACAATTCCATTGATTTTATATTCTGATACGAGTGACTCTTAAATGAATTAATGTGTGAATATGTTTATCCCAGTTGATACTTTGGGGAGGATTATAGAGGATTTTTCGATTACCGTATAGTTTCGTGGACTTTGTCTTCAAACTTGTTGTTATCTGCACAGACAAAAACAAATTGTGGTGAAGGTAATCCTTCGGTTTAGAAAATGTACTCCATTGTTATTGTTTACTACTTAAAAGTATAAATAACTTTTGTTGAATGCAACATTCGTAGTCTCTAGAAATAGAGTATGGGTTGCAACTCTATTGTCAGTCACTTTTCATCCCCAGATCAGTTTCTAGTGGCATTATCAGAAGTTCTCTCGTACTTCCTATAATGAACATATTTTCTTTAAAACAACTTATCGTATGAACTAAATGACGTAGGAAATAGTTGTTCTATAGACTGAATTATCATGTATTTGAATTGAAATATAGAAATATGATGAAATTAATAAAAGCGATAATTGAAGGTGACTCATACCAGTAATTTCTTTGTGTTAGTTGATAGCCTCGACTATAAACAATTGTTGGTTGTTTTACCACACATTGGAACTAAATTGTTTATGGGTGCATTTACTTGTAATTAATATAAGCAAAGGTTTGGCTTAAGTACTCGTATGTAGCAGGCTCCTCGTTTAAGAAGCTTAGTATGAGAAGGTTGGCATTCGAATTTCCACTTGGTGGACGATTAAAACGCTGCTTCCCTACTCTTTCTCTCTCATAAGCTGTAAAAATTAATTCAGAGCGTGGAACTATTATATAACTGGGGACCTTTGGATAAGAATAAACAATAAAAATTCGGAGGGAAATTCTAAAACTACGGTTTTTTATAGCGACGCTTGCATTGAGGAATATTTCAGGTTTTCTGATTAATTTTTCTTTATAATTTCCATCCTAAACCAAATTAAAGGTTAGATTAGGTTACCCTGGCTAGCCAGAAAGGCCACATATATAGCCCTGCAAGGTCCCTTGCGACCCTAGATATCCATTTAAGAGTCCCAATATGGAGCTGTAAAAAGAGAGACTCCCTTAGCGAACTTTAAAAGCGAGACTATCCCTAGTGCCGAGACCTCATCCAGTCCCTCAATCCAGGGGCCTCCCAGGTATGCCAAGCGAGCTTTTGAGATTACGGGGCACAGGCACATGAGATGCTCCAGAGTGTCCCTTGTGCCCTAGTCCCCTCATTTCCTACAATTGTCATTGTTCATAAGTCCCGTCCTTTTAGCGTGTACCGCTGTTAGACAGTGACCCGTCAGAATGTCTACAATCTTTTTGCAATCCTCTTTTGGGAGAGCCCGCCCACATAGAGATTAGGTTTGCTGAGTACGGTACGATATGCACAGGTGCATTGCGATTTTGCGTGTAGACATACTCCGCCTTGCTTCCGCTTTCCTCATCAAGCGATCTTCAACATGGTTCTTAAACATCTGTAGACATACAATGAAAAATTACCCAAAAAGTTAACTTCAAGAGGATATTAAGAATCTAACAAACAATGAGCTTAATTTGTACAAATCTGTAACGACAATAGCAATAAATTGGATTATACGTCCTGTGCCTTGAGTTCCACATCTCTCATTCTTTTATATTTTGATTTCATCCGAAATTATTCGTTGACTCCTCGTATTAAGTTGACATCAGTGAGCAAAACTATTGGCGATATATTCAATGAGCTATAGTCACAATGGACATAGATGTCTCCGAGTGGAAGTGCGGATACATCGTATACGCACACGCCTTCGCAACCTATTCAATGAGCTAAGAGACTATTTATAAAGAAGGTCCATCAATAGCTAAATGACAAATTGTTCTCAGGCTTTCTATATCTCCTGACCTCACAGAATTTGATCTGTAAGCCAATTTTAAAATTTTTTTTAGCTCTAAACCAATCCACTTACAAAAAATACCTTATAAAAATTTCATCAAAAAACAAACAAACAAATAATAAAAAAATAAATAAAATCTTTTTTTATTGAACTGTGCTGGATAACTCAAAAGTGGACCACTTACAGCTTGTTTGCTCGAATATGATGCCAACACTTACACAGAAACACGTACAACAATAAAAATAAAATAAAGAAAGACGGCAAAAAGTTATGAACTCCAGCAAGAGCTGCAGTGAATTTTAATAAATTTGGTAGCTACATAAACCCAAGCCGGGTGCACCCAATCAACTCAACCCAACCCAAGCCCAGCGAAGCCAAGCCAAGCCCTGCCAACCCAACCCTGCCCAACTGGTACCGAAAAAGTCAAAAACACAAAATAAAAATACGTCAAAAAATAACAGTTATTTATTTATTTGTACGCAATACAAATAAAGGCAATGGAATAACGCCTCAAGATGCCACACAATGAATACAACAAAGGCAAGCTACAATAACAACAACAACAACAACAACAACAATACCAGCAAAATAATGGGATAACAAAACGCCCTTGACACCCAGTAAAAAAGAACGTTGCTGGCATAGGCGCTCCTCGCCATCCATCTAACCATCCATTCATCCATCCCCTGAAACCAGAAGTAGTCTTATTATAAGTGTCTCTGGCAAGCGGAGCGGGAATGCAGGGCAACCAACATTTTCTGGAACACGTACGAAAAGTAACAAAGCACACAGAACTGGAAGCAACGCCAAAAAAGAAGAAAACAACAAAAAGACCAGAGAAAAACACAAATCAAAGAAGCCCTCAACAGAAGCGGAATTCGGAATTTTTAAAAGGAACCTTACATTCAAATAATAAACAGGGCCTTGAAATCCAGAGGGGTTGCAGCAGAGCGAGTGACAAAACGGAGAACGGCTGCGACGGCAACGAGTTAAAGAACTAGAAATGAAACGAACACAGAGCTTGTGAAAAGAAAGCAGGCAGCGGACGGACACACTCACAGAATGGCGTGTTATAAATAAAAACCCGTGCGAATGGCAAATGGCATGAACTGCTGCCTGCGACACATAAGCAAAGAGCGTGGCGCAGCGCAGCAAGAGGCGAGTGACAGAGCACACCATATACGGCCACACCGTGCGCACTCTCTCGTACCTGTAGCACAGAGGAAAAACAAAGAAACATGTCGTCACTGCGAGGGTGTGTCTTAGGCGGCCGACATTGCTAAACGCAACACTCTTTGTTTTCACTCTGGCACACAACAAGTGCGGCCACTCGCTCGCATTACTCGCTGCTTTCGCAGAGTGTGTGTTCCTGTCTCTGTCGTTCGGTGGTCGCTTATCAGAGGGCACTCAGCTGCGCTGGCTGCTGACGGCGGCGACATCAGTGACTCTATTTTGGTAACACGCGTTAGAAAAACTAATTTCATAATTCAGTCGTCTCCCGTGGTGGCTTCGTTCTCGTTCATACGCTCAGTCGCTCGCTCGTTCGTTGGTATATTCGTACGTTTGTTCGTTTCTGTGCTGCTCGCGTACTCCACACTCAATACACGCACTGCACACACTTGCTGTCGAGGTGAAGCGAGAGTTCCCAGCGAGAAAGTGTTCATCCTGCGTGCCTGTGTTGCGCATTTCGCAGTCATAGCCGCCCTATTTACTGTGCTCTGCTGCTGCTGCTGCTGCTGCTTCCGCTGCTACTGCTGCTGCTGCTGGTGGTGCTGTGTTGTTTTTGTTGCTTGAGCGCCGCGCTGTTTACGTTGTACTGTGCGGTCTACGATTGTGCATCCAGCAGATACTTTTGCGTTTCAATTCGATTTCAATTCAGATACGTCTTGTTGCTGGTGCAGACGCGTTTCCGTTTTACGTTCCGGGATTCATTCACTTTGCTGCGTCCATTG
This sequence comes from Clusia tigrina, assembly GCA_920105625.2. Lineage (NCBI taxonomy): Eukaryota > Metazoa > Arthropoda > Insecta > Diptera > Clusiidae > Clusia > Clusia tigrina. The sequence continues at coordinate 208,122,968 of OV050031.1, forward strand.
TTATTGTCAGTCAGTTATAGTCCAAAGAGTGCTCCGTGCCAACGTTTCCGTGTGTGTGTGTGTCTGTGAGCGTCTATTTACCCTAATTACGCGCTGGATTAAATTATTAAAACACTAAAGCCGCCGCGGATTGAAACTGTATTTGCGCAAAAGCTTAGCCGCATTTGAAAACGTATCCACGAGATACTTAAGTTAATCACTGCGAAATTGTATTTCATAGAGTCGCCGCTCCGCATCCGCATCGATTTTCAGCGTACACGACGAATTGTGACGGGCTCCAAAGTGCTCAGCCAAAGGTCAAAGAGTTCATAAATTTTATTTACACACAATTTACACGGCAAAAGTTCAGTGAAAGTGCAATAAACTTTTTTTGCTTGTGAGATTTGTGCGTATTAACCTAATTTCTGACACATCGATACTTTATATTCCCAACATTATTGTTACACATAGAAGTAATCCTGATTTATTGAACGGCATATGCAACGCACGCATGCCTCCATAGTGACATAGTTTGATTTATCACAAACTCGCGGCCCGTCGGCCACTGTGAAATTAATTACAAAACCAAACATTGCCAAACAGTTTACGAAAATTCCAACATTGTCTACATTCATCTGAAGTGGATTAAACTCTGACATCGTTGAGGTGAGATTATTTGATTTACTGTTTCTCCAAGTTCAGTGTATATAAATATAGTTGTAGAATATAAAATATGCCGATGGGTCCGGACAAGGGCATTCTTAGATGTTTCAGCATAATCACATTTATGTTGTGTCCAAAAAATTTGGTCATACCTTGATCAAGAGTTATTACAGGGAATAGAAAATGTCCTTATAAACATATGAAAACCATAAACTTGAAATGTTTCCGTTGAAATAGTATGACAAAAGGTCACTGAATACTCTTGTATGGACCCAGTTAGATCTAAAGTTGTCACTGTCTCAGACACCCATGAGAATCTAGTGAATATAGGCAATTGTATCATAATGTAACCAAATTTAATTCGCATATTCGCGTATATCCACATGAGCACAAAACGAAGACACCGTTCCACAAGGCATCTGAGTAACCTCAACCAGTGGGGGCATAGGCAAAACACTCTTATGGGACATGTGGTAACAAGCGACGGCGAAATATGTCTTATAACAGTCTGACAAATCAGGACTGACTTTAGGCGACGATTACTGTCCAGACATAACCCGATTTGGGTTATAGATGTGTTGACACTATTTGTTTATCAACTAAGCATGTTAATCAACTGCTGTAAGGCTTCAGAAATTAAGTTCTTTTGTGAGAGAAATTTGATTTAGTTCACCTTGGAGTGTTATTACTCTAAAGAATAAAATCGATTTGTAAATTTATTTGGTTAAATACGAGTATGTTGGCGATCCTAGTCAGAGTGTTTTGAGTGCGAGGATGACACTTTTCGCAAGAATTGTTGGTCAGTTTGTAGCTTATTCCCACACAATGCTTTCTTGGCAGAACCAATGCCATTTCGGACTTTCCAATACTTATTTCTCAGACGTAATTCTACAAATACTACTGATTTTACCTGAAAATGGTATTTTTACTGGCCGGTCCTTCATCATTGTAACAAATAGTCTCTACCTAGTTCAGTTAAGTGTGTTAAAAGTATGTTGCTCAGTAATTGTATAAACAATTTAGAAGAGACGGAAGGATCATCAGAGAGGGGAAAAAGCTTAACAAGTACCATAGAAAATCAATTCCATAACCGCTGATTTGGCAGACGACCGCTAGAACTCACGGATACCGAGGCCGATATGTTTTGATAAATGCCTGCCGCATTGAAACTTTATAGAACTGTTTGCAAAGTATACTTTTATCCTTCAGCAATCGTTTCTTGTAGCTTTCATGTTCATCACCATCCAAACCATACCTAAAAGGATCACTGTGTAGATTTGTTTGAGATACTGCAGGTAATTGTAAAACGTACCGCTACGAATGTGACGTTACTTGTTACGAGAGAACCGGTTGGTGTTCCACCAGATGCTCAGCTTCGTTTAGTTATCCTTTTCTTAATGACATTGTGCCGTATTTAAAGCAGAAACTGCAATTTATTACAGCCAATAAAACTGTGCATTAGAAACATCGATTTTCTGACATCTTTTAGAAGTTATAAAATGAATTTTAAGGACATCTTAGATAGTACCACATAGATAACAGAATTTCCAGAAACAACGGACTAACTGGTAGAGTAGGTAAAGACGGTATGCCCTTTTTACCTTTTAATGAATTCACTTGACGTTGATATTTATAAAAAGGCAAAGGTATTGTCTCACGCGGGTGTATCTAAAGATAAAGGAAAAAAGTGTTCCTCAGTAACCAACTTATGAACATTAACACTGACCTTTGAATATATTTTGAATATATGAAGTCCACCATACGTCATTCTCATTCCCAGGAAACTGAAGAACAGGAGCCTTATATCACTTCGAAATTCTATAATGTTAATAATGCACGATGGAGAGTATAATGATACAACCAGACAATATTTGATAATTAATGATAACTGTAGCTCAATCAACGAGTTCTCTTCTGACAGACAAAAGAACATCAAAAAGTATATAGAGTATTTTTATGTACGAGTATATATATATATATATATATATATATATATATATATATATATATATATATATATATATTCTGTCGTTTGGTAGAAAGCATCCACAAAATGAGTATGCGTCAGTACCTGAATTCCGGCGGCACTGTCGCCAAACATCATTTCGGGAAATGGGTTAATCATGATTGTGACTTGTGGTATATACCTGATGCACTTTACTGCATAATAATATTCTGATTCCTTCTGCAGGATTCTTGCAAAGTAGTGTTTCAATTGTCTTTCAGTTTTCAAATATTGGTAAAATAATGTTCTGGAACTAGACCCCCATTGGCACTATGGTACAAGCCATACCTTTGTTTCAAGAAGAAAACAAGTTCAACGTCTTTCCGACGGAACAGATAGTATGGGAAGTCATCATGTTGTAATTAGTATGGATACTCACGAAATCTGACATGCCCCGTGTAGAAATGGGTAAGGAAGAATTATGGTCCTAACGGCTTGGTTTTAGTCATGACTGCTTAACGGGGAGTAATCTGTAAGGAAGGTGACGGGCTTCTTTGAGTAGCTCATTGCTTCTCTGGTAGTTTTCAGTGTGTTCTACTTTAGGCTTCCCTTACTTAATGGATGTATTATAAATGAGTAATGATGAAAGGGATCATCAGTAGTGATCTGTAAATAAGTCGATGCTTTCCCCATCTGACGTGCTTCTTTAAACAGCTCATTGCTTCTCTGGTAGTTTTCAGTTGGTTCTACTTTTGGCTTCGCTTACTTAATGGGTGGATTATAAATTAGTCCAGATGCAAGAGATCATCAGTGGTGAACTCTATATAGATATTATTTAGATGTTCCAATTATTTCCCCCTCTAGATCGAATGTTTCAACTGTGTGCTGCATAAACTATATTTAAATAATTACGTCGCTTGATTCAACTTTGCACTGAAATAGAAAACATTCAAATAGCTTTCTTCTCATTTAAATACAAATCGTCATACACAATTTCTGCTTCTGGCCAACAGAGACGAATGCAGGAAAATCCAAAGAAAAAAAAGAGATACTCGTAATTAATGGGACTGAACACGAAATGGTTGAAGACACGGGCACACATAAAATTGCCGAACATCAAATGTCTCAGCACTTGGCACCTTTTATTTGCACAATGATAGCAAATGAAATGTCGCACATGTCGGAGCCACTTTTGGCAGCTTTTAATGCCAAACGAAACGATATTTTTCTTTTTCATTTAAATACTTCGCAGCACACAACAACAAAATTGAAATGTTTAACTAACAATTTAACGCATAAACATTTCAGTTATCCTTGTGTGCTGAGTTTATGGGTATTTTATGTCGCCATGACATTGTTTAGAATTTTTATATATATGCCTACATATATTTTTATGACTTTTATGGTAAATAAATCTGCAAAATTATTTTAATTTTTTATTAGAAGACTCTGTAATATGCGTCGACATCGGGTTTATAAAAAACTTAAGTGAAATTATTTAACATAAGCACCCAAGAAGTCGAGAAACCTCATTTTTCTTGATTATGACACAAGTTTGGGGTAACGGAGGTGGATTTACTAAGCCTGATTGTGCATAAATCACTCGCAGATATCAGCAGAAGCGCCATTTTGAAGCCATAATCCCGGCCATCTGCTATTCAATCTACGAAATTCGCATACCGCGGATCAGAAGTCTACTTAATACTGATATATCAGTATACTGAAGTTTTAGAGCGATAGTTCAACATAAGTTTCAAATAGACAATAATACTGGTTGTGACCAGGATCACTGGATGTGTAGGAATTAAATTGAGGAATTTTGCTCATATCCGAGATGTACTCCCCAAACCACGTGTGATTTTTGTGTATTAAAGCTCTATAGTCTGTGATCAAGTGAAGTGAGGTTTCATCACCTTCTCCATAGAATCTGTAGATGGGATCTGGGGCTAGACGAAACTTATTCATGTGATAGTTGACTCTGCGGTGACCACTTAAAATACCAGTGATAACTCTAAACTTGCCCCGAGACATATTTATTAGTGATTTACCTCATTTCGTATTAATGTCTCCGCAGGTGAACTTTGGACTGTCTGAATCCAGGAAGATTCTGCCAGGATTAACTTATTATTATTATTATTATTATATCTTACACCATAGCTAATTCTGAGTGCAAGTTGTTGGGGGAATGAGTACTAGTTAGAGAGGTCTTCGACTCAAAGAGAAAGGGATTTTTTAGAAAGAAGCATTTTGGAGACAAACCCAGTGGCAAGATTTGAACATGCGACCCTCACAGAATTAAGTTATTTTTTCATTAGTGTATTATTTCTAAAAATTTACCTGACTTCAGGATAATCTTTTAAAGCATATTTACACGTATTTTGATTTATGCTTAGAATTTGTATACTCTGCCTTCCAAACTTTCGGGTTTGTATATATCAGCTTCATCACCATGAAAGCTTCATATAAGAAACCGAGCATTCAAATGTATCCATATGAATATGGGCGTCCTTTGAACAATCATTTGAATGTTTGGCAATAAATGTTATAATGATTGTAATATTTATTTTTATACAAAATCAAGAGAACAAACAAAACTTTGGTATTAATACGAGTATTTAATATGATCAGACTGGGCCATAATACAACCAACTTTCAAAATGAGTAACTGAAGAGTGTTGGACTATCATCGAACACTATAGGAGGTCTACGCAAAGCAGACTCAGGGATATGTCAGTAAATGTTAATGTTATGGCGATACTACGATTATTTTATACTATACTACGATTACATTATATATTTCGGATCACAACATCCCAATGAAATTGATCGTCACTTCATTAAAATTGTTTCTTTTATAACCAGTCAATGAAGGATCGTGATTATCTTTGTATGAAGCTAGGATAATAGATGGATAGAATTGGAGTATGACTGATAACCGGCGTAGAATGAGCTCTCCAAATACTTATACAAGTGATGCCCATTTTACTATAACCCTGAAAGTAGTAGGGGGAGATAGGTGATTTGTTTTTGAAAGGGTGGGAAGTCGTACATTTTCAAACTTTCTTGGCTCTTTTATGAACCTCAGAAGTGTGTCCAGGGATAAGGCATGTAAAGAATGCAAGTAGCTAAGTGTCCGCAACAGCATTACAGCTCAATATGCATATTGTAATGTACCATGTATCATAATTACTTAACTTAATGTCCACAGTTCAATATTCGTATACATTTTATGTTATGTCAGGATTGCTGAACAAACGCGATTTTTATGCGTGTCCTAGTTTGAGGTGCTTGTATGTATATTCAATTCAGACCTTACTGGGTCCCTTTTATTTGCTACGATAATGCAATGATCCAATCAAATTACTTTTCACTGGGGGCTTCAGTTTACCTTCGACTCTTTTACTGCGTATGGAAACAGAAGTTCTCTCCAATTATTTGGGTTTTAGCTGAAGTACGCACATAGAAGAATGTATCTTCTTCCTTCACTTAATTTATGGTTTTATCTTTTCTATGATATTTGCGTGGTTAATTCAGAGGCAACATTCACAGAGGTATGGAATGGAAATTCTAACTTGGCATTGAAATAATAAATTTTATTCACTGCTGAATTTATTTGTTTTAAAACAAGCGTCAAACGAAGATAATTCACGGCAAATAACAAAAATATGTTTCGCCCATTTGTTCCGTTGTTCTCTTGGAAAATTATTATATACGTGTTTGTAATAAATTTTCAAGCCAAATATTATTTATTATTGGCGGCAGTTGCGAAAGAATTCCAAACGACGAAAAAAAATAACAAACCAATCCCCCCACACAGCCCACTGCGTGCACAAAGTGGCTTTAAATTAAACTAAATCTCTGTCGCGTTCAAATAAAAATTTATTTAACAGTAAATTATAAACAAATTAGTAATTATAACGTACGCTAACGCCGCCTGTTTAATCATTACAGCCCCTCTAATCCACTCGGGATCAAGTGGAGATCAAGCGGGATTTTCAAGTGTAATTCTTTATATTAATTTGATTTGGCTACTGTCAACAGTGCAGAGTAGAGCAGAGCAGAGCAGAGCAGAGTAGAGCAGAGTAGAGTGGAGCAGGGCGGAGCGGGGAGGCAGTCGGCCTAGATTTACTGCCGATTTTAATGAATGAAAGCGAAAGCAATACGACTGCGATACGCCGGCGATAGTGGTGCGGCAGGTGGCAAGTTACAGGCAGGTAGCCGCAGGTGTTGCAAATATTTATTTGTTTATTTGTTTGTTGTAAAAGTGGCATGGCGCCGCAGTAGTTGCTGCTTCGAGCCAAATTACCTTCACCTTTCTCCGTGTTTGAACTACTCGCACTCGTATCCGTAGTTTCCCATGATATAGATTAAGCCTGGGCGAAGACAACTGCGAGCATTTCAACAGCAAAACTTATTTCAGACCTGTATAAAATCTTTATGATCTTTTATGGTCTTCCACGACCGATTAGATATGACTGCGCAATTGTTCCAACAATTGTTGCTTGGAAAGTGCGGACGCGCATAGCAGCGCACTTTCCTGCTGCTATCGGCGAAATCGGTAGTTAACAGCCCCAATATCGCAGTGTCGAAAATTTATGATGCTGGAATACCCAATACCCCGTCCACTCAGTGCCTCTGGCAGTGCTGTGTTCTATAACGATTTTCGCAGTTCTTTATTTCAGTTCATATTGTTTTGTTTACCTCTCCTGGTGATGTGTTTATTCCATTTCTGCTACGGAGTCTTGTGACTTCATTGTTATAGTGGCATTTCGGTGCATTATTTGGGGGGACTGAATCCTATTTCATGTAGGAAGTGGGAAGTTTTTATTAACAATATGGAGCAATTTATGAAGTAAGCGAATTTGAAAGATGATAAATAAATTAATAATATTTTTTTTCATATAATTTTACGTTGTTTATCAATGCATTGATAGCAAACATGATTCTAGAAAATTACTTAACAAATAGAAATTGTTTGAGGTGGAAATATTGCCAAGTCATGGCTAACGATTTGTAACAAGTCATTTTATTTATTCCACTATAAAAAAACTTATCCTCAAATGTATGCCCAAGAAGAAAGCTAGTGTGAAGTACTCCAACTTCCCAATTATGCCCGTCTTAATGAGTCCATACAATAAGAGAATAGTTTTTCAATAAATATGACTAGAAAAGCAAATGGATTATCATTGTTTCTTCACCAAATTCGCTGTTTTGTCCTTGAGTGTCGTGTTTGTCAGTTCTATAAAATTAATAATCAGGAATTTACTTACTAGAGTCATACATAGAATTTTTTCAAATAAAATTTTGATTTAGCCAAGTTTTGCCTTAATTTAGACTCGAAATTTTAGAGGAACCATTGCAAACATTTCAGACATTTACTTCTCAGATATCATCATAAATCATTGGCTTCATATAAAACTGATTCTTGCCGACTTTATGTGGAGAATATTTCAAAAAATATAAATAGCAGCAATCAGGCCTCGATTGTTCCATTCAAGAAAAATGGTCCGTGACTGTAGCATACCCAGTGAATGGAAAGAGTGACTCACTTATTTGCTGGACATTTTAAGAGAAAGTCAACTATATATAAAAAATTGAAGAAAATACAGGCAAAATATCACGAATTAAGACCTATTGATATATCTGGAGATCTCTTTTAAATATCTAAAGCCAATTAATACACAGTTTCTTAAATAAGTTTGGCTTCCAATGATGACTGTCGGACGGACACTCACAGAAAATATGGAATATTATTCATTCGTCCTTATCCAAGAAGATTCTGCAAAAAATCTCTGTTAATATCTTTCACCACAGTCATTCCAACACCATCTTTTACAATTGGTGGAAGGCCTTCGAAAACTTTTTTAGTTTCTTAAGCATTCACCTTTCAAATTTTGCATAAGTTTCACATCATTCGATAGTATGAGTAGCTTATCAACCATTGACAACCTCCTTGGCTGTTATATCATTTTTAGGTAGAAGCTGCAGAGTAGTAAGTTTACTAGTTGACTCGCCTATAGATTCATTTCATGATATACTAATTGGTTCTGGTAGCCATACTAAATGAAAAAGAGATCATTCAGTGTTGATCTATATTCGATAGCTCCCTAAGACACTATAAAAAAACTGATGTGACGATTTTATGGCTGCTTGTGCAGTCGGAATATATACTCACAAATGAACTCTATTTATCTTATTTTAATCTTCCCGCCCCAGATGTTTTCATACAAGGAGAGGCCGTAAAGGCCATCTGTAGGTTGAAGCACAATAGGCAGTGGGTGGGTGCGCGTTGGAATCTTGAAGATATTGTCGGCACTAACATGGATATTGGTATCCATTTTATGCCCATTGTTTCGATGTCCGCGTATCCTATAACTGAAAGGCTGTACTGTATAGATATTCCAGAGGTTCATTTGTGGTTTGATCCTATGAATGAGCCTGGTAGGCAGTGCAGTCATATTTTCACTGATGGCTCCAAAACAGATATTGGATCGGGTTATGGGGTTTTCGTGGAACTGAACGGTGTCCGGCTCCATTACGCCCTTGGTTGTCATGCTTCTGTCTTTCAGGCGGAAGTGTATGCTATTCTAGGAGCGATGAACTATGTGGTGGAAAACAGAAGGCGTGGCAGAAGTATCTGTGTCTGCACTGACAGTTAGGCTGCACTGACGGCCTTACTCAGCCCCCTTGTCGCTTCCAAGTTGACGCTGTTGTGGAAATCCAGATTGAATTATGTTGGAAAGCATAACAATCTGTTGCGAACATGGATTCCAGGACACATGACGAGCTAGTGAATAAGGGATCTGAGACCAGTTTGGAACATGTTCTTCCCATACCATTTTCTGCCATTAAGGCCACTATTGAACATTGGGTGGCAGGTGCACAGAATCGAGAATGGGGGGCTGTAAGAGGCAGTACTTGTGCAAAAACAATGCTGCCTGTTATTTCTGATAGAACGTCAAGGTTTATTCTGTCAGTTGATAGGAGGGACTGCAGATTTCTGGTAGGGTAGAGACTGCAGACTTCTGGTAGATGACAAGCCATTTTGCATGGGTTAAGCATATCCAAAAGATGGACATTGCAGACAGTGCACTTTCTCAAGCCTGTGAAGACGACTGAACACTTTTTGTACGTATGCCCCGCTTTCGCTAGAATCAGGTTCGAGGTATTTGGCACTGACACCTTAAGTAGTGCAAAGTTCGGCTGCTTAGAGACACAGGATCTACTAAGGTTTGTTCACAAATCTGGCAGATCCAAAGAAAATTAAAATGGAACGTCAAATATAGTACAATGGATGTCTTGTGGTCTGAGTGCTATATACGACTAGTTGTTCCGACAAAAGAAAAAAAAACTTTCATCTCCTATCCATCTGTCTAGCGTAGGCCAATTTATCGCCAAATTATATTCGTAGTCTACTATGTTCGGGAATAAATGAACTTCAGAAGGAATGATAAAATATCCACAGGTTGCGTGTTGGTAGATCTCAACTTATTGGTATAATGTATACAAAGTATAGTACCAATAATGTGAAGTGGATTATTGTATTCAGGGATTGGATTGCTATGATCCCCATCGCACCAATATCTTCATCATCAATTCCCGTTTTCACTTGTGGAACACACGGCTTCGAGAATATACGAGTACTAAGCATCTCGAAGCCGTGTGTTCCACAAGTGAAACGAGGAATTGATGAAGATGATATTGGGGCTAACTTACTTAATATTTTATCCACTGGCTACCCCTCGATAAGGGGATTTCTCCTAAGTAGCTTGACATATAGTTTTTCAGTTAATTTTGATCAATATTCTCTAATCATTAATCCAGTTTACATATTTGCTAGCGACAAATATGAACCCAAGGCAATTACTTGGAAGAAGCTCCCAACCCTTTATGACAAAGTTAATTGTATGTTCCAGTTGAACCCTCGCTCTACCTACTAAGGCTATGTTGATTATGTATTCTTATTAGTTTTCACGTTTGCCATTCACCTCAATTGCATGCGATCGTTCCAATTGCTCCTTAGTTTTCCATCCCCATGAGATTTAGAGTAACGCAGATATCTCGACCTTTTAAAGCAGGTTTTCTTATAGTGTATTCCACCACTATAAACAGTAGTCCTGAATATGGTTACATAATACTTCTGATCTATACCCACAACCGATTTATGCCTCCACTTTTCCTTTTCTTACATTTTCCCATATTTTCACTGAATTAATCAAGTTAAATTCAATAAGAAAATCACTGCAGCTCACTCACAGGATGTTTTTATTGTTACACCATCAATCATCTGCCATGCATGATGTGAGCAAGGTGCGCATTGTGTAAACTGTATTTCTACTGGACTATCTTTGATTATAGTATTCGTGATAAGAACCACTTCCTAAATCGATTTAACCACATCCATAATTAGCTGCGGTGAGTAATTAACAAACAAACAAAAAAAAAACCCCGAGCATTCGGTGGTCGCATTTTGTCCGTTCGGAAGTTTTGCTATCAAAAGCCAGAAAGGGAAGAGCAGCAAGTGACTGCTATAGTATCAGAGGTAGTTCAAATTCAGTTTCTAAGCCGATTTGTCTATAGCGAAACCAAAGATTGTTGGATTGTGACAATAGCACAGGAAAGGAATGGGGAGTCGTGCCTTTCCCGGCGCTGTCCTTGCGCTGACTATCACCATCCCACGTAAGGGAACTTTTTAGTCAGTGCTTGAACGGCGCCACACCGTGGTATCACAATGGGCCATTAGGTGTACTCAAGTGTGCTTTTGGCAAACTAGGCTGCCACTCCTATCTACCTACCTACCTACCTAGAGGAAGGAAATGGAGAAGAGGATAAAGCACCATTTTAGGAAACGTGGTGAGGATCACTTGAATACAATGGCAATTTAAGTGTGTAAAGTTCTTGCAACAACAACGAAATATACTACGAGTATGAAGACGAATATAGTAGCACCCCCTTTTTTACTTTTTTTCTATGTCACTTTATCATTAAGGGCATTTAATCATTAGGTTTAAATTATATGCCCAGTATAACTCTATTGATATGTTGGAGACTGAGTAAAGTCGTCACGTCTGCAAGGAATTGCCGATAATTCGGAGCATTTCCCCTCCCTCAAATTCGAAAGCGTTGTAAATAGGATTGTGGAGTCTTCCTATTCGAATATTATTTCAATATTATTCAAATCAGATGGGAAATCCGTTTCGGAAATAACTATAAAAGTTACCGTCCCACCTGAAAACAATTTCTGCAGAATGCTGAGTCACTATTTGCATCGATTGCCATCCGTTCGTCTGTTTTTGTGGGCTCCACCTACCTTCCACAAAGGCGCCATAACCTCCTGCTACTTCTTAATTAGCCGCTTGGAAACCTTCACCAACTTCTTCAAATATACCAACCATAAAAAGCAATGGCAAACACAAATGTTCTTTGCATTCTACAACCACGACTGCGAGTGTACTCGCATACTCGCATACCTACTCGCACAACAAGAATTAGCTTCCAAAGAGATAAGCTGGAGCGGAGCTGGCTATAAAACTTCACAGAAATGTAAATATTTTTACATAGATAACGCCAGCGGCGCGCTTATCTATCCAGCGTTAGTATCAGCGCACTTATCTGCTGACAATGCTGGCAGAGCAGGCAGGGCGGCAGGGCGGAAGGGCGGAGGAGCGTGTATCTATGAGCATGCACGCTCTCAAGACGCCTGCCGCTGGCTGGCTGGAGCTGGGTGCAGCGTGTTGGCAACTTCACTCCACGCTCGCGTTAAATTTGCGGCAGTTTTACGATACGCCTGGCGCGTCGTGCCCAGTCGCGTTGGGGGCTGACTGACTGGCTGACTGGGACAGATTAACCTCTTTGGCGTCTCGGTGTTAAGTTGGTTGCTTTTCAGGTTAAGCCTTTTGTTTCATTTGTAAATTTGTCAAGCAAACTTGTTTTTGTTGGCTTTGCAAAAGATAAAAAGTTATATTTTCTTTTTTCCAAAATAATCTTCATCATTTTTTGAAACATATTTTATTGTTCTCCGCTGATTCCCTCTCGAATTTTTCTTGTTTATTTGCAGGCTTATTGAAGTTCGTCATACCTAAAACACCAGCTCCGGTTCGACTCTTTCTCTTGCGCCCCACTAGTACGATACCGGCCTCAAGACGACGACTACATTTTTGCAACATTTTAAGGACGTCGTCACGACGAAGTTCTCCGGCAGAGACCACCATCTGCCGCCACTCCATCCCCACCACCACCAGCAGACGGCGCTGCATCACCATCAGCCACACCAGGCTGTGGCTCAAAGCTTCTCCACCATTTTTCCCACATACTTAGGCATGGACCGGGTCAGCAGCGGTGGGGCTGCTGGCGGTGGTCTCGGTGTCGTTACCAGTTCCGCCGGCGGTGGAGCTCTTAACGGCCTCGAGGCCATGTCGACTGAGTCGACCGGTTTGTGCTTGCAGGATCTGGTTAGTGCTGGCAGCGCCGCCGGTGCCGGGTCTGCCGGTTCTGCTGAGAGCGCCACTACGACAAGCACTGCCCTGAGCAGCACCGGCAGCTCCACTGTGAATGGCAGCAGCACATCCGGTGCTGAGCACTTGCACAATCATCACAGTCTGCATGACTCCAGCTCGTCGGTTAGCATCTCACCCGCCATCTCGAGTCTCATGCCGATTGGCAGCTTGAGCCATTTGCATCACAGTGCCGGACAGGATTTGGTCAGTGGATATCCACAGCATCCACATCACTCCGTGGTGCCACCGCACACACCGAAACATGAGCCGCTCGAGAAACTCCGAAGTAAGTACTGCAAAAGTTCCCTACTCACATACTAATTTGGTGCAAATTTGCTGTAAGAAAGTGAGTTGAGCGCAATTCATGGGCGTGGGCGTTACAAGAGTCGCTATAGCAACCCCTTCATCCAATCCTATTTGCGCCGCATTACAGGGCCCGTAATTTTGTGGGCAATTAAATTCGAAATTTATTTGTTTTTAAAAATACGAAATTCTTCATTTTGTTACGCTCAACTTGGCGCGATCGCAATCGCGAACGATCCTACACGCGACTGTGTGTGCGCGTATGCTCTGCTCTCAATGTCGCCACTGAGGGGACTTGTGGTGACGACGCCGCTTTCTGGCATGTAACAAATTAACAAATAATTAATTAGGCTATAATTCTCGTTCGCTAAGCGAGAGAGTGCGGGGCCGCTGCCAAAATGGTGTGAACAAGCAATTTTATTATTTGTCGAGCGTTTTGTACGACGTACGAGAGTATGGTCCCGATAATTAGTCACCCATAGTGCGGATTGCTGCCATGGAATGAAGCAAAGTATGTGTGGGTAGGCGTCTTGAAAGTGTCGCGGCGCTGATGTTGCTGGGAATGCTGCAGCCTGACAGCATGTGTGGACAAGTGTTACCATATTTACTCCCTTCAGAAGGAAAGAATCGGTTGGATCGCTTTTACAGGGCTTCCAAAAAGGGCATATAGAAACAGACAGCAAATATTTATAAATATAGCCGAATAATAATTGGATCTTATTCGAAAAGGACTAAGTTTAAAATACAATTGAAGTGATATAATGGTAGTCTCCAACAATCAAAAGATAAATTGGCGTTGAGTCCCATAATTACTGATGAGCTTAATTTAGTAAATAAAATAAATTGAATATATACTTTTTTAAGGAAATTCCTTCCATTATTTCATACAAACAAAATTTTCTTCGCGAAGTTATTGTTCAATATTTCATTTCAACCTTGGATTTACACTTCATTTGGGCGTTAATTCTGCCTCCTTCAATATAATGCAATAATAATTTCGCCCTTATGTTAAATTTGCTAATTCTTTTTTGTTATTTTTATGCTTCCATATACTCCATCACACTATCAACAAGTGTCCACATTCTCAAGGCAATCACCTCCAATCTTCCTAAAACAATAAATAAAAATAGACTGTCACCAACAGCTGCCGTCGTTCCCCACGAATTCATCACAGCATCCAATACAAATCATGCACGCTTTCGATTTGCCAAAAAGGACACAAAAAAATAGTCCTCGTCTCTAACAAATAATTCGCCAAATAATATTCAAAACCACGTTCTATCAACACTTACCCTCACTCCGCTCCGTACTCCGCTCCTTCCACCGCTTCTCACTCCATGCGCCAATAATCGAGCAAGTATGAGTGTCAAAATTCACGCGACTCAACTACAGCTTCTGCTTCTGTCTCTGCTTCTACTTCACTCACAGCTTCCTCTGCTCTTGCAACATTTTCCGTTCCGCACTTGTTTCTACATGAATATTTTTCTGTCTACGCTCTTCAGCGCAATCCCCCCGGAATTCCGACATAATCATTGTGCAATCATTAGCGTACACAAATATACAAATTTCTCTTTGTTCGGAGCGTTACGGCTAATTGAGCACCCTTCTGTGGGCGCATCAGTGCTGCGCCGGGAATTTTTGTGTGCTCTGAACACTGCTGCTGCTGCCGTTGTAATACTCCTGACCGAGAGCAGAGGTAAGAGTGTTCCAGCCATCCTGAGGGTCATACCCTTCGTTTGGTGTCAAATATTCGTGTGCGGTGTCAAATATTCGTATGCATGTGCGTTGGGAAACATGATATCCTGGAGTCAAGTGCATGTGTCGGTTACGTTTGGGAATTGCGTTCATTCATAAAAAAAAGAAACGAACCTGACGGAAGTACTCAACCCCTCAGCGTAGTCACAAATGATGGAAACAATCAGGCAATAATATTTTGATGTTTGTGATAAAATCTTTTGTATTGAGTTTCAATTTTAGTTGGGCAGATAATTATTCTCTTTATGTTGTTATCAATTACATAAATGAGGAGTAATAATAATAAAGTAATTACTTTAAATGCGATGATTTCTGCTAATGTGAGAAAGGATGAACGTAGTTCCGAAAATAAATTATGTCTGTGTTTTCATATTCTAAATTTCCAAGCTGGTTTTCGAAAAGAATAATATTGGAAGAGCATATGAACAATGTCATCTTAGGTAGGTAGGTAGGTAAGGCGGCCGCCCGAAGGGCGCACTTAAGCCAACATTGACCCTTTGTGATACCGCAAGAGACATCAGGTCCCATTACACCACAATGTCATCTTTAAATACATAAAATTTGATGTACTTCAAGATTGTGCCATTATGTTCCCTTTTACTTAATAGAAAAGTTTCAAAAGTATCCCTTTTGTTTCAATTCACACCTATCTCTGCAGCAACTAATGCACTGAATAATGAACTGAACTGAAGCGTGACTCTATAAACCGTTTTTACACTGTCTAATCTCTTATTACATAAATTCTGATTATAAAAATTATAATATAATTTAATGTTTCGAATGTAATGATAGAGGAAACCTTATTTTGACTTTCGTATCGTGCAAGCATGGAGGAAGCATGTCCAACACTTACACATATTTGTGTTATTGTTGTTGTCCAGGAAATTTGATAAAAAAGATATTGTAAGAAATTCTTCTCATTCTTTCAATGAGTTATAAGACATAGACATAAATGACACTTCATCACTTCCCCACAGTACCTTACATAGAGTTCCAAAGTGTCCTCCTCCTCCTCATCCCCACAGCTTCTGCAGTATTCATGAGAGAATACTCCCAGCCTATGCTCACTGCCGAACAGCCAGTGACCAGTTATACATGCCACGACCTTAGAGATATTCTCTCTCGGCAGGGCAAGCAAGTCTCTAGTTTTCCTACTATTAAGTTCCGGCCACATTAGCCTAGTCGTTAAGCAAGTGCCCTCTTGTGCCCAAGACCCATTGGTCTCACGCACGACCCTATCCTTCAGCATCAGTTTACAGGTGGCAATAGGTATTCCAATCTCACATCTGTCCGTGCCTAAAGGAAGGTTGGTACCCCGTCTGGCTAAGTCATCAGCCCTACAGTTTCCCGCAATATCTCTATGCCCCGGAACCCATATAAGGCGTACCCTGAAAACGGTACTGATATCATTTAGGGTTGCCCGACAGTCCTGAGCAACCTTTGATTTCAGTGCCACCGAGTTCATTGACATGATGGCCGCCTGGCTGTACGAGTAGATATTTATAATATTCTTTGTTACGGCATGTCAATTTACCTCCTTTATGGCTAGGAGCTCTGCTTGATAAACACTGCAGTTGTCGGGGAGACGGAAAGAAAGTTCCAGTCCCAGTTCTTTTGAGAAAACTCCAAAACCCACTCTATCGTCAAGTTTGGATCCGTCAGTGTAGAAATTCAGTTCCCCCCTTCTCCATGGCATTGGTGTTTGCCACTCTCTTTTAGACGGAATATATGTCTGGGAGTGCCTATCGAAGTTTTGATTAGGTATAGACTGGAACATCTCTTCTGTAGTTGCCCCGCTCTGGGTAGAAGCAGAGCTTGCTCTTTAGGCAAATACGCATTTAGTTCTCTTGTGTCTAGCGCGAAGGTCAAACAAATCCTGCGCTTTATTAGGGCTTCGAAATGGTTCGACGACTGAATCGGAGGTGCGTTGTTACGCGGTGGTATCACAATGGACCCATGGTGGTCTGAGTGAGCTGGTCCTTATACCGGCTGCCACGTTAACCTAACCTAACCTAACCTAACATAGAGTTGCATACTTAGTTCTACAAGCCATTGTCAGCTTCCGTATAAGTAGTCAATATGTGCTTTGAAGATACTGAATTCCAAACATTACTACAATAGAGCATAAGGTCAGTCTATGAAGTGACGCCAAGACCAACTAGAACTCTACGTAGAACCCACTATAGGAATATTTAAAATACCATTCTAGTCCCTATCTAGGATGACATTTGAAAATATATTTCACAACATTAATATTCAAAAATTATTACAGCACTGCAGAGACGGGAGATCTTCAATTGAACTGCCTTTATAACTTTCATCTTTTTATTTTCCACATCTTTTTGTTTTCATACTCTTACCTTTATAAAAGGTCCACAATTAATTATTAAATACAACCCAAGTTCATATTCCTCATATTTGAAGGCAATTATTTCGCTTACCTAAACAACAATATCGTTCAATCCATGATTTATAGAAAGATTTGGCATAAATATTAGAATAGAATATAGAGACTTATCTCCATATTTGGAACACTATTTATTAATGTTTTTACAATGGAGAAGATAACCTCCGAGTCCTATTTTTTGTTGCATTTTGGAGGCTTGAGGGAAACCGTGAAGTCCAGCGACATTGTCGAAGTACTACCAAACTCATCATTCAGGCTTTTCAATGCCAAAAGCATCTGACTGAAGTCCTTGTGGGACCCGTAAACACTGCTATCTACGAATGAAAGACGTCGATCCGTTCCTTTGTTGGAGCAGTCTACTAAAGATATTTTTATTGGAAAAAATTATTACCTTGTGCAAGAATCATACAAAATCGGACTTGGCACCAAAGTTTTTTTCCGGAGGGATACGTACCACCCAAGAGTGTGAGATTTTTACTCACTAAAAACACCTCTCTAACAGTTACGTTTAGCCACAAAGCCCTCATAGCGATTTAGGAATGGTATTAAACAGATATACAAAGAGAACTACTCACGATTTGAAAAAAAGTGTTACTTTCGATTTCAACATATGATTGGATTCATTCAAACAAATCACCCATTCTGTCTCTGTATCCTACAAAGGAATCAATCCCAGCTTATTAGAGACAAACTAGAGAGATGTAATTTTCCTTGCAATACAAATATCAAAATAAGTGACATTTTGTGACTTGAAGTTGGCGAAGGATTTAAGAGTGTAAATAACCCATTACCTAGGAAAAGGTGTTGTCAAAAATTAGGTGTCAATTTGTGCCATATTCATACAAAAAACTATCAAGGTATCGAAGCGTGTCACTTCCGACACACGTATTATGAGTACTCAAGAAACTGTCTCGAAAACTACTTAAAAAATGGCTAATTCAGGTCTTCACTATTCTTTCCGGAGTCTCTTTTCAGAAGCCAAGGGTACCTTTGAAAGTGAATTTGTCTTAATCACACATAATTATTGCCCTATAATTCAGTTTACTTTTCACAATCGGAAATATATTTTTAATATGTAGCTATCGCTCTCTTGTCCTGTACTAAGCCATGGTAGAATTTGTCAGGAACTCAAATTAGGTAGGTAAGCAGGCAGGAGTGGCCGCCCAGTTTGCCAAAAGCACACTTGAGCACATCCAATGGCCCATTGTGATACCACGATATCACCGCCTGGCGCCGTTCAAGCACTGACTAAAAAGTTCCCTTTCTTCGGATGGTGATAGTCAGCGCAAGAACAGCACCGAAAAAGGCACGACTCCCCCATCATGTTGCAGGAAACCATCCTGATACTTTGATGAACCTTACTATGTCCCTAATATTAATGGATGACAGCTCTGTCAGGCTTGTAATAAATGGGGCACCATAGGAGCGAATTCTTCTTCTGCTCAAGGATGGGCACTGGCATAAGAGGTGGAAAACCGTCTCATCGTCCACAGCCTCGACAAAAATCGTTTGAGGGTAGGCCCAGTCTTTTTGCTTTCTGTCCCATTATGCAGTGGCCGGTCAAAACCGACGCAGTTGTCGACAGTGATACGCGATCAAGTCGAAGAAGTTGATTGGTTCTGTGTTTTTCCATTCTTGCCTAAGTTAGTCTAGCCGTGTGGCAGGATTCTTCTTCAACCCAGGATTTGTAGGCGTCAGCCAGGTAATTCCGTTTGATATCGAGCTTGGCTGTTGCCAGTAGAATGCCGATATTTTCGGAGAACTGAATTTCGTGCAGTCGCGTGCCTGCCTTGGCAAGCTCGTCCGCCTCACAGTTTCCATGGACTTCGCTATGTCCGGGAACCCAGACTAGGTGCACCCGAGAGTAACTTGCGAGCTCATTCAAAGATGTTCGACATTCATGAATGAGTCTTGATGTGGCCGTGGAGCTATAAAGAGATTTAATGGCGGCCTGGCTGTCTGCGAAGATAGATACGTCGACTGCGCCGATATCGCTACTCAGCATCCAATTGACTGCGTGATAAATGTCCATGAACTCTGCTTGAAAGACGCTGCAATAGTCTAGGAGACGTAGGGAGATGTTTAAGTCCAGTTTGTCGGAATAGATACCGCTGCCGACTCTACCTCCACGTTTGGAACCGTCGATATAGATTTCGATTGTTTGCCCGACGATTAAGTCTTTTGAAGTCCAGTAATTTCTGCTTCGAATAGTGAGGACAAACTCCCTGTTCAAATGGGGGTAGACCTCAAATTACAAAATTACCAAAACATTACCCAAACTTATGAATTTAGATTATAGCCACAGGTGTGACTTCAAGACGTGTTCTCCAATTATATTACAAAGGGGTGTTAAAAACAATAATTAATAGTTAATATGTTTATAATCTACACTAGAAAGTTTCAGGGATAATTTAAGAAGATATACTAAAGTCTGTGTTGATACTTCCAAAGGACTTTTACCGTAAAGTGAGTGATCTTCAATTCCCTATATACTGTATACTGTTCCCTATACTCTATATTACATTATTATTATTATATCTTACACCATAATTATATATGACAGCAAGGTGTTGGGGAATGAGTCCTAGCTACAGAGGCCTTCGACTCGAAGAGAAAATGATTTTTTAGAATGAAGCATTTTGGAGACCAAGCCCGTGGTAGGATTTGAACCTCCGATCCTCGGGGTGTGAGTCTAGCATGCTTTCCACTAGACGACAGAGGGCGGTTAATCTCTATATTACAATTTTGGTTCATTATACTTACTGTATAGACTGGCTTTACACTTTAAGAATTCCAAAATGGGCACAGCAAATCTATATCAAATTTAGTATATAGTGACTTTAGACTTTAAGAATAATTCTCGTGCTACAGTTAAAGGGAAATATCTCCAAGCACCTCTGCTCTCACGTGTCAGCTTCCAGTGCCTGCTGTTTTTGCATGTTTATTACTCATGGCAATGTGACAGGATTTATTGCAAACACCTTGTAGCACTGTTGCATTCAGTTAGGAGGACCCAGGAGACGACAAAGGCCACACATAGATACCCAACCACACACGCACACACACACTCATACACAGAGTCGCCAACACAGACTCGGAACATTATTTTTTATATCCATTTATGTGATATTTATTTACGTTGGAAAACAATTTAACGCAAAAATTGTCCACACTTACAAAAGCATTTGTGTGCGGAAGTTATCCTTTGGCCCAAACAAAGCCACTAACTCACACGTACGCTACACAAATGAACACACACACACAAACTTGCGTGCACATGCAACATACTCGTACAAATTGCATCTGCAAATGTTGATGATGCTGATGATTTTGCTATTGAAGTTGTTGTTGTTGTTGGTGGCTGCCGTTGCTACCGCTTGTACTGTTTATGTTTATGCTCATGGTGTTGGTGTTGGTGTTGTTACTGTGGTTGTTGCTGCAGTTGCTGTTATTATTGTTGTTGTTGTTGCTGGTTATTGCTGTTGTCGTCATCGTTGTCGCATTGTTGGCATCCAAATTCGGTTTTCCGAGGCGCACCTGCACCTGCAGCACGCGTTGCCATGTTGCCATGTTGCCAACACAAATTTGCAGCTCCGCTTCTTCCGGTTGGTGGTGGCCTTGTTGCGAGCATTGTTTTTATTGTTGTTGCAGTTGTTGTTGCTGTTGCAGTGCTGTATTTAAATAATGGCTTTGCAACGTGTTCAACGTGTTTGCATTTGGGATTTCAATTATTGGCAATTTAATGCCTGACAGCATCGTTTTAGTTTTCCTTTGTTGTGGTTGTTGTTTTTTTGTTGCTGAGCTTCTTTCATTCTTTCGCTTGTTTTATTTTAGAAATTTCATATTTTATAGTTTCAGTTTTCGTTTCTGCTTTGTTCTCCTTTCAAATTTTAGTGCATTTGGCGATTAATAATAATTTTACGACTTGTGTGCGTGCGTTACTGAAATTAATTTTTATTGTTGTTTGTTGTAGTTTTCAAAGAGTTTATTTATCATTTTTCATATTTGAAATTCAGCTGCTCCCCCTCAGCTCGCATCCTTGCCAGACACTCCAGTGACTTGTTTTAAGCTCATTTAATGAATTTATTGTTTTTCTGCTCTTCTCTTTATATTTTTCCGATTTTATTGTTGTTGATTTTTTTAACGTTGTTCCTGCAAAAATCCTCTCGCCCTGAACTCTTTAATGTCGCTTTCACTCCACTGGCTTCGGGTCGCATGTCGCTGTTCTCCCAACCTTGCCGTGCCACGCCAGGGAGCGCTTGCATTGTGATGCGTTTGAATTATGTTGTCAGCAGCTGCTCCAGCGTCGCTGTCATGAAAAATGCTCCATTCTGCTCGTGTTTCCATGTTGTTTCCAGCACTTTTTTCCTTTCTTTTCAATTTTTTTTTAAATGTCAACAGCAATATACACAAAAACGCGCCCCGTTTCGCATACGAAATGCGTCTATGGGGTTTTATTTTTTGTGTTCCATCAAGAAAAAAAGCCGAACACGAAAAAAGAACGTTTCATATTTTAAATTTATAACCGGCCATAATCGTTTATGCTTTTGTTTGTTTAAATATACGAGCTTATTTAAATACTCTGGTACTATAAAGAAAATTAAACAAAATATTAAAAGGTGGTGTTATGGAAAGGATTAAAAGTAGTGCAAGCAAAAAGTCCAATAAAATCCGTTTAAGAACTTTATTGGCCAGAAAATAAGTCATAAAAAAGAACATCTTAAGCACTTTAGGTGTGAGAGATTCGTTTAATTTGTGTGTGTGTGTGTGCGTGCGTGTGTGTGTGCGTGTGTGCATATTTCAAAGAGTGCTAAAAGATTTAGTGCCGATATTATGTACATGTTGACTGACCTAATTTACGATCCACCCACACAAGCACCTGTTCCGTGCGAGTGATATAGCAAAATAGCAACAGCGCCACCATCAAATGGTATCATGGTCTTTAGAGCTTAGTACGATTGTGGGTTAGTTTAACGACTTTGCTTCTCTATCTTCGGTCGAAATTTCCATTACAGTAGAACTGATTCATAGACTGATTCATAGAATCCCATGCAATAAGGATTCTACTCAAGAAGAGTGTCCTGCTTCTCTACTTTAGAAGGGTGTCCTTAGCAAATCAAAGTAATTCATATCCACTTCACCGCCCTCTGTGGTTTAATGATTAGCACTCACACTCAGAGAGTCGCCGGTTCAAATCCTGCCCCAGGCTTGGTATCCAAAATGCTTGTTTCTGAGAAATCTTTTTCTCTTCGAGTCGAAGGCCTCTGTAGCTAGTACTCATCCCCTTGCAGAAAGATATAATAATAATAATAATCATTTCGACTTCATACAAAATGTTTTGAGATGTATCCCGACGGTTTGAGGTCCTTGCTGCTATACTCTGTAGGTTCGTCGAATATGCTTTTTCTAAATCAAAGATATATTTCTGTCATACTAAAAGCCAAATAAGAAATGAAATTCGAAGGGAAGTTTTGTAATAGAAGATAAAATTCGATATTACAGAATCCGTCCCACAATTTGCCCACACAAAGTTTGCAAAAACAAATTCCAAGTCAAAATGTACGTGCACGTAGTCCTTGTCTCCACGTATTCCTTGCATGTCCCTTTGCAATGATGACATTTGTTGATACATATGTTCGCTTACCCAGTGGCTCTAAGCAAGTGCGGTTACAGGTGCAGTTGCAGGTGCAGGTGCGAACCCGCCAGATTAACATTTGACTTCAGCTTGCAAAATCGCATCTAGACATGCATAAAATTAGTTTCCCCACAGAAATGGAAATTCTATTCCAACCAAAACAGCATAGAAGAGGTGCGAAAATGCAACGCAAACAAATCCAAGTCGGAGACAAACAAACCCACCCACACATACGCACGAAGCAGCAAGGATGTCATGCACGAGTTTGGAAAATTTTGAAAATCGCTCCAATGATAGCATTAAAAGGGGAGAAAAACAACAATTTCGAAAGGAACAATTTGTAAAGAAAAAGAAATGAAAGAATATTAAAGGATAGACCAGAAAAAAGGAAAGGTCCACATTAACAGGGACAAAAATGTACGTAAATAAAATACTCGGACAGCAGGCGCGGATTGAAGTTATTCACTGTCCTTCTTTCTGGTACTTACACAGAGTCATTCTGATACTTAGACAGAAATGTATGTAAGGATGCACTGTGAACTTTTTGTGAGATTAGGACCCTTTATGAACCAGACAGTCTTTTATATGAAAATCAGTAATCAAAGTGAAGTTTTTAATGTTTACTTGAGATGTTACTTTTATGTTATTTTTATGGTTTATTTTTTGGGTTCAATTTCCTTTACTTTTGTATCCTTTTTTCCCTTACTTTATATATTTATATGTTTTTTTTAATGCTTTTCAATTAGAAGTCAAAGGAATGTGTCTTATTATCTGACTTAAATTAAATCAAACCTTTGTCCTGCTGAAACTATGCTTGTGGTCCCGGGCCTCGTTCGCAGAGTACCCAAATACGCCACTGTTGTACAGACGTGTTTTAGGCCTCCTTATCGCTAGCCTCTAATATGGAGTTGCGTTTCTGTGGTGGTAAATTTTGTTTTATTTCACGTTGCTTTGTTTTATTTGTGTTTACCGTGACAGCAAACCGCAGCACGCACCCCAAGAACCAGATGAGGTTTACGTTTTATTTCGCTTCATGGAAATCCTCGTACGAAAACCATTTAAATCAGAGCAGTTCATTCCACTGCCAATGCAAATAGCACACACAGTTTTCTTCATATTTGTCATGGCGACACTGGCACGCAATCTCTATGTAAATATGTGATGCAGCTAGTTTTCGGGAAGGTGATAGTTACGCGTATCTTCAGATAAAACTTCTGGCGGTATTGAGGCACAAGTGTTTTATATGCGTAGATATGGAGGCAGACTAATCTTGACTGAGTGTTTTCATTATCAACGTTTAGAGATGTCTTCTAAAACCGTTTTTATGAGTTCAATGTTTACGCATATTTAAAAAAGTGTTACTGGCACGTGTAACTGATAACTGGAGAAATTGGTAAGCTGTGGCAGAGATACTCGTAGGGTAGAGTCTGGAGCATATAATGAGCCAAATAGAGGAAACTTAAATAATAAACAAAAACAGAGTAAAGTAGAGCATACATTTATATAAAAGTTGATGCTAAAAGTCAACAAAGTAAATTGAAATATGAACTGAATAAAATAACCAAAATTCTCTAACATGATATTCACTGTAACTACTGTAACAGGGAGTGGCAATTTCCACTGTGAGTAGTCTGCTTACAATTGTTTTTATCATCCTGCCCCGGGCTTGGTTCCAAAATGCTTCTTTCTATAAAATCCTTTTCTCTTCGAGTCGAAAGCCTCTGTAGCTAGTACTCATTTCCCCAAGACCTTGCACTCATAATTAATTATGATGTAAGATATAATAATAATAATAATATTTTTATCATCTATTCAAGTAACTTTTGAATCGAAGAAACGCAACAAAAACATTTTCATTTCAATGCTTAAGAAATTAAATTCGCTCTTCCAAAAGTGCTCCCAAATTTCTTCCATATTCAAAAGTATAAATTTGTTTTACTCACAATTCAATTGCTTTAATTTTGTGTTTTGGTTCATCATGAAAAATACGAGAAATACAAAAACACAAAGCAATCGCTCACAAATATTGTCAGGGATTAAAGAGTGAGTAATTGCTGCAGTCTAAATGTGGTGGCAGTCCGTTCACTCAGGGTTCATGTTAAGACAAAAAACAAAATGAACAATATTAATGAAATGTTCTCCCACAATTTAGGATAATATTGTGAAACTTTACTTTCCATACTCCTCTTTGTGAGGTTTATATTTGATCCTCTCTTTCGTATAACAGCAAATCAGAAGGGCAAGTTTATTGTAGCTCCTGATGTCATATTGACTAATGGAATATAGTATCAGATTATTTCATCTTAATCCATATTAACATCAGATGAGTAGTATCAACACTAAAATTATGTGATATATGGAAGGTGGAAACAACATGAGCAGTTCCTGGTTCCTCATTTTTTTAAATAAAGGAAAATAAAATCTGCTCAAAAGATTTCATTAAAAAAATAAGAACTTGAATCCTAAAGAAGTCAAGCACATTATCAGGATACGCTTTCTGTAATAAGACGCTGAAGAAATTAAGAGTAATTGAAGACGTAAACTGTGAAGTTTGCCAATGCCCTGAAGACCCAGAACACATCATCTTTCATTGTACTAAACACAATTTGTCAAGAAATTCTTTCCCAGCACTTATACAATTCAACTCTCTAAGAACCCTAATCCAGGCTAAAGAAGATTACGCCTTGAAAATAATCACCGACTTTTTAAAGGATATTGATATCTACATATAAAACTTAAGTTTCAAATTTTATGGGGGTGGCGTTATAACTGCCCAAGTTTGCCCAAATAATTCCTCAACGCTGAAGTAACTTAAATAAAAAAAGCACCCGTACTCTAGTTGAGATCTCTTCAGTGTTATAGATCCGAATATATGAGTCTCTACGATTCTTTCAAATTCCTGATGAAATAAAATAGGAAAACTATCCCTGCGGTATTGAAGTAAATGGTAATATTACGCACTAGAATCAAACTGAGCTAAATCATTGAATCGTTGAATTGTTTCTGGAGCAGCCCACTTGAATAACAACCGAAATCTAACTAGAGTCGCAACACACGACTTTTTGGTGCAATCACTCGCCAAGCAGTCCCAAAGCAAGGTGTACAAAAGTAGTGACTTCAAAGCGTCCCTCTTAAAATTCGCTCTCATCCTTCTGACTTCACTTTAACTAAATTTCGGCAAAATCGCACAGAGCTGAAATGTTGAAAAGTCGCTGGCAAGAGAAAAGTGCCAAATTGCCAATTGAAAAATGGGTGTGGAAATAGGATGGCGCTGCTCCACTCCGACCAAGCAGCGCATGTATTCAAGTGTATTGTAAGCGCATTAAATAAAGCGTGCATGATTATAGAATGATGCTCACGCTATAGAAAAGGGGAAAATTACACACAAGCGCCCGAGAGTCTGCTCAGCTTCTACTCTAGCACGAAATGCAACAAAAACCGATACAAAAACAAAATCCAAAGAAACGTGCATGGAGACAAGTGACTCCCTACGCGGCGTTGTTTCCGAGCAAGCAACCGGAAAATGAGGATAAACGTTAGCTGAAGTGTTTCACGTGCCCCACAGCCTGGCATACACTCCACGTCTGAATGGCAGACGACACGGGAATATGAAAACTCTCGAGATTTGGCATGACGAAGGGGCAGGCACTTCCGCGCAGAGAATATGCTACTTTAAATTCAAGGCATTCTATTTTAGTTACAGAGCGTGGCTGGGAACTGGGCACGCATGTAGCGCTGAAGACATGCTCCTTCGGTTGTTGTTGTTGTTCTCATTATGAATATCAATGTTTGAAAATCGATTTTGCGTTTAAGTTGTTGTAAATTATAAACGTGCGTGCATATTTATTTTCTTGATTTGAAAAAGAAAACATTCTCGTTCCCTGAGGAAATTCTTTTCATAGGTGGGTGAGCTGAGTTCAATATTAAACAGTGTGACAGAGTCTGCTTGAACCATTGTTCAGATAAATTTTACCCTTTTGTGGACAAGCATTTGCAATTACAATCGTAAATATTCCACATGCTGACACTAATTCCAATTGACTTAATGCCACCGAACGCACATCAAACTAAACCTCTGGAAAATTGTTCCCATATGTCTCTTTACAAACTCAATTTCAGCACAATTGCAGGCAACAGCAACACCAACAGCAACAACAAAGAGAAAAACGATAACAAAAACAACAACAACAGCGACAGTAATAGGAATAGCAATCACCCCATAAATTTATAAAAGACCAACAATGATAATCACAGCAACCGCACAAGGTTTGCAACCGACGACAATAGAAAAAGTCACCACAAAATGTGTTTGCCGGTCCTCCTCCAGCGCACACCCAACCACGCACACACATACTCAGTCACTCACACATGTACACGTACATACATCTTCTTTCGATCTTCTGGTCTTCAGCCCATATATCAATCTCAATAACTCCAACAGCAAAAACAAATGGGAGAACAGAAGACACAAAAAAACAAACAAAAAGCAAAGGAACAAAAAAATAGAAAATGAACGGGGGAAAAGCACCAAATCAGGCTCTGATTTCGAAAATAAATTATAATGTCATTATGGCCAAACGTCACTGCAGTGGTAGCAACAGCAGTGGCATACAACAATGGAAGTAAGTAGTCGTGGTCGTGGTTGTGGTACTGTGGCACTGTGGCTCTGTGGAACTGCGGCTTGTTTGGCATTTGGCCATGTCCTCTTCAATGAGTGCTTCGCTCCGTGCACGAAAACTTCGACCAGCCAAACTTGTGCTCTCCGCCTTTTCTCATTATCCGTTTTAGCAATTTTATAAAAATGTCACATTAGAGATTATCTTAGCACACAAACTCCGGCCAGCTGGACACTTCAGACAGACCACCGCTTATACGAGCACGCCTGGCATATGCCAGTTCCTGCGCTCCTAACTCCCCACCACCCGAGAACAGCCGCAACAACCAAACCAACGACAAAACTGACTGACACTGCTGCCAACGAAAAACAACGCAAATGTAAGTAAGTACATTGTCTGGGAGAAGAAAATGTCAAATGAAGAAAATTACCAGCGTACAAGTTGGAGAAGGCAGGCAGCACGGAAGCGCAGAGATGCGGAAGAAAGAAAAAGTAGGGAAAATCGGCTGGAAGCAGCTGCTTGCGTGTCTCGCAGGCAGACATTTACGAGCTAAACTGTTATCGCAAACGTAGAAATTAATGAGCTGCAATTTGCCCTGCTACTGCTGTCCACGGGCTGGCTCACGGGCTGGTTGGCTGCTTTGCTGTTTGGCTGCTTTGCTGCGTGGCTGTTCGGGTGATTTGGGGTTCCTCCTATCGACTTTGAGGCCATTTCTACGTGAACAAGTATGTGGGGGCATGTCAATGTTATTGCAGTGATTTTTGTAATTTTTTCTTCCTAAGGGTAGCTCATTATATTGCAATATCGTGTGAGTGTTCGTGAGAGTGTGTGGAGGTCTGTTTATACTCGTATGTGGGTGTTTTGGGCCATTTTGGCCACACGTACATTCGGCTTAAAGGGGTTGTTTCATGCGTTTCCCTTTTTTTCCTCTTTTGTTAGAGAAATCTGCTATAAAGGATTAACTTTGCTGATGATGATGAGTTTGTGTTTGGGTTTGTGTTGGTTGCTGCTGGGGCGAAAGGGGCTTCCAGTTTTCTTGATGGGTAGTTTTGTGCAAATTTCTTAATTTTGGTCAAACATCCTCCAGACAAGACCAGACCGATAGGTCACTTATGAATGTATTTAAGAGCGCATTAAAGGATAATTTTAATAAAGATAACAAATTAATATAACTGCTCAACAGGATGGCCAGAAGTAGCTCGAGGCCGTTAAGCTTATGGCGAGACACTCAAAATATGAATATTTTTTTGGTTTTTGAAAATAAATTTGCGTTAATTATAACTTTAATAAAATTATTAAAGTTATATAATGGACTCTTAAGAATGATTTGTTGACTAATTTACGTTGCGAGTGTTTGCGTAGCTGGACCAGTTTAGGACCAAAAATTATTACCAACAGTTTGTATGGAGACTCGCATTAAATTGACGTATAAATTTAACTGAAAATTGTTTTTAAATATCATCATTAACAAATTTAGGGGTCATAAATTTTGATATGGCAGAAATTACTTCTACTTTATTGTTACTTTTATCCTTACGTATTGTGAACTGTTGCTGAAACGCTTTTCAGTTTTGTTAGTGGCTTCTCCTAAAGGCAATGATAGTATAGAAAAGGATTTAGGAGAAAGTTCCTTGAAATTGTATAATATATTTGCAAGCGATATTTTCCCCTCTATATACTTCCTGACTTTCTATAAAATAATGTTCAGAAATTTTTGCATTAAATAGACAGTGTCTATTAGACACACACATGAGTGATTGAATGGACTCTATCAGATCATTGATTATTGCTTCTTAGCATTTGTACTCATAATGTAGTCTTCTAGAAACAAGTATGCAATCTTATAAAAGCACTCCTTATACAGTTTATGGCAATGACAATGTCTTCATAGAGCAATGTTTTTATAGAGCTTTTATAATAATTTCCAGTTACCAACATAGTTTGAATAAACGAAGGATTTCAAAGAATCCTAATCCAAGGATCAAAGAGCTTTTACGCTTTACTAAAACAAAGTTCACGGAAGGTCGTGAAAAAATGTTCAGACAATTCTCTACAATTCTTCATTGCTTGGATTTGAACCTTCCTGCAACAAGGAGTTACTTCAAAAATTCAATTTTAATTCAAGGTTTCGTACTTTTTACTAAATTTGAGCTTGGGCTGTCAGTGATATAAATGGTTGACCACCCTTGGTTCGCCCCAATTAACACTAAGTGCGGTTTTGATGCCATATCCTCGCGAGCCAACATATACGTAGTAGTATGCTGTAATGAACTTTTCAAAGCCGGGGTAAAGCTCAGCTGTGTCCAGGGTTCGTCAACAGAAAATATTTCTCAGAGTTTATAATTTTGTGCCTTTATTGTTATTTTGAAAATAAGTCCTTCTTGCCGTGGAGTGAGCGTGTCCCAGTGAGACTATTTAAGGTTGAGACTCCTGTGTGAGTCGGGCGAGACTTCTCAGGCTGAGACCCCTTTTTTTCCATAATTGGAACGGAGGTGGAAATCTTCAAAAGACACTGGTAACATTACGGCACCAGTAGTGTGGGATTCTTACCCACTAAAACCACCTCCATCGCAGGCTCCCCCCGCGGGACCGGTGCACTTCTCCTGTAAGCTGCCTCAATGGTGCGGACGTAAGCCTTCACATCCGCGTTTTCGGCCCATATTGGCGCTCCATAGAGAATAATGGATCTGACAACCCCGGCGATGAGTCGCCTTTTCCGCTGCCTGGGTCCTCCCACGTTGGGCATTATTCTACATAGGAGAGAACATGTGTTTGCTGCCTTATCTCCCACGCGCCGCAGATGTTCTTTGAAGGTAAGCCGCGCGTCTATCCACACTCCTAGGTACTTGAGGTGTGGAATCGTGGTTATGGCACATCTACCAACTCTTATTTCCACTACCTCCAATACTCTGCGGCTCGAAACCAGGATTGCCTCGGTCTTGTGTTCAGCCAAGCTAAGTCCAACGTGTGCAGGCCATCTTCCGACGGTAGCCACAGTTCGGTTGGCCTCTGCTACCACTTCCTCCAAGTATTTAGCTGTGATTGCCAATGCTATGTCGTCCGCGTATCCGATGATTTTGACACCATCAGGGACCTGTACGCGGAGGATGCCGTCGTACATAGCATTCCAGAGTAACGGTCCAAGCACCGATCCCTGGGGAACTCCTCCGATAATCTTGTGCGACTCCACACCTTTTTCGGTCTGGTAGAGCAGGATCCTATCGCTGAAGTAGCTGGCAATCATTCGCCTCAGGTAGATGGGTACCCCAAACTCTGCTAACGCTTTGGCTATGCGCTCCCAGCTAGCTGAGCTGAAAGCGTTTTTGACATCTAGGGTGACCACAAGGCAATACCTCTTGGTTCCACCCCTCCATCGTTTCCCCTGGATCGCTGTTTTAGCCGTCTGGACAAGTTCGTTGATGGCGTCCACGGTAGATCTCGCCTTCCGGAAACCATATTGCCATCCAGATTTTGCAATGGCCTCATCAATCCTGTCACAGATTATCCGCTCCAGAAATTTTCCCGCCGTATCTAACATGCAGAGCGGGCGGTACGCTGAAGGGTCCTCTGTTGGTTTGTTGGCTTTCAGCACCAGGACCAATCGTTGCCTCTTCCATCTCTTGGGGAAAATGCCTTCTCTCAGGCAAGCGTCGTACATTTTCCTCAGTGGCTCTGGGTTCAGTGCAGCTGCGGTCTTGAGCACTCGGTTGGGGATTCCATCTGGGCCGGGTGCTTTCTGGTCTCCAAACTAGGCTGAGACCCCTGTGTGAGATTCTTGAGTGAGACTCGTTAGGCTGAGTCTCCTGCATGAGATTCTTGAGTGAGACTCCTTAGGC
Source organism: Clusia tigrina (assembly GCA_920105625.2). Taxonomy (NCBI): domain Eukaryota; kingdom Metazoa; phylum Arthropoda; class Insecta; order Diptera; family Clusiidae; genus Clusia; species Clusia tigrina. The sequence continues at coordinate 208,154,603 of OV050031.1, forward strand.
TGAGACCCCTGTGTGAGATTCTTGAGTGAAACTCCTTAGGCTGAGTCTCCTGTGTGAGATTCTTGGGTGAGACTCCTTAGTCTGAGTCTCCTGCGTGAGATTCTTAAGTCAGACTCTTTGGGCTGAGTCTCCTGCGTGAGATTCTTGAGTCAGACTCCTTCGGCTGAGTCTCCTGCATGAGATTCTAGAGTGAGACTCCTTAGGCTGAGTCTCCTGCATGAGATTCTAGAGTGAGACTCCTTAAGCTGAGTCTCCTGCGTGAAATTCTTGAGTGAGATTCTTCAGGCTGAATCTCCGGCGTGAGATTATTGAGGGAGATTCCTCAGGCTGAGACCACTGCGTGAGACTCGTTAGGCTGAGTCTTCTGCGTGAGATTCTAGCGTGAGATTCTTTGCCCTTGGCTCCGGTGGACTTAGTTGATTCTATTTCGTTGTCCTTATTAAGATTTCAGCGGCTATTGCGCTTTGCTATCGTTCTCTGCTTGATGTTTCGATTGTTATTGCTACTTTTAACGCTTGTTACTCCACACTTTGAAAGATTCTCAATCACTATTTAACCCACTGAAAGTTTAACGTGATTGAGAATAGGTTGCATACAAAAAGAAGAAACAAACGAATCAAAATCTGACTCGCCTACTTTGATTTATTTTTGAACAGCCAAGATTTTGTATGGGTGAATTTTCCCAGTAGACAAATTTCATCTTCAAAATGCTTTGGATTACAACCAGCCGGAGTTGTTTATACACTGTGTTAGGTTTGAAAGTTCGAATCGAGAGCAATGCCCCAGACTCTTTAGAAAAGGACTTCCGAAAAGTTTGAGTCTCAATTCTATCTATAATCATTCGATTACTGGAATTTTGAATTTCAATTACTGGCGTTCAGTAACTCAGTTGCTGTGTTGCATATTCCAAATTCAGAAGGACCTCTTCAGCTTCTTTAAATTTGCCATTTCATAACTCAGTTGCAAACTTACCGCCGACTTATTGGCAAGCCGCGCAGATAGCTAAACTCCACAATTCATTTCCGAAAGTTAGCAATTCATCGTTTGTGTGTAGTTCTAACATATGTAAAAGGCCTATCTAAGCACCACTAAAGAGAGCCGGAGTGCCTAAATAATATCGATCTCTTAGTCTGGCAACTGGTGTCGTGGAATTCCAAGCATCTTCCACTTCCCACACAAAACTAATGAAATAATGACGAGGAAGTAAACAGACAATTTAGCCTTAATATCGGCAGAGTATGCTTGAATTGAGTTCAATGTTAATTACGATAAATTCTCCGCAGCTAATTCCGTCTCCATTTGTTTCAGTGTGAGTTCTTTGAGTCTTACTCATGCGACCCATCTTCAGGCTCAACAACAGCATCATCATTGTCATCATTATCATCATCATCAACGCGATCATGCTCCACTTGTAGCATAATTTAGTTACGGTAGTCTGCGAGGCGCATCTGTCCACAATAAAAATATTTTCACAATCACACGGAATTCTAAAAAACTACCAAAAAGCACGTTCCATGAAGTATTTTAAGACCGTTTCGAATATTTTGAAATTTTTATTTTTTATACTTGGGGCTAATTTTAAATACCGTAAGGAAAGAGAAAACACTTTTCTTTAGTTTCCCGGCAGGCAGGAGGTGAGATGAGGCTATGGCTGTGACTGTTTTAGCAGGTCACCATTGTTCCGAGTAAGTGTCAGAAACTTTTTGATACCCTCCTTGGCTCAGTTGTGTCACAAGCGAAGAGGAGGCAAACCCGCAGCTAGATGAGAGACTCATGTTGGAGGATGTTTTTCTCTAACGGCAGAAGAAGCAGCAACCTGAGGCAACAACGACAGCAACAGCAGCAGCAGCAAGTGTCAATAACGCCATTTGACGTTTACAGAAATTACTTTCTTGTTTGTGAGCTGCGCTCTGATGAAATTAGAAATGTCAGGAAATTTGACAACAAGTGGCAGGCTAAGTAGACAACAATTTCTGAACGTGCAAGCGGGATTACCGGATTTAAAGGGAAATCGTACCAATTTGACAAGGCTCCAGCACTCAAAGCAAATGGAGTTTGCTGTTCATGAACCGAGCGACAAAAAATATACTCTACGTTCGAAGTTTGACAACAAAAGGACATATGTACCAGGAACTGTAAATGAGGATGAAACAACAAAGGAAATGCATAAACGCCCATTGCTCAGAGTGGCGCATGCCAATATTTATGCACATAAAACTCACATAACTCATAAGCCCATAAGGATTACAGGGATTAGAAAGCGTTAATAAATAACAAAACTCCAACCCCCTAAAAAATCCCACCACAAGTCAAACCCTCAAAAAGCGAGATCGATCACAAATGGAATGCACAAACATTGCAACCGAACTAAATAAACACACAAATAATAAAAATCAGTATAAACAAAGCGGGCAAAGGAGAAAAGAATTGAGCCTCCGCGACGCTCCGTGACCAGCCCCGAGAGTGTCAAACCTATTAATCATGACGTCTGCGAAAATTGTGCGGAAAAATTAGAAATAAATTTTGTGGTAGCAATGATTTTGATTTTCACTTTCTCCCATATGCTCACACACACACTCACACATACACACGCGGATGCGAGTGCGAATGCATGGGAACGTGTCCGTGCCAAGGCACACATTTGTCTATTTGTCGCTCGCTCTCGTTCGTAAAAGTTCAGGAAAACTGCCGCACACTCACACAAATCTAGACAAAACGAAGAGCCATAAATTTATAAATGCGGTGCTCAGAATAGCGCAGGACACGGCGGCAGTCTAAACAGGATAACAGCCACACAATGTGTAAACAAACAGAACGCACGAGAGTGAACGAACGACCCAGCGATGAGCAAGCAGCCTTCCGTCAGATCCCGTGCACGCTGCAGTGACAGATGCTCTCGGCAAGGAACAGGGAACAAGCGAAAAAGGAGTTTGCTACGTTTCCACTCCGCCTCCTTCTGCTGCCACCGATGGTGTGGCTGCTGCTGCTGGCGCTGGGACCAAAGCAAACGATAAATGTGACAGTTGAATTAGGATATATGACGGTAAAACAAACATTGTTAATGACTTTGCAAAAAAACATACGGAATATGGGCAAAGCAAGAAGAACTGGGCCCAGCAGAGACACAAGCAGAGGGAAGCGTTTAGGGATAGGAAAATAGTGCGTCGTGTGGCCTTCTCTGGGGCAGGAATTCGTTTAACTTTTGTTTGAATTGTTCACTTTTGTTTTTATTCTTCACAATTTGTTGGCAATTTTTCATATCAACATTTATTGATTGTATTGTAAAAATTGTGGCAGCCAAAAATGGCAGTGAAGGGGGACATGCTCGGCGAAGTGCACACTCTGCAGTAATAAAAGGGTTAAGAAGCAGTGCGTAAAAGGGTTAAATGCTTATGCGATGGCAAATTTTAATTTCACACTACATTGGCTCAGAATTACACCTTCTGTTGTTCGGGGCTATATCCTTGGAGATGCATTTGCTCGTCCTTAAACCCTTTCAGCGTTTTGACTGCTGTTAATAGTTTTATAATGTGAGATTCGTGGTTGGCCATTACGAGTACAAAGACATAAAGGGAAAATTGAGCGGTGCCACTTGAATGAAAACACCGCAAGTGGGTTGACGTGAAAATTTATATATTTATATATATATAGTCGCTGTCCATAGAGAGGGGAAGCCACATATGTTAAGGTCAAATATCTTTCCTAGCATGCGAAGAGTCCGCAATTGAAACACTAAACAAATCATTCTATCTATTAGAAAATCTTCTTTAAAAAATGTGGCAGAAGCTAACAAAACTCTATAGTCTAGAATCCACTTTTTTTCATCTACATCAGGACTGTTCACCTGATAAAATAACCCAGAAAAATGTCATACCCAAACAGAGAAGTAAGGAAAGTGGAGAACCAGACAACGTGTGCATCTTTCAGTTCTGTCTATGTTGAGGGTATCTGTAAGTTGAGGGCGTCATAGTGTAACCCACTCGGTGATCTAAGTTCAGACCAAATATGTTTTCACTCTAAACAGCCTGCGGCGGATCTATTGATTTAGAGAAAACTGCATGCTCTCCCTTATGCATATGTAAATTGTGGGATGGCCATCATAAGCTAAGCGAAAAAGAAGACACTCAGAACTAACTGCGGGCTTTTAGTTTTTTAATTCCATTGGCGCACGTCGGGGTCCAAAGGCCTTTCTACGTGCCCCTGATTTGCATGAGTCACATGAAGTGAAACAAATGGTTATTTAGAGCAGTTTCAAAAGCTCGTTTAGTGAACTCCCCAGAAACTGTTCTGCCTCACTCATGTCATACTCTAGAAGAAGTATGACGGATAATTTATTAGCAAACTTAAATTAGTAGTTTCAATCATTTATGGCTGAGTCCAACACCATTGCTAATGCAGAAATTCTATCTTCATAATCTTAAGCAAAAGAGATTTGCTTTATTCACTGGATTGTGTGATGTAATACAGAAAGCTTTTGGTTTACTTCACTTTAATGAGTTTTAATTATAATCAATTTATTAAGAAATAGTTCCCAATGCTTAATTAATACAGCAGTTTAAATAGTTTCACTTTTTCTTTCAATAAAAGTTCACGTCAATTATCGAAGGGCATCCATCACCTTTCATTAATTTGGACAGCTTTAAATAACAATTCCAATCCAGAGTTAATTCCATTAATGTGAACAAGATGACATTATCCTTTATGCCTCCTAAAAAATAACTTTCATAATCCTCTAACAGAATCTTAAATTATAAAATGCTTGATCGTCAATATTGCCGATGTGACGGATCGTAGATCAATAGTCGAAAGAAGAATCAAGGTAGGTAAGTAGGTAGGAGTAGCCGCCTAGTTTGCCAAAAGCACACTTGAGCACACATAATGGCCCATTTTGATACACGGTGTGGCGCCGTTCAAGCACTGACTAAAAAGTTCCCTTACTTGGGATGGTGATAGGCAGCGCAAGGACAGCACCGAGAAAGGTACGACTCCCCCATCATGTTGCAGGAAACCATCCTGATACTTTGATGAACCTTGCTATGTTGAACCAAACTTTACATAAACATAGACCACCACCAAGTCCAGTGTAAAAATAGTCTGTATTGGAGAACTGTTCTTGGGACAAGGTAAAAGGCATTTATTAGGATTTAAAATAGGTTCAATATTCCACTTTTTCAATGCCTGAAAGGCCCTTATTAGGCTATCGCTACATCAAAGCCTATGAAATGATACATCGTTATTTCTAGCAAATACTCTTTGCATGTTATTTATAATTTCATAGTCTGCAAATTATACGTTTTGCAGCAAAACTTGTGTGGTATTAAGGTTTTGAAGCTATATTGCAGAACCCAATATTGACAAGTAATTCGTTGCCTCTCACCAACTCCCTCATAACGTGCCACATCAGTAACTGAGAAGCAATCAATGGTTTGCCTAGAGTTCAGTGAGCAAATAAGAAATCAAACAGTATTGGCTTTAAGTCTACTACGTTCAGTGTTACAATCGAGCCTCAGACATTGAAAACAACTGAATGCTACTCATATCTCCCTCGGCTGGTTACAAGATCGCGAAATATATCCATCGGAAGAATTAGACTCTGAGTGGCTGGCAAGAGAAGAAACAATTGAAAATTCTCCTAACTAATTTTTTACTATACGAGTATTTTCTTATACCTGAGAACAATTGACGACCGAATATCCTCGCACCTGTAAATAAGGGAATAGGATTATATTATTATGTGTAGGGGATTTAAGCTCCGCGACCTTTCGATCTATTGTGCCCCCCATCAGAGGTTCAAAGTACATTTTAGAATCTAATCCTCTGGATAAACGTGATGACAAGTTTTGGCTCCAGAGGTTTCACATCACTGGCAGAGCCCTGGAAGAATACCAAGTATTTCCTGCGGGTGTGCATGAGAGCCGGACATTCTGTCAACACATGCAAAGACGTCTCCTCTTCCTCCATACAGAATCTGCAGGAGCCTTCCGAGGTGACCCCCATTCTCACCATATGTGAGTTCAGTTTACAGTGTCCTGTGAGTAGGCCTGTCATCATCCTAAGATTATTCTTAGATAGAAGGGAATAGGAAGTGATGGCAACTAAATTACTGCATTTATATATTACGAAAGCTTGATAAGGACGATAGGGTTTCTACTAAGCTTAGATCACAACGCATTTATATACATAACCACTAACTTCAAACTACTATTGGAATGCTTTGCGGGAATCATTTGAGTAATTAGCAACAGAATAGAATTATGCTGACAACTCAGACTTCATCCTTTAAAGTCATTTTCAAAGGCGAAAGGATGAATGTTATCGACAACTTTTATCTCCACACTTTATTGTTCAGTCAAGTTCGTGCTTATGATAATATTTAGGGTGAAATCGAAAGTATGTGTTCAACACCGCTGCATTCTCATCTGCTTTTGACATATAGTCCTGTACTTGTGAAGTCTCTACTCTATGCGTCAAATTACAAGGTTCAATTAACCGGAACCATGCAATAATAACTCAATTGATTTAAACAATCATGCAGTTACCTCACTATCATCTGAAATGTTTCCACTTTGCCCGTCTTATCACTTGAGGCCGTCTTACAAATGCAGGAAGTGCCAAACAGTTCACTTTCTACTTACACGCTAACGCACTTTTGTTCTGAGAATTGTGTGAAAAATGTTAATATTGCGGCATACATTATCGACTGGGTGCACTTTTCCACGAAACAGCATGTGTCCATGTTGTCAGCGACATAAATTGTCAACGCTGCAGGAACAACCAAAGGTTGGTGATTTCAATGCAGCCACTTGTATGTCCTCGAAATCAATTAAGAGTACACTGGGAGGGAGGGAAGTGTGGTTAATTTTATGACACATGCCAAAGTGGCATTAATGACAGTCTTAACACAAAACAACCTGTAGGGTGCCCAGCAGCACTGTAGGCACTCATACGCTCGTACACACGCAGGGACACACTCATGTGCAACTAATTCCATTCAAATTTGTAACATTCGAGTTGAATTTGAAAGCAGGGAAAATTGCTGGAGGAATACAACGTGTTCGCGGGTAGCGAGGCAACCGCATAAAAATGCCAACATGTGGAAATGCCATAAATTATGGCACACTTGAAGGCATGCCTGAGCGCAGCAAGACAATGGGTACTCGAATTTAGTGGTGTTAGCGCAGCAGCAGTGCCCGGGCCCAGGAGCAGACATGCAAGTGACATTTATGCATTTTCCCAGCACCGGAGCCGCCACTTCCGAGGCGCGCACATGCGCCGTTTCCAGCTGAACGCAAATCAATTTGAAGCTATAAATTCAGGAAATTTGTCAGCAATTAAGCGTTCAGTAAACCATAACGGCACAAATTAATTTTAATGAATGCCCGGCACGGGGCCGGTGCGGATAATTTACAATCGGTCTCGATTTTTTGTGTCTTGCAAGTAATTTAAATTGTTTTTTTAATTCTTTCATAAATTTATGGCATCTCTTTTGTGGGGGTGTACCAAAAAATTGAAGTTCCTTGCAATTTACTTACAATTTCCTTGCAATTTTCTTCGCTGCTGCAATTTATAGGACAACAACACGCCGCGTTGTAACTCATAATTAACTTTATAAACAAGACACTTCGGCATTCTTAATGACCCTTCATTACAGTCCTTTATGGCCGCACTTCCGACATCCGCCACGCTGCAGAACAGTAGTTTTGAAAGGAATTTGTAAAATCCCACAAAAAATCTCAAGAAAATAAAAGAAAAGTGCGTTGAGCAGCATCAGCAGCAGCAGCGCAAGCAGCCACTCCTACCTCCCCAATGTGCCCTGTTTTCTCTCTTTAATGGTGGTCCCCTCTTTTTTACATTAGCCCACACTTCACTAAAAAGGCATATGAAGGCGCTCCGTAATGGCCATAAATCCTTTTATGATCCATTTTATAGCATTTTAAGCAGCACCTTCCGAAGTTGCTCTCCCACGCCAACCAACACACACAAACACACACACACACACACACACATACGTTCACTCTCCCACACACATATTTTCAGAAATACACTCGCAGTTATAATGAAGTGGTATATTGGCAATAATGCGTTTTTTAATGGCTCCTTTATCCTTGCCTCGCTCTCTAAGTGCCGTTAACACTTTCTTTCGTTACAGCAAATTTCACCGCCGGCTTTTTGCACATTCCTTCCTTTCGTGTTTAAGATATACACCAGTATAAAAAAACTTTTATTTAAAACATTAATTTTTTTGCATATTTTTTTCTCTACACTGGTTTATTCTTTTCAGTTTGGGCTGAAACTGGTGATTTCCGTGATAGTCATAGCTCTATGACCGCCGTAGCGAATAGTTTGGAAAATACGCACTTGAATAACTTTCAAACAGCGACCGCCTCATCTATTGCGAATCGTAGTCGGGACCGCAAAGATGGTAAGTTGGAGGCTGTGAACTACATAAATGCTCTTCAAATATACACAAGCTCAGCTGGACTGGGAGGGAAGAATGATCAATGAGTATGTTACTTTAAAGAAGCAGGATCAACTGAACTGGGGTGATGTGCACTTCAAGTAGGATATAGGGGGAAGGCACTGGGGATTGTATACCACACATCATCATTATTAACTACAAGAATATTCGTGTGAAAACCTGATGGAAAACTTGTTCAAAGGAATGGCCACTTATCAGAGTAGCTAAGGTATATTCTAATCTACCAGGACAATTTAACTAGGTATCTGTAAAGAAGTGTTTAGAAAAAAGAATGTCTCAGGAGGAGATATTCAGCAGGAACCTAACAGAATTGTGCTCATTCCCTAATATTGTGAGCTAGTTAGGTAGGTGAAGCGGTCTCCCGAAGGGCTCACTTAGTCCATCATTGACCCCTAGTGATGCCGCATGAGACACAGGACCCCTCCCTTTTAAAGGTCCAGCCATTTGGAGCTTCTGATGAAGCCGTTGATGGAGCTCATATTTTTAAGCTAAGAGTGTCAGATTATCTCCCAGCAACATCTCCCCGCCCGCACAGTTGATTAAGGACTTATAACTAGAGCTGCATACCTCATTGATTGTGGGAAAAATGTGTGAAGATCGAGTCTCATTTTAGGGGTGATTCCTGAAGTAGTTCCATATAATCTGGTACAAGTTCAAAGTGAGCGCATAGCTCTATCAACAATGCGACATATTTGTGGCCTTCTTAACAAGAATACTGGAGCTGTGGTTAAATAAATCGATGATAGTAATATCCGAGTAAAAACAGGCGGAATTGTAGCAGCATTACTACAGCATCAGAGAGCAGAGGATTCGAAATTATGTTAAGAACTCTATAAAATTGTAAGTGATCCTTACATTTGATGTGTGTGTAGGGTCAGCAGTATTTTTTGTCATACGACAAAACTGCAGATTTTTCCAGAAGCTCACAGGTCTATTTTCGAAAGTACAAGTTGATAATATGCTAGTTCTTGAGTTTGGCTTTGTACAAGAACGGCGATGCTGACGAAAGTGTTGCTGTGAATTTTGAATCTTGGTGTTCATTTCATACAGTATTTGTTTCATGTGATATACTGATCCAGAGAAATTACTATAGACGAAAATAGTTAACTGTAAGACTAGGGATGTTCATCAAAAGATTCGTATCCACACTTGTCATGACTCCTTTTGCATGTTGGAATAATGTTTTTATATAAACTGACCACCAAATTCAATGCATGAATGTATCCTTCATCCCATTTTCATTTCTAGTTCAGTACGAAACCTTTTCTACAGATCAATTGGTCGACTTTGAACAATTAGTTTATTTTTATCAATTAAAAGGATAATCTAAGAGAAAACATTCCTATATAAACGGTGCATCCTCCAGCAAATACAGCACAAATATACCATAATGAGGCTAATGGAATCCAACTTGCTACATTATTTAGGGTATAATGTTATGTTATGGATATCAAGTTACTTGTTATGCACCATATCCAGATACATCATATAATACTGGATATGATGTATATGCATATTTTACTAGAAAGCCAGGATATTTATATACAATATTTCAGTACAGTTGAGGGTCAAAACTGCAAAATATTACAGGTGCACATAAAAGGATTTCCTTTATAAAATACCTGTAACCATACCGGTCCATTCTCGGGTCACTTACTTGGTACCAGCTCCCAAGTTTTGTCATTTTCTTGACACACACGAAACTAGTCACTTTCAGGTCTTCTTCTACTACAGTGATATAATATTTTGTTCGTGTTCTGTTCATGCATCTTTCAAGTTATTCATGACTGAACTTGTAGACTACTTAATATATACCTTTCAAATCTAACTTACTAATGACAGAATATGGCCAAGTAATCAGAACAACACTAAATAGTGCTGGTTCTAACGTGGCAAATGGGTATTATACGAGTAAGTCCAGAAGTTTGTTTGTTGAATGAAACAATAGTTAGTAGAAGTACAATGGAAGAAATTGTGAAATAGCTGGTGACTCACTCCACCTTCAATCACCAATTATGACAATTATCATGACACAAATGGCAATAAATAATTAGAAGATAGTAAATTATTTATTTTGTTTGAAGGGTGGAAAACAAAGCACAGTTCTGTGATTTGAAAATATATTTTTGTTAATATATCGACAGTGCTTTTTTCGAGAAACTATTTCATAAAAATAGATATGAACATTGCATAATTTAAGCAATAATTATTTGAGCTTACAGTTAGTAAAATAAGTGCTGAATATGATTTCCGATATACATTAAAATATAGGATGGAAATAAGCCTTTAACTGTTTTAAGGGACTCGGAGACTGAACTAATTACTTGCTCGAGCTACAAAATCTTTAATAAACATTTGAATATCTATGAAGAAACGGCTGGTTGAAAATCCATATTTATAGTTCAGATTTATTTATATAGTTGAACGATTTATTCGATTTTTGTTTAAATTTTCATGCTGGCAATCTTAGCTTTCATTAAAATTTCCATAAAAATTTCCGATTTTCTTATGTCCCATTAATCAGTGAGACTATGTGTGTTGTAGTCTTGTGTAGGGAAATACTTGCTGATGAGAGAAGATTATCTTTGAATAGTTCAAGACTTTAGATAATCCATACATAAATTAATGTTAGAATAAGCAATATTTCCTCTCAAGATACTCAAGTGTAGACTTATATTATAGACTGCTACCAAGGAAATGAAGAAAGGTATTTGCACGAACTTTCCACAAGAATTCAAACAAAATGAATAAACTTCTTGTCAGAAAGAACTTTTTCTCGTAGAATTATTGTTTTAGAATAATTATAAAACATTTATACTCAGCTGATATTGCCGTCGGTAACTCTGGGATTATGATTCACAATGCAACCTCGGACAACATAAACGTCACTATGCCTGTGAAGCATTATGAGCGATTCATTGAATCAAACAACAGGCAAAAAACAAGAGCAACAAAAATATAAACGAAAACAAAATTCTACACCGTTTAGAAATTATGACAACAGAATAAAGCAAACACGGCCCAGCTATCGGAAATTTGAAGATAAAGATTGTAATTTATAGCGCTTTGATGGAGCAACATGCAAGCACGGTAGCCACACAACGCTAATACCCACCATCAGAAACACGCGTAAAAAAGAGCCAAATTAAGTGAAAACCCTTTGTCGGCAAAAACGCTTTTGATTGAACAAAAAGAAAAAAGAACTAAATTGATTTTCGGCACAAACGCGGTTCCAATAACTCAAACCCCAGCACCGAACGAGCAAACTACATTTTTTGTTTATTTGATTTCGCTGAGCAGTCGACGACTAAGTGCACTGGAAGTGGCGAAAATGATCGATGGCATTTTTAACACATTACCGTGCTAAGTAATTTCATGCCATAAGTAGGGTGCCTATGGGTCATGACGAAAAATTGGCAGGCGTGAAATGTGTGCTATTCCGTGCAGTTGAGCAATTTACAAGTAGGTATGTGGGGGAGGTAGGAACTTGCCGAAGGGCAGCGTAGTAATTAAAGTAATTAGGTTTAGAAACCGTGATTATCACGTATTTTCCATATCCCTGTGTGTGTTCGGGGTCTCACACTTTTCCTTGACTGACTGGTGGTGCACACATTCAATTTGGCGTCGGAACGGCATGAGGAAGGCGCCCCTCTGATAAGATTTGTCAATCTTAATGATAGAAAAGATAGAAGAATGCGACAGACATACTTGTAAGTAATTACTTTGGTAACAATATCATTACATGCAGTTACACTGTTTGTTGTTGTTGTTGTTGTTGTTGTTGGCGCTGTTGGTATATGGGGTTCTTTCTATTTGTCTACTGTCGCGCAGGCTTCGAATATAGAACGCAATAAAAATAAAAGTGAAGCACATTCCCATTTAGAAAGAAAAAAACTAATAAATAAATAAATAACAAATAAAAAAGGAGAAAGAAATTCCGTAAAGGCGTCTAGCAACAGTCATAGTTAGAATACTTTAACACAAAAAAAAAAAAAAAATCAACACGCAGGCAAAATAATAATAAAAACAAATTATTTGTATTTGCAGGTAATCGTTCCGTCAATGAGACCACAATAAAAACCGAAAACATATCAAATTCCGGTCATGATGAGCCCATGACAACAACCGCAGATGAGCCGAAGAATGATAAGAAGAACAAACGTCAGCGCCGCCAAAGAACCCATTTCACATCGCAACAATTGCAGGAGCTGGAGCACACCTTCAGCCGCAATCGCTATCCGGATATGTCGACGCGCGAGGAGATTGCCATGTGGACGAATCTGACAGAGGCCAGAGTCCGGGTAAGTTTGTGTCAAAACTGGCCAATTGCCTGAAATTGTAATTGGGGATGAGTGGGTTTCTAACAAATGCGGGGAGAAAAATGTTTTATTTGTATGTTATTTTTTTTAGAAATTTTTAAGTTGTTTACTTTAGTTGGATGTATTTTCAATATCATCCACCTGACCCCTCGCTTGAAATAATACATTTTATATTTAGAAGGTTGTATTCTTGTTCGCATTAGCTCGGAGTAATTTCTCTTCTTGTCACTAGTCCAATTTTATTCCAGTTTTTAGAGGAACTGGGGCCATATATCAGCCACATCGCGCCTTGATTTTTAAGCCGACAACAGTCTCTGGTTTATCAACATGAGCCGGAGACTTCAGATATTTCCATAGGACCTAAGCCACGAATATGAAATAACAAAATCTTAGAGGTCATTAGAAGATAATCTGGAATTAATGTTATTATTAAATTGTTCCTGCAATAAATTGTTCTGCGACTTGTAAAGCAGGTAGCTCTGCTCTTCTCTTGCCCTCATTTCGAAGTTTTTTCCTCTTTTGTTGCAAAAATTCAAAATTTGCTACAAAAAGCAATTCAAAAATAAAATTGAAGAAAATGAAATAAAATGCTGGAAATCCAATTGGCTCATTTGCAGAATTGGAGTCTTTGCCTCATCAAATATCTCTGATCTTTTGTTGCATTGAAAAAATTTTCCAATATCAAGTAATCGAAAAGTGATGATGAGAATATATATTTTTCGAGGTGCGACTATAGAGCATCAGATGTTTGGGGACCCCACAAATCTTTCAATGAAAAACATGTTTTAATATTCGATCACATCCTGATAATTTTTCCTCCAATGTACCGAATAAGGTTTCTTTTATCGATATTATTATTATTTATTCCTTGACAAAAATTATATTGAAATAATGTTAAGTTCATATTATAGTATAGTTTATATCGCTCCTAATCGGTTCATATAACAAACGGATAACAAACTCCTTCCAACACCTCCAATCTCGAGCGATGCTTCTTATCTCGTTCTTTGGTGCTCGATGTGGGCTTTTTGTTAGGATTTTTCTCCGTGCTTCGTGCCTTGGACGACCTCGGCGCCTGCTGGCTTGCGGGGAGCACTGGGAAGCTATTTTTGGTATTCCGTCTTATTTTTTTCGCAAAGTGTGACCTACCCAGTTCCACTTCCTTCTCCTCATCTCCTCGTTCACCGGTTCACTGTTGGTGAGAGCTACCAAATCTTCTTTGGATATGAAAGCTGGCCAGTAGATACGTCAAATGGACCTTAGAAGCTTGTTACCGAATGTCTGGACCCTATTGCAGACAACGTTTGATCTATATCCATTCGTGTCCATACGTCTCCGATCCATATAACAAGCACTGGTTTTAAGCTGCAGTTAAAATTATCGATTTTTTTATCGATTTTAAGCCGAAAATATTAATTAGAGAAGCCAAGTTTATGGAAATAAGTGGACTAAGGGTGTTTATGACTTCATGGGACAATATTCATTTTTAAAAGGGTACATTTTTTCCAAAGCCAAAATAATATGTTTTTTCATAACATTATTTAAAAAAGGAGGTCAGTAAAATACCTATAAAATAAGATAATGAACAGAGATTGCACTACAAGGAAATATCTGTCATCTCGTCCAGTACCGGCAAAATTCAAAATTTAAACGAATTATATTAAGCAAATCGAATATTTCATATTTATTTCTATACTTTGTTGAAACAACAAAGAACTTTCCTCTAATAAATTTCTCACACTGTTAATTGTTTGATCTCATCGGTCTTTAGGGATTAACTATTGAGTAAGTCACAACTGATGCTGAAAAATCTGAGTAAGGAGGTGTGAATAATCATGAAGAGATAAAAATTAATTCTCAATATATCGTTTGGTTGCGTTGATATTATGTATTATGTATATTAAAGCTCTAAAGAGGAGAATACATCCGATGAAAGTCTTATTTCTCCCAGTGGAAGCAATCTTTTCAAGACTAGTTCAAGTTTATAAAAAATGTAAAGAAGGCAAATATTTCGAAACAACAATTATGTACAAATGAAAAGAATATTTCAGTGTTTTTTTGGTGTACCACAACCCTATTATATACATTATTATTGTATTAATTTTATTTGTTTTTATATATTTGTACGGTGTGGTGACATTCTCCGGCGGTTGCTTATACATACAAAAACGAATATCGAAGCTTGCTTGTTATTTAAAATGTATTCCTATTTAAAGCGCGGCAATAATTAAAAAATTCTCATCATTACCCACAAATCAGAGGAAACCGCAATGGCTGGCAATAAACGTATTTAAATAAATAAAACCGAAAATAAAACCGCCATTTTCCAACACCGCAGAATTGCAAATAACTCTGCAGCAATGCTCATTTTTGTTTACAAATTACAAACGCAACTACAACAACAACAAAAACAACACGAGTAAGAGCAAATAAAATGAAGCAACAGCTCAGGCAACGGAGCGGATGAGAGCGCGCACACACTCAAACACAAGAGCTGCACATGCATTAAGATGAGCGCCACAAAACACGAACATTGACCGCAATAATTTACAGTTGACCACACAGTGGACACACGCACACACACACACACACACACGCCCGGCCAAACATGGAATATTGCTGCCAACTCGTAAATATGCTGTTTTGGCGTTTTTACGTTTTTGCGTTCACGTTTCGCCCCTCCGAAAACAACAGCAGCGTGAGCAATAAGAGCCACATTCATTCAGCCATTCAGCCAGGGAGCCAGCACCAGCGACCGCAACAACAAAAACTGTACATAAACAGATTAAGGCTCCTCGCTGGTCGCCACCATTTTGTGCAATTTATTTGCAATGCTGCTGTGTTCGGCCGCCGGCCACCAACCCAAGCCGCACTGCGACTATTGAAAACTCAAACAACAACAACATCGAATACGACAACAACAACAACACCAGCGAGTAACGAAAAATTGCAATCAAAACGAAATAAAATTAAATTCGCGCATTGCAGTGGTATTTCGAGAGCCACCGCTGCTGCCGCTGCCGCTACTGCTGCTGCGCTGCTACTGCAGCTGAAGCCTTTTTGCGAAATTTGCCATAAATTTCACTTCAATGTTGAAGTTTTTCTGCGCGTTTTCACAATTTCCAAAGCTCCATGGAGTAGAGGAGAAGTTATTGCAGTGCGCTGCGCCATATTTCGGCAATACCCCTTATTCTGCGGCAATGGCAGTGGCAGTTTAAATGCTGTTGCCACTTCTGTTGCAGGACATAACAAAAACTAAATGAAAACACTTGGACCCTGTTTGAAAGTAAATAAAAATCATAACCCTCAAGTTTTAACAATGTTGAAACTTTCAAGTAAATTGCCATAATTCAGTAATAATAGCTTTTCTTTGGCAAAACTATATCACAGTCACCTGGATCAATATCAATAATTGTCTACAATAATTGTCTCTAAAGCAAACTTAAAATTTACAGTTTTTATTTTTAACATTGCTCTCTATAAGTCTGTCCTGTAATCGAGGGCTATCGAACGTAGCCTGAAAACAAAGAGATCGGAGCAATGGTTGGCACATCAAGTCGTCCAATCTTATTAGATAAGTAAATTTAAATTAGGAATGCTAAAGGAAGCCCAATTCTGTGCAGTTTATTTCCAGATAGCTATTGAAAATCCAAACAAATCTTCGTTAATGACAAAATAGTATAACAAAATAAACATAGTTCCAATTTCAGAATTGTATTCTTGAGTATTGTATTGGATGCAAGCGAATTATTCATACGCCACGATATACGAAGTTCTGTTATAAAGCATTCCAAGTTTGATCAAGGCACTAATGTAAACAATGTACCAGTTGAAAAAAGATATGCGAGTATGTAACTAACTCAAAGTAAATAATGAGACAGATGAAAGAAACGCTTCCTCAGGTAATCTGTCGAACTCACTTTCACTGCTCTCTTCTTTAACTTATGGATACCGACACTTGACAAAATCATTTTCATATGAGAACTGAGATTTCAATGTGGATTACGTCACTCCATTATAATCTGATCCAGACTGAGTAGTTGGATAGATCTACCAATATGTTATTATTATTATTATTATTATTATTATTATTATTATTATTTATATCTTGCATTATAGTTGAATATGACTGGAAGGGGTTGAGGGATTTAAGATTCTATTTCTGTTAAATATACTCGTATTTTCTTCATGTGAGCGACTTGTTAGGTTGGTGCTAAAAATTATAAAGTCCAGATTTGTGAATGGACAAATTTTTAATTATATTTATAAACAGATAAAAGATCGACTGTAAACAACGGTTTACTTTATATGAGTGATAGTTCAGTCAAAGTGGTGGTTAAGTTCATTCAAGTACTACAGACATAAGATAGTATAATATATAAGATAGTATATCATCTCAAGCCGTACAGCAGATGACCTAAGTACTTTGTGTTTGCAAAGTCTTTCGTATTAATAGGTTCTATAGCTTCTTTTTTCCCATTATATAGTTTTTTTTGTCTTACTTAATAGAAGCCATATTTGCACAAGGTAGGTAGATAGGTAAGGCGGCTGCCCGAAGGGCGCACTTAGGCCAACATTGACCCTTTGTGATACCGCATGAGACATCAGGTCCCATCCCTTTCAAAGGTCCAGTCATTTGGAGCTTCTAATGAGGCAGTTGATGGAGCTAATCTATCTTTTTATATATCTCCCAAAGAGTCCAGAAACTAGTCGCCTAGGAATTTGCGCCCCCAGCCGAACAGGCAGCAGATTGAGCATAACGTCCAATGCTGCCGTTGGAGTCGTTCTAATGGCACTACTTATGAATACCTATGCCATTCTTTGTACCTTTATTACCAGCCTATTGTATGTGGACCTACCAAGAAAGCACCCCATACAAAGGACTGGTCGTACCACAGCTGTGTATACCCAATAGGCTACCTTAGGCTGTAACACCCATTTTTTACCTATAACTCTTTTGCAAGAGTACAGAGCTACCTGAGCCTTCCTAATGTGTTCGCTTATATTAACCTTCCAGTTCATCTTCCTATCTAGGATCATGCCCAGATATTTAACCTCCTCGACAAGGTTAATATTTACACCTATTAGTTTTGGAGCGATAAATTGAGGAATTTTATACTTCCTAGTGAGGGAGCACTAGCTTAGTCATGGTCGGATTAAACCCCAACCCACAGTCAGTAGTCCATTTAGAGAGAATGTTTAACATATGCTGCATCAACTTCCTCAAAGTAGATATGTATTTTCCCGAGATACTAATAGCAACATCATCCGCATACGCAACCACCTTGCACCCTTCCCTCTCCAGTCGAACAAGCAGCTCATTTACCGCAAGATTCCAGAGTAGGGGTGAACGATCTCCTTGAGGTGTGCCTCTACACACGGACCCTTTGTCCGACGCCGCCCCCAGCTGATTATCCTGCTACTAAGCATGTTTTCAATCCACCTGCTAATTGCGGGTTCCACCTCCAAGTCTCGCATCACACCGATTATTGCCTCTGATTTTATGTTGTTAAAAGCTCCCTCAATGTCCATATTTGCACAAAATCTCTAACACTCTGACTATATGCAGTTCTGTAAAATGGAATGAATATTCACCGACATATTTGATAGGTTTTTTCTTTGTATTAATGATATAGATTATAATTGCCTATTTTTGGGCCCTCATTACCCTGAAGAAATTGTGCTTGGTGTCACCAGAAAGTGTGTTAGTTGTAAAGTAAAGAAAAGTGTAGCCAAAGAGATGATGGCAAAATTATTATTCTTGGTTCCAATAATTCCAAATAATACTCCGCTTGGTGATCATAACGTTCTGGACTAATCCTTGCGTACAAAATATGTTTGTACTTGAGCTGAGTTAAGTGCGAATATTTCAGGCCTCATAAGTGACCTATGCTCAATCAGAATCACATGAAGTGATAAGCATTTAGAAGCATCGACATTGAAGGTTTCCAGAGGTAATTAAAGACTATCAGAAATGTGTTCATTCTCTGTGAAAATATGTCTAAAATCTGGAGAATAATCGGAAATTGGATGGAAGTGTTTGCACTCGTATGATGATGAGGATGACAATTTGAAGGCACACTAGAAATATTTCCATTACGGAAAATAGTATAGTTGATGCTTGATTCTGGAGTCATGACGCCACTGCAATTTCTATTGCAATTGTTCGTTCCTGATGTTAAAAAACGCCCCTATATTTTGAAATTCAGTGTTCACCCTACGAAACGATTCGTATTGCTGCCGCTAATTGAAAATAAAAAATAACTGTTTGACTATTTGACTATTTTCGGTAAACATGGGAAGAATAAGTGGCGCCAAGGCACAAACAGTGTGAACACTCAACCAGCGCAGACACACACACGAGTTGTTGTGACAGTGCAACTCGATGTGCGACGTTCGGCAGCAGGCGTTTGACAGGCGGGGCAACAACAACGGCGCCCAGAACCGTTTGATCGATGATCGCCGATGATAGTACAATATTTAATAAATAACAGCATTTCTTTATCAATCAAATTGCAAACGAATGACAGAAATAAAAGCACACACGGTGCGAATGAGTGAAAGTGTCTGTGAAAAATAGAAAAATGGAAAAGAGACGCATTAAAAAAATATTACGAGAACATATCACCAAACAACAGAAGATGGAAGAGGGACGTCGCTGGCTGGTGACTGTGGTGTGGCTCGACGCATTACTCAACTGCACTAAAGGAATTAAGAGACTGTCAGTGGAATTGGCAGCGAGGCAGCCATAAAAATGCAATTAGCAATCATAAAAAACATCTGCGATTTTTATGGCAACTCGGCAGAGGTGAGGAACCACTGCCAGAGTGAAAAGTAAAAGTTTTGCTGACAAATTGTTGATGACAGCAACGACAACAGCAGCAACTGCAACAATAGCGGGAATAATTTCATGGTTTCTTTATGCAAATTAGACAGACTGAGAGACAGGCAAAAAGCGGCAATTTGTAGCAGTGCCGCATATGCCAAAAATTTCGTCACCTACTCGCACGCCGTACAATAGAATTGCACTTGACACTAGCGGCAAAAAGTGGCCCGGCCAGACAACACGCAAATTCTATAATGGCAGCCAACGTTGTCTGAGTACTCGTTGTTGCCAGCGGAAACAAGTGAATTGAGGGTTGGCAGCAATCAAAAACTTTCAGCATAATGTGCAATGAGCACCCAGGGACAAACTCCCAAACTCACCCAAATCAACCCAAAGCAAACCACAAAAGTGGATCATGATGCGAAATTATGTCAATTTTAACATGTGTTCCGAATAATGCGCCAGATCGAATATCGGGCAAAATGCAAAAATGAAAACATATTTCAAGGATTCAAAGCAGCTCACAGCCAGCATGAGGGGTAAGTGTCAGACATTACTTTATGGACCATTATATTGCCCAGACTGGCATGATGGGATGCAAAATGAAATTATAATGTGCCTAATATAAATGCAAAACAATGCAGGGTAATTTGTCAACACACTGCAATCGAAAGGAAGGAAGGAAGGCAGCAAGTAAAGCAGCAAGCAAAGCAGCAAGCCAGGATGCAGGAAATGAAGAACGGCTGAAAGGAGGAATAAAGGGGGATGCCACCACTACTATCGCCACATTTAAAAGCTATCCTTCCCTTGCCTAGTTTAATGATATAGAAACCACACCAAAATTAATGATCTACACGCATACACACTCACACACACACCCGTAAAAACATTTTCTATAGCACAGAAAAAGGAACAGCTTTGACTGCAATAATAGCGGCAATAAAATTTATCATGTATACAAAAGGATTAAGTGCGACTGACACAATAGTGCAAGAGGTTTGCAAGGCTGGGAGGCGGAAGGGGTGCGAGGTGACGGCAACGAAAAGGGAAAGGAACTGATTTAAATGTAAAACAGTAGCACGAAATGAACTGACGAGAAATGTTTGTTGTAAAATACGAAAACAAACATTTGCACAGAGAGAGAGCAGAAGTTAAATGGGCATTTAATACTTTTATAGCTCTTCGCATTATTGCCAACTACACTCGCAGGAAAATGACAATCAACTGTTCTTAATGTGCAGGCCGAACACACTGGCTTAGTTGAACCGGTAGCCAGACTGGTTTTATGAATTCACAACAAGAACACATCAGAATATTATAATCAGGGTGAATTTTGGTGTCCATAAACTGCCTGTGGACCCTGAATTATAATTAAATTCATAAATAAGTAATGTTTATTTATTCGAAACCGTTTCTAGTAATGGTTCTATCCATTTGCAATGAAACAATGGATTGTTTCTTTCCAACGGAATTATTACACTAGTATGAATTCAGTACAATTTTAATGAGTTCCTGAAGTAGTCACAGTTGAATAATGATATAGTTGAAACAATCGGCAAGGATAATAGGTTGGTGCAATAGAAAATATGTTGCATTTCAGATAAGTTTTAATACAATGGCTTGTGGCCCTGTTGATGGTAATATTCCGTAAGATAAGTTATATAAATGTGGCTTCAGCATTGAACTCACATACGGTGTAGATGGAGGTCACCTCGGGAGGCTCCTGCAGATTCTGTATTGAGGAAGAGGAGACGTGTTTGCATGTGCTGACACAAAGTCCGGCTCTCATGCACGCCCGCAGGAAATACTTCGGATTCTGCCAAGGCTCTGCCAGTGATGTGAAACCTCTGGAGCCAAAACTTGTCATCACGTTTATCCACAGGATAGGACTCAAAGATGTACTTTTAACCTCTGATGGGGCCACAATAGATCGAAAGCTCTCGGTGCTTTAAATCCCCTACACAATAATAATAATGGCTTCAGAAAATCCGTTAATGTGCGACTTTTTTCTTAATAATTCCTTATAAGATCTTCACAAATATATCGTTCAGTCAAAGTGAACTAATTTATAATATATGATTCTAGTACTATAAACGTGGTTATCTAGTTATACCTGGACCCAAGGAAATATTGATACTTTCAGTCCTTTAATTAATAATAAGAAAAATTTGAAAAGGAATAAAATGTCTTAAACAACATTTGGCTAATCCAACAGTTTACCAAATTTTATTTTCGCTTGCCTATAATGGCAATCTAAACAACTTCATTTTTATAGTGGCCTTATACAGGCAGCATATAGAACATTTAGTTCGAAACCCCGACGAGTTGCAAAGTTTCCGATAAAACCATCTTAAGTCATGATGAGCAAAACATCTCCAATCACTTTTTAATTTACAGAAATTATGATACTTAATATAAATTGGGACAAATTTGAATACATTCGTTCTGTGCCATGACTGGATAGGACCAGTTCAAAACTTTTCGAGTATATTAAAAGCACCGTGGATTGTCTTTATAATAATAGTCCGTATAATAACTTTCAATCTTCTTCAGTCTTTAGAGTTGGTAGTATATCACATATTAACTTCAATCTTCTTCAATCTTCAGACTTGGTAGTATCGCACATATTAACTTCAATCTTCTTCAGTCTTCAAACTTGGTAGTATATCACATATTAACTTCAATCTTCTTCAGTCTTCAGACTTGGTAGTATATCACATATTAACTTTAATCTTCTTCAGTATTCAGACTTGGTAGTATATCACATATTAACTTTAATCTTCTTCAGTATTCAGACTTGGTAGTATATCTCATATTAACTTTCATTTTCTTGCAGTAATTTCAGAATTAACGGAAACAAATAACTTCCTTGAAAGTAAGAATTGTCAAAAATGTCGCTTCCGGGTACAGTAGTTTAGGTAGTGAACATTCCAGTTATCAAACAGAAAACACTTTTTAAACAAATATATCAGAGTCATATGAATATACTTAATCTATACAGCGTAATCTATGTTGGTTCTGGTCTCTTCCACACATTGTTCACTCGTGTTGCCTCACTGAATTAAACTAACGAAATACACCACAGTCGTATCCCTCCAGTTTATCGAACTTATCGAACATTATTTCTGGAGTGTACGCTACATAATAAATATAAATTATACAATCCGAGACATTGACATATAGTAAAGCGATAAAGGGTTTATAATTGTAATACCCCTGATTCAGCTATTTGCATTTGTGGGTAATTTGAGAAACATGTTCGCCAGCATTCAGGGACTCATGTAGTATTTTTCTACTGGCATAAATTCAATTTGCAAGACATCAATTGAAAATTAGAAATGTATTTAACGAAAATAGAAATAACATTTGTTGATTTCCTCTGCACATACCCACCAGCCAACTGGGGACTATTATAAAATCACCTTCAATCCACTGACGGCAGAAAGGATTTGGTCTCTATTAAAATCTTCACAAATTGGCGTCACTATTTCGCTACTTTTTTCATCCTGTTGGTTGGTCGCATTTTTTTCGCAGTGCTATTCCCCTCGACAGGTGTTGCCAATCGCCTGGAACTGCGCATTGAGGGCATAAAAAAGCCATTAAGTGCTCGTTTGTGTACGTTTAGGATTGTGACTGGCTTTGAATGTCCATTTCCAGTTTTAACGCCGTCCGTTGTACTTCGAAGTTGATGCTATGCTCTTTTTTGTAGCTGGATTGGTAGGTAGGTAGGTAGTTAGGTAGGTTGGTTGGTTGGTTGGTTGGTGCGTTGTTTGGTTGGTTGAGTGGATTGTTGGCCATGTTCAATACTCATTGTTGGCCTTTCAAAAATCCATAAAGTCAGCGTTTAGTGGTAGTAGTTGGTCACTTTATGAGCCATTTTTATGGATTAGTCGAATGCCGGTGAGCAGGATTTGAAGCGGAGTTTGGGAACAAGAAACAAATAAAAAACTAAAGGGAATTCATTCCAAATTTAAGTTGTTTAAAAAAAGGCAGGAGAGAGATTGAAATTGAGATGTATGGGTGGAATGCGCAAAAGACAGGATTATATGGGAGGTCATGTTGGCAAACTATGAGAAGTATCATCTCGGGAATGTATTGCAGTTGTAGAAGTAGATCATTAAACTTTAAAAAGATTATTTAACTGTTCAGTTTTGCCATATTTGTGAACATATTGTAAGGACGTCTTCAACTGTAAAGAGGTTCCTGAATGAAACTAAGTTCTTGAACAGCACACATTTGGAATAACTCTATAAGTGAAGTCGTGGTGTGCCCTTCGACTTATGCGATAGTCTGGCTTTTCCTAATCTAATCTGACAGTTTATTTATAAAAACCACATTTTAGTATTCGAATGCCGGAATGTTTAGTAAAGTGCTCTTTAGTAAGCATCCTAGTCTCACAGTCGTGGGGTAGTGGGTTCAAATCTAGCCCGAGAGAGGAGTCAAAATTATACTTCGTAAATATTCTTACCTTCGAGTTAAAGCCTCAGTTTCTAGTAGTCCAAACCTTTGTAGACATCGTTAATGATGAGGTAAGTTATAATAATATTATTCGAAAATGCAATATAAATATTAGCAAGGACGATTTCCAGTCACATGCTTGATGTGTATTGTACAATGTAGCATCACTAAACCTTAGAACACCTCTCCTCGTGCTCTTCTTGTTCCATTTTTATCTGAAAGAAATTTTTATATACCTTAAAGTGGATCGATTCTTCCTTCTCAAACCTAATATTGATGGTTTCAAACTTAAACCACATGAAAATATGATCAAGGTAGGTAGGTAAGGCGGCCACCCGAAAAGGGCGCACTTAGGCCAACATTGATCAAGGAAACTTTATAAAGGTGTTCAATGGTGTTCATTAAGGTGTTCAATGGTGTTCATTAAGAGACTGTTATGATAGATTGGTGAAACACAAAGTATGAAAGCAAAAGAACCGATTTAAAATCGTTTGACGATTTTGCTATTTTATTTGCCTCAACTATATATATTCCTAAATTATTTGGACCCACTTTTCAACCAAGAATATACATTCGTATTTTTTATCTGGATTTTCCACTTTGGCATTTGGCAATTTTCTCATCTATGACAAACTACGTCATCCATCTCGGCAACTGTCATTTTCACATACCATCGAGCAGCATTTGACCGCGCCACCGCTTCACACAAATAGAAAAAACATGAGTGTCCCCGTTTGGGAACCGTTGAGGCAAAAGCATCACATATTCGATCCTTGCAAAAAGTGCACAGTAGTGCGAAGTGGCAAGGAGCGCCGACTGAGGCGGAAAATTCTAATTGGTTTTGATGAAAGCAATGATGACACTTTCGGTTATTCTTTTTTTTCCTTTGCTCACTGCTTTGATAACACTTTTTATGAAGATTGCCTTTTTGGGGGGTGGAGTACGAGACGCACGGTCTTGGTGCAGGCAACGGTTCATCAGGTAGCAATATTGATGAGCGTAGCTAATGCCAAAAAAATGGCAAATGTGGCACGGAGAAAGTGCCTTCGTCCTGCTGCGGCACCACTACAAACGGAACGTGTGTCCTTTTGCCCGCTTCCAAGTGCAGTTTGGAAAAAGTGGCAGTTTTTTGCTCTTGCTTGCAATGGGCAAAGGTGTTGATACTGGTTTGATTGATTGCCATAAAAAGCAGGAGATAGAGAAATCATTTTTTGTTTTTGAAAGTTGTCAGTTTTTTCTCTCTATTTTTCAATATATGTCGACTAATGAAGTATTAAGGCCCCGCATGAAGGGCACTTAATGCTGCTGGTACGGTTGATGATGATGGTAATGTGTGTAAAGATGATGCTTTAAGTTGATGAAGATGATTCTGCACAGACGTGACTATTGACATGATTAATTGTGAGATTACCAAACGGAGGCAATTTGCAGTGATTTTGATTGAATTTGTGACTAATGATGGGTAACAGAGTTGGGAGAGAGATTTCAGTTTTAAAATGGTGGCTGACATCTGAAGAGTCAGAAGCATACACTACAGAGGTGGACAGGGCACTCATACGACTGCGTGGAAAATATAATTTTGCAACAATTTGAAATGACAAATTTTGTTCGGGGAATGAAATTGATACGAATCACTTTAAAAGAGAATTTTAATATAAACAAAGTGTAAACTATGATAAAACTTTCACTTGAAGGAGCAATCGATGTCATTGTGTTTGCAAAATGGTATCATTCAATCGACTCCACTGATTTAAGTGGTTGTATTTCTTTCCAAACTCCAATTTATATGCTCTCTGGGTGAGGGATAATTCGAGGGCGATTCCGAGATTTCTGTACATCATTTTTTGGTTCGATTCAGCGTCCTAAAACTGTGGTTCCAAGTAAGATTTTTTACCGTTTGTGCATTGAATACGAACTTTTTCATACCAGGAAACAATATCCTTGACAATGACACAAATTTTAAACCAAACATGGACTTGAACAGGTCTTTCACAGGATGCAAATGCGAACAATTATTTGTCAAATAAAGGCTTCCTCTTCCTTTTAATCTCTCTTGGTTTTTAAGTGTTCACACACCTTTGGAAGCCGTCATATGGCATCATATTAAGACCCGCTGGCTTCTATAGCTCTTGCGATCTCGTGAGAAAACACTTTTTCATGGTCCATAAAGACCCTGTGGAAGCAATTAGACATGCCTGATGTGGTCCTCATCCCTAGCACAATCTCCGTATCCATAGAGTGCCCTCATTTTCCCATTCAATTTCAATTATGTTTGTGCAACTAATTGTATTAAATAAACTCGAGCTCATTAAGAGTGACTTTTTCCACTTGTTACCCACACAACAGAATTTCCACAAAACAAATATTTGCTCTACTGGCACCCTATGGCCATCTCTAACAGCAATTGCGGCATCGAATTGCAGCCAACTGCATACCTTGCGCCTTTCGCCTGCGCTTCCGACCATTACGAATTGAGGCGCGTGCTGCCATTTGTGCACGCTGCCTCATAAACAAACGAAATTTACACTTTGCTTCTTCACCGGCGCCGCAGTGGTGCATGTTACGGTCTGCCTCTACGCCGCGTTCGGTTACGCATACGCAGAGCTACGACATGAAACTATCCTCGGCCAACAATAAATTTCATCCCCACAAATGTGCGTTGATTTAAGGACACGACTCAATGAAATGCCAAACAACGGATTACACGACTGCGCCATGCTGAACACGAACATGGCCAGCATTAAGGGGCTGGCGGGGCTAGCGGTGCCAGCGGTGAACGGGTGTTTTATGTTTTGTTGTAAGCTGCGATTTACACGCTTTAGTGTAAAATCGTAATTTTCCAGGACATTTTTAGGGTTCGTTGTCGTAATTACCTGCACGGGTTATCAATTAAATTTGCACACATTGCTGGGAATTACGAGGCAGGGAATTGGCTGAGCTCAGTGTGCAAAGATGAAGCTTGCCTGGTGGAATTACTTAATATACTTGTAAGTATCCCAGTACTGCGAAATACTGCACCATAATGTCTGATTATACGAGTACTATTTTCATTATTATCATGTTAATTTTTTAAATTGATATTTAACTTCATAGTCAACTGTGAGTCCCTGAGACTCGGGTATCTCAATAAGTTTACTAGAATGAAATTAAGTGACAGGAAAAATGTTTAGGTTACCTTATACTGAGTTACCATATACCATTAAATCCCAGAAATTGGTCGAATTTAATTTTATAGATATTGATTGTTAATGCTTTATTAACCCATATCAACTTGACAGAAATTCAGCAACTGAAGATGGCATTTATTATTAAGACAGCAGTCTGGCTCACTACCATCCTGGGCTTATATATTGTCTTAAATTTTTCTGCTCAACTTCCATTCGTCTTCAACTCAAAGGCAGTGACCTGATTTTATAACTATATTCATATTATAACCCAGTACTTTCCTGCATTGCATTGCAGAGGGGATGAAATCGATCAACAATTAGGGAGTAATCCAAAATCGCCCAAATTCTAAGCTATCAAATCCGTAAATGTAGAATACAGAATTCCAACTTCTCCGGATTAAAAATTGAAGTTTTATCGTAATTTGTATAGAAAAATGCGGCAAAAATACCCCAAAATTATGTTTGCAGATATTTTGTGCAGTTGTTCTTCTTTCTATTATCCATAAAGTGTAATATCAAGTGTTCTATTGAGGGCAGTGTGTTGTGTTCTACTGAGTTCAATGTAATGTGTGACTGCATCTCGAATGTTCAATTCGAAAATTATCTGATGTAAATATTTTTTTTGGGTCCCTCACAGACAGTCATCGTAAAATATGGACCTAAGTTATTTCATCAAATTGGAAAAGTGTTTTTTTTTTTTTTCTGCTGATATGCTGCTCTACATATTCCCCACACAATTTCATGACGTGAATGGCATAGTTTCAGTTATCCAATAAAAATAATGCACCCCAATGAAGACATTAATTATTGCTAAAGGAGCTATTTTCATAATAAGTTCGCATTACGCACACACTTCGACTTTTGACATTAGTTCCATTGTTTGTGAAATGTGATCGCGTGTAAAGAATCAATTATCAAAATGTGTAGAAATTTATTCCTGATCTATGGCACATTATTTTCTGAACTGCAGTCACTTTATTACTATTTATCACCAATTGAGTTATTGAAAGTCAACAATTCAGGTTTGATTTTGTTTTCGAATAATCGATTGTCAGCTCCAAATTTGGTATTTTTGTCCCTACCTGTTATTGTTCCTGATATAGGTCTATATTTACACTGTTCTTGTAGGTGTTCATACCCCTAAATTTCATATCAGTGTCTATTTTAGTTTCTGAGATAATACTCTTACAAGAAAAGAGGAGCATTTAAAGGTTGAGATATTACCAAAGAATATATAGTAAATGAATTGTAGATATACTTTGATATTACTCACCAATATTTACCAGCACTCACTCTCTACCATATTCTACCTATTCTTGATTAACATTTGATTCCCAATATCTCGTTAAGTTGTTGGCATTTACTCTAAACAGAAGGAGCGTTTAGATAGGGAATGCTACTGAAAATTCAATAAGATGCACAAAGATTTTCGTCAAAGGTTCTTCAGGTGTTATATTTAAAACAGTGTAATAACCGTCAAATATGAATAAATCTACTCAAGAAAATACGTCTATCGTTTTAAATTGGGTTCTTCAACTGCCCAAACTGTATATGGTTGAATGAGTTGGGATGAAATTGTTGGAAAGAGCATCAGCGAAAAATTCAAGGCAATATAACAACGAATACTTCATATATACGAGTATATGTGCAGTTCGCTTGTTACGAATTGTAACTCGTTACTTTTGGCGAGACAGCTGGGAGGTGACAATAGGCGATTCGTATCTTGTGTCGAGCTCGTATCGAGTTGTGCGAATAACACAGCAACCGAGTAAATGGTACACTTGACAGCACTCTTTCAAAAAAACCACTGAGAAAAAAAATCCCAGGCAAATTTTCATGGGTAATTTTTAATCTCGTTGGTTTTCAAACAATTTTCAATTTGGAAGCAGTGTTGCCGATCTTAAATTTTCATGCGAAGTGAAATGGCTGAAAAAGTGAAGTGTTTTCAGGTTTTTCGAAGTGTTCAAATATGAAAATAATCTCTAGAACCTACCTTGTTGTAGAAAAATTACTCTTTAGAACTTACTTTACTTAAGTAATGATTTGAAAAAAATTTAAAAAGTAGTACTTAGAAAAACTGATATATTTCAATTATATAGAATTAGCCTGATTCCCTTGAAAATCGAAATGTTTTTGCTAAAGAGGAAGTGCAGAAGTGTTCGACTTAAAAATGAAGTGAAATACTTCAATCGAAGTGAAAACGGCAACACTGTTTGGATGCACTTTCTATCGAGAATTGAAAAACTCGCTCGTTTCATCCGAGTATAATTTACTCGATAACTTTTTCCCTACAAAAGTATGTTCTATTCTCGATAGAGTGGCGAATCGAATACGCCTATTCTATCACACCCAGCTCGTCAATATAGCACCGAAGAAATCAAGCAAATTAAGCATTTACAAAATATCTCAATTGAGAACTATGCTCTGTGAATTAGTTGCGCTGTGTTCTCAATCAAAAATTGTGTTGCGAATTCAATCCTCCGTAGAGCATCCTGATGTCTCAAGAAATTAACTAAAAATAATGCTTTAAACTCAGTCTTTAAATTTACATCACACACACACACACTCCAACACACCCACGCACACACTCATACACCCATCAACAAGAAGGGAAGTTGTGTATCTGCAGTTGTGGTAAAAGCAAAATGGCGTCCATAAGTAAATTGGCAGAGCACACAACTCCCCCTTCCATGTCTTAAGATGAAAGCTACTTGTGCACAACAACAACAAGAGCAGCAGCACAAGAAAAGAAGAAGACAAACATTTGCAGGACGGTTTCATTTATACAATTTCCAAATGTAGAAATAAAGCACTTCGCTTCCACTCATCAAAATTCCAGAGATACGAGTGCGCGACCCCCTTCCCCGCGCCGCCACCCCCAGCAGCTAACATCCCCCAACACAGCTTGCTCGCAGCTTTAACGGATGCTGGCAGCAGCGCCCTCTGCTGCCGCTTTTCAACTTAAGTAATAAATTACACAGTTGCCATTTTGTTTGGTCTTTTTTCGCCTCTTGCTTTCTTTTTGTTGGTTTGTTTGTTTGTTTGCTTTCCTTTTTGTACATTTGCAAATAAAATTTTGATTTATTTTTGTTCTTTTTTTGTGCTTTATTTTTGTTGTTGTTGGTCTTTTTTCTGTGCTTGGCAGGGCTTTGTACCAGTCTTGCGCCGTTTTTTGCCACTGCCTTCACTCATTTTGAGGGTGGTTTCTGCCGCCAGTGGAGTTTATTTATGTAATGCTCTGGCTCTGCGGAAAAAAGCAACAGTATTTATGTATATTTGTATTTATAATTACTGCACATGCGTATTTTGTTGTTGTTGTTGTTGTTGTTGTTGCCGTTGTTGAGGGTTGGGAGCGTACTGAAACGAATGTTGGATAAAATAAAATATGGAGGCAGACAGAATACATAAATTTCTGTCAGTGGCAGAGTATTAAATTTTGAACAAATTAATAAAAAACAAATAAAATAAAATTTAAAGGAAGAAAATGTAAAAAAGAAGAACAGAGAAGAAAAGTAAAGGGAACCTTAAAATTTGATACAAAAAAGAGAATTCAACTTTTGAAGGCTCGCTCTAGTTGAACTGGACTCAAGGAAGTTGGCGATATTCGATTTTTTCCATAGAAATTGTGGAAATTGAATGGTATTTATTTGGACGCATCGCCAATTTGCTGTGTGTGTCACATAAGTGACTCATTTAATGTTTATACAGAGAAGGAGAGATAGACATTTATACTGTAATCTTCATCTGGATCAACGGATAAGATCGAAACATTTCTAATTGGAGGTTTTCATCACGAAATTCAGATCCTTCTCAGAATTTTTAGGTCTTCCAAGTTGAGTTTCAGAATAGAAAATAGTATCAAGGGGCCACTTCTGACGAATGCGGTGCTTGTTCGATGAGATTCACAGAGTTTTTGGTAAACTTTTCTCATCCCTCGATTAATATTTAAGACAATTGTATACATTGTTCTTTCAGAATTCTGGCTTTTTTCTTCTTCTCTCGAACGGCTAAGGTGTTTTGTAGACTGCTTCTCTTACCGGAAGTTAGTCCGACAACCTAATCTCTCTCTCTCTCTCTCAAAGCCCATATCTTGTGTCCAGTATCAACCTTTTCCAAAGGCCTCAAAGTGGCTTTTTCAAGTATGTCCTCAGCAATCAAGCTGCTCTTTTTGAAGAAACGTTATCTCCTTGTGGCATGCAGAGAAGTTTCGCAGATTCAAAATTTTAACTGCAAAAGTAGGAAAGGATTTGGTAGACATGTCAATATGTCCTTAATGACAATCTTCCTTAATGATAATTTGTCTGCACCATCAAGTATTTTGACGAAGTTACCATCAGTTGAATACGAAGGTCAACCGGAATTAGGCACCTCCTTAACCAGTTCTTGTGCTTCTTTCAATGCTTTGTACCGCCCGCACTTGAATGTTTATATTAAGGATAAAACTGTGTCTTCGTAGGCATTCTTGAACATTTTCAACTATTTAGCAAACAATCTTTGAGACAAACTCTTATGTTAGTGTTAGATATTCTTAATATATACAGCCTCTAACTCTTTTGTATCCTTACTCATACTCTCATCTCTATATAAGTATCATCTCTATATAAGTATCATCTCTATATAATTATCATCTCTATATAAGTATTATCTCTAT
This sequence comes from Clusia tigrina, assembly GCA_920105625.2. NCBI lineage: Eukaryota > Metazoa > Arthropoda > Insecta > Diptera > Clusiidae > Clusia > Clusia tigrina. The sequence continues at coordinate 208,186,503 of OV050031.1, forward strand.
ATAAGTATCATCTCTATATAAGTATCATCTCTATTGTACCTCTCATTTTTATACTTTGACTTGCAATAAAACAGTTGAGAAGCAAACATCAACGCGTACGGTTTTCACTCCGGTACACGAGAGTTAGATATTTTGATCCATTTTAAAAATGCCTGACCACTTTTGAGGTCGACTAACATTATCGACTGATTGACACATCGCTCAATTCCTCTACATGAGTATTAGATGCAGTGGTCCCAAGAAAATTACTTCCATAGCCTACACAAGGCCTCTTTAAATTAACAATTAGATACAAAGCTGATGGAAATATTCATATAACAAGGGAAAGAGACCAATATATCGATGATTCAAGCCGTTACAGTTGTCTCACTCTCTCTTTATCTCCCCCTCACTATCTCTTTCTGTATATCTCTCTTTTTCTCTATCTCTATGCCCCCCACACTATCTCTTTCTGTATATCTCTCTTTTTCTCTATCTCTATGCCCCCCACACTATCTCTTTCTGTATATCTCTCTTTTTCTCTATCTCCATGCCTCTCTCGCGGTTTCTCTTCTTCTGAACAAATCTGCTTCATTTGAGATACATAATAAGCAAGGCCATCTAATCATGAGTCTATAGTTTATACCACAGGACTTTATCAATTTGTAGCGTGAGAAAGCAGAAGCCGGGTCTCCCCATATCTCCCCTAAAATATTATCATCCTCAGCAATACTTCCTTGAACATTATTTTGAGTATTAAACTAATAAAAACCACAAATCTTTCTTTTGTTTTCTTTGCAGGTGTGGTTCAAGAATCGCCGTGCCAAGTGGCGCAAGCGTGAACGCAACGCCATGAATGCCGCCGTTGCCGCAGCAGACTTCAAATCGGGCTTCGGTTCGCAGTTTATGCAACCGTTCGCCGACGATTCTTTGTATTCGTCATATCCATACAATAATTGGACTAAGGTGCCGTCCCCGCTGGGCACGAAACCATTTCCGTGGCCCGTCAATCCACTCGGCTCGATGGTGAGCACAAATCATCACCAGAATTCGGTAAATTGTTTTAACACGAGCGCCAGCAGTGTCGCCGTCAGCATGAACAACTCCATGCTGCCGGGCTCAATGGGCTCCACGCTGACCAACACCAATGTGGGTGGCGCTCCTTGCCCTTATACGACGCCCGCCAATCCGTACATGTACCGCGCTGCAGCCGAGCCCTGCATGACCTCGAGCATGTCGTCGAGCATCGCCACGTTGCGCCTGAAGGCGAAGCAGCACACGACCGGCTTCGCCAGTCCCTATTCGGCGCCATCACCGGTATCGCGCTCCAATTCCGCCGGCCTCTCGGCTTGCCAGTACACCGGCGTCACAGATGTTGTCTGAGAAAACGCCCTCGGGGCCCTACTCAATCAGCACCAGCACCATTTACACCACTTCTCGGGCGGCGGTGGCAACGCCGCCAATGTCAACAGCAACTTGCATCATATCCACAACAACAACAACAGTTTGTTGCACAACAACAACTTGCTGCTGGATCACAACGGCATCGGCGGCAATCACAACAAATCACCGCAGAGCCATCAGTCAAACGATGTGGGCGGCGGAGGCAGTGGGGCGAATAGTTTGATGGGCTCAAATGGCAATAATGACACTTGTGAGGACGTGGAGGAGGACGTCATCGACTAAGGTGGCCTCAGCAGGTAGAAGGCAATTTAGATTAAGCGCTCCCCAGTACTAGAGTAATAAGTTTGCAAGGCTGCAAAGCAGGAACGGGGCATGGCGGAAGGAATGAACTTTAGTTGTTTGTATAAAATATTGCAATTAGCGTTAAGTAATTGAATTAATTGTAGTGAAAATAACAGAAAAAAACCAAAACAAAAAACAAAACAAAAACAAAAGGCGTTTGTATTTATAATCCAGAAAAGAACAATAACTACTCTTAACTACATTTTGTAAAGTTCTGCATTAGTTAAAAATATATATGCAAAAATTTTAAAATATTCACCTTAAATTTTAACAAAAATTTCATTTCAATTGTTCGGTTTTATTGTTACAAAATTTATAAATATAAAAAAAAAAACAAAATAATATTATTTTTTATCATTAATTTTTAATAGTGAATTTTTGCCCACAGAATACGCTGTTCTAAATTAAATTTTTTAATTCCTAACATTTCAACTATTTCTGTATATATTAAATATAATATAAAATAAAATATGAAAATCCCAAAAAAAATAATTATTAAATTTAAATTTAAAATTATTGTAATTAAATAATTACTTAAGCAAAACCAAAAATTAAAATATAAAATAATTGCCTGCTAAGCTGTTAATAATCATCAAAAAATGCAAAAACAAAACTTAAATATCTGAAAAAAAATAAATAGAAAAAAAAAGAAAATTATTTAATAAAATATGCCAAAAAATGAGCAACACAATAGAAAAAAAACAGAAATCTTGGTCACAAAGTGGCACAATTCTTGATTTACTTCCACGCATTTCAGTTCGTTGCGTCATTATCACCCCAAACGGAGAACTAAAGTTGAATAACGAAACAAAAATAAAGTAAATAAATAAACAAAACTATTTCGTTCATAGAGAAACGTTTATTGTAAACCAGAAACCAAATAAATAAATACCTAAATAATAATGAATAAACGGAAGTCTATCGCGATAGCAGATTTTAAGGAGTTGTCTAGTCGTACGAAGAGCAGAAACTATGAAATAATTATAAAAATTATCATTCTATCTTAAGAGAAGGAATCAAACACAAAAAAAGAACAATAAAATTTATCAAAACCATTCAATTTGTTTTCGTTTGCTTTTCTTTTTGCATGTTGATCTTGGAACTCTCAGAACACAGCTGGAACAAAAATTACCTTAATTCCAGAACCTAGTTCAGAACCACCCTATTATTAGCAGAGAGAGCGACTCTCACGCCAATTTTCAGAACAGTGTTCTGACAGGTGTTCTTCGGTTGGCGACAGTTTGCGTGGGAGTCGTTGTCGTCAAACGCGTCAGCTGTGAGGAAAATTATATTAAACTAAGTTGTGTTATTCGGGAAACATGTTGCAGTATCATCAAATGGACTCCTCCCAAGTTTTCTCAGTCCCACTCCGCTTCGGGGCAGTAAATGGAAATATCTTTGGAAACATTTTGTTCCATCACTCTAGATTACTAGGTATATATCGGAAATTAACCTGACAGAAGATCTATAGATGAGACTATCCTCATCGTTGAAATAAATAGGGGAATCAAAAGAGACCTTTCAGGTCGCGGTATATAACAACCTTAAATAAATATAATCTATTATTATTATTATTATATTATTCCTTACACCATAATTAAGAGGCTTTCGACTCGAATAGGAAAGGATTTTATAGAAAGAAGCATTTTGGAGACCAAACCCGTGGCAGGATTTGAACCTGCGCCCCTCGGGGTGTGAGTCTAGCGTGCTTATCACTAGACCACAGAGGGTGGCTAAATATAATCTAAGCTTAGGTAAGTTACACTATTACTCAAAGGCCGAGTTGGATTTAGTCTGGAGGAATGGTAGTCATATTTTTCCTTAATTTCTGTATAACTAAATCAGATTGTTGAGTGAACTAAAAATGAATTGTGATCAACTCCAATTTCTCCAAGCCCGAGTCCGACTTAAAAGGAAGAAGTGCGGTCAAACTTTCTTCTGATTTGTGGGGGAGCTTTATGGAGGTGCTTGACTACTGAAACATTTCGAGATGATGTTGCTGGTAACGGATGTAATACCAGTGGATATATAACCACTGGGACAGGAAGTACAACCAAGAGATCATAGCCCAACTGGTGCTATTCAATATAAAATAATAGCCAATCTTCAATAAAAACTTGAAAAGAACGATGTCATGATATCTCCTGTTCTTCCTTCATGTCAATGAATTCATAAACAAGAATTACTCCTGGATTGAATGAACATATTCTAGAGGGAAAAATTATGCTGTGATCGTACCATTTGCTGAGCAGACTACACCATGCATCACAGAAAACTTTGTGGTAACCAAATAGTTTTCCCCGGATGAGTGGGGCATTCACATCCGCTTGGGTACTTGGGGATATTTATAGTTATGTAGTACAAATCAAGCCATCATGAACTCTGACTGAAACCTTGATTTTGTTGGGTCATTTTTTGGTGCTACCTACTTTGGCAACTAAAAACTAATCAATCAATCGTCTACAAGGTACGAAACCACCATAGTACCAAAGTACTCAAATCAGTGGATTAGTTAATCAAAAACAAACCTCCCACTTGAAAATAGGAATCCAAAAATTTTATTTTGAAATTATATTTTGGGACTTAGTTTAAGAGTAACCACTTTTTTAAATTAAACTACTTTTTTAAATATAATAATAAATATACGTATACAAAATCAATTCGAATTAGCCCTCTTGTCCTAGCCCAAATAGTTTCTGAATGTAAACTGACACGATGGTTTCGATTTCTTCGCCCAAATAATTTGTCTGCTATGAAGTATCATCCAAGGCGCTGTCCTTGCGCTGACTATCACCATCCCAAGTACGGGAACTTTTTAATCAGTGCTTGAACGGCGCCACACCGTGGTATCACAATGGGCCATTATGTGTGCTCAAGTGTGCTTTTGGCAAACTGGGCGGCCACTCCTCCCTAACCGAACTTAAGTATCATCCGAGGGTTGAGGGCGGAGTTTTGTAAGTCTTAGAATCTCCTTTTGATGAATTAATATTAGAAACGGAAGCTTGATCTTCCGACCAAAGATAATTGTGAGATTTGGATTACAATTAGAATCTGTTAACAATTCTTTGCTCTACCATAAAGTTATTGTGATGAAATCCATTTCAGAATTCATGAAACAAAATTAAAATAAAAAAAGTTAAATTAAAATTAAATATTTAATATTCGATTGAGCCTCTTTTCGCTAAAACCAAAGATCATTAGTATGTTATATATTTCTCACACACTTTGAAAATCAATGAGGAGTCTCTCTTCAATGATGCTATATCTTAAGGACTCGAAAACCATATTCTTCATTGTGCTGGCAGATTCTCAAAGGAAACTCTTTGCTTTCAAAATGACTACGCAGAATGACGAAACAGTTCCGTCGAATTCCCACTTCAAAATAATGAAATCTGCGAGTATTAACGATTATCACAGTCCAAATAACCGAAACAAAACGATGATCACAGACGAAATGAAGACCTACCGAGATATCGCCAAAGAACACAATATAATGTCGGTGAAGAATGTGCACAATTGGAAGAGGAACAAATTAAGAAAGTCACATTTTCTCCACTACACTAACTGTAATATCCTTTTTCCCGAGACCAATTCACTTTATCCTCAGTACCCCACATACTCGCACTTCTATCGTGAACTTCTTAGCTCTGCTCTGCTTTTTCTAACTGAAATTTGACCCTCTGCTATAAAATTTCTTACCTAATTGATCTTCATGTGCGTTTGTCAGCCAATTTTGGTGGATTCTAAGAAAGAGTGAATCTTCATTCTCTCCTTGACTACATTCTGTCGGCTGTATCTGAGTATACTAGACCGTCTCTATCTGACTACATTCCCTCATCTTTTTTCAACTTTTTTTTGTAGAATTTATACTGCATTGCTGGAAAATTCGTTGATTACACCAGATAAGTGAGACAAGTGAGTTTTGACACTAAAAATACACAAGAGGCAGTTTGAAGTAGGTCGATAAGAATACACGAATGCTCTTCAGGCGGCCCTTATGTTGAACTAATTGCGTAATTAACGAGATAAATGCTACAAATTAAAATTGTTTTTAATAAATAAAATAATTTATTAAGATTATTTCTGTCGAATTTATTGACAGACAAGTTGCATACGCTCGATGTAAATGTGTGATTACGCCACCGCAATAATTGACAGAAGGAGAATTATTGAAATATTTTGGCAGATCTTATTTCTATTTCGGACTTGTCCTCATCAGATATGTTGAAACATCAAAGGCAATTTTTACCCATAATTTATTATGTCTCAGATATCAACAGCACACCAACTATGAATCCTCCCAGGAATCGAACCTGGCCCTTCAGCTATTGTACTCTCTCCATCAACACAACTACGCTAACTGCAGGTGGTGAACTCACTGATCAAACTCTGTCTATATAGTGTCTTAGTCCACCGCAGTCTAAACGACTATATATCATTATTACCCCTCATTTGTTTCGTTAAGCTGCTCCCTCTTCTCTATTACATTTCAATGGTGATATAGTACATTACTTTATAATAAATAATATAATATAAATAATAATATAATATAAATAATTTATGATAAAAATATTGAAATTGAATACTCGTATATTAATTGAGACTGCAAAGGAATTGGGAGTGTATAATAGTGCAAAAAGATTAATTTGAGAGAGAAAATACATACCTTATTTCTTGTAGGAGAGATGCCAAGAACTCAGAAACTTATCTGTCCATTTTGCTTGATGGCAAAACTCCTCCACGAGAATTTATGGAAATCGCCAACAATTCTTCGCAAAGTAAAGGATTGCAGATATTGAAGGATAACTAATAGCAATAGTTTCCTTCACCCGAAACCTAAGCCTTCAAAATTATGAACAGCTCCGAAGGGAGTCCAAAGCTGTGTTTTCGTCCTCCAGACTTGAGTGACTGACACTGTCAACTGACAAACCCATCCTACGTATATGCTTGGAAATATGTAGTGACCTCTTAGGCCCAATACACACTAATCGTGCCGGTCACATGCCAGTCACGATCAGACGGATCGCAATGTATTCACATTATCCATTCACATGCCAGTCACAACATTTCCGATGCCGACAATAATCCTGCAATCTCTCCGACTGAGAGAACTAAGAAATATTGGAGATTTCTTGTCATTAATAGATAATAATATAATCTTAGCTTGTCTTCAACCAGAAGTGATTTACTATCCGTGCAAATGTTGGATAAAAACCCAATCACGGGTCCAAGATTGCGCTGATATCACAGGCAAACCAAGCGCCATTTCGGGTATTATCAGTTACTCTGCAGTTCTATGTCTTACACGTTGCCTACAGCGCCCCTGTGACCCGGTACCCGAACAAGACTAACTTTGTCGTAAACACTAACTAAATTTGTGTAAATCCGTCATTAAATCACAAGACCAGCACTCACAATGTGACTGAGCAAGTCTTGAGCGCACCTTGGCTATCATAGCACACATTCACCGTTTTGGCCAACCATTTGTTATACCTGCCATAGTGCATGACCATTAGTATGACAAACACTTCTGCTTGAAAGACAGTAGCGTACCTTTCCAGGAGATGGTAGAACTTGACATCGTCCTCCCCAATGAATATCTCCGCCGCAGAATCGAGCTCTGATTTGGATCCAATCAAGAAGATTGTGGAGTACCTCAGGCCTGATTCCAATGGTGCGAACCTTTGATACCTGCTTTACTTACACTTACATGCAGAACACTTTGTGTAAGATTTGCAAGACCCCTTTAGATATAACCTCTGCGAACAATTCAAAACAACCATGAACATGAATCGTCCATGCTAGGGAATAGTTTCTTCCAGGGAACAATTTCTTACAGGGAATAATTTCTTAAACTGGGTTTCTCAATCATAAAAGATTTAAATTTATAGTTGTAAAACTGGAAGCGTAGAAGCGGGGAGTTGGAATTCTTCATCAAATTCGTTCTTAATGGCTCTAAATAGAAATATAATTACCAGGGAATTAAAGATGTCACAGTCAGAAAAGTTGATCGGAGGCTGTTGGATCATTTTTGAAGGTGTTTGGAGGCCATTTATATTGCCAGTTCTAATATCCTAAAGTAGTTAGGACCAAAATTATCACTCAGATGAGTTTGTAACTAAGGTGATGATTTCCTTGTATGACCTTCAATGCCAACCTTTAAAAAGGCGAACACCAGCAAAATAGAAAAAGGGTTTGTGCCGCCATATCAAAGATTAAGGAAAGGTTGACAATTGCCACACCCTCATTGTGGGCACTCTAATTGTATTATGACTATAAGAGGAAAGTTATGAATAAATGAATATAAAATTAAGTAGTTGGATCGATGGCAGTTAAAGATAAGATCGGACAGATTCCTGCATTTGGAAAGTGCAATTTTGACGTGGTAAGCGATTTCAAACTCTTTGGTGTGAATATCTTCATTGAATAAGACAAGAATACGAACATAAACCAAAGAATTTTCCCAGTCAACAAAAATTTTTGTCCCAGAGAATATATAAAAAGTCGCCATATCAAAGATTAAGGGATAACAATTGCCACACCCTCATTGTGGGCACTCTAATTGTATTATGTATAATGCGATTGGACACAAATTGATAATACTCGATTTAAAGAGGGCAATTCTTGACTTTGTTAACGATGGGCCCTCATAGTTCCAATGCGATATAAGAAACTTTCCACTCAGAAATGGTTGCAAGCATTACCGATGGGCTTACTAGAATGTGCCTAACATAAAATATAACGGTTGAGATGCAGTAGAAAGCAACTTTTAACTGCAATGGTGGGTTGTACACTTCCCTGCGAAACGACAATAGGAACCCTCTTGTTAAAGGTGAAAGCTTATGGAAACCAATTTCTAGTGAATGCTGGTTGTGAGAACTAAAAGTATGCAGTGCCTTCAGGACCACTACAGATGAAGCATCGGGCAGCGGTAATGGGGTGAGACCCAAAGGCGTTTTATGGGGTAAAATACCTTTATACCAATGGTAGCGAGACATAAACAATTAAAAGAGATGAGAATAAAAGAAAATAAAGTGCAGGGAATATTTTTATATCGAGAGGAAACATCTCAAAACGGTCCTTGGACAAAAATATAGATACAAAATATTGAGTATTAGATACATCGCTGAGTTGGGGGGGTTTATTATCATCTCATCTAATTTCCGACAGATCACGGCGGTAATCGCAAGTACTTGTATCACTTGATTACACTAAGAATTTTCCTAGATGCCAAACAGATGTGAAGCCAGAACACATTATAAGCGGCTTTTGGCAATTTATGATAACTTCCTAACTCCAAAAAATATTTTACCATAGATTCGAAAACTAAATTAGAGTAAGTGATAATTCTTGTTTCTAGAATGGACTTCGAAGATAAGAACATATCATAAATGCGCCCCTAAGTAATGAAGACAGAACTGTCAATGTGACGTTGATAGCATCTATATTGTTGAAGTCTCCCCGGTAGGAAGTTCTTCATAGTGGTCCTACGGAGTAGAGGTTCTGCGTAGTAGAGCTCCTGCGGAGTAGAATTTCTGCGGAGTCGAATTTCTGAGTACTTAAGATGGTTTAAGCAGGTAGAAAGGGAACAATCCGTTGCACGAGAGTGCCTTGGTATTTATGAAGATTTCCTCCTTCGAGTTTCGAAAAGGAACAACACTCAGTGCCTCAGTGAATCTATAAATAATCTCATTCAAGATGACCAAATAATCTCCAACAACGACAGGAATTGAAAATATCTGTCCCTACCTGACTCAGAGAAGTTCCATGCAGTACCCCGGCCACTCACAACTTCTGCTTTAAAATTTAAACAGCAATTATCGTTTGAATCTCTCTTCAGCTGCCATTTTTGTGTCGTCCTTCGATGATCATTTACAAAACTTCGCAAAAAAGCTAATCTACGGAAAAGCTGAGAGACAACGGGAAAGTTTAATTAACCTGTCATGCCAAGTGTCCAAGAGTATTTGAGGTAATCGAATTTTACTCATAAATCTTCATCAGGGACAGTTTGCAATAATTATTAGGCAAGTATTAAATTTATGAACAATTGCCAATTTTTCAATAAAACCAAACGAGCAAAAAACCTGTCAAACCGCACATGACACAATTGAAATGATACCTCGCCCCTCCCCACGCTCTCCCTCACCGAAAACACATTGCTCCGGAAGCAGAATATAATGAATGATTTTGTTCTAGTGAGGGGGAAATTAAAATCAAAATCAAATTGTAATTTATTTTCACCGCAGAACAAACGTGCATATATTCATTATACCAGGACGTGGCGGGAGATAGGAAGGAAGGAAGGAGGAAAGAAACTACGGAAGGACGGAATGTATCTGGGAAGGGGTGCTTTCAATTTAATATCGGACGCGCTACACGGCAAGAGGCAACATAAATACAACAATTTAGACTCATCAAAGATAATTTAATAGCGTTAGTAGACAAAACCGGATGTAGGGCGCTCCACCACCTTCCTTCCTTCCTTCCTTCCTTACTTAACCACTTTCTTCCTTCGCACTCCGCGCCATTTCTATTCAAAGCGATTCGCTGCAAACTGGTGCAGAATCCATCCATCAATTTATTCATTACAATGAAATTATGTCGAATTTATATGCACCCCACCGCCGAGCGCACCGATCCAAGCCGCATGTTCTACGGCTCATTTCACTTCGCCGTGCGCTGCTCGCCCTCGCTGAGTAGAAAATCACCGCACAATAAAAATAATAATAAAAAGGACATGCTGCTTGCCGCCACTTTGTTCGGTTCGGGGGCAGAGTCCATGCAAAACGGCCACACGCATACACACTCCCAAACACCCGCAGCCAGAGCGGACATCGCAGAAGTGCGGCCGCTGCTCGGCTCAGCTTTGGCGGCCGAGCTGCAAAATGACAAAGGACAAAGGGACCTGTGCCAATTCGGGGTGGATTGCTGCTCAGTTCGCCTTCACCGCCTCAATTGTGCGGTAGGCATGAGGAGCTAATAGTCTCGTGATATTACCCAAAAAAGGATACGCGCGTATCCTGCTGCGCTAAGCGACGCTTACCGTGCACACACCGTGCAGAGTCTCAGCGGCACGACAATAAATCGGTGAAATTAAATGCGCGACTGCTCCGTTGGGCGGCGAGAAGCAGCTGTCTTCGTAGGTAGTTCCTTGAAGGATTCTTTTCTGTTATTTGCATTATTTATTCCTTCGAGTCGCTGTAAATGTTTTAATAAGATTGATTTTATTGCATTTGCGTGCGGGGTTGAATCGAGGTGTTGGCTGCTGGCGCTCCGGTTGTAGTTGTGGCAGTAGTTGCTGTTGTTGTTGTTGTTGGCGCCGTTGTTGCTATTGCCTCTATTATTGCCAGTGAGTCAAAGGGTTAATAAGTTGTCTCCCCGCTGTTTTAGAACTTCATTAGGGTTTGTTATTGCAATGCGCTCCACAAGGGTTAACGTTTATTTCCATGTAATTTACTTTTGTTTAACTTTGATTTGGTGCGGTGTCGGAGGCCATTATCAATGGATGCTTTGCTGTGAAACATAGAAGCTGCGGTGGCAAAATGTAACCAAGTGAGTGCATCGTAGAATTTACTAAATTTTCTGTCACTTTTTCCATTGAAAATCCCAGTAGAGAAACAATCAAACTGGAGATCCTGAGGAATATAGTATTTGTGTATATCCAATAATCCGAAAAGCATAATTTAAGATATTCATATGTCCTTCTATACAACGATTCATCCCTCCATTTAGTTTCCACTTAAAAATTTTATCACCAATAACATAAATGTGGATTATGTACCCACGATGACCAGGAGGCGTTTTCAAGGTAACAGGATGTTCGATGAGAATATTATTTTGTGACTGACTGGTGGATTAAATAACATAATATTTTTACATATATATAATTATTATTACAAGTAGAAGTATCTATTGTGACGTCACAAAATATGAGCATAGTCTCATCTAATATCTCCATGTCAGGTTTATTTCCCACAACAATTCAAGTAATTTGAAGGAATAAAGTTGAGGGATCTTGCCAAAGGTGCGCAGTATGCGAGCAGGTGCAGTGAGGTTTCGTCACTTTCTCTACAGAATCTACAGATGGGAATTGAAGATAGACCCAACTTTTTCATGTGATAGATGGCTCTACAGTGTCCGCTTAAGAGCCTGTGTTGATTCTTAATTTACTCCGAGGCATGTTTATAAACTCTTTAGCTCTTTTAGGATTAAAGTCCCCCAGAAGTACTTTGAACTGTCTTAATCCCGGAAGATTTATCCATCTGTGCACTTCTTCAAAAGACCTCCAATGGTTGGATGATAATCCACGTAAGGTTTCAGTGCCGTTGAACTCAGAAGCCGCAGCCTTCCTTGCCAAGCTATTAGCCTTCTTATTTCCCTCTACTTCTATGTGGCCTGGTACCAAAAGTAGAGATAGCTTGTTGATACTCCCTAGGGAGTCCAGTTTCTCCATACAATTCTATACAAGTTTAGGCCTCACCAAGAGTGAGCTCAAACTTTTGAGTGCTGCTTGACTATCGGATAGTAACATGATGTGTTTTCCTTGATACTTGAACTGGGCACATCTTTCAACAGCGTGAATCTCCACTTGAAAAATGCTTGGGAAAGCACCCATTGGTTCTCTGTAGTTGGTTCTAGCGCTCTCACTCACAGTGGTTCTAGCATCAAATACTCCTGCCCCAGTTCCGTCCATAGGCTTAGAACCGTCAGTATACCATAAGAGAGAGTTTTCTCTAATTTTACCCGTTTCAGTTAGACCTTTCCATTATTTTTTGCAGCTTAACTTTGTACTTCATTTGTGTAAAAATTGAATTTTCTTGGCATAAAATCCTTTGATATTTTAGTGTACCGTATTCGTGAGATGAATTATTACCCCATATGTTTTGTGTGTAACTTGATTCCCTAGGAATAATTTATTTTATTCTGCTAAGAGATTTCGCAGCAGTGTCCTGTATTACTAGATGTTAGGATGTTAGATATAGTATAACTTCCATTGTTGACGTTGAACAGGTGTGCATTGCTCCAGTGATGACAAGACAGGTAAAGCTTTATATATACTTTACTTACGGCAGATTTCGCTGTCTTAAGTCTGAATCTATTTACTGTTGTTTTTATTAAGAAAAACTTCTACCGCCGATACCGCACTAGATGTGACTCTAAACTTCCTCCCTATTGAACTTCACATTTGCTACAGTACCGCACAAAGTGTGCTAAGATTCAAGGAAACCGGTGATAGCATTTGTATCAGCATTTTAAAGCAACTACTACCAGATAAAATTATCTAGAGCACCGACTGTTTCGTTCGCAAATTTGATTTTGCGAGCAGTTCTACCAAGTAGGAATGACTTGCGAAAAGTGGTATGTCAATTTTCGCCGACGGTTCCAAGATGGAATCTACGATAAGAGGTGGAATATTTCCAAATCTTAAATTAATCAACTCTCCTTCAAATTACCATCGACATCCAGTGTCTTTCAAGCAGAGGTGTTTGCGATTTGGCAGGCATGCAGGGCGCTCCCCAAAAACATATCCATTCAGCTCTAAGGTAGTATGGACACAGGAACATTGAAGGCAACGAGAAGTCCGATGAGCTGGCTCGAAGAGGCTCGCATAAATAGAACAAATGTTCTCCTACCGTTGTTAAGGGAAATACATACAATCACTTCGTGGAATGACCCACAAGAGGGAGCCCCCACTCGCAAGACACTCAAACTATTCGGAAGTCTTTTTCTGGAGAGTCTGAGGCATTGCTCTAGATTCCAACTTTCAGACGTAACAAAGTGTATAAATAAATCCGTCTCTTTGTCCATAGCATACCACCAAATTGTGGCTCGCGAGGATATTAGACTTGGGTAGTGAACGACCGAACGAACTAACTGATCTGTTTCACTGAACTGAACTAACTGAACTAGTTCAGATTTATTTAACAAAATAGTTCACTTGCTCACTTGCTCCCTTGCTCATTTGCTCACTTGTTCACTTATTCCTATGGTTCAACCTCGGTCGTGGACGATGCTGTATGATTTTATGACTTGAATTAGGAAAGTGTCCATAAAATCGCTCCTGTCTACTCAGCTTAATACTCCTTAAGATAGAAAGTTAGTACCACTGTTACGGCTTCGGATGGAAGGAAATTAGAATTTTATAATTCTTTACCAAGTAGTTCCGCCGGTTTCTTTCATTGACCATTACTTTGTTTCAATTTGCTTTATACAGCTATTTATTAAGGACCGCTTACTTACGAATCACTTCTATTCTTCTCAAAACCATGCGAGTTATTTCCATTTTTAAAACCTTTCATTAGAGATCACCTGATCTTAAAACTGAAGGTTCACCGGTACTTTTCTTACTTTCTGAAGTGTTATTCCTTACCGCTGATGTGATCCAGTCGGCATAGTCTATGGACACTCACCTTTGAGTCTACATTTATCCAGAGTTCGAACCCTTGACGAACCCTTGACAAACCCTTGACGAACCCTTGACAAACCCATGTTAGAGAGAAGCAGATTATCTGTGAATTTAAGAACACAGAATTCGTTTTGCAAATCTTCAAGAGATGCTGTCGTGAAATATTTGCAGAATAGTTTGTCATACAAGTATTTTATGCAGATTTCAACCGATCTACTTTAACAGCTGAAAAGCTCCTCTGTGACTTTAAAAGATATATAACAAATCTATATTGAATCCTGATTTGACAAGTCATTTCCATAATTTTGAGGAGTTAGTTAACTCTTGAAGAATCTGAATTGGAACAGCTGGAGCTGCAAAATCTTTAACAATTACCTCACTTTTGGATCTGAATAAGTAAAACATATTTTCATATCATAATCATTTATTATCGTGATTACTATAATAAATAAATAAATATTTTCATATATTCCAATTTGGATCTAATATTTCTTGATGTTCAACTTCTCGTATGATTATGATTGCGAATGTAACAAATAATTACAGCTTCCTTACCGCAAACTCCACTTTTGATGAGTTATTTTTAGTGAAACACTTAATACTTGAAGTATTTGGAGGAATCACCCAATCCGCAGATATATTTTTCATACATTTAAGCAGACTGTTTTATCACTGTCATCGGTAACTCATCACCACAATACTACGCTTATTACCAGTAATTCTATTATTAAATACTTCTCGTATCCATCTGAACTTAATCGTCGTACTTTTATACTATTTTTAAAGGGCCGCCTCAGAATCGAGGAGCATGTAGCCAATTAATGGCACTCTTATTGACTTCAGCAGTCTGCAGCCTTTCTATTCCACATTGTTATATCATTAGGAAGCCCAGCAAAATTACAAAATAATTACCTCACCTCAGATAGGAGCACACAAAAGCCGTTTGAATTATTAAATCGAGACACGATTACAATTTCAATATTGGATTCTGGGAGATTTCAAACGATTATATTCACAAAAATTATATTTTGGTGAGTTTTCAAAACATATCCAAATCGGAATTTGTCAATGATTCTTAGGCCACCAAAAGAGACCTAAGAAGAGGGCTGATTCCATCAAATTCCAGTTCCAGAAAGATTTGAAATATAATTTTTCAACATCACAGGATTAATTGATTTGGTCAATCAATTAATCCTGTGAAGTTGAATTCGAAATTCGAATTGTTTTATTGTCAATTGCCATTCCTGAGAATCTGAACTAAGAATGCATGTATTTTTAATAAATGTCGATAATGGATACATCAATATCTTCGAAACAACAGGATTCGTAAAAGGAATTGATGGTGGAGATAACATATTTTTCTTCTGGAAATAGTATGACTCTAATGATGTCTACAGTTTTGAGCAGAAGCAGACACAGAAAGTCAGAGCAACACCCGGACCCGACCTGCTAAGAGATTATTTTACTTTTTTGCCAGAAAAAGAGTTCCTTTTCTAATTGCTAAAAGGAATAGAAATGTGTTAATTAGAGGTATATAATAAGAAGTTATATAAATGCCACGGTTTGGAATTTGAAATTAATCATTTCCCCTCTTGATTTCTTGAAATGATTCAAAATGAGTTCCTCTGCTTTCCAATTGATGAATTACTTGTGATTGTGAATTTAATGGAATTTGGTTTCTAGAGTATTGATGCTAAGTCTGCTCTGTTTTAAAAATTTGGTACTGTTCAGTTCTCAAGATATTAACACTATAGTTAAGGAGATAGTGTTTCTGAAAGAGAACTAGTTAATATTCGTGGCTTGAAATCGAGAATAGTTTTAGAGGTGTGAGTATAGAAGTATCACTGTCATCATCTGAAATATCACCGTATGAATTTTATGTGATAACGACTTCGCAGTTAACACCAAAAGAAGCTGATGGTTCAACATTGAGACAAAAAATTGGGTATATTTTTATGTCTCTATCAACTACCTCGGTTACCTAAAGAGCAACCATTCGAGATACACGAGTATTTCAAGACAATTCTATTTTAAGAGAGAATGTTCTTATACCAAGTTCCGATTTCTGGGGAGATTCTGTAAAAAATACCTGTTCATTTCAGAATTTATTTCTCTTTTAATTGCATCATTCATCAGGCAAGTTATTAAAATAGCTTCCAACTGTGGTAGGAGGCAATAATCTGAACTAATAATCAACTTCTTTTATAGTGATTTCATTGATGATGGCATGAAACATAAATTCATGGCTATGATTTTCCTCTTATTTCTTATAAAATTGCTTTAATTGCTTCGATTAAACATCGTTTAAGTTTCGTGCACTTCACAAATCTAACAAATAACTCTCGTATAAAACACAATCAAATTCTTCCGCTCGTTTTGACATACTTTCAGAATATACTCCAAACTCTGCTTGTACGAATGCAGGAACGCACGCTTCCCTTTCGTTAGAAATGTAATTAACTTTTTGGCGTAATTAATGCCAAGTCTAATTATTGTTAATCATGCTTAGCACAAAAAATATATGAACCTCAATTAAAATAACAAACATGCCCCCAGCTATCGCGGAGACTTAGTTCCCCTGCCCGAAGCACGACTCACATCACAGGCACAATTATGTACAGACATACACTGAGTGTCTACTCACATAAAATATCTTTTGACTTTGCATCTTAGAGATACCCACACCCATGCCCACTACATAGACGCACACTTATAGGCAATATATTGCCGCCATGTTGAAATTTCCTAAGACAACCCATCTTACATCAACCATCCTACCAAACTTACACAGAGTGGTGGCGCAACTCCTCCTCCCCCTTTACCGAATACCATCATCATTTTCTCCATCATTTCCTTCGTCAGCTTCTTCATCTTCATCATTATTATTATTGTTGTTTTTCCTCGATTGTTGTTGCTCTTCGGGCTGCTGTTGATGCTGATGTTGCTACTGTTGTTCTTCTTATTGTTGCTTTTGTTGTAATGCTGTTATTTCTCTTAGGTACTTGTCTTTCTTAACTCATTGCGTTGGTAATAAATCTTTCCTGCTCTTATCTTATGCCGAGCAGCACATTTTGTTTCCTTTCATGTGTCTTTTGGAAATATGCTTCGTACTACGTTCTTTGTGCTGCTTACCACAGCACACCACCCCACCCCACCGCACCCAACCAATTGAGCACTTTTGCGCCATCATACATATTCATGGATGGCATCTGCAGTTCCAAACCCACCTACACACACACACATACCTCTCTGTGTATAAGTGTGTGTGTGTGTATATATTTACCCCTTGCACTCTGCTGCCGAATTTGTGTTCTTGCTGCACATAAAACATAAATATTTGTTTACATTATGTACTGCTATGTACATACACACTTATGTATTTCTTTGCACTCACGGAACAATAAATCTCTCTGTTATTATTTCAACTTAAGCATCGCAGATTGATACTCGAATCACCCTTCCAGGCGAATGTGTCTCCGTTTTCATACAATTGCGAGGAGATCTTCGGAAATGATTTAAAGCCGATTCATTCTGAAGTGATGCGTTCTCTCAATGGTGTTTGATTTCCCTTATTTAAACCAGAAACCGATAACTCTTTGGGGACGCAGCTCTCTTGAACGTGATGTTTAACTTCTTGACTGCCAATCCATTTAACTAATTAGGAAGATTTCAGAATTATCGAAGATAAAAAGTATTCTGTTTCATTAATCAGAGTGATTCCGTCAACTACCGCAGAAGAAAAGCCAATCCAATCTTTTTAAGTGAGTTGGCCTTTCGTCGAAAGATCATGATCCATTAGTAAGATTATAGAGTGAAGTATCTTAGTGTGGGTAGCTTTTGCTATTATTATTTATTCTAAAAATATTAGGAATAATGCACATAATTAATGAAACAATTATTATTATTAATTATGTGAATTATTTATGATGAACTATCCAATCTCTCCTTAAAATATGTGAAATACTTTTTGGATCCACTTTAAATATAACTCAAGTGAGGTCACCGTGAAATGTTGTTAACAAAAAGACAGACTCTTCACTGCATGTAAAAGTCACTTTAGTCCATTTAGCCATGTAATGGAATGATGTACCCAACGCGTCTCTAGAATAAAATGGGTCTGTTTTGGGACTTTCCACACAAATGTAAATTATACAAACCACTATCGGATTTATCCGCAGTCTTCGAATGTACACGATTCTGTGGAAATGAAGATAGTTTTCCCCTGCCGCAATCCTGTGACGCAACAGAATTGAAGGTAGGCCTCATTTGGATCTGAGGCAATATGGTTCTTTTCTATGATCAGTGATTAATTTCAAATAGATAGCAATGTTGACCTATCTACCGGAAATGATACCGCCAAGGCAGCGCCAAGAGCCAACCCAGCCCTGTTCATTTAATTAGCCACATCACGATTCTGTGAGCGCAAACACGAACCAAAATAAGTCCAGGTCTGAAGTTAAGACCCACAAGTATCACATTATACTAGTAAACAATGTTAGAGGATATGCCATAGGTTCCTGAAGCCTTAGTTGCTGTTTGACTGTCTGAGAATACAACGATAATCTTAAAACTTACCTTAACAATTTTTATATTACAACAAACTATCAGTAACCAGCAAACTGTTCCTTTTAGAATTCTCTGACAAACTCCTTTAGTTTCTCAAATTTTCATATGTCCACATTGGTTGAAAAGAGTTCTGTAGTAATTATTTGGCTTCGTCTAAGAGTGGCCATACCTTATGTTCAAAAAGTACCCAGAATTTGTCAATAAAACTAAACTAAAACGGTTCAATCATTCATTAATGTTTATTTTATTCCCTTCAAAGTAATATCCATGAAAACTATTATACATATTCCAACGCTTCTTCCAATCTTCAAAACACTTTTCATAGGTCGTTTTTGGAATCGCCCGCAGCTCTTTCTGCAAATTCTTTATCGCCTCAATCGTATCAAAACGTTCTCCACGAAGTAGTAACTTGAGTAATGGCAACAAGAAAAAGTCACTCGGGTCATGTCAGGTGAACACGGAGCTTGCGGAACGGTATTAAAGTTATTTTTGGTCAAATAATCGCGTACAAGATGAAATGTGTGAGCCGGTGCATTGTCGTGGTGAATAGACCAAGAATTGTTCCTTCACAATTCCGGTCTCTTGCGACGAGTATTCTCCCTCAAACGCTTCAGTACGCTCACATAATACTCCTCATTTACTATGTGGACCACACCACGGAAATCAATGAAAACAGTCAACAAACCGTTGATTTTAGATAGACTTTGTCTGGGTGTTTTGATTTTTGGATCCTCTGAGCAGCACCATTCCTATGATTGTTGGTTCGTTTCTATGTCATATTCATAGACCCCGGTCTCGTCACCGGTAATGATGCCTTCAATAACAATTTGGACCAAAGAAAGCATGTCTTTAGCGCCAACAATGCAATGTTGTTTTTGCAAAAAATTCAGCACTCTCAGCACAAGCCACGCTTCAACTCGTCTCATCCCCAAAACATCGTACATTACGCTCTGCACCGATCCGAGCGACGAACCAATATCGGCTGCTATCTTCCTGATGCTCACAAGACGATCTTAGAGCACAATTTTCTTAACTTGTTCGGTATTTTGGTCAGTCACAGGGGTTGATGGAGAACCGGAACGAGGCAAATCATCAACCACAGTACGGCGATGTCCTTGCGCTGACTATCACCATCCCAAGTAACGGAACTTTTTAGTCAGTGCTTGAAAGGCGCCACACCGTGGTATCACAATGGGCCATTATGTGTGCTCAAGTGTGCTTTTGGCAAACTGGGCGGCCACTCCTACCTACCTACCTACCTACGGCCCGCTTTAAGCTCTTTGTACCACTCGAATGCTTGCGTTTTCGAAATTGTCCAATCCCCGTAGGCTTCCTTTAACATTTTCAACGCCTCCGCACATGATATTTTGTTAGAAACACAATATTTCAGACTGCTTCTTTGCTGAACTAAATTCGACACAGCTTAATTCGTAGAAATCACCAAACAATGACTTGCTTACAAAGTTATTATGCACACCATATCTAACAGATTCAAGTCAAAATTGACATGTAAGCAACTGACAGATATAGGTGGGTAGGTGGGTATAGCGATCGCCAGAAGGGTGCACTAAGGCCAAATTGACTCCTTGTGATACCGCACGAGAGACAAGATCGAAACCCTTTCAAAGGTCCAGCCGTTTGGAACTGACAGATGTACCACCCCAGACAAAATTTGAGAATATCTCAAGCGCGGTTCGATTGATTGACAAATTCGGTGTACTTTTTGAGCAAAAGGTATATTAAAACAGTCAGCTTTTTGTTCGACCAATTCGGCCAATTATTGTTCTTTCTGCCCGAGTCCCAACGAATAATCTGAATGTAAATTAAGCAATTAATTGAGTCATTTCAGTTAAATATATAGCATTAAATATACAGGCTTCAACGTTATGTTGCTTCTAATTTAAATTGTTGTGACACGACTTTGTGTTGCGCTGTGTCCGTTGTGGGAGGGTTAATAAAGCAATCTGTGCGCTTAGAGGCATTAAGTAATGTTATGAACAAATTTCATTGCGAAAAGGTAAATAAAAGCATAAAAATTGAGGCTAAAATATCAGAAACAATAAAAGAAAGGGCAACTGTGTGCGTGCGTTCCGTTCGAATGCTGCGACTCGGGAACTAATAACGAAGGCGCTTGTCCCTTTTACGGCTGCAGCGAACATAAAACACAACACCATTTTATTTTTCCTTTTTCTTTTTTGGTTTTTCTCATTCACGTCCATTTTTATAACAATTTTGACCTAAAAAATACATAAAAGCCGTAATCAAAACGCAAAAAGTTTATTGCCACAGCACGGAATAGGATTCTAATGCAGAGGCCTGCATTTTATAGATACATGTTTACCTACGTGTGAGGGTGTGTGTGTGTGTATCTGTGTGTTTATATATATATATATATATATATATGTGTAGAGGCATGTGTATTTTTAATGTTCCGTGTAGATTTTGTTGGACATAAAATGAAAGATATTAAATGCGCTCCGAGCTGAATAATGTCAAGGAGAGCAGGACATTTTGGCATTTTCCGCTGCGCTGAAGGAAGCTGCAATGTAGTTGGTATGCGACTGCGTGGGGCCATTGAAGGTTGCACACAGACAAATAATACACACCCGCACATGGATGGGAGAGTGCCCGTCGCATGCCACCTCAAATGGGGGCCAATCACATAACAAACGACATACAAAATATGGAGCAGCACAGCAGCAAATAAAAAACGCATAAAAACGGTTTTACGACCTGGGGCCTGAGCATAGAAATTGACAAAATTATCGTAAACTTTTCAAGCACATTTGTTTGCAAATCAACAATTTTGTAATTCTCCTCTGTACGAGTAACTTATCAGAAAATGTTTAAAGCAGCATATGCTGCAAATATGAACGCATAATGTGGGTAAAGGCAAACACCAAATGCAGCAAAATCGCCAGGACACAGCTGTGAAATGTTGCACCCACGACGAATGGCATTATTCGTGTCACAGTAGATTAAGGCTCTTTATCCATCAATCATTCAATCAATTTTGTCTTTTTATATTCCGAATAGTATTTAACCATGAAGTCAACTGAGTTGTTACTGCAACGCTTTTCATGTATGGTGCATTTATGCCTTCAAATGTGGTGGTAGCCGTCTCGCCTTTTGAAATCATTGATAACAGTGACTTGAAGCCATTTGAAATCATTGCATTCAAGTCAAGTTCATTCCAATGATTTTAGGTGTTTGGCACGTCACTCTCGTCGAAAAATATATCGAATTTTAATTGGGTAAATACGTGGCTTGAGATGTGAATGAGATGTGAACTGCTCAGAGCAATTTCATGCACCCACTTCAAACTAGCAGCACCCACAAGGTAAAGGATATGGTGGTACGGGAATATTAATTAAGGGTCAATTAAAGCAAGACTTTCTGGAATCCTTTGTGAAACAAAACATCCAATCTACTTCCATCTCTACAGTGTTGGGGAGAGAGATTAGTAATTTCATCAGCCCACCAGGTTTTCTACTTCTAAAACCGATTTTGTTACTTTCTTTAAATCGCTCGGTAGCAAATTTCTCTCAGCCGAAGACTTCAACTCTTGCCATACGTACTGGGGATCACGGTTAATTAACCCTAAAGGCAAACAATTATTTAATGCGCTGAGAGACTCTCAAAATAGTCTAGGCTTTATATCATCTGGAAAACCCACATACTGGCCCACTGGTCAAAGAAAAATTCCCGACCCTATTGACTTTGGCACAACCAAAAAAATAGAAAGGTTTTTGTTGGAAACCGAGTACTGTTTCGAGTTATCATCCGACCACTCCCCGGTAACAATATATTTGAAAAAAAACGAGAATTCATTGGAAAAGCAATGAAATTGACCTCCAAGAAAACAAACTGGCTCAAATATCGTAAATTGTTTAGTACTCACGAGTGCATTAATACAAAACTCAAGAGTAAAGAAGAAATTGAATCGACGACGCAGACTCTTGGATCAATAATAAGTGCAGCTGCTAATAGTACCACGCCTGCACAAAACTCTAAAACTAAATCCAATACGACCACCACCACGAAGAATGCCTCGTTAAAGAATAGAGGCGATTAGGACGTGAGTGGCAAAAATAGAGACCGCCAGCACTAAAGGTGAAACTTAAATCAGTCCAAAATCAGCCGAAAAACACTCTTCGCGAGGAAAAGGAAGTTAGCCTAAATAAATACCTGGAAGATTTGGCTCCTCTCAAAGTCGGTACTCTCTCTGGAGAGCCACAAAAATGGTTAAAATACCGATGGATATTGAATCACCTCCAAGACAAAGCGATGTTACTTGGGCAAAAACAGTTGAAGAAAAAGGCAATTCATTTGCAGCGCACCTTAGGTCAGTCTTTCAACCTAATCCGTCTACCCACAACAGCAATAGCATTCAAAATGTTTCAACAACGACGCCAGCAGTACCAATTCATTTTAAACCAAAGGCAGTCAAACTCCTGTGTACAATGATTCTCAACCCAAAAGAAGCACCTGGATGTGACTTAATTACCAACAAAATGATAAGGGAATGGCCGCAAATAGCTCTGACGCATTTTACACATATTTTTAATTCTCTCCGTCTGGACCACTTTCCTACAACATTGAAAACATCCGAAATAATAATGATACCAAAACAAGAAAAGACCCCACTCAAGTATCTTCATATATCAACCCATAAGTCTCCTGCCAACTCTCTTGAGCGGATATTGCTGGAAAAGCTCACATCAGGGCCCAATTCAATTATTCCTCATCAGCAATTTGGGTTCGGAACGAATCATGAACTATCAACTGCACCGCATTCATCTGAAATAAGACGAGCATTCGAACAAAGGATGTACTGCTCAGGAATATTCCTAGACGTCGCACAGGCCTTTGACAAGGACTGGCATGAAGGACTTATACATAGAATTAAAAAGTATCTGCCGAGCAATTCGCACGGGCTTCTGAAGTCATATTTAACAAATTCAGAGTTAATAAAGAATTCGTAGCACCAGACTTTGAAATTATGGCTGCAGTGCCACAAGGTAGTGTGCTTGGCCCTATGCTATACACTTTGCATTTGATGTGCCAACTGATAAGCACCTCGTTACCTCGACTTTTGCGGATTACACAGCTATCATGAGCACTCACCAAAATCCACGGATAGCTTCCCGGGATTTAGAAGAACATTTTAAAAAAATAGAGAGTTGGCTAGTCGAGTGGCTTATCAAGTTAAATGAACAAAAGAGTATACATATGACATTTACCTTCAACCCCAGGTCTTGTCCGGCAGTCTCCTTAAATTGCATTGAAATCCCGCAAGCATCAGGGGTCAAATACTTAGGAGTGCATTTCGACCGACGGCTCACTTGGAGAAACCATATAGAAGCGAAGAAAATCCAAATGAAACTCAAGGCAAGTTCGTTGTACTGCCTTATCAACAAAGAATCGAAGCTACTGCTGGAGTATAAAGTGCTTATATATAAGGCTTTAATGAAGCAAATTGGACTTACGGTGTCCAGATTTGGGGCACTAATAGTGCATAAAATTTACAAATTTAGATATTTGTAAGATTTGAAAAATTATTCACTAAATTATTGTTGGTTTTCAATTGAAAATATACAATAAATAAATCTACGTTGAATTAAAAAAAAAATGTTCCAAGCTCTTTTCAGCCAGGGAGTAGAATATCTGTAAGATTGTCATTTCCAATCGAAGTATCAGTTTGGTAGGTCCGAACAAAGATTCCGCTGAGTCTTCGGAAGTTTCAATTATCATTGATATTTCGCCATTAATGACAATATAGGAACGTAGTTTAATCTTTGATTCCCGAAATCTTCTGGTCTTACTAGCATGAGTGAATTGAATGAAAACCATGTATACTGGTGTCAAATTGAAGGTTCCTGGCAGACTATCAACATCACCGTTCTTTGAAATACCTTGTACAAGGAACATCTGTGGACATCATGGCGTTCCAAATCAATCAAGAGGATCACAATTAATCACTGTATGGAACATCTCCACTTGGAAGTCCAAATCAATCAAGAGGGTCACAATTAATCATTGTACGGTATCTTCTCCCATTGACAGTTAGTACTCAATCTTCATCAAACTCGAAGAAGTATGCTCCGATGTTGGCTCCAGCCCACAAACTATCATTTGTGGCTTGTTTTCATCCAATATACAACAACTTTGGTTTGTTCACCCAACTTTGGTTTGTTCAGCCAAAAATCGGCCTACGAAGCTGAATATGACACAATCAGCCATAAGTTTGAGTTTGTAGGCATTGTTGGACTGTGGTACTGGGACAGAACATTGTTACACCACTATTGTAAAGTAAAATTTCAACGTTTGACAGTTAAAAGAATTACAAAATGTAAGTATCTCCTTTGGATTTTTGAAAACTAAAATAAACCTTGTATTACGGTATCAATTTCCTAACTTCATACCTTTAAACCAAGTCCACACTGGCATGAAGAACGTGTTTAACATACCAAAACTTTTACCAATGATTTTTCCCTGGATGTCATTGTGATTGGAAATTGAACTAGTACCGAAGTGAAACACATTAGAAAATAAGAGCAGAGTGGAATTTATAACAGCACAAACTTGGTAACTCTCTATAACTACGTCCCCATATTACTCATTGGATGTACGAAGCAATCGTGCGTCCAATACTCACTTACGGGCCAATAGTTTGGTAACCGGCGAGCGCTAGTTAATGGCTATATTGTTCAGAGACTCAGTAGAGAGAAGAGCAGCTGGTGCTGGCGTTGTAGGGAGCCTGCGAACATACCCATCGGAGGCACTCAATGTAATGCTACATATTCTCCGCATTGACCTTCACATTAAAAATGCACTAAGGTTAAAGTCGACAGGTTGCTGGATTGAGCAACCGTATAGGCATGGTAGGGTGCTATAAGCAATATCGAGGGAACTAACACAAATAACAACAGACTACATAGTACCACAACTAGACTTTAAAAAGGATTTTACGGTTTGAATTTCTTCAGGATAAGAGTGGTCATGGAGAAAATTTGAAACGAAATATGATATACCCATTTAAACAGACGGGTCCAAAATGGATCTTTGGGTTGGGCGGTGAGGTATTTTCAACACATGCTAACATCAATTACAGCGCATGCCTACCTAATGAGGGTACAGTTTCTCAGCCGGAAGTACTCGGAATCAGAGAGGCATGTAGGCAAATTACCCAACACATTAGAGAAGGACTTAGAAGCAAGGTTGCTAATTTTGTGGAAGTGTTTGACGGTGTTTGACTCTAGAGCCTTTATAGCAAGGCTCTACAGTCAAACACCAGCAACTCCAGGTTGGTCAGACAGTGTAGGGAGGAACTTAGAGCGCTAAGTCTTCATGGTGACACCACAATCATCTGTATTCCAGGCCATAGGAATATGGATGGGAATGCGGAGGCTGATGAACTCTCGACCTAACCTATGCGGAGCCAGTATCTGTTTCTCTGGGTGCGATCCAGAGGGGCATCTATCTGCACTGTCTCACCTTGGCGTGTAGAAGACGGTGGGCACTTACAACGTGCAATACATCCCGGGCGACCTGGCCAGTCTACAATATAGCTAGGTCAAGGGATCTTATAAACAGGGAGCTTAGAGACACCAGCCGACTAACGGCGGTTTTTACAGGTCACTGGCAGTAGGCACACATGCGGAGAAAATGCATAGACCGTTGCGGAGACAATGCATAGACCGTTCCACACCTATTGTAGAAGTTGTAAAGACTCGAACGAGATGGAAACAATAACTCACTTTCCTTGCAAATGCGCAGTTCTGGCTGCAGCTAGAAGTCGAGCCCTGGGAAACTCTTTTCTAGCTGGACTAGCCGACCTCTCGGTTGTAAAACCGAAGGATCTTCTGAAATACCTAATTTTACAAAGTGGATCTAGATAACAACCCATCTTTTTTCCAGCGCTTAGGAGGGCTCTTGGTTATAAAACGGCGCTAAGGCGCTAATTTTCACTCATGCTAGGATGCCGTGGATCAGCCACTTGAACCAACCAACCAACCTCTTTAACAATAATTACCGACATATTCTGACACATGACCCAAAATTTTAAATTCTGAAACAAACCGGAAGAAAGTATTTTGAAGTTGTCTTGGAAATGTACTGCATTAATATACGAGTATATCTGTTTCGTGAAAGCAGAGTATTTTCTGGGGGATATTATAAAATATGCTTTAAGCTAAACGCGACTACCAAAAATTGCCTATTCTTATTTTAAAGAACCACCACAAATATATTTCTCTGTAAGGATAAAAACAAAAAGTAATTTTTCAGAGAACCACTTGACTTAACGCCTGATTGTCGATTCATATTCTAAGCCGAGCTATGACTGGGCAATCACAGAAACTTTCCATCGCGGACGACAATTTATTAATTTGCTTAAGTGTTATCAATGCCCTGACAGAAAACCCTTTAACAATCTTACGTCCGATTAGCCAGAAGTACGCCAAGTTGTTTATCAAGAAGTCCTGTTACATGACAGAAACAAGTTGTTTATCAAGAAGTCCTGTTATATGAGAGAAACAAGTTGTTTATCAAGAAGTCCTGTTATATGAGAGAAACAAGTTGTTTATCAAGAAGTCCTGTTACATGACAGAAACAAGTTGTTTATCAAGAAGTCCTGTTACAGACAGAAAGAAGTTGTTTATCAAGAAGTCCTGTTATATGAGAGAAACAAGTTGTTTATCAGGAAGTCCTGTTACATGACAGAAACAAGTTGTTTATCAAGAAGTCCTGTTACATGACAGAAACAAGTTGTTTATCAAGAAGTCCTTTGAAATGACAGAAACAAGTTGTTTATCAAGAAGTCCTGTTACATGACAGAAACAAGTTGTTTATCAAGAAGTCCTGTTATATGAGAGAAACAAGTTGTTTATCAAGAAGTCCTTTGAAATGACAGAAACAAGTTGTTTATCAAGAAATCCTGTTATATGAGAGAAACAAGTTCACAGTATGATAACATTTATCTCTCTTCTCAAAAGCCGACTTAGAAAAGAACCATATAAAAATACAGTGTGCATGTATAAAGTCAAATGAGACCATTCTCAGTGAACCTATCCTAGTTAGTATATCGGTGGCCTCAATGTCGCAGCCGTCTGGTAATGGGCACCTTTCTTATCGGCAGACAAACGCTGGAGACTATGAAAATAGACTGTCACAAGTTTTCAGGAAAAATTCACTACGAAACTGCTTTAAATGCCACTTGACTGTAGAAGGAAATGTGGCTTTGCAATCTTTTGGGATGGTTAATAATTCCATAAGATCAAATTGCATATATTCCATAAAGAAGGACTCTTGTGACTAATAGCAAATTAGCTGAAAAGCTAATAGAACCCCACCCAAACCACAGTTGCAAACGAACAGAATTTTTTCAAAAACCTCACCTTCAATCCGACACGAGCTAACGACGGATTTGAACATGTTTTAAATGAAATTTAATTCAAAATTTGGAAAAGTGGTGAATTTTTAATTCCCGCAATTGCAGTTGAATATTAGCGATAGTGCCAGTCAGCCCGCCACGTAATCAGTTGATAACGACACCTCCCCACTTTAAAGTAATTGAAGTGAATTGTAATGTTTTCTACAACATTCCATAAAATATTCTACTGCCATGCTCGCTATGCGAAAACTGCGACAACCCAGCGAAGAGACCTACGCACTCCCCAGCCCCCACTCCACATGCAGCCTCATTGCATATAACATTTACACACCAGTTTCCAATGATTATTTTGGGTTTTGTCATTTCAATTCGCATTATCCTCTGCACTTATTTCACATCGACGTTTTTTTTCTTCATGGGCCCTGCTTATGTGTATCTGTATCCAGTGTGCTCACTCGTATTGTGTGCGCTGCCGCTGTCGCTGCCGCTGCGCCTGTGGAGTGCTCGCAGCAACACTGCCACATTTTACACGATGGTACGTTTTGCCATTGTCATTGTGCAAATAAAATATGTCACGACTCTAATACAACCACCAGAGCGCCGCTGGCTGTGCTATGCTCCGCTCTAATGTGCACGGAAGTCATGCACGCCCACACACACACACCCGCCCACTTGCTGGCAAACCACCCATCCTCCCATCCACCCATCCAGTCAGCGCCGCTGTTGTTTAGGTAACCTTTTGTTACTCATTGTACCCATTGTAGTTACATTATGGGTTTTGTCAGGGTTTACAAAATGAAAATCGCATTTATACCCTCTGCGAGCCGGCAGTGCCAAGTGTGTTTATGTCCCTGCATCCGAACGTGTATGTGAGTATGAGGGCGTGTATGTGTGTGCCTCTCTGCGCGCGTGTGTGTGAATGGCGCTTCCCCAATTTAGTGCAAATGTCAGCACAGGGCACTGTTTGCATTTCATTCGCTTTTTATGCCATTTTTATTTACTATTTTATATTGTTTGCATTTTTCCTCGTTCCTTCCTTTTTTAGTTGCGTTCTTTTTTCCATCCCCGGTGAAGAAATTTTCATCAAATAAACTTATGAGTTGGCTTTTAATTTTAGTTGCTCCTGCAAATTTTGCACTCTGAAGTCATAATACAATTGTTCAAATCCAGTGGACCAACTCATCACACTCCCACATCCTTCTCCTTTGGAATAATCCTGCCTTGTGTTGAAAATAAAACAATAGCACGAATTTCCGCAATTTATTGCTTGTTTTTCCATTTTCATTTTAAACTGTTTTTTTTTTGCTTTGATTTTCCCTGTTTTGCATTTATTCGAAATTCGTAACTTTTATCGCACTTTGTTACAAATTCCAGGATTTGATTGAAATCCTTTCCCTGTTCAGTTCACTCTCACACATGACTGCGAAAATACAATCCGTATGAAATGCTTCAGATATTAAAAATATCCTTTTGCTCCCGCGCAAATCGAAAAGGGGGAAAAGTGAAATAAAATAAACGGAAGGAAAATATTGCAAAAAGCTTTGACTAAATGCGAAATCGATTGGAAAACAATTTCCAATTTTTAAAGAATTATCACCGCCATATTCGCGCGTGCTCCCTTAAATCACACATAAGCAACCTCTAAATCTGCTCTGTTGCAGCTCTGACTCCAACACTCCGGCTCCCGATGCCGCTGCCTCAGCCTCTGCCTCTGCAGCTACCGCTTCCGCCTTGGCTTCATTTCTTCCTTTTCCTTCGTGTTCATTTTTCTTTTCGTCTTTTTGCAAAGAAAATGTGTGCGAAGGTATGCGGGATAAGCTCGCACACATACGCGCGAGTACGTGTACGAGTCGAGAGCGCCGTGCAAAGAGTTGAATCGTCCTTTTGACTTTGCACTCGCGACACTGAAATCTGCTGTGAGCTTCTGTGTATTGCGTTAAATTTTAGGAAAAATTTCCACAAATTTTCATTAATCATATTCGCATATTTTCTAATCAAGCGCGTTGCTATAGTTTTGTCCTTCCCATATTTGCTAATCTCACCACCGGTGCCGGTGTGAGTGAACACACCCACCCACATTCATACCCATGCGCCACGTATAGCCATGGCCCAAGTATTGCTGGCTACCCAGCATTTCCGTTTGCCGCTCGGTTGACTGCCATTGAAAAAGGTGCCAAATCGTAATTTACATGGATTTCAGTTCGATACCTGAAGAATTGAATTGAAATCCACAGCAAAGCTACCGCTAATGTATTGTAGATTATGCTAAATCCTTATTTTTATCCTGCCTAAAGTCACTTGAGCGAATGTGCCGCTGTATGTGTGCGTGTAGTGTGCATAGTGTGTTTGTGTTAGTGCAAGGATAAGAGTTGTATGCGTATAAGCCTGGCTGTGAGTGTGTGAGGAGTCATATAAAAACCTATGAAAAAAAGGAAAACGTAGGCGATAAGTGGAGGAAATGTGCTCCCACAAGCTTCAAAAAGTAGACAAGTTTGTTATATTCAGTATTGCTTGATACACGATGCCTTCCATCATTATTTGGACTTAGTTTTATTGTGGATAATTATCAAGAGATATAAATAAATACTTTAAAATTGTGAAGAAGTGTTTTAAAGTACACGCTTTAGTTGTATGGAGGACTATAGCGGTGCATCAAGGTTAGGTTAGGCTAGATTGGGAAGGCGTGTGCGTCCGCACTTCCACTCGGAGACATCTGCAGTGCATCAAAGTTTCCAAATTTCTTCTTAGAATCGTGCTCCAATTCTGGAAATAGTAAACCCATGGATTTAAATTCGGACTTCTCGATTACCAGTCTTCCGCTGCAATATTGGGAATAGTACTCCCGCGTCATTTGGACCCGTGCAGAATGCTATGGGTAACTCTATTTCTCTTTCCACTAAACAGGATTGTGAGTAAACCCTTCACTACTTATAGGACTTGTGCCCTTACCCACTTTGGCTCATTATTTACACAGAAGAATAGCGATATGACACCTTTATGTGAGACTCCCCACCAAATCATTACCGACTATGGATGAATGTCACCATTTTTATATTTGGATCAGCATTTATAAATTTGTGGAATTTTCTGGCCTACATTTTGTCGAAAACCTCCTCCAGAGTAAAAATCTTCCTGTCCGCAAAAAGGCTATTTTCTTGGTCCTTTGTCTGCGTGCCACTTCAAAGTCGTTTTTAGATATGGTCCTTATATTTTTCAGTCTAGGTATTTCCTGACCGAGAGGAAAGCTTTCATGTGAATAACATCTCAAATCAGAACTGACTTGGATATCGTTGAAGAATGTCCAATTTTGTGGACGTTATTTTGCTGTCTCCTTCCTAAGAACATGTCAATGAATTCATTCTCACATAGCTTTCACGGATACGAACTCCTCTTCCTCTGCCAACGACTTCAGATGATTCCGAGAAACGATTAATAGCACCATAAAGGAACATTGCATCAACAACTCGTTAACAACTCGAAAATTTTGATGGCAATCTTTCCGCAATTGTGCAACCCGGGATTTGGTTCGCTTTGACACTTCTAGCTAGACTTCTAAGGATGATGTAATGACCAAATTTTGAAGTGGTGGACTTGTGAGGCATACTCAACTTTATGTAAAATGAAGTGGCTGGTGTATGGTAAATGGATCATCCTCCTTCTTCTCAGCTGGCACTACAACCGACGGTCGGTCTTGACCGCTACCAAAATTGTATGCCATTCGTCTCTGCTCTGCGCGCGATGACGCCAGTTAGAAATACCAAACGCGCTCAGGTCATCGTCGACTTGGTCCTTCCAACAGAGATTAGGACGTCCTTTTCTACGAGTACCACCAACATATTCCGAATAGAGTACCTTCTTGGCCGGAGCGTTGTTGTTCATTCGCTCGACATAACCCAGCCATCGCAACCGCTGTAGTTTTATGCGTTTGACTATGTCAGTATCGGCGTACAGCTTATACAGCTCGTGGTTCCATCTAATCTGGTATGCGTCCTCCACGCAGATTGGACCGTAGATCTTTCGAAGAATTTTCCTCTCGAATGCCCTCAATAATCTTTCATCGTTGCTCGTCATCGTCCATGATTTCTCTAATGGATCATCCTATCATACAAATATATTAATGACCTAAGATCACTATAAAAGATAATTGGAAGTAATTTGGTGCAAAAAATATTGAGTCTCTTGACAACAAATGGGCGTAGGCAACAAATGGGCGTAGGCAACAAATGGGCGGGATCCAATAAAGAACTCGCCTGCCTCCTAACTCTCTAGTCCTCATTTGAAATGACCTCACATTTTATTCTATTGAAGATATAATAGTACAATTGTACATTAATGTTGACATTAGTCTGAGTACAAAAGTAGTATCACAATTCAACTAATACGCCCAAAATTCAACTAACACACCCACAATTCCACTAACACGACCACAATTCACCAATTTTCCTAACTGTAATATATATAGGCAGCCCTATATATGATTTAATAACAAAGCTTTCCATGGTGAACTATAGAGACACTATCAAATGTTAATAAAAGTGGGCGAGGTAACTTCACTACTACACCCACTATTACCATATACATATGTATATACTTAAATCAAATCTATACCAGATTTGTCAACAAAACGTTGGATAATGTTTCATAATTGAATCATAAAACGAAATACTGAATATGCTTGCAATATATAAACGGCCATGCCCACCTTCGTGTAGGGTTCTGTAATATGAACAAACACTTCTAACAAATATAATCTTTGGAAGGTGGCCAACATATGCAGCGCTTCAATTGAACACCCACTCAATATGTATTGATAAGAGTTAGAGTATCTCGTAGTCAGTTTAACTCTTCGACTACTATGTACCCTACACTTGTGCCTACTTTACTAGATTTTAGTTTATCATATAAGGATAATGTCAAATTCAATAAGAACAATAAAAATTGAATGAATTTCATTCCTGTTTCTTAGCAGACGAACTGGCCCCGGTGAACCCTCGACTAAGAAGTTTGGTGCCACCGAAAGACCTTCGAGGAAAAGTCTGTATTTTATATTGTTCTTATTCTTCTGTTACAATCAAGCTTTCTTTACTCGTACGAGTATATTATTAGAAGTTATTGACTTATGTGAATATTTTGAATAACTGCGAGTCTGAATTGTCTGACTTGGGTTGTCCTTATGGTGAGGATCCTCAATTGTTCATAATTATGGTGGAATTGTCTTCATTTGTGGACATTTGGATTCTGCCAGGATTACCACAGCAACCGGAAAATACCAGAACTGTATTCTTGGAAATCTCGGAAAGCTTAGAATCGTATTATTGGCTATGTTGAACTCCCTTCTCTCCTAGAAGTGTGCAGAACTCAATACATTAATGAGATCTCAACGAATTTCGGTCACTCAATAAGCCATAACAAGTTCTAACTGGCTATTTAGCCGACATAGAAGGCGAAGAACAACAGTAAATAAAGTTCAAGAGTGGTTGAGAATAAGTTTGATAGAAATTCACAGCAAAATTAACGAATCTGCTCTAAACTGACAGTACGTTATTTAATATCATGAACAACACTTGCATGTCCCCACAGACTGATGGAGCAATTCAAATCCACCCCGTAAATGTGAGCCAAAATAACAGAATTACTTAATGTGGCAGGTAAACAACGTAGTCAGAATAGCAGAGTGGATGAAACGTGAGCTGGAATAATTGTGAAGTAAATAAGTAAATAAAATGCAAAATGATGATATTAATATTTAATGAACATAAGCAAAGTTTAGCAAAAACTCACACAAATGCAGACCCTAATTGACAGAATCCATAATTCAAATGCGCAGAGCCCGTGATAGTCCCTCAAACGCCGTAATATGGCAAACGCAAATACGGTCAGGAACCACGGCAGGCATTGTAATTACAAAACGCATTAGAATGCCTGAATGCATATTTGAGCAACTGTGGGTTAGTGTTAGAGTGTGTGTGTGTGAGAGAGTGTGTGCTAGTGTGCGTGTGTGTGTTGTAATAAGCAATCAATTATTATTATTGAATTTGGTTGCGGTTTTGCTGTGGATAAATAGCACCAAATGCGCCTCCCGCAACACGGCATCCTGAGGGGGGCGCCTAATGCATCTAATGAGAATTTAGGCATTTGCACAAACTCACCTGCACACACACACACACAGGCACGCAAACACAGAGGCGAGTGCATGCTTCTCTACTTACGCAGAGGCGCATTTGCATAGAGCAAAATCGTTGCGGCGCATAAAATAATTAGAATAAATCTTAGCAGCGATGATTAGTTACTATTTACACCATATGTGCGCGTGGATGTCAGACACACACACATACTCTCACACTCCCTCACTGACCCACACACACATATACACGGTACGGTCCGTTGCACTGTACATATGTACCTGCATAATTACCAAACAGTGAACAGCAACGGATTGTGAGGCAATTAAGCAAATCAGGACTTAAAATGCATTAAACGAGCTCAAGGACCCCACCGACGTAATAATTAAGCTTATCTCTGTGGGCATATCTAATGCACTGGCATACTCGCACTTGCCGCGAGTGCCACTCTTGCGCGATAATAAACAATTACGTAATATTGATATAGATTTGCGAGCTGCGTGCCTCCCCCCTCCACCGATGAGCGGGGCGCTCGAGCGTCAGGGAGGCACTGATTTATTTCGATAACACTCACATTACCACCTGTAAAAGTGTTTGCGTTCGCACCGCATACGCACACATTCTCACGCCCTCGACCGCTTGCTTGCTTGCATCGATATTACTAATTTAATTAATATTTACCGCTCGAGATTAGATTCGGAATATTTGGGAAAATCTGCTTTTGGTTAGTTAGTGCGCGTACGTTCGGGCATATTGGCAATTGGACAATCGCCGGCAAATACCACAAATTAACGTATGTGCATGATGGCACATTTGGGGAGCACGAGTGCCAAGCAGAAAGTGGCTTAACAGAGAGATACTTGCTTAAAACTCTGCTTATAGAACAGTTAAATTATAAAGTTCCACTATAAATGTAGAACTTTCACCCTGAGGAAGCCAAAAGAAGCATTTCCTTTCCCAGTGATTGTTGGTAGAGGAGCATGTCCTTTCCGTGGATTGCAGGTTGTTCTAATGAGTGTTCAACAATTTGTTTCGCCTGGAAACATTCAATATAAACTAAAGCAGTGTAAGATGCATTCGATGTGCCAGCTTGAGGCTTGATCATCAAATGTACTGGAAGCTTTCCTTTGAAACCTATTTGGGAAGTCAAGGCAAAATTTAGCATAGTCGCATCTTCAGCATGTAGGAATTAGTTCACTTAAGTGACTGAGAGACTGAGTCCTGACAAAGGCAATTTTCTATGGTTTTTATATAGAAAAAGAATATTTTTATATAAAAATATTAATACTGGCAGAGCAGTGCTTCCAACTCTAGAGGAGCATGAACTTATCGATAGCGTTGTTTGTTGTTTCTAAGCAAGTGACTGTAATCAAAGTTTACGAGTTGCAAGGACACAGTTGCCTCTAGTAATAACTTGATTCTGAAAAATAAAATGATACTACTTTCTATTCCTTTGAAGATAAAATTTAAATTTTCAGTTTATATCTCAAACTGAGTCTATTGCATTTCTTATGGCTTCCCAAACATCTTCGTCGTTAATTCGGCATTTATAGTTCTGATCTCCCCAACACCACAAACAATAATTTACTGAACCTTTTTGATTCGTTACTTATTTAATCATTATTGTTTTTCTTTTAATTGATCATGATTTTTAAATGATCCTCGAAATAGGATACTATGACGTGCCTTAATTACAGTGCAAACAAAAATAATTATATCCTTAATAAACCAAGAGACCACTAAAAACGAAAAACTGTCCGCACGAATCTTTGAGGTATCGAAACGCTCGTCGAAAAAATGGGTATTCCGTTCAATGATGAGAAATAGTTAGTGAGAGAGAAATAGTTATCCACTTTCTTTGTGAGCCCTCACTCACATGAGACACAAACTTTTTGGAAGTCGTTTTCTGGAGAGTCTTGTTCTAGATTACAACTTTCAGACCTAACAAAGGTTGTAAACAACTCCGGTTATTTGTAATCCATAACATATCACCATCTTTAGGCTCGCAGGGATATGACATAAGAACGGCACTAGTGTTAATTGGGCGGCCCGAGGGTTGGGCAGCCATTTTACCTACCTACCTAACCCACAAGACTTTCAAGAAGTATTGATAGCTTAACAGAGTTGTAACATATCAGGATAACTTATTTTTTTACTATATTGCTTTCATCTATTTCCGTTTCAATGAGAACTACAAACTTTCAGGTAGCGTGGTATTTAGTAACAGATATCATAAGAAATATTCAGGAACTATCCATGGAAAATTCGAAATTTTTGGGAAAACAAGGACCGGCAACCACATTTTCCCCATTAAGGCTTCTAAAGAGAACTTGCACAAGAACAAACATTTACAATACAGTAGCAATTAATAATTATAATACAAAATGTTGTTATATACCATATATTGTCATCTATCAAATCAGATCTACTTAATACCTGGACTTACCAAGACGCCCCATCTCCTCAAATGTACTCGTATTAGGACTGAACTGTTTTCATTGCTTAGCGTTGAGCTAGAATGGTATATTGGAATGGAATATTGCAACTAAAGATCAATTTAAGCACTCGTAACGACTTCTGCAGAGCTGCGGAAATGAGGAGGAAGAAGAAAGTGGGGAGCATCTTTTATGCAAATGCTCAGCACTGATACAGAGGCGCTTCCACTACATGGGAATGCACTTCTTAAGCCCCCTTTCGGAACTGAAGGAGAGTACTTAGTATATTTCTATATGCCAGAGCCAGTAATTGATTCGCTGACGCGGGAAGTTGAGTAAGACAGAGATCCTCGCGGTAACACAATGGGCCTAAGATCTAAGTGATATCCCTCTGGACAGCCACATTTACCGAACGTTTCTATCCCGTTCTCCCTAATATTATATGTCTTTAATGATAAGTCCCTAGTGATCCTGCTTGCACTAATGGACAACCTTCTCGTTGGGAATAATCTGGAAAGTACAATATGATTGTAAAAATGGTACCGTAGGAGAACAGCAGTTCAGTGATAAGTATCAAGTAACAATAATATGTAGGAGTAAAAGTAAAACGTTTTCTACTTTTGTATTAAACTATGCTAAATATTTCTTAAGTATGCCGCCCTCTGTGGTCTAGTGGCAAGCATGCTAGACTCACACCCCGAGGGTCGCAGGTTGAAATCCTGCCACGGGCTTGGTCTCCAAAATGCTTCTTTCTATAAAAAAATAATTTTCTCTTCGAGTCGAAAGCCTCTGCAGCTAGTACTCATTCCCCCAACACCTTGCACTCATAATTAATTATGGTGTAGGATATAATAATAATAATAATAATAATAATAATAATAATAATTTCTTAAGTATATTAAATCTGAATTTTGAAGCCAAAATGTGCATTATTTGACAGAAATCGGTGAACCGGAACTATTAGCGAATAAACTAATTTTCGCCACATTTGGTATCAGAAGACTCCAATATTCCTTTCATTGAGAGTCTAGGACATTGCTCTAGTTTAGAACTTTCAGACCTATTCAAACCTGTTAAAAACTCCGGCTTATTGTAAATGTTACAAAAGTATATTAGCATTTTTGTTGCTCTCGAGAACATGGCAACAAAACGGCAATATTGCTAATAGAGGCGACCCGAGGTAGCCAGCCATTTTACCTACCTTCCTGGTGTCAGAAAAAAAGATATTTAGCTTAGCTTAAATTCAAACAGTTGAACGCAGAGTTGATAATACCTTATCTTTGGACTACAGAAACAAAGCCGCAGTTGGACGATTCAACAATGGAGTTGGATGGCTTGAACATAGCACAGTACACCTTCGAGTAGGAAGTTTAAGAAACTGTAACGAAAGTTGAGAAGACTTGAGCTATTCAGGCAATTCCGGATAGCAATTAGTTGTTTGGAGACGACAAGACATAAGAATACCGGTGGCTGGAGAAGTAGCAATACCGATTAAACAATATTTTTAATATTATTATTATATCTCACACCATAATTAATTATGACTGCAAGGGTTTAGTGGAATGAGTACTAGCTACAGAGGCCTTCGACTCGAAGAGAATTTTTTTTTTAGGAAGAAGCATTTTTGAGACTTAGCCCGGGGCAGATTTTTGAACCTGCCACCCTCTAACAATATAAATGTCAAAAGTTGATCGTTCAAAAACATCAAGAGAAGCAGTAACGCTTGAAGATTGAAGCATAGAAATTGCAGCAATTGATAATGACGAAGAGTTGGAGATATTCTTGTTCTATCATCAGCCACATTTTAGGAAAGAGAAGTTGAATCAGGGAACAGCAAAACTTCCTGATGTAGGTTTTTATATTTAAGCTCCCATATTAACAGCTGGCTCTGGAAGAAATAAAGAATGCTCCTGTTATGGACATTCTCAAATTCATCCATAAAGCGGAAAAGATAATGAAAGAACATTACTTTCAACTACTTCCTTTCTTTAGACAAGGAACATCTGGGTCGAAAAAGACCTGATGACCTTAATTGTGACGCTTCGACATCACCAAACGGACGAAATGCTATGGCATTACGGAAGAACCGCCGGTACTAAACCAATAGGGAGATAGTAGATCGGACAGTTGTGATCACATGTACTCGTATCATTAATGACAAATGCAGTATGACACAAAAGATCTTTTAGGTCGCAGTGTCGGCCATGGAGCAAACTACTAAAAGAAAATTATTATTATTATTATTAATTTAATTGCGGTCTTTCAGGAAGTATATCCTATTGCAGCCCCACTCGAACTTATACGTACGTGCTCCATTTCGCAGCTATCCATGACCACGAATAGAAATTGAGAGGAAAAATCAACTATTCAAGAGTTATTACTAAATGGTTATCTGAGTAGGTAGGTTGAGCAGGCGCCAAAAAGCACATTTAGTTCTAGATTGGCCCATTGTGATACCGCATCAGACACTAGTCCTATTCCAGCCATTTGGAGCTTTTTATGAAGCCATTGGTGGAGCTTATTTTTGCGCTTGAAATGTCTCCCAGGAAGTCCAGAAAGTAGACGCATAGCAAAGTATTTCTCCTTTGGGACTTATGTCTAACCATTTATATAACCAGAAAGGCCAATCTAGTTATATAAACAGTTATCTCTAACCAATATACAGTCAAGTTAGTTATATAACTTGTTAGCACTGACCAAGCACATACCCAGTTTGCCCAAATCTTATAAAACAGTTGACTTTCAGGTTGTATGTAGATAGATATATTTAAGGTTGTTATACACTGCGACCTGAAAGATATATTGTGATGCCCCTATTTATTTGAAAGATGAGGATAGTCTCATCTATAAATCTTCTGTCAGGTTAATTTCCGACAGGAATTCATATATTTTGGAGGAATCAAGATGAGGGATCTTGTTCATATCTAAGATATATTCTCAAAGCCACCTGAGTCTTTTGTGTGCCAATGGTCCGCAGTCTGTGATTGTGGTTTCGTCATTTTCTCCACAGAATCGACAGATGGCATCAGAAGATATACCCAACTTGTTCAAATGATAGTTGAGTCTACAATGTCCGCTTAAAATGCCTGTGATGATTCTTAATTTACTCCGAGGCATATGTATTAAGTCCTTAGCTCTTTTAGGACTAAAATCTCCCAGAAGAGCTTTGGACTGTCTTAATCCCGGAAGAGTTTTCCAGGTTTTTCTTCTTTTTGCATCTGTACATTTCTTCAGCAGACCTCCAATGGTATTGGATGATAGTCCACAGAAGGGTTCAGGGCCGTTGAAGTGAGAGGCCGCAGCCTTCCTAGCTAAGCTCATTTCCCTTTGTATGTGTGTAACCGAAGCACTTGAATAAT
This sequence comes from Clusia tigrina, assembly GCA_920105625.2. Lineage (NCBI taxonomy): Eukaryota > Metazoa > Arthropoda > Insecta > Diptera > Clusiidae > Clusia > Clusia tigrina. The sequence goes on from OV050031.1 coordinate 208,226,510, forward strand.
GTGTGGAGTTGTTGCGAATATAATAAATGGAGATATGTGTGCATATCGGACAAAAAGTATAACGATTTCAGATAAGTTTATGTTCCGTTGCTCGCGCCAAATTCCACCAAATTACTACAATCAATTCTCACCGTTAGTTTGCTGACTGTGAATAGCGTCGCGGACTGAGTGCTCGGGCCTCCTTCACCTCTGAACATAATCGCAGGATGATTTCGGCTTTTATTTCCAGTTATTAGTTTCAGTCATTATAATTGTATTCCTTCATAAACCCAACTAATCTGCACAATAAAATTTAAAATGGAAATCAGAAGAGATCAAATACCAAAACACATAATTTTCGTGCTCGTAACCCCTTCGAGCGCCGCCCAAAAACACTCCGACTACGTAAATACATGCAACAGCGGCAAATAAGGAGCATTTAATTTCCGGCAACCGAAAAAAGAAATATTTTCATAAACATAATAATAAAAAAAAAGAAAAGAAAAAAGGAAGACACGCACACACGCACACGCACACATACACCCCGAATGAGAGATTTACAAAAACAAACACAGCAAAGAGTATTAGTTAAAAAAAGGTCAAAAAATCAATTGTCCACGCAACTAATTCATTTAAATCTAACAAAATCTAAGAAAATCCCTGGCAACGACCTTCGGGATTTTGAGATTTTACGAATGTCAACCCGCAACCCGAGTGAGTAGAGCTTACGCTGACGCTTTGGTAAAATAGTTGGCAACACCACATTAAACAATGGACAGGATATGGCAGCCAGGATGTGTGCCTGTGTGTTTGTACGGCAGTCAGACTGTTGTGAGTAAGCGGCTCTGTGTGAGTGTGCCGTAGAACGAATGTATGTGTGTGCTTGTGTGTATGCGTGCGAATATATGCATGCGTGTTTGTGTGTGTGGCTAGTTGTATGAGAAAGTGGGTGGGCGGCAGTGGCAGCCGCACTGGCTGACTGAGCAAAACTTTAGCAATTTGGTAGCTAATATGTTGACAATATCTCGGTGGCAAGCAATGTGGCACCTACGGTTAAGTCACATTTGATCCTGCCGGATCCGGAGGGAAGCTTTTAATAACAAATTTGTGACTTTTTCATTTAAGTCGGTGCCCTATTTGCTTTGTTCGTCGGACTTTGCCTGGGAGTGTGTTTGTACATTTCGTGTAATGATATCGTAAAAAGTGAAATTTCCTGCTTAATTCGGCACTCACACACAAATGTCCTTCTCCGCATTAACAATGGTAACTATAATAAAACAAAACGCATACTCCTTGTGTTTTTAATAAATAAAATTCAATTTCGTTAACCCTAACATGCCGCATACGCGAGTGAGCATATAAAGCCAGCACACAAAAGTCGGCAATCAAAACAGATTAAAAAATGATTTCACAGCATCAGAGCAGTGAGAGCAATTCCGTGGCGTCACCGTTGCCGGATCACTCTTGTCGCATGCACTCGCTCTCCCAATTTTAGCTGCAGCTTCAGCCTTTCGTATGCGTGAACATTTCATTGGACACATCAATGCCCGTACGTCAATGTTTGCTCGTCCCCCAATCCAATCCCCGTTGCAGTGCTACACGAAGTCTTGCATCAATTTTGTTCGTTTTGCATTGCTGGCGGGGCACAATGAAAGTGCTCGTTATTAAAAATTGAATTCAATTTCCCATTCAGAAATGATGAATGACTATGCCGCTCTAAGGATATTAAAAATTTAACATAGAGATGTGATAAATAAAGAAGTTAGTGTCATGGACATTTTTGGAGGATATTTTCTAGCAGAGGAAATTGATATCTGAGAAGTTATGAAACTACAGCGGAGCCTTTGGAGGGTTTTGACGAAAACTATAGCCTAGTTCTGGCCCAGACTATTCCACTGCACAGAAAGTTTTGCAGCGTTACCCACATCCTTGCTGCTTCTGAAGTTCAGCTTGCGTACGTCAAGCCAATCAGCGCCTTCTGTAGTAGGTGGGGAGGATCACAAAGGGTCGTGCTTAAAGGTGGACACCTCCCAACTGAAACCTACTGGTCTTACACAGAAGAATCACTGCAGAGCAAATAGAGTAGGTTTCACACAATGGTTTCAGAATGTGTTCTCCTCTGTGCATCATCGCGGCTTCTTCAGAAGATATTCGAGAAAATGTCCATTCTTTTTTCTCGAACGGGATCGTGTCAAATGGTCACAACTCCAACTTTTTGTAAGTATCTGATTAGTGGGACCAGACCCACTGTCCACACGTTGAGGCAGTTTGTTTCACATTTCTGGACATCATTTCCACTTTATATGATTTTTGTTCCAGTTCCCTGGAATGTCCCTTTGACCAGATACCATACAGAGGCACAGATTTAATTTCTGCGAGTGGCAGCGTGTGTCCTGAGACGTTAATGAGACATATGTAAGGGTGCTTATAACAGCCAGACTTCCAATGACATTACAGGTATCCTTTGATGGCATCGGATGTCACTTTTGTTTAAATATGCACAGCCTTTATGCAGATTGGATGACTATCTTGGAAACTCATTCTAAAAGACTCATTCAGTATACTGGACCTGAACGATTCTATGGTTACCAGATTAAGGAATAGCTATGAACAAAATTGCACTGATTTGGATGGACAAAAGATATTAGGGTAGCTAAAACTTTCATGCCATTGCATTCTCTCAAGAGTACTACTGAGATACTGAACTTGACTCGGTCAGTTATTAGCATTGTCACGAGACTTTTGACTGGGCACTGCAGAGTAATGAAACACCTATACAATTAAAGGATCACTCAAAAGGATCACTATGTAGGTTATATAACGAGGAAGAGGAAAAAGCCGAACATCTGCTTTGTCACTACAATGGTCTCATATGGACCCGGCTTCGTTACTAAGGTAACCATTTACTAGAATCGTCAGATATTGCGGACAAATCTCCTAAAGAAATCTCTGAATTCGTAATGAATACTAGACTGGGAAAGTAGTTTTAAATATAGAGTGCGTCACAATAGGTCTATTTGGCCGCAGTGACTTGGTGACTAGTTCCCCCTTTCATTACAATCTTATCTTATCTCATACAGTAAAAAGTAGGATCAGCAAGTGAAACAGTCCGATGGGAGGGACCACTTTACGGATCATTTGGCATACAGATTTTCTAAACTGCAGATAGATAAGTTCCAAGCGCTGGAGTCAGATGCAAAGCTTCCACTACACCGCAAAACTATACAGCGGGGTCGGACATAAAGAAGCTTGCAGGCGGTTCATATCTTCTCCCAATCTAGTAGAATAAACTTTCAAATATTTCCAGATTGACTTCCCAACCCGTTGTACGATCTTCGATCTTTAGTGGAATTTATTGATATTATCTCACATATTTCTACGATCAAAAAACTTACTTTTCTGACACCTATAAATCCTATCCCACAAGTTCCTTGTATCAGAAGTGGGCGTCTCCTTTCTCTGATCAGCCTCATTTCCCGCAGTTAGCTTTATAATGTCCTGATGTTACTTCTCGTACATAAATCTCTAATAGAATTTGAGTTATGAATGTTTGTGAATAGTGGGCGAGGCAGTTAATATATACCGCCCACATTCTACATAGTGTTTAATATGACCCACATCTACACAACTACGATTGGGTCACTATTCCATCAATTGGACCGAAGTTACAGTCATTTCAGAAAAGGTGAACAAAGTTGCATATATGGGAGGTAGGTGTGGTCTATGTTCAAATTGGCTCATATAGCAATCTGATTCTGTATCTTTGTTCAGACTATATTTTTGCAAAGTTTCATTAAGAAATAAAAAAAGTGGCCTTAGACGGACATAGGGACAGACAGACAGAGGGACAGACAGACAGAGGGACAGACGGACAGAGGGACAGACGGTCAGAGGAACATACTGACGGATAAAATTAAAATTGTTCGGAATTGTTCAGTGATTCTGCTAATATCTGTATATATATGTCCATACCTACCACGCCTCCTTTTTGTATTTGAAACCCGTCTCAAAAGCACAAAAGTTAGTATATCCTTTTTAGCTTTTTTAAAGGTAAAGGATATAAAAACAAACAATGGGGCATAATATGACAAAGCAATGAAATGTACGAAGGAAATTAGCCCACTCGTGAAAGTATTTATGATGTGTGCATAAGTCAATTGACGGCTTTTGAACATTACCACATCATCAGAGTTGGTGTGATCTGTTGAACTGAATCTATTTTCTTCTTGCATCAAAGTTTTCAAACATTCCTCAGAGTAGCTAAAAACGTATGTGGCAAATGTTTGCTGTATTAACTGGAATTCACGTTCTGCTTTCAAAAGTCTCTCGCAGATTTATTAGTATTCATAAAGGATGTGAGATATACACATGTATTCCACATCAATTTCTAATATTTTGTTTTAAACTTTATGCTCAACAAAGGAAGAAACAACGGCACAACAACAAACGACGCAGGCAAATAAAAAACTCTCACATTTTCACATCATATGCGAAGTAATAAAAATCCTAGTGCCGGCGATTTGTACGCCGAATATTTACGCTTGCACATCATGTAGCGGCAGAAAATCTCTGCCAATGCGCACATATTTCATAACTTTGTAAGCTGCCAAGATAAATGGGGCCCGAAATCTGCACAAATCGAAAGTCCCAGAAGCAAACAATGCGAAGCCAATTTAGCTGCAATTTATGAATAACTCGACTTGAGACCGTTGAGAGAGTTCGGTTCGAATGGGTTCAGTTCTGTTCGCTGTTGGCTGTTCCGTACAGTTCAGTTTTAGTTTCGGTTCTGTGGCGTACACTTTGAACAAGATTTATTTTGCAATGTGCTAACTCGCATTTTTGATGGAGTTACAGATGAGGCCAGAATATAGACTTTGAGCTTATTTACATGCGAAAAAGTTTGACGCCAGGCACCACAAGCGGAGCAGCAGGAGGAAGAAACCCATTTGGAAAAAGTTTTTCTGTGGTTTTTGTGCTCAGTGCTGTTCTGCTTTGTTTTGTTGCTGAGCGAAATCTAATGTAATTTATTGTTATTGGATTTTGAGTTAGAGAGTTTGTAATTTTGTTGTATTGCATTGAAACTTTGTGTAAAGGAACACTTTCATGTGCACGTGTACCCGTCGAATTCAGCCTGCGTTTTTAGAGCAAGTGGCCTGAAGAGGATTGGGTATCAAATTTTTGCTTCATATTTTGCCAATTTATATGCAAGTAATTAAGTTCTTTGGAGAGTGGGGTTCAATCATTTAAAAGGCAATTCATTAATGCTTGATCATAAAATGCGCCACAAGGTGGTTTCGAGACTGAATCTCAAAGCGTACTCTTTAAAATTAAAATTTTACTTTATAATAGTGGTCAGAACCTGGTCTTATTGACCTGGGATACATGGACGGACAACACGAAATCGAGGAAGAAAGTGGCACTGATCAGTATATGATAAGTTATGATTGATATGATTGTATACATATACTCGTATATAAATGTATATCAACCACACCTCCCTTTAAGTATAACAAAAAGAGCACAACCGCACAAAATTACTATATCCTTTCACATTTTCAAGACAGGCATAATTAGGTTAAAGAAAATGGACATTCGGATGTCACCAAAAATTATAAAACTAATGTTGCTGTTTTGCGACAGGCGAGAGTATAATTTGAGTAAAATATAGGATGGTTGCATAAGATCCCTCCCGATTAGAAATTCATATATAACAGGTTCAATTTTGATGAAAATTTCTCTTTAATTTCGAAAGATATACTTTTAAACGCGGTTAGAACTGGCGGACTAGAAGCAGGCAGGCATCCTGGCAATAGCAACTCAGGATTTGATCATCAGTAATTATATGTACATACTTTGAACGCCTTATTTGGGGCCTGACATACAATCGCACAGTTGTAGTACCTGAAAAGTGAAAAAGAAAACATCCCAGTGGGAAACCGTGTATGTAGAAGATCCTCAGGAATCACCTCAAATAACTTTTGCAGCAGTTTCAAGAATGAGGAGAAGGAATAGTTCAACGAAGACCTAATATGTACGTGTCCAGCGCTGCCCAACAGGAGAAACACTTTCCTGTGTTTTTTTTTTTTTTTTTTTTTTTTTTTTTTGTTGGAACAATCTAGTAAGCGCAGCACTCAGACAGAGTATATATCCATAATACTGCACTTAAGGTTCCCTTTTACTCGGTTTTAAATCTGCCCGACCTCCGAAGAAGTAGATCCTGTGGTGCCAAGGAGCCAAGTTGGTTACTCCTCAGCACATAAGTGCCAAAAATCCCAAACCTGATTCGAGCAAAGGCAGGGCAGACGCAAATAAAATGGTCCGCCGTCTCGTCTTCCTCTCCACAGGCTGGGCACAGCGCACTGTCTGATATGCCAATCCTTTCCATGTGCCTAGCCCATAGAAAGTGCCCCGTCATCACGCCAACCAATAGCCTGCAGTCCCTCCTACCTAAAGATAGAAGGAACCGTGACCATCGGTCAGAGATAGCAGGTAGCATAATTTTCGTCCATCCGCAGCCTCTCTCAGCCCGCCATGCTCGCTTGTGGGTCGAAACAACCCACTTGTTTGCAGTGGCTTTGATGGCAGTGGAAGGGAGTGGCAGAACTTTCCTGTGTTGCTACTTTCTGAACTCCATGGGAGACATTTCAAGCGAACAAATGAGCTCCATCAATGTCTTCATAAAAAGCTCCAAATATCTGGGCTTTTGAAAGGGAATGGGACTTGCATCTCATGTCTTATCAAAAAGGGCTAATACTGGCTTGAAAGTGCCTTCTTGGCGACCGCTCAACTTACCTACCTACTTAAGGACCTCTAGGAACGAAATCATCAAAATATCTGTGACTTTAAAAGCAGTTCATCGAAGGGTGTGAAACCACTCCCTAAGAAGATTCGATCTTTGGCGATGTATGTGAAGATCAGGTCTCAACTGGTTTATACTTCGAACAACTATTTTGGGACCTAACAAATAATTGTACATTTTCAGTACCTGAAATACAAATGAAGGGCGTTCCTGCAAGAAACATGTATATAGAAGGCCCCCAGGAATGAACATACTGAAATATCTGTGGTATTAAAAATGGTCAATTGAAAGGTGTGAAACCACGGCCCAAAAGACTGGGTATTTGGGAATGTCTACGACGATCAGGTCTCAACTAATCGTACTAGTAAATAATGCCTATTGATAAATAAAGCCGAAACCCCTTTCGCTACTTTCCCATGGAAAACTGTCCAAGGATCACTGACAGTATTCAAAGCAAATTTTTATTTCAAACAATTCAGCATTTTAAACACTCGTATATGTTATCCGGAAGGATCGAAAGTCACAGACAAAGCTGAAGTAAGAATGTTCTTATAAGTAAAAGTAAATAATAGAAATTGCTCGGAAAAAGCATGAAGAACATCTTAGAATATACAGATCAATCAATATGCGGAGAGTAGCCCCAGAGGAATCCTTTGGAATTACTCAATTTATTCGAAACAGGTTCGATTCGGCAATTATGCATATAAAAGTAATGTGCGATTCATGCTTAAGGATAACAGAAAAAATAGAAATTAATTTTAGATTTTTAAAATGAGGAAATTAAATTGTCTCATTCCTTATCTCAAATTCCGCAAACACTTTGCATTTCATCATTAGCATCGATGCGTGTCCTGTCCGCGCACAGAAATGTTGACGTACACAGTTCGTGCATTTCAACACATGCGTCCGTTGACTGCATTCAGGAGGATATGACAATATATCGGCCCAAATGGCTGCCACTCCCAAGCACGTCCCATGCGGCAATTGCAGCAGCACCAGCGTACGCAGCCAGTTCACTGCAGTTGCAGCTCAACGTGGCTGGACATTGCGCTCCTTTCTTGTTGCAGTTGTTGTTGTTGTCCTTTTTTGTGCGCTTTGTTGCATTTGGTATGCAAAATTGTAATTTAAATGCGCAACCAAACGAACGGAAATGAAATCCAGATTCAGGTTGCAGCCGACGAAAGGACACGCTGCACTGCAACTGTCCGGTTTACGTTTGGCAGAGTTGAAGCTAAGCCCAGATGCTTTGCCCGAAGCCAAAGTAAAACATGAGGATATGATGAATTTGCATCTAAATCGAGAGACTTTTTTTCAGTTCACAACGGCTGGGGTGGGGGGGTAGAAAGGAGTGGTGAAGTTCCATGCGGCCAGCGCAATCGGGGCTGATTTGCATAATAAACTCTGCTGTACATTAGTTTGGAATTGTCCAAAGGATTTGCCCGGGTATGCGGACATTTTATTTAGTTTCATTTCCCTTTTTCATTCTATATGAAAATTTTAATAAATATTTTATTGTTGCAGAATGACGTAAGGCAAATAAGTTTGACTGTGATTTTGTTTGCGTTCTTCCACATTTGCATATTTGGAAATGAAGCACATTTTGTGTATTTAAGAGGAGATTTATTTTTAAAATTACTTTTTCGTATCTGGAGCGATTTGCTTGGCCATTGCTTAGGATGACCTTAATAAAAACAAATATAAATAAAATCACAGAATGGATCTCGACGGCAGCAGTCTTACCGCAGGCCTTCTTGCACTTATTTTTTCACAACTGCAGCCCATAGTGAAGGAATGAAGGATATGCATACTCGCTCGTACTTTTGCCTTTATAAATTGCCAATAATCCTAGCAATTTAAATTTAAATCATACGATGAAACCCTCTCAACTCGTTTGATACTCGCATTGCACTCACCGGACTCGCACAAAAACATTTCTCAAATTTCCACAAAAAGGACGACGACGCCTGATCTCTTTGCTAGCTTTCACATTTAAATTTTCATTAAGTATTCTGCAATCGCATAAATAAACTTCAACGTGAGGGTATTTAAAATAACCCATAAGTTGTGTTACCAACAACAACAGCAACGACAACAACCAGCACTGGCATAACAAAGGCAAAAGGAACATTGCCACATTTCAGCAGCAGCAACATGAGCTGCAAAATAAATTTATATTATGTTCATAAATTCATAGAGGCGCACACGCACAGACAGCAGTGAATGCAGCACTATCAGCATTCAGGAGCACACACCGACACGCTCCTGCCTGTGTCTGTGTGTATGTGTGTTTCGGTTTTTTATTTTTGAAATGCAAATTTCAGCGCACATGGCCAACACAGCACATTTTGTCGTCACCCGAAAACCAAATAACAACCAATCAACTCAGTCAGGCGGGCGCTTTTTTGTACCTCAGTGCTCACAGTTGCTGATGGTGTCTCTGGTGTGCTTCCCTTTGGTAGGCTCACAGCACTGTGCCCACTGCACGCCGTCCATCGTACATCGTAGATCGCACTTTTACAGAGCGGAACTCACCGGAAAGCCTTTGAACAACACAAAAATAGCCCGTGCCAGTGCGCTACGCAGTGTGAAGCTCCATTAAACATCCGCCACCCCTCCCGCCCAGTGCTCCAGCGCTGCCAGTTCAACCTTGCTGCATGCAAATATGTTTTGACCAGGCGCATACATAAAAAAGTGCGACATCGACACTTCAAAAACTGCTGCAGAGCCGGAGCCGCTCGCTCTATGCCAGCAGGGAGAATTTGAGTTTTAGTTCTGTCCACTTTTATAATTATTATGTACTCATATAAAGTCAAATAGGGTTCAGATAGTAAACAATTAATACCAATATGCTTATATAGACGATAAGCTAATGACCCCAAACCCATGACTCCACCTGATATATCAGGTGAGCAGTAAATGCTCGTACGGCCTCCCAACGTAAAACCTAATCAGTGTCTCCGGGGGGAAACACCGTAACGAGAGGAGGTTTTAGCGGAGTTAGAGTCCCGCACTGACGGGGTTCTGACTTTAGATGTTTTCCTCCTCGTTAAATATAAAAAAAAAACCTGATATATCAACGGAACAGACAAAAAGATTCTGAAAATTTTTCACAAATGTTCTTATGCTGACGGAAAGAAGCGAATATACGAGTAAAGGTGAAGCGATCGTTGACTGGAATGTTTAATTAAAAAAAAATTATTGAACATTCCAGTTAATTTTCCATTTTAAAGGATTTCACTATTTCCATTTTCACTCCCACCGCTTCTCTCATAAATTTTGAATATTTCCTGCTCGATGTTTTAAATTGACGGAGAGACCGTATTCATAGGTTTGAGACCCTAATGGAAGAGGAGAAGTCATTTGGAAGAACTATTATACCTGAAAGGGAAGGCAGTATTCTACGTCATATTAGCTATTTTGTTGAGTTCGCCAGCGAAGACGACAACATTCCGAAAATCCATGCGGTTCCCCCTCTGCACAGTACCTCGAACGGGCAAGTGAAGCGCTTCCACAGTACGTTCACGGAGATTGCGAGATGTCTAAAACTGGCTGATCACTTATCCGATACAGTGGAGTTAGTGCTTCTTGCTGTGTATAGATACAACCGAACGATTCATTCGGTCACAGGCCAGAAGCCAGTGAACGTACTCCGTTCCATTCCGGACGAGCTAAGGGAAGCGGTGGTTGAAAAGTTGAAGGCCGTCCAGGAATCGGAATTGAGAAATCACAATAGGGGAAAGCGAATGCAGGTATTCCAGCCAGGGGATAAGGTCTTCTTAAAATCAAATAGGGGGTAACAAACTTACAAAGATTTATTCGCAGGCCACGGTCGAAAAGGACCTTGGATCCAAGGCCATAATTGAGGGAAGGGTGGTTCATAAGGACAATCTGCATTAGGCAGGCTGACCGAATGACCCAAGAATTTAGCATAACTACCCCATATTTAGTTTATAACATACTGAATGAAATGACGATGCTCAATCTTTCAAAAAAGGTTGGAGTGGCACAATCTGCGTGGTTTTTTTTCGTTATGAAGATATTTGTGAAGATCCAATTGATAAATATGGGAAAGCTTTTCAAGTACCTTCATCGGCAAATTCAATCAGTATCAGAATTGAATAATCTGGGGGAATATGAGCTGCGGTACAAAAAGATCCTGAAATCATTACCCGTGGTTCTAAGTAAAAACAGCTGAAAAACATCGCCGTAAAATACCATTCTGATCATAAAATATGTGTATATCTAGACGGGCTTGACGATATAAGTACTTGCAACTAAGACTTTCGAAATATGACCTTTGCCTCTTTGCCTGATTTTTCTAAGACCAAAATTAATTCCTTTTTTCAAAAGTATCTCCTTAGCTTCTCGCCGCCGCAGAATAGGAGTCTGCTCGAACAACTTCAACATCAGATATCCTGCCAGCTGGATGTGGCTCTAAATTTCACGCTATCCAAAAGGTCACCTACGCTTTTGGCCTCATCAAACTGCTTCACCCACTTCTTCACAAAGTATTCCGACTGTTTAATTGTTTTGGTTGCGTCAGCATACGATATTTTCGGTTCTTACGGGTGTGAGCATAAAATCATGGCCTCATACCGCTTTGCATATGTGGAACTCATTTCGTTAAACGTCCTTTCTTAATGAAGTACCGCTCAATACTGAGCTGATATGACATTCGTGTCGTGGACATGTGAACAAATAATCGCAATGTGCGAAAGAGATAGTTATATGTAAACCTTAACTATACATTTTCGTCATTTCTCTATTGTTAAACAGACTGTGTATTAAGACTTCAAGTATGCACCCTAGTTATGAAGATATCTAAAAATTTCAGCCCCATTTCCGTAGTACTCATATAGCAATTAAGAATGCTTTCGCCATTGCTTTCCCTAATCAGTAAGAATGTGGTACCCATAATACGAGTATATCCTGTGAATAAGCTCAGAAGGAGCCGAATTGCTAGAGAGTAGTACAGTGGCATTTAAATACGTAAAAAGTCAATAAATTAGCATAATAATCGAGTACGATAGGTCTTTTAATTAACATCGGAAACACCACAGAAATACGAATTAACAATATAGTATAAAATAGAACCCGTCATTGTAGCCATTGATGTGCATATTAATGTTTCTGCTGTCACATGAGGCCATTTGGTATGAAGGCTCATGCATATTCTTACGAAATATTGTTTACTGCAAATAGTTCGGAACACTGGATTACTTCAAGTGAGACTAAACATATACTTGGTTTAGTTTATAGTAATTCATTTAAGCAATAAAGTTTAATTGAATACAGGAGTCATTACTATCCCTTCACTTTTGTCATTTAACTTTTGTGCCAGATTTCCTTTTATTCATTTTTGATGTTTTGAGGTGATTTAACTGCTCACATCGTTTGTGATCCATATGCATATGAGAGAACTGTACCAGTACTGACTTATCACACATAATTATAGCAGCAACTTTTGTAACTTTACCGAATATAACATTTATTCATGTTTAGCCACGAATGTTGAATAGATTACTTTTACAATCTATTTGAATACTTTTCCAATCTGTTGATTGAAATGTTTTGTGAGTCAGGTTCCGATATGATGATCGCATATAGAGAATTGTGATCAAAATGGTTTCCTATGAAAAACTTGATTTGCTCACACAAATTTCCTGTTGGGCTACGACTCTGCGGCGGTCACACAATGCTCACGGTGCATGCATGTCTGTCCGCACTGTGTTTGCCCGCACCGGCGCGCAGGCATTTATAAATTATGCTGGACATGTAAAGTGCCATTTTGAATATGAAATTTGATGCTTTTTTAAGCTCGCTTTGGCTCTCCCGCCTTTGTTTTGCTGCTTCTGCTTTTGTTTGTGCACGTTGCTCCTGTTGTTGTTCCCGTTGTTGTCGCAGTAGGAGTGGGGCTGCTTCTAACCACAAATATAGGCAGGCAGCCTTTTAAATATGATCAAAGGAGTAACTTTATTTTAAAATTCAAAATGGCACCAAGCACTCTTACATTTATTTATGCACGAACTCGTGGTCGTTGCAAGCGGGGGGTTGGGGGTAAACATTTAATGGTTGTTTAAACACCCTCCACCTCAATAATTTTATTTATTATGGACTCTTATATACTTATTTAGCGTTTGAAATGTTGTTTCTTGTATTTTTGGTGTGCAAATAATGCAATTTGAATATTAACCGAGTTACGGCGCTGCTTGTCTGCATGCATCATATTGTTGAAGTTAATATTTTGTTAACCCCGCCAATATTTTAAATGCGGGTTTTTTCCTATGGAAACAGAGCAATCTCATTGACGCATTTGCAGCTGGACAGTGGAAACATTATTTCTAATTAGCCTGGGTAAGTGCAGCGACCGTGTCGCGTAGTTCTGCTCACTAATGAAACTATCTCCATACGAAACTATTCCAAAGGTTTTCATAATAAGGAATTATGAGAGCCCATTATGAACCATCTAATGTAACAATATAATTCGGTGTTCTTATTGATGGACGCTGGGAGCAGATTCAGTTGCTGGAATAAATTTGGCACTTCTCTTCAGATGTGTCTTGTAGAAACAAATGGGCTACTGGATATTTCAATGTAGAGGAATTTAGGAGAGACATTGAAAATGAATGTTCTTCAAATTCCCTAGAGTCTTCTTTATTCTTCAATTCTATTATTATAATTTATTAGATATTTGTCTCCAGGTTCACTTAGTCAAAGAGTTTATCATCATTTCCCCATACAGAAAGGATTGGAAGAGCCAACCGAGGGCAATTGAATTTGATGTGACCTTTTTTGATGTGTGCATAAAGGAATTTGGGGTTTTTGAAAATAGATTTTTGGTGGAACTGGGCTCTGGTAAATAAATATATAAAAGTTCTTCATATCTCCCATTTCCAGCTTTATACCAGCACTCTTCATGTACCAACTACAATGCTGAATAGTCGTCATAAACGTCCTATAAACAAGGTTTCTTTGTTCTATCTTTCAGATTTCCATTGTTCCTACGGTATGTAAAAATATTCATTAAGCCTCAGGTTTGTAGATCAAGATTTGACTGTCTGTTTTTATTGTGATCACTTCAAGATTCCATCTGCTTTCTCAGAAGAAGAATTGCTTTCTTCATTTATTTTTAATCGGAACATTGTTTGAAGGATGAAGATCAACCCGCCTGAACAAAGCCAAGCATAAGGAAATTTTTTATATTCGCATATTCTTTTTTCCTTCCAAACTGATGATTTCATACAGAGAAAAGTGTGTCAAGATATGAGGAAGCATCCTGCCAAACTTTCCTCTCGATATATTCCTAAGCATGCAATAAATAAAATGCTCCTAGTTATCAAAGGTCTAAAAAACGTAATCAAGTCCAACAATTTCGACACAAATTCTAAAATCTTTGAAAAAATAGTTCATCGGACAGTCTTCCAGTCTTTAAATAAAAACAAAGGAATTCCCCAATACCAGTTCGGCTTCTGTGAAAATCATGGAACGCGCAAGTTCATCGCATAGTAAGAGTTATATACTCAGCATTCGAACAAAAGAAATACTATTCTGCTGCATTCCTTGGCATTTCGCAAGCCTTATATAAGATGTGGCACAAAGGGCTCATATATAAACTTAAAGAAATTCTTCCAAACAAATGCCACAAACTATTTGAACCCTTATAAAGGCAGAAAATTTATGGTAAGCCAAGGTGATTCTACCTCCGACTTCTTTGATATCAAGGCAGGAGTCCCTCAAGGCAGTGTGCTTGGATCACTGCTGTATTTGCTTTTTACAGCTGATGCTCCAACTTCCGATCACACGGCTATATTCACATTTGCCGATGTTACCGCCATACTGAGTACAAACAGCTCCCATCTTGAGTCCTCGTTATGGCTACACAGCCACTTACTGTCTATTGACTGGAGAATGAAGGTCAACGAAGCTAAATGTGCACACCTAACATTTCCCTTAAGGAAGATCACGTGCCCCCTATTCGCATCAATGGTCAAAATATTCCACACTGTTCTGACCTAAAATACCTGGGAGTCCACTTAGACAGACGATTAGCCTGAACTAAACACATTGACTAGTGCGCTCAGATCAAATTGAAACTCCATACCTTAAACTAGCTACTAAATCAGCTTTCAAAACTTACCTTAGAATATAAGATACTAATTTATACAAGTATCATTAAGCCTATATGGACATACGAGATTCAATTGTGAGGCAGCGCGTCTCCGTCAAATAGCGAGAAACTTCAACGCCTCCAATCGAAAATTTTGAGAATGATCACCGGTGCTCCATGGTACTTGAGGAACATAAATATCCACCATAACCTGAATATACCAACGATTGAAAATGAAATGGTGAACACCTACAAAACCTACGCTCTTAAATTGGAAAATCACCCAAACTGCTTGGCGAGGAGCCTACTAAAGGTTCCCTCTACAAGACGCTTCAACAGGATATATACCTTAGACCTGATTTAATAACATATTATTGCATGCTGTGAAAACACTAAAATTTCGATGCAGTGGCTGAGGATATCTTCTAGATATGTAAATGTAGTATTGTAATCTTAGAAAAATTACTGATAGTTTCTTGACAAAGAAAAATTCTGTAAATAAATAGATGGTAACAAAAAAAAAAATTATAATTTTGGTTGAACTATAATGAAGAGATCCTAGGTAAACCTAAAGAATATTGTATTATATAGTTATAGGCACAAATAGTGGAGACTCATTACGTGATAACGCAATCACAGTTCTAAATACAACTAGAAGACTAATAAGTCTCAAACTGAGTGCCAAATCGCTCTTGTAACAGCAAGAAAGCATCTGATAACGATGTGTTTGCGTTTGGTACTCTGTTATAAATTTCCAAATCATCACTCTGAACGGAATTATTTCGTGACTTCCCGACTATATCTAGAGAGAAGTATTTTCTATAGTCTCACTAAGATAGCAGAGCCATCATGTTAACATCCGTTTAGGCCAGAAAACGACCATTGACCTTCCATAATTAATTCTGTTTGAAAGTCCAGGCAGCTACTTTTTCTTCTTTTATAAAATAATAATTATATTATTCTTTTTCACCTATAAATAAATATATAAATAAATAAAAATGTCTGTAAGGGGTTGAGGAAATGAGTACTAGCCGATAAGGCTTTCGATCCGAAAAGGAAAATATTTAGAAAGAGGCATTTTTGAGAGCATGTGAAGGATCCATACCACTAGACTAATAAATTATTATAAAAATAGCAAAAAAGATAAATAAATGAAATGAAGAATGTTACTTACCACTCCACCCTCCCTTCCAGTACCCAAAAAGCCAATTTTTGGAAGAAGCTAAGTAAGTAATTGCGTGAGGGAAAAAAAACTACATTCAAAATACTCACAGCAAAAATCTTCGTTTAGAAGTCTATCCTATTCTGGAAAGAGTTGCTGAGTCCTTTGTCCTGATATTTACCTTGATATTTTCGAACAATCTGTACAGAGGTCCATTGATTGAGTTAGGGTGTATTTAGCGTTATGTTGTCTGCCACATTGAACCTTGTGTACAAGACTGGTGGTGTCTACAAAAGTTGGTTCTGCATCCATGATAATAATAATATGATAATATGTCTGCGTTGACACTGAGTCGATATATCCTTAGTACAACTTACCTTTTAGCATATATGCCAGTACGAGCAAAAAGGAAGCAAATTTAATAGAAAAATAGGAATATTCAGAGGGTCGCCTTAAATGTACTTAATACACTAGTGATGCCCCGACAGTCACTCCTCTATAATACATTCAGAGATAGAGAAATTAACTAAACTCTACCCCACTATACCACAGATATATATTATAAAGGCTTATAATTGGTCTAATTAGGGAGTAAACCAATCAGTTTTTAGCTAGTTCTAGATGCCAAGTCTTGCAAAAAAATCCTGTGGCAGTGCCAGGAAACATTGAGTCCACAAGACACGGGTACCTTCAGTTCTGGGTCAGTCTTACATATCAATTTATTAAATAGGGTTGTCCCGATATGTTTCACTTCCGGAGGCAGTTGCAGGTTAACTCCTCTTAGTACAGGAAATCGTAGACCTTTCTGTTTACATTACACAGTATATAAGCGCTTTCACTGGGATATACAGAAATATTCTGCCACTGTAAATGCTGCCTAAGACTCTTTACATTGTGTTTCAAGACTGACCCCCTGGGAACCCACCTTGATATCCAAGTCGAGCTTGTAACTTAGAAGGGAGTTAGTTGTCAACAAACCCCAGAAGAGAAGGCAAAACACTCCAGCCACCACTCTTCCAGCTGTTTCTAGCTCTGCTCTAAAGCTCCCGTCATAATTCAACGCCTAGAAAAAAGGAACATTTATAGAAATCTAATTTCAAAATTAAAATACGTTGAAGCCGGCAAGTGCCTGAAATGGCGCAGAGCCCACGCCCTGCCGAACCGTTGTAATTTTATGAGGTGAAATTAAATAAAATTAAATGAAAATAAAATTAGGTTAACGCTTAACTTATTTCGCTGTGTTTATTTTATTATTATGTAGATGAGACGCACAATAACCGAAAATAAAGAGACAAAGGGAGCAACTCACTTTCTCCCCTACACTCACACACACACACACACACACACACACATGCACACTTTCACACACATTATGTACTGCAGTCGCTCGCACTCAAATATACTCGCACATACACATATAAGCCCTAAGCAGGACTTATGGTTATCTGCGCATTTTATGGATATTGTCGAAAGGCGTGGTGCGGGGAGCGCTGTGTACATTAAAGAGTATGGCAGGGCAAATGAAGTCGCTCTCGACATGTGATAGCGAAATGTAAATGCCAAGATTTGTGTAAAATTACACACTTTCATTACACATTGACGCAGTTGCGTACCCCCAGCGAACGGGCGGGGAGGATGTGGAAAGGAGGCACGGTAGGAAGGGGGGCATCCTTTTCTTGCGCATCGAAACGAACGGCGAAGAATGTGCAATACAAATAGAAATACAAGAACGAATATGGCATTTTGAGAATTAATTTAATGGCGCGAATGAAAGCGAAACCCCACAATTTTATTATGTTGGCAAATGATGATAAGGCACAGTGGGGCAAACTGGCAATTCATCGAATGATTCTCTAATATAAACATTATTATTATTATTATATCTTACACCATAATTAATTATGAGTGCAAGGTGCTGGGGGAATGAGTACTAGCTACATCGGTTGTGAAAATTGCCTGAAGGGATCCTGATTACCTTGAAAAATATCGAAATTATCAGAAAGGAAATTATTGTACTAGGACCGTGCCACTTATTTCCAAGTAGTGTCCTTTCATTTTTAGATATTTCATAAATTTTTTAAACGTCGGTTTCAAAATATAATCGTCAAATGAGAACATATTTTGGTTTTGAGACGCTTTCTTCGAAATGAACTCTGCCCGAACCATTACAGTGTACAGTGATAAATATGTCGGTTTTTTGGGTGCATTGCCATATCTTTGGGACTTGTAAAACTGTGATATAATGATTTCTAACAGAACCATGAACGATCACCACCACGAGAGATGATCTTCGTCTGCGTAGCAAACTGTTTACATCTCTAGAAGAAACCTTAGAAGCATACGAAAGCACTGTTGAGAAATGTCCTCTTTGTGCCGATTAAATTGAATAAATGTCAACATGGTTCCAACGGATACAAAATGATTAAAACACTATGTGGAAAAAAATTCCAAGCACTTAATGAGTTCTCTGAATTTTTAGGTACTCTAAGATCACACGGAATACGCCTTAATTAGCCACCGAAGAGCCGACCATAAACTATTAGTGATTATTGACGATCCTCCTACAATTAACAGAACTGTGACTACTGTAATAAAGAGGAACAATTTTGGGGGAGTTCTTCACAGACCCTCCCACAATTTGGAAATTCAACCTTCTAAAGTTCCCCAATTTCTAAAAAGCCAAACGTTAGAGTGAGTCATAGGGGTTAACACAATAGGTCCTTACGGGCCGCGGTGCTAATACTCCCTGACGTATTAAATCTAAATTTAAATGTAATAAAGAGGAACCTAATGGAGGTTCAGTAATCTCACTGGATATTCATAGAAAGTGACAAACAAGCAAAATTATTATTTCTCAATCTTCTCGCTGTATACTCGTACAAATACCTTCTTCTTTTGGATACAGCGAGAAAATTGGAAAAGATTGGATATAGTAACTAGCATGCTTCCGGATCGCTTACTCTAAATTAGCACAAGAGTAGTATAAGTAGTAATAGTAGTTGCATATCAAAAGAAGATGTGCAAACAGTGGAACACTCACTCCTTTCTCCAGACTCACACTGCACATTTTAAAGAGATGATTTATGCATAATTTCAATGCTTACTTTGATTAACTTCATCTTCAATAGTGCCACGAACCTATTTAGTTATTTGATGTACTGGGTCTTCAACTTCATTATATTCTATCCACGGCATTTCATTTTGTTCATTTTATGTTCTCTTCTCACACTCGTTGACAAAGTGGATTTAAGTGCAGTTTACAATTCGAAGTGTTTCCAACCCTCGAGGAATTTTTTCAACTTAAGTTTTCTATCGTTAGTAAATTGAGAGGAGTATATATAATGTACTTGTATATACATATAATGTACTTGTATATATAATGGGGATCATGTAGTTCGATACACACTATTCATTGATCCAGTATTCTTCGTAGAGTTTTCCTCTCGATTCCTTTCCAAGTAACTCCGAACTACAAGTAAATTGAAAGAAGTTTTCTCTATAAACAAATGTTTCATAATTTCTCTTAATTTTCGTGAATTTATTCGTCATATGAATAATTTTATGCGATATAATTAAAGGACCTGTCCTTTCACAACAGGAGGCTCTACTGGGGCAAAATCTATATCGTAACGATCATAGGTTTACTATCCTTTTAAATCGCATGGAGATTCTCTTAGACTTAAGGTTAAGTATCGAACCTTAACCAGCACCTGCCAACATATCACACAATTTATTTATTAATGCTGATATTTTATTTTGAGAATTGTTGGAAGTGAAAGTTTTTACTGGTTGATCTAGAAAAGGACCAATATCAGTCAGGAATTGTAGTCACAAAAAGTGTAAGGAAGTCTAAGAGAATCTTCATGCGACTTAAAAGAATAGTAAACCTATAATAACCACATTCAGATTTTGGTTCAATTAGTGGAAGCCTTGGCGGAATTTCCAACCTTGTTGAAGAGCTCCATTCAAACTATACGCATCAAAATTGCTCCAGAGCGGGCTGTAAACTATCTTAAGAAGTCGATTAAGTTTGTTAAACCTTTAAGAAACTTTTTTAACACCGTGGCAGAACTGATTTGATGACTAGATAGACTAGATTTATTAATTTATATTTAAAAGAGTGTTGGAGACATTTATGTTACTACAATGGCGCCCCTTTCAATTTGTTTCTAAGGACGTTATGAAACTACTTTGATTCTTAATAGAGTAAACAATATTTAATCCAGATGTTAAAAAGTTGTGTCTTAAGTCCGATTACAGACCTCCAATGTTTGTGTCGCAAATCCTAAATTTATTGCTGAGAGAAAGGGAGAGGATAGCGGATACTACTATAGGTCCTGCGAGAAAATTGCTCAAACTATTTCACAACTTTTTGTAAGAGTGATGATAAGGATTTCCACCAAATTGAGAACCAAAGAGTAGAATCCAAAAAGTTCTCAACAAAATATCTCAACTCTTCACTAGTTGCTAACAAACCGTCTTGAAGCTAATTCATGACGACAATACTAACACAGTTTGAAGTCAGTTTGAAATTCGTCTACAAAACTAATTAAGAAACAGTTATGAACATAAATCACAAAATAACTGTGATTATAATTAGAAAATCCTTATGAATGATACTCTGGAGCCACAATGACTGAGAGGCTTCATTTGTTCCTAAGGAAATATTTGGAAGCATATTAGGCAATCATTACGAATTCAGAGTTACAGGACCCTGTAATTAGAAGAAACAGTTCAACAAACCAGGTCGAAGGTAGCCACGATGAATACCATGAAAACAGAGGTCAAATTTTGAGTATAGCGAAGCAAATTCTTGTCTATTTGATGTCGGCTCATCAGGACCTGATAAATTAAAAGTAGGATATCGTGTTAGCACTATTCCAATTGAAAATCAATAAAAATACTGGCATTATAAACATATCAGTACCGTCAATCGAAGTGGTCATCTCTCTATGAATGAATGAATGAATGAAAATAAAGAGGGAAAATGTATCTCGACCAATTTGATCTATTGCACTCCTCCTGCATGTACCTATTAAAGGTATTCTATTAGTCCAACAGTTCTAAGGAGGCTTAGTATTGAATTGGGGTTCGTTGCCCCAATCTGTCTGCCCTCGGGCCAGAAATGCCCCAGATATTTCTTCCTACTGCGAGCTATGGCTTCGCAGTGCATTAGAAGGTGCTCTGGTGTTTCTTCTGCATACATGCACCTACCTACACGTATTTACTGGTGAGGGTCCCAGTTTCATGAGGTGGCCTCTTAAACGACAGTGGCCTGTGAGGTAACCTGTCATCTTTCTTATAGAGGACTATTTTGCATTGTTTGAAAAGGCACAAATTTTTCATATCTTAAAATATATGAAACTAAACTAGATGCCTAATACGTCTGCTTATCCTATCGTCCTTGTGAAATTAAGCAAGGTTTTAGAAGTTTAATCACTACCAGCAAAGAACTTCAACTCCAAGAAAAGAAGCATTGTAACACTAAGCCCTGGGTAGGATTGGGAATCTCCTTCTGCCTAGGCTACGGCAGACCAACGACCTCCGCAAACCCCTTGAAATCAATCAACTCAACTCCATTCTATGCAAATGAAATTGTTGCGAACATGGCCTTCATTTCCTTCCACAGTGCAGTGGCGAGCATGGGTACAGTTATTTTCATTACCCCCGTTCACTAAGCCACAGGGTGCTGGTGTGTCCTCTGAGTGACATTTCAATTTGATTACCTTGTATTTTAAAGTAATTTCGCTACTTGCTTTGCCATCATTTACAAAACCGTAATGACAGTAACAGTAACGGCGTGCATCCACACATTTGAATCACCGAAGGAAGCGGAAACGACGAGGTCCGGAACCATAAAACTTAATGCCAGGGGATCATACAAAATTGAATTAAATTAAATATAAAAAATAGCAAAGTAATTGCTCAAAGTAATTGCTTAATGTAATTGGATTGAAGTTTCATTCTCTCTACAATATTTATTCGAATACTTGTATATATTTCTTACAATCATAGAGAGCAGAGCTGATGAATGTACCATCGTAGATGGCAAATTTATAATGGGCGATTATAAAAATTCACATTTTCTCATTTCGAAGCGAGTTTCTAATTAAAAGTTCCAAATGAAATTCTCCTACGTAATAAAAAATAAAATTAGCTTCTCTACTGCTTAATCCTGCCTAATCCCGCCAGGTTGTTTTAATTTTTGATTTTCATACGATACAAAGCAGAGCGGAGGGCGAGCGCGCGCACACACGTTCCACGGAAGATGGATTGAAATGAAACAGAGAAATTCAGCATAATTTGTACAAATTAGCTGTAACACCCCACTCCGACCCGGCAAGGCATGCCACAAACTGCCAGCAGCGCCAGCAACAACGGCAGCCAGTGTGGCCAGATTGAACTGAATTAGTGAAATTGGCATAGAATATGCTTAAGCGTATTCAAAGCCGGAGTGTGTACTCGAAGAATATAATCGCAATCGAGTTTTTCGCAGTCTACAATGTTCGGTCAAAGGATCAATATGAAATGGATCAAGAATCAAAAGGAAATGGATCAAGGACCAAAATGAATTGAGCCAACTCCAATATTATTCATGAGTTAAAAATGAATTAAAATGTAATATAATGAATCAAAGCGTACGATGTCGGTAAGGTACACTTTAATAGCCGTTTAAATTTCATTTGGATACTTGGAGTCGGAACCAAGGTCATTTCTGTTTTATTCCAGTTAAATTTCTTCTTATGGAATTAATCGAAAGGACTCGCATTTCCACACTCTTGACTTAACTAAACTCAAAATCCGTCATTTTATGGCGGAGATGCAACCTAAAATATACAAAAAGATGACAGAAACTTTACGAAAGTGATTCAAATCGAACCAGAGAGATCAATTGAGTGCTATTTTAGTCCAAGTCTGAAAGCAGGGATCAAATTTTTTATGCAAATCTGTACTTTCATTCAATTTGTTTCCGAAACTTTGAGAGTATTCAGTTCAGAAGTTCGATATTCCATTAGCATTAGTGCGGGATTATCTAAGAAAAACAATTTCTAACAAATTTTCAGATATTTCGTTGTTGATAACTTTTGAAAAAAAAAATTTATATATTTAATATTAAATACTTATTATTTAATAATTGTTTTTACTATGTAAGCTTTAATAAAAAAAAAAAAATATTTTAAAAAAATAAAAAATAAATATGAAAATTTAAAAAAAAATTTATAAAATTTGTTTAAATTAACAGCAATTCATTTATGAACTAGTTGAGAAAATAGTTACTAATTTTCTACGACAAAGATCTAGTCCTAAGTAGGTCCTTTTCAATTGTACTCAATTGTCCAAACTGTTCTCCATTGTAAGAGCAGAATGTCCATCAAAGAACACAAGGGAAAAGAAACTATTTTTCGCTGCCAGCGTCCGTAGCGGACACACCACGATTTTGAGTGGATTCACCACGATTTTGAGTGGATTCAACACGATTTTGAGTGTGTGTACAACGTCCGTTTGCTTTATTTCGCTGCTTTGCCGTTTCACATTTAAGTTTCTTTAATCTGTATACTCTGATGTCCACTCTCTGAAGTTCCAACGAGATAGTATCAAGATTTATTTCTGGTAATATCAAAGAAAACACAACGTCACTACCGACTTAGTCAACAATGAAATTAGGGAGAAAAAGATGGGAAGAGTAAGGATAAACGATTGGAGGAATGAGTACTAGCAACTGAGGCCTTCGAAGAGAAAAAGCTTTAGAATGAAACATTTTTCAGACCAACGTTATAGTGATATAATAAGGAACTTTAGTATACCAGAATTGCACGCCAATGGTGTAATGAACATGTGGTTCCAACAGGACGGTGCCACATGCCATAGATAGATAGATAGATATATTTAAGGGTGTTATACACCGCGACCTGAAAGATCTATTGTGTTGCCTCTATTTATTTGAAAGATGAGGATAGTCTCATCAATAAATCTTCTGTCAGGTTAATTTCGCCACATGCCATACTGCTAGAAAAACCAAGGGAATTGTTAGGAGAAATGTTTCCACAACAGT
The DNA here is from genome assembly GCA_920105625.2 of Clusia tigrina. Classification (NCBI taxonomy): domain Eukaryota; kingdom Metazoa; phylum Arthropoda; class Insecta; order Diptera; family Clusiidae; genus Clusia; species Clusia tigrina. The sequence continues at coordinate 208,250,610 of OV050031.1, forward strand.
TGGTTTCGAAACCAGGTGATTTTGATTGGCCTCCACGGTCGCCCGATTTAGCTGCTCCCGACTACTTTTTATGGGATTATCTTAAAAGTAAGGTTTATGCAAATAAGCTAGAGAAACAGAACAACTTAAGAATAACATTAGAGAAGAAATTAACATGATACAGGAAGCCGCCCTCTGTGGCTCTAGTGGTAAGCATGCTAGACTCCAAAATGCTTCTTTCTATAAAGTCCTTTTCTCTTCGAGTCGAAAGCCTCTATAGCTAGCACTCATTTCCCCAACACCTTGCACTCATAATTAATTATGGTGTAAGATATAATTATAATAATAATAACATGATACATGGTGAAATGTGTGAAAAAATGATGAAAAATGTAATCAAAAGAGGCCAATAGAGGCGGACATTGGGCAGACATTGTTTTACATAATTCCAAACTTTAGATAAATAACCTGTACACATTAAATCTACTTTCGCTTATTTAAAAAAATTTTATAGGCAAAAAAAGTAGGAAACCTCTCAAGTGGACACCTTGTATATTTCCTATAGACACCTATAAAATCTTCATGCGTAAATACTAACTGGAAGTCAATAAAATTTTAGTATCCTCATCATGACTTATAAATAAACCTAATCAAACATATTATTTCCAACACAGCCACCCTCTGTGGTCTAGTGGTAAGCATGCTAGACACACACCCCGAGGGTCGCAGGTTAAAATCCTGCCACGGGCTTGGTCTCAAAAATGCTTTTTTCTATAAAATCATTTTCTCTTCGAGTAGAAGGCCTCTGTAGCTAGGACTCATTCCCCCAACACCTTGCACTCATAATTAATTATGACGTAAGATATAATAATAATAATAATAATAATTTCCAACACACTCGTAATACATTTCTCTAAAACCATCTGGCAGCTCTGTGGCCAACAGCAGCGGCAGCGGTAATGGCAGAGGTAGCAACATGCCACGCCATTCATTTGTATTGTATTTTTTTTTCTCTTTTGAATTCCGCTTTGAGGGATAAAACTACTTAATCCACCTAAAACTGAAAGTGACTCCTAAAAACTGGAAAACTGAAACTGATGCGTTTGTTGGTTGCTTTTTTGACATATGGGTTCATTCCTGCTGCCGCCACTGCCACTGCCAAATCCGTCGCCTCTGGTGCTGGTGCTGGTGCTGATGGTGGTGCTGGTGTTGGTGTTGGCAGTGGTGGAACTGGTGCTGGGTGCCGCATATGAGTGAGTGGGATTTGCTTCTGAACACAGCCAAGTTGCATGCGGACTGTCAAGTATACAACTAAAAATAACCCTCCACCGAATGGAAACAAATATCGCGCGTCGTGGCGAGACGATCTAATTGACGAATTAGCTCTGTGCATTTAAAATAATTGAAATGATTAATAAAGAACAAATTCACTTTATGTGAAATCTGCAGTAAATCCAATTATGAAAATGGGAGCCGTTTTTCCACGTCATTATAAACAGAAAAAATTGAGCTTTCAAACTGAGCTTGAAATGTGGAGAATTACTGGAGTTCACAAAGGAGGAGTTTTCAGGAGAGAAGTAAAACTGAATAAACAGATTCTCACAAAATTTGGAAAATATGTTGTAATATATAAATCAGAATGCTGAGAAGACTTTAGCAGGTGTTTCAAAAATCAGTTCCACTACTTGATTATTTAAGAAAAAAATGGTGTCACTCTGGGATTACGTTTGGTCTCAATTTTAATTGCATTAAAAGAGAGACTGCTCTAAAAACTTCCAAACGAAACATTCCTTAGTTTGGTAACTCCAAATTATCCTTTTGCCATAGTACCCACTTTGAAGGAGTCACAAATCTCACAAAAGATGACATTGACTGAAATTTTGCCAACAACTTTGTGCTTCTCAATCCTTCACATTTTCTTGTACCATCCAAGCAGTCCAAGTGTTGAATCGACTCCAGAAGTAGCAAGACTCCATAGAGCTCTTGCGAAAATTAGAGTCGACTTAAAGGTGACTTTGAGATCTGAGGATGGGACGTTCACGGCGAATGAAGAGGATCGCACTCTCCTTTTGCTGCGTGTGAACTTTCCTGGGAACTCGATCCAGATACCGCCATCTTCGCAGATGGATGCTCTTTCTAGAAGAGAAAGCAAAATTGGCTGGAAGGTGGCTAAAGAAATTATGACTACTGAGAGGTTGAGATGGGCAATCAGCTCCACTCAGCCATACTAATCACCGGGTGCAGATGGTATCTTCTCAATCACTCTCCAAAGAAGCGGCGAGGTACAAACAATAGAGGAATAGATAATATCGCTTCCAATTGGATACGATCTTTATTCAACAGTAGATTGACTGAAGCTGAAGCAGGTGACGAAACTGTTAGTCAAAGTCAATAAAGGATGTCCGCAGGGTGGGGTATTATCACCCATTTTGTGGAGCATAGTAGTGGATGATCTTCAAGTAAAACTCACAAATCTGGGCATACCATGTCAAGGATATGCGGATGATATTGTGATAATAGCTAGAGAAAAATCTGAATCCACCCTTTGTAATATCCAGAGGGGCTTATTAGCAGCTAGTGAATGGTGCAGTGGAACAGGATGGAAAATCAATGCCTCGAAGACCACCATTGCGCTGTTTACTAGAAAAATATCCTTACCATATATGAAACCTATTCTTCTAAATGGTGCACAGGTCGATATTAGCTCTGAGACTAAATACCTCGGAGTAATTTTCGACAAAAAGCTATTTCGCATCATTTCCTCTTTCTACAAAACTATTTCAATATTATTTTGCATTATCCAGATTTATGAGTATGATGCCCTTCCAATGGACTAAGCGTATCCAATTCATATTTGTCACTCCTATCTTTGCTTTTATCTCGGTGATTTCTATAACTAAATCTTGTACGGTGGCCCCTGGGCTACATGGAAGTGAGGTAAGTACAATCAGTCCGTATTTTCTGTGATGAAGACCAAATTTATATTAAAACTCTGGAAGAATGCGATCATTCCTCCATTTCTTCGAGTCCTATTGGCTTTTCAACCTCATTCATGCCCATTATGAAGTTAGGAATCAAACCCAACTGCTTATAGATTTTCAATTATCTCAATATAATTCGGGTTAAACCGATACCGGTACTATTTATTCGAAGATGATTTAAAAAATACCTCCTTAGAAATAAAGTAAGGGACGGAATGAGACCATGGCGATACTGGATCCAAATACCTCAACACTCATTCACAACAACAACATTAATCTTTCTAGAAACGGAAATGAATTGGAAATTTTACACCCATATTGGGCACTAAGTTTAATTTTGTACCAAGTGATGGCTTTCGAATGGTGTCGTGGAAGTCCAAGTATAATTTCCGGCCTGTTTATTTTAGAATACACAAGTCCAGAAGTTTCTTAGAAAACAAATCAAACAGAAAGATCCTTGACAAAGAAAGAAAATACGCAATAAGTACCTACAAGTGTTCATGAATGGCAGAAGTTATCAAACGAAACCCACTAACATACTGTAAGCAGGCAAAGTTATTAGAGAAGTCGTATAAAGTGTTGAAGGAAAACATGGTAAGTTTGATTCCTATATAGAATGAGTGATTATGGATGTCTTGAGCGGTGCCTCTATAAATATAATAATGATAATATTAAAGGTGGCCCTAATTGCGAAGGGGCTGTATTAAGCTGCTGAACTCTTTTTAGTCACTACCCTAACTATCAAGAGGAGAGGTATAACGAGCCACATTAAATGGAGAATGTTCTATCACAGGACAGGAAGCATGATTTGCAGAATCGTAAGACATGTGTGAGTCCGTTTGAAATATGAACGCAAATCCTGTGCGAGATTCAAGAAGGAATAGGACCAAAAGAGATAGAAACTTATGATGCGCTTGAAGGACTTATGACTTGAAGAACGACAGGGAATGTGAACATAATGTTGATCAATCGGTGTCCCTAAGTGATAGTACCTAAGGTGAAATGTTTTTAGGGGATTTGCGTTCAACCATATTTCTGACTTTTTCTAAAATGTGTCAAATCTCACAAGCAACGAATCACACGAGGAATTTCCGATCTAGTCTCACAAGTGACAAGGAAAGCGGGGCAGCAATCAACACGGATGATTGATGACTCTATTTCTATTTTTAGAAAGAACACTTTCGTGCCAATTTTGGCACTTGATTTACTACTGCAGATCGCAGTAGAATTATAAAAGAGGAAAAGGGTTTCATCAACACTGCAGGGAATAATATTTAGACAACAGCAATTGTGAACTTTTGTTTCACTTCTCCTTGAATGGGTGCTTTTTATTTTTTTCACTTTTCAAATTCTGTTTGTGTGCAATCTGGTCCTTTTTGTGCCCTCCCCCTGCCAGGCTCTGACAAATGGACACACACATTTTCAATTTCGATTATATTCAAAACATTTGCCCTTGATTGGACATTTAACTGTAATCCCGCTGACTTAGTCGCCCTGCTGTCGGACTGTGCCGCGCTTCCGTTTTGACTTTACAGTTCGTGACTTTTGTGTGATTCGACGCTGCTCCGCCGGGGCGCAGTCGACGAACTGAATGCTACACGTTTTCCATTCAAGCGCAACATGGCGTTTCCTTTTGTCTCAGCGACCGAGGAAATTCGAATCCTTCTGTTTAATTGAGTTGCGTCTTCGGAACGCCTAAGACAACAAACAAAGCTGCAGGATGCCGCAGTATTGAACTGAAATGTAGTTGCCCCCATTTTTCTCCTCTTCAATTCTGTTTTTCATTCATTTTCCGGCCATTATTTTTTTTTTTTGGTTTTTTTGGAGAACCTCAAACGTCAGCGTTGCGTGACCATTCGTGTTCGCTCCGGGCTGTAGTTGCTGCAATTGTTTCACTTGGCCGCACTGACACCGTTTCCAATTTGCCTGTTTGGATCCGTTCATATTTTCATTGTGAGCGACCACGCGCCTAGGATAATGAGCGAGGCGTCCTCTTCGTTCCAGCAGACTTCGCTTCGATTGACACATCAGTATGCAAACAAATCAGAGAAGTAATGGAGCAGTTGCTGCGCTATTTGCCCCTCTTCACGCCTCATTTTTATGTGAATTGAAATTTAAATTTGAAAAAATGAGTGCTCGCGATGTTCAGCCAAGTTTCCGGTATGATGCTCCCGCCATATTTCATACGAAACAATTGAGCGTGTCAATTCTGTTGTTTCTGGGCTTAAGGGAAGCGCGTGTGCCATGAAATTGGTATATAATTAGTTTGCACACCAACTCCAATAATCTCAAGTGCGACAGATACCCCAAATTTGAATTGCGCCCGCTCCTCCAATTTCATATTTTATTCACATTGTTTTATTTTTAGATACAATGAAATTTTTCTATTCCTCTTCTTATTGCGCTTATTTTCTGAACTTTATTCCGGAGTGCTCTAATGGCACTTTCCGATTTCTTTCCTTTGAACACCGATTTCTCTCCTTGTATACCGATTTCTTTCCTTGAACACCGATTTCTTATTTTCATATTTAGAAGCATCGATTTCCATCCTTTTTGTTACTCTGTTTAACAAAAGTGTCGTTCTTCCTCACTCTTTTCGGCACTTTTCATCCCTTTTTGCCTCCTCCACTTCCTCGATTGTAATTCCATGCACATTTTTTCGGCCATCCTCGCTCGCTAACTTTTCAATTCCTAATTATAATTAGCGAATCGGTTGTGTTCATAAATATTAAAAAGGTTCTTATTGTCATCACCGGCGACATAGCATGCATAATTAACTGACTTGTAGTTATTACAGCACAGCTGGCCCGCCCACTCGCTACGCCATCTTGTTTACCCAGCATCCTTTTATGTAAACACCGAAATTGTAGCAACGCAGCGCTGAGCAATTTATGAATTTTGCATTTTTAATGTAATTTGTGCGATTCATGGCGTCGTGTCGCACCCCTTCCACCCCACTCTGCCTCCTACCCCTTTCGCTGGAGTGAGGCATGCTGTGTGAATTATTTTCGGAGGATACAGCAGCTTCGTTGTGCGATTGTGCGGCAGACATTTGCACGTAATCTTCATACATTAATAGAATTTTCATTTCATGTTTCCAATTTATTGGTGAGCAGAGCTACTGCGTCAATGCCGCACTTGGGTGGCATTGTCATCCTTGTGTTGCATGAAATTTCTAGCTACACACTCCACTTACACAAATATATATACTCGTATATGTATAGGTATATAAAGCAATTACACAGATGAAATAAGTTATATCAGAAAGTGTTTATAGAGACATTGGTTGAACTTAGAAGGGAACCCATGTAGAAGCATAACAATGTTTTCCATGGATTACATAACGTAGCTTCCATATGCATGGAATAGCAAATAATAACAAATATTTTTAAATGAAAATGGCTTCATTGTTTTTCAAAATATTCCCCTTGATGATCAAAACACTTCTGCATTCGTTCAAACCATTTTTCATAGCAGTTTTTCCATTCCTCTTGAGACACATCCAAACAATCGTTTTTGAACGCTTCAACTGCTTCTTCGGCGCTCGTAAATCGTTGCCCACGCAGTTTACCTTTGATATTCAGGAACAAGAAGAAGTCATTGGGTGCCAAATCAGGACTGTACGGAGGATGAGTCATCAATTCGATGTTTTGACTGCTCAAAAATTCACCTGTTTGACGAGATGAGTGACAGCTCACATTGTCATGATGGAGAATGATTCGTCTTTGGCGGTTGGTTGTACGAATTTCTCCAAAGACTTCCGGCAAACAAATGGTCGTGTACCACTCAGAATTGACCGTCCTACGTTGCTCAAGCGGAACAGTGGCCACATGACCCATTCGGCCGAAGAAACAGGCGACCATTTGCTTGGCTGTGCTTCTTCCACGAGCAACTTTTGTTGGATTTAGCTCGTCTTGGAATACCCACATGGTCGATTGTTGTTTTGTTTCCGGCTCATACGCATATATCCATGATTCGTCACCTGTCACGATTTTATACACGTCTTTTGAAGCACCACGGTCGAACTTTTTTATCATTTCCTTACACCAATTGACACGAGCCTTTTTTTGAGCGATTGTCAAATTATGTGGGATCCAACGCGAACAAATCTTTTTTACAGCCAAATGTTCATGCAATATTGAATGTATGGAAGTGGAAGTAATGCACCAGGTGGCCTCTATCTCACGATATTTCACATGACGACCTTGCATTAACAGTTCACGCACTGCATCGATGTTTTGTGGCACAACAACCGATTTTGGACGACCTTCACGGAGTTCGTCGGTGACCGAACTACGACCACGATTCAATTCACTATACCAGCGATCTACTGTGGTTTTTGGTAGTGCTTATTATTTATACAAAGTTCATCGACACATTCTTGTTGAGTTCATCGACTCATTCTTGTTGAGATAATCCACGTCGAAAGTTGTGAAAAATAATCCAACGAAACCTTCTCTTGAAATTTCCATTTTTTGGCCAAATTGATTTTCTTAACTCACTGTAAACAAAACAAATAGCACTTGTACATCAACACGTTGTGAGTACGTATATGCTAAAAAATGTCAAACTTTATTATGGTGTTGCCAGATATGAGCTATTGCCATTAGTGTTGCCAGTTCTCGAAATATAAATAGTACCCCTCGTATTTCTGTTCATATTATTCAGAAGGTTGAATTACATAGTTCTAAGGACAAGAATCCTGACACCAGATCCATTGTATAGGGAAGCAGTGCATACCATTTGTGGAACCATTTCTTTTATTTGCCTCTGTAGTTTGGAAATATAGCTTTTAGTCAAATTGTAGAATTCTTGGGATACGGTTGGAAAAAATTTAAGTCCTTTTGGATATTCACATTCTTAATGTACCAAGGTGCCTTGGTAATTGTACGAAAAGCTTTAGCTTAAACTCGTTGTAGATTTTCGACATTAGAGGGACATGCTGTACCCCAGAGCTGGATACCATAACTGCGCATAGGCTTTATCATGGCTTTATAGAGTACAACCCTGTAATCCAATTAGAGTTTGGATTGCCTATTTAAGACCCAGCTGAGTTCAATTGTTTTTAATTTCATCTGGGTGACTTAGGCGCTGATATGTCTCGCCAATGTTAGTCGGCGATTAAGGTGCATTCCCAGATTTGTTGGTATCGAACGATTGAGGGATAGGCTTTGAGTTTATCTGTACTGGGAGACACGTTTATTTACATACTATAAAACTTAGATACATGCATTTACTTTCGTTAACGTTGATCCTCCAAGAAGCCAAGCAGTTCTGCAGTGTATTGAGGTGGTCTTGGAGTTGTTTGCATGCTACATTTCGATTCGAATGAGAACACAATTGGCTGTGCCGTCCGCAAACATTGATGTGAGGGTTTTGCCATTGGTAAGCATGGAGCGTGTGTAGTATGTATAGAAGGGGGTCCAGTACACTACCTCGAGTGACTGCAGCTTGAATAGGGTATTATGCTGAGATAAAGCTTTTGTGTTTTATGACGAATTTTCAACACGATTGTGGTAGGCCGAAGCGCCGACGAAGAAGGAGGACTCCAAGAAAAAAGACTTGTAGGTTTTTAATAAATGGTATCGCAGATCTTATAATCTCAGGACAGTTACCTCCACCATAAGTCAATCCTTTCCCGATCGTCTATCCCAATTAATTATATTAATTGTGTAATTACCGCAAGTTTATACAAATGTGTCACAACAGGAGTTGTGAAATAGTCCAGTAACAGATAGTAGAACGGGTCATATGATGTTATCATCATAAAAGTGAAGAATTTCGACCGTAATTTGATTTCAACTTTTCTCCAGAGTTAAAAGAATTACGCTTTATGCGGATTTAGATTTCTATAACTGAAAATCTCTGTAGGATATTTGGATAAAATGGCTGACATCCCTCGGGTGGCCCCAATTAGCACAGGTGTATTTTTGATGTCATATCCTAGCGATCCTAAATATAGTGCTATGCTATGAATTACAAACTGCCGAAATTTTTTATATACTGAAAGGTCTAGTCTAGAGCAAGACACTCCAGAAAAGGACTTTCGAAAAATTTGAGTCGCGAGGGCCGGGCAATCACAAAGAAAGTGAACAACTATTTCTCTTTCTTGTGGGTCTTTCCAGTTTCGGCAATGGACATTGAACGGACTGCCCATTTCTTCTGGAGTGCGTGCTGATAGGCCAATGTCCCGTGCAGACAGCGATAAGGTTGCTAATGGTGTGTCTTGGTTTATTAAGAAGATGATTTGTACTTCTGGCACTGTAATTAGGTAGGTAGGTAGGTAAGGCGGCCGCCCGAAGGGCGCACTTAGACCAACATTGACCCTTTGTGATACCGCATGAGACATCAGGTCCCATCCCTTTCAAAGGTCCAGCCATTTGGAGCTTTTAATGAAGCAGTTGATGGAGCTAATCTTTTTTTGAGATTTCTCCCAAAGAGTCCAGAAAGTAGTCGCCTAGGAAAGTCCTTTTGGACAGCGCTGGACACGTGCACAACAGGTGAGCAATGGACTCCTGCAGAAGTCGTTAGAGGCGATCCCCAGCCTACACCCAAGTGTGCCTAGAGTCCAGTGTCCCGTTAGTACGCTAATCACGGAACCTATGCTTTGTCTATTTAGAGCCACTAGTCCTTAGAGCGCTTGGCACTGTAATTAGGGCACGTCATTCTCGAAATGGCACATGTCATGCGTCAAGGAATATGACATCGAAGCAAACCAACAATCATCGGAATATTGCTTCTCACACAAGCCAAATCCCAAAAAATCACGACAAAGTAGATCCAAAATCAAGTTTTTGTTCACTGTTTTCTTTGTTTGCTGCGGTGTGGTCCTCTCCGAACTTCTTCCACCAGGCCAAACAGTAAATAAGGAGTATTATGTGAACGAACTAAAGCGACTTGAGGGAGAATGTTCGTCGCAAGAGGTCGGAATTGTGGAGGAACAACTCGTGGTTTATTCACCACGACAATCCACTTATTTGGCCATTCCGCATGCTCCGTATTCACCTGACATGACCCCGTGTGACTTTTTCTCGTTCCCACTACTCAAGTTACCACTTCGCAAAAACGTTTTAAGACGATTGAGGAGATGAAGGAGTATTCGCAGAAGGAGCTGAAGGAGATTCCAAAACCGGCCTATGATAAGTGTTTTGAAGATTAGAAGAAGCGCGAAATGTGTGTATTGATTACTAAGGAGATTACTTTGTAGGGAACAAAATAAATAAAAAGAAGTTTAATTGACAAATTCCGGGTACTTTTTGAACATAAGATACTTCTAATAAATTTATCAAAATTATATGTATACTAGGGCATATATTCCTTCTATAATGTGAGGGCAAATAGTACTGTTAACATTCGAAGGGAACTCGTAATAAGTACCAAATCCCCCACTCATATTAGCCCAGTCATATAAATTCTCACAAAGAATGAGTTCAACTGTGAATTGACTCATTTTCTCAATCATAATGTATGCGACCTTTGAAGTGATTTTTGTATATGGGAAGAGTGGTAATTATTTCAAACGGAGACAGTTTTAGGCAGCATGTTAGCGCCAGCGACCGCCAGATGTCGCAACCAACACATCCAAAATGGTTGTGAACTACACTAAGAGGTGTAGTTGAGTGGTTGCTCTCGTGGTGTAAAGCGGCAACTGCACAAAGCTTTTCACACCCTCGGAAATCTTTCAAAACTCTTTGGAATACTTTAAGCACACCCTGCTGCCAACTCATACAGGGTGTTTGGTAAATGAATATGATGCTTCAGTAAAAACTAGAAGATTTTATGAGATCCGTCGGTTCGTTTTACCATTTGGCAGATATGAATAATTTATAGTCATTTATTAGAAAAAGCTCCACTTGTGAAGTGAGCCTCCTCCGGCACGGGTAATCATACTAACGTTAGGGCCCGGTTTATAACGATATATCACATACTTATATAAAGCATTTGGCCTATGACAATATGAAATGTCATGTCGGGACCAATGTCATCAATTTGGAATATCTTCCAGCTCGTTTTCAAATATATCAACTTCATAAAATTCCTCATCAAATTGGGACCTAGATTTATAGTTGGAGGGGACTGTCTTGCACAGCATCCTTCCTTGGTATAGTGATTTGTAAATCCCAAAGGTCGAGAACTATGCAGGTGTATAAGGGATAAGAACTCATCAGTTCTTCTTAACAGAAAACCAACGTATTGGCTGTGAGGCTATTCTATTTAATAGATTTTGTGGTGTTTGGTCAACGTAACAGATAATGGATGCATTAGGAACCTATGATTTAAGTGCAGATGCCTCATATCATGGAGTGTTGAGATTTCGATGTCTTGCTTCTTGGAAATCCGTTTCAAATACAATGTGAAAAGCATTCAAGTAAGTTTTCTGAATACGATGACATTAGTTCGAAAATAATGGAAACATTACCAAAGGCGAGATTAGTATTTCCACCTAGTAAAGTACTATATAATACTAAGTAATGAAACTAAGCTCAACACGCCTATAAACCAGAAAAAGAAAGTTCATAGTTTCAGCATTATAGTTTATTGAATTGTTTTCAAGAATATTCCAAATAATTCTTTAGAACCGAATACGGAAATGAACACCATTACAAATGCCTGACTATCAATTTGATTTAAATCGTTAACATGGAACAGGGGAGAGATACCATTAAGTCGTTAAAATCGGCTAAAAGCTTGACTAGTTGCATTCTGATTGGGTCGCAGGTTTGAATCCTGCCACGGGCTTGGTCTCCAAAAATGCTTCTCTCTATAAAATCCTTTTCTCTTCGAGTCGAAGGCCTCTGTAGCTAGTATTCATTCCCCCAACAGCTTCCACTCATATTTAATTATGGTGTAAGATATAATAATAATAATAATAATAATAATAATAATAATAATAATAATAATACGTTCTGATTCTTGTACAACTATGTCCATTTCTATTACAAAAGTTTTGAGAATATCTGGATATGGATGTTCCAGACGAAACTTATTCAGGAAGTCAAAATTTGACCAGTCGATACATCATCAGTAAAGCTGAAATTAGTGTCAATATTCACTCGATCAGCATACAGCTGTGAATTGACGGAGCCCCACTGGACATAATCCAGAGATATAAAACCGTTAAACCAGTTGACAGGTTAATTTCTCCTACTCACCCTGCCTCCAAATTGTAATTCCAGTAAGTCAATGGTTGCGGTCGCCGTAGGTATGACCACCGTGCTGGAGTCATCACATCATTGTTGGGATGAATTTCATATATATTTTTGAAAAAATATGGATTAATCAAGGTCCTGTAATGGTCATCAACGGCTGTACTGAGAGTTCCAACTTCATTTTAAAAGGAGCATGATTTCAACAGGATATTAACTTATCCGGATATGTAATTAGTAGCACCCAACCACAAATAATTATAATTGCATTCCAACTAATTTGCAATTTTATATTATTTTATTTTTCTACATTAACCAATTCCTTTTTATAGTTCGTTAAATTTTTGGAAGTTTCTTTGCTATCATCCTTCCTGCTGTCTTTACCTAAATACCGATTTTCTACCTTAAGATTTGACCTTAAGATTTTCTCTTGCAGATCAAATTTTCAAAATTTCGACTTGTCTCTATTTTCTCCAAGGACTTGAGTTGCGCTGTTAAAATCTGAAGGAAGTAATATTTCTGGCATTGTTTCGGTGAATGCGTAATTGAACACAATTTCTTTCCACAGTGAACTGACAATAAATTAGTTCCTATTGGAGATTTCTTCTTAGATTTTCTTCGCGCACAGTTCCAATAATATCATAGGTTCAATCCAAACTGGATACTAATAGTCCCCTTCGAATCTCCCAATATTTTCTCAAACCTTCCCGCTTAAATTCCTCGACTATACCCACTTACCCAGTTATTCAAATTCATGTATTTAATTCATATATTTTCAGTTTATTTCATATTTCCTAAAATAATATTCAACAAATTAAAGAAGAATTTGTTAATTAAATAAAATCTAACTACGCTAAAAAGAGTGCCAAGTAGACTATCAAGTACAGTTCCATACTTGTTGAAACTTGAGGTGCTGCTTTAAATCCCAATAGGGGTGTTATAGACTAACGACGGCTTCCCTACGCAAGCGTAGGCCCGTTGCAACCATTTCTGAAACGGTATTCAGCGTATACAATGCCTGAAAAGAGAGAGAGAGGAAGGAAAACAAAGTCAGTCCAACTTACGAAGAGAAGTGGAAAAAGTGGGCTTGCTCACCAGTATTGTGCCAGTGATAGAGAGCGACTAAAATGAAAAAGTGCCACCAGTTGTGTGAATGCCCGACGAAGTCGACCTTCCCAGTGAGCCAGCGCTCAGGAATTTTGGCACTGTAGAAAACAAAGGCGATGACACAGAGGGCGTACATGACGATAATGCGTGGCACCATCAACTGTGGACGAGTGAAATATACATCAATATGGGTTCAGCACATAGAGATCACTTTAGAACTTACCCGCACCAGCTCGTTCTCCAAGCCACCCATAATGACAGTCCAATGGGCCAGCGGAACAACACCATAGGCGGCCCACGCCAGCATCACCACAATCTTAGCATCTAAAGACACATTCAGTTTGGGTATTTGTATCACAATCGCCAGTGCGAACATGCCCAAAGTAATCACAGAGTAAACTATTCTAGGAGTCTGGAAGAGAATAAATAACCAGAGTATTAATATTGGAGATCAATGGAAAAGATTGCACACAAGTTTCACCTTAAAACACCAAAAGGCGTAATACATTCCACTTATGTAGATGGCGACCAGAGACAGTGATATGCCCAGGAAGTCAACGGACAGAAATATGTCGTAATGCTTCTCCGATTTGCAGGAGAATATGTGGTAAATTGAGGACAGCAACATGCACAGGCAGAAGCAGGCCAACAGACAGACCACCAGCACCTGGTCGCTGAGATCGGCGTGGGCCTTCAGAAATTGATAATCGAATATAGCCAAGCCGATAAAGAGCAGGCAGCCGAAGAGATGACTCCAGATGTTGATCTATAAAATGGTAATGAAAAAAATGAGTATATATGAAGGAATTTTAAGGGAGACAAAATACGCACCGTTTCATTTGTCCACCAGAACACGCTCTGCAGACACAATTTGGTGGAGAGGAATGTACGATAACCGCGGCGAATGTACGGATTGAATTTCAGATGATCAGGCGCCTGGAAATACCAATAAATTTGAATGTATATGGAGATTTTCTTAAGGTTAATGTTATGGAGACGAAGGCCTAAGTAAATATATTTATCTTTGAAGCAGACTTCCATTAGAAATGATACCGAGTAATTCCAATAGAGTTCTGTCCTATCGCTCTGAGTGAAGTTTGTTCAAACACCCTTAAAAAACTTGACTGGGAATCAATCCATTGAAACATGAACATACAAATACGCAGAAGAAACTGAGGGTCACACCGAAGACTATATCAAGGAAGTGTTTCGATGTCTGTATTAATCGTACGCATAAGTGTTTCGGATCAAATGTGGTCTACTTTGAAGTGGACAAAAGGATTTTCGATGGATAAACTAATTTCTATATATTATTGAGCAATTTCCTGTATTGGTTTGAAGGGCTGTTTCTGGTAATAGTGCAAGAATATCTTATTGTTTCATATTCTCAAGAAGTAATGCATATATCGTCTGTCTTCTGTCTTCAAATATGTATAAAATATAGCTAAATATGTCTTTCTATCTCCGGTTCTAATTGTGGCCTTCAACTCCAGGTAGGTGGCTCATTATTATGCTATTGAACTGAAATTATCCCCTATTGTATTTAAAGTTCCTTAAACCCTATCTATGTAACAAGCTCCTAGCTACAGTATAAACTATAGTTGAATATGGTAGTGAACCCGTCACATCCCTCCTAAAATGAAAACAGTCTTTGATTCTATTAAGATATGCTTACATCGTCATATAATCATCGTCATTACTATCACCGACAAAGAGCATGGGTAGGAAGTACAATTGACTGTGCCCCATAATTGATGGAATTCTGGAGATCTTTTAAATATGTTGTAACTATACTTTATTCTATCTGTACAAAACTGCAATTACAATTGACTGTGCCCCATAATTGATGGAATTCTGGAGATCTTTTAAATATGTTGTAACTATACTTTATTCTATCTGTACAAAACTGCAATTGCAGTTGATCCTTTCGATCCTCTCAGATTGAAATCCGTCACTGTCTTGTTATGTGATCACATAAAATTCAGAGAAATGGTTGAGAACCCATAAAAAAAGAATTTGGAAGGAGATTTGGTCTTTTGAACCAGTAAAATTGAATGATGTTTCAAGTAAGTTAGTATCCTTTGTTTCTATCAGACTTATGGCTCTCTAAGAAAATAACTTTATACAAGAAAACGATTCATATTTCATATTAAATAAGAAAATAAAAGGCAGGGACTTGTAGGAAGGTAAAATTGTGGTCGTGGAACCTCACTTGAATGTGTGTGATATTATATGACGACGTTTGTTCAGTTATTATTTATTGATTCCATTACTAAAGGCAACAACTTTACCACCAAACTCTTCCAACGTGTTTATTAACTTTCCTTAGCTTAAGTTGAAATTAGTCTCGAAGTGAACAAACTCATATTTCATACACCAAAGCGATAAAGAAATAAACTGCCGTGTCGAAGTGTTCCAAGACTATAAAAAATTGCTTGTTCCCGGGACTGTAAACAAGTGCAGTACAGTTTCCGCTCTCACGAGACGCCCAGTTTTTTAATAGACGCAAATAATTCCCTGCCCATGACGAAGCAATCATTCGAAACACACAATCATGAAGATGAAACACACAATCATGAAGATGAAACACACAATCATGAGAATGAAACACACAATCATGAGCATCGAAGATACGCGCAATTAGCCAACCATCGAAGTGGCAGAGTGGACTTTTGGCCAAATCTTTTCTAATTTTATCAGCAAATACGAATAAAATCACTTTCAATTAATTGCAAATGAAGACACAAAATAAATAAGCAAACGGATTACTCGAACTTTTGTGGCTGTAACTTGAACGTAAGGGCAAACATGAATAGAGTGGCTGGCGCAGTGCCAAACCTCTTCAGTCGAATTGTTGTGCTCTTCCATTTGCGCAGTCTTCGCAGTCGGCCAAACCGAAATGCTAATAACTTGACCTTGATTTGGTTTGCCTCTTTCCATTGTTGTTGTAGTTGTTGATTTTTTGAATAATTTGGCATACTCGATCGCAGCTTTTTCGTTACAACATCACAGCTCGGACAAGCGCACTTGCAAATTCGGCTTCAGCTCAAAAACAAACCGAAAATATGCAAAAAATGTCACAGCCTTCAATTGGAATTGGAAATTCAATTAATTTGGTGAATTGCTTTGGTGGCGACGCGTCTGTCAATTCGATTAGCAGACAGTTCAATAACTTAAAGTACAATTCATGAATTGTTAAGTGGGGAAATAGTAATAAGTGACTGGGTCAAGTTTAGAAAAACATACCGAAGAGGAGTGTCAACTGGAGTAGAATTGCTTTGAATCGTTCCAACTAATGACAGAGCAGGCAATTAAAGAAATATATAAAATATCGCCAGGATGCTCCCGAGTGTAGTTGATTGGTGTGACTCGTACAATGGAGCAAATTTCTGAAACTCATCCTGCTCATTTAACTTCTTCCTTTAACCACCAATTGTACAGATTTGTGGACTGGATTAACTGGAGAGATTTTAGACAAGGAATGCAATTAGAAAATTTTTAATGCCGAAGCATTTATTCTTTGGAGAAAAAATGGACCTTTGTATTGCAGACCCCAGGATAGTCAGCAAAAGGGGCCGTATATTCGATGAATATATGAGAAAGTTTCCGACTTATATATATATCTGATAGAATATAAACTGAGAGAATTATTTCGACATTTTTCTCTCAGTTATGATCCTGATACTATTGTGATCATTATACCAATAAATTCAAGCGACTGGTTACTTTACATCGATAATATTATTCCAAAGGACGAGTACGAGTATTTTTATGTTTCTGGTCTACTCATATTTGGAATACTCTTTGAAATTCCTCACAGTTCCTTAGGTATCATAATGATGGAAGATTCTAAACTATCCCCACTTACATCTTCAAAGTTCAGCAACACTTTGTTTGTAATCATCTGTTCATCTGCAATCAGTTGACCATGACCCAAAATATTCGCTTCCTCATTTTCCGGAAATTGATGAGCATCCGTGACGGTTTTTTGGCCATCAACCTGCAAAGAGCAAGGAGATCAAAATGAATAAGAGCAAAACGGAAAGGAATTAATAAAGGTAAAAGAATAAGACAAATTTATAAAATATATTTCCAAATTATGCTAAAAAGCAAGCATTAATTTAGACGAATGCAAATGCGAATACGGCATTTTGTGACTCGTTATAAGGTCAGTTAGAAAAGTTTCCGCATTGATATCCATATTTTTTTTCATTTAATTATTTGCAACATTCGCCCGATTCTTGTTGTTCATTTCTTTGAATCCGCAGTTAAATAATAATTGACTTGTTGCTGTTGTTGTTGTTGATCTTGCTGCTGTTGTTGTTGCCGTGGTGTATCCAACAAATATTTACACTTGTGCATTGTAAATGCATGTAAATAAAAACAAACATAACAACGACACTAAATATAACAAAAACAACAACAAGAAACGCCCATCTATGCCCACCCCATTGGCAATAGATTTGCGGATTGTTTGCGTTTTACTTGAAGCAAATTGCATTTGCCTCCGATGACGTTTTGTTTTTCTCGTTAAGAATTGTGCATTTTTATGTGGCGAGTGCGTTGTCTCCACAGCGTACACTCAAGCGAAAACATTAGCAAAGTATAGGAAATCAAATTATATATGTAAATATATGCGGCTCTCTCCAATTCACCCTTGCTACATATATGGTGATGCATATATAACAATCAACGATATAATTGTGCAATATAAATATCAGATATCAACGGTAACACATATTTTCCAAAGGAACGTTGGCCCCCAGAATTAGTCTCTGACCCATATATCAAGAATACGGGATAGTTTTTGGCTGATATTCTTGAGAGTTTCAATTTGACTAGCATTCTAAGCAAAAGTAGAATGCATATCACTTGTTTCCTGGAATAACTAAAAATCCAAATGAATATTCAATTGTGCTAAATCCACTCAGTAAGAGTGCGGGAATGGAACAATTCAATATTCAATTAATCGTTTTAAAATGAATAGAATTTACTTCACTCATAACTAAATATGTATAAACGTTGAAATGCTACTGAAAGGGGCTTAAAGTTTAATGACAAGAGAACTTAGTAGATAGAATAACGTCACAAACAACAAGTCATAAACGGCTAGCCATAAATAGCCTGACATAAATGATAGTATTTCTTTTACAGTTTTAGTTTTGAAGTGTGTTGAAATGACCTCGAAGCACCCGAAATAAATAAAAATGAGATGAATCGTACTGCCTCCGTGCAGTTGTGACTTGAAAGTAGAAGTAATAAGAAAACTTGTTAAATTCTGAGTAAATCACATTCTTTAAAATTATTTCTTAAGTTAGCTGCAGTTAAAATAAATTCCTTTGATCAAAGCTAATAGGTTTAAAAAAGTTATTGAATTACTGAACCCACAATCCAGTGATCGAACTAATTTTCATAACAGTACATATATGAGTATGTGCAATTTTAATTATGTTCTCATCATCTCATTCTCATCTTTCCAATATGCAACGAATTCTTGGCAAAATTCTTTAGTTTACAAGTTGTAGTGCCAAGATCTATATATATCCGAATATTTTTGATACCTAACTGCTTCACTAAGAGAAAGTTCGGCGCACAATAGATCAAGTTGGTCGCAGTGCATAAAGGCCTTAGCCTAACCCGTACAACCATTACAAGAGAAAGTTCTTACAACAGATGAAAATTCCAATACAATTCTAGGAGGACTTTTGCAAATAACTACAGAATGTTTTGTATTAAAAATGTGAAGGGAGAATAGAGAGATCGAGCTAATACTATATACAACGGTCAGACTATAACCAAGATATCACAACATAAAGTGATCTAAATTTAGAGAAATTTCCCTATTTACAAAAAATTAAAATACAATAACAGTTGTAAAGAAAAAGTCTCCCATTTGGTTTTGTTGGGAAAAAGAATTTTCTCTCTGAAATCCGATGACTTCTTTGGTTCTAAACTAGGCGGTAATAAGATGGGTCCATTGGTTCTCCAGTACTCAAAAACTGGTAGGGAATTAGAGAAACTAACGGGGGAAATGATGCTAATGATAAGGCTTAAAATCAAGAGTATCAACCAAGTAATTTCCACACAAATGGTACAATTAATTCTTCAGGATCAACTCCTTTATTTTTCAGTTTGTTTTAGCTCATTGTTAATGGGAGGAAACGAACTGATATAGCAGGGGTAAGAAAACTAACTCGACTATTAGAAAAATTTTCCATCATTCTACCCATATGTCTCCCTAGTCTCTACCTGGCCGTAGTTGCACCATGTTTTCTGTTTAGTTCATTGTTAATAAAAGTAATGGAAATGTCAGAGCAGGGGTCAAAAACTTATAACATTAGACAAAATTTCCATCATTCCATCTTATGTCATCTCAGTCTCCACCTGGTAGTCCTTTCACCATGTTCTGAGCTTCTGAAAGGCATATCATTTGATTTCATGCTAGTCTACAAACATTTTGCGTTGAGTGGATTTTTGTGAGCACAATTTTAGAAGACGCTTTTGTTGGTTTTTGTCACTTTAGCCGATTATTGCGGCCGCAAATGCATTTAAGCTTTTAAAATTATGCAATTGAAATCAAAATTATATAAAAGCATACAAAACAATTCAGATGCAAATGTGAATGTAAACAAATTAATGCATTTCTGTAGGTATGAATTTATTTTATACGCAAACAAGAAGCGAATGTTCGCCAAATGCACACGCAAAGGTCTGAACAAGTGCCTACTTCAATGCCAATGACGTGCCGAACAGTGCCATGCCGTGACGTGGCCAAATCATCTGGTAAACAACAACAAGAAAAACTCGTGCAGCTTCATCACAACGCAAATGCCTGCGTGCACCTGCACCGATTGTGAACTACGTGAAGCTGATCGGCATCAGGGTTTCAAAGGCAGCCCAAGACAAGGCCCCTCAATAGTGGACGCGTGGGCACTCTCGAGCAGGTCAAGTGATAATCTGCGCGAGTCAAGTGAGCATTGCTCAACAGACAAACCATTCGGAAAGTTGCTGGAATATAAACAAATTCGAAGCAGCTCTGAATGGGAAATTCCAAAGCACCTTTGGTAATGCACCGAACTGGAAATGGAGAGGAGAACCTGAGCTGTGACGAATTATTGGCAACTGTTGTTGTGCTTGGAATGAAAGCGGCCTAAGGGCACTTGGACAGTGTTCCAGGCACTTGGACAGTGTTTCAGTTACTTGGGCAGTATTCCCAGCACTTGGGCATATAGATAGATAGATAGATAGATAGAATTGAGGTGGACCTGAGAATCGCCGTAGAAGAAGGACTTCCAGCACTCAGGTAAGTGATGCTTATTTTACAATAAGACTGCAATTCGAAGCTGGGGAGCTAGAGGATATGTGTATTGGAAGGGAATTTCCACCTTTTCAAACGTCTTTGACTATTTATTTCTATCACAATGGTCCAATGAGTCCAACTTGCGTAACTCGCAAGCTACCTGGTTAACCATGTGAAACTGAGCAGTCTGTCCAGGGATAAGGAATGTCCATTATACATTCCCAATTCATCTGCCAAGCAGCTCCTCAGGACTAACACAGAGAAAATGCTCTTCGCCATCATGTTGTTCCTCCAAACAGGCGACGCAGTCCGAATTCTCGATGATGCTTATGGTCGCCATATGATAGCCCCATGAATAGTACATGTGATTAGTCCAATCGATCTACATTAAAACTAAAACAAGATACTAATTACGATCAGTAACGCTTTGATAAAGATACTTTATATAACAAGAGGTGTCGATAGTCCAGAGCAAAAGTGTTTTTATGTTTTAATATGATAACGTGTTATTTTGTGGGAAATTATGGAATATATAATTGATATTTTTTATAGAATTACTGGATTTTATTCTTTTGTCCATTATTTCATTTCAGAATTTATTTTATATATTTATGGTTTTTTCTTTGTGTATTATTTCATTTCAGAACAAACGATTTTTTTATGTTTTTTATCGAAAATAAATATTAATAAGATATTGTTTAAAGGTAAAAAATTTAATTTTTTGTACTTCTCATTTTCGATTTTGTTTCGAATTTTTTAACAAAACAAAATTTGTTTAAATATTTTGTTAAATTAGTTTTTGAAAAGTGAAAACTTTTAGCGAAATTTTCTTTAACAAAAAATTTTTTTATTGTAAATAGTCTATAAAAAAATAGGAAAGGATAATTTGCTGGAAGAATGCATTTATTTTTGAATATTTTTTCTATTTATGTTTCAATTTAAAAAGAAACAGTTTTTAAATATTTAATAAATTTTTAGCTAATTATTAATAATTAATAAATAAATAAATAAATTTTTGTTTGTGCTGGAAGAGTTTTTAAATATTTTTTTTTAATCCTTAATAATTATTTATCATATTATTTTTTTGTTATTGGACAAAAAATTTTAAAGAAAAAAGTTTTAAATTTATTTGTTTAATAATTTTTTGCTAATTATTAAAAATTATTTATATATATTTACTGCAAAAAAATTTGGTTAGAAAAAGTTTTAAATATATGTTTAAATACATAAATACATTTTTTTTGTGTTTGTGTTAATAAATTTTTGGCTAATTATTAATAATTAATTATAATAATTAATAAATATTTAATATATAAATTTATTTTTTGTGCCTGCTGAACAATTAAAAGGGAAATTTTTTTAAATATTTTGTTCTAATTATTAATAATAATTTATACATAATATTTTTTTGTTATTGGAGAAAAAAATTAAAAAGAAAGAGTTTTTAAACTTTATGGTTTAATAATTTTTTGCTAATTATTAAAAATTATTTACATATATTTTTTTCTGCAAAAAAAAATTTTAAAGAAAAAGTTTTTAAATATTTCTTTTAATAAATCAATTGATTTTTTTGTGTTTGTTTTAATAAATTTTTCGCTAATTTTTAATAATTATTTATATATATATTTTTTAATATTTAGATATTTTGTTTAAAAAATTGTTTTCTAATTATTAATAGTTATTTATATATATTTTTGTTTGTAAATTGAGAAGAAACTGAAAAAAAGTTTTTAAATATTTTGTTATAATTATTAATAATTATTTATAAATATTTTTTTTTTGTATTTGCAGAAAAAATTGTTAAAATGAATTGTTGCAAGAGCTATAAAATTTATTTATATACTTAATAATTTTCATTAAATTATTTTACCTATTTATTTATATTTAATATTCAAGATTAACTACTTTTTTATAGTTTTCAAAATAATTTTTTTAATTTCTGTTTGAAGAAACAAAAATAAAATTAAAAAAAATTTATACAAAATTCTAAATTTTTTGTTTTTGTTTTTTTTAATTCAATTTTTCTTTATATAAAAAGCTAATTTTGTATGAAAACATAATTTATTAAAATATTTTCCTTGAATTTTTTTTAATCCTTCTTCGTGTTTCTTTTGAGTCTTCTCGAATTTTTAATCAGTAAAAAAATTTGTGTTTCTATAATTAGTGTTAATTTTTTAACTATTTTTTTATTAATTTAATATTTTCGTTAAATTTTCGCTTTAATTTTATATCAGTTCTGTTTTTTTTAGAAATTTTCGATTGAAATAAACCTTTTTTAAAAGTTTAATTCATTTATTTTTTATTTGTGTTGAGTAAATTTTCTTCATTAAATTCTGTAATTAATAAATCTTTTTTTTATTTTTTGCAATTAATAGTTTAATTTTTAAAAGTTTTATCTGTGTTATTCTCAGTTAATGCTCTGAACTACATTTGCAATAATTATATGTAATTTTGCGGTCATGTCTTCATTAATGACGGCATTTTTATATCAATTTGATGTAAGGGTCAACTGCATGAAGGTTTCCACTTTTAACGATCGACCTTTTCGGTGGCCTGTGTGTGTGCAGATGTGGCCCATTCGTAATGAAGAGATACACGCTGGAACATTTTAACAATTACCTGATAAACTGTATGAAACGCGGCAATTGCCAATAGCTTGATACAGTGGGCAATAACGACTCTCTATCAAGTATATTCAACACCACAAGTTTACGGGTGATATGAGAGACGTTCGCAAAGAAAAACTCCACTATACTTCTAAGGAAATTTAAAACACTTGTTGTTTTTTTCCACAGAACACCCTGAATTGTTCCGGGGAAATATTTATAAGAAAGGGAGAATAAAAAAATAAATTCCAGATAATGATATTAGAGTCAAATTGCATGCACAGTGGAATATGTATGTGTTGTTTTAGTACAGATTAGAGGCGTAAATGAAGGATTGCCACACTGTAAAAGCAACAATACCAACGATTTATTGGGGACGAAGCTCTCCAAAACGTATTCAAATTCATCCAAATCAGCGCAGACTCATTCAGTATAAAATAATGATCAAATTTCTTTATAATAATAAACATTCCTCTTAGCATTGCAGCTACATGGCAACTATATTGGAGCCTGTTACTGAAGACTCCACACTTAAAGTTTATCTTAGTAAACCCCTCACAATTTAAAGAGGAATTTGACGGAAACCGAAATATTCCAATGTTTAATTTCTGGCGTACCAATTTTTTGCTGATGCCGCTCTCCGTGCACGTCTTCGTATTTCTGCGGATGACTTTGATTAAATCTTGCGTTGTTGTTGTGGTGGTCAACGTTGTGGCCAGCTCCATTTTATTCAAATAAATTATAATTTCTTTTTCTTCTTATTTCTCTAATTATTTTTTTTTAAATTTCGATATTTTTGTCGCCTAAAATTTCATTTCGTTGAAATTTTTGTTTACACTATTCAGAATCATGCCATGCAATTGTCTGTAACTCGATATAAGCGCAGGTGCTGCGGATATTTTTTATGTGTGCGGCACAAACAAAAACAACAAATTTACGTATGTGGCAGTATAAACAATTCAGTGGAAAGTAGAAAACGCGTCGAGTTGTGATGTGGGACACTTTTTGCTATACCGCTCCGGGCGAACACTCAAGCCGAACTGAGCGCCGCTTTGATGGAAAGCCACAACGAAAGCGTCGTTGCAGCTACTGGGCCAGCTAGATGAGTGGACGGTCGGACGGACGGACGAACGGCGGTGTCTGTGAGATACTCGTAGTCGTAATTGATGCGTTGCCCGCGTCGTTATGGAGCATTGAAGCAAGTATTGAGCAATCAATCGCAGTCGCACTGGGCCCACTTACTCGTAATTCGTTTACAATGGGCCTGTGGAGAGGTTTGGCTGAATTCACGTGCCCCAGCAGCATGGATACCTGAACATGTGCGCCAGTCCCCTTGCCGAGCATTCCGTCAATTCCGGGCTGCTGGGGCGTATGCTTAATTATTAATTAAATCACTGTGCCACGAAGATCTGTGCGGCCGTACTGATGGAACTGGTTTGGATTCATTGTATTGATATGTTAATAGAACCAACAGTTTCATAGAATTATCGCTAGCAAAATCGTGTTTATTGATTATGCATTATTTAAAATTGCAACAGTTCGGCGGATGAATTATTGTGCTCCGTTTGCGTATTGGAGATACCGTTGGGCTTATTGAACGTTGCTTGTTGCCTGGCACATTGAAGGTTGCTTGTTCCCACTGGGATGGTTAACTAAATGCAGTCTGTTTCCTGAATTAAATGCTGCAATTTTGTTAAATACCCGCTCAGCTTTTTGGAAGACTTCGGTGTGAGCGTGATTAATGACGTCTGTGAATCACGGACGTTACTCACTGGCAGTACTAATTAAGATCCTTGTCAAGGAACCGTAATTGCTTACTCAGATTACTAACTGACTACTTAGATGGTTAAATGAAGCGAATATACAACTTGTGATGGTATGAATGAGTCAAAGCTTACTTTCTGTGGTGAAGCTTTCTTTCTGGGTAAAGAAGATGAAGATCAGAAACGAAGGAAATCTGATCAATAAAACAGCGTTATCGCAAAAATCAAAATTCCTGTTTTAAACTCAAAGATTCTAAATGGTTCAATTGTTGAAAGTGTTATAATTATGGAGTCGATTCAAGTCCAAACAGATTCAATATCATTTCTCTGATTTCCTTAGGATGCAAACATTAAAGTGGTCTTCTCGTAGTTGTAATTGATTCGAAATATTTCATATAATCCTATTGAAAATCCGGGAAAAATACTGTTGAAGTAAACCAAACGCAATCATTCAGCATTCAGCTCTTGAAAATTGAAAGAAAATCAACCTTCAATAAATAATTTAGGTTCAAGGTTTTATATGGGAATGATATATGAAGAATAACTAACTCTACATGCCTGCGGTCTATATTACTTTAGGCTTTGAATTC
The DNA here is from genome assembly GCA_920105625.2 of Clusia tigrina. NCBI lineage: Eukaryota > Metazoa > Arthropoda > Insecta > Diptera > Clusiidae > Clusia > Clusia tigrina. The sequence goes on from OV050031.1 coordinate 208,276,082, forward strand.
CAGCGGAAAAAATAGATGGTTAAAAATATAAGAGGAAAATGCACGAGGGTGGATTGAGAGTCGCGTGGACTCCCACATTTCTTTGTGGTTTTTCTCAATCAACTACAATTAGTACCTGACGGAATAAAGAACCCAGTATTTAGTGTGTATGATTGAAATGAAATTATAACTGAAATGAAATTTTATCTTCACTGGAACACTTTTTAATCTAATTTTACAGCTTGCAGCATTTAAAGAACAATCAAAATTTCAGTACCAACAACACGAAAAAATTATCCACAAATTAATAAAAATATGGTGGAGAATTATACTTGCGAACAATATAAAGTTTTCCTATGTTTCTGTGTTTTTGATTATTTCTATATTCTTTTTATTTGTTTCTATATTTTTATCGTTCTATGTTTTCGAATATTTCTATATTCTTTCTATTTGTTTCTATATTTTTAACTTTCTATGTTTTTGATTATTTCAATGTTATTTCTATTTCTTTATATGTGGTTATCATTCTATGTTTTATGTTTCTATGTTTTTTGAATATTTCGATGTTTTTCAATTTGTTTCCATATTTTTATCTTTTTATGTTCTTGATTATTTCTATGTTATTTCTATTATTTTATATGTGGTTATCCTATGTTTTATCTTTCTATGTTTTTGATTATTTCCATGTTATTTCTATTTTTTAAAAATATTTTTCTTTATATGTTTTTGATTATTTATATGTTCTTTCTAATAGAATCTGTATTTTTATACATCAATGTTTTTGATTATTTCTACGGTATTTATTATAGTTTCAATAATTTGATCTTTATATGTTTTTAATTATTTCTATGTCCTTTCTATTTTTTTATAAGTGGTTTTCTTTCTATGTTTTTATATTTCTATGTTTTTTATACTTCTATGTTTTTGAACATTTCCATGTCATTTCTATTTGTTTCTATATTTTTATATTTTCTATGTATTTGATTTTTTCTATGCTATTTCTTTTTGTTTCAATATTTTTATCTTTCTATGTTTTTATTATTTCTATGTTCTTTCTATTTGTTTCTATGTGTTTATCATTCTTTGTTTTTATCTTTCTATGTTTTATCTTTCTATGTTTTTGATTAGTTCTTTGTTCTTTCTATTTGTTTCTATATTAATTTATTTCTATGTATTTGATTCTTTCTATGGTTTTTATACTCGTTTCTATGTTTTTATCTTTCCATACTTTTGATTATTTTGATTATTTTCAATGTTCTTTATATTTCTTTTTATGTTTTACTTTTCTATGTTTTTTGAATTTTTATTTTTCTATGTTTTTGATTATTCTTTGTTATTTCTATATTCTTTCTATTTGTTCCTGTATTTTTAGCTTTCCATTTTGTTATTCTTTCTTTGTTTTGAATATTTCTATATTCTTTATATTTATTTCTATGGTTTTATCTTCCCAAAGATTTATCTTTCTATGTTTTTCTAAAATGGGAAATGCATATAGAGAAAAGAGTGTTCATTATATTTAGTTAATTATTTCGTTTTAAATGTTTAATTATTTTTTAATTATTAATTTAATTATTATATGTTTAAATTTCAAGAACCAGTTGAAAGAGTTATAGGCATTCCAAATAACAATTACCACATGAAACGTTCTTACTCTCAAACATAATGTGAGTGATAATGTAAGTTACAGTGGCTTCCAAACATACGCATGCATACTCGTACGTACGAATATTTGCCGCAGAACGTATTCGAAACAGCGACACAATTTTTCAGCGTGTACACGATTCAGCTCCAACGTCACTCAAAAACTTGAAACAACGCAGCCAACGAAAGAAATTATGTAATTGACAAACCAAGTCACACAAAGAAATTTTTGCATCGAAACCAGTTCCATTGAACTTCGGGTATTTCATTAGCTTCGTTCCAAATTTTGGGTAAACATTTTTTCACTCTTTTCTTTGGCTCTGCATTCGCGCGTTTCGCCTCGTTTTGGGCAACTGCTTCTTCCATTGCGCACTCCTCAGTCGATTGTGACAGATGCGAAGCTTTTCTGGGTCTGATGGCCTTAGTCAACAGCAGACATAGCCCCAAGTTCACTATACTAGTATATACATAGTTGGCTTGTATGTGTGTGTGTGTGTGTGTAGCTTTGCATCTCGCCTCCCTCCTCGCTGGTAGTGCTGCAATGCGTACTCTTGACCTTGAGCTGGACTCATGACAGACTTTTATTGTCAGCTCCATGACGGTGTTATATTACTCGTACTTATGTCTTTCAGGGATTTTGAGGGCGTAGTCAAGGTTATAGATGGAATTTTTATAATGAGCGTGTGTGATTTTTATATTTGTAAGACAAACTGAATATAACTGTTCCGTGAAATATATAAAAGCCAAATACACCTCTTCTTTGGGTCTATCCAGACATAGAGTCACCTTTAAGTGGGTGCAACTGTGATTTATCTCTCAATTAGCAAATGCAGGGAGGATCGTGTACCTATGATTATATTATATTTATTTATTTAAGGGTGTTATATACCGCGACCTGAAAGGTCTATCGTGATGCCCCTATTTATTTGAAAGATGAGGATAGTCTCATCCAGGGATCTCTTGTCAGGTTAATTTCCGACAGGAATTCATATATTTTGGAGGAATTAAGTTGAGGGATCCTGCTCATATCTGAGATATATTCTCCAAAACACCTGATCGTGTACTTTAGGCACGCCCAATCTGGTCATCAACGAGTCATATTAACTGAATTTTCTTAAGGTTTAAAAACGGAATTTTATTTGCAACTATTCGGCTTGAGCAATATTATAGTAATAGGCACGGTTTAAGTAAGTGACAGTGAAGGATGTTGGAACTATTAGCAATTTCTATAAAAACACACTGTTATAGAACCAGGAAGAGAATAAATGAACCAACCATTCACTTTTTATTACTAACCGAATAAAAATTCAAGAATTCAGTTTGTTAGCCGGATGCAAATATCATTTGCTGATTGCCTTAACTTCTGATCCTTGTTATGCAATTTTCCTGCATCATTAACGCCATGCTAGTATTAGTAAAAAATTATATAGTCTGCTCTTAAAGCTGCTATAAACTCGGTGTTAATTATCTGGAAAATCCAGTATAAATCTTGACGTACTTTTTACGCTCTGACGTTGAACTGAAGCAAACATTCAGATTCACGGAATCGATCGTATTCATGAGAATAACATCACATTTGTGGATGATACTATTTATCCATCCACTCTACAGGCAGGTCCAATGAACTTTTAAACACAACTCGTTCACTTGAAATTGGCGGTCTGTGTTCTATTCGTGATCTACAATAATAATTAAGTCCTATGGGTCCACGGGGGAGCAAAGGGCCACACCTGAATCGCGATCTGAATCTAATTTATTGTACACAAATGTCTCATTTGTCAGAAGGAAAGAACAAATGGAGTGGAATACAAATTGGTTTTCTTGCACCAAAAGATGAATAACATAAAGATGATTCCACAGACTTATAAACAGAAAACTTATCGGAGATAATTGTGTTCCTGACTTTCTTTTTCAACTTTTTTAGATAGGTCCTGCAAACTGGGGCTATCATAAAGACCCACATTCACTGATGTCGTCGTTGTGTGTTTGTCTCGCTTAGATTTGTTCCAAGACATCCCTAAAATACGTATGAGAAGTTCCTGAGGTTTTTGGACACTCCGCACCGTAGTAGCATAATGTGATGAAATAGCAAATTCAACATTCACAAGTAAACATGAATAAATGTTACACGCTACTGTTGGAGCCCACAACTGGGGAAATAGATAGAAAGTGATATATTTGGATACTGTAGTTCTATGATTTGTTTGTTGATTTGGATGTTTATTGTAAATTGAACGAAAAGTACTCAAAAGATAGAAATTGTACGAGCCTGATTTCAGTTTGTTTGGTAATTAACTTCATCATAATTGAATGGATGTCTCTCTAAACACGAGACACGAAATGCAGCAAATTTTATTTTTCTTTAATATTGTCACGAAAATTTGTTGATGGCTTATTGTTCGGCTCACTGGATTGTATCAAGTAATACCAATACTTCAATTTTCATGGAGAATCTTTTATGAAGCAGTCTTCATTTAGGGTCAGTCACACTCTGAAACTCTTCTTATATTTAAGGTAGGGTAGGCCGGGGAGCCGTCGAAGAAGGAGGTCTCCAATCACTCTGGCAGTGGATGCCCATTGTACTGTATACATTTAAGGTACTCTGATAACTTACCTCCTGTTCACTCTCCTTTTCTTTGGTGCGTTTGTAGCATGACGTTGTGGTTTTTTGGCCGCAGGCGACCACAATTTGGGAGCATATCATGTTATCATATTGATTCATTTTATATTAAACGCAAACCGGAAGTGCCAAGAATGCCAAATCAGCTGCTCCCAGTTCTGTAAAAGGAAATAAAAGAAATACAATTGAGATAATTATGAAAAAGGTTTCTATGAAGCACGTCGACGATTGCATAACCACGGGTGTGAAAAGTTAAGCGAGCCTATTCAGTAGAAAAAGATCCACGCCTCAAGAGGCTGTTCGAGACGGATTTCAATTCACGCTCCAATGTGAAGATCAAACAATTCACGAGCTTTGTGCGAGAATTTGGCGCCGATTTCCAGTTCGCAGCGACGAACTTACTTGCGAGTGCTCGGATTCAACTGAACTGAACACAATAAAAATCGTGGCGTGTGATGTAAATTCGTTCAATACTCGTCCAGCGACATTGCTCGCAATTGTTAATTAATTGGCGTTGCATTTGTTCCGCCTCTTTTTGTTTATAGTTGCGCTAAAGACTACGGAAGAATTGCAATTTCCACTTGTGCGAACTCTGTGACGCTGGCACATCACAATGAGAGGGGTCTGTGGGGAAGGGGGCTAAACGCGTGGAACTTCAACTGATATCGAGTGGAATAACAGAATACGACGAATGCAATTTAACATGTTTCCAAGTCTAATCGAAGAGGAATGTGGCGATATCTGAGAAGTCACCATGGAGAGAAGGGTAAAAGCGTATTTTGAATTTCTCTTTGCTCGACCGCTCATGAGTTAATTCCCTGGCAATGACTGGGATGAAAGACTGTTATAAAGATATTGAAATTAGGTCATAAATACCACAATCTATGACTACACCATCGTAGTCATTTTCCTACAAATTTCCACCACACTAAGTGAGAGACGAGCGACGGGTACCTTGGAAGTTATGAGTGTCTTGAATTAGAGTGTGTCTGTGAGAAGACTTTTCAGCCTCGCCTGACCCCTGTTCTCTTATTTTTATAATATATACTAAAAGATAAAACATGACCAAATGCTCAGACTGACTATAACGACCTTGAACTTCTGAGTCCAACTTAGTAATACAATGTCGCTTCTATGCAGAAGACCCATTGTAGAGTTCATGGTTTTTTATTTCAAACCTGAGTGTGTGGAGAGAAGCATCATTAGTTAGAGACTGACAGCACATGGAAAAAGTCATATATATATATATATATATATATATATATATATATATATATATATATATATATATATATAGTATATATATATATATATATATATATATATATATATATATATGTATATAGTATATAGTATATATGTATATGTATATAGTATATATACATTATACATTGATAGTGGCTTCTCAAGTCTTGGAAATTTTCCCGTGTTGTGTTTGTAAAAATCAGTATAATTGACATTGATTTTCAATCCGTAATTAGACATTAAACCCAGAGAAGATATCTTAGAGAAGGGAGTTGGAGTAAGTCAGCAGAGATCCTGCTCTTTATGCGTGAAATCGGTCAATAAATATATAAAATGTTTGACAAAAGGAGCTCCTGACTTTCTTCATCATATTTTCATACAACAAGGATATTAATCTATGTACACAGGTTGAAACTAGTCCTTAATTATATTAGAAAGTAGTGGATATATAAATTTAGGAACCTGTTCTAAGCTACTGAAATCAATTATGCGAGGTTAATCATAGCGGAGCAGTGCAAGAAATTTGTGTATGTTATTACCTGAGTTTAGTTTCTATGAGAGAGAGAGAGAGAGAGAGAGAGCACCATGAAAGAAAGGAAAGTCAACATATTCCAATCAGTTTTGTTCGAACTCATGTGCTCTCTGAGATTATAGTAGATCACTGGGTATATGAATCGATCAAACTAAGGTTCCTGAAACATTTAATTTTTTTTTATATAATTTAATTCATCTCTGCAATAACTGATATTGAAAATTCTGATTGAGTGGGGGCGATTTTGCATACAAAAAAATAGCACTAACTGTAAAAAAAAATATTCCACCAAAAAACCGCAGCTAATTGAACTGCACCTGTTTTGAATTGCGAAAGCAATTCTGAATTGGATAGCAACCAACAATTTTGTATTGATGCCAAAACGACAGTAAACGGGGCAAGTTCAGGCCGCACATGGGCAGGGTAAGGGCAGTCAAGCACAACAAACCAGAAGCAGCCCCCGAGCAATTGCAATAAATCGGCGAATCCCCACAACAGTAAATCGGCGAAAACCGCGCAGACGACCACGGAGACAATTGCAAGAATCAAAACAGAAATTGTGAAGCGAGAAGAATACGCAAGGAATGAATGGTCAAATAACGGAAGACGATCACAAAAACGAAAGAATTGGCGCACACTCGCTCCACCGTTTGCATAATGAAGCACACTTCCATTTAGGTTAAGAATTGCATGGATATCAAAGATTTCACTTACGCTTTGAAATCAATGTTTTTGCTTTGCCTTTAATTCTTTTGGTAATTACACGCTCCAATATTATGGAGCACTTAAACGTTGATTTCCGTTTTTTGCCAACACTTTCACTGCTCTCACTGCTCGATCAATGCAAGTTTTGGTTTCAAATTCATTCAACAGATCCACCGAGCACACGCAGATCAAAATCCGAAACGTCTTTTCCACTCAACCGACGAGAATAGACTAATTGGTCTCATTATACTGAAGAATGATGCCTGGGAGAACAGGAAATACTACCGTACTTTTCTCTCTAATCGCAATTCAAATGCGCTACAATCGGTATGAGGTATGAATGAGACTAAGCAACATAATTGGACAATATACTAACATAATATTTGATTGTTGAACAAGACGTGTCCCGCAAATCTGAATTGGATTTGTATTATAATAACTGACTTCTCAGAAATCGGATTGGTTCTGAACAAGTAGTAAATTGGAAAAGAGGAATCATAATCAATCATCATATTACATAAACATATTGTCTTCATCTATAAAACTAGAATTTGGTTATTGCCAAGAGAAAAATGTTAAGCCCAAAATATTTGTATATATAAAATGCCAGTTACTGGAAGTGTGCCAAATATCAGCTCTCTATGTTCACAGTTTAGGAAGCTTTCCAATCAAACATAATTTTGAATAAACTATAGTGAAAAACTTCACATACTTTTAGGGTGCCTAATGAAAAGACTGCAAAGCAACACAAGTTATATACGAGAAAGGGGATTAAAAATTAATTTTGCGTGTACATAGTCCCAAAAAAAGCCGTGGCGGGAATACATCTTTATTTGTATATTAGTGTTCAGTGTCATCTTCTGAAACGTAATTTTTCCCCAGCCCTTGCGATATATGCCTAATGAAAATACTGTAATAGAAACACAGTTATTTTCGAGCAAGGGGACTATTCTTACTCCCTAAAGTTTAAAAATTAATTTTGCGTGTACGTTAATAGTCCCAAAAACAAGGCGTGGCGGGAATACATATTTATGTATATTATTTTTCAGTGTCATCTTCTGAGACGTAATTTTTCCCAGCCCTTGCGATATTCATCCTCAGATGGCAAATACAAATTCATTTTTATTTATATCTTAATTCATTACTATATAAATCATATTAAATAACTAAATAAATTTCTTAAATCTGATATATTCTAATCAATTTTATATAAAGAAAGAAGGATGCGGCGTTCACAATACTCACCTTCGCGAAGATACAGCCGGTGTATCAATGATGAGAATATGTTTACCAAACAATCCACCGCGGTAAATCACATGACCCCATCATGTTAATAAGAATCTGCATTTCTTAAAGACAATTTCTCCTGTTAGGTACTTATATGAGTTTACTCTTATCTCTGCAAACCCATAAACCGTATTTTTTAATAATGATAAACATTAAAATTAAAATGAAACTCAAACTATTCATTGCAAAAGCAATTTTTATTAATATTTCCCACTAATATTTTAGCACAAATTCATCTATTAGACCATAGCAGCTGGCGCCGATTTTAAGCATCCTCTCACTCGCCTTTTTTCCATGAATAGCGGATGTACTTCATCAATGGTGTTAGTTATATGTCCTAATTTGTTAGCCTACAACAGTCTTCCAACGCATCCCCCAACGGCAATAGCCGGTGTAAAGTCGCATGATTTTGCAGGCCAGCACATTAGTCAGTTTTTCAGAATAATCTTATCTCGGAATAATCTAAACTTGGAATTTTCCTTGCAATTGACGGAATTACAATATATGAAAAATTTAAATTCACTTTATCCCCATAAATATGGAATTGTGGTCAAATAACTGGCTCGGTATCCGGCGTTGGCATTGGTCTCCAGAAGAGGTGAAAACCACAAATTTTTGGCTCTGTTGGAGGCGTGGACAAATATCAGGGGAGTCGGTGAAAATCGCAAACTTCAATGAAAATCGAAATCCATAGACTCGTAGTTCTGTTGGAGGTGTGGAAAAGTACCAGCAAGTGTCGGTGAAAACCATAGACTCGTGGCTTTGTCTGAAGTTTATGTAAGTCGAATTTACCAGCTACTGTCAATGTGTGTGTATTAGCTACTGGAAGCGGATGATGCTAAATTTGTCCTCTAGGAAAACGATGCTGATGATCCGTGGTTCGTCTACAAAGATGATGACACCGCAGTTTCTTAGTCTCTTGAATACATTTTTAATAATATTTTTAGACCTAGAATGAAGCGCTGATGTTATTTAGAATTTAAACCTATGATTAATATACACTGCCGATCAACCAAATAGACTCAAAAAAATTTGTTTCTTAATTGTTGATTATCTTCTTTGTGCAAGAAGCTATTGCACAATTGTTGTTATTTATACTAGAGCAAAGAAATAGACAAACGAATAGAGATAAGAAGTGGATGCAAAAAATTTACAGTTATTAAATATTCTTGTTTTGCTATGACAATGTCAAAAACATATGCTTTTTTGGCGATCATCAGAATAGACTCAAAGGGTGTAATTTTAGTTTCTGATTAGCTGCTGGAACAAAAAGTTGAATACAGTCTTTTAGTGCAATTGGAAAATAATTAAAAACAAAATGGGTCGTGGTACAACATTAACTTTGGAGGAAAGAGGCAAAATATTGGCATATCATGATAGTAAACTTACAACTAGACAAATCGCTGAAAAGATTGACAGAATTCAATCTGTTGTGAGTCTTTTTATCAGAAATCCATCGAGGAAAAAATGGAAAAAATATGCATAAGCCGACAAGGAAAGCACTAACGACCAGCGAAGAGCGAAGGATTCTTCGGGAGGCGTCAAACTCTACATGTTCTGCAGTCAAAATTCGCCAAAATTTGGGTGTAAATGCCAGTATAGCTACCGTGAGACGTGTAATTCGTAAAGCTAAACATCTAAAGAGATTAAAAATAAAAATAAAAAATAAAAATAAAAAAAACCACCACTTACCGATGTTCGTAAGCAAAGTCGCTGTGTATTTGCCCGCAATCACATGGCATGGAATAGGGAGTGGCATCAAGTCGTTTTTTCTGATGAAAAACGTTTCAATTTGGATGGACCAGACGGCTATAATTATTACTTCCATGATTTAAAAAAGGAGGAACACTGTTTAACCCGTCACCATAGTCGTGAGGGGGGTATTATGGTGTGGGGCGCCCTATCCTATTATGGGACATTTGAAATTCAATTTGTTTCATCCAGGATGAATGCAAATAAATACAAAGAAGTGCTCCAAAATGCATTTCCCCATTTTACCAACATTTTTGGATCATTACACTGGACATTTCAACAGGACAATGCCCCAATCCACACCTCTCGAGTGGTAAAAAAGTGGATAAGTGAAGAAAATGTAAAGTTAATGGAGTGGCCTCCGTACTCTCCTGATCTCAATATAATTGAAAATGTATGGGGATGGCTCACACGTAAGGTGTATCAATCTGGCAGACAGTTTGAAAGCGTCGAATCACTAAAAGCAGCCATTTTGAGCGCCTGGAGCGAAGTGTCCTTGGACTATTTAAAATCACTTTACGACTCACTCCCTGACCGAATTTTTGAAGTTATTTCAAATAAAGGTGGCTTTACTCATTATTAATAACGTGTAAATATTATAAGAAAATACTTTTTTACTTTGTCTTTTCATTAATTTGTGGTTTTAATAAAATTAAAGTCCTTGAGTCTATTCGGTTGAGCGATAAAATAGACTAATTTTTGAGGGTAAAAAATGTTAAAAATTTAATTTTAAGCTTAGAACGCTAATTTTTGTTTTGTTTAATTTGAAATTGATTAATGAATAATAAAAAAATACTTTTTCCCACTTAATAATTTGTGAAACTCAATTTTCTAAAAAAAAAAAACTGTGAGTCTATTTGGTTGATCGGCAGTGTCTTATACAAGCCATGAGGTATCCACAAAATTCTTTCAAACCATTCAAATAGTCGGGTTATATTTACGCATTATTGTCTAAAAATGTTTCTAATTTTGAAAAATAATAATTCAACATATTTATTCTTGTCTCGCACACAGCCTAAAATTATTCTCATGCTTTTTACAGTACATGTTTTATTATCATGTCTTTTAAAGTATTTCTTCACGAACTTAATTAACTTGTTCTCTTTGCTAATTTCACCTACAAATACTGCACATAATTTGTTTTTACGAATGTTGGGGGAACATGTTTAACGATATTTTTCGAACCTAATTAATTCCCACGCAACAAACTGACGTTCGTAGTTGAATGCACGAACTGAAACGAACTTGTGACGCAATGCACGATTATGCAACTAATGCATAATAATCGTGCATTGCATTCGTTTTTTGCGTGCCGAAGACGTTTTGCATGGAAATCAACAACAAAACCTATGCACATATTACACAGTTCTTGGTGTTAACCCACACCAAGTAGCTTTGACATTAGCATTGACGATGCCACGTATGCCAAACCCCCCGGCATGACAGCAAACCTACCGTGGCTGCAATGATACTCCACCAACACTGGTTATATTAGTTGTACCACATATTTAAGTGAATTTGTGCACTTTAAATTTTATCATTTTCGCATTTTCTTTGATGAAAAACCCATTCAGTAACATGAGGTTAACTGATAAAAACTAACCATTGCGGTCAAAATTCACACATGCCAGAACCCGTTCCTCCATTTCGAGTGGCTTCGTTACAAATCCGTTGCATACCGCTCTAGCCATACATACCAAGCGGACAGACTAAGTATACCAATACCATTTATGAGCAGAGTAAACTATTGTATATACAGCTTCTCTCAGTCTACCTAGGGCACACCTTCTTGTAGCCTTGCGGTCACCTTATTAGTGCTCCCACAGTCCACTTTTCAAGCTCAAAATAAAACAAACTTGGTGCAGACGCCCGGGTTCTAAGATAAAAATAATGTAAATTAAATATAGAAATTGACAGCAGACGCTCCAGGGCTTGTTGAGTGCGACCCAGTCTAGTCTAGGGCGACCCACCGGTTAAGTTGGTTTCAATCTAGTGGTGTTTTCGCAGTGAGATACACTTAGCCTCAACCAGAATGAATGCAAACAGCGCACAAAAACTGACAATACAATCCCAAAGTCCTCCACATACTACGTGGAAGCAGATCGTCGACAAGCGGCACACTCACAGAAACGATTCGTGGAGGGCATCCTTAGTCACAACAGGAGGGATTAAAGTGCTGAAATAACAACGGGAGACCCAATGAGTCATTAGGTGGACACCAGCGTTTCCGTGCGCTAATTGCGTTCACTATGATTGCAGGATTATGCCTGCGAGGCCCATTACCAAAATTTTTCTTTGAATTGTTTTAGAATGGCCACTAAAAAATCTCAACAAAAATAATTTTTAAATCCGCTATATTTTGAAAATAAGAATAATCTGGCAACTACACAAAAGAAGTTTGTTTTATTTTAGAAATAAATTTAAATATATAAGTTTTACACCTACATTTAAAGTTGTTTTCTTTTTGTTTTGTTTTTGTTTTCTTTAACATAAGTAATTTGTAAAATAGTTGTATGGGTGTGTATATGTGTGTATGTGTGTGTAAACATATAAAACAAAGAGTAAACAGTAAAACTATTTGCTGCAAGTGTAAGAACATAAAAAAACTTAAAACAATGGCGTTGTTCATATTTCCGCTTGCTTACAAAGGTGACACACTCTTCTTCTTAAAAAAGAAGTGTAAAAATTCTATTTCCTGAATATAGTCTTCTTTATTTAATTATTTTTTCTCTTCTTTTAATTTTATTTTAACGACGACGCACGCTTACTTTATACTACTACTACATACTTGGGGGCTTGGGCGCTTCGACCTTTCAAAAGAAACCAAATGCGAAAAGTCTACAAAACGAAACGAAACACTCAAAAGAATATATGTATATGTATATATATACGATTAATTTAAAAAATTTATTAGGAAAAAATAATTTCGTTTTTTCTAACATTCACCAAAAAAATTTTTTAAAGAGAAAACCAAAAGTTCTCTCACACTGCACAGGCATGCATAGATTAAAAAAATTATATATGAAATTAAGATAAATTAACTACTATAGAGTGGTTTAGCAAAATAAAATATTTTTGTTTCATTTCAAATATTTATAAAAACGACATACGTTCGGTGTGTTTGTTTGTAGGCGTGTATGCAAGCGTGCATACACAAATGGGCGTCTTGTTGGTTTTCATGTAACTCTGCTCTGATCTGTATATATGTTTGTTTGTTTGTTTATGTGTGTGTGTATGTACGTATGGGAGTGTATACGTGTGTGTGAGGGTTGGAGGAGCTGTGAATCGCACAACTCCATAACATCTAAAAACAACGGTAGTTTCGAAATGTTCTCTGTTCGTCCGTCCAAAGGGCGTCGTCTTCGTCTTCGTCTCCATCTTCGTCCCACTCAACTAAACTCAACTCGACCCGACTCGACTCGCTTCGCTTCAAAAGTACTCTCTCTATATCAGACATGTTGCTGCGCTTGCTCTGCTCATTCTATTTTATTTTCTGTTTCAATTTTACTTTTTTTAGTTCTGTCTTCTCATTTATCTAAGCAATTGCATTTGCGTTTGGATTTTAACTCTTTCTCTCTCTTCTTGCAACGAGGCTTGCATAATTCACGTTTTACTTTGTTGTATTAATTTATCTCGAATTTATCTTGTGTTTAATTTGATTTTCTTCTGAAGAATATAATTATAATTTATAATAATTAATTATTTATAAATGTAATAATAATAAGTAAGTGTTTTTAATTCTTTTTTTGTATTTTTTTTTTGTTTTTTTAATTAATTTGTAATTTATTATTTTTATTTTTCCAGTTGGTTTTATATTTTGCTTTTAATTTTTTGTAGTGTTTCTGAATAAATGTATCATTGCTATTTATCATGCGGCTGTTTTGTTGTTGTTGTTGTTGTTGTTGCTGCTAACTTTGTTGTTGTTGTTTTTGCTGTTCTATAGCGTTTTTCTGTTTGTTATTGGTGTATATTTGCTGCTGTTGTTGTAGCCATCCTTTGTTTTATTGTTGTTATACTTGTTGCTGATGGTGTAATTGTTGTTTTTGTTGTTGTAATTAGTTGACGGATTAATGGTACAAACTGGAACGCATCACATAGCATACTTTCTGGTCCATTCTCGTGCCAATTCATTATATTTTTCCCGGTCAGTTTTATATATTCTAGCAATCTCTGGAACAAGAGGATCATCTGGATTCGGATCACAGAGTAGAGAGCAAATCGAAAGCAACACTGTAAAAGTAAGAGAAGAGACCAAGGGTTACATTTGCTCCTATACAGAATTTACATTCATCCAATCAGAATAATCCAGTAAAATTCCCACTTGGGAATTTTAATGAGATTCTTATTTGGGAGAAGGGAATTCTGATTCTCATTCCCCTCGAAATGTTATAATTTGACATACCTTTTGATATAGTCAGTGCCGGTGACCACTGCGACCTTAAAATATCCAGGCAAATCGATCCGTTGCTGTTGATGTTTGGATGGTATATGCGCGTTGTAAAAGCCACTTTGGGTGGTTTAAATGGATAATCTGTTGGAAAATGAATTGTTAAGAAAAACACGCCACCTTGATACGGGCTATCAGGCTGAAATGGTACAAAGAGAATACAAATGTCAGTAATATAATTAATATAATGAAATATCATGATAATCCCTCCTCCTCTTTCATTTCCAACGAACAGAAGAAACGCAAGAGACCGAACAACGCAAGAGAAATAATATTTAAGCCGGGAAACCTTGTGCTGATTTATTAACCAGCGAAGCAGTGTTTTTCCATTGTTCAAGGATAGTACAGAGAATCCACTACAAATAGGTCCGCCCATGATCCTGAGTTCCCACACCCGGAATGTTCGCCACCTAGCTACCAAACAGCTAGACTATAATTTGTTGGAAGTAGCATAATTCAGAGCTATCAGTCGTATAAACTATGCAGGAAGACAAATTACTAAATTATATAAATTTAAATATAAATTGGTTTATAGTGGGACGCATCCCCAAAAACATTGGTGGGGCTCCAACATACAAAAATGAGACAGATCTATTTCAAAGACAATAATCGACGGAGGCTTCTAGGTTAACCCTGGAATTTCTCTATAATGGTCTGAAAGAATACACAAGTCGAAAGATTTTATTTTAGGGAACACTGAACTAAATGTTCTCTAAATATTTCTTCCATGCTGCCATAATTTGATTTAGACCAGCATTATTTGATGAGAGTAAGGAGAACTTAGCCTGATTTGTTTTAAATCCTCAACATGGATCCAGTGCAAAGTAGTTTTAGGTTTAAGTGGCTATCTACGCCTTAAACTGGTCTACAATTACGACATATTGGGTGGTGTTTATAATGTTCGACTTCGATTTTCAATGTTTAATGTATATAGAACAACAACAGATGAGTACGCAATTCTAAACTTTGAATTCCAAAAGGTTTTAACACTTAAACTTAGCGTGACTGGAATATATACATCAGTGAAGAAGACTTTAAAATGTGACATTTCCTGCCCGTTAATTCTAAACAATCTCTACATTCATTGAATTCAAGCGGAAAAGAACTTATGTCTATAATAAAAATATACATTTATATTATATAGAGAATCCTTGAAATCCTTGATAACACAAATTGTTCGAACCATATACCTGCAAGCAATTCTACCAGTCCACACTCTTTAAAACCGCATTTTCATAAGAGTTTTGAATACTACCTCGAATTCGATGCTATTCGATTATTCGAATTAGATTCTATCCGATTATTCGAAAGAGATTCTAGTCGATTATTCGAATTAGATTATATTCGATTAGTCGAATTAAATTCTATTAATAAGGGGAATACTAATTTGAATTGTGATTGGAATCCTGTTTAGAGGGAAGAATGGCGGGTGAATATTCACGATATCAATGAATAAGAAACCGAAAGATGCCAACAATTCAATATTCTCCTCTTTTACAAATTAAGCCTTCGGAACAACATGTGGATATGGGTGGTTAGCACAACCCGCATTTTTGTTTCGTCTCAATGATACAGGAAGAACAGACTTTTTCTCAACAAGTGTTGTTATATCACAATCTGTATTTCTTTTGCGTTGATCATTTAGACAAGCAGTGGGCCGGCCAGGTGGCTGGTCTATTTTGGAAAAGGAGACCCAAATTTGTTGGCTGTGATAGTGTTCCCGGAACTTTTGTGAAATTTATCTCATTTTGATAGAGGTAAACACGGGGTGATTGCAACTTTGAAAGTTTCAAGCAAATATATCTCGGATTCGTCCGCAAGGGTAATATATCCAACAAGAGCTTTGATATACCTCTCCGATCTAGTTTCTTTATTTTGCGGTAGTAATCCACACGGCGGGAGTCTAGGAGAGCCCGAACCGGGAACGAGAAGTAAACATCTGTCACAATAAAAACACCACATAACTTTTTCCTCATACATTGGCAAGCAGTGAATAATTAAGTAGGGGCGGAATAGCCTCGGATCTTATACATAAATATTTGGCCCAGATACAAGGCATTTGGTGAGTCTGTAAGCCGTTGGTACTAAAAAACTTACAGTAACTGACCATGAGACATGCATAGACCCGTTAGGTTCATAGCGATACCAGATACGTCTCCCTTTAGAGATTATTGAATAGGGAGACGTTTAAGCTAGCCTTATTATAATAAGTAGCGATCATTGAATAGAGCGACGTTTTTAGCTAGCCTTATATGTGTGACCATTCCCAAGATTGAAGCCTCTTCTCGTCCCCCAAATCAGGGCGCCCTCTTGTATTTTAAGTGTGTTCTACCGATTGTTGGACACAAACATAATTGTGTTCCAAGGTTTCTTTGGAGCCTAATAGCCCGCATTCCTTACACTCATCATTCATTGCTTTTGAGCTCTATTTTTTCGCTTCTACAGCCGTTGTCAATATCCCTATCATCATCTGAAATCGTTCCGTGGAAGTGTCAGTATTCATGACGTATATATCTTGCCCTATGGCTTGCACGTAAAGCTTTGCAGTACTACAGGTAATGTTGTTCCACCTCGACACCACATTTCCTAACATGCTTTCCCCTAAATCTCTATAAACTGCTTGTAAAGAGGCATCAGTACGCACCTCATCTGAACCTCTGATAAGTGAATTTCTCTTTTAGCAACTATGTCTACAGTCTCATTTCCCTCTATGGCTTTTGTGTCCTGGCGCCCAGTGCATGTGTAGTCGCCATTTAACGGATTAACGGTGATTGAACCTAGCACCAATTTAAAATATTTTATATGGCAGATGGTCATGTAAAGGTAGAAAATTTGTGTGTTAACGCATTTTTGCAGTTTCTATGAAAGTCTCCGCACAAAAGAGGGTAATATGTAAGCACGTAGAATGGTTAAAAGTGGGTGTGGTTGGCGGAGAACCCTGTACTGCTGTGGTCAGCATGTTTCTACAGCATAACACCTTAAGTAAACTTACGTTGCAGTCGCCCCAAAGAAGACACATTTAGTCGCCCAGTTTTGGAACCATTAAAAGGTCTATGAACTCCACGGGACTCTTAACGTCGACAGATTCGACGCCGAGCAAGTTGTCTTAAACCTAAAATATTCTAGTGGATTTCGTAAAACCAGCTTTAGCCGAGCAATAGCAGAAAAACAAGACTCGTCTTCGTTGTGACAACTTATATAGAAATCAAAATAGACCAGTATTTTGGCATATACCCCTGGTCTTTCTTTTACACGAGACTTTTGACGTCTCTCTCTTCGTATATAGTTCGTGTCTCCTCTTGTTTGGTCCATGTATGAGTATTTAACGACCGATTTATGATTTTTATTTATAAGTAGTTGGCAAATAATATATCTGAGTGATAGAAATGATGTTGCTAAAACTTTCGTTTTGCAGATCTCCGAATTATACTTTCGAGTTAGTTCTCTTCTGAGCAATAATCTTGGAGACAGTTAAAACTACTCCACTCCTGATTTTATTATATCTGTGTTATGCTGAATGACTGAGTAACCCTTTAAAATCATACTATCTGCTGCTATTATCGATGTTCTTGTCTACGCCTTCATGATGTTTCCACTGTTCGTTATTATGGTGTTTAATGCAACTTTTGGCAACAGAATTATTTCGTTTTCTTCCGAATATTTTCATTTGCGTCTTTTGTTCGTTGGAGACAAAGAGATGAATAAAGGAAAAGGTGTGCAATTGTAAGCTTACCGGTCCCATTATTGTTGCTTGCCAGTGAAATACTGAAAATACAAAGAGAAAAAAATGTATTAATACATTGCCATACATACATAAAATAATATATTTCGTAAATACATATGTAAATAAATAAACAAATATTTGCACAATTGCAAAACTAAATGAAAGATTATTGCGCACATGGGCTTTGGTGGATGTGACAATTGCCAATTTCATCGAATTTATATTTATTATTCTATTTTATTTGCATAGTCTGAGTAACAGTGATAAAAAGGAGATGGAAACGAAATTGTAGGTAATAAATATATATTAAAAAATAAATTTATAATAAATATATAAATACATAGTTGCACTTGCCTATACTCATAATTTAAAACCTATTTTATCTTTACAACACATCCCCTCCCCATACACACTTAAGACGAAAAGACGAGAATAAGTTGAAGTTCGCAAGGATTAATTAAAGTTTCACATCTTTGGAATTCTTCCCTGCCAATTTCTTCCTATGAAAATTCACTCAAGTTGTGCACTTAAAGACACTTTCCCCCTTCCTGGCATTTGTTGTTAACATTGCACCTTTTCATATGCGCAGCTCCACAAAGTACACACACACACACACACACACACACACACACACACACACACACACATACACATACACATACACACACACACGCGCGCACACACACACGCGCACACACACACACACACACATGCAAACTTATCTACATACAAAAAGACATACACACACACATGCACGCGTAATTGCATACTCAAACAACCAAGATGAGCAGCTCAACTCCATTCGGTGCACTGCATACAAAACTCACAATGTGCAAAAGAAGAAGCCTTGGCACAAAATGCTTCGTAATGTGCGTCGCAGTAGCACTGTTCATATTAAGCTCCACAATCCACAGCCACAAAAACAAAATTTCCCTTGAAAGGTTTGTCAAGGCAATCTTGTCTGCCACTCTATCCAATTTCTAACGCAACCGAAATTCAGTTGAGCTTGGTTTTAATCATCGATTTTATTCCAAAATAAAGTTCAGTGTAATAAGCAAGAGTATGGCAGAAAGGAGAGCACCACCACCGGGCATAAAACAAAATTCCATTGGAACCCGTTGAGGGGGTGCCACTGCAGGCAATACCACCGCGTTCGGTATTGTTTATTTGTTTGAAACTGTTTTGGCCGCAGATGTGCTGCCGCACAGTGGCAATTCCAGTGTCAGTGTTCGTGCCCATGTTGGTATGCTACATAATGACAGTGACAATGAGACAGTGCTCTCTTCTCTCTCCCTACTCCAATTTAATTTCCTCATAACCACCTAATACTACCACCACCGACACCACTACAAATGGCAAGTAAACACCAATAGTAACACCAACAGCAAAAAGAGTACATATATGTATGCATGGTTGGACAACATAAAAAGAACACAAAAACCACAACAAAATGCAGTAAAGTAGCTATAAAATTCTATATGTATATTCATAGATAAGGAATAATCAATAATGAAATTATTTTGCCAAAGGAGGTACATATTAAATAGTCCCAAGAGAAGTTAGGTCCAATTACATAAAAACATTAATTAATTTCTATATACATGTAAATATATAATATAAATTTGAAGCCTTTTAAAAACAAACGCAAAAGAGAAACAAAAGAAAAACTGATAAGGAATGTGACTTTCATACGAGTAAGATATAAAATTTGAGTTTATTTAAACGCAAACTTAGATATCTGCAAAATTTACTTAAATCGCAGATAAGAAACTAAATTTCTACGATAGTTGCGAAGCTCGTCGCTCTGCCACAACAAATTGGAAATAGTGTACACAGAGAAAATAATAAAAATTGTGGTGCGACAACATTTTTGCAACAAATCAATAAGAACGTAAGCCACACGCATTCTCGGTATATTAACATTATTTATTAATGAACAATTCACTTCGAACGATGACGAGAACACAGAAAATCAATGGTAATTTAAGTTAATTGATAACACACTCCGCACCGTGGCCACAACAAACGTCTTGGCAAAATTGAATGGTATTCGACTTACAATTAATTCTTTATAAGACCCTCTGAATGCGATTTATCACATAAACAAATAAACAATACCCATTGTTAAACAACAATAATGGCCGATTAAATTTAACTTTCATACGAATTCATAAATTATGGCGCAGAAAACAAATCGGTTTTAGCAGCTGTTCCACGATTCTACCACATTCAGATGTTTGGGCTTGGAATAAGACAAGAATTCATCTTATATGGTAGAAAGGAGCAAGATAGGTTAATAACGAAACGAAAAACATAATTAAAATAGAGCTAGATTCATTACCGATGTAGCAGGTAGCGGTGACGGAACCAATGTAATGGGTATCTACAGACAGGGAACTACTGAAGAAACCACCAATGAAAAATGAACTGTAAGTCGTCTTCGTAACTAAAGTCGCAACAAGATTTAATAATATAAACACTGCTTCTTAAATATAAATATTATTAGATATTTTTACTCTAGAATACGTTATTTCTATTGGAGCCTTTCAAAGTTAAAGGGCTTTTATAATCTCAATTACAACGGAAGATGGAGCCTGCGATAACTCGGATAAGATCAGTAAACAGGTGGTTCAAATATATTTGTTCATAATTAAAAATAAAAATTACTCATATAAAAAAATATACACCAATATGAGTCAGCTGCAAGAATTGCCAGGGTTCGGGTAAAGTATCAGCTAAAAACCTGTTTTCACCAAAACTGGTTTCTAAACAGGTTTGGCTGCGGTACACAAAATCAGTATCAATCGGACATTACCTGCAAAACACTTGCACATAAGTTGGATAGAAGCTATACAGAAAAATAATACATTAAAACGAATAGGACTAAAAGGAAAGCTTACTTATTGTAGGGGTAGGTAGGGTGGGTGCCCTTTACAACCAATAGAATGTAATGTTAATGTTAGTTTCACAAAAAAATTGTATAAAAGAGGTAGTTATGAGGAATCCATACGAGCCTGAAATTGAATAATTATTGTATTGTTGCGACTAATCTACACTATACATATATAACAGCTAAATACATATTTATACACTTTCCAACCGTATGGTAAGTAGGTAGGTAGGAGTGGCCGCCTAGTTTGACAAAAGCACACTTGAGCACACCTAATGGGCCCATTGTAATACCACGGTAACCGTATGGTAACTCGGAATACATAAATTGCCTAATTTTTTCGCATACATACACCTATTTAATTACTAGTGATATTGATGGAATTGTCGAAACTAATCTGAGTCATCTAGGAAGTTTTTTGAATGAATACGCAGAAATGGGTGTTCTTCTGGCAAATTGAACACCAATATCTGATATTTGTACAAAAAACATTAGTCAAAACTGCAGTGATGTTCATATAAATGCAACAAATTTAAAAGCATTGATTCCACACATATGTACAGGTTTATATTTTATAATACTGTATATAAAAACACACATTTATGTATGTTTTAAATACCCAAAAATTGTTTAAACCGCTCAGTAAACTCATTTAAAAAGAAAACTTAATTAAATCCTTAATAAAAACTAAAATATAAATAACTCATCAAGAAAATTTTATGGTCCCAAAGAAAAAATACTTACAGTCGTCGCCAACTGGACCAGCTGAACATTGTGCAGGTGGATCTCTGCCCAAATCTTGTAGTTCCTGAGTGCGAGTAAAGAAAAGAGTTTGGTTAAAATTCATTAATTTCAAAGTTTTCATATCAAAATGCATTTCAAATACGACTCGCAAAATGAAGTACGGTCAATCATAGGGTCGTCCAACGGTTTCCTCGGGTAATTAAACCAAATTGTAATGGATATATGTAATATATGTAATATATTTTTCTAAATAAAAAAAGTAATTTTTCCACAAAAAATACAACCAAAAAGCATCATCACAGGTAGATATAAGGAAACGTGCGTAGCCCATTTTGCATTCATACTAAAAAAAACGGAAAAAAATGTGTAGAGTTCGTTGGCCCTTTCCAAATTCTTACAGAAAGTCACACACACACACATATATATATATATATACACGCATATAAAGAGCCAGTCAGAGCAACAGCACGGGACGAATATGAGGAACGAAACCGGCAGCAAATAAACTTGTGCGGCAACGATTTCTGCTTATTACATACGAGTAAGTACACATCAAATTCACAGTGGACAAGGCATGGCGAACAATACAATTTATACACATATGTATATAATTGAAACAAAGGGATTCTAAAACGTAAAAAATTAAAATTTAGAAACTTCAAATGTTGAATTAGCATTGCCAATGAAAACGCTTATGATGACAACGGCGTCAACCTGAAATCAGCCGTGAGCGTGTCAGTCATTCAACCAGCCAACAGAAAGCAACCAAAGCAGAGCAGGAAACAAGCCTACGACAACAACGCAAGAACGTATTTGAGAAAATTTCCAAATTTAAAAATAAATGCGAAAAATTAATGAAACGAAAACAGCAGAAATATACTTTATGCGGGAGTAGATTGTAATTTGAATACATACCATAAACAAGCGTGGTAACTCAAACAAATCAAAAGCGAAAACGCAGCCGAATAAAATTGATCCAATAAAAGAACAAATAATTTATATTAAGTAAAAAATAAAAACTTGGAAGAAAATTTGCCCAGAAATGCGTTGGCGTTCAGTGGATAGAAAAGTTTGTCTGGGTCTATTATTCTGGGTCCAGGAATTACAAAAATTGTCAAATAGTTTCACAAGACATGACTCATTCGTAGTTGGCAGTTCCCGATACCTTTTGTACTTAGGACTAATAAATATCACATGTAAAGGTCGTCTGAGACCCAGAAACAAATGGTTGGCCTTTACAGATTTTTGAAACTAATCCATAGACATGGTTGGAAGCCCCAACCTAGAATTAAGGGAAATACAAAACCTACAAATTAATTCGAAGAGTATGGGAACAATATGCAGAAAAATTATTCGCAGACTAACAAAAATTTCACCCAATATGTTATTAAACTGAAAATATAATTCCCTATTTTGTATTAATATGGAATTTTTGCCAAAATTTATTCAAATGAGGTTTCAGACACAACAATACTCATATTTCTGGAAATAAATTTTTTAAATTAAAATCAAAAATATACACAGAAAAAAAACCTCTTTGCATATATCCGGACGTTACGTTTCCTATTTGCAATTTTTTAAATTATTTCTTGTTGCGAAAACGAAATTCCTATTTTCATTTATAAATTCAATGGCCATGACGGTTACAAAAGCAGTGTTGTTGCTGTTGCAGCGCAGCTGACGACGCAGTCAAATTGCTCAAGAAGCGAAAACCAAAGAAAAAAAGCAGTAACACCATAGTCACCGAAATACCAGTGTTGCTTCAACACACTGGGAATACATTTTAGGATAGATGTTAAAGAGTTCAAAAACAAAAAACAATGCTAATTAGGGATACATTAAAAAATTAATTTGCAATAGCAATAAGCATTTTTTGCAAATCACAACATGAAACTACCAAATATATCGAATAAATCCCATCAAATTTTACTAAATTCTTTTCGCTTACAACACTGTTTTACACTCAAAACACTATTGAAATTATAAATGTAGCCAAAAAGAGATAATATAAATAATATATGCTGGGCCACTGCCAGTGAGACAACAATCTGGAAAGGGACAAATATATATATTCATTCTACGCAGGAAATTAGCAGAATCAAGGAATAAGATTAAATTCAAATAGGAGATACGGAATGAACAAAATTGCGACAGCCACGAACAACACAAAAGCGATTAGACGGCGCTGACGCAAGCAGCGAAGCCGCTAACGATGGAGTCAAATATAAACACACGAGGCGGCTGGAGAGGGTGAGGCACTTATTCAACGAATGTCTACCATTTGGTTTAAACGACTGCGACGCCGACTGCGTATGACTCTCAAACAACATCGTCACTCATGGAGCAAGAAGAGATCGACTATAACTAACAATGTGTATAAAAAAAAGAAATGGAAAGTAGCTGCAGTTGCGGCGAAGTAACCGTCAGTACCGTGCCGTGCGCGCCGCACCACTTCCTTCTTTCATTCCTTATGCTTTCCATATATATCTCGAAGTTTTTTTTTGAGTGAATTCTTCCAATTATTTTCTTTTGCCGCTGACTGGAAAAAGGATAAAAAGGACGAGACAACTTTTCTGAATGCGGGGTGTGGGGGGAAATATGTATACACCATCCATTTAATACTATTTGACAACTAATTTAAAAACCATTTTTCAATTCCAAGTCTCGGAGGAAAAGTTAGGTTAGGATTTCTTCTGGATTTCAGAGTCGCATACGCAAACTCTACGTACTATACCAAATTGGGTAACAATTCCAGGCAAAAGAAATTATCTGCAGTCTCGTTAGCATATAATTGGTACACTAAACGTGTAAATAATTACTTCATTTTTTTCTTCCATTACAATTTATAAAAGCTCTTGTTGTCACGGTCAAACAAAACTGCCTTTTTTGCAATATTCATAGTTTTAGCACTATTTTGATTTACCCCACCGCAGCACTTTCAACATTTTCATGCGATCAGCAGACTCAGCACATTATTCAACAAAAATTGCTACACGTTGCTTGGAGCACCTCCAGGGTTTCCTGTGAAATTCATTTTTTCCACATTTTATTTCGATTTCCAATTTTTTTCCTATTAAATTCTCGCTTTCCTTTGCTTTTTTAACTTCGTGCTTCGTCGCCCATTTTTCTTGGATCAATTTTTTCCCCGTCATTTTTATTCATTTCACATTTTTTGCATTAAATTTCTGTCGTATCTTAAAATGCATTTTAGTTCGTTAATGCTTACAAAAACATACCTTATTGATTCTTTTTAACGCCATTTTATGATTACAATTTTATTTTTAATGTGTGTGGAGAAGCGCAGCGCACAAAATTAAATTTGTAACAAAAAATAAAATAAAATTCTTTCTTGCTTGTTTGCTCTTTGTGAGTTTGACGAATGTACGACGAATTCAATTCCCGCAGCAATCGCACTCGATTTTGACTCAACGAACTTCGTACAAGCGACCACGATTCGATTCGCGAACGAATGACCGACCACGAAAAGCAGCAGTGTGTGCAGGCGAAGTCGCCGTCAATGGTCTGATGGTGTGTTCAAACTGCTTCAAGAAATTGAAGAGTAAGCAGTGCAAATAGTTCACGAGAAATGCCAAGAATTCGCCGGGTATTTATACGTCTTGTAAACAAATGAGACAGCACTAATGTGAAATTTCTTTTTGACAATCGAAATCCAAGCAAAATTTACTATTAAAATTTTTTTTCTATTGTGGATGCTAGTTATTTGAATACAACCACTATGTAGAAAATCAAATTCACTAAAATTTCACAACGTCCAGACTCAACGATATTTGAAGAAATTTTTAATTAAATTTTCTACTTTCAAACGAAATCACCGTCTACTCTAAACCTTTTTCAAAGTGAAATCAATCTGAAGTTTTCACAGCCACGGCTCGGTGCACTGTGTGGATCTCTCTCAATCCTAGCTGCGAATTCAGTACCAAGTTTTTATGCTTTTCGCCGCACATTCGCCTAAAGTTTTTCGAATATGAATTAACAATGCACTTTCACAAAAATTTTTCTGATTTGTTTACTACAATTACTACTATTTGATTACTACAATTAAAGAAATACATATAGACATTATAAGAAACGCTTACTATATCTGAAATTCTAATAAGTAAAGTACATATTTCTATACTACTAACAATATATATTTGTTCCATTTTCTCATATAACGAACTTATATGTCAGATGTTACTTAATCATAGTGATACTTAATCATAGTGATTATAAAATAAAAGTCTACATATTAAAAATCTAATTGGTGGTACAAATTAATACAATTACCAAATACTGTTAGGTATTATATTCTACATATATAGTATATTATAATAAATATAAGTTTATCATTAACTTCAGTTGTGTATAAACTTCTTTAAATAAATAAATAAATGTTTCTTATTTATTATTTAAGTTATCAGTACTGGCGATATAAACTTCTTAAATTACAAGAATTTAAAAACGAGATGGAATTGTTTATTTGGATGGTACAATATATCAACGAATAATCGATATATAGCTGAAAAACATGTGCTTCTGCTGTTATATATGCCGATAAGGATAGAAACGATATACTCGTATATAGGTGTGGGATATTTACGGTTGTCACATATATTTTTTTCAATCCTCAAATTTTACAAATAAATTTGTGGGAACAGATTAAAAGCTCACGAAGCCGTGGTTGAAAAAGTAAGATATATTATTCAAAAAATGGTTAATATATATTAAAGTTATACCAAATAATTGTTCTTATTATAATTATTAATATATATCAACTTTATTCACGGAAAACGCATTTTTGGAGTGGTTTTCTATTATTAATAAATGTAAATGCAACCCTGTAGAGTTGATTGTTTGGGAAAGCAGTGCAGATTTTTAGCACTTCTTACAGCGTAGTTTAATAACTGATTATACATATGGCTTAGTATTATTAAAGAGTGTCTGCATTAATTTGGTTTGGTTTCAAATCCAATGTGAATTCTCAATCCCTTCAAGTTATGTGTATTTTGATCAAATACTTATTCGGTATCTTTTTGTGTTGTGTTCACAAAGAAAAAATATACTGATGTGTAGACTTTGAAATTACTCCATGAAAGTGTTCACGTCGAATGAACTGGCTGCACTTTCTGCACTGAAATGTGTTCGCGTCTCGAGTTCATCTGCACTTTCCTGTTCACGTCGCAGAAACTTCAGTTCATGAACTGGCTGTACTGAAATTTTTCTAATGCAGCTCAGTTCATGTTCTGTTTTCAAAATTAACGTACAGTTTTTAGTTTGAAAATATGTACTTTCTGAATTTAAAATAATTAATAATTATCATTTCTATTGTAAAAACGTAATTCCTCTTATTCCTTTTCGAGAAAACCACTTCATAATTTATCAATTATTTATTATTTATCAAATATTTATTATTTTCTTTCATTTTATTGATTGTAATGTCTGATTACCGAATTCACTGGAGCTTTACAGAGTTGAACTGTAAACAAAACTTGTTTTATGATCTGGTACTACACTTTACTGTTCGCGTCGCAAAACGTGAACTCGCACCAGAGAACACAGAGAAAGGACACTTAAACGTCAAATTTTCTGATGCTTCAAAAAAATATATTTGTTTATCATCAGTTAGCAATCCGTATAGGTTTGCCTATCATTGGTTCTGAAGAAAATCAGCCACACTACTACTGTTTTGCGCATGGGCAAGTGTGCGCAAAACGAGAGACGTTTAACTGTCGCGTTTCTGTGGTCTCAGGTTCAGACGAAATATTAGTATGAATATGAGAGTGCGGACTCATGTCAAAATGAGTCGGCTCTCTGAGGCTAATGTGAACATGGCTTATTTGTGTTTTAACCTCCTTGTTGTATCCCGATTCCACATTTCCAAGTAATTCTATTAATACGTGTCTGTAAACCTGCACCCACACATGCCAGTAATTAGCTGCCAGTTGAGAATATGTATTATTTTCGAAAGTTCGAAATTTTGCTGCAAGTAACGAGTTGTAAGTTCATTTATAAAATGTCATCGAAGGCAAAGGTTCTCCCTAAAAAAGAGTTTTTATTAGTTGAAATCTGTTTTGCAACTGTTTTTTTAACGGCGCCCATACAATTTTGATGGGGTTCATATCAGAGTTTTATGCTGGTGTATCTATGACTTTATATATGCAATTATATAAGATTTAATTTAAACCTTATTTACTGTTAGTTTATTAGTTTCTTCTTTCTAAAAACGCATCTGATAAGGGTTATAAGAGAGGAATGCTCATGTTCCAAAGAAGCTCTTTGGAACGACATAAATTAATGGTTTTTAAAATATAACTTTTGTTTAATTATTTAGTATGAATCTGACATTTACGTGCCGCATGTGTCAAAAATTTACTGTCTCTGAAATTTCTTTGCCAGTAGCGCTGCCAGTAGCAGATGTGTGAGAGGATTGGTGAAAACCTTTGAAGGTATTGTGCTTTTCGAACTTGCGCTTGCACGTGTGGGGTCGAGGTTAGTTTAGTAAACAATTTAATTACTATTTGTATGAACGCGTTTTGTGAACTGTTTGCATTCTTGAACTGACTTCCTATCCAATGTTGATTGGATACAAGCTACAACATTCTAAAACAAAATGATTATAGAATATGAACTTTTATAATTTCTTTTAAATAAAACCTTTTATTGAAATCTGCTATCCAAAGTTTGTAGTTTCAATTATTTTAAAATTGGTGTTAATGAATTTTGCAATAAAATTCGTTAATTGTCGTTATATTACCTTTTTCCTACATACGCACACTCGCAAATTCGTAATTCACCCAATTATTAAAATATTTTTTCTATAATATTTTTCTGTCACATCTTATTAAATCTTATATATGTATGTTCGATACTGTTATAAATAAAAGACAAATTTGATATTCATTTAATAGCTTTACGATAACTAGCATTCATTTCAATTACAATTACTGGTTAATACAGAATATTCATGCAAATTTTTCTACCACAATATGACAAATATGGAGTCGCTCGTCAGACAAATATTCTTATCTATTTGATAACAGTTTAGAGTATTAGCGACAATTTTGTCGAAATAGAATACTAATATTCCTCGAGACCATTTTTATTACGATATTTACTATTTTAATAATCGTTTACCGGAATACGATGGTTTTCCACTGACCGCTGTTGATTGAATATCGTACTTTTGACTGAGTCTTCCCAAAAGGAAGGAATACTATGCTAACAACAGAAGTTCAATTAAGCGATTGAATATAACACTCCAGAGTGCTGGTTAACTCGGCCTCGACAATATAATTGATTATCGGTGCAAATATAGACTTTTGGGACTCGATTTTCATTAGTGACCAGTAGTTTAAAAAATTTAGTTTAATTGAACGCCATGAAAAATTATATTAAGAAGCCGAATTACTATGAAACTAATTTTAAAATATTATAGAGTAAAATTGGACAATTATCGGACAGTATTGTTTAATAATTATGTATATATATAATTGTTTCTTTTATATATAATGAATTAAATCAACTTTTGGAAATAGGTCGAAAACCCTAGCCGTTAGGGCGTTAGCTTTAAGCTTAACATTAAGTTGTTTGTATAATTAATTATACCAATAAACACGATATAAAAAAAAAAAACTTTTGGAAAAACCTATCCTAATTTTCATTATTCCTGCCTTGTATTTGAATTCTCTTGCAAAAGTGTTTATATTAGAGATTTGCAATTAAACGTCCCGAAAAAAACATATATAAAGTACTTTACGCAACATAAATTATTTTCCCAGCAACATGTTCCATACGATTTCTTTGCTCCGGCAACATGTTGTTGTGTGCGGTATGTCACATTAGTAAAGATGTTTCGATTGGGAAATTTTAATTTTTTTACTATTCCTTTCACCACAATGAATTATGCATGCAAGGTCGTGGTAGAATGAGTACTTCGAACTAAGAGAGTGAATTCGAATAATAAAATATACATATGTATATAGAGGATCATTTCGGGATTACGTTATGGGTTGGGCTCGAAGACGCGATATCACGACAGTGAAACTTGCATATTTACTACTAGAACATGGATGCCGAAAATTTGTTAATAATAATTAATTTCTTTATTATATAATATCATTTTTTATCTATTATATAATATTCAATAGTAATATTCTTCATTCGAGCATTTAAACCAAATCTGAGTACTTATTTAACACATCTCTCAACGTTCGGCAACATTTTCCCATCAAGCAACAAAATTTACAACCCAGACATATTTTTTTGTCTGACAACTCGGCACAAAAGAAAACGAAGGAAAGGGAAAAAATGCAATTGTCAATTTTCAATCGTTGCGGACTCGCGTTTAAAGCGGAACAAAAAGAGGGATCTAAAATAAAGTGAAATGTTTGATAAAATTGTGCAAAAATTGTTAAAATTATACAAGTCAAACCAATGAGAAGTATTCCGAATTGAAAAGCCGATGAAACAGTTAAAGCAAAAATATTAAATTTCTGTTAGTTGTAAAAGATCGAAAGATTAGAAAGTGTCTGGAATTAAAACAGAAATAAAAAGTTTGCCTTAAATTTTGTTGAATATAAAATTACGTTTATAATTTACTGAAACTAAGTGACTTGTTTTGTACTTTATGTTTAAATAACTACATAACAAAATTTATTTTACCATTGTTGCCTTTGTGCCCAGCTCAACAAAGAAGCCTCAACCTTTTTCGATTCCACATTAGCACCTTTCGTCGTCTCGTATCGTCTTCTTTATTTCGCTAATCTTCGTTTTACTCTGTGCGTTTTTAACCAATTTTGGGTGACTCCCAACACCGCGAATTTCGTGCGAAAAGTGTCCACGAAGACAAGTAATAAAGTGATTCATGTGATAATCAAAATTTAAATAATAAAATTTGTTATAATATCGCAATAATGAAAAATACGTAAAAACAATCAGCATAGAAATATACCTAATTAAATGCACTTGCGGCATATGTTTGTAACAACATGTCAACGCAAATAGCAACCGTCCAACGCCACACCTCCAAACACGTAAAATATACAAAAGATTGTTTATAGTAGATCCGAGTTATTCTTGCAATTGCTATGGCAACATCTGGCACAGATGCAAAGCAACCACTACAGCAGCAGCAGCGCTATGTAGGTGTGGATGCCGCCTCATCGGATGAGACGACTGCGACTGGGAGCGCCTCAATAGTAAAAGCACCCAGTCATATGGATGAACTCCCGACAAGGGCGAAGGGGCTGTCGGCAACGGAAGAA
Source organism: Clusia tigrina (assembly GCA_920105625.2). NCBI lineage: Eukaryota > Metazoa > Arthropoda > Insecta > Diptera > Clusiidae > Clusia > Clusia tigrina. Next base: position 208,306,911 of record OV050031.1, read on the forward strand.
GACGCATGCACAGGCACACAGGTAGCAACTGTTTCCACGGCATCGGCACTTAATAGCAAGTTGCTACTTTGTCGCCGCCTCAAGGATTACGGCGGCATTTTGCGAAATTTCAATTCGCTGCCACTTTTTGTTTATGCGACGTCTCCATCGACGCGTGCTACATCTGCGGATGGTGTAGGCGTGTCTAGGGAAGTAGCAGCAGTTGCTGCAGCCGCCACATTGGGAAAGGTAAATTGAATGAAAATAGTATTTGACTTAAATTAATTAACTATTTTGTGAATTGTAAAATTGTGAACATTATTGACGCTTGCTGATCATAAAAGCGATTTCTTCCAGATAGTTTCTGGGCCAAGCCAAGTTGGTTCCTAATTAACCCATCCAGTTCAGTTTTGATCGAGTATACAAAATTGTTGGAAATATTACGCCCTCTCATTTTTTAGTCTTCTCATATGTGTACAAATCTGAGAACCGAAGTGTCATTCGTTTTGCTTGAGCTCCCTTCCCATAGAAAAGGCTCAAATGCTGTCTTCAGCCATGGCGAAAGAAAAGGAGATGAAGTTAATTTAGTGGGCGAAAAATTCGGATATGTTTCATTTTGACTCAAAACATTTGAGTGACTTAATTAAAAATAATACTTTTTTTACTTTAGAATTAATCTCGTTTCTTCCATCATGGTTATTGTTATTTACTTTTGTTAATATCGCTTCCACAATAGGTTGCCTCAGTTTGTTCATGTGAAACTCCTTTTCCGAGTGGCTCTGGTATAATGATGAAAGTTTGTTGATACATTTTACTTTAAAAAGGGGTCTCCCATATGGGGAAAATTACCATTGCGCCCTTTTATGAAAGTTTGAAAAGAATTCCCGCCCTAATTGACTATTTCCGTGCTCCATTTTCAGCATATTTTGTGCTTCATTTCAAAAACAATGTTGTTCGCTTCCCTGCCCCTCCATAGCCTCCTTTCCCCACCCTAAGTGGAGCTGCTTGGTTGCGCACTTGTCTCGCGAGTGCATTATTATTTTTCCATTTTCATGTTTCGTATTTTTTTTTTTCAAAATTGAATAACAATACTGGCTGCATCTGTTGGTGGTGGTGTTACTGGTGGTGGTGCTGCTGGTGGTGGTGGTAGTGGTATAGCCCCTGCTTGTGCTTTTATTATGGTTGTTGTTGTTGTTGATATTTTCTGGGAGTTCTGCTTGGCTGCTTATTGTAACAGTGCGATCACCCGATGACGTTGCCATAGTTGAACTGCAATAATAAAACACAAAAATGGAATGAAATCAAATAAAATTCATTTCACCACTTGGCTGGTGCAGCACTTTCAGCATAAACGTGCAGCGACATTTCGAGTGCGTCCAGCCGACACATATTCGTGGTGGAAATGCACATGCCCCAGTGCGTTAACGGGCTGCACAAGTGGCCGGGCGCTTGTTCTGGATTTTTGCAAGCTAGTGAACGATAGGCACGTGGTTGTGGCAATAAGGTGGTTAGGCGCATCCGTATGTTGGATTAAAGCATTTAAAATTTTTTAAAGCAGTTGCGCGCACAGTTTTACTCATCATAGAAAAATAATTATATTTCAATTGGAGGATGGTGGGAGGATGAAAAGAGCAAAATAGGGGCGACAGTGGTATGAAAATATAAATACACACACACACAATATGAATACACACAATTTGAGAGCCTTAAAGTAAAATTCCGATAAAAAATTCGAAATAGTTAGCACACTCCTGTAGAATTTCGCTTATTAGAGTTAACACTAAGGTCAGGGAATACTCAGGTTTTCCTGGTTAGCCCCACTAGAAACGAGACTTCGCGTGTTTTGCTGGAGAGACCCGCTAGAAATATGGCATAAGAGAATAACATAAAATCCTTCTGTCCTTCCGCCCCTACTATGTTCACGGTCTGCTGCGGCCTTCTGCAAGCAATTGTTTTTGATGAAATACATACATATATACATACATCCATACGTAGATACATACATACATACCATACCATACATAAACATTATCAACATAACAGCAAATTTTAATGTAATTCTCTTCGCTATTTTGTATGTTCGCGTACGTCGCTTCCGTTGGCTGCTGAATGCACTCCACTGCCTGGGTTGGCTGGCTGAGCTTAATAGCAGAGCGTATTGCACACCACTTCGCTGATGATCGCTCAGTCGATACGAATTCCATAACTGCCGCTGTTTTCATTAATGAGCTTGCAGTGTGGATTCGCCTAAACAGTTTTTTTCGCTGTTGGATGGTTGGCTGAAAGGGGCACTTTACAGGTGTACTCATTCGTACTGCATGCGCTTCTTCCTCCATGCTTCACTTACGCTGCTGTACATATAAATATATATGTACAAATATATATGTATGTATGTCTGCAATACGTTTATGCATGTTTCTGCGCCTTACGTTTACATATGTATGAATATGCTATCCGCGTACCTCCTCCATTTCCACCGTTTCCACATAACACACAAAGTCACACACATTCCCATATATCATAGAGAGCAGTGCAACCCACTGAATTGTGACGTGTTCATAAGCTTCATTTTCATCCATTGCCGTCGTCGTCGTTGGTAGTGTTGTTGTAGTCATCATAACTGATTTTTTGTTGTTGTTGGCTGGAGGAGGAAGGCAGGCTTTAAACAGAAGGTTTAAATTAAATGAGGTTGCCTGCTCTGCTCTGTGGGTTTTATTGTTTGTTGTAGCGGAGTTACTTGTTCCAGTGGCTTTTAGGCTCTGCTTTATTTGTTGTTGTAATTAAAATTTGAAATTGTGATTTTGGTTTTGATTTGATTTGATTGCAATAAACAGGGGGAGCAGAGTATTATGGTCCACATTTATACACATCTCATGGGGTCCCAACGGGGGGTACTCTACTTAAAATGTTGGCAAAACTTTTCTTTTGTAATTCAGATGAAGTTTGCTCTCATACTCTACATTCAGTTGGTGACGAAAGACGAAAAGTATTGTTTAGTCTGAGTATATACAGCTTAAAGGGTTGTAAAAATGGGGTTTCCTAAAGTTTGGCTCAACATTTTTTGATTTAGTAAAGTTCAATTAAGTCCAAACTTTCGACATTGGAAAATAGGAGATCCTTTGTTTGGAACACCTTCTATTGCTTTGCCGAGGTAGTGAATATATGATCCTTTTAAGGGTAATTCTGAGTTTAGAATTATTATTATTATACTCGTACATATATTACACCACAATTAACTAGGTCTGCATGGGGTTGGGAGAATGTGTACTAGCAACTAAGGCTGTCGACCCCTAAGAGAAAAAACATTAGAAAGCAGCATTTTTCAGACCCTGACATGGGAAGGATTCAAACCCCCGACCCCATGAGTGTGAGTCTAGCATGCTTAACATTAGACCACAGAAACCGGAGGGCAAGAATCAAATTATTGAATGTAAAAATTTATAGAAATCAATACTTGCTAAGAGGGAACATTAGGAGACCATGATTTACAATACGCAGGTCCACTCAGGTAATTAATCAATTGGCGTATTTTGAACATGCTTCAGTAACATTTCGATTTTTTTAGAACCAGCTGATTTATGGTTGGTTGGTTCATATATATGTATAAATCATTTCTTTGCTTGGAATTACATCTCTCCTATCATCTCCGTCTCCTATCAAGCCTTCAATCATAACAGCCAAAATTGTGAAGGGAAGAGAATTCTTTGATGAGGCCTGAAGATGTAGCATCAATGTTGGTATAGTTTGATATAGAATTATTCGAACATTCTTATTGTGGAACTCATGACAATGGTGTCTCTTAAAGATAGACATTTATTTTTAAGTGATGTTCGCTGTTGTGTGATAAAATCTTCAAGTGTTTTATATCACAGTTAATAATTGCTTTGAAGCTATAAAATTTTTGTTGACGATACAAGTTTTTGTTCCTTTTAGAAATTGATGCCACAAGCATAAATTAAGGGAAGCGTGGTACCGGTAAAAAGAGATTGGAGAAATTTGTGGTAACGATATTCTGCTAATTTTTCATTTAGTAGATACGAAAAAATTTGGTGGTGCAGTTAAGTTTGGTCATCGTTTCTATTTCTTCTCTGGATTTGGAAGTGTTTTTTTCGTATCAATTCTTCTTTGAATATATATCAAAAGCGCAAAGCCATAAGGGTGTTCCCTATCTTTGACACTTGGCTGCAGCAACAAGTGGTATGGAGCATTATCCCACAGATGCTTCTCTTTTGCTTTTTTGACAAACAGTTGGGTGTATGCATGTAATTCGACACGCAGCATTAAGCAAGCTCAGTTTACTATGCACTCACGAAATACCAACGAAATAAAACTTGCGTGCCCCCATATTGAAACTCACTGCGGTTGATTGGAACAGCAACAGAGAATGTCAATGAGAACTACAACAATAGCCAGCAACAGCAGCTGTTTTGTTGGCAGCCGCCTTTTTTGGTAAACTGATTTTTTCTACTGTTATTTTTCTCTTTATCTGCCGCAGTGCGTCCACACCTTACACTGACTGTGTGTGTTGTCTGCTGTGTGTGTCCCCAGACATAAAAGCCAAACCTTAAAAATGAAACAACAAAACTAGAAATCGGTTACCAAGAGTGTTGCCAATTTGACGCTGACGAAGACGAGCAGTGGATCTGCATATGCCCGCCCCGCTGTTTCCTTTGTTCGTTGACATGCTTCTTTTTCTCCACTGAGGAATATGGTGTCGTGTTGGTGGGTGTAGTTTTACTACTCTTGGAATACACGCGTCTCAGTTTATTTGAAACTTCCTCTCATCAAAAATACGTTTTTTATGTTTATGCTTTAATTTAGTTTAATTTGATTTATTATTTTATCACATACGAAATTAAACTTTATTGATCACTTGAGTTCAGTCCAATCCAACACAACTCGTGAACTCACCACAATGAAGCATCAAAGTCAGTCTCGCAGTTGTCTCGTTTTGCTTTGTTTTTTGTTGTTGTTACATTTGTTGTGGTTGTTTTTTGTGATCTTCTTCGCCGGGGAACCGTATACATTTGACTTTTACTGCATCACTTAAGGTCGTTCGATTGTAGTGTCAAGTCTACATCAGACGCGTAGTGGACCCCAAGCGGAATTGCCTGTCACCCAAATGCCGTATTCTGTTGTAATTGTTTTTGTAGCTGGCGTTGTTGTTGTTTCTACATATGCTCAAATTGTAGCAATTTTGATTTGATTGCGGTAAAGTGTATCTTTACGGCTCAATTCCGTAAATTTTTAATTTTCTACACACATATACATATGTAGATAATCGTGTCTGTCTCTTTATATGTTTGTTTATGATATGTTTTTTTTATTACATATGTTTGTATTCCCATTTGCGTCCCTTTATTTATAAGACCCTCTCATATTCCAAGTCATGTGATTTTTCGGAGAGTCTTAAATTGCATCAATTCGTCAATTTAAGACTCTCCTAAACTCTCTCTAAAAAGTATTTATTAAATTTTTTCATTGTTTTTGTATTGTTTACATTTGGTTTTTTTATTATTTATTTTTGTGACGGTTTCAGTTGTCAAATAAAATTCTTATTTTTTAATTTTTTCGTTTGTCAGCATATTTTAGGGTGACATATTTATACACATTCTGCGTTTTAGAATTGAACGTAATGAATTTTAAATTACTCCGTGCACGATGACGGACAAAATTAATCGTAAATGAGTATTTTATCAGTAGCTTCTTTGAAGTTATCTGAAATATTTTTATATTCATCTGTTTATTTAGTAAGGAGAATAATACGGCTACTTATGGGAACAGGATCTACTGAGGTTTGGTCACAGATCAGGCAGATTCAAAGAAAAATAAAATGGAACGTCAAATATAGTACAATGGATGTCTTTTTGTCTGAGAGCTACATTGACTTTTTGTCCAAAAAAATGTGATTAATCATCCTTTGGGAAAAAAACAAGTTTGATTTGTATAGTCCCTTTTTCCTTTAACTATATCTTCTCTTAATATAGAAATTAGGGAAGGAAAATTTCAGTTTTTCGTATCTAAATTTTTAAATAACAATAGTACGAGTAATAAATCCCAAAACTGAAATTTATAATAGAAATTGTATCTAATTTTCCTTTGACACCAATCTAAAATTTACGTGTTTGAGAAAGTTTCGGTGACTTGAATTAATTTAAACTGCTCAATCATTAATAAAAATTATTCAGAGAATCTTAAAGAATGACGGCTTTTTTGACATTTATTGTGTGCAAGAAACCCCGGTTAAAAACACAAATTTAATTGCAATTAGTGTGTTTCGTAATATGGACAAATGTGGGTTTAAAAATATAATTGTTAATTGTTTTGTTTTTGGTAATTTAGTCACAAATTTTGTATATAATTGTAGTTTATATCAGAATTTTTTCATGTGATGTTCCGGTTCATGATTTGTTTTGAATATAATATGGTCGGGCGTATGGTTTGTCAACCATTATTCCACATGAAAGAGACATCTGAGAGATTCTGGATAATTTATTTATAATTCTCGAAACAAGAATAGTTACGAAACTTTGACAAAAAGTTACGTTGGGTAAAATACAATATTTTTAATATGAAGTTGTTAAAGAGGTGATTCTGGAATTTATTTATATTATATACATATATTCAAGATTTATTTTATATAAGCCAGATTTCAAATATAATAAAGAATTCTTCATATATTTTTAAATTTTTTTCCACTAAAGAAAATACATTTTGATATTTATTATTAAGTCTTCAAGAGACACTTTAAAAACACACTTATAAACAATAATTAGTAAACGTAAAATACACATAGTATACGAGGTCTGTACGTATCGCGAATTTTGAATTTTCGCGGGCTACGGATGATCGATTTTCGATCTTTTTGTGGCGTTATGTTGGTACTCATGACCCTCACTTATCTTGACAATCTCGGCCATTTTGAATGTTCAGTCAGTTTTTGACAGCTATTGTGCGTGAACGTGTTTTAGCTTGTCTTCGATTTTTGTCTATCTCCTCAATCGTGGCGTAGCGTCGTCCTTTCATAGGCCTTTTCAGTTTCGGGAACAAGAAAAAGTCACAGGGGGCCAGGTCTGGGGAATGTGGTAGCTGCGGCATTATCACAGTGTTGTTTTTGGCCAAAAATTCGCGCACAAGTAACGATGTGTGAGCAGGGGCATTATAAAGATGCAAATATATTGATGAGAGTTTATCTGAGGACCTTTTTTTTTCTATTTCAAAAGAGGTGACCTTCTAAAGTTAAGAACTCTGCTATATATATTATTATTGATTATAGACATTCAAAGACGTTTATATGCAATAGTTTGCAAAGAGAATCTGTCGTCTTATATTTTATAACAGTTCTTCTCAGTTCGTTTTGGAGTGTAGTAAAGCAATGATATAACACAAATAATGATTAAAATATTGTATATTTTATAATAATACGACTTAAATTTATAAATCTAAGCAGTTACTGACTCATCTTCATTCTGTCGGGGATTAAGTTGAGTTGTGCAGTTTATATTGTATTATATAGTATTGATAATTTGGAGTGCACCTCTTGAGTGTTGAACAATACAAGTTTTCATTCACAACATTCGCAAAAAAGTAAACTTTGCACTTATGAAGGGAATGTTTCTTAATACATTTTGCTTGAATGTATTTTAATCTTGAAATTAAAAAATCCCACAGATAAGTAATTTATACGAATAACGACAGTATATGGCAAAAGGTACTCGAAAGGCCCATAGCGAAAAATTAGAAACTGCCTTGAATTGATGGATAGAAAGAAGACTTCCCTTTCTGTTAATCACAGTACATTGGAATGGATTATGCACATTGGAAACCTGGAAAATGTTTCAGATCAGCTTAATATTTTTAACTCCGTTGTGCATATAGTACCTATCTGTAGACTCCCTCAAGCGAAATCAAGTGTATTCAACCAACATTTTTTATCATATATAAAACCCAATCTCCTTTGAAGCCGAACCAGTCCAGTATCCATTCAAGAAATGTGGCTTCAGTAAAGGTTAAGAGTATAAAATATTTCCATCATCATAGTTTATGAATTAATCGGTTATTTTATTACACAATATTCCAATATCCAATTGACAACCCTTAAAGTCCTCTGCCCTATAACCTCCGCACAAGTGCTTCAACACTCCATTTAGTGACATGGCTTAATGCGGTTATGCCTGCCGATTGTGCGTAATTAAAGACAGCTCAATCCAGCAACTAAAGCAGACTCCGTGTCGCCCACTTTTAATTGGCTGAACAATAACAAATGACAACATATTTCCCAAAGTGTATGAAGGAATTGCTTAACATTCAACACGAATTATGGGCCCCGTTTGTCCACAACTGAACTCCTCCTCTAACAAGTTCAAATCTTTTCAAAACAAAGTTCTTTTGTTTGCCTTTTAAGGAGGCAACACTTGAGGTGTACTTAGGCATCAGCACGTACAACCACCCGCCCACCTCCTGGTCGAATGCAATGGATACATTTTAATTGCTGATTTTATGTATATGCTTCAATTGTAGCAGCGATACAAAAACAAATTCTGTTTACAAATAAATTACCGAAATACACGTATGTATGTATATTTGTTTAGTGAATTGTGTTAATAAGAAAAAGAACAACGAGGCCAAAAACCACATACGAATTTTTTTTAGGCTGGCAACAATTTTTACAGCGAGTTTATAAGCGCTGAATGCTCTCTCAAAAATTGTGGCTGAATTCTGACTGTGGTTACAGTCAGAGAGAAAAAGGTCTAGATTTTTAACTGCTAATGTGTGGGTGATCAATTGACCAGATTTTAGTTGCAAATATTTGCAAATGTTTGTTTTACCAAATCAATTTAAATAAATATTTGCTTTGAATACTTTGTTTCCACAGTGAAGACATTTCAAATTAATACAGACTACTGCGGGTTCATTTTTACAGCTGCTGGCAGTGGCAGATGCTTTAAGTAGAAAGTGAGCCAGGCCAGCCGAGTTGCCTGTTATCTGCATTTGCATTTTGCAGTGTTGCCAACTTAACGATTTTGGAGAGATTTAAATGTTCCGGGAAATGTTGGACCCGTCTTTTTACACCCATATATAACTTGTCAAAGTGAAACTTGTAAAAAGTTTGAACGTGTTTTTTGTAGAGAATATACATTTGGTCAACAGTAACCCTATACAAAATTTTAGCGGTGGATTTATACAGTTCCACAATTCATACATATTCATTAATTGAAATTTAGTTACATTTTATCAATGGAATTTGACTTTATGTGGCATATATATTTATGTAGCAACATTATTAAATTATATGAATGTAATAAATCTATTAAATTCATATAAGATGTACCCCCATAATTATATGATTGGATTATATTAATTAATATTTCTAAATATGGGTGTAATATTTCTGCTCCCATATCCTATAGAAATGTAAAATTTTCTATTAAGTATAGTAGTCAGCAATATGAACCTTGTACTCAGTTATATGTATTCAATTTGGTCGTAATTTAAGTCATAAATCTTAAAATATTTATATATGCATATTTTAATAAATTCTTGTAATATGTGGTAATCACATCGTTGATTGAACCAAACTTCAGGAAATTGAAACAACAATTATTATAAGTTGACCTTAATTTTAGCACAGTGTTGACACGTTAAAACCAATATATGCAACGCGTATAATCATATTTATGCCACAATACAATTTTTTTCGTCAACCTTTCAGTTTTACGTAAAGTAAAATAGAAGTTATGTATTTAGAGACTATGCTTGTTTTAATAAAATGCTCTGCTATAATATTTTATTGTGCCTTTTTCCCTGTAAAGACAGCATTAACTGGCACTAAAAACTTGTGATTCAGTTAGCCTTGATTTTACGATATTAAAATCGCAACTAATTTTAGTTCCCTGACAAATGCACATTTTTCCCTTTATCTTCAGAAAATTTTTAAAATACTGCGCTTTTTTAGCAGATCCCGCTGAATTGTATTCGAAAATGACAACACTGATAATAACTCTTCTCTCCATATTCAGCACGATTTAGATTTTAAATACCTTCTCTCTTTCTCTGATTTTTACGCTCTTTGCTGCACTCCCGAAGACAATCTAACCCGTTGTTGGCCCCTTTTAGCACTGCTCGGTCTAAACATGCTAGCAAAATGAGTCACGTCAGCAGCGGCAAACCGTGAGATAAGCGCTTTATGCCCGCCTGCCTGCTGTGGTTGTTGTTGTTGTACGAGTATGTCGAATGAGTATGCTCAATTGTTAGCCTAGCACTGAGAGCTCAAGCTTGCCGCAGCTGCAATCGAACTGCGAGGCGAGCAGTTGTCAAACAATTGTCAAACCGCTAACAACGGATGTGCAATTAGTGCGGATTACCATTTCTTTTATTATTACATTATTAGTATTGTTGGTATTGTTGTTGTTATCTTTAACTGCAGTTGTTGCTTTGTTTTATTTCGTTGACGATTGATTTTTTATTGAAATATCTGTTGGTGAGAAATGCCGCGAGTATCTAAAATGTTTTAAACACTGATCGAGATACATTCGCAAGAGAAATAAACCAATAACTTATCAACAACAACAAATTTGTGAGCTATGACTGCGTTCTGGTGGTAGAGTCGCTGCTTTACAGTGTGTCGCGGGTCTTCTTGATATCAGTGTGCGATTTCTTTGAAAGTATTCTACGCTCGCGTCCGCGGCTTGGTGCAGTTTACAGTATTTTTGCGTTTAATTTGTTTGCAAATTTACGAAATAAAATCAATACCAAAAAAGTGAAATTTTTCACGTAAAGTTGTAAAATTGTAAAAAATTAAAGAAAAAAGAGAAAATTGCGAAAGAAATTTAAATTTAACAAAAAAGAAAAAGTGTGGCTCATATCTTGAATCTGGTACATGGCATGTGTGTGTGCATACACAACCGTACATATTTAGCGTGTGTGTTTGTGAGTGATTGCTGCAGACTCGCTAATAGCTGCATACATTTGAGCACATTTAAAAAGTGTTAAATTACTCGTAACTACCAATTTACACACTATACATCAGGCAGCCGTCCCAGCATCTTCGGCCATTTCCACCAATATCTACGCTTTGGTTTGACGTCTTTGCATATTGCAACCGTTGCAATTGATAGGTAGCTCTTTAGCTGCTCGCCGTCATCATACGCTAATTTGGATTTAAACCTCCGTATCAAAGTCTCCGAGGATGATCAGCACATGCGAATATTTGTAGACGCCATCTTTGCTGTTGGTGCCACCAGCGCAGTGAATTCAAGTGAAACCTTTCATTAAATGGTTTGTACCCCAACATACCTACGTATCTAATTGTGCTTAGCTTAGCATTCTATGCCTGTTAGTTGTTGTTGTTGTTGTTGTTGTTGTTGCTTGTTGCTTGCTGCTTGCTGCTGCTGCTGTAATTGTAGTGGCTGCCATTGTCACTCGCACCCCGCCCAACTCAGCAACCCACCACACATTGCATTGTGACACTCGTCCGAGGCTATTCCACTTTAGTACTATTTAATTTCTTATTTGGATTTGTTTTTGTAATTACTCCTCCACCACTATCACCATCCCCGCTATCAATACTACTACCATTGCAATTAGTACTTTTTAATTTGTTGCTTTTTCCAGCGTTTAGTAGTAGCAATGAGTATTAATTATCTTTATATGCTCACAATTATTTATTTCTCCAGTACTTAAAATGAATTAATTACGGCAACGACGTCGTCGCTGTCGCCGCCATCGTCATCGTCGTGCAACTTTTGTGTGTGTTCAATTTTGATGCGGGTCTCGAGTTTCACATTTTTTCCTATGCAGTTTCGTTTCATTTCCAGCCACTCCACTTCATCGCCTCACCATTCATGCGCGCGTGTGTGTGTGTGTGTGTAGCATTGGCGGCATTTTTAAAATATTTTTCGTTTTTCCCCGTCATATTTCTTTAGTGGTCAGAAGACGACATTGTTGGAATTTTAATTTTTTCTTGATTAATTCATAGCTTTGGCCTGTTGTTTTTGTTGTTGTTGCTGTTGTCTTGGTAATGTTGAAGTGAAATTAGTATTGCAGTGGTCAGTTGTAAATTGAGGTGTTTATGAGCTGATCCGGTATTAGGATTTCCATAGAATTATCATTCCTTGCTAGGCTGGAAGCTTGGATAACTGGAAAATTGCCGATTTCTCTCTCCAGATTATATGGGAGTACGGCTGATTTGGATAAGCTGAATGGATGAGTGGATTCTTGTCCTCCAAATGACGTGATGGCTAGCCAGAAATCTTCATTTGTATGTAGTTGTAGCTAAATTTCACCTAGGTACAGAGATGGATGTGAGTCGTATTGTATGTGTTCTGGAATGGTAGTCAGTGGTGGGGGTCTTGCAAAAGGCCAAGACCACCAAGTAGCAGGAATATAAGTACTTGCAATACATAAGGTTCTTACTTAGAAACTAGAAATGAAGTAAAAACGTATACGATTTGTATATGTGGGTCTAGGCCTGTAGAACAAGAAGAAACAACGATGCTATAACAAGGTTACTATTGCCAAAAAAGTTCTCTCGAAAACAACAAAACTTGGTGACACTAAATACTAGGAAAGTTCTTGAAAAATATAATTTTTGTATTGTCATATTGACCGGAGTTCAAATCTGCCCATCCCTGGTTAGGACTAACAGTCATATAAGTAGGGAGAAGACAATTGAAGTGCTACAGTATGCATTCTTTTTGCTTCTTTTTGTTTAATATATATCATACGCATATCGTTCTGACCTGTAACCATGGCTGGCAGGCAGGTGTTGAAAGGTCCAGTTAGAAAGTCGATGACAATTTGGGTTGGATTTATTTTTTGGAGCAAGCAATTGGTTCTCTTCTTTAGACTAGTTAAAGTTGGCAAAAAGACAAAAAACTTCTATAGAAAGCAGATGAAACTGTATAACAAAATGGCTCTGGTATAGACTGATGACATATAGTAATATAAGGAAAGGCAGATGGATATACCGTCAGTTTGTGTCGTGTGTATTTAGTTCCGTCTTTTTCCCTCTCTAAATCTGAAACATATCAAACTCAAATTATACCTTCATCCTGTCCCTAAATTTCGTACATCTCACAACACAATAGTATCATCTTTTTGTGTCTAACTTCCTTGTATGTACACATAATCAGGTAGATCAGTAGCTATAACAACCCTATTTAATCAGCATTTAACTATAACGAACTCATATCTATGTCCTTCTTAACGATGTGCCACACGTCTTTGTGTTGGTTAAAGGACCTGGGTCACATTCTATGTGCTAAAGCTGATACGAAGAAATTTTGTTATTTAAGTGCCTGCGACATGCAAATACTTGATCCTCCATACCCTTAAACTATGATGTCCTCAACACTTAAGCCGATTATCGACAAGTCTACTGACTAGTCAACACATTTCAGGTATAAAATTAGCACGGCTAGACAGTGCTATACATTAATAAACAAAAGGTGTGTAGTCGCCCGTGCGCCCGTGGACACTGTCTGCTTTTCACTTATGCGAACTAGTAGCGAATAGAGAGAGGAGTGTGAAACTGTCTCTTCCAGCTACTTTGTTTGTACTTGTCTTCTTTGCTAGTCTAGTTCAGCATTGGAAGATATGCTTTTAGAGTTCATCGGCATTTGGTTTATATCGACACCAATGTTTGTGTAGGAGGGAACCCAACTTTTCATGATTATGAGGATATGGTCTTGAATTAAGGATTCAGTAGTGTTCTTTGAATTCACCGAACGTACGTCAAAAAAGATCTGTAGAGGCAGACAATTTTAACATTTTGTTATTATCATTTCTTTAAACACATCGATAGGCTCAAAGAAGAATTGTTACCTAAGTACAGAGGAGTGTTGATGAGTATTTGTATCTTTAAGGTCAAATAGTATTTAAAGGTCAACCAGAGGTATCTACCGGTATAAATATTTAATTAATTATTTGTTTCGTTGAACTGGAACTGTGGATAATATTGTTTAGAATAGTTCCTCACCTCAGTTCCTCAGCTGTTAAAAGTTTCTTCTGTTTTTCGGAATATTGAACTCTTTCAAGCGTCTTAATTGTTCGATGTCCTTTTGAACAATTCAATTTAAACATAATTTGAGGATTTTTATACTTATAATAAAAACTACTAATAAAAAAATTAGTTTTATATTTATTTAAATATATACTTATATATTTTATAGATCTATTTATATTTTTATAGATATATTTATGAATACATTTAATTATATAGTATATTTTATATTTATTTCCATATTCAATGTTCTGGTTTTAATTTTTTACCTAGATAGATTTGAAATGCTTTGGCATGAAATTTTCATCGGGTTTGTCTTTCTTTCTTTTAGTTCTTATTTTTCTGTTGAAAAATGTGATCATTTCCCTATTCTCCTTTTCCTCTTGCGCTGTCTTTGCGCTGACTATCACTATCCCAAGTATAGGAACTTTTTAGTCAGTGCTTGAACGGCGCCACACCGTGGTATCCCAATGGGCCATTATGTGTGCTCAAGTGTGCTTTTGGCAAACTGGGCGGCCACTCCTACCTACCTACCTACCCTATTCTCCTGTTGAAATATCCTAGCCTGTCTCTCTATAAAGAAATAAGCTGCTAAATAAGTTCAGTTATTCTCGATCGAAGAGTCATTCCCTCGATTTTGCCTGTCCTTTGGCACGTGCTTCATTTTCCTGTATGTTATCCCCTTCAGTGCTGCACAGACGCTCACCGTCTAACCGCTAACTCTTCTCAGCTTGGGCGGTCAGTGCGTGTGCAGCGCCCTATTCGTGGCATCAGAATGGGCCATTATTTGCACCTAAGTGTGCTTCTTGCTGCCACTCCAACCTAACCTAACCTATCCCCTTCAACTGCTCTGTAGTACTGAGTTTAGAATATACCAAAGAACAATGCTTACAGAGATTCAATTTTAGAACGGAACCATAATGCCAAAGCCCCGCCTCCTTCTCCAACTGGAACGTTGTTAACCTTGTTAAAAGATTTCACAAAAATTTCCCAAAAACATTTTCCATTACAATTGAAATATTTGTGCCGAACTTCACACCAGCAAAGTCGACGAAAAGTCAGTCTCAGTTAGTTGGCTGCCGTTGTGAAACTTCACACATTTGATTAGTACAATTCCCAAGCCCACTGTCACCCCCCACGAATAATGCCAGTCAATTGAATAAGGCGTGCAGGCCTCCTCACATGCGAATCAAAATTGAATATGCAATCATAAATTAACTAGAATGGCAAAATTTGCAAATAATACAATCGCAACTGAATTAAAAGCAATAAAATGACACATGATGGTAAGTTATGGCGACCGAAAATGAAAAGTGGAGCTTTCGAAAAATAATAACAATAAAAACTGCACACAACAAACACAATTTTTATCATAATTTTACATTTATTTAATTTATTTTTATTTTTTTTTGCTTTTATAATTCGTGTACATTGTTGTGTGTGTGTTTGTGTGTTTTGAGTGTTGACTGCGGACGTGTGTGTGTGTTTTTATCAATTGAAATTAGCTCATTTCTCCACACAACCCAGTCTCATGTCTCCGTCCAGGTATCTCTCCATTTACTGGTATAATTTCAAAGTTTTATCATATTTTTGCCATTATACTTTATGCATTATTATTATTTAGTTTAGTTTTAGTTCCATTGCAGTTGCCATTATTTGTGGTTTGCCCGTGCTCTCGCGTATGTTCTACTTTCTATGGCGAACGCGAGCGCGTCAGTATCTGCTTCAAATTGACTTTTGCTCGCAGCTTTACTCGAGTCTAGTCTGGGTGAATATGCGAAATCGGCGTAAGCGCGTGATTGCTAAATGCAAAAATATGTTAACAAACTAACTAATCAACTGGTACACGATCTTGGCTGTCGCCCGCAAGAGAAGGCGCTGATAGCTGTATCGATGTACGACCAAATTTCCAACGCTGTTCTTCTCATTACCGATGATCACAATTCAAAGTGTTGCTTTGGTTGGGAGAGAAAAGCTTTGAAGAACACCTGTTTAAAAATGGTCTACAGTAGATGACGTCATTTTAATCGGCCTAGAAGAGTTATGGCTCTAAGGTTCTCCTCGGTTCTCAAAAACTGGTTGCTAGTTTTTCAAAGCAAAATATCGTAGCTTAAATCAATTCAACCTGCCATAATGATGCTTTATCGCACAATAGATAATATTGTTCCAAGTGCACTATAACCAATAAATTTAAAAATTATAAATTATTATTAAATAAGGTCAACATTTTATTAGATAAATTGTACCCCCTTTGTAAGAGATTATATTCTTTACACCAATATTTATGTCACAAACAATTCTTTGTTATCTTTATTTACAGTTTTGGTAAAAATGGGTCATCATTTTTAATTTGGGGAGATTATTGGTTTTTTCTTCCATTTGTTTGCATTTTGGATCATGTGTCTTTATCGGATATTTTCCATATGAGGATTCTTCATGTTAGTTTGGGCTAATTTTCCGTGGCCTTTATTTAGAAGAGAGTGTTTTCCTTTCATTATTAATTTCGAATCATACCAACAACATTTGTGACTAGTTATCTTTCCGGTAACTCAACTCTCCATACGTTCTTCACCCATTTTCTATTACTAAAATCAGTATAATTATCGAGATATTATAATGTGATATCTGAGCTAGTACTCGTATGTTCTTATTTATTCATTGTTTTGCTCTGTGGAGTCGAAATTGTTTAATTTGTACTGGCTCCGAAGCTAATCTCACTAATTCTATTCAATAACACTCTCATCTTTTACAGTGGTGGAATTTTATTTGTGTTTGAAGTGCTGTTTGTACTGAAATCACCCTCAATCACTATAGTGGGACTTATGCAATCTCACAGCTAAAAGTGTTCCATGTAGTATTTAATAATATCCCTGCCATATTTCCTCACTGAATACAATTTGAACGCTCTTTTAAAGTATGCTGGACTCACTGCGGTGCACTTTGCTGCTTTTATCACCTCAGGCGGGGTCAATTTGCAGCTGAATTGTAATTGTTGCTTATTCTCGGTCCAATAAAAGTAATTAATTAAAGTGTTCCTCTTTTAATGCTCTGAAATAAAATTTTTATATTGTTCTCGTTTATGAGCAGTAATTTCAGTTCCAATTGCCAAGACCAACTCTATAATTAAAAGAATTAAAAGAAATCGGTAACACTTTCCATCGATGCACTCACTTGCTAGAAACATTCAGCAAAATCGAGAAAATGTGCACCGTTTTTCCTTCGACTGCTGCTTGTCTATTGCTATGCTTGCTTTAGCTGCTGGTTCGCTCGATACACTGAAAAAAAAGCAGTTCGCATTTATACAAATGTACTTTTTCGAATTTTTTGTTTCAAACACATTTTTAAAGGATCTTATAAGGTGCGGAGTGGACTAAAAATAAGAAAGACATGTGAAATGGGAATTTTTCACTGAGAATCGTTAATTTCAGAATTTAATATTTTCTAGGACCGAATTTTATGGACTCAGTTGATTAATTTTAATAATGAAATTGATTCTAAAACCTTCCATTGTTGAAGTTTAGTGAAAAAATTGCTGCAGTTCAGGTAGTTAGTTTATTAAATGTTCTCATTCATGCTGTTTAGTAAATGAATTGTTGAAATTCAGCAGTTTGGTGGATGAAATTCAGTAATTCGATAGCTGAAATTTCGTAATTAGATTTCTGATATATGTCTGGAACTTACAATATTAAGCAACTACATTTTTATAATTTAGCAATTAATTTTCAGAATTTTATCAAACTAATTCCTGAAGTTAAGTAGACAAATTTCTGCAATTTAGTAATATTTTTTTTTTTTTTTTTTTTTGAGTGAGTGAGTGAGGTTTATTTCAATTATTCTTTTTACAATTTTTGTTACAATTTCATGGTATCTCGCGAAGCTTTTAAGGCTTGTCTGCGAGAAAATTTGAAATAATAATAAATTAATTAATTAATAATAACAATAGATATTCAAATAATAAATTACAATAGTTCAATTATAATACAAATTTAAAGTACGATTATAAGATATAAATTTAAAGTATAATTATAAAGTACAATTATAAAGTACAATTATAAAATTTAAAAATTTATCAAGGAGCAATGTAATTGAATAAGAAGAAGGAAAAAGAGTACAATTTAAAACATTATTATTGGTACAGGGGTGACCATTATTTAGAAGCGAAAATTAGCATTATTTAGAAGTGAAAATAAACATTAGTTCTGAATATAATGGAGTTTGATGTTTCTATTTCGCTGATGTTTCGGAGCTTGGTGATCGTTCGCTATGTTTGATGGCAGCTGATTCAGAATTTTGGGTATAACAACATCGAGAGTGCGTTTTCCATAATTGTTGTAGAAATGGGCAACTTTAACTCTCCCGCCTGTTCGGTGTCGCGTGCTATACTCGTGTTGAATTGGAATCCTGAAGCGCTTGTCGTCGAAGAACTCGCTTAGTAGACTGCTCTTAAATAGGTCATCAACCGTCAAGACTTGGAGGTGCTTCCAGACTGGGATACTGCTGTCGTGACGGTGGTAGGTTTTTTTTCTTGGCCTGTATTTTAAGAATGGCGTTTTGACTTTTTTGTGCGTCAGAGCAGTGGGTTGACGAGCCCCATGCGGTGATGCCGTGGCGGATGTAAGATTCGCAAAGTGCGAAGTAAGCCTGCCTGAGTACCGAGTAGATATGTACATGCGTAGCTTAGGTGGTGCATCATATACGATGTTCTGCGTAGTTTTGCTCGGAGTTGCTTGATGTGTGCGCGCCATTTCAAGTGTGTGTCCACGACCACGCCCGTATATTATATTAGTAGTAATATAAAAAAAAATAGATGAAATATGTCTATGGAATTTTTTATCTCAAGTAACTACATTTCTGAAATTTAGTAATCTAATTTCTGAAATCTAGTAATCAAATTTCTAAAATTTAATAATAAAATTTTTAAAGTATAGTAATTAATTTTCTGAAATTTTGTAAAAATCAAGTAATATAGTAAAAATTTTAAAATTTACTAATATAATTTCTAAAAATTAGTAATCAAATTTTTGGAGTGCAGTCTTCAAAGTTTTAAAGTTTAATAATAAAATTTCTGAAATTTAGCAATAAATTTAGTAAAAATTTTAAAATTACCTAATATAATTTCTGAAAATTAGTAATCAAATTTCTGGAGTTTAGTAATGAAATTTGTAAAATCTAGAAATAATATTTCTAAAATTTAGTAATTTAGTTTCTGAAATTTAATAATCTAATTGCTGAAATTTAATAATCAAATATGTGAAATTTAGTAATCTAATAATGAAATTTAGTAATTTAATTTCTGAAATTTAGTAACTTAGTTCCAGACATTCAGAAGTTCAATCCCGGTTTCTTAATTGCTTAAATGAAGCCATTATATTGTGAATTTAGTAATATAAGTTCTGAAATTTAGTAACTCAGTTCCAGAGAGTCAGAAGTTCAATCCCGGTTTCTTCATTGCTTAAATTAAGTCATTAAATGTCGAACAGTTAGGCAAGTCCCAACAGTTTTCTGGCTATACGGTTGGATTTCTCAAACTCAATAATTAATGCATGAAAATCATCCAATCCCTCTTTATATGAAGACAACTACCACCATGCCCATTATCGAGTCAATAAAAATTCATAGAAATGCCTCTATTCCAACGCAATTTTCCTGAGTGTGATTTATTTATTTTTTTTTATGATTTTCGCGAAAAATCTTCCGAAGATACTCGTACGTTGCCTATCGCGGCACGCAACAGAATGTAGGTTATGCTTCCATATCGGAGCGTTTCGCTACTTTAATTGATAATTATTTGCAAACAACAACGCGCGGTGTTCGTGGTGTTGTCTGGTGTTGTGTGAAGTGGTGTGGATTGGAGTTCGAGCTGCAGCAAATGTCGCGCTGCACACTGCATGCACCCAGAGATGAGGAGCGCACAACATTTGCGTCTGAGGCTATCTTCTGGCAATTTTCATTTACATGTGTTCATGTGTGGAATGCGGAAATTGTGCCTGTGTGTGATAGTTTGTGTGTGTGTGTGCCTGTGTGTGATAGTTTGTGTGTGTGTGTGTGATAGTTTGTGTGCGTTGCGAAATACTGCAGCGCATGTCGACTGAAGTGTTGCAGTTGTGTTTTTCTTGTCTATGCGCCGAACAACACACGCAGCAATTGCTGTTTGTGTGTGGGGTTGATTGCATCAAATTTTGTATATGTTTCTTTGTCTGTGCCGAAGCCATCCCGACATGATTCTCCCAGCCTTCTCTGATCGTTCGCTTGTTGATTTTTCCCTTAGCTTATCTGTGAGGCGTGACATTAAAGCATCGCACAGTTAATGATCTACGACGTGCGATCACACTTTGTCGAGTATAGCCCAAGCGCTTGTGTGGCAGGTTACGATGCCGTGTGCCCCACTGTTCTCCACGTAACCTTAGTTGCTGCAACTACTTGGGTTGTGTGCCTCT
This sequence comes from Clusia tigrina, assembly GCA_920105625.2. Classification (NCBI taxonomy): domain Eukaryota; kingdom Metazoa; phylum Arthropoda; class Insecta; order Diptera; family Clusiidae; genus Clusia; species Clusia tigrina. The sequence continues at coordinate 208,327,329 of OV050031.1, forward strand.
CTTTTTGCTTTCATTTAATTTGAATTTGAATTTGAATTTTAATTAAACCATCTCGAAAGTGTGACAAACGCGAACGACCTTTGCTGCTGTTGCCGCAGTTGCTGCTACTGCTGCTGCTGATGCTGCAGCAGCAGCATGTGCCACATTCAACTTCTCTGTTCCATCTGCTTCTTCATTAATACGTACACGTCTAAATTAGTTCTCTTTTATGGTCTTTGTCTTAAGTTTCTTTGACTTCTTTTGGGTCGTAAATAATACTTTCCCGGTTTAGGCGCGTGTTTTCATTTAGTTGGCCACATGCTTTTCTCGACTGCAGTTGCGACCAGTTCCGTGTCTGCTTTTGATTTGTTTGGTTTGGCTTGGTTTGTTTCTTTGGTTGTGGTTAGTGGCGCAGTTAAGCGCTCAAATGTCTTGTGGAATCCACATGTAAGCCTTTTAATAGTCCTGGATTTGGTGTACGCAATTCCTCATTCAGTGGAAAGAAACAAACTAAATGAATGCGACATCATCGATGTTTGAACATATGAATAATTTGCGTGAGTTTCAGATCAACTCAAATTGATGATCTTTTGTCGCAGCTTAAGATCTTCATCCTACTAGTGAGATATATCCAGAATGCATACTTTAAACAGAAAAATCAACTGGAATCAGGTCCTTTTTGGTTAGGAATTAGGACTGTTTTTTGTTTGCGAAGATCTCCAAAAATGTTCTGAAGAATCTGCCTGTGGCATTTATGCCAGGTTAGTTAGCTTTGTTCAACTCTAATTTAATTGGTGTCTTCTTGTGTTCCGGTTGTCTCTGATTTATTGGATTTTGTATACAAATTTAATCAATCCAAACGGTAAAACCCCCTCAACTGTTATTTTGTATTAAAAGCCTCCACTTCCTCAGCAGCTTTTCTTTGCTCATAATAAACTGAACCTTTAAGAGGCCAAGTCTGTACCTTTAAGATTACCAGGCACTGATCACAAGGCTCTTTTGGAATTCCTGCTGCCAAGTATAGTCCACGTTTCCACCTTCCCATTGAAACGTTCGTTTTCGCTAAATAAATAGCAAATAAGCGTCTTTGCTGGGCCCTCGCCCACTCCTCGAGTCGGTTTGTTCGCCTTGACCCCGCCAATTAAGCTGACGCAGCATCACCTTTCAGGCAGTTACCGTGGCTTTTATAAGGCAATCTATCATGGTTTAACAATGCATTTAAATCAATTTGCCTCGAGCATTCAAAATAATTTTCCTTAAATATATTTTAATATTTCAAAAATCAAGTTTTAATATTTGAGACTGTAGCGCCGCCGACAGCGTTGGTCTTATTTCCATGTGGCGCTTTAATTGGAATATCATCTCGAAGTGCAGGCAGCCTCAAGGTGAATCTTAACGATTTGGAAAGACATTAGCGCCAAGTCACTCTCGGCATGCTTATCTACTTAAAAAAGTTGATGCATAAAATGCGATCTGCTGTGTCTAAATTATAATATTACATCTTAATCGGTGTATAATTTTAAATTATTTATTCACAAACCCAACTCTCCGCAATAATTGAACTTTTCATGATGCTGTAAAAAATTCAGAAAAATTTTCTCTGTGTATTTAATTGTAATGGGAACAGGTGAATTGAATCTGCCCGTGGAAAAGTAACTTAATTCATGGGGCAGGAAATGTAATTGCGGCAGTTATGTATTTTCGCAATATTTAATACAAAAATGACTCAATCCGAAAGTGACGCAGTAAAAATTTATGTGCAAAACATGCCCAAAATTACAGAAATACTCGTAAACCATTGCAGTGGGAAATGACACGGAAATGAGGCTGGGATAAATTATGGGCAATTTAATTGAAGACTGTGTCTAACACACACAAACACACTAAACACATACAACACACATACAACACACACACAACACACATGTATACACAGTTACAATAATTACTAAATTACGAAATAGTTTTTTATTGGCCTAACCCAGGGGTTCCCTTCCCTTTAGCAACTTGTTAAACATTTCATTAACTCTTCCGTTGTGATGTTCCGACTAATGTCGATCTCACGTCGCGGTGCTTTGTCATTTTGTTGTCTTTTTTACCATGCATGTTTTTTATGGTGATTTGTATTTCGGTACTCCTTTCTTTTGCTTAGTGTAAGGTCGTTCAATTAGTTTCTCTTTGTGGCATATGTGTTCCACATCTTAGATTGATATAATACACATTACGCATGCCATCCAGTTAAAATTGCTATCTTCGAGCATAGTGAATCAGTGTTCTCTTTACATTTCCATAGTCAGCAAACAAACAGGTGCTTTCTGACGTAAATATGTAGAAAATGGATATTATACAACGGGATCAACAATCTTTTATTTTATTATGCTTCTGGTGTTTTCAGGTCGTAGTGTACGAGGTGTGATCAAAAAATAACCGTTACTTTCATCTTTTCGTGAGTTACGTATGTTCGATGTTCGCATTTTTTTTTCTGTTATGTTGGTACACATGTCTGTTATATATGTTGGCAATACCAACCATGTTGGATTGTCAGTTTGTTTTTGACAGATAAAAAGGTTAGTCGTGTTTTGGTGTGCTCTTCGATTTTGTACTATTCGAAAAAATGGATCAAAGAAACTGTATTCAGTTTTGTGTAAAAAATGAAATTAAATGCGCAAGGACATTTGAAATGTTGACTGTGGCCTTTGGCGAGTCTACTATGAGCAGAACACAAGTTCAATTGTGGTATAACCGGTTTAAGGAAGGCCGAGAAGATGTCAATGACGATGCTCGTCCTGGTCGCCCGAGCACGTCGACAACCGATGAAAACATTGACGCAGTGAAGAAAATGATGTTGGATAATCGTCGAATCACTATCAGAGAGGTTGCTGATGATGTTGGCATATCGTTCGACTCATGCCAAGCAATTTTTATGGATGGTTTAGGCATGAAACGTGCGGCAGCGAAGATTGTTCCAAAATTGCTAAATTTTGAGCAAAAACAACGTCGCATGGACATGCTCAGGAGCTGTTTTTGGCCAAAAAAAAAACCGTTATTATGCCTCAACCACCGTATTCACCGGACTTGGCCCCCGCTGACTTTTTCCTCTTTCCAAAACTGAAGACACCGATGAAAGGAAAGCGTTTTGCTACGTTTGAGGAGATAAAAGAAAAATCGAAACAGGAGCTGTTGGCGATACCAAAAAAAGCATTTCAGAAGTGTTTCGAGGATTGGAAAAAACGCTGGCATAAGTGTATTATATCTGAGGGGAATTACTTTGAAGGGGACAAGATAGTTGTTGATGAATAAATAAATACTTTATTTTTTGATCACACAATAACGGTTATTTTTTGATCACACCTCGTATAACACCCTTAAATATATCTATCTATCTATCTTATCTATGCTTCTGGTGAATGAATGATAATATTTAGATCCGGTAGTAACACAGTTGCCCAATCAAAAGGTTAGTTTAATACATACTTTATCCATTAAATTTTCCTGGATTAGACAAACCAAAACCCTTGTGGTAGACTTTAATCAGAAAATAGTTAAAGAGCTGATAAATGTGCCTCGGAGCCAATTAAGAGACAACAATGGCGTTTTGAGTAGACATGGTGGACTCATTTATCATTTGAATAAGTTGGTATCTGCAGAATCATGGATATGAGTAAAGTTCCGCAAATTGATTCCTCCAAAATACATAACTTCCTGTCTGAAGTACTACCCTCATCCTTTAAACAAACAGGGGCTTCACAGTAGATATTTTATGTCGCAGTGTTTAACACCCTTTATATAATCGAATCTAAAATCTAATATAATCTATGTGAAAGCCATCCATGCTAAATATTTCATCTATAGTCAATAAGTCCAAGGACCTATTATATTTTTGCGAAAAAGGTACTGCTGACCGATGGGCAAGTATATATTGATCGAGTTTTCAATATCAATTAATTACAATAATGGTATCAATAGCTTAGGTAAAAATAGTTTATTTCAAAAATCGATTATGGTGACAATCGATTATTGCAACAATCGATTATTTCAACAATCGATTGTTTTAACACACGATATCAATTAATTACTATAATAGTATCAATAGCTTAGGTAAAAACTGCTTATTTCAAAAATCGATTATGGTGACAATCGATTATTTTAACAATCGATTATTGTATTAATCGATTATTGTAAAATACGGTTTTTTCAAATGCGATTATTTTAACAATCGATTATTACAACAATCCATTATTTGAACAATCGAATGGTTCAACAATCGACTATTTTAACAATCGATTATTTTAACAATCAACTAACAATTGTTTTAATCAATCTATTATTTCAAAATAGATTATTTCAACAAGAGATTATTTCAACAATCGATTATTTCAACAATCGATTATTTTGAAAATTGATTATTTTAACTATCGATTATTTTAACTGTCGACTGTTTTAACCAACAATTATTTCAACAATACATTATTTGAATAATCTATTATTTCAAAAATAGATTATTTCTATAATCGATTATTTTTACAATCGACTATTCTAACTATCGATTATTTTAACTATCGATTATTTTAAAAATCGAATATTTCAACAATATATTCTTTCTGCTATCGATTATTAAGATGATAAACAATAAATTATTTTCAAATCGATCGTCAACAATAATTATAAAAAGGTATTAGACAGTTAGAAAGAGTAGATATAGATAAAAATACATACGCTTTTTATATCTAAAATTAACATACAATTCAACACTGGACGCTATGTACTCAAAGAAGTGGCCTTTTCAGTTTCTTTGCAAATAGTTGAATTTTCCATAATTTCATGATTTGGGATTAATTAGCATTATAACGTGTTCATCAGTGCTTTGTGATTAATCGATTTACCTCAGTAATTGCCGTTTCCTAAACACGAATCGTGTCCTTGAATCGATTTATATTTATTACCATTGTTTCAATGGGAGTCTTATCACACAGGAAGACCACTGACGAAATTTTTTTATGATACCGCGATAGAAATGTTTAATTTCATATATTGAATCACTTAAAAGTGAAACAAAATAGAAAATGTTGATAAATGAAAGATACCTTCGATACTGTCAATCAAAGTGGACACATTAAAAAGTGATCGCACTCAATTTTTTTTTCATATTTCATTCAAATACATTTGTCTCGAAAGCCGCCAACTCACATTGAGGGTTTTGTTTTTAGAAAGTCGGTAAGAAAATAAAAAGCATTCAGCCTTCTTTGGAATGGAATTCGAGACTTGTCTCTTGACACAGGAAATTCAAAATCAAAAGCAATTTTCGTTAAAAGCTGACGCTGGTTTTTTGTTTACAATTTAATTGCTTTTCAAGTGTTTCCAATGCACAAATCAAATTTCAATTGACAACACAGCGTAAGTGCACTACATGGGCACTTGGAGGCATGCCTCGGTACTGGGTCTCTAATACTCGTTATACTGGAATCATCGGTATCAGTAGCTCCGTACCAGGTTTTGCTGCCCACTGCTGGCTGCAAAGTGGCACACGAGTCGCGCAACTCGAACTGATGGAAGGGTTAATTACGCGTCCATTTGCGGGCGATTGATCGGATCATGGAGCAGATTGATATGTGGCGCATTCTCAGTGTTTCAGTCGGTGGTTTTCTTATGGGCTTGTTTTTAAGTGATTCTATTTAACTATTTGAAGGCAGCAGATTGTGAAAATCTATTTGCAATTGTGAAATTCAATGCGTTATTGTTTATTTTCTCACAAAGGCATTTATCATGTCTTGGTGTCAATGTCACGAGTACTCTGGTTGTTGAGCGTCTCAAGTAGCTGAACTTTAAGGGTCTATAAACAAATTGATGAATAGATGACAATAATTTATTGTTTTTCTAGAATTTTTTGCTTAACAATTCTAAAAATTGTTTGTTAGAGACTCAGTTTACATTTCATTGAACAGTTTCTGATAATCAATTGCGATATACCAGAGAAAACATCTGGATGAACATTTGAGTACACCAGGATACACAATTCATTATAATGTGCGGTTTCTAACGTCTTCAATTGAAAGATAGTTATTTTATAATACCAATTTTGAAGCTGCTTTCTTCGCCTTATCTTATACTTCTGATACTTGTGCTCATTTCTTGATAGTACTATTTCACTGATTTCTGTGGTTGAATTTTCTCTGCTAAGAAAAGCAGCTCCAGATCTTGAGGCTATTTCGAACTTCATCACCTGACTGGGAATTCAACCACGAACATTTCCTCAAGACATATTAACAATTTATTTTCTTGATCTTTCAAAACTATTTAATCACTACTTAAATTAAAAGCGATTATTACATTACTAATGTACCCACAGTAATAAGTACCTCTGTGTCAGCTATCATCAGGAACCGCCCATTTAGGCTATCTTAAGTTGCTTGAAAACATGTCTTTTCCAAAGTGGATTTGTTAAAATTGTGGGCATGTCTTGTAATTTGTTAGTTTACAAAGCTGATTGTACACAGTTAACAAATGGCCCTAACCCTTTCCATCTCTCTTGCAAGCTGCCCACAAAATGTAAAAAACAACAACAATAGAAATAATGAGGCTGACGCAAATCTTGCTCTAATGGAAAATTAATGTTGGCTGTGTGGAGAGTCTCATGTTTGCTTTATGCACTACGCTATGGCAACAACTTTCTCCGAAAACTCTTTCAAAATACCCACACTATGAATGCGCTACTTCTGATTCTTAAGTTAAGCTACTTTTAATTAACTCTGTGCTAATTGCCAAGATAGCGAGTTAACTACAACAACGACCGCAGCACTCCCAGAGTCTCACTTTAATCCGCATTGCACTGGAAATATCAACACTGCAATTATATCTCCACGCATCTCGTTGTTTAGCGGTTCCATTGTGCCCTGGTGCCGTCCAAGCAGACGACTGCATAAAGAGGCGCTTACCTAACGCTGGGTTAAGTCATATACACCCAACAAAGCCGCTAGTTTAATACGCTTAAAAACACATTAGCCGCTAATAAATGAGCACATGCTGCTGCTGCTGCTTTAAGTTTGCCCTTTTTTGCGCTCTTTCCCTTCCCACTGCTTGTTGTCTTGAGCCCTAAGCGAACGCCACTGGCGCTCCATGGATTGTCTTTCGTACTGACTTGCAGCATTTTAATGAGCGCCTTAAAGACATTAGAAAATTGCATTGTTTACGTGCCGGTGATGAGTGAGTTAGTCCGACAGACCTACACACCTATATTAAAGGCGCACAGAGCTACTGTGCAACCGAAACAAAGCCGACAGACAACTGCACTCCAGCCAGCGCCATCTCGAGCCATGCCAGGCAGCGGCAGGAAAAAACACTCGTAAATGGAACGCAATTCTTTGCTGCTTTCTTTGGTTTCTTTCTCATGGCTTAAAAGCGGGGTTAACATTGTATTTAGTTTTTCCTTATTTTTTCTTTATTGAGATAGGATGCGTACCTTTCCTTTTAATGCAAACTTTGCACTTTCAGTAGCGAAGCGGCATTAGTGTGGTAGAGCCCTTTTTCACCATTTGGTTGTAGTGAGCTTTTAGTGTGGTAGCGCCCTATTTCAACAATTGGTTATACTGGGCCTTTAGTGTGGTTGTACTGGTTGTACTGGGCCTTTAATGTCGCTGGAACCTATTTAATCATTCGGTTATAGTGTGGCAGACCTCTATTTTACCATTGTACAGAACCCTTCTGACTTTTCAAATTAGCTTTGCAAATATACTTTTGAAATTAATGAGCTTCGTCGTGAATATTCTCTTGGACTTTAGTAGGATTTCAATAACATTCCTTTATGAATATTCGCTTTCCTGATCTAATTTTTTAATATTCATGAGAATATTTGTGGCACAAGACCGGAAACAGTAAATAAGTTAAATATAAAGCCAGGTTGTTCACCGTTCAAGATGCCGAAGATAGTAAAGAAAGTATTCTTCCTAATCATAAGACTAAAATCGATCTCATGAATCTGACACATTTGTTACTATAGAATTCCGGAGAACTCCACTTTGAACACGAAATTCTAAGCCTTTTTCTTAGAGTTCGATAAACCTTAAAGTTGGAGTATCGTCGGACGAAATATAAAAGGGGAGGGTGGCTGAACTATGTTGAAAAATCCAAAATATTACTTTTTCTAACCCAAGTCAGTATGCTTATCAATCACCCCTCCAATGCTCCCCATATTTTTGTGGTTAGTGTGAAGCTTTTAATATAAAGTTCTTAAGAGGATTCTTCAGAATTCCTTCGTTGTTGTATACCTAAAAGATAGGATAGTTATCTAAAGTTAGAGAATTCATCATGGAATATTTTTTCGAAACTGGTCCAACCAGCACCTTCATATTTCATCAATTCCCTAAACAAACCCATCATTCGTTTCCAGCTAGAAAAATCGTTCACCATCAACAACAATGTTATAGGTCCGACACACTTGGTGTTGTCTTAAGTAGGGCATGATGCTTCATGGTTTACTTTAAAGTGTTAGCCACTGGGATCACTCACAATGAAGGGCTTCTTCGTTATGTGTTCGAAGCCCAGACTTACACTACCAATCCATGAGCCCTATTCAAACGCAGAAGACCCTGGTGATGGCTGTAGTGCTTAATGAATTCGAACAATGACTGCTGAAAACCGTGCTCTTATTTGTTAATTGTACTTCTGCGACTGGCGTATGTAAATAAACAAAGCACAATTGTTGTCTGTATTATATCTTGTGTACCTTTTGAGATATTTATTCAAGCTGTTCACGAAGTGCGAACATGAGTTACACTTGAGTAGTGTGCGGGTATATTTTCTATCCGGGCTGTACCTTCACTTGGCTCGCTGACCAAATGTTTAAATTGCGCTTTTATAAGTGCGAATTGTAAATTATTTTTGGTTTTTCTTTCCATTTTGTAGTTATTTCGTTTCTGCTGTTTTTGTAATTGTAGTTGTAGTTGTAGTTGCAATTGTATTTGTACGTAATGGCCTGGCTTAGCGGTTGGTTGGTTGGTGGTGGAGTGCGGAAATTATGACCTCATTTTTGTGAAACTGTACAATATAATTCTTTAAATTTTATCAACACTGCGCTACTCTCCAACATTCCGTGTGTGTGTGCATGTACTCCACCGACTCTCACTGGTGGGTCAGCCTACCTTTGGGCTGCTGTCCGTACCCCTACTCCAACGGACTTCCGCCTGTGGTGGTGGCTGCTGATGTTGCATGTGACTGACCATATGTCAGTGGTGTCAACAACATGTGAGTTGTAATTCTTGTTGACCACTTGGAAAGTTTACCTTGGTTACTTGCGCCTGAAACCCTTCGACTTCCTTGAGTTGCCACATGATAAATGAAGCAAGCTTGAGACGGGGAAAACAAAAGGCACTTTTTGTTGGTGGAAACCTTTCTTGTAATTACAATCCATTACAATTTTATTGAGCTGTTGTTGCATGGTAATTACAACATCGAAACTGCTCAATTATTGCAGTTAGTTGCAAGCAGACAAAAATCTTTGTTGTTGATGTTGCTCTGCTGCTGTCGTAATGGCTTTAGTCACTGGGTTGTTGTTGTTGTTACTGGTTGTTGTAGTTGTACGTTGTTGCCCTGCTGTTGTTACACCAATTGAACATGAATTTAGTTGTTTTTTTTTTGGCCAGCTTTTGTTGGTTTTTTTCCTTTTTCTCTTCTTGCTTCATTTTGGTTTTATAATTTATCATATTTTACTCTAATAATCCGCAAACAAAACTCAGCGGTAATCCCAGCCGGTCAGCCATCAGAGCTCAGTTCTGCTCTGCTGTGCTCTGCTCAGTGTTAGCTTGGCTACCATTTTACGAGAAATTGCGGCATTAAGCGTTGTACAAAGCGCTGCATAATCTGATTATCAATGGCGTTTGTGCGCCATTGCGTTGTTGGCAGTCAGGCCCCAGTCGCCATTATAGAAAATTGCACGAACGTACGCTAAAACATCGCTAGCTATCGCTTCGACAATGAGTGCGGCAAATTGGCCGAAAACCCCGCTACATGACGGACTCGACTCTGTGTTTAGGCGGTTCAAGTGTTGCCAACTTTAGCTGCCGCCGCTGTTGCTGCTGTTACTGATATTGCTGCTGGTGTTGAATTTTCGCGCATTCAGCCTTAATTAGCTTAATTTGCAATTTGAGTATTTGAAATTTTCCTTCATATTTTTAATGAAGTTGTTGACTGCAGTTGCTGCTTTGGTTGCTTTGATTTGGTTGGTTTACATTTAGGCACATTGCGATTTTATCTGCGGTCATCATTGGTAACTTAAACTAATCGTTTAACTGTTAGATCCAGGATCGTTAGATCAGTGGAATGTTGGTTCAAAGAAAATATGGTTTCTGGATAATATAAATGGCATTGTAAAAGACCCACAGAGAGTCGATAAAGTGAATAGAATGAGGGTAATTTTTATACCATTAAAATTAAGCTTGATGGATTTCTCTTTTGGTTGTAATTGAAGTTGCATTTTTAACAATTCAGTGGTAAGGGTCAGCCGGATACATTGTTTATTAGTACCCCACCCCTGAGCATACTTTTAATTATATGATTTGCCACAGTCACACAATGTTCCCACTTCCCATCAAACCATGCCCTGTCGCATTTTTAGGCCAAAATATATTCTAAAAGGATTTCGTCATATATGTCTAGAACCGGAGCCATCTCAATTAAACTTGAATGATTATTTCCTCAATGATGTTAACGTAGTTGAGGGATAGGACAAAATTCCTCCGGGGAGTTTTCTTCCGAATACCATAAAGTTTTGGTAGAATTTAATGGTTTTGTACCTGGCTGTACCTGGATGTACCTTTCTTTTATTGGTCGTGTTTTGATTCCATATTATCTCCAGATTGATTTCAATACTTTGTTATAATTTCCAGTTGCATTTCTTCGTCCATTTTTGAACTGGTTACTGAGATGAGTCCTGTCAATCATTGTGTATGCAGGCAAGCCCTGAATGCAGTTTCGATAATATCCAATTATTGTTACCTTCTGGTATCTGGCTTAACAGTGCTTACCAAAGTTGAATGGTTTGAGGAGGCAACTGCTGCGGTTTCAAACGGTATATGAACAAAACTCCCCCTCCCACTCAGCAAACAAATGCTTCAAATTTTGCGCAGACTTGGGGAAAAGTTTCATTTTTTTATGGATATTCTTGCAATGAACGTAAAATGAAAGATTTAACAGTTAATTTAAGTGAATTGCCTTCGCATTGGTTTCGGTTGTGTTGGGTCTGTCGTAAACTGTTTCCAAGTTACACGAGTAACGGCACAATACGCAAATGTGCCACAATTAAGAGAGCACACAAAGGGACTGCAGCATCGTAATGAGTGCGGGCACATCTGCGACTTCGTAAAAGTTGAGTTATTTCGCACTAAAAATTCAAAAGTTGCGAATGTGCTGAAAATCAACGCCAATAAATACCCCAACCTTCAATGCAGTGCGTAGATAAACAGCAACCGGCAACAGCAACTGCAGTGGCAGCAGCAGCGGCAGCAGCAGAGGCAGTGGTAGTGGCTGCCACCGCAAACAAAGATGGGCAACATACTCGCCAGCTCTGCAAACAGTGGCGTTGTGGCCGTGCTGCACTGCTGCGCGATCCGTTCAGTTGCTGGCTTTCATGCCAGAGCTCAGCGCTTCCGACTTTCTCCGCCTGTTCATATGGGCGTGCGTCCATGTGTGTGTGCTTGCGGACCCCGTCTGCCAATATGCGATCGTTTGTTTTCCTAGCACTTTTGCCATTTACGACGCTACACAAAAGAATTTGCAATCGAACAATATTTTATTTAATTTTTTCTTTCTGTGCTGCTGGTACAAGTATTTTCGTCTCTTTACGCAAGTTCACGCTGGCGGCATAAATTTGGCCGCTTGCCAGTTGGTCGCCATGCCGCTAACTTGCAGTCTAGCCACCACAAATCTCGTTTCGCTCGCTCGTTGCTGCGCATATTTGGCCAACAATTATCGGAGTGGTTGAGTGAGTGTGTGTTGTGGCTTCTTGCTTGGCCACTCGATCCGCGTTGTCCCATTGTAAACATGGCGACATTTCGATTATGACAACCTGACTGTGTTGAATTCAAAAATCGCATTGTTGTTGTTGGTGTGGGGCTGTGCTTGGCTTGGCTTGGCGTGGAGTTGCTTCTTCGTCACTTTCTGATTGTTTGCCAATGACAAGTTGACTGACACTGTTGTGCTGTGGCAACTTTTAGGGGCTTCGTCGTTGGTCTTCCCGCCGTCGTCATTTGTGGTAATCTGACATTAATTGTGGTGGTATTCTTCTGTGACAAGTTTCTCTTAAACGGGCAATAATCTGAAGCCAGCTGTGGTCAGCAACGAGTTTCTTTGAATTGCATTGTGGCCGTTTAAAAATTTCCTAAAACACTGGGAATTTGGGGCTTAGATGATATTTTGCCGCTTATTGGACAAAAGAGAATGGAATCAAAGTCTGTGGGGACCAATTCATTTAGAAAAAAGCAGATTAATCCTTAAAAGATTTCAACAACCAATTTTCAGTTGACAGTTCACTTTTCCAATTGCTGTTCAAACAAAATCAGGAACATCAAAAAGGACAAATTAAACACCATTTTGCATCAAATATAAAAATAGCACAGTGACCGTAAGGATGAACCAATAAAACAATAGTTCGCTAGTAGAACACATCTTGGTGGATAGAACCCTCACAGGAAATAAAGAATAATAAACTATCTGTAAATTTCTAAACTGAATAGTTGCAATACTCTTACCTTCAAGCTCGTAGAAGTATCCGTAGTATGATTATATTGTGGCATTCCTCAAAATTTGTTGTATATATTTACATGATTTCTATCTCTAATGTTTTTCTGTTAACATTATTGTTCGAAAAGCCTTTTTGTACCGTTAGCTTGAATACAATAGATTACTCTATATCATGGGTAATGAGGTTGTGGGTAGAAACGATTTTCAAAAGCCAACCTAACTCATTCTATATGTGCTTATCATCAATTCGATTATTTCCTGAAAGTGGACTTATTCCTCCGTGTTTGTTTCTAGTACTGTTCCCCTGGTTGGTTGGTTGGTTACAGCGACGATGATCCCACATTCACTTAATGCAGGTGCCTCGTGTTGGTACCACTCTTTTGGTTTGGTTACTCTTCTCTTCCCTTAGTAAGTAGTTGAATGATTCCACTGGTTTGTAGTTGTTTCTAACAATCTTCCCTTATTATATAGAAATTCTGTACAACTGTCCGAGCTACGAATACTCAGTACTATCGGTGGCATATTCAAGTTCCATTCTATATATTTTGTTTCTGATATGGGTTATTTTGAGGTGGTACTGAACCACTTCAATTGAGGTGAGGTCGTAAGCGTGCTCAGAGAAATATTCATTGAAGTGTGAGGTAGGCGACAATCAGTCATCAGTCATCATACTTCCTACAATCAATGCCTCATCTGACAGGATTCAGCAAGCCAAAGATGACGCACACCTCTTGCATGTTAAGTGGTAAAAACACCTCATGAACTAATTCACCTCTCAAATTTATTCTCGTCATGAGTGAGTGGGATAGTGAAATGTTTGAAGCATTTATTTTCAGGTGTGGGTTCACTCAATTGTAATGTATGAGATACGGGATTAGCCTCGTGTAAGACTGATACAAACACTTTTTGGAATGATTTTCTCTCTTAGAATAATTCACTTTGTACGCATAGTTCCGCCATGCTTTTGCCTCTAACAAATAACAATTAAAATTCTAGAACTCTTGAAAGGAATCGTTGCTGAAGATTCTCCAAATGGACAGAACCACTGTATGTGCGCTGCTGCTGCACCCAAAACGGTTCTTCGTTGACCTCTCTTTCTGAAGCATGCGATCTGTTCCACTTCTGCGTGGTTTTTGACGCATTTGCTGCACGGTTTCATGTCCACTATGACCAGTTGAGAAATCCGATCGCTTGGCTTTGGCATCAGATTTAACTGAAGCGCACACACTCACCTCACTCACATCGTAAGTGAACACACTCCCAGCCACATCGTTGCGAATTGGTGCCGCCAACTGTTCATCATGTTCGTGTTCATGTACTTGTCGCCAGTGTTTTGTGTCCGCATGTTGCAAATTGAAAATTTTGTTGATTTTTTTTATTTGTCGTTGTTGTTATTTTAGTTGCGTTGTGCCTCGGTGTGTGAGCGTCTCTGAGTGTGTTGTTATGTTGGCTGCTGCATTAAACGAATGACCTTGGTTTGGCGACATGTTGCATGCTTATTAGTATGCTAAACTCGCTGAGGCTGCAGCTGCGGCTGAGGCACGTTGTGCGCATCTTGCAACAGCTGCGCTGGCGCACCTGTAACTCCACTCTTGTGGTGCGGTGTGTTGTGTTGCGCCCAGCTCCTCGACGGCTGCTGCCGATGTTGGTGTTTATGTTTCTCATGAATTCTGCGCTTTATTTGGGTCGATCGTACGTGAGCTGCTGACGTTGCAGCGCTGCCGCCGCACATTTCAGCTACTTTGTCGTTTATTTATAGTCAAAAATAGTTTTCTTTCGATTTCCGCCGCAGCAGGAAAAATATTAATGAATTGGCTTTTCCCTCCTCGCATCATAATCGTAATTTTGGGAAATTTATGCACGGTTTTCCTTTCTGTGTTCTCAATTGAAATTTGCCGCTGCTCGGTTCGGTTCGGTTTGGTTGGGTTAGTGGAAAACCATGTAAGCTCATTCATTACCACCACATCCGTGATGTATTCGGAGGTGCGAGAGCATCGGTGAGATTAGTAATTTTTATTTGGGGCGTGACACAAATTCTGCTAACTTGTTGGTGGCTGGTGGCTGGTGGCTGGCGGCTGCCTGGCTCGGAGGTGTTGTTTGGTGCATATGTTTTTTCCGGTGTTTTCTCGCTTGGAAGTAATTTCGTGGCATATTTATTGGTTTAATGCGCTGTAAACAACACACTCATCCTCCCCAACTCGTCTTTGTGAGTGTGTCTTCGTATTCATCATCATTATGTTCAGCCAAGCGATTATAATTTCTTATAATTATTTCGAAGACAGATTTTGAGAACTGTTTAAAGTTTCGTGTACGGGCACATGTCATTATGGTGTCCGGAATACGGTGTCAGGCTTAGGCTCCGGCTTTGGCTAAATTTTGGTATAATTACCAAAACACACTCGTGCATAAGTGAAGAAGTCTTTACTTACATCACCAGCGTGCAAATAATTGCGCTAAGTCAGACTGACACGATAGATTAGTGGGGAAGATAAATAAAGTCAAATAATTGGCTTTAAATTTGGTTTGTTATGTCATTGCGATCGTGCCAATGAGAGGTTGAAAAAGGCAGAAAGAGTTAGAAAGGGTTAGGAAAGTTAGAGAGAGGGAGAAACAGAGAGTGAGAAATAGTTAGGGAATATTCGAAAGATTTGTAAGGCTGCAGAAAAGAGTACAAACAGACTGAAGAAAAGAGTAGAAACAGACTGAAGAAAAGAGTAGAAACAGACTGAAGAAAAGAGTAGAAACAGACTGAAGAAAAGAGTAGAAACAGACTGAAGAAAAGAGTAGAAACAGACTGAAGAGTAAGAGATTAAGTGAGACAAAGTGAAAGAAAAGCAGAGAAACCGAGAAAATGAGATAACTTTAAATTGAGAGAGAGGCCGAATGAAGTTGAAAAAGAGATATTAAGAGAGAAAGAGAAGAGTAAGAGAGAAAGTAAGAAAGAGAAGAGTACGAGATAAAGTAAGAAAGAGGAGAATAAGCAATAAAGTAATAAAGAGGAGAGCAAGAGATAAAGTAAGAAAGAGGAGAGCAAGAGATAAAGTAAGAAAGAGGAGGGTAACAGATAAAGTGAGAAAGAGGAGAGTAAGAGATAAAGTAAGAAGGAGCGAAATAAAAAGCGAAATAAAGAGCGAAAGAAAGAGCGAAAGAAAGAGCGAAAGAAAGAGCGAAAGAAATAAAGAGAGAAAGAAAGAAAGAGAGAAAGAAAGAAAGAGAGAAAGAAAGAAAGAGAGAAAGAAAGAAAGAAAGAGAGAAATAAAGAAAGAAAGAGAGAAAGTAAGAAAAAAGAGAGAAAGAGAGAAAGAGGGAAAGAGGGAAAGAGGGAAAGAGAGAAAGAGGGAAAGAGAGAAATAGAGAAATAGAAAAATAGAGAAAAAGAGAAAAATAGAAAAATAGAAAAATAGAAAAAGAGAAAGAGAGAAAGAGAAAAAATGAGTAAGTGATAAAGAGAGAAGACATAACGAATAGTAAGAGATAAAGAGTTAGAGATAACGAAGAGTAAGAGATAAAGAGACGATTAAGAGATAATGAGAAGCGAAAGAAATAAAGAGAAGAGTAAGGGATAAAGAGATAAAGAGGTAAGAGATAAAGAAAATACTAATAGATAAAGAGAAGAGTAAACGATAAAGAGAATAGTAATAGATAAAGAGGTAAGAAATGTAAGAAAAAATGAGGGAAGTCTAGAGAAAATTAGATAAATTAAGTGAAAAGGTGAGAAAATAGGAAGAAATTTGAGAAATTTGGAAGAAAATAAATTACCGAAAGATAAGAGAAAATTCGTGAAAATGAGTAATAATTAGTAAAAATGAGTGAAAATGTGTGTAAATACGAGAAAGTGAGAGAAGATGAGAGACGATGAGAGACGATGAGAGAAAATAGGAGAAAATAAGAGGAGATGAGAGAAAACGAGATAAAATTAGAGAAAATAAGAAAAAATGAAAGGAAAAGACAGACAAAGAAAGAGAAAGAATAAGAAATAAGCGGAAAGGAGAAATATAAATAATGAGAAAAAAGACAAAAAGAGATATAATCCAAAAAGAGATCAAAAAGATATGAAAAGGAGATCAAAAGATATCAAAAAGTTATCAAAAAGATATCAAAATAAGATACAAAAGAGATAAAAAGAGATAAAAATAGATAAAAAGAGTTAAAAAGAGTTAAAAAGAGATTAAAACAGATTAAAAGATATTAAAAGTGATTAAAATAGATAAAAAAGAGATAAAGAAGATATACAAAAGAGAAAAAAGGTGGAAAATGCTCAAAAAAGATACAAAAGAGATAAAAAATAGATACAAAAGAGATAAAAAAGGATAAAAATGGATAAAAATAAATAAAAAGATAAGAAGAGATTAAAAGAGATTAAAATAGATTAAAATAGATAAAAAAGAGATAATAAAATATACTGAAGAGAGAAAACAGAGAGAAAGAGAAGAGAAAGAGAAGAGAAAAAGCAGAGAAAAATAAAGAAAATATTAGAATAAAGCATAGATTAATGGACGGGAAGGGAAAATATAAATAAATGGAAATACAGAAAAAAAGGGACGGAAAACTGAGAGGGAAACTCAACGAAAGTCGTCGAGCGACTTCTGGACTCGCTAGATATGGTATCCATACCAAGTTTTCCCAGAGTTCCAAACACAAATTATTTGGCAGGAAAATTTTTTAAGTCCACTGAGTCAATGAACCATGCCTATAAACAACGTTTCCTTGACTGAAATATTTATTGGCATATTTGTATCGTATCAAATGGACGCCTGTTTTGATGGCGACAAACTTTTTATTGAATGTTGAATTTAAGCAACAAGCTGTTTCACAATACCTTTTTTTATTTGTTGGAATTTATCTTGAATCACCCATTTTTGAATTTTGTTTATGCAACAAGAATTTTAACGCCGAATTGGGTATTCTTCAATTGGTACTATCTCGGGCAAAAGTATCTCCCCTACAATGCCGAAGAACCAGAACCGTATATAAATAAATGTGATTATATCACCATCATCATCATCATCATTATCCTTACAACAAGTATTAAGTTTAGGCTTCACTTCTAAGCGAACACTCCTATCTCTATCGCCCATAGTCCCTATTTCTCACATAACCACTAAGAGAATTTAATATCTCTAATTGCATAGTTTAATTCGGTAATGTTATTGACAAATGAACACGTAAACTGGCGCCTATCCCTAGATTATATATATTAGAGTACGTATGTAAATGCAGGTGAACGGACTTTTCTATCAAAGTATCATTAGCGTGTACGGGAACAAATAAACAACCAAATACCGAATATCGTGTGTCATTACACCTTCTATCAATATGTGAGCTGCCTCTAAAATATATTGTGGCAAACCGTTGGTTTCGTGCAAACATCAACACAACGCGCATGGCCCGGCCAACCCAGTCTACATTACCACCACAACCCAACCAATTCCAGCCAGCCCACAAAACCTCACGGCACCAGCAGCATGCGTAGTACACCACATTTTATTTGATTTGGTTTTGTTTTTTTGGTTTTGTTTTTAGTTTATCGATCGCTTACATTCGTCCTCAATTACGCCTAGACAAAATTTTCTAAGCCAGTTCCTCATGTACTTGTAAGCCCCTCCACTCCACTCCACTCTGCACTTGATTTGGTTTACGGCTCCGTTTCATATGTTTTTCATTTGCCGATTTCACAAGACTGAAAAAAGTGTGTGTGTCCCCTACTTTTGTGTGGTTTTTTCTTTATAGGTTTTTAATGCCGTGTTTACTACCATCTCCAGTTTTTCCAGTCCCACTTGGCCGCAGTTTTCTTCCTTTTTTCTTTCGCTGTCAGTCGGAGGAATCGTGTCGAAATGTTTTCCTATCGCCCAAAATGTACAAAAATAATTAAGCAACATTTTTGTGGCGCTTGTTAAGGATTTACCTGTGAGCGAGTGGGGTGTCTTACGTTGTGTTGTTTTATCTGTTTTTGTTTGTTTGTATGCTTCCACCTCAAAAGCTGCTGCCTGTAACCCGTTAGTTTAGTGCCATTTGCTGCCAATTAACGATGTTATTGAACGACGAAGAGGAAGAAAAAACTAATTCAATTAATCCGTCGCTTATGTCCGCCAACTCTTCAGGGGAATACGCTCGCACAATTCACATTACTCATTCAGTCATTTGCACAAGGTTCCGAAATGTCAAATGTTAAGGGCCGAGGAAATCCTTTTGACACGAAAGCTTACGAAAGGATTTGTCAGGAATGGCAAAGGAAAGTCATTTGAGGCAGTCGTAGTTTTCCTGTTGCTTAAACTCGAAGCTTAACTTGGTTTTTTCCTGGCGACATTTTTAATCAGTCACCAGACGCTCTGCTGGGTGTTTCTCGCATTTTTTCAAGCCTTCTTCTTCTATTATCCTTTTTCGAGGGTGAATATTGCTACTGTAGGTTATTTGCCATTATTTCAAGCACTCTCACATTACGATCGAATTAGAGCTACTTCCTGAAGTATTCTGTGCTAAGAATACTCGAATTCTTTATATACTTCTTTAGAATTTCCGATCATTCTAACTTTAGTCCAATGTCTACTTCATTAGGATTTCTTATCATTCTAACTTTTATCCAGTGTCTACTTCTTTAGGATTATTTATTATCATTTTGGCTTAGACAAGTTTCTCCAAGTGATGCAATCCTCGCGAAGGTTTTTTTGTTTTATTTTGCTGTATTCTCCATTATAGATCGCCTGTTGTGGAAGGAGTTTGGATTTTAGTCCATATTATTTAACTTGATTTATAGCTTCCAGCTGATGGAATGTCCACCAATGCTAGTTTTGCATAGATCACTAATCTTTCCACTGAGCAATTCATTTTCTTCAGAGTGCTCATCAGTCATGTTCTTGAGTATTAATCGTGGATACTTTCGAGGCATTACTTTTCTACTAAACAATATTTCCCGTAACTACTTCAATCATGGAAAATATTGACAGAAAATCAGCGGTTGTATCCACATCTTTATTCAATACGACTTCTTGGAGATTATATGAGGAAGCTACAAAACCGTGGTTAGAGCGTATTTTGTATTAAATAACTTGAGGCTGTCATAGAAATTTGTATTTTAAAGAACAAAACTATTCCTGGAAATATCAGGAATATTCTTCTTTTATGTTCTACGATATTACCGCTAACTTTTCAACCTGATCGCTTCAATATTTGTAGCGTGTATATGGTAGTCGTTAAGATCGACTGTAACATTTATTTTTTCTAGTTATTTGTTATTATTTTTATTTACTTTTCACCAAAATCCAACTGTAAATACCGTCCAGTTGCAGTTGGTCTCCTGCTCTATCGCGTCGGTTGAAATGCAATATGAAACAGCTGCAAAGTTGGCTAAAACCTTACTGCATGCACGTACACCTGCCGCTGACCTTCGTGGTCGTATTACATGCTAATAAGCCAAAGCAAAACAGAGTCTGGCTAGAGTTGCCGTTTAGCAACCATGTCAACATTAGCGCTAACAACAACAACAACAACAACAATAATAATAATAATAATAACACCAGCAACACTAAGAATAGAACATGTCTAAGATTTTTTATGTTTTTTTGAATAATTTTTTTTTTTATAGTCCAATCTGTTGAAAGCATCGTACGAGTACCTCCCTGTACACGGGTGGAAACGTTTTAATTGAACTCCATAAACGTTATTTTCTCTATTTCTTTGTCATGTGCCACACCTATTTGTTGAGTTACCTACAACTCCTCTGCCCCCCTGTAACTAATTAATACGGTTCGTCCTCCCTGGCATATAAAATTTGCATAAATATGGAGTGGGAAATATGCCAGACAAATAATTTATGATTGCAGGATGAAGACGATGGTAGTTGAGGCACTGATGGAAAGCAGTTAAGGTCCATGTAGTTTTAGCTTTTAAGTGTTTGAGGGAATTATTATTATTTGTGAGATTGTCTAAACGCTCCCCAGGTATTTCCTCCTGCTGGTGGAGTACCCAGCTGCAACTATACCGTTAATGAGTTTGGAATTTTTATGTGGTTATATAAGGAATCAAACTTTATGTTGTCATAAAACTTTTACTCATTTGCTGAAGAATGAGAAATTGAATTATGGGATTAATGGCCAACTTCCTCCTTCCAACTGATTCGTCTTAATATTCATGGATATTTTACTGTATTGATTCATATTTACAGAGATTCATACAAAGTGAACAAAAGTTGACTGAATTTGGGTGTTAGTGTACATGGCAGTCAGTTCAGGATTCTCAATTGCCAACCAACTACTTTCTTCTTTATAAGTACATGCAGAGTAAATGTACGAGTATACCAGGAAATCGAAGGTCACATTCGATTTGGCTATGTATTGATTCAATTAATTCTGAATAATATTGTCATTTCCGCCTAATAACCTTGCATTACTTTTTCTATATATAGATGAGAACTTGACCTGAAGAACGAACGTACCGGCGACAAAATGCCGAGCTATTCAAATCTCAATGCCGCGGCGCTCTTAAATCACCTTTGCACTTTTTCCCTTCAATTATCTAAATCAGTTTTCTTATTGATTTTTCTTTACGCTTGGATTATACACAATTAACCCTTCAACGTCGTAATAGGCGAGTAACACTCACAGTTAATGGGTTAATTTATATTTTTAGTTTAATTTGTTTACACACACTCATTGATCTGAACGACTTTTGCTGTTTCGTAATATGAAATTTTCAGCTCGCCTGCACGCATTTTACAACCTTTGATCTGCTTTCAAATGTGACCATGAAGCTAGAGAACAATTTGAAGTAAACACAAACAAATTACAGTCGGGAGAGCAACAAGCAATTGTGGCCTACGCCTGTCCCTGCCTCTTGCCCTCCAACTGACTGTGTAGCTTCATTGAGGTCGGCGCTGCCGCCACTTGAGCGCACTTGAATTCACTTCACCCTGATGGAATTTAGCATACATCCGGATAAGTGCATTAGCGGAGGTTCTAACGAAGTGCTGAACTCCTCGCCGCTCAGTTGTGACCATTTGCACTGCCATAAATTTCGAACTTGAAATAGTTTTGATGTTTCCAATTTACGGGGTCCAAGTTGAATAAATTTAGAGCAAATTTTACAGAAGTTGCTGTTGTAGAAAATATGTCCCAGTGTCACTTGGGTTAATTTAAATGGGTCTGTGTGTGTGTGTGGACTGACATGCCTGACTAATGGCGACAATAAAACACAAAAATTGTTAATAAAATCAAACTTCAAACAGAAAATATAAAAAAAGCCAACTTTAAGTTACTCAAGGTTCATGGGTCGCTTAAATTGTTGCCTACCGGAGTTGGGGCTGCTTCGTCGCTGATTTGCAACAAGCCAGTTTATTTTATGCAAAAGGCTATTAAGCAGCTCCACGACCACAGTGGAAGCGAAACAGTTGGTTTATTTAATTTGTATTTCTATTCTGTTTGCCGTGAAATGAGTAAAACAGTCTCTTTCCAAAGAAGCAGTAGCCAATTACTTGTCTCAAGGTTCCCGATCAAGAACAAGACTCGATCGTTGATTCATCGCTGGCATCGTGCAAGAAGACACTCTAATTTGAAAGTTGATTGGCAGCGTAGAGAACACGGTGGACTAAAGTGTACAGTGTGCTTCTTTAGTATTCGTCGTTTTATGTATATTATTTTGTGTTTTGGTTGCCCTCAGTATAAAAATACTTATACTAATTTAATAAATGACGAAGGAACCCAGTAGGAAATTGCCTCCGAATATTTGTTCGAGAGCGAAGACGTAATTACGAGATTGGCCTTAATGTTTTCATTTAAGTAATGATAAGAAAAATATATAAAATAAAGACAAACTGAAGCAAGCACCCAGTAGAAAATTATATATAATACCAGAAAAGCTTATAAAGATAGGTGATGTCGGCTCTTGAACTCATTGAGTGTCCTGGAAGAATATGTACTTATACATAATCCTAATAAAATGTAATCTAAGTGATACTGAATGCCCAGTTGGACAGATTGTAATTAAATAAATGGAGATTAAAACAAGGAAAAGATGAACATATAATAAATACCCCAGTAGGAAATCCACTGCAGCATAACGATGCCTTTGAACAACAAATCTCGTATAAAGAGCTATTTTACAGCAAGAATCTCATTGAGAGTACAATTTTTACTTTCACAAATACAACATATAAAGAATGTATCCCAGTAGGAACTGGAAGAAGATATTTTATAATAAATACCTCCAGTGCAGCATAACGACGGCTTTGAACAACAAATCTCGTATAAAGAACTATATTACAGCAAGAATCTCCTTAAGAGTACAATTTTTACTTTCACAAATACAACAAATAAAGAATAAATCCCAGTAGGAACTGGGAGAAGATATTTTATACCCCAATAGGAATTCCAGCCCAACATAACCCCGGCTTTCAACAATAAATCTCGTATAAAGAGCAAGAATCTCATTGAGTGTCAAATTTTTACTTGCACAAATACAACATATAAAGAATATAACCCAGTAGGAACTGCGAGAAGATATTTTGGATTGTTTAATTTTCAGCTAAGGAAATTCACTCTGAGTTGCATTGCATTTCACAATAATAATTACAATTATATTCGTTTTATTTGAAAGTATCAGTTTACTTGCTGAAATTAAGTAATAAAAAATTCTGTAATGAAGTGTTTTAATTACTGATATGAAATATTTTAATTACTGAATTAATTATTGAAATGAAGTATTTTAATTACTAATCTAAAAGAATTGAATTCCAAAATTTTTGTCATTTAATTTTCTAAAATTCAGCAATTTCGTGTTTGAAATTAAATTCATAATTTTTGGAAATAAAGAAAAATAATTTATTTCTTGAAATTCAGTAATTAAATTTCTGAATTTTGTATTTCCTTATTTTCTGCATACAATTGCGATTTCTTCTAGTAAAACGTCGTTTTGTCCACACAGACAAAAATCTTTTTTCATATATTGGAAAATTGATGTTTATCCATTATTAAATTGAATGAACTAATTCATCGGCTCAATCTTTAAGAATTTTTTGCCTTTAAAGACCCATTGAATTCTTGAACATAAATGATCTCCCGTTTGTGTGGATTGATAGATAGATAGAAGTTGGTTAGGTCGGAGAGCCGCCGAAGAAGGAGGTCTCCAAGCACTCAGGCACTGATGTCCATCGTACTGTGATTTGCATTGATAGGGCACTTACTTATTAAATAAAGCAAGCCGACCGCAATGATTGTTACATTGCTTCAATGTAGAGTACATTAATTTGAATGTAAGTTTAATTATGCGATTAAAGAATGCTTTGTTGGGCAAAGTCCTCCTTCAAACTACATATATACTTAGATTTTGTTTACGAATATTTTGTGATGTTTGTCTATTTGGTTGAGGTTACCAGACGTCTTATAACAATATCGATCGCTACTGTTCCTGCTGGGTGGGCATCACAACATGCAATTGTCAATTAGCATGTCCGTTGGTTTCTTT
The DNA here is from genome assembly GCA_920105625.2 of Clusia tigrina. Lineage (NCBI taxonomy): Eukaryota > Metazoa > Arthropoda > Insecta > Diptera > Clusiidae > Clusia > Clusia tigrina. Next base: position 208,351,491 of record OV050031.1, read on the forward strand.
CTGGGTCGCATTTCACCAGTTTGAGTGCAGCGGCAATAAATTATGATCAATATTGGCGCTATAAAATGATATTCGTGTCGTTGCAGCTGTAAATGTTTTATTACCTACTTTTATGCCGATCATAAATTTATTTGAATTTTATTTGCCACAAAAATAATCTCTTTAAATGCATGTTTAAAATTCTAATTTTGTCCGCTCCCCAATTGTGCGTGCCACATTTACATAGCTGCATGCCTGCCAAGGCGCACCATTTCGTCGTTGCATCACAGTCTACAAAAGATAGTTTTGAATTTGGCCCATTTCCCCGTTGTGTGCTACTCACATTTCTTTTTTTAGCCTTGGCTTCAGGCCAAATTAACTACCGTCAACCTTTTTGTGAGTGTTTGAAAAGCAAACCTTTGAGAGGAGCTTTGTGCCTGCTGATGAACAGCAGCGTAGCTGAGCCCGGCCCGGCACGGTACGCTGGGCGAGTTCATTATTTCAAAGGTCATTGTTTTTGTGTACGAGTGTTTCACAAAATGCTCGTCCCCCCCCCCTTTTCTTTGGCCATTCCTTGAGGCGCATTAACCGTGACCTTTGTTGTCAAGTGTACAAATGATAAATGATCAAATGAGGAGTTTTGTTCTGCCTTATTTATAGAAATTCACTCTTCTCAAGTTTTGTTAAAAATAATTTTATTTATTTTCCTTTCTCAAATCTTGTTTCTTTTTTCTTAATGAATAAATTAATTTTATTTATATTTTTGTTTTAAAATAGATTGAGACGCTACTTAATAGTTTATGACAGCTTTTATGATTTTTCAAATTATTCCAATTAGAATGTCTTCCTTCTTGTTGGCGTTTAAAGAATGAAAAAACAATAAATTTCTGAGATAATCTGCGGAAATATCAGAAGATTATTCAAAATTTTGGGTTGAGATTAAATTTGAAGTTCTCTACACCCACAGAACACTTTGTTGAACTGGGATTATGTGGGTTTAAGAATTGGTGTATCAAATTGGGTTTATATAAGTCATGAAAATGTTTTGTGAGAGTAGAAAACTATAAACTTGGACTTAGAATATACCTAAAAAAGTCTTCAATTGTGTTTTGGAAGATTACTTTAGTAACACATGAAAATTTGGGGGCGTCGATTCTGTACTTAAGTTCAAATTGAAACACATGAAAATTTGGGGGCGTCGATTCTGTACTTAAGTTCCAATTGCAACACAAGTTAGGAGACGATCTCAAGTTGAGGAAAGATACTTAATTATTCTGACGGAAAATTGTTATGTCGTTCCTTTGATCAATATATCTTGTTTCTATATAATTCTAAGACGATGTTTGGGATTAGTTTGGTCCCTGGCGTTAGAATCATCAGCTATGAACATCGTTGTGTACACTATGATTGTTATGTGGACGACGGACTAGTATGTAACGTCTACAAACTTCTTCTAGGATATAGTTAATCGAAGTTTCAATAATTGTCTTTGCTAGAAAGTACTCCTCTTAGACCATTTTCATAAGGTTTCCAGAATATATCTTTGAAATTTGTCAGAAACCTTACCCGTACAACTCCGTTCTTTTTATTGCTTAAGGTCTTTTCTTCGATATATCTTCTTTTCTCATAAAATAGTATTAAGAAACCCAGGGTAAATACAGACTGATTTCTTGTATGTGGCAAAGAATGCTTCCATAACTGTTTTTGAAGAAATAGCTCGGATCTATTTACTATCTTCCTTCTTACACCATCATATGTGGAAGGCAAATGAAGTTTCCTCTGAGAAGATTCGGTACTCCTCTGATCTTGGTTCTGGAACTTTTTTGTAGTCAAATTGAAATTTTTCCTCTGGGTTATATTTAATTTCTCCCTTTTTACACCATCATATGTAGAAGGCAAATGAAGTTTCTTCTAGAGAGATTTGTTACTCTGCTTATCTTACTTAGTTCTGGAACTGCTTTCTAGTCAAATTCGAAGTTTTCCTCTGGGATCTATTTAATATCTTCCTTTTACACCATATGTGGAAATTTTTTCTGGAGAGATTTTGTGATTCACTTCTCTTACTTAGTATTACAGCTACTTTGGAATCACATTTGAAAATTTCTACAAGGGTATATTTAATATCTTCCTATTTACACCATCATATGTGGAAAGTAAATTAAGTTTCCTCTGGGACGATTTGGTACTCCGCTTATCTTACTTGGTTCTGGAACTGCTTGGTAGTCAAATTGGAAATTTTCCTCTGGGATATGTTTAATATCTTCCTTTTTATACCATTATATGTGGAAGGCAATTGAAGTTTCCTGGAAGATTTGGTACTCCGCTTATCTTACTTGCTTCTGGAACTGTTTTCTGCATCACATTTGATAATTTCTACAGGGGTATATTTAATATCTTCCATTTTACGCCATCATATGTTGAACTTAAATGAAATTTCTTTTGGAGAACTTTGGTCTTTGCTTCTCTTATTTGGTTCTGGAACTGCTTTGGAATCATATTTGAAATCTTCTGTATGAATTCTACACATAATTGTTAGACAAAGGTTTCTAGATGACTTTTGTGTTGCACGCCTCTCATTACGAATTAAAATTTATGTATTGAGCTTACACAGTTTTTTATTAATAACTTTCATTTTATTCTTCTCTCCTTCCAGGTAAGTTTCGAATCAATCCAACTGGTTAAATTTATATCCGAGTGAGTAATGTGTTAAACAATAAACAAATAAAACAATCAACTTACATTTAATTGAATGCACTTTAGAGTGAAATAATAGGCAAACTCTGTCCAAATTAATTAAAGCATGCAATCATAAATGCGGCTATTGTGAAAACTGCGCGCTCACGGGCCGGACGCACACCATCCCATTCACACATTGGCAGCAGTGCGCGCACACGCCTGTGATCTCTCACTTGCTGAGCGCGGCGTTTGCGCGGACAGGACGGGACTTTCTTCGGCGACCGCTGCCGTGGCCTGCTGCACTAATCCTCACTGCTTGAATGCAATTATGCGCTGCATTTGGCGCATATCCGTTTACAAAGGCGGCGAAATTTACGAAACATTGCAGCAGCAGCATCAAAGCAGCAGCATCAAATCAGCAGCATCAAAGCAGCAGCACAGCAGCGGTTATCGGAGCGCCAACAGCTGCTCGTAAATATGAAATTAAATTATATGGAAGTGTGGAAGACAGGGAAAAAAGTGCAGAGCCCGTCGAGTGGTGGCAGCAGCATCAGCGGCAACAGCGCCAACAGCGAAAGTGTTAAATGTGTTAATAACGAAACTAACCATTGGCGACGCGGCTCGTCTGTTGCCTGTCGGCTTTAATGTGGCCAACTCACGTACCCCACTCCGCACACGAACGTACGTGTCCGTCACTCCGCCTGCCAGTCACCGCCAGCTCTCTGCCCGTACTTTCAAAAACAATCAATTGATAATGGAACGTTAATTTTTCTCTCCCTTTTTATTTTGTTTCATAAATAAACATATTTTATATGCATTTGCTGCACGGTTGCTTGGTGTCTGCTCCAATTAAATCGAGCCCCATATGCGGTCACAGTCGTACGCAGTTATTATCGGCCGCAGGAAGAAGTAACAAAAAGTCATTCGTGTACGTAAGCTCGATTTAATAAATTTATTGCTCATTGTCGGCTCGGTCGGCAACGATTTTCGTACGCCTCGAAATGATGAAATACCCGTTCCGTGTGTGTTTACGTGCCAATGAAAGTTATATGGCACAGACCGATACGAGCCACGTCAGTGGAGCGCTCTGATTGCCATTTTGGGGGCATGTTGGTTCGGAGTCCTAGTAAAGGGAGGGCATTTTCCTTTCTTATTAGTAATGGGAAAATATTGTCATTCTATTGTGAGGAGACAAATAAAATCGTCTAGAATTGTTTAACACCAACGAATTTGATTGTGGTTGGCAACACTGGGTTATGTGGGGTGCGAATTATTATTTATACTAATGGAGTTTATAGTGAAACCTTAGTTTGCTAGGCTCGAAGACTTTTTCTGGTAACTACTTCAATTTCGCCATATAAACTGAGTAGTTGAAGATATTTATATAGAATAGACTACTAATATCAGCAGTGATTTCTGTGTCTGGGAAGCATAATATTTCATATCCCCAAAGTGACAGAGGATCGCCCTACTCACTTCCAAATCACTTCCAAATCACAGCCTCACAAATTACCCTATATCAAGTATTGGGTCGCGAGAACGTGATTGTATAGGGCAAAAATTCTCAGGAATATTCAATATATTTGATGTCTGGTCTTATCTCGCATTACGCTTCAAACTTTGGGAAAATTATTCTTCGGCATTGCAGAGAAAATCACGACGGTAGAATTCGGGGAATCCGAAACATAGCGAGCTAGATTCCAGATCAGGGTTCCGTATTGAAAATTAAATTGGACGCTTTAGTAACCAAATTTAAATCTCCCAATATGAACATAGTGGGGTCACAATTCTAGAATATAATGTTATCCAAATAGGAGAGTTCCTTTAAAAATTTCTTCAATGTACGGTTTTGAGCAATTGCGATTTGATTGCCGTAGTGATAAGAGTGGTTTAGAAATATATAATATAAGAAAGTATGATCCAACTATTTCTGAAGTGAATTCCTATCCAGTATCCCGAAGGTCAAACAAATCCTGCGCTTTATTAGGGCTTCGAAGTGCTTCGACGAGTGAATCGGAGCTGCGTTGTTGCGCGGTGGCATCACAATGGACTCATGGTGGTCTGAGCGAGCTGGTCCTTAGACCGGCTGCCAAGTTAACCTAAACTAACCTAACCTAACCTATCCAGTATCCCGATCTATTCCCATAAACTGTTTTTCGTAACACTCTTATGTGCAATCCTCTCTAAAATCCACCTTTTGGGTGCGCGCCCATGATATTTGTACTTAAAGTTATTTCGTGTTATTTGTATTCAATTTCACATGCGCCCTTCAACGGACAGAGTGCTCGGTCGGGCCACAATGCGGGGCAACCATGCAACCGTAGTTTTTCCGTTGGCGCTGTGTTGTAACCGCATTTTGAACGAGCACTCCCCATGCTAAGCAGCACAACTGCCTCTGCTGACACCGACTACTGTGAGGAGGGGAGAGGCAGATAAGAGCCCTCCCGCTTGCGGTTGTACGTTCACTTGATACGAAATGAAAGTGTTGCGGTCACTCTTCCATGTGTTACCTAAATCGGGCTTATTTAAGATACGAGTACATTCTGCCGCCGTGGCCGCCACTCTTGCTACTTTGCCCCGCACAGTTCGATTCCCGATAATTCACGCCAGCTACTACCGAGAGTTTTCATAATTATCACTGAGCTGTTTATTGTGGCGTCCGAAATGGCATTGGCCAACAGTGCTCGGCGGTCGGGCGGTCGGCGGTCGCTCTGCCGGTCGAATGGGTTTGTTGAACCGCAGCCATTTGCTGCTGGTGGCGGCTGGCATTGCTCTGGAGTTATTAACACTTTTCATTGTTAACAAAAACACACTCCATGCAGTTAATTATTTTCTCTCTCATTTACATGTCGACTCTGATATGCATTCAACAATATTCCGATTGTATGCAAGTACGTACATAAACAATGCATTTTTCTGTGGCTCTACCTGCCTGCCAGCCTGTGCACCAGGCCTGCGAAGTGTGCAAGTTGAATGCAAACCACATCCAATTTGGTGGCTGGTTCCAGCATGAATTGGTGGTGGTCGTCTCCCCGTGCCCGTTTACAATTCATGTTGAGGTGTTGTTTGCCTTTCAACGTTTTTTTCTTTTTCCATTTTTACACATTTAAATTCAAATTCAACTCAACTTCAAATTCAAATTCAAATTCAAATTATGTGTTCATATTACTGCAACTCTGTTGAATTTGCTGCGGTACTCGCATTCACCCCCCTCACTCTTAGCAGGTGATCGACAAATTTCCAATTGCTCTGAAAATTGTACTCAGATTTGCCTTTTGCTTGTCTTTTTATTAATTATTCATAATTGATGACTGACTTCTGGCTGGATTTGTAACTGTCCGAAAGATGATCTATCATCATTCTTAAAGCGGCTCATGTAAAAATTAAACGCACGCGGGGGCTTCCATACGGCACAGATTGCGTTTGACCACTTCTCTGCCTTATCAAAACCTTTGAAGACGCTTCAGGCTTGGATTCCTCTTGAATTGCGTTAGGTAGTCACACAGCACCAGAGATGGCCCCGTCATGTAGCTACGTATAAGCGAATGAGTAGTTCACTTTCACTTTCTATGGACTAATTGCATGACTGAGTGGTTTTCAATCATCTTCTCCGTCAGTTATGACCTCGTGAAATTTTCGTACATTCAATTAAACACTCTCGTATCGTGTGTTTAATAGTTTCCTATTTTAATGAAGTCTATTTGATTATGAGTTGCCTATCGTAAAATGCTGCTAATATTGCCATTAATCTGGGTCAATATTACGTGATTTCCCCCGAAATCAAGCAGACGCGAGCATGATGTAACTTCCGGAAGACGCACATGCAACCCGATAAATGAAATGATGTGTTCAGGTGTTTTTTTTTTTGGAAATTACGCGATTTCATTTTCTCCTTAAAGATCAGCATTTTATTTGTCTGTTTTCTATATTGAACGAAGTTATTCTTGGAACGTAACTATGTATATTCAACCAGTTCCCAGAGTAGCTGATATTTATTTACCATGTTATTGACCAAATTCTGAATAAAATCTCGAGAATTCTTTAACGTAGCATTTACAAAAGTTATGTGGGAGTTTGTATTCATTCATTATAAATATATCAGATTAAGTTCCTGTGAACATTGAAAAGTTGGCGCTAATAAGGAAACAAGTGTTTGTTTCTTTCCTTAGAAAATGAGGTTGAGTTTTTAACCCCAGACTGGGTTAAATAAGAGTAATTTATACATAACTTTCAGAATTAGTCGGAAAGTTTTTATGACAACTGGAATACTTTTCATGAATTATTCTGATGAATATTTCCAGGTGAAGATAGTCACTTCAAAACTTGATGTTCTTCTTCTCAGGCAAGAAGCTTCGAGGAGTAATCTTAGATAAACACTCCTGAAACCAACACTTAAATTATGTTATCAATGAGATTCCCGTATTGTTTGTTTGCTTATATGGGAAAACTTCAAACATTTGTGCAATTATTGAGAAAATTAGTTTATTCTAATGATAGTTCGGATCACTGGATTGTGCCAAGTATTACAAAACTTTTATTTGACAATTTTGTTTTAATGAAATAATTTCAATTTCACAGAAATTCACTTCAAAAATAGTTGATAATAATGCTTTATTATTTAATACAACAGTTTTATAGGAAGTAAAATCACAACTGTATAATATTAATTGTCAACCCATTGGCCTTTTCCATTAGTCCGAAGGCGAAATCATATAGAATTCACTCATGCAGGATAAAATTTGGTACCCTCATGGTTGACTTAGTTGACTTATTTGACTTAGAGAGGGATAACATCGGTAGTGACGTGTACAACGGTTGAGAATTACAGAGCAACAGCAGATAATATCCAAAGATTTAAGAGCTCATTCGTCACAATATGTTAAAACAGTGGTCTCCAACCAATGACGACAAACGGGTCACTGGCTCGTGGGTACTCATGCAGAGAAGATGCAGAGACCGTACAATATCCATTGTAGAAGTTGTGGAAACTCAGAAGAGAAGGAAACCTTCATCCATTTTCTTTACAAATGCCCAGCTCTAGCAGCCGCAAGAAATAGAACACTAGGAAACTACTTCCTAGCGAGTTTGTCCGGTCTCTCGGGTGTAAAATCGATAGATCTTTTAAGATACCTAAACTCCACAAAGTGGATTTAGTAAACAATCCATCGTTTTCTCCGGCGTTAGGAGAGGTTGTGGTATCAAAACGTCGCTAAGGCGATAATTGTGATCCATGTGAGGACTGACTTGGATCAACCACTAAAACCAACCAACCAACCAACCATAAGGACTTGGGTGACAGGGTCCTCAATCAGTGAACTCATAAAAATAATGGATCACTGCAGTGTTTTTCAAGCGGAAATAACTGCTATCCACGAAGCCTTGAATTGGTTGAGGATAAACGAGGTAACCGTCAAGGATATCCGTATTTTATCAGACATCTGCACTTGGCCTTGGATGCATTCCAAATAATATCAAGGAATGTCTTAGACTGTCGCCGATCTCTAAATGAGATGGCTAAACAATTTCTTATCCTGTTATGTTGGGTACCAGGCCATAGGGATATACGAGGGACCTGCAAGGCTGATCAACTTACGAGAGATGGCACTTGTGTGTCAAATGTCAGTAGGCATATGGCTGTACCTCTCGCGACTTGTAAGCTTCTCATAAGAGAGACACTAAATTATTCTACCAATCAAAGGTAGATCTGTGCCACTACCTTCGAAATCGCCAGTCAAACATGGCCGAGGCTAAATCTGCGTCTATCTAAGAATATCATTAGACTCAATAGACTAAAAAATAGGACTTTAATAGGAACCCTCACGGGATATTGTCTTATAGGAAATCATGCAAGAAGAATGGGATTTTATACGGATGACTTCTGTCACAGCTGCAGAAACGAGGGGGAACTGGAAACGGTCCAGCATCTCTGCTGTACATACCTAACCGGGCCCTCAGATATTGATTTCTGATGTGTCTAAAATGGTCAGTGACTATATGGATGCTGCTTTTTGTGTTGCTACAACAATATTATATCCATCTTTCAAGCGAAAGTAGTCCCACAGAAGTGTCTCTCAGAGAATACTCCTATCTCCTTACACACATTTATATAGTATATAGTCTCCATAACCAGACTTCGAAAAAACTTACGAGTTCTTATAAAAACCCTAAAACAGAAAAGTTTGCTGTGATATACATAGAGCAGTGGAATCGAGTACAAGTGAATGGTACTAGAATCCATCTGGTTGCCCATTTCTATACGACCACAATTCGAACAAAGCACTTCATTATAGAATGTCTTTTATGTGTCCTTCTGTAGCGTGAATCTTTGCATCCCTAACCGGGGTAAACCAAATATGAAGCCTGAAATTGCCATATTTCATTTGATTAAAAATCTTGCTACGCTGAAAAGACCTGTGCTGATTGTGTCGCATTCCATTCGTAAGCGCCTTCAAATCCTCACATGAAATTAGTCCCATTAATTCACTCAGTGTGAGATCGCTTGTTGTCACCTCAGTATGAGATGCCTTGGAAATCTCATTTAGAAAGAAACTCCACGTAAAAATGGGTTCGTTTGGATCCAAGACGACATTAGCGGACTGCAATTACAGTGTGGCAATTACCTGATTAGCCAGTTAAAGAACTGGCGTAAGAATTTCTAGAATTGTTGTTGATATTTTTGCATATTTTTGAATTTAAAAATTGGTTCCTTTTTTCTATGAAATCATTGCAAGCGCGACACTCAATTGACACCCTGCGGAGACCACGAAACGTAATTGTCTGAGGTTTTCACAGGACTCCAGCATAGTGCGAGGCAGTAGACGACTTCAAGTGGGAATTAATAGTTTTTCAAATTAGTTTAATTAAATTGGAAAAAAGTGCTTAAGAAAATAATGGAAGCAGAGCGACGGTTTCCTCAATAACTTACGCAGAAATTGCAATTGACGAGAAACGAAAGAAAATCACTTTAAGCCGGCAAGCAATGCAAAGAAAAAATTGATCGGAGAAGAAAAAGAAAAGTTGCTAATTAATTTTATAAACATGAAGTTGGTGGGAAGTCGAATCTTTTCTTTTGAGATCAACGCCCATTAATGCACTATTTAAATTTCAATTCTGAAGACAGAGGCTTGCTTTGCTTCCCACCTTCAAGCACTTAATTTATGTCATTTGGCTGCTAAATGAAAGGAAACGATTGGTGAAGCCAAAGGGACAGGGATCGGGAATCGAGAGGAAAGAAAGAAAGACACAATGACATGAAATATTGACACGTCTGTGTAGTTAGCATGAAACGACGCACAAAAAGTGCTAATTATGCATGGTTGTGCACAACAATAGAAGCGTTAAACTGACACACCAAAGAGAAGAGAAGCACACACTGAGTAAATTAGCATTTCTATAAAATGAAATTTTATAGACACGTTTCAGACAAAGTTGGACAGAAATTTTTATGAGCATACCCACCCGTAAACTTGCGTCCGAAATCACGCCAACAAGAGAAACACCGACAGACGGAGACACACAGAGACCCCCGAATGTAGATACACAGCTGCAGCTAAGGAAATGTTGGGTCATGCTGTGTGCTTCCGTATCGGAGCGCCAAATGACTTTTGTGTATATTAACAATTCAAATATGCCACAGATATGCCGTAAGGCGCATGCGCACCACCGCAAGTCGAAGCAGAGCAGTAAATAAAATTATTGTTTTGAATTTTAATCAGAGGAAATTAGTGCATCCAAACGCGCCGCACTGCATGTGGCACGTTGTCACTTTGCCGAGGACAACTTGCATTTTACGGTGTCCGACGTGGCTTTTCTGGGGTTTCCTCATACAAATTGTGCAGTAATGTGAAGCGAAGGCATACGTGACACGCTTGTTTTGATGCGAAGTTGCTCCCAAGTGGATGTGACTTAAGAGCGTTTTTATAAGGGAGAATTCCAACCAAGATCCGGTGCTATCACCCACTCACGACTTTCTTTGATTTCATTAAAATCCGGAGTTCGAATTCTTGTTGATATGATATCTCAGTTCTTTCGACACTTCCAGTTTTTCAGTGTGTGTTTGTGTGACTTGACGCTTAATCGCCTCAGTGATTTATACGGCATATGAACAAGAAATGATTTCAACATTCTCGAAAGGGAATCTATCCTCCGAATAGAGTGGCGAATGACAGCTTCAATAAGCGCAAAATTATGAATCCTGTCCCTGTGGGGATTTCTTGATTGTGACTCAGGCACACTCGCAATAGTGACACCTCTTCTTGTTCAGAATCTATATAAAAATACGCGCTGTCTACATTCAGTTACCTGAAGGATGAAGGACATTATTACTATATTCCGCCTTGGCACTTGCAAGAAGAATCGAGTACTTCAAGGCATCTATTCTTTTGAGTTACTCATCCTCCACATTGTTCGGGTGACTGAATGTATGCCACTCTTACTCAAATGTATGTTGTCACCAGCTAGTATGTGCATATTACCCCAATACATGCGTCAACTAAAAATTTGCGTATACCTCAACTCCGGCTTCAGTGTTAATAAAAGCGTAACCAAAAAAGAGTGGTAAAACTAAACACCCCGCTCCTTCCCCCGCTCACATACATAGTTGGTTGGAAGACTCAAAAATGTCAAGTTTTGCATATTTATAAGAATTTCGAGAATTCGGTTGCAGTCTGAAACATGCCCAGTGGGGGGATTTCTGACGCGATTATGTCAGACACAGCCACGGACATTAGCATAAAACCAGATTTTGGGAGTATCGCATAAATTGTTCATTGTTTCCACACCACTCCATTCAGAAATTGCAGCAAACTGAAATTGTGTTTTAAATCACCAGTTTTTTTTTGTTTGTTTATTTATTGGTGTTTTTGTTGTTGTTGTTGTTGTTGTTGTTGTGTTGCGAGTATTTTGCGTTTGATTTAAAAGCGCCTTTGTCATGATTTTCAGCACATAATTTGTAAGATTAACGAGAAGAGAGAAAAAAGAAATAGAAAACAAACCTGCAGCAATTGTGGCCGATATGGCTACGATATTTGTTGTTGTTGTTGTTGCTGGTGCTGGTGCTGCTGATTTATACACACAAGTATACACCCACTTTTGCTGGTGCTCATTTAAAGTTGCATCTACATCTCAATTTTTGCCGCGATCTGCCATCATTATAGTCAATTTTCTCTTTACATGCAGTCGAGTCGATCTCTCCGGCGATTTATCCCATTACATTATTTTCCAGTGCCACTTTTGCACTTGATTTGAGCGCTTGTTATACCCCTACATGCAAAAGTTGTGGTATTATAAGTATGCAGCTTCCAATTAGGAATTCATGAACACTTTAAATGTAAATTTGAAATCACTGACATCATTTCTTTTTCTAGATACCAGTCTACAAGCAAGTCAATCCGTAAGAAAGATGCAAGTTTCAAGAATTTATCAGAAAGTTCCTCAAAAAATAAGTAAAATCTCCGGATGGACTCGAAATTCGTATGATAGAAGCTGTTTAGGATTATAGTTCCATCTCAAGATACCTTTTAGAAGCAGTAGCTGGGCTTTATTAATGTGGATCAATGTGCAAAATTGCGAAGAAAGAACCATTCATCATTCCTAGCACGGGTTCCATCATTAGTTCCATCTCAAGATACCTTTTTGAAGCAGTAGCTGGGCTTTATTAATGTGGAACAACGTTCAAAATTACGAAGAAAGAGCCATACATCATGCCTAGTACGGGTTCCATCATTAGTTCCATCTCAAGATACCTTTTAGAAGCAATAGCTGGGCTTTATTAATGTGGATCAACATTCAAAATCACGAAGAAAGAACCATACATCATGTCTAGCACGGGTTCCATCATTAGTTCCATCTCAAGATACCTTTTTGAAGCAGTAGCTGGGCTTTATTAATGTGGAACAACGTTCAAAATTACGAAGAAAGAACCATACATCATGCCTAGCACGGGTTCCATCATTAGTTCCATCTCAAGATACCTTTTAGAAGCAGTTGCTGGACTTTACTGTAACATTCAACATCACTTTTAAGACTACTTGACGACCTTTATGCGAAGTAAAGGGTTGTTCCAGATACATTTTTCAATCAGAAGACACTAAAGAAAAGGATTCTTCCAAAAATCGGTGCCGTTTCGATTAGCATTGTAGCTGGCTCTGAAGTCTGAGAATTCGTGTTTTTAAACTCAATTTTATTTAAGGAATCAATAAAATGGGCTGAAAAATACTCCAATTCTGGGATGAAAAATGTTCTTTATTCTTTTTGTATTGAATGAATGACCCTACTAAGGAGTCCTTATGTGCTAAACATACAAACTTCCAGAGTACAATTCAAATTCTTAATAAAAACTCTCGAACAATTTTTCTGGGACCCAATACTTTTGTATGTGGACTCAGTTAAAATCACATGCGAGCATAGTGGAGATTCTTAATATGGTGATGGACTTACACAGATATCGAACTATGTTTCTAGAAAATTACTCACATAAGCTCAGCCGTTTTGCATGCGAGTATGATTTCTTTATAAAGAACTGCTATTTAGTTTTATCAGAAGGACGACTGGAATTGGAAATTGGGTGAGGTCAGGTAGTGAGATTCTTCGACCATATAAAAAGGTAACACTGTGGCTGTGGAGTTTTTATACAGACTGAAGATGAGTAGTTGAGGTTAGAAGGAAAGTGACCAATTCAAGCTGTCCACCCAGGGTGCTATTCCTACTCCGATTCCGGCTCTCCTCAAAAACCAGCGACTCCGCGACTTCGACTCCAACTCCATAATCATGGTTTAATCCTTAGTAATAAGATTTTTCAGAATCCGAGAATATTCCCTAATGTAGTAGTACAAAAGTTGACCTTCAATTGTCAATTATTGATTGTCGATTGTTGATTGCTGATTATAGATTGTCAATTATTGATTGTCAATTAGTGATTAACAATTCTTGTTTGTCAATTCTTGATTGTCAATCGTTGATTGTCTGTTTTTTATTGTCAATTGTCAATTCTCAATTATAGATTGCCAATTATAGATTGTTGGTCGTTGATTGTCAATTGTTTATTGTTGATTGTCAATTATTGATTGTCAATTGTTCATTGTCAATTGTTCATTGTCAATGGTTGATTTTAAATATAAAAGACAATACACGAAAGTTCAGTCCTAAATTCAAACAAAATATTAGTGTAGGGTGTGTCAGATGCTCCACTGCTCGTACTTATTTCTCTACACTAGTTATGCCGCTAATAAACATAAAAACAAAAGACGGAATGAGCTTTCTTTGTTCTTGGAACACAGCCAAGTGCGAACTTCCTTTATGCAAATGTAGCGGAAAAGTGGGGGCGCAAGCTTGATGCAGATATCTGCGCATATATACATATATCTGTATATATATTATTTAATATTTTAAAGTGCTCGAGTGGCAACACAGCAGTTTCATTGAAAAACTTAATGCACACTCGCATGCAGGAATTCGCCTCAAAGGGCACTGCCAAGAGAAAGCGTACGAGCAAAACTTTGTTCGCTTTACGTGCAACTATGATCGATCGACACCAGCACCAATTTGGGCGGCTACCTCGGACACTCCGGCAATTAAAATTGGCTGCAAATGAGTACAATCTTGACGGGCTCCAAACAATTCAGCAAATACCGAGTATGCAGTTAAATGTAATAAAAACGAATGCAATTCTAGACGGGTGGGGCGCGGCCGCACCCCACGGCGTATGACTAACACTAATTGCGAGTATCGCCTGACAAAGAGCATGTTAAATAAGCCGTAATTAATTCATATTTGCAAAACACTTGCCACCGCGTATCACGACACGAAATCATCACGGCAAAAGCAACTCATGCAAATACATTTTTCTATAATTAAATTAAAAACAATTTAACTTTGAAGAAATGAACAACCAACTTAAAGATGCAGCGGCGATAGGAAGCAAATGTGAAGAGTTCATTGCCTTGTCGATGGAATTGTGCGGAAACAAACTGATTTTGAGCCAAGACAAAAATAAACCAACACAACCTTACTCACAGTCACACACACACATCCTCACATACTCACACACACACACACACACACACACACACACACACACACACGCACACACACTTACTACTTGCATTCATGTGAACATTCTCAAACAAACATTATCGGCAAAATCAGCAAATGAAGTGGAGCTGCATCGGCAGATATAAATTTGTGGTTGGTTAATCAATACTGAAAGGTTAAGTACGAAAATAAAAGTCTTTCTTCGCTCGGCAGCGAGCGCATAGAGGGGTGGAGGGGCGCTGCAGGTGAGGCTACTGGCAGCATAATGGCACGTCCATAGACTCGTTGAAAATAGCTTCTATTGCTGTTGAAATAATTGCAAAATTTAGTCGCAGCAGCGTCTGGTCTGGTCGGGCCTGGCCTGGCCTGGTCTACCCTGCCGTCGCTGGTCGTCCTCAGACAATGCCATTCGAAACGCTTTAAACGCTCGCTTCGCTGTGTTGCGGTTGAGTGGCGCTCTTAAATTTTAACTTACCCAAGCGCGCTGCATGGTTTGATGTCAGCTTATTGCAAATTCCAAAAAAACCAACTAAGAAGAGAAACAACAAACGAACTTATGTTGTACTGGTATTTTTAATGTAGTAATAACTAATTACAAAGTTGCTTATTATACCGCCGCTCAGGACCGGTTCAACAGTGTTTCAGGTCCCTAGGCTGAAAGAAACTACTTATTTCAGTTGAGAGGAAATGCTTATTGTGCTTGATTTGTTGAAGGAGTTTATTGACAAAGGAGTTAAAGTACTAAAGAGCGAGTTTGTGCCTCTATACAATGGTATATTACAACTTTATATACTATATACATATACCTACTATATCCCTATACTCTATGGAGCGGTTGATAAGAGGCATATCAATAGTGCAGACAGAAGCGGCAGTAAACAAATTGTCTGTTTCCTTATTTGAAATGTTTTGTGTCCTTATTAAAATATCTATAAAGACATAGAACAAGCTCTGTTCAACAATCAACCATATGTATAGCATTATAATAGCTGTTAAACCTTATAAAGCTGTTTACTTTTTATTATTATTATTATATTATTCGTTAGACCACAATTAATTATGAGTGCAAGGTGTTGGGGAAATGAGTACTAGCTACAGAGGCTTTCGACTCGAAGAGAAAAAGATTTTATAGAAAGAAGCATTTTGGAGACGAAGCCCGTGGCAGGATTTGAACCTGCGACCCTAGTGTTTGAACAAAGTTTATATAAAGGCTTTATACAATCTTATCATGTCTCTAAACGAAGTCTGTAATATTTTAATTATGGCTGGTAATGTTTTTTATACAGTTTAAAAGTAAGTAGATATCTTCTTGGACCTCAAGACTCCAGCTCTTTAGTATTCAAGTCAAGGTACCAACTATTTCATATTCAATCGGAGGTCGATAATATATTTTTTAATAGTTATAAATTACAGTTCGTTTTATAATTTGTGGTAATCCTTCTAATAATAGAGCTGGACTAAATCTTAATAATTGATATCCGAATTGGGTTTGTTACCACAAGTAAAGTAACATTGGATATATACTCGGTCTCTGAACGCGCATCCAATCTATCGAATTTCGTAAGTTAGTACCTAAACGAGTTCAACTTTCCTTTATTATAATTATAATCCCAAAAACTGAAGGAGCTGGAAACAATTTAGAATTTCCGGGGCCCTACTCCCTATACTGTGTTCAATTAACTAAATGCGGCCCTGGTTTCTACGGCAAGTTTCTAAGCGTCACTCGTGGTATTCGACTCATGGTATTCGACTCGTTCACTTGTATTGTTGACTGGCTGGTTGGTTGGTTGGCTGTATGAGTCAAGGTCTTTGTGCCAGGTCTTGTATGAGAAATTCATGCTAAGCTCATAATAATAAAAATAAAATAATAAAATAAACGGAAAAAATACCTCAGTTTCAAATTTTAATACTCTGCCAGCTGGTTTCCAATGAAATACTGTTTCATATACTATAATTAAACAATTCACTCAACTGGAGTTAGCTGAAATTAGTGATGGCATTGCATAGAAGCGTGCTAATTATTGGCAAGATATCTTTTATTATGCCGACGGTTTCAAGTTTCAGCGCTTTGAAAATTTCGAAACGAGAGACTTTTTTTATGATGAAATGAATTGAAAATGTTTCGAGCAGCAGCGAGAAAAACTCAGGATCTTTTGCGCTGTGGAAAGAAAAGTTAAGCGCAAGGATACTGGCAGTTGGTTAGTTCACCGTGACGCATATAGGAATCCGTGCAATTACTTTTATACTTATTTGTATTTTATTTGCTCCAAGACTCTTATCTTTGTAGCTCTAAAAACTTCCGAGTCCAGTTTAACTGCTCAGCAAAGTTCTGAAAAAGATTCCGGAAGAATATTGTGCGACTACTGAAATTAAATAGAGTACACATTTAGAAGTGCGGTTCCGGATATTTGAGGAAAGTTTGGCAGTTTATAATGCCTCGTCAGCGTGACTTTTCGTCATGGTCTCCAGAAGTCCGAAGCCTGAATTTTTGCTGTGGTCACATAAGTCGATGAAGTAGTGCAGATTGATTCCTCTGGTCGGGTTTTTGGGTACCAAAAGAGTGATTGTTGTGGACTCTCATTGCATGCTTCCGCTCACTTCCCATACACCAGGCACTGTATTCGACACAACTATATCCGAATGTCAGAAGATATTTTGAGAGCCCGACTATTGTATGAACCTATCATAAGTTTCCCTGGGACTGACTCAAGTTACTTCATGAGGACTTTTTAAGTCAGTGTCAGATCACTACGAAAGGCATCGCTGGATTTCTGATCGATATTAGAACAGATGCCGCAAATCTTTAGACGAGATAGCTAAGCAAACCCGTCTGCATCTGTGCTGGGTTCCCGGTCACAGAGATATTCCAGGGAACTGCAAGGCGGATGAGCTTGCCCGTGAGGGTACTACCATACCGATTGAACCAGATAGGACGAACTTCGGTATTCCTATTGCCACATGCAAGTTCTTAGTAAATACAATATCATGCGGCACAGCGGGCAGGCGCTGGTCTGAATTTTCAGGATGTAAAATAGCTAGATAGTGCGAGACAAACCTGACCAGAGATAAATGTCAAGCGCTCTAAGGACCTACTGGCTCTAAATAGACAAAGCATAGGTTCCGTGATTAACGGCCTAACGGGACACTGGACTCTAGGCACACACGGGTGTAGGCTGGGGATCGCCTCTAACGACTTCTGCAGGAGTTGCATGGACGAGGAGGAGGAAGAGTCCATTGCTCACCTGTTGTGCACGTGTCCAGCGCTGTCCAGAAGGAGGCGCACTTTCTTAGGCGACTACCTAAAAAAAGATTAGCTCCATCGAGTGCTTCATTAAAAGCTCCAATTGGCTGGACCTTTGAAAGGGATGGGACCTGTTGTCTCATGCGGTATCACAAAGGGTCAATGTTGGCCTAAGTGCGCCCTTCGGGTGGCCGCCTTACCTACTTACCTACCTACGTACCTACAACAGATGGATTATCTGTAAAACCTGGGGGCTTCATGAGTCCGCAGTGACTAAGACACGAATGCATTAAGGTATAAATATTTCTCTAGCTACGGTCGATTCACCACCATCCGCTTACTTCCGTTTTCTGTGAAATTTTTATGAGAATGCAATAGCAAAACTAGGCAAGTCATCTTGCCGAACTGTGGTGCCAAGTCGAGATTTCCGATGACAATTGTGACCACATTTGTGGACAGTGCTGCCAAATTTTCATGTTTGAACCTCGAACTGGCGAATTTGGAATTGTTTTCGAAAAGTGAGGAAACGACACTTTTTTCGGGAGCTGTTCTTGTGGACTTGGGCACAAATTGTTTTTATTTCTGTTTCGTAGAAAGTCGCTCAGCTCACCTCAGTTTGCTTCTTGGGAGTGTTTCCATGCAGCTCGACTTTTATGGCGGCCCCGTTGACATCTTTTTTGTGTTTCTAGTACAACGAAAGTGAAAAAGTGCTGCGTTCATGCCGCTTCGTACGAAACTATAACTTAAACTTGCTTCACGCGCATGTTAAGTTTCACTTTTTTTATTATTTTGTTTGTTTTTTAAACAAACATTTAAACTCGTATTCAAATTTGAAAACTGCCGACCTCAACTTGTGCATATATTGACATTTTTTTCTTTATTATTTTAAAAAATATTTTTTGCTTTTTTTTTGTGTTGGATATTTTGCCATAAAAGTCTCTCATTATGATTTTCACTTTCTTTTTCGTTTATTATTTTTGTTGTTGTACTTTTGTAATATTGCAGAGTAGTGCCCCAGCGCAGTTAATTAAGTAAACTGGGCAGCTTTCGACTGACCTTTTGTTTTACAACACCGCCACTGCACAGCGCACCACAGCGACGGCAATTTATGGCTTTAAATTGGTGTAATTAGCTTTAAAGCAGCGCAAATTATTTTAAACCAAATTAAACATTTAGTTTGTTTTCCTTCTCCCCTCCCCAATTTGGTTTGTTTTGTCGAGACAGTATTTCGCTTCACTTCCAGCTGAGTGACATTTCCGGTGTAAAAGTGAAACGTTTCTGTCAAAGGTGTTTTTATTGTTATGTGGACAAGCAAATGCACACGCCCACATGTACTCACACAAGCACACTAACTCACAAACACACGTGACTATCATTCTTATGGAAATTTCCCTTACTTTAGACGAATTTTGTACGCTTCACCCAGAAAAGTGGGATTTTTATAACCCTCTGTGGAGAAGTGGGCATGCGAAGCGAGCGACTGTCTTCGAAAAAGTCAGCGTTGAGTAGCTTTGGAATATTAGATCCTTTCTTACAAAAGTTCAATTGATTAGAACTGATATCTTGAGAGAAGGGCGGTGGTCAAATGATAGTGAAACGCCCAGTAGAAAATCGTTAGCGAATGTCTTCATAAAAGTTAATGCTGAGTAGCTTTGGGATACCTTTTCTCATATATACAGTCAGCTTTTTAGGACTGATTCTTTGAGAGAGGAGAATGGTCAAATGATCAGTCCTGCCACGGTCATATGTAAACTCTGTGATGAAGCAATGATTCAACTTCATTATGACTAAAACACTTCCGAATAATATTTTCTCCTCTCTCATATATTTATCCATGGGATCGAGAAACAATTCTCCAGAAGAGGCTAATGCACAGCTGACACGACGAGTACATCCACCATGCTATAGAAAAGCTAGACTTTAATATACGTATAAAATTCACAGAAGTAAATCAATGTTTGATATCTGCGCTGATGACGTCAGGAACGTCCCAGTTGACTGCTTGGGAGTGGCTTTGATGGAAATAAATTGACTTTGATGCTTGCTAACAATCAATGACTTTGCACCCGTGTTGCGAGTTGTTTTTATATATAAATATTTCTTATTTATTATTGTTTTTATCTTCATTAATCAAAATTTATTTCTGTCTTTGCTTTAGAATTTTGGTCACGTAAACATTTTGCTCGTTAAGTGGGGGCTATTTTTACACAAATCTCCTCTAAACGTGTTAATTGGTATCATTAAATACTGTTTAAATTTTCGAAGCAAAACGTTTGCAAGTTTTGGCCACATTTGACTCGTAGCGTCGAACCGAAACGAGGTTCTGCAATTTTCATAAATTTTTTAAGTATTTTTAATGATGTTATTGTTTTGGTTCTTAAAAGAGTACTGACCCGTAATTACTTCACTTAGACAGAGAGTCTCTGTAATTATCTGTCGTATCTGCTGGAAACGCATTATGTTCTTTTTCACATTAGTTTTTTCATTTTATTTATTTAATTTCTTTAATAAATGTGCAAATAAAGAAAACATACTTTCGGCGAATCGTTTGAAAATTAACTTAACATAAGAGTCTACGTATTGAATTGTCGCATGTGCCTGTAGGGACGAATGTAGACATACATGAAATACATTTTACGGTAATGGACTAGTTTCCGCGAGAGTATTTCTCTTAGCAGGCCAGACTTATCGACGGACAACAGTTGGTTTTTGCATCACGATAATGCCCCATCACCCAAGGCTATAATTGTGAATGAATTTTGGACTAAAAACTCTGCGAATATCATCGAATAACCTTCGTATTCCCCAGATTCTTCCCCAAAGCTTAAATTGCCACTTCGTGGAACAAGTTTTGGGTTGATCGAAGGCATAAAAGAAAATTCGAAGAAGGAACTAAAGGCCATCACGGCATCGGTCTATAAGAAGTGTATGGATGACTGGGCTATCGTTGGCATGAGTGTGTGTATTGCTTCAGAAGGAGTCTACTTTGAAGGCGATAAAATACATTTCTATGGTTAAATGAATACTTTGTGTTTTATTAATGAATTCCAGGTCAATATTTGCCAGAAAGTAATGTAAATGTCGGTAAATTTGAAAACGAGGTCTCTCACAGCAAACATTCGTGTGCCAATTGAAGTATTTAGTATTATAACGTAACCTTAAATATATGTTCTGATTCTTATTATATGGGGGGAGTCGTGCCTTTCCTGGCGCTGTCCGTGCGTTGACTATTACCATCCCAAGTAAGGGAACGTTTTAGTCAGTGCTTGAACGGCTCCACACCGTGGTATCACAATGGGCCATTATGTGTGCTCAAGTGTGCTTTTGGCTAACTGGGCGGCCACTTCTACCTACCTACCTATTATATGGGCGGTACTTTTTGTGATATTTCGGTTATATAAGTGGGCCTCACGTGTCTGAGAGCTTGGAGACCTCCATCTACGGCGATTCTCCGGCCTACCACAGTTCTATCTATTTGTGTTTTCTCAGACATATTATATCATAATTCAGTTGATCCGTGAATCCTTTTCAAATATTGGCGATATATCTGATTATCACCTGAATTAATGCTCTTATTTATTACCTTGAATTAATGCTCTGATAAATATTTATATGTATATAGAACATTGCCAGATCTTCGTTTCTATTAAAGGGAAGAAAAGAAAAGAGAACATTTTATTCTGAAATAGTTATCAGAATTTTGTTGTCTTTCGTCGACATAAATTATGCGTGAACGATTACAGATTCTATATACATATATGAGCTGTAAACATATTGGATTGTTCCGCAAATAGAACAATGTGTTGTTCCGCAAATAGAACAGTGCGTTATTCAGCTGGTAGAACAAAGTGTTGTTCCACTGGTAGAATAATGTATTGTTCCACTGGTAGAACAAAGTGTTGTTCCACTGGTAGAACAATGTATTGTTCCACTGGTAGAACACTGTATTATTCGCTAATGCGCAAAATAATCTACGAAACTTTTATTTGTTGGCTGGAGTAATTTTCCATCAGTGTTGCTTCATTTACATGAATGGATCATTCAGTTCTAGACTTATTCTGGATTAATGCAAATATATTATGGAGCTATATTCTATTCTCCCAACGTTGTTATAACTATCAAGGATATTCAGGTTCTACTGAAGCAATGAACGAATGGAATGAAGGAAAAAGTAGACACTCTGACAGATTTTAAGAGTCGCTGGTTCCACGGTTGATACTTTAATCTAACATCATCTACTGAATAATAACACAATATCGTCAAATGATATATAATCAAAATGTAGATTTTTCAACGATTTATTCATAGTGATATTATAACTCAGACAAAAATCGTGTTTAGATTATTTCGACTCTTTCTTCAGAAGTTGGTGTATTAAACGTGTCTTCAACTTGTCCCTCAAAATAGGATTTTCAATAAAAAACAACATGAACAATAATGACACCTCTTCCCTCAGTTGGTATTGGTGGATGGTTTATTATTTGTGGTCGCCTTGCAGTGTGGTCCCTGTTGTCGCCTTGGGAATTGTTCCAGTTTTTGCCTGATACGAGGGCGTGTCTATTATTTCCCTCTCCAGAGCATTGACCTTATTGACCAATTCTTCCATTCGCTCCATGCATGTTCCGATACGGAAAAACGTATCCAATGAATCGTAATTATCCCTTGGGGAGTGTAGAAAAGTAACCATGCCCACTTTTTGATCAATTGTGGCACGAATTCTTCCCGCATTAATGCAATTTAAGATCGCGTGCTTTATTTCGGCAACGCTGTCAAATTTGCCTCTTGCCGCGATATCCTGCAGGGAAATGTTTAAATACGCTTGCGAAATGCGCTCAATGAGTGTCCTGGGGAGGGAGGCGACAACTTGCTTCACCAAACCCATGTTCTTATCCCGCATATACAGATGCTTATATTTATCTACGACCCCTTGTAGTTGATCCCTTTTCAAGGTCTCGTAGGCGGTGCCCAACTTGTCGTAAGCATGAGCAATCGGTTTAATGTCTTGAAGGATGGCACTCCCCTCAAACGTCGTTATAGGTTTCAACTGGCCCCAGCCTATCAGCGATACCAACACATGTTTCTTGTACGCCTCCAGCATGATCTTCGACACGACGCCAGCGGGCACCATCAGGCACACCTCGAAGAAGTACAGAGCGTGTTCGAAGTTCTTCACAGCTGTGAGGATCATGCCGCCATAGTAGTAGTAGAGCAGAAAGTGTTTGCTATGTTTGATTGCGTCCTGTGCGACAGAGGTAAAACGCGGACGGTAGAATCTGCGATCGTCGCCCGTAGAAATGGTGGAGATGTCCACGTTCAAGTAGTTTAGGGCGATTTTAAAGTATTTTGCTTTCAGGCTCAGCATGCACAGATCTGCGTGCACGGGCGTTTGTTCCGTCTCAGCAGAGAGTATTTTGTTGATGGCCACCGCCAATATTGGTATGCCCATGACGCAGTTGGGCTGGTCCACCATCAGTTCCGCATACTTGTGGCACAAGTCGTAATAGGCATCCAGAGCGTAGAGTACCTGCTGGCTAGTGCAGTGATGAATGAAGTTCTGGACAGCTGCCAACTGAGACTTCACGGTATGCGCTTGCGACATGGTGTCAAACCTGGCGAGCAACACGAACAGCACTCCCAGCGAGTGCTGCTGTGCGTCTAGCAAACGCAGGGCATGGTCCAAGAACTGCACGTTTTCCTGGAGCAGCCCCAGACGGTGGATCTCGTACAAATTCACTGTCAGGTCGTAATACCTGCCCAGTTCACTCTCTGTTTGCACTTCCCAAATGAAATTTTCCATCAGGTTGAAGGTGGCAGCTTTGTGGTATGTCTGATCCTTAACCGAGGTGTTAGTTATTCCTGGAATCAATACAATATAAGTTAGTGTACGAGTAGGCAGGAAACTGCACGATACGATGGGGTGTAAGGGAAAAACGGAAGAAAATTATTTATGACAACAGAAATCTCTGAGGTTTTCTTTATTAGAACTAGTTCACTTTTTGTGCTAGCGGCGAGAAAAATTTCATTAATTATGTCGATCCTTGAATAATAGAATCCTTATATTATTTAATGTTAAAGATTGATTCCGTTTGTTTGTTCGGGTTCTTAACCGAGCAAGCAAACGGAATGGAATTCTAATCGGTTCCTTATAAGGGGTTACACCGATTATCCTGCAAATCAAGTTGAAATGGGTTCAAATCTTCACACGAAATTATTTGTGTCCTTTTGCTGTATCAGTAGCTTCAATTCTGGAAGCAGAATTCAATCTAATGTCAGAAATTCACGTAAGATTTTCTTTCGAATATAGTAAGTTGGTTGTCTTTGCACCGAGGCATCAAATACGAAGATATTACCGCCAGATGGCGCTCGTTAATTTCGACAATTGTTCCTGGTTTTCGAAAATAGTTCTGTTCATGGCAGAGAACACAGAGAAAGGAAAGTCTTTTTCGCTGCCAGCGTCTGTAGCGGACACACCACGATTCTGAGTGGTTCCACCACGATATTGAGTGGTTCCACCACGATTCTGAGTGGTTCCACTACGATTCTGAGTGGTTCCACCACGATTCTGAGTGGTTCCACCACGATTCTGAGTGGTTCCACCACTATTCTGAGTGGTTCCACCACTATTCTGAGTGGTTCCACCACTATTCTGAGTTGTTCCACCACAATTCTGAGTGGTTCCACCACTATTCTGAGTGGTTCCACCACAATTCTGAGTGGATTCGTGTACAACGTCCGGCTGCTTGATTTCGCTGCTTTGCTGTTTGACGTTCTTTTGTCTGTGTTCTCTGGTTCAAGGGCCTGCAACGAGGTTGCATTTTTCGGGCCTAAGTTGGAACTGATTTGAAAGGAATTTCAAAGGGTCTGGGCAAGCCACAGACTATTCTGCATCGACCACTCAAAACTGAGATATATGTAAGTAGTTTCCCCATGCTCAGATATTAACTATATGGCCGTCCAATAGCCATCCGGTTCTCTTTGGATCTCTTCAAAAATGTCTAGAATAATGGAAAAGTAAATAATCTCTATTATTGTATAAATGCTGTAAACGATTTGTCCACTCCCATTATTCACATAAATAATTCTTAACTGGAAAATAATTGACAATGGGAAAACATTACTATAAAAATGAAATCAAAATATGGGCGGATTTAATCCAGTACTCCACCCACCTTTCCCTTGACTTGACATTTATTAATGTGAATTTGTATAAAGGTGATCAATTGTAGTCTAAAATTTGATGTTAAATGTGGGCGTAATATATCAATTGTCCTGCCTGTTTTCATGTAGAATTTCGGAATATGAATAAAGGCAAATTTCCCTCCATTTATTTCACTGGGCATGGTTTTTATAATCCATATGTTTAAGGCTATCTTTTCATTGGTTTTACTCGACTTCAGTCTTTATCTCAGTTTGTTTGTAGTGATAGGACTGAGAAGTATATTATTGAATATTGTTAGTTGGATCGGTTCTTATCTCTTAAACCCAACTCACTTCCAGAGTTTGCTGTTAAAACCGATTTACATTATATATTCACCCGATTTCAACCCGCATTTCGTCAGATTTTCTGAAGATTTGCCTTCTAAGTCCCACCAACATTTTATTATTATACTAATTTCATATCATTTGCGTATGAGTGAGTAACTCAATTTCACTTTGAATATAGTTTCCCCCCGAATCGAGACTATTGCAGAGTTCCTCGTATTCAGTGAAATAGCTACGAGTACATTTGCATCACTGACAACAATCTCAGCAAATTGTTTGCTTAAACTGGGCATTCATTCATCACGGTCCATCAATTTAAATTGTTTAATTAATGGTGTCATTTGCGTTCACAATATTTCCTTTGAATACTTTATTATTGTCAATGTTATTGTTGCTGTTGTTGTTGGTGCTTCCTTATAAAGTCAGATATGTCAAATGTCATATAGAAACAACAACATAATCCGACAGACGATGCAAAAGGAAAACCACCATTAAACGATTTTGCAGTCGTTGCGAATGGAGCCGCAGAGCCGAGATACAAATTTATGCAAATTTAACAATTGATGCGATATCAAAGTGGCAATTCAATAATACACAAACTCACACATACGCATACAAACTGACACACACATACACACACACACACACACACACACACTCGCGCATGAACATCTAGCAATTGAGTATTGTATCCGTCCAAATATGGTGCACAGGTTCGTTTGCAAACTTTGTGTTTTTTGTTTGTAGTTTCTGTGAGTGAGAGACTCCCAGGAATTGATGAATGGTCCGGTCATTAGCAGCAGAAAAGTAACCGCAAAAACGTAATAAATTTGAATTTAATATTAGCGTAATTTGAAAGGAATTGCACGGTCTAAGACCACATTCTTGTGTACTTATATGGAAGATGAGCGTGCAAAAAATCGACTGCGAGATTTGTTTGTTGAAATTCCAAACTACAATGATTTACTTCTGACTGAATCATGAGTTGCTTCTGTTTTTCCCAGAGGCAACGGAATCGAGCTTAAGTGTGGCGAATGATTTAACCCAACTTTCAATGTCAGTATTCCAAGGTTACCGAATAATTAAAGGGTCAAAGGCATGCAGGATATTGATACGCCGACCCTAAGAAACACCAGAATGAAAGATTCAGAATAAAGAAGTTAATGAAATATTCAGAATAAAGAACTTAATGAAATGTTCAGAATGTAATAAAATAATTGGAAGAAAGAACTCTATAAACAATTCAGCTCAACCATGAATACTCAGGCGGAAGTTTTCCTCAGATATGGGAATACAATTATTCTTCGAATCATATTCCCTAAATATGAATCTCATTCAAATGACAAAGGAAACAATTCCACTCGATGTGAACAACAGGTCTGAATAAATATAAACAATACCAACATAATCTAGATTATTGCTTAGAACATGACATCTTTGCTCTTCAACATCAATTCTGGAGATAGGGGTCTTCACTATATGGGGTAATTGTTGTTTTAGTCTCTATTTTTGATAAATATGATATTTGTGTGATCTTTAATAATAATTGTTCCCAGCTTTAATCGTACATAAAATTTATTATCAAAAATATTCGATGGAAAACTGAAAACAGCTCATTGTGAATATCTCCATTGATGAACTTTGGTCTCTTCTTGGTATGATAGTAATTTCTCTCCTCATGACTTGAATATGGGGAATGAATGTGCAGTGACTCTTTTGTTTCAGTGCAACTGTCACAATCACTCCGACTCCTCTCTTTCCTATCTGCGTCATTCCTCGTGAATCGCAAGGGGATTATTCTCCCTTTCTCCGTGCATATGGCACAATTCTTCTAAGGATACTGTAAATATTAGGCAGGGACACGTTGCTTCATACTCGCAATACGTAAAGCCGGTTGCCTATTATTCCCTCTGCAGTTTCCCCAAATGGGCGTTGCATACAATATGATGGACTCTAGTTTTAAGTAGCCTTCCGCCCTCTATTTGGTATAGTTCTTGACCCGGCTGTGCTTGCGGTCGTTGGTGTCTTACATGAATGATTGAGGGTTTATGTTGAATCCCAATTTGCAAGCAATCATCACTTTCCTGAGATTTAATGTGTAATGTGATGTTTCTGCGATTATTGATCAACATGACTTCTGTTTTGTATTCTTGGCGGATTCCAGTTGAGGTTTCAGTTCAACTTCAATATCGTTCATTGGCTTCAAGATTCATAGCATTCTGTAAGTACCTCTGCTTTTATAAATGAGTTAATGTATGATTCCAGGTACGAGTCCAAGTGTTAATCCAAGTATGAGTCCAAGTGTGAGTCCTAGTATGAGCCCAAGTGTTAGTCCAAGTATGAGTCCAAGTGTTAGTCCAAGTAGGAGCCGAAGTGTGAGTCCAAGTATGAGTCCAAGTATGAGTCCAAGTATGAGTACAAGTATGAGTCCAAGTGTTCACTATGGCTAAATTTGAAGTATCTGCTTTAACGGGCTAGAGTATTCCCTTCGCTTTCAGTTGCAGTCATAATTAAATTGTGACGTCATCTTACTAACAGCACCCGCTACCCCATTCATATATTCAATTCAAGTAGGCTTAAAGTACTCTCGTGTTACGCATTTCGAAATCTTGTGTCTTTTTCCCATTAACTGCTCTTTCGTGGCTTCGTTGCTGCCTTGTGGTCCCATGTACTTAGGGCCTTTTTTTGTCAGCTTTTCTTGTCTCTTTATTTATTGTTTGCAGCAATTTGTAATTAATAACAATTTGTACAATTGCCTTAATGCGGCCCATTACCAAACCACTTACGAAACGGCGAAATTTCAACACTTGCGGATGATTAGTCCCACAGGCCGCCATAAAATGCATGACGAGTGCAAATAAAACGTTTTGTGGACTTGGCTGCCATGGCTGCCATGGCTGCAGCGCACACATAAATGGCTTAAATGCAATTACTATGAAATTAAAATAATTACGCAGCCATTTGGAAATACACACACAGCCAAACACTCACACACACATGCAGATATGAACGGGCACTCATACACAGTCGAAAGCAAATGCCAATATCAAAAATAACTGGCGAAGAATAACTGACGTAAGTTTAGACCGACTAGGGTGCCCCCTACTCAGGCAGAAGGATGTAAACAGTGGACGTGAAATAAAAGTGGGCGTATGAGTTCAAAGAATACACCACACATAACTGAATGCTGTACATCACATTTTTCAATACATTTGCGACTGTGTTGTAAATTTCTCCATGAGGACGAAATTGAGATTATGTCCATATTCAGCTCTAAGTTTGATACTATCACTGTGCTCTGTCAAGGCCAATTCTGTTGAGAATATATAGATCTCGAGCCATGTCTATGTGTATACAGTGGGCGTGGTCAGAGGCTCTTCGGAGTTTTTGTAGTCATGCTAAGATCCTATATGCTCAAATTTGTTGATCCATCAAACATCTATTCCAGGTTATGAATATTTGCATTTAGTGGGTGTGGTCCTGGAGTTCTGCAGCCCATAATACTCTTGATTATATATAAAAGTGAGTATATACGGGAGCTAGGAATGGTGCTTACTGTCGTTCTCATATGTGTGTGGCTCGAGGATCTTCGAATTATGCTGATCCGAGAGAATTGTTCCTCATATGTCATGGTTTTTGTTTATGCTATAGATTTGTTCTGATCTGATCTGTTCTCTGATTATGTTTTTTACAGCTGAAGAACAAATTTTAAAAGTCATCGTTTGGATTTGTTACACCATGGGTCGGTCCACTATTCGCTCAGGCTTCGTCCTTAAGCCATGCATCAATGTATTCGCCGTGCCAAGTTTTTGCTCGTGCTTATGACGTAAATAAGTGTTGCTTCTTGGGTTTGATCGAAGTTAAAAATATTTATTTATTAATTTATTTAAGTCAATGGTGTCATATAAGGGCGTGGCATACTCAACCACTTTTACTAGGAGCTTAGACTTGAGTTAAATCTGTTTTAGTACAAAATTTTGTCTTAGTTTCTGGTGTCATTTCCAGTGAGTTCCGAACGAAGTATAGTCTATAGAGCAGGTGGGCGTGCCGTTTTCTTGTTTGATTGGCAACGTAAGATAGTTTGTGGGCTAGTCAGGTCAGTTGCCACAAAGGTGACCTTGGCTCGACATTGTTAAATCGTCTCTGAAAGTGCAGATTCTTGTTGTCCAAGATTCCTGTTGTCCAAGATTCCTGTTGTGCAAGATTCCTGTTGTCCAAGATTCCTGTTGTCCAAGATTCCTGTTGTCCAATATTATACTAATATGGGTATCAAGGTGTTTATGTGTATCCATACCCAGCAGGAAAGAGGGTCATCCTCAGTGTACACCCGGTAGTCTCAACGGGAAGTTCTTATTGCTCCCTCGATGATTGACTTTGTTCTCCTTTTTACATAGGGATGTCATTGCCAGAGGAGCGTAAAAGCATTTGGGGACTACTCCTATTATACTAGCCTGACAAGATCTCCCGAAATTATTGCTTTTTGATGAGCTACACCCATTTTTTCAAATATAATATACACTGAGTGTAGGGTATTCACAGCCAATAGTGCACCAAAGTCTACGGGGTCTTGTATAGTTCCCCCCTGCACATGGCGCTTTAGGCGTTGCAGCTTGCGTAGTTCGGTGTTTCATTGCTGTTGTTGTTTTCTCATGGGGTGTATTGGAAAACCCACGTGAATCATTTTTCTGCGTGCCTGCGCGGGGCCAAAGTAACGGCCAATTACAAGTAACGTTGGAAGACAGAGTTGAAGGCAATGAATGAATCGCGGTGACTTGAGCTGAATGGAGAAGATGTCATGTCATGCCTGCAGCCAACATCCATTAACATTGGCTCGATAGCCTCAGAGACAAATGATAAGCAACGTAAAAATTGGCAACCGCCT
The DNA here is from genome assembly GCA_920105625.2 of Clusia tigrina. Taxonomy (NCBI): domain Eukaryota; kingdom Metazoa; phylum Arthropoda; class Insecta; order Diptera; family Clusiidae; genus Clusia; species Clusia tigrina. Next base: position 208,381,781 of record OV050031.1, read on the forward strand.
CTGCAGAGTGCCCATATACGTGTGGCGCATGGGCATGGGTACGGGCACGGGTTGATACGTGTGTGCATGTGGGGGCCCCATTGCTAACACGCTATCAATTACAGCGCTTTGACTCCGTTTAAAAGTGGCGATAAAATCATGTCGTTTGCCTTTTGTATTGGAACGTGTGTCTGCGACAGCTGCAAGGAAGCCCATAAAGCGCCTTTTGGGAATATCGGCGCGCGTTGTTCCGCCGCCTATCTGCGACAGTCACATCCATCGCCTCGCATCAAAAATGAACGCCTCGCTTGGTCCAAATTTTCTCGCATCTAGTAGGAAATAATTTTTAATTCATATATTTTCGTCGCCGTCGTAGTCGCAGTTGTTGTTGTGGTGTTGTTGTACTTGAGTGTGGCTAATGTTGGTGATGTTGTTTGTGTCGTTTGTGTTGAGTTTACGCTAAAAGCAGAAAATTTAAACGCTCATTTTTATGACAAAGTGAAAGTTTTGCCTCGGAAAAATGAAAGAAGCACACAAAAAACAGAAACAAAATATCAGGCGCAGTGCTGCAAACATTTCTGTTTGTAGCTGTCTTTGTTGTCTCCGTTGTTGTTGTTGCATTAAAAGTGAAATATGCTCTGTGCGCAATCGCAACCGCAGCCTGCCCGCAGCCGTTCAGTGTCAGAGATCATAATTTGTTTTAGTTTCTGTGATAAAAATTTGTCACAACATGTTAAAGAGTTGCATGCAACGCTCGGGCCATGGCTAGGAAACTCTGAGTATGTGTCAAAATGTTTTACGTTCAGCTTTAAGAGCCATAATTTCAATTAACCGCAACCGACCGACAGAAAGGAAGAGCGAACATAATAGTAAAATATTTTATTACACAACATTTCGTTGAAAATAAGCCACAATTGAGATATTTCGCACGTTTAAGTACGCCTAATTGAATGGCTGTGATGAAGACCTTTACAGGCGGCATTACTAGACTTTGAGTAATACGAGTACCTCCAAATTTTCTGCTCCATTTGGTAGTGTGTATGAGTATGTGAGGAACCTGCAAGTAATCTTCATCAAAAAAAGGAAATAGGAAAACTTCAGAGCCAACCATCTTTGGGGAAGAATACCTTTTTCAAACGAAGTAAAATACCTCGGTGTCACACTCGATGGAAAATAGCATTGGAATAGTCACCTAAAGAACATCATTAAGAAAGCCAGGGCCATTTTATTGATGAGCAGGGACTTCATCCAAAAATTTCGTTACAGCCATCACCCTCCCTATGCAGCATCTGTTTGGTGGAAAAACCTGAAACAAAAAACAGCACAGACCAAGATCAATAAAATACAAAGACTAGCCTGTGTCTGCATGACGGGGACCATGAGGTTAGCTCCGACTACAGGCCTGGAGGTATTATTAAACCTACCTCCAATTCATTTGTCCAACAAGCGCTGCAATTCGCAGCAAAACTCATCTCAAAAAATGAACCAGGTTCAGTGCGCTTATGGCAATCCTTACTCAGGGACAATCGATTAATCCGAAAACAAACGAAATCTCCGGAAAAAACCCAACCCTAAGTGACTTATGTCTCTAAATATACGAGTAAATTCAAACACAACTTACAGTTCGCATTCCCGAGTAGGGTTAACTGGGAACAGAATAGACCAAAGCCACCTTATAACTCTCATGTATGGTAGACAATCGGTTTAAAAACTGAGGAGGAAGTTGGGGCTGGGGTTTTTGGGGAAAAACCAAGAAGTCAGTTATTCACAAGCATGGGCCGATAAAACTCTGTTTCCCAGGCCGAAACTCACGCTATCGAGCTCTGCCTAACAGAGGAACTAGACAGGAGTACAATAAATAACCACATCCTTATCCACTCTGACAGCAAAGCATCACTACCAGCTCTGAACTCCTTTGTTATACTATCAAAAGTGGTTTGGGATTGTCTTCAACTGCTGAAAAGACTAGCTACCAACAGCAGAGTACATCTGATTTTGGTGCCAGGTCACAGCGGACATATAGGGAGTTAAGAGGCAGATGGACTCGCTAGGTAAGGGGCTGCCAGTAGTTTTATTGGACCGGACCGATTCTGCGGGCTGCTCACGAACTACAACGTAAATCAATAGCTGGAGGTAAAATCACATCAATATTGGATGGAATCAACATACGAGGGCGGATTGATATTGAAGCTACCTAGCGCTAGATGGCAGCACAAACACAAAAACTTTTTTTTTTTTAGAAATTGCGATCTGCCAAACGTCAGCTGTTAAAATTTCACCCAAATTCATCGATTAGTTTATTTGTTGTAGTCGTTTGAAGTAAACAACTTTTGTGTTTCTTGAAAAATGGAAAAAAGCAAATTTCGTGCAGTGATTAAACCCTATTATTTGAAAGGGAAAACGGCGAAAGAGACAAAAGAAAAGCTCGATAAACATTACGGTGAGTCTGCTCCATCAGATTACATGGTAAAATATTGGATTGCTGAACTTAAACGCGGCCGAACAAGCACTGCAACAATACCATCAACAGGAAGGCCAAAAGAGGTGGTTACTGAAGAAAATATCAAGAAATCCTCGATATCGTTATGAATGATCGCCGAGTCAAGTTGCGTGAGATTGTGGAAATAGTAAACATATCATATGAACGTGTGTTCAACATTTTGCATGAACATTTGCATATGAAAAAGCTATCGGCAAGATGGGTGCCGCGTTTGCTCAGTGTCGAACAAAAACGAGTTCGACAGACCACTTCACAGCGGTGTTTGGACATGATAAAGCGTAATCCTGTTGATTTTTGGCGTCGATTAAAAACTGTTGATGAAACGTGGGTCCACCACTACACACCTGAAACCAAAAATCAATCGAAACAATGGGTGGAAGCTGGTGGAAGCGCTCCGAAGAAGGCGAAGGCAGTGAAATCGGCTGGCAAGGTTATGGCCACTGTATTTTGGGATGCACACGGAATATTGCTCATCGATTATCTTGAAAAAGGATCCACAATCACAGGAAAGTATTATCGTGCATTATTGGATCAATTGATTGATGCAATCAAGGAAAAACGACCACATTTAAAGAAGAAAAAATGCTCTTTCTTCAAGACAACGCACCGGTTCACACAGCATTAGATACGATGCTAAAATTACGTGAAATACACTTCGAATTGGTTAATCATCCACTTTATAATCCAGATTTAGCTCCTAGTGACTTTTTCCTGTCTCCAAACTTGAAAAAACGGCTCGCAGGAAAAGGATTCATCTCAAACGAAGAAGTGATTATCGAAACTAACGCGTATTTTGAGGGGTTCCCGAAATCGTATTATTCAGATGGTATAAAAAAGTTGGAATATCGTCTTACTAGGTGTGTCGAAGTAAAAGGAGACTATGTTGAGAAATAAATGGTTTTAAAAAAAAAAAAAATGTTTTTTCCTACTTAGGTAGCTTCAATATCAATCCGCCCTCGTATATGTTGAGAAAGCAAAAACCTTCAAGCCAAAAAGATCCTGTAGAAGAACCATGGAAATTCTAGGTTTCACGAGAACGGGTACTCGCATTGCCCCAGGCTTTCTAACTGTACATTGTAGGATAAACAAACAGCTCTGTATATAACATGAAGATAAGCCCAAATGACTATTGTAGGTTATGTAACGAAGAAGAGGAAACATCTGAACACCTCTTGTGCCAATGTAACTGTCTAATCTGGATCAGACTTCGTCACTTAGGAAACTATTACCTAGAACCGCCAGAAATTGAGGACAAATCTCCTAAGAAGATTTCAGAATTCTTTATAACTTCTAAACTCTGGTATGTTTTGTAACCACAGAGTTTGTCACAATAGGTCCAAAGTTGTCCGGAGTGCTGAGGTGACTTGTTCTCGCTCTCAAGCAGTCTAATCTCTGAGGATAATCTTGCTAATTTTGAGAAGTCGGTCACTTTGTCTATATAAATTGCCTTCCTCGCTTCTTATGTTGAGTCTACCTGAGGAGTACTTCTCTGTGTCTTTGTAGAGAGTGCTATAACTGTTTTTGGCAATTACTTACTTACGTTTGCGTCAGTTACTTGAGGAGATTATGTGGTGGTTTATATGTTTCATGTTACCACATCCAGTCCAATTACAGTGTGGAACATTCTCAGTTTTAATGACTATTTTAAGAGGACTTCGATTATATTATTATAAGGATCAAAATTTATATCTCACATGAGTAACTCGGGTAGTGTATTCATATTAATGAGTACAAATTAAGTTTCTGTCGGCTGCTGTAATCTAGTGATGAGCCTGTCAGTCTCGCATCATGGGTTGGAATCCCACCAGGGAATGGTCTCGAAATTATTCCTTTCTTAATCTCCTCTTCGAGAGCCTTAAATATATCGTAGTAGTGATGCTCCCAAATCCTTGCAAGCAAATTCATAAATACATAAAAAAGTATCGAAAAATTATTTCTTATTATAAGAGCTAAGAAGAGTGAGTAACTCGAGTGGTATAAGGGGGGTTTAAGTTCATATTAATGAGCACTAATTAAGTTTCTAATAATAAAGTTCAAAAGAATGCGCTCCTATTTTGCTTTTGATGTTTTCTGCTGTATTTGTAGATAGGTTTCTTTTATTCGGGGCACGAGTACAGGTGCAATTCGAATATGGACTTCCTTATCGATATTTGAGCGTCGGCGAAAACGATTATGAATCAATTTGCGCTGATGTGAATGTGCGTGTCCGTCCGCGGCGCAGTGCGTGTGTTCGCTTAGCCAACTTTGTTAACCGAAACAGAGACAAATTTGTATGCAGCGCAAAGCCGTCAACTGACGATGCACGAGTAATTAACTAACAAAATTGAAGTCGACCATTAAAGTTACAATTCAATCGTGGAAACTAATTTGACTTTTTTCTCTGGTCATTTTTTATTTTAAATTAATGACAAGTGATTGTTGGGTCTTTCAATAGCAAGCGCACCAAGAGAGACAACATCAGCAACGCCAACAACAACAACAACGCTAACAACAACAACAACAACAACACCAACAACGCCAACAATTGCAAAGCGAAGCAAAAAGCACAAACCAAAACACAAACAAAAACACAAACAAACAAACACAGATACCGAAACCAAAAAGAAAGACAAGTGAAACCGGATGTAAAGATTGAGTGGCTCCGAACAACGCACAAATTTGCCGTCGATCATTTGTAAAAGTGCAATGAACAGCAAAATTAAAACTGAAGAGGCGTGACGAGCGAATAGATCAGACCAAACCAGGCCGAACCCTTTGCATTGCGCCTACAAATCGCAGACACTCATTTCGATTTCGCATTCTTTTGCACTGCCTGCAGCGCTAATGGCAGCGTTGCCAGCTTTTTCAACTGAATCGTAAACAAAGTCGAAAATTGCGTACGGGTTCAGTTCCGAAGAATTGCGTGTTATAGCACTACTCGCTTGGAAGCACCGATATACACCGAAACAAGACCATGATAAAGAAGTTGCTGAACTGGAGTGAACTGCGCGATGCATTCCAGGAGCATATTTTGAATATAATGGGGCCCTAATTTTATATAGAACTATGATCTTGTGGGCATGGAGGTTGCTTGTTTGAGTTGGCCATTGACAGTTACCACAATCGTCTCAACTTACAGTAGTGTTACTCAGGTTGCGTCTTCATAGCACTGTGGCCAGATTAGTTGATTTTCTCTTTAGAACTGGCCACACTGTTACTCAGGCATAATTCCCAACACAGTAAGTACAATGAAGAAATTATCGGTGATGACATTATCAAACAAGTCGAAAGAGAGAGTTGAGATTTGACGGAGTCATTATTTATTCACCCGTGTTCCAGAAGTTCCTGACGATAACTTGGTGTTTGTATAACTGAAGCATTACAGGGCATATCCCAGTCTTAACACTTTTAAGTTTGAGAACTTTTAATCTGGTTCTGGAGTTGGGGAAACAATCGAAAGATTTGAAAGAAGAGATACAAGTTATGATGAATGTTAGGGAAATTAGGATGACGACAACACAGAACTGGGTAAAGGGATTGACGTTGATATGTTTGGAGTTTGAAGCTCTTTTTGTTGTTCTTTGGTAAGAATGTTTATTCTAAACATAACGGAAAGAGTTCAAAGGGTGGAATGAAGTACAGTGGGGATATTGCGAATATATTGTATGCATTACAGAGACCACTAAACTAACTGCTCTGCAGAAGTCCAATAAAGCGCATCTCCTGATATCAATTTCACCTAAACCCTGATTATACTCGGCAGGACGAGCTCTTCAGACACCGAAAATTTTACAAAGACTGCAGAACAAGTTCTTCAGACACTGATAATTATACAAGGACTGCAGGACGAGCTCTTCAGATACCGAAAACTTGTACAAGGACTGCAGAACGAGTTCTTCAGACACCGAAAATTATACAAGGACTGCAGGACGAGCTCTTCAGATACCGAAAACTTGTACAAGGACTGCAGAACAAGTTCTTCAGACACTGATAATTATACAAGGACTGCAGGACGAGCTCTTCAGATACCGAAAACTTGTACAAGGACTGCAGAACAAGTTCTTCAGACACTGATAATTATACAAGGACTGCAGGACGAGCTCTTCAGACACCGAAAATTTTACAAAGACTGCAGAACAAGTTCTTCAGACACTGATAATTATACAAGGACTGCAGGACGAGCTCTTCAGATACCGAAAACTTGTACAAGGACTGCAGAACGAGTTCTTCAGACACCGAAAATTATACAAGGACTGCAGGACGAGCTCTTCAGATACCGAGTATGAGATTATTAAGCTATGGAATAGTTTGAAATGAGGAGACATACGCAGACGGAATAAGAGGAGAGCTTGAGATACTGGGTCTATCACCGACAGATAGTACAACAGATTTGTATTGACGAACGAACAGAGCATCAGTTCTGACGAGTTCACCCTATGTTCACTTCCTGTTAGTATTCAACTAGAAATCCCAATATTTGTGGTTATTGATCGGATGTAGGATTATAAACCTAAACTATGAATATGCCATTAACCAGGATTGAAGAGTACGGAAAATCTTGAGCTGCTTATATTAAGTCGACTTTGTTTTTATTCCTTTTCGATTGTTGCTTTTGTTTGTTAGCTGAACTCTCCTCTTAATGGTTCAATATACAATCACTTTATTTCTTGCAAGTCTGAAGTTGTGTGTAATTATGAGGCATCAATTAAAAGCGAATAGAAAGAGTTGCGCAATTCGCTTTCCTATGCAATTTCTCTAATACGTTATGCAATTAATTACCTTCGACCATTCACCTGTGCGGCCATTCTGCTGCGTCCCGATAAGAGCCCCCATGAAACATTTTCCTACACTTGCACGTTGGTGTCCATTCTCCTCGCGATTAACACATCATTTATTACAAGCTTGCAGTATTGCTGTTGTTGTGGTTGTTGTTGTTGTTGCTGAAAACTTAATTAATTTATAATTTTGCTTCACTTTCGCTGTTCCCCATACTCAAAATTTGTGTGGTGTTGAGGAGGCTCCAAACGCTGCCACTGCCAGACACCAACCGAATTCGCGATTTTCACAGCTGAGTTTAGTTTTCCTCGCACCCGTGCCTCGAATCCTGGGGCGCATATAAAAACGCCAGTTAAACTAAATTTAATTAACAAAATATGAACACACGCATTCGTCCGTAGCCCACGGGGCACTCCTTCATGGTCTCAATTTGCGAGTCCGTCTGTTTGGCGATTTCTGTTGCAGCTGTACTCGCAGTCGCAGTCGCACTTGCAACGCCATTAAATTACGAGTATCTCTGAAGTTACTAGGAGTGAATTTATTTTACGACTATTTGCCACATATTTTTCCTTTATAAATATTGTGCACTTAAATACAATTCGCTGAATTTTCCTCTTCAAGTTTCCTGAAGTGTGGCGAGCCTTATTCTCAAGCAGCGCAAATTCATGGAATGCGGTGGATTTCAAGCGGCTCTAATTTTGAGGGGGTCACGCCAAGATTGACCGCCCAATTAAGTCTCTTATGTTTAGTTTGCTGCAGGAAGTCGGTGCGATGTCCCGGCGTGTGCCGATTGCATACGTAATTCCACAGATAACACTATTATGATATGTTTGTTTATATTAAGTTGGCACACACACTTGATTGGCTCGACGATATTCATATCTGGAAACTTATTCCCTACTGGGAATAGTGCTGGAGTTAATTAATTAAGTTTCACGAGTTTTCTTGCAAATGTTGCTAATTTCAATCATTTTTTCTTTATGTTTTCATCAACTTGGATGGGGTTCTCCAAATGATTCTTTGTATCCTATTGTAATTCACGATATTTGCAACAGTTTCACCCCTAATCCAGCATCTTTGTTTGTGTAATCCATCGCACTGCCATTGAATCTTCTCTTAGTTTGTTCAATAGGTTCTATACTCGTGTAGAGGTGTTGGTGGAAAAAGTAAAATTTCTTCCTTCATATTTGATAATTCGATAGCCGCGAACAACCCCTCGGTCTATTCAAAGATGGGTAGTTGACCGACCATCTGGGTCTGCATATGACGTAGTCCTTAACGATTTGAAACAGCCTTGCCTCTATTTCTCTCCACAGTACGAGGTTTGATTATCCTGGAAACCCTGCACCTCTTTGACTCCATGCGGGCCTCGTCGTGAGATCAATTACTTTTTGTCATCTCGGTTTTCTGATAATCATTGATGGCATGAATTTCCCTATGAGCATCGACCACCGCCTGGAAACGGATTTTATCTTAGAATGTTGGTCAGTCCAACAGCGGCGGTCAGATGCGACCAGTTTCGCCCCAGCTCGTCGAGATGCAATCGGTCCCAGTGTTTACCACATTGAGGTGCTGTAGCTGATGGCCTTGAGCTAGTGCTGTTATTTTTATTATTTTTTGTATATTAATATACTTGAAATAAATATGATATATAATTCTTTAACTCTACATAAGAAAGTCTAATTCTTATGGATAAGAAATGTTCGAGATTCCATATAAAAATATTTTCGATATTGACGGTATAAGAATATATATCAAGCATCGACATAATCGCACAGTCTATCAAATGTTTTTATTTTAGAAAGGTGATTCTTGTCATTCCCAATTTATAATGATTGTTCTCATATTGTGTCATGTAATGTACGGCAGACTGTCCTCTGTTTCATTAGTACCGCGATCAAATTTTCTTTAGCTTGTTTGAATACAAATATAACATCTTTCGAAGTCGTATAAAATGTTTTATATAGCAGTATGTGTGCTTGTCTTTGCCTATATAGTATTTGAGAATGTATTCTGGTACTATCTGACCATACCATAGATCAGGAATTTATTCAGAAATAATATATTATTCTTTCATTATTAAACTTTACATTACACTTACAATTTCTACCTGAATCTATTTTCGCTGAATCTTGTTCTACTCCCAGAGGCACCATGAAAATGATCATCTTGAAAGTGGTGGCATCTCAGATATAAAGACCCACATCAAATCTACGTGGAGTTTTTCTGTTTTCACAGAGAAATAGTTTCCTTTCTTTCCAACATTATATATATTTTACTCAAGAGATAGCATAAATGATATAACATTGCCGACTTTAGATTATACCCACTATTCCACTATGTCTTTACTCTATTTGGTATGTAGATATACATATATATCTGTACATAAGGGTGGATCCCAGCAAAAGTGTTTTTTACTCATATGTTTTCACGGTTTTATTGTTTTTTTGTTTATTGTTTTTTTTTGTTTATTGTTTTTTTGTTTATTGTTTTTTTGTTGATTGTTTTTTTTGTTTATTATTTTTGTTTATTGTTTTTTTTGTTTATTGTTTTTTGATTTTTTTTATATGGACACATACATTTTAAATATTAATATTTAATTTGTGTATTGATCAATATACTTATTTATAATTTATATAATTGATTTGTTTTTGTAACGAGTTCAAGGTTACAAAAACAAATTAATTAAATTTCAACCGCAGGTCGAGAATCGACTAACAATATATAATTTATATATTTATAATTTGTATATGTATAAATAATATAAATGATATTTTTATTCTTAGATAAATATTGAGATAATAAAAGACTCAAAACAACTCCTTCTCCAGTTTGCTGCTCTACAATATTTCTCCAGTAATACAATTTTCTGTCAGATTTACCCACTAAATGCATATTATAAGTAAATTGTTCCTGTTCCAAAACATGTTTTAATATTATATTCTCTTTTTATTTTTCAGGTAAATACCACCGGTGAAAAGATTCCTTTACAGTTCGTAAGTTTTATACAAATTGTACAGTGAAGTTCCGATTGTTCACTCTATAGTAAAATTATGTTATTATATTATTATTTTTATTGTTTATTTCAAAAAAATGTACCTTAAAGAATCCTTCTGAGACCAGTTGATATCATGAGGTCAATTATCATCATGTCATTGATTATTATCATGAGGTGAAATTTCATCATGAGGTCAAATTTCATCATGAGGTTGATTATCATCATGAGGTCAATTGTCATCATGAGGTTGATTATTATTATGAGGTCAAATTTCATCATGAGATTGATTATCATCATGAGCTCAATTATCATCATCAGATTGATGATCATCATGAGATCAATTATCATCATGAGGTTGATTATTATCATGAGGTAAATTGTCATCATGTGGTTGATTATCATCATGAGATCAAATATCATAATAACATTGATTATCATCATGAGATCAAATTTCATCAAGAGGTTGATTATCATCATGAGGTAGATTATTATCATGAGGTTGATTATTATCATGAAGTAAATTGTCATCATGATGTTGATTATCATCATGAGATCAAATATCATAATGAGATTGATTATCATCATGAGATCAAATTTCATCAAGAGATTGATTATCATCATGAGGTAGATTATTATCATGAGGTTGATTATTATCATGAAGTAAATTGTCATCATGATGTTGATTATCATCATGAGGTCAAGGTATCATCATGAGATCAATTATCATCATAAAATCAATTATGTTTACATATTTACAATTGCATTGGAGAGCCTCGCTCAAGTTTCGATTTTCAGACGGAGACAATCTTTGCTTCTTTCTTAAGTAATCTTGAGTTTATTTTTATCCAATATAGGGAGAGCACAGACACTTTAGACTCTAAAGTTTAGAGGATTATTTCATCATTGGATCTGTAATATCAACAATTTTGTCTCCTCCCTAGTCCAAGTTTCTTGTATTAATACCAAAAATTCTGTAACTTGCCTAGTCCACGTTTCTTATACTAAAATTTTCAATGGGATTTATCGAGATATACGCATATAAATTAGGTTGAAGAATGTGATTGGATTGAAAATTGTTGGTATCAAAACGCCAATCATTTCATTGTCCTTTCACTTTATACAATAATTTATATTTCGATTTCCATTTAAGAACCTGTAAATATATACGAAATCAATTTCTGATCGAACTATCCATAGATGTTTATTTATTTACATACTTAATCGAACAAAAACTATTTTCGAAAATTGTTCCTTCACTGGATTGGTGTGAAGAAACATAAAACATTTTGTTAACTAAAGTGGTTCTAATTTAACAGGAATTCACTGAAGAATAAACATACTATATAAAAATGAGGTTTCATTATAGTTATTTAACCAGAATTAGTGTTACTTCTAACTAGTCTTACAGCTTTCAATTCACAACTTAATCAATCATTCATACATTCATTCATTTTATACTCCTACTCTGAGTCCAAGAATGTTATCGATTGTACGAGAACTCCAATTATTTGTACGTAAATGTAATTTCATGTCCTAAGCAAAATGCCATTGAAATCATTTTAGACCCCTCTCATCTCATCAGGCAAAGGCCTTCACCCAGACTAATGATCAAACCCCATTTCTTTATACCTATTTATGCCTCACGAGTTTTCCGTACTGAGAGTAAAAATGTTTCTGTTCTGTCGCAATGAGCCACTAATATACAAATTATACGCGTTACTAGTGTTTTACAACGTTCCAAGGTGTTTTTGTCAAACGGGAATTGTGCAACATAATCAGTTGGAGGCCCGGACGCTTCACTGTGGGCTGTTTGCGTGGACCCGCGCACAAGGCGCCCCGTAATTGCAACATTTCCTTGCACGGCAGCGGCAAAGAAACATCAACACAAATGCGTCTTTTGCCAAATTGCCCCTAATTGCAATTTTTTCGGTAACTTTACTTTTACAATCATAACAATAACACCAAAAGCAACAACCACAACAACAGCAACAACCACTGCAGCCATTGTTAATGGTGTAATTGAATTGAGCATTAACACAATTAACATTATTACAAAACGCAATAATTTCTGTGCGATAATGAGTGCCGCCAGAGTTGTTGTTGTTGTTGCCATGGTTGCTTGTAATATTTATTTTGCCTTCTTTTTTGTTTGAATTATTTTATTCTGTTTTATTATTTTTCCTGTTTTACTATTTTTTTCTTTTTTATTATTATTTTCTGTCTTTTTTAGTTATTTATTTGTAATTTTTTTTTGTTGTTTTTATTTTATTTTCATTTTTTTCAGTTTTAAATTTTTTTCTTTTTTATAATTTTTCTATGTTATTTTGTTTTATTTTTTCTTTTGTATTATTTTTTTCTGTCATATATCATTTTTTTCTCTTTTTTGTTATTTATTTGTAATTTTATTTGTAATTTTTTGTTTGTTTTTAATTTGTTTTGTTTTACAATTTTTTTCTTTTTTATAATTTTTCTATGTTATTTATTTTCTTTTGTATTTTTTCCTGTTCTATTATTTATTTGTTATTTTTTTTGTTATTTCTTTTTTGTTATTTTTTTTTCTTTTATTATTTTTCCTGTTCTACTATTTTTTATTATTCATTTTTCAATAATTTTTGATTGGGTTTTTTGCGTTATTGTTATATTTTTTTGTTCTATTATTACTGCTTTTAATTTTTTCTGTTTTTAAATTCTTTCTATTTTATTATTTCCTTTTCTATTATTTTTTTTCTGTTTTGTTTAATTTGTTTCGCTCTTTTGTTATATTACAAATTTTTATGTTGGGTTTTTATTTTATTTCCATTTTTTTGTTTTTAATTTGTTCTGTTTTACTATTTTTTTTTTAAATTATTGTTATTATTTATTTTGTTTCTTTTTTATTATTTTTTTCTTTTTTATTATATATTTATTTGTTATTTCTTTTTTTTATTATTTTTTTCGGTTTTATTATTTTTTGGTGTTATTATTTTTCCTGTTTTACTATTTTTTTCTGTTTTATTATTCATTTGAAACTTTTTTTTATTGGGTTTTCATTTATTAAATTATTTTGTTTTTTGAAATTTAAGTTTTAAGAAAATTATAGTTTAATTTTTTTCTGCTTTTTTATTCATTGGCCAATTTTTTTTTTATTATGTGTTTTGATTTATTAAATTATTTAGTTTTTTGAAATTTGTCTATCATTATTTCTGTTTTATTAGAGCGAAACTCTTTTATTATTTTTCTCTTTTATTATTTTTCCTTCCTAATATTTTTTTCTGTTTTATTATTTTTTCTTTTGTTATTTTTTCGTTTGTTTATTTTATACATTTTGTTTTATAATTGTTTTGGTTCGAAATTTTTGTTTTTAAATTTTTTCTGTTTTATTATTTTTTCTTTATTCTTTACAATTTTTTTCTGTGTTATCTTTTCTTTCTCTTTATTTTTTTTCTTTTAATAGTCATTTGTTAATTTTTTGCTTTTTGAGTTATTTTAATGATTTTTAAGTTATTTTTTTTTTAATCAATTTTGAGTTGTTTGAATTTGTTGTTTTTAATTTTATTTTCTTTAATTATTTTTTTCTGATTTATAATTTTTTAGTATTTATTAATTTTTTGTATTATATAATTTCTCCTGTTTATTATTTTTTAGTTTTTCTTATTTTTTAGTTTTTCTTATTTTTTCTGTTTTATAATTTTTTCCTGTTTTTTATTAATTTTTCCTGGTTTATTCATTTTTCTGTTTTACTCTTTTTTCTTTTCATTCATTTCTATTAATTTATTAATTGTTTTACTGGGTTCTTTGAGTAATTATTTAATTTTGCTGTTTTTAGTTTTATTTTTTTCTCATTTATTATTTTTTCTGTTTTATGTTTTTTTACTTTTTATTAATTTTTTCTGTTGTATTACTTTTTCTATTTTATAACTTTTTTTTTGTTTTATAATATTTTTCTTTTTGTAATTTTTTTCTTTTTTATAATGTTTTTCTGTTTTATTAATCTTTATGTTTTACTATTTTTTCTTTTCTATTATTTATTCTCTTTTATTATTTATTTGTTATTTTTTTCTTATTGAGTTTTTTTGATTTATTTTAAATTTTTTTGTTTGAATTTTTTCTCTTTTACTATTTTTTATGTTTTGTTGTTGTTATTATAATTTTTTCTTTCTCCTTGGCTTTTTGTTTTATTTTCATATTTTTTTGCTTTTAATTTTTTCTTTCTTATTGTTTTTTCTGTTTTTTATTTTTTCTATTTTATAAAGTTTTTCTTTTTATTTTATCTTAATATTGTCTATTTTTGTGTGTTTTCTTTCGCAAATCATTGTAAAATTATCGTAGTATATAATTAATTTTTTCTCATTTTTCTTTTCGTACAAATTTGGCGTACAATTTGATGTGTCTGGAAATGTGACTTAGATTAATTGGCATCAAATTATGGTACACCAATAAAAAATTTCCAAACATAAAAAAAATCTCTTAACACACTTTATAAATCGCGAAGAAAAACTAACTTGTTAAAAAAATATTTTAAAAATAAAAATTGCTCCGGGTAAGTAGCTATGAGATCACCTCCCAGAGGCAGCATTCATTATTATGGTGGCGCGTGGAGTTAGTTCTGTTGGGAGTCAGTCTCCGTCTTCGTCACCTTCTCAGGCATTGTGGCGCTTTTATTTGGCGGTTGAAGGTTGTTGTAATTTGTTGTTGGACTAATATGAAATACAATTAGTTGTTATAATAATACACAGAAATAAATTGGTTAAAATTTGCCACTGCAAAATGAAATGTAATCAAGACATTGCTTGGCCACTGCTGTGACTTTCATTAAAATTTTGTCACTTTATATGTCCATAATTGGCATAGAAATGCGGGCATTTAATAGCACCGGGACGGGACCACTTTTTTGGCTGGTAACAACTCTGAAACGATTGGCAAAATGCTTTTTGTAATTCGTATTGCAAAATAATTCCGCTGCTGGTATTGACTGTGCTCTTTCGCTTGCTTGCTTGCTCGGTCGGCTTCAACTCGTGTGTGACGTCACTGTCGCTGCCAGCAGTGCTCGATTTTCGCTTTGCTTTTGCATGGGTTTTTGTTGTATTTCTATTTGTATTTCAATTTGACACTTATCGCACCATTTGTGAGCGAATTCGAATTTGAATTTGCCGCGTGCGCCAGACACAAACAAGAAATGTGATGATGTGATGTGATTCATTCGATTAATTTGTTTTTTACATTATATTTTATTTAAATTTATCAAATAATACATACAGTATATGATATAAAATATAAATAAATATTCTTAGTTGCTTATTTTTGCTTCTTGTTTGATAATTTGAGCTCTGTTTGTGCTTCGGATTTGCTTGTATACGAATTTTGCCACACGCTTTTCAAGTGACTCCGTGGCGCAACGGTAGCGCGTCTGACTCCAGATCAGAAGGTTGCGTGTTCAAATCACGTCGGGGTCATCT
Organism: Clusia tigrina; assembly: GCA_920105625.2. Lineage (NCBI taxonomy): Eukaryota > Metazoa > Arthropoda > Insecta > Diptera > Clusiidae > Clusia > Clusia tigrina. The sequence goes on from OV050031.1 coordinate 208,397,448, forward strand.
GTCCGAGACCGGATTTTTTATTTTTTTCTTCTTTAAATAATTGGTAATATTATTTTTATATATAAAAATATTAACTTTATGTAAGAATTTTCTTTTAATATGCATCTGTTGGGTTGAATACGTCTGCACAAACAAACGGTCTAAATACACGTATGTGTGTGTTTGTTTGTGCATGATTGTGTTTATATTGAGAGAATTCAATATTATGTGGATCTATGAGGTACCCGCATATTCTTCTGTTTTGCAAGTAGGGAGTGGCAAATATGTCAAATTATACTTGGCTGTGATTTATGTCCATTCTTGTACCGCTTTAGCCATTTTTTATCTGTTTATTAGTTCGTTTTAGAACTATCAAGAAAGGAGGTACAAAGAAGTTATTTTTACCCATGCTCTCATGTAGAGTCTCGACTATTTAACGAATCATTCATCGAATTGGCTTTTTCTGGTTGTTTTTCTTGGCAAACTGGATTTCATGTTTCTTCTCTTTGTTTCCTTTAATTAATTATAAAATTCACTGCTGGACTTTAGACGCAGTGGTAAAAGTCTTCTGTTTTAGTAGAAATCTCAAAAATGTTGGGCTTTCAGGACTGGATCCTATAACAGCCAACGTGTAATATAGTCTCAATTAAAGACTTGACAAACAATAAGAATAAATATATTCTGATAATTTTATGCCCAGGCTCAAAACTCATGTAGTAGTCCTCACTAATATTTTATATTGTAATTTCACATGCTTTACTATACGCAAATATATGGAACCATTACAAAAACCATAAGCCCTACCGAGTAAGCTCCTACGAAGCATGTGAGAAAATAATAAAGTAGCGATTGCAGCCTCCCATTCCTACTAGGCAAAGCATTTTGGATTTTTGTCTTATCTTTTTACTGGTTTTGTCTCTATGAGTATTAGTTCTACCCCTGCCAGTTCCACCTCTGTCAGAGCTACCTCTGCCAGTTCTACCTCTGCCAGGCCTACCTCTACCAGGCCTACCTCTGCCAGTTCTATATCTGCCAGTTGTACCTCTGCCAGGCCTACCTCTACCAGGCCTACCTCTGCCAGTTCTATATCTGTCAGTTGTACCTCTGCCAGTTCTATCTCTGTTAGTTGTATGTTTTGTTTGTTTACCTATCCGTGATAAGCTTATCTAGATTATTAGTAATTGATTGTCTCTCAGCAATGACGCTTATAAGAGTTGATTGAAATCAATTGCGTAAGAACATTTCCCACATAAAAATATTGTTCCACGGATGTCCGTGGTTGCTTGTTCTACACGTAAATTTCTAATCTGCGATGAGGTACAACCATAATTCCTAATTTCTTCAACTCCATTTCCAGCCTGTTTTAGGCAATAGCTTTAAAATGTTTCTTCACATTCTCAACGCTTTATGGGCCCGAGTCTTTAACAGGCACTATATAAATGCTCTCAGGTTCAACTCGCACCCATTGTCAGAAGGTGAAGTTAAGCAAAGTTCAATTAAACTCGCCAATTCGTTTGTTTTCCTCGTGCTTGGGTGCTCATATGTCAGCACACAAGTTCAACGCAGTGCAAACATTTCAAATTGCTGATAATTTCATAAATTCCGGAACAATTTCACCTTGAATAAGTTTCGGCACGGAGGAGTTTACATAACGGAGGAGCTGGTTTCCCGCACGTGCACGTGGCCCTTTAAAGTTTGTGCTGTTGTAGCCAGCAGGGAGCAAAGCTCACTCGCACGCTCGCATAATTCGCCAATTAAATCAGACATGGAAGGTCTTGAAGCGGCTTCTTCGGTTAATGATGAAGTGAAATTGCATGTCAGAGGATACTTCAATTAACAGAGAATCGAACAAACAAACTAAGAAGTGAAATAAAGTGGAAGGCACAACTTACGAAAGCACGTTGAAAGGCCCTCTACAATTGAGTGCCCATATCATTCGTTCTTCAGATACGCCAACAACACGAATAACTGTGAGTAAGTGAGTGAGTGAGTGAGTGACTGAATGAATGAATAGTTTAGCAGTGCAGGCAATGACGAGCGTGACGGACAGACAGCCCACACAGTTGACGGCTGAAAGCCGGAGCAGTGAGGGTGGCTCAGCCAGCAGATGCGTGTGAAAACTGGTACGATTTTCTTGTTGTGATGCTTTCCTTTGGCATTTACGTGCGGTACGTTGAAAATCGATCAAACTATCTACTGAGAAACAATTGAAGCAAGAACTCGCTGCCAACACGAATGCAGCGTTTGCGATTGGCAATTGCCGCTTATCGATTGTTACCTTTTGGCCTGGTATGTTGTGGTACGGTTTTCGGTTTATTTTTAGACTTTTTGCTACCACTTTTTATGCGCGGTTCCTTTGATTGTTGCGGCGTAAAAAGTGTGCTAAGTTTGCTTTACGTCAGGGCATCAATCCTAAAACGAGACCCGAAGCTCATTAAAGCCTAAAGTTTTATTAGCTTTTGTTTTGAGAGGCTCAAATACTCATGTAACACCCACTTGCAATTGTAGGATCAATGGAATGTCCCGCCCATGTAACCATATTCTCACTACATCAGTCTGAGCAACTATTTCTACAGTCGAATCTGGCATTCGTATATTTTGTACTCGTAGGTCAGGAGTCGTCGACTTTTATTTCGTCTCATCCTCGTCTTGAACTTTGAGAAAGCCAATTAAGTGACAGAGATCGTTAGAAAGGACGTCGAACAACACCGTCTTCACAGCTTAATAGTGTTGTTAGCTTGCCGAACACTGAAATTTCACGCGGTTTCGATATAATTTCACAGATGGTTGATCAACTGATATCAAATAGTCTTTTCCCACTTGTCTTCTGCTCTAAGACATTTTGAATGCATATGTTTTTATGTAGGAAACTCTTCAGAAGCAGCTTTCAATGCTGACATTTTGGATTACATTTCCATTAGTTTAAGAACTCGAGGTATGACGAGTGGATATGATGCCACAAGTAATCACAAATGATTGCATTTTATATATACAACGATTTTAGTTTCATATTTACAAAGGTGCGAATGTGTTGGTGGAGGATATTGAATACTTTTGACAACCAAAAATACGACAATGTAAACAAAACAGCGGTGCCCTCAGTTTTTAAATTAGTTATTCAATATTTCTGGGATCTTTCAGGATCGGGAATGAAACAATTTGTGACTTTGTGAAAGAAAACCCTGAACTAAGCTCACTTTATGACTGTTTTTATTTTTAACTTAAGTTTTCACTAAAATTCTTGGCAATGAAACGCATTCAATAAACTGCACTATCACTCCAAAATCTTCTGTTTAGCACCTTCTATAGATCGGTTTGGACAATATGAATATTATAATATATATTTTATAATAGTTCAGAACTTCTAAAGTGAATTTATTTTAAATAATCCTAAAACAATCGAAGATGAACTTCGTTGCACTTGTTAAATTGTTTGCAGTTATCTACACATCAATCCTTCTGTGACCATGCCTACGCTTCTAGCCAGTGATGATGCTCCTCTAGTTGTACATCGTAGTCACCTAAATTGAAAAATCACAATTTTTTCTTGTTGCATTTGCGGCCACAGTTGGCAAAATTTTGCAATAAAACATTTCCATTGCGGGGCTTGTGCAAATATCGACCACCACCAATCATCCTCGATGATCGCAGCAATCGCGGCTATTTTTCGCCAACGTCGAATCTGCTCGTAGCATGAGTTGGCAGCGGCACAATAAGTGGGCAGGGAGTTCAATTATCTATGCTGCAAGTACGACACGGCGACATTTTTGCAATTTAGCCGGCAACATACCAAGTCACTCACACACACACACACACACACACACACACACACACACACACACACACACACACACACACGCGCGCGTTGTCGGGTGCGCTCACACAGGCACCTTTGCGCCTACCTCCATTTTTGGATGCATTGGACTCGCACCACACCACGCTCAATTGAGAGCGCCGAGATCATTGACACACGACTGGGAGGCAGCAGTGCGCGGTGCCCATTATAGAACCGCCAATGAAAGTGCCTGCAACACTGCCGCGCATGCGTTCATGTCATTTGAATTGAGCCTCGCATACGGGTCTAAAATGCGTCGATAAAGTTGCGTACTCGTATTTCTATGATTAGCCTGGCGTTTCGTTATTGTTTTGTGCATTTTTCCATATTAAATTTCTTATAAAATATTGTAATGTGGCAATGACGATGAGCATTATCGAACCGGCTCCAGTTGCGTTCCGATTTCATTGAAATTCAAATACGCCTCTATGCGCCCGCCCGCCCGTGTATATACAAATCAGCTGTTTGCGCTTCGCTTACGAATTCTGTGCTCAACCTCAATGCGAGCAATCGCTTGGGTTAAAGGCCTTTCATTGGGCCAAGTTAATTATTCATTGGCATTTATGCAATACGAGTAGCATTGAAGTAGCTGGAAATGTAGGTTTTGGGTTAGTGTGGTTGACAATATTGTCACTCGTGCGAATGCCTGTGTATGTGTGTGAGTGTGTGTGTGAGTATGTGCTCTTGTATCGGCGCTATTATATGCGAGTATATAATTACAGTATCTAGATTTGGAGCATGTGGAAAATTTCTTGTATGGTATCGCTTATTAAAATCATAATTAAGTTCGCTTTTCCGAATTCATAATAACTGACTTAGACACTGAGCCATTTGACTCTTGGCTTTGATTTTTTCTAGATACGAGTGGCAAAGTGGATTTAAGTGACCACCTTCCAAGTATGCCACAAATTTCAAATATATTTCACAAGTAATCAGGTTGTGGGTTCGCGGTTCGTATTCGATGCGCCTGTCAGATTCCGTTTATGATTTTTGAAATTTGCACCTTTTGTATCGTTTACGCAAAAGAAAATGCTAACAAACTGACAACAAACGATAACAAATGTTAAAAATGTTTAAAAAAGTAAATATTTTTTTTGTAATGATTATTTTAATTCACTGAAATGTTTTTGTTTAAATTAAATCCACGAGTCTGAACAGAAATCTTCTGGCAACACAGTAATTCTGTTGAAAGGGATCAACACCACTCTAAAAGTGAAACCCTTTAACAAACGGAACCACTTCATTCAGTCTTTACACTCTTTAAACTGGAGGAGGAGGAAGGGTTCTGAAATTCCTCATATTTTTGTCCAGGTTCTTTTTCCCTTGTTTCAAAACTTTGTTTGAACGAATTTCATCCAAATGAAATGTCGCTTTTTGAAAGTTTTTTTTTTGCTTGGGGAATGACTGCAAAAATAATTTATTCTTTAATTCTTCTTACCATTCTTGACACATTTTACCATTAGCGATTAATTGTATTCACGATTCTTTCTATCATTCATGATTAATTTTTATCATTCATTATTCATTTGATCATTCATAATTCGTTTTATCATTCATGATTGATATTATTATTCACGACACATTTTACCATAATGCATTTTACCATTCGTGTCTGATTTTATAAATTTATGATTTATTTTATCATTCATGATTAATTTTTTATCATTCATGATTCATATTATCATTCATGATACATTTTTCATTCATTTTACCATTGATGATTAATTTTTATCATTCATGATTCCTTTGATCATTCATGGTTCATTTTATCATTCATGATTCATTTTACCATTCGCGATTCATTGTATTATTCATGATTATTCATTTGATGATTCATGATTCGTTTTATCATTCATGATTCAAATTATCATTCATGATTCATTTTACCATTCATGATTCATTTTTATCATTCCTGATTCGTTTTAACATTTATGATTCATTTTACCATTCATGATTTATATTATTATTCACGATTCATTTTATCATTCATGATTAATTTTTTATCATTCATGATGCATTTTACCATTCATGATTCATATTATCATTCACGATTCATTTTACCATTCATGATGCATTTTACCATTCATGGTTCATTTTTATCATTTATGATTCATTTTACCATTCATGATACATTTTATTATTCATAATTCATTTTATCTTTGACGATTCATTTTATCATTCATGATACATTTTATTATTCATAATTCATTTTATCTTTCACGATTCATTTTATCATTCATGATTAATTTTTTATCATTCATGATGCATTTTACCATTCATGATTTATATTATTATTCACGATTAATTTTATCATTCATGATTAATTTTTATCATTCATGATTGGTTTTAACATTCATGATTCATTTGACCATTCATGATTTATATTATTATTCACGATTAATTTGATCATTCATGATTAATTTTTATCATTCATGATTAATTTTTATCATTCACGATTCATTTTTATCATTCACGATTCATTTTTATCATTCACGATTCATTTTACCATTCATTATGCATTTTACCATTCATGATTCATTTTTATCATTTATGATTCATTTTACATTCATATTTTATATTATCATTCACGATTCATTTTATCATTCATGATTCATTTTTATCAGTTATGATTCATTTTTATCATTCATGATTCATTTTATCATTCATTTTTCATTTTATCATTCATGGTTTATTTTATCATTCATGATTCATATTATCATTCACGATTCATTTTATCATTCATGATTCATTTCATCCTTTTCATTGATTTTCATGATTATTTTAATTATTGACGTGATAGCAATGAAAATGTTTTATTTTGCGAAATTCGAATCGTGATCCTCACTCTATTGTAAATGGATCTGTCCAGAAGTTCGTGACAGCTCCTACAATATTAAAATTATATTGCTACTTCTTCATTTATGTAAATATCCAAGGAGGGGGAAGATTTTGAGTGGATGCGAACTCCACATACTATCGGTGTGACGACACCTTTGACGATGCGGTAGGCATTTTGTTACCACTTTACCCCACAAAAAAAAGGCTAAAGTTTCATTTGATAAGAATTTGTACAATAAGTAATACGAAATTGGGGATCATTTACCAGTTGGTTAGGGTAGATAGGCCGAAATGTGATCCCCTTAATTGTAGGAAAATAGAAGTGATTACCTAGTTGTACGTTGTAAATATACCTAGTAGTACCTTGTGAAGCATCGATATTAGTATTCATTATTCAGAAGAAGAGTACAGAATCGACTCAAGAATAGATTTGGAAGTATAAATAAGTATAGAAGCATCTACTCCACTATTGATTTAAAAAACAAATTGTTTTTTAAAATCGTTGGGATATTATTCTGTCTACAATTACAACTTTGGTAGCAATTATACCATGAAGAGCATTATTATTGATCGCTTCATTACATCGTTTCATTATATCACTATATAGGATCATCAAATCAGAATAAAAGATCATTAGATCAGTATATAGGATATTACTTCAGATTATAGGATCATTACATCAGTATATAGGATATTACTTCAGTATATAGGATCATTACATAAGTAAAAGTGCCTGCATATACTTGATAATTTTTGCCAAGTGCTTAGGTTGTTATCACACCTAGAATGATCGATCCTACTTTAATGAATTTGTTTACGATAAGAGCCTTTGCGTCGTTTGAGCCCAGTTCCGGTCAACTGTTAATAGTATAATATCAAATCGAGAAGACAAGTAGAGGATAATTTATCGAAATCGAATATTTACATTCGATACCCAAGAATTCTGTTGGGTATCGAAAAGTCTTCGAAACAAAATATTGATCAGTTCTTTGGTATAAAATCAAGAGTGACTAAAATTTGCTTGTATCGATAAATCGCTACTTAAATGCTACACACAATTCCCATAGACTAAGGGGCATCTGAATCATATGGAAATTGTTGAAAAAAGTGACTGGACACTAGAGTAGTGTCACTTACATAAGATGTACTCCACATGCTCGATTTAGTGGAATAATAGTTGAGTTTACAACTGAACTCATTCATTGGGAGTACTAATGAGAAATTCAAAGAGGAAGCTTTCCAAATCTTTGTTCCGGAACGTGTACGCATCGTAGCACTATAAACAAAAGAAATATTTTAAGTTTGGATTTATTCTTCAAATGTCGAGCGTTTGATATGAGTTGAAGAACTGGAGATGACCGTGAGCTCATGGGGAACAATTACCAAGTAATATGAGGAATGACAAGTAATATTGGTATCTATTGGGTTTGGTACATTGTGGTACACAGAAAGGAGTTCAAAAGAGCGGTTCTCTTTTTATGTTAGCACCATCGCAGATAGAAGATATTTTTACTAGAAAAAGTATCTACCTGAGCCTAGATTATGCTCGGAGTGTCATGGCCGCTTCAGAATGCTTCACTAAAATACTTCGAGATGTCGTCTTATTTGAAGTGGCTCATTGTACCAGTTCAGATTACCACCGGAGATACTCATACAGTTTCGCCTCCCATCTCCAATCACTACTGCGCGGTTTCTTATGCGACTCGAAGAAGTTATAAACTATTTTCACAGAGCTATCAGAGGGGAACTCGTGAAAATCGTTCGAATAATTTAACCTAATTCAATATAATTGCTCGACTTGCAAATTTCACAATATTTGTTTAATCAATAAATGAAAAACATGCAAACGAATAATTGAAATAATTTTTATGTCGCAAGTTGCTGGTACACTCCAAGAAAATTGACAGTAGCAAAGGTGGAAATGGGGAGGCAGTGAATTACTTTTTCCTTTTGCCCATAAAGCAGCTTTGCACGTGATTTGTGTGTGGAAAATTTGCACAAATCGGTTTCAGTCTGCGAGAATTTCAACTAAAATCGATTTAATAAAAGAAACGTTGAATAAAAGAGAACAAGCGGTGGTCTGACAAGCTCAGCGGAGAGTGTCATGGCGTGGAGCGGGTGGGGGAGCGTGCATAGATGGGCACGGGTATGTGTACTCATGCATTGACACATATTTATGCGGCATGTATTTTGCTGCCACTGACGCTGCCGCCCGCCAGCCATGCACCACTGCCAGCGGTGCGCGGGGACCCAGGTGTGTGGATAGTGTTTCTGGGTTTCTGCTGCAGCACAATGGAAACCCCGCTCATATACTCGTGTGTGCGCCTCGTGCAAATGGTGGCAGGCATAGCTGTGTCAGGTGATAGCGATAAGTCGTGCTGCCTCTGAGCCCACATGAAGACAACAACCACGACGCAGACGCTATTCTTGCCAGAAGAAGGAGAATTTATTGTGTTTTCCGCAATTGTTGTTGACCCTTTTTTAATTCCTATTAATTTTTTAGTGCTTCTTGCGGAGAGTGTGTTAATTGATATATTCCCGAAACCAATTGAAGTTTGTTTTCCAAGTTTGCCAGTTCACTGAGGCTAAAAGGGCGTTGAGCCACGTTACTGAAGTTTCTCAAAAGGCCAATTGCCGAGTTTTGTTGTTATTTGTATGAATAAATTTCTCTACGCCCATCAATTTTTCAGTTTACAGCATGATAATGGAAGTCACCGCTTCGTGCGTTTTGAAACCCAGTTCATTAATAACTGTTTATTCATTGCTGCAACATAGCTGCGCACTATGAGCTGGTGCATCTCTCATTGTGCCACCTGCAACCTCACCTCTGCTCCCAATCAACAAACAATTTTCATATTCCAAGTCACCGTGAAAACTTTATTCGACGGTTTTGTTGGGAGTGGTAATTGGCAATTGTTTTTGTACCGCGCTTTACTTGTTAATAATGAACGCCAATTTCGGTTACTTTTCAACCACGCCTAGGGGCGGTGCTTCCCGCGCCAATTGTAGGTGAGCTTGGATGACAAAAGAAACATCTGCTCGACGGCATGTGGGAACGTAGCTCATCATTAATCATGATTCACAGTGTTCCCACACGACTTTGGCGGTAATGTTTTCTTTTCTTCAAATATCTTTGCAAAGGTACTCGCAAAAATGACGTGGGCTTTTATTTTTCCGTACCTCGTGGAGTATCATTGCGATTATTAGGCAATATATCACTGGATAAATTTGGTTTGTTCACTGAGTGATTAAGTAGGGGTTGTCTTGCGACGCAGACAAATCATCGTTAGAGCCTCCATATTCTCCTCTATGCGCGATGTAAGAAAATTCGTTTGAACTGATTTCGTTTCAAGTGAGACTCATCTGCGTTGAACCGAACCAATCTTTTACACATCCAGATAATTTGGGGACAGGAGGTTAAGCAAAGTTGGGATATGTTTCGGAACTGTATACATGGGCTCGAGGGAGGTAGATTTATTCCTACAAGGTACACTGAGGTGCCAGTAAAACAACATTTTCATCCTTTCGCTGAACATTTAAGGCTCAACTATAATGAACGAAATCTGCTCCTGGAATTCAACTCTGCTTACGGAACAGTTAACATAGAACACGGCATCAATTAACTGTCTTTGTGTTTCCATTGAGTGGTTTTTTTCTTTCCATTGAGCTGGATTTCTCCCTCCATTGAGCTGCCTTTTTGTTCCCATTGACATGACTTTTTGTGCCCATTGAGCTATCTTTCTATTCCCATTGAGCTTCGGATAAGGAGTGCTGAGGTACTTGTCGCCCATTAAGAATTGATGTCAATGCTGGTAGAGAAACATGAATATTTGCTTTTATTTGGTAATCAATTTCACCTTGAACCAATGCGGGTGGGGTTCACTTTGGTCTACTCCAATTATGGCAACATGCCATTAGACTTGGCGAATGAATGAAAGAACTTGTTCGCGCTTTGTGCTTGATCATCGGGGGTGGGCGTTGGGAACAATGACGCTAATTGCAGCATTTAGGAAATTGAACTCAACAGAGGCAAACTTAAAGATGCCTCTAAGACGTCTCTGAGGCAGAGCAATTAACTCGTTCGCCAAATACGGCGCTGAATCGTTTATTTTGAATTGAATTCTTTTTGTTTCGCTCAATTTTCCCAACATAAAACTAATTGGACTCTTTCTTGCTACTCCCACAGAACGATTTCTATGACCTTACGCTTTGTACAAGCAACAATAGCGGCGTCGGAGCTGTTCTCAGCACAATGGATTGCCTGCCATTAGGCGGCAGCACTAGTACGCATCATCACGCATTGGCAGCCACTTCGGCTGGCGGCGGAACTGTAGCGCCGACAACGGTTGTGGTGGGCGCGGCGGGGGGACCGCCATATCAGCACCATCTCAATCTGAACCATCATCATCACCTGGTGAGCCACCACTCGCCGTACAGCAACAATTATCCGCTGCACCACAACAGCAGTCACCATCACATCCACAGCGAACAGACCAAGTCGCTGCAGGAGCTGCAACATGAGGTCGGAGCGCTGCTCGAGTTCCGCGATCTGGTCATCGAAACATTTCCCGACCTAAAACACAAAATGGCTTCTATGTCCTCGGCAACGTCCTCAGCGGCGGTCAGTAGCTGCGTAAATGCATCAGTGTCGGCTACGAACACCCTAACGGGAGGCATGTCTAATTCATCGCTGGTTTCCAGGTAAGCTACGCATATCAGTTGAGTATGTTCTCCGGTTGAATTTGAAGAGGAGTTGCCAAGTAGTGTGGACCCATTCCAAGGCTTTCCGTATCCTATTCAAATCCAAGGGGAATGCTTCGATTCGACAGGACTGAATTTGTGTATTAATTCTATAAATTTTACTCATCTCTCCCTGCAGACGTGAATGGGAGCCCGGCATACGTATCAAGCGGAAAATATCACAAAAGGAACCGTCCATACCCACGTCAACGGCATCAGCGACTGGCACCGGCGGTGCTGGTCCTGTTGGGGAGCTGTCGTCTTCGTCGCTACCGCGCAGTCGCAGCAACTCGCATAGCGGCAAGAAAGAGCCAAAGAGCGGAGAGAACAATAATGGCAGTGTAGTGCAGGATTCCGGCTTCTCCACGGAGACAAGTTCCTCCAAGGAGGGTCACAGTGCATCCTCGACCAATGGTGCTATGACGGTATTGCGGGCTCACATTATTTGAATTTCGTTTCCTAGATTAATTAAGTTTCCCTCCCTTGAACGCAGGTACCCATTGCCGCGAATCGCCACTCGTGTCCCGAGTCTGATGATGAGCTGCTCAATCTGCTGGACGTCATACACCGCAAGTCGAACCGCTTACGCGAGGAGGTCGAGCACTTGCAGAACTACGAGCGACAAAATCTGCGTGCCCCGGCAAATGGCAGTGAAGAGCCGCTGACTGGCAGCGAGGGTGCTGCGCCGTTGACGAAGTCAAGCAGTGGCCTCACGCCGAAAACTTTCCGCGAGCACGTCGAGCGCCTCAACAAGGAGGACATCAAACAGCTGCGCAAGGAGCGCGATCGTCTTCTGGACAAATTGGCCGAGATGGAGGCCGAGACGCTAACGGGCCGCATCAAGGCGGCCAAAATGAGCGATCAGATGGAAGAGTTAATCAGCGTGAAAAAGGATCTCGAGGAGCAGCTGAAGTTGGCAATGGCACAGAAGCTGGAGCTAAGCTCACGTGTGCAGCAATTGCAGCAGTTGCAGAGCAAAAGTTCATCGAGGTTGGTGCCCGGGTGGTCCGCGAAAGTTCTAATCAACCAAAAATTAACTCTTCTCCCATTCTAGTCAATCAGATTTTTCGAGTCAACGCAACTTTTTGTCATCAGCCACCACGGTGCTTTCCACTGGCAGTGGCGCCTCTCACCTGGAGAGCGTCAGTACAGTCCAGACAGTTCCTTCCACACAGCCGCGCCGTCAAAATACATTCCAACCAGTCGTGGTCGAGCAGCAGCAGCAGCAGCATCAGGAGGACAACCACTTTGCATTCCATCAAAGCGCAGGCAGTGATAGTAAACAACAAGCACGGGCATCGCCGCCGCCTCTGGGTCGGCTGGACGGCATCGTGAGCACACCTGGGGCGCGCAATACCAAGTGTCGCGCGACCGACTCGAAGCGCTTCGCTGCGATTCTGCTGGAGACAAACGTGATTGAGCTGCAACGGCATCTGCTGACGTTGACCGTGCAGAACCAGGTGAGTTCGAATCCAATCAGCGAATGACTTCCCACTAACTTTTAAATGTTTGTTGTGAGAACAGGTGTTGATGCAAAAACTGGAGCAGTCAACGAAATCGAAGACTCATTTATCCAAAAGACTGGACAAATCAAAGGACGATGTGGAGGATTTGCGCTTTCAGGTGTGTGTGGCCATTTCATATTTTGATTTAACTATTTTAGAATGCTTCCTCTGTCACCAGCTCGAGGAGAAGAACATCGAATTGGAGGGCACAAAGGCCCAACTGCGCGTTCTGGAATCCCGCATGCGTGCGTCGACACCTTCCAGCGGCGCCACCACCAATTCGTATCTGCATTCGCAAAATGACTACGAAACGAACCGCTCGTCGGCCTCCACCACGCTCATGCTCAGCAGACGCATTGACTCGCACTGCAGTGATATGCGCTCGGCCACGCCCATTTCGCAAACCGGCCAAATGCCGCAACCCACAGTGACGCAAATCTCCACGCCCAGCATGAAGGCGATGGTGCATCTGCCCATGGATGAGATGCAGCATCACAGCAGCAGCACGGAGTCGGCGCACGAGCACGAATTGCCGCTCACGGTGGCCGCCAGGTTGATGAGCACCAGTGTGGGCGGCGTCAGTCCCTTTGAGTCGCACTCGCCACGAGGCTATCAGGTGGTGAAGAAGTTCGGCGCCGGCATTATGGGCGCGGCGAGTAAGCCCAGCAAGATACCGTTACCGGGCAGCAAGGCAGCCTCTTATTTTACAGGTACTCAATCCGGTATTTTAAATAGCAGCAACTCATCTCTCTACTTTGCAACTGCCACAGCTAAACCTCCAACGGGCCGCGCCTCCACAGCCGGACGCTCGCCTCCCTCAGCCAACACCTCGACCGGCTCCAGTGGTTCGAGCAAATTTTCACTGAGTCGCAGCACGGGAAACTTGCTGTACAGCAAATCGCCGAACAGTCTGAAACGAGCCGATTCCGCACAAAGCATGCGCAAGGACAACTCCTCCTCGCTCAGCACCAATACCAGTCGCAGTTCCACTTCTTCCTCCATACCGCTGGCCACCACGCCGCAGGCTGCCACCAAAACGAACGGTGCGGCGGCTCCGACTCCGTCCTCGAGAGTTCTGCAGAACTCTCCGCTACCGAAATTGAAGCGCGAAACGTTGACTTCGCGTGTGCGACACTTGGATTCGTTGTCGCGTGTGCATCACCACAATCTATCGAGTGTCGGCAGCAGCAACGATGATGCAAGCAGCCCGACGCCAACGAGCCCAGTGCCCGCCTCATCCACTACGACTCCGGGTAACAATGGCAGCACCAACGGCAGCGGCAACGGCAACGGCATCGGCAGCAGTTACCTAGTCAGCAGCACGCCGAAGCCCAGTTCTATTGCTGCACAACTGAACTCCACTCTGCGTAAAGATCTGCAGCTCAGTTCGAGCAGCTTCTCGCACGGCTCACATGGAGCTCAGCAGTTTCTGCGGCGTGCCACTGGAGCCACGGCTGCTACGACGACGTCGACTACAACTACCACCACTACGCGCCGTTTCAGCAGCGCCTCCGTGGTGGGAGCGGCTCGGGCGTCCGCCCACAGTCAGGAGCAGGGTGGCCGGGTTGCTGCCACCGCTGCTGGTGCCAACAGTGAGCAACACAGTAACGCCAACGGTGCCAGTGACAGCGACAGTGGCAAGGTACGCACTTTAAAATCGACTTTTCTAGGTTGGCTTAAGATCTGAAATGAGAAATGAAAAATTCAAAATCATTATCAACACACACACTCACACACAGTTTTACATGCATACGCAAACGCATACGCATACGCATAGAAGAACAAGAATCGCTGACGTAACAAACACATACATCCACGCATATTCTTTAACTGCTCATCTAGCAAAATATTTCATAAATCATAAATTAGTATAAAAAAGTGAAAAGTTTTAAATTTAACCATTGGCGAATAGTTTGGAGAAAAGAACAATCGTTATATTACTCATACGCCACCCTACCCTCATACACACACACACATACATACAGACATACGACACAACACTTTACACCTACACCGGCTCTTGTGTTCGGTTGCAGCCCTTCCAATTACAGTTACAATTCAATGAACCCCAAATTCTGGCCTGGCACGTGTCTCAGAAGTTATCAGCCTCTTAGCGTTTGGATATATTTATGCATGGATTTGTGTACTCTTCGGTTCAGTATCAACTTAGCTGATTACTCAATGCCTTATTCGTAATTTCATGACTGATAATATGCAAAATTCCATTGAACAGCAAGAAAGTGGGAAATTGTACGACGTCCTGCTGCGTATTACTCCAGAATTAAGCGTTCGCATAGTTTCTATACAGGCGCCTTTGGGCTCTCTTAATTGTGTTTTGTACTATTTTATCCTATAATTATATATAAACCGTCCTTTTCGTATCGCTGCTAGTGAAAAGGAGTGTTAGTTAGGAGCACGTTATTAAATTCTCATTAGCATGGACAATCTATTGTCTGTTTTGTAGTTATTTGCAACAACATTTATTTATTTTTTTAGAAGACGTATTTTACGATATGTACGAAGAATTCATAAATCGGAACTAGTAAATAAATAGTCACCCAAGTTTTCACTATCCTTCCAAACATAGCATGAATTTCTTTTGTAGTGCATCCCAGTTGGAAATCGCATCAGTGGTGACAAATCATTAAATATTTCTCGTTGACATTATTAGGATGTTCAACGATCTGAGATACTCAGAGATGGCCATATACGAAGGAAATATTTTAACCATTATTCTTGGAATCATGACCGAAAACCTTAGTCCTTGTATATTCATTACATCATTATGACTTATTGAATGACTTGTCAGCATGTCCATCAACTGTTATACTAGTAAATTTCTCTACCCTTAATTAAAATTATAGAGAAATACTGAATGAAAGTAAAAAAGAAAGACTTATCTACGGAAGTGCCATAAGTTCTTTTTGAGTGAATTCAGTATAAATATTCTATGCTTACTAGCCATCAAGCCTGTCAGGATGTGAACATGTACATGAAAGCACAATTGGATATGCCCTAGAATCAAAAAAGCCTTTATAGGTCATCTTGCTGGCTTTGGTTAATTGTTCCACTGTACTTAGATCAATATTAAATGTCGTTCATTTGTGCCAATTCCCTTGGTTGCTAAATTTGCAAGATCCTTTCAAGATTTTATAATCTGATGGACATCGGTTTCAGTTTGCATCAGAATTTTGAGAGGTACAATCCTGTTTCAACATTTAACTCTGGCCAACACGACAACAATTCTGAACAACTTCGATAGCTTCCTTCTGGTTTAATCGTTCCTTCTCACGTTTATTCGCTCTCTGGTTCCATGTACATTTCTGAAAGATTTGTGAAGTAACAAGAACAATTTCGGTTGACCATAGTTGTACATATGATCTGACCACAAGGAATATGTTTTGTAGACTAGACCACGATAAGAACAATGAACTTGTTATTAGTCAGCAAATTTCCATGCAGATTTGTGGATTGTTTGGTCCCAATCTATTGTTTACCCGATCTATTGTTTAGCGTTAATATCGATTTCTAGTGATAGTGTTCAATGTTTGGATGTACAACCACAATAGTAGTTAAATCGGAATAACCACTTATGTGATGTATTCAAACACCACTTCCTTACGGGATTCTGTGAATGATAGGTTAGGTTAGGTTAACGTGGCAGCTGGTCTAAGCACCAGCTCACTCAGACCACAATGGGTCCATTGTGATACCACCGCGCAACAACGCACCTCCGATTCACACGTCGAACCATTTCGAAGCCCTAATAAAGCGCAGGATTTGTTTGACCTTCGCGCTAGACCCCTCTTTAAGAGAGCTAAAAGCGTATTTGCCTAAAGAGCCCGCTCTGCTTCTAACCTCTGTGAATGATAGTGTGAAGTTATCGTAGGTGATTTTCCTTTATAAGAAGTGCATGAGTTCTTAAGGGGTTTGTTTTTCAGTTTATCCACATTTTCGTTTCCCCACCCACAACATCTTTCAATGACAATGATTGTTTGTGCAATCACGGTGTTGGTCAATAATTTAGTGATCATTCAAGGCATTTCCTAAAGGGTTTTGGCAAAGTGCTTTCGCATTCACTTTTGAAGCCTTTGCTTTCTCGGAAGTTCTCAAATTGCTATGAAGCTTGGTCTTTTCCTGAGTGCATGATTGTTTGGTTCATTGGTGAGCTTTGAGTGTTCCACCAGTGTTTTTCTCTAATTGACGACTTACTGTCGCTTGTTTTGGAATGCAAATGCCACTGACATTCCTTCAAGAGACCTAAAATGGCTTGCACCGCTCAACAGTAAGGAGGCAAGCATTGCTCAAAGACGCAAATTATATTTCAATGAATGGGTTGGGTATATGACCAACAAAAGAATCACAAAAAATAATGGAAATTAATTAATTTCATTTTGGCATGCATACCAACACATTCGCACACAAATACAAAGCCACACGCATACATAAACACACCCATAAACATGTAGAACTTAAATGCATAAGAATTCGTTTCAAAAACAATAATTTCAATCGGTTTCTTTGGATGCATAAAGCCTTGTACATAAATTCATACATCCATACATCCGTACATACATCCGTACCTACATACATCTATACTTCCATGCATCCATGCATCCATTCTTACATACATACATACATACATACATACATCTATGCATCCATTCATCCATTCTTACATGCATCCATGCATCCATTCTTGCATACATACATACAAACATACATCTTAACTTGCATAGAGATTCACACACACACACACGTTTGCATAAAACTGCTTACATACATATACATACATTAATATAAATATTTATGAAGCGATTATTGCAGAGTATTGAATTTAAAAACATACTTTAAACAGTAGGAAATGGCAACATTAAAAAGCAAAAAGAGAAATGATAATAAACAAAATGGCGGAAATGATCACCATATACGTACATGTATTTAACAACAACATTTACAATTACATTACATATACATTAACAATTACAATAACAATTACAATAGCAATAACAAATACATTTACCAATTACATTTACCAATTACAATTACAATTGCAATTAAACTGCATTATCTTTAGTCACGTACGTGTATAAAGTGAGAAGCGTGTGTTTGAGCGCAGGAAGAGAGACGCGGAAGCGAAGTGAATAGTATCTAAAAAGAAAGTATGAACGTATCTGTTAGTGTTGCGCATATTGGAATATATTTAATAATTTAACTCGTACTAGTTTCACACAACCATGTGTTGATTTCTTTTTATCTGTAAGATTGTTAATAACTTCGTTAACGGTTAAGCAAGCGACTTACTTACTTGCCTGTGTTTAGTAATCCATAATTCATAATTTATGTTTAGTTTTCCTTCGTTTATTTTTCTTTTTACATGTATTTATATATAAATGTACTTGTATATTTTATAATGTTAATTCATTTACTATTATTAATATTGATAATTAATTTATATGCATATATATACACATATATATCTATATATATATATACCAGCCTACACATAATTAATACTTTGTTTACGATAAAATTAATGCCATGTCTCACAAATGGCCACGATACTGGTTTTGTTTATTTATACTCGTAACCGTAAGAGAAGCGATTTTTTAATAATAATTCACTCTATACAAATCTAAACTTTTATTTTTTGTACACTCCCGTCTTTTTTTTTGTTTTGTTTTTGTTTTGGTTTTAACAAAAATATTTACAGAACTCATTTTAGCGATTTCCTTGTGGTGCGCCCGCCATTAGTTCGGTAAATTTGCTTATCAACTCAGTCGAGCAGAGCACTCTTGCTTTGAGATGTGTGTGCACAGTTCTGTTTATTGTCTGCTGCACTTGACACTTTGTTTATTGTCACCTTTGAAACGCGCAATAATTTCAAGCATGTCGGGTTAATTAAGGCCAATGTTACTAGAAGCGGCAGCTGCGTGGAAAAATACTATAGCCAGTCGGCGCTGCAAGAGGCGTCGCATACAGAAAGGACAGCCACAAGTGCCGTGATGTTTATCGCACGATAAGTGCGTCAAGTAGCCCCACATTGATACTACATAATAATGGATCCTTGTGATGGGGGGGTGGTGGCATTAGTTTGTGTCTTACTTAGTGTAGTGCACATATTCGATATGTGCTTAGGACGTGAGACGTCATCAGTGTCCTTTGCGTGTGTCGTTGGGCGATTTTTGTCGGCTGGTTGGACCTGTAAATTGTTATTGAAACGTTGTATTTCCTAATTGAGCGGTTTCTTACTCTGTCAATGTTACTCTGGCCGACGAGTTCTCTCAAGCTCCGAAGTTTGCGCTTTAGTCACTTCTCACAAATGCAATTGCAGCTTCTTGAGCACATTGATTTTGGTTTAAAGTTTTCTATTAAAAACTAAATTTGTATACAGTGATAGAATGGAAGCAAGTGAGCAAACTCAGCAAAAAACCCATGACACACTGAGGAGAATTCTCCAAAGAGCAAATTATCAAAAGAGGGTTTGTTACTCGTAGAAGAAATAATATGATAATTTCTTACCCGCCACCAAGTCCGAAGCCTAATTCTGCAGGGCATAATCACGCATCGCATAATATGATAATTACCTACCATGTATAGAATACCCTAAGACATAATGTAGTATCGTTGTGAGGGCAGGTTTATCCTATCAAATTTGGGGTGCGGTGCCATTAAGCAGTCAGAATTATTCAGCGTGATTCAACTTTTTTCTATATTATTAATTTATTTCAGTATTATTTTTCGTATACCTAGTTTAGAGCAGCATGAGGCAGGTATGAACGCTGGAGCTATTTGAACTGGACGAAAATATTATTGACATACATGAGAACAGTTTATTACCGACAGAACGATTATATAAATATTTATATTAAAAGAAGGGAAAGGGAAATGAATGATGTGTGGACCGGACCGTCGCTTAACATAGAAGTCAAATGTTAAGTGACAAACGCAGCACGTTAAGTTATGTTCTGTTCTGTTAAGTCCTCACCAGACAGCCAATTGCGTTGTGCAGTGAACACACCTTTAAGTATGCTGTAGTATGCTCTGTTATGTTGAATTCACATAATCAGTCGGTAGTGAATTAATCACTGTTATTAGTGATTGCATAATGCGAACTATTAACAGAAACTCATTTTGTACAACAACAACCTCAGTATGCAATTTCTTAACAGAAGCTAGTTTTGCACAACAACAACCTTTGTATGCAAATTCTTAACAGAAACTCATTTTGTACAACAACAACTTCAGTATTCAAATTCTTAATAGAAACTAGTTTTGTACAACAACAACCACAGTATGCAATTTCTTCACGGAAACTCATTTTGTACAACAACAACTTTTGTATGCAATTTCTTAACGGAAACTCGATTTGGTACAACAAAAACTTTTGTATGCAAATTCTTAACAGAAACTCATTTTGTACAACAACAACTTCAGTATGCAAATTCTTAACAGAAACTTGTTCTGTACAACAACAACCACAGTATGCAATTTCTTCACGGAAACTCATTTTGTACAACAACAACTTTTGTATGCAATTTCTTAACGGAAACTAATTTTGTACAACAAACACTTTTGTATGCGAATTCTTAACAGAAACTAATTTTGTACAACTACATAGCTTATTATGTAAAACGAAACGAATATTCGCTTCGTCTCTGAGAAGAATGGGGAAATCCTAAAAGTAGGCTTATTTTAGCTGATGGGCTAAATGCAAAATGTTTGTTTCATCAAAAATTACATAACTTTTAACGGTTTCGTATCTGCGATGAAGCAAATATTCATTTGTTTTCCAAAATGATGACATAAAAATAAAAGAAAAATATTAAGCAATAAATAGTTGGTCCGAGTTACAAAGCATTCACGGTTGGTCACTGCTCAGTACAGTGAACGGTTATTAGTGGGAATGATTCGAATCATTGTCATAACTCTGACATGAGCTGTTTTTAAGGCGCACCGGCGTTTGTAGTGTCTATCATGCAAAGAGCTTCTGAGAATACACTTTGGACGTTTCTATTTGTCACACCTCAGTGCAAACCTTATGAGAACACACTCTGAACATCTCTTTGTGTGAAACACTCAGTACAAAGCTTATGAGAACACACTTTTGACGTTTTTATTTGTAACATCTCAGTACAAAGCTTATGAGAACACACTCTGGATGTATTTATTTATGTCACCTCAGTACAAAGCTTATGAGAACACACTCTGAACATCTCTATGTGTGGCATCTCAGAACAAAGTTTACGAGAATACACTGAATATCTCTATTTATGAACCCATCCAGCGTTTGAGAGTTATCCATACGATTACAGTATATCAACTTACTAGACTCTTCGACAACTCAGCTGAGTACTTACTCCATAATATTCCTTTATAACAATGACTGCTGCGCTTCTTTGAAATTTCACTAATCTGAATGCTATTTTGATTTAAACAAAAGCAATTAATTTTATTAATTTTATATATACGAGTATATACATTTTTCCGCCATCATAAAAGCTTTATAAATATTTTTATTTCAACTCACTGATAATTAATTGCATAAATTGTTTGTGTGTTCTGGAAAGTTGCTACAATCGTTTTGTCTCAAGTCAAGCACGAAACGAATGTGATTAATTTGTCTGTTTGTCAACTCATTTCAGCGCATACATATGTCATAATCGTTCTCATTTAGCACTAAACCACATACTAACTACTTTCACTAATTGTTGAACGGGATTAACACACCGAAAATAATTTATATAGAAAAACTGATCAACATAATATGCGAGCCTCCTATCCACATTATATGAATAAATGTATCTAATGCTGTAATATTTGTTTTATTTTTATTTTGTTTTTTACTCTCTCTCTCTCTCTTTCTTCGTCTGCCTGTCTACTATTCCTGTCTCACACGTTTATGTAAAATAAAAAAAAAATGAAATTGAATTCATGATTAAAACAAAAATGTAAAATTGTCCATTTAATAAAACAAAACAAAACACCAAACAAATTAAACACTGATCCTGTCACCCCATCCCACTGAATGATTCGGTGTGTCCCGTCCAAAGAAAAGCGTGTGCATGATTGAGAGCGCATGCGCAAATGGCGAATGCCAGCAAACTGTGTAAATAAACAAAACAAAAGCGACTAATACAATAATTTCTTTGCTGGAATTGTATGTGCGTGAATAACAATAACTACTGCGAGCGAAATTTAAGCTGCATGCAATGCTAACAACCTAAACACTATTGACAAGCTACGCTGGGAAGGTGCGGGCGCCACACAACGTCATCCTCGTCTCAAGGGTCGTCTCAGGTGCAATGCTTACGGAAGTGGCCCACCCAAACACCACACTCACACACACACACACACACACACTGCGAGGTGCTCAGTGTTTGCGTGCGTCCATTCATCGTGGTCATCAATCAGCGGGCCGAGCGTGTGCGCCTGCGCATGCGCCTGAGCCAAGCGACATTTGTTGATTTGCCCAGCGCAAATCCTCACAATGCAACGATCGCCATTTCGACTTTCAACTCGCGTAAGTTTCGTTCTAGTTTTAGTTTTTTATTTGCTCTGTTCTTGTTAAAAGTTTTTTTTCTTTAGTTGTTACTGCTCCCTCCCCCCACTCACTTCCCGTAGTTGTAGTACCCACTGAGCTGTACGTAAATATCCAAGCACTGATCACCCACTTTTATATATCCATTTAGTCGCTAAGCACATTGCACTCGTTCAGTTCAGTTACCTTTAAACGAGGCCAATTCTGAATAGGATCGGGAGTCCTGGTAAGATTTTTGCTCTCCCATAGAGTAAGCGAACGAGAAACATTTCAAAGGAGATGCTAAACAGAATTGTGCTGAATAAATATATAAGTAAAGAGTTCTTTTTCACCGTAAACACGCTAGTCTTTCATTAGTCAATCCGCTAGTTTTTCAATAGTTAATCTGTCTAGTGTGAATATGTAGAAAATACACTCGTATCCTGGTTGGGTTGGTCGGTGGCTTTAAATACTTTAAGTTGCTGTGTTAAGGAGTCCTTTAGACTTTAGTTATAGTAGAAAAACTGCACAAAAGTCCGTATCCACTTAAGAGTGGTTTCTATTAAATGCACACATGTAGTTCCAGCAAGAATACTCATTTGTAGTGGAGTATTAAGTAGATCACCGGCAACAAGGGAATCCACGAGTTGAGGGAGTTGTGTGTTTCGTATGTCTTGTAAGCATGTTTCCCTTGTTGCTGGTGGGTGAATCCTTTCATCCCTATAAGCTTGAAGTTACAACACTTCAATATAAACCCGTAGATGTAACTTTGATGATTTTCAATAGAACTTGGACGATTGTCGAATATTCCTTTCTAAAGAATTGTTGTGTATAAAGTGTCTTCTACACTCCTGGACCAAGTCTAGTTAGGACTTGGACGATTGTCGAATATTCCTTTATAAAGAAATGTTGTGTATAAAGAGTTTTCTACACTTCCGGACCAAGTGTAGTTAGGAAAATAGGAGAACCTGGAATATATATTAAAACAAACACAAAAAAGTTGTAAAGTTTGTTCCTTAGGATCACAGGCATATTGCTATGTAGGTGGGTAGGTTGGGCAGCCGCATCACCAATAACCACTGATGCCACTTAAACCACCAGCTGAGTCCGTTGTGAGCCACGGATGCGAGGCATGGCTACGCTTCCCCCTCCAGATTGAACCAACCTGAGCCTTTTATAAAGCGAAGAAGGTTGTTAGCACCTGACTGGTATAGATAGCTATATGTACTCGTAGGTCCAATGACAATTTGGTGATGTCATGAAGTCTCTTCTCTAATACTGATAACTATTTCTTGACTTTTTTGAAAGGAATAATTCTTTAAATGGTTATTCACAGGAACATCACACACAGTACTGTAAATATTGCTGCCGTGGAGGGGAATATGATTGAATTTGATGCCAATTCGAATATATTTAGTATAAGATTCACATGCTATTCGAATGGGAAGGTTCCGATTCCTCTTAATTCCTCTTAATCCAATATATAGCATATAGCGGATAGTATGTAGGACACTTAACACAATATTTTATCATCGCATAGTTCCCTTATTTCACAAAAAATATAAGAATTAATCAATTGATGTTTAATAGAATGTATTTAATGAATACTTCACAAAATTTTTTAATTAATGAATACTTCACCAACTTCATATACAACTCTAGTTTGCCTTTTATGAATTGTCCTCAAGTTTCGTAGGAGTTCTGAGAGTAACAGAAGATTTTCTGAAGAGCTCACCAAATTCTTCGACCAACAATTTAGCATGTTCTAGACATAACTAGAGTTAGAATATTTCCCTCACTCCGTAGAATCTTTGTAACACTCATTTGCGGAGGGTAATTTCCGCCACTGCATTTCCAGTCCAAGGCTACTTTTCTGTTAGCAGGTGGTTGCCTCCTTGAGCTTGGGACCGAGTCTCCTGCGTATTGCTACCAAGTACTCTGGTATGTTTTTATACAATATAAATTTGTGTCTCTATTCACACATCTAACGACTTTGTGTCTGTATTATAGAAGAACACGAAAACAGTGTAAAGAGCTTTTTATGTTTATAATTGTTTATTTTTATATTTTAAGTTGAAATTAATTTTGTAAATTAGTTTTTTTATGTTTTTAACATTGGTGCAAGGTTTTTTATTTTATCTCTATTTTTGTACAATTAATTTGAAACTGTCTAACCCCGCCCTCTGTTTTATTTGATTGTCCCTATTGTGTTTTAATTTCCCTATAACCTCAGCTGCTCCTTCCCCCGCTCTTTGTAGATTTACGCCCCCCTCCTACTGACATAAATTCAATGCATTTTTAATTAAACGAAAACATTTTTGCTTTGTATTCCCTGCTCTCTCCTGCATTTACAGAATGTGTTATTTTTTTATAACAAACCAAAAGTTGACAATGAGCCAATTGGGGGCAACGGTCAGAGGAACAAGACCAGTGCATGGAATGCCGCAACTGCCGCTGCAAATGTGAAGCCATACAAGAACCCACCCAAGCCCAGTGCTATTCCGCTCAGAAGGGCACAAAGTGCAGGCGTAAATAACGTGCTCAAAGCATCTGCACCAGTAGAGGAGGGCGTGCAGCAGCTCAGCCAAAGCCAGTATGCAGCTAGACCAAACACCCACTGGAATGTGTGCCGCAAGCGTTTAAGCACTGTGCCAGAAGCAGCAGAGGAGAGTCAATTAAGCGACGAATCAGAGCGGAACTATTCAAATGGTTATTTCGAAGAGGAGGTGGTGGGGGAGGATGAGATGGTGTGGGAGGATGGGATGGTGGTGGAGGATGTGATAGTGGTGGAGGAGGATGAGCTGCTAGAGGAGGCTAGCGATAATTTGCTGGTTACTTTTGATTATGGGTACATCGATTCAATGGAAGCACAGCTGGCAGAAAATTGCACCGAAATTGACGATTATTATTTTGATAATGATACTGACTGCACTGGTTTTGATGATAACTACAATGACGACGATGATGATGATGATGATGATGATGATGATGTTGATCACGATGAACAAATTTGGCTGAATGCACCGCAGTGGAAGAGTTTTGCTGACGAGGATGCTGCCACGGCGTTTCAAGTACATCACATGCGGCATCTGTTGGGGAGTAGCCTCCTGTCTCTCATATCCTCAACGAGCACGTATGATGTTGCCGCAGCTGCCAGTGAGTGCACTGAGACGGAAGCAGATTTCTGCTTACATTCTAAGCGTGGTGATTATGTGAATGGCCGAGTAGTAGACGGCTTTAATTATGATGACGATCATGGTGATGAGAACGAGGACGAAGTTGACTATGATGAGGAGCATTTTTATGATAGCATTGAATGCGCTTAAATTTAACCGAACAATTTTCACTCAAATCAAATTGCAACTAAATCAAAATAGTTATTAAAAATTGATACCATTGTTTAGAGGTTTAGTAACAAATTTAAACAAACTAACCCCGGACTAATAACGATTCGCGCTCTGGGGGCATGGCTTTGCACTCTGACAATTTCTTTAGCATATCCTTGCAAGTGCTCTCAAAACGCTTATTCTGATTAACAATTCTAAACTAAGCCGATTAATTATATCATACACAAATCAAAAGCTAATGCCGTAGGTGGATTAGGGTGGCTCACTGCAAGCGTTTTCATGGGTTTTTGATAATTAATTCCATGTAATTTATAGAGAAAGTTCCTTAAGAGCACAGCAGCAGCAAAAATGAAGTTGCCGAAATTGCAACACAATAAACACCAAGCATATTATATATGATTAAATATATATACAGATATATAAAGTAATTAAATATATATTTAATTTAATTGTACTAGTCTTAAATGCATAAAATTGAGTAACCTCATTCACATTGGCTTGGAAACTTTTGTAATGTTGTTTAGAATAGGAGAAACAACTTTAAGTATATACAAAAAAACGATATATTAAATCATTTGGATATTGTAACCGCGGATATTATATAATTTTATTATAAAAAGTTTCGTATTCAATCATTTTTCGTAACTATTACTCAAAAACTCGAAGAACTTTTCGCTTGTAATTTGACTAAATTATTTGTATGTAAGAATTTTAGGTTTCTATATAATTATATATAATTATATAAGGGGCTATGAAAGACATGGATTCATTTTGTGGAGTTATATATTGAAAAAGTGGACAAAAATGTTGATTGCGTTGTAAATTTCTTTGTTACTTTTTTAGTCTGTTGCTTCCCTAACTTGCTCTTAACTGTCGTGCATGAATAACCCTATTATCTGACTTGTACTACCACGCCTTCCCAAAGAAGTAATTTTATAATCAATGCTGGGCCTCAGCTCGGTTCAGCCGTCAATCCCAGCACAATCCATTCTAGTACACCCCCGAAAGTCCTGTTTGTGTATTCCAAAAATATATTCCTTTAGCTGGATTAGTTAATTTATATATTTGTGTAGTTTATTTTCATGTGTACGCGTATTTTTAACTCAAACTTATATTTATAAATAAACTTAATTTGTATGTGCATCTTGAATTGAGAATGATTTGATGAAAACAAACAAAAGGCAACTGTGAATAAGTTTTAATTGCTTTCTATCTTGAACGTATCTATCCATTTTAAACATTAATTTTAAAGTATTGTAACTAGTTTAGAATTATATGAAATAAATTAAAACAAACGAAACTCCTTTCGCATTGTAACTCACGGCGCAGAAATATCCGACGAAACAATACCAGAATTGTTCGAAGGCTATTTCCCTGTGGCAGAGATCTGCGGTGTTACACAGGCATCATGTAAATAAATACCAATAAAATCATGTTTATGTTTATGTTTACTATTATTATGTTTATAATGCAAATACTATATTATTTAAAAGGAAAGTGAAAAACATTATTTAGAAATATATATTAAAAAATTATTAAAATAATATTATACAAATATTTATTCATGTTTTATTTCCAACGGAAACCGAAATTGGAGAAAATTAAAGTAAGTCTATTGCAAATTACTTCCTACAGATCAGAGAAGTCGAATCGTCTGATCCGTGAGTAACTCGTCACTTAAAAAGCTCTTTTTTGTATGTGAAATAGCTTATTAAGAAATCATACGAAAAAAACAAGCTTTAAACAACTTTAAAAAACTTCACATACCTTTTAAAAAAGCTTTACAATTTTAAATAAATATAAGAGCTTTTTACGTGACGAGTTATTTGACCTCAGATCAAATGATTCGACCTCAGATTAAATAATTCCACCTCAGATCAAATGATTCGACCTCAGATCAAATAATTCTACCCCAGATCAAATGATTCCACCTCAGATCAAATGATTCCACCTCAGATCAAATGATTCGACCTCAGATAAAATCCTTCGAACTCAGATCAAATAATTCTACCCCAGATCAAATGATTCCACCTCAGATCAAATGATTCCACCTCAGATCAAATGATTCCACCTCGGATAAAATCATTCGAATTCAGATCAAATAATTCTACCCCAGATCAAATGATTCCACCTCAAATCAAATGATTCCACCTCGGATAAAATGATACGAGATCAGTTAATTATCAGAGCGGCGATTCCCAAAATATCGTCGCGATAGCATCTTATGAGTCTATTCGTATCCATATCAGTGTCATCACTTATGTGTGATCCGTGATCCAAGCCAATAGGTCTTGGGCAAAAGAAGGCACTTAACGACTAGACTAATATGGCCGAAACTTGAGAGGAATAAATCTAGAGACTTGCTTGGCCTGTCGAGAGAAGGTCGTGGCTTGTATAACATTGACTATTCGGCAGGCATGCTCTCAGGCTGGGAGTATTCTCTCATGAATAGTGCAGAAGCTGTGGGGATGAGGGGGAGTAAGAGACTGTGGAACATCTATGAAAATATATGAGACTATTCGTCTTGTGTCTGATTCGTGATCCAATAACTCTTCCCTTAAAAAGCTCTCTTTTTGGTGACAATTTTTTAAAGAGCTTTTTTTAAGATCTCTTTCAAAATGCTGTGGATACTCGCAAACACTGAGCTTCATATTGAAACGTGATTGCATATCAGTGAAACGGGATTGCATACTTTTAGGATCCCATCTGGAGTTTGAGAATGAGTGCACCACCCTGTGTGTTATTTAGTCAAGACACAATCTATTCGAATAAAAGCTTTTTTCGTTGTAGAGATTGTGGTGTAAAGAAATATCTCGAGAGTAAGAACTTCCTGTATAAAGTTCTAGAAATATCGAGAAAATTCTACACTATTGTAGAATTTTCTACCGGAACCATTCGAAACTATAAAAGCACAAGACTGTGCAAAGTAAAAGACATTCGAACAGAGATCGTGACAGTGTGTACATCGAGCATTATAATCGAAGCAGCAGTATTTGTAATTGTGCAAAGTGATGAAATTTATTGTGAAATAAAGTACAAATTGTAAAGAAGTAAACTTTAAGCCAAATGTTAAATGTGTAAATAGCAATACTTAAATAAAGTTAGTTATTTTAATTTAACCAGCGATTGTTTGATTACTACACGATCCAGTGGTACGAATCCGAGTACAGAGAGTTAGAGTAAATTGTCAAGAGGGCAATTTCGTAACAGAGTAAATTGTCAAGAGGGCAATTTCGTAACAATATGTTTGATCGTAACAGCTGATTGATGAAAGTCAAAGCTCAAAGTTCAAAGCCATGAGTGTCTATTCAATCTCGGATCAGATCTCAGTATTAGTACAATGTCAGTGTGAGGGTTCTAAAAATGTAGTTGCCATAGAACCTTATGAGACTATTCGTATGCTTCCATATCAGTGTCATCATCTGTGTCAGTGACGCCACTGCAACCTGGAACGATAAACTCCGTGAAGGCATATGCAGGTGAACAAACTTGTACTTCAAATCTAATGCCTCAGTTATCTGCATAGTTGAACATTAGACTTCATGAAAGATATAAATTAATAGGCGAGACAATAAAATATAAGTGGTGCGGCATTTAAGAAGAAAAACTTTTTTGCCGTGCTTAAAAATATTCTTATTAAATATTTAACAAAAATTAAGTTTATGATTTTTGGAGCTTCTTTCGGTTGCCATTACTATGATTCAGTAAGTAACTAAACAGAACTAAATTCTGAATTTTTTATACCTAGAAGAATGTAGTTCTAAATACACTTGTATGGAAATAAGTTAAAATATCACTTTTAGCCTGATTGCTATAATCCGTTCAAAGGTGTTGGTACACACCCGTGATTAGGGTATTTGATTCGAACCAATACCTTATAAAAGATCTATCTATATACATATAAGTTCTCCACAAAAATGACCAGTGAACTTTCCATACATAAATATATGCAGTACAATATCTATAAACCGTTGCTGCATTGAGATAGTTCAATCTCTGCTGCTTTTGAAATCGGTGCTCAGTTAATCAAGCATAGAAGCGAGCCTTCTTGGCATCTCCAACATACATAGTTTTCTTGGATCTGTAACTTATTACAAGCCTGCTATCAACTCTAAAACCTATCGCTAATTTTTTGCAGCACTTACAAACAAATATAATAGAAAGAACAACAACAACAAATATAATACAAACAAATATAATAAAAGGCTCAAAACAGCCCGAGAGTACTACGAGGGCGGATTGATATTGAAGCTACCTAGCGCTAGATGGCAGCACAAACACAAACACTTTTTGTTTAGAAATTGCGATCTGCCAAACGTCAGCTGTTCAAATTTCACCCAAATTCATCGATTAGTTTATTTGTTGTAGTCGTTTGAAGTAAACAACTTTTGTGTTTCTTGAAAAATGGAAAAAAGCGAATTTCGTGCAGTGATTAAACACTATTATTTGAAAGGGAAAACGGCGAAAGAGACAAAAGAAAAGCTCGATAAACATTACGGTGAGTCTGCTCCGTCAGATTACATGGTAAAATATTGGATTGCTGAATTTAAACGCGGCCGAACAAGCACTGCAACAATACCATCAACAGGAAGGCCAACAGAGGTGGTTACTGAAGAAAATATCAAGAAATCCTCGATATCGTTATGAATGATCGCCGAGTCAAGTTGCGTGAGATTGTTGAAATGGTAAACATATCATATGAACGTGTGTTCAACATTTTGCATGAACATTTCCATATGAAAAAGCTATCGGCAAGATGGGTGCCGCGTTTTCTCAGTGTCGAAAAAAAACGAGTTCGACAGACCACTTCACAGCGGTGTTTGGACATGATAAAGCGTAATCCTGTTGATTTTTGGCGTCGATTAAAAACTGTTGATGAAACGTGGGTCCACCACTACACACCTGAAACCAAAAATCAATCGAAACAATGGGTGAAAGCTGGTGGAAGTGCTCCGAAGAAGGCGAAAGCAGTGAAATCGGCTGGCAAGGCTATGGCCACTGTATTTTGGGATGCACACGGAATATTGCTCATCGATTATCTTGAAATAGGATCCACAATCACAGGAAAGTATTATCGTGCATTATTAGATCAATTGATTGATGCAATCAAGGAAAAACGACCACATTTAAAGAAGAAAAAATGCTCTTTCTTCAAGACAACGCACCGGTTCACACAGCATTAGATACGATGCTAAAATTACGTGAAATACACTTCGAATTGGTTAATCATCCACCTTATAGTCCAGATTTAGCTCCTAGTGACTTTTTCCTGTTTTCAAACTTGAAAAAATGGCTCGCAGGAAAAGGATTCATCTCAAACGAAGAAGTGATTACCGAAACTAACGCGTATTTTGAGGGGTTCCCGAAATCGTATTTTTCAGATGGTATAAAAAAGTTGGAATATCGTCTTACTAGGTGTGTCGAAGTAAAAGGAGACTATGTTGAGAAATAAATGGTTTTTGAAAAAAAAAATGTTTTTTTCCTACTTAGGTAGCTTCAATATCAATCCGCCCTCTTTTATATACCAATTTGTAAGTAGAGATGTCTTCAATTCAATTTGTAAGTAGAGATGGTTCAATTTTCAAGGCTCTAGGACTCTCTTGTCTCTGTTGTGAAAATTTCAGGTGATTAAAGGATGCAAACTGTGAGCTGTCACCAACGCAGTGTTTATAAGTTGCACGCCTTTAAAGATTGGCTATGTGTTATTTTATATTAATTGATGGTTCATATAACAATTTCCAAGAAATTATGTCTGCTATAATAATAATAAGTTT
This sequence comes from Clusia tigrina, assembly GCA_920105625.2. NCBI lineage: Eukaryota > Metazoa > Arthropoda > Insecta > Diptera > Clusiidae > Clusia > Clusia tigrina. The sequence goes on from OV050031.1 coordinate 208,428,986, forward strand.
TTAAGGTTCTTCCTCTGGTATCCTACTAATATCTACTGGAGTCCGACCACAGATTTCTTCAATCTTCACAGCGAAAATTGTACCTAAAAAATTGCCACTAACTACGTTCATAGAGGCAATTAGCAAAACTAGCAATGAGGGTGTCCTTGTACCACATATCCGAGCAACCTGCATAAACTACGTTATTTTCACAGTTTCAGCCGCTGCATCCAATACTGACATTTTCGTCAAAGGTAAATACATATATCCGGAGATATATGAAATGCAATCAATAAATCCTTAAAACTTTGTATTACTAAAGAGTGGTACAAATATCGTACGGGACACAGAGCTTCGATAAAGCATGTCTTGAACGAATATAGGCTCTTCAGGTCCACAAGAAGACTTATATTTGGTGTGGAGCACCCTAGTGATGATCTAAAGCATGTCACTATTAGCTAGATATATTTAAGGGTGTTATACACTGCGACCTGAAAGATCTATTGTGATGCCACTATTTATTTGAAAGATGAGGATAGTCTCATCTACAGATCTTCTGTCAGGGTAATTTCCGACAGGAATTCATATATTTTGGAGGAATCAAGATGAGGGATCTTGCTCATATCTAAGATATAATCTCCAAAACACCTGATTGTATTGTGTGCCAATGGCCCGCAATCTGTGATCAGGTTTCGTAACTTTCTCCACAGAATCGACAGATGGCATCTGAAGATATATCCAACTTGTTCAAATGGTAGTTGAGTCTACAATGTCCACTTAAAATGCCTGTGATGACTCTTAATTTACTCCGAGGCATATTTATTAACTACTTAGCTCTTTTAGGATTAAAATCTCCCAGAAGAGCTTTGGACTGTCTTAATCCCGGAAGAGTTTTCCAGGTTTGACTTCTTTTTGCATCTGTACATTTCTTCAGCAGACCTCCAATGGTATTGGATGATAGTCCACAGAAGGGTTCAGGGCCGTTGAAGTGAGAGGCCGCAGCCTTCCTAGCTAAGCTATCAGTCTTCTCATTTCCCTCTACTCCTATGTGGCCTGGTACCCACATTAGAGATAACTTGTTCATACTGCCTAGGGAGTTTAGCTTCCCAAGTTTAGACCTCACTAAGGGTGAGCTCACAATCTTGAGTGCTGCTTGACTATCAGATAGTATCATGATGTTTTTCCCCCGATACTTCCTGTCAATGTTGATATGGGCACATCTTTCAATAGCGTGAATTTCCGCTTGAAAAATGCTTGGGATAGAAACCATTGATTCCCCGTAGTTGGTTCTAGGCCCAAATACTCCTGCCCCAGTTCCGTCCATTGTCTTAGAACCGTCAGTATACCATAAGAGGGAGTTTTCTCAAATTTTATACGTCTCAGTTAGGCCTTTCCATTATTTTTTGCAACTCATCATTGTCATTATTAACAGTATAAAAATAATGGAAACTCATTTGAAACATTTAAAGCAGAATTTAAACTATCGAGTTGATGGTCCTGGAAGCCGACACTCATTCGTTGTTTTTGTTATAATAATAATAACAAATAGATGGGAGAAATTGAACGATAAAAGAGGGGTAATAATGATAAACAGCAGCTTAGAGTGTGGTGGATGAGGTGAGACAGTACATGAGCAGACTTTGTGGAAGAAATTCACCACCTGTAGTTATAGTAGGTGTCTGCATGGACATTAGGTCTGAGAGTAGGTGTCAGTAATTGCAGGCCCGTATGCGATTCCTGGGAAGGGTAGTTCATAGTTCGTGTGCTGTTGCTTTCAAAGACATAAGATCTACCTGGGAAAAATTGGCTTTCATTGCAGGATGTGTGCTGATTTCTCCATTTGACAATTATTGTGGTGGCACAGCCAAATATCACTTAAAATGTGTCCTTCTCAATTAATTCGTGTACTGATTACTTTCATATTAAAAAAAAATTATATTTGACCGAATACTGATCAACAAACAAATAATAATAATACTAAGTATATTCTCCTTACTGCGTTGACGAAAATTTGGGGCGGGTAAAATATCGCAAATGATTTAAAGTAAACGAATTGGTGTCACGACAGAAATAATTTTAATTAATGAAATAGCAATTAATTTATGACAATCACGGCCGTTATCTCTATTTGTGGCAGACGCCGCAGATAATTGCGAAGAAATTACTTTTAAGTGCTACACTTCAAAAAATAAGAACAGGTTATTACTGATAAGAGTTATCAGAATATTGGTAAATATGGGCGGAACCAGGAGAAGGTTTTATAATTTTATCTTCTTATGAAAATATGCAGTCAAAATGATCGTCAACAAAAGTTGTCTTTGAACCGAATTTGAGTGCGAGTATTTTGGGCGTATAAATAAAGGCTAATAAAGAAAAATTTAGAAACATCGCTGGTGGAATATTCTACTTTTATGAGCAAAGTATAAACTATAGTTTACTCTACAAATACAATAAAAACTGTAAGAATTTTATAACTATTTATAAAGCGTGACGTTTCTTAGCTGTGCTTTCCGAGGCATTACACTGGATAATTTATAAAGTAAGTACGTCTAACCAGAGACATATGTATATATATCTGATAACATTGGCAATAAAACTGCAAGTGTAGCGCTACAAGGTATTAAAAGTCTACGAGGTTAGTAGCTGTGCTAACTTTAAATTGTAGGAGCAAATGTAGAAAGCTGCTGAAGTATTCGTACGCACCACAAGGAGGTGTAATTTCACCACTATTGTGGCTTCTGGTCATTGACAACATACTTAGCACATTAGGCTCTATTGGGGGTTAAGACGGTAGCTAATGCGGACGATGAGGTGATAGCTGTATCAGGCATGTTTCCCAGCGTAATAACTGATATTATGCAAAAGGGGCTGGACAATATGAATTCCTGGGCCACAGGATATGGAATAGGTGTGAATCCGGTGCAGACAGAATTGATACTCTTCACTAACAAGACCAAAATTCCGATCTTTAAGCTTCCGAATCTTAATGGACGACAGCTAAAGCTTGCAGAGAAGGCCAAATACTTAGGTGTTATACAAGATCCCAAGCTAAATTGGAGAATATAGAGTTATGGGTTAGGAAGGACTATGTAGCCTTCTATTCATGCTAAAGAACGGTTGGTGAAAAATGGGGACTATGTCCCTATGTTCATGTTGATTGATTTAAGATCGTCCACTACATTGAAGAGCGACACTCTAGGGTTTTCCACCTGCGCTTGGAGAGGGCCGAACAGCGACAGAGTATATGGACAACCACTTCTTCGACATCCTCTTCTTAACAGCTGCGACAGGAGTATCGAAGCACAGCCCGCTGGCATGGTTGCCAAATAGACAGTGTCCTGTTAAAACTTCAACAAACAGAATGCCGGTTTTGGGAGCTTTATTCTCTATTCCCCGGAGTTCCGAAGCTATATCGGAGGATATTATTTGTTAATATCATAAAAGTCTAATCTGTTCGACGAGGCGAGCTCAACAGATCCGAAATTTGTATTGAGAGGAAGTACCAAGTCGACCATGGTATCCCCAAGCAATGCCATGGCAATGACAAGTACTCACTGAGGTCGCCTAGTATTAGTGAGGATCCTTAGGAGGAAAGTACTGAAACATAAATGATTGCATACTTTTAGGATACCTCTATTAAGTTCAGTTACTGCGAGAGTGTGTATATAAGTCAAGACACAATCTATTCGGAAAAAAGGAATACTCAAGAACCCTCTTTCGAACTGTAGATAAAATTCGAGATTGTTCTTGAATTTCTACCGAAGTATAGGGAATGTTCTAGAATGTTCTCCTTCAACCATAAGAAAGCTATATATAGGCCACCACACAATTAAAGTATGAGCAGTTGAATAGCAGTCGAAGCAGTGTGTACATCGGGTATTTCACTGGTAGCACTTAAAGTATTAAGAGTTAATAAAGTGATTTAATGAATTATTGAATAAAGTGCAAATTGTAATAAAGTAAATTTTAATCCTAATACTAAGTGTGTAAATGGCATTCATTAAATAAAGTTAGTTATTTTAATATAACCAGCGATTGTTTGATTACTACACGATCCAGTGGTACGAATCCGAATATAGAGAGTTAAAGTAAATTGTCAGAAGGGCAATTTCGTGACAGTATAAATTGTCAGGAGGGCAATTTCGTAAAAGTGTAAATTGTCAGGAGTGCAATTTCGTAACAGTATGTTACCTCTTAATGCCAATAGGCATGGGACGCATAACACCCTGGATTAGGGCGAAGTGTTTATTGACTCTCCAAACTAGATCCGTTGGGTTATGTAAGTAGCAGAGTTACCTGCATCGGAATGAGGCTCTTCGTCACTACTCTTCATTCTGGAGAGAGTATGGGCTAAGGTTGCAATTTAGGACTGTATACGCATGTCCCTACCCTGAGGGACTACCCCCTGAACCCCTTCGACAAATAAAACCAAATCCTTTTTATAGTTTCGAAAGTAATCGGTAGAGTTTTTATTTCTTGCTCGAGCTTTGTAAATTTTTCACATATTTGCAAATACATAAGTAATTGAGTTGAATCTATAAATAAAGTACAGGAAAAGAAAGATCTCACAAGTACATAACGCACACGCATATATATGTACGCGGTTGTGGTTCTTAGTAGTATATAGTAGTAATAGTAGTGTTGTAAATATATGTATACATATGTAGATATACTAGGTTTACCATTACAAAGTAATGTACGGCGGTTCAAAATGCAAGGTAAGTAAATTCTCCATGTCTTAAGTGTGAGCCTCGGTATAAATCCTACTTAAAGGAGTCTCGGGCATTTACACATGTCGGCGAGGGACGCTTTGACGCGTCGTATGCAGTGCCGTAAATTCGGAGGAAACAACAACATGCTTTGACAATCAGTTGGGAATGTCAACGGATGACTGAGGAGGCTGGGGACAGAAATTTATCGGAGAGATTTGTGTGCCATTGCCAGAAGGTTGCAGGCAAATAGCAAATACGTTTCCAAAAACTTTTTATATGATTTTTTTTCCATTTTTTGAATATATATTTTTAAATTTTAATTATATTTTAAATGTATTAATTGCATAAACATTTTCAATTTAATGCGTGATGCTGCCGTCAATCATTTGATTTGCTGAGAGTTTTATTTAATTGAGAGTATATTTGCGAACGGTCCTTCAGAACACACTCGGCAGAGTCGCAGCGTATCAGCCTGCGTTCAGAGCAAATATCCTGTGCAGAAGGAGTGCAACTGACTATGTAACTTTTTCGTGTGAACATTCTAATAAGTAATGTTAAGTACTTTATATGCTTTGACTTAAATGCTAAAAAGGTATTATAATATAATTATTAATTTATATTTTTTTGTGTGTTTTTCTCGGGTTTTTCAACAATTTTAAAGAAGTATTTTTAACAATAACATTTCCTTTTTCAACTTATCTACTAAGTAGAAGAGAGTGTAAAGAATTATACAAAAGAGCGCGAGGACAAAAACAGAGTCCTCGTGCCGCTCTTTACTACAGTAAGTATAGCACCATGTATAAGTGAGAGAGGTTTGGGTTTGATGGGTTTCACGGGTTCTGAAAACATGTTTCAACGTACAACTTGGCATAGGTACAAAAAAATTAATGGTGGGGAAAAGGAAAGTAAGTTTGAAAACTTCCTATAAATTAACACATTTAATTATAGTTTTTTTTTGTTGTTTTTTTGTGTTGTAATACAAGAAAAATCTTAATTATTATTTGATATCTCTAAACAAATATTATTTTCTTTACTACATATAAATATTTTTTTCTTTATTTTTTCTTTCTAAATACCTTTCCGCAATATTTGCTTTTATTGTTAATTATTACTACATTTTTTTTCATTTATGCTTTATTTTTATAATCTTTTTTATTCAATTTTTTCTTTTTGTTGTCTTTTTGTTGTCTTTTTATTCATTTTTTTTCTCTTTGTTGTCTTCAATATTTTGTGTTTAATTCAATTTTTGTTTTCTTTTTGTTTTTGTTACATAAATATCGAGTATAAAAGACAAGCGGTATTTAGGCAACGAGTGATTCAGCAACATTTTAATATATTGTAAAATTTGTTTTTATACTTACACCGAAAGCATTCATAAGATTCGTTTAAACTTACAACGATTTGTGGTAAAAAAGTAAAGAATATTTCGAAAACTTTGGGTAAAACTGTCTGTGGAGTGTGTGTAAATGGGATATTTGTGTAACTATTGGTGGCTTAACCCTAGCAAAATCCTAATATATTCACAATACGATCAATCGTTTTAGAATTACCTTACTTCACCCCTCAACTGATCAACTGATCTCTGAATACCTTCATCCTTAATAATTTAGAATTTTTTTTTCTAGTGTTGAGAAATCTTATTTCTACACAAAACACCCTTCGACTTTTAATAAAAATCTATAATCGCACAACAAAAATATTTATATACTCATTCATTCATGATATCGTGACACATTTGGATATGCTTGAAGTTGCTGCATTAAACTGGCATATAAGGGGGAGGGCTATCAAAGCAGCAAATAAAGGATACCGTAGGGATATCGGTAAATGAAGATAAGTTATGGAAAAATATATGGAGGGGCAGATATATCACATTTATATGCACGGAAAATCAACATTTCTATAGTTAGCTTGGAGTGTTTACTGTTGTTTGAGAGAAGGACTACACGACTATAATCGTACTAACATAAATTGCTTTAAAATAATAATAATAATAAATAAAATAATAATACAAAGGAGGATTAAACTCTCCAGAGAGAAATGTAGAAATTCAGACTAACTACAGGAAGTTTTCTTTTTCGTGCATATAAATCCGTTCTATGCGAACAACATACATATTTATGGGATCTCAATAGAGCTAAACTGCTCATTGTTCGCTAAAGGTAGCTTGGAATCTCATCCCATTTATAAGTGCGAGGAATGAGGCCTGACTTGAAATAAGACCAAATGCACTAATTTTAGAAAGCTTACATTCCGCAGTCGATGTGGAGCAGTATTCGTAGGGAATCGGGAACAATAAAGTAAGTGTACTGATTTATATATCATCAAAATTTGACACAGACATCTCCAAAAGCTCAAAAGCCACGAGCAAATGTGTACTAAGCGACTGACTTCATATAAATACTATATGAGTGCTCATGAGAAAGTGTGAACAACGCCTTAGAATACCGCTGCACGTACCCATTGAAGTGTAGAGTTCTGCAAATATTCCGACTGGAACACATAGTGAGCACCCTCCTGGGCCTCTAGTGGCAAATTCCCGCAGATTGAGTGCATTGCGAGCAATCGAGTGTGTTCTTGTTAGCGATCTGCCATGAACTAGACTAGGAAATGCTTTACTAAAATAGTGCACGGGTATTTTCAGGTCCCCCCCATACTGGGTAAAGGAGCGTTAACAATTTCCGGACATAAAATAATTTAAGCAGCGTTTGTTTTTTTCTCATTATTAAATTTACAAAATTCTATGCGAATACCTGGACTAATAATACATGAGTTTTTTCTAGCACGGCCACCGTTTCCAACTGTGATATCACATAAATTTTAACAAATTTTGCTTCAACCTGAAATTGAAGCTAGCTTAAAGAGTTTTGGCATTGTGAAGAGAATCAAGCTCTCTACGACTAGATAGGTAGGTACAATAGAACATCCACAAGGGAATTGCTTAAGAAATTCCTATAAAGTAAACAGAGGTACTATCAAATGTGTTCTCAAAAAGCGAAATCAAAATAATTGGAAATTATAAGACCGATTCTAACTAAAAACGATCAGGAAAATTTTGTTCTTCCTCCTATACGTCTGTATTGGTATCACAATGGGCGTGAGCATGGCCTAAGTGTATCTACTGACCGAGTTCCGTGCCATTGCCAGCCACTTAAACCCACCTTAACCCGACCTATACATCTGTATGAGAGTTACCGGAGAGTTTCTCTTCAGAGTCGGTCTGATGATCGTATTTAAAGAATGCCTTAAACAAGTCTCGATACGGACATACAAATTTATCCATATTCAAAGTAATTTTCTTTTATCACTAATTTACTTAATTTATTTATTTATTGTTTGTTTTTGTTGATACATTTCCTTTAAACGTTTATTTCTATTCACTGTTTTGTGTTTATTCCACACATTAATGTGAATTTTAGGAAAAAACACACAAAACGAAATGGTTTATTAATAATATCGCACTTAAAACTATTTGAAAACAAGACAAATTATTACTAGGTAGGGGCAAACATTGATTTGTGTGTGATTGTGTGTCTATGAGGGGAGCGAACCAATCGATGGAAATTTGTGAGTCAAGTATGAGGGAATTCAATATTGCGGGATTGCTTTATACGGTCCTAAGGACGGTGTTACTTGGGGGTGCTTTAATGCCATTTCCTACCAGTTTCATTGCGGATAATTAAAAACTTACTGAAAAATGCAGGAATTACTCCGCAGGAGGAATTACCAACCAACCAACCACTCCTCGCAGTCGTATATGGAGAACAAATTAAGCAGAACAATTGGTGCTCTGCCATTTGTCTTGCTTGGTTTGATTTCAGACCACAAACACGGTCACGATCGTACGCTTAAAGCAAGCAAGTCTAGTTCCTCCACCGCTCTGATCAAACTTTAAACAAACTGGTTGTACCAACGACCTAAATGTAACTATCCATGTTGGTGAACTTTTCTGATTCTCAAAGGCCTTAATGATACTCAAAGGCGATAATTACTACCCAATTCTAAGTGGGAACATTGCTCAAGGTAGTTGCTTTAGCGCTGTATTGAATGATAGTTAAGTGTTTCAAATCTGGTTGTTGGTTAAAAATAGCTATACTGATAACTGATGGTACCCATGATGGTTTAGTATGATTGGATCAAAATCGATCTGGAGAACTATGTCCAAAAAAATTGGAAAACAAACTGTGAGAAACAAAGTTTTCAACTTAATTATGAAATTGTTCAAAAGGAACGTATGCAGGCTGTTAGAATCTTGATGACTGAGATAATCATGGAAATTGCTCTTCATACCAATGATGAACTGCTTCGATTAATATTAATAAAGTATTCTGGAAATGGTTGAAGGGATTTTCTTCACATACATTAACAAAACATTAAAATTTTATGTTGTTTTAGTAATTCAGAGATAATGTGTGAAATAATGAAAGCCAAACAAACTTCATAAAATTGTGAGTGGTGCTTCCAGAATCAAATTGAGAAATATTTTAAAATATTGGAATAAAACAAAGAGCAGCATACCCACGTGTTCAAAAGGATAATTGATCTATAGACCAATGTAACAAGTGTATAGAATCAGGAGTAGAGAAGCACAAGTTACTTTATTTATGTTTTCCATCACTAATCTAGAAATTTGTTTGTCGGATGGATATATGCGATATATCATTAACAATGTTAATGGATATATCATTAACCACACTGTGTGACTCTCTTTCTAATCTGAATATATATTATATAATGAAAATAAACAGAAATATATTTAATAGCAATAAAAGCCCCATTCCTGGTAAAGCCACAAGATGATGAGCTACTAGGAACATTCTTCTGTATATCAATAGTTAAGAAAATTGGGAAATTGAGAAAATTGGGAAATTCAGAAAATTGGGAACATTGTTTAAAAGGAATTTACTTTCTACTAGAAGAAGTCTACAAACAATTTGGAGTGATTCAGTCTCACAATGTATAAAAACTACCAGGCCAGTTTTGCCTCATCTGCAAACAATCTCAAAGAGATCAAATATAGGTAATTCCTGGCAGTTTCTATTCAGAAAGGTAGCAATATTCCATGTTGGACCAGGTTATGTGAAGCGATTTCTATGGAACAATAAAAAAATCTGAAGCATACAGAAAACCGCGCTGGCAAGCCGCAGATATAACTACCTGGGCAGAGGGTTCTTATCTCCAAATCACCTAGTTAAAACTAAGCCCACAGCAGTTACCAGATTTATAAATAGTTTAAGGATGGTTTTAGTTGGGTACGAGGCTGCACAATAGATCTCTTAGGTCACGGTGTTCTTTTAGCCTGTTAAAACATAATAATACAGAAAACTATGGATAGATTTGCTATAGAAACCTATGAGTATAAGTTCGGTATATAGAAATCTATTGGTTCTGTATATAGATATAATGAAATCAAGGCTATTATTATTATTATTATTATTATTATTATTATTATTATTATTATTATTATTATATGTATATATATTATTATTATAACAAGTTTATTATGTACCATAACTAATTATGTCTCCAAGTGGTTGGGGGAACGAGTCTAGCAACTAAAGCCTTCAACTCAAGGAGAAATCGATTTAGAAAGAAGCATTTTTCAGACCATATCCGGAGTAGGATTGGAAGCCACAACCCCCCGAGTGTGAAATTCACGGCTAACTTTCCTAATGACTGTTAAAAATTCAATTGATTTGAATACGTTCTACGAAGGAGTATTTATCATAACGACTACGCAGTTCGCTCTTTACGAATTTTGACTCGTTACTTTTGCCGGGGCTGCTGCGAGGTAACCTTTGAGCGGAGACCACAGAGAAGCGACACTTAAACGTCAAATTTTCTGACGTTTAAAAAAAACTGTCTTTGTTTATCATTAGTTGGCTATATGGATAGGTTTGTTTATCATTGGTTAAACAGAATTCTGAAGAAAATCAGCCACACTACTACAGTTTTGAACATGTGTAAAGGTAGAACCAAAGTAGACGAGACGTAACGATAGCGATTGGACGAACGTTTGCACTCGTTACGTCAATTTTGACATTTAACCCAATTTGTGACGCTATCAAACGCATCGATGGATGGCTTTTTACATAAATTCCGAGCTCATCCCCCACAGTGGCGATTAAATTGTAGCAAAATTCCGTCATTTAAGTGTTAATTTCTTTAAAAAACAACAATCGTGTCAACAAAGAAGCTGTTGTGACGAGTACCAGACGTTTGCAGTTCGGTTCTTACGGAACCGACCGTTACGTCTAAATGTTTGACCGTCACGTCTAAATGTTTGGCTATTGTGGCTATTAACATTGATTCACATATGCTTGAACTTAATCGTTTCGTCTCGTCTCGTCTACTTTGGTTACACCTTAAGGGTGCGCTAAACAAGAGTTACTTCTCTGTATTCTGTGCCTTTGAGCACCCCCAACTTGCCAACATACCCCAAAGCAATGAAGTAAAATAAGCATTTTCTTTTCATACAATTTGATATTGCCACAGAAACTGGGCTTGATCCTTCAGATTTTTAAAGCAACACTATACCAGAGAACACAGAGAAGGGACACTTCAACGCCAAATTTTCAAAAGCTTAAAAAATATGTTTTGCTTATCATTAGTTGGCTATCTGGATAGGTTTGTTTATCATTAGTTGGTTATCTGGATAGATTTGTTTATCATTAGTTCTGAAGAAAATCAGCCACTCTACTACAGTTTTGTGCGAAAACAAGAGTCATTTCTCTGTACTCTCTGACTATACTCATCTCCCGACCGCCCCTTCAAAATGTAACGTGTCAAAATTCAAGGGAGTAATCAACGATCTTTAGAATATACTCCCATTAAATGACTTCTCTTCAGTTAATTATGACACACAAAATAAAAATTAAATGAAAATAAAATAAACAAACAACTAAAAAAAGTGTGCGTGATTTTGGAACCCCTTGCAAAGGTCTCCTTTCATATTCAGCATAACTTCGGTTGTGATGCGTGAAAACAAAAAACAGTGTTTTTAAATAAAATAAAATGCAAACAAAAATTGTTAAATATCGTAATACATGTATTTATGTATATATATTTATTTCTGCTTTGTGTGGTTAATTTCTGATTAATTTATTTAATATTAGTTTATATTAATTGTGTATTTTACCTTCACTTATTGTGGCTATATTTATTTATTTGTATGTGTGTGTGTGTGTTGGTGTGTGGGTGTGGTGTGTGTGTAGTCGTCGCATTGTATGCGTTTCGAAATGTAAATTTACGTTTAATATTTATTATTTTGTTTAAACATTAATTATTTGTTTACTGTTGCAAAGTAGTATACGAGTATATACTAAATATAAATATAAATATTATTTTATGTTTATTACAATTCATCATAATGATAATTACTCCATTACAAATACAATACAAAACTTTAGAATATGCATTGTTAATATTGACACAATTACGAGCAGATTTTCAATCCTTTTCATTTCGTCCTTTTTCCTCTTCTCTTCTCTTTAATGATATGATTTCTTTCAATATTTTTGTTTTTTTTATATACTTGATTATTGCAGTTGATGCAAATTTGCGTAAATTATTGAAATATTTGCAGTTAATACGAGAAATGCAAATGAAGCAATTCTGTCTTGCGTGGTACTGCAATCAGTAGATATGACTTTGCCGCAGGTCCCTCGGGGAACGTGGGATTTCTATGCGTGCACGAGTAGGCTTCGGACCTGCTCCACACACATTTCCTTTGCTGTACATTCAGGATAGTATCGCTTTTTATATTTTGGTTTTAACACAATTTATAATGTAGCAATGTTTTTTGTTTAACAAACAAATCTTATTCGAGAGTATTTTATAAATCGTTCATTATCGCAAATTCATTCGCCACATTTTCTAAAAATATCCATGCATGACTTTTTCATACTTTTCGTTTCTTTTTCTTTTGCTTTTTGCTTTACTTTTACTTTTATTATTAGTTTTACTTTTAGTTTTACTTTCGCTAATACAAACATTCCAGCTAAATGTACGCTTAAGCTAAAAGTGCTACAATAATAAACAATTACTTTTACTCGTATAATTAACACAATTGCAAATGTCTAATTTCTAATAATGCTTTCGAATTGTCAGCGATTAACACAACATGAAGCAAGTTCTTCATTTTCTGATTTCTTTTGCTATATTTTTCCATCCTTCATTTAATAAATACTTTTGTCTTTCAATTAAAGTTCGTATCGCTTCGAATGCGAACAAAAAATTTGTGTTTTGCTTTGTTTTTTGGGGGTTATTGCAAATTATTCTAAATAAATCTTGCACTGAAAAGTGAGGCTTCAGCAATTCATATTAAAGATCATTCTACGGAATCGCACGGATACCATCCAATGTCGATCGTAGGATTAAACTGCCTTCCACCCAGAAATTGGGACGATCGAGCATGTTCTGCCACAGAGATAACTCCTTGCCAGTGGCGTCCATCCACTCCACCTGACGACCGTAGCTTTTGCCTGGTGGAATATAAATTAACATAGTCATTAATTGGTTTATGTAAATTTAAATGGAATGTTTAAGAATTGCATTAACATAGTCATTAATTGGTTTATGTAAATTTAAATGGAATGTTTAAGAATTGCAGTCAAAATGTTCAGTGGGGTATCCCAGAAATATACGAGGTGTGATAAAAAAATAACCGTTATTTTCATCTTTTCGTGAGTTACGTAAAAAGCGTTTCAGAAGTGTTTCGAGGATTGGAAAAAACGCTGGCATAAGTGTATTATATCTGAGAGGAATTACTTTGAAGGGGACAAGATAGTTGTTGATGAATAAATAAATACTTTATTTTTTGATCACACAATAACGGTTATTTTTTTCGTATAAGTCAAGCCTATTCTCGAGTCTCCGTTTCGTTTCGATGGTAAAATTTTCAGACTCTGCTGAGTCATATCCCTCTATTCCTGACCTTATACCTGTTTATACCTGTTGAGCCATATCATTTTATAGCTGAAGATCCTTCAGTGGAGTTCAAGTAACCTAAAAAGCCTTATGCGGTCGTACTGGTCAATCAATTTAATGGAATTGTTCCATTATACGCCTCAATACAGAGTTATCAGAGTTGTTCAATCAGAGATTCCATACTTTTCATAGTAGAATCTCTAGTTTAAGTCTCAACGGATGCGTTTTTAAAGGTAAATGTGGATAATGAAGACAATATTCTGTAACTCTTTTGTCATGGCTCTCAACTCTGGTTTCGATTTAGGATATTCTATCGAGGTCGGAAGGTTAGGTTAGGTTAGGTTTTCGTAGCAATCAGTCTACCGACAAACTCACTCATACCACGATGAGTCCATTGCGATACCACCGCGTAACACCGCACTTCTACTTTATTCGTCAAACCATTTTGAAGCCCCAATAAAGCGGAGGATTGGTTTGACCTTCGCGCCGGACACTTCCGTAAGAGAGCTTAAAGCATATTTGCCCAAAGAACCCGCCCTGCTTCTGGCTAGAGCCGGTCACCTACAGAAGATATGCTCCACAGTCTCCTCCTCCTCTTCTGAAGTATTCATGAGAGAATACTCCAAAGCGTCTGAAGTATTCATGAGAGAATACTCCACAGTTTCTGCAGTATTCATGAGAGAATACTCCACAGCTTCTGCAGTATTCATGGGAGATCGAGGTTGGAAAAATCTGCTTACTGCAAGTCATACCCTACTTTAGTAAGTTAGATTAAAGTCTGTACGTTCGTCCTTAATTTCAAACAGTGTGAAGTATGATCAGAAAGTTCCACAGGAGGGTTCAGGGACAATGAATGCTAATCGACTACCCTTCACGACTGATTGGTCATTCATAATTCATAAATAGATTGATGGCGAATAGTTTTGACAGAAGTTGTTGAACTTAGTTTATAATAGGGCAGGAATTAAAAGCTGTAAGAGCAGCTCGGCTATTTCAATAAATTGATGAAAAAATGTTTCGAGCTTTTACAGACAGATACGATTGTATACGTTTCAAAGATGACCCAGTCAAACTGCTGATGGACCAAGTCAAACTGCTTGATTCACTGAAGTTGATGTATAAAATGTATCACACCCAGCTCCCTGAATCTCACCCTCTATGATGCTAAAACTGTCTATGTCCATTATCAAGTCTTTGAAGTAACATCTAGGGATTTAAATGTCTCTGTTTGAAGGTCGTCAAGAAGTAGTGACAGTCGCTAACTATATGAAGTTTATTTATAAGTAAAAGATGTCCCGGTGAAGTAACTATCGAAGTCAAATTAGGAAAATATCACTTTCAACTAAGGTAAGCTTCCTTCTGGATATGTTTCTGCATCAGGATTGCAAATGGAATGATGTTTAAGGTAGGTTGTCCGCCTACAACCGAAGGCATGGCCATCAGCTACTCTTTCGATTTTCTTAAAACGTTTTATTGGAGTGACCTCAGTAGATGCAGGCCACCAAACTGGTGCTGCCAATGCAATTCTTAGTCAGATAATATGTCTGTAAAGCCAAAGCACTATTCTAGTTTCAGACTCTTCAATCTATTCTATCCTATCTATCTATTCTATTCTATTCTATATATATATATATATATATATATATATATATATATATATATATATATATATATATATATATATATATCTATTCTAGTTTCAAACTCTTCTATTCTGAATCTATCATAAAGATGAACGATGTCAGGCAGGTCCTTGTCTCTGAGATCACAAACATATTTGTCTGCATTAAAAAGGTGGACACTTTGGTCTAAATTTCAGATCGATCAAGTTCATCAGGTGTGGATGAAAATGTTGTACAATGGTTTTCTTAGAATTCATATAGAGACCCCCAACAGTCCTAGTTATGGACTGCATTTGATGAGAATGAAGTCAAAATTTTCCTCGTAAGATAAGATAGTGATAATACTCTTATAACCAATTACGAGCTCTTTGTCTCCATTAGTAAGCGGAAAAGGCTGAAGGCTCCAACTAGTGAGAGTACACCTTCCTGAGAAGAGCCTCGGTTGATTGAAGCAAAAGCTTCTAAATCATCGTTCAGTATGGATATGTTCCAGTTGCTGATGGTGTACCATAGTTGCAGAGTATCGAGAGGTTTCTTCTTTGAGCCCGTTTTTTATACTGGAAATCCCCTGCTCTGTCAAGGAAAGCGACCAACCAGATTGCCCTGCAAGTGATTGACTCTTCAATTGAAGTATTGAAATCGTTAAGAGTTGATTTTCATAGCTGATAGACAAGTTGACTTCCACACCGTGAGAATATCACTATTAAGGTGGATATATTGGAACCATCCGACTGGATGATGGGTTGAATTTACATGAAAAAAAGTTCGAATGAAAGTTTTGGTCTGCTGATATTTGCTTGGTAAAATATCTGACGCTATCCTGAAAGTTAGTTAGTCAAAGATAGAAATTTACACTGTCATTTTTCACGGGATTTGTTCCGACGCGTATTTGGAACCCACCCTCCAAATCGTTCCGTATATTTGGAACACTCCGCTGTACTTTTATGAATGTTCCTTCTTACCTGTTCCCACAGAAAATCGTATTCCGCCCAAAAACTCATTACTCGCCAAACGATCGTGGTCCCATACGGTCAGCTCCAAGGCGCGTTCCGATAGGTCCTCCAGAGACACATCCTCGTAGATAAAGGTGTAGTTCCAGATCGGGTGTATGGTGCGCTTCACCACCGGCGTCTTTTGTTTGGAGCTGCGCGTGCGATCCGGCAGCAAATAACTGGAAAATCCACACAGAAATGGAATTAGTAACCAGTCCATCCCAACTGGAGGTCAATGTGTGAGCACTTACCTCTTACAAAATGCATCGCAGGAGCCGTTCGCCTTAATCGGACTTAGATGTTTGGCCTCCTTGACTAACACGTGCAATTGGCCGCCCTTCGCGGAGCGATCCGTCTTCGAGGCCACTGATTTAATACTGCCGAATTTGCGTAGATTGGAGCTGCTGCCCGTGCCAGTGGCGCCGCGCATGAAGCCGGGTTTGGTGTGCTCCGGCGGCACAAACTTAAGGCCGACCACAATGTCGCCGCGGTAGGTGGCCACTTCATCGAACGGTTCACTCTGCAAAAATGTAGAAGAAAAGCGTTTCACATTAGACTTGCACGGGCATCGTCAGGAGCGAATGAGCGTACCCTCTCCTGCAGCAGATACCACTGCGACTGCGGATTGTCGAATACTCTGCCCTGCAGATTGACGCTCACTTCGCCGAGGAAGTCGTTGCGTCCGAACATGTCCGAGTGCCAAACGGTCAGCCAGAGAGTGCGCGACTCCAGATTGGATATGGGCATGTGGAAGCGCAGCACTTCGTCGAAAATGGGATTGAGCGTGTGTTTCTTCACTTTGGTCTTGCGTTTGCCTGCCTTTGATTTGTCTGGGAGAAGGTAAACCTGCAACAAAGGGAACGAGTGTCAGAGCGTTTCGCTATAATTATGTCCTGTTTTTTGGCTAAACTTACCTTCACGTATGGATCACTGCGATTTCTCTTCGCGTCGACTGCCGCGAGGTCCTTGCAGCGTACCACATGAATCTCCAAAGCTCCCAGTTTGTAGTTGTACTGCATCCCAAACTCCACCTGACCCTTGACTACTACAGTGCCATAGCGTCCTTCGCCGGCACCCGAGTAAACGCTGGCCATGGAGTCGGAACGCAACTGCAAGCAGAATGTTTCATTAGTTTTCATCTACCAGCCTAGCACAAAGGCCGCCACACTTACCCCCAACGAACTGAGACTGCTGCGGTTCTGATGCATTGCCACCAGGCGATCGATGTCCTCATCGGATTGAGCTGGCCACGCTTCGCTATTGCCAGATCCCCGCGAATGTATGGGACTCGATGCGGGGTCATTGCGTTGGCCAATGACGGGCGAGCCGCTCAACTCCTCAGCTGCAGCCTTGGCCTCCTCTGGAAAATCGATAAACGAAAATTAAAAATAAAAATAAAATCAGATCAATTGCAGTTGAACAAATATTTTTCTAAATAGGCACACAGCTGGGAAATCTGGGCGTAAACGCTCTCGGCTCCGAGCTTATTGATAAAATTATTCAGCTGTAAAAATCACGAGAATGGAACGTGCCCTTTGTTCGTATTCGCTTTCGCTTTGGTGATAAGGCGCCGCTTGTGCGCTCGACGCGGACTGGCAGCAGGTGGACCGGGCGTATGAGTGCGCAGATGGCACGGCGGGGGTGCTGTAAGGCACAGAACTCACGGAATCAGTGAACTATGCATAAGTTGCATGCGGAAATGCCTTTGTGCACGCAGGCGGTGTTTGTAATTATGGATTTTCAAAATGAATTTTAATGTGTTTACAGATTCAATGGCAAAAGGATGCACTGAATAATAAGGACAAAGCGATAAATGCAATCAGCCTATTACAGGAGGTAATCATAACACAGCCAAATAACTGACTCAAGTTTAAGTAATGTCTTTTTATCCGTAAAATGTTTTTACTCCGACAGAAGAAGGTCCTGGCAGGTAGATTTTGATATTATTTAGATAGATGAGTATTATTTCTTAAGTCTCCAATTGGGATCTGGGGACACTGATCTACACAGAAATATAGTATGAGAGCTAAACATAACAATTAGAACAGCATCATCAATCAAGAAGGAAGCAGATGTCAATCAATCAAGAAGGAAGCAGATGTCAATCAATCAAGAAGGAAGCAGATGCCAACGAACCACCACCAATGAGTATCAAGAAGCCAGTAGACTAAGAATAAAAAATGCTTCGAAGACACGAAAACTTCTCCACTAATATGGAAGATTAATAGCCTGTAATTATAATTTGAAAGAAAATGTTAACAAATTAAAATTATACGCTGATAATCTTCGATATTAGTGCCTAAGTATTTGTTTCAACATGAAATAAAACATAAACAAATTCAAATTTGTTGCTTTGTTTTCTCACATGAGGCGATCACGCAGAGCTTGAAAGCCTTTGACCAGCTTCACGCCTCAATCTTGTTGTTATGTGTGAGATGACCCACACAGAGTTCAATCTCGCTGCGAAGGAGGTACGCTTCTCCATAGGCTTTACACATTTAATTGCTTTGTCTCTCTTCTCTCTGCTCCGTTGTTGCACTCGCAGTACTCGGATTTGAATATGATTAAAAATGAATAAAATATTTAATTGTATATTCATGTAATACAAACATTTCGAAACTCGTTAATGGCAATGTCAACACAAAATGTGGTCCTCCGAAGGTGAGGTTGTTAAAAGTTTATTTATTTTTATGTTTGATTTAAGCAGTCTTCGTTTTACGGTATTCGATTCTTTCCTTCCTAATCGTTTGTAATGTGCTTAATCCGATTATTCCAGTTATAATGAGAGCTACTGAAATCGCAATGGACTACTTTGAACATTTCTGCAGAGGTATTTATTGATTCTTGTATTGATTATTTCCTTCTGAATGTTCTCTCATCGCCAATAAGGGTTTATAAGTGGACGTAGCTCGGTTTTCGTTTTGCTATCACTCTCGATATTGTGTTGAAGAGTGTCTATTTAAATACTGTTGACATGCTTTGAAGTTTAGTCGGGTTCATTTATTTCAATAGCTGGAATCTTTACTTTTTCTATTAAATTTATTGCACAATTTGAGCTTTTCATTTAATACTTGTTTAAAATCTTATCGTCAATTGCATTTAGTTACAGAGTATTTGACCCTGAACATGCCTGCTTTGAGTATTTTTAATAATACTCCGACTGTGATAATATTTCTCTCCATATTGAACAATTGTATTCCAACTTGTCTGTGTATTTGCCTAATAATCAAGCTGTGATCAGGAGTGATGTTTTATGGTAAAAACTATCAATATCTTTAAACAGATCCCATCTCCTCAAAGTTCTTCAAACACACACCTGCGCTCTACACCAAATTGTATTATATATAATAGATATGCATTGATCTACATATTATATTGATATGCATCGCCTGCGTATGATTTGAATCTGTCTGGGGGCAAGTTTTCTAAATATATACGAGGTGTGATCAAAAAATAACCGTTATTTTCAAATTTCGTGAGTTAAGTATGTTCGATGTTCGCATTTTTTATTTTTTTTATTTTTTATTTTTTTGTCGGAACAATCTAGTAAGCGCAGCACTCAGACAGAGTATATATCCATTGTACTGCACTTAAGGTTCCCTTTTTTTCCTGTTATGTTGGTACACATGTCTGTTATATATGTTGGCAATACCAACCATTTTGGATTGTCAGTTTGTTTTTGACAGATAAAAAGGTTAGTCGTGTTTTGGTGTGCTCTTCGATTTTGTACTATTCGAAAAAATGGATCAACGAAACTGTATTCAGTTTTGTGTAAAAAATGAAATTAAATGCGCAAGGACCTTTGAAATGTTGACTGTGGCCTTTGGCGAGTCTACTATGAGCAGAACACAAGTTCAATTGTGGTATAACCGGTTTAAGGAACGCCGAGAAGATGTCAATGACGATGCTCGTCCTGGTCGCCCGAGCACGTCAACAACCGATGAAAACATTGACGCAGTGAAGAAAATGATTTTGGATAATCGTCGAATCACTATCAGAGAGGTTGCTGATGTTGTTGGCATATCGTTCGGCTCATGCCAAGCAATTTTTATGGATGGTTTAGGCATGAAACGTGCGGCAGCGAAGATTGTTCCAAAATTGCTCAATTTTGAGCAAAAACAACGTCGCATGGACATCGCTCAGGAGCTGTTTTTGGCCAAAAACAAAACCGTTATTATGCCTCAACCACCGTATTCACCGGACTTGGCCCCCGCTGACTTTTTCCTCTTTCCAAAACTGAAGACACCGATGAAAGGAAAGCGTTTTGCTACGGTAGAGGAGATAAAAGAAAAATCGAAACAGGAGCTGTTGGCGATACCAAAAAAAGCGTTTCAGAAGTGTTTCGAGGATTGGAAAAACGCTGGTATAAGTGTATTATATCTGAGGGGAATTACTTTGAAGGGGACAAGATAGTTGTTGATGAATAAATAAATACTTTTTGAAAAAATTGAAAATAACGGTTATTTTTTGATCAAGTTTAGATAGAAGAAGATTAGTTTGGTGGGGGTGGTTTCGACACTCACCCAAAGTATGGTCTCTCACTGATTCTCGCTATTTTACTTGGACTAAACGCCCGCAATTTCTCAGACTAAGGAGTGCAACACGAGGAAATCTGCCAACTATGGACACTGTACAATTTTGAGCGAAATAATACGGACGGGTCAAAGGTTAGTTAAGGCTGATTTAGAAACGGCTACAGACTACATGACTTCTACTATAGATTTTACAGCTAGAATTGCAACTCTCTATCCAACCAGGGAAGACTGAGAGTCAGGCTCTGTAACGGGTAATTCTGACATTACCATCTACACTGACGGCTCAAAGATGGAGGGTGGAATGGGGGCGGTTGTCTTCTCGGAAGGCTTGCAGGCAAGACCGTCATATCGGCTGCCTGACGCATGCAGCGCCTTTCAGGCCGAAGTCTATGCAATTACGAAAGCGGCCAGACTGATACAGAGTAGTACAATTCGACCTTCGAATATCACTATCTTTGTGGATAGTCAGGTGGCGCTTAAGGCAATATAATCCAACACAGTTAAATCGAAGTTGGTAAGTAAATGTCGTACCTCACTACTGAGCATTGGACCCCACAAGGTCTCACTTTGCTGGGTTCCCGGACATAGCGATAAAGAAGGGAATGAATTAGCGGACGAGATGGCCAAAAGGGGCTCTGAAATGGACATTGACGAAGCAGATACCTGAATACAAATCCCGATATGTGAACTGTTTAGGAACATAGATGAAGTAACTATTCCAGTGACAAATAACTTATGGACTAATCGTGACGACTGTGAAGTTTCAGGGGTCATATGGCCTGGGTCAGACATGAAGAGAAGGAAGGTTCTCTTAGGGCTCAACAAACCTGCAGTAAGGGTGCTTACGGGAGTCATTACCGGGCATTGTGCTATCGCACTACTGCCGTCGAGCGGGCTATGTAGGAGTTCCCATGATGAAGAAGAGACACAGTCGATTCATCACTTTTTATGTCAATGTCCGAGACTACAGTTGAAACGACTTCAATGTTTGGGGTCACGCTTCTTCACAAGCTTGACAGAGATAACGAAGGTGGATTTATGGGATCTTCTTACTTTCATCTGGAAAACCAAATGGTTTAATAGGGATGGTACTTCCAATGTTTACGGAAATCAAGGGTAGGGCGAGTATGCCTCCTCCTGGCAGTTTTGAAGGCAGTCACAATGGATATAGATGTCTCCGAGTGGAAGTGCTGATACTTCCGCACACGCCTTCTCAACCTAACCTAACTTAAACGCCCACAATTGGTAGTCCTGATTACTCACAAAGTCTTGCATACATCTTTAATTACATGAAAGATACGAGTATTAAAAATAAAGTTTGGAAAGTCCTACTTAGGACTGGAATCAGAGTGATCTGGAACACATTTGCTTCGAAATTGAATTATAACGCGAAATGTATAACAAATCAATGTCCCTCTTTAGAGATAGATAACTAAAGGTATACTTCGCTATATATACACAGATTGATAAGTAAATAGAGTAATATATGTATATATGATTGAGTCATTGAATCATGATACCCTGTCATTCATCCTCCGTTTATAATCAGTAGAGTGAGTTAATCTGAGTTCATCCCGTTGCTACTTAGAATAGGATCTGTCCTCTATAGTTCTCAACTGCTCAATTCAGTGTGATATTGACAGAAAATTCATTTTAATTTATTTTTATTGTTAAAATGTTGCAAATTATGTCAAAAAGTTTATTTGTAATTCACGCCTTCCAATCTTGCCTAAAACTGGTATAAAACCTTTTCTTTTCAAAAATAATTGTTCTCGTCCAATTTGATTCTAGGTCAGAATTGCAGACATGATTATATACAAATGCACAATAGACCTTTAAAACCCATGAACCGTATACACAAGTACATAAAAGTCACTTTCATTGTGTACCAAAAGTCACTTAAATGTTCAGGCGCTAAACCGGCCCAAGAAATCAGTAGCCACACATCAGCAGGGGTTCAAAGAAGTCTCGCTTAGTTTGATTGTTTCATTCGCTTCTCCCTGTTATCACTCTGCGCACATGTGTGTGTGTTTCTACTTGCAATGTGTTGCTCGTAATAATGGTGTGTGATACATTCCGGCAACATGTGTTTCTGGATAGAACAATTTATCACAATCAGCGTTTAATTTTGCAATGTAGTGCTCGAGTGGCATTGTGTGCAGCGTTTCGCATGTATGACAGATAAAGACACAACTGCGTTCTGTGGAACATTGCGACCAGGTGTTGCGAACATATGCCGAAGAACATAAACACCAAGAAGTTTCATTGGAACAGTGCTGATGCAGTTAGTTAGGCGAGTGACAACATTGAAGAGTATAAAAAAAACGCTTCATACTAAAAAGTTCGAGGGACACAGAGCGAGGTCAAGACGAAGAGTGTTGACAATCATCACTTTGTTTCTACAGAACAAACGGTTTATTGCCATTCAATTGTCTTATTTACTTAACTGTCTGCTTCAGGAATTGGGGTTCCATTAATCTAATAAGATTTCGTATAGTTCTTGCTCAAGTCTAATGCAATGACAAAGTATGAGGAGCTTTAATTGGCTGAATAGGTGATTATAATGGGTCTATATAGGCATAGGTGGTCTAAGGGGTCTAGCAGTAAAACTTATTTTTATTGGAATCATTGACTTTAAAGCTGTGTCATAAACTTTGTGTCCAAGTGTTGTTAAGATAGTGGTGTTAAGAGTAGATATTTGTAAAATCGGTGAATGAAAGGTCCCAACTCGCTCTTCGACAATCATAATTTACATATTTCATTTATCGGTCCGTTTGTACCTATGAACATATATAGTATACATTCCATTGTATTGCCTTCTTTTGATGATGTGTCTGTGAAGTGCCTGGAAGTAACCAAACGGTCATCTTCTCCAAAAAAGTATACTTGTGGATTATGTCATGCCACACCTTCTTGAGACGTTGTTTGAGACGTTGTTTCATTCATCCACTTTCCCATACAAAATACATTCGATTTCTAGAAGGAAATTTTGATATCTCACTTGGTTGAATTGCCAAATTTATAATATGGCCAAATTTATAATATTGCCAAAATTATATTGAAACGATTTTTATGGTTGCTCAATATGGATTGAGTATAAAAAATATCATATTAAATGACACATTGTCCCCAAAATAATCCTCATTTATCACAGGAAAATACTCAGTAGAATATCTGTGAATATGGAAAGCTTGGCATATATAGCATTAGAAACACCAGTGTAATTTATGAATTCCGTTGTTATTTGGTGTCTGGACACCTTCAGTGTCAGTGACTATAAGGTAGGTAGGTAAGGCGGCCACCCGAGTAGGGCGCACTTAGTCCAAAATTGACCCTTTGTGACAATAATATCTTCCATAAATGTCGACATTTCGTTGGCACCCCAAACATAGAATTTGTCATTCTGTGACGTTTCAAAATCCCATAAAGTATTCCACATCTGCTGGAAATTTAGTTCTTGATCTCTGGAGCTCTTTTATCCATGTTTCAGTGACTTTACAATATACATACGAGTAGATACTTCACCACTCGCTTTCTGTGGTAAATGATCAGTTTGTGTTATCATCAGAGACGAGTTGTGATTTGTTTTTAAAGTGGTTCAACACTGTCCTAATTCGTCAACAACTACTCCCCTTCTAAAAGCCCCCAGCAAACACAAATAGCGATAAATTGAAGAGCTTTGCCCAATCGCTCCGTATCGGGTTTGAAAGCGTAAACCAATTTGAGAGCTATTTCTCATAGTTGCGGTTTTCAGCGGTTCTTTCGAAAGGCAACGCCTGCTCAGAAATTACCGTAAGCCCGGTTGCCTCGTACAAGTATTTGAATATATTTAAATATTAATTAATTAGAAGAGGAGCATAATGAAATTTTCCACCGGTAACTGCAACTTTCAACTGAATGTTCAAAAGAGTTTTCACAATGCTGCCTAATTGTGCAATCGTTTAGCGTTCCATGAAGAATTTCATATGTTTCCACTTGAGTGATGTCAAATGCCCAGCTCCAACACAACAGAATGAATGAATGCATGGAATCGAGTGCCCAACAAAGGCATGGTGCGCAACTGAAATCCGAGAACCAGACTTTTCAGTAGCAGTTTACATTCATATCCACATCGATTGCGCGGCTGGTGTGGAATTTTCTTAACGTATGAGTATGAGGTATATTTAATACACATACTTGAGTGTTGGTAGTACCCAAAGAAGAACAAATTACAGTCGGTTTTATGCAAAGATAACGCTTTTAAGATTTAAGCCGCATGAGGCATGTTTAAAACAGAAATGAAAATAGTTTTAAGCCTGTAGGCGAATCACACTACACTGCTCAGACCAGAGAACACAGAGAAGGGAAAGTCTTTTTCGCTGCCAGCGTCCGTTGCGGACACACCACGATTTTGAGTGGATTCACCACGATTCTGAGTGGATTCACCACGATTCGTGTACAACGTCCGTCTGCTTTATTTCGCTGCTTTGCCGTTTGACGTTTATGATTCTTTTCTCTATGTTCTCTGGCTCAGACCTGCATCAGAACTGGTATATTGGGGTTTATACGATTTAATAAGAAATACAAATTAGACCTAAAACAGCTGATGTCTCTTCAAGGATACATTCTGGTACAAAATTGAAAAAATCAAACTAATATTTTCATCACGCAACTTTATTTTCAGGTTGGGGCTCAAAACTTGTTCATCCCCCAGCGTAAACTTGAAGTGCCATTGATAATATAATAGGTAGAAGAATGTTCCATAAACTCTATGGTACCATCTTCTCTATGCTACCATCAACTCCTTGGTACCATCTTCTCTATGGTACCATCAACTCTTTGGTACCATCTCCATAGCTCAAAACTGTTCCAAGAAGGTTTCAAGTGTGAGGCGTTCAATGATGCACTGATTGATGCCCTATATAGAAGGTCCAAAGTTTCCATTGAAATTTGGTTGGAACCAACTGGACTGAAAGACTTGTTCCTGAAGTTAGTTTAACGATGACAGTAATATACGTGGAACAGTTTATAATCTGGATTATATACGATGCTCATGAATTACTTTTGAGTGTAGAAATGAAATACAAAATAAAAATATTTAGAAAATTGAATTTCAAAGAGGCCACTAATCTAACTATCAAAGTCCTAAGTGGTCATCGGAAGAAGGCCAAAAGTAGATATACACATAAGCAAGATCAGGATCACTTCTTGATTTCGTTAGTACGTTTGCCTTTAATCACTGTTCGTTGAAAGCAAAGAACAATATGTGAAAGGGATACTGAGCTGAAATTTTTGACATACGTAGAGAAATTGAGATGTTTACCAGTATTTTTCGGGGAAAATCTAATCATACAAAGAGAATAGTATTATTAACAGGTACATTTTAGGCTTCTAGTTTGTACACAAAGAAAGTAGTAGTAATAGAGCAACAACGCCCATTTTCTTTCCTCCACTTTCCCATACAAAATACATTCGATTTCTAGAAGGAAATTTTGAATTCTCACTTGGTTGAATTGCCAAATTTGTAATATTGCCAAAATTATATTGAAACGATTCTTATGGTTGCTCAATCTGGATTGAACCATTCCGGAATACATCGGTTAATAGTGACACTGATGTGTTTGTGGGTATATAAGAAGTTTATTGTGAATTCTTAGTTGGATTTTAATTACAAAAGATTGGTCGGATTGAGCTTCTCAGATCACTTGATTGAATGTGCAGTAAAGATTGACATAATTCCTCATTGCTCTCATTTTTCACTTAGAAAAATGTGGATTGAAAAGGTTTCAATGATGATTGAAACACCTTTGCTTCAGTTGCAAAACAGGACTGCACCAACTAAGACCTACAAATTGTATATCAGAGGAATTGAATCGGTCATCCAATCCAGCTCTTCTTTCTATGAGATTAAAGGGCACCTTTTCAAGTAACTGTTTTCTGAATTGGTTTCTTTGCTCATAAGTTTAAATGTAGCCGCATGCAACACATCAATGCCAAGCACCAAAGCCTACCTCCAACACCGACAACAGCAAGCTGCAGTGTCGGCCTTCGGGCGTAACTGAAACTGCTGGCGCTGGCCAAATGTAAACCATCCTCCTCGAGAGTTTCGAGAAATCGATCAGAATTCGAGCGCAAACTGTCGTCCCAGGTCCAGGCGCGCCGCTTGGCTCTCGCTTGACTTTGGCTGTGACGGCGACAAGCGAGCGCTGTGTGCGTGTTGGAGGCAGTGCAAGAGGAGGTTTGATTAGTGTGACTCGCAGGGGCGGTGTCTGTGCATGATGTGTGCGCCGCACACGTCGCTAACTGTTGTGCGTAGGCTTTCGTACTGGTATTAATTGAAGCCTCAACAGAGCTCGTGGCCACTGTTGCAGTGAGTGTAACTATACTGGGCGTACTTTGGGTTGGTGGTGGTGCTGGCACTGCTGCGGCTGCGGCTGTGGCTGCCTGCGTTTGTCGTTGCTTCATCTCGCAGATGTAGGCTGCAAATTTGCCATCTATGTCATCATCGTCATCGGAGTCGTACTGGTAGCTGCTCTGTTGGCGGCAGCACCACAGGCGCCAACGACATGGCCACCGGCAGCGACAACAACGCCCACACTTTGCGGTGTGCCGTGGCGACTGTTGCTGCTGTTGCTGCCGCCGCCAGTAGCCCTTGCCGCCGACGCTGCTGCCACTTTGCACGTCAAAGGCACGTTTCGTTGTGAGGCAACAGCAGATGTAGCGCCGCCACTTGCTGCGCTTATGGCGGCGCTTTTGCTGAAAGTGCACGTCGCGCACGCTGCTGCTGCCGCTGCTGTTGCGCATGCGATTCAACGATGCATAATTAATGTTGTCATTCGGCGGTAATTGTCGCTTGGCTGGCGCAGCCAATTTCAGTGCTTTCGATTTCGTCTTTGTTTTGCCGTAATTGTGCACTCTCGGTGCACTCGCGTTGCTTTTGGACGGTTTGGTGGGCATGTCGCGCGTTTCCACAGTCGCCCCGAATACGTTGTATTGCGCATCTTTCGGTTTCTTACTTTTGTAGTTTAATATGCGCGTCACTTTTTTCATTATTCCAATTACAGTGTAGAAATCAGGTCGGACGCATTTTGGGGAGTTGCTGTGATGGACTACGCAATGGTTTATTGTGGGTTGTAAGTGGTCGTAATGTAAGAGTCACCGGTGGACAGTTGGGAGATTGATGTAGTTGTGTCACGCGATTCTGAAGTGTAAGTACAAATTTATGAAATGGCACTCGCACCATTACACAAATTAACACACGAGCAGTTCTGCAACTACAGTTGGTATAAAATGATGTCGTGCCAGAAATAATTTGTCCTCTCCTACTTTAAAGGCAATTTTCTGACAGACTAATGTGACAACTCATCTATTCAGATTAATGTGGCAACTAAGCTATCTAAGAGGGCATCGCCTCGGTCTCTGATGGTATCACAGTGAGCCATTAAGTGAGCTTTCCGTAGAAGACTGCCACTCTAACCTAAGCTAAGATATTCATAAAATAATCAAAGAAGTTTGAAAAGGTGTCCTTGCACAATCCCTACTATTTCCTGCCTTAGAGTAGAAGTGCTTGGAAGCCTCCTTCTACGGTGGTTCTAACTAACCCACTTCTATCTATCTAACCTTACCTAATCTAAGTCATTTAATGACATATCCAGAGCGGGCTGTAGAACATGTTCTACTTAAAAGAAACCTTCTGATTTAAAAATTATGCGTTCGGTTCGTTTACTTCCTTTTTAAATGTTCGATACTGGTTCTAGAACTCCTGGAACGTGGTCTCCAATATTTTGAGAATTTAAGTTACGGATAACTACATAAATTGTCGTTTGGTTTGTCAATTGTTTTATGTCGCAACATGATCGGACAATCAACAATTCTATGGAATGGGACGGTACCATTTTATCGCTTGAGCACGTTCGGCAAACGGAAACACGTTGTGCAGACCAGTGTGGACGTGACATATATTGCAATTGGGTCAGTCAGTTAATGACATATACAAAAATGGAGATCATTCAAAGATGATGTTGATCAGTTTACCACAAAGAGGCGTAAAGTTTGAGGAACCATTTCTTTGCAGGATGAATTATGGATGGATATATTACACATGAGCAAAGTTTCACTATCGGTGATTATTTCACTTTAATTCTTATGAAATCATTTGAAGTTCAAAAATGTAAAGTAACATTGATTTAAACAAGTCGTGATTCTTCACAGTTTGCTCTCTTTTGCAGGAATTGGAAATCGTTACTTTTGATATGACGTGAAATAGCCGCATCAAGTGAGGTAACTACTTAAACTATCCACAACTTTTTCTGTCAACGATTGCTAGTTTCAGTTCGTTTCAAAATAGCTTGATCACTCGTTGCTGTTATTTCTCACCTCTGCTAAAAGTAACGATTTGCAATCATTGTGAGGAAAGGAAGCTGTTAAGTACTTCGCTGTTACTTTACATATTTGATAACGAGTACTTCAAAGTAAACAAGGGAAGCATCGATCGGAGTCACTGTTTGAAATCAAAGTGATTGAATGGTAGCAATCACTGAGAGCTGAAAATCACTGAATGCTCATTTCTAGTACATGGTATGTTAAACAAAGTGGTATTTTTCTTTACTATATAGATACATTTTAGTTTCTTTATAATTCTATGCCCCTTATAGTGTCAATATCTCATATGATTTCCCAATCTCAGAACATGAAGTGTGATTAATTGCCAGTAAATGAGGTCGTGACTTTATTTTTTTTTTGCATTGCTCATTGGGATACTAAAATTTCCTAAAGATGTGGTGTGCGGTCAAATGTCCCACTAACTACCCATATCTGCTCCATACAATCATGTAGAAAAAGTCTTTTATTTATAAATTTTATTATCAAAAATATTCAACATAAAGAAATTAGTGATCATTCCCCATTATCTTGGATAGTTAGTTGTCAGAGATGAGTATTTCAGCACTGGCTCTGGACTAATTTCATATCTGATTTATTTGACTAAACTAATCATTGAAGCCTCCAACATTGTATGTAATGTGATCCTATAATTTTGTATGAAATTTCTTCTGAAATAATACAGATCCTTCGAAAATGACTGGCTCCCTACTACAAAAAGCCAACAATGACACGATTTATGTATAGGTAAATTGCACATGGCTGAGGTACGCTATTTAAAATGTCGCTTGTGATCTTCGTAAGTTACATATTGTTGTCCAATTCTCAGCAGTCTCAGCACATATTGTTCGCTTTTATGACACTTCCAAGTAAGGTTCCATTAGTAACATCGCATTGTAACACTATAATAGCAATCTCTTGACACTACATTCCTGCGGGAAGTTTATGATTTCCCTACCTACTTCATAGACCGATCAAATGACACATTTTTGCCTGTTTGCTTCCATGCCTTAAAATACGGTTTCGCCTAATGGAACCTAAAGAAAATCTACATTTCATACAGCGGTAGGTAAAATCTGCATTCTACTCGTGTAATTTTTGTCTACCTCCTATACCTGTGCTGCCAACATTGCTTCGCTGTAGGTCCAATCATTTCTTATAAATTTAAGCAACATTTAAATGTGTTTAGGTAGCATTTTGTTGAGGAATTTATGAGTATAACGTATCATAGAGTCTGGGGTTCTATAAGGGCACTGACTGAGAGAGAGAGAGAGAGAGAGAGAAAGAGAGAGAGAGAGAGAGATAATTTAAAGACTTGATAGTCTGGCAGAGACTATTAGAGGTGGAAATCTCTTATTGTATTGGGCACTGTACCTGAAAATATACCCTCAGTTAGAGAAATAAGTCTCATGTTTCAGAGATTGCACTCAGAAATGATACAAACTTGTAAGAGTAAAGAATAAAAACGAAAAGTCAGCTACTTATTCTAGATTTTTATCCACCTTTAGTGTGGAGAAGGTTATTTTTCTTCCTAGTGCTCTATTTGTATAATATCAGGAATGAGTTATAATACACTGCAATGAGGATAATGGATGGAATAATGGATGGAATAATGTATGGAATAATGGATGGAATAATGGATGGAATAATGTATGGAATAATGGATGGAATAATGGATGGAATAATGGATAGATTTTGACATAAAAGTCGAATGACTGAATTCTTTTTATTCCTGATTGGAAGAGGTATAGAAAAGTAGGGGACCATTTCACCAGGTTACAGTCAAGTTATCACATCACTTCATATTTCTTATACAAAACCATGAAGAAACCGTTGATGATTTCAGAGGAGGTTCGGTCACTGAAGGTTTAGGTCAGCACTGCAAATTCCATATTTGTGGTAGATCAAATAATGCTCTACCAATTATAAATATTTATATGATGATTAAAAGAAAAACAAATTTAAAATAGGTTATCTTAGGTTTTTATTATTTGTATTCGAACTACCAGACTTGGAGGTTTTATTATTGGAGTATATAATCAGGCCTTTCCTGGCGGTGTCCTTGCGCTGACTTATCACCATCCCAAATAAGGGAACTTTTTAGTCAGTGCTTGAACGGCGCCACACCGTGGTATCACAATGGGCCATTAGGTGTGCTCAAGTGTGCTTTTGGCAAACTGGGGGGCGGCCACTCCTACCTAACCTAACCTAATCAGGCGAACACTGTGGGGAATATGAGAGATTAAACCCATATTCAAATCATCGCGGTCTGAAATATTTTGTGGAGAAACATGACTTACAAGAGTTAAGAAGCAAACGGAACAAGTCAAAAGAATTCAAATTTGTCTGGAGTTGTTGCTTTCCATGGTAAAAATGTTCGATTGAAAACTATCCACAAATCGTGATAGATCTGCCAATTATGTGGCACAGTGACCACAGATAGATAGAAAGATATATATTTAAGGGTGTTATACACTGCGACCTGAAAGATCTATTGTGATGCCCTATTTATTTGAAAGATGAGGATAGTCTATAAATCTATAAATCTTCTGTCAGGTGGCTGGAAAATTGACTTCATGTTTGTCACGCATCTTCCATGATTTTCGTTCTTATGATTTAAGCTATTTCGCACAGAGTAATGGTGAATTTAAGGACACTGGGGTTACTGAGGCTGCCTTTGTCTAAGACTGCAGGTAGGAAGTATGAAACTGTGTCATGTGCGAGAACTCAGCGTTTCAAATTTAAAACCAATAACTTCCCAACGCTGAAAATTAAATTATGTACGTCTCGGCTGTAGGTAGGTGACTCGGAGTGTTGGCAAAGCGGCGAAAGAATCACGAATTGTAGGCAAAAAATGACTGTCTCAGCTGAAGGTGAACGAATACAAAATGTATGCAAATGTGCTTGAGTGGCTACAGTTGTCGTTTCTGTTGTTTTTGTTGTTGTAATTTTTATGACCATGTCGCGTTTCTTTCTACCGCTTTTCGAGTCTGAGCATAGCGAATGCTGTTGTAAACCACTCAACATGAATATGTATATGATGGAAGAGAAAAAAGCACTTTCACTTGAAAATTCAATTTAAAATTGATTTCTATCGATACGGAATGCAGCGAACATAACCGACAAGTACCGTTAGACGCGATGTACTGAAGCGACTTGGAATTCTGGTCAGTAAACGAAAAGACCAAGGCATTTCCCATTAATTTAAGAATCATCTTCATCATCATCATCATATTCAGAACGCATAACTCTCTCACTAGAATCGAGGCACGAGTTGACGTGACTTGAAGTGCTCGCTACGGGGTAGTATGCTAAAATTGATAATTAATGCAACAACAACAATAAAAACAACAACAATAACAACAATAGAAATGATCCATATCGTAAGAGAGAAATAAATTATGGCAATATATTGGGACACGGTTGGTCGGCTCGGAGCTCTGTGGGGCAGTATTGTCACCCCAAGTGTCAAAAAGGTTAATTCAATAAATTGTGGCGTGGCTGTTGGCATTCGCAGTTGTTGCTCTTATTATTATTATTATTAATTTAGGCAATTGAGTAAGTGTAGTAAGCAGAAAAGATTCTTTTCGAGTCAGTTCAGTAGGGGAAGTCTTGGAGAGTTTCGAAATAGATGTGGCAGAATAATTACGGAAATCTGCCACTACGTTTATGAGGGCCGAATAACTGGGCGAATATAATGAAATGTATTAAAACGAAATAAAGTTAAATTACGAGAATAGGAAACAAGCACTTCAGACAACAACTCTGTTGTTGTTGGTCAGAGTGAGCACACCTACACGCTGGAGGTCTACCAAATTGAGCTGTGAACTCTGGCTGTGGTACTGCTCTGGTCTGCTCTGGTCTGCTTTTTGGTCTGCTCTGGTCTGCTCTGGCAGCGTGATACAATTTTTGTATTCTGCTTTGAAGCATTCGCTTCATACGAATACAGTTAACTGACCTTGATTGGACTCATTTTGGGGCACACTACCACATCCGTCTCTCATTTGCGGCCAGTCATTCATTCAGTCAAAGCACCAACAGAACAGGTTTCCGATAGATCTTAGCAGATCTGTTGTGATATAACTGGAGTTCAAGTTCGTTAGTACACTGGCGAACAACTCGTGTGATGACCCACAATTTTTACGAGGCCAGAGATGAAGGCAGATACAGTGTACGACGATTAATTAAGTTCGGAGGTATGCGAACACTTTCATTGTGGAGGCTGTGCTCCAAATTGACATGCAAGCGCAGCTCATTGGAACGATTGACTACATTCAACATTCAAATTAAACAAAGCAACATTAAAACTTGTCATAATAATCTGTCGATTAGTGGAACTTTCAAAAATTCCCCAAACTCGTGCATATTTCATTAAAAGAAAGCAACGACTTTTATGGTTGTCAGTAATTGCTTCCATTATGGTGCGTGCGTTTGTAGTTCCCATATCACAACAAGCTCCGCAATTTCACAAAAATTGTTTACTTCACTCTGCAAATGCCGTGACAATCTGAAATTCAGTTTTTCGCAGTTACCAAATTAAATCTGCTATCACGAACGCTTCCCCAACTCCTTATCTGCACACTAGATAAGCGTTGTTTTCCTCTTCAACACACAGTTTAACCGAACAATAACAAGCACACATCCTTTGTGGCGTAGATAGCGGGTAGTCAAAGGCGGTGGAAATAAAGCGTACTTCAAGAGGCGAAATAGTGGATTGTTGGCCTTTTGATGCGATGTCGGAATTGTGGTCTTTATGCCCTGTCAGGTACGGAAAGACTTGTCAAGTTGTGAATCATGAAGGAAGGAACAAACAATCGAGTATATAAAATGTTCAACTATTTAGATATTTCGAACGATATGCATGGGTTGATTGAGAACAACTCAAACTTGGCACAAACAAATCGTAAATCATTAAAAATTGCGCTGTGAAGCCACGAATATGGAGGAAAGTGCAAAATTTACAAAGAAAATGTAAACTTTTTCCAATTCTCTTTTAAGAAGAATAGAAAAAATATCGAGAATAATGGAATAAATAACTAATAAATAAGTAAATGAAGGAGTTACTACAGAGAACATTTAAAGTTAATTCATGGAAAATCAAAAAGGGATGTCGTTCAACGGAAATTAATCTATAAATAAGTAAATGAAGAAGTGAAAACAGAGAAAATTTTAAGTGGAGGAGTAACAAAAAGGAATGTCGTTCAACGGAAATTAACACATAAATAAGTAGTAAATAAGTTTATACATGGTAAATCAAAAGTCAACCGAATCTCCAAAATTTTTCTGGAGTCTTTTAGTACCCACATTCACGACACTATCAAATCTTTTCGTTAGATCAGAAATTTGACCCAAGTTGTAGACTCATTTAATGAAGTGCCCACAGTGGCGTTTATGGGAGGTAGAAGAGTCCTTACCCAATTATGGAATGACCAGATAATCATGTGAATCTTCATATGGTTATCTGGTCATCTGCTCTGGCAAAGTTTCATTAAGATATGTATTTCAGGGGGTGCAAAAAGTTGGAGGTTCGAGACGGATCGACGAACAGTTAAAACCAATGTGACTCAGAAAGTGAGGCTGATCATTTGTATATGAGTATATAGTTGTAGATGTCCACATCTACCATGCCCCTTATGGATATTATAAAACAGCAAAAAATTTTTACACTCTTTCCTTCTTTTTAAGAGCAAATTAGGAAATAAAGGATAATAAAAATGACATAATAATAAAAGACAAGCAAAACATTTTCCAGAACTCTTTGAGCGTTTATATAAGTTATGGAATACTCGCAGAAAATCGGTTCAATAGTTGGTCAGAATCGGTTCTCATTGGAATTTGTAAGTAATGTCATACATAATTGTAAGAAGGGAAATTTCAACACTGGCCAAACTCACAAGCTCTGGAGGCAAGTTCTCACTAAGGCAACATATATCCTTAGCGTACTACGAGTAAAATTATCCTTATCGTACTACGAGTAACGAGCGACATTTGCTCTCCATGTGCCAAAAACTGTCTGTGAGTGAATAGGATGGGATGACAAAAGTGAGAGAATCTAAGCAAAATGAGCACATTACCCGTAAGCATACGGAGTAGTCCATATGGGAACAACTCTTATGGCGAGGGATCATCATCAAAGAAAACTTCTGGATTATTCGGAGTTCGGTCTCCTAATTTTTAGGTACAATTTTGAAACTAACTGGGATGTTAACCAGGATCAACCAGGATGATTGGCACTTTGTACAGAGAGCTTTAATGAAGCGGTCGGCATAATTTTCACAAGACACTTAAACCACTTTTAACTTGGCCAACTACTCTTAACAGTAAATATTTCTGTGTTCTGCTCTTCACAACGGTAGGAATGAAATATAATTTAAATAATAAAATTAAAATAAAATAAAATAAAATAAAAGCTCACCATTGGACGTATTCAGACGCTTCCGGGCATCACGTTTCGAGTACAGAAAGTGCTGCAGCCCCAAACTGGTACTTGACTTTTTGGCGCTCAGGGAAGCGCTCGCCCGACTTGCCAAGCCCGGAGAACGGTAGCGAGCACTTTTCGCACTGCTCGTCGGCGGCGTGAAATTCAGAGCGTTCTGCGACTTGGTCATGGGGATCGAGGTCGTAGCAACTGGCGCCGCACCCAAACTGGATGTGGACGTAGGCAAACGCGGTAGTGAATTCGTGCTCGACACTTGAGTGGCGCCAGTCAGGCTGCGTGGCAGCGTAGAGCGCGACCCAAATGCACCCTCTTCGGATGAATCCGATTCGTATATAGCATCGGGTACACTTGAACGACGCGCATCCTTCGAGTCGGTTGAGGAGACCCAGGGCTTTTCTGGCGCAGCCTCCAGCTCGTGGTGGCGTTCGTCGCCACCGCCAATGCTGCCGCAGGAACGCACGCGATCCAACTGCTCCCGACTCAGACTCTTGTGGTTGAACAACAAATCACCTGCCGAACGACGCTTTGCCACGGCCAAAGCGGACGCAGACGATGAGTTGTCGCGATCAAGTTGACTGAGCTTCGTTCTGGAATCGCCATTAGCCAGTAATGCCGACTCAAAACTGCCGCGCCACGAGAAGCGCTCGTAATCGCTAGCCACGCCGCATTCTTCGCCTGCGGTATCGCTCACACCACTGCTGGATTGGTGGTGGTGTGGCCGTGTAGGAGTACTGCTGCTGCCGCTGCCACCGCTGCAGGCAGCCGATGTAGAGGCTGAGTCGAGCAGCAGATCGTGTGATTTGCTGCGCG
Source organism: Clusia tigrina (assembly GCA_920105625.2). Lineage (NCBI taxonomy): Eukaryota > Metazoa > Arthropoda > Insecta > Diptera > Clusiidae > Clusia > Clusia tigrina. The sequence goes on from OV050031.1 coordinate 208,465,361, forward strand.
CCAGGTTGTTCGCGTCTTCCTGCTGTTGACTGAGCTTGTGCTGGTGATACAGATGGTGATGCTGGTACTGAGCACCGGCTGTGTACATGTACTGGCCGCGCACAGATTTCGCCTGCCCACTTTCCAGCTGATTGTCGTCCTCGTCTTCGGTTGTCGTAGCCGATATCTTGGCCTGCAGCCGTTTATGATGGTAGCGTTGTGGGGGAATGGGCGAATTTGTACCGTGGGAGTCATTGCCGCTGCTGACTTCGTGCATCAGTGCCACCAGGCGGGAACCGATGTGCTGCATTACCTTGGCGAACAGTTGTGGAGATCGTTCAGCACTCTGGGTGCTTCCCGTAGAAATTTGGTCCTCTTCCATAACCTTTTTACTGCAGCTCGCGTCCAAGTTAGGCTCTTCGGCAGCCGCGGCCACGGCCACGGGGGAACTCGATGCACTGGGATTTTGTGTGTTTTCTGCTGCAATTTTTGAGAAAGAGGCCACCAGTTTCTGATAAACTAAGGCGGTATCGGGCTTTAGGCCGTGTGCCTCGTCCAGCAAGCCACCATCGCCCATATCCCCCTCTTCGTCCACCTCGAATTTGTTAATAATCTGTTGACAGCTGGCCGAAATCTGCTCCTTCAGTTCGCTCTTTCTACGGTTGCTGCCTTCTAGGTCGGAGCTGGTGTAGTCCGAGGAGTCGCATGAGTCTGACCACGCATCTTCACTACTTAAATACTCCACTATTTCGCGTACTTGTTCGTCATTGATACCGGGCACAGTCTTCATGAGGCGCGTCAATTCGTTTTCAAAATAGGCCAATTGTGCTGGGCGGGACTTCATGCGTCGTACGGAAATAGGAGTGGTTTGATTTGGCGTAGGCCCCTTGGAATTATTGGCTGAGCCAAGATTCTGCTGAGCATTGGCGGTAGCCACCACCAAGGTTTTAAAGAACTGCCGCATCTTGGACATCATGAGATTTGTCTCCTCGTCAGAGCTCCAATTATTGAAACTATCTTTGCGTACAAGGCCGGAGTTCGTCGTTGGTGGCGCAGGTGGTTTCTTGGTGAGTCCATCGGATTGTAAAGCAGACGATTGTGGCGCCATGGTAACGACCAACTCCGGAATGTTGTGTGATGTGGATGGGGCTAGTAGAGGCGCCTCTTTGTCTTCTTGGATTTGTTCGAGAGGCGTGGGTGATTTAGCGCGGACTTGCAAGGTGACAGCACTGGTTTCATACTCTGGTGCCTTCAGTAAGTCATCATTACTGCCCACAAATCCACTATCACGGCTGTGGTGCTGCTGTTTCTTGGCTTGGGCACTGCTCATGAAGCCCGGAGTGGGCGTGCGGCATTCGTTGTTTGAGGTGGACAATTTGTTTAAATCTTCTGTGACGTCGTGCAGCTTTTTCTCATCTAACGAATCGTGACGCTTGCGCACCTGCTTTTTCCTTTTGATGGTATCACCGGCGGCGCTATCAGTGCCTTTTTCACCCGCACTATTAACGTGTATAACCGTCTCGTCGCAATCCTCGGACTCCGAAGAGTCCATCATGTCGCCCACACTGCTGCCTAACATATTCGTCTCCAGAGAATCATTTCCCAGCGATTGCGAATCGACGAGTAAATTATCCAGAGAGGAGTTGTGCGATCTCGGTGTTCCACGAGCGCGCACCAATCGTTTACGCCGTTGACTGGGACTGGGGTGTCCTTCGCTGTCACTGCCCACACTGCCACTCTCATCAGATTCCTTTTTCTCACTCACATTAAAGCCCATGAAGCCCGATAGGAAATATTTCTCTAACCTTGATGAGGCCAGTTCCGATGCACTGTCATGAACAGGTTCTTCGGGAGCACCCAATGAATCCACGCCCTCGGAACACTCACTGCTCACTTCTGAAGCAGTATCCTCGCCACGTGTATCAATCGAGCTCATGACTTTGCCATCGCCCAGACCGAAGAAAAAGTACTTCTCCAAGTCCGAGGCAGACAAACGATTATGGTGATTAATCGTACGTTGGCGTCGCCGCTCCACTTCATCCAACTCCTCATTATCGTTATCACGCAACGAAGCCACCTCACTTTCTTCACAACTTTCCTCGACGATCGTATGCAAAGTGAAATCTATGGCCGAACGATGATAGCCACGCAGCTCTTCTTCACGGTCAATAAAGAGACCGCAGGCAGATATGGAGTCATCGCCATCGATGCTTAAGTCCTCGGAGTCCGATGCGGTTGGTGTGGTTTCGTCCTCGAATTCCTCATCGGGCTGACTGACCTCTTCTACCCAGGAATCATCGTCGGCAAGACCGTCTTCCAGGCAAATCGCAGGTAATTTACTTTTTTCCAATGATTGCGCCTGCGCGTGCGCATGCGCCGCGTCGACGACGCCGCCATAACCATAATCATCGTCGTATTCCTCATTAGAAATCTTTTGATCTCTCAACAGGTCCACTGCATTCACGCGATATTGAGCATTATTTATCTGATGTTGCATTGGGGATAACCGCGACGTCACTTTAACGCCAATGACATCGGGCCTTGAGTCATCACCGCGCTCGCCAAGTCGTTTGTTCAGATCGTTCACATTCGCGCTTAGATTATTATTCGTTGTGGTTGTTGTCGTTGTTGTTGTTGTTATATTTTGTTTGTTCGCTGCCTGTGTTGCTGCACTGCTTTGCTTTATGCTTGACATTTCATAACCGAGCTTAATAACACTACCACCAACAACAACACCACTGCCACCAGCAGCACCACTGATGCCAGCAGCGCCACCACTACCAGAGCGACTGCGAACGCTCACCACTTCTGCATTATCATGTGATTGCGTTCCACGTGTCGCAGGCTCCACTGTTGCTGCACTGGTGGTGTTGGTAATCAGATTCGACGATGTTGATGTTGTTGTTGTTGTTGTCGTTGTCGCACTATCGTCACTGTTGTTGTTGTCTTTCGTAATCATCACTAGACTGCGATACTTGGCCGAAAGTGAATTGGGCGAACCGAAATTTGTGGGTTTCGAGCGCGCCGAGGGTGCGGCGGTGGCGCTATACGAGTAATTGGGTGCGTGCCGTGCATTCGCCCGTTTATCGGAGCCACTATAATTATTCTCAAAGCTGTCTTTGTTGAACATTTCATACCCGAACACGTCGTCGATGTCGACTTCTGCGCGTTGGTCACTTTCGTACACTTTTGAACTGAATTCTTTGTTTTCGAACGCTTTGCCACCTTCACATTCACTTCTTGCACTGAGCTCACTTAACACTCGGCCGTCTCGCTTCTGCACCGTACCGTAATGGCAGTCGTTGTCGCTGTCGCTGCTGTTGTCATTGGCGTCATCATCATCAACACCGCCAGCGTCTTTATCGCTTAACATTTCATTTTCAACTACTCGCTTCAAGTTAGCCAATTCGTTAGCGGACTCTGCTGCGCAAAGAGCTTTATTGCTCAGAGACTTAACATTCGAGTTGGTTGACGTCGCCGCCGCTGTCTCTGCCTCTGCCTCTGGCTGTTGTTGTTGTTGTTGTGGCTCTGCAATCTCTGTTGCTGTTGGCTCTGCATCACTGATTATGCTTGCTTCGCTCCATACCTGTTTGCGCTCTTCAACAACCGCTTGAGCAATTTGCTCAGGTGTTTTACGGTTTTGCTCACTTTCGGTGTATATTTTTGTTTGTGGCGTTGTTGTTGTTGTTTTAGATAGATTCATTGGCTCCAGTAAGTCCATGAAATATTCGGAGAGTTCAGTCGTTTCGTATGCTTCGTTGAACTGTTCGTTCAGTTCTAGCCAACGTGGTTGTTGCCTCCGCTGTTGTTGTTGTTGTTGTTGTTGTTGTCCAGCTGTTGTGCTATACTCTACCTGAGCATTGTTTAACTGTGTATCTTCAAAGGTAGTGGTGGCGTGTTTACGACCACCACCACTACCATTATCATCACTACCGCTTCTACCACCAATTCTGCTCTCCACTAATGCTGTGTTTATACAATTATCGCTAGTTTCGTTGTGTTCCCCTGTTTCGCTTTCATCTTTTCCATCAGTTCCATCATTGTTCACGTTTTTATTTACCTCGTAATTATCTGATTGTGTGCTTTGTACGCTCTGTCCGTGTGTTTCTTCATTACAATGCTTCGCGTGAGTATTCTTGGAAGCGCATATGCTACCAACTGGTTTGCGTTTACCTGTCGTTCCTAACACGTTTCGTTCCAACACCGCTGGCTGCTCTTGCTGTTGTTGCCGTTGCTGCTGTTGTTGCTGTTGCTTCTGCTGCCGATGTTCAGTGGTGCGTTCACTGACAAGTATTTCCACTTTTGCTGTTTCCTCATGTTGTACTTTGTTTGCAAATTCGTTGTATGTCTTTTCGTTCTCTGCTTCCTTACTAGCTTCCTCTTCTTCTTCTGCTTCTTCGGTTTCTTTTGTTGCTGCTGCCGTTGTTGGTTCTGGTTTGTTTGCTGGCTCCTCAGTTTCGTTAGTGCCGATTGTAGTTTGCTTACCTGTTTTCCGGCTATTTTTAGACTTTTCCATATCGCACTCGTACTGCTTCAGCTGCCGCTGCTGCTGCTGCTTCTGGGTTACCCTGTCACCGCCGCCACTGTTCGCTTGCGTTTCATCGCTGTTTACGCTTGCCTGCACTTCTGCCTCGCTGCACTTGAGTTCAGTTGCACTTGCAGCCGACTCGGTGCAATTATTTATTAAATGATCGTGGTTAATTTCTTCGACATCTTTGCGCAGCTTTTGCAATTTCAGCTCAAGTTCCGAATTTTGTTTGCTCAGCGCCAGCAGGCGATTCACATCGTTCGATATGCTGTGCAGCTCCTCGCACACTTCTTGCGTATCCATTGGCAGATTCAGCGGCTCCGCGGCACCGGAGCTGTCTGCCGCACTCACTGGAGCATCCGAAATTGTTGTTGCATTGGCGAAAATTTCTTTTCGTGTACTTAATTGCTCTAATTGCTTCGTATGCGGCCTGCTAATTGTGTTTTGTAGCGCTTCATCGTCGCTCGGATTTGCTCTTGCCACTTTCTTGCTAACTGTGCCACGAGCACTTGGCAGCTTCTCCACCTGCTCGTCGCTTAGCACTCGTCTGATCGCATTTAGCACGACACCCCCATTATCGTCGTCCGTAATGCCGCCGACAACAATAATGCAATCGGCAATCTCAGCGGCGGCGGTTGCCACATATTTTCCATTGTCGGCGTTGCATTCGCGTTCGCTTTCATCGCCATCGCCATCATCGCCATCGCCATCATCGTCGCTGGTTGCATTGCTATTCATATCATTACTCTCACTTTCGTTGGCGGCGGCTGCTGCGACATTGTGCCCGCGTGCCGCTGCTTGATATGCGACTTTATTTCTGTGCACTGCCACCGCGGCACCTTCCTCATTAATCTCCTTTACATAATTGAGCACAATGCCACAATCGGTGCGCTCCGTGTCGGTGTCATTGTCGGAGGAGTCTTCGAGATTGGCATCCGACGACTGTGAATCAGTCTCACTTGAGGAGCCACCGCGGCGGACGCGGGGCCCAGCGTGCCGATTGACCACAAACACCTTCGAAAAGTGTCGTTTCTTGGGGCGACGATCGGCAATTGTGCCCGTGTCATCAGTGTCCACTGACTCGGAACTGGAACTGGACGAAGAGTTTCCGGTCGTCGAGTTGCTGTCATGGTCTTTCGTGGATGTAGTCGAACTGCGCGAATGGGGACGCGATCGCGAGCGGGATCTACCGGCATCCTCGTCGTCTAAATGGCTCACGATCAGCTCATCTATACCGGCCACACTGGCGATATCGTAGCTGCGCTGCACCGATTTGCGCGCACCCGAGCCACCCTTGCGTTTGGTGTACAATTTGACTTTGCCAGCCGCCGCGCCCGCCGGCGTACTGGCGTCATCGCACACACACTCCGGTTCACTAGCGACCGACTCGATTTCCGACACGGATGCAGATGCAGACGACGATGAGAACACATTCTCGCTCTGTAGATAGCCACCCGCCGTCGATGCGTCGCTCTTCAATTTCCCAATCGATATCATTGAAGTATTTTTACACTTAGGTGGGGTGGAGCCCTCGCCTGTTGCCAATTCGAAGAAGACTATTTCTTTTTCTGTTTCTGCTGCTGCTGCTGCTGATGCGGTGTCTGTTGTTGCTGTCGCCAGCACCGCTCGTTTAGTTCTTGTTATTGTTGCAGTTGCACTTTCAACTTTTTTTACAAATTCTTCACCATTTGCGCTGCTTGTTGATTTTTCTGTGTTTCCTTCTAGTTCGGTTGCGGTGGCAGACGTACAAGTGCCGTAGCTTTTCCGAACTATGTTGTCGCCGACAGAAACATCTCTGCAATTGGACCTGCATGGGCCAGCAACACCATACGTCAAACTAGTTATTGCCGGAGCAGTGGGACTTGCAGCTCTTTTGTATTGATTTATTTTGCTTGCCGTTTCTTTGCCGCCTGGTCTTGGCTGGGTCTGGGGCTCAGATGCTGATGTTGGTGCTACTTCTGGTGCTATTGCTGCCGCTGCTGCTGCGCTCGATAGTTGATTCGCCAATGTTGTTGCTGTTAGTTTTTCAGGTACTTCATTTTCAAAAGTTGTTTGCTTGGCGGTGACTGTGGTGGTGGTGGTGGCGGAGGCTGCGGTGTTCGTGGTGCTGCCAACACAAGTATTGGTAATGGCCAGCGCCGCCTGTGCGGATCTGTAGACTTGTTTGTTGTCTGGAAGTGTTTGTTGCTTGAGCAATTCGTTTGCGGCCGTGTTTGCAGCCTTTGTTACAGTTTTCGTTGAGGCATTACAAGCTTCTAAAATACAAGTTTCGGGCTTATCAGCATTTCGTTCGATATCACACACACGCTTATCGTATTGGGGACCACAATTGCTATTGCCAGTGCTCTGGCTGGGTCGCAATGACGTCTGTTGTACTGTGGGCGTTTCGTTCTCAAGTGTTCCACGCAATTGTATGAAAACGTCACGATCCGTCTGACCAAATTCACGACTTAAACTCGACGACGGTTTTGTTGTTACTAACGTTGGAGTATCGCGCGCCGCTGCCTCAAACTCTTCGCAGTAGTTGTAGCTGGTTTGGTGGTTAGCGGCGTCATTATCGGTCGACGCCGTAATTGTGGTGGAATCGTCGTTGCTCGACTGAGTTGCGCTGTTTGTGCTGTTTGCGCTGGAATATGTTGTTTTGTGGTGGTGGTGCTGGTGGTAGTGGTACGGTTTGCAATGCTGTTGTTGCAGCTGCTGCTGCTGTTGTAGTTTCGGTTGTTGGTGGTTGTACACAGCTGGCTTTGTCATATTGCTGAAGTCGCTTACACTGCTGGCCAGTGTCTCCAGACTGCCGGCAATAGTGGTGCCATAGCCTGACGACGAGCAGTGTGAGTGGCTCATGCCAAGCGAGTAGGTCGAAGCGCTAAGCTCCGGCGTGGATGACTTGAAACCGGCCCTGGAAAAACGTGACAGCAGATTTGAGGCTGCCATATTGTCCTCGCCTAAATTGCTGGCCATTTGTTGGTAGGTGGTGGACATGGCATCCATTGTGGCCGCATTGGAGTAAGCGGCGACTACAGCGGCTGCAGCTGCCGCTTGTAGGTTGCTCGTTGAAGATGCGTTTGACGTCAAGTTCGGAGCAGCCGAACTCCACAGTTTCTGTATGGAGGCGCATAGATTTTCATCCTTGTTAAGACCACCCTCTCCACTTGGGGCCACCTGGTGGGAGCCCAATAAAATATCGTTGGGATGCCAGTTCTGAAAAGCAGCCATTGGCACAGGTATCGGCACCGGCACCGGTATGGGCACATATTGCGGTTGTGGTGTTTGAGCATTCTTTGTGGCTTTACCGAAACCACAACTGCAACCGCCACTGCCACCCACACCGCTCTTCGGGCTGGCAGTGGGACAAGTGTCTGATAACTTTGGCGAACTGTGCCGATATGGCTTGTGCTCCTTACTCAATAAGCGGGTTTTAATGCGTGTCTTCATACTCAGATGCTGCGGACGTCCCGTCGATCTTGTCAGATAGCCGTCGGAGCTGGTTTGCGAAGAACTTTCTCCCTGCATGAAAATCTCTTCATCGGTGCCGGTGTCACTTTCCCGTATTTTGGGGCAGAAGATGAGCTGCTTGCGATAAAGCAACGGCGAATCCATGGGAGAAGTTGTGCTGTCACTCGACTTGAAATCGCGTGACTTGCGTCGAGCCACCAGCGGCGACGGGCAGGGGGAGTAAAATATTTGTTTGGTAATGGAGCCGCTGCAAATCATCGACGGTTCAAAATAGTCCCAGTCGCAGTCGTCTATTGTGATGCTGCTGCAGTTGTTCGTGGACGACGTGGTGGAGCTGCTGTCCTCAAACTCTTCGTCTTTGCAAGAGGAGGAGTCGGAATTGATGAAGACCAGCTTAAATTCATCGGCGTCCACGCTGTAATGTTGGTGATTAATTGTGATGGACTTAAATTCCAATTCGGAGGAAGTTTCCACATCGCACGCATCTAGATGTGAGAAAGATGGAGCAGCGCATTGTTAGATGCAGGTAAATTAAGTGTTAGTTGCGTTAGTAGACTTTGTTAGATACTTAGATGCCAACACCAACACCGCTACCAATATTATTACGAGGATTACACGTGTTACTACAATTGCTACAATGATTAAATGCGAGTACGCCTACAAGAGACTTCCGCCAACGTTCAAGCACCCTCTCAGCTACGCGGCAGGAAGTTGCCGAATTGAGTTAGTTCAAAGCAGGGCTTTGCCAATAAAAGCATTTAATACGCGTGTACGCATACAATTCGTCCTTTGTTCCCCTTCTCCTAAGCATACAATCTTCAAAAGTAATCACATCACATATACCCACACACACACCCACACAAATACACACTCAGACACACACACCCACACAACACACACACAAACACACAACACACACCCACACAAACTCACTCATACTCACTGATTCAGTCAGTTATACAAAAATTGAGTTGTTATATTCCAGCTGCATACAAACCAAAGAAAAGGTTTGCACCCAAAGCCTAATATGATTAAGGGAAGATTCCTTTAAGTGTGCGCACACAATAATGCAGAGCACACAAAAGGGCAGAGTTGCCGAAAAACACGAAGGAAGTGGGCAAGGAGCGCACAAAGGTACGAGTTGCGAAAGGAAAGGCACAAAATTAAAAAGTAATCATAACGAAAAGGCAAATGGACAGACGGGCAGACGCTCTGCTCCGGCCACAGGCCTTGCAGGACCTACGCAAAAAATGTAATTTCAGGCTGCCTAAGTACGTGGGCGTGAGTTGTTAGCAGTGGTGTTAACACGTGTTATATTGATGAATGCTACTTGCAAACACACGTAGTTATCTAAGGATTACAGAGAGCCCAGTGCAAGTGGCAGCGAGCGAGGTGCTTCAAGTGTCGGTGTAGGCGGAACTGGGCTTATTAGCACACAATTTACTGCAGCAAATTTTTTCATTGGTTTAGTAAATTCTTTCTCAACTCTTTTGGAGTGACTATGGAAGTATACTTGAATTTAAGTGGAAAAACTGTGGGAAATCGGTCATGAAGTGGGAAATAGGTGACTTTCACATCCTGCCTGGGTGTAAGATGATGATAGAAATAAAGTATAATAAAGGAAATAAAATTCGATAAAACGTATTGCAAAAAAGTATGTCCAGCTGAAATTTGCTGTCTAGTCTTCTCTTAGAACGTGTCTGAAATGAGCATGTCCTATTGCTGTTGTAACCCAATCCACTTTCAAGTGAAACGCAAAGTCCACAACAACTTTTGGACCATTGAGGTGAGACACAAGGATATAAAATTCTGCTTTTTGCCAGCAATTAATCCAAATCCAGTGCTACACAATTTGAAAGAATGGCGGTGATGAATCTCGCCGGCTAATTTTGTGACAGTTGCGAATAAGAGATAAACATAAAATTATGGTATCAATCTTGAGCATTCTTATCGCAAAATCTTGCATTGTGATGAGTTTGTTGAGTGTGCAGGTGAAGCCATTCAGGTGGCTCATTAAACCACTTCAATTGGGGTAGCATTTTGGATATACTCTGAGAAACAGTCGATGAACTGTGCAAGTAACTTTTAGAATAGTTCTCAGGATACATCCTGTTTTCTCAGGATACATCCTGTTTTCTCAGGATACATCCTGTTTTCTCAGGATACATCCTGTTTCTGAAGTAACTCTCATTAAACTTTGATGTCAGATTTATTTTGAGGCTTTTCACACTCTTACTTTGAGCACTATTGGCAGACTAAATCCTACTGTCTTGGACATTGGAAGTTCATATTATATGAGTATCCATAGATAAGTTTCCTCAGGGGAGAGTGAACCAATTGATTTTAATTGTATGGGGAAGGCTAAGAATTCCCTCTCTTTATAGACCACCTCCTTGGTTCTTAGATATTAGCTGAAAATTTTGAGTACAGACTTTTGAGCATGTGTTGATTGATCCCTTAAATCCCTTATGGGGATTTTCTCAAACTCTCTAGGGCTACTTCTTATACAAGGAAAACATAGGTATAAAAAAATATGCAATAATTATGAATGAAATTTTTCCTATGGATATTTCAGGATTTCAAAATCAGTTGTTGATAAACCAGTTTTCACCATGTACTGGATGTGCCCTTAGAAATGAAAGAATATGAAAGAACACAAGAAAGTTGTGACCAGGATATGGAGATGAAATTTTGTATATAACAATTTTGAGGGCTTTGGGGGAGTGTTCACTTACTCTCACCTTTCATAGAAATTACACAAATAACATTGTATGAAAGTTATATATACACTTGGAGATAGTTTAGAAGTACCTCCTGGGTAAATAGCCATGATCAAGTGTCTCATAGCAAATAATGTAGAAATATAAAGCCTCATAAAAAGATTTTGTGGCAAAAATGTAATGGGCATGATCATATATATCATACGAGTATACCTAGAGCCACATATGTTAGGGATGGTGTCTCCCTTAAAATGATAGCTACGTCACTACGATTTGAAGACATACTTTTAGTCTATACTAGCCTTATAAAAAATGTGGATGCAATATATATGAGTGAGACAGCTACGCCCACTGTTCACACATATTCATAAATTACAGTTTATTCAAGACATTTATTGTGAGGAATCATGGGTATATTATAAATGAATATGCAAAAACTATGAAGGATCAGCAAAATACAGGCAAGCATTCCATAGAAACAGTTCTCTAGATCTTGTTTAACATAAAGAGTCAATTGATTATATATGAATATAAAATTGGGCAGAATAACGTTTTTTTTGTGTGCTAAAAATGGGTCCCATAACTCCACTTTCACATAAAAAATATGCAAGATATATCAATATCGTTCATGTCTAGATGACTAAGGAAGAGAAGGTGTCCATTTACTCTATCACCGTTCGGCCATTTCCAGGCGCAGATGGAAACCCCTAGAGTGCCCCCTCGTTAATGACCTAAACGATCGGAAATCAACATAGATAAAGGACTTGTTAAGATGCGTCCAGAGCAGGTCTCACGTCTCAGGAGGTACACATTTATCCCCTAACTTGTGGTATCATAATGTTCCTGCGCATGTGAGTCTTCTGGACGATATACGAGTAGATAAGTATTTGAAAACGGAAACATTGGTGTTTGATATAGAGATAAGTTCGTAGCTATTTCTTAAAATTGTATACAGTTTAGGAAGAGAGTTTCGAAGTATTAAGTTATTTACAGACATCTTAAGTAACCTTTACGGTATAAGAACAGGTTAAGGTGTTGTATTAAGTAAAGAGATTAAATAAAGCAGTTCAGTACCAACCACATTGCAGTGGCCAATGTACCCATCCCTATGCTTGACAGTCACTTAAACCTACTTACTTACTATCATTGGATCCAAAGAGGCATACTCAGAGGCATTGAGCGATACGTGAGGATACTGTAACCTTCCACGACCACCTTAATACAGATATCGTATATAGAATATATGATGGAAAGGAGTTAAATCTCAAATTTTAGTTATCAGTAACAGTGTACTTGGTAAATATGATCATTGTTTAACTGCCACTCCCATTGTATTTCTATGGACTTAGCTCTATAATTTTTTTTAGGTCCTTAGGGTGTCTGACTCTACTTCATTCTGCTTTACTGACTTCCAATTTTTTCGGCTTATTCTCTCGTACTGTAACCTTCCACGACCACCTTAATACAGATATATAGAATATATGGCATCTTGGAAAGGAGTAAAATCTCAAATTTTAGTTATCAGCGTACACTTGGTAAATATTTAACTGCCACTCCCATTGTTTAACTGCCACTCCCATTGTATTTCTATGGACTTAGCTCTATAATTTCTTTTATGTCGTTAGGGTGTCTCTACTTCATTCTTCTTTACTGACTTCCAATTTTTTCGGCTTATTCTACGCACCCTGCGACTCCAATTGGAACCCTGTTCCTGTTGTAAGCCGCTTAAACTGAGTTTGATTAATTGAATTTCTGCAGAGGAACTTAGAAATGTTTCCATCTACGATGTGCGACGTTTTGTCCATCTAAAATGAAGGTTCTTCGTCCCAGTACGCTCTGCGTTAATTTTAAAGCAAAAAAGAACCAGAAAGGGTAAATTTAATTAATGCTGACGACTAAGGCTGCCTGAAATCGTACAATTCTCCCTTAACTGTTCGGTGGTGGTATTGAAAATGGAACAGAGAACAAAAAGTCTGAACGAAAGAAAAAAAGGGTATGCGTGGCAGCTGGGCAAGTTCCCACCCCAAGTTGCCAGTAACACGGTGCCAGCAAGAAAAATGTTTATATTTATATTGACATTGATACGGGGTACTTAAGCGGAAGATAGTTGGCAGTGCTACCTGCGCTCAAACTATGCTGCCATTAGCGTGCGTAATTAAATTCCTTATTAACGGCGACAAAAGCTTTCTTAATTATGCAAAATAGTACGAAATAAGTAGCAAAACACCATTCCCACTGCCACTCTAACGAGCGCCTTCAACCCACATTCTCACCCACACGGTCACTCCAGGACCCGAACGCACACTCCATTAGTATTACGAGTATTACGAGTGTTACGAGTACCACCCCAGTTGTTAGTCACGAGTATTGTGCAATGTACTTGTTATGTGCCAATCATTACTCACCCTCTTCGGCGGCCTTTTTCTCCTGTCGACGCTGGAGGACGACTTTCTTGAAAATGACAGCAGCTGCTTCCACTGCATTCTGTATTTCCTGCTCGCCCAGGGTGGTGGTATGTTGCTGCATAATCACAGAAGACAAAGAATGTGGAAATTAGGGCAAACAGATATCAGCAAAACAAGGCACAACGAAGCACAAGAGCAAAGGAAGGAGGAGAAGGCCCAAATGTATGGGTTGGCATATTAATTACTTTGCGTCTTGATTGCTTCACTATGTCCAGTTAAATTATTAAAAATGTAATGAAGGCAAATGAAATTTAAACAAAACTCAACTACAACAACAACTACAAGAAAAAAGTCTTCAAAAGTAAGAAAAAAAGGAAGAAAAATATTCAAGTCGATTTACCTTTGCCAGTGGCGCACTTGTCTCCGTAGGCTGTTTATTGGCCTCCTTAGCGGCATCCCCGCTCCTCGGTTGCTCTTTTGTATCGTTATGTGGCTTCATTGCTGTGTCCTTTTGTTGCTCTGGGGATTTATCTTCTTGTTTTTGTGCGCTGGCATTTTTGTTTGTGACCGGAAGTTTTCCCTTCGGTCCATCTTCATCTCCATCTGCATCTGGTGGCTCTTGTTTTTTGCTCATTGTCAGGGATACATCGGAATTTCTGCGTTCGTTTAAGTAGGATTTTAAGGCGCCTAAAGAAGTTGTGGAAGGAAACATACGTAAACGTAATTTAGTACGATGCCAGTGCTACTTATTAAAGTTGAAAGCTTTAAGGTCGCAATTTGGCGTTGATTGACTCAGGCCAAGTAAACAATTAGTGGAAGTTCTTCGGCAAGGTCATTTTACTAGCACGTGTTTGGCAACAACAACAAAATAAAAATAAAATAAAATAAAATAAAGTAAAGAGAGAAAGACAAATTTTACGCGCAACACCTCAAGTGTTTCCGTCTTCATTTTCGCCAGCTTAAAAAGAATTTGGAAAGCTGCATTAAATTAAAAAGACATCATTAAATTGGGGTTGGTTTTAGGGTTGCAACCCATCCCTTGGCGTTTGAGAAATTTTGTGATACGAGTAATCCGCACTGACTGGAGGTTTATTTTTAATCTACAAAGGAAGTCATAAAAAACTTCAATGGTCTCAGTTTTTCATTTTCACGGACCTTGCTTCAAGCTCATTAAAGTGTTCGGGCCGTATGCAAGGATGCGGCCACCCTAGAGCAATAACCCTGTGGACATAATAACAGAAACAATTACAGCCGTTTGTTTGCTCTTGGGGTGTTTCTTGTGATTATAAAGCAAAGAGCTTAAAGAGCCTGTAGCTCGGCAACGTTGCTAAACGTTGTTGAGCATGTGAAAAATACTTGTGGACCGTTCTAAGTGGAACCTTACTTGCGTCGGGCGGAGTTCTGTCAAGTGACGATTCATTAAAGTAGAATGGAACCCTTCAAATGGAGCAATGAAATGCATGGTTTCTTTTTTTTTATTTAGAGATATAGACCGAATATACTTGTACGCGTATTAGACACTTCATACAACCGATTGAAGTTCCGCCCTTTACCATTGGACGACCTTGAAGGTAATTTTGAGAGGCCCTAAATTTCTGACTCAACTACCTATGAGAAGGAATATTTAATTATCCCCAGATTTTAGACTGATAGAGGCAGGAAAGTTCGAGGGTATAGTAAATTAGAACTCCTCAGTTTCCTCAAGTTCGGTTTGAAAGGTTGTGCTATTTGAAATCACTGTAGAATTTCTCCATCTCTATCTGAGTCTTACCGGTGTAAGTCATTGAAGTTTGTTTGTAGGGAAGCATGGACCCAGTTGGATCCAATAGCTTTTTAGAAGAATTTTAAACGGAAGTTCCACCTTTGGAAACGCAGAAGTGGTGCCATTTCAGACACCTTCAGAAACATAATGAAACTAATAGGTATAGGACTACATGTAAAAGAGTTACCTAATTATCAAAGACTGAGACTTGAACTAAATTTTGAATCATATTCCTTTTTAGAGAAAAAAGATTGTGATTTCTTGATTAAGGGTAGATCCTATATTACAAAAAAGGATCTGATAGTTGAAGGCATAGAATACCTGTTCATTCTAAACCGAACCATGGTTGCAGAATTACAATACTCGCATGTTGTATCGGTTCCTCAACTTCTATATAAGGAGAAGAATTTCTTCTTATCGGAAATATCTGATTTGTGTGATAATTGTTTATGGAGAATGTCCTGAAGCAATCTTTGGTCCAAAAAATTAAGATTCTGCTTTTATTAGAAAGAGCTTCGTACTACAGAGTTACATGACCTGCGATAAATGATGACAGAACAGAGAGATTTCTCAGTACACTCTGCAAATCTAGAGTGTATAACATCAGCTTATCAACCAGGTGCATCCAGACTACTTTGATTCATATCAGTTTGGGAATAAAATCTAGCTTTGGGACTCAGCTAACTTGCTTGGACAACAGTTCACAAACTGGACTTAATCCTCAGAGTTGTGGAAGGATGTCATACAATACATTGTCTCCTTAATTAGCGTGATTTTCAGGTCTAGTAATGATAATAACGATTCTATTCATATGATAGTATACAGCCCTGAACTAATATCTGTGACGTAGGAAATATTCTATTAGGATGCGTACAATCTTTAAACCCATTTTATTTAGGAAGTACTCCCTTTGAGGCCCAGCCAAAATCCTTCACACCTGATTACCCGAACTCCATTAAAAAAAGTGCAATTGTTTTAAATTGACTTGGCAAAGTAGGATATTGATATATGCTCTACTATAAAACTATCCCCATATAATGTATTGTATTCCTATCTATATTCATTTGAAAGATGCCTTCCTGAAACATAACTTACTCAACTTTGCAATGACTTTCTTTAGTTCCGTAGAAGTACTGAAAACAAAGTCCAATTTCAACTCACCTTCTTCTGTTTCGGCGCCCATGCCTGCCCTACTATTACGACGTTTTGGAGCTGGAATTTTTGTGATCGGTCGTGATTTATCCAAGATATCAGCCAGAGGTCGTGGACTTGGTATCTTTGTAGGCTCAGGTTTTCTGGGTGCCTATAAAAAGAAACATTGTAATGAGCAATTGTTCCTAAAGATCCCTATTTTTGGGTTATGAGAGACGGCCTACCTGAGTGTCCTTCTCGGGATGGGAAAAGGAACGCCTTGTGATCGGTTTGGGCGTGTTCTTTTTCGCTCCCGAATCCTCCGATACAGACCGCATTTGCTCGGGGGCTTTGCGGCGATCTTGTCCCTCTAATGCGCTGGCATTTATGGCACTGCAAACTGCGGCGGCAGCCGCCACTGTGGCAGTGACGCTGCTGCCAATTGCCCCAATGTTTTGGTTGCTCAGCTGCAACAGTTCTTCCTGCTGCATTTGCAGCTCCCGGGACTGGCGTCGGCGCATGCGATTGTGCATTAGGGGTATGCGTGGGAAAGCTCCACCGCCACCACCAACACCAATACCGACACCGGCACCCAGAGTGGGAGCCGAGAGGCCACCATCAGCGCCATAGTAGCTGTAAATTTTGTCCGTGGTGTGCATGTTCTCGGCGCTGTGCACAATCGGCCGCTGATACTGCGTGTAACTGTTGCCATCGTCGGAGCCGTCATTGTAGATGATGCGCGGTTCGCTACTGAAGCCGGCATTGTATGTTTTCTCGTACTGCACCTCGTCCGATTCCAAGAAGCTGCTGGTGCTGTCTCCAAAATAGTCAACGTACTCGGGGCGAGTCTCCTCTTCTTCGGTGACGTTTTGGAATTGATGAAATTGCTGTTTGGCTTCGCCGAAGGTGCGCGTATGCGGATCGTGCAATCCCACAGCGCCACCACCAACACGATCATCCTTTACGCAATCTTGACGCACGAGACGACTGGGTGAGCGGCTAATAATAGAAGGGGAAGATATTAGAAGAGAAGACCATGGGAACAATTTCACATGATGCGGACTAACCTGGCGGCGCGATTGGTCGGTATTTCCGGCAAAATGCGCCGGTTCTCGGTGTGATACGGCTTGGTGATAGAGTACTCCTCATTGCTGTGGCTGCGCACCTTAATCATCTTGGCATGATCGCGATTGTGATGGATGTTGACGCTCTGGCTGCTGGAGTACTGTTCGCCGGTGCTTACGGTGGGCTCGACGATGCCGACGGTAGGTACGTTTTGCTGCGACAGAAACTGGCGCGGGTTCTGCACGTTCGGAAACAGAAAGTTGTGTTTTTGACGTGGCGATATGGGCAGGAACTTGGCTTGGGAGCCGGGATTGACCAAGCCTGGGGCATGGACAGTCAGCGAGTTGCCGCTAAAGGCCTCCGGATTGGGGAGGGTTTGCTGTCGCATGAACTCGGGTGAGCGACGAAATTGCGGCGAAGGTTGTCGTTTGGGTGGTGATGTGGGCAACAACTTGACGTGCTGATCGGGATTCGGGAGGGTGGCCTGACGCATCATGCGTGTCTTGGGCATAGCTTGAGTGTAATCCATTTCGTCTGTGGGTGCCTGTGGGTCAAAAACTGTTTGCTGCTTTTGCTGTTGCTGCTGCTGCTGCTGTGGTTGTTGTTGCTGTTGTTGCTGCTGCAGTTGTTGTTGTTGATGTTGGTAGATGGCAGCTTGGAAATTCGGGGATGGGGGTAACATTTTATTGCGGTGATGGGGAGCCCCGTACAAATTGGGTGGATTTGCACCCATGGTGTGATGATATTGAGCAGACGGTTCTGACATGTTGCAGGGAAACGATGTCTGACGCATGAAAGGCGGGTATCTCTGTTCGCCAGGAGAACGCTCAGGAGAGCGACTGTAGCCACGATTTGGTGAGGTGGACAAATACATGGGATTAGCAGGCAGGGTTGATTGTCTGCGAATCTGTAAAGACGGATATTACAGAAACTGCGGGAAGCAAGTGAACACTGTCCGTGCTTACCTGCAAACGATGATGACTCGGGGTGGGTATCACGCTGTGTGACTGCTGCTGCTGCTGCTGCTGCTGCGGTTGCTGTTGTTGTTGCTGTGGTTGCTGGGGCTGCTGCTGGAGGTTGAGTGGCATTTGTTGCTGCTGTATTTGTTGTGCGTAGTTGTCACATTCGGTGGAGCTCATGTGTATAATGTCGTCGCTGTTATATGCACTGGGATATAACGGGGTCTTCTGGCTTTGGTGCGGTGAGGTGGGCGCTGTGAGGTTCACACTATTATAGTTAGCTAAGCTGGCGCCGCTGCCGCTGCCGCTGAGATTCGGGTCGTTATTTGGCAAAGAGCTCGGTAGCGTGGACTGTCGCAAGACGCGTCGCTGCGGATTAACATGGTAGTCGCTGCGTGAGGGGGGTCCAACGCCAATGCCGCTGATGCCGATGGCGCTGCCGGTATTGTAGTTCACAGGGTGATTGCGCGGCGATTGGTGCCGTATGAGCGAGGGATAACTGCCCGCCGATTGAGCTTCGATTAGGTTCTGCTGTTGTGGATACAGATTGTCGGCAATTGGATTCTGTGGATTTGGATTGTTCTGATCGTCTTCGGGATCTGTAAGAGAGCAATGTGATGGGTTAGAAGTATCTGGTTGGTGTTCTTATAGACTGGGAAATGAAGCAACAACTTACTTGATATTGTCCAAGATCGTCGTATGCTCTTCCTCAGCACGTCGCTGGTCGTCAAATGGTCCACAGCGCTGCAGGAGCCGCGGGTGTAATCCTTTATCCAATCACTGCTGACTGCTTGTATCTCTCTGCAACAAGAGAAACAATTCCACTTGACAATCAGAAATGAAAACATGTTCAATGGTATTGGGCAAAATCGGGCATTGTGTGGCCCTAGTTACAGTTCCTTGATTGAAAATTTGTGCAACTGCTTCCGAGTGCAGCTGAGTGCTGAATGACATAGTGAAGTCACGCAAACAAATTGACAGACAAAGGCACTCACAGACTCACACACGCACACACAGATAGAGACAGAACCACACGCACACGCACACGCACAGAGTGCACTCCAATGCTAGTAATGACATAACAATGTGAATGACAAGGCTGCGAAGCGAGCAATAGTAGAGGCACATCAACAACATCTTCATTGGGAAATGGTGACAGAGCCACTGGAAAACGAATTGTTGGCCAACCCACGCCACTGGGTTGGTTCTGCAGTCGGCAGCAGTCGCTGCAGCAGTCATTGCCGCAGCCGCAGCCGTCAGCAGCCTACATCAGGCAGCCCCAGAGCTGCCGAATTTGGCATTGCGAGTACATGGCTCAGAGTTGGTAAATTAGTTGCATGTCGCCTGCAGCAAAAGTCAATTTAAATTAAATGTTCGAGTCCCACAAGAGTTGCGCACTCACGTACGCCCAGGCCCGCAGTGGGAGTTCCAGAATTAGGCGAATTGCTGTTCAATTTCGTTTGTGGACGGAATAATTCCGAGTTGAAGTTTATAAAATCTGCATGAGCTAAAAAAGCAGCTGGGTTGGTAGCATTTTTGCAATTCTTCTTCATGCATTGGGAATATGCGTGTGTGTGTGTGTGTGTTTGCTGCGTATTTGCATACGCCTTTTTGTGTTTTCTATTCGATTTGTGAGTGTGCGTGTTTGTGTACTTGAAATCATTTTTGAATTGTAATTAACACCAAACAGAGCCACGCCACAACGACATGATTCGAAGTGGTTGCGAGTGTAGGCGCATGAAATCCTAATTTTGAATGGTGGCCTGCACTGAAAGAAATTCACGGCATGTCAACAATTGGAAAATTGATGCTTCGATATTTGTTATTAATTTGTTCAACTTTAAGTTAAATTTGACCAGAGTAGAACTGGACAACAGAAGACATGAAGTGGCTGTGTATTTAAAATTGCTCTCAAATCTAGTTCAATCATAGAGTTATCGGAAACGACTTATAAAAAGGTTTGTTCTATTGATCTCCCTGCACCGATTTATACTGAAGCATGTGACAATTTAATACCAAATCTTTTATAGTGCTCGGTTTTCGATATTTTCTTTGCTATTAGCAACAGGAAGCGTTTCAAATGACATAAAATCTATTTTACTCTCAGCAAGTGTACTATCAACAGTTTGTTTGTGATGTCCTGAAAATCAGGAACGATAACCAGAACCCTTGCAAATGTTTTCAAAGGCCGTTGGTTCCGATTGCCGCTGTAGATACCTATCCATTTGGAGCTAAAATTTATATCTCTTAGCCCTCACTCCACGATAGTTTTGCTTATCGACACAGGTGAAAAAGTGCATCATCATTGAAGATAATGCAGCAGAAAGGAACGATGTGTAGAGAGGTTTACTGTTCAGAGCTTATCTGATGTTTCTTGAAAAGAATCAAGAGTCCTATAAAAAGGAACAAAAAATCTTCAAAACCAAATGAACCCATTATTCTGCTGCAATTTTATTACAGTCTTCTGAGAACAGAAACCAGCTCAGTGGCGGAAGTTTGTGGTTGTTTTATTCTTTATCCTCCCCGTATAAACTGAAGCCTTGCTGCAGAACACTTTGAAACTGCCGAAACACGTGCACGTGTTTGTAGTTTGTTGCAGAACCAAGTTCTGAACTGAAGTTTGTTACCACTATTTATTTGTTTTGGTTGTTATAATTAATATAATTCCTAAAGTTCACTACGTCCTTCTGCAGCAAATAGAGCGAAAGAAGTGGCAGTTTCTGGAATAGCAAAATCATTGTAACCACATTAAATTGAACCACCAAATGCGAATGGGTAACTGGTGATGGCGGTCACTAAAGGATTAATATCCTTCTGTGACCGCCATCTGCTTTTTGCTCTCCTTTTTGTTTTTTCACACATCAATCAATCATCTTGCTGTGTGCTAACTAAACATCGGGACTAGGGATGGAGTATTTCCTTACTTAATATATCCTTTATCCTTTTGAAAAGGTATTGTTGACAGTTGCTGGGGATTCTTATATTAGTTGTCTTACTTCGGTAATTAAATGTATAAATGTAAGGCATGCAGTTGATAGATCGATTAAAAAGTGGTCAACTGGTAAGAGAGGAGCCTTTATTAATGGGCGTAGGTATGCTTCAAACCTGATTTAGGGTCATAAGAAAATAGAATAAGATGCATGAAAAGCAGTCAAAAAAGGAACAAAAATATAATTGGTCATTAATACGTCAAATGAAATTAGGAGAATATGATTTACACATAAAAAAGAAAGGATATTTCAATAATTGAACACAAAATACTTCATGCCTGTCCAGAACACAAATTTGTCAGTTGTCTCATATGTCAGCTTCCTGAATCAGTTCGTAAACATGGCATGGCAGACAGCTACAGAGGCAACTACACAAATGGAGAAAGGGGTCCTTCCTTTTACCTGATAAAGTCAAATATTTGTACCTAGTATCCAAAGGTACTTACGATTATTTGGAGGTACTCGTAATTGCTTAATATACTCGTATAGTGCCAAATTTGGCACACGGTTATTTTAACAATATCTCAGAATGTTATACAGAATATATCCAGAAATATATCATATCAGTTAGGCGATTATTCAATGATTTAAGTAAAATTAATTTGCATATATACTGACTTTTTTCAAGAGTAAGAACACGGGTTGTGTGTGTAATATGCTTGGATCGGACTATCAGTGATTTGTTGTGGTATAAGAAGCCAATTTGTATACTTCAATACAAAATAATCATCTCAGTATCTGCAATAAAGAAAATATTTCAAGCGGTCTATTTCGTTGGTCATTAACACCAAAAAGGATGCGTCAAGAATGGGGAAAACATTAAAGAGTTATATTTTGATTCTGTTGAAAATTGACCAAAATCTCAGCACAAGACTTTGTAAGCTGTGGCTAAGTTGACCGACACAGAAAAGAAATCTGAAGCCTTATTAACCAAAGAATGATGTTGTCATGACTTAAGAACCATAACTTCACCTGAGCCAGAGAACACAGAGAAGGGAAAGTCTTTTTCGCTGCCAGCATCCGTAGCGGACACACCACGATTTTGAGAGGATTCACCACGATTCTGAGTGGATTCACCACGATTTTGAGTGGATTCGTGTACAACGTCCGTCTGCTATATTTCGCTGCTTTGCGGTTTGACGTTTAAGTTTCCTTTCTCTGTGTTCTCTGCCTGAGCTTCCGCAACGTTGTATATGACTGCAAATAATGAGCGACGTTGTTCGCCTCAATTTCATCCCCTCAAAAATCCATGAGTCCATCTATAAGACATATTTCAGTCGCGAATAAGTTTAGGTTCAGTATACTCGGGAATACACGCCCATTAAATAAGCATATCTTCACGTTCAAGAACTTGGTCTTTCACATAATAATATTTCATGCTTGAATTACCGTAGTAAAAAACACTTATTGAGAATAGTATTTATATCATTAAATCACCGAAACTCCGTGATATACGACTCATGATATGAATTTCACAGTCGCGAGAGTGTTGAAGGCATAATTCTAGGTTTGGCCACTTCAAATAGCTTTCAAAATTGTGGTACGGGATACCTTCCGATATATTTCCTTAACCATCAAGTGAAAGGAGGCATCAATGTCAGTAAATGACCGTCTTCTGAACCACTTAAGCACTTGATATATCTTATTACAGGCGAGATAGATCGGAAACTTTTCGAAAAATAATCCATAATTGGAGTACTCGTGTATATTGTGAGCTAAAAGAGAGCTGCGAGAGATCATTTTGAACTGGTTGGCTTTGTATGTGATTGGAAACCCACATTATCGATATGAATTTATTAAGAAAATGGTAAAACAAAGTCTGATTAACTAGTCTTACCCACAGGAATGCACAATACACTGATCTTGTTCTCAAAACAAGAAAAAATATTGTATTTAATGTATTGTTTACGATTCTATTATTATTATTTTTATTATATCTTACACCATAATTAATTATGAGTGCAAGGTGTTGGGGGACTGAGTACTAGCCACAGAGGCCTCCGACTCGAAGAGAAAAGGATTTTTTTGAAAGAAGCATTTTGATGACCAAGCCCGTGGCAAGAGTTGAACCTGCGACCCTCAGGGTGTGTTCAGGATTGTAATTTACTTATTAAAGCGTTTCACTGAATTTGTTTCCTAGACGAGAAAAGTTTCCCTCAGAATTATCAATCTGGCACAAATTTTGTTCTATGTTATGGACTACTTCGAGCAACAGTATCCGATGAACATGATGAACGATTTCATCAGACATGTGCACCTATTGAAGAACGCTTTAAAGGCAAGAGTGTTCATTGTCTTACAGCTGAAATAAGCTGGACATTGTTTAATAACGGTAAAGAATTGCCTAGAACTCAAAGAAAAAATGTAATAAATAAATGCTTGCTCAAATACCCAGATTTGTACTCATCTTTTTATTTACAGATATTCTATGTAGAGCTTTCTTTTGTATGGTGACTTATAGTGCAATTTTACGTAACACATTTTTCTCATACAAACTAACCCCGTAAAATTCCTATTTGTGTGATTTTTTAGCACCAACTCTGAATAAGTACGAAATTAACCCTTAAACGCATTCTAAGTGTTCACATATTTCTGGCGTTCAAGTTGAATTTTGAGCTTTGGCGTATTCAGAGACTTAAAGTAGAATTTTATGAAAAATATTTTTGTGGAACACTTTAACCCGTTATATGCCAGATTTATGGGTATTTTTTGGCCTTTTTCAAACAAAGGACAAAAAAGACCCATTAAACCAGGGATATAACGGGCTAAACTGTTCCACAAAATGTTGCTCGAAGAATTTTACATAAATCCGCTAAACACAGCCTATACCTAAAATGAAAGGGTAACATGCTGTTCACCATAATAATGTGCCAAAGCAGGGGTCACTTTAGCCCTCCTAAAATGAAACTCAGACGTAAACCAAAGAACATCAACGTAATTATTCTTTGAGTAAACTTTCCAAACGCCGCTACATATATTTTATTTTTTTTTGTTCCTTCTATCGGAATCCGTTGTTGGAACCTTATTATTTTGTATTTTGTTTGTGTTGTACAGTGTTATCGGCATTCTTCTCTCTTTCTATATATACCAGTTAATTATAAGCTATCTCAGAATTAAACACGTTATCTGTTCTTGGTATCTTTTCCATTTGTCCAATTTGTGTGGCAAGGAGAAGAATTTCATTTTTACTCTTCCTCCACCTTTTTGGCAATTTATATTCATTCTCATCATGACTTTGAATGCCTCTCAGAAGCACAAGTTCTGGGACAATTTATTATATGGTGTTTGGTCGCCAGTACCAACCACCGTAAACGATCTGAAAGAGAGCGAACAGTTGGGTTTGCCCGAGCAATCAAAAATATTGACTACAAATAAAACTTGGTAAGTAAGAGTGAAAGAAACATTGGTGTGGGCACGCAGGCATTCAATATCAGCGAAATACTCGTAGTGAAAAGTGAAGGTAATTAGAAGTGAGGGTGTGTTACCTCATTTATAATCGGTATAATGTATATTGGGAAGGATAAATTCGTAGCAGGTAAAGGGAAACAGGTGACTGACTATTCATAATATTTGGAAGATCGTGATTGGGTATAAATGGGTCATTAATTTCAAGAAACACATCATTAATAATAAACATGTTGCATTTCTGCATACATTCCAAGTTAGTGTAAAATAAATATCAAACTTAAAATTAAAATTTATCAAAAATAATTGAACTAAAAGTTTAAACCTCGCTGCTCATGCAATTGAACGACCGCATGCCACAGTTAGTTCCATTAACGCCACTCTGCGCGCGGACTGACGACAGTCGACCAAGATGGAGAGAGCTGCAGTGGTATTTGAGTCAATCAGAACATAGTTGCCATTGTAGTGCGGACCTGAATGAACGAAAGTTGCACCACTCTGCAGCGAAGTACCTGCAACCAACTTTTTGACATTTCAAGGATGGCACAATTCAATTCAATTGAATTCAACAGTTCCATCAGGCAACCCACGCCGGCAGCGCACACAAAGTGGCTACAAAATGAAGAGCGTTGTGCACTTCCCTGCTACTAGGACGAAAGGAACAAATATGTATAAACAAAAGGAGTACTTAGTAACATTTGCATTGGCAGTCGGTGCAGTGCAATTGTCAGCAACAAATGCGACAGGGAAAATAAAGACCGGCAAAAGGAAAAGGGAAACTATTAAACAGAAAGCAGTTTAAGTAAAATGAGTGCATTACACACATGTAAACACAAACGCACAGACACATGAGCACATGAACAAAGGACACACGCACACACACACACATGCAAGCAAGTTGAAATGTTGTCTGAATGAATGTGAACGGATGTCGATGCTACATTGACACACGCGACAAAGCAATCAAACGAACGAGTCAGTCAAGTTGACATTTCGCCGCCAGTCAAAAACGTTGCCAAATTAAATCCACGCACACACACACACATAAACGCAACCGCACAAAAAGATACTCTGAATGCATGCAATTTCACTTGCTCGACTGCGTTGGCGAAGGGTGAAATTTTGGCACTGAAAATGGGTGCGTGAGCGCGTGCAATTTCGCTCGAATTTCACTTGCGTAAATGTCGAAAATGTTGAAAGAATTTTTCCAAATTGCACGCAATTTGAATTTTGTTTGTGTTTGTTTTCACTTGAAATGTTGTTGTTGTTGTTGGATTTTCAGTTTCATTGGAAATGTTTTTTTTTGTTTGGTTTTTGTAGTTTCACTAAAGTCCACTTACATTTGCTTGTGGCAGACCACGCAGACCCAATCGGTGGTGCGTGTGGTGAACTCGCGGCACGCCTTGCACACTCTCAACTTGCAAACGCGACAGGGTGCGCCCCGATTCGTGATGCGGCCCAGTTCGGTGTTGCAGCGGGCACAGTGACGATTCGATTCGTGTAGCAGTGGGTGTTGCGTTTGTAGATTGTGGTTCTGTTGTTGCTGGTGATGTTGTTGGTGTTGTTGGTGATGTTGCT
The DNA here is from genome assembly GCA_920105625.2 of Clusia tigrina. Classification (NCBI taxonomy): domain Eukaryota; kingdom Metazoa; phylum Arthropoda; class Insecta; order Diptera; family Clusiidae; genus Clusia; species Clusia tigrina. The sequence goes on from OV050031.1 coordinate 208,491,339, forward strand.
GCTGGTGGTGTTGTTGTTGTTGTTGCAGTTGGGGGTGCTGTTGCTGTTGCTGCTGTTGTAGCTGTGGATTTTGTGTAGAATCGAGTACGCCACCGATTTTCAGAGCGCCCTTCCGACGCAACGAATACAATTCAGCACGCAATAGCCTAGTTTTGTTTGTAGTTGATTGTTGGTGTTGTTGTTGTTGTTGTTGTTGTTGTTAAAGGTGATTTTCTCGAGTTGCCCGATAGGGTGGAGGGTAGTTCGGTAGGTAGGTGATGGGGTGGGTGAATGTGGGTGGTGAACAAGTGCATGGGTGTGTGGTGGTTGTTTGTTAGTTGGGTTTGATTGGTTGTGGTGGTGTTGGTGGTGTTGGAGTTTGAGTGTGACATTAATTAAAGAGGAAGAAAAAGAGAAAATGCAGCACAGCACAGAAGATGAAAAGAGAAGAAAAGAGTAATTAGTAAAATTGTACTGGACATTTCTTTTGTTGTTAATTTTTAATTAAAGCACATAATAAATAGCAAATCAATTTAAGAACACATACATACAAAGCGAAAAAAACAATAAATTTTTTAAATTTAACATATCATTGCGTGTGGATATGTTTGTGTGTGTGTGTGTGAATGTGTGTGTGTATAGTGTATGTGTTTGAACATAAAAGCCAAGAAATTATTATTTTTGTTTTGTGAGGCATTTGTTTTGTGAGTTTTTGATTGTTTTTATTGTTATTGTTTTATTGTTGCTGTTGTTGTGCACACCGTTGTTCTCTTCGAGCTCATGAGGAGGCATGTTGGCATTATCTTTACAATTATCTCAACGTTTACCAAAATTACACGGCAAAGCAGTAAATTACACTTATCGGCCCCACAGGCACTTAGGTTCCATTACGTGCTTTTGTAGGCATTGTCAGCAACCTGCCCACTGATTTCAGCGCCTCATTCAAAGGCCTCGAAATTTACGCATAACTTATAATGTTGCAATTAGAGTTACAGTTAAAAGTACGGTTCCGGTATTCGAGTAATGAAAAGTAACAACGCAGAGTTCAGCGCTCATACAGAGAAGTAGCAGATATCTTTATTGCGAATTCAAATAAATTCTAATTTTGTGAATAGGTAATTCCTCAACTATTATACTTGCACATATATTAAACTTAAATAATTTTAAGTGTTATTTCGTTTTTAGTATAGTTACACCCATAAAGTTATAAACTGATGAATTCTTCAATAAAATTTGGATTGCAAAATCATCATCACCAAATCGGAGTTCAGTTTAAAAATTCAATAAAAATTTAGTTTGTAAAAGAATACCTTGAATTTAAATGTTTTGGATATATAAAATTATTATTATTATATCGTACTCCAGAATTGTATAAGTGTGGAAGAGTTTCGGGGCATTAAGTACTGGCAACTGAAGCATTCGATTGTGGGTATTCCAGGCCTTTCTGCCGAATGACTTGAAATAATGAAACTTCATCACTCTTAATACACTGTTCCTTTATAACGAGAATAAATTAAATATTAAAAATTAAATATTCTACTTTTTATGAATTAATCTGAACAAAATTTCTTGACTTGAAAGAGAAAAAGGAACTGTCTGTCTATTAGTGATTTTCAACAAAATATGTTTCCAGTGATTTACTTGTTTAAACAAATCTGTATGCATTTTTATGATATTCCGAGCCGGCCCCCATGGGCCCTACTGGTAAGCATGCTAGACTCACACTCGGGGGTCGTGGGTCTAGCATGCTCCTGCCCCGGACATGGTCTGAAAAATGTGTACAAAGTTACTATAGTGGTGCAGCGGAGCTTTTATGTAGGTTGTAGAGTATTTAGATAGTTCATTCTGGCCTACCTCCGTGGCCTAGTGGAAAGCATGCTAGTCTCACTCTCGGATGGTGTCAAAAACACATCTTTCGAAATCTTTTTCTCTTCGAATCGAAGACTTTAGTTGATAGTACTCATTCCCCCAACCCTTTCATATATTATTAAGTATGGTGCAAGGTATAAAAATAATAAATAATCGTATTTAAAATATATAATTCCTTTTCAGTTATATGGGTTTGTTGTAGAATTTGTGGAATAATGGTAATAATCAAGAATAATCAAGGATCTTGGATAACGTTCGAATCTCATTCATAAAAGTTTGCTGGAACAGCAAAATAATTGAATGCTGTGCCTAAAAGTATGCTAAAAAAGTAAGTCATACATTCTAACAGTTATTAATTATAATTCTAATCCGAATACTGCATGTATCTTCACATTTTTGTTCCTAGTGGAATTAGGTCCGTGGTAGTGTAATCTTACAACCTGTTCTCAATAAATTTAACTTTCTGATCTCCTTCCTTTCAAGAACAATTCAACATTGTTAACCGTTGATTATATGTGCGACTTAGGTGTGACCTTTGACCAAAAACTTACTTTTGGTAAACACGTTGCAACTATAGTCAACAAAGCTTCTCTGATTCTAGGCTTCATAAAACGCTGGGCAAAGGAGGTCAAAGACCCCTTTATAACCAAACTTCTGTACACTTCCCTGGTACGCCCATCATTAGAATACGCAAGTGTTGTTTGTTGTCCTAGATATGCCTGTTACTCTGATGCTATTGAAGCAGTTCAAAAGAGGTTTTTATTGTTTTTCAACTTATTTTCGTAGCATACTTTTGTGCTGTGGATTAAAAATTTTAATACTGAAAAGCGGATATTTATGATTATCAGGTCCATTGTTTCCCATTTTTAGTATTTCATCGACACAGCACTGTAAAGCATTACCGTTAAGTAAGGTTTGCGTCAAGCTAATAGTTCGATGCACTGGATTGTGTCAAGTAAAAACACACAAACCTTTGTTTGTACGAAGCTTTAATGAGAGTACAAATAGTTTAAATAAATGGTCATTTATTTAAGTCTACAACAGTTTCAGCATATTCACAATAATTCCGAATTCACACTTTTCACCAGAGCGGCCAATTAACAACTGAACTACTACGTCAATTCGCATGTTGCTTTTAACAACACGTTTTTATTAACAGGCAATTAAGTCCATTAGGAGTACGAGACAGCAGCGTATTTCTAATGTTTTACATACATTTCAATCTATCATTTAATACAGAGTGAAACATGTGTGAGAGTGGTTTTACTCCAAACGCTCTGTGTGAGAGTGGTTTCTACTCCAAACAATTGAATATTTTTCTTTATGTACATTCTTTACTCACAAGGGAAATTACCACCGTTTGCTTCGCCACCACAGGGATCCCATGTATATTTCATGTACTAAAAAGCTCTTCATGTCTCATAGCAGGCTAAATTCTAATTAAAGCAACACCTCAACTCAGAGCCTGAAACTTAATTAATTGCTTAATCGGTGGTTGAGATTTTTTTTGAGGTCACTCATGTTCGAGTTGTGAATTTTCAAGCTATCAAATGTTTTTCCCTAAAAGCCTATCCGTTCAGTATAGACAGGACTGAAGCTAAAGCTAGTGGAAATATATCAATGGCGATATACCAATGATGAACCCAGTTGGAAGTTGATATTGTTAAAGGCTACTTTAACCGTAGCTAGTGTAGACCATGGCTGGCTTATCCTTAGGGCACACACTTTATAATACGGTCTCCAGTTACAAATTACTTAAGGATGCGAGATATTCTTTGACTGATTCAGCGAGACGAAACCAGAGCCCGACTCTGTGGGGTTGAGTTGGGTATAAGGCATAAGTTCTCTGGCTAGAAGAAGGGCCTAAGGAAAAGGTAACTGAAATAAACTCAAACAAAAGAATATAAACCGAAGAATAGAGTAATGTCCCACAAAGGAAAAGGAAACTGAAGAATATAAAACCGAGGAGCTAAGAGTAATGTCCCACAAAGTGTTTGTAGCAATCCTTGTGCAATCCATATCCTTCCTGTTACCTGTGTAGGATTAAAGACTATCTGAGTATATAAAATATAAACTAAATACGACTGATGAGGTTGTGTACAGTTGGTGATGTCATTAAACTCATTACTGAAAGCTCCTAAACATTTAGGCTGTGATGTCTCGCTGTCATTAAACTCATCACTGTAATCTCCTAAAAATTCAGGATGTGATGTCTCGCTCTAATCCAGTAATCGATTCCGTCTGCTACACTTTTTTGTTCTGATCTATGTACTTCATTCCGTGGAATTGGAACTGTGACCACAACTGTACTGGAGCTACTCGTAGTTTAATCAATGCTTGCTTCAGTCCTTACTATACTAACTATTTACTTTTGAACAGCTCCTGGTGTTGTTTAGCTACATTTCTCAGCATAATACAAACTGTAGAATATTCACTGAGGAGTATAAATAGATTAATTCTCAAAATAGTGTCCTTGTAAGTTCTTCGTTTCTATATGAATTTTTCTGATACGCTACCTCATGCAGTTGTTACTCTGCCGCCCTCTCACTAAAAGTTGTTGTTATTGCAGTGATGCTACTACTGCCAAGATTTTAAGTGAGCTGGGAGACTGGAATGATGTGCACAAAGTTTCAAAGTACTGTGACGTCATACTCTGCGAAACTGCCTACTCACTAACAACAAGCAAGTGTGACATATCCGGGAAACAAGTGGGTGAACAGAGCGCAAAATAAAAGTTTGCATTATTAAACACCGACGAACTGATTACAATTTTCCCCCCTTTTGACGTTTCCTTGACATGCCACTTATCGAGTACCGTCAATGGAGCTGACGTTGTCATTTTACGGTTTAGGTGACAACTAGCAACATTATAAAACAAAGACACTCAACTCAAGTGCGGATGTAGCAGGGACACTCGAGATAGAATCTATTCTTAAATAAGATGCATTAACACTGTGCATAAATGACTGTGCATAAATATTTTCATAAATTTCGCACTTCAATTCTTATTTACAGAGAATTCCTTTGATTTCCAAGTGGAACTACACGAATAATTCATTCTCAGACTCATTTAATTCATTGAAGCCTCAATTCAACTCAAGCCAAGTAGAGAATTTACGAGTATATTTTCCATATCGATTCCAAAACGTCGAATTATGGTAAGAGGCCCTAGAATATTCATTCTCAAGGGTTACAATTGAATAGATCTGAATAGCTAAGTAAAGAAAATTATTCTTCTTAAGAGAATGTGGTGGTCACCTGCAAGATTTTGTACAACTTTATTACTCAGTTCCATAGTGGATAAGAAATTCTTCTCTCTATAAAGACACTTCAAGGACCAAGTCTAAGTTCACAAGAACGAAAATATATGGATATGACCTCAGCATATTCACCACAAATGAACTATTTGTGACTTTGTAAGTAAAGCGAGCAAAGCCTACATTAAAATTTAAAGAGGGGTAGTACCCATTCCACATGTTCTTCGAAGTATTATTCCTCGTGTATAAATAAATGAATTAAGTTTATGTACTAAACAAACACAATAAATTAACACAATAAAAAATTGTGTACCCTGCTGTTACCCCCCACAAAAAGATGTATAAAATTATTACAATAAATAAATAAAATTCAGCCCTAGTGTTAATTGGCGTCGCACGTGGAGCGTTGCGTGAGAAAGGATGATTTTGGCAATCATCCTTTCTCACGGATAACTGATAACAGCATTCCCACCAGCCCCAACTGAAGTATCCCCATGAATAAGGTGCCAAACAAAAGGGTGGAAAAAACTCTCTGATAATTTTCAAAGCTATGTGATGAAGGTCCAAGTATCCTATGCAAATAGACCCTGCAAAGCAGAATGAAATTACAACATATTCATTAGAATTAAAATTAGGTTGCAAACTTCCGTTCCAACTTCTTGCTGCAAGGATTCATGTGCGGGAGTAGCACAGTGGAAAAAAGAGATTGAAAATATGGTAATAAATATCAAAGTGGATTCTTTTTTGCATAAATTCCAACTATCTGCAAAAACGTCAGCAATAAGGACAATAGCTAAATGCAAATGAGCAAAATCAGCGGCACCGGTGCAGGAAGAAGCCAGACAAAAAGAAGCTGTAAGGCTGAGGCAGACAAGAAAAGTACCCAGTCACTGGCTACAACAATGCCGAAGGAAGCGCAAACCTCGGCTAACATATGCAGAGTGAAGGCATTTATTTTAATGTATAATTCTGTGTGTCCTGAATTCACAATGTGCTGAGCGACGGGCTTCTTGGCCACTCAGCATCATTGTGAATTCCAGTCATAAGAAGAAAGTTATAAAAATATGACTATGAGTAGTTTGGGTACTTTAGTGACACTGAATTCAGAACTCTGAATAGTTAATTAGACAGCTGGGGATTTGGCCGTCATAGACTCAACATATTAGATGGCTAAACGCGAGTTATATACGGACGATGTACGATTTATGTTTGAAGGGAGCAAGTGATAAAAATATACAATATATTTCAAGAAGAGAAGTTTGCTGTCTCTAGAGCTCCGCTTCATAAACTGAATTCTTTTCAACAACGTGGTATTGCGTACTGAAACTTACACTCCTGTTTGGATTGTTTTTGGTAATTTTATGGAGCTTGTAGAAGAAAGTTATTTCGATTTACAAGAGTGTCTAGCTCGCCTTTGAGTCCTGTTTAATTTGATTTAGAAATTTGATTTAGAAACAATTTTTAATACATTTCATTTATGATCGCTGGATTTGTCCATCCTGGGTCCTCCCTTCAATTGCCGCCTCAGAATTTATGCTTTGAAAGGCCAAAAGACAGTTGGTTGTGCTGTTAAGGCCATCGACTCGTTTGTTCCCTTCTGTGACTATGTCAGAAAACGATCTCTCAGCAGGACTTTGCTTTCATTTTAAAGCAATCCATCGACTCGTTTGTTCCCTTCTGTAACTATGTCAGAAAATGATCACTCAGCAGGGCTTTGCTTTTCATTTTAAAGCAATCCATCGACGTGTTTTTTCCCTTCTGTGACTATGTCAGAAAATGATCACTCAGCAGGGCTTTGCTTTTCATTTTAAAGCAATCCATCGACGTGTTTTTTCCCTTCTGTGACTATGTCAGAAAATGATCACTCAGCAGGGCTTTGCTTTTCATTTTAAAGCAATCCTTAATTGCCCATCCATTTACTTTTGAAATTTCCTTTAAATAAATACGAGAAATCAAGCAAAAAACAGCTCAAACTAAATTAAGAGCAGCACTCGAAAATATTTAACTAACTTAATGCCAAGAGTTTCTTTGGAAATTTCTATTACCTTCCCACGTACGTGTGGCATAGAGGAGTGTTATTATTTTGGTTTATTTCGAATAAAAACTTTACTGCTCGGTAAAAGTAAAATCAATTAGAATCCGGATATAAAAGTAATCCCAGAGAGCTGAGCAAACTTTTGCATATGGAAAGTTTATCATTGAGTGGCTGCCTGGCTGCCTGCCAGCCTGCAGAGCAGCAATTGTTTATAATGAATGAAGGGGAGTATATACAAGAACCAGTACACTTGAGGGGTGAACACAAACGAAAACAGCAACAAAAAGCATTTACAACAAAATGCACACACACGTCCCTTCACCAGCACACAAAAAACACACACTCACTTCCATGGATCAACGAACAGGCACACGTGGAGATTGTTGCCCACTGAAAATGTGTTAAGAGCTGTGCGTGTTTGCATTGAATTACGAGTATTATATGTTCTTGTATGGGTTTAAGTTTGTTTGTGTGTGTGTGCCGTAGATGCACAGTCACGCAGAAAACATAAAAATCCCCAAAAAGGACTTTCGAAATGGCAAAAGTATACAAATTTCAAAATTTAATAACATTTTCATCGAAATTTGTGACCTTTTATTACAAAAGGAAATCCATATCACAATGTAAAGCAAAGGAGCCCCCCTGTGCATGTGTAACCACAGCCCGCGCACACTTGTTCGTCCACACGTACGCAAACATAAAACCATCAAATACACCTTTACAACATGCAACACAAACATAAACACACAGACGGGCACACAAACCCAACACAAACACGGCGACGTCCGCAAGCCCAAGCGAAATGCTGTGCGGTGTGGTCAGGACGTGGCGTGGCGCTCTACGGGTTGCCAAAATGGCGCTGTAATACTACTCGTCCTGCGATATGTTAAGCGTAGCTAAAGTCGGGTTAGCATGTTCCGGCAATATTTGCCACTTACGATCGCATTTTCAGTACTGCGTACTCACATTCTCGACTGTATTAGCAAATGTAATAAGCCATTATGACACAGAAAAAGCCACGAAAACTGACCGAACGAATTGCGGGCTAATAGCGAATTTAATATGAATTGTGTGACTAAGTTGCCGTAACTCAAAGACCACGGACGGTTTTGCAGTTGTCCAGCAGTAAGTAGATATTCACATTTGATTGCTCAACACGAACACACACACACATATACACAAACACTTGCATATACAATTCTTGCTTATGCAAAAAGTGAAGTGAAGTTCCCAAACTTGAATTAGAAGCAATTTACTTTGGAAGCAGAGAAACGGCTGAGATCATAGATTTCATTTTTTATTGGAGTGTACGCAGCATGTAAAGGAGGGAGTGAGAGGAAGGCAGAGTTGTAAAGGATTGCAATAAATAAATTTTACACTAACTGAATTGAGAATTACACTGAATAATGCACTCATTTCTCCTGATGAAAGATTAACAATCAAGAAATTGCGATTTGGAAGTTTTTACTGGGAGGCGAATTTATGGCAACAAATTTTGAAAATTTGAGGAAAATAGTGTTGTCATTCCAAGTAATTTGAAGCCATTTGAATTGAAAAATTAACGCCAACATTTTATATCCTTACAGACAATTGTCTGCACTGAATAAGAGAAGCAAAACATGGCTGAGAATAGTTTTTGAAATATTCGTTCTAAACAAAAACTACGAAATAATGTGTCTATGATTCTCGAATTCATAACAATTATGTCCTTGCTTTTGTGAATCACAATGTTCTTCCTCAAACAATTAATTGAATTATTCCACGTTCCACATTTATTATATTTTTAAGTTTCATTTTGCATTCCAATTTTAAATAAAAAATATGCTGTTCGTACTTTACTTTCATGGACAGATAAAGTCACCGAAACTATCTCCCAAATAATGAAAATGGAAAAGTTATCAACTATAAAACATTGTTCATTCAAGGAGCAATGCCGCAGGTATTTACTGGCATTTTGTTCACAGTTTTTTCTCATCCTGGACTCTGTAGTTATCGATGAAGACCAATTTTATTTTATTGTGCCATTTCTAAATAAGAGAAGTGGAAAAAATAAAGAAGCTTTGGCCTTTGAATTCATGGAGCAGTGTTAAGACCAACAATTAAATTTACTAGGAGCTGGTGCCAGAGAACACAGAGAAAGGAAACTTAAACGTCAAACGGCAAAGGAGCGATATAAAACAGACGGACGTTGTAAAGGAATCCACTCAAAATCGTGGGGAATCCACTCAGAATCGTGGTGAATCCACTCAAAATCGTGGTGTGTCCGCTACGGACGCTGGCAACGAAAAAGCCTTTCCTTTCTCTGTCTTCTCTGGCTGGTGCAGAGAGTAATCCTTTCCCCCAACCCGTGTAGGTAATTGAAAAGCAGGATGCTTTCTCTATACAGTTAAGGTGTACATATAACCATCTCTTTCACACATTGCGCTTATTTGTGTACATGTCTACGACTCTAATGTCATATCAGCCCCGTATTGCGCGGCACTTCTTTAAGAGAGGACGGAAAGCCTGTAGGAAGATGCGCAAATATTCTCAACGTCGACTCACACCCCGAGGGTCTCAGGTTCAAATCCTGCCACGGGCGTGGTCTCCAAAATGCTTCTTTCTATAAAATCTTTTTCTCTTCGAGTCAAAGGCCTCTGTAGCTAGTTATCATTCCCCCAACACCGTTCACTCACACTTAATTATGGTGGAAGATATAATAAAAATAATAATATTCTCAACGCAGAGGTCGATTTCACAGTGCTATGAAAAATTAGATCGTAGCTCTCAACACAGACTTCAGTGGAAAATAAGGTTAATATCTTTTATACTTTAAAAGTTATTGGCGTTTTTTGCTTGTTGAACATAATGTATAATGCCATATCGTCCATTATAACTGCCTGGCTGTACTCAAACCCTAAAACCTGAGATGAGCGGCAATCATCGTTGAAACATCACAGGAAATCCGCAAGAGCTTAGAGTATGGCTGAAACTATTTTAACCACAAATTGACGCTAGATGATAGCTAGATATCATCATCATCGATATTGACATAATCGGGAGCCTTAAAGCGGCAGATTTGGATAGATTTTGTCGCGCAGTTGGACGACGGCACTCCGGAGAGGAAGATGAATACTCCTGTATTCTTCTTCTGGTCCTTTGGAGGAATGTTCAGATCATTTCAATATTGAAGATAAAACAGCTGGAGACTTGAACTTGGTGCTTGAACTTGCCAATGGACAGTCGGAACAGCAGAAGTTACGACTCTTCTCGAAAATAACCAACTGCTGCTATTGTAACACCGACTATGTACGAATAAGTAGGTAGACAAGCATGTGGCATTTTATTTAGATAAAGTTTCCTTGTTTTATTGGGCGCAGATGCTAAAGATTTTGGCTTTAGATAAATGTGAGGTATCGGGGGAATGAGTACTAGCTGCAGAGACTTTCGATTCGAACAGAAAAGGATTTTTTTTATAGAAAGAAGCATTTTGGAGACCAAGGCCGTGGCAGGACTTGAACCTGCGACCCTCGGGATGTGAGTCTAGCATGCTTACCACTAGACCACAGAGGGTGGCTCAATTAAAGCTAGAAACCGGTGATTGCCTGAAGAAATAATATCCGGACTATATGGTAGAGATTTATGTAACTATCTATACGATACATGAAGTTTTGCCGAGAGCTGAAAGAATTGTGAACTTTGACTTTTCTTGGGTTGACATTCTCGTACAATCAAAGCCAGCTTTCTAGTCACGAATCCAAAAATATACTTCTCCGTTGAATCCGAATTATCACTGGAGAAACGTCTCTTCTTTTTGTTCTAAGTATAGTTGTTCTAAGTACAGTAGACAGGACCGGTTGTCTAGCTGTCCAGGCTCCAGGCTGCGGTGACACAGTTCACAGTTCATACACATTTGTACAATTTGAATTATAAACTGAAATTTTTTTACTTATTTTATAGAAAATGTATGATATATAAGACAATTCATATGGGGAATAACAGCTTCCGGGGAGTTTTGTGTATAACCCGAAGCATATGGAAAATCTCCGGGGAGGCTTTTATTTACAATAAGGATTTTTTATATAAACATTACAAGATGTGCTTGTATGGGTTTTTCAGATCATCCCACTCTGCTCATCCTTACTTCATTGTCAATCAACCATTGTTATCAGCTGATCATATGTGCGACTTAGGTGTGACCTTTGACCAAAAACTAACTTTTGGTAAACACGTTGCAACTATAGTTAACAAAGCGTCTCTGATTCTAGGCTTCATAAAACGCTGGGCAAAGGAATTCAAAGACCCCTTTATTACCAAACTTCTGTACATTTCCTTTTTTTTCAGCTTCCCTCTTATGTGAGTCGTCTTAACTTATTCGTCTCCCCTCTCTTAAAACCCGTGGAACTATGCACACTGCATGTTTTGTGTTTAAACTCATGAGTGGTAAAATAAAAAGTAGTGTTTTTGCTTAGCATTCTCCACTTTAATGCTCCTGCAAGAAGAAAAAGGAATTTCACTACCTTGTATATCCATCCTTGTAATCGGAACTATTTATATTTTCCGTCGTTTCGTAGTGTGTGTTATGATTTCAATTTAGTTTCGGAGGTGATTTGTTTGACTGAATCCAAACATATGTTGATATCGAAAATAACACTTTTTCTTTCCAACCGCGAGTAGTTCTCTTTGTATATCTTTGTATATCTGTTTAATACCCTTCCTAAATCGCTATCAGGCCTTTGAGGCTTAGCGTAACTCTTAGGTTAGAGAGGTGGTTTTAGTGAGTAAAAATCTCACACTCTTGGGTGGTGCGTACTCCCTCGTGTCTTTTTGAAGATTGCTCCTCCCTTCGGAAAAAAAACCTTTTTGAAGACATTCTTGACAGAACCAAAAAATTCGACACTGTCATAATCCAACTGGACTTTTCATGCATTGGTTAATATAAAAACTTTAGAGACATTTTAATTCGGATCGAGTTAATGCATAAATCAGTCTTGTATCACAAAAGAACGAGTTCTTCCAGGAGTCTGTGGCTCACATAAGAGACATTGTGGAATCTCTCTAAAACTCACATCATATTAAATGATTGACTGAACCCACAATAAAAGCAAAATGCTAACCGCACTCTTGTCATTTGTAGATACGGCTTGGAAATGCATTTCCTTCCGGTTGGTGACCAATAATCAAATCAAATGCTGTAAATAAAACGCTAGAGAACCGCTGCAGCTTAAGCATAGCTAAATAATTAATAATAAAAGCACACGCACACACACACACACACACCCACCCTCACAGCCATAAATGGAAAAAGTGCAGAAACTGTCAAAATGGCAGAAATTCCATTACGGCGCGTTCATGAAATTTTCCGGTAGTCCTTTGGAATTTGTCAGACCAGCACTGAAGGAGTAACTATGACAGGCAGACAGACACCAAATGTAATTACAACGAGACACGAATACACGCATTACCACAACATTGCAGCAACTTTTGTGTACATGTGCAAATAAACACACCAACCCACTAACGGGGGGAGCACAGCAATTCAGCCACGAAGCAGCTGCTGTGCAAGGACATAGTGCGGGATAATGGGTGTCTTTGCTTTGTAGGTCTTTATGCTTCAATGTTACTAATTCATATTTTCAAATTCAATTTATAATTAATTTTGTGCCATAAAAGGGGGGCGGGGCGTAACAGCGGGGCTGCCATTTGATATAAATAATTAATTTTAATGTGGTAGGCGGGTGGGAGTAGATTGCCGAGTGAGTCTTTATTGGTACTAATAATTATGAATAAACCACAAGAATTCGCATGCAAATGAGTAGATTACAGGCGAGCAGTAATTTTCATAGTACACACCCGCACATCCTTACTGCCGTCGTCAACGTCGTTGTCTTCCTTCCATATCCGTATATGCCCGTATATGCCCGTATATGCCTATATTTTGATCCGGGGTTTCCGCTATTTGCTGGCTTCCGTTCACCGCTGCCTGTTTCGTTAATGTGAAACTCTAAACCACAACAATTTGCATGTGTTTGGCAGAGTGTGTCGATGTGACGAGTTTGTGTCGGTATCAGTGCCCCTACGCCTGGGCCCCTGCCTGTGCCACTGCCTGCGCCCGTGCCTGTGGCTGTGCAGCGCTCCGAGTCTGCGAGCGTGTGTGGGAGTTACATTTAAACACATATTGTTGGCACTTGTGGCACATTTTTCCCATAATTAGAGTCATTTAGTTTTAATTTAATATTTTCCTCCAGCATTCTTTTCCACGAGCTCATATTTATTCCGCTGGCATTGCTCCCAGTGAAGTGATTCTTGGTACTACTATAAATATTTTATTACGTTGTGCATTTCCGCGTATCCTGATTGTGCTTAAATGGCGCAATTACTTTTGACATGCTAATTTTCATACACACGCATAGAGAACGATTGTGAATGTCCTCGGAAAGTATCAATTAAGTTCATTTCCAGAGTACTGGTTTAAATAGGCACGCCATGCTCCCAGTCGGTAGCCTATTAGTGGTTATTCTAGAACCATTATGTTGTGGATAGAAATGAAAAAGGGTATGTGAGTATGAGTGTATGTGAGTATGACTGTATGTGAGTGGGGCGGCCTACCAAGGGTTGTTACTCCTAGGGCAACATACGGGATTCAAATGATGTTAGTCAGACCCATGAGGAGGTGTTAGTATTCGGTTTGGTGGCCAACCCAAAGTCAGTCAAAAAGAAACTCTGCCAGCTATGGAGTTCGGCATGTTCGGGAATATATACTCGTAAGCTGGAGTTAAATTGTAGTCTTGAAGGACGTATCCTTATAGAAATAAGGTAAATTCTGATACCACTCCATCTCAGGCATTTTAGTTCAATCGCCCAACCACCTTGGCTATAATATAAGATATTGGAGATTCTTAGATCTTAGAGATAAAATAGCAGGTGGCTCAGGTAGCACTCCAGATGAGTCTTCCCTCTTTTATTGAGAGCTGGACAAATACGGGGAAGTGCAAGTAATGGAAGAAATGATCCGCTACAAACCTACCACAATTGCTCCAGAGCCCTCGATTGATCTCCTGTCATTGTTGTCAATTTGTAACAAACACAGTAGACCCATATGCGCTGGTTTTGGATATATTGAATACTCAAAACAGACAGAATAAGATAAGACCGATGAGAACGCACATCGGAGGCATCAGTGAGTGATCAGAGCAATCGGAAGGTGGCCGGGTACTTTAATTACTGGTAGCTTTTCATATTGAGAAGGCGATTATATTTTTAAGAATGCATCACTTATGAGAAGTGGAGGAAGAGCTTGAATATTCTTCAAGGAGTTGAACACTCCTTATTGCTTCTAGGGGATACGTTCTACATATCAAGCAGAGATACGTCGCCTATTTCAAGCGCTGGACCGTAAACATAGATCAGTTACTGAATATTGCAGTCCAGTATCATGCATTTCGTTTTGCAATGAATTGGTTCGCAGGATGGTAGCCCCAAAAAATGATTTCCAGTGCACAGCATGAACTATTTCAGTTAACTAACTTTATACTACACTGAACTAGTCTGAATAGGGCACAATTGTACATTATAACCTAGTTTAGCTGACTAGTTTATACACTACTCTGAACCAATTAGAGTAACTTTTCAAAAGATCCACATCAAAAATTCCACCTTACTTCAAATTCCCAAAAAATTTGAAATTTCAAATCAGTAGGCAAGAAATTTGGAGAAAATTACAGAACCCGAAAACGTTGAAACAGAAATTCATAAATTAAAAATAAATTGAGGAGATCTGGCTCCAAAATTCAGCTTCTAGAAAGCAATGAATTTTAAGCAGAGCTGTCCTCGATTCGAATTAAAAAATTAAAAGAATCCTAGAAATCCTGGTGCGCATCCTGCGCATCCTGCGCATTCGTAAATGTACCAAATGGCGTTTCCAGTCAACAACCGCTGTTGAACAAGGAAACATATATTACCAGTTCCAATTTGCTATGGCAAGGATGCTGGGAAGAATAATATTCGACCGTGTCCAAGTAGCGCTTTTATTCTCGGGCTACGTTTAATTTTTGATACGACTTCTGTGCGGATGTTTCTTTAATATATCGATTACTCTAAGAGGTAATACATCTGAATAATGAAGGATATAACTGAAAATTCAACACTCACAAAAAATATTAAATATACAAAAAATTTAAATCTTTTATTTAAACAAGAGTATAGAGCAAAATGGAAATAAATCTAATTGTTAAATACAATATTATTAAACATATATAATATAATTAGAGGAAACGAGTGACACGTCTGTTGAGAAACATGGAATACTCCGAGACAGCAGAACCTAAAAGGTTCTTGGTGCAAAAGAGAATCTTAATCGGTTTATTGTGTTGGGATACGTTAATTTCGGACACCTCGAAGCCGAACATGACGTGTCCTGGTGAAAGGTTACAGGACCATTACGGGATGGCACAATATTGCTGAACCAGGGATGAGCGACCTTATCCGCACGTGATGAAATTGTAAACAAGGAATTAAAGAAAGGTGCCCTCTTCAGACAACTACTCGTACCGTATCCCTATTTGGTGACACAATACACCTCATCCTTTTGGCTGGTTATGTAAATAATCCTGGATCAGTGCTTCCGTTGTATTTGTATTAAGCGCAACACTTTTGGGTTTTTTCTTTTTGTTGGCTACTTTCCACTTGTATTTTTTTTTGTCTAGGTATTTCTACCCAATACTCTGCCACAGGTACTACTCGTATATTGCATAAAGGGCTTCCGGCGTGAATGTGTTTCGTGTCGTATACGCAACCTTTGCTCCGCTACAATAGGAACGCTTCTTTACTGACACTAAGTTGACAATTTCTCCAGCTGACAGTCGTCTTAGTGTGCTGCTCCACAGAATTGTTAGTTTTCCTTTCCTTTTTCCTTCATTTTTTCAAATGACAAAATTGATGAGGGTTGCTCGCTCACTCACCCATACACCCACACACTGACTCTCGCCCACGTGCACACCCACCCATTAGGAGTGTATGCATAATTAGAGCGAACACTGCCATATGGGACCAGGGAGCTGGGACCGTCTGCCTGCGTTACAGCCATTTTTCATTGCTCTCGAAAATAGTTAAATGTCGATTTGCATGTCCTTTAAGCGTAGAGGAGATGCGTGAAAGAAATTAAATTGAAATACTCCCGAGCAGCTCGTCCAAGTACGGTTGCATCAAACTGGCTTACATGCTGCCACTTAAGCAAATGATTTCTACCGCTTTCGGTATTAGGCGCTTAGGAAGTTTTGCAGAGCAGCATGAATAATGCCACCGTTTCTAAGAAGCACAGCTGCGAGTTTCGAAGGATGGGTGTGGGCACGCGTCTCCTTTTGGAAATTGATTTATTATTGATTCAACGTTTTTATAATGGATTACGAGTATCAAAGAGTGTCCTGAGTTACTTGGTTTTTGCATGTTTGTATTCTAATAAACTGAGGTTTTTGTTTCGCGGGGTAAATTAAACGTGTTTGTTATTTCCACCCTGTTGAAGTTTAAAGGGCCAGCAACAAATGTCCTCATAGAGCGGTGCAGTGTCCGCAAATAAGGCCAATTTAAATAGTAAGGGGAAGCGTGAAAATTACACTACATCATGGATATGGTTTAAATAATCAAATTGCAAATCATGTGCTGAAACCCTAACTCAAGTCTCAAATATTTCAAGTGTTCGATATGTCCTTTTCAGTGTCTGCGGCGTTTAGTGGCAGCAGAAATGATAGTTTAGTCAGCCAGTGTAGTTGCTTTTGCCGAAAAAACACCAAAACATTCGATGACGTTCCCGTCGGAGTATTCATAGCCAATGTTTTTCTTTTGAAGTGCAAAGTTTAATCTTCTTTAACTAGTCTCGAGATGGCAAGGATAAGGAATCAGTTGCTTTTAAGCCGATTAATCGGTAATTTGAAGCACCCATTTAACAAAAACGAATATAGCATAATTCTACCAGTTTTGCTGTGGACTGTGAAGCTAGGGAATACCGCCACTTGAACGCTCTTTTCCCGAACCAGAACAGAGCTTTCCTTTCTTATTTTTACAACTTGTGAAAACGTTTTCATACAAAAACAATTTGTTTCAATTGAATCGATTTGTAGACTTATTTTTCTAGCTTAGTCAAATTATATCTTCAGTACGGCTTTTAATATTGGAATCAGGCTAATAAAGTATATCGAAATGGAACTGGACTGAAGTCAAGTAGAAAAATAAATGCTCATTTCCCAGAGAGATGTTTTTGTACCCTTCAGTATGTCTATATATTCCATTTATCTATGTCTATGTATGAAGTGGAAGATGGTTAGAAATACTGAAATAAGGATTTCCAAATGAGAGTACACCCTGATACTGTTTAAGACAGACATGGGGACAATTGGCAGTAGCAATACTACCAGCACAATTATTATGAGTAATCTTCGTTGAAAATATGACTGATTTCTTAATAGGTCCTTATCAAATTATAACATCAGCAGCACTCACTTGTCTCATAGAAGAACAGAGTTTTCTAGGATTCTGGTGAGAAGCGAAAAGTAATTTTGAATAAGCGTCATTTTGGAGTTGATTCATGAGACTCGTGACATAATATATAGAAATAGACAGGTTATTCCAACCACAAGTGGCAAGTTAGGATCTTTAAATGATCTGCTTGTTCCTCATTTATACATGTGGTTCGTTATAAGGAAACAAATTAAGGAGACTTAGAAGAAACATCATGCTGCTTTACTTGAATAAAATATTCTTATAGGGCTGTTCTCTTTGATAGTACATTCGGATCAACAATTTTATTTTAAGTCTTTTGAAACGACAATTGCTTTTGTTGGCAGGAAAGGTTGATGTGAACGTATGAACGCAATTCTATAATTGAATTGAATAATTGCAATGACATATATGGAGTGTTGCGCTTGTCTTTGAGAGGAAGAGAACTATTTTAAATAAAAAAAATCGGTTTTCCACCAAAAACTCATTGCTGTTGTTATATTTAAAAAGTCCGGTTTACTTTGGAATGGATCTTGTACATAAATATGGAAAACTCCCAACGAAATTGGTGGTTCTTGTTCACTTTGGAATGCATCTTGTACATAAATACGAAAAACTCCCAAAGAAATTGATTGGTGTTTTGGATAATCTATTTTTGCATTTTTCCTTGCCTGTATGTGAGATGCTTCGTTAGCAGTAACTGTGTTACAAAATAATATTTATAATGATACCAATTTACATAAAAAATGTTTTCCAATATATTTTTTCTTCTAATTCGGCTCTTTAAATGCTTTAACACGATCCCTTTGATTAATAATATTATTTCTTCACATTCTTACTAATCATTTCCACTACAACTAGACGTAACTTTCCATCGCTTCACATCTTCAGTGATCTTGTCCAACTTTCCGGTTATTGGTTGGTACTCAAATGTGTTCAAAATTTCCACACGAGTTTGATTTCCTCATTCCTAGGTATGCTCAAAGTTTGATGTTTCTAATCTAGTTCGCCAACAAGTCTGTCGAACAGTTCTAAAACTCCTCATAAAGAATTGGAACGGCGATAATGAAGTTGTTGCTGTATTCATGAGTGTCAACACTTCTGACAATTCTGGATTCAATTTCAATAAAACTAGGATTTAATAAATTTTATGTATATATAAGAATTTTCAAGGAGTATTGCAAGGAGTATTGGACAGTTTGATTATGAAACGTATTCCCAAGAACTTATCTCCCACATTTGTGTAAACAAAACTGCCGTGTTATTGTTTAATTTTACTCTATTTCTATTCAGTTGCCATTTTTCTCCAATTGATTTTCAGTGTTCTTTTTGTATCGCCACTCTCTGCAGTGTTTTTCTCCCAGAATTCGTTGTGTACGCAATCTAAACTCAAGTACCGAGCATATTGGCGACCTTTACTTTGCTACTACTTTAGCTAATGCACGCTCTGGGTTCGCCACGGGAAGACCTGCAATGGGATTACTCCGCTTGCTGACAAATCTCTTGGCTCGAAATTTTTTATTTTCCAACGTACGGCTTTAAATGGCTTATCTTTAGGCTGTTAGTTCTATGCAGCACATGCAAACAGGACCGAGGCAAACGGCGACTGGAGATGTTGTGACACAGCGCTGCGGAAGTTAAATGTGAATGGCAACATAAAATGCTATGAGAGGAGGAGTATTGATGCTTCGAGTATTTCACAGGAAATCCTGCGATTTTTGATAACGACGACGCAAAAACGGTGCATATGAAACTTTAAACAGGACTCTTATGAAAGGAAAGAAACTGCCATAAATGTTTAAGGCGATATTAATAAAAAAAAACATGAATTCTCGCAACTGCTGCATAAAGTCCTTAAATATTTTCCTTTAAAATGGTTAATGGCTTTATAGAGAGCAGGTACATTCAGCTAGTTGAAAGTACCTACCATTAAACTAAGCCACCGCATTCAGACGCCATCGTGTTCCGTACTCAGGAAGGCGCTTATGTGCACGAGTACATGATTTGAAACAATAAATTCCTTAAGCAGATTACAGCCGAGAGCACAGAAATTGCCCAAGTTAACTATGGTAACGTCACACAAGTTGTGCGACTTACGCTCAGATTTGTTTCACTTGAAGTGATGTGGCCCAACGAGCAGTCAAGTTCAATAATACGCCCCGTTGACCCTCGCCGGCGAGGTCAGGTTGCAAGGTGGCTGGCTGCCTTCCTCTTGGCTGGCAGCAATTAACAGAGGAAACCTGGTACATTCGAAAATCAAATAAATTCAACGACGGTGGGCTGAACTAACCGAGCTTGCCAAGTGGCTTGGCCTTTAAACCAACTTCAGCAGAAATAATAACAAAACCAAAACGAAAACAAATAATGAAATATTGTAAATTGTCAGAAGCTGCGAGTGGAAAAATCGTGCACCATTTATCAGCGTTCGAGAGCGTTTGGCAAAAGGTAAAAAGTGAATGGTGCTTCAGCAACTAAACCGATTTGTTAAACAACCATAGAGAGCGACTTAGAGCACCGAGTGATGTGCTCTTCAGGCTTAATGGATTAATGGCGCTTTCGAGTGGTGTTCGTCTAAAGCATGCGTGTGTACCCATACACTCACATAGCCTGAGAGTGGAGCTTAAGCTGGCAAAAGTGGCGTGGTCCCAGACTTTCCTGTAGCTTTGACCTTCTGGGTGTGTTTTTCAGGGGAAGTCATGGCGACAAAATTATGAGAAAATGGGTGAATAACAGAATATGAGAATATAAAATATATATGAGCATATCAATTGTAAGGATAAATGCAACGGTACACGTTTCAGAATTAACTGAAACGAAGGAATATTTGGGTATGTAGCTGTGACACTTTTGCTACTTGTGACTTTCTGAAGTAAGCATTTAAGGATAAAATATAGCGAAATTAGATTCTTTCAAGAGGTGTTGTTAGGGTATCTTCTATCAGAAGATCCATTGCTCTACTGAAGACTGGTGCTCTTCGTAAGAAGATCCATTGCTCTACTGATCACTGGCGCTCTTCATACCACACCTACGAAAGCCCTTTTTGCCATGCTTCACTGGCTCCCTTCGAGGCTCCTGGTTAAGCAACAAGCCAAGTTGGCAGCGATTAGTCTAAACGCTCTTTCGCATTAGCGCTTAAACCTGACGGGCCATGCCTCTATACTGAATCAGAATCCACCTGTTTCCAACTTTATCGATTACATGTCGGTCTATCCCGATTTGAACAGGGAGTTGGACCTTACTATTACAAGCAGAAATGACTGGACTTCAAAAGACATAATCGTCGAGCGGCGAAACGGTCGATATCCATACCGACGGTTCAAAACTTGGAGGAAGAGTCGACAGCGGGATATTTTCCGACAAACTGGACTTAAACATCTCCCTACGTCTCCCTGATCATTGCAGTGTCTTTCAGGCTGAGGTCATGGTCATTGATCACGCAGCTAAATGGATGTTGAGTAGCGATATCGGAACAGTCGACACAGCTTTCTTCTCAGTCAGCCAAGCCGCCATTAAGTCTCTTTTAGGCTCTACGACCACCTCAGGACTTGTTCATGAATGTCGAACATCTCTAAATGAGCTCCGGGCAACTGCGAGGCGGATGAGCTTGTCAAGGCAGGCATGCTTCTGCACGAAATTCAGACCTCCGTAAAAATCGGTATTCCACTGGCAACAGTGAAGCTCGTTATCAAACGTAACTACCTGGCTGACGCCTACAAATCGTGGGTTGACGAGGAATCCTGCCACACGGCTAGACTAACTTGGGCAAGAATGGACAAACACAGAACCAATTAACGACCTGATCGCCAACCAATTAACGACCTGATCACCAATTAACGACCGGTATTTGCATACTGGGAAAGTGCGCAGAAAGACTGGGCCTACCCTCAAACGATTTCTGCTGAGACTGTGGTTCCGAGGTGGAGGAAGAGAACCGTCTCGTCCTCCTCCTCGGAACCACAGCCTCGGCAGAAATCGTTTAAGAGTCGCCCCAGACTTTCTGCGTGCTTTCCCAGTATGCAGTGGGCGGTGAACACCGACACAGTTGTCGGCAGAGATATGCGATCAAGTCGAATAAGTTAATTGGTTCTGCTTATGTTCCTGCTCATCCTTGAGCAGAAGAAGAAATCCCACCTTTGGTGCCACATTTCTTACAAGTCTGACAGAGCTGTCATTCTTGAATATTAGGGATATAGCAAGGGTCATAGTTTGGATGGTTTCCTGCAACATAATGGGGGAGTCGTGCCTTTCCCGGCGATGTCCTTGCGCTGACTATCACCATCTCAAGTAAGAGAACTTTTTAGTCAGTGCTTGAACGGCGCCACTCCGTGGTATCACAATGGGCCATTAGGTGTGCTCAAGTGTGCTTTTGACAAACTAGGCTGCCACTCCTACCTACCTAGAGTATTTTCTATATATTTTCCCTTCTTCGTATATTGAGCATTTTAGAAAGTGAAACTCTAAACTATAATTTACGTTCAAAAAAGTTGGAATAGATCACAGCTCACTAATTAAATGGTCCCTATAATAAAGGCTGCGTAGAAAGTTGTTCATGAATTCTGAATTATTTAATTATAACTTCTTTGAAAGTAAATTATATTTTAGATTTTCACTTTTTAATAAAGTATCAGTTTCTCACGGCATTGGAAGCAAATGTTAAATATTCCTTTGAGGACTTCCCGAATATCATTAACTTCTTAGTTTGGTGCCAATAGGGATACCATACATTTGTTTATGTGTCTTGGCTTACACAATTCAGACTTTTCGAAATGTTGGATATATAAAAGGCAACTGAAATCATCCAAAGCTCTGGATAAGAATGCGTTCTTCAAGTGCACAGCCCAAATAGTTTGAAGCAAATAGAAACAAATTCAGTAATCTGAATGATGAGGTCAAAAGCAGTTGGTGGCTATTTCGTCCTTTTAGCTTTTTGCTTCATTTTTGTGAAACCCGCTTAAAATGCAAACTATTCATTTAATTGTTTGTGGATGCACACAGAAAACTGACACAAAATTGGTCACACAAATTAGGTTTTGAGTTTCTTCTTCCAACTTTAACTTTACGAAGGTTATAATTGAGTTGAACTCAACTCGTGTGTATGCGTTTGTTAACCTTCACACAGTTTAACCCTATATATAGTTTCAATATTCGTGCTGTTCAGAAAGATCTGCAAATTACATTACTGATGTATGTAAATATTGTTTCGATTTAATTGAAATTACTTAAATCGACACACAGTGGATCGATTGTAGTTATTTTCAACATAAATACGATGTAATGTAATAAAGTAGGCTGAATATATTACTCCGAGTAATCGTCATATATATTAAATTAAGTCAGGTCATGCAATAGTGTAGGAATACTCCTCTTATAATATGTGAAAAATAATCGCATGGCCTTTTTTATTTCTGAATGGAGCAAAATGAATATATTTCAGAGCAAATAAATGTAAAAGCCATGTATTATTCACTGGATTACCGAGGAATCCACATAATTATGCCAGCATCAACAATGGAACTGGTGAAAAAAGCTTATTTTCAATGTGATTGGAAAGAAAATACCGAAATAGAACATTCACTCACACACCAAGGGGTTTTGATAATGCTTTATTCAATAACTTCAAGTGAGTTTTACTTCGCCAGAAAATGTTATATAAGAGGCGGCCACTGCATTATTGAAGTATATATGGTCCACAGAGGATGGACAAGAATCACATGTATTCTCCATCCATGGCGAAGGAGTACCACAAAGTGGTCCCATTGAACACTTCCCTTGAGTGAATAAGAACTGAGTTTAAATTCATAGTTAATAACGAGAGTAGATGTGAACTTGTAATTGATTTGTTTGTGAAGTGCATCAGTGTGCAAAGATAAGGAGAGTAAATTATAGAATGTTTCATGCGCGAACACCCTTCTAATCTACCTCCACTTGAGTGGATAAGAGTCCCTTACCACGAATCGGAACGAAAGAATAATGTTGGAAATGAAAGTGTCATCAATTTAGTTGAAACATTTATTGTCATTATGAAAAGTTTTTTTAATTTACTGTGTATATTGTCCGCTATGTGCGGGGTCCTCTAGGGAAGGACATAGTAATAATGAGTGTGTTGTTAATAGTGGAATACTCGTTGTGAGTTTTAATTTTTAATAAAGATTGCGCATATAAATATTGAATTATATATAAAATAAAATATATAAACATCTAAAATATTGATTTCTCTCTATAAAATTCCTGTCTGATATCATCTGATTCTAAACTACAAGAACATCTGAATTGGATTTTGTTTAAAGACAGGCAGTAATATTATACGAGAGACATCATTTCATGCAAGATTGCTTATTTCATATAGTTTATGAATCCAGAGTCTGGGACAGGTTCTACTGAGGTTATACTGAGCAAGTTCTTTAATTCAGCCAGTCTCTGGATATATTCTTACTACACAATAATTCTATACAGTCAATATATACAATATTTCTATAAGAAAATTCTATATTCTATTGGAAGGCAGATGGACAACTTACTATAAAATCACTTGCCAAAAGAGGCTTGGAGGTCATGATGAAAGGCAAACCGACAAATTCGCGCTAACTATGAATCCCATCCAGGATCCAACTGTGGTGATTTGCATACTTAATGCGGCTCTGAACATATCCGCAGGATAGCATCTCACAAACCCAAACCTTCCACTTGGCGGCTCATTAGAATAACGGCCTAATAGAGCAACCGTGTTTAATTGAGTGGACGAATTGCTAGCGAACTGTTCGCTTCAACGGCGGAGGAGCAGAGAAAAGGCGACGGGTTCTTGTATTGCTCAAAGTCTCGTTCACCGTTTCGTTTTGTCTTGTTTGCTTTGTGCAAATAAAAAACAAAAACAACAACGAGAACGAGAACGAGAACAGAAAAAGCGAAAATGGAAATGAAAATGGAAAAAATTAAAGCGCCGATTGTTTGAGATAATTGCGCTCGATTTGTTTGTAAACCATTGAGCACTGACTTTAATTGATTGGAATTGCTTTGCATACGATTTGCAAATGTTTTCATTCAGTTGGTTTTTTCACTGCAATATTAAATGCGAATACACCCGCGCTCATTTGTTGTAATTGCCCGAATTTGGCGCTTGGAAAGTCGCACAGCAAATGCTGAAAGAATCGCACACAATTTATTAGCCGTGCACATTGCGTGGCAAGGAACCGACTTGAATGGAAGGGAATGGAATGGAATTGAATGAATGGCAGCGCAATGAAAGCATCTTTTGTTACAAGAGCTCGCACAGTTTTGTTTTCGAGTTTGTACAACGCGTGAGACTGGCACATTTGTCAATGTAAGTATCCCGCATTATACGCCCAATTGGGCACTTGTCACGTCGTGTTCGTTTGCGTTGTCGTTTCAGTTGTTTCGTTGGCTTTTGTGGTTACATGGCTACATGGCTACAATGAGCACGCCAACGGCCAAATGTGAAATTACATTGTCATAAATGACATTTCCTTTTGTCAATTAAAGACACGTTTGTTTGTTCGTTTGTTTGTTTGTTTGCTTGCCTGCTGAATTATGCGTTGGTGTCGCCGAAAGCCAGATGGATATGCTTGCCTATTCATGTTGTCTGGGGTATACCACCACTTGCGGCTGTCATTCTGAAGAACTTAATGGCAATCTAGAAGTTTTACGCACTCAGCGGGCTCAGTTGCTAGAGAAACAGCAAGCATATTTTTTCCATATTTTAATTAAAGTTATTTTAAAAAATAACTTTATAATTAAAACATAAACTGTAATTTAATGCTGGCTGTTTACTATCTCTCCACGGGAATAGAGTCCTTTCTAATCGATTTTGTTTCTCATGGACTCAATGGCCGTAGTTGCTAATAATTACGTGCTTGAGAGGATTCTGATCCCTAAAATTGTTTTAAATAATATTGTGGGATCTGAAGATAATCTTAGAACTACCTTTTAAAGTATTTTCTATATTTTGAATGCTTTGGATAAAGTATAAGACAATGGAGAGATCCAGAACTACCAGTAGGGGACCAGGCGAAAACTTTCTTCACTGACGGCTCCAAAACTAAAAAGGGAACTGGGGCTGGCTGGCATCTGAACGAAAATGTCAGATGCCTCTCAGCTATGGGAAGTATGGCAACGATATTCCTATTGGAACTGTTTGCTATACGGAAAGTAGCGGAATGGGTAATTGAGAAGAAATAGCGGTGTAAGGAGATTAGACTCTGTAGTGACAGTCAGGCTGCACTGAAGGTCCCCCTGTTTGGGGGAATGAATTAGCTGATGAATCGGCCAACCGTGGATCTGCGGTTACTCTAATGGGACCAGACCCATTTATCGGTATAAGTTTAGCAGGGACTATTGATTATATCAAGAGCCTTGTGAATAATGTTCACAAGGACCGATGGTGCAGTTTAGTTGCCTGCAAAACCACCAAGTGCTTCCTAGAAAGCCCAAACAAGAGAGTTGCAGATTCCCTTCTAACATTACGAAGGAAAGATCTTCGATCATTGGTTGGGGTAATCACAGGGCATGCTCAATGGGGTCATCATATGGCGACCATAGGCATCGAGAGTCTGTAGTGCGCCTCCTGTCTGCAGGAAGAACTGGACGACACAGAGCAATTTCTCTGCGCTTGCCCTGCCTTTGCCAGAAAGAAGAGGCGCATATTAGGGTCAGATGCTGTGGGAATGGATAACGTACATTCCTTATCCCGAGACGGACATCTGAGATGCATAAAAAGTGAAAGTTTCAAAAGATGTAACTTTATTTCCAAAATCCTATATCTCCACCTATCCCCAAATATATTTCCAGGCTACAATACAATGGGCATCAATGCTTGAGTGCTTGGATAAGTCCTTCTTCGGCAGTTCTCCGCCCTACCTCACCTCTATCTATATATCTATCTATAAGTGTAAGTCATGCAATACTCTACGACATAGCTCGCTTACTGCACGGCTGTGAGCTCTCTTCCAAGTAAGCAAAACCAACAGAAAATAAACCACCATCATAGAGACTGATATAATCAAATTGTATGGATAATACTGGGTCCAACTTTCACAACATTGGACAACAATAGACAACTATATTGCTAACAGATTTCTCTAGTCTAAGTCTGTAGTTTTAAAGGTGACTTTTTTGTAATAATATTAATTATTATATTATTTTGTAATAATATAAAATATAATTAATAAATAATATAAAATATTTGTAATAATATAAAATTTAATTAATTAATTATAAGATTGAAGCAGTGGCTGAAAAATCTCTTAATTCATAGCTCAATCCAAGCACTATTACGGGAGTACACTGTAAACTAGTGGCTAAGGAGTATTTCAAACAGCTAATGTAAATTTAATGGATCAAACTGATATTCAACTAGTTTAGTTTATAATTTTGTGTCTTAATTTGTTCAAACAAATCACTCAAGTTAGCGGAAGTACAGATTTATAATTTCTCATGACAATTAAACTATTAATATATTGGCTAAACCTGAAAATGATCCCTATCTCTTACTAAATATTTGTCGAAAAAAACAGAATAATATTGTCGTGGTTCTATAACCTTTTTTGCTAATATTCCAACACAAGTTTTTCATCTAGAAAGATCTTTAAAACATTTATTCCAAGATTTTGTTCGCACAATTTTCCACGAATCGAATTCTAATAGAGGAATTGTGCTCTGCTGCTTCAGTGCTACTAACACCATCTTACGACATGTTGCCACATCTGGTCGAGAATGAGTGTTATGGAATGTGTCTTCAATTATTTGAATAGTATGGGTTAGTTCGCTGGCCAGAACAGTATATTTGTTAAGTCACATCTACTATTTGGCAAGAGTTGCACCAGTGTTAAAGGTGTCACACACTTGTGCCAAAGTCTACTGAATTCATATATGACAGAGAAGTTGGACCACAATGAAAATCTTTATAAAAAAGAAATCGAATTTTATATGTTCCAAGTTGACCCGACCATATCCCACAGTACACCATCTCTACTCTACTCGTAACTGCCCATTATGGACATAGTCCTCTCGCGATCCGAACGCTATAATGGCATTACGCATGGCACTCCTCTCTCCGTTAACTTGATTATGCCAAATAATGTTTGCAAATTATTCATAATCGTCCTTTTTCCTACACGTGCAGACAGCTCCACAAAAGAAATATTATCACAAAACTTGAAGCATATTTTCAGGCATCGAATTTGTTCAGATGTGGCAAAGTTGTTCCAGTTTTTCTCCGGCTGACAAAAGCGAGTGATAAAATATCACACTTTATATCATCAGGTCGCAACAGTCTCATTTTTCATATACCAATATTTCTTCGAAGTTTTTGTATGAATTCCGAATGAAATTGTGTCCACTACGCCAATGCGAAATTTATGCTTGGAGTTGCAGCGCATACCAAGTTTAAGGGTAGATGTGCATGCCGAAGAACGGTAAACAGAGCCAGAAATTATAAATGAGGTGGTGGCAGAAATTGTTTCGGAAAGTGTTGTGGCGCTCATGCCCGTAAACTCAAATTCGGGTACATATTTACACTTATTACGCATTCGCCTATGCATTCGTAATGGCAGAAGGAAGGCAAGTGTATTTATCCTAAACACTGGCGTCTAGCTGCTGAATTAGTAATGCAAGAGAATACCTAATGTGATTGTTTTCTTGTTAAGCGTCAGATTTTTATGTGAGCAGCATTCGAAGCAACGCATTCCAGCGCTGAAACGGAAATGCAAAGCATCGAGGCACGAATTCAAAACAGATTTCGACACAGTACGCTGGCGCTCGTTCGCAGAAACGCCAGTAAATTGTGGAATTTAAGCATGACTGCTTAAGTTGCCCCTTTGAGCCTGTGTATTGTGGGTGTATGTGTAGGATTGTGTGAATAACTGCAGATGAAACAAAAGATTGCTCAAGTATAAGGACGACTATGAAGGGTGTACTCACAACAGTGAGTTACATGCCTATGTGAGGATTTGTAGGAATCCTTTGAAGAGCAGATAGCCAAATGAATTTATATACTGGTAGTGAATACAAAAATTATATCGAATATAAATCTATTGATGTGGGAGTAATAAACATGGCAGATGAACTTTGTCAGATTGAACGCATTCAATTACAAACCACAATTCAAACTATTCGTGGGGAAAATCTGTGTGGGGAAAAATCAGAACTGTGGTAAACAAAACTGTTGTACAAAGTGTTCTGTTGCTCTCTCTTAACACGAGTATCTTGTAGAGGATACTCTCTCACTCCTTGCCGCTAGCCCGGTGCAAGTATTAGATTTACATCCACATTCTCATACTTTTAATAATCAACTTTCCTTTCTTCCCATCGTCCGCCTATCAGTCAGCACCTTCTTTGGCCCCTGAACACATCCTTTCAACCACATGATCACAGAACTCTCTTCCAGTCCAGTTAATAACGCTTTGATTGTGTATGTAAACCTTGAGCTGAGAGTTTTTGTCATGATATCAAAATGTAAAATGAACGCAAGCTCCAGTCTATAGAATTGACCGGATAGATCTTCAATTTTCGAGAACGTATACAAATTGGACACTACTCTGCAATCGCTTTAGGTAGGTAACTCATAATACTTTAGTTTAATTTATGGATCTAAAGGCGTAACGGACAGCTTCAATGTTAATTTATCGCTCCAAAGGCGTAACGAACGGCTCCAATGTATGACGGAGAAATGCAAATGATGTATCTAAGCAGTTATAACAGGGCTCCTCTTATGGAAATAGACTATTGATATTACTCTCCTGAATCTAGAATTGGATGGCCTTGCTGTGATCTGCTGGAAAGCCTTAAGAAATACAAAGTCTTTAAATAAACTTACGTCCCTGTCGCGTCCGCCTAGATACATCATTTGCTTCTCTCCGTCACACATTGGAGCCATCTGTTACTTTGCTGGGTTAGACTCAATGAAAATATACAATAAATTGGGAAGGATTAGCGGGACTGACCCGAATTAGTCTGTGAGGAAGACTGGATATGTTTACACATCAATGAGCGGAAAGATTTGCTAAATGTGGTGTTTTAAATAGAGAAAACTTTTAATAAAAACCCACCGCAGTGATAGAATGGAATGGATCGTTATCACTAATAAGGATCTAATACAAATTTTCATTTTTAATATAGAACAATCCGTTTCAGTCGAATCGTAGTATTGATAAGATGGGTATCTAATGCCTGTGCTTTCTTTAGTCTTTATGGGGAACATGAGGCGACTGTTCACACTCTATGTGTAGGACCCGCGAGAGTCAGAAGACAATATGTACTAACATACTTGGTAAGCATCACAGAGAACTCGTACCAAATTTGGAATACGGAATCCTGTGGAGTTATAAATAGTGTCACTGGTGCACTTGAGAAGTAGTTTTCCACAAATGTCTCTTTGGTTGCTCTTAGTTGTAGCCTATTTTAAATACTAACAAAGTTGGATACTATGTCTATAACTCCACCTCTATATAAGTGCCTCTCTTCCTCCATGTTCCATCTTAGCTTGCATTCCTTGGCTCGCTATGAATGCGCTAAGAACTCTTCCTAAGGTAAAAGTGTTTAAAATTCTGCGTGCGTCTTGACTGCTTAATTGTTTGCTATCAGTCTACGAGTATCTACCCACAATATCCACGGACGCCGAAGTATGCCGGCGACAACCCAGTAACTGTTTTCCCATTTACGTGCAATTCACCACTCGCACAATACAACTCGTATTTCATAACTGCAGTTCGTTAACCCTTCAATTACCGAAAATTCCAATTACCTTACGCACGTACAGGTACGCAGCCGAGTCGCGCTGAGACCCCGACCCCGGCTTTGTTAGCGCTCACGTACCAAAACAGTTTTTCAACGGTTGAAAACTATTTTACACCTTTTTAGTGCGCATACATTTTCGTTGACGGTACTTGGGCTGCCTGTCCTCAGGCTGCTCGGTCGCCGGGTGTGCCCCACCGCCATGGCGAACAGCTGTGGGCGGTTGGTGGCTAAGGTGGTAAATATTTAATGCGAGCATTTCGACTCAAATTCGACACACACAGCCAGTTTGACTCTTGCTCGTATTGACCTATTACTCGGGTACACTGTCCACTGCCGTTTGCCCATTGACTTATTTTTCTAGCTCCTTACCATATTTGACCAGTTTGGCCGAACGCTTCTGTTGCTTTTCAGGTTGCTGGGTCTGCTGATGTATTCACGCCAAATAAAGTTAAGTAAACTTACGTGACTTTCATTCAAATATTTGCCAGTCACACATTACCCATCCGCACATCGAATCACTCACACATGTCAACATAAGTATTGCTTGAATGTGTGTGTGTTTGTGTGAGAGTGTGTGTGTCTATCGGTTTGTTTGCTCCAATAACGCATTGACACAACCGGCCGTGTTCTTAGCACTTTTTGACTTTGGTTTATTTTGCACTTTTTTCTTGCTGCTTCTCCTGCTGCTGTTTCTGCTGCTTTTGCTGCTGCTTTTTGTAATACTACGCTTCTGTAGAGCGTTTAATAACCGTATTAAATCGCTTGCGTTTTGTTGTTATTATTGTTGTTCGAAGTTGTTGTCGTTGTGGCTGTTATTCTTGCCATTGTTTGCTCTCTAATGTTGTGCCACATAATACCCGCCATTTGCGCTCGCTCTCTGCGGAATAACATTTCACCTTTCACACGCGCTCCCACAAAAGGTCAGCCGTATTGATTGCATCCTTTTGTGAGGACGGCCGGAATTTTAGAAAACTCTGCCTGCCTTCCGCAGAGTGTGCGGCAGCATACCCGTGTGGAAGGATTTGGCCGTGATCGCAGTAAATGCTACTTGCCGGAGTTGATTGCTATTTGTTTGCGTGCCGATACGTGTCCTCGCACCCTCGAGAGGCGGGGTACGACTTTATTCGGCATGTACAAGTGAGAAAAGAAATCAAGCGAACATCGGCGTTGTTTTATTAACTGTTTCACATGGGCCCACAAAAGCCATTATTGCACAATATGAGTCTGAATTTGAGCGTGAACTTGGGCTGAGCCGTAATTACGTTGCGTGGAGGTGCGCAAAGGTGAAAGTTTCCATTTGAAAAATGACGATGGATAAATCCGTTTATGATGAATTGCGAAACAGAAAGGTTTCCAGCATCAAATGAGCTCAAAACATTCTCCTGGACTGAACTTATTTAATTTCCCTTTTAGTCACTTTGTGATTAATTGAATGGTTTGATTTGCCAAATCACTGCAATGTCATCAAGGCGGAAAGTCAATCAATACAAAAAACGACGACAGTGGTCAATATCGACCAAAGATCTATACAAGTAACAATAAAAACATTTATTTAATTGCTAAATCAGTTCGTATATACTGAGGGTGTTGAGCCTTCATATTTATATATACTCGCAGCAGATGTATCACTATAATACACAAAATTCGCTACTATGGTCCTCGCATATGTGTTCTCGAGTACTATACTAAGTGGTTATTGGAATGAGTCCACAATGGATCCTATAAGTAAGTGTCCATGGGCCTATGGACACTTTAATCTCAGCTATGATGGGGCATTCAACTATTGAGCATTCAACTATTGGGCATTCAACTATTCTTTTAAAAAATACGAGAGTGTATTTCGTTGAACTCTGGAAATACAATGGGACAATCTCTTTAAAATATGAGTTGTCTAACATTCTGCGTTTCTCTGTCATTCTCTGTTGTATCGGGTAAGAATCTTAAAGCTGACTCTTATATTGCATTAGTAGAGATCAATGGAGTAACTGAAATACTCTCGATGCATCTGAGTTGGTGACGGAGGAGTAGCTTGAGTACTGAATCGTTGAACTCTGGAAATACAATGGGACAATCTCTTTAAAATATGAGTAGTCTAACATTCTGCGTTTCTATGTCGTTCTCTGTTGTATCGGGTAAGAATCTTAAAGCTGACTCTTATATTGCATTAGTAGAGATCAGTGGAGTAGCTGAAATACTTTAGAATCATCTGAGACGTGAGAGAGGAGTAGTCTGAGTACTGAATGAGTTGATTAGTATAACATGATTAATAATAGCATTCGAAACGATTTTTCTACATACTCGTACAATAAAAAAT
The DNA here is from genome assembly GCA_920105625.2 of Clusia tigrina. Taxonomy (NCBI): domain Eukaryota; kingdom Metazoa; phylum Arthropoda; class Insecta; order Diptera; family Clusiidae; genus Clusia; species Clusia tigrina. The sequence goes on from OV050031.1 coordinate 208,524,010, forward strand.
CGGAGTTTTATCATGACTGTTTTTAAGCCACAACTGCACGCCACCCTCATTCCACACATTCCAATACTAGTTCCATTAGAGAAAATCAGTATAATTTATGCTTTGTTTTTTATGACTCTTTGTTTATGACTTTTCACTAATGACTTTTCTTTAACGGTCTATCATTAATAACTTACAACATTCGTGTTTAGTCAGACATGCAGAAAAGGCTATTTCATCACAACATATAAAACGCGAGATTTACGAGTCCGAATTGCCAACAGCAGCACGCATCTCTGGAACATTTCTGCGGAGCGAAAGCATTTATTATAAATGTATCTGCGAGTATCCCAACCAACGGAACCGAATCACGCAGAGAACATTAAGCAATGTGTGCATTTTGGGTACGTACAAACCTCCTCAACAAAAACTATTTGATTCACTGTGCGCTCAAACTTATTTTTGGGAAGTTCGAAATTGTGGTAATCATAAGTAAGAAGGATGTAGTTTAGTTTTTACGCGGAAATTTGTCTGCTTCAAATACGTAGTGCAAAGCAAAGAACTCATAGCACAAATGCTTGTTTTCTCGCTTCCATCTTCTGATTGTTTCACATTTGTTAGACTGCTTCGAACCCAGTGACCATAATTCACTCGTATTAACCCATGCACTCACATCCTGCCACTTAATAGACACATTAAATGTGGAGAAAATGTTGCAGGTTATAAAAACAAGAGAAAAGTGAAAGGCACGACTAATTGACGCCATTACGCCTCTTACTGAGTAACACCTACTGGCGTACGAATGCACGCTCACCACTTGTATACACACGAGTCGTGAACGGGAGTTTGTGTGCCGCCATCTCCAACACTCGTAACTTTGGTAGCACATATTGTGGCGTTGGCTAAATGAGCAGAAGCCACACACCAAAAAAAGGACAACGAGCAAATTATTGAATTTCGATACACTCGCACAGACATACTTATCACGTATATATACCAATAAGGGGGGATATGTGTACAGCCTAATATACACCAGACTGCGATGAGTTGTAGAGATAGCAGGCAACTGATTTTTCTGAGTTCTGCCCTCAGGCACATGGCCAGGGGTTACTCGCAGCGTTGTGCCGCACGTAAATGTTGTCTTCTGAATTGATTTAACCATGTGCCATTATCGTTTATATTGTGTGCAGGCTTCCACAGTTTGGTTCACTCGGTGCGCTAGTTTAGAATTGCTGACAATTCAAGACAAAGGGCAACAAACCAATAGTTAGAGTGGTGCCTTTAAATTGAACCATTCATGGTGCGAGTTGCTATGATCAATGAAAACTATTGTTACAAATCGGAGCATGTGCTTTTGCTGTATCAGATTTTTGCTGACCTCTAAAAAAAGGCCAGATTTTTAGCCACCCTCTCTGAGTGTGCTCTTTCTTCCACACTCTATCAATGAAGGGGCTTTCATGCGAGGAAGTTATTCGGTGATGTTGGTGTTTTATCTCATCAAGTGAGGTTGCTATTAATGTGGTGTTAGCGATAGTACTGTGTTCTGGACGGTTTTTAATGGATACGCTGTGCAATGGGAGCAGGCAGTAAACCACAAAAAAATAATCCTATGGTGGACCTTTTGGGAAATTTAGGGTTGCAGTAAGGTAGATCTCTAAGTATCTAAGTGTATACGCCACTTTACTAACAAGTTTATTCCTTTTTCTTGGAGGATACTATAAACAGTTGTGGAACATACACAAATGCTCTATTTTTATTGATAAAAATATATAAAATGAGTGCCTCAATCATTTACTCTATAGAACGCCCTCTCAGTGCATGGCATTGAAGAAAGTAGCATCCATACGTATTAATTTATTGGTTGTAATAAATGCTTCTCTTGTTAAACAAGGAGAAGATATTTCATTTAAAATTATTATTATTATATAAAGTAGTTCAAGATTTATTAAAGCAAGCATACAGATTCAAGTATACAGCTATATATTGTTCCGAAATCAACACGCCATCTGATTGGTTGATAGTTTTAGGGTAAGCGTCATTTTCAACCCCTAAAAATACACAGGCGAGAAGGCATGCGCAACTGCGTTCAAAGGCTAGTGGAAGTTCTGGTATACAAGAAGTATATAAGTGACTACACAATTGACATCGAGATCAGTGAACAAGAGAAAGTGCAAAGTGGACATCGTAGTAGCAGCAGCAGTGGAATACTGAGCGTAGCTGAGAGTGTACATCGTAGTAGCAGAGCAGTTGACCAGTGATAGTCGCAGAGAGGACATCGTGTTAGCAACGGGCAAATGAGCAGTGATCGTCGCAGAGATGACATCGTGTTAGCAACGGGCATTTGCACAGTGATCATCGCAGAGAGGACATCATGTTAGCAACGGCCAAATGAAGAGTGATCGTCGCGGAGAGGACATCGTGTTAGCAACGGGCAGTTGAGGAGTGATCGTCGCAGAGAGGATATCGTGTTAGCAAATTGTTCTAATTTTAACTGTCAGATTGTTTATATTGTTACACAATCCAGCGGTACGAATCCGAGAGTAAGAGTAGTACAAATTATCGAGGAGGGCAATTACGTAATAACATATTTTTCACGCAAACATAATTGATAGACATGATCCCAACATTAAGTACAATTCACATGAAACACAAATATTCGCAGAGTTTGCGAATTACAACAAAAAGTTTATGTCAAGTACAAGTAGGTAGGTAGGTAGGGCAGCCGCATCACTAATAACCAGTGATGCCACTTAGACCACCAGTTGGGTCCGTTGTGTGCCGCGGATGCGAGGCATGGCTACGCTTCCCCCTCCAGATTCAACCACGTTGAGCCATTTACAAAGCGAAGACGGTTGTTAACACCTGACTGATATAGACCATCTATACTTGTTAAGAAGTGGGATCCTAGCAAACGCTCCCTATTTCTGCTAAAGCTGGGCATGTACAGAAGAGATGCTGGACCGTTTCCAGCTCCTCCTTGTTCCTGCAGCTGCGGCAGAAATCATGTCAAGTTCAACTCTTACTAAATATCTGTAGAAATCAGCCAAAGCTTTGTAGTATTAGTAGGTATAATCAGCGATCAGTATATATAATTTTGTCCAGAAGGAGGCGCACATTCCTAGGCGACTACTTTTTGGACTCCTTGGGAGATATCACAAAAAAAAGATTAGCTCCATCAACTGCTTCATTAAAAGCTCCAAATGACTGAACCTTTGAATGGGATGGGACCTGTTGTCCCATGCGGTATCACAAAGGGTCAATGTTGGCCTAAGTGCGCCCTTTTCGGGTGGCCGCCTTACCTACCTACCTATTATATATAATTATCTTGGGAATAATTTCAATAAATATATAATCTAACCCCAAATTCGGTTATTTACTACTATAAAGCACAGACAGGTTACTAGGCCAGCAGAAGAGGGGAGTAAAACTCAACCTATTCAGATCATTGTGTATAAGACCGAGAACACCCTCTATCTATCATGTTATCATAAGGTAACTGAAATGGAAATTACTTTTTGTCACTTGAGACAATTAAGTATTTATATACTTAGCTTACTTGACTAAATATGTCTCTGGGAGTGAGTCGTGACCGCTAAAGTCCAAATGATATAGACCAAAATATCTCCTAGCTGCATCTTACTTGCATTAAGTTATTTCCTCCAGCATCCTCCTTCGAGACTTCATAATTAGTGATGAATTTATCTGGATGTTATCCAAGAGATATTTTAATATAACTTCTTCATTGCCTTCTGGATCAACATGCCTGTGAGAAAAACCTTCGTCATGAATTAATCTTCAGATTCTGCCACGAAAGTGACGACACTTGTATTAATTTGTTACCACAATCCTCTGCACAATTAGTCAGCCTGACAAGAAACCAGCGTTAGGGCAATCAATTACCAATGAGACAGTACTAAATTCCTTAACGCCACAAGCATTAGAGAACTCCAGTATGTGATTCCTCAATTGTATTCTGCCATGCAATGTTTATATACGCAGAGTCAAGCCTGCTATGTCCTGTCTACTTGTAGGCGCACACACACACATGGCTTTCTACATTTCTCTCTGTAGTCATTTGTGTTCGAGTTGAATGCACTGGCAGCCAATATCATCCATCCTTTTCAAGCTCAACAGAAGAGTTTATGTTTTATTGTCGTGCTCGTGTGTGTGCGTTCTGACCATACCTTTTTTGCCAAGCCAACCTAAACAATTTTGAATGGCTCACATCGACATATCACAAGCCACAAAGGGGGAATTGTGGTTGAGCATATTAAATTTGCATTGCAGGGAATTTAAATATATTAAATATTAATAAAGCCACAAAAATGCAAATATATATTTCAAAATACTCGTATCTGCACATGCATACAAAGCTTATTTACATTTGGGAGTTGCAGCAGTGCCACTGAAATTATGTCATCAGGCACGATAGACGTATTTTTAGCTGATGCCACAGTAGTGCAATTACGACCACACGGCAGCAAATACTAATAATAGAATACGTTCGGCTGCATGCTACATTTGGCAATGGCAACTTTTGTGGTTCTGGTTTCCCAACAAGCACTCGAACAGGGTGGCGTAAGGCTGAGTTTACACCGGCGGGTAACAATTGGGATGAATGCTCCTTGGAAGTTGTGTTCCCTGCAAGGTGGATAATGAAATAAGGTGGTGATGGCAATTTGAGGGAGAGTTAGCGAAAGATATAGGAGAGGCAAGGCGACTACTTTCTGGACTCTTTGGGAGATATCTCAAATAAAAAGATTAGCTTTGGACCTTTGCATGGGATGGGATCTGATGTCGCATGCAGTATCACAAGGGGTCAATGATGGCCTGAGTGCGGCCTTCACGCGGCCGCCTTACCTACGTACGCATGGACCAAGTCCTCCCTGCCTCGGAGAGATTGCTCAGTCGATTTCTCTTCTACAGTAAAATGAAAAATTCGCTGATGTTTCTAAATAAGCTTTAACGAAATAAAGTTTTGGTCGAGCATTTTCGCCGCGAGTAGACACAATTTGAAAGGAAGTTGATGCTAAGAGGTGTGACATCCGCCTTAGGAGTGCAGTAGTGAAACTCCGCCACTCTGCGTAGTCGACTGAACCAGCGCTGTCAAATCGTCGCATGGCGTGCCGAGCAGCTTTGCTAAATTATAATAATCAAACTTGGAACATTTTGAATTTTAATGCAAAGTATTGTAATTGAGTTTAAAGTGGAGGCGTGGCTGCAGCATATGCTTTATATGTCTAGTTGGTGTTAACAATCTCGACTTTACGCTTCTAAATTGTAGGAATTCCATTTTGAATAATTTGCGTGGGTAGCTGAAATTTACACTTCTCTGTTGCCTTTCAGTGTGGGTAATTCAATATTTTCATTTTCATATTCATTTTCACACTCTTTCCTTTTTGATTGTGTTTTTATTTGTGTGTTTGTTTTCATTCCATTTCATTTAATATTTAAGCTATGCTGGCGTATTACAAAGGGGGAAATGCTGCGTCCGTGGACGAGTGTGTCACAAATTTGAGGCGTATCAAATTTCAGCGTAAGCCGCCTCAGAGCGCTGTTGACACCGTGCGGCAAAGCCTTTTCAGCTGACTGGCAATTCAATTCGCAGTGCTGGCAGTTTTTACATTTTTCATTTATTCACGAAAATAATTACACGAGTACACACTCGTCAACGTGAGCGCTTAAATTTTGACAAGTAGTCACTTTGCGTATTATTCAAAAATGTTTTCATTTGCAAATTGAAAACGAAAACTCGCAATTGTGGGAAAAAAACGCGCTGCATTCATTTAAAACGGCTTTAATTGAGGAGCTTCAGAAACAAGACACGGAACGAAATTTGAATTTAATTTGGCAGGCAGCAAATCTCAAGAGTCTCCGGTTTACTATTAACGGCATCATCGAGTTGCTGCTGCGTCCATGAATGCGAAGGGGCCGGTTGTACGGCAGCACATTGGATGAGTTGGCAATTTTGGCTTTCCTGACTGACTGGTTAGAAGTTAGTGGCAAATATTTTACTGTGAAACTTTTATTAATTTAAACTTTATGAATTCATGACCTGCATAATCATTCCACTGACTGAGTACAAATATTAATGACCGCATTAATGACTGGTCGATTAATTCCACTGCGAAGGCGAAAGAGGTGCACAATAAAAAAGGTTCAATATTTCATATGAGGCATGTCATGTACTGCGACCTAAAAGATCTATTGTACAATCCTCTGCTAATATAGGATAACCCTATAGAAACTCATCCATGTTTGTTATCCTTAGAAATACTAGGATATCAGCTGGATCTAGCTTTGCATTTTCATTACCTGGTATCAAATATGATCACAGGCTTTTGTATCTGCTGTGCATCAGTGCTCCACAGCTGCCTAATATGTGCTCTGGCGACTCGGTTTCCTCGTCGCAGAATGTGCACAATAAACTTGAAAGGATTCCTAAGTTGCTTAGGTGTCCCTTGAGCTTACAGTGACCAGTCAAAAGCCCGGTCAGTAGTCTTAAGCTGTTTTTGGGCAAGTCAATGCAAAATTTGAATCTTTTGCAGTTGTAGTTGCCCAAAGTAGTTTTGATTGTCTTAGCCCAATATGACTTGCAAAAAGTTCCTGCCTTTTTCCCTTTCTTGTTCCCTAAGTACTTCTTGCCATACTCCTCTGCCTATGCCACAGTAAGCTTCTGGGCCTATCATTGCCATGGAGGCCTCTTTTCTGGCAAGTTCGTCCTTACAGAAAACCTAAAAGAGTACTTCGATTGTGATGCTTATCGAGTTCGATTCTTTAAACTATACTCAAGAATTTATTGTTCCTAATCCAGGCGAATATGTTCCGACTCTGAAATTTATGGACTTTGTAGACTATATCAAGAGACGACGAAAAAATATTCTACGTAATTCTGTTATTCAAGAAAGTGTTCGTGTTCGATATGAAAAAGTATTCATTAATAATTATTCTTATATATAACTACAAAAGTATTAAACATACAAACATATAAATAATTTGAATACAATTTATATTTATGAAGGTACGCAGTATTCGCATGTGTTGACAAGTGCACTCTGCAAGTGGAATGTGGTTATGCCACCGGAATAATCGTCAGAGGGAGAAGTATTGAAAACATCAATGAACCCTCCCAGGAAGGGTTCATACTCGTAGTTGGTGCGCTGTTGCTTTCTGAGACATAATATAATTATAGGGAAAATTGTGTTTCATTGAAGGATCTCTGATGAGGACAAGTGGCGTATCCTGAAACGCTCGAATTTAGATTTATATTTATTATATATTAACCCGCGACCTGAAAGATCTATTGCGACTATATTATATATTAAGACCATGCTCATGATAACTCTGTGTGCCTATAACGGTTTGGGATAATTATTTATATCAGGAGTGATCCATCAAAATTTGAAACAAAAACAATAACAAACTCCACAATTTTTGAGTGAAGTAGGGAAAAAATTCGTATGAATATTTGTTCACTGATATAAGTTCGATCATTGGATTGTGTCACTTGATACAACGACTTCCGTTTGGTTCATTTGCTTTAATTAGAGTAGTTCCATGTGACAGCTTTTCACTCCAGATATTGTAGCGAACATTTAAAACACTGCAATAATTCAACTGTTACTTCTATTATTGATATTTTACAGGCTAAAAGAACACCGAGACCTAAGAGATCTATTGTGGAGGAAAACAATCGGAGACTATTTATATATTTCTATAAACTATAAATCTCGTAACTGCTGTGGACTTAATTTCTTAACTTGCCGTGGGTGATTTGGTGATAAGCACCCACTGCCCAGGTAGTTATGTCTGCGTCCTGCCACCGCTAGACAAGTGCATAGAATATGTTCTGCTGTTTCCTGCTCCTCTTGACAGAATCGTCAGGAATCGTCTTCTACCACGCCTATTTTTTCAAATGGTAATTGAGTCTACAGTGTCCTGTTAACAGTTCAGTGTAGAGTTTGATGTCATTTCTGCTGAGGTTTAAAGCAGCATCTACTTTGATGTGTTCAGGGTCAATGAGTAGTCTCGACTGCCGCATACCTTTCTGGGCTCTACAGTAATTCAGCAGACCTCGTTTTTCCTCTGCGGACAACAAGCTTCATAAATCTGCTGTTTACGCCACAGAAGGATTCTGGACCTATGAAGGGAGTGCCTGCGCCCCTCTTTGCCAAAGAGCCCGCCATTTGGTTGTCTTCATGTCCCTCATGTCCTGGTACCCACATTAGCGTAACAGAGTTTCTTGCTGCTAGGATATTGAGGAGTTTAGAGCATTCCCATACCAGTTTATTAATGATTTTTGAGCTGTCTGGCTATCTGAGAGAATGCATATTTTGGTGTTACGTGTACCCCTGCGTAGACATTCTCTAGCACATAACTCTAAAGCGTGGACCTCCGCCTGAAAAATGAAAGCTGTTTTTCCCATTGCAATTGCTTTTTGGAAATTTGGCCCTTCCAGCTCCAGCACTGTCATTTTCCATTTTGGACCCATCTGTATAACACAATTATTACTTCTAAGACAATCTTATCATTTCTGCTTCCAAGTCACAACTGAACTCAGTTGTTATACGCCATGCCTTTGTGTTGGTGCATGCCAGAATTTAGTCTATTAGTAAAAACGAGCTGGCAGCATGATTTATGCTGCCTATTAGAAACAAACAACACCACTAATCAATTGTAGCATTACAGTAAGAATCGAATTAATGGGAGGCAGTACTTTTAAAGGTGTATACAATATTCCACTATTAGATATTTAGACAATAATTCGAACCTCAAATAGTGGTCCCACTTTCAGTTTGTACTCTTATAGTGTTTTATACTATAAACAGACGTTATCATACTCATAATAGTAAATTTACATTTATATAGTATATTAACTGGAATATCATATCATATATCATTAAAACAATTGACGTGTTCTTTGGAAGGTTGTCCAATATATTTATGTACTCTTTTGTAATGTAAAATGTAAACAAAGATACATTGAACCAATCAACGCTTACTCTTGAAAGGTTTTAATGAGTTCGTTAACTGCAGATTTGGAATTCCAGTGTAAAAATGTGTTACTCTTAAACTTATAATTATTAGCCTCCGGCTTCGAGCCAGTGATTCCAACAACCAACCCCAATCCCACTTGAATTACGCATATACACACAGGAATCCATCATATTATGTATCCTTCATATGCATGTGTGAATAAACAGCACCTCAGCTATTCTACTGTGCGTCGATGTTTTAGACAGCAGAGTAGCAGCGTTGAAATAGCGAATCAATGGATTACTGTTTATACTTCAGTTCTATATTTAAAGTAATTTTAATCACAGCTCAACTGCCACTCAAAGTTATTGAAAACATTCCAAGCTTAAACCCACCAAGGAATGCTGTCGTTCTGCTACTCATACAAATTTCATAATATTTTGAAAACCTGCACCGGCTTTTAAGTATTTTGCCTTCAGTTTCGTCATAATATCGCAATGTTGGCTCCTTCGAGCGCTTTCGGATAGCAAAGAGGAGCCTGACTGCTTTCTTGAAGCATGTTTCGTTGGCAACAGGACAGCAGCGGTGATGCTTCCAAGCAACTTTTCCTTGCTTTGTGCAAGAAAGTTTGTTTCCACCGCAAATATTTCTTTACGAACAAGAAGCTCCTCAAGACACCCACACTACCTTTGGAAACACTGCGACTGCTGCTGTCCATTGATATCTTCGGGCTGCTGGCGGTAACATAAAAATCATTGATATCTCGCAGAACTTTAATGCAAAGAAATAAACGAAGATTCTTGCAAACAGTTATCCAAAGTTCGGTTGGATGGTCTGTGCCATTCCTGCTTGTGTAAGGAAAAAGAGCTTAAAGAATGCTTCTTACTCGTACAAAGTGGTTCTGTTTGCGCTCAATGTGGTATATTTAATTCATAAGTTATTCAAAATAGAAAATACCTAAAATTACAAGAGACTTACACTGCTGGCTCCAAAGCCATCGACACAGTTGCAGCTGGAGCTTAGATGGGTAATACTGAGAATTATTTTTTATTGGCATAGGTTTGGGAAACATTTGCATTCCAGACACTTGTTTGCGTTCTCGAATCCCTTGGTAAAATTGCTCTATTTGTCCAAATGGTAGTTAAAGGCATGCCAACTGCTATTTCCTACTTTTGCGCCTGTGTGGTTTGAACAGAACTACTGAACCCCAAGAATGTGGCCCCACACTATTGAAATAGCTACGCTTATTATACATAAATTGATTTTTACATTCAATTAATTCAGCTATGAAATGTTAAAGCCTATTAGCATGACTGATTATCTGTAAATACCGTCAATTAATCCCTATTAGTATCACATAATCCATCAGAGGCATTGGAATGAGAGATTTAGTATCTCACTCATAATTAAACATAAATATACTAAATTGAAATTAACATGTAATTAAAATGTCATTTTAGGCTCATGCATAAAAAGATTGTCAAAAAATGAGACAATTCACAATATCATGAACTAACTTCAGGAGACACTGAAGAAACACTTTCCTACTGTGTTTTTGTTCTATTTCGAGGATCTATCTTCGAACGCGCAATCATAGCCATACCGCAATATAAGAGATTTTTGCTTCTTTCTCTCTTCCGAAATGCAAATGAAGACCAATTCTGATCGCAGCGTCTCGTCCCTTAAAGCACACCCCATTGACCATATTGGCATGATATGATTGCAATGATTGTCAGCAGTTATTTTGCTTCATTAAGTTTGCTGTTTCTGTTCATGGCAGAAAATTGTTTATTTACCAAATAAAAAAATTTGCAATTTACATCATGAGACCACATAAATCAACTATTTATGACGTTTATGGAAAACATCGTTCATTTGACGACTGCTGAGTGCCTGCAATGGCGACGTCATGGCTGACGTTGACTGCTCTCAAAGGCTGCTCTCAGTACGCAAAATGTCACCCGATATGCTAATTTGAAATATGAATTTCAATTGGGCGCCCCCCACCGCCGAAAATGCGGGAATATATTCAAAATTTTGCGGTAATGGAAATTGCAGCAGTGGCATAAATTCTCGATATACGAGACCGAGTGAGTGAGTGAAAACAAATAATAAAAAAATCAGCATAAATTTGCTTTAAATACCCTTGTACAAAAAGGATATCGGAGCCAACTCGCGTCGATAAACAAACTGTGCCAACTATGCCACTGCAGAGTAAATATTTGGGTGCGTACCTACGTCAAAAATTAATTCGTGCAGCCAAATCAAGAATTTATGACCGCTCCCAGCAGTTGATATGTTGGCTTTAGACCAGACCCAGTGGGCTATAAATTTCGAGAAATATTGACTTTTACATGGGGTCATTTCTGTGTGTGGTTCCAGTTCGTCATCGAACGCATTATGTCGTTTGGTCGTTTTCGCTTTGTGTTCGTTCAATGCAGGAGCTTAATTGGCAATTAAGTTCGGTGGGAACACAATGTTAACTACTTGGAACACAATGGAGTTGGCAGTATGGAAATACTTTATTTACTATTTCGAATCATTGAGGATTCGATATTAATCGGTGCTTATTAACTGATTTTCTACAACAATGCTTCACATACTGTCATGGCAGTTTCACCGGCCCATCGTAATTACCTTTTCCTGTTATGGGTTTGCTAATAGTACCAAATGTAGTATAGAAGTACACAAAAGTGGTTCTTTCACTATATTTATTGGGCTATTCATATGGAACGGCCCCACTAGACGAGAGTTTGTCTACTGTAATTCACTCTATTAGCATGTGAAATGTCAGACTGTTCAAAGGTTATTTTGCGGACTATATTTCCACCCTCGTGGCTCATAATTGTCCGTTGTAAGGTTTAAAACTTTATACGAAAAACTATAAAAATTACACAGACATTATACAGTTTGCTTTGCTTATATAGCAGTTCAGTGAAATCATCTACTGTGGTTCATTTTTATTCCAATTCAATGTTGTTTTGAACTCTTTATACAGTGATAAACGGTGAAAAGTAATTTGTTTCTATTTTAAATTCAAACTCATCTTAAATCCATCTCCCTGTTCTTGCTTCATAGTAAAGGATGGAAGTGGATTCCCATGGCTTTAACCACTTCTGCCATATAAGATAATTTAAAAACCTTAAGGAAAATTCGTAAAAAGTTCTGTCAAGTTGTAATTGCGTAAATAAACGAATAAGTAACTAAAATTAAGTTAATTAGGGTGCAATAAAACAGTTTTAAACCACAATAATAAAAAAAAAACGTACTCTCACGGTGTAATCTCACGGAATGCATAATTATTACTCTAGTTGCAAAGTCTATAACAATACTATACGCAACTGTATACAAGAACAATTTAGTATTTATAATGTTCACATTGTAGGACATGTTGAACTTATAAATACAGCTTGAACTTATAAGGACCTGTTTAAGTTATAGAGACATTTTGGACTTATAGAGACATGTTGCACTTATAAAGACATGTTGATCTTATAAGGACATGAGGAACTTATAGAGACATTTTGAACTTATAAGGACATAAGGAACTTATAAAGACATGTCAATCTTATAAGGACATGAGGAACTTATAGACACATTTTGAATTTATAAGGACATGAGGAACTTATAGACACATTTGTAACTTATAAAGACATGTTGAAGTTTTAGAGACATGTTGATCTTATAGAGACATGCTGCACTTATAACGACATGTTGAACTTATAAGGACATGAGGAATTTATAGAGACATTTTGAACTTTTAAGGACATTAGGAACTTATAGAGACATTTGGAACTTATAAAGACATGTTGAAGTTATAGAGATATTTTGAACTTATAAAGACATGTTGAAGTTATAGAGACATGTTGATCTTATAAGATACATGTTGCACTTATAGAGACATTTTGAATTTATAAGGACATGAGGAACTTATAGAGACATGTTAAAATTATAGAGACAAGTTGCACTTATAAAGACATGTTGAACTTATAGAGGCATGTTGATCTTATAGAGACATGTTAAAATTATAGAGACAAGTTGCACTTATAAAGACATGTTGAACTTATAGAGGCATGTTGATCTTATAGAGACATGTTGCACTTATAAAGACATGTTGAACTTATAGTCACAAGTAACAAAAATTATAGTTTTATAATGAACTTTTGGAAGACTTTATCAATTTGTGGTTAGAACAGTTGGCAACATTATAAGTTATCCAATTTTACCCCTTAGAAAGTGTAGCTGACAAAGTTTAGTTTGGTAGAACTTCAGTGCTCCTATAAGGTATTTATACTCGCACTAAACTTTATACTTAGTCCATATGTGACTTCATAATATCCCACAAGTGCAGATATCTTCAATATTTTCTGCCTGCTAATAATGCACAGTTCACGCCAGCTCATTTTGTGCGCCATAATGGCAATACAATTGACGCAATATGGCAAAATATGGACTAATCAAAATGGGAGACGCTTCTGAGATCATTCCAACAAGTCCATTCTATAGAGCAGCGTTGCCCCGGTCAGGCATCCCAAGTGCGGGAATTAACGCTCGATTGAAAAGAATATAGGAGCATTATTTAGCTGGATACCGTTGGTTTAAAGTACTTTATAATATGCTTAGCAACGCTGAAGGTGTCCTCACAGGTGGTAGATAGAAACATGCAAGTTTTGGAAGCGAATGTGGATACTAGGGAGTGTAAGCAAGTGTGGCTAAAATATTAATGACAGTTTGTTCGGTAAAATATCAGCAAAAAAGAAGCGGAAAAGAAAATTTAGTAAGAGAACAAAAAACAAAAGAATTTTTTCTTTTTGCATAAACTTATAAGAAGACTCTATACCAACAACTATATACTACACCACATACTCAATACCAACAACTATATACTATGCCATATACTCTCCATCAAAAGGCATTATCTTAGTTATAGTTGTAAGTATGCTTGAAAGGTTTAAAGGTCATCGATCTTGCCTTCTCTCCTATAGTATCTAAACCATGTTCTTGTAAGGACTACACCTTTTTAAAATGCCTCACATTTGACACTAAACACACTCTTTGGATGCTGTATAAAATCTCATACATATTCTTATAAATCTTTGAAGTTGTACTGCAACACCGTTCGGACCATTCATAGTAGCTCGTTTGGCCAGTCTTGCTACTGAGAAAGTACATCAGCTTACAATTTAATTCAATTCACTTCGATTTAAAGCTGTTTGCTTACGAGTGCAGACAGCACAGTGTTTACGTTTGTACTTAGGCGAATCTGAATAGAACAACCCTCCCAAGGAACTGCTGTACTGGTACTGAATTTTAGAATTTCCAGGCAGTTGACCAATTTCCATATTTGCTTCAAGCAACTCATGCAAAATGTTGAATTTAGCAATTAATTTCCAGCCAAATGGCTTTAAATAGCAACATAACTTTCGCAATTTATCGCATATGAATAAATGAAGTTTTCCGAATAGCTGCATACGATCGTCCATCCACATCCGGACGAATTTCAACTACGCACCTGAAACTCAATTAAAATGCTACAGGATACAGATGCAAATTGATTAAATGGAGATATTTTGTTGCATATGCAAACACAAGCAGACCAGATACACACTCCCGCAGCAACACACATACACAATCCGACACACACACACACGCTAACGAGTGCACACACACGGGCAGGCATGGCCAAAATATTTCACAGTAAATTTGTAGCATAATAAAAGCAACATCAAACGACAACAGTCTTGTCATACGCACCCACTGCGCTCTGTCAACTGAATTCAACACAACTCGCCACACACACACACACACTGTGTTTCCAACGCACCCCAGCCCTACCTTGCCTACCTGCCTCCTGCCTACCACAGCTCAGTACATCACAAAGCGCAAAGACGTTGTCTGCATAGCTACGCACTGCCTTTTGCAATGTTTGGTAGACCGTCCATAAGCCGACATAAGCCAGCGTGTAAGCCATGTGCGGGCGGCATGTTAGCAAGGCCGGGGCCTATTGTGTTCCTTTTAATAGCGCTGACATGGCAGCCAGACGGAGAGAGTTGAATCGAGCCGGACCGGGACGGGCCGGGCCGGGCCTAGCCTAGACAATGTTGTCTGTCATGGCGTGGCAATTTAACACGTTGACAAACATGAAAAATTACCTTTTTTCGAGATGTATGCATACTTTGGAGTGTTGCGCAGAAACAATTTGCAACCGCAAACCTATGCAATTTGCATCTGCACAACAACCGCAGACCGATTAAGTTGCACACGGACACAACCGCACAAACTCACACAAACACACGCCTGTTCTTGAGCACATATTTTAAGAGCCACTCGCAAACACACTCGCCCTGCCAATAGTCACATTCGTAAGACTCGCACTAATTGGAAAATTACTAATTACAATAAATACACTTTCTTCACGAGTACATATATGAAACGATATATTTTGAGGTCGGAATTTCGGTGTTCTCCCCGCCCCCTGGGGCCCACCCACGTAATACATGCAGCGGCGCAAATTGCTGTCCTCAACATTGTTCCGCTGAGCATTGCGTGCCTTTTCAGGGCGCTTACTCATTTATCGCATTCATTATTTATAAGGAAAATTTAATTAAAAAAGCATGCAGGACCGGGCCAGTCCGCCAAAGTGGCAACACACACTGCCAGGACATTGTCTGCGGTGCGACTGCCAACTCCCGACTCACGACTCCCGGCTCTAGGTACGGGTGCCCCAAAAATTAACATTCATTACTGCCCGAAAAGGTCCTGCATGTTGTTCATGTTTGTGGCGACTTCATAAATATGGGGCGTAGTGTGCGTGGGACCGTTTCTGTATACGTGTGCGTGTGTGCGCTCTCTTTATGACTATAATTCATGTCGCTAACATTTTACGGGGGCGTATGAGCGACACAGCCGTACGCTTGGGATTGATGCAGTTACTCGGTCGTTCACACACATACACATGAGTGATTCACACACAGACCGCTAATGCGCCCTTTGCCCACGGGAGTAGTGTGTAGAAATCAATGAAATTGCTGGCATAGCTCTATTGAAATGCCTTTCAGCTTGACGCATAGTTCAGCGGCTTTAGAGCGGGCTTAGCGTGGGTTTATTCAACTCTTTTGGGGGTGCAATGATTTCAATTTAAACGCCAAATCACACGGGATTGTGCACGCTCCGCAATTGTGTATGCACAAAACTTTTTAATCAAATCTCCGCATTTAGATAGCAACAAGCAGCGTTCATTTCAAAACAAATTCCCCGCTGTCATTTGCTCGTAGTGTGAACTTTCTTTTTATTTGTTCGGGATGCCGGGCTTTCGAGTTGAATTTCACAACTTAATATCGCGGTATCTTGCTGGGATTTACGACAATATTTAGAAATTCTCTTTAATGTATTACAAAAGCAAAAAATTTCCCTTTCACCAGCCGAGAACTCGAAATCACAGCATTTCGCTAATATTTAATTTTGCAGTTAGAATTGTTGAATCTCTTGAGCCCAGATAGAATTATGTAAGATTAGATTCAGTAAAAGAAGAGAATTTTGTGTACACTCAATGCAGAGGCATTCTGAGCTTGTTTTGGATCATTGCAAAACGTTGTCCCACATGCGACTAGTTTTATATATTCGAACTGGGTGTTCTAAGGCTCTCCAGTATGTAAATTGTATGTAGTTTATGTATGCTTTAAGTAAAAGTTGGACAGAGGGACTCCAGAGAAGACAATTGTGCAATTTTACAAATAAACTCAGTGAAGAAATCAAAAGGTTGCCTCTAATTTTCCAAATATGTAGCTTATATGGTCAGAGCCTGTCAAAAGTCTCTCAAGAAGCAGGTTAGCTGAGGGTAAAATGGTGGTTATATATGCCTCGCATGGTCTAAATATAGGAGTAACCGCAGACCATGAACGCATTCTATTAAAAGTGAGATTATCCTTAGGAAGAATTTATATCTAAAAGTAGTGTTTTTTTATTGACGATCCATCTGTAATATGAAAATGTATATAGAGTTGAAAGTAGACTTTTCCGTCGCAATGAGTCTTATTCGAGGTAATGATGAGCGCCATTAGATACGTCCTTCCTTCGTCATATATGTAACATAATCTCAAAAAATTAGTAGCAGAACATAAAGCGACATCCGACACTGGAGGTAAAGGAAATTCCACCAAGTTTAGAAGCAGCAGAAAGGGAATAATACGATCCTTAAATAATAAAGTTTATAAAGCAATAAAAGAACATGAACTAAATATACAAAATGTAACTATGGTAAGTTAGAATCTAGAGAAAGTGAACACGTTCGTGTACCCGAGAGGGAGACTACAATAAGACGGAACCAGACGACGATATCTGGCGTCGGATTGAAGCATTCATAGGGTGCAGATCTCTATGAAAGAATGAATGACTGAAAATAAAGAGATCTCTATGGTACCCATAATCATGAATCCTTCAAAATTCATAAAAACCAAACGAAGCGAATTCACAAAAAAATATCAGCCCGGCATTTCCACAAGCCAACACCTGAAAACACTTTAAACTCTATCGAAAGAAATATTATTATTATTATTATTATTATATCTTACACCATAATTAATTATGAGTGCAAGGTGTTGGGGGAATGAGTACTAGCTACAGAGGCTTTCGACTCGAAGAGAAAAGGATTTTATAGAAAGAAGATTTTGGAGACCAAGCCTGTGGCAGGATTTGAAAGAAATATATTAAGACAATTATTAGGACTCAAAGCAAAAGGCTGACGAAACTATAAAGTGTACAATGAAACGACAGTGCTTTACAGGAGGAGCTTTCTGGTGAAGATAATGCAAACTCCAATAAGGGCAAAGGCTTTTGTAACATACGATTAGTTAGATAATAGGAGCCACTTGAATTTCGGGACTACCAACATCAAAACTAGTTTATGTACAAACTCATTAGTGAAGGGAGCACACAATTGGTAAGAGCAAAAAATTAAGCATTTGCGGTATTTGTTGCTATTGTATATGAAGGATAATTTCAGGGATGTACAAGGTGGATTCCAAAGAGGACAGAAGTTTTTAAAAATAACTGGAAATAACTAGAAGTACCTATTTTTATCCTATTTATTTGTCCTGTATCTTGTATATGAGCAACTAAGTGGCGGAGCTGGTTTCTAAGCATCACTGCTTTCATAAATCGTTTGTTAATTCATTTACGTCAATTCCATGGGCGAGTCTCCAACTCTATTTTTTCTACAAAGGCTTAGAAGTGAGCCGTGTGACCCTTCAAGATTATTTCAGTTTGAGTATTTGTTTCAAAATACCCTGGACTTCTAAAGAATGCCTTGACTGACCAAGAATATTGTAAGGCATTAGTCTACTAGTCTAAAGTTCCTTGTACATTGTGCTCAGTAAGTGCGTGCATGTGGAAACACATCCAAAATGAAGTAGAGCACAGACTAGAAAAATCTCTGATCTATTAAATTAAAGATTATGGTAATTTGTTAAAACATTACAACTTGGAACAAATTCCAGCTCTTCATAGAATGTCAGTTAAAGGTCAGAACACAGTTGCCAAAAGAAGAATCCCACTTGCCTGCAAAGCACTCAATCTTCTCAACATAATAAGTATGAAAATATTTTCGTAATTTTTCTTAACTGTCTGTCCACTAAATTATATGGCAGCATGCAACATTTGCCGCAACGGAGCAAATAAATTGCCGCTATTAAGCAGCAATTGTGACAGGATTTGTCTTGTGAAATGTTACAGCGATCATCTTTGGTGAAAATTGACAAGCGAAATGAATAGTTATATAAAAACGTCGGCTCAAACTCTCACTGCTATGGCAAACTTATCACACATTCACTCGCGGCATTTGCGTTGCGTATTCATGAGGACGGTGCAATTAAAAGCAAACGCATTTCGCCGCGATTGATGACAGAAATTTCCTGTCACCAAGGAATTTAATGCTAAACGAAAAAGTGGAAAAAGTTCGAGTAACATTGCCATCATGTAATCAGCGTATGTACGCACAAACAACAACAATAAGAACCAAAACAACAACTGCAACCAATTCATTAAACACCAATGAAAAGTGAATGTGTTGCTGATCACAGCGAACAGCAATCACAACATTGCCAACAACAGCAGCTGCAGCAGCAACAATTCATGTAAGCGATACTTTCAACTATGTTCGAAGCGGTAAATAAGATGGTAATTATGACCAACTGGCAGACTGACTGACAAACTTGATTGAGCCAACCAAATCGCTTTCGATTCACAACATTTGACGACAACAGTGGGTACGAACAGTGGGACAATGTGAGGCTCTAGCAGAGCAAACATAAATGGAAAGTAAGTAAAGACAGAAAACTAACAGTTCAACGAAGTAACAATTAACAGTTCAACGAAGAGTGTTACATGATTAAGTTGTGCGCATAGTTCGATCACTGGATTGTGTCAAGTATTCGTAATTGAAAAATATTTGTTTGATCATTTTATTTAAATTAAAGTTGTTGATTTTCACAGCTATTTTTTGATGTAATAGTGTATAGAATTTAGTTTATCAATATTCGTACAGGATTTACTACACCGCTGCTATTGAGGCCATAATAGGACTATCCCCACTTCACGCATTCGTGAAAAAATGTGCTGCTAGAAGCGCATTAAAGATGAAGATCTTGTCTAGACAAGAACCTCATGACTGCGGTCATTTCAATATTTTAAATAACATAACAGATCAAAACATAATCTGCTCAATAACGGACTATATGATTCCAAAACGACAGTTTGATCGCAATTTTGAGATTATTATCTCAGACCGTGATGAATGGGACATAGGAGGACCTTGGGTCGACCCCAGAAGTCTAGAATGGTTCACAGACAGTTCAAAAACAAACACCGGAGTCGGTGCAGGGACCAATTACCAAAATCTCAGAACCAATGGGCAGGTGGCCTAGCGTCTTCCAGGCTGAAATTCAAGCAATCTCAATCTGTGCGAGGACAACTCTGAAAACGGGTATCAAGGGCGCACACATAGCTATCTATTAAGATAGTCAAGCTGCTTTACAGGCATTAGCTTCATATTCTTTAGAATCGAAACTGGTGGAAGAATGCTTCAACAACCTACAATCTCTAGGGACAACAAATAAGGTTGCAATTTGCTGGGTCCCGGGTCACTCGGGGATTGAAGGCAATGAAATTGCTGACGAGAAGGGTAGGGCCGGTTCCGCAGCAAGCCTCATAGGTCCGGAGCCATACTGTGGTATCAACTGGGCGGAGGCTAAATCCAGGGTAGATAACTGGGAACATAGTCTCATAATGTCACACTGGGAAGGGATAGAGGGGCTTCGCCAAGCTAAAAGACTGGTAAGGCCATTCACCTACAATAAAGAATTGCACAATATGTGCAAAGCAGACATAGGAAAAATAGTAGGTTTTCTATCAGGTCATTATTACCTGAAATATCACCTGACTAGAATCCACATTCTTGATGATACGGAGTGCCGGCTCTGTCTAGTTTAAGATGAAACCACGGAACACATACTGTGCGACTGCATTGCGTTGGCAAGAACCAGAATGAATATATTCCACCGCGGCCAGTTGGCTCTGGAAGAATTAAAGAATGCTCCGGTTATGGACATTCTCAAATTCATCCATAAAGCGGAAAAGATAATGAAAGAACATGACTTTCAGCTATTTCCTTTCTCTAGAGAAGGAATATCTAGGTAAAAGGACTTGATGACTTAAATTGGGAAGCTTTGACATCACCAAACGGATGAAATGCTATGTGGCATTACGGAAGAAACGCCGGTACTAAGCCAATAGGGCATAGTAGATCGGACAATTGTGATCACATGGATCATTGATGACAAATGTAGTATGACACAAAAGATCTTTTAGGTCTCAGTGTCGGCCATTGGGCAAACTACTAAAGCTAAATTATTATTATTATTATTATTACTACACTGTTATCGATGCTAGTACCAAGTCACAACTACACTGAATTGTGAAGATGCATTTGTATATATTATTTTGATTTATCCCGGCCACTTTCGAAGACATTCCAACATATTCCAGAGCTGAGTGAATTAGTGCAAAAGAGATGGCACTATTTATGACTACTTATAAGTCACAACTTCACTCAATTGTCAAGGCATATCCTTTGGGCTTTATCTCGGCCACTTTCGAAGTCATTCCAATACATTCCAGAGCTGATTCAATTAGTGCAAAAGAGATGGCACTATTTATGACTACTTATAAGTCACAACTTCACTCAATTGTCAAGGCATATCCTTTGAGTTTGATCTCGGCCACTTTCAAAGTCAATCCAATACATTCCAGAAACCAATCAATTAGTGCAAAAGAGATGGCTCGCCAGTGAAGACAACAATTTTCCAGCAAATCGCATTGGTGTTAACAGCACCTTCACACTTCCAGGATACTGACTATTTTGGATATTTAGAATCTCATTTAGAAGCAATAAAATCAGTGAATTCAGATTGAGCTGCGGATCTTTGTCGAATGGAGTTGGGAGGAAGACACTATCTCTGAGAGACACAAATCAATTTTTCTAATAGTATCTTCCTAAAATCATAATTATTGCAGTTTGTCAGTTTGAAATATTCGCTCCCTAGAGAGCAGCTTGTCCTACTGTCCCACGGTGACCACGGTAAATATCACTGCAATTTATCAAAGTGTGGCGTGGAAGAAAAATAAAATAGTGAAATGTAGAAAGGGGCTATAAAAAGTGTGTACGCAGCAACAATGTTAGCAACAACTACAACACCAGCAACAACAACAACAACTCTGACAGCAACATCAGCCAAGGCAGCGGCAGTAATAGCGACAACAAAAGAAAGCAATTGTTGCTTGTTGCTGCGCTGCTGTGCTGCTGCCGTTGCATGTGCCGGGCAAGACACACAATAAATAATGGGCCTGGGCTTAAGTCCCAGCGTACAAGTGCATGACTTGACACAAATAGCAACATAGCCAGCAGCAGCATCAACAATAGCAGCAACAACACCAACAGCAACAACACCAACAGCAAGAACAACATCAGCAGCTATTAATGCCACAGTGTCCAGCGGAGCAAGGCGACGGCCCACAGTTCACTCAGGTGCCAAACAGTGCGAGCGTTGTTGGGTCAGCAGGGAACTCAACAAAAAAAAGAAGGAACAATAAAAAGAGAAAAGTGTTTCATTGTACGAGTCGCAGCAGCGACTGCAACCAGAGCTCAAATATGCTAATTCCAACACATCACTCGGCCTGCATCCTCCAGCGACAATATCGCTCCAGAGGAGCGTTCGAGTAGCCAGTTTGTGGTCGGTGGAGTGCGCACAGCGTTTGCTGGCACTGGAGCAGCGGGCGAGCACCCATTTTCCATGGTTGCTGGTGGTACTGGGTCTAAGCGAAATTGCTTTTACTCTGTCCATAATAATGACCGGTTTTTAAGCGGCCGAGCAGCGCCTCCACCGCTGAACCGTTGGCGAGAGAGCGGAAAAGTTTTCGAATTTGAAACAGGAAAATGCAAATCATTAAAATTGGCAACGAATTGCAACAAAAAGGGGAATAGAAAATGAAAATAAAACAAAATAAGAAAAAATATCAAACGCCTTCATTAATAACCGTTTTATGAAATGCGCCAGAGTACGCGAACAACTTTGGAAATAAAAGTCCGCATTGGTATCAAGCGACATTTTCCGGTTTCCTAATAAATACTGAACAGGCACTTATTGGCTTGCTTCTACTTCACACACCAACACACACACATTCACACATATATCGGTTAAGTGCCAAAATTAATCAAGAAGAAATCTTCAGACAGCACCAACATATTTGTTTATGTGAGAACGGCACAGCAAATGGGCCAAGTCAGTTCTGGCGTCCCCCCTGGGCCTCATATTTTGTTCATTACACTTCCTCGATTGCTACTACAGCAGAGCAATATTTCAGGACTTGATGAAATCCAACTCAGCGCACGTCAGCCAAAATCAACAGGAGAAATATAATATGATAGGAAGCAGCAGAGAAATGCTCCAATAAACAGCACGAAAATGTGCCCAGCATACGAATTGCCCCAACAAGAAAGACACTGAAGGTTAAGTTAAGTTGGCCTAGATTTGGGTGGGCAAATTTTTAAAGATTGATGTGCCGTGCCTACTCTTATAAGTACTTCATCGAGCTGTAAAAATCGTCACAGACCACTGCGATATTCCAGGAATCATCCTGGTACGGTTTGAAATTACTCTTGGAAATTAGTAAGGCCAAAACATTCCATTTTTCCTTTCTATATTGTACTTCAAAAGAGTGTTGTTGTACTTCAAGGGCCCACCTTGCGATGCGTCCTGACGAGTTCTCAATGGAATTGAGCCATTTCAGCGATAAGTCGTCTGTAATAACCATGAAATGGTACCCTTCTAAGTACGGCCTCATTCTCGTCGATCGCTTGGGTAAGTACTGGGCCCAGACCAAAGTCACTGGCATCTCTCTGGAGTACAAATTTCTAGGAAAGGGAGAACGAGAATGGCAGCTCTTCAAAACTAGGTTTTCTTTGCTCTTTGCTTTGGATGAAGGTAGTCTTGATTGAGGCAAAGATGGGCCTGACAAGATATTGGATATTGGAAGGCATTATTAATTGAACATATGCTTCCTGGTATCTAAATCAATGGCGGTCGATTTGATATTCATAATAAACGGATATAAATTTGAAGTCTGATTCTTGATATTCCTGAGGAAAGGTCAACATATAGCAGAAAAATTTATTTATCTGATTTAATACGCTTTGAGAGACTGATGATGTGTATTTGCTACGCGGCCACCATCATTTCAAAATGTCAAGGAATATACCGAGTAATCCACACTGAAAAGGTAATGATGTAATATATGAGAACAACCTTTTATAACTTCATTTCAGCCAAAAATATCCAAGTGTTTCAAGTGGGTAAAGACTTATAGGTACCTAGTTAAATGAAATGGGGTCTCTATCTCCGGTTGTGACCAATTTCGTTCGTAAATGCATAGTCTCAAAAAGAGCTTACGTGGATACTTCATCATGGTCATTAAGGAATAATATGGGCTAACAACTTGTACGGATGATGCAACTTCTTTAAACATATTTTATGCTATAAAAAAAATCATCTATTTACACAATAGAATAGATTCTGTTTCACATCAATATACTTAAAAGAATAATACGAGAGCTATCTCGAGCTTACCACACCTCTATTCTTTCAACTTCATAACACAGGTGTATGAACTTCACTTTCGTGGCATAGTATACGTCATAAGCCAGTGTACAATATTCTGCAGCACAACTTCAACGAACTGCCCCGAATTCCATAGAAGGCTATTTTTTTGATAAGTGCTAATAAAGCAACTTTTGATGCGGTAAGTCAACTTAAGAAGAGGGCAGAAGGTGCCACTTTCTATTAAATAAATTGAGGATTACGATCAAATGCAAGCGTTGAAACACAAGCAAACATTCGCTCTAAATAAGTTGATAGTAAATGTGGTAATAAATAAACAAATGGCAACAGGCAATTAGTAATATTTAAGAAATGTCGGTTTTAAAGATTAGCAGTAAAGATTCCGTCCAAGCACACAAACAATACCGACGAGGTTTCAAGAGTCCAACAGCAGCATCAATTCCTTTTGTTGTTATGAAATTAGCATATCTACATTTGAGCTTATAACGAAGCTGCTTTATTACTCAATGAGACACGAACAAATACATATAAAAGCCGAAATCTTTTTTGCAAACACACACAAACACACACATACACACATACAGGTATACACAAGAATGTATAATAAGTGTAGAATAAAAACTTGACAGCACTTTGTAGGTTGATGAGGCTTTTCTGGGAAACACTGAGACCCGCCGCTACACAACTGCATTTAAATCCATTTGCAAACAAACCAATACCTACAAACAAACACAAACACACACACACATGTGTATCCACATATCCACACATGACCAAAGTGGAAAAAGGGAACGGAACCGAATATAATCAAAAGCAATCATAATAAATGTCATACTCGCAGCAGAGACAAAGAACTGAGGTTTCTATTTTCAACAGAGGAAAGCACGTCTTCACTTCCAAAAGGAAAAGAAATAATGAAAAAAATTAAACAAAAAAAAATGCAAAAAAAATAAACATCTCAACAACATACAAAAAAAAATTACAAAAATGAAGAACACACTCGCATAGAAAAGTAACTGAAAGCGCACGCATTGTGCATGTGCAATGATGAGGTACCGCGCGCAAGCAGCTCAAGCAATCTTCTTATGGAATTGAAGACAGTTTTCCAAGAGCAGCGAGCGGGTTCAGTGCAGCGCTCGCCAGCTCAAGTTAAACATGTCAACAACCCACATAAACACACACACACACACACACATATTCCGAAGAGCTTAAGTGAACGCAATGCCAAAGACACACACGCATCCCAGCGAACAAAATTTACTCGCACATTCCCTATTTCCAAACCTTACTCGCTCGATTACTTCCCTGATTCAGGTAATGCAAAGGTAAGAATACCCGCAGACTTCTTAAGAAAGCGTCAGGTTAAGGCCTCTGGTGGAAGGGGACTAGTTACACGATCACTCAACAATGACATGTTAGCGTGACTACATGAATTGTGCTTTCGTTCACACGATTACCGATTCAGATTCAATCAGTTATGAGTGCAAGTCCTTGTGTGTGTGAATGCATTTCATGAAAGTCTGCAAAAACTTCTGGGAGTACCTAGTAGCAAAGATACTACTTTATCAAATGAATCAGTGAATAATAGCGTGTAGATATCAAGATCTCTTCTGTGCATTTCGTTTAGAAAAGTACGAAGTCAGAACTAGTGAAGCACTAGCGAAACCTAGAAATTTCACAGAGCCAATCCCTGCGTGCCAAGCCTCATTGTTCCGCTTCACTCTTACACCAAGCTGAGACGAAAGTAAAGTGTTACAGCAAACGTTATTTGTTGATGTATTATGAGGATCAGGATCTACGAGAATTAAAAAATCACTATAAAGAATGAAAAGTGAGGATAATTAATATCAATTTCAATCATTCCCTGACTCGCTTACTGAGCTAATAGCAAAATATTAAAGCTAGACGATGTAGTTCCGATCTCCTGTATAGTCTAATTACTACACCGGGTGATGTAAATGGGGCGAGGAAAAAATTTGATGTCTGTGCTATAAAAAAATCACATGCAATCACAGCAGTTTGGCATGTGTGTGAGAGGTATTTTCAATAACCTCCTTAGGTGCATAGTCTCCTAAAATAAAAAGCTAGCCCCATCAACTGCTTCATTAAAAGCTCCAAATGCCTGGACCTTTGAAAGGGATGGGACCTGATGTCCCATGCGGTATCACAAAGGGTCAATGATGGCCAAAGTGCCCCTTCGGACGGCCGCCTTACCTACCTACCCACCTACCTAGTAGTGAAATCTCCAAATGTACTTATTGAGGGGAGATAGTCAAAGTACATCGTACTCTTGCTATGTGTGATGAAATTGAACCTATCATTTCGACTACGTGTGATGAAATTGAACCTATAATTTTAAGGAGTTTTTTAGAAGAATCCTTTGAATGAAATACTTCTGAGTACTGCACCGTTCGAGGAAGTAGACTGAAGTGAACCGTTTTGTCCACCCCCATAGGTGGCGGGTAACGCTCTGACTAAAACAGAGCAATTTCTTTAATCACATTTTATGCCGTTTCTTCAAATTTATCAATGTTGTTCTTGTTATCAATCCACGCAATGTCGAGTGTGTGAAAAGGCTCAATTAGATGCAAATATCAACTTCACATTTCCAGCAGTGAAGAAGCGCTGAGAAGTAGGATTTGAAGTATCTTCTCGTTACAATGAAAGTCAAATTTTTCTGCCGGGATATTACATTCTCTCACACATACTGAGACACACACGTGGAGCAACCTACACGCACACGAATAGAAAGCAAACCAGTAAATGCATTTTTTCCACGCATGCAAAACGGGTTTGGAAAAATTAAAACAAAAGTTCATAAAACTGGAATAAAATAACAAAAACTTAATATTTTTGTATGAAACTACTTGTGTATAAAATTTCTGAGAGCTCGTGCAAAAAGAAATGTTTTTTTCTCTGAAGAGGGCGTATACAGAGTTATAAAAATGTTCATAAATTTTATAGTTGATTGCTCTCCTTCCGCAGGCGGCGCATGTTCCGCCGTGAAACTTGCCAACTGCTCAGGAAGTGCAGATCGGGGAAGACCGCCCGCCTGCCACTACTTCTCAACCACCCGCAAGGTGGTGTTTCTCTTGTTTGTTGGTGTTGACGACTGCAACTAACTTGCTAACTGACCACGCATGCCAACTAATTGTCAATAAGGATACTAAAATATGTCAATTTATTTTAGAACAGACTCGAGTTGCAGACATTTTAAGATTAAGTTTGAATTTGTCGGTGCCATTAATCAAAGAATTATCAATCTACAGACACTGATTGCGATTTGAATAAGATGAATTGAGTATCTTGGCATGCAATGCTTCACATTTTGTTCTTCATGCCACCAATTTACATGTTTTCACTTGAGTATCTCCTATTTTTTCTATTAACCTTTCCATACACAATCTTCTGTATGCATCCATGATATTAAATATCAGGGTGCTTTCTTTGCTAAGTCCCAATAAAAAGAATTGTTCCAAGTGCTGAAAATAGTGAGATAGAAACAATTACTCTACAGTTTAGAATGGTTCATTGCTTTCCTTTCCGATAGTCCTACTAAAAGTGCTTCCAGTAAGACACCGTGTATCATAACAAGGTCGCAAGGAAACAGGTTTCGTGTTTCTTTGGCAATAACAGAAGTCCCAAATTCTGTTTTACCTTTCTATATCTCTCTGGTCTGGCTTCAACCCCCTGAATATTTTGGTGCAGAGATCACAAGAGGACGCCAGAAAGGAGTGGGATATTGAATAGCAGCAGAATATCAGAACGTCAGGGTGCTGTGTTGATGATGAAAAGCATCTCCAGATCCCTGACAATATAATCTATTGAACATCTCTATAATGCCTATGCAGAGTTCTGTTTATTAATAAAATCTCCCACCAAAGATTGCAGTATTCCTATACCTTCAATACCGCTTGACCCAGAAGGTGATACTTGTTCCAGAGAATATGAAATACTGGCTTGAATAATGAGGCTTACACTATCCAATGATCCAGACAGATATTGGTGAAAAACAACAATATTAAAAATGTCAAATTCGAACGATTCTGTAGTTGATTTCATGCTTTAAGAGAAATAACTCAAGGCGAAATGAATGATAATTAACAACAGCAGACACGCTACGAGTATCACGAAGTCAAAGAGCAACAGATTATTGCGTTGTTGCTGAGCTTCAAAAGACTGGGAGCCAGAATAACAATTGCTAATATAATAAGTGAACCCAAACTGAGATAAAGATACAAGCAGCTACCTCTTCCCAACTATTATCTATAAACGCGATCATTTCGTTCGCCTTTTTCAAGGGCGTTCGCTAAGAAACGCTCCTGAAATGTTTGCTAAACTCTTTCAAAGCTTTCGGTACAAAGTGTTCACACAGACAACCGATTCTAGCCGTTGAAGTTGAAGTCAGTAGGATCTTAATTCGTAAACAAGTGAATAAGTTGATGACTAAAAGGAAATAGTGACTGCAAATCCAAGTACCAAGAAATGTACTTTGGTTGATATCTTCCGAACTGCATAAAGTTGTATTTCCCATTAGTATAGGAGCAAAGTCTTCTACAACTTCTGCAATATATTTATTATTATTACGAGTATTTCAGAATTTAAAGGCCATTGTTGTCCCTCCCCTCTTATTCTTCTGCTTTTAATTCGTAATTATCAGTTAACTTAATATAAATAAATAAATAAAACTTCAATCATTCACAGTCCCACACGCAATGCACACAATTTTCTCTGAGTTGGCAACCCTGGTCCGTGACTACCTTCGCAAAGCGTTCACAACTTCAGTCAGTTTAATTCCGATTTCGCGATGCTGTTTTCGTCTGCTGTATCATTATAGTAAATCTTGCTCTTGTTGTTATTGCTGTTGTTGTTGTTGTTGCTGTTATTATTGCTGGCAATTTCGTTTGTACTTACAACTTTGGTCGGACTGACTGTCGACAACGGAATTGTTATTGACGCTAACATAAGCGGCGACAGCCACAGTCGCAGTCACAACCACAGTCGATCAGGCAGCAGTGATCATAGTTCGTGATCGTTAATATTGACGATTACAATCAGCTGCAATTTTAGCCGCGGTAATAAAAACAAAAACAAAAACAACAACAACAACAACCACAGCCGCAGCAGCAACAGCAATAGTAACATCAACACAAAGCGATATTACCAGCAACTTGGAACTGAAATCTTAAAAATGTCGGTCTTGGTTCAGTAGAACGAACCGACACGAGCGCAATTTTCAGCCGCTGATGTGAAACACTGAAAATCGCGCGTAGAGGCACAAAAGGCCCGCGTCGCATTTTATTGCGAATTCCGGCGTTAATGATCATCAAAATCGAATTAGCCATTTTCGTATTTTGTGTGATTTCATTTGGCAATTAATCCATCAAAATTTCGTTGATATTTGTCATTTGTCATTGTTAATTGTATTTAATTAGATTCTTGGCTCGTTACTCGGTTCCCCCGCACCAGACCTGCTGTAGAATTAAATTCAATTATCAATCGCTGTGTAGGCAACGATTTTTAGCTCCCTCTCCGCCGAGCATTCTCGAACAAGCATTTCCTTTTACAGGCCATTTAAACTTAAGTTGCCATTGTTTCCTTCCTTCCTGCCTTCCTGTTTGTCTGCCTGCCTGCCTGCCATCCAGCTTGCCTGCTTGTCCGCCTTCGTCGCACATTTCGCTAAATCGCTCTCATTATGCTTATAATGCTCAATTAATGCGTTTATTACCATCTCTCCGGCGGTTTTTTTGCTGCTCCGCTTGGCTCAGCGCCTCGACTCTATTCACTGCACCGGACTGACTCTTCATAACTGCGCCGTTATTAACGTCTTTCGAAACAGTTAAGCTTATTTGCATTAGTTTAATTAATTGTTTGACTTCATGTTTGATTCCCATTCAAGCCATTCAAGCCATTTGAGTGAAATGTCACACATTTTCACCATTTATCAAATTTATTCATCTGTGCTCGTAATGCCATTTACGAGTATTGCCCGACTCTTCAACTGCCATTAAAAGAAAAGAAGTTGAGGAGTTTTATGAGCGCTCTTATATTTTAATTATATGAGAAAGTCGTAAGCGTTGAATGTGGGGTACTACTCGCATTGCAGATGCTATTTATAGACAGGCCAAGATTTCAGTGATGGAGACCACAAAAATTTTACGTCTAAGTTGCCATTAAGCGCGGGAAATAAAAGAGCCACAAACCGAGATAAAATTGTTAGTAAATTAGAAAAATGATTCTATATAACTGGCGGCTAGTTCGAGAAAGCAGTCGAAGAAGCACAATGGAGTAAGCCTAAAGCGATGTGGCAGAAGAACTAACGACGAGCTTCAAATGAAGTACTCGTAACTAGGGCACCGGGCAAACCATTTGGGATGTTTTCGTTGTTCCACTTTAGAGCAATTTCAAGGAGTGAGTAAATAAAGAGAGAAACTTCATTGAAAATGTAATTCGTGATATAAGTGGAAGAGGGTGTCACGTTACACAAACACACTGTAGAAATTTTTCGTACAAAGGTAGGAGTTTGGGATCATTATGGGGTACATAAACCCTTGAGAGACTTATTGTTGAGGGAGTTTGTCAGAGTATTGAATATGCTACTGGTATGTCAAAGCACATTAACAAGATTAGGAACATACTAGCGACAACTTCTTGCTTAATTTGAAGGACGTGATCGTCGAGACACTTAAGTGCTTAATGCAGGGCCAACCAGAAAATTTCAAGTTCTGGAGACTGTTAGCGTGTTATCAAACTAGTATTGAACATTATCATTGTGTTCATCATCAAACACAATGATCTCAAATGTCAACTACACTTATTTTGTAAAGAAGATAGATGCCAAGTTTTCTGGATTATAAACTGAGCACATTAGGGTGATTAAAAGTAAAACCAAAGAGTATACATACATACATAGAAATTGAATCACTCGAAATTTTGTGTAAAGGAAGTAAAGGCGATTTCACAAAAATCGGTGAGCGCCAAGGGGAAGCGAGATGCAATGCGTGTATTTATTTACAAAATGTTTGCAACAATAACCTCGTTCGCCATGCGAACTCTAGATATGTATACTCTTTGGTAAAGGGCTACGAGAGAAACACCGATTATGTTAAATTTTAACTAGAAATATGTTGTTACGAAATTATCCTCCTGACAAAGTTTACAAACCTCAATACTCAAATTCGCATCTCTGGATTGTAAGGTTTGAATATGAATATGCGCCTGCATGTTTCTCGTATAGATTGCGCCTTATACACAGAGATCAATGGTTGGTATTCGCCTTGACTTTGTACACGCTGATACTTCCTGATTAGTTATGTAATAGACAGAGTCTCTCTTTTATTATATATTATTTTCCCGGGGGAGTTTCGATGCTACAAAATCCCCCAATTTTTCAATAAGGAATGTGGTGATTCCTTAAGTACGTAAAGTAAATTGTGCTCTTGCATCCCAACTTACTCGTATATATCTCTATAGCAAAGGGCTGAAAGTACCTAAGAACATCTTATCCCAATTATTAATACCCATTCTGATGGTCATTAGGTCGGAAAGTAGCTAAGAATATCATATCCTAAATATTAATACACATTCTGATAATCATTAGGTCGGAACATCATATCCTAACTATCAATACCCATTCAAATAGTCTTCATATATCAGAGGAGAAATTTTGCCAATTGATTAGACAGCAATTATCCTAGAGTATTATTATCCTTAGATTGTATTGTGGATATCGTAGAATAGTACTGATAAAACAATTTGATTAGTGAGGTAGTTATCGAAGCTTTCAATACTTAAGCAGACATTCAAGAATGCGTTCTTCATTATGTAAGTCAGTTACAGTTTTTCTAACTCGTATTATTTATTTGGTCGTTGCGAGGGTGACCCGTAAACAAAATAAAGTTGACATTCTATTTTGATATTTTTTGATATGATTGCACATTCTACTTTGCTTATTTGCTTCTACAGCGGAAACAATTTCAATTTAATGACAAACCGATAATAGAATCTAGAATATTACCACTAAAACTGCTGTTAATGAAGTTCCAACAGTATAAATTATTCTTAATAATTTCTTAATGACCAGCAAAGGCGCACTTCGCATACTAATTGCGTTGAGTTCGAACGGCATTTGCAGGTAACTGAGTTGCTGGCAACTCTGCCCTGTCCGTATACCAGAATACGCGTTTATGTACATTCAACTCGTAAATTTCCTTTTGACTTGTATCCAATTTCTGTGGCCGCCACTTTGCCTTTGCGCCTACTCGTTCGTGTGTAAGTCACTGCATGTGTCATTTTCGATTTCTTAACGCAAATTGTCATTTTTAATCATGCACTCACACACTCGGCCCGCAGTCTCGAATTACTCACATAGTCACATACCAAGAAAGCAGTCAATATACTGAACCTATTTCTCAGAAATGTGCTGCGAGTGCTGCGATGAGTGAACTTAAGTGGCCGCATGAACACCACAAACCAAGTAACACAGTGGCTGGAACTGTGCAACCACTCCGCGTCCCCCACAGTGGATTCTGATCGAATTCGTAACTCATACTTGACCCTAGCTTAACACATATTCGTACATGAGTACACCGTGGCGTATTTAACTTCCCAGTAGTGAAAATATCGCTCCGTCTATGGAATTGTTTGCCAGAGGCAAGGTCATACTTGACGTGACCGAATTAAATTCAATTCAACTTGAAGAAAACAACATCACAATCCGAAAACTGTGTGAATTAACCAGGTCAGTTGAAATATGGCATACTGGCATTTTCGGTCCGAGTACTGCGATTAAACACTCAGTTTTGGAGTCAGACATGGGACTGAAGTATTTTGTTGTGATGAAATATGATTTGATTTGATTTGAAGACGATTCGAAGATGATTAGATTTGAAATTGGTATTCGCATAATTTCAGCAACTGGAACTTGAAAATTTCGTAATGTTAATTAGGAAGAATATTTGTTAGACTCTCACAAATATTCTTCCTAATTAACATTTTATGCTCTCATGTCCTCCCACTGTTTAGAGGCTGAACTCAATATATAAATCTTGTTTTTAATTCAGTATGCTTCGGCGTATACTCGTATACGCCTTCATATATATGCCTTCTCTCAAATTAGGTCAAAGTTAAAGACAGAATATTATTTTGAAAAGTTCAGTGGTAATTGTAAGAGTAGGAGACATGTTTAAGGACACCCCCTAAATAATCGTATATATTATTCTGTATTTTGCCTTAATTTATACACATTTTCATACCAATCTATAAATTTGTAGTAACTCCCTTTATTATTTTCCATCTAATTGATGTTAATTTATTAATTTAAGCAAACAATGTCCGGGGCAGTATCCTTGAAGTTCATTTATTAATGTAAGCAAACAATGTCCGGGGCAGTCCCCATTTGAATGCTTAGTTTTGATAAATGCAACTGAAGGACCACATCCAGCTAATTCCTCCATATACCAGTCCCCTTTGTTGTTCGTCAAATTATGTGAATTAACTCATGAAGTACGAGCAACAAGAACCTTTTGCTGTGTAAAATGAGATATTTCTACATGATGTGTTATTCGATCACTACCGTCATGATGGGACATTCAATTGATATTTCCCTTTGCCTTTTGGAAACATGTCCTATTCATTTCCATTATGTGTCCTATGACAGCAGGTGTTGCAATTTATAACTAAAGGTAATATTACAGATCGGATTTCTATGAACCCCAGCCAAAAATTTCGATAGCAGAAAATACGCAAATGTATGGAATAAATGAAATATGATCAAAAAATACATTGAATACCATAGCAGAGGTGTATAGACAGAAAAATGCACTAAACGGGCTCTAATCATCATTAGGATGGCTTGGGAATGCATCGGTGACTTACGAATGATTGTTTATATGGCAAGGACTCTGTGACTTACGAAGACTCTTTCTATGGCAAGGACTCTGTGACTTAGCAAGACTTTTTCTATGGCAATGAGACTCTGTTATTCTTGGGCTGACGAACTCATTGTTATTGCCCGAAATGGCTATGGAACAAAATATTCTAAAAGAAATTACTAAATCGGGGCAAACAAAAATGTTTAATTGTAAACAGAAAGAACTTTGAAAGAACCGCAATGAGCAACTTAATCTGTTGTACAAATCTGTGTTTTGTTTTTATATAAATTTCAGTATTATTCTGGATGCAAATTGGCTTTTCTAAGACGGTCACTTAACATAAAAGCCATTTATATAACAAGTTCCCTCCTCTTCGAGGCAGCAGGGCATTCACAAAGTGTACGTTACTGCACCTGATCACAGACTGCGGACCATTAGCACACAATAGACTCAGGTGTTTTGGAGAATATATCTTAGATATGAGCCGGAGCCCTCATCTTGATTCCTCCAAAATATATGAATTCCTGTCGAGAATTAACCTGACATCAGATTTATAGATGAGACTATCCTCATCTTTCAAATAAATAGGGGCATCACAATAGATCTTTCAGGTCGCAGTGTATAACACCCTTGGGGCATCACAATAGATATTTCAAGTCGCAGTGTATAACACCCTTAAATATATCTTATCTATCTACTATATTTCTGCATCTTCTTGATACAATTGACCACTTATAATTTCAAAACTCAGGCTACTTCTAGTAATATTTGAGGTGGTGATGTCTCTTTAGATACCTTGTTATTCTTTAGAGAGTCCTAGAAGCTTCACAGATTTACTAGCGTTTGGGACTAAACAGTATTTTAGCTGGTTTAAGCCCCATAATCTGAAGGCTTCTTGAAAGCATAATTAAAAAAGTGTTGTAAGTCTGATTGGTTCGCACAGCTGTCTCATCACTACTCTGCCTCCAGTTACACATAGGTATCCAGTTACAAATAGGTATCCAGTTATATATAGGTCTCCAGTTACGCACAGTAAAAGTTTCTGCATTACTCAGAGAGCACCTTCAAAGGCATTGTCGCATACAACGAACTCTTTCCCTACATATAATTTACTTTATCCAATGGTTAAATTTTCCATTGGATTCTTTTACGCATTATTTAGTTTCGAAAGACCAACACTGGATTACTTCACCGATTATGAGACGAAGAATTTGCACAGACACTTCTATTAGCGTAAGATTCCAAAAATAAGTTCTACATCAAATTCATGAACCCAACCTGTAATCAAAAAGGTAAGCCATAAACTGCTGGTTTTCTCATTTCCTTGGTTAACTACCCAAGTTTATGCTGGTTTCCTTCTGGGTTATTTTGCGTGCACTCAAAGGCGTGTATCGTTGCAGGGTATCGTAACCACGCACCTGACCGCAGCTAATTTGTACGCTAATTTGCCATGCACTTTGCAACCACACTCACACACACACACATCAGGCTGTTAGGAGACAAGAGGTGAAGTGGGGCTTGTTCACGCGTACAAATGTAAATGGAGTGCAAAATAATGGGCAGCACGATGCCAGCCCAACCCAGCCCAATGCGCTATCGTTCCAAAAGAACAGGATTCAGGAGTGCACTTAATGAGCGCGTTTATCTGCCTTGTATACCATTGCAGCCAACGAACGCGAAAATGCACCGCTCACACACACATCCAATGACATGCGCTGCAAGTGTGTACATGTGTCGGGCTCGTACGCAGCCTGTTACAAGAGCAAATATTTGCATTGTGTACTCGCCCGCCCGCTTTTATCTTTTAATTAAATTTACACATAAGTGCGCAAACATGAGACCGTTAAAGTCGCTTAGAATGGCTTCCAATGAGCCTCGCGCAATTACAACAATCATTACCTTTTTGCCCGCTCGCGCTGTTGTTGTTGCCGCTCTCTCGTACCACTTTTGTATCGCCAGCAGACGACAGACACCAAGGAACAACCAAGACCGAGGCCGCGTTCGTTCGTGTGTTTCTTATTAGATTATTTAATAAAAATAAAAATCTTCGCTGCTCTTTCTCTTATTTCTTTTATGAATTTTCGCTAAATTTGTCGTTAAATTTCGTATCTTTTTTCATACCAAAAGTCGTTGATTTTTCTTCTTTTATAATTCCGTGTTTCTTTCTTCTTGTATTAAAAGTTGAACATAAATTTTTATCATAAATTTTTTAACAATGCACAAAGTTTGTTTCCTTTGACTTCGTTTCAAGTGATGAAGGAATTTTGTTTCGTATTATTTTATTAGACATATTCTTCATTTCGTCTCAGCTCAATGAGAGAATTTTCGTAACTTAATTTTAACTTCTTTCTTTCATTCATTGTCGGACGGACCACTCCGATTGAATGTGTATCTGTGCAAGTACGAGTATGAAATTTGCTTGTACCCAGCAGATAGACAATAAATTTCTGGTTCAGGTAGAATTTCGAATTTGTTAAGCGCAACCCGGCAAATGCGCCGCTCGCACTCCCCACTCTGTTCTCTAACTACTGCTACTACTACTGCCACTACGAGTTTGCGACGCCCGACACGTTCACGCAGCACACCGATCGTTGACTGACTGGCTGGCCGGTTGCCTGGTTGGCTGGTGGACTGGTCTTGGCCACGATTGCTTTGTGATTTGCTTCAAGCCGTACTCAGCTGAGTTTGAGTTGGAGCAAAATCGTTGCCAGTCACCGTTTGTAGAGTTTGGAGACTGAAACTGGGCAGAGTTTCTGTTGCAGCGCAACATGCATACCTGAGATGCGAGTACGAGTACTCACGCTCATGCTCGCCCGCTACCTGCCGCATTGATTACAGCTTGCTTAGTGTTCTGGGCGAGGGCCTCAATGGCGTGCAAATGTATGCTCCTCCAATACACCCTAAGAGGCGTGAAGGGTACATTAAATTTGCGAAAATGTTTGTGTGTGGATTTATACTAAGATACTCGTATGCGAGTAAATTCCTGAGCAGCATCATTGCCTGAACTGATTTGGAGTAGTTTGTTCCGTGGCCAAACACTCATTGGAGATGTTCAAACCTGGATCAAATACTGTCTAAAATAAATATTATCACTCACATGCACCCATCAAGAACAAACAACCGTACGACTTTTACACAGGAGCAATTTGCCACTTGCCAATGATGAGTACGTCTGGGCAAACTGCAAAGACATTGCATGGATTTTAGGCCATAACAGTCATAAGAAAATGGGTTTACAGAGACTTAGTTAATACATGAGCAACAGTCTGGTTTAAAATGACGGCAACTGCCCTACTATTGATGGTGATATAATATTAGAACTAGGGAGGTCTATACTTGGTTAACTTTGACACACTTAGCTCCAAAGAGAGCACCACTAAATTAAGCTGTAACAAGCATTTGTTGAGATGTACAAATTCTCTGAGACCACTGCCTTTCAAATCACAAAAATCCATCAACAGTTATGTTGACTTTTGCTTTGATACATTGGTAGAGGACTATCGCATGGCATTGGCAAAATTGTGTCCTTAACTTCAACCCTCTGAGCTTCAAAAACACAAGTGTTGAATTTCTTGATGTCATACCAGATTGATAGTATCTAACATACCAGATTGATAGTATCTAACATACCAGATTGATAGTATCTAACATACCAGATTGATAGTAGCTAAGATACCCTTAGACCTATCTAAGCCCCACTTTTCATATGGAAGCCGCAACTTAGTACCTTCTCTAACCACCTACGGAGAGACGAAATGACTCGATTGTAGGTAATACAAATAAATATTTGTTGATATATTCAAATAAGTCGAAAGCTATCTTAAAGCGTAGTGAAAGATTATCAGGATGCTATGGTTAACGGAATATATATTATCAATCCCTACAAGTACATCATAGATCTTAAGTCAGAATATTTATAGGCTTATAATCATTCCCTTGGCAAGGATCTACGAGTAGTTCGTTTTCAATAGAATTTTATTTAATGAAAATTGATAGATTTCTAACGAATAATATTGGAATATTACAGGACACATCACAGCAAGTGATATCTAACGGTGCAGCGTATCTAAAGATGCTTGTTACGGGATTTATTTAAATGATATACTACACTGTATTCACACATAATTGAAGATAGATAGACCAGAAGTTTCAAGATGGTAAAATTTCCATACTTTTCCTTATAGAAATTTGACCGGCTGGATCGAAGTGAGATTGTCCACCTTCTCACTAAACTTGAGGAAATTGTCCAGCTGTCACCAAAATCTGTATTGCTGCTATCGTACATAATTGTGTCCTATTCCATTCAATACCACCAACTTAAACATGATAGCAAAAAATTCCCATTCCACTTTTTTTATTATTCGACGTATTGAATTGAAGCATTCTTCTATTGTGTAGAGTACATCGTAGTCGGCATAAATCAACCTCAACCTTCATGACTGGTTTATATGCATTTTCATTTTTTTTTTGTCGTTATTAGTGCGCGCCTGTCGCCTGCAATTAATTAAGAGCGATTTTACGCTCGCTTCTTGTGCACACTTTTATTCCTGTTGCAATTTTTCGTCTCGTTTTGGTTTTGTTTTTGTGAGAACTTTTCCACATTATCTCGTATCTGCACTTTTCAGCATACATGTCTCCTAATACCCACTATGGAATATTAGGGGTCGAATACACATTACTTACGGCTACATAGATTACTGAACTTAACCTCGAGAACTTATGAAACGTTAATTGTCCACAAAAAGGGTTACTTTGTCGGGTTTCTATTCGTGTATTTTAAAGAATGTTATAAACCCAATCATCAATAGGGAAATGAAGAAATATCTGAAAATGATAAACCATTGTTTTATGTGTTCCTCAAATCAAATAAGTTGTCCAAGAAGACAGCTCCACGTGGAGCACAAATAACGTAGCCAAGTTTCCTCCACATAATTCAACAAAACGCCGACTTCAATTAGATTGCTCAGATTCTACGTCATGTTACGAACAAATCAGGCGTATAATGCCAAAAAGCTACGAACGATTCAGCCGTCAAGGCAAAAAACACAATAAGCAATTGTGGCTGCGGAGCGAAATCCATGCTAAATGTATTTGAGAATTATATTATTGATGTGGGAACAGTTCCAGATACTGAGAAGGACGGGAAAGTAAAAGGTGGCGTCCTGACCTGTTAGAATTGTAAGTTTAGAGCGAGAAGTGGCAAGAAGGAATATGAAGCATAGCATAATAGAGTTGTAGTACAGCAGTCCTGTTAAGCAGACGGCTAGTCTGCCTTTCCCGGCTTATCCCAAAATTGTTTTTATGATTTTTGTAGCTCTCTGAACTTTGTTATTATTTTATTATAACGGTGGTATACCTCGCAGTATATTTAATTATGTCTGCAAGGGGTTGGAGGACTGAGTACTAGCAACTAAAGTATTCGACTGAAAGAGAAAAAGATTCAGAACGAAGCATTTTTCAGACCCTCCGAGAGTGAGACCAGCATGCTTTCCACTACGACACAGAGGACGGCCAGAATGAACTATCTACAAACTCTACAACCTACATAAAAGCTCCGCTGTACCACTATAGTAACTTTGTAAGCAATACCACAACTTTATAAATAATACTATACAACTGGCTAATCAAAATATCTCTAAAAGTGTTCCTTTGCATAGTTCAAAACTTTATTAACAGTGTCAGCTTTATAAACCATTAATAGTGCCTCTGTACTGCAAACTCTGAGGCTTTGTTAAGTTTTACAGTATTTATAAGTATTTTACCTTTTTATAAAAATAATGTTTTCATTATTTGTAAAAAGGTAAAATACTTATAAAGACTGCAAAACTTAACAAAGCCTCAGAAGTTGCAGTACAGAGGCTCTATTAATGGTTTACGAAGCTGGCACTGAAAATACATATTCCAAAGGAACGCTTTTAGAGATATTTTGATTTATATGATCTCGTGATTAAAGAATCAGTTCTACAAAAAAAAGAATAACTTATCTTCATATGTGGTAATTCTATTCTTCTTATAGGGTAATGTATTCTTCTTTTGCTCTATTGGAGTAAGAACAGGTTACATGTTGCTGCCAGTAATGTGCATATACACCCAAGATTCTTTAAGAAGTGCAGAAATTTAGCTCAGCACTGATACACTTATTCTGGCTCGTCTTCTTATTCTGCATATACTCACCTTTGGTTTATCGCTGTTTGAGTTCCGCTGCATAATTTCATAATAAGAGGTCACTCCGGAGCAATTCTCCCATTGCTGGCGTCGCCTGAGCTCCCATGTGCATGTAGTGTCGCTATCAAATGAGTTGCTGAGTTTTGTGTGCGCTTTCTGTGGCTAGCAGCAAATTTCATAAATTTTTAATTTATGGGAACATGACTCCAGAACCCGCACTCACACACGCACACCCAGAACCACAGCCGGCAACACACGCGGCAGTTAACAACCTTTTTACATATATGCAGCCGTGTTTATCTGATTTTATGTGAGAAGTTGCCGCTACACCGCTGTCAGTTAACTTGGTAACAATTTCAATACAATTCACAGACAGTTTGCTCGACAAGGGAACCCCACTCCGCTTGGGGAGTGGGGTGGGGTTCGGTTAAATGTTGCAGCTTGAGTTTGAGCTGTGTAGCTGCAGCAGGATTAATAACTTTTCTCTGGCAAAGATTGTGCTGTGCAGCACTTTTCAGATGTAAGAGATGCGTATAATCCCAAAGAAACTTGCCAGGATTAAAAGTTTTGAGTTTGTTTCTCAGTATTTCGTATTGAACTTGAACTGTTGCTGCTGGAAATCAAATTATGCAGCTTTCTCGAGGTCTTCCTTGACGAGGGCATGCACAGGGAACTGTGTTGAGCTCGGTAATCTTAATTGATTTTATATCTCTTGCACACAGCAATCGAAAATCAAACGATACCAGCTAATTTTAAACTTCTCTGCTGTCTGTAGCTCTGTCAAAGATATCCTCAAACAAAAGTGGGAAGGTGAAATGAAAATAGCCTGAATTGCGGATATCTCGAAATGTGTTTAGCATAAAATAAAATCGTAAAATGAAAATAATGTTCGACAAAAGCTTCTTCATACTCCACTTCCTGCTTCTGTAGTGAGTAGTACCTTTCAAGGGCGAACCACAATTTCTGGTGCACTGGATGGATACGAGAATTGGCGCATACTCGTATGTGATACTTTTTTCGTACGCACTTTGTGGTGACATTTGAGAGCTTTTGCAGAGCCCTTTGAAATAAAGTTCAGTGAAGCAGCATTTTGGTAAAATCGTTTTGCTAAATGTCCTGTTATCGTAGGTGTTTGTTTGTACGTTTGAAAGGAGTTCAGATGCTTGTTTTGATGATTGCACGAAAGTATTTTTCCTTCTACTACTCTTATGCTTCCTCACTAAAAACCTGCTCGACTATGCAAAGCAGATATATTTGTGTATGTTTCCCGTACTCCACTTAGACAATACTCCCTGTTTTGATCAGGTTTCCCCCTTTAAATCATCGAAACACTCACAAAGCGTGAAAGCGTTCATATCTGCTTATACCAAAATGTCCTATTTTCTACCTTTCTCAGATCGTTAATTTCAGGAGATCTCTTGAATTTGGTTTTTGCTTAGTGGACCACCGGAACTATGGACTACGGTCGTTTTTCACCTTATTCGAAGACTTAATCTTTTATGTAGCATTATCTGGGATTCCGTTTAGTTCGGTACAGGTTCCGTGAGAACATTTTATAATGCCTAACAACGTTCCTATAAACTAAATGATTGCTCTTGGGAAAATCTACTTTCACTCTTCTTATACCCTCATTCGTTGTTTTGTCTGATTCACCATAATTGATGATAGCAAGGATACATCATTATCCTTGTTTATATGATAAGAATGTAATTGAATTTTTGTTAGTATTAGCATTCACTGTTAGCGATAAGCACTTTAACTGTACTAAGCTCAAACTTCTCAGTTAAAGAACCTAACTTCAAGTGCCCACCTCTGTCCACCCCTCCAAGCGTAACTTTAATCACATTATTCAACGAGAAATACGCCCGCGGCATTAAAAAATGTCACATTTCTAGTGCACGAATTAAATCCTCATCAGTGTCGGAATAATTGACAGGAGAAACTTTAAGCCTAGACTCGCAGGCATGAGCACATAATCACATAAGTCAGCATATTTTAAGGCAAGGCAATGCATATTTTGTGTGTTTAATTAGTTTGGTGTTTGTTTGGACAATCTCTTTGAAGAAGGAGCGCAGACCAACGGCGCAGTAAACGTAATGAATGCAAATGGTTCTCACATTAAAACTAGGCAATTATGCAGAATATTTTAATGGTAAAAATTAATGCAATACTCTTCAAGGGTTCACATTCGCATGCTGACTGTAAAATGTCAATGAAACAACATGCTAAAATTTCAGTTCAGCACGAATGCGTCCGGAGGACGGCAGAAGGTGCCCTAATTGAAGAAATAATGCGGCA
Source organism: Clusia tigrina (assembly GCA_920105625.2). NCBI lineage: Eukaryota > Metazoa > Arthropoda > Insecta > Diptera > Clusiidae > Clusia > Clusia tigrina. The sequence continues at coordinate 208,566,467 of OV050031.1, forward strand.
GTGCCTCCTCTGCCAGGCCCTAAGAATAAATGGCGACACGGTGGCAAAGCAAACAAATTATTTTTTACAACATTCCCGAAAACAAAACGGACGTTCGTATCGTCTAACACATAATAATGGTAGGCAGGTACACCCTAAAAGTAGGCCACAATTGAATGCGAGATGTCGTAATGAAGTCAACGATTCCTCTAATTAAAGAAAGTACAATTGTGGCCTGTTTTTAGGGTGTACTTTTATTCGGTGCCGCATTCGATTTACCGAGCCTCAACTTACTTAAAGGCGCTTATTTCGAAATTTGTGAAAGGGGGTGGTTTCATTTATACTGAGGGCCTTGTAAGTGTGCTGCCAAATGAGATTTTTTTTGTGGTCTTCATGGACTAACCTGTAAAATTTTTCTATACTGACACAACTTAGCGACTTCCTTAGACTTTTGCTTGTCAAGCTAGTATTTAGAGTGGTGAAACGAATGCGGCTAATACCACCGTCATTAACGTTTTGAAGAATAATGTGGGTAATGTCAATTAAAGTAGGTTTATTTTCCAAGTCGATAGGTTAGGTTAGGTTAGTTTGACATGGCAGCCAGTCTAAGGACCAGTTCACTCAGACACCCATGGGCCAATGTGATACCACCGCGTAACAACGCACCTCCGATTCACTCGTCGAACCATTCCAAGTCGATAAGAATAAAATTTTGAGCTTATGCTTCAAATTTCAGTCAGGTTCTCGCACACACATTGTACTCAAAAATTAGCTTTCTTATGTCTTCAAAACTTATCCAAGAAAATTACCAAATCCGAAATTCATGCTTGTTATCATTCGTGAGTTTCAAGAGTTTTTGGAAGCTGCTGATCAAATGGAATTAGCGATCTTACCTATCAAAATCTGAGAAGTTAACAACTTTAAACATCTGAACGTGAAAAAAGCACCGGGATATGACCTGATATTAGGTAAAATTCTAAAAGAACTATAAAATACATCACCCTATTTGTATAATTCAGTATAGAGGTGTGCCTATTTCCCTCGTCAATAGAAAGTTTCTGAAATAACTCTAATTTCAAAACCTGGAAAGACGGAAGATGAAGTTGGATTGTATAGACCGATAAGTTTGCTGCCGATTACTTCCAAAGTTTTTGAATAGCTGCGGTTAAGTTTTTTTTTTTTTTTTTTTTTTTTTTTATCTCCATTTATTTAACTACAATCTGTCCAGCTGGACATTCAGTACTACTTATATTATATTTGGTTATAAACATGTGTATGAATTTTCAGTAACATTCAATACATTAGGTACATTAATTTAACAAAGTTAGATTCTATATATATTAATTTCATTCATTCCTTATTATTATTATTTTTTAATTTTTTTTTTTTTAATTTTTTTTTTTTTTTTTATTTTTTATTTTTTTTTATTTTTTTTTTTTTATTTCTAATTTGATCTTAGGTGGTAAATCTGAATGGTAAGTCCGATGGTACATATTTTTTTAGTCTTCGCGCGCTGGTATCGCTGGTTATCAATTCTACCGCTAGGTTGTTAGGATGGACTCTAAGACGTTTGCGATATGAGTGGCTATATTTCATGATTTCATCATTTACTTTTGGGATGTTTAGATCCCGATGAATGATGTCGTTGCTGACATACCAAGGTGCATTAGCACACAGTCGTATGACTTTTGATTGGAATCGTTGTAGGATGTCCAGGTTTGACTTGGATGCTGATCCCCAAATTTGAATACCATAAGTCCATATGGGCTTCAGTATTACCTTATATATCAGGACTTTATTTCCAAGTGTTAGGGCTGACCTTCGTCCAAGTAGCCAGAACAAAGACCTAAGCGTTATTCCAAGTTGTTTCCGTTTGGAGAAGATGTGATAGCGCCACGTAAGCCGCCGATCCAGGTGCACCCCAAGGTATTTTGCATGGTCTGCTTGTGGCAATTGGGAGTTACTTAGTGTCACTGGAGGGCAAGAACCTGCACGTAGGGTAAAAGTCATTTGCACTGATTTTATTGCATTTGCTTTTATTCGCCACTTGTCTAGCCATAAGTCAATTTGGTTCAGGTTCTCCTGCAAATGCTTCGAGGCTAACACGGGGTTTTTGTTGCAGGCCATTACAACAGTATCATCTGCAAAAGTTGCGGTATATGTGGTAACAGTCAGCGGCAGGTCAGCCGTGAATAGTGTGTAGAGCACAGGTCCCAAAACGCTCCCTTGTGGAACACCAGCTTTGATTGGATGGAGGGAAGTTACGTCGCTGTTAACTTTGACCATGAAGAATCTGCTTTCTAAGTAGGACTTTAATATGGCAAAGTAGTGATAGGGTAAATGCATTTTCAATTTGTACAGTAACCCTTGGTGCCACACCTTGTCGAATGCTTGGGTGATATCCAGGAATGCAGCTGAACAGTATTCTCTATTTTCTAGTGCATTCTGTGCAAATGCATATACTCGATTTATTTGTTCTATCGTAGCATGATGCTTTCGGAATCCAAATTGATGGGAAGGTATAAGTTGTTTTGACTCGATGATTGGGAGGAGTCGCTTCAAAAGAAGTTTCTCAAACATTTTGGAAAGTATCGGAAGCAAGCTAATTGGTCTATATGAAGTGACCACTTCTGCCGGTTTCCCAGGTTTGGGAACAAGGATAATTTGAGCCACTTTCCATTGGCTTGGGAAGTGGTCACATCGGATAATCGCATTGAATAGTTGTGCAATGAATTTATAGCCGCAATCTGGTAGCTCCTTTAGGATTCTGCTCGTAATAAGGTCATATCCCGGCGATTTTTTGTCTTTTAGCGTATTCTTGATAATCCCTCTAATTTCTTTTAGTTTAAAATGCTGGATCGGAATATCCATTTGGTATGGGGCATCAAGTAATTCAGCTATTTTTATGTCTTCTTGTGGATATTTGCTTGGAAACGGCGCAAATACTTCTAATAAATGAAGAGCAAATGACTGTGCTTTTTCCTTGTCAGATCTGGCCCATCCGCCATCTTTCGTTTTAATAGGTGGCACATGTGATGTTGGTTGATTTAGTTTTTTTGTAGCTTTCCATAGAGAATAACCTGAAGCCTGGGAAGGTGACAAGCTGCTGAGATAGCTTTGTATTTCTGAATTTTTTGTTGACCGTAGGGCGTTTTTGAGTTGCTTTGTAGCGCAATTGAACCGGTTTTTGTCATAGGGGCTTCTGGTCATTTGCCAAATTCGACGCAGTCTCCGCTTCTCTTTTAGTTGCTCCTTTACAACCTGGCTTATATCACGATGATTACTTATACAGCTGGGCTCCAATGTGGAAGTCCATGCAGCATGCTGAATGGCTGAGTTCAAAAGTTCTACTGCATCGTCTATATTTGTTTTGTTTTTTAAAGGAATATTGGTGACTAGAGTCTCGATAATGCTTTGTCTAAACAGCTCCCAATTTGTGCTTTTGTTGTGCAGACAGATTGTTCTTGCTCTGATCTGAGCCTCACAGCTAATTGTTAGAACTATCGGTGAGTGATCTGATGACAGGTCCAGGCACGATTCCATGGAAGTGTTTGTTTTTGGTACACCTTTGGATACAAAAAAGTCGATAACGTCTGGAAGCTTGTTTCTGTCCGTTGGCCAGTAGGTTGGCTCACCCGTTGATAGGTGGGACAGGCTGTTTTGTTGCATAGCTTTATATAGGTTACGGCCTCTAGGAGTTGTTATTCTAGACCCCCATTGTGGATGCTTAGCATTATAATCACCCCCAGCGATGAATCTTGATCCTAGGGAGTTATAAAATTCTTGGAACTGTTCGCAGCTAACTGGATGGTTGGGAGGGCAATATACCGCTGCAATTGTTATGGGGCCTTTATAATCATCAATTGTTATAACCGTTGATTGCAGGTATTTCTTTTTATAACATTCGTGCTCCACGTGTGCAATACTGTTGCGAATAATTACAGCAGTTCCCCCACGCGCAGTGCCAGCTGGGTGGATTGTGGAGTATAGGTCATATTGCGGAATTTTTGCGTAACTTTTTTCAGTGAAATGGGTTTCAGATATCAACATAATGTCAATATTTTTGTCTGCTAAGAAAGCTGATATTTCATGTATATGACGACTGAGCCCATTGGCATTCCAGACTGCGATTTTTAATAATTTATTCATTTCGACATATTTGCTACGACTGTGGTTAGTAGATTAAGTAGAGTACTCACTTGACCCATCAATGCTTTAAGCATGGTTTTTAGCTCGGTCATATCCTCATTCAGTTGAGTATTTGGATTGTTGAGCGGAGTGGTTAGGTTCGTATTGGTTTCTACCGGAGTATTGTTACGTACAACATTTGCATACGACGTTGTTGTTCGTGGAGCGGATCTTTGAGGCGCTTCCTGGTTAATGTTCCTCGCTTCTCTGTTCCTGAGTGCTGGGAACGACTTTTGTTGCAGCTCCTTATAGACAGTGCAACCTTTATAATTAGCGGGATGATTGCCTTCGCAGAGCACACATCGAACGTCTTGTGCGACGAGTTTGCGGGAACATTCGGAAGTAAGGTGGTTACCTGTACATTTAACGCATCGTGGGCTACGGTTACAGTATCGCTTGGTGTGTCCGTAACGTTGGCATCGGACACATTGAGGAATCTCACGTTTCTTCCTAGGTGGCTCAATTTTTATTCGTGTGTTTAAAAGTGTATTACATTCGTATATGCCTTTGTTATTGCTGCATTGCTTCAGACTGATGTAAAACATAGGAAGCGGTTTTTTTGTAGTTCTTTGCCTAATATTACAAACATTAACAACTGTATAACCTAACTCCTCAATTGCTTCTCTTATTTCGTCGATTGGGGTTGAACAGTGCATACCCCTTAGTACTACGTTAAAGTCTCTTTCCTGCTTCAATTTAAAAGTATGAAACTCAGTGTTCTTTTCGGTTAGAGCCTTTGTAATGGCTGAGTATTTTTCAGACGACTTTGGTTGTATTTTGACAACGTCTCCATTTATAACTCTGAGTTCATATTCTTTCTTAGCAATTACTTCAAGTAATTCTTTTAGGGGAATTATATTACTCACGCCTGAAACAAAAATAGGTGGAGGTTTTGGTTCTCTCCGGACGTCAGTTGATGCATCTTGACGTGCCTCTTCTTGGTCTAGTGCAGCGAATCTATTCGAGCTCTTTAAAGAAGGTGTTCCGAGCCAGTAGTTATCCAATTTGGATTGTTTTGGAGTGGGACGCGATGTTGCGCCTGGGCTAGATCTATTCCTCTTCGAGTTTGCTTTCTGCCATATTCCAGATGCCTCCACTCCCAATTGTGGGAGTTTAAGGCTCGTTGAAGCCACCATACCAGTGATGTTTTCGCCTCGATAACCTTCGCTTCTATTTTTTCCTGGTTCTACGGTACTGCACTGATCACAATCAGTATTTTTGGCGCGGGTTTCCGCTTGTGGGTTAACATTTTTGGAGCCCCCTTTGGGGGAGCGGATAACACTCATACTACTAAGTGTAGGGGGGGCTTAAGCAAAAAAGACTTAGTGCATACACAAACCAACTATACTGAGATTTACAAAGTAATAGATTGAACTGTTTATATCAATGAGACAGCTGCTGTGAAGCATATGCTGTTATTTTTTTATTTTTATTTTATTTATTTGCAGGTCTCTCTTTTGAGTTAATTAAGGTAATATGTATATAAATAAAAACCTTTAACCGTTAATAAAATTTCACTTTTAGCGCCTGAGGAAGACCATGATTGGTTACCACCAGGAATACCGACCCCTGGACCAGCAGTCAACGGGGCGGAGATCACTACAGGTACGCACAAGTTTTAAAGTTTTATTAAATAGTAATTTTTACACTTTTTAGAAAACTTCACGGAGCAACCCGACACGCGTCCGAATCACTCAACGAACAAACATCGATATATGCGGTTAAGTAAGCTTAAGCCAATAGTGCATACGAAAGAACTCATACCTAATCACCAATTCAGGTTTAGACATGTGAGAGCAACATGCTACACAAAGTTTATCACAATGAAAGAATTTCTCTCGAGCAGTGTCAGTTTATTACAGCACCATTCCTTGACACAAGGGTTCGATAAATTTTGACACCCTGGCACACTGTTCAAACTAAAGAAGTCACTGCCTCAAACAAATTTCGATATTTTGCAATCATATCTTGAAGAGCGCCGTTTAGAATGAAACTACCGTTCCGCAAGGCTGCCTGTGCTTTACAGTATATTCACAGTAGCTCTACCCCTAAGAGAGAGGACTGAAATTGCAGCCTAATTATGGCCACAAACATCAATCATTTAACTCCTGCAAACCAACTCCAAAAATAACTTGAAAAATTTGAAATTTGGTTTGTCAAATGGAGAATGAGGGTCAACGCTACTAAATCCGCACAAGGAACTTTCAGCTTGAAAGGAGTTCCGCACCCTGTGATTCTAAATAGTCGCCCATTGCCCTATGGAGAAGATGTCTAATATGTTGGCTTGATCGGCGTTTGACATGAAAAAACACAAAAACTTAGCTCAATGTACTGGTTGATGGGTTACAGCTCTAAGCTAACATTAACTTCCATCAACTTCTGATTTATAAAAGTGCAATGGACATATTGGACTCAGTTGTGGGGCAATTGCACTGCACCATGGTTTGTCAGTAACAAGACACTTCGGAACGACCTTTACATACCGGCACTCCACGAGGAAATAAAAACATATAGCAATAACTACTTGGCACATCGAAGTACTCACTCTAACCCACTAGCTCTAAATTTTCTGGAATCAATGGCATCAATGGGTAGACTTAAACAGGCGACACCCTTGGGCTGCGTTTATAAAATGTATCATATTCTAATTTCTTCTTTCCCAAGTTTAAATTGTAAAATATATATATGAATGAACTTAGTGTCTCTAAGGACACATTGCAAATACAGCGGCGTTATTTAAAAAAAATATTTTTTTTGTTATCGAATTATTCAATCCTGGGAGATCACATCAAACTCACGCTGTTACCGACTTTTGGTCACCAAAAGATAAGACACAGAGTTACTGAAACATGTGTCTAATTAACCTTAAACCCCACCAATAATTTGTATAAGTACACCACGTTCACATATTCCATAAACATTGTCGGTCATTGTAGTTCAGGCGGTGCTACCAAAGAGCTCTGAAGGCCAAATTACATAAAAATCTCGTTTCAAATTAGGACATTTGTTATCTAAAATATTTGCATCCAAAAATGACTTTGAAAATGATGAATGCATACATCGGTCATGATTTTCAAGCTTTTATTGCAACATGCACGCTCTTTTATAGGCATCAACGTCTTGAGGCTCTGAACGTTCAAAATTATCAACTTTCCCCCATCGCAAACTCTGTTTACACTTTTGACTTGAGTTTCCATAAGAAGTGCTTATATTTCAAGTCAGATACTCTAGGCGTTCTTCTCCTATATACCACCATCGACTCGGTACCACCCTCATCGCCACGCCACAACGATGGATCAGCAAACTTCCAAACTACCAAACATTCTAATTACACCGTAAGTACAATTACGGAGAGAAGCCGGGCATTCTGTCATTGCCATTACCATTGTCACTGGCATCACTGTCCTGTTCGTCCTTGTTGCTTGTACGCTTATGCTAATTATAATTAACCGTAGCTGGAAAAGAGCGCGAGAATATCGGCAACAGCAACAACACCAACGACAACGACAGCGACAACGGTGACAGACGGTGCATAAAGCGCATTCAATTCAATTAAATTTCCCATATTTCCTCTCATCTCTTCAGGGCTGTCACAAGAGATACGCCATCTTCTACGGCTTGTTGTCATTTCTCATTTTTGTGCTGTGTCATGAAACCGCAGCTTCACTTTAAAAGGCATTAAACTTGCTGCGAAAATTGCAAACAAAAAGCAACAAAAAAGCAGCAGCAGGAGTAACAGAAATGGAAAGGAAAAAGACGACCACTGGAAAAGGTGAAAGTTCATTCACCAACTTTGCCGGCTGCACTGAAATACAGGCACACACTCTCTCTCACACACACACACACACACACTCAGGCACACACACACATACTCAGGCATACACACACAAGTATGGCGTGGCAGCAGGAGGCGCCATTGTTAACGCCTTCATCATGGGTGCCATTTAGTGTTAATGTAGTACTAAGTTACGTTCATTTGACCACCCACGCGGGCGTGCTGTTGCGTGGGTGTTTCGGCAACTGCTCCTCAATTAATTTCAGCCTCCAATGGCGATTTTCAATTTCTCAATTTCCTTGCAGCGTGTCTTAATTAATTTGATGAATGGATTGTGCGAGCGAGTGTGAGTGCGAGTGTGCAATGGGGTGGCAAGGCAACTCAATACTTTCGTGCTTCCCTACTGATACGCTTCCTCGGCTCGTCGCACGCGTATCACTGCTCAGTGTTAGTGTGCCTGGTTTTCTATTACCAAAGTAAACTTTGCAATATATTTGCTTGCAAATTAATTCTTAACTAGAAATTTATAAGCTTTCTTTACTTTGCATTGCTCCTACATTTGGTCATTGGTGGCTCAGCAGTGGCGGATTCACGGAAGAATGCACAGTTGTCTGATTCAAAGAATGCTTGGAGCGGTCTGTAATTTTCTCCACTTCTACAGAGCAAGGAAAGTTGGCTTTATTTAATCCTGCTTAGGTTGGAATAGTTGGGTCACTGCCACCCACTGTGAAGGTGGCTTTAGATATCTGGAAACTGATTTTCCTTTTCTGGTGAATGCAATGCAATTGTTGTTAAAATGCAAAATGATTGTTTATCTTGTCTGTATCACATAAGGTTCTACGGAAGTAACGTGAGAATATGGCAGGATTCTCGCAGGATTTCCTATGAATCACTCTCCAGTTGTTACTTATTAGTTTGAACACTGTTATTAGGAAGTTTGTGTTAAACAGTATCACTTAGTGACAGAAAATATAGAGTACAATATGATCCCAACTATACCGTACCTATCTACCATTGGAGTACTGCTTGAATCATATTTCTGTAGAAGCACTTTCCTCAATTGTTCACCTGGTATACTTGCTGCAAGAGCTTTCTCCGGAAAGCCTTATTCCCAATGCAATTTTTCTGCACCAAGAAGAGATGAAATCTCAATACATTGCAACTGATTCTTCATAGAAAACTAGGAAACTGCACTATTCTTATATTATTTGTTTGATAAAGATATGAAAAGACAGATATTGGCGAGGTGGAACTGTTTAACCAGCTGCAAAACGGAGAAAGTCATGTACAAATCAAACGTAGGAAGGATTGCTTGATCGAACGCTGTCACGGAAGGACAGCAGAACTATCTTGGTATACTGACAGGCCACAGTGCCGCTAGATACACATGCAAGATAGCAATCAACAATAAGGGTGTATGCGCTGCTGGGAACGAAGGGGACTTTGGAACATCTTTTATGCGTATGTCCTGCGTTATCAAGTACACTCTAGATGGCCCTACAATTTGTGCAGCTGGAAGACGTCTCAGGAATGGAACTTTAAGCAGGAATGGAACTTACTTACTTACTTTCGTGGCCTAATCACAGAATCTGCGAAAAGGCCGCTATCGGGTTACTGCCAAACTTAACAGCGCTCATCAGGTGTCTCATCTTTGCACACGTCTTCTCTAATCTGTTTTATCAAGCGTGGTTAGGGTTTCCTCGACTTGGTGCTACCATCGGAGGGATGGTCGTCCTCTACGTCGTTGTCCAGCGGCTTTCGCTTCGAACACCTTTTTCGTCGGAGATTCTTCGTCCATAGGCACGACAAGTCCAAGACAGCGCAGACGTTCTATAGTGAAACGTCCGACTATGTCAACATCAGCGTAGAGGTTCTTAGATTCGCTAAAAGCGCTGACATCCTACAGGATGCCTACAACAAATTGAAGTAGAGGTCACCGTTAAGGACCAATAGGTCTTACAGTCACCTGGATCAACCTCACCAATTGCTGTTTTCCAAATTAAAAGCTGTTCCTGGACTACCCAACTCAGTAGCAAGTTCTTATATCGATATTCTGATGACTATTTGGGGAACTCTCACGATTAGAGATGCTCGTATTAAGGAGATTATTTCGATTACAATATCCTACTTTATCAGGGAGAAAATAAAATAATGCAGACAAAATCGCTAGGATCGGGGTCCCAAAAACACAAAAACAGCAAATTTCAAAAAATAATTCTCAAAAATCAAGACTGATATATTTCTTGTAAATTTACAGATTTAACTGAATCTATTTATAGCGAGGCCACATTCAGAATCAAAAATGTGATTGAAAGAATCACCAGTTCGCCACTATTGTCAATTTCCTGCATCCGCCACTGGTTGAATGAATTATTTCCTCCTCCCCTTCTGAGGCAGTAAAAAGTTTTATTAGTCTTCAGTTTTTGACAACTTAAAGTATAGCGCCACCTCCCTTTAGAGTGCATTAAAAATGTATTCATTGAAACATTCAGAGACCAGAGACAAATTCATTTCATTGTGGGTTTGCAAACTGCTTATGTGGTTGCAATTAAGGGTCGCCTTAAAGTCACTGCCACACTGCAGGGACAAAGAGGACAATTTTTCCGCTTGCTGTTGCCATATTACAAGTCCCTATAATAAAGCAAAGGAGAGAAGAAGATGAAGTTGAAAGGAGCAGAAGAAGATGAAGTTGTTGAGTGACGATTGTTTTATAGAAATACGTGATATTCAACATTTGATGTGACTTCTTCAATGCCCCAATTCAGTTTGCTTCAAGTTCCGACTGAAAAATCAAATTTTAATTGCTCGTTTTAACTGATTTTCACAACCTCGCTTCTAAATATTTTCCCAAGGATATTCTTTTATTATAATTGTTATCATTATTATGATTATTATAATTATTATAAATGGCTGAAACCCAACGAAGTGTGTGTTTTGGGCAGTGAACACCAGTAACTGAATCCTTCGAGGCGAACAAAGCAACCACATAAAATGAAGCATTGGGACACCATGATGATAACATTTATAATTCTTATATCACCCTAAAATAAATAGAATCACTTTGTCTTTTAATGATAAAGCTCGCTACCTGGGACTGGTTTTCGACAGGAAGCTCAATTGGAAATTAAATGTAGAGGATCAGCATTAATAGCACTCTATTCGTGTAGGAAGACAGTAGGACTAAAATGGGGTATGTCAACATGGATATAGAGGGCAATTGCAGGGCTGATGAGCTGACTAGGGAGGTGACAACATCAACTATCCTTCCGGATAAAGTTCCATTACCAATGCCTTTAGCAACATGCAAATTGTTAATAATACCACTGTCGAAGTGGCAAATGTTAGATGGGGACAGTTAACATCCTGCCTAACAAGTCGACAAACTTGGCCGGAATGGAATCGCGGCCGTTGAAAACTGCTGTTGAAATTTAATTGGCAGGATATTGAATTTGTAATAGGGTTACTGACGGGTCACTATTTGATTGGTAGACATCCAAGTAGACCGGGAGTACCCCACTATAACTTTTGTAGGACCTGTCAAGATGTCGAAGAAGAGGAAACAGTGGAACACCTCCTGTGTGGGTGCATGGCTCTATGCAGAAAAAGGTTCTCCAATCTTGGATTTGCATTTCTTGACAGCATGGAGGAGATTTCCCGGATGAAGCTAACGAAAGTGGCTACTTTTCTCAAATCCGTTTAAGGATGATCCGGGGGTGTAGGGGAAAACTCGAATGGCCACAATGGGTCTTCAACAGGCCTAAGTGAGTCTTAGGACAGCCATATAACCTTATGTTATGATTTAAAGCTTCCATAGGTTGAATTATGCAACTATTTTTCAATATATTCTATGAAAAGTTCTTACCTTCGTTCGTATTTATATCAAAAGTTCGTACAGATCAGTTGTGTTTGTACCGGTATAACGGATACGTAACTTCCTGAAACGATTTAACCAATTTTTTTCCATGGATATTTTTTAGCATACTCATTTCCTGGACCAAATTGGTTATTCTTCTGGACACAATTAGAATTGTACGAAAATTGCTACGAGGAGTACTATTTATATTTCGGGAACTGGCAACACTAATGTCAATAGCTAAAATCTGGCAACCCCATAATAAAGTTTGACACTTTTTAGCATAAACGTACTCACAACGTGTTGATGTACAAGTGCTATTTGTTTTGTTTACAGTGAGTTTTGAAAATCAATTTGGCCAGAAAATGGAAATTTCAAGAGAAGGTTTTCGTTGGATTATTTTTCACAACTTTCGGCGTGGATTATCTCAACAAGAATGTGTCGATGAGCTCAGTTCTTTGTATGGCGATAGAGCACCATGTAAACAGTACCCCTCGTATAAGCTAATTGTTTGGTTCTATGGATTTTTTCTGATACTTTTCTTTTTGTTATTCACAATTTCTTTACTACATCACTTCTACAACTGCATATTTTATATAAACCAGTTCAACTGCAACTTAAAATTGAACTGGTTGTCTATCCGCAGCTCTACGATTTCGGCAGTTCTTGCACTTTGATTAATTAACTGTGCTAGGATGTAGGAGATAGCAATATTTTGGACTCATGAATGCTGTAAAGACACATATTTTGCAACATAATATACTCGTATAGTACAAAAATCTACAGAATCACTTTGCCTGTATATTCATTTCCTTGACCAGGTTAACTGGTGTTGGCACAAACTTGGCTAACACTGCTTCTGACACCGAAAATTAACGAAGCGCATAAACACAAAATAAGTTTATTGAACAGACGCCTAATAAATTCTGTTCACCCTCCCCATCGGAAAGGTAAGCGTGGGGAGTAGTTTTGGTGGTGCAGTCCTAGACATTGGCTATAATTGCTATCGTGGGCGAAAAGGTGAATAAGTAGTTTATATTAAAGGTGGCTTAATAAAAGTTGGCTAAATGAGTAAAAATTATTATTAATTATTTAAAAAGCAATTCTTAATAAGTAAAATCCTATCTAGAGACATGATAATTGTGCCTAATCACTAAGATGGTTACAGGAACTTCATTACTATATCCCGAATCAACAGGAATCAGTACAATTCTTGGGAATCAGTGAATATCGGTGGCACCTTATTCACCCGATTTCGCTTTTGTGTGTACATGGAGTAAAAAAGTACGCTGGGATCATCAACTGCCTTTTTTATATTATGAACTATGAGCTCACGGTTCTGAGCAGTCCTGTTGTTCAGTATTGTTTCGAGATAGGTGCCCAAAGCAATGCAAATTTTTCATTGATGTGAACTGTAATTAAGTCGAAAAAGTAAACAGTGTTGAAGAATATGGACAAAGAATCAACCCGATTTGTTCCAGCAGTTGTTTTCCAACGCGGAAATAAGCCTGTTCTATTTAACAATCTGCGGCAGAGCGAGCACAACAAATTACACGAAACTTTGCATTTCTGTCGAGAGTCCAGCTATGGAGTTGCCCACACAGACACAGTTGCGCTGCTGCAGATCCAGATTGTCAACAAAACCAGAACCAGTGTTCTTATAATTGAAATTCTGTTATTGACTCACAATTTGCGATACTTTTCGTTGGCATTTCGGTGGGTGCTTAAAAGACAACGAAACCAATTTCAGGAGATTGCCTACAAATTACAACCGTAAAACTTTCGCTCCGGCGGAAACAGTGTACGAGCGCTTGTGTGCGTGTGTGTAAGTGTCGCACAATTTGCTTTAAATATCAGTCAAATAAATACCGTAGTTGCGGTGTAAAGTGCCGGCAACAACAGCAACAACAATAACAACAACCACTTAAACATAAATAAAGCAACCACAGCATAAAAGCAGGAATAAATACTCGCAGGAAAATGAAAATAAATACGCAAATAAGAAAGAAAATAAAATGAAATCGAGCGAAGCTGCGTGGTGTTGCAGGCGAAAAACAATTGCTTACAAAATCAATTTAAAGCGATAGCCTTGTTGCGGGCTTAACAACAGGAGTTGGTGGCTGCACGCGCAGGACCTGCCTGGAGTGGCTTTCCAACACGTCGTCGTGGTGGGGCGCACGGCTGCCACCCGCGAGACGGTCTTGAGGCGGGCTCACATTGCAAATTGCGGCATTTGCGTGCTTAAAACGAACGTACAATTCGAAATGGGCAAAGGGGCGTGTCTTATGCTAATGTACTCACATAATTCTGGTGGCGTCGCGCTGCCGCACATTCTCGTCGCGGTTCAACACCTCGATTATCATTTTGCGCTCGTTCTCGGAGAGACTTTCGAGGACCTGTGACGTGGCCACCGCCAGCTCGGGACCCAGCGCCTCCAGTGTCTCACCCGGTATACCCTCGGTGGCGGCGTCTGCGGTCGTGGTGGTGCGGTGGCCGCCCTCAACGCCGGGCAGTGTGTTGGCTGCCGCCGAGCCGCACGTGCTGCTGTTGCTGTACTGCAGCACATTGTTGCTGTTCTGCTCGGCAGCGTTCGCCAGCCGGTGCTTGTTGGAGGCGGCGGTGGGTGTGGGTGGCAAACGGGCGCTACGTCCACTTGACATGTCTGCACTGGCCTTTCCTGTTGCAATATTTTCCTTTGAGCTGCTTTTGTGCGCTGAACTTTATTTAATTTTATTAATTCGCTTACATGCAGAAACAACAACAACAACAACATCAACGGCGTTTGGCATTTTTCCGCTTGCTGAAATTGTGCTGAAAATATAAAGGTGAAAATTAATATTTATTTATTTAATCATGGTATTAATGAATGCGGTTTCATGGATCAATTTCCAGTTACAAGCGAGCAAAAGTATTGAGCGCTTTTTAATTGCAGGCATGTGCGGTCGCGTATAATTAAATAACATTTTAAATTTTTAATATATTTCCACAACAAGATTTGAGCATGTCAGTGCTGATGTCCTTGCTAATGTCCTTGTGCCAATTAAGAGTGGTGATGCATGCATCAACTCCACTATTATAGCAGCGGAACTTTCTAGCACACAAGTGGAAAGAAAATTAAAGCTTTAGCAGCATTCTTCGTAATAATCATAACTGCTACAATCCGAAGGACCTCTTCTATGCCATAATAAAAGAAAAATGTAAAATGACATTTTGCCTTAGCCTAGAAGCTAACTTTATAGAGTCTTTTAATATATGACTATTAATTGAGATTTGATGCGTGAACCCAACTTTTGCTATTGAAAAAGAGTTGTGATAAAACGGAATCAGAGAGACAAATCTATATAAGCACGATAGGTGGTATATTGGAGAGGACGCTATCGGGACACGATACTCCACACACGTTAATGAATGAACACAGGCTCAAAAAAGAGTACGAATGTAAACAAATTGGCGGCGGCTTACTCTGAAGGCAGCATTAAAATGTGCAAACATACTCATACCGCGCATTGCCGAAGGTCCGTAATGAAGGTAAGAATAGCTTGATAGAAGTTTAAAATATCATCACTGTGACGCCAGGAGATTAAGTTTAGGGGAGACCTTAGAGACCCCTCCTGTGACGACAGGAGATCAAGTTAGATGATGGGCATTATAAGAGAGACCTAGTTCGATTCGAAGTTCATATACGAATAATTTCATGCATGCCCGCATGCAGTCGACGAGTATCAGTTAAGAGAAAATTACTTCCATTGGCAGCTTTGGCAAGGGCGGTGAGCCGTCCAAGATTATCAAAAAATGTTGGCACTTCTGTCAAATATGTGCCAGGAATTTATCATTGAAAAATAAAGTATTGATAAAGCATCCACCAATCGTCTTCTGCTAAGTAGGTCCAATGCAAAACACTTCTACCATCGAATCGTAAACCTCATCCCTCAAAATTGTGGTTAAAGGCACTTATCTTAATTTTATTTTATATTTTCTAAGAACTTCACATGTCATCCACCCACTCATATGGTCTTAGAGCCAGGATAACAGAAACAAGGTGCACAAATTAGCAGCTACCTAGTATGGCGAGATCGTCCAGCTCTAAGCATCATGTTCAACGATGAGAGCCGCCGCATTATCATCATGCAAAATCCGAGAATTGTTATGCTACATATTTGTCCTTTTCTGGCGTCCCTTCTGTCTCGAATTCCTGATAATGCCTGATAGCCCAGTTGGGTAACTGGTTAAACCTTAGGTAGGAATTCTGAGGGGACAAAGATGGTGGTCAAGATGGCTCTCAATATGAATATGATTAATATAACAATAGCGAAATTGTTTGAAAGCAGTGAGTAGCATCTGAGCATTGAGATGAAAAAGAGTCGTTCCAGAAATCAGGCCACGTAAACTTGCAGTTTATCCGTTTATTTTAAAAACTATATCTTTTTGCTTTCATTGACCATATAATCATAGTAGAGCTCTATAATTGGTCACAAATCTATTTTTAAATGCTTTACTGCTTTACTTTGCAGAAAAGCTCGGTCCAGAGGTTGAACCAAATTTAATCCGCTTGGCTTTATAAGTCGCCGTACGCGTATATATCCATACATGGTCACCAACACAAGTGAAATACACCAACTTATTTAGCCGTTTCCCTGATGGTATAAATATGGATGGCGGTGGTAATGATAGATAAGGATGTATTACCAGGCAACACTGAGTGGATAAGTAGATAATGTTGTGGAACCAAGTCGCAACTCAAATTACTAAGAAAATAAGGTCCTGCTTTTAATTGCTCTTTACTGATATGGCTCCTAATTTGGTTAATAGAAGAAGTAGCCAAATTTGTCGAACACCCCACTTAGCACACAATAACAACAATTCTCTTGTATGTGGGAGCCCTCCGACATTATCTTTGAATATCTAAAAACTATCCTCACCAGCATGGAGAGACTCTCCTATATGGCGTATTAATATGTACAAATCTCATCTTTAATGATCTATTGGCAGTAAATTTGCTGTGATAATTCTCTATCCTTTTTACTGAGGTATCCAGAGAGAAGCTAACCTAATCTAACAATACTGAAATGGTGATTCTCAAAATCCTTAATTGGCACCGTGTGTTTTCCGTGTATATGCAACAATATTTAAAGCTGACAATATGGGAACAATACGAGAACCACCTTGTAACCCTTTAACAACAGGGGACTCAGTAAGCATTATCTATATGTCTACTAAAATGCGTACTCATAAATAGTTCCATCAGATTAATAACGAATGCTGGCATCAATCAATTGATGTAGAACAAAAGTATGCACAACAATTGAAACGAAATGGTCCTTCCTTTCATCAATTTGATTAAGGGACGAACGGCATTCCTCATAAACACTCGTATCTTTGTAAATCAATAACTATGAATGCCAATTGTCTTCTTAGATAACAACAAACCCCTTTCCATATCATAGATCCTCCACACAGATATAACAATGAGTGCTTTCTAACTAAAACTAACCTCATTGATAAACCAGGACATAAAGAGGATGTATTTACAAAGGCAAGAAACTCCGTCTCCCACTACTTCTACGAGCTTCCAGCGGACAACAGTTAATGGAAAACATTCATGTATCTGCACTCAATTGTATGGCATGATGCAATTGTATGAAAAACAATATTCAATTTAAATTATATAATCCTTCCTTTGAATGTACTCCAACAAAGCGATTCCTGGTACATCCAAAGTACGAGTATTACATGCTGCAGGCGAATGGATAAGGGAACAGAACACGAAGGAGCCTCTTAACCGTTCATATAATAATACTCGTAATATTTAATTAAATTTTGCACGAGTGAAAAGCACCCACACGCGAACACTTCACACCTTCAACCAGCCGCCGCAGCCGGATCCGGAGCTAAAGTCACACATAAACACACATAAACACACATAAACACAAACAAAGAAACATGCACCATACACACCCCCACTCCCGCCCGCGACAACACAAAAGAAAACAGTTTAAGTTGCAGTTGAATAAAATCGAATTATAATTTTATCACTAAAACCACATGAAAAGCACGAAGCGTAGGAAAAGTGAAAAAATGAAACAAACACAAAACCCCAACGTCAACATAACCGCAGGCAAATAACAAAAGTCCTGCTCAGCGTGTATAGTCGCGCCCGTGCTTATGTGTGTGGGTGTGCGCGTTTGTGTGTCACATGCTGGCATGGATCAGAGACTGACTACAGCAACAACAGGCAGCGACGACAATGTGGAAAGACATTTAAATGACAATGACAACTTAACTTCTTTTTGCACACGCAATAGAAAAACGAGCAGGCGTTTTGACATACGCTGCTTATTGTTAACACTCACCCGCACACCATCACACCCGACACCCGAGCACACCTCCTACAAAGGCACAGTCACGGACGCGGCCCCAGTCCCAGCCACATCTACTCGCGCAGCTACAAGTATTGATACAGCTGAAGGTCCCTGTTCAAAAGCAACATGTGAATACAAGCGAGAGCACTGCAATTGTGTGAAAAAATGGAAGGGACTGGAATCGAATCGAAAAGGGAAACACGTCATAAAGCCACAACATCATGTGGTAGGTGGCGGTTAGGGGTGGCAGGTGATAGTAGCGGGTTGTGGGTTTGCGACACTTCACTCCGCTGCGCAATTTTAGTGTTGATGTTGGCAAAGGACGAATCAAACCAGCGTGCAGTGCACAAGCTGCTGCGCTGGTGGTGCTCCTGCTCCTGCTGCAGCTGCTGTTGTGTGTCCTTCACCGTGCTTGCTGGTTGGTGAAGGTTGTGAGAAGATGCTTTCATATAGAGAAAATATAATTAAGCGCTTCATCTTTTTCAGTTTTTTCTTCCTCTCTTGTCTTTGTTATTCTTTTTGATGTTGCTTCCAGTTGTGCGCTTTTTTGCAATAAGTGAAATTCATGTTGGCGCTTATTGCATTTTACACTCACACGCGATTAATTAAAACTTTTCCTCATTTTTGTTTGATTCAGCACATTCGAGTTGAAACTTTATGCCTAGCATTAATTTGATTTCATTGCGTTTGCATATGTTCTCATGTTACTCATACGCTCCGTAGTGTCGTGTTGTGAGCACTTTATAAACTGTTGACTTTTGTGTACTAGTTAAGTGCTGTAATTTAATATAATACTCGATTATTTCCTCACAACAGTTGCGTGTGCCATTTTCGGTACTTACTCGTGCTGCTTTAGCAGTTCCACACAATAGAGCAGCATAATTGCGGCAACAACAGCGCCATGTGGTGGTCTTTTGGGACTGCTAACAGAGTTCTCTTAGGAAAGGCTTGGAGGAATATATATAAACACTGATCTAAGCAGCATATGAAAAGGTTTGGAGTATTCATGATTTTATTCCTATTGTTATCCTTGCTATGTAAAATTTTACTTTTTCTTCAAACTTTCTTTAAACAACAATCTTGCATTTCAGTCATACTGCAGTAAGTAATACTTTTATGTCCAAAGGAATACTGAAAATAGTCCTAATATTACTAGTCTTCAAAACTTTCTTTAAACAACAATCCTGCATGTCAGTCATACCACAGTAAGTGATACTTTCTATGTTCAACGGAATACTGAAAATAGTCCTAATATTACTAGTCGTGCTATTACCAGTGGCAAATGGTACTGCTGCATTTAGGCAGCATGTTGCAGCTTTATAGGTATATTGCGGCCAACTTGATATACAACTTGATAGCAATAGAATCCTTTATAGCGCTAGTTTCATTTATTTGTATGCAGTGTTAGTTTGAAGCACTGCCAACAGGCGCTACAAAGAGTTTCAAACCTTACTTTATAAAGCCGCAATTAGTTGTTTTTGTAGCTTTGAATGTTGAGCATTATGACTGCCTAAAAGCTGCTTCACTGTGACCTTGAAGCTTTATAAACGTATTTACACTATTAGAGACTATCATATAAATAATCGGTCCAAAAGTGAAACCAAAAAACCAACATTTCAAGGACGTATTATCATTTAGATAAATGTATCAATATTTCAGATTGAACAGAAATGAAAAATGTAAAGAATATGAAAGATCTTATACAAGTACTATATGAGTATACTTGGAAAGATAGACACATGAAAATGCTAGATTAGGTTGACGTGGCTGAGAGCGAACGAAATGCATTATGATACCATGGGTAATGTGCGGTTTCTTTCCTAGCAGATTCTGTAAAAACTATTTAGGTGTAATTCTGGACTACACTACACCAATAACATGGGGGGATTCCGCTAAGTCACTAAAATGTTGATACCACAAAGCTGATATTAGAACTCTGACTAAATTCAGTTTCTTAATGACAGAGAATTGAAGTACTGCTTCTCTCTTGTGGAGAGTGCCCCGGTATCACAGAATACCCACTGGCATATTACAACAATCTCCGCTTTGCATATTTAGTATATTTTTAAGGACCCCCCAAGACGAAAAGGCACTTTAAACTCATATATACGTAGGTCGTTTTACTATGGCACCACTTAGAACGAATTTGGCTGATGGTTTCTTATTTGAGGTACAGTTTTCAAATTATAAACGGTATTCCTGGATAGCATACGACATGATAGATGCAAAAACCTTCGGCTGAAGTATTTCTGTATCAAGTGACTTTATCAGGATCCAAAAATGAAGGGAGAATACAAAGAATTTTGAACATGATGTAAATAAAACTCGTCCTTCATGAAGTCAAAAATATTTTAATAAGGATCAACAACGCAAATAAAAAGCTCTTATCAAACATAATAAAATGTATTCCTTTAAATTAATTGTCGCCGCCCTTTGAGGGCTAGAGGTGAGAGATTCACACTCAGTGGGTCGCTGGTTCAAAAACCTACCCCGGGCTTGGTCTCAAAAATGAATCCTTCTAAGAAATCTTTTTGTCTTCGAGTCGATAGCCTCAGTAGCTAGAACTCATTCCCCAACTCATTGAAGTCACCATTAATTATGGTGTAAGATACAATAATTATAAAAATGATAAATTAATAGTGTTAATCTCAGAATTCCCAAGGCTAACTTGACAATAATGTACCTCACTCTAACGTCACTTCGCCTGGCACAGTGTCTACGCGGTCTAATATCGCTCCCACTTACATCTCACCTACCTAAGCAAAATGGTCACGTATACAAGGCGCAAATTGCAATTCTTCGGAATTTAATATAAATTTGTCTCATTTCCCTTACTGGCGACTGAAAACATGCAATTGGCAATTGGACTTTGATTCCGAAAGTAATCAATACCACGCAGCTGTGACCCACATAATTTGTTCCTTATACTAGAGTATCTCTTTAAGCTCTGCAAGTATATTGTGTTATTTCATGAAGTTCCCAAGTTGTTCATGTATTAGTATTAAATTATATGGTCAACAACTGGCACTGTTTTACTAGCTATTATGTCATTATAGCCAGTGTAATTATGGCCATAAAAGTTGCTGCTCTAGATTGATCTCAAAGCAAACATGTAAGTACGCCATAAATAAACAGGATTACATGTTTGCAATATTATCATAAAGTGTCATAGTTTGCGGCGTTTGTTACCCATTAAATTTCGTAATATGTGCAGCAGGACTTCGTTTATAACATGCTCTCATGTATTATGATGAAGAATAAGTATTTAATTTTACGCATTTATCTCAAGGACCTTCCAATTCAAATAATTTATAATTAATTATAAGCTGTGACATCACTCGTACTTGAACACACATTAATAAAGGCTCATAAAACATTGATGAAACTTAATTGTGTTCAAATATTGCTTGTATGCCTGCTTGGACATGGAAATTTATTAAATTAAATAGAGTGGCTGCATAAAGGATGCGGTGCTTCTAAATTAGTTTCTAACCAAAAGTCAATAGAATGTGTGAAATCTCCCCGCAAAGACAATTTTAGGCAATTAAAAACTTCCTGGCCCAGCAAGGCATCTGAAGACTCCCAACAATTATTCAAAAGTAATATCACAGTTGTCATCATAAATATTTGATTTCCATGCGTGCTTCAAGAGATTAACATCTACTGTTGAAAGCGTTTATAAGCCCATAGGGTAGGATAATATCAAACATTGCCAGCTCATCGTTTTCCACTTGGTAGAGTGAAAGTTTAACATTACAAAGTAACAATGTAAACTTTATCCTTGCTAGCTTTTGATATACGCTCAGATCCATGCAGAAGGCAAACACAAACTGAGCAAGCTTAACATGCAGGAAGAACAATTGGGACACTAAACCTCTGAAAGTACTGAGTGTCAAAATATAGAGCAATACTTTGGCTGATAGGAAGAATAACAACAGCACTAAAAACCACTACGACACGAATTGTTGTGTGTGTAATGTTAAACTGAAGTCATTGCTTTTCCGCCAGCATGGTGATATGCCGCCAGCATATCACCCAGCGCAACACCCAGGCACACAGTCAGCTGACGTCACTACTCACTCAATACACAGACAATTTATAATTCCCATACACGTATGGGAGTTCGTGCACTTGTATGTGTGCCCATTGAACACGGGATATGCCTTTAAGCATTACTTGTATACATATATTTCCTCTTAACAGGCCTCGTCCTGCAGCAATTTCCGTTGCCTTTCACCCAAACAACAGTACAGACAGACATACGGGTACATTCATATAAACACACAAACACACACACACACGCACACTTAGGCCCTTGGCTCCGATTTTGTTGCCATTGCTCCCCGAACAAAAAAAACACAGCACTCTAAAATTGCCCTTCGCCGCTGCTCCTGGCATGTTTGTCACCCAACGCATCTGTGCACGCGCTTACTTTACCGTTTCTTTGACCCACATTTCTGCCGGAATGCACACATAAGTACGCAAGTAGGTAAGCAGAGCACAGTTTACGTGGAGCGTATGCCTAATGCCTACGAGTATATCAATTCCTTCGCATTTTACAATGTGTACTTCCAGTGCTTATCACCAGCGCCATTTTCACAATGGAACTGTGCGCACCCACTCCGGGGTTGTGCTCCAGCCGAAGTGGCTACAAAAAGTTGCCCTGACAACACCAGTACCGCACACCACCCATTTGTAGTCATTGGTATTGGCTCTGGCACTGTCACAGGCACCTGCACCGCCACTGACAGTGGTGGCTTCGGTTGGTCCTTCGGTCGATTCGGTCGGTCTGGTTTATTTCGTTCCATTTCATTTTGCATCTTTCCACTTGATAAATGTCACACATGTTCACTTTATAAATATTTAAGATGGTCGATGGCTTCTTTCTGCCTTCCAAGTTTTATTCCCTTCCATTTTATCGCTATTTTCCCACTTATTTTGCCATTTTTATACGCTTCATGTTTAAAATAAAATTTATTCTTCTCACTCCCCCACAAAGGCGCACAAGTATGTAGGGCTTCATCTATTTCCGTGACATTCTGATTTGATGCGGGCGTCAAGCGGGGTGGTCCCCAATATGTATTTGTATAGAGTTGTAGAGAAAATTGTTTTCAAATATGTTTGTGTGTGCACACTCGTCTGTAGTTTGTCGTTGATATGTTGTTGACATTAAATTTAATGAAATTAAATTATTGATACGGTCCGACCAATATCCACTGGCGAGTGCTCTGAGCCTTACTGAGTAGCCACTCGTGACAGACAATCACCCACATACCCGTGTACACTTATGTAGAGGGATATTTTTAGTGTCATTTAAATCGCAGTTGAGTGTGGCTGGCAATCGTTTAAAATTTCGAATGTTGGCTAAAAATAAACCGAAATCCTTTCAGGCAGAATTCAAAATTCATTAGCCCAAAGGACGTTGTTTGGTGTGGCTTTGGACAAGCAATGGAATGGAATCTGTACAAATATAAATACAAGAACCAATTTCAGTTATTACAGAAGTTATCGGAATTAAATCCAAACTGGGTTTAACCACAGTAAAATGTTAGTAGAGCTCAAAAAATAAGAAACCTAAGTGGTCAATAGAGAGCTGAAGATATTCTAATTAAAGCCTTCAGGCCCAATTAGATAATAACAAGTCATTGAGAATATGGATGATTAAGTGTTTGTGTATGAACTGGCAGATCAGAACTTTGCTCTGTTACATCCCCGAACCGCCACTCTGTGTTACACGAGTAGAGAATCAATTGTGGTCTACAAAAGTAGACAAGTTCATGTTGAATGCACCTGCCACGCCGATTATAAATTGCATTCAACCTCAAATAACTGAAAGCAACACAGGCACAGCAAGCTAACTATTTGCGTATTTTCAGCAAATATATATGAAAAATTCCATAATCCACCCCGAACTGGTGCAGTTGCAACCTTTCACAACCACATTTAAAAATCGTTAATCTTTTGAGTGCTTTTATTGTTAGCAAACACAATTTATGTGCACGAGTGTGCGGCCTCCAGTCCTGTGCACGCTCTGCACACCATCGTCACACCAAGTGACGCGCCAGCACACTAATTGGCGTAAACCAACCCTTTTGGCCACATTGCGCATCGCATTAAAAGCGGATTAAGATATTTAGTAAAAACAAAATCAAGGACTATGCAATTATGCCATTGTGGGAGGATGCGCAGTGGAAATTGAAGTGAGAATAATTTTAACTATCTATTATCCTAATCTCTATTTAAGCCATTGCATTTGTTCCAAAATGACCAGAAGCTACAGTAAATCAAGGTCCACAAAGTAATTCTTGTCATCCTGCCATTCAGAGCAGTTGAGGTGCGCATGTTGCAGATGGTCCTTTCAGTTTTAAATGTTCACGTTTCCATTTGATATATTCACAAGATCAGACATTTCAAGGACTTTTTCGTATCAGTTTTCTTCGAGCTGGCAACACTGCACAATAGAACACAGTATTGTGACGAAATTAAGTTTAAAGCAATGGTTCGAATTACTGCATTATGAGTATTAATAGGAAGACTTTGTTTGATAGCTTTAATGAAAGTAGTTTGTATCTGTTTCATAACTCATTACTCACAATTAGGGATGTCATTTGTTTACTTGATACTTTGAGGCATAAAGTATGAGTAATCCACCATTGCCATTAGTGTAAAAGAGATATCATCATTATTTCTTTTACACTAATGGAAACTTTATAGTGTATGTTGGTTCTTAAAGCTCTCAGGATTAATTAAAAGGACATTCGTTAAACCATTCAAGTCCATTCAAGAGACTATTGTGCTAGGAGAATATAATATATTAAAAGGAAAGTAACATGAAAACATCTCTTCAAGAAAAATTATGGGATTGAGTTAAACAGTTCAAGTCAATTCGAGAGATTATTATGTTAGGAGAATATCCTATATTAAAAGGATAGTAACATAAAAATCTTTCTTTCAGAAAAGTAAGGGGAATGAAGAGCTTTAATCTTGTTGAGAACAATTTATAAAAGTCTTGTGTAAACCATTTGGAAACATTAATTGTCACATTATACACTTGCTGAGGTCCTTCGTTTTGGTTGAAGCCTATTATTTGTTAAATACACATTATAAGGATTATAAGGATATGCTGGAATCGCCCTGTAGTCTTCATATTAGTTAAAATTGTTCCATTGCAAAAAGTAAAGCTAAAAGATATGGTGGAATCGCCCCGGTAGTATTCATAGTAGTTAAAATTGTTCCATTGCAGAATGTAAAGCTAAATAAAGTGGCGAAATGTGCCAATATACAAGTATGTAAATTTTCGGAAGTAACCACCTGAATATCCTACTTCTTCATGACTACACTGTTGCCGGCATTAAACGATACTGAATTATGAACACAAGGAATGAAAGGAACACAAGGAATGAAAGGAACCACAACACCACAGTAATAAATAAAAATATGCTCTTTGCCACTCTGCTCACGGAATATGATTTGTTTTTATTTTATTGCCATGTGAAATATATTTGAAGACAATCATCAAAAGGAGAGTCGAAAAGAAAAATACTCTCATCCTACACAAAGCACTCAGAGCACTGTTAAAAGCATAGAAATGTTTACACTTGTGATTGTATTCATACATTTGCCTACACCACTTCACTATTTACTGTTTATTCCGACGGTCGAGGAACCTGAATGCAAGCCTGCTCACAACTTGAAATCATCAAGAAGAAAAAGAAGTCTTAAATTATGTGAATAGTTTTGAGACTTGAACTTTTCAAGAAGAAAAATATGTCTAAAAATCATTTGAATAGTTTTGAGGGTTGTAGAAAACAGGCAAGCACGCAGAATTTGGCTTTAAATTTTGTAAATGTGCCAGTATAGAAGAACTGTGTTGGCGGCTCTTCACCACTGAAATAATTTCATGTCATGACGATGGTGTAATGATTTCGACATTCATGAATAAATAAATTAATAAACTAAATAAATAAGTGATAAACTAAGAGCCCCTCTTCTAAGAATCATCACAGGCATTTTAAGCGGACATTGTAGACTCAACTACCATATGAACCAGTTGGGTATATCTTCAGATACCATCTGTCGATTGTGTGGGGAAAGTGACGAAACCTCACTGCACCTGATCACAGACAGCGGACCATTGGCACACAAAAGACTCAGGTGTTTTGGAGAATATATCTTAGATATGAGCAAGATCCCTCAACTTGATTCCTCCAAAATATATGAATTCCTGTCGGAAATTAACCTGACAGAAGATTTATAGATGAGACTATCCTCATCTCTCAAATAAATAGGGGCATCACAATAGATCTTTCCGGTCGCAGTGTATAACACCCTTAAATAAATCTACTTCTAATCTAGTCTAAGACCCCTCTTTCTCTTTCCTTTCAAATGGAACTATTTCAGTGGCATTTTTAAGCTTCAGTCACTTTTTCGCTTAGTCCTTAAATGTTTTCGAAAGAAGCAACTAAGCATACAATTGACACTCGCATGGCCAGACTGGTGATATAATGATTTGACTTCACAGTGATATGTGATAAGATAATCAGCGACACTACAACAAGAATATTGCTATTCCAATGAAACTACTTTCATTCCAGTAAAGTAAATAAATAACAAATTTTTTATTAGACCAGCCAATCTGCCGAGTATCTAATCTACTATCTGTCGAACCTTAGTCATATGCTCGCATAAATATTCACGTACTTTTGTGGTTATATGCAAATTTGACGGTCTCCGAGTATCTCAAATTAGTTTATTTAACCATGTGGAATTCCGTGTTTTCAATAATTCCAGATTAGGCGTGTCACAGACCCACTGAGGAGTTCATAAATGCTGCCTCACTGTGGAGTGTAAGTTAATACCATTTACGCCGAAATTTGTCAACTTCAATATTTCACAACTCAAATTAACATCCGTTCCCATATTTTTCGCTGACGCTAAGTCTAGCGTTTTTCATAGGAAATGCCCAACACGCGCAACAACTGAAAACAACAACACTTCACCAGCAGCAGCAGCAGCAGAGCGGCGCAGCGTAGGTGTTAAGTAAATTTAAGTTTATTTCTTAAGTCAGTCTAAAATCAGAATCAAATTAATAAAGTTGGCTTCGGCCTGATTAAAAGAAAAAATATTTTTTTTTTAATTATCTTAAACATAGAAATATGTAATTTGTACTCGAAAGCCGCTCGAGGCATAAGCAACTATGCGTAATACTCCTCGTAATCATATCCAATTGAGCGTTTATCAGGCATTCCTCAAGCAGTCCGCATTTGACGTGTGGCATGCCCCATAAAAGTTCCAATTGGGTATACGAATTCACTGACAAAATTTGAGTAATATTGCAAGGTGTGATTTTCATATCCATTTATCATGACAGACATCTGCTGACAGCGATACATGCCACTAATTAGTGTTGACACAGACTGCCTCCCGTGGCAATTTGACCCCGTAGAGCCAGCTTCGAATTAGTTGTCCGGAATTTAAAAGCATTTTCGAGTTCTGGAAAGAAATGATTGGTGAACTAAGATTGTGTAGAGAACGATTGGTATACGTCTGATTCGCTAATGTGTGTTTCCTTTGGAAATTTGTGTGAAGATATGACAAGAAGTCATATTAAAGTCACTTAACTAAACGATTTGGTATAAGGTCGCTTATTCAACCTAGCAACTGGTAAGTTAGACTTGTGTTTATCCACAGACTGTTGATGGATAACAAAATCTGAGGAAGGATACAGAATATACCAGGATTACAAACTTTTCGACATACTTTTATTCCCAGTGAGTAACTATGATGGAGCTCTTGATGTGGGGTATTAAAAGTAGTACTGGAATAGTATAGTTCTAGGGACATCTTGGTGTAATTACTGTTAATTGGGGGCATAATTCTAACGTACCAACAAAGCGGTCATTTGAGGAATACTAAAATTCTATTTGACTTACGCCAATTGACATTTTTGCAAAAGCTATTTCGGACCCATTTAGACCCTTCACATACATTCAACTGAAATTTATGTACTAGTATGAAAATCGCCATCATTTGCAATTTTAAAGGCATCATGGATGAACGCCGATTTAAAGGTCAGTGTCACATTCAACCGTAAATGTCATTTGTGTGGCTGAAATCAAAAATTCAATGCAGCTCCAACGGAGCAACTAACTGCCGAAGAAACGAGACCCCCAATGAGCACAAAATGAGCCGCAGACCGAGTAAGAACCCACACGAGTGCCAAAATGTGAGCAAAAAGCGGCCAATCCCGAACTGAAAATCGAGCAATTGATAAAACTTTTCGAATCGCATTAATTCCGCCCGAACAAATGGCGCGCCACAATTTTAAATGCCGCTAACGATGATGACGGTTCTGGCAGAGCCGACCACAGCAGACTTCTGCCATTCTGGCGGGGCAACCGCAGCAACAGTTTGGAAATTGTCGTCGCTGATTAAGCGCAGCAGCGGTATTGATGTCATTCCAACTTGGCCAAGCCACTTAGCGTATCGAAACGGCTACTAAGGACTGGTATAAGCAGCAATTTCCGGCACATTGCAGCATCGCTTCAGCCGGACGTTTGGAAACTATGCATTCGTGTGTTGTAAGTGCACACAAATGAGAAGATTACCACCGGCGGCACACTAAAACGTTGCCTTGGTGTAGTGGTATAATTGCTCAGCACACCAAACACACACATGTGCAGCCTTCATCTCGTATCCAAGGTGATCGCCAGCCGCCATCGCTTAATACTGTGTACATTAGCATAATTATGCCCCTTAGCCAAATGAAGCTGGTTCCGAAGGCGATGCTGAAGCTGCTGATGGAGCTGGATCTGTTTGAACAACAAAGCAATAAAAGCGAACGAGAAAGCAGGTACTGCACCGCCGACATACTCGTATATGAGAGCATTCCACAAATTCCCGCCCATTACGTTGTCGTATGCGTAGTTAGGACCTGTAAAGGACGCAAGCCAAGCGAGTGTTTTTAGGGGCAGGATATCGATTTAATCATTAGCGCTGCAATGTAATTTCCATTTTTATTGCCTTAGAGCTGTCTCTTTTTCCTCCGGATGTTTTGGTGTTGTTGTAAGTGGCATTACTGCATGCAATCCATGGATAGTTGGTGTGAGTACGGGTGTGTTTTGTGTGTGTGTGATTGTGGGTGTACATGCGTAGATGCGTCCCATAATTTGATTTGGTGTTTGAATAAATTTGGTTTTAATGTGCTGAGGATTTTATTTCAAAATATTTCACACGTGTGTGGCAATTCGTGCATGAGAATGCGTGCGTGCGTTTGTGAGCGATGGTGTGAAAATGTCAGCAATTAAAATATTTACCGAAAATTGCTTCGTTTAAGGACAATAAATGCTTTTGTGAGTGCGATTGCTTGTATAACACTGGACAACACTCCAACAGCAGCTGAAATGACAGCGCAATTTGAATCAAGTTAATTGGACTTATTAAGAGTGCGATAATAAAAGAGCTTTGTATAGTCCACATTTCTTGCCTCTCCTCTACTTCCTTTCTCCACTTGGATATAAAATGCCACATACTTCTGCAGGTTTTGAGAACGAATTGGGTGAAAGCGTGAAGTGGTGCCAGTGGTGGGGCTCTTGATGTGGGGTATTAAAAGTAGTACTGGAATAGTATAGTTTTAAGGACATCTTTGTGTAATTATTGTTAATTGGGGGCATACTTCTAACGTATCCAAAAAACGGTCATTTGAGGAATACTAAAATTCTATTTTACTTACACCAATTGTCATTTTTGCAACAGAACTTCCCAATACTAACTAACAATTGTATATGCTGAAGACCTTAGGAAACATCGAGAGAGGAGTAGAGTACCTGGAAAGCAGTCCTCACTGATCCAGGTTTACAAGTTTGACGATGTACCATCACAAGTCCAGCCTCCACAAGATCCAATATTCAGGAATCTACTTTCACTCATTTTTTTTTTTTTTTTTTTTTTTTATTTAAACGTTATAATTATACGTACATATACAGCGTTTATAATATTGCCACTAATTTATACATTCAAAAACTAACGAGCAATTTAAGTTTATTCATTATATTCTGCTGGATAATTCAAACCGCATTGGTGCTACTAGTTTGTGAGGTCTCTCGGCTTCGTTCTCTTAAGACGTCGTTCCGTTTTGTTTAGTTCGGAGAGTTTCGATGCCTCTTCGTTTATGTGGTGTTGAAGTTGTTCGTAATGTAAGATTGCGACTTTAGTAATTTCGTTGTGTACCGTCTTCACGCCAAGATCTCTGTGGAGGTCTGACATTCGTACGTACCAGGGTGCATTGACAATGTTCCGTAGAACTTTGTTTTGAAATTTTTGGTTTGTGTGGTGCATCCCCAAAGTTGAATACCGTAACTCCATACAGGTTTCAAGATTTGATTATATAACAAAAGCTTGTTATATGTAGAAAGCGTAGATGATCTGCCAATTAACCAGTACATTTTTTTATACTTTATTTCGAGTTCTTCTCTTTTCTTTTTCACATGTGCACACCATCGGAGCTTTACGTCTAGTGTCATACCCAAATACTTAGCGTTATTTGAGTATGGTACTTCTATTCCGTCTATATATAGGGTAATGTCTAACCTTTTTATTCGTAAAGTCGATGTGGACCGATTTTGTGTTATTTATTTTAATGCGCCATTTCTTTGTCCAATTAAATATTGAATTTACGGCACGTTGGAGTTTCTCTACTGAGATTTCCTCTGTGCCACCAGTAGCTATGAGTGCCGTATCGTCAGCGAATGTTGCGGTAATATGGTTTTGTTCGATCGGTAAATCGCTTGTGAATAGGAGATAGAGTAGGGTCCCTAGGATGCTGCCTTGAGGAACACCTGCCTTAACTTCGCGGAGCCCAGAATAGGCATAATTTTGCTTAATTCTGAAGTGTCTTTTTTAAGGTATGATTCGATAATTTCACAATATTCGGCAGGTAGAATCAATTGCAGTTTATGGAGCAGACCTTTATGCCAAACTTTGTCGAATGCCTGCGCTACATCTAGAAATACCGCAGAACAGACTTTTTTCTCTTCAAATGAGTTTTCAATAACTTCGACGATCCTGTGAACTTGATCTATAGTTGAGTGTTTTCTTCTGAAACCAAATTGGTGGCTTGGTATGAGTTTCTTTTCTTCAATAATTGGCTGGAGTTTATTGTGCAGCAGCTTCTTAAAGACTTTCGATAGTATCGGTAACAGAGAGATTGGTCTATATGATGACACTTCTTGTGGTTTGGGAAGCATTATAACTTCAGCCACTTTCCAGATGCTTGGGACATGTCGAAGTTTAAATGTGGCGTTATACAAAGTTGTAAGATTTTCAATACACATCTGTGGCAGCTGTTTCAAAAAATCTGCTGTTATCAAATCAAAACCTGGACTTTTTTCAATTTTAGGTTCTTTATCTCACATTTCACTTCGGAAGGGGTACACCGCAGAGTGCCTGCGTTATTCTCATAGTTGATGTTGTAATTCGTATCAATTTCTACGCTATCATTTGACGTAAAGGTTTTCATAAGGTGGTCTGCAAAAGTGTGAGCCTTTTCAATGTTGCTTTTGGCCCAGCCACCAATAGCCATTTTAATTGGAGGAATCGGTAATGTGGGCCTTTTTATGTTTTTCGTGGCTTTCCACAAAGAGTAGTCATTGTTTTTTTCGTATGAGAGGTTTCGTAAGAGCCTGCTAGTCGATTCATTTTTGAAAACCTTTATTTCTTGACTTAGCTTCTTTGTAGCTTTGTTAAGCGCATGTTTATCATTGGGTGGCCTAGTTTGGTGCCAGCGACGCCGGAGTTTTCTTTTGTTTGTTATTAGAATTTTCACTCAGTTGAAAATATATTTCAACAGATCTTTGGTGGATTACTAGATATCAGACTTATAAACCCGAAAACCAAATTGCCAAAGTCATCTCAGTATTGCTCTATGAAGAATTGCTACGTTTCGATATATGACCATTTCTTATCATACCAAAATATTCATCGGAAAAACCTCTTAAATCAATGCATTTTTTTTGTCATTTTGCTGTATATAAATTCGTGATGATGTCATGACCATATATACACTTATCGGGGCTCAAGCATCTGGGTTGCATCTCGACTAAAAACGTAAAGCAGTGTGAGGCTATTCTGCAAATCATAGAGTAACAACTTCATCCAGAAAAAGAACACCACTCTCGGAAAGACACTGCTTAAATGATTTGGGGAATACCCGCATTACTTGAGTAGATTACAGAAGAGTTATGTCAGATTGAACGAGCAAGTAAGTAACGTACTGATGCCTCTAAAAACGATTAATAGGAGTATTGAAGATGACTTGATGAGAAAGGTGGAGGAGTACTACCACATGCATATTCGCAAAACTCATGTGCAAACCGTACGGCACTCAGACCAAATCGATACTGGCACTTCCGAGGAACGATTGCAGAACGGTAGTAGGAATACTGTCAGTCCACTGTCTAACGGTGGTACACTCTAAAAGGTTGGGACAGGAAATGTGGGGACCAACTCTGATTCTCAGTCGCAACTTAACTCAGTCCCAGGTATAACTTGAAAACCACACAACGCCAACTCTTACGCTAATCTGATTTCACTAGAGTGATTTCACTAGAGTAACTTCAACTTACACGAAATTGAATGCCTCCAACAAAATCAAAGGTTATCTTCGCAATTTCTGATGGCACATTCATGCAAACGATGATGGATTGCCCTAATTATGTTGTTTCAGCGAAGTGAAACGAGTCCTTAGTAAAATTCAATAAATCCCCGATCTGTCCCAGAAGAAAGAGCACTGAATTATTTCTCAAATGGATTTTGTGATTTAAATCATTCCGAGATTCGGGCAACTTCAGACACAAGTGCCGGAAACTATTTAATATTATTACGTTCATTATATTTTCTTAATTTACTGATATCATTTGGGACCTTATTCGCACAAGCCCCCAAACGAGAGTTAAAATTTCCTGTCCATTGTAATTATGAAATTTTATTATTCACATTCGCTGAAAGAAGTTGAGTGCGCACACACACGTGCACACCATTAATCACAGTGAAAGCATTTTTTATGGCTACTGATTAATTATAAATTAATTGTGCCATCATTTTATGTGGCATCCTGACAGCAAAATCCGCACGCAGCCGGCACTTCATAAGGCAGCACACATCCTCCAACGCAGCCTCAGCGCCTGAGCCCACCCCACGCGCTCCACGTGGGAGGGCATTTTTTAACGGCGTTTTGTTGTGCGCTGTTCCGCTTTTATCACACATTTCAGCACAACAGGAAAAATAAATGTTTTAACATCAAATCTACATAGTCCTAATCTGACGTAGATTAATGACTATATTACTCGCACTGCTACTCGGGAATACCCCTTATTCTACCCGTTGCAATGGTTTATTGGGAGCACACTCGTGCGCCGTGGAGGGGTGAAATGCTTCCCACGGTGGAGCGGAGCGGAACGCTCCTCGCCAAGATTTGTGCTCAGTGACATTTAAATATTGATGCCTTTCGAATCCTTAAGTAATCCCATAAGTTGTGTGGGTTTATTTTTATGCCTCCGTTTTTATGATTTGTTTTTTTGTTTATACATTTCATTCCGCTTTGTTTTTTGTGCTGATTTTCCTTTGTTTTTTGTTTTTTGCTCTTTGCTTCTGCATTTGGTTTTGTTGGGTATTTTTTGTTCACGCCACGCTGGTGGAGTCTCACTTGTGCCGTGTGGCAAGTAACACTGCCGCTTACCGCATGTGAGGCCTTAAGCTTATTTATGTTTGCCAAATCCCTCCCTTCACCCAACCCAAATGACATTGAACCTGTCAACCTTTTTAGCATTTTATTTGCAACTCCATTCAATTGAGTCGTTTCAATTATGGTAATTGAATTTTGCTCCAATCTTCCAAGCAAGTGGCACGCATGGGGTTAATTGAGAAAATTGATAATGTAACGCTATCTCTAGAGAAGTTTTTATATACATGAGGGAGTGTGTGTTCGAGCCGTCCTTTGTAATTTCCTGTCACTGCGCCAGCCACCTCAAGTGGCAGCAAGGGGATCTGTGCCAATCACTCTGCACTGTGCGTTGCAAACTGAGGCTTTCCACTCTTTTGCATGCGCGGATTCGAAGTATTCAAAAATTGCAGTGTGCGAATACGTGGCCGAGGCACGTGGCCTTAAATTAAGCTGGTGGGAAGCTGCAGTTACCGGTGCTCTCTTTGTTCTGCGTCACATATAACAACAGGAACACGGTGCAACACAACCCACGCTTTAAATCAGAGGATGACATATTTGAGAGTTGTTGAAATATTTCTTTGTACGGAAATATTCCCATGAGTGGAAACACGAAGAGCTAAAAATGAATGAATTACTTCGAAATGACGAGTATTCGAGTGTGACTACAAAATTATGTTTCCTTGTAAAATCTACAGGAATATCAGGTAAAGAGGGCTGAGGTAGGTAGGTTGAAACCAACTCCGAGATGCATTCTGAAGCAGGCATGCTAGACATGAATTTTTCCATTGTGCTTTATGGCAAAACTCCGTCACGTTAATTGATTGAAAATGTACCCAATTCTTTGTGAAGTGAAGGAGAAAGAACTAAAGGCGCTAATTTCCACCACATCTCCGCACAGACTAACCGTGACCTAAGCCTAGACAGCCCGCAACTCCAAGGTAAGTTATCAAACTACACAAAAGGGAGTTTATTTCCATGGCTTGTTAGATAGGTAAGAGAGATCGAGAGAGAGAGAGGGAGAGAGAGAGAGAGAGAGAGATAGAGAAAGAGAAAGAAAGGTAAGAAAGAGAGAGAGAGAGAGTTTCAGGTAAGAGGGAGAGAGAGAGAGTATCAGGTAAGAGAGAGAGAGAGAGAGAGAGAGAGAGAGAGAGAGTGTATCAGGTAAGAGGGAGAGAGAGAGTATCAGGTAAGAGGGAGAGAGAGAGAATCAGGTAAGAGAGAGAGAGAGAGAGTTTCAGGTAAGAGAGAGTATCAGGTAAGAAAGAGGGAGTATCAGGTAAGAGAGAGAGATATCGTATCAGGTAAGAGAGAGAGAGAGAGAGAGAGTATCACGTAAGAGAGAGAGAGTATCAGGTAAGAGAGAGAGAGAGTATCAGGTAAGAGAGAGAGAGAGTATCAGGTAAGAGAGAGAGAGAGAGTATCAGGTAAGAGAGAGAGAGTATCAGGTAGGAGAGAGTATAAGGTAAGAGAGAGAGAGAGTATCAATTAATATTAAACCTTCTTAGGAACTATTTGTTCATATTCACAATTATACAGTATAGTGGGCGTGGAAGTTGCTATACCTCACCCATATTTTACAATGAGTTATACACCACTTTTACACCATTAAATTTTTAGATAAATACAAATACAAATCTCAAGTTATAAATAAACGTCAATGGTGGGCGTGGCATTGGGTATTTTTTAAAGTTTTTTCTTTTTGTTTTCCCATTCTGTCAAATTTAGTTGATAAATCTTATTTAGAACCCCAGTTTTGAATATAAGTGCATAGTGGGAGTGGCAGTATACCACATATTTTATACATGGCAGCCTTTAATTGATCAATTGCTTAATAATACTGAACGTGATTTGTAGTGTATATGCATGCTGGTCATATCGCACGAAAAAGAGTGTGTGCTGGCGGGCTATAGCGCAATGTCATCAAACGACCACCAACACACTGCAATTGTCTTTTGGCATGTTTATGATTTTCAAGTGCATGCGCTTCGAATTGCACATGGGCAATGCACTTGAAATAGTTGACGCGGCATTATTGCAGAGCGCCTGCCCTTGAACGCGGACAATGATCAGTCATGCCTAGCATATGGATTTCCCCTCCACTTATCAATAACAAAATACTGATGACCAATCAATGCAGTTCACTTTCTCGTAAACGAAGCATTGTATAGACTTTAGGAAAGAGTGAGTGAGTGGGCTGGCATTGATTGTAGAGTAAGATATAGAAATTAAGAACTGATGTTAACTTTCCTTTTTACTAAAAACACAAATGAAAATCAGACTTGTGCTGACCTCTAAAAGCAACACTTGTCTTTTATTTATCTTTGCCTTGTGGCGAACATAGATAGGAATATCTGAGCCTTGAGGCTTAATTTCTAAGAGCGGCCTTTGGCCTAATTTCTCGGCGTTAAATCCACGCCTTTACAAGGATATCTGCAAATTCAGGGCGACCTAATATGAATAGATACATATTGCATAATCATGAATCAGGGCGTTAAATAAATATATTTATACATATATAGTTCATTATCATCTATTGAACATTACAGATTGCATACTTTTAGGATCCCATCTGGAG
Source organism: Clusia tigrina (assembly GCA_920105625.2). Taxonomy (NCBI): domain Eukaryota; kingdom Metazoa; phylum Arthropoda; class Insecta; order Diptera; family Clusiidae; genus Clusia; species Clusia tigrina. Next base: position 208,602,914 of record OV050031.1, read on the forward strand.
TTTGAAGTTGTGCGCACCACCCATGTCGTGATAAGATAGTGGTGAATAGAATGTTCTCGTTCAAGGTGTATATAAAATTCGTGGTATATATAAGTTTCTAGAATGATCCAGAAACTTCTACACTAGTGTTCGAAAGCTACAAAAACGACCACACTATTCAAAGTCGAAGACAGTTGATCACAGAACGTAACAGTGTGTACATCGTGCATCGAAGCAGCAGTATTTGTAATTTTGTAAAGTGATGAAATTAATTATGAAATAAATTTATTAATGAACTGCGAAATAAAGAGCAAATTGTAACAAAGTAACCTTTAAGCCTAATATTAAGTGTGTAAATTGCAATAATTAAAAAAAGTTGGTTATTTTAATTTAACCAGCGATTGTTTGATTACTACACGATCCAGTGGTACGAATCCGAGTACAGAGAGTTAGATTACATTGTCAGGAGGGCAATTTCGTAACAGAATAAATTGTCAAGAGGGCAATTTCGTAACAATACATTGCATTTTTAATGAATTTCCGTATATGGGCGGTAGACATATACTTTGTTTGAGCCTATCCATTTCTCCATAAGGATTTCTTGCCGAATTTCATTCATAAATCTTCTAAATGTTTAAAGTCATGCATGTTAATAATCGGAATGGTAGTTCATAGATTTTCCTTACCCCCCCTCCCCCCTTTTGCAAGGACCTCTGTGTGAATGAAACATACTGCTGCAATGTTACAAAATTGTATCTTTAAATTAAGAATGTAATAGAAAATGCACCCATATGACATGAGATGTCAACAACATTTGCACATATTAAATGTAGGCGTGTCCTTTATCCGCGTACTCGCAATTAACATTTTATTAAATAACTCCAACGCTTTGGAAAAATGGTGTACACAGACGGACAGATATAAGTGGCTAAATCACGGTATGAGTCCAAACTTGTCATATCTCTTTTCGGATGTCACCAGCACAGCTGAGCACGCACTTACTTAGTATAATTTTCCTACTTTCAAGCACTACTTAATGAACTCTTTACTTCTTAACTCTCAGCGTATATAATATTTAAATTAATGTCATATTTGACAAGAAAGGTTGTTATTGTATAGAAACCACTTCACGTTGTGAGCCATGTAAACCTCGCTCTTCAATTCAAAGCACCTCCCTCGAAAACGCAACCGCATATGGGATTAGTAGCGTTCTTCACATACGTAGCTAATTAGTTATAATATTTCCCTTTGCTTAGCTACCGTAGCTGCTGATGTTGTTCAGAAATAAAACGAAATATGTTTCCACGGGTACGCGACTCAAAACCATTTTAAATGTCAGTTAACTTATTGTAACTTCCTGGTAATTGTAGCTTGCAAGACACCAATTACCATTTTGCCGTAATTAACATTTAAAGTTTGAAAATTACCGGAAAATCAAATTGATTCCGCACCACTGCGTCACAACCAGCTCTGCCTTGCACAGCTCTGCTACACTTGCCTGCATACCAATTCGTAGTTGTATCAGTTTCGTTTCATTCAAGCCTGAACCTTTGGCATTTACCTGAAATTTTAAGTGAACTTTATTTTGTATAAAGAAAGGAAATATCTGTTATTGCTAATTAAATGTCATAAATTTAAAATGGAAGCAACGTTCTGGAAAAAACAAAAGTTTTTTGGGAAGTGAACTTTGAAAGGCATGGAAAAGAGCGGCAATATTCAGTTGTCAAAGAACGCCTAGTTTTAAAGAATTCAATTAGAAGTTGTAGATAACAAGTTAAAGGTCAGTTTGAATATGATTGGGCATTCGGTAGCCCAAAGGTTGCATAGATCCTTTAACTTTTATATTCATATACAGCAGTTTCTCTTCCCACAAAGCCGTACTATGGAAGCTCTAAAGTATAATTATAATTAATGGTCTCCAAAGGTATACTTATAATTAATGGTCTCCAAAGGTATACTTATAATACTTGTATACAAATTCGTCTGCAAACTCGATCTTCGAAGACTGGTTTTCGCTTTACTGGGGACAGATTTACACAGCCAAATCAAGGGTCGAACTATGATCACACAAGTTACCACATAAAAGTGTGATTTTCTACGAAGAAGTAGCTTTTCAAGTGAATAGTTTTGCGATTAAGAGATTCATGATTCGGTCTCAGAATATTCGGAACAGTTTGAACGTAAAATTCTCCTTTAATAGGAAAACAAAGTATAAATATATTTGTATTGAGCTGAGGCTTCCCTTACAGAGTTGTATGAAAATATCATTTTCTGAACCAATAAATAATTTTTGTTTTTTTTCGATAAAAGAATTTAAACTTTTGGTGGAGAACTTTAAAATACGAGTACGCGGAATTATCTTATAAACTCAGAACTTTTGTCAACCCTACACTAAACAGATTTTATGGGCTCATTTATTCCAAAACACACCCAGTTTCCCCACAATAATTGTATGCAGTGAATCGCATTAAACAACCCGTTTAACCAGTGGAGCGTGTTCTGTTCTGTTCTCTTCTATTCTTCACTCCTGTCCGAATCAACATTAAAATGAATTATTTTCTGTCTTACGTCTGCAAGCAATTACTTTCGCTCATTCGAAATCGAATCAATTTGCATGACGAGCATATTAAATTATTCAACCGTTCCATCATTACTTCCACATAAACTGTTGTCTTGAAGTAAATACAAATAAGTAGAACAATTCCAGCTGTCTAGAGTGCACACGTCCTTCTCCATAATACAGTGCATTCATTATTCACAGACAAAATGACTCCTATTGGCTTACAATTTATTACAATCTTTGTACACGTCTGCAGCGCCATTTTACATACGCAAATTCAAAACAAATATTCACCGGCGCTTCAGTGCCTCCCGCCCACTCCTTTGGCCATCCTCCGCAAATCAATATAAATTGTCCATTTGATTGTCAATTAAGAAAGGCACTGACTGGTGTGCTCAAAAATGTGACGGTCACGGCATAAAGCAGGATAATAAATGTCAGTGTCAGTGCTGCACCGTATGCAGGAGTATTTAACTGAGTACCGTAGTATTGGCCTTCGCTTCACGGTCACGGATTGTTTGGGGGCGGTAATTCAGGAAACGAGCGCACTGGTAAAGAGGCAATTCTGCGAAATGAGCATTAACAATGCGGCACTGCATATTCGGAAGTTTTTCCCAACGACAGTCCACGGAAGCATTTCGGTATTCAAAATGAGCAACATGGAGAGAACAAATAATTTCATTGTAACTCGATTTACGTGAATACGTGGCGGAAAATGCCGTTAAATTTATGAAAATCCATATTTGGACTCAGCCAGTGCAACCTTTTGTACCCTTTTGTAGCATTGCGTAAAGAGAATTGGTTTTACTACTATTCTGAAATCATTGAGATGAGTATACAAAAATGTTTATTTGTTAATTGATATAAAATCAAAAATCTTGAATTTTGCAATATTAAACTAAGGATATATTTAACAATATGCTCTACAATGGAATGGTTTCACTAGTTTTACTTTTGATACAACAGTGCAAGACACTCTGAAATTGCAAATTGTACAACTCCGTCAATAACAGTGCCATTCTATAGTTGACTACTATAATTAGTCAGTCAATAACAGTGTCCTTTTATAGTTGACTACTATAATTAGTCAGTCAATAACAGTGTCCTTTTATAGTTGACTATTATAAAAATGATCCCATCCCATGTTTCATAGCCATCTACAACATAAATGATCAAACGTTTAACAAACTAAATGAAATATAAAATATGCATGTTCTTTTCCCTCTTTTTTAAAGTGTTCCTTCAAATTGTGCCTGTCGCGAAGAAGATGTTACAAAGCAGTGTCTAAGGAGGACTTCCAAATAGACTATGAAGGGCCCATTCTCACCGTCTACCGAACTGCATAATACAAATAGTTTCAATTCAACAGCAGCTCCGATAGAGGGTTTGCTTCATTCAGTTTTTATATTGTGTGCTACATGGATTTACATCAAGCTTCTTTGCTTAAATGAACATTATGTACGAAACTAACAAACAAAAACCAAGTTGCGTACTAGTACCACTGCCATTTCTCCATTTACCTCTAACTATTGAGACTTATAACATTATACTGATCTCTTGTGATTTCTGCTGAATGTTTTCTTCACAGATTCTACTTTCATCAAACCAGAATGACTCAGAATTCATATTTTTAACAAGAGCCCCATTTTTCTTTATTCCTCCTTCTTCCCTGATATTCCCGTTATTTTTATTTCTAATCTGAATGTCGCACTTTCGTCAGAATTTTTCGTTTCCGGAGTCGCAATAGAATCATATTATATTATAGTAGAAATGGCTGCAAAAAGAACCCTATTAAGAATCGTCAAGGAAGGTGCTGGCCGCGACAAAATGTATAGTAATAAACAACGAGACAGCATCGTTGCCACTATACCCCTCGCGGACCTACCTAGAGACGATATGAACAAAAGGTATAACTTTGAGAAACGCTTCACAGTTGTGCTTGGGAACAAGAAGGAATGGAAACCTGAATTACTTCAAGATATCCTAAAAGATCATACCATCAATTGGTTCACAGATGGTTCAAAAACAGAAGAAGGGATTGGAGCCGGCATATTTGGGCCTAGGGTCAAATACCAATACGTACCAATGGGGGAATCACCCAGGATATTCCAGGCAGAGATGCATGCAATTCACCTCTGTGTTGTGTTTAACCTCCGACGTAACCTTGTGGGACAGGAAATTGCTATCATGTCTGACAGCCAAGCAGCTATGCAAGCACTCAATTCATACGAGATACACTCTAAGCTCGTATGGGAATGCGTAGAGCTTTTAAATAAGCTAGGAAGCCTCAATAAACTCTCCATAATATGGGTCCCGGGACACACTGGGATCTCTGGAAATGAAAAAGCGGATAGTCTTGCCAGGAAAGGGACAGCCACACCATTTATTGTGACTGAACCATTCTTTGGCATAGGGGCAAATAGAATAATAGATAAATTAAGACAGGAGGAAAAATCCAGAAGATCACGCTACTGAGCCTCACTGCCAAAACTTAGTCAATCCAAGCTCATGATTGGGGACTGCAACTCAAAACGTGCAGCTTTATGTCTACAGTTAAGCAAAAATAATTTATAAACTCTGACAGGTTACCTCACAGGCCACTGTAGTTCTAGAATCCACCTCATGAAACTGAGACTCTTACCAGTAAACACGTGTAGGTTCTGCACGGAGGCAGAAGAAACGCCGGAGCACCTTCTAATGCACTGCGAAGCCTTAGCTCGCAGTAGGAAGAAATATCTGGGGCATTCCTGGCTCGAGGGCAGAGACATTAGAGCAATGAACCCCAATTAGAACTGTTGGACTAATAGAAGACCTACATGCAGGAGGAGTACAATAGATCAAATTGGTCGAGATACATTTTCCCTCGTTATTTTCATTCATTCATTCATTCATTCACAACAGAATCACTCATGCTAATGAGTTACACAATAGGATGTTGTTTTCAAATTAGTGTGACTCTCAAATATTGAAGAGGAAAATGAAACAGACAAAGATCAACGGACCAACAAGTACCCCTTCACACGGCATTACTAAATGTGCGGATCGTACTGATGGTAGTACAATAACTTTATGCAACAAATGCAGAAGTTGTTTATACTAACAGTACATCTTGTCACTCTTATGAGTAATTCTAATCGAGTGACACCCGTATAATCCGACAGCTTTCCTTAATTTACAATACCAGGAGGAGAACACATTTTATATAAGCTTTGCTCTTAAATGAGCAGTTTTTCATTATTCGTATTAAAATATAGAGCTGTAAAACTGCTTCGAAGGAATTATAGTTAACTCCACATTTTTCTAGATTGTTTTTATATTACAAAATTTTTGTTCAACTGGAAAATATCCATGAAAACATATTTTCTTATCTTTCCTCGATTTATTCCTTCTCTCCCCATTCATTTCGTACTGAAATTTATGAATTATTTTTTTTAGCTGATTTTATATTAACTTCACATTTTCTCCGGTTGTCAATGATCTATTCAAACTGCTTACACAGTCCCTTTAACGCCTTCCACAATGGAGTTATTTGCTTAAAGAACAATAGAAGCCGAAACTCCTTTTGATTTATAAGAAAGCAGATGTCGAAACAGAAGGCAATCAAATTTTCAACAAAATCAGAAATACTGGAAAATTATTGATATTATTATACCTTATTTTTAATTAATTATGACTGCAAGGGGTTGGGGAATCGATATTAGCAACTAAGGCTTTCAACTCGAAAAGAAAAAGATTAATAAAGAAGCATATTTGAGATCTTGCCCGGGATTATTAGCAAATTACTTTCTTTACAGTGCTCTACAAAACTCTACAAAATTATTAAGTTTTAGGCAATATGAACCTACTTGAAACTCTTTTCGAACTTTTAGAGTGGTATTCATGAGAAATTATAGCCATTCGTATATAGCTGCAATAGTGCTCCTTTAATTCCCTTCTCCTTGCAATTGTGATTCTCCAACTACTGCTGGTCTATGGTACAATAAATGTATAAACTCGTATTTCATAGAGCAAATAAACCCTTTTGTTATTGGATCAATTCAATGCGATGTGACGTGCTTAGATGGGTACATTGGTAACTCCACCGCCACAGACAGCTTAAACAAGCACTGCTCGCATTTTATCTGACACACCACATTTGCACGTGAATCCTTTTTATGGGCTTAAATACACGCGCCAAACACATATGCGCATACACGATGCGAGTATGTGCGTGTGTGTGTGGCCATAAATTAGCATAATTCATTCCCATACATGCAACCGTAACGCGCTACTACACGCACACTTGCAACCAACAACGAAATTGAAATAAATAAATGAGAATACATGCGTACATATAGGAAAACATATTTGTTGTGTTGTTGTTTTGGCTTTTCGCGTTTGGTTTTTGGAAATTAACGGCAGGAGTTTTTGTGTAATTTAATTGAATTAGTTCTGTGTATGTATGCACGTACCCGAGCACTCGCACTGCGCTCATACGAGTATATGGCAAATTGTCGACAACCATGAAGCCAGAATTCAGGCAGTCTTATTAAACTTACTTACCTTGCTGCGTTTCTGTCGCTCTATATGCGCGTTCTTATGTGCGCGACTATATGAGAGTGTGCGTGTGTGTCTGCTTAAAGATGCGTGTATGCGTGCGTGCAAGCGTGCCTCCTGCTGGCAAGACCGAATTTACATATTTCCACGTGAGAAACTTTGCCAATAAATTCGCTGCTACTGCAGTTATATTATGTATATCATAGCCTTTTCATCACCGGCAATAACACTTCAGCACACTTGTGTGCATGATACATCAGCGTGATGTCTCTTGCTCTATGAGAGATGACGTATATTTAAAGTAAACCGATTCCTTTCATGTGGGATGCAAGCGCGCTCGTATGTCTGCAGTAATTTCATCACATGTGTTCGTAATTAGCGTAATATTCTTTGCGTATTTATGCAAATTGCTTGCAACAAACCTTTGTAGAGTCGCTGTGAGTGCAACTGAAGAGACTAAGAGCGCTACTTTGCGAGTCACAAACTAATTGGATTTTTTTGCTCCTGCATTTTTATATTATGTCGCAGGTTTATGTTTTAAAGTTAGATTTTATATATACATGTACACTTATTTATATTTAAATATAGAGTAATTATTTAATTATATTGCACAACACAATTTTCCGAACGAAGGCAGCACAGTTTGAGTTCCAGTTTAAAAATTTTGTCTAAATATAAAAATATCTGCTACCGCACACAAGAACACTGCTTAGTCGATACAGTACAGTACAGTAGTTACAGACGCTTGTGTGTAGTTTCATGAAAAGTTCATAATTTTAATGAATTTGGCTTTCAATTTGTTAAGTTAAGTGTAAATAAATGCGCTGAACGTGAAGTTTCCGTTGCTGTTTCCGTTCATGCTTTTGCCTGCTTTAAGTATAAAAGTTTAAAAGGTGCCCGGGGCGTATGAGTAACTTCGGAACGGGAGCAAATGTGAGTATAAATTTACCAATCTCGCTCTGCTGTCGTTGCTGTGCTTTGCTGGTCTTACAGGTCTTTCAGCTATTTCAGTGTTGGTTGTACTTGTTGTTGTTGTGGTTCTTATTGTGCTTGTTGTTGCTTATCATTAATTTACGGCGGGTTATTGTTGTTGGTTTATTTAATCAGCAAACTTCAGCTACGAAGGGCATGCTCTGACAGTAGTTTGTTCTTTTTTTGTCTACCGTTGTTGTATTGTATGAGAAGCCGCCCTTCTTCTATTGTCCGTATTTGTTTTATAGCTATTTATACAATTTATCAAAATTTACCTGTAAATGAAAAGAACAAAAGACAGAAATGAATTTGAGTCGATAATTAATTAGCTCCTTGTTAATGATGGAGTGTTTCCTTGGGAACGATAATAGACTAGTGTTTTAATAATACCACTTAAGTACAGGTGTAGGCATTAGGAAAAGATTGCAAAAAAGTTCCATTAAGTGCGAATGGTGCTTTTTGCACCAACGACAGCGAATGCAGATAAATCTTTATCGCCCATTTGCAATTGTAATAAGTTGCCAGGCAACTGAAGGCCACAGTTGCGCAAACTTCCGCTTTCCCATTATTATTGTAATTATGTTTCTTTAATGCATAAACAAAACAAGAGAGATGCCGCAATTAACGCAGAGGAAACACCGCAAAACTTGCTGTGCAGCGGTGCGTACATTTCCAGAGGCCCACTAAGGACTTTGAGAAGACCCCCTGCCTGCAAGAACTTGCCGATATCTTAAATAAGAATATTAAATGTAGAATTAGGGACTTCACGTCGCAGCAAGGTATTTTATGGGATTAGAAAGCCAAGGCAGAATAGTACATCAATTGAATTAACACCGATCGTAGCGCTGTTTGCAAATTGTAGCCTGGTTGTCACTTTCGTACCACATAAGTCCAAAAAGCTCTACGCCTTAAAAGTCCTTACAGCAATCTCTCACCCAGAGATCCACTAAATAATTATGAAGGATGATTATCACAAAGAGTGCCATCATTTAAATTATAGCATTCAAGGTTGTGGAGTGGCAGAGTCGTTTCCTTTTGTCTCTGATCAGAGTTATGGTTGAAGTGCCAGACGAAAAACTAATTTTGAGAATATACTCGTACAAATACGAGTACGTATTTCCCGTATGGTTGGATTTCTTTAGTCCCGATTTAGTTGGAGCTCTGTGAAAATATTTTTGATTATAGTCTGTATTGGAATTGGACACATTTTTGACTCCTACACAGCCTTGATAGCAATTTAAGAACTTGGTAGTATTTCAGATCTCAGCTCAATAATTTTAGATATATTTACGATCATCAATCAATTGTCCTTCCGTCGCTGATTTAAAGACAAAAATTGTTCCTTAATATTTCCAATTGTAGAATTAAAGAAAGCCAATAATGATGATGCTAGTCAATAGACTTAAATGCGACGTTTGCAATAATTTTTAAATGATTTTGGAAACAAAAAGTGAGGATAAAATAGCCAACGGATTGAGGGTAACTTAAAAGCTTCAGTGGTAATAGTAATTTAGGAAGAAATTGAATTTTATGAAATTTTTGGACTAAATAAAAAGGAACGTAATTCTTGTTTAGAAGCAAAAAATTTTAATTAAATTAATGTTTAATTAAACTAATGCCCTCGCACAATTAGGGACAGTTCCGCTCTGAAGATTTGCTAGGACCGTCCCTCTGTTACGATTTACACTACAGCTCTTAAACGGATATCCATCTGTTATTGCAAAGGACCTCGCAGATCTATGTGTGGCCTTCACGCGAAGCCAGTGTTACGTCACCTAAGCTAACTTCACAAAATTTTTAATTATCCAACAAATGTGTTCATATTACTTGATACTATCCAGTTAGATGAACACTATACACTAATTTTCGTTGCAATATGGTTCTTCCTCGTCAATGCTATTATCATTAATTAATCAAATGATGTTTTTGTAAACCTCCAATAAATAACTTTCTAAAGTATTATAACTTTAAGTCTAAATTTCGAATGAAAGTTTAACAATATCTATACACATGTTTAACTATTTATGAGGAGATTCTGGTATTTAGAAACTATTCCTATATATTATTGAAGTTTCATTGAACTCAGGTCCACTCAAATATCAATTAACTGTATTCTTCTATATTTTTCGACCTCTACTTCAACACGGAAAAAGCGCAGCTTTGCAAGTGTGGTTGTTCAGTGTCCTTCGTTGATTATTGTATCTCTGAACAGAAAATTGTTATCATTGCTGAGGCGACACATTTGTGATTATTTCATTGAATGTTGCTGCAAATGTTTCCAGTGAACCTATCAAAGGATTTTTTCAGCACATGCAGAGTATTGTGAAAACTAAACACTCATGACATTTTTCAATTGAAAGTTTCTCTAAGGCTGCAACTGAAACTATGGGAATGCTATTATATTGACAAAAGGAACAACAACAAAAATGGTGATGATCATCTTGTTGTTCAGTTATAAACTTTCATCTCTCATATTAAAGAATAATTATCAAAAGCATATTAAAGAATATTACAAAAAATAAATGTGATGAATGTGTTACTAAAAATTCTGAAATGATGAGGAGACAAATCTGTGAACTGTTCATAATTCCTAAAAAAACACTTCCTAGTATTTAAATTTGGGGTTCATATATATTAAAGTTCAGTTAATAGATAATAAGAGCGATTTCATAAACATAAGGAACTGTTTACTATATAAAGTTCATATATTTTTGAATTCGATTTAGAAATGTAAACTCCGATTCAAATATTTTATGGATTAATTCAATGTTTAATTTCTATAGAAGAGAGCGAATTATTTTCCAAAAATTGTTCGAAAACACTGTTCTCTCTGCTGATGTTAAACTTAAACTATGCTACCCTAAAGAAATCAAAATTATAATATGAACTTTGTTGTTATATTAAAGGGTCTGATTATTCTTCAATATTATTTATACAAGGATATTGTTTTACTACACAAAACTGTCCTGGAATTGAAAATCTGAGACTTGCTGAAATCAAATCAGGAAGCTGAAAGGCCTGAATATTGCATGGCTGGCACACTACAGAAATAAACTTCAGTTGCAGTTAAGACTGTTATGAGTGAAATTATGTACTCTGCTTACTCTTGTTCCAACTTCCCGGTCTACCGAAAGTCATTGTGACTATTCATATTTCTTAATCAATCCTTTTATCACAATGCTTGAATATCTGTGTACTCTGCTCAGAACTTAATCCCCAATATAAGCAAAACCTCAACAGTATTCTAGTATTCTTGGCACCTCTCAGATATGGTTGAATTCCATTTATAATACTGAAACTGTATCCTGCCAACTTCAGGTAATTCTTGAGTTACTAAATCTAAATCGATCAAAGGCTCATATGCAAAACTATCAATAGAAGTGAGTCCCTAAAATAATTTTGAGTGGCCAAAGTTTCTAATTAAAGAATTGTTCTGTAAACGTATTAAATTTCAGAGTCCTTATTTGCCAATGTTCGTGCTGAGATGCCAATCAAGTAGCAGAAAAGGCGTTTGTAAAGTTACATTTTATTAAACTATTCCAAAAACGAAGTACTTTTGAACAAGTTTATAGAGGCAAAAGTGCGGTTTTGTGACATTTCCCTTTTATGTTCCTTTGTTTCCTAGTCAGACACTGAAACTTTACGCTTTGTCCCACCAAATTTATTACCACAATCCAACCAACTGAAAGTTATAAAACGATTTCATTCATTTCATGACAATTTCATTAATTTCATGATTATTGTTTTTTAATACTCTAGGAGTCCCCTCGTCTCACGGGTGTGGTTAAGCAACCAACCAATTATGGATTCGGACCATGGTTTATATTTGAAAGATGTCCGTATCTGCTAAGAAATGATCGGATTTGATTCCTGGGCATCACCAAAATTGGTGTTCCTCACATGCATGGTATCTCCTGGGAGAAAGTATATTCCATTAAAAGATATATTCAGAAGGTAGTGATGTGTTCGAAAGTGTTTTCACTGATTTCATCTTTGTTTTTTTTTTGTTTATACTTCCTACGATCCTACACCGTGCTACTACGATAAAGAGTTCGACTCAAAGTAAATTAAGATATAATCCCAGAATATAGTAAAGAATATACTCCAAATAATCCCCCCTATTTTTCGAGGCAATTTGTTCCACTTCGCTCAACTGAATTGTGCGATTTGTTGAACATAAAAAGCGTCAATTTAAAAAAGTGTCATTACTATATAAGCGCATATATAACAACTTATCCGGCAGGAAATATTAACCGTGCATTAACCGTGCCACGTGCCGTTGGAGTGGAGTGCACTACACTGTCGCAGTTCCTAAAGTTGGAAGGCTCATAAAATATTCAATTGCAGGCTATTTAAACTGGAGCACCCGCCGTCGCTGGCGTTCCGTAAAGTGAACGCCGAACAAAAGTACTATAAAAACACTGAACAAAAAGGACGCATTCAGGCGGGACACAACACTCACGTAGCCACAAATAACTACAATTTTATTACATATAAAATCAAATTTATATTTCGCACGTATTGAGGACGCTGTGACACCTTCGCTACAAGCTGCAAAGGATTTGTTGGGGAAACGCCATAAACTGCTAAGCCGTTACAGGGGACCCTCACCAGTGAGAGCGGGACTTGCGGGTCTATTTAAGCCACTGCCCACAAAACTGTCCGTGTTAGATTTGCGTGGCACAGCTTTTATGAGCCCATAAACTTTGATACTCAATTAATTTCTTCCGCAATTTACAACAGAAAATCGAGCGGCGGAAAATAAAATTTCCCCATTTTAAATCAATTCGTGTCAAAGGACTCGAACACATTTCCGCATTTAGTTCTGCAGAATTAAACGCTCTAAACGGAAGTCAGTGTGATGCAAATTTTTAAGCGAAATCACGTTTCGACTACCAATGAAGCCCTTAAACACGGCCCAAATTGCCGATCAAAAGGCAATTCGTCACTACTGTCCCTAAAAGGGTGCACGCCGAAGGAAATTGCGGGTGAAATCGTCCTTTTGTGTACAGATTCCTAAAAAGCTCACGGTTATTCCCGACAGGCACAGAGGATGTGCTCGCCGTCGTGATAAATTTGCATAAAAATAAAAAAGTTAAATAATTAAAGCCAACCTTACTCGACTCGTGTTCGCCCACAATGCCACACACAAAATGATGAATCTGCTGTGAGGTCCTTCCTCAATTTTTGTTATTTTATTATTTATTATTTACTGTTTTTTTTTATGTGTTTTTCACAAAAAATCAACAATTTCGAAAGAAGTTTTCACATGAATTGGTGTTCGCCAAATTAAAACTTTTCCCTGTTTTATTTGTATATTTATGATTTGCACTCTAAGCACGACTGCGTTGATTGTTGTTGGCTGCTTCGCGCACTTTGCAACTGATGCTGCTCCGCCAATTTACATACGCGCACGAAGGACTGCCACAAGAGGAAGCCGCAGCACACGCGTTCGTTCCGCAAATGAGCCAAGCAAGCGATAAATGCGAAGCTGTTGCTGCCGCGACAAAGGATAACTGCGATATGCGAGCGAGCCCGACCGTTCTGTGTGGATTTACTTAATTGAGTCGGGCAACTGTTGCTCTTTTTCAAGTTTATTGGCTCGAGTGCCAAGGGAAAGAAGCAAAGAAGCGCCACCAACCCAACGTGTTGCAAAAGGCGCGCTAAAATCGTGGTGGAAAATTGCTGTAGTAAATACGTAGTAAATGGGAGAAAACTCTGCGCGTGCCTGTGTCTAAAGAGAGCCAGTGCCGGAGCTGCGAGAGCTCCATAGAGCGAAAGTATTTTCAGTGAGAGCGCACACACATACAAGTACAATACAAAGGACAATGCCAGCCAGTTGCCATGTTGCCACATTTTCTAAAAAAATACGGCCCAAATTCGATAGAATGCTTCGAATAATGCTAAAGACTTCTCAAGATTCATATTACAGAGGTTGAAAGATTCCTGTAGGCCGGGATGGTATATGAGAAAAAATGTTGAGTGTTGGCATCATTCAAGAAGAAAATTACCGCCAAGGAAAATGTGATTTGAATATGCTAAAAGTGTTGATTGTTAACACTAATTTATACCATAATTTATACTACTCTGGTATTCAATGGAGAGGCAAGATACCTGAGTCTTCTGACTGTTCTAGGAATTGAAGGTTGCTGCGATACAGTAGTCGGAAGCAGTTTAAATGTAAAAAGTCCTCTATCCGCTTTTTAGTGTTTATGCTCAAGCAAGTTTCAATTTCCGAATACTGTTCCGGTTCAATGATATTATCTTCTCTTGTCTGATTTCTGTGTTTGGGAAATTTCATTGGGAAATGAACGTTATCAAGCAAAAAATCAAGTAGACCAGGTAGAGAAAAATCATCCTAAATCTATTCGAATTCATAGAATAAAGCCGCCAATAATTAAACTGTTCACTTCTAGAGTCAGTTTTGTTGAAGGTTTTCTGTGATATATATATTGGTATATCTTCAAATTGTAAGTTGAAGGACTTGTAATGACGCTACAAAATAACCATGGTGAGTCACAGACAAGGAACAAGTCCAATTTGCGGAACATTTGTGTACCCAAATTCTACATGAACGCGGATGTTGATATTCCACGCTCACATTTAGCTCAACATTTTATTCTCCTAATATACACCAGTATGACAATTTTCTTGGAAAGTGGTATATGCTCTTATATCTCGAGTTATATATATGTACTCGTATATGTACTCGTAGATCTCGAGTTATGCATTTATGTTAATACACTAATTCATCCTAAATTTCTTACTTAAATCAATAATTCATCAATGAGCAATGATTTTAAGAATCTCTGGATATAGAATGATATATCAGGTTTGAGCAAAAAATAACCGTTATTTCCAATTTTTCAAAAAGTATTTATTTATTCATCAACAACTATCTTGTCCCCTTCAAAGTAATTCCCTCAGATATAATACACTTATGCCAGCGTTTTTTCCAATCCTCGAAACACTTCTGAAACGTTTTTTTTGGTATCGCCAACACCTCCTGTTTCGATTTTTCTTTTATCTCCTCAATCGTAGTAAAACGCTTTCCTTTAATCTTTGTCTTCAGTTTTGGAAAGAGGAAAAAGTCAGCGGGGGCCAAGTCCGGTGAATACGGTGGTTGAGGCATATACTTGTCTATATACTTATACATATACTTGTCTATATACTTATACTACCCATACTTTGTCTCATGGCATTCATTTATTGAGCATTACTATCAAATTCTACAATTAAATTATAAATATCATCAATAAGAATAAAACTGTGTCCCTGAGTAGAGTTACTGAGGCAAAGTTATATGTCAGGGAAAAGGCGTCTCCTCTGTCCGAATTTGCTGCTGTATTAAAATACAGGCAATGTTTTCGATGTTTGGAGAAACTTTGATTACAAATGAAGATGAAAAATATACATTTAAGTCCTTGCCTGATTTTGAAAAGTACGAAATAACAATTTAAAAAGAATAAATTTATAAGATTTTGTTTAAACTTTCATTGCTGTGTTTGGGCGTTTTTTAAGATTTTATGTCATTTTTCCAACTCTTTTACTCCATTGTCTATCATGAGTGAAGAAATTGACGAAACCTCACTGTTCCTGATCACAGACTGCGTACCATTAGTACCCAGGTGTTTTGGAGAATATATCTTAGATATGAGCAGGATCCCTCATCTTGATTCCTCCAAAATATATGAATTCCTGTCGGAAATTAACCTGACAGAAGATTTATAGATGAGACTATCCTCATCTTTCAAATAAATAGGGGCATCACAATAGATCTTTCCGGTCGCAGTGTATAACATCCTTATTTATTTATTTATCTATCTATTCCAATACTTCTTTAAGCATATTCCCCTGTTAACATGAAGTTCGAGTATTTAGTTTTTCGAGCACAGGATATTTGTAATATCATACTCCCGTGAGTGTTCATTGATCCTAGAACAAGATTATAACTCTTAAACTCTTTTTAGTACAATTGTTATAAAATTACTAATCAAGAGATATCAATATTGTATCCTATTATAAGCCAGATCTGGTTGCACCTATCGGAATCACCGGTCACCGAATACATTGCATGACCACTCATTGCTCGACTTCATTGTCAGGAAACTCAAAATATGTCAAAGTATCTTATGTCGAAGATCCTCCCACAACTCTAGGCAAAGATTTGAAAGTTCAACATAAATCTTTAGCTTGTCTAGGACCTTTCCTCCATAAGATGATAAAGGTATAGTCGGTTTTACGTGTGATTTGCCACTCAAAACCATGATATTGAAAGGATGTCTTGGGCACACCTTGTACACGGATTGACGACTTTATTTTCATGACTTGCCACTTTTGCGATTTTCCACTGGATAATTTTTTATGCGGGCGATTTTTCATTCATGGACTGATTTTATTTCCTTTTTTGTAGAACTTTCCTTCTTTCAGTAAATTTGGCCTGTCACACCGCTAAACAAAATATACCAAATCTCAAAACTGGAGGATTTGAAATGGAAGCAAATCAAGCATATCAAAGAAGGCACAAAATCTTAATAATATCACAATGATTTTCAAGAATTATTTTGAAGTGATATTTAATTTAATCAAAATTCTTTATTTTCCAATTTCGTATACGATTTGAAGCGATTTGCCTCTGAAGCTTCCTCATTTTTGTATCTTCATGTTCCTTAATTAATACTTCCACAACAAAAGACTTTTCATAGAAGGTCGAGTTGGCACACACTGCAAGTAAATGTTCAGTTGACCATTTTAGTCTTTTTGATTTGGGAAACTCCTCCTCCAACTCAATTTCCGCTCAATTGTTTGTTCGCCACATGAGAACCCACCCACCCATTCCATGCCACAACAAAGACGTGGCAATATTAACGCCCCACTACACACGGTTCACAGGTCTCCCTTCCCTTACTCAATACGAGTATGTTGTGGGCAGACGACACTGCGTCTGAAAGGTGCACAACACAACGGTCTACGCAGGCACGCAGACTGGCGTTGCTCGAACAATGCGATGATGCTGAATTTGGTCAATAGTAAACTGAAACGAGCATGCGAACCGTAAAATCGGAGCATACTTCAGGGAGATTTTGCATGTTAATATTGTAAATTGGTGAATACAACACGTTGGGGTTTGTGGTTGGGGAGCGTTGGGTGGGAGGGTGCTGTTGTACGGGGTAGGGTGTGTGGTATAATGTGGGTATAGGTGTATTTAAATGCGGCTATAGGCATTCAACTGCCACACAACGACGGATGCAGTAACCAAGTTTTAGTTTCACTTTGTTGTGGGCAACAGCAATGGTGGTAGTGATGGTAGTGGCATGGCACTGGAGCGCTCCTCAGATGAAAATGTAATGTAGTAATTTCGGTTGTAAATGGAAACGATGGGAGCGCATTTGGTCGTTCAAGCAACCGCTGCCTGCGTGTAATGGTGTAATGCCGAGAAATTCTGGCGCAATTGACTGACTGTGTACAGCCTTGTACGACTAGGTAAGGACAAATGATATATGACACGGGCACGTATGTCTGCTTGAGAGTGTGCGTATGAGAGTGTGTTTATGTGTGTACATATGTGTGTATGTGTGAGTATGTGTGATAAAGTTGTTGCTTAAGTTTTTGTTTTAAATGTTGTTATTGAAACTTCTTTGGTAATTCTTAGAATGAGGAATGAGAAAGTTTCCTGCGACACTTATGAGTAATGTTGGAATCTTAAATGTAGGAAAGAAAGCATGGAACAATAGTCGCGTTTACTTACCATTTCAGAAATTTTAATTTGTTTTTTGAACTTTTGTGAAAGAATGCTACTTAAATTTGGATTTTTTTTTGTTGCTTTTTAGTACACAAATTTCATAAATTGATTAATAGAAAATTTCTGGTTTTATTTCGTTCGTGGAAAATTAACAACTCACTGTTTTCAATAAAATTGCACTAAAAGTCACTGATTAATTATTTTTACGACACGTTTACGTTTTTCCCGTTACCACTTTTATGACCAGCGCTCTTAACTAAACAACAACAATCCAGGCACTGAATTGAAATTTCAAGCGGTTCCTTCACGCTATGCCTGGGTGTCTGGCCTGGTCGCTTGCCATCATGACTGCCTGGCTGCGTGGCTGCTTGGCTTTGGCTGTGTTTGTACGCTCTCCCCGTACACTTGGGAGTTCTCTACATGCGAAAGCAACCACCCACCCAGCGGCAATGCTAGCGTAGAATTGTACTCACTGTTGCGCTTGCCGCCAGTGTTGCCAGACTGGTATTATGGAATTATTCTAACCACTTCGGAAGTTTATACTACGAGTACATGAGTTATAATTCGTTGCAAAAAGGGGATGAATTGGTATAAATGTAAGTCCACAGAAGGCCCAATATATAATCTATTGTATTCTAGCATAAATGAGTTTTCTCTGGGACCATATCGAGTTGTATGTTAGCTAGTGAGCTAGTTAGCTATGGGATCTAATAGAGACCAGCAGAAGTTTAAAGGTGTAATATCAGATGTAATTTGCCACTACTTTTATTATTTTTAATCTTATACATCTTACATTATGATTAAGTATGTCTGCAATGGATTGGAAGCATAGAAAGGGGGGTTGGGAACAATTAAGGCTTTCGACTCGTAGACAAAAAGAAGCATTTTGATAACATGCCCTGGGCAGGATAGTACCCCACGAACGTGAGACTAGCACACGTCCCACAAAGCCACGAAGGCACTCAGCCAAAACTTTCAAATGCTACCAACAGCCTTGATGGAATTGGTTTTTGTAAGACTGCCTTATCACATTGTGGTGTAGTCCTACTTCCTACAATAGACTATGCGTACTTGTTGTTAGTCTCTCTGTCTCGGCAAGTGTATGGTCCAGTGACACAGGTACCCCAGTCAGAA
Source organism: Clusia tigrina (assembly GCA_920105625.2). Lineage (NCBI taxonomy): Eukaryota > Metazoa > Arthropoda > Insecta > Diptera > Clusiidae > Clusia > Clusia tigrina. Next base: position 208,621,837 of record OV050031.1, read on the forward strand.
ACCTGATGTTCTTACTGAGTTGCTATGTCCTGGTTGTGTACGTGACTTAGTAAGAAATCGATTGGAAACCTGATGTTCCTACTAAGTCTCGACGGCGTATGGTTCTCGTGAAGGCTGTTGTCGGCTCGGAAGTTATTCACGCATTCTCCATTGCTCCACTAACAATTTTTTGTCACCAACATTGCATTCAGTCAGTCCTCTAATCACTATAGTAAATTGTAGGGAATGGAATATCGTGGACGAAGGCTCATAATTATGGCACATCTGGCCACACTGGTTAACACTTGCACAGCACAGTGTACATTTTTGGCTACCGTGCACCAGCCCCCTGCCACCCCACATACGTATGTGGGTATGTTCAATGCTAACAATGTGGGTTAGCAAGGTCCAAAACTCAGGTACGATAATGGTAGGTTTGTATGTATCCATTTATTTGGAAACTGTTGCGCTATACACTGCACACACTCACTCACACACACACGCACACATAGTCTGGCACTCTCTCTCACCTTTCCCCACATGATAAGGCTCAGTCAAGTTTGTGCTCTTGAAACACAATTCGAGTGCTACTTTGTCCTGGGAGCACACACTCTGCGCTGCTCCCTCTCGGGCAGTTTCTCTCTACTCCTCAGTACTTCCGTGATAGTACGAGTACAGCAGCTACCAACCAGCTGCGCTGTGCTGGTACACCTGTTAGCATACATTTTACTACGCACACACACACACACACAAACTCACACTTGAGCTTTTTGTTCAGTTAAGAAACTCGTGCTCGGAAGCTTTTACTCCAGCGAAGTTTGCGTGGGTGTTTGTTTACGATAAGATTTCATCCTTTTGTTTACATTGTGACGTTTTAGGGTACCCATGCTAAAGTTAGTGGGTGCTTAGCCGGAGCTCTAAACTGAAAATCTTAATGAGAGCGCCTGACGCGACACTTTGCCAGCAGACAGTCCCGATGCGAGTGTGTGTTTGTAGTAAATTTTCAGTTGTAGGCTGCTGCCCAAACAGGTACAGTACTCGTATGTCTTAAAACAACAACAACAAAAGTGGTGTATGAGGAATAGGTCCGTTGTGAAGAAGAATTTTATTTTTACTCGCCGCATACGAATTCATGTTTGTCTCTGTGGTTTGCCCTGGTATAATTTATTCTTAAAAATTTTTTAACATAAATCTCCATGTCTCTGAGGCATTTGTGGCTGCTGCAACTGCCTGTATTACTCAGCTCGGTTAAATTCGATTCACTTGGCTCCAGTCAACAGCAGCCAAAGACCAATGGGATTAGGAGTAGTAACAGTTCCAGTTCGTTCGCTACTACTGTGCCAGTCGCTTTCCTTTCGCTTCTACATTTTAGATCTGAAACCTCTGTCTGAGTTTTTCAACGTTTGGAAAGTCATATGAAAAAGGACTACATTCGATTCACATTTCCCTGCACATTTGAATATTCAACTTATTAAGCGAATTATTCTTACTATACTTCCACACATATTTTAGTATCCAACTTACTAAGGGAAGTATTCTTAAAGTACTTATTTGTATTCTTGAGGTGGCAAGACTTCTGCCTAACAGTATTTCATTATTTTACTTAGAGTAATCTCAATGTTCTCGGGAAATGTGCGTCCATGAAGCAATCATTTAAGGTAATCATTTTGTTTATATACGTGCGTGTGTATACGACGTAGTGCTATGGCTCATGTCTTCATATACTTTCACTAAATATTTCTTCAACTTTTCAAATGAACTCCTCAAATTACATTTGCTAATTTGCATATAAATATTGAATCCTGATCAAGCAACACTTAAAAACTTAGCACTAAAACGTAGACAGTTGCAAAGTAAAAAGTTATTGGTGAAATAAAATCCTGGTTTCTTAGTCCTGGCATTGCTGCAAATTACACTTTAAGAAGCAACAGCCTGATAGCATCCAGCTGCACAATTCTAGATGGTAAGCCATTGTAATGACCCCATCAAAAGGTGGCAATACCCTCAGACATTGTAATATGAGGTTTAGATAGATAGATAGATATATTTAAGGGTGTTATACACTGCGACCTGAAAGATCTATTGTGATACCCCAAGGGTGTTATACACTGCGACCTGAAAGATCTCTTGTGATGCCCCTATTTATTTGAAAGATGAGGATAGTCTCATCTATAAATCTTCTGTCAGGTTAATTTCCGACAGGAATTCATATATTTTGGAGGAATCAAGATGAGGGATCTTGCTCATATCTAAGATATATTCTCCAAAACACCTGAGTCTTTTGGGTGCCAATGGTCCACAGTCTGTGATCAGGTGCAGTGAGGTTTCGTCACTTTCTCCACAGAATCGACAGATGGCATCTGAAGATAAATATGAGGTTTAGTATTAGAAATATATTCCAATGAATCATACAAATAGGCTTAGGAAATTACCAAGGATCTAGTCGAGTGTTATATCAACTTTCCAGTGCCACTATCTACAGCAATCTTATAGTATTAGATATATAGACAGATAGCATTGTGGTAGGCCGGAGAACCGTACCCAAGCACTCAGGTAAGTGATGCCCATTGTACTGGAAGTAGTACGAATATAGAGGATTTGTGAAAGGGAAGGGAAGTTTTTCAAACTTTTTTGACTCTTTTCAAACTTGTTTGACTCTTCTATGAATGTCAGAAGTCTCCCCAGGGATAAGAAGTATACATTACATTCCATTCCATTCCCAATATATCTGACCCTAATAAACGACTTCTCATTCTAGCAAAGCCAGAATATACACAGAGAAAATGCTGTGAGCCATCCCGGTGCTCCTCAAGACAGGAGATTCTAAATATTTTGACATCATACAAGGATTTAATAAATTGCTTTATTTTTTAAATTAACTGTTAATTTATATATATATTTGGGATCGTGTCCGTCGTAATATGGTTTATACCTTTTTACCTTACATTTATTCCAACGCTTAGTAATCCTAGGTCAAACAAATCCTGCGCTTTATTAGTATTTCGAAATGGTTTCACGAGTGTGGTAGAGGTGCAGCGTTGCTCGGTGGTACCGCAATGGACCCATAAGTCTGAGTGAGTTGGTCTGTAGACTGGCTGCCACGAAAACCTAACCTAGCCTAGTAATCCCACTGTATAATGCAGGCAACAAAGGACTATTGACTGCGACTATGAAGGGATTTACTGGCTGCTGTAGACATACGGAAAGTGCTTCACAATCACACTTGAATGTCCCATAGTTAAAGTTCCCGCAGGATATGCATTCTAATCACTTTAGCTCAGCACCCGGTAAATACAAATAAAGGTTTCCATAGATGGAAACTCCATTTACGTGTCCCATAAATTTAAGAACTCCTCATAAATTTACTTTAGACAATTGATAAGCTCTGATACTGTATCCTCAGCGTGGCCTTATCAATCAAGTGCGATTCATACAAGGTGACGAGAAGAAACTTGGTTGTTATGTTAAACATTTCGCATGTGTTTTCCCCCTCTCCCAGACAAAATGCTCAGATTTTCCTACGAAAGTAGCAAACGGATGATCTGACAAGGACATGCGCTCACACAGAAAGTTCCTTAGTCACACGTGCAGAAATGAACGAGTAGAAAAGTGTCAAAATATTGCCCTCTTAATCAAATACTGATGGAACAAAGAAAGCGTTAATTGGAAAACTTGGGGGAAACGATTTAACTACAAGCACAGAAGAAACAATAATTCGTCAATGTCAATTCGCCGACGCCGAATACCGCGCTCCACGCGTCTGGAAATAATAATTGCGGGGGCGATATTAGAATGAAATTAAGGGAAATTGAAGGATGGATGAACTGACAGAAACTTCGCCGACTCATTCCATCGGAACAAGCAAAGTTAAATTGTTTGAAATAAAAGAAAAAAATTGGTATGCGACTCAAAGGACCATTTTGAGCCGCCGCCGTACGCTTCGTGGGTGGTGTTAGGCTGCAAGCCTGTGGCGTACAAATTTCCATAATATCTCAAAAATACACCAAATCAGCAGGAATGCTACCTGCCTGCCGTCTGCCTGACAGGACTATTTTTATGCATAAGCATACTATTTATACCTTGGAGGGAAGCGCGTCCGTTCAACGATGAGTACCGAGCATCTTTGCGTAGGTTGTGAATTTACGTAATTTATTTTTACTGATTGAAATTCATACTTTTTCCTCTCATACACCGCTTAAAGGGCAATGCCCATGACCCGGCCCGCCCACTCATTACGTGAGCGCCGCTTCAAGAAATTGGGTATAAATTACGTGAATTAGCATAACTTTTTTTGCGCATTTGCTGCCACTTTAATGTCCTGCGAAAAAAAGGTTATAGAAAGGACAAATGCAAATTTGATTGGAGCTCGTTATTGCCCCCCATACAAAGAGGACACGCATATTCACATGCGCTTAGAAATTATATATTAATTACACGCTCCCATACAGCTCTAAGGGCCACACACACACCCACACAAGTAGCCACGTAAGTGAAGTACACCCACTGGAGTCATGCCAAAAGGGCATTAACAGTAATCGTTGAATAAATCTGCCCGGCGGCCAACCGACCGCCTAAACCGCGCATACAGCGTTACTAATTAGCGCAAATTAAAGTGCGATAAAAAATTAATTATTTCCATTCAATGCTGCCCCCTTTTCAAGCCGTGCATAAACCGAACACAAACAACAGCAAAAAACAAGCCAACAAAAGCCACACAGAAACAAAAGAAACAAGCAGCCCACCATTTGCATGGGGATAATTCACACACGCCCCCTCCCTCCTGGCCGGTGCTCAAGCAGGACCCCTTTCTAATCAGAAATAACCGGCAAGCATAAATTACGCGGCAGGTACTCACCCGAATGTAGACATTTCAAGTGAAATTGCTTAATTGATTTTTTGGTTGCTCTTATTGCCGCATTCATCACTTTCGTACGAGTGGAGCGCTCCACAAACGCCCAAACCCCAACAACAACATTGACCCCAACTGCGAGACCAACCCAACCCCAACTAAAATCCAAACAGACTCAACTGGCAGCCATACTCGGCGGCAACAATGTGACAGCGTGGAGCGCACGTATCCCTTTTCTGGCGTTTATTATTGCTTTCATTTTTCGGGCGCATTTTTCATATTGATTTCGGGCCGACAGCAACTTCCCACCCAGCCCAGCTCAACAACTGACATGATGCATGGAAATAATTATTTAAATTGGCTTTTTTATTAAAATGTTGTGTTCAAATTGGTTCCTCATTTCCCGCCCGCTGCGGTGCGAGTGTGAGTTAAGAGGGGGTCTGACGCACTTCTTGTGTTTAGCTAAGTAAGTGCGTGTGCACATATAATTTTGTGCGTGCACCCCCTTTGCTGTGGCATTGTAAATTATTGTACTCGCACAAGCAGGGAATGGGTTTTGTGGAACTAGCGTTGTGGTACGAGTGACCTTGATGGTAGCTTAGTTGCTCTTGTACACGTGTATGATGGCATAGAGCAGAGAGCTCATAAGGAATCTGCGTGGAACCTGTACTAAACCTCAAAGCACACAATCAAATAAACACACACAAAAAATTCAGGTAAATTCAGTTTAAAACTATATAACCAATAAAACTTGACTGAACTACCAAAGGAAAAGCATGTCTGGAGCCTCTGAATAGATTACAATCATCGAAGATTGTGACTTTGGTTAGGAGTATGAAATGAACTCCATGTACAACCTTAAAAGAAGAAAGAAAGTTCAAAGAAAGTTTATTCTTCTTCAAAAATGATAAGGAACTCCGATATGGACAAAAGGCATTGCTAAAAAGTTCGAATAATTCACAGATGGTGACAGAACTGAGACTGGGGTAGTTCCCGACGTAGTAAAATATCTTAAACATATACGAGGACTGTTCAAAAAGTATCGCGAATTTTGAATTTTCGCGGGCTACGGATGTTCAATTTTCGATATTTTTGTGGCGTTAAGTTGGTACTCATGTCCCTCACTTATGTTGACAATCCCGGCTATTTGGAAGGTTCAGTTTTTGGCAGCTATTGTGCGTGAACGTGTTTTAGCTTGTCTTCGATTTTTGTCTATCCCGAAAAATGGATCAAAGAATTTATATCAAATTTTGTGTGAAAAACAACATAAAGTGTGCGGAAGTATTCCGAACGTTGACTGTTGGGTCTATGGTTATGACGTAGAAACCAAAGCTCAATCATCCCAATGGAAGCTGCCGCATGAGCCAAGACCGAAAAAATCACGCCAAGTTCAGTCGAATGTGAAGGTTTTGCTGACAGTTTTCTTTGATTGCAGGGGCATGGTGCATTATGAATTCATGCCGCAGGGTAGAACGGTCAATAAGAAATATTATCTTGAAGTAATGCGCAATTTGCGAGAAGCAATCCGCCAGAAACGCCCGGATTTGTGGAAGAACAAAAATTGGCTTGTGCATCATGATAAGGCCCCTGTTCACACATCATTACTTGTGCGTGAATTTTTGGCCAGAAACAACACTGTAATAATGCCGCAGGCACCGTATTCCCCAGACCTGGCCCCCCTGTGACTTTTTCTTGTTCCCGAAATTGAAAATGCCCATGAAGGGACGACGCTACGCCACGATTGAGGAGACAAAAATCGAAGACAAGCTAAAACACGTCCACGCACAATAGCTGGCAAAAATTGAACCTTCCAAATAGCCGGGATTGTCAACATAAGTGAGGGACATGAGTACCAACTTAACGCCACAAAAAGGTCGAAAATCGAACATTCGTAGCCCGCGAAAATTCAAAATTCGTGATAATTTTTGAACAGTCCTCGTACACCTTAAACTCATGAAGCAATCATATTCATTGACAAAATTATTTCCTATAAATGCAGTCACACAAAAACCGATTTATTGCCAATTTTCGAGGATAAGAAAAAACCTATAGTTAGAGCCATCCTGGAGTCCTAAAAGCCGAACCAGGCCCTCTTTTGATATCAAATTGGTTCTGGATGGTCATTAAACTGGCAGAGAAGAACAAGGTGACATTTATTTCCACACAAAAACATTGGGGACATCATGGCAAGGAAAACTGGATAAACAAGAAAAGAGAAGAAGAGGCCCACGCCAAATTTACTGCTTCAAAAATATTATATAAAGCAATCCATGTGAACATGGTTGAGACAAACGGCGGAGCTATAGTAGAATCCAAACTTAAAAACTTAAATAATTACTAAACCTTCCACCGTTCAAGAATTTTGTTGTAAATTATGGCAGAAATATGACTCTTACATGGTGCACTAATAGGTCACCTATAGATAGATAGATAGATAAATTTAAGGGTGTTATACACTGCGACCTGAAAGATCTATTGTGATGCCCCTATTTATTTGGAAAATGAGGATTGTCTCATCTATTAGCTCTTTTAGGATTAAAATCTCCCAGAAGAGCTTTGGACTGTCTTAATCCCGGAAGAGTTTTCCAGGTTTGACTTATTTTTGCATCTGTACACTTCTTCAGCACACCTCCAATGGTATTGGATGATAGTCCACAGAAGGGTTCAGGGCCGTTGAACTGACAGGCCGCAGCCATCCTAGCTAAGCTATCAGCCTTTTCATTTCCCTATACTCCTATGTGGTCTGGTACCCACATTAGAGATAACTTGTTCATACTGCCTAGGGAGTTTAGCTCCCCAATACAGTCCCACACAAGTTTAGACCTCACTAAGGGTGAGCTCAGACTCTTGAGTGCTGCTTGACTATCAGATAGTATCCCGATGTTTTTCCCCCGATATTTCCTGTCAATGTTGATCTGGGCACATCTTTCAATAGCGTGAATTTCCGCTTGAAAAATGCTTGGGAAAGAGCCCATTGATTCCCAGTAGTTGGTTCTAAGCCCAAATACTCCTGCCCCAGTTCCGTCCATTGTCTTAGAACCGTCAGTATACCATAAGAGGGTATTTTCATAGATCACCTATAATTAAAGAAATATGGAGGAACTGTAAGAAGCATAAGAAACCATTAGACCTCTCCTCCTGTTCAGAACACAAGTAAAAGTAAAAGTTAGCAACATCCAGGAAATCCGGATAAAAAGCATAATAGCAATCCTTTATCTTTGAACCTACCTGATCTGTAAACAAACCCTAGTAGAACCTGGATCCCTAAGGAACCAAATTTTACGTTACTTAGATTTTCAGTGCCAAATATCTCGAACCTGATTCTAGCTATAGCGGCGCAGGCGTACAAAAAGTGAGCCACCCTCTCATCTTCGTCTCTAGAAGCCCAGTAAAGTGAACAATACGAGGGGTACTATTTATATTTCGGGAACTGGCAACACTAATGTCAATAGCTAAAATCTGGCAACACCATAATAAAGTTTGACATTTTTAGCATAAACGTACTCACAACGTGTTGATGTACAAGTGCTATTTGTTTTGTTTACAGTGAGTTAAGAATATCAATTTGGCCAAAAAATGGGAATTGGATTATTTTTCACAACTTTCGACGTGGATTATCTCAACAAGTATGTGTCGATGAACTCAGTTCTTTGTATGGCGATAAAGCACCATCAAAAACTACAGTATATCGCTGGTATAGTGAATTCCATCGTGGTCGTAGTTCGGTCGCCGACGAACTCCGTAAAGGTCGTCCAAAATCGGTTGTTGCGACACAAAACATCGATGCTGTGCGTGAACTGATAATGCAAGATCGTCATGTCACATATCGTGAGATAGAGGACACCTTGGGCATTACTTCCACTTACATACATTCAATATTGCATGAACATTTGGCAGTAAAATAGATTTGTTCGCGTTGGATCCCACATAATTTGAGAATCGCTCAAAAAAAGGCTCGTGTCAATTGGTGTAGGAAATGATAAAAAGTTCGACCGTGGTGCTTCAAAAGACGTGTATAAAATCGTGACAGGTGACGAATCATGGATATATGCGTATGAGCCGGAAACAAAACAACAATCGACCATGTGGGTATTCCAAGACGAGCTAAATCCAACAAAAGTTGTTCGTCAAGCATATGGTCGCCTGTTTCTTCGGCCGAATGGGTCATGTGGTCACTGTTCCGCTTGAGCAACGTAGGAGGGTCAATTATGAGTGGTACACGACCATTTGTAAAACCAACCGCCAAAGACGAATCATTCTCCATCATGACAATACGAGCTCTCACTCATCTCGTCAAAGAGGTGAATTTTTGAGCAGTCAAAACATCGAATTAATGATTCATCCTCCGTACAATCCTGATTTGGCACCCAATGACTTCTTCTTGTTCCCGAATATCAAAGGTAAACTGCGTGGTCAACGATTTACGAGCGCCGAATAAGCAGTTGAAGCGTTCAAAAACCATGTTTTGGAGGTGTCTCAAGAGGAATGGAAAAACTGCTATGACAAATGGTTTGAACGAATGCAAAAGTGTATTGATCATCAAGGAGAATATTTTGAAAAACAATAGAGCCATTTTCATTTAAAAATGTTTGTTATTATTTGCTATTCCCGAAATATAAATAGTACCCCTCGTACCTTACATATGCTCCTTATCAATCCTACCAGAAGTCTGCAGTCTCTAATACCAAGTGACAGAAGAAACCTTGAACCTCTTAAAGCTTCCCATTCGCGATTCTGTGCACAGGCAACGTAATCACTAATAGGGGCCCTAATGGTAGCAAAAGGTACAGAAAGAATCGGTTCCGAGCCAGTAAACTGGTCTCAGGAACTTTATTCGAAAGTTTAGCGACTTGATACCCCCCAACTCATGTACCCTAGAATCGATCTGGATATGCAAAACAGCACTAGCTTGGAAGTGACAATGGGATAAGGAACAAGACTTTCAGCACAGTCAGATTGCCACTGCAGACACCGAAACTTCTGCCACACCATCTGCCTTTCACTACATAGTTCATCGCCCTTAATATCGCATAGACTTCCGCCTGAAAGACAGAGCTGTAATAGAGCGGGACACCGTTGAGTTCCACGAAAACCCCAGAACTCGATCCAATATCTGTTCTGGAGCCATCAGTGAAACTACGATGGCGCTTCCTACCAGGCCCAGTGGTAACATTAATGAGTCTCTGGAATGTTTATGCAGTAGCGCCTTTCTGTTATAGGATACGCAGTCCTTGAATCAATGAGCATAGAAAGGATAGCAGTATCCATGTCACTGCCAACAATATCTTCAAGAGAAATTTGGTTTGAACTTTCGGATAAAAAAACAAGCATCTTCATAAAAATGCAGATTATCGTGCAATATACAGTTCCTGGACTTATATAAAGCAGGAGGTTGATACTTTCTTCTTCCTGATACAAATTGTGCCCGAATGAATCAAACACCCGTATTTCTCTTATGCTCATTGTTATCGGATTAGTCACAATACTAATCAGAGCCATCGTACCATGCGAGGACGGTATTTCTCGCGAACCAGATCACTCTAAATTTCATCTCCTGCCATTCTACGAAAACCTCCCATCCTCGGCTATCAACCAGCAATCGATGTAATTAGTTTTAGCAGTGAATAAACCCCAGAAATAATCGGGTATAAGAAAGAACTTGCTTTTAGGCAGTCACAGTTCCAACCGCTTCTAACCACATGCGAGTACATTGCTTGCTTACCTGGCTTAGTGTCCCGTCCTTACCACATCATGAACATATTCATATACTCGTAGTTCCATTTGGATTTCAATTTATTTCCGTATTCGTCCAATTTCACGGCATTTCAATTTGCCACAACCAACTGATAAGGATTTAATAAGGTCGAACCACTTTTTCCGCATGCTTCTCGCACTCGTACAATTAAGCAAACAAATTTCCACAAAACTGATTCAGTTGCCCCACAAAAATGCTGAACACATCTCATTTGGTTCAACTTGAACCTTTCCCGGGCGACGGGACGCGGAGCTGGCGTGTTGTCTGGTGTGTCGGGAATGCATTTAAAGCCCCGGTCGACGCGTGGCGGGGTCGGAGTGAATGTGTGAACTGATGGGAGTGTGTGAGGGCTCGCGTGAACATGTGGGCTGGCGTGCGTGTGGCTCACCATTTGGCGCTATTTCTGCCCCCCGTTTGCTCGATTTTTGTTCGGTTTTATTCTTTATTGTTATTTGCTCAAGCGTCGTTATCTTGCTTCGGTTTATTTTCTGTTTGCGATTTCGCTTTTCCATGTTCGTCGCTGTTGTATTACAGCTGCCCCTCTCATTCTGGTTCTGGTTCGCCCTCATCGTGGGTGTGCACTTACGCGGCAACTGTAAAAGAGTGCTGCTAATTCACTACTTCCCTCGCTGGAATTGTGCGCCATAAAATGCAGAGTGCGGCACTTCGGTAGACTTTGGCAGCGAGTTCTGCGGGACATGGTGGTACAAGCAAATACACGTGTACAGCTGCGCGAAGTGTCCACACAGATAATTCGTTGGAATTCCACATTTTATTATATGAAATTCATGCAAAGCGAATCCTTTCGTATCCTTGCCAATTCTCGGTTGCATATACACACAAGCATGCACTCAGTAGCACTCTTTCCATGGCATGCCGGAACGATTGAATCGCACACTTTGTTTTTCTTCCAATGTTGCTAATATTCATACTCCTATTTAATGGGTCTTCTAGATGCTTTTTTTATGCCATAGCTCAGGAACCAGGGTTGAAGCGTCAGCTAAAATGATGTGGTGCCCTGGGTTTGCTAGATCAGGCAAATCATTCTGTACTTTATTTTCCTTCTGCCAATGGACTCCTTTCGAGTTTACTTTAATCCTTGTCGTATACGTAAAATATTGTAAAATGGGAAACAATATTGGCGGCCACCAAAAAGAGGCTCAGTGCCATAGAGGCAAATTTCGGCCCTTTGCCAGCTGTTCACTGTGGGGCGGACCAATGTTTTAATTAGCCACTTAAACAAATTCACCGAATTTTCTAAAAATCCTTAATATTCTTACATTTCGATGAGAGAAAGCAAATCTCTGTATTCAGAACTCCATTTACAACCACTGGCACACAATTTTTGAGATGTGGAATGATCCAGCAATCCTTCAATCATCCTGATAAATGTAGCTTCTTATGGTAAGCAACGGACTACATTGTTATTTCCATACCAATGGAAAATAATGGAAGGGGATGAGGGAATACTCTAATAACTTGAATGACTTCTACAACAGAGGCTCTGGACGGATTGGGAGGAAGATTTCATTGTGCAACATTCACAAAATAGAATTTGGGGGGAATGCTCAACTACTGTAGTGTTTTAGACACAGTATAGTTCGTAGTAGTTCGGCTTAAGATCTGCAAGATATCCAACGCGGGTCTATTGTTTATCACCCTAGGAGCCATAAAATCGTTCACATCAATCTTCCCTATGTCTCTGAAAGCCTTTGTCTGCAAAAAAATTCTCAAAATTCCAGCAAAAATTTATAAAACGAGAATTTAGCTAAACTGGTATAAGAATCTGGTAATGTGAGCACTCTTAGTAAGGAATCTACGCACCACCGTGAGGATTAAAATTATACAGTCACATTATTCATATATATTTTTCACCCACACAAAACTCAAGCCAGGGATTTCTTCAGCGATATTGAAGGATGTCTAAGGTCGGGATGGTACAACATCAGCACCAAGGCCTTAGTAACTAGAAACGGGAGTGGAAGAAACGCCCAACGGGACACGCACAATAACAACAAGCGGGCAGCACTCCTTATAACAGCATATGTACCGAGCAAACGCTCTCTTATCCTGCTCCACATCATCCGAGATAGATGACGAGGAACTCGAGAGAACGCCCGCTGCCGATCATCAGACGCTTTCGAGCCTCCATCGACAATGGTGACATATAGAATGGTGATATATAGACGCCAAATCTTCTGCTTTAATTACGAAGCTTGGGTTTTTGAAAGCCACTTTCGTGGTAAAACAGAACTGTGCACTTCTAAGTTTAAACGGGGGAAAGCCGTTGAAGCTAAGGACTTGGACTGCACCGTTCCAGAGAAGAGTGGGTTTTCCAAACGGCCTGCTACACCCCACTAATTAGTATTCATCATTGTAAACGTAAGACTAGAACGTAAGTCTAATTTATTTTGTGCCTCCTTAAAAGTGAAACTAAACGCTGGAAATCCTACTATACCCAATAATTAATAATTATGTATACGACTCCTGGCAGAACCCGGCGGAAATAGTCGTTATCACTTAGTTGATCACTTAGTTAGAAAATGCTCTAGATTGCATCCCGCTGATAAGGACATAGAACCAGGCATATTGAAGCATAATTGAAATATATGTATTACTGGATTGAACCAGAACCACGCTAAACCCACTGAATAAGTGTGCTCGTAAAGTAAAGATTTATATTCGCACGATATTTGGTCTACTTTGATCAATTATTATGTAGGAAGAGGATGTAATGAGACTTTTGTTGGTTCTTAAGGGCTCTTCGGTGTGTGTAACAGTGTGGGAATATTTAATTTGCAAAGGAACGATTAAATTAAATAAGAAATTTTGATTGTTCGGATCATTGTGAAAGGATGTGGTCAAGTTACACCACCATGTAAAGAAATTCCACGGAGCTGACGATTTGTATGGGACGAGTCCACAGAGTTATAAATAACTGAACAAGTATTTTCAATTGTTTTAAATTTGAATGCCGATATTTCGTTTGTCTTGGCTTACCGGGAATTGTCAGCTTCAGTGTTACACCCACATTGCTAATTCCAAAGCGCTCATTTCGAAACTAAAGGATCCGCAAAAACGCCTCAGTCCCAAAAGACGTTTACTGCAATGCCTGTTTTTAGGTCTGAGAGCGTTTCCAGTGCTGAGAAATGCGAGAGGAAGGATACATTTGTGAAGTTATTATAATTCAAATCCAAAATGTGCAGCTGGTTGGCAATATTCAAGAGAATCAGGTTAGCATCCTTTCAATTTGTCCATAAGCAAGCGAACGGCTCCTGTTGATAACGATGCGGACCAGTATTTTTATACCATTTACCTTTGAAAAAGGTAAAAAGGATATACTAAGTTTATGCAGTTGAACGGGTTTTCAACTACCAGAAGGAGGCTTGGCAGGTGTGGACATATACTCATATATATAGAGAAATGATCAGAATCACTTTCTGAGCTATTTTAAGTTGGTCCGTCCGTCTGTCTGTCTGTGACGACTTTTTCTCAGACCGTTAGAGATAACTTAATGAAACAAAAGTATAGCCTGGGGAAAGATACAGAACCAGGTTGCTATATGAGCCGATTTGGACAAAGACCACGCCTACCTCCTATATATACAACTTTGTTCACCTTTTTTAAAATGTGTATAACTTCGGTACCATTGATGGAATAGTGACTGTAGTTGGTAGTTATGTATATGTGGGTCCAATTAAACCCTATGCAAAATGTGGGCGGTATATATTAACTGTCACACAAGTGCACCCTGATACTGGTGTTTCTTCGAAAGCAATGAGCATCATGAACAGTTTTGTGAATGATATCTTTGAACGTATTGCGGCTGAGCTGTCCCGATTGGCGCAGTACAATAAGAAATCGACCATTGCCAGTCGCGAGATCCAAACTGCTGTTCGACTTTTGTTGCCTGGTGAGTTGGCTAAACATGCTGTGAGCGAGGACACAAAAGCAGTAACAAAATACAGAAGCTCAAAGTAAATAAGTATGAGGACAACAATGCCGACGAATGACGACAACGACAACAATCAAGGAATAAACTACATTTGTGAACAAATATTCACAACTGAAGATCTATTAGAGATTTATTTAACGAAATTTTATGAGAAGCAACATGTGAACATTATAAAGCCAACTGCAAGAAATGGGGTTCGATGAGAGGACACGCCCCCTTTCGATATAAGGAAGTTTCGGGTCTAAAATTAGAATTAGCCCACCTAAGCTCGTATTTGTTCTTTGGGAATAAACATTGCCAGTAATGTAAATTGGGTCCATAAGAGTGTGTGTGGAAAATACGTACTACTGCGCTCAAACTGAGGCCTCGTATAAGTGTACTGCAGCTACACCTGTATATCTGGAAATAAGCTTCCAGTAGCTATGCGGATCACTCCATCTGGAATATGAATTCGCCATCTTTCCCTCATAAATAAATTAAAGTTGGCATATTTTCGGTAATTGGAGAAGCTCACTCAGCGATTTGAAGAGAAGCCTATTGTAAAACTTCCTTCTAATGAAAAAAACCGAATTTACTTGCCATCTTCAGCCAAAGTGTTCATGGGAGTAAAATGACTGAGGGCCGCATCTGGTACTTTTGGTAAACGAGCTTTGGCAAACTATACAATTAGTTTTAGCAATCTGAGGTACCACTCCTCTTAGAAGAAATCTTCCTAATACTCCAGAAAAATCTTATTGTCAGCTAATCAAACAGCAGCGTTGCAATCCTATTCCATTAGATCCAAATTAGTCACTCAATCAGATTTGCACTTCAGTAGCGCGTATCTTGGGGTTGTGGCCAGAAATCTCACTTCGAACAGTGCTCATTTAATGAACGGGGCCCAAGTCCAACCCGATTGGACTTGGGCCCCGTTCAAAGAGTAATATTTGCATTAAGTAATTTCTTCCCAAGCACCTTCTTATGAGTATAACATTCTTGCTGAAACAGACATCCTAGAAACCGGATTTGGGTCCAGATATTTCCTTGGCCAGCCCACCTGTAATGTGAACACTTAATCTGAAGATTCCGCAATGAAGTGGAAAATACCTTGATTAATGTTCCAGCAAACTGACCTGCAGTGACCCACACAAGCTTCAAAACTGTTGTCCTTTCTCTAACATACCCACTGAAGGCATCTTGAGTCCCTGAACTCGAGCTACCAGTATCATTTAGCAATACAGATTGGCAGATAAGATATTTACAGTCATAATGTCCGACTTCTTCTACGAACATGAATGGAAACAAGTATTTTGAATCTATAATCACATTTCCAGCAAATTAGTGTTTCCGACAAAAACAATGAAACATTCTCCGCATCCTATTTAAAATAAAATTTTATTTTGAAATATTTTTGTACTAAAAACATATAAAGACGAATGGGGAAAAACTCGGTAAATGAACTTCGAATGCTTAAATAAGAAAGACGATGCCGTCGGCCACCATTATCTGATTATCCTCCGTCATGCGATGCAGAGCAGCATCAATTTCTGCGGCGGAAAAGGGCTCCGTGTTATTTTCGTTGATTGCAGCAGTAATGCGTGTCAGCGAGAGGCTCTGCTCCCGGGCATCGCGGAAGAATCTCTGCAAACTGTTCTTGAACACACCTAAACGCGGAGCGGTAATGGAAGCAGCGGTTGTAGCACTGCCAGATTCTGCACTATCGGCGGAAGCTGCAGCTTTTTGCGCCCTCAGAGAGCGGCGAGTTTCGCGTATTGTTAAATCGCCGACATCTGGCTGCGGCGCTTCCACATCTTCATCGGAGTCATAGGAAGCGGCTGCCGAATCCTGAGTCGGCTCTGTGCGGGTTCTCTTGCTTCTACGCGTTGGCGACGTCTGTGAGTCACCGATTTCAGCATCCTCATCTGACGATGCGTTGCCATCACGACGGCGCTTGCTCGGCTTCTCCTTCTCGAGCACCTTCTTGAAGTAGGCAAACTGCACCAGTTCGATGGCAGCTTGGGCGTCATCGACGGTAACCGTCTTGGACAGCCGCGAGCGCGCATGTGCTGTTGCCAAACGTATAAGCGTCTCGAGGGTACGCGCCGTAACCGGCTGAGTGCGTGCTATGTCCGACTGAACGCTCTCCTGCGAACGCAAACGGGAATACTCGTTCGAAATGACCTCACATGCTGGTTCACTTAGTTTAGGTTTCATGCATTTGGCTATGTAAATGTACTTCCGCATAAATTCAACGGAGAGAATTTTATCCTGTCGCTTGCGCGATTTACCATGCAGCAGCGCGTCGTAGCGCTCGTAGACCTCTGTGTCTTTTTTCTGAAAAATAAGAACGTTTAATATAAATTTGAAATAAAAGTTTAGTGGCGGTAAAGTCACCTCATCAGATTTGGAAGAAAATGATAGTGAATCTGCGTAAGAATTGCCCATGGAGATTGGCTCGCCATCAGCCTCCTTTGGGTTTCTGTAAGACAAATTTTGATTTAAATTTAATTTGTATTATTCGGATACAAATCCATCACTAGAACCCCTTTTACCTGTAACGATGCATGCGCACCACATGATCCGAAATCATTTGATCGACGTCGCTATCGATAACGTCCAACATGACGAAGAGAAGATCAAAACGGGAAAGCAACGAGTCCTGCAGTCCAATGTTCTCCATGGGAGTTTTGTACTGATCGTACTAAACAGCAAAATAGAATGAGGCTAAGTAAAATCCGAAGTGAAAATTACAAATTAGTCTTACTCTTCCGTAGACTGGGTTAGCAGCGGCGAGAACAGAACAGCGCGCATTCAGGGACGCATGAATGCCTGCCTTGGAAATGGTCACACGGCCTTGTTCCATGACCTCGTGTATAGCGGTACGATCGATGTCGCTCATTTTATCGAATTCATCAATGCAAACCACTCCACGGTCGGCGAGTACCATAGCTCCAGCTTCCAGGCGCCGCTCGCCAGTTTCCTGATCCGTGGTAACAGCAGCCGTTAGACCGACACCCGTGGATCCTCGTCCTGTAGTGGCAATGGCACGCGGAGCTGTGTTCAAGACGTAGCGCAGCAACTGTGATTTAGCCACACTGGGATCGCCGATTAGTAATACATTTATGTCGCCACGCAACCGTGTGCCGTTCGGCAGCACTTTCTCCACACCTCCCAGCAACAAGTAAAGAATTGCCCTCTTCACATATGTGTGACCGTGTATGGATGGCGCTAAACTCTTAGCCAACAATGCGAATATATCATTGTTTTTGGCCAGCTTTTTACAGAGTATGATATCTGGCCGCGTTATGTCCATGTTGTTCTCCTTGCTCAGCAAAGAAATGTTGTTGGCTAACAAAACAGTTCGAAAAGTGGCCGATGTGTAGCCGCCATACTTGCCCGGCAGACAGCGGTAGTTGCCTACGATCTGCACACGGTCACCGGGTTTACAGCAGTCGACGAGATCATCGTCGCACACGATATCAACTGAACGAGGCAATTGGCCAGCCGGCGCCTTCTCTGGCATCTCTTGAATTGTCAGTGTTTGATGGTCTTTGTACACAGATAAGCCAAACTCTGTTTCCAGCAGATTTCCTTCGTCATCCTTGGTGGGATACATGGCACTAGTCGGTATCGCATCAAAGGAAGTCAAATCAGTATATTTGCGCTCCAACACTTTCTTAGTAACTGCACAAAAATGCACACTACGCACGACCTTCGGATGAATGAGCGACACTCTTGTGACTATGCCCTCCAAGCACACCAGATTGCCCAAGTATCTTTAAAAATAGAAATTATTAAATAGTTCATTATTAAAACTCGTTAACACTTACATGGATGTAAGCGAACGCGGGGTAACATGACGATTGCCGAAGCAACCCTCAAAGCCCACAAAAAATTCCTCGTGCTCCTTGGCGTAACTGGGGTCCACTGTAGAAACATATTCTTTCAGCGCTCGCCCAAATGCCAACTGCTCATCCGAAGCGTTATTTAACAGCGCAAGCGCTCGCTGAGAGTTTTTTCGTTTTATATCGTTTATGTTCACTATCAAGCGCTGACTCTTCTCCGATATCATATCCTTAACGTGGCCTGCGTAGATGCCTTGATCTTCCTCATCGTCCAGAAAGTCCGCATACTCCCGCTGTATTTCCCGGATGTATTGGTCGGTGTTACTCATACTTTATCTGATTATTTCAAGTAATAAACAACAAACAAATTCACTCAATCTTAAAAACAAATTAATAATTATTGCAGCACAACGAAACAGCACGCAAGAAACCCATAGAAAGCCAGTTGAGATTGTTTATGGCGGGAAACCATTCAGAATGAAGTTGGTGCTGATCGAATTTATTTACAGCGGTTAAGTAATTACTCTTTGACAGCGGCGTTGCCATATGACAGGGGTTTACATATATCGTATTAACTTAATTTATATATAACATTTATATCCCATATTAGTCCTAACTAACTAATCCGAACTAGCATTACTGTACACTTATGTGGCATATATAAAGGAACAATCGCATTTATAAATGCAGATGGTTGCCATTGGTATGCGCCTCTGACAGTTTAAGAAATCGAACTTAGTTAATGTGAGATTATTTGGCATATTAAGGCATAGCTCATTCGAATCAGCCAATTTTGATGTACGGGTAAGTCGATCTATATTAGTTTGTCTGGACTAATATGACTTATAAACGTACGAATTGATAAATAATTAAGTAGAGCATTTAAGATGGGAAAAAATATGATGAGTGTAAATTAAGATTCCGCATGTTTCATATCAACATGTCTATAACCAAATGACCAATATGATATGTAAATATACCATTATTATATGTATTATAATAAATTTTAATAAAAATATTACATATTAATGTTTCATACAGTGAGAGATTTTTCAATGCACTTTATGTTTCTACGTTGAAAGTGTTTAATTAATAATATATCTTATCAGCGAGCTGATAGTCCTGATAGCTAGTGCTCCTAAATATTGTATGTAGGATTTCTCATGGTAATAAATAAACAAAATAAAATAAATAATAAATTGGGTTTTGTAACGAGTTCAAGGTCCAAAAATAAAAATTATTTTTATTATTATTTAATTAAAAAGTTCCCAATATTTCGGTTTCCTCCGGAAACCATCCTCAGGGTAATTTTCTGATCTGTCAACTTAAATGTAAATTACAGACTCTGTAATTTTCCTACTAATAAAACATATTTAGCAACTTTAATTTGAATATCCTCATAAATAATAACAGAAAATGTCAGATAAGAAAAATTCATCAGAAATAATAATTTCTATCTTAACTTAACAGATCAGAAAATTACCCTGAGGATGGTTTCCGGAGGAAACCGAAATATTGGGAAATTTTTAATTAAATAATAATAAAAACAATTTTTATTTTTGGAACTTGAACTCGTTACAAAAACCAATTTTTTAAATTTCAACCGGAGGTCGAAAATCGTTTAAACATATTTAAAATAAATAATAATATATCTTAATTAATATATATTTTTTTGAGAAATTATTTTTACCGGATAGAAATTATTATTTCTGATCAATTTTTCTTATCTGACATTTTCTGTTATTATTTATGAGGATATTCAAATTAAAGTTGCTAAATATGTTTCATTAGTAGGAAAATGTAATTTTTTTCGTCTATCTCTTAGGAATTATTCATATTTGCGTATTCCACAAAATGAGTAATTACACCTTATCTGACGCTAAAGTTCATTTCGAAATAAGAATTCTTTGTGTGTAATTGGTATCTTTAATAGAAGTGGTTACCTTTGCTATATCAATAATAAAAATTATACAGTGAAAAATAACTGTAGCCACTTTATAATTAACTTTTTAAACACGCAATAATTTTAAGATTCCAATTTGCAAGATCATAAAAAAAAAGGGAAAGTGCCCTCAGCAAGCATCTTGTCACTTACGAAATATATGTCAAAATAGATTTCTTCTTATTCAATTGTTTTTTACATTGGTTTATATATTTTCCCAATAATCATATATCAAGTATCCAATTTTTAGTTTTTCTTCTATTGCAGAAGAAAAATCAACCAAATGAAAAAAAATTGTAACTCATCTGAATACGATTTTTCACTAACTGCGGAGGGGTTATCCTGATCTATGCTAACATCTTCTGGTCATGCTTTCATTAATAAACGATTATGTTTAAAACTTGACATGTGATTAATTTCTTCCATGCTTCAAATCAACATTAAGCATTGCAAAATATCGTATACGTACTGATTATTCAAAAAGCTAATTTGGATATGAAATTTTTTTGAAAAACTTTTCAACAGACGCATTCAGAAATTGGATATTTTCTTATTCACCTATAAATATATTCTAAGAAATTTGCTATTCCATTAAAAAAACAAAAACTCATTTTAAAAAATAAAGTGCACCAATCTGGCAGCATTGCGTGGCAGACGTCAGTTGTGAAGGTTTCAGCTGGTTGACAATTGGTCATTGGTCCCGTTCCGAGTGCTCCCCTCGTATTGTAAAAGTATTGATAAGCACACGAAACTTCAGTTTTTAATTAAAACTGATGTGGAAAATCTTTTAAATTAATTAACTAAATGCAAATCCAGTTAATACATAAATCATAAGAACAAAATGGCCTGCAATTACGAGGAAATGAGTTGGACGGGTAAGAATCGGTCACGAAGTGAGCTACAAAACATGAAGGTGGATTTTTCCCCTGTTTCGAACTGCGGTTGACATGACAGCGGTGGCATTACACTCTGCTGCTCAATTGTGCTGGCGGATGTGTGAATTATAATTTTATGGCGCATGGGTACCGCAACATGTGTTCCCATTTTCAATGCATAAGATTGTTGAAAAATGATGACTGGGCTTTTTTTGCTTTTAGATGTGCGAGACCAATTCCGCAAATGGCGAGAAGACAATGAACGGCGCAGCGAAGATATTATTCACTTGTGGGTGGCCGTGCTCGAGGATAAGGTGCAGAAGACGGGCAACGAAAGCCACCTCATACTAGAACAAGTGATTTTGGCTGCTTTGGATACGGGGCGCATCGATATAGCGACTATTTGTACAAAGCAGCTCAGCGCCGAGTTTCCAGGCAGCATGCGCGTTATGAAGTTCAAAGCGATGCGACTGGAAGCGCTTGAACGCTTTGACGAGGCTATCGATGTACTAGATGCGATCATTGCCAAAGATGAGACAAACGCGGCTGCTAGAAAGCGTAAAATCGCCATTCTTAAGACCAGAGGGCGTCGTCTGGAAGCAATTAAGGAATTAACCGATTATCTGAAGAAGTATGTTGCAAATTTGTGTTTGAAGGGGTTTGTGCCAATTTACAGTTTATCGATTTGAGCAGATTCATGTCTGACGTAGAAGCCTGGCATGAGCTTTGCAATTTGTATCTGGCGGAAGGTGATTACGGCAAGGCCGCTTATTGCATGGAGGAAGTGCTGCTGCATAATCCACATAGTCATCTAATTCATCAAAGAATAGCAGAGATCCGCTACACAATGGTTTGTATAGTTTCGAGTGATTTTGGTGCTCACAAATTGCGTGCATACACTAATACTCTGACTTTTACAGGGCGGCATGGAGAATATTGAAATCGCACGGACGTATTATTCGCATGCCATCAAGTTAAATCCAAACAATTTGCGAGCTCTATATGGCATTTATCTGGTGAGTTAAATTGAGTGGCTTTCTTCCAGCGTGGTGATTTCGCCTTGTCTGACATGCAATTTTCTGTTTTAGTGTTGCACCCACATTGCTAATTCCAAAGCGCTGGCTTCGAAACGAAAGGATGCACAAAAAACGGCTCAATGGGCACTGGAACAGGTAACCGTACTCACCACGAACGTTTCGAAAATAGAGAACAACGATAAGCTAATAGCGGCATTAGAGACCAACTTCGGCAATTTGGATATCAAATCCAATTGACCCAAATGACCGGCGAATTAACATTTCTACGTACATAAATCGGTTTATATATACTACCGCTATATACAATGCTGCTAGTTCTCAATATGCCCCAACATATTGCGTAACTTCCCATTTTTTCAATTGCATTTATTTTGCTTTTGGAACTGGATTAACATTTAGTTTAAGATGTGCCTAACAAGTGCGTAGGATTTATATTTGTATGTGTTGGTTCTCTCAATTGGTATTTGAATTTATAATTTCTCAATTTGAATTTATAAATTTCGTGTATTTTATGTTTAGTTACGAAGCAAAACCTTTTCTGTGCAGTAATGTAATTTTTAGAGTATATAAATTAAATTCCAAAGGCGTCTACTGCAATTCCTGTTTTCATATAAGTTTATTTGAGAAGCTCTACGAGTACACTTGTCGAAGATGAACCAAAATGTGTTGCAATAAACTTATGTAATTACGAGTAATGCGAGACTTAAATTTATTCTATAGAACTATGACTAGCGTAAAGTAATCTTCAACTGCTTGGGAAATTTGAAGAACGATGTTAGTTTTCGGCGGCAAATCTTTCCGAAACTTATTTTCGGCAGGTCCATTAGATGCGCCTCGGTAACTAGCACGCCGTCGAATCGTTTTAATTGCGGCAACACTCTCAGCACCTGCTGACGATAGGCATGCTCGTCCTCTTCGGTAACGCCGTTGAGTAGGGTGTACCCCACCGGATTGCACATCATCGAAAGGTGCCTGAGGTTGGGACACTGTGCTCGCAGCTTGTGCAGCCAGTCATTGGTGTTGACAATGTTGCAGTTGTTCAACCTAAGGTGGATAAAAACGTAATGAACTATTTCCTAATTTGTGAAAATGAGTTGTCTTACCAGAGTTCACGCAAACCCGTGAGCCGCGGCAAAGTGTCGCAATTCAGATTGAAGTTGCGATCGAGTACGAGCGTTTCCAGTGCTGAGAAATGCGAGAGGAAGGATAAATTTGTGAAGTTATTATAACTCAGGTCCAAAATGTGCAGCTGGTTGGCAATATTCAAGAGGATCAGGTTTGGCATCCTTTCCATTTGTCCATAAGCAAGCGAAAGGCTCTTGTTGATAACGATGCGGACCACTATTTTCTTCTTATCATAAATGTTTTTGACTCTGCAAATGGAAAATAAGGTGATTTTAGATACTGTCCCAAATAAGGATTAACCATAAGTTTAATCTCTAAAAAAGAATGGATTGTAATCGGCTCTCACTGAAAATTAGCAGAACTATTGAAAGTGACTCATTCTCAGAGAGAAAATATCTTAAAGCAGCTGCGTTGCTCTCATCCTGTTTAAATAGGGCGATGACGTCATCGCTGGTCTTATACCACTTCTATCGTTTGATTCATAACTTCAACTATTTCTGAGTACTGTAAGTTATTATAATCTCTGGTACTCTCATCCCGTTTAAATAGGGCGATGACGTCATCGCTAGTCTTATACCACTTCTATCGTTTGATTCATAACTTCAACTATTTCTGAGTACTGTCAGTTATTATAATCTCTGGAACTGTGTTCTCCCCGATTGAATTTCTGTGAGAGCGGATCGCAATATGGATGTGAAACTTCCACTTATTATAAATATATTCTTTAGCTTACAATTTTTTAGTTGACATTTCTGCAAGTTGAATAGTTCTTGGCTGGGACGATTCTTAACGAAATTTCAATTGCCTATTTTGAAAATTCGAAAGATGAAGTATTCCCGCCAAGCGAACAGCGCCTAATGATTCAAGATCTCTGCAAAATGTGTCCCAAGTTCGTCCGATCGTTCTGCAATGTTTTTATCTGCTTGTCTACAGCTCCTTTTTTTCTTTCTCTTTCCCTCTCTCTCTATTTACCACTCATCTCTTTATGCTTTTTATCATAAATTTTCATTTAATTTTTTAAGCCTATGAAACAGCTTATTTGGGGGTTGATTTACTGCGTGCTCTCAGGCAAAACACTTGAAACGGCCATTAAAATCTCAAAGCAACTTAAGGAAAAAGAGCTGGTCTCAAATAATCGGCATTAAATCCCTTTCATCTCTAATAAACAATAAAACAATTCAAAGAACATCAAGATATGAGTTAATGATTGGCCTTTCAGAAGAAAGGATTAATTACGAAACACAAACAAACATGTTTTATTGTGAATAAAGGTTCGTACAGTGTCCTTGAGCAGAAAACAACATCATGTTTTATAGTAAGGAAATTAAGTTCTGTCATATTTTTAGCGTAAATTTATTGTAACAGGTCCTCATAATCAGTCTACTTAAGAATGGGCTTTTCCAAAGAAGGCTGTCACTGTATCCTAAACCAAAAAAACAAACCCAACCTGAATCAGTTTTCAATTAGTGGAATCATTTTCTTCCATAACTTCAAGAAACATTCGTTCCACTTTGATCGGAGATATTTCGTAGAATTAGACATTCTGTCGTTTGTAATTCCATCACTGATTAAATTATATTTGTTGACTGTACGAGTACTTTCTTCAACAATCCTGGAAATTCTGTCAGGGTTTCGTATATTATATGTAGCATATTTATAAATACTAACATATTTATTATTATATATGATTCGATCTCAAAACAATCAATATAAAAGACTTGGTGAGATTCATCCTAGTTTCAAAATGGCTGGAGTAAGGCTCCACACAGATTTTCAGGAACAAGTTATCCTCTAACTTGTGATTATAGTGGGCCTGCGCAAGGGCTAAGTGAGTCTTCTGGCCGAGTATCTGTGCCCTTGAGAGCCACTTAAACCTACCTACCTATATGGTATACATTATAGATGCAAATCCATTGTGGCGTCCCCTAACTTGGGGCCTCATATTCGGGCTACGCGAGGGTTAAGTCTGTCTTCTGGCCGAGTATCTGTGCTTTTGACAGCCACTAAAACCTACCTACCTATATGGTATAAATTATAGATGCAAATCCATTGTGGCGTCCCCTAACTTGGGGCATCATATTCGGGCTACGCGAGGGTTAAGTCTGTCTTCTGGCCGAGTATCTGTGCTTTTGACAGCCACTTAAACCTACCTAACTAATCTACCTACCTACCTATATTGTATCATAGAATATTTATAGAAGCAAATCCATTGTGGCAAATCTATTCTGGTTCCATGGAATTTGAAGAGTACGGAATAGTGCTGCTCTACACAATTGAAAGCTCGGAATCTCAGTAATGCAAAATTTGAGCCTTACCTAAACTAGGCAGCTGACTAGAAATTGACGTTTAACCATAGAGTAAAGAAGTAAGAGTCACAATCTGAAATGTCACTCATTTTTCGATATAGAAGAGATCGGTCGGAGCAATAACCAGAGTGGCGCTGCGATATGAATATGAGAACTATTGAGTAATTGGCGGTATTAGCAGCGCCACCATACAAAATGTTTGTTGTTCGAGAATGTGACTCTTATTTCTTTACTCTATGGTTTAACATAAGGTCGACCCCTCAATAGGATATTAGGATTATTATTATATGAGGATATATGTTATATCTAGGATATTATATATTAGGATATATAATATATATATCGTAAAATCAGCAATGAATCGTAGAAAGCTATAAAACCAAAGTAGCTTTAGAATACTATTGCACCAATCCATACATACGAGTAGATGAGAGAGTACTCTTCATCGTCCCTACTGGCTATTTCCTACGCGTTTTGGAGTTAAGAAATCTGTCGAAATTATTTCTAATAATGCAGTTCATTCCGTCAAAGGCTGGAATCAACGGACTAAATTGTGTCTCCCACTTTTCTTTAAGTATTCTTCGCAGAAGTGTTTCTTCCCCTGGGTGAGTTATGATTTTAATTGAAATGCTCTTTTAGAGTTATAAAAAGGAGAACTTTATTTATTAATTTTTTTATTTTTTTTTTTTTGTAGAATCAATAATTTTTTTGTTAATAAATTTAGTTTAGATTTTACATTATAATTATAAAGAATGAGTGTGGTGTTTCCAACGTAACATAGTCAGTAATTTGAAATAGGCGGAGTTGATAGTGAGATAGTGGAGGATGATTCTTATTTTAATTGATGTGTCGGCGTTAGAAATAATAATTTTAATGATCGGTCGTATATGTAAGTATGAGACTGCATTGAGAACACATCCATCCCATCCATCGTACGGGTGTGGTGAAAAGCAAAGCAAATCGGCACAGGCAGACGCAGTGAGCCACTGCACACGATTGCTCTCGGTTGGCGATAAGGTTGTTTGTCTAAAATGAACGCACCGAAGCAGAGTTGCAAGAAGTGAGCTGAGCGTTGGCGGGGGCAACGACTGTAATCTGCATATACTGCTGGCTGCGCCGACCGCTGGCTACGTGCGTAAATAGCATGCGTTATCAATTGGTGGAGGAGCTCTGATACGACTTTTTTCTGCGTTTGAGTCGGAAGAGATCCTTGAAACTGAGCGTTGGCGAGGTCTTGCGATTGTTCGGAGTTTGTTGATCGGAAGCGCTGTTGCCGTTGCCAGTCGAGCAGGAGGCGGAGGAGCGCAAGCGGCCGTTCTTAAGATCGCCTACCGTGGTAGTGGTGCGCATGTAATGAGCGGTCCGTGAAATCCCGTCCAGATACTCGAGATTCGGCAACATGTTTAGTATGTACTCACGATAATCGGCCGCCGGTGAGGGGGGCATGGAAATATTCATGGCACAATGGGCGGTCAAGGTGCAGTAGTTGAAGTGGTTATTAATGCCCGGATTGCCCATTATCGAGAGTTGCTCCAGCAAGGGGCAGTGATTTTGTATGCGCTGTACCCACTCACTAACATTCGAAATATCACAATTGTTTATCCTGAAAAAAAAGAAATAGTGTTGAGGGTTGATTGAGTCCTTGCTAAGTGTTCAGTTAGTAAAAATACCCACCATAAAATCTTCAAGTTCGGTAGGAAGGGCAGAGTGTACACCTCTAAACGGTCGTTGCGATCGAGGATCAGCGTGTGTAATTCCTCGAAAAACGTTAGAAACGAGAGATTCTGAAAGTTGTTGTAGCTCAGGTCCAAGCACTTCGTTTGCGAGGCAAACTTTTCCGCTATTCGACGCGGAATTGTGCGCAGATTTTCATAGGCCAAGGAGATGCGTCCATTTTCCTCCACAATGTTGTCGCCGAAGGACTCGTCGCTGGCGAAACTGCTGGAACTGTTGCCGCTGGTCGAGTACGAGTTGGTCGACATAATTTTATAGTAATCGCATATGCCCGTTGCACAGACGTCGTTGTAGTCCTCGAGGGGCAACGTTTCATAGGACTGAAGATTTGCGCAATTTTTCAATATGTTATAAAGTGAAGAATTACTGGAAAAATACAAGAATACGTAAATGGGTCAAAGCGATTAGTTATTTAAAGCAAATGCATATTATGTGTGGGGAGAGATTAAGAATGGTTCAAGGCCTCGACAGTAAACAGTCAGGTAGAAAAACAACGTTCTATATTGATTAAAATGAAGAGCGTTGAATGTCACATGGCGAAGGTGGAGTGTCTGTCTTAAACTGGTGATATTTATTCATGGAAAGCACACATAGTTGCAACATTTCCCCTTCCTCGGGTGTTGGTTGTGTGGTAGAATCAACTTGTTAGGGGGGCCAAGGAATATTGCCTCAGCCAAGAATTTCCTCCACCCATTAGCCGTATCTCTTATTTACTCTGCCCAACTTCCTCCCCTGTCTTACTCACCTATTGTCAATGTTTGCGATTCCACTATTATCGGACATATTCAAGCCACCGGAGAGAGTATCGCGATGCACAATTGTAGGAGTTCCCAAATAGTCCGCTTACTTTTCAATATTTGCTTAAAATTCCGTCCACTCCGGCATGTCAGCAATGATTGTTCCGTTTGTATAGCGCTGCGGGCTCTATTATGATTTTGATAATTAGTTCTTGAGTGCCCAATTTCACTTTCTGTTGATGATGGCGTTGATGCTGCTGCTGCTCGACGACGGGAGTGCTGCGCCGAGATTTGTGGCGGTTTGAATTTGCTGTCCGGCACGGATCACCAAGCAATGAAATTTGAAATGCAGTCCGAATCGAAATGCGCTCTGCTCTTATCACCAGCGATGTGTTCGTTCGGCTTAATTGTTTCTATATATGTGCGAGCAAGTGTTCGATGTGTTGTTGTTCTCCCGCCGAGTCGGACGGTATTGTCACTCCATATCAGAAGTGCAGTTGATACTTGTTCGCAGGCAGCTGAAAATAAACTGGAAAGGCAATCAACAATTCGGGCCGCGATGAGTGAGAACGAGAAGTCATCTGCGGACATAATTATTTACTTTTGTTGTTCTTGCTGTTTTCAACTTTTTTCTTATTGTTGTTGTTGTTGGTATTGTTTTTAACATGATTATAATTTAGTACGGGTTTATGTACACATGTACGGATTTGATCCTATTTTCGTATGTATGCTCACGTACACGCACATGCCCGCGACTACGTGGAAGAGTGTCAGATATATATATAGAGAAAGAGAGAGATAGTGGGAAAGAAAAGTGCGTGAGGGTTCCGCATTCTTCTTATCTACTTTGCGCCTTCCTTATCAATGTTGGACTTCAGAGGCAGACACCGGTGGTGAGGAAGATTTCGTGCTACCTTTCGGGCCATAAAACCATAAATTAAGATATAGTCCAATAAAATGTAGTTCAGATTTAGGTAGGATTGATTTTCTTTGGAATTCTACCTGCGGAAGTTCTCTAGAAATTTGTTTATATATTATTAGCAAGGTTCAACAAATTTACGACCTCCCTTAATGATCGCGGAAAGTTTCTATTTAATTTTTGTTGTTGTTGTTTTTGTAGATGGAACTTGTTTATTATTGAATATTTATATTTTGTTGCGGTAGTTGATAAATTTTTTTACTATTATTTAATTTTGTTGGAATTTTGTTTATTTTTCTGTGTTCTATTTATAGAATTTTGTTACTAAATTTTTTTTTTGTATTTGTCAATTTTCTTTAGTTTAGCTACATGAGGAAGTTTGCACTAAGGGTACGATCATCTGCCATATAAACCAGTATCGATGGCCGTTTTAGTAAGACCACTGCTTCTCTCTTATGGACGATATAATGGCAATAAGATCCACTCTATGTCTTATACAAAATGTCTATGATATAATGACAATAACTCCAGTCTATGTTCTCTACAAAATGTCTCCATGATATTTCGACAATAACTCCACTCTATTATCTATACAAAATGTTAACGGCATATATCCACTGTCCCGCCCACTATTCACGCATATTCCTACAATGAATTATATACAAGAACCTCAAATTTAAAGCAATGGATTCCAGTGGCAACATAAAGTAGCACACACAAATTGGGGGTTGGGAATTTCAGTGGTTTGGCCACTATTGAATTGACTGGGCAGAGTCAATAAGAGATTTATCAATATTGCATTGTTGCATATCAATTGTTGCATTATTGCAGATATGTTAGGTTAGGTTAACTTGGCTGGCTTAAAGCCACACATAGACCGATTGGTCCCTAGCTATACCAGATTGGGTCTGACCTTTATGCAGATTTCCAGTAGACATCTCGTAGGATGTATTGCAGATGTAGAAACTGTAAATTTTTGCGGCAAATACGAGCCTTATATCCCAAACACCACGCCCATCTACATATAGAAATTTGCAATATGATATAAAAGAAATATCATATCTGGGATATTTTGTATTAAGCGGTGATAGTGCTATATTCCATATTTGTAGTGTTGGTTGGATCTTCAGTTTGGTTGATGGTTTAACTCAAGCACTCATATATTTCTGAGGGCATGGTGCTATTCATTATCATACGGTATAGGGCATTTCGCAGTCGGTACAGTCTCACTTCGGCCTTCTGTACCGTTTTTTGTCACGTTTTTTGTCACGTTTTTTAATTTTTGCTCAGTGTTTGTGCAATAATCTCGGAATTGCTGCTTTATTTTACTTGCTCCAATGTTATCATTTGACAAAAATTCGACCTATTGACACCTACACAATTACCGATGAGTGATGATACATCGATTTCGGTGACTTTGTAACAGCGACCTTTCAGTCACCTGTACGGCGAATACCCACTTTTGTTTTCAAATGGTGATCCTCGTTGCTACCCAAATATCTGTTAGAAACCGGTGACATAGGGAACTTCTTAAACTACCAGACAATTAATGCATTCTAAGAGATGTTCCTGCTTTGACTCTCCTTTTATATAATCGAGTTAAAAGAAGCCAGTGACTGTATCGCTGCTAAAATGACTGCTTGCTTGGAAGTAACTGTCACTGCGGATAACTTTCCCATTTTGCTTAACTATCCCGAACTGGGTACTTGTATTTCTCTAACTTATCTCATTTCGCAAATCTGACAACATTCCCGACTGTATATCGAGTTAGACAAAGTGGCAGACCATTCTAATAGAAAACACATGCTTTGAGTCTTGCAGGATTCAGTTTATGAAGTTTTAAAGATCTGGAAGTAAGCAGAACATGGAACCAATACTTTCCCTGGAGATTAGGAGTAGATAGATAGATAGATAGATAGATATATTTAAGGATGTTATACACTGCGACCTGAAAGATCTATTGTGATGCCCCTATTTATTTGAAAGTTGAGGATAGTCTCAACAGATTAGGAGTATGTCGCAATTTACAGAGTGGTGCAGCTTCAACTTTAAAACATGTTTCATGATATACTACAATAGAAAAGCATCTCACAATTTTTGGAGAACCACTTACGTGTAAGAAAAAATATACAAGTATACATTCAAATAGTACGGGTGGATTTGCTGCAGTGTTGAACGATGTAATTCCACGAAATGGACGTTGAAGAAAAACAAATTGTAGCTGCAGAACCAGTTCGAACATCATTTTTGGGAAAGCTGCGAAAGTGTTTGAATTATATTCATTGACATACAAAATTTCACGTTTTTATTCCGAGATCCAACCACTGAGTCTGATTGCCTAGGAATTGTGGGAATTTGTAATAAAAATGAACTATATCAAAAATGAAAAGTCAACTAACATTGGCTGTGTTTCTTTCCACCCGAGTGTGAATAGAACGCTACCCGTCGCTTAACAGTCTAGCATTTGGCAGCACTATAATCACAGCGGTTAATTCTTGGTTTACTCTTTTTCTCGTTCACAATAGACAACAAAATGTCTGGCAGCACTTCTGTTTGAGGCGCTAAACCATAAGCGGATACAAACACCTTTTCTTAACTAAGCGGTCCATATGTATTGATAAGCGGGCGTTTTATTCACACTCGCGTTGAAAGAAACACTGCTATTATAATACCCAATTTCGAAATAAGGATGTATATCAAAATTTAAAATTTCCTACTTTCTAGATCAAATTATTTCCGTACTATTCCATTATACTTGGCTTTAATTCCTACAAACTATGCCAGAAGTGGAGAAACACTTTTGAGTTCAAAAGAATACAGAAGGTTCTTGGTAGGAAATCCGTCCCCATGGAATCGCCACTGCTACTAACCTACCCCAAGGTCTCGAGTACTGCGATGTAACTGATGTATTAGTGGTCCTGCTACTCGTGCACTCGGGAAACTTACAAATCTCGGTTCAAGAAATTTCCTAGATGTATGTAGGTGCCGAACGTGTAAACAGGAACA
This sequence comes from Clusia tigrina, assembly GCA_920105625.2. Lineage (NCBI taxonomy): Eukaryota > Metazoa > Arthropoda > Insecta > Diptera > Clusiidae > Clusia > Clusia tigrina. The sequence continues at coordinate 208,653,880 of OV050031.1, forward strand.
TAAAATTGTCATTAAAAGCGTTTACAAACTAATTTGTGTAGCATTATATTCAAAACAAAGGCTTAGAAACCAAATGCAAAATCGAATAATCTGTTTTCCATAAGAAGCAAATAAGCAAATGTCAATGCAAACTCTTACAATGTGTTTCGCCGGCCTTCTTATTCCCTACACAAGCAGACCCACTTCTCTCAAGCATACACAAAACATCAGCATATAGTTATGAAAGGGGTGGGCACCCTTCTACTGAAAACTATAGGTTCAGTACTTGCATTGACTAAAATTTGCTTTCCAAACTGCTCGTTATGTTTCCACTATTGAAGATCTGAGGACCATATTTCGAGTATCAAACAGATTGTCAAGCTATAAACTGAGATTAAATTTGTAAAGGAAGATTGACCAGTAATTTAGGTGTGTAAAAATTATGCGGAATATTTTATTATATCTGTCCTAATATTGCAAGAAAGGACTGCAAAGGATTCGGATATTTTTATGCAGTTGCTATTTATACCGAAAAAGGTGTTTTTGGAGCATTCCATCCAACGCAACTAGTTAAAGAGAACTTCCATGGCAATGAAATGGTCCTGATATGACGGGTCAGGAATACTTGTATAAAGAGTTTAATTTTCAATATATTTTCTTCAATATAAAATTTATCTTTCATTCATATAATTTTTATTTTGAAATTCTATATTAAATATTTTCTGAAAAAATGTTTAGAAAATTCTTCCAGAGCTGTAACTTTATGTAAATATATTGAAACATAAATGATTGCATACTTTTAGGATCCTATTTAAAGTTTGAGAATAGGTGCAGTTTACTACGAGAGAGGTATATGTATATAAGTCAAGACACAATCAATTCGAAAAAAAGCTTACTCAAGAACCCTCTTTCGAAGTGTAGATAAGATTCGAGAATGTTCTCGAACTTCTAGAATGTTCTACTTTTGGGTTTGTGAAAGTTCCTGAAAACTATGCAAAATATATTCATGTTTCAAAATTAAATTGGTAGTAAACTGTTTAAATTTATTCTATGCACACTCCAAAAAAATCACACTTGGCAGCACTGTTCCAAAATGCCCAATAGCGCTACTATTGTATTGATTCCTAATTGTAAATTGATCGCCTTATGGATCAACATCTTTTATCATAAATCAGTGTCGAAAGAATGCATTCCTCGCTTACAACGATGTGACGAACATATTATTCCCGCGGCTTTCAAGTAGGGAGCAATGGAAATCAGTTTATTGCACTTCTTATCAGAAGTAAACAATTTTATGATTATTCAAACACGCAACCAGTACAATGTATGCTAAAGTACAGTGTAATTTAGTGCTCTGCTTCTCGCGTTGCTAGGCGCAAAACACTGTAAATGATTTTAATTGGTTATTAATCCTGTGAGTGGGTTGAAGAAGCTGGCAAACAGTTCTTCAAAGGATTCGTATACATATGTAGGCTAATCTTGTATTTACCCAGTCACAGTAGCTGATTGCTAACCACAAAGGAAAGAACATCATCAAAAGAGTAACAAGAGTATTAACCCAAAAGAGTAACAAGAGTATTAACCCAAAAGAGCAACAAGAGTACCCAAATAACTAAAGAGTTTTGAAAAAGGGTCTCAATCCAAGCGGATTTTCAAAAGAGAGCAATTTGTACAGTTGAAAGTGATTTCTCATCCATTACCAGTGAGAAATGCAAAATTCAGGAACTCGAAACTATCAGAAGTATTTCCTCACTCAATTTCTATTGTACCATAGTAGGTCCTTGTAAGATCTGTCATCATTTTCATTTCTTCTCTTTAACTCTAAATTAAAAGTAAGTAAAACATTTGCTTATAATCAATAGGTCTTTGAACCATTTTTGAGCCGGAAATTAAACTTACCGGTTGTATAGAAACAATAATTATTGAATTCTGTGGGGAGACCCCATCACTGTCACTGAGTTAAGTAATCATCACTGTAGATGTTAAACAAATACTGAATATAATAAATTTAAAAATATTTTGAATTTTCCATTTCTCTTATTTTGCTTCTTTCGGAGCAAAAAAGTATTATCCATCTATTAAGCTACTGTATTAAAAACAAAACCACAATAAATTGCTCACTATTTTACAAGTAACGTCGACCACCATGAATTGTTCACGGTTCTAATTGTCCATTCCCCCACCTAAGTTACTGGCTTGGCAGAAAATCTCAACTAAATACCTTCTTATTTAAAGTTGTTAGAAAAAAGTCAAAAGTAATTCTATGCACAAACCACAAAACTCACTTGGCAGCACTGTTCCAAGACCTCCAACCAATCAAGTTGTTAAAAAACACAATTTCGCTAAGTGTTGTTGTTATAATCCCTTCAAATAGCCAAATTTAGTTGAGTTAAGATGTTCAAGTGGAACAGGGCTCGACTCGTATTGTATTGAATTCCGAAGTAGCAAAACTCCTCGTTCAATTTAATTTATCTGTGATAAACTCCTATAAATATGCTATGAAACTGCAGGAAACTTTTATATATCCCTTTACCGCATAATGAAATTATACATATTAGGCGTATTCGATTCGTAACTTGTATCGAGCTCGTATCGAGTTGTGCGAATAAAGCAGCAAACGAGTAAGTGGTATACTTGGCAGCACTGTTTCAAAAGAAGCACTGAAATTTAAAGAAATCCCAGGGAAATTTTCATGGGTAATATTTAATCTCGTTGATTATCAAGCAATTTTCAATTTGGAAGCACTTTCTATGGAGAATAGAAAATTCGCTCGTTTTATCCGAGTATAATTTAATCGATAACTTTTTCCATACAAAAGTCTGTCCTATCCTCGATAGAGTGGCAAATCGAATACGCCTATTGACTATCATAAAGGTTTTAAAGATTAATTTCTTATTTACTAGTAAAGAAGTCTGATGTAGAGTCTGACCATCTGAGATATACGATATAAAGTGATATGCAATTTACCCCTTGACGACATCGTCCACATTTAATTAATTTTAAATATTATATTAATAGCATGTTTGTGGGATTTGTAAGTGGAAATGGGCGTGACAGTGGACTCTTTATTCATATTTAGTGTTTTGGAATTATGTGCCAAGCTATGGAAATAGCAGGCCACAGAAGGACATGGCAGTATTAATCGAGAATATTTGTATGCACCTCCCCAAAAATGTATAATTATTATCATTCTTAGGATAAACTTTATCACTGAAATGTTATATGACCTTTTTTGTAATTACAAGTTAACTTAATATAAGTAAATAAATAAATATATGAAGTTTTATCACAAACGAACCAGCAAATAGCAAAAAGTTTCAATTGAAACAATGAAAACTTCGCTGGCTGCTCAAATCCGTCGTTGGGTATCTGGGCCACTTCATATAAAGTGCTTATTTCTAATTTAAATAAGAGAATTACGGTGTCTCATCGACGGCAGTCGCCTCAAATATGTTTCTCCCATAACAACAGTGAAGGCAAGATTAAATATCACCCTGAACATTTTATAGACCATGTCGATCATTATGTGGCCACTTTTAGAATGAAAACATTCTTCAAATATTTATTGATGCAATCAGTAACAATATTTCTATAGGTAGTTTATAGATTTTATATAAGGTATATAAATATATAGTAGAGTAGGTCTCCAAAAGAATTATGGTCTGGAAGTTAAAATCTGTAATACCCTTTTCAGTTAATAGTTTTGTAGAATCTTAACTGATGTTGAAACTAGTCGATTCTTGCGTCCTTGAAATCTTGGTGCAATATGTGGACGCAAGAATAAGATCTACCTGGCTAATTATGTGCCATTTATTAAGTAGATAGATATATTTAAAAGTGTTTTACACTGCGACCTGAAAGATCTATTGTGATGCCCCTATTTATTTGAAAGATGAGGATAGTCTCATCTACAAATCTTCTGTCAGGTTAATTTTCGACAGGAATTCATATATTTTGGAGAAATCAAGTTGAGGGATCTTGCTCATATCTAAGGTATATTCTCCAAAGCACCTGAGTATTTACTAAGTAACTAAATGTTGAAAAGGAAATTCTGAGATAAATGGACGAATGATTGAAACTGACCGTATATTTTTCTATATCCCTACTTCGTAGACATGCCCAACTATTCATGCACAACTTAATAGTTATTTCTAAGCTCCTACCCAAAGCAGTCATATTTATGTTGAGCTTTCGAGAAAAATGAGATACAGACCTTTACCGATCAAGGTATTTCCATTAGTACTTCGATAAAGATTACAGATCAATACTACCCAAAATTGAAGCAATTACACTCTAGTGTAACGATTTTCCAACTCCCTCCCTGAACTAATCCCTTTCCAGCTTTACTATAGCCTCCCACTCACTCTACTGGAGAATTATGCAGGTCTATATAGTCTTTGATTGAGGGTTCTGGCTCCCAAAAACATGCCAACACTCCCCGTTTGTATGTGCAGAGCTTTGTACGAGTGAAATTGGCTTCTGTCGTGTTAAACCCGTTTGCCGTGAGAAAGCTTCCTGCCTCTCTCACACACATTGGCAGCATTTGGTGGGGCCGCACGCTGATTGAGCAATGTCAATCATTGGGGGCTGGAGTGAGTGACTGAGTGACTGCTCATTAATAGGAATCCAGCTGTGCTGCTGCTAAATGGAGGGCGATGGGGGGCTTGGCGGCGAGCACCAAGCGAGTGGCCACGGCGCGCGAGAAGCGCTCTGCTGCGTGCTTGCTTTTCTAGCGTAGCTGGCACATTGCAAATAGCCAGAGCAGTCTGCTTCCATGCTTAGACCTCGATAGTCAGTCAGTCGCGTTTGTCTAAATTGTCCGCTCGCTAGCCCCCTGCTCACTAGCTTACTTAGTGCGTTCGTACGTTTTGGCTTTGGCTTTGCCCTCATTTGTGTGTGTTCGTTCGTTTGTTGGCGCGTGGTGTTTTTTAAATTTATTTATTTACAACAACGACAGTAGCACTAACAACAACACCAACAACAACAACAATTAGATAGGCCTTAAAACAGGCCCCCACGTACTGCGGTTTATCACACATTTTTTGGTGTTACGAAACTTTTGAATTAAATACGCAGAATTCGTAGACGAACGTGTTCGAGGGTACATTTATTATTTTAAAGGTTGTTTGCTGAAATTTTGAACAGTGCTCATAACTATAAACAATAGTAGCAACAACAACAATACCAATAACACCGCCAAAGAACTTTTAACACGTATGCAGGAAATCAGTTAGACAAGTTGAGTACGCAAAGAGAGTGAGGTCTATTGAAGTAATTCGCGCGTAACTATCTCCGCCGAGAATTCCAGTGTCACAGGATATTGCGTGGTGCCTGCCGCGTAAAATCGAAACCGTTGCTAGGGAATTGCATACAAATTCGCAATCAATTGGAGTGCAGTTTGCAGTACGGTCGCTCCTATCTCTGCTCTATCGCCATAACAATAAAAATACGAACAACAACAAGAAATACGAGTAGAATCAAAACAAAAACAAAGCAAAATACGCCTTTGTACTGTTTATCAGCGTAATAAATTAATTTATATATAACGCAGCACTCCAGCGCTGACACGAAAAAAGGGAACAACAAACAATTCAATAAATTCGGAATTGAAATTTCGCCAAGAGCAGAGTCCATCAAAAAATCAATTGTGTGCTCTTATCAGGCCACAACACCACCACTCTAGAAGTGCCGCAGCTCGTCCAGGAGGTACACCACATCAACGAAGCACAATACACTACATCGCACCGTAGCCCATCATACCACCGCACGCCCAAAAGTTCCGGCCCTCTTTTCGCTGAGATATACTCGCACTATCTGCACACTATAATAGCAGCGCTGTCGGCGGCCGTACGAGCTGTCGAACTATTATTTCAAGGTAAGGCAATGTGGAATATTTGTATACTCAATGAACAGTACACGAGTTAGAGATGTTCAAATATCCGTTATCCGAGTATTCGGCTATTCGCCGAATTCTTACATGTGAGCCTCATAGATTTATTTTCAAGAAAGTTGTTACAAGTGGAAAAGTAAAATAAGTGTCACTTTGAGTAGCCATACTTGAGTCCGTCCGTTCTGTTTTTCTGGAGATTTATTTCGTGTATTAGATATTTGTTCTCCAAACAGGAGTTCATTATAAAACCATTCGAATTAAGAACTAATCAACTCCTGACTGAAAATAAAAGACGATGAGATGTTTATCGTTGAACAGGCCCACAATCGTCGACTTTCCAGGAGCTGGTCTGCATAGTTTCCACCTACACATCAGCCACCAAGTGGCAAAACAGTGTGGATTTTCCTAGAACAGTAGATTCAAATTAACTAGCACATTCACTTTAGCAGCTGTAGTTCCTTCCTGAGATATTTTTCTGATTATATCTACAACCCACAGAAAACGTAAGTTTACTTGAATCCGAATATGAATCAGTACGATTTTGAGGACTCCGGATGAAACGTATTTCTTTCATTACCCATAACAAAAAAGAATTCTCTTTCATTACCCATAACAAAAAAGAATTCTCTTTCCTTACTCATAACAAATAAGAATTCTTTAATACCTCATAAATTCATGGAAAACTTTAGTACCGTCCATAAAAAAATGTGTGAATATATGATTTGCCTCATATTGCATCAAACGAACGATTTATACCTATTTCTACAAACAAGAGATGCTTGAGGGAGTAATTTAGTACTACCGTTTCCACATTTTTTACTATCTTATTCGATAAACATTTTTGAAGAATTCCAATCCTGCCACGGGCTTGGTCTCCAAAATGCTTCTTTCTATAAAAAAATCCTTTTCTCTTCGAGTCGAAAGCCTCTGTAGCTAGTAATCATTCCCCCAACAACTTGCACTCATAATTAATTATGGTGTAAGGTATAATAAAATAATAATAATAATAATACTTTTTGAAGAATTTAAGAATACTTTTATTAATGGAAAGTATTTTACGCCCCATCCTCTGAGTTACATGTTATATTTTGTATGGTGGCCCATAGTAGACCCTGCGATGGTAAGTTGTTTGTATAGATTTCAGCCCTTACTTGTTTCCTGTTCCACGCCGCCTTCTTTCCAGTTAATTGATTCGGAATTTACTGATTAAGAAAGTTATTTCTGATACAAAGCATTTGAATGCTCAGTTTATTTATGTCATTCTCCAAAGTTATGTATAAAAATGTTACCATATGTTTCAGAAGTCTTGAGATTTCTTACTATCTTTTCCTTCTCTACCAGTTGAAGACTTCAGCTTTATATACAAGATAGTAATACAAAATAAATAAAACTAATTGCATATAGCATAGTAATAGTAATACTCATCCCACTAATGGAACTAATTATGGTATAGATTAGATTAGATTTATTTAAGGGTGTTATACACTGCGACCTGAAAGATCTATTGTGATGTCCCTATTTATTTGAAAGATGAGGATAGTCTCATCTATAAATCTTCTGTCAGGTTAATTCTCGACAGGAATTTATATATTTTGAAGGAATCAAGATGAGGGATCTTGCTCATATCTAAGATATATTCTCCAAAACAGCTGAGTCTTTTGTGTGCCAATGGTCCGCAGTCTGGGATCAGACGCAGTGAAGTTTCGTCATGGTATAATATATTAATAAAAATAATAACGATGATCATAGCAATAAATCCTTTAAACATATATTTATCTTCGATTATGTTATAAAGTAGTTACAATTTATTGGAACACTATTTGCTATTCCCGATTGCTTAAATTGTCTCTTAGAATTGGTACTCGTATTCGCGGTTAGCTAGTTCCTCAGCCTTACAACTCTAGTTCATCCATATGCATATTTGTACTGAAAAACAAGTTGATGTTTTCAATTTAAATAAATATTCTCGTTTTTTCTCCGGAATTTGTGGCTTTTTTTAAAATGAATGGAATATATGCAATCATAGGGTAATTTTAAATCAATGTGCATAAGTATTTCAATCAATATTTCTAATGCCCACATCCGCCATAAACATCGACATGCATACATACGTATTTATAATTGCAACAGTGAGTGACGAAAGTTTTCGCTCATAAAGCATTGAAATGCTGAATCTTTATCATCTAACATTGAGTCGGAAACGCATGTTACAGGGTGACCGGAAATAAGTGTAAACAGTATTATTTTCTTTGTGGCGTCAAAGTATTCTTTATGAAGTGTTTTCTGATTTAGAACCGAGGCAACTAGAAAGCTGCTGGACTTCGCAAACGAGTGTTGCATGATTTCTCTCTTTTTATGAATATCGAAAGCTCGTTCTACAATAATATAGCTTTATAAGTTGGGTGAGCATAATTCTACAATAGCCCGCAAGGTTGGTGCTCTTCGTTTCACGCTTTATTAACCCAACTCTGAATTTGATCATGAAGGCAGGCGACAGTCTAGGGTTATGAAGAAACTTGTCCCACAGACGCGTCCGAGTCGGCAATGCTTAAAGAATCGGATACAGCGAAATTCGAGAGTCTCAGTGAGTTGAATCGACCATAAGAAAGGAATTAAGCGCGACTCTGTGAGCAAAATAACAAAATGGTACTTCAATTTCACTCAAATCGTATAAACCAAGTTGGAATAAGTGCCTGAAGGACGATAAGAAGTTCGAGAAGATTTTTATTTCGAAAAGGCTCGCAAGGTGAAAATTATAGGAATTGTTATACGGAGGGCCATCATCCCCACGTCTAATGCCGAGCGGCTCTGGTCAGTGAAGAGTTACACAAGCTAAAATGTCCTTCTTTAGCGATGTTTTACCAGAGAACACAGGGAAGCGACACTTAAACGTAAAATTTTGTGACGTTTAAAAAAAATGTCTTTGGCTAAGTTGACAATCTGTATAAGTTTGTTTATCATTGGTTCTGAAGAAAATCAGCCACCTCACTACAGTTTTGCGCATGTGTAAGTGTCCGCAAAACGAGAGACGATTAAGTGTCGCGTCTCTGTGGTCTCTGGTAAAACATCACTCAAGAAGGACATTTTAGCTTGTGTAATTCTTCCCTGACCTGAGAGCGGCTCGGCATTAGACGTGCATATGAATATATTCAGTTTAGTTAGAGAAATCTGGCTTTGCGAGGATCCCAGATTTGTGATGATGTTGTACATATAAACAATACTCACACATATATTGAATTCTATGGAAATGGTGCCATCAAAGCTAACCAGAGAACATCCTTTATATGACTATCTGGTATAGCGTTTAATGAGACAACGATATATGTATCTGTGAAATTCAAAACAAGGTTATCCAAATCTAAGAAAGAGATTTCCGCGACCAGGAGATTTCGATTCCTGGGAGCACCTTTTCTCGAGGATCTTGCGGAGCTATTCTCCATTAGTATAAGCAAGATTTCTCACATCAACGCACTGGTTTCCCTTTCAGTCGCCAGGGGGTGTTTCATTTTAAGGAACCCCCCGTTCTCTGTGGTCACACAGCTTCTTTTAGCTGCCACCCTAACCTAAACTAACCTACGAAAGATTGTGAGCGTCTGAAAAATGTATTCTTTATACTAAACCAGACAGCGTTGTGGCGTTATGTAAATGACTACGATTGTAGCATTGCTCCGAACGAACTGTGGCGCATGTTTTCTTATGTGCTCGTACTTTCAAGTGGTTGCTTAAATTACACTTCCAGCAAATTGCTCTAATTATAGTCATTTGTTTAGTTGGGGTGTCAATTATTAAGACCAATTCCAGCGACAAAGTAAATTTCACTGAACTTCGTGCTTGCTCGCTTCTATGTGACTTCGCGTTTGACACACCACCATCTTCTAAATGCCTGGAAATGTTGATTATTTCAATAAGAATCTGACACGCAAATTGTTTACATGCTGTGATATATCAATTTAAATGTAAACAGCCCCTTTTGTAAATAAATAGTCTGTATATAAATGCTCAGTGTACGGTGCCAGGCCATGCACTCTGAGCGACCATAGTCGAGGTTGTGGGTGGAGGAGCAATTTTCAATTGTACTTAGAAGTGGACTATGGAGAGACGAAGTGTGATGAGATCAGCGGATATCAACGGCCTTTTATGTATTTATTCAAAAAAATTGCGCATCATCCGATCGTCCGTCTGCAGCTTCTACGCATTTGCTTTGAATGATTTTTATTGGTATCGCTAAAAGAATAATTTATGATTACATTTTTTTATGATCCGCAACCAAATGCAGAAAAATTTACTATATACATGTACGAGAAGCCATGGTGTGGCTCCATGAGGTACCAGATGTAGTGCAGTGAAGAGGAAAGATAGAGTAGGGGTGGCTTATTATTTCTATCGGACCTTATTTTATGATTTTTTACATCATAGGGTGGACTATTCCACAACTGCAGGGTATGGTTAAAATAAATTTGTTGATATTATTAACCGAAGTGACCTTTAAGAGGGTGAATATTGCTCTGGAGAAGGCCTAAAATATTATCGAGACAGGGCAAGTACTGGAAGCGAAAGTGGAAAAGAACCTTCAGTGGTAAAAATTATCATCTGGATTCAATGAGTCTAAAGAAAGAGATGCGTCACTTTTTCATGGTAATCAAAGCCACTTTATTATCCGAGTATATGTCTGCTAAATCCAAGAGGAATTGAGAAGAAATATTGTCTATCTTTTGGAAGTGAGTCCCAAAGAACATAGATGACCAAGATTCTTCTTAAAGACTAGTTATAAAATCGGCTTTGACCTGAAGTGGTAAAATTTCCAAAAAGTAATTCCAGTAGAATGGGATAATACTACAGGACATGAATTTAAGTTTAGTATATGAAAAGGCATAAACTTAGTATCTTCCGAAGACCACAGTCCATGGATCAGAAGGCAATTATCACTTTTAGAGAATATTAATGAGTCATGGATGGAATTAACATCAACATTAAATGCACCAAATTTGTCAGTTTGTACAAAACTTAGCAAACTAGCTTACGATTCAAAAACTTGGAAGAAGACTTGTTATAAGTTGGAAGTAATCTTCGTCCAAAGCAATATCTCTAGCAGCTGGTATCAGCCTATGTACTGTAATGTAATATGGGAACCAGCTATGAGTAAACAATTCACATTCAATAATTTCACTGGAGTTCTTCATCACTGCGAGCAAGGAATCATTAAAACAATTACATCTCCAAAACAGAGTCAGCACGGGAGTTTTACTTCGTAGCTCTTTCAGGAAATATTTGGGTGAATATTTTCACCGGGCTCTATCCAAATCGATGAGTGTATAAAACTGAATGACTCATTATATGGCCTTTCGCTTTACTCTCAATATTCTTAGGAACGTTTCTAGGCTTATATATTTCAGTATCTGTGTACTGGGGAGATCCCAGACAATAATCCGAAAATCCTCCCCGTTCATCGGTTTGTCTGCATTCCTAACCGAATGTCTGTAGCCTCAACTAGTTGTGGGACTAGAATTAGATAATGAATATTATATTTTGAAGCAATTCCTGAGATGTTCGTGTCATTTTCTCCCTATATTCAAAGGAAATTTTAATTTACTTGAGGTCTAAAATAGTAATTTGTGATTTTCTCCAACAGTTTCGTATCAAACCAGAAAGTCGGACAAAAATTCCGGTAAAATATTTGGATTGAATAGTCTTATAAATGCTAGCTTGAGCATATAGTGGAGTATCCTATCCAGCATTCGCACTATTTTTGAAATGTTTCTATTAATTTCGTATACGGAGACGTGCTGATACACACGTCCAACACCGCCAATTTTATCAGTAATCTGCTCGTAAGCTCACAGATTCCGCTTCAACGGCAGATTCTTCTCGTATCTCGCCAGATGCCATCATCAAATCGTGTTCTGCTAGAGGTAAGTGGCAAGCACATTGTCCCCCTCATATTACGTCAAGAAGCGAATGGATTTATGTGAACTTTTATCAGCAGAATTACTGGCACTGTCACGCCACAAATGCTAAAATTAGTCGGGAGAAGACATTGACTCAAACGAGGCAACGGTGGCTGCCTGGCTCCATTCAAACTAATCTGATAATGACTCTGTGCTAATCGGGGAAACAAAAACTATTTACGTTTACTACAAAGCTCGGCAGATATTTCCAGATGAACGTACCCGCAGTACAGGCAACTCATTGCTTGATACGATTAGCACCACACTCGCATTTTAAAAAGTCAAATTTGCAAAAGTTTTTACTTTTCATAGTCAGGCAAAATCGTGTTGGATCCCACTTTATGTGGATACGGGCAATTGAACCTTGAATTGAGTAAAAAGTTCGCTTGAATAACTAAAATGCCGCACAAATTCGATCGATATTCCCCGCGAACGATTGTGTGCGCTGACTGACTGACATACGTGGCGTGACATGTGGCCATGTTAAATGGCAGGTGACTCCGCCAACCGCCCCCCGTCCCACTCGTACACTCGGGCATTCTCATGCCTCGCACCGAAACTAATGGCAAAGTGCGAAGACATCTGCTCTAGACAATGTTTTTATTGGGGACACTTGGAAACTTATTGACGTGGCGGACGTGGCAGCCGGACGAGCATGGGTCAACCACACATTCATACGAGTATGTGTACATATAGCATTGCCTGCGTGTGTGCGTGTGCCTGTGTTTATGCGCGCTATTCACGCTGGCAACGGACAACAAAAAAGTAAACGAACTTGCGTGTCAGATTCTTACAACAGCAAAGATTTCTAGATACGAGCGCTTGGACTCACGGGAGTGAGCGCCGTGGGACACATTGCAGTGCATAATGTGGCTAACATTGCACTCTTCTAGCGTATGAGTACGTTATTGTGTTGTACTAGAGCATGATTTATTCATACAGAATTCAATTACCTACTTTATTTTTTCTTTCCTTCGTTTTTCCACAAAAATCCATTCACTGAATTGAGTGTTTAGAGGAAGATACGAGTAGGAAGAGGGTCACACAAGATGGGTAGATTGGAAGTAGAAAGGGTACGGGAGTCGCAGAAAGTCAGAAATGAGTATGAAATGAATGTCCTATATAGTGCGTAGTTGGATACTCCAATAATCGATTGAAGTCACATCGCAAAAGGTTTGTAATCTGGTTAAACAAAGTTGACAGATTAGAGCCCAAGAAGCACTGGGACCAAACGAGATCTATTGAGCAAAAAGTCACATCGCCAAACGTTTGTAAGGTGGTTAAACAAAATATACCGATTAGAGGCCAAAAATCACTGGGACCAAACGAGTTCTATTGAACAAAAAGTTATCAGATTAATACAAGATATAGTTGACATAAATATCACCAAATTCAAATACTTCAGGCACCAAGGATTCAGAGGGTAAAGAAATTTACAGAGAAGATACTCCTGGTAGCACGTAAATATATTGTGGTTATGGTCCTGAGAAATATAGTGCTACGATGGTAACCGTCACTTTGAGAACAATCATTTCAATATTAATAGAACTAATTGAACTATCAAAATAAATGAAGGGAATAAATCAGTGAGGCGTGCTTTAAGAAATCAGATGAGAAGTTGATAAAGGTATCCCCTATAAAGAAATACCAAGAGTTGAATAATCGGTTTAAAAGAGAGGGTGTGGCTGTGTTGCGTATACTGAAAGGAATACACGCAAGATACGTGTTATACGCATTCAATCTCTTGGGTATCAAGAAGCAGTTGCATCTAAGTTAAAAAGGGGTTGTGTAAAACTTAAGTATAGGCCATAGGACCTTAGACCTTAGTTTTACATGATCCGCTTCACTTCGTTTTTAAAGTGATTAAAGTCGAGGGTTGAAATAAGTGATGATCATCAGCATCTTAAAAGGGTTTTTTTCAAAATTAGTAATTCTACGGCACTGAGCAAAGTCAACAATCCTCTCTCTGAGTGTTATAACGAAGTTTTTAGTTAAGTTAATTTGCAGATTGCTGCTTGCCTTCTCCTTTAGTCTTATGGTTACAATCTCATTTCTCACATTTGTCGCTGACCCTGACACCAATCTATCGCCTTCAGCAAATTAAGATGTTTTATCTGCAATTTGTTTTAAATTGTATTCTCGTAACAACAATTAAATGGTTTTTTGTGATTTAGGGTCTGTTGCTTTTTTACTACTTCAAACTGAACTCTAGGTTTCAACTTTAGTTATCCAATAAATGGGACTATGGGACTTAGAAGTGTCGTTTAATATTTAACAAAGTATAAAATTGGCCTCTCAACTTAGAAGTTAGTTTGCAAAATTGTTCAATTTTCTGTGTGAATAGAAGATAAAAGGAAATAGAAGATGAAAGGCCGCCAGAAACTTAAAATTTTAAACATTTACTAAAATAACGCAAACATTAATTAAAACGGAAATACTAAAGTCAAGGCTGATTGTAGCTATCGCGCATATTTTTATCTTTGCTACTGATAAATAAAATTCGTTTTTATACGTTTTAACTTTTTATAAGAATATTATAAACAAATCGAACGGCACACAAAATTTCCAATTAAAACGAATTTGTATGAACAAAGAATCGCCATGGTGTATAAATCAACGCGAAACCTCTTCTCTTTAAGGTCAAGGTGTCACGTTCACAGCTTTTGAAGTGTTCGTATTCAATTTGTGAATATGCCATTACAAATTGGCGAACAAGCAAGTGTTCCTTACAGTCGGTCCATACCGATTCTGCAGTGTGAAATAAGGGACCGCGAAGCAATCAATTCGATATTTTATTTTCAAATTTTAATTGAGTGCAACAGGTCAAAATGCCTTCGAATAGTTTCAAAGCTGCCTGCACCAGAAATTGTTTCGATATTGACGGTTCAAATCCATTGCGCCAGGTTTTCAAAGTCTTGTATAGACATTTTTCTGGTGAAGTTATCTTATGCCAACACCACCATTTAATCCATCAGGCGGAAATAGAAATGGAAATATTTCGAGGCTAGTTTCGAGGTCTCCTAAGAGGGTATTATACAGAGAGCCCTCTGACACTGGTAACGTTCACTCAGATACCATTTAAATGCCGGTAAACGTGAAAGTGAAAGAGCTCTTTACTTTTAATATTGAACAGTTCCATACGGCATTCTGTCAGTGTGGCACCTGAGACAATTCAGTAATCGCAACTTGTGTGACTAACTTAAATTTGGTAATTACCGGCGTGTTCGTACTTACCCACACCTACATGCGTACCCCTGTGTATTGTATGATAGATAGTGTGGGTTGAGCTGACAGTTTGTTTGGGTCTGAATGTGCGTAATACATTTCATGGATTAAGTAAGTGACTACAAGAAATTACCGTATTCGAGTGAATACGAGTAAATATATATACAGGTGAATTCGAGTAAATGTATATACAAGTAAATTCGAGTAAATATATAATCGAGTAATTGCTTCCCTATTTGAATGGCTGATTATGTTACTGCGTAGAAAGAGACCTCCACTTCGCCTACTCTCAAAGCAATTATTTTCACAACTAAATGTGTGAAGTTGAATTAATATACGAGTAGTTATCTCACATGCTTCCTTTCCGCAAAGCATTACCAACAAAGGCAGTAGCAAATTGATTAAAGTCCTGGTCAAATTACCAAATTAAGTGCCCTATACAAATGTTATAAGAAGCTTCTGAAATCAATGTAGTAGATAGATAGATATATATATTTAAGGGTGTTATACACTACGACTTGAAATATCTATTGTGATGCCCCAAGGGTGTTATAGACTGCGACCTGAAAGATCTATTGTGATGCCCCTATTTATTTGAAAGATGGTAGAAAGAGGATAGTCTCATCTACAGATCTCGTGTCAGGTTAATTTTCGACAGGAATTCATATATTTTGAAGGAATCAAGATGAGGGATCCTGCTCATATCTAAGATATAATCTCCAAAACACCTGAGTCTATTGTGTGCTAATGGTTCGCAGTCTGTGATCAGGTGCAGTGAGGTTACGTCACTTTCTCCACAGAATCTACAGATGGCATCTATCAATGTAGTAACATCTACAATACCAATTTTGTCGATACTTAGGCATACTCGTAATTTAACATGTTGACAAACTCGTAATTTAGCATGTTTTGAAGTATATAAATTTACACAGCTTCTGCCATTGTAATTGTAACGCTATATGATCCTTCAAATATTGCTTATAAGGTCATAGTGTATATTGCTTGCAACTTTATATATATACCTTACAGTGAATATTTCATAGTATGAATTACTGTGTCCCCTTGATAACTGTATAACAAAGTAGTGAACGTTCTTATAGTCTCTTCAACTAGTACAAGATCTGACAATGTCCTTTATGTTTTTTTTTCTTTTAGCATCTTCATTATTAAATCTTCATTTGCATTAAATAGTTATTGATTATTAAATCGTTCATTATAAATCGATTAATAAAGAGTCCTGGAAAACGTTCGTTTTTTTAGTAAAATTCAAATGGTTTTCTTATAGCATGGAAATGATTAATTTTAACCAAATATGCTTCATTGTTATCGACAATGTTTTGCCATTTTTCGGACAGCGGATGGCATCGGTGAAGAACTTCTGTGATTTCTCGAAAAACTGAATCAATTGGTGTTCACAGGCTTCTTTTCTGAGCTTAATTCCATTGAGAGAGTTCCGCAGAGATCGGAACAAGTAATAGTCACAGGCTGCTAAGTCTGGCATAATTAAGTCACAGGCTGCTAAGTCTGGCTAATGCCTGACATTCATAAAAATGTGTATTAAAGTTAATCACATTATAAATTATAGAAAAGTTATGTCCTTTATAAATATAATGTTCATATATGTTTCCTTCAATTAACTTCATTTCATTGAAGACAAGTTGTTTCAGAGCTGGGTCTTCATCGGACAGGGAACACAGAGAAGGGAAAGTTTTTTCGCTGCCAGCCAGAGAACACAGAGAAAAGAAACTCCTTTTCGCTGACAGCGTCCGTAGTGAACACACCGCGATTCTGAGTGGATTCACCACGATTCTGAGTGGATTCATCACGATTTTGAGTGGATTAACCACGATTCTGAGTGGAATCACCACGATTTTTAGTGGATTCGTGTACAATGTCCGTCTGCTTTATTTCGCTGCTTTGCCGTTTGACGTTTAAGTTTCTTTTCTCTGTGTTCTCTGATCGGAATCTTCTCCCTATTATCAGCAGAAAAAATTGCACTAATATCATTCAAGCCTCGTTAGTAAATTGGTCTAGTCCTGTCTTCTCCACATATATATATTCGTAGTTTCCATAGGGATAATAGAAGCTCCGCTTTTCAAGGTCTGACTTTTTGATTTCTAATGCCTTTTAAAAATTTTGTTATTGGTGGCTTAGTTAACGATAGAAATACGGATCGCACGGCTTCGGTTTAAACCCCTTTCTCTTCATGGTTAGTCTGATTTTTCTCGTATTGCAAATATGCCCATTGATGAACTCTGAGAATTATTCTATACTTCTTGAACTACATAGGTTACTTTTAAAGCGCTCTCAGTATATCATCTACGGTTTCAACAACATTTACGTGAACTGTATTTGCAGGTAATTGAATGACCTGGTTCTGGTGCTATTATTTAAAGAGGCAGTACTTTTAATTCGGCTTTGTCATTGTTGGGTTCAAAATTGCTAGAAACTCATTCTGTATGATTTTTGTGAACTATGTTTATCTGTTATTAGCATTGATGGCACATCCAGTGGAGTACTTATTACGTTCTTGATATCGTATCTAAGATAGATAGATAGAAGTGTGGTGGGCTGGAATTAACCAGAGCACTTAGTCACAGGGACCATTGTTCTATACCCTCCATCCTTTTGAGGAGGAACCTTTTCAAGGGTATATCATAAATTTGTGGTCAAATACAAAACAGGCAAAATAATTTCGTTCAAGTCAATTGAAGCATGAGGTTTATGGGTTGATGACTTAACAGAGTTTGACTGTTCCATCTATCTGCGAGTTTGGTTCCATCTATCTGCGAGTTTGGTTCCATCTATCTGCGAGTTTGGTTCCATCTATCTGCGAGTTTGGTTCCATCTATCTGCGAAACTTTTGAGAAACTGCATTCCGAAATGATTATGCTCAAATTCGGAAGCGTAGCTCACCAGTGCAAACAGTGCCTCGTTAGCAAAGCAAATTTTTACAGTAACAACAACAAAAACAACAGAAAAACTGGTACTATTAAAAAATGCAGTACAACAGCAATAAATAAAATCTTTTAATGCTGCATGAAATAAATAAATAAAAATTATTAATGCAATAGCACAGAAGTTGAAGCTTCAAATGTCAACTGGAAGGCATGAAAAAGCAACAACAAATACAACTACAACTACAACTGAAATAGCAACAACGACAACAACATCAGCAAATAGAAGCCAGAAATACTCAATTTCTCGAATGCTCATGACAAGTGGCAAATGACGCCGCAATTGCCAGTGTAATTAATTATGTATTTATTATGCGTGGAATTTGTGCTCATGTGTGCTGCCCGGGTCTGCTAAGTGGGGCAATGTTTTTCTACAATTTTTTTTAGATATTTTCTGTTTGTTTCAGTCGTTCGAAATTACGCATTAATACTTGAGTTACTTTTCACATTTCACATTTGAATTTTATTTTGTTTTTTATTGCAGATTTGTTCATCAAAACAAGATTCAAGAATAACAACAACTGCTCTAAAAATGACAGGAACTGGTAAGTCCCGTATACAAGTACTTTTATTATATTATAAATATTTATTTCAAAAACACAAAAATAAACACGTATTTATTTCCCCGAAGCCCTCCAGTTCTATGGAGCACGGGTTTCACCTCAGAAATAATCGTTCCTTGTTCTATGAAACTAGACTCCAGGGCGTATGATTTTTGTGAACTATATTTATATGTTATTAGCAATGACGGTATATTGACTGGAGTAATTCTTAGGTTCTTGATTGGGATTATTGGTACTCCGTATCTTAGATAGATAGATAGAAGTATGGTGGGCTGGAATTAACCAGAGCACTCAGTCACAGGGACCATTGTGCCCTGGATAGATGCGGCAGGAAGAGTAGAAAGATAGGAAAAGTTTTCATGAGGGGGAATGGGAAAAGGAAAACAAAATTTTTTTTTTATAATATGGTCCCTCTTCACTTGAACTTAGTAGTTCATCCCGTTCATATAGAACAAATGAATTTACTAGAAAATAGACGAGTACAATATATATATAGTATATAATAGGAGTAGTAAAATGAAATCCATTATATTTCGAATAGATGGCTTTCGCAATCTGTATCTCGCGTTGTATAAGTGCAATCGGATTACGCTAGATGGCGTTAGAAAGAGAAGATCTCCTATTAACAAAACTTTTGAGCTGGTTTTGTGATTTCTTCACTCAGTTTTGTATGAGCGCGCGTCAAAGATGGAGCTAAGAGAAAATACACCATTAATTATAGTTTTTCTTCGGTAAAAGCTAAAACACAAGCCAGGCGGCTGAATATGTGAATAGAGTTTATGGTCCTGATACTGTAACAGCCAAACACGCGCAATTCTGGTTTCGGTAATTTTGATGTCAAAGTTGCATCACCTTTGGACGCCCTATATCCTTTCGAGTTGAGGATCTAACATATTAGTTCAGCTTAAATAAATTAGTGACCTTCTAGACCGGCATCCTTTGGACGCCCTATATCCTTTTGAGTTGAGAAACTAATATTATTTTAGTGTGTAGTACCAGGCTAAGTACATAACTGTGGAAGACCAATTGTCGAAAATGTCGATAAAATCATGGAAATCGTCGAGTCCGACCGCCATGTAAGCACTGTTTCCACATTTAACAGGACCTAAACATTGCACAAAACACTGTTTGGAATCACTTGAATAAACTGGATACAAAAATAAGCTCGATGAATAGGTGCCACACAAGTTAACGCAAAAAACCTCCGGAACAGAATCTCCATCTGCGAATCGCTGCTGAATCGCAACAAGATCGACCCATTTCTGAAGCGGATGGTGACTGGTAATGAAAAGTGGGTCACTTAAGACAACGTCAAGCGAAAACGGTCGTAGTCGAATCGCGGTAAGCCAGCGCAAACCGTGGCCAAGCCAGGATTGACGGCCAGGAAGGTTTTGCTGTGTGTTTGGTGGGATTGCCATCATCTACTATGACCAGCTCCCCTCCGGCTGAACTCTTCGGATCTGTATTGTCAACAATTGGACCGTCTGAAGGAAGCAATCGTCCAGAAGCGGGCAGCTTCTGCCAATAGGAAAGGAATTGTGTTCCTTTCGGACAACGCCAGACTACACACATCGATAGTAACTCGCCAGAAGCTCAGGAAGCTTGGTTGGGAGGTTATTAAGCATCCAACTTATGGTACCGGACCTGCCTAAGGCGAATAATTTTGCTGGTGAAACATTTTTCTCAAGAGAGGTTTGTGAAAATCTATTGTCCCAGGTTTTTGGCAATAGGGACGAGGGTTTCTATGAGAAAGGCATCATGAAATGACCTTCAAACTGGGAACAAGTTATCGAACAAAACGGTGCATATTTGACCTAAATCGGATCATTCTAACTATTCTAAATAAAGTCTACAATTTCATGCAAAAATAATGGATTTCTTTTTACTACACGCTATATATAAAAGTTGAATAACAGGCAACCAGAGACAGTTAAGGTTGTTCATATGACACTACTAGAAACTCCATTAGGGTTTATAGTACACGATTTGATACGTTGGAAGCAGATGCACTATAAAGTCTCAACAGTTTTCAATGCCTTTAAAAATCACACTGATTCCTTGGACCGAATTTACCTTTAAAAGTAATTTAAAACTGAGATTTCTGTTATTCATCCACTTGCTCAGTATGTAGAAAAGTGCTCTCTTCCAGCTCAACAAATTGTGTTCTATTAGCACGGAAACCAAAAATTTGTTCGTAACAAAAATATTGTTTGTGGTTAATCTCGAGTTAGCCGAGCACTTTTCCAACCAAATTGTTATTATTATAAATGGAATGGCCCTGACTTGAGATCGGATTGTGGTCAACCGGAGTATGGCTTTATGTTCCACATTTTGAGTAGAGGCTTTATGAGCGCCTTCTAGGTAGATGAGTCTGGTTTTGACGAGCGCAGGACGTTCACATGCAATGTTCTTGCTGTGGCTTTTCACTGTAATTTCCACTAAATCAGCAGACACAAATATCATTGCTGCTTTTTATATATTCTCGGACTGGCAGTGGAGTTTAGGGATACTGTAGACTATAACGTGGGAATATGATGATCACATTCAGCTTGAGGAGCTATTGTGATATATGTAGATCAATTGCCACTGATTTGAAGTCTCTCAGAATCTCTTGACAGTCCGATAATACATTACATACATTTCTTTGCACAAACTAAGAAGACGATGGAAGAGTGAATCCCCAAAACAAATTATGGAGTACTTGAATTATATCAGGGAAATTATTAGATATTTATTGAAAGCATATCCGAAGAATGAACGGATATATTGTATTTTAGGATAGAATGAAGATAGGGTCCAACAATAAGCTGTACAGTCGGACCGCTAACAAGCCACTTTCTATACCCAATATTCCTGAAAAGAGCACATCTCGAGAACTAATAGAGCTAATTGGGTGAAGTTTTATATGAAATCCAGCTTCAACACCCTCATAAGCAGAGAGGCTTTTAGTTTAAGTGATTTATAATTTAGTTTAACAACACACCCAGTTTTTATAAGCTTATTTTATTGATAAGAACTCTTCTGTATAGTTAAATAAACTGGGGATACGCCTACAATAATATTTCTCTGTACAGAGAATTTCCAGCAAAGTTCACGTCGATGTTATTCCCGATATTAAATTAGCATATAAATATAAATCAGATATAATTATAATAAAATTCATAAAAAACACCAATGTCGCACATTGTTGTGTAGTGCATTTGTAAAAGTCGGTGAGAGCCACTACAACATTCGTTACTTGTTTTTAAACGCAATTTTTGTGCCCCGTTTTCGACTGAAAGTCGACGTACAACCAGTAACGCAGCTGTTCCAATAGGCCCATGTTTGAATAAATACTCGACTGACGCGACGATCTATTTCGGGGAATACTTGCTCCGTGCAAACCGAGAAGCCATGCCAACTCCGAGAAGCTGCCTCTGACTTGAGAATGTCAACGCTCACGTGTACTTAGTTCCGTTCATGACACTCTTTCACATCCACCGAAAATGCTGGCAAATATTGAGGCGTGGTTGGAAGTAGGGTATCGCAGCATTTCTAGTTTCCTACTCACTTCAGTAGATGCCTTTATTACCGCATAAACAAGCTTTTATAACCTGAAATAAACATGTTTTTATGGCCCAACCAGTGGCTTGCTTTCGGTTTCTAGCACAGAGAAAGGAATATGAAGACTTGGAAGCTTTTGTTTTATGGCCTTGGAATTTTGCATTATTTTTTGTTTTCAATTATTAGAATAGTTGCGCTAATTAGTTAATATGTGTATTAAATTTTTAATTACTTTGATTTTATTTTCACTTTCAGTGCACGATCCGAAATGGAGTTTGGAGCGCCGAGAGTCTTCGGGCCATTTGGTGTGGCGCAAGGAGTCGCCCAGTTCAAAGGTACGCTTTCGCTTCGACGTTGAAGTGTTGGAATTCGAGAAGCAACCACACGAAGATTTCGACCACACCGACGACGGGTACTCCGTGAATAATATATCCTCGACGCTGGTGCTCTGCGCCACTTGCGTGGCGGCAGTTGCCGTCAGCGTTTTTCTACCCTGGTATCTGATGGAGAAAGCCGGCACCCTCTAAGCGCATCAGGTTCCGGCAGCATCAGCAATGTCGGCGGGGTTAAGTCGCGAATTTAGAGTATAGAATGCAAGAACTGATATAATTTATGGCCTAGGAATTTAGATATCTGTTAGTAGCAAGTCCAAATAATGTATATAAATACAAAATATATATATATATATATATATATATATATATATGTAGGTGATTGATTTTGTGTTAGGAGTTGTCTGTAACACTCTTGTGATGTCTCTGTGATGAATGTAGAAACATTGTTCTGACAAGCAATCTAAAAGAGGTGCACTATATATGAGTAATTATACCAAGCAACTGAACTATCGGTTGGCAAGTTCATCAAGCAGCAGCAGCCGGAAAAGGGATTGCAAAGAAGCAAAGGATGAAACGAAACCCGCGGAGTAGTTTGTTTTGATTATATTTAAGACTTTGTGGGAATTTTATAAATTTTTGTACTTTTACAATTTAACTGCCCATTCCACTTATGTGTATGCATAAACCTATCTACGTGAACTTGTGTAAACTTATTAATAAATATTTTGAAATAAACTATGCAAATCAAACAAACTGTTATCATTTCTCGAGGGTCTACAAAAATATAAAAATTCAAATAGGTTCGGAAGGGTTGAAGATCACATTTTTAAGGCACATAGTGGAAGTAGCATGATGTAACTTCAGATTGGTGATAACATCCATCCCCGAGTTCTGTTAGAAACACAGGCGCCTTGCATTCAGGCAGAGCTACTTTGCATTTTGAGTCCAATGGAATGCTGCACAATATAAGGCAGATAGGAAAATAATAGTATGATAGAGGGAGGGGGCAGTTAATGAAATTTAACCACCATATCTCAAGGCTAGCCTGGCCTAGCCTCAGCAAGAAGAGTTCGCTTCAGCCACTTCAACTCGGACGCGGGTCTATCAACACTACGGTGTCGGTGCTGATGGGGTTTTGTGTGATGGGGAGGCATGCGGCTAGGCTGGGTTTGCCCTTTAATGATTTCGGTCGTGGGTGTGGGGCTGAGGAAAAAAAGAAATTGTGCTACACCTTATGTATCAGTGTCCATCCTTAGCCAGACGAAGGATGCACATCTTTGTGGCTCTTTTCTTAATCCGCCTGACAGAGCTCGCAAATTGTAAGATTGGGGACGTAGCCAAATTTATCAAACTGTCAGTTTGATTCCACACTTTGTAAGCGGGGGAGTCATGTTGCCTCAAGTGCTCATAAGCGTTCATCGCCTGAGCGGTAACTATACTCGGCTTAGGTGGACTGGAGCATAGGAAAAACTGAAGTATTTAGTTCGATTTATTTCTGATAATTCCACGCGTAAATTGAATTTACTTTCCAATCCTGACACTTATGATCAAATCCAATAAATTCAACGTATCTACCCTAATTATGCTAAACATAAATTTTACCTCTCTTTATGATCATGAACTGGTTGGTTTATAATATACTAATCAACACTTCAATGACTTATTCCGGGGTCTACACAATTCGTACTTTGTTTTGGGTTGGTTGAAGAAGATCAGTTTGCGAATATCAAGGATAATTATATGTGCACATATCTAACAATTTGAAAAGAAAAACATACTTATAGAAATAAGATATATGAGCACACAATATAGTTAAATATATTGAGGAATTTTGCGTTTCTGTTAGCAGCGCAATAAATGGAAAGCAATACTTCACATATCCGTAAATATGTGGTATGCATGTCTGCATATAATAACGTGTATCCTATTGACTGTTGTGGTAAAAATATGACAACGTGTCCTTAAACAGAAATTACTCATACGCAGAGCTTTGCAACGAAACTTGGTTACGTGCCCTTACGCAGAAATTACTCATACGCAGAGCATTGCAACGAAACTTGGTTACGTGTCCTTAAACAGAAATTACTCAAACGCAGAGTATTCCAACGAAACTTGAATAAGTGTCCTTAAATAGAAATTAGTCATATGCAGAGTGTGTCAATGGTTGGCTAAAATACTGAGGACACTTGCACCCCATAAACTCTCTGCATGCTCATACCCAGTTAAATATTATCAATAAAGAAAGCGAAAAGCGCACAAACGAACCTGCAGTCGTAGTAATACAATTTATTCTAATAATATAAGGAACATTGAGACTGAAGGTCGTGAGCATTTGATTTGATAGCGAGTTTATTAAAGTACAATATCACGTTTATTATTTTTTTTTGGATATAAAATCTTTCCTAAGAAATGCATAAAATTCAAAAGAGAACGCATGTAAAGAAGGCGGCTTTCTGTGCGCCAACTTGTATTCAAAAGTGGGCTTATGAATTGAGAAAGTTCAGTTTTCAATAGGTTTACTAAAGATATGTACCTTAAACAGAGACAGATATTTAAGAGACATCCAATTTCTCTTTTTAATATATGTTTGTGACTATACTGCGTGACCAGAATTGTAACTCTAGAAGAATGAGTCGTTCCACCCAAATTGAGCGACGAATCAATTTCAAAACCAGGCAGAATAGAATTCCGCGACAAACCCCACCCTGACCCAACTTTTTTCGTTGCTCAGGGGAGGGTCTCACAATACTTCTTTCTAAACATTTTTTTATTCAAAACAAAAGGCTTAGTTGCTAGTACGGTTTCCCCCAAACCTTGCAGGCGTAATTAATTATGGTGTACTAACTGTACTACTGTATAATAATAAAATAATTACTAACAAAACTATTGAAAACATAACAGAAGCCTAAAATTTGGCAACTTGTTCTATTACGAGCAAACTCACTGTTAAGAGTTCCAAGTCATAAGAATACAAAAATTTGGTGGTACGGGGTGGAAAAATTAATTCTACATTTGTAGGAGCACTTCTTACGTTTTGTACTGTTAATCAAACCTTTCATTATTCTCATTTGGTTTAATTATATTTATAAACGGAGTAATAAGTTCCTTTCTTATACATAACATTCTGTTAAAATTTAAATGTTAGCATTGTACACAGTTTGAAAGCAACTGAAACATAGCTAATACAGTACTGACCGCCTTAGCAATAACAATGTTGGCAGCCGGTGCTATTTATGTTGCAAGGTACATTCAAGCACTGAGCAAACAATATACTCGTATATAGAGAGCCCAAATAGTTGTTTTATAAAAATTTGCTATCTAGATCCCAATTCACAGCGTGTTCTAAGAGTAACTCCTATACAACAACAATTAACAGTGGTTTCATTAAACCACTATTTTCGCGATTTGAGCTCTCTATATGTATTGCTTGCTCAGTGATACAAGTAAGTACGTGCTCCTAGTAATTAAACTTGCGCCACATTTGAGGAAGAAGTGTTGGCCCTGTTTCTTTAATATGGGAATTTTCTCTTCTGACTTTGAGTATTAGAGAGAACGATAAAGAAGCGCATATCTGGATATATTATATATATATATATATATATATATATATATATATATATATATATATATATATATATATATATATATTTAAAGTAGCGTTTATATTTATAAAATAACCTGAGCTGAAAGCCCTGGCAGCTAGTACCCCTTAAATTTTAGTTGTATAATAAGAATTCATTTTTATTATTCACTTTGTAAATAAAATAACCTTTAATCCTGTTGGCGCGTAAATACTGAAATGGCTATTTCATCACAATATTATGAATAGCAACTGAAAATACCCCAATTTATTCACTAGTATTTGGAGTATGGCTTTGGAGTTCACGTAAAAACATGAGGTTCGAGTTTCAAATTCCCACTTTGCGATTTTAAAGGTGATCCAGATTATAGTTTAAGATTAATTCAAAAGCATGGGTTTCGGCTCAAACAATGATCGTATTGTGTTGCTAACAGGATCTGGTTACTCCCCCAAAGGCGTACAGGACGATTGCTAACATCTCAGATTGTCATCCTTGATTTCACAGAATGTCTTTGTATTTTCGCTGCGTTCTCCAATTGAACGTTTTTAATAGGAACAGAGACAGGAATTTCACTTTATTGTTTGCAAGGCTAGAATAGCTGTTCTCAGCGTGATTTGTTTCTTTTTATCATTATTATTAAACTTCTCACCATAATAAATTATGTCTGCAAGGGGTTGGTTGGATAACTTACTAGCAACTAAGGCTTTCGATCCGAAGAAATAAAGATTTAGTAAGAAACATTTCAGAATTCACCCTGGGCAGGAGTCAAACACACCACCTGACAAGTGTCAGTCTAGCATGCTTACCACCAGACCATAGAGGGCGGCTTGCTTCTTTTTGGTTTAGGGTATAGTGCGATTGTTGGATTTTTTCTTAGACCCTTGTTTGAACCAATTTCTATGTTACCCTGAGGGCTCTTTGAATTGAATCCGACATTGTTTGCTTATGTCAACCTACACTGTGAATGGTCAGGCCATCCGAATAGCCTTGAACACTAAAGTTCAAATGTTTAAGCTTTTCCAGAAGTTTCTCTATGACCGAAGTTCACGAAAGAGGACAGGAAGTTCATTTGCAGGCAGCCAGCAGTTGTTGCTAATGATCTCATTGAAGTTCCAGCTGCACACTTCTACAACAATACTGCAGTCCAGTTTATGATAATAGGATTAATTGTTTTGCTGATCATAATAGTTGTTATTGCCATGGCGTAATCTCAGGCGCTGAAAAGTCTTTGAAAGCAGCTAACTAGATTTTTTATTGAAGTCACTATGGACTTACCTGTTTGATCCGCAAATTGGAATCTGATAAGAGGACACTCACTGAAGTCAGAGTTTCTTCTATGATGGTCAAATATTTTCTCCGCCTGTTTGAAGTAAAAAATGTCATTTGGTCCTTATAATAATAATGCATACATATATAGTAAACATTTGAATGACTCACATTTTACTAAGCGAACACATTTCATTTTAAGTCAAATTCATTTGCTGTTTAATGTGGCATCAATTTACTGTTGCGGCAACTGTGTTTGCATGCTTTCGTAGATATTTGATACAGTTGCTGTCCTGTGCATAATTTAATTAATAAAACTCAAGTAGACAACTCTTCACGCACACAATATAATTGCCAAGTGTCTCACTCCAGTCTATTCGAGCGTTATCAGCACAAAGTAAATACATTTTAATTGTATAAGATATTTGCGTATGGTACGATTATTTGATAATGATGATGATTAGCTAATTAGCAGACCATGACGCTGCTTCCATACACCCTACAGCAGAAAGGCAAATCAAATATAATTTCAATTAGTTTGTCACTTTTACCAATAAAGTGGCTCATTTATTCAGATTCGCAGGGTTTCAAGTAATTTCTAATTCACAATTACAATTTAGTTCAGGATGTATAGAATCAATTAAAAATATAGCCAATAAAGTAATATGTACAGAGACTCCAATTGTAAATGTGTGTAAATTTAAACTAATTCATCACGTCTATCTAGAAAATTATTTAAAATTGTGCACCGGCTCTCGTATAACTGGTCGTATGTAAATATGTATAGTATGTACATAAATCCACTGGAAGTATCCAATTTTAAATCACAATTATAGTGGTTAAATATTTGCCAACTATTTAGGGGGAGAGTAAACACAATAGCACAGCATTAAGTGGGGAGTAATTCGTATTAAACAGTGCGCTGCGAAC
The DNA here is from genome assembly GCA_920105625.2 of Clusia tigrina. Taxonomy (NCBI): domain Eukaryota; kingdom Metazoa; phylum Arthropoda; class Insecta; order Diptera; family Clusiidae; genus Clusia; species Clusia tigrina. Next base: position 208,682,094 of record OV050031.1, read on the forward strand.
GCAACAACAAATTCAATCATTTCTATTATTGTTGTAGCTTTGGCCGCAGGTCTTGACGATTAGAGTGTTGTTGTAGATTGTACAGCACTTCCATTGTATGGTATGCGTGCTGGTAAATTATTCGAATTACTGGCGATTATATATACAAATTGTTGACTTTAGATGTTAATAGTTTATTTGTTTGAAGGCTTGGGGTCGGCAGTGGCGGCAACAAGAACTTAGTGAGTGTCCTTGTTTCCAAGTTTATAATTAATGCAACGCGTTCCTTGAATCAGTTGGGCCGTGGAATTCGTAAGATGACAGGCAAAGAGCAACATGTTCCTGGGCGTAACCATCCACGCAAAACGCATAAAGATGAACGAATAAAGAGTGAGAGCTGCAAAGAAATCAATTTACGAAACTCATCCAAATTAATAATAAGTCACATCTGCATAAATTTCTAATTTAGCATATAAATGAGGACTGAATATTCAGGTTTAGGTGTTGCTACACTTAAACAAAATATGTATATATATGCCTCGAGTGCTTGCTCCAATAAGAAAGTTAGTGTATTGCGGGAAGCGGTAAATTTAGTGCTTAGTGTAGAGTACCAAAAATGCCGATTAGCAAATTGCATTTGTTCAAGCTTACCGAAAGTCATCGTAGGCGAGATGTATCGAGCATCTTTTTTGAAATCGGCTATGGCAGCGATCGGAATACCCCAGTTGGCCACTGGACCCCAGAAATGCGTACTAAACAAAACAAATTAGCAACTGTTGCAGCTGAAAGAGCCACTTTAATGCTTACCTCATTAAGTAATCGCGAAATTCCTTACTCTTTAAATTGTTAACGAATCTCTGCATTAGATTGGGCTGTGAGGCTTGTTGTTGGCACATGTTTCTAGCGTGTTGAGCATTGTTGACCATTACTCTTGTTGGCCTCAGCAGCTGCAGCAGCACCGAGTTGTTGACACGTTGTAACATCATTTTGGTAAGCGTAAAATTCAGTTTCACTTCAGCCTCTTAAAGTTTCCAGACAGATTCTGGGGCAGTTTCGCAATTTGTTTGGCTGGTGCTTGCAGTTGATTCCACTCCAAGTTCTGCAATGTTGAAATTTTTTAAATTGTGCTTATTTTTTCACTGTTTTTATATAATTTTTTACAAAATACGCTTTAATATGTTATGTAAATTTATTTACTTTTCAGTACTGTTACCACTCAACCGCACAGAGCAAAATTATCAGAGTGAATGGCAGAAAGCAAAACAAGAACAGAGTAGGCGGAACGCAATGGAATGAAACGCGCTAAGAGAGTGGCTCCACCTACAAGGAAATTTTAAAATAAAATTTGGTTTCAAAATTTGGTGGAAATTTATTAACTGCGAACAAATATTGAAAACATTATTTTGTTCATTATTTATGAATATATATTGTGTTTTGATAGTGCGAAATTTAACCATGGCTTAATTGCGATATATTAAGAGAAGCATATATTGTACAAAATGCTCAATTTGCTTGTGGTTAATTGATGTATGCTAAAAGAACTTCTTGAGACTGATATGCATGGTTCAATTTTAGATAAATTATATGAAATAATTATTAATAATAATAATAATTTCCAATATCTTTTATTAATTTAAATACTTTTCATTTCTAAGTTGACGGTATAGTGGTTCTATTAGGCCGCCTCCTGATATAGCAGTAATGCCACCAGTAATGCTTCTATTACGAGTACTCGTATTCAGTATTATGACTTCTTTAAGTAATGTTTAGTTCAGGGGCGTGTATACAAAAAGATATTGGAGAACAATTATGAGTAATTTGTCAGAACGTAATAAGTTATTTAATTGTAAGAAATCTACCTCTGGGATTTAAGATATGAGCAATTATTGTTAGTCTCATATATGAAAATTCAATAAATAATTTAATTTTATAACAAATAAATAAAAAAATAATAATAAATTTAAAGGAATCAAGGAAGGCGAAGTTAAAATAATAAAATTAATTTAATAAAATAAAAATTTAAAATTATTTTTTATGATTTGCTTCTATTTGATAAACTTATATATAAAGAATATATTTTTTAAAGGTATTATATTTAAAAATTATAATTTTTTCGATATCGAACCTATATTTATATACAATTGAACATTTTAAGAATTTTTGGAGCTAAAGGACCTGGCAGCTAGTGCCCCTCTCATATTATAAAACAATAATTAAGTTATTATTTTTCAAGTAATAATTAATAATAATAAATAAATATGAATTTGTAGTCTTTGTTATATTTATCGATGATCATTAACAATTTAATTACTCTTACTAATTATCATTTCGCTTATCATACTTCCTGTAAAACAGTTATTAAAGCTCCGACTGAAAAGTGACTATAGTGAATAAGGCCTTTAAAGCCGAGCCAACTCTCGCCACAATTCGTTTTTATATTCAAAGTGTTAAAACAGATTTCTAATCACATTCGTACAGCAAATTTCCTTCTACCTTCAGGACATCACTCATCTAAAGCACCCCTACATCAAGCAATATTCAATATTCATATTATATAATACAATTTTGACTTTACTAGGAGTGGTTTGTAACGATAAAATAACCGATCACTCATTGCACTGTCCCTCTCCCTTAAATCGTGATTGTTTACTCTGCAAATCCCTTTCACTTCCTGCAGCGTTGCTCTGAACATTGAGTTTTTTTTTTCTGTTCAAACAACTCTTCATACTCCAGCAGCCCTCTGAGGAGATTCTCTTCGGTTACTTAAGACACCAACACATAAGCAGGCAACGTGCTCGCGTTGGTGAAAGTTGAGGACAAAATGGAAAAGCTTGCGCGTTAAGTCCTTGACGGCGGTTCTACGCGAAGTGTAACGAATTCAATGATTCAGTGTGCAAATCGACAGCAACGGTGAAGGTTTTGAAATATTTTTTTAACAAGATTTTTGGTGCAATTTGGATTTTGTTGTTGTTGTTGTTGTTGTATGTAGTTAGGCATTGAGTGAAAATACCAGAGCGGATAATAAATTAAGTGTTCGTGTGTCTCGGGTGTGTAGCAGCGCCCAACAAACACCCCCACACCCCCACAACTCCCAACTACACTTTGATGCTGTGGCAAAGTAACAGCAAAGCAAAATCAACCCCACAAAACACGCCCACTCCTATATAACTTGCTTTTTTTTTGTTTGCTTTCGAGTGTGTTTTTGTTGGAAATGTGCAAAATTTCAACCACAAAAAAATTATTAAAATTTATGAAATTTTAAATAAAATCACAACTAAAACGAGTCACAAAATTTACCAAAGAAAAAAAAACAAAAAAAAAATTAAAAAAACCAACAACAAATACCAAAGCAGCTTAAGAAGAGGATGAAAAAAGAAAAGAGCAAATTTTCTAAATAGGTGCCGCTCCCAAATTGCGAAACTGCCAACAGAAACAACAACAACTGCGGCAAGAAAAATGAAAAATGCCAGCGACAACGTAAACGAAAACGTTGCTGACGATTCATCGACAACGACCGCAATTACAACAACAATAGCAGCAGGTGTATATATTTATAGGCGTGTATGTCAACTCGGCTAAAGTCAACTTAATTTATATAAACATTTGAGCTTCGGGCCAAGTGGAGTGTTCCCAGGCCCCGGAACAATTGCCAAAGATAGGCCCTGAGCGGGGATCTGAGCGAATTTTTAAACAAATGCAGAAATGTGCTCTAATCTTTTCTTTAAGGGTGTGCGAAATGATACGTCACAGCAAGTTTCGCAGCCACAATCAGTTTAAACATTGAGCAGCCTTGACAATCCTTCAAACCCTTGTCAGAAGTTTGCCTTGCTTAAAAGTGAATAAGTGTTTTACATTGAAAACGTTTTATGCCCACGAACCTCAGATACTGTCTTCATGCCTTTTACCAGTAGAAACACACCCATTTTGGTGTCAGTGAGGAGACTCCATCTTCATATTAATTTCATTACTTATTTACGCATGTTCTGTGACTGGGAGTAGCACCCAAGTACACACATGCTTCGATGTTCTCCAAACGGTAACAAATATTTTACAGAGAAAAACAGTGTACGTGGGGTTTGTTCATATACATTTTACTCGCATATTCCATCTTAGAGACCGTTCTATTTTTGATCTATAAGTTATTCGTACTATGATGGTATCACAGCAATAGTGAATAGTTTACAAAATACGAGATTAGATTTGATGGTTACTCGAATTGTTGTGATAATAGCTCTATATACAGGTTGAAAGAACCGTAAGATGAGCATATGTTCAATATTCACCAGAGCAATTTCTTTCTGGTTATCTGGTTAATTGTTCTTTTGACCTTTATATTTTTTATACAGTTTTTCCACCATTTTTGGTTTCTTAATTTACTCACACAACTTTCGGAACTAATTTTGGAACTTTTTCACGGCGTTGTTTTGACTGTTGTTTTATTATATTCGCATTCGTCATATTATTATTCTTGACCTTTTCTCTTAACTACTAATATTCGCATTCGTGTGGATTACAATGACGTTTGACTTTCCTCTTTTCTTCGTTGTTTCAATTTACTTTTTGCTGTTCAATATATTACACAGCGTTTCTGTGTTATTTTCCGCAATGAAATTGAAAAATGTCGACACATCAATCAGCAATTAATCGGACGCAACTAATGTCAGCACGGTGTCCTTCATATAATTCTTATTTTTATTTAATTATATTAACGCATCATTGAGTATGAGTAGTCAATATTTTGTACCTTGACCGGCATATGGAGACTTGAACCAAGAAACTCATTTCAGAACTGAGACTGCGTAGTGAATTGTCTTAAAATAAACGAAAAATTAATTATTTTGAATTAACAATAATAATAATATATGATAATAATTTTGGATCGAGCCAAATTCTGTACTTACTTGTAAAGCAAAATCAAAACCTTCTCCAAATTTAAACCCTGGGAATCTTTTAATAAATATAAGAATGAAAACTGAGAAGAATCTTAAATTTTATTTTAGAGAAAAGATCAAGATCAAGACTGGAATATTTTTCAAATGACATTTCACAGGAAATTTAAATGTTTGGAGCAATTTAGACCAACTCGCACACAGCATTAGTTCAACTAAATTAATATGAATCACAACCGCAAATGCAGATTTTAGAAGAGCTCTTATACGGTTTGAAATACTAGTGCCATTTCGTTAGTATGCAAAGAATTGGATGGAAAGGTTCATGAGAGTCATTACTGAGGTTCCACTTCTCGTTGCTCTGAGTCTGAACAAACTTTATGTATACTTTCTTTTCATACAGCCGCCTGTGAGCCTGTACTTTGTACACATATCAAAACTGCTTAGGGAATTGAGGAGGATATTCCTTTACCGGCCTAACACGCCATTGTAATATAGCTCTTATTCTTTTGGCTCCAGACACCAATCTAACTTCGAACAAATCGCAGAGTGTTTGTAAGAAGGAGCCAGTTTTATAGAGGTAGGTAGGTAGGTAGGGCAGCCGCATCACCAATAAACCAGTGAAGCCACTTCGACCACCAGTTGGGTCCGTTGTGAGCCGCGGATGCGAGGCATGGCTACGCTGACCCCTCCAGATTGAACCAAAAATCATGTGTATAAATTCCCATTCTTCCAGTTTTATAGAACAACTATACAAATAATTTATGACTGAATTAATGCTACGAAAATAGCTTGGAACGTGTCCTTTAACTATTTTAGAGTATTTCTAATTTAAGCTTGCCTTTGGCTTTTCTGGTCTGTTAAATCAAGTAAAAACTTGAATGATTACAACAGCTTACTAGGTTTTTGCTAAAAAAGAATAATATCCTTTCCAAAGGATTTTGTCTACTTAAAAACGAATTTGTCATAAAAAAATCTATTATTACTATACTTTGCACTATCATTAATTATGTCTGCAAGGGGTTATGGGACCTTCGACTCGAAGAGACAAATATTTGGAAAGCATTTTTCATACCAAGTCCGGGGCAGGATTCGAACCCATGACCCCCGAGTATAAAAACAAATCTGATCAAATCGTTTCCAAGATACTTCGATATTGACAATAATGTCAAAAATGGCTTGATTTCTGTTTGAAAAAATGACAGTCAAGAGTTGGCAATGAGCGAAATTGTTCCAATTTGCTCGAATACTATTGTTGGTCATTAATTCTCGAAGTAGATTAGAACTTATACAGAGCAAGTCACTAAACTAAAGGTGCTATTTTTCACTGGATGTAATGTAATTTTCTCTGTATAAGTTCAAAGTAAACGATTATGCAATATCTCAGAAACTATTGGACCTCCATATTCTTTGATGGCAGATGCGTTTTCTGGAGGCCAAAATACTTTAGGAAATTTTATTGGTTCTTTCAACTTTGAATTAGTTAACTAGTATTATTGAAGGTCATAAATACCCTGCGAAAAGTTGGCGATAATACAAAAATAAGTCGGTACTCACTTAACAATACTGATACTGATCAAATCTTATCAATTATTTTGAAATTGCGAGATCAATTCAGTTATAAATATTGTTTATCTTGTACACTAAACTTAAAACTTACATAAGTATTTTTTAAATATATTCGGGTATCTCGTGTTAGTATGATTTTCTTTCTTCACATGTCTTATCAATGGGGCTCTGGAGTCGAGAGGAAATTGTATGACTCTAACTCTGACTTGTTTAATAAGGAAGGCTCCGACTCCGACTCCAACTCCACCTCCTACCCAAATAGAAAAAACTCATCGACTCCGCCTTCTTTAATAAGGAAGGCTCCGACTCCGACTCCACCTCCTACCCAAATAGAAAAAACTCGTCGACTCCGACTTCTTTAATAAGGAAGGCTTCGACTCCGACTCCAACTCCACCTCCTACCCAAAAAAGTAAAAACTCCTCGACTACGATTTCTTTAATAAGGAAGGCTCCGACTCCGACTCCGACTTCTACCCAAAAAGTAAAAACTTCTCGACTCCGACTTCTTTAATAAGGAAGGCTCCGAATCTCACTTGTTTAATAAGGAAGGCGTTCTACCGAAAAACTCATCGACTCCGCCTTCTTTAATAAGGAAGGCTCCGACTCCGACTCCACCTCCTACCCAAATAGAAAAAACTCATCGACTCCGACTTCTTTAATAAGGAAGGCTCCGACTCCGACTCCAACTCCACCTCCTACCCAAATAGAAAAAACTCATCGACTCCGCCTTCTTTAATAAGGAAGGCTCCGACTCCGACTGGTTTAATAAGCAAGGCTTCCTACCCAAAAAGTCAAAACTCCTCGACTCCGACTTCGATTTCAACACCACAGCCCTAATTATCAATGTCGTTTTGATCGGTATTTAAATATTCCGCTAAAAAAACATAAAAACATAAATTACACTAACATGACATGACAAACTGACGATGCTCCATTTTTACCATGCAATATCCTCATCATTAATGTATAGAGCATTTTTATGTTTCCCTTTTGTTGAAAGAAAAGAGAAAATTGAATCTTCATGGCACTGATGTATACCATAACTCTGTCTCAAAGTCAATGTCTAAAACTCTATAGATTTTTAATTGTTAAACATTTTCTATGTCATGTTTTTACCACTCTGTGCAACATGATGGCAGAAAGTGTCCTAGTGGTATGATGCGCTGTTAAACACGTTCAAGTGCCTCTCAATGGTTGTATAAAACTGATCGTGAGTCTACAAATGGGTGTACTTAAAAACAAGAATCATAAATGCCAATCTCAGTAAATGACAATCATCAGTTTTGGCTATATATCCTAAAGCAATCATATACACAATCCAAAGTGGGCAATAGATTCATTACGCAAGTCACAAAGTAATCAGCTAAAAATGACGAAACAAAACCAGGACAAAAGCGGAAAGTATTAATTCATAAAGGATTTGTCAGAAAAGGAAAGGATCTAAAATGTTATAAGAAGGTGCAATTTAAGAAAAGCCTTCTCCAACACCATTCTCCAAGCAAATTGGTGTAATATGTGATCTGATACATATATACAAACGATATGTCTCAAGAGTGTGGTCATCAAAAGCTCCTTTTCAACCTGCACCTTTTTATATCGTCAAAGTCGCGTTAGAAAAAAATTCTTCTGCCACATTACAATCTCCTGCACCCGGTGAAGACAGTGTCGTTTTCATTAAAGGACATTTTAAATAAACAAGTTAGGCACGAGGGTGAAGACAGTGACGTTTTCATAAAAGGACATTTTAAATGAACAAGTTATGCACGATGGTGAAGACATGGTATTATTATGGTAGTTCGGATCAGTTTCATCACAGCAGGTGTAACCAAGGGGACTGTATAAGACCCAAATAGCATACATTGTCAGCACTTCAACGCGAATTATGGCGTTAAAACTAAATATTTTGAAAGGTTCATCAATTTTATTATGCAGAACGCTTGGTACCTCCTGGTATTGCTATTGTATTGGTACAATACTAGATAATATGAACATAAGACACTGCATTTGCACATGTTTTACAACTGCCTCGCTCGCTGTGTAAAAGCAGATGATTTTTATAAGTCTCGCCGTCGCATTCCAAAGTAATCCTAACATTCAAAGCGTTGGAAGACAGGCCACATTTGATTGGGTGGTGTTTTTTCTTCACATTTGATTAACACATTTCTTAAAGTGAGATAAAAAATCTGACCTTCCCATTACTTAATGGAATATAAATGGTTCTTCCAAGATGTCATAACGCGCCAAACATTCTCCGACCGTCTCATCAGGCATTTAATTCATTGCACTATTTCTGTGGCCTAGACCGCAGACCAGGGTACATTGTGATTGCACCTAAGATGTTTAAGTACTTCTCTCTACTGGACAAAAAGGCTATATACAATATATTTAGGATCTTATTGTATATACAATGATATACAATAAGCCCCTGCAGCTTTGATTGCCGCCTGAATATCTGGACCATTATTCTCTTAGAGGTCGTCCTGACAGAAATTGTCTTTTTAATGATGCCTGCATGGACTTTTTCTAACCCTCTTTCAGTTGATTGATACGAGCACTTCGTAGACTTCAGATTAGTCAGCAAATTGCGGACAAAGTTGTGCGGAGTGATATACAAGTATCATAATGGTTTTGTACTCATACATCGCTCATCCTCATCACTGGTCAAGTTGATATCAGCCAAACCGAATGCTTGTGGCATGTAACCTCGTGTCGCAGGGTGTGTTTGACTATTTCCAAGGAGAGGTCTCTAAGTTGTGTTCTGCTGTTAATTTGTTGGCTCTCTGTTTTACCGCTGACTGCAATTATCCAATTAACCTTTGACTTTGCACTCTCACTGTGTCACATGCATGCCTCGCTGGAGCAGCTCCAGCGTGTAAAACAATTTGGCTGACAGTTCAAGGCTGACGATAAGTGCTGCTGATTTTTTAACAATAGTGGCATGGCGTCCATGCCGTACTCTCTGGAGTACGCGTCATGCACATCGAAGCGCTTAACACAAATTGAGTTCCAAAAATATGTTCACGGTCCATTTCGTTATTGTTTACGAGTCATTTTATTGTTGTTGTGGGCCAATTTAAGTCGAACCTGCGATAATTATGTGCTTAAATTACATAAGCGCTCGGTTCATCAGTAAGTAAAGCACAGGCAAAAGCAGAATCAACATCAGAATCAGATTCAGCATCAGCAACAGAGGCCGAGTCGAAGGAAGCCAGGAATTGCGTACACACCCACACAAACACGAGACGAACGAACATGCGATACAAACTGACCCAGGCACAGCCACGGACATAGACACAGCCGCACAGCCGCACAGTCACAGTCATAGTCATAGTCATAGTCGCAGAGGCAGACACAAACGTCTGTAGGAGCTCAGCACACAAGTGCTTCAAGTGTTTACAACAATAACAAGCATTTTATTGCTAATCTACTCAATTTGTTTACTTATTCGGTTTTATTTAATCAATTCAATCAAAATCAAAATAGGCCATAATTTGCTTTTATTATTTGAACAATTGTAAGAATTGAGCTCGGGCCGAGGAGCATGTGAGATGGCAGCGTGGACAACGGTATCGCTATCGCCATCGCCATCGCCAACGCCACCGCTGCCTCTGGGTCGCCTCGAACGCCGACAACAATGACGTTGACGTTGACGATGATGATGCTGCCGAGCTGGTGCTGAGGTGCTGAACAAGCGCAGCGCAATTTCCATTAAAACCAACACAATTTGAATTAAGTAGGAGCGAAGATGCGCGCACCGACTGGCACCGACTGGCGCAAAGATTTGCTAAGCCCACAGATTTAGTTGCGAAGCCACAAGCCACGCGAACCGTTGTGCGCAACGGAGCAAACCCAAACTAAAACTAAAACTAAACAACACACACAAATATTACAATATTCCAAAGTTACAAAATTAGAAAATTTCAAAATTAACGCACTAAGAAAGCAAAATATTCCAAATTTATAATTGAGAGTGCCACATAAATGAGGAAAATCCTTTATTAAATGCTATTTAATTATGTTGTGTGCAGCTGAAAGGATTTGACTGAAAGTTTTGTACGGAGAACGCCCAAGGAACACGAAAAATAAAGGCGCAAAAATAATTAAATGAAATGAAGTTAAATTAAATTAAAAATTGTGAACGCAAAGTGCGGCAGCGTAACCGAAAGACTGCTTCCTTCCTGCTAACCAGCCACTGAGCGAGAAGTCTTCAAATATATCACGCCCGCAAGCCCGCCATCCCGCACGCCAAACGGAGTAGCGCAGGACTCAGCTGCTGGGCACACAAATGTGAGTAGTTATTTATTTAAATATTTATTCAGTGTATCGAAATGCAATTATATGCACACATGCCCAGGCGCAAATATTTAAGTTTAGTGCAGAAATGTGAAAAACTTTATAATTTATGCCGCAAATGTACCAGAGTCCAAAAGGGCGTGTTGTCTTTGCGTGTATATGTTCGTTTTGTTGGTGTTATGCTGCTTCGTAGCATTTGTTGTTGTTGTTTTTTTTTTGCTCTCCTCTCCTATGCTGCCATGTCCCATCCTCACACTAGTGTAATTTTCTTTTTACATAAAATAAATTTGATGATAAAATAAAAGTGGATAATGGGCGATTTTCTTCTCTTCACGTATACAAAGTACTCACACGAGCACACACACACACCCATACACACCCATACACGCCCATACACACACACACACACACACACACATATGCTTAAATACATTTCCACAGTGTCTCAAAACATTTCATAGATATTATTCACCAATGCACAGCGGCAGAGGCAGCGGCCGCGGCAGCAGCAGAGGCAGCGTCGAGACGAGACCACAACGTGCGCCACAGATTTTTACTTCTAGCATCATTGTAAAAAGCATCCTTATTATGGTTCAATCCCTTTTGAATGATTACGAACACAATTGTAGAAAGCTTTCCTTGCGGCTGCTCACACACTCTTTCAGGCTCTCTCTGCGCTCGCTACGCCTCTGCTGGGCTCGGTGTAAATGTGCTGTAATCATCTGGCAGTTAAGAGCGCTAGCGAACTGCCGCCCAAGAACTCTCTTTGCGTTTGGTGGGTGTGTTTGTGTTTACGTTGCCGAAAGTACGTCACATGTGGCTGCCACATTACGCTGTTCGTCAGCCTGCCTGCCTGCCTGCCAGCCTGCCAGCCTGCCAGCCTTGCCTGCCTGCCTTGCCTTCCTTATAATGTCTAATAGTGACAAGAATTTTCATTTTCATTTTCATTTTTCTCCTTTAAATGCTCTGTTCTTCCTTTGTCTTTCGGCATTCCTTAATGGCAACATGCCCCCTGTGTGTGAGTGGTGTTGTGCGGCCCGCTACACATTACTCGCTTATCCGCAATGCACGCGCTGCTCCACCCGTGTTCTGGTCCTGTGCGCGCAGAGGCGGCGTCGTAAATATTGCCGAAAATGCGCTCTCAGCTCTTGGCTCACACCTTCTTTGCTCAATGGTAAATTTAAAATTTTAATCACGATAATGTGCGGCAGATAGCAGCGCTGGCACTGCTTGTATCCTTTGGCTGCAGCTGGGTGGGTGTGCGAACGCGCTCTCCTCCTGGCTAGGTACACTCGTAACGCACTCGTACCTAGCGACGCGTATCACAATAAGTGGAAGAAGTTTTATTTAACGTCTTTGTTGATAATTTTCCCTCAATATCTGTTGGGTTAATTACAAAATATCGTGATGATTGTTCGAGCGGTTAAATCGTGCACCACCACCTCCCCGGCTTCGCCTGCTCCGCCTGCTCCGTTATCGCAGCGGGTGTTGGCAAACTTTTTTAATTGAAGAATTTATAGTAAAGGTATTTGTTGGGAATTATTTGAATAATTGAGGCAGCATAAAGCGGCAGGATTGAATGAATGGGTGAATGGATGAGTGAATGGATGCAGATTCTTCTTGTTTTTGTGTTTGTTGCTGTTGCCGTAATTGTTTTTGTTTTTATGGTGATTGTTGGCGACTGGGGCCAAAGTTCGCGATAAGTTTAAATATTTAATGGTGTCATTGGGAACTTTAAAGAAAAATATTTGCGGTTTTTAGCACGTTGGCAGTTAAAGGATATATTTAAGGTTAAGAAAGTTAAAGGAATCTTATAGAAAGATATACGAGGAATCTTATAGAATAATGTTCGTATGAAGTATGAAGAGATCAGTCATGGTATCATAGTCGTCTAGAATAGTAAAAATTTCCTACCAAGAGGATCCCACTCAATCTATCGGGTTTTTCAATAAGAGCGCTACAAAATATATTTAATCTTAGCCATTCGGGTCATTCGTCCTTACTGTGTTTAAATTTTCAATTCACTTCTTTCTTCTCTATCGTCTAAATGAGCCTAGAATACCCCGAGAAGTGGCGAAAAGCAACAAACTTATGGTAGCTTGGACTTAGTGGGTTTGAGTACAGTGAATTAGCGGAGTCTTCATCAAAAATAGTGGATCCGCGCTTCCTCCTCGATAACTCATCACAAATTGCTCTCATACATAGTATCACAAAATAATTGCATCTCTCAGTTCTCAGGGTCAAATGCTGCGGTAGCAAGCAAAATGAACCAGCCATCCTTTGTGAGATTATTGTTGGTCATATACAATCCTCATTAGGAAATGTGGAAATGCAAATTAAGCAATGTACCAAAGCAATCAGAAAGAAATAAGAAATGATTCAATTAAAAGAAGAATTAACCCAAACTGGAGTAACTTTAAAGAGCCTAAGAATACATAATTAATGGAATGTCTAATTTGGAACTTACATTGAAGCATCTCTTGAAGACGCTGTAATTGATGATACACTTCGAATCCAATAGAATACTGAAATAGATAAAAAGCCTGGATCTACAATCCTGGGTTGGGATTCTAAAATTTAATCGCACACAAAATAATGTTGCAACTTTCGGTGCTTTCTTTCCAATTTTGGGGGCCTGGTTTCCACAATTGAGGTACTGAAGTATTTTTGCTGATGCTCGTAATTTCATTAACTATGTTCAGAATTGTAGCTTAGAACTTCGTTACCTGAAATATATCCTCTCCTTTATAAACTTATCTTATTTGAAGCTTATCATATTTCTATGCAAGTCACTTTGATGGCGATCGTATCCTCATAAGACAATGAAGTATTTTCATAGGGATTTGATGGATTATTCAAGCATCATGCCAATGGATATGGCAATTTGTCAACCTAGTTGAGACAATCCAAATAATAATGTTCACACAATTTGACAGAAGCATTTATCTGAAGATTTTGTCAGCTTTATCAAAAGAATTATTTATCGTCCTTGTTGATTAGTTTTAAAGTAGTTTTGAAAGACCATCTTCAGCAGCCCAGGGTCGTAATGTTTGATTGTACAATCTGTTATACAATTTTAATCAGAGCACTCTGTGTCGAAGGTATCCAAAGTTCCGAAATATGTTCATCGAACATTCGATACAATTTTCTCATATTGGAAATGGAATCTTTCAACTGAGAAAACGTCGTTTATAAACGTCGTTTTGCGGAAATCTCAATTGCAAGTCACCAGGGCAGAACATTTTAAAGATATTTAGAAAGTGATATTCGAAAATGTATGTTCATAATGTAAAGGTTCGAAAATCGACACAAATTAGACAAAAAAATGGAGCAATGAGCCCCTTAATAGGCCTTGAACCATTTTGTGGACTGCTTAAATACCACATTCAAGAATTGTTGAGGAAATGGTTAGATCGATCCATTAGATGGCCAATGGATTAATAATGTAGCATAACGTAAGACCCCACGAGTTTTGGTCAAATAATAGAGGAGTATCTAGAAAGACCTCTTGGATACCTCCTTCTTGGGTGGCTCTGCGGCCTACCCTATTTCTATCTATCTAGAAATATCAACATGCTAAACAGGGAAAACCTCTTAATCCTCACCGGATACCTGATGAGCCACTGCACACTCAGATATCATCTCAAAAAACTGGGAATTTCGTTCCGGGTATCTGCAGATTATGCAGGTTAGATTGGCCGGCCGCGAACGCCACACATAGACCTGCTAGGTCCTTTGCGGTGTCAGATGGATATTCATTTAAGAGCTGTAGTATGTATCGTTAAACAGAAAGACGCTCTTAGCAAATCTTAAGAGCGAAACTATCCCTAGTTGTGCGACCACTTGTAGTCCTTCAAACCAGGGGGCTCCCAGATATGTTAGGACCAGGTTTCCATATTGCGGGATGTAGGCATAGTAGATGCTCCAAAGTTTCTCTTGCGCCTGCCTCCCCACATTTCCTGCATTCATTGTTGTTTGTGAGTCCCACCCTTTTAGGGTGTACTGCTGTTAGACAGTGACCTGTGGGTATTCCTACTACCATTCTGCAATCCTTCCTCGGAAGTGCCAGTATCGATTTGGTCTGAGAACCGTACGGTTTGCACATGAGCTTTGCGATTTTACAAGTGGCAGTACTCCACCGTTTTTTCACCTTTCTCATCATGTCATCTTCAATACGGCTATTGATCATTCCTAGAGGCATCAGTACGTTACTTACTTGCTTCGTTGGGTAGTAAGATTCCGCTTTTTGCCATGGCGTCCGCACTCTCAATTCCTTCTATATGCCTTGCCACCCAATACATATGTAGCTTCCGATTGGTGGCCAGTCTATCCATTACTGCAATGCATTGCAGAAGATTTATGGAAGATGCACAGCATGAAGTTATAGCTTTGTGCGTAGCCTGGCTATCTATGTAGAAGTTTATTGTGGAGTTCGTAATTTCTGGTATGCAGACGAGCTTTGAGGCTTTACATGTTGCAAAAACTTCCGCTTGAAAAATGCGGTAATCTGAACGGCTGTTTGACATCTAGTGCAGAAACCTGCTCCAACATCGTCCTCCATCTTCGAGCCGTCCGCGAATAGGTTGAAACTTTCTATTTAGCATTCATGCCTCTATGCCATCCCTCCTTTTCAATATATGTTTTTATTGGTTTTCGCAGGCTAAGAATAGGAGGTCAGTGTTGACCGTGAGACTTCGACCTACAGAGCTATGACCGAAGGATCGGATAGAGATTGTGCAACCAGGAACTAAAAACCTCTTTGCTCGTTCTTCGTGAATGGCCTACAGTCTGCAGAAAGAGACTGTCTGCTAATACAGCACCCGACACTATCAGGAACATGGAACTCCATAAAGTGTTCAAATTTATAAAGATGCTGAATATGGATCTGTTATGTTTAGCACAAATTGGTCGAAGTACACTATTGCCAATGATAATGATACAGGTTACTTCTATAAACAGGATATTGGCATTCTTTTAGATAAGATTCTTTTTTTATAAGATATTTATATGAATGTAATATAAAAGACAAAAATTTCTGACATTCTGTTAAATATGCACAATGCAGAGAATACAAGGGTTGATAGAGATTTGTTAATAATGCTCAAATATGTTGAATATGGAATACTTCCACACTTTTTTGGAGGTATCTTTAACTTGGAAATATTCTAAATCCACTTCCCAAATATATTCTATTATCACATCCTCCTCCATTTCCCTATTTATCTTACGAGTATATAACTTTTAAAATTTTGCTGAATTTGTGAATCACAGTACCTTGTTTTGTTCTGTATGTGTCCGTGTGTGGTAAACATGAGCGACTGAACATATGAAGCCGAATCATCTCTCATATTCCTAATAGAGTTAATTAATTCCAACCGAAAGTGAATATAATTGCTCCCTAAAGGATTCCTTCTAAAATTACAAAATTCCACTTGCAATTTACAGAATTTAGATATATTAAATTTACCACTTTTGGATCCAGACATAAATAATAAAAGTCTATCTTTCAGGAAAATGTACATATGGAAATTTGTATTGGATTTTGACCTCAGCGGGCAAATGTACTCCTATGTAAATTTTTCACTAGAGTCCTTTTATTTTCCGTTACTCTTATTATTATTTTATACATGGTGCTGAACTGTGCGCTGGTTTGTAGAATTGTTGTGAAGTGCTATAGTACAAAATACAGTAAGTCGGGGTTTTATAGGAAAGTAGCATGAAACTCCTATTCAATTTCTTATGTAACCAATAAATTGAGCGACAGGTTTAAAGGTCAAAGACTCTTTGCGCTCAGTAAAGATAATTTTGAAGCAATGACGGGGGTATTTGTTTAGGTTTAAATGGCTTTCGTACCATGCCAAAAAATGAATGGAAGAAATTCGTTGACATTGTATCAAACACCTGTATAAAACGAGTAAAGAAGTCTGAAGTCGGGTTAGACAGACTACGAAATACCCTTTACCTTTCCTTGTGAGTGCGGGCTCAATAATGGAGATGTTTTCTTCATAAATCATCATTAGGAGCATATCTACGGTAATTTGCGGTAGGGTACCTTGAAATGATTATATCGACCCCATTTCTTGTGTATGGCTTTGTAATATCTTCAGATGCCATCTGTCGATTCTGTGGAGAAAGTGACGAAACCTCACTGCACCTGCTCACAGACTGCGGACCATTGGCACACAAAAGACACAGGTATTTTAGAGAATATATCTTAGATATGAGCAAGACCCCTCAACTTGATTCCTCCAACATATATGAATTCCTGTCGGAAATGAACCTGACAGAAGATTTATAAATTAGATTATCCTCATCTTTCAAATAAATACGGGCATCACAATAGATCTTTCAGGTCGCAGTGTATAACACCCTTAAATATATCTATCTATCTATCTATGAATTTGTAGTGTCAATATACCACTAATATAAAATTTCGTCCAAAAATATTGTATAGGTCGTAAGTTATAATAATATGTGAATAGTGGGCGTGGTTGTAGAAATAACACGCCCATTTTTTGTGTGGTGTTTAATGTTAGTACCCGCCACATTCCTGTGAAATTTTGTTGATAAATCTTTAATAGGAACACAGTAATGATTTTTGGCTAATTGTGGGCGTGGCAGTTTTATTATGATCTCCATATTCTGCACACACACTATTATGGACCCCATGTATATTTCTGCGAATTTTTATTCCGCTGGCATCAATACGAGCATAGGTAGGCTAATTTTCATTTTAGACCCGAAAGTTCCCTATATCAAAAGTGGGCGTGTCTTTTCTCTAATCAGCCCTTTTGTTGCAGATAGCTTTGTAATGTCCACATGTTCTTTCCCGTAAAATTTCGTCCGTAAATCTCTACCAGATCTCCAGTTATTAATATTTGTTAATAGTGGGCGTGGCAGTTAATATATACCGCCCACTTTCTGCACAGTATTTAGGGGAACCCACATCTCCAAAACTGCCAAATAATATCACGATTCCGTCAATTGGACCGAAGTTATAGTCGTTTTAAAAAAGGTGAAAAAGTTGCTTATATGGGAGGTACGCGTGGCCTTTGTCCAAATCGGCCCATATAGCAATCTGGTTCTGTATCTTTGTCCAGATTATACTTTTGCAAAATTTTATTAAGATAGCTCTAACGGTGTAGAAAAAAAGTGGCCACAGACGGACAGACGGACGGACAAAATAAAAATTGCTTAGAAAGTGATTCTGATCATATCTGTATATATATGTATGTCCATACCTACCACGCCTCCTTCTTGAAATTGCAACCCCTCTCAAAAGCACAAAGTTAGTATAGCCTATTTACCTTTTTTAAAGGTAAAGGGTATAACAAGGCGCAATAGTCTATGGTACAATATATTGAACTACTGGTATTTATGCTATTAGAGAAGAGAAATCACTTGCAGCGCCACCAATTGGACATACTATAAAGTAAAGTGGAATCCTTTAATTCATCAGTGTTGCATTTCATTAACTGATGTTTTCAGATATAAATTTTTCCTTTAATAACGCTGCCATAAAATAGGGAAGCTTAGTATAGTATGCCTGTGGATTGCTCAATAGGAAGTATAACAGATTTAAACATGCTCGATCAGAGTCACTGCCTTAGTCAATGTTCGTCTGAGGCTAGACTACAATCGTTCATTTTGATGGAATTTAGCATAAGATAGTTTAGAATCAGATTTCTATATAGAAGCAAAGAGGATACGCCCAGCTTTCATAGAAACAACTTATTTTAAATTACCCCACCTAAGTTTATATTGATGATTTAACGATAGCAATTTGTGGCCTAATAACTTTTGACTATAGAACATTGAACTAGTAGTACATTGCGGAAAAAATAGGCGTGATGCCATGCCTCTTTACTCATACATATTTATAACTTTAGTTGTATATAAGAAATATCTACGAAACTTTACAGAATGCATCGCAATGGAACTAGTCACATAAAAAATGAGCCATGTAATGCCAGAGTCACCCCTACTGTCTACGTACGAGTATGTGCATAAGTCGCCAGCTGTACCAGGTCTGTTCAAAAAGTATCGCGAATTTTTCAATTTTCGCGGGCTACGGATTTTCGATTTTCGATCTTTTTGGGGCGTTATATTGGTACTCATGTCCCTCACTTATGTTGACAATCTCGGCCATTTTTAATGTTCAGTCAGTTTTTGACAGCTATTGTGCGTGGACGTGCTTTAGCTTGTCTTCGATTTGTGTCTAAACCAATATGATATCTAAAACCAATATGATATCTTTTAAACTATACACTCACTTTATTTCTATGGGCGTCGTTTGGTAAATTCTCTTCGGGTAACCCCTATAAGCCGAATTCTTTACTAGTTTCTTTAAATTTGAATGAACCACAATTCATGTGTACTTCTTTCAACTACATGGTGACGTTAGACATTATTCAGGACTAATTGCTCTGACTGATAAGAAGAAATTGAGTAAAAATCTACTGTAGAGCAATTCTAGGCCTTCCTATCCTTCCAATCTGTCTCATGGAAAGAATAATTAGTAACCGCAAAGAAACAATGAAACCATTTCAAACGAAATATTTTCGCCATAGAGGAATATAAAGAAGCATACCGGAAATTGTTGGTATGAAGACCGTCTCCATGAATGAATGAATGAACATGAAATAAAGAAGGAAAATGCACCTCTATCAATTTGTTCTATTGTACTCCTCCAGCATGTACCTATTAAGGATTTTCTATTAGTCCAATACTTTTAAGGACACTTAGCACTGATTTGGGGTTCATTGCTCTAATCTCTCTGCACTCGGGTTAGTAATGCTCCAAATATTTCTTACTACTGAGAGCTAAGGCTTCCTTAGCTGGTGCTCTGTTGTTTCTTCTGCTTCCGTGCAGAATCTACACGTGTTTACTGGTGAGAGTCCCAGTTTCACGAGGTGGCTTGTTAAATGACTGTGAGGTAACCTGCCAAAATCTGTGTGTGGAGACCATCTCCATAGTTTGAACGTCAGATGTTTGTTTGCATGTAGATATCGTGTTGGAGATAATTATTATTATTATTGTTATTATTATACTTTACATTATATTTAATTATGTCTGCAAGGGGATGAGGGAATGAGTATTGGGCACTAAGACCATCGATTCGGAGAGAAAAAGGTTTAGAAAAAGGTATTTTCGAGACCAAGCTGCGGCAGGATTCGAACCCACGACCTTCCATATGTGAGTCTATCGTACTTACCACTAGACCACGGAGCCTGCATGTTGGAGGTCATTTCAGGATTTGTGTATGAAAGGGATTTATGCCTAGTATAGTGTCGGGTGGTGCCAATCTACGCCATCAAAGCAAATTTTATTGATGATTCAAATATTTTGTTGGTTGGTTGCAACGGCGATGGTCCATCATCCAATTAGCGCAGGTGCGCCGTTTTGATACCGCTCTTTTGGTATGTATTGCAATTGGAATATGGTTGTTGGCGGGTCCTTATAGCCAGTTGGAGAGATTTATGAACGCGAGAATTTACCCAATCGTGCAGCTCGCGATCTTTTCAATGTTTTGAAAAACCTAGTGTTTTCCATCTTCTTCTGGCCAGGGCCGGGCAGACACACAGGAAGTGTTCCACGGCCCTGTTCCTTTCTAAATGGTTTCCGCAGCTCCGACAACTTCCCATTTTTTCCGCATGTTCCCCAATGGGCCAGTGGCCTGCGATGACTGCGGTAAGCCTAGCTGCATCACGACGACCTCTGTTAATTAACTGTGTGGATTTGTTTCTGTTGTAATCCGGCCAGAGTGCTCTACTGATCTTGCAGGTTTCCAACCTTCTCCATCGGCTGTTTGCACTCACCAAGAATTCTTTGCCAATATTGCTCTTGATTGAACCAATTTGGATATGGACCGGAGTCGCTTCATGTTCCTCAAGAGCGGATCCCCTCAATATCCCTGTGCCCCGGCATCCATATCAATGTTACGATGAACCGACGAGTTAGTGCGGTTAAGACCTTATGTATTCGCATGCTAGTTTCGAGGTTATTATCGCCGGGTCCAGTGCTTTGTTAGCAGCCAGACTATCTGATATTATTGCTATTTTTTATAGCTTGTGTCTTCTCCTGCCAACCTACAGGTCTCCCTTATTGCGAGCATTTCCGCCTGGAATGGAATACACTTGATGTGTTCGGGAATCGGAATGATTTTCTAATCCTTAGCTGTGATTCAAATATAGATGTCGCATTATTCATTTGCAGGGGAGTCATTCTGGCAATCCGTGGGTACATCACCCATATACTTAATAAACGAACAGCAACGAATCCTATGCCTTTGGTCCGTACTATCTTTGTAGCTACTCCTTTATGGAAAAACATTCTAAACTTTACATTTTTAATACATTTCGATACTTTTATCATATTTTATGAGGCTCTTAAGGTAAGAAGATCTTTTCCTGTATACAAGTACACCAAAATATATAAAGTGCTTCTCTATCTTCTCTGTATTTCATGGCGATTCATATTTACTTCATTAAACCATTCACAGTGTTCTGATACTCGGAGTTTTTGACGCATTTTGCAGAAACTTTAACTATTCAATTTACATGTAAAGTTTTAGATCAATTTTAGATGTGCTTTGGTTCTGGAGATTCATTTCCAATTAGCGCGGGACTGTTGCCTAATTTCACTTCCCCTTTTATATTTTGTGTTGTACTTTCCTGTTGCTCCCACCACTGTGCAATGTTCTCCCATCACTTTGGTAACTTTGCACTGGACCAATTGAACCTTCACTTTAAGTGGCTTCATCAGTTCCGCTTTTCAGCATGACTCCCGGACACGCTTCTTTATGTTTCTGCTCTTAATGGGCGTCTGTTATTTAAAACTATTTAAGTTATCAGCTTTGTGGGAAAGTTAAAAGCTGCCAGCAAAGGATGAACTTCACAGTTGTGGTTCATTAATCGGAAAATATGCATTGCAGCCCTTGAGTGGTGCCCGCACGGCAATTTTCCCACACTCGGTCTAGCTCTCGCCCTCGCCCCCAACGGTGTACGTTCACCTATATTCCGTACTGGCACAGCAGGTGCTTGCAACAACAGCACTTGCTGCGAACAACAACACTAACAAGAACAACTCAACAAACACAGAATCGTCCTTTGCAAATACGAAGAAAACGAAAGCACAAGAGTTGCACTTGGGAAATGCCCTCAAAAAGTAAACTCGTTGGTTGCATTTTATATGTGCCAGTGTTGTTCTCCTCGTGTTGTGGGGCAATTTTTAGCTCTACGCTACTCAGTTTCGTTTTCTTTATGCTGATGTTGCTGCTGTTGTTGCTGCTGTTGTTGTTGCTGTTGCTGTTCTTGTTGTCATGCTTTTAAGTGCACCTCCAAGTTGGTCATTGTTATGCATAAAAAAACAAAATAATATTTATTTGCGAAACGTTTAACGTTGCATGTGTGCACATTGTTTGTTTCCTCTTTTTTGTGAAGTGGCGAAGTGGTTCGCCTTGCTTAAGGGTTTATGAAAATAATTTGTATATGACCATAAAATTTGTGCTTTTGCGGCTACTTCCTTGGCTGTTGTAAATTTCAGTTAAGTTGCTGCTTTCGCAGACTTTGTGTTTAATGGTCCCCAGGCTCTGGGAGCAATAAGTTAATAGGTGCAGGTTATTAGCACACCGTTTTGGGTTCTACTCAGCCAGACAGATCCAGGAGATTAATTATAAGTTTCCCTACGAACAATTACGAAAATTGGCCTAGATTATTCAGGTCGTCCTTGCACAGCAGGTGGAGTCGGGTTTCGCAGTATTTACATTTCCCTTTCTTTTCAGCTTCCAGATAAAGGGTGTGGTAGTTTTATTGATTGCACACTGTACCCTTAAAAAGGGAAACTAGGGTATACTAAGTTTGTGCTGTTGAGCGGTTTCAACTACCAGAAGGGGGTGTGGTAGGTATGGACATATATATATATATATATATATATATATATATATATATATATATATCGGAATCACTTTCTTTTGTGCGTCTGTGGCCACTTTTCTTCCATACGTTTGGCGATATCTTAATTAAACTTTTCAAAAGTATAGTCAGAACCACGCCTACCTCCTATATATGCATCTTTTGTACTCTACATATGCTTCTAATGCTTATTTATATGTGAATAAAATTTGGTGGGTAGGTAGGTAGGGCAGCCGCATCACCAATAACCAGTGATGCCACTTAGACCACCAGTTGGGTCCGTTGTGAACCGCAGATGCGAGGCATGGCTACGCTTCCCCCTCCCGATTGAACCACCCTGAGCCTTTTACAAAGCGAAGAAGGTTGTTAACACCTGACTGACATAGACCATCTATACTTGTTAAGAAGTGAGATCCTAGTAGCCGCTCCCTACTTCTGGCAAAAGCTGGACATGTACAGAAGAGATGCTGGACCGTTTCCAGCTCCTCCTCGTTCCTGCAGAAATCATGTGTATAAACTCCCACTCTCTTATGAGAGGTACACCCATAAACCTACCGAAATTTGGCATACAAGTGCCATCTCTCGCAAGTTGATCAGCCTTGCAGTTCCCTGGTATATCCTTATGTCCTGGCACCCAGCACAACTGGATATGGAATTGTTTAGCCATCTCATTTAGAGATCGGCGACAGTCTAAGACACTCCCCGATTTGGTGGGTAATGTTCATCGCCATGGTTTAACTCGCACGCACATGTACTTGTAAGTGTATCTCGAAGTCGGTCTAACCCGGCTTTAGCTTTCTTTACTTGCTTCTATTTAATTTGTTCCCTTCTTTTAGCCTAATATTATTTCATTAATTAGTGCGCACTTTTATTTACTTTCCATGTTAACAATTCTGGACCAGAGATGGACAACAAGGATTATTTCACACTCTACTAAAATTAAGAAATTACGTTTACAAAAATGTTGTATATTTATTAAATTGATGTATATTTTAAGTGTGTATTTTTGTTGTTTATTCAGTTCATTGTATGAAGATAAAGTGCAAACAGAATTCTCCCCTTTTCCAATTTTTATTGCTGTGCGATCCACAGTCATGTTGTTGTTGTTGTTTTGCGGAACAATGCAACAGTTTTCGGTTTATTTATTGGAATGAAATTTGTCTTATTTTCTCGCATATTTATTTTATTTATTGATTGTTTTTGTTTTTGTGTCACTGCTTCTCAATATTTTCCCTGTTCACCACTGATATAAAAACTCCATGTTAAATCATTTGTCCTGACTTGTCAATTATAAATTTAATTGGTCATTCTCATTACTTGGAAAGGTCCTTCTCAAGCAGTTTGAGAGAGTTCCTTAAGAAAGTTTTGGAATGAAGTGTAATATTTAGGGTGTTGTTTACCATAAACAACGGCAGTTACTTCTTTGATTGATATTCGAGGGTGTGAGCGAATAATCAAATGTGATCGACATGCGTCTGTTAGCTGATGACTCTATCGAACAAGAATTGAATGGAGTCAATTCTTGTTCGATAGAGTCATTTAGGAAAAGGTACTATGCAGGCACTTTGTGATATTTGGATAAATTTCAAACATATGCGTATAAGAACGATGAAGAGACTTTAAAAAGGCAACCGAGATCATTCTGATAAGGTCTTTTTTCAAATCAGTCGTATTTACCTGCAGCCGTATCCTGATATTTACAATCAATGAACTTGTCTCGTTCTAGTTTTGCTATAAATTTCGTATCGCAAAAGGAGCTTTCTAAGTACCAAGTTTTTCTAACATAGTATCAGATAAATATACATTACGGTTTGTGGTATCAGAAAGTCTTCATTTGTCTGTTAAAGTCCAGGAGGAATGTAGTATGAATTTTATATGTAAATCTGTGGTTTACATCCGATCCGAAATCAGCAAACAATAATTCTTCATCTAATTCCCAGAAGAACATTGTCGGCATTGTTAATAATATACTCCCTGGATTCGGCTATTCTCACCTCAAAAGCCATCAAGAGGTGCCGCAAATCTTTATAACAGATAGCTAAGCAGACTCGTCTGCATCTGAACTGGGTTCCCGGCCACAGGGATATTCCAGGGAACTGTAAAGCGTTTGAACTTGTCCAAGAGAGTACTACCATACCGATTCAACCAGATAGGTCAAATCTCGGTATTTCTATTGCCACATGTAAGCTTTTAATTAATACAATATCCTTGGGCACAGCGGGTTGGAGCTGGTCGGAAGGTACAGGACGCAAAATTCCCAGACAAACCAGCCCGGAAATAAATGTCAAGCGCTCAAAAGATTAATTATCTCTAAAGAGACTCAGTATAGGCTCCGTAATTAGTGTCCTAACGGGACACTGGGCCCTGGGTACTCATTGTACTCCAACGACTTCTGCAGGACTTGCATTGACGAGGAGGAGCAAAAGTCCATTGAACACTTCTTATGCACGTGTCCAGCGTTGTCTAGATGCCCACTTTCCTCGGTGACTACTTTCTGTACTCTTTGGGAGATATACCAAATAAGTAGATAAACTCCATCAATTGCTTCATTAAAAGCTCCAAATGGCTGTGACCTTTGAAAGGGTTTGTTACTTGTGTCTCATGCGGTATCACAAGGTGTCAATGATGGCCTAAGTGCATCCTTTTGACGACCGCTATATCTACCTACCTAATAATAGACTCAGAGTCTTAGCGTGTAATCATGTAATTCAATGCAGCACCGTTCCTATTCGGAAGCATTTCAGTTGAATCCTTTTATATGAAAATGGTTTTACAAATCGAATATTTGGATTTTGTGTGTTTTCATCTGGAAAACGGACATATTTTTTAATATCTGTACTTGAACATGTCCTCGTACTTAAACATTGTCTTTGCAACACCTATAAAATTATTCAGCGTTATTTCAGGGCATTCTAAGGTAGCCCGAATTTTGATCGAAACACCATTTTTGTAATGTCCTTTTTTGGGGCTGAACGGCTTTTTAAACATACAAAATTGTAGTACATATATCGACTTATCCTCAATATATCATGGAGCATCGAAAACGGATCACGTTACAGTACGGTGAGGACTGAGGTGACTACTTCATCAGTCTCTACTTTTTCAACAACGGTGAGCATCAACCGCCAATGGCATGGAATATCATACGATGAATAATGATTTGTTATCTGTGGATTTTTTGCTGCTTCTGTGTGCCACAGAAGTGGTACAACCAGCTTTATATTGCTCGAAAATGTACCTGAATTTGGAATTTTATGAAGCGATGAGATTGCTTGGGGCCACTTTGACAACTTTCGTCTCTCCTCAATAGAATTGAGTTAATTTTCTCATTTGTGCGAATAAACAAAGAACAATTTCGAACTTAACAACAACATAATTTAACAAAATTGCTCGTCATTTATGTCAAATTTTACGCAAATATTTACAAAGAGATTTTCCAAAGCCGGATTTTAAAACTTACTACCAATAAGATGTTTCTTTCGTTGGAGTCGTCGTGGTTCTTCTTTTTAGCTGGCGAGCAACCCTAGTGAGTTAATGTCGCATAATGAGCCTCCGCCAGTCGTCTCTGCTAAGCGCACGCTGACGCCAGTTGGAAATGCCGTCGGATTGGGATTTCGATATTAAGCTGCTAGTTTCTTCGTTTACATATCTGTGGAGCCTCGTAGAATCTGTCTCTGCTTGTTTTTCAACTTCTTCAGTAACCGCAGTGATGTGAAGGTTACCATGATTACAGGCATTTCGAACCTTTGAGGATCTTGTTTAGGAATCATTGAAATATATTAATAATCGTTTTCTCTGGCACAAATCCATAGCTATGCTCGGTAAGACCACACTGAGTATAGTATTTGATTGTATAGCAAGATAGCTTTTATCTGCTTCCTTGCAGCGAGTCCATTTTCAATAGCTTTAGTTAGTTGATTTGTTTTCGTTTTTCTGTGCTCCTTCAATTGTAACTAAGCATCGAGAGTGATACCAAGGTATCAAGGCCTCATAGCATAATTGGCTGATAATGTGCTTTTTTGTTGGTTTTGCTGCTGTTCTGTTTTATTCACCAGGTTTCTGTCCATTCTTCTACTGCGTTTATTGCAATTTGACTGATGCCTTTTCAGCACTTTTTCCAGTTGATAGAATCGCCAGCGAATGTGGCGTTTCTTGCTGCTTGGTAGTGGTAAGTATTAAGTTTGTGTAGAAGAGGTATAAGAGGGTGTCAAGGGTGCCACCAGCATTTATTTGTTCTAAGAAAACAGCGCTGTGTCATATGTCGCTTCATGAAGGCCCTGTATTGGCCTGGAAGACAGAAATTAAATTTGTCTGAGTACATGTTTTTCTACTCACAGGATGCGCATATTTCTGGTGTGATTCTATGCACCTGCTCTGGAATATTTAATAAGAAATGCAAATTGATAGGGATCATTTAAACGAGATTACTTTCAATATTGATGCATTTGATTACATTTTCGTTGGATATGAAAATATTGCAGAGTTTCACTCATTTTTAGACAGATCTTTTGAATCGATTGCATTTTGATTTATCTCTGACTTCCTCCTTTGTATCCTGTAGCGAAAAGTTCCCTGGGTGATGTCAAGTAATACGAACACGAAAACTTTTATTTATTAATTTAAGTAAAAGCAACTTACTTAATTACTGTCAAACAGTTGACGTTCAATTTACACCGACGCTTTGGCAAGAGTGTTTAATTAAGTACGCGTATCTCAGTTATCGCTGCTGCTTTGAAGTAAATGCTAACGTGTTTCCCACTTAGGGGAACATTCCAACTACTTCCAGCGAGTTGTGCAATTAAGTGAATTTATTCGGAAAAGGATGCATTATCATTGACAGATGTGTGAAACAAAAATAGAGGAACTGGGTAAGTCTTTGGTGTAACGAAAACTAGAAAACAGGGCTTTCTCTCAAATAGAAAGGGGATATATGAATACACATTAGGCTACCTTTAAGAGGCGGAATTGGAACCACGATTGTAAGACTAACCCAATGACCACTTGAAGCGGATATTGGTGGAATAAATATTTATAATTACTTGGCATTCCACAGTTCAATTGTAGAGAAGAACCTGGTAATAAAGTGTCTGTCCAAGTGCAGGGAGTATAGAGTGTAACAGAAATGAGGTAGGTCGAAGAACTGTCATAGAAAGCATTTCTCCAAGCACTCAGGTAAGTTATGTAAAGGGAATATACTCGCACATAATGTGTGTTTGGAGTTGCCTAACTGACAGCCACGCCTTGTTATGCATTTACATTTTAAAGTGTGAACCAAAATAAAAGCAGTTTACCAAGTTTTGAGAAGAACTGAGCTTGGTAGCTATGGCCACACCTCCGCTGGCGTTGTACTTGAATTTTGTAAGTCAAACAGCATAAGTGACAATTATTCCTACAAATAACATTTATGTTTGATTTCAATCTAATACTAGTAAGTTGTTCCTAAGACACTTTTCTGCCACACCTAGCAATATCTTTCGATATTACTCATACGCCACAGTGTATCAGTTTTAATAAAATGCCAAAATGACAAAATTTCAATTGTCTCAGCCACAATTGGCAAACATTATCACAGTCACGTAACAACCCCCTTGAGTGCCATAGGTCCAGCAGCAAGTTACGACAATTGTTACGTCATTAAAACTTGGCCAACAAGCGAAAATTGTGCGAAACCAGCCCACAACCGCACAATGACGAAGTACATGCGAGCATCTACGTACACGCATAAAAAGAGCACAGACCGAGAAATAATTTCAAGTAAATTACAACTGGAAATACAAACATGAAGCAAGCTAAAACAGAAAAAGACCAATAAACACAAGGAAAAACAAAATAAATGCAACAACAAGTACGCCAAGAGTAAATAAAAGGTGGACGCTGGTATATAAACGCATCATTAAATGAATTTCGCCCAACATATGCAAGAAAGCGTAAACAACTTCTTAACTACGGGAAGAAAAACAACAACGAAAAACAAAAGAAAACACAAAAAAGCAAAAAGACAGCGATAAGCCGCGCCAAACAGTGGCGAAAGAGGCACTCGGTGGCAAAATTTGCGGTTACTGCTTTTTGGGGTGCAAAAAGCAGCAGCAGCAGTAGTAGCATCGCCAGCAGCGGAGAACAGCCTCCTGAGAGTCTCTTAAGAGAGCGGTAAATAAAATAAGCGAAAGTCAGCTCAAAGGGAAATGTCAGATATACAAAATAATCGCACAACAACAATTGGGCATGGAAGCCAAGGGATACTAACACGTTGGCGGCCGTGGTTGTTGTTGTTGTTGTTGCAGACATACGCCTATATCGCTTACGCACGAGAATTCGTTGGTGAAATTCACACTCCCACTCACACATACACAGACACACATTCACACTCAAGCAGCAGGCAGCTGCCAACTGACAACTGACATGCGGTCATGTGCGTCCGCCAGTGCGCGTGCTGGCGCAGGCGCTCTGCGCGGTTGCTCACATGTGGCAGGCAATGTCAATGAAACATTCACACTCGACAGGATTTGCTGCCGCTTCGCTTAGAGAGCGGCGGGTTTTCTTACATAAAATTACACTGTTTGCTCCGCAATGTTGTTGGTACTGGTGGCTCTGTCGTTGCTGTTGTTGTTGTTGTTGGTTTACAATTTTTCAGTTGCAGAGTTGGGGCGGGCGCATTTCGCTTACGGCTCTGGCACTGGCGCAGGCAATGCCTGCTTTGTATGCACGTGTGTTGGTGTTGCTCGGAATGTTTGGCAATTTGTGTTATACCCTGATTTAAATGGCACTGATAAGGCCTGCTCAACGGGCGCTGCCGCTCCTGCTGGTTAGTGTTGCTGCTGTTCACTTCTGTGTCAGTTGACAAGCGCGCCGACGTGCTCCAGAAACGCATAAGTTTACAATTGCTTTTTAACGATATTCACCGTTTGTGCACGCTTTTATGCGTTATCATTTATTGTCGATAATGTTTCAGTGTTGTTGGTTTTGTTGTAGTTGCCATTGTAGTTGTAGTTGTTGTGCTTAGGCAGCCATAAAAATTGATGTTAGGTTTGTTTGAGGATTTAAGTGGGTCTTACACGTTTGTGATTGCTCTATGCAGGTATCACGGTTTGGCATCAACTTCTGTGTTGAGTTCGAACCACGGCAGTGTTCCAGAGGATTAAGTCAGCTATTTATATAGCGGCAGCTTTGTAGCATTTAAAAAATATTGTTGTCAATTCGTGGCTCTAAGCCGGGAATATGGCATGCAGTATGTGCAACATAAGACAGGGGGCGTATGAGCAATAAACTTATTATATGAAGAAAATTATGGTTATTGCTGATAAGGAAACATTTTTTTAGCTGCACTACACAATTAGATTTTCCTTAGCATTTACTTCTGTTATTTCATAAGTGGGGGGTATTGAGTACATTCAGTTGGTCCTTATACCCAAACTTTTGAAATAACACATGACACTAGTGTCAAAAATAAAGGCACAAGAACTTTGCATGGCTTTATTGGGGTTCAGTATAAAGCTTACAGATTTATAAAATATATTATTATTATTATTATTATTATTATTATTATATCTTACACCATAATTAATTATGAGTGCAAGGTGTTGGGGGAATGAGTAATAGCTACAGAGGCTTTCGATTCGAAGAGAAATGATTTTATAGAAAGAAGCGTTTTGGATACCAGTATAAAGTTTACAGATTTATAAGACATATTATTATGGCAGGATTTTAATATATATTATAAGCCTTTATAAAGCTTTCCGAGGATTTATTAGAATATATTTTGATATTTATAAACTTTGTGGGCTATATAAAAACTTAGATTGAACATTGTAAGATACCCCAATGTATTTCGAGAGCTGCAATAGGTGTCAATTACCCTAATAGAGCTTCAGAAATGTTGCAACCAGACTACAAATGAATTCATTGATCCATTTTTTTAATAACATGATTTCTCTCTGGACTTTTTCTATGCTCACATTTGATAATCCCAAACAAGCGGACATTTTCTTTTGGAATTATTATACTCTAATACCTAAAAACAGCATAAAGTTTGTGGGGATGAGCAGTGTTCGTAACGTCCTTAATCAGTAGCCCATATAGCATATCCTTTTTGATTTTTATGTGTATAAGTGAAATCAAAGTCTTCATTATTCGAATTGGTTCACAAATGCCCATTGTCGGTCGTCTGTGGGGCGCCACCGTAAAAATTATCAGATAGAGAATTATAGGAAACCCTTTTGGCTGATCTTATAGCTATTTCAGATACGCCAGTGTCCTCATCACAGATATTTAAATGAAAAGCAATTTTTTCCTCAATTATATGTTTTAGAACAGAACGTCAACTATGAAGTTTCCCAGAAAACGAACTTGGACCTTTAGTTATTATTTTGCCCTTCTAGACAACTATTCTTTTTTATTTTTATTTTACAATTGTAAAAATTTCATTTACTTTTTTATCTTTCTGTCAAATTCGAATTTCGGTTTGAAGTGATTAATTAAATACGAATTTATACAGTTGCTATAAAAGCCCGAACACATCTGACGACAAATTCGAATATGATATCAAAAATACTCGTACATGATAAGCCTCCAAGATCACATACAAAGGCTGCGGAATTCATTTTTATGTATAGATTTGATTTGGAGTGATTTCAGCCAAGTGGCGAATATGACCAGGCTTCTCAAAATAACTATATTTAGCTGCGATAGTTCCCATTCCTGGTTAAATGTGTACGCAGCTTAACACCGTTCATAATTGAGTTCTTATCATAAAGCTATAAATGTATTCACAATATGGCATCTGATTTTAGTTTATGAGAAATTGACAATCAAATTAAAATGTGACTAATTTTGAGTTGATATCAGAACAATTTGTTGTTCACTTCTAAGCGCCACACAGATCCAACCGACAAAGGATTATAAACTCTTGTGTTGAATTGTAATTACTTATTTCGTTCTTACAACTCCTCACAGTCTATAAGGATATACAGTTTTAAGCACTATGACACAAACTGCTTATTATTTTATAAGATCTTGATAGTGCCTTTATATCATTTACTTTCATTGCTTGGCAGTAGGTTTATAATTTGCTGTTAAGTAACGGAGAATATCTTCGTGTACAAAAATTGTATCTTTATGTTTATCAAAATTATATTTATAACACTGAGTTCCAAAGTGTTTCGTCATATTATAATTTGATTTCTTCGTTTACAATAATTGTATTTTTATGTTCATAAAGATTATACTTTCCAGAGTGCTTCGTCACATTATAATTTGATTCATCGTTTTCGAAAATCTTGCTTCCGAGTACTGATCAAGTTACTTTCATTGTCCATATTTCTGAAGGCTCCACCCTGTAACTCAGGAATAAAGTCTTCACCATTATAGCCTGGGATTAAATTAACAACACTGAAACCTTGAGTTCTTAAGTCTATACTAAGACTATGTTGATATGAAATTATATGGCTCTGACTAATATTGCATATCCTCTTCCTCCATGACTTTGTTTGTACAGAAATCTACCCCTGTAGAGTATAATCCAACAATAAAGGGATCAAGATCTAAGATTGCATTATCTTTAATAGAGCATTGCAAATTTTATTTTTCTTATAATATGCGTTTTTTAAATTTATTACCAATACTACCCTATTATCTCTCAACTGGGTCCTTAAGTAAGTTCAGAAAAGTATTCTAAGAGCACAATTTATTTACCAATCCTCTGAAAATCGTGTTTACTTTAAATTTGAAATTGTTTGCTTCTCTTTGCAGCCACAAAATCCCGCAACCAACTTTCTTAATACGCTTCGAGAAATTAGCTGAAAATGTAGTAAATGGCTGAACGGAAATGGCTTGCGTGAAACTCATTACCACCAACAAAGTAAGTCACTTTTCGCTGCAAATGCTTTCCAATAAAATGTTACACTCACGCAAAATGTTCGAAGTAGAGTGTTAAAGTGTAGGGACATATAAGAATCAAGTCATAGTGTCGCCAGCTCGTATAAACAGCACTTTGTAGGCAGAGAGTGTTCCTTGACAGCGGCTTTAATTGCAATTAAGTGTGAGGTTTCAGGATTTAAACCATGTCAGACGCAACAGAGTATTATTAGCATAATTAATCAGGACAGAAATCTTTGCGTTTATAATGACAATATAACTTTTCAATAGAGTTCTTTAATTTGATTTACACAGTCACACATACATTATAAATCATATAAAGGGCTTTCAGGTAATCCAATAAAGGCATTTGTCCATTAAACATGTCATCGGAATTCACTGATCTGAGAATCAAATTAGACTCAGAGTCAGATTTGAAGTAGATATTGAAGTCATATTTTGAAAATATCCATGCCAGGAGGCGATTCAACAGTCCCAATCTAATAAGTTCATGTATGTCCATAAGAGGTCTTGATATGTTAGGATGATATGATCGATTTTATTCCTTTGGAAATATTTCATCTGAAAATGAGGAGAATTCTCTTTATCATAAATCTTTGTCAACAAAACTAAGAATAATAATCCAAGAACCAGGTAAAGGAAATTTGTTTGACGAAAGCTGTTACTTGAGCGATTATACTGCCAACATTTTCCTTTAAGTGCACCTCACTTGCTACACTTTGATTCATTACTCGTACTTTGTGCCAGTCAGCACAGCTCGGATGGCTTAACTTAATGCCTGCAATGGAGCAGTGGAGCAACGGAGCAAAGTGCATAATGCAATTGATTTCGCTGCTGACTCTTTCTGTTTTTCTCTGCCAATTGGAAAATCAAATCATTGCAATTGAGTTGCTCTGAATTGACTTTCGTTCAGTGCGCTTCACATGCCGCACAGTAACATTTGCCGCTTTCGGTGCCGCACTTGCGACTTGCAGTATTAAATAAACTAATCAACTATCAAACAGAAAAGTTCGACAAAGCCTGCACTGACTCGAGTGCGTTCCAATGGGCGCCTGCCAAACAACTGCCAACAAAAAGCAGCAGTTGGAGTAAAAAGAACAATACTCGTACTCGTGCGAGTACTCATTTCATCAGTTACACATTTCAATTGGATTGTCTGCAGGCATTTGCATCAGTGCCGCCGCGTGACTTTTATGCGCAGTGACTAACTGACTGACTGAGTGAGTGACTGTCTGAATGACAATTGTATGTTCGGAAGATGCCTCATTGCAAATTTTCAACACGTCGTCAATGCAGACTTTTGTTGCTTTGTTGCGCAAACGAAGGAAGCGTTTTGTTTGGTGCTCTTTGATGCCCTTCAAAATATTTGGAGCACATTTCCATATAATCGCATGAGGCAGTTATCTATTGGAAATATGTCAGTATAGTCAAAGTTGGCATGGATCACGAATGTACTAATTTTCACTCATTTATTATTCATAATACGATGCAATCCTTACAAAGTTGTGTTTTCCCTGGCAAGTTCGCTCATCATCCTCTATTTAGGTTAGATTAGAGTGGCAGACTTCATCATGACTCTGAATATGAAACTCACTTAACCAAAAATAAGAGTTCACTTCATATAAGATCATTTCATTATAAGAAACCGGCGCGACTCCCCAACTACCGCTTGGGGAACCATTGTGTTCCCGATATGAACCTGGTTATGTTCCTAATACCTATGGATGAGAATTCGATCACATCAGAACGCAAACGTGAGCTCAGGAATTTAGGTATTCAATTTCCTCTCTAGCGATGGACTCTGACATATTATGAAGGGTATCTTCCTCCTCTTCAGAGCCACAACTGCGACAGAAGTTATAGAATGGCAACCCTAGTCTCTCAGCATGCCCCGTTAGCATGAGTACTGAACCATTGCCAATACTCCAATTGAAATTCAACAATAAAATTATGCATCTCCTTTTCTCAATCAGATGTCTTTTTTTATAAAGTTAATATATAAGATCCGACCTCCGCGTTCAACTATAGCAATAGCAATAATGTTCTCTATTCAAAGACCAAGCTATGATTACTGTGAATATTATTAGCTCCGTGGTAATTAAATTGAAGTTCGCCTTTGACACTGTACTTGGAACTACCCATGAGAAAAAAGGATCCGTAAGAAAGATCAAAATGAAAGGTCAGATATAATTCAGTCTTCGTCTTCCAATGGATATAAACCTAAGGCTGCTGTATAAACAGCTAAAACGCACATCCGGTCGCCAATATTTGAAGCTTGATAACTTCTTCAGAATATAATTTTGGAGTCACGAAGGGATTCTCCAAAATTGAACAATGACCACCTCACAAACAGTTTAGCAGAATTGGTAAAAATATGACGGATCCAAAAAGTTGTGTCAGAGAGATTCTCAACAGACTTCCAACTACTGAATAATCTTCTACAGATATATCTTTAGAGTAAGAGTAAAAAATTTTGCAGAAGAGTTTTTAAAAATTCATTTTTGGAAAAACTAGAATCCTTGCATTTGCTTTCTATCTCTGTTTTTTACCTACGGTCTTCCAAGTAGAAACCAAATCCTGGGGGTCATCTTCGAATATGTTGGGCTAAACTCTATTGATACTCCAACAT
This sequence comes from Clusia tigrina, assembly GCA_920105625.2. Lineage (NCBI taxonomy): Eukaryota > Metazoa > Arthropoda > Insecta > Diptera > Clusiidae > Clusia > Clusia tigrina. The sequence continues at coordinate 208,717,235 of OV050031.1, forward strand.
ACTAGAATAAAAACAATATTAGCTAACCAAGAATAGTCAATTATATATACACCGATCATGTCTCCATTATATATAACTGTACCGCCTGTAAGATAGATTACCGACACGGGATCATATGGAACCGACATTTGTATAAGAAAATGGAAGTTGACAGAGGGATACTAAAGGAGGCGAATACGAAAGGGTTTTCAAAAAGCTGTCCACCTCTGTGTTCGTAAACTCCCATAACACTAATTGTGTTAGTCAACGTTGATGAATGTCATGAAGGACGTTTTTCACAACCCAACAATGGCTGCATACGAACTACGATTATTCCAAAATTGCTGTTTTACCTTCCTTCAGCTAAGCTTGTTTTCCCGATAAGAATGCAAAATGTGATCTTATTAAAGGCGCAATCACGCCGCAAGAATTCAGCTGCAAAATTCCACGCGATGCCTCTGCCAGGCAAGGTGAATTTTGCGTATGCGTTTAAATTGTTTATGGCAGACTTCACGGGTACGAATAGCAAAGCGGCATGGAGCATAATGGCAAACAAAGTTGCAACAACAAGAGCAGCTGTAGAAGCCGCTATTATAACAATTGCAGGGCGCAGCAAACAAAGCCGGCATGCCTAACCCGACAAAAGTTTCCTGCTTCGCATACAAGGCAAATTACAAAAGGACTTAATGCAAAATACTTAATCATCGTCATCGTCATCTTCAGGCTCCTCGCAAAGCGTTGAGCCGAAAACGAAGTGCGCCCCAGCAGAGATGAAAACAAAGCAGTCGCCTGGATGGCAGCCTCTCAGCCCCGCTGCCACCCAGTGTGTCAGCCAGCCACGTCAGCTTACTTGCCGCATTTGCAATGCAGGCCCGTGATGCGTTCAATTTCAACAATTGAGCTTTGTTGCCTCTGTCTCTGCCTCAGCCGTTGCCTCGTGCGGAGCCACACAAAACGAGAAAGAGGATAAAAGTCTCATGTCTCAAGAGATGAAATTGTTTGACCTTATTTGCAAGTGGCATATTCCCCAACAAGATTACAAAGTGAAATACTCGTACACGTTGCAATGAGCGATGAGCGTGCTACACAAAATTACGAGTACATGCAGTGGCGTAGCAGCTGCTCTTGTTGTTGTTGTTCTTCTTCTTGTTGTTGCTGGCTTTGCAGTACGTTTAGAAAATGCACGGTCCGATGCTGGGCTGCCTGGATGGTTTATAGCTTTGGCTATGACTACTGCTATGGTTATGGCTATGGACATTTCAAAGGCTTACTCCTGCACATTGTGTTTTCAGGGCCTTATGCCTTGCTTTATGGCTCATGAATGTGCATTAACTTGCCATGTAGCTGCTGCAGCACGCAGCCAGCAGCCCCGACTGCGTTCAATGTGCTCACCCGCTTTGCATAAAGAGGGATTGTTTGCACATACTTTCAGTGCGCCAGGAGACCTTTTGAAGGCGAGGGAATCCTTCTGCTGCTGTTGCTGATCAACTTGGCACGCTGAACTTTGAAGGGCTTTCAGCTGCGATTTGTGCGAGCTCTGAAATTGATTTGTGTGCTGGGCATGAATAAGTTACAACCGAATCGACAGGACAGCACGTTGCCAGTTATATGGTTGTGCCTTTTGAAACCAAAAATTGTTTCTCAGCGATTTGTTAATTATTTAGAAGATTTATACACGGAGAAAAATCATCGCTACTGGTTATATTATGGATTATGAGTATAATTGCGTGAATCATGCTTATCAGGGAAGTATAAAGAAAGCTATCTGGTTTACAAGTATGAATCACTGAAGCTCCCTAAGGCAGGCTCAAGGAAACATAGACTGAAACAGAGCTATCAAAAAGGTTTAAATTTGTAGTAAGTACTTAGTAGCTAAGTAAGCTAAACAAGGTTCAAGTAGCATAATTAGTGTCCTGTATGTATCACTTCAGAAATAAGAAGAAAAACTAGCCTTGCTGCAAGTGTCTCCTTGTCGACTTTATTAGGAATATGAGGAAACATTGGAGAACATACTTTGAAAGTCATCTGCTGCCGTTGGAAATGAACTATTCTATATGGGACAGACTTTTATGCGTATGAAATTCTGGAACAGGAAAGTGGTGGCATATATAATATGCTTGAATGTACTCAAAGACTTCAGGATATTTTATTAAACAAACAATCGTGCTGTAAGGAACTCAACGGGTAGAAGGGCCTACAAAGAGCCTTCATAGCATAACTTTCTCGTAATTTTGTTTCAATATACTGAAGTAAATATAGTCCTGGAAAGCAAAGAAAGCATTGGCATTGATAGAAAATTCTTGTAATTAGTTTTGTGTCAGGATATTACAGTAAATAAACTGTTGTGAAAGGATCTCAACTGGTAGAAGTATATTCTCTTCATTGCATAACTTTCTCATAACTTTGTTTCAATACACACAACATAGTTATGGAAAGTAGAGACAGAGGTAATTGTGATAGAGAATTCTTCTAATTAGTTTTGAGTCAGGATATTGCAGTAAATAAACTGTTGTGCTCAAAGGATCTCAACTGGTAAAAGTATATTCCCTTCATTGAATAACTTTCTTATTACTTTGTTTCAGTATACTGAAGTAAACGTAGTTATAGAAAGTAGAGAAAGAGGTATTTGTAAAACAGAGTTGTTGTAATTAGTTGTATGACATAACCACATGTATGTAATTTTCCTACTGACATACCAAAGGAGAGCTTCAATATGTAATTGTCCTAATGACATACCAAGGAAGAGCTTCAAAGTCTTGTTAACAATTTTTTGTGTAGTTGGTTTGTTTCAAAACAATTGAATTCATTACTTTATACATTTTAGCCATCTCTGTCATACTTTGCTTAATAAATCCTCAGACTCGTAACTGATTTGGTCATTACGTTCCCAACTTAGTAACAGGTCTGGATATAGTCCTCGTCTTGATCATAGTGATCTCCAATTTTTGTCTCTCTTTTAATTAAAAAATGTAAATAAAATTTGTTTGTTTTTGCCGACCTGGCACGCCCATTGCTGGTATTTTAGACCCTGCTATCTTGGGAAACATTTGCGGGGTACTAAGAATGATACTCGTAAAGATCATCACATTATTCGAGTCCCACTTTTTCCTCTATGACAATCAGAAATCTTCGTGTCTGTCACTGACCAATCCTGAGAGTGCACATTTTTCTCCGTGTACTCGTATCTATTATTTATTCTATAAATTTTATAAATTTTTATATTTATTTTCCATTGCGTTTAATTCAATTTTCATGTGTGCGCAGCAATAAATGCCAATTAAGGGAATCAGCAATTCGGAAATCCCAAGTCTAATATGCAAATTCGCGTGTGCACATTCGCATCAATGCCAGTTGCGCTTCGAAATTGCTTTTGTCATTTTACATCCATCGAACCATCCATTCATCCACTCCATCCGTCCATCCGTCCTTCGATTTAGCCACATTCCCACTGTTTGCGCCACACTTGACCGGCATCAGTGCGCACCGTTCTTGATGGTTTGATGTGCTGCGATTTGATTTATTGGCCTCTTCTGGCGAATGCAACAAACGGCCAACTTTCCGCATTTGTTCGCACATATGTGAATCACGTGACGGGATTCCAATAACACAGGCAATTAAAAATTTGGTTCGCTGGTCTGTTGGATGCGCGCGGGAATTCGCATCTGTAAATCAAAATTCTCAAAAAATTGCGAACATGGAAAACAAATTTTTGAATTTTATTTTGTGGATTGGCAGAGTGGCAGAGGTCAGGGCAATAGAAGCTGTGGTGGGACTTAATTCTTTGATATAGAAATACAGAGCATGGTCAGTGGAGTCACAAGCAAAAACAAATAAATGCTGTGCAGGGTTCTGACCAGGAGACTGCTCAGTTTGGGAACTTTAATAATCGGACGTAGATAAAGCATTAGAAATCTATCAGAAGATGATTACTGATTAAGGGAAGGTCATTACGGAAAAGTCATTAGTAAAGGGTCGTAAACAAGAACTCACTAACAGAAACTCATAAGTCACAGGGCATAAATAGTGTTACAACAGTGCAGGAATGTGTTTCAATGATCTCCAGAGCAGCTCAAATTAATAAAAAGTATATCATCATATTTGATGAGCAGTTGTAACTTGGAAGCTGTGACGTTGATTGTGGTTTATGTATAAAAAGGAACTTGTTGAAATGTTCTTTAACTATGGCGTCAATAAGTTTGTTGATTATTTCTTCAGAAAATTGTTTAATTAACCCACTTTCATTGAAACAAATTTATCAAACAAGTATTCTGGAAGGCTTAACACAATCCAGTGATCGCACTATTAGTGAAACTAATTTATGTGACAATATTATATCGATATAGATTTATTTATATAAATGTTTTTATATGAATATAAGTAAAATTTAATATTTAATTACTGGTCCTTATTAAGGATGAATAATTTAATAAATTAACAATTGTGTATTGAGTAACCTTCGAGATTTCCCTTAGTCCTTAATAAGTTTTCTATAAAGTTTTTTGTTTACTATTTTTGAGTTACCTTCAAGCATAGAGTAAAGAAATAAGAGTCACAATCTGAAATGTCACTCATTTTTCGACATAGAAAAGATCGGTCGGGGCATAACCAGAGTGGCGCTGCGATATGAAAATGAGAGATATTGAGCAATTGGCGCTATTAGCAGCGCCACCATACAAAAAGTTTGTTCGAGAATGTGACTCTTATTTCTTTACTCTATGTTTCAAGTTAATCTTGGGTCACTTTTGAGTTACTTTTGAAAGACTTCTTGAGTTGATATTGAGTAATTTTCCATTTTTGAGTTACATTCAGTAATTTATCAGATGATCATGAGTTGCTTTTCAGTTTCTTTTAAGATATTTTTCTTTTTAGTTTTGAGTTACTATAAAGTCATTCTTGGGTCACTTTTGAGTTACTTTTGAAAGATTTCTTGAGTTGATATTGAATTTTCTTTCATTTTGGAGTTACATTCAGTAATTTTTTTAGTTGATCATGAGTAGCTTTTCAGTGTCCTTTAAGATATAGATTTGTTATTTTTGAGTTACATTTTAGTTATTCTTGAGTCACCATTGAGTCCCTTGGAAATGTTGATATTGTATTTCTTGTTCTACTTTCAGTTATTTTATGTGTTGCTTTTCAGTCTCCTTTGGGATTTGTTTATTTATTATTTTTGTGTTATATTGAAGTTATTCTTGAGTGTCCTTTGAGTCACCTTTGAAATACTTCTTCAATTGCTTTGAGTTACCTTACATTATTGTTTCATTTTCAGTTTTTTTTAAAGAAAATCGTGAGTTGCTTTGCAGTTTCCTTTGAGATATTTTTGCTTAATATTTATAAGTTAGTAAAAATTATGTGATTCTTGAGTCACATTTGAAATAGTTCTTGACCTTGAGCTTAGACAGCCTTCTGTCGATCTGGTGTTGCTTTTCAAACTTTTTTGAGATTTGTGCTTATTATTTTTCAGTTACAATTACGTTATTTTTGAGTCACCTTTGAGTTGCTTATAAAACACTTCTTCAGTTGACTTGAATACCTTCAGATATTTTCTAGTCGATCGTGAGTTCATTTTCAGTTTGCTTTGAGACATTTTTGCTGAATATTTTTGATGACTCTTAAGTTATTCTGGAGTCATCTTGGAGTTGCCCTTGAACGGATTCTTCAGTGGATTAGTTAATTTACATTCATGAGCTACATTCAGAAATTTGTTTAGTGGATCCTGAGTTGCTTCTTTAAGATTAATTATATTTGTTATTTTTGAGTAACATTCAAGTTATTTTTGAGCCACCTTGGAAATACTGCTTCCGTTAATTAGTTACCTTACATTCAGTTACTGTCTTTGATAAATTTGTCTTAATACTTTCAAGTTAGTTACAATTAAGTTATACTTAAGTCACCTTCGAGTTGCGTTTGAAATACTTCTTGACTTGACTTTGAGTTCAGTTACTCTTCTCTGGATCTAGAGTTCCTGTTTAGATTGCTTCGATTGGTTTTGATTTTTATATTTGAGTTACTATTGAGTTTTATTGAATAACCTTTGAATTGCTTGTGAAATATTTCTTGAGTTAAATTTGAGTTATCTCTGACTTTCTGCTTTGGTTCCACTCCAGATAAATTTGAGTTGCTTTTGAGTGATGCTTCAGTTACACTTTAGTTATGTTTGTGCTATGCTCGAGTTACCATTCAATAAAGTTCTTCTGTTAGTAACTTTTGAGCCACTTTCAGTATGTTGTGTTGTGAGTTAGCTTCGCATAACCTTGAATTAAGGTTGTATAATCAAAACTCTTATCTAACGTAGGGTAATATAATCTCACCTGATGAAAGAACACAGGGACACAGTTTATCAAAGCGCACCTCAGCATATTTTCCAAGTGTCAAGCAACTTAAAAGGACGCCGAAGTGTTTGGTGCAAAAGTTATAAAAGAAAAAAGGCAAATAAAAAGCAAAAACTTGGTATGATGATTGGTTTTTTTGGTTTTATTTATTTTTTTTTGCTTTATAATTTTAACAACGATGCTGATTCATGATACTTCATCGTTGGCGTGAAGTATTTGTATCCTCTTCAAATGCCTGCATATCGTAGACAAATACATGAGCCCATGAGTATGAGTGGAGCCGTACAAACTGTACTACTATATTGCTCCAGTCTGCAGGACCCTCAGTACGAGTACATTAATCCCCACTAAGGGACGAATCCACTGCCAAATTGATTCACCAATGAGATTCAATTTGTGATTGTCACACCCATTCAATTAGTACACCCAACCAAATGACGTTCTTTTGAACTCATAGCGCAGCTGAAGCGGGTTCCACTAAACGATGCAATTGCAAGTGGTGGCGCCGCTTAACCGAGCCTCTTAAAGCATTTTGAGGGCCATTCAGGGAACGAGTACACCAATCGCTTCGGTATTATCGCTCAGCTAAACAAACGGGTGCACCTTTGTTGCGGCGCAAAACGCTGGCACGTAATTGCTTTGGTAAATTGCTTTTGTGCCGCTACCGCAGCGGTTGCTGCCACAGAGAATCCGATTAAACTTTCGTTTTGTCTCCTCCAAAATGGCGCATATTTTTATTCTATTTGCCGTTGTTTTTCGTTTGTGGCGCAATTCAGCGGCTTCAGCCCTATTTCGGATTTAGTAGTTTCGTAATTTGCTCCGCTAGTTTTTTGTCCCCCACCCCTTCCTTCAACTGTCATTGCTGCTTTTTATGTCGGAAGCCTTTGTTGTAAAAGTTGTTGGAAACTATTTTTTATGCTTTTTTCAAGACAAACCCACAATTATCATGGAAATGGGTTTTGCAGCTGCTGCCACATGCGTTGTTGCAGTGCTCCAAAGGAAAAAAATTAAATGCATTTTAATAAAAAAAAGGTCCTTTTACATAGTTTTGCCGCTTTGAATTGCCATGCAAGCCGGCACAGACTGCAGTTTATCGCTGTATTTATGGCGCTTGTCTGTGAAACTGCGTTGTTGTTTTTATTCGATTTAGAATGCAGACACATTTAAGCACTGCTCCGCACAATTGTCGCATATATTTAATTCTTGTTGTTGTTGTTGTTGTTGTTGTTTTTGCTTGTTCCTGAGCGAAAAGTTTAAATGCAAATATTTGTGGAAACATTTATGCGAAAGCATGCAAAGCTGACATTTACACAGTGGTGGCAAACAGAAAAGCCCTGCACAAAATTGTGTGTAAGCGCATGAGATGAGAGTAGATCGGGGAGACGTAGCAGGTGATAATTGCGGGCTAACAGGATTCCAGTAAGCCAATATAATTTAATAGGCGTGCTATATATAAAACCAGATGTATTACATGTCTCATATGACGTTTAAATCTGAACGAATTACGCACTCCGTAGAGAAATTATTCCTTAGAGAAATTATTCGTTGGACAAAGGATGTTTGATTGTGCGCCAATTCCAGGACTCTTACACTCCGTAGAGAAATTATTCCTTAGAGAAATTATTCGTTGGACAAAGGATGTTTGATTGTGCGCCAATTCCAGGACTCTTACACTCCTTAGAGAAATTATTCCTTAGAGAAATTATTCGCTGGAGAAATGATGTTTGATTGTGCGCCAATTCCAGGACTCTTGGACTGCTTAGATAAATTATTCCTTAGAGAAATTATTCGTTGGAGAAATGATGCTTGATTGTGCGCCAATTCCAGGACTCTTACACTCCTTAGAGAAATTATTCCTTAGAGAAATTATTTGTTGGACAAAGGATGTTTGATTGTGCGCCAATTCCAGGACTCTTACACTCCTTAGAGAAATTATTCCTTAGAGAAATTATTCGTTGGACAAAGGATGTTTGATTGTGCGCCAATTCCAGGACTCTTACACTCCTTAGAGAAATTATTCCTTAGAGAAATTATTCGTTGGAGAAATGATGCTTGATTGTGCGCCAATTCCAGGACTCTTACACTCCTTAGAGAAATTATTCCTTAGAGAAATTATTCGTTGGAGAAATGATGCTTGATTGTGCGCCAATTCCAGGACTCTTACACTCCTTAGAGAAATTATTCCTTAGAGTAATTATTCGTTGGAGAAATGATGCTTGATTGTGCGCCAATTCCAGGACTCTTACACTCCTTAGAGAAATTATTCCTTAGAGAAATTATTCGTTGGAGAAATGATGCTTGATTGTGCGCCAATTCCAGGACTCTTACACTCCTTAGAGAAATTATTCCTTAGAGAAATTATTTGTTGGACAAAGGATGTTTGATTGTGCGCCAATTCCAGGACTCTTACACTCCTTAGAGAAATTATTCCTTAGAGTAATTATTCGTTGGAGAAATGATGCTTGATTGTGCGCCAATTCCAGGACTCTTACACTCCTTAGAGAAATTATTCCTTAGAGAAATTATTCGTTGGAGAAATGATGCTTGATTGTGCGCCAATTCCAGGACTCTTACACTCCTTAGAGAAATTATTCCTTAGAGAAATTATTTGTTGGACAAAGGATGTTTGATTGTGCGCCAATTCCAGGACTCTTACACTCCTTAGAGAAATTATTCCTTAGAGAAATTATGTTCGATCTGTGTTACAGATCCAATTCCAGGACTCTTTATTTTAAACAAACATTCCCTTGCCTTACCCTGTTATATATACTCGTATACTAGAAACCTTATACTAGAATGATACGATATTTATAACCATTCCAAACCTGTCCACTAGCTATTTTTTATGTTAAAAAGTAGTATTCCCACCGCTATTCTTTTGGTCCTTTACCACTGCAGTTATTCGCACATGACAGCAGCACGGTTGGTCTATTATTAATTGTTTGCATGATGAATTACTATAATGTAAATTATTTGTTTGGTTTCCATTTGCAACTGTAACCAACCAACTAAATCCTCTGTGATTTCCACTTCCATGTGGACCGGGCTCACCCAATTACGGCTTTCTGGCAGCACATGACTGCACTAGAACCAGCACCAGCAACAGCGCTAGCACCAGCAGCAGCACCAACACCAGCACCAGCACCAGCAGCAGCACCCCCATCATCATCATCGTCCCAACTGCCCGTCCGCCTGTTTACCAATATTGCTGTGTTGCGTGGGCTGTTCAGCCCGCATTTTTCTCGCATCCTTTATCATTCGTTTGGTTGTGTCACTTTACTGTGTTCCCGAGTAGTTTGACTTTTATTAAATTTTAATGTTATTTTTCCCAGGACCCCCTGGGCCCCAATCCCGCGTTTCGGCACTTTGTTTGTAAAGTGGCTGGAAAATTGTTGCAGCAAGTTTTTCTTTCATATTTGCACGCTTGCCATTTGCGAATTTTGCACAGTTTTACATTTAAAGCGGTTTTCCCACCGGCTTTTCGGTTATTAACTTGTGGCGTGCTACCGCTTTGTTGCTGCTCCTGCTGTTGATTGTGTTGTTGTTTGTAGTCCTTTTTGTAGCCGTCGGTGACATTGATGAATATTGCTGTGCGCATAAATCGCATTATGCTGCGTTCCTCTGGTCGTGCAACGGCGTCCGGCGGGGCACAATACGAGTGAGTTGCACAAACTTTTTCTCTCTCTCTTTTGACTTGCAGCAACTTCTGCTGTTGTTGCCAATCCTGCTGCTGCTGCTGCTGATATCCTTTCCATTTCGTCGGACTTTGGTTTACACTTGTGTGGCACTCTTCGGTCTGCTGTTCGTTCCGTTCTGTTGTTTGCTGGAGCTCTGCGTAACGTGTGGCAAGTGCTCCTCCTTGGGAATATCACAAGCATAAAAATAAATAAATTTCAAAAATGATAAATTGTTTTGGGATTATCTGCGCTTGTCTGCGTTTATTTATGCACTGCGGCTTCAATATTGTTCTTATTTAAATTTTTAATGTTGCCTGTCAGTTGGGCAAATAAACGTTTTCAAATTTATTAAATTGAATTTGTCGGAATTGCTCAAGTTGGGGGGAAAGTGAAAGTGCTTTGACACTCCCTCGTGTGCGCCAGGATGTTCGAGTCTGCAAGTATGTGCACCGCCTGTCATTGCAATCCAAGCCTGAGCCTGAGACGGAGTGTTTAAAAACACGCCCCAATGCATAATTTTATTCAATTTTGCATGTGCAATAATTCATTTGCCGCCCTCCACAACCACCACTCCACTCCGTCCGCCTCCTTCAAGATTGGGGCAAATTTGATTACAATGCATAATTAACACTTTGCAAGGGCCCTGCTCGCTTCTCCCTCATTCTGCCCCATTCTGCCCCTTCTCGCTTCGCATGCTCATAATTGACTTTTACACTTTCGTGACTTGCGCGACTTTCGTACATCGCATGCATAATTTGTGTGCAACTTTTGCGCAACGTGAGTCTTGCATTCCATTTTGCCCATTTACCAGCGTGCAGCAGCAGCAGCAACAGCAGTAAAAGCAGCAACTGCGGATGCTGCAATAAGATTGCTTTGAGTGCATTACTTCAACTGCAACAGCAGCGACAACGAAGGCACTTGCTAAAATATTTACATGGAATAAGTTTGAGTTGGCAAAGTAGCGCTCTGTTGAACTGCAAACATCACTTTGTTGGGTTGTTCTCGTTAAGATGCCACATCAACAGCGGTGTCGGGGAATTCATGTTGGAGCTGAGAGTTCAGAAATTTCAAATTTTTGGTTCTTATAATTTTGTACTGTTGTTTGATATGGCAAATCAGGTTAATTGCGAAGGCCTGATTTTAAACTGATTTTGGTAGCATGACTAATTCAGTTCAAAACTGCAAGTAGATAAATTTAGCAGTCACGTTGTGGCGGTATTATTGATCTATGTGTGTGTAAAGATACAATCTGATCTATGAACACGATCTAATTGGGATCCTTGATTGACAATTTCTACAAATATGTTGCTTTAAACTCACCGCAATTGCCAATTGTGAGACAGACGATTTGGCGAGAAGACGCACCATACAACAGGAAAACTCCGACAACGTAGGTGCACCACTCATGTCTGTAAAACTATCCATCAGCCAGGCATATAGTGTGAGGACTGAAACCTTCTGTGGGAAATTTTGGCCCACACTACAGGTGACAGAGTCGCTACGCAACTATATCCACACACACATCACGGTAAAATACCCTAACCGAAGCAACTGCATTAGAAATTTAACGAAAAACTACATACGTTGTAACCAATCAGCACAGCAGTGGCGGGAGCCCAGTCTAACCAGCAGCTTATTATACCAGTTGGAATAATAACTAGGATTACAACAAAAGCAACGTCACGCACAGCGATCTTGCCAACCAGCGCCACGCTTGCGAAAAGAGTCGTTATAATAGGCAGGTAGCTAACATTCTCTGGTGTGAGGAACAAATCTGCAGGATCACCAGAGAAACCAGGGCTTCGCTTAGCCGGAAAAGAACAGTGCAATTAATGCGGCGGATGCGACTTTCTTGCCACAACACTATAACTTTCTATTTCAGTCCTGACCGGCTACTGTATCATTGACAGATAGACTTAGAGGCTTAACCTACTTGTCAACAACTTTTGCCGTAGCTGCGGGCCGTCGCACACCGCATACGTAATGAATTGCTGCCCTATCCTATCGAGGAGGAGGAATGAGATTCTGGGGCATCTTTTCTCGAGGATCTTGCTGAACTATCCTCTGTTAGTATAAGCAATGTGGCTCGCTTCTTCAAATGAAATAGGGCAGGTGTAAAATAGTGTATTGTTTCTCTGTACCCCTTTTAGCTCATGCAAAAGTCCTGTGAGCAACTTCATTTTCCATTGCTCATTATTTTCACACGTGCATATCCTTGTATAAGGTAGTTAGAAGCCTCAAAAATGTTTAGTTAATTCAGCAATTCTGACATCATACTGCGATTCATATATCCCATTGCTCGTCCGGCGGGCATAATTTCCATTGCTTTTTTATAGTGAAAAATTTTCGGATTGACAAAAATATTCTGATGTCTGAATATGCAAACTGGAGCATCACCACGGTCATTTGTCATAAAATTCCTTAGCTGGTCTTTATTATCCAGCATTTAGTAGATATGGATATTTATCTGTTTCTCCATCTCCAGATTAATATTAAAGATAGAGTATAAATAAATAAAAAAAAGCTCCAAAGTTCGTCAACTTCTTTACCCTTGCCCCTTTTTCAAGGACTTCAAAACAGCAAGTGAATGCAACCGAATTGGACCCGGCTATGTAATATTGAGTATTCCAAGGAAGTAGACAACGCAATTGCAAAAGGTAGAAAATGGTTGCGACATCGTATGAGTTTGCAACGACTGATCTACTTTGTTATCCTGTTTACCATAACCCTTGAAAAGTTAACAAGGAGTTAGTCGTCCACTTCATCTGGCACAATCCTAGAATAATTGACCGCTAATGTAGATGACTTGGACTAACTGGCAGTGAATAAAGGCTTATATGGAAACGTAGAAAAAATTGCGCTGAACCAACGTAGGTTGGTAGATAGGAGTGGCCGCCCAGTTTTCCAAAAGTACACTTGAGCACACCTAATGGCACATTGTGATACTACGGTGTGGCGCCGTTCAAGCACTGACTAAAAAGTTCTCTTACTTGAGATGGTGATAGTCAGCTCAAGGACAGCGCTGGAAATGGAATGGCCCCCATTATGTTGCAGGAAACCATCCTGATACTTTGATGAACTTTGCTATGTCCTTAATCTTAAAGGATTACAGCTCTGTCAGACTTGTGAGAAATGGGGCACCAAAGGTGCGATTTCTTCTACTTAGGCCATTGGCCCCTTGTGATACCGCATGAGACACAGGTCCCATCCCTTTAATAAGGTCCAACCATTTGCAGCTGGTGATGAATCAGTTGATGGAGCTAATATTTTTATTTGAAATATCTCCCAAACAGTACAGAAACTGGTCACCCAGGAAAGTGCGCCACCTTCTGGACAACGCTGGACACGTGCTTAACAGGTCTTTCCTCCTCGTCGTCCATGCAACTCCTGAAGAAGTCGTTAGAGGCAATCCCCAGCCTGCTACCATGAGTACCCAGAGTCCAGTGTCCTGTTAGGACACTAACTACGGAACCTATACTCAGTCTATTTTGAGATACTAAATTCCTTGGTCTCTTGTCATTTAATACTGGCGAGGCTTGTTTAGCTTTTTTGCATCCTGTATCTTCAGATCAGTGCCTGCCCGCTGTGCCTAAGAATATTCTATTAATTAAGATCTTACATGTGTTAATAGAAATACTGAGATTTGACTTATCTGGTTGAATCGGTATGGTAGTACCCTCACGGGCCAGTTCATGCGCTTTACAGTTCCCTGGAATTTCCCTGTGGCCGGGAACCCAGACAGATACAGACGGGTCTGCTTAACAATCTCATCTAAAGACTTGCGGCCCCTCTTGACGGCTTCTGAGGTGCTAATAGCCGAATCCAGGGAGCGCAAAGTTGCTTGTTCTTCTTCTGTAGGCAAGATAGTGCTGCCTCTATAGCCGCCACCTCAGCCTGAAAGCACTGCAGTGATCGAGCAGCCTAAAGGACATGTTAATGTCCAAATCTTCTGAGAATACACCACCTCCCACCCTTTTCTGTAACTTGGATCCATCTGTGTAGATGTGAATACCTTTTTTCGTCCCTGGAAGGAATAGAGATCCTACCTGCACCTGCCATTGAAGGCATAAATTCGTATGATATAGTCAGGAATACCCTCGAAGCGTCTTAAGATAGAGGCATGACCTTCGCTCCTGCCAACCCACTATTAGACTCATAGTTGAATGTGCAGCCATTTTTTCACCAAAAAGCCTAACAGGCAGCAGATTGAGCATAACGTCCACAGCTGCATGTATAAATTATAAAATAAATTATTCAAATTCTTGAATTTAATCATATTGCAGATAAAAGTCAACATAAATGATTAATTGAAGAAAAAGTTATTAATTTTCGTAAAGAAGTCTGAGGTTTCTGATGGCACCACTTATGAATACCTCTCTGCCGTTCTTTGTACCTTTGTTACCAGCATGTTGTATGTGAACTTACTTAGGGGTGTCCACCAAGCAACCACACCATAAAAAGGGACTGGTCGTACCAAAGCTGTGTATATCCAATAGGCTACCTTAGGCTGTAAAACCCAATTTTTTCCTGTAATTCTTTTGCAAGAGTACAGAGCTGCCTGAGCCTTCCTAATCTGCTCACTTATATTAGCCTTCTATTTCAGCTCTCAATGTAGGATCACACCCAGATTTTTCGCTTCCTCGACAAGGTTAATATCTACACCCATTAGTTTTGGAGCGATAAATAGAGGAATTTTATACTTCCTAGTGAAGAGTACTATCTTGGTCTTGGTCGGATTAACCCCCAACCGGCAGCCTGCGGTCCATTTAGAGAGAATGTTTAACATGCGTTGCATCAAGTCTCTCATATTAGATATATATTTACCCGAAATGCTGGTAGCAACATCGTCCGCATACCCAACTACCTTGCACCCTTTCCCTCTCCAGTCGAACAAGCAGCTGATTTACCGCAAGATTCCAGAGTAGGGGTGAAAGAAGTCCACCTTGAGGTGTGCCTCTGTACACGCACTCTTTGGCCGACGCCGTCCCCAGCTGTGAATTGATTATTCTGCCCAAATGTGTTACTATGCTTTATAGTAGCCCCTCCAGCAACGGAATTACTCACATTTGTTAGCTCTTGGTAGTAATAATTTATTGCATTGCTTCACCAATCAATGAGAGCCACTTAATCATGTTGAGAGTTTATTTTTCGACTCTACTGAACTATTTAAGCTTGCATCGCAGTCCTGTTCCCAAAATCCTCAGTTTTCAGTGGAGGATTTAAGATACATTTTTTTCAGATAATGGCTAGTTTACCACTGCATCAATAGGAATTGTTTATGCAGTGATCTCTCTGTCTACCTAGATCAGAAGAGTGGAATAGCAACCAATGCATTTTGGTAGGAGTAGTTGAATCCTTTAATGAACAGCTCCAATAGTTCAGTGACGGCATACCAACACCTTCTGGGACTTTTAAAAATTCCAATGATAACACTCTTAAAACCGATTATTAATAATTGGATCTCTCGAGATATTCTACTGGAAGTGTCAATTATAATCAATTCGTTGCGAGTACTTTTGTTGGTTGCATTATGAAGTGGCAATTGGCATATGAACAGTTCCTTCAGACCATGATATACTAATAAAATGCCATGTCAACAATTTTTGGGTGTCATCTTATAAAAACACAAAAGCAACCGATCAACTGTGAATGATTTAATAAGAGTATCTCCCCCAACAACTGTAGTAACTGTCAACCATTACCTAAACTATGTCTGCTGGTTAGACCTTGTATAGCACTTCCGTGACAATGGCGAAAATGGTGCAAAGTTCCACAGAAACTTCCAGCAGCTTACACCTGAGGGAGTAACTTAATCACGTTATGTCTGTAGCTGAAAGTACAAACAAGCGGTGACTTTCTGCCATTGCAGAACTTTATCTGGAAACTTCTGGCATGTGTTGCACTTTGTTAAATATTGATAACACAACAACAACAACAACAACAACAACAACAACAACAGCACAATAACTGGAACTACTAAAACGAAATGTTTCACACATGTTGCAAAGTTGGGCGTTAGCTGCCTTGCTCTGCAGTGATAAGTTCATGAAACTCGCTCCTTTCCGCCGGAGCCTGGACTTTAAACTAAGCAACCGGAGGAGTATTTGGAGAACTTTTCGTGCCATTTTATTCCGTAGCAGTGTAAATATAAATTATTGCGCTGTCAGTAACACAGTTTTCTTTTCCTTTTATTTGCAGAAACACCACAAAACTCGTGATTAGGACGTGTTGCACCCTAACGCTCTAATGCAGACGATATGGTAAGTGACAGGAAGTATTTCTTAACACATTTTAGCACAGTTTAAGTTGGAGCGGTATTAAAATAATTTTTAACTTACGGTTGGCAGCAGGAAACTCGTCATAGAATTGTGAACAGTGCTAGCAAGAAAGTTAAGGAGCGTGAACAGCTGCTTTTCATGGCTTTCTAAAGTAATTATAAGTGCTTCCAATTGTAAGTGTGAGTAATTTACAGGTTAGTGAGGTTCCCCCCAAATACCCAAGACTGTTGGAACCCTTAAGGACATGAAAGATCTTATTTTGCTTCAATTTCAGCAAAATTTTGACTGGATATTGATGAATATAAACTACATTTGACTCAATTTCAATTTGAACAGGCATTTATGCCATGTGTAGAGAGACTAAATTGTGAACGCAATTGTGCACCGATTTTCACGAGTGTGGTATCACTTTGTAGGGAACACTTGAACTAAGAAGAATTCAAAATTATCTCACTGAAAATACCTTCAAAAAATAAAAGTGTGTTTTTAAAAAGAACTGCCAAAAATTAAGGATTCCATCTAATAAGTCCGGTAAAGTTCAATTGGTAAAATACAGGTCAAAACTTCGCAAAATCTTACATCAAGGAAAAAGTTTTGCAATACAATCCCAGACGGATCAAAGATGAATACCGGTGTAGGATCAGGGCTTTATTGCGAAATGCCCTCAATCAGTGAATCCATCAAACTAATGGATCACTGCAGTGTTTTTCAAGCGGAAATAACCGCTATTCACGAAGCCTTGAATTGGTTGAAGATAAACGAGATAAGGATAAGGATAAGGATATGCATTTTATCAGATAGTCAAGCTGCTCTAAGGGGTTTGTATGCATTCTAAATAACATCAAGGAGTGTATTAGACTGTCGCTGATCTCTTAATGAGATGTCTAAACAATTCCATATCCATTTATGTTGGGCACATGGTCTTAGGGATATACCAGGGAACTGCAAGGCTGATCAACTTGCGAGAGACGGCTCTTGTATGCCATATGGTAATACCTCTCGCGACTTGGAAGCTTCTCATAAGAGAGACACCAGTTAACTCTACCAATCAAAGGAGGATCTGTGCCACTCCCTGCGAAATCGCCAGGCAAACATGGCCGAGGCTAAATCTGCGTCTATCCAAGAATATCATTAGACTCAATAGACAACAAATTAGGACTTTAATAGGATCCCTCACGGGAGATTGTTTAATAGAAAATTATGCAAGAAGAATGGGAGTTTATACGCATGATTTCTGTCTCAGCTGCAGCAACGAGGAGGATCTGGAAATGATCCAGCATTTCTTCTCTACATGACCAGCTTTTGCTAGAAATAGGGAACGTTTCCTTGGATCCCACTTCTTAACAAGTATAAATAATTTATACCACTCAGTTGATAAAAACCTTTTTCGCTTTATAAAAGATTCAGTTTGGATCAGTATGGAGGCGAAAGCACAGCTATATCTCGCATCCGCGGCTCACAACGGAACCAACTGGTAGCCGAATTGGTATCACTATTTTCTTGGTGATGCGGCTGCCCAACCTACCTACCTATCTATCCCAGAACTTATCGTCCTCAACAGCAACTGACTATTCGTTATGGAAAGCGACAGAAAAATGCAAATACCGACGAAGTTCGAGGCTCCTATACCTACTTATAGCGGCAACTGGGCCAGATGTGTCGCTGAAAGGGGAGCGCTTCTGCTGAACATCAAAATAATAATTTTCAGCCAAATTCAACAAACTGCAAAGCCACATCCCCACCATTGATTAGTCAAGCTACTACATGGGCCACAAAACTAAAAATAAGAGAAGCTGCTAAAGTAGTAAACAAGCAATTACACCTAAGAAAGGCACCTGGATATGACCTCATAACTAGCAAGATGATTATAGAGCTTCCAGGAAATATGGTCAGGCACCTTAACTGCATATACAATGCAGTACACAGACAGGGTTATTAGCTGGAAGACCTAACAAATCACCGTGATACCTAAACCTGGTAACAATCCAACGCGTCTATCCACTCACAGGCCTATTATTCTCATGGTAGTAAAGATCCAACGCTTCTATCTACTTACAGGCTTATTAGTCTCATACCAATGCTCTCTAAGTTATTTGACAAACTAATATTGGGAAAATTGCAACCCAAATCTCATATATTTAATCCCACAATATCAATTTGGCTTCCGAGAAAAGCATGGGACAGTTGAACAGAATTGTATCAGAGATATAGTGTGCTCTAGATAGTAAAAGTGTTGCAACAGCTATATTTTTAGTAGCTCAGGCATTTGATAGGATATGGCTCAAGGGACTAAACGAGTATATAAAATAAACTCTATAAGCGTTCACTAGCTCTTCTTAGAATCATTCATAAGGAAGAGAGTATTTAGTATAAGAAACAAAAGTTTCATATCTAGCGACTGCAACTTTGGAGCAGGAGTACCACAGGGAAGCACGCTGGGCCCCTATTGTATCTGATCTATATATCCGATTTCACAACTGACATAAATCTAGCAACTTCATCTTTTGCCAACGACACAGCAATACTAAGCACCCTTGTCCTAAAAAAGCAGTCCAAAACTAAATATGCTCCTACAGAGTATGGAGCTGTTGCTAACTTCTTGGCGAATACGAGTAAATGGGACAAAAATGTGACACATCACGTTTACTCTGACAAGAACGTCATGTCCCTGCCTTAAATAATATAAAAATTCCGCAAGAGAATAGCGTCAAATATTTAGACTTCTACCTAGATACGTGTTTGACTTGGAGACAACATATTGAAGCCAAGAAACTCCAAATTAAGCTCAGAGCGGTTAAAGTTTATTGGCTCCTTCATGAAACCTCAAAACTCAGCCTAGAGAATAAAATCCTTATATAAAAAGCAATCATAAAAGCGATTAATATATTTTATATTACAATAATGGGCGATTCTTCAAAAAGCACTCAAACAAACCCAGTCGCTATTGCAGAGATTTGCATATTCACTTTGCTCTATCCCTGAATCCCTCTAGGCGACAACGGGGCGTATACTTAACTTTAATTGGACAAGTTGAAGTGGATTATTAAACCAACCTTCCCTCAATCTTATTAAAAAATACAACTGCTTAGAGTTTGAGAAAGAAATTATAATGTAATATTCTTACATTCAAAGGCTAAGTAGGTTTATAATTTTATCCTGACATGATGGCGGCAATTATTGTGTTTGGCATTCAGTCCATTATAGTTAGAAGTTTGATGCCTGCTTACTTTGACAGAGCCTACATACGTCTTTCGACAAGTGTATAACTACAGAGTAAATTTAGGTCCGATGTATTTTTGCAGGATGTGAAAGTTTTATTGTAGTCTTTTGTGCACACGCGGAATCTTTGTGAGAATGTGAAAAGCCAGCAGACGCCGCTATAAGTTTTCTAATTATAAATTCCATTCGCACAAATTATTTTCAGGCATAATGAGAAAAACATTTCGCATTTGGCCGCAAACGACAAAAGCACTCATACAGGCACACACACACACACTCACACACACAGACACACACACGTACTCATTTAAACAGCAGGCACACTTGTTCCAAAACACTCGACTGCGAACAAAGCCAATTTTAAATTGCCATTCGTCATAGTAAAAGTTGACAACACCAACCAACAACAACACCAACAGCACATACAGCAATGGCAACAACACTTGCACACATGTACGCAACGTTGCACAGACACGTATACAACCACACTTGTACAGGGCAGACACATGTACCCTGCAGGGAAAATGAGTGCTACGCAGCCAGCGAAATCTTTGACACGAAATCTTTGAGGCAAAATGCAGGACTTAACTCAAAAGTCGTTTGGAGCAAACTCGAGGACTTATTTCTTTATTTATAACTATTTGAACTATCCGCGCAGATAAGTCCATTTTTATGTGACCTGATTTGCATGGCACTGATCAGCGTCATATGCGCTTGACAAAGGTAGAGTTATCGTTCGTGATAGTGACTATGAGTTAGATACGATTTTTCTTTATTTTTACTCTTAAAAAATGAAAAGAATGGTATACTATTACTTTGTCCATTAAGGACGTTTACCATGTATAGAGATGTACTCGTATGTATATATATATATATATATATATATATATATATATATATATATATATATATATATATATATATAGCATTATTTTCACCCGTCCTTCTGTGCGCTTGTCGCCAACTTTACTCCACAGCTGCCTTAATCAAACTGTATAAAAGTGTAGTCTGCATCTTGAGACAGAATTATATAGCTATGTATATGACTTCAATCCTACAAAGACACCGTCTACACATCAATCACTAGCACCACATTTAAGCAGACTGCAACTTCTATCAAATTAATTATATGATATGCTTCCACTGTTGATATAAGAATATAAATAGTAGAGAATATAGTAGTGTATATTGGTTCCATAATAGTACACATGCTAAAAATTGGCATTATACTTATACTGTTACGCCCACAATTCATGCGTAGTCGTAAGATGGCCCTTTTTGATATGCATCTGCAAAATTTCACAGTGCCAGTATAAAAACAAAACTATCAATGGGGGTTAACTTCAAGTGCCACGCCCATTATTGGCGTATATTGTATACAAATTGTTCATATTGATACAAATTTTGATGTTGACATTGGTGATCATTGTGGGCGTAACATTTCAGCCCTCGCTCCCAATAGCACATCGAATTCTTCAATATAAAAAGTGAACCACACAGATAATGTGTATTATTACGCTATATGGATCCAATATAGCGATATGGCACGCCCACTTTATTTATGTGGCCATTACTTGATAAAATTGTCTTAAGGAAAAGGATACTTTGAATTCGGTCTAAATCCCACTTCAGCCTTCTTTACTGGTATTTGTCTACATTTATTTTATTTTTCCTAATTCAGTACATAATTTTGCTATATCTGGAAGAAATTTAAATATATTTTATTATATATATATATAAAAATATAATGAAAGATGCTACCAATGCTGAGAAGAGAAATTAATGCACAGCACTTTGCTCATCATTTGCAGTCCAATTTCTGTCACTCTTAAAAACTTTTATAGCTTCCAAACTTAACTTTCTTTTCTTACATTTCTATAGTTAATTCCCTCGGTAATCAGAATAGCTCTGGATTATTTTTTTCCACATTCAAGCTAGTGTAATCCTCAAAAGGGTATCCTTTAGGTCTTCTAAATGCACATATCTTTACAGCTATGGCCATAGAAATGAAGTGGAAGTGTGAGCTGAACGATGACCTGAACGATGAATGATGGACCCAAACAGGTTTCCGTTCATATTGAAGATGTATCCATGATTGATAGGAGTGGCGGTTGATAAATGAACTCCACAGTTCGAAGCAAATTTTGTAGTCCAATCGTGAGCTACTATTTCAAATATTGCTCAAAATCTTGTACACTCATCAATCAACAACTCAAAATCTTGTTCATCACTAGTAGGCGTGGTAATATTCTACAAGATTTTTCTTAGCCTCTATTTCCTTTAGGTGTAATTTATTGGGGGCTTATCTGCGGTTTAGCGTCGTTTGATATTGAATAATATCGTTAAAATCTTTAATTCTAGTAACCCAACTCGAAATAGTTCGGCAACTGTTTCCCTCCTGTTTCACTGCAGGGTCAGATAAGCACACACACACACACGCACACACATACTTGCTTCTATAAAGGAATGCATAATGTGTGATAATTTCCTTGCCAAACGACTTCGTTATTCGTTTGTGTTGGTTGATGAGTGTGCCAAGTGAGTGTGTGTGTGAGTGTGTTGTGTTGTGTTTATAGGTTGTTTGTAAAAGTATGTGTGCTTTTTCACTTTTCATGCCCATTCTGTATTTTTACACTGCCATTGCATAATTTTATCTACATAATTGCATGTGTGTGTTTTATATAAGCGTGTAACTTCCCGGTAGGGAAAGGAGCCATCTCGTAGCACTTCGGAGGCCTGTTTCTCGATCAATGGAGAGCTTCCATTTGATATATTTTTACCGTCGCTATGTCTGAATAGAAAAAACTCTCTTGTTACTACTTGGATCATGGGATATAAGAATACACTTCAAGTGGGTTTAAATCCAAAATTAATATATATAGAAAGAGTACTCACATTTAATACCAAGTATATACAAAATAGAAAAAGGAAATATGAAAAGATCTTGGCATTAATGGGTTTCAAATCACAAACAATCATTTATATATGCCGTGTCTCATAAAAAAGGGAATTAAAATTGTTGTTTGTGGATATAAATTCTTATAACTTATTAATTTTTGTATTCTTTCCTGACTATTCACACTTATATTGGAGTGGAGAATCATTTGTGATGCATCTAAAGCATGTACGACTATGTTTCTTGTCACCACTTCCTGTTGTATGCCATACGCGTCCTCACTTTTATCTGTCTTTCATCACTTTCGAATCTCAAGTATCGAACAAGAAATGTGTGAAATTTTATACGTACACGTTTATTTTTACAAGGATATATTGCTGAACACCAAATCACTTCCCCCTGATTTTTTAAAAATCAAAGCTTTTGAACATTGAGAATAGCTCTAGACCATTTTTGTATGCACCTCGGATTAGTGTGGAGGGTAAAGATAATGATTTTGTAGTCGGAGAGGGGGAGGTGCTGGTTTTTGTGTGGAATTGGTGTCGGAAATGGAAACAATTTGTGACGAGATCGACTGCATGTCAGTTGTATTCTGTAATATCGATAATGAAGACTCAACAGAATAATAAGTGTATTGTCCTCCATGTTTCTACAGTTCGCAGTACTTCCCTATTTATGGAGTCCCTTACATTCAAAAAGTTGTTCCTTATTTAATAATATTTCCATACTTTTGAGCAACTAAATATCTACTCGAAGGGAAAAAATATATAAAAACAAGTTAAGTGAGAACATAAGCTGGTCAGAATTTAAACCACACAATTATTTTCTAAATTATTCCAACTAACAGACGAACACTTCCAAGGTTCCCTCAACTTTTTTCGCTGACTGCTCGGTACAAAAGAATGTGTGAGCAAAAGTGTTCGTATGTAAAAGTGTGCTAGTGGGGGGATGCGTCCTGTGCCTGTTTGGATTTTTGCCATTTTTAGATGCAATTCTTTGATAAGATGATATGATGAAACATATGGTGAACAAGCCCATTGTGCGCGGAATACAAAAACGTCTGCGCAACTTTCGAAAAATAAACACCCGCGCAGCTTCGAAGGAACTTTGAACACTTCACTCACGAAGGGAATGAAAATATCGTGGGTTATAAATGCCAGGATTTTATTTCTCTTATTATACAACAAAGTCTTGAGGCGGATACAATGAGAGGGGATTATAAGGTTGTTCAAGGGTTAAAAGCGATTTGATTTTGAGTCTGAAATTCCGCTGTGAACATATTCCATCTGCAGTATATTCCATCGAGTACCCCAAAAAATGGTCCCTAATTTTCCGTGTGGGCAGGAGGTGCACATGTTACTTTACATGGACGTATAAAGCTGTGAATGCGTGGATGTGTGTGTGTCTGTGCGTGTGTGTGTGTGTGTGACTGCATTTAAGTAAATTTAATTTGCTTGGTGTTTGGTGGCATTTAAAAACAAACAGCAACAACAACAACAGCAATCGCCGCAAATGAAATAGTTGCCAATTTGACTGCCTGTTATTTGGCGTTGAGTCGAGCGGTGGAGCGCCCTGGATGGATTTGTGCAGCGCTTGAGTTATGCAGCGTCATATTGTAAAAAGTCCTACAAAGGCGGGCATTAAATAAAGTGCCAGCGAACGAGTGCGAGCCCAGCTAAAAGCCGAGCCGAACAGGCGAACAAGCACTCTAAACTCTTAGGAGCACCGCACCGAAGCGCAGCGCAGCGCTGATGCGATGCGATGCGGAGCATGCGAGGCCACCGCAGCGCAAAATTTATTTGCGACTACTCCGGCGGCCATTTTTTGTGTTCACTTTTTTTGTTGCTGCCGTTGTTGCTGCTGCTTTTGTTGTTATTGTAGTTGCTTTTGTTGTGTTTGTGTGTTTGTTGGCACTGCCACTGCGCGCCATTGGCTCTTGGCACAACTATTTTACGTCAACGCTCTTTGAAGTGGTTTTTGCGTTTGTCCTAAATTCGCGCTGCCTCTGATACGGTTTGTTATTTTTTGGAGGCAATTCTGGCAGGAAGTTGATTGCCAGCACAAAATATACGAAATGCCTCTAAATGGGAAAAATAAGAACAATTGTAAATGTTATGCTAAATGAGTTAGTTCAACATTTGCAGTTATCTGCGAGTATGTAAACGGCTATGAATTTGCACCAAGGACTTGGAAATTGTTCATCTTCTGGGAAGTTTGCTGAAATGCAACTCAGTCCTTGAAGAGTGTAAAATATTTATGCAAGTTTGCTGTTGCATTATCATATAAAGTTTACTGATTCTTCTTAGCAACTTTTAATTGACTACATTCACAGCATCAATAATTTTCGCTTCCAAGTGAAGTACAGAAAGATGGGAGCATAATTTTGGTTTTATAATGTGGGATACTATATTTAGATTTAGTTTAGTATGCCTTCCACTATAATCAACTGAAGGGGTCCTTATATAGAAATGTTTGACCAAAGGTTTTAAGTTTCATAGACTACGAGGACTCTTCAGTTCCCTTCCTAGTTGCTTAGGGATAAAATTAAATGGATGTGAGTGAGAACTGCACTAGAGTTCTAATGCCGGCAGATTAAAATTCAATGTGTCGGAGAAAAGAAAATAGTCGAGAGCCGAGACTGACTACAGTGGATTGACTGATATAGTGGATAATTATTCTCTGCTCCTCCTTGTACAGCAGTTTGTGGAGAAGTCATATCAAAGCACATCGAAATTGGCGTTTATCCAACTCAATTGACTTTTATGTCCATAATTCCGGGGCGTATGATATCCGGCACCTAATTGTTGATTTGCGATCTTCAGAAAGTTGCTATGTAGGACTCTTTCTGACTGTGTATAAGATATACATGACTTATTTTGACTTTTTGTCACATTGCATTCATTTCCTTCAGTCCTATTCATTTGTACACGTATAATAGGCTCTGTATTACTTGGTAATGGTACCCCAAATGGATAGGCTAGAATTTTAAACTACTATCAAGACGATACTAATGAGAATCTCACTGTCTTCATGTGACAGTTGAGCTCAGTAATGTTGGAAACATATCCTAGAAAAATATATAGTTTCACATACCAAAGATTCGATGGAACTTGGAAGAATCATGTTTACTTACAAGTATAATCACTTTTCATGAACTTCTTTACTCCTTACTGTCAGGGGAAGCACCAACATATCCACTTACAGAGCGCTAAATTTGAATAATTATTTAAAGAATTTTTTTTGGCAAATACAAGTTTAAAAGAGAATATAAAGAAATGTTTTTAAAGGCATTTGCGAGCTTCATTGGAATATGATAACCGAAGGTCGCTTCTTGTGCATCGAATTTTGAGACACGGCAACATAAACTGATCACCAAGATTGTGTGATTTAACGATTTTCGACTTTCGTCTGAAGCTACGTTATACCTTAATTTTAAGGTTTGAATGAGCCACCCAACCTTACAGTTCTATAGAATTATGAATTCCACCACAAAATTATGTGGACAGATTAGAACATCATGCAAAACAATGAAAGTTTGTTTACAGAGTTAAAACTTCTTCGATAATGCGATCAGTGAAACCTCAAGGACTCAGGTGGAGTTTTCGACAGTAACTAAAAAGTTAGTGCAGAGAGATGAACATATCTGAGCAAGCGCCAAACCAGTAAGGAAAGTGGAGGTCAAGTTATATCGACCTTGGATCCCTTTACTCCCAAAATAATACAACCACGCCCATACAAATAAAGTTGGCATATGGGTTGCGATATGGGTCTGATATGAGTCTATATAAACAGAAAATCATTTCCTTTGTAGGCACTTTTTCATATTGCTAAATTGTAGATGAAGGCAGGAGTAGCAGCTGAAGTGTTGCGTCCATTATGATCACTATTATTCATAATCTAATTTTGTGCTGTTATAGGGAATTTTATCAGTAAATCTTGTATAGATCTCAAGTAAAACATTTACATAAATAGTGGGCGTTCTACCGATTCGTTTTTTATAAGGACACTGTGGTCCTTCGTGTGAAGTTTCGTTGATAATTCATACATATAGCGCCAGTTAGAATCAGTGGGCGTGCCTTGAAGTGAACAATAACATGTTCGAGGGAACTAAAATTATTATACGGAAGCTTTTATTTACAATCGGTGTGATTATCGTCATGGGTGTGATTACTATACATGCCTCGGAGCTCTTACACATGGGATGAGTCACACCTCAAACGTTTGTAGCAGAATTTGTGTGACTGAATAAGGCCGTTAACCTATCTTGCATCACCTTGCGCTGTCTAAAAGTAGAACACTACGTCAACATTTCTGAGTATGCAAAGAAGATTCCTGTACTGTTCTATGCTCTCATCCTGTTCTATTCTCTCATTCGGTACAATTGTTTGCTTGCTTCTTAAACTTAACCAACTCTCTTATCACTTCACCTGCTGCTATTCACTAAAATATTGCTACCAAACCTTTGTGGATTGATTAGTTTTTAAGATTTTCCAATCAACACTTTTCAAGAGGCCATTAAGTGAGTCCTTATAAATTGCACCTTGTCTGCTTACACAGCTTCAAAGACAACACAAATTATCTGCTCTTCTATTAGTGCATAAGTGCGTAAGTGTATTTGTTTTGGTGTTTATGTTTGTCCATTTGTGTGTTGATATGTGCGAACTTCAATTAACTTCAGTCCTTTTACGGCGAAGCATGTCCTTTGCTCCGAGTATTTGTTTATTTTGTTTTTGCTGGCATGGCTCCGTATACAATTAAGAAGACATTTCCAGCTTCGAATGCCTGTCACTTTCCCTTTCTTTGCTTCTGTTTTACAACGACAGAGCATATCTTTGCAATGGGTGGAGAGGAATGGACAATAATGGGAATCCTTGATGCACTCTGGCATTGTCTGAGGATGTGTTTGTGTAGTGCAATAGCGCAATGCTTTACACCGATGTCAATAGATGTCCTTCAGCATGCTTTCAATAGCTGCTGTTTTAATCGTATTAAAGTCTGCTGTCACAAACTGCAGGACATACGAGTGCTCACTTTATAAGTGTGTGGAAGTACTTGGTCTGGAAACACTTTGAGTCACAGAATCTGCAGCAAAGGGTCATAGTGGAAAAACTATTGCTTTTCTCAATATTATAAAATGCATCAGACGTATGAGCAAAGCACAATGATTCCGCCCTCTCGTCTTCCCTTATGCCTGTGAATTTTGCTCTATATAATTATTTAAATGTGGTGTTAAAATCCTTGCAGACTGTTATCAAATGATGGTGGCAAGAGAAGAATTAATTTGTATGGGACGTTTTGATTAGGGATCAGAGGATTTAACCCCTGGGGTAGACAGTCTACAGGCTACACGCCATATAATCAAAGGCGCACGAAGTAAATGATGACGATGAGGAGAATTTAACGGGCAGTGCCAAATAGTCCGACTGAGGTCACCCCAATAATACAGCCTGAGAAAATTGAAGTCTCGGCGGTGTTTGGATCACATAGATATGCAGGAAGTTATAATCCCATTCCGATCGGTTTAGTTTTCAGTAATACATGAATAGACAAAAATCAGTACAAGGTCATTTGTCTGCTTCCTCAGACGTAAATATAAACGAGGTAGGTAGATAGGTAGGTAGGAGTGGCCGCCCAGTTTGCCAAAAGCACACTTGAGCACTCATAATGGCCCATTGTGATACCACGGTGAAACGATGTTGTTTCTGATCCATAATCAAGATGTGGGATGTCGTTATATATATACTTGATATCTATTGCAGGACTTTAAGTATCTTCTTAGTGAGGTCTCTGGTGTTCGTGTTCGGTTCGCTGAAACGAGAGGGATGAGTCGGGAGTGTAGATATATTACTTAACAAAGTATGCAATGCTGATTGGCGCAATACCGATATATCCATTCGCCCAGCTAGAATGTTCCTTTAATTCAAAATGGGAATATCCCATTAACTTTTTCCAACTGAAACATGTATTTCCACCAGGACATCTCAATGTCCACCTGGACATCTCACACTCTCAAATAAATTCAACTTTATGCGACTTGCCACTCACTTTCGCCTATGGGCCTGTACAGACTTATCGTGACATGAGTAAACTTATTAATAATTCTTCCCGGTAGAAATTCGGGAGGTTTGTGTAAGTAAATCTTCACTCAAGTAATTCGTCTGGCTCACAAATGATTGATAAGATGATTGCGAAGATGGGTTCCTTAGGTGGTTGCAAGTATGATGAATTGGCAATATTGCGAGTACCTTCCAATCAGAAACTATTAGAGTCAACCTATTCCCAGGCAAAATCTACCTGTGAAACACGGAACCATCGAGATAGGACCATGGTTTTTTGACGGTCAGTCTAGAACTCTTATGACCCCAGGTGTAAATGAGCCTAGAATGCGTCGACAATTCCGAGCCTCGGTTATGATAGTTGTGAAAATGCTGATATATCCACCAAGAAGAGTTGCTCTTCATTGAGACCAAACACTGATGTACTTAATATCTGTTGTTGAGATACGATTTTAGGGGTTCTCTAACAATGAAATAGCGATTGGCTCTTAAAATATGGGCTAGGAACTCTTTTGTGGTGTTTCGTAAAGTTATTCATAATATTTGGACCCAAGTAAATGGGATGATGAAATTATTTCGCAGAGTAGATACTGAGTCCAGTTGTGTGAGGAGGTCTCAAAGCATGCAAATGACTCAGATCTGTTGAAGCTAAACAAACATTTTAAAGGTGCACTCGTACCTAAGCATGGATGCTTCAAATACTCGTATGCCTGGAAGAAGTCAGGTACTCGTATTTCAGAAACTGGCTACAGTCAACTTTGTGAAGAATATAAGTAAATTTTACAGAATTTGCTTTGTAAGTATCGCTGTCTTCCTAGGAACTACAACATATGAAATGATGGTATAGGCATTTTAGTATCTGTCTGATATGTGGATCACTAGACCCAAAAAAGTGATGAAATGTATGTGGGAATGGGATATTGATAGGTGGCAACGCTAAGCAATTGAAAAAAAGGACGAACGGACATAGGACGAACGAACTAGCGAACAGACGGTGTACGAAGTATCCATCAGTAAGTGTATGATTGTCCGCCAATGAAGGCATAGAGTCGACAAACTCTCCCGTAGTCTAAGTATACGGTGTACAAATTATATTAAATAAACGGGAATATAAGTGCCCAATAAACCGTCTTTTCCTACATGTATAAAAGGTATGAACCGAGTTCTCTGGATATACTCATTGTATTACAAGTAGTACTACTAATGATGGTGAAGGCATTCTAGTCATACTACAAAATCTAAGGAAATGTATAAATTGAGTTGGAGAGGCAGATCCGAACTCAATGAATAAAACAATGGTCGTATAAAAGATTTCAGGTTATCGAATTGTGAGACTACACTTTTTTTCCAAGACTACAACTGTTGCCTGAGGTTAACTTATTATTATTATTATTATTATTATTATTATTATTATTATTATTATTATTATTATTATTATTATACCTTACACCATAATTAATTATGAGTTCAAGGTGTTGGGGGAATGAGAACTAGCTAGTGAGGCTTTCTACTCGAAGAGAAAAAGATTTTATAGAAAGAAGCATTGTGGAGAACAAGCCCGTGGCAGGATTTGAACCTGCGACCCTCGGGGAGTGACTCTAGCATGCTTACCACTAGACCACAGAGGGCGGCTAGAGGTTAAGGTTCTAGAGTGTCACCAATAGTGCCTCAGCTTCGTAAGCATTGTATATGAAAGAATGTCCTGCGTTCGGTGGGATCGGACTTATTCATATAGGAGGCTTCGTAGAGCCTGTACATAAACCTGTGCTTCTTATATATTTATCTCTTATAAGCACACTAAGGAAGTGAATGTCCTGCAGTCGCAAATCTGAGACTCAAACGGTCTGTGATCGTAGTTGCTAAATGGAACATGAAACCGAACACAGTGCTAAGAAATCATTAGAATGCTACAATACTCATAGATCCCACTCGGGTCACATTGACTAGGAGGAGTTATATTAATAGTAATTAAGTTGTCCCATGCCGTGCATACTATGATCGTGTAAGGACTACAAAACTTCGCGCCATACGACAGCATGTGTAACTTTTAAATCTTGGGTGGCGATTTCCTGACTAAATCTACCCAAAAACTCATAGTTAAAGAAATCTAGTTCTTAAGGCAAACTGAAAGTAAAGCAATGATTAAGTGACTACTAACCAGCTACCACAATTACTCCTTACTGCGTACGAATTCGCCAATTTGTGCTTTTAATGTACTTGTGAAGCCAATACCTGCAATCCCCTTACCACGAACAACAGCAATTATGGAGTCTTCCTCTGTTTATTGTTAAGTGCAATGAAGCCGACGTGCGGTTATCCGAAAGTAAACTGCCACTGCTGCTGATACCGCCATACATACAAAAACAAACAGTAACACCCGCCAACACACACACACACACACACACTCTCATCCACATGCCTGTGTACATGCACATTACAAACGTCATCTCCGCTGGCAGGTGGCTTAAATAATTAAAGACACACCTCGCCGATGACTGACTGCTGCGATGCGCTGAGTTCCGTGCCGTGATGTCCTGCGCTTCATTCCCATGTGGTGTAATGGAATGTAATGTAGCGGTGGCCATGGCCGACGATTCGCTTAGCCCATAATTGGAAAATATTTGCTGCGCACAGCACACGCCATGCATGCCGGGTCGAGTCGTTTGGCCTAACGTGAATCAAGTTGAGAGTTGTGCTTCGTTGATTGCGTGCAAATTGTCATTTCGGATTTAGCTGCTGCGCTAGATTGCTTTCTATTTGAGTTAGGAGGATGTGGTCGTGCTACTGAGTGCAATTGTGTGTGAGTGTGTGAGTGTGTGTGTTTACAAGCCGCAATCAAATTTGGCCGCTGTAATTAGAACTCTTTTTGTGCACACATTTTTACATCAGTTATGCTGGCTGCGGGGCAATTTTGACGCAGAGTGCGCACAAATTTATTCAACAAATTTAAAAGGCTCTCAACAAAAATATTTTGTATTCCGTTTGTGCATTTGAAAGTATTGCAGTGGAATTTTTGTACACAATATTTTATTTATCATAACGCAGACTAATCCTTAATTTGTGTTTTTTCAATGCAAGGAACTTTCATAGGAGAGGTCCTGCTGTAAGCTCAGCACAGAAACGAACCCTTCACGCTTGCTTTTTCTTAGATTTATTCCATTCGAAGTTTCCTTCGAAAATTAAAAAGCTTTATCCTTAAAGCTTCCCTTATATCAGCTTAAAGTTGTGTAGCTGTTTACAGTAAAAGTGGGTAGAAGCTTTTATAAGGCAGCTATAAAATGAACGCCGAAAATTATGCCAATCGGTTCTTTCCTTCACTTTGAAGCTCATCAAGCAACGCCAAAAGTTCAGCGGAGTGACAAAGTTCCAAAATGGTTCATCAAACTATTTCTTGGCAGATGGTTGAAGTCCAATTAAACAATCAATTTAAGGGTATATCAATTATAATTTCGAGTATATAAGTCTGAAGTTAAAAGCGATTTTATATATCCACGAAGAATGCTTCAAACCACTTACTAAGTATTAGTTGACCACTTTATAGTACGGTTATCTTGGTTCAATTTTATATCCCGATTTGAATAATTAGCTTTAAGATTTTTAGACTCCAAATACGTGAAGTCAAATGGCAGGTTTCTTTTGTCTTCTTGCTAATTTGGGAGTGTTGAGATGTCAGTTGGTCTGTGGAGATTAATACATCCTACTTTTTTTCCTAGGAATATGACAACTTTAATTAAGAGAACTATTTAATAAGGATAAGGATGTACGAGTAGATTCAGAAAGTTGACTTTTTCTATTGTTCTTGAACTGATTGTGATTTCCTCTTCAGGGGGGAAGAAAGTGTGATGTGGCTCCTTTGGTGTTTGGGATTGAAGAAGCTTCTATTACGGCGGTTGATAAAGTAAGAGATCGAAGCAACTTTAATTATTGTGAAGGGAAGCTGCTCACTTGCCTAGGGAGTTAACAGCACAAAAATCCCACAAATGTCCAGCGATGTGTGACGTGCGAAGGTGAATTTCTTCAAGTCATTTCGTGAGAACAAAGGTAGAACTTAAGAATCATAGTGTCACGCACGCCAATGTACCCCAGAGAGGGTTTAAAACGTGAGTATAATAAAACCACCCGAAGGAGGGTTCACGGCTTGAACACGGAGTGTGAAATGACTCGCCTTGAGTCTGCCAGGGGACCATTTACACTAGATTTTCTTGAATATAGTTGGAGTAGCATGAAGTGTGAAGCTGTTCCATCATTTTCCGTAATTTAGTTGCATAGAAATTCCTCAGCTAATTCCTCAATCCCACCCAATTAACAGCCTGTGATGGTGGTGACGATATTTTATGTTCCTTTACAAAAACTCAGTTCTCTTCCTTACACAATTGCTCAATATTGAATACTAAGAAACATGTTCTTGTTGTGAATATTCAAAACTAAGAATCGTGTTGTAGTTCTGAAGGACTTGCATTGCCCAGTTGCCAATCCACCGTTAGTTCTGATAATTCCCATTACCATATCATAGTTATTATTTACTAAAATCCTTTTAAGAGCTAGATTATTAATCTACAGCGTCTTATGCATAACTGGGCCAAACTCAACAATTTGCATAATGCAAAAAGTGTCCCTTAATCCTGCACAGTTTTAAGGCGTAGTTCTCTGTTTGCTCATTTCCTTCAATATCCTTTAATCTCTGAAACTATGCAAACAACACGAAGTTGGCACAATCTTTGCCCCAACCGCGAGTAATATCACAGACTTGCCCATTAGAAACTACGTCATAACTACTTTGGAAGTGCATAAACGGTGCAAACCATTTTCAAATAACTTTGAGTGCCTTTAATAACAAAATTAGTTTTGTTGATCAAAGCTGAGCATGAAATTCAATAACCTCCCTGTTCGCAAATACAAATAATCCCCCTTACTTTGGCCCCTACGACACAGGAAGGACCCTCTGCCAAAATGGTGCTACCTAAACACACACTTCTAGGATACATTTTAAACTTAATCTACACTCAAACACACACACACACACACACACACACAGAGCCAACCGCACATGAATGCGAACACCAAAATGGCTCCAATAAACAGGAGAAGAACATGAAAGAAAATTGAAAACCCAGTTTCTAAATTGGAACAATAACAATTGGCTTTATTTAGTGTGTATGCGTGTCGTCCGGGCGCAACCCTGACACCAACGTACTCAGCGAGAAAGGGTCTACGCGTGTGGATGCCTGGCAGAAAACTCCATGACCCGAAAGGGCAGACTAAGCGAGAGTAACAGCTTAGAAATGGGCTCACCTTTAACTATGAGTTCCACTCTGTTGCTGCCGGGGAAGTCGGACTTATCATACCCTCGGGCGGTATTCATAGCGCAGTCAAACCAAAAGAAGCAAATTTTAAAGCTTCCAAGAAATAATATCCTGAATTAGAACTTTTTCCTAATAAGTGCAGAGAAGCTACAAATGGTTTTCCTTTTGCTAAACGTATTTTAATTTTATAAAGAAGTCAGTTGGGATCGTTTCAACTCGCACCATTCTCCTCATCAGAGGGGACCAGTGTCCAGTTATAACCAAAAGCACTGTTCTTAACTATTCTCTATTTAATTCTTGGTGCAAGTCAGACTCAATTGGGGCCAAATGTTCAGCAACTTCTCATTTAGAATACGAACGGGATATCCTTAACTGTCCTGCGGAATTTGCATATTTCAAATTCCCAATCTCCCCTTCAATTCCTTGCCAAGTTTTTATGATGCGGCGCGCAACAAAACTGCAGAGTTAGGAGTAGCTTCTCTGGCTTCTCTTCTCAATTCTTGGAGAGCTCATCAATGTGTTCAGTTTGTGGGTTGAGTATCGTTGAAGGTACAAGCATGCTTTGATAATTCCATTGCTGTCATCTTCAAAAGCCTTGAAACAGTCTCTAAAATGAAACCTCATAGGAGTTACAAGGACCCATTTTCCCCGCAGTGTTTAACTTTCTCCTTCTAGTCACTATTTCAATAAGGATCTCTATTACCATATGAACTACTTTGCTCATTAGGGGCACTGATTCTTTTTTGCATTACCATCAACTGTGACGTAGTCAAATGAAGGTGAACTTTTTCCTGCTGGGTAACTGTGCGTATTTGTGTTTTCGTGTGTCTGCAAACATTTTAACTAATTTATCGTTTGGAGCTCTGAGCTTATTTGATTTTGCACTTGATGTACCTTTAATTTCATACTTATCCTTTTTCCCTTTCAGGGCACAACATGGCCTCAGCACAGATACAACAATTTTATAACACCACACCAAAAGAAACAGCAACTACAGCAACACTACCAACTATTATCGATCAGCAGAGCTACTGCGACATCGAAACGCTTCAGCTACTATCGCAAGTTCAGCGGCAGCAACACGCACACGAGCAGAAACAGCAACAACAACAACAAAATCAAGCTGAAAGAGCCGGCAAAGGCGGGAAAGGAGACACTATTGCCAACCGGAAGCAATTTAGTGAGAAATCATCGCTGTCATTGTCAATACAGCAACACAGCGGCAGCAACATTTCTACCGACAGCAAATTGTACGAAGAGCAAACATCATCATCAACAAAAACAACAACAACAGCAACCAGCACAAACACTGCTGCAACAACTGAGCGCTGCGAAGAGCAGACGAAGAAAGCGGAGGGGTATTGTAAATATCAACAACAGCGACTGCCAGAGGAATGGAACCCAGTGCCCATATATGCTGCCAGCCCTCAGTGGGCGTACTGCCATACACAAAAACAACAACAACAACAAGAAACACAAAATCAACAGCAGGAGCAGAAAGCAAACGTGCCGAGCGAGCAACAAGCGGCAGATGATGCTCAGGTGTCACAATGGCAGCCAGCGTGGAGCGGAAGACAGAAAAGGGCAATTTACAAAAGGAACGCAACAGTTCAACAACAGCAACAACAAAAATCAATATGCCAAAGGACAATACATAATGATACTGAAGATGATGATGACGATGATGGTGGCGATGGAGATTGTAGCGATGATGAGGGTGATGCTGCTGGTGATGTTGAAATGGATGCCAATGCGGCAATCGGCGCTGTTGCTAGCTACCATGATAACAATGCCGAGGAAACAAAGCTGGAGCAATCACTCTGTGTGCCAACTGATACGGCTGCAGGTGGTAACCGTGAAACGCTACGTAACGGCGTTAACTGGCAGAAATTCGCGAACAGAGCCGCCAACAATTTCAATGTCGTTGTTAACAGAAATGCCTCAAGCTATTGCCGTGATTGTTGTTCGAATGAAATCGACAACACAATTTCTACAGGGATTATATACATGCGTACAGCATGCAGCGATGAAGCAAACAGCAGCAACACTAACAGCAACACCAACAACACCAAAAGAAACACCAACAACAACAACACCAATCAAACAACAACTGCTACAGGTATGCATGTATCCTTACACCGAAGCTGCGAAACACAACACGCTACCACAACTGCAACAACTGAAAGACAAACAACACCAACAAGAAAGACATCAACAACAACTATACAATCACGCTTATCTTCCAATAGTGCTGTCACCACAGCAGCATTATCACAACAATACAGCCACAACTCCAAACAATTCAACTGCAAATACAGCCACAGTTTCAACTGCAACGCCAACACCAACGCCAATCGCCGCCAACTCAGCGCCATTGACACTGTTCACGGGCTTGGCTCAATCACACCAACATCAGCTACAACAACAACAACAACAACACCAACAACTACAAACACTCATGCAGCCAAACAACGAAAACTCTTCTACTACGCAAACTATGTTGGCGGCCGCGCATGGTCCGCACAATCGCTCGAGGCCGATAGTGTTGCAACGGTCGCCGACAAACCTTTGGCTACGCTGCGTCACGTTTGCGAGGACTCTGTCAACGCTTTGGCGGATTTGCAGAAATTCGCACGCACTCTATTCTCGCTTCTTATCATCTTCAATATGCTGCCTTTGTTCTATGCAGGTGAGTCTACCAGTATTTAGGTTGATTTCAGTTGAAGAGGTGCCTTTAAATTGCATGGTACAAGTAATTTATTATGCTGCCTAAAAACTAACGCCACTGGGCCACAAAGCACAGGATTTGAGTGCAGCATCTCCATGGCCTCGTGACACATCTCCACTCTGAGTTTGTGCATGCGACATTTGTAATTTAATCTTGCTGAGCTCCGGCTTAGCAGGCATTTGAATTTATCCCCATTGATTACTCATAGAAGTATAATAAATCGTGTCAAAACAAGGAGAATTGCACTGAAAAAAATGTTGATTAGTTCATAAGTATATTGTGATGTGAGAGGAGTTGAGGTCACTGTTGACTTTACTTGGCTCCGGTTAGAGTAAGAAAAGTTATCGCTTAATTATAAGATATGTTGTACAGCATTTACCCTGATCCACAGACCTATAGAGATATAAAGGTATCAGTCTCTTATGCTATTAACAATTTTTCATATTTTTACTTACTTAAGTTATAATACATCACAATAGATCTTTCAGGTCGCAGTGTATAACACCCTTAAATGTATCTAAGTTATAATTTTTCGAGGAGCTTCTGGTCCTGTATTTTCCTCAAGATGTGCCATTTTATTGTAACCATTGTAGAACTTTATGTGCCGCAGTTTGTTCTATAAGTCCTACTGCTCTTATTGAAGGTTCTTGATCCTCGACACTAATTGCAAACAGTTCTTGTGTGGACTGAAATACCTCTTCGAATACTTTAAATCTGTGGCAGCGATCAAGAATTATTCCGAGGACACTCAAGTGGTGGCTTAAAATAGAGTGTATTCCAATTATTCGAATGCTGTGGAGTCGTCGTAAAATCCCTCTAATATAATACGGCTTCCCTTGCCATTTCAGTTCTGACTTTAACTGGAATTGTTCTACGGCATCAAATATTTCTAAGCATAGTGAACGAACAAAGATAAGAGGAAACTCATACATAAAGTCAATTTGGCAAAACATAGTCTCACGTAACTCATATACGAGAACTTTTCAGTCAGTATTATAAATTATGGTGTTTTGGAGAATATATCTTAGATATGAGCAAGATCCCTCAACTTGATTCCTCCAAAATGTATGAATTCCTGTCGAAAATTAGCCTGACAGAAGATTTATAGATGAGACTATCCTCATATTTCAAATAAATAGGGACATCACAATAGATCTTTCAGGTCGCAGTCTATAACACCCTTAAATAAATCTAATCTAATTATAAATTATGGCATAGTCAGAGTCTCCAAAAGTATTCCAACTGCGACGCCAAATCCATACAAATGACAACTTTGCACTTAAACCTCTGTAACTACTCTGTAACTCTGCGGCCAACTCAGAACTCTGCAACTTACTAATTAAAATCTACAAAACGCACCGAATTTGATGCTAACACCACGACCAATTTATTGTACCCGTAAAATCATCTATGGATTGTCTGAATGGCTGTTGTGAAGCTCTATTATGTTATTCTTTGTGACTATAATATCATTCAATGGTATGTCCATGGCTTCCCTCGCAAATTCACCCACCATCTTAGTCCTTTTGGTATTCGTATGAGACAGACATGGCGCTTAGAAAGTTTGAATTGAGTTGCAAACTGATCACATTCTGTGTGCTAGTTTTTCTGATGATTTGTTACTTGAAAACCAGAAATCAATCCATCTCTCTCTGGTTAACATACCACCACCTTCGTATATATTTATTATAGCTTTCCATCCCCGAAATTGCAATAACTTATCAACCACACTGAAAAAATTTCTTGATAATGCCGCGAACAAACCCTCAAAATTCAAATACCTTCAAGACTACTAGCAACTATTGCAATGAAGTCCTTTACACTTTCAGGCTTATAAAGTTCCAGGACTCTTCACACTACGTGTATTTTTATTAACATTCAAAGAGAAGGATAAATTGAAAAGGTGTCTTTATCCTAAGAAAAATTACATCTGAGTTGATTTAATTAGTTTAGTTGGCACCGCACTCTCTCCAAGGACTTCTTCTGTTACTGACATATTATAAATATCTACTCGGATAGCCAGGCGGCCATCTTGTCAATGAATTCGGTGGCACTGAAATCAAAGGTTGCTCAGGACTGCCGAGCAGCCCTAAATGATATCAGTACCGTTTTCAAGGTACGCCTTATATGGGTTCCGGGGCATATTGCGGGAAACTGTAGGGCTGATGAGTTAGCCAGACGGGGTACCAACCTTCCTTTAGGCACGGACATATGTGAGATTGGAATACCAATTGCCACCTGTAAACTCATGCTGAAGGATAGGGTCGTGCGTGAGACCAATGGGTCTTGGGCACAAGAGGGCACTTGCTTAACGACTAGGCTAATGTGGCCGGAACTTAATAGTAGGAAAACTAGAGACTTGCTTGCCCTGCCGAGAGAGAATATCTCTAAGGTCGTGGCATGTATTACTGGTCACTGGCTCTTCGGCAGACATGCTCTCAGGCTGGCAGTATTCTCTCATGAATACTGCAGAAGCTGAGGGGATGAGGAGGAGGAGGAGACTGTGGAGCATCTCTTCTGTAGTTGCCCCGCTCTGGCCAGAAGCAGAGCGGGCTCTTTAGGCAAATACGCTTTTAGCTCTCTTACAGAGGTGTCTAGCGCGAAGATCAAACAAATCCTGCGCTTTATTAGGGCTTCAAAATGGTTCGACGAGTGAATCGGAGGTGCGTTGTGGCGCGGTGGTATCACAATGGACCCATGGTGGTCTGAGTGAGCTGGTCCTTGAACTGGCTGCCACATTAACCTAACCTAACCTACTGACATAATACTCGTGACTCTAAATAAGTAAAAATTTTTAATTAGTAAATAAAGAATATACAGCAATGGCCTTAAAGGTCGTCGTGACTCTAAATAATTGCAAGTGTGTTTAGTAGCCCACTTTTGGTAAATACATCCCATCTTCGTGATTAGTGAGCTTAATAAACTCAGCTCTTCTGAATAATAAATGAAATATTTATACCGCCCCATAATTTGTATTTAAGCCACCTCGTTAGCGTAATGTTTGTCTAGTTACCACACCTCATGCGGCTGCTGCAATCAAACGGATGTCATCTTCTGCTCGTAATTAATATTTCCGGCGATGGTGTGCAACGCATTCTCACCTCAAATATTTACGAACTGTTGCCATTTGCTGGGCTGCTGAACACAATTCCTTTTCGAGGACGTTTTGTGATTTTATTTCGGATTCATAAGCGTTGTTTTAAAGGGTTTTTGTGAACAAACGACTTTCCTTTTTAATTTGCTAGCAATGTGAGTTGTCGAGTTCTGTGATTTTTTGTGATTGAATTCAATGACACTCCAATTCATTAAAATAACTCTCTTTCAAGCAACTTAAAAGCGATTAAAGTCGAAACTTACTTTTTATTGTGAGATCCTTCCTATTTACAAACAAAGAAGAGTCACATCAAAAATCTCCAATGTAGCCAAGTGAAACCGTTAAGTAACGGCTTGAAAATATGCCTTACATATCCCACTCAAATCCTTCTCCAGGAGACTCACATTAAAATAACTCTCTTTCAAGCAACTTAAAAGCGATTAAAGTCGAAACTTACTTTTTATTGTGAGATCCTTCCTATTTGCAAACAAGGAAGAACCAAATCAAAAATCTCCAATATAGCAGAATGAAACCATTATATAACGGCTTGAAAATATGCTTTACATATCCCACTCAAATCCTTCTCCAGTGTTTTCCAGAGACCATATTCTTCTGGTGCTCAAATCGTTGTTGGAGGTCCCTATGACGGATTTGATTGAATTCATTATGAGCTTCCTGTCAAAGGGTAGGAAACCCTGCCCTCTCATCTTACATTCTCTTATTGCACTTATATTTATGTTTATCTACTCTCACCCACTATGTAACATGAATATCGTCTAGTTCAATAAAGTTCAGTTTATACTCAACAATTGTCGCCTTCACTACACTTCCTTTGGTAAGGAGTTTTCAGTTACCACGAGGCAAGTATTAATAAAATTTCAAGAGGCCTGTGTGGAGACTCAACCGAAGCCACAGCTTCATAATTGGTTGCTTTTTGGTTGCTCCTTGTGAGCTTGTAGCATCACTTTTAATATCGTTTGCAAGTCCAAACACCAATTTACGCAAATTGTTTAAATTGCTTTAATACGAAATTGTTATATGAGTTTCCTAGAACATTCCTTGCATACGAAGCAGTGCCCGTGCGTCGTTGTTCAGGTGAACTACAAATTGCGCAGCTTCCGGGAATTATTGCACACTCCGCTTCTGTGGCGGAGCCACTTCCACGAATATTTCAAAGTGCACTTTGTGTTCAGTTTCAGGTTGTATTTCAATTGAAATTTAATAACACTCTTAAGATGGTATTTTTGGTGCTTAGCTGGAAATTTGTGATGCGCTCCACGATATTTCATTTCAATTGCGTTGTTTGCTTCAACAAATAAGGCAGGCGGGAGACAGCTAGCAGGTACTTTGTTGCAAGGATAGGTGACAGATATTTTGTATATACTGCAACAATTGCGGTTGAAGAAAAATGTGAAATTCAAATACGTAAAAGTAATAATTGCTATTATATTAAAAGAGGTGAGTAAAACACTCAAATTTATGAAACAAAAATATGCTAAATTAAATGCAAGCAAAGACCTGCGAAGTAATTGAGGTGTGAAGCCGCCTCGCAGTGAAATTTTAGACTAGTCTTCGAAATTAACTTATTCGAAGAAGTCCGTTGCGAAAGGAAATATATAATAGGGCTGGTACATGGATTCCCTGGCTGAAACCCTCTATGAACGTTTGTGAGTTTTTAGAGAGAAAACGCACTAAAGAAATTCCAGAGATATGCTGATTACGAGTATATTGAATTTCTTTCTTGAATACTTTCTCATAAGGAGTTTCTCTGAGTGTTCAATGATCGAAGAGTGTTATCCTGGTGTCATAACTGACAGCTTCAAGAGTATGAGTGGTGCCCACCAATAAGTATTATGCGGCCTCTTAGGATTCGTCATAGGCAGCTTACTGGGTAAGGATGATGTGATCGATTCCAGTTGAATAAAAGTTTTCTATATAATTTTATTTAATACCGGAAATAGTGCCCGTGCAGCGTTCTTCAGGTTGTAACGACTCTATTTTTGGCTGGGGTAAACTCAGTGGGTTCCAGGGGTCGTATACAGAAATTAAATCTACAAACGGGCGTGTACTTGTGTGTGGTATACTTTATTTAATTCATTAACAATGATACAAGCGCTCATAATTTAAGTTCTAATTTAATTTAATTAAATAGTTTTTATGCTAATTCTGGGGGGTCCCGTTTGTGTGTTCGCGGTTGGCAGTGCTAGTCTCCGCGAGAATCGGTAGAGCCATTAACTCGTGGGGCGGCCTGGGCGGTAGTCTTAGGTTAGTCTTGTACTAAGAGTATACTATACCTTGGTGCTATGTGGCGCTAGAGTCTTGCCGTGGTGTGTTGATACGCCGATGCCGCTGTATGTCGATATTAATCGCGTTGCGCCTTCGCTGTGTGTTGCTGGATCAGAGAGTGCCCCTATCATCCAGAACCACCTGCTTATATACCGCCCTCAGTCATGGGTCCGTACGTTGCTCTTATTGCTGCTGCACCGTTGTATGAAACCGTTGGCCAGCTTCGCCTGTTGTCAAGCCCATGCTTGTTGTTATTGTAGCCCAGTTGACCTTGGGCCACCTTGAGCTGACGGTGGTCAATCACCTGGCTGCCAGGGTTCCTATTGACCCGAAGTGTTGGTACTGCGTCCAATCATTCGAATTCGCATTTCTTCTTTATGCTATGTATGTCCGCACTGACGGCGCATGTGGTAGCCGCTCTGCTGTGGATGCGGTGTGTGGTAGCTTCTGTCGTTGTATTGTTGTTGTTGTCTGCGGTTCGTATCGTTTATTCGTAATGTTGTTGTTAGTGTACTAGATCAGCTTGAGTCTTCGCCGAGAGTTGCCTGTCGCGCAATCACCTCTGGAGCATGAAGAAGTTTTGTTGTAGGACTTGTGCTGATGTGTGTTCTCTTATTCGGTGCGTTGTGTTCGATGCTATATTTTCTAATTGTGGCACTTAGCTTTCCTTATTACAATTAATTGGCTTAGCCAATCATTGCAACTGGTATAACAATTCTTCGTTTTCTGCGCTCCCGTCTTTGTTTAATCTTGTTGGTGTTATTAACATGGGGGCATTTACCTTTTGTTAATTGTGAAATCTCGAGGGATCTCGTGGATCATAGCACGCTGTATATTTTGTTAGTACTAAGGTGAGTGTAGCCATTTGCTTATTCATAGTAGGAGGAGTCGGTCTATGTGTGTGTGGAAAATACCTGGAATAATTTCCGTCCTCACAAGGTGAACTAGAAATTGTTTAGCTTCCTGGAATTATTACACACTGCGGTTCTGTTGTGGAGCCAGTTTCCAAAACTGAGTGAAGCAAATCGATAGAAAGTAGTGTTTCATTGGCAGCAGAATACCCAGACCTCCCGAACTTTTCTCTCCACATAATATATATATACATATATATATATATATATATATATATATATATATATATATATATATATATATATATATATATATATACATATATACCATATATACGAGTATATATATGCGATACGGGAAATTTGACACTTGGCTTATTTTGTATTGTGAACTGGAAACTTTTTATTAAATCACACCAATATCCTTGACAGTCATAGCCCAGTTTCTCGTATATGAGGAACCATAAATTCGAATATATTGTGAGTCCCTTCTGTTATTTCATGTTTCAAGGGCAAATTAGCTTCAGTTCCCAACAACTTTTGCTTTCAGTAAAACATGTTTAACAATCTGTTTCACGAATAAAACATGATCTACACAGTTATTCAAGAACTACACAGGAAAGTACCAACTAACATCACATCAACATTGAATTCTCCATTGTGCTCCATAGGAAGCAGCTTTCAGAAGAACCTGTTATGGTACCGTGCTGACCACGAATAGTTTCACGCTAGACCTCAGGTGTACCGAAGGGTATTTAAAAGCTGAATATATAGCTGCCCCACTGGGTGAAGCTGGACGAATTTTGTGTCTGCCCCTGCTGGTTAACGCAATTTCAGTGCCTCAAATGTGACTGTGACGTGTGCGGTCTCAGGCGGTTGCGTTATTATTTGCTGTGAGCGCCTATTTTGCGCCTGGCTTCGTGCTTTGTGTCCAATTCGCTGCCGCTTGACTGCACTTACACTGAAGCATAAATTTCGCTGAGCTCGTGCCAAATGTGCCGCCTGCTTTCCGCCCGAGCGACCCGCTTCTTTTCTGATTTTGCTTCCTTTTCGGTTGGATTGTTATTTTTCGCTGCGTAATTTTTGCCATTTAGCGTCAAACAAAGCGCAGATTTAAATACATAATCAGAAATTTGGGATGACAAAATCAACGCGAACGGACACACGCGCTTATTTGGGTTAAGCCCAAATCTTGAGCCTTTTTCGCAAATGATATTAAAGTGATTAAGGACGCGCGGCTTTATGTTATTAAAGCCATTGTTGGAGGTTGGTTCTGATTTCTTTTCTGCTGGCTTCAAGTACAATGGCGAAAATATCAAAAGAAGGCATAGAAAGGCAACATTAATTTTGTATTTAGCTCCTTAATTGAAGTTAATATGAATTTTAATGGCATGAAATATACAGGGTTCTCAGGCGGAAATTGTCAAGATAATAGGAGAGCTACGGTGTAAATGTCACATTTCCGCATCTTAGGCAATTAAATTGGATAATTTATAGTTTATCTGCCCAACTAAGCTGCCGTTCACCCACCAAGTATACAAAAACCCCATTAACGACTCCTCCGATCTCCTCATGCAACGCCAAGAGTCCCCCAGTTTCACGCTCACTGAAATGTTCACAATGTTGTGCCGGGGCAAATATTAGCAACAACTTAGACGGATATTCACAGAGTCATTGAGCACTTCCTTCTCACTTTAAAGTGACGCCCAAGTCATAAGCTGCTACTAGCACAGCCGTAAATCCTGCAGCTAATGCCATAATCCCTCCGAAAAAATACATAAAGAAAACGCTTAAAAGTGGTAATCCTTCGGGCAAAAAAGAAAACGTCGCGCAATCAATTTGCTCAATAGTAAAGAAACATTCTTCGGTTTATTATGGCAAAAAGTAACACCAATACACAACATTATCCTAGGAGCTAATGTGCCACTCTTGCCCCTGAGCATATCTTTGCAAATATCCTGGCTTCATGGCGCCTTGTTCTGTGCTCTTTTTTATAGCTTAATGCGGCAGCGCATCAAAATGGCAAAAAGTCTCAGAAACGACGAAGGCAATTCGACAATTCCGCTCATGTACGGCGATTAAGGGCTCTTAAAGGTTGCGCTACATGCTGTGGCAAACTAGATACAACAACAACAACTTCAACAGCGACAACAACAACTACTACTGCAACAACAATGACAATAACAAAACAAGTGTTTATCGAAAGGGAAAACGAAGAGC
This sequence comes from Clusia tigrina, assembly GCA_920105625.2. Taxonomy (NCBI): domain Eukaryota; kingdom Metazoa; phylum Arthropoda; class Insecta; order Diptera; family Clusiidae; genus Clusia; species Clusia tigrina. Next base: position 208,762,151 of record OV050031.1, read on the forward strand.
AACCAAAATAAATATGTGTGGATAAGGACGAAAGTAAATCTGCAAATCCACACTCCATGCCCGTCAATTTTCACACAGCAAATCAGCGCCAGATTCCGTGCTTTCTTATCAGACTGCACTAATTCACCACTTCCAGCCGGCCAGTGAGTACTCAGATTGAGTGAATTTGAATTGAGTTGATTTGAGTTTATTTGATTTGAGTTGATTTGATTTGAGTTGATTTGCTTTGAGTTGTTTGCTGCGAAAGCTCACATTTCTCTCCTTCCTTTGAGTTTTAGTTTCAGTTTCAGTTTCAGTTTGGAGTGCTTTTCCATTGCAGCTGACTTGGCTAATGGTCTCTCTTATCATTGCGCTTTGATAACAGTACTGTAAAAGGACACATATACCCGTAAGCTTGCACACACACACACACACACGCACACATAGACATCAGTATGCATCCCTGTCTATGCATGTGGCTGTCTGCTTTGGTGGTGCCACTCGCAACGGTGTCTGTGGCTCATTAAATATCCACTTAGTGTTGTGCGCACAGCTGGCACTCTCAATGAAATTATTCTTTGGCCATTCTTGCGCCTTTAACTAGCCGACCCTCAATTATGTGTGAGGGACCCCCCCTCCCCCAGCAATTGCTTGCTGCGTTTGTGCGAGTCTTGTTTAAGTGTAATTTAAATCTTCCAATAATTCACGAAACGGATTGTTTTGCTTTATTGTCGCTCATTTAAATTATTTGGCAGCAGTTTCGAAGCATTTATTGTGCCAATTGTGAAGCCGGCAACGGTTTTTTGCACAGACTATTTCTGCAGTTACGTCTTCCTTCCAATATGCATGCAACTTTGTTATGAGCTCTCACATATACGAGTATATCGCATATATACGAGTTCTTCTTTGCTGGAAAGATCCATTTTGTTAGAGGCATGTAGGCTAAATGGGCTAAAGTCAGAACCTCTTGATGTTACGACTAATTTTGTCATTTATTAGTCTAGTAGATTATGTTTTTTTGGAGAGGGTGATGCAATTTATTGCAGTAATCTGGGTATATACAATTTTTCTATGGGGCCCTGTTCATAGATTCGGTAGAATAAATCACGATTGAGTAATTATTTGCAGTTTCCAGAAGCTGTATCTTACTTTAAGGTGAACTACATTTTACATTGGAAAGGAACATTAAAGTCCGGATTCCTAATAAGAAGGCAACTATTAATAGTCTGCATACAAAATATGTCTGAAGCATTGCTGTGAGGTTTTCTAGAGATAAAAGTTGAATAACTTAAAGTCAACTTTCTTAAGACGACAGATGAAAATCAAAATTGCAAGCAGGAAGCTCATACAAAAGAAGTATAATTGCTTATGAGCCGACAGGAAACTCGGTATTAGTGCTGTGGACAGAACACCAAATAATAAAGGAGTTTCTTAGCAAGGTTGTTGTAAAGGAGTGAGTAACAAGTCCCTATTTTCAGGGTCACTTTTCTGTTCGTACGCTATTCCAGTACACAAAGTACAATAATTACGGATATCTAAGGTCTCATTTGACAAGAAAATGGGAACTCATTTATGATATTGTATAAATTTGATACATGAAACCATGCAGAGGTAAATACTACACTAGCTTAATTATATTATCCATAGCTTAATTATACTTCAAACTGGGGATATATGGATAAGGATATCGATATTTATTAACAGAAAAGTCATACAAAATAGATGATTCGATTTCTAGCCTTAATACAAAGATAGAAGATCATAAAAGGATTACAAAGTACTTAAGTATGTGAGCGGTTTCAAAAATATATAATATCCTTTACTTACATCATTACATCTTAATCGTAAAACCCATTACTTTAAGATATTGGAAACTCTCAAGTGTGGATCTACAATATTGTAGAAACTAAAAGTCTCACCCCAAGAGTCGCAGGTTCAAATCCTGCCACGGGCTTGGTCTCCAAAATGCGTCCTTTTCTCTTCGAATCGAAGGCCTCTGCAGCTAGTACTCATTCCCCCAACACCTTGCAGTCATAATTAATTTTGGTGTGAGATATAATAATATAAATATCATCCAAGTGAATTATTTGGAGGAATAGAAAGAACCATTGTTCTCAACTCTTTACAACACCTCTACGCAATTGAGATATCAGACAGGAAGGTACCAACTATTGTAACTCATACTGCAGATACAATCGCAGCAAAACGTTAAACTTGCGGGAAGCACCTTTCAGGACTAAACAACAAATGAGACTGAACAGGATATGAAGTCGGATGACTGCTGAAATAATTATAAATATAAGATAAAACGCTCACAAACGTTTCTGTAGTAAATTTTAATGATCTCCAACTTCCGCAATTGGAACGTAGATAGATATATTTAAAGGTGTTATACACTGCGACCTGAAATATCTATTGTGATGCCCCTATTTATTTGAAAGATGAGGATAGTTTCATCGGTAAATCTTCTGTCAGGTTAATTTTCGACAGGAATTCATACATTTTGGAGGAATCAAGTTTAGGGATCTTGCTCATATCTAAGATATATTCTCCAAAACACCTGAAATTGGAACATAATAAAGAAGAATAATGTTCAAAATCATTTTGGGCACAGCAATTGGAATTTATGTCCAATCACCATACTTGGAGATAAGTACGTGTTCTTACTATTATGTCAGAAATTGAATGGCCGGATTCCTCATCTCACAGCCACTTAACATAACTTAGGAACACATGCGTAAGATTGCTTCTTCATTCAAATTCCATTCTTCGTGTTCTGAGTCTCAAATAGTAGGACCGTTCAATGGGCGAATTCGTCATCTCACTGCCACTTAACTTGGAAACATATGCGTAAGATAACTTCTTCATTCAAATTCCTTGTTGATATTGTGAGTCTCAAATTCATTCCGCTTGATTCAGTGTCAGTAACTCTGTACTTTCCTTTGTGAGTTACAAGCATTTAATTTAATTTCCTTTAAACTTGCGTGTTATAACGAAAGCGCTCAAAGGCAAGCAGGAATCAATTTACGCACAAATATTTTAATTTCATTAAAAATCTTCAACCCTCGACCAACGAACAAAACAATGTCGACAAATAACACCAGCACTCCCCACTCCGCCCACTTTCTTTTGAAATCCGTAAAGAATGGCAACGTAATTTTATCTGCAATATAAACTCAAGGCGAAACTCTTCGTAATTTATTTTGTCTCAACGTCTGGGCTCCTCTCAGTTGTAGAGTGAATTAAGATCCAATTGGAAGGAAGTTAATCAAAAAGTCAGCAAGTTAATCCTGCTAATTAATTTCCGACAACTAATCTAATCTGCCTAATCTGCTTCACTCCTGACGTTCTGTCAATATTTATTTGTCGCATTAACAATGTTTGCCGTTGCCACTGCTGAGGTTTTCTCCGCTGTGCCCGCCGCTGGTGCAAGGTACCAATTGCAAAATTCAACAATGATTAACATTATCGCAAACAACAACAACAACAACAGGAACTGGGGCAAGAACGACAACAATTGTCTACCAAATTGCCTCTGCGTGACTGGTTACGGCCTAAAAAAAAAAACCAGACTTCATGGTAAGAAAACGCTCACCGAAACCATTCAAAGGCTGTGTAAATACATAAATGGCAGCGACAGACAAACAGAACAATATTTTTATGTACGAGTATATAAGCGAACAGCTCCTTTGGGATTAGTAAGCAGCAGGCGAGCAACAAATCCCCAACTCATGAATACACACTACGTTGGCGTTGTGGCAGTGAAATGTGATGAATTGCTTGGCACATAATAAAGCGCTGCCACCACCTGCGAGTCAAGGGTGCTCAGGATGCTCCATGTACGTATCGATCTTCGGGGTACATAAAGAAAGTTGCTGCCAATCGAGTGCAATGCACAAAATTTCGAAGACCTCGACGGGGGCAGAATAGAATGATTTAAATAATAGACAGCAGCAACAACAACCGCGACAACGACAACGACAACAACATCTCAACTTAAGAACAACAAATCATAAATCCATTTTCTTGCAATTTTCTTTGATGAAAATTGCTGCCTTAATAGCGCACTTAGTACACTGGGGCGCTCAGACATGCGGGCACACAAGTCAATAGCTCCCTTGAGAGCAACTAACGAAAGGCGGCGGGCACTTCCCTACTGTGTATGTGTGTGTGTGTGTGTGTCTGTGCGGCACTGTACTATGCCGGGCGGGCATACGAGTATTCCACAATTATGCCTGAGCACTGTCAGAGTCTCAAGCAACGACACCACTGCCTTCCACCAGATTGAGTGAACAATATCCTCCTCAGCAGTTTGTGTAAATGTGGGTGCGTGTGCTTAAAGCTCTTTTCAGTTTTCACTCGCAACACACACACACACACACACACACATACACAGGCGCATCACACTCTCATCTCGACCACACATATTTTCCTCACTCAGTGGAAAGCCGGAAAATGAGTTTCGTTTCTACATCGCATCTTTCCAAGCGCTGCCGTGCCAGTCGATTTGTGTCGGCCGAGCACTGAAGTTGCTTTTAGTGAATTCAGACAAATTTTTATTTGCCAATTACGCGCGCGCATTTTGAAAGCACCGCTGCCAAATCCGTTGCGCATATCGAAGTCAGTTCAATTGAAATCGCCGTTCTCGATCGAAGTCAAAACCCCGACGCCGTCACTCTTTTCAACGCTTCTGTATACTACCTGCCTATTTGCTTGCGCAACCTTTTCTAATCGCCGCTATCGTGTCTTCTCTGTCTTAGTTCGATACGTTTAACGCCGCTTTGCGCATCCTTTGCTCCTTAATTTATTTGCAAATTTCCTCGCGATTTTTCCGCTTATCTCGCTTAAACTTTGACCGCGCTGCATCGCCCGTTCTTGATCAAAGTCTACGATAGAACGCTACTTTCTGCAAAACCGTAATCGCACGCGTGTTAATCGTGTCGCAGAACGTGATCGTGCAATATTATTGTGCGAGAAAAAGTGTGTACTAATAAGGACGTCCTGTAAATTTCTCAGATTTATATGCGAATACCTGTGAATGAAAATCCTTAAAATTGAATGGTGGAAGTGAGCACTCTTTGAAGCAGAATTGATGAAATTTTTTGCTTGTTTGTGGGGTGCAATCATTTTTTTGTTTAGGCTTTAGTAACTTCACTCTTGAGAGTTCAATTCACACTTATTTTCTGTATCTCGAACGAAGCATCGCTCCCATAATGGGAACACAAAACAAAAACGAACTTTGATGCAAAATAAAAAATAAGCAACAGCTTCGTTCGGTTGTTGATTCAAGAGGATGTCGAATAATAACCGCAAGATAATCTTTTAAACAAATTCTTTTGGTAGCCAAAAATAAAATGGAAATGAAATTGGACTTTTCTTCTTTGCGGTTCAAGAAGCTGGGGACTTTTATTATTATTAACAGGCTAAAAGAACACCGCGAACTAAGAGATCTATTGTGCAGCCTCGTACCCATCTAAAACCGTCCTACACTATTTATAAATCTTGTAACTGCTTTGGCCTTAATTTCAACTAGGTGATTTGGAGATACGAACCCACTGCCTAGGTAATTATGTCTGCGTCTTGCCACCGCTGGGCAAGTGCATAAAATATGTTCTGCTGGGGACTTAATCCACTCTTTTGACCATTCAGTTCAATTTCGGATTGGTCTGGTGCAATCAAGTCTTGGTCCTAGTTATACTAAGTAATACCGCAACAGTAGTTAATTTAATTTTTATATGTCCTGTACCCTTCCTTGAGAGCCTTCAGGTATTAGATAATGCGTTTGTTACTTTTATAAAAAGCAGATGTGTGGACACAGTTGCAGGTGCTGATGGCTTAAGCTGTCTCAGGCTCTTTAAATCGCCTGTTCCATAAAAACATAAGGAACTGTGTAGACAAATCTCGTTTATATATCAATGGCATGATCCCTTGGCAGCTGATCTTAAGAGTATTTCTTGTACGAAAAAGTATTGTATTTGATAGTGACCATCATCAATGTTCCCAAATGTTGCAGCTTCTCTTTTTGATTATTGCGATTTGTTACACCTCGAAAACTCTTTGAGGGTTAACAAGATACTATTGAGATAGTGGTGTATCAGTTGATTTTCACTATATTTTGTCTGTTATGCGATTTATCAATGCGTTGACTCTCAAAGAGGGACAGATTCTTATGGAAATTACTTCATTATATCTATATTAGCCGCCCTCTGTGGTCTACTGGTAAGCATACTAGACTCACTCCCCGAGGGTCACAGGTTCACATCCTGCCCCGGGCTTGGTCTCCAAAATGCTTCTTTCTATCAAATCCTTTTCTCTTCGAGTCGAAGGCCTCTGTAGTTAGTACTCATTCCCCCAACACCTTGCACTCATAATTAATTATGAGTGGTTATATCAATATTTTTCTATATTTTCTATATTCTATATATATTTTTATTCTAAATAGATATGAAACAGTAGACCAGTATTGAAACAATTTCCAGGCAGTTCAGTTAAATTCAACATTTGCTTGGAATTGTAAATATTAGAAATGAAGATTGCATCTAGGTACTGAGTTTTGCATCTCGGTATTTTCACAATCGCACTTTATAGAAACTAATTTCCCATCTAAGGATGTACTATATAATCCAGTAATATTACTATACAATCTTTAATTATGTGTGGAAAGGCTCGGGGAATGAGTACTAGTAACTAAGTCCTGCGTCTCGAAGAGAACAAGATTTGGAAAGAAGCATTTTTCAGAGCAAGCACGGATCAGAACTCGCACCCACGACGCCGAGTGTGAGTCTAGCCTGCTTACCATAAACCACGGAGGCCGACCCTATATTAACTAGATTACCACCCCCAGTAATTCACACAATAATCGAACGTTGTATATGTTAAAAATCTATTTCAATCGCACTTACATCCTATAAAAGGATCCCAAGACGAGTGTTGTTTAAAGCCGTTTTATATTCTCACTGTCTACAATCCTTTTGTAGATATAATAGGCAAAATATCGCTGAGGATATAATTACAAAAGGACTTACTAAAAGTTGTGTTCTATTATTATTATTATTATTATATTATTCCTTACATCATAATTAAGTATGAGTGCAAGGTCTTGGGGGAATGAGTACTAGCTACAGAGGCTTTCGACTCGAAGAGAAAAGGATTTTATAGAAAGAAGCATATTGGAGACCAAGGCCGGGGCAGGATAGTTGTGTTCTATTTTTGTGTCTTTCCTCCAATTTATTTCGGTTGCTTTAACTTAGGGGCAGGTAGAATAGGAAAGAACAGCTATACATCTGTGGACTGCTGTACGAAGGACATATACAGGCCGTCTACCTGAGCCGGTTCTATCCAAAACTGGGTATCTTCATAATCTTTATATTTCATCAGTTGTGTTTTCTAAACTGTTTGAAGGGGTTCATCACAGCTACCGTGATGTGTCAGAGTTTCTATTGACATCCAACATCCAGCAAACATTATAATTGGTGTGTGAAACCACACCCAGTTACGACCTCTATTCATATTTAAGTGTATCAACCCGAGTTGGCACTTGGAAGCTTATTAAATTTGTCGAACTGATCGTGCCTGGAGACAATATCAACCACTTGCCTTGATTCCATAAAGCTTCGTAGGATTTAAATTTATTTGATCCACTACTTAGTGAGATTTTCTTATACAACCTTGAGGGACACTAAAAATGTTACAGGTGGCCCAGAGAAAACGCCAATAGACATCCTATATTCCATTTTGCTTTGAGTAACACTTGCTCAATTTAAACTGATTTTCTTATACAATCTTTAGAGACACTAAAAATGTTAAAAGGGGGTCAGAGAAAACGTCAATATGCATACTATATGCCATTTTACTTTGAGTGACTGAATTTCAATTACGTTGCTCCTGTCCTAAATGTGATTTTCAAACTCAAATTGAGTCCTTTCATTCCCGAGAAATCTAAGGTCTGTCATTTTGGAGGCCTTTCAATTGCATTTTCCTAACCACAAAAGTGTTTACCTGCCTCCTTGATTACTTTATTTAAAATGATTTATTTATGTCAGCAGTACGTCTGCCATTTCTTTAGCTTCGATATGCCATCTACGTCAAATCGTCCATCAATATCAAATCCGCCAGCAGCTTTTGCCAATTACAGTCAACGCCATCCTCTCAGCATCTTCGGTTAAGCGCCTCGTTTCCGCCTGGCGTTGCATGAGGCCCACGATTCTGATTTGGATAATCTGAGGCTTATAGCTCACACCTGCCCAGGTTCCCACTGCTACTTAATTGTCTCCTCTCTTAAGCTCCTTAATTATTTTTTTAATGTAATTTATTTATTTATTACCAGACCCGTCACAAGCTACTCTAACATTAAACTCAAATAGAGATGCGTGCATAGAAGAAAACTTGTGTATTTCTATTGTTGCGTACATGCAGTAAAATCAATCAATCAATGAGTCAGTCCATCAATCACAGGAGCAGTGCAGCAGCGTAGGCTGTGGTCGACAAAAGTTTCCGAGCATTACAAGTGTGAGTTTGAGAGAATTGGGGGTATCAAGTGGTCTCTTCGTGTGTCTGGGCGCACTTCCTCCACGCAGCCACTGTTTGTTTAAAGTGCGCGCTGTACATAAAGCATTCAATTAATGAGGCAGTCGACGCACAAATGGCCCATTCCTCATCTCTGTCGCGGCGCTGCCATTGACTTTGGGAAGGTGCGCTATTTTTAGACCCCAACACCAACTGTGACCACTTCCGATATTAGTGGTATTTATTTTGTGCTCTTTTTTCTATTCTTTTGTGTTTATTTCTTATTTATGCGTTTTTTTGTCGAACCTGTTTCTTATTTTTATTGTTTTCGTGCTGGTTGCTGTGAGGCTGAAACTGTCTACAGCAGCATAAAATTTCCTTAAAGGACTTTGTATGTGTCAAAGGAAACTGCTGCGTGTGCTTCTACCCGCCTGCCAAGGAGCCTTCATTAGAAGTGTTTCTAACTGAAAATATACTTTCCAATTGAATTTTTATGAAAGCGATGGAAATGTGTATTGAGTAATTGCATAGTTTCCTGTGAACCAATGTTTCTATTCATCAATGGGCACACAAAGAATCTGAACTCATCGATGATTTTGTGTAGTTACAGGGCCAATTTGTAATTTCATGTATGTTCTCTTGAAAATATGGTATGTGGGAGAAAGGATCCGACAAAAGTCAAGTTGGAAATAGCGTAAAACTGCTGTGTAAGTTTTGGAGGGAAAATAGTGGGGCTTACCAGTGAATCCTATTTGAATATTAAGGCTTCATATACAGGAGGGGTTACCCACATTCTATTATAAGTATTATTATCACACTGCAAGTATACACATCGCCGACTGGCATATTAATATATATAGAATGTCAAACAATGGGACCGATTTAGAAGTGCTAAAAAGGCACACCATCATTTCTAGTTCGGTTCGAATCCAATACCAGCCTCAACCTAGTAAAATGGTCATAGAAATAGGTGGCCGAAAATTACTGCACCTATTTTTAGCCTCTTTTGAATTAAAGTGTATTTATTTATTTATTTGCTTTATATAATAACAAGTTCGTAGAAGTTGTCTTCTTCCTGTCTGGGTTTATGTTAGCGTAGTCAAAGTATATTATTTTATATTAAAGTACGAGTATATAAAAACTTAACGTAAAGACCCAAAAAGAACGACAAATTTAATCTACAGGCTAACAAGGGTGCCTGAATTTCATTCATAAGACCTGAACTGATTCAAGGTAGAAACCACAAAAGACACTATCAGAAAATGGTAGACCCTGGAATTGCAGTGTCCTTTGGAACAATATAGTGAGACTAAACAACTTTTGGAAACATACTCGTAGTAAGCTCTTAGACTTGCCTAGAGTTCTGTTCGTTGCTAACTTGATTTGGTTCAATAAAACCACACCATTTTCGAATTTTCTTTGCCATCGAACGTTTCTTTGCGGAATGTCAAGAAATTTGCGTGATAGGTTCCTTTCAATAGGGACTTGCAGACTCTTGTTATTGATTCTCTTTAGCTTTTTCAGTTGATTTTGCAACGTGCTCGGTCAAATTGCTCATTTCGTGAACGATGCAGCTCTAGAAACGAGGGTACTCTTTACTTTAAATGAATGAAAGAAACTTTGGGATAGTGTGCATCTGCTAAATTATAAAGAAGAAACTTTGGGATAGTGTGCATCTGCTAAATTATGAACCTCATATTCGGTTAGTTATTTTGTAAATTTTCCATTTCTTGCACTACTTAAACTTATTTAACTAAATAGTTTACTCAACTCTGACACAATTGATGTCTGAAATGAAACACAATTTTCTAGTCTGTTGAGGATGAATATATTCCTTCATGATACAAATATTCTACAGTAGCATAATAAAGACCCAAAGCCATAACGAAAAGTTATAGACAATGCTACGTTTATCAATCTCTTTCAACTGGTACTTGATCCACAAATATGGCCAGCATGTGAAACGTGCCGAGCGCATGTGATACAAAATTAATTAAAATTGCATCCATCATTTCCACTGTGGGAGTAGCGACTTCAGCCATTTGCCATTGAGTTGGATAATAAAATAAAATAACGACTACATCCTCATCCTAAATTCTCCCAGCAGTGGGTATTGCATCATTAAAATCCCGCAAAATCGAAAACCAACATTCGCGCTGCGCTGCAAGTCAACGATTATTCGGTCGGACCAACTTGGGTGAGGAGTACACCCCGCACCGCAGCTACCCACACAAAGCCAAATCACTTTTCAATAAAAGAAAAAGACAGCGACTTCCGTCCGCACTCACGTGCATACGCCACACATCCATGTCCTTGCATAAAAATAAGCACTCTACAGACATAACTGCCTCGTATTGTGTGCGAGTGGATGTGGATGTGCACGGTTGATACATTTATGACACTGATTTTTTAGTTCTCCCCGCCGCCCCATGCCTCGACCGTCGTGGTCCTCGGATTGCGGTGCTGCTGCTTTCTGCTGCTGGTACATTTTTCCAAGTATTGAGTAATTGTTTAGGGATTTTAGCATACACTCTCATGAAATAAAATAATATAATACTAAAGAATAAAAACGCAAATGTGTTACAAGCACAAAACCAGCACCGCACTCAAATTGCTTACACACATCCTTACAATACGTACCCGTATTCACGTATCCTTATACTAGCGATACATATTTATGTGTACGCTCGTATTGAGGTAATTGTATGCCGTCGCTGCTTAGGTTTCATATGCTCCTTTATGTTCATTTTTATGTGATTCTGCTGCCGCTCTGAGATGCGTTTGTGCGTGTGTGCTAAGCGACTGTGAAAAATCTTCATGTGATTCATATGCTTACACGCTTCGCTTCGCTTCATATCAAAATTTACATTCGAATAGACATGGCAGATTTCCGCTCTAAGATGATGCGCCTGCATGTGTGCGTATGCCAGCGCCCGTGTCATTCTGTATGTGTGTAAGTGTGTTGACATTAGCAAGGACACTTTTCTGAAATTCTAATTTTTATATATGTTATTATTTATGCTTGAGTTGCCAAATTATACATAAATATTTTTCGTAGTATTACAAGTGGACTTAATTTGAGTGTCGTCCTGCTGAGGGCATTGATAAAGGTCGGTCAGTTGGGATTCCATTATGATTGGCAATGCAAATTGGTATTCTTTTAATATATTCCACATATTTCTCATTAAAGAGAAGAGGAAAATACACACAGAAATAGATGAGTGCTAACTAAGACTTTTCTTGCGTCAGGATATTAGAGTAGATTAAAACCTACCTATAGAGAAGTTTCAAATACGCTGTGAAGTAGAGTAATCAGTAGCAATATTTGTTTCTTAAGAGATTGAAAAGAAAGGAAGAATTAAAGCTTAAAATTCAATGAAGGGTTGTCCGAGCGCCGCAATTTCGACACATCTGGAATCGTCCTAACAGAAGATAATGATCCTTATATTGTAGGTTTTAAGACTAACGAATCTATCCGCTCTACTTGAGGAAGCATAACCATGCTAGAAACCTTGGTACTACAGAAGTCGTGAACTGCACTACGACTACTAATTATGGCGATTAGAAAAGATGTCCAGGAATAAGGAGCAGCACTTGAAGAAGGATTAAAGAACCGTAGTAGTTTTGAAGCGCGGCTAAATTAGAGAATTATACAATTAGCAGAATTCTTTTGGGTTAGACAAAATTAATCCACTTCCATTCGCAGCCCTTTAAGAAGCTCCCAAGAAGATTATTTAAGCCAATCATAGCAGTGGAACACACCGCACAAATAATGTTTCCATTGCACTTGTCAGGAACTTGGCATATAAGAATTTCAGCTTACTTTTCCAGCCTGTATTCTACGCAAATTTTTAGCTAAGTATGAAAACATGTGAAATGGGCAGAGCTACAACTCTTCAAGGACTACGAAATGTAAATAATATATTATGCCAATCCAATGTGTTTACACCGAATCCTCATTCCGTGGGGTCTCCAGCCCGATGTTTGGGACACCATGCTGTCGGTCGTTCGCCGCGTTCTGCACGGACAGTAACTATAAGAACTCTTCAATATTAGTAAAGTGAACACGATATTCTAGTACCATACGAAAATTGTTCCTAACTCAAAGGTTTTTACATTTGATGGTTCAGTCCAGGTTCACAACGAATTAATAGCAGTCTAATACTCTATATAACAAAGTCCTCCGATTAAGTGTAGGAAAATGACTATATTTGATTAATAAGAATATCAATGCCCTGTTCAATATGGTTATTATAGCTCTAGGGACTAATTTCAACCTGTACCGAGACTTAAGTACAAATACAGCGACTAGAAGATTCATAGAGGGTGGATATCCCTCTTTACAACATATATTCTTCCATCCCTATGAAGGCACTGATATCGCCAGCGGTACATGTAGTTTCTATGGTGTTGAAAGTTGTTGTAAAAGCCAGTGAAGGGCTTATACACATTAACAACATAATTTAGAAGAATTTCGGAGTTATCGCCCTGAATTGAAGAGCAAACTATTTGCTGTAAATATTATCACCGCAAATAGATGAAGTCCATTTGTTTCAGATAAGATGTCAGTAAGTGAAAACTGTGTCAAATATGAAGTACTGACTAGACTGAAGGATTTTATGTCATTAAAAGGTAACTGAAGGGCCATTTCGGATGGAATATCGGTGGGCCAGCCCTTTCATCATAGCCGGAAGGCGACAAAAGTCAATGGATTATAACTAAACATATGGCAGATAATTCATTTAAGACTTATGGTAACTTAAGAACTATTTCAAAGCTCTGAATAAGTGAGTGAATAATTGAGGATGGTACTGTGCAGAACTCTTATAGAGAGCTTCTCTCAGACCCAAAGATTGAACAAATATTAATTTGGAAGATCGATATGAGATTGTTAGAGCTGTCCGTATAGTCTATCAAAGATTCGAGATCTGCTTTTCGAACATGTTAAATTTATCCTTGTACCAGTTGACATAGTTCAGGGAACATCTAGGAATAGTAGCATCTCAGTGTTCCGGAAGAAGTGTTGCAGCAAATTTCGCTACCATTAAATCACAAAGAGGAGCATAGAATAGAGAATAGAACCACAAAGAGGAGCATAGAAAAGAGGAGCATTGGATAGAGGAGCATAGAATAGAGGAGCATATAATAGAGGAGCATAGAATAGAGGAGCATAGAATAGAGGAGCATAGAATAGAGGAGCATAGAATAGAGAATAGAATCACAAAGAGGAGCATAGAATAGAGAATAGAACCACAAAGAGAAGCATAGAATAGAGGAGCATACAATAGAGACTCCTATTCCACACCATGTGCAGTAAGTTAAATGCTTGAAATAAAGTTTGAGAATAATTAAAACACACCTAAACATACTTTCCTGACAATAGCCCAAAAACTTCTTCACAGCTCTTCATTGTAATTTGGTCTAATCGCCGTTGTTAGCACTTTTAATAGTCTTCTTTTATAGCGCTTAAGCTCACTTCAAGCTACGTTCTTCATGTTCAACTAATGCCATTAAAGCACTGCCACCTGCACAAGGATGGTTGGGAATTCAATGAGCAGATTTCAATCAGGACATAAAATGAAATTTTCAACCACCTCACCGTGCTCTGAGCAGCTGGGGTTGGTTTTTCAGCTGAAATAACTGCACTGCTGTATGCACAGCGTAGGAGAGTGATGGTGTTTTAGTTACTTTTTTAAGGTCAGGCAACGAAGAATAAACAAAAAATAGAAATGGCGCAGAATTATCAGCAAATGATGAAATGTGCAGGCAGCTCAAGATAAAGGCAGAGATGCAAAATAAGCACAAAATGTGTACAGATACTTGCTACCCTCAAAATAAATTTATACACTTGCAAGGATTGCTACAGAAGTTTTAGGGAGGACAGAGCAAACAGTAGAAACAACTTTATATTTCTTGGAATTTTTCCAATATGCTCTTCGTTGTGAATACCTTTTCATATGCTGAAATCAGTCATGAGCAAGCACTGAAGTCACTTCAAGAAACAATAATTTAGTAGGCTGCTGTGGCTTTTTCAGAGTTTAGATTTATGCAATTTAAATCCGCGTAATTTATCATATTTTAAAGGAAACAGGACATGGATGAGTCGACAATTCCACTTTCAAAGCAGTGAATACCTCGATTGTCATAAATGCGGGATGGGCACACTTAAAGGCCAAGATGCATTGTAATGATGACGTAGTATATTCCTCTTAGTTAGTTATCAATCAGGTTGGAATAGACATCTTAGAAAGAATTTGTGGTGCACCATTCCACTATTCAGTGGAGTAGTGATAGCAAATCCTTCCACTCGAAGAGCAAAGCCACATTTTACTTTCCATTAAAGGAGCGAATAAGTTGAATACATTCAAATGAACATAAAAATCACTGGATAATGAGAAAGAGACGTACCCGCACCATTACTTTTTGGCAATACTAAAGCATTAACTTCCCTATACAAACCGTCAAGTCCTCGAATGTAAGTCCACTTCAATCAACTAATGCAGGCCACACACGTTGATGTGCATTTGAAATTTGTAAACTCGTACCTTAAATTTACGTTGGCCTCGCTGCAGCGCACCACCACGATATGACTACGTGTGTGTGTGTGGTAGAATTTGCTTCGCTCCCTTCAGTCTCTTTGTTTTAGTTATCCTTTTTGTTTAAATACCTTTGAGAAACCTGAAAAAATAAAGCGCAATCATTAAACGTCCCAACGTCCCAACATCCTTTCCTTTGTACACTCAAACACAGTCAGAGGAAAACGCTTTGCATTGCCTCTGCTGTGCTACAACCAGCTGTGGTGGTGTGGTCTAGGTGCGCTATTGTTGTTGTAATGGAGCCATAAAAGCGTGAATACGTGTGGAAAATGTTAAATATGCGATAGAGACGTGTAGCTACAATTCAGTAATTTTTATAGCGCTGTAAAGTAAACACCAACATTGATGTTGATGAAGAAATGAATGAGGTTGATTTAAACTTTCGCTACAGGGCTTTCACAAAATGTAAGCCAAACAGTTTAAATTCCCGGGCATGACTGGCATATTTTGTGATGGATACTTAAAACAAATATTTAGTCAACTGATATACGACTTGTGGGTGTGTCGACACGTCCTTAGCGACACTCTGTAACACTGCAGGGAAGCGTATAAAATTCCTCGTACTCGTATATGAAACTTAAATTCAAAACTGATGTGACAAAAAGGGAAAAATGTTACCAAACATTTCTCAGTCGCTGGCACAATTTTTAAATTTGACTCAAATCAAAAGGACTTTTGGTCTCTTTGTGACCTTTTGCGCCTTTAGCACATGTGACCGCATGCTTCTGGCAGAATTCAAAATGCAAAGAGGAAAAAAATTAAGTAAACAATGGAAAAACCAAATAACAACCGCTCACAATTAAAATAAAACCCTTATTTATAATGGCGCCTGGGTCGGGAATTTGGAGCCGCAAAGTTTTTTATTTAAAAAGTTACAAATTATTTTAACCTCAAACGAAGCCACTTTTTGCGGCGAACCATCTAAGCGTGGCTTTTTCTAATCCCTTCCCTCCCCTCTCTTTCCAGCAATTTTCATTGTTTTCGTTTTGCTGGAAATTCACTTTTCAAACGAATTTAGCGCAAAAATTTTCTACTTTTGTATTTCTCATATTTTTTCCCTCAACACAGAGAAAAGAGCCACATTCATAAAATCATCACAAAAAAACAGCATGCTTCCTTTTTAGTTTTTTATTTCTTTTTTCACAATTTTTTGCTTATTTTTAAAGGCCCCGCGGCAGTCAAGCGTAACAGTGGAATTCTCATTTCCCCAGCATACGTTGCGTATGAGTGATTTTTTAGAGCTCATGAACCTTTGCTTAAATGAGTAAAGCAAAGTTTATTTAGTAACTGAGAATACTTAATTAGCTCTTAAATAATCAGAGAAATGAATTCTGAGCAGGTTTTGATATTTACAAACGTCGTTTGATATAAAAAGTAAACGAATAATATTCTCTTAGTGGTAATTTTGTTAGTTTACTAACATCCTCATGAAGTACAACACGTAAGTACACGATGCTTAAAGATATGCTGGCTATATAACTACGACCTTCGGTTTAAAATTGAAAAAAGATGGAAAAAACTATTAGGAAACCATGTGTATGGCTTAACGCTATTATGCTTACACAAGCTCATAACCCAAAAAGAAGATAGAACGAACCATAGGAAACTATATGAATTACTTAACACGATCAGGCTTACACAAGCTAAACTATTTGGGCGTCAACAACTTTAGGAATCATTCTGTATAAAACAGAACTTTGAAACATCAAACTTCTGTAAATATTGGAACTATAGATTCAGAAAGAAAGACGAAGTCTGAGTCTATATTTCATACCACAATCATGAGTAACTTAGAATGAAACTGTGCCAGTGGGCAAGTCGTCGCTCCATTCTTGAGGATTTATGTTAAGATTTCTGAATTTGTTTTAGAGATTCCAATAAAGATTTTAGTTTCAAATTAGAAATGTAATTGAAAAGCAATGGAAACAACACAGTTCCGTTGATAAAGCTTGGTTTTTTGAAGAAGGTTTAAAATGTTGTTTTCCATAAAAACCCATTACAAAATATGAAAATATCCAACAGATTAATCACAGAAGTCCGTGTCAGTGATAGTCTAAAGTAAACACCATTGAATTTGGGGTGTGAAGTAGCATATTTTATGACCTCCAACAATAACGACTTCTTCATTTGCTAATAGAGCCTAATTGCTCTTCCAACGACCCCCTTAAGACTTACTTAAACAAACAGAAGATTAACCGAACCGCTAATAAATTAGTATACGGGCATTTTCCCATTCTCCACAAAATGCCACAAATATGTAAATTCAAGCAAAACTAAAAAAACCTTTTGTTCATTTTTCGAATTTATGCTTTCTTTTTGTGCGTTTGCTTGCTTGCAATTGTAAACTTTCCTAATTAAAATTATTTCGTAAGCATTTTTGCAGCTCTCGGGGTTAACCCAGCTCGAGAACCAATCATTTTTCGTTTAGTTTGCGTTGAGCATTTAGCCAAGACTCTTATAATGAAAGGGTTATTGTTATAGTGAATGTTAGTGTTGCTGTTGCTTTTGCGGCCGATCTTGTTATTGTTGTTGCTCTCTTGTACGGACCAGAACAAGTTCTGTAGTCATATTCTTATTTGTGTTTTATGCGCTTGGGGAGTTTATAATTAATGAACTTAAAGCATGGCTTCAATTTCTGGGGTTTCTTGGGATTTAAATTATATCCCAATTGAAAAATTGAGAAAACTGAATTTTTTGTATCAAGTCCTCCAAGCTAAAACAATTA
Organism: Clusia tigrina; assembly: GCA_920105625.2. NCBI lineage: Eukaryota > Metazoa > Arthropoda > Insecta > Diptera > Clusiidae > Clusia > Clusia tigrina. Next base: position 208,779,956 of record OV050031.1, read on the forward strand.
AAAATCACTCATACGCCCGGTGTTGCATGTGCAAAGAGCAGTTTCCAATTTGAGGCATGACTGAGCATTTGGCAAATGCAAAACGCCGCTTTGAGTGGCGTGCGGATTATAAAAATAATTTCAGTTTAGCGGCCATTTTGAACTCGCAGCGGCGGAAGATTGCGTTGAAAATGCAGCAAAATGGCGACAACTTGCGCTGTTCACTGGCTGGGCTTGTTGCGGTACAGAGTAGGAGGGAAGCCGACGCAATGGACTTTAGTTCCTGGAAGTTATATTCATGTGTTCGGTTTGGTGGTCAAGCGGAATCAAACAAAACACAAACTTGGAAATCAGTTCAGTTCTATAGGATATTGTGCATTATATTTCAGTTGCTACTTTTTTATATTTTCAGGCATTGGATCATTGTATAAAACATTTACTTCTGCTGGAAAAACATAAAATTTGAGGTGTGATTATTTGATGCCAAACATTTCGTAAAACAAACAAATGCTCTTATATTTATGTGTGCTTTGGTGAAATTCCAGAAACACATCCGACAAAACAAGCTCATGGCAACCATAAAAGTTCAATGTGAATTCCTTTTAATTTTGCGAATATATCTGGTAATAAACCACTTGGAATTTTTATGATATTACGTAATTTAAGTTTGCAAATAGTTCGCTTCCTGGTCAACCCAAACTATTCAGGAACTAAGTTCATTGGGTGGACAAATTTAGCTTCATTTATAAGTAGTTCTTCAGGACTGGCTGTTTATTGGCCTTATGGTTTATGACTTATTGTTTATGGCCTTTTTCTAATCACTTCTGATTATTCCTCTCATTCCTCAGTAACAGCATTGTTGATAGTATTTTAACCTTTCTTCATGTTTAGTTATGAATAACATGGACTAATTGGCCACAATTTTTAAATTGTCTATGCTATAAAGTAGGAAGGATTCCAATATTGTAAACGTGTGACAATTTATTCTAGTACATTTTCATCACTTTATGAGCCAAAGAAACCATTTTAGCAGAGACAATTTGTATTTCAGCTTTTAATGGTTTCAGTAGTGGAATTGAATGAATTGAAGACACATTTCAACAAATCGAATAAACGAACTCTTTATACGCACTGAACCCATCGATCCAGTGTATTGAAATGCACTATCCTGCACCAACCTTCACTTCACTGCTTTCTTATTCGAAATCATTTACTTAAATATGTTGTTAACTAAATCCAAAGATTCAATTCTACGAAGAACACTTCTTGCCTATAATATGTTCATGTGAATTCACTTTCCTTCATTACTCCCATGTGCATTTTTTCTTCTGCATTTATAGCGTTAAATTATTGTTGGTAAAAGTTGACATATTAAAAATTGTACGTTTTCAGTGCATTACGTACTTGTAGCAACTTTATAGCTAATAAATGGAAGCGACTTTGACAGCCATCAACATCGCTTTCACCTGAGTGCATTTGCAATATGAATTATCTCTGTTCCCGAGTGTCCCATTTGAGCAATTACAATTACAAGTTTTTAAGTGCAGAGCGCACACTTTGCCATACACAACATAAATAGTTAAAATGTCCTTCGTGACGCAGCTACTTCACTGCCAACCGTTTTTATAAATTATAGCCAGCACTTGCGACATTGTATTGCAAGCCAAATGGAGTGACAAGGATGCTAACTTTCCTGAAGGCTGCTAAATATTTAACCCGGCTTGACCTTTTATTGATGTCGAATTCTTGCTGCAGTAAATTATGTTCCTCCAATCAGTTGAAAAACTTCAAATTCAATTCCTTCTAACACTCAACTATGTATGTAGCTGTGCATCTCAATAAGATTGCAATTAATGAAGATAACTACCTACCTAAATGTACATTAAACTACTTTATATCCTTTCAAATTGCTCATAATAAGCCCCGATAGGATAGTTGAAGGACGTGCCAGGACATATCTGGCATTCATGTAAGCTGATTGTGCACTTGTATCCTTCTCACAAAAGCAATGATTAACGAGTCCTTTGATCCTTTTAATTTTTGAGTGGCTTCTGCCCACACAGCAGCCTCGTATAAACTCGTGTAAACTAAATCAAACGCTTCCTCCTCAGTGACCACAAAGAGTCCTTAAGGCATAATGCTTCTGTGAATTATGTGGGAACTGATTTAGGTGTGCTTATGCGAGCACTCACCTTTCGTACTTGCGTCCAAACAGTGATAAGCCCTCGCGCTGCTGCGTCGGGATAGCATTACCTAATTTACTGTAGCTTACTCTGTGCCGCCACTTATAACTATAATGATGCTTAAGTTAGCTTAATATTAAATTAAATAAAGCAAACTTTTGCCATTGCCCTGCTCACTACCGCCCTCTCTCGCTCTCCGCCTTTCTCTCATCTCGAAATGCAATCAAAAACTTTTATCATTCAGTCAAGTAAGACGTGAAAACTTTTTTGTACATTTCGTATTTATGAACTCTGAAATGCGTTCCTCTGCGAGCGGCAAAAAAGACCGGAGAACGGCAGCGAAGCAAAAATAAAATACAAAATATAATAAATATAAAAAAGGAAGAAGAAAACACACTCACACACCACAGACAACAAATGAGCAACTTCAATGAACATCATTAACTTAGTTAGATTTTCGTAGACACTTTATGTGCTCTGCACTTCGCATCAAACAGGAACGGAGCTGGCTCAGCGTTTCTTCGCACGACCCTTCCTCTGATGCACTCACTGGTGGAGAGAAACCGAAGGAGGCAAATGATGCCGGTGGCCGTCTGTTTTTCTTTCCTTTGCCATTGCTCTCAACTGTAAACTGCTTAATTGACCATTTCTAGGCATGCCACTTGCCAATGGCATTCTTCACGTGCAACCGCTGCATTCCAAACACATTTCGCAAAAGTGGATTTCACTTAAATTGCACAATTGTTTAAATATCGAGTCATTGCGTTTATTTTATTTGCCTTGCAGCTGCTTCACCGAAAGCAAAGCAATCAGTAGAAGAAGCTTCGATGGGGGCTCTGCAGCGCAGCGATTTACGTGCTCGTTGCGGCAATTCTGAGCACTCAAATCGTCCACGAAATTTTCATTAATTTAAGAATCAAAGTATTCAAATTTATAAGGGAGGTACTCGGCTTTTGTTTGTGGCGTGAATCGTGTTCTGAAAGGCGTAAAGGTGTTTCATTATAAAGTCACTAGATTTATAAGAAATGTTTGGAGCTCTTATATCGATTTCATATATACTGAATACTCAGAAAGGCGCAACAGAGTTTCATTATAAAGTTCAAAGATTTATAAGAAATATTTGGAGCTCTTATAAAGACTACGTATTTGTTACAGTGAATTGTGTGTTTTGGAAAGTTGTATCAGCTTATAAGAGGTTTATAACAATTTATAAGAGGTTTATAACTTTGTAAGAATTTTCAAATTATTTACAGGCTTTAATTGATACCCATATTTGCTTAAAAAGCCTGAATACGTTTTACTTAGCTATAATATACGTTTTACTGAGCTATAATCTTAAATAGAACAGCTATATAGTTAGTACAAAGGTTTTATACCCGTATATTATATGATACTAAACTAGAGAAATGTAAAACGTATCAAAGCCAATTTCTATGTAAGGTTTCTACTACGAAATTCTGTACGATTTCTTGATTCATGATCGGTTTCTTGCAGGGGTGTCCTTGCTGAATTTAGTTTCGTCCTCATGTCAGGTTCTTTTATATTTTTCTGGCCTTTTCAGATTTTCTATGGAATCTATGTATAATACCAAGTAAACTTCATCACCTCCATCGTATATCCCTGTAGAAATCCCTTTGCAAATACACCCAGATCAGGATACATAAGAATTATCCTCTGAATATGATATCGCGATGAATGGTGAGGGCTTCACTCGGTTTGCTAAATGCAAGTACATAATCACCTTCATGAGTGTACAGAATTATAGTCACGATAATATGTATATTCTCATAGTTTGCATACTGGATTGTGCAAGTAATACAATCGCGTTTCCTACTTAGATTTATGTTTAATACAAATGGCTCACAATTCACTTAAAAAATTGTCCAGAAAGTTGGGTTTACTGCATCAATTTAATAATCTTCAGTTTCTTTGAAAACAATTTGATTTACTGCGGCTTTCAAGTCACAAATCAACTACACAGATGACGGCCTTTTTACAAAAGAGCTCTTCAGAGCTTCTGACAACGTTTCAGTTTGATACAAAGAAATGATGTCTATGATGAAGCAATAGAGGACCAGTACGTCAGGAAATAATGGTACAATCGTAAAAAGCATTAGCGAGAATGATATAGTTACATGATTCGCACAATGTCTGCTTTAGATGGTAATTTTATATGTAAAATTTGAATAAGTCCTTTATTTAAGTGATGTATTCAAATATTCACTTTCTTTCATTATTGGTTGAATAAACATGAAAGAAGCTCCATATTTATAGAGATGTAAGTGGATGCTTCATAAGCCTCAAAACTTTTAACCTATCTTCGTGCTGGTTCCTTCACGCACTTTATTTGGCAACTATTCTCGGAGTTGTAATAACACTTCTTTTAAACAAAAACCGCGTGTTTCTAGTTTTGTAGAAAAATAATTCAATGTATTTAGTATATCGTTGTATATCGTGTTGTATATCGTTTGATGTTAAGAACAAGAATGAAACACTGAGAGAGTGCAATTATGACAGAAGGTCCAAAGAAGGCAAAAGAAGGTTGACATGTAATTATAAATAAACAATTATTCAACATCTTCCATTTTAAACACGTATCTGAAAGGATAGTTGGAAGGATACTCAGTTTACCGTCATACTATTGGTTGTTTTCATAGCTTCAGTTCGAGTTCTTTTTGTGTTCAATGCTATGCAGTGGGGATGTTTCTATTTTAGATGCTATGTCCTTTTATTCCTGTTATATTTAAATATTAAAAAATTGAGTTCGCTAACATGAGCGCAACATTTGAAAAGTAATTTTACTGATATCAATTAATTACTATATTAGAGAGAGTGTCCTTAACTGATACTGAAACTGATAAAATATCGCTCTGCCCGCCACCAGCATGTGAGGGAGATGCACCGTCTCGAAATCATTTTGCACTACTTGGGCGCGTTGGTACTCGTTTAGCATCCTAGCGTTCACTTTGGTTTGGTGTGCAGTTCCTGCTGTTGCTGATTTTGCGAGCAGATAGGAAACGCTTTGATGGCTGGCATTTCATATTAACGTAGACTTGGGCTGGGAGGAGCGGAACACACATGTCCTTAAATAAAATAAATTTGCATTCGCGGTAATTTGCGGCGTTTATTATGAGACTTTTAATTAATTTCGTTTGAAAAACGTGCGTTTGCTTTTTATGGAAATGATTATTTATTTGTACATAATTTCAGCGCGTTAGTCATTTGGAGGAAGGTGCTTCGGCTTAATTTATTTTATGTCAGATGGCAGAAATTTTCTGATGGCTGAAGTGAACAATGCTTTAAAAGTTCTTTGTTGAATGAAATTCACAAACAAAAATATTCGTAGAAGAGAAGAGATTTTAATAATTTATTTCCACAACTTACTGACTGTCAGACAAGCTGCAACGAAGCATCAATCTGTCAGAGAGATAATGGATTTGCCCAGAAATATGTAAAGGTTTGCAATTGACACGGATTTATGGAAGAGAAATTTCATGCCAATTTAGGCCCACTTTGGTCCTTTGTTTTGGTCTTTATGTGTTAGTAGCAGGAATCATATTTAGAGGCACTGACAATTTGAATGTCTTTAACACAATTGATATAGCAGAAAAAGATAATATAATCAGGCTTAGTTATAGTTCAGGTCCTTAGTGGCCCAAAATCTGTTCGCTGGTGAATCGGCTTTAGTACCCCAGACTGTACTTGGACATTAGAACATGAGGTAATTAACGAGAAGTACGAATCACCTATTCATTTATCATTTTAGCTTGGGTAGCATTTTAATTTTACACCTCTCAACTCCGATTTTATAATCTTAGAACTATTATCTCAATATATTCAGATATGTGCAGATATATTCACTTCTTAAAATACCATGATTTATGACTCTGCTACATTCACAGGCAGATGTGTATATAACTGTGTTGTATATATAACTATATAAATATCCGCCACTTTATCCTGACTTCTTCCAAAGAGCATAATCTACGAACTCAATTTTTTTTTTTTTTTTTTTTTTTTTTTTTTTTTTAATGTATATATTTTATTGAATCTTCTAAAATATCTTAGAACTAACAATAAATCTTCATAGTATGTATATTTAACATTTCACTTTTAAATTCATTTCAATCATTACCAACCTCCCAGTGCCAATGCTTTAAGGAGTTATGGTATATGACAAGAAGTAGCGCAATACTTAAATAATAGCGTAATGAATAAGCTTAAAATCTAATTTGTTGCTAAGCGCAGCACGTCCATCCTTTTCAGGCGGGTGTGTCCTTGATGCTGTAGTAGGCGCCTCGCTAATGCATTGGGATGCTTGTCTAGCTTTGCTAAGTAAGATTCAGCAAGTCGGGAAACTTCTTTAGTTACATACGGGATATGTAAATCTCCGTGGATGTTAACGTTTTTGATGTACCAAGGAGCATTGGTAATCATTCGAAGAATTTTCGATTGGGCTTTTTGCAGCTTTTCGACATTTGAGGGTGAAGCAGAACCCCAGAGTTGGATACCGTAGGTCCATATGGGCTTGATAATTACTTTATAGAGTAGAACTTTAAAGTCCAGTTTGAGCTTGGACTGCCTGTTCAAAAGCCAGTTTAGCTCATTTATTTTGAGTTTAATTTGAGTAATTTTTGCACTTATATGCTTTGCCCAAGTAAGTCTACGATCTAAATACATTCCTAGATATTTAGTTTCTGTCGCCTGAGGGATCGGCTTGGTGTTAATTTGCACAGGGGGGCAAGTACTCCTGCATAGAGTGAATGTGACATGAACGCATTTCGACTCATTGACTTTGATTCTCCAGTGGTCAAGCCATTCCTGAAGCATGTTGACGTGTACTTGGAGAAGTTTTGACGCCTCTTTCGGATTTGTGTGAGTACACAATATGGCTGTGTCATCGGCAAAAGTATAGGTGATAGTCTTGCCGTATGTTGGCATATCTGCAGTGAACAACGTATAGAGCAGGGGGCCTAATACGCTGCCTTGCGGTACTCCAGCTTGTATAGGGTATTCAACTGAGATGAAGCTTTTTTGTTTCACCACAAAGCGTCTACCTGAGAGATAGCTTTCGAGCAATGTGTAGATGTTAAGAGGTAACATACATTTCAGTTTGTGCAAGATTCCTTCGTGCCAGACCCTATCAAATGCCTGAGTGATGTCGAGAAAAACTGCGGAACAGTATTGCTTCTTTTCGAACGTTTCTTGTATAGTGTTTACAATGCGATGAACTTGTTCGATAGTACTGTGTTTTTCTCTAAACCCAAACTGGTGGTTTGGTATAACATTAGACTGTTTGACAACGTCTTTAATACGCTTTATTAACAAACTTTCAAAGAGTTTTGAAAAAATTGATAGCAGACTAATTGGTCTGTAGGAAGAGACGCTTGTTGGGTCCTTTCCAGCTTTGGGAATCATGATAATTTGAGAAATTTTCCATGAGTAAGGAAAGAATCCAGTGCGTATTATAGCATTTAATATATGCAAGAGATGCATTGTGGCTATTGATGGGAGCTCTTTTATCATTTGGCCCGTAATCAGATCACGCCCTGGAGATTTTTTGGCATTGAGTTGTTTGATAGCGTTTGTCAGCTCCTTTTTGGCAATCGAGATACCATTGACGCTAGGGATAGCATCAACCGCCTTTAGAGAACGGACGGAACTAGCAAGATTAGGGGTGAAAACTTGCTCCAAATGATTTGCGAATGCTATTCTCTTTTCTGCATCACTTCTTGCCCAGTTGCCGTTGGGAAGGCGTATTGGTGACTCCATTTGAATGGGTTTTTTCGAGTTTTTGGCCGTTCGCCATAGAGAATAGCTTGAGGCTTCTGTAGGACAGAGGGTCTCTACAAACTCGTGAAACTCGGAGGTTTCCTTTTCTTTTAGAAGGTGATGCAGTTTTTTAGTACATTCATTCAGTTTCTTCTTCAGAGAAGGTGATCTCTGCAATTGCCATTCTCTCCTAAGAGATCTTTTTTCGGAGAGGAGCTTCAGGATGTCTTGGGGAGTACACTCTTGTCGGGTTTGAGCTTTAGAACGTGGTGTAGCAATTTTTACTGATTGGGATAGCAATTGAGTGAAATTGAAAATAGCGGAGTTTATTTCCTGCTCAGACTTTAGGGAAGTCTTTATTTCAAGATGTGAACTTATGAACATCTTATATTTAAGCCAATCTGTATTCTTGTAGTCGAAACTACCACTCACGTTTTTATGATAGGAGTTTTCAGAAAAGATAGTTATTATTGTGGGAGTGTGATCAGAGGACAGCTCCAGAGAGGAATGCACAAGAGAGTGTACATTATTTATACCTCTAGTGATGGCGAAGTCAATAAGATCTGGAATCTTCTGTTTGTCGGATGGCCAGTATGTAGGCTTACCATTGGACAAGACATTAAGACCAAGAGCATTTATCGCAGAGAAGAGTTTTCTGCCTTTGGGAGTTACTAAACGTGAGCCCCAATGAGTATGCTTTGCATTAAAGTCTCCAGCAGCAATGAACTTAGCATCGAGAGTACTAAAGAATTGTTTGTACTGCTGCTCATCTATATTAAACCTGGGTGGGCAATAGATGGATGATACTGTCAAGCCTTTGACGTATTCTTCGAGCTGAATAGTCGTCGCTTGTAGATAATCGGTACAGTATCCTTGCAATGGGAAATGCTTTATTCTATTCTTGATCAGAATAGCTGTACCACCACGTGCTTTGCCACCGGGGTGTTTGGTGTCATAAACTTTGTATCCCGCTATCTGGAAACAGTTTTTCTGAGTAAGGTGAGTTTCAGAAATTAGCATCAAATCTATTGAGTTATCGTTGAGAAATAGTTTGAGCTCATTTTTGTGCTGACTTATGCCATTTGCATTCCAATGACAGATTTTCAGTGCGTTCATGGTTTAGTTAATAGGGATTGCAAAAGCATGTTCTGATTACGTATCATGTCTTGCATCATACTTTGCATTGAGTACATAAATTGCGTCATATTTGCGATGAACTCTTGTAAAGTCTTTTCAAGAGTACTCTCATCATTTTTTGGGTTTACTGGTGGGGTGCCTTTGAGAATATTTGCGTAAGATATACTTGAAGGCTGTGCTTCACGGGCAGAGATTTCGCGCAAAACTGTTACGGGAGGAACAGTTTTAACTTGTTTTGGCTGAGGTGCAAATTTCTTTTTTATATGAGCGTATACAGTGCAGCCTCTGTAGTTTGCAGTGTGATTTTCACCACAGTTGCTGCATTTTTTGACACTGGAGTCGTCTTTGGGCTTTGTGCAGTTTTGTGACATGTGGAGATCACCACAAACGACACATACACTGGGAAGTGTACAGTATTTTCTAGTGTGCCCAAATTCTTGGCAGTTCAGGCATTGAACTGGTCCAATTCGCTTGTGGGGTTCTTCTACAGAGATTTTTCTATGTAGAAGATAGCGAAGGTTGTAGATCGGGTGTGATTCGCCTTTTCTGAGGTTCGAGTCGACTGGCTGTAGCTCAACGCGAAAGAGCGGCAGTGGAATCTTATCTTTATTGCGTATGTTAAACACAGAGTTTGCTGTATAACCCTCTTGGGATAGGGCTTCTCTTATTTCGTTGACATCTACGTCAGCTTCGATTCCTCTAAGGACAACAACAATGCCTTTGCTACTTTTAAGTTGGTAGGTGTAATAGTTTTTTTTCTCTGTGTCAAAGAGATTGACGACTTTGCGATAGCTTGATTCGATATATACTTGAATTTTGGTTTCATGTATTTTGCCTTTTAGTATTGGGACAACATGAAAGTTTTTAGCACCAATTAGAGTAGTTAGAGTATTTACGAGAGCGTTAGAATTGCGCTCCCTTAAATAAATTGGTGGGGGCTTTACCGCTTTTAGCACTTTCTGGGTAGAATTGTCTTCGGCATTTGCAAGAGGTGCAAACCTGTTAGAAGCGAGTGGATTCTTTTCAGTAGCAGAATCATTAGATTTAATCTGCTTTGCCGATTTTTGAGACAATTTTTGAGGACTCAACTTGCGCTTAACCACAATATAGCGGTCCATACCAGTCTGTATTGCCGAACCTTTTCCTTGGTTGACTGTAGCATGCATGTTGAGAGGTTCTAATGGTGAGAGAGAGTTGCTTTGCATACTCCACGGCAAAGTGTTTACCGACCCAGAGCCAACAATAAGCGTACTTACGTTTTTGCAGCAGTCGTTACTTACTGTAATGTGCTCAAGCTGAGAGCCAGCGTTAGCAGAGCCAGAGAGGGAGAGCTGTTTATGGGAGCAGTCAGACACTGAAAAACTGCGCTGCCTACCGCTGCTGTCGAATTGCGCTATAAGTGTATTAATTTCACTTGGCGAGAGATCGCAACTGTTTTTATTTATTTTCACGCTGTTGTTATTGTTTTGTTGTGTTTGCACATCGGTTGTCTTCGTTGCCGTTGCTGCACTAGCTGAACGCGCGGGTGGCGACCGCAACATGTAATGTTTACAGGTCAGATTTTCGCGATTTTTTTTTATTTTGTTCCTTGTTGTATGTAGTTATATTTATTAGTACTTTTTTGTTAGCCGGGTAGAGAGTTTTTGATTTTTTTTTGTTTCTGATGATGTTATTTTTTTGTTTTTAATTTTTGTTTTCGTTTTTTTAGTTCTTTTTCGTGGTTAAAGCTTAGAGCCGCGGAGAACACGTCTGCTCGCGACACGTTTACTACTGCTGAACTCAATTGAAATTATACAATATAGGGTTCAAAATTCCGTTGAGCTTAATAGGTGGGATCACAAACACACACACATATTTTCCATATGCCTCGAAGAATCTAAAGAGCATACTTATGTTCAAGAAGTACCTGGAATTTGTCAATAAAACTAAAATTGTTCATTTATTCCTTGATATTTATTGTATTCCCTTCAAAGGAATCTCCATGGTAATCAATCCACATATATTCCAACGCTTCTTTCAATCTTCAAAACACTTTTTATAGGCCGTTTTTGGAACTGCCTTCAGCTCCTTCTGCGAATTCTGCTCTATTGCCTCAATCGATTCAAAACGCTTTCCATGGAGAGGTAAATTGAGTCGTGGAGAGGTAAATTGAGTCGTGGACACAGGCAAATCGGTTCACCAACTGTATTTGTATTAGACCAATTTGTTTAAAAGAAAATTTTTTAAGAACCTATGGAAGTGGGAACATAACCTACTTACTTACACCTCTTATTCCTAGCACTATTTAGGTCTAAAAAGAATAAATAAGAAAGCCAGGAACATAAACGACTTTCTTATAAACATTCTCGATGTTATTCCGGGCACTAAGTTTGCCTCCACTCGTAAATCAAAATAACATCATATAAATATGAAGTTAGGAGTAATAGAAAGAATACTGAGGGATACCTATAATAATCGACTCAGATCGCCTGAAAACATTGCTTCCTTGTTTCATTTACATTTTGTTGTAAGTAGGTAGGTAGGTAGGAATGGCTGCCTAGTTTGCCAAAAGCACACTTGACATAAAGGCCCATTGTGACACAACAGTGTGGCGCCGTTCAAGGCCTGACTAAAAAGCGCGATGGTGATAGTCAGCGCAACGACATCGCCGGGAAAGGCGTGACTCCCCCATTATGTTGCAGGAAACCATCCTGACAGTTTGACGAACCTTGCTTTGTCCCTAATATTCAAGGAGGACAGCTCTGTCAGGCTCTGTTGTAAGTAGAATTTTCCAATTAGAGCAACGACCTCAAATCAAAGCTATAAAAACAGAAATCCTTATTCAGCTCATGTGCGACTGTTTGCTGAGCCACAGGAGACAAAAAAATAGCGGAAGATTGCAACCTTTGATTAATAAATTCAATTTAAATCGAGGCAAAACACATTCAACAATACTCCTTCAAAATACTTTTGACTCAGAATTTAAGACTAGAACAAGTTTTTCAGTCAGGTTCGTTACAACAAGCATCCAAATAAAACCTTGACTGCTTCTGACTGATTATTTATGGACATACAAGTTTATGATATTTATCTCACATTTAAAAATTAATTAATAATAATTAAAAGTAAAATACATTTTAAATTGATAATCAGTGCTGTGCTTCGCCTCTCATCCTTCTCTCATCACACTTCTGGAGAGTGTCCTAATTATGATGCTTGATATATAATATTATAAATATGTAAATATGAAATTAGCGAAACTCTGATTCGCTTCCACGGTTTGCGCAGAATGAGTTGGAATCTCGTATTGCCCGCTCCAAGTGAAAATGATTTGCCAAAATGGGTCGGAATCTCGTATTACCCGTTCCAAGTGACCTCGTTTGTAAATCGAAATGCTGTTTTGCACTTTTAATAAAATTATATATTTTTTCTCTTCATATTTGGGTCAATTTAAAAATTTTGAAATCACAGCAACAGTATTTATATTCCATTTGCATTTCTCACACACGCTCAGTGTATACACTCACACTCCTCCGCACATTAATTAAATATCACTCATACGTCCAGTAGACTTTATCAAAATTCAAACATCCAGTGTCACGTACGGTTCAAACAAACAAAGCAGGGCTGGAATATTGTGTTCAGCATCAACGAGGAGTGGAGGTGGAAGGTGGATATTTATTTATTAAACACTCACACAAAATTTGCGTAATAATTTTGTGTCTCTTCTCTGACGTAATTTGCAGTTTATTGACGTAGGTATGCAAGACCAAATGACGAGGACATTTTGCACATTGTTGCTTAGCGTCGGTCGACTGGAAACTCAACTAAATTACAATTGCGAAAATGGCATAATTTTGTTTCAAATCTAACTAACGCAATGAACATATTTCCTTGTGTGAGCGTTCGCCATTGACGTCAATTTTCGGAATTTGCAAATCAAATTTAACTTGATTTTCTCGCACTACAATTAGGAATTAGAATAATACCGTTTTAAAGGCAAACATCTGGCAGGCACTTGGATAAATATCAACTAATTTTTATATTCATTTCTCAATTGAATAAATGAATTTCAATTCCAGTTGATTTAGTGATGCTACACGCCCAGCATTTTAACACAAAATCAGACAAAATTCTCTGTCGAAATTCAGTACAGCTTTGCTGAAAACAGCTCAACGCATTTAAGTAGAATTTCGTTTATAATTACAATCGCTTGGCTTTAAATGCCAGCGTCTTTATGCTGCTGGGACGTGTCCCTGAAGAGCAAGTGGTGTGCAAGCAACAGGAGCCGCAAAGAACGCGAGCCAAGTCAAAGCGAAAACGGCACCGCCAGGCTGCACGGCAATCATTTTCATCTGAGCGCTGCTGGTCTTAAAGTGAGACTGCAATTTTAAAAGTTCGCTGTGTTGTTTCTTTGCTACAATTTTTGTTGTTGTTTTCTCGACGCTTCGCCATAGTCGGCCCTGTCAGCTGCGTTATATTCCCGCGCTCGTGTCTAAATTTAAGTCAAGTTTAGAATGCGTCATGTTAAAAGCCAGCAGTGAAAGTGCAAGCGGCCACATATTTTATTGTTGTTGTTGGTGTTGTTATTCTTGTTGTTATTGTTGTTGTTCTTATTGCTGTTGTTGTTGCCCGTTTAAAGTGCGACTAAACAAGTGCAATTATTTTAATGCACATTTGACTTTTGACATTGCTGCAAATGTTGTACACCAAGCTAAAAACGTAAAGCGACGTTTTCGTGCTGCCTGCTCTCACCGTGCCTGGCGTGGTTGTGCTTTGCTTTGTTCTGCCTGCAAGAAGGTCATGGTTAGCAAATGATCTTAGTAAATTAAGCAGAGGGCAGTAGTCCAAGAATCACAAGTCACATTTCCAGCAAAAGTACTGACATCATTTCCCTTCCATGTTTAAGCATGTTTATTTACTCGTGTTTATTATATTTTTAAAGCGAAGGTCTCAGCAGTTTGCCTCGAAATGATTGTGAGAATTTGTGCATTGTAAGAATTTAAGCAGAGTATTTAATATTAAATTCCTCACTGACATTATGTGGAGGTGCAATATTGTAGATATTGTTACGTAAAATGGGTTCTTGCTGAAGGTTCGATCATTGGGTTGTGTAGATTAGGTTAGACTGACCTGCTTGAAGGCCACACATAGACCTACAAGGTCCTTTGCGGTGCCAGATGGATATCCATTTAAGAGCTATAATATGAATCGTTGAAAAAGGATACGCTCTTAGAAAATCTCAAGAGAGAAACTATCTTCCAGTCCTTCCAATCAGGGGCTACCCGATGTGATAAGCGCGTTTTACATATTGCGGGGCTTAGGCATATTAGATGCTCCAGTCCCTCTTGTGCATTGCTCCCATTGGGTTGTTTAACATGATATAGAAAAACTACGTTTTGAATTAAACTAATCTAAATTAACACCAATTTGTTTAAAAAACTTAACTAATTGCCATTGACTATAAATGTTTAACAAATTTCACTTTTCTGTCTATATTCCTGGAAGCTGAAGCTTTCAACTCAACACTGATGTGTACATTCCTCTTTTTCATAGGCATACTCTGCTTTTGTAGAATAATCTCGGCTCTATGAGAAGGTTGTGTAAGCTACGAGGAACATCATGATTTATACCTCTTAGTATGGCAGTATTCGAATTGAACTTTCATTCATGTTTAATGATGAATGCTGAGTGTTATTTTGTCACAATATTGAATTAAATAAATATAGTCATCCCTCTCCAGATATATCTGGGTGTTCGACCAAATATATCCAACTCGCCCAAATAGACTTGTGAAGTTTTCGAATGATTCCATTTGAATTTGATTCATTCAATTCATGCACTGATTGAGTCTAGAAATATGCGGAACATGATCTAGTACAGAACTCACAAATCGTTCCACATTAATTCAGCCAAATAGCCATTCAATCGGCACCGATCGATCAGTTTCTCTCTTAGTAGTCGCATGCTGAGATGAAACAGAGAATGCCAACACTCAATAGGACGATAATACATTTAAATTTGATCCTTTCAAGAAATCATAATTTCAGTTTGCATTGAATTTGCATAAATTTGCTGAAGAATGAATAATGTTCATCAAGCTGTGACTCTGTCGCAGCAGAATAAACAGAATTGAACATGAATACTCTTGTATTATTCGCATGCCATCTCGCATGTGCATTTTTAGAGGTTGAAATTGACGCTCACCCTAAAACCATCAACCAATCAGATGGCGTAGCGATTTCGTAACTATATGTATAAGGCATTTCTTTACAATCGCTCCATGTAGTATAACCTCGGTGATCTAAAGGTCTTCTGTGTTTTGGGTCTCCCTCTCAGCAGTTGTTCTGAGTTCTAACACGCTTCTTACACTGTATGAAACTTGTTGAAACTGAACCTAAACAAAATGTGAGCTTCCACCCCAGGCTCAGCAAAATATAGGGGTACTGCTATCTTAGTTGTTGGCCTCATTAGTCTATTGGTAAGCACACCAACCTTGCAGTCGTGAGGCGGAGCCTTCCATGAACCTTAAAATACTTATCTACGTGATTTTCCCTTCGACAAAAAGGGCTTCTTTACTAAGTCTCCATCTCTCAACACATTCCAGACATTATTTATTGTGATCTAAGATATAAAATATACATAATTAAGGAAATTCTGTCTTCAAAGCCCAAGAATACAAGTTCCCAAAACCGCGATTTGTCCAAATGACCTTCTCAGGCAGGTTCTCTTAGAAATACACTTCCCCTACAATTGATGTTGATCATCATCAAACTGACATCGAAGAAAATTATTGAAAAAGAACATGATTTCCATAAGACATGAGGACAAAACGAATGTTTGGATTACTTAGGGACCTCGACTAGATAGAAATTTGGACTCCTCCTGAGCATAATTCCAAGTTAATTAGAGAGAATCTCTTCACACTTCTTGGAATACAACCTTTTATAATTTCCGTAATCAAATACTCACAGTTGTTCAGAAATCCCATACATCCTTTACTAAATAAGTGCAAAATCCTCACATGATAAATTATGTGAGAATTCTTAAAACCATTCTGAAGTTACTCTCCACAAAGTAACATTAAAATACTTTATTTACAAAATATCACATAAATACTCATAAATATATAAAACGGTGGTGGCGTTATAACTGTCCAAGTTTGGCCAAATAATTCTTCATCGCTGAAGTAACTTAAATAAAAAAAAATAAATAAAAGTACTCGTACATCAACGCTACACCTGGTTGGACGATTCCCTGCTCACTCGACCCTAACTCAAGTAGAACTAATGCTGATGGATTACACTAGCAACTGAATACAATTTCCTAGTCTATTTAAACAACAACCACGCTTCAAGTTAAATTTCAAATTAATTAAATTTTGCTGGTTGTTTCACGGTTGTCACTCCTTCATTAGTCGTATGAGTGATTTTTTTATTTACTTCCTATTTGCCCTGCTTCATCTGGGGACGGAAACCCAGGCACCCTTTGCGGCATATAATACCCTGAAAAGGACGTAAATTTGTATGCCAATTCTCGTACTGAGTCTGCATTGAAAGCACATTTGCCAAACCAATTTGTGGCCATCTGCATGTCATTCGCTGGTGTCACTTCGGTATACTCGTATGCAAATTGTATTTTAGCCATAATGGTGTATTTGCCTTTTAACTCTTTGGCGCTACTGCTCTGTTGTGCAGCCGGCGGTGTCAATGGTGTATCAAACATATTAGAGAAAGTTCCATCGTGATGAGTTTACGATTTCGATGCCTACTGGCTCCGGGCGCTGTCAATGGGAAAACCCCTGAACCCAAATCAAATGGAATTTTCACTTTTGAATGTTTGCTTTTTGTTGTGTATGTGCGTGTGTGTGTGTGAGTGTTTTGTTTATTTTTGTATTTTTTTATTGCCATGATTGACGTAAACTGCAAACCACTAATGTGGTCGTCGCCATCGTCAACGTCAACGTCATCGTCATCAGTTCCACACTCGTCTGGAAGCTCATTTTAGTGTTCATTTTGTGAGCATATTGCGCCCAAAAATGGTGGAATTCCTGCTGAGCAAGTGTGCTTAAACGACAAATGAAAATGATGCGTCATAAAGCGCTGTGGCAGCCGCGCCCTTTCCGCTAATGAATTCCAACGCTTGAGCCCACATGTGAGTCAACTGCGGTCTGCGACAGAATGATGATGAGCATGATGCCGAGGACGACAACGACGACGACTATGGCTCACTGTGTATGTGCGCTGATAAGAGTTTCCCTGCTGCCGTTATTTCAGGTTGTGCCGTTGCCGCCTTTTGTTCGGCTTATTGCACAGACTACACGCTTACATGCGTGAGGACACGCTTTTGTGGTGAGGCGTACACGTGCTCGGTTCTATGAGTATTTCGCAGCGGTTTTGTTTGCAATTGTGCGGCTGGGCATGATTTGTTGTTGTTGAAGATATTGCCTCATTCATTTTCAGCAAATGTTGCATTCATCTTACGCGTAGTTTATAAAAACAGCCGAATGGGGAAATTTATGGCAATACGATAAGACGGCATTAAAACCCTTTGTGACAAGTTGAGTGAAGGGTTCTCATCCCATTTGTGTGCCAATTTTGTACACTTTTTTCATACTTTCATACTTCACATAAAATTCCAACGCATGTGTCGGAAAAACTTGCCGCTACTCTTAAGAGCTGCCTCACGGACACCATTTGCATGCGTTGTCAGGCTGTCAACTTTCAAATCAACATTTGCCCATATGGCAAATGATTTTTAGCCCAGAGATATTGTCATAACCAGCAGATGTCCACATTTTATACGGAATTGTCAATACACTCATAGTTTGCCTGCTCTGGACGCCAGTATTATTTGCTTCTTTCATGGTGCAGTAATGCAGGCATTTTGTAAACTTTATCATTCTATTGCAGTGGTGTTTCTTTTTGCTGAGAAAATGCTCAGCAAAAAATCTACTCGTAGAGATCCATCTTACTATTTCGTTTAATGAGCAAGGATCTTTTGTGGTACTGATAATTCCTCTACAGTGAAAGCGGATCATTTGACCTCATTCGATTGTACTCGTAGAGATCCATCCTTCTATTCCTTTAATGAGCAAGGATATTTTGTGGTTCTGGTAATTCCTCTACTGTGAAAGCGGATCAATTGAGCCCACATTCAATTATCTTTCAGGCAGAAAACCACTAAAAATAGTACTAAATTGTCATATTTATTACTATCACATACAATTATTTAACAATTACAGAGTTTATAATGAAATTCATTTTATATTCCCCCTGAAGCTTTATTCTCGCTTCTCGGAACGGCAGTTTATTGCCCGCAAATCGAGGACTGCCCTGCGAATCCTTCATTCTATACAGACTATTTACATAAAAGCATATTTTTAAAAATTTCTGTGTAAACAGACACCACATTGTGAAAACTTCCTCTTTATGAGTCAGTCATTTTTGTATAATTCCCGAAAATTGTTATTCGGCCGCATGTGATGATGCAGTTTCCTCCCGCTGGCTGTGAAATTGCCAGCGAAACAAATGATTTTTGGCATTATTTTTCAGCTGCACACACAAAAACCGAAAACAGAAATTAAAGGCAATTTTAATATTTCCATGAATAATTCATTTTATGTTCATCGACACTGCATTTAAATAATATGATGCAAACAATTTGCATTTGAGGGAAAACAGAGAGATCTGAGGCTGCGTTCAGTAAGCGCTTGACAAGCGCAGCCAAGCAACCCCAATAGGGATGCGTTCACAAAGGGAGCTTTAAGCAGAGCAAAACTTAAGAGGAGTGTGGTTTAAACTGTAAACAAACAAAAAGAAAATGTTAGAACACTTTTTCATCAAATTATTTATTGTTATATATTTAAAAATATTATTTTAATTTTCCACGCACTTCATCAGGATTTTCAGTTGAATATGAGCCAAGACCAAATTAATTCCTATTCTTACCACAACGAGCCATTATATGTGGTTAAGTGTGCTTTTGCGTAGAAGACTGCCACTCCTACCTATTTAGTCACTTCTCCACTCTGCCCACTATTCACAGTATTCACATATGCCCGTCTGTTGCAATTAATAAACAATTTCTTTATATTTTGAAATTAATTGTTGCAAATTCCTTTAATTCGTTTACTTCTTCACAAGAATTGCTTCCAAAATAGAATTAGCCTTTTATTAATTCTGCGAAATCATCAATTCAATTTGCCAAAAGCGAACTTTTATATTTTTGCGCCATAAATAAACAAACAAAATTTCCAAAATTCTGTTACTCTCACCCAAAAAGAATGGAATATTGTAAATTTTGTGTTTAAAAGCAAATATTTTGGGAACACTGCAGCAGAGTACTTAACTCAGCATTTAATCACAAGACGAACGAGTGTAATTGCTTTGATGAAATGAGGGGCCATTTCGAACAAAAGATTGCATTGCTCTGCAACCAAACACTGCACTGCTGTGAGCTATGAGTAGCTTTGGAGAACTGCGCCGCAGTGTATTGAAAATTCAGTTGCAGCGGTGCATTCGAGCATTTCCTGCACGCGTTCTGTTTACTTTGAACGAGTTTACGATTTGTTTGTAATAAATTCGAAATCGAATGATCAATGATACTTAATTTGTTTGCCTAATTTCAATATTATACCAGAAATAACCGTATGTATACGAATGAAACAAATATGAGCATAGGCGTGATGTGAGTAGGCGTGTGCAGCTCAAGGCGTGTGCCAACAATTCAACAAATAATGAAATTTATGGAACATTTTTCACTTAATTCTATTATAGAACTTGAATTTAACTGAACTAAATTTCTCAAATTTAAAATGCTAAACGAGTATCCCATCAGCAGCTTTGGAGCACATTTTCAACGTATCTTATTCAACCTGTCTGTTGTTTTAAATAATTAGTTTCCGTTACATCCTCCATTAATGCCGCCTATAGTCGCTGAATTTGTACTAATTATGCACGAGTAACTACTCAGCATCGGGCTGTTCAGCCATCATCATTTTCAACTCCCAACTCTCACAGTTGAAACTGGAAATTATAAAGCCTAATTATATTTCCAAACATATAAATTATGCAGCATTTTCCATTTGTGTGAAATGGAATTAGTCAGCCAGAAATGTGCAAAGCATTGTGAGTGTAATCAAACATGCCAGGCATGCAAAAGGATTCTGATACCTGCGTGGATAAATGAGCAAAACATTTCCGCTTTTAATTAATAAAATCGAGTTAAATCAGGATTTTATAAAAGTATGTGGAGACGGTGCAGCAAGCATCCGTATCTGAATGAGAGGCGTTATTGAATGGCAAACAGTGAGGTTCCGTTAGGTGATTAAAACCATTCGATTTGTGGAATGTGAAGCGATTTCAAGAGAAAGTTTAAATTTTGAACTATTTGTGAAGTGTTTAAACTGCCTCAAAGCTATCCAAGCATTCAATCATAAAAGTGTGTGCTCCTCTAAAAAGTAGTGTCGAAGTCAATTGCTTAAAGTAGGGAATTCAGTCTCCGAACCTGGAAACTCTAAGCTAAAGTTTGGCAACTTAAATTCCTTAATAGCTCCTTGGCACTAAGTTGTCGACCTTCGGTTAATCTGTTGCATTAAATTTTCGACCTTCAGGACTAGTTTTCACAAACTTTCATTGAAACGTGAGCAAACTGCTAAAACCATGCAACAAACCCAATAAACATATTCCTTAATTTATTGCAGATAATAAACAAATTCCTTAATTTTTTGCAGATATGTTTATTGGGTCTATATGCTGATCTCAACATCTCAAGAGAGAAAGCAAATTTGTGATATAACTGTACTACATAACCCACTGATACAACCATTGGATGTACAATCCGTCATGGGCACACTCTGGAGCCATTTCAGTTATAACGATCTGCTGCCACGTGATCTAGTTGTAGTACTAAATAGAGGAAATCGCAGCCTTATTTGCATAAACCCATCCTTTTGTCGTACTTCCAGGTTACTAAACCTTCCGTCGAAATTGGCCCACTTCCAGATTACTGAACGACAAGTGTAAGGGATAGTTTTGAAATAATTACATTTATTATATCTTACACCATAATTAATTATGAGTGCAAGGTATTGGGGGAATGAGTACTAGCTACAGAAGCTTTCGACTCGAAGAGAAAAGGATTTTATAGAAAGAAGCATTTTTCAACCTGCGACCCTCGGGGTGTTAGTCTAGCATGCTTACCACTATGCCACAGAGGGCGGCCTGTTTTGAAAAAAATGTCTAACTCTTTGTATAAAAGGAAGTTAAATATATTCATTAGTGTCCTGGCATTATATCAATCTATCACAGACATCTTCAAGTTCACCAATTTTTAGCACTGTCCTAGAACTACAAGTATTTATGTTCACTAGGGTGAAACAGGAATCTACAGGCGTTACCATTTAGTGGGATATATTACTCAATCGGTGGCATCATCCTTAGTAAAAACACATTTATGCTTGAGTGAATTTATCCATAGTCATATTCAATATTGCTGTCATTATATACAAAAAGAAAACTTTTAAACGCATCATTGAAGCATTTCAGTTTTTCAGGAATATTAAAAAACTCAATAAAGTAAAACATGAAATCTGCTCAATTCCACATGAGGGACCACCTGCGCACCACCCAAGCCACTAATGTGCTGAAATTGTATACAAAAGGAAACGCAGTTTTATTCACTTGTGCAGTCCTGCAATTAAAAAGCTTGGAATAAAAAAGGAAACGCTGCAAATTACGAATTTATTTTATTTAAGGATACGGATCCTTACGAATATAGTACATGGAATAACCCAACCATGTTTACAAGCTGCTTACAACAGCGTGGGAGAAGCCTGTTTAATCGCAGCGCTTAAAATGAATGCGAGGATACTAAAAAATAAGTACCAATAAGAAGTGCGAAAGGATTTAAGGCAAAGTAATGTTTTCTTCACCAACAAAATATTTCTTTTAAATAAATGAAATTTTCCAGCCATGTTGACACTAATCCTACAAACTTTTCAATCCTTACACATAATAACAATGAGCCATTATATGTGCTTAAGTGTGCTTTTGCGTAGAAGGCTGCCACTCCTACCTACACATAAGGAATAAAATTATAGTTTTCATAAACAATTCCAAGTCCTTTAAATCACTTCCAATACTCATTCAACACTCATTCTTAACCCAATAAAGTTCCTTTAATACACCAAGAAATACAATTTTTATTTTTACTATATTTAATCCTTGAAGAACATAAGGAATTGACCATGACAGATGTAGAACTTTTATTATTCTAAGCCAGGATGAGGACTATCCTGGTTGAATTACGACCAAAATGAGGTCTACCCAGATCGGCGGATGGCCAGGTTTAAGGAGACCTTGAAGCAGCCTTTTACGGCGATCTATTCGCCATGCCCATTGGGGGTATGAAATTAATTATACGAGTATTCCTTTACATTTTTGAACATTTGAATATAAAGTGAAATTGTATTCCTTTACATTTTTGAACAGCAGCGGCACTTTCAGTATGACACAGTTATTAAAGTGTTTCCGTAAACTATTCTGCATGATGACAGTGAACTTAGGAAGGGGGTGCTAGGAAGGCCTGGTTGAACCCAAAAATACATACCCTTCAAAATAGGACACAAGCAGGACCTTTCATCCGAATTCCATTTCACTACAGTCACTCTTTCTGCCCCTTATGGTATGTTAGAACGGTGCCGTCTTTCCACATACAATGTTTCAAAGGCTTTTTATGGGACACTCCGGTCGGTTGTTTTAACTTATCCTTGCATGACAAAGCTGAAATAAGCAGACAAATCTGTTTCATCAAACAAAAGTCGGTGTAGAGGGGACTCAGCAGTAGCAGTATGAGGCCTATTGACATATTTTACCTGCGTCTAATCGATCTCTACTGGAGCTTTAGCCTGATAACCAACCCTCACATATAATTGCTTATATAACCACCAGGAGCACGCTTTTCTCTCTTTGGATTATCCGTGCCAGCGAGTAAATAAAATCAAATCTTTATTCCATAAACAAAGCTGGCAATCAGATCTCCTTAATCAACCCAGCAGAAGGGCTGCCCACGCATTTCGTTTATTACAGTTCCCAATGCAAGCAATTTGGTCGGATTCGCGGCAACCATTTCTCCGGCAATTTATTGTACTTTGGAACGTCATGGCCGTTTTATTACTACTTTGTGACTTATGAGTGCGTAGCATTCGAGGCGACCAACGAAATTTGCGTGCTCCGAATAATTAAATTCCGCTTGCTAAGGTTTCACCCGCAGACCAGCAAACACCGAAAATCCGCTCGGTCGCACGAACCACATAAACAGCGCAAGGGACTGGACACACACACTGTGGGTGGACTATTTACGAAAATGGGTTTTTTAATGCCGCAACTTGATGGACACTTAGACACTTCGCCCTCCAACCCAGCCCAACCCAATCCAACCCGAGTCATTCAAAGGATATAAAGCAGAGGAAGTCATAAAAATGTGTTACGCACACGTAACGTGCGCCCAGAGTGCAGTTAATTAAAGCCAGGTGGCCAGTCACTTGTCAATGTTAACCCAAATACGGCGCGGTTGACCACGTCAGCCACGCCCCACTCTCAATTGGTCATTAGGTACGAGTATATCGCCGTATCGTAAGGCTTTTGTTCAATTTGCACTTGACAGTCGCTGCTGGAAGTTTGCTACACAATGTCCCTCGTATATGAAGTATTCTCAGTAACGCCACCACTTGGCCGCCAACTGCTTCCTGCTTGCGTCCATGCGTAGCCACAGGCCGTGATGGCACTTGAGTCTGCAACTATTGCCAGCACAGTCAATTTTGTATTTATTTTTTTATTTATTTATCTCGTTTTTGTTTATCGAAACGGTAATAATTGAGCTGTCAGTTGCTTTTTTGCTGTGCTACGCTCTTCTGTTTGGGAGTTGTTCTGTTCTGGAGCTGTTCTGTGTTTTTAATATGCATTATCGAGTTCACTGCAAGCGCAGCTGCTATAAAGTTAATAATACTATTAACAATTCTGTGATATTTCCATCGTTTCACATGTTTGCGTTTAATGAAGTTGTCAATTCGGGCCATTTACGTTAGTGCAGTGATTCGGTTGGATAATTGCATTTTTGGAAAGGGCTCAGTATAAAATTTGAGCGTTGTAAGGCCGCTATACTGCGCTCTTACTGCTGGCAATTCTAGAACCTTCATTATCAAACATTATAACAGCTTATTAGAGGTATTAGAGGCATTGGCGCGAATGAACACAATAAGAGCGAGTTGAGGGAAGGCGCACTAGCTACTGAAGCTTTCAAGTCGAAGAAAAGAGGTTCAGAAAGACACAATTTTGAGTCCACGCCTGGGCCAGGACTCGAACCCGTGACCCTCCCCCTACGAGTGTGAGCTGCCAACTAGTTAATTGTAGGACTTTTCGAGTGCTAGTAAAGCAGTTATATACTGTTCCTTGCATAAGAATATGTTTAGTTTCAAGAACAAAAGATTTTACAGCTTTTAATAAGAGCCAAAAAGTTGATTGAATACTCCTTCCCATTTTTCTTCCTTAAAATAAACTTTTCTCAAATTGTGTGCTAGATAAGCGAGATTGACAACCAACTTCTCACATTTGAACTGC
The DNA here is from genome assembly GCA_920105625.2 of Clusia tigrina. Taxonomy (NCBI): domain Eukaryota; kingdom Metazoa; phylum Arthropoda; class Insecta; order Diptera; family Clusiidae; genus Clusia; species Clusia tigrina. Next base: position 208,804,626 of record OV050031.1, read on the forward strand.
ATTTGCAATGTAGAATATATGTTAATATGATACTCTCCATTCTTAGTGCTGTTAAGTAACAGTACTATCAGCAGAGGTTTTGTTATATTGACCAAAGATAGACCAAATAGGCCACGAATAGACCTGTTAAGTCCTTAGCGATACCAGATGAGTGTCCATTTAGGATTGGCGGAAGTAGATATTATTATATAGTTATATTATAATCTGGCAACTACTATTTACGATTATAACAACATGTATAACAACTAAGTTCAACCAATTACTAATACTATTGTAACTACCGCTAAAAGGATGAATCATAAATGTAAGCAAAGTCAGTTCTGAAATAAAGATCAAAGCTTTAACATCAAAAACGAACTCAAATTATAATTATATAGTGAGGAGTGTTTAGCCAGCCTTAGAGGAGACACCATTTCCTAGATTGGAAGCTCTTCTAGTCCTCCAAACCAGGGAGCCTACTATCAGCTTAAAGACGAGAATTGGAGCAATCAATGCTTAGCACTCTAAAATATAAACAAATAAAGCCAAATAATAATTATTGTTTACTTTAAAAGCAAAATATTATAAAATCCATACGCATTTCTCTTGATTAAAATCGGAACTTCATTGTCCCCTGGCACGCGACGCACACATAATTAAATAATGCAAAGCCGGCAAAGATGAGAGGCAAGTGCGAAATCGCATTACTCATAATTCATTAAGCAGCGCTAAACCCCCGACAAATGCTTAAATAAACACAAAATCCACCTTTAAGCTTCTTATCGCATTTAGCGTAATATTTGTCGCACATTATTTGGGCGTGAGTGACGGGCAGGGGTGTTCGCAATTATGATACCTACTGCAAATTGCATTCACACTCCTGGTGCCGTGGTGCTGAGCAATCAAAACTGTAGAAAAGTGACTGAGTGGCAATGAAAGCATGCCCAAAATCTGAAAGCTAACAAAGCGCTTGCAACTTGCAACTCTCTGAAGAGTCGCTCAGCTACACGCATGGACTACATACATACGTCCACGCCCATCTCCACACTCAATGCTCAGATGAATGCTCCTGCTGGCATTAATCATGCCGATAGATTTATCTGCGGCAACTCGTCGGAACCTTACGCTAACCCAGCAGTAAATTTTCGAACTAGATACTTGTCGAAATGGGCAGTAATATGGAGGCAAAATACTTCTCTGCTCAAATGGTATAAAAGAGAATATATATATATATATATATATATATATATATATATATATATATATATATATATATATATATATATATATAGTCGAAAGATTCTGTAGCTAGTACTTATTCCCCCAACACCTTGCACTCATAATTAATTATGACGTAAGGTATAATAATAATAATAATAATAATATATATATATATATATATATATAACTGGGCACGATTCGCTTTAAAATTTGTATGCGTTATAGTTAGTCTCGGCGGGAAGGAGATCACATTAATTTTTGTTGAAAAATCCGAACGAAAAGTTAAAATTTTGTGAAACATACCCCGTTGTTACGGTAATAAGGGGTTCTATAATAAAATATCAACTTTATTACATTACTTTGGTGATTTGAAAAAATACAACCCTTCAACTACCACGTCGAATATAATAAGTATTATTATTATTATTATTATTATTATTATTATTATTATTATTATTATTATTATTATACCTTACACCATAATTAATTATGAGTGCAAGGTGTTGGGGGAATGAGTACTAGCTACAAAGGCTTTCGACTTGAAGAGAAAAAGATTAATGAGAAAAAAGAGCAACTGTCTTTTTATTAAATACTTATTGGTATTTGTTATAAAGTAGTGTAGAAGCAGATCATTTGACAGATAACTTTGAATAACGGGGTTCTAATATACCATTTTTTTATCATGCAGAATTGCCATTTGCATTAGAAAGTGAGAATGGCTTAAAGAATAAACAACAAACATTCACAAACTAAAAAGAAACATTTAAAAAGTATTCCAGATGACAAACCCACCTCAATATAACTTTTTCAATCTTTTCCGTTTGTTTTGTGAATATTTGCTCTTTAAATAATCTTCAAGCTATTCTTATTATTTAATCCAAATGAGAATTCTGCTTAATCAACAAATTATGTATTAGAACCCCGTTCCTCTGAGCTATCTATTTTAGATTGGCCTTCAAGTGATGACTGTATACAAACTGTTCACTATATAAAGTATTTACTTATGCTTAAATTATTTACTATTTTTTAAAGAAAAATAGAAATTCGATGCAGATTTTCCCTTAACTATCTAAAAACTGTTTCTATCTTCATTCGAAAGCTGGTTACAAACAACATAAATAATAGTCCTTACTTCAATAATTCACTACTACTACTATAAGTGTGTGTTGTTCCGTATTGTATATTATTAAAAGGGCCAATGCATATATTTCATACCACATATCAACATTGAATTGAATCAATTCATTCAAAGAATGAATAGAGTGAATAATGGTGGCGATTGAACAAGCCGTCCATTACTTCTCATCTCCCAATGTAACCAATGTAATTTTCAGAAAGTTATTAGAGATGCATTCGAATCGCCAGTATACAACCGCTTAAATAGATTTTCACAAGCTAATATTAGAATACCATAAACAAAACTCATTTGAACTCATTTATATATAGAATTTAGACTGTTTTCATAAAAGAACCTTAGCTGCCAGGGCTTCCCCTCTTTATTTGTATTAAAAATAAAATAAATGTAGTAGTTCCTCTTTATTCTGCCCAATAATATATAATATGTATTCACAATAAGTATTTATCTCCCTACCAGTAAACAGTGTTGCAAAATAAGTACAATAATACATGCATGGTAATGATGTTGCCACATAAATAATAATAATGAATTTCACAATTTCAATGCTGTAATAAATTTGCTAATTTCACAATTTTAAAACTTTATTTCCTGCAATTTAAATTATGACGAAATTTAATAAACTTCCGACCAGCGGTATGCAAATTATTTGTCAAATTAATTGTTTTTTATATTACACTCGCAGAGCCCACGTACATCTGCATTTAGTATCAATTACAGAAGTGCGGTTGCATGATCAGCCAGTTTCACTGCAGGGTATGCGCTCTATTTCTCTCTCTCTCTCTCTGTGTGTTAATGGGAGCGTGCGTGTGTGTGTGAGCAGAGTGCTATTCAAATCTTTGTTGTTATATCATGTGCTGTCTGTCGCAGTCGCAGTCACAGTCACAGTCGTTGTAAAGAGCCACCTAGCGGGGGTTTAAGGGGTATGTGCCAAATGGCTGCCTTGGTCGGGGATTGGGTGTTGCCAAATTGAGCGTTGTTGGTCGCTGGTGATAGCATGACAGTGAAAATTTTGGCAGCCAGCTGAATTGTAACTTTCTTTTGTCACTTGTCAGCTGCAGTAATTGCGGAAAATTATGGCACTGGCAGTGGCAGTGGCAGTGATTGTTGAGGATTTCAGGCTTCGCATGAAAATTATGTGCTAAGAGTGCTCACTTTGCAACATTTGACGGAACATGACGGGATGCCGCACACACACCGAATACAAATATGATTTATTACTTTACTTGTTACAGCAGAAACGTTCAATTTCTTAATGGAATAAAGTTAAAATTAAAGCAAAATAAGTCCAGAATCTTTCACAAAAAGATTTATGGAATATGCGCCGATATTGATAAAGTAAAAAAAAGAATTTATGATATCAATACAGAAATTTTTCAGACTTCTACTCCTCTCCTAATAATACAACCTAAAACTACTGTTCACTGTTCTACTACTACAATTCAACTATAGTAAAGTACTATTTCACAACTAACCTTCAGAAGTGCACCTTTTAGAACAAAACTCAAGGATAAATAACTACAACAACAGGCTACAAAATCATCAAAAAGTTTTTAATAATTTCGTGAATTTTATTTAATAGTTAAACGTAAATTAAAAGCCCACCCACTTTAATTTGTTGCTAATTAATTAGTGAGAAAGATAAAGCAGACGCACGTGAGCACCGTAACGCAATTACGACGCGTCGGAAAGGATCGCTCATAATTCCTGCTCAATAATTGTATTGCTAAAAGCCAGCTGCATGAGTAATAGCGCCATGGTTGCGGTCGCCATCTGCTGCATACTGGTGCTTTTGGCTGTTTTCATTGTGATAATAATAGTGGTGGGGCAGACGATGGGTGAGCCCAAGTGAGATAAACTTCAGCTGGGACCAGGAAATTTCCCAGATGGATAACAAAGGCCCCCAAATTGTTAGTTTTAACCTACACAATTTGCCGAAGCCATTAATTTTAGAGACTCATTTTACTTACTACGGAATCATGGAAAGCGTCATCATCATCATCATCCTCATCAACATCATAATCATAATCAGCAGCAGCAACAGCAATCATAGATTGAAAAAATGTCATTACTACTCGCATCATGCAACACAAAAAATCCCATCGTCAGTACCAATTGGCTGTGAGGTGAAACATTATAAAACCAGAAGAGATTGGAAGCTAAATTAATTGAAATTTGAAAATACCGCGCAAACAATTGTACATTTATCATAGCGTACAAATCGTCAGAATCAAATATAAAAGTAAACAAACTCATGAACATAAACAAAACGAACTTCAGTGTGAACATAAACATAATTATAGTGAATTAGTAAATGTGTGTTGAAAGTTGATTTACATTTTAAATATGTATACATAAATAAAAAACAAAAAGAATATAGTGTTTTTGATAAAAGTGTTGAAATTTTGATGTTTTTTAATACAAATATATAAGCAGAGTTGAACATTTTTTTACAAACAAGTATTAGCAACATAAAACGTTGCAGCAACATGTCGACAATTTGTTCAGATCGAACGCACTGTATGAGTGCGAGCCAAGCTTGACTAAAGACTAAACCGGTCCCAACGTCGAACACGGCCGCAGCTGTATCAAACATGTCGAACGCAGCAGCCGGTCAGCAGCTCGAATTGCCGAAGCCAACTAAACGCAAGAAACGCAGCAAGTCAACTGTATTCAGGTACTGGCATGCAAAATGGCGTCGATCGAACTGCACTGAGCTGTGCTTGACACTACTAGAGCGTAGTTTAACAATAGCAACTTCAAACTTGTCACACATTTCCACAGGAGACTGTGAAAATCGTTTCGAAATATTAGCAGAGGAAAATTCAGACCGACTTCCAAAAAAACTACACACAAAAACAAATGAAATATTCAGCATATCAGAGGAAAGAAAATGCAAATGAAAATGAGAAAGCACACAAAGGCAGTAAGCGATATGTTGCAAGCCATATGTTGCAAGCGATATGTTGCAAGCGACACAGGCCCATACAGGGTTTATATTACAGTAACTAACATATGAACATGTACACTCGTTATATAAAGCAAAACAGAACAAATGCATCACTATATCTACCAGAAACATTAGCAACATTCAAACAGTTGTTAATTAATTATAATTACAATAGACATTTTCTATTTTTCACTTACTCTAATATCAATCTTACTACTACAAACAGTAATTAATAAATGAATGTATAAATAAACATGTGCAACAACAACAGTATCTGCTCTAAATAAGTGTTGAGAGCCGATGTGTATATAAGAAAATTTCCATGTCTGCAGAAGCCATAAGAGCTTATAAACAACAATAATAACAAAAGCAAATTATTAAAAAAAAGATTTTAAAACCTTTTAAAGTAAATTTTATAAATGTCAATAAATGTTTTCCAAGAATACATACAAAGTAAGCTTATAAAACTTACATATATACAAATGTTAAACTATATAAACATATTTTTAAAATGTGTATTTCTAAGTTTATTATAAAAAGAAAAAAAAACGCCAAAAAAATTTAAAAAAATATTGAATGTAGTTAACACAGTGAATCCTTATAACCCTACAACCCCTTAAGACTTTAACAATTGTCTGTATACTAAAACATAAGTTACGTTTCAAATTAATCTAACTCTTAAACAGTTGTGCGTTGAAATAAAACCTTTTCTTAAGTGTTTTTGTCTTAATCAGTAAACTAAACAAAGCAAAAACGAACATATTCAGAGTGTTTTTAGTAAAAGTGTCTATGAATTGTTTAAAAAGTCTTTCTAATAGTTATTAAAGTAAATATACCCACCCGAAAACTCATCAACAAGCATTCTCCCTCCTATGAAATAAAACATGGAAAAATATAAATCATAAGAAATAACAAGCAAAATTTAACCTGGACCGTCTTCAATAAGAAACATAAAAAAAAAATGAAATCATTCAACATGGTTACTCGCATAATGAACCCATCCTGAAACGCTTACTTGGCGTACAAAATGATGATCATTTGAAGTCATTCACTTTCAAACAACTCTGCATGAGCTCCTCATGCAAAAGGCAATTCGAAAAGGCGCGCTATGAAGTCATTATTAACAGATTTGCAAAAGATCGAGTAAAATTGAATAAAAAAACAAACAAATATTATTAAATTTACGTATTCAGTATCAAATATAACTATATCAACAACAGAAAAGGCGACCGAACAAGCAATTTCAAGGTAAGCTTATTTGCAAAAAATACTTTAAGATATATATAGATGGATATAGATCACCACCATTTAAAGTCGTTCTGATTGTGGGACTCGCTTATATGAGACTCATATTCAGTCAAAAGATTTGCAACAACATTCATTATCCGTAGTAGGTAGGTAGGTAGGTAGGAGTGGCCGCCTAGTTTGCCAAAAGCACACTTGAGCACACATAACGGCCCATTGGGATACCACGGTGTGGCGCCGTTCAAGCACTGACTAAAAAGTTATTTTACTTAGGATGGTCCGTAGTGGATTAGATTCGATTTTTTTAAGGGTGTTATACACCGCGAAAGATCCATCTATCCCATCTATAGATCTTCTGTCAGGTTTATATCCGACAGGAATTCATGCATTTTAGAAGAATCTAGTTGAGGGATCTTATTCACATCTAAGATACATTCTCCAAAACACTGGTATCTTTTGTGTACCAAAGGTTCGCAGTCTGCGATCAGGTGCAGTGATATTTCGTCACTTCACCACAGAATCTACTGGTGACATCTGAAGATAGATAGTTGAGTTTACAGCGTCCGCTTAAAATGCCTGTGATGATTCTTAGCTTACCCCGAGGCATGTATATTAACTCTTCAGCTCTTTTAGGATTAGCTCTTTTAGGATTAGCTCTTTTAGGATCTCCCAGAAGAGCTTTGGACTGTCTTAGTCCCGGAGGATTTTTCCAGGTTTGCTCTCTTTTTGCATCTGTACACTTCTTAAGCAGACCTCTATTGGTGTTGGATGATAGTTCACAGAAGGGTTCGGGGCCGTTAAACTGGGAGGCCGCAACTTTTCTTGCTAAGCTGCCAGCCTTCTCATTTCCTTTATCCATAGCAAGGGTTTCATAGTAACGGCACCGTTTTTGAGAAATATTTAATATCGTTTCTGAGGTATATCATGAGTACAAAAGAGGCATGGCAACTTCATGTTTATAAATTTATATTGAAGCTAATTTTCATTCATGTTAAGTCAGGAACAGTGTGACAACAAGACTGGGGTTCTGAGTTCTCATTTTCCTATGGTAAGTAGGGAAGGCGGCCGCCCGAAGGCCAACATTGACCCTTTGTGATACCCCATGAGACAACAGGTCCCATCCCTTTCAAAGGTCCAGCCATTTGGAGCTTTTAATGAAGTAGTTGATGGAGCTAATCTTTTTTTTTTTTGAGATATCTCCCAAGGAGTCCAGAAAGTAGTCGCCTAGGAAAGTTCGCCTCCTTCTGGACAGCGCTGGACACGTGCACAACAGGTGAGCAATGGACTCTTCCTGCTCCTCGTCCATGCAACTCATGCAGAAGTCGTTAGAGGCGATCCCCAGCCTGCACCCGTGTGTGCTTAGAGTCCAGTGTCCCGTTAGAACACTAACTACGTAACCTATACTCTGTATATTTAGAGATAATAAATCTTTTGAGCGCCTGACATTTATCTCTGGCCAGGTTTGTCTAGCTACTTTACATCCTGAAAATTCAAACCAGCGCCTGCCCGCTGTGCCTAAGGATATTGTATTTACTAAAAGCTTACATGTGGCAATAGGAATACCGAAGTTCTACCTACCTGGTTCAATCGGTATGGTAGTACCCTCACGGGCATCATTTTCCTATACCGTGGTAGAAAATCAAACATATTGCCCAAACACTAAACTCCTCAGAGTTGTGAACAACATTGGAATAGATGACAATCAAAAAGCTGTTCTGCAGAGAGGAAGTTTCCATTTGGCCATTCATAAGGTCCTCCTTTGATTTGTAGATTTATAACATGAGACCCTAGTAAAAAATCCTAGTAAGAAAATCCCTTTCAAACGCCAAGAAAATTATCTTAATCTGTCTCAATAGGAATGTCTAATAAGTCACTATATATATATAACTGGTTATGGCACATTGGCACCAGTCTCTCGACGTCTAAATGGGCAACATTCCTCACACTTCACAAAAACGGATTTACCCATGATGAGTTTATAAGACCACATTTGCCTTCATCATCAGGCATCACTAGCCTTGAGATGCTTTTACTCGTATACGGCGTATAAACTTTCAGCATAAATTTGTTCTGTTTCTTATTCCTGATCTTATCCACATTACACCGTGAATTACATTGACTTTACTCCATTAAAGTATGACTCTGAACTAAAAATAAACTGTTGATTTGGATAACTCACATGGCCGATTAAGAGGAGGGCGTTAGTGTCCTTAAAATTCATTGAAAGTAAGAAAAGTATTCGGACACTTTAGTAAAACAGGCTGCACAACACACTTCCCACTATTCCACCAAACAATCTGCATACCAAAATACCCATCAAGTAACTGATTAACTTAAGCGCGTGGCAATACCGTCAAACTTTTTCAATAATAACTTCGTCCATCATCAACTATGAAATTAAATAGAACACAAAGTCAGATTGTGATGTTTATGAATGAGCCACGAGAACCGCACACGGACTCAACGCAAAAATTCTTTAAAAACCACTTTGTATACTTCAAAGACATTTCCAATCCCCCTCCCCCCTTTTTGTTCGGTACTACCACTCCATTCATGTCGGATTGTTGTTAAAGTTTCAAAGTGTATCCTGAGCTGCATACAAAAAGGATAAAGTTACCACTGCAGTTCGTATGAGTGAACAATTGCGACTGTTTTGCGAGGACAACCTCACTCATAGGGATTTTCCATGCACAGAATCCATTCAAAAACCATTTTATGGCATGAACTACAGAACTCGTCAGGCTTAAGTCTAGTTGACTGGTCAGTCGACGTTAAGATAGTATGTTCTTTGGCACGATACGCACGTAAACTCGCCTCATTTTGCTGTAAATTCATTCTTTTTACTAAGGGTATTTCATCCTGGTTTCTGTCTTGTTGCGTTGATTGATCCGATTAACAGTTGCTTACAATGTGCTTTCGTCCTCCTTATTTTTCTTTGCTAACTCATCGTCAGCTTCTTTACCCTGTGAGGCCGTGGATGCCAGCACTGTAAACTTCATCTCAACGAGAGAATCTACACGTTTTTTCTATGCTTCCCTGCTGCCATCTTCCTTGTAAGTTGTTGTTTGGTAGAACTGAAACTGATGTAGAAGCTTCCGAAATACTGTTCTAAATTTACTCTTTTACGGTTGTGGGAGGTCAAGGTTCAACTAGGACCCTCGAGCCAACAATGATGATGATGGTTAGTTCCGTACTAGACAACTGACTGGAAAATGTTCAGGATAATTTTTAATATAAATCCTTATATAATTGGAACACGAGGCTAGGAGTTCTTTAGGAATAGGATATATTTTATTACTAAAGGAATTGTTTGCTAATGACCACCGCACATTACTTGACAATTTATTTATCACCCCTGACTTTACTATTCCAATAGCCTCATATTTTGTACGATTTATTTCATTACCTGTTCTATGACATAGTAATGGCCTGTTTTGGAGTCTTCCAAATGGCGCAATTATTTCGAAGATTAGCTGCCATTATGGCGACATGGCCATTTCGTTCTGCTTTAATGCCAATTGAGAGTGTGCGATGTGCGACACTCTCTCAACACGCAATCATTGCTTTGAATAAGGGTACTAATAAACAGCCGCACAGTACTTCGACCCCAGACAAAAACGATACCAAATGAGAAAAATTGAGAAAAAATGTTATGAGTTCAAAAATCGAATCTGATGTGAAATTATTGGAAAAGAAGATGGAAAAATGGATGGATGCGTAATCGATGGAAAAATTAGCAATTTTTTTCGCCTTTTACGTCACAAGGCACAAGGTTGTGCTTTATTTCTGTTGGTTGTGAAGTGAAAAATTCTTCATTATATCATAAATGGCCTAAAACAGGAAGTTGAAATGGTGGGATGAGCCCTGCGCAATCTGTGTTTTATGACTCTAGTTTATATTTTATATTTTTAAATTTCGTCCCGACTTCCGATCCGTTTCTACGCATATTTGTAGAAGGACTCGTGTGCTAAGGAACTATTTGAATGGATTGCTCTGAAGGTTGATAAAGTTTTGACCTTGCTATGTTAAAAATATTCCAACGTTGTTGTTGTGAACTCAGTACCAAATGGACTTTCTATTTTTTAACCACAAAAAACAGTCCAGAAGTGTGGATTAGCATATTTTTTCGATATTATTATTTTATACAAGTAAAATTCTATAAAAAGCCAGTCCTGCCCCTATCTTCAACTATTCAAAGAATGGTTTTGAAATAAGAATAATAATAATAATACCATCTCCAATCGCTTATCATCATCTACAGTGACTTGAAACTGTTTTAAAATCCATTCCTCAGAGTCTTGTAAATTTCTTCAAAATATCTTCCCATATAAGTTATTTTTGGGTACTAAGTAGGTAGGTGGGTACAATGACTGGCAGCCTCAATTAGCCATAGTGCCGTTTCAATGTCATGCCTTCGCGAGCCCAAAAATGGTGAGATACTTTGATAAAACTACAACCAGCCGGAGTTGTTAACAAATTTGGACAGGTCGGAAAGTTCTAAACTAGAGCAATGCCCTAGACTCTCTAGAAAAGGAACTCCGAGATATTGATCAAGCGAAAGAGGGCTGGAAAATAGCAAAAAGACAATGGACGACTGCTTGCTTCTCCTGTGCATCTTTTCAGCGTGGCTGCCGATATTCCAATGAGCTGGGCAGACAGCTACTCGTATAAGGTTGCTAATGGTGTATCTTCCCAAATTTGGATAGGTTGGAAAGTTCTAAACTAGAGCAATGCCCCAGACTCTCTAGAAAAGGACTTCCGAAATATTTGAGTCTCAAAAGAGCAAAGGCTATTTCTCTGGACGACTGCTTCTTTCTCTTGTGGGTCTTTGCAGCTCCTGCAATGAGCGGAATGCAATTTTTTTTAGCATGGGTGCCGACAGTCCAATGACCCGGGCAACTATAAGGTTGCTAATGATTTGTCTTTATTAAGAAGATAATACGTTCTTCTTGCACTGTAAGTAGGCCACATCATTCTCGAAATGGCACATGTGGCATTGTTTTTCCATCTCTCACGAGCCTTTCGGAGGAAGTGATTATGTTAACGGTTAACGAGCACGCCCACGTCTATAAAGGAAAACACTTGATCAATTTCTCGATCTCCACTGTCTCGCCGGCCCTCTCGTTGCTTTCAATGTTCCTGTGTCCAGAAACCCAAGCGAGGAAACTATACTATCTTCCAATAAGTTAAATTCATCCTTGCAGAGTCCCACGAGCTTAGAGCTGATCAAAGGTGATGCTAGCGCTCTTATTGCTACTTGACTGTCGGAGTAAATTAAGGTCAGAGTAAATTGATATGTTTTTGGTCAGCTTGCGCCATGCAGCGTCCTGCATGCCTGCCACATTTCAAAGATCTCTGCTTAAAAGACACTTGATGTTGATGGTAATTTGAAGGAGAGTAGTTATTTAAATTGAGAGATTCTGAAAATATTCTCGTACCCACCCCAGATTCCATCTTAGAACCATCGGTGAAAATTGACTTATATCCCCTTTAGGTACTAATTTACCACACATCCTCAACTACAATCGCAGGCGGCCCTGTAAAGAGCCTTCTAAAACTCCCATTTTATTCCTACTGCGATGTTCAGATGCGACTTCTAAATTCCGGATGCTTGCATACTTGAAGTATATAAAACCCCTGCTGCCTTCAAGAACCCCTTTTGATCCAATTGTAAGTCATTAAATCGTCATTATCTCTTGGAATCTAGAATTTGATGATTATTTTTATTATTATACCTTACATCAGAAGGAATGAAGTCTGCAAGGGTTTTGGTGGAATGACTACGAGCTACTGAGGCCTTCAACTCGAGGAGAAAAGAGTTTAGAAAAAAGAATTTTTGAGCCCATGCCCAGAGCAGGATTGTAACCCGCGACCCCCGAACGTGAGTCTAGCATGCTTACCACTAGACCACAGATTTTGAGTACGAGTAGTTAAATGTGGAAAATCATCTCATTTAAAGTAACCATATCCATATGAATATAGGGACTTTGGCCGAATCCTTAATTGAGGTTGGAATGACCTCTCTCTTTCATTGACTCACCAATTCATTTCTCGTCCACTAGTAATATTTTGGGAAAAAAATAACTGACCTGACGAGAAAGGAGTAGGTGAGACAAAGAAGGGAGAGAGGTCACTCCAACCTCAATTAAGGATTCGGCTAAAGTCCCTATTCTCTTGCCTAAAGTATTCCCTCCGCTCTTTAAAAAATCACGAATCATACGATTTTTTGCTATAGGGTGAAGTACTGTCCAGCAACTGCTTCTCATTAATACGAGTGCATACGTACTCGTACATGGTTGTTGACTACGTAGGTGTCGGATATATTCCTCTGCTGCCTGCTTGGTTTATGCTGGTGACAGCAATTTACCTGGAAATGTGGTTTTTACGCATTGTGCGGTTTCTGAGAGTCCAATTGATTGTGCCGTTAATTAGTCCGCGTGAGATCATGACATTTCGGGCCGTTATTGGTGGTTTACACGCATCCCTACGCAATTTAGATTTAATGGGTAGTTGGATGAAGCATGTGTCACTTAAAGAGCTGCGAAGACACTTCAAGCCACGTAACTGAATCCACAGTGTTGCTTCGTTGTTACGACCTTTCCCGTGGCTATGATAGCACAAAGAAATTTCCCTTTTAACCAGCACCGAAGACGCTGCAATGCAATTAAATTTGATTGAAATTGGTTTCTGTGATAAATTGTGTTGGCATGGAACACGGACGCGGGATGAAAGCGAGGTTCGTTTCACTGGATGCACATCTATTTGCACATGGTACTCGGTACAATGCTACAAACAACTCTTAATCCATTTGTTGAGTGTTGGATTGGAGAACGAGCGAGTTTAACACTCACTTGCCAGAGCAGTCGTTGAAACTCGCAGCAATTTAAATGGCAAATAAACATTTTCAGAGCAGTTTAACTGAGAATAACACTGAAACAATGCACAGCATCGACACTGCTTAATATAAAACGTAACTGAATAAAATGCTGCATACCTTGGGGCGCAATAGCAAAGCTGGGGATTAGTGTGAATTGGAATATGCACAACCGCACTTGGGTGCGACAGGCCAACAACGCAATTGCGCACATTGCGCTTAAAATTCAATTTCAGTGCGGTGGCAGCAACGCAGTGGTTACAACAACCACGTCAAAGACTGCACCAAGAAGAACAGTTGGAGCCAACGCAACGCAAGACCAGCGGCAGGGGCGCATGAATGCACACGAATCTTTGCAGGAAAATTGAAATGCAGCCACACACTTCCTCGTAGCTGGCATGACAATTAGACACACACACATACACATACGCACAGAGAGAAGATGCTCACACAGAACGCATGCAAAGCACACGTGAACACGCATGGTCCCATGTAGATGCACACCCAGGAGGAAATTGTGTGACCAGAAGATGGAGGGTCAAATGAGTTTCAAGTCTATTTAGCCAACTTCTAATAAATTTAAAGATACGAGGGAAAGTTGTGCCCTCAGTGAATTCGAGCCGTAGCACAGCAGACTCCGTGATGATTGTAATCATGCATATAAGAGTCCTTCATATTAGCAAAGGGCATCAAAGGTCAAGAATCAAAACAGATATTGGGCTGAAGTGGACTTTAGTAGACATTGAGAGCTGTGAAGTTTTGGATAAAAATCAGCCTACGAATATGGCCGCTTTCCAGAGGACTCTTTATAAAATATATGACAAGGCCCCATGCAACTATCAAGAAGTTTTGTACGGAGGTGTACATGAGTAGTTAAAAGAGTGGTACAGCATATTTTACTCAAGTGTTTATAAAGGTATACTCGTACATATATATAGCATAGTGGGTGCCATCCAAAAGGATTTAAGTCGATAGGTTCCATTTTTAGTTTCGAACGATGCTTCCTCTGATCTAATTTACAGAGATTCTACAAGTACAACAGTTCTTTTAACTATTTTTCTGTTTCCGTTGCGCTGTGGCCGTCATTAGTTGAGTTCCTAGGAAGCATATTAGTAGAGTTCCTAGGAAGCATATTAGTTGAGTTCCTAGGAAGCAATTAGTTGAGTTCGTAGGAAGCATATTAGTTGAGTACCTAGGAAGCATATTAATTGAGTTCCTAGGAAGCATATTAGTTGAGTTCCTAGGAAGCATATTCATATTTCCGGCTAGTATTAGGAAGGTAAATGTGGCTGTTCAGAGTGACTTTTGCATAGTAGGTGGTCCACACTTTCTTCTTCCTCCTCATTTTCGCAGCTTCTGCAGAATTCGTTATGAGAGAGTCCACGTCTGTTCGCATGTGTTCCAATATGGCAGTGGCCCGTTATCATACCTACTAATATTTCGATAAATAGTTTGTTTAGTAACATCAATTCTATGGACCTGCTTCGAGCGATTTTATACCAGATTTTCCTGGTGCTGTCCCATGACGATTCTCGTAGCCATTTGTCTACTGCTAATATTACTTTAGTTAACTTTGATCTTTCGTGTGACCCAAGAATACCGATTACCGAGATTGTTTACTAGAAGGTGTTCCCAATCTTGCTAAATTTTCCTTAATACCTTGACTCAGAGTACACTCATGGCGATTGCCAGTTATTTTAGTATCCATGTCGAGTCTGGACGATTTATGTCCTACCAAATTGTACTCTCAGCATAACGGCCGTAGAAGTAAAAGTTAAAACTTCCAGTAAAAGTTAAAACTTTCAGTATATTACGTATTTTCAGTGTATGACACACTTTCAGTGGATCACACACTTTCAGTGGATCACACACTTTCAGTGTTTCACACACTTTCAGTGTATCACACACAAAATTCTCCCACTTGTCCCACCTCAGATTATACTTTTTTCGACTGCATTTTGAATCTTTCCCACTTACCTCAGTAAGAGGGATAACCACAATTTGTAATTATAAAGTCGAAGTCTTCAAATTTCCGGGTGGGTGGGCACACATTTGGCATTCCCACAAGCGGGCAATCCACAAAACAAACGACAATGATGAAGTACAAGCGGCAGCAGCAGCAGCACTTACAGTTGTAAGCACTTCCAGCCCGTGAACTTTCTAGGTTAGCAGCGTACTGATTTACCGCAGAAGCAGCAGCAACAACAGCAAACGACGTGCGCAAGTTAAACGCATGGGAATTTAAGGATAAAGCAGGAAAAATAAAAAGTAAAAATTGTTATAAAGTTGAGCGGTAAATGTTGTAAACAAACAACAGCGAAATGCATAAAATAAATAAAATAGAAATAAAAATAAATTTGATGAATTTAAAAAATGTAATTTTCCCCATAATCCTTTCACTACACTGCGCTCACCGCTTACAGCCTCCGTGGCAGCGTAGTCCTGCGAGTGCATAAGCCTTGTTGACACGACTGTCGAGACTTTTACCTCAACAATTTGTGACGAGAGTGGAAACAACAACAACCGCTGCTACTACGTCACTAGTACAGCCAAGCAGCGGAAACGGCGCTCGTTGTAGCGCTCGAAACACAAACGCATCCACACAGAGGGGCGGGCGCACACACAACCCCACACTTAAGCGTACTTTTGAAGGATATTTGAAAATGAAAGAGCAAAAGTAATCATAAAGTGATGGAAATTCAATTTACACAATATTAAATATGGCAAAAGGTGGTAACCAAACAACACTCACACAAACTCACAAACAGAAACACACACAAACAAACACATGCCTATCCATGGACCCATGTACTGGCGGAAAGGAAAGGAAATTTGTAGCGTGAATTGGAAATTCCTTCAGAGAGGTACAGGCACAGGCCTTTTAGTGTGGTATTTTGTGGTTTATTATTATGCAGATTAACTGAAGTTGGCTCTCTCAAACCCACATAAACACTCTCATACCTGCTACACCCACGTACGCCACACAGCGCAGCCCTGCTCGTGTTTATAAGAGTTTGCCCCCCTCATATGCAAATGCGTCGTTGATGAAAAAAGCACGCAGGATTTTTATGGCTTTTCTCTGTATTTTATGCCGTTCAATGGAACTGCGTCGCTCTCGCAGCAGCCGCCTAAATGGAATTTCGAATTGCCCTGCACTCAGTCGCTTATAACGAAATGTCACGTTTTATTTGTGTTTGTTTGCATTTCTGTTGTGCGTGAAGTTAATTCCAATTCTGCGCTGGCAGTGGTGCGTAGGCAGACGCATTTGTGTGCGTGTCGCCAAAGGAGGAAAAAATATGGTTCAATATGGTGGCGCGTGTGACCGTGCATTGGCGCTCTTGTTAAATTTTCTAATCAAATTATACCCTTCGAAAAGGGTCATTATTGGGGTTAAAACTTTTTGACATTTTTTCCAGGACTCAAATTTAAATAGGATCATTTCTTCTTAGCAGTCCTCTGGTTAATTCGTTTGCCCTCAGAAACCAACTAGTTTATAGCAAATGCAGAGTACCCGGAGACCTGTGATCTATTACTCTGAGGGTAGTTTGTGGGAAGATGATTTTTCTTATTTATCTAACATAAAGTTGAATACAGTGTCTGAAAGTTTGAAAGAGCATCCTTGCATTTGCCAGGCTAAAGGAAAGATGAGATACCTGGCAGATGATTGGGGAAACACAAAAGGCAAGATGAAAAAATTATGGTGAATAATCCAACACCTGATTAGAGGGTATTTTATTGAGCTACTGTGAGCCCTTGTCATATCAATCGAGTAAACCACCTCCTCAACCGCCTCTCCTAAGCCAAACTAACTAACTGGAAGGAACAAAAAATATCAAACGGATGTTAGTGGAAAGGTGTTTCTTTGATTATAGCAGATCCTTGCTTCAATATAACTGCTGAATTTAAATTATAAGTTTGTGAAGAAACTTATAATGCACTTAATTATGGACTCTTTGGGAGATATACCAAATAAGAAGTTATGCCCCATCAACTGCTTCATTAAAAGCTGCAAATGGCTGGACCTTTGAAAGCGTTTGGGACTCATGCTGAATCATAAGCAGTAAATGATGCCCTTCTGGTGGCCGCTATACCTACCTACCTACCTATAATGTACCTTTTGGTGTTTCCCACACTCACTTTTTTAGTGTGGAAAACACCAAAAGATTGACCGCTTGTGATATTGTATTATATTATATTATGAAGGTTTAGTTGATTCCAAACAGCTTTGTCAATTAATGTCCGCAAATATATTTAATTAAAACAAAGAAGAAAACATGAAAGAATATTTATTGTTCAAACTTCCGCCAGCTCTGCTAGAAATCAATTGATCCTCTCATTCTTGCTTTATACTTATTTGGCTTCCAACCACTTTCATACCCCTGAGTTGTACAACCGGTTGCACAAACCACACACGATTTTAAGGTCGAATGAACTACATTTCAAATGGCATGAGTTCCCAGAAGGACTTAATATAAAGGACTTAATATAGAGGACTTAATATAAAGGACTTAATATAAAGGACTTAATATAAAGGACTTAATATAAAGGACTTAATATAAAGGACTTAATGTAATTCTGAAAGTAATGAGTCTGATAATGAAAACTCAAGTTGGCATAGGTCTGATCGGACTTAAAATATTCCTTTTCGCTTGTCTAGAGTAACCACGGAGCACAGCTTGCAAATTATTAACCTAATTTTAAATCAACGTATTCGGTAATATTCTCCGGTAATGTTCTATGCAGTTTCCTTCTTTGGGAACCATGTCTGACACTTGAAGAGGGTCAACTCTTAAATCACGTTTTCATATATTTCTAAAGACTCTTCAATAGTTATAAATCGCTTGCCATGCAACTTATCCTTCATATTTGGAACCAAAAAGACTCATGGTGGCAGGTCAGGGGAACATGGGGGATTCTGGTACCATTCTACTTTCTCCTCAGTTAGAAATAATCTATGTAAAGATGATGATATGGATGCTAAGGAAGGAAAATATGACATTATTTTTTCTTCCCACATTCTTCAGTAATTCAGAGGACTCCCAACTTTTCAATAATGATTATTTATACCAACTTGGATGTATCAGGAACCATCAAATCGGTATGTCTTTTGGACGGAAAGGCAGCTTAAACTCTATACACGGATCCACACGGATCGTTGCTTGAATTATACGCCGACTATAAAATCACAAACTTCTTTAAAGAGACAGATAAATTTGTTGACAGATTTGTAGGAGTCAATCCAAAATTAGTTTCTAACTCGTGTAATTGTAACTCGTGTAACTCGTTCACTCCGTTCCAGTCACGTGAGTGGAACTTTTCAGCACATTATAAAAAGCATGTTAAATAGAACGCCTCTTAAAAGTCTTGGAGTTCCATCATGGGAGAAATCTCCACAAAAATTAATGTTGAACTCATGAAGAAGGATTTTTCTTTTATCTCTGATTTATTTATCGTCTGAATATTATCAAAATTTTATGTTGCCACCACTCTAAAAGGTGTTATAAACCAAAATTGCTAAGACCCTGCAGCAAATCGTAAAATATTCCACTCAGTTGCTGGAGGAACAACAAGTTAATATCCTTTCAACGCCCTCCGTAGGAAGACACACACCACAGGCACATGTCAAGCAATTAATGACAGGAAATTACTCAATTCATATGTGCTACGAGAGCTGCTTTCCTTCAAATGGAATAAAAATCGATTTTGCATTATTGTGCCAGCATGTGTGCTATTTTAAGGACGCCACTTGCCGACTTAAGTGAAATGCTAATTCGCTGTTCATTTATTATCATTCATTTTTTCACTCTCACTGAGCCACCTTGCAAGATAACCCAAGCAGGCATCTCGTTAGCAGCCCCGCAGTTAATGTTCGATGGAAGTCACGTGTGAGTAACCGATTCGGAGGGGGACGCATGCTATGCAAATGCTGCAGGCTGCAAAATACTGCTGCCAACAATATCGAGGACTACACACACACACACACACACACACACACACACACACACACACACACAGACACATGCTCATGCACCGTTGCCATTTGAGTTATCCTTTTTCATAGCTCGCCATGTTGCTATGTGAGAGACTCGCAGCAGCTGCCATTGCAGCTTGGAAGCAAATTGATGGATGCGTTCTTTCACAGTAACTGGAGGCATGCAGGTGTCGAGCTCACAATTTTTATTTCACTTGTGTAAAGATTTTTATGCCATGAAAGAAAAGTTTCAATTAAAATGCACGAAGGAGGTGCTGCGAAATTAGGTCGTATAACGTGAAGCGTGGTTGATTGCATTAAATTGCCAATCGGAAAATTTCCAATATTGATTGATGCCTTGTGAGAAGGCGCTACGGTGAAGAAAAATCACTTTACTGTGAGAAGGAAAGTAAAGCAATTGAGTTGAGGGCAAAGTTTATGTAATTTAAAGCCGATTAGAAACTGAGGCAGCCTCGGGTGAACGTAAGTTGCACACAATTACCGACCTTGTCTCGGCACAGAAATTAGTACCAAGACCATAAGACGGCTGTGTAAGATTGTGGCAGCTGCTTTAATGGGCTCATAAACAAGAAGCAAGTTCGCGAGACACATCCTTATACAACACTCTAGCTTGATAATCCAGTATGGGGCCCAAGGAGTTTATGAATATACAAGTTTATCAAGGAAACTTCCGATAAAAAATTAAAGCTCCTGTAGTGAGTTCCTTTTCATTGTAGAATTCTGCCTCAAAATTTGGTTTGCGAAACATAGACTAAGAATAGAAATAGTTTAATTCCCTGATATTAACAAGGTTTCACAATTTGTTCCCTGGTAGCCAACTAACAACAACAGATCAGGGACTAAACACAGCCCGATGAAAGAATGAATAGCAATGAGGTTGATTAAAAAGTTGTATGAAGAATTAGCGGAATGTACACTGCGGAGTTCTTCATAATAGAAGCAAAGCCAATTGTATCCTGTCAGCAACTTCGTTAAATCAAAATGAATGTACAATGAAAATATTAAAAAAGCATCCAACCAAGAATTCTGTATCAAAACGAATAAATACCCGCAACAAGAATAAATGCCAACCACGTTTTGTTCGTATTTCTATTGGCTCCTTGTGCCTTGTTGCCTAGGCCAGCATTAGTTGGCAAGTATTCCCCAATGACGTCAAAGCAACTAGACTAAGCTTCTGTTTACTATAAGAGATTTGCTTGGTTAAAGTTCCCAAAAAAATTGCCGCACAAAAAAAGCAATATAAAAAAGTGGACACTGCGCCGCTTCTAGTACAATGGCAATATCCTGATAAGGATAGTGAAATTTATGGCGAACAGTGGACGTGCTGAATATTGGCACACACTTCCAGCTGCAATATTCTGTGTGACTGTGAACACAATGTACGTGGGTATTGCTCAAAACAAATACGCATGTGCCTTGTACAAGGAGCATGCTCAACATCCCAGCAGGAATTTTGATTACTCGCGCAATATCAAATAAGGTAATTTTGTGTCTTAATAGAAAGTTCGAAGGATATTCTTTGATTGGAATACTGAATGTGTCACAAATAAAGCATCAGTAATCACAGACACTGTTGACAAGAATGGCGAAGTTAGTCTAAAAGACTATTACAAAGCTGTGATGCCAATGGGCTCTTTTACAAGACTACTCCGCAATGCGGCGCTATTTTGCCTGACTGAGTGCAATTGCATCTACACTTCAACCACTTCAGCGTCATACAATTTTGCGTGCAAGTACAAAGGACTATTTTTCAATCATCATTCAATTAGTATGTCCGCTACTGAATCAGATTTATTTGCTCACTCAAGTTCACGTAACATTTTAAGCTGTCTTTTCTTGATATCCCCCAAAATAATTCCATGTTGATCATAGTTGGAGTCCAAGAAATCACGAAAAGCCCCAATCTCAGCTTTCTTCAAATTACAAAATATTTCACAGTGAGACTTGAAAATCTCACTTTACCCCAGCTCTAATCGAAGCAGTTGCTAATCATCGCTTAAGATTTCGATTACTCTATCCTATTACACGTATAGAAAATTATATATCATTGGAATCATGTCGCTTTTTCTGCCAATATATATTAAAATTGTATGTAGAAGGTTCCCGTCTACACTACTCACAATCCATTAAGTAATCCAGCGCTAATCCTTGAAATCTATGACATAAGTTCGTACCACAAAACACACCGACTACTGCCATCACCAAAAGTCACATTTTTCTGCTGGGGGTGTCCAAAAATACATGCCTCCAAGCACATGCATACGTCACTGGTGCTGGTACGTGTTTAGTTATCACTTTTTGCCGATTTTTGCGAGGGTGGCACTGCTGACTTTTGCCAGTAACCAATCCCTTTGATCTGCGCACAGTCGACTATAAAGCACAAATCACGACAGTGACAAGAAGCTATTTTGTTCCGCACTTCCGCATGTGCGTGTGTGTGTGTGTGGTGGGCACCGAATCCGGCAGCCACACACCGTACACAGTCGCCTCTCCACTGCCAATTAATCAATTCTCTGCCGCTGTGTGTGGCAAAAGAAGGCTTTGAAAATGCCGCTCATCAATTTAATGTTTCAACGCTGCAGATCCCTGACATTGTTTGATGTGCATGCATGCGTGTACTCGTATCCGTGTGCGCAGATAACAGTGCGTCAGATTGTCTGATGGGGAGGGACCAAAGGAAAACATTCGTAAAAATTGGACAAAAAACTTAGAACAGGACTTTCGTAAGTCTTTCAAAAGTACTCGTCATTATTCTAGTAGCAAGTTGCTAATATATTTTTACCTCAAAAAGGATAATAGACCCTAAGACTCCAAGCCACTGAACAAGTTAGAAACACAATAAGGAAATAGTGAAAATTATGTGGAAATATTCAGTAGAGAGGAATATGCTGGAAACCCATGTTTTCAATTAAACAAGGATGTGCAATAGAATAGGAATAAAACAAGGCCGAATACAATAGAATAGAAGAGAGCAGACAAGGACTCAAATTGCACATAATTAGCTTAGTGACCCCCACAAGTTGAAGCAAAAATAGTCTATCAGAGCAAATTCGAGAGAATATAATGTATATGTCCCATCCTCGGGACTTTCCGCTCTTTGAGCTTTTTCTGTTATAATTGAAAAAACTTACAATTCATGGAAATTCAAATTCAAAACGTATCTTTATTGTAAATGTGTTATCCTGATCCACAAGCACACATAAAATCATATTGGTCTTCACTGGTCATAAAAAGGATAATTTGTGTCCTCTTTTTCTACTCATACCTACATTCCACTCATGAAGGTATTACCAACTTATTCAAAAGTCAATTGAATCCAAGGCAGTTAAATCGAAGTTGCTGATGAAATGTCGTACCTCACTACTGAACATTGGACCCCACAAGGTCTCACTTTGCTGGGTTCCCGGACATAGCAATGTAGAAGGGAATGAGTTAGCGGACGAGATGGCCAGAAGGGGCTCTGAAATGGACATTAACGAAGCAGATACCTCAATACAAATCCCGATGTGTGAACTGTTTAGGAACTTAGATGAACTCACTATTGCAGTGACAAATAACTTATGGACTAATCGTGACGACTGTGAAGTTGAACTGTGAAGACATGAAGAGAACGAAGATTCTCTTAGGGCTCAACAAACCTGCAGTAAAGGTGCTTAAGGGGGTCATTACCGGGCATTGTGCTATCGCACCAATGCTTCAACATTGGCGTATGCCGTCGAGCGGGCTATGTAGGAGTTGCCATGATGAAGAAGCGACAGAGTCGATTCATTACTTTTTATGTCAATGTCCAAGACTACAGTTGAAACGACTTCAATGTTTGGGGTCACGCTTCTTCACAAGCTTGACAGAGATAACGAAGGTGGATTTATCGGATCTTCTCACTCTCATCTGGAAAACCAAATGGTTTAATAGGGATTAGGTTATGTTAGGTTAGGTAGGAGTGGCCGCCTAGTTTGCCAAAAGCACACTTGAGCACACCTAGTGGACCATTGTGATACCACGGTGTGGACGGTGTGAGGGTAAGGACGAGTATGCCTCCTCCTGTCATTTTTTGAAGGCAGTCACAATGGACATAGATGTCTCCGAGTGGAAGTGCGGATACTTTGTATCCGCACACGCCTTCCCAACCTAACCTCAACTAATCAAAAATCGCAATCGAAGTATGAAAACAAACAAAGCACGTCATATGGCAGAATCTGCACATCTACTCGATATATATGCAAATATAATGCTTATCCGTATATGTGTGTGTTTGTGCGTGTACGTGTGGGTATGTAAAAGTGTCAAATCAGTGCTTCTATGGTAGCTGTACGCTGTTAGGCTTCCTGTGAATACTTGTTTTGAGTGGTGTGCTGGGGGAGTGGGTGATAAAATCACACCCCTGCAAAACCCTGTGTTGTTGCTGTAATTATATCTGCTATTAAGCTCCCAACCTGGATTGTTTTGGGCACCTCTGCTATCAAACTTTTCTAATCTCCACTAAACATGTTTAGCTTCAATGTGTTTAACTCATAATACAGAGGAAAATGGATGTATCGGGATTATTTCGATAAGAAAATAGATATATACAAGTATAACAGAGAAGCTTCATTCCTCCCTTTCATATCGCCTTGGTCCTACTCACAAGCTCTGTATTCAAATCTAAATTACTGAATTATACTAATTAATATCATTGCATAAACTGCGAGGATTAAAAACCCCTCAGCCTGTTAGATTAACACTTTTGTGTGGGTGTAATCGTATGAGTGCATGGTTTTGTCTGTGTTTTTAAGTACACATCCGCGGCATTCATGGTTTTGTATCCTTTTGTTTCGGGCGATGATGTGGCTGAGGTCCTGTTCTGGGCTCAACCGACAACGAGCAAGTTAGCTAACAAATGGCTTCGTTTCGAGGCAATTGTTATGATTTGACACAGCACGCAGCAAGGAGAGACTTGATGTATAGGTGCACAGGACATGTGAGCAAGTTGACGTGCGTTATCTACAACAGGCACTTTAAACTTTTTTACACTTCTTTATGGCTTAATCCATGCGACATTTGTTACCCTTTCCCTTGTTTGCTTTTAAGTGAATTTATTTTGTTTTGTAAATTATTGCCGAGCAGCTTCTTCCTTCCCCACATGTTGTTGTTGTTGTTGTTGTTGTTGTTGTTGTTGTTGTTGTATGTCAACTATGAAAAATTGCACTCTTCTCTGAACATTATTTACGCGTATATTTTATTTTTGGATGTGCTAAGTTTGTACAAATGATAGGAAACCTTTTAAAACATTCAGTTAATGGGATCATTAAGGATTATACAAATATTTTATAACTAAAGAGCTTCATTTCAGTGGAAAAACAAACAATTCGGGGAAATAGTAAATGACAGTCCTTTAAATGAATGGATGAATGAAGAAGGGTATTAAAGTCATAGCGATATGCTTATGCCTGTCTTACCGTCTTGTTCAGGGATTGGCTTTCTTAGAAGTTGAGAATTCTGGCTCGACGAAATCTGAGAGCAGTGAAGTTCATGGACTTGAGAAGTTGGAATTAGTACTTGAATCATGGTTAGAATACGTCTCTGGAATGGACAAACTAGATGAAAGATGTTACTAATAGTTTCATCTACTGGAGAAAGTCAGTTATTTACATGCCGGGATATCTAAAGAAACATTATCTAATAGGTAGGCATTGTAAGGACAAAAATTTATAGTGAAATTTTGTCCCACACTCCAGGTGACAGAGACCCTACTCAACTATACCCACACATACATCACGAATAGTAAAACCCGAACAATTGCATCAAAGAACCGCCCACAATACAAATCGAAGCAACAAAGAAACTACGTTGGGAATTTAACGAGAAACTGCTGACGATGCAACCAATTAGCGCAGCAGTGGCGGGAGCCCAGTCTAACCAGCAGCATATTATACCAGTTGGAATAATTAATACTGAACTACGATTACAACAAAAGCAACCACACGCAAGTGGACTGGGGGTACCATATTTTTACTTTTATAGGAGCTGTCAAGATATCGCAGAAGATGAAATCGTCCTGTGTGGATGCATGGCTCAATACAGTAAACGGCTTTCCGCTCTTGGATTCGCTTTTCTTGGCAGCTAAAGAGGTTTCTCGACTGAAGCTAAAGAATCCAAATCCAGAGGATGTTTTAAATACTATGTAAAGGTGTAGAGGAAAAGCTCCAGTGGTGCCACCATGGACCTGGGAAACATAATATGAGGAGTTGAACAGAAGTTCCCGAAGATAATTGCCAATGGAGGAGAATTGTTATGCAAGACAAAAATGTTTATAGACCAACAAACTACTGACAGAAATAGGTATCACAGTCAGTTTTAATGTGGATCTTTATGCTTTCGTCACAAATCGAGAATTCGGGTATTATTCCCATGATTGTTAGTTCCTAACTTTTAGGATTTAAAGAGAAAAATACTTCATTATGTCGTCACAGCCGCTAAGATAAAACAAATTGTAAATGGGAAACTCCCACTTTGCGTAATCGGCATGTTGTCGATCTTATTCAAAAATCAAGCTTGTGAATGGAATTGTAAGGATTTTGAGGACGGCATGGAAGGAACTGTAAACCCAACTGAAACAGTCCAATGACTTCAAACAGCAACTGCGAGTTGTCTCAGGCATGTCCTCAAAAGTGCCTATAACACGATTAATGACTCAGTGCGCAAAATAGCGATTCTTCAGCACCTGTTGTGATCACTACAAATCGTTAAAGTGATTCCACAAAAAATCAGTTCGAGTATCAGGTGTCTGTATAGATGGTCTATGCCAGTCAGGTGTTAAGAACCTTCTTCGCTTTGTAAAAGGCTCAGGGTGGTTCAATCTGGAGGGGGAAGCGTAGCCATGCCTCGCATCCGCGGCTCACAACGGACCCAACTGGTGGTCTAAGTGGCATCACTGGTTATTGGTGATGCGGCTGCCCTACCTAACTACCAATCATGTCTCTGGAGTGCCCTTCATTCACTGCAATTCTGTGGTCAGCTTTATTTTCAAATAGGTAGGGACGAATGACACCACCACTCCAACACCCACATCAAGCAGTCACTCTCTGAATATACTCGTACCCTGGCATATCTAAGGCGATGTGGTTATTTTCTTATCCACAAATTCTACAGATTTTCTCTTTGATATATTGTTTGAAATGAAAGCGAGCTTGGTCCTGATTATTGACTGTATTAGGTAGGTAGGTAGGTAGGAGTGGCAGCCTTCTACGCAAAAGCACACTTAAGCACGTACAATGGCTCGTTGTGGTACCATACTAAGACGACGCGACTCCCCCGTCTAGTTTTGGGAACCACAGTGATTCCGCAATGAACCTGGCTATGTCCAGAATGTTGATGGAAGATAGTTCAGTTAAGGTAGTGAAGAAAGGTGAGCCTAGGAATTTTAATCTTCGCCTGGCCAGAGCTGGGCACTGACACATGAGATTAAGTACTGTTTCTTCCTCCTCCTCAGAGCCACAACTGCGACAGAAGTTTTTATGGGGCAGTGCTTGTCTTTCAGCATGTCTATCGATCAGACAGTGTCCCGTGAGCACATTTATTGTAGTCCTGATGGAGTTGACTGTATTACAAAAAGATACTTCATTAGGGTAAGCATGCTAGATTCACAGTCAGAGGGTCGCAGGTTCAGATCCTGCCCCCGGACTTGGTTGCAAAGATGCTGTTTTATTAAAAATCGTTTCTCTTCCAGTCGAAGACCTCAGTCGCTAGTCGCTAGGTGTAAAATATAAAAAAATTAAGAATACCTCAATATTATCATAGGCGGGAGTTTAAGGTGAGGACCTACATGAACAGTTAACGAACCAGCAAAGCTATAAGATGTGTTTGGCCAGGATCAGTCCTTTTTTGATCTGTACGCTATCATTCCAACACTTCGGAAAGATTTAAAACGTTGAAATTGTGGCGTGGTGTACTTTCTGAATCCTTGAAAGTTGTTAGGAAAATGTTGTATTAGAATTCTATCTGTTATTTTTTCCCATATTTTAGTTAATTTCATCGATTTACTTTTTGCTGTTGTATTTAAGTTGTTGGTTCATATTTTAGATTACGTCAGACTCGTTTAATTGCTCAATTATTCCACAAATGCCTTGAGTCAACATTAAACACTTGTGCACTTGAGATTGAGATAACTTGGTGAAATGCTTGCAGCACCCTCCACGAGCAATTACAAAAACCTTGCCAGCTTTCCATTTAAATATTTCAATTTACCGTCAGCCCACGCAATAAAATTGCAAATGTCCTGCGGCGCCAGGTTGCGTTTGAAAAAACAATCTCCCACTAAATACCCGCTTCAACAGTCGAGAGTAGCGGCTGCTGCGGGCTAACACACTTTTAGGCGCCTTAGGACGCATCCTGCGCCCGGACTTTTGTATAGCCATGCCAGCAAAGGTGTTGATTTCTCACAAAGAAGAGCACAAATTTATGCTGGAAGTCGTATCCTTTTGGCCGTTTTACGTATCTTTTCATTTCTACCTTTTCGAACGCCTGAATGCGTTTCTTCGTTTCATCTAATTTCCGTTTGGAGAATTTATTTATGTATTTATATTGGGTGAAGTGTAAACAGGCCTGATGTCATCGGTTCAGGCTCAAGTTTAAACACAAGAAGTCGGTTTGACCTTGCAGGGAAGCAGCAACAAGAAAAAATCTCCCATATAAATCGAAACGGAAAGAATTACTTAGTGTGTGCGGGGAGTGTGCGGGGCAGAGGGTGAGCACGCTCAAAGTTCCCAAAAGACACAAAAAGTTCTGCTCCTCCTGAAGTGATATAAACCGAATAGTTACTTGGAATTGCAGAAGTATCTCCAGTCGTGTGTGTGTGCCTGTGTGTGTGCTGTGTATGCGTGCGTGTGTGGGTGTGTCAATAAAAATGGTTGTGGGAAAAGTTAAGAAAACTAATAAATCTTACATAAACTCTTGTTTAGTTTATTGAAATGTCAGTCCACACACACACACACACACACACACACACACACACACACACACACACACACACACAACCGCGCCCGCACGCAGCTTCTTTTGCGAGTTCATCAGTTTCCGCACACTTCAACTCGTGTTAAGACTGCGAAGCAAAAACTAATTTATTATCGAGAAACGTCGCTTTAATGCACGCACCACTGCTGCAAGAGTAGTTTTCCTTCTCTGACATTTGTTTCCCCACCAATCATCCGCCTCTGTGATTATTTATCTGTTTGCCAGCCACAAATTTATTGTATGCATACAATTCGCCTCTCCTGGTAATGTGCCTCCCTCTGTGTCTGTGTGCGTATTTGCAAATCATGATTAAGGATACGCGTGTGGGTGTGTGTGTGTGTGTGTGTGGCGGATAAACCGCACTCATTGCGCAAATATTTTGTTGCGTTTATTTGAGTTTCTTTGATGGCAACTTCGGTGGATTTTCGTTTTACCCGTATCAAAGGATTCAATCTGTCAGAAAATCCTTATTTGTTGTTGATTTTGTTCAATGAAAATTGTGTTACTGTGTAGCACAGAAGCTAAAAAGGAGTATAAAAGCACACTTACTCTATGGTAACATTTGTTGGCACCTAAAAGGAAGAGCATCTTCTCATATATACATATACCCAGATCTGTAAGACTGACTAGCGAACACTTGTAATCACACTAGGTTAGGTTAGGTTAACGTGGCAGACGGTCTAAGGACCAGCTCACTCAGACGACTATGGGTCCATTGTGATACCACCGCGTAACAACGCTTCTAGCCAGAGCGGGGCAACTACAGAAGATATGCTCACACTAATCAATTTTAATGAGACATGAATGACAAAAGGTTTGAATGGTTTTTGAGGTAGATCAATGTTATATCATAAGGACAAAATCACACACAAGGTCGAGCCTACTTTGCATATATGCTACTCTAGAGAACTTGTTTTATATGACACCATCTTCGATCGTCACATTTGATGATATAATCACCACAGTTGTTACGCTTCCCGTAGTAGGCTTTCTATGTAAAGCATGTGCTAAATATACAGGGCCATCCAACTTCTGTTAAGAATGTGTTTTTTGAATAGACCACACATTCTTTTAATTCTCATTAAGAGTTTATAACTAAGTGCTTCGAGTCGATAAAGAAAAAGCAATAGAATGAAACATTACGAGAGGGAGGGTGGGAGTTCCACATCTGTGCTATGCTCTTGCAAGCATAGGAAGTTCAACATGTTCACTTACACACACACAGACAAAAATTATCAACTTCCTGTTCATCAACTTCCTGTGTATTCATTTGAAACGATAATTTAGTTCTTCAATTGGGAAAACAGCATCATTGAACTGATCTCCCAGGTCACATTTCATCTTTCGAAGCGATGTTGCCAAATTTCGCATACTTTTCAAATTTTTCGACCTGTATGACGGTCAAAACTAGGCGGAAACTATTCTATAAGTATGCCAATTACTGACACAAACGCATCCTTTGCATGACCCCACAAATGGAAGTGTAACGATATCAAATCACAGAATGTTGATGTCCAATTGAAGTCATCCAACCTTGAAAATAAACGTCCTAACAATCATTGCTATGTGGCATGTAATCCTGTTCTGTGCAAACCACATGTATTTTATATCAATGTAGGAAAAGGCAAGCTGTTCAACCAACTTATGATTGATAAGGCACACCTTAGACACAAGTACTGTGTTGGCGGAAGGGTATCAAAGAGTCTGCTAGGGAGATACCAGCTAAAAAGATTTGAATCACTCTTCAATCTCTCTAAGAATAATCTTAGAATGATGACACAGGACACTGTGAATTAAACTCACCTATGAAGAAGATGGGGGTCACCTCGGACGGCTCCTCCAGATTCTGTATGGAGGAAGAGGATGGGGGTCAGCTCGGATGGCTCCTGCAGATTCTGTGTGGAGGAAGAGCAAACGTCCTTGCATGTACTGACACAATGTCCGGCTGTAATGCACACCAGCAGGCAATACTTGAGATTCTTCCAAGGCTCTGCTAGTGTAGTGAAATCTCTGTAGTCCAAAAGTCATCATCGCGTTTATCCAGAAGATAGGGTTAAAAGATGCATTTTGAACCTCAGATGGGGGCACAATAGATCCTAAGGTCCGGTGCTTAAATCCCCAACACATAATAATAGGACTAAACACACTTCACTGATATAGTCACTATTTACATATTCAAGTGACGTGCCTCGAGACTCATTTGAGATTAATCCACAACTATTACAATGATAGAGTGAAGATATTCAATACTCGATTCGATAATTGTGTGCTATATCTGGATATAAATTATCCTCTATGCTCACATGTTCATAGATTCACAGGCCAACAATTATGAGGAAAGTTTTGTCAATAGTTCGATCACTGGATTGTGTCCAGTAATTCAAAGACACTTATTTGGTATTTTTGTATAATTCAGTTCAATTTAAAAGCAATTCACTTAAACAATAGTTAAGAAAATATAATTTCCCACTCCGTTTAAGTTGACTCTATCGTCACGACGCATACCATTTTTATTCATGTTGGCAGTTTTCAGGACCATTCCACAAATTCCAGAACCAAGTGAATTGGTGCAGCAATTCTGACTTGTCGTGTAATCCTCAAAGTATGATATAAAGATTTCTTATCACCAAGGAATTATCACAATTAACTTATCACCAACTTATTACTAATGAGCTATCACTACTAATTTATCACTAAGAACTTATCACTAATGCTAAATATACATACAACATCACTAATGTCTCCACACTAATGACTTATCAGAAGACTCATTTATCACTAATGACTTATCACAACTAATTTATCACTAAGAACTTATTACTAATGCTAAATATACATACAACATCACTAATGTCTGCACACTAATGACTTATCAGAAGACTCATTTATCACTAATGACTTATCACTACTAATTTATCACTAATAACTTATCACTAATGATAAATATACATACAACATCACTAATGTCTCCACACTAATGACTTATCAGAAGACTCATTTATCACTAATGGCTTATCACTACTAATTTATCACTAAGAACTTATCACTAATGCTAAATATATGTACATACAACATCACTAATGCCTCTACACTAATGACTTGTCAGAAGACTCATTTATCACTAATGACTTATCACAACTAATTTATCACTAAGAACTTATTACTAATGCTAAATATACATACAACATCACTAATGTCTGCACACTAATGACTTATCAGAAGACTCATTTATCACTAATGACTTATCACTACTAATTTATCACAAATAACTTATCACTAATGATAAATATACATACAACATCACTAATGTCTGCACACTAATGACTTATCAGAAGACTCATTTATCACTAATGACTTATCACTACTAATTTATCACAAATAACTTATCACTAATGATAAATATACATACAACATCACTAATGTCTCCACACTAATGACTTATCAATAGAATATTTGTAACCAATCCTTCGTATTTGTATCCTACCCTGAATGATTGGAATTGCAACTTTCTAAGATTTTGACATTCCCATCCACTGTAAATGTTTCCACTTTAAAAATGCTTCTTTTAAACTTTGAGTGTGCCATGGAAATGGCAAATTTTATGAAATACATAATTTTATTTTAAATAGAAATCATTATTCCAAAAATGGAAACCGATACGACTTGGATCAAATAATATCTAAAAGAGAATTATTTGATCCTGTTTGCAGTACTATTATATGGAAGCTAGTATCCTGGCCGGTGGATGGTGTGTGCTGGGAGTAGTGGCATCATCTGCTAATCTTCTTCTTGTACCTCTGTTGTCAAATTCGGACTGATAATAGGACAGAATGAACAGATATTATATTGTTCTCGTCCTCTCTCGGCACTACTAAATATCTGACTGAAAGGATTATTATGTAGTAAATAAAACTGCGATATAAAAAATCAATTTCGTTTTAATTTTAGCATGTAAGCCTTTTTGTATCCTTGCATTGTGTGAAGAAGCAATTTTAATTTTTATGTGCTGTGGTGAATAGTTCTTTCAATATTTCTCCGAAGCTACACTCAATTTAAAAAAATCGTCCTGAGCAGTGGTGTGGTGGGTACGTAGACACTAAATCCTCCTCACTTTGTTGGGTGCGTTGGTATATTAGAATCCATGGCCTTTGCAGTTGCTCATATTTTATGGGGGACGGATCAAACTTTGATGGCGGCGAGTTACTGTCTTGCGGGCAGGAGCAAGGAGCGGAGGACTCGTATCCTTCGAAATTAAATTAGTGCTCTTTGTGCTTTTAATTGCAGGAATGCAGATCAGTGTGTGTCCTTACTGGCTTTACTTTGTATGGAGAGATTTTCTCACCAAATTCCTCACTTGGAATCTGCGCAGGTGATCGCTAATATGAAGTTGAACAATCATATTCATTCTAAAGGATGTGTTGCTCCTTTTTTCGGTAAGGATTATAGGCGAATTCCCATGCAGCCATTATAGGCTTCGAGGGTGTTATCAAACTGCATATAAATGTGAGGTAGTCGAAGAGTGCGGGGAATTTTCATGAATTTTAATAAGGAGGGAATTTTCGGTGATTATTTTGTTGCCTACTTTTCTGGGTGTGTATTCCGGTGCTTTAATTATGCCCAGTACTGCTCCAGGACGATGTAAGGTTTGAAAACATTTTGCGGCCTACGCAGAAATATTCGGGACCTGGGCAAGATTATTCACTCTAGCGCTTTGACCAGCTAATTGCTATCTCTCAGTCTAAATGCGTTACAGGGAGATATCCAGTGAATGGTGGTAATGCTTACCTTATATATTTAATATATTGGGATGTTGGTCTAATAGTCGCGCAACTATATATATAATATGCAGTCGTTATATATACTCGGCAATCTCGAAAGAGAAAGGCCGAAAGAAAGCAGTATAGTTCAGCTCCTATATTCGTATTTTTTATTCGAAAAATATTGTAAAACAAATTTCTTCATCTAAAACGATTTAAAATAAAGGATTATATAAACCTGATACCAGAGTGATATCTGGGGTGTGATTTAGAACTAACACCAGGCTAATAGTGTCGGTTGATGTGGCGTAAATATAAATTTTCCGTTGCATTGGCTCGCCACGTAGTCAAAAAGCGAAGGAGCAACTCATATCTTAGTGTCCTGGGCGATGGTGGCGTAAGGAAATGTCGGAACAGACAGTTTGTGACGCTTGGCATTGAAATAGAATTATCTCCAGCATATCATTTAAAATATTAAAGGCCATTTGGCGCCATAGATAAGTCACGAGCAACCGTTTTCATAAATACAGAATAGTCAGCTAAGTGTGGCCAGAACATCATATGATTAAAGCATGGTTTCAGTTATAGTTGTACGAGTATATGTTAGAAGGATTTATTTAGTTAGCTTCCTATGTGGCGCCAGTGTGTTGATTTATTAGTAAAAATTACCTTATCTCGGTCCAAAATTTGCATCAGATCTGGCAAAAGTCGACCTCATTAAGCAATTGTTCAAATACAATCGATCCTTATAGCGAGTTCGCAAAAGATGCCAAAGGACTTCATTTTAGAAGAACGTGTTGCGTTGAAATTTATTGGACACTCTCAGCTTAAGTAACAAATTTCGAAGGACAACGTGCTACCTCATCACGCCCATTAACAAATCGCCACCGCCTTTAGTTTAATCTTTAATATCACAAACTCAGCAGCCTCACTCTTCGTTCGTGCTGCGAAATTTGTTGACTTGAAAATATTAAATAAAAATTAAATATTGAATTTAACTTAAAAACAAAATGGATTCAGTGTTTATGTCCTGTCCCTGCATTGAATGTTTTCCATATTCTTCGTGCCTTATTTTCAAAATCTCGGAGTGAGACGAGTAAGGGCCGTGTATGACCGCGTGTCCTTGCACTCTCATTTGGATGTCACTCGAATCCTGGCATAAATCATTTTACTGCCATTTAAGTGTGAATTGCCTCTGCGTCAGTCAGTCATCAATTTGCAATTTATATAATAAAAAGGAAGAAAAAATTCACAAAGGACTCGGAAGGTTTATGCGGCTACACTTGAGCAAACATGTGCCAGTGCTCGTACACCGCAGAGAGCAACGTGGGGTGTGGCAGACAAGAATGTCAGGTCGAAGGTTGCCGCTTTCGAAGAGTAGCGGCAATAAAATATTTTACATATTTATTGGTTTCACTGAATTTATATACAGGGTGATGTCGAACAAGTAAACAGTAACGATAATGCAAGAGTGCATCTGCCTCTTTCTCTTAGTCTTAAAGAGTAAACAGAGGAAAATATTCTTACTCACATTATCTCTGACGTCCTGTGCAAAAGTAAGAAGTTGTAGAGCTCCACGTATTGGCTCATCAATGACAAAGGAATCCTTGTGGTGAACTAAACCAGTCTTATGATATTTGTGACAAGCAGAAGTCGGAAGTGTGGTTTCCTTGAAGATGGTGAACGAATTTGTATATTTTGATGAATGTATAATCCTGATGTGGCTTTGTGACAGAAGTCGGTAGTAGGTATTTCTTATAAACTTATTCTTTCTTAGAGACTGATTTGAACTCAACGCAATTAATTGGCGTGGGTCACAAAAAAGTAGTTGTCATTTTGTGGATTCGTTGCTGATACTAAAAGGAATCATCTAAGACACAACTTATATTAGGGTTAAAATGGGTTAAGTAAAATAGAACTCTACTCCTTGTCCCTTAGGATATCAATCGTAGTTGTATGCATGTTTTTTTGTACTCATCTTCCCTGCTATCCAGCTGTATCCCTGGTCATTTCTGAAGGTAAGTTTCTCTCTCTCTCTCTCTCTCTTTCTCTATTCTACTCTCTCTGTCTCTCTCTTCCTCTACCACTCGTAGTCTCTGAGTATTATAATACAAATCATTATCACGATAAAGCAATGACCCGCAAAGCTCACACGACTGTAAGGGATGATGATGTATAAGACGCCCTGATCTGTCAATAGTGGTGACTACACCACCAGACGTGAGGCTTCATAACAAGCTTCTGGGAGGGTTTATACCGTATCTTTTCGAATACCAACCTTGAACAATATGACGAATCTACCAAGTAAATACCCATGGCACAGCTCCAAGCCTAAAATGAGCGGATCGACAGTATTGGACGAGTGCCCACAGAACTCAGTGGCATCTTTTCTAGTAAAAACTGGCACTGATGCGACAAAATTAGGACTGAAGGTAGGTAGGTAGGTAGGTAGGTAGGAAAAGCGATCGCCAGAGGGGCTCACTTAGGCCAAACATTGACCCTTTGTGATACCGCATGAGACACTAATCCCCAACCCTTTCCTTTGTCGACTAAAATTAACGCACAGCAACAAAAACTGCCTTCCATATGAAAATTTAATATGGGCAAACATTTGTTTACTGTTAACGAGTATTTGGGCTCGGCAAATCCTGTCAGTGTAGAAATTAATGGCATAGACATCACACCTTATTTGGGCCCAGAAAACATTCAACCATATGTAAGAAATTCTCCCAACTCTTCGGTGCAGAGTCTGGAAGACATACTAAAATTGGCAGGACAGTAATTCGTGCTCTCAATACTAAGACTATCTCGAGGAAGCAGTGGAAATATACGGTGACACCGATTTTATGCCTTAAATATGCTTTAGGGCGCATGCTTGGGGAATATGAGAAAGCTCCTGAGTACAAAATGGACTTTAAGTCCTTCTGAATGGGAGTTAAACACCTTTTGTGCACACATTGGAGTGGGAAGTGGAATACATTTGCTTCGAGATCGAACTGTCTAGAGTGATTAACTGCAACCCCAGACTGCAGCCCCATACAATGAGCGTGGGGAGCACATCAATTGAATGCTTGCAAGGATTTTTATATTAAAAACGTGTGCGAATTCATCAGATGAAAGGCCTTCTCACAGGACACTGTAAATTAAACTTACATATGAAGAGGATGGGGATCACCTCAATCGGCTGCTGTAGATTCTGTATGGAGGAAGAGCAGACGTCCTTGCATGTACTGACACAATATCCGGCTGTAATGCACACCCGCAGGAAATACGTGGGATTATTCAAAGGCTCTGCTAGTGATGTGAAACCTCTGCATCAGAACTAAACTAAACCGAACAGACTAGAAACACAGAGAGATATCAAATCGCTCTTGAGCGAAAGACTTGTATTATGCTTGTGGGCAAACTATAGGCAGTCTAAGGTTAAATTCACATAAACTAAGATTATATCATTAGAATAGGCAAGTAAGTATATAGGATATATGCATATACTTGCATCGGTTAAACAGTTCAAACTTGTCATGCCAAATGTTCCCAATCATTCCACAGATCTTTCTAGATATATCATCAATTACGATGTCTTGAATATACAGTCTCTAGTATCTTCAATATACAGTCTAGTATCTTGAATATAGAGTCTAGTATCTTGAATATAGAGTCTGGAACTGAAATCTGCTTGGACGACTTCTTCATAAATCCTCCCCAGATCCTGTACTTCAAGTGTATTTTAGACAGATCTGTCAGAAATACCATTCCATTAACAGTTATTCCAATATGATTTCTTCGATTTTCGAAAGCAATTTTTCAATTCCAAAGCTTTGTTGAAGATCTGAATCCTTAAAGCGCAAACACCCTGTTTCTTTTACCGTATTTATTTAATAAAGAATTTAATTAAATAGTAAAGCAATAAATTTAAAGTGAGATTCAACAAAAAAATGCATTTTGCATGAGACTTAACTTGACACAAGGCAGAATAGAGTGACTTTTTTGCACGAGCCTGCAGTGCGAGTTGAGGCACACTCAACAATGAATGGATTTCAATGTCAAAAATCTCATAAATGTCGTCCCTCACACAAAAGAAAGACAACAACAACAACAACAACAACAACAACAACAACAACAACAACACGAGCATGAGCATCAGCAAGAACACGACCAAGAGCAGCAAAAAGGGCAGTAGATCAGGGTTGCAGCACACTTCAGTGCGAGCGACACTGACAAACGCTTCTATGCAAATCAATCAATAATTGCCCATCAATGCAGACGCCAATGCAGCAGCAGGCGAGCCCGTTAGCTTTCCAGCATGAGCATGTGGGAGTAAACCGATAAGTGTGTATGTGTGTGTGCGAGTACGAGCATGAGTAGGATGATGAGCAACATGCCGCATGCAGCATATGCTGCACACAAAAGATACAAGATTCAAGATGTTGCTGAGTGAAATTTTGCATTTTCCATGCCACGGCCACGGCGGTGCAGCGAAAGGACAGTTTGGAGGCGAACAGCACTGCACTGCAGTGGCAGCCTAATGGGCAGCCTGCCTATGACCCTTGAATCTGGAGCACCACCATCTGCGAGTATGAAAATGCTTGAATTTGTAGTACTTAGTCTGGTAGAGCGGCTTTGATGCTATCTAAAGCGCCACATTAACACGTACAAGCAGGATGAGTGGGAGCCACAAAAGCAGTAGAGAGCTCCCACCCTAAAAGCATAGCAACACACAACCCACGCACACACACACACACACACACACATACAGTCAAAGGCAAGTTGCGAATCCCGCACACAAAGAGTTCAGCTAAACTGCATCGAGCTGAGAGCGCTGTGATCCCGCACTCGCCCCCTCATTAGTGCATCCTCGTATCTGTGTGAGCGTTATCTTTGATATCTTTGACACGGGGCACCAGAGGAGCCGTGCTCTCTGCCTTTGTGTGGCACTTTCCAGCAACTCAGCATTTATTATGCTTCCTTTTAGTCGTTTTACACATTTTTTGCGACTGCCATTCGCCTTTGGCTGATTATGACAGACCTTTGCTTTGCTCGCTTTAACTTTCGCGTATCCTTACTGGGTGCGCGTAAGTGTCAACAACTACGTTTAGCAGAAAATCAAAGCGTTTAACTCTCGCAACTTGACTTTGACTTAATTAAATATCCTGCTACATTTACTTGGTGCAAAAGGTTAAAAACGTGCCGGCATATCTTTCAGATCAGCGCAGCTAAAATTCCACAAAAAAGGTCTGCAAGGTGGCACTTATGGAATTGAAAGAAACTACACACAAAATGTTAACCCTGAATAAGGATAAAGGAACACACACCCACACAAACACACACATGTATATACATGCATGCACAGGTACATAGAACCGCATATCCTCGTCGTCTGAGCTCCTTTGTTGGAACGCTTACAAAGGTTCAGTGTCGTTGGGAAGGCCTGCCTGGCCTTTAACTTGCCAATTCAAACAAGTGGCCGCATTCTTTCTTTCTTTTTTTTTTGTTAATATATTTCCACTTTCCAAGCCCCTCCTTTGCTTCAACACAAATTATTTCCTTTCACGTTTTTTGCGTTACAAAAATGTTTCTTAATTTAATTCTCTTCCCTTACTCTACTTGCAGGTATGCTATTGACAAGAGTCCATCGTAAGTAAAATTGCGCCTTCATTAAATTGTAAATATGTATGTTTTGTAGTTTTGCTTAGGAGGGACGTGCATCCTCCAAAACACGCCAGGTACAATTTCCTTGTCAGGTGATGCAACTTCGATGCTACAACTGACCCGAATATTGTATTTGCCAATCTCGCTCCTGACAAACCCAGCAGCAATTTTCCTCTAAAAAGGACACACACAAACTTGTAAAACTGATGAACTTTTTTGGCTCCTAGACAGTTGTTATTTGACCAGATTAAGGAGCGAATTTGTTGCTCTCCGAAGTTGCATCACCATATTGGGAAATGTGATTAATCCAGGTACTCCTCAACTTTAAAATTCCCCTGAGAATATAAGAAATGTATGCCTTTAATATATGGGAATGTTTCTATTCATGTGACTACGGCAGCTGCTCCTGCGAAGTACACAGAGAGAGACAAATATTCCAAAATGTTATGAAGAGACTTAGACTTAAATAAAGAGATAGAATTGGATTAGGCTGGAGAACCGTCGTAGAAAGTAGTCTCCAAGCACTCAGGCGGTAGATGCTCATTGTAATTTAAGCCCGAAAGTAGTAAGTGGGAGAAGAGGATTTGTGAAATGGAAGGGAAGTTTGAACTTTGAAAACTTCTTTGGCTTTTTTCTGAATCTCAGACTTCTGTCCAGTGATAACAAATGTACATTGTCTATTCCCAATACATACGACCCTAGGTAGGTTGGAAATTAAAGCGCCCACCCGAAAAGGGCGCACTTAGGCCAACATTGACCCTTTGTGATACCGCATGAGACAACAGGTCCCATCCATTTCAAAGGTCCAGCCATTTGGAGCTTTTAATGAAGCAGTTGATGGAGCTAATCTTTTTTTTGAGATATCTCCCAAGGAGTCCAGAAAGTAGTCGCATAGGAAAGTTCGCCTCCTTCTGGACAGCGGTGGACACGTGCACAACAGGTGAGCAATGGACTCTTCCTCCTCCTCGTCCATGCAACTCATGCAGAAGTCGTTAGACGCGATCCCCAGCCTGCACCCGTGTGTGCCTAAAGTCCAGTGTCCCGTTAGGACGCTAATCACGGGACCTATGCTTTGTCTATTTAGAGCCAGTAGGTTGCTTAGAGCGCTTGACATTTATCTCTGGCCAGGTTTGTCTAGCTATTTTACATCCTGAAAATTCAGACCAGCGCCTGCCCGCTGTTCCGAAGGATATTGTTTTTACTAAGAGCTTACATGTGGCAATAGGAATACCGAAGTTCGACCTATCTGGTCCAATCGGTATGGTAGTACCCTCACGCGCAAGTTCATCCGCCTTGCAGTTCCCTGGAATATCTCTGTGACCGGGAACCCAGCACAGATGCAGACGG
This sequence comes from Clusia tigrina, assembly GCA_920105625.2. Classification (NCBI taxonomy): domain Eukaryota; kingdom Metazoa; phylum Arthropoda; class Insecta; order Diptera; family Clusiidae; genus Clusia; species Clusia tigrina. The sequence goes on from OV050031.1 coordinate 208,844,763, forward strand.
GTCTGCTTAGCTATCCCGTCTAAAGATTTGCGGCAGCTCTTGGGGTGATAATAACCGAATCCAGGGAGCCCAAAGCTGCTTGGCTGTCGAACAGAATGCAAATATCAAGTCCAGATACCTTCTTCTTCCTTAGCCAAGACAGTGCTGCCTCTATAGCCGCGACTTCTGCCTGAAAAACACTGCAGTGCGACCCGAATAAGCCCCAAATAATTCTCGCAAAAGCAGGAAAAACGGAGAAAATAGTCTGTGCCATCCTGTTCTTCCTCCAGACAATTGACGCAATTCGGACTCTCGAAGTTCCCTATGGTCGCCATATCATGGCCCCATGGATTGTGCCGTGATTAGCCCAACCGATGATGGAATTTCTTTCCTTCGTAATGTTAGAAGGAAATTTGGACCCCTCTTGTTCAGGCTCTGTAGGAAGCACTTGGTTGTTATGTAGAGAAGTGAATTGCAGCAACGGTTCTTATGAATATTATTCACCCAATTAACAACCCCTGCTATTACCGACAACTGACTCTGGTCCCATTGGGCTACCCGCTGATACAAAGATTACCAGTTCATCAGCTATTTCGTTCCTTCAATCAAGAGACTTAAATGAGAGGTTTACAACGTCCATCATTTTTACGATCCTTATGTTCTGTTCAACCAGTCTTATTAACATAGTGTACGGCTTCGGTGGACCACACTCTCCGTGGTCACCACATTTTCACATGATCCGGTTGTTGTTAAACAAAATTCAACCTCACTCATTCAAACGGAATCAAAAGTCATTCATAAAAAAGATGATGGTCTTTGAAGGAACATGATCTTCATAAGCTTGTAATGTAAGCTTTCTTTAATTTCCTCACAGGACTGATTGCTGAAAATTGGTATACCATGCTAAAAGAAGCATCCTGAAAACACAACTCAAAAATTATTTACTCTTAATGGATGGAAATCCATTTTCTTTGACAGCTGATGAAATCACTGAGTGAGAGCTATATCACTCAGTGATGGCATCAGCTTTCAAAGAAAATACATTTCCATCCTTAAAGATTAGCAGTTGAGCACTCCAATTGACTGAGTGGAGTTAGGTTGTCCACTACTTGGTAATACGATCTCCCTTGAATTTCTACGGCACGGTTTCTTAAGTGAATATGCCTGTTGTCGAAGCATTATCTTCCATTCACCCGATTAATTCATTATTCCCTTAAAAACATGAACGGAGGTACGCAACTAAATGATGACTAACGGAAAAGAGTGGACCATGTCTTTTCCGTTACTCATCATTTACACAAATAGTGAGAACGATTTTGTGAAACATATTCCTGAGCACTCGTCTCGGGTATTTTTCATTGTTTACTAACGGAGAACGTGTCTCTCTATACAATATATCAGTACGGTCCTCTTGATAGGTTTATTCATGGATCGGAAGAAGGCATCCTCCTTCTGTGGTACGCTACTCAGTGCAGTTCGTCTGATTTTAGTAGCGTGAGCTGACTACGAGTGCAATAAATCAAATGTTACTCTGCGTTCTTCAGTACTTTCAACAACACTTCTTCCGAGTATTTGTTGTTTCAGGTTCTAGACCCGATATTTGGAAATGTGTTCAGCATCAGCTGTAAAAAAAATACATTTCCATCCATTAATATTAAATAATTTTGGGAGTTGTGTTTTCAGGATGCTTCTTAAGGACGATATTGCAATATAGCAGTAAAGATCCGCAACTCTGCCTTTGATACTTTTATGTTTGACTTGACCCTTTCCAATGCTCTTAGTAAGAAACCAATGCCCTTGGTAAGAAAAATATCAAAACAAATTTATAAGTCGTCAATTCCTAGGAAGACGATGGGGCGACTGATTGGTGAACGCTAAAGGTCCTCTCTCAACTGCGCCCATTTAGTATTGGATCCAAGCGTTGTAAGGACACTGATTTCGGTGTACTCTGTAAATGAAGAAACAATCCTGCATTTTAGATTGACTATGACGCCAGCCAGCAAGGGATTCAGAGAAATTGTGGCATATCTTCGCAATCTTGTTTCCAACTTTCCTACTGGCATGCTATTTTATGTTATGTTCCGTTTCCTACATTTACGATTCCCGCAGGCCTAGGGAATGTTTTCCGGAGTGTGACCTTTTCCCCCTCTGGGAAAGCGTAATTTAAACTGAAAAAGAAGCTTTCTTCCACAAAATAATATTTTTACAAATTTCGTTTCTTGTCCATTTGAGTAGTTGCCTTGACAAATTTATATAAGGGTTGACTTGTTACCAGATGCACTGCCCATCTATGTACAACTTTGAATTTCTATACTTGCTAATAATGTTATGTTGTTCTGTCAAGGGACACAAAGACTGAGTGTGTGTTTTTTTACTTTTGAACAGTAAAAACTTTTCTTGCCAGGACTCTGCTCTTTGTTGCAGTTGTTTACATTGTTGATTGTTGTTGTTTTGTCACTCCCTTGCTCTTGTTGCCCATCCCTGGCTTAGAACCCCTTCATTGTACACTGAGGAGATATTGTAGCGCTGGGCAACACAGCCAATTTAGGATGGACGAGAGCCTTGAAGTTTAGGTAAGCATGCAAGGAGTAAATTCCATTACGCCCTCACTTGAATTTATTTCACTGCAAGTTGCCGCTTTGAAGCATTTGACGCCAACTCCTCGTATACAGGAACATTTCCATACTCAACTTTGCTATGAAAGTACCAAATGGACGTAAGAAAGTCGAGTTTGGAGTAGTTGAAAATGGTATTCCACAGTTTTGCAAATGGTGGGATCGAGTTGACTGGGATAACCCGGAATGAATTATTCAAGCACTTTACTCTTGGCTCCAGCAGAAGTTCTCAAAATGTTGGGAAAACTTTGCCTGAGCTATTTGCGTTGGTTTCACTGAAGTAGAAGTCACTTGAGAAGACTTGGCAGCCGAAAAGGAGGCAGCAGAGGCGCATTTGAAGTGGGAATAAAATTTTAATTTTGTTTGTTGCTGCTTCTCTGAAGTCTCTGTGGTCAAACGAGGCGATTAGTGTAAGAGGCTTAAATTTTATGAAGTGATTGTTAGAGTTGGTAAATTATTTTTCTTTCCAATTTGATGGCACTCGCATGTTTTGTGTTTTTTTCTTTCTTGCAAAGTATTTTGTGAGCTTGTACTCGTATTTAAGAACTAATTGCTGCAGCACGCAATGTCTTCCAGAGTATCCTTTGCTATGAATCCCACTTTCAATGCTCAAATCTTTTAAGCACTCTGAGCATTTCCTTCTTCTTACTTGACTTTTTTGTGTTGCTTTTGTTGTCACTCTCTTGTCAGTTGTTGTTGTTGTTCTAGTTGTTGTCGCTGTTGTTGTTCTAGTTTTTGTTGTTGTTGTTCTTGTTCTAGTTGTTGTTGTTGTTGGTTGCAGTTCAGGTTGTTGTTCTTGTTTCCTTTTAACTGAAGTTTATGGTGCACATTGATTTCCTTTAACTGCATAGTTCAGCATCGCAAAGCTTCATATCTGGAAATGGAAAGTTCTCTCAAGTTTCCCCAGACTTCCGACGCACCACTCATCCATCTTCTGCCGTTGACTCTTGTTAGCGCAATTATCTGTGCTATCCCTGGCTTCCTGTTCGGAATAAAAGCAATCGAATTTTCTTGTTTAAATTACTCCACGATTTGCTGCAGTTCATTGAATATTTCACTGAAAATCCTTCTCAAGTATGCGAGCAATAATTTTAAATTGAATTTCTGTTTGCTGGCGACGGGGCAGTAACTGAGGGGAAGTTTCTAAAATGCGGTAACTCCTACAGAGAGAGCACTGAAAACTTATCCTATTCCTGTTTCTAATGCCACAAACTTCAATTTATATATTTGTAAACACAGTTGACAGATCGAACAAATGTTCTCGCGTTTGGGTTTCCCGGAAGTTAGTATGAAAGATAGAACAACCATAGGTGGAATTGTGATTTTGTTGTGATGATGTAGAAGATATTTGGTAAGATAAAATGCTGCATTCCAGCCATCGGATCAAAACTAATGAGTTCAAATTCTTAAAAAGAGGAATACAGACCACTTCTAATATCGCTACGTAAATTAGTATTCCCAATAGTTCGATCACTAAATTCTGTCAAGTAATTCAAAACCAATATTTGATGATATGTTATAATGTTCCAGCTTGATACCTCTACTGACTTCCTTCTGGGCTCATTCATAGAGGATAATATGAGTAAATAAGTTTGCAACACTTTGAAAAGAGAGGAAGATGTCTTATTTCTAAGATGATTTTTTGACCAGTGCCTTGGGACTGATTCAAATTAATGAAAAACGGATCTATTACAGCACCAAGGCACATATGAACTCAACAAAACCCATCGCCTATACTTTGTATACCCTTAAAGTAATTTGCTCCTCACAGTCGTACGTCAAAGCACCACGTAAAAACAGCCCTTTAATATGTGTTCGCTTACTCTCACTTACAAGTCCTTAAATTCTTCATACGCCTCCTACACGAAGGTTTGCCTTAGTATGAATAGTAGCGCTAAGCCCCCCAGTTTTTCTATAATTGCACTCTGCATAAGATAGTCAGGCAGTCAAGCCTTCAGACAATTGGAGAAATGTGTGTGATATGGCCTCATGCGCCCCCCCTCACTCCCGACTCAATGGAACCTACTCATATAGAAGGATATATTGAAACCTTAGCAAGAATCTCTTAAGAAAATTACAAATTTGAAATGCCTTCGTTTCTGTTTGATGAGATTTTGATTGCATTGCATACGGTCGTGCTATTGTTTTGCTCTGAATAATTCAATCCTCTCGTTTCCAGCACCCACCGCACTCCTTCGTTGTCAACGCAGAGGCTTTCATAATTGTTCTACTGCGGCCTCTACGCCGCACAATTCCCAATTCAAGGTAAATATCACTCGAAATGTCGGCAAAATTGCTTTTTCGAAGGGAAGAAGATATTCGCGCATAATAAAGTGTGCCAAAAACCAAATAAATACGAGTACAACAGCAACAGCAACAACAACAATAATAACCGCAACAACAACAAACATAACCACAACACCAACAACAACAACAACAACACAAGGCAAAGCATCACAAAGAGGAACTATAAAAGAAAACTGCCAACTACAGGGAAACCATTTAATTTTCATGAAGAATACTTGTAAGGAAAAGGAAGAGCACTCGACACCAAAGGACAATCTGCTTAAAGGAGGCTGCCTGTACAACACGCACACACTCCCACACTTATAGAAATGTCCATGGGCGTGTATGTGTGTGTGTGTGTGTGTGTGTGGGTGGGTGTGTGGTTTCTGTGTGGGAGTTGTTACTCGGCATATTGCTACACTCAAAAAAATTAATTTTCATAAAACCGACAAATCACACAATTCGATGATTTTAATGAAGTGTCCTTTGATACAATGACTTGAGTAGTTCTTTTGTTCATTAATTGGAGTGATTTTTGTATGAAATCTTCCTTCAAAAGGAGGGTTGGGTTTGCCAGTAGCATTTCAATTGAGCACTGCATTTGACTGAGTGGAGTTAGGTTGTCCACTACTTGGTAATACGATCTCCCTTGAATTTCTACGGCCCGGTTTCTTTAGTGAATATGCCTGTTGTCGAAGCATTATCTTCCATTCACCCGATTAATTCATTATTCCCTTAAAAACATGAACGGAGGTACGCAACTAAATGATGACTAACGGAAAAGACTGGACCATGTCTTTTCCGTTACTCATCATTTACACAAATAGTGAGAACGATTTTGTGAAGCATATTCCTGAGCACTCGTCTCGGGTATTTTTCATTGTTTACTAACGGAGAACGTGTCTCTCTATACAATATATCAGTACGGTCCTCTTGATAGGTTTATTCATGGATCGGAAGAAGGCATCCTCATTCTGTGGTACGCCACTCAGTGCAGTTCTACTTATTTTAGTAGCGTGAGCTGACTACGAGTGCAACAAATCAAATGTTACTCTGCGTTCTTCAGTACTTTCAACAACACTTCTTCCGAGTATTTGTTGGGTTCACGTCGTTCTATTCTCGATATTCAGTCCGTTTCGATATTTATTTGAAGTCCAGGCTGTGCTGGACTATTCTAATCTTGTCTATTCTCAATTAGACAAGATTAGTTGTACGAGTATGTCTCCATTTATTCATTTAAGTTATTAAAATCAATTTGCTGCAGTGTATTTGGCACACCAATAGAAGCTCTCCCAATGATCATCTGCTGGCAAAACCAGCTCAGGCTCGACAGGACCTCACGATACACAGTATATTGAAATTATATTTTGACAACCAAACCTCTCTTGCCCTCACCATAGCCCCAATTGCTAAGGTGGAATAGTGAACTTACCATGTCTGAAGCCACACTGATAGGTAGGTAGGTAAGGCGGCCAAATTCAGACCAGCGCCTGCCCGCTGTTCCGAAGGATATTGTTTTTACTAAGAGCTTACATGTGGCAATAGGAATACCGAAGTGCGACCTATCTGGTTCAATCGGTATGGTAGAACCCTCACGAGCAAATTCATCCGCCTTGCAGTTCCCTGGAATATCTCTGTGACCGGGAACCCAGCACAGATGCAGACGGGTCTGCTTAGCTATCTCGTCTAAAGATTTGCGGCAGCTCTTGACGGCTTTTGAGGTGATAAAGCCACACTGATGCGGGACAATCATTTGGTGGACGAAGAGGGTTCAGTATATTATATTGAATTACCAAGGCAGTTGCTAATATGCGATATTGAGGGTCTTAACCCACAGTCCCAGTCCGAATCGTGGCTCTTCCTTTACTAAAGATGGGGCAGAACACAATGACATTATATTTCCTTTCATCTGATCATATCTTTTTACAAGAGCTCTTTTTTGAAACTTTTAATCCCATTGCCAACGGACTTGAAGAGCCGAGAAGAGGGAAATGGTTGTTTGGACCTCATCATAGTAGGGCGGCAGAAGCAATATGTTAGTAAGAAGAAACTCAAAACTTAAATTCCTAAGTCCGATGATTGATTTAATGGAAGTGGAACTTTTGAACATTATTCCTATCACAAGGCATGTCCATTTCCTCCATCTGTATGGAATCACGTTACTTCAACTTGAATTACAAACTGAATTTTACGACTGTTGCTAACCAGGGCATGTTTTGCTCTAGAATGGACCAAAAGAAAGACGTCCGGAAACTATTGTCATACCAGCTGCCATAGACACTGTTCAAAGCATGTTGCAAAAAGAAAACCAGAGAAATATTTATATATGGCACAAGAACAATCCTGCATGATTATTTGACCATCAGAAAGATACGAGTATGTTAGCAATTTAACTGAAGGCCAAAATAGTGTGCCGATTGGATCAAGCAAATCTTTCCAAAAGTCACCCGAGGCACTTCTATATACAACAATACAGAAATATAATAACTGCGAGGAAACAGAAAATAAGTAGCAGTCGGCAAGAAGAGTGATTGAAGGTTTGCAGCGTTAGGACGCTTCCCCACGGATATCAACAAGCACGGACCCGAACACTAAAGGCGTTTCCATGTGGAAGACCCACCAAGTAAAATGTACTGGACTTAAAGCATTGTGAAGTATCTTAATTCTATGGTCATACACACAATATTACCACTTTTCCACTCGAAGATCGTGGTACAGTCAGTACCAAAGGCAGCACTATCATATATTTAGGAATGGCTATTGAAGGCCGACTTGGCACCTTATAAATTCATCCAGTTTCTACTCACACATAAATAATAAAATTTAAGAGTATATCCTAAATAACTACGAAGATAGTGACAGCCCATGATGGTCTGTGGAATCGTCGAAAAGGTGGCTACAGTTCAGGAGCAAAAAAGAGACATTAAAGCGATAGAAACCGTTTTCTCATTTTGTAACACCAATACGTATATCCTTATATATTGCTGTCCATCTAGAACAGAATTTCCTCACTCAAGTTTGTTAATATTGCGATCCTAATAGTACCCAAGGATACATAAATCTCACTGTAAATTACAGGTTTCCCTTTTTCTAGCTTCCTGACCATAGCACAGCCATACTTTTTCAACCACAATCGTTCTAGAATGTGTCTCCCAGTACTAGTCCTGGAGTTAATCACAGCCTTACTATAATTATTTTTACAATATCCAAAAATGTAAGATTTGGCCCTTTATCTGACGGATTTTAACGTTGCACTCCTAACGAGGGATATATAGATATATTTAAGAGTGTTATACACTGCGACCTGAAAGATCTATTGAGATGCCCCTATATATTTGAAAGATGAGGATAGTCTCAGCTTTAAATCTTCTGTCAGCTGATTTTTCGACAGGAATTCATGTATTTTGGAGGAATCAAGATGAGGGATCTTGCTCATATCTAAGATATAATTTCCAAAACACCTGAGTCTATTGTGTGCTAATGGTCCGCAGTCTGTGATCAGGTGCAGTGAGGTTACGTCACTTTCTCCAGAGAATCGGCAGATGGCATCTGAAGATACACCCAACTTGTTCAAATGGTAGTTGAGTCTACAATGTCCGCTTAAAATGCCTGTGATGATTCTTAATTTACTCCGAGGCATATTTATTAACTCCTTAGCTCTTTTAGGATTAAAATCTCCCAGAAGAGCTTAGGACTGTCTTAATCCCGGAAGAGTTTTCCAGGTTTGACTTCTTTTTGCATCTGTATACTTCTTTAGCAGACCTCCAATGGTATTGGATGATAGTCCACAGAAGGGTTCAGGGCCGTTGAACTGAGAGCAGCCTTCCTAGCTAAGCTATCAGCCTTCTCATTTCCCTTCCTAACGAGGGAACTCACTCTTAAATCCTTGGAAAAATATCGCTCTGTAATATTCGCTGTTTCGTTTCACTCCTCTCCCTTCATATTTTGTGACCGTGGTTCCATATATGAAATATCATAGAAAACGAAATATAGAAGAGAGGACAGGAAAAGTGTGTTCTTGCAGAGAATGAACGATGATCATTAAACGAATGTAAAACACATACATTTGTCACTTTTACTGAAGCATGCAGCTTGAGTGAGTCAATTGTCACCTACTTGCTCGTATCTTAATGAACTTTTGTGAATTATGAATGAACTTTTGTGAATTATCAATGAACTTTTCACTAATATTATGTAACTTTTCGTTGAGTGTATGCACTACAATGCAAACACCAAGGCATAGGTTGCCGTTGTGAGGCAAACACGCCCCTTATGGTCTACCTTTTGCGCCTTGTGGGCAGTTGCTGTCTTCAAACAGAGTTGTAAACGAAGGGCTTTAATGCATTCCAATTTATTGATTTAAGATGCAAGCAAGGAGTACGCATATTTGTCACTGATGCTGCACCGAAGCACGGCCCACATTTTGTTTGCTCTACGGTAATCGAGTGGATAGAGTGGAGTTGTCGATATACGAATACGTGTGTGTGTGTGGGTGTGGCTGCCTGTGTGGAAGCTGCTGAAGCATGTTTATTTTGTTCAAATGATTGATGTAAAGCAAATCCATGCCAGGGGTTATATTCAATTTCGCTTAACTTATGCTAGAATCCATGAGTATCCACCAATTCAATACTCCCAGTAGTTCCCGAAACACTATCTCCACTATGTGACACTGCCTACAAAACAAACTGCGTCCTCTCAATACACCGTAAATCAAACTAAATTTTGTTGGTGGATAAATCAAGTATTCGATTTGAAGTTTAAAGCGACACTACCAAAATTAATTTGGTATTTACCTCCCCGCCTGTGTCCTGGAGCACTTCCCTTTGACCGTTTAATTAAAATTCGCTTTCCCCAACACTTCATAAACTTATATTTACCTCATTTATCAGTTCGCACTTTAGAAATTTTCAATTATCCGCAAATGCCAAACTCCGCCAAACTGAAATTCAATTAACGCCTCTCGTTGAGCGCCCTACAATGTGCAATCGCACAAAATGACACGAAATTGATTACGGTATTTTTGCTTTTATTGTTTGTTTTCTTTTTTGTGTACTAAATGTTCATTTCAGTTGGTGTTGTTGTTGTTGTTGTAATTTATCATGATTGTTGTTGCAACTATTTATATGCAATTATCAACGTAGTTGCTCTGTTTGAGGGTTATCTCGCCCAACCACATCTCATTCGCACATACTTAGTAGGCACACCCTGCAGAAAAAATGCAAGCTAGTTCCCAAAACTTTTTGAGTTCTCAGTCTGTTGATGAACTATATAGATCTTGATTCATACTATAGCTCTTACATGGATATCCATCTGGCACCGCAAAGGACTTTTAGGTCTGTATGTGGCCTTAACGGCCGGCCAGTCTAACCTAACCTAACCTTGATGAACTATTTGGTTACCAGCGATAACTTCTTAATATAATAGGCAGTGTCAAAGAGATCGCGGGGAATCGGCATACTCAGAACTGCTAAGGAAGTGGGGAATATTAGTATATACAGTGGCATGCAAATCTCCGAGATACATAATTTTTAACGTTGAATTTGGATAATAAAAGAATGTTTAATGTTTGTATTAACTAGTTAAACAAAATAACCAAGTTATTCACAACTAAAAGCATGGAGACCATAGTTGAAAACCTTTTGCACATTAACTCTATATTGGTTCTTTACTATTTATGCGATACTATTCATATCCGTATTCGTATTCACTTTAAACTGAATTAGTGCTAAAAATTGTGCGGCATGAAACCAGTTTTATTCCGAACTACTTATTGGTGGAACTAACGATGGGGATTATGAACAAGTAATACTTTTATTTCTATCGATCTAGTTTTTCTTGTCAGGCTATGAGATTCACCATACCGACATACCGCAAAGCCAAATTATGATTCCATTCCTGGCTTGGCGTTGACTGTCAACATTTAGTCAACAGTCTTGAATCCATCCTGAACAGCCTAGTCCATTCACGGTGCCTACATCCTTATCACTGCCAATCAATTGCCAATTTGATGTCTGTTTATTCAGAGACTGTTCCATTCCGGACCCACTTAACTCGTAAGGACTATAGGAACAAAAAAATCTTTTATAAGGCAAACACTATATATATATATATATATATATATATATATATATATATATATATATATATATATAGGTTAGGTTAGGTTAACATGGCAGCCGGTCTAAGGACCAGCTCACTCAGACCACCATGGGTCCATTGTGCTACCACCGCGCCACAACGCACCTCCGATTCACTCGTCGAACCATTTCGAAGCCCTAATAAAGCGCAGGATTTGTTTGACCTTCACGCTAGACACCTCTGTAAGAGAGCTAAAAGCGTATTTGCCTAAAGAGCCCGCTCTGCTTCTAGCCAGAGCGGGGCAACTACAGAAGAGATGTTCACACTAAGCAATTTTAATGGGACATGAATGACAAAAGGTTGAATGGTTTTTGATTATATATATAGAGCGTAAGTCATCTTATTTAAGGGATTGCAAAGTATATACATATTTCTTTATATATTATATATACAAACACATATTATATTATATATGTATATATAATATATAAAGAAATATATATATATATATATATATATATATATATATATATATATATATATATATATATACTCTGCAATCCCTTATTAAATAAGTTGACTTGCTTCAACTGAACAATGCACTAAACTAGTTGAGTGAACTAATTGTAAACCAATAGTAGATTATATAAAACTCGCATCAATTCTCACTTCAATACACAACCAACTAGTCCTTTATTAAACTAGTATTAAACCACAAATCAGAAACCAATTTTGTAATAAATCGAACTAAATCCACATGCTCGGTCTATTTGAACCGATTCACTTATACCGGATATAAAATTCCATACAAATTACTCAGATATCCGGACAAGTTGCTCAAAGTTCCAATTCACTGCAGGGACATTTTTGCATAAGCGTTCTCACTCCCACTCACGCAGCCCACATTTGCATATTCGAAATGAAAGTTGACAATGATAGAAATTGTTTTTGTATCTCCAATGAAACAACGGGGAAATAATAAACGCCTGCATGAAATTTATTGACACTGGGGCGCGTTTTGTTGTTGGCTCTTGGTGGGCGGGACGAGATGCATTTTTAAGTGCTATAAAAAGTTTAATTTATTACATAATAAACTGCTGCAAGTAAAAGTAATTGCTGTAATAAGGGCGGGACCGGTGGCCTCAAGCAAAGGATATTAAACACTGACGCAAATATAATCGGATTGGAATCCTGGCTACTTTAAGGTGAATTTAGTTAAAAGGATATGCAGAGCTCTTTCACATATATCCACGTAGTAGATCCACACAAAAACGGATGACGAGCTATTGGATTATCCTTGAACCACAATCAAAATATATGAATGTGAATGAACCGTCAAGCGTGCTCAAATCACCACGTTCCACAAGCTCAAAAAATTATAATTATGATTAAAATTAATTATTCCAACACGACTGCTTTGATTAGATTTCAGGATTCAGAGATCAAAGTGAAAAATTTAGAATATAAATAACGAAATGGAATTTGTTTAACGCAAATAATTGCTTAGCTTCGAGATGACAAATGCAATGAAAACCCAATCTCCTGCCATTAAAATTCTCATCACGAGTCCATTCGAAAGGATATGTTTCAGCTGTTCCTTACATCCTGTATATTGGTCCCTTAATGAACGCCTGCATCGAAGCATTTGCTGTCTGCAATATCCACAGGATTAGTACCAACGTGATCCTAATACGTGGAACGATTTACTACTGTCAAACAAGACGAATTTTCCATAAACGGAAAAAAATGCCAAAGCAGCAAGGATATAAAAGGCTTACAAGAAATGAGAAACACGATAATTTTTTTTAATATTGCAGTTTTATTTACAACATAATTTTAACAGTCCTTTAAGTCCGATCAGTCCGAGAACGAGAACGATAGGTAAATTTTTACCCAATGAGCCAAGTGACGAACACAAGGACGAAAACTGGATGAAGAAGACTCCACTGCTGCGGATGATGTCCTAATAAATCTTATTTTGGATATTATCTGATCCAACTCGTTTCGATATCCATTTCTGGAATAATGATTTCTATTTAAAATAAAATTGTGTATTTCATAAAATTTGCCATTTTCATGGCACACTCAAAGTTTCTACAGAAACGCAGCAAAGTAGAAACACGCACAGTGAATTCACTTTGTGGGGTGTTGAATATCCCAGAGGCATTTTACTGAACTCATTGAAATATTACCAAGGATGTGGAAGAGCTGTTGCTATCCATTGGTGCACAAATAGTTGGTAATAAATCGATGGGTAAAATGAAAGTTTCCCAAGCTGCGTTTTCCTGGTATTTCATCAAACGTCCTCTGGTAATGAAGCACCGTACAATACTGAGCTCATACGACATTGGCGTCGTAGACATGTGAACAAATAATCGCAATGTGCGAAAGAGATAGTTATATGTGCAACTTAACTATGAATCAAAAATAATAGAAACAAAGCTTGCGCAAAGCGGAGTACAACAATTTTTCGTTCTGCGCATCTCCGTCACAGTAGCATGGCTGCAAAGAGAAATGTCAAAAAAATACCTATCCGCATTATGTATTTATTGCTACGGTGACGTCACAGCCCAGCAACGAAATGTCAAACTCAGAAAGAAAAATATAACGGACCTGCGCAATGCATAATCTTCTTCTCTATCATTCTTGAGTATGAATTATCGTCGTTTCTCTGTTGTTGAACATTTTGTATGTGTTTGTTTCTTATCAAATACCTGAAACACCATCTAAAAGCGGTCACTGAAGGAACCGTTATTAATATTATGACGAAATGGTATTTTCGTCATTCACAACTAAACATGAATACACGTTTAATGCTTTTCAAATATTATTAGACATTAATGATGCGTCGTTAGTGATAAACCCCTTGAAAATATGTCATTGGTTACATGGACAGCAAGTCACAAACAGTGAGTCATAAACTACGAGTCATAAACTACGAGTCTTAAACAATGAGTCATAGACAACACGTCATAAACTACGAGTCATAAACAATGAGTCATAAACAACCCGTCATAAACAACACATCATAAACAACACGTCATAAACCACAAGTCATAAACAACACGTCATAAACAACACGTCATAAACAACACCTCATAAACAACACGTCATAAACAACACGTCATAAACAAAACGGCATAAACAACACGTCATAAACAACAAGTCATAAATGCTGCCATATATTTTGCACTAATGCAAATGTGTTAAAATGGCCTCAAAAGCAGCTCAAGTTTAATGGGTGAACTGTTCCAACAGTTCCAGTCTGAGGTGTTCGCAAGAGCTAGTTTAGAGGCAGTGGAAACCTCGAATGTTGATTTGATCTATTAGCTTAATGCCGAGCTAAGAGAGAATATGTTTACGGAGATTACTGCTGCTTTTATGTGATAGTTATAAATAGTTATAAAAATACGCTGGGCAAAATACTCGTTTCTCGAGGCAATGCAAATTAAAAGTTCTCACTTTCCCCATGTAAGAGAATATTTTCCCGCAATGCACTTTTATAGAAATAAATAAATAAAATGGAAATTAGAAAACTTTTCAGCACAATGTCCAAACTAACGAAAGTTAATTCCAAACACTATCTGTATATATATTTACACATACACACATTTATCGTATAATTAACTTCGTGAACGTGGACAAAGGATTTCAGATTTCAAGCACACACGAGTTGGCAGCACGGTTGCTGCTGCTCCAACTGGCTCCCACCAACAAATTGATTCATGAATACCTCCTCAGAGTGGTTGTGGGAAGGGCTGCGGAACTTTGTCAACTTCACTGAGATGTGCTTTTGTTAAATAAATACTTTATTTGCACGTGCTACGGAGAAGTGCCTCCGAATAGTGCAGTTGATATGCTGCATTACGAGTATTATTTCAAGGCTTTTGCCTGCTCTTCCACAGTGACGTACGAAATATTTAGCAGCGGTCACTTTGAAGTGGACAAGTCACTCGAAAGCATTGTTGAGAAGTTATAAACTGCCGGGATAAAAGTTTAATGTGACACTTACGACGTGCGAGAGCAAGGGAAACGGTTTTGCAAAACAGAATCATTGAGGAATAGGAATGGAAGCAAGTTTCATAGGAAAGTAACCTGAAGGAACTGGTTTCCAAGCATATACCGGAGCACAAACGCCCAGTAGATACGAAAACAACCAAATTAATCAGTAAAGAAAGGCCAAGTTGGGTTAGATCGACTACAAGTTAAAAAGAACTACATCCACAGATATAAATGATGAGGATATTGGCCACAGGAACATTTTACAAATTGTTACATTACCCCTAAATATGGGCGTGGAGGTTGATAATTACTCCCAGAATAATCACTGCGTTTCATACTTAAGTTGCCGCTGGCATTGCAGGAAGCCTGAGAACTGGTCCAGCGGAGACACTCAACGTATTGCTACACATCCTCCCTATCGACCTGTACATTAAGAACGTAGCCTGCAACAGTGCGCTAAGGTTAAAAGCGACAAACTGCTGGTCTGAGCGAACGTACGGTCATGGTAAGGTGCTATACACAGTGCCGAGGGAATTAACACAAATGACGACATAGTACTGGACTTCAAAAAGGACTTCAAGGTTAGATTTCCCTCAAGAAAATTGTGGTCGAGAAGGAAACTCCAAATGAAGTACGATATACCCATTTATACGGACGGGTCAAAAATGGACCTTGGCGTGGGGGCGGAGGTCTTCTCCCCGCACGCTAACATTAACTACTGTACACGCCTACCCGATACAGCTACAGTCTTTCAGGCGGAAGTACTCGCGATCAGAGAGGCATGTCGACAGATCACACACCACATTAGAGAAGGGCAGAGGAGCACGGTTGCTATTTTTGTGGACAGCCAGGCTGCCATAAAAGCCCTACAATCAAGCACCATCAACTCCGGACTGGTCAGACAGTGCGGGAGGAACTTGGGGCGCTAGGTCACCATGCTGACATCACAATCATCTGGGTCCCCGGATACAGGAATATAGATGGAAATGAGAAGGCTGATGAATTGGCGCGCCTGTCTCGATCGAACCCATGTGGAACTAGTACCTGTATCCATGAGTGCGATTAAGAGGGGTATCTACATGCACTGTCTTACCTTAGCGGGCAATAGATGGAGGACACTTACAACATGTAATACATCCCGAGGGACCTGGCCAGTCTTCAACACAGCGAGATCTAGGGATCTTATAAAAAGGGACCGCAGGGACACCAGCCGCCTCACGGCGGCCTTTACGGGTCACTGGCTCGTGGGTACTCATGCAGAGAAATTGCAGAGACCGTAACTCAGTAACTTCATTTAAAAATATGTGATAATTTATCTGGAAGCACAGGAGATGGGTACCTGGTCACAGGGAAATCGAGGCTTGCAAGCTCACTGCTATATAGGCATCCCTCTCGCTACAGCCAAGCTGGAGATCAAACACTGGTATTCCCATGAGGCAAACAAACTTAGGCGGAGCAAAATTCTTGCCGTATTTGAAGGCTAGCATGGCCTAGCCTCAGCAAGAAGCGTACGCTTCAGCTGCTTCAACTCGGTCGTGAGGCACGCAGCTAGACTGGGTTTGCCCTTTAACGACTTCGGTCGTGGGTGTGGTGCTGAAGAAGAAGAAGAAGAAGAAACAGTGCTACAGCTCATGTATCAGTGTCCATCCTTAGGCAGACGAAGGATGCTCATCTTCGGAGCTCTTTTCTTAATCAGCCTCACAGAGCTCGCAACCTGTAAGAGTGGGGACATAGTCAAAACCATCAAACTAAATGTGCTTTTTGCTGCCAATCCAACCTAAACCCTATACTACGTGAGAAATTGTGACCTCCATCGTGATCTTGGCATGCCAACCGTCATTAACGTGGCGAAAAAAGTTGCCATGGCTCACAAACAGCGACTAAGATGTCATGTCAACGTTGCAGCATTAAGTCCACTCCAGACGACTGCACTACGTCGACGGCCCAAACGCAGTTTCATATAATATAGTATATAAAATACACCAGCCTAGCTTTATTTTGATTCTATTCTAGGCAAATTGCTTGTTAGTACCTTATTTGTATTGCTTGCACTAGTTGCAATAAGGAAACCGTCTCTTTATAGTGTTTAAGTTACGTTCATGAAATAATAACAAAAAGTAGTCTTTGTCATTGGTACATTTCGACCTCAATGAAAGTTATCCTCTAAATCTAAATCCACTCAAAATGTTTGCGATGGTCAATTGCCTTCCCTAAAGCTAAAGGAACACCTTAGAAAAACACACTTAAAAACTGCGTGGATCAATCGAACTCCACTGCCCAGTATAATTTCGAAGAAAAGAGATCAACGCTATGATTGGTAATACCCTCCAATTGCCATCTTCGCGCTAGTTTGACTGAGAAGAGAATTGGAATGGAATATTTCCCGATTGAATGTTTTTTATGGTTGCTTTCCAGTGCTGCTAAACTTACAGACCCTGGCAGTATCTTCGAAGTGCATCATGCTTCTGCGAATGAACAGGTAGGCCGATATCTGGTGTTGCCACAAATGAGCCTAATTGAGGCTATCGAGTGGGCAACTTTAATCTCACCTAAGCTAGGATCCAGTTTCCGCTGTTGGGGGGTCAGAAAACTGTGATAAGACGGGAATGGGAATATATGGATTTATATATAAGATAGTGAACAAATGACCATCAAATCGACTTTCTAGAAAGTTTTTTGTTAAGATTTTAGATCACTTTATACGAACGCATCGCAGATCCGTCAATGAAGTCAGGCCCTACACCTATGGCTGGTGAATGAAAAGCATTGATAATAGTTCTGATTACTGATTTATTAACAAGAATTATACAAAGCTTTCGTAAATAAGACTTAGCGTTGTGTATCAGGGAAGAACTGCTGCTCAAAAGAGCACAGAGTCTCCATTCCCTCCACGCCTCCGTCCCTGTACGCACTTCTTAAGCCAAACGCACTTTCAGGATCGAATTTAGTTTTTGCAGTACATTGCGCGCCAGCATAAAATCGAGGTGGCCCCAATCCTCTATCAAATGTCCTTCCACATTGGGCAGTTCAGCAATTAACTGCTCGACATCCTGTCGTACAGTAATCGTATCATTGTTCCCGTAATATACTAAAATCTGGTTACCAGCGAGTCCACTCAGTTCATACGGTGGTGGAAAAAACGTTCCATAGTGGAATAGATTCTCTAAAAATCCATGGTCGTAGTGTTTGAAGTCATTTGGATGATAGCAAAACCCCTGCAGTATGTGTCTTAATTCCTTCAGAGAATTTCCAGAAGGAAAGTTGTGCAATACTGCCTCGAACGCTGTCTAAAATGGAATGGAATCATAGAAAGGATATTTGAAAAAGCTAAGAAGTCAATATTAACCTGGTTCACTTGATTGGTCCAGCCAGATATTAACTGATATATAACATCGCAAGCTGGAGGCACCGTGGGACAAACCACCTTAAATAGTAGCTGCGTCAGGAGGTTTCTCTCTATGTAATTTATATTTACGTCCAAAATGGGCGGGCACACTAGAGCCGTAGCCAAGGTCTTAACTGCCACTGCTTTCACATGCCGTATAAAGGTGCCAGGCGCCAGAAAGATAAGTTTCCCCATAAAGTTTCTATATTCGGAGCGTTCCGCCAGCAGCACCAAAACCTCCGCACAACCTTGCGAGTGACCCACATAATCTACGAGAAAGTCGGGGTGTTGGGCTCTTATATATTGCACCATGGCTGCTATGTCATAATAGCCAATTTGTTCGTAGCTAAAGTCCCAGAACTTTGGCGAACTTGCGGACAGCACTTCGTGACGTTGCGAGTAAATATTGCTCCGAGCATTGCCCAAATACACGGGATGACAATCGTCGCTCAGTAAGAATGGGAGACCGTCTGTAGGGCCCACCACTACTGCCATATCCGAACTGCTGAAGTGACCGTGCATTATGAGGACAGGATTCTTCAGCACAGTGCATTCCGCAGCAGGGGGCATGTAGAATATTCCTAAGATGTATTTGTCCTCGGTGGTGACGTCGATGCTTTCCACTTGGTAGCCATGTTCCGATATGAAATCGGCCTGTAAATATCGTTTGGTATCTCATCTGCTTTTTTGGCTGGAATCTACATGATTATCCCACTTACCGTGCTCTTTTCTATTACTAGGGCAGAGGCAGATGCCGCCGCCACTATCAAGATCAGGAACGTCTGCAACTTCAACATTTCTTCTGTTTTCGTTGGTTTGCAACTCAAAATTCTGTTCTGTTGCTTGGGTACTTATACAATTTTTGATCGTGTACCGAGATATCTCTTAATATGCACAATAAAGTTCAAATTTTTATAATTCCAGTAAACACAGTTGTTTCAATATTTGATGACGAAAACCAACACCGCCAGAGCAAATATATAAGTCAGTAATCCCACCGCAGCCTATGTCGGAGGTAATTTAGATATCGAAGTGAACTTTTGTGGGGTGAGTGCGACTTTTTCTGCTGAGCGCCTGATAACAAAGTTCAAAATAGTGAGGGTGCATGTGAGGCCGGATCTGAACCGTCAACTAAGAATTAGAAGATCTAACATGGTTCATTTACTGGCAGAATGGTCAACTTCCTCTTTAATGGTTCTCTTAATCTCGGCGTAATTCCAGAAGGTGAATTGATGCTAAAACTAACCGTGAAAAGACTGGCATGGAATTCATATCACAAGAATCAATGCGACAAGAAGATGTTGGAAGATCAAACGTGCTTCTCCGTTGTCGGAAGTAATTTGACCTTCTATAATTTAGCCATGGTAGAATAATTGTTATGGTAGTGGCAGGCACTAGAACGATGGATTCTCAGCTGATGGAAGATAAATAAAATTGTGTGGATTTCTGAATAAAGATTCTGATTACAATCAGAGTGCTCCAAAACAATGAGTCATGTGCGGTTTTTAGTCACTGTCAGAGTGGTGAATAAAAAACAGCCCAGTTATCTGCGATTTTGGTATTTCTGTATGAAGAAGTTATCATTATCGCAGCTTAAGTAGCACCAATTTATTATTCCATATCGACTTAGCTTATCTTAAGTGAAAAACGGGCTGTCGTTTGAATGCAGTGTGTGGATTTTTATTAGACAACATTCTTCAATTTCTGAAGCTACAAAGAGAACCCTTAGAGGAAGTCATTATATGGTTAGGAAAATTAATTTGTGCTAATAGTTCGGATCAGTGGATTGTGTCCAGTAAAATATAAATACTTATTTAAAATGATTGTTTCCAAGATTTAGAAGGATTATATAGCAATTCACTTAGGAAGTAGGGAATGAAATGTAATCTGTATATACGACTAGCTGAACCCCCGCCCGCTTCGCCAGGCAAAACAAAACTTTTTCCAACAATTTGAATTAAACTAAAACATTTATTGCAATGGTTTTAGATAAACCACATTCTTGGTTTTTCACCATCGCTCGTGTCAACAAATAGTGCAGATGGTTTTCCGACTCGGGAGCAGGCAACGTAGAGTTGGCCATGCGAGAAAACTGGATTTTCCAACTTTATACCACACATTTCTAAAGATTGTCCTTCTGACTTATTGATGGAACAGTGAATTAAAGACGCTGAAATTCAAATGGCACATCAGGTGGATTCAGTGGGATGCCAGGCATCAAAACGTCTTCGCATCTTCGCACATTTGTCAATATTTTTTAACGGCGAGCCTGATACCATTGCAAAGTTTTGATTGGTTGATGTTGCGAAGCATGATAATCGGCGCTCCAATTTTTAGCTGCAATTCGTGTGTTGGTATTCCTGGCAAATCAAGTGCGTTTAAAAATTCTGTGGGATAATTCACCACCTCATTCTGATTCTTGATAGTATCCACTGATTTGAATGTGAATAATAAACCCGGTATTTCTTTTAAAATAGCCTCGTTAAGATCATTGAGATCATTGTTCTTTCCGACCAGTACTGCTCGCTTGCTTAACCAAGCATGAATTTTGTACTGTTGTGCTCAGCTTGAGAACACGCTATGAATCAGTTCTTCTTTTGATTGAGTGAAACGGGTAAAATCGTTTGGTAGTGCGATCATACCTGTACTCCTGTCGACTGGCGTTATACCATCCCTAATTTTCAACAATTCCGCTTTGAGTATTCTAACATTGTTCCGCAGAATGGAAGATTTCAAGCATGCGTTTAATTCATCGGTAGCAGTAGATTTAGGAATGACTGGTAACGTTTGTTTAAAGTCTCCAGCTAACAGCATCAAAGCACCGCCAAACAAATCTTGATTTCCTCGTAGACCTTTCATTGTTCTGTCCAATGGTTCTAATGATTTTTTGTTAGCCGTTGCACATTCACACATTGTTGCAAGATTTTTGCACTCCGCAAGTTTTAGATATTCAAGGGCAGCTTAAGTGCAGAGTGTGCTGTTCAACTGTCATCCCAGAAGAAGCGAATGCCAATGCTATTTCAAGATTGTTTTACCAGTTCCTCCAGCGCGTCCACAAAATTCATTCCACCACTTTCATCGCTAACAACCTTCATAATCATTGTTCAATTTTGGAGTATTTGCTTGAGCAAATGCATCCAATACGTTGCAATCGTAATCTCGTTCACGCTGCAAATCTCGGTTAAACAGATCTTACATTGAGCGATTTATGACACCATGCCAAGCTGTGCCAATGCATTGTTTCCAACTGTTAAGCAAATATCTTCAACCATGATCAATGTTTCATTATGCATATTTCCGGGGTGTACAGCAGGTGGGGATTTGCCTTACTACGGCAAAGTCTGTTCAAAATGTCTGCCGTCATGAAATCTTGATAATTTATCCATAGTTCAAGTGGATTTGATGGGAAACATGATCACACAATTATTGCAAATAGTGTTCTTATTTGGTGAGGAGTAGATGAAACTGCAGCATCGACAAGGGAAGCCTCCCAGTGTTGACACGCCTCGCGATATGTAGCACACAATAGTCTATCAACTGTTTTAAGACTTTGAAATGATGTTGGACCACGAACGTTAACCAACAAGAAACGCATATCAAAACACCAGCATTGTGTAAATAGGTCCTACAGCATCTGTCGAGAACACATTTGTGTAGCCGTCGATTGGTTTTCCTTGCTTATGCCTTTGAAACATTTTTTTCGATTTAACCCAAGTCTAATATTGCGGTACTTCTGAGTATAACATGCTGGCGAATGTATCTGATGCACACAATTTAAGAAGTTCGGTTCATGTTGTGGATGGTGGTGTCGCTGCTCTTTGCCACTTTCAAGATGGACAGCTAAATGAACTACGGTTCGATGTCTCTCTTGAATTGGGAATGTGAAAATCCTCCACACCGCCTCATCACTGCTGACATAATGCCCTAATTGAAATTAAGTGATTTCGTCGTTTCGTCGTTTCTATTTGGATCAGGTACACCAAACTCAGCCATGTCCATCCTATATTAACGTTTTTACAATACTCCACGTAAATGTGGGCTCTGTGCGTTTCAAAAACTGATGAGGACTATCTGCAAATGGCAATAACGATCTGACTTGACCATGAATCTTGATATCAAAAGATGTCAAGTTAAAATTTTTATAAACATTGTCGTTTATTTCTTCGATTACCTTAAATGTTGGCATGAAATTATCTCTGGTAATATGTGCTGCACCAAACGGAGTCATTTGAAAACATGAATTGTATGCCTGAAATGCTTTGATTCTGTTTACGTTCCAGAAGCCAGGGAATGCAATGGTGGACAACTCAATGCCGGCAATTTGACTTTCCCATTTGCACAGCACAATCCTGGAGATTCAGTGCTGAATTTGAGTGCCTTGCCATGTTCACAGACTTTGTTCATTGAATCAACGGTCACTGATTTGTGTGAACTATAATCCACTTGACTATCATGAACAATCCACTTGACTATCATAGTTGAATGCAGCCAGCTTGAAATTTATACGTGCTCGACTATCAGTGTTCCTTGCTTCTCGTAACCGATAACGAGACCGCGCACTGAGTTTTTTATTCACCACTCTTACTGAAGAATGTTGTCTAATAAAAATCCACACACTGCATTCAAACGACAGGCCCGTTTTTCACTTAAGATAAGCTAAGTCGATATGGAATAATAAATCGGTGCTACTTAAGCTGCGATAATGATAACTTCTTCATACAGAAATACCAAAATCGCAGATAACTGGGCTGTTTTTTATTCACCACTCTGACAGTGACTAAAAACAGCACATGGATCATTTTTTTGGAGCACTCTGATTATGATCAGAATCTTTATTCAGAAATCCACACAATTTTATTTATCTTCCATCAGCTGAGAATCCATCGTTCTAGTGCCTGCCACTACCATAACAATTATTCTACCATGGCAAAATTATAGAAGGTCAAATTACTTCCGACAACGGAGAAGCACGTTTGATCTTCCAACATCTTCTTGTCGCATTGATTCTTGTGATATGAATTCCATGCCAGTCTTTTCACGGTTAGTTTTAGCATCAATTCACCTTCTGGAATTACGCCGAGATTAAGAGAACCATTAAAGAGGAAGTTGACCATTCTGCCAGTAAATGAACCATGCTAGATCTTCTAGTTGACGGTTCAGATCCGGCCTCACATGCACCCTCACCAATTTGAACTTTGTTATCAGGCGCTCAGCAGAAAAAGTCGCACTCACCCCACAAAAGTTCACTTCGATATCTAAATTACCTCCGACATAGGCTGCGGTGGGATTACTGACTTATATATTTGCTCTGGCGGTGTTGGTTTTCGTCATCAAATATTGAAACAACTGTGTTTACTGGAATTATAAAAATTTTTAACTTTATTTTGCATATTAAGAGATATCTCGGTACACGATCATAAATTGTATAAGTACCCAAGCAACAGAACAGAATTTTGAGTTGCAAACCAACGAAAACAGAAGAAATGTTGAAGTTGCAGACGTTCCTGATCTTGATAGTGGCGGCGGCGTCTGCCTCTGCCCTAGTAATAGAAAAGAGCACGGTAAGTGGGATAATCATGTAGATTCCAGCCACAAAAGCAGATGAGATACCAAACGATATTTACAGGCCGATTTCATATCGGAACATGGCTACCAAGTGGAAAGCATCGACGTCACCACCGAGGACAAATACATCTTAGGAATATTCTACATGCCCCCTGCTGCGGAATGCACTGTGCTGAAGAATCCTGTCCTCATAATGCACGGTCACTTCAGCAGTTCGGATATGGCAGTAGTGGTGGGCCCTACAGACGGTCTCCCATTCTTACTGAGCGACGATTGTCATCCCGTGTATTTGGGCAATGCTCGGAGCAATATTTACTCGCAACGTCACGAAGTGCTGTCCGCAAGTTCGCCAAAGTTCTGGGACTTTAGCTACGAACAAATTGGCTATTATGACATAGCAGCCATGGTGCAATATATAAGAGCCCAACACCCCGACTTTCTCGTAGATTATGTGGGTCACTCGCAAGGTTGTGCGGAGGTTTTGGTGCTGCTGGCGGAACGCTCCGAATATACAAACTTTATGGGGAAAATTATCCTTCTGGCGCCTGCCACCTATATGCGTCATTTTAAGTCAGTGGCAATTAAGACATTGGCTACGGCTCTAGTCTGCCCGGACATTTTTGACCAAAATATAAATTACATAGAGAGAAACCTCCTGACGCAGCTACTATTTAAGGTGGTTTGTCCCACGGTGCCTCCAGCTTGCGATGTTATATATCAGTTAATATCTGGCTGGACCAATCAAGTGAACCAAGTTAATATGGACTTCTTAGCTTTTTCAAATATCCTTTCTATGATTCCATTCCATTTTAGACAGCGTTGGATGCTGTATTGCCGAACTTTCCTTCTGGAAATTCTCTGAAGGAAATCAGACACATACTGCAGGGCTTTTGCTATCATCCAAATGACTTCAAACACTACGACCATGGATTTTTAGAGAATCTATTCCACTATGGAACGTTTTTTCCACCATCGTATGAACTGAGTGGACTCGCTGGTAACCAGATTTTAGTATATTACGGGGACAAGGATGCGATTACTGTACAACAGGATGTCGAGCAGTTAATTGCTGAACTGCCCAATGTGGAAGGACATTTGATAGAGGATTGGGGCCACCTCGATTTTATGCTGGCGCGCAATGTACTGCAAAAACTAAATTCGATCCTGAAAGTGCGTTTGGCTTAAGAAGTGCGTACGGGGACGGAGGCGTGGAGGGAATGGAGACTCTGTGCTCTTTTGAGCGGCGGTTCTTCCCTCATACACAATGCTAAGTCTTATTTACGAAAGCTTTGTATAATGGATGTTAATAAATCAGTAATCAGAACTATTATCAATGGTTTTCATTCACCAGCCATAGGTGTAGGGCCTGACTTCATTGACGGATCTACGATGCGTTCGTACAAAGTGATCTAAAATCTTAACAAAAAACTTTCTAGAAAGCAGCAAACTAGCTCCTTGCAGTATTCCATTGGCCAGTCTTCAGTAGATTTGGTGGTCATTTGTTCACTACCTTGTATATAAATCCATATATTCCCATTCTCGTCTTATCACAGTTTTCTGACCCCCCCAACAGCGGAAACTGGATCCTAGCTTAGGTGAGATTAAAGTTGCCCACTCGATAGCGTCAATTTTAAGATGACCTCGTTCCACAGTCGGGTGCGAGATCCTTTTTCAATTAATTTATACTCATTTGTTCAATAGTTCTGTGCAGTTGGTATAACTTAAGACCTCGGCACTTGAGACATTGCACTAGCAATGGTATTGTTGTAGATTTTTCCCAGATAGGTTGAATTGGGATAGATTCTTTCTATTACATCCCATGCAATCTGAACCATCCTCTTTCAAACACTGAGATAGAAATGTGCAAAACGATATTAAGATTTTACTTAAATATTTTAACTATTTCTGCAACTCTTCACGGCACACCAACTTACACTCCCACCTTACACACAGTTCCCCAATGCTTGCAAATTAGCAAATCACTGAGTACTGAGTTAAAATGTTGACATGCAAATGTATCCAAGAATCCTTTTTATTTGTTTCTTTACAACTCTTCTCAATGTGGCTGAGTTCCTGTTTGCGTTTATAATTTCCAAAGCAAGAATAGAAAATCCGCGTCGCTGCCATTCTTCCAGCGGTGCTGCCGTTGCTCGGCATTGGAAACATAATAGCGCCGACAACACTCTGCGAGTTCATGGTTCTGAGCAATTCGACCGCGGGGCCATGCCGTGTACCCGAAATTGTGCATTATAACGCACCTGATCGGATGGCTGTGCCAGACGTGTAACCGGCGAATCGGGCGTAGTCCCGCGAGTGAAACTTTGCACAATTTCCGCACAAAATACACGTTAACATGTTGTCATCTCTGTCAATCAAAACATGCAAGTATCCCCGCAGTGAAACTGACTCGTTTGGCAGTGATGAAGATAACTATAAGTCAGGTCTGGATTGTCAGTGGGTTGCAAATTTAGTGCTTCATTTTTGGGCGAAGGCAAAAAATACTCGATTTGCATTAGACCCAGGTATATATATCTTGTATACAGAATATATCCAACTACAAGTAGTGATAAAGTGGGCGTGAGCGCTAAACAAAGGCGATGTTGGTCATATTAATTATGAATATAACTTAATTAAAAATTAAATTAAATTCGTAGGAACTTTCTTAATTCCACTTGAATGTGAGCTTTGCCGTACTGTGGATATTTGGTTTCAATTGTTGAATTGTTCCCGAGAATCGATGAAACCGTTGCTGTTCATTTTTTTATACGTTCTTCTTTATAGGGAAATTGGGTGCTTAATTTTTCCAATTACGCAAATTTTTACCTCATATATTTGTACATATTAACATTGTTTTTCGTACCAAATGTCATCCCTGCACCGGTCTCAAGATTTGAAGTTGTATGTGATTATGATGTATTTGTTGGTGTCAGACTACCTTCCAATACGAAATCTCAAGGCTACAAATTGTCCAAATGTTGCAGTCATTTGCAAGTTCATTGTTTCCCTGAAAATTAAATACAGCCTCGCAATATACTTCTGTTTACCTATTTATTTACCCAGTGCAGCGCTGGCTGATCAAATACACTGTCTGGTAATCACTCCCAAAGTCTACGACCATGCTTCACTCCTACTTAGCAATTTGCGTTTGTTGTCGCTAGAATAAATATGAATGGGCTAAGTTCACTTCAGCAGTCATCGGTCGAAATATTCTCTCTCTTTGATTCGCTTTCTCTCATTTATTTCAACTGTTTTGAGGCTTGTGTTTTAACCTGAACCTCAGTCGACGGAATTTGAATGGGTTTGTGGCATGTCACACTGGGGGCATTTGTCCCCGGCAGCAAATATTGGTGTTTTGCATGTTGTTGACGTTGAGAGTGGCCGAACATGCCTACCAACAAATGACGTAGGCTTTATACTGTAATTAGGTTTATACTTAAAGAAGAGATATGTCTCTACATTATTATTTATACTATATAAAAATTGATCTCTCTTCGTTATTATTTATACTAGAAGAAAATATCTGTCTCTACATTACCGTATGAGCAGTACGCCACAAATTAGTCTCGGGTTTGCTTGACTCAATAACTAAGTCCCATTTCTCAGTTGGTTTTGGAAAGTAAGGATTGCATTGCATTGCGGTGTATTTCCCCAAATTGGCTGGTATATTTCCACAAATTTCTGCGTGCATTGTAACGACTCAAATCTGCTGGGGTAATACTCAGCGGTTCGCCAGGGTCGTGTACAGAAAATTACTACGCGGTGTTTTCTATTGTTCAAATTTTCTTTACTTTATAGTTCTTTCTTATTTCTAGGTTTAATTGCGATAACAGAAATTATGGGTTTTAGGGAGGCCGCTCCTGAAGTCGGTGCTGTGCCGTCCTGTCTCCACTCTCAACGGTGGTGAATTGAAAAACCACTTCCACCGGTTTGACTTTGAGAAGCAAGTCCTGGTTTTCTATGAAGGCGGATTGAAAAACCCAGCGTTCGTAGCAAACGCAGTACTTCTGAGTGTCTAGGTCCGAGTCTTTAGTTTCAACGGTGGTGGACTGACAAACCACTTCCACCGTTCTAACTTTGACGAACAAATTCTGGTTTACTATGAGAGTGGATTAAAATCCAGCATTCGTAGCAAATGCAGCGCTTGTGTGTGTGTGTCCGTTGGTTCTGATTGCTAATCTGGTGGCGTCTATGCGGCAACATTTCTTTAGTACTTACTCAAGTGATGTGTAGCAGGAAAAAGAGACCGTATGTCCGGTTACAGGCGCTTTTATAGCCACCTGTTGAACCTCTAGTTGTTGTTCCAGTCCCGCTGGCCGTTGCTCCGACTACCGCTTCCCGTTGCTCCGACTACCGCTTCCCGTTGCCAAGGCCAAGGCATTGTTGTTATTTTCCACTTGACCTTAGGCGACCCTCAGCGCTTTCCGGGAAAAGTCCGGCTGTTGTCAAGCACGTAGTAGTTGCCGCGGCACGTTGTTGTTGCACGCCCTGTTGTTGTTGTTGCACGCATGATTCCTTTCTGTTGGCGGTTAATATTATTTAAATTATCCACCTACGTTTGAACATTATTTGTGTGTTTCTCCTGCGATCGTTATGGCGTCGTCTCTTTTCTTTGCATTCCTCCCTCGTGTTGTTGTTGTACTATTTCCCGAGCTAACGCACTCGGTAAATGCTGCCGAGTCTTGTTGTTGTTGTTCTCTGCCTCGACTTTAGTAAAGTTCTTATTGTAATTAGCACACGCTTAGTCTTAATCTGCCTGTAGTGTTGTTGTTGTTGTTGTTGTTGTTGGTCAGTGCGAACGGCTGGCTTGGGTTCGCTAAGTCTGTCGGTGCATACTTGTTGGTGTAATGCGCCCGCAGTTTATTTTCCTTGTATTACGCCAAATGATCGGCTATGGCAATTAAAATTCTTTGGTCGCTAGTGATGCTGACGGACCATTATCGAAGTGACTATGGTTTTGTGAGCAAAATTAGTCATTAATTTTGCTCGTCACAGCATATCTCATCCTCTCCACAGCTGCTCGTTTGCATTGTCACATTTCTTTGGTTCTTCCATATTCCCTCCTTTCAATCATGATTTCACGGTTTAGTTATCAAAAGCAAATCGCAAAACAAAGCTCAACCCTCAGCAATTGAATAAGCGAGTATCAACTGCAGAGAGTTTAAGGCGCGGCCTTGTTCCAAACTCTTATTTCCCTACTTGCCTTTACAACAGACTCAGCACTAGTTATTGGCAGGTTCAGTCTCAAATTCTCACTGCAGGGGCGGTCGTGTAAGTGACTGCGTATGAATATACGCCTGTGTGAGTGCGGAGATTTATGGGGGAGTGTGTGGCTGGCAATGTGTGCCATTGAAGGAAACAGCGTTTTGATTTTAAGCGAGATTATGGAAAAAACATGTTCACTGTTGTAAAAGGCGCACATATCTTGGGAAATCCTGTGAAAATTTGTCAAATTATATTATTAAATATTATATTTTTATATTTGGTTCACGTATTGTATGTAAATATTTAGAATTATTTTAATAATGCCACAAATAAAATGTACATACATATTAAAAACACAAACATTTCTTCTCTATTTTTGTCTATCTCGGCAGTGGCGTCCACTTTTGACGCTTCTGAACTAAGAGGTGGTCCAAATCCAGAACCTCATCCGCGGATACCTGTCGTGGCATATCTGGAACCTCTGCCGAGACCGACTAAATCTCCAAGTAGGTTGTCTGTATATACTTATGTGCATTCTACATATACTTAACCGTGTGCGTATGTATGTATGTGTGTAGACTAGTAAAGAGCAACAACACCAATACATGGAAATGCTGCTTAACTATTTGGAATTAATTTCGCTTGTTTTGTTTAACGTTTTGTATGCTTTCACAGCCAAAGTTACTCGTACACACAACCACCAGAAACTACTCGAATCCACGTACAAGAATCAAAACAAACCAGGGCCCTCGAGGCCCACCACCTACACCCAAACTCCAGCTTAAGGGCGCCTCTCACCAGTTGAGGGAGGGCGCCGCTTTTTGCTGCATACTGACACAAATGATTTGCCTACGTAGTGTTCCATAACTTTTTGGTTCTACTGTACTTTCTTTTTGGTTATCTACTCGTAGTTAGCTTTCTATGTGGTCGTTTTCTCGTGTTTTCCCAATCGACTGTTAATAATTTGTCTCACTTTAATTCACTTCTTCCTTACAGAATGCGATCAGACTTTCGTGTCGCGTATTGGGGGTCCACAGAACGGCACCTTCTCAGCTCCACTGCTGCACAATCAGAAGAACCATTCGCGTCAATGCTTATACACTTTCCTAGCAGGACCTGGACAACGAGTTGAAGTAATTTTTACAATATTTAATTTAAGAGGAAGTCCACCAGAGTAAGTTCACATTCACAGCCTTTATTTTGACGATTGAACAATTTTATAATTTTTAATCAATTTTCCATTGAAATCGTTCCAACAGCGGTTCCGCCGTCGGTGAATTACCAAGGTAAGCAGCAGTTCCCAAACTGTGAGAAGTTGAACAAAAGGACACATCTCTGTTGTCCTTAATTAGCGGTGTCGACCTGACATTTGCAATTCGCGTGTTTCGTTTGAGCTTGCATTAAATGAATTCGATTTGTGTGATGATGAAATAAGAAAAACCACCCTCTAATTGAGTAGTCTAAGGAACTTTTAGTATCTGACTCAGTCATTTAACTACGTCATCTGAAGTTTAGAGCAATATTGAGACCAGCTTAGATGATGACAATTAACACCTCATGCAGTGGCGTGACAAATTTTTAGACCGGGGCCCTCAAAGAATGAACCATTTGCATTTGCTCATCACTGCCTACCACGGTACGGAGAACTCGGAGCCATTCCGGGCCAGGCGACCCAGGCATTTTGAGAGTCCTGTCTCCCTTTTCTTTAAGCACTGCACCCATGGGTGGGTATCCGTGTTGACCATCGTGGCCTAATCCTTCTTTCTTCATTCTCAAAAGTATATCAGCAGGAATTCTCCAATATAACAAACATATTATATTAGCCAAGAAAACTTGCCTTGTCGTCTTCCAACTTAACACCAATTATGTCAGGTAATGACGCGATTTTCAGAATGTCCTTTAAGCTGGTGTTATGTCTTATGCCTTCAGTGAACTTAAAACTTCTTTCATGAAACGGCGATTTAGGTTTTCAATTTGAAGAACTAAACACATCGCTGGGGACACAAACGGAACTTCGTCGATGACATTCGTGGAGATTTTGCTCAAAAATGCGCATACCACGTTGGGTGTATGTAAAGGCACATTAACAGTGAGGCAGGATCAAGTGTTGTTCCAGCACATTAACAGTGAGGCAGGATCAAGTGTTGTTCCAACACATTAACAGTGAGGCAGGATCAAGTGTTGTTCCAGCACATTAACAGTGAGGCGGGATCAAGTGTTGTTCCAGCACATTAACAGTGAGGCAGGATCAATTGTTCTTCCAGCACATTAACAGTGAGGCAGGATCAATTGTTGTTCCACAAGTATAGCCTTCTCATGTTGGGAACGTTATGGAAGCGCATTCCAGGGGTTGTGTAATGGCATGAATGTCAAACCCCACGTATCGTCACCCCTTATGATGTGTTTCAAGAATGGATTATCCTCATTGGCTCATTCAAACGTATCCTCAAAACCACGCCATTTTGTAAATTGCAACACCTTCCTGTGTCGCATGTCAGGCCTTAAACGTCAACTTAAATTATCCAAACTGACCGGTGAAATCTGGAGGTGCCTCACTCAAAGTTGAACGATGATTTTCCAAGCTCACAATTTCATTCAGTTTGTTGAATCATCGTTCAACTTTGAATGAGACACCTCCAGATCTCACCGATCAGTTTGGATAATTGCTGTGTGTAAGTGGATGTTTAAGGTCTGACATGCGACACAGGAAGGAGTTGCATTTGGCATTGAAGCACCCGAGTTGCACTAGACCAGACTTCAAACAAGTATCGTCTTTTTTAATTCATCTGCTCTTATTTTCTGTAAGGCTGGCTTAGCTGTGAAATCCTTTCACATTTTCAAGAATTCAATAGAAATTTAACAAGCAGGGCAATGAATAGTGTGAGTTAGCCCTATTTTCCATCATTCTGACATATAGCCCAGTGTCCTATAATGGTCAATCAAAATATTGCAGCATCATCATCCACGGTCAGGTACATGATGGTCCAAACCGGTCAGTTCCTCGTCATGCTTAAAAACTTGCCCTATTGGCCTTCATTTGACGAATTCTACTAAGAAACTTGGGTTCCACATAAGATCAAATTCTTATTTTACTTATTGCCTCCTCCATGATACACACTTAGCAAGTTAATCACCTCGTATTCTCTGAGTAAAGTCTTTCATACCTTCTCTGAGTAAAATCTTTCATACCTTCTCTGAGACGAATGCAAGGAAGGTGTGGTATATGGTCAGAGCAGTTGCGTTTTCATTATCCTCAGTTGAAAAATAGCACTGAAGATGAATATTCCGAATAATAATTGCACTGAAGATGAATATTCCTTCTAATAATTGCCGTGTTCTTGTTCTGCCTTTACTCAGCACTCAGCAAGCGATTGAGTTCAATACCTTAGAAGGGAATTGCAATATCCTTATTACAAAAGTATCACTAAAGAAGAGTATTCCGAAGACGCTCTGTTTTTCAGAGATTCTCCCTCTAATAATTGCCGTATTCTTGTTCTGCCTTTACTCAGCACTTAGCAAGGTATTGAATTCAATACCTTAGAAGGGAATTGCAATATCCTTATTACAAAAGTATCACTAAAGAAGAGTATTCCGAAGACGCTCTGTTTTTCAGAGATTCTCCCTCTAATAATTGCCGTATTCTTGTTCTGCCTTTACTCAGCACTTAGCAAGGTATTGAATTCAATATCTTTATATGGAATTCCAATATATCTATTCCAAAAGGAGCACTGAAGAATAATATTCCATACATTTACATCTATATATAACCATTATCAAGTTGATTCATCCTTTGAATAACTTGATTCGACTTGTATTGAAATAAAGAATTAGAATTTTAGAGTGTTCCCCTCTCCCATTAGGTTAGGTAAGGTTAGGTTAATGTGGCAGCTAGTCCAAGGACCAGCTCACTCAGACCACCCTGGGTCCATTGTGATACCACCGCGCCACAACGCACCTCCGATTCACTAGTCGAACCATTTTGAAGCCCTAATAAAGCGCAGGATTTGTTTGATCTTCGCGCTAGACTCCTCTCTAAGAGAGCTAAAAGCGTATTTGCCTAAAGAGCCCGCTCTGCTTCTAGGCAGAGCGGGGCAACTACAGAAGAGATGTTCCACAGTCTCCTCCTCCTCCTCATCCCCACAGCTTCTGCAGTATTCATGAGAGAATACTCCCAGCCTGAGAGCATGTCTGCCGAAGAGCGAGTGACCAGTTATACAAGCCATGACCTTAGAGATATTCTCTCTCGACAGGGCAAGCAAGTCTCTAGTTTTCCTTCTATTAAGTTCCGGCCACATTAGCCTAATCGTTAAGCAAGTGCCCTCTTGTGCCCAATACCCATTGGTCTCACGCATGACCCTATCCTTCAGCATCAGTTTACAGGTGGCAATTGGTATTCCAATCTCACATCTGTCCGTGCCTAAAGGAAGGTTGGTACCCCGTCTGGCTAAGTCATCAGCCCTACAGTTTCCCGCAATATCCCTCTCCCATTAAATATTCCTTCATTGAATTGAGCTTAAGATTTAAACATGAAATTAAAATCATCTGTAGCGAACTCTGTTTGAATCGTAAACCGATCGTATAATGAAACAGTATTCATGATAGATCTAAATTAGGAGTAATTGATTGGTATTGCTTGAGACTGATAACGAAATTAAATATTATTCATGACAGTTGTGTTCACGAGTACATGGATATTTATTCCGAGGTGCAATCATCGGATCCAGCGGAACTAATAAATTCGCCTTTTGGCGGACGCTACTGCGGCGCAATCCCACCGCGCCGACGCATCTCCATGTACCGAGCTATTGCCATCTCATTTTTTACAAACAAAAATGTAACAACGCCTGATTTATTCGAGGGAACTTATAGATTTATAAATGCATGTAAGTACTCCGTTAGCAGCCGGCAACTAGACACACACACACACACTCTTGCTTTGGAATCAAACCCGAACTAAAGAACTTTG
This sequence comes from Clusia tigrina, assembly GCA_920105625.2. Lineage (NCBI taxonomy): Eukaryota > Metazoa > Arthropoda > Insecta > Diptera > Clusiidae > Clusia > Clusia tigrina. The sequence goes on from OV050031.1 coordinate 208,878,841, forward strand.
AATTGATTTTATCGTATTGAATCTATTATAAATTAGCGGAATATGAAATTGGTATACCAATTGCGGGTTCACCATGTTCCTACACCATCACGCCTAGCATGAGCATCAATAAAACTGGCGCACTTATATCGCCAACCTATCCAGGTGCCTATCCGAAGGATATGTCATGCACATATCAATTTCTTGGTGAAGCAAATCAAAGAGTTAGATTAGAATTTCGTGATTTTGATCTGTTCTTTGGTGGACCACAGTGAGTACCCCTAATGCTGTACATATGTGGCACATCCCAAACGAGCACTACCACGCGAACTGCACCCAACACTGCATTGCGTTGCGGTGGTGCACGTTTGGCGCGATGTGCCGCAGCGCTTGGCTGGTATATTTCTACAAATTTCTTCATGCATCTCTCATCCTCTTCACAGCTGCCCGTTTGACTATGTCAAAGTGTACGACGGTCCAGATAATTCGTCAGCATTAATCGGTACATATTGCGGACAACAAAGAAATTTAGTTTTATACTCAAGCGAATCGAGCCTTTTTGTTCATTTTTATACGTTACCAAGAACCGCAAACACGCAGAATCGTGGCTTTAAAGGAATTTATGAATTTAGCGAAAGTTTTGTTAAATTAGATTTTATACGTAAGTACCTGGCCATTTAACTTAAGTGCTTGTATTGTTATTTCTTTTGTTGTTGTTGTTGTTGTTGTTGTTGTTGTTATCATTATTGTTGTTGCTGTTGTTGTTGTGGCTGTGGTTACTGGCAAGTTTCCTACTTCAAAAAAAGTCACCGTGTCAAAGCACACACGGGTGAAGAGAACGTGGACGTGAATGTGAAAGTGAGCGAGACTTTGGACGTGGGGGGGTGGTGAACTATTCCAGCGCAACATGCAAACTATTAATTTAACCCAAAGTTTAACACAGCAGTCTTGCGGCAGCACATGCTACCATCATCATCGGTCACTTGCCAGCAGTGGGTACACCGGGGGGAGTAGAGCAACAGGATTGCATGCTCATTTGCTGAGCATGTTCCGTAGACTTAGTGTCGCGGGAGCTTTAGAATGGGGCTACTTACTATAATTGCGAAGGTTGCGTTTTTGCCAGCATTAAAAATACAACAAAACAGAGATTAATGTGCTGACAACACGAACTCGTCCTGGCGTACTTGCCAAAAGAGTATTTTAGGTCACTGCTTGCAATAATTGGCCTAAGAAAATCCTGTGGTTTAGCATTCCAGACTTGGGAATCATCTAATCTTAGTGGAAAAATTGTTTACAGTCAGATAATTCCTTATACAGAAGAAGTCTTTCAAAAAAAAATTGCCAGTGTACATTGACGATGACTTAAAATGGGGTCTTGGCATTAAGTGAGTATTGAACTTGAATTATTCTATCATGTGGCATGAAAACTTCGTCCACATATTATCCTATATCTCAGTGGAAAAATTGTTTACAGTCAGATAATTCCTTATACAGAAGAAATCTTTCCAAAGAAAATTGCCAGTGTGCATTGACGATGATTTAAAATGGGGTCCTGGCATAAAGGGAGTATTAAACTTGAATTATTCTATCATGTGCCATGTTCATGAAAACTTTGTCCACATATTATCCTATATAAATTTTCACCCCGAAATCAATCAAAAACAAAATAGAACATCGTAAAATAAACGAACAAAAATGAACCCACCATGGTCAGAGATAAAAATGAAGGGAGGAAGAAAGGAATCGAGGATATTAGTAAAATATGTGAATTAAAATAAAGAAGTAGCAACAAGGAACAAGTGAGAAAACTATTTATAATTAACCGCAAATCCTAAATGGACATTCATCTGGTATCTCTAAGGACCTCGTAGTTCAATGCGTAGCCTTCCCGCTCAGCCGGTTTAATCTGGCCTAACCTAACTGCGTGCTATTCGCCAAAAGAGTCTCTGACTTGCGACAAAAACAACGAAGTCGCTGAGTTCATGCTTTCCACTTGGCAGCACTGGCAACTGAGATGCCGCAAACCAGAGAATACAGAGAAAGGAAAGTCTTTTCCACGATTTTGAGTGGATTCACCACGATTCTGAGTGGATTTACCACGATTTTCAGTGGATTCGTGTACAACGTCCGTCTGCTGTATTTCGCTGCTTTGCCGTTTGATGTTTAAGTCTATTTTCTCTATGTTCTCTGCTGCCACAATCTTATGCACAAACCCCCCACAAATTTCGACGTGGCAACACTGTCTCAAGTTGCCAAGTCGTGCAAGCTGAATCGAGCCCAACTCGTTAAAAATAGCGACTTCGTTAAGTTTGCTTGGTTTATTCAATGGAAGATAAGCGTCATTTAACCAGCATAAATTTACTCCTTTTCAAGATACTCCTGAAACACTCCAAATTAGTTCCAAAGGCAAAAGGTATTCCAGAGCTACCGTACTCCTCTTCAACTATTTGTAAACTCATTCTATCAGGAGTTACTTTCCGACCTTCGTGCAGACCAACTTAGTATTTTGTGATAATCAGGACAAGCACAAGTCAAAATCCATGCTGTGCTGAAATCCATGCCGTTGAAAGTTTTCTTTTTTGCCCGCACAAATTCATCTATTTATTTTTTGCTTGCAAGAAAAGCGATTCTACTAATTAGAGAAGACAGATTGTGGTTTCCACCGAGATCTATAGTCAAGCTTAATACAAGAATGTATATAATGGCATTCTATTGCAGAAAATGGAGCTCTTAGAAATTATACTCAATTATTCAGCCCACTTTAATACCCAATTATCTAAGGATCTTTGCTGTACAGAGCTATCCACAATTCACTGCCATTATCACGGTATCTTTGATATACGTCCTGATCATGGTGGGATATACTCCCTAGTGACGGTGGAATCACTCTACCTGGTCATTGAAATAATGAGAACAACAAATTTGATCTCTGCGCTGTGAAAAAACCATATAAATCTGGCGTTCATGGAAGCTCAGCCGACATTCATAGTAACGAGTGCTAGACTGATACAGAGTAGTACAATTCGACCTTCGATTACCACTATCTTTGTGGATAGCTAGGCGGCGCTTAAGGCAATAGAATCCAAGACAGTTAAATCGAAGTTGGTACCTCACTACTGAACATTGGACCCCACAAAGTCTCACTTTGCTGGGTTCCCGGACATAGCGATATAGAAGGGATTGAATTGGCGAACGAGATGGCCAGAAGGGGCTCTGAAATGGACATTAACGAAGCAGATGCCTCAATACAAATCCCGATATGTGAACTGTTTAGGAACATAAATGAAGTCACTATTGCAGTGACAAATAACTTATTGACTAATCGTGACGATTGAGGGCCGTATGGTCTGGGTTAGACATGAAGAGAACGAAGATTCTCTTAGGGCTCAACAAACCTACAGTAAGGGTGCTAACGGGGGTCATTACCGGGCATTGTGCTATCGCACCAATGCTTCAACATTGGCGTATACCGTCGAGCGGGCTATGTAGGAGTTGCCATGATGAAGAAGCGACAGAGTCGATTCATTACTTTTTATGTCAATGTCCAAGACTACAGTTGACTTTAATGTTTGGGGTCGCGCTTCTTCACAAGTTCGACAGAGATGACGAAGGTGGATTTATTGAATCTTCTCACTATCATCTGGAAAACCAAATGGATTAATAGGGATGGTACTTCCAATGTTTAAGGAAATCAAGGGTAAGGACGAGTATGCCTCCTCCAGGCATTTTTTGAAGGCAGTCACAATGGACATAGATGTCTCCGAGTGGAAGTGCGGATACTTCGTATCTGCACACGCCTTCCCAGCCTAACTTAACCTTCATAGTAGCGAGTGCTTTGTTTATATCGAACTCCTGACTTTCGTAGCAGCGATTTCTTTATAACGAATTCCTGACGTTCCTATTGGCGAGTGCTTTTTTAGAACGAACTCCCGACTTCCGTGGTAGCGATTTGTTTATAACGAGTTCCTGACGTTCATATTGACGAGTGCTTTTTTAGAACGAACTACCGACTTCCGTGGTAGCGATTTGTTTATAACGAATTCCTGAGTTTCATATTGACGAGTGCTTTTTTAAAACGAACTCCCGACTTCCGTAGTAGCGATTTCTTTATAACGAATTCTTGACGTTCATATTGACGAGTGCTTTTTTAAAACGAACTCCCGACTTCCGTAGTAGCGATTTCTTTATAACGAATTCCTGAGTTTCATATTGACGAGTGCTTTTTTAGAACGAGCTCCTGACTTCCGTAGTAGCGTTTGGTTTATAACGAAATTCTGACTTTCATATTGACGAGTGCTTTTTTATAACGAATTCCTGACTTTCATATTGACGAGTGCTTTTTGCTAACGAACTCCCGACTTCCGTAGTAGCGATTTCTTTATAACGAATTCCTGAGTTTCATATTGACGAGTGCTTTTTTATAACGAATTCCTGACTTTCATATTGACGAGTGCTTTTTGCTAACGAACTCCTGACTTCCATAGTAGCGATTTGTTTATAACGAATTCCTGAGTTTCATATTGACGAGTGCTTTTTTAAAACGAACTCCCGACTTCCATAGTAGCGATTTCTTTATAACGAATTCTTGACGTTCATATTGACGAGTGCTTTTTTAGAACGAACTACCGACTTCCGTGGTAGCGATTTGTTTATAACGAATTCCTGAGTTTCATATTGACGAGTGCTTTTTTAAAACGAACTCCCGACTTCCGTAGTAGCGATTTCTTTATAACGAATTCTTGACGTTCATATTGACGAGTGCTTTTTTAAAACGAACTCCCGACTTCCGTAGTAGCGATTTGTTTATAACGAATTCCTGAGTTTCATATTGACGAGTGCTTTTTTAAAACGAACTCCCGACTTCCGTAGTAGCGATTTCTTTATAACGAATTCTTGACGTTCATATTGACGAGTGCTTTTTTAGAACGAACTACCGACTTCCGTGGTAGCGATTTGTTTATAAATGAATTCTTGACGTTCATATTGACGAGTGCTTTTTTAGAACGAACTCCCGACTTCCGTAGTAGCGATTTCTTTATAACGAATTCCTGAGTTTCATATTGACGAGTGCTTTTTTAGAACGAGCTCCTGACTTCCGTAGTAGCGTTTTGTTTATAACGAAATTCTGACTTTCATATTGACGAGTGCTTTTTTAAAACGAACTCCTGACCTTCATATTGACGAGTGCTTTTTTAGAACGAGCTCCTGACTTCCGTAGTAGCGTTTTGTTTATAACGAAATTCTGTCTTTCATATTGACGAGTGCTTTTTTATAACGAATTCCTGACTTTCATATTGACGAGTGCTTTTTGCTAACGAACTCCTGACTTTCACAGCAGCGATTTGTTTATAATGAACTACCGACTTTCATTGTAGCGAGTACTTTGTTTGTTAGGAATTCCTGACATACATTTCACAGAAGCTCGTATGAATAGTTCAACTGATCCTAGCTGCAAGACCACAGCAACCTGGTGTAGTGCCAATATTTGGTCACATGTCACACCCACTTTCCAGCCATGTTTGAATAGTCACCACAATTCAGCGTTATTTATATTAACGTAGATACTAGGAATCAAAGTGAACCCCAAGTTACACAGAACTTCCTGCAGTTTGCTGGGTATTTAGCCACCTTTTCAACTACAGGACCTTTAACTGGTTCAGGTGCTCAATGACACTCGGCGAACGAACTTAAGAGAAATTACAGTTGAGCTAGAGTTGAACAACATTTGTTGATGATGATGAGAGTAGTGATTTGCTCAGGATTCTCATCTTTCAAACTAGATTCATAGTATAAGACCAAATAGTATTTACGCTGTACAAACTCAACTGACTCGGATGACGTCACAAACTGCTCAATAGATCTCATTGGTTCTTAATTCTGAAGTGAAGTCTGTATTCTTATTGTTTTTTATTTATCTTAGTGTGCATGTTAAGTGGAATTGCTTCCAGTTTATGGGGCTTTACTTATTAAGACCAATTCTGTATTCACCATTTTTAAGCCACATTTACAGCAACACAGAACTTGAGCGTTGATTCCACCACCACGTAAGAGTGCTCGTGACATTTTACGGTTCACTGTATGTGCATGTTCTGCGTCTGGGAGTAACGAAGATTTTTGGTGCATTTTATGTTAACACAACTCTCTTTGTAGAATGAATCGATTTTTCCTTTAATTTATTAACACTTTTCTCCTCATTGGTTTATTTAAGCAAAATTTGTCCCCATTTTAATTGTCAATTTCTGTTCTCTTACGAAATTTTTCTACTCCTGTCTCTTAACTCTGAAAATTATTTGAACAAACCCAAACAAAATGCAACAACAACATTTCGCCCCAAACAATATTGCCGCAAAGTAGGTGAAAACGATGGCATTCACATACGTGGCTCAGAATGTGATCAAAAAATCTTATCAAAGAAGGAATCAACCGGAAACGTGCTCTCGCCCAATTATCCTTATCCGTACATACCGAAAACGGTCTGTAGGTACGTGCAATTCAGATTTGACCCCAACTGAACAGTTTGTCGGCATTTTTCTAACGGCAACTTTGCTATCTTCCATTCGTCACAGGTACTTCATCTACGGTATGCAGGATGCTCAGCATCTGGAACGCGTGCGTCTGGAGTTCACAGCATTCAACATACCAAAGGTCGAGCATAAGGATAAGAGCGAGTCAGTACCCAGAAGAGCTGCTGGTGTTCTGGTCAAAGTGTTCATCACTCCCCTTTGTTTCCTCTCTTTTCAGATCGAATTGCACCGACGGCTATCTGAAGATTTATCTGAAGGGTCAGGAAACCGCAGACGCCTACGACAAATTTGACTATGAACTTTGCGGCAATGAAACGCAACGCGTCGTCAGCGATGGTCCGCGCCTAGCGATGGTCTTCAGTTCCGGTGAACTGCAAGGGCGTGGCTTCAAGGGTCGATACATCTTCGAGACTGAATACAAAATACCCGGCACTGCCGCCCCCGATGGCACCTGCAGCTTCACCTACGTGAGCAACTCAAAGAAGAAAGGCGAACTGAACAGCCCTCGCTATCCATCCAATTATCCATCGGAGACAAATTGTTCCTATTTATTTTTGGCCGAATCCAATGAACAGGTGACAATTGTCTTTGACCATTTCAAGATCAAAGCGGACGGCATAAATGCAACTGCCGGAGCGTATGGGTAAGCAGGGGCTGCCGAGTATCCATCGCACTTAATAAATGACCTTGTTTTTTACTTGTCCGCCCCCAAGCAGCTCTAGCGCTTGCTTTGAAGACTGGCTGGAGATGTATGTGGTCTATCGTGACAATAACGATCGTTTTCTTGGTCGTTACTGTGGTTTGACAGCACCCGGCCCCGTCGAGAGCCCCAGGGGTGCGGTTGGTCTGCGCATCACTTTGCACACGGATCATGAAAACGTTGCCAGCGGCTTCAAAGCACGCTACTTCTTCGAAACTGCCAAATCCGATGTGGGTGATTGTGGTGGAAATTTCTCCAACGAAGATTCGGGCATTATCACCTCGCCCAACTATCCGGCCGGCTACAAGGCGCCCGGCAAAGGCATGGCATCGATGGCTTGCAACTGGATAATGACAGCCCGTCCTGGTTACAAGCTGTCCATTAACTTTGAGCACTTTTCCATTGAGGGCGATCCAGCGAGTAAGTGCCCAGTCCCCCACATATACCCTCAGTATCTCTAAATACATTTTTGTTCACTCATTTTTGCAATATAGCTCGTGGTTGTCCCGCTGCGGTTATGCGCCTTTGGGTGAATGTCGAATCCGATCAACCGCCACTGGAACTGTGCGGCGAGAAACCGCCCATTGAGCAATGGTACTACATCTCCACTGGACAAACTGCACGCATTAGTTTCACCACCAGCGATAAAACAATTGGTGCACAGGTGAGTGTGAACAGGCTCTGCCGCCCTGGGCGGTTGACTATGACAATGAAGCGGAAGTCAGCCGCACAAAACCAGAATCTTTTTATTGGATTCGTTTTGGCTCTGTGCCAGCGAATTCCCTCCGCCACGGCACACATCGAGGACCACCCGGAAGCGCGGCAAAGCATTAAATATGGATCAACATTGCTATAATTTAGCAATGGTGGCTATCTTCAGTGGCAATGCCTCCGCAATTGGCTGTGAAAACATTGCTTCCGGTGGTTAGCTTGGTTTCCCCAGCCGAGCTGTTTGGAATACTCGAATAATGAATTGAATCGCAGTGGCGTGGAATGAGTGAATTGGAATTGTTGCATCCAATCCCGTCGTTGCTGATTAATTGGGGCTCAGAAATTCAAAGTTTCCTGCAGAAATTGATGCTGGTTCGGGAGGGGTGGTAGTGCTTTAAGTGGGAATCACACGAAAGCGAGAAGTTTTAATCATACAAAAAGAATATTATTACCGTTTAGAAGCAGTTCTTGAAGTTCTAGGAGTAATTCAAAAGTCTCGATTGTAATAAGAGCTTCACACGTCCTGCATCGAATGCACAGGCACGCAAAAACTAACTTTTTATAGTTAACGATAAGTTTATCACAATGAGCCTTTAAGTCCTTAAGTCAGCTTTCCCGAATGTGGCTGCTATTCCAACCTAATGATAAGCTCCTTCCTCCACTCCAGTAAGAAATCCCATATTTATAACGTGAACTGAGAAAAATGATAGAAAGAGGTATTCGTTGTTATTCACTCCAGAACGTGGTCAATGTCAGAGATGCAAAACTAACTAAATATATAGGTAGGTAGCTTGAGCGGCTGCTAAGAAGGACACTTAAAGATAGTCTGGAATATCCCCAAAACGTCGTAGAAAGGACACATTTCCTGGGTTTTCTTGGGTTTTTTGTTAGGAAGGCTTTTCTAACGTCAGCGGAACAGAAAGCCTTCAGTCAAGAAATCCCATTCTTACCGCGGAGGTTAGATTAGGTTAGAGTGGATGCCTTCCTCGGGAAAGCCCACTTAAGCATTGAAAAGCTCATTGTGATACCATAAGATACCGGTGACAACCCCATCGACCACGTGGGGAACCATTATTATATCTATATGACCCTTAATACTTATGAATGATAATTCGATCAGACCAGTGAGGAAGGGCAGGTATTTACGTCTTCTCCTTGGACACTAACACTCGAGATGAAGAGCGATCTCTTCCTCCTCTTCAGGACCACAGCTGCGACACAAGTGATTGAATGGCAACCCAAGTCTTTCAGCATATCTACTAAACAAATAGTATCCCGTGAGCACAGAGATTGTTGTGCTGATGAAGTTTCTGCTGAGGTAGAGTAGCTGACCAGTTCGCCTCTAGATCATGGTAGTCAAAGTGTGTCTGGCCACAACACAGGTACTCTCTTCTACCCAGGATAATTTGGCTTCCTTGAGGAAGTGTTGTTTGATAGCCCATTTTACGGAAGCTAAGGGTACACCAACGGTGTAGTAGGGGAATATTGCACTAAGTGAAGTACCCATTTGAGCCGATTCGTCGGCCTATCAGTTGTCTAAAACATCCGACCCAGTAATGAAGGACCTGTGAATTCCTTGTAACACTTTGGAAGAAAAAGCGGTAGTCCAGAACAAGCTTCGATTTAGTAAACACACCAGCAAGGGACTTCAGTGCTATCGGAGTAAATTTGCAAAGTCACACCACCCTTATCATTGCAAATAAGCCTCGTAGATTGTTGATCTTGGTCAGAAAGATGGAAGGATAGTATCAGTACCAGTTTGCTGCAGAAATTGCCGCTACCGACTTTGTTCTGTAGCTTGGACCTGTCTGTGTATACATCAGTTGACTGCCTAGTTACTTCCTTGTCTTCAAACTAGTTCTTCCTCCTAGGGATATGGGTGGTAAACCGGAGGTTGAAGTTGGGAGTCGGGTAAATATACTCGACGTCTACTGGTGCAAACATCTACTTAATTAAAATGCTAGCGTAGCCCAGGTCTGTAGCACTGAGTCTAGCTGTTAAGCACTTCACTTGTTGTTTGACAATAATGTTGAAGGCAGTCAGTCAAAGATTGCAAACAGAGCTCCCATGGAGGTAGCACGAAGAGTCCCTGTTATCATTATGGCCGCCGCTCTTCTAACCTTATGTAAAAGGCTCCTATTAACCGTTTTCTCAGTAACTGACCAGCAGAATATAGCTCCCTACAAAAGATTCAGCTTAACTACTGCTGAGTAGAGCCAGGTTAAGATTATCGCATATGATGTGAAAAAAATCAAGGAAGAAAAAAAAAGTTTTAATCCAGAGAAAGGATACGGGGTGTTTAAAAAATATGAACCGCATACAATCTTCATTGAGGAAGAAGCTACATTCTTGCAATACGAGACGGGAAAGTATTCGAATGATATGTTTCTATATGGATTTATTATATAAATAGAATAGATTGCTCTGATGAGGAAGTCGAAAAAATCCTTTGAGAAAAAATACTTGTTTTCTTACTGACTCTCGATGATTCCTATGGTTGCCATATGATGGCCCCATGATCGTAGAATTTTCCTTTATAATGTTAAAAGGAAATCTGCAATTCCCTTATTCGGAACCACGGTACTTAGTTCGCCATGATTGAAACTATCCACATTATAACATACATTTGCAACTCACTCTATTGACATGTCATGAAAGCTTTTATTTTTATATATACGAGTATTATAATGTCTCTTTCCTCTCATCACTGCAGGGCTTCCGCATTGTATGGACTGAAATTCAAGACTCGGGTCCAGGACCACCCTCGATTGGGCTGCTCTGCGAGTCGACGTACCACTTCCAGTGCGAAGTGGGGTACTGCATTTCGGACAAACTGCGCTGCGACGGCGTCAAGAACTGTGGTCCTGGTGATGATAGTGACGAATTGCACTGTGAGTCGTGAGTGAGTCGAACGGTTCAGTTCATTTTCTTTTGTTACATTTTAATTTTACTTTTAAGTTTTATTAGACTTATAATTTCAGTTGATTTCCCCCCAAATGTACGATTGATTCTTGTCTTCTCGTACAATTACAAATCAAATTGAAATTAGCGGATGCAAATGTAGAGAAAGAAAATTAATAATAATAGATTAGCATCATTTAAAGTGGTAAAATTGTTTTGTACTCATACACACGCAAATTGCACTGAGGCGAGACAATTTTTCGAAATTAATTTTTAATTGATGAAACACAAATTTAAATTACGCAGGATTGCATAAAGTGAAAATTATTTAAAACACAAATTGGTGAAGAGGCAGTGGAAGTGGAAACTATGCCATCACGCCCATTTTATTATTATTATTATTACTATTTTTTCTTTATAATTTTGAGTAAATTTTAGTTACAAAATATTTGTTGGCATTTTTTGTATTTTTTTTTTGTTTTTGTTTTTTTTTTTCTGTAACATAAAAACTTGAACCCGACGAACACTCTTCTTTCATATACTATTGCTATATACTAACTTTTACTTATACTTATAACTCTAAAAATACTTTTATCTATGCTCCAACTGGCGCCCAAGTGGAAATCGTACAAGGCTTTATAATAAAAAATGGCTTTATACGATTTTCACTCTCTGAAAATATTTTAAGCTTATCTCCTAAACTCTTCTTAGTTGCACATAAACAAAACATACTCAAAGAGAATACCACATTATGTACATATCATAGTGAGAACAAGACCTGTCCAAACTTTTCTCATACCTACTACTGTAGTACATACAAAGACAATATACAGATATTGTACAGTATATTGTCTTTGGTACATATTCCACATGATGCACTCATACCAGGTGGCAGTCGAAAGCATTTTCCTCTTTTTTGTTGGCAGTCGAAAAAACAATTCGTTTGGTTACGTCAATATTCTCACATTCGTTGACCTTTAAAATGTCAAAAATTATATAGATGAGATGTCAAAAAATCACAAAAGCATTTTGTTACTTAGCGGAACCATATAAGGTGGTGGCAGCATTAGAACAAATACGATTTAATATATAATTTATAATTTGTAATATATCGTATTTGCCTAGTACAAATACAACAAATTAGAAAGCGAATTATCAAACTCAATTGATTGTTTCTGACAGTAGAAACACACACGAATAATTAAAAAGAAGAATGACAATAAACGAACAGGAGTTGATTCTCAAACGAATTAGTTAAAGAAGAAGACAACACTATAAATTGTACTGATAATACCGTATATTGTTCCGTCAATAGTTTTCGCCAAAGAGCACAATTATTTAAGTGTCCGAGTTTGGTCTTAAATTTTACTCCTTACATTTTTACGCGGCGAATACATGTGTAAAACTTTCTACACCGAATTATAGGGAAATATTATTGTGATGTTGACTTGTATGAGACGTGTGTCGGTTCGTCTATGCTTTTAGTCAGAAAGTGGATCTATGTGAGTACGGCAAATAAGTACCACAGAAAGGAAGCGCTCACCTGGTATGATTGTATCATTGTATTCCAAAGGCAGGCGTTTAGAGTCAAAGCGGAGCAAAGTCCCTTACCCTACGTCTCCACAGGCAATTTTTTATGGTATGCCATTGGCAATTCCAAGCAAATTGCCAATGGAGACTCCAAATTGCTTCAAGTTGGCAATGTATGTTATGATATATTTTATGCCATAAATTGCCAACGTGCTGTGTTGCAATCAGTTGTCATTTTGCTTGTTTGACAGCCTTTTTTCATTTTTTCGTGACGCTCACAGTGGAAGCATCGTCGGACATTTTCGTTTTACCGCAACTAATAAAAACGCTAAATTGAATGGAGACTGTGCATTTGCATTCTTTGTAATAAAGGATTCACCCAGAATTTCCTTCCTTCTTTTTTCCTCTTCATCGTATAAATAAAAAATTTTTTCAAGCGTGGGTACAGCGAACTAGACGGCATTTTCAAAATGACAATGGCATAACATCGCAATGCCCACCATTAAAATATTGCCAACCATTGCAATCAAATTTGACAGATGTTATGCCATCAAAAATTGCCCGTGGAGACGTAGGGTTAAATCAGCAAAGGCTTTTAGGAAAAGAAAGTACTTATCTCTCGGGATTTGAATATATAATATAGAAGGATCAGCTATGTTTCACATTAAAGAGTCATCTATGTTATAAAATAAAATATAAAATATTAATATGATAAAGAGAAATTTCTAATGTATGTGATTTCCATTCTAGATTTCTTTCCAATTCATCTCGTAGCGAGTTTATTGACTCTATTGTTCAATTTTTTAAATTAAATTGCTAAACCTCAGAACCTTAATTGGTTATATTCATTCATCACATTTATATGGTTCAGAAATTCAATTTCTCACTGTCAATTATTTGAATGATGTTCCTCAATGTCGATGCTTTTAAACCCTGCAACTGAAATATATAAATTTGATTGTTAAAATGATGCAAATAAGTTTCGAAAACTGCTCAAATTATTTACACTTATTTAGAAACTAATTAGGAGTATATTTCTGAGAAGTGCTCTTGATTTCTGAAAGTTTCACAGCCATGCTTTGATTTGTTTCGAAATAGTATTGTTTATTTTAAACTAATATAAATAATTAACTGCTGATAATCAGTAATTCGTAATTTTGCGATTATTTACCAACTTAGGTAAATCGTTACTCACCATAGCGGTACTATATATAAGGTGGTAGAACTGGAACTTTATGTAAAACAAATCACAAAATTAATTGTCAAAATCTGTTGTTTGACACACGCACTACCAAAAGAATGAAAGCAATTGATCGTTTGACAATTAGTTGCGGAAGAAGAAGAAGCATGAAGTAACACTGCCACCTTGTATGATTCCGTCATGGTTAGCACTGTAATCCCTGTAGCTCTAAATGCCTCGACCTTCCCACATATCTCCAGCACGTTTCTACCCATTCACTCACAATAAAACCCTCTGCATAGCCCTGTAAATAGTATGTATTTAACTATAATAATGTTGCGCATTTAAGTTAATGATTGTATTTTAGTTGTTGATATAGGCGTCTCATTAATTGTATGTGTTTTTAACCCGAAAAACTCCTTAAAATGTTTGTAAATTCCAGTTTAAATTCATGCTTTTTGTTTTCCATACTTAAAAGTTAATTTATTTGTATGTACAGGCAACTCTTAGGCACATGTCCCCCGCTCTATTCCTATATATGTATGTATCCTTCTCTCTTTCACACACTCTATCATCTCTCTCTATTTCTATTTTACTATATATGTTTCTGTCCCTACATTTGTTATATATCATGCTCAGCTCTTTCTAACTCTAATTTTGATTGACTTACACGTATTCTTCCTTCTTGTTCTTCTTCTTATTCTTCTTCTCTCTTTTTCTTCTCGTTCTTTTGATTTGAACACTTTCGATGTGTTTATGTTTTAAACGCCATACAAAAAAACTCAACAAACTCAACACAGGTGACGGAAATATTCCTTATATGCCAACATTAATACAACTCATTGGCTTAGCAATAATGGCTCACATGCACACACACTCTCACACAATTATTAATTAAAAACACAAAAAAAAATTGTTGAATTTTCATATATAATTTGATTTACAATTTTGTTGAAACGCACCACAGTTCATTATACATATACATATAATTGCTAAGCCAATCCAACAATCAGTCGCTCTTTATACTCGTACAAGGAGGTTAACATTTAACATTCGTACATAGAAATAATAAATGCCAACTTTGAAACGAACATTTGAACAGTTTTAACAATAACGAAACAAATTCTGAGTTTATGAAACAATAAAACAGTAAAAATCGTTAACAACACGTGAGTCTTTAATATAAACTTACATTTCAATTTCAATTTTTGTGAAAACTTTTATTTACAATATTTGTAAACACACACGCCACTCACGCCTCTCTCACATCAACAACACTCAGCCCACTCAGCTCGAAACTCGCAACTCGCACAAACATGTTTGCGTAGTACTTGCAACATCAAACAAAAGCATCGCAACGGAGTCCGAGACCTTACTTCATTTCTCATACACCATTCCATCTCCAGTCATTCGGAAACATCTTCTTCAGACAAAATTATACACTCGTAAACTATCTTTAGAGTTCTTTGATTTTATGTTGTTGACGTTTTCTTTGAAGTTTCGTTACAATTTTATTTTTATTTGCGTAGACAATCCTCTCAGATCCTTCATCTATTTATTTGACTCAAACTTGTTCAGTTTGATTTTGATTTCGGTTCCACATAATTGATTCCATTATGATTTGTCCCTCAGCTAAATCCCAGTTCATTTATATTTGCTCTAGTGTAAGAAAATAAATTGTTGTACCAAGTAGAACACGGTCTTTAAGTGTATTTTCAGCATATCTTATATAGAATATCTCAGCAGTGAATTGTTTCCTTGTTCCTACTCTCCCATTAAGATATTTCTATATACTCACCTCAATTGTGTACTGGTAGAACGTAAAATAGTGATAGATTTATCCATCCCCATTTATAGTAGAGGATTTTTCAAACTACTTTAAGAGATCTAACTTATATTGTCAATAAAACTCATATCTTTGCTAGATTGTTGTGAATATCTCCATTTGTTCCCTTCTATTACACACGGATCACAACATCATTCAAGCCATGACCTCTCCAGGTCATATTGCAGATCTTATCCCAATTTGCAATTAGTTATTCGAACATTTAATCGTACCTGCATTGGTTAAAATATTATTATCCATAATGTTCTCCTATTTCGATTGATAATTGGTGTCCTACAACTACACATGGACTACAACATCCTTCAAATAAACTCTCCTGTTTCTTATTGGAGATCTTATCCTAAAATTCAATTAGGTATTCGAACATTTAATCGTCCCTGCATTGGTTAAAATATTAAGTTCTCCTATTTCGATCGATAATTTGTGCCCTACCGTGGACCACAATATCATTCAAACCATGACCTCCTCGGGTCATATTGCAGATCTTATCCTAAAATTCAATTAGTTATTCGACCTCTACAACTACACATGGATCACAACATCCTTCAACTGACCTCCCCAGGTCGTATTGCAGATCTTATCCTAAAATTAAATTAGTTATTCGAATATTTAATCGAGCCTGTATCAGTTAAAATATTATTATCCAAAATGTTCTCTTATTTCCAACGATCATTTTGTGTCCTACCATGGACCACAATATCATTCAAACCATGACCTCCCCAGATCATATTGGAGTTTTTTTTCTCCAAAAATTCAATTAGTTTCTTGCACATTTCTTCTACTGTGATAAAAATGAAATCCAGAATATTCTCTCCGATAGTTCTGTCATCCTTGGATCGAATACAGAAAGGAATTTGAATCATATATCAAGAAAAAAATATATTTTCTGGAAATATTCAAATAGAGGCGCTAAATCCGCCGCATCGAGAATATTGTCTATAATAGAATGAGTATTTTATTGAAGTGTTATAGAACTCTTATTGACATCTTCAGGACACACATTTATATATAATTAATTTAACTCGGTAGAGTTGGTCTATTTCTTTATAATTGAATGACAAATTCATCTTCCAGAATACAGATTTTTATATATGTCAGTGGATTCTGCTTCAGAATTGGTCGGTAAAACCGTTCCGGCCTGTAGTGACGGGTTCATAAGAGATCTTAGTATATTTTCATTCATTTACTTTTCATCTATTTGAGATATCGGAGAGAAGTTTGATGCAATCGTATTTTTGTATGCCGAATCGTTTGTTACAAGGTACTCAAAACTATTGTAAGTCCACTTAGAACACTGTTTGCGTGCCTACCAACAGTGACTGGATCCACCCAGGGGTAGTATTTGCATTCTTCCATACCTTCTACGGTGCAGGTTATACACCTTTCTGTTGAAAAGGAGTTTATAAAGAAAGGCCCCAATTGTGTACTTGTGCGAGCACAGTCCTGAATTATTAAGATCTATTCCACGATTCTGGAAAATTTCGCAGTTTTTCTCAATATGTCCAAGTCTTGTTTTGAGAAGTCGTTCTCCAATTGCAAGCATATGCTTGCGCAAGCAAAGTCCAGAACTATTAAGCTCTCTTCCACGATTCTGGAATTTTTCGTAGTTTTTCTCAGTCTCCCTAGCAATCGTATCTTGTTTTGGAAAATCATTATCCTATTAAGTCTTATCTTGTGACATTATCCTCTTCTTCCTAGGTCCCTCTTTATAGTCAAAGAGTTTGCAATTAAATACTTCGTTTGGGGCAGGTTTCCAGATACATTAGGTCCAATTCACATCGATTAAAGGACGCATTGCAGCGCATGATTATTGCCCAATAATACATATATGTTAAGTGTCTCCAGGCGCACTAAACGCTCCAAAATCGTCAGTGGATTAGTTTCAGACTTTATGCAGATCTTGGTTTTTGAAACCCGGTGAGAGAAACAGATAATTGCATTTTGAACAAGATTTTTAGCTTTATTCAAGTTCAATATCAAACTACTCTAAAGCCTAATTATCGAACGTACGAAGTAAGAGGCGGTCTTTGCTTCAGTAGGAGAAACTATGACACTATGTCATAGGTCACTCCTGATGTTGTGATCTCAGATGAAGCAATAACAGAATCCTTACGTCTCCATTGAAAATCCTTTACAAACATGACCAGTTAATGATAAACAGTTTTTAGTAGACAGTTTTACTTTAATAAATCCTTTGAAAAATGTTCAAAATAAATACATACATACAAGTATCGACAAGGAATTTAAAGTTTGAATATTCCCCCGATCTTGTTATATATAGCTTTGGTCAACCGGTGTTGACCGCTGTTATTCGAAGTATGCTCTCTATCTGCTCGGTGCAAGTGTTTTTTAAAGGACCTTTACTTGAAGTGAGATGAGGTAAAAACAAGAAATCTTGGTGCTTTTCTACCACCCTGTATATTGTTCACAATTTATTGTTCTAGCAAAAATAAAATTATATCTGCTTCTACGAAATTTGTTCTTCCTTCTGCAATGCAAGGAAACTACCCCGACCCACAATAATTTCTATGCCAAATCTCTCTGATTTCCTTATTACGCTCATCATTTTTTGTTAGGCGAATTGGATTTTAAAAAATATTATTTATCTGTTCTCCTTTTAATTTAGTTTATAAATTGCATTAAACACTCATTGATCGATCATGCTTTGTTTGAGTTTGAAAATTTTGAATGTTTTGTTCAGTGTTTAATGCGCACCCAAAAAGCTTTCTCTGTTGCATTTGAACTTTTTAAAAGCACACACACACACACACTTTTGAGTTTCGACAAAAGCACAAAGTTGGTTCAATTAGAAAGCTCGTAAGTAATTGAAGCTTCTGTTGCTGGTTCCTCATCGCGTTGATCGTCGTAGAACTGCACTGATTCGACTATATTACGTGCATAACTAATGTAGACTCTCTTAAAAGGATATCTTTAACTAAAGAGCTTAAGCACATTTACACATACCAACACATATACACACCCACAAACACACACAAACATCCCACCAGAGAATAGATCACAGCATCACAAAAAAACATACTCTCGTTTAAAAAACCAACATCAATGATTTCAATTAATTATAAATAATAAGTTATCTAATCGTATATAAAAGTATTTAGTTTTAACAGTATTCCTAGAGTCAAACGGCCACATCACTCATAGAAACTGCTCATTGATTCTATGTTTTTCTTTAAATTCCTATGCCCAATGCCAACTAAACGGAACACGCCTTCAAATCGAAACAAAAGGTATCACGGAAGCGCCCGAGGAGGATCCCGGCGTTCTCATTATAATAGCACTAGTCGTCGTCTTGTCCCTAATTTGTCTCCTATGCACACTCTGTCACTCCAGAAGAAAACGTAGAAACCACGGTCGGCAACTGGGATTGCATCGGAATGCGCACTACGATTCCCAGACCAGTGCGACAGGTAAAACCGAACGTCAATCGGCGAATTCTGATTTTATTATTTTCTCTAATGATTTTTATTGAATTTTCCTTATTTATTTATAAATTTTTTGTGCTTGTTTTTCTTACAGTTTTTAAGCAATTTTAAGTTGTTTACACTCAATTATTTCAATATACTCGTGCGATGTTTATATTTCTATATATTAATTTAAGGTAAATTTTCACTTTAGTTTGTTTATTTATTGCCATAATAATTCTAGGATAATCGCATCCTTTCTTTTCCTTGTTCCTATTTTATGCGATGCGAAGAATTTCAGGCTGATCACATATTCGAATTACTTGCAATTTCCATGGTGGTGCCCCTTCAGTACCACGAGCTTGCTCCGCTGAGACACTGTCTTGGTAACGATAGCAGAATATCTGCTGTAATAGACGAACAGCCACAGCGAAACATATTTCCAGCCCACAGTACTTTCCTCCAAAGTTCTGGGGTCAAACAACAACAGAAAGCAAGAACTGAGAATCAATTTCTAGGTCTCGGAAGTTTCGTCAATATATCAATTCCACTAAGGACAGATCTTATTTTTGTTTTACCCACCAAAAAATGAGAACATATTCAGTTAAGTCTCTTCTAATCCCAAAGATTTGAATGGATTTTTGACCTACTGGTCCTGGTATATAGTCAGTCTATTAACAAATACCGTAAAATTATTACAGGCATGTAAAATGGAGTGTTGAAAACCCTGGATCCTAGTTTGAAATATCGTTGTAGTATCCATAACATGGTATTGACAACTAGTCCAGTTAAATTTCAAATATTTCCAAGTTGCTTTTTGACACTTATCCCTTAGCACGGCTTCTTTGAAAACATCAATCTATTTTGATCAATTTCCGTAAATTTTGAGGATTTCCGTGGCCGCTCCTCATCGCGGGTTTTATAATACAAGAGTTACAGAGCTATTAGCCGAGGGAATCAATTCTGTACTTACAACTATAGCCAGTTTTCCCAAATTAGAATCTATCTCGCAATAATTCAATTGCAGGCTCCCTGACCTCATACAAAAATAAATCCCTTGTTCATTAGTGCTAAAATGAATCCCTCCTTTCTCAAAGGAAACTTCTGTATTCATATTTCATTTATTATTAGGCATTTTAACTGCAAGAGCAGTTTATCCCTAGTCGCAGAACTAGGGATAGTTTCTCTTTTAAGATTTGCTAAGAGCGTCCCCCTGCTCAACGATTCATACTATAGCTCTTAAATGGATATCCATCTGGCACCGCAAAGGACCTTGTAGGTCTTTGTGTGGCCTTAACGGCCGGCCAGTCTAACCTAACCTAACCTTAACTGCAAGAACCAAGTTATCATGGAAATATTGGTGTGTCTCCAAGCAGGGTTCTTGCCCATACATTGAGAATAGCTTTTCAGAACTATCCAGAAATAATATACACCAAAGTGGCTTCTGGACAAGTTAGAGTAAGTCCATAATAAATGGAGAGCAGTTATATTGAAGCCGTGAGACTTATATTAATAGCTGAATATCACTGATGGCACCACCTCACCAGAAACCGAGAAACTTTTCATATGTTCCTCCCTCAATAAAACCGTCTCTACTTTCAGCACACATATAGCAGTACCCCTTTCAATTCTGCCTTAGGAGAAGAGTCTTCTCACCTTTCATTCATTTGTAAATCCAGTATCTGTTCCTCATACAGCCCCAGGGATCTGTATTTAATAAAACAACAGTTACAGAACTATTAAATGAAGGAATCAGTTCTATACTTACAACCATAGCCAGTTTTCCCAAATTGGAGGTGGTCGCTCAATAATTGCAATTGAAGACTCCTTGACCTCACACAAAAATATTATCAATTCCTGGTTCATTAGTACTAAAATTGGGATATGAATCGCTAGAACTCGTTTCCATAAGAATTGGGTTTCCTACCATCAAAAGAAGGTTTTGAGGGGCATTGATCTCTATCCAACAGGGGATAAATTCAATATTATATTACATATTCGATATTTCACATACTTAATGGAACTTTCCTATATATATATACTCATTTGTCCCTGTCCTCCTTTAGAAAGATCCGACTCCGCCTTCATAGAATATAAAATCCTTTAACAAAGTCTATCCCAACGTTTCTAAAGCTTCTTGTATTGACCCATTCCCTGTTCGGAACACTTTTCGGAAAGGACAGATGGTACATTATGGTAGATTATCGGAGTAAAAGCTACTTAGAAATAGTCCTATATTGGAGTTAGTTGTCTTACAAAGAATTCATGAAAATAGTATACGTGGAAATTGTGTTTTCACGAAGTTGAAAGACTTCTCTCTCCCATTCCATGCTGTTTTAAACCGGTTACGTATTCGGTGATATACCATAGACCCTTTCAACAGTGGACTTGCTATCTCCCATAGCTGAATGTGTGAGCTGCGGTAAACGCTGCGCCTGTAACTGACCCTCCTACAGCAGCATAGCTATTTCAATCGCTTAATCGCCAGTTTCCTATAAAGATTGAGACTATGTATCCATTTCTTTTCGCTTTCATATTATCTATATCACAAATAAACATTAATTGAGAAGAAAAGATTTTGATTTAAATTAATTTATATTTTTATTATTATTTATTTTATTCTTAAATGGTTCCTCTTAACATGCGCCTTTTTCGCAGTAGGCTTAAGTTCGAGTCGTCGCCATCTGCAGAGCGGTGGTGCTAGCATAAGCGGCAGTTTGCATGGCATCAACAGCGGGAACCTCATCATACCGCCAGCACCGCTGCCACCCACCAGCGTCCCCCCGCCGCCACACATATGCATAGCTGGCGTTGACATTGGTTCTGGAATGCTGATGCACGGCGACGACGATGACGACTTGGATGACGACGACGATGACAATTTGCCGCATGGCATCTTCATAAACGATGTGCGATTCGATGAGGATACCCTGGAAGACCTGACGCACATGGAAAACGTTTAACAATCGGCGGAATTGTGTATAAAATTCTTTTACAGATATTATGCGATATTATAGAAATTTATGGTTAAGCAGTTGATCGATCGTAAATGAATAAGAAACAAAACACAAACGTAAAAAGCATTAAGCGAAAAGTAAGCATTATTTAAGAATGATGAAAATCAATGAAAGAAATATAGAAAATTTAACAAAAATCTTCCTAACAAAACAAAAGTAAAACATGCACAAAGAAAATGCAAAAAAAATTATTTTAAAATAAAAAAAAAACACATTAGGAGACTTCGGAAAAGTGGAACGGATTTATGAGGTATACGGCAAATAGTTCTACTCGGGCTGTATTTGAATCGTCTCTGCATAAGATGTTAAAACCTTCATCAGGACACTGGAACTCTTTTTGTCCTAAAAGGGATGCGACTGACACAAATGATACATCACCATGGCTATCCCAGACCTTTGAGTCTTCGCCATAGTTCCAACTTCTTCACCTATCCTTGGATTGTGGCTCCAGATATATACTAGACAAGTGATTGGTTCCTGTGAATGCATTTAAATAGTGAAAATGGAAGGAAGCAGGGAATGCTCGTCAAACAAAGTTTCTTATACGCCAATGAAATCGTCCCTCAGATAGATAAAGCTTCAAAAGACTGTGCACAACTGGGAAGTGATTTAACTAACATAAAATTCCTGCTATGAAACTGAGTTGGAACAGACGAACAGAAAAAAGACGTGGATGCAACGTGATCTGCCATGACTAATTCACTCAACCGTAGACAATTTTTCCTTGCTTTGCCCTGACTTCATAACGATCTTCCACTTTTCGAAAAGCACGCCAAAGGAATTAAAACCAAGGAACGAGTCATGCAGTGAGAGCAATTGTGAAATGAATGAAATGAAAAGATAACAAATTATTGAACTGTGTGTAAAAATTGAAAAATATTTTACTGAAATTTTATTTGAACGAATAAATTGAACTCGTATTAAACAATAAGTTAAAAATTAAATGTCTGCTAAAATGAATTTCATATGTAACAGAAATGAAGATTTTTAAAATACTACAAACGGTTTTTTTTTTGTTCATTTTCATTTGTAATCTTTTGTTCCTGAGTTCCCTTAAAAATTTACAATTACATAGAAAAGTATTTCAAAAGTTAACAAAACCAAAAAAAAAAAAACAAATTACAAATTAATGGAATAAAGGAAGGAATTTAAGAACTAATGTAGACAAAGAGAAACGCAAATGACGCCAGAAGGTAATAAAGAAATGAATGCAAATATATACACACATAGAGTTAAAAACTGTCATCGAGGCATTAATAAAAATTTATACAAAGAAAAAAATGCATACGTATAAATATTTTCATTGCGAAATGAAAAAGTTGTTGATTTTTATATTTGATACGAATAAAATATACTAAATATATTTAGGAGATATATAAAAACTTAAAACAAAAATAAAATTTAAATGAAACCAGCAAAAAGTTGAAAAACAAACAAAGCAAACGTGAAATATTTAAAAAAAATTAACAAAAAAATAATAATTTTACAATCCGTTTTTTTCAAATTTGTTCATTTTATATTAACACGTTTTTTTACAATAAACAAACACGGAATTTTGCCCCCAAAACTAGACACAAACACCCCACACACACACATACACATACATACCAGTGCCCGGCATTCGTGTGCCCTGGCGCTGCGGGCCCCGCACAAGTATGCAGAACGAACACAGAATGTGGCTACACACACACTCGGATCCACTTTCATACTCATACACTCGAACCAGTTCCTGGCTTCGTATACCCAGAGGCAGCCATGTAACGAGCTCCTCACGAGTATACACAACGAACACAGAATGTGGCTACACACACACTCGGATCCACTTTCATACTCATACACTCGAACCAGTTCCTGGCTTCGTATGCCCAGAGGCAGCCATGTAAGGAGCTCCTCACGAGTATACACATCCAACACAGAATGTTGGTACACATACACTCGGATGCACTTCCATACTCACACATACGAACCAGTTTTCTGGCTTCGTATACCCAGAGGCAGCCTTGTAGCGAGCTTCACATGAGTCAGCAGAACGAACACAGAATTTTGCTACAGACACACTCGGATCCACTTTCATACTCATACACACGAACCAATTCCTGGATTCGTATGCCCAGAGGCAGCCATGTAACGAGCTCCTCACGAGTATACACACCGAACACAGAATGTTGGTACACATACACTCGGATGCAGTTCCTGGCTTCGTATACCCAGAGCATCATATGCATCGACCTCCACACGAGTATGCAACGAGTATGCAGAACAAACACGAACTAGTATGCTGCACACGAACACGAACGAGTATGGCCACCCACTTTCATGCTCATGCACTCAGGCCAGTTGCTGGCTGCGTATGCCCAACATTCGTATGGAAAATACGAAAGCCTCCGAAGCCGTACAAAAGCTTTTTTGGCTGTATATGAGTTACACGACATCACTCGGTTGTGTTTGCCCCATCCGAGTCATTTTCAAAGCTTGCTTTATCGCGCCATTTTCTATTTGCTAAAAGACCGTCAATTATTCGTTTATAAAGACAGTTTCCAAAATGTGAAGTCAATCGAAAAGGAGTCTACAACGAAGGTAGAACGGTGTGAAACAATTATGATTTACTGCTCTTCCTCTTTCTTAGATAGGCACTTAGTATTCTAATAATTACATTACTTAAAAGTCATCTTAATTTGTATTGCAAATTATTCAAATTAAATCATTTATAATTAAGAACAGCAATTTAAATTCATAGGTTCAGCGTGTGCATTGGTTAATAAATGTGGTTAATAAAAATGTGTATTAAAAAAACAATGTAATTGTGCACGCGACAACTTCAGAGCGCAATTCTTCAATACTGCACTGCCAACAGCTACATGCGATTTAATAGGTCCACTCTCGTTATATCACTAGTGAAGTAAAAGTAGTGGAAAAAATACCATAAAGCATTCAAACACACCGTAGTGCATTAGCATTAAATAAACATAAGTTCATTTTCAAATTTTTAACTTTCTTTTGCTACAAACAATCGGTTCGAAACGAACTTCGAAAACTCGGTAGGAACTCATAAATAACGATTCAACGGAGATCGTTAACAAGCTTCGATGGCGATAACATACGAAGCGTAAACTAGCTCCATTCGCGAAGTCGTTAATTTGTTCATATTCGATAATTCGTTAATGATATGAATTCGTGATCGTAGAGTTTGCGTGTTTCGGCCAAAATTTACATTTATGAGCTTATTCGTAAGCATTTTGGTGACTGAGACAATGCTGGCCAACTCTATATACATCAAATGGGCAGATTGCCAATAACTTTGTGTATATGTAGTTGAGCTGAGGGCAATTTTAGATGTTCGCATACATTTATATCAACTGAATTCATTACCGTGATAACTGCAGTCAGCACAAATTCGTATACTGACTTGATCCAATATGATTGCATTCCTGTTTGCCGGGCACTGTTTTAAATATACACAAGGACACTCATACAAATTTGAAATATAATGAACTAAATAAATAATAATGATGATAATAGTTAAACAATTAGTGACTATCAAAAAGGCATCTTCCAAGAAACAAAACAAAAAGAGAAAAAGAATAACTAAAGTATTTAAAAATATTTAAGCAACAAATAGTAAAGCATATTTAAATAAATAAATTTATATATAAATTCATAGAAATTAAAATGGTGAACAATTAAATTTGCATACGCGACGTGCAATGCTCATTTAAATGCATTCCTCACATTTCACTTTAGGCTTTATTATTCAAATTATTATTGGTCACATATTTATGAACAAATTGTACATTCAACAACAAGATCAAAAAATGCATTTTAATGTTAAAGAAACAAATTTCAAAACAAAAATATCAATTATATATAAAGTTGCATAAATATGTTTAAAAGTATGTGTGCCAATGTATCTTTTATTATAAGTTATAAATATTTGAATTCAATTTTATTTTCATGCACTATTGTTATAAATTGTTCAAATTTAAATTTAAAATATGCTTATAAATTAAAAACTGAAATGCAGGAAGGAAAATTCAGAATTTAAGGTATTTTCAGAACTTGGCATAGTTGGCATCGTAATAGGGGAACCCGGAAAAAATCAGTCGTGAGACGCTCTTCAAATTCCGATTTCCAAACTGGAGTAGAAAAAATGAACTCTGATATCTTGAACTGAACGTGGCAGAGCTTGGCATAGTTGGCATCGTAATAGGGAAGCCCGGAAAACTTCAGTCGTCAGACGCTCTTCAAACTGCGAGTTCTAAACAGGAATAGAAAGAATGGGCTCTGATATCTTGAACTGAACGAGAGGTTTCGTTAATATGCGTTTCTGTCAATTCAATCCATTCGCTTCGCAGTCGAACATTTCATTTCCGCATGTTCCTACGTAATTGAGGTTAACGTGACTAAATAATCCCAAAGACGTCATCAAACAGGAATCAATGTGGAAAATATTCACACAAATTGAGCGATTCCCAAATTAGACCTGGCTTCACTGCTTGAGATTACGTCATGGCACTGAGATTGACAATAAATTTCCAAATCTATCAAGCATTAGAAATCGGTGGAATTGATTAAATGAAGAATGTTTAACTGAAATTAATCCAGTATTATTAATATCAACTAAGAAATCCCTTTCGCTTGCTTTAATAAGGTGCCATCAAAGGGAAAATGTGGATACTGTGAAATTTCAAACACGTGATCAAATTCGTATTGCATCATCGTCTTCTTAAAGTACATTTTTTTTTGTTCCTACAATATGCTTCGCCATTGGAACCACTCTTACATATTTATTATAATTAATTGTTTTATCATGTATCATATATCGTATATCGAAACAAAGCCATTCTGAGGACTAAATTCATTTCTTGAGATCTATGTAGCATCAGTCTTCCAACTATCCAAGCCGTTCAACTATAACACATTAGAGAACTTCCTTTAATATGTCCCTACTCATGGTCGCGCTGAACCTTACCTATTCAACTGAAGTTCCATTACTGTTTCCTTTAGCATCAACTTCCATTCCAAATCCTCACGCAGCATAGGCACCACTACTAGCTCATCAATTGCACAAAATCACATTTTAAACCATACAAAAATGCAACGCCTCACCCCTCACCGAATCACACCTCACCGCTCACCTCCCCCAAATCACCGAATCACAGCGTAATGAAAAACAAAAAATTAATAAAATTAAGCAAAACACACTAAAAGAAAATTAAAATTAAAATGCGGTATTAAAAATTTAGAATTTTAAGCGAACGTTAAACAAACAAAGAAAAACTAAAGAAACACAATAACAAAAGTTAAACATTAAAATAAATTAAAGTTTTTAAAAATTAAAATCACAAAAACTGAACAACTAAAAATCAACTTTTAAAAAGCACGCGTAATGTGGTTAAATTAAAAAAGGAAGACTTTTTTCAATAATATTATCATGGTTTATTATATATATGTGTACTTTATATATATGCATATAATTTTTTTGTTGTCAATTCTGAACATAATTTTCTTACTTTCTTAAAGTTTTTATTTATTTTTTTTTTTTGAAAATTTAAAGAAACATTTTTTCAAATGCCAACGGGCTTTAATTTTGAATGAAGAAAAAAAAATAATATTGGTTTCATAGCGCACGACGTTCTGCAACAACGTTTGAAAGGAAAAAAAAACTATAAAAGCAAATAAAAATATTTACATATAAATAAAGTAGGTGTTTACAAAAAGGCAAATTTATAAAAGAAAAACAATTGTTGTTATAATAATAGGTAAAAAAAAAAAAAGCAAAAAACAAAAAACAGAAAACAAAACATGCGAAAAAGCAGTTAAAATCGAGAACTAAGTTAAAAACGTTTTTGTTAATGTTTTGCGTGAAAATTTTGTGTTTTAGCAAAAAAAAAACTAAGAGAAAAAAGGAGACAGAATTGAATAATTTAATAAAACATTTTTAACAAAATTGCTCACAACAGCGACAAAAATGAAACCGAACAAAATTGTAATGAAATGTTTTATTGAACCATAAAAATAAATTTAAAATCAAATGTATTGAAGAAAACATTGACGAACAGTTTTAAAAGTCAGGTGAGCAAAAAAACCAGAAGAAAGTTCATATTCACACAAAATTTTAGAAATCAAATATATTAAATCAGAAGTCAGTGAAACGAAAGAGATTTATAATAATAATGAAAGTAATAAAACAAAGAAGAAACACCTACGAAAACAATTTCATGTTAACATTAAATATAAAGTATGATTATTAAAAATTACTACAGAAACAAAAATGAAAAGAATTAAAAACAAACAAAAAAAAACATAAATAAAATAAATTGTTTAAGATTGCACACTCGGCTACTTTATTGTTGATAAGGTGAGGAAGTTCTGAAGTCAGTTCAGTTTAGCAAATTTGTTTCAATTCAGGTGGAAGACTAGAAGAAGACACTAGGCGATATGAATGAATGAATGAATGAAACAAAGAAGTGCACTCATTCAAAATTCATAACACTCAAAGCCAGCGGCGTTGAAATCAGAGTATACAGAGAAAAGAAACTTAAACGTCAAACGGCAAAGCAACGAAATAAAGCAAACGGACGTTGTACATGACAGGGAACACAAACAGAGGAACGCTGTTTTGCCGTTTGACGTTTCAGTTTTTTTTCTCTGTTTTTCTCTGGTACATGAATCCACTCAAAATCGTGATGAATCCACTCAAAATCGTGGTGTGTCCACTACGGACGCTGACAGCGAAAAATACTTTCTTTTCTCTGCATTTCCTTGTGGAAATATACGAGTATAACAATTTTGCAACAACGACATCATCGGAACCCTTCATCCAAGCACTCAGCTGCGAACTCACCTACCAGTAGCGTTCCCTCAAGGTGAATTTAGTTACATGGGGGCTGCAAGAAGAAATTTGTTTGACGTAGCTGTCAAAATTGAATTTATAGACAAATGCAATCAATTCAAATATACAAAAAATTGGAAATAGAGTTTTGATTTGAGTGAATAAGAGTTTTTTTTATTGTAATTTTGGGAACTTTGAACATTATGAAGAAATTATGAGTCTATTTAACTATTAAATATATTTTATATAAATTGTGTAGCACTTTAAGCAGCTCTTATTCATTTCTCCATTCCTCTCAATTTCGTTTATTTTGGACAGTATTTAATCGCACATTGATTATGTTTGACAATTACGAAATTCATCTTGCAGTCACCATGTAAGTAAATTCACCTTGCGTTCCCCTATGGCGAATGCAGCGGAGCTCTCGACTGCTGTGATGTCACCAATAATGAAGGAAAAGCAGCAATTGGGCGACGAGTCTCCCATCAAAAGCCAACAACAACAGCAGCAACAACAGCATTAGCAATTCCAGAAATGTCCCCAATATATCATATCAATTCGCCTATAATGTTCTCAACTGCATCTCCCACATCATTTGCATGTACCTCGACCAATTTGATCTCTTACACTCTTCCTGTGTGTACCTATTAAGGGTCTGAGGAGACTCAGCACTGAGTTGGCATTCATTGCTCAAATATCTCTGCCCTCAGGCCAGAAATGCCCCAGTTATTTCTTCCTACTACGAGCTAAGGCTTCGCAGTTCATTAGAAGGTGCTCTGGTGTTTCTTCTGCCCCCGTAGAATCTACACGTGCTTATTGGAGAGAGTCCCAGCTTCATGAGGTGGCTTCTTAAATGACAGTGACATATGAGGTGGCCTGTCAAAGTTCTTAAATTATGTTTACTTAACTGTATACATTGAGCTGCACGTTTTGGGTGATAGTCCCCAATCATAAGCTTGGATTTTCTAAGTTTTGGGAGTAAGGCTCAGTGGCGTGATCTTCTGGATATTTCCTCCTATGCCAAAGAATATTTCAGGTCCAATAAATAGTGTGGCTGCCACATTCCTGGCAAGACTATCCGCTTTTTCGTTTGCACGGATTCCAGTGAGTCCTGGAACCCATATTATGGAATGTTTATTGAGGCTTCCTAAATCATTTAAAAGTTCTAAGCACTCCCATATGAGATTACAATGAACCGCATACGAATTGACTGCTTTTCTAGCTGCTTGGCTCTCAGACATGATAGCAATGTCTTGACCCACAAGGTTACGTCGGAGGTTAAAGATAACACAGAGGCGAATTGCATGTAATATGCTGGATGATTTCCCCATTGGTTCAGAATGGTTAATCCTCGGTCCAAATTACCAGGTCCTGTCCCTTCTTCTGTTTTTGAACCATCTGTGCACCACCTGATGATATGAGCTTTTAGAATATGCTGAAGTGATTCAGGTTTCCATTCTTTCTGTGAAGCGATTCAGGTTTCCATTCTTTCTGTGAAGCGATTCAGGTTTCCATTCTTTCTGTGAAGCGTTTCTCAAAGTTGTACATTACACTAAGGGATATATTCTCAGATATCGGAAACCATATAGGCATTTGAGGATTATGGGAAACGATGTGTTTTCAAGCGTACAAGAGATCGAATCTGGAATCTGGTTTCCCAAGCAACCATGGCCTCATGACAATTTAATGATTCATTCCTACGAAGGATATACTTAACCCATATGTTTCTATACTAATGGCAGCAAACCGGAGGGGAGGGTTGGAGGTGGTGTACCATGCGAAAGCCTTCAAATTAATGAAAGCGATCGACAACCCAGACGACTGCAGTGTCTGCCGGGCGGAGATCTTGGCAATCTTTAAAGTTCTATCACATGAATCTTGACTGACAACCAGACTGCCATTAAGGCTCTATACAAGGCATGCACCTCCTCGAAGGTGGACACATACACCACAATCTTCACACCTGCTAGAAATCGAAAATTTGCTGAGGACATGGAAGATTAAAATTATCGAGCTAAAATGCTCACCTGAGACATTCCCATCAAGATAAGGGAACAGGTCCTCAATTCACATTAATAAAGAAACCTCTTCACAAAGGTCAGAAGTTAATTGCTTTGTGGTGTATCTCGACAAAAGGTCAGCATGGAGAAAACGTGCAATCAAGGACAAATGAGAACTGTTCATATGAACGGGCTCTTCGGTAGAAAGTTCAAATTAACACTGAACAATAAAATCCTTCTCTTTACTACAACCCTTAATATAATAAGGAACTATGGGATACAGTTGTGGGATACCTCTTACAGCTCCAACATAGAAAAGGTACAACAATTGCAATCTAAACTGCTAAAAGCTGTCTAAGGTGCGCCTTGGTATGTAAACAATTCTATACATAAGGATCTCCAAGTTACCACAGTTAACGAAGAGATGCGGCAGAAAGTACACTAAGAGGTTAAGAACGCCTCCTAATTGCATCTAAACTACTCCAGCGAAAATATACCAAAAGGATGCAAAAATACACAACTGATATAGGAAAAAAACAAAAATGTCTCAATGCTCAATTCAATTCCTCAAGTAGTAAAAACCATTGATTTCAACTAAAAACAAACAGAGCAACTCCAGAAATAAATCTAACACCCTCGAACCCAGATAAGATAAGGAGAATATAAGAAAAGAATTGGAAGAGCTAGGCCACACAATGTGCAGCATACACAATATTCTTCAACTTGAAACTAGAAAGCACCTGCCGCCACTTTTCATCGAACTCAAGATTAACCAGAACAACCAAATTATACACAGATTGAATCATCTTCTCAATTGCAAAATTTCATTTGAACCGACACACCAAAAAAGAATTGTCCCACAATGCTCCAACTACCAAAAACTATTGCACTAAAGAATCCGTATGAGTGAAATGCGCAGGAAAGCTGAAGGGAACTGACTGTCGCGCCACATCAAAAGGATATGACCTAAGATATGCACCACACAGCGAGTTAAAAAGGCTGTGAGATAGATATATAAAGCTGTAAAAGCAAAGCGTTGACCTACTCTGCAAGAGAAAGAAATCTCACAGGCTCAAATAAAAAACATGAAAAACAATCTAGAAGACAACTCCCACTAAGCAAGCCCTATAATTCAAGCATCATCAACTCCATTTTAACCTTTGTGCAAGTTGTTCCAAAAATTACAAGGCAACGCTTCCAAGAGATATCAACAAGCCACATAAGAACATCCATACAATGATATGAATAAACTCAAAGATATGATGAAACAACTCATAACCCAAACGGCGAACATCCTCTCCCTAATATTGACAAAATTTAGTTATGTTAATAAGCAACTTAAACTAGTAACTTGGAATTCAAAAGGACTCAGCCAACACGCTCTAAAACTAGAAAGATTCATAAATGACAACTGTGTGGATATCACGCTTATATCAGGAGTTCAAATTAAGACTCTGCTAATTAAAACTCAGAGGATATACCACATTCCTCATTTCTTGGGATGAAAAAGCAAATGCTGGCACAGCAATCATAATCAAGAAAACCCTGAAATACACAGAAGTAGACCAATGGAATACCTACAATCTACCGTAATTCAAATAGAAGACAAATACAGACCCTGACAATAGCCGCACCTATTCAGCCCACCAAAAACTCCTGACCAATAGAACCACTACCTAAATTCCATTGGGGCACTCTTTATTGCAGTTGGAGACTTTATTTTAGTTGCAGACTTGAATGGCAAGCATACTGACTGGGGTCCACGAATTACAAACAACTCTAGTTGACTCAACTTGGCTCCCAAACGACTAACAATTGCAAGCATTTAAGCACTGGGGAACCAACATATTGGCCAGCCGATAGGAAGAACCCAGATTTGATTGACTTTTGTTTTTACAAAAACATTACAAAAACATCCATCGATAAAATCCAGCCCAGGACTCTCATCTGACCACTAGCCTATTACTTTGGAGTATACTTCGGATGTAGAGTTAATTTCATACCCCTTACAACTGTATATAGCCACAAAACTGACTGTGAGATAGATAGAATAGATAGGTAGAAAGGCCATGATCTTCATAAGGAATATCTTTAATGCGTTTCTAAGGCTAGGGTAACGAGAGTGGCTCAGGTTATCGCCATCCGACAACATGGGAGTACGCTTCAAATGCCTCCTCATATAGACAAATCAGTTTATTGCCGTTGATGTGAAAAATTATTTATTTATTCTAATAACGCCACACCACGAGTTTGCTTTATGACGTCCGCATCCACGGTACAAGTACTCAGAGTTATTTGTCCAATATCTGAGATCTTCGGTCAAAAAAGATTATGTGTAGGGGTCTTCTTGGATATCGCGGAAACAATCGATAAAGTCTTCAAGCTGTCCTTATACATAAATTTAAAAATATACTCCCACTTGAAGCCGACCTAAAAAAGTTCCTTAATATCCTCGGACAGATGCAAATGTGTACTAAAAAAGGAAACAATTAAATTGCCTTGTGCCATTATTTATTATAAAGCAGACCCCCACCTTTAAGAATGTACAAACAATTCTTGAAAGTTCTCTGATCCTTAACACTAAGGACTTGTTGTATTAGCGAGAGCGAAAAAGCAAAAGAACAATGGAAACTCCTACATGCAATTTGAATTTTGCGTTTATAATATAATCTTCGGTTATTCATGTTTTATGAATACTGAAATAGACATCCGCCACAATATCTATTAATGCACTAAAGAGCGTTTCATACACTGAAACATCAATCATGGAACTAGCGATAAGTATTATTTTCCTTGTCCATACGTTTTAATTTTTTATTTGATTCTTCCTAAGCGTAGGACTAACTAAAGCGGCTCAATTCTAAAATCCCTTCATGGCGAACAGTTACTTGACTTGCGCTGAGGAAATGTGCCGCATTTGTTGGCACGCAGCATGGCAGTATTTGTGACCTAATACCAAACGTAGCATACTTCTTATGCATGCCAGTAGGTGTCATTTACGGTCCACTCACTGTATGCGTTTGTGCGAGTTACTAGAAAGTGTGTACGAGACTTAAAGCAGACACACTCGTAGAGGAACAGATTTAGTGCGGAAGTGGTGCTGGCAGTCGAAACCTTGAACCATAAATACCTGCCTGGAACGTCAATAAGTACCCCTAATTAATTATTATTATTATTAATTCCATGATATTTGACACGAAAAAACTATACTTATGCTAACAAAGTTAACTAAAAGACAAAAAAAAGAGTCAAATATCGCTCATAGTCTGAGCATAGGGCTAATTAATGGTTCTCTACAAATGTTTTATTTCGATTGTTCTTAAAAAATGTAGGATGTTTTCAACTTAGTAATGGACTTCTTTTTAGGAGTAACGTTGTCACGAATTGTGTTTTCGATTTGCTTTGGTAAAATTTTCATTGACTTTCCCATGTTATTGTAATTAAAATTGGGAGGAGTGCAATGTGGATGGAATAGGTTTAAATAATTATTTTTAGTGGTCAACAATATCAAAACCTTTCTGTATGTGATTTATCCCTAAGAAATAGATGGATAGGCTGCTGGCTTTTCATTGGTAACATTTAATTCCCAGTTTTCTGCAGCCTTTTTCAGACAATAGATAATTAATTTCGTTGAATTAAGAAAAAAATATTATCATTGGAAAAGAATCTATATAATTGAAGAAGAATCTGCTATACTAAAGTAAGTAAGAATGGGAAAGACGCCACAGAGAACCACTTGGAGGTTTCAGGGGTACTAGATGAGCACTTGCAACTTAAAGCAGCGGCAGTTTCCCATTCCCATTATAGGTAGAGCCCAAAAAGACTCCATACAACTTATAGAGTGATTTTCAAGTTCAGCTAGATTTGTGATATTTTCGTTGTTGCTGTTGTTGTTGTTCAATAACGATTAAATGATGTGATCTACGCCATCCAATCACAACGAGTTCAAACGGAACGGTGGGATGGCACGAAGTGCACTCGTTTCCAGTTAAACTGCAAACGATCAATAGCATCGGCAAATCTCGCACAACTAGGTAGGAAAATACTTTATTAAGTCATGCAAATACAAATATATAAAAATTAAATTGTGTAATAAATGCTATTAATAATGTATGTCATTCGTCTGCTAACATTTATAATATACGAGTAACAGATTCCTACGATATTCTGTGATATATGCAAAATTCATACGCAGTCTGTTAATTTTTGGAATTCAAACGAAACTTTTCCATCATTTTGTTAATGGCGGCAGCATCGCCCTTCACTTGAGCCTTATTCTGCAAAATAACGTCAACGCAATTGCAATGGAATCAAATTCAATTCAAATCATTTTAAGTGGAAGCGCTTCCGCTACACTTACATTTGCAAGCAGCTCATCGAAGGTGGTCTCTTTGGTGCCCACCAAATAGAAGTCATCGTCTGAAACTGTGATTTCGGCAGCGGCCGAGTTCGTGGTGCCCTCGTAGATATTCAGCTCTTTAAAATCGAAAACTACAGTAAATCAATTAATGCCTTATACACAGTACACACAAAATTTAACACAGTAATAATCACAAAAACACACGAACCAACGCTCTTGATGAGTTTCCCATCGGCGTCCGTGAAGTTGAATTGGAATATATTCACAACCGTGCGATTGTCAGGATTCGACTCCGTCAGCTTATTGCGTATCTTTTCGATAATCTGATCGCTCTTCATGGCGGCAGGCAGCACTCACTCACGTGCAACGCGTTCCGGTTGAATGGCAAAATCGACTGACGCACGGGATTATAAATTGCTGGCAGACACAATGGAAAACTTTTCAAATGCATGAGAAAAATTAGACGCTCGCTTGTCCACTTGTACACTTACAATTAGGCTTATCAATTACTTTGCATAATTTTCAATTTAAACCAATTTGCAGGTATTGACGCATTGATGGGTGGGCAAGCAAGTGCATGTGAATGAGAATGCAATCAAAGATACAAAGAAAAATTCACTTACTGAGACATCAACACGTAGACACACCCTCGTAAATTCAATTTTAAACTTTTTGTTGTCAATTTATTAATTTAAGTATCTATTACAAAACTAGAGCCTACGCAGTTAATGATTGTCCTTAATATACTACTTATGGCTTCCAGAGTTTAAGCAAACCGTCTTCGCTGTAGGTTGCCAACAGATTCTGATGCGGATGATGCGTCAATCCGATGACGTCTTTTTCGTGCACCTGCAAATTCAATTAAATGATATAATTATCAAAATATGATTAAATATAAACAACCCACATTCAAGGTACGCTCCAATTTGCCCGATGATACCGAAAAACAATACAGCACTTGATCCTCTCCGGCGCAGTAAATGAATTCACCACGTGGAGACAGCGTCGCTGAGATAAAGGCACCACCTTCTCGCTTACCGGACGAAAATGAGCGTACAATTTGTCCTTGCATATTCATAATAACGACAGTATTCGAACGATTACAGACTATAAAGTGCTCCGGGTTTTTCGGCAAGACGAGCACCGTGTTCACCGCCAGCTCACTGCCCAATGCTTTGTACGTTGAAATGCACTCTGTGGTTTTTAGAGACCACACCTTCACGGAACCATCAGAAGAGGCACTGAGTATATTGTGGCCATCTGGTGTAAAAGTGGCCTCATTCACAAAAGATGTATGACCTTTAAAGAAAGTTAAACAATAGTAATTAAAATTTCCATCAGTTTATGTAATTGCTATAATCTATTCCTGCACCTTTAAATTCCTTAAGCATTTTGCCAGACTTGAGGCCATGTAAGCGTATTGAAAAATCAAAGGAGGCGCTCAAAACTTGGCTGTTGTCGCGGGAGAACTGCAAACAGGTGACACCCTTTACATGAGCCTTTTCGAACTTTCGCAAACATTGCCCAGTTATAATGCGCCACACCTTAATCTGCCCGTCCTGCGCACCAGAAGCAATCATTTCTGAATCGCGGGAGAATGACAAAGCTAGCACGGCCTGTTCCATCATCATGAACTGATCTTGTGCCTGGTATTTTAAATCCTTTCGAATCTTTCCAGTTGTAAAATTCCAAACTTCGAGAAATCCATCTACACTCCCAGTAATCAAGTACTGCCCATCGGGCGAGAATTGCGCACACTCCACATGCGACTTTTGGCCGAACTTAATTTGGCGGAACATTTGTGTTGGGTACATTTCCTCTTCCTGGTCCCTCATTGCAGCCTTACCACGGAACAAATCAATAGTCGTGCCCGGTGGTAATAAGCCCTGATGTTGTTGCCATTTGAGCGCTTGGCCTAGCAAAGCCAGTAGACGGGAAGATGGCACCACGTGCACTTCACCGCTAAGTTCCTGCGATATTACACCACGCCGCTTCTCCTTGCTGCTGCTTTCAGGGTATGCTTCACGCGGGTCAAAATATGCGCGTTGCAACATATTTTCTAAAAACCAAATGTCCGTAAGCATACGAATTTTACTAAAATGCTCATCATCAACCCTACCTAAGTGTATATAACGCTCTGGTTCATGTTGCTTCAGCATAATCATTGGATCGGTTTGGCGCAGCAGTGAACGTGCAGCTCCCAGCTCTCGCAGCTCAATCAATTCCAGAACGATTTGCTCGTACAAGTTGAGCAACTTCTTATCTGGTAATTTTAGCGACTGCGTCACCTTGAGCACTGTATCCCAATGCCCATTGCTAATGTCCTGTACAAAACCATCCACACTGTCCACCGTATTCAACGAGATGCCGGTTTCCTCCTAAACAAACAGATTTGCTAACATAATTGTTACATGGCTGCAGAAACAGTCCACATTACTAACCTGAAGCGTTTGCAGAGTCTTAAAGAGATTGGATTCTTTTAAATACTGTTGAATTAGACGAATTACGCTGGAATTTGTAAAAGAAATTAAACCAACCTTTAGACATGTTTTCGATTTGACGCGATTGCAGACTGGAGCTCGCTACTTACTCGGCCGATTCTATTTCAATGGACATTATGCAGAATACGCTTTATTTCAATATGAAATAATGTTTGTAATTGAATAAATTGTCAAGAATTTTTAAAAATTATAAATAATTATTTACGCTTGCCCGATGCGCCGCTCTTGTTATATATTTGCACAGCTGTGCACGCTGCTATATCGATAGATCAAGGGCTCTATTTTACCGGCACACAAATGCGGGAATGTCAAAAGCTGATTTTCGGAATCAAGATTTGGGTGATACCGGATTCTCACTCTCGCTAAAAATTACTGAAAATATAATAAGGAAACAGAATTACATTTTTTATATACATAAATAAATTAATTTTAAATGTTTCTCTAAAGGTTGAACTTTATCACCTGCATTTTAATCATTCGCTTGTATTTTGTTTGGCAATTCACAAGTCTAAATTTGCTGATGCATGGTTGCCAACACTCCGCGGCAAAAAGCAGTATATTTTTGATTTAGATCGATTTTATTCGATCTAAATACAAACTTTATTATTATGCCTTGCACCATAATTGATGTCTGCAACGGGCTGGGAGAATGGGTACTAGCAGCTATAGCCTTGGACTCAAAGAGAAAATTATTTAGAAATAATTTGTTTTGAGTTAAATATAAATAAGACCATTTTCATCGGAGGATGTAGTTATTTAAGACATAATATAAAAAGATGGTAACCAAAATCAAAACTAAATTCTATATTCAAAACATTTACAATTAAGAAGCGACTGACATAGTCCTAGGACTTCTGCTGGTTAAAGCAGAAGCTGCTCTTCCGCAATTGGCCGAGGATGTTTGAAAGAACATTTCCTTTAGCTGACGATATTGCGAAGAAGTTGCTCAAGACATATAATTCCATGCAGCTGTAATGTGTGTTGTGTTTATAGAAACAATTTTTAATATATTAGCAAAAAAAAAATCTAAATTCTGACAATATGAACATTTGAAGAATTCGCCTGAACCAAAGTTCGTAGGACAGTTATCCCACTCTGTGGCAGATTATTTAGGTGTCAACAGCTCAAGTAATAATATATGCCATCAATTTTGACGTTTCTCATTTTTGCGATGTAATGTCCAGCGTCTTCACTTGGACACCAACTTATTATAATTTTATCATGGCCACAACTGGCATTCGTTTCATATTCCTGTTTGGAAGCGAAACAATTCAAAATTGACGAATCTGTTGCAGGTTAGTAGTTCATTCACCGTTCACCAGTTTATTTTTCCGTCATTTTCAAACCGTTTCTTTTGCGTTGGTGCACAAAACTAAACGAAACATTTTTCAAAAGTATTACCAGAGAACATTCTCTGGCAATACACAGCTGCACACAGCTGAAGAGGTGCACTGCCCAGTACGATTGACCACATTAGGCATGCCCCTAGTCTAAGATGGGATTCTTTGTTACTAACATAACAATGAAATGTTTAGAAACACTCACATTCAAAGTTAATATTATAGGAGCCTTCCTCAAACTGTTATGAACGAAAATTTATTCTTATATAAGGGTACTTCCATATGTGACGCATACATACACGCCGCTGCGTGTTCCGGAGAGAATGTCTCCTTTCATTTGTTTCCAGCAAATTGTGTTATTAACTTTTCAACAGAAACTATTCATATATCACAATTACTTTAAATTTATAAATAAGCACTTCTTTACAACTCTGAAAACATTATTTCCAGTAAATAATTTCAAGGAAACGCAGAACTTTTCTTTTTAGGCATATACTTTAACTATTAGTGTAACTTTTTATTGTTTTTATAGCTTTGAAGACATTATTTCCATTAATTAGTTAAGTATAAGTATATTAATACATG
This sequence comes from Clusia tigrina, assembly GCA_920105625.2. Classification (NCBI taxonomy): domain Eukaryota; kingdom Metazoa; phylum Arthropoda; class Insecta; order Diptera; family Clusiidae; genus Clusia; species Clusia tigrina. The sequence continues at coordinate 208,918,269 of OV050031.1, forward strand.
TTTAATATAATACAATTTCACAAATATACGAAAATACAGTGTGACAAATGGACAAAATCATATCATAAGAAGAGTAATGCCATTATATTTAAACAAAACAAAAAAATATATATGGAAAATAAACTGAATTTTCACACATGAATTTATAATTTATACAGGAATGGAAATGTTCAAACTACGGGAACAACAATCTCGAATTATGCTTAATACCTATAAATTTTAATTTAAACAATTATCGCTATTTTTGCACATGTAGAAAGAAACAATCGTGTTGTGCAACTCGCGAATGTATGAATCACTTTTAATCATACATATTCGGGGGAATCAGAAGAAAATAATAATAAATAAAAGGGAAAACATACTTTACAGAAATCAAGTTTAACGCAACTGAACAAATTGTTTTTTTTTTGCAAAATTTACTGCAATATGAATATTATTTAATTATCCTTCTTCATTCTGGTGGAGGTCATACGGTAGATAATCGAGTCCCTGCCGGGATCCATAGAGCCAATAGCATAGCAAATGGCGAGTAGTGAGAAGCCAAAGACGACCATGAACCACAGAATAATGTTGAAAATGACCGGATAATCATCACTGTAGTATTCAGCCAGGTTATATTGGTTCTGCGAAAAAATTCGAATTAAAAAGATTATATATCAAAGGTAACAAAAACACATACGACTTTGGCGTCAGGTTGAACAGCTTCACGCTTGGCTCGACCGCCTTCCAACTTGTTAGTTATGAGCACTACCAAAGCTTCATTGTTACTCGACTTTTGGGCAGCAGCATTCAGATTGGCAATTGCAGCGCTGAGGATTTTGCTGGCCTCAACAAATGCTTCCGACTTCTCGCCATGGGCCTTGGCAATCGATTCCAGTGACAAACGAATGATCAAGAAATTACTTTCCTCTTTCATATTGCCCAAATTGTCAGCGGCAGCATTTAGAAAACTAACTGACTGCAAAAACTGTTTGTCGGCAGTATGCAAGGCTGTATTAAGAGATTTAGTTTCACCAATTTCGGGAATTGGTATATCCCCAAAGCAGGTCCGATGAGCAATAACCTAAAAAATCACTCAAATAATATAAACTATTGGTACTAAAGCGTTTGCCTTACCGCCTCCTCGTAATTGTTAAAGTTGATGTCACACACAGGTTCGTTGTTGGCTTCAGCCTGAGCGCTAACTGCATTCAACGACTCGTAACTGGAACCACCCAGCAATGGGTAGGATTTCGAGTTAGAGTTAACGCTGATATGAGGAATTCCATCTACAAACACTGCAACCACTGCCTTGGCTAAATTAAAGGGATCGCCCACAATGAGTCCCGACCATTCTGCGTCCCCGGCTACGGGATTTCCCAAGGCGACATATAAAACATCGCCCACATATTGACTTGGAAGTGCGTCATTGCCCTTGAAGACGAGGGATTTGGGACTGTTCAAAACCGAAAATTCACCAACAGTAGAGGCACGAACTGTGAAAGAAACATATTCAGAAATACAATTTTCATTGGTCTAAGTAAAAATGGTCAGCTGATAAGAATACAGCAAGTGGTGACTGTGCGCAGTTACAGAGCAACGGAGAAATCAATCAGAAATCCATCAGATACTAATTTTTTATATGTATCACAACTGCGAAAACTTATATTCATTTATCCATTTTAGCCACTTTAAATTTGGAAAATAATCACACTTATTGTATTTACTCACTTGCCAAAAAACACAAAGAAAAAATCAAGAAATCCCGCAGCATTTTTACTTTCTTTCGATTGATGAAAAATTGATCATATGACAGAGACTTGCGAAGTATGTAATTTTTTACTGCTGCTGACAGTGTTTCGTTCTCACCAATTCCACTGTCACATGACGGGGAGTGCGTTCAAACACTGCCTTGCTCTTTTTTTTATGTGATTTAAGTAACAATTAAAATTGACTACGATTACTCAGAATTGATCACTATCAAGAACTGTGAATAGGCAGTCAAACTTAAAAACGAACTAACTTTTCTTTAATTTATTGATTCAATTGAGATATTTAATTGTTATAGTTGACCCTAATTCGACAAAGACTTCAAATGTAACCACACCATATTAACATAGTTGGTCAAAGCTGAAGTGAATAATTGCACTTACAGTCCATCGCTCAACATGTTGAATAGATTCTTAGAATTTTTTCAACTGCCAAACGTCACTGAGTGCCCGGATATCAGAGATATGGACTGAAAATACTGATAATTTTATAAGGCGGACTCTAAATTAAATCCAGTAAATATTTGAAATGCATTACCCAAATACTGCGATCCATTAGCTTATTCAACTAACCATACATACATATAGGTAGAAAAATACAAATAAGCAGATTGGGGTGAAACTGTATTCCTTCCATGACAGTTAGCTCTTTGGCTATCATTCTTATCACTTTGTCTTGGAAGCATATATTTTCCTAAGTGATTATTATAGGAAATCATAACATTTGTGATATTTTCCAAAAATTAAATTAATCTAGAAACTGTTACAAACTATGCATTGTTATTAAATATTTGTATAATATACTGCAAAAATAAAAAAGATGCAAAAAATTACAGCTTGCAAACAAAAATTCCAAAAAAAATAATTGAACAAATTGTCACATAATGCAGCAAACTGACAGAAATCAAAATTCAACAGATATCTTTTTCCTCTTCATTCTGTTAAATGTCACTTATGTGTTAACCATCAGAATTTCCATTGTGTGACAGTTCGTTTGCACAATTCCACTTTTAAGGCAAATCGTGAATACCTTTATTACAGACAAAGCTTTGGCTTCGGCACTAGGTCCATTAGAGCCACTCTTTCAATTCAGCTGTCAAACACTAGTGGCACATGGCAAAATTGTTCCAAGTTATATGATCAGTTGTGTGTTTCAAATGCAAAATTATTAAATGTAATTAGAACTCCATTCGGGTCCTATTCATTACGATTTATTGTGTTTTCAATTAGGTATTGGCCTTCATTTAGTTTATAATAATTTTGGGACACACAAAATGTACATAAATATTTGTGAGCTCTACATGCGCAGGTGCTTACCCGGTTGTGATTTTGCCATGATACAAATTGTGTATCTTGGGCGGCAGTGTGATAGTAATAAATTGTTCTACCATTCCCGATCGATAGTAATATCGACCCGTTTTTTCTTTGATTATTTGTTATTAGCGATACAGGAAAATGCCAGACCAATTGGAGTATATCAGGGATTTATTAAAGTCGTGTTTCATTCCGGAACTGAAACAAGATCTGGACAGTATTCCCATACAGAGTGAACACTTCTCCGAATACCACCTTGTGTTAGAGCAGCAATTGCCTTTACTCTACGATTTTGTACAGCAACACGAAAACTGGATATTTCTCAATGATGAGAAGGATACGCAAGAGGCAAGAACACGAATAAAATGTATAAGCTTTCGATGTAAATTGTAAGCGGCTTCTTCCAGATCTACGCTTGTCTTATTGTGCTGCTCTGCGAAATTACTTCCTCCGACGCTATTTTCAAACTAACTAAAGCCGAAGACATCCTTAAGAATGCTAACAGACTTCTGCGGCAACGAATACGAATGGATAACGCGGTGGACGACATTATATTTGCGCATTATCAAAGTAAATTGCAGAAGGACTGCTGGAAACGGCAGTTGGGTGCGGTGCACAGTTTCGTGCGGTTTTTAGAAGTACGTATCCCTAATATAAGCTGCTAACGTTATCAATGTAACTATTGTGTCACCACTATTTTTCACAGATTCGCTACATTGAAGATAAACTTACTTCCAAAATGTCTACAAGGTGGCTGACATTTTCTCTCTCAGTTGGCCTTACCGTGCGCGAAAGCCATGAACCCATTTACAAACAGATGGGCATCAGGATCTTCCATTTGATGCTTTATTATGCAGTAAGAATGCCTTTCAACTTGTACGTGAAGATAAAAATTACAACTTCTTTCTAGGAACACGATGCCATGCAAAAATTAAATATACACGGCGTGATATACGACGACGTCTTTAAGGATGTCCACTTTATGAACAGTGTGGTGGCGACCGCGGAAACTTGGAGTTGTCTGGCCAAGTGTTTGGAGCATTTTGAAAACATCGACAGCTTCAATGTATGTGCAGAATGACGCAAGTATATAGAAAAGGATGCAATTTCAATAATATCCGTTTTATTATATGTGATCGCAGTGGTGCCAAGTGGACGATATGATGGATATTTTGATGCGCAACATATCACTGGCTCCAGACAGCCTCACTTCGATTTGCTTGCTAAAGTTCATAACAAAACTGTGCTGCTTTTTCGCTATCAATCGTGATGAGATTGAGGCCAAATACAATGCCGACCTTAGTGTGCCGGAGGTGTTGCAACAATGTCGCACAGTTTGCCAGCAGAATTCCTCGTACACGATATTGCGTTGGGCCAAAAGTATTTTAAATATGTTAATTATCGAATCGTACAAATTGATGCAGAGTGCAAACATTTGCAGACAAATGTTGCAGGTTAGTATTCGATTTCCTCATTATACCATCCAGTATATAGGAGAAATGGCCTACGAATTTATTGTAGTTACTCGAAAAACATTTGGACTTGCAATTTTACAGGAGATGCATAGATGCTACATGGTGAGCATACTTCCAGTAGCTCCGCAAATTATCGAACCACACTTGCTCACATTCCTCGACAAATTTACCGCCGTCCTGATGGAGGTGATAGTAGTGCAAAACCGGGAACAGAGCGTTGTTCAGGTAATTCTGAAAGAACATAGTTTAGCTCTAAAGTACACTTTCTTTTATTTGCTTCTAGTTGGTGAAGTCTGTACTCAATACTTTCTATATGCAGCTGCACACTCCCTACTGTGAGGAAAACCAGAAATTATTGCATACACGCCTAGCATTTCAAAGATTATTGCAACTTGATTTATTTATGTAAAAAACCAAAAACAAAAGGACGAATGAATTGAAAGTTTGAATAAATTTATTGAATAAGCCGAAAAATAGTTCAAAAATATAAAGGAAAATTTCTGCTTAGCATCATCGGTTGCCAAATTAGTAGTTAACCATTTTGTTCTCTTCCTTGGACTAAGTTGTTACGAAAGAGTACGTTTAATAATGCGAATTATTATTCAATATGCAAATGAAGTTACATCTTTAACGTCAGTTTCCACTTGTGGTGTGATGTTAGATGTCTCTTCATGTATAGTTATCTCGTGTTCATCAGAATCCTCCTCATCCACCTCATAGCAAGTCTCCAATTGATGAGAAGTGAAGGTCACCTCATTTCTAGCTATGAAATCATCTAAGGACTCTGAAGGATATTGAATATTAAAAAAAAACTGCATTGTGTTATAAGCTCCAAAGTCACCAATGTCCATTTCAATGGGCTCTCCGGTTCCATTGGTAATTAAAGTGCCCCCATTGAGAACGTCCAAATTATCGGAAACGGACTCAACTAAATTCAAGCGGTACGACTGCTTTTCTTCCTCGATTTCCATTTTGAGCCGTTCCATCTCTGCATGCAAATGCATACGACGCGTCTCCAGTTCAATCAATTTATTTTGTTCATCCTCCAAAGTTTTACATAATTCCCTAAACGTATTGTTGGCGTAGTCAACCAAGCACTGTGAAGAATCACGCTCTTCAGTGTCAACAATTATCTCTGGTATTGAAGGATCTCTATCTAATGCCTCTACCAAATCCTTTTTATCTAATTGGTCCGACATTATTTATTTAAATAATTCCTCAAAATATAGAAAATGTAAGAAAATATGAAATATACGATTATGTATTGGAGAATGGAGAAATTTTCTCTGCTGACACTTTTATTGGGAGCTCAGCTTTTAATTAAATAATTTTGTGTGTGAATACATTTTCATTTTGAGCATAAAAAAATGTATTTTAACTTTAACGCTACAAAGTGATGAAGCAAAGTGAACCCAATGGTGTTGTATTCAGTATTCCTACCCAGGAGCAAACTCACAGAGTACTTCCGTGTGACTCCTCGGTTCGAAGGACTTAGTTGACAGTACTCATAGCTACAAAATGCTGGTATGCAGAATTAATCATGGCTTAGGTAGGTTGAGCGGCTGTTAAAAAGTACACCTACCCTTGGCTTGGGTCTTTGTGACACCGCATGAGACACAAGTACCATTCCCTCTCCTATGTCCAGCCATTTGGAGCTTTTGATAAAGCTATTTATGGAACCTAATTTTGTATTTGATGTGGCTCCGAGAGTTCAGGAAGTAGCCGGCCAGGAAAGTATTTATCGAGCCAAGTTTGTGTAGCTATTTTGCATCCTGCCCCTTCGGACCAGCACCTGCTTTGTTGCTTTTATTAGAAGCTTAAATATAGCTATGGGAATACCAAGATTTGACCTAATCATGGCTTAAGGTAATATTACTATAAAAAATAGGTATGTGAGGACAAATAACTGGAGTACTTCTACAATGAGAAATCGTTTTATTATCATTATTTTTGGGAAGCAAATGGAGCAAAGAGACTGGATGACTGCCAGAGCAGATGAAGGAGGACAGATTTATTCTGCGATTAATTGTAAACAGTTCTACTTTGAAGAAGAATGTAAGATTACAAGACTAAAGTGCATGGTAGCTGAATCCCCAGATTATATAAGCAAACACAGCAAACTTTTAACAACAAATAGGAAATTGACTTAAAAAATATACAACAATTTTAGTACCATGGAGGAACTAAATATATATTGTTCCGCTATGTTAATTGCCAAAAACTGACGTCATCTATAAAATTGGCAAAACATCCAAACTTTCTTCCTAATATGATGGCGATCTTCATACGGAACTGTTGCAAAAATATTGGTGATACATCAATTGAAGATTGCGTTACTGTTAATGATGATATCTGGACCGTGGGTCATCTCACTGATGAAGATAGCCTGCATAGCGGTTTTGAAATGTGCGCTGCTTAGAATATCCAAGGTCTTATAGTTTAAAACACTACTGCGTATTTTATATGTTTACTGATTTACACGAGTATAATGAAGAATGAATATAAAGGAGTTACCTACATTTGGACAAACAAAACACATATTGGAATGTTTATTACTTGATAAATAAATAATTTCTTTATTATTCTGTATTTTAAATTTTTTGTCTGCTCTCTGCAGATGCGCTATAAAGAAGTTTCGGCTGCCGTTTCTACTCAACAAACTCCATTGAATGCATAATTTATACACATTTTTATAAATATAGTGTTTTTTTAGTCCTTTGAGCAGTATAATTAAAATGGAGTATTTACTTTGAAATATATATGTTGAAATTCAAAGATTTTTATAAATATAATGATTTTATACTTTGAACAGTGGATTATATACGTAAAATGAAAATGTATAGTTTTAGTTATAGTATAGGATATAATGCTATTTATTTTTAATTTTGTTTAATAAGCTTCCGATTAGAGCAGTGTAATAAAAAGGGTTTAACTGCGTAAGATGAAAATTTACAAAAATATTTGATCCAGTATTGGCCTTCTAATGCTATTTAATCATACTTTATTTATTTTAATTATTATTCCTGAAATATATCTAGAATACACATAAATATTTACATACATCCCATGAGATCACACAACAGTTGGAAACAAAGGATTCCCCATGAAACCCTTGATGCGTTGAAAAGAACTGATTCACCCATGAACATAGGTCAAAACAAAAGTATTTTCCAGGATGTCCACAAGTTTTCTCATTAACCCAGTTGATCGAGTTCGTATTTGATCTTTTTTGCCTGTAACGCAGTTAAATTCTTTTGCATTCGATAGTATCCCGCCTTCTCACGAAAATATTCCGTTTCCGCTAAAATGCGTGCCTCTTCGACAGACATTTTGCGGTCTTTGACCAGAGATATTTTGGGAGTGGTTTCTTCCTTCTTTTTCGTCGCATTGGCAGCATTCAAATTAATGTATTGGTCAAATTGCTAGAGAAACATTTATCATTGAATAAACTCAGTTAAGTGTGTTTAGCTAGAATTGAAATTACAATAGTCGCTTCTCCATATGGGTCTATATCCGTGTCCTCACAATATGAGATTGGTTCGGATCTGGTGAGCCTTTTTTCTCGCGGCTTATTCAAAACGTCATCTGGGCTCTGCTCCGCTTTAACGGTGATATCGGTATGCTGAAGGTGACATTACTTAAACTTATTTAAATTTATATATGGAATTCAATTCACTCTCACTTCATTTTCCGAGTCTTTAGCCATCAACAACTGAACACCGGCATTGATTTCAACTTTAGTGGTGGTTTGGGCCTTAACGGTAGCGTCGACGTTATGCTTATTTTTCAAATGCCGCAGTATATTCCCGGTAGTGCCTTGATAGTTTTGCTCATGCTGGCAGAGCTTGCATTTTACCCTATTTCTACTTATTTTCTCAAAATAGCTCCATACAATGCTAACCCGCCGCCTCAACTTCAATGAATCTTCGTTGTCGCTGCTCATTCCTAATTTAAAAAAAAAAATTGGTTAGATTTTCCATTTTTAAACTAACTATGCATTTGTTCCATTAGTGAAATTAAAAATATAAACTGTATTCGTGCCTTTATATTCCGAATATCCGAGTCAATTGATTCGAGTCGCTCACACACAATGAAGTGACACATTTCGCAGAAAGCAATATGAAAAATGAAACAAAAGGCGCTTCCGCGCATCACTGGCAGACGGGTGTTCGGGTACAGAGAGACACAGAGAGATAACTGACAACCGTTTCGTTTCCAACCAGGGTTTACTTATTATAATTTCAAGGAGTTTAGAAGCAGAGTATACAAAGTAAAGAAACTTAAACGTCAAACGGCAAAGCAGCGAATTAGAGCAGACAGACGTTGTACTTGAATCCACTGAAAATCGTGTTGAATCCACTGAAAATCTTGTTGAATCCACTCAAAATCGTGGTGAATCCACTCAAAATCGTGGTGTGTCCGCTGGCAGCGAAAAAGAGTTTATTTTCTATGTGTTCTCTGTTTAGAAATAAGGAATGCAATTCTTCCTTTTTCTTTTAATAAATGCACAATTCGAAAGTTGGGATGACAAAATGACACTGATATACTGCGACGAAGCGATTATTGTGTGTGAGTTGATCTAAATTGTATGAAAGCACCTAATTATTATATATTTTATAAGTTGAACTTTTAGTGTGAAGTAAAAGTATTTGTGTAGAAAATTATGTATGTATATGAATGAATGCACAAAAGAACCGAATTAATATATAATTTATTTTTCCACTACTATGACTAAATACCTACATTAAATTTTAAGTTGAACTTTTAGTGTGATGTAAATGTGTTTGTGTGGAAAATTCTAAAATTGATTATTTATTGTATTTTTAATATTCGTTTTGCAGAGAATTTTCACACTTCCACCATCCAACATTAATAAATATAAAGCGAAGTTATTTGCCATAAAAATATAGTACAGTGGTTTAAGTGGAAAGATAATGTTTATTTTTCAATTAAAAGTATGGGTATTAGTGATAAATATATTTTTTTAAATTTATAATGGAAATCAAAAGCAGTCATCATATTCATAATATTAATAATACATAATTTTGTAAATAAATTTGATTTATTTGTCACGCACTTACTTATGGTGGCCTAATCACAGAATCTGTGAAAACAAATCTTCGAGTTACAGTCGTACGTCACTCTGCTTTGCGCGCGTCTTCTCCAATCCGTTATGGCAAGGAGCGTGATTAGCGTTTCCTCAACTTGGTCCTGGAACTTGTCCTTGGTGACTCATAATTATGGATTTATAATCTCGAATATTTATTGGCATTTATACGCAACCGGATTTAGTATCTGAGTATTTCTACATAGAATATGTGAGTATCACGTACAATATTTGAGTATCACGTATAACATGTTATAGGTGATACTCACATGTTATAGGTGATATAACATGTGAGTATCACTTATAACATGTGAATATCACGTTTAACATGTGAGTATCACATATAATATATGAGTATCACGTATAATATATGAGTATCACGTATAATATATGAACATCACGTATAATATATGAGTATCACTTATAATATATGAATATCACGTATAATATATGAGTATCACGTGTAATGAAAAACTTTATTAATAGTACAAGTTTGGGCCGATTATAGTGACATGGCAACCCTGGCGAATCAACTACATATTTAGTGCACGAAGTTGGTATTCGATGGCTGGTATAGCGTCTACACAATTACTTTTTAATTTAACAAAAAACCGATTATAAAATTAGAAAAGATAAACAAAGCCTTTGAATTTAATAAACAAATGGAATTGCAACCTATTTATGACAGCTACACTGCTTTTTCAGAGTGCGAAGAAGAAGAGGAAACATCAAAGCCCCAGGTCCCTAACCGTAAGAATAGTTTTGTGTGGAAGTATTTTCGGTGCGTAGATGATAATGAGAAATCATATGAATGCATAATTTGCAATGCTTGCGTAGGACATCAAACAAGCAATTTAGCTCGTCACTTAGCTTCTGCACACGACATCACCAAACAGGGAGAGGTAACATCGACCTCTTTTGGCTTAATTAGTACATATGTGTTTCAATTGTAATCGATTATAATAGCAAGGTATCGAAGATACAGGACGTGGACGTCCTAGTCGTAGCTTCATTTGGAAATATTGCACCAAAGAAGACGCAAAACACGCTCGTTGCCACTTATGTAATAAGGTCTTGTATTTTGGTGGTGGAAATACTGCAAACATCTCTAAGCACTTGCGAAGGAAGCATCCCAATTTATTTTTAAACATGGAGGTGCGCTAATTAGAGAAATATAAATTTGTTTTCTAAACATGGAAAACTCATATATTTTTATTTACAGCAAAATATAAACGAGGATACAGAAGCGGTGCGGAATCTCAACAATCAAAGTCAAGACATGAGTGTAAACAATGGCGGCGGCGGAGGAAACAGCAATAATGTTTCTCCTTCGATGCAAATTATGGGAAGCGAACGTCGAGAACGCAAAGGCGGCAGTTACGTGTGGAATTACTGTGACAAACTATCGCGCCACACCATACGCTGTCGCTTGTGCAACAAAGTGATGAGTTTCCATGGCACTGCAAATGTGATCACACATCTACAGCGGAAGCATAATATTGTTGGGAAATTGGATAACACTGTATGGCATACAATTTATATTTGTTCCAATATCTCTTTAAAGTTGTTTATATCTCTGGACTAGACGACGGTAATAAATAGCAGTGACGCTGCTCTAGTATCGGAGGATGTGAGCGAGCACATGGATGAAAGTGACTCCTTTGTGAAGCGACGCAGCAGAAATTTACCTAGTTCAACGAGCATTGTTTGGAAATATTGCACGCGCGTTGGCAAGGATCTCGTACGTTGCGGATTTTGCAAAAAAAACCTTTCCTATCAGGGCACCAGCAATCTGCAACGTCACTTACATCGCATGCACGGCGTTGTCACCCAGGGTCGTTTGCCCAAATATAGCAATGAGGCTCCGTTGTCATATAAGTTTTGCGACACCAATTTCATATTGGAGCATTGTACGTTGGCGGCCGAGGGAAAGACAAATTGCAGCATGTGCAGTGAAGTGTTTGACTACAAAAACACGGATGAAATTATCAAGCATTTGACAATAACGCATGCGATTAAGCCACAACGGCCGGATAGGCGACAGAAACGCAAGCGAGATGAATCTGACGATGTTTGTGACCATTAAAGATCTTCGTACGTTTTTATATAATTTCCTTTTTTTTTTTATTAAATGCCAGGAAACAAGCGACGATTATGATGGTTTCGATACGGACAATTGGAGTAAACATGATGGATCCGAAAATATTGCCGAATTCGATGAAACTAATATTAAGAAAGATGAATCATTGTTTGATGAAATTATTGAAGAAGAGAACGAACACGCCAATTGCGATGAAGAGCCATTTGATCCAAATGTAGGTAGAGTGGAAGAATGTAAATAATTTTGTAGGAATTTTTGCTGTGTTTGTAGAATATTTAAATATGTATTCCAGATGCTGCACGATATTCCGCTCGCGAATCCCCTATCACCGCAATCTAGTCCTGGTGCCTCTCCAGACATGGCACAAAGAGTTGTGGTCAACGGTAAAGTTTTACAGCGGTTAACCGAGGAGCGTGTCAAAATGGAAACAGAGTACTTTCGTGAAAAGGCAGGCTTCTACCGTATGCAAAAATATTTGACCGCACTTCAAGCGAAGAAGGTCCGCATCGAGATTGAACGCATAAATAATGGCGTTTTAAATGATGTATATACAGCCGATGACAGTACACACCAGAATTTAACGGCGGATGACTGACTCCCAGAGCAATTATTCTCTTAATGGATCACACAAACACGTACGCCCTGGGACAGAATTGTAATAATTTATTTGTTTCATATTCAGCAAATACATTTGTCATTAGTTGTTGACTCCACTCACACAAAATGTTTGAATTCAGATTTAAATGAATCCTTGAAAAAATAAAATGTTTTGAAAATCTTAAAACTGTAAAATGTCACTATTTCTATATAGGATTAAACAACTTATTATTATACAAAGTTTATAAATAAATACAAACATAAGTCTTTTATCGCTGAACCCGAGTGTTACGTATCATTTTATTCAATTCAAATTTCATTTTTTTAGTCTGTAGCTCGATGAAATTGCGTTTCGCACGCGCCAAGTCTGCGAGTTCGTGGTAGTAACGGGCTTCGGCCTGAAGCTTCTCCATCCGGCATGAAGATTCTGTGCGGCTTGATGACTTGCACTTGGTTGCGTTACAATCGGTCACGTTAGACCCATCCTTGCTATTGTGTGTGACATTCAAGTCGGCAATCATAATTTGAGTTGGTGATTCAGGAGATGCCAAGTCATCAATTTCAAATTCGCACAGAGGGTGCGGAGACTACAATCATGATATTTAAAATACACATTTAGTTTTGACGCTAATATAAATACCAACCGTAGTGACCCTGTCGATGTATTCTTCTTCATCAATATAATCAGAGTTTTTCCCCATATCAGTCATTAATATTTCAGCTTCAAGTTTCACATTGTCCAATGGATTGAATGAAGTATCATCAGTGATCTATAGGAGTAGTTTTTTTTTGTGGAATTTGAAAAAGTAAGATGCTTGTGTTAATTAATTAATATATACTTCATGCTCAATATCGGATGAACGGCTTTTGATCTTCGATCTGCGCTTCAAAAATTCCGTCCTCTCAGCTCCTTCTGAGGTGGCGTCAATGCGGTGCCGCAGATACAAGTGCCGCACCAAATTCGCCGATGTGTGCTTGCAGGAAAGATCCACTTTGCAGTGCTTACATTTTACTTTATGCTCCGAGACTTGTTCGAAGTAATTCCAAATTTTTGTATTTTGTTTCCGGCCCATTTTGGAAAAAAAATTAAATCACATCCAAACACTTGCAATTTATATTTTGTGGTCCTTCGACTAAGTCGCTTTATTTATATGCCAAACACATTCGTTGTGGATAATAATTATATGCTCCGTACTTAAATTTATATCAATAAAAAAGTACCTCGTCCAAATTCACATTTCAAAGAGAATGTTTCTTTACAAATAATAAGCTCTCTTCAGTAGCGTTCGTTGTGTATGCTTCTTCTTTCGTGGCAGGAGTTCAAGCATTCAGTTGCGTAAAATAACTGTCTTAGCAAGGTGAATTTACTTAAAATTAAGTAAATTCACCTCGTGTGTGAGGCAAGGTAAATTTGATTCAAAGGTGAAAGATGATCGTAGGTGAATTTCTTCCCTTGGAACTGTCAACCATCAGATTATTACAATAATGCAACTGATGAAAACGGCAAAGAAGAATGAAAGTAGTGGACAATTTATAAAAAATATTTTTTTTTGTGTCACAGTTTGCCTGCTTTTCTGAACCTTTTCTCAACGGCATACAATTATTTGCACACTACATTCATATTTTTCCCAACACCTATAAATATAGTTTTAAAACTTGATTTTTTTGGTTATTTAAAATAAATAAAACATATTAATGTATATGTAGCATAATAAAATGTTTAAAAAAATATATAAATATATGTATACAAATGCATTTTTCAAATAATTTTAATCCAATAAAATGTGTATTAAATAATTTAGACACCAAAATCGCCTTTGAATATTGTTTTTTTTTTTTTAAATGTATTTGGTTTTAAAATCATAAATTTGTGTTACAAACTAACATCAAATGGCAATTGTTTCCCTTTTTGTTAGCAACGTATACATTTGATTTGACAGTTCTGTGAGCTGCCAAAAATTCTTATATTCACCTTGGTATGAGTTGATTTTATAGTTAAAGTGTTGAAACCAAAACACTTGATGAATTAAATTTGTAAATTTGTTCTTTATTGTTCTGGCATATAAATTCAATTGTAAAATGTAATAAAGAATACATTAATATTGCTGAAATATATAAATAATAATGGAAAAATGTTTGTTAAAATGATGGTGATTTTGGCAGGTGTAGAGGGTATACTCTGTAGTCAATTCTCTCGTGGCTTTGACGCGTTGACCCAAATTGTAAAATTAATGTGAATTTTCCTTCGGACAATCCATGGTCTTCTTACATTTTTCAGTTAAACAAAATAAGTTTTACAAGTTAAATTTTTACATCCGAATAAATCTTTCGAGTTTCAGTCACTACAAAACTTTTCTATGGCCTTTTCACGCCAAAATCAAGTATATATTAAAATAGATGTTATTAACCAGTCCACCCTGTGCATAAGAATATATTACAGTAGAACTTAAAACAACTGGTTTCCACACTACACTTCACTTCTATTATAATTGGTGCGACTAGATTGGCTAAAATACGAGAGAAGCAGTTGATTAGCGAGTGGGTGAATACGGCAGCTAGCCGTGGGATAATACAAGTGTTTTATACCACTGTTCCTCTATCGGTTACTTTTTGAATATTTCCGTACAAGTGACAGAGGTACGTCAATCTACACACTTTCACAATATACCAGTATGTTACCACAAATCAAATGCCATGAGATTCCATCAGGGAGTCTCATTTGCGTTTTACTGCTGATATGCTAGTATGCGCATTACTTGTATAAGTATTCCTGGATTATATATAACCGATCTTTGGTAGAAAAACTAATAGAAATATTAGCTCATAATCTGGTTTTTACCAGAGATAGGTAAAAAATTCGCGAATCGGGGGTTTTTTTAAAATAATTAAAACAATTCATAGAATTATAAAAATATTGTAATTTTTATTTTTAAAACTAAATAAAATGTGGTTTACTTTATGGTAATATTAGTTTAATTTTATATACATATACAGGTGTATATTTAAATAAAAACTTATGTATATCACAAATAATTGGTATTACAAACATTAATTGTGTTTATTAGGTGAGAGAAAACATAAATTTTATTGAAATGCGGAAAGCACACGTTTCAATAAAATTGAAGCCTTTTCAGCCACACTACAAACAAAAGGAATATTTGAATGGCTTGTTACAATTTTTTGAATAGGAAAGAATTTAATGATTTATTCAAAATAACTTCCAATAACAAAATATATTCCATATACGCCTACTCTTTAAATAGCACTTCTAGTTAAAAGAAAAAACTATAAAATTATTTCGCACATTCTGAAACAATTTTTAACAATTTCTTATAGTAACCGGAAAATAACCAAAAACGTTTTTTGCTTCGTTTTACATTCGTTTAAGTATTTGTACTTTTTAATTTTGGTATTCTGCAAAAAACTCCAGTAACTTATACTCTTATTTACAGGATTTTGTTGTTCTTACTCTTATTAATTTCTATATGAATGCATAATAATAATAATTAAAATTGAGAGTTACACTTGATACTAATTTTTAAAAAAATGTATCCATTATTCAAAAAGCACCGTCATTATTGCCATCAATGCAATACCGAGAATCAACGCGAGAAGTTGCTTAATTGATTCCTTTCTCTCCTCCTCTTTCAGCAGATCGGGTAATACTGTTACTAATGATATGTGCAGAAATCCACCAGCGGTGAAAGGCATTATCCATGATGTTCTCGCCTCTGAGAATAGATGAAGGACAATAAATTGGTGTCAAACATGAACATACAAAGCCGCAGAATTTTAATAAAAACTTCCACGGAATTTGCCTGAAGAAAATCTTCTATCATTCAATACATCCAACTTACCCATTGCCGATGTAACGCCCGAACCACCGATGGCCACCAACGCGCCTAATAGACCAGCACCAGCGGTCAATAATTGTGCGCGTGCAGCATCCCATCGGTTGAAGCCAGAGCGTAGAAGGATGGCAAAATCACCAACTTCATGTGGAATTTCATGCACTGCAAAAAACATTTAAAAACAAATATATTTAATTTTTACGTACTACACAGCGAGAAAATAACTCACAAAGAATAGCAAAAGTGGCCAGAACCCCATGTCTGAAGGAAACCAAAAAGGAACCAGCAACCGCCAAACCGTGAGTAAAGTTGTCAATGGAATTAGCCATTAAATTTAAGTAGCCCGCCACTTTCTTGGGTTGATCTTTCCTTTTTTGTTCACGTTCTCGCAGAAAACAACCGTTGGGCACATCCTCAATGTCGCAAGAGCCGGTGCCGGTGCCAGTGCAGCTCTGCGACGTCTGGCCTTCGACCATTTTGCCACCCGTCTGTCGGAGCAGGCAATTGGCAATTTCCACACATTTCGGCTGTGGATTCCCTTCATCGGCATTCGCATAACCGGAAAATATTTTCTCGACTATCGTAAAAATGAGTATGCCGGATAACACCCACAGACCAGAACGTAGAGAAGGGTGGCCGCCCGAAGTAGAATCTGTAAAAACGATAATTAACAAAGAGTTTACATACGGGGCTTCCTCCTGTAAGGAATTAGTGTGTCATTTCAACTCACCATTCATTTTATTATCGCCATCCCACGCCTCCGGCAATAAATGGAGAAACACGTCACCCAGTAAACCACCAACAGCAAAACTTAACAGAACCTTAAGGAACTTTGACTCGCCAGCTGAAATAGTTATAAACAAAGAAATTTGTTATTAATTTATGTTTCAATATTTATAGACATACATTTTTTGTTCGTTCGAGACACGGACAAAAACTCAAAAATGGTAAACAATTGATTTATTTTGGAAAACACACATTTGTGCTACTTTTCAACCCCATTCTATTGATAAAGAAAATTTAATTTTGAATTTCCATATTTTCATATAAATTCTTTTTATATATTTGCTCAAGCCAGCTTCATAAAATGTCTCTTATATTATGGTGAGACGCATTACTTACGATCTTTGTAACCATCTTGATCCAATTTTTCATCTGTGGGTATTAT
This sequence comes from Clusia tigrina, assembly GCA_920105625.2. Classification (NCBI taxonomy): domain Eukaryota; kingdom Metazoa; phylum Arthropoda; class Insecta; order Diptera; family Clusiidae; genus Clusia; species Clusia tigrina. The sequence goes on from OV050031.1 coordinate 208,935,630, forward strand.
GATTAATGGCAAGATGCCACTTAAGCCTATCACCACGGACCCGAGCAATGAAAATATCCATGGTGTATATTCGAATCCTTTGACGAAATCGGGCATGTAATTATTTACCAGTTGTGTGTACATGAACACGATTTGCTCATCAAAGAAGTTACTTGTGGCATTCATTTTGTGGCGGATCCGGGAATTAACTAAGTCTCTTATATCTATGCACTGTATTCGAAATGTTTTCCAATTTCCAACGAACTATCACAATTGGGTTGTGCGTCCTCCTCACTTTGGAGATTTATAAATTATATTTAAGTAAAATGTTTGGCACGGTGTTAGACGCTGTTAATTTGAGTTCATTTAGATTTTGTCTATTCGTCCTTCAAATATATGAATGGGATCTGCAAAAGAAAAATAAAATAAAAATATAATTATATATTTATTATATCCTACAAAATAATGACTTATGCCTGCAAGGGATTGCGAGAATGAGTACTAGCAATGAAGGCATTCGCTTGGAAGTGATAAAGATTTGGTAAGAAGCATTTTGAGACCACGGCATGGGCGGGATTCGTACCCGTGACTCCACGACCGTGAGACTACTACGCTTATCAACTGGGAAAAAGAAAAGGCATGAGATACTGAAGAGCATTTCATCATGGAAAGTAACTTGTCGACATCCCTCATTGTAATATCGTTCGTTATCAAAACTTCATAAGTTTTTCCATGGGCTTCCATTTGTATTAAGTTATCCAAGAAACGGAGAAAAAACAGTATACAAATTTATAATATCTCAATGTGCTTGACTGGTTTAATGCTCCCTGAGTTTTTAATACCGTTCTTATGTACAACTTCATCAAAGTAACTTGGCAACTGGTGCCTCGATGGCGTTGACGATGATGTGATTTTCTTTGATTACTAAATCCTTCTTATAAGTTAAACGACATAATTTCTGAATGAACTTCCAAGATAAGATAAAGAACCGTTCGACTGTTATATAATTTTTTAAAAAAGGCACTTGGATATTTGAATAGGAGGCAGGTAGAGTAGAGACAAATTTTTTGTTGGTAGCACCTTCGGAAAACCGAATTTCCCCTTCCAGTTAGATTCCATTATGTACGTGAACATAAACCAAGTTTTAAGAAAGAACACACACACACGCTCACGCACATATCCTGATAAAAATACAATAAATGGACCACTTTTTGTAGTACACTACTTCGTAGCTTCCAAATTCACTGCCAGCGTTGTAAGAGTTGTTATCGGCTCGCTTCGTCAAATTGAAGCAAACTCAACATCACAGCAGGTTGCTCTCAACACCATATGCAGTTATATGATTAGGATCAGGGTTGGCAAGTTTGTCACAATATATGTATGTATAATTCTGTTTACTACTTTGGAGAGTGCTTTAAAAGTGCATTTACTTATATGATAATTTGTATCTGGCATATTCTTGTCTAGGATTTGAGCAAAATTCTTTCACTTTTAAGCCTATCTGCTTGTGTGATATTGAACGTGACATCTACGAACTCGAGCTTGTCCAACATGGCACTGGTTGTGCAATTCGTAGCACGCCGGCATATTCAAACACACACACGCATATATATGCATGGGTGATCTGTATGATTGTGAACACAAGTGAATAAATATATGCATGTCACAATCATTCCACTGCCGTCATGCACTCAGCGCACTCTGGATATTTACAATCATTTCCCAATACTTATTTAAACGTACATACATATATGTATGTATATGAACGGTAAATGAAATTCATATCAATATAGTAAGTACTTTTAATTTATTGATGCCTACTCAATTGTAGACTGAGAAAATCTATTAAATAAGTGAAATATAGCATTGCGTCAGTTATTTCGTGTTGTATCAAATGTTGTAAAACACTTATGACAGCGCACACAAACTGTGTGCGTCAACCAACAATTCAATTTGTCATTATATGCAACTTGGCAGAACATTTGTTCCCACATGCATACATATGTATATGTATGTATGTATGTATGTAAATATCTCCGTTTATGACGTAGGATGCTACCAGACAGTCACGATGCAGCTCAAGGAGAACAACATGCCACATGTAAATGGAAATGGATAAAGTACAGTAAAAAAAACAATTATACAACATACATATATGTGTTTACAGGCACAATTTAATATTATATTACTTTTTCAGCTAATGGAACAACACACAAGATCTTTAAATTTTCCCAAATGGCCAAGTTCACGACAGCACAAACGAGGCAAATTTAAAACGGCCAGCGCCAAGCGTTAATTCTAACTGATTTATAAAACGGCCACTGGACACTGTGAACACGTAGAACAGCGCAGAAAAGTAAGGGGCTCAAGTTTATCATTAGAAACAAATGGCACGCACTCTACCGCCCGTCAAGATAAGATACGAATGTAGATTCTATTGAATTTTTATAGCAATTTTATAGACCATTCCATTCACTGTCACAAGCCGTGTTTAAGGATTAACACAGATACTTTTGCTGTTTTCTCTAAGGATTGCTATTAAATAAAAGTTACCGCCAAAACAAAACTTTACTAGGGAATTATATCTATTTCACAGAGATCACTTAAATAACTGCCCACCCTAACATTTATTATTTGGATTTATCATTTGTTATATTAAATAATAGTGCAAAAAGTTAGGAAAACCCTGCACAACAAATCACATTTAACATAGAATTAATGCCTCGTCAAATATGTCATAAACAACAAATAGTGGTAGCGTTATTTGATAACTACAATATTAGAAATTATCTACCAAAATACATACCTACATACAGAAAGTACTTGTATATTTTTCTTTCTTTTAATTGTGTAATTGAAGCCCTAATCTAGCAAAACAAATGCTGTGATTTGAAAGTGTGCACACATTGGCATAATTCACGAAATGCAGTCCCCAAAGAGAAGAGTGTCTATTTTAGTTTGTATTATTGTATTAGCATGCTTTCAAAATTTTAAATAAACAACAATATTTAATCTACATGACTAACTCAGTCAGAGTGTATACTACAAAACACTAAAATATGTGCAGATAAATTCATAGACGTTTGTATGTATATTAGGCACCCATATGTAGGAAAAAAGTTCAGTAACCTTAGAGCAAAACAATCTTCCCATCTGGTATTAGGTTTTTGGATTTGTGTATTTGAGCATGTGATGCTAATTCAGTGTTTGAATTAACCGTCAACTTCTGGCACAACTTTTTAAACAATTTATCACTAAATCTTTCACAGCGTTTTATAAGGTACGTTGTTTCAATATGATTCTTCGTAACCCATGCTACATTACTTCCAAAGTACTTTTAGCGAAGAATAAAACTGAACTTGAACAATTTGTAACTTGCAACAATTTATATTTTATTGTATGAAAGTGTAACGAAGCTGCGAAAAATTGCAATAAGTGAGCATTACAATTTGTTTCTGGTTTCGTTGGTTCTTTCCTAATACAGTTTTGGAATTCGTTCCAAATATAAGTAACACCATTTTATATGAATTTGTAGTAGTATATGCATGGCATCTGCTCACACTCGAACTTAGTGTATGGTAAATTTATCAAAGGAAGCTAGTTAAGAACATTTGAATAAACAAAACAATAAACCTCGCAATCGTTTTAATCTACAGACTGTACAACAACTGGCAATAGTCTACCAGTTTCTTTGTTAAACACTTTTAGCCTGAGGGCAACAACTAAACACGTTTTGATTATAGCAAATGTTTATTTTTTTAATGAAATTATTAATTCCATTTTCGCGCAGCAAGCGGCACTAATTAATTCCCCCCTCTCTAATCATCTTTCATTTTTTTGCTTGTATAGAAAAGGCATAGGAATTGGAGTGAACGAACTGAATTTATGTGCGCTATTGGGGAATTAATTTTCTGATTTGCAATTAAAATCGTATACATTTCAAACCGTTATAAAAGAAGAAATAAACACATAAATGTAGGGGGAAATCAGAAAATTAATCGACGCATTTTTTATTGAATAGTTTGTAGCTGAAGAGTTTAATCCATCTCTTTCCAAATTGTGTTTCTTTGTCTTTAGAAGAATAGAAGAGTCTGGTAACACTGTAAACGTGTTAGGAGGCCTGCCCCGACCACTTTTAATGAGGCGCTGAAAAGACACTGACTGCCAAGGAGTTGTAAAGAATACGTTAAACGGAGGCAAGCGAATATTTTGGTGACTGCCTTGAGTCATTGCCAACTTCTTAATTTCTAACCAGATTAATTACCATAGATTATTATTATTATTATTAATGCTGTATTTATTTATACTAATGCTGTATGGGAGTTGACATAAATTTCATGATAAATAAATTATTATTTTTATAAATTATTCTTAATTACCGCATTACAACAAATATTTTAAACAAATACATTTTAAGAATTTTCATATTTTTCTTATGCTAAAATTTCTTTCTCGCTTCCAAATCGGAATTACCTTCTCTTCTTACACACCGCAAGAAGTTTATAAATTAAAATTCACTTTAATATGGTGTATAAATTAAAATTCACATTACTTTAGAAGGAGTTTTCGCGCAATTTAAATCGCACATAGTCTAAAATGCTCACAAGAGGTCACAATTGCAGGCAGATATAAAAAACTCAAACGAACGACGCGGTTCGATGTTTACCAACGCCGCAGCACGTTCACTTACGACGTGTCCCACCGGACAAATTTAGGGTCATACAAAAACGAACGATGTAGCAGCCAATGTGTAAATATTAACGAAACAATTATATATATTAATCAAGAATTAAAGAGGGAGTGGGGGCACTTGACGTGTCTCACCACACCGCTTAACGACCGCATTTATTAAGAAAACTATCCAAATTTAACATGTCTTTACGTCTATTCTCCTTTCATTTAAAGTGATAATATATGTATGAAATGAACTCTGACGTAGTTTCGCCGCAGAGCTTCGTGAAGTTCTAAACCGGACCGTATTGTGTGAATGCGTATAGTTTCAGTATTCTATAGCAACAGGTGCCAAGTAGTTAGCCACTCGAAAATTATTTACAGAGGTAAAAATTATATATGTACGTTCATAAGTAAATACCTCTAAATAACGAGTTTAATTTGATTTGGTAACATACACTTTTATGTGTGTGTGTTTTTTCCTTCAATTCCTCGTGAAGCAAATGTTCTTAACTAGAGTGCAAAACCCCAACAACAATGTTTTGGGATCTGCGCTCAATGTAATTTAAAAGGCATTCAATTGAGCGATTAATTGTGAGCGTGCCCGAAGGTGCTTCACTTTCTCGTTTCAATTACCGAACAGCGGTTGTAATTTATGCTTCCTCGAACTTGGATCATTTACAGCTTCCGTTTTTTAAAAAGCTTCGCTTACCAACTGTCAACACAGCAAATATACCCGTGACTACAATTTTGGCTGTCAGTAAATTTGAACGTTAAACACCTCGAAGAAGTTTGAATTTTTTAATGATACCGCGAGGCACACAAACATCTTATCAAACCGACACCGCGTAACGTAATAAATTTGTCATATTGAATTTAGAACTCTGGAAGGTATGCTGGAGGGTACAAGATAATACAGTAGGACTCACATAAATTAATAAATGCATACATACATACTATATGTATAAATATGTCTCATTTAAAATGTACTTTTAAGCTACCTAATGGAGTGGTCATCTCAGGTGATACTAAACAATGTGTTCAAACTATCAATAGGTTTAGATTTAAACGCCACGGATAATTATTTCATTATTTTGTCGCTGTATTTTTTGCACGCTGCACTATCAATTAAAACGTGCTGCTAGCTAATATATTTGTTGTTGAACTTACAAACAATGTCTCTTCTTTTTACTGAGCGGTGTTGTTTGAAAAATGATAAGCATGCGCACTCAAACTAGTTGCGAGCAATATAATGTAGGCATATTTACCAGGGGCGTAGTACTGCCCTTTTTAGGGGTCGAATACGTGATGTTGACGAGTTATATTGAAATCTTCCGCATCTTGTAAGGTTGTTTCTTTTAGCAGTTGTGTGCAATATCGCAATGATTTATTTAAAAGTATTAAAGAAGTATGTATTTAGGTTCTGGGGAAAACTGATCTAAACTGATCCAAAAAACATACAATATTTAGTGTTTCTATATGGAAAAATTGAGGAAATTAAATTCAAAATTTCTTCGAATTCAATTTGATAATCTTTCAAGTTTAACTAATGGGAAAATTCAAGGTGTTAGAAAATTATATATATAGTATGTATATATATATATATATGTATGTATATAGCGATGGTCTGGATGCTAACGCATGGTATATATTATATACCATCTTGAAGCATCCAGTTCTTCTCTAATGTTTAGAATGCATTCGGTAATATTTTGATAAATTTGTACTAAGTCCAGATTGGACTGTTGTGACTTTTTATGTGCCATTAGTAGGATAAAAAATATGCCAATCCAGATACAAATTTTGTGAAGAAAAATATATTTTCAACCCATTGTCCCATTCTGAGAAAAACATATATTTTTCACTATGCATCACAAACTGGGATTTGTCTAATGAAAAGTTGTGCTACACTTATTTAACTTGGCACTGAATTATCGCCAATCTAAAGACGGACGCTTTTATTTCTCTCAGATAATTTTTCGCTCACGCAACTCATCTTTCTCTCTTATCACGAAACTTTGTTCCTTATGGAATGGATATTGTGTTAAGATTGCTCACGGAAAAGTTGATGAAATTATTAATGTGGAAGATGAGAACATGTCGAAGGATAGAAAAGGTGTTATTAATATCAATTAATTCATGATAAGCATAGTATCCTGAAGATATGCCATTGAAAAACGCCGCCGCTGACACTCTACTATCAGAACTATACTCCTCCATTGCAAGATTATAATCAGAACAATACTAAGAGAACTTGGAAGAACGTAATAATCTACATACGGAAAAGGTTCAATTAAACATTAATTATTATTTATTATATTATTATAATTAGTTTTAACACATTTTTCACCAATCATTTTCATGTTTTAATTAATATATAGAAATATTAATAAATATATTTTACTATATCTGCTGCTATCCCTATCTGCCTCAATCGACGTCGCAGCCTCAGTCGCTGCCGCTGTCCAAAGTACGTGTATAAAATAAATTCTTGTAGACTATTTCAATTTTATTGTTTCCTAATGACCGTCTGATAATTAAACAAAACTGATATAAATTAATTTTAGAAAATAGCCAAATATCCATGTGAGGTTTCCTTAAAGATTTATTTTTCTCCAGTGGAAAATGGGGGAAATTTGAGGCTGTGTCAAGGCCCATTGTGGCACAAATTTTAGTTAAGTAGTCAGCACTTTTCTCGCCCGAAATGTTAATGTTAGAAACTCATTCATTCACAAATCACAAAAAAATCGTATATCAATTCAGTCGACACCAATATTGAACAACTCGATGTGGATGACTCACGCAACAAAACATGGCAACTTGCTGTCGAAATGCCCCTTTGCTCTACGTCCCTGCTTAATATTTGCTCTCTCGAATGGCGAGGTAAAAACTTATAACTCTGTTCTCTTTATAAAGAAATTTAATTTTAAACACAAAGCCTTACGAAACAATTCAATTGTTATTTTTCTGAAACGCAAAATATTATTACCCAACATTTTATATCGGAGACGATTTTCAACATATCCATTGAACTGCGCTTTTACATGTTGCAATTCACAATGGTATAGCCATATGACTAGTCGATCCCTGTTGCACTGTTGGCGATGGTAAACAAGTAAATGTATATACGTACGTATGGAGATAACAATTGTGAATGTGTATGTGCGCAAATAGTCATGCATTGAGGGAGAGATGCGCGTACATGTCTCGTCTGCATTTTTAGCGACCCCGTAAGCAAATTTACTGACAATATTTAATTTTGGTAATAAAAAATGAAAACAAAACTTGGTTAGCATATCACGCATTTTGAAAATATACGCGTACATATATAATTTAATGAACAAAAGAGATTAGTACAGATTTATTACTATTTTAATTTATTAAACAATACAACTGAAAAATCTATACGAATTTGAATACACTTTGTAAAACTACACAAAATTAATAATTTCTTTACTTTGTATGCCAACTACCAACGCATATGCTAGAAATTCACTGTTTATAATGTAGTCTTTGCAAATTACCTTTTAGCGGATCTGCACTGATGGACGGAACAACGCAATCAATTATAACAAGAAACAACAACGAAAGCCTTTTTGTTGTTGTATAAACAAGTAAACAAAATAAATGTGAAATTCGCTACGCAATTAGATGTACCAACTAGTTTATGCACTGACACTGAGCTGGGCCAAATATGTAACAATTAGAAAAATAAAAATTCAATTTACTTTTTCTCCTCTTCCAAATAGCACAAATAATTTTGTTGTTTTACACAATTTTCAAAGTAAATTGATTGAAGTTTTTATCAATAAGCAGTCAAACACGACTCGAGAACGATTGTAAATTTATTGAGAAACAGCTGAAAAGTGCTTTGCCTTTTTGTTGTTGTTTTGGTCTCCCTCGCCTAGTAGTTGTTGGTAGAGCTGCATGACATTTCATTTGAAGCAATGCTGAGTGCCGTGTGGATAAAAAATATGGCTACACTCCATAGGCAAATAGAATATGGCCGAAAGCAGCTGATTTCTCTGAGAGTGAGAAATATCAAACCTACCACATTTGTAGATTATTTTGTGATTAGAGAAATGCGTCATAAAACCAGTATTTTGCAAACAGATTGATTAACAGTAACAGTACTACGATAATTTTAAAAGCGTATACGCGGGGGAACGATAAAAATGCGTTAGAGTAATTTTTCAAACATGAACAATTTTTTTTCTACAAGTTTATATGTGCCTATGTTAATCAGAAATTTTATGAACAAAGCAATTGATCGGAGTGGTACCATGTTGAATGTGCATTCATTGCATTGATACTCTCTCTAAGGCGTTATTGAATAATCTCGGCATGTTAGCCACATGATCCAAACCTGTATGATGCATGAGTCGTCAATACATATAATGTGAATTTAATTGAGAAGTGGCTGATAATTAAATTTTTGTCTAATAACCAGATCCGGTATGAACTTGCCTTCCTTAAAATTTCCATATATTTTATTTTGTTGCCTATTATGATTTCCTTTTATTTTATCAATTAAATGTGGGATAATTTCCTGATGTAGATAAGTTGTAGTTATTGTAATATTCATTAGTATTATTAAGGGGGGCATGGGTTCTGCACTCTGACTTTAGAGATCTATTGTGTCACAGTAGTATACATGCCCTTGTGATTACGAAGGCGTATAGTGTGATTTCTTTGCCTCATTGACATTTGTGATGAGATATTTACGAGGTCGTAGAATGCATGAAATTTAAAATTCTCATAATTACGTCCCTGTGCCGATATAGTAACTCCCTTATAGAGATTTTTCTGCTGAATGAGTACAATCCGGACGGCTGCATTCAGCAGAAACCACTGAACCAAAAACAAATCTAATATTTACCCATAGTGGGCGCTCTCATCTTCTCACATATGAAATCTCCTCAATATTTTGCCAGAAAATTCACCAATGTGTTACATATTTATTTACCAGTCTATCATTCATCAAAACCAAAGAACAAGACATTTTAGTTATTCCAATACAAGAAACATATACATAATTCCTGCAATGCTAGATTAGATTCGATTTATTGAAAGGTTGTTACACACCGTAACCTGAAACATCTACTGTGATGTCTCTGTTTACTTAAAACGATGAGAATAGTCTGATCTGTAGATCTTGATCTTCAGGCGGGAACTTATGTGTTTTGGAGGGATCAAGTTGAGAAATTTTCTTCATATCCAAGATGTAATCTCCAAAACACATAAGCCTTTTTGTACCAGAGCGTATGTGATCAGGTATAGTGAGGCTTCATCAGTTTCTCCACACTTTCTAACTCTACAAAACAATTGTTAAAAGTGCATCAATTCAATATAATTTTTTTCAAGTTCTTCTGGTAACAATTTATCTTATTCTGATTTGCGAACTCTCCGAAACTTAACAAGTGGATCAATACATGTATTTGTCTGGTTTAATGAATAGACAGTAACATTAATCAATTATTTCATATATTCTTTTTTATAAATCAATAAAAAAAATTGGTCAAAAGTCGTTATCAGTAGGACTTACATTACTAATTAATAGTGAAAGTCAGGGATTTCAAATTCAATTAATGCAATCTGTTATTCACATATTCAATGTTGATAGTATACATTAATCTGGCTTTGAAGTTGTTATATCTAAATATTAATTTAAAAGTGGATTATGATTTTATATTAAAATTAAAAACAATTATTTCTGAAAGTCAAAAAATTAATGATACGAAACTATCCAAATTTTAACTATATAATACATTCGCTTAAAAGTTCAGGTTTCTGGTAATCATTTTCTAATCTACGTTAAGCAATTTTTTATGATTTATTTATTATTATATCTAAAATAATGATAAATAATTAATATACATGTTGAAGAAGCACCATCTGCCAAGACCTTCCTAATTAATAATATATTTTATTGCATTTTGGAGACTTAAGCTGTTTAAATAAAATAATGTACAATAATTAAAATAATGCAACAACAAAGACTTTTTTATTATTTTAAATATATCTAAATATGTATGCTTAAATATGTATGATAGTCATAGTTATATAGTTAGCGTATTTGCTGTTGGGACAACCATTCCCTATGTGTCATGTGTATTTTTATTTAATCTTTCTGATTAATTTCTTCAAAAACTCAAAGTCGTTAGTAGTCGGTCAACGAAAACAAAAGTTTAAGTTGAAAATCATGAGTGTTTCGGGCTTCACTTAATTTCATTCCCTCACATTCACTCATATGAGTGGTTTTAATAGTTGAATTTTGAGTGCAGCAACCAGGAATAGCAAAATATTCAGAGGTAACTCAAAAACAGTTGCCAACTGTTGCAAGAGCAGTGAATGCAGGCGACGCGTTTATGACGCACCAGTTATCAGCTTGTTGATAAAATTTGACCACTTCTGCCACTCACCCACTATTCCCCATTTGACAGTTGGATTTTTATCACGCAAACGTCAAATATTTTCCAAAACAAAACAATACAAAATAAGTCTGTTGATTGGGTTGCTACAATATAATAAATATCATTAATTGCTTCCTTTGTTGCATAGAATCTAAGTGTTTGTAAAGGAGATCACAGATTAAAAAAGCAAGTGTTTTTCGGTGTGGTTGTGTTCTTTTGTGTTTTGTGTGAAGTGTTAAAAAAGGGCAATGAGCACCCGTAATCTTATTTTGCGGCAGGAGAGCGAAGAATCTTCCAGCTTTGTACCCAATTCTCCAACTTTGGCTTCGCTTGGTCGGATACGCGACACATTCCGTCGAACGGAAAGTATCTCATCTCAAATTAGTTCAATTGTATCGAATGCGGCTGCCGCAGCATCTGGAGTGGTGTCTGGCACTAGCATATTGGGAACAGCCTCGGAAGCTTCCTCCGCCTCGTCACAAGCTGGCACGCCCAAGAAGAGAAAGCCCGGTGAGTCGTTTCAATGAATGTTTAGTTAGTTAATCATATGGGAATTAAGAAACAACAATCAAATGATTAATATTGAAAGTGATTTAAAGTGACTATGTACATAATTATAATTATGTATATGGAGCAACAATTAGAAAATTAAATATTATATAGAAATATATATGTGATATCGTAATTTGCGTTGTAATACCTAACAACAGTGAGACTCACAAGTTATTTCGTGAAGCTTATTAATATATGAATTATAAGGCTAATAACGTACTTTGCGAGGACCTCCTCTAACTCCCCTCTTTGGGAGTATTCATGCTTTGGTTATGCACATCATATATTATCAATTTAAAATCTATGATAGAACTGCGATATTTAATTTGAAGTCTCTAAAATCATCTCTTCTTTAAATCAGAGTGCTGAATTCAACTTTTGTTTGCCAATTGAACTCCTCCATTTGGGTTCACTTCATCCAATGCGTTTGTCTTATTGCTTATTAATTAACGGTTCATTTAAAGTATCCTTCATATCAAATGCTTTCCAATAACGACTAAATCAAAAAATAAACAAATAACTTAATATTAATAGCTAGGTTTAAAATTATTGGAATTAAATCAAACGGATAATATTTTGTTAGTGAGTCGTATTCTTATTTGGCGGGCATTTTTTCTCGCGGAGTTTTATTTAGAATAGTGCGATTTACGTTCTATTTGAATTTCTTTCAGGAAGGCGCAGAACATTTTTCAATTTCGATTTGCACATTTAACGGGGCTGCCATCATTTATGACTGTCTGTTTATGACTCACTCTCTGCTGTCCATTCATTCATGAATTATTTGCATAGGTCTGCAACATTGATCCGTTCACCATCATAAAAGAGTATTTCTTCACATTATCATTAATGAATAGTCTGTTCCATGTAGGCGTGATAGCCACGACCTCTGTCATGATAATATGGTGTTCTTAAGATTTAAAACTAAAGTGGCTACAGGAATTCCACTGGAGATAAGTATAACGACTCAGAAAGTTGTATTTCGAACAAGTATACCGAAAGTTTTCGTGCAAGATGAAATTTTTCAAGAAAATTACTTAATTTATCTTTATTCCTTATATATTTAAAGGGTCTTTGTAAATTTATATGCAAAATTTTCTATTCATTTGATATATTGACAAATAATCTGAAATACTGACCACTTCAATAATACCAAGAGTGTGAAAGGTTCTTCGGAAATTTGTCTACAATCCAAGGAACTCAAAATTAAATGTTTTTATATCTCTCCTTTGTCAGGAGTGTAATATATAATAATATATAATAATATATTTAAAATTGAAGGACCTAGAGTCAAAGAACCAGAATTTTTATGTTCTGGGAATGTAAGATGAAGAAGAAAGAAGACAGAAATTGTGAGGAAGTAAAGTATAAAAAGTTTGTATAAGAAGTATAAGAAATTTTTAAATCGAAATCTCCCCAGAAAGATAGGTCAGATCTTATCGACAGTGAATTTATCTATATTCTTATCATTATTATTATTATTATTATTATTATTATTATTATTATTATTATTATTATTATACTTTACACCATAACTAATTATTTCTGCAATGGGTTGGGGGAATGAGTACTAGCAACAAATAAAATAAATCTTAAACAAAATTCAATTTGTTTACATTCTCCGCATCTCATGCCCTTGACTTTAGATACCTACAACCTCATAATTCGTAACCTTGGCCTCCGCACATTGGTACTTAACCTTTAATTTCTTCTTATCGAGCTGATCAAATACTTAACATATGCTTTTGATTTTGCTCATTCATATCAGAATTTAATGCGTCTTAACTTTGCTTAAAGAAAATGATACGTCTCGTTTTAGGAGGTAGGGTGTCACGCTGTCTGTACATATCAGCTCACCCTTATTTACTAGTTGGATCAAATACTGTATAATAATAGAGAGTATTTGGTTGGATTACATCATATGACAAAGAGAAAACTCACCACTGACATAATTAGGCACAGGGTGTGTTTACAAAGAAAAATGTTTGTGTGGAAACTGGGAGCCTTTGCAAGTCGACCAAACAACAGAATGCGCTCATTAAATTTTATTTTTCAATTTCACTGAGACTTGAATCTGCTAAAACCACCTTTCAACTGCCTGCACCCTCGAATTGAAATTTAGCGATTATTTGAAATTCTTCCTCGTCACATGGAAATATGGCTAAAGTAGTGTGTTGCTTTTATTTTGCTGCTAAATAAACCCTTTTCAAATACGCAAATTTTTACTACGATTTTTAGTGTCTTAAATTAACTAAACAAACTAAGAAATGAGGAACAATAAGCAAAACATAACAAAAAACCTTTTCGGACCTGGTTCAAAATAAAAGATCTAACTTTTTTTTACTATATTTATTCTTATGGTCAATTCAGGGGCTAGAGACAGGACGGTACCACGCCATGGCGCGATTATACATGGATTGGAAATATTTTTGTAGTTCGCTATAGAAGCCACGTTTAGAACTAACGTTGTCGCGTCTTTGACAGTCTCAATATTTCGCGGCAAATATCTTTCATTCGTATTTTCGATTTGCAAAAAATAAAAAATCCCACAGAGGAAAATTTTTCGAACAAACTGAATGCTCCTATGAATAAATAAAAGGTTTCCGGTCCAAAATAGTACAACAACGAATCAACGCACAAATATTATCCACAGAAATTATCCGTAACCGTGTTGCTATTGGACCCATGAAATGATCACCCTAGGAACAAAGCCTCTCGAGTGAAAAATATAAATGACGACTATGATTGGAGGACGGAAATGAGCAGATAAAGAATGCACTTTGTACAAAGAACTTCTAGACGACGAATGAAAATTCTTTCAGCTTTGCCACACGAGGATATACAAGTTTATAGTGTTGTTTAAGGAAATGTGGCCCACCATTTCGAAGCGATTTATGTACATATAATATAATATAATAATATAATATTTTAAGAAAGAAACTATCATCCCGCAAAGAGTTTAGAATTTGGATAAATAATTCAGAATAGAAAAGAAGTGGCACGCCCAAAAACACAGCCAAACGTGCAAACTGATTAGGAGAGTCTAAGATCCTGTTGGAGCTAAAAAAGCTCAAAAATCCCACAGAACTCAGTGGCATTCGTCAATGATCCAGAGAGCATATACAAATACGAACCTATTCTATTCACACTCATGCATAGTTACCGGGGTGGAATCGAACCTTTATTAAACATACGGGTATGAATGTTCCTGATCACAGGACATAGCTTAGATATTGTTTTCATTTTAGTATTGGAGGCATACTAGAAAAGATTATCTCCATCTCAAAGCTAGTAGAATGACACATGCCACATCAGAGCCAAGCAATTAGCATAACAAAACTAATAAAAGCACTCAGAAATATGTTTTAAACTTTTTAAGTGTTTTAAGTGTTTTAAAGTTATCAATGTGTAATTGATTTTTCCTCGCATGATGGTAGAAAGAGTCCTTATGAATAAACACTGTGTCAAAGAAATGGTATGAATAAAAAATTAAGAAACCGCCACTGTTCTGCATCCACCCACGGGGGTTGAAAAATCAATAATGCTTCGAAAGGGAACGAACGAATGCGTGCAAAAACTCCACAAAAGTCATACGACCAGAAGTTCACCACACTCGCGCTGCTCTACGCCACAGTATTCATTCCACAGTAAGAGAGCACGAGCAGGATTAACGCATAACGAATCAAGTGCTGCGAAGTCCTTGCAAAAGCGCTGAACAAACTGAGTAGCTGCGCCAGTCACAGTATTTCTCTTACTCAACGCGGAACTCAGAAGTTGGAAAGTTTTATTTGAGGCAGAAATTTGCAGTCAACAAATTGCAGAAAAATTATTTTTGAGTTTTTGAAATATTCTTCCATTAAATCTTATTTAAACAAAGTGTGTTCGCGAGAGTGTATCGATTGGCATTAATTTTGTGCGTTGTTTGTACACCAACGACGAGGGCTGCTGACGGGAGCATTAAAAGGTACACAGTCAAGAGACGGACATAGGTCTCACTTCGATTTTTCGCAAAAGCCCAGAAAACTCGAATACGTTGGCAGCTGGGCCATTTTAGAAGGACATTTTATCCTAATGTGTGCAATTATTTATGCTCTTCTTCTATTCCAAAGGTCCAACCTCGCATGCGGACTATGAACAAGTATTAAATTTGGCAATATTGGGGAAAATTGCCTACAGTTGAGTTGAACTAACATGCGTGCCCTTGCCGAAGACTCAAGGAAGCTAAAGTTGACTAGCAGCAATCACAACAACAACAACAACAATAACTACATTCGCCACGGCAGCGGAACCCCTGCAACACAACTGAGGAACTCCAATCGCACTTACAAAATGCAGCACCAACAACAACTGCAGCAGCAGCCTCAACCGCAGTCGCAGCCGCAGCAAACGACCACTTCCGCTGCCAGCGGGGCGCTGCAAAAACAGCAAAAGCCACAGAAGCAGCAGCAACCGCAGCAGCAACAACAACAACAGCCACCACCACCACCGCCGCCGCAACAGCAGCCGCAGCAGCAACATTATAACAACAATTCGATGACCATAGCACTGCCGAAAGCCTCTCATGCCAACACCAGCGAGGAAATCGCCGGCGGCGTCCAGGACACCATCTACTTGTGCAATTTTCGCGTGTCCGTCGACGGCGAATGGCTGTGCCTCAAGGAGCTGCAGGATCTCGACATTGGTCAGCAGCACGCAAACGCCACAACAGCTGGCGGCACTGGGGCACGCCAAACGTACTTGGGGCAAAAGAACAAGCGACACACGGGCTCCGCGGCGCACGGCCACGATGATAACGGTATAATGGCTCTACACAATTTAATCGGTCGTCGTTCGAATGTACAGCCAGGACACGCTTTTAAGACAAACAATCAGCACTTGCTTACCACACGACACGCACAAGAAAACGGCTTAGTTGGTGTTATTGGTGGTACCGGTTCTGCTACTGGAACTGGTACTGGTGAATGGTCAAACCTCCGTAGGTTGCTTGTTTTAATATTTTCCATTTTCAGTTCAGCATTCACATACACATCCTTGATTTCTTTTCCTCACTTTAACACTTTCTATGGCAGCATATACGCGTCGTAACTCGACTTCCTCAACTATCACACTAAACGAACAGACAATAGACAAGAATCCTATCGCCTGCGGTGTAAAAGCTTTCTCCTCTTCTCTGCGGCCTGTTTGAATTTGAACACAAATAAAGCTGCACCTGACAATACGAAGCATTCTCGTCTTGAGAGCCCCCCACTTCTCAGTGCACCTTTGTCATATATTGTGTGAATGGATGGGCACCCAAGCAAACTGTGTTGGGTTTGGGTGAGGATGCTCATAGATGCAGCCGCCTGTTAGAGCAGTATGTGCTTTGGCTATGAGAGGTGCTCGTGATGTGAAAGATAAAACGTTAGCCAAGTTTAGATTTTATAAGAGCCAATTAAATGGTTGAAAGAGCGTTTAATAGTGTTTATTTAGTCAAACACTGCCCAAAGCCAAGACAAAGCTCTGCAAGCAAATACACAAAACGAATTTCTTTTGCTCAAGAACTTCAACCTGTTACAGATTGTTGTGTATCCATCTTCTAACCGCCCACATTATAAAGTTCTCGTATTATTTCTATATCTTATCTCTCGTCTATACACCTCAATGTTCCACATTATATTGAAGATTTCATAGATTGAACTATTGAGATTCCTGTGGTCTTCACGGCTGAGGTCTACTAAATTGATTGGTTCAGTGCGCGTTAACTGAACATTTCTATTCATTCGTCTTAGCTACTCATCACACATCAAACAGTTCGCTATCGTCTCTGCTTTAA
This sequence comes from Clusia tigrina, assembly GCA_920105625.2. Taxonomy (NCBI): domain Eukaryota; kingdom Metazoa; phylum Arthropoda; class Insecta; order Diptera; family Clusiidae; genus Clusia; species Clusia tigrina. The sequence continues at coordinate 208,953,054 of OV050031.1, forward strand.
TTCCATTCTTTTGTCATTTGTTGTAGTACCACGAATATACCGACTGCAAATGCGCCATTTGGCATTTCAAGCGCGTGAGTTTAAGAATCCCCAAACTTCCACTCCCGCACAAGAGAGGTGAAGGGGCACACTTTTCTAATTAGCACAAATTGGGTATTTTAATAGAAAAGAGAACACTGAACGCTTTCAAAGGAATGGTAAGATTGGAACGGTGAGAATGGCACGCTTTGCTAGTTCTGTGCTGCTTCGCATAGCGCACAATTTCTGGACTGAAGCAACTTTGTACCGCTGATTTGGCTCATTTCACTGATTCATTCAGTAAGAACGGTTCACTTGCGAACAATATTATTCTACTACCCACCTCTATGAGTAAATGGGACCAACATTCTTTTGGTGTACATAGTGAAGTTGTGGGTATCTTCATATTCATTTGTTCGACAAAGTCCAGTACTCCTACTGAGTCCCGCCAGTGTGTAGAACTATTGATACAACATTGGTCTGCGGATCCCAGCGGGTTGATATCAGTATTTATATTATTTTGGTATACTTTTCACAGTCAATAAAATAGACTACGGACATTCAGTCAGTCCGCCCGTCCCCTTGCTGTACGCGGAGTCCACTTAGTTCAGATAGTACCCCTGAGATTCCTTTGCTCTACATAATGCATTCAGTATAAGAAGCCACTCTCTTTGGTTAACTGAGACCTGTGGATTCGGTATTCCGATAAGCCACTTCAGTGAATCTATTAAAATATATTTGAAAAGTCTGTTTCATTATACAAACACGAGTATATAAAAAAAATCAATACTTTGAATATAAAAGTAAACAAAAATGCTTATATAAAAAATAAAAAAACAAACTTCCCAGTGCCCAGCTAGGAATCGTACATAGTGTCCCAGCTTGCGGAGTTTTGAGACTTGGTCTTCGCCGAACTCTGCGATTCAGCTTGCTTTCTCTACAGGTAGAGGAAAAGAATCCTTGTAATGAAATTTGCTTTAAGTGCATTATTCTTGTTTTATACATTACTCTGTACATCGTCATCCGTCGGTTTGGTGCTGCGTTGCAGGCCTAACGTTGAGGATCGGCCATCTTTGCGTTTGGATTTGACGTTTTCGTAGATGGGTTCGGTGCTGCTGGTGTTCTCATTTTTCGATTTCGCCGAAAAGCGCTTTTTTGGTTGAGGTTCCGTTTTGTTTTTTTTCTCGTCTATAGTGACGACCTTCTGTTTGGATTTTGTCGGTTTTTTGCTCTCCTCGTCGGGTTCAGATGTTGAATAATCCATCGAAGTTGTCTCTATAACGGGTGCATCCGATTTGTCGGAAGACTTCCCACCCTTCGTATAAGGAAGACACTTGCCTTTCGGTTGGCAGGCCAAGGACGATGTGGAAGTTGAAAACTGACGGCCTAGTAGGAACAAAGATAAGTGTAAATTATTTAAGTGTGAATTGTCTGGCGACACTAACTTGGTTTGGTGGTTATGACTGAGGTGCTTTCTGGTTTAATGCTGATTTCCTCATCCTCGGTTTTCTTCTTCTTGTTGCATAATCGTTGACACCAACTTTTGCGCGTTCGTTTCGCTGGTGGTGGTGTCGGCGGTGGTGTCTGCGTGGTTACAGGCTTGGTGTCTTTTGGCTTTGTTTCTTTTGGGTTTGTGTCTTTTGGCTTTGTTTCATTTGGATTTTCGCACTCAGACCTTCTCTTTATTGCAATAAATATTTTCGAACAAATAAAGCATAGAATGATCAGCAATAGGAGGAGCAGAATGAGGCCAATCAGGGCGAAAACATACTTCAAATAATTACGGGAAGACTGGGTACTTGTGGCTTCAGCAGTACTTTCTAAACGAAAGAAAATGTTTGAAAGGCATTAGTCAACAGATTCCTTACTGAATTTCTAATCCTTAATTGAACAAAGATCTAATCATATACATGTGTATGTATACAGTCTGTACAGTACACAGTCAGCAAGTGTATGTATAAAGTTTGTGTATACAGTCTGGGCTCAAGGGTTCTTATTTAGGGTGCTCAACGAAGCGCTTGGTTGAGTGTAGTTCTCTTACTCACAGTGGACAGATACAAGTGATCTAAACTTAGAGATGCTTCCTTTTCGGTAATCGCAGAGAAATATTTTAAATATTTTGGTCAAACAGAAATCTACCCTTTAGAGACCTCTTTCGAATACCAGTGGCTTTACAGATGAGTCGGTCCATTGGACTGCTGTACCTCTTCCCCAGAAAGAGGAAGTGTGATGGATAACTCTCCCACATAATCGTACTTTGTCCGGAAACAGTTTCTCTGTGTTTAGATCACTTGGCATATGTCCACAATGATCCCTCTCTACCTTTAGCTCCACCTTTTTTCTTGCACTCTGTCTTCCTACTTTTTATGTGGTCATTGTAGATCTTATCAAACCAGGTTTCAGGCTTTGCGTTTTTCTGTTTTGATACTTTTTCGATTTCCTTAAATTTCTCGCTCTTTTGTCGCTTACTCTCGGAACTTTCTTCATAGTCATCATCGAAAACCTCTTCTCCGTGGCCCGTATCGTCGTCGTTTCCATCATCAGGGCTATCGTTGTCTGCATCATCCAAAACTACTGATTTCTTGCCTCTGCGTAGGTTTTCATAAATCCTGAGAATGGCACCTAAACCCGGATAGAACTGTTCGTCAGAGAGATGCACTTGTATGTTCTCTGAGATCCACGCCTTGAATTTGTGATTGTATGTATCCTGGCATATCGACTGAAAGCGATAACAGCGCGTTACGGTTTCATAGAATTTCACAATAACACCCTCGGCCTTGGATGAGCGCAGATTGAAAGTGCGCTTCCGTTTTAACGGCAGCCAGACATTGCCCAAATATCCATCTCTATCCTCAGCCTCCAACTTCGGAATTGACACAATCATTTGTTCATCCTCGGCGTCATTGTTGATGGCGGAGAGGTCTAGATGTATGCAGCTCGAGGGTTCTTCCGTTTCATCTTCTCTGGGGGCGATCTTCAGCGGTTCAATGCGCACGTTTTTGAGCTCGTTGAGAACATTGGTCATTGGCGCGCTCCAACCGTTTCCGTTGGTGTTCAGGAACATTTTGCACTGCTGGTAGAGCGTAATAACATTTTCCACTGTTTTCAGTTCCACCTTCCCCGCATAGAAGGAGAACTTCGTCACCGGCACAATATAGTACTTCAGATAGCCACCAAGTGTGTCGTAGAACGCCTTCTCTGCGATTAGTTTCGTACAATCGTCCGTCATGCGCTGCACCACTTGATTGGCGCTGTAGAAATACTGCATGAGCACACACACCATGGTGTCATTCAGCAGACATTGTGGCAAATCCTTGGGGATGAGGAGCTGCAAGCAAGGTTTTTGTGGCTTAAGCTGCTAGCATTAAAACATAACACTCACCTCAAAATCCTTACGAGCTGTTAGTAAGGCCACATCCTCCGGGGAGAAACAGTTTTTTCGATGTCCGTCGAACAGATTCGTGCCCACAAAATTATCGATTTCGGCAGGCGCGACAGTGGTGTGTTCGCATTTAGGTCCGCTTTTTTTTGCGTCCGTTTCTTCCGATTCATCTGTCGCATCGTTTTCCTCCATGCTCTCGACCTCCTTCTGCGCACCCTTACCTAAATTCAAGTTCCACGTGTCTTGCGACAACTCTGAATCCAAATCGGATTCGAATTGCAGGCTGTTGGAGAATTGGCTCGGTTGTTCCACAGTCTTCAAGTCAAATTCGTAGTCTGGACATCCGCCGGGACGCAGAATGGCCAGCAGCAGAATTGAAAGCATACATATTTTCATTGTTCATTTTTTGTTTTTATAAATGTGTGTGGATGTGTTTTTGTGTTGAAAGAAGTAAAAGGAAACGCAATTTTTTGTTTCAAGCACTTGCAAACGAAAGGGATACTCAAGTTTTTTAAAAAAATCATTTTCAATACCCTACACGCACCTAGGCAAGTACGGTACTCATTGGAGCAGTTAATCCAGATAAGGATAGAATAGGACACAAAACTTTCTTAAGAAGCGTCTTGTCAATGTTTACCGTCTCCGTAACTATTCAGTCGGAAACGATTTGAAATGCACTAAACCGCTTCTAAAGGTAGGACCAAAATAGACGAGACATAACGATAGCCATTGGACGAACGTCTGCACTTGTTACGTCGATTTTGACATTTAACCCTAAATGTGACGCTATCAAACGCATCGATGGATGGCTTTTTACATAAATTCCGAGCTCATCCCCCACAGCGGCGATGAAATTGTAGCAAATTCCGTCATTTTAATTTTAATTTCTTTAAAAAATGACAATTTTGTCAACAAAGAAGAGGTTGTGACGAGTAGCAGACGTTTGCAGTTCGGTTCTTACGGAACCGATCTTCACGTCTAAATGTTTCGTTCAGTTTCGATCAAATACGTATGGCCATTTTGGCTATTCACATTGATTCACATATGCTTGAACTTACTCGTTACGTCTCGTCTCGTCTATTTTGGTTAGCCCTTAAGTGCGACACCCACTGTCACGTCGTTCAGTGTGACATCACCAGCCGTCAAAATGCGTCTGATCCACGCTAGAGCGGCGCGTGTTGCCACGGTGTTGCTATTGCGCGACGCTGTAGTGGGAATACTGGCGCAAATATAATAACAAAAGCATTCCTCTTGCATATTAACGGAGTACGACAATCTTCTAGTAACGCTTTTCTAATGTTTCAACAAATGGAGTCCAAATTTTCGAGCCCAGCATCAAAAACCATATGGATTTGTCAACTTTGGCTTTTGAATGGATTATTATATGCATAATAAATCCTGACAGACATTGTGACAATTTGAATTTGTAGAGTAGTGGAGTGTCCTTTTTCTCGGTCATAAACTTTGCTATATTTTAAACTATTTAAACATGATATAGTTCTTTCATAGGACTGCTCGACTATAGTTGCTGGAACTCCGCAGTTTCCCCACACACAACTCTAGAAATTACTCTTCGGAGGTTTCAGTGTAGGGTATGCATACTTCGGCTTAGCCGAAGGGAAGTACGATTTTCTGTTTAATTTGCAACACACACAAGATGAATACCCTCGACTGTGGGACGGGCTTGGGATCATGCTGATAGATAATATTCGCATGAAACGAGGAGAAATAAGAATAATTGCTTTACTAACCAGACATGTGATATGTGTGTATCCCTTTTAGCCCGCGATCCTGCTGAAATAGAGCGCAGTAATTTAGTGAACATTTGCAAACTGGTCGTCAAAGAGTTGCTGGAGCAATCATTGCGCTATGGGCGCATGCTCGACTCGGACCATTTGCCACTGCAGCACTTCTTTATAGTGATCGAACATGTGCTCGGCCATGGACTACGTCCAAAGAAGGTGTGTGAATAGTAACACAGTGAACATATGTAGTTCTATGCTGATTAAAAACTGCCAGGGAATTGCTTCTCCTATTCATATACAATTATGCAAGTGTGGGAGGAATTGTTCGCCTGGAGTTTTCATTCAGATAGGAGCTGCATTTTACCGACTCACTCTCGTAGGGTCTCTTGGGGCCGCGCAAAGAATTGTGGGATCTGTTGCAAAGCGTGGAAAACTACTGTCCGGAATCACAAGATATAACCGCCAGTGTGCGCGATTTGCCCACTGTGCGCACGCACATTGGCCGGGCCAGAGCCTGGCTGCGCATAGCGCTGATGCAAAAGAAGCTCGCCGACTATTTGCAGGCTCTGATTGAGCACAGGGACGACACGCTCTATGAGTACTACGAGTCGCACGCGCTGATGATGAGTGACGAGGTGGGCGCAATCGTTTGACTTTTCTGAACTGTGTGGTGGAGAGAATTTCATGTTTCCGTGTAAATTGCAGATAGTGGTTATTATGGGCATATTGGTCGGCCTCAATGTTATCGATTGCAATCTGTGCGTGAAGGAGGAGGATCTCGATTCCCAGCAAGGTGTTATCGATTTTTCCCTCTATCTACGTTCGAGCTCCAGAAATAACGATAACGACGATGATGGCATTCAGTCCATAGACATCAACGGACAAGGCAACATGATTGCGGTATTGGATCAGAAAAACTATATTGAAGAGTTGAATCGACATTTGAAGTACGTATCCCGCGGTAAACGTCCGATTTGTCCCTATTTGTAATGCTTCATTGTAGTGCAACTGTGGGCAATTTGCAAGCGAAAGTGGAATCCCTGACCACCACGAATGCTCTCATGAAGGAGGATTTGGCAATCGCACGGAACAGCCTGCTAGCTTTGCAGGCGGAAAACCAAGCCATGCGCCAGAACTCGTTTGGCCCTAGTATGTAGCCAACTAAATTACTTTCATTAACTCTATGCACGAATAACAAAAAGATTCCCTAGCTGCGGCTCATTCGCTGAATTCAGTGCACAGCGATCACAGCTCAAGCAGTTCGACTGCAATTGAAAAGGCCAACATTGAATCGCTCACAGCCGAATTGACCGACGAGAAGAGGAGGAATGCGGAACTGGACAAAGAGCTCAAACTGCAGGTGTCCCTGAAAGCCGAATCGGACATGGCCATGAAGTTGCTGGAGAAGGACATACACGAGAAGCAGGACACAATTGTGTCGCTGCGTCGACAACTGGACGACATCAAGCAGATCAATCTGGAAATGTATCGCAAGCTGCAGGTTGGTACGGGTGTAACAAGCACAGCGTAAGGAAGGCCTGCTCGCAGCCGCACCGAGCAGGCTTTCACTTCATTCATCTGCTCACATTCATTCACATACATATACCTCCATATTAAACATTGAAAATTGTATCCATATTTATCACACTCGTCTCGTTCGAGTCTATTCACTTTTATTGGTATTTTTTATAAGTTAAAGTATTGTTTTGTTTCCGTGTTTACAATTTTGTTTTGTATCATCGCGTGTACCGAAATTCACTTGTCCAATCCTTCAATTGGTTGTTAATAATCCCCCATTAATCCAAATCAGGAATGTGAAGATGAACTCACACAGAAGGGCGAAATGGTGTCGCGCTTACAAACCAAAGCATCACAAATAGGTAACATTTTACAATCGTTAGAAAAGAAATACGACTCGAAGCTCGACCAGCAACAGCAGCTTTTCGGCCACATCCCAGCAGGCGACCGCTCACCAGGCACGCGACGACAGCAAAACCTACAAAAATTCGAGGCGCTAACCAAGAAGCACAAGCAAGACGTAGGACCACCGATGAAGCGACTGCACTTGAAAGTGGACGGCATACCGCCGTTCAATCCGAACAACTACCGCAAATCCCCATCGACCGCCACGGCAGCCGAAAAAATCGCCGCCACAACGGGCGGTGAGATTAAGACGCCAACGTCCGCCAAGTCGCTGATCGAGGAGGATGGCAATCTGTTCACGGCCACTGTTCCAGACAGCTCCAGAAGTGATTACGCTTTGTCGGACGAGAAGGCAGCCAACTAGTCTAAATACCCGCTTACCAAAATAGTCCTTTACTTCAGTTCTTAATATGTTTAAAAGTATATTCAAAATTATATGAAATGAAAGCGCAGAGAATTAATTGCATTTAAGAAATGGTGACAAAGATGCAAGAAGTGTCGCAATAAGGAACTGCATGAAGAAATATTGCAACCGCAACCTCAAATGTTACTAACTCGAATACAACAATTAAGCTTTACAATTAACAACAAATCAAATTATTTAAAAGTAGCCATAACTCAAATCAGATCCTAGGAAGAAGCCTCGAGCTATTTGCAACACCAGTGGTGGTGATTCTGTTATATACACTGATATATATATATATATATATATATATATATATATATATATATATATATATATATATATATATATATATATATATATATATATATATATATATATATATATATATATATATATATATATATATATTATATTATGTTATATACACTGATATATATATGCGAGTAGAGAAATCATTTATAATCAAAATGTTTAGAAGTCCTGTGAACTGGAACTACTCTGAAATTGAAATACAAATATAAACTTGTTGAAATCCTGAAGAGTTTCAATGCGAAGCAAAGGAATAAAATTTATAAAAACATAAAAGAAAGGAGAAATATATATACTTATATACTAAATACCATATATATTATATAGCAAATATTTGATGTTCAAAATGTGTACGAGTATATTCCATATTTACTTCTAACTCAGCATACAAACTGACTGTCTTACGAGTATAAATAAATACTATATATATAAAATAAAATATATATGTGTATATTTAAAAATATTAATTATAATAATTGCTCTCATTTAACATTTGCTTTTTAACCCTTAACATGCATTCATTCTCTACTAACTGTAATTATATAAAATAACAAGAAACATTTATATACACAAGTACTTATATATTCATATATGATCATTACATAAATAAAGATTATATTTGAAATTATACGAGTATATTAAATCACTTCACTTTGAAATTCATTCCATTCATGTTTCCCCAGGAATGTGAGGCTTCGCTCAAGCACAAAACGGAGTGGCTCACGAAGCTGGAAACGCAGAAGGAGGATATGGCCGGTACCATAACGCAGTTAGAGAAAAAGTAAGCTACGCGTACTCGTATAGTTGCTACATATATTGGTGTGGTTTTGGATTTTCAAAGGATTGAAGAATTCACGTTCTGTATATGTATAATATAACTGGTTGTTTAGATAAATTAGTCAATCATTCTGGAGCCTTATATTCTAAACTGAATAATTTAAGATTTTGCACACGAATATTATTATCATCATCGTTGGCTATAGGTAGTGCACCGCGACCAATTTGATATTTTGTACGAAGCCATTGCTTAGCCGTCCATATTGAGGCTCTTTATGCATTTTGGCGCATTATTGGGTTCCATGTCACTAACAGTTGCGGGTGCATCCGAATAAGTTTTCCCCATTAGTACTCTACTCGTCCTCCATTTCAGAACGTAAATGAACCTCATTCGTTTCGCCTGGCTTACACTGCGGCCACACGTGCCAGTAACTGGCTGCCAGTTGAGAATACATATTATTTTCGAAATTTCGAAATTTTGCTGCCAGTGGCCGCCACGGTGGCCACACGTGCCAGTGCAAGTTCATTTATAAAATATCATCGTAGGGAAAGGTTCTCCCTACAGTAGCGTTTTTATAAGTTAGAGCCCGTTTTGCAACTTTTTTTTTAAGGTGCGCCCATACATTTTCAATGGGATTCATATCAGGGCTTTATGCTGGTGTGTCTATGACTATATATATGCAATTATATAGGAGTTTTATTTAAACATTATTTACTTTTAGTTTATTAGTTTCTTCTTTCGTACCATTTAGGGTGCCTTTTTGTATGGAGCATACGAAACACAGTTATTTTGGTATTAGTACTTTTTTATTGTTTTCAAACTATTATACACTTTTTTCTTATTTGTAGTACCAAAATGTCCAACTCTTACATTACAACAAAAAATTTTGTGATAAAAATTTTTGTAGTTGGTGTTTTTGTAGCATTTTTTAAATTCAATAGTACTTTTTTATTTCTCTCTTGTGCATCAGTGATTCAGAGTATGAATTTGACATTTACTGGCCGCATGTGTCAAAAATTTACTGTCTCTGAAATTTCGTTGCCAGTAGCGCCGCCAGTAGCAAATGTGTGAGAGTATTGGTGAAAATCTTTCAAGGTATTGAGTTTTTCGAACTTGCGCTGGCGCGTGTAGCGTCGGGGTTAGTTCGTTCTTTTTGAAATTCACTTATGAAGTGCATTCGTTTCGCGTGGCTCAGTTCGTTCTATTTGAAATTCGCCTTCGGACCGTATTCGTTTCGCCTAGCTCAGTTCGTTTTTTTTGAAATTCGCTTATGAAGTGCATTCGTTTTGCCAACTCGTTATACTTGATATTCGCCTTTCAGCCGCATTCGTTTCGGCAGGTTCAACTCGTTATCTTTGAAATTCACCTATTTTGAACTTTGTATAGAATTACAAAAACAAAACTTAGTTGAGACCAGAGAGTTCTCTGGTTGAGACGTAGTTTTTAACGAGTTGGGATTGGTTCGCTTGTGATCACTTATAAACTTGATATTGTGTGCTCCAGTCTCTAAGAAGTTTGTGCACTAAATGAATCTTTTTCATTTAAAAGTTTTACATATTGGCATTAAAACATTGGTTGCTGGTGGGGCTAAATTTCTAGCAGCAACTTCTAATTATTATACCTTGCACAATTATTAATTATGTTTTCAAGGGGTTGGGTGAATCAGAACTAGCAACCATAACAAGGGGTCAGTGATGGTCTAAGTGAGCGATTTGGGCGACCGCTTTGCCTACCTTTACCTACCTTTACCTATGAGTACTAGCAACTGAGGCCTTCGACTCGAAGAGGAAAAGATTTAGAAAGAAACATTATTCAGACCATGCCCGGAGCAGGATTCGAACCCAGCGTGAGCCTAGCATGCTTAACACTAGGCCACGGGGGCCGGCAGCAGCAAATTGGCAAGCGTATTAGCAGGATAGCGAGTCGAACGCTGCAATAATTAACACTTCTAAATTGGCAAGCGAAATATAAATTATTTATAAACATTTTAAATAAAATATAGTTTTAAACGTTTCGTAAGTTACTTGTATAATTTTTGGACACAAATTATTGCGGCCAGCAGTAGAAGCTGTAGCGTATTGGCATTTTGAAGGTTTAAGTCTTGAAACCCAGTTTACTCCACCTTACTCAAACCAATCTATGCATATACTATCGATGGACAACAGGCATCCTACGTTGAAGCGGTATCAACAGAAAAATCATATAAAAATTTCCAATACATATTTGTGTCTGTCTAGAGAGTTATACAAAAAGAGTGTGGTAGGTAGAATCAGTTGGTGCCAAGTTAAGTATGCTCAAGTGGTCACTACAATAGCTTGGCTATCAATATATTAAATAATAGTTACTAAACTGGATTTAGCTTTCAGACGACGATACAGTCTCTGTTTATTGCATATTATCTCCCAATTAATATGCATTATGTATTTTAATACAATTCTTTACTGATGACCTTTTATATAAACTGCTACGAAAAGGATAGCATTGTTGTCTAGTTCGGTCACTGAGTTGTGTTAATTATAAAGAACATCTTATGAATAAGTTTAAATTAACGGCAAATCTCATACTATAACTAGTTTCCCTACTACTCCTATATCATTCTTATGGCAGCTGCTCACAAATCTCAACTGACCTCAACAGTCACAGCGAGGCACTTTTTATTAATTTCGGCTGCTTTTGAGGACATTCCAACACACTCCAAAGCTAAGTATATTAGTGCGAACGACATAGCATCATTCTTTAAGTCTCGTATTATGACAGAATATCCGAATAATTCCGAATCTTAGTTGATGAGATTCGCTTTAAACAGAAAATGGTGAGACATGCTACCAGAGAACGCACAGAACCGACACTTGAACGTAAAATTCTCTGGCGTTTAAAAAAACCTATCTTTGTTTATCATTAATTGCTATATGGATAGGTTTGTTTATCATTCGTTCTGAAGAAAATCAGCCACACTACTACAGTTTTGCGCATGCGTAAGTGTACGCGAAACGAGAGACGTTCAAGTGTCGCGTCTCTGTGGTCTCTGATGCTACTCACCTGAGGCTCTGCTTATACTCATAATCAGTAGGTCTGGCTGTTGGTTGGTCTATTCCAATACAGAGCAGTAAAGAGAGACAACAGCTGTTTTCTAGACTCAGAACACCCGCACTGATGAAAATATGTTGTGTGAAATTGTGCAATATTCTTTTTCTCCGTTTTCTCTTGCTTAAGGAGACTCCACAAAGATTGATTATTTTTTGTCCCAAGACCCTGGGACATCGAGTAGGTTTCTTTAAAATGAACTTACACATAGGTAGCTAGGTAGGTTTAAGTGGTTGCCGACGGCACGACCACTTGGCCAGAAGACACATTTAGCCCATACACAGACCCATTGTGATACCACAAGCTAGGGAATAAAAACTGTACTTCCTGAGAATCTGTTCGGAGCCTTACTCCAGGGATTTTGAGAGGAGGGCGAATGTTATCAAGTATTTTAAATTGATTGATTTGAGATCGTCCAGGCCACTGAAGGCGGAGCACTCTAGGGTTTTCCACCTACGCCCGGAGAGAGCCGGACTGTGACAAAGTATATGGAGAACCTGAACGTCTTCTTGGAAGGTAGGTGCCACAAGTGTCGCTCACGTTGAGTCCTAGACTACTGGCATGGCGGGCAAATGGACAGTGAGTGGCCTGTCAAAACTGTCACAGCAGAGCTAATGTATTGACTACTTAAGGAAATTAACTCTTTAGTGCTTCTGAGATCAAAAGACGGCCAGAGGTGTCTAGTCGTACTGCAGATGCTTTCCTCCCGCCACCATTTGTTGACTTTTTCAAGGAAGCTAGCTGTGATGTACTGTTTGGCGGTAGCGAGAGGTAATCCCGCTATGTGGGTGTAACTTATGTCTGTTAATGTTGTGCCATGTTTAGCGAGTTCATCGGCCACATAGTTTTTCTTATGCCACAATGACCTGGCACCCAAGAAAGGGAGATGTGGTGTACGTGCGCCAGCTCGTTGAGCAGAGAACGACAGAGAGAGAGAGAGACCACATTCGAGAAGGTGGATGCCAATTTTAGAGCTTTCATGTCAGTCTGGATGTCAGTGAAAATTTGAACATGTTCGTCTGACGTTCTTTTATTATCATTTGCCTCTAGTCAGCAATTTACTCTTGATTAGAGAAAAGGGGATTAAAGTTGTAAATATGTTTACAACTCATGTTCATACTTATCCTTGTTTTCCCATCTCAACAAGTATGTCGAGAACAGTCACTGAAAATATTGCAGGAAATGTGGATCCAAGGGTGTCTTCACAATTAGGCGTACAGAGGGTAATGTTGATACCACGTGGATTCTTTCGCTCCTAAATAAGGCGAGCTCCTGAAAAACTGTTAAGAGGCGTCTGATTGACACCCGTGACTTTTATATCGTTTACACACGTAGTCACGTTTACTCTCCACACCGTTGAGTTTTCTAGTAAAAAAGGAAGAAAGTAAAGGATAATTGGTAAAAGGCTTAAGAACATTTTCTAAGCATACTTTATTAGTTTATTTATTATATTTATATATAGAAATATTAAAGTTATTAACGTTCAGGATTGTCTTGCATAACGAAGCGTATTCCAAGCATTTCGCCAAACAAATAATAAAACATCTTCAACACCTTCTAAAATCCAAAACTTCATTAGCCAATAAAATATTTTCACATGACATAAATCGTCCGGAGATCACAAGAAAGCCACGTCACGCCACTAAATTCTTGAGACTCAGGACAATTTTCAAATCCTTTATTTCGTGCCCACTCGCATGCTGCGATAAAATTAAAAATTTACTTCACAATTTCCACTAAAAATGTTCCCTTTATTCGTTATCCATGCAGGTGGTCCAATGACAAATCGAACTTGGGTGAAATTCTGAAAAACACGTCACAAACCTTATCCACCCAGGTCACAGTCACTGAGGAACGTGCTGCCCGCGCCGAAGCGGAATCCCGCATAGAGCGCGAGTGGAGACTGTCGCTGCAAGAGAAGGAAGTGAAGCTGAAAGAGAAAATCACCAGCTTGCAGAACTGTGTGAAGGAACTGACGGCGGAAACGCAACAAAACGAAAAACTGAAGTACGAAATCGAAAAGGTGCGCAAACAGTGGTCGGAAGCACAAACCACCCTGGAAGAACTGGGCATTCAGCTCAGTGTGAACAAACTCAAAGTGTCCGAGTTGCAAGAACGCGAACGGCGCCAACAGGAGCTACTATCGTCGACATCATCGCTGCAATCGCAAGGAGCAGATGGGCCGGCCAACATTGGGATTTGGGCCCCGGATTCGATAGCAACGCATTGCACCGCCTGCAAGAAGGAGTTTAACTTGACGCGACGGAAACATCATTGCCGCAGTTGTGGCGATATTTTCTGCAAGGCCTGCTCCGAGCACACGCAGGCCATGCTGAACGAACAGGGCCAGTTGGGAAAGCCGGTCCGTGTGTGTGATAGTTGTTATATGAGGAAATGACATGGAGATTCATCCATTTAAATCAGCGCTTGTTGCAGCGCTCTGTGCTAACGCTATAGAATAATATATTTTTGTAAATTTGTATTTACTTTGTATACAATGTGGAGAAGTCCGTGTATCCAATATGTATGTAAATTAAATTTTAATACATAGCTATGTGGAAATTGTTTTTTATTATTAATAAAGAAAATTTATTTATGTATTGTAAGCATTATTGTTTGTTATTATTAATTATGGCAAAACAATCCAATAATGAGGGGAAGGTCTGATCGGTTCTTTTGTGGACTTGGGTTGTGTGCGAGTTGGCCTAATTTCACAATAGATCGGAAATTATTGAGAAGGTTCCTTTGGAAATATTTTCGGTCAAACGATATTAGATTCATCCCGAACTGCAATTGAGGTTGCATAATTTGCTAAAAAAGTAAATGGAAAGTATTTAAAATTTGTGTTAAATTGCAAAATTGATTGCCATGAACATTTTTCTACATGAAACATATACTACATACATATGTAGATTAATATTAATTCTCACTCTACGTTGTTTGTGAATTCAATTGAATTGAACGAAAAATCGAACATTGCTTTGAAGTTTCGCTTGGAACATTTTCGAGTTATTTAATTATTATTATTATTATGTACTTACAATTTATTTACATAACTAAATTACATAAGTAAACATAGTGCTAGGCAACTAACAACTAAGGTATTCGGCCTCCCCATATATATATCATATAGTAAATATCGCATGTTTTCAATAGTTGAACTGTATCTTTAATGTTTTTAAGATTTACATTTGTAATTAGATTCGGTAGACAAATTTTATTAAACAAGGACATCTGTTTGTTGATTACTAAATTACAATTATTGATTCATTGTGTGATCGTCACTGTAGCAAAGGGTCGAGTTATTTACGTTTGCTACTAAAATGAGATTTTCCCCTAAGTTATGGAATACCAACGATCATGAGCGAAGCGTTGCTTTAGGCAACGTACAAATGATGTTCGTAAGTAATCAAATTCAGTTCAATCAACGGCGGTGATGACTAATCTACTCTATTGTGAACTCTCATTATAGGAATTAGAAAAGAAGGGATAAGTGAGAATTGCAGACAAATGGATAAGTGAGAGTTACTACGCTCATATGCCATATTAGTCCGAACTAACTCATGCTGTTAAACTTAAAGGGTAGATATCAGAGAAGATATTGTGGAAATGTATGCCAACTTCGAGTCGAAGTTATAAGTGCGGATTTGCTATTCTCACTTGCATCTGCCGATTTTTGTTTCTTTTTATTATTGTGTGCATTTTGTGCAGTGGTTAAACTTAAATTAAAATGAAAACATGGTTTTTTTTATTTATTAATAATCGAATTACAATTATAATTGAACAAAGGCACTAACTGCCAGGGCTATCGGCACTTGTTTAATTCAAAAACTTTTACACACATAACGAAACAGCTGATTTCATCGCGGTATGCATTTATATCCCA
This sequence comes from Clusia tigrina, assembly GCA_920105625.2. Taxonomy (NCBI): domain Eukaryota; kingdom Metazoa; phylum Arthropoda; class Insecta; order Diptera; family Clusiidae; genus Clusia; species Clusia tigrina. Next base: position 208,968,585 of record OV050031.1, read on the forward strand.
AATAAATTCGCTTCCTAAAACAAATGACAGAAGCGCATTAGCAAATACAACAACTCGCATTTATAAGTGCGATTGCGTCCTTATATATGCTACAGAAGTGCGCATTATCGCTAGATCGGGCTAGTTAGGCCAGACTTATACAGCTTACAAATGTAGTAGTTAGAGAGTTGAAACGACAACAGAAACAGAATCCAGTACCTACAAAATTTAACGAGAGAAAAAGAGCGATTGGCGACAGAACAGAAATAACTCATGATGCAAATGTACTGGATTCTGTTTCTGTTGCCGTTCCCGCTTTATGTCACTCTGCACATTAAGGGTGTGTTTGGCGCAGGTTTGAATTTTTTGATGCTGTTGATATTAAGTGGAATTTAAAAATTTAGGCTATCTGTGACACGAACGATTTTAAATTGTTGTAAATTTATATTTGGTACATTTTAGAGTAATCTTCATAATCCACCACTAGAGAATTACTAACATTGCAACTGATGCTGAAAATTTACCCTGCTGTCAATACTGTTGTCAAAAACCCGTACGGTGTTATATGTTACTCTGTTCAGACCAATGTGATATTAAGTAAAATTGGGTGCTTTCGTAATATCACCTCATACAACATTCAATATTGTGGTAATTTGCCATACATCTTTCTATCAACAATGTTACTTCAAACACCAAATATTGTAGATACTATCTCCAATATTACGAAAAATGTAAATACACACTTTTGACACACAAAAAAAGAAAAAGGAAAATTCCAAATTTTTTTCGTGAATATTGCAAGTGTTGGAAAATATGATCTAGTTCCCAAGAGGCAAAGCTTACAAAAACAGAGGAAGTGATCCCCAACATCCTTACTCATTGTGTAATGTTTTATTTTCAGCCAACAATAGGCCTGTTTCTTCCGACGCGAGTGTATATAAAACGACACCCGTCACTTAACTGTCTAGTACTTCAAATAAAAATATCATAAATTGCCTTCCAGCATCCTTCCCAAATGTATTTGGCTTTTTCTTTTATAAAATATGATTTTCTCTTTGTATATATTGCATCCACAAATTTTACAAAATTTTTAAAAATTCTTCAATGATAATTAAAATTGCAATTGTTGCAATTAGTTTTTATATCTACATATGAATTATAAATAAATAAATATTGCAAACGATATTAATTGAACTCCTAATATCGATATTGTAATATTGCAAAATTAACTTAATATGGTTTTGGTCTGAACATATTATTATACCACAAATATAGAAATCTTGAAAAATTGTCAACGATAAATTAATAATAATTTATTGTTTTTCTTACAATTTGCCTCACCAATCCACTTCCACCTTGATACTTAATTCAAAAAAAGTTTGTAATATCATTGTGAATGGCAGTTGAAAATAGGCTGCAAATTAGCAAATAGTTTGAAAGGCATTGGATCAGGTCAATTTCAATTTCATGCTGGCAGTCGCAAAAAATTTCACTTACAGCTGGTCGCACAATCCCACAGCAAGTGCAGAAAAAGCAAAAGCGATTGGCAGACTGGCTCTATTTGCCGTTTTTAACTCTTGACTTCTTACGTTATATTAATTAGTCAAGGAGTGAGTGTCTGTCTTAAAAGCTAGTATTAAGTATTAATCAATGAAAGCTGAAACCATGACCAGATAGAGCCAGTCGCAATTGGCACAGAACGCGGAAACTCTCTACTCGCAGAACGACGACCATGTCTTAGGCAGTGGCAATTATTGAATTTTTAATAAGAAAATACAAATACAGAGTTTCTTCCGTGCTATGGGTAGTGGTGATCACATTTTGCTTACGCTGCCTGCAGCTGGAGCCACCGTAGAGGAGGAGGAGACTTTAAAGTTGCCAACACGCAGAAGTTTGCGACGAGTAAGTGCTGAATTATTCATGATGGATATTGTGTGTGTTAAGCAGAAATCTCATTACTCATAGAAGTGGAATCAGCAGCCGCGCTGTCAGCGGAATATCATTATACTCTGCATTTTGGCACTGTGCATAATGCTGTTATTAAATCTGCCCGGAGATTCTTTGGTTGCCGAAAGTAGTAGTAACAAATTACCTGCCAATGATGTCTTTCCATTTCATACCGGTCGCGACCCTGCCATTGGAGCCGATAGGACAGAGCGACACATTATCCCAGACGCTATTGGGTTGAAGAGTGATGAAGCTGACGGGGCGCAAAATGAGTTCCCACTGTTTAAAAAGGTAAGACATGGCTATTATTTTGGAAAAGTAAATAAAAGAATGGCAGTTAAAGTGACCGAGCAAATCGGAAGGGGAGTGATATTTCTATGACACCTCTTTAAATGGCTCTGTGTGTATGTGTATGTGTGTGTCTCTGTCTGTCTGTGCGTGTGCATTCTGCTTCAACATTTCCATGCGAATCTGCGAATGGTGTTTGTAAACAGTGTAGTACGCTTTTACGGCCGTAATTGCCGGAACTGATAACGAAATTGTGTTAATAATATTTTTTATTAGTTTGTTACACCTACTTACCACCCAATTACACTAAAAGGGGTACATAAAAGTAAGTCAATAAATATTATCTGTGTCGTACAGAACTGAGCCTCGCTTATCAGCAAATACATTAAGTTAATTGTAGAAGTGAATTCAATTCCATCGATTAACTGCCCACAAAAGCCGTCATATGTTTGCAAATTTTTAAAATTGCTTAAAAGATAAATTCCTTTTATTTATAGACTATAAAAGTTGAATGTGCTCTGTTGTTTTTTGTTTTTTTTTTTAGCTTTTTGTTCACGTTTTTGTTTATTTTGGGCTTTTAAACAAACAAAAAATCCCGATCCACATAAGAATTAATACACTTCACTTTATAATTTTAGTTGAACATACGCGCACCTGAGAAAGCTGTGGTGGAGAATGTTGCCAAATCTCCACAAACTCAAAAATTAGAGGATGCCAAAAATGAGGAGGAAGCGAATAAAATTAATATTGAAGAACTCAATATAAATAGCAATAATATTGAACCGCCTGTAGCAGTACAAGATGACGATGATCGCCCTTTCCTAGAGGCAGCAGTTAAAAGTCCAAATACCTTACCGGGTACTAAGGATGTCACTATCGATGAATATCTCAGGCGCATGGAGAGCACAACGGTGGCCACTAAACAGCACTTCCATGGAGCGACAAATGAGCGCCAAATTGCGGTAGTGGCCGCCTTTAGGCACTCATGGAAGGGCTACAAGAAGTACGCTTGGGGACATGACAATCTGAAACCGTTGTCGAAATCCTCCTCCGATTGGTTTGGCTTGGGTTTAACCATTGTGGATTCGCTCGACACAATGTACATAATGGGATTGGAAGATGGTAAGCTCATAATTGCTCAGAGTGTGTGTTGAATTTGCAGTTTTTTTTATGGCATTACAGAATTTCTTGAGGCACGCGACTGGGTGAATAAATCTCTAAATTACAATACCACTCGGGAAGTTAATCTTTTCGAGGTCACCATACGTGTTCTGGGTGGTCTACTGTCCGCCTATCACTTAAGTGCTGATAAAATGTTTCTGAAAAAATCGGTTTGTATGCGTAGTTCGTGAAAGTGTTTTTGAATTATTCCGACCCATTTTACAGGTTGAACTGGGTAATCGTTTATTGCCTTGTTTTCTCTCACCATCTGGTATACCATTTTCCGACGTTGATCTCAAAACCATGAAGGCTCACTCCCCCAAATGGTCGCCGGATAGTTCCACGAGCGAAGTCGCCACCATCCAATTGGAATTTCGGGATTTAAGTCGTTCCACGAACGTGCCTTTGTATGAGAGGGTAAGTGGGAGTAAATGTTAGTATCACGAGTGGCTCAGGGAGATGAGGCGAGTGTAAATACCCACTCATAGAATAGTTAGGAAACATCGAGTATATATTTTTGAAGTGGGTCATTTCCTTAATAATATTCTCCACCATTGTAGGAAAATATTTTTAATTTGAAAGCTCTTATTGTACTAATACCGGTGATCTTGTGTAAACAGAATATGACATTTCGTTTGTATTTGATTAAATTGTGTCTGTTTAGCTACCGCTAACAATTACATGGCAATTACTTTTGCTTCTATATACTTATTCGGTATTCGTGAAGTAGTGTTCAAGTTCTCCGTGGCTCCAACAGCTAAACAAATATTCAATTTTGAGTTCCTAGCATTTCAATAAATATGTAATTTCTTTCTGTTCTCCGAAATACACATTACAAATAACTATTTCATATGGTTTTGATACGTATGTTACATCCACACATACTCGTATACGATTCTGATTTTAAAAATATTTTGCAGTGATTGCTTATGAAAAATAATGTGTATGGTGACATCTTGCCCAATATCCAATTCAAATACATCCTTATCATGATACCGAAATATCAAATAATAAATCTTACTAATTCATTAGACTTTTCGGATTTTATATTGAATTGTATACGGAACACTCCGTGACCCAATGAAAAATGTCACAGAAAGAGGAGGAGTCGCTGTCGGGGTACTTAAACTTAATTTTATTATAAAAAAAGCACAAACTCAATATGGGCTACAAAAAATCTCTCAGAGAAATCTTGGAGTCTCGCACCGTTTTAGACAAACCAACAGATGGTGCTTCCTTGATCCTTATATATAGTTCAACAATATGGTTCGTAAAGTCTAATGGAGCATCGAAAAGAAGCAAAGGAAGGAGGAAGTGCAAAAACTGGCGTATCTGACCATAATTGTTGGTTATAAGAACAATCCCAACAACAGGTACGGTACCTCTATACAGGAGGGAGGGCATTGAGGCAATAAACCACCTATTGACAAAGCTCGGCACTCCTTTGAAAGCTCTTTTATATAAACTTTGTATACGGACACAAAACCACCTTCGTATGTTGAACTCAGTATGTCGCCACATATGAATCCCATTGCCAGTGATCAAATAGATACAGTAGAGTAATTTAAGCCTGGAAATAAACAATAAATATAAAACTTATTCTAGAGAATAATGGAAAAGACATCTGATATGTACACAAGTGGTATACACTCGGATTGAAAACAGACTGAGGTATAAATGAAGACAGTACTCTGCTGGGTTTGCAAGCCCGTATGTGAAGATAGGTAGGTAGGTAGGAGTGGCCCCCTAGTTTGCCAAAAGCACACTTGAGCACACATAATGGCCCATTGTGATACCACGGTGTAAATATGTAATGTATGTAAAGGACATTCAGTACAAAATTATGTTCTAGCTACACAAAAAAATATTCTCGTTAGCAAGGAGTCTAGAACTGCGCTCTTGTCAGACAGCAAAGAGATGCCAAAGACTCTTAAGCCACTATAGCAATAAATTCAAAGCGGCTTCAGCATTTTTCTCCAGTTTTCCTTATGCATACTTTAAATGAATCTTTAGTCTAAAATATCTTTCCACTAAGAAGCTACGTTCCACGTACAGATTTCTATTCGCACACAGCTGAAGTTCGCTTTATGTCTCCACGGAAATAAAATTTTCTTTGTATTCTTTCAGGTGGTGGAGATTGTCAACGAAAAATTGCACGCTCTTGAAAAGAAGAACGGTCTGGTGCCGATATTCATAAACGCCATGACAGGTACATTCCGTAACTATGCTACTATCTCCCTGGGAGCACGTGGAGATTCCTACTACGAATATCTTTTAAAGCAATGGTTGCAAACTGGACGTAAAGATGACGACTTGTAAGAAGTCCATATAAGAAATTGATTTTTTTCTAACAGTTTCTTTTCTTATCATAAACAGCCTCATCCTCGACTACATACTCGCCGTCGATGGAGTGCTGACACAACTGATGCGTCGTACACCGAAGGAACAGCATGTCTATATTGGCGAACTCATCCACGGCGAAGGCTTCAAACCGAAAATGGATCATCTTACGTGCTACCTGCCTGGCACTCTGCTCTTAGGGCATCAAAACGGCATGCCCGATTCGCATCTGATATTGGCGAAAGACTTACTGGAGACATGCTACCAAACGTACATGAAGCAGCCGACGCACTTAGCGCCCGAAATATGCCACTTTGCTATAACCGAGGAGGAGGAACAGGAAATTTACGTTAAGCCAAGCGATGCACATAATTTACTGCGCCCCGAATTCATCGAAAGTCTGTATTACTTCTACGCGTTGACTGGCAACCGCACCTATCAGGACATGGGTTGGAATATATTCCAGGCGTTTGAGAAGTACACTAAAGTGGCTGCCGGCTACACCTCGATTAGCAATGTGAAGAACGTTTACCACACCAGGCCGCAGGACGTAATGGAGTCGTTCTGGCTGAGCGAGACCCTGAAATATTTCTACTTACTATTTAGCGACAATCGGAAGGAAATCGACTTAGAGAAATGGGTTTTCAACTCAGAAGCTCATCCGTTGCCCATTAGAAGTCATTAAGCGAGTTTGTGGGGGGACTCATTCATGCAGACACCATCCACAAATTGTAAATAGGAGACCGAATCTGTGTATTACTTTATAGCATAAAATGTGCTGTGCATAATATGTAGACTATTTTATACATATATATATGAGATATATACATACATAAATAATTTATTTAAATAGCCAGCTACGATTAGCAAAGCAACAAACAACAAGCCTAAATGCCAAAACTCACTCGTTGGAAAGTGACAAAAACGTTTTCGATTAGAATTAGGATTCTCGAATATAGTCTTTAGGAAAATAGCAGTTAACACATCCCATCCGGTCTCATCGCGCCTCATCCCATCACCCACTAGCTAAGCATACCGAGCGTACTGCACCATTTGATATTTATTGTAGGGTGTGCGTGTGGGTTACGCGTACTCCCAAAATGAACTCATCCATTCATGCTGCCCTCACCACTCATCACTCACTCGTCATGATATTGGAATCTCAACGGCCCCGTTTACTTGAATATTGAATATTTTGTGTTTATATGAGCTTTATAGGAATATTCTAATTTTTAGACGTATTGTTAATGATTTTCGTAATTTTTTTTAAAACTATGTACTTGTTATTTGGACCTTAAAGATACACTTATACACGTTAACTTTGTAGAAGCACTCGAATTCTTGTAGAAATTAGCGCAAGCACATTGTGTAGATTTCTTCGATATAAGTATCATGAAATAAAAACATACTATTTAAACTTATATACATAAATACGAAACGTTTGATTTACACATGGGAAAGCTGGGAAGTCTTTGGCGTTAATTGCTTTCCGAAGAGCTGCCCGGGAAAATTTCCTACTCAGCCGATGCAATCGCCGCTGGAGTCGTATTGAATACACAGTTCGAAGTTTATATAGGGAAAAAAACATTGTAATATATTGTGGCGAAATAGTTTTTCCATCATTCCTGACTAAACTTAAATATGCAATACAAGTCAATGTTCAACTATCATGCCATTTATTCCCTGGAGAAATCTTATTGAAGAAAGTTCATAAACAACGAGCTGCAAATGGTGCTATGGTATCTCTTTTGGACTAATGGATTTAGTTCCGGAATGTTTTGGAATGACCTCAAAAGTGCCCGAAATAAATAAGAAGAGAATGTGCACCACGATGCATACCATGGTTTACTCTACATACCATCGTTTACTCTACATACCATGGTTTACTCTACATACCATGGTTTACTCCACATACCATCGTTTACTCTACATACCCTGGTTTACTCTACATACCATGGTTTACTCTACATACCATGGTTTACTCTACATACCATGGATTACTCTACATACCAGGGTTTACTCTACATACCATGGTTTACTCTACATACCAGGGTTTACTGTACATACCATGGTTTACTCTACATACCATGGTTTACTTTACATACCAGGGTTGACTCTACATACTATGGTTTACTCAACATATCATCGTATACATATCATTCGTATCTGGAGGAGGACAACACAGAGCATTTGTTCTGTGTTTGTTCTTTCCTTGCCAGAATGAGGAGGCGCTTATTAAGGCCAGATATGTGGACAATTTATATTCCTAATCCCTGAACAGACCTCTGAGATTCATAAAAAAGTCAAAGAAGTTTCTAAGTTCATTTATTCAATTACTTTGTTCACCGCACACAGCTGCGTGATTCCTCACCAGTTCTACACTCAGACAGATCGCCTTTCTTAGGTGATGGTATCTTACTTTAATTTATCGGGTAGCTGTCCTGTGGCCTAGAAGTCCTCAATTATTTGGCCGATCAAACGCATACTGTGGTGGGCTTTCATTAGCTTGGGTGAGATGTTATCGAGTCCGGGTGACGTTGTTTTGAAGGGTTTTTATTGCGTTTACTATCTCCTGGGTACCTGGACAGCCACACTGAACTGAGTCGTTCCCTAGATATAATGAGCATTCGCAAATATTATGGAGGACTCCAGGTGTTGAAGAAATGATGTGGGTGGAAGATCACAAGCTGCTTTTCTGTAGCAAAATTCACCTGAGGAGCTTATCAGCGGTCTGTCCTTCAAGTGGATGCCGTTTTTGACAGTTTTTTTGTTCCCCTACACAGGTCCCTGCTCCGGTTGTATATCAAGCACCAGCCACGTTTGTCCCGTCGAACACTGCGCTTCGCTTCTCTCCAGAGAACTGAAAACAGACTGCCGTTCTGCCTTTTCATTCCTCGTTCCAGCTACATTCAGATCAGCTTTCGACTGCTTCCTTTTTTGTATCAGGTCCCATGTTGTGTCGTTCACCCAGCTCTTGCGGTTGGGCTCGGAGTAACCCTCCTGTTGTTTTGCAGATTCGCAGAAGAGGCTTTTAATTGATGGCCAGACGTGGCATTTTCCGCTGGTTACTTCGTTTCCGGCAGAGTGCAATGATTGTGCATATTTTGCACGCACCGTCGGAATTTTGGAGGTTGCGGACGTTGCTTCTTTGGGTTTTCCCCAATGGCTTTTGTATACAGCCGCAACTTTAAACCGGACTACGTCCATCAGAAGATGGTGGTCGCTGGCACAGTCGGCTTGTAGTATATGTGCAACATCTAAAAGAGAGTTACTCCTTGTGCGCGCGGTGTGGGCAATCTGGTTTTCAGTAATGTGGTGGGTGAAAAGCATCCTACCATAGACTTGTGTGGGAAAAGTTTTCCTCCAATAACAAGGTTGTTACCTGCGGTCAACTCAGTGAAGAAATCTTCATACTCGTTCATCCTGCCCATACCATGTCTCCCTATTACATACTCCAGGCTATTGTCGGGGCAAGTTTGGGCATTCCAGTGCCCCATCAACAGCTTCATGTTGCCTTTGTTAATGGATGATGCTAACCCTCAAAAGAGACAATAAACATCTTCGGAGTAGGGTCCTGCTTCTGTTGGCGCGTAACACTGACCGCAGGTAATGTTCTGACGCGAGACGAAAATGGACGATTACTCGTATGATATGATCAGAATATGGTCTCCAATCTATCAGAGCAATACGTGTTTGCTTAGATAGTAAAAGACCAACACCGCTGGATCGTGGTTGTCCGCTGGACTTACTCGAGTATAGAAAAGTCACTCCGTCCGTGGTGGTTGTTGTTCCAGAATCACGCCGTCTGGCTTCACTGAGATCGACAAAGAGTAGCTTGCGGTACTTTTTTCTTACTTGGGATTGGCGCGATGTTTCCGAGAGCGTGTTACAAATCTAGTCCTGTCTTTAATGCAAAAGTTCGTCAACTTAAAATCAACATAAGAAGCACTTTCCTTTTTTAAATTTAATTGCATTTTTAAAAACATTGAAATGTAAATTTTTTAAAGTATTGTTTAAAACTTTTCATAGCATTATTTAAAAACATTTTCATAAGGTTTTCATAAAATTTCCGAATATACTATTTGTGTCGCCCCAGCAATGCGCGCGATATGGGAACCACAACGACCTAAACAACAACAACCACCAACATCCTACAACAACATCCAAGGTGCAGGATCCAAACTGACACGAGGAACTACAACGGAAATGCAGCAAACGCCACCAAAGCATTTAGTTTAAGGATCATATATGCAGGATTCAACGTGTTGAAAATGAAACTTCTTTTCGTAAATTAATTAGTTCACTCTTTTTTTTTCTTATATTCGAAGTATTTTTAACTAACGATATTATATTGAATTTTTTAAATTTTAAGTTTCGGGGCACATCCGTCTTGGTTGCACGTTGAAATCCTATATTTTACCTTTTTTATGAACGTGTCCGTCCGTCTCAGTGCAGTTCGTCAAAGAAAAACAGTGTTTAATATTGTCGTCCAGTCCTCGTTACTTTTGCATTGGTCTCCGTTCCTACATTCGGCCGCTCTGACAACGCATTCGTACCGATGCGTATACTCCATCTCTTCATGAACTCCGCCACCGTCGACTTAGGACCTGGACCTTCATGTTCACCTACCTTCTCGACGTCATACCTTTCATGTTTCAAGGTACGCCCGACCTTATATGGCCGAAAATATATTTGGCTTCAATTTCAGTCCGGTACCAAATTGAGTTCGCTTTATTGCTACTGGATTATCTATCTTCTAGATTTCGGTTGTCTCTCCTTTGGAATCATAGTTTTTACGGTTTTCCCGCTGTGTATTGTGGATATTTTCTTTAGCTGTTATTCTTATCTTGACGCGCTCTAAATCGAAGTCTTCCAATTGCTGTATTAATAAACTCTCTTAAGGTGCGTACAGACACATCATGCACTGCAAACTGATTGCAGAAGAATGGATAAGTGAAATTGAGAGAAATTGAGAGCGAATAAGAGTGTGTGAGTCACACGGACAATGCGGTATGAAATATGAAAACTGCTTTGATATTTTTCGATGAACATACTGCAGCCGATGAACTTGTCCATTTTTTGCGTGTTATTTTGCCGCTTTCTGTCAATTTGTTCATTTTTTTTCTTTCACACTAGCACGATGCAGTGCAGAATGATGCTTGACGAGTGTGTATGCAACTCGTCAATCACACACGTACACGAGTGTTCATCGGCAGTTTGCAGTGCATGATGTGTCTGTACGCACCTTTACGTATACTGATACCAGTTTGTATGTATATTTCGTCACTAGAAGCATAGATACGGTAATTTCAAGTGAGGTCCCCAAAGCTCATTATATGGAAGGGAGTCGTGGCCTTCATCTGAATGATCCATATCTTGTGTAAGATTTTGTAGCGTCAATATACGTATTCATAAAAATTTCGCCTAAAAATATTGTATAGGTCGTAAGTTATAACATGTGTTAATAGTAGGCGTGGCTGTGAAAATAACCCGCCAATTTTTTCTGTGCCATTTAATGTTAGTACCCGCAACCTTCCTGCGAAATTTCGTTGACGAAGCTTGTATAGGAACATAGTGATGATTTTCTGTTATTTGTGGGCGTGGCAGTAGTAGTATGAACCCCATATTTTGCACTCACACTAGTATTACTGCCAATTTTTATACATATAGCAGCAATATGAGCAGAGCTAGGCTAATTTTAGGTTTATTCCCGAAAGTTCCTCATATCGAAAGTGGGCGCGTCCGTTCTCTGATCAACCACAGTTCTTGTAGTTGACTACAAGAACTGTGGTTGATCACATGCTGCTTCTCCATAAATCTCTAATATATCTTAAATTGTGAGTATTTCTTAATAGTGGGCGTGGTAGTTAATTCATACCGCCCACATTTGGGATAGCACACATAAATACTAAATTGCGTCATTAGTTTATCAATGGGACTGAAGTTATAGCCATTTTAAAAAGGTACAAAAAGTTACATATATACGAGTATATGGGAGGTAGGTGTGGTCTTCTTCCAAATAGGCTCATTTAGCAATCTGGTTCTGTAACTTGGTCCAGACTATACTTTTGCGAAGTTTCATCAACGTCTGGGAAAAAGTGGCCACAGACGGACGGAAAAAAATCAATGTTGTTCAGAAAGTGATTCTGAACATACTCGTATGTGTATATTTATTTCCATTCCTGCCACGCCTCCTTCTGGTATTTGAAAAATAGCACAAACTTAGTATCTCCTATTTCTCTTTTTTCAAGGTAAGGGGTATAAAAATGAAGAATGTTTCGATGGTGTGAGGCAAATGGACCCCGTTAAACCTCATCTAGTTCTCTTTACTAGAAGGAGGAAGGTGTGTGGTTTTGTTCAGCCAGCACTCAAGGTAGGCACTATTCAGCTATCTGGGGAGGTAAAATATGTTGGGGTGGTGAGTAAGCTTCTGAAAACTCTGGCAATCTTTTGGCAGCAAAACATGGGGTCTGGCTCACTCGAAACCCCTTTGGATTTAAAAGGTAAAGAGCAGGGCCATAATATCCTACGATTCGGTGGTCTGGGGGGAAACTTTATACATGTATATCAGAAGTGAAGCCTGTCCTAACTAGACTACAGAGAACAGTTGCCATTTGTTGTAATGGAGCCTTTTCGACAACCTCTGGCCCTGCTTTTGATGGTTGCTGATTCTTCTCGCCTTGGATGCTTTCATTCCAGGAGAATCCCTTAAGGTCATCTGTAGGTTAAAGCACGATTGGCAGAGTAGGTGCGTGTTGGAATTTTGAAGATATTGTTGGCACTGGCCTGGATACTGCTACCCTTTCTATGCCCATTGATTGAAAGCCCGTGTATCCGATAACAGAACTGCATACAATCTCCAGAGTCTCACTTGTTGAATGATCGTGCTACTGACCTCGGCAGGCAGTGCCGTCGTATTTTCACTGTGACTGCAGAACAGATCTGAAGTTTTCGTGGAATTCAACGGTGTTCAGCTGTTCATTAATCCCCCGGTGTTCGTTAACCCGTCATTGACCGTCATGCTTCTGAGTTTCAGTCGTAATTTATGCGATCGAAAGGGCGATGGACTAGGGGTGGAAAACAGATGGTATGACAGAAGTATGTGTGTCTACAGACAGGCTGTTCTGAATGCCTTGTTCAGTACCTTTGTGACTTCCAAGTTAGTGCTGTTGTATAAATCCAGATTAAATTATGTTGGAAAGCTAGCATGGGCATAATGGGGACTGAAGTCGCGAATAAACCTGCGAATTAACGATCTAAGACCAGATTTACTGGCCCGGAACTTGTTCTTCCCGTGTGTTTTAGTAGTCATTGGGTTGCCTGCTCACAGAATAGCGAATGGGGGCCGTAACAGTTAGCATATAGGGTATGCTGCCTGTTCTTCCGGATAGAACGTCAAGGTTTCTTCTGTCACTTGGTAGGAAAGACTGCTAACTTCTGGTAGGGCTAATGGCGGGTCATTTTGCGTGGGCTAAGAATATGCAATTGATAGGCACTGCAGACAGTGCACTTTGCCTGGCTTGTGGGGAAGATGATGAGAGAAGCGAACAGTTTTTGAGCATATGTTCCGCTTTCGCTAGAATCAGGTTTGAGGTATTTGGTACCCTGGATCTACCGAGGTTTGTTCAGAGATCAGGTAGATCAAAGGTAAATAAAAATGGAACGTCAAATATAGTACAATTGATGTCTTGTGGTATCACTGCTATTCCGATAAATAGAATAATATAATGGTTCGACAGCTTTGCCAGGACAATGAAGAATCATTATTCATGATTAGGTTACTTTTGCACACAGAAGTTCGGTGGGTGTGAAAGGGTCATCTTTGAGTCATGTAACTTTTTGAAAGTATTGAAGGGACCAATCTATTGAAACACTAACAAACAGTAACGAATGAATCCTTTTTTTTTGCAGACATTTCCAAGAGATTTAATGATGCCAATTTGCAGCTTCGAGGAGCTAATAAAATACGGTTGACTATCCCTTAGGTAAATTATAAGCTCTACAATACAAAAATAAGTATAGTTAAACGAGCTGAACCATCTGCATGATCCTAAGAATTTTTCTAATATTTTGGATCAAATAATAGAGAAAACGAAGTGTGCTTCACACTCACACACATAACGGCTTCCTCATACATATGACGCCTGACCCAGTAGGAAAGGGATCATCCTCACAGTACCCCCGGTGGTCTTAAAAGAGAGTTCTTATTGCTCCCTGGAGTATTCACTTTGTCCTCCTTTTTACATAGGCATTGCTAGAGGAGTATAGAGCGAAAGCGTTAAAGCTTCTCTCTCTCTCTCTCTGAGAGAACTCCTTTCAACGTTTTTTGGGAGCATTACGACTGCGCCTCCTCAACAAAAAAGTGTTACAATCGAATTAATCCATTTGTACTCACAAGGCGAGATCCCGAAATTGTTGTTGGGTGTCCTTCCCCGCACATATTGTAGTCAATATGCTTAAGCAAGGGTGAGATTCTGCGAATCGTAGCAGATCTCTGGTCCATAGACTTGACTCACATCACGGCATGATTCCGCTCATGACACGTCTGATGTGTGGTTGGTTACTGTGTGGTTTAGAGGTATAAAAGGTACTGCGACCAAAAAGATCTATTGTCCCGCCGTCTACTATAAAGGGTATCCCTATAAACTCTCATTCAGCCCCGTCGACCTTAAAAATTCGACGATGTCGGCCAGATCTAGCGTTGCAATTTCTTTACCTGGTATTTGGTACGAGCCTAGGTGTTTTTCTGTGAAGTGCATTAGTGCTCCCCAGTTCCCTAAGACGTACTCTGGCGACTCATTTTCTTCATCGCAAAATCTACACAAAGGGCTTGCTACAATTGCCTAACTGCTTTTCCTATACCACAGTAGTGTGGAGGTGTGGAGGCTCCCAACCTGGCGAGTTCGCCGGCTTGTTCGTTGCCGTGGACGTCGTCGGCCTGTTCGTTGCCGTGGACGCCCACATGTCCTGGGACCCAGCAAAGACTGACTTTATGGTATTTGCCCAGCTGATTCAGTGTCCTCAGACATTTCCTTACTAGCTTGGAGTCTACTTCATACGAGCTCGAAGGGCAGCTTGACTGTCTAATAGTACGGCTATATCTCATCTCCTATAACCTCTGTTTAGATTGAACTGTGCACATTTTTCGATGGCGAGAATTTCTGCTTGGAAAATACTTGGATATTTTCCCATGGGCTCTGAATATTTAGTTCTAGGTCCAAATACTCCCACCCCATTTCCACTGTTGGTCTTTGGCCCATCCGTATACCAATTGATTGCTCTTTTCTTAAAGGAGTATGCAGCGCTTATGCGAGGACTGTTCAAAAAGTATCGCGAATTTTGAATTTTCGCGTGCTACGGATGTTCGATTTTCGAACATATCGAAGACCAGCTAAAACACGTTCACGCGCAATAGCTGTCAAAAACTGACTGAAGATTCAAAATGGCCGAGATTGTCAACATAAGTGAGGGTCATGAGTACCAACATAAAGACCGAAAATCGAACATCCGTAGCCCGCCAAAATTCAAAATTCACGATACTTTTTGAACAGTCCTCGTATTGCTCCATTCCTTTTTACAACTTAGCTTTACCTCAAAGCGTTTCCTAAAGTCCAATTTCTTACTACTCCTAACTTGTGGGTAGTCTAGAAGGTTGTTATTGGGACAGTTTCCTAGGTACCATTGTCCTTTGGAAGCCTCAGCTTTTGTTTCAACCCCTGTAGTCCTAACTGCAGTTGTTGTGGCTAGCTTCCGTACTACTATTTCTAATGCACCTCTGCGCTGGGTTCCGTTACAAATGTCTCCTTTAACTTCACTTGCAGCTGAGCAGGAAAGAAACAAAAATACATATACGAGTATATTTATTTTTAGATTTAGATTTATTTAAGGCAGTTTGTACACTGCGACCTGAAAGATCTACTGTGATGCCCCTAATTACCTAAAAAATGAGGATAGTCTCTTCTATAGATTTTCTGTAAGGTTTATTTCCGACAGGAATTCGTGTAGTTTGGAGAAATCAAGTAGAGATTTCGCTCATATCTAAGATATATTCTCCAGAACACCTCTGTATTTTGTGTCCGCAGTCTGTGATCAGGAGCAGTGAGGTTTCGTCACTTCTCCACAGAATCTACAGATGATAACTGAAGATAGATAGCTGAGTCTACAGTGTCCGCTTAAAACGCCTGCGATGATTCTTAAGGTTTCGAGGCAGGTTTATTAACTCTTTAGCTCCTTTAGGATTAAAGTCCCCCAGAAGAGCTTTGGACTGTCTTAGTCTCGATTGATTTTTCTAGGTTTCTTCTGTACGCTTTTTGCATCTGTACACTTCTTCAGCAGACCTCCAATGGTGTTGGATGATAGTCCACAGAAGGGTCGACAAATAAATAACACAAAATTCCGCCAGAAGAGCTTTGGACTGTGTTAGTCTCGGTAGATTTTTCTAGGTTTTCTATTTTTTTGCATTTGTACACTTATTCAGCAGTCCTCCAATGGTGTTGGATGATAGTCCACAGAAGGGTCGACAAATAAATAACACAAAATTCCGCCAGAAGAGCTTTGGACTGTGTTAGTCTCGGTAGATTTTTCTAGGTTTTCTATTTTTTTTGCATTTGTACACTTATTCAGCAGTCCTCCAATGGTGTTGGATGATAGTCCAACGAAAAGAGTTCAGGGCCGACAAATAAATAACACAAAATGTATAATTTAATAATTTCTTTATTCAATATTTTTAATACAACAACACTTTCAGCAAGTGTTTTGTATGCATGTTTGCATGTGTGTGTGTATGTACGAGTGTTTAGGTTTTGTACGAATGCATGATCGATCATGATGCGTGTGTGTGTGGGCTGTGTCTGTGTGTCTGGTCACTCCGTTCGCTTCGGTGTGTGAGTCTGTTCGTGTGGAGTCGTGTTTGTTTTCACATCTCTTTTTATCGTTTTTAATTTGTGTATTTTGAAACTTTTATAAATGGTTGTTTTCAGTTTTTGCTGCTCTTACTGTTTAAGACGATATTAGATTTGCGTTCAGAAACTTAAATACGTAATAATTATTATTAAAGTTTTATATAAAACACACTTCGTTTAAAAAATTATACACCGTTCGTTCTACGCGACATACTTGCAAATGTGCACTTGCAGGCAATTGTGGGTGTGTCTCTGTGTGTACTCTAAAGATACAGTTTTAAAATTTCATTTATTTAAATACAAGTAAATCTTAAACGTTACAGTTACAGTTACAATTACAGTTACAATTACAATTACAATTACAAATACAATAAATTAAGTGTTTATCGCTTTCTTCTTTTAAATGTTAATGTTTTAGAGTTGCTTTAGAGTTAGTGTTCTGTTTGTTTAATTATTTATTTTGTTTATTATAATTATGTTTATGTTTAAGATACACGCTAATCATGGTTGATTTATATTTATATACTTGGTAAGTAATTAATTTAGGCTTTTCGATTGGATTTGGGCATAGAATAATACGCTCTCGTAGGCAATAAAGTAATATCTAGATTCAGATTTGTCTGGTGTCTTTGAGTAACAACTAGAAAGAGCTACAAGAGGGCAATGGGGGTAGTGTTGGGGGGTGGTGGAGAATAGGTTTGGGGAACAGGAGTTATACATAGTAAAATACATGATGATATAGTAAATATCAGCATTAATATTATTTGTTATTATTATTATTATTATTATTATTATTACTTTAATCAATTGAATTTCAATTACAATTCGAAATCACTTACGTCAATAGTAATTGGTATGCAATAATACAGCGTTCATCGTCATTAGCTTTAATACGTAATTTTTACGTGATTCTCTTCTAATTTTGTTCTCCCCTTTTCTTGTTTGATTTTTGTTTTTATTGATTTCATTTTTTTTCTCAGTTTCCCCGTTTTGATTAAAATTTACAAACTAATCAGACATCAATAACGAACTTTCTCCTACTCTCTTCAGCGTCGATAAAATCAACTTACAAACATTCACTAAAAACAAAAACTATTAAAAACTTCACACGCACAATTTGTATAACTAGGCGTAGAAAAAGTTGCTAAACTTACTCCTCCTCCTCCTCCTCCTCCTGCTCTTCGTCCTCTTAATGTTAACGCTTAAAAATACCGATATAAAGCGACTTTGAACCTGACTCGTTGTCAACGGCGGACTCGTTTGGATTCTACTCTAAATGTAAACGTCTGATGTAGTCCCCAAGAGCGGGTCTCTACCCAGTTCTGCCCAAGCACTCTGGGCTTCTCCTCTCCTCTTCTTACTTTGTTTTTGTTTTTTTTTGTAGTTTTCTTTTGTATTTTGTGGATTTTTCTGTTTCCTTTTTCAAATAAAAAGTACGTACAACGATAATTATAATTATGACATCGATATAAATTGTTTAATAATTAAGTTGCTATTAAAAATTAAAAATTGCTTCGCTTGCTCTTAATTTTAAAAATTATTTATTTACTTTATTGATTTGTTTCTTTGTAGTTTGATTTTTTTGTTTGCTTTTGTTTTCGTTTTTTGACACGCAGAGTTAAAAAGAATTAAATTAGCATATAAAATAAAATGATGCCACGGTGTATTTTGTACATGCGTCAATTCTAAGAGTACTCCTTAAGCAAGTAAGTAAGTAATTCAAAAACATTAAACATTTACTCGCATATTTTTGTATACTTGACAATATTTTACAAAATTTCATCTAAGCAAATTATTTATTAGGTTTTTACTCACACACATTCGAGTGTGCATGTGTGTGTGTGTGTACACATACATAAATATATATGAGTGAATGCGTATATATACAAAAAAAGAAATTGAAGTTATTTCACTAAAAAAATCTATAACAAATTGGTCAGGTGCAGGTGTGGTGTCAGTGCCCGGCTCACACAATTAGTCCCGGAGGCCCATGGTGGGGTGTCTTAAAAGTCTGACGCAAAGCTGCACACATGTCCTTGGCGCGTGCGAGAGCCGGGCTCTGGTGTAAATGATTGACATATCATATTTCTGACCTTTTGTCCGATTCTTCTTAAGGCTTAACGAAATTTACAACCGATTTTAATTTTTACTATGCGTGTTTTTCGATTTTTTTCTCTCTTTGTGTTTCTTTGTTTGTTTGTTTGTTGTTTTTATTTAACTACATTGAAGTTGTTTTCTTTTACGCTAATTATTGTTTTTATTCTATCGACATAATTGTTGTTTTTATTTTCGATTTAAGTTATTGCTTTCATTGCGTTTCTGTTTATTGAGAAAATTTATTGCTTTCTGTTAATATATGTAAGTATATTTAATTATATATGTATATTCCTGAATAATCGTTTGATATCAAATGAAAAGTTGAAATTCACTAAAAAAAAAAAAAATTAAATAAATTTAAAAATCATAAAAAAGTAAACAAAAAGTAAAACAATTTACTACTTCCAACTTAAATTAGTTAAGGCCTGGATTCAAACGATTTTGGCGGTGTACACTGCACAAATTGTGTAAGAAAATGGAGAAAATCGTGTGAAAATCATTAACACATTTGAAAGAATACGGTGAAGTAAGTAAAACATACTTTAATTGCTGTTTCTTAGAAGCTTTCGTTCAAATTGAAGGCGTGATTAAGTTTTTACACTCAACTAGTTCGAGTAACAGCGCGGGATCAATGTGCGTCGGACATTGGAAATGAGGATGAAGCCATGGAGTAAAAAGGGGAACACGCCAAAAGAAGCTCGTCCAGCGAGTGGGTGGCAAGACTTGTAAAAAGGACTCCTTACTTGTAAAAAGGACACCTTACTTGTAAAAAGGACACCTTACTTGTAAAAAGGACACCTACTTGTACTGGCTGTGTCCACCTTTTGCATCAAATCACAATACATCAGGCCCCGCCGCACACAAACAAAACCATATGGAAGTCTTTTTCGCGTGATTACCAGTAAAGAGGATTACTGCTGAAGAAAAGTTGGAGGCCCCATGATAGAAAGTTGCTTGTAATTTTAACAGCAGCTCTTCTAATGCGTTTCATACGAAATTTATGTATAATAAAAATATACATAAATCACAGATTAATCTAAATTAATCCGTAAACAACTTTATAAGTTTATGAAGGAATAAAGATACATATATATACATATATAATATGTATATATAATACCTATGACAGACAAAAACAAGTTCCGTTAAAATAAGTAACTGGTAACTAGCCTGGTTTCTTACAAGTTGTTTACTGATTAATTTATACTAATCTGTCTATAATTTACTATACTATATATATACATATCTTTATTCTTTCGCACACTATTAAAGAGCGATTTGTGATGTGCATATTATATTTATGCTAGTAGGCAGGCAACATGGCCTCTGTAATGAATTTCAATCGAAACGAAAAACGGAACAATGTTTACAAATGCATTCCCAGCGTTTCGCCAGTCACCACAGTTGGGTTCAAATTTCCATAAAAATGCTGATAGGAATTTCTGAGATTTTCATATGAATTTCTGTTCGATTTTATAAGAATTTCTGTGAGACTTCATATGAATTTCCATACAAATTTTCATAAGAATTTCCATCGATTTTTCATAAGAATTTGCTTCAGTTTGCATAAGAATTTCCATCGGATTTTCATATGAATTTCCATAAGAATTTTATACGTATTTCCACACGAATTTCCATCAGAATTTCATACGAATTTTCACATGAACTTTCTTACGAATTTCCGCCAGAATTTCATAAGAATTTCCATCAGAATTTCATACGAATTTTCACATGAACTTTCTTACGAATTTCCGCCAGAATTTCATACGAATTTTCACATGAATTTTCATACGAATTAGGTTCAGAATTTTATCAGAATTTCAATCAAAATATCATACGATTTTCTATCAAATTTTCATGAATATTTCATACGAATTTCCAACAGATTTTCATATGATTTTCTATCAGATTTTCATACAAATTTCTATGAGATTTCATATGAATTTCCATAGGAATTGCTACCTGATTTTCATACGAATTTCCGTAGGAATTGCTCCCAGATTTTCATATGAATTTCTGTCAGATTTTTATATGAAAATCCGTTAGATTTTCAAAAGAATTTCACATGAATTTCTATCCGATTTTTATACAAATTTCTACGAGCTTTCATACGAATTTCCATCAAAATTTGCTTCAAATTTTTATACGAATTTTCGCCAAATTTCCATATAAATTTCCTTTAGATATTTTCATACGAACTTCCAACAGATTTTCATAAGAATTGCCACCAGATATTTATAAGAATTTCAACCAGATATTTATAAGAATTTCCAACAGATATTTATAAGAATTTCCATCAGATATTTATAAGAATGTCCCTCCATCCATTTATAAAAATTTCCGCCAAATTGTCATATGAATTTTCTGCAGTTTTTTAAGAGAGTTTCAAACAGATTTTTATACGAATATCCGTCGGAAATTCATACAAATATCCTTCAGTTTTTCACACAAAGCCCCTTTAGAATTTCATATAAATTTTTGTCGCAATTTCACGTGAATTTTCTTCAATTTTCTACTGCATTCACTCCAATTTTTGCTTACGTTTGAAATTCACCACAGCTCCGCGGATTTGGTTGTGGTGAGCGAAGCATGACGTCATGCAATAGATTTAATTGTGATGCATCGGCATTTGTTTTTTTTTTACTCTATAGATTCGTTAGTCAAGTCAGGGTGCTGCTATATTCATTTTATCGATTCCAATCAATCAGTTTGATAGATAAATTTAAATGATTATAATAAAGCGAAAGTATAATTATAAATAGGTATGTTTATATTTGAAAAAATAGGCTTAAATGCAGAACATTTAACTTAAAATAAAAAATAAATTATGTTACAATAAACACATTCTTGCTTACAATAGAAAGAAAATATAATTTTTTTGCCTAAACTAAAAAAATTAATCATTATTAAATACCAACTTTCAAATGAGTTTGGTAGAGTTCAATATGATAATAAAATTAAAATCAAAGCGATTGTCTTGAAGCAGCAGCACCCTGTGTCACTAGCTTCTTAAAAAAAAGTTACAGTGTTGTAAAACGACATATATAAATTCATACAAGTGTTGGAAAACGTCATATTTACAGAAGAGCGAATAGGTCGCTTTTTATATATCTCTCTCACTTATAAACTGGGGTGCGTGTGGTTGGAGTTGCGACCAAGTCGTGGCAGCTAAGCGCACACCTCACAATGCAGTGGCGTTAAATTCCAGAATCAAACCGTTCGGGATGGTCACGGTTGTTGTTGTGGACCGCCCGATTAGTTCGTCTTCGTTCGCTATGTGGTCCGTGGGTTGTCAAGAGGTCAGAATCGATTTGACAGCATCGTCAAGACCAGCGGCCACACAATTGAAATCGTTCAGCACCGCGGCCGGGACGGTTGGTCCGAGTTGCGGCTGCTGAGACGGCTGCGATACTTGGTGCAGCTGGTGCGCGTGGTTGTGGATATTGTGTAGCGGATGATGCTGATGAGCGCCGCCGCTGTGGTTTAGTAAATGATGCTGCTGTTGGTGATGATGTTGGTGGGCATCGAGCAGGATGCTGCTGGCATTATCGCCCACGCTCACCGCACTGGTGCCACCGCTGATGAGGCAGTCCCCCAGATCGTCGACCAGATGGCGCCGTTTGCCGGTTTCCTGGCAACTGGACAGTGTGGTCGTTGGCTGGCGGTCGTCCAGGATGCTGTCGCCGAGGAACGAGCCCATCGAGTGGTCCAGCGAGAAGGTGAGCGAGTCGGACTCGCTGTTCTGCAGATTCAGAATGCTGTCAATGGCGTTCTGCACATGGCGACTGATGTCGTCGTCGAACTCGGCAGCGCCGCTGATGTGATGGTTGTGCTGCGGTATGTGGTGCTGGGGGTGCTGCAGGTGTTGCTGCTGCATGCTGTGGTGACCCTGCGCAAAGTGGTGCTGGTGATCGATGCTGCCGTTGTGTGCCTCCAGCATGCTGGCGAACGGCTGAACCGCTGGATCAAAGGAATGCTGCTGCTGGTGCTGCAGCAACATTTGCGGGAAGCCACCGGAAACTGCGTTTGTGTGCGCTGCCGCGGTTGGCTCCACCCCCACACCCACGCCCAGGCCATCGTGCAGCGTCAGCAAATCGGCGTCAAGTATGTCGTGATGCTGCTGCGGTGGGTGTGACTGCGATAATGGCGAGGAGGACGTTGACGACCCTGAGGTGGTGCACAGTTTCTTGCTGCTCGTGTCATCATCCAAGTCGCTGGCTGATATAATGTCACCGTGCCACCGTCGCTTGCGAGACGCTGCGTTGGGCACGATGCCGTTTGTAGCAGGAGCCGTGGTGGCGGCGGTGGCCGATATGAAATCATTGAATTGTGCCTCCATTGTCTGCATCCAGCGCGGATTGTTGTTGCAGCTCAGCTGTATGTGATGTTGCTGATTCGTACCCGAGGGGAACTGGTGATCGTTTTCGAACAGTACATTCTGATGGGGCATGTTTGCGACCGTGGGCGTGGACCGCAGAAACGAGCTGCCCACAATTTCCTGCTCCCACAGGCGTTTGCTTTTAATCTGACTCACGTCCGGCGATTTGACGCCGCCTCCGAAAATCTCCTCCAGCCCTGTTTCGATGTCGTGTGAGTCGCTGCCATTTTTGCCTAAGTGCACCGGCGACTCGCCGAACATGGCCTCCAGCCGCGTCTCCACCGACTTCTGCACATCTGAGTCGGAATTGAAGAACTCGTTGATGGTCACATCGTGATGGCTGTTTGGCTGCTGGGCGTGCTGCGCCCCCGACGGCTGCTGGAGCTGTTGACTGCAGCTGTTGTTGCTGCTGCCGCTCGTGTTGTTGCCGTCTTTGCTGATGCAGCCGTTTGGAAACAAGTCGACCATGTGATTGGAGGTCGTGGAAGCAGCAACACTATCCACAGGACTCGAATTGGCTGTGTCGAACAAATCCAGAGTCTTGCCCGATTGTTGTTGTTGCTGCTGCTGTTGAATTTTGTGCTCGCTGTTCAACAGATTGAGTTCCTTTTGTATGCAGAGCCACTCATCGTCCTGCGATTGTGATTTCGCGTTCGCATGATGGAAGTCGAAATTGTTAGTTGTAGGCGGTGCTACTGTCTTTTGTTGTGGCTGTTGTGGTTGTTGTGGTTGTTGTTGTGGTAGCGGCTGCTGCTGGTGCTGCACAGACTGAGCATACATGCCGTGAGCATTTTCATTGCCAATCATGTTCTTCCCTGTGGACAGTTTTGAGAGTCGCAAGGCGGCATTTTTGTGCTCCACTTTCTTCATGATAAAGCTTGGCATTATTTCGGACTCGATATCGAAATTCTCATACTCCTTCTTGACCAACTCCGATGCTCCGTCGTTAGCAGCGTCCTTTTTGAATGCGCCATTGAACTGCTTGCTGCAGGCGGGGAAGAAGTTCGTCGCGGGCAATTTGGATTTGCTGTCTGCATCGCCATCGGCGTAGTTTGCATTATGCCAGCTGAACTTCTCATCCTTTTTCAACTCGTGCAGCTGCTGCTGCCCATACTGCGCTTGCTGCTGGCGTTGCTGTTGTGGCAGGTTCTGCTTGGCATAAACCTCGTTGACGCTGCCGCTGTTCTTCAACAGGTCGAATTTGTCAACAGCGGCTGCTGCCAACGTTGCCGCCGACGCTGCTGCCGTGTTCTCGTAGGGTTCACTTTTGATTTCGTTCTTTATCAGTGTGGGCGATTGATGCCGCTCGTTGGCGAAGCCATTGTTGAAGTGATCTGCACCCGCTTTCGTCTCAGACTCAAATTTTAACGGCTTTAATTCGTTCTTCAAGTCCAGCTGCAACTGGACCAGGTCCTGGTGTTGATAATCGCCGCTGCGCAATTGACTTATTTCACCCTTCATGTCGTCGATCATCAATTGCTGCACTTGGCACATCTCTGAGGTGCGATGTTGCAACTGCAAAAAAGGAGGGAGGATTGGTGAACAATTTCTTCAACTTATTTGTTTTTATAGTTAGTTAAAAAAAACCACTTACGGTGGATTCCTGCAGCAATATTTCTTGGAATCTGCCGGAAATCGAGCGGAATTTCTCTTGAAAACTCCGTGCGGTGGCCTCAAACTCGTCCTCCTCTTCGGACGGTATATGCTCGTCATCTTGGTATACGCAATGGTACCTAAAAATAGTAAAACTATTTTCAAATGTTCAATTACGAGCGTGTCCGTCACACCAACCTAACAAGCCGCTTCACTGCCTCCTCTTTGCTATGAAACCCATGCACGTAGTCAGACTTGATGCAGCTCTTCTGGTCCACTTCCAGTTGACGGATAAATCTGCAAATGAGAGACATATTTCTTTACTATAATTTCCAAACAAGTTCATGGAGAATTCAATTGAATATGATGATGATTGAATATGATAATTCAATTGAATATGTCGGGGACAATACCGAATTGAATACTCGCCAAATTCAGGAAATAACGAGATGAGGGTCTCATTCATCATATAATTCAGTGCTTGTAGAATCTATTGAAGGGAACCTATGTAAATTAAATAATACTAAGAAATTCAGAGACACTGGAAGGACGAACTAGGAAGGAATCATTGTCACAGAAAAAGGTACAAGGAGGTACTTTCTACTTGTTTCAAGGTATATTTGGAAACATTGTTCTTTCTTTGGAAAACATCCATCCCACTTTTATAATTCTTCATTATATTCTGATCCCTCGCGAGATCATAGATGTATGGGCTCTGCGAAATTACTTTAGGGACAATTACCACGTTTATATGACGCTCACGTGCCTACGAATTGAAGCATTCTTGAAGGGTTCAAACCGCTCATATAAATCCTGTGTTGGTGTGAAATGAGAAATCTAATGAGCTTGTTTTGCAACTGAACCGAGGACTTTAATCAAGGTCAGCAAATCATATAAACACTTTCAAATCACGTTTGTCCTATGCGGAAGGATTCTCTTCCTCTTTGATATCTGATTATCTTTCTTTGCATCTCCTAAAAATGTCAACATTAACGTTTAGTCTCATGCTGGCAGACGGTATTGGACTCTAGTTAGACTCTAGTATTGAAGGATATCTGTATGTCCGATATGGATGGTTGGGTATGCAATATAAATTTTCGAATACCAATTAGAATCATTTGTTGAAATTACAACCATTTTTATACACCCTTGTGACTCGAGACGAAAATAAGTTACGTGGGAAATTAATTAATTAACTCTCTGGGGTTTTCATATTAAGAATTGCATAGAAGAATATTCGTAGAGAGCTTAAAAATAATTCGAAGTGAAATTTCGTGTTAAGCCGCGCACGTAACTGAGCACGAATAGGAATAAGATGGAGCGATGAGAGCCTCGGCTGGCAGCCATCTAAGCCGAGTGCTTACATCGAAGATACAAGTACAAGGTACAAGAGAAAAGAAAGTATTTTTCGCTGCCAGCGTCCGTAGCAGACACTCCACGATTTTGAGTGGATTCACCACGATTTTGAGTGGATTCATGTACAACGTCCGTCTGCTTTATTCCGCTGCTTTGCCGTTTGACGTTTAAGTTTAATTTCTCTGTATTCTCTGAACGTAACCCTCCTTCGTAGGTACACATTCAGAGCACGAAGGCGCATCGTGTAAAATCACTCAAAGCACGGACTCTCAATGGTGGAGTGGAGTGGTGAATAACTTTGTGCTTTACCAATGTCAGAAATTGAGCGAGTAATTCTTTCTGCTTCTATGTGAGAGGAATTCAGTGGAAATAATTGAAAGTGATTTAGAAACAGGTGGCGATGGGTGGTGAATTGCTGATAACTCAAACATGGGAACTGAAAATCTATTGAGAACAACAATATCGAATATCGAGTTTGCGAATTTTCGAAGTTGTGAGAACAAACGACAAATTCGCGCAATTTCAACCAACTGTACTCACAAGGAGAGGCGTGCAAGTTTTGGCTTTGATGAAAAGCTGTCCTCCGTTTTGACCACGGCAGCACCTGTGGCCGTTGTGGTAATAGCTGAGGAAACGGCCACCAAGTTGTGATGGTTGTTGCTACAATTGGTATTGGTGGTGGTCATGGTGTTGATGTTGCTATTCTGGCTACTGACAGTGTTGATGTTGTTGTTCTGGCTACTGATAGTGTTGCTATTGTTATTGTTGCTACTGAGAGTGTTACTGTTGTTGCTACTATTACAGCTGGCTATGTTAATGGGCGCCAAGGTGGGTGTTGTAGCCGCAACTGTTGCTGCTGCAGTTGTAGACGTTGTTATGCTGGCCACTGTGGTGGTTGTAATTACATTTGAGTTGATAGTGGGAGCGGCGTACGCCAAAGGAGTCATTGGACGAATTTGCGGTCCGATTTGTTGTAGCGGTTGTAGCTGTGGCTGTTGCTGCAGCTGCAATTGCGGTTGCGGGTGAAGCAGTTGTGGTTGTAGTTGTTGCTGTTGTTGTTGATGTTGTTGGTGGTGGTGGTGGTGGTGATGATGATGTATGGCGGCATTACTGCTAGCGACGCTTGCCATTGATGTTGTCATCACCGCCGCTGCCGCTGCAGCAGCTGCTGATGCCGATGTCGTTGCCGATGCTGATGCACTTGCGGTCAGTGTGACTGGTGTTGCTAGTGGTGGTGGTAGTGGGGCTGGCGCTGGTGGTGGTGGTGGGGGTAGTGCTGCTGGCGCTGGTGCTAGTGTTGCATTCGCTGAGGTGGGAAATATTAAGGGTGGCGGTCCATTTAAGGTGTTGCTGATATTTGTAAATTGTACTGGGTTTTTGTGTAGTTGTTGGTGCTGCTGCTGCTGCTGCTGCTGTTGGTGATGGTGCTGCTGCTGCTGGTGGTGTTGTTGTACATGCAAATGCAATTGTGGCGGCTGCAGTTGCATCGTGGCCGTGTTGCTGTTCATATTTGTTATAAGCATCTGGTGTGAGTACGGTTTGTGCGGCGTAATCATGGACAACATGCTGTTGCTCACATTTTGTTGCTGCTGCTGTTGTGCGGCAGCGATCAATTTGATTTTCGCTGCTGTTTCCTTTGCTTTCGCTTGTTGTTGTTGCTGTGTGGTGGCGTTGTTCGTGTGCGTCGTGGTAACTGGGCTTGTCTGTTGTTGTTGTTGTTGTTGCTGCTGTTGTTGCTGCTGCTGTTGTTGTTGTTGCTGTTGTTGTTGTTGCTGTTGTTGTTGCTGTTGCAACTGCTTTTGCGTTTGCTGCTTCTGTTTATTCTGCTGCACAGTTTGGTGGTGCTGCATGGGGTAAATGTGTATGCGGTGCGTCACATTTTGCTGGGCCTGTGCTTTTGTCTGTGGTTGTTGCTGTTGTTGTTGTTGATGCTGCTGCATGCCACCAAGTCCTGCTGTGGTCGTTGTGGTGGTTGTCGTTGAGTGATTGTTGGGCTGCACCACATTTGCGGGTATGTTTGCACTCAACTTTGTGGCATCGTTTTGTTGTTGTTGTTGGGCCGGTTGATTGTGCTGATGTTGTTGCTGCTGCTGCGATATCAGCGTAAATCCACTGCCACTGTTGTTCGGCGCCGGTAGGAAGCCCTCGGGCGTCGGTATCTCCTTGCCAGAGGCCAAGATGCGCTGCTGCTCGATCAGCAGTCGTTGCAGAGCCACATTTACTTCGGCGTCGGTCATGGGTTTGTTGAAGGCGGCAATTGCTGCCGGGTCGAAGTCCGGCGGCAGCGGCAACGAGGCCAGCAACGACTTGTGCTGCAGCTTGATCGTCAGATACTGTATCTGCATTTGTACTTGCTTGAACATTTGTTGCTGGTGCGGGGTGAGCTGAATTGTCTGCACCCGTGAAACCGTGTGTTGCTGCTGAGGTGGCGTGGACGACTGCAGTTGTTGCTGCGTTGCATGGTTGCTGCTGGGCGTCAGTGAACTCAGTATGGGCGGCCCGTTTGATATGGTCGAGGTAGGAACAACATTCGATGATGTTGATTGCTGTGGGAGACTATTTACAAAAGTGTTGTTGCTGTTGTTGCCGCTACTGCTGCTACTGCTACTGTTGGTGCTGCTGCTGCTATTCACTGGTATGATATTGCACGGTAAATTGCTGCCACTGATGCTGGTTGGAATAGTGGCATTGTTGCTGAAATTGCGTGGATTGGTGGCGGCCTGCATGATGCTGTGGTTGCTGGTTAGCTGGGGAAATGCCTGTTGTTGTTGTTGTTGGTGGTGTGACTGCTGCAACTGCGGAGGCGGCGGCTGCTGCTGCATTGGAGCCGTTACGCCGACCAATTTGGTGCCGCTAGTAGTCTGCTGCAGGCTCTGAAAGGGCTGTATGCTGTTGGTGGTCGTCGTTGTCATGCTGTTGCTCGCCGCGGAGACCACCATCTGCTTGCCGCTCGCCATGTTGGGCTGCACTATTTGCACAGGATTGTTGTGCGGCTTCTGCGAGAGCGGATCCAGTTTGGGCATTGGTTTCACGACGCTGGCATTCTTCAGAATTGCTGTCGCTCCGCCGGCCATGGCCAGTTCTGCCGCTATTGTGGCTGCCTTCGGTTTGCGGACGGCCTTCTTTTTCGCCGGCTTGGTCGGCTCCTGTTTGGCCTTGCTTTGGTCGATGATGGGCGCTACATTTGCCACTTGTTTGGCCACGGTAGTTGTGGTCGTCGTCGTTGTTATGGCGTTGGTTAGAGTCGTTGTGGTTGTTGCTGCCGTGCCAGAGGTGCCGCCGCCACTGTTGAGTGGCTGAATGGGCTGCGGATGCACGATTTGCTGCTGGGGCGGTTGCAGTCGCGGTGGCTGGGTGCTGCTTGCATTGGCGTTCATGCCTTGGTTCGACTGCGTTGATGCCGACGGGTTCACGTCGTTGAAGTGAATTTGTCCCTGCTGCAGACAGTGCGCCAATTGCTGCGCATTGATGCCAGCGGGTGCTATGAGCAGCCGCTCGGTAGGTCCGATTGAGGCGGTGGTTTGCGAGGCGCTAATGGGCGTGATCTGGTTGTTGACGGTGTTCAGGCAGAACAATTGCTGAGTGGCGGGATCGATTTTGGGCAGCGCCACGTAGCGTTGCTGGTTTTGGGCGGTGGCCGTGGCAGCTAACGTGGCCGAGTTCAGCAGCGCATTATTTGATGGCGTTGATTGTGCCATCATCTGCTGGTGCTGCTGCTGTTGTTGTTGTTGGTGTTGTTGTTGTTGCTGTGAGTGTTGTTGCAAGTGCTGCTGCTGGTGCTGCTGCTGTGGTTGTTGCTGCTGCTGGTGCTGCTGCTGTGGTTGTTGCTGCTGCTGGTGTGGTTGCTGTTGCTGGTGTGGTTGCTGCTGCTGGTGTTGCTGCTGCTGGTGTGGTTGCTGCTGCTGGTGTTGTTGCTGCTGCTGGTGTTGCTGCTGCTGGTGTGGTTGCTGCTGGTGTGGTTGCTGCTGGAGTTGTTGCTGCGACAGAGGCACCAGGTGTTGCTGAGGCGGCACCTCATTCGACTTTGCCTGCGTTTGCTGCTTCGTTTCGAACACAACTCGCTTCCCATCCATCTGAGGCTGCGACTGAGTCTGTTGCTGCGACTGCTGCTGTAATTGTTGCTGCGACTGTTGCTGGGACTGCTGCTGCGTCTGTTGCTGCGCCTGCTGGTGCGATAGTTGTTGCGGCTGCTGTTGCGACTGCTGTTGCGACTGTTGCTGCGATTGCTGCTGCTGTTGCATGATTGTCGCTGACGTTTGCTGATTGCTGGCGCCGCCACTGGACCCCGTGTTCACCTGCAGTTGGATTGTGGGTGGCTTCTGTGTGGACGCATTTTTGCTTATGGCTCCCGTGCTGGGAGCAATCACAGTTTTGGGACCATTGACCATGTGCTGCTGTGACTTGCTGTTGTCCACCTTTGTGGGCTCATTGATGATGGTTAGGTTAGGCAGAGCGCCCTTCAACAACGCTTGCAGTATGAGCTGCGATTGTTGGTCCTGTGGCTGATTGGGGTCATGTCGCAGTATCAGGCGTTCGCAGTGCTCGGACACGGCTAGCGTGAGGCTGCCGGTGAGCTGCGGTATGAGCGCTGCTGCTGTGGCTGGCGATCCCACCGATATGGACACATTGCCCGACATGCCGGTGAGCTGCGGAGGCAGTATTGTCGTCGGGATAGTGTTGGCGTTCAGCTGCTGCTGCTGCTGCGGGGCATGGTGCTGCGCCGATGTGGAGTGATGACCCGACATTTGGGGCAACGACACTAGCTGCATTGGCCTTCCGTCCGTCGACAGTTTAATTGTGGCCTCGGGTTGGGAGGTTGACGACGTCGGCTGCTGAAACATATTCTGGTGTTGCTGTTGTTGCTGTTGCTGCTGCTGCTGAGGTTGTTGTTGCTGCAGCTGTTGTTGTTGATGAGCGGCGGAATTGCCAGCAGAGGAGCCGCTCGACGCTATCGTGTGCGATCCAATTTTAATGCCCGCGTTGTCCAGAATTGGCATGATTTGAATTTTATTTTCGACCGTGTTGCTGGCTGCCAGGGGCGCGTTGTGGCCGGCAACTTTGGTTGCGTCCACTTGGGAGATTTGTATGTTGCCGATTTGGCTAGGAACTTGCGCCGGCGTGGGCGTCGTATTCAACATGGTCGAGGTGGTTATAGTGGGCGCCACGGACCCCGCCGCCACTGTCGCGATGGCTGCGGCAGCCGTAGCACTGCTGAATGAGGTAGAATCTTGCTTCTTGCCGTTGCGTCGCACAGCGGGCTTGCGCCGTGGTTTCACCGCAGCCGTGGTCGTTGTAGTAGACGTCGGCGTCGTGATGGCAGCAACTGTGGCAATTGTGGCCGTGGTCGCACCAGCAACAGTGGTGATGGAGGCAGTGCTGGTGCAGCTCAGCGACGAGTTTTGCTGGTGCGAAGGAGCGTTCGTTATGTGCAGCATTGCTGGTATGTGTTGCTGCTGCAGCGACTGTGATGTCACAATGTTTGTAGTAGGCGGCAAACTGAAGCTTATCGTCGGCCCAGAGGCGCCCGAACTACTCTTCGCTTGGGACGTGGGCACGAATTGCTGTTGTGATTGCGGCTGTGGTTGCTGCTGGTGCTGCTGTTGTGAGTGCTGCTGCTGTTGTTGTTGTTGTTGTGCGGCGGCTGCCACTGCTGCTGCGGCAGCTTGTTGTGCGAAGTGTTGTTGTGCGTGCTGCTGAATCTCCTCAGCCGTCGGCAGGCGCGGTATGGAGATGGTGTACGGTGGAGTTGTTGAGTCGTTTTGGTCTATTTTAATTAGAATGTTCTGCCCCTCGCCGCCGTCGCCAGCCATGGCGTTGGCCGCGTTGGCCGCTGCAGCCGGTATGGTCAGGGTGAAGGGCATGGCATCTCCACCATTCTGACTGGGAATTGAGATCGTTATGTCCCCAGAGTTGGACGGGGCTGGGGTAGCGTTCGAGGACGACGATGTCGAGGACGCTGAGGCTAGCGGCAGCGCCACTGTGTTCTCCTCCTGCGACTGTTGCGTGGCGTGTTCCATGCCGTAGTCCTCATCGTCATCGTCTTCCATAATACCGCAGAGTTTCATCACATTTCCGAGATCGAGTTTGCCGTTGCTGGCGCGCGTTATTTGCGGCGCGGGTGATATGGATTTGGTTCGGAGTTGGTTGCCGCTGCCACTGCTGCTGATCGGAGCGAGGCTGCTGTAGTCCAGGTGCTGCAGATTCGTTGTGAAATGTTGTTGGTTTGTTGTGGTCGTGGTGCAGAAGGTGGTGCCGCTGCTGCTGGACGTAGGAACAATGCTGAATTTGCCAGCAGTAATGGTGGGAGCGTTGTTGCTGGAGCTGTTGACCACAATTTTCGCCGCAACTGTTGTCGTGGCCATTGAGACGGCTGTGGTGGCCGTCGCCGCAGCCGCAGGTTGCTTCTTTTTCCGCGGTTTCGCTTTCTTCTTGGGTTCCGCTGGAGGCGGCGGGGGTGCCTGCTGCTGTTGTTGTTGCTGCTGCTGCTGGTGCTGCTGGTGCTGCTGTTGTTGTTGGTGCTGTTGCGCCTGAGCCTGTGCCAGCTGAACCTGAGTCTGCGTGTGCTGCAACTGCTGCTGCAGTTGCTGTATCTGCGCTTGTTGCTGTTGTTGTTGCTGCTGCTGCAATTGTATGGTGGCCGCCGCGTTGCCGGTGGACGTGTTGATTATTGTAGTACCGTTCGGCAGTTGCTGCTGACTCAGTGTCACCGATCCGGCTGAATGCTGCGGACTGGGTGAGATGTTCTGCAGCACTGGCGTGGACTGACGCATTGGCTCCGGCGTGACTGTCACGGGCACGTGTGCCGGCGAGGAGTGCGCAATGCTGGACAGCGTCGCCTGTTGCGATGCTGTGGCATTGAAGAGATCTGTGCCCGCCGATGTGGCAGGTGGCGGTGGGGGCGTTTGAAATGTAGCACCCGCGGCGGCAGCCGCTGCAGCCAGCTGCTGGATATTGGCGCCGCTCAACTGATTGAGGTTGATGAGTCCGCCAGTGGCGTTGCTGAGGTTCTGTTGGAACTGAGCGGGCAACTGCGACAGAATGGTCGTGCCAGGGCCTCCGGCCGCGCTCAGTCCGTTTGGCATTTGTATCTGAGCAATGCTGCCGCCATTGGCAGCAGCGGCCAACTGCAGATTCTGAAGCTGGGCAGCGACACTCTGGCCCAGCAGGTGGCTGTTGATGGTAGCTGCGGTGGTGAATTGTTGAGATCGAGGCGTGTTGGCGGCCGCAGCCGCCGATAGCGCCGCATGCAAGCCACTCAGCTGCGTGATGGCCGGCGATTGGGAGTTTGTCTTGATTGTCTGCAAGTGGTTTGCAGTCTGGTGGATGAGGTTGGCCTGCGAGGATACAATAAAGGTGGGCGTGGCCGCCGCCAGTTGCATGGTGGCGCCATTGGTGCCCAGTATTCGCAGTAGTTGCTGCGGCTGCTGCTGTTGCAACTGCGGTTGGGGTCGCGTGTTCTGGATGACCAGCGAGGGCGTGGCTGTGAGTTGCGGCGTGGGTGGCCGCAGGATGAGTTGGACGCCTTGCGGCGTGTTCTGCTGCACCAGCACGGGCATCTGGTTGAGCAGCAGCGGCTGCTGGGTCGCGGTAAGGCTTGCAGTGGCACCAGAAGGCAGAAGGATCTGTTGCTGCTGCTGTTGTTGTTGTTGTTGTTGTTGTTGGTGCTGCTGCTGCTGCTGTTGAGTAGATGAGGTGGGTGTGGCAGAGACGTTTATCTGCGCCTGTTGCGGCTGCGGCGATTGCGATATCTGCGGCAT
This sequence comes from Clusia tigrina, assembly GCA_920105625.2. Classification (NCBI taxonomy): domain Eukaryota; kingdom Metazoa; phylum Arthropoda; class Insecta; order Diptera; family Clusiidae; genus Clusia; species Clusia tigrina. Next base: position 209,002,382 of record OV050031.1, read on the forward strand.
TTGCGGCATGTTGCCGCCAGACGCCGCCGAGTTGCCGTTGTTTTTAGTCTTCTGCTGGTGATGGTGGTGGTGATGCTGCTGCTGCTGCTGGGTCGTGTCGCTTGATTGCTGCTGGGGCTTCGGCAGTATCTGCTGTGGTGTTTTTGTGGACTTTGTCGTTGTGTTCGTTGTGGTGTTGCTGTGGCTGCTGTATATGGGCGTGGAGCTCGTTTGAACTGTGGAGGTGCTGCCGATGTATCGTTGTTGCTGTTGCTGGGTAGCGGGTGCTGCTATCAATTGCCCTTGTGGTCCTTGTATGAACTGAAACACTTGCTGCTGCTGTTGCTGGCCCTGCTGCGGCGCATTGCCAGCGATTGTGAACTGTTGCTGCAACATTTGCATCGGTTGCGGCGTCGGCGGTTTGATGGCAGCGGCTGCGATCGTGTTGCTGGGACTGGGTATTGGACTGTCAGCGATGAGGGGACTGCTGCTGTGGTATTGCTGAAACTGTTGCTGCTGGTGGCTCAGCGCAGTGGTGGGCAGCACTGTGGCGGGTGCCTTTTTCGCTTGACCTCTTGGGCTACTAGCCACATTTGCTGTCGCAAACGAACCGGACGTGTTGATTGCTGCTGCATGTGGTTGCCCATAGCCGCCGGCTATACTAGACGATATTGAGGTGGTGGAGATAGCAGCGTTACTACTATATATTTGGTGCTGTTGCTGCGGGAACTGATGCTGCTGCTGATGAGGTTGCTGTTGTTGTTGTTGCTGCTGCTGCTGCTGTTGCTGTGCGGAGCGTTTGTTTCCCTTCTAAAATCAAGAGAAAAGATTGTTAGCTTAGACCGCAGAAACTGAAAGCGGGAGAGAGAGAAGAGAAGCCGCGCTTACCTTATTTAATTGAATATTATTTGAGCCGACTAGCGTGGTGTTGAATTCATTGCCGGTCCCCGTCGTTGTTGCTGCTCCTCCTGGTCCATAGCCGATTCCGGCTCCGGCTGTCACGCCGATAACACTGGTCGCTGCCGCAGGCGACTGCGATGGGCTGGGCTGAAATACGACGGTTCCTGCATTGGGGCTGCCAGTGGTGAACTGATGGATTGATTGTCGTCTGCCAGGCGTCGCCGCCTTGCGCTCCTGCTTGAAACACAAATTGCAAATTACAGTCAAGTATTTGAATGCTTATTGATTATATTGTTAGCTTACTTGATCTTGTGAGGTATTTGTTATGGTATTGCCAGTTACCAAGAGCACATCCTGGGGAAATGGCGACAGTGAGGGTGATGGTTGTAAACGTGGACTAGCTGAGATCGATGGTGATGGACTGGGCGTTAAAAACGGACCCGGAGGAGACAATATTCCTGCAAAACACAAAACAAAAATTTATAAGGTACAATTAAAAATTCATATACAGATTATATTCAAGTCAAAAGGTAAGATTTATAATACAAAGACCGTATCAGGTCCCTTGTGATAGTCTGGTAAAAATCATCAACTTGTAATATCAGAGAATGAGCTTTTTATGTGACCAGTTCTTCGATCCAGAGCAAGAACAAGATATAAAATGCTTTCTATCATCATGATTCCACGGCAATTTCTTGCAGATAAATTTGCTTCCATTTGCATTTAAAAACTAAAATCTAAACACTATAAAAAGTGGTTGGAATCAAACATCCCCCGCTTATTTAATCGTACAACAAAAAAAAAATAAATTAATTAAACGAGATCACCCAGAAAGGTGTTGTTGCGGGAGTGGAATACCAAGAAGTCGACCGAAACTCTGATGGAAGGATCAAGTGAAGGCACATTACTAACACACTACCTACGATTAAATAAGTCACAATAATTCAATACAATTAAAATGGCCAATGCAAATTCGAAGTACTACTTAATTGTTGTTTATTTATTGTTATATTGTTGTTAACTTGCTATTGTTGTGAGTACTTGATTGTTATTTGTGTTTCATTTCATTTCATTAATTCATTCATTCTTTTCAACCACTTCTGACAATTTAATATACACATATTAATTTATTATAAATATATAATTTAATTAATTACTAATTAATTTATTGTTAAATTGTATATTGCCCTAATTTAAGTCAGCTAATGTACTTCAAGAGATCGTTGATCTCACATGTACAATTAATTAAGAGTAAAAATATGCAAAATTTTGTAGCCTACTTTGAGGCTGTTCCATAATTCATGACGGGAATTTCGAGCATACAAGCGTGATCGAAAGCCTCCCCAATGTCTAATAAAACAAAATTTCTTATACTCCGCATTATTGATCACGGAATGATTCGGCAAATCCAGAATTTAATTGTGAATTAATTGATTTATACACAACATTGTTAGCGTGTATTCCGGCACCCAGCGGAGGGGGGCAAACTTTTACTGTCTTTTCAGTGAACGTGTGCGATGTGCGCAGAGAGAGAGAGAGAGGGAAATTAATAGGAGGGACGCCTGTGATTGGTTCAAAGTACCCATTTAACCAGAGCTCAAACTGGAGACGCGTCATTTCGTTACTACAATGCGCGTACATATTGGATGCCCACACATTACATTGTTGCCCACTTCAACTCTAAAGTGGCAAGTGTAGCTAGCAAAGTAAGCCATAAAACGACAACGAACACGATGCAAAGCGTGCAAAACAATTCCAATTTAATTTGAAGTAATTCCAAACGTGACCAAACACAAAATTCGCGCCATTTCGTAGCCTGCGCTCAGTATTCTTTTGTGTTCCCATGTGTGCCACAAGGCGGGTGTGTGTATATGAGTGTGTTTGCGGATGAGTGTGTGCGTATATGTGTGGGTGCACAAATGTGGGGTGTTCACTTAGCTGTTCCCACAAGAGCATCAAGAAATATGTTATGCGAGAGAAAATGCACAGAGAGTGAGAGAATAAGGGATTTGGTTCTATTAAGTAGAAATAGTTGTGTGGATTTAAGTAGTTTCATTGCGCTTGTGAGAGATTTTTGACTTCCTTGTTTGTCCTTTGTGTATGGGTGCTATGTTCTCTTCATCACTGAGTAGGCGGAAGGTAGGTAAATTGTGGTTGTTGTTGTTGTTGTTGCTGCTGTTGAATAGCTCACAATTTTGGCATAAAGCGGGATTTAAAAAAATTTTCGAATACATTTCAAACGAAAACGAAGGGTTGTGATAAGTTAATAATGACGGGGTGGGGGATACACTCAACGCCCAAAGGGCGCCATTTTAAGCAATTTCGTAAATAAAAGGGAACGCGATAAATGTAATTAACTAAATTCAGTTCAGTTTGAGTCCCTATTTGAAATTTCAAAGGCCGCGCGCTGCTTCTTCAGCTCAAAAGGTCTTTTGTACGCTTTGTGGTGCGCGGCGCTTGTGCGAGTACGGCCAAGAGGAGTAGTGCGGAGTATGGGCTCCAGGCCCGACCCAAGGAGGCAGGCGAGGCGGGCCACTTGTGTGTGCTTTTGAGCCTGAACTTGTTGTGGAACTTTTCTACTTATGTATGCGCAACTTTCGAGTGGGATTATTTGTTGTGAAGTGATAAATTATACCCGAGCAATAGAAAAGTGTGAAAATATTTTGTGGCTTAGCTTTGAATGAGGGCCATGACGAGGGCGAGGATGCAAGGGGGCGAACTGAAAGGAGGGAATAATTTTGCTTTTATATGAATTGGCTGAATGTGTGCACTCGTACAGAGGCAGGCAATTGAAATGAAACAATTTGAATGGGTTTTTCTTTTCTGTACCATTCAAAATGGATACAAAATCCCGACATAATTTCCCTATAATGCTTTAGAAAACTATACGTAACTATAAAAATCAATTTTCACCCCATCTGTGTGTAGCATAAAACATTGAGAACATTTATTTAAATTTGCATATGTGCGCACGGACGTAAAACAAATAAGAAACAACCACCGCCAGTGCCACCGTTGTGCGAGTAGGTCGAGTAAGCCAGCAAGCAGAACAATGATATCGCCAAATGGACTCGAACAAAACAGGGCAAGAGTTTGAATAATAAGCGCCTGCTTGCCAACTACAACCACGGTACGCCCAGCGAGGACACGGGGGGAATGCTAAACTAAACTAAATAAAACAACAAAAAATAAAGGGAAGAATAAAAAATTCTCCACAATCATCATCAGCATCAACTGCTGTGAAATTGTCCTGGCAGCGACGACAACGATGAACCAAAAAAACGTACCTTCGTACAACGCACAAACAATGCTATTGCTGCCAGCACAGCAGTTTATGCTGTTGCGGTAATATTGTTGTCGATGCGCCGTGACGTTGCTGGTTAAGCCACGGCGGAGCAGGCGGACGCAGTCACAGTGAGAGCTACGGCTCTACAGCTACACCAACGCATCCTACATTACCCCTACCAAGAATATTTATTCATCTACCACTGCCACTCCTACTCCTAAGCTGCCCCTATAAGCATTAACAGCATCAGCAGAGCACCGCACCACCAGCAGCATCAGCAGAAGCAAGATTATGCCATTTATTTTCGCAAACAACATTTGCCATGCTGAACGAATTCACACACTGACACTCGCACTCACTCATACATGCCTGAACTCAATGTACAACACACAACACAAACCCATTTACATACATACACAGCTACAAACAAAAGAAACGGCAACGAAATGTGTATCATAGTTAGTTGAAAAGGAGGCACCACAAAAGCTGCTGCTGCTGCTGCTGATGCCATTGCTATTGCTCCAGGAAACAAACGTGTAGAGGTAGGGTACGTAATGTACAAGAACGCGCGCGCACCAACTCTCTGCAATGCCAGAGCCAACAACAACACCAACAACAACAGTAATAATATTAACAATAACAACAAGAACACAAAATACACAGTCGCTATTTTGAATTTTAACGAAAGTTACGCGAGCGAATCCTATTACGACGAAACTTCGTTTATACGCCATGGGATCGTTAGTTGCTTGTTATTGTAAATGTTATTGTTGTTGTAGTTGTTGTAAATGTTGTTGTTATTCTTGTTGGTACGCTTAGCTAAGCTGTCAAAGTCAGAGAAACATTGTCGTTTCGGAGATGTGTGTGCAGAAGTTGTGATACGCCATGGCAATATGGATATGGCAGCAGCAACAAAGCAAAGGTAAGAGCGATGATTCAAGCAGATAGAAATCGCATCCCACAAGCAACAACAACAACAACAACAACAACAACACCAATAACATCAGCAGCAGGAGCATCATCATCAGCAACGAACGAACAATCAACCATAAGCAAAACAAAAGCGGAGCAGGGAGTGAGCTGCTTCGGCTGCTTTGGCTGTTTTGGTTGATGCCGTTGTTGTAATAAGCCTGAAATGGAAGGCGGCAGCAGCCGCATGGCAGCAGCAAGGCAAAAAGGCAGCCAGGCGGCGGCAGCCAAGCAGCCTTTTGATGAGCTGAGCAGCGAAATTAAATTAAACTCGTGTGTATACTGGCAATTGTTGGGAAACTGAAATAATATGAAAACAAAAAAAGGAAAATCAAAAAGCAACAAAAAAAAAATATTTTAAATTTAAATAATTCCAATTACGAGTAAATAAAAATTTTTAGATTTGGCGCTGCAACTTTCGAGTTTTTGTATGACTGCGGTCGGACGCTGAGGCGGATCAGTCGCAGAGGGAGTGAGGAGTGAGCGGATGAGTGCAGCGAGTGAATTCGTCGCGCTGGGGGCCACACATTTTCAGCACTTCTTACTTTCAACTGTACACAAAATGGCAAACAAAAAACGAAATAAATAAAAAATAAACAGCAAGCGAGCAACATTATTGTCAGCTAAAGAAACACTGTGTATCCTTGTAGCCACAATACACCGTGTCGGTCTATTCCTGCCACTCTGCGCGTTGTTGCTGTTGCGGCTGTTCATATGCTGCCTGCCGCCTGCATTAAGCAAAACATGGCAAAAATGCACGATTATTATTGAAGGAGGAGCACAAAAAATGGCAGCATAAGTTGCAAAGTTTTTCTTTTATAGTTCATTGTTTGGTTGTTTGTTGCTTGGATGGCTCGTTGGTTTGGTTGGTTGGTTGGCCTTTGCTACGCTAATAGGAGCGAGACTGAAGCTGGTGGCTACTAGAGGAAGGCTGTGTGGCGGCAACCGCGTCGCGTCGAGCCGACATCATCATCATCATCATATCAGTTGGCCGCCGCTTATTTAGCCGAGATTGAGGAGTTTAGCTGTGCGCATTCGTTATTGTCACATTGTTACAATATCACCACGGCGCACAGCCGTGAATGTGGCTGCTGTGGCAACTGCTCCTGTGCGAAGAGGAGCTTAAGTAGACAGACATACCAACCCGTAAATGCATACATATGTATGTATGCATCGGTGTGTGTAGGTATGAACGTATACAGATGGTGTTATGGAGATATGCTCGCTCCTATGCTGTGTTGTGTTGTTGTTGTTGTAAGCTGTGCAAAATCGTTTTTAAGGATAAAAATATTTTTTCCCTTCGTATGTTAAACAACAAACAATACAATAAAACAAACAAAAAATAAGGAAAAAATCCCAAAGTACTCGAAGCATAAAATAAAAATACATAAATAAATAAAGTAAAATAAAAGTAACAAAACGCACGTTGCAAATGTGGATTAAAAATAAAAACGCAAAAAGGAAGCACTCAGCAACAGCAAAGAGGGAGGTGGAGTGGGAGGGGAAGCAGCGCAAAAATCAATAAGTGTAGGCATGTGTAATGAGAGAGTAGGATACACTTGAGGGATTCTAAGAAGTGCGCAATTTAGATGCTGCGTTGATGTGCTTCGCTATTCTCGCTGGTTTTCTTTTTCGTTGTTTTCATTGTTGTTGTTGTTGTTTTAACTTTGCCTAAACGAGTGTGTATGCTGCAGAAAGATTTTCCGTGTTGGCTGCCTGAGAAGCGAATTTTTGGCTCGTAGCCAGTGTTGCCCCAAGTTTCATGATTTATGACACCATGAATTGGTGGGTTTTATACGGACTGAACTTTGCGCCCGTGACCATTACACCACAAATGGCAACGCGGCGTGTGTTGAAAAGAAAACCTTTCTAATTGTGAACGTGGTTAGAAAAAAAAGCGACAAGAGTAAAGAGAAATACGCTTATTCAGCATATTTAAATAGGCAACTTAGGTTTGCGCCCGTTGGCATTTAGGTTAGAAATGACCGTGGAATAAGACCTGTGGTTGAATCATATCATCCGGTATGGAATTACAGCAGCTCGCACTGCGTATAAAAATTTTCTTTTGGTGGCAAATATTGTTTTGGTATTATACTAGGAGTGGAAATAAAAATGATTATGTAAGAGACAAGGATAACCTTGTTTTGCCAACATGCGTTGTGGTAATTAGAAAAAGCTGGTTTTGAAGTGGATTCACTCTATTATTAAAATTATTATTTTTATTATTACTTAAGAAATAATAACTTAATTATGATTTTACAATGAGAGGGGAGTACTAGCTGCTAGGACCTTGTGCTTGCTTATACCAATTAAAGCTTATCTAAAATATTTGTTTGATGACAAAAATTGTAAAATTTGCAAATGGTAGCGGAATTCACCAATTTCACAGGATTTGAGGATTCACTCTATATATTTTATATATATTTAAGGGAAGCTTTGCAGATTAAGAGATATTGGTTTACGAGTATATTTTGGATTCGAACACTGATTGGCAGTTAATTGGGAACAATACAAATTTAATAATCAAAGTATCCTCAGAGCTGCTCTTTGAAATTTGCATTTTTTGAAGCATACTTTTAAGCATATTATTTAAAGACTTCGGATGTTCTGCGGAATTGTTGAGGCGAAATAGCACCTTCAATGGGATGTATCCATGATTTTTAAGATTACCCATCAAATTTACAACAACATAAAAACAAACAAATGTGGATTTGGTGAAATTCAAACTGCAGTATTTACAAGTCGAATAACTGAAAAAAGAGTGGTGATAATTCCCTAGTTCAGAGTATTGCTAAAACGAAATTGTCTTCTGGCCATTCATACTGAAATAAGATTAAACGATAACATGTTATTAAAAAGTTTTTATTAAAAGGTCATAAACAGCGCTACATAAAGAACATGAGATTATTAACATGAACATCCGTTTGGAGGTGAGGACATTGTTTGTCATTTACTGCAAAAGTTTGTTTCTGAATATCTTGTGCAGAAGTTATTATCTGCCTTACTCATAATCTGTGAAGTAATCCAGAGCCAATATTTTGGAGCTATCCAATGTAATACCATTAAGATCATAATGCACAATGCAAAGTTTACCAAGTGTTTTTTAATCTAGATGAGATTATAAATATAAGTAAGTAAGGTATACGGCGAAAACTTGCCTCGCTAATTGATACTTGCGGTTCCTTAATTCTAGTGGAGTTCTACTATAATTCAAAGCTGTGTATTAGGTAGTTGATAGGCAAGGGCTTTAAGTTTAATTGTTAATAGTACCAATATTTTATACCTTGACGTTTATTTATTAGTATTAAAAAAAAGTTATTCAGTATCAAAAAGTGAATTATTCACAGATGATTTGTTTTAAACCACTGAACACACTAAAATCAGAGAAATCGGAGAGATAGTCTGTCTAGCAATGGGAACATTTGCCTGAAATGTGTTGCAATATTGCTTGGGGACTTATTTTTAAGTTATATATCTTTCATAGGCGTGTCTATGACTGAGAATTAACTTCCTTATTTGACTGAGAAGTTCGCTTATTTCATTTGTGTCAACATTTTAGACTAAAATGATGCAAATACACTAATTGTGGATATATAATAGCCCAATATCAGACTGACAATAATACAAAATAAATACAAGAAAAAAATAAATACAAAAAAAAACAATTTCCGTTAATCTCTCCTCCCGCGGGGAATACTCCATCATGTCTCCATGCATATACCCTGCAAACGAAAGCACAAGAAAGTAAGAGTTGGTGATGAGTCAATGCGAGTTGGCCTCAAAGAAATTTATACATTTTTCTTTGGTTTACTTGTTCAGCAATTCCAACAGCTCAAAGTTTAGTAAACCACATCGAAAAACCGGAAAAGAGAAAGCCTCATATTAATAAAACAACAACAATGAGAATATGCTGTAAAACACAAGATTGAATACAGTGCGGAAACATCGCAGAGAGGGTGTAATTGCAGATAAGTCATGATAAATAAATGACAGAAATATATTTACCAATATGTTAAACGAGAGATTGTAGAAAAACCGTATAAAAAATTCGGAAGATAACCTTTCAAACGCTGATGTAACCGCCCCCATTCCACCCAGCAACAGTTTGTGGAAAGGTTTTCAAAAGAAAGCCTTATTTTTATTGATGCATGCATATTTTAAGCATCTTAATGTCATGACGTCAGAGGGCATATCCATATTTTGAAGGCCAAATTGGCAAATAGTTTTTTAACACATTATTTGAAGGGGGTTGAAGTTTTTGAACACATTATTTGAAGGGGGTTGAAGCTTTTGAACACATTATTTGAAGGGAGTTTTATATGGGTCCACCTAACTATCCAGTTGAATCTTCGAGGACTCGTAAATGGGGATGTATTCTTAACAAACATGACTTTCATATAATGTTCTATGAGAGAAAAGGTGGTTTTAAAATTCTATAGTTACATTATAAAATGTATATTAAATTGAATAAGAAAATTTATATTAAATTTAATAAGAAAACTAATATTAAATTTAATAAGAAAACTAATATTAAATTTAATAAAAATATTTATATTAAATTTAATTAGCAACTTTTTATTTGAAACTTTTTAAGAAAATTCATATTTAAATTGAATGAGAAAATTTATATTAAATTTATTAAGAAAATTTATATTAAATTCAATTACAAAATTTGTATTAAATTTATTAAGAAAATTCATATTAAATTTATTAAGAAAATGTATATTAAATTCAATTAATCAAAATCCAAATTTTTTTTAAATTTAATGAATAAAATTGATATTAAATTTAGTAAGAAAATTTATATTAAATTTATTAAGAAAATTCCTATTAAATTTAATTAGATAATTTATGTAAAATTTAACAAATAAATTTATGTTAAATTTAGTTACAAAATTTTTATTAAATTATTTAAGAAAATTGATATTTAATTTAATTAGAAAATTTTTATTAAATTTATTAAGAAAATTGATATTAAATTTAATTAAGAAATTTATATTAAATTCGGTAAGAAAATTTATATTAAATTTTATGATAAAATGTATATTAAATATTCGATTGGTAGTGAGCGTAACTTTTTGTGATTCTCGTACTCAAATAAGTAAATTCAGGGCACATAAACTATATATAGTCCGAACTATGAATGTATCGGCGGATAAGGTTTAGTGGTTGGCTGTAGTTACATTTTTAGGCTTTAAAACTTTAGAAAATCGTCAACTTATGATTTGTTGTAACCTAATTAAGTTGAAAATTGCATGCGCTTGGAAGTATGCTTCTTTTTTCCTTATGGTGCCTTGAATGAACTCTTCAGGCATGATAACAATAACAAAAATTGTGCTGAAATTCTACTGATTTCCATATTCTACTGCCTTCCATATTGATCAAAAGACTTCCAATTGGCTCTTTTTATTTTTCAATAGTCTCTGAAGACTAGGAATAAGAATGCAAAGTTTCTACTGAACAATTAATACCAAAAGTAAGTACACAAAAATTGTTAACAAACAAAATAAACACTCGAAATTTTGTGAATTCGTGACTATCATATTTTCTTAATTGAACAACAAATGTCCATCACCTTTCACGCTTAGTCCCCATTTGCGGACGCTTAACCCAAAGAGCACAATTACAAAACACTCTTCCTACGTATACATGCAAAAATGTAGCATGTTGTTGGCACACTTCCCGCGATGGAACCAATTCGGGGGCACTGGTGCTGTTCGGTTGCAGCAATAGACTCAACATCTACAAAGCAGCGTTTATGAAACGTTTTGTCGAATTCAATTGACGACACATAAGGGAGCCAACAATTTGGCTAATAGGAAATGCCATAATTGCAAACATTTTAGCGCTTTATTTGCACAAACAAACAAACAAAGTAAGAGCAACAACAACAACAACAACCAAAACAAAGGCGAGCAAAGAGAAAGGACTGCCGGTCTTTGGTGTTGATTCGGCGGCCACGGTCTTCTTTTGTTGCAATTAAATTGCAACAATTCAAAGAAACAAAAACGGGGAAAACAACAAACAAAGAAACATGGAAATGCAATGGAAAATTCAAAAGCAGCAGTAGCAGCACTCAATGGTCAGGGTAACAGCAACAACAAAAGCAACAACACCAACCACAACACCAGTAGCAGCAGCAGAAACACTTCAGTCAAATAAACTCATGTCTCAAGTGTTGTTGAAATGAGTTTTTGTGTATTTATGCAACTGCTTCCCTGCCACTCTACAGGACACCACTCACCCAACCAGGCAATGGTGTACTATGAGCTGAATTACATATTGAATTTGTGCCATAGTCTCCGTAACTCTCTTTGCTGACACAACAAACAAACGAAAATTAAACAACAAGAAAAGTAAAAATAAATACAAAATTGGCACAAGACGAGCGGGAGCCGGCACAGTGTAGGAGGCCACTTTCCGCGTGACTCTTTACTTCGGTTTGTTTATGCAAAACTCAGTCGCGTTTCTTGTTGTAACAACAATTGCAGAGCATCAAGCAATTCAAAGGAAAACGCTTGCATGCTCAACACAAAATGCAAATAATTCCGCGCACATTGTGGCGTTTTAATTGAAAGTGGCAAAAGCGACTGACTGCCGGCATACCATGAGGACGGGAAGCGCCCAGCACAAGTAACCCAGCAAAACCGCAAACAGTGAATGTGAGCGCACACGTTTGTAAGCATTAAACAAACAATTGTAATATTTCTGTTTGTTTATTTGTTTATATATCGGGATCGAGCACCAGTAGTACACCCCAAATGTACTCGTATTATTATTCCAAACCATTTTGCCATATCTGCCGACATGACTTTTTTCTTTTTGGTTTTTTGGTGTATTTCGGTTTTTTCCAAAAATTCCAAATTCAATTTCAAAGTTTGTTTATTTGTTTTGTTAATGAGCGCAGTAATCGAACGGGGCGGGCGCTGCGTCCATAGCCGAGCGATTGAGTGACTGAGCGGGTAAGTGAGTGAGTGTCTCGGTGTGCGTGTGCGTTTGTGTGCCGAAAGCAAATCAGAGTTAGTGGAGAGGTAAGCGTTAATTATCATATGATAAAAATTATTTGTAGGTTACATTTTCACCATCACCACGCCACTCGGCGCCAAACCACACCATACAACAGCATACCTTCAAACCACCGCCACACAAACTAATTCCCCACTCAGCAACAACAACAATACGAAAAACAACAACAACAACTCATTTCGCTCATTCCCGTTTTGTTTATAAAAGTGGTATTTGTGTATTTAAAACAGTTTGGTGGCTGCCACTGTTGTTGTTGTTGTTGTTGTTGCTTTTGCTGTTGGGGGTAACACGATAATATCGCACTGCATAAATTTGAAATTCAGACTGCGTACGTAAGCATGTGCGTGTGTGCGTTGTATAAAAGAGAAATAAAGCTACCAAAAGTAGGTTGGCCACGTCAGTCAGTATCCAGTTTTCTTTGTTTTGTCTTTTGTTGACTAGGAAGTTGAATTTATTCGCCTAGAATAATCATGGCATTAGTGAAATGGTGGCCAAATATTGGCACGCCACTGATGATCAAATAGGGAGGAAAGAGACAATGACAAGAAAATCCTCCAAGCGTTTATTATTAGAGAAACCCATTTAAATTTCATAGATTCGCTGTTCAAACATATTCATTAATAATAATAATAATAATAATAATAATAATAATAATAATAATAATAATAATAATATTAATATTAATATTAATAATAATAATAATAAATACAAACATTTTTAATTAATTTAAATGAAGTTTTCAGCGTGAATAATGAATTATTATTATTATACCTTGCACCATAATTAATTATGTCTGCCAGGGGTTGGGTGGAATGAGTGCTAGCACCTGAGGCTTTCGTCTCGAAGATAGAAAGATTTAGAAATAAGCATTTCGAGACTATACCTGAGGCAGACTCGCGACCCTCGAGTGTTAAGAATAATGAATTACTTTACTGCTTGTGACGAAAATGCACAAACACGCAAAGTATATGTTGGGCATGGCAGGACACGTCATCATTTGCATAACAAATTCATTGTTATTTATTTACTTAGCATGCTCCTATATTGGAAATCCGCATAAAAGAAGAATAAATCATATTATTTCACCATTATCCTACGCAAAAATGTGCCAGAACTAGAAGGCTTTAATAATCCAAAAATAACAGTGGAAGGCCACGTTGGTAAAATGTTGGATGTCATAAAGTTGGAGGTAAAAAAGGGTGAGTTTTGATGCAGTCATGAAGTTTGGAATAGTATTGTCAATAAAGCCAGAGCCCAGTTGAAGCTCCCAAGGTTAATGATTAAGAATCATATTCACTAGAAGTACAATTCATATATAAAACTATATAAAAGTTCTTATTTTGTGGAATAAATATTCACTAGAAGTAGACTTCTTATATAAAACTATGTAAAAGCACTATTGAATATTTGCAATAAACCATTAGATTCGATTTATTTAGAGGTGTTATATACCGGGAACCTGAAAAATCTGTTGTGATCCTCTTCTTTCCAATAAACCATACGTATGGTATATACGGGATTTACTCGAATTAATTGTTTTTTATTAGTTATATTAATGTGTAAATTACTTTCAAGAAGATAAAACAACAATTTTTGTTTCCTCCTTATCCAATACTCCGTGGATTCAAAGCACTGATTAATGAAAACCATTAAGAATGTTTTAACGCAACTTATAATGCCACCGTTTCTAGATTTTGTATCGAATAATTCTCAATTTTCGTATGAAACTAAACGCAACTAACTACAGGTTAATATCCGTCTGAAACTTACACACAACTGAGCGTATTTTTTCATTTTACTGAACCACAACTTCGGACCACCTCTGATAATGACTTACAAACACAGAACAGAACAAAAAGTGAACATAACGTTTATTATTTTTAATAATCCATTTTGATTACGAAAATTGCTAATAAGACGCACAAAACTTAGTCAATTTGTTTTGACAATTGCGTCAATACAGTTGCCAACTTGGTATTATTCGTTATGATAATAAAATTGACAAACATTGAAATTCATGTTCTCTTTATTTATATTTTTTTAGTTGGTTAATGGAGGGTTTGTGAAAAAAACAATACGTAATTCCACACCCGAAACTGTACTTTAGAGAAAACACTTGTTGTGTACCGAATATAATTGTTTCAAATTAAAACAATTGCGAACGAAGTGGCACGTGTACTGAGCAGAATAAAACAATAAATAATTAGATATGTTCACTTCGTTCAAGGCGACTTACTATTCAGAGCGAAAGACTTGGCGATATGAATGCAGACAATTTTAGATATAGTGAAAAGAATAATATTAAAGATGTGGTGCGATTTAATAATAGACAAATATATAAAAAAAAGTTTTAAGTAACAGCTAAGAAATCAACGAAATACTTTCATAAAAAAGAGATTCACAGCTGTTCAATGAATGTCTCTAAACAGAACCCCCTCGAAGCGAAAAACTATCTCATAAACTGTCAGAAATGAAATATTAAAATAGTAATTAAAATATTAATTTTAATTAAAATATTAATTATTAATTAATTGCAGCACATAATCAACTATTTACAAGGTAGAAAGAAATAATAAAGAAGTAATAAATTAAATTTGGCAGTAAACTCGGTGGTTCTTGGGTTCGTAGCGTACTCGGGCACGGTCTCAAAATGCTCTTTCTAAATATCGAAAACCTTAGTTGCTGGTACTCATTCCCCAACCCCTTGTATATATAATTAACTATGATAATAATAATAATAATGAATTTGTAAATAATAATAACAAATTTGTAAATTGTGATAATAACAATAATAAATTTAATAATAAAAAATTTTTAAATTATGATAATAATAATAACAAATTTAATAATAATAATAATAAATTTGTAAATTATGATAATAATAATAATAAATTTAAGAATAATAATAAATTTGTAAATTATGATAATAATAATAAATTTGTAAATTATGATAATAATAATAATAAAATTTGGAAATCTCTAAATTACCCTATTTCTTACAATCTTCAAAATAAACATGGTCGTGGAGTTAACTTCTTCGACAGAGCGCCTTCCAACACAAACACAGCATTCGTCTGGAAGTTAATGGCCAACGAGCATTTATTATAAAGAGTGTACAGTTCGTTGTTTACGAACTCAAAACTCGTTAGTTTCGGCGCTTAGTTAGTTAGTGAGGTAACAATTGATAATAACGAGTGTACAGGTCGGTGTTTAATGCGGTACGTCATGATCATACTCATTCGTGTACGTGTTGAATGATGCTCAGCCACAGAAACGAGTGATCAAAATACTAAATCAAGTAATTTTTTGCATAATCGTCATTGAGTGAGGTCGTCATGTCGCTGTCGGATAATGAAGTTTGTGTGCGCTGGCGCTCGTACTGTGCAAGGAAAAATGCGTAAAGAAAAAGAAAAACCGATTTTCGATGAAAGAATGGCACAAAAAAAGAGTACAATACCATTCAAGGAACTCCAGCGGAAACGCATTTTCATTATTTTTCATCCGCACACATTCATTTCAACACTGGCAGTCAAATTCAAATGAGAAAAATTTACATGTAAATTGCCCACAAACGACAATCATCCATACAACATAATCAAAGTCATAATAGAATTTCCTCTCAAAATCAAAATTTGATTTTCGACGTTCAATCAGTGATCACAGCGAAATCTGTCTGTGTGACACATTCATGCACGTTTTTTCTCTTTTTCAGTCATACTCTTACATATGAGTATGATCATGACGTATCGTCTATGGGCTGCTTAAGAGTTGTCACTCGTTAGTTTTGACGGGGCTTCTATGGCGTAACATTTTATCATGACCAGCGTGTAAACAAACCGCCAGAGAAATCAAGCAAAGCTGGATTAATTTTTCTCGTATCTCTCCCCACCTCCCACTGCCCAATGCAATGTGTTAAAATTCATATAAAATATTCTTTATTAACAATGGCGAACATTGAATACAGCGATTGAGTAGCTGATTAAGTAAGCAGTCCAAAACATATCAAATAACAGAGCGGATTAAGATATAAATATACCAAACAAAAATATACCGACGCTATGGAATCTTTCATAATCGAAACTTGTTTATGATTTTATGAAGGACAACAATGTTGACACAGAAATTATATGTAAACACTCCGATTGGAATGTTATTAACTTGCGAATAGAATTTGATTAACTTGCGAATAGAATTTTATAACCTGCCTCAAAAATATTTCCAAATTATCACTCAAGCGTGCGTATGCGCCATATTTACGAAATCATAATAAATTACTCATACGCCAGGGGATCTGGCAGAAGTCGGTTGGTGGGTTCGTTTTATTATTTTTAGAAAAATTCTTCTTACTCGTAAATCTGTAGTATAAAACTCCGTAATGATTTGAAAAAGTTGGATTCGCTGGCTTAGTAATTACTGTAAAGATGTGGTGTTATTCTACCGGATATGCTATAATCGATGTAAAACGGGAATGCAATAAGCCAGTAATAAAATGAAGCATTAAAAATGAGCTCCGAAGAATAGAATACACCAGTAATGTACCTCAAATTATTGTAGAGTCGAGATATATGTGAATAAAACTATATAAACAGTGATTCCTGAAGTAGTGCCATCGAAATTTCATGTTGAATGGCGGTACTGCGGATATCAGATCATGTGTGGGTCGAGGATAATAACAGATAAGAGACTTCAGTGATAGCCAGGCTGCATTGAAGAACCTGAAAACCCCGTTAACCACTCAACTCACATGGCGGTGATAGGCGTGTCCAAACCGAGTGTCTTGTCTGTTGGAAAAACAGGACGGTACAGAGCATTTTCTCTGTGTTTGATCTGCCTTTGCCAAAATAAGGAGACGTTTATAAGGGTCACATATATTGGAAATGGACAATGTGAATTTCTTATCCCTGAACAGACTTTTGAGATTCATAAAAGTATCAAAGGAGCTGGAAAAGGTGTAGGTTAGGTAGGAGTGGCTACTACTTCCAGGTTTACAGTACAATGGGCATTACTTGCCCGAGTGCTTGAAGACCTCTTTCTACGGCGATTCTCTGATCTAATCCTTCTATTTATATATCTATCTAAGACAGTATGCGTCATTTGTGTGCCTCGGAATTTTCGACTATCGTAATACTCGTATCAGCAGCTTCATAGTTAAAGCACAATATCATATATATCTATACCCACAATATCATATATATCTGTAACCCTCCATATTACATGATTCAGTTTTTGTTTTCGGATCACAGCACTGGCTTCAGCCCGCTTAAACCATTGAGACAAAGGGAACCTTAAAGTCCTTCCTTAGAATTGCTTAGGATTATGAAAACAAAGGTAATTACTACTTACATCAGAAGCGGCCTCCTCTCTGCTTATAACCTATTTTCGATATGAAGTTGAAGGATTCATCTTTGTACAAAATAAATCTATATTGAAAGGTTGGATGGAAATTATTACAAAATGGCATCAAAAACAAAATCAAAAACCTCCATTTGAAGATTCCATCCAACAAAATAAAAACTTAATTATAACTCAACAAAACAATGTGAAATTAGTCAAAAGTACTGAATGAAAAAATTAAAGTTTCAAATAATTGTTCCATTTTTATTGTGCAAGGCGGAACGCTCGCATCACACAACGCATTAAGAATAAATTAGTAACATCAATTATTGAGGATGCCTTTCCCTCTCATCTGCTTGAACATCAGTTGGAATAGTTGCGCATATTCGAGCGTTTTTGGGAGTGTGCAGCGGCATAAACCGCGGGGTGCTTTCCTAATCAAAATATGCAGACTTTAAAAATCGATAACTGTGGATTCAACTTGACAATTTTTTCATATATTATCAAATTTCAAAAAAAACACACACACTTTAAAAACAAAGAAACCTTCAATCTTCCCCTGAGTAATTGAAGGCTAATATAAAGCATAAAACCGTGCAGCAGTGCCAAGAACGATTGGGCGCAGAGAGCCTCGGAAGATGGACAGCAAAAGAGTAATTCCCGATATAGATAGATGGATAAAATGAATATCGAGAAACATGAATGCAGGTTACTGTCTGGGCACGGTTACTTCTGCAAGTATCTACACCGGATGGGAAAAATACAAGGTCCTGAGTACATAAATGGCGTTATCAATGCGTATCCTTAAATGCACAAGGTGGCAAACAGAGCGCACCATTCTAAAAATTGAATATAGAAATTGGCAGAACCGAAAACATTGTCGAGGTCACACATGCAAAGCATCAAAGAGAGCTGAGACCAAGTAGCGAAATATGTGGAAAATGTGCTCCAGAGGAAAAATGCGGGACCTGGAAACAGGATTAATGTTGATATACCAATTGGGACGAAGTGAGAATCTCCACCTTGAAGGATATATGTAAAGTGTTCCAGGGTGGAGAGATGTTCTCAGTGAGGGAGGGGGATATTTTAGTGAGTGCAATCCTCACATACCAAATCTGTGATGACAGCTTTGATGATGAGGCATTTGTTTATTATATTAGTGAAAGTTATTATTATTATTATATTGGTGAAAATTATTATTATTATATTAGTGAAACTTATTATTATTATTATATTAGTGAAACTTATTATTATTATTATATTGGTGAAAGTTATTATTATTATACTAGTAATAATATTATACCCGTTTCATTTGTTTTTTTTTATTTAACTAATTATAATTGATTAATATTAATCATGTGTGCTTGGGGTTTATGTTTTCTAGTACTAAGGATCTAAGGCTCTGGACTGGGAGAACAAAATATTTATTAGAAGGAAACATTTTGAAATAGGATATTCTCCAACGCAAGACTCTAATAAGAATGCTGGCCAACAAAATTAATTGAATTATAAATTAAATTCGAAAGTCATCGCAATTTTCAGACTTTGGCGGGAAAAGTATTTAGAGGCAAAACTCACTGCCTCTTAGATACTCGTATATATTTCATACTTAAATCCAGGGCGCGAGTTATATGGCCCTTCAATCTGAGGAAGTTATAGGCTAGCATTGATTCTAGTACTACCATCTACAACATACTGGGTGGGTCTTAGTAAAACTACAAGAAATTCTTAACTCGATTGATACAAACATCCCACACGTGTTTCTTGTACAAGGTTAAAACTTTCTCCCACACACACATGCAAATATTTATTAGAGAGATTCCTTTCTCCCTCCCACATAACAAAATTTGTGCCAATTAATGCAAATATTCATTAGAGATCAAATTCTATTTTTGGCACACGTTAAGAGCACACCTAAACAACAGCACGAAGTTCATTCACGGCAAAGTTCACAGCTAATTGTCACTGACATTGTTGCCAGGCAATATCTCTTGGTTGCACTCAACCAATAATTATTAAGTGGATAATAAACAAAGTTAAGTAGACAATTGATGGAATTGATACGTTGAAATTGATACCAGGGCAGCCGGGCAGTCAGAAGGACTGCTGCAAAGGTGTAGCAGCAGTTTTAACGGCACACAGGAACCTCCTAAGCGAAAGGTCAGGCAAAGCAAAGGCAATGAAAACGAATACAAACAGACAATTATGGGAAATATGTGGCTGTGCCGGTGCCGGTGTGGGAATGGGAAGATGTGCATGAGGAGCAGCACTAAAGGTAACTGGCACGGACAGTAATAATGTAATTAGGCAAACAAGTTGCTTTGCCTTGGAATTTTTTGTGTTTTTAAAATAGTTAACCTGACAATGGGAGCAATGATAACTCTCTGTGACAGTAAATTATAATTGTAACTAAACATATTAATATAAGGACCTGTGATTTCTCTGTTCACCGCTCTAGGCCAAAATAAAGGCACATTGGGTGAATGCCGCAAGGTTGCCACCTGCCTCAATGCTCTCAGACGACGAATCGTACATAAATGCAAATTGACAAATTAACAACAAAACTTTGTGCAATTAAATATAAACACAAGACACCGCTGAACCGTCGCGACACTAATGAAGTGAAATCGGACGTGAAAAGTGATAAAATCTGCACAAATATGAAAATGGCAGCCGGCCCGCTGGCCAACTGTCACTTTGATATGCAAACAGCTAAAATCGAATTATGCACACTTACGAGAGTTAACTCGAAAATCAAAAGTGGTACTGGTGTAGCGCACATAAAGTGTCATGTCATTAACACGGGGTCCACCACATTGCGCACGGCATGGGCACCACAGTCGACTAACTGACTGAGTGAGTGAGTGAGTGAGCGAGTGCATTGCTCACTGCTGAGCAACCCACTAACCGACCGACCGAACGTGCCGCATTTTTATACAGCATGTTTAATTTATCGATGGCGCTTGCTTGCTTGCTAGCTGGCTGGCTGGCTGCCTGGTTGGTTCGTTAGTTGCCTGGTTGGTTCGTTAGTTGGTTGGGTTACGATAAGTGCGAGGCTTGCGAGTTTGAGCATATGTGTTCGAGGACAACCATCACACACAACACACACACTCATACGCGAAGAGTCGCACGCAATTGTCACTTGTCATGTGGTTTGGGTACGGTTCACTTGAGTTGGACAGCGACGATGGCGTGCGTTTTACTAGGCCATTATCGGCGGTAAAGGCGAGAATTCATCATACTCGTAAATGCACAGACGTAAAGTGCAAAAACTTGCACACACAAATTACGATAGACGCACACTTGCATGCATGCATACATACCCCCGAGCTCTGTGAGAGGCAAAAGGCATACAAGTATTTATAAAGATGCAAAAATGAAATACCAAACAAAATATTTATGAGCGCGCACAACGCCGTGTCGCATGCAGTGAGCAGTAATGCGGGGGTGGTGGGGAAAATCGAAACTAAACAACAAGACCAACAACAACAATAGACTCAAGTAGGCAATAGCAACAACAACAACAACCTTAGTAGTAGTAATAGCATAATACAAAAGCTGGCAAATAGCATCAGAATCGGGAAAAACCGAATCAACACACAGAATCACCATCAACAAGCAGAAGAACACCAGCAACAACACAGCACCAACAATAATAGCCAAACCAAGGTGCAGAAGAACACAACACCGACTACAACGCTGATAAAGATGATGATGAAGAAGATGACGATGATTATGACGACGATGATGACGATAATAATGACTGCCTGCGAGCAACGACAAAGAGTCACATACGAAAAACGATAGAAAACAAACATGGCCAACTACACAACGGCAACAGAAACAGCAACAGCAACAACAACACCACCACCAACACCAACAACAACAACAGCAACAACGACAACAAAAATGTATCTACATCTTATTTGCTTTTTTATGCCACATTTTATCGTGGAAGCCACTATTCTCTGTTGATGTATCTGAGAAGAAGAAAAATTCGTGTGTGTTACTCACTAAAAAATTGTGGAAAAATGTTGAAAATTTTTCTAATCCTCTAAATTCACTTTACACAATTTTTTTCTTTTATCAATGATTTGCTTTTGCACTTTCCACTTATTTGCATTAATTTCTTGTATGCATTCCATTTGTATTTTTCAATTTTTTTTTTTTTTAACAATTATGTGTATTAAATTTTTTATTAAATTATTTTATTTGATTTTTTTTGTTCTGTAATCATCAATTCCAAACAAACAGAAATTTTCGAAAACTGCACTTAAATTCTTTTCATATGCCCGCACGTGCATGTGTGCGTTTGTATAACAATTTTAATTATAATTTTGTGATTTAATCGTAGACACTTTTTGCATTGGAATATTTATATGCGTGTGTGTACTATATTTCGCATAAAATTTATTACACGCGAGACAAATAGATTTTTGCTGCCATTCATTGCACCCCGGCACGTAATACTAGTCGTGCTAACCACACAAAAAATTCCATATCCCGTCGTCATCGTTGCTGTTAACGTCGTCGTAGTCGTCGTCGTCGTCGTCGTCGTTGTTGCCATCATCGGTCGGGCGGTCGGTGTATGTATGTGTAGATTGGTACCAAACACAGAGGCACACACAAAAATGAAGGAAGCGTAGACGTGTGGTGCACCATACACGTAAAATCACTTAGCCCAGAGAGCAACAGCAGCTCGGAGCTAGTAGCGCGCGCGTATAACAGTTGGAGTTGCCACATTTCCGTATTATATCAAGAGAAAATTACAATTTATTAAATAAACTATTAGATTGTAATAATTGTAAAATAAGTTGTTGTGTCAAAAAAAAAGTTGTGCAAAAAATGTAAAAAAAACAAAAAAGTAAAATAAAAATGGCCGTAAGATAGTTTTAATAAATATTCCTATTTTAATACATAATAAGTATCAATCAATTAGGATTATTAACACTTTTACGCACCTTCTACCATAATTATTTACATATACCCGCAAGGCATTGGGAGATTGAGCAGCTAAAGACTTCGATAGATACGAAGAGAAAAATTATTAGAATGAAGCAATTTTGAGACAATATCGGGGCCAATTAGGATTAGCATTTCACCAAAGCGGAGATAATTATAATTTTTTTCAGACCGGCCCCCGTGCGTTCTAGTGATAAGCATGCTAGACTCACACTCGGGGGTTGTGGGTTAGACTCCTACCCTGGGCATGGTCTGAAAAATGCTTCTTTCTAAATCTTTTTCTCTTCGAGTCGAAGGTCTTAGTTTCTAGTACTCATTCCTCCCACCTCTTGCATACAAAGTAATTAATTATGGCGCAAAGTATACTAATAATTTGTTAATAATAATGTTTTGTCGCTATCGGCGTCCTAGAAATATAGTGGAATCGGTGAAAATTATTGCCACCTGTACCAGTAGGTTTCTTTAGGCTATTTTCAGTACAGAAATTGTATTTTCGACACAAGTGTACCAAAAGCCTTGGCAGCTAGTGCTCCTTTATTATGTATTCTAATTATTAAAAATTATTGTACATATAATAATAAATAAATAAATAAATACATTCCTAGTCGCAATTATAATATTCAAGACTGTGTTTCAACCACGACGGCGTATAAGTAATAAATTTTTGAGACATATACGATGCTCAACAATTGCAGTAGTAAAACAAATTTGAAAAATAAACATAAAATGTATATTTAAGGGTACTCCCGATTCAGCGTGACGCCTGATTCCTTGTCAAATGCTAATTTTGATAATATCAGTAATACTTATTTATAGGTAAACATATTTATTCCGGTGAAAAAAGTGCAAATGTCTTGATGGGATTTGATATTATAAGATAATTGTTGCTTGCATTTTAGCCTAATGTCAACAGAATAAAATAATCTTTCTATAAATATGAATATAAATAAATGGCGTTCAACGAGGAACCACTCTGGCATTTAAAAATTACGAGTATCCTTTTTTGTTGAAGATCTTTACTAAATTAAAATATACGCCTACTGATATCTATAATCTAATACAAATATTCATCAACTTCATAAGTAATAATTTCTTTGTAGATATATAATTAAATTACGTCGAAATAGTTTCAACTTCACTTATTCAAATTAGTTTCAAAATGCTTTAACAAATCTACGGAGAAGTACTTATTTCAATAGTCTTCGCTTTAATACTTCTTATCCAGATTGTTACAAAGGATAATGTGTATCGTAATGCTACACATCAAAAGAATACTCCGCACATCACTACGTATAAGTAATATTTTCATTATGTAATTCTTGTAAAATAGTTCAAATAAATTATTAAAATACAGATTATTCTAATCATCATAAAGGAATACAATGTAAGAACTAAAATTCCGTGATATGGTAACACTGCACAAAACACACCGTACACCGTGCATACAAATATGGAAATGTGGAAGAAAAAAATTAAAACCAAATTCACGCAGAATGTTAAATGGGAAGTGTATAAGTACATTTTCGGGCACAATACTGTGTACTCTTTGCCCTTATTGTGATGTGAAGAGATTAAATTCACTTCTTTTCATACAATCTCTCTTTCTCTTCCGCTCCCAAACTTAAAAGTTTGTTAGTGCTCTTTAGACAAAATCTTGTATACAAATTTTGTATCGCCAAAAAGGTTAAAACACGAAGTACGTGCACGCACAAGTCAGGCCACCTAAGAACATATCGATAAACCGAGAGCAAGTGAGCGTGCGAGCATATGAATGGAAAATTGTGGTGTGGAAGGTGGGAAAAGTTCATGTTGTGTTTACAAGTAAAACGAGAGAACCCCGAGAGCGAGAGAGTAATTATAATACCAAAAGTAACAGAACGCCGTGAAGTGTATGCTTGTGCATAAGTGTTTGTGTGTGTGTGTGTGTGATAAGAAAAACAACCCTTGTGAATTTGTCAAGAGAATGAAAACATGAATCAAATATAATATACTTAGTTAGTAAGTATAAAGGAATAAAAAATGGGACACAAAAATCAACGAAGTTACACCGGAGGCCGAGACTAACTAACCACCAAAAATGAGTGGAGAATGAAGTGAATGTGGACGGAGACAAAATTCTTTGATGGATGTCAAAGGTTATTGAGATATTTTTTCCTTTCTGTACGTATTATAAATGTAAGTTGTTTCCTATAAGGACTATAAATAGATTCAAATAAAGCGAGGTTATTAGAAATGCAATATACATATAAAAATGTACACACCGTTGTCGAAATTACCAAATCATATTTAACAATGAACTGTGAAGACAATTGAAATAATTCAATATTCTAAAGAGGGCATGGTGTGTACACACTTATTTAGGTATGCATGTATTTTACACGGCTTTATAGCAAACATAAATAATTGGGTAATAATAGCTGCGTTTATCAAACATTCCCACATGGGAACAACAATCACAGAAAAACCTCGTTGTTTTCATCGTCGTCGGCGTGTTTACAATTACAACACAAATCAATTTGTTATATCAGAAAGTGCGTGTATAAACATTTTCTTGCAATGCGAACCAAAAAATTCCCAAGGAACACTTCGGCATCGTTTAATCAGAAATAATTATCACGCACAAAAGATACTGGGCTGTGCTGTTGTTGTTGTGTGTATCTCAAGCACACCTTGCAACACAACCAACGCCAATTACAACAACATAAACAGTACCAGCAACCAGCAGTTATGCTCAAATTCCATATACAAACCACCAAATACCGAGAACCACGACGGCTGCGACGATGAAGACGACGACACTGCGCGAGTTGAGAGCGCGTCATCATCATCATCATCGACAACAACAACAACAACAACAACAACAGGAATAATAACAACATCAAAATGAAACTCACTCAGTCACTCACAGTTAAATTGAGAAAACCAAACAAACATGCTGATAAAACAAAAGCGGAAAGCGAGCTAAACGACAACTACAACAACAACAGCAACAAGAAGAAGAAGAAGAGCTGCATCATACTTGTCGTATAATGTCGAAAGGCAAGCAGGCAGTTGTCAGGTAAAGCAAAGCCAACCAAAGCAAAGCAATGCGGAGCATCCGCAGCAGTCGCAGCGACGTCTGCCCCGACAATTCTTGGTTAACGAGTGAGTAAGGTGAGGGCTCACCTCTCGCGCGTTCTCCACCATAAAATGGCGTGGATTTTTTGCTTTCTTCTTCCAAGTTGCTGAGTTTTGTGGGAAATTTACACAAGCATACACTCGGGTGTGGATGTGTGAGTGTACGCGTTTTAATTTTGCATTTATGTAGTTTTAAAACATTTTTTGTGTATCTATTAAAATAATATCAGCGCCCAACATTATAATCACTTCTTCGATCTTACTGAATTATAGAGCATTATTAATATTGGCAGCGCTGGGCGGGACGACAATTGTGTGCCTGTCTTGATGGATTCGCCAATTTTGCTGGAAATTAATTTTATCGCTTTGCTATACATAAATCGCGACGGAAATAATGCGAAGGCAGATTAGAAAAATAGTAAATCGCAATTTTCTCCTAAGTGGGTTGGTTGTAAATAAATCATAGGGGCGTGATAAGGTTTTAGTTTCACTCTAGGCGCAATTTAAAATGGGTTGTTCAACAAAATAATACTATAAATATAAATAAATGTAAACACGTGACAATGAAATATTTATTTTATCAGCTTCATTCGCGCATTCGTAACGATTTCAGATGATTACTGGTTGAGTATTGGTGAAATCATATTTAATTTATTAATTTCACGTTTCCAAATCACCACTTCCTAATCCCTTTTGAAAACCTGTATTCCTATAAGGCTATTCATATTTATGGTTATTTACAAGACTCCTGTTATCAATTCAGTTGATACGAGCAATTGCAGAAAACAACAACGTATCTGAGCCATTGTCGTCGTTCATAGACCTCGGCACACAATGCTTTGTGGAACGCCCAATTAACACATTCCTGGGTGATTTATTAACGCTAATCTTCTTTACAACCGGCAATAAACTGCACATACGCTTACGCAATACGAGTATTCGAGGGAGGAGGACTCTGAAAAACAAAACAATTAACATAACGGAACCGCACAAAAACGGCAGACGACCCAGACCGACGACGCAGGCACGCAAGGTGGCACATTAGTCGTACATATGTAATAGAAAGAATTATTTTTATACGGTGATTACCACTCCTCCAAGCACACAGAGAGCCCGCACACCAACAATGATAAAATGTCAGATTCAAAACTCATCAGTGTCAGTCTCCCATACAGAAGCTCACACAAAGGCCTGTTCACGACTCGTTGGTCAAATGCCATGTGTCGTCCTTTTCAACGCTCATGTCAGTGGGTCCCGCCCACCCACTGACTTTGAAATTATTCCAAATTTGTTTAAGGTAAGTTTTGCCATACATGTCTTGCTTTGGTATCGTTGGTTGGGCGATTGTGAAAAGTGGTCTTACTGTGCTGTAATTTGTAGTGCTCTTTGCTTTTTGTTGTAGAGCTCTTTAGTTGGCAATCGTAGGAATAACATCACTGATCTGTACGGAACTTTCAGCACACGAAGCTTGAGGTACCAGAGAATGTTATAGGATCACGTATACATGCAACATGAGATAATCCCACACTATGCGAGATGATATTATCCAATTAATGTATGGAACAGTAAACACTGATCTAGGTAAATGAAACGGCGTCACTATAATGTGGGTCCCAGCACGTCGAAGAATTAACGGAAATGTGGAAGCTGAACAAATTCCATGGAAGCAATACTGGGAAGTCGCGTACCCCAACTCTTGTCGTTGAACCTCATATTATAAAATAAGAATTAAGCATAGTAAAAAGTACAAAAACTTTTCCTACTGGGACGACAGAGTAAATCAGGGAAGACCGATTAAATCAGGGAAGACGGACTAAATCAAGGGAGATAGTCTAAATAAAGGGAGATAGGTTAAATTAAGGGAGATAGACTAAAACAGGGAAGACGGACTAAATCAGGTAAGACAGACTAAATCTGGGAAGACAGACTAAACCAAGGGAGACAGATTAAATCAAGGAAGACGGACTAAATCAAGGGAGATAGTCTAAATAAAGGGAGATAGGTTAAATTAAGGGAGATAGACTAAAACAGGGAAGACGGACTAAATAA
Organism: Clusia tigrina; assembly: GCA_920105625.2. NCBI lineage: Eukaryota > Metazoa > Arthropoda > Insecta > Diptera > Clusiidae > Clusia > Clusia tigrina. Next base: position 209,030,004 of record OV050031.1, read on the forward strand.
GGTAAGACAGACTAAATCTGGGAAGACAGACTAAACCAAGGGAGACAGATTCAATCAAGGAAGACGGACTAAATCAAGGGAGATAGTCTAAATAAAGGGAGATAGGTTAAATTAAGGGAGATAGACTCAAACAGGGAAGATGGACTGAATCAGGTAAGACAGACTAAATCAGGGAAGACAGACTAAATCAAGGGAGACAGATTAAATCAAGGAAGACGGACTAAATCAGGTAGGACAGACTAAATAAAGGGAGATAGGTTAAATTAAGGGAGATAGACTAAAACAGGGACGACTGACCAAATCAGGTAAGACAGTCTAAATCCAGGAGGACAGACTAAATCAGGAAGACAGACTAAATCAGGGAAGACAGACTTAATCAGGAAAGAGGCACTGAATCAAGGAAGGCAGACTAAATCTAGGAAGACAGACTAAATCAAGGGAGACGGATTAAATCAAGGAAGACAGACTAAATCAGGAAGACAGACTCAATCAGGGAAGACAGACTTAATAAGGAAAGAGGCACTGAATCAAGGAAGGCAGACTAAGTCTAGGAAGACAGACTAAATCAAAGGAGACGGATTAAATCAAGGAAGACGGACTATTTCAAGGGAGATAGTCTAATTCAAGGGGGACGGACTAAATAAAGGGAGATAGACTAAATCAGGGAAGACGGACTAAATCAAGAGAGATAGTTTAAATCAAGGGAGATAGATTAAATCAGTGAAGACTGACCAAATCAGGTAAGATAGTCTAAATCAAGGAGGACAGACTAAATCAGGAAGACAGACATAATAAGGGAAGACGGACTAAGTCACGGACGACAGATTAAAACAGGGAAGGCAGACTAAATCAAGGGTGACAGATTAAATCAGGAAAGATAGACTAAATCCGGGGAGATAGATTAAAACAGGGAAGACGGACTTAATCAGGGAAGAGGGACTGAATCAAGGAAGGCAGACTAAATCTAAAATGACAGATAAAATCAAGGAAGATGGACTAAATCAATCGAGATAGTCTAAATCAGGGAGAACGGACTGAATCAAGGGAGACAGTCTAAATCAGGGAAGACACGATTAAATCAAGGAAGAGGGACTAAATCAAAGGAGGCAGTATAAATTAAGGGAGACAGTGTAAATCAGGGAAGACAGAATAAATCAGAGGAGTCAGTCTAAATCAGGGAAAACAAACTCTTAATCCGGAAGACAAATTACATAAGGGAAAACAGACTAAATCAGGGATGTCCAAGAGAAAAATCTTTGGTTGTGATATTAACGCACCGAAAAATTTGTGAACCCATACAAAATAAAGGTAAAACCTTCATTTGCTATAAGGACAAATGTTTGTTTTATTTCTTGGAACTGGAAACCTATGATCTAAGTAAGTGACTAGAGACTTTACTCCAAAACGCCAGTTTCAGTAAACACAATTCAAGAACTATAATAGGGTATCTGCCTCACGGCTCTTTGGCGAGTAAGGGAGCACTAAAATAACAAAAAACTGATAATAGATTAGGAAAACACGTGGGAACATTGTTTACGGACTGACCTCAGAGCACTTTTCATAAAATATCTAGGTATAAAACATTTGCCGGCAGTAAAAAAGTATATTGGAGTCTTTATTGAGCAGAAACCGATGGAGAAACGGGACATTATAGTTCTAAACTCAGGAAAGCATGGAAAGAAAATGAGTAAAATTGTTTAAGGAACATAATATTTGAAGAATTTTCGCAAAAAAGAGTATTATTGTAAAATTTGACGTGAACATAGGGGCGTATGAGTTCCTAAATGAACATTTCTGGTATACGAGTATATGGGTAACCTACGCATCATTCACGACCCTTTTTGAATCAAATATGCTATAGTTATATATATCATAATCTGACAACAGATTTAAAAAATTACAAATTTGAATCCAGTATAAAATTTAAGGTGGCCATGCCTACAAATCTGACTAGCTAGACTATTATACTTGTACTCCCATATACAGATCATGGAAATACAATGATGTTTGTTGTGTCATTATCACTCCTGCTTTGAGTCGATAATAATACTCGCTCTGACTGTGAGTCGATAATGAGATACTCTCTTTTGAGGCCCACTCCTCTTAATAGTTCATTTATTTGCTGTGCGTAGGAAGGAACTCGAAAATGGAGAGGAGAACAGTTGAAACACGGGAAAGAAATGGAATGGAATTGAGTAGTAAATTCTCCAAAGCCATCACAGTTGAAGACAAATAGTCAAATAGGTGTAAAAAGTGACGAAAACGGGTTTGAACTATCAACAGATAATATTAAAAAAAATCAAAGGGAACTAAAGAGAGAACATAGCAAACTAATTACTAAGTATTTGTGTTGTGACTATTTCTTTCTTCATTACAGCGGTTCTATCACAGAAGTGTTTTATCTGACTTGTGATTTCTTTCAGCAGTAACTTCTACTATTTTCATTTAGCACCTCAGATTATGTCAGAAATTTCGGATTTGGGCAGATGTTTGTTACCCCGAAAATGAGGCGTGGCTTTACAGAAGTCACAGTAACACATGTAGGTGAAGTGCCTGGGCAATAAATAGTGCGGCATGACCGCCTTTAATCATTTGTTCACCAGTTGAATTTTATGTATTACAGTGATAATTGCATTCAAGCATAGTTTTTTACAAAGGATATTGTTCCTGACAATATACTCGTGAGGATAAGTCGGTGAAATTTGTTTCAAATTTTGTTTGTATTTCTACTTGGCACATTCGTTGAGCGGCCCACCACCACCACCACCATCACCATCACCATCACCACCACTATTGCCTCTGTTTGTTTGTTATTTAGTTTGGCAGTTGAACATTCTCGTATGGATGATTATAAATTGATATATGAATGTGTGTGTCCGCCACGCCTACTTGTGAGCAAACAGAAGCGTAGCATGATGACACAAAATATTAGCTAAAAATATACACAAAAGTACACGGAGGTGGTGGTACGAGTACTCGAAATTTGTGCTATTCATTCTACTAAATCCACACAAATGGCGGCGCTGCTGACTTTTCCGGAGGACACGAAGTCTGTTCGCACAGTGAGGAGAATTAACTGACGATATTATATGCCCATATGGATCCAATAAATCTACCCGTGTGCACATTAAACGGGGACGGCGCGTACGGCAAGTTCCGTTCTCAACACAGGGGAGCAGACAATAGCAGAGCAGGCGGAGCAGGGCACTGCACCGCACCAGTCCACCCCGTAGACAATCAAATGAAACTTATTTTATGTGTGCTTATTTTTGAGAAAGAAAAACGAAAATCGAAAACCGAAAAACACTTGAATTTGAATTGTAAAGGAAAATAGTAATATTAATGCTGCAATGAAATTACGGTATAGGATTTGGTTGGCTGGTGGTGTGGTATGACTCGGTGAGAAATTGGTGCATCTGTTGCTGTTGAAAACCATTTGAGAAGCGGCCCATCAATTCATGCACAAATGGCGGCCACTAAAAATAAACTCATCATAAAATACGTTAAACAGATTTATTGTATCGCCGAGTGTATGAAAATGTGTGTGTGCTCAACAACAACAACAACACCAACAAGCACAACAGCAACGACAACAGCAATGAATATTGTACATAAATGACTTAGAAAGCTGCTTCTAGTGATGCACCCACTTGCATGAGTATGAGACGGCGAATGTGAGTGTGTGAGTATGAGCATGAATGGCAAACGACCGGCCTGCGCCCAGAGCAATCTGCTCGGGGTATGCCAATGCAGGGCCAATGAGCTACAAATTTTTAGAGCGCACTTAATTGAGTTCAAGTTCGATTTGACAGTAGCAGTATCGGGAGCGGTGCGGTATGGGGTGGACAACTAGAGGGGCTACTAACTGTATACAATGGCATACAAGAGGTCGGAGAACAGAATGTGTCATTCTTCTTAGCAGAGAGTACGGGCACACAAAAAAATAAATAAATACAAGCAGAGGGAAAATATTAAGTACGACAGGACGGAACAAATGTTTCAGTTCAGAAATTCCATTCGTAGCGCATGTGTTTGTTCAACGAAAGTAGGCTAATGATAATTGCTCGAGTTGCTCTGGCAACAAGGCGGGTGCAACAAATAATAACGTCCACAATTATTTATTTATTTTTTTCTGCTATTTATTAGATGTACGTATGTACATATGTATTGTTGTGTGTGTGTATGTATGCATATGAATGAAATAAGTTGAATTAATTTAAGTGCACATAAGCACAATTTAATATGTACTTAGTTAACATACGCTTCGGACTACAAATCGACATAGCACTCAACATACGTACACTTTAAAACGCACTAAAACACACTCACACACCCCCAAACACTCTGTAAACAATTCAGCCAAGTATGACGAATTGAAATGTTGGTAATTAAAGTGAAATCTTTGCACTCAAACAATGATAATAAATAAATAAAATAAATTATTGAAATTTTATGCAAATTAGTTTATTATCAATTTCAGGCTTGAGTACTCGCTCACGTAGTTGCAACTCCTCATCATACTCATACTTCAGACCAATTAAGCAACAACCAAAATTACTCGATATTTCAGCATTTGAACTATAAACGAATCATATTTAATGGGTCCGACGTTGTTAATCGGATGTTCTAAAGGTGAACTATGAGAGAGATACCCAAGAATGCGGCAATTACATATTTTAAAACAACTTCCTGAAGATAGTGTCGATATAAAATAATTCCTCTATAGACGTATGGAAGGATATGTGGAAATTCTTCAAGCATCATCCTCCAAAAATCAATGTTCCGCCTTAACAGTCTTATTGGATAATCAATAATGATCTAATACATAGCACTATTGTGATGTGTTAATTTCCCTCCGGTCACCACCACAATAAACTGCCTTGAGACACTTCAAAGGTCCAAAGTACGTACAAAATACCTAGTTCTGTATTTAATCTAATAAAAGTATCAAATATTGTTATGAAAATTAGTTTGCTAATAGTTCGATCACTGAATGCAAAACTGAACTCTGTTGTAAACAATTCGGGCAAACTAAATTAAATACCTCGAACAATAGTAGAGTGCAAGAATGTGTCAAATAGTAGATTGATTACACGAATGTATCCACCATTTAAAATATATCTCTTTTGTGCCGCATGACTTCATTAACATATACTTTCTCCCTCAAAATCGGCGCACACACAAAACAAAAACAAATTAGTTACGGTTGACGTAGAAGCTCGGAAAATTAAAATTTCGAACACGTGAGAAGACAAATAAACGTATTGTATTCCAACATATTTGAGCACGGTGTGCAACCGCTATTAATGACGCAGACAAGTTGTGGGTGTGTGAGCAACTAATCCACGCAACCCTTGGCTTTATAGATTTACACGTAAGAAGTCGTCACACATCTCAGTTCTGCTGTTGTAATACAAGTATGAGTGTATGAGTTTCGAAGGGTTCATCAAATTACACAGTGTCAGATAGAATTGTTGTGGCGTTTCTGAAGTGCTTGATCTAGAGCGGCTGTTGCATTTCCAAACTAAACATTATGAGCACTCTTTTCCGTTTGTAGATATATTTTATATATTTGCGAATGGTGCCAAGTGTGTGAGAGAGACCCTTCACATTTTCAATCCGTCAGCATTTCGCTTGATGAAGGGACGGTAACGTTTTATAAACAAAAATTCCATGAATTCAATTGCCTGAGGAAAACTGTTTAAATATCTATGCCAGGTAAGTGTGCGAAAGCTTCATAAGGGTAACAATGAGCATCTCAAGCTGCGTGTGTCTCATACATCCTTTATGGAGAAAATGATGTGCTAGCAAGACCAATAAGCCAATTGAATATTTGCAATGAAACTACATTAGAAAATAAGGAACATACAGAAGTTGGGTAAATCCCATTAGTTCTCATAGGAAAGCTATTACGATAAATTGGGCCTTGTCCTAAGTAACGTAAAAACGGAAACTATGAAAGGTCTTATCAAAGACCATACTAGTATGTCACATAAGCCATGATGACCAAATCTGAACTTATTATTCTCAGATAGGCACCATATTCACTGTTAGAATTTTCTTGATGCAAAAAGATAAAAATATTATCAACTTGTAATAAATCTGTAGTACTTTATTCGAGAGCAGGAAAAAGAAGAAAGAGAATAGAAACTTTACAAGAAATGTCAAACTTATAGAAGATAGAAAATTAATTTGTAGAGAAAAGAGAAGTGATGCCAGACTTGCGTATTGTCGTCTTACAATAATCTTGACATTCACTATAATGATGCCTTGACTGTCAACGTAATGCGAGACTCAATAAACATGGTTGCCTGCCGGAAATCTATTTTGGCCAATTGAATTCCCCATTACGAGCACATGAGATAATTCCGTCCTGAAAATTGAATCAAAAATATCCCGCTTCAGATTATCTATGGACCGATTTGAATGTGGTATTACATCTGTCAACATATTCAACCGATGTACGCATATTGAAAGCAGTCATCTGCCAAATAGTTCTAACGAGGAGCCTGTGTTTAGATATGCATCAACTACCACGGGAACGTAGTTAAGTATATTAATAAATTATAATTGCTATTTAAGGGTAAATATTGTCAGATTTCCCTCCACAATTTTAATTAACGTATTTTCCAATTTATTACAATTGAGTTTTGAAGCACTCATACCCCGAATATGTCAGTTAACACAAAAGAAACAAAGGGATATAACAAGCGAACGAGCGCTTTTAACGCAATAATGCCAATAACGCGACCATTGTGGAAAACAAACGTTAACGCACCGCCGCCGCCGCCACCACCAATGCGTGCACAACACGTCGTTGTGCGACAATCTAATTACCCGGTGCATACTTCCGAGCGGGCAATCATGCAGGCTGCTCAATGAATTGATTAAATAAGCGCGCATGTGCGTCCATGCCAATTGAAAATTTGCACGTCCTGCCGTTCGTCTAGCGCACATGTTCGCAGCGACGATAAATGCAAAAGTATAATTAGCAACAGAGACGACAGACAGTCCAACTAAAAATGAGTGTGTGTGTGTGAGAGAGAAGAGAGGGGGGGAGTCTGTTGGCTGTGGTTTGATAGCCAGAGAGACACGAAGAAAGGCCCTGCACAATGGAGCAACATAAATGCATGAATGAAAAACGAAAATCAAATGCGTGAAGGGGGTCTGCTACGGTCTGCGATAGCAGGTTCGAAGGCTGGTAGGTTGAATGCTTGGTTGGAAGGTAGGTAGCAAGGTTGGTTAAAGGGCTTGTTGGATTGTGGGTTGGTTGTTGGGATGGTGCAGTTACACGAGTATATGTATTCATTGCATTGCAGCAGCTGACCGGGAATTGTGGGCTGCACTGCTACTGAGCCAGATTGTAATTGTGTGGAGCTGTGAGCTTGTGAGCACGTCTTTTTGCGTTGCTATTGCCAGCAACAAATTATCAGCAACCACCCAATGCGCATATAAATGGCTTGAAGTGCGCTAATGTGGAGCACTTGCGTACCGTTTGAACCTGTTAACACAAAATTGCTTTGATGCTTTCCAGCAGCGCCAAAAACAAACCACAGACGAATGAATGGACAGACAGACGGACGGACGGACGGACGGACGACTGTCATCGTCACAGTTCGTTGACTTTTCGTACGGAGTTGTTGGGGCGAACGCATACACATTTACTTACAATTTGTTATTATTCTTGTAGTGTTGTTGCTGTGCTTGTTATTGCTGTTGCCTGTTGGTGGTAGGTATTCATGCAGCAGCGTTTGAAAATGACAATTTTACCGTTTAAGCATAAATTTTCCAGTTTGTTTTATTCTGGTTTTGTCTGCTGTTGTTGCGTTGTGTTTTGTTTTTTTTTTTTATTTCATTTCATTTCATTTCATGCTTTGAAGTTCTATGAACTGAAAAGAAATTAAAACACACAAATTTGTATGTGGATGTCTCGCGGGAAATTTTATTATGACTGACTTTGGTAATGTCAAGTGCAAACATCGCAACACCATCGTCGCATCAGCAAATCTCATAGACCGACCGACCGACCAACAGACCGAGCATCGCTCGCAGAACGGCATCCATGCATGCACTCAGAATTTCGCCTCCACAGTGCCTCACCTTGCCACGCATCACATCACATCACATCAACATCAAATCACTTCACTTGGCATTATGTTGCAGCACCAAAGCGCACACACAGCATGGAGCACGAAGCACGGTGCTTGGAGCACACTTTGGTGCGTTGTTAACCGTGTGTGTCACATTAATCGCTGCGGCACAGCGCCCGGCGCATTGTGCAATGGCGAGTTGTGTTGAGCCCGGTCTGTCTCTCTCTCTCTCTCTCTCCGCCAGACAAATTGACTGCTGTTGACTTGTGGAATTGTGTGCTTCGGCAGCACATTTGCTCGTAACTTGGAGTCATTACATGCATTAACAGCAGCTCAGCTGCACTCAGCCCGTCCCAGACCGACACCGCATAGCGTAGCGTCACGTAACGGAGTTGACAATATTACTTAAGCGATTATTGCATTGGAGTGTTGTGTTTTTAACCGTTTATAGACGTTATTATAATGAATGTAATTGCATTTGGAGCATCATCAACACTTCGCCCACCAATCACATCACTCACTCCTCCTCTTGGCAGGACTCTTTTCTATTTATTTGCGAGTTATGATTATGGCCCACTTGTGGGAATTACACAAGTCAAAGGACTCTATTTGTTTGACGGCACTGCTGCACTGCTTGAAACTTGTCGGCATTACGTGCAAATATATTTACTAATTAGAAGAGGAATTCGAGTTTGTGTTTGATGTCGATGTCGAGTTTTTATTTGACTACATACTTTCGCATAATGAGCTGCAAAAAATGGGCGCATTTTAAGAGTCCTTTATGCTATTCCGCCCTTTGATACATGTTCATACATACATAAGTGCTTAATTGCACGAATCTGCCGTTTCCAAAAGGTATCAAAGGAGTGATTAACAAAACTTTGACGTGCAATTCGTGCGCATCATGCGCAGCATGCATAGTTCGAGCGCACAGGCCAACATCATACAAGTGAATACGACATTATGAGTAGATACCGAAAATATGCACTCATACATACATCGATGCACTCATGCATCCATGCATGTGGTTCGATTCAAACTAAAGAGATCTGTATCGATGTGTGTGTTGCATTTTGTGGTGGATTTGCATGCCGGCTGGATGAGCAAATCCGAATATATTGACAGGTAACATCTCTGATTATCCTGATGAAGTAAATAAGGAACGAATTTTGTGAATATTTTACGGGGATGGGACAGCAAAGGACCTTGCAGGTGTACGTGTCAGTGTAAGCAAACGTAACCTTACGGGAATGGTTCATAAAAATCGTTACTCGTCGAATGGGAAAATATATTTCAGTAGCGCCATAACAAGTAATTTATAAATAAAATAAAATAACATAAATACCATTTGAAGTCTTATATTTGTAGTCCCTGGAACTTTAATCCCATCATATGCCATCAACGCAGCCAACCAGCTCAGCATCATTTGCTCAATTAATTCATAAAACTTCGTAAAATGTCCTTCAAAGAACTTAAAAGTGAATTTATGAGACACAAAAATAAATATTTGTTATTTGTCCGTTATTGTCAGTGCAGATTTTGCGGCCACTTTTTGGAAATAACAACGACGCTATTAACCTAAAACACAATTCAACGGAGTGCGTGAGTATCCCACCTAATTCCGGAAGCCGTTTTTTGTCACTGTTTTGTTTGTTACTTGTCTCAGATCATAATCGCATAATTCGCAGAAGTTTGTGCTACTGGCTCCGTCTGTCCCAAATATATGTAGACTGGTGTATATACTTCTATTTGGGTTAATGCAGTGATGTTGCCTGGTAACAAAAATTTATGAGGACGAATTGTCCGCATGAAGCAGCTCCTGCATTGAAAGATGCCGTCTACCTCTGCGAGTAAGGCAGCAGCATCGCGTAGCGTACGAAATATCTCTCAATCAGACGAATGCCAATTGTTATTCTAGCGTGAGAACGTATGAGAAAATGTGTTACCACAGTTCGTGAGGCAGGACTGGATTTTGTTCTTGTTGTGAGCTGCGAAGGAATGTTACCGCTGCGAAAAATGTTAGGCAGCAATTTAGGAGTTAAATTGAAATAGAATAAAACGATAACGTTTTGCTTTATTTTCATAAATACATTTATAATTTATAAGTCGGACCGTTCTGCACACCAACTTATGGAATGTAATTGTGTTTAGTAGGGAATGAGAGGTCGTTAAATATATTATAATATTTATATATATATATATATATATATATATATATATATATATATATATATATATATATATATATATATATATATATATATATATATATATATATATATATATATATACTATAATAATGATAAACAGTTTAAAGGATGTTTAAAAGTTATCCAACTGTGTATAAATATGAACCGAAAAAGGATATTCAGAGAAAATTTAAAACATATTTTGGGCTAAATCACATGGAGTGAATATATAAAATAAAGTATAAAGAGTCGAAAGTCGCAGTGGGCCTTGTTGCAGCGTGGTAATTGCATGATACTGTATATGGTGACGAAGGCCTGCTTCGTGAATGGAGAAAATTTTCAATGACAAAAAATTATGAATATAGAATTTGTATTCCTTTTATATACAGAACAATTGAGTCCTGGAAAAGGAATTACTAAGATAAAATAAAATGAGGCTTTCCCTTTGATTTTTTTGAGTATTTGAGCTAGTTGAGCTTAGTATAAAAAAAAATCTGAATACATTATTACTAAGTATCCAGATGGAACGATAAATATCGATGTCTTGTGGTCTGAATGCTATATATGACTTGATGTTCCAAGAAAAATGATAAGTAAAAGGAAAATACATAAATAAAAAAAATCATATTTAAAATGGAGAAAAACAAAATTAAACACAAAAAATTGCGTTACTTAACAATTAAATAATAAATAATTTTGCCCCTTTCCAATATCCTAATGGAATCTATATATTTTACCCACTTATATATTTCTCATCACATGTGTTTCATGTCTTAGGACACTATTCTCCTTCCTCTCTGTTTTGACTTATTGGAAAGAGTGTACTCGCATATTATAATAGAGTCAGTTCGCTAGTTATGAATTTAGCTCGCTATTTTTGGCACTGCTGCTTGGCGGTAACCCCCAATCATACCGAATCATACAAATCATACCCAATCATACCAAATCATAACCAATCATACCAACTCAACACAATGATATACAATCATACTCAATCATACCTAATCATACTCAATCATACCCAACTCAACCCAATCATACCCCACTCGCCAACACACCATCAAAGAAAAAAGCAAGGTAACCATTTCCTTCTCATACAAAATGTGTGATGTAAAAAATTTTGTTTTCTAGATCCGATTTTCCAAACAAATTTACTGTGATGTTCCATCCGTCGAAGCAAAATGTAACGTTATCAATTTCAAAAGACACTTTTTATAATACTCTGTGGACTTACAATTTATTGCTGTTGTTGTTGTTATTGGCCCGCTCTTCTTTAAATTTTATTAAAATTATACTCATAAAAATCTAAACTCTTTCAAATGTTAGCCTAAAATAGATCACAACGAGACTTTAATCGCTAAAGTCATCTTCCCCGAGGAAGGCTTCCACTCTAAACTAACCTAAAATTGTCACATAGTAACACAATATATCAATACCATCAATGTGTGAATTGACGTTGCCTGACTTAAACAGTGTAGAGTACACACACAAATCGGTAAATATGTGCATATTAATTACAAATTTAGTGACTGAAAAAATTTGCAAGCGTTTAATTGGGAAAGTCGTCAACAAAAAAAAGTGTTACCACAGAAACAACCAGAAAAAAGATTATGCAACCATAAAAAAAAATCCATATTGCACAAAAGAAAAAAAAATAGTGGGGCTTTCAAATGCATCCATAAAGCTGGAAAATATTTTTCGTTAATGAGTCAACGAAACCAAACACAAAATATTGAAAAATACGAAATTAAAAAAATATAAAAATAAATATTGTAAATGTGTGCGCGAATTTCATTTTTGCTAATTAGCAGTCGGCCAAAAACTGATGAATAAGCGTTAAAACCTTTACACCAAATATAATTACAGGCAATACAACGAGCAGCAAATAGATTAGACTTGTTCGTGTTGTTGTTGTTGTTGTAGCAATTTTGCTCAAACACATACGAATGGATGCATGTGTATGTGTACCAGCCCCAGTTGCGAACGCTGCACATTCATTAATTTGCATCATTAACAACGGATGCGATCAGGTGGCACGAGGCAAATGTAACAAAAACAACAACCACAATGGTAACTGTAAAATTGTGAAAAAATTAAATTAAAAAAATTTAAAGAAAACATTGATGAATGTTAACAAAAACAAAAACCAAAAAAAGACGAAACCAATTTAAATAAAAATCGGTTTAGTTTGATGTTGGAACGCCGGTTGCAAGGTGAAAACCGGAAGTAGCAAAATTTGCAGGCGCGCTGACGATCGAAAAAATGTTCGCATGTAAAGCCATGGAAGTACCTGAGTGTGTGTGTGTGTGTGTGTGTGTGTGTGTGTGTGTGTGTGTGTGTGTGTGTGTGTGTGTGTACTGTATGTTCATGCCTTGTTGCTGTAGTTAGCCTGGGGTTCGATATGCAGCCGTAACAGTAACAGTAACAGCAACAGCTGCTGACGTTGTGGTTGCGGCTGAGGCTGCTCGGGCGGTCTCTTGAATTAAAATTGTTATTGGCCTGGTTTGTTGTCGTTTCGTTTGATCATTCGCTCGCACAACCAAACACACACACTCGGACGTTCGCTCCGGCTGTGACTCTGACGCTGACGCTGACTGTGGGCTCTGGCATTTAGGTAAGTAGTGTGTAATTTATTGTTGTCATTATGGGTGCGTGCGCGCCACGGAAAGATGGGGACGATTAAACGGCACTTGTATGTTGTTGCCAATTTGAGGAGAGCGCAAACGCGTTCAATGTTAAACGGTGTGGTGACTTCAGGTAAAAACATGTACGACAAGGTAAGTATAAAAAAACATTATAAGCTACCCTATAATTAAAAGCAGACGTAAATAGAAAAGACATAAAGGGTAATATTGAAACAATAAAAATAATACAAGTTAATTTTTAAAAACTAATTATAAAAAAATATTAAAAACTATTGAGTAAAAAAATAAACAAAATAAATGAATAAAAAAAATTAATACATAAAAATAATCAGTAGGTAAAAAACTAAAATAACCTAAATTCCCCGCTGATTTACCTGCCTAATAGAGTTGTTTGCGATTGTAATTGAGATATAAAAATATCTTAAACACAATCTTTAATTAGCTGACGGGTTGTTGATACTGGTTTGATTGCTGAATGGTTAAAATAAGAGATACAATTACGAGCCATAAAAATACAACTATTGAATCAAGAACAGAGTTAATAAAAACTAAACAAGAAAAAAAAATAATGAAAATAAATTAACAAAGAAACATCAATAAATGCGTAAAAGAGTAATTTAATAATAATTAAATTAATTAATTTAATAACTATTTTATATAGTTTATAATTAATATCAGTAGTCAGTAAACATCCAAATTTCACTATTAATGAATGAATAAATTAATTTAAAAATGTATAAGATTAAAAAAATATTAAAAAATATAAAATGAAATAAAATTTTAAAAAAACAAAAAGAATTAATTCGAAAAATGTAATAAGAACAAAATTTTTAAAAATATATAAAAAGCAAAATTATTCTAAGGTCAACATAATTAGAATATAATATTTTTAAAAGCAAAAATAAAGAAATCGAATATGAAATACAAAATTAAAAAATTTAATATGAAAAACAAAATTTAAAAATAGAATATGAGAACAAACATTTAAAAAAAATCTTAAATAAAAAAAACCATTTTTAAATAATAATAATAAAAACATATTTAAAATATAAAAAAAAATGTTCATAATTAGAAACCAAATTGGAAAAAATACAAATTAATTATAAAAAAGAAATCAAAAGTAATTATAAGAAAAAAATAGAAACTAATTATAAAAAAGAAATAAAAATTAATTATAAAAAATAAGTAACAATTAATTTAAAAAACGAAATAGAAATTAATTATAAAAATAAAATAAAAATTAATTTTAAAAAAGAAATAAAAATTAATAATAAAAAAAGAAATAAAAATTAAATATAAAAAAGAAATAAAAATTAATTATAAAAAAGAAATAATAAACTTATAAGAAAGAAATAAAAATTAATTATAAAAAAAATAAAAATTAATTATAAAACACAAATAAAAATTAATTATAAAAAAGAAATAACAATTAATTATAAAAACCAAATAAAAACTAATTATATAAAAAAGAACTAAAAACTAATTATAAAAAAGAAATAAAAATTAATTATAAAAAAGAAATTAAAATTAATTATAAAAAAGAAATGAAAATTAATTATAAAAAAGAAATAAAAATTAATTATAAAAAAGAAATCAAAAGTAATTATAAAAAAGAAATCAAAATTAATTATAAAAAAGAAATAAAAACTAATTACAAAAAATCAAAATTAATAAAAATTAATTTTAAAAAAGAAATAAAAATTAATTATAAAAAACAAATAAAAATTAATTATAAAAAAGAAATAAAAATTAATTATAAAAACCAAATAAAAACTAATTATATAAAAAAGAACTAAAAACTAATTATAAAAAAGAAATAAAAATTAATTATAAAAAAGAAATTAAAATTAATTATAAAAAAGAAATAAAAATTAATTATAAAAAAGAAATAAAAATTAATTATAAAAAAGAAATCAAAAGTAATTATAAAAAAGAAATCAAAATTAATTATAAAAAAGAAATAAAAATTAATTATAAAAACCAAATAAAAACTAATTATATAAAAAAGAACTAAAAACTAATTATAAAAAACAAATAAAAATTAATTATAAAAAAGAAATAAAAATTAATTATAAAAACCAAATAAAAACTAATTATATAAAAAAGAACTAAAAACTAATTATAAAAAAGAAATAAAAATTAGTTATAAAAAAAAAGAACTAAAAACTAATTATAAAAAACAAATAAAAATTAATTATAAAAAAGAAATAAAAATTAATTATAAAAACCAAATAAAAACTAATTATATAAAAAAGAACTAAAAACTAATTATAAAAAAGAACTAAAAACTAATTATAAAAAAGAAATAAAAATTAATTATAAAAAAGAAATAAAAATTAATTATAAAAAAGAAATAAAAAATAAAGAAAATACAAAAAAAATAATACAGTTTTAAATTAATTTCATTTAAAAATTATCATATTTCTACGTAAATTCCCCTCTGAGTTAATTAAGGTTCAACATATTTTTGGATTGAATCTTTCAATCTGTGATACCGCCCAAAGAGTCTTTATTTAAAAGAGTATACAATTCGCTCTTTACGAACTTAAACTCGTTAGTTTTGGGGAGGCTTCTGTGAGGTATCAATTCATCCCACCCACCTTTAAACTCGTTAGTTTTGAGGCCTAGCAAATAAACTAGTACTTGTGTCGCTGGAGAAATTAAGCAACGTAAGCATTTTGATTCAATTCGATTGGAATGTAATTTGTTTTAAACAAATTTTAGCATCGATTTTTCAATAAAAATTTTTCTAGTCTTTAAACCAAAGTCTGAAACGAAAAGTGTAAAAATTCCAGAGCGAACTCAAGTCCATACTCTTTGGAGCAATAGTGGGTATGATGGTGACTTTGCAAGTCTCTCTAAACTAGATTACCGAGTTCTCAACCTATTTGATCACATTCTTTGTTAAATGCCTTTTAGCTAGTTCATTAAAAAATTGATGAATTTTGCTTAAAAAGAAACTTTCAATGCTGCTCCGAACACTGTGCCCTTTTCCTCACATAAGGCAGACAGATTTCTGACTTTTGGAATATTTGTTCAGTTTTTCTTCCTTTAGAACAGTGTTGGTCATCTTAAACATGCAAAGAGCGGAGCAACACAGACAAATACAGCCAGCAAACGAACAAAATATATTCAAAAAGTACTTAAAATAAACACAGTACTGAACAACTCTCTCCGGATTAGTGCCACCCCACTAAACGAATGAGCCAACACAACCCACAAGAGCCGTAAAAACAACTCCAACTGAATTAGCGGAAAAGATCTCGATGACGAATTCTGCAAAATTGCCAACAAATTCGTTTTTTCTTCAGCGGCATTTGCCACTTACAGCATGCAACAAACGCGGCAACAGCAGCAGCATAATGGCATTCCAATGTTAATTGCAAATTAAGTTAAAAACGGTAGCCAATAAGGTACGAGACGAGTACGAAGCAATAAAGGCTTAATTACGTGCCATTCGATCTGGGGGCACAGACACCACAGAGGCTTTAACCAAATTGCAATCTATTTTTGGTACATGCCACAGCCACCTCACACAGCAACACAAACAACACCACAACCCGTATCAGCAGCAGCAGCAACATAAGCAGCAGTGGCAGTGGCAGCATAAACATCATCAACATCGCAGTTAAATTTCAGTTGGAAGTGGAAATTGCATTACGATTGCCAAAGCAGACCGCGCCAATGAGTCATGGCTGCAACTCTGTTGCATTGGTTGCAATTTTATGCAATTTCTTCTTAGCCACAAAGACACATAAAATATTTTGAACCATTTCACCGGAAGCGATGTCAGCAGAAATTCCACAAACATGCTCGAAATTAAATAACAACAAATTACAGCCAAGCGCCAGAACGGAGCTGAGTGTGGCGGCATTTTGTGTGCTGCATTTGCAAGTGGCAAGTCTGAGTACGCGTTGAATGACATGTGGGTTTGGGTGTGGGTGTGGATGTGGGTGGTGTTTATGGCAGTGCTCAGCTGAAGGATTGTTGTATATGAACTAGCACACTAACTGCACCCAAGCGACAAATTTCTGAGGGTACGTGGTGTTGTGTCCTTCAGTTAATCCTCACTGGCAGTCGCCTTTCATTACGAGCAGTTTGGACACTTTTGCGTGCGAGAGGCCGAATGAGAATGAATTTTATTGAATTTTAAGCTAAATTTTGATACGGGTGTTTCAACAATTAAAAGCAAAGTCCGAGATAATGATTGAAGGTGATATACGATAATTTGTGTTCAAGGATCATGGTGAGTGATGAGTGCGGGGGAAAAAAACTCATTAACTGGCGAGAGTGGGGAATTATCGACTGAGAGTGTTGTGCACTGTCGCCAACCGAAGAGGACAAATTCAGCTATTCGTAGTAGCGCAAGACAACAGTTATATGGCCAGTTTGGTGCTCCTGTAAGGAAGATTAAGGGAGTGTAAAGAAAAGTCTTTTCAACCTTGATGACTAATCCTGAATAAACGATGCATTCACATTATACTTAGAAACAAAAGCTCGACAACTAATAAGACACTTGGAAGGTGGTTGGAACAATTCTATTGATAAAAAGGATAACAAATAAAATGAATCTCCAACTGATTGCTTTGTTAATCAGTTGGCGATTCATTTTATTTACTATCTTTAAACTGCTCAAAAAAACGATACAACTCAGATAGGAGTGGAAGGTCATTTACAATTGATATTTCAGTTCTATATCTCTGTTCGTTCTCAGGTTATGCTCTGTATAAAAAGAGAGAAGGACAAAGAGACACACGAGCAAGGCTACCCCGATACGAAGTGGCACTGACACCTCCTTTTCAGTGCACAAACATTTCTCCAAACTTACAGTATGCTAAACAAAAGTGTGTGGTGCATAAATATGGATCTCTTCGGGCTGTTGTGACGTCATTATTAGAATCAGAAATACAACAACTACATTGTGAGAATTCTATTGTTTGTTTCAGAGAGTAAAATGTGGAATTTTGTATTCTATAAATCAAATTGGTTTTGTAGCAGTCCTCTATTCTGTGGACTCCTTATAGAACTGAAGTTAGGGCGTTCCCCATTTTAATCCTTAGAGCAAGTGATATGAAGAGTGCGTTGAAATCAGTCAGCAAATCAAAAGTGGACGCATTAACAAAGCTTCAAGGAATAATCAAGGGCAAATATTTTAATTCCAACAGGAATATGACACGAGACTGCTGTAAACGTAGCAAAGGGACAAGATCAAAGCTGCGACCAGGTACACAATTGGACTCCTTTGACTTCAATGGGGTGTGATTATAAACAGTGGATGACTCATATTCTGGTTGATTCCATATTGTCTACACCGTTAACTTCATTGCGATTTCCCGGTGGGAAAAAAGTCTCTTGTAACTAACTTTATAGAACCACACCAAAGGACCTATTTAACAGAGAACACAGAGAAAGAAAAGTCTTTTTCGCTGCCAGCGTCCGTAGCGGACACACCACGATTTTCAGTGGATTCGTGTACAACGTCCATCTGCTTTATTTCGCTGCTTTGTCGTTTGACGTTTAAGTTTCTTTTCTCCGTGTTCTCTGCTATTTAATGTTCAAAGTGGATCTCTCTCGAGCTCCTCACTTGAGCATTCCCCTCATCTTATCACCCTGTACGATTAATTTTGTATCAACATCTGCACAGCACCCAATTACTGGGCCGTTGTACTCCGAACATCGAAGACTGTAGTGAAAGGATTATTTTATTTGGTTAAATTCCGCTGCTGCAGCGAGCAAAGGAAGCGCACAAATCGCAAAAATATTGCTCTGCTCTTCGAATGCAGTTAAGCAAATAAGCTCCATTTATGCGATTCAGAAACAAACAAAGTGAAATGGACATTTCAGCAAATAACATCAATAGATAATGGACAGGCACCCAGGTGCACACTCTCCTATGGAGATGGAGAGTCCAGAGAGGCAACAATAGCAGACGCAGAAGTAATAACATTGTAACAACGGCAGAGGCAATGACAGAGGCAGTGATAGAGGCAGAGGCAGTGACAGAGGCAGTGACAGAGGCAGTGACAGAGGGCCAGCGGCAGCAGTTCACCATAAAAAGCAATTTTAATTGAAACGTTGTCATTATGTTTGAATGTGTGTGAGTGTGTGTGTGTTTGTGTGTCTATTCGTATGTGTTTGTGTGTGTGTATTGGTGTGTGTTTGTGTGTGAATACGGACACATTCATAATTGAAAATTTAAATGCAAAGAAAATAGAATAGAAAATTATTTGTAAAGCTTCCGGTGCAGAAGGTTTCACATGCCGTCTCCGCTCCTCAGCCTTCTGGCTTCAGCTGAGAATGTTGCATCCTTCAACCGCTTAATTCTTATTTAATAAAGTAATATTGAATTGTCTATTAAATAATTGTATAATGTAAATTTGTTGAATTGAAGAAATGTTCGAATTACTCTCAATAAACCTGGGAAGAAATATCGAAAAAGAATTGGATGCGGGCTTCTTTAATTCAATGGAAAAATGTATAAAGTAATCCTTGAAACAAAAAGAGAACATTTATATCGCTTTCTTCAAGGAAGTGTTGAGTGATCATTATAAGAAATAGTTTGTGAGGAACCCAATCTTCTGTTTTAAGGTACATCTCTCTGCGAGCGCAGAGTTCAGGTCCATCAGTGCTTAAAGAATAGCATCATTGCCGTTTTTGCCCCAAGGAGGTGATTGCTATAATCCTGTAAGGAATAGCAATATAAGCGCTATGTGAATAGTTATCAAACTCTACACTTCTATGCTTCATCGTGATCAATTAGATCAATTAGACCGCTCCCTTCGTTAATAGTTACATAAAAAGTCTGAATAGAAATATCCTTAGTATACTTGAAATCCCTTTTGCCAGTTGATCACCGGTTAATTTTCCCTAATCCACCTAAGCTAACTGGGGAGAATCGATGTTGAGAATGATTCTACGGATAATGAACCCTCCGAAGATGAAAAACACAAGTCGAGTGACCAAGAAAGGGATGCCCATTCCTTGGATTTTGAATGTGGGTCTATGAATACGGAAACAAACAACTTTTCAATCGGGATGTTTTCCGCAGATTTCAAGGCATTCTAATAACAATCTAATTGTAGTTTCACAATTCTACGCGTATTTAAATCCTGCTCAAAACTTCAGGGATTTATCCCAATGTGTGCGGGAATTATTCCGTTGCTTTATTCCGATGTATTCGGCATTTATTCAGATGCATTATTTCAATTTATTCGGGAACTGTTCCGATGTGTTCGGGAATTATTCTGATGCATTCGAGAATTATTTCATGTATTATTCGAGAATAATTGCGATGTATTCAAGACTATTACGATGTATTCGGCAATTATTCCGTTGCATTATTTCAATTTATTCGGGAACTGTTCCGATGTGTTCGGGAATTATTCCGGAATTATTCAACAATTATTCTCTGTATTATTCGAGAAGTATTCCAATGCATTCGAGAATTATTCCGATGTGTACGAGAATCATTCCGATGTGTTTGGCTACTATTCCGATGCATTCAACAATTATTCCGAGGATTATTCGAGAATAATTGCGATGTATTCGGAACTTATTCTGTTGCATTATTTCGATTTATTCGAAAATTAGTCCGATGCATTCGGGAATTATTCCGAGTATTATTTATTCGAAAATTATTCCAATGCATTCTGGAACTATTCCGATGTATTCGGGAATACTTTCTTCATGAAACTGGGTTCGGGGTTTATCAATGTAAAGTAATTACATTGAAAAATATACGAATGAGATTGAAAGGCCCCCAAGAGGACAGACTTAATGTGGGCTTCCGTTTGGCTTTCCACTTATCTCACCTCGGAGACCACCTCAATTACAACCTTGCTAGACGACACAATTATTGACGCGAATGCCCTCAACACAGTTCACCTGAGCGCAATTCAATGATGTTATTTAATATAAATTTATTTCATTTAAGATTCGAATAATAACGAAAATAATGCAAGCTAATAACAGGCAAAATCATAATCACAAACAAGAACGACGTCGACGACGCCAACGATGATGATACATATCACAACATCACACACGAGTTTTGCTGATGCATTTTGAAGCCAACTGCAAAAGTCACTTTTGAAACCACAGGAGCTCCTGTTTGAGGGAGGAACGGCCGGGAGGACGCGCAGACAGACGAGGAGGAGAATACGTCAAATGTTGAAAAATTCGCTTATTTAAAAATAGGAAAATTAGGAGCACACAAAATGACATGACAACGTAAATAAAAGTCTCCGCACGTAAGCGGAGCACCGCCAGAACAAAACGAACTCATTCAATGAAGAAATGAAACGAAATAAATAAAGAAATTCAAAAATGAATTTCATAAATACGTGTATTTAATGTGTTGTTGAAGGTTGTTGTTGTTGTTGTTGTTATTGTTGCTGCTGCTGCTGTTGTTGTTGTGTTATTAAATTGAGGTGAAATTATTTTTGAACACTTGAGGAGCTCCCCGCCCCGCAGCACCGAATTTGCATACCGCAAAATCACAACAAATCAGAATTGATGCATGCGAGCGCGGCCCACGAAACGTTTGTCTCCCGCTACTGCAGAGCGGGTTGTTGTTGTTGTTGTTGGCGACATCAGGGGCAGTGGCGGATGCAGGACAACATTGCCAATGGAGTCCCTTTCAATTTATGCAGGATAATCTGAATATGCTCATCGAAAATGTTGACCTGGGTCAAGGACACTTTCAACTAGTTTACTGAAACTTTAAACTTGTTTATCGACATTTTAAACTTGTTTATCGACATTTGAAAATTGTTTATCGACATTTTAGACTTGCGTATCGATATTTTAAACTTGTTTATCGACATTTTTAACTGGTTTCTCCACATTTGAAACTTGTTTATCGACATTTTAAAATTGTTTATCGACATTTTAAACTTGTTTATCGACATTTGAAAATTGTTTATCGATATTTTACACTTGTTTATCGACATTTTAAACTTTTTATCCGCATTTTAAACTTGTTTATCGATATTTTCAACTTGTTTAACGACATTTTAAATTTGTTTATCGACATTTTTAACTTGTTTCTCCACATTTTAAACTTGTTTATCGACATTTTAAACTTTTTATCCGCATTTTAAACTTGTTTATCGATATTTTCAACTTGTTTATCGACATTTTAAATTTGTTTATATTATTCGTAAATTTTATAGGTCTTTTGTTGAAACTTTGAACTCATTCATCGACTTCTTAAAAATGTTTATCAAAATTTTAATCTGGCTTAACGGAAAATTTAAACTCTATTATATAAGTTTTGAACCGGTTTATCGAATTTTAAACTAATTTTTTGAAATTTGGAAATTGGTGATCGTAATATTAAACCAGTTTACTGAACTTTTAAACTTACTACATTTTAAACGCGTTTAACAAAATTGTAATCTGGGTTAACGAAAACCTATTAGAGAAATTTTAAACAATTAACTAGTTTAGTGAAACTTTAAACTTGTTTATCGACATTTTAAACCTGTTTATATAATTTTGAGGTGTCATTCTTGAAATTTATCGGAAGTTTAAAATAGTTTATAGAAATTATAACTATACAGGATTATTGAAATTTTTAACTTGATTAACGAAATTCGACAATTGTTTCTAGAAATTTCTTACCTGTTTATAGGAACTTTCAACTAGTTCATTGACATTTTAAACTTGTTTATGCAGTTTGTAAATTTGAGGCTTTGCTGAAATTGTGAACTTATTTATGAGAAGTCGAAACCAGTTTAATGAATTTTGAAGTTATTTATCGAACTCCTAAACATCCTTATCAACATTTTAATCTGTGTTAACGAAAAATTCACTCGATTTCGAGAATTTTTAAACGGTTTATCGAATTTGAAACTAGTTTATTGAGATTTGAAACTAATTTATTGGCTGTATTTTAACCAATACACCAAAGAGAGGCGGCAATTTCCCACTCCCATTTCAATGAAAAACAAACCTTCAATCATTGTGTAGTACCAAGAAGAAGGAAGCTTGCCACCCTACTGCCTCCGCCGCCACTGGCGCGAGCATCTGCCGGTGTGCTGGTGGCGGCATTAAAATATTGCTGCCTCATGCCACTGATTGACATTTTTCGAAGAAATTATTTGGACCACTGCCAATTGTCGTTCAAGTTGAGTTGGGAATTATTAAACACAGAAAGCAAGAAAATTAATTAAGATCGAATCAAAACCAAGCATCGTCCAATTGAAACCTGCTGCCGGCAACATAACAAAACACAACAGAACACCAACTTTCCAGAGCTCCAATCAAAATGAAGCGACTGGATGCGAAGTGAAGGACGTTTCTCGAGAAATCTTCTGCTCAAGTGTCTCTTCGACAATGTATTTTAACAGGCTGCAAGAGCCGACACTGGGTAGAGTGACATGTGAAAATGATGATACGGAAAGTGTCACCACACTCGTTGATTTTGATGCAGTGAGGATTTGGATTTCCTTTAGAAATCTTGTGTTAATTATTACATTTGAGTCGATGAAAGAAGACAAATGGAAAGAAAAACACGCAAAAAGAAGGGGGAAAGAAACAAAAGAAGCAAAAATAAAGAAAGACATCCTGATGCAATGCATTAAAAGGATTTCTTGTTTGAAGGAAAACAATTGTAGAAATTTAAGTTAGACTGACATAAAAGGAAACTCTTATTAACAGACGAGGAGGAAGAGGAAGTTCACAGAGTTAAGAATCTCAATAATCCATAATTAGGAGTCAAATAATGTGTTAAGTTTACAATATAATTACTATATTGTAACGAAAGTCTTTTCGTCATTTATGACCGGAGATGAACTACTAAAATACAAAAATAACTGGAAATCAAGAAGTCATAAATAACAAGTTATAAATGATATGTCATAAATAACCTGTCATAAATAACAAATTATAAACAACCTGTCATAAGTAACTAATCATATAAACGAACTCCTAAGCAACAAAACACAAATAACAAGTCATAAAAATAAATATAAACAAGAAGTAACAAACAGCAAGTCATATACATATATGTACATATATACTTCACAAAACATTAATTACAAGCCATAAATAACAAGTCCTAAAAATATTTGTTACAAACAAGTCATAAAAACAAGTTATAAACAAAAAGTCATAAATTCCAAGTTATAAATCACAAAACACAATCAACAAGTCATAAAAACGTGTCCTAAAATCCAGTCTTAAATATCACGTTTTAAACAAAAAGTCATAAATACCAAGTTATAAAGCTCACAACATAAGTAACAAGTCATAAATACCAAGTTATAAAGCTCACAACATGAGTAACAAGAAATGAAAACAAATTTAAAATATCAAGCCATAAATGACAAGCATAAATAGAAAAACATAATTTACAAGTCATATATAACAAGTCAAATCATATATAACAAGCCATAAAGTACAAGTCATATATAACAAATCATTTATAACAAACCATAAATCACAAGTCATAAATCACAAGTTTAAATATCAAGTCATAGATCACAAGTATAAATATCAAGTCATAAATCACAAGTATAAATATCAGGTCTTCATTTCATTGTCATAACAGCGAACCATCTTATACAAGTCTAAAAACAATATGCCATAAACAACATGTCATAAACAACATGTCATAAGCAACTAGTCATAAGCAACTAGTCATAAGCAACTAGTCATAAACAACTAGTCATAAACAACTAGTCATAAGCAACTAGTCATAAACAACTAGTCATAAACAACTAGTCATAAACAACTAGTCATAAACAACTAGTCATAAACAACTAGTCACAAACAACCAGATCATAAATTAATGTAGCGTTAAAGAGTGTGATCGCTTGAATGAAGGCGAATTGGTTGACGGTAAGAAATGAGAGAGAGAGAGAGACAAATAATAACTCCCAATTATGACAGTTGAGCTGTTCCAAGTTCCGGGAACTGCTGGCGTGACAAGGACGAAACCCCACAAAGTTCCGCCAGTTTTTGGAAACGTTCTCACTATGAATGCGTACTTAAAACTTTTAATTAATCATTCTTCCGTTTGGTGTACGCGCAGGAAATACTTTCATTTAAATTTTGTCAGGACTTTCCACTCGAGCAGCTTCGCGATATACGCAATTCATAAAAAAAGGAAAACGCCAACAAAATGCACTCGTATCTTATGCTTTATGCTTTATGCTTGTAATGCAGCATGCATTTTTAATTGGGTCACATGATTTAGCATACCACCGCAGCTCCGCCGCACGAGCCTGCAGCGCACTGCTTCGAGATGTTTCAAGTTTCGATTGTGTGGCGCAGCAATACCACACGCACCCGGCTATGGGCCAACCCAAGCATATAAAAAGAGGAGCCAACTTGTAAAACTTGCACTTATTGTATCCTGCTCTGGCTCCTCTGGTTGCTCTGGTTGCTCCGATTGCTCCGATTGCTCTGGTTGCTCTGGTTCCCCTGGCTTCCCTGGCTCCACTGGCTTCTCTTGGCTGCCGTTGCTGTACTGTTTTTGTTCGCCATTATTTGTTGTGCCTGCTTGTAAGGAAGCTGCTGCTGAGTTTTACACCCGAGTATGCTCCATGTGCACTTTCGGTGCCTCGTTGCTGCTCACTGCCGTTACCGTTGCCGCCGCGCTTTTGCACTTGCCGCACACTTCAGATAATGAACAACAAATAGGAACGCTCTGCAAGTGTAGCGGAAGCTCACACCAAAACGCATCCGTTTGCGGGCTGTGCGCGTTCACTCCGTGCGCCACCAACAGCACCGTCCTTACAGGTTTCCGCCTTGAAGTATGCTTTAAAATATGACTGTGCCCAAATGGCGGCCCTTTTATGAAGTTATAATTTTTTTCTTTTTTCTTTAGTTGGGGATTTTTTCCAAAGCGACACTTGTGGCACTCACTTTGAAGTGTTGAAAGTGCTTGGGAGGGGAAAGTTTCCTTTGTAAAAATGATTCATTAATGGGAAATGTGAACAGGAATAACGTCTGGCAGACCACTCACACACGGGAGTCAGAGTCAGTCAGTCAATCGGCTTTGAGACTTTGCGCGAAAGGTCAAAGAGCAACATTTTAAATCAGGATCAGATGGTTTTTGGTATCAATTATTTTTGAATTTGATTTGCTGATTTTTATTTGAATTTTTGTAAATTTATAAAAAAATTTTCGCATCAAATTCTTTTTTCATTTTTATTTTTTTTAATTTTTTTTTAATCTTAAAAAAAATACTTTTTTTAAATCAAACAATCAAATTTTTTTTTATAAAATGTTGCTCACAAACCTTTTTGTTGCTTTTAAATATGTATATTTTTCTATGAAATTTTTTTTTTATACAAATATTTTTTTTTATAATTTTGTTTGATATTTATATATATATATATATATATATATATATATATATATATATATATATATATATATATATATGTATGTATATATATATATATATATATATATATATATATATATATATATATATATATATATATATATATATATATATATATATATATATATATATATATATATATATATATTTATATTTATATATAAAATTTATTCCTATGACATTTTCTATACAAATATTTTCATTATTTTTATTTGAATTTTTGTAAATTTATAAAATTTTTTTATATGAAATTTTTCATACATTTTTTTTTTATTTTTCTTTATAATTTTTTTTTATAAAATGTTGCCCACAAACATTTATTCCTTTTAAATATTTAATATATACTATTTATATTTTATATATACATATATTTTTTTTCTATGAAATTTTTTATACAAATATTATGTTTTAATAATTTTTTCATCTTTTCAAAAAATTATATATATATAATTTTTTTCCTACGACATTTTTTATACAAATATTTTTGCATTATTTTTATTTGAAATTTTTTTAAATAAATATTGATTTTTTTTAATTATTAATAATATAAACTTTTTATACCAATATTTTTTTTATTTCAACTTAAAAAAAATGTATATAATATATTTATATTGTCTCTTTTGTTGTTGTTACTTTGAGCGATTTTCTATGTTTATCCCCAGATTATTATCCCAATGACAAATTCCCAATAAAAACTAGTCACGTTGCCATGCAATCTCGACAGCACCATCGCCACAGCGCCTGTGAACTCAGTCAGGAGCAAACTTTTCGGAAATTCCCCAAAGTGTTGGGGCGCTAAATGTGGGCCTTGCATGAGCACCGGGCCAAACACGCCACACAAAAAGACTCCATGAAAACAAAACAATTTCCCAACTAACCACAAAGGAATGTGCTACAAGCTGAAACAAGAACAGCAACAGCAACAACTCGAGTTCCACACTAACTATCCACACTAATTGCAATAACACATATCACATGCTTCCGTTTCCGTGCCGCAAACCAAACGAGAAAATAGAGCAGCCCAGCAGACCAGTTCAACGTGGATTATGGGTCAAAGAGTCGGTCACGTGCTGAGTATCGTAATTAAATTCATATAAATAAATAATCAAATAATGTATTTTGTTCGAAAAAGAAACAAACAAAGTAAAAAAAAAGGCGAATATGATTTATATAAAAAGGCACTTTGGACGCCGCGGGTGAAGGGGTCAATGGCCCCATTCGCCAGGCTAATTTCGGTTATTATTTTTAGTGCTGCTGTTTACCGCTCTGAAAGAAAATTAAGTGAGCTCAAATTAAAAGCCCCAAAAAAGATGGAAAAAATCACACACACGGAATACACTCAGAAGCAAAAAGGCAGAGAGAGCGACGGAGACCGAGACTGAGACACACACTCGCACGCAGAGTGAGAGAGAAGCGAAAGGAGTAGCGCAGCAAAGAAGAGCAGCGTGTGATTGCACGACATGAAACCGCCGAAGTTTATGGTGAAACATGAAACCCATTAAAAAGAAAAGTTTCTTGACCGCTAAAAAAAAAAACACTCACACACGCATCCACGCACATGGATAATGACTTAAGTGCGTGCGCGTGTGTGTGTGAGTTGGTTGGTAAAACATAAAATTCAGTTATTATTCGACATAGTCCGCGCCACACAAACACTTCGTCATCGAGCGGAGCCAAGTCGAACCGAACCGAACCGGGCCACCACCAACTCTTCCCGAAGTTTAAGCGGAGCATTTGTTTTGGAGCACACAAGAATTTTTCGTGTAATTTTCATATTTGTTACGCTTTGCTGGCCACCAAATTTGTTGTTACAGTTGCCGCCGTTGCCACAGTTGTTGTTGCTGTTGTTGTTGTTAATGCTTTTTGCGGTCTTTAAACTTTGGGCAATTCCGTTGACCATTTGTTAGCCCGAGCGTCTGTCTCCACTTTCATATGCGTGGTGGCGATGGTGCTGATGGTGGTGGGTGTACTGCTCGATCATTCAATTAAACAAATTAGAGGCATTCCCATTTGGAAGTTGTTCGACGCGGCAGGGAGTTGGTCTACTTACAGCAAATTAACTCCGCACTTAATGGAGTTCACAGTTCTACTTCCATATGCTCGCATGTCTGCTCGTGAATAATGGAAATGGAAATGCCTATGCCAGCAGTAGGCAAATGCGACGGAATTAAAAGGGGCACCAAACGCGCTGCACAGGAAATGCCAGTTAGCTGCAATCATCTTTCAATTTTCAGTCATTACCGAGTGGACTTACAAGCAAAAGTAGTGAGGAAGGTACAAAGGGAGGAGAGGGATATAATCACAAAAGAGTAGTTAACAGGATTAGAAACTCAATCTGTGACTGATTTATCATATAATTATAATAATATATGATTATTTAACAAATAATGTAATATAATTATTTAATTTATAAATAAATCAAATTATTTTACTTATTAGCGACATTTCTGGAAACAAAATTGGATTGGAAACAAAATTTTCCAGGACTTTTCGGTCTCGACAGTGACAATAAACCAACAACAGTGGTGAAGAGTAAATTAATTCCTTTTTGAAGAAAACGAAACGGCAAAATGTGAAAAAGACGCCCAAATCCTAAAGCTATGCATGATTATAATAACTTGAAGAAACCACGTACAAACCAAGTGTAGCGGAAATGTATGGTTCTGCACTAATTCGTCTAACTTAGGTTTTACCCATTCAACCCTTGTGAGAGATTTTCATTATCCGCTCCCTTATGAGGATGCCTTCTATAAGACGCACCTAACTTTAGCCCGGTTGAACTATCCACTATCAGCACTATCTTCATTCATAGAACAACAGCATCAAAACGTCATTCATGAACATCCGCTCAAGTTCAACAGCTGACACTGGAAAGCAAAGTTCTCAGCTTTCCGAAAGAGTTAATGCATTATTGATAGTTTACACAATTCTCTGAAGCTAATTCTTCTTGAATGAGTGGTGCTCGAAAATATATTTATGAATAAGTCCACATGTACCTTAATTGCATCAGTTGATTGATTGAACGGTCACTCTCGGAAAAGCGACGAAGTGTCATTCATAAACGTTCGCACATGCTCAACAGAACGCAGTGGCATGCAACGCAAATAAGAGAGAAATAGAGAGTATTTGTGAATGGCTGATAAGATGCCGGCAAAATGTGAATACAGACACAACGTCCACTCATCGCATGCTTTGCTACCATTTGTCTCCTCGATATGTCAACGACTGTGATAAAAAGCATGTGGAATTCATGCATACATGCAAAGCTTACATTGTGCCGGCAATTAGTGCGTACGTTTGACTGTAGTTGGCTCTCCCGTGAATGACTGCTGTTCAATACGTGCTATGTGAAGAAGTCAATGGATACCCAAAATTTTGCCACTCTGATTGATGAACGGTCATTCATTTGAAAGTATCAAGGTCTTATTTAACAGAACTTCAGATAACAGCACACGTTTGAAGAATTTGATGATTATCTAAACTTACGTCATAAATAAATCGCTGTTTCGGTTATTAATTTATAAAAAGATACTATTATTAACAAACAAAAATTAATAGTTAGTTTTCAGTGAAAATCAAAACAACAATCGAAGCCAAACAAATATAAACTGCTGCGTATTGTTATTTAACACATTTAAATTAAATATCAACCGATTTCTCGGTTAAGTCAAGAAGACTGTAACTCATCAGATATTCCGCTATGCCTTGTGAAAATACATTGAACCAAATCTGTTATGCTCGCATAATCAGGCCTTAATCCTGCTATGTTATGTTAACGTAAGTGTGAATGGTCGGGCTTCAAAGCTGGTGTTTTATGCGAAGTTTGTCAATAACGCGTTTGTCCTTGGCTCTGCTATGTTATGCTAAACTAAGTTTGCATAATCAGGCCTTAATCCTGCTATATGATAACGTAAGTGTGAATGATCCTGGTCTATTTCTGTTAAGTTATATTCAGTCTGGCCTTTGCTTTGCTATGTTATGTTAAGCTAAATTTACATGATCAAGCTTTAATCCTGCTAAGTTAAGTTAACGTACGTGTGAATACCTCAAATCTGCTGATTTAAGTTTGTCAATAACGCCTCTGTCCTTGGCTCTGTTATGTTATATTAAGCTCAATTTACATGATCAAGCTTAAATCCTGCTATGTTAAGTTAGCGTAAGTGTGAATGATCATACCCCAATTATGCTATTTTATTAAATCTGCTAATCATGCCTCTGGCTTTGGCTCTGCTATTTTCAAATAGGCTGTTTTCTGTTAAGTGTGTAAATCAATCCTTGGCTCTGCTATGTGGTGTTAACCTAAGTTTACATAATCATGTTACAGAACTGCTGTTTAGTGTTAAGTTTGCCAATAACGCATGGGGCCTTGGCTCTGCTATGTTATATTAACCTTACTTTACATAATGCAATCTGCTATGTTAGATAATTATTCATGTTGATGTGTAACAAGGTTATGTTAAGTATGTTATGTTGACCGTGCATAATCAGTTCCTCATTTATTCCTCATGGGTCTACCCGGGGAATCTCTTATTGCTTTTTTATATTAAATGCAATTAAAATTATAAATCTTGATTATTATTTGGTTACAGGATTAAGGATTATTCCCCTTGTATACCTTTGCTCTTAACCCGCCACCAAATTACGGTGAATTTGTAAGGATTGCGCTCATATAACAACCTTTTCAATTGAGACATTTCAATTAGTGTCTGGTTGCCAGCATAATTAATTAGCCGCCAGTTTTTACGCAATATAACGGCAACATTGTCACGAATAACGTAACTGGTACTTTAGGGTTGCTCGTTGATATAATTATTCAAGGCAGTATCATGGCAGGAGCTCATTACAAAATTATTAAAGGCGAAGGTGAAGTAACTACAGGGGGCGAGAACATTTTCGTCCAACACCAGAAAAATTAGAGCCTAGTTTCTTGCAAGTGACATAAAGGAGTGTGTAAGAAACGCATAAAAAAATCGCTTCTACCAGAGAAGTGATTAACTGCAATTATGAGCCACTGATCGAAAACTGGATTGTGTGTTTGCAATACGAATACAATTGATAATTCAGTGGATTTCATCTTCAGTAACTGTGAATGGTGTATTCGAAGGACTTACAAAGAAGAAATAGGCAAACTACTCATAGCACCACTGCAATATTTGCATGTGAAGAGTTGAAAAATGATGGCGAAGTGTTTAGAGAATAACGAGTAACGAATCCCAATCACCCCGAGAGCATAAAGCAGGACGAGTAATAAACGATTCACATCAATCAGCACACAGCGAGTATGCCGAGTATGAATCATGTGAGTAAAACTTTGAACACACTTATTGAGTTATTTACTTTCTAGAGAGCCTGCAGGCTACTCCTGAGTTTCACACCCGACCTCAAGTGGAAAAGGTACGAGTAGATTTAGATTTACATGATGCGAACCACACTTTGGCCACTGTGGGGGTTCAATTCCTGTGCACAACCAACGAACACACATTTGGCTTGCGCGCCACAAAAGCCACATACTAGGGTTACCTAGGTGCACACACACACACACACACACACACATACTCCCGCCCTTCCATACACATGCCTGCTGCCTGAGGTTATTTTGGTGTGCTCGCCGCCAACACACACGCAAAAACAAATAAGGTTCGTTTTTATTGGTCACATTTTGAGTGTCAAAGTTAAACATGACGGAACCGTATTTATTGCAGCGCCGTTTATTTGTCAGGAAATTAGTTTGAATTGCGCCGTGATTTATGGCGCATTTGTTACGGACGGCGCTGAGCCATTATGAGTAATTTTAATGGCCAAATCTATTTGCCCACAGCGGTGAGAGGTGATCCAATTACATGCCTTCGTTGTAGGAAATGTTGACAATATGGTCTGGTCTGGTCTGGTCAGACTGGAGTGGATGGTCGGGCCGGTCTGGTCTTGAAATCAACTTCAAAGGATTTTTATGTTATTGAGCTGTATCGCAATTGTCTTGTATAAGGCAAATGTTTGGATATTCAATTATTGTTATAAAAGGGGATTTTTATGTAGTCGACTGGTTGGGCGCAGTGGGTGGAAGATAAATAATATGTGGCAACATACTGCGTGGTGTTGTTAAACAGAATACGGAGAGAGTAGGCAATAACTTCTGAGGTTTATAAACTGCTACTCAAGCTGGTCAAATGATATCAAGCAAAATTGTTCCGCCTGTGAGTATCTCAAAAGGCACTAAACGCGATGATTTGGAGAATGAGTCACTAAAAATCTGATACAATGACACTAAACAAGGTAATTTATAATATGAAGGATATATGAGCATCTATGAATTACTTTGGGGGAGGAAAAGAGTAACTTATTTCAATTATTGGAGATGAGAGATGTGAGTTTCTCTCATTTCAAAAATCATGACAGACCAAAGAAGTTTATTCTCAGACTGTTCTTGATATACTCGTATTAAACGATCTATCGAAAAAAGATCTCTATAAATTGTCTCTATAAATACATTTTGCACTTTCACAGGATTCCAGTAATAAGTAACATACAGGATAACTAAAAAAAAAACACCGGAAAGAAATTTTCGTATGTGTTTATTGGGTTGCACACCCAACGGGAGACTAGAAGAGGCAGTTAGGAAACTAATTGTTCAGGAACCCTATTTTGTGGTATCACAATGAGCCTTTTCATGGCCTAAGTGTATCATGGTCGAGCATCCAAGCCTAAAATGACTCCTATGGATGGAAAACACTGGTAATAATCGGTAAGATCTCTGTAATATAATATGCAAACAAATTATTTAGTCGTAGACCACGATTCAATGTTGATTGACACGTCTCGGATGATGTTGATGAACCCATCAAAAACAGTCTACTAGTAAATTAGTGAACTTGAGAAAAGCTCATTCAATGCAACTTCCAACTCACTCAATGCAACTTCCAACTCACTCAATGCAACTTCCAACTCACTCAATGCAACTTCCAACTCACTGAATGCCACCATAGAGAAAAAAAAATAAGAGTCACATTCTCGAACAACAAACATTTTGTATGGTGGCGCTGCTAATAGCGCCAATTACTCAATAGCTCTCATTTTCATATCGCAACGCCACTCTGGTTACTACCCCTGACCGATCTCTTCTATGTCGAAAAATCAGTGACATTTCAGATTGTGACTGTTATTTCTTTACTCCATGATGCAACTCCCACCTCATTCAGTGTCACTCCCACCTCACTCAATGCAACTTCCAACTCACTGAATGCAACTCCCACCTCATTCAGTGTCACTCCCACCTCACTCAATGCAACTTCCAACTCACTGAATGCAACTCCCACCTCACTCATTGCCAAACTCCCTTTGAGATAAGTTACAAACATAATGAGTCCTTCTATTAACAAGATTTACAGAAAATATTACTATAACCTTCGCCCTCCATTCAGTTTCTTGAGAATCCTTTTGTAATTTCTAACAAAGGTACAAAGGACCACATTATAATTAATAACAGAACATTTATATAATTTATATAATTTCTTTTCTTCTACGCTCTTTTGTTTTGGTCTTTCTATGGGTTTAAAGCTTAAAATGACACCGAAAAATAGATCAAACCTAACTATGTAACCGAAAGGCACACACAAACAATCATCCCAGATAAATGCTCATAACCATCATTACAGATACGTCGATACTTTTGTATGTTCATACGTACTCACAAAATGAAAACAATTTCGAGCTGGTCCATGTTTGAAGTGTAATTTAAAACAAATTACCTTTTA
The DNA here is from genome assembly GCA_920105625.2 of Clusia tigrina. Classification (NCBI taxonomy): domain Eukaryota; kingdom Metazoa; phylum Arthropoda; class Insecta; order Diptera; family Clusiidae; genus Clusia; species Clusia tigrina. The sequence goes on from OV050031.1 coordinate 209,064,033, forward strand.
GTCTCGCTTGAATTGTGCTACAAAGAATCCGGCAATGGAATCTTTTGATTACTTAGATACCAGACCGGTGCAGCCAAGCAGCCAGGCAGGCAACCAACGAACGAATGCCATTGCCACTGCCACTGCCACTGCCATAGCCAAAGCCACTGACAGACGGGCCAGATACAATATCGAAGTGGTTGGTTGGTTCGTCGGATGAATGGAAATATGTACGTACAAAGTGAAGGCAGCAAAGGCAGTATTAACAACAACAACAATAATACTAACACCACCAACAAAACACAAGAGCACAAAAGAATTATAAAATAGAGTAGAGGGGCACATAATTCAACGCAGCAAATGTTGCACGCGTCCGTCCTCCTCACAGTCGTCAGCTGTCAACGGACGCCGCTGTAAAGTGGTAAGAAACAAAAATTCGGTATTCCAAGTTCAAACGAAAAATCTTCTAGCAGACAAACACACACACACACATACCAACACACAGGCAGAGACCCATAGCAACAAACATGCCTGCATGCATGCATACACAAAACGGAGTAGCGTATAACAGAGAGTAGTGCAAGCATATAATTGCATGGAATTGCCTCTGCCCGCAGCAGCTCCACGACGAAGAGCAGGAAATGTGCATGTTGAGGCTTTAAAGTACCGTAAACTGAAACTATCATACAAGATGTCGGCGGAGAATCACGAGTACAGAAAGAAAAGGTATAAAAACTGAAAATGGATACGGAGACGACCACGAAGAAACGGCGGGCACCAACGACAGCCCAAGCCAAGGAAATGTGGATGCAGAATAATTTGGCATGATGCGAGCAGAGGCAAGCATTCAATGGTAGGCAGCAGCGGTGGACAAAGCATTGCATTGCATTGCAGTGCAGTGCAGGGCAGGGCAGGGCGGCTCAGTCAGTCAGGCAGGCATTTTTAATGAAAAGTACGAAACAAGAGAAACAAAAAATTATTAAATACACAGAAATGGTTGAAGGCAAAATATTTTGCACAAAACAAAGGAAACATTTTGCAGCACGCTGCGAGCGGAGTTGATATACATATTTCTTTATTTTCAATTTGGTGTGCAAAAATATACATACATAAATCCAGAAACAAAGCATCACCAGCAACAACAACACCAACCAAATGAGAATAGAACGAACATATAAATATAATATGGCAACACACTTTCAATTGTTGTTGTTGGCGTTGTTATTGGTGTTGTTGTGTGATATGCACGAGCATAGATGCATATAAGCGCGCACATGGCAGTGGAAAAGTACTAAACGAGTTCTTTATGCGTTAAGTGACGAAGGCGAAGACGCGAACACGATGATGACGACGAAGACGATGAAGAAGAACACGAAACGAAGATGCAGATGCAGATGCTGGCTCTGATGATGATGGTGGTGCTGTTGTTGTTGCAGTTGCTGGTTCTTGTGTAGGAAGCAGTATTTTTATGCATGGCAACCTGATAGTTGGCATTATGCATGGATGCAGTGGTGCTTCTGTCGTTCGGTCTTTCGTTTCGTTGCCTGCTTAGAAATGAAAAAAGGGGAAAAAACCAACAATGGAGGAATTGAAGACAGCTGATGCCACTGTTGCGTTTAACTTGCACACAACAAATTTTCTGATCTTATTATATGCATTTGGCAGTTGTTTTTATTAATGATGCTGTTTAGGTCGGGTTCATATCTTTGGACATCAGTTAGAAAATTATCTCTCTGATTTGTTAAGATTGAGGTGTATTTATATATCTACTTATGGTGGACTAGTGGTGGCTGAACTTAAAGCCGAGCTTAGACGGTCAATCAGTTGACGTCAATTATCAAAAAGTTTTGACTTGTGATGTGTCCAATCTCTCATTAGCACTCTCACAAATATACGCCACCTTCGCTGTCGAAGTCAAATATGCACACACAAAAGTTAACTGATGACCGCAGATGTAACCTCAGCCTAACACATGCACATGTACGGCTCAATTTCTATGGAGATGCTGCAAGTGTTGGACCAGTGCCTTAACTGTGTATGTGTGTGTGCATTTAAGATGTTCCTCGATATCCTTTGTCATGGGTGCCTTGTACTGGCACTGGGGTAGGCATGGTGGTTCATTGTGCTCATTGTACTCTGCTGCCTTAAGTAGGGAAGGAGTGCTCTTTGTTAAGATTCCGGCTGAAGCAGCTGCTGCTAGTACTGCAATATGTACATATCTGAAGGATTTTCAAATTTGAGACAAAAGCAACGAGTTGTGCGGTTTGCAGAGAATAACCTTTGCTCAAGCTAATAAAATAATTGCCCAAAAATGAGGTTCTTGTTCGAACCTTGAACTATGGACTACTTACATAAGTCACCCGTAAAACTTTTATCAAGTCCCAAAAGCAAGAAGCAGTTTTATTGCAAGTGTCACTCACTCGGGCTTAAGTGAGGTAGGTCAAACGTAAGCACCTACACGCACACAGGCAAGCTACAAAGGGCAGAGTAGGGTCAAGCAACGGGTAACCAGTCACAGCAAGGCGGAGTGTGTAGCTGTCAACTAGGCATGAATATTGAGAGTGAGAGGGCGAGGATGAATTTTGTGGAGCAGATGCCACAACGAAGCAGCAAAAACTATAAATAGACACCATTTCCTTTCAATAGCTCACTTCTGACTATTTGGCTAACTGATACAGAATGATGAGCGTTACAGTGCCAGGGGGCAACAGGTGAAATAAAGAGGAATTGAAAGCAATTTGTTAACAGGTGTTGGAAAATCCAACGCAATAATGGTGTCTTTTACTGAAGAGGGTTAAGCCCTGCACAGGCATGCAGCAGACCGCCACTATTTAGGAGCGATAGCTAAGAAGAAAAAGAGAGTACATAATACTGCAACGGAAAAGCTTTCTCAACTTTCAAATATGAAAAGTCAAAATGGAAGTGGAACATTCAAATTTGTAGCTTCTTTTCAGCTAAAGCTAGAAACCATTAATACTGTTGTCTCGTTTTCTCCCACGAATATTGACTGTGATTACAAACATTTTGATATTAAAGGTGAGTTAGTTGACTTATTGATATTGTTCAAAACATATTGAATTGTCCCAAACACCAATTTGATGGCATGCCAATTAAGACACTTTAATATTAAAACTGGGCTGCCTAAATGATTTTATATTTTATATAGAAAATATTGAATTGTCCGAAACACCAATTTTATGGCAAGTCAATTAAGATACTTTAATATTACAACTGAGTTGCTTTTTGTTGATTTTTTGATGCAATATAATGAATTGTTCAAAACGCTATTTTCATTGTATGTCAATTAAGACACTTTAATATTAAAACTCAGTTGTCTTGGTGATTTTTAATAGAAATAGAAACATTTTATTTTCTTTAGCTAGCTTCCTCTGGATTGCATATCTTTTAGAAAACTTCAATATTACATTGCGAGTTGTCAGCTAGTGATTTGTAAAATAAACTCTACGATATATAGAATAGTCCCAAGCCGCATATTAATTGAAATTAATTACATCACTTTAATATTACAAATGGAGCTGTGACTTTCTGTGAAATGAGTATATCAGTAAACCGTTGCCTTTGAATCCCTGCATGCAGATTAACCCTCCTGCAAGAGCATTTAACAATATATGAGCATACATGCTGCTGCCTTTCGCAGTGTCGCCGCCGGCATCAACTGTGAACAGAATTTTAAGCTTCACTTAACCTCATTGAAATACAATATATTTACTCTCTGAAGAAGGCATATAACCCTGAAAATTACCCTAAAGAGGCAGGCAAACAAAAGGCAAGGAAAAAATACGAAATCACTCCGACTGCTGCAATACAATTCCTTTTCCGACTAAATCGGCAGACTTCTTAAGAAAGGGGCGGCACAATACGAAACGCAACACAACGTCAAGACGTGTGTAGCCTAACATATTTAAGGTAATTGTGTGAAAGAGGCAAAATAAAAAGAACTCGTTCAAATACTCACACTCACACATGCACTCAAAAGCAAACAGAAACACGCACTTCTGTACGATTGTAAATCCAGCGGGGTTTCCACAAAAAAAAAAACACCTCAAGGAGACGCTGCGGCAGCGTGTTGGAAATTGCAGCAAGGCCGCTGTCAAATTAAATTAATTGTTATTATTTGCTTAGCCATTTGGAAATTTTATAGCAGCTTTTATGTGGATGAGTATACATGTGTACTCTTAGCCGCCGCTCACACACACACATGAAACTACATCCTAGGAGAGCACTTTGCGTGCTGCTACAAACCGGCACCATTTCTCAGCTGACCCCACTGGTCACGCTGACCAACCCAAATAACTTTTACTGGCACGTTCCCCTGCCGCAAAAGTAAGCATCCTCCAACTTGACCCAATTTCCAGCAATTCAAGCCACAAAGAGCACGAGCACAAGCACCTTTTTATCTGATTCACAAATAAAAGTTCTCTTTTCACATTCAATGACCCCACAAGCAGCCAAAAGCCAACCAAAGCTGTAAAGAGTAAGTTTTGCACGTTTCATTGGGTTAAAATAAAATGCAATAAAAAAAGTAAAAATACCAAAATAAGTAATCAAAAAAAATAAACACTTTGCAAACTTCACACTTTCAGCTTACAGTGGCAGGCGGCCGGTCGGTTGGTCACATACCAGCAAATTCTACCTACATACCTGTCTGCCTGACTACTGCCGACCTACGACTCGGCATACATAACCATCCTTCAGCGCTCTTGTGTGTTGGCCACACATTTTACTTTTGAAACAAGAAATTACAAAGCAAAATAAAATCAAATAACATAAAATAAAGGAAGACAAAGAGAGAGAGAGAGAGAGAGAGGGAGAGGGAGATGGAGTACAAATAACAAAAACAAAAGAAAATAAAAGGGGCAACAACAAAATGAATATGAATATGTTCCTGCAGACATAAACACTGGCTTGATATCCCAAGCACTGTCATGCTATCAGCAACACCACCAACACCAGCATGCAATGAATCGCAGTTCCAGTATCCAATGTCATTAACCCACTGACCAACCGAGCACTGACAGTGGCAGTAACATCAGCAGTAACATCAGCAGCAACAACATCAACAGCAGCAGTGGAAGTGGAAGTGGCCATACTAACAGTAACAGGCACAATAATCATCACCCAAGACCCAAGCGAGTTGATGACTGTGTGAGCAAGTGGAAATGAAAATTGGCGAGTAAGAGCCCGGCTCCACTGTAGTGGCTCGCCTTAAATTGAGCAACAAAACACTTTGTGCGCAATGAACTGCTTTTTGTCTGTCGGACCAAGTAACTGCAGCACTAAGGCAAGACTCGTCACAAGACTGGCGCTTTGAATGAACCACAGCTACAACGCACCACTACGCACCTCAACACACCGGACCACATCACACTGTGCAGCAGCAGCCCTCACAAATAAAATTTCATTGTTGCATTAATTTGTTTACTTTAAATTTAAATTTTTTTATTTTCATCATATTTTCCTCTTGCCGTTTTCATACATTTTGTGCATGCACACTTTGTTAAGCTAATAACAATCATAATCCAATTACTGTCAACTTGGTGTCATTTTTCATTGTCTGTGTGTAAGGCGATACTTTGTCGGTCAAAGTTGTGGCAGCGAGTATGAACAATCTTATAAAACGAAATGCGAGTAATTCCGACTAGAATTCCATTCCGCAAATGAGTGGGTGTGCATTTGAGTGTGTCTGTGTCTGTTCGTGTGGGAGAGCAAGCGTGTGCATTGTTGTGGTTAAAGTGGCATTACTTCGCATTTGAAATGATTGTGGCTGTTGTTTGTTGTTAGCATTTAATCTAACTAAAAGAAATTAAAAGCTAATAAGTGTAATTATTTGTACAAAAACAAAAACGAAAATGCACTCAGCCGCTTGACAACACAACCACAAATTATACATTCATATGTATGTATATGGAAAAAGCAGCAGTGCTCATAAGTTATGGAGAATTATGTACAAAATTGTTTGCTGGTTATTCCGACTTTCATACATACATCCATATGTATGTGTGTATGTATATACGAGCAAACTGCTAGAAATGGTAGCTCCACAACATGGCTATCCTAGCAGGGGTAACAGCATCCAGAAGTACCTTTGTCAATAACTAAGCAGAGACAGCGTTCGTATTTTAATTATGATTTCTTTGGAAAGACACTGATGAAACACCTCTGCTGAGGCCGTTACCTTCTCAGTGTACCGTGGTGTGGACTATCGGAGCGAGTAAATACGTGAAGTGACGTTTCTTTTCCAATGTGTACCGTAGAAGCAATTAACCAAGTCAGAATGAGTTTTTGATTTAGTTTAAGGCAGCGTGTACGTCTTTTAAGGCAGTGGGTACGACTTTCAAACCGTGGGGCACCAAGTTTGGTTCCCATCAGGGCAAGCTTGAAAAGGCCAAAAGAGCTCATATAAGCATGATGAAATGATTAATTACCTTTTAAAACTGTAATTAACAATATTCTACGGCAGAATAAATTTTCTGCCGGTTTCAAGTGTAAAATTATAAAATTATTGAGTTTCTGAGCTGTCATAAATATCTATTTATAATGATATAAAAATTCAAATTTGTTCTTTGAGCTTGTTGTGTCCCCTACTTTCAGTGGTGTTAGTTCTTTCAATCATAATGTACCGGACAGTCCACATTGTATGAGTGACTTAACAATATAAGAAAGTTTTGTGGTTTAATATGACTTATAGTAGGTTGATAAATTGATATAAATTCATAGGGCCATACTTTTATTATCAAATGTCAATGTTACGTTTAGGTTAAAGTAAATATTATGTTAAGAATATTCATGTCACATGCCACAACAATATGCCTTAAATTTCACCCTGCAACATCACCAAACTGTACGTATGAGTTACAAGTTTCATATTGTAAATTCTTTAATGTCATGCAGATAATATTAAGAAATAAATTGCAGATGAAAACCTGAGACCCTCTACCAGAGAAGAATGAGACTGGAAACTAAAGCCGTAAGCACTCACGACTTATATTTTGACTTCACTTAAACTTTTGTTTTCAGCACAGGAGCTGAGTTTTCCATACATTCCCAGTAGGAAATGTGGTCAGATTATGTGGAAAAATACACAAAATTTTAGTTTGTGAAATATTTATCAGTCATTACTATCCCTAATCTACAATATAAATGCAAAAAATGGATTATATTCTCTATCTTCTCTGCCGCTGCTCCTTTAATAATTGCATTGATTGCGATTTCATTCGAATCAAAACTGCATTCGCCGAGTAATCTTCAATTTGGAGTTCGAAACAATTTGGTAACAATCAAAATATTTTTCCACAGTTTCACAGTATTTATAATCGCCTTTTAATTTTAAAGATTAATTTTTTCCACTCATTCCCAACCTCATTAGCCCCACTAACCTGGCCTCTGTTCAGGCCTTTTATGAACCCAACAATGGCGGCGGTTTGACACAGTTGTGACTGCAGTGCACAATGAAGCAATTCTTCTCTCACTTCTCCACGCTTCACTTTCTATTTCACACTTCGGAAATGGGCCGCGACACCTTTTAACAAGTAGCCAGACCTCTCGAACATTCAAGTGTGTTACTTGTCGATGAAACACTAATTATAAGTAATCATTTAAAGTAAAAAGCAAATATTTACGCACGCGATTACTTTCAAATAATATTTAAATTAATTATAAAATATAATTGGAATTGCGTTTTAAGTGCTTAAAGCAAATTATGAGCACATTATTATTCCACCACAAGAACCAAAAAGTGAGACAGTTTGTGTCAATCATTTAACAAAATTATTCAAATCAAGCACTCATCGTTGTTGTTGTCGTCATCGTCGTCATCGCCCTCGTGTTGATGTACATACTTCTAGTTGCTGTTGTTGTTGCTATGCTTCGCAACGAAGTAATACACTCGTAAACGTATCCACTTCAAGATGCTCTTTACTGACATTGCAAATTCCCATTATACCCGCTGTTCGAGTTGCCACTCTTGTTGAGTCGAGATACAATAACCAGAATGGCACTTGAGCAAATATTTACCATATGAATTTTTAATGAAGCTCAAAAGTCAGACTCAGAATAATATACCCCAAGAGTCTGGAATTCTGTGAATTTTTAAATTACTGACACAGCATACGAGACCTGTAAATATGTATGTGCAGCTTACATCCTAAAAATTGTAGCATATGAAACAAATTTACATACGAATTCAGCCACAAACACACACGCTCACGTTATCACACAAAATATGCATGAGCGTAGAAAACGATCCTAATGTCAAGTTCTAGTATGTGCATCTGCTGAGAGCGGGAGAAAATTCAATACGAATATGAAAATGCACTCAAATAGAAGAAGAGCGTACTTAACTGCTCCATAGGCGGTAAATATGGTAATAATATGCAACCTAAAAAATTATTAAAAATTACACACTCTTATACACATACACAGATGCATGGACACATGCATTAATATGTATGCATTGCGTTGTTAAGCCTACCATGATTATGTCCAGGCTAAACATTTCTAACGTAGATTGTGGAGTTTGACTTTTAGCATAAATAAACATGTAAAAGTGCTTAAAAAAGTTTGGAAAAAGTACGGAAAAAATTCAGCAGTGTTGCCTTTGTTTACTGCTTTCATAAACGATTACGTACCGTTGGAGCCGGCATATTACGCAGTAGAAAGAACATTTTAATTTTTAGAGCAAACCAAAAAAAACAAAAATATTGTTTTGCTAACCAGTCAGCCAGCCCAGCCAGTGCGGCAGCAGACAGGCTTGTTGCCTGCCGTCGTAGTTTAGAGGAGGCTTGCTGTTAGTAGTGGTAGTAGTTAATTTGGTTGTTATTTTCCTGCGGCCTCTGCACAAATGTGAGTATGTGTGTAAGTATGCAAAATTCATTATTCATTATTCATTATTATTATTATAAGAGCAAGAGGGAATTCCATGCTTTTGTGTGTTTGTGTACTTTAGTCATGCTCGCACATAAAACTGACTGGCACTCTGATCACAATTCAACAAACAACAACAACAACAACAAATCACATAAATATGAAACAAAGCCGGTTAATGCAGTTTTGCATCATAAACGTTTCATCATCATCATCATCACCATTTCGTTTTTGTTTCGTTTCAATTGATTTTGGTTTATTTCTGCATTTTTGTTGAGTGCTCAGCTCTGCTCAACTGGAAGGAAGGCTGCTTTTGCAGTTGCCTGGCGGTTAGTAGTGTGATGGTGGTGGTGATGGCAATGCCAGTGGGCATGCACGCAGTCTGACAGCTTTTGGCTTTAGTTTGGCGTTTTTTAATTATAATTTCATTGTGAGGCAGGATGAAAAGGAACAGCACTGCTCTTGCCGGTCGCAGCAGCAGCAGCAGCAGTGGGGGGCTCGACCGTTTTGATTTTAGAGTACGTTTTAACATTTTTGAGCGCTGATGCAATAAGGGAATGAATGAATGAACGAATTGAATGAGCACTTAAGTGGGAACTGTTAAGGGTAACGCTATGATGTACTTCAATAAATTTCAATGTTTGAAATTAATTTCAAAGCAAAATCAAATTTTTGAGTGCTTAATTGATGACAGTATTACTTGTATGTGACATATTCTTTGTGACAGTTTTCTTTTATGTTTGAATCATTGTGGTTTAATAAAACCACAATCCATCAAACAAATATACACATATGTATGTGCTGATCTGGGCGTGGAAATTAGTTCAAATTTTTCGCTTTTGAATACATAATTTAAAAATACTCAAGTGGTACTTCAATTGCATGGTCTTCTATTCTAACACATTTTCATTAAAATATTGTGCTGTTGCCAAATTTCGTCGCACCGCTTGAAAATGCATTAATTTATAATGCGACTAAAGAAAATTTTCAAAAGATTTTTTCTTAAAGTTGCTCCTAAAAATGTGGATTTCATGGTCGGTGCCAAAATGAGATTTTTATTTCATAATTAAAACTTTCAAGTGATGATATGTATTAATTATTAGTTTATTCAGTGTTTTATGGATACCTACCGGCAATGCGGCACTTACAACCTTTTTGTGATTATACTAAAAAAGAATTAAACAATTAAAAATGTTCTTTTCCTATTAGAATAAAAATATGGTCTTTGAACAAAAAATTGTTTTCTTCATTTTTTATGTCATATGTAAAGAAAACTGACGGCACTCGGCATCGTGTTTCTTCACTTTAGACCGGAGTGGCAACAATGGAAACAACAGAGAGAAGTGCATTGATAAGTGATAATTTTAGAATTAGGAAGAATTGAAGAATTATTTAAATTCATTTTTCGACTATATAGAAACTTTAAATGTTGTTTCCAGTATTCACAGGTAAAATTGTAAATGATGTAAAATTAAGTAAAAAAAATATAATAATAAAACTGTATTCGCAGAGAAACACTTCTGAGTTTTATTCCAAAAATTTTGATAGTTCATAAAAAATTGATAAATTCATATTATAATAAAACTTTCAATTATGATTTATTAATGATTAAGTGTATTAATAAGTTGATTCAGAGTGTTATGATTGCATAAAGGAAATACGGCGCTTACAACCTTTATACATATATGTGTATATAACTCATAAGACCTTTTATATAATACTCATGATAAAATAATTAAATATTTTGATATTTTTCTATTAATATTTTTATATTTTTCTATTCATATTTTTTTAAATATTTTTTTTCTATTACAATGAAAATATATTGTTAGAAAATTGTTATCCAACGCTTTTGGATCTATTATTTTATTGTAAATTTTTTTGGTATAAAATTTTTATTGTTTATAGTGGTGTACATTTTATTTATGTGTATTATATATTAATTTAATATCTGCAATCTTTTGTATCAGTTATATAAGTAATAGATATTTCTTATTATATAAAGACTTTTGCTTGTTAATATTAATATTTTTCATATAAATAATAAATTCAATGAAGAAATCGTTCATATAAAAAAAACTTCGCCTTGTTTGTTTGTAGTAAGAAGTACATTTCAAGTAGGATAAAACCTTAATAGCAATAATCATAATCCGAATCACAATGGCTGATTATCATAATTTAATTGAATTTGACTGAATTACAAAAAAACCTGTGTTGACAATTATAATTGAATTAAATTACACAAGTCTGCCCTTTTTTTTCGGTACTCAATTTTCCACCACGAAAAATCACTCAATTTCCTTGACGCAATAATGCTATGTTGCCAGTTTTCATTTGATGTATACACACATAAATTAATTGCAAACAACATATCGCAAACCTGTACAATTTATCTACATTAAAAATGCAAAACGATATAAAAGGGGTGAAAAAATCAAAACTTCAGCAACAGCAGCACTCTCCAGAGAGCAGCATAGCGCATGCACACACACACACACATACACACATAGAGCGAAACAATGAAAAAATATCACAAAGTCTGACGCGAAAAAGCGTTAAGTGCTTTCATTACTCGTTTTAATTTGAAAATCAAAACACAACGAAATAAAAATAACCCTTAAAATGCTACGGATCGATGAAATGAGTGAGCGACTGACTCTATTAGTAGTGAGGCGACAAAAGTATGAAAAATCATGACGAATAATACCGCACACGGTGTGAATGAAGCTATATAGCATAGCCACCAAGCAAGTAGGGAGCAACGCTTGAGATTACGAATACGACCTGAGATACGAAGGATACAGAACGGACGGATGGGCGAACGAAGTTGATTACAGCCAACTCCAGTGGCGACACTGCTCATTGTGGTGAGTGCTAGTGTGAGTGCGAGTGTGAATGCGTGTAAGCGTAAGTGTGGCTGAGAGTATGCGTGTTAGAAGCGCATACCGTGTGACACAGATACTTAACCACCAACAATGTTCGGCTGACAGCGCCAGCATGGACATTTTTGTGTACGAGAATAGCAAACATTTAAAATAGCGACACCAACGACGATAACGATGACATGCAGAAATCGGGCAAGTATGGCAACCACGGATCACGGTTGGCTTTTCGTGTGCTACTCAATATAACAATAGCAAAAACCAGCAACAACAAAAACACCCAGCTAAGAAATCCTTTTCGCCCAACCACACACGCACACGCGATTGTGTTCGTTCTATTTAATGACAAGCAGACACAAACCGAACCGACTCACGGCACAGGGCACGGTTCTCTTTTTATTCTCCTCCACAAGTACTCACTCGCGCACAGTTTTAGTCTTCTGGGAGAGTAAAACCCTCTCAATGGAGCTTTTCTTGAAATGGGTTTTTATTTTAATAGGATAGATACACATCTCGCCCACTTTGTACAAATTCATAACGATTAACCCTCAAAAAAGAACTTTCCATACACACAAAAACATATTACGGCTCATACTCGTACTGCAGAGCGAAACCGCGCATCGTGTGGCATCGTAATCATATCGTATCGCATAGCATCGATTCTGGTATGCAAGTAGAATCGAATGGAATTATGTTGTAGACACCACACACACGGAGAAGGAAGCGAGTTTTGTTGGTTGCCGTTTGTGGCCGAGAACACAAATAACCAACGACGATGACTATACACAAACACCAAGCACAGCCAAAATTGAGCAGGCAAGAGAGGTAACAACAACAACACCAACAACAACAATAATAATAATAATATTGAAATATGTATTCAACACTCAAAAGAAAGCAGGAGGCAAAGGGAACGGGAACGGGCAACAGGAGCAGGATCTGAAACAGTAACAACGAAAGGCAATTAAGCTGAATGTTGCAAAAATGTATGGATGTGCAAAACTTTGAAATATTATTTTATTTTAATGGAAATTTGACAACAGCGTAGAACGTTTCCCCATCCCCTCGGAGGAGGAGCAATCACATTCATATTTGCAACCAGGCAGGCCATTAGTGTAAATTGCGAAATATTCTTAAAAACCTTGCATATAAAAGTCAGTAACTCTGCACATTCGAATACAAAGAAAAGGAAAAAGAGAAATTTGGAATTGCAAAACAAAAACGCAATATTAAATTTGTTCCGACTGATAAGCAGCCTCAAGCAGCAAAACAGGCCCACTACAACTCCAACAATGACGAGACAACAAGTTGCATTAAACGATGCTGTTGTTGTTGTTGGTGTTGTTTTTGTTGCCGTTCGAGAGCACAACTGATAACCACAGCGCATACCTAATTAGATTTCAAAGCGAAAATATGATGATGGGTACGAGTACGTAGCCATGTACGAGTAATGTGCAGTCAGTGAGCAGGGGAAAAGTGCAAGTGAATTGACAAGCGACGACAAACGACCGACAATGCATTGAAAGAGGGTTGGGAGGGGAGTGATGCGACAGGCACAAGGTACAACTTGATAAACTTCAGTTTGCATTTCACTAAATGGCAGTTGCAATGTTGACCGTGTTGACTTTGATTTATGTATATCAAACACGTGAGATAAATGCAGTGAGGGAGAGAAAGAGAGAAGGGGAGTTTGTAACGATTTACGGATCTTTTTCAATCCACCACGAGCGTCAGAAAAATTACCACTTATTGTTTTTATAATTTATTATTTCATAGTTTTATATTAATTTTACATAATAATTCGTATTAAAATTATGTCACATTAAAACTTTCAGTTTCTGATCCTGTCCGACAGGCTACAAATACACTGAATGAGAAGAGAAATTGTGGAAGGAAATTGTCTGATATCGGCAACTACCATCTCTGACTTTACGTGCCATGGCACACTATACGAGATCGTGAAGGATCATTCGGAGATACATACAGAATGTCTCTAAGCTGCAATGGTAAGACTGGATAACTTTATCTAGGGAAATATTGCTGGAAGACTCAAATGTCAAATATACCATACTTTTAGCAGAATCTACGACACTTTTAGCAGAATCTACCACACTTTTCGCAGAATCTACCACACTTTTTGCATAATCTACCACACACGATAACACTGCCAGTTATTCATCGTTTCGTTTCTGAGGTATTTAATACAGAAAGGTTCCACTTTTATACTATATACTATATTAATGGATCTAGAAGTTAACGACCGATGGAACTCAACAATATAAAAAAGATAAAAATATTCAACAATGCTGTTAATTTGCCATTACGAGAACGTTTGGCTATAAATTTAATTGATGTCTCTTTAGAATATCTCTTGATCTTTCTTGTTGTTTGACCTTGTTGACCACAATATTTTCATGTGCAAAGCTTCAACCAACTGCAATACGTGCGAAATTTCACGTCCGCCAACATTACAGTTTCTAGCACCCGCCGCTCGTTGTGCTGTTGCTCTGGACTCGGTACTGGGGGCCTTTTATTTTAAGAGTTCGATACACTCTCAAGGGAAACATGTTCCTGCTTTGACCAGTCAAATGTTGTTTGGAACAGGACCTACACAGCCACATGTTTCCTCTGTCGTTGGTAGTTCTTTGTTTGCAAATCTATGTTTCTGGGTATACCGAAATCTGTATTCTTAAACCTGTCCTCATTGTGATTTTTGGAATTGCATTCAGACTTAAAGAATCTAAATTGTTGTTCTATCGTCTTTAGAAAGATATTTGGTAAAAGTTGTTTATGTTGTTCTGCCACCAATCTACTGTTTTCTCTTCCGTAGTCCCCCCCCAACAATGCTTTTTTGTTTTCTGATTCCTTCTTTCTTGGGTTTTGCTATTTTATATTTGTACTTCCGTCTTCCTTTTCTTTTTTTCAGTCATAATTAAGTCCATTTTCTTGCCAAGCTTTAATCACTTCACTCATGTTAACTCGCATACAGGCCTCGTATAGTTTCCCGATAACCCATTATTAAATAAATAATTGCATATAAGGAGAGTAATTGAAGTCGGTAAATTTAATTAGCACGTGGTAATTTCGCAATTCGACAAATAAGGTCGATAACGGGACAAGAAGGGATGAAATTACAAATAATTAAACGGCCTGCGCCAGTGTCTGATGAACGTGGAGCAGGTTAGTTGCGAAACTTTTCGCAAACTTCAGCAATTGTATTATAAATATGAAACTTTTGAGGTGTAAGTTAGTTGCAGAGGAGAACTTGATAGTAGAAATATATGTAAAAATGCTTTAGTCAGCAAATCTGAATTTCAAATTCATACTCCGAAAAATTTGAAAAAAATTACCTTATAAAATGTTACTTAATAAGGTGTTAAGCCGGATCTGTCAGAGTAACAACAAATATTATATTTTAAACAACTTCGCAGCACTGCTGTAAATGCATTTGACATACCTTTAGGACCTGCCCTGTTGATTGAAATAGAACATATATTAGTGGCAACAGAACTGATGTTCCCATATAACAACAGTGTAAAAGTGTAATGTGTGAAATTTAAAAAAGAGTAACATAAGCACACATAATCCTCGTATTTTCAAGATGATATAGGCGTCGATTCGCCACCCTATTGAGGACAAGACAGAGTATAGTATGAAAAACGTTATCGAGTAAATCACACTCGGATGAAACGAGCGAGTTTTTCTATCCTCAATAGAAAGTGCTTCCAATTTGAAAATTGCTCGAAAACCAACGAGATTTAAAAATTTTCCATACAAATTTCCTTGAGATTTTTATTTTTCAGTGTTACCAAGTACACAACTTACTCGTTTGCTATTTGTTAACGCTTATAGAAAGTGCTGCCAAGTATACAACTTACTCGTTTGTTATTTGCTAAACGTTTATAGAAAGTGCTGCCAAGTATACAACTTACTCGTTTGCTATTTGCTAAACGTTTATAGAAAGTGCTGCCAAGTTCATGAAAATTGAAGCTCGTGAAAATTGTTGTTGTTAATTTTTGTTTTGTATCGACTTTGTACCTGATTTAGATCATTGAGGCTAATATTTCGTGTGAAATAATTGCATATTTGCTGACAGCTAAACTAGGTTTACTTTAAAAACTTTTAAGCGCTCGATACAGAATTGAACGATAAAATCGTGAAGAATTTCCAGATTAATTTCAGTACGTAATTGCCTGTCGGTTTAGTAATTAAGGCTTCTATATTCTAATCGATTAATGTAAAGTTCGATTAATTGACTATTTGGCTAATAACATGCAAGGCGACTATTGATCGATTAACGATGTTTCGCTGAACCGTTCGAACAAAGTCCATATGCCTATGAATATTAATTGAAATTAAACACTATGCAATAACATGACATCAAAGTGACCAGACCACATGTAGACACGCCTCCCGCATGTCGGGGATTAAAATTGACTCTACACATGCAGGCGCAACCACCTGACAAATTCAATTAATCACGTTATCGAAAACGCCCATTTTAAAGTATCTCTGAAGCTTCACATATGCGACGTACTTTATCGCCCCATAGTATGTGTGAATGAAATGTACAACAACAACAACAACAACAACAACAACAACACCTACAGCAAAATAGCTCGTACACCCACTGAGTGAGTGCTTTTCGGGGGCATGCAAATACCCACCACAGCCGACACCTGACTGCAGGCCAAAGTCAAGGCTTGCATGAACCCACAATTCTACCACAATTTTGCAGCGCTGATGATAACGAAAAGTCCAAAGCAAACAAAGCAGTAAAACAACCAAAAGGCAACACCAACAACAACAATTACAACAACCTAGCCAAAACAGACAAAATATGAGGCAACGCACCGCCATCAAGAGCAAAAAGGCTGGCATACAAGGACCAATATCTAAAAATAAAAATTTTACTTTTGCGCACAGAAATGGACGAATTGGACAACGCACCCGAGCGGTGGTCGTCATCAAGTGAAGCATTAACACAAACGCAGGCAGCAGAATTGGCTGAGGTGCGCAGAGGAATTGGCAACATGAAACAATACCAAGATCCACGCTAAATGGACCAAGTATGATTACGTTTGTCCAGCGGTCTGCAACGCACTTGCACGCTACAGTAACGCAACCAAATGAACGATTTATTACGGTACAGGGGTAGGGGGGTGTGGTTGAAGGGAAGCTACTCGTAGCACTTACAGCCTATGCACACAGAGCCAACGAAGTAGATACGATTTTTATTTGCTTTCCATTTTCATATCTTTGCGTCTTAGCTGCGACGATAGTCTAGAAAATCTTTTGCAGCGAAAATGGTACAAGAGTCTGTATAAACAGTTGAGATTTGATTATCTTGAAAAAAGGAAAATTAGGCAAGCCAATTGTGATCCCAAAATGCTTTTATTTGCATATTATACCTTTTACATTTAAGTGTATATAGTAGCGATATCTCAACGGAAAAATACTCGTATTGCATGTACCCTTTTGACGAATTTCTTCTACACAACCCTTCAAGTTACATAGAAGTAAGACAAGGAAAAACTTATTTATCATATAAAAAAATTAAGGACCCTTTTCATACTCATTTGGTAACTTGTGTGAAAATGTGAATTGTTTGTCATAAAAAATGTCATCATGTTTTTATGTGTAAAACATTCACAATTTGGTGGAAAGGTTCTCAAGTCCTGGCATCGGTATTCTAAGAACCCTTCTAGTTTTTCTAGATAACTATTATAATAAAAACAAGTTTTGTTTGCTGTGTCGAAAAAAACCACTTCGTAGAACTTTTCCTGTGAATCCAGTTCAAAAACTTCTCAGTAACTTCAAAAAAATTATATGGAAATATAATAATTATTTTTATTTATTTATTGTAACAATATATATCGTATTTCTCTAATAAGTTCGCGTGTCTAGAAATAATATTTGCTTCAGGAAAAGTGTATTCTCGGTTTTTTTTTTGTTCATTCTCGGATAAAAGCACAACATGATATAACAAATATGACAATTTTTTTATCTCTCAAAGATTAAAAGTGAACTCTCTAACTTTTAGCATACGAATCATTAAAGTAATCATTTGTTTTGTTTCTAATCTCTACAAAAGTCAATTTTGTATTTAAAGTTGGCAAAAAGCGTCAAAAATTATTTTTTTTTATTACCATTATTATTATTACTTGAAAAACAATAACTTAATTTTACACAATTATCAAATATTCGTCAGTATATGTATATCAGAATAAGATAAAATATTATTTTCCATGTATTTACTTGTTTTTTTCTTTTATAATAAATATTTTATTTGATATTAACGCAGCAAACTCCCCAAAAAAAAGTAACTTGGCAGCACTCGTTTTTATTCGATTAATCCAAAGGGAGTAAATTTCACCTCATCTATTACTGTCGTTTTGCACATACAAAGCTTCACCAATAAAATTCACCTATGCATAATTGCGCACTTCGCTTGTCTGCAATCAGCGCGCAGTCTGTAGCGTGTTTGCAAATATGAAATGCGGTTTCGAAGACGATGGTCGATGAACGATTGACGTTTCTACGTACAATCCTAACAACAACAACAACATTCGCTGAACCCGAATACCGAAAGTGTTGAGCGCTAAAACAACGTATGCGGAGTTGCTGTGCAGCCATGGCGGGGGACGTGGGAAAGCGAGCAGCAAAGAGCAGCGCGTTGTGATGAGCTGCTAAATTGGACAATGTTTTGCTGCTGTGGTTTTTATTGTTGTTGTTGTAGTGGTTTGTAGCCAAAAGCGCCAATTTTATGGCTAAAATGCAGAACAAAGAATGTTATAATAACCAAAGAGGAAACCAAAAAAAAGTAAAATAAAGGAGAAGAGAAGAGCGAACAAGAGAAATTAATGCGGTGATGTGCGCGAATGTGGCCAGTGGCCAGTGTGTTGTGTGAGCAATGAATGGCAGAGGCAGCGGGACGTGAAAAGCATTTATGCAAATTAAAATGAAATGAACCAAATTAAAAATGAGGGTAATAACTGTAAATACAAAAAATATGCTAAAATGTTAATAAAATTTTATGAAATTTTCGGTTCTGTGTTGGTTTCGTAGCATATGCGAAATTTTTTTGCTTTGCTTGCTAAATTGCGAAAATATATTTGTAGGCATATAAAAATTAATAGCGGACATTTTTACTATAATTTATAATTTATTATTTGTAGGTCAGGGTTGTTACAAGCAAAACCACAGAGTTTAATAATATTTTAATAAAAAATTCCAAGAAATCAAACGAATGCTTAGAACAACAATAACAACAACAATTGCCGTAACCACACGAAAACACACAATAAATAATTGACTAACGAGATAAGCGGGCGGGCATGTTTCGTGGCTGGCTGGGCTCTGTGCGCATCTACATTTTCACTACTATCGGTGTATCTGTCGTTTACACCGGCAAATAAAACAGCAAAAACAGCAATATATAACAAAAACAACTACAACAACCAACACGTACACAATCCATTGAACTTGAACCAGCCAGTCAACCCCAACTAGACACAACTAGCAAGCGCAGGCAAATAGCAGAATGCAACAATATCGTGTGCAGTGAGCAGCGCAGCGACACCAGCACCACAGACTGCAAGTAGCGGGTGAGGTGATGTACTCGTCGTTCCCAGTCGTAGTTGCAATGTTTTTATTATAATGGCTGCGCTGCTGCTCCTGGTCCTACTGCTGGTGCTGCTGCTACTATCGTCATCGTCTCGTGTTGTACTCGTACTTAGGTGTGCAATGGTTCAAACCTAAAATAGTTTAGTTGTAGTTGGTTGGGTTTGTGCCACTGCAAGCGCTCGATGCCAATTTAATTTGAATACTCGTAACTGCAATTTATACGTCAATGTAAGCGGTAAAGGTGCCCATAAACACGCGATTAAAAGTTCAAATAGTGTGGAATAATTTGACATTTTTGGCGTGATTGGTAAAAACAGAAAAAACAGAAACACCTCCACATATAATTCCGACATAAAGGAAATATGCCGTGAAAAAATAACCACATTAATAAATAAATAAGCAAAAGGAAATTGTCACTGTCACAAACAGACAGACAGACAGGTGGGTAAGTTGGAAAATGCTTTATTATTTATGCTTCTTGTTGGTATTGTTGTTGTTATTATTATTGTGTTGTTGGTATTGTTGTTGATATTGTTGTTGTGGTGGTGTTATTAGACAATCAACATGCGGTGATAACGCGTGCTGGGACCCCATTAAAATGCTTTTAATCGATTTTCCAAGCTATTACGCGTTATTTGGCGTTTGTCATGCTTACATGGTATCTAATAATCTTAGTTGTTGTTGTTGCTGTTGTTGCTATTGTGCACAGCCATGTATTATAAATGAAGGTTGTGTGTCAGTTTAAATAGCGAAGTATTACTAAGTGAAATATGCAGCGTTGATTTGATTTGATTTGATTTGCTTTCCCAGCGCTGCCGGCGCTTGTGCAGTCATAAAATAAGCACTTTGGACCGGTATCAATTTAAAATAAAACAACTAAAAACGTTAATACTACCGAGCTGGTGGTGCCTTATTATGACTCAAAAGTAATCAAGGTGCAATGGAAAATAAATTACTACATTTTAGCATTTTAATACGAACCAATTGAATCACAATGTTAGCCAGATACGATACACTGCGTTACAGAGTGGACTACGCAAATATGGAGAACTGAACTGGTTATCTAGGTTCGAACTAAAACCAAAGAGAAACCAAAACAATGATCGAACATGGCACTCTTCAGCGAATGTCATATTCTAATCGAACATAAGCGAATAATGTATTCTGTTCGAACATGAGCGACTAATGTCACATTCTGATCGAACATGTTCTTAAACGAACTTTGCACATGTATCAACTCCTCTTCGACGATATGGCTTCAAAAATATATGTATGTATGTATGTATGTAGTTATGTGGAAGAACAGCGGAACACGTAGTGCGTTGTCCATAAGGCGATTATTAGCTACAACTCAAAAACTGGCTATATAAAAGCAGTAGGATTGTCACAAGAGGCCCAACGAGAGACCGCAATGACTAAGACATCATCGATTCCCTCCTCCAGCCGGCTATCTAATCTAATCTATTATTGAGTTATCGGTTATATGGAATTTTTTAAAGTTACATGAGTGTGGCAATTTCATAGTACTCCTAGAAAAATATACGAGTCGGACAAGTGAGGCAACAAAAAGAGGCTGACCATGAGTATATTTAAGTATAAATCAATACAGCAACATGTATCTCTCGTTATTAGAGAGCGAACTTCTCTAAGTTGGATGCTCGGAGTAAATGCTCACCACAGATTGTCATTGTGCATCATTGCGTTTAAAAGTTACGAATACTTTTTTTCAATCAATCATATCAGAAACTCAATTTGTTCCAGAAGCTCTTTTGGAGGCAAAATTAGAATTTATAATTTTTAAACGATTTATATATAATAAGAAATTAAAAAAAAACTTAAGCTTTCGGCTGACTAATAAAAATGATTGGTAAGCATATAATAACGTAGTTATTATTATTAATACATATGAGGTAAAACAATTTTGTTTTTTAAATTAACGTCTTAGTGAACACATCGTAAGGATGAATATGGAGGAATATGAAATTCCACACTTTTCAACTACACATGCATACTTCGGCATCCTTGGAATATATTGGACCGGCATCTAGAAGAACTGCGCACCTTGCTCGAAAGTAGATTGTTTCCTCGTGCATGATTGCAGCAAACATTTTTGTAAACAAGCCAATTAGTACCTAAAATTGTGTCACTCAGATTGATACTACAGTCATTCATCGAAATGTGCCATTCAAGGATGTATTTGTATACACCAGCTGCCAATTTTGAGAGGCAGATAGATATGGAGAGAATCTATGAGTAGTTCTTCTTCTGAATAAACTACTCGGAAACATTTTTATGAATAAGGAGAAAGAGTACCTTAATAATTGCATCAATCTGAATATTAGAGCAAGCATTCTTTGAAGAGAGCATCAAATTGTATTTCACGAATGACCGGTTATCCTGGTGAACACAGAGAAATCCGACACTGAGTTGCTTTTGTTTACAGGTAAAAGATTTCTCTTAATGGGGCTTCATTATTTGCCGGTAAATTATGTAGATGTATTAGTGAAAAATGTGTATATGCGTCACATGGATTGATCGTTTAAGGCCAGCTTAATACACATTGCGTGTGCAAGTTCACAATAATGTGAGGTGAATTGAAATTTTATTCTGGCGATCAAGGTAGGTAGGTAGGTAAGGCGGCCGCCCAAAGCAGAGACTATAGAGACGGGATACTAAAACGTCAAATTTTCTGACGTTTAAAAAAACTGTCTTTGTTTATCATTAGTTGCCTATATGGCTAGGTTTGTTTATCATTGGTTAACCAGAATTCTGAAGAAAATCAGCCACACTACTACAGTTTTGCGCAAAACAAGAGTAATTTCCCTGTATTCTCTACCCAAAGGGCGCACTTAGGCCAACATTGACCCTTTGTGATACCGCATGAGACATCAAATCCCATCCCTTGCAAAGGTCCAGCCATTTGGAGCTTTTAATGAAGCAGTTGATGGAGATAATCTTTTGTTTTGAGATATCTCCAAAGAGTCCAGAAAGAAGTCGCCTAGGAAAGTGCGTCTCTTTCTGGACAGCGCTGGACACGTGCATAACCGGTGTGCAATGGACTCCTGCTCCTCCTCGTGCATGCAACTCGTTAGAGGCAATCCCCAGCTTACACCCGTGTGTGCCTAGAGTCCAGTGTCCCGTTAGGACGCTAATCACGGAACCTATACTTTGTCTATTTAGAGCCACTAGGTCCTTAGAGCACTTGACATTTATCTCTAGCCAGGTTGCTTTACATCCTGAAAATTCAGACCAGTGCCTGCCCGCTGAGCGTAAGGATATTGTATTTACTAAGAGCTTACATGTGGCAATAGGAATACCGAAGTTCGACCTATTGGTAATTCTGGCGATTAAAGGCGAATTTATTTTAAATTTGATGGGCCAAGAGTGGTTACCTTCTGTGCTGTCTAAGTATTTTAATATGTTTGTGTATGGCAATTTCCTGCTCAAGTGTAGGAAAAAATACTTAATATTATCAATAATAAATATATAATACACTGATTTAATATTCGCTATATTAACCTTAATTTTAATTTTTAAGCGATTACAAAATCTAAGCGAAATCGTTATTTTTAACGAGTTGGGATTGGAACCCTTTTCTTATTTAGCGACTGGGTACTAATGTGTGAAAACTGATTTTTAATGGTTTGTGCATAGAATAAGACATTTATTTTTCATATAGAAATAATAATTTTCTGACTATTGGGAATTGGGATCATTTGAAATAGAACATTAGAAGACAGTGATGCCAAGTTTTAGAAAGCGCGGTGCTAGTGATTTCTTTAATCGAGTTAACTCGGTAATGAATAAGGTGTCTCTCAAAAATGCTTGGGGTGATAATTTTATAAAAATATATTGGTAATCCCGGTAATGATTACGGATTAACAACTACCAATCCGTATTTTTTTTTTTATACATGATTTTATTTGCTAATTGAAATGAGTGATGACCAATAAAACGTGCCTTTTTTTTGGTCACCATTTGTGTTACTTACTGATTTGTTTTGTTATCGTAAACACTTAATCGCTGATAAGTCGCATTTAACATTTAATTCGCTCTTATCTCATTCGAAGCTATGACCCACATGCCAAGTGCTCAGCTAATGGCAACTTTGCGCTATTGTCACAGACACTTTACAAGTAAAGTGAGCGAAAAAACGAATTTACTGTAAGCTGCAATAATTAAAACGTTTTCAGTGTTTGGCTTAAATTGCAAACTTAAAAAAGCCATAAGTAATTGAAGCACAAAACACATTATTTATAATTAAAACGATAGAGTCACGCCATTTGGACTTTCAACTTGAAAAGGTACAAACAAGATAAAATAAACACAGAAAATCACATAAAAAATAATCTCGCACACAAAAAGTTCTCAATTAAGTTGTGGGACAAAATCGCTAAGATCAAGGTTGACATACTGAAAGTATTTATAAACTAGTCGGGGAATGCAATTTGTCGGAACTATTTTCGGTAGCTTGTTCTGCAGGAATTTCTTAATTAGGCACAGGAATTGTGGCTTCCCTTGGTCACAGAGAAGAACGAAACCGTGTTTAAAAGTTACTTTACTGGCGACATTGGTGCCTTTTTCCATTTCTCTAAACAATTGTTAGAATTTCAAGGGAACAGATTCCAAAGCATTTCTCTGCAAGCAAAGTGCATAACCTTAAAATAAAAGACAGCATTTATCAAGCACTTAAGTCCCTAAAATAATTGACAGTTACCGCTGCAAACGGACCAACCTTCCAACCAGCCAGCCAAATGCCTGTGAAGAACCAACCACAAATCAAATTATGTATCCCATAAAAACGGATGTGTGTGTATGTATCTATTTTCGAGCCATTCCCAAATGGCACAACAAAAAAAATTGTTGCCACCAGTGTTGCCGGTGTTCCTCTGTCGCTACCATTTACGTAGCTATACCGCAAAAACAGCAAAATTACAACCGTACCTACTGGGCTTTTTTTTTCTTTGTAGCACGTTCACAGACTCAGGATTCATAGTCATGGGCTGTCATCGCCGTCGCCATGATTTGTGAAACTTCCAGCTTCAGCATGTGTCATTGTCGGAGCTGCTATTCTCGTCCCGTCTTGTGGACAACGACAACGATAAAAATGATATGTGTTTTTATTTTGTATTTATTTGTCTGGTTTTATCTCTCTGGGGGTCATGAAGAGCGCGCGCTTTTCAACACAATAGCAACAAGAAAAAAAAACAATTAATTATAAGTTCCATTAAAGTAACAGATCTATTGTGAATGAGAAAACAAACGAAAAAAACTTATCATTATAAACAACACACTTGAACATCGTTCAGAATCTCAATTTTACAGTCGGCTAAAGCGGCGAGTATTTGCACTGCATTTGTAGCGATTTATCTGACTGTTGGTGCGAGTCACAATCGCACACGACTCGGAAAAGCAGTCGTCGGTAATCGTCAATCGGCAAATTCCGTCGGTGCACTTTGAAAATCGACGCCTGTGAGCAGTTCGAATGCAATTTGCACTAGTCCAGATAGATAGGTAGATAGACACCACGTACACAGGTACTCACCGCACACGCACACACAAATTGTTTCACTATTTCGTAGGTAGATGCTTTTATTTGTGATGCTGTCTAAACAAATTCTCCCTCCCTCCTGTGTGCCTAGTTGTCTGTCTGTCTGTCTGCCTGCTTACATATATATTTATTTGTCTGCAGAGAGCAATTTAATTCTGTTTGAGTATCGTTAAAAGTTTATTTTATTTTATATTTTTAGTTTTCCTTTTATTCAACGTTTGGATTGAGTTGAGCACTTTCTCTTTTCAAATTGAATTGCAAATTTGAAACTATTTGCGAAGCTACGTACTAAATTGGCACAAACGCAATTAAGGCTGTGTGCGAGTTGCCCTAAATAGCACGATAAATCCTTAATTACTTTGAATTCATTCATCTACACAAATTATGCACTGAAACTTTAGTATAAAGTGAATGTGAACAATTTTAAACATATATTTTATTACAAAAGTTAGTGATCTCGAAAATATGTCCAAATGCTAATTCACAATGATTTAGAATTTTTCGAGCGATTTAGGTCAACTCGCACAGAGACTAAATATTAAGGAGTAGGTAAGCAAAATATAATTACTCCCATTACGTGTTATTTTGGTTTATATACTATAAACAAATACTTCAACATAAGAAATATTTGATATTGATAACGCCAACACTCGTTATGGCAAAAAGTCCTCATTCAAAATGCGAAAACATAAACAAATTAATTCATACTTAAATGGCATCACACTTTGTTTACTTCGTCGTTGCAAAAATTTCACCACACTACAAAACCACCTCCTTCCCTCCACCATATTCTCTTTTCATTTCTTTTCGTTTACGTTTTCATACATATTTCCAAAACAAAGGGCAGCAAAAAGTGCCAGAAAAAGATAACTGCAGCTGCTGTGGTAAAAAAAAATAAACCGATGAGAATGGTGAAATTGTGTTTATTTTTAGAACAGGAATTTTTCTCACAATTTTCGAGCTTCTCAACAATTGCAATTTACTGTCCATTAATTTGATTGAGTTTTGAAGATCCTAGATATATATTTAGATTTAAATTAAAAAACCCACCTGGTCGATCTAATGACTGTCGTCGACTCATTGGCAAATTTTTTCCTCCCGTCTATTATAGATATGACGAAATTCGGGGAAAGTCTTTAAATTTCTTCATTTGGGTGGATTTTATATTCATTTAGTTAGTCGGCGATTTCAAAACTCGATAAATTAGCGCACACAACACGAAAAAGCGGCGATATACAAAATAAAAGAGTGATAATAACACGCGTAAGAACATAAACCACGAGACGGCAGACAAACGATATAATTATGTTGAGACGAGCGAACACTTAACTTTTTTTCTTTTTCTGCATGTTTTCATCACGTAAACAAACTGCACAGAGCATTATATATACACTTGGCCATTGTTTATTCAATCATTTTGATTACATTCACAATATTTCCTACACAAATTGCACGTTTTCAATCTTCTTTATGCGAGCACTGTTCAAAACGCCGCCACTGACAATGCAGGCGCATGATACAAATAAGTGGTGATGGTGTAAATGTCAAAATTTTTTGGCAGCAACAATGACAAGGTGAAAAATGTCGTACAAGTTGAATTTACATCAACCATTCACAATTGACACACATTTCAATAGAGCATTCTCGCAGATAAGCTCATTTTCTGTTGCACATTTTTCACCACACGTCATACAAAGAAAGAGATGTCTATAACTGAGATTTTCTATTTCATTCAAACACACATTTCTGTAGTAGAGAATTAAAAACTAAAGCAAACTACAGCAAAATGTATTTTTTCTAAATGTTTCGTTTCGCTAAATTTTCACTACGTTTAGGCTAGAGTTTTTAAGCAATTTTATTATACAAATATTTATGAAAAATTTTATAACTTTTGTTTTATTCTCGAACATAATAAAACACTGCTACACATTATGCTTTTAAACTTTTCTTGCTTTTCGTTGTTTTTATCGTAATCTTTTTATTTTATAATTTCTCTTTTTCAGACATTTTGCACACACTGTTTACCACTGACTGCGCCAAGAGGAACTGGGTGGAAATTTCTATTTACGTATTTCTAAACATTTTTCGTATAAAATTGAAAAAATTTTATTGATCTTAACATATTATATATTTATTAATATTTTTCTACACTTTTATATTATTTATATTAAGTCTATTTCCGATTTTTTGCGATTACCGAGGAACATCCTTTATACACGAGTGTGATGTTGTGGCAGACTTCACCTATCACCTAGTGAGATGCGATATACTACGCGCGTACGAAGATGTGTATGTAAGGTGAAGTTCAATAAATCTGGTGAAAATGCAATCGCTCTGCTGTTGTCCCTTTCGCACCTGACAAACGTAATTGTTAACAATATGGTAATATGGAGAAAACTGTTGTTGCAAATGGTTAGTTTATATTTTAGACCTTCTAAATGATTAATTAAAATAAAAATAAAAATTTTAACTTCAAAACATTGATTGAATTTATGTATAATGGGGGTAGGCACAAAAAGTTCGAACTAGTGAAACGATAACGATTTGCGTTAGAAGGTGCTGCGACTTGAAATTTATTTAAAATTTTACTTTTAATAAACACTATGATAATTAGACGGGAATATGTATATATTAATTGATTTTTTGTATAATGGTGGTAAGGAATAAACAGTAAATATTCCTGATAAAATTTATTGTAATGTGGAATTAAAAATTTGAAAGTAAATGCCCATCTTATGAATATTTTCGAGCAGTAATTTAACGTATTTTCAGCACATTTAAGAAAATATCAGTAAAGTTTGCTCAAATATTAAGTTAAAGTGAAATATTTTTTTTTTAGTTTAATTAAATATATAAATCAGACTGATAAGTTTTAATTATTGAATTCCTACGAGTGCAATAATAATTGATATACGCACTTGGGTAACTTTATTAATTTAGAAGAATTGAGTAATTATTACAATATGGTATTAAATGTGAAAATAAATATATAGAGAGACTATATATAATATTTTGAACTTTAAATCGTCTACTTATTTGAACGTCAAATAAGTAGAATACAAATGAATATTATAGCTAAATATTATTTTTGTTTTACCAATTATTTAAATTAGCAGCAGATTTTAACATAAATATCCAATGAGTTCATATTGGTATTACTCTATGGGACTGAAAATAACCCAACTCAATCCTCGCAGCTATTAACAAGTTTAAAAAACAACTGCTCTTTTTATTATTTCTTTGTAAAAGCAAGAAATAATTTAATAGATAATACGAATATGCATTATACGCTGGTTATCATCATTGACGCTCATATAACATTTTTAGATTTGGTGTTTTCCATAAACAGCTGATTCTCCATGTTGACAGCTAATGCAAAGGTAAGCGATAGATCGCTGACGGGAAGGCTGCTACCTCTTTAATGTATCCTGCTCTACAATGGTAAATATAAGTTGCATTCATGATGGAATATACTGCTAAAATTTTCATTTTATCATAATTATTATAGAATACTTTCATTGTTTTATCTGTTTGATAGCAGTATTTTGTATATTATTATATCTTTTATTTTATATATTCTAATAATTATTATATATATTAATATTAATTTATATATTTATTTGCAATCGATTGCTGAAAAAATGTTCACAATGGACGGACAATTTGCAAAAATTGTATATGTAACATTATTTGTTTAATTATTTATTTAATATGATTTATATAGGAATAAATTAATATATAAATAAAATAATTTAGTAGCACTAGCAACTTACGATTTCGTCTGGCTATTAAAGTGAAACGGTTATTTTTAATAGCTTATTGAAAATGGAGAAACAATTTAACCGCTCATTTTACTGATTCGCTTTTTTTACGTGGGAAATAAATTATTTTTGTGACCTGGCTGAAAAATGCATTTCTTGCAATCCGCTTGCCAAGATACATTTAAAAAATTATTGGATTAATGTTTTTTTTTTTGTAATTTTATTTATTTAGATTTTGTGGAAAGGTTTTGTAATTTTGATGAAATTTTATTTATTCAAAATTTTTCTTCTTTGATATTTACGAAAACAAATGATGGAATGCGGAATAATGCTCTTAAAAGGAAGAGGCATTCTACAAGTGAGATGGTAACACTCCTCAGAACAGCTGATCAATTATTCTTATTAGGGTTAAGTTCAGAATTTGTGGCACAAATGTTTCAATTATTTGTAAATAATTGAATAAAACACTTAAAACTATGGGGAAAGTAATGTCTGTGGCGTCGCGTCAGGTGAAGCGGTTTAACGTGGAGAATAGGGCTCATCGCTTGATTGAACGACAGGAGAAACCGAAGGCCGCACCGAAGTACGAATCAAATTTGGAGGATATGCAGCGCACACTTGACCGTAAATATTTCCTAATTACGTAGCTGAAAAATTTCCTAAAGTTGTCATTTGTTCATTTAATTTCAGGGGATCCGGAATTTTTCGAGAAACTCAACAAAAAAGACTCCGAGTTAGACCAACGCTTAAAAACTGTTTATGTAACCTCGAAGGACGAAGTTGTGGGTGTGCCATTGAAAGTTTTCCGTACAAGTTTATGTAATTTGTGTTTTCATTTTGCAAATAGATCGAACGTGTGGAAGACCCCAATAAACCGTTGCCTAAGAGCACAGCTCTACCCGACGACTTTGAATATGGGCACTTAGAGCCAAAACGCGTGCGACCGGGTCGTTGTACATTGAGACAAGCGATGCAGTTCATCACAGACCATCAGTCAAATCCTGAGGTTTGGACTCAGGAGCAAATCGCGCATGATTATAAATTGAATGTGAAGGATGTCGGTGAGTAGCTAGACATAATTATGTTACCCTGACGGAACTATTTTGACACGAAATTCTTTTAGCAAATATCTTGCAACACTTCCGCAGTTTCAATGTGTATATACCGGACTCAACGAAGAACGAAAGAATATTGACAAGCTCTCAATCGAATAAGCTATTGAAGGATACCGAAGAGGAGCAGAAGAAGTAAAGACGCATTTTCATACAGAGAATAAGCTGAAATTAATTAAATAGGAACTTCGTGTTAAGTACTACTTGTAAATAACCATATAAGGACTGTTAGTAAATATATATTTAAAAAAGCACACATTGGAGCACCTAAAATATAAAAGGTTTTTATTTATTTTTTGATCGATAATTGATATGATCATTAAACAATTATGTTTGGTGGACAATTGTAAAGATTCAGGCATTTGTCCTCGGCCACTGATATAACTTTATCGTTGGAGAAATTGTATTTAACGCCCCAAGCTTGGTCGTGGTGTTCGGAGAAAGTGTGCATGCATTTGCGTTCGGCAAAGTCCCAAATTTTAACGGTGGTGTCGCTAGACGACGATGCAAAGTGCTTGCCGTCCTCGGAGAAAGACACACATAGCACCCAGGATGAGTGACCGGAAAGCGTACCAGCAACATCCGAGTGGACCCTGTAAGGAAATGAAAAAGATGGATGAGTGTGTAAGCGAGTATAGTTACTAACTCAAAAGCAAGGTTGAGTGCGATCTCCTGGAGAGGTGCGTAGGTAAGAAGACTATTTAGGAAAACGGATTTTTAAATCAACACAGTTTTTGCAGTTAAAAAGTGGTTCATTAAATTATCAGTTATTGCAGTGCTGAGAGTTAAGTCTCCAGCAATTGACAATCCACCATTGAATTTTATATTCATGCTGATTAAACTTCTGAAGCACCTTTTACTAGTTCATACAATTATGCACATTATGGCGGATTTATTTCGCCAGGCACATTTATTCAGAAGCGTAATTTTGAAAATATTCACAGCTCCATTTTTGAAGCTGAATTATTTGGTCGGGAGTGTAATGAGTCGTCTTCCTCGTTCTTTCGGAGTATTGTGAGAGGTCGCATATCGAGGAAGAGTGAAAGTAAAACAATGGGGAGTGGACTCTGGCGGAATTTACCACTAAATAATGCAATCTATGTTGAGTATTTAAGAATTAAATTCGAATATTGTGATGGGAATACAATATTCAATGAAGAGTCTCCCTATTACGGGCTGTTATTATAGTAATATCAAACGTACACATCGTATAACTTTATGTGTCCATCATCAGAGGCGGTCAATAGCATCTGGGAGTTTGGTGAAAAACACAAACTGCGCACTGACATCGCATGACCCTCCAGTGTCTGAGCCACTTTTCCGGCGGCCACATCAAATATAGTTATAATACCATCAATGGCTCCACTCGCTATGTATTTGCCATCAGGACTCTAGTTGAGAATAAAAGTAAATTTTTGTTAAAAATGCCAACAAGAAAATATCCATACCTGACCGACAGGGCAATAAAGTCAATGTAAACGATAGTAAATCGACTTCCAATTATTAGTTCCAATTGGTGTTCATTCGGTCAGGTATAGATACAATTCCACACACTCTCGAAACTTACATAAGCGATGCTCAACGTAAATTTGCCGTTTTGTGGATCGAGCACCTGTTCTGCTTTGCCAGTTTCCACGCTGTACATGGAGATTTTGCCATCATTCGAACCGGAAATCACGTATTTATTGCAAGGCGAAAAAGCCACAGTCCACAAATCAACAGGCCCAAACGCCTCCATATGCTTTTGCTGTCCGGATTCTGAGTCCCAAAAGCACAGGCTGGAATCTAAGGAACTGCTGGCAATAGCTGAGCAGTAACAAAATACAAGTTCATATTAACTGATTCAAAAGAGCATTCAGTGAAATTTACTTTTTCCATCAGAGCTCACAGCCACAGACACAACACCCAAAGAATGCCCCTTTAGCTGATGGCGCATTTTCAATGTGTTATCCTCACGTATGTCCCACACCTTAACCAGATCATCTAAACCGCCTGTCACAATAAAGTCCACTGGTTCTTTTTGTTTCTTTGGCGGCGCTGTGCTCGGCCCAGGGCTGTCGTCCGCCTCTTGCTCCGCGCTGGTTATGTTGGGTGCTGTGCGACCCCAGGTACACGACCAAATGCCGTCTTCGTGTGCATTCTCCTCCTTGTGCAGCAATGAAAACTGTATGCGACAGCATGAAATTTTTTATTATTTTGTATTAATTCAATATTTTCCCATTACTTGCCATCTCAATGCAACTATTTTTATACGTAAACAAAAGTTAAATATTTATTTGAGGTTAGCCGCCACAGTAGCAGTAAAAACAAAGTAAATTTCCCATAATTTGGTGCATTTTAAACGATAATTTCCCGCTGAATTTCCCTTTCGTTGAAATTCGTTAAGTTTCGAAATGTCACTTTTTATTGTTGTTTTTTTTTTGTTTGAATGAAATTTGAATTGACAGACAGTCTTCGAAGTGAGTTTGAGTTCACTTAATTTCGAACTAGTGAAACGATAAGACGTGTTTGTTAGTACGTGCTGAGACGAAAGATTTACTTAATATTTAGCTATTTTAATAAATACTATAGTTGTAATTATACTGCAATATGTGAACGTAATACATAAAAAGTAAAATACACGCTTCGAATCTAGGCAAACGGAGTGTGATAATTGAAAAATCGAAGTGTAAGAAGAAGAGTAGTGATTTTTTGTAGTAATTGGAAATTTGATTAAATTTTGGAATAAATGAAAAATATAACGAGAAAATCATTAAAATTTATTTGAAGTGTGCCAAATTGTAAATTAATAAAAAAAGTGAAATATATAAAAAATCAAAAAAAAAAATTAACCATTAATGATAAATTGTTTGCGGCGCGTGAGTAATGCAATGCAGAGTGTGGTGGAGGAGCGCCACTAAAAGAAATTCTACTTTCCATTCCGTTCGCATAGAATATTTGTTGTTCACAATTTGGCTATTTTGTTGGTGTTTTTGTGATGAATTGAATGTGCCTCCAAGCATGTCGCTGCGTGCGTCCAATATCGGAATTTAGAATTTTGGTTTTGCTTATGAATTTGCCGTTTGCTGTTGGTGCTGCGTGTTTGTGTGTGTGTGTGTTTATGCTGGGCCGACACAGCAAACCAACCAATAATAACAACAAAAATTTGAGTATTATGAGTGGTTTGCATGGGCGGTGGCGTGGCGTGTCTGGAAATTCACAATAGAAATGTTAACAAATTTACACTTATTGCATTTGTCCAATGCTGGTGAATAAGCTGCATGCCAGATTTCCCCACGGCAGTGGCACTAAAAGGGGAGCAGCTCTGGAAAGAGAGTAAAGTAAAAAGCAAAATAAACGACCACGAAAAAACGCCTGCACCACTTCAACGCACCATAAATAAAACGAAATTCTTGCCCATCCAGTTTATCAAGTTGCAACACATTTTTTCGAGATGCATGATTCATCATCGAGCTAGGCTCAGTGTTGTTGTTGCCACTGCACACCACGACTACTTTATCAGTTGCGGTTCCGTGCCCCTGCAGCCGCGATATTCATTTCAGTTTCGAAGTCAGGCTCTTTGGCTTTGAACTTCTCTCTCGGCTTACGCACACAGTTTCCAGACACGCTATCAACGCACGACTTTTCTAATCTGTTTTTGTTGTTAATTTTGTGGTAAAATTCTGTGGGTTTGATTTAGTATTCAAGTTATTATTGTTCTTCTTGTTGTAGCATATTTTTTATATTAATTTTGCATTAACGTTGAAACAAACTTCCTCCGCAGCCGCAGCGTGTTTATTGATTTATATTTAATATTGTTTTTTATAAACAAAAAAAAACTGCTGTCATCAACCGGTTTCATCGTTTGAGCGTTACCTCAAACTCCTCCTTTCGTTCGTTCTTACGTGCGAACGGTCTTTCTCCGTTCGTTCGTCAGCATCTTCATCCCAGCATCATCATCAACATCATCATCATCATCATCAACTACAACTTCTTCAGAATTTCTTCAATGATTTGCTTTTTGTTTTTATAAACAAAACGATAGCAACAACAGCAACAAAAACAACAGCACCGGCAACGATACAACACGCAATATTTCTCAAGAAACGGCTCGAATTTAACTGAGGGTGAGTACGCAGCATGCAAATTAAAGTGGGTGGTGGGTTCGGGCAGACTCAGCCTGATGCGTTGGGTATTGCCATTCCATGCAAATGGGTGAGCTTCCGTAATGAATTGAATGGCTAAAAGGACTTTTAAATAAAAGAAAATGTGTTTTCATTTTGTATTATGCCGCTAAAATTCTGTTCTCAGCGCTTCTGCTGTAATAATCATTATCGAATAATCCATTAACCCAAGCGGATGAACTTGCCGGAGAGGGTACTACCATACCGATCGAAGGAGAAAGGCAAATCTCGGTATTCCTATTACCACATGTATGCTCTTAATTAATACAATATCCTTGGCCACAACGGGTAGTCGCTGGTCTGAAGGTACAGGATGCAAAATAGCTAGACAAACCTGGCCGAAAATAAATGTCAAGCCCTCAAAAGATTCGTTATCTCTACATAGACTAAGTATAGGTACCGTAGTTAGTATCCTAACGGGACACTGGACCCTGGGTACTCATGGTAGCAGGCTGGGGATTGCCTCTAACGTCTTCTGCAGGAGGTGCATGGACGAGGAGGAGCAAGTGTCCATTGAACACTTTTATCCATGTGTCCAGCGTTGTCTAAGAGGAGGCACACTTTCGTTGGTGACCACTTTCTGGACTCTTTGGGAGATATTCCAAATAAGAAGAAAAGCTCCATCAATTATTTCATTAAAAACTCCAAATAGCTGGACCTTTGAAAGGGTTTGGGACTTGTTTCTCATGCGGTATCACAAGGGGTCAATGATGGTCCAAGTACGCTTTGGGCGGTCACTATACCAACCAACCTATCTAACGCAATGAGCAAAAATCTCTTTAACGATGCATTTTACTAACCAAAAATCTCTGACGATGTATTTTGCATAAAAGTTTTTAAGGTTTAAATTGTTCATGGTTCAGTTGGAACTCCAAATTGTTTCCCTTAAATGCAGAGAACTGAACTTAATTATATCCTATCCTAGTCTAGAAGGGACGTTTTTAATCATCAGCCGATCGCAGAGTGGTTTCTACTATCAAAGTAAATTTTCTCCCAAGGGAGTCATGTCTAGCTTTGCAATATTAACATTAATATCCTTATTGATTAACATATGTAAAAATATACTCGTATATTTATAAGTTTTTATCCACGTAAAACAAAAACAATAAGAAAGAAATGTATAAAATTTCCTTAAGTTGGTCTTAAGAGGTCTTAAGAGAGATTCTACTCTGGTTACAGGACCTAGTATGGTGGCATTTCAAGATCTTTCAGCAAACACGCCTTTTGTTTATATTATAAAAATATCAGCTGATATTTCTCATATAAAACAGGATATACTGAAGAGGTCACAGATTTCCGACATGAGCGTTTTAATTAACTTTGCTTTCTGTTTTAAAGTCGAGAATCAGCTGTTTTTGGGGGAACTATTGCGATCAACTGCTTAAGGTGAAAAATTCCAATCAGCTGTTTAAGGTGAAAAATTCTGATAAAACTGGTTAAGGTGAAAAATTCTGATCAGCTGTTTAAGGTGGAAAATTAATTTGCAATTTGGAAACCAAAAAGACCATGTTCAGCTGAGTAAAATTTCCTCCGCTCTGTCAACAAGGAAATTAATAACTTTCTTAAAATAATAGTTTCGTTTTCTAAAATTCTTATTTTCATGAAACTCACCCTTCCTCTTGGATTTTTCGATTTTTGGGTAAATTAAATGTACTTAAGTTTTGAGGGTAGTTCTTCCCTTACTTGAGGTAGTTAAGAGTGTCCTGGCACGAAGATGACACTGAAATTTTCTATAATCGTATAATGCCCATCTCTACTGTAAGTTAGTGGATTCGTTCAGTTAGTATCATCGTAAAAATCGTTAGTAAGATCGTAAGAATCGTAAGTAACATCATAAGAATCGTTAGTAATAATGTAATAATCGTTAGTAATATCATACTAATCGTTAGTAACATCGTAAGAATCGTTAGTAATAACGTAATAATCGTTAGTAAGATCGTAAGAATCGTAAGTAACATCATAAGAATCGTTAGTAATAACGTAATAATCGTTAGTAATATCGTAATAATCGTTAGTAACATCGTAATAACCGTTAGTAATATTTGCCCCGATACAACATATCCCAGGGTATATCCCTCATCTTTTGCTACTCCTTCCTTCATCATTGCCACTCAGTTTTCTATACTTGTTTCAGCTTCCAGAGATGTGCACGAAAATTTGTCCCCTTGTCGGCGGTGTTTTATTTAGAATCAGTTTTCATGCCTAACCCGATTGTGTGTTCCCTGCGTACACAATTTGCACAATAGGGTCCTCTCTTTTCACTGGTCACAAAACTAATGCCCACTTCTAACTCGTGAATGAATTTTCTATACATAAATCTTAGATTTATCACCTCTTGCAGGTATTCTTTCTAGGTTCCATCTTCAATCATAACTCTTAAAAAGTTTTAAAAATTTAGAAATATTCCTATTCAATTTGACAAACTGCGTCACAATTTTCTGAAGTTCTTTCTTCTCAAGTATGGATGGACACATTAGCACATCAACCACCGCGCCTTTCAACTGCTCATTGTGTTCCGTATTGTCAGCAGAGCGCTTCTGCATGGCAATGGAGGCATTTCTTTCTTTGTTTCTGTGTTTTCTTCCAAATATCTTCTTACACCTGCCGCTTAAAAATGTGCATTTCTAGCGCAAATTGATTTCGGAGCAAATAGAAATGAAAAACGAGGAATTTGTGAGTGGAATAAATTGTGTGAATTTATGACTTTGACCGGCATTTCGTGTACCTGCCAACTTTCCGAGCAAGAGCGCTATTTGTGAAGCAGAGAGTGGCCAAGAAAGCAATTATAATTATGTTCAGCTGCATAAGAAATAGTCTCGAATTTTTCAGAAACAAATTGTGGGAAAAACGTGGGGTTTTGAACTGCTGCGGGCGCGAATTGCGAGTGTGAAAGGAAATATTTGAATAAATTGTTTGTTTTTCGAACTAAAATCTTAAAAAAATCTTTTACTTAGTTCAATTTTTTTACAAAATTTTTAGTTTCAAAGACCAACCTCCAAAAATGGGAAATCAAATTTCGAAAAATTAGAAAAGGAGGAAAATCAATCCATCCATCTTGCTGCAAACAACACACCAAAAGCACATGACTGTGGGTTCTTGAAATGTCCTTGGATTTTGTATTCATTTAGCTGTGCATTTCACCCAAGCACCATTCTTTAAAGACTGACTACCGTGTTCCCTTCCAACCTCTTCTAAGAATTTATGCTTCATCACCACTTTGTGTTTCTATCCATTGATTAACAATTGTGTCCACTCACGTAAGTAATCTGATGAAAGTCTGTTGCTACCCTTTCACTTACGCACGATTAGCACCGTTTCTCACGCAGTTAGTATATTAACCAGTGATAAATGATTTCAGTCATCATCAATTGTCGTCTCATTTATGACAGGACCTTAACCATGCGTACGATGATTCTTAACTTACTGGTTGTTGGCTTCAACAACGTCATTGACGTCATACTTCTCAGGAGAGTCCTCCCTGGCCACAATGCGCTCATCTTCAGATTGCATTAGTCATCGTTACTTGCTCTGCTTCGGCAGTTGGTGGCCTTGTCGTCTGCTGCTGACCCCCTTGTGCGATAATTACATTTATTTTTATTTGTTTTTCGGTTGAAATCAGTGCTCAGTTGTTGGCGCCGTTGT
The DNA here is from genome assembly GCA_920105625.2 of Clusia tigrina. NCBI lineage: Eukaryota > Metazoa > Arthropoda > Insecta > Diptera > Clusiidae > Clusia > Clusia tigrina. The sequence continues at coordinate 209,101,632 of OV050031.1, forward strand.
TTATAGCGCGTCCTCAACCACCGTCCTTGTGGGAACTTGCCCAAATAAGCGCCATGATGGCAGAGACATAGTTAACTGGGAGCTCAGTGGATACGTGGGACGGCTGGTTGCTAGGAGGGCTATAAATAATTCTGCACTTAAAATTGTGTATTCTATAACGAAATGGACAGAGTCAACTCCATTCTAGTTCTAAATTACACTGTAGTAGGAATCATGAACAGTCAAATGAATAATGCAAAAGGATACCTTCATCAGGAATACGTATGCATATAACACCAGTTGCATAATAAATACCTCCTTGATTTTGGACCCAGGAGCTGCTGGGAGAGAGCTCAGAAGAAAGAACATTGCAATATTCGCAAAAATTGTATTTTTACCCACACCCAACAGGCAAAGGTCCATCGTAGCCTGTTTAAGGGGGTGGAAGGATGTGTTTGCACTCTTACAGGACTTGAAAGAGAGCACACAAGTTTTGAAGAGGACTTTTTGTAGGAGATTCTCTATGAAGGGATCACACAATAGGGTACGGAAACGAAGCGAATATCTTTTGTGTCTTAATAAAATAAATCAAAGTGCCATTTGCTGGGGCAGATAGATCAGGAAGATCAGATAGATAGATCTGATAGAAGGCATAGTTAATATTTATGAATCCTTTACATTGAGACGAAACAGTTCCAACTCTTCAAGTTCTAAAATGATTTTTCTCTGTGTCTGTCTCTTTATATCATCTATCTCACTCTCTCTCTCTCTCTCCCTCTCGCTCTATATTTCTCTCTTTCTCTCTCGCTCTCTCTTTCTCCCTCTCTCTTTCTCCCTCTCTCTTTCTCCCTCTCTCTTTCTCCCTTTCTCTTTCTCACTCTCTCTTTCTCCCTCTCTCTCAATTTCTCTATCTCTCTCCATCCCCGCGTATCTTTTTCTGTCTATCTCTTTCTCATTCTTTGTCTTTATTTCGCTCTCCTTCTCGCTCTCTCGCTCTCTCTCTTCATGTCTTCATTTCGCTTTCTCTCTACCTATTTTCATCTATATATGTATGTATATCTCTATATTTCTCTATCTTTCTTACTCTCTCCTCCTCTCTTTTAATCTCTCTCCTCCTCTCTTTTAATCTCTCTCCTTCTCTCTTTTAATCTCTCTCTCTTCTCTTTTAATCTCTCTCTTCCCTTTTACTCTCTCTCTCCTCTCTTTTACTCTCTCTCCATATCTTTTACTCTCTCTCTCTCTCCATCTATTTTATTATCTCTACCTTTCTCCCCATCTCTCTCTCTCCCTCTATTTTTTTCTCTCTACCTTACTCCCCATCTCTATTTCTCTCTCTCTATCTATCTCTATCTATCTATTTTTCTCTCTATCTTTCTCTCCCTCTCTATCTTTTTCTCCCTCTGCATATCTCTATATCTTTCTCTATATAAATATATATCTCTCTCACTATCTCTTTTTCTCACTATCTCTCTTTCTCACTATCTATTTCTCACTATCTCTCTCTCACTATATCTCTGTCTTTCTCACTATATCTCTCATTATATCTCTCATTATATCTCTCATTATATCTCTCTCAATATCTCTTGCTCTCTCAATATCCCTCTCTCACTATATCCATCTCTCTTCCTCGCTATCTTTCTCCCCATCTCTATCTCTCTATCTTTCTCCCCATCTCTATTTTTCTATCTTTCTCCCCATCTCTATCTCTCTATCTATCTATCTTTCTCTCCCTCTATATATATATCTCTCACTATCTCTCTCACTATCTCTCTCTCTCTTTCACTATCTCTCTATCTCTATATTCCCTCTCTTTCTCTATCTATCGCTCTATATCTATCTCTTTCTCTATCTATCTCTCTATATCTCTCCCTCTCTATATCTCCCTCTTCCTCTCTCCCTCTCTGTATTTCCCGTCTCTCTCTCTCTCTCTCTCTCTCTTATCTGCTTCCTCGTCACTGCCTCTTGCATTATTTGTCGGTAAACACCTATTCCAGGTGAAGCCAAGACAAGACAAGACAAGAGAAGAAAAATAAACCTACAATGATGACACAGACGAACTAATAAGAGCGCACTTTTATTTTTTCCCATTATTTGTGAAGAGTGCACAAGTGTGGAAGCCGTCAGACATGAGTCGTCCGTCATCCGTCGTCAGCTGTCACTGCAATAGTAGCAGCAGCAGCAGCAGCAGCAATTGTAGTTGCATATCATCAGTCGCCGCTTAGGTAGAGTTCAAGCCCGGTTGCGATATTGTTATCATTACAATAGCGTTTAAAAGACGCGGCGCTGCTGAGGAAATTGCTGCCAGACAGTGTCACGTTCCGTGCTCAAATACGAGGCGTCGCACGCTTCTGGTCTATAGCGGCAGGGCTTAGTCAGTCACATTGCGTATGACTCAAAAATTAAAAAAAAACAATACAAAGACGACTTGGAAATGTCGCGACGCACTCGACACCGGCACCGGCACCGGCAGCAATTCAAATGGAAATGCTAATTTATTTATGGAGATTGTGAATTCAGGCAATTAGCCAGAGCATTGCGATTTCTAGATCTGCGTTTTGCTTACCTGGGGCATCTTTTATGCGTTAATTTGACTTGGTGGCGTATTGAAGTGATTTTGAAAGGTGCCAAGGACAATTTTGACTCTTATTTGGCATAGCGCGAAGCATTATGTAAGTTAGTATGCGGCCCGCGTGAGTGGAGAGTCAAAAAATATTTGCACAAAGGAAATCACAGTGACACACAATTCTCGAGTTGCACATGTCGTCGGCAGCTGTCAGTGACGGTTTGTGGGGTGTTGATGCTTTTCATTGAACTTTCTTCGTACGAAAATTGCTTAAAGTCAAAGTCAAAAGATTTTGTTCCCGAACAAAATTCATAAATGTGTTCTTGTTCACCACCCCAACGGACAGATTTCTTTTCAACGGGACCCACTTTACCAATACGACTGTCCACACACACACACACACACACACACATGTATACGCTCTTTCCTTTCGGCACTTGTAAATTGAATGCTTTACAGGCAAACAAACTTTTCCGGCATACTTTAGGCACTGGCTTGCAAATCCATTCCATTCCTCTGCTGCTCGCGGTCTTTCCCTCTCTGGTGCTGTCGCTCTTGCTTTGTGTGGAAAGTGCTTTTACATTTTGGTGGAGCTCTTGTAATGTGTAAACTGCTCAAATACTCATAAGTTTTCGCACATCCATTTGCAATCTGCACATGCCAGATATGCATACATACATACATTCATATTCGTGTGCGGATGGCAGCTCTTTTCTTTCATTGTTTTGTTGTTGTTGTTGTTGCTGGTTTCTTGTTGTTTAAGCATGCTGTGCACTCAAGCACTTCATCAAGTATTTACTTGTAGGTATGTATATAGGTATGAGCGTTATGAGTAGGCATGTGTGACATGCTGGCACATTTTTCACCTTTCAACATTTTTCTTATTTTCCATTGCCCCGAAAAGGGTCTGCAATGAAAGAATTTGAGTGAGTCGGCATAAAGTTTGAGTGAGTGTGGATGTGTATTTTATGTGGTTTGCACTTATTTTGTTTAGCATGTGCAATTCTTATTTATGTAAAAATCCGTAAGGAAATTTTCAAATCTGTTTCATATTTCAAGGAACTGGGTTGCATGGTTGCATTTTAATATTGCCAGCATTTTCAGTTAGCAACAGTAAAAATGGCAACTGCATCTCAATGCTTTCAGAAAATTTATATGAAATTTATTTGAGCATTTTTTGTTGGCATGACCCTCGTCCTGGTCGGCGTCTACTTAGCTAATATTTCCAAGCATTTGGTTAATTTGTCAAGTCCCATCATCAGCTCTTTGGTTTATTTGTTGTGCTGTTCTACTGCTGAGCTGAGCACATGCATAAAATAAATGATAAATTATGTAATATTCTAATTAGTTTCCTTTGATCTAAATTGCATTTTCATGTTGCTATAAATCTCTATAATCATTCTATTTGTTACTATAATTGGTCCATGTTTGTATAAATGGAATCTGTCTCAACAAACTATGCGTTTATGCAAAAGCATATATAAATCTTTAGTGACGAAGAGGATTTCCCTTCATTGGAATTTCCTTATTAATGTCATGCTTAAACAAATATAAGAAATTACAAATGATAGTTCATTCCTGAATACTTTAGTGAATTCTTTGTGATATCTGAACATTTATGCAAGCAATGGAGAGAATACTTATGTGTTTGTATGAGTAGATCAATTCACATCTTGAGGTGGTACAATGAATCTCTTCAAATTTGATGATAATCGTCAATTAAAGTTACTCCGAGAATCTTTTGAAGGCATGTGCGACATCCTTTGAATGAATCTACGAAATTTTTCATATACTTTTAGCTGAAAAACTTAAATGAACTTTTGAACAAATTTTGAAGGAATCTTCTGTTGAAGGAATCTCTGAATCTTCTGTTGAAGGAACCTTCGAAACCTTTTATAGATTTTTACATAAAAATTGCTGAATTTTGCAAGTGAATCTTTACAGAGCGTTTAGAAACAATAAATCGTTTACTTATTATTCCAGGCAGAACTCATATTGGCGTAAAATAGAAAGGAAATACAAGCAAAAAGCGTTGGAAAGAGTGCAATCATTCAATAATAAAACTCTAAAAATATTTAATGGTTATACTTATCTTCAAACAGCCATTGTTACAACCTGTTTAATTTATACTCGTATATGAAATGGTTAAAGTTAACTGCCGTGTTTATTAATTGCCTACATAAGTGCATATTTCTGCCACATAATAACCATTTTGGTAAGCTGATTTAACATTCAACTTAACGTTAATGCGCATTAATTGCAACCCAATCCCTTTGAACTTGAATTTTAGTTAACAAGCAAAACGGCTGACAGAGTCAAGTGTGCAAAACCACGAAGACAAATAATGCGATTGAGCCAAACTCTAAACTCAATGCGAGAACCAAACGCAAGCTAAGCAACCAAAGCAGCGCAACCCAACTAACGAACCAATCAACGCCAACGCCAACGCCGACGCCGACGCGAACACGGCCCGCCGTCCGCCAGACAGAGCGAGTGAACGAACAAAGTGCGGCTACTCGCAACTCTGCAGTAGTAAATGCAAAACCAACCATAAGAGAAGCAACAACAAAACGAGTAACAAATTTCAAAGTGCATGCACTGAAATCTGAGCTCCTTTTTTGGTGCACTCTGGGCAAACACAAAAAACAAAAAGCAAAAAGCAAAAACAAATTATAATAAAATCAAAAGCAGCACCAGCTCAACGGGAAAACGGCGTGTTTTAGTGTGTCGGTGCGTATGAGTAATTGATATCAGGTTGGCGAAAAAGTGTTTATTGATCAGCGTGCAATTTTTATAGAGGGGAACAAATGGTATTACAAAAACAAATACAAACGACAACGACAACAACATCTACTACTAATACTACTATTGCAGCAACGACAACAACAACAGCAACACCATGGACAACCACCACAACTGTTTTGAACATGACTTTATTATCATTAACGCGTTATCTCGTTAACGAAATTTATAAGTTTGTTATTAAAATTTTGTTTTTTTATTTAAATTTCTGGCTTTCTTTCCAAAGCCGTTAATGAAATCCCATGAGAGTCTTTCTGCAATATTTGAGCCGTCAATTTGTAGTAGCAAATAGTGTTGTTGTTATTTGTGTTCCATTTGTTTTTGCTGTCTTTCAAGTGCCGTTTTCGTGCGGCGTGTCTCTTTTGGGAACCACACACACTTCACTTGACTTGACTTGACTTTATCTTGGCCAGATAGCACCACTTGCTGGTCAATTTTCGTAATTAATCACTTGTTTCTTTATCGCCTTTTTTTCTTGCTAATTTACTTTCACAATTTGCCAATGGGTGTATTTGCCTTTATGTGGCAATTGAGAGTTTCAGTCATATTTTGAAATTGAACATCTAACTACTTACTTCGTGTTATGCAAGTGGGTTGTTATTGTTGTGTTGACACCATAAATCCCCATAGACACCAGTCGAATGTCGCACCCTTTTTGTAAGTTTTCACGCTTATTATTTTCTGTAATGCTTCTCTCGGGCTTTGTTGTTTTCTTGTAATGCTCTTTCAGTTGTTGTTAATTAATTAAAAGTCAATGCTCATCCCTGAACTCTTGGCGCTCGTGTCCCTCGCTCAGTGTAAAGCGTTTTTCTTTATTTTCCCATTTTTATGAATAGTGTGAGAAATTTTACATGACTTTCAAAGTGCTTGCGTTCAAAGTGTTAACAATGCCCACGTTACCCGTCTATTCATTCACTCAACTTAAATTAGAATATTTTCTCATTGTGCAAACCGCTTATTACTTACTTTGCCGCCCGGCAGCGCCACCACCACCTCCCAGCACCCAACGCAATGTGTGTGCAGTCAGTCCGCGATGCCAACAAAAAATATGCCTACATAATTATGTTTTCATGCTTCGGCAACTTTGCATGTCAGGAGCATAATTAGTTGTCAGCCACAAATGCACGGGGGTCTACACGAATTGCGCAGCGCAAGCAGCACTCAAATTTAATGATTGATGTGTGAAGGACACTTTCATTCGGAGGCAAAAATCAAAATGAAACGAAATTGGTTTAATATCCACACAGCTGGTGGTGAGTGTGCGTCGCCAGCTCCAGGTAGGAAATTAACGCTTAGACCAGCCGGAAGTGTTAAACCATATTTGTTTGACCAGGATGGTTGGAGGTTAATTACTGTTGCGCGTTCTTTTGCCCTTCTTTCTTGTTGTAACTGAATAGTTGGAACACATTTGTAATTAGCAGCCTTAGGAATTACACCAGCCCCAGTGCACGGTAGGACAATTAGCCAATCTAGGTGGGCAAAAATTAATTTCATTAAATTTGGAAGGTTTTTATTTGTAGTTCACACTTATGACTACAGTAGTCAATTTACTAATCGATATATTTACAGTTAATTTACAAGTTCATTCAATTTTTTGGACCACTTTGAATATGCAGACTGTTAATCCCGTCCATTTTCCATTCAAAATTAATACAGAGTGACCCTAAACTAGAGCTGAGGAGACGAGACAAAATTGTACGACTCCGCCTTCTTTAATAAAGTTGTTATACGACTCCGACCCCCCACCAAAGATCTAATTGTTAAACACGTTCAAAATCAGTTCTTCTTAAATACGTTCAGTTCTTCTTAAATACGTTCAGTTCTTCTTAAACGCGTTCAGTTCTTTTTAAACACGTTCAGTTCTTCTTAAAAGCGTTCAGATCTTCCTAAACGTGTTCAGTTCTTTCTAAACGCGTTCAGTTCTTAAACACTCAGTTCTTCTTAAACACGTTCAGTTCTTCTTAATCACGTTCAGTTCTTACTAAACGCATTCAGTTCTTCTTAAACGCGTTCAGTTCTTCTTAAACGAGTTCAGTTCTTAAAAACTTTCAGTTCTTTTTAAACACGTTCAGTGAACGTGTGTTCAGTTCTTCTTAAACAGGTTCAGTTCTTAACAAGTTCAGTTCTTCTTAAACATGTTCAGTTATTTTTAAACACGTTCAGTTCTTCTTAATCACGTTCAGTTCTTACTAAACGCATTCAGTTCTTCTTAAACGCGTTCAGTTCTTCTTAAACGAGTTCAGTTCTTAAAAACTTTTAGTTCTTTTTAAATACGTTCAGTGAACGTGTGTTCAGTTCTTCTTAAACAGGTTCAGTTCTTAAACATCTTCAGTTCTTCTTAAACACGTTCAGTTCTTTTTAAACAAGTTCAGTTCTTCTTAAATACGTTCAATTCAATCTTTAGTGAGAAAATAAGAGCAAAAAATAGTACTCATTGGGGGACGGTCAATAAGTATTCGTATTTCAAAATGGATCTGTACCACAATAGAACATAACATTTTGTGATCTAAGGACTCCGAATCCGATACCTACCCCATAAGTAAGAGCTCCTAGACCCCACAGCCCTATCCTAAACTCGCAACTTAGAGTTCCTTTATTATTAATGAAACTCCCATTTTTTGACCGCTGAGTTTGCACTTTTCTCCCACAGTGCAGTGCCCAGCTCCCAGCAGCACTGTAGCTGAATCAAGCTTAGAATAATGGCAGACTTAATGACTGTTTTCTATCTATCCCTGTCTTTTCGTACTCTATCCTTCTCTCTCCTTCGGTGTCTCAGTCTTTGCCCATGCTCATATGAACACACGTGTCTACAAATTGCAAACATAATTGATATAATTAGCATTTATAATTAATTTGATGTGATTCTTCACGGTTTGTTTGCTGATGATGATAGTTATTTTGATTAATGGATACACATAATCTTCATCATCATCGTAAGCGCTCACGTACAGTTTTCAATATCTAAACACCAAACCTACGGACCAAAATTTGCGTTTACCTAAAGCCGAAGCCAGCCATCAATCGATTGATTGCTTGCGCGTTCAGTACCCAGTTTATCAGGTTCAAATTGCTCCTCGTCCCCCTCGATAGTGTTTCGCTGGGCAAAGTGCCAAAGTAGCGTAGTTAAATTTTGACATGACGCGAGAAGATGCGCAAAAATATCAATCAATATTCTCCGCCAAACGTGGCCGAAATTATGACGAAACTTCAATGTAGGAGGAGGGAGTTGTTGAACAATGGTGTCGGCTCAGAGTGGGAGGAAAAACCAAATGGCTTTTTCTCTTTGCCTTTGATACGATATTATTAATAATTTACGGTAAATATTCTTTCCAGTTGAATGCCCGCCCTTTTTTTATTAAGGGGTTCAGATTCATTTACGAGGAATTGATGATGCTGGCTTAACTCTGAGGCGAGCCTGAGAGATTTGCTGTCAAAGAAATCCGAGCTTAGTTATTGTGTTGGGTTCTTTTGGTTTGCCTGGTTTCTTATGGCTTAAATGAGTAGAAATAGACACTATAGTAGAGTTAAGAAGCTTATATAGATTTTAAGGCTTTGATACTTGAATGCCAAACCCATCAATAATCAGGCATTCATCAAACAAACTACAATTTTTCTATTTGCAGTTGATAAGTTTTAAATAATAGTTTGAATGTGTTTAAAATGTGTACAGGTGTCGCTTAAGGGGGTGGTGGACATATTTGGGTACTATTCTTATACTTGGCGGGTGCATGCACAACGTACAGGCCACTGGTTTCTTCGATATATCGGTATGAAAACAAATAAAGCAAAACATATGGCACAGCATGCAACGAGTCGATGTGTTGTGAAGAGAGTCGTTGTGGTGTGCAACGAGTCGATGTGTTGTGAAGAGAGTCGTTGTGGTGTGCAGCGAGTCATTGCGGAGAGCAGCGAGCGGATAGTGATGAGCATCGAGTCGTTGTGCTATTTAGCTTGAAAGTGCTGTGTAGCGGGTCGATCTGCTGTGCAGCGAGACGATAGTGATGATCAGCGTGTCAGTGTGCTGTGAAAAGAGTCGGTGTGGTGAGCAGCGGGTCGATCTGATATTCAGTGAGTCGTTGTGGTGTGCAGCGAGTCGTTGTGGAGAGCAGCGAGCGGATAGTGATGAGCAGCGAGTCGTTGTGCTATTTAGCTTGAAAGTGCTGTGTAGCGGGTCGATCTGCTGTGCAGCGAGACGACGATAGTGATGATCAGCGAGCCAATGTGTTGTGAAGAGAGACAATGTGTTGTGAAGAGAGACAATGTGTTGTGAAGAGAGACAATGTGTTTTGAAGAGAGACAATGTGTTTTGAAGAGAGTCAATGTGCTGTAAAGAGAGTCGTTGTGCTATTCAGTGAGTCGATGTGATGTGCCCTTTATTTTGTATTGCTTTTTTGTCCAAGTCCGACTGCTTTTTCCACACCAAAATATTGACAAAATTTGTGTCAGTGCTGCCAACAAAATTCGTATAAAGAATGGACATAGCGGCGTTATTGGTGCTCCTCACTGTCTGAAGTTGTTGTTGTTGTCTTTTGCCTTGTGTCTGTATTAACGAGTGGAAAGTTTAGATCCTGCTATGGGCGAACTGTGTCACTAGCTGAGTATCCCTGGTTAGAGCCTAACAAGCAGTTTCAAGCTATTAGAGAAATAAAACGAGCTCACCAACCCATGAACTTGTTCTATAAAGTTCAACACAGGTTCTGCAGATCGGTGTGGATCTGACAATGAACAATACAATGGGAAGTTTATAGTATACCCTCCAATAGCCACCTGATTAAATTAAAAACTATTTTTATCAGTTCCGTTTCAATTGTTGAGTTGCTTGGTTCTTGTGTCCCCCAAGTCTATGTGTGAATCCTTTGTTTCCATCAAGAAATGTCTTCATATGAAGCAATTTAAATTCACATTTAGCCAACTGGTATTCGTGCTCACTTGCGTCGCATAATTTATATTCATTAAGTGCAGAGCCGGCAAAAGCAGAGCCTGGCGCGGCCTCGCATACGCATTTATAACGATACTCGTGCGTACATGCCTTCGATTCTTTATTACTTTGCCATATTTGCTTTGTAAAAACGCTGTACCGACTATGACAATTGACTACCGCGACGTTTCGTCTCTATGCAAAGTGTCACAATTGATATTTATGAAAAATTAAAAACGATTTTTTATATTCTGATCATTTTATATGTATTTATTTTTAATAATTTCCTCTACGCTTGCGATACAGTCCGTCAAACACGCGTTTGAATGGCTTTGTGAGGAACCCATACTCAAAGACTCAATTAATTGACGAGAGCAGTTAAATTTATTGCGATAGTGATATTTATGAATTTGTGATAGCTTCAGTATTCGCATCAGAGATCTGCAAGAGTGTATTCCAAGAGCCCATTAAAATCATCGTCTAAGCTTCGACTAAATCAAAAAACAACTTGAGAATGATCAATATTATGATTTGAAAGGCTTCTGGCTCCGAACTATACACGAATGTATGCCTATTGTTTCTTTTGGAAGCTTCCCGACAAGAGAGAAATGGAGAAATCCAGCGACACTTCTAAGCGGCCTGGTCAAAACTTCCTTCACTGACGCCACGTTTCTCGACTATGTGAAGTATGGCAACGGTATTTCAGTCGGAAGCGGTTCTCAGGTCTACTCCAATTCTATTCTCTTCAATTCCATTCTAAGACGAAAGGGTTGTTGTACTCTTCTCCAATCATAACAACGAATTTGGAATGATATCAGAAATTCATAACTATATAGATTTCTATCTCTCCAAAATAGTTCTTCTACAGAAAGGATGTTTTTTTGAACGAAATCATTTTATTCAACGATTGATATCAGTCAGTTGTCAATTGTCTCCATTTCTTTGTCATTTGAATTCAGTAAAGGAGTTCTTTGGCAAACCGTGGAACGTTTCTGTACTCTTCAAACTCTGTTCGTGAATTTTTAAATTGATATAATTAGCACACGAAATAGGCGTGACTTCATTTATAACTGGAAACAGTTCTAATGTTCCCCAATCACAACACAAGAGTATTCCTTCAAATTAAAATTATCTATGCGAAAATCAGAGGGTGTAATTTCGGCAATACAATTCTTACATTAGTTAAAGATAAAGAGGTTAAATTATTTGGAATATGTATTATAAAGGAGTAGGTTGATCAGTAACTTGTTGGTAACAAGGCTGACTTCCAGCGGATACTTCAACATCGATGATTTTAACATAGAGTCACAAGGGAATTCCAGAGTAATCGATTAACAGAGCCAGTTTAACCGCAGAACAATGTTAACTGCAACGAGTATTTTTCTTATAAAGAGTGCGCAATTCGCTCTTTATGAATTTTAACTCGTTAGTTTCTGCTCGGCGGTTGTGAGGCAACATTTTGTCATACGCGATTAACCACGAAATTTGCCCATGAATGCAAGTTTTAAGAGTCTTCCATGTTTTATCACAGGATTGTTTCGCTGGTTACTACTTGAAATGTTAGAAAAGCATGTGTAAACCTAGTCGTCACTTGGATGAAGTAGTAGCTGGGCCGCTATGGCACTGGTCTCTTCAGTCAAAGACCTCGATATTGATATCTATATAATATACGAGTATATTATGTAAATATAATGGTATCCCTTTATATCATTTTCCTTATTTTTGAGAACTTTTCATAACCTTTCAAGTACTTTTCAGAATTGTTCAGTAGTTTCCACCAATTATCAGCACTTTCCTTGGGAGTACTTTTCAGAATTTTTTCATACTCTTCAGAACTTTTCAGTACTGTTCAGATTTTTCAGTACTTTGTAGAAATTTTTAATATTAATCGGAATTTTTCAAAACTTTTGAATTGCTTTTCAAAACTTTTCAAGCAATTTTCAAAACTTTTCCCTACCATTCATAACTTGCCAGTACTGTTCAGAACTTGTTAGTACTGTTCAGAACTTGTTAGTACTGTTCAGAACTTGTTAGTACTGTTCAGAACTTGCCAGTACTGTTCAGAACTTGTTAGTACTGTTCAGAACTTGTTAGTACTGTTCAGAACTTGTTAGTACTGTTCAGAACTTGTCAGTACTGTTCAGAACTTTTCAGTGCTGTGCAGAACTTTTCAGTGTTCAGAACTTTTCAGTACATTATACAAATTTTCAGTACTGTTCAGAATTTTCAGTACTGTTCATAACTTTTCAGTACTGTTCAGAACTTTTCAGTACATTTCACAAGTTTTCTGCACTGTTCAGAATTTTTCAGTACTGTTCAGAACTTGTCAGTAGTGTTCAGAACTTGTCACTACTGTTCAGAACGTGTCAGTACTGTTCAGAACGTGTCAGTACTGTTCAGAACGTGTCAGTACTGTTCAGAACTTGTCAGTACTGTTCAGAACTTTTCAATGCCGTTCAGAACTTTTCAATGTTGTGTTCAGAACTTTTCAGTTCATTTCACAACTTTTCAGTACTGTTCAGAATTTTCAGTACTGTTCAGAACTTTTCAGTATAGTTCAGAACTTTTCAGTACATTTCACAACTTTTCAGTACTGTTCAGAATTTTCAGTACTGTTCATAACTTGTCAGTACTGTTGATAAATTTTCAGTACTGTTCAGAACTTTTAAGTACTGTTCAGAATTTTTCAGTACATTTCCCAACTTTTCAGTACTATGCAGAGCTTTTCGGAGCTTTTCACAACTTTTCAGAACTTTTCCCTACTATTCGGAACTTTTTAGTATTTATCATCTTACATTATACATATTACGTTAACATTTGCTTGCTCAAGGTGCCCATGTGCAAATCATATCCAGGATTGACGTATTTCTCTTGCCCAGTTTGATTTCTAACAGAGTGGAATTATACAAAGTGATCTGATCTAATGTCAGAGAGAAAATCTGTTCTAGCATAATTTCTATTTTGATCAGAAAAAATCAGGCCTGGTTCTTCTCTCTTTATCTCTCTGTGGCTGTCTCTCTCTATTTCTCTCTCTATTTCTCTCTCTCCCTGTTCCCCTCTCTCTTTCTGTTTCTCTCTCTCTCTCCCTCTTTCTCTCTCTCTCTCTCCCTCACTCTCTTTCAATTGATAATTGTGCAATTGATATAACACAGAATGCATTTACTCTCTTTGAATGAACTACTTTCCATGTTGTGATGTGTTTTGATGATGTATTTTCAGTCACTAATTAATGATTTATGTTCAATATGAAGTTATCTACTTTGTATTATTATATATTTATGTGATTTACCTCTTTCTATTTCCAGGTTGGCACGAAAGGTGCAACTGAATCATTGCCTCCATTGGATTACAAATGTTTTTAAACGCGTACTTCACACATTAAGGTGAGTTTTTATATAAAAAAAGTGTATATATTTATATATAATTGTTGTTTTGTAAGAGAGAATTGATTTTATTTTTAATTAGTTTCTGTTAATTAAACGATACTCCCCACATAATTGGCTGCCAACCAGCAATTGGTGGCCCCCTGGGTCCCGGCCAGTACAAAGTTTATTAGGCCAATACAATTGAACGGCGAATCGGCTGCGCTCGTTCGTACAGCACAAAAATAGCCCCTTTAATTATCATGCGAATAGGATTTATTGTGAATTTGTGAAATTGTAAATTGCTGAAAATGAGTTGAATGCGGCGGCAGCAGCAATGCATCAGCCCAGCTGAGTTCAGAGCAGCTCCTCCGACATTTCAAGATTGGCAATTAAAATTGAAATTACTGCTGCGGTTGCGCTCTGCTTCCCGCCTGCTACACGCGTCCCTCACTCTGCGAGTGTGTGGTGTGTGGTGCGGGGCTGCATTTTGTATCTATTTATCTCGTATACGGCTGCCTGCATGCACCCAGCGTTTACGTTGTATCGATACACTTTCGATGTAATTTGATTTCGATTTCAATTTAATTTTAATTGATTTCTGGCGAGTGTGATACCCGCAACTCAATTTGCTGCAATTCGTTGTTGCCATTTTACGGCCACTTAACACTTCAGTGCCTATCTTTTTAAATTGCCTGCGGGTGCTGTTGATTCTGCTGATTCTGCTGATTCGGCTGCTCTTGTTGTCGTTGTTGTTGTTGTTTCTGTGGCTATTTCTGTGATTGCTGTTGACAACTTGGACTGATGTCTTCTTCGAAGTGTTCTTTATGTGCGACATAACTGAAAATTCACTTGAACATTCTTCTATTTAAAGCTGTGTTTTAGTGCCAGAACTCGAAATGGAACATTTCAGTGTTCATATGAATTTTTTAATTATGACGTTCCTGCGGCAAATGCGCGTATTTCATATCACTTTGTTCAGTGGAAACTGCTCGCAAAGTATGCCGCAGAAAAACGCTCAAAGAAGCCTCTCGCAATTGTTGCATTTGTTCCGCTGGCAACTGCATCTTCACTATTGAGTTTCTTCGGCTTTGTTTATAATTCTGGCTAATTTTAGCCTTTTGTATTCTAAACAATTAAATTGCTTTTCCGTTGGAATTCAAATTAAAAGTACGAGTAAAATGCTTGTTGTAGAGATACACATGCAAGCACACTTCTTCATAAGTATATATATAATATATATACATATATACTCAGAAATACAGCTTGAAAGATTGTTTGCGTGCAACTGTGAAATGCCTGAGCAGCATTTACACGGATTTTTTGTTGTTGTTTATAATGGGTTTTTGCTTGTTATCTAAAATCCTCAACTGCAGTGGAAAGTGGAAGCGCAGCGATATTTAGAAAAAATAAATATTAGTTCTGAGTGGCGCGTGGTCGACTCTGTAATACCCTATGTACTCATGGTGTAAGAATAGTTTTGAAGTTCTGTGTTCACGGCTTTGCGCCTATGTAGGTATGTATGTGGAAATGCATGGGCTCGCAGGTAACAATTTTGTGACTTGTGATTGTAAGTCAATTATTATACCAGAGTAGGCGAAGAATCACATTCAAGCTGCCTGCAAGTGTATTTTGGACCAAATTTATACGCCCACAGATAAAATTTTTACTTAGTGATTGGGACTAGCATTGTTAGAATTAGCTCAGCGTAAAAGATATCATTTCAACATAGTTGTGCCTTTTATATACAGTGGTAACCATGCTAGGCTCACACTCGGGGGTCGTGGTGGTCGAATCCTGCCGCGCATGGTCTTTCTAATATTTTTCTTTTCTAGTCGAATATCTCAGGTTGCTAGTACTCATATCTCCCAACCCCTTCCAAACAGATTTAATTATGGTTTAAGGTATAATCATCATCATGTTTAGGAAAAATATGTGTTTCTTAGGTATCAATTTTGTGGCTTGTGATGATTGTCATAGACTTCTTGCTACAAGAATATCGAATTCGAATTATTGTAGAGAGGAATAACTCTGTTTTATATGTATATGAGCAGTCAAAGAGAACATATGTATGTAAGCTCACAGATAACAATATTGTGACTTGTTACATTCAGGGTCTGCCCTAGCTATGTGGGACTTTTATATCTGTATGTGTTCGGGAGAAATGTTATGGAATCACAGATAACAATATTGTGACTTGTTACATTCAGAGTCTGCCCTAGCTATGTGGGACTTTTATATCTGTATGTGTTCGGGAGAAATGTTATGGAAGCACAGATAACAATATTGTGACTTGTTACATTCAGAGTCTACCCTAGCTATGTGGGACTTTTATATCTGTATGTGTTCGGGAGAAATGTTATGGAATCACAGATAACAATATTGTGACTTGTTACATTCATAGTCTACCCTAGCTATGCGGGATGTATTCTTGAGAAATGTTATGGAATCACAGATAACAATATTGTGACTTGTTACATTCAGAGTCTGCCCTAGCTATGTGGGACTTTTATATCTGTATGTGTTCGGGAGAAATGTTATGGAATCACAGATAACAATATTGTGACTTGTTACATTCATAGTCTACCCTAGCTATGCGGGATGTATTCTGGAGAAATGTTATGGAATCACAGATAACAATATTGTGACTTGTTACATTCAGAGTCTACCCTGGCTATGTGGGACTTTTATATCTGTATGTATTCGGGTGAAATGTTATGGAATCACAGATAACAATATTGTGACTTGTTACATTCATAGTCTACCCTAGCTATGTGGGACTTTTATATCTGTATGTATTCGGGTGAAATGTTATGGAATCACAGATAACAATATTGTGACTTGTTACATTCATAGTCTGTCCTAGCTATGTGGGACTTTTATATCTGTATGTATTCGGGTGAAATGTTATGGAATCACAGATAACAATATTGTGACTTGTTACGTTCATAGTCTGTCCTAGCTATGTGGGACTTTTATATCTGTATGTATTCGGGTGAAATGTTATGGAATCACAGATAACAATATTGTGCTTTGTCATATTCAGAGTCTGTTTGTCTGGTCCATAAATCAGAAACATAAATTCCTAGATATATCGGACTTTTATGTCTGTATGCATTTCGGAGAAAACTTATAGAATCACAAATAACAATATTGTGACTTCGTGGTGTTTCAGCAATAGGTATAACCATGTTAGAACAATTCTAGAGTAGAAGAGAGAGTTTCACCATAGTTCCGGAGTTTATGTGTGCATATAAATCGGTGTAAACAAAAATGTGTAAGGTCACAGATAACAATATTGTGACTTGTGATAAGAGACAAATTTATAAATTAGATGAGTCACAAAACTTTCAAGGATGCTGTTTTCCTTCAGTTGATATATCATTTTCATTTTTGGACCTTTACCTTGGGGTGAGTTAAGAGACTGGTGCGATTGGGTTCTCAGTGCTTATATTCTCCCTACAAGCTTATCTATTCTCTCTCAATGTGTACTCACTACTGTAAAGTGTACTCCTTGTTGGTGTTGGCATCAACAATTTCCAACTTAATCGTTTGCAAGTGAGCCCCATGCGTAGAAGCAATCAACCACGCACTACAATTGAAATTTAAAATGTGCGAAAAATCGCGTTTCCTGTGTGTGCCCTGACACACAGATTCACACTCAGATTCACACACAGATTCACACTCTCATTCACACTCATGCTCACACACTCACACATAATTCCGAAAGTGTTTGAGTTGAGTGCGTAAAAAAAGACGCACGAAAAGGCAGCAATTATTTTTAGCTCATCAATGAATGAATGAGCATGTGTGGAGCCTTTTATGGGTGGCATTAATACGACGATTTATTTTAGAACTGATTCCCTTGAAAAAGTGCGCATGCAGTTTGTTGAACTTTAAATAAAAATGTTACAAATTACATAAAATTAAAATGCTGTAAATTTAAAGAGAAAGCGACGGGAGAGAGGGTGGCGGGGGTGTTCTGTTTAACTTACTTATCTAATGAGCGTTTGAAATGAAAAGTAAACAACGAATGCAGCTTATTTGAATTTGAGGTCATTACCACGTGAAACGCACGCAAACACGGTGATGGGGAAAGAACGGAAATGCATGTTTACTGTGCACGTATTTGGTATTTAAAGTACAGCGCTGGATTTCCACACTTACCACAGAAGCCGCTACGAAAGAGAAGGCACAGCATGCCCACAACTGATGGTAAACCGGCGCACCACAATCACCTTATTTACCACGCTCGCCGCTCTCTTGCAGCCGCCAACACCACCGCCTCCACGGCCAGTGGTTGATCTAATAACACCTACGGATCGTGGCTATAATTTGCTTAATTGCTCCTTCCAAATTGCGGTTTGATTGGCAAAAATAAAAAAGAAAAGAAAGATTATAAAATTGAAAACAAATTAAAATAAGAAATTTTTGTTTACTGAATAGAATTACAAAATTTAAACAAAAAATAAGCTTAAAAGATAAAAAACGGTTCAAAATTACAAAAAATTATACGATATAATTATAAAAGATAATAAATATAAAAACAAAAAAATGAAATATACAATTAAATCATTTAAAATAAGAAATTTTCAAAAAATACATAAACTGTTCAAAATAAAAAAAAACGTTAACAAAAGAATATTGTAAAAAAATTAAATTTTAATTTAATTATTTATAATCAAAAATTTAGTTTTAATTTAATTATTTATAATGAAAGTTTCCAAAAAATTTTTAAAAAAATTTGAAAAATTCAAAAATTATTTAAAATAAAAAATTCTATATAAAAATAATATAAAAAGATGTAAAACATAAAAATTAAAAACACAAAAATTATTCCAAAGAAAAGAATTTTATAAAAAAAGTTCAAAACAAAAACAATAAATTTTAATTTAATTATTTATGATAAAAGATTCCAAAAAATTGAAAAATACAATAATTCAAAATAAAAATTGTTATAAAAAAATATTTAAACATATATAAATAAATTTA
This sequence comes from Clusia tigrina, assembly GCA_920105625.2. Lineage (NCBI taxonomy): Eukaryota > Metazoa > Arthropoda > Insecta > Diptera > Clusiidae > Clusia > Clusia tigrina. The sequence continues at coordinate 209,120,248 of OV050031.1, forward strand.
AAAACCAAAAAAATTAATTTTCATTTAATAATAAAAAAAATGCAAAAATTATTCCAAATAAATAAGCAAAAAGAAAATTATACAAAATTAAAAAAATAAATTTTCAAATAAAATATAATTCTAATCTAAATATCTATAAAAAATAATTCCAAAAAATTTCAAAAAAAAATTTAAAAAATACAAAAGTTATTTAAAAAAAGTCGATAAAAAATAATATAATAACATTTAAAAACAAAAACAAATCGATTTTCATTAATTATATATAAAATAAATAAATAAAAAAGAATATAAAATAAAAAAATTCAGAAAAAAATATAAAAAAAATTAAAAAAATATGTAAAACAATAATATTTTAAAAATTCAAAAATAATAATAAAAATTCAAAATAAAAAAAAGATTAAATAATATTATAAAAAATTCTAAAATAATAATAAGTTTAAACAATTTAAAGAAATTATGACAATGTATCAAATATTAATAAAAAAAAAATTATCTTTAAAAACAATTATAAAATAATTAAATTAAACATAAAGAATAAAATGTATTTAAAAATTGCCAAAAAATACATACAAAATAATGGAAAAAAATATAAAATATGATTATAAAAAATATAAAATATGATTATAAAAAATAAATATGTTAAAAAAATATAAAATATGATAAAAAAAAAATATAAAATATGATAAAAAGAATAGAAAAAAAGATAAAATATGATAAAATATAATGGAAAAAATATAAAATATGATAAAAAAAAATATAAAATATGATAAAAAAGAATGGAAAAAATATAAAATACGATAAAAAAAAATATAAGATATGATAAAAAAGAATGGAAAAAATATAAAATACGATAAAAAAAATATAAAATATGATAAAAAAATATATAAAATATGATAAACAAAAAAATAAAATATGATAAAAAAAATAAAATAAAATATGATAAACAAAAAAAAAAAAATAAAATAAAATATGATAAAAAAAAAAATAAAATAAAATATGATAAACAAAAAAAAATAAAATATGAATAAAAAATGTAGTATATATATATATATATATATATATATATATATATATATATATATATATATATATATATATATATATATATATATATATATATATATATATATATAATATAATATAATATAATATAATATATATAATATAATATATATAATATATATATAATATATATATATATAATATATATATATATATATATATATATATATATATATATATATATAATATATAATATATATATAATTATTTTTATAATTTTAACAATAAGTGTGCCACATATGGCACTTTACCCCCTTTTATTCTCACGGTTCCTCTATTTTATATCACTAAATTATTATCGCTTTAACACAACAGACAAATTCTTTACAAAGGGCCCAATCGCTAAAGGCTTAATGACTGTTTACCATGGAAACGAAAAACAAAAGATAAGCAAATCGCACCCCAACAGACGAGAACACACACATTGCCCAAGTATCGATAACGAACGACTGCGCCGTCCCACACAGAGCGTAGTGGAACCTACCAAGGAACTTTGACCAAGAGAGAATTATGAGGAAGGCAAAACAGAGCCATGAATCAGAAATTGTGTGGTTTGCTCTTGATTGTAAATTTATCATGAACAGTTTGTTTATTATGCCAAATAAGGTTGGAATACTGCGTGGTGAAATAATATTTAAGTGTTCCACCAGTGAGAATGTTGAATTAGCTACTGAACAACCGTTGGGATCAAATTTGTGGCAATTCAGTCTGCCTGCGGGTGAAATGCATGCTTTGAAATGTGAATGATGCGGCTAAGAGCCGTTATCTTGGTTCCGGAGAAGAAGCAACCAAATAGAGCTACATCACCAAATAAGTATCCAGGTGAGGAACAACTTATGCGTAAAGGAATTACTCAAACTATTGATTAACGACGAAAGCAAATCTTGAAGACTCAATTTTCTACATAACAGACAATGAACTATGCACTGATGGGACGAATGTGCAGGATGTAGGGGGGGACAGGATATTAAGAATAACTGATCAGGATTTTCATATACCAATGTTAGGGTCTTAGAGGCGAACGTAAATACCTGGCAATTTGGGAAGCTTGCGAACCAAACTTATTCAATCCATAAACCGCCATTGTTCCCTGAAGTGGTACAGCGTGTCTCTAAAGTAGTCTCCGCAGCAAACATTTCGGGAGATCTCTCTTTGCGAGTATAATAGGAGTTTTTATTTTGCCATGCATATTCGATAGTAAAACTTTTTTGTGTGCGAAGGAATAGTCCTCTGATGCTCCCAAAAAATGTTAAATGGAGTTATCTCAGATAGAAGAGCTATTACGTCACTCCGTACTCCTCTGCCAATAACATGCTTATGAATAAAGGAGTACAAATTGAATACTCCAGGGAGAAATTAAAATTCCCCTTTGAGACTACCGGGAGTACTCTGAGGAGGATCTCATTCCTGATGTAAAAAGGAATACAAAGTGAGCAATAAGAACTTTCCTTTGAGACTACCGGGAGTACTCTGAGGAGGATCTCATTCCTGATGTAAAAAGGAATACAAAGTGAGCAATAAGAACTTCCCTTTGAGACTACTGGGAGTACTCTGAGGAGGATTCGCTTTCTTGTTGGGCCGGTAGTTACCCATACAATGATACATGATGACTGTGCTTACGTACGGGTATTTGTGTTGTGGTTTTGCTCTAACTGAAGCTTTCATGTATATAGAAAGGCAGCTTCGGTGGCCTTTTCAGCACGCGTTTCCAAGTTCCTCCTAGGGTCTAAATGTCTGCGGCCGGTGATCTCTTTTATGTTGAGCTTGGACTACATAGTGAAAGGAAACACGATTATAGCGAATTGTGAATGCATAGATGGAGGATCTTTCTTCGAACTTTCATACGTCTGTGGTGCTTTCTGGGGGAGGAGGATTTAATGCTACTCATACTTGGCAGCATTATATCACACTGTCTAGAAAAGCCACAGCAGATTTTCTAGTTTTGGTTTTATGAATGTAGGCTGAGAGGAGGAGGTTCTTACTTTATTTGTTTGTGCATTGAACCCACACAATTGTGAATAAAAATGCAGCCTGTCTGCTCACGCCTCTTGATTGCCTTGTCTATCGATGTACGGAATATTAAAACCCGCGCCACCGGAGCGACATGGCATTTCCTCAAAGAGAGACACGAAACAGGAAAAAGTTGGGAAAAAATTAAATGAAAATGTATTGACTGACGTGCATGGAGTGCGGCTGCTGCAATTGCAGGCTCGTTACTCCACACACAGTGGGCGTGGTATGAAACGTGTTTCACCAGACGCACTTGGCGGCAGGGTGGAACACGAAGCGGATGACGACGGAAGAAGTGGCGTGCAACAGAAAAACGTAAACAAAACTGTTGCGCTTGACTCACTCCCTGCTGCGGTGGCTTTTTCTGCCAGTCAATATTAATGAAAATGAAAAATCGACTGCCCTGACAGAATGAGGGCGGGTCCGAAGGGGCCACAGCAAACAGTGAACACGAACTCCAAACAGCGCCTTTACCTTAACTAAACCCTTTTCCCTCAGCAGAGCTGGGCTGAGCGGAGCAGAACAGAGCAGAGGAGGAAATTCATACAAAGTGCCTCCATAAAAAACAGCTCCAATAAATGGAATGCTTAAACGGGCAATAGGCCGACCGTGAATTTGTTGTTGTCTTTGTTGTTATTACTTTTTGTTGCTGCTGTTTATCAAACACAAAAGAAAAATAAATAAACGAGCGATTGACATTCGCATGAATCGCCGTGCTGCGCTGTGCATTCATGCTGACGACAATGATGATGATGATGAAGATGATGATGATGAAGATGATGATGATCGTTGGCGGAACTAACTCAATGAAATGAAAACTAAAACCATACTCGTAAAACTGAAAATCAACATTATTGGATAAATCACGTTTGATTTGTATTTTTAAAGCTTGAATGCATTTGTGAAAGTCACACAGCGTTTTGCGCAACTTTGAAGCGAACTCACGGGCATATCTACGTGTGTTCTGCCGTTAAGGAGCTGAAATGCGGGCACGAAACCTTACAAAACCGAAAGCACAGAATTAGCAAAGCGTGTCTATTAATCGTAAAGTGATTCGTAGCTCACCTGCACCTGCGTGAGACTCCCTTGTACAGTCGTTCGTTTATCTCCATGTTCCAAAGTGCAACGGTGCGTATGAGCGTTGTTTGATAAGTTCACAAAGCAAAGGCAATGTTCGAGGGCGGGGGCTGAACTGCACTGTACTGCACTGAATTCCACTTCACTGCACTGCACTGATATTCCTCACACCCCTTAATCTCTCTTCGCATGTGGAAAGCGGCCAAATCACCTTTAATATAGCTATTTCCGGTATTACCAATGACCGAATATGAAATTTAATGACAGCATTACTCAACGTTCGCAGTGCATATTTGGAAAAATTCATTGAGCATCTCCAATTTGGTGAAATGGCACAAACACGCTTCTGGCATGACGCTAATGCCACCATTTGCGGTGTTTAATCTTCCGTAAGCATTCAGTTTTGATATTGTTTTGGGCATTTACACGTCATTAAGATCCTAATCCAATTAATCTAACGAATTGCCATTAAATTTTCGATTACTGTAATCATTGCAATAGTCCTTCGACGCCTTCGCCAGAGATTCAGTTGTATTACATGGATTTGCATATTCCTATTTAGGTCGAGTAGATTTCTGGCAGTGATGGAGGCCAATTGTGGAAACTGCCGAGTAGATTTCTGGAAGTGTTGGAGAGTCAATTGTGGAAACTGTGCCGAGTAGATTTCTGGAAGTGATGGAGAGTCAATTGAAACAAGATACGGGGTCTAGCAGGTTTCTAGAAATGGTGGCACACCATTATTAAACCATTATTATTAATGGGTCGTTCACTGGTTTGTGTCAAGTACTTCAAGAACACTTAATGATAATTTGGTTTAAAGTGGTTCAATTTAAGATCAATTCATTAAATTATTGTTAACTAAATTTATTTACTACTCGGTGTCAATAAAAACATTATAACAAGTTTCCCTTTACCTTTTTTCTCGTCGCATGTTTTCCAAGTCACAACTGAACTCATTCGTCACGACACAAATTGTGTTTTTTTTAGCTCCCTCCGAGCTCATTCGAACACATTCCATAAACTAAATATCTTCAGTGCAGAAAAAGTAGCATCATTTCAGATTCATTGTTTGTGGCTTGTTGTTTGTAGCTCGTTGTTTGTAACTCGTTGTTAAGGCTTATTAGGTGTGACTCACTGTTCGTGAGTCGTTGTTTGTAACTCTTTGTTAAGGCTTATTAGGTGTGACTCACTGTTCGTGAGTCGTTGTTTGTGATTCGTTGTTTGTAGCTCGTTGTTTTTAAATCGTTGTTAAGATATATTGTATGTGACTTGCTGTTTCTAACTCGTTGCTTTTAATTCGTTGTTAAGGCTTATTAGATGTGTCTCATTGTTCGTGACCCGTTGTTTGTGACTCGTTGATTTTAACTCGTTGTTAAAACTTATTAGGTGAGACTCATTGTTCGTGACTCGTTGTTTGTGATTCGTTGATTTTAACTCGTTGTTTTTAAATCGTTAAAATATATTGTATGTGACTGGTTGTTTGTGACTTGTTGTTAGTGACTCCTAGTTTGTGATTCGTTTATAACTCGTTGTTTGTGACTCGTTCATTGTAACTCGCAGTTTGTAACTCGTTGTTTGCGACCTTATATTATTGATTTATTATTAATTACTTCTAATTAATCACAAATTGTCATGAAAAATGGCATTTTACGGTTTATCCATGTTTAGTTATGAAAAGACTGTTTGGTTATGAAAAGACCGTGTAAAATACGATAAGAGAAGATACGATAAGAGATAAAAAGAGCACCGTGAGATAAGCAAAATCTCCATCTTCGATGCCTCGTTTAAGACCGAGATCACTTTGATTTTAATATTTTGTTTCTTTAGTTTACTTTTCTTTATTTAATATTGCTATTTTGGTATATTTTGATATAAAACGTCTGTTAGTTCATGTCTCGTCTACAAAGTCTTCTTATCCCTTTATAGGCATTTCTATAGTAAGCTGACCATATTCTATCAATTCTTGTAAGATTGATCTCACACTCAGGTGTTTATATTGTAAATAGAAAAGGTCCTTCTAGCAAATAATGATCTGGTGGTACATTATAATTCTATATAGGCAGAGTCATAAACAACCAGTTATAAATGATGGTAAGCATTTGCTCCAATAAACTTGATTCTGGAATGTGTAGAAATGAACTCAAAAGCAGCCCAAATCGATCAAATAGAGGAGATACTTTGAAATATTGTGACTGCTGCTACTTTCAAGCCCATCACACATGGGGTTGCTAAGTGCACGCTTGGCTGTGTGCTATAACTGTGCAAAATAATAATCTATATTATAATAATAACAACACTTCTAATGTTCATCTCATTCCCAGTGCGTATCCTACTGGCGTTTAGGGTCCAGAATAGGATTTACGTGTATGATTAAATACTCGACTAAGCCCACATCAATATAGTAACCACACATTTTACACATATATACCACATCCGATATATACATACATATATACCCTATATTATACATATATACCACATGTTATATACATGCATAGACACAAGTACTTTGTTATAAAACGATACCGTTCGATTTCCATTAGAACAGAGCAGAGAAATCCGCTTGCGCATACTATTTAAGAGGCGTTTAATAAACCACACCATAAGTACGGTGAGCATATCAATTGGAGCCACCCACCTTCCCACTGCTGTCGTTTTTGTGCGCCTTATAAAATAGTTTAGCCAACTCCCCCTCCTCCACTCCCACTCCTACGCATAAAAGAGCTGTTCGCAACTTCAGTGAACATGTTCGCAGTGAGCACCTTTTTCAGTTTCATACATTTTTCTGTATTTTTTCCAATCTTTTTTTGCTCTAATTATTTCCACGCATTTACACACACGCACGCACACCACATGCATACACAGAATGCGTATGTGTGTGTGTGTAGACCTCATACACATGATTGCTGAGTGCACATGCTTATAAATTCCTACTGCCTACATACCTACTGTTTATTGTGTTCATTTTGTTATAATTGGAATTTTGATTTAAAATTTATAAAGTAATTTTAATTCATTTTTCTACCCTACACTCGAAAACTGAGCATGTTAAATTTTGGAAAATTTTTGGCATCAGAGAAAACAGGAGGTGTGGTTAGTAATATAGAAGTGTATTCTCTCTCAGCATTACTTCCGTGGTGAATTTAGCACTCAGTTCTGTTTCATTGGGTTTGAGATATATTCATGGCGCGTCACATACTCCCACCTTATCATCTGGACCATGAGATTGAATCACATTGTCATAGAACAAGTGCATGGAACTATCGAGAACTTGTTTCTAATGTTGACATAAGCGATTCTTATTGTTAATATTCAACATAATAAATTTTTTTTTTATTATTGCATTATATTATTTTTATTAATATTTATATTATAATTTTTTTATATAACTTTTTAATTTTTTTATTATTACTTTTGTTTATATTATTCCTTTTCATTTTATATATTTCATTTGTTTAAATATTTATTGTATTATTCATTATATTGTATATTAATTTATTCATTATTGTGTTATAAAGTATTTATTACTTTTTTGATTTTTGTTTTTAATTTTATTACTTTTATTTGATAAATTTTATATAAAATTTTTTTCTTAACCTTTTTTTATTTAATTTTTATTATTTCACAGTTTTGTTTTCTGTTCAATTCTTTCGGTTTTATTTTATTATATTTTTATATCAATATTTTTTGTAACAATGTAATTTTTTTCATTTATTTCTATAATTTTACTCTATTGTTTTATAATTGATTATTTTAATTCCGTCCTATACAAAAAAACAACGTTATTCTCCATGCCCAATCCCATTTTCTTGAAACCACTTCTTACTATTTTGTTCATATTTCACAACTGGAATAGTTATTAATTGCCCTATTCTACCACGAGAAAGTTGGTACGGTGCACTGTTGTACCATTTCCCCATTTTTTAATACCAGTATTCAAGCCAGCCCCGAATCATTATGTCGTAGCTGTAAATTTGATATTTTTCTGTATTATTAGCTGAAAGTTGTCGCGCATGCGTGCACTGTTTAATGAAATAACTTCCATTTTGTCTTTGTGCCTTTGATTCAAGCGTTGACTCGATACTGTAATTTACCAGTTAAGGCAAACATTACATTTCTTTTGTCTGACGTGCCAAAATTGGTCTTAGACAGCGCGTCTATGCTTGGCTCTGCAACCAGCTGCACTTGTGTGCCTCCTCATCACAGCCTCTCATGCTCGTACATACCTCCAAGCCTTGTAAAACAATTTAATGCATTGTTTTCCAGAGCATATACGTACAAAATATTTTGATGACTTTCCCGTATGGAAAATGTGCAAAATTATGGATGCATTTCGTTTGGTTGGAAGGGGTGGGGTGTACAGGTGAAGGAGCAGGAGCAGGAGGCGGGTGTATGTTTGGGTTTTGTGTTTACGTTTGATTCCAACGCAATTTCATGTTTGTATGGCGTGTGCGCATGCGATGTGATTATTTTTTACTCACTGTCGTTTTTTAAAAGTTCATTTTAGCAAAATAAAAGACGTAATTCTTTGAGAAGTGTTTTTGAATAAACATTTTTATTCATTGTAACAATAAACATTTTTTTATCATTAAGTTGCATTTACATACAAAGTATTATTCACCTCGAATACGAGAGCAAAGTTTGCAAATCTTAAAAGGGGCATTTGTCTCACATCATGACTTTGTTGCACTCCAAAGTAGGAGATTGAACTGATGTTATGAAGTTTGTTGATAGTTGGTCTTTGCCTCATGCATTCTTCAGCAAATCCTACTTCATCATATACCTCTTCAGAATGTCCCCATCCTTTAGAGCGATTGATTGTACCCACTCGTGTTGTAGTATTAGTTATATGTAAAAAGTACAGCTGTATCATTCGCGTATGCACTTGTTTAATTTTACTAGGGAAGCTCATTGCTTTCTGCTATCAGCATGATTGATTCACATTATATACTTTTTCTTTCATGCATTCATAATGCGTACTCCCTTCGTTACTTCATTTGTCTCCTTTTTCTTCCTCATTGCTACCGTCATTAGTATATATTTTTATTTCATTGCCATTTTATTTTTATTACTTAGAGTATTTTTGATTCCATATTCTCAGCATATAAGTAGGAATCATACAATTATGAATAGTAGTCAATATAGACTGGGCTATGTGCATGATATTCGTCATATTAAGAACTCAGTTTGAGCAACTCGTCACGTTAAATTCTGAGTAACTCGTCATGGTAAACACACTGTTAAGTAACTCGTCATGTTAAATGCTCTGTTTAAGTAAGTCGCCATGTTAGAATCTCTGCTTCGGTGACTCTATAATGTTATATGCTCTGTTTAGATGGCTGTAATGTTATATGCTCTGCTTATGTAACTCGTCACACTAACAACTATATTTAAGCATAGAGTAAAGAACATAGATCGTCATACTAAAAGCCTCTGTTTAGGTGACACTTTAATGTTATATGCCCTGTTTAAGTATCTCTTCACACTAACAACTATGTTTAAGCATAGAGTAAAGAACAACAATCATCATACTAAAAGCCTCTGTTTAGGGGACTGTAATGTTATATGCTGTTTCTAAGTAACTCGTCATGTAAGATTCTCTGTTTAGCTGACTCTGTAATTTTATATGCTCTGTTACGGTGACTCTGTAATTTTATATACTCTGTTAACGTAACTCGTCACACTAAAAACTCTGTTTAAGTAACAACTTTTCATGTTATATGCTCTGTTTAAGTTACTCGTCGTGTTAAATCGACATATTATGATTCAGTTTCTGCATCCCTACTCATTTTCAAATTGAGTGAATTGAGTGGGTGAAATTAACCACTCAAGCAGTGCTCTGAAGCATGCCTCTATTAAATCCGGTGATCCCACTGAATAAGGTGATTCCGTTAGCCTGTTGCTTACGTAACACGACACTGAGTTGTTAGGTTCGAGCTTTAAGGTTAATCATCCAACTTGTTAGAAAATCAGTGAAATAAATACGCACCTGCATGTGCAGAAAGCGGGAAAAAGCCTCGAGTCTTGTGCTAAGACTTGTGTCTATGTAGGTCAATATTTTTAACTCTAATTATATTAATTTATTTTAAATTAGAAAAATTTAGCACTTAACTTTAATTTTGAAAATTTTGCAATTTGTTGGTTCTGCTCCTTTTGTTTTTTTTATACCTTTTTATTTAAATTTTGTAAAATTTTTTTTTATTTTTTGTTTATATATTTTTTTTAAGTGGAAATGAAAATCCAAACCAGTTCAACCTCTCCAAGCAAGCAACCACCTTACTCACCTGTAATTTATACAATTCGGTTTTGATTATGGCATATATAATAATAATAAATTGCACTGAAATTACAGCGGCAATAATGGCAACAACAAAACTAACAACAAACACTACAACAACAATGATAATAATAACAATCGTTACAGCTGTGTTGGTGGCGGTGTTGTTGTTGTGCATAATTGTGGCAGGCAGCAGCTGTGCAACTGACGCGCTGCATGAGTTGCACACTTAATAAGAATTTCATAAGAGCAAATGTAAGTATTAAGCATAATTTAAAATAGAAAAATTATTTAAGTATAGACCCGTCTCATACGAATGTATTCCCACATGCCTACATGCCACATGGAACGGCAAATAAGCTCTAAGAATGCATTTGGTTTCCTAGTGTCTTCTTAGAACTGATTAGAGAGTGGTGAATCGGAAACTCACCTGAAGGATGGGAAGAAAATTTACCTCTATACTCAATACAAAAGCTCTTAATGAGTTTCTCTAAAAAGAAATGCTTTTGATCGTGGCTATTTTCTGTTTTAAATTGTTCAAAGGGAATGTAAAAAAAATGTCAACTATAAACTCACCTTCAAGCTGACATTAGAATTCACCTCTAGGTAAATGCTGTTTCTGTATTTCACCAAAGAGCTGTATTCGTTATGTAAGTATCAAAGTTCTCAAGTTGCTCAAGACTTTTTTCTGCTTTAAAAGTGTTGAAAATTGTTTGAAACACATTCACCACAAATTTACTATAATTCATCAGAAATTTCCGTACTAATTCACCTTCAGGCTGGCTCTAAAAACGCTTCCAGACAGCTTTCTCAACGATTGTCACCAACGAACTCGGTTTGTTCTGTGTTTTTCAAGGACATAAGTTCTGATGTTTTGCCGAAAATTGTTCAGGAGTTCTAAAAAATACAGTGATCAAGAAACTCAGATTCAATCAAGCACAAAAATGTACCTCAAAACTTAAATGTAAATCTTTCAATGTCTTTCGTTTCCCAATAAAAAGTTACCTTTCTTATAAATTACCTTCAGACAAAATATTATTTATGTTCACCACAGAATTTTGCTGGTTCTATATTTCGGTACATAAATCCTTGTTGAGTATGATTATGTTCGACTTCGAATTGTTCCGAAGTGGTGAAAGTGCTCTGAAACACAACCTCATCTGGAGCACTTGGACTGAAATTCACCTTCAGACAAAACATTCCCTTATGATTTTCACCACATAATTGATTTCGTTGCTGAGCTTGGCTATTTTAGCCTTCGAATTGTTCCAAATTTGTGCTTATATATGAAGTTTATGATCATGGTGTACTTAGAAATGGTTAAGCCAGTCATCTGAAGCAGTTCATACTTGGAGTCATTTCATTTTGAGGAAATCTAGTTTCAATAGTGAACAATTGAGACTGCGAGAGAAGAATCACTCTCTATGATGACTACACCATCTCCTTTACCTCTGCACGAGTCATGAGTAACAAGGCGCCAAATGATTCTCAGGGATCCGCAGGCACGAAACCGCTTCAGTAAATCCATTATTTTTAGGCAAGTTTCGAGTTGAGCGAGGCAGATACAATCTTCATTCTCAGCCTTTGTTCACTGCAACTGTACGTGTTGTTGTTATAGCGTTGGTATTGTTATTCGTGTTTTCATAGTGGTGACTGACTACCTCTGCTGTTAGCTCTGCTGTTGCCTCTGCTCCTGTCTCTGCTGTTAGCTCTACTGCTGGCTCTGTTGTTGCCTCTGCTGCTGGCTCTGCTGTTGCCTCTGCTGCTGTCTCTTTTGCTGGCTCTGCTGCTGTCTCTGCTGCTGCCGTCAGATGTAATTGTGTCATTCACAGGCAAACTGACGAATAATTTTCAAAGAATTTCTCAGCGGTTTAGTATTTTTTTTTTTGATAAATTTAAAATTTGTTTTAATTTTTTCCCTCGTTTTTTCCACTCATATCTGCATTTTCAATTGTGTTACGTAATTTGGCTTGGAGTTAATTTCATTTTCGTTCGCGTAATTGATCGATAATTAGCTTTATTCGTTTTAGTGCTGTTAAAAGCATTTGCATTTCAAAGCTTCTTAATGGCAAATTGCTTTTATAATTGAATGGTTTTTGTTTTTGAACATTAAAACAAAACAACAACAACAGCAGCAGCAGCAGTATTTGTGTCGACCCATCATCATTATCATTATTCCACATCGATTAAGTCATTGTACAGATTGAGTTATCCTCAGGGTGATCACAATTTTTTTCAATTAATCCAGCACGACACAACTTCAACGACTCAAATGATAACCTTGAAGTGCGCTTCCAATGTTTGTGCCCGAGTCAATTCTGTGTGGTTGTGACGATGTTGAGCTTCACTGCTATAAATGCACACACAAGTTTACTATAGAATGAAGTGTAGTAAAGAATAGGAAGAGTGAAATGAAACGTAGAAGAGTCTGTCCAGTCGACGAGCAGCATTCAAGGAGGGAGTATCTTTGGTTTAGTTCACTAATGCTGTGTGGTTAGTAGAGATGGAGTTTAAAGTATTCACAAGCGATTTTCTACACTCCTAACAACCCTCATTAAATTTGATTTTCGCGTTCACAGCAAATCCTGAGACATGCTTTGAATTTGCTACAAAGTATCTGTCTCAGTTTGTGGCATTTCGAGATCTTTCCGTTATAATGACAAGTATCACAAACATCTGAAGTAGCAACAAATCATAAAATTTATATTTAAGAAAAATCAATTGTTCTCCTTTACCCGGTTGTGTGCTCTTTTTACTGAGAAGCTGGCTTAATATTGATTTAATGATTCACGCGGATCTAAAAAGTTACAATTTCTATCTCTTCTCGTATATCCTGTGTGTTCCTCTCATCTTGCACTCCTCTCATCTTGTACTCCTCTCATCTTGTACTCCACTCATCTTGCACTCCTCTCATCTTGCACTCCTCTCATCCAGTGATGATATTTCCGAATTTTCGAAAGTACTTTTTTAATCAACGCAAAGTACTTTTTCCGGCTCGAGAATACTTTTTTTTCTAATAAATCATAAATGTAAAGCAAAAACAATTGGTGTTGGTCTTCAAGTGTATATTTAATAGAAAAGTATCCATGATACTTCTGCTAAGTATAATATATATAGAAGCAACATGCCCTCTTGTTTGATCGAAAATCTAAATAATTTGATAGTGCTTCAAACATGACACCGATGTATACGTTTGTCGTTTTACACTCACACACTCTCAATGTTTGACCGGCATTTGATGTGTCTGCAGTCAGCTTTAGAACATAACATAGGAATTTTGTGCATCGGAGAGTACTTTTTTTGGGTCGAAAGGACTTGGGGACTTCTTAAAATCGAAAGGAGGTAAAAAAGTACAATTCCACTACAAATATCATCACTGCTCTCATCTTGTACTCCTCTCATCTTGTACTCCAATCATCTTGCATTCCTCTCATCTTGTACTCCTCTCATCTTGTACTCCTCTCATCTTGTACTCCTCTCATCTTGTACTCCTCTCAAATATTTACCGATTTCTTCAGGTAAAAGGAATCAGTGTTCTGACTGATGGGAGAAAAAGGTTGTATTTGTTGTTCCACTTGTTCTAGTTGTGGTTTTAGTGTTGAGCTCTCCGATATTATTTCACATATGTATATCATGGAAAGAATTCCGAGTATTTCAGAATACTTCAGTATACAAAGTTCCAAAAAATGACTTCATAACCCTCTCTTTGATTATCTTGGTATGCCGTGATCTACTGTTAGTGAGATTGAATATAGAATAAGTCTAACACCAAAAGGAAATCTGCTGCAGTTTCTCAAATTACTGATTGGTTTCTACACAACAAAAAGGAGGCTTACGAGTACTTCGAGTGGTGCTGTATCTTAATGCAAAGAGAGTACTTAAAGCTTGTTTCCATTGATACAATTTTGAGTGGATATTCAAGTATAGATATATATGAGTTAGGTTAGGTTTGACTGGCTGACCGAATAGGACACGCATAGACTTGTTAGGTCCTTAGCGATACTAGATGAGTGTGAATTTAGGGCTCGGAAGTAAATATCATTGAATAGGCAGGGATTTTTTGTAAGCCATATAAGTGAAGCGACTGCCAGTGTTCAAACCTTCTTTTAATCTAGAGGACAGAAGCATAAGAGATGCTCCAAGGTTTCCTGGAAGTATGTTTTCCCGCATTTCCTACACTTATCATTGCTTGTGAGCCTCATCGTTATCGCGTGTCCTGCCGTTAAGTAGGGGCCTGTTAGTATACCTATCATCAATCTGCAATCGTTCTGTGGAAGTGCTAGTATAGACATGGTAAACCGCTGGTATCGATATATAATTATGAGTTGTCTTTTTGGACTACTCTTAGTTGTCTTGAATGATCTCCAAATACACTATTCAGAGGAATCGTGTATATAGCTTCAATAATACTATTCAGAGGAATCGTGTATATAGCTTCAATAATATCTGTACAAAGTTTTCTGATAGATGATCTGAGACGAATGAAATGGTGTTTTACTTTACTCTGAGTGGTGATCATTGCTGGACCAAAGAGATTTGCTTTCAACAGGACAGCGCTACGTGTCATTTGGCATCAACTTACCAACATAATATTCTGGTGAAAACATGATTTCGAGTAGAGTCCCTCTGTGGGCCTCGTATGATTTCACACTCTTTTAATAATTTGCTGGGGGAAGTGTCTGTCTTTTCTGATAAACCTGGAACATTGATTGATTTGGAAGCCAAACTTGCACGAGTTATTGAATATAAAGCTGTAAATATTATCAGATAGAGTTATTGACATTTGTACTTCCAGAATGAGCTTCGTCAGGAACCGCCGCGGTGTCCGTATGAGTGAAATCATATACTATGATATCATAAATAAATTTTGTTGTTTTTTTCAACTGGATGCTTGTATAAGCACCCTAAATAATGACAATCATGCTCGGGTGTCATGGAATTTGATGTTGATACCTTCGCTTTGGTCAAGCAAACAAATTTCTGGTGTAGACCAGGGACACATAGGTTAGGTTAGGTTCATGTGTAATCATGGTGGATTTAGTTTGTGTTCATTCTAAAGTTCCGGTTTAGGCTCTCAGTTGCGGTTTGATCCACTAACGCGCCTTCGCTGTTCCATGCAGTGTCCCCTACAGTTGGTAATTGATAATTTTAAGCAAATTTTCCAAGTTAATGGGTTGTGATTTGTTTAACGGAGTGTGAAATTCTTTATTGATTTCTATGCTCCATTTAACTGTTTCCACATTTCCACTTCTATTCCCATTTGTCGTATCGTAAAACACGAAAGCAACAACAACAGCACAGCAAATGAACAAAAAGAGAGAGTGGTGGTAGCACCCAATGTTGTAGGGAGGGGGGGGGCTTGAACTCATTTGAGCCCTCTGAAGTTTCAGCTGAAGAGACTGGAAAATACTTGCATTAGAAATGACAACAAAGAACTTTAAAAAAGACTATTCTTTTTTTATTATATATTTTTAATTAACTTGAGATTGCTAATAAAACGAAGGCATTTGAAAAAAATTATATGGTCAGTAATTATAAATAATTTATATATATAATAGGATCATATATAAAGGATAATTCCCCATTTCTTACAAGCCTGACGGAGCTGTCATCCATCAATATTAGGAACATAGCCAGGTTCATCAAAGTATCAGGATGGTTTCCTACAACATGACGGGGCAATCGTGCCTTTCCTGGCGCTGTCCTTGCGCTGACTATCACCATCCCAAGTAAGGGAACTTTTTAGCCAGTGTTTGAACGGCGCCACACCGTGCTTTCACAATGGGCCATTATGTGTGCTCAAGTGTGCTTTTGGCAAACTGGGCGGCCACTCCTACCTAACCTAATCTAAAGGATAATTTATCTATAATAAAAAGGAAAATTATTATATTATATAATAAAGTTCAGGCCTCCAAAGATCTACTGTCCCTAAGTAAACAAAATACAGGTACCGCTATAAGCATCCTAACGGGACACTGGACCCATGGCAGGAGATTAGGAATCTTCTCAAATGACGTTTGCAGCATTTGCATGGATAAGGAGACGCAGTAATCCAGCGAACACCAGATCTGCACTTGTCCAGCGCTAACCAAAAGGAGAAATACTTTCCTAGACGACTACTTACTGGACCTGGACTCCCTGGGGACATTTCGAACTAAAAAGGCTCCATGAATAGCCTTATCAAAGATCAAAATGGCTGAAGGTTTGAGAGGGAATGGGACTTGTGTATCATGCGGTGTCACAAAGGGCTAATACAGGCTTAAGTGTGATACCTAACTACGTACCATACGCCAAGGCTTTCGGCTCCATCTTCATTTTAGAGCAATTGTTCCAAATATGTTGCCCATGTTGCGTGCTTGCAAGAGCGAGAAATTTATCAACCGTTATGGAAAAATAGTCATCAACCGATTTGAGAGGCATCTGTGGCCATGACTATGGCTATGACTATAACTGTGACTTTGGCTACGACTGTGACTTTGGCTACTACTGTGACTGTGGCTATAACTGTGGCTGTAACTGTAACTGTGACTCTGACAGTGGCTATAACTGTGACTGCAGCTGTTGCTATGATTGTGAGTATAACTGTGACTGTGTCTATGACGATGACTGTGACTGTGACTGTGACTGTGGCTGTGTATTACTGTGGCTTTGATTGTTTGAGACCACAACCGTGCCTATGACTGTGACTACGACTTAAAATATAATTAAAATATTTAAAAACACAAATTTCACACTTTAACCAAATGAGCAGAGAGGAAGCTGTGGCAGGCGAATTTGCCTCAGCCACATGTGGTTCGCCAAGTGCCGCCTAACTGCCTTCCTACCTGTCGGCATATGTGACCGTATGAGTGCACTGTTGCCAGCATCACGGGGCTGACCGCTTGGAATTCGCTGCAGCGCCATATTTTCTTTATATAAGTCTTTTTTTCATGGTGCCATTCGAAGGCATTTCTTCACAAGTTTTGCTGCCTTTGCAATATTTTTCTCAGTCAGTGTTTGTCTTCGAAGGGGTTTCACTTAATTTTCTGCACAGTCGTGTTCGCTTGTGTACGGTGCACGGTTTAACGCTAATTGTATGTGCACACGCTATGCCAGGCAGCAATCAACGGAGCCAGCAGCGAATGAATGGAAAATGCCGAGCGCTAAAATTCTGGAAAAGAAAAACCTTAAAAAATAATAAAAACATGAAAAAACCACAAATAAGTAAAAATCATATGAACCAAACCCAAACGAATCGCACCGCACTGAACAGAACTGAACCGAACCGAGCTTAACCACCACATGCGGCGACCAGGCTGCTCCGCTAGGGAGTCGGACCAGGCAGCCACATAGAGGACGGGTGGAGATACTCTGATACTGTGATACTGTGATAGGCAGCGCCAGAGTGCGCCAAGTGGCAGGCATGCGGCGCACATGTGCATATCTTTGCAACAAGGAAGTGGTGGCCTGGCCTGGCCGGGCTCATTCGCAGCACTCTGGTAAATTAAACTATTGTAGTGCACAAACTGCGAGTGCTGCCGCTGCCCGGCTGCGCTTGCTTTCTTGATGTTTGTGGAAAATTTAAAGCTTTACTTAAAGCGGTCCCTTGCCGCCATCGTCATCCCGCCTGCAAAAACAAAAACTGCCAAGAATTTTGATTAGAAAGAATGGCTTTGCTTGAGAGTCCGTCAGTCCGTCCATTCTCTTCAGTTGGGCTCGCGATTCGCGCACATTCAGCGCCATTAAACTCTTAGACTTAAATTTTCATATCACAACGGAGCCACAATTGTGCATCATGATACCGAGAGTAGTTTCATAAATTTAATCCGTTGGAATTTGTGCCGGTCACTGCAGGGAGGGGAGCGCAGCGGAGGGGTGTGAAGATGCCCACATACACACACGAGCGTAGCTTTTGCATGCATCAGTTTCATGTACGAGGAAGCTCTGCGGCGTTTGTTCATTAAGGGTGATCCACTTTATTTGGGTCAGCTGGCAATCTGTATAAACAGAAATTAAATTGAAACAAACAAGCAAAAATATAGAAAGAAATTTAAAACTTTGCTCACGACCACGAACAATAAAATAAAAATAACACTAAAGATATATGGCAAAAATAATAATAGAGAGATCCACCCCTAGAACCACCCAGATTAGAGATGGACCACATTGAATTTTGTGGCTGGTTTAACAGATTGAGAGGATAGAGAGTGTCTTTGTTCCCAAGTATACTTGAGGCCATTTGTGAATGCTTCCAAGTGGACAAGTGATGCAGAGAATGAAGGTATGATTATAGAGCGGAAGGATTGGGGCTAAATATGGTAGCAAATATATCTCATCCAGCTGGTGATGGAGTTAATGTTTCAGAAGACAGGAAAATCCACAACCAGCAGGAAGTGAGCTGGGTTCATTGAAGCATTTGTGACTCATCAACCTGTCACTGGAGACTCACTTCTTCGATTTTATGAGTTGATGGAGTTGCTGTTTCAGAAGAAGGGAAAATTCACAACCATCAGGAAGTGATCGTTGAAGCATTTATTACTCATCGACGTAGAACTGCACTCATTCAATCCATTTTATGAGGTGATAAAATTAGTTGATTTGAGAGTTGGTATTTCAAAATGAAATCCGGCATCACTTTCAAAGAAAACCACAACCGACAGGAAGTGATCTAGCTTCGCGCAGGCATTTATTACCCATCAAGTAATTAATATACGTACCAGTGAGTAGCACTGGACTTACCCCCATCCAGTTTGTGAAATGATAAACTTGATTCAACTGAGAATTGACGCTTTGGAAGAAATCCAGCTTCACTTTCAAAGAAGATCCGCAGTTTGGCTAAATTGGTTGATGGATTTTAGAAGGTGCACAATAGGATATTTTCATTTTGGCTGCTGTAATGCGCCCTTCCAAGTTGTGGGAATATCAGAGGTGCACCTTTTTTCGATCTATCAACGATGGTTATGTATTAGATTATTATCCTTTACCAACAAATTTAAGTTGGTTACAATGGAAGTGCTGTTGCCATAGGAAGAACTATTAGTGCTACCACCGTATTCACAGAGATAGGTTAGGTTAGGTTAACGTGGCAGCTGGTCTACAGACCAACTCACTCAGACCACCATGGGTCCATTGTGATACCACCGCGTAACAACGCACCTCCCATTCACTCGTGGAACCTTTTCGAAGCCCTAATAAAGCGCAGGATTTGTTTGACCATTCACACAGATAACATAACATCAGAGTGACTTCGTTCAGAGCACTTCAATCTCTCCATAGAACTGTACAACGCATCACTCATGAGGGTTTTGTAGGTAACTCAAGCATTGGTTGCCAAGTTACTAGTTCCGTTCTCGCCCACTTATGCGAAATTTCTTGTAAATTTGTACAAAAACCCACTCAAATTTTGGGGAACAAATCATTCGGCTCCCTTCATGCTAAAATACAGGGGCCTGATTGTGTTCAGGACAATGTTAATTCCTTTTCACATCTTGTATTACTGATTACGAAGCAAATTAGTCCAGTTCTCGAACTGCTATCCTACGGTTTTCCGTACTTACTCCATGTAATTTGACCTTTGCCTCGTGTGAACTCTTTCTAATTGTGGTGAGATAATATTAATTTCCTTATTGAAAAGTGTCTCCTTAGCTTCCCCCAGCCTTAGAGGGGGTTCCTGCTCGAACAGCTTCAAAATCACTATTCTGGCGGCTGCCCGTTGATTACGACTTCCCAACATGTAGTAGCTCATCTACGCTTTTGGCTTCATCGTACCACTTGACCCACTTTTTAACGAAGTAGTTCGATTTCTTTATTGTTTTAGCTCCGGCAGTATACGACATTTTCGGTCCTTTCGGGTGTGTGGATAAAAACACGGCTTCATACCGCTTCTCGTAGACGGAACTCATTCTGTCAAACGTCCTCTCTTAATGAATATTCAGCTGATTATAACATTGGAGTCGTAGACATGTAAACAAATAATCGCACTGTGCGAAAGACATAGTTATATGTACACCTTAACTATGAATGATCGCCGTCTCTCTTGTTGAACCGACCGTAATTAAACAAAGCAATCGTATGAAACTCCTCAGCGAAAAGAGATGTTGACATTTAGTTTTGCTGGATTCAAGGTTGTGTTCATGAATTTATTCTCCTTGATTCATTTTCGTCTTTCTCTTCGATTCGAAGGCCTTGTTCACTCAGACCAAATGCAATATATATTGACTCATATACTCGTATATATCTCATATATATAGTAGTTGACTCAGGACTCATTCCTCTCAGTTTTACCACTGCAATTATTTATAGTCCCGAAGTATATTAAACATAAATATTTAAAATATATTTCAGGCGAGGGGAAATTTAAACTTTGATTTCTTTTAAATGAAAATGGCACAGAAGCGACGAGTCTGGTTTTTTGTATGAAAAGTCTTCCATCCAGTTTACGCTCATTGGGCATAAATTTACGCAAAGTAGCAAAGCTGACAGGGCATCCTTTAACGGTCGAAATTATGGCGTGCAAAAGCATCCGAACCGGTCGCGCTTTTTCAAATATTTCATTTATAGTTTTACATAAATCACCGGCAACGAGAGTGAAATTTAATCCCACCTGCCACTGCCACTGCCACAGACGCTGCCACTGCCACAGACGCTGCCACTGCCACTGCCACTGTCCAAGTCCAATCCGAGTCCATGTCCAAGTGTGCCTGTTCACTTTTTCTTTCTAAAAATAAATAATAAAGCGATTTAAATGAAAGTAAAATAAAGAGCGTATTTATTTAATTAATTATTTCCACGCTAATAAATTCTGAATATTTACACTGCCGTTGCCTCGCTGCTGGTCTTCTCCTCTCTTTGTTTGTTTGTTTACTCGCATTATCTGATTTTTTCTATCTGATTTTATCTATTTTTTCTAAAAATCTACTAAATATTTATGTTTTTTTTATAATTAGAGTTTACTTTTGTAAATAGTGAAGCAGAGTTTCCCAATTAGGCGCCAACATTTTCTTTGTTTGCATTTCTTAACGAACGTAAGACGATAGTTCATCGTTGATGATGATAGTAAAAGTAAACAGAGCTACTCTTAGTTTGGAGTGTTTGCGGACGCTACTGGGACTTGGCTGTTTCCACACCTCCAATTAAGGAGCTCAAACATCGGCCCTAGTTCAATGAGCACAGATAAAATATTTAATTATGCTTAAGACAACTTGCAAGAGATGTAGACGCTAATGTAGGCGGTGTAGTTGAATATTTTCATATTGGGAGCATTCAGTTTGGAGCTCCACCACCAATTTCGGACTTCGCTGAGTTCTGTTGTTTGATTTCTCATCGATTTTCTTAAACTATTTCTTTGATTTTTTACTGCTCTCTCGAATCAATTGTAATTTAAACCATCACTGTGCTTTTACTGAAGTGTTCCATGCTTCCGCTACTTGTGAACCGAAGTCTTCTTCACTTCATTCCTCACTTCATTCCTCACTTTACATTAAACACAAGACTTACCTACCATTATTTTGGGTACCTGCTTGTGCCAGTGCTTATTTAGTGAAGTGTTTTATTCTTCCACTACTTGTAAACCGAACTCTTCCGCACTTCTTTCCTCATTGTACATTAAGCACAAGAGTTACCACAATACCATTATTTGGTGTACCTGCTTGTGGCACTGTCCATTTAGTGAATTATTCCACGCTACCTGTAAACCGAACTCCATCTTTCCTCACTTTACTTTAAATGCAAAAAGTTCCCATTATTTTGTGTACCTCTGTCCATTTAGGGAAGTGTTTCACGGTAACTGTACTTACAAACAGGACTCTTCCTCACTTCTTTCCTTACTTTACATTAAACACAAATTTTATCCACCTTTGTGTACCGCATAAGCAATTTTTTTCTGCATTGTTTCTCGCATCACAACTTTTCTTCTTTAGTAAAGCTACTTTGAAACTACCCTCCCCCTCTTTGGTATTTTGTTTTATTTTATTATTACCAGATTGGTTCCTGATGAGAATTTGGACCGTGAGGACCAACGTTGCCAGACATAATTTATAAAATAGTAGAACATATTCTTACTTTCACTTCTTGTGAGAAAGCCTCCATTTTCCTGAGTTTTCCCTCCTTAACTTTCATTTCTTGTGAGAAAGCTTCAATTTTCCTGAGTTTTCCCTCCTTAACTTTCCTTTCTTGTGAGAAAGTTTCAATTTTCCTGAGTTTTCCCTTCTTAACTTTCATTTCTTGTGAGAAAGCTTCAATTTTCCTGAGTTTTCCCTTCTTAACTTTCATTTCTTGTGAGAAAGCTTAAATTTTCCTGAGTTTTCCCTTCTAAACTCTCATTTCTTGTGAGAAAGCTTCCATTCCTGAGTTTTCCCTTCTAAACCCTTTCCCTTTCTTTTGGTACTGGCGATGGCATCTTATGAAAGATCGGGGTATTATGATACTTAAGGTAGCGTCTTTGGACAGATCGACGGATTTTGATTCTTGAGATAGTATCGTTGGACAAATCGACAGATTTTGATACTTGAGATAGCATCTTTGGACAGATCGACAGAATTTGATTCTATAGATAGCATCTTTGGACAGATCGACAGATTTTGATTCTGGAGATAGCATCTTTGGACAGATCGACAAGATTTTGATTCTTGAGATCGCATCTTTGAACAGATTTTGATTCTTGAGGTATCATCTTTGGACAGATCGACAGAATTTGATTCTGGAGCTAGCATCTTTCGACAGATCGACAGATTTTGATTCTTGAGGTATCATCTTTGGGCAGATCTACAGATTTTGATTCTTGGGGTATCATTTTTGGACAGATCGACAGAATTTGATTCTGGAGATAGCATCTTTTGACAGATCGATCAGATTCTGATTCTTGAGGTAACATCTTTGAACAGATGGATAAGATTTTGATTCTAGAGATAGCATCTTTGGACAGAGCGACAGATTTTGATTCTTGAGGTAGCTTCTTTGAACAGATTTTGATTCTTGAGGTATGATCTTTGGACATATCCATAAGATTTTGATTCTTGAGGTAGTATCGTTGGGCAGATCGACAGATTTTGTTTCTTGAGATAGCATCTTTGAACAGATCGACAGACGAAGAAACATTGCAAAATCGATTGAAAAGGCGATGGTGATGAGGATTAGCTCAGACCTCTTTGATTGTGCTACAACCCGTGCAAAAAGTTTGTACATTTCTTTTTAGGGTGTTGGATGTAAACGTTCGTCACTTCGGACCAAATGAAAAAATGATATTGTTACAATGAAAAGTATTTATGTGAGTATTTCTGTGCATATTGCAATGCAATTGGTTACGTTTCCATGTAAAAAGAAACAGTGTACTGGGGAAAATTCTAGCAATGAGTTACCATGATTTTCCTTTTCCTGTGACAGATACAGACCCCGGCCGTATATGGCCGTGCAAAGTCGCGCAAAGTCGTGCAACGCCGCGATCATTTGCACCGCATTTGCCGTAATTGCAATCGAAACTATTCGAAATTTGTCACTGATCATTTGTCTATTGTTATTTAATATGTTGGTGTATTTTTTTATGTGAAAACAATTATTTTTCTGAATAAAGAACGATCTGATCACTAAAGCTGAAAATTCCGCCCGTCCATAAATGTGCCTCGTTGACATTGCGACTACCAAAATTGTTTATTTATAATGCAACTTCTCTCGACTTGGTTATAAACGGTGTCTGTCTCTCTTTTTATCGGCGATTGCGAGTGTGTGTGTGTGTGTGTTTCTGCTGCACACCGACACATCCCCACCTATGTATACTTTCACCTGATGCAGTTGCTGGTGCCACGACTCGACTCGACTCGAGTCGCTGGCGTTGTTGCGTTTTCATCAGCATTCAAACCAAATTCATGGCCAACCTTAAAGTTTCTATTTCAAGAAAATAATATCAACGCAGTAAAAATAGTTGATTGCACAACTGCTGCACAGGTGGGGAGAGGGGAGAGGGGGGCATGGGGAAAGGAGCCACAAAATATGGCAAGTGATATATCACTGCCGCGCTACAAAATTTCATAGCCATTTGTCTTGTGGCACCACAAATAACGCAACGACGGCGGGGCGGCAGCGGCGAGGAGGAGCGGACGACTAAATGCGTGAAAATTGCAATTTTACACCTCACTGGCAGAGCTGCTGTGGCCGCCACTACCACCGCTTCTTCTGCTGCTGCTGCTGGTGGGGAAGTGCCAAAAGGCTCTGCGGTGGCATAGCTGCCTAGGTGCCTGTCACCAAGCCACATGCACTCGCATAATTGGCAAAGTAGCCACAACGCTCTCCGTCGACGCCGCATTCCGTTTTGACGGTGTCTTCACTCGTCCGCCGTTTGAATCACTTTTTTACGCCTTATTGCCTTGAATTTTCGGTCTGTTCACTTGCGTTACGTTTTCACAGTGAATTAGGCAAGAATAGCACAAAGTAGCACCACAGAAATTAACACATGCCTAGACACAGTGGAACATGCAGACGAGCACCTCCCAGAGAACTCTGCGAGTTCCTTCATTTTCTGTTTCTAACCACTCATCTAGAAATGAGCAGTGTTTATTCAAGGGCCCACTAATGATACTCGAAGTGGAAACAGCTCCTTTTGCGTTATATTTTGCACAGCTAAAGGAACTGGTTGCGGAAGCAGCTTACGAATGGAATGATTCGGCCGTGGTACACGCAACCGTACAATCATGAATCTGAGTAAGATTCATATCCAATACTTAAAAAATTGTCGATGGATTCAGAAATTACGCAAAGTGAGAGCAGAGAGTTATGAAATCACAAAGGTTCATATACTTGTGGACCAATGGACAAAACTGAATCTTTTAGAAAGTATTAACGAATGAGTGCTGGAATGATTCGGACTCTTTACATCCAACGAACTTGAGTCGATATGTAATTCAAGCTATTTTTGATGAATATGAATCCATACCTGAACTCTGACGTGAGTGAGTGTTGATGATGAATTGGGTGAAAAAGTGAAACACTACAAGAGGAATTTAAAAGGATTCCAGATATATGTTGCTTCCGATTACTATTTTGTTGTGCCTTTCACGGCTCCAGGGAATGTAATTATAGAGTATTTCATGTGGCGGACTATTTGAGAGTCGGATAATTTGAGTGTACTTAGAAATTCTCCGATGAACACACACGTAGATCGTTCAAAAAATTATCTATGACTCCATGACCATATATAGCGACGATTCTAAGGATTATAAACTAATGTTTCAACTAGGTGAACATATTCCAGTTTAAGGAAAGAGAGTTCTTCAGTCATGATGCAATTCTCTTAACGCGGGAGAGGCGTAACTAGCTAGAAATGGAGAAAATGTGTTGATAAATAATATCAACTTCAAAAGGATAAACACAGTCACACACTAAGTAAACCCCGTGATTTCTTTGGACGACCCTGTCCCATGCAAATGCATGTGTCTACTCATATGAATATGTAATTTTTCCTAATACTTTAATGAGGGAAATGAATTCTCTGCAGTGGAGCGATCTTTCTGTAATTCAAGACTTTTTGCTTGAGTACATCAGCATCAACATCAACAACGTCAACGTCAGCGGTGACTGCCGCTGTCACTCAGCGCCACGGTACACAGTGCTTGCTCGGATTCCTGTTTACATGCCAAAGCAGTGCTGTGCAAACGTGGTGGTGGGCTGCACGAAACGCCCATCAGGCCCAGACTCGTACGCAGCACTTCATGATTTTTGTCGTGTGTTTTATTTGTGGCCGTGGCAATTCGCTGGGCCGTTTTCCATTTGGGGTGCATAGCCGGCTTCCTGCCTGCGCAATCCCGTGAAATGCCAGCTGCTTGAGAAAAACAGGCATCTCAGAGACACTCGCGTACCCACATTTGCCATTGCCGCCAACATTGTCTGCACAGCAGGGGAGGCGCGACTAAAAATGCTCTGCCGCTGACTTGATCTCGAAAATGCAAAAATGGAAATTTTAATTGAAATACATACTCTGCAAAGATAAATAAATAATTGAAAAAACGACATAAAAAATACAAAATACAAAATAGAAAAATACAAAAAAATTCAAAATACAAACTAGAAAAATACAAAAAAATAAAAATAAAAAAAAACAAAAATAAAAAACTTTAAAAATAAAATAATAAAAATACAAAAAAATTAAAAATAAAAAAAGAAAAATAAAAGGCAAAAATAAAAACTTGAAGAATGAAACAATAAAAAAAAATTACAAAATAAAATTAAAAAAAAAATAGATTAAAATTCAAAAAACACAAAATTAAAAGTAATAATAATAAAAATACAAAATAAGCATTTAAAAAAAAAGATATAAAAAAGCATTAAAAATAAAAAAATCAATAAAAAAATAATTTAAAATGAAAAAAGAAGAAAAGAAAAAAAATTTATTAAAACAAAATCAAAACTAGCAAGATTATCATTATAAATACTAATATAAATATATTGAAAAAAAAACTAAATAATTAGTTCAAATAAATTAATTTGAAAATAATTATTATAACAAAAAAAAATATATATTTAAAAAAGTTTTGGTTTTAAAAGTAGTTTATTAGTTAGTTTATTTTTCATTATTAGTTTATTTATTTCTTATTGTTATATTTATGATTATTACTCTATTTATTTATTCTATTATTTTATTTGTTTTTGTAGGTATATAGTACCAAAGTTAATGTAAGCATAGGCAACCCAACTGCTGTTAAGGTCTAACTTCTTGTTGTCTTCTTACTGTGTCAAGTAATCATCTTTCTTTCTAATAAGCCTGCTAAACTGAACGGTCGTGTTGTTGTTCATTGCGCTTATTCTGACAGTTTTTAATAATAATTTTATTTGTTTTATATTTTATTTTAATTCAGTTTCACTTATTTTTGATTATTTTTTATTATAATTTTATTTTATTTTTATTATAATTCAACTTTGTTTATTTTTTATTGTAATTTTATTTATTTCTTATGATTGTTTTATTAATGATTTATTATTATTTTATTTATTTTTTATTCTAATAGTAATTTTATATTATTTTTTATTAAAAAAAAACCAAAAAACGTCTTATGACACTTAACGTCATAGTAACGAAGATGAGAGAAATTTAACTAAAGAAGAGGGGTAATAAGAGTGACAGTAGTTTTTTAGTTTAGTACTGTGGACTGAGACAGTACAAGGACATACTTTGCCGAATGAATTCACCTCACAACCTGTAGTTAGAGTAGTTATCTGGGTGTAGCAAAGTAATAACTTTCTGGGAAGATTCATCATGGTTGGTGTGCCTGTTGCCTTCTAAATAAAATCTACTTGAGAAAAAATTGCCTTTCGTTTAAAGATCTCTGATCTCCGGGACAGTGGCGCGTCCTAAATAGCTATAAGACCTACAAAGATATTTCTATAATTGAATGGTTGTCTCAAATAATGTTGTAACCGACAGATCTTGCGAAATTCGGTTTCGGTTTTTAGTGGAATGACACTCTAAATGCAATTTCTTCTCTTGCTGCTGCAAACAAAATTACACTTTAAAGTACACATTGGATGGAACAACGTTGTGAGTAATCAATATAATGGCAAGTGCGGAAGAATTTAGTGTGATGCGTAAGCTCAATAAAGGCAAAAGAAGGAATCTGAACTATGAAATTTGGAAAAATATTAATAAATACTCAGAAATAGTGGAGAATCCTACATTTCCAAAGAATTTTTATTTCTTTATTTCATGTAAATGAATAATGGGTGTTGGTTTTTTGTTAATAAATATTTCAAAATAAATGAAATATAGAGTGAGCGCTTTTTACTTGAAGGGGGAAATATTGAATGTACCACTAGAAACTATGCTGCTTGTAGTGAAACAACGTTGTATCATGGAGTTACAGAACCCATACAACGTTATTCCACTAAAAAAATATTCCTTTTTTTAAATATAAATCAGGTCTAATAAGGGTTAATTTAATAAAAGTGAAAAAATATAAAACAAATTTCGAATGTGGCGTCTTTTAACCGTTTTTTCCTCTACTGAAAATTTTGAATTTTGTCGCTTACAACGTTATTTGAGGCGCGACCATGACCATTCAACTCTATCTGATAATTATGACTGTGGCATAACCTCATTGCTCCTGCAGAGTGCACCTGTCAACAAGTTCAAATAGTGGAAGTCTTTCATAATGAAAATAAATATTAATATAAATCAATTAAAAATATTTAAGATGGAAAAATAAACAAATAAAAAATTTATAATTAAAAAAAGAATCAGTAAATAAAAATGCAGCCATCAAAATAATTTATATGACAATAAAATAAAAAGAAACTAATATTTAAAATAAAAGAATATTAAAATAAATTTATATAAGAAAATTATAAGCAAACAAAATGATATGATAATATAAAATAAGCAATTAATTAAATAAAAAATAATTGAAATAAAAAAATTATAAATTAACAGAATAAAAAATAATTAAAATTAAATTAAATTTAAAATAATTGAAATAAAAGAAAATAAAAATAATTAAAATAAAATAATTAAAATAACCAATAATTTAAATAACAATTATTTTAATAAAATAAAGTAAAAAAAAATGAAAGTTCCAGTAATATAATGAAAAATTCATGAGTTTATGATGAGTGATGTTTAAAAAAGTAAAAAGTTAATAAAATAATGAAAAAAAAAATATTAATAAAAATTTCAGAATAGAAAAATAAACAAATAAATATATAATAAGAAAAATAGAATTCAATAAAAATAAAAGGGAACATAATTTAGAAAAAAACTACGGCTACACGTTGACCTCTTCGCCAACCATATGATATTTTATCTACAGTCTCCTTGAAATGCCAAAATGAGCAGATATTTATGTCGTGCCGCCAATTTCTTTCTTTCCCGACTGGGTTGAACTCTCTCATTAGGGGTGGAAACAAGATATTCTCCTCATCGAATTATATTACATAGTCTTCAATAAAAAAATGGATTCAATAGACAACAGTATTTAGCTGGTGATGCATGCTTTAAGATGCCTCCAAATATCCACTAAATACTCGTGTCTCTATTTATGGAACTCTGACAAGACAGAAAAAAACTTCTAATGTAGGTTGGTGGGTGATACTTTATATTGAGAGAGACTATTTATACTCTATATTAGACTATAACGAATATGTTTTCATCTCATAAATAGTATCTCATATATAATAGGCTTCATAAGGCCTATAAACTACATCGGAGTGGCAACATATCGCATTGAAAGCTATGGACCAATTTTGGGAAGTACCTCGTGAGTTTTGTTATGATCGAATGAAAGCTTTGGACCAAATTTTGGCATAAAATTGTGACTTTTGTTATGATGAGCGATTCAAATCGAGTGATCCAGATCAAGTGATTCAGATCGAGTGATCCAGATCAAGTGATTCAGATCGAGTGATCCAGATCGAGTGTTCCAGATCAAGTGATCCAGATCAAGTGATTCAGATCGAGTGATCCAGATCAAGTGATCCAGATCAAGTGATTCAGATCGAGTGATCCAGATCAAGTAATTCAGATCGAGTGATCCAGATCAAGTAATTCTGATCGAGTGATCCAGATCAAGTGATCTGGATCACGTGATCTAGATAAAGTGATCCAGATCAAGTGCTGCAGATCAAATGATCGAGATCAAGTGATTCAGATCGAGTGCTGCAGATCAAGTGATCCAGATCGAATCGAGCAAACTAAATATTCGTTCAAGAGAACACAAACATTTTAATTTTTAAATTGGTATCGGGATTTTAACATTTTATACGTCAGTGTTCTATTGTTTAGACCTAAGTTAGTAATACTTTAAATAGTTCTCACAGTTTTAATACTTTCCTATATAATGCTCCGTTGAGGCGATGGGTTTTAATTGTATGGGTTTAAGGCTGAGCAGATTCTACTCTAACAATAAGCAAATTCCCTTACGATTCTGATGATAACTGCATCGGCACTTGAGGGGCATATAAGTCTAACTCCTTTGGTGGACCCATTACCGCCTGCTTGTATAGATTTGATCTTGTCACCGTTTGTGTTCCTTCATCTCCGGAGTGACTTTCTATTTCTTTATGAATATTTGAGTGATCTCACTGTTGGGAACCACTGCTCTAAGTATGCGCATTTCATTTGAAGATGATGTTATGCATGCGTCAAAATGTTATGAACAAAAATTCATTACGTCGAACACAAATAAAACTAACAACAAAACTTCAAGTAATGTTGTTGTTGTTGTTGTTGTTGTTGATGCTGCGCTTTTCTTTTGTTTTTCTGTTTACATGTGATAAACTGCAACTGCACAAACAAACAAACAACAGACAAAATGGGCAAAAAAAGTATCATCGCTCCGAAGAAATAATCTGGAGAATTTCCTGTGAAAATTGTAAACAATGTCGACAGCTTCGACACGAGCTGACGAGATGAAAATGCCGCTGCCTCGGTTGCTGTTGAAGATGAATCATTATCAACATCGAATGAGGAACGTACATAAATGTGCTTTATTGCCACTGCTGAGGCGGTTGC
Organism: Clusia tigrina; assembly: GCA_920105625.2. NCBI lineage: Eukaryota > Metazoa > Arthropoda > Insecta > Diptera > Clusiidae > Clusia > Clusia tigrina. The sequence goes on from OV050031.1 coordinate 209,151,138, forward strand.
TCCTCCTCCTTCAACTGCTGCTGCTGCTGCTACTGTTGCTGCTGCTACAACTGCTGTGGCAAGCAACATGAATGATAAAAGCAAAAAACATGAGCAAATGTGCGGAAATTGCCTGGAAAAAACAACACTAAAATTAAGTTTTACTCGTGTGTAAAAAGAGAGAAAATTGAAACGCTTGCTTAGAGCGAGCGCTCATGTACGGGCATGTATGAGGTTGCAGGTTTTCCAACAACAACAACAACAACAACAGCAACGGCGGTTGCAGTGTGGCAATTAAACGCCTTGCATCGCAGCTAATTACATTTAAACGAATAATTAGTGTGGCAGCAATCATGGCAGCTGTGATGTGTGTACAACAACAGTCAGCGAACTGCGGCTGACTGACGACTCACTGAGCTGAACTGAGCCGGAGGGTCAATGAGGGTTAAAATAGTTAACAAACGTCCCCCACTTTGCTGTGCTGTGCTGGGCCCGCTCGCCTCCCCATTGACTGACTGCGTCAATTGCTAGACAGACGCTGCGCTGGACGCGACGGACGCTGCCAAGTAAAAGTGATAATGACTTCCAGTGGCTCATTGCTTTATCTGCACATAGCTTCGCCGCACAATGCCTGCACTTGATAGACCCCAGTCAGGCGCAGCACTAGAGATCAGGGTCACTGTGATGCTTAAGGACGGATGCATTTCCACACAAATGTGTCAATAGCATAGGAATTAGTGGGTTCGTAATTCCACAATCAGTTCGAGTATTCTCACTGGCATTACCAGAACGAACAGTTCTGCTGACCAAACCACATTCCCTATGAGTGCAGATCAGCTGAGCTGGTCTGAACTTTGACTGCCATTATCTCCAGCCGCGCTTACTGCAGTCTAGACCACAATTGAGCTGCCTTTAGGGTGGTGCTTAGTATTTTGCCATGCCTTTTTTGGTGATATGAATTGGGGAAGTGAGCTCCCGCATGATTTTGGCTCTGGTGTGCTCCAATTCAATCTCAGCTTTTCCACTACCGCGAACGCTCACGAATTGTGGACGCAGCTGCAGTTTTTGGCGTTTGATTTTTGTGGCTCGTTGATTGCTCGTCTGCCGATTAAAATAATGGCTATGCTACGATAACTATGGGCAGCTTAAAATCTTCTGTGTGTGTGTGTGTGTATGTGTATTTGAATCTGTGTATTTGTGTCTGTGCGTGTCTGTGCCTAACCCAATTATGCAAATACTGCGTGTGATTACATAATTTGTCTGTTGTTGTTTTTTTAAACTTTGTTTATTTTGCCTTTTGTATATTTATCTTTTTTTGTGTGTATTTATTAAAAATTTTGTTACCTTTCTTTTCGTTTTTTGTGAACTTTTTCTTCTTGTATAATTTTATTTACATTATTAATCAACACCGTGTTAGGCGCTTTTTACTTTTAATTATTTGTTTGTTTATTTTTGCTGTGAAATTTCTTTCATTATTATTCAATTATCTCCATCATCATTATCATCATCGTCGTCAACGATGCTCAGACTTTTTTCTTCTTTCCCTTATCTTTCAACAAAAACGTTTATAAGATTGAGTTGATTATCACATTCACACTTTCTGTATTGCCTTTTTATGTACTCAACAATTAGAACTGGAAGATGAACTTCTACGTGATTGCTAAAATATGATGTTCCTCAAAAGACCGGTAGTTTGCTTCTTATATGATATTACTTCATAGAGTTCTTAATAGAGAGCTTTATAGATTAATAGAAAACTGAAATAAGTCTTGTTCTGAACAATGGCTCCCGGTGAATATAGCAGTATTCTCCAATAGTTATTTATATATTAAGGATCTCAAACTTTCCTATAGGTGTTATTGTGACTTCCGGAGAATGTACGAGTATTCTCCAATAGTTATGTATATATGAAGGATCTCAATCTTTGCGATAGGTGTATTCTGACTCCCGGAGAATACGCGAGTTCTCTTCAACATTCATGTGTATGTGAAGGATTATCAATTTTCCGATAATTGTTAGGATAGATTAGGTTACGTTAGGTCTACAGACCATCTCACTCAGATCACAATGGGTCCATTGCGATACCATCGCGTAACACCGCACCTCTATCTTACTCGTCAAACCATTTTAAAGCCCTAGTAAAGCGCAAGTTTTGTTTGACCTTCGCACCGGACCCTTCCATAAGAGAGCTGAAAGCGTATTTGCCTAAAGAGCCTGCTCTGCTTCTGGCTAGAGCCGGGCACCTACACAAACTTGTTCCACAGTTCCTCTTCCTCCTCATCCCCACAGCTTCTGCAGTATTCATGAGAGAATACTCCCAGCCTCAGAGCTTGCCTGCCGAACAGCCAATGACCAGTTATACAAGCCACGACCTTAGAGATATCTTCTCTCTACAGGGCAAGCAAGTCTCTAGATTTCCTCCTATCCGGCCACATTAGCCTGGTCGTTAAACAAATGCCCTCGTCTGCTCAAGAGCCTTTGGCCTCACGCACGACGCTATCCTTCAACATTAGTTTGCAGGTGGCAATTGGTATTCCAACCTCGCATCTGTCCATACACAAGGAAGGTTGGTAGTACCCCGTCTGGCTAGCTCATCAGCCACACAGTTCCCCTCAATATTCCTATGCCCCGCAACCCATATTAGTCGTATCCTGAAAACGGTACTGATATCATTTAGGGCTGTCTGGCAGTCCTGGGCTACCTTTGATTTCAGTGCCATCGACTTGACTTGATGGCCGCCTGGCTATCCGAGTAGATATTTATGTTTTTTGTTAAGGCGTGTCTACTTAAGTATACAGCTACTTCCTTTACGGCTGGGATCTCTGCTTGTTAAACACTGCAGTGGTCGGGGAGACGGAACGGAAGTTTCAGTCCCAGTTCTCTTGAGAAAACTTCAAAGCCGACTCTATCGTCAAGTTTGGATCCGTCGGTGTAGAAATTCAGTTCTCCGCTTCTCCATGGCATGGGTGTTTGCCACTCCCTTCTAGATGGAATACGAGGGGTACTATTTATATTTCGGGAATAGCAAATAATAAACATTTTTCAATGAAAATGGCTTTGTTTTTCAAAATATTCCCCTTCATGATCAGTACACATTGCATTCGTTCAAACCATTTATCATAGTAGTTTTTCCATTTCTCTTCAGACACCTCCAAAACATGATTAAAGATAATACAATCAGCTTTGCAGCAGAAATTGTAAATATCTGTGAATGATACTTATATTTATCACTACTCACCGGTATTGGTATACCACACAAACCCTTTGCCCTAAAACTAAATTGATGATGGTGCCAAACCAAAGTGGTTCATAATATAATTTTGGGTATATTGGTGGAACCACTCTTCCTGGTATGATTTGCAACATTTCCATAAGTTTTGAATATTTTATTTTGGAACTATTTTAAGCCCAAGGATTTGGCAGCCAGTGCTTTAGGCTATGAGTGAAACATTTATTTATAATTATTACTTGAAGTAAGTAAATAAAAACCAAATAATTTTATAACTCTGACAGCTGAGCAGTTCTTCTGAACACCTGTGCTTACACCAAAGACCCACCCAAACGCTCCTAATAAAACAATTTTCGGGTTTTTTTTTGCCAAATTCAATTTTCCCCGAAAATTGCTGCTGACCTATACAAAACATTTGCACAGTATTCAATTTCTAAAGCCGTGATAACTGGTAACTCAGAAACTACACGAAGTATCGACTGTCGAACATTTTCCTTGAAGCAAGTGAAAGCGTGAAGTTTGTATTTCGAGTGACGAGCGGCACAATCCAACCGTTTACTTCATCTGCTGCTAGTCTGCTGCAATTGCTGTTGTTGCTGTGAAACTGTTGTTGTGGCTCTATTGTTGTTGTTCTGCCTCTGTTGTTGCTGTGCCTCTGTTGTTGTTGTGGCTCTGTTGTTGTGCCTCTGCTTTTGTTGTTGCTGCTGGTGCTGTTACAGCTCCAACAGTACCGGCTTCAGCTGCATGCATGCGCACCCTTTAAGCAAGTTACGCGTACTTGCTGCAATTTGGAGCTGCTTGCAAACTAGTTGCCCACAGTGCACTTGTCGTCGTTGCTTTGCTCTGCCCGCTCCTTGCTGCACACAGTAATAACTGTACTCGTAGACTTGCCCAACTCAGCGCAGCCCGCCCGGCCTCCCTGCTATCCAAACACCTGCAGCAGAAAGCACAGAAATTGCATACAAGCGTATTTCGTGTGGCTGCCTCGGTTCATTCATTGAGCCCAGTGGTAAGCTGCGGCATGGCAAATGTGCCTGCTCAGCCGGCCCAAGACTCCGCGCATATCGGGATTTGCTGCTGGAAACACGTGATTTTACGCTAAGGTACTTTACTGCCGCCAATACCAGCACCAGCACCAGCAGCAGCAGCAGCACCGCCACGACCACGACCACTGCCATTGTTGTTTGGTTGCCGCTGGTAATGGTTTCCGTACCTTTTAATGGCATTTCAGCCGCTGTGGTTTATGCCATTTTCGTTTTCCCCTCTGCCAGTGCCAGTGCCAGTGCCGTGATGATTATCGTTTTTGCCACGGTTCGATTATGTACGTACGAGTGCCACCACTCCACTACACTCCACTCGTACTTATTTCTTCATATTTTTTTTTACTTTATTATTTTTCCATAATTTTTTCTTTAAATAACTTTTTATGAAATGTATTTTGAGGAAATACGAGTATGCACGCTTCCTACTGGGTATTTACTGAGTACTTACTGAGTACTACTGGGTGAGTCCTATATGTAAAGGTGGGAAGATTTCATATAGTATTGGAAACTGGAGACTGATATCCACACTTTCTTTGATTGAAATGCGTTCTTTAACAAAAAACGGACTAGTTTTGAGTATTTGATCGAGATATCTGTTGGAGTATGTTCCTTCTATTTGTAGAGCTCAACTACAATCATCTCCCTTTTAGCAAATCATCTTTGAAAGGGTTGAGAATGGTGAAATTTGGCAGTGGCGACTCTTACTCACAGGTGCGAGGACCACAGATTTCTATTTCTAAGTGTTCAACTCAATGACTGGTGACCTGCCTACATTTCCCGAACCACACAGCGACATAACGAAGTGTTCAAATTACCGCTGACATCGAAAGTTGTTACTGCTAAAGCGAATTGGTCGCAGTTTAATGTTTCAGTCTGTTCAACAAGAGATAACTTGGTTTGCAAGCTTGCTTTTCAGAATGGGCCTCACATTCTCTATAGGATGGGTTGGCATTGCGAAGGCTATTCCATTGTGATGACGGCAGTTGGATCTTTTCCCACGCTGCAGAGACTACTCCGATACTTCCATCCGTGTAAAACCCCATTATCATCCAATCTTTGCTGATTTCAGAAGGCCACGCTTGTATAAGTTCACCATGAATTCTGCGTGAAGAGGACCAATTCTTGGTTTTTGCTGGTTAACCAGACATGCTTCACTGCAACACGTGTCCAAAAAGTCGATGCATCAGTAACACCTTTCGACCGATCCCGATTATTGTTTTCAGTAGCTCAGGTCCTTCGGTTTTTTATGTGGTCTGTAAGCAATGATTTCGGGGTTGTAGAGCGAAATTGGACCTTTGTCTCGTGGAAAGCGCTTCCACGCTTCTGTTGAGACCAATGTTGATTCCGTTGAGACCAATGTTAATGCCTTTCTTGAAAAGTTTCTACTTAGCTTCCTTATGAAGTATTCCGACATCTTAATTGTTTTACCTGCGTCAGCATACGACATTTTTGGTCCTTTCGGGTGCCCACATAAAAAGACTCCCTCATATCGGTTCCTGTATACAGAACTCAATTCGTCAAACGTTCTCTCTTAATGAAGTATCACGCAATATTGAGCTGAATGATTGTGTGAAAGAGATAGATATATATACACCTTAACTATGAATTATCGCCATTTCTCTCTTGTTGAACAGACTGTATATGTGTTTTTTGGGGCTGGAGAAAGAATCTCGTAGGATTTTTGGGAGCTCCTTCACTGGAGATGGAATTGCGACTTTCGAATAATGCTTTCCACTGTCTCCCCAATTCTGAAAAACACAATCATGCGATTTGATTCGATTGACTTGCTCCAAGACACTTAAGTCTCCTTTCCTTGACCGTTGTACGAGTACTCGCATATTCCTGGGTACGCCAAGAGCACACTCGTATTGTTATAAACTATTTAATCACAATTATAAAGCCGCCACAACTGCACCAGAAAACAATTCCTTTCCATTTGTTTTTCCTTTTGTTCCACGCTGGCTCACGATTTTTTGATACTTTGGTTGCTTTTCATTTTGTTTTTCAATTTTGCTTTTTCAATTATTTCTGTGATACGCCTCCTCTCCTTTTCTTTGGGCCTTAACAATCAGTTTCACTGACCGTGATTCCATTTATTTGGGTCGATCACTTTTTCTTTTTTGCTTTGCTTATTTTCATCATGACTTTTTTCCTTTTGTTTTCTCTTGCGGGGCTTTTGTTTTTGCCGATTGGAAGATTTGTTTTAAATATAAACGCCGCCGTTTCCAGTTCACTCGCACGATTGTGTTTCGTTATTTGTTGCTATTTTATTTATTTTTCATCAATTTCATCGATCGACTTGTGTATTACAAAATAATATTTTTGATTCTTTCTTCTTTAATTCTAATGAAATTGCGTAAATGGAAGAATCTGCCTTCGGTTTTGCTTACGTCATTGCACCTTGTTCGGAGCTATTCAAGTGTTGGAATTTGTAATTGAACACTTTACTGGTGAAAGAGAAGACATTTGTGCATATGCATAAATTGTTTATGAGGGGAGTGTGTGCCAGAAGGCATGACTTAATCGTCATATTGGAAATTGGAAACTAATCTAATGCAACGGGTTTGTTGTGACCGCCCACTAGCAATGGGTAATAAATTGTTTCAATTTAATATTAGATTATTTAATATTAACTGTTATCATGGCAGTTGGGGATGATTGAGTCCAGCAGTTCAATGCTAGTACAGTCATTGCCACTTTCAAACAAATCTCGAACTTTACGCTCTTTATAAGTAATCACAAAATTCACAATTGTTTAGTGTTAGTTGCTGTTTTAGAGATTTGTTTCGTAGGCTTCGAACCATAACCATGAGTCTCGCTTCAGTTCATGAGTAAGAAATATTTTGGTACTCGACGTGCTTGGAATTTTGTGGTCCTGGAAGTTATTTGAATGAAAAACTACAACTTCGGAGCCATCTATGTACATTCCTATCTTCCTCCTGGTCTACAAACATTTCTTCTGTATCATTCTGGAATGATTCATCTATAATCCTGCTTAAGGAGAACATTCCAAATCCACCAATCACAATTTAGTATTAATCCTGTTTGTATTATGATAATCAGTGTCGTCAGTTGTAGAATCTGGGTGACAATGTTTGCGGTTTCCCCGCCTAGAGTGGGCATGGAAGTTAACCTACCTCTCTCATATTTTGCGCAGTGCATAAACAAACTTTATTGAACGCCTTATCAGTAATTTGTAATTCTAATGATACGACAGAGCATGAGCAATGAGGAATGGCGATAACGACCCCGCCAATAGCCACCAAAATAAACGAGTTAGATACCAGATAAGAACTATGACCATTTTTGGTATGAAATGACAAAGGAAAAAAAGGTCTTCTATAAGGAACGACATTATTTGTTAAATAAAAGGCGTCATTCGCCGGTGATAAACAGATTTCCTGGAATATCGATTTCGGCAACGATTCTTTACAATCTCTGATTATATTTGATTACAGTAATTTCTTTTGTTATTTTTATAATCAGCCCTATTCAGAATAACGACTCGCTATAAATACGAAGTTTTGTTCCAACTCAAGCGGCAGTATACAGAAAGGACTAACTCCCAGGGTATTATTTTTTAAAATAGGCCTGATTCGTTGTATAAAAATACGAGTGATATAAAGTCACCGATTTTTATGTTACCGTAGTCGCATAATTCACAGTGGAGATACTGCGAGTGAGAGAGAACCGAACTGGTAAGATTGTCTATCGGAAAAGAAATGTATCCGTATGATTTTTCACAGATCACATCTATGGAGATTACATTTTCGCTCTAGCAGGTCACATCTTCGCTCCGACAGGTCACATATTTCCTTTAACCAATACCATTTACGCTGTGATAGATCGCATCTTCGCTCTTCGCACTACATATGCGCTCTGAACGATTACATATTCCCTTTGACAGATCTCATATTCGCTCTGACAAATCACATCTTCGTTCTGGAAACTCATATCTTCGTTCTGGCATATTACATATTCCCTTTGAAAGATCACATTCCCTTTGACAAATCACAACTTCATTCTGAAAAATCTCATCTTCGCTCTAGCAGGTTACATCTTTGCTCTGACAGATCACATCTTCACTCTGACACATCACATGCTCACCTTTCTAAGACACACCTTCAATTTGACACATCAAACACATTCGCTCTGACAGATCACATTTTCCCTCTGACAAATCACACCTTGGCTCTGACGGATCACATATTCGTGCTGGCAGATCCCATCTTGCTCCGACAGACCACATTTCCCTTCTGAAAAATCATATTTTCGTTCTAGGAGATCACATTTTTCTTCAAACAGATCTAATATTTGCCTTTTGACAGATTCTCTCTGACAGATCTCAGCTTCGCTCCGACAAATCACATCTTCGTTCTGAAAAATCTCATCTTCGGTCTAGCAGGTTACATCTTCGCTCTGGCAGCTTACATCTTCACTCTGACACATCGCATGATCACCACGCCAGGACGCACCTTCACTCTGACAAATCACACACGTTCGCTCTGACAGATCACATCTTCCCTCTGACAAGTTACAAATTCGCTCTGAAAGATCACACCTTGGCTCTGCCAGATCACATATTTGTGCTGGCAGATCATATCTTGCTCCGACGAATCACATTTTCCCTTTGGAAAAATCATATCTTTGTTCTGGAAGATCACATTTTTCTTCAGACAGATCAGATATTTGCCTTTTGACAGATCACAGATTCTTTCTGACTAACGATATCTTCCTTCTGACAGATCATATCTTCCTTTTGACAGTTTACATCGTGACTCTGGCAGGTCGCATTATAACAATCATACCTTCGCTCTGACAAATCACATCTTCCCTCTAATGTTCACCCTGCATGGGACACCTTCGCTCTGACAGATCATACCTGCGCTCTGACAGATCATACCTGCGCTCTGACAGATCATACCTTCGCTCCGACAGATTATATATTCGCTCTGCCGGATCACATCTTTCTCTGGCTTACTCTGGCAGATCATACCCTCGCTTCGACAGATTACATATTCTCTACTGGATCACATCTTTACTCTGACAGATTATATCTACGCTTCGACAGATTACATATTCTCTCTGCCGGATCACATCTTTACTCTGGCAGATCATACCTTCGCTCCGGCAGATTACATATTCGCTCTGCCGGATCACATCTTTACTCTGGCAGATCATACCTTCGCTCCGGCAGATTACATATTCGCTCTGCCGGATCACATCTTTACTCTGGCAGATCATACCTTCGCTCCGGCAGATTACATATTCGCTCTGCCGGATCACATCTTTACTCTGACAAATCATAGTATCGCATTGACAAATCACACCTTCACTCTTACACACTTTCACATCTTAGTTCTAACATCATTTCTTCGCTTTAACGAATCACACTCTGAAACTAGTATATTCTCGCAATGTATAGGCTCATTATGTTCTTCAGATTTTTAGTTTCGTATCATTTCTGATTCGTGATCTTTTCCACTTCCATTAAATATAAAGAAAGCATTCTGAAGAATACCATCTCGTTACTGCGATACTCTTTTCGGATTTAGCTGTGACTTGGGCAGGATTACACCCGTGCTAGAAACACACAACTGTACTTATGTCGGACCGAGTATGCTTACGTGTTTGTGTGGAGCTTTTATCGTATGGTTTTGAGCTTACTGAAGCTTTCACGGTGATGCATCTCGTGCACATAAAGTTTCTTTGCTCCAGACGCGTGCCATGTCACACGAATGCCGTGACACACGAATATCGTATACAGGCTTAAACCCGTATCTAACATTATCTTACAATTCTACAATTTATTCCTTTTCCATTGAGACTAATGCCGGTGTTTCCCTTCTCTAATTACAGTTAACACAGCATATATGCCAAAGCACCACCACCGCTATCAGGAAATCGACTAAACAAAGTGAGTAGCAAGAACGAAGCATACCTTTAAACTGCCATTACAGTGCATCATGCAACGTATCCACAAAAAATCTTTCGAGAACCGTTTTTGTAGATTTAAATTGTGATTTTATGCTAAATAACAAAATTTGCATAAAAACGATAATTCACAAAAAGCAAAACAAGCAAAAAAGGGGAAGTGGAGTAGAAAAAAGATCAGCGCTCTTTGCCGTGCATTGTGCCACATTCGAAATAAATGGCAATTTGCGAATTATTTATAACATGCCGCTGCACCCTTTTTATCTGCAACATAATTGCATGCAATAAAATTCAGCAACAACAACAACAACAACAACAATCATAAGCCAACGGTAAGAACAACAGCAACATACGCCGTACATTAGCACTCTTGAGACTAAATGTGCAAGGAGCAAAACAATGCACAAAGGTTCTTCCCTCCCCATACTTGGAGTGGCCCCAACGTAAACACTCCAGCCACGCCACTCCAAACACACATGCATACACTCATTCACACAGTGATGCAGGCTTTCAGTGGAGAGGAACGTTCTTTGTGTTTGCCTTTGTCTTTGAAAATTCATTCCAGAGCTTACGACAAATCCTGTTAAAGGAAAAACCGGTTCAGGCATTGCCAAAGACTGGAATTCTGAGCCCTTATTCACTGAACACCGGTTTCACAATTTCCGTAATCTATTTTCAGTTTAAAGAATGTATGGAAAAAAACCGGTTGTTGCGAGGGCCACTTGCGGCCCACCCTCTAATGAGGGGCTTCCGGATTTCATATAAAAGGAAAGCCTGGTTTTTAGAACTGGTTTTATACCACAGTTCAACTCATTCTTCATGTGAGTTGCTGCTTAAGACCAAACCCGGTTTACATAAAAACATAAAAGGAAATACCGGTTTATGATTTTTATAAGTACTTTTTCTGAAACTCCATTATATACTCGTATATGGGTTCAAAGTGTGAGTATGTGTGTGTGTGTATCGGTTTCAAGTTTTAATATCATACATAAAAAACCTGTTTATAGCTTTTGGACCGGATTTTCTCCATTGTTTGGGCATCAAAGAGGAAACCAGTTTCCGGGTCCCATAATAAAACCATAAAACCAGTATCTTGTGTTTATCAGACGCCCAAATTATTCATATGACTGACAGTGAACCGGTTGTGATTAAAATCAGAGGGGCATATGGATGTAATAACCGGTTTTAACGAAATTCCAACCCTTCCAGTCGCCATTAAAATCAGAGGGCACCCTGGTTTATGAACTTTGTAACCGGTTTTAACGAAATTCCAACCCTTCTAGTCGTCATTAAAATCAGAGGGCACCCTGGTTTATGAACTTTGTAACCGGTTTTAACGAAATTCCAACCCTTCTGGCTGTCATTAAAATTAAAGGGACACCCTGCTTTATGGATTTTGTAACCAGTTTTTCTGAAATTCCAATTTACATAAGTGTGTGAACCGGTTTTCTTTAAAATACTGGTTTATAGCTTCAATAGATATTATTACCAGTATTTCAAATAAGGTCTATAAACCAGTTTATAAGTGAAGGAACCTGTTTCCTGGTTGCATTTTAAGAAATTGAAAACCGGGTTTGTTTTGTACGCGATACAATTTTTATAGCCATTCTACTGCCACACCCATTATTGTTCTCAAGCTCACACATCTCTCACCCACCCTGTGTATTGCTGTAGTGTTTGTTTGTCTAAAATGATGTCAGCAGTTTAAAGGATCATCAGCAAAAATTGAGTTGGCATAAATTTATATCGTCGTCGTATCCTCATCCGCACAGCGAATCATAACGCGTGCACTTGGCGTATGCGAGCAGCCATAAATGGGGCAAGAACGTCCTCGGCGTGTGGGGAATACGGGTAATGCGCTGTTGCATAACTGATGTGCTGGCGTGGTGTGCGTAGTGTGCGCGGTTTACGTTTTTTGGCTGAAGGCTCTATTCGTAATTATTGGGTTGAAAAGCAATTTTATCATATCAAAGCCTTGCTGAGCTCTTTGCACACGCCTCTGACCCTTGGGTACAGGGTGTGGGAAATGCATGAGCCTGCTTATCACTTAGAGTCGTGTGTGGGTGTTTATGGAAATGATGTCTGCCTTTGGGAAATATCCTTAATTAATATATTAATTTAAAGGATTACGACTATAAAATAATGTACTTTCACACGTGTTTGTCACTATTTCCATAAAGGAATTGTAGGCAATTCTGCTGAAACCAACCCATGGGGAAATATGCTTATTGTGTATTAAGTTGTCATTGCCCCCCAAGTACGATATAGAATCTAGTAATGAGTGCCTCACAGATATGCAAAATTCATTCCAGAACTTTCAAACATAAGTGAGACAAATGTGGATAAAGGTTTTAATCATACCTCACAGTATGGGGAAGCATTTACATTATCTGTGTCGTTCTCATATCAGCCGAATATGCTTAAGGAATCAATTCAGATGAATCAGTCCAGATGAATCAGCCCAGATGAATCATCCCAGTTTCTTTCCTCTTTTCCTGAGCCGTAGGACGATTGTTGAAACACAGACGTATGTAGTTTAATTGACTATGACCGATGGATCTTTGAACGCATGAGTTGTATTGTTACGAAAACTAGTTTCTTTGCTAATAGTTCGATCACTGGATTGTGTCAATTAATAACCACGTTTATTATCATTACGTTTATTATTATTATAGTAATTATAATGTTTATAATTTGTATTATTATCGCATTAGAATTAACCTACCCCAGGTATTGATATGTCAAAGGCATTATTATAATGTTTATAATTATTACTATTATCGAACTAGAATTCCCTTGCCATGGGTTAGGCTCGTACTATTTATTGTCTTATTTTATATACTCTCTTACCTATTCACGTATCTATTTATATTCTATTGGTTCAAGAATCTACGAGTAATTGTTGCTGTTTTATAATTATTATTGTTGTTTGTCTGTTTCTGTGTATAAATGGTTCCAGTTCTTTGCTTTGGTGTATTTCATAATTGATATCCGATTGATTCCTGTGGTTGAGAGTATTATAGGTGCTGTTGTAACTTGGTTCTGATGGCATTATTCTTTAATTTCTATTGCTAATGGTGATTTTTTGTATTGTTCCTCATTCCATTATGTTCATTTTGCATTATGTGCATCATTCGTTATTCCTGTATCAATGAGGATAGTTTTTTTCTTGTTTATTGATTATAGTGTTATATCTAGTATAGTGCTTGTTACTGTTTGATCTGTGCATATAGTTCTATCCCAATATATTTTATATCCTTCGTTCTCAAGAATGCTTTATGGTGTATATTTGTAGTGTGGTTTTTGTGTTTCAATTGTTTTGTTTTTTATAGCCAGTTTTTTTATGTATAATTTTCGCAGCTGTGTTGTGATGGTCTGTGTAATCCGTTCCTGCTAATATTTTGCATCTTGATATGATATGTTCTACAGTTTCTCTGCCTTGGTTATATATTATATATTTGCTGAAGTTTCTTGTTGTTAATACATTATATTGAATGGCTAGAATAGATCCCTCGGTTTCGGGAAATAATTTGCCACACTGGAGCGAATTGTACGGGAATTGTCAATCGATGTTTGGGTTTTGCATAATGTTGATATGTTTTCCATTCACGGCTTTTAATGATTATTCTTCTTTGTAAAAATTATTATTATAATTATTATTATTATTATAATTATTATTATAATTATTATTATTATTATAATTATTATTATTATAATTATTATTATTATAATTATTATTATTATAATTATTTTTATTAGAATTATTTGTATACCTTATTATCTCTCCAAGGGTGTGGAGAAATTAGTACTACATACTATTCTTTCCTTCGTCTCATAGACTACTTTATATACACAAAAAATTCACATTTCAACACTATATTCGATTTCAACCCAGAACCCCACCACTCTCAGACTAGTACGGTTGCCACTGGTCCGTTAGAAAGAAGCCATCAAATCACTGAAGTGTCAAAATAAATCTCTTCTCTGTCAGCCGTTGAGATTAAAGCAGATGATTTGCATTAATCTGCTCTAATGCCATCACAGCATAATTGCCGCCTGACGGCTGAGAGCCATTTCCTTACCACAGACAATCGTTAGAAATTTGCATATTCTATTTTCGCCTCCTTTTAAAATAATGCGAATTATGCAATCAATGACCGACCATCACTCTGAACAATTTCTTTTGCTGTTCTTTCTGGTTTCGCAACAGATTTTCTTTCAACGCAATTGCTTGCCTCTTCGGCAATGCGCTTACAAATAGTTCACATTAGTGTTGAAAATAATTTCGCAATAAAACTAAATTACGATTAAGATTAAATGCAATTGCACAGAGAAATGCTGTCCCCTCAAAAATGGTCGACTGGGGGGGGGGGGGACTCCTCAACATTATCGGGGGAAATTATAAATCAAAGCAGAGATATGAGAACATTAATTCTACGGTCGTAATTGCCGCTGCGAACGCGATTTTCACAGATCTCATATCTCTTTCATTTGTTATAATCGCCTTGTGTGTGTGTGTGTGTGAGAGAGAGAGAGAGAGTGTTTTGAATGTTACGTATACGCCCCGCAGTTTGCCACTGATATTAATACGTTCAATTTGCCGCAGTTGCACCGACTCTGCAGGCATTTCCACAATTAAAATGTGAAAGAAGCAGCGCATCCTTTGCTCAGTCTCTTGTTTTACAGATTTTGTGTTCTGCTTCTGTGGCAAACACTTTTTTCCGTTTATTGGAGCTTTTTTATAATTTTTTTATAAACATTTTTTGCTCGTATTTTGACCCAATTTCGCATGCTAAGAATAAATAAATGAAAATTTGTTAGTTTATCGTCGCCGCAGATACGGCTACGACGACACGTTGTTTGTGGCATTTGCTGCATTGCTGCCAATGCTGTTCAGTCTGCAGCCTCTAACAACATAGAACACAGTTGCGCGGAGCCAGAGCAGAGCCAAGCCGAGCCGAGCCGAGCCGAGCAGTTCTCAGTGCGTTGTTGCCCCCGTCGAGTGTGCACACAAATTATTCGCAAATTTCTCAATTTTAGTTCGCTTTGTTTTTGTTTTGATGTCTGTTTCTTGTTTGATAGAATTTGCATTCCATTTCCATAACAATTTGTTTTACAATTTTTCATATTTCCTCCGTGCGCGGCCTCCTTGCTTCGGTTTCTCGGTGTTTGAACTGTTCACTTTGCTAACTGAATTGTGGCCACAATTTCGCATTAAATTCAATTAAAGCGTTGCTGTGTGCGTTGACGCCTCCGTCTCCGTCACCGCCGCCTCCGTCACCGCCGCCACGGCTGCCACTGTCAACGTTGGCTTTGTGCAGCTGGCATTTGCATTCAATCCTAAGCAATTTGCGCCCTACCAAATTGACTTCTCTATCAATTCAATTTTGTCTGCATCGATTGGCTTAAGGCGGCAATTTGTTTTAATGCCCGCAAATTGATGGTTTTGTAATAGAATCAACAGCGGAATTGTTTGTCAGCTCATAGAAAACGGAGGCGGCTTTAATGTGAACAGAACAGTCCCAGAAGGAAGGAAGGAAGACCCGCACTTTGATCTGTGATGAATCAGTTTACTCTAAGAAAGATTTCTTTACTTGTAAACGAATAGATTTGTGTGAGTAATATACTAAAATGTGTTCCTTCCCTCACCTCTTTGTCGGGTTGCAGAATTGACGGTTTCTCTGAGAGCTCTTACTCATAGTATAGAACGTGGGGATGTTGTTAGTTTGCGTCATGGAGAAGGCCAATTGAATAAACGTAGTTTGTCCGACAACAGATATTTCAGGTGCAAGATTCCACGTACAAGATTCTACGTCCAAGATTCTTATCCTATTTAGAACTGCAAAATTGCAATAGCCAACTTGCTTGTAATGGATGTGTAAATTTTCAAGTAATCGAATGTGGCACATAATCAGTTCCGTTGGATCAACTAAGGTATTATTGAATAAAACAGAAACCAAATTTCCTAAAATACTCGTACTTCCTTTGGGTACATCGGAGGAACCAATTAAAAGTAGAGTTCTAGCCTTTTTAAGAATCGCATAGTTGAGTCTACTTACTAGGCATAAGCTCGTGTCGAGAAGGATGTCACCCCATGGAAGCTCGTTCAGTGACCAGGATTTTATACGGTACAACATCGAAAACTTTAGAAAAATCTGTATAAACTCACAGTCTAAACTCGCCAGCCTCAATTAGCCACCTTCAACTCGCTTGACAGTAGGTTGTTTGGAAATTCGTATGGGATTACAAAAACAATAGTGGTGAGGTCGCTATTTTTAACGAGTTGGGTTGAACGTTGAACTCATCCGATGATACAACTTAACGACCTGGACCTGTATAGAATAAGACTTTTCTCATATAAAAATGTAGGCGGTGTAGCCTATTTTTTATAAAAGGATGGAGTTCTTTTTATTGCTTTTGGGAAGCCCTTTACTGGGGTGATGGATCGAATGCGGCTAATTTGGCAATTATTGAAGGAGTCATATGCAAGGCAGACAGATTAGACAAAGTAGTTGGATCCCTAACAGAGTCATGTCAATGGCTAAGGAAATGTTTTCAAAATTTCTGGAAATAATGAGACATTTTAGAAATTCTGTATATATTCTATATACTCGTATACTCTATATACTATATAATATATGTATATATTCTATATATAATCAATGACACTATTACTGTTACCACTCTTCAAAAGTAGTTAAGCAACCCTATTGTCCATTATTGCGGGTACTCCTCAGTGGAGGATTTATTAAATATCAGATCATAATGAAACTATGCATTGTACTGAGTAGTTGAATTAAATCTTATGAATATCCAATTGACCAAAGGAATTGGTAAGTTTCCCTATATCATCATGTCATAGAGTGATACTACACAAGATAATTTCCTAAATTTAATTCATTACATGTGGATTTATTCCCCAATAGGTCTTGGGTTGCTATATAAAAGTATATATTGTAATTTATACACCTCCCTGAGATATATTTATATTTATATGTGTTGATGAATCAACCTGCAATCATCACAATGTTCTTTGTCCTCAAAATATTTATGAATATTACAGTTAATTTGGCAAATATTAAATTAATAATTGAAGGGGCGGTCGTCAAATATTGTTGCATATTCCCATTTGTCATATCTGTACTTTGTGGTAGTCTGTAATTACTCGTAATCCCTAAACATATTGTGGACCTACGATATGCTCCACGGGGCACTTGGTTATGTCTGCAACTCTTGAGACTAGGAAGATTAACTAAACTCGGCACTGTTTGGTAGAAAATGTTTCGAGGAGAGGAAACTCTTCTCTAAATTGATATATGCTATGGAGAAGAAAAATTCCAGGGATGACAGAATAAGAGGGTTCTTCATAGAAAGCTCAGTGGGTCCAGTCACAATTTCATTTTGTTATGACACTGTACTGAACTTATGTGCTCGTGTACTAAGTAAGGCGGTTGCGACAATTCATTCTGACGTGGGCTGACTTCATGGACTCTCAAAACTTAATTGAACTGAACTGTTAAATCAAATTTTAGAAAAAATAATTAATTTTATTTCTTTAATTTTATTTTATTTATATTTATTAATTTTATTTATTTAGTATTATTTTATTATTTATATTTATTAATTTTGTATTTATTTATTTATTTAGAATTATTTAAAATGATTTTATCTATTTAGTGTATTAGTTAGTTTTATTTTATTTATTTTTTTTTTAATTTTTGTTGTATTATTTATTTTATTATTAATTGTATTATTTATTTAGTATTATTTTATTAATTTAGTACTCTATTTATTTTTAATAATTTAGTATTTATTCAGTATTATTTTCTTTATTTAATATTATTTTATTTATTTATTTTATTATTTATTTAGTATCTTTTTATTTATTTATTGTATTATTTACTTTTTTTATTTATTGTATTATTTATTTTATATTTTTATTATAGTATTATTTTCTTTATTTAATATTATTTTATTTATTTATTTTATTATTTATTTAGTATCTTTTTATTTATTTATTGTATTATTTACTTTTTTTATTTATTGTATTATTTATTTTATATTTTTATTATAGTATTATTTTCTTTATTTATTATTTTATTTATTTATTTTATTATTTATTTAGTATCTTTTTATTTATTTATTGTATTATTTACTTTTTTTATTTATTGTATTATTTATTTTATATTTTTATTATATTATTTATTTAGTATTAATTTATTTATTTATTGTATTTTTATTTATGAATTATTTATTTATTTATTTTATTACCTTGTATTATTTTATACATTTAATAATATTTTATTTATTTACTATTATTTATTGTATTAGTATTATTTTATTAATTTTTT
Source organism: Clusia tigrina (assembly GCA_920105625.2). Lineage (NCBI taxonomy): Eukaryota > Metazoa > Arthropoda > Insecta > Diptera > Clusiidae > Clusia > Clusia tigrina. Next base: position 209,169,674 of record OV050031.1, read on the forward strand.
TTTATTGAATATTAAGTTTATTTATTTATTTACTTTATTTGTTTTTATTTATTTATTGTATTATTTATTTATGTATTTTTTTTTTATTATTATTTTATTTATATAAATTTTCCTTTATTTATCTAATTTTTTTTTTTTTTTGAATTATTTATTTTATTTATTTATGTATTATTAATTTTGTTTGTTTAGCATCATTTTATTTATTTATTGTATTTTATTTAATTATTGTATTATTTAGAATTTTAATTATTTATTGAATCATTTATGTAATTTATTAATTGTACTATTTATTTTATTTATTTATGAATTGATTATTTATTATTATTTATTATTACTTTTATTTATTGAATTATTTATTTATTTATTTTATTTATCTATTGTATTATTAATTTTATTTTTTAGTATTTAATTTATTTTTTATATTATTTTATTTATTTATTATATCATTTATTTTATTTTTTTTATTGTATTATTTATTTACTTTCTGTATTATTTATATAATTTTTTTATTTATTTATTGTATTATTGATTTATGTATTTTTTATTTAGTTTATTATTTAGTATTATTTTATTTATTTATTTTCTATTATTTTATTGAGTATTTTATTGTATTAGTATTATTTATTTAATATTAATGTTCTCAGCGAGGGAGGGGGATGTTTTAGTGGGTGCAATTCTCACATACCAAATCTGTGACGACAGTTTTGATGATGCGGCAGGCATTTTTACCCTCTCTACCCCAAAAAAAAAAAAAAAAAAAAAATTGTATTACTTATTTAATTTTTTTTATTGTATTTAATGTTTTTTATTGTATTTGTTTTATTTATTAATTGTATTATTTATTTAGTATTATTTTATTTATTTATTGTATTAGTATTATTTTCTATATTTAATATTATTTTGTTTATTGTATTATTTATTTGATTTATTTTTTGTATTATCTACTTCTTTTGCTGTACTATTTATTATTTTATAACTTAACTTTTGATAGTATTTATTTTCTTGAAACATTTCCATATATTTGTAGGGTGTTCAAATTCTCATTTGACCGAAATTATTTCTGGCGTCCTATTTTTAGCACTTAATTTTAAATGTTGGCCATTATCCAACTCTGTCACGATATTTCACCGAACAAAAGATGCTGTCACTAAATGCCAAACATAAAAACAACAAAATAAAAACACACACAAAATTAAGAGAAATAAATAAGTGGGAAAAGCGGCAGAAACAATGCGCCCAACTACTGCCGCCAGTTTCAATTGCTGTTCAAATTTATTTGCAGGCAAATGTGACATTTTAATTCATAAAATTGCGATATAAATTTTCAGTTGCATTTCTGATATTTCCACCCCCTCCCCTCCCTCAGTATTTTCCTTGACGCTGCATTGTTGCAGCCGATCCTTCCGCATTTCTTCACTGCACCAGAGATACTTTGATGCAAATCAATTTGGCGTCAATGTGGGTATTTTGAAATTAGTCTAGTTACGCCACACACGCCTATGCGCCCGCCCCCTCCCCCGCTCACCGGGTGTGCATCCCTCATTACGCGTAGTCGCCGCATTTATTGAGCTATCAATCAACTCTGGCTGGGGTCTTGAGGTACTGCAGACAATTGAGCGATTTGTATGTGTCACAAATCTAGCGGAATGCTGTTAATTTATTATTTGCCATTAAATTTATTATTTCCCATTAAATTTATTATTTATTATTGTTACAACGTGGCGACTTACTTTCGTCGGTTGACTTCGAATGGATTTTTCAAATTGTTTGTCTAAAAATAAGATCGCAATTCATTTGAGCTGATCATGCTCTGTAATAAACAATTTTAATTTGTCTACACGTGGTTTAAATTGATGGGTCCAAAAGACATTAAATTTTATATATCCATATATCCGGATAAAGGCATACATTGTGTATGGCCACAGCTGCTCGCTTATTCCTCATTTTAAAGCCGCATTTCTCTCCTTAATCGTCCCCATAAAAATATATCTAAATTTCTGACTTCTAAATTAATTTTTATTGAAATTCACTACGCTCAATTGCCACCGCCCATCCCCCCTTCATTTCAATTATTAATACATTTCACTTTCCCCGGCTCTGGTAATTTGTCCCCATTTGGCTTTTATCAGCATTTCCATCGCTTTCATTCGCACTCTCCCATGGCACGGGAGCATATGGCACGTTTGTTTGAGCGTTTGCCCACTTTATCCAGGAAACAATTTCCATTGCCACATATTTTCATACCTCGTATGCTGAGAGTTGTCGGTCGCATTGTGGCCGACCGCGTGGCGTGCAAGAGTCAAAAGCCAACGGGGGCTGTGAACCCACATGTCGCCGTCCCGAGTCCGTCGTCCAACTATTTGAAATGGGGAAATTATTTCATTTTTATTATGGCACTTTTTGACAGACTTGCTTGCTGCGAGCGTTTAGACGGACACGCATGTCACCACAAGAGTGCTCAAATATTCCTGCCGCATGTGTGCGCAAATAAGTTGAATTTTTAATAGAAATTCAAATTAAATAAATTCCGAGCAAATTTCAGAAATTGTTGTTTTTATTTGCCACACTCACGTTACCGATTTTATTGTGGAAACTTCGCGATGTTGCTTCCTTGAAGTTGGGGCTAATCCAGTAAGAAGTGACTGACATCCCGCTGATATCTGAGAAAGAGGCTCTTTAACAGCGTAGTCACTAAATTTCTGGATACAGGCAACATATTCGAAAGAGGGTGAGGAAGATAACACTGACTATGCCGAGGGTCCTACTACATTACTTCTGACTTCCTAGAACAGGCCAACATATTTGAAGGAGATGGAAGAAACCACTGACTATCTAGATGATCCCACTATATTCCTTCTAGCTCCTTAGAGCAGATCAACATATTTGAAGGAGATGGAAGAAACCATCGACTATCTAGATGATACCACTATATTACTTCTAGCTCCTTAGAGCAGATCAACATATTTGAAGGAGATGGAAGAAACCATCGACTATCTAGATGATACCACTATATAACTTCTGGCTTCATTGAACAGGCCAACAAAGGATATTATTTATAGCTTTATTGAAGAGGCCAACAAAGGGTGACAAGAGGAAAGCACTTGTAGTACGACCAGACAGCTCTGAGCTTCTTTTCTCAGACGCACTAAAGAGCTAATCTTCTTCAAAATGCAATATATTAGATCTGTGGTGCCGTTTTGACAGGACACTACTGTCTATTGCCACCAGGCTTGATCTCGTGAGGGGCTCCTGTTGCAGTTGTCATGATGAAGTTGAGAAAGAGATGGTAGTCCATCTACTATATCAGTGTTCCGCCCTCACCAAGCGCAGGTGAAAACTGCTTCTCTACAATGACCTGGACCATCTCAAGTCAATCAATATAAAATACTTTCTTAGATTCGTCCTACCTTCAAACTGGCTGGAGTAAGGCACCGCACAGATTCTCGTGAAGTACACATTTGTCCCGTAATTTGTGGTGTCAAATTGGGTCTCCGCATGGCCAAAGTGTGTCTTCTGTCCGAATATCCCTGCCCTTGACAGCCATTTAAACTTAAACCTAAACCTAAAAGATGATGCATGAGTTAAGAGGCTTTCAAAACATTGCCTATGATGCTTTTTGGGTTTTCGGATTTACTTTCCAGATCAAGCAATGCAACCGAAATCCTCCTTAGCTACCTCTACCTGTCTACCACTGTCTAAACCAGTGGTGCAAAATTTGTTTATATTAAACGAGGATATACTCTCTTACTACGAGGAGAACTACCAACCTTCTGTACTGAATGTTGATATCTACCCAATATAAAGGTAATGAAGACGAGGAATATAGTTGATTGTGCTTTTAAAGAACTGTCCTTGCTACTTACATACCAGCATTGATAGTTTTATTATTATTAACCGGTAGCGGAACAGTTGTGATCACTTCCATCTATTCAATTTGTGGAAGTTTCCCTCTCTGAATTGGTTAAGCCAGGTCGTGATAGTTTTCCTCCTTTCAACTCTTTACATTGGATTTACAATAAACGCTTCATAACAATTCAAATCAGTAATAACTCTGCTTTTAAACATGTTATGAAACATTCGGGAATGGACAACAGTCCATTCGTGCAATGGACATATTATTTGTTCCGCTTATATTATCTAGATCTATAGATAACATTATCTTCATCTTTTAAATAAATAGAGGCATCACAATAAATATTTCATGTCGCGGTGTATAACACCCTTAAATAAATCTATCTATCGATCCAAGCAGTCGCCCATTATTCATACTCTGATTATCTAATCAAGGACGATCACAGAAGGGTTTTTATATAAATCTATCTATATTGTCAAAGAAGGAGACAACATCACTAATATTTTAATATCATTGAATTTTAGCATTAGGGAGACAGAGACAGGGAGAGATATATTAACAATAGGGCATATAGAATCTTCTGTTTCTTCATAATTCATATCAGAATATATGTATATATTCTATCGTTCATAATTCGAACGTATCGTTCACAATTTGAATGTATCGTTCATAATTAGAATGTTCGTTCACAATTTGAATGTAACCTTTCCATGAATAATGAAGAGGCTGTTTCGTTACTCAATTCCATAACAAATCTCCAGGTGCTATTATCGTTATCACATATATATTTAAATGCGCATTTACTCCACGATGTTATCTCAGCCGGTGAAACATTATTAATGCCCTCATTAACACTGAGATTGCGATTCGACCATTCCTGTTAACAATTGTTGTTAGATGCGAGCGATATCGCTTTTAATTGCCCCGATTGGAAACGGAAAACGTGCCCGTAATATTGGCAGCGGCGTCGTTCCTCAGTTGTGCGGCGCGACGCTGTGTACGTCATTTGCTGTATATAATTTGCTGTCTCAGCTCTGCTCGTATTGGCCGATTATATTAGATAAGATGCGTTGATAATATAATCAATCCTTGCGCTGTCAATTGCTCGTTTGTTTACTGAGCTGAACTCTGTTGCATAAATTTATTGAAAAACGCGGGCATACGTGACAATTTGTGTAGAAAATTAGCGCTATTTGAAGACTACGCCAAGCAATGAAGACGGAGAGGAGGGAGGGTGGGGAAAATAGACGACGAGATTAACGTGCCGAGATTACAGAGAATAAGGTGCTAAATTGAGCCCATAGAAATAGGGAGGGCGTGTGAGTTAATTACACCCTCTGCTATTTGTAGGGTACAGCGTATAATTACTCACACTTTCATGGCATATAATCTATATATATCTAAGATAGATATTTGAATAAATGCCTCGACATCCTTTATATTGAATATCAAAAAATGCTAATTCGGCAAATGAAATTGTCAAATTTTTTAATTGGCAGAAAACCCTGACAATACTTGAGAGCCCGTCCACCTGCCTTAAATTTGTATATTAGCAACTATTCTAAATTGGGACTGTCGCATGAGTCATGGTAAGGTTCCCGACAGTCACTGAGCAACGATTTTCTGACACTCTGACATAAATATAGAATTTCCTTAGGTTTTTTAGAGACGGTTGGTTTGTGGGTTCCAGATGACGTCCAACAAAGAATATTTAAGTGCATACCCAGTAGGAAATTACAGAGCAACAAAGTAGCTCTGGAGACCGTTGTAAGAAACTTGGTAGGAATCTTGTCCGACGACACTTTCATTATTTCTCCATCGTAGAAGGGATGCAACAAAATGTTGTTGTGAGCTGGTAAAGCCGCAATTAATTCTCACGTAGATATTTGCGGGGTGTGTCAACCATGTTGTTGGTTCGGTTTGTCGACCTCAGGTGTTTGCCCTGTGATTTTCAAGGCTGTTCAAATTATCAAAAAAGACAAAATTTCTTGTGGAAATGTGAAAGAGCACCTACGGTGGGTCAACGCAATCGAATATATATTGTGTACAGAACATTAGGTTAGGTAGGGGTGGCCGCCCAGTTTGCCAAAAGCACACTTGAGCACACATAATGGCCCATTGTGATACCACGTACAGGGTATTAAAAGAGGCTGATAAGTGGTGTTGCCTCATTCCGGTCAACTTTCCATATTTTTGAAAGAAGATAAGTTCAGTGGACTCATTGAAATGGTGATGAAAAATCGTCTTTCCAGTTTGAGAGTGTTGCCTAAGGATGTGGACATTTCTACACATCCGTTTGCACGCACCATTTCAGTTGATAGCATGGTAGGCCAGAGCAGCGCACACTAGTTGCTGAAGGCAGGATTGAATAATCGAATTGGTTCATGCAACGAATCATCATGGGTCAGCGAAACCACCAACAACCTTCACAGTAGCAATCACATGCATTTTTTTCTTTCATTGAACTCTTCCCAGTAGTTATTAACGACAGAGGATAGTAGAAATTTTCTATGATAAGCTGGGCATAAACGGAGTGATCGTCATCATCATCACCATTGTTGGCTCGACGGTCCTAGTTGAACCCTGACCTGCCACAATCATCATGATCATACAAGGACTTTACTTGCTTTGAAGGGACATTTTTTATATTGTATTGTAAATGGTATCTTGAAATATCATATACATATTCTTGAATCTTCTCCGGAAAAAATATATATCTCTGGGTATCATTAACCGTAATCAGAACTATCATTAATATTCTCTGGGAATTGCACATGATTTACTCGTAAGAAGGAATATTATTTCACTTATTCGAATGCTCTTTTTTATTGTTACAAACATTTTGAAAGAAGTTCGATCACTGGATTGTGTCGAGTAATTGAAAACTATTTGTATATAATTTAATTTGTTTAATTTATCAGTCTTTAAATTGCTTAATTCATCGATCTTTCACTTAAGTTAATAGTTAAAAGCACTTATTTCCTACATAGTTTAACAAGTTGCACTCTGACTTCTATCACCCTCGCAACGCGTCACAATTCCACACCACGAGTTACGATGCATCTCATTTTTATTCATTGTCAGCTCAAGGTCATTTGAACACATTCTCTAATTTTGTATTTTAGTGTGCAAAGTGCAAATCGTAACTTTAACTCGATGTTTATAACTATGATTCGACATTTATGACTCGCTGTTTATGACTCATTGTTGACACATTTCTCCATTGACTCCTCACTATACACTAATGTCCTTTTAATAGTATTCCAATCTTTATACATTATTATTTATGAATGACAAAAATGTACGATTCGACATTTATGACTCGCTGCATATGACTCGTTGTTGACACCTTCTTCTATTAACTTCTCATTATAGACTAATATCTGCTTAATCGTATTTGAATGTTTATCCATGATTAGTTATGAATGACAAAAATGTACGATTCGACATTTATGACTCGCTGCATATGACTCATTGTTGACACATTTCTCCATTAACTCTTCACTATACATTCATGTCATTTTAATAGTATTTGAATGTTTATCCATGATTAGTTATGAATGAAAAAATTTTATGATTCGATATTTATGACTTGCTGTTTATGACTCATTGTTTATACCTTTTTCTATTAACTTCCCATTATACGCTAATATCAGTTTAATAGTATTTGAATGTTTATCCATGATTAGTTATGAATGACAAAATTTTATGTCCGCCTGCTTATGACTCAGTATTAATAAATTTCTGTATTGACTTCTTTTTATACACTAATGGGCCTATAGTAATATTTGAATATTTATCCTTGATTAGTTATGAATGACATTTTATGACCGGCTGTTTATGACTCATTGTTGGCACCTTTTTCTATTAACTTCTCATTATACACTAATGTCCTTTTAATAGTATTCTAATGTTAATCCATGTTTGATTATGAATGCCAAACATTTATGATTCGATATTTATGACTCGCTGTTTATGACTCTTTGCTTACACCTTTTTCTATTAACCTCTGATTATACCCTAATTGCATTTTAGTGGTTGAATGTATATCCTTGTTCATTCGTCCTGTATTCAACTCAAATTCCAGGGTATGTTCATCAGAGTGCAGATAAACGTCTCTAGAACAGGGACTGATCATGAAGTTTGCCTGCATTTGCAGCCCCATAAACGGGTGTGAGCGCACCGCACTGAATTGGAATGGAACTGCAGTCTATGCCTACAAACGTCGTGTGCATTCCAATCGATTTGTGCTTTGAATTTTAATTCAATTTACTTATTTAAATGATTCCACGTATTTCCTTTTACTTGAAAGTTCTCGTATCTCCGTACTTTTTGCCCCCCATTTGGTTGCAATGCTGTGACGTCAACGCAGAACTGCGTGCTGCGAATACTGTCAGAAGTGATTAAAAATGCATTTCGCTCTCCTTTTTTTGCAGTTTCCGAAGGAAAGCAGAATTAATTAAGCCTCATGTCGTAAAAAGCGACCGTCGCACTTGCGCGGCCATTAGTCATGCCCACCACCGCCATCGCGGACAGGCATTTGCGGCTGGCTTCTAGGACAGGTGAATGTGTCAGGTGGGAGAGGCGGCGGAGTCGAAATTAAATGCAAAAAATTGTTGTTAATATTTATTTTTAATATTTGCATTTGTTTATGAATGAGCGCGCATTTACGGCATTTAAGTATTTGTTCTGGCGTTAGACACACAACCGCACAACACCGACATGTGGGTGGCGGGTAAAGGGGGAGGCGTGGGGGTTGAGAAGAACAGAATGTATACCAGCGTACTAAATGGGGGAAAATAAAAATATCATTTAAACTTGGCCCACTGCCAGAGTAAATACGTAGTTGGAACATTTTGAAGATTATGGGCAAGTTTTCCTGTACAGAAGTGAATCTGTTTGCTTTCCTTTACTTTCGCTAGTTCCGACTTTTGTATGAAATTGAAATTATTGCAATTCCGGTTTGCATAAATCACTGTCCGAGGCAGGCAATGGTGCAGTTGAGTGGGCTGCTAAAGGCAATTTAGCATAGTTTTGACAAATTAATAATAGCCACAATAATAGAACGAAAGACGTAAACACGTGGGCTGTTTTGTTTTTGCAGTTCTTCGCGGCATTTCAGTATCATACGCGGGTCCATCTGACAAGGGAATCTATATGAGACCAGGTAGGAAGGATGAAGAGAACCAATTTCCATCACTCACATAAATTAACAAAATTGCTAACTAATTTCCAACTTAGATAACATAATTATCTGCCAATTTCGGTGTGGCTGGGTAGGCAGGTGAGATGGAGTGTATATACTTCCTCTGCGATGCACAGTTAGTCCTAAAGTGGCCTGCTATGACACCACGAGATTTCAATACCCCTCAATTCCTGGAAACATGTTTTGCTTGAATAAATGAATGAATGAAATAAAGAGGGAAAATGTAACTTGACCGATTTGATCTATTTTACTCCTCCTGCCTATTAAAGGTCTTCTATTAGTCCAACAGTTCTAAGGAAGCTTAGCACTGATTTGGGGTTCATTGCTCTAATGTCTCTGCCCTCGGGCCAGTAATGCCCCAGATAGTTCTTCCTACTGCGAGCTAAGGCTTCGCAGTAGGCGCTCTGGTGTTTCTGCTGCCTTCGTGCGGAACCTACACTTGTTTACTGTTGAGAGTCCCAGTTTCATGAGGTGTTTTGCTTGCTCTGGGGTAGTACAGACTAATGTGCTGACTGTAACGCTCTGTATTTAGATTTCAATCAATCAGTTTTGATTCCTTTGAAGCGGTACATGCTAATTTGCTGACTGTAAGGGTACGTATTTAGATTTAAATCAATCCGTTTTGCTTCCTTTGAAGCGTCATAGGTTAATGTGGGGTTCCTTATTTGGAAGAAACTTCCACATTCCCTCCGTTCTCGACAGAACTGTACCCATGAAGTATACGAGTATTCGACCACCTCCTCGCCTCATTGATAAGCGGTCTAGACCAATTCTCCGTGGAGCTTGGCTATCCAGAAGAGGATATCCAGTGATAATTCCGACCACAGTCTCTAGTGTAACTTTGTATAGATAACACACTTCCAAGGCAGTTTCAGCCCAGCCTAGACCCCGGTATGGTTCGCTATTGGGCTCGTTCGGCAAGTCTATGAAACATTGTTCGTGGCAGACTCCTTCCTGCCATATCTTCAACTTACTACAGGTGTTCAGTGGAACACTCAAGCCGGAGAGTTCAGTGCACATCCCCAGTTGTGTTTGGTCGGCTTGCAGAGGGCTGGGATATTACTAGGTTAGGTTAGGGTAGGTTAGATAGGAGTGGCCGCCCAGTTTGCCAAAAGCACACTTGAACACACATAATGGCCCATTGTGATACCACGGTGAGGCGCCGTTCAAGCACTGACTAAAAAGTTCCCGTACTTGGGATGGTGATAGTCAGCGCAAGGATAGCGCCTATTACTAGGATCGACCAAATATATCAAGTGTAGATTTTACAGCTCAGCCCTCAATCAATAATCAAAAGATTTGCGGATATTACGGTAATTAATACCAGTGCTCCAATAGAGAGTATATCGACTATAGATGTTAGACATAAGAGGTGCAACCAAGTGGCCATGGAAGGGACTGTGTAAGAGAGCTCCTCGAAAGGTGAATCATTTGTAAGAGGGCCCTCATTTGGCAGATATTGTGTTCACCATTTAACTTCAGTGCTTGAACTTTAAATTTGAATAAAAATGGCAGCGCTTTTAATTTTAAATAACACCGAACCCTCTCGTATATTTATGCACCCATCCCTACCTGTCTGGGGATCTAAGAGTGGATTGCAAAAATAAGCCCAAAATCCCGCAACATCGCGGTTTATTAATATTCTTTAATATTGCCAAGTGTGGCAGAAGTAATCATCCGCTGCAGTCAGTCTCATCTTCTTCCCTTCTCAGCTGACAATTTGCGCCATTTTTGATGTGCTTGGCACTGTGTTCTGTTGGTGGCTGTCGCCAAGCTGGTTTTTGTTTGTCATAATTTTTTATTTTTGTTCCAAAATGTTTGCGAGCTAAATAAAAGACAAAATGGCGACCTCGGAATCTGTGAGCTGAGGTTTGGTGCGCTGAGGTTTGGTGCGCTGACAAGAATACATTTTTAAGTTTATTTAGAGCGAGGCAGTTGGCTCCTGTGCGTGCCAATGCTTGGCAACAGCCGCCTAGCATGGCGTCAGACTGCGACCGAACAGGACACTTCGAGAATGCCATATTTATCTATGCTTTTATGTCCCGTTTCTGGGTTGACCGAAGCCCTTGGAAACGCGCGATTCCAACCAAAAACTTCATTATTTTAGTATTAAAAATAAAGTTCCTGAAGTGGGTTTGAGTTGACTTTTCATTGATTTTCGGCCCAAGCACGTGGGTTTCCCCAGTTTCCCAGTTCGCCGGCTCACAGCAGTTTGCACAGTTACGCAAAGGATCCTTGGGCGCCACTTAATGTCTTATTTGTTGAGGCAGAGTTGGCAGAAAGCGAAAAGTCTGTTGCCACACACTCAGCATGGGTGCGTACGAGTGCACGGGGTGGGGGTGGTACTTCGAGGTTTGTGTTATTTCGTGGGTGGTTTTTATGGCGATGAATCATCACCATCGCCCATCGCCAATGCACCCTTCCACATTAGCAGCAAAGCAAACACATGCGAGGGTTCCTTCTGGGTTGTTTGTTTACCCTGCCAGTGAGTGAGTGAATTTATGTGGATTGGGGGACTTTTACTTTATTCGGATTTCAAAATAGATTCTGTGTAGAAAGACTGCAAACAAATATGAAGGCTAATACGAGTATTTCTCTGTATGATTTGCCAGCCGTGCTTACGAGGGTCTTTAAGTAGAGGGCAAATGCTGGACATGGAAGACGCTGGGGGCATATGTGCAACCATTCTCGTATGTCTAAATAAGGTTATTTATTAAAATTGGTTATTGTGTAGGTGAATCTGAAGCATACACATATATTTATATGAAAATAGAGTATGCCAAGCATAGTTCAAGAACACGTGAAGCCAGGAGTCCCAAAGGAATTCATGCCAAGCGATATTAGAGGTTCATAAAGAGAGGAAGCAGAGTTTTATAGCATGTCTATCGAAACTGGTTCCATTGCATAATCAATCCCAATTAGGTTTATTTTGACAGCGAGCACCCAAAAGTGAGGATACAACCTGTCGAATAGTGAGGATACAACTAGTCGAATAGTGAGGATACAATTTGACGAATAGTGAGGATACAACCTGTCGAATAGTGAGGATACAACTTGTCGAATAGTGAGGATACAACTTGTCGAATAGTGAGGATACAATTTGACGAATAGTGAGGATACAACCTGTCGAATAGTGAGGATACAACCTGTCGAATAGTGAGGATACAACCTGTCGAATAGTGAGGATACAACTTGTCGAATCCATTGTGATACGAGGATAATTTGGAAGTATACCAGCATGTTCGGCATTTCTTACATTGATAGACGTGTAAACATATAATGGCCATGTGCGAAAGAAATTTGATAAGATGGTTCACAATTGTGCTGCGAACCAGTGTAAAAAAACATTCAGTCAATTCCAATGTCATGCCCACTTCTCACATATATGCGCACCTATAGACCCATATATATAAGGTTATGAATAACTTCTCTACTAATACGAAATCATCTAAATTGGAATCAGTGTAAACATTTGAAAGGAATTTTCAATTTGTTAGAAATTAAATGCATGTATGGGAATCATATACATATTGCCACTCCTATCGATATATGGAATTTAACAATATGATCACAAAAGTATAGCAAACTGTTAATTATCTGTACTAGATATAGTTTGACTTTGAAGTCCACTTTATTGCTCTGAGATCATGGATAGATATATGGAGATATATAGTAATGAGATAGGCCAGAGAACCGCCATAGAAGGAGGTCTCCATGCACACTGGCATTGATGCCTCTTGTACTCTAAGCCTGGAAGTAGTAGGGGGAGATAGAGTATTGTGAAATGGAAGGGAAGTTATAACTTTTGAAACTTCTCTGACTCTTTTATTTATTTATTTATTAATAATCTAATTACAATTAAAATTATAATTAAACAAAAGCACTAGCTGTCAGGGCTTGACTCTTTTATGAATCTCAGAAGTATGTCCAGGGATAAGAAATGTACATAGTCCCAAAGATGCGCCCTAATATGCGCCTCCTCCTTCTGGCAAAGGCAGAACAAATGCAGAGAATATGTTCTGTGCCGTCTTATGCTCTCTCTGAGGGCATAATTTCATATATTCTTCTAGAGTTTATGAACGAACTCCCCAACTTTAATGATCTTTACCAATTTTTGTATTCGTTGCCAATTTTTTTTAGTTCTTGACTCATTTTTATATTCGTTGCCAATTTTTGTCTTAATTTGAATTGGAACATATTGAAACAAGCACTTAAATCGCTAGTTTGGTGTTTCGATGATGTGTCTTCGCTCTCTCAAATTATTATACAGGTGCGGAATCAGGCCTTCGTCGATATGCGGTATAATCAATTTTGCGCCCTTACCATGATGGATTTCCGTTACCTCAACAGAATTATTTTTTATACCGTTTCCCTAAAAAGATTCAATTTAAGTAAGAAACTAAATGCTCAATGTTGGCTTACTATCTCAACTGCCACGCCCACTTCTATGTGGAACTAATAATGAAAAGCGTTCCTACCAAATATGATGCTTAATATTCAGTAACATGAATCCAATGTCGCTCTGGTTTAACCGCCACTCTACCACTTTATTTGCATTGGTTTGCCGCAACAATTATAATTCCACCGGTCAGCACTGGTGCCCACTTAGTCAAATGTTGAATCCGCTACTGATAACGCTTCCACCACTCCTCCCCTAGTGCTGACATACATATTCGTACGAGTGCTTTAAAAGCGAAATGGGCATTTGGGGAGTTTTGTAGAAGTCACGCTTCCTATTACGAGTCCTAAAAACAATCATTATAAAGCATAAAAAGCACGTCATTTTGAATCATCGTTCCTCCTTCTTTGCGGCTTCCTACTTCAAATTACCAAATAGAATTATGTTGAAGAGCTAATCAAATACTTGCTTAAGTTCCTGACAATTGTCTCACTAAATGGATCGCATCGATAGGAAAAGAGAAGAGGGAGTCCCACAAAGCAACTATGCCGCTTACTATTTACGAAATGAGTTCTGTTCAATTTACGTGCCCGCAGAGCGGACTTTTATATTTCATTCCATGACTGTGCAGATGGCAATGACTGCCTTCAAGTCCTTTGTAGTAAATTGATTGCCTGCGCGACAGTCAGTAGCCGGAATATTAGTCTTTGATATGTTTGTTGTTGTTGTTGTTGTTGTTGTTATTGTTGTTGTGTGCAGTCTAGAGGAGAGTGTCCTTTGTTCGTGTAAATGATGGACATTCACTTCACTTGAGCGACTTTTTAAATATGCAAAAAATGTGGGAGCGCAAAAAGCGTTGCAAAAAAGGAAAAATTTCAATTCAAACAAAGAAGTTGAAAATTCAGTGGGCGGCGGCAGTCAGTGTGCGGCTGCCGTAGTGTGGGTGTGCGGGTGACTCAACTGTCTGACTGACTGCACACTCTCGCCCAGATGCGCACGAATTGAAGAAGTTGCCTTTCGCTTGCCGCATTGGAGCACTTTTTTTTACAGTCTGAATTAATAGAGTCGTCGTCGTCGTCGTTCGTCCCTGCTCTTTCTGCGGACGCCGAACTGAGAAGCAGGCAAAAAGAGAGCAGGCAAAGCATGGCATCGCTTTGGTAGCGATTATCATGAAATTAAATTTATTAATTATTTTTAGTACTATTTGCATATTTTTTACAATGTTTTTCTCTATTATTTACTTTTTATTATTTTATATTAGTTAATTTATTATCAACCGGAGGCCGACAATCGATTATCAATATTTGTTTTATATGTCTAAAATTATAATAATAATTCGAGTTGATCCGGTACTCCGACCTTAGAAATATGTTGTGCCTCCTTCATGGATTCTCCGTACTTTTTCTGAGACCAATTTCTTGGATAAATTTTAGTATTCAGCCTATTTTGCTGAGTCTTATTTCTTCATCCGGTATTAGATGATTACCCAAATGCTTCTTTCCTTTGTGCATTAGTTCTGGGCATGATCCCTGCACGTGTTTCGCGGTCTCATCTTCTTCCCTGCAAAACCTGCAAACTCCATTAGAGTAAATTCCCAGTTTTCTTAGGTGATAGTTCAACCCACAGTGCCCTGTTAGAATTCCTGTAATGATTCTTAGATTATTCTTATTTAATGCCATATCTACTTGTTCCTCTTCTACTTTTGTTTGTCTGCTAATTTCTACTTTTTAATTTGTCTTCTACTTTCTACTTCTTTGTTTGTCTTCTGTTGTGTTTCCTTAAAGGTCCCTATAATATTTTTTGTTTGTCTTCTATTTCCTGAATGAATGAACAGAAGTTGCCCTTTCCTAAGCCACAACAAAGTTTCGGACCTACAAGAGCAGACGCTACACCCATCAAGTTTGTCTGCCATTTCGTTAACAGAAATTCCCACGTGACCTGGAACCAATTGGATCCATTCCTTAGTGTTTTGGCCAAGAATGTTCAGCGGATCAAGACACTCGCATCACCAGTTTAATATCACCTACTGAGAGTTGAATGCCTTAATTGCTGTCTGTCTATTCATTTGTTCCGATAGTTACGTTCAAGGTTGAAAAAACGAACCTGTCTATCGTGTAAAATTTCCGCTTGGACGATGCTTCTGTTCTTGCCCTAGCCTTCCCGAGTATCTTTTTCCCGGCCCACATACACCTGCCCCAGCTCCTTCATCAGTGAGGGAACCGTCCGTGTACCATTTCATCATATTCTGGTTTATCTTGTAAGTTTTAGACTTACCTCCCCAAATCTTTTTATTACCAAATTCAGTTTTGAATCGTTTTATAAAACTAAACCTTAGATAGCCGCCCTCTGTGGTCTAGTGCTAAGCATGCTAGACTCACACCCCGAGGGTCGCAGGTTCAAATCTCCTGCCAACGGCTTGGTCGTCAAAATGCTTCTTTCTAAAGAATCTTTTCTCTTTGAGTCGAAGGCCTTAGTGGCTGGTACTCATTCCCCCAACACCTTGCAGTCATAATTAATTATGGTGTAAGATATAATAATAATAATGATAAACCTTAGATCCATCATGTCCCACGGCATCGAAATTCCAGGAATTTGTCTTATCAAGAATATGAAACTTCCTGCGGTCTAGCCATCTACCTGAGCCGATGCTATCTTTGGTCCTTAGAATGGCTCTTCTTGTGACAGGAATATGAATGTGAAGAAGTGTGAGTTCTAAAAGAAGTTCTATTGATGCCGTGGGACATGCCTGCATGGCTCCTGTAACCCTACACCTTAGCCTTTGTAACCTGTTGAGTTTGTTGATAATTATTGGTTGGTTGGTTGGTTTTAGTGGCTGATCCAAGTCAGTCCTCACATGGATCACAATTATCGCCTTATCGACGTTTTGATACCACAACCTCTCCTAACGCCGGAGAAAACGATGGATTGTTCACTAAATCCACTTTGTGGAGTTTAGGTATCTTAAAAGATCTTTCGGTTTTACACCCGAGAGATCGGATAAACTCGCTAGGAAATAGTTTCCTAGTGTTATATTTCTTGCGGCCGCTAGAACTGGGCATTTGCAAAGAAAATGGATTAAGGTTTCCTTCTCTTCTGAGTTTCCACAACTTTTACAATGGATATTGATATTCATTATTGTCTTGTGCAATTCTCGCAGACTGCTGTCCCGTAGTTAATCGTAGGTCTGACAAACTGCTGTGTAAATACACCGCAATAGTTTCGGTGTGTAGCGCCAACTTTTCCCTCCGATGTCACAAATATTCTAATGGCCTTTTTTGCAATTTCCTCTTTATGGGTTTTCCACAGAAATTTTTGGTCAAATATTATCCGCAAGAATTTGGCTTCTTTCTGTCGTTCTATCTCTATTCCATATAGGCGTATATCCTTTAAATGCTTGAATTTGTATTTTCTTGTGAAAGTACAATGGTGGGTTTTACTCGATTTATATGCAGCCCTATCCTGACGCTCCATTTTTTCGTTTATTTTAATCTTCGTTAATTCTATCACACAGAGTATCCTCAAATTTCCCTCTACAAATGATGACTGTCATCAGCATAGCCTTGGAATGATTAACCATTGTATTCTAATTCTACCAATAGTTCACCTAATGTTTAACCATTGTATTCTAATTCTATCAATGGTTCATCTACTACTATACTCCACAACAGCACACCATTTGTGGGTACCCTCGTGTGGTGTTCGCAATTATACTTCATGTACTGTTTGGTATCTCTACTTCCCTAATACGGAGCATGTTCCTCATCCACTGAGCTAGAGTATTATTAACCCTTCTTCTAATCAGAGTCCTATTTATGTATTCATGGAATGTATTGTCAAAAGCACCTTCTATGTCTAGAAAGGTACAAATTGTCGTTTCCTTCCTTTTACTAAACTGTCTTGAAGCACATTGGCAGTTGAAACATATGAGTCTCTGTTTACCGCCCACAGCTATATTCAAGTTGACATGGATGCAGTGCAGCTTGTACTAGGATTAGAGTTTTGATCTATTTTTCCACTACTTTTTCTATCATTTTTAGTACAAATGACATACGGCAAATTGGTCTGAAGGATGTTGGATTAAGAGAGTTATTCTTGGTTACCTTCGGTATGAATACCAGCCACCAGTGGTTGTGCTGATATGCAAAGTCTCTCAAAGTTGCTTCGAGCTTTAACTCTTTACTCAATCAATCCATGACGCTGCAGTACACCATATAAAAGTAGTCACTAAACGCTGGTATGAATCTATCAATTGTTTGTTTATCTTGTCTCAACAACAGCTGTGCTAATATCCCATCAAGTCCAGACCTGTACTTAAATTTGATGGCTCATCAACGAATATCGCTTTTTTTTAATAGCTCATATAGGAATATCAGGAATATCGCTATTATACGTTTTTTCGAGAGATCTACTCTGACTAAGCTAACTAATTTAGTGTCCCCTCGCCCATTTTTTGCAAGCAACAATATAGGAACATTTTGTTCTGAATGTTTCCGAATGTTTCACTGCAATATTGCGTCCTATTCTTAGCTGCATTCCACTACTTGCTGCATATTCCGCAAATTCAAGTCAGTCAAATAAGTTGACTGAATCAGTAATTGCAATCGCAGGCAATTGCAAACAAAGGAGTATCAGCTCCTCAACTTTGAACGAACTTTCAAGCTGCATCTATTGTTTCATTTAAATTTGTTTTATTTATATAATAACAAATTATTTGTCATTGGACCTTGAGCTCGTTATAAAAATATAATAATTAAATATAATTATTTATATAACTATTTTTATGGTGCCATCAGAGCTAAGATTGAAAAGAATGATGAAACACTGTGAAATGAAGCAACTAATCGAATTCAAATTATGACATTCGCCTTCTCTTGTTAGATTATGTATGGATGGTGGGTATGGATGCACTCTCTAGGATGCAGGTCCAATGATTCATGTGGAGGAGCCAAGATAGTGCCTTATTCACGCTTGTAATACTAGGAAAATATACTTCTGATACTAGCAGTGACTCATCTTAAACAGCTCATCTTAAATGATGTCCGCCAATATGTTTTACTGGTCCAATGATTCCTCTGGGGGAGCCAAATATGGTGCATTGTTCACGCCTGTAATACTAGGAAAATATATTTCTGATACTAGCAGTGACTCATCTTAAATAGCTGTGATGATGTCTGCCCATATGTTTTACTGCTCCATCTGGAATTTTTGGATGCACACTCATTTTATCTCACTACAAATGTGCAAAAATCTGCCAGAAAACTTGCTTCGAGCATTCTAAACTTTTCCATCATTTTTGTTGCCTTTTTTTATTTTCCAAATTTTTCCATATTTCTTTCCTTTTGTGGGTGTGTTGAACTTTGTTGTTTGTGTAGCGTGCAGCGTGCAGCGTGCCCGGCGTGCCACTTCTGAATAAATCTGTCTGATTGCGGCTTAAGTGGGACGGCAAAACTACTCCACAAAAGGAAAGACACATTAATGCATGTAGTTCATAATATTTCTCACCTCCTTCTCCGGCTCCTTCCGTTCCGTTGCGTCGATTCCGTTTCATTGCAGCGGCGTGTGTCAGTGCCTTTGTCCTTTTGTTCCGAGTGCAGCAATGACTCATTTTAGTCTGATTAAAAATTGTCCTGTTAATTGCGCGTTGATGATTGTTTGCTTTGTAACTAATTTGAATGATTTTTGCGTTTGTTTTTGTTCTCTTCCCGCTCGGAAGGGTCAAAATTCTGTCAAACTGGGCTCTTAATTGTGAATATCATTGTTTCAGTTGCTTGCCCGCCTTCATGTGGCATATCAGTGGCCTGGCCCCGTGAGATGAATGTCAGTGCTTTGTTTGCGATCGACTCGAATTCTTTATTTCTTAATTAATTAATGTGCTCTCGGTGACATATTTTTGCACATAAATCTTGGCAAATGAAGCGCAGCGGTGTTTTCGTGTTTCGTATTCATCGTTAATTGAATTTAAAAATAAAAACACCGCGGTACAATGTCTTTTTCGATTTCAACAAGTTTCTGTGTCAGTGGCAAATCGGCCTGATATGGTAACCAGGCTCGATCTGGTTGCAAATTTAATTAAATATTTTATATGAAAATGCTTATACCGCCGCGTAGGAGCAAATGTTGATGCGAAATTAAATTGCATGTTCTTGTTTACGGGGACTTTTTTCGTTCAATAAGCAAAGACCAAATTCTGTGACACTTGCGAGAATTCCTCAATTGCTGTGAGATGAATATGAAATTCCGATGCATGATGCACAAATGTTGCTACTTGTCTTTGCGCTATTTTGGGGCATGTTGTTGTGCACACTTTCAGCAGAGGTTCTGCATTTTTCGGGCTTAGCACAACCAGTGTCGTCAATGCAGCTGTTTAAACGGCAGAGTTGTTGGTTCTAATGTTCCTATCGTGGTGACCATAATCCAACAGCGGATGTGTGTGCTCTTTACAATTAAAAGGGGGAAAATTATACCTTTTATCCTTATAAAAGGGGAAGTTATACCCGTTATCCTTATAAAAGAAGCAAAGTTAAATCCGTTGTCCTTATAAAAGGGGAAAGTTATACCCATTGTCCGTATAAAAGAGGGAAAGTTATACCCTTTATCCTTATAAAGGTAGAAAAGAGTATACTAAGTTTGGGCGGATGAGCAATTATTGGACTACGAGAAAGTTATACCCGTTGTCCTTATAAAAGGGGAAAGTTATACCCATTGTCCGTATAAACGAGGGAAAGTTAAACCCTTTATCCTTATAAAGGTAGAAAAGAGTATACTAAGTTTGGGCGGATGACCTATTATTCGACTACGAGAAAGTTATACCCGATGTCCTTATAAAAGAGGAGAGTTATACCCATTGTCCGTATAAACGAGGGAAAGTTATACCCTTTAGCCTTATAACGGTAGAAAAGAGTATACTAACTTTGGGCGGATGAGCAATTATTGGACTACGAGAAAGTTATACCCGTTGTCCTTATAAAAGGGGAAAGTTATACCCATTGTCCGTATAAACGAGGGAAAGTTAAACCCTTTATCCTTATAAAGGTAGAAAAGAGTATACTTAGTTTGGGGCGGATGAGCAATTATTCGACTACGGGAAAGTTATACCCGTTGTCCTTATAAAAGGGGAGAGTTATACCCATTGTCCGTATAAACGAGGGAAAGTTAAACCCTTTATCCTTATAAAGGTAGAAAAGAGTATACTAAGTTTGGGCGGATGGCCTATTATTCGACTACGAGAAAGTTATACCCGTTGTCCTTATAAAAGAGGAGAGTTATACCCATTGTCCATATAAACGAGGAAAAGTTATACCCTTTAGCCTTATAAAGGTAGAAAAGAGTATATTAAGTTTGGGCGGATGACCTATTGTTCGACTACCAGAAGTAGGTGTGTCAGGTGTTGTAGACATATGTCTATAAATGTCCGCAATCACTTTCTGAGTAATTTTGACTCTGTCCGTCCGTCTGTTGTCTCTTTTTTTCCAACCTATTAGAAATTTGTTAGTAAAGCTTTGTAGAAATATAGCATAGACCTTAAGCCATAATTAGATAGCTATATCAGCCCATTTGAACAAAGACCACGCCTACCTCCCATATACGCAACTGTGGATACCTTTTTTAAAAAAACTGTAACTTCAGTCGAATTGATGGTATAGTGACGTCATTTAGCAGTCAATCTGGCTGTACTACTACGAGTACACTCTATGCAATATGAGCGGTATATATTTACTACCATGCCCACTATTATTACATATTTATAACTTAATATCCAAAATAAATTTTGGGACGATAGTTTCGAATCATATCGGCATTATAAAGGAATCTGCGTAAAATGGGGATAATCGGATAAGGGACATGCCCACTTTCTATATAGGGAACTTTCGAGACTAACATTAAAATTAGCCTATGGAATGATATTGTTGATATATGAGTCAAATTTAGCAGAAAAGTAATGTGACGACAGCAAAGCTGTAATGTCATTGGGACCATACGAAAGTTTGTGAAAAATATGGACAACATACTACTACTGCCATGCCCACAATTAACCAAAAACGATTACTGGGCCTCTATACAAGATTCAGCTACTAAATTTCATACGCGGATTCAGGAGCATTAAACATCACACTATCATTACTCAAACATCACACTATCATTACTCAAACATCACACTATCATTAGTCAAACATCACACTATCATTAGTCAAACATCACACTATCATTAGTCAAACATCACACTATCATTAGTCAAACATCACACTATCATTATTCGGGCTATTTATACAGCCACGCCCAATATTCACAAATTTTTATAATTCACGCCCTATACAAAGTATGTGTGTGAAATCTGATGTGAATAAGTATATTGACGCAACAAAGCCATACACAAAAAATGAGGTCAGTCACATAAAGGACACGCCTCTCTCCCGTATCAATCAGAAAATTACCCTAGCCATGCCCCTGATGAAGATATGTGAATCTGTGGTCTAGTGTTAAGCAAGCTAGTCTCACACTCAGAGGGTCACACTCGTAATAGCCGGCTTGATCCCAGTAGACCTACTGGCGAAAGAGGCAAGAGGGATCTGCACTGCGTACAGAGTATGCAGGAAGCCAGTGAGGAGGAACATCTGGCAACTATAAGACGATATAGTATCCAAGAATGGCATACTCGTTGGGACACGTCCCTAAAAGATCGATGGACAAGGAGGCTGATCGCTGACATAGAGCAGTGGATAAAAATATATTATGGTGAGGTGAATTACCACATCACACAGCTGCTGACCGGGCAAGGAGTTTTCCAGGAATACCTGTACCTGTACTAGTTCAAACACACGGAATCCCCCATGTGTGCAAACTGTGGATGGACAGTGCCAGAGAACGCAGAACACGCGTTCTTTTGCTGTCCAAGGTCCCGCCAGTGCTAGAGATGCACTACAGGTCCGCCAGTGCGGAGAGCCATTAACACCGGATAGCATAGTGCAACACATGTTAGAGTGTCCGGAGAAATGGGATGCTGTGTGTGATGCTGCAGCTGCAGTTATGAATGACCTCCGCCAAAGGGAACTTTCGTCCCTAAATTTCCTTTGGATATTAAGTTATGAATATGTATTAATAGTGGGCATGGTAGTAAATATATACCGCTCACATTGCATAGAATCTAGTAGTAGAGCCTGATAGACTGGCAAATGGATATACATCTATATGCCAGGGTCAGTAAGTGGTTCGCTGGGGCGGGAAGTGGAATAGGACAGAGCTTCTCGATTTATTTATGGATCCACACAATAACCTAGCAGGCAACCTTGTATACACCGATTTCTAGTCAGAGTTTTTCAGCAATTTAGTTCGTTGAAATTTTCCACAATTACCACAATCAGTAACTAGAATCCTCTAAAATGTATGAATTCCTGTCGGAAATTAACTTCACAGAAGATCTATAGATGAGACTATCCTCATATTTTAAATAAATAGGGGGATCACAACATATTTTTCAGGTCTGGTGTATAACACCCTTAAATAAATCTATCTATCTATCTATCTAGCACAATCAGTGCCGTGCCCAACGAACACATTTTCCATAGAATATTTTGTTGAGTCCTTTTTAGCGGGAATATTACCTGTCAAACTACACTCCCCGACTTTTCACTTATTTCGACTTTTCGTCGCATACAGAGCACTGTACGTACTCGTTGTTCTGCAAACAAAACATCCTGCATCCACATACAAATGATAAGCATACTTTTAGGGGGCGTAATTATTATGTGCAGCACGGCGGAATGTTTGTTTCGCTTTACAGCGTTATAAAAAAGAAAGGCCATCAATTGAATTGGCTGCAGTTGGCGGCGGTGCAGCTCGCCAAATCGCTTGTTTGAATACCAGTTGCGGGCTAATTATGAATATTAATCAAGCGTACGAGGGCCGCCTGCGTGCATGGCGCTGCACTCTGGTGCCACAGACAAAGGGACGCACTTAAAGGGAACACAAAGCGAGCGCACTTCTCTTTATTTGCACAGCAAACTTTTACAATAAATTTTATTTCATTAATTTGCAACAATTGCCATAAAATAAAAATAATTCCCAATTTGCCTTTTTCTCTCTATTCCGTTGCAGCATGAGTCGATCCGCACAACAACGCCAACAGCAGAAGCTGCAGCTGCAGCAGCAGCAGCAACAGTTGTTGGTGCAGCAGCAAATCGCCGAAAATGAGGCTGCAGCGGCGGCGGCCGAGATGTTCGACTTGTTCTGCGTGGCCACCACAATGCGGCAGGTACTCGGCTTGCACCGCAACATGTGCGACGTGGTGGGTCTGCGGCCGGCGCCCCTCAACGAATTCTATCCCAAGCTGAAGGTGAAGGTGCGCTCGTGGAAGGCGCAGGCGCTGTGGAAGAAATTCGACGCCCGCGCCTCACATCGTGCCTACGCCAAGGGCAGTGCGTGCACCGGCACCCGGGTGCTGGTGATTGGCGCGGGACCGTGCGGCCTCCGTACGGCCATCGAGGCGCAGCTGCTGGGCGCCAAAGTCGTTGTGATAGAGAAACGCGACCGCATATCGCGCAACAATGTGCTCCATTTGTGGCCGTTCGTCATCACGGACCTGCGAAACTTGGGCGCCAAAAAGTTCTACGGCAAGTTCTGTGCCGGCTCCATAGACCACATCTCCATACGACAGCTGCAGTGCATACTGCTGAAGGTGGCGCTGCTGCTGGGCGTGGAGGTGCACGAGGGTGTATCCTTTGAGAGCATCCTCGAACCGATTGGCGACGACTGCGGCTGGCGCGCCTCTGTGACGCCGGCCGATCATGGAGTTTCGCACTACGAATTCGACGTCTTAATCGGAGCCGACGGCAAGCGCAACACCCTCGAGGGCTTCAAGCGCAAGGAGTTCCGCGGCAAATTGGCCATTGCGATCACGGCGAATTTCATTAACAAAAAGACAGAGGCCGAGGCCAAAGTCGAGGAGATTAGCGGAGTGGCGTTCATATTTAATCAATCGTTTTTTAAGGAATTCTATAGCACGACTGGCATAGACTTGGAGAATATAGTTTACTACAAGGACGAGACGCACTACTTTGTGATGACGGCGAAGAAGCACAGCCTTATCGATAAGGGCGTCATTATGCAGGTGAGTGGGCTATGAATTTAATTAGGATACTCGACTTAGTGCTCTACGTGGCAAGCAATTCCTTGCCATAGTAACTCTGTAAGGATTTATAAAGAATTACTTATGAAGTTCGAAGTGACTATTTATAAAGCTTTTACAGTACTGTTTCAATGCCTTTAAACACCACATATAGCTGCTATATATCTATTAAATTATCACCTCTAAACTTTCTCACAATTTTCAACCATTTGTATTTCAAGGACTTCGCTGATCCTGCTGAATTATTAGCACCCGCCAATGTAAATAGAGAGAAACTGCTCGACTATGCACGCGAAGCAGCCGACTTTTCTACCAACTACCAAATGCCAAATTTAGAGTTCGCCGTCAACCACTACGGCAAACCGGATGTGGCCATGTTCGACTTTACGTCCATGTTCGCGGCGGAGACATCCTGTCGGGTGTTTGTGCGCAACGGTTTCCGGCTGCTGCAGTGTCTGGTCGGTGACAGTCTGCTGGAGCCTTTCTGGCCAACGGGCAGCGGATGTGCACGCGGTTTTCTCTCCAGCATGGATGCAGCATACGCGCTCAAATTGTGGTCCAATCCACGGAACTGTACCTTGGGTGTGGTGGCGCAGCGTGAAAGTATTTACAGGTGGGTGCATCACCGATTTCCATATATTTCCTTCCTATGTACTAACATCATAATCCAATTACTTGTTTAGACTATTAAATCAGACCACACCCGAAAATCTGCAGCGTGACATTGGCTCCTATACGGTGGACCCAGCCACACGGTATCCTAATCTGAATCGGACCTCAGTGAATGTGTGGCAGGTGAAGCATCTCATAGACACAGACGACCAAACCATATTGGAGCAAACGTTCATGGACACAAACGCCCTGCAGGCCACGCAGGTGGAGACGACGCCCGTGCGCAGAAAGCGACGCAGCGGCGGTAAGTTTTGGAAGCGTGATTAGTTAGATCAGATTGTAAGGCGGCGGTTCTACCCCTTTCGATAGCCTAGATTCGGTCTTTTGCCAGGACCCGTACAGAAGCTAAGGCACTGAACCCATTTTCAAGTTTGTAGTACTTCGGACTCTTGTAAGGAGACTGTATATATGACCAAAGAGGGTGCTTAATATATATGAGGGGTATAAAGCTATAATATTAGGGGAACCATAAGCTCACTGATCATAATCTAAAATAATGCTGCTAAGAAGACGCACATCATATGACGATCACGCTCCAAAGAGGTTTCACCCAAGGAATGTGCTATCGACTCTAGTCATAGATGAACTAAGGGAGGTGCTGAGAAACTCTGCGGCTAACATTGAAGGTTTTGAATACGATATTGACTTCATGATAACGGTCTCAGATGATTCCATTGTGTCAGCATTGATTCAAAAAATATACATGGACGAAGGAAAAGAATCAATGAATCGTAGTTAAACCTCAGAATATATCCTGATACTGCCTTGAAAACGTTCAAATTATAAAATTCAAATGCCCAGATATTTGATCTCAGAGATTAGGTGCAATATTTGAGTGTTAAGTTACGGTAATGTCACGTAAGGAGGGCAAGGTAAGATGATATGGTCCAACTTGAGATGATCCTCCTTCATCTCATCATGTATCCATGGTCACTTAATGGGAAAATACCTCACAGGCAAAGGCGTAACTAGAGCAACACAGAACACTTGTCGCCTCAGAAGCCCATATTAGGAGTATATCAATGGCTTTGTAGGTGGTTACTAATGATCCTCCATCATCATCATCTGTATACCATATTGTACAAAGCTCAATATCCCAACGTACAAACATATATATTTTAGCTGTAGTCCTTGAACTAGGTCCTCAACAAGGATGCAGTCAAAGATCTATTGAAATTATTGTTTTCGTCGTGAAC
Organism: Clusia tigrina; assembly: GCA_920105625.2. Taxonomy (NCBI): domain Eukaryota; kingdom Metazoa; phylum Arthropoda; class Insecta; order Diptera; family Clusiidae; genus Clusia; species Clusia tigrina. Next base: position 209,196,122 of record OV050031.1, read on the forward strand.
GGACCATCCCAACGTTGCCAAGAATGCTTTAGAATATATAAATTTGGGTCTTCAGCTACTTTTCCACAAACAATTCAACGCAGAAACCGATTTGTATATAAACCAAATCGAAGCTAAGGACACGCCTACGTCGCACATATAGAATCGTCAGCGCTACATTTAAAATAGCTCCAACTAAACTTATATGGATACTAATATTTCACTATGGTTATTTTATAATACACTATTTAAAAGTTGTGGGAGCTAAGTGCCATGCCCACTATTCACACATACTTTCAGGTTTAAGAGACCTATACAAGATTTATGGACGCAATTTTATATAAAGAATCATTGTAACATCATAAAGTATTATATAGAAAAGAGCGAGATCTGCTAAAAGAGACACGCCCACCGCCCATATTTAACAACCTTTGGGAACTTGTTCTAAAATACTCCATCTAGCATCCTATTGATGACATAAGTATAAGATAAGCAATACCCATTTGATCACTAGCAATCAACCTACCGATATCTGGGTGGGATAATTCAACTGCCACGCCCACAATTTACACATGTTTATAACTGGAGTTCTATGTAAGACTCATCAACGAAACTTTAAGTGATATTTTAATTCACATTGGGCCTACGAAAATATAAACAATAAATGGGCGGGGGGCAATATCAGAGTCACACCCACTTTTGATATATATGTATATCTCGGGATATATACAAGATTTATACCGCAAAACTGGCTCTTGATTACAGTAAAAACCTTTGTGGTAACAATGAGCATAATAGGAAACTGCCACGCCCACCGTCATATTAATATCTGCAATAACAAATTAATTTTGTACGAATACTAAGATTTGTATGTGGCCAATATCACCATATATATTCGACTCTCACGCCCACTTTATTGTTACGAGCTATAAGTATTTGATAGCTCACCCTCTTCGGGTGTAGGGTGTCTCGTAGTTGGTCTGATACGACTCCAATCTCTTCCTTTTATTTATATTTATTAATTTTGTCGTCACATTTTTGCCTTTTGAAGATTCGACACCTCTCAGCACGGTGTTGCTGCGTTGGATCTGCGCCCAACTGCATGCGTACGAATTTACGAAGTATCTGAAGGAGGTCTCCGATGTGTTCACCAATGGAAAAGTGCTTTGTGCACTGATCAACCGGTGCGTCTTTCAGTTATATTAAATTTGTTTCTGTATACTAAAGTCTGCCATTCCCTGACATGCTCAGCTACCGCCCCGATCTAGTCGACTTCAACGCCATCAAAGACTTGAGTCCAATCGAATGCAACGAGCTGGCATTCAAGCTACTGGACAAAGAACTGCAGATACCTCGTGTTATATCCGGCAAGGAGTCGTTGCAGCTGAACACCGTCGAATCGAAGGTGTGGCTCAATTATCTGGAGCAAATCTGTGAAGTGTTCCGCGGCGAAATTCCGCATGTCAAGCATCCGAAAATGGACTTCCCCGAATTGCGCGAAAAGTACCGCATCAACAGTTCACGTGCGCAGCCGGACTTCTCCAAGTTGCTGCAACTCTCCACCAAACAGAAGTTGAAGTCCCCCATGCAGGATATGGTGGACGTGCCGCAGATGGTGGTGCAAAGGCGCTCAGTGCTGGACGAGGACAAACTGAAGCGACAGCGCAAGCATGAAGCTGTCGGCGGGGTTACGGCGGCACCTGCGGCCACCGGTGGCACCGGGCATCAAGGTTTCAGTGCGTAGTTGTAGGCTGCCATTTGTTTGCTTAGCGATTCTAATTGCGTTCTCTTGCAGCGCCTCAAACGGACACGCCACGACGGGCCAAGAAGAGACGAAGCGCCGAGAAGACCACCAACATTGTGAGTAGAGTTTTTCGCGTTATAGGGTCCGCCATTTGTCATCTCTGTCACAGACATTGAAAAGTGATCAATCTGCGAGTTTATCGTGGAAGCTTTATATATTTCTCTGCGAATTTGGAATATTCAAAAAGTTTTTTTTTTTTATTAATTTAATTAGAAAAATTTTTTTTCTATTAAGTTTGAATTTTGCTGAACTTTTTTTTATGCATTTAGAATGCTTTTGAAATATTTTTTTATGCATTTAGAATGCTTTTGAAACATTCTTTTTATTAATTTGGGGTATTTAGGATTAAAAAAAAATTTTTTTTTATATATATTCGGATTATTTTTAATTTCTTTTAAATATTTTTCTTTCTGAGAATGTGGAATGTTTTGGAAACATTTTTTATTATTATACAAAGTGCTTTTTTATTTATTTTTTTCTTTTTGTTTTAATTTTTTTTAATTTTTATGAATTTTGAGTTTTTTTTGGGGAATAATTTTCTTAAAAGCGCTTTTTTATTTCTTGTTAATTTATTTTAATATACCTGAAATTTGTATTATATTTTATTTATTTTTTTTCTTTGTTCTATTTTATTTTTTTTTTTAATTTTTATGAATTTAGAATATTTTCTCATATATACATTTTTTTTTATTTTGGAATAGTTTTCTTAAAACCATTCTTTTTTTTATTTCTTATTAATTATTTTAATATGCTTGAAATTTTTATTAGATTTTATTTATTTTTTTCTTTGTTTTATTTTTTTTACTTTTTATGAATTTAGAATATTTTCTCATATATACATATTTATATATATATATATATATATATATATATATATATATATATACATATATATATATATATATATATATATATATATATATATATATATATATATATATATTTTTTTTTTTTTTATTTTGGAATAATTTTCTTAAAACAATTCTTTTTTTTATTTCTTATTAATTTATTTTAATATCTTGAAGTTTTTATTAGATTTTTGTTTTGGTATTTTTTATTTTATTCTTTTATTTTTAATATGGAATATAATTTTTTATCATAAAAAAATATTTTATAAAATTATATATATATGTATACTCGTATATAATTTTTTTTATTTTTCTCAAAATTTCTATATTTTTCATATATATTTTTTTTATGAATTTGAACATTTCTTTTAGTTTTTATTTATTTTTTTTATGAATTTGATATATTTTTCTTATCAATTTTAAATATTTACCAAAATATTTTTTTATTAAGAATTTCGATTAGTTTTGAAAATTTGCTTTAAATTTTGAATAATTTGATTTGAATTTGAAATAATATTTAATATAGTTTTTAAATACTTTTGTTTTTATAAATTTGGAATATTTTGAAAATACAATTTTTTTAAAAGTTAATTGCAAGAATTTTAGACAAATGAAACATTTTTTTTTGTATCCGGATTATTTTTGAGAGATGCAAACTGTTTTATATATTTTTTATCAATTGTTAAATACATTTTTTTTGGTAGTTATGTTTTTTTAATCGGTCAAAAAATTATTTTTTTTAGTTCGAATTAAAAAAATTTTTTTTTATTGGATCAAATAATTTTTTTTAAATTTATAATAATTTGTAAAATATTTTTTAGTTATGGAATTACAAAATTTTTGTTTATTGCTTGGACATTTTTTTTATCCATTTATATTAATTTGTAAAATATTTTTTGAGTATGGAATTACAAATTATTTTTTTTATTTGAAACCATTTTTTTATAAATTTGAATATTTTTTATTAATTTGAATGATTTTTAAAATATTTTTTTGAGTATGGAACTAAAAAAAATATTGTTATTGATTTACAATAATTTTTTATTTAGAATATTTTTTTATTAATTTATAATAATTTTTTTAGTATGGAATTACTTAAATTTTATAATAATAATGTCATAATTTGTAACATGTTTTTTTCAGTATGGAATTACAAAATTTTATTATTAATTTAGAACAATTTTTTATAAATTTCGAATATTTTTTATTAATAGTGAATTATTAATTTGAAAAATTTTAAAAATATATATTTTTTTTAGTTTGGAATTAAAAAATTTTAGCTTTATTGATTTAGAATAATTTTTTTTTATTTAGAATATTTTTTTTATTAATTTATAATAATTTTTTAGTATGGAATTACTTAAATTTTATAATAATAATGTCATAATTTGTAACATGTTTTTTTCAGTATGGAATTACAAAATTTTATTATTAATTTAGAACAATTTTTTATAAATTTAGAATATTTTTTATTAATAGTGAATTATTAATTTGAAAAATTTTAAAAATATATTTTTTTTAGTTTGGAATTAAAAAATTTTAGCTTTATTGATTTAGAATAATTTTTTTTTTATTTAGAATATTTTTTTATTAATTTATAATAATTTTTTAGTATGGAATTACTTAAATTTTATAATAATAATGTCATAATTTGTAACATATTTTTTTCAGTATGGAATTACAAAATTTTACTTTATTAATTTAGAACAATTTTTTATAAATTTAGAATATTTTTTATTAATTTTGAATTTGAAAAATTTTTAAAATATATTTTTTTTAGTTTGGAATTAAAAATTTTTAGCTCTATTGATTTAGAATAATTTTTTTTTATTTAGAATATTTTTTTATTAATTTATAATAATTTTTACAATTTTTTTTTTTAGCATGGAATTACTTAAATTTTTTTTTTTTATTTAGAATATTTTTTTTTATCTATTTATAAATAGATAATAGATAATATTTTAAATATTTTTTTTAATTTTAAATTAAGTTTTCTTATAATTTTTTTTACATTGAAAACTAATTTTTTTTTCTTTTTTATTTTGTTATGAAATTGAAATATTGGAATTTTTTGCTTCATTATTTTATTAAGAATTTGGAATGTATTTAAAATTATTGTTTTTATTTTTTTAATTTTTATGGAATTAATGTTTCGAGTTTTTGTATTTACGATTTTTATCAGTCTTGATTTGATGACATTTTTTTGTTCTTAGCTAAAATTAAATGAAAACGAAAATTGAAGTCCACTAAAGACGATCACTTTTCAAGACTCCTCATATATAAATTTATATATTTTATTCCATGCATTTGATTGTAATTTTTTCTTTAAAATATCGAAAAACAAAATAAAAATTGGTGCATAATTCTCATAAGGCTCATTTCATGCTAAACCATCACACACGCATTTTGAACAATGACTTCATATATGCATTCTATAAGGTATTTTTCATGTCATGCGTTCTAATCATACCGTTAATGTCCATCCAATTACCACTTACTAACCACAGATCTCTAGTCTAGCATTTTTAGCTTAGTTTGTTCAGTTGTCTAATGTCCTTGTTTGTAATTTATCAACATATCAACTCTCGTATCAAAAATCTGTGTCAATTCCCCACACCACCAACTGCCACAAAACACACTTGACCTCAAAACAACCCCCAACCGCCCCCCTCTCATCATCAATCTCAACAATCCACCACGTTTGATTGTATGTACAATGCCATTACCAGGAAGAGCGTCAAAAGCGTCTACAAGAAATCGAACAGAACCGCCAGGAGCGTCTGAGCAAGCGCCGCCAGCAGCGGCAACAGCAAACGCAGAACTTCTACAAAAGTTTGCACATGCTGCAAGCCAACAACCTGCTGCGTGAGGGCGACGACGACTCGTGCCCGTTTGAGGACTATTCGATATTTCTGTACCGGCAGCAGGCGCCGGTGTTTAACGATCGCGTTAAAGACCTGGAACGCAAACTATTGTATCCTGTAAGCGTTTGTTTCCTTTGTTTATGGCCAGCCAGCATGCGCGCTAAATTGTGCCTTTAAGCGTTCTCTCGACTGCTCTCTGTGTTCTGTTCATGTTTAACACATTTCGTATTATTCAAGCGCCTATAAATATGCTGTGACATTTCTAACCCGTTCGTGCGGCGGTCTACTAAAACTCACCAACAAAAAAGTTCACTTTGTGTTTACGATTAAGTTAAAAGAAAAAGAAAATAACCAAAAATGTAAAAGAAAACTAGTTGAAAAGTCTTTAACACTGTTTTTGTAACAATCGATGTTGTCCTTCTCTCCATGAGAAGCACCTAAAACCCTGCCACTAATTCTTGAGCGTGCTAAAATTTACGTATTCGCAGAGTTCAGGAAAGCACGCGTATGTGCCTTCTTATGGCATAATTCTGTACTAGCGCGGAGGAAGTGCTTTTATGGGCTCTTTTCTAAGTGCTTTTAGAGTGAGTTACGTGCTAAAGCAACGAGTATACCGTGAAAGCAACGAGTATACCGTGAAAGCAACGAGTATACCGTGAAAGCAACGAGTATACCGTAAAAGCAACGAGTATACCGTGAAAGCAACGAGTATACCGTGAAAGCAACGAGTATACCGTGAAAGCAACGAGTATACCGTAAAAGCAACGAGTATACCGTAAAAGCAACGAGTGTCCGTAAAAGCACGCACCACATGCGGCTGCACTATTTGAGTGACCATGCTGAAGGCATTTAGTGGACCATAAAATCACTAAAATCAAAGCCAACGAGTACATCATAGAAGCACGTTGTATGCTCTGCGTGCCCGTGCTGAAAGCAACGAGTGTAATGTAAGAGCACGCAACGCCTGTGGCTTTATTTTTAGCCAGAACTCTTCCACTGTGCTGAGAGTCGGTGATGCGTCCAAGCTGGGTGTGGAATATAGTAAGGACCGATGATGTGACTTGGACAACTTCAGTATACATCTTATGTTGTTCTTGCAACATCACTTGTTCTGTTTTAACATCGGCATCCTAGCAATAACACAAAACCCGCTCGGAGCTGAATACTTCTCCGCCCGATGGCCACGCACCATGAAAGAGTTCGTTCCACAGAAAATAAGCAATGCCTTCTGCATGTGGCTCGTTGGTCTTGGCACATCCATGCTTTCCCGAACTATGCCAACATGTTTAACCCCTCACAACTCTGTGACTATTTAATCCGCTAATCCGAAATTTTGTTTTGTTAAGTGTTCTTTTTTCTGTTTTGTTTTGTTTTGTTTAGTTTGTAATTTTGTAACATTCCAGAATTTTAATTTTTTACTAAATTATTAAAAACATTTTTTCTTCCACCACTCTTTGGAAACCGTATTATTTCCCCTCCCACAAAATGATAAACCCACAAAATGATAAAAACAAAAAATCCGACTCCTATTTCGCCCACGACGTTTCCGCCCACACCAGGACCGTGAACGTTGCGACATCCCATCCGCCGTGCCGCGCAACACCGATGAGCAATTCAGCGACCGCATCAAATCGATGGAGCAGCGCATCAGCTCGCGGAATACGTACGGTACCGACAAGAAGCCCAAAGACCTGATGCGCGCCATTGGCAAGATCGACAGCACCGATTGGAATGTGCGCGAAATCGAAAAGAAAATTGAGCAATCGAAGAAAACCGAAATACACGGGCCGAAGGGGCGCGAAAAGGTGCCCAAATGGAGCAAGGAGCAGTTTATGGCGCGACAGAATAAAATGTCGAAGCCCACTCGCCAGGACTCGGGTGAGGAGAAATTCAAAGAGATCGATCAAACGCTGAAGAATTTGGACAAGCAATTGAAGGAGGGCTCGGTGCTGGAGGTCGGCGAACGTGGTCGCAACAAAGTCGCTTCGATTGCTGGACAATTTGTTAAGAAAGACGATACCTCCGAAGAAAGAAATCCCCCCACTGTAGTGCCAAAATCTGTGAGTAAATTGCCAAAGTACAAATGCTTCCTTTTTGATTTTTGCGTTGATTTTAAGTTTTTGTGGTACCGCCTCCCGTACGCCCCTCACCTCCTCTTTGTGTTTGTATATTGTGCTGTTCAATTTGTGTATACTAAATGTGCGCTGCTTCCTTAAAATTAGATGTTGGTATGGGTATGGGAATGGGTAACTGGGGGTGTCTAGTATCCTGGAGTATTCAATGTATGATGAGCCACTCTGCCGCCGTCCCTGTGTGCATAAGTTTACAGTTTACGGAGTCTTAAACTGGCCCTCAATATCCCGCAAGCATTTTGGCATAAATATTGTTACGAGCCCACTCACACACACACGCACACATACGCACGTATGCATATACACACACACACATTGGTAAAATTTTGTATATACACACACACCACACCACTCTTTGCCATTGAAAGCACTCCAGCAGCATGCTTCATAAGCGTTGGTTCGCTGAGTATTGTAAACAGGCGTGTTCCGACTGAAAACTCCCGGGGAAACATGCATGAGATGGAATGGGACGAATTCCCCGGAAGCTTTTCTATCAGAAAAAGCCTGAATCTCGATCACTGTGTCTTAATCCTTTCACTAACTCTCCCTTGTATTCCTCCCAAACAGAACACCAAAGTGGCCTTGGCTTTCAAAAAACAAGCCGCTTCCGAGAAGTGCCACTTCTGTCGCCAGACCGTCTATCTCATGGAGAAGATCAACACCGAGGGTCTCATACTGCATCGCTCCTGTCTCAAATGTCATCACTGTCACACGAATCTGCGTTTGGGCGGTTACGCCTTCGATCGCGATGATCCGAATGGCCGTTTCTACTGCACTCAGCATTTTCGCCTGCCCGCCAAGGTGGTGCGTCCTGTGGCTCGTAAGCCAGGACAAAGAGTAAGCAACACTTTCCAGCTCCAAAGGCGTCTATTTGATCACCTCCTCCTTTATTACAGAAACCGACACAACAGCAACAGGCTGCCGCTGCAGCTGCGGCCACAACCCCAGTTATTGCCACCGATGGCACTGCCAACGATGACAAATTGCGCGGCCATGTGGACAGTGTTGCCCAACGTGACCTCCTCGATCGCGGTCAGACTCCCGAACGCATCGAATTCGAGAACACGGACGCCATGTCGGATGGCGAACCGTCCGAGGAGCATATTATCGATGAGCACGAGTGGTCGGGCCGCAATTTCCTACCCGAATCCAACAATGACTCCGAATCCGATCTCTCCAGTTCGGATGAGAGTGATACGGAGTCCGATTCGGATCTGTTCGAGGAGGCGAATGATTCGCCGCTGGGTGCTCAGACTCTACAACTCGCCACCGATTGGATAGGCAAGCAGAATTACACGGACACTGACGATTCAGATGATTTTTACGATTCTAGTGAGGGTATAGCGGGTAAGTAGCAACCACTTCCTGGCCATAATCAATCCTAGCCCAAATTCCGGGCCAAATGTGTTAACTTTTTATATACTTAGAGCCAAAAAGAAAGTGTTGCGAAAATAAAAACTCAATTTTGATAATAAAAACTCAATTTGAAAGTGGTGAAAGTCGGTACTTGTTTTCCAAAGATTCTCCACCGCGGCTTGAGTTTGTGTCCTCAAATTAATTGAGGCTTTTTAAGAGCCCCTATGAAACTTTCTATGTGTCTGAGTCTTGGTCTCCCCGCCCATCGCGGACTATTATGCAAGTATCCACTGTTGCCCCTTTTTACTCGACAGACATCAGTAAACCCTAATTTCATTGGGTGGTGTCTGAGACCACAGTTTCTTGTAAGATATCCCACGATGTTACGAAGTTCCTCCTTAATCAGTTTTTTTTTAACTTTTGCGAAATAGTTCTCAATGTATTTACTCACTGGACTCTGACCTTTACAACTGTTCTAATAGAAAGCAGATATCGATTCCTCCCATTTCCGTAACACTTCGTTAGTAGGCACCTCAAAGATTCCGCAGAAGGGTCCGAATCCAATAAATATTTGTTGCCTCCTGTCAGCTCTTCCGTTACTTTCATACTACTCGTTTCCAGGGACACTTCCTACTACTAAGGTGATATATCTTTCCAGCTTAGAGTTGAAGCAAATTATCTCCCAATTTTTAATACTTTCCTTGATTGGAGAGGTTTGAGAACCGCTTGACTCGGATAATATATACTCTGGTATATGGAATAGCATAGACTTTAGCATGAAGGATTATCGAGAATTTCTATATAAGGAGAGTTTTTGTGCCTTTTTACATCTTTCCCAAGTTTTACCATCTTCTGGTTTTGAACATGGTTATACCATAGGTGAGAGTCCTGTTTAAAACCACAGCTAAGCGTCTTGTTCAAAACCATAGCTAAGAGTATTATTTAAAACCAAGCATATGAGTCCTGTTCAAAACAGAGGATAACCTTAAATCTAACAGAGATTTCGAGTCGAGGCGACATTTCGCTGGATTCATCTAGGCCCATTTATTAAGTAATCAAGATCCTGTAGATCCCTACTTTTATTATCTGATAGCATTTTTACAACCCTTCCTTTCAACGAGAATCTCTCCAATGCCTGTACGTACTCATAACGTTACAGGTGGGCAGGTACCTGAAATAATATCTATAGAGGGGATTCAGCTTCCTTATATTACCCAATATCGTTCTTTTTTTCTTGCTTTAAGCCATCCAGTCTACATCTAAGCCCCACTGGTCTATAGCTAAGCCATCAGTCTACATCTAATCCACCAGTCTGCATCTAAGCCACCAGTCTATATCTAAGCCATCAGTCTGTATCTAAGCCATCAGTCTACATCTAAGCCCCACTGGCCTATATCTAAGCCATCAGTCTGTATCTAAGCCATCAGTCTCCATCTAGTCCACCAGTCTACATCTCAGCCACCAGTCTATATCTAAGCCACCAGTCTACATCTAAGCCACCAGTCTACATCTAGTCCACCAAAAAAAAAAAAAAAAAAAAAAATTGTCCACCAGTCTGCATCTAAGCCTTCAGTCTACATCTAAGCCACTGGTCTATATCTAAGCCATCAGTCTATATCTAAGCCACCAGTCTACATCTAAGACACCAGTCTATATCTAAGCCACCAGTCTACATCTAGTCCACCAAAAAAAAAAAAAAAAAAAAAAATTTGTCCACCAGTCTGCATCTAAGCCTTCAGTCTACATCTAAGCCACTGGTCTATATCTAAGCCATCAGTCTATATCTAAGCCACCAGTCTACATCTAAGACACCAGTCTATATCTAAGCCACCAGTCTATATCTAAGCCATCAGTCTATATCTAAGCCATCAGTCTACATCTAGTCCACCAGTCTACATCTAAGCCACCAGTCTATATCTAAGCCACCAGTCTATATTAGAATAGCTGACAACAGGGCCAACAGTAATGTTAAATGATCAGTAGATCATCTTCAGATTTACATTCAATTGTTGACATAACGATTTCGACGGCAAAGAATACCTCCAGCTTTGGTTAAACGTTTTATCCTGGGCCAACCTGATGCAGTTAGCTTCATTCAAATGAAGACTTCCAAACTTCTTGTTCAGAATTGGTCAGAAACCTATTTTTATCAGTGCCTAATTTGTACTTGTTGCAATTTCAGATGATGGCAAGGACGACACCGAGGGTGAGGAATTCAAAAAGGCTCGTGAAATGCGTCGTGAGGAAGTGCGTCTGCTCCCACTGCCCGCCAATTTGCCAACTGACACCGAAACCGAGGTAAGTTGCCTGCATTTTCCCTCTCATCTGATCGGACTAATTTTTATATATTTTTATTTTTAATATTTTAAATTTCTCCCATCGAACACGACAAAAAAAACATAAATATCAATCAATGAAATCACTAAATCACTCTTAATTCTGTTTTACATATTTCCATGGTGTTGGTTTCATTAATAATTTTAATTTTAAAAAAAATATTTTGTATATTTTCACTGAATCAAGTCCAAGCTCGATAGCGAAAATAAAGAAAACATCGAAACAGTGCCAATAAGTGAGGCAAACACCTCCAATTCGAATTTGAGTCTCAAGCCAGAAACGGACAAAACCTCGGAGCAATCGTTTGCTTCAGATAAATCCTACAAATCCGCAGAGTCTTCGATCGGGGGCGCGATTGCGCCCACACCACCGCCCACCAAAGCCGATATCGAAAAAATGGAACAGAACTCGGAACGTAAGTTCAGCGCTGAAATAGACGCGATTAGCGAGAAATTGTACCGCATGAACAGCATAGTGAAAATGAACAAGGATCTGGAGAGCCTGGCAAAGGAGAACTTAGTGAAGAGCGATATTCTGAAGAAGCTAACACTCAAAGAGAAGTGGCTGGCCGACAACAATGTGGGCAACACAGCCGTCGTAGCGCCGATATCGAGATTTGGTGAGAAACTGGACAAGACTCTGCAGAAAGAAGGAGTTCAGAGACCAACCGAATGCACTGAGGACAGTAGATTAGCATCTAAAGAGAGTGGTGAGTCAACGAATGTGTTGGATGCGACCAAGCAAACTATCTACGACGAGTTAATGCCAAGGCATCCCGACTTTGGGGATAATTCGACACATCTGCATCCCAGCGGCAATGCCGACTTGAAAAAGTCTTCCAAATTGAGTTCCAACGTCAGCCCCATTCTGGCTGCAAAACAGAACGCCAGCGCCAATACTAATGCCAGTCGTTCGAACAGCTTCAAAAGCAACGCCTCAACCAGTCCCCGGATGGTCGCTAAGAGTAGCAACACCAACCTCAGTCGATCGAACAGTCAAAAGAAGTCGCCGAAGACCAACCCAAAAAATGCCATTGAACAAGATAATAAAATGCAAATAGAGAATATATTGGATATAGTGAAGAAAATGGATATATCCCCGCCAGGGGAAGCAGAAGACGCATCGACCATCATAACCGATAAGGACATTGGACGCGTTCTGTACGACGTAGAGAGCAAATTTTCACCCAAACCAAACAAGCGTTTGGCCGACAAACTCAAGGAAATCGAAACTAAAAACTTTGCCGGCACAATGGACACCATCAAATCACAAATGGTCATGCCAACAGTGAGTGCTCAAGCGTCCGCTTCAGTCGACCTGTCGAAGTACTTCCCCAATCTGAAGGAGGAGAAGTCCGCCTCTGCGGCAACCAATAAAAACCAGAAAAATCTCAAAGACGTTGACTTGGCGAAATATTTCCCCACTAGTCCAGTAGCGCAGAAGCGCAGTGTGGTTACCGTGGCGGACACACTAAAGAAATCCCAAACGGAAAAGTCTGTTAGCGCGTTGGCATCAACAGCTCCGCATGCGAAAGTGGTAGCAGGTAAGGGCGCCGCCACCAAAGCAGCTCCACCGCGTCAGAACTCGTTGGGTAGTGCCGCGTTCAGTCTGCGTGAGCACCAACTCGATGGAGCCGTGGACCTCACCAGAAAGAAGGCTCCAGTCGCTGTGGTCACCACCACTGCCACGGCCACCACAACGAAAAAAGGTAATGTGAAAATCGTAAAGAAAATTGTTCCAAAAGGAACGAAAGCCAAAAAGGCTGCCGCAGCTGTGGTTACTGCGGATGAAACCAAAAAATCCATAGTGTCCCGTGATGAAGCCGACCAAATCTTCGATGAAATACTACAATCGGGCGATCAGGAGGTGCGCTCTCCAAGCTGGGAATATCAAAATCTCTTTAATGAAGAAAAGTCGCCCAGCGACGATATTTCTGATAAAATTGAACGCATACTTGAAGAGACCGGCTACGAAATGGCCAAAGAACCAAACAATAACAAAAGAAAACTCCTGAAAGCCAAGTCTCTGGGCGAGGGTGAATTCAAGCAGAGTGCAAATAAGTTGACTGCGACCAACGATGAGACCACAGTAAAGGAAGACGACGATCTGCCGACTGGTGTCCAGAATATTCTCAAACGCTTCGAGTCCATGAGTTCGGTTAAATCAGATGAACAGACTTTCAAGTTGCGACGCATGGAGTCGACGACGAGCAATCTGAATAAATCGCGAGAGTCGATTGTTTCCCGTGAATCCGATTCCCTGAGTGATTTGGAAAAGACCATGGAATATCTGAAGTCCGAATGGCGCAGCGAAGCTACCAATTTTCTGAAAAAGAAGCGGGATAACTTCTATGCCGAAAAGCGTTCGGCCGCTGCAGAAGAGACTGCCACCAAAGCGGCACAGCAAAAGAAGTCTAGACAGGAAGAACTGCCAGTGCAATACCGTCAATCGAAACTGGCGAAGTTCTTTGGTATAAAACCCAAATCACCGGAGAAGCGAAAGTCCCCTATTACTAATAAATCACCTGAAAAGAAAACTATTTCACGGAAATCCAATTCTCCAGCGAATAACAAAAGGACAAAAACCCCATCGCCCAGTGCAGAGAAGAAATCGCAGAGCTCATTGGAAGAATTGGCAAAGATTAATGGCGCGAAACCAGCTGAGAAGAAAAATGTCACATCATCGAACCCAACTCCGAACGAAGTCAGCTCTAAAAACACTGTTCTCAAGCCTGAACCACCACGGACTGAGCGACTACCTGGAAAGATTTTAATGCAACCCACGAATAAAGATAATTTAATAGTTCCTGGAAATGATGCTCCAGACGGAGCGAATAAAGTAATCAATGCTAAAGCAGAGACTGAATCTAAGGAGAATCCAAACTCCACATTATCCAGACAAAATTCTTCAGACAATACTGCACCGAAACATAGCCCAGACTCAGATTTGTTTAGGCAAAATTCGAACAAAGAGAGTCCAATCTCCGCTTTGCCTAGACTAAATTCCTACAAGGTTGCACCCAAGCCTGAGCCGAAAGAGATCCCAATTTCCGCATTATCCAGACGGAATTCTTCAGACAACACTGCTCCGGAGCAGAACTCAGACTCAGCTGTGTCCAGGCAAAATTCGGCCACAGCTACAGCTACGACCGAGCCTAAAGAGAACCCAACCTCTGCTTACTCTAGACTAAATTCCTACAACATTGCACTCAAGTCCAGACGGAATTCTTCAGAAAACACTGCACCGGAACAGAACCTAGACTCAGCTTTATCAAAGCAAAATCCGAAAAACGGTACAGCTAAGGCCGAGCTTAAAGAGAGCCCACTCTCGGATTTGTCCAGGCAGAATACAGATAGCGTTGCAGCTAAAACTGAGCCTAAAGAGAGCTCAATCTCCGCTTTGTCCAGACTAAATTCAGACAACGCTGCGACGAAACAGAACCAGGACTCTGCTTTGTCAAGACAAAATTCTTACAACTTTGCAGCCAAGACTGAGGTTAAAGAGAACCCAACCTCCGCTTACTCTAGACTAAATTCCTACAACGTTGCACTCAAGTCTGAGCTTAAAGAGAGTCAAAACTCTACATTATCCCGTCAAACAGACAATGCTGCACCGAAGCAGATCATAGACACAGCTTTGTCAAAGCAACATTCGAACAATGGAATAACTAAGATCGAACCTACAGAGAACTCAATCTCGGATTTGTCCAGGAGAAATGCAGATAACGCTGCAGCTAAAACTGAGCCTAAAGCGACCCCAATCTCCGATTTGTCCAGGCAAACTGCATTCAATGTTGCAACTAAAGTTCAGGATATCCCAATTTCTGCTGTGTCCAGGCAAAATTTAAACAATGCTGCGCCAATACAGACTCCAGACTCTGCATTGTCCCAGCCAAACATCAATAACGATGGAAAAAATACTACGCAGAAAGAGAGTCCGATCTCTTCTGTGACTCCAGCAAATGTCACCAACTCAACAACAGATACTCCGCTTAAACAGAGCCTAACAGCAGATATCGTGCCTAAAGAGAGTTCAATCTCTGATTTGTCCAGAGGACATTTGACCAATCCTACAGTAGAGAGTACGCCTAAGGAAAGCACATTTCCTTGTGTATCCGGACCAAATTCCGACAGCTCCGAGACACGGAAACAAGCGGAGGAAGTGACTACTCCAGTGGAGAAAAGACGACCGCTTGTTGAAGACATTAAGAACTTACCAAAGACGGGTTGTGATAAATCCCTAAGTAATTCTCGACGAGGTTCTCAATCCAGTCTACTGTCGCGAAGGTTGTCGAATAGTTCCCTAACAGAGAAGTTGGAAAGCGCCGTGGTTGAATTCGCTGCGATCTCCACGAACTACGCATCTCCATGCAATGTAGAAGAAGCATTCAAAAGTATTGTGGATGACCTGGATAGGAAGAGTGCAGAAACAAAGATGTCGTCAGAGCCCGCGGAAGATGATTATGATTCATTGCGCACCTCTATAAGTAAGAGTCCCAGTGTTGCACTAAATACCGTGCAGTTACGGGGCTCATCTGAAGATGAGAGTATTGAGAACCTATTTAGTCAGTTTTCCGATGACATGTTGGTGAATGTAGAATTTGATTCCAATGATGAACTGGTCGGCATAACACCTCGAGTGTCTTTGTTACAAAATGGCGACTCGGTGAAGGAGATGGAGTCGCCAGATAGGGAACCTTTCGAGAAGCTGCCTTCTGACCGAGACTCTTTCGAGAGACTGCCAATTGATCAGCAAACTCTCCAGAACCAGTTATCTGATCGGCAACATTTGGAGAAGCAGTCATTTGATCGACAACCTTTGGAGAAACTGTCATATGATAGAGATCCCATAGACAGAAAACTTATCGCCGGAAACCCTTCTGACAGAAAACCTAATGAGAAACTGTCATCTGGTCAGGAACCTTTCGAGAAACTGACATCTGGTCAGGAACCTTTCGAGAAACTATCATATGATCGGGGACCCATAGACAAGAAACCTGTCCCCGACAACCCGTCTGACAGAAAACCCATTGAGAAACTGTCATCTGATCGGGAACCCTTCAAGAAACTGTCATCTGGACAGGAACCTTTCGAGAGACCATCATCTGGTCAGGAACCTTTCGAGAAACTATCATATGATCGGGAACCCGTAAACAAGAAACCTGTCCCCGACAACCTGTCTGACAGAAAACCTATTGAGAAACCGTCATCCTATCGGGAACCTTTCGAGAAACTGACATCTGGTCAGGAATCTTTACAGAAAGTGTCATATGATCGGGAACCCATAGACAAGAAACCTGTCCCCGACAACTCCTATCGGGAACCTTTCGAGAATCTGCCGTCTGACAGGAAACCTTTCCAGAAGCTATCATCTAATCGGGAACCTTTCGAGAAACAGTCATCTTATCGGGAGCATTTCGAGAATGTGCCGTCGGACAAGAAACCCATAGAGAAACTGTCACCTGACAAAGGACCTATGAAGGTACTAGAGTCATCAAAAACACACACAACTGTACTGAAAGAAGAAATGATTCCACCTCCACTGGTACCAAATGTTTCCTCATTGAATGAAGAACATAATAAAGAATTAATGGAAGATGTCCATGAAAGATACGCAGAGGTACAGTTTCCATTACGTCCCCAACGTAGACAAAAAAGCACTTCGTCTTCCAGCGAAGCATCTGCTCCAGTGGCTCCTCAGCGTATGAAGAGCAAATTGGCAAAATTGTGTCCAACAACAATGCCCCCCTCAGTGCAAGACACCTTGTACGAAGTTTATGCTAAGCCAACAGACGAGTTGCCCAACGGCAAAACCCCGCCTCTGAAGTTCCCACATTCATTTGATGAGGACGAGGTGGTTGCAGCTGCAGCCGATCAAGGTGTGAAAAATTCCGACTCACGAAATAGTTACGCAGGTGAAAGAGAGTATAGCTACGGAAAACCAGAGGAAATTGCTGCAGCCTCTCCAGAGTTACTGCGGAAACTCTCGCAGTCTTCAAACAAAGTCAAAAGTAGTGCTGAGTCCTCTCCTACGGCTGAAAGGCACGCAACTAATGGATCTAGGCCAGAAAGCACTGTTAACGTGTCGCCTGCTTCAAAACGGCAACACTCCATGACTAGTTTGAGATCCAGCGATACTGGCTCTTCTGTAGACTCTAGAAGAGGAAGTTGCAACCTCAAGAATAAAGTCGAAGACGCCAAAACCTTTGATAATACTATCATTGTGGTCGACTCCAGAGATGTTGGGAAGTCCTTAATAGCTTCCACAGACCGGTCAAGTGAAGGTAATAAGAATGTTCTGCCCAAGATAATAACACCCCCGAAGGTACCTAGTAAAGAACACTCTTTAGAGTGGGATATGGAAAAATTGCCTATGAGCCCAATGCCACGACGGAAATCTGGGCAAGCTCAAAAAAGCATTCTTCAGGAAATGCGACGAGAAGTGTCCCCCACCGCCTCTATGAAGCTGTTAAACGACTTTCTTAGTGAGAGTAATCCGACGACCTGTCAAAATCGAATTATCGAAGAATGTGAAATGAAACGTCGCCAGGATTTAATCAAACGTGATAGAGCATACGAAGAAATGCAAGTGAGTGCTCGAAATTCCGATCAGGATAGTAATGTTTCGAAGAAAAGTACACCCCTCGCAAGTCCGCCAGCGGAGAGATCTTATCCGAGTGCCAGGAACTCCGATCAAGATACTCATAGTAACGCTTCAAAGAAAATTACACCACTCGTAACACCGCAAAATCAATCACCACGCGATTCAAGAACAGCCACTGAGGAAATATCGAATCTAGACACTGATAGAAGTGGCACGCCTCCCATGTATAAGAAATTGGTAATACCTTCGGATCCCAAACCACCAACCCCATCAAGTTCCCGCCGTAGCTCGTTTGCTTTAATCGAATTAATGGCCAACAATGGACCTAAAGTAGCGCCCATGCCAAAGAAGCTGGAGCTGCCGAAAATTGTACCCAAATATGTCCCCGACCCAAACGAACTTCCCAAGGACGAAATCTTCAACAACAGACCAGCATGGCCAAATCCGATGCAAGACTTGGAACCAAACTTCGATTCGCTGGAAAGTGATGAGGAGCCGAGTGTTCTGCGGTCTAGCACAAAATCAAAGTCGCGTTCACCCACGCCAGAGATATTCAAAAATCGTCAATGGCCCGACGGCAAAACCGATTTCCGCAAACAGAAGCAACCAGTGTACTTGGATCCCGACAATCTGACACAAGACAGCCGCAGACCGACTGCAAATGCGGGAACTAAAAGCAATGTGTCAACAGCATCCATGATGGATTCCAGAAAGACCTCCCCGTACAGTTCCATGCATAACTCCACGCATTCGCTGCTGGCAGGTCCGCGTTCATCACACTCCAGCGTCGACACCGAAGCCAATTCCCACATGGGTTCGCTAATGAGCGAACATATTCCACAACGACCAGTACGTATTTCAAAGGCCACCGCGCCTGTAGATGCCGGCACCCGCATGCTGCTCGACAGAAGCAAGCGTCTGCACAACCGCAAACTGGATTTCATGAACGAGCGGGTGGCCGAGCGCAACCCCTACATGAGGAACGTCATCAGCGAGGAGCAGCTGGAACGCGAGGCTCTCGAAGCCGCCGAAGAGGAGATGGAAAGTTACCGACCACAAAACTACACCACTCCCACAGCACGGTTTCCAGTGTCGCGCTCCGCGGGCCTCAGTACAGCAGCAAAGCAGTATGACTACAGCCACCCCACATCTCTGTACGGCGACTATGCCCTCAGCAGCAGCAGCAGACCAACAACAGGACTGAATTATCACCTGCCTTCGCCAACCACCAGCTCATACGGATCCTCGATTGGACGTGGTTCGCTGTTCACCGACTACTTCAGGCGGAGCAGCCCGCCTCACCGTCGGGACCGAGAACTCTCCAAAGAGTCGTGCGTTATATGCTAGAATGACTATTATTGCTATATATAATTACTAAAATTTTCTTTGTACTTCTATAAAATACAATATCTATCGCAACCACCGCTCCCACCAATGTGTCTTCCGCAACACAGACGTCGCCTCAACTACTTCCTCTACTGAGAGAGCGACTGAATGTCAAGATATCCAACTCAGATATGATTGAAGAAGACACAACTACACGCACAACACATACGCACACTTACATACTCTCTAGAGTGAATTCGAAAACACCACCGCTCTCTATCTCTCTCTCCATATATCTATCTCTCTCACACTTGACTCGTTTATGCACTCGTACAATTATAAATGAAACCATGCCACCATGCGACACTGCTACACCAAATGAACCAAACACACAACCATCTACAACATATCCACACGTCTGTCCAACTGCCTGAACGTACCAACAACAACCACAACCACAACAACACCACCACCACCACTACCACGCCCGTCCGCCCAACCGCCCGCCCTCCTGCCCAACTACCGCTAGTAGCCTGTCTGCTCTCGATGTGCCTAAAACATTATTAACTCTCTCTCAAGCAACGATTTAGCACACGCTCGCTCCGCCGCTCCCCCGAGCCTCGGACCGGGGGAGCAGCGGGAGTCAAAATTCTAGCACACCAAACTGAGAGAGCCAATTAATAACCAAGTAACGACTGGGTACGATCTGTGAAGGTAAAATAAACGAGTTTCGAACCGTGCTACTAAAACGCATTCGCAAAGCTCCACATCCAAACCATCAAAAAAGCGTGTATTAAATGCTAAAACCGTTTATGTTGAAGGTATTAACCACATGAAATGAGCCAAGCTGAAAGAGAAAAAGCAAACAAGAGATTAACACGTGTGCCTTTCGTTCTGTTCAAAATAACCCGCCAGAGATGTTTTCTTTTTGTTCTGTTTGACTTGTCCCTCTTTTGCAAAGTTTTTCGTTTTATTTTCTTCCTTTCTTTCTTTCGCTAATCCTTCTAATGAAATTGTGTTGTGCCTTTTTGGATCGTACCTCAAAGGATGTTGTTGTATGGACATGAACTTGTAACCAAGAATTCTGCATGATGTTTGTACGCTTACAATTTGGTTGCTTTATTATAATTTTTTTATCACTTACTTTCGTATTTCTGCGCCTTTGTTGTGTGTGTGTTTTTTTTCTATTAACTAATTAATGAATTATTGTGCTATGACCGCATTCTTAATTTTGGTACTCATCTCCTTCCTGGCAGTGAGATAAATAATGTCAAACAACTTTGTTAATATTTTTACAGGTACAAAGCGAGTCAGAGTCCACGTCGCCCGACGAAGTTGAGCTCAATTCTGCTACCGAGATATCCACCGATTCGGAGTTCGATCACGACGAGATCATACGCGAGACACCCAAAATCTTCATCGATGATACACATCTAAGGAAGCAACCCACGAAAGTTCAAGTAAAGTCATCCTTTCTTAATACTTTTAATTATTCAATTGTCTGATAAACATTTCAACAACTTTTTAAGGAGTCATAAACACAGTCAGATGAGGAGTTGTGATGAGCTGAGGAGTTTTGATGTTGATGAAGTAGCTCCAGAAAGTTTGTGTTTAGAGAATTTCTGTTGGGCCACCACGGAACACAACTTCTTTTTGACTTTCAAGTCAATCTCTATAGGAAACAATGCATAAGATGCTCTTAAGGCCGAAACTACACTAACTAACTGGGTTGCTATCAGAAGAGCTGTGATCACGACCAGAGGAAAAGAGTCCATTTGGTCAAGAATTGTTCTTATGACGAAGATACTGAAAATATGATACTTGAGATCATTTATTATGTTTGGAACTAGTTTCCCTGATGTCCTTAGAAATCTGCCTTTTAAAATTCTGTCTGGAGAGCAATTGCTTCACACAAAGAACTTACGGCTAGAACCTTATTCTTTTGTGAACTAGAATTTCATCGCTTCCCACTTAAATATTAATGTTGATTCTTGAAAGCAAGTGCACAAATCATTGTCTTAGACGGATCATATGGCTCAGCATTATCATGAAAGTTGAAGGAGAATACTTCTCATACGGAAATGAGTATACGAGGTCTGTTCAAAACGTATCGCGAATTTTGAATTTTCGCGAGCTACGGATGTTCGATTTTCGATATTTTTGTGGCGTTATGTTGGTACTCATGACCCTCACTTAAGTTGACAATCTCGGCCATTTTGAATGTCCAGCCAGTTTTTGACAGCTATTGGCCGTGGACGTGTTAGCTTGTCTTAGATTTTTGTCTATCTCCTCAATCGTGGCATAACGTCGTCCTTTCATGGACCTTTTCAGTTTCGGGAAGAAGAAAAAGTCACAGGGGGCCAGGTTTGGGGAATGCTTTTTGAACAGACCTTGTATACTAATCTGAATTTATGGTGCGTTGTTGCCTACTTGACCTCTTTTGGAGAAGAAACTGTCGAATCAATTTCTTTGTAATCTCTTCACGCAGTACTTTTGTGGGCTTGTCCCCTTTTTTATAGACCCACCTACGTGATTGGGATTTTTCAAATGGTTCATAGGAGTGTATTCATGATTATTCATCAATGTTTTCATGAAACGCATCTTCCGAATTTCCTTTTCAACACAAGTCCCTGTTTTTTTTTTTTTTGGAGCTGAAGTTTTTGAGGTTTAATTACTTTAGTATCGGTGTGAATTCAAATCGGAAGATAGCATAAAGATGCTTGTACTCTTTCTGAGTCTATTTATCGCCCAAATTGTTGGTAATATTCGACCGATTAGCCGTTGTTCTACGTACGCTTTTCTTTAGTCGTATTCTGCTCTCCAGCATGTTCGCGACTAAACCAGAATGTTTTCCATAAGTTCAGCAACTAAACCGCGCCGATTTTGCTTTCTACTACACTAGGTAACCACTTTCCACTTATGGCATATAACATCAGGAAGAGTGAGATAGTAACAAAACGGCTTAAACATAGACATTAAAAGACGTACCAATCAATGCTCGCCTTGGAAGGGCACCACGAACGCGTCCGAATTCCGTTGTGACACATTTTTTCAGTGTCCAATAGTCGGTCTTTAACCATGCCATTTCCACGAATTCGGCCAATATTAAATTTGGGGAAATTTAACGCTCTGAAAGGTTCGCAGGTGTTCATTAAGAACCACCTTCTATAATCCCTTTCCACTGGCGTTCCTGCCAACCACTCTCCAGGGTGTTCTTACCAACCACTTTGAAAGATGACTTTATTGAGAAAGTTGAATCTTTAAGATTGATTTTCCTTAGGATTCCTCATCATCTCAAACTCGAATTACTCCTACTCAATTTTTAGACTGTTTATCGGACGCTCCTATTCCACTAAGTCACCTCTCTAATACTTCTTTCTTTGCATTTCCACAGATAAAATCTTCAGTAATCACATCCGCCATCGGACACAAGCATCCTCCTACCTCCGTTATTGCTCAAATGAAAACCGGCAGCTACTTGCACAAGTATCAGCCGCATCCGCCACCACCGCCGCAATTCAAACCTTTGGTTCAGGTGGATCCCGCTCTCTTAAGCACAAATCGCACCCCTCTGCAGAATCCACGTCCCGGTGACTATTTACTCAATAAAACCGCCAGTACCGAGGGTATCGCCTCGAAAAAGAGCCTCGAACTGAAGAAACGTTACTTACTCGGCGAACCGGCGAATGGCAATAAGATCCAAAAATCCGGCTCAACTTCGGTGCTCGACTCGAGAATACGCAGCTTCCAGTCAAACATTTCCGAGTGTCAGAAACTTTTGAACCCCAGCAGTGACATCAGTCCCAGCATGAAAACTTTCCTGGACCGCACCAAACTGGGTGAGAACGCGCATGGTGATCTAATGCGCTCGGCCACGAGCAACATTATAAACGACATCAAAGTGGAGATCACCATACAGAAGGCCTCTTCCACTGCCTCCACGGACAACGAGAAGGAGAACATTTTCGTGAATAGCAAGAATGAACTCAACAAAGGCATGGAGTACTCGGAGACGGTGAACACAACGCTCCTGAATTCGCTGAGCAGAAAGTCACCGCCCACGCCCACCAATAATGCAATAATTATTGAAACAATAGATCTGGTTACGCCAGAGAAACAAGCTCCCATAATCGATCTAACCAAAGTCGAAGTCCCTACGAAACTGGTGGCGGCAAATGTGACGCTCATCAACAAAGTGGAGCATGCGGCTATATCCTCGAATGGCAGCGATCATCTGCTAAGCGCCGATAGCAATAAAATTATTGATCTAACTTCTGATTCTCCGGTGAAAAGTGATACAACCATAATCGAGGACAACAAGCCGGACGTGTCGAGAGATGTCAGGGAGAGCATACCGGATATATTGGGGCATATAGGGAATGATTTGGTGCATATAGAGAAACAGTCGAAGGTAACTAGTCCCAGTGGTGAGGAAAATCTTCGATTGCTCAGTAATTCGGGCGATGAGGAGAAGCGAGATTCTCCGGAGAAACTGGAAGAACACTACGAAAATGACTCAGTGCAAATCCAGGTACCCAATATAGCTTGGAACACGCGCAAGCCGGAAACGATGTCATCGACCACAGAATCGACCTGCTCTTCGAACACATCCAGCATTGAAGACATACAACATTACATACTGGAGTCAACTACTAGTCCCGACACGCATACCACCAGCGGTCATCGAGTCCCTCGCGTAGAGATTCACGACACCTCTGGAACACTCATGCAAATAGACAGTTGCATGATCATCGATGGCAAGTATGTGGGCGACCCTGAAGACCTCAGATACATGCAGGGAGTAATTGTACCGCCAATGCCAGGGGTGAAGACTTCCGAGGTCGAAGATGACGCAGAGTTCGATGTTGAACCAGTCACTGCCACACCCGAACCCGTCGAACGCACAGTCATTGAGGCAGACGTGCAGCCACCACCGCTGCCAGAACAGGGACCGCCTCTGCCGGAGAAAGCACCGCCCAAGATGAAGCCGAGCAACTTCAAATTTGATAGTCGAAACGAAAACAAAATTGAAAGTCTCAAAAACCTGCCGCTCATAGTCGAGCAAACAGTGGAACACACAAAGGCTGTGAAGCCACTTACTCTGAACCTGAGTTGCCTTCAAAAATCGCCCAATACGCCGACAACTCCAACCCCGAAGGGTCAAACCCCCACTTCGCCGTTGTTTGACAGCGACAAAACACCCACTGCCGATTTAGTGTCGCGCGGTTCGGACTCAGAAACCGAGCCAACTGGCACCGGCACCGGCACCGGGCAGGTTCTGACCGAAACCGAATTGTCCGATTGGACTGCGGACGATTGTATATCAGAGAACTTCGTGGACATGGAGTTTGTGCTGAATTCGAACAAGGGCACCATCAAGCGCAACAAGAAGGGTAGAAAGAAGCTGAACTCTGTAAAACTGCCCAGCACCCGGGAGCTCATCGGCGAGATAGTGAAAACCGCGCCGGTAGCAGAATTCGAGGGTATTCTTAAGACGATCAACATCGACGACATCGAATTCATGGACACGGGTTCCGAGGGTTCGTGTGCCGAGGCTTATTCTGCCACGAATACGGCGCTGTTGCGCAACCGTGGCTACATGGAATTTATCGAAACTACGCCAAAACAAACACCAAAACAGACGCCGAGTCATAAAATTCCAGCTTCAGTGGGAGCTGCACAGAATGCGAACCTCCCCTCGGAGGCAAGCAATGTTGTGACTGCAAAACGCGACGAAAAGCTCGGCATAGATTACATTGAGCAGGGTGCTTACATACTGCAGAACGAAGACAGCGACCACGATCTCCTGAAGACCCCAGTCAACGAAGGTCCAACAATAGCCCCAGCAGCAGCTGCCAAGACGCAGACACAAACTCCTTCGACCGCTATGACACAATCCCTCACTGATTCAAGCACCTTAAACGACCTCGACGAGGACAGTCTTTGTGTGGTGACACCGAATTCACACACCCAACCATCTTCGTCAACTGCGACAAAGATTCTCACGGAAGAAAGCGATGCGCTCACCGTAGTCACCAGCCCTCTGGACTCCTCCTCGCCAAAAACCCAAGACTACTTGGGGGCTGATCTAGTTGCCGGTAAACACTCGGAAGCTGCCGGCGTTTCCTCGCCGAGTAGCTCCGACAAGAATCCCAAAACCTCACTCTCGACTTGTACAGCCACCAGTTCGTCCACAACCTCTAGCAAGGCTACGCCACCGCGATCGCCGCAGGATCACTCTCCAACTTCAGCATCTCTACCCGGATTCGGTAGCTCAACGGCGAACGGGCCACGTAAAGCATCGGACGAGTTGTCCTATGAAGAGTATGTGCGCGCCTTGCAACAAAAGATCACGCAAATCAGCACTGCACGCGAACAACGACGAAAGAGCTCCAAAGGTGAAGCACCTGGCGCGGCAATTTCAAACAATACACAAACTGTGATAGAACAAGCACCATCCAAGCTTCAGTTGAGCTCAGATGTGGCTTTCCGCCCCCCGGCGGACATGACACAAACCCATAAGGTACCTGAAATTCCCACACTCACGCGCAAGCTTGAGGAGATCACCAAAGAACGCACCAAGCAGAAGGATCTGATACACGACTTAGTCATGGACAAGCTCCAGTCGAAGAAGCAGCTGAATGCCGAGAAGCGTTTGCATCGCAGTCGTCAACGCACCATGCTCACGAGCGGCTACACCAGCGGTTCCAGTTTGAGTCCTACACCCAAGCTGGCTGCGGCCGCCACCACCACGGACACCAACTGCACAAATCAAGCGCACTACCATGTCTCCACGGCGGCAAAGACAGGGGACGGCCGGCGCAGCTCGCAGCGGTTGCAGTCAACGACCGCCATCGCCGCCAATTTTAAGGAGAATAATCCGCTGCAGAAATCGCCCACGTACATAGCTGCGTACGTATCGCCGACGCGCATCAACGCCTACAAGCAGCGACCGTTCAGCGAGCACATCGACGCCGAACAATTGGACGCATTCGAACGGTACAAGCTGAGCAAAACGCCATCCTTCTCCTATGCCTTGTCGTCGGCGGCCAAGGTGAACCTAAATGGCCAGACGCCTTTGAAGGAAGACAAGCCAACGGCACCCCAATACAGCTTTGCAACTCCTATAGCTCCGCTGCGTCAAAATCGTGGGCGTATTGCAGTCGCCGCTGCCCCGCTTGCCACGAAGGAGGCCATCTCCCTCTCCACCGAGAATCTACGCATTGAGGCTCGCGCTCGCGCCCGCCTCCGGACCAATTCAGAGCTCGGTCTCAGTCCCGAGGAGAAGATGGAATTGCTGCGCAAGCGTTTGCATGTCGAGCACTCGAGCGTCAAAGCTAAAAGCGCCGCCGACACCACACCAGTGAAGTCACCGGGCTATACGAAATGTTCCAAGCAGCAGATGAGTGCGCGCGACCGCAAAATGAGTGCCTCCAAGAGTGTCAACGACTTGTTGTACTTCGCCAACCAGGCGGAACTCAACGCGGCCGACGAAAATTTCAACACGAAATCAAACGCGATCACAGCCGATTTTACCTCAGACCCAAATCTGCTGCTCTCCTCCAGTTGCGCACAAACAGACGTCAAGCCGCTCAAGACGAAATCGAGTCGTCGCCCAAAGGACCCCGAGCGTCGCAAGAGTCTAATACAATCACTGTCAAGCTTTTTCCACAAAGGTTCCTCCTCCTCTGTCGCTCAAAATACTAAGGATAAGAAAGATCAACATGGTGCCGCTGCGCCTAGTGCGGCTGGCTCTGCCCAGACAGAGCGCCCGGGTACTAGTGGCAGCAACACAACGACAGCCTCGGGTAGCGTCGACGGCGTGTTCAGCCGTTTCCGCATATCGCCCAAGTCAAAAGAGAAGTCAAAGGTAAGGCCAAAGTGCATCAATTTGAAATCTTCATTGTGATTGTGAACATTGTCTGGTGGTGGCCTCGATCCATGATTGTTGTACATATATATACTTAATGTTGGTGTAAAAGTCGTCCCAAATATTCGTAACTAATAATTAAGGCCAGCAATACAAGTCAGACAAGTGAGCGGAGTTTAATGGGCATTGGTAGTGTTGATAATCAGGGCACCTATGAGAACATTTTTGTCGAAGTCTGTGAGTAATTTAGTGAAAAGAGGACAGTTATCATGCTGCTTCCAAGTCACAACTCATCCGAACTATCAATTTGTATTTATAACGTTCCCTTTTGAGATTCCGTTTATTAATGCCAACTCATTCGAGTAAATTTTCCAAAAAATTGCGTCACAAGAGCCCACAGATAATATTTTAAAAGGGCTTTTATGAATCTTTACTAAATTGATATATTTATGTTTACCTTGAATACTCCATGCACTGAATCTGACTTGTATTGAGGCCAATTCTATGCTGCAGTGCTCTGTTAGTCTTGGAATAATTCTCTAGAGCATAAATTTAGATCTTTTTTATTATCAATTAACCGGCTTCGGGTGTTGGTCTATGTTTATAATGTGCCTTTCTCATACTTACAGTCGTGCTTCGATGTCAGGAATTTCGGTTTATGTGTAAGCCTAAATTTTTTATGTCCTCGGGTTATTTTCCCATATGCTTTTTGGATTTGCGCTTTAAGCACGCTTTAAACTACTCTTATTTATATTACTCTCTTATTTTCTCTCTCACTATCTCTCTCTGTCTCTGTATATATGTATGTTATACTGCTTTTTAGTCGTGTATTTATTTGGTTAATATTATTAGTGCTGAACATAGTCATGGTGGAATCATGATATATAATAACTCGAACAGTCTAGATTAGCCGCGAGAAATGACGCGATGTTATTTAAAAACCTTGAACTGAACACTCGTTTGACTTCTCAAGGCTAGTCGGTAATATAATACTGACACCCCTCATACGTTATTCGATCACGAGGGTCGTCTTCCAGCCCGTGACTTTAGTCTTCACCAAAAACTCGTACCTTGGGACTAAAATAGAGTGCTCCGAATCACTACAGTCGTGGGCGAAAAACTCGTTACATAAACAGCTGGTTTTGAAAAATGTAAAATTCTTAGGAAAATTTACTTTTAACGAGTAACGAGTTTTTCTTACGATGTCATAATTCGAAGTCGTCCACCTGCTCTAACTAAAGTGGAAGACAATCACAGTCATCGTATCCTTTCCGACCAACATAACAAACTGAACCGAAGTAAACAATGAATATTTATTTTATCATCTTGAATTGTGAAGCGAGCAATGGTAAAAGCCTCATTTTTAGTATGTCTGAGTTGATTCTTTGATCCTTTTTCGTTATGAGGAAATAATTAAACCGTCATGATACAATTGTGAATCGAATCATACATATGCACCCGTCCATATGTCAGAAGATATCTTCTTAAATCACCCACTACAATTGTGTGATAGGAATGAAAGAAGAGGATAAAACAAAATGAACCTCAATAAAGTAGACGAATAATCTGAGCCGATTTTGTTATAATGTGATAAATTGCCATATTTCGTTTTATTCATTGCCTTATTTCGTTTCATTCAAGTTCCCTGAGTCGAATCTAACGAATAACAAACCGTTCACTCTTTAGCATACTCTCACGTCAGACAAACTGCGTCTCTTTTTTTGTTTGGCTCTGCTGCTTCATGTCGATGTTTGCGTAGCCTTGATTTATGAAACGAAACATGGCAATGAAGGAAATGAAACAATGCGATGAATGAAACGAAAGAAGATAATCAATGAAACGAAACATGTCAATGAATGAAACGAAACATGGCAATGAATGAAACGAAAGAAGACAATGAATGAAACGAAACATGGCAATGAATGAAATGAAACAAGACGATGAATGAAGCAAAGCATGGCAATGAATGTAACGAAACATGGCAATAAATAAAACTAAACATGCCAATAAATGAAGCGAAACAAGGCAATGAATGAAGCAAAACATGGCAATGAATCAAGCGAAACAAGGCAATGAATGAAGCAAAACATGGCAATGAATGAAACGAAACGTGGTAATAAATGAAACGAAACAAGGCAATGAATGAAACAAGGCAATGAATGTAACAAGGCAATCAGACCGCACAGAAAATATAAATTTTTCGCCTCTTGGCTTTCTATACTTAATAGAAATTGCCTGCTTTTTGAAGTCTAAGCAAGAAGTTGTTACTATTGTTGTTGCTATACAGAAGTGTCGCTACACTTGAATTATTGTGTCTGCTCACTGTAGCGCTTCGCTTGGACAGCTTGCAGCAACCCAAACTTCATGACTTCCACAATACCAGGACGACGATGGCCCGTTAAAAAGCGCCATCCGACTTTATACTTTCAATCGATCACTATGAGCCTCCTTATTTTCTACCATTGACAGAGCACCAAATTAACCTCCTTTATTGTTCTACATCTGTATCTCTGACTACTAATTTCAACTGGCATAGATTCCACCATGACGTGTGAACTTTTCTTTCTCTCTTTAATTTTCACGGTAGTTAAAATATCGTAGACTAATTATTCACAGAAAAGAAAAGTTGTCGACATTTCAGGCTTTTATACGATTTGAGAGTCGAACGGACTCGAATTACTTTTCGTAACGATTCAAATTATTCACACAGCAATAGCAAATTTATTATTATCCTTACTCGTATGTACATAAGTAAGTCTATGTTGCATTAACGTCGGCATTGAGCGCCGGGTGCGGCTCAAGTTAAACCTCAGTTAAGCCCTAGCAATCTGTAAAGTACTCCTTACTAGCACGTTTCAGTTGTAAGATACTCGCATTGAAAATTCCTCATTCTCGCTCCTATGTTTCCATGTATTTATCTTAATCAGTTACTATCTTAATCATTGCTTACCATATTCGAAGTATTTTAAAAGTAAACCTTTCATTATGATTTTTTTTTATTTTTGTTTCCAATTCTTTTGACTTTTTACAGAAAAAATAATTATTATTTAATTTTTAAGTTTTGCAAAAAGAAATGTTTTTTAAGTTTAAACACACTCACTGTAAAATACGATTACTTTATATCCTACACTCAGGCAGTAGGGTGGGCATCTTCAGTGCTTTAGTGTGGTTTTTCACACAACTTGAAACGAGTGGGAAAATTCCGTGCAGAATCGCCTGTAATGTTGTTTCAGGGCCCTAGTGGAAACGATCGTGAGGGAAATTTTGAAAACTTCTGCATATTATATTCATTATAATCGTGTATTAAATATATATAGAGACATCCTGTATTGTGGAAGAACCTTTGGACAGTTTTTAGGTAATCCAATACGCGACCTGAATGTATCTTCTTTTGTGATTCAAGGACGCTGCACACCGTTCACAACTCACTTGGTGGCCTGATCCTTCGACCGTTTACTTCTAACCATCTATCACAGAATCAACTCGATGTTTCTTTATACCCGACTTTATATTGGAGCTACGATTAAACTCGATCACCCCAATAAAACCGGTTTCCAGCGATGAGGTTTCTAAAAGTCTAGAAGCGGAAGCCTGGATATCGTGTAACTCCAAAATTAGTTTTATACTAAGAATATTAGATCACGAGTTCCAAGAAACGGTTCTCCAGCATTTGAATCCGTTTGTAGGACTGCTTTCAATATGTGCTTAAATTTCTCAATTCATTCTTCCAGTCTTTCTTTTAACACCCATTAAACCGGATTATGTTCATTCTTCCCGTCTTTCTTTAACACCCATTAAACCGGATTATGTTCATTCTTCCAGTCTTCATTTTAGCAGCCATTAAACCGGATTATGTTCATTCTTCCCGTCTTTCTTTTAACACCCATTGAGCCGGGTTTTGTTCATTATTCCAGTCTTTCTTTAACAGTCGTTAAACCGGGTTTTGTTCATTGTTCCCGTCTTTCTTTAACAGTCGTTAAACCGGGTTTTGTTCATTGTTCAACACCCATTAAACCGGATTTCGGGCAACACCAAAAGGAGTTTTTCACGTTAAGAAGATTATATCAGGAATTCCATTGAACGGTTCTCAAGCATTTTAAGTCCATGAATCCGATTATAGCAATGCTCTCGAATATGAATCAATTGGCTCTTGAATTTGTTATTTCATTCTTCTCGTCCTTCTTTTAACACTCATTGAACCGGTTTTGATTCATTATTCCAGTCCCTCTTTAACACTCATTAAACCGGTTTTTGTTCATTCGTTCAGTTTTTTAACACCCATTAAACCGGATTTCGGAAAAACGACTCTCCAGCATTTTAAGTCCTTCAATCCGATTCTAGGAATACTTTTGAATATGATCAATTTGTTCTTGAATTTCTCTTTTCATTCTTCCCTTCTTTTAACACCCATTGAACCGGTCTTTGTTAATAGTTTTTTTCTACTCTCGGCCCGGACCCACCCACAATATTTATATTCGATTGTATAAAATGATCGCAGCTCTTTCATTTTGGGGGCTGTGCAAAAACTAAATAAGCTGTTGTAACCCCTTTATAGTGATTTATACAGCCACACTAAATTTGTCCGTCCGCCCACATGGTCACAGAGTTAACATAATCATTATACAGGAGCATTACGCTAAATGCATACAACACAAGAAGTGCCCATGTCTGCCGTATTGTGAGTGTAGGGTATGGGAGGTTCGGTAGAACCGAACATTGTTACTGCGTATAGTTTGTATAAATGTATTTATCTCTGATACTGTTAAAATGTTAAACAACGAATTCATTTGAGGCCTGTAACGAAACAACGAATTCGACACAAGAAGTCGGCAACTTTTTTTTATACTCGTATATTATGTACTTCATGCATATATGTATTATTTTTTATACATTCTTATATACATAATTGTTATTATTATAATTTTTATTCTCTTAATTTAACATTTGAATAAACTATTTTCATTTGAAAAATGATACGCTTTCGGTGTCTTGGATTGGATATTGTTGATGTTATTAACTGACTATTCCACGTATTCATAAATAAACTTCAATTCAGTATAGACCGATTTTTGGCCACGCCTTCAACTGAAGTGGGGATTCTAACAAAAATCCTTGTCTAATTGAATTTTATTTGTGGATACGCGATGTAATGTTTATTTATTTATTGTTATGTATTTTTTATTTTCCTACTTTGAAATGCTATGAATACGTAAAAGGGAGATGGTGTTTTGCGGGGCTTTGCGCCCCTTAGTCTCTAATCGCTTTTCAATTTAATTTCATTATCTTCAACTCCTTCACAATTTCTCACTGTTCTAAAAGCAGAAAATTTGTTAAGGGCCGTTTAAGAAGGCCTCCCTGGTCTGGTAGGTAAGCACGCTGGTCTTGTAGTCATGGAGTCACGGGTTCGAATCCCCTCGGACAACATATGATCCTCTCTAAAGCTTTCCTCTTGTATGTCGTGTGGTAGACATTAAGTTATCAATTTTCCAAATAGCTTACTGACATACTTTGTTATGGCTTGCAAAATCAATTCCTCCGTGCAAGTGAAGTCCTTCGTGCTAAAATGTATGCGGAGTCAGAAGGATGGGGAAGTGTGAGATATCGTTTCGAATCGCTTTTGAGGCCACGTCCTGATCAGTGCATTCGTCATGTCGTGCTTCCGTTGTATTCAGTTGTATGGACTGGTACTTAAAACACCTTTTTATGTGGGTGGGATACTGATAATTGCATTCCAAAGTAAACAGGACTTTATAAAAAGAAGAATAACAAAGAGTTTATGTGGCAAAAGCGATTTATTTTACTCGAAATACTTTCTTTCCCACCCAATACAGCGTTTTGCACGGTCAAAGAGCATGGTGACTGAGTGTTTTAGATCGTCGGACGGGATGTCCTTCAGAATGTCAGTACAAGCCTTTTAATGATTGGTATGTCCACAAAATACTTTCTTTTTATCGATATATGCATTTCTCGGAAAAGGTAATAGTCACACACGATGCCAATTCAGGGGATCACGGGGAGTGCTTGACAGTCAAAATGCGATTTTTAGTCAAGAAATCGGTCACAAGTGTCGTTCGACAATAAGGCCGAATATAGTGCAATAAACGCCAACTTCTTGCTGCGTGATATTCCGGCATTAAACGTTTGGGCCGATGGAACGAACCCCTTGGAATCGTAAAAGCAAATCAACATTGTCTCCACGTTTGACTTCTTGAAACAAGATTTTTGGAGTTTGGCTCACCTGGCGCTTTCCACTCAGAACTTTGGCGTCAGATTTCTAGATCATATTGAAGACATCACGTTTCATCACCGGGTACAATGATGTAAATTAAATTTTTGTCCTTTTTGGTGTCCTTGATGATGTTATTCGAATGTTGAATTCTGAGCATTTTTGGTCGTCAGTCAATTTGTGCCGAACTGTGCAATTTTTGGTCCTCAGTCAATTTGTGCCGAACAAACCGTGGAAACACTTTTCGGTAGCCCAAGTGTTCAGCCAAAATGGTATAAATTGATGTTTTTAAGATACTCAATTCCAATTCCATGAATTTAGTGATGATTTTGGCTGATCTTTGGTGAATTCGAGCATGATGGAATTTGTAGTAATCACGGATTTCACTTGGCCAACATGTAGCGCCTCATTTATGTACTCTCGACCGTTTTCAAACTGCGTATACCACTCATGAACTCTGCCACCACGGATTAAACAATCATTACCGTAAACCTGGTTCATCGCTTGGAACGTTTCAGTAACAGTTTTACCAAGTTTGAAACAAAACTTGATACTAGCTCTTTGTTAGATAGGATTCTAGTTGTACCGCTGGATTCTGCATCGTGACCTAATGACTATTAGGCTAACTGCCATTTTCTGTACCTCGTTGCGGAAGTTTCGTTGTTCTTCTGTACTATTAAATGAGCTGAGAGTAGGACATTTTATGCCTACTCTTTTTGACGATTTATTACATAGTGATGAGATTAAAATCTAGAATATTCACCCACATCAGGCAGAATAAACCCACTTTCATACCATACAAAATTGCATCACAATAGATCTTTCAGGTCGCAGTGTATAACACCCTTAAATATATCTACCATACAAAATTGAAGCTTTCGTGTATCAATACTTGAAGAGAAAATAAGGCTAAGTTTACACTTACAATCATCAGTCAAATTATTTCTCTTAGTTAACCGTGGTTTGATTAAGGACACTTTTTGTAATATGTACGGAAACTTGAACTGAGTTAGAGCTGTGCATAGTCACAATTAATACACTGGGTTTATTTTCTATCCCTATTCGAGAAGTTGTTTTCATGCTTAGAAAAAGGAAACTATTTAATCCACTGAATACAGTGTTGCAGTTTTTTACCTAATTTAACACCATTCCGGTTGTGCATTATCCCTAAAATTTCCTTAAACTTCCATATGTAAAATTGCCTTTATAAAGAGCGGTACGGCGTTCAGCAGTCGGAAGCAAAATCTTATGAATTCCGCATAGAAGGATGCTATATCATTTTCTGCATGCAAGCAGTATTTTGTGCTGATTCGGCATCTGCTTGTAACATATCGCCAAATACATACATATATATACTCGTACATATTTCCATTTACTTGTGGGGATACCTTTCATCTTCCCGACCCTGCTAGCGATACACTGAACTATATTTCAAAGGTAGTTATTTGTTATATGCAGGTACAAAGAGGACTACTTCAGCAAAAGCATTGCTTGTTGGAGTATGAGCATTCTTTTGATTAAAAAATTTAAGCAAATATTTATTTGCCTTTTCTTTATAAACGCACAATCCGAAATTTAACCACAAAAGGCAAACATCACCAAAACTCTTAGCTCCGATTTGGCTACTTGTCTACCCATGATGTAAGTTAAACGAACACATCTCAAAGCCGTCAAATCTGTACGAGATAAACCAAAAACTAAAATCTGAAAAGCCGCTGTTCCACAAGAGGCCACAATGTCTCAATCTCCCTGTTATTCTCTAAAATTAGTACTCAACCTCCCATTATATACCCAATAACGATTGCAATAGTTCCGTGAGACAAAAAGCTATTAAAAAGGTAGTAATTGCCTAACCATCCTTTGTAAATCCGCGATAAGACACGTTCTTTTCATAGTTCCAGAAACAGTTTTTCGTCAAGCGGTTCGACGCCACTTCAATCGCCTTCCCAACCAGAGTATACAGAGTAAAGAAACTTAAACGTCAAACGGTTGTACATGAATCCACTGAAAATCGTGTTGAATCCATTTAGAATCGTGTTGAATCCACCCAAAATCGTGGTGTGTCTGCTACGGACGCTGGCAGCGAAAAAGAGTTTCTTTTCTCTGTGTTCTCTGCTCCCAACCTTAGATCACCCACCAAGCCTTGTCTGTTTCTCTGTTTCAATCTTCCGAAGATTATTTGTTTTCTGTCTTGCAGTGTGACTAACTATTGAAATTTAAAGATATTGCCTCTTGATTGAAGGTGTAAACTCATCCTTAGTATTGTTAGCCCAGCACAAGGATATTAATATTCGATGCCTCATCAAATTATTTTGTGTGGGATTACCACAACAAAACTTGGCTTGGTCGCTATTTTTAACGAGTGTGATTTAACGACTACTTCGATTATACGACTTAGCGACAGGGATTGTGCTCCCTAGACCCATTTTTTATGGTTTGTGAATGGTGTAACAATTTGTTCACGTGAAAATATCAATTAAGACAACATTTGTTGCCAGTGCTGCCAAAGTCCTTTGGGACTTCCTTATTGATATTGGCAAATGAGTTACTCAAGTGGCGAATCGAACTTAGCTTATGTTAATTTATTAACATTAACCCTTCTGTTACCTTAGGGTCATTTAATGACCCAAATCGAATTAGAACCCTGATAACTTCAAGTGATATTATTTGAATATATTAGCTCTGTGTATGAATTTGGTTGTTTTTAAAGAAATTTATAAAATACAAGTTTCAGCGTCAAAGGTTATTGACATATGCCATTCGTATACATCTAGTATCAGAAGGGTTAAGTTAATTATTAAAAATGAAAAAGCAAACTCCAAAGATTTTTTTTTATTTTTTCATTAATTTTTTGTTTATTATTCTGTTGTTTCATTCAAATTTTTCATTGAACTATTTACACGAATATAGTAGCAAACATATTTTGATTTGCCTGCCTGCCTGCCTGCCTTAGATTGTGTTGAGAGAGATCTGCTGCGAATACATACATTGACGTCGGCCTTTCTGGGGTTTCCTATGCTGAACAGTTTACATACCAATTAAGAGTATGCCTAAATCGTATATAGTTTAGTAGAGCATTGCCCAGCTGGAGGCACTTTAAGCGTTTTGAGCTCTTTCCAATATAATTACAATAATCACATCTTACATGTACGAGTATGTATATATATGTGGCTGTGGGTGTGAGTCTTGTAATTGTGTTGTTGTTGAGCTCGCCTCATTGTTCCTTAAAATGGTGTGAGAGTGCAGCAGTTGCCTCCACAAAAGGCTCATGAATGTATTCACTGTGTGGGTCTCTGTTGTGTAGTGGGTGTAGGGTATTTTTTATATCAACGTTTTACCACTTCTAAAAGAGTATTCGATAACATTTCTTTATTTCCTGCTACTCCTCCTGCTGTGGACTTTTTATGCAAATATTCTGTAAACACACACATGCACACACACACACACAAACACAAACACAACCATGTTCATTTGCGTATTCCTACACGAAACACAATTCTATTGAAACAAAACAAAAAAAAAAAACATTTTCAAAATTATCTCCTTACAAAATTGATTAAATACAAAAACTAAATAATAAAACACGCCCCACAAATCGCAATAATCAGGATAAGGATGGATACAAGCTAGATGCAACTAGTGTCATAGTAAAAACACCAGCAACAACATCAACAACATCAATCACCGCATCATCAGCACACGGGCGCAGCAATTCGCAAGATTGCCTACCACGGTTACACAAAGCAACAACAAACAGCAACTACAGCCACAACTACAACTACAACCACAACTACAAACACAGTAAAAAGTCCGCAACACCAACACCGACAGCAGCGTTCTCGTCATCCAGTCCGCAGCTGTTTGTGAACAAATCGGGATACGCGACAACCGCCGATGAGCAAACACCGCCGCCCATACCGCCTTTGCCACTCAATTACCAGCGATCCGATGGTAATATTGACTTCTCGCCTCCTTGCATCCTCTTCCTTTGTTAATTTTCACATGTTTTTTGTTGTTGATCATTTCTTATGAGTAATTGCCTCCGGACGGAAAGTAATGCAAATAATTTGAATCGGAAACTTGAACAAAAATCATTGGAACTTAAAATTTGCATTGCTTACCGTGCCGAACGTAGAGTGTCGCGCTCTAAAACTTCTCTTACTATTGCGCAGATGAGAGCTACGCTACCGAGACGCGCGAGCAAAAGAAGCAACAGCGTGCAATATCGAAGGCTGTACGACAAGCTGAGCTCAAGCGACTAAGGATCGCTCAGGAGATTCAGCGCGAACAGGAAGAAATCGAGGTGCAATTGAAGGAACTGGAAGCGCGTGGAGTGCTCATTGAGAAGGCTCTGCGCGGCGAAGGACAAAACGTTGACAAGTAATCTTCGATAATCATTTTCTTCCCATTTAGGGCGTTTTCCTCAACCGTTTACTTTCCATTCCAGTCTGGATTCTACAAACACTTTTGGCAGCAATGATGAAAAATTACTTAAAGAACTTTTGGAAATATGGCGCAATATAACACAATTAAAGTAAATACATGGGCAATCATTTGACACCATGTTGCCAGGAACTTAATTTTTAATTTTTTTTGCAGAAAACGTGATGAGGAACTGGGTATTAGACAGCAGGAATTGCAATTGGAACACCGCCATGCACAACTGAAGGAGGAACTGAATTTGCGTTTGTCTAGCAACAGTGAGTAACTACGTAAAGTACGATTTCACAGGTCCCACCCCTTAACAAGATGACTCTGTGGCACCAGGGAGTGAACCCAGAAGTCACTCTGTGCTGACAGTCAAAATCAAGGGATTTGTTTGAGGAAAAGAGTTTTGATTTACCACCAGTACGCCGGGTTATATTGAATACAAAGTGAAAGGATCGTTGCCTCAGAATTCAGTTCATCCACTTTGGTTCTTTCTTACTCTATAATTGTGAGAATATTACAAAAGTCAGATGACGTATTAGGATGACGTATTAAGATGACGTATGAGGATGACTTCTGGTTATATTCTAACTGAATTATTTACAGTTCTATATACCCAGATTATTTTATTCAAGATTTGAAGCAGTCTTAATGGTTCTCTACAGGCCCCAAAATACCCTTTATGATACCACCAAGTATGATGTGCATCCAAAATCCCAAGCTTCGATCATGAAC
Organism: Clusia tigrina; assembly: GCA_920105625.2. Taxonomy (NCBI): domain Eukaryota; kingdom Metazoa; phylum Arthropoda; class Insecta; order Diptera; family Clusiidae; genus Clusia; species Clusia tigrina. Next base: position 209,234,630 of record OV050031.1, read on the forward strand.
TCAGATGACCTGTTGATAAATTTTCTGAGGTTTTTAAACACCAGTCTCTTCACATATCCATAAGATCAGCGAACAGATAATTGCCTAAGAGCAGTGGAAGATGCCTGTGTCATCCCCGCTGTTAAATGGGAGGCTTGGTCTATCCCCATTGCGTCCACATTTACAATTACCAGTCAACACCACAATTCGCTTTGATGGCACATTCGTTTAGATAATTATTTTAGTCCTTTGTAGCAGAAAACTTTTAAACGATTATTATCAGTGTGCTTTAAGAAGTTGGTTTAATTAAATTTAATTATAGAAATTAAAAATGTTTACTCTTTTATGTTTAAATGTATTACTCAAAATGATTTCTTTCCATGTGCCGTTCTAGAACTGGATAAGAGCTCTGCTGATGTAGCGGCGGAGGGTGCTATACTCAATGAAATGTTGGACATAGTGGCCAAGCGTGCCGCCTTACGACCTACCACGTCCAATACCGACCTGACAACTGCGGCCACTACGGACATGGGAGCAACCACGTCGACCGCGGCCAGCGGGTTGGGGGCCGCCGATGGCATAACTCTATTGAAAGTGCGGGAACAATCGCAATCGCTAGACAATGATGAATCGAATGTAAGTGGGAGGAGGCGTGTCGGCATGTTGGCAATCATGTTGAGTGTTGCAATTGTTGCCAGTTTATTGGCCTGGCCCTTTGTCGCGAGGCCTGATGATAGTGCATGAAAAGTATTATTTATGTTCATTTATGTAAATTGTTTTTCAACGTTTATTTATATAAAAATACAAGTATTTCTTTTATTATTATTTGGTAGACATAATTTTTTTTATGGTTTATATAAATATATAATTTATTTCTAGTTTGATTTTGGTTTCTTTTTCGAACGCTTTTCAGTTTGATTTTTATACTTTGTTAACAAAATTTGTTCTAGCATGGCTTTTATTTAAACGTAACTTGTTACTCCGCTGGTTTAAGCCAAAATTCTCAACTCAAACCATTTCTCTCTGTATTTATTTTTAGATCTGAAACAGACGCTATCCATGGAGCATACTCACTCGCCTATGAACTTTTTCACTCAATTTTAAATTTATTAACAATTTAGTAATTTTTACCATTTTAACCAAAAAAAAAAAACCAACCCATTTTTAACCAATTACTTCATATTTTATTTAATTTTAACATACAAAGTAAACAAAATTATGAACAAACCAAGAAGAAACAAAACAAAAAAAATCATTAACTATTTTTTATGAACAATTAAAAGCGAAACAAGAACAAAAATAAAAGCAAATTAAGCAAAACAAATGCAACAAGCAGCGCAATTACGTAAAATAATCACTAAAAAACAAAATAAAAAAACTAAATAAAAAGAGAATTAAGTAAACCATTTCATGTAAAAAGCAATCATTGTTTATATGTGTGAGCCATTTGTCCACTCAAACGGTCCCCATCCAACCGTGCAGGTTGCAAAACCCTGCTCGAGATCATGAATGTAGATTGCTACCGAACGGTTGTGGGGGTAGCTTAAAGCCTCCTCACCAGACAGAGCCAGAAGTCATGTGTATGTGCCGTCAGCAGTATGTAACCTTGTGTCCACTCGTCTGGTCGTTTGGTCGGTGTCGTCTGTCTAGCTTTGTATTGTCAACGATTAATGTTACTTTTAATTTATTTATTTAATGTTTCATTTTATGCTGCGAGTGTATTTTCTTTTCTTATATTTAATATGTATATTTAAACCACTGTGTAGGAGCGAAGAAATTTAACTTGTATTGACGCTGACGTTGACAATGACGTTGACGTTCACGCTGACGTTGACGTTGACGTTCACGCTGACGTTGACGTTGACGTTCACGCTGACGTTGACAATGACGTTGACGTTCACGCTGACGTTGCCGTTCACGCTGACGTTCACGCTGATGCTGACGATGTGTCTTGTAATTATTCGTATGTGTAATCATGTAATTGTATTGATTTGCAAGTGAGAAAAATGTATTATGGTATTGTAATGTAATTGTTTATTTTATTTTTTATATGTATCTCAGTGTGTAAATGCTTGTTTCTAAGTTAAATTGTTTGTGCTGTTTTCGTATTGTGTACGTGTATTAATTCGTCTCGTTTAAGTTAGCTGTGGCTCTGTATGATAGTTTAAACAAACACACTGACTCATCCACACACACACACACACACACACACACACTCACACATGCATAATGTATATTCTATTATTAATAACGATTTTATTTACTTTTTATTTATATGCTGCATTCATTAATCGAATTTATTACATAATTTTTGATTTGATTTTATTGAAATAAAGTTCTGTGGTCAATATAGATTTTTGTCGATTTATTTTTATACTAGTATGTGTGTATCAGAGTGTCTGGTGTGTATATAGATGTATAAATTTTGTATATAAGTGGGAAGAATTTATTTTGTACAGAAGGTTGTAATTCGGTTCAGTTTGTACTCGTTACATTTTCGCACAAAGCAAGTGGAAATTAACTATAATTTTGCTTAAAAAATGCGAACGAAAAAACAAGTTTTTAACTTAAATTGGTTGCTAAACTGTATGGGAAGTATATGCTGACTTTGCTTGATGTGTTTGGAGGTATGGAGGCCATTTGGGTAAGATAAAATATTACTTCCCAGTACACGCACCAAAACTAACGAGTTAGAATTCGTAAAGAACGAGCTGCACACCATAAAATAAATACTCGTTGATAAATGCTTGATTGGGCACTTACTTAATTTTTATAATATAAAAGCAGGGCCTTTTTTAGTCTAAATTCACACCAGAGATTGCAGAGAAATGGCTCTTGTTTTGCGCACACTTAGACAAGAGCAAAACTGTAGTAGTGTGGCTGATTTTGAACCAATGTGATAAGCAAACCTATCCATATAGACAACTAATGATAAACAAAGACCTTTTTTGACATTTAAGTGTCGCTTCTCTGTGTTCTCTGATTCGCACGGAACGAGAGGTGTTTTCCTACACGGATGTGGGCGTCCCCTTAACTCTTATTATTATTATTATTATTATTGACAAGGGCGAGCTGTTCAGCCAGCTTAGGATCGATGAGAGACACCATAGGCACAAACACTGGATTAACACACCAGGCCTAAGGGTATCAAAGAGTCTGCTAGGGACATACCACCTAAAGAGATTCGAATCACTTATCAATCTCTCTAAGAATAATCTTAGGATAATGCCAGGCCTACTCACAGGACACTGTAAACTGAATTCACATACGGTGAGGATGGGGATCACCTCGGAAGGGTCCTGCAGATTCTGTATGGAGGAAGAGGAGACGTCTTTGCATGTGTTGACAGAATGTCCGGCTCTCATGCACACCCGCAGGAAATACTTGGGATTTTTCCAGGGCTCTGCCAGTGATGTGAAATCTCTGGAGCCACAACTTGTCATCACGTTTATCCAGAGGATAGGACTCAAAGATGTACTTTGAACCTCTGATGGGGGCACAATAGATCGAAAAGTCGCGGTGCTTAAATCCCCTACACACAATAATAATAATAATAATATTGACTGTAATGCACTTCGACCAATTTATTTTGTGCCTAGCCATAGTTTAATCGTCCATTTTGACGCTCTTTGTGTATTCTATCTCTTTATGGAGTTCCATGCTATTGTACCAGCTCTCATTTAGAATGTTCATAGAGGTTTCCGGTTCCATGTTGCATAATCTGCAAATATCAGTATAGGAAAATCCTAAATTTTTGAGAAGATACCTGAGTGAGCAATGACACGTCAGATACCCGGTGAGAATTCGGAGGTCTTCACTAATTAGCATAAGGAGTTTTTAGATGCTCCTCTGTGTAGAGTCAGAAATCTTTTGAGCTGACGTTATTTAAAATTTCAATACATTGCCCGGCGAATTTCCGATCTACCTATTTCGTCAACAATTCTTGGATGTGTTCTTTTGGTAGTCCACAGAATGGTTCAGGGCATATTAGGAGGCTTTTTGCTCCTTTTTTGGCTAGTTGGTCAGCGTTTTCGTTGCCTGGGTGTCCTTCATGCCCTGAGATCCAATACAGGTCTAATGTTTTGGGATGTTCATTTCAAAATTTTCGGCAATTGATCAATGTTGGTGGGAAAGGCCTGTAACGCCTTTAAGGCCGCTTCAAATAGTTTATAGGTATATATGTGCTCCAGAGATTTTCCTGCTTACGCATTCCCTTGGGGATGCCTCTGTGGCATTGGTCACATTGTTGCTGGTCTTCCCATTGGGATGGCTTTTCTGAAATTAGGCCCATAAATGCCGGCTCCTATGCTACCATTTTCCAGTTTGGATCCCACAGTGTACCATACTTGTGAGCCTGGTTCAAGAATGAATTTGTATGTCTTCCAAGAATCTCTGTCTGAGATACCTATTTTGTATTTCTTGAAGAATTCCACCGTGGGGGAATTTTGTGAGGGATTTTTAGGATTGGATCAATTTCGAGCATTTTAAGTATGTGACCCATTTGGTCCCCACTCTGTAGTTCAAAGGAGTAATTTAGTCTCAAAGCGTGAGAACATGGCCCTCTTTTAATAGCTAATCTTAGTGGAGGTATCCCTAATAGTGGAGGTATCCCTAATAGTGGAGGTATCCCTAATAGTGGACGTATCCCTAATAGTGGAGGTATCCCTAATAGTGGAGGTATCGCTAGTAGTGGAGGTATCCCTAATAGTGGAGGTATCCCTAATAGTGGAGGTATCCCTAATAGTGGAGGTATCCCTAATAGTGGACGTATCCCTAATAGTGGAGGTATCCCTAATAGTGGATGTATCCCTCAATTTTATGTTTCACCATTTGCTCCTGATCGACATAAAATTACACCAAAGCATATTACAAAAATGATGAGTGTTTATCTCAATTTTAGTGTAAATTACTTAACGTTACGGCATGCATAATCGTTGCTTCAAAAAAACCAATTCACACGTAATTGTCTTCGAATTTTTGCTTTTATTTATGCAAATAAGTACAAAACTAAAAAATAGAAGTCTTGAAAATTGTAAATCAGAGAGAAATTCATTTTTAACAGTTACTTAACCAAAGCTTAAAGCTCAACCCCTCGCATCCCCACCCTCCCTCGCCGTATCACTGGGTTTTCTTTTCTTTGCCATTGGGTAGCTTCGGGCTTTCATTCGCCTGAAGGCTACTTTCACCTGGCTCAGCATTGAGCTCCTCAATAGCTTCATCTTCGAGCCTATTGGCCTCCAACTGGCGTGAAATGAGCGCCGGTTCGATGAGCTCGATGGCACAGCGGCGTGGAAATATCAGTATAGGAAAATCCTAAATTTTTGAAAAGATACCTGAGTGAGCAATGACACGTCAGATACCCGATGAGAATTCGGAGGTCTTCACTAATTAGCATAAGGAGTTTTTAGATGCTCCTCTGTGTAGAGACAGAAATCTTTTGAGCTGACGTTATTTAAAATTTCAATACATTGCCCGGCGAATTTCCGATCTACCTATTTCGTCAACAATTCTTGGATGTGTTCTTTTGGTAGTCCACAGAATGGTTCAGGGCATATTAGGAGGCTTTTTGCTCCTTTTTTGGCTAGTTGGTCAGCGTTTTCGTTGCCTGGGTGTCCTTCATGCCCTGAGATCCAATACAGGTCTAATGTTTTGGGATGTTCATTTCAAAATTTTCGGCAATTGATCAATGTTGGTGGGAAAGGCCTGTAACGCCTTTAAGGCCGCTTCAAATAGTTTATAGGTATATATGTGCTCCAGAGATTTTCCTGCTTACGCATTCCCTTGGGGATGCCTCTGTGGCATTGGTCACATTGTTGCTGGTCTTCCCATTGGGATGGCTTTTCTGAAATTAGGCCCATAAATGCCGGCTCCTATGCTACCATTTTCCAGTTTGGATCCCACAATGTACCATACTTGTGAGCCTGGTTCAAGAATGAATTTGTATGTCTTCCAAGAATCTCTGTCTGAGATACCTATTTTGTATTTCTTGAAGAATTCCACCGTGGGGGAATTTTGTGAGGGATTTTTAGGATTGGATCAATTTCGAGCATTTTAAGTATGCTCATGTGACCCATTTGGTCCCCACTCTGTAGTTCAAAGGAGTAATTTAGTCTCAAAGCGTGAGAACATGGCCCTCTTTTAATAGCTAATCTTAGTGGAGGTATCCCTAATAGTGGAGGTATCCCTAATAGTGGACGTATCCCTAATAGTGGAGGTATCCCTAATAGTGGAGGTATCCCTAATAGTGGAGGTATCGCTAGTAGTGGAGGTATCCCTAATAGTGGAGGTATCCCTAATAGTGGAGGTATCCCTAATAGTGGAGGTATCCCTAATAGTGGACGTATCCCTAATAGTGGAGGTATCCCTAATAGTGGATGTATCCCTCATAGTGCCATTGTTGGAGATATTTTCATTGTCCCGCTTATGACTGCAGTCTTCTGTTCAACTTTATGCCACCATATTGAGGAGGCGATTATTGGTTTGACGACCTAGTTATAGGATCAGTAGACTATTTTCCGTCTCATGCCACATGTTTTACCATACAGCCTTAGTATTTATCTAGGATCACTGCTAGCTATTTCACTTCGACTGAGAAGGGTATTTCTTTTCCGTATAGAGAAGGTTTCTTCACCCTTAAACGTTGTTTAGGGAAATGGATACAATCACTTGCAAGGTTCATGAGGTGGAAAAACACTGACATTAGCCATTTCGGGAATGGCGTGGCTTAGTTAATTACAGTGCAGGAAGAACGAATAATCTTCTTAATAAACCAACACACACCATTAGCAACCTTATATCTGTCTCACCGGGTCATTGGACTATCGGCAACCAAAAATGGGAATTCCGTTCAATGCTCATTGCAGAAGCTGCAAAGATCCACACGTGGGAGAGAAATAGTTGTTCACCTTCTTTGTGATCGTCCAGCCCTTGTTCGCATGACACTCATATTTTTTGGAAGTCCTTTTCTGAAAAGTCTGGGGCATTGCTCTAGATACGAACTTTCAGACCTAACAAAATTTATGAACAACTCTGGCTGGTTGCAAATCGTAGTATATCACCATCTTTAGGATCGCGAGGATAGGGCATCAAAACGGCATTAGTGCTTATTGGGCGACCCGGGGGTTTATCATTTTGCCCACTGTCTTCTAAGTGAAATTGCGTTTTTGTCGCAAATTATAAAAATTATTTTCCTGCTACGATTGGACAGCAATTCACTGAAAAAGTGGTGGCAAAAGTTGAATTTAAAAAATAAGTTTGTTCAGAATCACTTTGCTTCTAAATCACTTCGTAGAATTACTGCTTTCAATTCACCACTGAACTACTCTGCTGTGCTATGATGTTCTTTTATAATTGAACTTTGCTTCATAGAATGTACAAGAATCGAACGATTGCATGACGCTCAAGCGGGATAGCATCATTGCTCAAGCGGGAAAGCATCATTGCTCAAGCGGGATAGCATCATTGCTCAAGCGGGAAAGCATCATTGCTCAAGCGGGATAGCATCATTGCTCAAGCGGGATAGCATCAGTAATTTCTAATATCCTTTTTTATGCACTTTCAGAAGTAAAGGCAATATGTACATCTTTTCTTAGGGATCCAAATCTGTTCCTTTAAACCCTCAGCAGCCACATATATTCCTGATGTTGCTAAAAAATTCTTTCTCTATATATGGCTGAGAACTTTATCCTCATAGGCGGACGCTTCCAGTTATTTATTTTGAATATTTATTAAATGGAATTTTATGTTTCACCATTTGCTCCTGATCGACATAAAATTACACCAAAGCAAATTACAAAAATGATTCGAGTGTTGATTTCAATTTCAGTGTAAATTGCTCTGCATTACTTAACGTTACGGCATGCATAATCGTTGCTTCAAAAAAAACCAATTCACTCGTAATTGTCTTCGAATTTTTGCTTTTATTTATGCAAATAAGTACAAAACTAAAAAATAGAAGTCTTGAAAATTGTAAATCAGAGAGAAATTCATTTTTAACAGTTACTTAACCAAAGCTTAAAGCTCAACCCCTCGCATCCCCACCCTCCCTCGCCGTATCACTGGGTTTTCTTTTCTTTGCCATTGGGTAGCTTCGGGCTTTCATTCGCCTGAAGGCTACTTTCACCTGGCTCAGCATTGAGCTCCTCAATAGCTTCATCTTCGAGCCTATTGGCCTCCAACTGGCGTGAAATGAGCGCCGGTTCGATGAGCTCGATGGCACAGCGGCGTGGAAATATCAGTATAGGAAAATCCTAAATTTTTGAAAAGATACCTGAGTGAGCAATGACACGTCAGATACCCGATGAGAATTCGGAGGTCTTCACTAATTAGCATAAGGAGTTTTTAGATGCTCCTCTGTGTAGAGACAGAAATCTTTTGAGCTGACGTTATTTAAAATTTCAATACATTGCCCGGCGAATTTCCGATCTACCTATTTCGTCAACAATTCTTGGATGTGTTCTTTTGGTAGTCCACAGAATGGTTCAGGGCATATTAGGAGGCTTTTTGCTCCTTTTTTGGCTAGTTGGTCAGCGTTTTCGTTGCCTGGGTGTCCTTCATGCCCTGAGATCCAATACAGGTCTAATGTTTTGGGATGTTCATTTCAAAATTTTCGGCAATTGATCAATGTTGGTGGGAAAGGCCTGTAACGCCTTTAAGGCCGCTTCAAATAGTTTATAGGTATATATGTGCTCCAGAGATTTTCCTGCTTACGCATTCCCTTGGGGATGCCTCTGTGGCATTGGTCACATTGTTGCTGGTCTTCCCATTGGGATGGCTTTTCTGAAATTAGGCCCATAAATGCCGGCTCCTATGCTACCATTTTCCAGTTTGGATCCCACAATGTACCATACTTGTGAGCCTGGTTCAAGAATGAATTTGTATGTCTTCCAAGAATCTCTGTCTGAGATACCTATTTTGTATTTCTTGAAGAATTCCACCGTGGGGGAATTTTGTGAGGGATTTTTAGGATTGGATCAATTTCGAGCATTTTAAGTATGCTCATGTGACCCATTTGGTCCCCACTCTGTAGTTCAAAGGAGTAATTTAGTCTCAAAGCGTGAGAACATGGCCCTCTTTTAATAGCTAATCTTAGTGGAGGTATCCCTAATAGTGGAGGTATCCCTAATAGTGGACGTATCCCTAATAGTGGAGGTATCCCTAATAGTGGAGGTATCCCTAATAGTGGAGGTATCGCTAGTAGTGGAGGTATCCCTAATAGTGGAGGTATCCCTAATAGTGGAGGTATCCCTAATAGTGGAGGTATCCCTAATAGTGGACGTATCCCTAATAGTGGAGGTATCCCTAATAGTGGATGTATCCCTCATAGTGCCATTGTTGGAGATATTTTCATTGTCCCGCTTATGACTGCAGTCTTCTGTTCAACTTTATGCCACCATATTGAGGAGGCGATTATTGGTTTGACGACCTAGTTATAGGATCAGTAGACTATTTTCCGTCTCATGCCACATGTTTTACCATACAGCCTTAGTATTTATCTAGGATCACTGCTAGCTATTTCACTTCGACTGAGAAGGGTATTTCTTTTCCGTATAGAGAAGGTTTCTTCACCCTTAAACGTTGTTTAGGGAAATGGATACAATCACTTGCAAGGTTCATGAGGTGGAAAAACACTGACATTAGCCATTTCGGGAATGGCGTGGCTTAGTTAATTACAGTGCAGGAAGAACGAATAATCTTCTTAATAAACCAACACACACCATTAGCAACCTTATATCTGTCTCACCGGGTCATTGGACTATCGGCAACCAAAAATGGGAATTCCGTTCAATGCTCATTGCAGAAGCTGCAAAGATCCACACGTGGGAGAGAAATAGTTGTTCACCTTCTTTGTGATCGTCCAGCCCTTGTTCGCATGACACTCATATTTTTTGGAAGTCCTTTTCTGAAAAGTCTGGGGCATTGCTCTAGATACGAACTTTCAGACCTAACAAAATTTATGAACAACTCTGGCTGGTTGCAAATCGTAGTATATCACCATCTTTAGGATCGCGAGGATAGGGCATCAAAACGGCATTAGTGCTTATTGGGCGACCCGGGGGTTTATCATTTTGCCCACTGTCTTCTAAGTGAAATTGCGTTTTTGTCGCAAATTATAAAAATTATTTTCCTGCTACGATTGGACAGCAATTCACTGAAAAAGTGGTGGCAAAAGTTGAATTTAAAAAATAAGTTTGTTCAGAATCACTTTGCTTCTAAATCACTTCGTAGAATTACTGCTTTCAATTCACCACTGAACTACTCTGCTGTGCTATGATGTTCTTTTATAATTGAACTTTGCTTCATAGAATGTACAAGAATCGAACGATTGCATGACGCTCAAGCGGGATAGCATCATTGCTCAAGCGGGAAAGCATCATTGCTCAAGCGGGATAGCATCATTGCTCAAGCGGGAAAGCATCATTGCTCAAGCGGGATAGCATCATTGCTCAAGCGGGATAGCATCAGTAATTTCTAATATCCTTTTTTATGCACTTTCAGAAGTAAAGGCAATATGTACATCTTTTCTTAGGGATCCAAATCTGTTCCTTTAAACCCTCAGCAGCCACATATATTCCTGATGTTGCTAAAAAATTCTTTCTCTATATATGGCTGAGAACTTTATCCTCATAGGCGGACGCTTCCAGTTATTTATTTTGAATATTTATTAAATGGAATTTTATGTTTCACCATTTGCTCCTGATCGACATAAAATTACACCAAAGCAAATTACAAAAATGATTCGAGTGTTGATTTCAATTTCAGTGTAAATTGCTCTGCATTACTTAACGTTACGGCATGCATAATCGTTGCTTCAAAAAAAACCAATTCACTCGTAATTGTCTTCGAATTTTTGCTTTTATTTATGCAAATAAGTACAAAACTAAAAAATAGAAGTCTTGAAAATTGTAAATCAGAGAGAAATTCATTTTTAACAGTTACTTAACCAAAGCTTAAAGCTCAACCCCTCGCATCCCCACCCTCCCTCGCCGTATCACTGGGTTTTCTTTTCTTTGCCATTGGGTAGCTTCGGGCTTTCATTCGCCTGAAGGCTACTTTCACCTGGCTCAGCATTGAGCTCCTCAATAGCTTCATCTTCGAGCCTATTGGCCTCCAACTGGCGTGAAATGAGCGCCGGTTCGATGAGCTCGATGGCACAGCGGCGTGGAAACCAGCCGCGAATTTCTGACTTGTTGCGCTTTTCCACACCCTTCTCCTTGCTCGCCCTGACGACGCGCTCCCCGAACAGCCAGTGCTTGCGGTAGCGCGTCACTCTGATAATATCGTCGACCTGCAGACGAATGCGCGGTTCGTCCGTGCACGGCGGCGACATGCAAACACGAATGCCCTGCGAGAAGAGCGGCAAAAACCGACCGGTTGCCGGACGTATACACTTGTAGGTCCTGGTGAGGGCGCGTTTCTCCTTCTTTTGGGAGATTTGCTCCCGCTGGTGAGAGAAATACATAATTGCATAATTGAAATTCCAAAAATTGTTTCATTTGAATAGAAGACTAAAACCCACCGTCAAGGCGTACTCATCGACTCCTTCGATGACGGGCCACTTAGTGCCCGAGCCGGCCATTAAGCAGGTGGAGTCAAATACTTGGCGTATGTTTTTCCAGCAGCCCAAATCGTAAGGATACACGAACTCGTTCAACTCGCCCAGTTCGCGCACAAAATTGGAGCGCCGGTAGTGAGCCTTTTCGACAATCCAAATCTCAATGCCCGTTTTGTTGTGAATAATCGACTTGAACTGCGTGAAAATATGTGAATGTAACGGAAAATTCTAGCTTTGCACTCATTGAAGGTCACCTGGAAGTACAGTAGCATCCCCAGAGCGATCACAACTCCGGTTGCCAAACCCATGGCGAAAATACACATGATGATGCTGGCCATGGTGAACTGCACGGTTGCCAAGTGGTACTGGCCGTGCGCCAAGTAGTAATACCGATGAATGCCGCGATAGAAGGCGCCGCAGAGAATGATCGTTGAATGCAAACTGCCGAGAATGGAGAAGGCCAGGAAGTAGGTGAAACTGGCATGGTTGGCATAGCCTACGCAATGGTTGATCCAAGGGCAATGATGGTCCATCTTCTTGACACAGCGACCACCTTTTAGGGAGTATAGAAAAACGAGAATCGAGTATAATTATTATTGATATAAAATCTGGATGACTCACATTTCCGACAATGATGGGCACGAGGGGCTTTGTAGCCCTCACACTCTTGGCAGTATTGTAGTTGGTCCACATCACTTGGGTCCTGGAAGAAATTATGTGGAATTAGTTATTCACATGAAGCAGATTAATGGGGCAAATTATGTACTCAAGGGCAGAGGGCGCTGTAAAGGTATGTCATATTTTCTCATTTACGACGATAAGGAGAGAAAAAGACAAATATAGTCGAGCCAAACACGATCCTAATATATCGTATTTGAGTCTGTTAAAAGTAGAAGAAAGTAGAAGAAAGTGCGGTATCTGCTAACAGAGACGAACCAGGGAATTTTTTTTCTTTATATACACTTCCTCGTGGATTGGAGGAAAAATCACTTAAAACTTTAAATTGATTACTGTTGACTATTAATTGGAATCATAAGTGGATTTTTCTCCCTCTCTCTTTGTCGGAATCTCTTATTTTTAACCCTAAAAATTCCCCGAAAAGAAAAGACAATGATGTTATCTTATTTACACTAATGGACAACTGAGTCGTGCATTCAACAGAGTCCTATGAAGCAGAGTACGAAGAGAGAAGAAAGAAGAACAAAGTGAATACTCCAACTCCAGAGACCAATAAAAACTTCCTCTTGAAACTACCGAGGGTACTCTGAGGATGATCCCCTGAGGATAATCCCCTTTCCTGCTGGTTACTGCTTAAATTTTTACTGACACAATTTTGGTTTTTATTTTCGAGTACTAATTTCCAAGGATGACATGGCCAATCTTTATTCTAGTGGGCACCTTTCTCTTCTTACACGTTGTCGATGCAAATCTTCTATACTCGTCGTATATAGTAACAATAAGTACTCCTATTTGATTATGATCGATTACTATGAAATTGCGTCAAAAGAAACAACTTTTCCAATTAATTACTCCAATTTTGCATGCAAATTTCGAAAACTAATTTTTGCGTGCGTGCTTCTCAAAGCCGCAATTTATTTGCGTAGATTGCCATGGAACATTTTATTAGCACCAAAAGGAAGTGTTTAAGGCCACCAAAAAGGAGTGTGAACTGTTTCTGTTTGAACAACTGAAGCACCGGGTTTAGCTGACGTTGAAATACCCTACGTGGCATTTTAAAGTTCATGCCCACAAACTCCAAAATGGGAATTTTTCTAGATTTTAGATCCAGACACGCGAGTTGAAGGTGCTGAGAGTGGGGATACTTCTGTGTTGGGGTTTTCTGCGAACTAGTAAGTTTGTTACATATTTATTTATTTGCTAAAAAGCCAGTAAGGACGAGTAATAAAATATAATTTAATAGAAAATTTGATTAATTATCTTCAACAAATGCCGATCCGACTGAGGCTATGAAGATAGTGCCGCTTCTGTAGTTAGTGAAGGTGCGCCTTCAATGATTGAATCGCTCCACATTTTTGCTTTTCTAGCAGGGAGAAATGGTCAAAATTCTTTCAAAAAATAACACATAAAAAGGATAACAGTATTGAATAAAAATATAGCAATAATCCTGAGCAGTACAGGATGCAAGGTCACTATGGTAATAATCTACAATCGCCAATAGTTCTATGCTCTTGCTATCATACGTCAATGATGAGGCTACCGTGTTCATGGACTTTTAATTGTACCATTGAATTATCTCGAAAGATGTGGATGAATGATGAATCATCAATTATCCTGCGAATATTAACAACGTCCGTGAGAATCATCACAAAAACGGGCACAGTGAAATTAATGAGTATACGCAGCTGCCACAGAGCAGTTCAGTGGCGACTTGGATCAACAGCTATAAAAGTAAATGATTGGAAGTAAAAGAGCCATCTTTGTGAACTTTCACATAAAATGAATCTTTGTGAACTTTAAACTCTCTTCTTTGAACCTTTTCAAAGTGAACTACAATAAAAGTTCAACTATTTTTATGAAAATCGAATTCTCAAACACAGCTTTGTGTATCATTCCACACTATCTAGTGACCAGAACTAATAGCGTAGACTAATTTTCGTAACAATAACTAATTTTCGTAACGAGTTACAAACTACTCCTAGCCTAGCAAACTTCGAGTCCTCTTTCAGGTGTCAAAAAGTCATGCTTCCATAATCGCATTTCAGAGTAAAAATACAGTTTCCATTTAGTTTCCTTATTTTAATTACCCACCGAAGCCAGAGGGTCTCCATCATCCACATTCGCGATATCATAATGGACCGATATGGGCCTAAGTGTGCCTACAGGAAGCCACTACTAACTAACGTAAGTACTTACTTTACCCATAAAACCCTTCTCTTTTCTACAACTATCCACCAAACCCTTTTTATATACCATACTCGGGGATGTTTCACTTTCAATGCCAGGTCTCCACTTTTCTTGTAATATTGTTATCCATTTAACAAAGGAATAAACTAGATCCTACAGTAATAAAGCTCCATCAATTTCCGGGGCAAGTAAGCATCCCATTCCGGTAGTCGCCAATCGCATTCTTCGAATCTCGCCTCAGACAGATCTGGAATGAATATTTTCCCTTCTTTTTATTATCTTTGAGTTGGAGGTGCTAGCGCTCCTTGTTCCAAACATAAACTAGTACCCACTAGTTCCCTTTCCCTCTCGCTTCGAAAGACTCCTTTAGTTCTAAACACATTCTAAACCGACAACCGAATCAGTTGCTTTAAAACTGCTCCGGCCGTAAATGAGCGTATGTTAATTTAAGGATTTGTCACGCTTGCTTCTGGGCTTATGCTGTAATACGAGTATCCAGGATGTAGGGTTACACTCTGAGCTGCCGGCTTACAACCCCCTCCCTCCCGCTGTAAGATGTTTATCACAGTGGCCGCTGTCGCAAGTCTCGATTGTTTACGTCAAATTGTAGCGTTTACCATCACGTTGTTCGCCATGCACGCGAAAGGATTAAACACGAAGCTTCGTTTAAATGTTACAAGCAGCCCGACAAGGAAACTTATAATAAAAATGTAAGTCAATGCAAATGTGCAACGTAATAAGGACTATTAAGAGGTACGTAATATAATTCCTATTGCACTTAAGTGGTACAACAGAAGATTGCCGGCAGGTGTGGGGTATGGGATCAGGATTGAGGGTTTAGAGGAAAAGAGCATGTTGGCATGGTGTCCTCCCCTTTTTGAACATAACATTGAATAAATTTGTGTATAAACACCAAATATGAATAGCATATTAAATTAGAAGCAGGGATTGTTGGGTCTTACGATTTTTAGGCATACCCAAGGCGGTCCTTGAAAAACTGAGTTTCCACTATTTACATCGTTTTAATATTAGAATGATCACTTCACAGATCAATGCAACCGGGATAGACAACAACAAAAGCGCTTCTTCTTTGTAAAATATACTTTGGTGATGGGCGAGAATGAGTAAAGCACTAAAAAAACAAAGTAGTCAAATGAATTGGCAAATATCTGAAATATCCCCGATGGTCATTCGGAAAACCCAACGTCGTTATTGGTGTCATTTAAATAGAAGAATAGTCTTATCAGAAATTTGACTACATATGAACAGGGGACTGCAGCGATCGTTATTAGAGCCGACCCCACTAACCAAGTTATCAAAGGTATGGTCCTATGTCACAAGGGGCCTCTTGAAGAAAATAAGTGATGCGTTGGACTATGCTGGACTATGTTTATATGGTAAATTTCATTGTCAAAAGGGCAATTTAATTATGAAGTCTTTGAGAAGCTACTGTGAAAGTGGAAACAAAATTGTACAACTTCCGGTAGGTAACTGCCAAAAACTCTGCTGATGGCCTGGATAAAAACAAAACAAGCCATTGTGACATTGATATAAAAGATTGTGGTATGTACCTAATCGTCGTATGGTAAAGCTATATTTTGGATGTATATAGATGCGACGTCCACACAAATAATTCCAGAGAGCTCAACAACAACAAACAAATAATTACATTTCGCCAGTTTTCCCTCAAAATATGTTGTTAGGTCAGGTTATCGTGGCAGTCAGTCTACAGACCAACTCACTCACACCACCATGGGTCCATTGTGATACCACCGCGTTACAACGCACCTCTGATTTACTCGTCAAACCATTCCGAAGCCCTAATAAAGCACAGGATTTGTTCGACCTTCGCGCCGGACACTTCGTAAGAGAGTTAAAAGTGTATTTGCCTAAAGAGCCCGGTCTGGTTCTAGCCAGAGCGGGGCACCTACAGAAGAGATGTTCTACAGTCTCCTCCTCCTCTTCATCCCCACAGCTTCTGCAGTATTCATGAGAGAATACTCCCAGCCTGAAAGCATGTCTGCAGAACAGCCAATGACCGGTTATACAAGCCACGACCTTAAAATGCAAGCCACGACCTTAAAGATACAAGCCACGACCTTAGAGATATCTTCTCTCGACAGGGCAAGCAAGTCTCTAGATTTCTCCTATTAAGCTCCGGCCACATTAGCCTGGTCGTTAAACAAAAGCCCTCGTCTGCTCAAGAGCCTTTGGCCTCACGCACGACGCTATCCTTCAACATTAGTTTGCAGGTGGCAATTGGTATTCCAACCTCGCATCTGTCCATACACAAGGAAGGTTGGTAGTACCCCGTCTGGCTAGCTCATCAGCCACACAGTTCCCCTCAATATTCCTATGCCCCGCAACCCATATTAGGCGTACCCTGAAAACGGTACTGATATCATTTAGGGCTGCTCGGCAGTCCTGAGCAACCTTTGATATCAGTGCCACCGAGTTCATTGACAAGAATTAGAATTTGCAAGGTTCAAGAAGTTGGGGGGCCAAACACGAGTTCTTAGCGTGATGTTAAGTATCCATGGGATGTTCCCCAATGAAAGGGATTCAAGAAAAGAAACTGATATGTTTAACATATATAATTATTTGATTTATCTGCTGTTTGTTGTATTTCCAACGGAAATAGTTTAAGGACCTGAAGGTGACCAGCGCTCCAGTTAGGCCCTTAATCTCATATGCACCTTTGGACAGGTGAAATAAAATGTTTGGGAGGTAATGTCCAGTGGCTTCAATAGAGGACCCCCCACTTTGGTTACCTGTTTTGTATATAAAAAAAAACTGTTACGTGATGTTTCAGATGGACATTGATTTGAGAGAAGTGGGAGGATGCGTCACTTCCGCAAAAAAACCATTCAAGTAGTTTGCAGATGGAATGGAAAGAAATATGGTAGATCGTATGCAGACGAAATCGTAAATTCTGCATTCCATCGAGCTTAGGTCTTGGCATGTTTGAAACGGTACTGAGTGCAATCAAGTCGTGTGTTAGAATCGACTGCGGTGTTGTTGGATCAAGAGAGATATTCGTCAATAGCATGCCCGCTGCGAAAGCATTCAAATCTCACCTGGAAGATTTACACATGGTTAAAGGTCACTGGGAATGCTTTCGATATTCGCAAATAGAGCTAAACGCTTTCAGATATTCCCGCCCATAAAAGAATACAAATTGCCGATTAACCAGTCGTCAGATCAATATGAAGCGAATTCACCACGGACGAAAGCAAGATATGACTGAAGGCATTCATGTTCCAAATCGAAGTGGAGTTTCTATCTTTAGGCACTGAATAGGTGGATAACTCTGTACAATCAATTCACATTTGAAGGGGCCGTAAAAGTTTCGGCCTCCGTGGTATAGTGATAGGTTAGTTTAGACTAGACTGGCTGACCAAATAGGCCACGTATAGACCCGTTAGGTCTTTAGCGATACCCCGAGTGAAAATTTAGGAATCGCGTAACTAGAGATCATTAATAGTGACGCATTTTTAGCGAACCTTGGTAGAGGGACCTTTCCCAAGGTGTAAACCTATTCTAGTCCCTGGTATAGTGGTACGCCTGGTAGTTTTGCAGTCGTGGGTTCACATCCATGGCATGGTATCGAAATGGTTCTTTCTAAATATTTTTCTCTTGGAGAGGAAGGTCTGAGTCAATTATACAAAGCCTACAACATACTTGATTATGTCTGCAAGGGTCTATATAATAATAATAAAAATAGCCCTAAAAGTGTCTACTATAATCATAAATGATGCCATCTCTTTCTGTTGCACGTGAGTCAATAATGAGGTTATCCTTTTCGCATTAATGCCGTGAATGGTCGAAATTGCTGGCAGTGAGGTATTAATAAAAATCAAGTCTTTAGTTATATTCCTTTGTGAATTAGCTACTGTAACGATAAGTGTGAATAAACATTAAAAGGGAAATTGGCGAACTTTTGAATTAAATAAAAGAAATTCTTTATAAAGTAAATTAAACAAATTTTAGTGAATCCAACATAATCAAACAAAGGTTCTTGTATTACTGGTCACAATTGACCGATTTTCGCACTATTTGTTTGTTTATATGTAATTGAGCTTATCTGGTTACAGTGACAAAGCACACGAAGACAACCTTGACGAGCTGCATTTACAAACATTGTTTATTGCCTTTCGTGCATTGGATTTTTGTTGTTTCCTGTTCACCCTTCTACTAACTTTAGTCCTTTGATATGTATCCACGTGTTCCGCTGTTGACATTTTGTGGTAATTCACGACTGCCATTTCAGCTCTGCAGATTTGTTAAGGAAGCCCATATTTGCCCTACAGTTAGTATCTGATCAATTGTCGTTTTTCGTATTCAAATTAAATGTGAGCTGACTGTTGCCCCGCATGTTGGCTCGCTTTCCCAATACTTGTGATGTCCACCACCACACCTCCACAAAATCGCCCCTCAATTGAATAACTTAACGCTTGGGTGGAAGCATTTAAATAAACACCACTGTCCTATCAAATAACGTTGGCACACGAAGCCAAATATTTATTATTAGGCTTTATCGGCACTTCCGGTCGCATATTGAAATTAGTTTATGTCATGGTCGGTCGGTGGCGAATCAGGCCTGGAGTAAACACACACTCCACTTCAGCAGCACACCTTCACATATGTGGCACATCAGCAAAAATTTGCGTGTGACCTGTTCCAAATATATATCCACCGCTCCTGTTTTGTGTGCTTTCTGAACACATGAGAATGAACTCGTATAAGGACACGTCAGCTCTGTGTATGTGTGCTAATCTTAATGGCACCCTACCCTCTCCGCCGCCCCAATTATCACATAAAAATCGCATTAAATTGTTTTATGATTTAATGTGGCGTTTTATACCTCTGGCTTCCAGTTTTTAGGCAAAAACCCAGGTCCTATCCACAGCGCCATAATATAGTTGTACGTGGCCATCGAGGAGATCATCAAAAAGAAGCCTTGATTTAGCAGGCCACCGAGCGAGCGGTTTGGCGGCCACCACATGGAGTTTATGTAGAGCGTTGTCAGCGTTATGCATTTTATAATGCCTGCAATAGAAAAAGAACGGAAGCAAGGAGTCATTAAAATTCTGACAAATGTTGAGGCAAATTCAGTTAAGTGAAAACAAGCTTTTATGGCAAACAATTTAGCACATGACGTCAATAATGTGGGTCATTAAATTCATTTGGTATATAATTCTGTGTACTCGGTTATTTAATAAATGTATTTTTTTCCAAATCATTTGCTGCAATACAATTTGTGGCTAATGAGGAGTTGAAATAAAGATATATACGAGTCGTATATCGGTGGGGTGAAAATGCTATTAAAATTTACTGCAGATAATTCAACGTTCAGCACAGCACGATTACGATCCTTTTAGTGCATGAATTAAAACCCCCTGCCCTCTGTGTGCTATTCTAAGCACAATCACGGCACGGATGAGTAAAATTCAGAGGCAGGGACTCGGTGTCATGCAACGTCATATACTCGTATGTTGGCGGTTCGTAGGGGCCCCATCTGTGTTTGATAAAGCTCTCTGCATATATGACAGGATACTCTAACGGATTCATATGATGATGATCAAATGACAGCCAACTAGAGGTCATTTTGACACAGGACTCATGCATCAAATCTTATGTTGTCATTGGTTTCCGTGAAAAATACTCCACAGCGTGAAGTGCCAATATACCTTCAAACATTGCTCTAGACTAAACACAACCTGGACACAATGACAGGCGATTTATGTCCACTTAATATAAATAATTATAGAGTAAATATAAACAATGTTAAGAATTGTAAAAACGTACTGTACTGTATATATAATTGGTTATAGAATAACTCAATAATAATTCCTTTCCCTGTGGAAAGAAATTTCCTCAGCTCATGTCTCCCTTAAATTATAAGTCTGTGTTATATATACATACTCGTATATACTAGTTCATATGTATATATGTTCTTGAACAAAACGTTGTCCCTCATGGCATGATATCGTTTCATCATAGCCAGTTATTTTGATTCCATTCGAAACTTCGGCAAAAATAGACGTTTTCTTATGTTGTTGAAGTTTTATTTTATATTATTAACAGGGTAAAAGGACACCGCGACCTAAGAGATCTATTGTGCAGCCTCGTACCCAACTAAAACAATCCTGGACTATTGATAAATCTCGTAACTGCTGTGGGCTTAATTTTAACTAGATGATTTGGAGATAAGAACCCACTGCCTAGGTACTGAAGTCTGCGTCTTCCACCGCTAGGCAAGTCCATGGAACGTGTTCTGCTGTTTTCTGCTCCTCTTGACAGAGTTGGCAGGAATCGTCTTCTACCACGTCTATTCTTTTCAGATGGTAATTTAGTCTACAATGTCCTGTTAAAAGTTCAGTATAGAGTTTAATGTCATTTCTGCTGAGGTCTAAAGCAGCATCTACCCTGATGTGTTCAGGGTCAATGAGTAGTCTCGACTGCCGCATGTGTTTTTGGGCTCTCCAGTAGTTCAGCAGACTGCGTTTTTCCTCTTCGCACAACAAGTTATTTATGAAGCTGCTGTTTACCCCTCAGACGGGTTCTGGACCTATGAAGGCAGTGCCTGCGCCCCTTTTTGCCCAAGAGTCCGCCATTTCGTTGCCTTCGTGTCCCTCATGTCCCGGTACCCAAATTAGCGTAACAGAGTTTCTCGCTGCTAGAGTATTGAGGAGTTTACAGCATTCCCAGACCAGCTTTGATTGGAATGAGAAGTTTATTAATGATTTCAGGGCTGCCTTGGTATCTGAGAGTATGGATATTTTGGTGCTGCGTGTACCGCTGCGTAGACAATCTCTAGCACATAACGCTAAGGCGTGGACCTCCGTCTGAAAAATGGAAGCTGTTTTCCCCATTGCGATTGCTTTTTGGAAATTTGGCCCTACGATTCTAGCTCCTGCACTGCCATCCTCCATTTTGGACCCATCTGTATACCACAATTGTGAGTACTGTTTTATTATTACTCTGAAGTTTTATATACAGATAAGGTAATTTTCAGAAACCAGTTGACAACGCCAGATTTCGGAATTAATTCCAAAAAGAAATTCAAGTTCACTCAAGCGGAATCGAAAAAATCGATGTTTAATCGACCAAAAAATATTCCATAAATTTCCATTGTTTGTTTTTGGAGTGATGATGCATGTGAGAGACACGGTGAAGTCAGTCAACAAAATTAATTACCCTAGATTTATATTTTCCAATTGGGTCGATAGATCTGTTGCAGTTCCCGCCTAAACATAAACGTGGAACAAAGTACATTAAACGTATATTTATTTATTCCGATTGGAATTGTTATCAAACTATAAACATCTGCAGGAACCCACCTGTGATTCCAGCATAACACACACTGAGTTTTGAGCTATTAAGAGTAGCTGGCGGTAGGAAATTTCGGGTTAGATATAATCCAGAACATTGAAGACTTCATGCATTGCCCCAGTTCGTTAAGCTGCCAAGCAAGCAAATTTAAGCCAGGATCGAACCATTCAAAATCTCAATTAAATACGCATTATAAAGTCACAAATATTTACTCGTATACCCATGGCAGAGAATAGAGCAAGCTTTAGAGCATCTAAGGGTGATGTATCCTAAATTTCGGGGGCAATCTTAGTTGGAGACCGTACACGCCAGCTTTAGAAATATGGAGTTAGCAACTAAGGTAGTACTGTCAAGAATAGAACAACTTTGAGAGCAAAAACAATCATTTTCACTGTGATTGTGAGAAATGACGGTGAAGCTAATGCATCCTCAAAACTCCAAATAACTATGTCTTTTATATCTTACACCATTGTGACTGAAAGGGATTGTGAAATGAGTACTAGCTACTGAGGCCTTCCGACTCGAAGAGAAAACGATTTTTTAGAAAGTAGCATTTTTGATACCCGCCCGGGCCAGGATTTTAACTCGCGGCCCTCTTAGTGTGAGTCTAGTATGCTTACCACTACACCACAGAGGGGGCTCAATTAACTGTTGTTTTATGCAAAAAGATAAGAATCTACCGAGAAACAAACTCTTGATTAGGCACCATCGCAGATTGGTATTAAACCATATTGATTGGAAACCTTAAACCTTGACAAGGAAAGTAAAATCGTAATCTTCCGCATACAAATTGCACTAATCTTATGTTATAACATGCGGAAGCAAGTACAAAGATGATACTGTCGTCTCTCAATATACTCGTATATGACTACATTGACAGTATATGCTTCTCCTCTATCACAATTGTCGTCTATATGGACTAAATGTGTCTTCTGGGCGACTATCTGCGCCTTAGACTTCCACTTAAACCTGTACCAATTGAGACAGACTACTGATGAGTAACATGAACCTTTTCAAGTGAGGCAATATTTTATACTTACCTTGAGGAGGGGTCTAATAAAACTATACTATAAGCCAAGTAACCCCATTTCAGCATATTATCTAGCGGACTGAATGGTGAAGAGGTTTCTAACTGATGTATTACTCAATGGTTGCATGACATAACACTAGTTGAGTCAGCACAATTAGCCAGGGCCATCTGGGGTATTCTCCCACGTTCTCCCACATATTGTACTGTTCTACTTCTGCAATTTGTATGGAGAAAAAAGGAAAGTGACTTTCCCTTGTTTCAACCCGCCTGCAATGCAACACAACCCCAACGGACTACTTGTTACCAAAGCGATTAAACAGAAACCCGAACCCACGTACGCTTGCATAGAAACATATGCAACTTCATCAATAAATGCTGACGCTTAATTTTCACGCTCGACTCAAGTGAACAGAATTTGAGTAGTGAAAAAGATTGACTTACATATTTTTCTTTATATTTATGTTCACATAAAAAAGTTGTTTATTTTATCTGAACTGAGACGAAGAAGGATAAAAATGCCTTCCGATGCAAATATTCAATTAGCAAATATAAGAATTTAGCAATCAGAGAGTGCAGTTGGTGGCGCCCATTAAATAAATGAGTCTGCTAATATTTAGTTCAACCGCGCGATTAGCATCTCAAAGCACAACAGAAAGGAATGCCTAACCCAATGAACCCGCATGAGCCGAAGCCAAATGGCTTGAATACGGTCTGGAGGAAACACAATCAAATTGCGGATTTGCACGCAAGCCCATTCATAAAGAGCGGAGTGCCCCGACAAAACACAGACACACTTTGGCACAGCGGTACTGCCGGTGGGGGCGGCAACGCTTAATGACTGTTGCACGCCACTTAAACGGCGAGAGTGCCGCAGAACTCCGCAATTAGTCGAGCACTTTGCACAAATTAAAAGACGCCAATTGACCAAAGAAAGTCTTCAAAGCGACAAAAGCTGCCGGACGATTTCCGCTCTGCTCTGGCGAGAAACCTGGTGTGGTTCAAAAAGTATGAACTACTGCGCCGCTGGAAGGAGCGCGACCACTACGCTGCAGGAACATGCAAATGGGGAGTATAAGTAAGCAAATCACACATTTGAAAACGCAAAAACCTAATTATAAATATAATAAACTTATTACGTTTGGACTTTCCATGTTCTGGACGGCGGAATGGAGCTGTTTTGGTGTTTACATTGCAGGAAACAAGCAAATGACAAATTGCAAAAGGAAATGACACTGGCAGTGACCGTGCAAAATGGAAATTAGCTGCCGTAGTGCGAAGCATGTCCCGACTGCGCTGCGGTCATTCACTTGGAATTGAGGATTATACAATTAGAAACTCGCTATTCTTACACTCAGAACCAGATTCAAACAACAAATTCGTGAGTGCATATTTTTAACAGTAAAGAATCTCACCTAATGCTGTGAACGGGCCCCAATGTAGAAATCGACGTAATCCCGATAATTCCGCACTCATATTCTAACACTTCCAAATTGAATCCAACTTATTATTATTTATTATTCACTTCAGTTTCCACAGCACAAACAAAATATGAAAAATAAACTACTTCATCAGCCGCACAAAAGCTACTGAAATAACAAAATTTAGCGTAAATAGATGAACGTCAAACGCAACAAATTGAACGCCGTGTTTCAACCAATTTCAACTTGTGTTCAATCAGACTGCCCACACGGGTTTAGTTGCACGATGGCGTGTAAGCCGAAAGCAAATTCGCTTAGTTTTTTATTCCTCCGCTGCGAGATAGATTTTAAAACAGAATTTGGAATTATGTTGGCGGTTATTTTTACTGTATCTCGTTTTCATTAGCAAACAAAAAGACCACAAATTTATAAAAATGCTTTTCTACATTTAATAATCCATTAATTGTTTTTAAATTTTTAAATAATATTTAAAGAGATTGAATTATTAACAGAAATACCCAAGTCAATTCAATAATTGTTTATAAGCGCAAAATTATGTCCCTGCATACAGTGAAGTTGTGTGCTCAAAGTGGTGCTGAAAGCGTTCGACATCTTCGAAACTGCACGCATATAATTAAATGAGAATGTGCATAGTGAAGGCCCGAATATAATAACGCTAGAGCCCGAGACGAAAGTTAGACCGAGTCTTGGACGAGATATCAAAAAGAATTTTTACCAAAGGATGGTAGTGACAATATACAATAATGCGTGATGCGATACGGCGAGACGAGGCACTTCTAAAAAATTAGAAATTCCTCGCACTCTCGTCCGAGGCAATTTGTCAAAGTAATCAACTGTTTTGTAATAGGCTTTTGTTATTTCTGTTTTGCTGTTTTTGGCTCCGCGTTTATTTTATTTAATAAAAAATTTCAAAACATTTAGTTTTTAATAGTTTTTTAGCACTTTTGCTTTTGTGTAAATATGGCTCACACTTTGTTTATTGTATATTAGAATGCCAGACAGTGCAAAAGAGATGTCGTCCGATACTCGGTCTCCAAAAATAATAGAAACTTCTCTATCATTCTTGCTCGGTCTCGCTTTCGTCTCGGGCTCTCGCGCTATTGTATACGAGCCTTGAAGCGAAGCTGTTTGCTGAACACAAGCGTATTCGCAAGCGGCCAGCTTTGAAAGTGTTCGGTACAGTTTTTGAAGCTGAATCGATTTAGTTGCTGTACTGTGGAAGTTTAGTTATTGCGCGTTTATTTATGTACGTATGTATTTGCTATTATTTTATTCGGAGGTAGGAAATGTTTTTTGAAAGCTATTGGCATTTTAATAAAATTTGTCCATTTTTTAAATAATATTTATATTAAAATATGATCAAATGTTTCTATAGACATTCTTATATATTCAAAGAATTTCTTTTATCATGATGAAATTTACCTTTAACTATTCGGTCTAAATTAATTTGAAGCAAATCAATGTTTATTTTCCAATTGACCAAACGTAAAACAAAATTTCATTCATAAATATAACGTCTTCTGATGATGAATACATTTTGATAAATTAACGAAAAAAGAGTCTGCATGTCAACAAACAGCTTCGCAACAAGTTTCACTTCACTCGCTTCGCTGTACGCACAGTATGAAACAGCACAGCTTTGCGCACCACTCCGCTCACAGCTTCACTGTGTGCAAGGCCTAACACAGCTGATCAAAGCTGACAGAATGTAGCGAACAAAATTCGCTACAGTGGCTGCATTCTGGCAACCCATCGGATACCCAACCGATCAGAATTCTCCGAATTTCCTGCTGACTGATAGAACGCCATCTCTTTATGCCGAAATTTTCTTCGCTACCGTACTCAACACTTAGCACAGCTGTTTGTAGAACAGATGTTTACGTAGAATATGAAAAATTTTTGTAGCGGCCCATTCAGACACAAAGTGCGCTGTTTCACTATTCCGATAGGCAACCAATAGGCTGCCAGAATGAACCCATTCTCTCACTCAACATGTGGACTATTTTTTAGATATTGCCCAACCGCTGAGTGTCACTAAGTGCTGTGAATGCAAGTAAGAAAAAGAAGACGATAGCCTTGACCAGAACTGTACAAAAATGTAATGCATGTATACTTTTTATGGTGCGTGAACATTTTTTTAATTCCAGAACGGTTGTATATAATATTTCCTTTTAAGATATAAGTATAGTGATCAACTGCTGATTTAGCTTTCTTATAGTGTTGAAAATTCACAAGAGAAAAATTGGTTGTTGCACACTCTCTGTAGTTAGAATATGGACGTTCCAGTGCAAGCAAACTAACTCTTCTTCTTGCTCGTTTCCCTTCGTTAATTTTTTTAGTTTGTCAACTAATTCACAATTCAACTGACAATCTAATTTAATGAAATTGTTATTGTTATAGCCTGGCGGCCATCTAATTAGTGCTCGCTGAACCCTCCCATATGATGATAATGGTTTAAAAAATGAATGTTTTTAAAGAATCTGTCCAAAAGCTGTTACTTAAAAACACTGGCTACTAAAGGTCAATTACATAGGGAAACTATTTCTGACAACTGACTGCAAGGACAGATTTTTTTGAACCAATTTTCCCGCAGTAGCTGTTAAAATTATATGTATAAAAAAATGCGGTCAAAACAAATATGCAAACAATTGGAAACAGAGTTTTGATTTGATTGAATAAGAGTTTTTGAATAGTTAATTTTTTAGAAGTTTAAATATTATGAAGAAATTATGAATCTATTTAACTATTAAGTATATTTTATATATATTGTGTACCATTTTAAGCAGCTCTTATGTATTTCTCCATTCCTGTCAATTTCGTTTATTTTGAACAGCACCTAATCGCACATTGCTCATGTTTGACAATTCTGGAGGTACGAAATTCACCTTGCAGTCACCATGTAAGTAAATTCACCTTTAGTTATTTTAATAAAAAAAAAAAAATTGAATATTCATTTTATTTAATTTATCAATTGTTGTAATTTTAATTATATTAATAATACAATATTGCTGACAGGAGATTGAGTATTATACCTGTACATTTTCCACCATGATGGAGTGATCGTATTCCTTCAAAAATAATCTCTATCGTTCTTGGTATTCCCTATGGTTTCTTTTCCATTCCCTTTTCATTTCATTTATTTATTTAGCTTTGCAGCTCTTTAATTCTTCCTTAATTACTAAGTTTCATAATATAGTTGAAGTATATTAGGAATATAACATGTGTTTAGGATGAAATCCCCACAAAATAAATAAAGCGTTATTTACTTAATTAAAAACCATTTTGAATTCATTTTCTGTCGTTAAATATATTTTTTTGTTTTGCTTTCGTTCAATTTTTCCAATTGTCGAATTTTTGCATTCAAAGTTCTCATGTTTCTCTCTTTTGTGTATGTTTCTTGTTGCTCATCGTATATTTACTGCGCTTGTGTCGTGGGTTTATTGGAATTTGTAAATTCTGCAATTTGACTTGTCGGTGGTGCTTTTCGAAGCATAAAATTAGGTAAATTATGTGAAGGGATAAAAAGACTTAATTTTACTTAATCAATGTTAATTAACAAAAAGGAATCAACGTTGTGTAATAATAAATTAGTCGTTCGAGTAAATTCTGATAATTGCGGCATTATTTATGGTAAATACTGTGCAACAATTTGTTGAGCGCTCTTATATTCAATATTTGCGCTCATTTTCTCCATATGTGAAAGTGATCTACCAAATTGAAATAATGTTGAGTTAAAAGTATGCAATCGAAATCAATTAATAAAACTGATTCCCTTGATTTTTCCTATCCCTAAATCCATTTTTCAATTTTTCTCATCAATCGAGGAGAAACTTGTTGCATTCTTTCGCTTTTTGCTCGTTCTCATTATTGTTTGCTCTTGTGTGGTTTTCGTTTCATGATCGTGTGATCGTTTCGAATTGTGTGCCGCCATCTTTTCGTTGCCTTTCATAAGTTGCTTCTAGGCGTTGCTGACGCTGGCAATTTTATTTGCATTTAATTAACTAAAAGCCTAAAAGTGTACAATACATTTGTGTTTAGAATCCTTGATGGTGTAGTTTTACTTAATCCTTATAGATATGATGAGTGTTAAACGGGTACACCCGATTTCGAGTGGGAGTAGCGGCATAAAAATACTGAATGACGATCATAT
The DNA here is from genome assembly GCA_920105625.2 of Clusia tigrina. Classification (NCBI taxonomy): domain Eukaryota; kingdom Metazoa; phylum Arthropoda; class Insecta; order Diptera; family Clusiidae; genus Clusia; species Clusia tigrina. The sequence continues at coordinate 209,262,982 of OV050031.1, forward strand.
CCCCGTGCTGCCGCTGCAGGCCATGACGTCTGTACCATTGTCGCCTTCCAAGCCAATTACCATCTCCCTGGCGAAAACTAAACACACTTCAGCAAAGGCGAAAAAAATGGAGCATTACGTATTGCAGACCATTAAAGGTGAGAAGAATGAGGAAGGTGCTGAAGCAGATACAATTGACTTCATACTCGCCGAAAATAATGACGTGGATAAAAATTGTGGTATGGGAGGGCCTAGTGGCGAAATTACTGAGGAACTACATTTGAGTGGTGATGAGATAGAGGGCGATGAGCAGACGGAGGAAATTGTGGAACATGTGTGCGGAAAATGCTACAAAACCTTCAGAAGAATCAGTGTACGTAGGCACAGCTTCGCAAACATTCAATTGAAATTACAATATTTACTTTGCAGGGTCTGAAAAAGCATTTAGATTTTTGCCGTTTTGATAGTGGATATCATTTGCGGAAGGCTGAAATGCTGAAGAATTTAGAGAAAATTGAAAAGGATGCCATTATCATGGAGAATAAGGACGTGTGCTTCTGTTGTGGCGAAAGCTATGATACGTTTCATGTAAGTTTTTATGCGTTTTTAAAAAAACTTGTCTAAGAATTTTTCTTTTGCTTAGTTGGGCCACATTAACTGCCCCGACTGCCCGAAATCCTTCAAAACCCAAATGAGTTATGAACGCCACATTTTCATCACTCACTCCGAATCGAATTTATTCCCGTGCACCATCTGCAATGCCAAGTTACGTAGTGAGAATCTACTGAAACTCCATGTTGAGCAGCATCAGAACAGGGGCAAGCCTTATGCATGTAAAATTTGCGGTAGAGATTTCACGCGGTCCTATCATTTGAAGCGTCACCAAAAGTATTCTTCCTGCTCAGCCAGTGAGAATGATTCGATGAACTGTAAAGTTTGTAATAAAATTTTCTATCGCTTGGATAATTTGCGGGCCCATTTGAAACAGCACTTGGGCACACAAGTCACAAAGAAACCGGAGTATATGTGTCCGGTTTGCAAAAATTGCTTCTACAGTTTGTCTACTTTGAAGTAAGTATTTTCGCGTACAACTAATACGAGTACAAAACTATTAACTTGGATGTCTTCTAGCATTCATACGCGTACACATACTGGAGAGCGTCCTTTTGATTGCGACTTATGCGATAAGAAATTCCCATCGCTAGTAGCTTTGAAGAAGCATCGACGATATCACACGGGCGAAAAGCCGTATAATTGCACAGTGGTTAGTAAGAAAACAAAAATTAAGACCATTCGTGAATGTCATATGTTTAAATCCTAATTTAGTGCAATCAATCGTTCGCTGTTAAAGAGGTGCTGAATCGTCATATGAAGCGACACACTGGTGAACGTCCTCATGTCTGCAATAATTGTGGGAAAAGTTTCATACAAGCAACTCAACTGCGTAGTCATTCGAAGACACATTTGAAACCCTACGAATGTGCCGATTGCAAGGAATCTTTTAAAACCATAAAACAGTATGTATCCTAAAGTCAGTTCTTCCGCTTTTTAAGAGCAATGGAAATTTTCAGATTAGACCGTCACAGCAAGTGCCACAGCAAAGGACGCAGATCTAATGGATTGACGCAGTTTTCCTGCGTGGTTTGTCAGGCTACTTTCAAAAAAGCAGCAACCTTATCGAAGCATATGAAACTGGGAAAGCACAAAGGTACGTAGATAATTTTCATAACTATCTGTTTAAGAATTTATGGCATTTCCATACCTTCACCAGAAAAAAAACTCCCCCTTCGCACAGATTGTGCAATATGCGAGAAAAACTTTGACACATATAAAAGTCTGCAATTTCACATACTCAAAGTGCATGAAGTTGATCCCGAAGATTTCATCAACGACAAATCCAGGCTTCTAGAAGACAAGCTTCCTTCTCCCAAAGTCTACAAAATAGAGGAGTTCAGTTCGGTGGACAAAAATGTTACCAGCACAACCACGACTGTCACTACGACCGCTGATGGTAGCATTGTATTGCAGGAATTCATTTTAGACGAAATGCCCACGACAAGTACCAAACCGCCGTCATTTAGGGAAAATGAGTCCTTTACTGTTATACCACTAGATTCGGAAGGCGTTATTGAACCGGTGACCACGAACGCGATGCCGAAGCAAGTGTCGCCTGAATCGAAACTGAAAGACCAAAGAAAGTCGCTCGCTGCGAGTTTGGCTGCTGCTATTGCCGATGAGGATGGCGAGGAGATGGAAGACGAGAAGAATATGGAAGTGACAAGCGAAGAAGATATAAAATTAAAGGAGAATGTGGGAAAATTGCTCGATATGTTGGTGGATAGCACCACATTAAAACAATTTGGCTGGCCTCAAGGGTCTGAAGAGAATGTAAGTTTATGGTGTATTTTCACTGCTGAGACCAATCTGCAATTTTTCCATTACAGGTGTTATGCAAAGTTATTGAAAACTGCGGTCACGACTTGTCCAAAGATTCCGACGAATTCACAGGTTGCGATTACGCCACCCGCATGCGGGAATATGTGAAGCTGCTGTTTACTGTTGTCATACACAACGATTCCATAAAAGAGTTGTTGAATAATTATCCCATCGATGAGGTGATTGAGTACGTTTTGGGTAACGACGATGATGATGACGAGGACGAAGACGACGACGACGATGTTGAGATGCTTAATAAATAATATATTTTATTATATTACCTATTATACCTGTAATACCTATAAGGATTTTAAAGTTTGTAGCTGTAAACAGTGGCCTTCAAAGTGAGAGTTATACATTTATATATATACACAGATATTTATATATATAAAGTATACATTGAATTTGTTTATTTTAAGTATATTTTTACAAATAAAATTGGTGTATGTCTACCAATATACTGATTTTTACACATGTTGCATCCGTCGTACATATATATAAGTGTATATATATAATACAATTCGGATTGAGCTTAATCGTGGTCTGTACCGAGTGATTTTTGTACACCACAATTAATCATGTGTGCCAGAGTTTTGGATAATTGAGTACCAGTAACTAGCACCTTCGACTCGAAACGAAAAGGATTTCGATACCATGCCCTGGCCAGGAGTCGGAACCACGTCTGTGAGGGTAGGGTAGCAGGTTTACCATGGAGGGCGTCTAGAAATTTTCCCATCGTACCAGAAAAAGAAGTTTTGTATGTTTGGATCGAAATTCCTTTTGGATTTTTTAAAGGGTATTTCGTGACACTATTGGATTATTTGCCAGAATAAGTCTGAGGATGCTTCAAGGGAATCTTAAGATACTGAAGAATGGACTTCAGTAAAAATATGAAATGGAACTGGGTGTTGAGCAATAGGAGCAACGAACATTGTTTACATCATAAGGAGACACACGACAACAGGTGTTTGTAAACTACTGAATCAGGTACTCAATCGAGATTGTGGATAAAAAACTCTGAAAGCAGAACTTATATTTATATATGACAGGAGTCCTGGATGGATTTCAATTGTTTAACATTAACTCGGCCTCTACTGTGGCATTGGAAGAGGAAACTTGTTGGTTGTGAACATCTTAATGAAGGTTACTGCAGGCAAGGAAATAATCTCCTATGGAATTCCCGGAACTGTTAAATGCACTTGGCAAGAGAAAGGAAGTTATTATGTAATGAATACATGGATATAGAGAAATTGAGTTGAATGAGGAAGCCGGAAGGCAGTAGCCGCACCAGCCAGGGTCCCCGAATTATTCTTTTGGATTGAAACTCTATAAAAGAATGGTGAAGAAGAGAAACAGGAACCAGAGATTTCCAGCTCGTGGCTCTTTCAGCTTTTTCCGTCGGTGTTTACAAACAATTTCGGTGGAATTTAAATTCAAAACCAGTTTTCATCCTTTGACCCGATGTGTGTTCTCTTGAGCCATAAGCTCACACAAAATAATCTTCACGCTTCAGAGGGTGAAAATTATAATTTCTTATTTGTGGACTCCCATGAGTAGCGCCATGCAGCTTCTTGAAATTTTGTTTGGCGTCAGTGTCAAATCACTGCCTGTGTGGGTGTGTGTGTATTGTGAGGTTTGGGGCTTTTTTGTTTGCTATCTAAGTTTGCTTTGACATGGCTCGTTGGCTGATCCAATTAACAAGCAGCGGGTGTAATTGCCGCTGCTGTTGAATGCCCAAACTTCATTGATTTGGGCATCTCTGTACTATAATACTGTTTCGATAGTTTGTATCTTCAATAGATAGGAAGTAGTCAGTTGAAGTAAAACAGAGGTCAATTTTGCAATGTACTTTAGTGGGGTGTAACACTTGGTGGGAAGGTGGCTGTACAAGCACTGATAATACATTATAAGACTCTTCAGTGGCGGACGGCATGCAAATAGGAGTCAAACCGAGTCATAGAAAAATCTTTATGAAATATCTTTGTTATTTGATCATTCAAATTCTGAGTTCTCTGCTGGAATTTTCATTATTGCTGGAAAATATCATAAGAGCAGGAAGGAGAACTCCCAGAAATTTGTATAGTCACTCGCTGAGCAACATACTCTGACTTAAATTGAATTAAATGCCTGACCCACCATAGCTACGACATAAAGCAAAAATGCAAAAGTCCGTTGCCAGGACTACGCGACGGTGACAAACAAATCCCTCTATTGAATTTGTCGATAATGTGTGGGAAATGAGTACGTGGGACACTGTTGAGTAATACTAACTAGCAAATAAATATGATTCGTACTACTTAAAATTTAATATAATTGATGATGGCCGAGAGCAATATTGATGCCACTGTGATAAAGCGTACGCAAGAGACGCTGGGAAAGTATGTGAAGAAACCACCCCTAACGGAGAAGCTGCTCAAGAAGCCACCGTTCCGCTTTCTGTATGATGTTTTTAATGTGGTAAGAAACCAGAAATGATGAAAAACAACCTGGCAATTGCTATGAAACCATTTTATTGAAGGTCATTAAGGACACCGGGTGCTTTCAGGGTCTGTACACCACAGACGAACTCACTTTCGAGAACATCAAAGACCGCGATGATAAAATGAGATTTCTGCAGAAGATGATCGACGTCGTAAGTAAGTGTACCAAACAGGAATTTGCTCCTCATCCTCCGCATAAATGTGTGGAGGGATGAAATTCTCTGGGAGAGTTTATTCGGATTGATTCGGATGTTTAAATATATATCCAAAATTTTCCACAGAGCTTGCTACGAACACGTCTATTACGGTGCGAACCTCGAAAATTGTTGCCGGTCACGAGCCTGAGAAAACCAACGAATTGCTGCAGTTGATGGGGGAAGTTATCGGGAAGCAATTGGACTGGAAAAGCGCAGTGGAGCAAGTTGTGGGCGGAAAGGCAAAACCGGCAGAAACTGCAAAATCGAAAACGCAAACTAAGCCAAAAGACAACAGCACAAGCAAAGTAAAGGATAAAACCAGAGAGAAGCCTAAAGACAAGGAAGTCAAAAAGAAGGAGACCAAAAGTAACGATACAAAAGGTTCTAGCAAAACCATTTCACCCACAACCAAAGATGATAAAGTGAAGAAGGCGCCGTTAATCAAAGAAAAGGAAAAACCTGCTAGCAAAGGTACAAAGGACAAGGTTCGTAGGGAGAGTAAGGATGCAACTGCAGAAAAACAGAAGGCTGCAAAAAGCAGAACTGAAAGTAAGGACAAAAGCTTATCGCCACCTAAGAACGAAGTCCGTAAAGAGAGAATATCACCAACGGAAGAAGTCAAAGTCGATGAAAATCAAAATACAGTTGAGATTAAAAAAGTTGCTACCACTAAAAGAGAAGCCAATCCGCCAGAATCAGCCGCACCAGCAGCCAATGAGATTAAAGCAGAGCGTCGGGGTAGCAAACGTGCTGAAGACAAAGCGGAGCCTCTGCCAGCAGCTGCCGTTGTCCCGCCTACAATTCAAGCGGAATCCGGCAAAGATGAGTTCGAGCACGGCAAATCTTCAGCGCAGCGCAAAGGTTCTTCAGGCAAGAGCCGTCGTTCAAGTGTCACCAAAGCAACAACGAATGAACAGGATAATATGCAGCAGTCTCTAAGTAATTTGGATTCGCTCAAGTCGGTTAATGAGGAATTTACTCCACCAGCGAGCACAGTTTTATTGAATCAGCCCGCTCAGCCCCCGGAGCCACAGCCCCAGCCGCCGCCACAGCCCCAGCTGCCGCCACAGCCCCAGCTGCCGCCACAGCCGCACACTGAGTTAAAAAGAGAGTCAACGTTCATACGTGAGAACTCGAAGGATAACACCGCCATCAGTGCTAATCGACCACGTACGGCCTCACTGCGACCGCCTAGTGCCCGACCGGCGTCCGCTCGACCAGGGGCGCCGCGCAGACGTGACAAAAACATCGAGATCATACTGCAGCCCAACGATATGGTCAAGATGTCCGGCATCGACGTAAAACTGGAGACGTTCGGGGATTTCGATGACGACGGCGACAATTTGGTGATCATTGAAGATGCCAGTGCGGACAATGTGCTGGGAATGCACGAAAATACTGGCTCAGGAGGAGCAAATGCTGGCGACAACCTGGAGCAGCAGGGCCATTTGGTGCAGCAAATACTCGAAACGCAAAAGGAGCTAGTACAGCAGAACGGCCAAGAACAGAGTAACAAGAATGAAAAGGTAAGAATCTGGCCTCTCTATTCGAATTATTGGGGATTTATTCGTATTCCTCTTAGGATACCGACCCGACAGCTGGCATAAATGCTCGTCAGAGCTCTGCTCGCCAAATGAACAATCTGCGCGATGTGATACAAAATCTAACCAAATCAGTGAATCCCTTTGGCAAACTGATGGACTTCATACCTGAGGATATTGACGCCATGCAGCTGGAGTTGACCATGTGGCGGGATAGCTACACGCAAGCGGCCAGTGCGCTGAAGCGTGAGAAAAGGTAACAACACTCGAATAACATTTGAAATGAATAAATTTACGCTTTACTCGTAGTCTCACGGAATCGGTCACGGAGCCCATGAAGGTGCAATTAGTGCAGATTGAGGCCAATATTAAGGAATACCTGGAAATGAACGATGCGAGTCGTACGAAAATTTTACAAAATTCTGAGAAAATATTTAAAATGTTAACAGAGCAATAATAATAAATACTAAAGAAATTTACCAAAATACACTAATTACGAGCAAATAAAATAAATGATGAAGCAATTCCAATGGGCAAAATCAACAGAACTGTTAAACAGAACACGCACGCACACACACATACACTCACTCACTAGTGCACAATTTTAACAGCTCTCCAATAAATTGATTCAGTGCGGTGGAGGGAAATTGATAAACCAAACAATTTATCTAGCAAGATATGAATCTAAATGAATAACCAGCTGAGTCACATGCGTCGACATCGAAAGTTTCTGCGAATTTAATTGTTAGCAATTTGTATATATTCCTAACTTGCATAATAGGCAATTATAGCAGCGATGCCCAACTTCCAACGAAGTGTGGTTTAATTCTGGAAATATAGGCGCCGTTTATTGAGGCAATCGACTTCCCGTTTCCAACCACAACAAATGAAACTGTCACTGTAAATTCTTTCTCCACGCACATTGTCTCTGAAATTACAAAATTTCATTATAATTTCCTACCATATATTTTTGTGTAATTGGTGCTTCCACCGGCATAGGTTTTGAACTGGGCATTTCAATGGGTCCCTAGAACATGTCAATGGGTCCCTAAAACATGTGAATGGGTCCCTGAAACATATGAATGGGTCCCTAAAGCATGTCAATGGGTCCCGGAAACATGTCAATGGATCCCTAAAACATGTCAATGGGTCCCTGAAACATGTCAATGGGCCTCTGAAACATGTCGATGGGTCTCTATAACATGTCAATGAGTCCCTAGAACATGTCAATGGGTCCCTGAAACATGTCGATGGGTCCCAGGAACATGTCAATGGGTCCCTGGAACATGTCAATGGATCCCTGAAATATGCCAATGGGTCCCTGAAACATGACAATGGGCCTCTGAAACATGTCGATGGGTCCCAGGAACATGTCAATGGGTCCCTGGAACATGTCAATGGGTCCCTGGAACATGTCAATGGGTCCATGGAACATGTCAATGGGTCCCTGAAACATGCCAATGGGTCCCTGAAACATGTCAATGGGTCCCTGAAACATGTGAATGGGTCCCTAAAACATGTCAATGGGTCCCTGAAACATGTCAATGGGTCCCTGGGACATACCGATGGGTCCCTGGAACATGTCGATGGGTCCCTGGGACAATATAACAATGTTGTTTGTCTCTATTTTTCACATGTATTTATATCCGCAGGTCGCCAGTGCTAATTGAAGCGGTTAATTGATGTGTTCCCGCTATAATCTCTACCAGTATTCCGTTCGATCTGCCACAATGCCGTTTAGTTTAATTTCATTTTACCATTGCAATTAGCATATTGCAAATTTATTGTGTCAAATTGGGTGTCATATTATTACCTACCCAATTTGGTCGGAAGCAGTGGGGTAACCACGGCGAGCTCAAGTCTTGTGGTCGCGGTTGTCAACACAACACACTGCATCGAGGGAGGGTTACAATGATTCGTAATATCCAGGGTTACCATAAATAAGATAAACCTACTTGTAATTACGGAACTCACCTTGCGTTGGTCTGCAGTGTACGGATCATTCAACCCGGAAGTGACCTACCCAACACCGCGCTCGCTTAGCACTCTAAATATTTACTGAAGTAGCTGACTTACATATATAAACATAATATTTAACAAATACACACACTGTTGGACAAAATCACGGAACCTTTGGCATCACTCATCCGCGGACTACCCTTACTAGCAATTGATCCCTTTCTGGCAATTGATCAATTGATCCCTTACTGGCGGTTGATCAATTGACGGTACATTTTTCTGCATCACTTTCGATCCTTTTCAGATAATCATGCCGCTACACAAGATATATTCTAGGGTGTCCAACAAAAAACTTGAAACTATTGTAAATCAACTTGAATTGAGTGTTGCACAAACCCAAGAGTAACACGGATGCACAGTGACTAGTCATGAGACTATTTGCTACTTTTTCCACTTTCATTTTTCCTGCACTTAACATACGAGTACCAATTAGAAGCAGACCAAATCTTACCAAGCTTTGTTGCAATTGGCATGTATTAATGAAGCACATTTACAGGTACGAAACAAATGGCTAAAAGGCTCATGAGTGCATTCAATGGACTTCTCTGATGAACATACAGATGAGCTCATATATGCACTTTAGTATAGCTGACGATGATTTTGACAAGTGTCCGATATTCGAAAATTTTATCACAGGATCAGGACTAGTCTTAAACTAAGGTATTTTAAAATATCAGAATGGGTTTTTTTTTAAATTTAACAATGTTCTATAAAATTAAACAAGGAAACATGGAAAATTCCCAGCGGTTGTGGAAGGTTAGAATTGGAGCCTTCTTCGGGAAGCTCACTTAAGCGCTTGAAAGCTACGCACACTTTTTTTAAAGGAGTTGCCTACAGTCAACAAAAAAGTGTTCGTTTCGTCCAGGAAGAAGTTTCAGCCAATGGTCTTGCAGGTCGAATTTGTTGGAAATGGAATGAAACGACCACGATGGTCGATCGATTTGCCACTGACAATAATATATAAATTAAGGAAACCGAAATATTAATTTGGAACAAATAAATTACTCAGATATGGGGTTTTACAGTCTTCAAGTGTACACAAATTCAAACACACTTCTCTTCCGTTTATTTTAATAATAAGAATTCTTTATTTTATAAAATTTACATACTTTTCTTCTAACAATTTTAACACATACAATCCTGCATGAATCAAAAATACTTCAAGTAGTTCGAGTCCCTAATTAATAAATTTCTTGTCAGTGTACGCTTAAATAAGTTACTTCAATTGTTACATGAAAAAATCTTGAATTTTCTTACGTTTACCACATACATACATCTTGGCTAACTACATTGTATTTGTATATAAATCATGTAAATGAAACGATTGTTTAAGATTAAGAGTTAATTTCAATTGTATTTTAAGTTCATATCTATATAAATTGTTTTAAATCAATTAATAAGTGCGAGAAATTCACGTCCCTAAATCACATTATAACACCACACACACAAATGGTAAATTTACGAGCACATCGATAAACATCGTTTAAGGTACACGGAACATAATTTTAGGATATATGCGAACAGTTTACACCATATTTTTACTGTATACATACGTGGATGTAACAGAAATGGCAACTGCGTCCGTTGCTAGTTAAGATAGTTTCAATATAGTTCAGAACTGGGAATTTTGTTATGATAGTACAAACTACAGGAGTGGTTCATTGATTGTAGGTACCAGAGATCTGCATAATTATTCTCATGAGTGTACTAAGAAACACCTACAAAATTGTTGTCGAATTGTTATGGAATGCGTGCAGCATATTTTCAAGTGCGTCAAAAATACACAAGAGTATACATACTAACAACAATACACATGAGTATACTAACTGAGAAATCTGGCATGTAAATCATGAGATGAGCAATGCCACATACGACTTTAGAGTATTTTCTTGAGGCACCCAAAAATATGCTTCATAATTTTCATACCGACACACATGAATTTGGTTTTGTCATTTTTACTTAAAGTGCGGTATATTTTCAGGTGCCTCTATAAATGGATCACGAATGTGTTCACCGCACACATCTCTGATGGTCATATATGAACTTATCAACCAACATATAAAAATTCACATTGAATTGTTAACGTTCACATAAACAACACTGCAATGTAAATTATAGTTATGGTGCCGCTGTTTTTTGTAGGTAAGTTTTTCATATATTAAATTTAATAATTATCATATATATTTTGCCATACGAAATTTATAAAAAATTAAGAAAACAAATCCAAGTTTAATATTTGAAAATAAAATTTTAATACTTCTTTCTGGATGTATTGGTACTAAATTTAATTAAAAATATAATTAAGTGGCTGGAGAAATTTTTTAAGTAAAAATTTTGAACAAAAACCAACAATTTCATATAACAGTAGGACATAAATAATAAATAAAAAATAAAGTATATATAAAAATGTGATGTAATGTCAAATTCAAATCAATATTTCTTTTTTTGAATATATATATAAAATGCTAGGTAAGTAGGTAAACTTTTTTATACATTTTTACATTTCGATAGGCACGACTTACTCTATATTGTTCATTAAAAATTAGGAGAATAAATAGCACAACAAATTTAGTCACACTTTGAAATTAAGTTTAACACTTCGTTTCACGTTGATGTTTGTTTTCTGTATTTCTTAAATATTTAAAATTTATTTGCAATTTTTATACACAAGCGTATGTATATACATAAATTGTATTTTTTGTTTTTATAAATCTTGCATTTTTCTAACACAGTTTCTAGCCATACACACATCCATATAAGCGTATGTGCGTGTGTATGAATGCACTCGTATGTACACGTTAACCGCCTTCTAGTGATTGGCAATGCTGCCGATCGACAAATAATCGTGGTTAACATTATAACTAATATTGTTATTTAAATGTACATGCATGGGGTTTGCCTTATGCTACAATTCGAAAAATTCATCCTGCTGCTTTTCCAGTCGCTTCAGCGAATTTTGCACACGTCTCGTTTGAGTCGTATTCAAAAGCTGCGCCGTATCCGAAGTGCTTCCAGACGAACTGTGACGCATATGGTTCTGATTTTGATGATTCGAACTGTTGTTTTTGTATGAATTGTTTAACTGATTGTGGCGTCTACGCTGCACAACGTCGGTGGTAACAAACAGGTCATCGTCGCTCTGGCTTGTTATCATTCTATAAAGACAAACGGATATATGGGTATTCAGTATTCAATATGGAATGAACGAGTAATTGAACTGATTGAATATGTTTTAGTATCGAAAAGCTCACCCTTTTGATTTTTCAACATATTTACGCGACTCCGATATGGTCGTGTCGATTTTGTTTAAGAATTCATTTATGCATTTGCGATTCTCCTCCTCGGGTGTCATGGTCACCACCGAATCGAGCGATTTACTCTGCTTACTATTGCTGCTGCTGCAGCTGCCGTAGCTGGTGTTGTGATTGTTGAGCGCGGCATCGTCGTCGTTTGTTTGCACGAGCAATTCGCCGGCAATTGAGTATGGACGAGTTGGCAGAACGTTCGGACGTGGATTGTTCGATGCATCTGTGCTGTTGGCTAAGTTGTTTGTTGTTAGTGTGTTCGGCGTCGCTGCCGCTGTCAGCGCGGCTGCGTCCGTTGCTGTTGTCACTCGCACCGCTGTTTGCGCTGCATTATTCTCATTTAGCTTTAGATTGTATGGCGATGACTTATCGACGGGCACCAGCAGAAACTGTCGCAAAAATAAACTGTCAGAGGCGAAGAGACGGTTGGCACGACGTATTTGCTCGGTCTGAAAGAGAGTTATGCATACACAGGTGATCAAATAGACAAAACTCATTTTAATTTAAATGAAGGCAGCTAAACGGTTCAGTAAGCCGCCAATATGATTGATGGATAGCCGCAAGACCGACGGACGGACGGAAAAAGCTCAATCATATTCACGAATCGAATTTGGAAGTGAACAGTTCAAAATTGCCAGGCTAAAGCTATCGAAATGTCAACTCCAAGGACGTAAACGTTTCGTTGAAGGTTATAATTGCGCTAGGTTCATATATTAAGCTATAAAGATTAAATATAATTGAGAATTTTTTATATTTTTCTTTCGTTCAATGAGAGCGTCGCGTCTATAAATAACTGCAATACAAAATTACTAGGTAAGAAGCCATAACAATTTAGGTCACTTAAAAGTAAAGTCGTCGATAAGCATATTGATTTTTAATGTGAATTTTGAATAATTTGTTGTAATTAAAAGTTGGATGTTTCTAGTTTCAGTATTTAAAAACTGTCAACTACACTTTTTATTATTATTATATCTTACACCATAATTAATTATGACTGCAATGGGGTGGGGAATGAGCACTAGCTACTGAGGCATTCGACACGAAGAGAATTGTTTTTAGAAAGAAGGAAGACCAAGCCCAGAGCAGGATTTGCACCTGCGACCCTCTGAGTGTGAGTCTAGCAATCTTTCCACTAGAGCACAGAGGGGGCTGGCTCAGTTTTATTTATAAATAAATATGTATTTATGTGTTGAAATTTTTCTATATTTAGCAACAATTGTGGTATCATAATGAGCCAATAAGTGCTTAAGTGCATTTTCCCGAAGAAGGCTGCCACTCTAACCTAAGCTAACAACAAAAAAGCAGTAGGAATAAGTCTCTCTTAAAAAACCATTATTATATCCCTTTTGTCCATTATAAGTCTCTCTAAAGTAACCATTATAATATCCCTTTTGTCCATTATAAGTCTCTCTAAAGAAACCAATATAATATCCACCCTAATGTACACACAAAATTATATACAAACAAATTCGCGTTACATTTTATCATCTGAACGTACAATTCACGGAAACAAGTGAAAAATTTACATCACCTGGAGTGAGGCACTGTCATATGATAAATGCCTTTTATCAACCTATCTTATCTGGTCTTATCTCATGTTTATGTTGAAATTAAACACGCAAGTAAATCACACATAAATCTACTTAAAATGGGTGCACGCTTAGCCTGTTTATCTCTGGCAGCAGCGTAATTATCATACGAGTATATACGGATACATGGTTGCTGCTCACCAACATGCATCAGCTTGTTAAATCGATAAATTCAAATTAGCTGTTTGGTATTTTGAGTGCAATTGCTTGATGAGCTGGATGGAAAGCACACGCAAGGTAAGTAGATTTTATGGTCTTAAATTCAGTCATGCATTGCCTGGGAAAGCATATTTTAGGCCATCGCCTCCTCTTAGAAAGCGGAGAGAAATCGTCATTCTGTGCATACAGTGATGGATACAAATATATTTAAATTATGCAAGTATATTCATTTTGCAACCCCAGCCTACAAATATATACACTATTTATATACTACAACCAAGGCCAAAACTCTAAATTTTAAAAAATTATGAATGAACAATTTCAGACGGTAATTCTAATGTAAATGTATTTTACATTTGAATTTGGAATTATGGCATTGTTTCAGCAATCGAATGATATGTAATGTGCGGCAATCGCAAAAAGTTCGTTGATTAACTAACGCCAATTCCAGGGGCAAATTGCTTTATCGAATACTTTGAATTAATAAATACTAAAACACTGAAAAACTGAAACACTTCAAAGATTCCTTCTTAAATGTGCAGAAGCATTCTATAAATACAGAGCATGGCATGCAGAGTCAGGCGAGGCGTAAAGCAGTTACCGCTATTATCAGGCAACGTGGCGATACATGCACACATGCACATTTACCATGAACAAACACACATTCAAAGCGTTATAAAACACAGCCCGATAAACGCTAACGAGTGGGTTAAATCATGTGTGTGCGAGATTTATTTAAGGCTGCTTTAATGTGCAGGAATGCAGTGGAAATGTGTGGAACTTATGAGCTCCATATAGGTATATCCACATGCCTCATTCCTAATTTCCACAGCCACATATATTTTGAGTCGACTGCTAAATCTGCGAATTCACTTTAAATTGAGAGTGTCTCCTTCACAACAACTCCAACTGGTGTCGTCAAGCGCTCAAACCGGTTAGAGCTTAAGAATTATTTATACAGCATATAAATGTGAAGCTTGCTGTTGACACTGATATATTGTGCGAGTATAATTATTAAATCACTTACAGTGCAACCATATTTAAGAGCAATGCCCTGCAACGTGTCCGTCTTTTCGATCTCGTGCCGAATCAACGTCTCATTGTTTCGTATGTGATTGCAGCAGGTGCTACCGTACTTTTTTAAGGATCGCGCCGAATCGCGTATCGATTGCTTCTCGTTAAACATGTAGTCATCGTCCATATCAGGTACAATCTCATGAAACTGCAAATAAATCACAACAACTAAGTACATATATTATATAAAGTAATTACAAAAAGCATATGCGAATATAATCAAAATAAAAGAAAAATGTAATGCGATGGCAGTTAAGTGACGTCATGAGGCGGCGGATCTCCCAACCACCCCCATACTCTCTGTACGCAATTCACAACATTGCTGGGTGCGCATTTTACAATTTCACGAAAAATGAAAGCCAATTTGCCAACACACTGCAATATTTTTTATAAACTTGTCGAGTTGAAATTCTGCTTTGTTTTCGCAAACTAATTAATTGTTTCAATAATTAATTCAACAAAAACAAAACACTGCGAAAATGAAACTCACCCATCCACTTCAATTCATTTGCTAGTACTCGCACCCAAAACCTTTCACTAGCGATTGGAAACCTTCAAATTAATTTCAGCTTTGTACTTTTTACATCAAAATAGCAAATAGTTTCTCTTTTTTAGATTAAAACATAAAATTTTGCATTCAATTCCTGATTTTATTTCAAACTTTGTACAAAACTAAAATAACAATCGACAGCACTTCAAGTCTTTCTTTGACAGTTGAAAGACGAATGAAGAAAATTTTCTGATTGGATGGATGGAGATGCAGCAACTGAGAAAATGAGTGTCATGTTAGCAATCTGTTAAATCAGCCAGTGTGCAACCAGTGATGTTAACACTAGTTTCCCCGATATAATTTAAGCCTACAATCAGTACCTGAATTTTATATCTACTTTTATTCATATTTGGTTGTTCTAACAGACCAAATGTGGTTTATAATAAAATAGCAATGTAGAGAATAAGGAAGGATTCTCAACAAGTGTTTAGAATGATTATTATTTTTATTAACAATACCACTAAACATATAATTCAAATATATATCTCAAATATATAACAATATATAAACAAATAAATTTTAAAAATTTTAAAGTCGGAGAAAATAACGTCAATAGGTTCTACACGCTCTCATTGCTTTCACTTTATGTTATTTCAATAAACAATTGTCAATTGTTTTTATTTTATGCTTACTCATATGTATCAAAAATTATATATTTCTACTACTAAATTTCAATATTGTAGCTTCAAGCTTATTTGAAATGATATGGTTATGTGATGAAAAAATTAGTTCAATGTTTTCTGGGGCATGATTATTTCTAAACACCTTACTAATCATGAACACCACAGTACTTATGTTTATTATATTTATAATATCTTTATTAATAATATATTCATTGAAAAGAAAGCAGCAAAATGAATTTGATTATATAAAGCTAGCGTATTTTTAATAATAATTTGGTCCTTATTCTAAGAGTGTTGGCATCACTGATACAGAGAACAATTATCGTTACGTTAACATTCTGTTCAAATCATGTTAAATGCATTTAAATATCACAAATACATTCCTTATGTTACATAAAAGAAATGAGATATCCAAGCATTAATTATTTTTGGTTTAAACTGGTTTTCTTAAATTTTAATCAATGTTCAATAAAAGAACTATTAAAATGTCTTAGTTCTTATAAAATTGAAATTAATCGAATTGTTTTTTAACACGATTGGCGGTGTTGCTAGTAATGAATGTTGGAATCGAAATCGCAAATTTGACAATTTTGCATATATTAAACATAAATAGTAGTAAATATAATTTAAGATAAAATGATATGGTGTTCTCCACAATCTATGTTAATTAAAAAAAAAATGAGAAAAATGATACACAAACGATTTCAGAGGGAATATATGTGTAATATGATCACAATGCAACCCAATTGTGGGTTATTTTTATGTATACTCTCAGAAAGAAGAATTTACGCTAATGTTGTTTTTGTTTAATTTTGATAGCAAAATACGCTTTATTCTTTTTAAACCTGGTAGATATATACTTATAACATTGGAACAAAATTCATAAGCAAAAAAAAAAATACAATTTACATCTAGCGCTGTTTCAAGATTGTGCTCAAAATAACAAGCAGAAAACTAGAATTACTAATTTTGAATTTCATACAATTTGCCCGGTTTTTGTTACCTTTTGCATCAGCAAGTTGCATTTTTCTCTCAGAATGTTACATTAAAATAAATAATTGCCCAGCTGCAGGCACCATTTAGACTACCACCATGTTACAGTTAACAGTATGCACGTGTTGCCAACCATTTCATATTGTATTTTCTTTGAACGAACAGGAAACATAAGAAACGGTGATAACTGCCAACAATGGTGGGCAAGTTAAAATTTATTTTAATTTAAATTAAGTTTCAGTTAGATTGATTAAGGAGATTAAAAGTTTTGTGCTTTACTTTAGATTAAAAGAAAAGTTTATTAATAAATAGAATTGATTGTGTTTGGGCTTATCGCCTTTTATAAGCAAGTTATATATACAAAGATACTGGTTTCTGTTGTGGTTTTTTGGTATTTTCCCAACTGTTGTTACCAGTTATTAATAACAAATATTTTTATGATAGTAATAAATTTAATATGAATAAATTAAATGATATAATAATATGAAATAATAATAAATAAAATGATATAATAATAAATTAAATTAAATAAATTAAATATAATAAATTAAATGAAATAATAATAAGGTAAATTTAGTGAAATACATAATCTTTCGTTTCAAATATACAAACATTAAAACTAAGTTACTAAGCATATTTATGCATACAACTAGTTACCTTTGATAAAATTGCCTAAGAAATTTTGCTTTTAAACACATGAGCTGCGGTTTACCTTTATGTACATATACATTTAGATATATAGTTATTTTGATGCAAGTTTAATATTCTATTAGGGAGGATAGTGTGGCGCTCGCTTGTATAGACCACAACAACAGTGCTGAAAGTTATTCCTTGTATATGTGGCCAATTAGGGACGTTGGAATGTAACGCAACGTTGCGTAGAAGTCTGTTCAACACACATTTATGCGCTGGTATGTACGACTTTGTTGATTACGTATACTCGCAGCATTCGGATTTCTATGTAAGATATCTACATTACGATAAGACTTCGCAAACTCAGTCTTTAAATTTAATGTAATGCATAAAAAGTATGTTACACATCCATTTATATAAACACCATTTACATCTACATAAAAATACATACATTCATTTTTAATGAATTAATAAATAGTTATAATTAATTATAAAAAAATAATAATAATATTTTTTAAGATATTTTAAGCAGAAATAGTATATAAATTAAAGTAGAAAGTAATTTCGTCCACCAAAGAACAAACAAGGAGCATTTTTGAAATTGTAAGCCGAGGATTTTGAGGGTGTATTCACATATAGCCTCACCCACACCCACACACACAAAAACTCGCGTATAGATGAGTGGTAGCCTTGAAACTGAAACGCTGTTTTATGTGGTTTTTTGACGTTTATGATTTTTCTTCATTATTTTTATATATATTTCCTTCGTTTAAAAACAGAAACTTTTTATTATATGCATATAACGAAATTTGCATACATTATATTTTTTGCAAATGAATTGTTTTTCTACAATTTAGAGCGGTTATTAATAGTTTCATCTTAACATATTTTCAGCAATTAGTTGCCAAGCTGGTGAGTTGTTATTTCGGTGCCACATAAAACAACGCTCCCAGGTCTGTGTTATCACTTATTAAGTACAGCGACTATTAATATCATTTTCATTAAACGTATTTTCAGTTTTTAACATTTTAAATGAACGAAAAAAAGGAGAAAAATATTAAAAAATAGTAAAGAAAATATCAAACAATTGTTGTTGTTTTGCTTTGAACTCATTTGCCTCGGGTTTTCTACACTGAGGTTGATTAGTTTTCGACCAAACCAAAGCAAAATGATAATTCTATGTAATTAGAATGTTGTTGGCGGCATAAGCGAGTGACGAGCGGCTGATTGCGTACTTTAATTATCATAACTCTTACAAATAGTAATTAAAAACAAATCACCCGCGAGCAAAATCCTACAAATGAAGTAGTTGAAGGCATCTTCGAAAGACGTCACCATGTTTTGGTGTATTTCGGCTAATTAAGCGGACTTCAATTATTAAATAGTTTCTTTATGCACGTCATATGAATTAACAATTTAAATACCAATTCTCCTTAAAAACAAACAACAAAACAACTAAAAAAACAAAGAAACAGCACAATAAATAAATTTTAAAAAACAAACAAAATTAAATGCTGCTTTGGGAGAGGTTCCACACAAATTTTAATAGGCGAACTCTCTCTTTCTCACACTCTTCCTAAGTTAGCCATGTTAGTCGGCGTCATTCGCAGCTTAGTGCGGATTTGCTTATGTGGCTTAATTTAATAGACTTTAATTTTTAGTTTTCTGTTGTTTTTCGGAGTATTGTTTTTTATTTATTTACGAATATTGTTTATTATACACTCCAATACACCTCAAAAGCGCATGAGTTGTATTTATACGTCTACACAATTTTTTGTTGTTTGTGTTCAAAGGAAGTCACTGAATTTTAACTGAAAACTGGGTTACGAGGTTAATGATGTATATTTTGTGCACCTCCGCCCTTGGTGGGAGTTTTGGCATCTTAATTAATCTAAAAGTGAGATTGAGGGAGGTCTCCCTACTCACTTCCCGATTCATCAGCGATGTCCAACAAGATTTCTCAATATTTTTCTCTGCCTTCTCACACAATTTTTCCCTACCTTAATAGGCGCTCCAAAAATGTTTGCTTGGACCTCGCTGAGGCAGTTCTATACATGTTCTATGTATGTACAACCGACTTGTTGTTGGCTTTATTATTGCATTTTATAATTATCGTTCTTGCATTTTTTTCTGTTTATTATAATTTTTTTTAATTTTAAAAAATATTTTTTTTTGTTTGTTTTTGCAAACAATTGGAAAAAGTCACGTATTTTCATTCAGTCTCAATTCCAATGCTTATAAACAGTCCACCTCAATACCAACGGCACGATCAGCTTGTAAATTGTGATAAATGATTGGAGATATTAATCAGAATGAGTTTTTAATTTTGTGCAGGATATTAAAATAGTTTTATTTTATTTTTTTTTGTGTTTGTTTGATTCTAAAACTAATGAAGTTTATATTTTGTCATCAATCTTGAAAAAACTGCGGTATTTGTTTGTGCTTCTGTTTTATTTTCTTCAATAAAAAGATAAGACACATTTCTGCCGAGCAATCAATTTTTTCAATAAGCCCCTGGAAGTTGGAAGAGTCTTAAGTCGACAAGCACCCTCCGTTAGCTGGGGGCTTTGAAGTTAAGTGCAAATATCAACGGCTTTTGACGTATTAAGACCCGATGAAGACTGCTTATATGCATACATATGGGTATAAATTGTCTGGCAACGTAATGCCGCCTTATAAAAGAGACTGAGAGGTGAAACTGGCTACTAAAATAATATTACTCAGTTGCATGTGCAAAAATAACTAACTTTTAAAGCTACGCCATAAATTAAATTGGATTTTTTATTGTCAAAATTGCGGAGCTCCTCGTGTTCATGCCAGAAGTCAATTTTTATCAGAGGCACAATTCAGTGTTTTATACTAACAAAATAGATAATAGAAGTACTAAATAATATTGACAGCGGGCTTAGTGTGTGTGTGTGTGTGTGTGTGTGTGTTTGAGTCTACAATGTTCCAAAGCTTTCTAATAAATATTACATAAAAACATTCGTAAATTAGCAGTTCAAGTGGTGTTCATAAATCACGATTCGGCTTTAGGTGCATATTTAATTCTATAATTTATTGTTTTTCGTTTATTCAGTGTCAAAAAATATAAATTACCAAACAAACTTGCCGAAGGACACTTATTAAAAATCGAAATTAGTTTTTGTTTTTGTTTTTATAATCAAAACATATTTATAATCTTTTTCTCGTCTACCGTCTGAATTGGCGTTCTGCTGTCAGCAACATTTATAAATGTTTTAATCAAATAATTTTTAGATTTATATTGTTTATATGGCAATATTAATCAAAAGTTCATTACGAATGCGTCATTCATTGTCTTCGGACATCTTACATAATAGTGTATAATACTCGTATTTAATATAATAATACATTTATAATTAAGGCAATTTATACGAACCGAGAGTTGAAGGTTTTTTGAAGTGTACCCGAGAGTAAGATTGGTTTTTTTTTAACATTTATTATTCTCAAATATTTTTTTAATTATAATAAATATCTGCTGGCGTTCGGATATAAATCAATTATAGTAACTTGTCTTCAATCATCATTTGCACAGTTGTTAAGTTTGTATACTCACAGTTTGGAAAATTGGCTAATAAAAAAAAGTTGTCAGCAGTGCTCATTCTCAATAATGATTTAGTCTTATTATTAGCTACAATACTTATATAAAAGTTTATAAGGAAATGATTCTGCAACTTCAAGTTTACTATATTCAATCATTTTTTGCCTACAGCGTGGAACTTAGAAGACATATTCCAACCCGGAACTGGTGTATTCATGCATACAAAATTTAAAAGCTAAGAAGAACTTTACACACAGTCTGCTGAAACATTGGGAATGTACTTAATAAGAGATGCAAGGAAGGAAGAAGGGGCTCATTAGAAACCAGAGACCACAGAGATGCGACACTTAAACGTCTCTAGTTTTGCGTACGCTTACACATACGCAAAACTGTAGTAGTTTGGCTGATTTTCTTCAAAACCAAGGATAAACAAACCTACAACTAATGCATTTTTTTAAACGTCAGAAAATTTGACGTTTAGTGTCGCTACTCTGTGATCTCTGTTCGAAACATTCCAGGCAATACCAATAGGAAGGGCGACAAAATTGACACAAAGTTGGAAGAGAATCACGAAGGCTGCGTACACATCAGAGAATACAGAGAAATGACTCTTGTTTTGCGCACACTTACACATGTGCAAAACTGTTGTAGTGTGGCTGATTTTCTTCAGAATTCTGGTTAACCAATGATAAACAAACCTATCCATATAGGCAACTAATGATAAAAAAAGACAGTTTGACGTTTAAGTGTCCCGTCTCTATGGTCTCTGGTACACATACAAGCATAGCAGTGTTGAAAGGGAGTTAGAGTGTTGGTTGTGTGTGGGTGTTAGGAGCAGAGAACACAGAGAAAAGAAACTCGAAAGGATTCACTTGAGTGGATTCACCACGATTCTGAGTGGATTCAACACGATTTTCAGTGGCTTCATGTACAACGTCCGTCTGCTTTATTTCGCAGCTTTGACGTTTAAGTTTCTTTACTCTGTATACTGTGGTTAGGAGTATGTTAGCTTGTTCTTGACAGCAGCGAGAGCAGAGAAGCGACACTCAAACGTCAAATTTTCAAACGTAAACAAAAATGCCTCTTTCTCTATCATAAGTAGGCAATCTGTATAGGTTTGTTTATAATTGTAATCAGAATTCTGAAGAAAATCAGTCACACTACTACAATTTTGCACATGTGCAAGTGTGGCGAGAGTCTCGAGACCTAAATATAAAATTCACGAGGGCAGATAGGTAGACAAGCTGCATCACTTCGTAGATTAATTCCCATATAGGAAATGGGTATTCGTATGCATTTCAAAATGTTAATAGAAAGAAAAGCGGGAAAAACATATTATTATTTAGTGGTAAGTATAGCGTCCACTGAAAAATTTCACCAGTCGTCATAAAACGAACAATCAGTTCACATCAGGCAATTCCCTCGTATAGACAACTCTTGTTATATACTCGATGCCTTGTTTACATCTGTACTACTATCGTCGTCAAGTCCTCTAGTTCTATCAACCTGGAGCTCAAAAGTCCTTGACAGGATCATGGAATAAAATTCAAGTTAATAATAAATAGCCTCAAATATAAATAAATAAAGTATTAATAAGGACAAGAAGGTTGAAGGTGTAAACAATATTCTGTTGACAAACCCCGGACACCGCTGAGTATACCACGGCTCTGAAAGGTTCGTTACAATAGTAGTGTCCAAGTCGTGTGGTAGTGCGGCTTTACACTGTTCCAAGGAACTTGGCAATGACAATTAGGAAATATAATTATATTTAGATACTAGCTGTGCTAACTGACTGTTCCATTAATGTATAATGAATATAATAGATAAAGTACCTCGAAGCTTTGCACATTGACAGTTGGTCATAAGGTTAGTCGCAATGTCACAAAACTCAGAGGAAAATTCCAACTGACCACAAAGATACTCTCTGGTTCACGCAGCTTTGTATAAGTTAAGAAGGCAAAGCCATGTTATCGGACGGTCATTGCAAGAGGGTTGAGCATCATCAGAACCTTTATGAGTATAAGCAGGACCATGCTCAGTTTAGAAGCCTGATTCAAGGGATCACAATGAAAGGGCTATTGAACTAATCCCTGTACTCACCGGCAAACATTTTGGAGCGCTTAATTGCTGCCATCCAGAAAAAAGGGAAGAGCTTATAATGCTATGTTGATATAGTGTTGAAGAATCTGAGAGCCAAGCATCTTTATTAATATCTTTTGGAATACAGACAAATAAAACCCTTTGTCGCAGAAAACAAACACTTTTTGCTTTCTTTATTATTGAAATATTTGATCACTGTCGTCTGTGTTAGGAGAGCATCTTCACGCCGCAGAGAACAAACATTCCATTTTTGCCTTTCTTAATTACTGAAATATTTCTGAAATACTGAAATATATTTCCTATCATGTATGATAGGAAAGCATCTTCATGCCGCAGAGAACAAACATTCCTTCTTTGCCTTTCTTAATTACCGTAAATTGTATCAGCGGCATCTCTGCTAGGAATGCATCTTCATAAATATCTTTGGAATTGAGCATTTCACGACCTCATTCTCCCCAACTACACAGAAATAAAACGTTTGCCCTTTGAAAAAATGCTTTTTTTTACTTTCCTATTACTGTAAATTTTATCACTGACATCTCTGAGAGGAAAGCATCTTCATTACTATCTTTAGAAGTAATTATAATCAGGTATGCTGCTTCTCCAACTTCTGAGAAATAAAACATTTGCCGCAGAGAACAAACATTTCTTTTGACTTTCCTAATTACCGTAAATTTCATCACTGACATTCAAGTAAATGAGAGCTCTGTCGTCATTCCGAGTGTTTATTGCCAAATTCAACTGTTCTCGTAGTTTACATACCTACGCGACTGAATATTGAAATGTTCAAAGCGCCATATTAACTGAATGAACTTTACGCAGCTCTATTTTGATTTATAGTTTGAGTTGCGAACGACGTTGTTGCAATTATCAAATGCATATGCATATATTTACTATATACTAACATATATAAACTATAATGGGAGAACTAATTCAAATTAGATCCAGACAGTTTCATAAAGTTTTTCATAATTTTAAAGTATTGCATTCGAATGAACAGCGCCGAGTTATTTACAATATAAATTAGTTATAGTAAATCGCACGTGGCTTACGTAGTCACGGATAGTCTTGAACATCTGGGTATACATTTGTTATATATAATTATATTTGTTATATATAATTACATTGAAATTCTATTTAGAACCTTTGATATGGGTTTCCATTGCCATCTGCCTCGTAGCATTTCGGTCATACAAATAAGGCAAACACGCCGTAGCTATCTTGGTTGCACTTGGACAATCTTCTCGTGCTTTCGAGGACACTCTGGAGATCAGAGGTCAGTGTGAGCAGTGAAAGCAGAAAACAGACGAGTGATTTAGAAGTAAATTGAAACGAGTTAAACTGCAGCATTTTTTTTTAAATGAATTGCTGTTACTTTAATGCAATTTCATTAGTATGGGTTGCATAAGAAAACTGAACTGCCTAAGCAGTATTAATCCTGAAAGAATATTCCTGAAATCTTTGGAAGACAAGCCAAAGTCCTTCTGAGACACTTTAACCCTAATAAAGTTAAAGAGCTGACACAAATGATTCAGAGCAAATTAAGAGTCGTCAGTGGCGTTTGAAGCGCCCATTGTAGACTCAATTATCATATGAATATGTATAGATGTACATATACACATACATACATACATACATACACATATATGTTGGGTCTAGCCTCAGATACCATCTGTAGATTCTGTGGATAAAGTAATAAAACAACATTACACCTAATCACAGACTGCGAAGCTCTGTAACGGATGCAAGCATAGTTTTGGGGAATACATCTTGCATATGACTAAAATTCCTCAACTTAGTACAACCAAAATACATAAGTTCCTGTCTAAAATAACCTTACAGAAGACTTATATATGAGACTATCCTCAAAAGCTTAAGTAAATAGGGGCTTCGTAATAGATCTTTTTGGTAGCAGTGTATAACATACATTATAGAATCTAATATATACCTCAAATGACAAATATGTCAAACTTATAATAAATTTACGCAGTCATTCTTCAATATTTCTGGTTTTTATTCAATACTGCATACTGTGTTGGCATTTGTAACTCCTTTGATTGCCCCAATATCTGACTCATCAGATTACACAAATTTCATCATCTTCAATAATATATCCACTAACATCGCTGGGATCGTTTATTGTCTTTTTACATTTTAGCTTTCACAACGACATTAATTTCGGATTTGAAGAAAATAAAAGGTGTGCCATTAAATCGTTTATAGTATTCTCTGCCGCAAAGATTTGCTGGCCGGAGTGAAGCATCAATTAATTATCTTTACACTGATTGCGAATTCAGGAAACTGCGAAGAAATACGTGTCCATATGTGGAAATACCAAACCAATTTTGAATTCCATTCATAAGTCAATCAAGAAATTATTTGAGATGTTGTTATTATCATCTTGATAGATTCTAAATTTTAAAGACATATACTTTCACATATCGTGATGAAATGGTGCTTTTGTCATTCATAACTAACCACGAATTCATATTAAAATGCTATTATAAGACCATTGAAAAGTCTCTAATGAAAAGTGTTCAATGAAAAAAAGATCGTTAATGAAAAGTCGTAATGAAAAGGCATTAGTAAGAGGCCAATATACCCAACTTACCGATTGTTGCTATTACTAAATAATTACTTCCATTTCTTATCCTGCCACGGGTATGATCTCAAAAATGCTTCTTTCTCAAAACTTTTTTTCTTTGAGTCCAAGGTTTTAGTTGCTAGAACTCATTCCGACCCCTTGCAGACATAATACTAACTTCAATGATAGTACAAATCGGTAGTCTTCGTATAGTACATTAGATGAATCAGACAATTATATTATAACTATTTTTATATCAAAGAGCTGAAAGCCCTGGCATCTAGTGCTTCTTTTTTTCCTTTTGTGAAATAATATTTGTATTAATATTTTACACTTATAAATAAAATGTTAAATATTTTTTTAGAATACTCAACGTGAGTTTTCACTATGTCATCTATGTCACATGGGTTTAATTTTATATCATATTTGTTTCATATGCTCACTTAAAAAAAATAGAGAAACGATTCCATTATAACCCTCAGATGCAAAGATAACTTGATAGATAGTTGAACCATCTACCAATTTCCTTATTAGATATGCGCATGCTTTTTGAAATTAAAGTTCAAAGTGTTTTCAACCTGTTTCCAGTCGATAAGAACAAAAAACACATCTTATAACTGTCATTGGCCGATTGTCAGTCTAATACAAATGTCAACTGTTTCGGATAAGAAATCTTGCAGCTGTCATTTCGGTATTTGATTATTTCCCACCATGACTCAATTATATTCGTAATTGTTCGCATTCATGTCTTCATGGTCATTTATGGAATTTGATTGTCTAGTTACAATTACCACGCCTACGGTTATGAGCCGCCAACAACACTACAGAACTAATTAAAGTTTTCGAATTCATACGCGAGCTACGAATTCGATGTGGAATATAGCAATTAAATCTCTGTAGTGGCCCATGACTTGAGTGTCTCAACCCACCCCAGTGTGACACCTATTACTCGCAACATGTTCGGTGCACTAACAACCTCCTGCGTGTCTTTTGGTTTGTTTACTCTTGTGTGCCCTCTGATTGGCAGCGAACTCACTCACCGTTCAACTCGTTTAGTCTAAACGGCGAGTGTTTTGTTTCTGGTCTGTGAGTCATGCTTGATTGCTGATTGCTGATTGCTATGTTGCGGTTTGCGGCCCACCATGAAATTTTAATAAGAATGCGTTGAGTACAGTTTTCAACTTTAATTACCTTATTTCAGCTACTTAACAGCTCGAAGTGTGATCAATATTTAATTGAATATGCATATACGAGTGTATGCGGCTATGTATTCACTATCGAGTACATAACAATTAATTTTTGAGTTTATATTAAGGTGGGCATAAATATTTGTGTTGTTTTTATTTAAACAAATTTATAATACATAAAACACATTTTTGCCATTGGCTCCAATGAGATTAGATTTGCAGTTGATTGTTTCTGGGTGTGTGGGAACGGTAAGCAGTTCGGTTGTTCGAACCTTGAAGACTTGTGTTTCGAACTTATTTTTTATATACATACTTGTTACAGTCGCTTTTGTAAACAAGAACAATAATAAACTAACTGCTGGCGATTTGTGTGTATTGTTCATACATATATTTACGAGTATATATCGTGAAAGATGATGAATATCGTAATTATTGGTACAATATTTACAACAGTCAAAAATATTATAGAAAAGATTATTAAAAAATAATCTCAAACAAAAATATACACACACATTCATATATGGCAAATATTCAGTAAATTACTATCTGCAAATGTAGGAAATAGTAAAGCGGGTCTACCTACACGTATTTGCTATAAAAGCCAATAAAATCAAAAACTGTGCAGAAGGTTACAAAATGAACTGAAGTCACGCCATGTGCTTTCAATTGATACAAAATACCAAAGTAATGCCAAGAGGTGGGCATTTCAAATCAACTTGCATATTAAATGCGAAGCAAATAGTGCAACTCTCCCTTCATCATGAATGCATATGCATACATATACAACTGTATATACATATGCATATACATATGCACATATATTTAGAAACGTACTCCTGTATATACATAAGTATAATAAACTATGAACTACTCGTAGAAAATAATGATTGTCAATCATTTTATAGAAGTATTGTCATTTATAGATATATGTACATATGTATGTACATAAGTGTATGTCTAGAATTTAACCTACTTTGAATACCTGTAATTATACTATATTTCCAGTTAATATTTCTTAAATGATTGTGCATTGACTTACAAATACGAGAGAACACCGTTTGCATGCTTACGAACACCAACACACACAATTTTACCTGCATTAAGCGCAATCCAGATCCATCGTTTTGGCTCTCTTATTATTTTATATAACATAGAGAAGCTGTGCTTCAGCTCATGCTAAGCAGGACACACTAGATGAGGTAACAGTAAAACCTGCATAGTTGACTTTCGTAACAGTCTCCTGAGAACGTGCGCCAACACTGTCTCAATGTTGAGTAAATGTAAGAAATAGGGTTTCAGTATGAAGTTGCTACCTTCTCTGTGTGCCCTGGCCTAGTGCGCTTACAATTATACGCTATATGTGTGTTTGTGTATGTAGGCTGCACAGGAGATCACACGTTAAGAGTGGATTATGTTACTTCACAGAAAGGCAGGTAGGAGCGTGGGTAAAGGAATGTAAAAACAAAAGTAAAGCAACAAAACATAATACAACATATTAAAGTATCTGCCTAGAAGAAGAGCTGTTAAGTGAATACATACAAATTGACTTGGCAGGAAAGTACTTGATTTTAAATTCTAAGCTAACAACAATACTACTTGTAAATGAGTGCAATCAACTCTAGAAGAAATACGATATATGATACATATGTATATCGATATATTATATATCGAATATTTGCTCTAGGCACTATAAGAAGTAAAAACAAAAACTACCTAAAATAATGATTTTCGCTTATTTTTATATACGAGTACATATGTAAGTATATTCCAGTAAATCAAGTGTAATATGAAAATTGTTGTGCGCTACTATCGTGACACTTAACCATTTATCGACTAGATAGAAAGAAATGTCAACAAATGCACCGGCCATATTACATGCATACATACAAAGATACATGTATGTATGATACATACATTTTCCCATATACTTGTATTCAATAAATTCTATGCATTCATTCATGCTTCATATACTCGTTAGAAGCAGTTGCAACTGCTTTTTGTAGTCATTGTCATTCTACGTCACTAGCGGCGCTTAGTTGACGACTTTGCTCATCTTGCACTTTTTCACGTGCTTTCCTCAAAACAGCTGGTACTGCAAATCATACTCATTTCCATTTAGTATTTAATCAGCTTGTGACGCCATAAAATTATGCAAATTATTCGATTTGTAATTTACAAAAAACTACTCAAACTGACTTAAGTCCTGATACGGGAATGTTTGTGTATAATTTTGATTATACGAACACTTTTGTGCCGAACTGAGTAATAAATGAATGAAGGCTGATTACACACCACGAAAATCGAAACGGAAATAGTTTTCAAATGAATTGATGCGGATAGTATATAAAAAAAACCTAAAGATATGTTTAGAATTACAACAATAAATAAAACGTAAAATGTGGAAATACTGCAAAAATGCTGAAAGCTAACGTTTCTTTTAGAAGAATATAAAATGCCTTTAGAAATGTTTGGATTAATGACACACAAAATCAAAACAGTAAAATTGGGGCAATTTGCCTTTAAGTGGCAAAGATTGCTACAGATTTACTCAGATATGGAAACGTGGTTATAAATTGCATTACAGCTCTACAAATGGACACATCTGCAGTACTTGTTTGCTCCAATATAAGGCAGAGTTTGTTGCGCATACTCTGCAGAATTTCAAAACATGTCGCAAACATGTTTTTTTAGTTGCATTTTAATTGTTTGTTAATCACACAAATATGCACCTCCAATAAAATATATCCAGGAGCAAATGTCACCATATTTAAAGTCATAATATGAGCCTTAGAAAGTCACTTCAGCCTTATGAAGCACCGGATATGGAACCTTAGAAAGTAGTAAAATCCAGTTCTAACAGCCATATCTCAAATTTCAATTAATTTAATAATCAAATTAGCACATATAGAATCGAGACATATACTACTATATTAACCGGCTTTAACCGGTAGTCCCAATTTTCCCCAAATTAAAAACATGTCTTGGAAATGCAATAAAAAATTGTGTGTGCCGGTTTCGTCGCCTACTTGAAAAGCCAGTACTAATTTATTTAAATTATAAAATATAATCCCCGATACCATTGCAGACATAATTTATTATGGTAGAATCAATACTATAAACGAGGAGAAATATATTTATAAAGGTGCATTTGTGACCTGTGTAGGATCCGATCCCGCGCAACCGCTCTACAGTGAGACTAACAAGTTTACCACTAGTCGTCATATTCATGTCATAAGTAAATAAAGTTGATAAAATATTATTAAAAGCACTTGGTTCATTTGAGCCTGTTATTTATCCAATGTCCTATGAAAATACAAATTATTTAACACTCATACGTTCCCAAGTACTTCATACGCTCCCAAGTACTTCATACGTTCCCAAGTACTTCACACGCTTCCAAGTACTTCATATGTTTAACAATTTGCAACAATTTTCCTGTTGGCATGCTTTAAGTAAGCAGACCCTGCTCCCATTACGTGTAGGGTATAAAAATAGATGCATTTATGATTACTACCTGTTGACAACTTAAACTAGTTTTATGTATCGCTGGGTGGATGCCACTAACAATGGGCACTACAACGGCAGAAACCAGCATAAAACCATTTATATGGGTGAGTTCGCCAGCGAGTGTTTGCGAAAAGTGTTGCGAGAGGAAAACCCAGTACCCGGCAACAGCTAATGAAAAAATTCACAGACCGATCAGACAATGAACTGGTTTTTTCTCTCCCATGCAAGCGAGCGACCACGCTTGCCGTGTAAGCCAACCACACTAAAGAGATTGTATTCCAAGCTAGCGAGCGGCTAAATAATGGTTATAAGTATAAAATAAAATATATGTAGAAATAAGAAAAAAATACAATCGCTCAGGGTATTTGGTATTTCTTTGTTGAATTTTTTTGTTAGTCATCGCAAAGCGTCTTCTCGCTTGGTTGTTCCCACTGCTGCCTTTTTGTATAGACCGATGCATGTGTGTGTGTGTGTGAAATTCAAGTGGTTCCATGTGTGTGTGAAATACGAAGCCACTTTGTAACGATTATATTTCATAGAGTTTGTCAGTTTAAATGTGGTTAATATTGTATTATAATCTTGCCATACCTGAGAGTGCAGTTTCCAGTCTTTGTAGGCTTTCACAATGTAATCCATTTCGCCTTGATCGCAGCTAATGACTTTTTATAAATATCAAATTGGCGCAATTGTGTGCAGTTTTCTATTACTTTTGTAATTGTTGTGGCTTTTCCGTGCTCTTTTGTTGCGATTTTATTGCACTACGTACATATGTAGGCGGTAACGATTTGGCAAAGAAACAAAATACTCGCACGGTTTATACTCGTACTCAAGCCGCACTAAATCACCTCCTCCTCACCTATGCATGCATGGGCTCGTACGGTGGCTTCTGCGGTCTGTGGTCTGCAGCGATTTAACAGTTATAATGAACAATGAATCAACCGTAACAGAATTTGTTCTTGTCCCGACCAACTGTTTGCTTGTGGCTTAAGAATTCACCAATTCCACGGAAAAGATAATAACGCACAAATCACTTTTCGACTTTTGGTCGGCACTAAAAAAACCCGACGTATTTTTCAACGGTTTATTTTAATTTTATTTGTTTGTTTTTGTTCTTTGTCAACGTGACTTTATGGGAGTTTATCTGCCAGTTAATCTGTTAACGTGTTCAACTCTTTAATGCAAATCTACCTGAACGGGAGTGTAGTAAAAATTCATTTAAAATTATATATTTTTTGATTAATAATCGACACTATCGGCACGTATGCAATTTGTACAACTACTAGACTAGATTTCTCGACTTCGATTGCGCTCGGTCTAGTCTGGTACAGTTCAAGTTAATATTTGTTTCGTCTTTTTGTTTTGCTTGCTTTGCTAGCCAACAAACGTCTGCTTCGTGTTATCGGCTTTTCGTACCGCGCCACACTAACTCCGAGACCTTCCTACACGATTCACACGAACTAACTAACTAACTGATTCTGACTTGACTACAGCTAACTTTATAATTTCACAGCTGTTTCGGGTTCGAGTTCGGTTTCTGCTTAGGTTTCCTTTTTCTTTTTACACCCTACGCCACGCTTGGCGCATAGAAAGAGAGTATGTTCATTGTATGACGCTTAGCCATATATACTTGTGTGCATGGATGAAGGTGTGTGGGTAAGTGTGAGTGTAATTTAGCTGTCCGGAAGTACACAACTAACTCACCTTTTCAAGTTCTTAAAGAAGTACAAAATTACGGGTACATTGTGACACGTGTAGGAAGCTTGTGACTTGGTAGAACTTTACAAGTTTATATCGCTGTATTACTGGGGATTTTATATAACTTTTTATCTAAAGACTTAAAGTATAAAGAGTTTAAATTCACCTACTTGAGTAATTTTTAACCAAGCTGAAGATTTTATATATCCAAGACTTTACAGTATAAAAACTTTAAATTCGCTTGCTAGGCTAATAATTAGTAAGCTATTCGTTCTCCTCTCACCCACTGTAGTGGTGAATTATATAAGTGAGAGTGGTACCATGGTGGATACATATATATATATCTTGGGAGTGGTAGTATTCCAGGTTGTTTTTTCAGGTAATTTATTATTTACCTGCATTTGTAGGGGCATTCTTAGGACACTTTTTAGCACAACTTTCGATATATTTGTGACACAAGTACGAAATCTTGGCATTAAATGAATATCAATATGCCGAAGCAAAGTAAAAACTCCAAATTATTAGATTGCTGTTGAACTGACTCATCGTTGTAGACCTGTGTATATCAGAAAAAGTTGGGTGTGGACTTCATATGTTTGTCATATTAGATAGCATTCTCTTCATATCATCAATATATATTAATATTTTACCATATTGGCTAACAAACAGAATATTATTTATGAACGTGATCTATATACCGATCGTCAAATGGAATCCTTTGGAGAGCTTTTGGAATAATATTAAAATAGCAAGAAGTTGTGTTCAACTTTGTAAAAGTTATTTGAAAAATTACACTTTTTGAACATTTTTCGTTTTCAATAAATACTTGAAAGTCACAGATTCTTCAGAATCCCATCTCGTGTCAAAAGTCCATCGCTGCATATCTGATTTAGATGAAGTTGTATGGAGTTGAAAGAAAAATCGGTCCATTTTCATATCTAAGTCACCTAAGATATACCGAGTTTAGTGCTTCATGTGATTGTTGGTGAATATAATAGAAAAGTAATATCAACAATTTTAGTCAAACTTTTTAGTTATTATAGTTATGAAATTATATAAAAAATTAAATATCAAAATTTGTAAATCAGTATTCACTAAATTATTTTTTTTAATATGGAAAATTTTCATATTACGAAATCCTTTAAAACAATTTTCAACATATTTCTCGTAGATATGGTAGGTAAAGTGGCCGCTCGAAGCGTGCACTTAGACCATCATTGACCCCTTGTGATTTCTCATAGATATACTCTTTAAAATTCTTTACAAATGTGGACCTTTATTTTTAACCATCTCGAATGCTAATTTGCAATATTGTTGCTGTTATTAAATCCCGCAATGTCTAACAACAGCATTTTTTTAATCATCATTGGCCTTCACAATACCATTAAAATTGTAGATAAAAACTTTCAAAACCATGAAACAAGTCTATATTATTTTTAGCTAACTACTTTCAGAAGTTTGTATGCTATTTTGGACAACTTGGACTTTGTCGGACTGTGTACTCAAACCATAATATAACAATGCTATTCTTCTTCGTGTAGTTGCTCTGCTTTACAGAAGTTTCCTCAGTATCAGATCACGTAAGATACCTAGTCAAATTATGATTGCCCTGAATAGACGGTCGAAAGTGACTGTAGTGCTTGTCTTTGAGAGAAAATGTTGATGTGGTAAAGCTTGTTAGGTATGCAAACTTCGGGTCGAGTGAAATTAATTATCTACGAGTATCTGGGCTTATTACTTAATACCAGCTCGCCGTCTACTATAAACGCATTGAGCTGCGAACTGGCTCACACGCAATTCGCACACGCGTAATGCGGCTTTTACTGCGGCCACATAAGATCCACGAGAATGAGAGAGTTACTAGTCGTAAACTCTAAGAGCAATGAGTATTATTCATTAATATGGGTATATAAACTGAAAACTATTTGCCCGAAGCAAGAGGCTTACTTAGTAATCAAAATGTGTGCAAGCTCTTTAGTTAGGAGCAGAAGTGGCGAATATCGCGAAAGTGCGTGCCTTAATGTAAAATTTCAATTGGTAGAGTATATTCTCACATACTAAATCATTGTTTATTTACTTATGAAAGTAGTGTACATAAGGGTAGAGCTACATACAGATGCACGTACCCGTGTCTTATCTGTCAGACTTATATTGCCCGCCATATTTATTGAGTGACCCTTCGGCCAGCCATCTTTGGATTGGCTGAGGGAGACGAGAGAGCGGAGAGAGTACCGTAAACAAATGCAAAGAGAAAGTTTGGCGCAGTGTGCAGCAAAAATTTGTGCAAATAAATTACCGTCAAGTAAGTTGCGCAGAGGAAAGATAATTAATTCGTAAACGCAAAATATGTGTAAGAAAAGTGTTTCAAAATTAATACACTAACACACCTACATACACAGTACTCATTAGTACGTCTTGTGTTGTTTTTAATTCTTGAACATAATTATCCCCATTTACGTCACTTTTTTAAAGGAGCACCACAACTCATCCAAAGAAGCCTTTAGTAATTTGCTTAAAATAAACTCATCTTAATCATGAATATTCAGTGTGAGAGTGTGCGAGCGTGCGTGTGCGTGTTTTTTTTATATTGTTTATATTTGCATATGTATAAATAACATAAATATTTGCATTAAAATTATATGGCGCTCTGTAAGATGGACCTCCCCACGCGCCCCTGCATTTTGAGCTGAACTGCCAAGCGGTTAATTTATTGGAACAGCGGCATCCCTTATCTTGTGTGCGCAATAATTTTACTTATTATAATTAAAAGTTTGTATTTCGTTAATTTCAGTCATTAAATTGGAAACTGTTTGATGTGCTTTGGCTTTGTTGTGTGTGCGCCTCAAATTGCTGATAATTGGTTTTTATGCGTTCATAAATATTTGTAGATAGAGTATGAGTGTTTAGTATTTAAAATGTAGGTGACAAGTTTACTACATCTAAAAAGAATATTAAATGTTTATTTTACTATTTATTAGTAGACACAGCAGTTTTGTTGTAATTAATTGCCTATTGTCTATGAGTATGTACGTGATTGGTTGCGTAGTAGATCATGTGTGTGAAAGCCGAAGTCACAGTATGGATTTTCCATACTACGAGTATATTTTTAAAATTTCTAATATAAAAGATTTTATATTTATTGCGCAGGAAATACCTTACAATACCCTATTTATCACATTTGTTGACATAAATATGAAAGCAGTTCACAATAACAAAGGCCACCACACATTAATAAAGTCACTCACAATACTTGCATAGACACAGAGTGTTTTTGTTGTAATTAGTAAGGAAAGAACTCAAATTGAGTTTCTCGTTGGACTTTGCTGCTGAGCATTTCTGTATTCGTACTATCCCACATATTCAATACAATAACAATAACAATTAATACGGTAATTACAATAAACCATGGGGGAATTCTCAAGCAGGGGAAGCTAATTGAGGGAGTGACAGGATTTCCGTGCTGTCAAAAAAGGGTTTAACACTGAAAAAACCTTAAAATTCTAGCTTATTTTTATGGTTTGTCTACAATTAACTCCTGAGTTTGGTAGCAAAGGTGCAAATAATAATACTGTCATGTTGGATCCGCTCGTTGATTTATTCCAAAATGCAAAGAGCATTCCATAAACAAAACCTAACATCGAAGAGTATACATATATAGAGCCCGCATGATGAAATTATTGTGGCAAAAATTTTGTTCTAGGGGTTTTCTAGTAAACCCCTGGAACATAAATACACCAAGAATGATAGAATATATATATATATATATATATATATATATATATATATATATATATAGGGTGGCTGATGAATATTGCTACATTAAGAAACTCAAATAACTTTTTTTTCAGTGTATGGAATTCATTTTTATTTTATTAATGTTAAAGCTCATTAAATTTTATTAAATATATCTTAATTAGTTTTAAAATTAAAGGAATTTAATTGCCCCCCCTGCTCGTTGATGCATGTGCAGCATCTTATCAAAAAGTTATTCATTACTGCTTGGAGAGTTGAGACAGGAATAGCCGCAATTGTTTCTCGAATGGATTGCTTTAGTTCGTTCAAATTTGTTGGTTTTGCTTTGTAGACTTCCTGTTTGCAATAACCCCACAAGAAAAAGTCAGGTGCAGTAAGGTCCGGCGACCTGGGGGGCCAACGGAATGTGGAGTTTCTGGATATCAACTTATTGGGAAATTTTTGTCGCAATTCTGTCATAACAGGCCGGGCTATGTGAGGAGTTGCACCATCTTGCTGAAACCACACTGAGTTGAAAGCAATTCTCATTCGGCGTAATTCTGGATAGAAAAAGTCTCTCAACATGGCCAAGTAACGGTCTCCAGTAACCGTAACGGTGTGACCGTTTTTTTCGAAGAAGTAGGGCCCGACAATGCAGCGTGATGAAACTGCACACCACACTGTAACACGAAGTGGATGTAATTCCGTCTCATGGAGTATCTGTGGGTTGGAAGCACTCCATATTCGACAATTTTCTTTATTTATGTTGCCGTTTAAATCGAAACGGGCCTCGTCAGACATAAAAAGACAATTGATCATGTTTCCGTCCTCTTCCACCATTTGAAACATCTTCTGGCAAAATTCCAAGCGAATCGGGAAGTCTGCTGCGTTCAATTTGTTGGCCATTTGAATTTTATATGGGAATAAGTCCAAATCTTTATGCATAATTGACTGCAATGACTGTCTGCTTATACCCATTCGAGCAGATAAGCTTCTTGTCGCAACTCTTGGATTATTTTGTATGGCAGCAGCTACTGCAGCGATTGTTTCCTCCGTCCGAACTGAAGGCTTTCGATGGTAAGGTCTTCTGTTGACTGTCCCATGCTCGGCAAAATTGTTTACAAGTCTCATTATGGTCCATCTGCTCGGTGGATTGCCGCCAAACGTGCGCCTATACTCCCTTTGAACCGCAACTACGGACTCCAGTGCGTGATAGCGGCGGACAATCCAAATTCTTGCTTCAGTGTCCCAGTTATCCATTTTTGATAAATCTAACAATCAATCTGCAAAATAAAAAAAGTTATTACATTTATTTTTGGTAGCGGCTTTCATCAGCCACCCTGTATATATATATTTTTTTTTTTATATCGTGTTTATTTGTATAATTAATATATTTTATCATTCTTGTAAATACACGCATTGCATCTCGCTTCCCCTTGCTGCTCACCGATTTTTGTGAAATCGCCTTCACTTCCATTACAGAAAATTTTGAGTGATTCAATCTCTATGTATGCATACTCTTTGCTAATACCTTGACGCTTATGCTGCCTATGGGTATAATCATGATACATACAATAGGTACTATTATAAGAGAGAGAATAACGGTCGTCTTTTCATATCTCCGCTCTTTATGAATATTTTGTACAGGGGAAAAACAATAAATTGTGGTAAGACTAAGATTTAAAACGAATTAATTATCATCGTTGTTGAGTTTGGGAATTTACACAAGTTAATAAATAAACACAAATAAAAAAAAGCTGAATTTTACTAACTTAAAACTTGCATTTTTTATATTCAAAATTAATACAATAATTACGGGTATTATTATAGCATATTTAATTATGTCTGCAAGGGTTTGGGGGAATGAGTACTATCAACAAAGGCCTTCGATTCGAAGAGAAAAATATTTAGAAAGAAGCATTTTTGAGACCATGCCGGTCAGGATTTGCACACACGACCCCCGAATATGCGTTAATACATTAAATAAACTAGTAAAATATTGAAATACAGTTCGTTATTTATACTAATTCAAACTTTAATTGTATACTTCGCAATAATAAAAACAATTATCTAACACGAGCAGACAAATAAAATAAATTGCTAATTAATTCTATATTATATTAGTAAAAACCAACGGGGAAACCAAAAAATATCATCCAAAATTTGGAAGAAAACCAACACAGTGTTCTCATTTTGACATGGATCTCGGCCGTGAGAGGCTGACATTTGGATGTTTTTATTATAATATCAAATGTAATGCTTCTTGGTGGGAACTAAGTTTGAGTTTGCAAACATAATATAATTATATATCACATTAGATATGCGGCGATCGCGTGTGAGATAATTTACTTGAAAGTCAGCTACTAATGACAAACAAGTAGTCTACGAGTACATATATAGAGAATAAGAATAACAGAAGTCACAAGTGTTTTTGTGTTTGACGTTATTTTGACAACAATATGGCGACAGAAGAAATACCATGTACATACGAGTATATATAAAAGTATAGACTGCAAATACCATATACTAAATAAATACTCCACAAAGCTCCGGACTGAAATTCTAGTTGTCTTGGTAAGTCTCACCATACAATCTCATGAATATCACCTTACTAAAATGAATCTTGTGGACGACACGGACTGCCGCCTCTGTCTGGAAGAAGAAGAGACCACAGAACAAATACTGTGCAATTGCATTGCGTTGGCAAAGACTAGAATGCACATATTTCACAGCGACCAGCTGCATGGGGAGGAAATAAAAAATGCTCCTGTTATGAACATTCTAAGTTTCTTCCACAAAGCAGAAAAGATAATGGAAGACCCAGACTTTCAACTACGTACTTTCTTTAGACAAGGAACATATAGGTAGTAAAGGACATGATGACTTTTTTTCCGGAGGGAGGGGATATCTTCAAAAAGACACGAGGAGGTACGCACCACCCAAGAGTGTGAGATTTTTACTCACTAAAACCACCTCCCTAGCCTAACAGTTACGCTAAGTCTCAAAGGCCTGATAGTGATTTAGGAAGGGTATTAAACAGATAAGCTTTGACACCACCACGGATGAAATGCTATGGCATTACTGAAAGATACGGGTACTAAATCAATAGGGTATCGGACAGTTGAGATCACATGGATCACTAATTTGAAAATGTAGAATGGCACAAAAGACCTTTTACATCGGCATAAGACCTTTAGTGTCGGCCAGTAGGACAATCGTCGAAAACCGTGGTACAATGCCATAAAGTATTAATTGAATTATCTGAATACTTTAATATAAATCTGGTCTGGGTTCCGGGCCATAGTGATATTGAGGGCAATTGCAGGACTGATAAGCTGGATAGGGAGGGGACAACAGTAACTAACCTTCTGGATAAAGTTCCATTACCAATGCCTTTAGCAACTTGCACATTGCTAATAGATAGATACACTGTCGAAATGTTAGATAGAGACAGTTATCATCCTGCCTAACAAGTCGACAAACTTGGCCGGAATGGAATCGCGGCCGTTCAAAACTGCTGTTGACATTTAATAGGCAGGATATTAAATTTGTAATAGGGGTACTGACGGGTCACTGTTTGGTTGGTAGACATGCACTATGACTTTTGTAGGAACTGCCAAGATGTCGAGTAAGAGGAGACAGTGGAACACCTCCTGTGTGGGTGCATTGCTCTACACAGAAAAAGGTTCTCCACTCTTGGATTTGCATTTCGTGACAGCATTGAAGAGATTTCCCGGATCAAGCTAACGAAAGTGGCTACTTTTATCAAATCCACTGTATGGTTTAAGGAGGATTCGGAGGTGTAGGGGAAAAAAGCTCGAGTGGCCACAATGGGCCTTAAACAGGCCTAAGTGAGTCTTAGGACAGCCATATAACCTAACTTAACCTTAGTATCGGCCATTGGGCAACCTACTACAACCAATTATTATACGAGTATCTCATGTACTTTGTGCTTTTGGAGCAATGGGAGCTTATCATTGCTTCCACATTGGTCGATATCCCTAAAGTAAGATCTTTTAATTAAGGGGAATTGACCCACTAGGGTTGTTCGCCAGCTAAGAAGTAGAAAAGTTCTTTTTGTAGTAGAATCGTCTGTCCCATATTTGCTTTATATGTGGTTAGCTAGCATATTTCTTCTGAGATATAAGGACAGAAAGTCCAGTGCATTCTTGTACTATAAAACTTTGACTTTGACTAGGTACCAACAGAGGTCCGAGCCACTTGAGGCTCTGAGTATTATGATAATTAGACTCTGCAATTAATGTGTAGCAACACTTTGCAACTATGAAAGTGACTCATTTCTGTTCACACTTTTTATTGTGTTCGCACATAAAAAGTGTCACAAAGTTTCCAAAATTTCACTGCGATTGTTGAGAAAAACGAGCATTGTTGTAAGCGAAGACTGCGGAGCAGCAAGTGGCAATCAAGCGGGGGCAATTCCGCAACTGGTCGCAGCTCGTCTTCTGAATAAAAATGTGTTAATTCAATTATCACGCACAGGTAATTTGTTAAAGAATTTGTCTCTGAGCTGAGCTTGTTGGCGTATGCTTTGGCTTTGTACTCCTACCGGAGCTGCATGGGAGCCATAATGGGAGGTAATGAATTGGATAAAGTATTCGAACTGAACGCTTGCAAATTCAAAGCCAAATGGTCGGTCGAAGCGCATATGCAAATAGTTGACACACAAGCAAACAAACAAACAAACAACATAATAAAAATAACAAATAAATAAACGAAATAGAAAAGTTAACGCTTGATTTAAAATGTTGTTGATTTTTTAGTTATGCATGTTTTTTCCTGCAATTCACTAAATTAAAACTAATTTCAAATATAAATTGAAATTTTCCATACTCATAATGAAGTTGATGATTATATTTTTTTTCCATATCTATTGAGGCCGCGAATTTAGGTTTATTCTCTGTATTCCGCGCATTGTGCACTCCAATTTGATAATTCGCACTATTCGCACAGTGGCGGCAGTTGTGGAGGAAATTGATAACTGAGCCAGCGACGTTTTAAATTAATTACAATTTGTTCCTTTATCACTTTGAGACATACGACTTGCCATTCAGAAATAGAAATGGCAAATAATGAAAGGGCCCGACCGGTTAAATAGAGAATACCCTTGACTCTATATTAGTATCAGCACGACAGACAAATATCAAATCGAGCGAATCACTTCCACCTTGGATACGGTGATTGACATGAAACCAGATTACTTTTTATCACTCAGACTTATCGCGCCTCTTGAGCTTGAGACGTGCCTGCTCAATTAAAAATTAATACTATTAATAAATACGAGTAAATTACACGTACTTAAGCACCCGCAATGTACATTTCCAATTAAATGCATTCAGTTTTGAAAGCTAAATTAACTCCACAGTGAAAAAAGTATCGATGTCACAGGCAAGAAGAGGCTTCGC
Source organism: Clusia tigrina (assembly GCA_920105625.2). NCBI lineage: Eukaryota > Metazoa > Arthropoda > Insecta > Diptera > Clusiidae > Clusia > Clusia tigrina. The sequence continues at coordinate 209,304,350 of OV050031.1, forward strand.
CTGTGATACATTTTGTGTTGAGAATGTTAGAGATAAGAAGCTGAAGCCGACACACAATTTCAGATCTACTCCAGAGTGCACTGACCCTGATATTAAATTGGTGCAGGGGGGTGGGACTTGATGTAAACTGCAAAAAAACCTGCATTGTCATTTTCACTAGGAAAAGTCTTAGGGAGAATTCAGACAACCTTCCATTTCTGGTCAAAATTTTACTTTCTCGAGAGAAGTTAAATACTTAGGTATAATAACACTTGATGACAAGCTGCTTTGGAGTAGGCACCTAAATAGAACCATAAATAAGACTAGGGCCACAATATGAACCAGCAAAAGTTTAGTGGGTAAAAATTGGGGACTAAATCCAAAGATGTCGCTGTGGCTGTAGACAGCGATGACAAGACCTGTAATTGCCTATGTGGCACCAGTTTGGTGCAAGAAGCTAGACAAAGTTGCAGCTAGGGCCAAGATCAATAGAGTACAAAGGCTAGCCTGCGTCTACGTAACAGGGGCTATGAAGTCTACTCCGACTGCCGCCTTTGAGGTTTTGTTAAATCTTCCCCAGATTCATTCATTTATTAAGAAAGAAGCTTTACAATTTGCGGCAAAGCCCATATTAGATAATGAAGAAGGTCGTCTCATCTTTTAAGGTTTCTAGTTAGAGAAGGAATAGGAATGAGCACAAATCTTTAACGCTAAGCGACTTCTGCAAACCCAGATACAACTCCCAACATAACTTCAAAACATTCCCTGATAGGGTTAATTGGGAACAGAATTGACCTATCAGCAATATCTGACGGTTGTGGGAAATAGTTATCTAAGTAACGAAGCCGGGTCCACATGAGACCATTACAGTGACAAAGCAGATGTTCAGCTGCTTCCTCCTCTTCGTTACACAACCCATAGAGGTCATTTTGGGTGATCCGTATATTGTATATATGTTTCATTACTTGACAGTGCCCAGTCCAAAGTCCTGTGACATTGCGAATACCTTACCGAGCCAACCTCAGTATCTCATTATTTCTCTCAAGAAAATGAAAGTTTTAGCTAGCCCAATCTCTTTTGTTTCCATCCAATATTGGTGCGATTTTTTTCCTAGACATTCCTTAATTTCGTATTTTGCGGAGCTCCAAGGTAAACCACAGAATGGTTCAGGTCCAGTAAACTACTGGCTGCCCCTTTTCTAGCTAGCTCACCTGCCTCTTTATATCACACGTGCCCACTATGTCCTGGCACCCATATCACATGGACTCTGCTTTTTGATCCTAGTCTCTTCAGTAGAAGTAGGCAATCCCAAACTAGAGATTGATGTATGTGGGGAAATAAGTGCTAGCAGCGATTTTAAGTATGGAACGTTAGGTAGATCTGACGTCACAGTTGAACATTGAGAGTACATCTTTACCTTAATTTTATTTGCAATTTGCATAGGAACAAGCAGATTTTCGATACTTTATCTCTGAATTCCTTGGAAAGTTCATAGTAGGGTTCAAAGGGTGTGTTCCCAACCAACGCACCAGCACCAGGACCGTTAGAAGAAGAACCGCTTCTTTTAACAAAACTGATTTTAATACACCAATTCTTTAAACAGAAAAATGATGAATGTGACTTTAACTTGGAATAAGCTTTATCGGCCTCATTGAAAGTAATAAACATAACGGAAATGCGATAAAATCCCAGCTAGACAGTACTCTCACGAGAACTGTATATTTTATGGTTATATAGAAATCTCAATTTGTTTAACTATTTGCAAGTGGGACTAAATATTGTTGTAGCCAAGGTTGTGGAGTCGGAGTACGAGTCGGTGTATGAGACGGAGTTGAAGTCGCGAATGGTTGGTTTCGTCGGAGTGGGAATATTTTTAACGACTCCGTCTTCATAAAATTATGTATCTGTGTACGCTATTTACGAACCAGGATACATCATAATTTAGTTTGTTACAATGCCTACACGAATTAAATAAAATTAAATAAATTAGATTTGTATTCCTTTCAGGGCACAATAGATCGTAAGGTCGCGATGCATTTACATCCCCTATTCAATAATAATCTTTTTCAATATTTACGCAATGATGTATTTAAGGTCTCATTATCATTTAAGTTGGAGTCAGAGTCGGAGTTGGAGTCGTAATAAGGAAAACTTCAGTTAGAGATTGGTTAGAATCACAATCCTGGTTCTAACAAATCAGAAGAGGAGAGACAAAAGTTGACCATGGTAGTTCCATGTAAACGGGGTCGGTAACCAGTAACAAGGTTTGTTTAAGTTTCAATTCGTTTCCGACTGAGTTGGTATGGCGAAGGAGAAAATGATACTACCTACCTCTAAGCATGGATTTCTTGTTTCTAACCTAAGTGCTATAAGCGAAAGAATTGTCTTAAATGTTAATTATTGAAGTTAATGGTACCTGACTTTAAGTCTCAACTTGAGTAGAGACTTTTGCCTTACTGCCTTATTTTATATTTTTCTTTTTCTTGATGCTTGAAATCAATTTAAAATTGTCATTTTGAAAGATGTGCTAAAATATGTGCTAAAATGTTTAAACGTTTCAAACTGGACGAAATCCAAAACGTACTTAACAGAAATCAGCTGTTTTCGCTTCATTGACAATTCAACTGACAATAAGCTTGTTCGCGTCGCTAGAACTTGTGTAGTACGAGTTCACTTTCAGTTCACTTCGTGCAGTCTCTGTGCAGTAAGTTGACGTTTGTGACGCGAACAGGAAAGTGCAGTAAAAGTTCATAAAATTAAGTTTCGTTTACAATAAAACATTGTAAAGTTTACGTGAATTCGATAATTGTACATTATAATAAATAAAATGGAAGAAAATAATAAATAGTTGATATATAATAATTAATTGATACAATATTTAGTAGTTCTGTCGAAGAAGAAGAAGAGGAATATGGTTTTACAATGGAAATGATAATTATAAATTTTTTTTCAATTCAGAAAGTGCGTATATTATATATAATTCAATTTAGAATTATGGAAGTAAAAGAAAAATATTCAAAAATTATCATTAATTTTCAAAACAGAGTTGCACTAGAAAAATTTCAGTGCAGGCAGTTCATGAACTGAAAGTGAACTTTCTGGGACGCGAACAGGACAGTGCAAAAGATCTTGTGACGGGAACACACTTCAGCGCAAATATTGGAGACAGTGCAGAGAATTCTTACATCGCGACAGATTTAATATAATTTGATGGCATTGTTGTTGTGGTAGCCTTGCCGCCGCCAGACTAGTGCTCCCTTGCGAAATCATTTAAGCTTTATTGAGTTAATAAGGGTTTAACGTTCTCTAGCTCGTGCATCCATTTTAATTATATTAACTGGAAGCCTATCTATGGGAAGAATGCGAAAATTATGTTCTCTTGTAAAGTCATTTAATGATGTGATAATGAACCAGGGTTGCTAAAATCGACCTAAGATTTTCTAAACATTAAACACTCGTAAACGAACTTTGGTACTGGTTGGCAAAAGTAATTGCCATGGAAATTGTAACCACCTGCAGCTTTGAATTTGTTTTCTCATTGCTTAATTTTATGTTGATGTTCTTTGATTTAATATGAAACAGATTTTTCTCATATATGGGCATGGTCGAAGTACTAATATAATGGGTGTCATGCGCCTAGAACACTACACAACCACTTACATTAAGGATTTTATAAAGAGATTAACTCTAATCTACATTTATGAATATAGATTGCCTGAGTGAGTTCATTTACACGGTCCTTTTGCGGAGCAAAGTCAACTTCATTTGCTGATAATAAACATCGAGTATATGCCAATATATTGCGCCGATAAGAATCCATTGTGTTGTGCTATGAAGCAGTAAAATTGTAATAATAACAAAACCAAAAAACACAAAAAAATATATATTGCTAATATGAAAACAACATATTCATCAGCTTCGCATCGTATGTCAAAAATTAGGCAAACCAATTAACGATTTTAGCATTAATTACAAAGAAAACAATATTTCCACGCTTGCGCCCAAATATTATCTCACCTATAGTAAATTCGATTAGACCCATTTACAATTTGCTTCAATTTGCACGCACATAAAATTAGGAGAAAACAAATGAAAATGCTTTTACGTAGCCAAATTTTAATTGTGTGTATTTTGATGGTTCCTTGTACGAGGTGAAACCCTCTTCAAACCATTGACATGTGACAAATCGTACATCAACCTAATTAACACCTCGGCATTATGCTATAATATTTAGACATGAATCATTTAATTGTATATGTTATGCATGTTTTGAACTTGTTTTTATTGTTTTGCTTTATTTGATACAGAAACTACTTTATTTTATGTATAATCAGTAGGACAATATAATTACAGGATGGTTCAAAATTTTATATCGAATATTATTTTATTATACATAAAGAAACTTTCGATATGAATATCTTTATATGAAAATTGGCAAATCTCTATTATGGAAGATACTCATATATTTGAGGAACTCTATTCAAATTTTGCATGTGCACATATATTGGTATGTTAAGATTCAAATAAAATGTGCTTGTGGGGTATAAATAAATAATACTAAATAAATAAATAAACTTTTGACGGCCTCAGAAATAGATTCACGACACTTCTTTTAGTTCAGCGTTTGACAGTTATTTCATTATAAGTCCCTAGAAGGAAACAATTTAACTAATCATGAAACTTAAGACTGTTTGACAACTCTATCAGAAAAATCATTCCCACGGTTTATCTCCGTCACCCCATGTATTGAGCTGAATAGTTACACGATCATTTTAAATACAACAAAAATGTATAAAAATATATTATATTATTCGCTATATATTAATTTTATTTTGTTAAATTATAAAATATAAATGTATATTAATAATGTAGTTACAGTTGTTTCCATTAGCAGGGTTGCATTTTCATAACTAGCAAATTCAAAGGTTTCACATAAACGTGCTTACTTGCAGGATATATTCGTTCGTTAATGTGATATTCTTTGGTTTAACTTCCGCAAATGATTATTTGTGGATGAAACAGAGAGTATCTCTCACTGAGGTAATGTATATTTGACACAACAATAATTTACCTATTTGACACTCCTCATCATTTAATGGGAAGTATCACCAAAACTTAAAAAAATTAATATTAAAATCGTTATATAGAAATTATAATTTCTCTTTAAATTGCTTTCAAAATTATTTAGAGTGGGAACCTTAATTAAAATGCAGTATTTAAAACCATAATCAGTTTTTATTTTCATTCGTCGTTGAGTTTAAACTGTAAGTTGCATACTCGAACACTCTCGCTTGAACCACAGCCACCTTTAAGTTGGTGGCAGCGAATGAATTGTGACTTTGACAATTAATAGTTGAGTTTGTGGAATTAGGCATCGCGCACCGAACAGTCAAATATATTCTTTCATTTTAACATTTTAATCTTAAGAAATTACTAAATATATCGTTGATATATCACGGGATCTGTAAGAAATGTCCTATCAATTGTATAGAAACACCACGTTGGGCAATACATTGCAGGAGAGTCTCGACGAGTTGATTCAGGTAAGTGACTGCAGTTATTTACATTGACGTAAATATGTAGATGCCAACTAAAATTTTTAACAGTTGATCACAAGCTAAAAAACGTTCTTATAAAAGTTGTTAATATTCTTTCAGAAAGCGGAAGTCTTTGAGACACGCCCTTGCATTCTGAACAATTTGCCTGTTCTTGTATAAAACCCAATTTTCTTTTTCTTGCAGTATGGCCAGATCACGCCAGCTTTGGCTTTCAAGGTGCTCTTGCAGTTCGACAAGTGCATCAATACAGCATTGAACCAGCGCGTCAAGGCACGAGTTACCTTCAAGGCAAACAAACTGAATACTTATCGCTTCTGCGACAATGTCTGGACTCTGATGCTGAACGACGTGGAGTTCCGCGAGGTGCACGAATTCGCCAAGGTAGACAAAGTGAAGATTGTTGCATGCGATGGAAAGAGTGGTGAATTCAATGGATAGGAGTCGTCGTTAGAGGACGAAGATTGGTAAATCTCCAACGCCGAGTCGGTGGGTGATGTTTCGTGGAGTAGCTAGGAAGTATTTAGTGGGGCAGCTGTTTGTCTTAAATTAGTTGGGACAAGCATCGATTTCGGTTGCTGATTTTTACTTGTAGTTTGTTTTCTCTGTTTTTGTTGGCATTTTTGAGTTCCTAATTTGCGTTAAATATTAATATGAGAAATGGTTTGTTTAATTTTTTTTTCCTCGGAAAACAACACAAAAATGGAAATCAAAAGCAACAAAACAAAACACTTAAAATTAATTAAAATAGACGTGTAAGTGCTTTATATATATATATAAAAATATATATGTAGGTCATACTAAAAATTAGTTATATATTTTCAATATACACTTATTAAACATTTTCTATAAATAAGCAAATAAATAACGTTACTTTTCATAAAATTTTTTGTTGTAATGGTTTGTAAATTTGTATGCTTCTACTGAAACGATTTATATGAAAGTCATATATTAATGCAAATGTGAAATGATAGTGTAATGAGTGAACGCATGATATCAATTAAGCGCCCCTTGTGTGAAGTCAACAAATCCAGTACCAGTAAGGTAAAAATTTACTAAAAGGAACGAGAACTAACATTACCATCAATATACATTAAAGATGGAAAAGCCTCCTGGAAAGTGTCAGTTTACTTCCAGTTTGTGTGGTAAAAAAAAATTAAGAAAACGGAATGAGAAGTTGAAGAACCCCTGATAAGAACATAACAAAGGAAATAAGTTTAATCCTAAAGTTGCAGTTTCTAATTTTGTTTAAGCATACATTTTTCTCAACATATTCCAGTGTAGATGGGAAAAAGAGTACTGGGCACTGGAAAGATGGCCCAGGGATTCCCAGTAATATGATTTTTCATTTAATCATGGTCTCACATTTCACAAATGAAACTTTTTTCAATTGAAATTTGTATAACATTGAAAACTATATACTCGTATATGTACTCAATCTATAGTTGGTGATATATTATCAGATGGCATCCAACCATGTCTTTTACAGCGAGGGATAGTTGTATTAATAACTGAATTCTCAAGCTTTCGCAAATTCAGCTTCACAGTAGGCCACATACCATACAGTTAGTCTGAAGTAAAATAGTGTTCGGCAAGTACCGAAAGGCGTGCAAGAAGCCCGAACACTTCCCAAAGTCGTATCGACCCATCAAACTCAGTCCTTTTATTCTCAAAATGATGGAGCATTTATTGTATCTACCGGATAGAACAATTATTGTATCTAAAGGGAGGCGTACATTAAAGGAACCCCGCTTCATAGATTCCAATTTGGCTATCAAACGGGCAAATCAAGGATAATAGCAATACACCAATTAACAAAAATTATTAAACGGGCTTTAAATGCAGAACAGATTGCGCTTTTGTCGACATTGAAGACGCAAATGACAACGCATCCTACACAGCCATCAAAAAGTCAGTGCCCAGCTAAAATATAATAAAATATAAGTACAATGATCACTCTGTAGATAGTGTTCATGTTGGAAACCATGGTGATCAGCTTTGAAATGAGAAGTCAAAAACAATATTGCCTCTAGAAGCAGCCCCAAGTGAGTGTACTGGCACCTCCATTATGGACTCTGGTAGCATTTAATATAATCGAAATACCAATCTTTTACCTCATGTGCTGTTAAAGATCAGGAATATCTAGTGCATGGAACTCCGTCTCTAGAGATATTTCAGTAATTTTCACAGCAAGCATACACTTCAAACGGATTTCATAATGATTAAACAAAAAAACTCGGTTTGGATTCCTTTCCCGGTAGTGTATTCCTGTCGTTCGCTCGCTCAAAACATCTTCGTCGCAAAAATGTACGAGCTCTTTTTAACTATTGCCTAACTATGGAGTTTACAAATTATATTGTACAAATTTCTGAAACTATTTAAATTTTTGTCCTTGAATAATTTTTTCAATTTAATTCTCATATTGAATTTTTGGAAAACGAATAATGATTTCAAATTTATCCTTTTTCTGTATTTGCCTTTTCATTCCAAATACAACACTGTTTCAATTTGCTGCAATTCCAAGCACATCTGGCAGCATCAAAAACGCCATTTTTCCCTTTACTGGAATCTAATTGGAATTGCTGGTTGACTTTTGCATTGTTTGCTTTATCTTCTTCATTCTGGTATTTCAATCCAGTCTTTATGATTTGGTCAAAGTGTTCATAACGTTTCTCGTTCGTCCGTAGCGGTTTAATTTGTTCGAAAGAAAATTTTTATAAGATATTTGAAAAATTGTCTTTAATGAAAAATTTTAAATAATTACATTTATAAAAGCAGAAGAGGCGCGTTGCAAATGCAGTTGAGCATCAGAAAGTAAATGCAAACTGAAAACGGTCGAATTGAAGCTCAATTAATTTAGAAGAGAAGTAAAATAAGTTAAAATCGAAGTTGATGTTGAAGTGAGCGGAAAGTGTGAAGAGGCAACAAAAAGCAAAGCTAACGAAGCAAAAAGTAAAAAGTGCATTTTTTGTCATTTTGTTGTAACAAGATTGCTTTGCTTCTATTTTAGTTAACATTTGTTTTGATGCATAATAATTTTGAATAAATTGTTTACGCATTCTTATATTTAAAGTTCCTAACAAAACAATCAATAGAAAGTGCATTAGCCGTTAAGTGTTAATTAAATAAAAGCGTAGCGAAATCAAATCAAATAAATTAGAATAGAATGAAATGAGAATAGTGTTATAAATAATAAGAAAAACAATGCAACTCAGAAGCAGTCAAGGCAGCACGGAAGAAGGAAGCGATCTCTGGCGTCTGTGTTGGTGGCGGCGGGGGTGCATAATTAATCGAAGAAAGGGCTGAATAAACAAAAACGGAATGAATTCTGAAATTTACCATATTCGTATGAAGAAATGCGATTATTCCGCTCCGTTCCGTGCGTGTGTTTGTTTGTTTATTTTTATCTGTTTGGGCATGGCTAAATTGCGTTCTTTTATATGTTCATACGATAATGGTCCCGTCTGTTTTTATACTTGGAGTATAATTTTCTTTTTCTACGCATTTCAACGTTGCTAGCGGGTATTTTTGCGTGCCTGCACTACCAGCCGCGGTCGGTTGATTATGGGACCCCCGCTAAGTGGTGCCACTCACACTAGGTTACTGTCACCACCACTCGAGTGCTCTTGTCTGTTGTGTGGATTAAATGCCACAGTTGCCAGGGAGTGAGGAAGAATGCACTCATTCTGAACAAAGCATTCCTTGTTCTTGCATTTCTGTCTAAATTTATATTCCTTGTTTTAATTTTTACGATTTTTGTTAGGAGTAAAGTTAATATAATTAAAAATTAATTATTTGCATTAAAAACTTCAGATTGTCCAGTGTGCGCATACCAGAGCAAGAAAATTGCACCCACTCCACCCACACTCATTGAAATATAGGTTTTGAATACGCCATCCGAGTGTTAAAGTAACATTTATTCAAAATTAATTTCCGGCGCATAAAAATATTTTCAAAACTGGATTATATTAAATCCGAAGACATTGGACCTCTGCAGGAAAATAATTCCGGAGTGACCAACAAAATGGTTAAACGGTAAGTAAAAAACCAAAAAAATGTTCACACATTTCTAACGATTTTTAACTTAGAAATTAAAGTTAATCTTAAGCTCTACAGCAGCGAAGGCAATCTTCAATAAGCTTTCATCTCGATGGTTACACACACACACACGCGCACATGCATACATTTTCACATTCCCACTCCCATGGATTGCCGACCTTCTGTTACTAGCAGCTCTTCGGTCAGTGGGCTGACAACCGCTTTACTTTGGAAAGTAGCTGTGTGGGGTTATTGACTGACAACTCATGACAAAATATGTATTTCACATAAGAATGCAATGATAGCCTTAAGAGAGCAATTCTCACAGTTCCACCACTATTCTAACTCTAAAAATACTTATAACGTTTACAAGTGGACTGCGGCGTAGTTTTTTCTTTCGACAGTCATCGTTCTTATAAAATGTTGCGCAGATTTTGTTGAGCAATTTTGCCTAAATGTGTCAACAACAACTCAGGTAGGAATTTATTTACATGCTGCATATAACCTGGCAAACAAAGGCAATAGCTGAGAGAAGGGTGTATTAAAAATCCATTGAATGCAAGCAACAAGTGAACTTTTGTAGTGTAGATGTGAAGGAATCCCTTTGAAAATGTTGCTGGAATATTCGCACATAGGAATGGGTACATCGACAATGCAATCTTTCGAAGAATAAAATAAAATATGATGGAACTAAATAACTTCAGTTGAACATGATGAAAACACATGTCAGATTTGGAGATTCACTTTGTCGAAGATGTATTATAATCGTCGAAACTACAATATTGATTGAGAAATAATCAGACAGGTTGGAATAAAAACAATAGGTTCAAAGAATTCATATCAATATAAGGACAATATATGGTATAGTGGTTGGATGACTTCCGGAAGTTGCATACTCAGAATCGAAGTTGTATCATAATCGTCCAAACTACAATATTGAGTGTGAAATAATCAGACAGATTGGAATAAAAACAACAATTGGTCCAAGGAATTAGTATCAATATAAGGGCAAAATATGGCCTAATGGTTCGATGACTTCCGGAAGTTGCACACTCAGAAGACATGCAGAATGATATTATTTTTGTATAAATTGGGGTGGTGTGGAGAGAGAGAGAATTTAATATTATTATTATTATTATATCTTACAACATAATTAATTATGACTGCAACTGGGTTGGGGGGAATGAGTACTAGCTACTGGGGCCTTCGGCTCGAAGAGAAAAATATTTTTTTTGAAAGAAGCATTTTTGAGACTATGTCCGGGGTAGGATTTGAACCTGCGGCCTACCAATAGACGACAGAGCGCGGCTGAATTCAACATTCATCGCCTATTTGGGGCTTATTTAAGCATGTAGAACGCTCTTAGGAAACTATATTTTAAGTAAACGAAAGAAATCAGAATATGTGGATGTCAGAGAAATGGCCTGCGAATCATTAAGATATCATCATGGCTTAGGTTCGTTGCGCTGTTTTAACGATTACCCTCCCCACTTCGTTTCACATTGATTATAGTTTTACCGCTCCATTGGTTTCATAATGGCTCTCTTTGGACGTAAGTATGTTTGCTACGGCTGGCAATCAGTTCTAACTTAATTAAACTATATTCTATATCATTACTAAATCTACACTAAAGAACAGACTGTCTATTTGAAAATTAGCCTAGACAAATTTTTGCTGATATCTTCATTTTTGAGCTCCGAGGAAAATATTTTGTAATTTCTTTTTGCACACTAAAAAAGCTCCAAAATTATCGACAAAGTCGAGAGCGGAATTTACAGTCAAGAGTTTAACCTTCGCTTATTGGACCGACTTCTGCAGAAGCTGCCTCAATGAGCAGTAAGAAGAAAGTTTGAAGCATTTTTTATGGAAATGCTACTTCTACATGGAAAAGTACTTCATCAACCACATTTCGTAGCTGGAGGAGACATCAATACGAAGTATACTTTGAGTTTCCAGAGCCAATATATAAATCTCGAACGCGGGAAGTTGGAGTAGGATAAAGCTCCTCGTGATAAAAATGATCCTAAGTTCTAAGGGAAGGGAAATGAGAATGCCGATAACTTAGCAAGAAAGGCTGCAGCCTCTTATTTCAACGGCCCTGAACCCTTCTGTGGACTATCATCCAATACCATTGGAGGTCTGCTGAAGAAGTGTACAGATGCAAAAAGAAGTCAAACATGAAAAAATCTTCCGGGATTAAGACAGTCCAAAGCTTTTCTGGGAGATTTTTATCCTAAAAAAGCTAAGGAGTTAATAAATATACCTCGAAGTAAATCAAGAAGCATCACAGGCATTTTAAGCGGACACTGTAGACTCAATACACACCATATGAATAAATTGGGTATATCTTCAGATGCCATCTGTCGATTCTGTGGAGAAAGTGACGAAACCTCACTGCACCTGATCACGGACTGCGGACCATTGGCACACAAAAGACTCGGGTGTTTTGGAGAATATATCTTAGATATGAAGAATATCCCTCAACTTGATTGCTCGAAAATATATGAATTACTGTCGGAAATTAACTTGACAGAAGATCTGAAGATGAGACTATCCTCATGTTTCAAATAAATAGGGGCATCTCAATAGATCGTACAGGTCGCGGTGTATAACACCCTTAAATAAATTTCATCTAATAAATCTAAGGCCTAAGGGATGTCTCTTAGGTTAGCCACATTAACCAACCAACCAAGTAATACCAGCGATGAATAGGAAAAGTAAAATAAAGTAGGAGGCTACCTCTTTGCAATATCGGTTTGATTTAGCACCTCACACAATCAACCACAGTTGATTGGTTACTGAATTTGTACTCAGCTTAATAAAGTTTCTGTTTTTATTTATCTTTTAACTTATTCAAAGTTGAATGTTCTTTAATTCAAATTTCTATTTTACTACGTTTTAAGCAAGTACGCTGCAATAACAGCTGCCTTTATATTATTCGTGCACAACTGCGAAATAGCTTTGCTGTGCGTATCAGTGGCTTCCTAAACTGCGTCTTCCTTGGACTATTAATATCACAGAAGCGAAATTTGCCAACTGTTGCAAATCGCACACTGACCTCTTCAGCGCAGCACTGGAGTACTCAGACACGCAGTCTATTGAACTCACCTTGTGTGTGATAAAAGAACTGATTGTATTGATTGATTGTCGGGGCTATTAATGGAATTTTTATAATTTTCAATTTTATTAATGCACCCAACTCCAATCGGTGGTGATAAATCGCAGAGGTTTGTGAAGCGATTATTAAGTCAATTAATTTCCAGAGGAGATAAATGAGTGTGCGTATTATAGGGAGACGAATTCATGCAACCTGAATTCTCTGCTGTTGTTATTGTTGTTGATCAATATGTTTTGGCACTTTTATTTATTGCTGGGTTTATTGACCGATATGTAAACAACTTTTGAAATCAAAATTGTAAAACTCTCTTGATTTATCACTTTCGAGAGCCCCGTTGAGTATTCAGAATATTGACAACTGGGTTCTGAATAAATAAACTCCCGTAGAAATTTTTGAAATGAAAACTATTCAAGAAGAGTTTTTAGTCAAAATACGAGCGAAAGTAATGGTGAAAAAACGGGGATTGTATTTTGCGTTTGCCATCGTTCCATGTAAAACCATAAAGAGTTAGTAGAAAATCAATCATGGCCACCTTTGAACGGTCCCCTTTCTTACATACAGCATCTTTTGAGTAACGGTCCTCCTACCTCAGTTCCTTCTTTACTTCGAACTTTGGGTTGAAATTTATTAAGGGGCAAATATTTGGCAACACAGACCCAGATATTGATAGTTTATATCCGGATATTTCCATGAAGACAACTGTATTTTATCAGGCTCTTAACGCGCTCTTTATATCTTTATTTTGGTGAAGGTTGTCAATAGTTTTTAGTATGGTATTCCTACTAAAGTTTCATGCCAATCATCATCAGAATAAAGATATTGAGTTAGCAGTACCAGACAAGGAGAGGATGAATTTGTATAAGTGTATCCCTTCTCGAGATATGCATCAAGTTAGATACGACATATGTTATACTTGCTCTTCATTAAGGAATTGGCTATTCCAGAAGCACTATATTCATATTTATATGTGTAATTTGAGCTAATTTCAGACACTTCATTTAAAGGAGTTGTAACACTTCAACGATTGTGGAGTGCATTAGTACATTTTAGTGCCATTCCTAAACATGTAGTTCTCTTCATCCTAATCTATGTGGGTTTTGTGGTGCTTCATATTCTTATATGGACACCTTAAAATCTGGGCTTGTTTGCAAAATCCTTATCCTTATATTCTTAGAAGGATTTATTTAGTTATTTGGTTTCCATATTGAAGTTGTGTGGCATTTCACTTGAGTGCTGTGTGCACAGAAGCTGCTTATTAATTTAACATATTCTTTCTATTTTTGGCGATTCCTCCTTCCCTAGTGCTCCTCCACCTCCTCCTCATCCTCCTGTTCAACTTCTCTTCCACCACTTGTGCACATTTTCCCCCAAATGCTAGAAGTGAGTGTATTTTTGTCTTTGCCCCCAAACAACGCATGCGCTCCGAATGCAACTCGAAACTTGTAAATGCCGTTTGGCTTTTGTTGTTGTTGCTTGTGTTGTTGTTGTTTCTGCTTCTGTTGTTTTCTTGAAATATTTTGGACTTGCTTGACTTGGAGCTATTCTGCAACTGAAACAGTATCTGGATGTGATGTGGTTAAATTTAGCTGACGCAGCTTTGTTTTCCCTCACGCTGACGCTGCGTGTTGCTGCACTTCAACAGACGCCTGCGTTTATTGTTGCTGTTCTTGTTGTTGCTGCTGGTTGGCACTTTTCTTTTTTTTTAATCTATTTCTAAAAGGTGGTTTGCGTGCGCTGCTTTGACAAAAGTATGTTAAAGAGCTGTTTATATGCACGGGGTCTGCCGCTAGAAAAGCTCTCCAAGATGAGCTTGAACATGCTGTACCCACAATAGCGTGTGTTCTACCCCCTTGTAATCTGCTGCCGGTTAGTGAGGGTTGTTGTGGTGATATTGTTAATTCTGTTGTTTTTGTTGTTGTTTCCTGTGTTGTCCTTTGAGCGCTACATAGGCTGGCTTTAATTTTTCCTGGTATTTTGTTTTGGGTATTTTGTGAAAATTCTGAATTAAATTGCAGGCATACATACACATATTTGGTTTTCCTGAAATTTTTGTTCGATTTTACTCGTAGATATCCGTCAGTTACGGATACAGATACACACGTTAGCGCAAACTTCGCTGCGCCGTCGCTGCCGAGCTGCGAGTAAGCCAAATATACATTTTAGGGCACACAACATGCGGCCATTAGTTCCCTGTTGTGCTACAAATCTAGCTCTATGTCTCATGTAGTTGCAGCCACTCGCACATGCAGCATTTGCTGCATTTGGTAACCATGCGATTTACAGCAACAGCAACTGCAGTCGCCGCGGTGCCTCAGTCAGTCGTCCTCTGTGTTTATTTTGGTCTCCTATTTTGTTTTTGTTGGTTGTGCTGGTGGTAGTGTTGTTGTTTTTGTTATTGCAACTAGTTTGTTTGCCCTGTCGTGTTGCCTGCTGCCGCCGTCTCCATTGCCATTTATGCATTTTCCCAGCCTCATAATTTTCCTTTTCCCATTTTCCCTTCAGCGCAGATACATTTCGCTTCGTTTTAGTTTTTAGTTTCTGGTTTACTTCGCTCGCTTGTTGCTCTTTGTTTTCATTTGATTTAATTCCATTGCTCGCTTCTTGTTGCTTCCACTTCATTCATATTTATACCTGGAGGATCAACTGAATACAACGCCGCGTTGAATAGGGACGAGTACTATCGCTTGTATCTCTCTATACAATACTCGTTGCTAGTGTTGTTTTTGTTGTTTGTGCTGTTGCCGTTGTTGTTGTTATTGTTGAAATTATGTGGTTGGCTTAAGCGCAGAACCAACGTGCCAGCAGGCACGAACGGAACGGAACGAACGACGGAATAGGAATAATGTTTATTAAATTGGAAATTCCGAATTAATTTTATGCACATTTTTTCAACTGAAATCTTTTTAATGTACGCAGTTCCATAATTCCATTTTTGTAGATTTCAGCTCCTTTTTCAATTATTTTAAATTGCATTTTAGATACAATTGTATCTGCAATTTATGAGGTGTGTACAAATGGGAAGTGTCTTGTTTTGGCATATCCAGACAAAGGAAGGGCCAAATTATAAAATTGTAAAAAATTTATAAACGTGTATGAATAGAAAATTAATGTAATAAATTATGAATCCATTCGAGATGATTCGGTCTTTTAACTTTCTAATGACAACATAAAAAATGTTAAACAATATTTGTGTGTAATTTTCCGCTTTACCGTTTTCTTAGGATGTGATTTATGCGTTTGATAGTAGCGAGTTGAAGTTTTTTTCTTGTCTCGTTACTTTTATGGCTTCAAAGACTTTCACTAAGACTTCCGGAATGTGAGGAATTTAGGTAAAGGTCCAGTCTCTCTCTGTATTTTAGCAAACAGCATCACATGTATACTGAGGCAGAGTGCCACTCCTCTATGTTAAACAAATGCGGAGGGTGGTGGTCTTACTATAGGCGTATTCGATTCGCCACTCTATCGAGGATAGGACAGACTTTTGTAGAAAAAATTATCGAGTAAATTATTCTCGGATGAAACGAGCGAGTTTTTCTATTCTCGATAGAAAGTGCCTCCAAATTGAAAATTGCTTGAAAACCAACGAGATTTAAAATTACCCCTGAAAATTTCCCTGGGATTTTTTATTTCTCAGTGCGTTTTTTGAAATAGTGCTGCCAAGTATACTTTTTACTCGTTTGCTGTGTTATTCGCACAACTCGATACGAGGTCGATATAAGATACGAATCGAATACGCCTCATGATAGATTATATTAGATTAGATTTATTTAAGAGTGTTATACACCGCGACCTGAAAGATCTATTGTGATGCCCCTATTTATTTGAAAGATTAGGATAGTCACAATCTTCTGTCAGGTTAATTTTCGAAAGGAATTCATATATTTTGGAGGAATCACGTTGAGGGATCTTGCTCATATCTAAGATATAATCTCCAAAACACCTGAGTCTTTTGTGTGCCAATGGTCCGCAGTCCGTGATCAGATGCAGTGAGGTTTCGTCACTTTCTCCACTCATAATAGATACTCATCGATTGATTCGTAAAATCATATTTATGCCCTTTTCACAATAACCCCGATTAATTTTATTACGAACAGATCAGTAACACGTCATTTATGCCAACTTTTTATATAACCGCTTATGTTAGGCAGAGGACGCACAGAAGGCGACGGGTTGGTCATAAATACTCTCT
Source organism: Clusia tigrina (assembly GCA_920105625.2). Classification (NCBI taxonomy): domain Eukaryota; kingdom Metazoa; phylum Arthropoda; class Insecta; order Diptera; family Clusiidae; genus Clusia; species Clusia tigrina. The sequence continues at coordinate 209,321,229 of OV050031.1, forward strand.
TGGACAAAATATTACAATGAAGGAAGCTCTCACTCTTTGTTTTTTTTTTTTGCATTGCTTTAGAAGTTTGTTACCTCTGCTAGGGTGCCCTGGTTTGAATCACTGAAGTATAATTACTTGTATAAGAAGGAAGTGATGCTTTCTGTGCTTGATTTCTTTCGCTGGATAAGATAAAGTGTAGCCTCCCAGCCACCTCGCCCAAACTAACGAGTAAATTTCGTAAGTAAAGAACTTTATCGTAGTTAGAATACACGTCCTTTGACAATTTTTATAGTATTATTTCCTTTACTTTAGTAGCTTTATGTACAAAATATTCTTTCACACTCTTTTTCACTGTTCTCTGGGGGCGGCTTATACACATCTCATCTCCTCATTCAGTGTATCCTATTTTTGTCTATTTTTTCTGCTAGCCATTTGTCATCTTTTTCTAATAATATGGTAACAATGCATGATTAAGATCATTAGAACCACCCATTGATCTGCATTGCTCAAATTTGTATATTTTTCATTCTGCCGGTATCTCAGTCATTAGCGACATATTGACCAACCTCTAGGAAGCTTAGCAAAGCTTTTGCATGCATGCGGAGCTTTGAGCATCGTTGCCATAAGTACACGTTAAGCCTTATTATACGTAATTTTTTATGTATAATAAGGCTTAAGGATGTCGGCTATAATCCGGTACCGGGTTGTTACGGCCACATAAGTAAGTGAAGAGGTACAACTTTTAATCGATTTGAGCTATCAATGAGATTTCCCAAATTGTTTCAACCAAATATCAAAAACTATTCCAAGTCGCATACTTTAAATCCTTCTGCATGGACGCATTAATTTCCTCAACTTATGGGTTGAATTATGAAGTAGTTAACCAAATTGTTGGTTGATTGGTTCATGGCTGATTCAGTCGTAAAGTAAACATTATTTTTCCTTTTTTGCTGTGATTCTTTCTCTCACTGTGACTAAACATTATTTTTACTTTTTTTGCTGTGATTCTTTCTCTCTCTGTGACTCTTTCCTTCGCTACCTGTACGATCACTGCCGCAGGTAGCAGAATAAAGAGATGAGGCAATCAGCACAAAAGCAAGAAAGAATTACCGAATTTTTGAACATTTGAAAATTTCTGAAATGAGAATTTTGTCATTGTTTATTTTTTACATTTTTATTCTCATATTCGCTATGATGGAATGTTGTTTGAATTGTTCAGAACTTTTCAAGTATTCAAGGACTGCTTAAATTACTATTAACCAGTTTTAATGTTAATTGAAGCTATACAATTGTGTATGTTAAGAGAATATAGAATCATAATTATCATCATCAACGTCGTCATCATCATTTCAACATGCGGAACTCAGTAGCCCATCGCTTCTGCAACTAATGTTCTGTAACAATATCTAATAAGTTCTCATAGCTTCCGATTGCAAATAGGTGCATCTATGGGGTCAGTAAGCTATTGAGTAGTATAACCCTTTCTCGAGGTACAAAAATGCAACTCTATAAGACGCTCATCCTGCCAGTGCTCCTTTAAGGTTGGCTCCCTGGGTCGTGACGCAGTCAGATGTGCCATTCTTAGAGTGTTCGAAAGAAAAGTTCTTCGTAATATCACACCTTTGAGTGTTGTAGAGAACTTTCGCATCAGACTGCACCATGAGTTGTATAAGCTATTCAATTCAATAAGCAAATTAGCACTGTGGAGCTCCGCTGGCTCTGTCATGTCGTTAGAATAGACGTAGAATCTGCAACCAGAAAGGCGTTTGACGCCAAAGTTGAAGGTGGAAGACGAAGAGGACGACGAATATCAAGTACACGCTCACCTATCTAGACTTGGCATCAACAATTGGAGACAGCTTATCAGAGGCTCTTGGAGGTCTTTGATTACCGAGGCCGTAATCCGGTAATGGGCTGTCATGACCATTTAAGTGGACGAATTATTACATTATTACATTATTTCCAGTGACAACTTGAGTTTTTTGTTTGTTTATAGCTTTTTTCTTCGGATTAGTTAAGAGTATTAATGTCCCACTATAGTATTCGAGTGTATTTTCTCTAATTCGATCATTAACAGCTGATTGCTGTCACTTGTCGAATATAAATGTAGCCATTTTTAACAGTGTTGCCAACATCGAAATATCTCAGAAATTTTCAGTCATATATTTTTTGATGGCAAATTCGTTTTCATCATCTAGTGTTATCGGATGGAACATGTATCTTTCTGAATATATAGAATTATACTTAGTTATAAATTGAACGCTTATTTAGATACTAAACCGAGGTCGAATCTAATCTGGGATTTGTTCCTAGAATTGTAGTGAACGACAGCGATGTACATTTTGGTATTTCAATTTCAAGGTGCAATTATTGACTCTATAGCGGAGTCAGCTAAATGTATACCACCGGACAAAAAGGGCCTTATTATCAATTGTAAGTGAAAACCTTATTCATTGTTGGGTTGACATTGCTCATCATGAAAATTTCGCACTGTTGGGTCGACAATGGGTCATTGTAATCACCGCCGGTCTACGCTTATCACTCTATTTGCATACGCGATAAGTTCACGTTGAGTATATACGACGATACTTGATTTAAAAGCTGTCGCCTCTCGCTACCGTACTTCGCACTTAAACAAAAAGACTGAAGAATAAATCTCACTGATAAGCATTTAAATCTAACTAGTGAGCAAACAAAGGAAAAAAGGCAAAGTGGAACATGTGATCACAGTAAACACTGCAATCAAGTCACAACTTAACAATTTAAAATGACAACAAAATGAAAAATGAGAGCATCAACTCATCCACCCACAGAGCAGTATGAAAAATCCCAATTAACTGTGAGTGTCTCTTGCATTCGGTTTTGATGTCAGCGCTCAAACATTTGATGAACGACAGGCAGGCTGGCAGGCAGCAAGCAATTTCAGGCCAGGCCATGGCAGGGCAGGCAGCCAGGTCACTGTCATCTCATCGCCTCATATGCAGCGCAGCGCCGCAGATGCCGCAGACCACAGACCACAGACATGCAGGTCAACAAACATCAGGCCCCAGCAAACACGGAGTGGACGTTTGTGTACTCGCAGCCAGTCGGTGCACGCTCATTATCAGTTAATTTATAAAATTTAACAAATTTCCAAGCATCACGCGCTATAAACGCTGAGGATGCCACGCTGCTTTGTGTGCTTTTGTAAAAGAAACCTTATTTTTAGTATACATATTTTGCAGCAGAGTCCACTGAGGGGGTGGTAATCTGATATTTGCGTTCTATCTTTTACTGTTGGTTGGGAAATTCCACCGAAGGCCTCCTTAGTGTACCTTGATCTAGACTATTAAAAAAGCACACTATTTGAAAAGAAGAAAAGTGTGGCATCTCCAAACACCTCATGGAGCCAATGCACTTTGTCTAATTTACACCATTTGCCTCAGTTGATTATCTCTTTAAGTAAAATGAAATCCCCGCACGCAATTACGTTGAAAATAAAGTATTTGCGTTTTGTTTTCCCAGCCGAAAAAAATGGCCACCATCCCACTGCAAGGGTACAAAACAAACAACCGACAACAACAAGAACATCAATCTTAAGATTTGGTCCATTGTTGTCTGGCGTTGTTGTTGTTCTTGTCGCCATGGCTGGGTGTAAAATGCTTGGAAATTGCTAAGGATGCCTTCGTCAATAAAAGCAAAAAGAAATATCACTAAAATTCCAACCAGACGCACACAAAATTTATGCTAACCGATTTCGTATGCATGTGCATGGGTGTGTGTGCGTGCGCGTTCATGTGATTTTGACCCTAACAACGTGTAAATGTCCTTAGAATAAGAACGTAACTGAACTGTTGAAAGCACACTTTGAAATGTGCAAATAGCAAGGTGAGTTGGAGGTAGAAGACGACAGATATTCGTGCACATTCACAATTCCACACTCACACACACACACCCCCACATACTGGACGTGTGCATGAATGAATGTGTAGATACAAAAATACCCCTGCAGTAAAACTTTAAAGTTAGCTCCCAAACGTAACTAGTTCTTTTCTGGTTGCCAAAAGGACTAGTTTGGTCTTTGTGGCAAAATGAACTAGTTTGGTGATGATGGCAAAATAATAGAAATTTCTGATTTGCATCACCAAGTAAAGTAATTAAATAAAATACAGTAATGAACTTATAATTGAATTGATTCGATGCTGTGCTCCTGGCATATACCAAATTCCTCGTAAGCTTTTCTTAACCATGCAGAGATCTCATGTGAAAACGATGAATGTGCCAATTTATATATTTAATATAATTAATTACAGTGATTAATTATTATAACTAATTTAAAATATTTGCTGCCAGTGCTTACAAAGAATACATCTTTAACTCCTCAAAGAGTCTATGACATACATCAAATAGTCCATCACATACATCAAATAGTTTACCACATACATTAAAGAGCCTTACTACAATAAATTAAGACACCATGTAATTCTGATAAGTAAATGACGCTACTTTCAAAAGGAAGCTAATTTGTGATGTTAAAGGATTAATCATGATCCAGCAAAAGTTTACTTTTTGTTCTCGTTTTGCTAGTTCATTTTCTAATATTGTTACTCTAAATAGTTCGAGACTTCCAGCAAGTAAGAAAAGCTGATGAAGAACTCTGAAATAGGCGGAAATATATAGAGTTCAATTGTGATTTTGGTTGCCCAACAAGTCAACTAGACTACCTCAACATTTAAGTACTTAATTTCCTTAATTTATACTTATTCAGTACACCAGCACACCTTCGTAGGATGACTATTTCTAGTGCCTTTTCATCCTAGTGCATCAGTGGGCTATCGTTTTGTATTCAAAGCTTCAAAATCAATATTTATAATTGTTTATTAGCGGTGTTGTGGGTGAAGAGGTGGTATTGGCATAGTGGCAATTTGACCAATATCATATTCCGTCCAGTCCAGCCCACATGTGAATATCCTCATTGGGAAACAAATTATTGTCTGCTTTAGTGTTTTTTTATTTATTATTATGTTAATATCCTACACCATATTTAATTATGACTGCAAGAGTTTAGGAGAATGAGTACGAGCTACTGAGGCCTTCGACCCGAAGATAAACAATTTTTTGGGACCATGCCCGGGGCAGGATTTTAACTCGCGACCCTCTGAGTGTGATTTTAGTATGCTTACCATTACACCACAGTCGGGGGCTCAATTAACTGTTGTTTTATGCAGAAAGAGCAGAATCTGCCGAGAAACAAGCTATTGATTAGGCACTATCGCAGATTGGTATTAAACCATATTGATTGGAAACCTTAAACCTTGACAAGGAGAGTAAAATCGTAATCTTCCGCTTACAAATTGCACTAATCTTATGTTATAACATGCGGAACCAAGTACAAAGATGATACTGGCTGTTATTGCCATCTCTCAATATATATGACTACATTGACAGTATATTTCGTCTCTGCTTCTCCTCTATCAGAATTTTCGTCTATATGGACTAAATGTGTCTTCTAGGCGACTATCTGCGTGTGAGTCTAGCATACTTACCAGTAGGCTACAGAGGCGCCTAATGCTTTTTTATTTATTATTTTAAAGAATTATTATTTTTATTGTTGAATATTTTACTTGAAGGGATGTAATTCAAGAACTTCAAATTGATAACAACTTCATTGTTATAGCGGAACGTACTTTTCTGGGTGTGACCAAGGCATTTTTAGAAACTAATTGTATTTTGTAGAAATATAAAATTATACTTAAAAATTAGTCTTTTAACCTGATTATAGTTTCTAATCAGTTTAATGTTATTTACTTACAAAATATTATCTCTTGATTTGCACCAATATTAAATCGATAGTTGGATTCACTGTTCGTATACCGAATAAGAACTTGTAACCGCGTTTTCCGTTCATTTCGAATTAGTCAATTTCACTGCAGGGATACTCACACGTTCATGTGCCTGAACGCGTCTCCTCGTGTCTCTATTTAGCTACGCCAATTTTATTGTCCAACTGTACATTTGCTCGTCCACTCATGCAGACAAGGATCTCTGTAGTCGACATTGCGACATAGGTGTGGGGTGTCGATACTACGATACGGAGTCTATATTTCTAGTGAAATAAGGAGTAGCGTTCAGTTGTTGAAGAAGTGTGTATTACAGGGATTTAAGCGGCAATCCACCTGTATCTGAAGGCATTACCTTATTATCTGTGTTATCGGAACTTAACGAACTCTTGTTTGGGTTTAAATGAAGATCTCTAAATGCTTCTTTCTCTGTATTAGAAGTATTTCTCTTTGATATTTGTGTCTTATTTATAAGTACATAATCCTTCCAAGCATATTGGGATTACTCTGCCAAGTGATGCATACACACAGAGTTGGAAATTTGTGACCTGTAAAAAAATCACAAAAAAACACCTGCAAGGACAACAGCTTTGCGTGTGCTTTATTTTTAATTAAATTTTATACACTTGATACGCAAGACAAAATATTATTTTTTCTCACTCTGAAAATAAATATGTTTTTTTTTGTATTGGTTAAAGTACCACTGCTTCCTTAGTAAATTTTGTAAATTTTATCAAATACTTTTAAGCATATTTCTGATTAAATTTGGGCTCCAGTGGGAGCTTGTTGAGCTTGTTGAAGGAAAATAGCTCATTGTACAGGAATTACCAATAATATTATTACTAATATTACCTGATAATTTTAATATATTGTTAAGCAAATTAGTTTTGCTAATCGTTTGTTCACTGGATTGTGTGAAGTAATTAAAAAACACTTGTTTGATAATTTCGTTTTATTTAAAGTAGTTTAAATGAGCAGCAACTCACTTCGGCAATAGTCATAAAAATGCCTTTACTACTCAGACTAATGATATTATAATAAGTGCTAGATAAGTATAATAATAATAATAATAACAATAATAATAATAATAATAACAATAACAATAACAATAACAATAACAATAACTATAACAATAATAATAACAATAATAATAATAATAATAATAATAAGCTTCACTTTACATATACTTGTGACACTCTTATCGCTTCGGCTTCCAAGTTACAACTGCACGGAGTTGTATTTTTTAGTTATTTCAGATACTGTCACAGATACATTCGGACTCTTTCCAGAACTAAGTCAAATTAGTGAAAAAGAGAAAGTATATTTTATGACTTGTTTATAATTTGCTGATCAAGATACGCTGTTTATGACTCACTATTTATGAGTCGCTGTCAGCTATTGCCGTAGTCACACGCCTGAAGTAGTCACATTCTTGAACTAAGGCCTATTAGTGGATGAAGAGATATACTCGTATATACGAGTATGACTTTATATTAATGGCTCCCTATATTTATTTCCCTGTTTTTGATTCACTGCTCGTTGTCAGCTATTGTCGCAGGCATTCGGATACATTACAGAACTAAATTCTATTAGTGAAAAAAGGATAGTATAAATTCTGAATTGTTGTTTATGACTCACTTTATTAGACTTGCTATTTATGACTACCTGCTCATCACTCTCTGCTTATTACTCGCTGCTTATGACTACTTGCTTATGACTCACTACTTATGACTCGTTATTTATAACTACCTACTTATGACTCGTTATTTATAACTACCTACTTATGACTACTTGCTTGTGACTCACTACTTATGTCTGGTTGCTTATGACTCACTACTTATGATTCGCTGTTTATGACTACTTACTTATGACTACTTGCTTATTACTCGCACCTTATGACACGCTTCCTATCATTCTCTGCTTATGACTGACTCACTGCTTGTGACTAGAGATGAGCGTTCCGGTTATTTGAGAAGAACCCCGTTATCGGTGAACTTTTTTTTTTGTAACCGTTCTTTTAACTCAGTCGTTCCCGTGATACCGCTTTTGTTAAATGAATAATTCGTTTTCTTTTAGGTACCGACTTCCCAAGTGTGAAAGTGCGCAAACGACAAATCCGAAAGCTCACATAAAAATGAACAGTTCACAAAATTCAAAACTGCCATGCGAGGCGATAGCAGAGAACACAGAGAAGGGACACTTAAACGTCAAATTTTCTGACGTTTACAAAATAATGTCTTTGTTTAGCATTAGTTGCGTATATGGATAGGTTTGTTTATCTTTGGTTCTGAAGAAAATCAGCCACACTACTACAGTTTTGCACATGTGTAAGTGTGCGCAAAATAAGAGTCATTTCTCTGTATTCTCTGGCGATAGTCAAAAAACTTGTAAGTTGCAAACACGAGAGAAATATTTAAAGAGAGAACATTAATGAACATTAAGAAAGAACGCGTGAAGCGAATGTACTGTATTGAAATAAGTGAGATCAAAGAACGTATATTAAAAGAACGGTTACAGTATATATTCGACAACTATCGTTCCTATTTATTTCTCAATAACCGGGATTAAATCACTGGTACGGAAATATCACCCATCACTGCTTGTGACTCGCTGCTTATTACTACTTGCTTATGACCCGCTTCTTATGACTCGCTGCTTATCACTCGCTTCTTATCATTCTCTGCTTATAACTTACTTCTTATGACTCGCTGGTTATCACTGGTTTGTTATCATTCTCTGGTTATTACTCGCTTCTTGTCATTCTTTGCTTATTACTCGCTTCTTATCATTCTCTGCCTATAACTCGCTGATTATTTCTCGCTATTTATGACTTTATGTTTATAATTTTCTACGTGGGGTGTATGATAAATACCCGTGTTTAGCGACTGATGGCATCACTGACGCAAAATGTGTATGCCAGCATTTACTGCCATCTTTAAAATGATGACTCTTAAAATTTCACATAAATTTATCGATTAGTTTTGTTTTGACAGCTGTTGAAAGTAGTCAAGTTCGTGTTTGCTTGCAACCATGGAGAAAGAGCAATATCTATCAGTGATTAGATTTCTTTTTTTGGATGGGAAGCCGTGTGAGGAAATCAAAGTGAAAATGCTTTCCGTTCATAAGGACACTGGACACATCGATGACTATCATCAGATATTGGTTTAATGTATTTAAGAGTGGCCGAAAACATCCGTTTTTGATGAAGAGCGCCCAGGCCATCCGATTGAGGTGACTACGGAGGATATGGTTAACAAAAGTCTTGATATCGTGTTAGTAGATCGCCGGGTGAATATCAGAGAGATTGCTGACATTGTACACATCTCAATTGAACTCATACAAAATATCCTACACGAAAAATTAGGTATGAGAAAGCTGTCGGCGAGGTAGGTGCTGCGTTTGCTCCCAGTGGAACAAAAACGGATCGCATGACATCTTCGAAGCACTGTTTGGACGTGTTTTAGCGCAATCCGAAGGAGTTTCTACGGCGTTTTGTCACTGTTGGCGAAACATGCTTCCATCACTACACGCCAAAAATGAAAGCCCCGTCAAAACAGTGGACTTCACCCGGCGAACTAGGTCCAAAGAAGTCGAAAAGGGTTCCATCGGCCGGAAAAGTCAAGGCCACCGTTTTTTGGGATTCGCCAGGCATCAACTTTACAGACTATTTTGAGAAGGGAAGGACAATCATGGGGCAGTACTCTGCTGATTTATTAGACGGATTTGATGGTGAATTGATAAAGAAACGGCCCCATTTGACGAAGAAAAAGTGACCTTTCACCACGTCACCGCACCAGCTCACTCATCCGCAATCGCCACAGCAAAACTGGTTGAATTACGCTACGAATTGCTGCCTCTTCCACCATATTCCTCAGATTTGGCCCCATACGCTTTATTTTTTTTTTTCGAAACATAAAAAGATGGCTTGGTGGAAAGCGATTCACTTCAAACGAGGAAGTCATCGCCGCAACAGAGACCTATTTTGCGGAGTTCCACAAATAGTATTTTTTGGATGACTTGAAAAAGTTAGAATATCGCTGGACCAAATGTATTGAGCTTAAAGGAGACTATATTGAGAAATAAGAAACAAAGCGTTTTCCTGCCTAACACGGGTATTTATCATACACCCCTCGAATTTGACTTTTTCATTAAAAGTATTTTGACTTTTATCCAACGTGTGTTATGAATAACAAAAAGACTATTTCGTGATAATCTTTTCTTTTTATTGTTATTATTATTATTATTATTATTGTTATTATTATTATTATTATTATTATTATTGTTATTACACCTTACACCTTTTGCCTTATGCCTTTTGGCTTACACCTGGGTTGGTTTCAGTGGCTGATCCAAATCAGTCCTCACATGGATCACAATTATCGCCTTAGCGACGTTTTGATACCACAACCTCTCCTAACGCCGGGGCTTTCACCTTACTCCTTACGCCTTTCGTCTTACACCTTTCACCTTACTTTTTACACCATTCAGTTCCAATATACTCGTACATATTTAAAATAATTATTATAATTATATAAAAAAAGTTATAATTGAAAAAAAAAAACATCTCCCAAAAATTGAGTGTTTTCTATATTGGTGTTTAATTCGGTGTATTTCGGCCGATATATTGAACTATAATTAATTATCTGAAGACTTGATTTTTTTGTACTATTCTTGAACTCAGCCAAACACGAAAACTGTTTTTCCCTTCATTGAATATTCAATTTTTGTCGAAACTAACTTTATAAAAGTATCTTAATGGAAGTTCAGAATTCAGTTACGAAGTTGCTGCTACGATTCCAGCGGAGTTGCTTTCCAAACGACGCTTGTCAAGGGTTTTCTTTTGCTTGTTTGCTTTGCGTCACAAACTTTCCGTTATTTATTTTTCCATTTATTTTCTTTTCCCTTTAATATCGCTGATTTTTTTTTTTGGTCTCTTTTTGCTGTGCTGTCAAGAATGAATCGATGCTGCTGTTGCCGCCGTTGTTGCTGACCCAATTTCAACTTGAGTTTTGCAGCACTGCAAGTGAAAGCTGACACAAAAATTGATTGTAGCAATAAAAATAATAAATATTCGCATGTCCTCTCAAATTTATTTGCTTGAATAGATTTTATTGTTCTTCATAATTTCGCGGAGAGATTTCATACTCATACTTAGGGTATTGAAGCTACAATGGGCCTTGAACAGGCCTGAGTGAATCTTAGCCATCTAACCTAACCTAGGGTATTGAAGCGGAATACAATGCTAATTATGTTAAGAGCAGCAGAGACGGCTTCTACCTGTTCCAAGGTCACACAAAATTGTCACCCCTCCCCATTGTGGACGGAAACTACCTTCTAAGTCAGCGTGTGGGTTGTCACAAAAGTCGCCTCCAACAAGCGTTGATAGTGCTGCCCGAGGACATATCCATTGAAAAACAATCTCAACTTTAATGTCGACACAACTTCAATGGAACCTTTCAAAATAGCATGCTTCCTTACCCAGGCCCCCCGCTTCAATTGGAGAAGGGTTTGCATGGCGTGTGTGTGTAGCAGTCGTTTTCCATTTCCGTTCATCAACTAAATCTGCGATAAACATCAGGCAACTTCATTCATCCTCTGCCTTTGTGCGCGCTGACATGCAGCACAATGTGAAAGGAGTTAAAATAATGCGACTCCATGAAATAGAGAAAAGGATATTCACACTGCCACATTTTTCGAAATGAAAACAACTGCGAAAGGGAAGAAAAAACCTGAAACTATGGAGAGCAAAAAAATGAAAACTTGCACATCCTGTTCCGGTTTTTGTATCACATGACACTCTACCTACCGCAGTCACCGCCGCCGCCGTCGTCAGCAACAACTACAAAACAAACACAATGACAAAAGTGGCGAGGCAACAACAAAGCAGCGAAAAGCGACTACAATACCAGCACGAAGGAAAAAACGTATCATCGCTTGTCATCGTCGTCGTCGTCGTCGTCGTCCTCACACACACACTCAGACGGAGAGGCCCACTCACCCCTACGCTACGCCATTAGCATGCACCAAATGCGGGCAGGACTAGGACGACGACGATAATGTTGCAAGTATTGTGGTTTTTCTTCTTCATCTTCTTGGAGACAGCGCATTACCGATTTGACCTTAATTCCCACATATTGAATACTTTTTTCCTTTTGTAGTAAGTGTGAGCAGCATGCTGCTGCATGAATGTGCCTCTTACAACATTCCTTTAAAGATGCCACACTCTCCGCTGGCAAAGCCGAAGTGCAAGTACGAGTAGCACCAGCAGCTCAGCCGTTGCAAACATGACGCTTGACAATTTCTTTTAAATTGTTCTGAACTTTAAGCGCATTTTTCCTTTCTCGCCTTCTCTGGTTCTGCAACTTCCTGCATTGTAATCCTTGCAGCACAACTACGACTTCCTGGTGGCATTTTTCTTCAAGTGGTCGTAAGTTGGCTGTGCGCTCCGCTCTCGCTCCCGCTGCCTGCGTCTTCGTGATTGCAGTGCTATTCGGCGGCTTAGTTTTCTGTGGCACACATGCAGCTGCCGCCTCCCTGCTTCCCTGCCTGCCTGCGCCTGCATATCCACAATGCAGTTGAGGACGTGTGCGTGTGTGAGGGCTTTGTGTGGCGGCGGAGGTGGCGGCAGTGGCGGCGGTTGCGTCAACGGCACCTCACGGCCTGTGCCCGCCAGAAAATGACTAATGTTGGAGCAGGTCATTGGTCTTTTTGGATTTCTTTGGTGGTGTCTGTTCTTTGCACTAAGCTGGGCTCCTTATGCAGTTCTTTCTTTGCCTTTGTTCGCTCCCCGGTGGATGTGTCTTGACTGAAGATTAATGATGATAGAGCTTCAACTTTTTTTTGTGAAATTTTTGGTAAAGAAAAAAGATAAAGTAGTTACTCGGCTTTATTGAAAATGTTTAAAATGTAAAACATATTGAAGATAATGTATGCATATGTGCACGAATATGTGTGTGTTGTTGTTGTTGTTGTTGTGTTCCTTTAATTGATTTCTTTTGAGTGCATATTTCAAACAATAGCAAGCAGCACTTCCAGGCACTTGCTTTGTTGCAGGTTTACTGAAAATGTATTTTGTTACCGACAATTAATAACTGTGGGAGTGGTAGCTGCCACTCACTGGAACCGCTTATCATCATCATCCCAGCTGTGAGACATTGTGCCATGATGTAGAATGGTGAATATGGCGGAATAGAACCCATTTCAAACTGGAGAAATATCGAATATATACAAAGATGATTACTTTTTTAAATTCAATACCGATGTCTAAAATTTTCGCTCATCAGCTGATGTCGACTATAATATAACTTTTAGTAACATTGATCAGGGGTGATACGAGGGGTACTATTTATATATCGGGAATAGCAAATAATAAGAAACATTTTGAAATGAAAATGGCTTTATTTTTTTTCAAAATATTCCCCTTGATGATCAATACACTTTTGCATTCGTTCAAACCATTTGTCATAGCAGTTTTTCCATTCCTCTTGAGACACCTCCAAAATATGGTTTTTGAACGCTTCAACTGCTTCTTCGGCGCTCGTAAATCGTTGACGACGCAGTTTACCTTTGATATTCGGGAACAAGAAGAAGTGATTGGGTACCAAATCAGGACTGTACGGAGGATGAGTCATCAATTCGATGTTTTGACTGCTCCAAAATTCACCTGTTTGACGAGATGAGTGAGAGCTCGCATTGTCATGATGGAGAATGATTCGTCTTTGGCGGTTGGTTTTACGAATTTCTCCGAAGACTTTCGGCAAACAAATGGTCGTGTACCACTCAGAATTTACCGTCCTACGTTGCTCAAGCGGAACAGTGGCCACATGACCCATTCGGCCGAAGAAACAGGCGACCATTTGCTTCGCTGTACTCCTTCCACGAAAAACTTTTGTTGGATTTAGCTCGCCACACGGTCGATTGTTCTTTTGTTTCCGGCTCATACGCATATATCCATGATTCGTCACCTGTCACGATTTTAGACACTTCTTTTGAAGCGCCACGGTCGAACTTTTTAATCATTTCCTTACACCAATTGAAACGAGCCTTTTTTTGAGCGATTGTCAAATTATGTGGGATCCAACGCGGACAAATCTTTTTTACAGCCAACTGTTCATTAATTATTGAATGTATGGCAGTGGAAGTAATGCTCAAGGTGTCCTCTATCTCACGATATGTCACATGACGATCTTGCATTATCAGTTCACGCACTGCATCGATGTTTTGTGGCACAACAACCGATATTGGACGACCTTCACGGAGTTCGTCGGCGACCGAACTACGACCACGATTTAATTCACTATACCAGCGATATAATGTGGTTTTTGATGGTGCTTTATCGCCATACAAAGAACTAAGTTCATCGACACATTCTTGTTGAGATAATCCACGTCGAAAGTTGTGAAAAATAATCCAACGAAACCTTCTCTTGAAATTTCCATTTTTTGGCCAAATTGATTTTCTTAACTCACTGTAAACAAAAGAAATAGCACTTGTACATCAACACGTTGTGAGTACGTTTATGCTAAAAAGTGTCAAACTTTATTATGGTGTTGCCAGATTTTAGCTATTGACATTAGTGTTGCCAGTTCCCTATAGATATAAATAGTACCCTTCGTATTGGTACACGAAGGTTGTCTGAAGATAGCATTTATGGTAGCTGAAAACCCGTTCATATGAAGGATGTGAATGGTCTCGGAAGAATTTTATTCATATTAATTGTATTACAAACTTGGAAATTTTTAATGCTACTCGTATCTTATCCTATCTTATCCTGTCTGTAAAAATGGGAGTATGTAGACGAGTGAAAGACCACCACTAGATCATGGATATAATAAAAATATTCGTAATAACTTTGGTTAGACTGGTTGACCATGGGCCACGCTTAGACTTGTTACTACCTTAACTAAACAAGATGAGTGTCCATTTAGGATTCGCGTATGTAGAGATCATTGAATAGGGAGGCGTATTTAGCTAGCTTTATAAGTGGTGCCATTCCAAAGGTTGAAACATGTTCTAGTCCCCTAAACCAGGGAGCCCCGCAGAATTTTAAGTGTATTCTATCGATCGATGGACAGAAATGTGGTAAATGTGCCAAGGTTACCATGGAGCCTGATTCGCATTTCCTACATCCATCACTGCTTATGGGCCTCATGTGTCTGGTGCTACTCTTCCTTACTTATTGTGTGGAGTACCATTTATACCAGGGTCAGCTGAGGCAGAGATAACTGAAATACTTACTAAGAATATACTTGAAATATGTCAATTTAATTTCGCGGTCCTTTGCTCCCCCGCGGAGCCATAGGACCATATATATATATATATATATATATATATATATATATATATATATATATATATATCTATATCTAAATTTACTTTATATCTAAAATAGCTTAATAACTTATATAAATCTCACCTGAAACTTGTAAAGCTTTAAATTAATAAATATATTTCTTTTAATTCCAGGTAAGTTTCATATATCGAGTGCCTCATTATAAGTACCCGTAAGTAAGAAAAGTTATTATTACGTATCAACTAATTCAAGTATTCAACAATGGATCTGCAGATTGGGTATCAAGGGATGGATTTCTGTTGTATGAAACTGTCGAAATATATAAAATAACTGAAGGATGGAATCATCATATGAATATGTTTTAGTCTGGAATGGTTTCTATATTATGAAAAATCATATTTTACAAATAAATTCCTCCATTAACTTCGGCATGTCTTCTCATCATGTGCTAAAAACGATGTGTGGAGTGGATATTTCAGACACTGCCGGAGTTTTAAGATAAAGGTATGATTGTTCGACCACTATGAGCTGTTGCCAGCATCTTTCTACACTTCTCTTAAAGCCTCTATTTGTAATTGTATCCCAGTAAGCACCACTGGGATGCAAGGCATACAGGGCATGCATCTGATGTTTTCGACTATACCGCACCCTGCTATTGATGTTTTGATGTTTTCGACTATACCGCACCCTGGTATGCTTTCAATTACAGCTGTACAATCTCCATTCCCTCTGGGAACAAATGGAACGACAGCATTGCTCCATATGTATATTTACACAGATAGATCAAAGCTACAAGGAAGGATGGGAGGTAGTGTGTATTTATATGAACTGGACATTAACATGCATGTAATTAAGGCTTCCCGAGCACTGTAGCGTATTCAAGCTGAGGTCGCAGCTATAGAGAGAGGGGGTCTTGACTCAAGTAAAATATATCTGCACAAGATATTTGCATTCTATCTGACAGCCAAGCGTCCTTGGACTCCCTGTATTCGACTATAATCCTATCAAAAGCCGTCAAGAGCTATCGCAAATCTACATAAGAGAGAGCTAATCAGAATCATCTCGATATGAGAGTCTAAAACATTATCCATATTGAGAATCTAAAACATTATCCATATATAGTTTTAGAGAAGTTGCTGTTTTAACATTCATATCTTCAATGAGTTCATATTTAGCAGAAACTTTATTTAATATATCCTTGTTTGATTTCTTTATAGTTGTGAGTAAATCTTGAGATAGTTGAAGGACTTTGAGTTGTACAAAGGATTTTGTTGTAGCATCATTTACATCCATTGAGCTGGGTTCCCGGCCACACACACATATTCCAGGGAACTGCAAATCTGATAAAGTCGCTCAAGAGGGCACTACAACACCGATTTAATCAGCAAGATCAATCCTCGGTATTCCCATGGTTACATGTAAGATTCAAATAAATACATAAACCTTAGGCACAGAGAGCAGGTGCTGTTTTCAAGGAGTAGGTGCTATTTTCAAGGGGTAGGATGCAAAAAAGCTTTGCAAACCGGCCCTAAATAAATGTCAGGCGCTATAAATATCTACTATCGCTAAGTAGACAAAAGGTACCGTAATAAACATCCTAATGGGACACTGAACTCTGGGTACTCAGGGCAGGAGATTAGCAATCCTCTCAAAAGACTCTTGCAGGAATTGCATGGATGAGGAGGAACAAGAGTTCATCGAACATTTGGGACACTGGACTGTGGGTACTCAGGGCAGGAGATTAGCAATCCTCTCAAAAGACTCTTGCAGGAATTGCATGGATTAGGAGGAACAAGAGTTCATCGAACATTTGCTCTGTACTTGTCTAGCGCTGTCTTAGAGGAGAAATTCTTTCCTTGGTGTCTACTTCCTGGCCTCCCTTGCGGATATTTCAAATAAAAGAATAGGTTCCATCAATGGGTTTATCCAAATGGCTGGACTTTAGGGAGGGAGATAAGGACTTGTGTATCATGTGGTATCACAACGGGCCTATCCAAGCATAAGAGTGCTTTTTGGCAGCGACTCAACCTACCTACCTACAGCCCAATTTTCTAGGGACAGTGATGTTTCTAGTAGGTAACGATAAGAAGATTGTTAGAAAGCTGGGCAATACCATAGCAAAATAATGACCAGGTAAACTTCTAACAAAGCACGGTTCAAAAAGGAAAAAAGAAAAGGGCTTGGTTCAATTTCGAACAAATACACACAAAAACCACAATTGAAGATGGATTCTTCTTTTCATTCTTTACTTTCTTACATTCTTTGCTTTTTTGGCAATTAAAAGACTCCCTGAGGCTTTCACCTGGTAATAAATTTGCTATGCTGTTAATTTTCATATTAAAAACTTATGCCATCCTTTTAATAGGTTATTATGATAAGTTTAAAGCGAAACATATACTACTAAAGGAAATAATAGTCCACCATATCCGGCCATATAATGAAGGGTTTCCGATAGTGAACTGCAGCCAATCCCTTGAGGGTAATTTATGGCCACCGCACACATGATTGCATGATTTTCACAAAGCCCGTCAAACCAATCTTAAATAATCGCATTAATTGCAATTAAAAATCAATTTTTCATGAGTTTAAAAACATGGCAAATCTGCTTTGTCAACGTTTTTGCAATTTACAAGCCACTTCATTGCCTGTTACGCGTGTAGCTACATAAACCAATTCGTGTTAACAACTCTCTAACGCAACACAATACACGAGAGTCCACAACTGGCACACACGCACTCACACACAAATACTGACAACGACACCGCCATCAGCAGACAGACAGACAGATACACCGCGAAGTGGCAATCACCGATTGAACTCGATCGAAGGCCTCGAGGCAAGAGATTCCAATCAGTTTGGCTACGAGAGTATTTTGGTATTTTTTTTTGGAAATCTTTTTTCCTTATCGGTGAATGTATCAGATTAAGCAGTGATGGCGATGACTCCGTAGCACTTTCACATACAAAGACTTTTTAATTTGTTGACAACAACTGCAACAACAACAATAGCGAAAAATGTGTAATAAAAATAGTGTTCGTATTTGCGGCTGAGTCCAAAACCAGTCAGCGGCGACATTGCTGCTATTGCCTCATCTTCGTAGCCGGCGGGCAACCAGTTCAATTGGCGCGGCTGTGCAACTCCGGGCTTTGAACACAACCGCCAAGAAGCATGCACCAATGCTCCCGTTGCACTATTGCAGTTGCACTGGCATTGTGCGGCAGTTGATTCACTTGGAGTGAGGAGCGCGTTTTTTCTCTTCAAATTCCGATCACTCAATGCGCGTTGCAAATACTCGTAATCGCTTCTCGTCTGCACACGCGCTCATAACTGGGGAAAGGTGTGACTTGACTTTTGCTTTCGACTGCATTTCAAAAACTGTTTCAAGCAGTTTTTCCAGAACTTTCATTCTTCATTTAGTTGCAAAATTCGATTTGTTTAAAAACCGAAAATAAAATAATTGTGGCACACTTCTTCATATTCTTGTTGGGGGTAGGAAGCTGCGTCCAGGTTGTAATACACAAAATCTTACAGAAATTATTCAGAGACGACATTTGAAAGGATAAAAAGCATTACCACCATTGTTTTTCTTATCTACATTGTTAAATCTAGATCTTGTCATGCGTCAGGAAGGTAAAACCCTCACTGATGTACTGCCAAAATACCATAACATTTGGAGTATTAGAAAACTGAGTTATTGCGTCTGAGATGAAGTGTGTTTTTCATCGGTACAAAAATTAGCATCGAAAACCAAGATTAAAAAGTACCCATGAAAATTTCCCTGGGATTTTTTATATTTCAGTGCTTTTTTTCAAACAGTGCTGCCAAGTATCCCACTTACTCGTTTGTTGCTTTATTCGCACAGCTCGATTCGAGCTCGATACAAGTTACAAATCGAATACGCCTAATATCAAGATTTGTTTTGAACTTGTAAGGGACCGCTTCAATTGATGAACCACGTTTATGGTGATGATTGTTTGTTCCGTGGCAGAGTTCATGAGTGCTGGAAGTGGTTTAATAAGGGTCGTGAGGGCAGACATGATGAGCAACATGTTGGCCAAGTGAAATCCGTGATCACCGCATACTCCATCAAAACCGTGCGTGAATTCATCAAAGATCAGTCTGCCTGTGCAGCTTCCAGTGGCTTATTTGATGTTAGGTGGCCCTTGTTGTCTTTGGTCTAGCAATGGTAGTTGTAGTTTTAGTTCTTCAAGGTGCATTCCAATGTCAACAGGACTTCAAAAATAAGTATTTCAAGCAAGAGTTTCTGGCCACACACACATATTCCAGGGAACCGCAAAGCGGATGAACTCGCCGCAGAGGAGACTACTATACCGATTTAGTCAGCAAAATCAATCCTCGGTATTCCCATCGCTACATGTAAGTTTTTGGCAATTTAACTGTCGACCACTCCTTGTATACTCCTGATTTGACAACCTTCGACTCTTACCTTTTCGAAAAAGTGCATTTGTCGATGGAAGGAAAGCGAATCGTGTTGGGGACGTAGAAGCCATTCAAAAGACTTGTACCAACATCCTAAACAACATCCCGACCGACGATTTAAAACACTTATTCGACAAGGTTTTACACCGTACAAATCGCTGTATTGAGTCGGAAAGGAACTATTTTGAATAAAAGAAAAGCAGTTTTGCCAGAAAATCATTTTGTTGTTCTTATAAAAAGTCCTGTTTACTTTGGAATGCTCCTTGTATATATGGTAGGTTTGGGTACGTTGGGCGCCGCATCATCCAAAAATAAAATAGCCACTTAGACTACCAGTTGTGTCCATTGTGAGCTCGGGTGCGGGGCGTAGCTACGCTTCCCCCTCCAGATTGAACCAACCTGAGCCTTTAATAAAGCGAAGAAGGTTGCTAACACCATAGATTATCTATATTTGTTATTAAGTGCGATCCTAGTAAACGTTCCCTATTTCCAGCAAAAGATGGACATGTACAGAAGATATGCTGGACCGTTTCCAGTTCCTCTTCGTTTCAGCAGCTGCGACAGAAATTGTGCGTATAAACTCCCATTCTTCTTGCATGATTTCCTATTAGACAATGTCCGTGAGGGCTCCTATTAGAGTCCTAATTTGTAGTCTGTTGAGTCAAATGATATTCTTGGATAGACGTAGATTTAGCCTCGGCCATGTTTGCCTGGCGATTTCGCAGGTAGTGGCACAGATCCACCTTTTATTGGCAGATTTAATCAGCGTCTCCCTTATGAGCAGCTACAAGTAGCGAGAGGTATACCCATATGCCTGCTAACATTTGGCATACAAGTCCCGTTCCTCGCAAGTTGATCAATCTGGCAGTTCCCTGGTATATCTCTATGACCTGGTACCCATTATAAATGGACATATGGAATTGCTTAGCCATTTCGTTAAGAGATCGGTGACAATCTAAGACTCTCATTGATGCTATTTGGAATGCATTCAAAGCTCTTAGGGTAGCCTGGCTGTCTGATAAAATGCATATATCCTTACGGGGTACCTCGTTTATCCTCAACCAATTTGAGGGCTTCATGAATAGCGGTTATTTCCGCTTGAAACGCTCTGCAGTGATTGTATATATTCTTATTATATATTTATATTTTATAATTATATTATATTGTTACCTAATTACCTTTCTAACAATTTATACCAAGCTCAATACTTGGATTCGTATCGCTGGATTGTGTAATAAGCGAAGAATTACTTCTTCAGTTAGAACAATTGCTTTTATTAGTATTCGTCCAACTTACTATTGGCTTTAAAAGTGTGCTCGCTTTTCACACTTCGTCCTCGCTTATAATTTGCTTCAGTCAGTCAGTTATTGCACCACAAATTTCTATTTACATCCGCTTCAACTGCCCGTTGCTAACACGATGTCCGGTCTGCGACGATCACTTGTTAACTCTCGTTGCTAATACGAAGCTCACTCTGGTTGCTGCCACTCTCAGGATTCCTCTCACTTTGCCACTGTCACTGGTTAACTGATCTCGATGTCAACTGTGCAGTCGCTTATATACTTCTTGTATATCAGAACTTCTACTAGCCTTTGAACACAGTGACGCATGCCTTCTCGCGTGTGTATTTTTAGGGGTTGAAATTGACGCTTACCCTAAAACTATCAACCAATCAGATGGCTTGGGTTGATTTCGTAACTATATAATATAAATTAAATATATTGAGAAATTATCTTCATGTTCACAGAATTGACGACTATCGAATTATTCATATTAAATATATATTTTACATTAGCCTCTTTCGATTCCTCAGTCTCACCTCGCTAAATGTGGTTATGTAATATGGTTCAAATCCAATTTTGATGGTTCCTGCATAGACTAAGAATTCTTCATACAAATATAATAATATTGACAAGACATTTGTTCCAGTGCTGCCAAATTTTCCACAAAACATTGGTTCAACGACTTGGTTACTTTGTTGACAAACGAGTAACCAACAACAACCGCCCACAATCTCCATAAAAATTTAATTAAAATGGCACATATTTCATCGAATGTGCGGTTTGTCACATCACTGCCGTGAACGGAGTACGTTGTCGCTCACTAATTACCAATGGGCTAGTTTGGAAGATAAGCAATTAAAAGATTTTTACTTCCAGCAATTAAAGCATTAGCATGACTGTTACTTCCAGCAGTTAATGTTGTCTCTTCATTCTGTAACTAGCACGCCCGCCCCCTTTGTACCTAAGAGCACCTCTTTGTTATATGTATTCTAGGGCATTCTTTAATGTAGGGTATCTCGTAGTCGGTCTAATCTGTCTTCAAGAGTGTTTACAATCTTTATTAATTATTTACCAGTACAATGCACAGTGCAACTCACGACGGCACGGCCGAAGTGTTTTCCGCAATTTTTCACTTAGTGCCGTTCTTCTTTGTGAACTAATTACATAAATTTACTCTCATAAGGTGACGCAGTGTCGTCGTTGGCTTAACCGTGTGAGTGTGTGTGTGTGTGTGTGTTGTTGCAGTTTTCTTGAACAATGCCTCTCACACACTAAATAAAATCCATTATATCAGTTCTATGTGATCTACCCCAACTTTGCGTATAATAATGATACCTTTATATTGGCCAAAAAGTAGGTCAATAAGCAATCGTTTAAATACGAGTGCGATTGTGAGTGCGAGTACGGCGGCAACAATAGCGGCGACCGAGCAAGTTTGCATGTTTGAAAAGTTATGCGAACACCATCACCGCAGCACCACCGCACCACTACATCACCATCGCATCACCACCGCATCACCACCACATCTGCACCTCAGAGTATAAAGTTTCCAAACAAAGCTAAAGCGTTTAAGTAAACAATTTAATTGGGACAAGTGTTCACCGCGTTCAATAAGCTGTGCAAAGTGGAGTTGTGTACGAGCGGTTCGTTAGTTTAGTACTGGATACGTCAATTGAGAGCGCTGCACATGCGCAACAGTGCCTCCAACGCCACCAGAGCCACTACAAACAGTACCACCAGCTCCAAGCACTAACGCCGGCCGTTCAGTGTGATGATGTACTACACACCCACTACCAACTAATGCCACTCTAATTCTCAATTCATTTCCCACAGATTTAAGCGTAGTACACTCAGAAAATTATTGTTCGTTCATCAAATCAAAGAGGCACTTTTCTGAAGTGCATCTCATTGGTGTTTGACTACATAATTCATTGGCAGAAGCAACACAGTTATTGAATTGTTCTATGATTTAATGAACCGTTCATTGTCTGGATGAAATCGAATTAATTATAAATTTCAGGTTTTATGGTGATATAAAATTCCTAAACATTTTATAAATCTCGGAAATTTAGTTTGGAAGCGAAGGTCCCACTGAAATTTTTTATAAATGCCATTAAACCAAATGTTTTCATATACAAATTTGGCTCCTTCGGGTTCTCTCGAAGTATTCTCTATGGCTTATCATGAACTCATCTATTATCTGGAAGCAATGTTACAATTTGGTGTTGATACTATCCAGAAAATGAAGCAGTAGTTTTGTCTGCCTCGACAATTGATTGTGGTGAGAAAATTTTCTTCTTTCGGATGTGGGGAATTGGATAGACCTAAGTCATGACCAGAGTATACAGAGTAAAGAAACTTAAACGTCAAACGGCAAAGCAGCGAAATAAAGCAGACGGACGTTGTACATGAATCCACTGAAAATCGTGTTGAATCCACTCAGAATCGTGGTGATTCCACTCAAAATCTTGGTGAGCTCGCTTCGGACGCTGGCAGCGAAAAAGACTTTCCCTTCTCTGTGTTCTCTGGGCATGACTTCCTAAATGACCAATGGGGCACTACTTCCGTTAGGTTTTGGTTTAGAAATGCACCGGTGCCAAATGATGACTTGAAACTTCCCGACACTATCACGGACCATGTAAACTGCTCCCCATCTGACTAATAAAGGGGTTTTCAAAAGAAACGCTACAAAAGTAAATCGATAGTGACAGCAAACGACTCCATATTTTTTTCCGCTCTTTTGACACTTCTCTTCAGTAAGGTTTGCCATTTCATCGTCCAATGATATACGAGCCAACAACGAGTCGAAATTATTAAAATTTTCTACCGAAATTCGGAGTCAGTCGCCTCAACTTTAAGAGCGCTACGTCCAATTTATGATGATGCTCATTTCTGGCTGAATGGCTTCGTCAATAAGCAAAATATGCGTTATTGGTTAGACAGCAATCCACACGTACTCCATGAGTCATCATTGCATCCCGAAAAAATTACGGTTTGGTGCGGTTTATGGGCCGGCGGCGTCATTGGGCCGTACTTCTTCCGTGATGATCAAGACCGGCACATTACTGTGAATGCGAATCGCTACCGTTCAATGATAACCGAATATTTTTGGCCCCAATTGGATAATATGGACTTGGAGGACAAGTGGTTCCAACAGGACGGCGCCACAAGCCACACAGCGAATGCCACAATCAATTTACTGCAAACCAAGTTTGGTGAACGTGTTAGCTCACGAAATGGCCCAGTCGATTGGCCGCCTCGGTCGTGCGATTTGACGCCGTTAGATTATTTCCTGTGGGGCTACGTCAAGTCTATGGTCTATGCCAACAACCCAGCGACGATTGATGAACTTCGTACGAATATCGAACGTGAAATTGCAGCAGTATCGGCCGATTTATGATTGAAAACCGTTGAAAATTGGGTTCAGAGTATGGACTTCTGCAAGCGTGCCCGTGGTGGCCATGCAAAAGAAATCGAGTTCCATACATAATGGCATCGAACGTACTTTCACAGGAATAAAGAATTTCATTGATATCTAAAACCGGTTTTGTTTTATTTAAAAAAACTTTTGTAGCACTCTTATTGAAAAACCCGATACTAATGCCCATAGATGATCTCGGTATATCGTAAGTCGTGATTGACAACTTCAATTAGAGTCTACTTCAATCAGTCGGTTTACGGCGCTGACGTTTTGTCAATTATGTTAATATACGGGATACTCGTCTCTTTATGCAACCATAATTTAATCTCTTCTCAAGCAAGTATAAACGATCCGATTTAAACCACATCGTGTATAGGTGGCATAGTCTCAGATGTTTAGAGGTACTACACAAAGGGTCTTGCAGGACAATGGGGTGTTTGGTTGCGAATTAATTGCTATAGTGATACTGAGAATTGGAAATAATAGTGAAGTTAGGGAAGTGTCTTTTGTCAGCAATGCTTTGTGAACTATTTATGAAGTATGGTGTGTTCCTCCCTAAGTTTCAGGGGAGGTGGAAAAACATGGTGATTGAATTAGAGCTGTGGTAGAGACTGACAATGGGACTTCACTCAATTTGGCAGCGCTGTTGTCCAAGCAATGCTGGCGGAGTGGACTGTTGTCCACTCTGGTAGTGCCTCTCATTCCACCTGAACTTGTTAAGGGAACTATATATAATCACTTCCTCCGTAAGGTTCAGGAGAGGTGGGAAAATACTGCGACATGTGCCTTTTTTAGAATGACGTGGCTTAATTGATTACAGTGCAAGAAGAACGAATCATCTTCTTAATAAACCGAGACCCACCATTACCAACCTCATAGTTCTCTACCGGGGTGATTGGACTATCGGCACGCACGCTGAACATGTGGGAATTCCGTTCAATGCTCTTCGCAGAAGCTGAAAAGATGCTCAAGAGAGAAACAGTTGTCCCACAGCAGCCCTCGCTCGCATGAGACTCTAGTCTTTCGGAAGTCCTTTCTGGAGAGTCTGTGGCTTTACTCTAGATTATAACTTTCAGACCTAAACAAACTTATCAACACCACCGACTGGGTGTAATTCATAGTATATCACCATCTTTAGGCTCGCGGAGATATGACACCAAAACGGTACTTAGTGCTAATTGGGGCGACTCTTGGGTTGCCAGCCACTTTACCTACCTACCTTTGTGCTTTAAAGTAAACAACTTTCTTCAGTCGTAAAAAATCAATCAAGGTTTTTGTTGTTCAATGATCCAGACTACTGGCATAAACTAATTATCGTGCAGTTGTAGTGTTTACAGTCCAGTGATCCACACCACCAGCATAAATTAATTTTCTTTACAAACATAGCGCACCTTTTTAGTGAAGTGTACACGAATACGCTGGAAAAATGCTAATTTAAAAGCGTTGTAAATACGCGGCAGCGTTTAAGTGCGTTATTGCCTGCCTGTGTGTACTTCAAGGATACAAATTTTCCACATTTAATTTGAAGACTTGCATGTGGACATTCGTTTTTTAATGCCTGCTACAAACGGCCGAACGTAATTAAGTGTGTAAGAGCATTAAGTGAAAGCGATACAAGGTTACTTCGGCTGGACGCTTGGACCTTGTCACGATTCTGGGCTCCGGACAGAGCATGTCCAATGCGGTGTACTCGTGTGTGACAGCCAACTGTCACAACACTTGCTGATTAGATGGCTGTAAAGTGCTCGTGCGGTGAGGCTGTTTGTTGGTAGAAAGTGCAGCAGTCGTGTTCAAAGTTCAACACAATTTGCAGTCCATCCCTGCCGTGCTGCGTCCCCAATCGCAGTGCACAAAATATTGCACGTCATGGCCTCCTGTTGTAAGCGTTTGAAAAATAAATGTGTGCCGATTTGCACGCTCCAACGTGGTGTCCAGTTTGGGTGGATTTTCTTCTCTTTTTCAGCGTGGGTAATTGCTGAAATAGTAATTTGTAAAAGAAATAATTGAAAAAATAAATACGGAAAATATTGCAATACTCCATTGGTGGGTAATTGCACTGGTAATGACTCCCGGGAGTTCCAATGCCACGCTACTCGCACTTTTCCCCTTGACTTTTTTATGTGTGTGATTGGAGATTTGCAATACTCAATAATTACAATTAATTGTTTAAATATAAACAACTTATTTGTAATTACTGCCAGCAAAAGCGGAGGAAATGAAGTTGTTACTTACCGTAAATTTCAACTGCACATGCAGGAGCAATCAATTAAACGAGCTTATCTGTCATTTAGATGCATAACACTGCCGGCAATGGTGGGGAGTACGACTTAATGCCAGTCATTATCGATTTGTGTTCCACTATATGTACTCTCAAACAGCGGTGTCCAGCTAGAGGAACAACCCACACACAGCTAACACCATTTTAATCATTGTCTGCTTTGAGCTCAACCATTTTTCGCTGCATTAGTACCAGTTCATCAAACAGGGGAGCGCGTCGTCTTAGGCTCTCATGTTTCAGCGGGCAACTACAACTTTGTAGTAGTCAAGGAATTTACATACCTCGGCACCGCCGGCAACAAAACTACCAGTTCAACACATTTTTTTACTTGGGAATTCGTGATTTATACAGTATTTCCTTTTATAATACGAAAGCCTCTACAAGAGTAATATTTTTTATGGCCTTCCGTAACACCATGAAAACTTCCTTAATTCCAATAATAAACTTCCTTTCACGGGAAAGGTGTTCCAATTGTTTCATCACAATAAATCGAAATCTAACTTTTTCTTGATCTAAATCAGGTTTTTATTTGTAGGATTGTGCTTTCTTATAAATCAAATTTTCATTTGTCAGTATCAATCCACGACGAATTTTAGACGAAAGCAACATAAAATGTTCATTCGGTTCTTGAAATAATTCTGAATGAATTGCTGTATTTCAATTATTCGGTTTCATTTGTTGTTAAGGAAATATTTCTGTTGCTTTTGTTGACCTTCAAAAGTTAATGAGCTTCCTTCCAAACTTACACTAAATCTCTAGGAACAAATCGAGAGACTAGCTTGACCTGTCGAGATAAGATATCTCTAAGGTCGTGGTGTTTATAGTATTGGGCAGACGAAAGCACTTTCTTAATGACTAGGCTAATGTGGCCTAAAACTTGATAGGAAAACATCTAGACTTGCTTGGCCTGTCGAGAGAAGATATCTCGAAAGTCGTCACTTTTATAACAGGCTATTGGTTATTCGGCAGGCATGCTCTCAGGCTGGGAGTATTCTCTCATGAATACTGCAGAAGCTGTGGGGATGAAGATGAGGAGGAGACTGTGGAACATCTTTTCTGTAGGTGCCCGGCTCTAGCTAGAATCAGAGCGGACTCTTTAGACAAATACGCTTTTAGCTCTCTGAGGAAGTATCCGGCTCGAAGGTCAAACAAATCCTACACTTTATCAGGGCTTCGAAACGGTTTCACGATTAAAAGTAGAGGGGCAGTGTTTCGCGGTGGTATGGCAATGGAGCCATGGTCTGAGTGAGTTGGTCTGTAGACTGACTGCCACGAAAACCTAAACTAACCTAAACTATAATTATTATTATTATTATTATTTTTATTATATCTTACACCATAATTAATTATGAGTGCAAGGTGTTGGGGAAGCTACATAGGGTTTCGACTCGAAGAGAAAAGGATTTTATAGAAAGAAGCATTTTGGAGACCAAACCCGTGGCAGGATTTGAACCTGCGTCCCTCGGGGTTTGAGTCTAGCATGATTACCACTAGACCACAGAGGGTGGTTGTAACCTAAACTAAATCTCTCAAAATGTGTGAAATAGTTTTAAAAAGTTGAAACCCCATTTATAAACAGTAAGGATATCCGAGAATCCCTTCACCACACCTCATTTCTTAGAAAAACTGAAAACCTCCGATTTCAAGAGCTATTCTGTTCTATGTAATACCTCAAGTTAGGGTCAGGATGCTTTCATGGTATGCATGGTAACATGAAATTTAGTTGGAGCAGTGGTTAAATGGTTTATGCAAACCAGCAACAAGTCATCGAACCAGTCTCTTTACTGGCACCATTTTCGTTTACTATTCTTGTGCATAAGTACTGCCAAATCCAGATGGTGTAATAATGCTGCCTATTGTGTGGTGACTATCCACATTTACTCCGGTAGCCAGGCAGCAAACAAGTCTCTTGATGGTGTGTTTCCTATATCAAAGCTTGTTGTGGACTGTCGTTCTAACCCTCAACAGGGTAGCGAGGAATTCACATGTCCAACTCTACTGAGTGCCTGGACACAAGGATATTTCAGGCTACTACGAGGCCGACGAATTTGCCAGATTGGGCACTTCAATTAGTGAAATATCCCCTTTCCTCATAGTAGGGTTACCCTTAGCTTCGTAAAAAGGCACTAACAAACAACACTACCTCGAAGAAGCAAATCCATCCTGTGTAGGGAGGCGCACTTGTGGTGTGGTCCGACAGACTTGAGCTACCAAAGACAAGAAGCGAACTGGTCAGCCACTCAACCTCAGCAGAAATTCCTTCAGCTCTACAAGGTGTACTCACGGCACACTCCTTGATTTGTAGACATGCCGAAAGACTATGATTGCCATTAAATGACTTCCGTCGCGGCTGCAGCTCTGAAGAAGATGAAGAGTCCGCTCTGCATCTCATGTGTCAGTGCCCCTCGCTAGCTAGGAGAAGACACAACTTAATGGGCTCAATGTTCTGATGAAATTATCATCCATTGGTATATAGCCAGATTCATAAAGGAATCACAATGGTTCCCCATGCGGTAGATAGGGAAGTGCTGCCGGTTGTCTTATGGTATCACCCTTTAAGTCCTCAAGAGAACTTTCCCGAAGAAGGTTGCCACCCTGACCTAACCTAACAATGGTGCCGTGTGTTCTTAAGTCGTCTGAACCTGGCAGCACTTATGCACAAGGAAAGTGACAGATAAGAGAGAGAGAGAAGATACTTGAGAAGCATAACATTTAGTAAGAATGAAATAAAATGGAATATGGTCGAGAGACCATAGAACACAGAGTAAAGAAACTCTTTTTTGCTGCCAGCGTCCGTAACGGACACACCACGATTTTGAGTGGATTCACCACGATTCTGAGTGGATTCAACATGATTTTCAGTGGATTCATGTACAACGTCCGTCTGCTTTATTTCGCAGCTTTGCCGTTTGACGTTTAAGTTTCTTTACTCTGTATACTCTGGAGAGACGTCAGTGAACACATGTTTTAAAAACAGTGCTGCCAAGTTGTTTATTAGGCCAATACTGTTTGCTGTCATACTTGAACTATTTTGCATGGCGATTCGATTTCATAGAACGATAAATAAACACATTTTGTAAATAACTTCTATATACGAGAATAAGTTTATGAGTTTCTGATGGGATTTCTACGTTCGGATTTATAACAAATAAATTCCAGTAAGAAGCTGATAATACTACCAAAGGAGATTACAAGCAGGCGTACAGCTCGGGTCTAATCACATGGATATTTAATAACATAATACGAGTATCACTTAAATATACCTCAGCGTCTACGGTATTCTTTCACTTTCAGGACAATCCATCATCAATCACACACTCTCAAAGCAAAAAAACAAAAAAATCGCATTTGTTTTTCCTTGGGTAAATAAACACTTCATCGAAATGTCAAAGGGGGTCCTAGGGACAACATTTTTGTTGTTGTTTTTATTTTGTGGCATACAAATTCAATTTAATTTATTCATGCGGAAAGTCAAAGGAAAAATGTCAACGTGTTGCCACAGTCAATCACCAAACGGAGTCTCCAATAATAGCCAAAAGCAATGATTATGTCATTGCTACGGGCTCGAATTTTATTACACTGTAACTTTGGGTGCTGGCTAAAAAGCCCCCGACTAAATTATTCTGCACACTTATTGGCCTGACTTTGCGGGGAGGGGTGTGTAAGCAGAGCAAGGGGTTTGGTTTTGTCCAAATAATCTCCAAGCAAGTGAAGTGGGATTGGTTCAATCGAAAAGCGTCAATTTCCTTTCAAAACCATTCGATCCGACCTTCGAGCGAGCTTACCGCAAAAATGCCGCAAGTGGGCTTAAATAAAATGTCAACCTTCAGTATTGCATAATCCGAGCGAAAAGTCGGCATGCAAGACGAGCACTACTGCCAGCACAAAAATATGCATTAGCCACGTTTTCAAGTTATGAGAACGTGCATTTCAATTAGGTTAAGTTACGCCGCAAATGCCACTCGTACTATTTCCTGTCCTGTCCTGTCCTGTCCTAACTGTCCTTTGGATTTATGTAAATTACCCATCGTACTTTTAATGCATTTTTGCTGTTCCGCTGTTTAGCTAAAATACGAGCACATGAAAGTTTATTAAATGAAATTTTCAAGGACCTTGCATGTCAGTTTACGAGTATTTGCGAAAGTGGTTGTTGTGCATTCAAGCGCGTCTCTGGAAACTCGTACGTTTTTATTTATTAATAAACCGAAAATTACTCAATAGAGAATGCTGAAGAGCCTGATTGCCAATAAAATGTCATGGCCCCTACCGGTCCCTACGCCCGCCGCGTAGCCAATTTAAATATGCACAAACTAATTACTGTGGCTAAACTAATTTTCTTTTGCTGCAATTTAAGCACAAAATTTCATTGAAGCATGCTGCATCACTGCCATCACTCCATCACAGCATAACGCCGTGACACAACACCGCACAACAGCTGCATCCGCTGATGGGTTCAGCAATTTGCAGCGCATAATGAACGCGAAACTTCACTACGCACAGTGCTCCGTCCAGTGGTGGAGTCACAAGTGTTGACTGAAAGGTGGTCGAGTATTGTATGGTCCATTCTAATACCATCAATTAAAAGATCTCATTATAATTGGGTCGGAAAAGTGGTTGCCTGACTTGTCACGCCCTCTCAAATCGAGCTAAAATTCATTACAAAATTTTTGTTGAATAAAATTGCATTTTTAGGAGTCGGAACAACGAAAAGTTTCCAGAGATGAAAACCAGATTATTGTCGAAATTTTGTCACTGTTTCATAGCATTAAGCTTGGGATAGGTAACACTAGCCCTGCCGTGAAGGCCACACATAATCCTTTGCGGTGCCAGATGGATATCCATTTAGGATTTGCAATATGAAGTTGTAAAAGGGACACACTTTTAGCGAACTTTAAGCGTGATACCACTCCTAGTGCTGACACCTCCTCCAGCCCCTCAAACCAGGGGTCTCCCAGCTGTGCCAGAAGCATGGAATACATAGAAATAAGACAATCTGAATTTTCCGTTACAAGACACAACTTTTTCGATTTGCTCATTAGGGCAGATTAGATGGAGACCTTTGGACTTCGGTCTACAGATATATTTAAACAAAATAATCTATTTTACTGAATATTTCTTAGGTTTTTTTCATAAAGTTGTAACATTATTTGAATCTTCACATGCCACTGAAATCGTACTTTGTTCCTCTGGGACATGTGAGAACAATGTTGTGGGTTATAATAGGGGAGATTACCTTAGGAGCTCAATCGGTATGACGGGCTATGGTAATTTTTCCACACTATTCCGGAGAATTTGCACTGACCTTTTCAGTGGGGACAGAAACACACATCTGTGAAAGACTTTTTTTAAATCCACTTCCATCCCATTTTATACACACTCCTCGAAGCTTCAATTAAAATTGATGCAGTTCCTCTTTTAAATAATAGATCTACATTACCATATATGCTTCAGAACTTTAGAACTGA
This sequence comes from Clusia tigrina, assembly GCA_920105625.2. Taxonomy (NCBI): domain Eukaryota; kingdom Metazoa; phylum Arthropoda; class Insecta; order Diptera; family Clusiidae; genus Clusia; species Clusia tigrina. The sequence continues at coordinate 209,353,209 of OV050031.1, forward strand.
CGTGGCAGTCTGTCATTCCCACAATTAGTATTCCGAAGTTCTTGCTCCGTACTGCTTTTAATCTCATTTATTTCCATAAAATTTAAATTCTTTTTTGGTCCAAGCACCCAAAAATTCAAGAGAAGAAGGAATCACACTGTACACATACTTCAAGGACTGACGGTGAAAGCCTCGTACAAGGCTGACACATATAAAAGGATATGATAATTCATAACATAAAATCGTAGTTTATTATGCAAAAGCACCTCGTATTATTTCCGCTTTTTGTTTGGGAACAGAATACTGTACTACGTGATGAATTACGTGAGTGAGTTTGGGCCCTATCTCTTTCGGTTTTCCCTGACCGGAGACAAAAAACCACTAGCAACAACAACAATAACGGCAGTTACAACAACAACAACATCATCAGCAGCAACTGCAACTACAGTAACGACAACGAAAATTCAATTGACCGTCAACAGCATGCACCGTTGTTGCTGACGACTCCTCCACGGCGCACTGTTCATTTAGGACATGCGCTGGTGCAGCCAACGTCGCCCTCCGCAGCTTGTGGCTTCTTGCCCCGAGCATTATGTCGGACGCGACATTCCCGCACTGACGGGCCCACAGACGGACAGATGTGCTTTATAATATAACCACTTCTTTCTTCTTTTATTTTTTAACTTACAAGCAAGAACATTAATTTCTGTTCCTTTGCTTGACTGCGATCGAGAGAGCGTGCAACAAACTTCGAATTCGTGCACGTTCCACAGCGGACCGCTGCGAATTCGCGCATATGCACGCACGCGTGTATAATTCCAATCGAGTGCGCGCATATTTGGCGGGATTAAGAGCGTTTGCCCTGGCACACATTGTCGTTGTTTTCTCTTGCAAATATTCCACACAAAAAGATAAAATTACTGCTTTTAGTTATCGCACCGCTTAGAATTTAGAGGAGACCTGTTTGGAAGCCCCCATAGACTCTAGTCGCTTCGTTGCCTGCCTGCCTGCCTGCCACTTACCTGTCTTCGTGGCATGTTGCAATGTTGCCGACGGGGCCAAGCTTGGTACACGCTTAAAAATAAGTTCAGTTTTCGTAACGTGTTTCCTGAAGAGATATAATAACATTTTTGCTCTTCAAATGTGATCTGAAACGAAAGAGAATGGCAGTCATGATTCACATCGAAGCTATACAGTGTAATTCCAGCTTAAATGAGATGACTTGTCACTTTAGTCATTTGCGTCATATGCGTCGTCGTGTGGGAGTGACTTTTTGTAAATTACACTTATTAAATATAATTAATATAATTTAATAAAGTGAGCAGTGGCTCTGTTTTGGAAACATTTTATGAGTAGAAGGAGCGAAGCTACTGGAATAATGAAGATAATTGAACGCATCAATGAAATTTGGTCGTTCCAGAGATCTACACAAAGCAACTGAAGTCATCATTTATTCCTAGAGTTGAGTTTTGTCATGCATATCACAAACATGAGTCCGTTGCCAAGTGTGGGAAAATAAAAGTTGTCTCGAGAGGTTAAGATAAGTTCCGATATCAGGTGACAAAATCAATATGTAAAAAAAGCTGCTTCAGACAAACCACAAGAAACACCACAACCTCATCGATAACTCATTTAAAAGGATCACAGTGTGACTCCATTGGTGCACATATTTGTGTTTTGTTAGAAACAATAAGCTTCCTCTCAGAGCCCTATGCGAAATTGTACGATGGGGTGCTTTCACTTTTCATCATCTATTGTCAAATACTGTTAAAGCTATCATGAATATAATGAATGAATGAATGAATGAAATAAAGAGGGAAAATGTATCTCGACCAATTAGATCTATTGTACTCCTCCTGCATGTACCTATTAAAGGTCTTATATTAGTCCAACAGTTCTAAGGAAGCTTAGCACTGAGTTGGGGTTCATTGCTCTAATGTCTCTGTCCTCGGGCCAGTAATGCCCAGATATTTCTTCCTACTGCGAGCTAAGGCTTCGCAGTTCATTAGAAGGTGCTCTGGTGTTTCTTCTGCCTTCGTGCAGAACCTACAAGTGAGAGTCCCAGTTTCATGACGTGGCTTCTTAAACGACAATGGCCTGTGAGGTAACCTGCCAGAGTTTTTAATGAATATGATACTTTTCTTTACTTTTTTTCATTTCATTCTTTCTTCTTTCTTTGCTTCTTAATTTTTTTTCTTTATTCTTTCTTTCTCTATTCTTTCTTTCTTTTTTATGCTTTCTTTTTTATTTCTTTCTTTATTCTTTTTTTATTCTTTCTTTTTTTATTATTTATTCCTTTATTAGTTCCTGATTTTTCTACGCAACTCATGGTGTTAAATATATTTAAACACTTCTCCCGGGTAATCAGTCAAGCGGGGCAAAAAGGCATTTTTACAAAGAGGAGTGAAGAAGTCGTGGAGAGCTCTCTTTTTCGGCAATTAACTATTCAATTGAGTGCAGAATGTAGTGAATCGCTCTCTTGTTCGGGAAACAACTATTAATATGAGTATAGAATGTAGTGGATCCCTCTCTTGTTCGGGAAATAACTATTCAATTGAGTGCGGAATGTAGTGGATCGCTCCCTTGTTCGGGAAATAAATATTAATTTGAGTGTAGAAAGTAGTGGAGACCTCTCTTGTTCCTGGAATTCAATCAATTCAGAGTAGAATGTAGTGGATCGCTCTCTTGTTCGGGAATTAACTATTCAATTGAGTGTATTAAGTAGTGGAGACCTCTCTCTTGGTCGTGGTATTCAATCAATTGAGTGTAAAATGTAGTGGATCGCTCTCTTGTTCGAGAAATAAATATTCACTTAAGTGTAGAAAGTAGTGGAGACCTCTCTTGTTCGGGAATTAACTATTCACTTGAGTGTAGAATGTAGTGGAGACCTCTCTTGTTCGGGAATTAACTATTCACTTGAGTGTAGAATGTAGTGGAGACCTCTCTTGTTCGTAGAATTCAATCAATTGAGTGTATAAAGTAGTGTAGACATCTCTTGTTCAGGGACTTCAATCAATTGAGTGTAGAAACTAGTGGAGATTTCTCTTGTTTGGGAATTAACTATTCAGTAAAAGGAACTATTTGGGTATGCTAAGGACTTATCGACTATTTATAGACACCATTCATTGAATGGGTTATCCTCTATTGGGTTATCCTCTATTCAGGATTAAAATTGATTAATAAGAACACCTGCTAATAGCGATTTCTGGAATCTCCATTCTTAATATGTGTCCTAACTTTATTTTTCTTTGGGGCTTACTCAATTTTAGTATATGTTCTTCGGTGTTGAGCAGAATTTTCCCATTATTTCTGATATTTCCCATTATTTCTGATACGTCATTGCTCTACAGTGGTTTACCTTATAACACTCCATTATATTATGTGTGTCATCCTATTGGTTGGAACTATCTTCTACGTCGATTTCACACGCACACGTTGTACTTTTCATTTCCCGACAAGGTTTCCATTTAATATTCTCTTTTGGCATACAATCTTCGTTTAGTATTTCCTCGTGATCTGCCTGCTTTGATCTTTATGATGCAAATCATAGGACAATATCTCTTCCGGAAAAAAAAGATATTTGCATTTTTAATCAATTCATTAATTTCGTCATTATTTCCAATTCTGACATTTTCTTCACTTATGTGAAGCTTCGATTTCCAGCACCCCAATAGAGTTCTCATGCATCTCTATTAATTTCCAGCCTTCTTCTCCGTAGGTTATCTCGTTGGCTAATTATAACTCCTGTAATTCGTATCATAAATGGGCGTAAGAATTGCATTTCCATGCCCACTATTTACACATATGCAGTAATTACATAGAGATACACATACTTATTATATATATTCTGAAGATTACATAGAGATTTGTTCTAGAGGCTTTTAAAATGGTGGTAATTGATTGTGGGTATGATCGTCTGCCATATACCTAAACTGCCACGCCCATGTAGAAATAAAAATTTGATATCAAACGTGTTCCAAGTTGAGGTTTATCAACGTAAATATCGTCTTGGCTTAAGGGCCACGGCCACCTTTTGTGGGATTCTCTTATTTGGATATTTTACAGGATCTCCGGAAATGTTTGTAAACACAGATACAGAACATGAAAAAACCTGAATAATTACGTTGAAAATTTTAACATGGCAATTACCATGACATCAGTTTTTCTTGCAGTGCACCGCCATAACGCTAACTTGTTTTCTCTCCTCTTTCGCTTTGTTCTGGGGCAGGTGAAATTCGTGTTCCTGACGAAACCATATTATTAAATACGTGAATGTGAGGCATAAACAAACTATCAACAAGAGCCATGAACCACGTAAACTTGCTGCTAATCGCTGAGGTTGCAGCAGGCATTTATGCGGGTATGTGCGGAAGAATGTGCGAATGCGAGTGGAGAGAACGGATGTTGTGATTGCGCCATCGGGGCATAATTAAATTATTAACCCAAAGTATTTCCTGCAATGTTTACAATTACGTGTAAACGTTGAGCTTTGTCTGCTTAGAATCACTTTTAAGTGGCACATTGGCATTCTAATTTCTTTTCTATAATATTTCTTTAAATATTTCAATATAATTAAAAGAAAGAAAACAGAAAAAGAAAAAAGTTCTGTCAGCTCTCAACCGTAGAATTCCTTCTACTTCCACAGTTCAATTGTGCTTAAGCAATATTTATACAAAATAAACAAATCTATTGAGCCATGCTAAAGAAACCTATGACTTCATGGGCATGTGTGTGTGCATGCGTGTGTGCGTATTTGTGTATATGTATATGTGTGTGTGTTTGAGTGGGTATTGCTCAATGCTCCACGCTCTAATTGAACTTCTAAAACGCTTCATTGATAAAGTCAGCAATTTATAATTTAAGAGAGGTGCTGCGTTATCGCTGCCATTGCCCCAGTAATCAATCGTTCATGCCCACTGCTGCGGCTTTGCTGCATCCACTTTGCTCCGCCAACACGACTGTTCTTGCCAGTGCTGTGCAGTTGTGTGGAGGAACGTCGGACAAAATGGTCTCCGTCTGCATGTGCTTGGGCATTTGTGTGCTTTTGTTATTTCGACTATTGATCGATTCTATTGATTACCCCACCATCACTCCCTTCGATTTGTATTATACTCATAGTCGAATAAACCACGAAAGTGGGTCAATAGACTTGCTGAAGCACTCTAAAACTTGCTGGTGATAATGTTTTTCCGTTGGATCGTTTATTGCCTGCAATTGTTCGTAACCGAAACTTGAACGCTCTTGTGGAAATGGTTTCTGAAGCACCACACCAAATAATCGCCGCACCAAATAAGCACCAGTATAATTGAATGCCTGATGATTGAATGAATTAATTGGCTTTTTGGGTATTCAAACGAAATGAAAGTACTCAACTGATTTGCACTGAAGCTGTGAAAGAACTGCTCTTGACGGATATCATGAGTGATAGAATGACTCGTAATATGAGAAAAGCTAATTTCGATATGGACAATTATTCGCAATACAATTTTTCATATGAAGATTTAGTCGATCATGGATAATACGATTCAACGCACAATATGGGACAATACGAGTTATCGAAAGTTCAGGAATCCGCTCGTAATTTAATGGCATTACACGATTTATGTTGAAATGTGAAATGAACAGATAGGAAATTGGTCGCAATATTTGCTGACCTGAAACATATGCTCTCCGAAATTGGTTCCCTCTGTTTTGTTAATATAAGTCCTGTATATGGAGATATGGTAATAAGTAGTATATTCAGATAATTTGGACTGTATTGGGATGAATTTGGGACTTGACAGTTTCATAAGAACTGTAAAAATTCGGAATAACAGCTTTCCTAAATGATATGATATATATCCAAGCATCCGCTATGGTAAATATTATGATACACGAATCAATCTGATTTCGAATATATAATGAAAAAGTATTATTATTATTATTATCAGTACACCTCACCCCTAATCAATTATGCCTGCAAAGGGCTGGAGGAATGATTACTACGAGCATTTTTAAATGAAAATTGCTTTATTGTTATTGAAAATATTCCCCTTGATGATCAATACACTTCCGTTCAAACCATTTATCATAGCATTTTTTCATTCCTCTTGAGACACCTCCAAAACATGGTTTTTGAACGCTTCAACTGCTTCTTCGGCGCTCGTAAATCGTTGACGACGCAGTTTACCTTTGATATTCGGGAACAAGAAGAAGTCATTGGGTACCAAATCAGGACTGTACGGAGGATGAGTCATCAATTCGATGTTTTGACTACTCAAAAATTCACCTGTTTGACGAGGTGTGTGAGAGCTCGCATTGTCATGATGGAGAATGATTCGTCTTTGGCGGTTGGCTTTACGAATTTCTCCGAAGACTTTCGGCAAACAAATGGTCGTGTACCACTCAGAATTTACCGTCCTACGTTACTCAAGCGGAACAGTGGCCACATGACCCATTCGGCCGAAGAAACAGGCGACCATTTGCTTCGCTGTACTCCTTCCACAAACAACTTTTGTTGGATTTAGCTCGTCTTAGAATACCCACACGGTCGATTGTTGTTTTGTTTCCGGCTCATACGCATATATCCATGATTCGTCACCAGTCACAATTTTATACACTTCATTTGAAGCGCCACGGTCGAACTTTTTAATCATTTCCTTACACCAATTGAAACGAGCCTTTTTTTGAGCGATTGTCAAATTATGTGGGATCCAACGCGAATAAATATTTTTTACAGCCAAATGTTCATACAATATTGAATGTATGGCAGTGGAAGTAATGCTCAAGGTGTCCTCTATCTCACGATATGTCACATGACGATCTTGCATTATCAGTTCATGCACTGCATCGATGTTTTATGGCACAACAACCGATTTTGGACGACCTTCACGGAGTTCATCGGCGACCGAACTACGACCACGATGTGGTTTTTGGTGGTGCTTTATCGCCGTACGAAGAACTGAGTTCATCGACACATTCTTGTTGAGATAATCCACGTCGAAAGTTGTGAAAAATAATCCAGCGAAAACCTTCTCTTGAAATTTCCATTTTTTGGCCAAATTGATTTTCTTAACTCACTGTAAACAAAACAAATAGCAATTGTACATCAACACGTTGTGAGTACGTTTATGCTAAAAAGTGTCAAACTTTATTATGGTGTTGCCAGAATTTAGCTATTGACATTAGTGTTGCCAGTTCCCGAAATATAAATAGTACCCCTCGTAACAGCTGGGTCCTTGCACCCGTACAGTAAATTGAAGTATTTTTGAGACCATGGACGGGAATTAAATTATTCCAAAACTATATTTCATCAAGGAACCATTGATTATTTCTTGATGGTGTCTTCACATTGAACAATAACACGAAATCTGGCTTTTTGAATAGATTAAGATCTATTTCATAACTTGCTAGCTTCGGAATTGTTAAACCTTATTCATGAGAGCCTCATTACGGAACAACACCAATGTCACATTTTATGTTTGTTTTTAAAATACGATACTATAACATGGCAAACATTTTAATAATCACATCAGTTTCCAATTAGTGGGTAAACGCGAAAAACGCGGCAAGTTGGGAAAGATAAGCGAAGGTTGGACTTGGCACCGAAGTGCAACTGACGAAATGGAATACAACTGTATACCATATTTGTCACTTCGAAAATATTTACTGAAGTTCAGACTTCAGGTAATTCACTGATATAAGTAGTGATAATATACAAAATGATCACTTTCTATAATAGATTGTTCAAAGATGTTTTAATAACCCCATAAACAGAACTTGGCGTATGTGGGGAAGAAAAGCAGAAGGTATTCCACCATATTTTGTCTGCAAAAAAATTACATTAGTCTTAAAAACAATTAAGTTGATAATTGGTTCAATTCTCAACAGTTACCTATGAGCAAGAAGGGGGATTTGTTAGCGGTGAAGCAAATGTGGCTTGCGATCCTCTGTTCAATAAATTTAAGAAATTCTTCTATACAATTATTATTATAATTCCCATATTTAATATTCGCTTTAGGAAGTTTTACTGCTAGGTTTCGGATACTACAGTTTCGAACTCCACGGTTTCTGATTCCACGGATTCTGATTCTGATTTCACGTATTCTGATTCCACGGATTCTGATTCCTTGGATTCTGATGCCACATATTCTGATTCCACTGATTTTGATTCCACGGACTCTGATTCCTTGGATTCTGATTCCACTGATTTTGATTCCACGGATTCTGATGCCACATATTCTGATTCCACGGATTCTGATTCCACGGATTCTGATTCCACTGATTTTGATTCCACGGATTCTGAACCCCACATATTCTGATTCCACATATTCTGATTCCACTGATTTTGATTCCACAAATTCTGATTCCTTGGATTCTGATTCCACATATTCTGATTCCACTGATTTTGATTCCACGGATTCTGATTCTTTGGATTCTGATTCCACATATTCTGATTCCACGGATTCTGATTCCACGGATTCTGATTCCACGGACTCGGATTCCTTGGATTCTGATGTCACATATTCTGATTCCACTGATTTTGATTCCACGGATTCTGATTCCACTGATTTTGATTCCACGGATTCTGATTCCACATATTCTGATTCCACGGATTCTGATTCCACGGACTCTGATTCCTTGGATTCTGATTCCACATATTCTGATTCCACGGATTCTGATTCCACGGACTCTGATTCCTTGGATTCGGATGCCACATATTCTGATTCCACTGATTTTGATTCCACTTATTCTGATTCCACGGATTCTGATTCCACGGACTCTGATTCCTTGGATTCTGATGTCACATATTCTGATTCCACGGATTCTGATTCCACGGACTCTGATTCCTTGGATTCTGATGTCATATATTCTGATTCCTTGGATTCTGATTCCACATATTCTGATTCCACGGATTCTGATTCCACGGACTCTGATTCCTTGGATTCTGATGCCACATATTCTGATTCTCCTGATTTTGATTCCACGGACTCTGATTCCTTGGATTCTGATGTCACATATTCTGATTCCACGGATTCTGATTCCACGGACTCTGATTCCTTGGATTCTGATGTCATATATTCTGATTCCTTGGATTCTGATTCCACATATTCTGATTCCACTGATTTTGATTCCACGGATTCTGATTCTTTGGATTCTGATTCCACATATTCTGATTCCACGGATTCTGATTCCACGGACTCTGATTCCTTGGATTCGGATGTCACATATTCTGATTCCACTGATTTTGATTCCACTTATTCTGATTCCACAGATTCTGATTCCACGGATTCTGATTCCACGGACTCTGATTCCTTGGATTCTGATGTCACATATTCTGATTCCACTGATTTTGATTCCACGGATTCTGATTCTTTGGATTATGATTCCACATATTCTGATTGCACGGATTCTGATTCCACGGACTCTGATTCCTTGGATTCGTGTACGGTTTAAGTCTCTTCAAGCTACTACCCCTTTAGACTACCACCCTTCAAAACTATCCTCCGATCAAACAATGGAATACGTGACCATATCTGTAATCTTCTCTTTTCCTCCGCATTTCTCTCCCACTCAATTTGACTCTGGAACCATGCAAAGCGGAACTGGCGGAGAATGTTCCTTTCTATTGCGTTTCAAAGTGCCTGCGAAAGAATGCGAATGCATTTTTCCAAGAGAACTCGGAGTAGTTTTAATCATTCAATACTGTAAACAAGTTCCCAATAGAGATATAGGAAATGTGTGGTTGTCATCACACTTCCCTCTTCCTTCGACTGCCATTAATATTATTTACTTTTGCACAAATTGTATAATAATTAATTTTTGATATAACTTAAGCGTTGCAATGAGTTGAAACTTATTTGCTATTCAATTTAGCTCCCACACTCCCCACCCCCTCCCATGCAACGAACGCAATCCACTGCAGTGCCTCATGAATATGCTAATATCAACATTTTTAATAACAACAACATCGACACATGCTGCCAAATGATGTACTCCACTGAATCGCGGCGTGATTACGAAACTAATGACAAGATTAGACTAAATAATAGCAAACAAATGACGGCAGACAATTCACACACACCGCCACCGGGTGCGATGAGCTGTGCTGCCTGTTTATGCTGGGTACACAGCAGCAGCCCAGACACTGCATACGTCATTATTATCAACGAAGTAATTATTGTCATTCCCACCAACTGCCTCCAAAATGCGAGATAAGTGCCAAATGCTCACAGCGGTGGTTGGCGAGGAGTAAACAAAAATGCATATTTCAATGCACGAGTAATGAAATTTTATTCAATTTAGCGTATATGAGAAAATAATGAATCCGCATAAGTGAAACGACTTGGCAAGAGGAGGAAGCGGGCCAGGAGTCATGCAGGCAGACAGACGGAGGCGTTGACGACTCACTGTAGTTGCCAGGCAGCATGCATGGATGATGGCTCTGTAAAAATAAACCAATTTGCGACAACAGCCTTAATCAACAAACTGACTCTCAATGCACAGCGTCAAAGACAACTGAGCGGCAAAATTGACGCCCACGGCAAAGGAAAAATATATGCTGTCCAGCAGCATTTCTGTCCGTACCGCCTGATGGTGGCGTAGAACGGACACGAATGCACACACACACACGCACACACACTCGGACGCAGACAAACTGGCCATGGTCGTCTGTAATAATGTGCCGCCCTTTGGTTTTAAATTTAAGCTCTGCAGTTCAAGCAGCTCTAAAATTATGCTTCATATTTCCGAACAAAGTGGCGAGTTACACGCTGGTGCGCATAAAAGCGAAGGTTTCTTGTGCTCGTATTCCACTCATGTACGCGCCAGTGCGGGCACATCAGAGCAGTGCTGCCAGCGTTCGATTACGAAATTCCCCACTGAGGTGGGTAAAAAACATATTTTCAAGTTGCAGTTTTTTTATTGTATGCAGGCGATTCTAAGCAGAGAACACAGAGAAAAGAAACTCTTTTTCGCTGCCAGCGTCCGTAGCGGACACACCACGATTTTGAGTGGATTCACCACGATTCTGAGTTTATTCAACTCCATTTTCAGTGGATTCATGTACAACGTCCGTCTGCTTTATTTCGCTGCTTTGCCGTTTGACGTTTGAGTTTCTTTACTCTGTATACTCTGGTTCTAAGACTATGGACGGAACTGGGGCAGGAGTATTTGGGCCTAGAATCAACTACTAGGAACCAATTGGTTCTTTCCCAAGGAGTTTTCAAGCGGCGATTCATGCTATTGAAAGGTGTACCCAGTTTAACATTTTCAGGAAGTATCGGGGGAAAAATGTCGTGATACTATCCGATAGTTAAGTAGCACTGAAAAGTTTGAGCTCACCCATGGTGAAATCTAAACTTGTATGGGATTCTGATGGGAAACTGAACTTCTTAGGCAGTATCAACCAGCTAAACAGTAGAGAGTAACAGGCCACATAAGAGTAGAGAGAAATGAGAAGGCTGATAGCTTAACCAGGAAGGCTGCGGCCTCTCAATTCAACGGCCTTGAACCCTTCTGTGAACTATCATCCAACACCTTTGGAGGTCTGCAGAAGAAGTGCACAGATACCTCTCAAACCTGGAAACCTGGAAAAATCTTCCGGAACTAAAACTAGACAGTCCAGCACAGTTACTAAAAGAAGTCAAAGCTGGAAAAATCTTCCTCGACTAGACAGTCGAAAGCTCTTCTGGGGACTTTAATCCTAAAAAAGCTTAAGAGTTAATAAACATGCATCGGAGTAAATTAACAATCATCATATTCGTTTTGAGTGGACATTGTAGACTCAAATATCACATAAATAAGTGGGATGTATCTTCAGGCTGACCACAAAAGACTCCGGTGTTTTGGAAAATATATCTCAGATATGAGCAAGATCCCTCAACTTGATATATGAAATCCAAAATATATGAAATCCTGTCGAAAATTAACCTGACAGAAGATTTATAGATGAGACTATCCTCGTACTTCAAATAAATAGGGGCATCACAATATATCTTTCAGGTCGCGGTGTATAACACCCTGAAATAAATCTAATCTAATCTTCAGGCTGACAATTTTCCGGTCGCTACACTAGTATCGTTTTGATGCCATGTCCTCGTGAGTCTAAAGATGGTGATATACTACGAATTACAACCAGCCGAAGTAGTTTATAAATTTTGTGAGATCTGAAAGTTCTAATCTAGAGCAATGCCCCAGACTTTTCAGAAAAGGACTTCCAAAAAATATGAGTGTCATGCGAACAAGGGCTGGACGATCACAAAGAAGGTGAACAACTGTTTCTCTCTCGTGTGTGGATCCTTGCAGCTTCTGCAAAGACCATTGAACGGAATGCCCATTTTTTACCGTGAGTGCCGATAATCCAATGACCCGGGCTGAGAGCTATAGGGTTGCTAGTGATGTGCTTCGGTTTATTAAGAAAATGATTCGTTCTTCTTGCACTGTAATCAATTAAGCCACGTCACTCTAAAAATGGCACATGTCACAGTGTTTTTCGACCTCTCCTGAACCTTGCGTAGGAAGTGATTATATATATTTTCCTTAACAACGGTTAGGGGAAATGTTCGGCATGAGAGGCTCTACGCGAGCGGAAAACGGTCCTCTCCGCCGGCAGAGCTTAGACAACAGTGCTGCCAAATTGAGTGAAGTGTCATTGCCAGTCTCTTCTGCAGCTCTAATTCAATCGCCATAAAAAGGAGATAATAATACTGATGAATAATGTATATTCTGATCTGAAATTGAGGAAGAGTCAATATCGAGTTAGGCATATAAACACAATAAAAAATTGAGTTTTGTAAGAAAATTGGAAAATTATCACACCACTTACATGGTCTAAGAGTGCCTTATGGTCGATTATCAGTGCCTTTAAGCTAAGAAATTTTGAGGTAATCAAGAGGTAAACTTCCGTCTGGCAGCACTTCATAATGGTATATCACATGACATCAGCTGCGGCTGATCTGCACGCCAATAAAACCACACACAAAAAAGTAAATTAGCTTGAATAGCAGCAGAACTTTTAAGCACTGACCACCATTGCCAACAACAACAACCTCCACTGAGAATGCCTGATGGAGAAAAGAAAATTATGAATACTCATTACCGGGCACCGCGTCCCCCCACCTCTCCCCTGAGTGGTGTATAAAGAGCAGGAGCAACACGAACGTCTAAAGTTGCTACATGTTTCACTCGCAGAGATTTTAATCGTGGAATTACATGCAACTTGAGAAACAATCCGCGTTGCACGTACACCAGCGCCAATGCCAAAGCACATTAAATAGTATGTAAATTATTTTATATGTTGTGAATTGCAATCTCGGAGAGCACGGCAATACACGAGCAGCGAGCGCAGTTAGCGGCTAAACTGAAGGTGTGTTTCGACTGCATAGGAAACCGTTAGTGCGATAAGTTGGCGCAGCAAATGTGGCAAGAAACGTTTGCACCAGCCGCAGAGGAGTCTTCGCCATAGAAAGGATGAAGAGGGTGGGAAGCTTGTGTGCCACAAAATGATGTGCGAACAAAGAGTACATCAACTATTTTTGGCACAAATTGAATTTAAGGTTATTAAACTCATTAGAATGAAGTGCATTTGTCAGGCACACACACGCGCACACTTACCAGAGGAGAACATGCCCGTTGACAGACTAAAGTGGGCGATTTGACAGAAATAAATGGCACCACTGCGGATTGCTCTGCAGCCAACACGAGAGCCAAACGTAAACAGGCGCTGTTCTTATTTGTTTGCTTAAACCGCCGGAAATTAAAAAAATTACATTAACTCTGATTGCAATGACAAGAATTTTGCTGGTTTTATGCTCGAAATTCAAAGGAAATTAAATGCGAAGAGAAAGAAGAACAATAATGAGGCAAACGAATGAAGTTTGATGGCGATTTATTCGTACCAGGATTTACGTCAATACATTCAAAAACAGACTCAGCATTGTAATATGGTGACGGTGGTAGAAGAAGTACCCTCAGAGAGCGTCTCGCCACTCCTGTCAAACTTTATGAGGAATTCCTGAAGAACAACCAAATTAAATTCTAGAAAAGATGTTATTATAAATTTTTTTTTATATACATTTTCAGCAGAGCTCATTTTACCTTAACATTTTTCTAGGAAGTTGGCAGCACTGCAACAAATATGTTAACAGGCGTCTTCGATTCGTATCTGGCATCAAGCTCGTATCGAGTTGTGCGAATTGAATAGCAAACGAGTCAGTGGCATACTTGGCAGCACTGTTTCAAAGGGTCGATTATAATCAGCTGTTTTACTAACATAATCAATCAAATTAAGCAAGAAATTAATTAAAAATAAAAAAATTAAAAATGTTAAATAATATTAAAAATCCGAAGATTAATTTTTGTTCTCTTTAATTTTTATCAGCTGGAAATTTAAAAAATCCCATGGAAATATTTATAGGTGATTTTTAATCTCATTGGTTTTCAAGCTATTTTCAATTTGGAAGCACTTTCTATCGAGGATAGAAAAACTCTCGTTTCATCCGAGTATGAGTATAATTTACTCAATAACTTTTTTCATACAAAAGTCTGTCTTCGATAGGGTGGCGAATCGAAGACGCCTATTACTGATATTTTTATATAATGAAAAGTCAACCAACGAGCAAGTCATAAAAAGTCGCACTTGGCAGCACAGTTACAAGTGGCTACGGTGGTTAAACCAACTAATCCTCACGACTCGTTAAAGTAGTGTTTCGGGTAAGAGTTGTTGTTGTAATCCCATACAAGCGAACTAATCTCAACTCGTTAAAGTCGTGTTTCGGGTAAGAGTTGTTGTTGCAATCCCATAGAAACGAACTAATTCCAACCCGTTAAAGTAGTGTTTCGGGTAAGAGTTGTTGTAATACCCTACAATCTAAAATATAAGCGACATTTAGCGAGCAGCGGCTTTCGAATTGAACTTGGCTGACGAAATTCTGATTATGCCAACTAAGAAATCGTTAAGAGTATAACTCTTTTTAGAGTGTAGTTACATTGAACAATAATCTCGCGGTTAACTTCTATGAACGGACTAATTTAATTTAATTGTATGTTATATAAAAGTGTGTAATTTGTCAATTAACTAAATTATATCAATTAAAACGAATAACTATATAAACTAATAAATATGTATATACATAAAAAATGTAACTTAAAAAAGAACATAAAAATAATATGAATTTACATTTCAAGATAAACATTATAATTTAATCTAACGATCAAATATCCCCCATTATTCCGTACTAACCCCTTCAATTGATAGTGATAGTTTGCAAAACTACTACATTCTTTATATCAAAGACCGAATTCAACTCTGAGATTCTTAGTATGCACTGCCAGTACGCACTTAAAGTAAGTGCCTTGTATTAATTTTCCTCCTGCCGAAAATCCTTTCGCCAAATTTCACTCCCGATTTCCTCTCAACCACGAACTGTCAATTTTCGTTGTATTTATTATTATTACCACTATTTATATTTTCATTTATAACTATGAGAGTATGTTTTCTTATTGCGAGTATCAGTACCCTTGGCAATATGCTGGTAACTTGAGCCCCATTTCCATCCAACCAAGCAGCAGCCTGGCTTATGAGTGCTTTTATAGTTTCCTTTAAATGCTGCGCTTTTCTTTATGCCTTCCACGATGTTTGCGAGTACTTACTTATTTATTATCATTTTTCCTCGGTTGGTATCGTGTTGTACCAACTGACACTTTTATTTTTGTTATCTACATTTTCTGCAATTGTATTTGCGTTTATGTTTTATTTTTGTTGTGTGTTTGTTGTGTTTGATGTTGGCAAAGTTGTCGTCGGTTTCATGTGAATTTATACCAGTTTAGTTTATCTATTTTTTATTTTACTTCCTTCTCAAGCACTACATCGCGCTGGTGGAGCATATTGGCCACAGACAAGTGTGGCGACAAGGCAAATGTGCGCAGGTGCATGTATAGTGTGATGCAATAGTCTTTTCGTGATTCGTAACTAAACCTGGATAAATGTTAAGATGCCATTAAATGCGTATTAGTGCTCAAGGAGATGCCATAAATCAAAAGTCATTATTAAAGGGGAGGAAATGAAAAGTCATAAAAAGTGAGCCATAAACAACAAGCCATAAAAAGTAGGTCACAAACAAGAAGTCATAAATGTTGATATTTCCTTTAACTTGGTTCTAGAATGTTTTGGAATGACCTCGAAAGTACTTAAAATAAATAGAATGGGCATGCTTCAGGACTTGGAAGCCACAGAAAAAAGAGTAATGGAAAGTAAAAGTCAATGTTGTAGAAAAAAACCTTCTAAAGGGAATTTAATGTTACATTAATCTACTTTAATTAAAACCCATTTTATCCAACTACTGTTTTTAAAAATCCAGTGATCGAACGTTTAACAGAATTTAATATACTATAGGCGCATTCGATTCGCCACCCTATCAAGGGTGGACAGACTTTTGTATGGAAAAAGTTGTCGAGTAAATTATACTCGGATGAAACGAGTGAGTTTTTCTATCCTCGATAGAAAGTGCTTCCAAATTGAAAATGGCTTGAAAACCAACGGAATTTAAAATTTCCCATACGAATTTCCTTGGGATTTTTTAAATTTTTCAGCTGATTAAATTTAAAGAAAACAAAAATTAATCTTTGGATTTTGTTTTTTGATTTTTAATGTTATTATTGGGTTGATTTAAATTATATTCGCTGCTTAATTTGTTTGATTATTTTAGTAAACCAGCTGATTATAATCGACCCGTTGAAATAGTGCTGCCAAGTGTGCAATTACTCGATTGCTATTTTATTCGCACAACTCGATACGAGCTCGATACAAGACACGAATCGAATGCGCCTTATCAACAGAGTAGCCTCGAATCAACAGATTTCAAATGGTTTATTGTCACCTAGGTGCTTGGGTGTATAAATTTTACTATAATATCAGACAAACAACATGCCCATTTTTCCATAATTCTATACCGATCATATCTACATTTTCTATTAAAAATCTAATTAGATTATTTTAATGTACTGTGCTTGGCGACGACAGTGCATATTAAATTTGAAGAGATATTTATAACATTGCACCGGTGTCGTGAGAATACTTCATGTCGGCATCACATGGCGGCTGAGTTTTTTTTTATAGTCGCTACGACCGACAGTAGCCGCTTCTAACTGGTTTATTTTCCCACAGTTGAATTTGTTTCTGTTTAAAAGTTGAGTCTACCTGAAAATATTTCTATGCTGCAAAGAAAACATGCAAAAAACAGAGAATACACAAAAAACATTAGGAAATATTTTTGCAGATACGAATATAAGTTTGTAGACAATGAAAAAGAAACAAAAAATCCAAAGGTGCGCAGAACAAATATGACTAAAATTGGTGTACAAATGAACATTTTTGTATCATGAATCAAGACCATAGAAATACCGCCGCCAGTTGTATTCAGAAACTACAATAACGAGTTACAAGGACGCTATTTTCATTTATAAATTCCCTCTTGTGTTCTTCTGCGGTCTAAGTACACTATGCAGCGAGAAAAAGAGTTACAATTTATTTATTTCATCATAGATACGTTGAAAATTCGCTCTCATACTTTAAAATGCTTCACGACATAAAACTTTTTCAAACCAGGACAGAAGCTTCATTGCGGTTTAAGTGAGGAAGCAGAACTCAGCTTCCAATGAAGAATATGTCCCCACATGGAGGAGGAATATTTTGATGAGAAACATGGAAAGTCTCTTAGATGTGGTGGCATCATAGAAAATCAAAAACAATAATGCCAATATTGTTTATTACATTTTGTCTGAAAGGAATGCCCTTATTGTAAATAAGTCATGTTTGATACTTGCTAAATATCGCTTATTTTTTTATTTGCATGGCTTTATCAAGGAAATTTTGCGAAGTCGCTATTTTGAACGAGTTCGCTTTTGCAAATTAGCGACTGGGAACTGTGCTGGCAAGTGTGATTTTTTTAGTAGAAATTGTAAACTTTATAAAAAATACCCTAAAAAGTTAGTGTCAGACTTAATAAGCTTGTCCACTAACACAGTAATGTACTAAGACACCACTGAAAAGTAATAAAAATAGAAAGAGAGACTTAACGGAACAAATTAGGGGTAATAATGAGACACAGTAGTTTATAGTGCGGTGGAATGAGACAGTATATGGACAGAATTTGATCAGTGAGTTCACCATCTGCAGTTAGTGTAGTTGTCTGGATGGACAGATTACAATAGCTGAAGGCCCAGGTTCGATTCCTGGGAGGGTTCGTTGTTGATGTGCTGTTGATTTGTGAGACATAATAAATGCTTGGGGGAAAAATGCCTTGCATTGAAATATCTCTAATGAGGACAAGTGGCGTGTCCGAAATAGCTATAAGATCTGCAAAAATATTTCAATAATTCGCCTTCTGAAAAGTGATTACGGTGGCATAAATACACATACACAATTGCAACTAAAGTGTGCAACTTGTCTTGCTAATAAATTCGCTGGGAAATATTCTTAATTTTTTAATATACAATTATCAATATTGACAGGACATTTGTTCCCATTGCCACCAACTTGCTCATTTAAACAATTTGGCAACACAATAAGTGGTCTTTTATTAAAATTCGAACAAATAATATTTAAAAATAATTATATTGGTTTGGTACCTTTTATTTTATTGTCATAAATTGTCTGCCTTCTGCATTTTTCTCATATGTTATAAATACTTGGCAGCACCTACCAGTGTGGTGCAAGTGCTGCCAATTTCAGGCATGCCTGTCAGTAGCAAAACATGGAAGCATTTTCAAATAGTCCCAAACACAACCAAATATAAATTTGGATTTATTATTATATTATTATTGTCGTTATATTATTATTATTATTATTATATTATTATTATTACACCTTGCACCATAATTAATTATGACTGGAAGGGGTTGAGGAATGAGTACTAGGAACTAGAGCTTTCGACTCGAAGAGTAAACGATTTTTTAGAAAGAAGCATGTGTGAGACCAAGCCCGGAGCAGGATTTAAACCTGCAATCCTCTGAGTGTGAGTCTAGCATGCTTACAACCAGACCATAAAGGGTGAATCTGCATTTCTTTTGTTTTGTTACTTGCTATGAGAAATTGAGATCCGGTTCCAGGCCACGGAACTCACTTACAGAAAACTGAATATAAATTGGGGTCGCTGAGAGAGATAGTCTACTATCAAGAGCATATCTACACAAGTTATCATCTCATTTCTAGGTAAAAAGGAATCAAAAACCAATATTTCCTTCCCCCGTTCGTCTTTATAGCTTCTGCGGGAAAGCAGTTCCATTCGTTTCCATTTAAATTCTTGCTGCCAACATATTTAAGAGTCCCTTTATTGGTTACTGTGGAGCATTCGTTAGGAAATTTTTCCGTTCAGTTAAAATGTCATAAATTCCAGAGAAGTTAGAAACAACATGTTTTTATATTTCTTTCTGCTGTTTTTGTTATTGTTCTTTTTCTGACCCATAAACTCATAAATTGAAAACTTTATGCAATTGATCAATTGGAAAAAAGTCTGCTATTGACGGACAGACTGTTGAGTTGCAACTAAGTTGCCCAGTGCGTTGGCTGCAACGCTCGAAAGCGTAAAACTTTTTAGCGCTGCGAAATTTCTTTCATAGCCAACGATTTATTTGTTGAAATTTCAAATTGCTGCGCTCAACAACAGCGAGTGGCGATGGCACCACTAACAATCCGGTGCCTCCATCTCTGGTCGCGTAAGATGCACGCACTTGTTTTGCGCTGATTTCAGTTTGCTTATCCTTGAGTTATTCCGTTTATAGTGTATGTGTGTGTATGTTTTTGTGTGTGAATGATGAGTATTTGATATCTCTAAAAAGTGCACAAAACAGCGTTTTTGTTGTAAGTAGTTTCATCTGCAGGAACTTAAAAGCAAAAACGACATGGACTGAAAAAAAATCCGCAGGTGTCCGTATCCCTGTAGAGGAACGCATCACCCCTGCAGCCAAAATTTGAAGTTGCTAATTGAAATATGCAGTTCTCTGCCTGTGGCACAAAAAACGAATAGAGTACCAGTTGCAAAATAATGCAGAGAGAAATAGTTGAAAAAGATATTAGACCAGTCTACTTCCACTGATTTGGTTTCAGTTCAATTTTCTCATTTGCACTAACAACTTAGAAGCCTCTCAAAATAGCCCATGTCTCTTGTTACACTTGGGGCATTTCTCCCCAGGGCAATTCGATTTCGTTTTGTTGTCCTTTACATTGTTGTCACACTTGGGTTATTTGCCGCAGGTGCATTTCATACAGGAATAGTTTTTTACATTTTTGATCAATTTTCTTTTTGTCACTTTAATTATCATGGATTTAGCTGTCATAGATTTTAAAGTGCGGAATCTTCTATGCTATTATTATTATTATAAAACTTCAATATCATTTTAACGTTATATTATATAAAGTAGAAAAATAATGCTTCTATTTAGAGAAAGTTATCCGTTTAGCATATGTATTTTAGTTTGGCTGGTTGCTAAATTGTAAAAAAGAAACTTACGATTATGTCATTCTTCGCTATTTTCCCTTAAAATGCGACACTAAAGATTATCTACATAATAAGAAATTTCACATCCGACGTTTTACGCCATCATCATCATCACTATGGATAATCTTTGTGCTACCCTGCAAACCTGTCGATTTCCCATAACGGTTACGGTATAACGCAGCAGACGTTTCATGGTACAAATTGTCCCCTGACTGATGCTTGGGTCGCATCGAACAGCAACAGTCAAAATAACAACAAATATTGGTACCCGATCAGACAGGCCAGAATGGGAATGAGTCATATCTCTAGAAGTCACTATGCAAAATGATATGAATATTATTTTTCACTCAATCTGAGTATTATTCATACTCATATATATAAAATCTATCGAGAATGTTACCCCCACCACACTTACTGGTATATTGGAATCTCTGTTACTATTGGAACGGTGGACCTGGAACAATAAACCATGATTTTATTCAATTTTTTTTTATGCGAATGGTATAAATACTCTCAATTCACAAATGCACTCTTGTAGGCTCTCTGTTATGCATCTCTCTTATCTGAATTTTGAGTATGATGCAGAAATATGAGTGATGTGACTCACTTTTTGAGTGTACTCACGCTCTACTCTGTTACCAACATTTGGCTCGATTGAACGCAAAGTTGAGAGTAGATTTTATAAGAAATGACTCACTCAGCTTTCAGTTACCAATCTTTGAATTGATATATCCTAAAGTCAAGATTTCTAACTTGGTTTTGTTCATTTTTGCTGCAGGGATATTTTATAAAATACTCGTACTCCAAGGTACCTTTTTTGCCTTTTCTTTTTGTTGATACGAGTATAAAAACTTTTTTAAAGAATGAATTCCCACTTACGAAAAAAATTGAACAATTTTGCTAAATTGCAAATCATTCATGGCTGCTGTTGTCATGGATTTGTGTATTCTTTGTACTCTTATGTTGTTGTTGTTGTTGTTGCCCTGTGTTACCAACTAAGAAAACCATACAAAATATGAGAATCAGTACACGGACACATTCAAGAAGGCAAAAAATTGGAATAGAAGAAAAGCAAGAAAATTCGCTAAAGCAATAAACCTTCATCAATGTCTCACGTGGGTAGTGCTCGGTCTGCTTAACTGTGGCAATAGGTAGCAACAGTTGCAGCAACAACAACTACAACAAAAACAATAACTGATGCAGTGGTGGCCACCAATGCCATTCTGCAATATTGAAATTACAGTTAAGAAAACAAAATCGAAGCGGGAAGGAAAGTAAAGAAAAGAAAAGTCCTACGTAAGTTTGAGAACTTGAGGAAACTATGAAAATCGCATTTTTTATGTCCGTTTGGCAGGTTGCTCTGCTCTTCGTTGACAAACTGACTGACCCCTTTCTGTCTGTCTTTAAATTTTTCATTATTGTTTTTCTTGCTGCGGAATAAGTGCCAATAAGTGCACCATGCAAACACAAACACACATACACACAAGTATATATATATATATACATATATATATATGTACATAGCCACTCACACAGATGTTCCCTGGTACTGCCTTGCGGTAAATGCTAAAATGTCGATTTGAAATGGTGTGAATAAAATCGATTGTACTACATTATCAGGCGAAATTGTGAACTAAACTGAGCTAATAAATATTTTCACAGTTCCAACACACACACACTCGCATACATGAGCATACACACACAGACACAATAGTGTGGCCATATACTGGAGCAGCTAATAGATTTGCCGCAACAGCCTGACTCCATGTAGCTACTTAGTATATATGCATATACCAATATATATGGATGTGTGTACCTTAGGTATGTTAGTGTGCATATTCCATGTATGTGTATATGTATGTATGTATGTACGAGTATGTAAATATGTTAACTGCTGGAGTGTGTAATGGCTGTGATGTAAAAATTCTATGTGCTGCGCTTAGTTACAGAACTGAAACCAATGCAAATAGAATGGCATGAATGGCTTATTTAGAAAATCAATAATTTCATCAGCTGATTGTGTGCCACATTGTACTCATATCAATGTTGAAAAGAGCAGCGACTTTTTATGGCAATAATCAAAGTATAAAACTTTCGACTGCTTTAGCACTTAAAGGAACAGGAATTTAGTTGATGGGCTAATTATATTGGATCTTGACGTAGGAAATGTCTGCCAGAGCTTTGACGCTCACACGAGTAACTTTAACCTTCTTTTGGGATTTGGGTCTTTTCAAACTTTGTTTTTTAGAACTTGAGCACTTTTTAAAATAGAATCAGAGCATATGTATATAGAGTATGACCGACTTTAAACATCCTGACTTGATGTGTTTCCGGTCTAATTTGTTCCTCTACTTTGACAGTTAAATGCGGGTCAACATTTGCATTGGTGCTAAAACATTCACTTTACCACCGCACTTCCACATTTGTGACATTTATCGTTTCCATGTTATTTCTAGCATGCCATATATACATACATATGTACATACATACATACATACATATATACATGTCAGATACTTGCTAATCCTTTTATTTATTTTAAGTACTCTTATAGAGTGCGGATCGATGGCCTTGCATTCCATTTAGCATGTTCGGTAAATTAAATGGTGCGCTTTCACTATCAGCAGGAAAGTGCACTTAAAAGAAACATGCATCCACTTGTTCACTCGGTGGTAAATGATTCCATATCCTTGTGTCCATTCAAAGTTTGCATAATTAATAAAATCTATACAACCAGCATGCCATGCAGTCAGTTCCTTTGTCGTGACGCTTCGAGTATGTGCTAAATGCCTGGTAAGTTAGTCAAGGCAGTAAAATAAATAACAGCGCCAACAACAGCGCTCTGTTAAATGCAAATGCCAAAGCACTGTTAAGCGAAAGCCGCCAACAAGGCGCATATAATTCGCACACAATTTATGAGCTTGCCTCTGTATTGTTGCTGCTGTTATTGTTGTTGTTGCAGTGGTTGAATCATTTTCATAAATCCCACCGCTCACAATAAACAAGCGGTAGCTTTTTATTAAAAAGCTATTATAAACAAATTAAAATCAAATAGCATAGACAAATAAATGAATATTAGCTTGATTTGCCGTCAATTGGGAGCGTATGCTTAGTTAATTTTGCAGCTACGCGAAAATATTGATTCTCTATATGTACACATGTATGTATGTATGTATGTATGTTTGTATGTATGTATGTAGATTTGGCAGTAAGTAAAAAGAATACAAAAAAATCAATTTGAAATCGCTTCTTCCACTTAGCTGTGAAATTATAATGCCTGTTAAAATCTCCCATTAGATACAATTTGTAAATATAATTGCGTTTTTAAGGTTTCTTGTAAGTGTAGAATATGCACATATGTATGTACATACATTATGCATCTATATACATATATAGAGCTACATGGATTAATGGGAAATTCTCTACACTACCCTGACGACAAAGGCATGCTCCGCTTGCAGCCACATCTCATTAAAAATGATTAAGCAAAACCTCAAAGAGCGGTTTTTGGCTCGGTCGGCCGCGGGACAGAAACAACAGCTTCCTGCTTGGTGCCTACAGATACACTCTGTAAAACAATAAGTTAGATTAAACATTGTGTTGTTGTGGGGTAGTCCGTCTACTGCAGCGAAAATGCACTCTGCAGTATACCTACACACACATATATATATATTTGTTATATCTTTCAATAAATAATCTTATAAAAATAAATTTTAATAAAAGAAATATAATAATAAAATATAAATAAAATAATAAAAAATATAAATAAAATAATAAAAAATATATATAAAATAATAAAAGAATATATATAAAATAGTAAAAGAATATATATTAAATATTATAATAATAAATTATAAATTAAATTATAAGAAGAAATAAATAGAATAATAAAAAGAAATAAATCAAATAATAATAAAAAATAAATAAAAGAAAGAAAATTAATTAAAAAAATAATAATAAGAAATAAATAAAATAATAAAAAGAGATAAAGTTTTTGGAGCCATTGAAAAGGCTGAGGGATTATCCACTCGACAACACGGTTTTCGGTCAGGAAAGTCGACAATTGGCGCCGTAGAAGACGTCATAGAAAGTGTGCTAGCGGGACAGCAATTAAATCACTACTCCATGCGAGTGGTACTCCTTGGTACATTAGACGTAAGAAACGCTTTCAACAGCGCTAGGTAGGTGGATATGATCGAGGCACTTGAAAATCGTTTTCAGATGCCAGCTTATCTGAAGAAGATAATCCAGAGCTACCTTAAAGATCGGTTGTTGATATACGAGATCAAAAATGCCACCCGAAGCAAAACCATCACGTCAGGGGCACCGCAAGGGTCCATGCTCGGACCAGACCTTTGGAATATAAGCTACAATGGCGTTTTGCGCATAGAGATGCCAGATGACACTCATTTAGTCGGATACGCAGACGACATTGCGGCTGTCATCACCGCACGCGACTCGGAAGACGCCCAAAGAAAGCTGAACCAAGTCATGATCAGAACCCAGAGGTGGCTCGATTCGCACAGTCTGAAGTTGGCCACGAAAAAGAAACATTCGAATCGAAATTTATTTGACAGTTTGCGCCGAGACCATCAGGACACAAAAGGTGATAAAGTACCTGGGAATTCAGCTTGATTCCAAGCTCACCTACTGGGCGTAAATGCAAAATGCGGCGGCTAAGGCAGCACGGGTAACGACTTCTCTCAGCAGACTAATGGCAAACATTGGAGGACTGACATCCAACAAGACGAAACTTCTTATGATGACAACGCACTCCATTCTGCTATATGGTAGCGAATTGTGTGCAACGAACCGCAGCTCTGCGAGTAGCTTCACCATACCGTACTGAATCGGAGCCGCCAATTCTGATAAGTAGCGACTTAACCCCATCGATCTATTGGCGCTCTTACCCAAGCACCTACAAGAAGTTAAGAGTAACCGCGCACGATAGAAAGCAGTAAGCAGCAAGAACGATGGGCCGCCGAGAGGCGCGGAAGATGGACAGTTAAACTCATCCCCGACTTAGCGAGCTGAATAGGAGGAACAGCCTGACGGCAATTTCCACCTCATGCAGTTACAGTCTGGCCGCGGATATTTCTGCAATTGTCTTCACCGAATGGGAAAAATCGTAGGGTCTGAGTACATATGCGGCGATAGCAATTCGGATGATGCAGAGCAAACCTTTTTCAAATGCACAAGGTGGCAAACAGAGCGCACCACTCTGAAAATGGGAATCGGGAAAACTTTAGCTACCGAAAACAGTGTGGACGTCATGCTAAGCAGCAAAGAGAACTGGGACCACGTAGATAAATATGCGGAAAATATGCTCGAGGTAATAAGCGGGACCTGGACGCAGGAATAATGTTGATAGACCAATACGGACGAAATGAGAATCTCCATCTTGAAGGAAGCAGAAGAAAAGGGTTCCGGGGAGGTGGAGGGGGATGTTTTGGTGAGTACAATCCTCACATACCAAATCTGTGACGGCAGTTTTGATGAAGCGATCGGCATTTTTACCTCCTCTACCCGAAAAAAATTATTATTAATACCTTCATCTGTAGTAGCAGCGTAACAATGTAACAAAACATACTTTGTTAAGTAGTCTATTTATTAAATAAATATGTTGTTATGAAAAAGTTAACAATAATAACAGAAAACTAATTATTTTCTATAAAAATATTATATTAAATATCGCGAAGAAAATTCTGGCATTCATGGCATATCATGAACAAACAATACAATAGGCTTTATTTAGCGATACACCATGACCGGCTATTTTTTTATAATTGAACCGTAAAAAGTACATTAATTATTTTTTCTTTTGACTAAAAAAAAAACTCGTCTACTTTCATTATTATATTCTACAGAGAATGTTGTCGGAACACAGAAAAAAAACCTCGCCATAATTATTTTTTATATCTATTATAATACTAACAATACAAAAATGAATGAAATCATGGTGATATAAATAGAATATATATAATAATAGAATATATTATAGGATTGATGGAACCTAGGCATATAATATTCTTTATATCTGCACGAACTTTCAAACATGTTTCGGTTAAATAATTGTTTAAAAATCTTCGGTATTCTGGTGGACTTGTCATATGACGTTCATTTTTCCGTATTGTCAACGGATTTCATATTTTAACTTTTCTGAATAATTGCGTAATCTGAAAAAAACAGAATTTTAAGGTACTTTTATAAAAATACTAAACCCAAATTATCCGAAGCGCCGTATACTCCGATTTTTCTACACTCAACATTCATTTTCTATGGAGCTCACGACAATTTCCTATTAGGAATCGAAGTAAACAAAAATTCTATTCTTAAGCCTTAAAATGAAAAAGTATTGACAAATCACCCCAGTCTTCACTTCCTTTCAAAGTCCAGTCTTCCAAATCCTTTCATTGAATAGAAATGTGCAGGTTATTCGAGCTCATCTGTGAAGTGTTTTATAGAGCTGAAGTGAAAAGTATGTTGAACTTGAGCATCTGTGGTCCCGTTACACTCATATTGATTGAATTCCTCATATCTCTGATACGGTAATCTTCACAGGGAAATAAAGTTCATCAATCGCCACTCTTGCATAACCAGCCTAATATACGGATACATACGAGTACTCCAAAGTTGCTTAACCTAGTGTGTAACGAATGGAACGGCTTGCAGTAGCTCAGTAGCTCAATTATACCACATGCATCACTACTTGCTATTTCTTTACCACCACGCTGATGACATCACTTAGGAAAGCAAGACAAACCGAAAATGTATGACAATTAGATGCATAAAAAATTCAGTGAATTTTCCATGCAAATGTGGCTGGTGGCGGCTGGTGGCTTCTTAAAAATGTTAAATTGTGCTGAAGGCGGGGGTGCCCATCCTATACAACCTACTTTGCTACTCAAACGAGTAACAAGAAAAAAGTTAGTGTTTCTTTTCTTTGTTTTTGTTGCTTTAAATTGTGTGCAACTTCTGTAGCAGCGAGCAGAGCAGCTATCGGCGTTGCTGAAGTTAAACTGCAGCTGAGGTTAAATTCGTTGCGACCTCATTAAATCGAAAGTGTACCAACCCACTGAAATTTACGAGTACGAGTACGAGTGCGAGTGCGATTACGACCACGACTACGAGTATTTGTAAAAGATCTTTGTAGACGTAGTTCGCGAGGGGGGCAAGGGCCGCTTTGCACTGAGTAATCAATTTTCGCAGTGCTTTAAATTCGCCTCAAAATTTTTTGCTGCACAGTTTCCAGTCAATTCTTTGCTTCCACTTAAGCAACCAGCAACAGCTACAACAACTACAACAAATATAGCTACTACAACAATTACAACAACCAAACAAGAACCTATGCGCCGGCACTAAAGAGGCAAAGGTAATGTTTGTGTTTCTGTGGCGCTGCAATCGCGCGTGTGCCACCTGAGCGAGCGCCCTCTGCCATTGCAATAAGTTATTTGTGTGCTTGCTTTGCGCCTGCCGCTTTTTTTTTTGTCTTTCTAATAAGTGCATTTGAGAGAGAGCATGTTTGTGTGTGAGTGTGTGTGTTTGCGTGAGGTTGTGTGCTGTGCTGTGCTTACCTGGCGGCGGCTCCCCTATTTCCTAAATAGGAAAACGTTGTCTGCATTGCACAATTTCGAGTGTTGCTGCTGTTGCTATCGCCATCGCTGCGGCAGCTTAAACAGCCTGAAGAGGCGGTTGGCGTTTTTTTGTGCTTCTACTGTTCACAGTTGTTGTCGTCATCGTCGTAGTTGACGTCGTGGTCGTCGTCGTCGTCGTTGACGTCGTCGTCGTCGTCGTGGTCGTTGGCGGTGTTTGACTTCTGCTTTGCTCAAAAATGGGGAGCAAGTTTAAACGTTGTACAAAATCAATGCCGCAGAGGGAGGGGTTTTTGGGATGTGGTAGAATGGGTTGAAACAGCAGCACGTCTAAAGACTTTCTAAGTACGCTCATGTGCATATGTGTGTGTGTGGTATGTGGCATGTCTGTGCATGGGAAGCGCCTGGTATTGATTGTGTACGTACGTGCGTGCATGTTCTCCTCGAAGGCGCCACATTTTTTTCGATTTTTCATTTGGTTTTTAATCTTTCGAGAGACTGCTCTAATTCTATTTGAAAATTAAATTTAAGTTGTTGACAACAAGTCCTGCTGGGAATATTAATAGGATATTTCTTACTAGCTGCATACATACAATAGGATGGAACGTTGAAAGTCTGCTTCCAAATGAATACAATATTTTAATTTGTGTTTTTTGTTGTTGTTTGTAGTGAAAAGTCAGTTAAATAATTCATTCTTATTTATAGTGTCTCATGAGTTTATTGACTTTGCTTATTGCCTTACAAGCGCGTCAATATTTACACAGACCGCATCTGCTTGCATTCGACGCCTTGTAATAATTAAATTTCTAAAAACTCTTTAATAAAGAGCTCTAGGCAGTTTTATTTAGATGTGGCCTGCACAAAAAAGGGCATTACGCCCCAGCAGCCGCACACTGGCATTTACTGCTGACGGCGTGCTTCCTAACTTGACATCATTTTTCAAACTACACCATTCCAGTGGCTCACATTCGGTTTATCTTTCTACCAAGTCACTTAATTTCCATATGAACTGCGAGGCCACACAATTTACAAATTATTGCCGCATGCCTAGGGTTACCAGAAGTCTAGGAAAAAATAAGAGAACTCTTGACAAAAAAAAGAGAACAAAAAGAGGACTTTTTTAATTCAATAACATTTATTGTAAAGTAAAAACATAAAATAAAAATTTTTAAAATATTGCATATTCCATTTTTTTGTTTTAAAACATTTGTTGAAAAAGTAATAACATAAAATACAAATTAGTTAATAATAAATATAATAAATTTTATAATGAATATATTAAGTTTTCCTCATAAAGTAAATAAAAAACATCATACATCTACTAATTATTTCAAAAAGTTAAACAAAATAAAGGTTTAAATAAATGAGATCCAACAAAAAAAAGAGGACTTTCAATTTTCAAAAAAGAGAAAAAAAGATCTCGAGAAAAAAAGAGAACATGTCCTCTTTTAAAGAGATATGATGGCAACGCTACGCATGCCGACTCAGCAGAAATGTCGGCATGCGGACTGCAAAGTTTTCTAAAAAGTAATAGTGGAGCTGTAAAAGGGGTGGTTTACAGGAAAGTACATTGAAAACTTTTTTGTGCACAGCTTTACATTTAATTTCCCACTTACTTAGTCCTCTTTTACCTCAGTACACTTTGTACACCGCTATTTCAGCTTAAAGAACTTCCAAAATATATGATTTCCCGGAATCGGGAAAATATGCCTAAATAGTATAAATGAATTAAGATGGCATATTTTTTTGTGATCCTCATCAGATAAATTATTATTATTTAATTGACTCGACAGAGCACCGCGACCTGAGAGATCTCTTGTGCAACCTTGTACTCAACTGGACCAATTCTAGACTATTTATAAATCTCGTAGCTGCTGTGGGCCTAGTTTTAACTAGGAAATTTCGAGCTAAGAACCCACTGCCTAGGTAGTTAAGTCTGCGTCTTGCCATCGCTGGGCAAGTCCATGGAACGTGTTCTGCTGTTTCCTGCTCCTTTCGACCGAGTCGGCAGGAATCGTTTTCTACCACACATATTTTCTTCATATGGTAATTGAGTCTACAGTGTCCTGTTAATAGTTCAGTAAAGAGTTTAATGTCATTTCTGCTGAGGTTTATAATAACATCTACCTTGATGTATTCAGGATCAATGAGTCTTCTCGACTGCCGCATGCCTGTTTGGGCTCGCCAGTAATCGAATAGACCTCGTTTTTCCCGTTCGCACATCAAGTTATTTATGAAACTACTGTTTATCCCACAGAAGGCTTATGGACCTATGAAAGGAGTCCCTGCGCCCCTTTTTTTGCCAGGGAATATGCCATTTTATTGCCTTCATGCCCCTCATGTCCCGGTACCCACATTAAGCCTCAGTAGTTAGTACTCATTCCCCTAAGACCCTTGGATACATAAATCATTATGGTGTAAAATATAATAATAATAAGAATAAAAAGGAGATGCGTCGTGAAGCGTTAAGGAAAGTCGCAATCTGTATGTCTACAAAAACAAATCCTCGAATCTTTAATTCAAGTATTGGATTAATATTGCTCTATAGTTATTTCGTAGTTAATTCAGGTCAAAATTTGAAGTTTTTGTCAATAAAACTGAATCTTGGTGCAGTTAAAATACCAATTGCAAATGAAATCAAGCTACGAAACGGAGTTTTTTGTGACTGTGCTCTTGAGGAGACTACTTAGGAAGTTGTATGGATCAACCCTAGAGCAATAGCGCAAAAGACAGTAATCGATAGGGAAATTTCCTTTTAAACCTATGGTCTTCTTAGGAGCTCAAGAACGTAGACATATGTATATACAAATACGGACGAGTGAGCAAGTTCATGAATGAAACATATTTTTTCTTCTTTCCAAATTGAACCAGTTTTTCATCAGTTTATCACGAAATCATATAAATATTCCGACCTACGACTTTTCTGTTATATTTAGGACTTTTTTTATGAAAATCGTGTCCTTTCAACTGATTGAACCGTTTCTTTGAAGTAAGTTCTTCATTAGAACTCCACTATTTTGACTCATGTTTTTATGGGTGTATCCACGTTTCTGCAACTATTACTAATTTCCCAGAACTCACTGAGAATGTTTCTGCATGAAAATACCTCTTAAACCTGTTTAAGAATTAATATATTATTCGCAGCTGTTGCATGCACCACCTCATCGATGAAATGCCTACTTCATACTAGATCTGAAGAATGTATGCCCACAAATCTTTTAGGCACTCGCTCTGTGCAAATTGTTTGAGAGATGTCAGTCTTTCACAAATCCACTAACTAACTACTTCTCTGTAGCTGAACTATTTTCTCGATCCTTGATCTTTTATAAACAGAATTTTTCTTTCGATAAACTTCTCATCTGGGGAACCTCGTCTGCACGAGGAAGTAGTTATCCGTCCACTGTGACAAAGCTGTGGAGATCAACAGTGCGCTTATGATGAAGGCCCCAGTACCCAGAACAGAAGGAACGAAATTGTCTCGTTTGAGGATGTATGACAAAAGATTCCAATTCTTTATCTTATTCCATTTCTTCCGGGTGTCATTTTGAAGGTCTTGGCCTGGTCCCTTGCTGAGTACATTAAGGAGCAAGAAGTCGTTTTTCAGTAATGTTTTTTTATTGCTTTGTGTCTTAAGGTGAACCTTCTTCCACTATTTTAACCCTAACACACAATTTTGCCGTTTGTTTTGAAACTACTTACAAGTCTTCTTAAATAAATTTGTCGAATAATCCCTCTGAGAGTGTCAGTTTACACAAATATTTCTATGTAGATATACAGAGGAGGAAAATCCATCAATATTTTGTGGACCCCAGACGTGGTTTGAGTGATTTCGTTGTACTGATTTATCAGCTTTTAATTAAATGGCAACTTAAAGGACCAAAGAGACCTTTTGAACAATTCAATTTACACTTCACTTTGATGGGTGCTTTTGTATGAATCTTCTTGCACAAAACTCACGCCTAATCCTCATTGTTGCCGCCCTCCCTTCTCCCGATACTTGCAGCAATTTGTGTGTTTTCTTCTCAAACAACTTGTCTGCTGTTTACCAATTGCGGAGTAGCTCCCCAGTCGTAGTCACTTGAGATATGCACATAGTTTATATTGTGCGTTTGACTGGGCCGTCGTATTTGCTTGCAGCTTGTTTCTTGTCGCTTTTGTTGCATGCGTTTTACGCTCTGCCCATGAGTGAATGAATTTGTATGACTTCGGGTGTCAAATGTTCTTTTCATGCGAAAAGTAAAAAAGAAAAGAAAAGCCAAAGCTTACTTTTCTTTCTTTTTCTTTCTCCTGCTTACATGATACAATATTTCCTTATTTGAAACTTTAGCAGCAGCACCAGCAACAACAACAACAACAACAACGGTTTTATAAGCCGAGCAAACTTCTTCTGCATTGTGGAAACAGTCTTTCATTTCTTGTTGTTGTTGCAAATTGAAATTCAAAGCCATCCTACGTGCTTGCCTACTGAACAGTGTGCTGCTGCTGCTACTGCCACCTTCCGAGGGGAGTTGGAGCAGTGCCAGCGGCGAGGGCTTAACTGAAGTTGGTTACCAAGTAACTAGCTTTCAATTTATTAATTTAAAACTTCAATTTAGATAAATTTTTTAATAGTTTTATTTTTCATACTTTCATTGCAGCACTGACGGCACAGAATCCCCAATCCTAGCTGAAGCTGATGCAGATGGACATGATAAGCCACGGGTGCGATATGGAGAATTGGTTATACTTGGGTATGTTTTAATATAAGTTTCACAATTATTCATTCATTCAGGATAGGTAAAGTGAGACTCTTCTTCACTCCTTTCTGTTAAGGATCACTTTTATTAGTCTGACCTGATGAATTTGCCACGTCACAGTTATTTGATTCTGAGCGTATATAGTCGTAGCTCCATAAATATATTGTCTGTTGGACACATTTCCGATAATTGTTTGCAAAGTTCTTTAGTGTATCCAATATTTCCGATTTCACAATAGTTCCATGACCGGAAAGAGAGCACCTGTACTCTACGCACTTCATTTATACCGATTGATGGAAAGGCTTGCGAGTCATACGGAACAGATAAGTAATATAATGAAGCTCTGTATCCATTGCGACTTTGGAACTATTTTGTAGAACACCTACATCATTTTGTGGAACAGGGACATTTATTTTATTTGCTCCAATGCAATAATATATATAGAATCGAAAAGTTATACGGACATGCTTCCATGAAGTAGTTCCTTTTAAGGTTCACTCTAACTTAGGGTATGTGTGCAGGAGCTGTAAAGACCCACAGGAGAAAGAATTATTATTATTATTGTGTTCAGGGGATTTAATCACTGCGACCTTTCAATCTATTGTGCCCCCATCAGATGTTCAAAGTTCATCTTTGAGTCCTATCCTCTGGATAAACGTGATGACAAGTTGTGGCTCCAGAGGTTTCACATCACTGGTAGAGCCCTGGAAGAATCCCAAGTATTTCCTGCGAGTGTGCATGAGAGCCGGATAGGAGAACGAAACAGTCATACACTTTCTTTCACTGCCCAGCCCTCGCTCGCTTGAACCTCAAATATTTCGGAAGTCGTTTTCGAGAGAGTCTAGGGCTTAACTCTAGTTTAGAACTTTCAGACCTATCCAAATTTGTTTACAACTCCGGCTGTTTGTAAATGTTACAAACGTATATTACCATTTTTTAGGCTCGCGAGGACATGGCAACAAAACGGCACTATTGCTAATTGAGGCAGCCCCAGAGTCGACAGCCATTTTACCTACTACTAGTGTCTGTATTGTACAAGGACAATGCATATCGTGATCTAGTTCTATTATGGAAGGTGGTTGATAAGTACCCGTATTTTATGTTAGATGGAGCCACCGACTTTAAAGAATAACTGTCAAAATTTCAGTGAAAACCACTGAGAATTTTGGTTTTATCAGCTTTGGGAGTTGAGAGACTTCTGAGTTTTTTTTTTATAATTACGGAGAGAGTGCAGTAATTATATTATTGTTTTTGGATAGGAGAACGTGTGAGAAGATCAAAGAAGAAGTTTATAGAAACAATTCATCTTATATTACAACCAAAGATGTTGGTTCATCGAATTCCATCCTGGTCCGTTCTGGAGCATCGTTGGACTACAATGAGTCAGCTACCAGCGGACTGAGTTAAAAATAAAAAATAGATCAACAATTTCCCTAAAAATATTTTTTTAGCCTAGTACGTGTACTTATCAATCATCCCTCGTGTAATTCGTTTTGTGGACAGTCATATAATACGTTTTGGTTTCACTAATTCATCAATAATATTATATTTTTGTTGATTTGCCTTTCAGTTTCTTACCCTTGCCTCCATGACCTTTAATATGATTTCATGTTCTTAATATCGTACTCTAATCTTCACGATTTCTTGCCATCTTCTTGTCGTGGTATTTAGTATGCTTTTTTTTATACAACCAGAGACTATCGAATTCATGAAACTATCTTCCATACAACTCATTACTCTTTGGCCTATGACTATGCACACCAATGACTTGGCTCTCATGTTTGCAGCCTTTATGTGCTTATTCAATCTTGCATCTGTATATTATATTTCATCTAATGAATCGAAAAATGAATATAAATGCAGCCAATACACAGAAAGGGTGGAATTCAGAGTAATTTTACATGAGGAGAAAGCTCTCAACTTACTTTGAAGTAGATCATTTGTGTCTAATGAGCTGTATATCAATATAATAAGAAGTCATCTCACAGAATTGCTAATTTTTCTTTGGAAAAACCACACTCAATGTCAGTGATCACGACTTACTGCAAACTAAACTGCCTGATTGACAACTTTTTCCACTATTTAGGGTGATCTCACCTCCTTTAATATAGCCATGAACTGTGCCAATCATGACTGCGAGAGCAACGTTTACGATCTCTTTTCCACGTAGAATCAGGAACTCGGTAATTATTACTTTAATTACCACGTAGTTATCTGTGTTGATTATTTTTTCTAATTAAAAGTAGTTGATCAATTTACTCAACAGAACATTTACAAATAATCGTAAGCTGCAAACACAGTTCCACTCTTTGTTTCAATCAATCTTAATTTTCAGTATGAATAAAACCTTTTACAAAGTTTAAATCAGTTCATTAGTAAATGTTCTTATTTTTGTTTTTGTAAAGAAAAAAGTTATCTATACAAAAATTGGAGGTATTATCCTAATGTATTCCCTGAGCACTCAAATGGTATCTCTATGGAGATATAAAAGCAAAATGAAATTGGTTTTCTATTCTCACATTTTTCATTCAATTCCTTCTTTCCATTTTACCATTTACAGTCGCGTTAAAATTAACGATTTTCCACAGTGTGCTCTCTTTTTTATGTAAAAAAAATAAGTGTATTATTTGAAGAGAAAAGAAAAGGTCAAATGAAAGCCTTGCCGCCACTTCTGCCTCCACAACCTTTTCCAAAGCATACCTTTTCCATTTACTACAATGGTACCATGAAAAAGAACAACAACGCCGCCGCGCCAATTCCAATTTGAATACGCTGACATTTCCAGTAGAAAAAAGTTGACACAAATAAGATTAAGATAATTCGTCAAAGCGTACTCAGAAAAAACCATCGGGAAAAACAACGAGCACGCTGGGGACCATGAGCAGAGAACACAGAGAAGCGACACTTAAACGTCAAATTTTCAAACGCTTGAAAAAAATGCTTTGTTTATCATCGGTTTTGAAGAAAATCAGCCACACTACTACAGTTTTGCTCAAAACGAGAGACGTTTCTCTGTATTCTCTGCCATGAGCGAAATGCAGTACTCTCTGTAATGCTGTGAACACACAAACAACTGCACGACTTCTGCAGTCATTACAATAACAACTACTCTGGTTTGATTTTGGCTGCGTTGGTGCACGTTTTACATGCTCAAATGTGGTTTGAGTAGCATAATTGACTAATTACGGATATCTATAGACGTAAATATATTGATAAATGCATACCGTCTAAATGACAATAATATTCATATCGGTACTAATATATGTAATTATTATATAAATAAATATAAAATCGTTATGATGTAAATACTAAGGTTGTATTCCCTTGTTATGAAAATAGTCTCAAATGTGAGTTTTTTTTTATTAAATAAGGTTTCAAAGTTTCGCGGGTTTCAATATTGCCCGGGGCATGGTCTGAACTATAATTCTTTCTAAATTTTTTTCTCTTCGGGTTGAAAGCTTTAACAGATATAATTAATGATGGTATAATGAATAATATTAATAATAATAACATGTTTCAAAATTGGCCTGGAATCACGATAATAGGAAAAATGTTTTTATTTTGTTTTTGAAGGAGAAATTCATTTCATTTTTCATAGTGTTGATTCTATTTATTTATTTAAAAAATTTAAATAAATAAATTTGATGATAGACTTATTAACTAGACAACTAACAACTAAGGGTTTCGACTTATCTTATAACTATATATAATACAAGTCTATATATTAGATATATATTTCAAATGATATTATAATAGACCGGGGAAAAAGTCCGTGGCGCTATTTTAAAGTAAAAGTCAACTGGTTTTCTTATAATGTGGAAATGAATTTATTTCAACCAAATATGCTCCATTATTATAGGCCATTTTTCGAGTAGAGCCATGATGCCATCGGTGAACAACTTCTGTGGTTGTGGTCTCGTTAGAAAACTGAATCAAGTGGTTTTCACAGGCTTCTTAAGTCCATTGAAAGAGTTCTGCAGCTTAATTCCATTGAAAGAATTCTGTAACTTATTTCCATTGAAAGAGTTCTGCAGAGATCGGATCAAGTCATAGTCAGAGGATGCTGTATCTGAGCTGTACGGTGGATGCATCAAAACTTCCCAACCAATCTCTCGCAATATTTAACGGGTCATCAAAGAAATGTGTGGTCGGGCGTGTCATGATGGAAGACACTTTACTATTATTCAATTTGGTTCGCTTCCTTTCAATTGCCTGGCGAAATCTCTCTAGTTGTCCATAGTAGAGTTGAGAACCAAACGTCTGAACAACTGGAAGTAGCTCATGGTGGACGATTCCCCTGTAGTCCCACCACACTCAGACACAGCATCACAATGACCTGTGAGTACTCCTACTACCGTTATGCAATCCTTTCTCGTAAGTGCCAGTATCGATTTGGTCTGAGTGCCGTACGGTTTGCGCATGAGCTTTGCGATCCTACATGTGGCAATACTCCACCGTTCTTTCACCTTTCTCATCATGTCATCTTCAATACGGCTATTGATCATTCTTAGAGGCATCAGTATGTTACTTACTTGCTCGTTTGGTAGTAAGATTCCGCTTTTTGCCACGGCGTCCGCACTCTCATTTCCTTCTATGTTCTTATGCCCTGGCACCCAGTAGATCTGTCGCTTCCAATTGGTGGCCAGTCTATCCATTGCTGCCTTGCACTGCAGAACATTTCTGGAAGATGCACAACATGAAGTTATAGCTTTGATCGCAGCCTGGCTATCTTTTAGAAGTTTATTCTGGAGTTCGTAGTTTCTGCTACTCAGGCGAGCTCTGCGGCTTTCCATGCTGCAAAAATTTCCGCTTGAAAAATGCTGCAGTAGTTTGGTAGTCTGAACGGCTGTTTGATGACTAGATCGGGGCAGTAGACACCTGCTCCAACCCCATGCTCCATCTTCGAGCCGTCCGTGAATAGGTTGAAGGTTTTGCATTTAGCATTCATGCCCTATGCCATCCCTCCTTTTTTGTTTTTATTTGTTTCCGCAAGCTAAGAATAGGAGTCACATCATCAGTGTTGACTGTGAGACTTCGACCTACAGAGCTATGACCGAAGGACCGGAGAGAGAATTGTTTAGTGGCCATCAACCTTCTCGCAGATTTTGCCGCATCGGTCGATTGGGGGTAAATTGAGAATGGTGTTAAGAGCAGCCGTTGGTGTTGTCCTTAAGGCCCCCGTCACACACAGTGCCGCAAGTCTTTGGACTCTTTCCATAGGTATGCAATAAGTTTTCTGCCTAACAGCATTCCATCACACCAAAATACCGTAGAGCACCAATGCAACAGAGGTACCTTCACCATACACAGCACAAATTTTTCAAAAGCCTGTGCAGCGTTCTTCCCTTTGTCGTAATACGAGGGGTACTATTTATATTTCGGGAATAGCAAATAATAAACATTTTTAAATGAAAATGGCTTTATATTTTTTCAAAATATTCCCCTTGATGATCAATACACTTTTGCATTCGTTCAAACCATTTGTCATAGCAGTTTTTCCATTCCTCTTGAGACACCTCCTAAACATGGCTTTTGAACGCTTCAACTGCTTCTTCGTCGCTCGTAAATCGTTGACCACGCAGTTTAGCTCTGATATTCGGGAACAAGAAGAAGCCATCATCAATTCGATGTTTTGACTGCTCCAAAATTCACCTGTTTGACGAGATGAGTGAGAGCTCGCATTGTCATGATGGAGAATGATTCGTCTTTGGCGGTTGGTTTTACGAATTTCTCCGAAGACTTTCGGCAAACAAATGGTCGTGTACCACTCAGAATTTACCGTCCTACGTTGCTCAAGCGGAACAGTGGCCACATGACCCATTCGGCCGAAGAAACAGGCGACCATTTGCTTCGCTGTGCTTCTTCCACGAACAACTTTTGTTGGATTTAGCTCGTCTTGGAATACCCACACGGTCGATTGTTGTTTTGTTTCCGGCTCATACGCATATATCCATGATTCGTCACCAGTCACAATTTTATACACTTCATTTGAAGCACCACGGTCGAACTTTTTAATCATTTCCTTACACCAATTGAGACGAGCCTTTTTTTGAGCGATTGTCAAATTATGTGGGATCCAACGCGAACAAATTTTTTTTACAGCCAACTGTTCATTCATTATTGAATGTATGGCAGTGGAAGTAATACTCAAGGTGTCCTCTATCTCACGATGTGTCACATGACGATCTTGCATTATCAGTTCACGCACTGCATCGATGGTTTGTGGCACAACAACCGATTTTGGACGACCTTCACGGAGTTCGTCGGCGACCGAACTACGACCACGATTGAATTCACTATACCAGCGATATAACGTAGTTTTTGATGGTGCTTTATCGCCATACCAAGAACTGAGTTCATCGACACATTCTTGTTGAGATAATCCACGTCGAAAGTTGTGAAAAATAATCCAACGAAAACCTTCTCTTGAAATTTCCATTTTTTGGCCAAATTGATTTTCTTAACTCACTGTAAACAAAAGAAATAGCACTTATACATCAACACGTTGTGAGTACGTTTATGCTAAAAAGTGTCAAACTTTATTATGGTGTTGCCAGATTTTAGCTATTGACATTAGTGTTGCCAGTTCCCGAAATATAATAGTACCCCCCCCCCGTATTATACATAGCAAGGTGAAAACTTTTTATGTTTTCTCTATTAGAAATGCGACAATTTTCAATTGCTTGTATGCCACTTGTATAGAAACCTACGGTTTGACTGCTGCAGTTGCAGTTGCCTGTGCGTTCCGAGCATAAACATAGTGTGGTCGACAGAGTGTGTCTGTGTGCTTACCTATTCGCCGACTGTCCAACCGACCGCTGGCACACAAATGCTTCGAAGGACAAAGCAATAGGAATGGAAAATCTGTAAACGCTTATTTGTCGGCACGATCATAAATTAGATTTACACGCGGGGCTACAAGATTGATGGGTTTAGTGTTTAGTGTTTGGTAGTTGGTGGTGGTGGGTTCGGTTGCTTGGCTTGTGCCGCTAAAGCTCCGGGGTTAGTGGAGCCAGCATTTGGGGGAGAGGACAGGCAGACAGTCAGTCAGTCGGCGAGTCAGCCGCTAGAACACGGTATCGGTCAGTGCAGGAAGAATGGACCTGCAGCCATCGGCCGGCCATTAAGTCAATTGTTGTTATATTGCTGTTGTAGTTGCTCGGGTTGTTGCTGTTGTTACTGCTGTGGTTGTTGCTATTGCCCGTGGCACTTTGCAGTGGACATTTGTTATCTCAACACTTTTTAATTGTTTTTGCTGAACAAAACAACAGAAAAAAAAACGTTAAGCTTCAAGGCAAAAATAAAGTCAGTGAGCGATGAGCGTTGGCCTCACTGCGAGTATGTGGTCAAATGATGGACGTACATTCGTATGCACTTTGTTCAGTGATGACGATTCTGAGGTTGTCTTGTTCGAAATGGTCATTAAGTCTAATTTGTATTTACAATTACGCCGTGTATACATGGTGGGGCATGACACATTCAGCTCAGTTGTCGACTGCCACAACAGCGGCAGCAGCAGCACAAACAACAGCAGTGTAGGCATCCTCCTCAGACGTCAGATTGGCGCCCAACATGGTATTTTGGCATTTGGTTTATGGCTTTATTATACTTCGTGCTGGAGCGCTTTTCACGCAAATACCGTCTCGCTCGCAATTGCGCTTCATTCATTCATCTGGCCTTTGTGGCAGCTTCGCCGCTGTCTTCTTCTCCTCTGTCTTCTTCTGATATGTCTTCCACTCCTCTGTCTTCTTTTTTCGTTTTTATTAAGTACACATTTATCGTATATTCCTACACATATGTACGAGCGCGCTTATGTATCTTTTTTGTTGTTGTCGTATTAACAATTAAACTTTTTTCGCTTCTGGTAAGTGCTTACTTGGCCGCTTCCATAGGTGTGCATACGTGTCGGCATACATATGAGGAAGTTGGTTGGTTTTTGTAACTCCAACTGTCTCTTGTGTTGAAATTATTTTCATAGTTGCCAATAAATTAAGCCAAGTGCGGCAACAACGTAGCGGCACAACCCAAAAACCCGTTTCGGTGGTGGGTAATTAATGGGAAACTTTTAGGAAACTAATTGTTGCAATTAAAGAAAGACACACACAATTCTCAGCTGGATGGACAGTGAGTGAAGTCATTAAGACTGCTAATTATGTACTCATGTATAGTCACCTATAAACAGAGAAAAAAGTAATGGGGTACCGGCGGCAATTGCCCTGCAACCTTCGCTGAGCGACTCTGCTGGTGGGATTAGCGCCGCAGTCAAAGAGTCAACTTCCGTAAAATCGTCGAATGCCCGGCAAAAGTGGCGTTACTTCACCTATAATTGAACTGAGACCCGCAAAGCGTCTTATACGCATGCTAAGCTGGACACACCTTTTATAGCTGGCACATGAGGGCATCACAAGAATTTGAAAGATTTTTCAATTGAAAATTACTATCAAACAAATCAAACCTGGCATTCGTCTAAATAAGAATCGATTGAGTTGATCTTCAATTCAATGTCAACTAATCTTAAATCTTGTGGCGGACGGAAACTAGAAATGAGAGTGACGGCGAGGAGAAATGAGAGTACTGTTCTAGTCAAAGAGTGATAGAATTGTTACTTTATGTGACCCAAATGACATCATGAGGTATTCTGTAGGTCACTTGCGCTGTGAGCTGTCGGAATTTTTTCTACTTAGCACAGGATGGTATCATAATGGGTATACTCGTATGTGTGGCTTAAGTGTGTCTTTGGCTTAGTGGTCGTGCCCTTGATAGCCACTTAATCCTAACCCAGCACATGATGTGTTTCGGCTTGCAAGACTACTGTCACAGCTGTCAAAAAAAGGATGGGGAAGAGATGGTTGTCCCGCTACCTTTCCCTCTCCGGGCGCAAGTGGAAAACCATAGATTGCTCCCTCTTAACTGACCTCGACGATATCAAATCAATCAACTTAGACTTACTGATATTCGTCCTACTCTCAAAATGGCTGGAGTAAGGCTCCACACAGGACAAAACGAAGTACTTGGTGTCAACACACAAAGAGTCTCAGCGTCTTGGACACCACGTCACTGTTGGCGACTACAACTTTGAAGTTGTGAAGGATTTCGTTTATCTGGGAACCAGCATCAACACCACGAACGATGTCAGCAAGGAGATCAAGCGAAGAATCACTTTTGCCAACAGGTGTTACTTTGGGCTCAGTAGGCAATTGAGAAGCAGAGCCCTCTCTCGACGAACAAAAATTACGCTCTACAAAGCCCTCATCCTTCCCGTCCTGCTTTATGGTGCCGAAACCTGGACGATGACAAACAACGATGAGCGAGCTTTGGGGGCGTTCGAGAGAAAAATTCTTCGAAGGATCTATGGTCCTATATGCGTCTACGGAGAGTATCGAATCAGATAGAACAACGAGCTGTATGAGCTGTACGCCGACATTGATATAGTTCAGCGCATTAAAACACAGCGGCTGCGCTGGCTGGGACATGTTGTGCGAATGGATGAAAGTGCTCCGGCGAAAAAAGTATTTGAATCGATGCCGCCGGGTGGCGGACGCA
This sequence comes from Clusia tigrina, assembly GCA_920105625.2. Classification (NCBI taxonomy): domain Eukaryota; kingdom Metazoa; phylum Arthropoda; class Insecta; order Diptera; family Clusiidae; genus Clusia; species Clusia tigrina. The sequence continues at coordinate 209,395,533 of OV050031.1, forward strand.
GGAGGGGGAGACCACCACTACGTTGGAAGGACCAAGTTCAAGACGACCTGGCTGCACTTGGTGTTTCCAATTGGCGCCAGCGTGCGCGAAGCAGAGACGACTGGCGAAGGCTGATAACGCGGCAATGATCAGAAATGGTTGTACGCCAATTATGATGATGATGATGAAGGCTCCACACAGATACTCAGGAAGTACACTTTTTATCCCCCAACTTGTGGTATCACAATTCGCTGTCTTCTGAGTGAGTGTCCGTGCTATTGACAGCCACTTGAACCTGACTACCTAGTACAATATGAAGATGCCTGTTTTCTTGTGCCATTTGGTTGAACGGTCAAGTAAAATATGCGAGGATAATTACGATCAACACGTGTCGCTGGTCTATAAAATAGCAGGCAGGTATAGTCCTGCTTCTAATATAGTATGTCCTGCTTCTACTATGGTATGTTCTGCTTGTAATATAGTATGTCAGGCTTCTAATATAGTATGTCCTGCTTTTAATATAGTATGTCCTGCTTCTAATATAGTATGTCCTGCTTCTTCTCAGTCTCAGTTTTAGAGACACAGGATCTTTGCATTTGTTTTGGTTATATTTTGCCAACATTTTGCATATCTTTCTTTGATAAAATTGGCACCTTAGCGACACGAAGTTCACACAATTCAGTGATTCGAAATATTAACAAGAAGTAATTTTCGTAACCTTGTTGTTGCAAACAAAAATAATCGATTGAAGGATGGCGTAGTCTGTCCAATTCTTTTATTTTAAAAGCATTTAGGTCTCAATGCTTTGTGGGGATTCCAGAACCAAAATGTGTTATTATGAAGTAAGTTCTCGGACAAGAAAAAGTGCTGGGCACGCAGTTTTTAGAGATTTGGTATTGTTGATGATTGATATTATGGTGATATAATAGTTTGTTCATTCATAAAGATAGTTTCACTAATAAAGATGATTGTTTTTAACTCATTAGTGAAAGATTAGGTAATAAATCATTAGTAATGTTTCAATCTTTCCAACATACCATGAGTTATAAATGATGCTCTGTCTTTTACACCAATTCACGTACTTCTGGGATTAGTTAAGCAACCTCGAAAGCAGCGAAAATACATAAAAAGGGAGCAGCGAAAATATGACAATGGAGGCCAGTTAAGACTTGGAAGCAGAAGCGATAAGCAGTAAAGTGAAACTTGTGGTTGTTTATTGAATTATGTCAACTATTACTTCAGTGAATTGCTGTTAAATTAAACTGCTTTAATCAAAGTTAAACCTCCAAACAAGAGTTTTTGAATTACTTGGCTCAATCCAGTGATCAAACTAATTTTCGCAACAGTATATAACACTGCCGACGAGCAGGCTCAATCTATCCGAATCTCCTTCATTTTCCTCGCATAGAAGTGTTAAGGTATTTTTATTACTCTAAACAACATTGTTTTGTTAATAGTCGTAGTTTAATGACCATCAGAAGTTTCCCAAACATAGTTTCTAATAACTAATAAAGCTGTAAGCAAATGTCCTACTACTCCATGACCGACTGTCCAATAAAAGTTTTAATACTCTCATAGCTATCAATTTTGTCCATTATACGTTTGGATGAGCATGAAAGTAAAACTATTACTTTGCTTCGTCAACAACTTCTGATTGTAGATTTTTACATACTTCTCGTATATTTATATAAATGTACATACATATATATACGTACATACATATATATATATATATATGTACATACTCGTATTTTCATTTTTATGACCACTCTCCCACATGGTAACCTATAAAAATACTATTTAAATATATTTGATTGCCTTTGCTTAATCAAAGATTTGCTTCCCTTCCCCTCTGCTCAGAATATGAGCACAATTTGGAGTTCTTGTGAACACATTTTTGTGACCATTACGAAGCTGGCGTGACGATGCCGGTGCCTAAGCTCACAGACATCGAGCAGTTTCGTGTTCATTTATAATATTCATTCCGTGTTCCGGGGGAATCAAAGGCATTTAACTGACACAATAGCACAGCACCGCACCGCATCACTGCCGGGCACGAACGTGCTTCAGCATTTTTTAATCCAATCCGCAGCTGTTTATCTATTTTTGACGAATTTTAATAAAGTTCGTTAACACCGAGTCGGAAGGGGCGGAAAGTGTGTCCAAACGACAACTTGGACTGATTTTTGCCTTTGTTATTGTTGTTTTTATTGTTAATATTCAACAGAAATTATGTTGCACGTGTTTTTTTGGAAATTGCATTTATTTCAATATGCGAGCTCAATATGGAAAATGTTTTTTTAGCAGGAAGGTCGGTCGGTCGATCGGTTGGTCGGTAGATCGGTCTGTCGACCGGTCGGTCTTTGGTCGGTTGGTAGGTAGATTGGTCTGTCGGCCGGTCGTTTGGTCGGTCTTTGGTCGGTTGGTCGGTTGGTTGGGTGGTAAGTTGGTAGATCGGTCTGTCGGCCGGTCGTTTGGTCGGCTGGTTGGTTGGTTGGTAAATAGGTAGATCGGTCTGTCGGCCAGTCGTTTGGTCGGTCGATTGGTCGGTCGGTTGGTTGGTAGGTTGATTGGCTAGCTGGTCGGTAGATCGGTCTGACGGCCGATCGGTTGTTCGGGTGGTCGATATATAGTCGATTGGTCGGTTAGTTGGTTGTTTGGTAAGTGGGTCGGTCTGTCGGCCAGTCGTTTGGTCGGTTGGTTGGTTGGTCGGTTGATTGGCTGGTCGGTTGATTGGCTGGTCGGTTGATTGGCTGGTCGGTTGGTCGGTAGAGCGGTCTGTCGGCCGGTCGGTTGAACGATTGGTTGGTAGGTAGATCGGTCAGTCGGTCGGTCGGTCGGTCGGTCGGTCGGTGAGTTGAGTCGGTGCACTGGTATAATTAGTGAACATTTTTTTATAAGTCTCTATTTTTTTCAATGCACTCGTATCACTGTATTTGGAAGCATAGGACTTCTGTTGCTGTTTATGCCCTGATTGTTGTTTTTTTTTGGAGACTTTAGAAAAATTTATTGAATATTTCCAGTAGTTTCTTCAATGTTATGATACCTTATTATCTTCTTGGTTGGTTCTAGAGAAATTAACGTTGATTTTCTGCATTCGGCATTCTTTGTTTTACTTGTTTCTGCATGTATTTTACTTTGTTCTAATCTAATTAATCATAAGCCAATCTATTCATTATATACAAATCTCCTATCAGTGATTTATTTTTAAATACAAATGCAATTCCAATCAATTCCAAGCGAATCTGTCTTGATTTGCTTAATTTCCCATCAATATTGGTGTGTTCAATTCAAGTACAGTTCCAACCATTTCCAAGCATATCAGCGAGTCTTGATTTGCTTGACTTCCAATGAAAATTGGCTTGCGGATCGAGTTGATTTCGGAATATTTTCACTAACAAACGAAGTGGTCTTAATGCCTCCTATTACTGATTTTTCCTCGAGACTGGTTGAATATTGCTTAGATACTCTCCAACCCCCGGTGCAAAAGGTACTGGATTATTCCATTATAGAGCCAAGGGACTACAAAGACGTAGCAGCGAAGAGGGTGTAGTGCAGTTTAAGTTACTGCTACAACTCGTGAGCTAATTTTGATGGATGCTCTATAGACCTATTAAGGTTGAGGTCCTAAGAATAGTGTCCATGTACACACATTAAATGTTTGCATTGTTCTATCAATGACTGTTCTCTATATACTTCTTGGTATGTACCAGGACCTATTTTGTCAAAAATTACAATACTCTAAATAATTCTACACTTCAATTACATTTGTTGTATTTTCAATTACATTTGTTATATCTTATTTTCTTTCTCTTATACAGTTACAATGGATATTTACCCCAAGGAGACCGTGGACGCAGGCGTTCAAAATTTGTACTGTACAAACGCACAGAGCCGAATGGTGTTAAACGTTCCAAACACTACATTGTCCAATCACCACAAACATCGAAAGCCATTCTGGATGCCAATCAGCACTCGATATCCTACACGTTGTCACGCAATCAGGCCGTGATTGTCGAATACAAGGAGGACTCGGAAACGGATATGTTTCAGGTGAGCCTCATTATTAACCTATTTATGTATTGCCGAGTATATTGTGGCATGCGGCATGCTCCAGTTGCCAAAAGCAGTTGCCGCATATTTGCTCGATTGTTTTCTTTGTGTTTTTGGGTGCTGCTGGCCCGCCTTTCAAAAATTTAGCTCTGCGTTTTTTTTCTGACAAATTAAACAAACTTGGCAGCTAATGAAATGGCGTTAATAATTACGTTCCACGTGTGTGTCTGCCACGCCGCGGTTAATGGCGTCAGCCTCGCAATTGTCAATATTGGAAGTTTTCACTATTGGCGTCAATTCGTGTTCGTACGATACGGTTACACTAATTCAAGTTGTTGTTGTTGTTGTTGGTTTATTTTTGTTTCGCTTCCAGCTTGTTCCTTGTTTTTGTTATGTTCCTTTAAGTATGGGGCTCAAAGCGGTCTGCTCTGTGGCAGTTGAGTGGAGGCAAATTACAGGGAACGCTCGACTGAGTGAAGAAATTCAGACAAAGGGAGTTTACCAGGTAGAGGTGTAGAGCGAGATAAACAAAATAAACTGAGTGAATAAATGGTAGCATCCTAGTAAGTCCATAATAGAGCCACCAGAGACTATTGTATGCAAGTGGCAGCTCTGATTCCACCCTCTCTGTTAGTTAACAGCAGTACTCACTGTTAAAACTATGATTTTGATCGCTGTTCACACGTTGATTTAGTGGCAGTGGAGTTTCCAGTAACCAGTCATTTTAACAATGACGGAGCTCATCATTTATATCGGACTCGATGATTTAAATAGCGAGTAAAAAAGAACCGTTATTGTGTGATCAAAAAATAAAGTATTTATTTATTCATCAACAACTATCTTGGCACCTTTAAAGTAATTCCCCTCAGATATAATACACTTATGCCAGCATTTTTTTTCAATCCTCGAAACACTTCTGAAACGCTTTTTTTGGTATCGCCAACAGCTCCTGTTTCGATTTTTCTTTTATCTCCTCAATCGTAGCAAAACGCTTTCCTTTCATCGGTGTCTTCAGTTTTGGAAAGAGGAAAAAGTCAGCGGGGGCCAAGTCCGGCGAATACGGTGTTTGAAGCATGATAACGGTTTTGTTTTTGGCCAAAAACAGCTCCTGAGCGATGTCCATGCGACGTTGTTTTTGCTCAAAATTTGGCAATTTTGGAACAATCTTCGCTGCCGCACGTTTCATGCCTAAAACATCCGTAAAAATTGCTTGGCATGAGCCGAACGATATGCCAACATCATCAGCAACCTCTCTGATAGTGATACGACGATTATCCAAAATCATTTTCTTCACTACGTCAATGTTTTCATCGGTGGTTGACGTGCTCGGGCGACCAGGACGAGCATCGTCATTGACATCTTCTCGGCCTTCCTTAAACCGGTTATACCACAATAGAACTTGTGTTCTGCTCATAGTAGACTCGCCCATGGCCACAGTCAACATTTCAAATGTCCTTGCGTATTTAATTTCATTTTTTACACAAAACTGAATACAGTTTCTTTGATCCATTTTTTCGAATAGTACAAAATCGAAGAGCACACCAAAACACGACTAACCTTTTTATCTGTCAAAAACAAACTGACAATTCAAAATGGTTGGTATTGCCAACATATATAACAGACATGTGTACCAACATAACAGAAAAAAAATGCGAATATCGAACATACGTAACTCACGAAAAGATGAAAATAACGGTTATTTTTTTATCACACCTCGTACAACTACACCTTTTAAGGTACGAGTAGATAAATTGTCAGTGATCACGGGCAGCTTACTATGGTCGGTATCTGACAGTTAGTTTTATTTGGAATTCTTTGCCAGAGTTCGACAACTTTTAGAAAACTTATAAAATTTAAAAGCGGTGGCTTTACAGAGATCAACTTGCTTTTACGGTGATAAATTTGCTTTCATAATGATAAATTTGCTTTTACAGTGGTCAATTTGCTTTTACGGTGATCAGTTTGCTTTTACAGCAACCAATTTATTTTTGCAGTGATCAATACATTAACAGAGCTCAATGAGACTTGTAGTTTGAACAGTTCGCTATGGTGCTGTTACTAACAGAAATGTTGTTAAGTCACCAGTAACCAAATTCACCAGTAAACAAAGTCACCAGTAAACTAATTCACCAGTAAACAAATTCACCAGTGAACAAATTCATCAATAACTAAAGTCACCAGTAAACAAACTCACCAGTAAACAAAGTCACCAGTAAATAAATTCACCGAGTAACCAATTTCAATAGTTAGAAACAAAGGTCGCTGATAGCTTTACTTGGGCATATGAAGTGATTGCTCCAAAGTCAATGGTATTGATACGAGTTTCTCCCTTATCATTAGAATTCCTTAAGTTAACATGTTTCTCTTCACTGTTACGGTCATTCACAATTTCGATTGTTGTTTTAATTGAGTGCCCACTGTATTCCTTTGTGTGCATTTGCGATTCTATATGTTCGTAAGCCTGTTGGTATTTATGACTAACCTTTGGGCTTGTCTGTCTCTGCGAGACTGGGTTAGGCTATTTGTTTTTTATTGAGGCAATCCAACAGAATACCAGCTTAAGGTACTCATTCCGTAGTAACGTTCGACTTTTATTTGCACACTGATAAGCGAGAGTTCGCAGCTCATTATTCAAGCGACTTTGACTTTTCCATTAGTGGAACTATTTCAACATTTAACTTAAGCGCGTCAATATGGTTATCGGCTAACAAACTCCCACCCGTAAAGCCGTAGCCCTTTAATTGTTTATAGTGGTGCTGATAATGATTATCGGTGGAACTCAGCAAATGTTTATAGAACAATTGCTTTGAGCATGGCGTATACTAATCCTAATTTGAAGCCCAAGATTTTATACATATGAATATGTTTGTTATCTTTCAGGTTGGTCGCTCTTCAGAATCGCCCATTGATTTTGTTGTTATGGACACTCTGCCCGGAGATAAGAAGGACGCCAAAGTTATGCAGAGTACAATATCGCGTTTTGCATGCCGCATTTTGGTCAACCGGTGTGAAGCATCGAAGGCTCGAATTTTCGCTGCGGGATTCGATTCGAGCAGAAATATATTCTTGGGTGTAAGTTGTACCGAAAAAATTATTTAAGACATCTTCAGTTCGGCACGAAACACCAAATTGGCGTACAGTTATTTTGGATTTAGTATTTAAAAGAAAAATTCGCAAGGTTAGAGATGGTAGCCACCCTTGGTCGATGTACTTAGGCTCTTAGAAGTCCATTATGATACGAATAAGAGGGGTCATTACGGCGAAAAAGTCAGGCTTGATCAAACCGCATCTTATCAAATTGGTTATATATCCTCATTTAAAATATCGAAACCCCTTGGTCCTGATGCTATACTGAGAAGGATTAAAGGTTTGAGATTCATATTTTCGGTCTCAGATTGTGTGATTAAATATATTTAAAATTCCTGGAGGTTGACATGGAACAAGAAGGGAACCTATTTGCCCAATCACGCAGTTGAAGGCTTTGTGCTTATAATGAGTACGAGTAATTAACGATCCAATCCGATGCGGTACTACTCAGTATCAATCGATAAAAGTTACTGTAGCGAAATAGCCATTTCTCTAAAACATTACATTAAAATAATGATTGGAAAATTCCAATTCCATCTATAACTTTTTATTGGATCGCTCTTAGTATCGTGCTCTCTCCAATGCTATAAGGTGTTAATGATAAGATAGTTGTGACATTCTCTCCTCTCAATAGTACGAGACATAAAGAATGAGTCTTCAAAGGCATAAAGAATGAATCTTCAATAATGCTTACTTTTTGGGTCTAATGGACAACATTATTTAATACAATGAACCATTCTAGGAACTAAACTTCAGCTAGAGATGAAGGATAAAAGTGATTTAGAAATACTTTTTGAACTACTCCTTTAAGTGTGTGAATTGTTGTTAAATTAAACTCCTTTAATTAAAGTTCAACTATCAAAGAAGTTTTTCTCCAAGGTTTGGAGTCTTTAAATTTTGTCTCCAACTCCGACTCCCATCTTTCGAATTTTCCTAACACAACTCCAATTCCATTTCCGACTCTAAGTTCAATTTAAATTATAATAAAACCTTGAAATACATCTGAGCATGCCTAGTATGTATATAGTATAAAGCATTATATTGAGTCGGTAGGTAGGTAAGTTGTGCAGCCGCATCACCAATAAGCTAGTGATGCCAGTTAGACCACCAGCTGGGTCCGTTGTGAGCCGCGGATGCGAGTCATGGCTATGCTTCCCCCTCCAGATTGAACCAACCTAAGCCTTTAATAAAGCGAAGAAGGTTGTTAACCCCTGTCTGGTATAGATTATCCATACTTGTTATGCAGTGGAATCCTATTAAACGTTCCCTATTTTTAGCAAAAGTTGGATATGTATAGAAGAGGAGCTGTACGTTTCCAGTTAGTTCCTCCTCTTTCCTGCAGCTGCGACAGAAATCGTGCGTATAAACACTCTTTCTTCTTGTATGATTTCCTATAAGACAATTTCCCGTGAGGGATCCTATTTTAATCCTAATTTGTAGTCTGTTAAGTCTAATTATATTTCTAGATAGACGTAGATTTAGTCTCGGCCATGTTTACCTGGCGATTTCGCAGGTAGTGGCACAAATCCATCTTTTATTGGTAGAATTAATTACTGTCTCCCCTATGAGAAGCTTACAAGTCGCGACAGATGTACCCATATGCCTACTGACATTTGGCATACAAGTGTCGTCTCTCGCAAGGTGATCAACCTTGCAGTTCCCTGGTATCGAAGCATAAATGACCTGGTACCAAGCATAAATGGATATAGAATTGTTAAACCATCTCAATAAGAGATCGGCGACAGTCTAAGACACTCCTTGATGTTATTTGTAATGCGTCCAAAGCCCTTAGGGCAGCCTGGCTGTCTGATAAAATGCATATATCCTTACGGGGTACCTCGTTTATCCTCATCATTTCAAGGCTTCGTGAATAGGGGTTATTTCCGCTTGAAAAATACTGCAATCATCCATTAGTTTGATGGATTCACTGATTGAGGAAGTTTCGCAATAAAACCCTGATCCTACACCGGTATTCATTTTTGATCCGTCTGTGTATATATTGATGGGAGTATCTGGTGATGGATTCCCCTCGAGCCATTCCTGTCTGGACGGAATCCTTACTCAAAATTTTCTTTCGAAATAAAGAGAAGAAGGAAGGTAATCAATATCACTGGGTATGTCCGTATTATAATTGAGTCGGAGTCGTTAAAAATATTCGCTGGTTCCGATTCCACCCAAAAACCAGCTACTTCTCGACTCCAACTTCGAGTCCATAGCCCTGGTTTTCTCAGTGATGCGAATGAAATGCGTCAATAAATTTTCGTCAAACTATTTTTGGATAGAATTAGGATAGGAAAGAATTGCAGTGCCCATATCATTGGAAGGAAATTTTTGTTTTATGGCGTCAATTTCGCGATTTGGACAGGCTCTGATTTCAACAGCGATGCGAAATGTGCAACACTATCTATCAAACAATATTTGTTATCCGCAATAAGTTCTGTAACCATGTCATAAACCAACAGAATGCTCTCCAGTTAAAATGGAAACATCAAATTCTGCATACGTAATGATTCTGCAAGTTTCCACAATTCAATTGTAATGAGCCTTCATGGATTTTATCGTCCTAGAATATATACTTGGATACTCTAGAATCGATACTTGAGTGTTATAAAATTCTGTCAGTTTTTATACTTAAGTTGTAGTGATCACTCGTGGATCTTAAAGTTAAGTCCTAGGATTGGTGCGAATAGCTTCATTTGTAACCCCATTAATTCTTTAATTGATTCCAGTGAGTAGCCACTTAAACAGGATTGTCTTGTTTACCAACTCCGCAAGTTTACCCTTGGCTTGACTTGGCTTGCCAAAGGACAGGTCTTGCCCTCAATTGTAGGACTAAATGAGTTTTTCAAGTAACGTCGTCAAAGGCAAACAATGGCTAAAATTAAGTTCTCTGCAAATTGCGGTAACGTAGAGTGAGGTTGGTGCCACTACACCAGAAATTTAGGTCATTGCAAAATTTGTGTTCGTCTGTCCGCCATGGGGCTGCATTATGCAAGAGCAGCCCAGTTGTGTACGTGTACCTTTGAAATCAATAAACCGCTTAAAGTCGTGCTAATAAAATTTTACGCTATATTTCATTTGACTATTTGGGTATTGTTTCCGTGGCGCTGCACCAACGACGAACCCCACCAACAATGGAAACGAACACAACAAAACACAACACAATACAACACGAACAGGAAAAGGCAACCAAATGGCAAGACAATGTGGAAATTGATGGGCTCACAACCAACGGTGTCCTCATAATGCATCCAAAAGGTCAGTTCTGCGGTGGCACTGCTAAGTGCGGTCTCTGGCGCGAGTGCTCCGTCGGCGGCGATGTGTTCAGTCTGCGTGAGTCGCGATCCGCACAGCAGAAGGGTCAACCGGTGAGTGGCGGTTAGAGCCGAGTAATGAAATTTTCGCTTCTATTTAAATAATTTAATTACTCTTGAATATGACGTTATTTTCACCTTTGTCCTTTTGCCATTCCAGATTTACGATGAATCGAATGTCCTGCAAGATGGCACACTCATAGATTTGTGCGGAGCCACACTATTGTGGCGTTCAGCGGAGGGTTTACAGCATTCCCCGGTATAAAGTTTTTGCCCTTTTGTTGCAATTTAATCCCACTTATTTGCGATTTGTATTGTTACACATTCAGACCAAGCGGGATTTGGAGAAGCTTATCGATGAAATTAATGCCGGGCGTCCACAATGTCCTGTTGGACTGAATACCTTAGTTATACCTAGAAAAGTGAACATCGGAGATCAAATAAATCAGCCTTATGTGTACTTAAATTGCGGTCATGTTCAGGGTATTTTTCCATCATGAAGCTGCGAAATTATTGTTCGATTTTTTAATGCATTATTTTTATGTCGAAAGGTCATCACGATTGGGGCCAGGACAAGAGCACAGGCGCTCGCCGTTGTCCCATGTGCCTGGAGCTCGGACCCGTCGTCACGCTCTGCATGGGCTTGGAGCCGGCTTTCTATGTGGATGTGGGCGCTCCTACGTTTGCATTTAATCCATGTGGTCACATGGCGACTGAAAAAACTGTCAAGTATGTAGCACGGGAATTGGTGACGGTGTAGAATTATTTGTTAAAAATATTCAAAATTTCATTATGTGATCGCGATCATGATCCTTATGTAGAACGAATCCTTCTGTAGAACAAATCCTTATGTAGAACAAATCCTTATACAAAACAAATCCTTATGTAGAACAAATCCTTCTGTAGAAGAAATCCTTCTGTAGAACAAATCCTTATGTAGAACAAATCCTTATGTAGAAGAAATTTTGTCCCTACTTTTGAAAGGATTATGGTTCTTATAATGCGTTTTCAGGTTTGAAGGGAATTAGCAATTATTTACCACCCTCTGAAGGATTATTTTGAACTTTGTATGGGAATACAACAAAAGTTGTCAAAGTTGATTATTTTATGGTTTTGGTGTCGGTTCATTTATTTTATTAATCGACTTCAACTCTGAGGCCAAGTCGGTTTTCTGATGGTTTGTGTACAGAATAAGACTTTTCGTATAAAAATATCAAGCTTGACAGAACATTTGTTGGCAGTGCTGCCAAATTTTTTATAACGAGAACTTAGGGCTGTATTATAACACAGAGAAGCGACACTTAAGCGGCAAATTTTCAATCGTCAAAAAAATGTCTTTGTTTATCATTATTTTATTATCATTTATATTATTATCATTTGCTATATGGATAGGTTTGTTTATCATTGGTTCTGAAGAAAATCAGCCACACTACTACAGTTTTGCCCATGTGTAAATTGGCGCAAAACAAGAGTCACTTCTCTGTATTCTCTGGTTATAAGAACAGCAACATAACACCAGTAGAAGTATATGTGAAGGAATGATAAAGATCGAGAACACTTTATTAAGAAACTAGCAATCTGATTAGTTCAGCTTTACCCTATTTGATATCAGCGCAATGGTCTCTGGTCTCGTTCTTTCTCAGTAGCTTACATATACTTCCATGTTTATGTTTTGCAGTCCTTGAGAGTTTCTCTCATAGGCGAATAACTAGGTTGGCAAGTTGAACACATCCTTGTCTCATTCACAAATGGTATTCACTTGATAGGCACATCTGGATTATTCATCTTTAGAATAGATCGAAACCAAAAAGGCAGTCCTCCTCCTCTTATGTCATTAAGAACAGTGCTGGCACTAATTAATTCTTCAGAAATTCAGATATTCCGATATCTGGAGTAACGCAATACTCTTTGGCAAAGTACAATCTGAGGAAAAGAAACGACAAAAGAAATTGTAAAATACAAACTCCAATTTTTAATATGAGATCATAATTTTTTAGGCCAATGGCGCAATTTTCAATTTCTGGGCTAAGTAAAGAAAATATTTATATTTCTTATCGTGAAGTTTAGTTACTTTTGCAGGAGTAGCATGGATGAGGAAGAGCAATAGGCCAATGTTCCAAAAGAGAAATACTTTCCTGGGCGACTACTTCCTAGACTCGGTGAGGTGCATTTCAAATAAAAAATAGGCTACATCAATAGATTTATCCAAAGCTGCAAATGGTTGGGCTCTTAGGAGGGAGATAGTGACTTGTGTCTCATGCGATGTCACAAAAGGCCAATCCACGGCAGCCTAAATGTGCTTTTTGGCTGCCGCTCAACCTACCTACCTACTTACCTACGTACCTACGTACCTACCTACTTCTTACCTTGGTGTACATAGTTCAAAATAAAAAACCTTCAGACGAACACATTCAGCCTTAGCTTTAAATTTAGGTTCCTATCCACTGGACAGTATGGGCTCCAGACAAACGTATCATACAAAATTAGGAACGCTGCTAACAACTTAATTTGAGATTATCCCAATTTTTACTTTTTACCCCCCTACAATTTTCTTCTTAAGACCAGTCTTGTTGGTAATGACCTTCATACGACATTTGTGGAGTTTTTAAACTTTCGTATTTTATTCAAGAATACGAACGAAATGCTGAATTTGGTAAAACATCATCGACACAGAAATACTGAACGGCTTTTAATATCTTTGGTAATAAGTACAAAAATTCCTAATCCCAGCAAAGGAAATATCAGATAAGCTACTTTCGGTAAGCAGGGTAGATTTACCAACCTTATCTTGTTACTTTACATGCCACTGCAATCTGAGGTATCACCCAAACAAGTTGGGTTTTCATCACACTGATATCTGTCGATTCTGTGAAATGGTTATTAAAGGCTCAGAGCAAGTTCTCTGCGAACGTCCTGCACCTGAAAAATAAAGGGTTCATCACTTGCATAGGTCGTGGTGTCATGCCACCATAACAACTTTGCAATAGCAAGCCCCTGACCGTGCTATAATTTAAAAAAAAAAAAACATAATCATCTAGGCTTAAACGTAAGGCCTAGCACAAAATGTCTCCCTTGGCCTCTAATACTAATAGTAATAATAGGCGTATTCGATTCGTATATTGTATAGAGCTCGTATCGAGTTGTGCGAATAAAATGGCAGATTACTCGATAACTTTTTCCATAAAAAGTCTGTTCTATCCTCGATAGGGTGGCAAATCGAATACGCCAAATATCTTCGTTGGTAAGCTCGTTAGTTATGTATGTCAGAACCTTGTCCCACAGTGGTGGGGCCAAAACTAATGACTTAAATTATTAAACAGAAACTGCACTCCATTCCAATACTCGTTGTTTATTTCCAGCAACATATGTAGCATATACATGATACTCGTTGTTGACTCTGTGATGTTTTCTCTAGATAGTTTTGTAGATTCACTCAAAATAATAATAATAATAATAATTTAGTTTTAATAGTTTGCCCCATGGCCGACACTGCGACCTAAAAGATCTTTTGTGTCATACAAAATTTGTCATTAATGCTCCATGTGATCACAACTGTCCGATCTGCTATGCCTATTGGTTTAGTACCGACATTTCTTCCGTAATGCCATAGCATCTCGTCCGTTTGGCGATTTCACAGCGTCACAATTACAATCATCAGTTCCTTTTCTACCTATACGTTCCTTGTCTAAAGAAAGGAAGTAGTTGAAAGTCATGTTCTTTCATTATCTTTTCCGTTTTATGGATGAATTTGAGAATGGCATTCTTTATTTCTTCCAAAGCCAGCTGGTCGCGGTGGAATATGTTCATTCTAGTTCTTGCCAGCGCAATGCAGTTGCATAGTATGTGTTCTGCGGTTTCCCTTCTTCTAGACAGAGCCGGCAGTCCGTATCAACAAGAATGTGGATTTTAATCAGGTGATATTTCAGGTAGTAATGACCTGATTGAAAACTTACTATTTTCTCTGTGCCTGCTTCGCACATATTGCTCAGTTCTTTATTGTAGGTGAATGGCCTTACCAGCCTTTTAGTTTAGCGAAGTCTCTCTATCCCTTCCCAGGGTAACATTCTGAGACTATGTTCCCAGCTATCTACACTGGATTTAACATCCGCCCAGTTGATACCACTGTATGGCTCCGGACCGATGAGGCTTGCTGCGGAACCGGCCCTAGCCAGTTCGTCAACAATTTCGTCCCCGAGTGACCCGGAACCCAGCAAATTGCAACCTTATTTGTAGCACCTAACGATTGTAGGTTGTTGGAGCATTCTTCCACCAGTTTCGATTCTAAAGAATATGAAGCTAATGCCTGTAATGCAGCTTGACTAACTGAATAGATACCTATGCGTGCGCTCTTGATACCCCTTTTCAGATTTGTCCTTATGGAGATTGAGATTGCTTGAATTTGAGCCTGGAAGACGCTAGGCCATTGGTTCTGAGATTTTGGTATTTGGTCCATAGACCCCTGCACTGTCTCCGGTGTTTGTTTTTGAACCGTATGTGAACCATTCTAGACTTCTATGGTCGACCCAAGGTCCGCCTATGTCCCATTCATCACGGTCTGAGATAATATTAACAAAATTGCGATCAAACTGTCGTTTTGGGATCATATAATCCGCTATTGAGCAGCTTATGTTTTGATCCGGTTTGTTTTTTAAAATATTGAAATGACCATAGTCATGTGTCATGTCTTATCTAGACGAGATTTTCATCTTCAATGCGCTCAAAATACATTCATGTCTTTTGGATTCACCCACGTTCATAAAAAATCAGTAGGTTACCTTCAATGCGTTTCGCCTCGCTGCGTGTATACAAATCCTTCTTTACTCTCACATGTATTTCCGGCTTATTTTATAACACGATTGGCATTTGCCCACCTCTGCAACTGTCAGCGTATCCTCGCTTAACAAAGCATTCCTATTTTTAGTCATTGTAAATTTACTAGTAAAAGCAACAATTTGCTTGGCAGTTTTTACGAGTGTTTCATCCCTTATTAGTGACGCATTTGTTTTTCGTTCGAATTTTATAAACGTTCGTTTTAACTTGGCTGTAATTCTCAACTGGTTCATAATTCAGGATAGTGAAATAGTGATTGAATTGTGGTGGAAAGTTATCGCTTCTCGGCCTTATGGCTAAGATCAAAGTGTAGTATCTGTTCTTATCAGCTTAACATCTGATAGATCCTCCATCGGAGGACAACAAATGTTAAACTGATTTTTGGAAATAGACGGAGTGCTAGGAGCTTGCTCCACCTCTGTCGCGGGTTGGCCCGGTATTGCAGTACCGCCGGGATTTCGGCCCAATAATTAATACATTTTTCAGTTTTTATATATTTTAGTATTTGTTAGTAATTTGGAAGCAAAGAATATTATATATTTATTCTCGTAAACGCTGTTTAAGATCTACATTGCTTTCATATAGCTCCAAAATATCTTTCCGATAAATGCGAGGTCAAATTAGTGCATGAAATTCACTGTTAGGTTTTCCCCCCAGAAATATTCCAAATTATGAACAGTGAACCACTAGTTGCATTAAAATGTCCGGAAGCATACTACTACATACTACTTGTGAAGGAAGTTTATAGAAGTAGAAAAAAGATTCTGAAAAGGTTGAGCATTTTCCGTCTGCAAAAGAAATTATCCGTTAAAGCAACCGGGTCATGAGAATTCCTGCTTAACACGTTAACATACTAATTTGGATTTAACATGTCCCGCAGCATTGCTAATGTTAACTGTCACCATCTCTGCAGGATACCCCACTAGTGTCTGTTAAGTTTACATTCTTCTTGTGTGAGAGTTTAAAGGAGTGAATAATTTCCTAACTCTTAAAATTCCTTAGATACTCATTTATTAATAACTATATTTTGTATCATAAAATTGTTAATTGATTATTTGGTTTTTGAATTTCTTTCAGATACTGGGCAAATGTTGATATACCGCATGGCACCAATGGTTTTCAGGCCGTTTGTCCTTTTTGCGCGACGCCCCTCGACGGTTCGTCCGGTTTTATCAAATTAATTTTCCAAGATAATTTAGACTAAATGAAATTATATAAACAAAAACAAAAATATTAGGCTTTATTTTTAATTAATTATTATAAACTAAATGGAAAAATTGTCGCAGCAGGCAAATTATTTACAAATTATTTTAAAATAAAATAATTATTTATATATACATATATACATAAGAAAAAGTATTACAAAAACAAAAGAATTAATTTATGATACGAGTACACGAAGTACGGGAAATGAACATATGTTAGGAAGCAAAGTGAAAGAGCGGAGCGGAGCGGAGAGTTATACAAGAAGAAGCAAAATGTGTAATGAATTGTATACAAATGTAAATGTAAAAAACTAATAATATACGGGAAGTAAATTAAATTATGATTATAAAGTAATTTATATTAATGCAAATATATTCTTACAATGTAGAGCTTACATTTTTAATTAGACAGACAAGTGCAGTTGACACACAATGAACAATGAAAATTAATGCTTTGTACAGTTAAACATAAACATAAACATAAACATGAAATATGACTCTTTCCTCAGTTTTTTGTCACCTTTCGCTATGCCAGTTAGTCAAGTTACTCACCTGCACCTTCCGGCTCCGACTCCTGTCGGTGTCTGTGGGTCAACCCCGCGTTTTACTGCATTTGGGAATACGCTCTTCTGCAAATTGTATAAATTAAAAGTGAATTACAAGTTCTTTTTATATAAAAGTTAACTAAATTCAAACAAAATCACCACTCAAAAAGGAATATCTCAAGCGCATATATTTTATTAAATGAAACAAAAGTTATTAAATTAATTAAAATTATACATTAATTAAAATATGATCATTGAAATGATAACGAAAGAAATGAATTGAAGTGCAATGTTGCAATTTTGTCTGCACCGCATTCAATTAAATTAATTGTAACAAACATAAAAATAAAACAAAGAAGGAAAGAAAGAAATGAAAAAAACGAAAGAAAACACATGTGCAAAGAAAATCGGAAAATGTATTCTAAACTCAATTTTTAAAATTAAATTAATATGTTAAACGAAGCGATCGCGGAGAAGTAAATTATAAAAACAAATCAATAAAATTTTAATATTTTAAAATTTGTGTTTTTTTTTTTTGTTTTTTAATTGTGTGTTTTGTTTATCGATTGCATGCCTTAATTTGAATCCTTTCATAGCTTTTTTTCTTACCTAACATGGGCTTTATTTCATTATTGAACTTCATTGATACAGTTCAGTTAAATACATATTATATAAAATTAGCTTCTAAACTGAAAAGAGAAAGAAAATATCATTTAAACGCTATTTTCTAAGCCATATTTTCTAAGAGTGTGTATTGAAAAATACATCCAGTCCTGTTTTTATGCGAATATTTTTTACAAAGTCTTTTTTATTATTTAAGAGTTTTTAAAATTATTAAATTTATTTGTATGCCTACGTTAAGTTTACTCAAGTGAATTTTGAAGTTAATAGGGGCACGCCTCCTTTTTGAAGTTCATTATAATTCTGCGTATAAAAATAGGATTGGGCATATTAATTACAATATTTTATGTTTATACAAATATTCTTATTTCAATATGTTTTGCTTTACAAATTATGAAATTAATTACATGATAATGTTAACAAATCCTTATATTGAATATCTTTAGAACTAGAAATTGTAATTAAATCCACTGAATTATAAATAAAGATGAAATGAACTGAATAATACAAAACTAAAACTCAATGTTTTGTTTATTATCTCATCAAAGAAATCATCCAATCACTCCTCGTTATAAATATACTCGAAGTTTATTTTTTCATTGCGCTCCTCATAATAAATACTCCAAGTTTATTTTTTCGCCGACCCAATCAGTGAAAATTGCCTCATTCGGAATATTGACTTATTCAGCATTTGCGTTTTAAGCTGCAAGGTGACAAAGCAGAAATGGTAACAGAAACAGAATCCAGTACATTTGCGACAGAAACTACAAAATTTAACGACAGAAAATGAGCGTTTGGCGACAGAACAGAAACAAATCATGGTGAGCGTCACTTTGCATCTTTACCATTAATTCGCGACAAGATACCAATAAAAGTTTGACATAATTATATTATAGATACGGTTCGAAATTTATTCTATTTATATAATTTAGCTTTTATAAAAGTGCTTTAATTTAACAATAAATCACTTAGAAATCGTTGACAAATTCAGTCCACTGCAAAAATTCCACAAATTTAACTTTTATCAATCAATACTCATCAATTAATCGAGTATATTCGCGTTCTTTAGCACAAGACTCAATTACAAAAATTACTTGTAAGACATTTTCTCTGTGTTCGAAAATTGTCCAATGTTCATGAGTAAAAATATTGAAATAATCTCATTGATGACTCATGAGTATGTCCTCATAGTACGCAAGAGTCTATTGAACACTTGCTATACAAGTTTACAGCGTTGTCCAGAAGGAGGCGCATCTTCCTGGATGACCACTTTCTGGTTTCTTTGGGAGATATTCCAAACAAGAAGATAAGCTCCATCAACTGCTTCATTAGTCTCCAAATAGCTGGACCTTTGAAAGGGATGTGACCTGTGCCTCATGCGGTATCACAAGGGGGCAATGATGGCCCTCTGCCGACCGCCGACCGCGTTACCTTCCTACCTACCTAGCAGAGAATACAGAGAAAAGAAATTTTTTTCGCTGCCAGCGTCCGTAGCGGATACACCACTATTTGGAGTGGATTCACCATGAGATTGAGTGGATTCACCACGATGTGGATTCACCACGATTTTGAGTGGATTCATCACGATTTTGAGTGGATTCATGTACAGCGTCCGTCTGCTTTATTTCGCTGCTTTGCCGTTTGACGTTTAAGTTTCTTTTCTCTGTCTCTGCTACCTAGTACGAAAAAAAGGGACAACGTCACCAGTGCCAAATACGATATTGATATAATATGATCTATTATATATCGAACAACAAACCAAAAACGGTGATTTCTGTACTTTCTATCCCAATAGTGTTAACGCTCTAGATTGAGGCGACATTTCAAGATTTTTTATTAAATTGAGGAATGTCGTCGCATATTCTTTATATATTGTATTTGACCAGTGTTATAGTATTAGTTAAAGCGGAACCTAATGGAGTTCTAGACTTAATTTGGATGTAGCACTTATAATTTCAAAATTAACTTCCATTCCAGGCAATGTAATGGCTATTTCGTCACAATATTTTCATACACAAATATATGTAAAAACCGATTCGACCACAAAATAAAACACAATATATTGAAGAAAAGCAATTAATACGGAATAAAAATAAATGACTATATCTTTATTGTTGTATATCATTATAAGAATAGGTCACCACATCTGTGCCATAATAAGCCTACTTTTTTCCAAAAACTTGGATTTTACTCTTCTGTGTTATTCGCTACTTTAACGAGCCAACATGTAGCGAAGGATGAATTGCATAAACGCTGTATTTAGCAAACTTGAATCAAACTAAGAATAGATTCGAGGAATTTAGGCAAATTGGTCGAGTGATCGCATCCATAGCAGAAATAAAAATAAGAACATTATTTCAATGCCTTTACGCTCGAGTAAGGAGTCGCTCTATGATACACCAGGACGTAGATACGTACCAAGCGATCCCTCCTTTGATCTCATGGGCAAGTAGGACATCTACATATACATATGTACAGAAAGATTGAAGGAACTGTGACGAAACATTTTAAAAGAAGTCCATATTTGTGATGGCAAAAACCGAACAGTATGTTTCCATTTTATGAGTTATGGGCAGTTTGACCTATTCAAAATATAACAACCGTCACAAATCAAAAGCAAACAAATATGTAGTCGGTTTGTACTTATGTATGTATATAGGAAATATGTACATACGTACATATGTTCTGCTTGTGTCGACAAAAAAAGTTTTGTTGCTAAAAGCAATCTGAATCTGCTCAATGTCATACAGTTATTATATTATATTCTATGAATCTTTCATCGAACACTCGAACTATAGAGTAGTATAGAGAGATAAGTTAGTCAATCCAACAACAAAATCAATGGGAAATCGAATATAAGCGTATAAGTGGTCGGGGCCTGTTAGCGATCAGCTGTTTCCTAATGGGCCCCAAAGGAAAGAGTGTTACTGATGCTAATCATTGTTTATTACTTATTAGTTTATGACTCGAACTACAAACATACGAGTACGTATGTAAATTAAAGTGTTTTTGGGTTTGCTGTACCGAATTTTTATTTTACATTACATTAAATTTCAGTTGGGTTTGAATTCCAAACAAGAACTGCTACTTAAAACTAAACTTGACTGGATTAAAGCTTAACTCCGCGCTCTTTCGCCTCTTCCTCTTCGCCTTTCGACCATTTCGCCGTCGCTGCAGTCAGTGCATATTTGCATGATCACAAACATGGGCGATGCAGTTTGTTGTTTTTGTCTCTTTCTCAATGCTCAAGTTCAGCTTCTCTACCGATATGCAGAAGTAAGCGAGCGAGTCTTTGGATTACGTGACCCGCAAGTATTTCGGTATAACTTGTACATATGTATGTGTATGTATACCATAGTAGATTGATGAACTCTTCAACACTTTTTTCTATTCCTTTTTGTATTCTTGTCAGCTCTGGTGAAGCAGTCGGTACAGGTAAATTCTGAGAAGTGAATGAATCTATTTTTAAATGACGCTTCCTTCGAGAATTATTTAATAATAAGACCTTTGGTAAATGGGTTTCTTCCATAGAATGATCAGAACCGACTTTTGTGTTTACTTTCCTTGCATTATCTCCAGCGCGTTTCCACAATTTCCACATTTCCCCTTTTCACTGAAATTTGAAGTATTTCACATGGTAAGTCTTTTTTTTGTGCTATAATTTTTACAGCCCGCACAGCGTACTTAACTAATTATCAATGAATAAAATCCTTGAATGGAAATGATTGACACTGCGAAAGTACCAACTCGGTTAACAAGTTGCAAGTGCTCTAGTCACAGAAAAGGAATAATGACGAATCAGCTGCTCATATCGAGCATACCCTTTTTTCTTTATATCATGGTAATGTACATACAAGTGTAACTAATTACATTGGCTCACGGCTTATTTCATGTCAGCAAATTTTGTCAGAAAAACGTTGAATATTTCACTCACATGAACTGATATTAGAAAAATGTATACATATACCAATTTATTGGTTATGATCTCTTTATTTAAAAAAGAATAAAAATAATAAGAAGTGTTTAGAAATAAGTGATGGAAAACGAAACGAATAGATGCAAGAACTGACAATAAAATTGGTATTATATTTCTATCAAATAAACTCTGAACACTTTTTAAAACAATAACAAAAAAACAAAAATTGTGTGATCATATATTTGTTTCTGCTCTTCTTCTTCTTAGTTTTACGGTACGATTCTATCTCAATGTCAAATAATATAAGAGACTCACTTCCTACGTTCACCACGTTTTCATATAAATCCATCATGCAAATAATCTCCAAAAGCCAATTCCAAACAAAGAAGCAGAGAAAAGACCTGCGCACACAACACTTGTCTATTTTTAGAAAATATCAACAACAAGAAACTTGTTACAAGGGCAAATTCATGCTTGCTCTTGAAATCGGCGCACACATTTCCGGGCCGCTTTTCTGAGCATTTACGAAACCGTTCACAAACTATATGCACGACGAGTGAACTGAACTATTATACTATTATTTATATAATCAGTTATACAAACACACTAGCTACTATGGTCCTTGGGACAAAAGCAGATTTATTTGTTGTTTATTTGCAATTATGCTAATTTTTAAATCGCACTTATTTTGGAACCACCATAGCGTAATTTACGCTTATAAAATTATGTCCTCAATGTTTCGAATGAAATCTGTGAAAACAAAAGAGTACAAATACACGAATTATTATATTTTGCGATAGTCCGCGGCCTACTAAAAGTGAAGTAATACTCAATGCAGCCCTGTGCTGCGAGTTTGGGTGTATAGCGGGCCCCTTCATGTAGTTGTAATTCTCAACTGGTTCATAATTGAAGATACTGAAATAGTGATTGAATTGTGATGCAAAGTTATCGCTTCTCGGCCTTATGGCTAAGATCAAAGTGTAGTATCTGTTCTTATCAGCTTAACATCTGATAGATCCTCCATCGGAGGACAACAAATGTTAAACTGATTTTTGGAAATAGACGGAGTGCTAGGAGCTTGCTCCACCTCTGTCGCGGGTTGGCCCGGTATTGCAGTACCGCCGGGATTTCGGCCCAATGATTAATACATTTTAAAATTTCTTAATATTATAAATGAAAATGTTTTACTTGGGGGAGGGAAGAAAAGAAAAGTTGTGGCGCTAGTAGTTTTTGTGATTGGTGGAGGGGCAGGTTCGAGTTCGAGTACACTATTTAAAATACCCGAATTTGTCTAGTAATTTATTTTGCAACGGTTTCTTTATTTTCCTACCAATACTCGCCCTATCAATATGAAAGCTTGCATAGGATACTTTTTGGCGGATCACACATTAAATTCTAGGGCCAATTTAAAGTATTAGAGGGTCAAAAACAAGCCACTCACTACTCGGGGTTTTTTTAGGGAAATTTCTTAACGTTTATAGCTAAAGACTGACTGCACGAATGTTGCAAATACAATGGCGATATCTACTATGGGAGGGATCTGGATCTCAGTGCCCAGGCATTGAGATCCAGACTTTTTATTTAGTTTAGTTGGTAAGCATAAAAGTAGCTGTTTTATATTAGGATCCAACATTTTGATGTTATGAAAAGGCTGCACGCCACTGCCACTGACTGGAATTATACCATTATAGAGTGAAATGAGATCCCAGTCTCAGCTACTCGAAAAACAAAAGAAAAGTGTCCGTTCAAGGAAATATATTTAATATATTAAAAGTGATAATAATAAAAAAGTCTTCAGTAGCAAATGTAGAACTAGTTGCAACTGTTATTTAGTCCTGTCGTTATGTATAAGAACTTAGAGCAGAAGGTAGTAGTACTTAATTAGAATATAACACTTAAAAATAGAGAATGCTGAGTTAACGGAAAGACTTGGTCTAAATGCAAGGAATTCATCAATTCCAAGTTCGAAAGAGCTGTACAAAATAAAAAAGATACACCAGGATCAGCAGAAGAATGATAGGCAGATATGTGATCAGGTTGGACATAAGGCAAATTACCGAGTTGAAGTAGAAGCAGATGAAGAGTGAAAAATAGAGTGTGGTGGAGAAATAGCAATATCCAAGAAACTATGTACTCGGGCGTGTTAAATAAACTGTGTCAGATTCGTTTTTTCAGGAAACCGAAACGAAATTTGGAAGGATTCAAATTAATGAGAGAATCATCACCAAAAAAAAACATGTTTCTGGGAAACTTTAAATAAAAAATGGAAAGTTTTGGATGGAATTTCAACCAGAACCATCTGAAAACAAAATCGAAGCGAAATACAAATGGCATCGAGTTCCATTCCTGCATTCTAAACATTCTTGGCAGCAGCACAAAATTAGTTGAACTCATTTTGCACAAAAATGCTCGTAATTATAATTTATGATCTCGTAAACTAAATCTAACAAACATGCTACTGGAAATGTGACAAATTCACATCTCATCTTTAAGGGGAGTCCTCTAAATTGGGGTTTTATTCCGGTTGCCAAGTTTTCTTTTCTAGAAAAATGCAAAATCGTTCTTTTAATCTTACAACCGAAGTTTAAGAATCAAACTGAAAACATGGGATACCCACTATTTGTCCCTTCTAAACTATGAAATCAGCAAGACAGAATGGAGTTGAGACAAACAGATCCTCCTCCTAGACAATAAGTCTAATTCCAATATTAAAACGAATTCATTATGTCGGGACGGCGCGAACGCCATTCCCGGCTACCAAAAATTACACGCACGAGTTATTCGCATTAGGAATAATCGCGGAGGTCAACTCAACCGAAGGTGCAATGGCCAAGCCTCACTCCGGGGGAACTGCCTTCGTGATCACGGTAACCCCTACGCCAGGTAAGTATGATTTCACCACCTCTCGAACCAACACAAAATCAAAAGCAATTATAAACCAAATGAGAATTATAAGCGATAAGCCACAAAACACTTTCTCCCTTAACCATTCTAAATCATCTGACACACACAAAATTATAACAAGCAATTCTTGTGATAATATTCGAGAGATATCATTGCGAAAATGAGTTTTTGGTTTGAATCACTGGACTGTGATTTTTTACTCGATTATTTACTGGTAGCTTTAATAAATCGAGTTAATATGCGACTTAGGTGTGACCTTTGACCAGAAACTTACTTTTGGCAAACACGTTGCAACTGTAGTTAACAGAGCTTCTCTGTCTCTAGGCTTCATAAGGCGTTGGACAAAGGAGTTCAAAGGTCGCTTTATTACCAAACTTCTTTCTGTGCACTTCCTTAGTACACCCATCATTAGAATTGTTTTGCCTACGTTCATTCACATGGAACTCCAATTTTCAACTTCCCTCTCATGTGAGTCGTCTTAAACTTATTCTTCCCCCTCTCTCGAAACCCGTGGAACTATGCTTAATGTATGCTTTGTGCTTAGCACAGTTATGTATACGAATATAAGTAAAAACAATTGCTATGAAATGTCACGACGATATTTCATTGGAAATCGCAAAACAAATATTTGGGAGCATTTCCTATGAAATTGCCAATACGACATTTCATAGGAAATTAAGAAATAATTATAAGATATAAAAGGGCAGGATTTTGACACTGCTACAGTAGTTCTATATTGGAAGTCGATGAAGGAGTACCAGTGAAGTGTTGCTAAATCAATTAATTCTTTAATAAAAAAAGCTGGTGACGAGGATGGGATATACTCGTACATCATTAATAAAATAGCAAAACTCTTAGTCTCATGAGTGATGCCTCGTACGTATCTTTTTGAACATTTTTCCCCTCACTCCGGAAACAAAAAAAATAATAACCAACAAAGCACTTCAAACACCGTTAACGGGGGTTTCACTTAATACAATTGTTCTCTTATTTTCAAATTTACATCGAAATAACTTCTTGTTACGTCACTTCTGCTTGAAAGCCACGATTCAAAGAATGTTCTTGTATATAACAGAAGATAGGCCATTAGCGCAAACTGGGTGTGGTGTGAGAGTGACTTTAAACCTGTGAACTTCGGAAACTCTCTTTGAAGGTGAACCTAGCGACGCATCTACCATCTAACCTCCGGGATGTGATTCTCTGGTAGTATTCTTCACAAGCCTGTTCGTCTTCGGACCTGGGAGTCGCTTGGCGCACTTCCTCTTGTTCGCAGACCTACCTGAGCTGAGAGTTAATTCTGAAAGTAGGAAGAAGTGTAGTAATTATTAAAGTGCATGTAGGGTACCAGAAAAGTTCGTCCATGTAATAAGTTGGCCCTGAAATACGATAAGTCACCGAAAAGTAGTTAGAAAGGTTGTTGGAAAGAGCAGAATTTGGCGCGTCTACAATTGCTTTCCTCCACAGAGAGAAACCGTTGGTGAAGTGGCAGTAATGACGTTTAACAAGATTAAAGATTTTGTTCCAGAGGTTGAAGGCAACTACAATTTTGACATATGGCTGACGCAATTGAAGAGTGTAGCCGGAGTACCCTCAGTAGATGAGAGAATGATGGGAATGTTGCTAGTAAGCAAATTGAATGGGAAAGCCAAACTGTGGTTGTACTCTAAACCGAATTTTGCACCAAAAGAGAGCAGACTTGCATTACGACGTAAGCCGAACAGTCAACTTGTTGAATTTTGGCAGTGTCTAGTATCTCATTGCATGAATGGCATGACAGATAGTTCAAGGGTATATCCTACTATTGTCTCTGTAGAAGTTCTGTGTTTTGATATCATCCCGATTTTGAGGAAAAACGGACTTGATCGGCTTCACTGCGTGGAGTCGTTCCACAACTTCGTATTTTCTATTAAGGAGCTCGTTCATCTCTTTCTATGTTGGAAGATCCTTACGGGAACTAAGGGATGGCTTCCACAGTGATAGGGCCTCCTTTGGTAGCTTCATGGAATCAACATATACCTGAATAGTAAAGGTTTGAAAAAGAACTCGGAACCGAAAAGAAAGTACTCGAAGATAACAAGGATGATTTGGTTATGGTTTGCACTGGGATTTTTAGGTCTGTGCCAACCATGTATTCGTCATTCTCAACTCTCTCAAATCTCTCAATCACGAGATAGGTAGTCTGCAAAATGACATATGTATGTATACTGTCTCGGAATTGTTATTTTTAATTCCAATTTTTGAAGACGAATTTGGTAGATTTTGTAATCGCTCATTGGACCCATCGTTAGTAAGCCATTCATTATAGAGGGAGTTACGTGGGAGAGAGTTATCGGCGGTCTCGTGACTTTGAGCAACGAGTTTCTGCAGTTTGCTCTTTATGACTTTTTCTCGTTGGTTTCGACGCGCCTCATGGGAGGAGGTAACAGTTTATCATACCAAACTTGCCAGCATAGCAAAGATGAAATCAAGCAAAGTAAACATTTTCTGCCCATACAATTTCAAAAGGGGTTTCTCAAACTTCCGGATTTTTTTTACAAACTGCTAATTGAAATCTGTGTAAAGAAATGAGAAGAAATCGCGAGTTACGAGTAGAATGGAGTTAACTTATATTACTTGATTGTTATGGGCCGCGGCCTACTAGGAGTGAAGTCAGCTTTTTGGCAGTGCAAGAGAATATTTGGCAAGATGAGGGCTCTGGTTCCTCCTAAGGCCCTTTGGATTATCAGGCAATGATCAGGCCCATAATATCCTACGCATCTGTGGTCTGGGGGAAAATATTGTCTTTCAAGGGGGTTAAATCTGCTCAATCTAGACTACAGAGAACTGTGGCTGCTTGTTGTACTGGAGCCCTTCCGACAACTTCTGGCCCTTCTCTTGATGCTCTGTTGAAGCTTCCCATCCTAGATGTTTTTATAGAAGGAGAGGCCCTAAAGGCCATCTGTAGGTTGAAGTAAAATAGGTAGTGGGTGCGCGTTGGAATCTTGAAGATATTGTTGGCACCAACATGATATTGGGATCCACTCTATGCCTATTAATTCGATGCCCGCGTATCCTATAACTGAAAGGCGGTACTGTATAAATATTCCAGAGGCTCATTTGTGGTTTGATGCTATGACTGAACCCGGTAGGCAGTGATGTCGTATTTTCACTGATGGCTCCAAAACAGATATTGGATCCGGTTCTGGGGTTTTCGTGGAGCTAACGGTGTCCGGCTCCAGTACGTCCTTGGTTGTCATGCTTCTGTCTTTCAGACGGAAATCTAGAGGTGACGGACTATATGGTGGAAAACAGATGGCGTATCTGTGTCTGCAGTAACAGTCAGGCTGCACTGAAGGCCTTACCCAGCCCCTTTGTCACTTCCAAGTTTGTGCTGTTGGGTAAATCCAGATTGAATTATGTTGGAAAGCATAACAATCCGTTGTTAACATGGGTTCCAGGACACATGGGTGTTATGGGGAATGAAGTCGCTGACGAGGTAGCGAATAAGGGATCTGAGACCAGTTTTACTAGCCAGGAACCTGTTCTTCCTATACCTTTTTCTGCCATTAAGGCCACTAGTGGTGGTTGGGTTGCAAGTGCACAGAATCGCGAATGGGGGGCTCTAAGAGGCAGCACTTGGGAAAAGGCAATACTGCCTGCTATTTCTGATAGAACGTCAAGGTTTCTTCTGTCACTAGATAGGAGAGAATGCGGACTTCTGGTAGGGTCATTATGCATGGGCTAAGCCTATGCAGACAGTGCACTTTGCCCGGGCTGTGAAGAGGATGATGTGACGGTTGACCACTTTTTGTGCGTATGCCCAGTTTTCGCTAGAATCAGGATCGATGTATTTGGTACTGTCATCCTAAGTAGCGCAAACTTTGGCTGCTTAGAGAAAAAGGACTACTAAGGTTTCTTCACAAATCTGGCAGATTCAAGAAAATTAAAATGGAACGTCAAATGTAGTACAATAGATGTGTTGTGGTCTGAGTGCTATATTCGACTACCTGTTCCGACAAAAGAAAAAAAAAGAGTGAAGTCAATTGTCAATGCTCGTCAGTGCAGCGTATTTGGGTGTAATTGGGTTTGTATAGCGGGCATGTAGTTGTAATTCTCAACTGGTTCATAATTGAAGATACTGAAATAGTGATTGAATTGTGGTGGAAAGTTATCGCTTCTCGGCCTTATGGCTAAGATCAAAGTGTAGTATCTGTTCTTATCAGCTTAACATCTGATAGATCCTCCATCGGAGGACAACAAATGTTAAACTGATTTTTGGAAATAGACGGAGTGCTAGGAGCTTGCTCCACCTCTGTCGCGGGTTGGCCCGGTATTGCAGTACCGCCGGGATTTCGGCCCAATGATTAATACATTTTAAAATTTCTTAATATTATAAATGAAAATGTTTTACCTGGGTGAGGGAAGAAAAGAAAAGTTGTGGCGCTAGTAGTTTTTGTGATTGGTGGAGGGGCAGGTTCGAGTTCGAGTACACTATTTAAAATACCCGAATTTGTCTAGTAATTTATTTTGCAACGGTTTCTTTATTTTCCTACCAATACTCGCCCTATCAATATGAAATCTTGCATAGGATACTTTTTGGCGGATCACACATTAAATTCTAGGGCCAATTTAAAGTATTAGAGGGTCAAAAACAAGCCACTACTCGGGGTTTTTTTAGGGAAATTTCTTAACGTTTATAGCTAAAGACTGACTGCACGAATGTTGCAAATACAATGGCGATATCTACTATGGGAGGGATCTGGATCTCAGTGCCCAGGCATTGAGATCCAGACTTTTTATTTAGTTGGTAAGCTGTGCAGGTTTGCATAGTATCGGGGTTTAATCGAATAAATTATTATGTATTTGCGAAGGTTTGTTTTATAGAATGAAGATTTATTTAATTTTACTTAGTTGTAACAAATTAATATAAGCAGGTTATGAATAGAAAACTAATATTTGTGGAGAGAACAACGACTAGCAGACAACTAACTTCGGCTCTTGCTTGTTTGCCGTCGCTACGCTGTCATTTCGCTCTCTTTCTTCTTTGATCCAGTTCGAACATAAGCATAAAAGTAGCTGTTTTATATTAGGATCCAACATTTTGATGTTATGAAAAGGCTGCACGCCACTGCCACTGACTGGAATTATACCATTATAGAGTGAAATGAGATTCCAGTCTCAGCTACTCGGATAACAAAAGAAAGGTGTCCGTTCAAGGAAATATATTTAATATATTAAAAGTGATAATAATAAAAAAGTCTTCAGTAGCAAATGTAGAACTAGTTGCAACTGTTATTTAGTCCTGTCGTTATGTAAGTTAACAACAAAAATGTTAACAAAACAAAAGCCAATAAACTTAGTTACAGTTTTTGCGTAACAACATTGAGAACCATAGCACCGAAACTGCAAAGCCAAACAATTGGGCAAGAGCACATCGACCGCTCCAATTAAAATAAACGCTGATCAACTAGTAAATAAATAACAGGTCGATCGCTCGAATCGAAATAAACGCTGACTGCCCCAGAAAAAGAAATGCTGACAAAAACACCTGCACGCGCTAGTGCACGAAAACAACAACAACAAAAACAACAACAACAACAGCATAGTTAAGTTATTAATTAAGAACTTTCTTGTTAAACTTAAGAATAATTGTAATTCACTCCTAAAGTAGCAGTCAATAAAGACGCACGTCATCAGTGCTAGTTTTTTAAAAAATAAAATAATAAATATTTTATTAACTGGCGCCCGAGCAAATTAAAATTAAATAAACTCCTGTTTTAAAGTACTCAATTAGTAAAACAAAGTTAAAGTGATTTTAAACGCCCTAAAATAGTGCTAAAAATAAACACTTTAGTTAAAGTAACAAAGACAAAGGTGAAAAAGTGCCCTCAAGTAGCGCAAGCCTGATCAAAGTTACTCAAAGACAAATAGCAAGAAAAAAGTGTGCTTTTTAACAATCCAAGATTCTTCATAAGAATTACAAAAAATAAAAAACCAGCGTGTTGCAGAGGAACGAGGCCCCCGAGTAGCTATCAGCAGCAAAAAGGAAGTGCAACGTACTAGCCACTCCGCCCGCAGAAATTAATTAAAATTGGAAAGGAAAAACCTGGAAAGGAACCTCCACTTCATCTCCAAATCAACTAATAAAATTTCATCCAAGATGACTACAACTAAGCTTGTACTGTAAGCAATTTTATTCTTAGTAATGTATCTTTTTTGTATTAATATCACAATATTGTTTTTTACATATTTAATTTTGTAAGCTCTAACCATTCAATTGCATTAAAAAAATAATAAAAAATAGCATTTTTTTTCCCAAAATTTTGATACTGAATCAATAAAATTAAGAAATTTCCCTCTCTCGCTCTTACAAAATAAAATGAGTAATCCGAACAATCTTATCCGTCCACCGATACTTAACGCCGGACAGGCTGCACCAAACATTAATATGGAAGAGTTAGGTCCTATAATAGCGCAAATCGCCTCAGAGGTATTTTCAAGACAGGGTCCAGCCTTGGTTCAAGCAGCAATAAACCCCAACGCTCACCTTTCAAACGCTAGAGATCAGGTCATTGAAGAAAAACATATGAACAACATTACGGACTTGGACA
The DNA here is from genome assembly GCA_920105625.2 of Clusia tigrina. Taxonomy (NCBI): domain Eukaryota; kingdom Metazoa; phylum Arthropoda; class Insecta; order Diptera; family Clusiidae; genus Clusia; species Clusia tigrina. The sequence goes on from OV050031.1 coordinate 209,426,577, forward strand.
AAATTCCCGACGTAGTCAAATGCCTACGCGAATTTTCTGGTAGACCAGGCGAATTTAATTCCTGGAAAAAAAGCGTTGAGAGAATTCTCAAAATTTACGAGCCCAGCAAAGGAACGCCGAAATACTATGGAATTCTAAACGTTATAAGGAACAAAATTGTGGGTAATGCAGACACTGCATTAGAATCCTACAACACTCCACTCGACTGGTCAGCTATAGCAAAATGTCTAACCTTACATTAAGCGACCTGTCCACACTCGAATACCAAATGACCGCCCTAATTCAAGGCAGGTCAACAGAAGAGCAATTTTACCAAGACGTCTACTCTCACCTATCACTGATTCTTAACAAATTAGGCTGCTTAGAAGTTAGTACAGAATCCCTTCAGATTCTCACCCAAACATATAGAGAAAAAGCACTTGATACTTTCATTCGAGGACTTAACGGTGAACTTCCAAAACTGTTAGGAATAAAAGAACCAGCTGACTTACCACAAGCGTTACATTTATGTTTAAAGCTAGAAAATCAGAATTTCCGAACCAACTATGCCAATAACCAACAACAAGCTACCAAAAAATACAATTCAAATTTAACCCCACCTCTACCAAATAGAAATATCCCTATGCCACGCTTCAGACAAAATTTTCATCCTCAAATAGCATACATTCCTAATCCTCAAACTCCCACATTCCCAAAACCAATCCAAAATACGACACAACAACTTAACCAATACCCACTGAGACAACCACCCCCAAGGCCATACGCTCCCAAACCTTTACCAAAACCAGAACCTATGGACATCGACGTAAGCCTTCGCTCAAAAAGAATTGACTATATGAATAGACCAAGACCAGCACAAGTCCCAGGAAAAAGACCACCGCCCTCCCAACGTACCTTCATCCCTCACAAGACCCAACGAACATTCCATATAGACACTGAACACGACAGTAATGACCTCAATGAATACGAACATGACCAAAACGAAGAGGAATACGATCAAACTTTAGACGAGTACCTAACAACCATAGAATCTGAACAACAAGATTATACAGAACAATCTTCAGAGCTTAACGACATTCATTTTTTAGAATGACGAGCTCTTTATTGCCATATTTTGAATGTCAACAGAAGAGCGGAAAAATTTTAAGATTTCCCATAGACACGGGATCAAGCAAGAACTATATCCAACCCGGTCTTGCAAAAAAAACTATTCCAAACGAAACACCTTTCCATGCTAAGTCAATCGCAGGAGACGTAAAAATTCAGGAACACACATTCATAAACTTATTTAATCGTGAAGACAAGCATAAATTTTTCATTATGCCAACTTTGCAATCATTTCATGGCATTTTAGGCAACGATAGCCTTAAAGAACTCAATGCGATAATCCATACAAATAAAAACTACATGCAAATAAAGAACAGTAAATGGGTAAAAATAAACCAACTAACTTCAAAATCAGTTAATTCAATCGATATTCGTGACGAACATATGACACAACAGCAAAAACACTCTATTAAAAACACAGTCAACAAATTCCCTAAATTATTCACTGAACCGGACGAAAAACTGACATACACTACAAAAGTCTTTGGCGAAATTCGCACATCCTCCGACGAACCCGTTTATAGTAAATCTTACCCATACCCTAATTCTTTGAAAAATGAAGTCGAAAATCAAGTGAAGCAAATGATTAATGATGGTATAATCAGACCATCAAGGTCCCCTTATAACTCCCCAGTATGGGTCGTAGAAAAAAAATCTGATTCCAAGGGTAACAAGCAATATAGGATGGTCATAGACTATCGCAAACTAAATACAGTTACCATAGCTGATAGGTACCCAATACCCGAAATCTCAGAAGTTATCTCACAATTAGGAAATTGCGAATATTTCTCGGTCCTAGATCTAAAGAGTGACTTCCACCAAATCCCTCTCAAGGAGAAAGACAAGGAAAAGACAGCATTCGCGATCAACAACGCTAAGTACGAATTCAATCGCTTACCATTTGGTCTAAAAAACGCGCCATCAATCTTCCAACGCGCACTCGATGATATTTTACGCGAATATATCGGCAAAATATGTTACGTATATATTGACGATATAATCATATTTAGCAAAAGCGAACACGACCACTCGCAACATATTGAACTTATATTCGAAGCTTTGGAAAACGCGAACATGAAAGTACAGCTTGATAAATGTCATTTCTATCAAGAAGAAGTAGAATTTCTAGGGTTTATCATTTCTCCGCAAGGAATAAAAACAAATCCCAAAAAAATTGAAGCTGCAGCAAACTTCCCGACACCTAAAACAATAAAAGATCTACGAGCATTTTTAGGTCTATCAGGTTACTACAGGCGTTTCGTGCAAGACTATGCAAAAATCGCGAAACCATTGACATCCCTCCTAAGAGGAGAAGAAGGCCGAATATCAAAAAAGCAATCGGCAAAAATACTAATTAATCTGAACGCCGAAGCCCTTGAAGCCTTCAGAAAATTAAAAAATTCACTTATTTCCAAAGACACCCTGCTCTCATACCCAAATTACAATGAATGCTTTGAACTAACAACAGACGCATCAAATTATGCAATTGGCGCAGTGTTGTCACAAAAAGATAAGCCAATCTCATTCATCTCTCGAACCCTCAACAAAGCAGAAGAACATTACGCAACAAACGAGAAGGAAATGCTGGCTATAATTTGGGCCCTAAATTCTTTTCGCAACTATCTTTATGGATCTCGCAAGGTTATAATTCACACTGACCACCAACCTCTCACCTACGCCCTAAGTAATAAAAATAACAATAGTAAGATGAAACGATGGAAGGCCATACTAGAAGAGTATAACTACGAATTACTATATAAACCAGGGAAAAGTAACGTAGTTGCAGACGCCTTGTCAAGAATTCCGTTACAATCGCAAGTAAATTCAATGTCCACGATGACGCATAGCGACGACAGTTCAGGACAAAATCTTATAAGTAGCGTCGAAGCCCCCATCAACGTATTCAAGAATCAGATCATTCTCAACATAGGTCCTACCACACCATACAAATTTCAGATTGTATTTCCGACATACCACAGACACACAATAACAGAATTTGATTACACCACAGAAAAACTAATAGAAATCCTTAAAAAAAACCTTAATCCCTCTGTTATAAATGGTATAAAAACATCAGAACCAATAATGGGCAAAATTCAAGAAGTTTACCCAGATCATTTTTCAAGATATCGAGTCAGGTTCACAAGGCACCAAGTTGAAGACGTTGTCAATGAAGAACAACAACAAGGTATAATTATTGAAACACACAAACGAGCCCATAGAACCACAAAAGAAAATAAAATTCAAATTTTAGAGAAGTACTATTTTCCAGGAATGAACAACAAAATAAAGAAAGTAGTTAAACAATGTACTGTTTGCAAGCTTAATAAATATGACCGACATCCCACTAATCCCGTACTTAAAGAAACACCCATCCCTACACATCCCGGACACACCCTCCACATCGATATTTATAAAACAGAAAACAACCTCGTCTTAACCGCAATTGATAAGTTTTCTAAATATGCCCAAGGTAAAGTCATAAAATCAAAAGCAATCGAAGATGTAAAAGAACCACTACGTCAACTTCTGTTCCTATATGGAGTCCCAAAAGTTATCGTTGTTGATAACGAAAAATCCCTCAACTCATCTTCAATAAACTTTATGGTTGAAGACCAATTAGGTATTCAAATTTTTAGATCACCCCCTTACAAAAGCTCTGTTAACGGCCAAATAGAACGATTTCATTCAACACTTTCAGAAATCATTAGATGCCTGAAATCAGACGGAACCCACCGATCCTTTATAGAACTTCTAGACAGATCTATCTACGAATACAATTCCTCAATACACTCAACAACTGGAAAAAAAACCCATTGAAATATTCTTTGGACGAAACACAAACATAGACCCTGAACAGTACGAGAAAGCCAGACAAGACAATATTCAAAGACTAAAAGAAAAGCAATACAAAGATATTAAATATCACAATAAAAATCGACTACCTATCATAACATACAATCCAGGTGACACAGTTTACGTTAAAATTCACAGTCGTCTAGGATCCAAAATCTCACCTAAATACAAACAAGAAACAGTAAAAGAGAACAGAACAACCACAATCCTTACAGAATCAAACAGAGTAGTACATAAAAGTAACATTAAAAACTAAATCCCCTTTAATATGCTGGAAACATAAAAAATAAACCAAACATATTCTTTTCAGACTACTCGTATTCCTGATTACAACAAACGCAGAATTATTGCTGACCGACTATTCCTCCGCTCATCTAATAACTATAGACGATGGACAAGCAAAAATACAAAATGGAACCTTTAATTTTATTCACATAATAGACTTAAAAACATACGAACAATTCTTATATGACACAGATAAATACGTAAATACAAACATTGAGAAAAATAGCCTTTATTACCCACTGCTCAAACACGAAATCTCTCAGTCCATAGACATTTTAAACCAAATTAAACCATTGCATTCTGAAAACAGAAGTAAAAGGTCAATAAATATGTTGGGCACAGCATGGAAATATCTAGCCGGCAGTCCCGACCATGATGACCTACAGTATATAGAAAATAATCTGGAAGAACTAAATAAAAATAACAATCGGCAGATAACAGTAAACAGTGCACTTACCAAGCGAATTAACGAATTATCAAACATAACGGACCAACTCAGAAACTCACTAAGGAAAAGCGAATACGTAAACAATGAAATAGCTTCAAATATCCAAAATAGAATAAGACTCACTAAAGAAGAATTAACAAACATTAGATATGCAATTGAATGGGCTAAGGCAAATATGATTAACTCTATATTATTTAATAAAAATGAGGGAAAAGCTAAGAAATGAAAACATGCCATTCAGAAGCATTGAAGATGCGCTAGAATTCACAAAAATCAAAATCTTATATAATGGAACGAATATTATGTATTTAATTAAAATCCCAATGACAACAGAGACAATTTATGTTAAAAACCGTAATTAGAGCTATTAAAAGAAATGAAACAATTATTGATATCCCATACAAATCGTTACTAATTAACGACCACGAAATGTTTGGTATACAAAATAAATGTAATAAATATAATTCCATTAATATATGTAACCACAATAATTTAATAAATTTAACAAACGACCTGTGCGTAAGTAGACTAATATGTATATGGTCTTGAGTCTTTTTGCAATATAACAAATAACCAACACATACCTACAATAGAAGAAATTTCTCCTGGAATCTTGCTATTATATAATTTTAATGGAAGTTGTTTCTTTAAAGAATCAAATCATAACTTAAAAGGCACGTTTTTAATTAAATTCCATAACGAAACCATTCGAGTAAATAATAAAATATTTAGTAATATCGAGATTCCACAAATGAATATCAAACCATCAATAATGCAACCAACACCCATAGAATTAAGTAGATACAAGATATTATCTTTAGAATCATTAGAAGAATTACACATTAATAATACACATTCAATTAAGTCCATTCAGCACAACATGTTTATAAATAGAATATCATCATTTGTCTCAATAAGTAGTATTACTTTGTTTATAATAGCCATTATAATTATTAAATATCCACGCAAAAATATCGAACTTGTCATCCAACAACCAGAAGCCGGAGCACCTAGACCACCAGCAACAAAATTCGAATCTCCAATAATCACAGCGACACTGCCAAAACTCAACGACCTACCGTATTTCTGACGATTGTGGACAATCGTTTTAAGAGGGGAAGAGTTAACAACAAAAATGTTAACAAAACAAAAGCCAATAAACTTAGTTACAGTTTTTGCGTAACAACATTGAGAACCATAGCACCGAAACTGCAAAGCCAAACAATTGGCAAGAGCACATCGACCGCTCCAATTAAAATAAACGCTGATCAACTAGTAAATAAATAACACGTCGATCGCTCCAATCGAAATAAACGCTGACTGCCCCAGAAAAAGAAATGCTGACAAAAACACCTGCACGCGCTAGTGCACGAAAACAACAACAACAACAACAACAACAACAACAACAACATAGTTAAGTTATTAATTAAGAAGTTTCTTGTTAAACTTAAGAATAATTGTAATTCACTCCTAAAGTAGCAGTCAATAAAGACGCACTGTCATCAGTGCTAGTTTTTTAAAAAATAAAATAATAAATATTTTATTAACTTGTATAAGAACATAGAGCAGAAGGTAGTGGGACTTGATGAGAATATAACACTTAAAAATAGAGAATGCTGAGTTAACGGAAAGATGCAAAGAATTCATCAATTCCAAATTCGAAAGGGCTGTACAAAATAAAAAAGATACACCAGGATCAGCAGAAGAATGATAGGAAGATATGTGATCAGGTTGGACATAAGGCAAATTACCGAGTTGAAGTAGAAGCAGATGAAGAGTGAAAAATAGAGTGTGGTGGAGAAATAGCAATATCCAAGAAACTATGTACTCGGGCGTGTTAAATAAACTGTGTCAGATTCGTTTTTTCAGGAAACCGGAACGAAATTTGGAAGGATTCAAATTAATGAGAGAATCACCACAAAAAAAAAATATGTTTCTGGGAAACTTTAAATAAAAAATGGAAAGTTTTGGATGGAATTTCAACCAGAACCATCTGAAAACAAAATCGAAGCGAAATACAAATGGCATCGAGTTCCATTCCTGCATTCTAAACATTCTTGGCAGCAGCACAAAATTAGTTGAACTCATTTTGCACAAAAATGCTCGTAATTATAATTTATGATCTCGTAAACTAAATCTAACAAACATGCTACTGGAAATGTGACAAATTCACATCTCATCTTTAAGGGGAGTCCTCTAAATTGGGGTTTTATTCCGGTTGCCAAGTTTTCTTTTCTAGAAAAATGCAAAATCGTTCTTTTAATCTTACAACCGAAGTTTAAAAATCAAACTGAAAACATGGGATACCCACTATTTGTCCCTTCTAAACTATGAAATCAGCAAGACAGAATGGAGTTGAGACAAACAAATCCTCCTCCTAGACAATAAGTCTAATTCCAATATTAAAATGTATTCATTATGTCGGGACGGCGCGAACGCCATTCCCGGCTACCAAAAATTACACGCACGAGTTATTCGCATTAGGAATAATCGCGGAGGTCAACTCAACCGAAGGTGCAATGGCCAAGCCTCACTCCGGGGGAACCGCCTTCGTGATCACGGTAACCCCTACGCCAGGTAAGTATGATTTCACCACCTCTCGAACCAACACAAAATCAAAAGCAATTATAAACCAAATGAGAATTATAAGCGATAAGCCACAAAACACTTTCTCCCTTAACCATTCTAAATCATCTGACACACACAAAATTATAACAAGCAATTCTTGTGATGATATTCGAGAGATATCATTGCGAAAATGAGTTTTTGGTTCGAATCACTGGACTGTGATTTTTTACTCGATTATTTACTGGTAGCTTTAATAAATCGAGTTAATATGCGACTTAGGTGTGACCTTTGACCAGAAACTTACTTTTGGCAAACACGTTGCAACTGTAGTTAACAGAGCTTCTCTGTCTCTAGGCTTCATAAGGCGTTGGACAAAGGAGTTCAAAGGTGGCTTTATTACCAAACTTCTTTCTGTGCACTTCCTTAGTACACCCATCATTAGAATTGTTTTGCCTACGTTCATTCACATGGAACTCCAATTTTCAACTTCCCTCTCATGTGAGTCGTCTTAAACTTATTCTTCCCCCTCTCTCGAAACCCGTGGAACTATGCTTAATGTATGCTTTGTGCTTAGCACAGTTATGTATACGAATATAAGTAAAAACAATTGCTATGAAATGTCACGACGATATTTCATTGGAAATCGCAAAACAAATACAGTAGTTCTATATTGGAAGTCGATGAAGGAGTACCAGTGAAGTATTGCTAAATCAATTAATTCTTTAATAAAAAAAGCTGGTGACGAGGATGGGATATACTCGTACATCGTTAATAAAATAACAAAACTCTTAGTCTCATGAGTGATGCCTCGTACGTATCTTTTTGAACCTTTTCCCCCTCACTCCGGAAACAAAAAAAATAATAACCAACAAAGCACTTAAAACACCGTTAACGGGGGTTTCATTTAATACAATTGTTCTCTTATTTTCAAATTTACATCGAAATAACTTCTTGTTACGTCACTTCTGCTTGAAAGCCACGATTCAAAGAATGTTCTTGTATATAACAGAAGATAGGCCATTAGCGCAAACTGGGTGTGGTGTGAGAGTGACTTAAAACCTGTGAACTTGGGAAACTCTCTTTGAAGGTGAACCTAGCGACGCATCTACTATCTAACCTCCGGGATGTGATTCTCTGGTAGTATTCTTCACAAGCCTTCTCGTCTTCGGACCTGGGAGTCGCTTGGCGCACTTCCTCTTGTTCTCAGACCTACCTGAGCTGAGAGTTAATTCTGAAAGTAGGAAGAAGTGTAGTAATTATTAAAGTGCATGTAGGGTACCAGAAAAGTTCGTCCATGTAATAAGTTGGCCCTGAAATACGATAAGTCACCGAAAAGTAGTTAGAAAGGTTGTTGGAAAGAGCAGAATTTGGCGCGTCTACAATTGCTTTCCTCCACAGAGAGAAACCGTTGGTGAAGTGGCAGTAATGACGTTTAACAAGATTAAAGATTTTGTTCCAGAGGTTGAAGGCAACTACAATTTTGACATATGGCTGACGCAATTGAAGAGTGTAGCCGGAGTACCCTCAGTAGATGAGAGAATGATGGGAATGTTGCTAGTAAGCAAATTGAATGGGAAAGCCAAACTGTGGTTGTACTCTAAACCGAATTTTGCACCAAAAGAGAGCAGACTTGCATTACGACGTAAGCCGAACAGTCAACTTGTTGAATTTTGGCAGTGTCTAGTATCTCATTGCATGAATGGCATGACAGATAGTTCAAGGGTATATCCTACTATTGTCTCTGTAGAAGTTCTGTGTTTTGATATCATCCCGATTTTGAGGAAAAACGGACTTGATCGGCTTCACTGCGTGGAGTCGTTCCACAACTTCGTATTTTCTATTAAGGAGCTCGTTCATCTCTTTCTATGTTGGAAGATCCTTACGGGAACTAAGGGATGGCTTCCACAGTGATAGGGCCTCCTTTGGTAGCTTCATGGAATCAACATATACCTGAATAGTAAAGGTTTGAAAAAGAACTCGGAACCGAAAAGAAAGTACTCGAAGATAACAAGGATGATTTGGTTATGGTTTGCACTGGGATTTTTAGGTCTGTGCCAACCATGTATTCGTCATTCTCAACTCTCTCAAATCTCTCAATCACGAGATAGGTAGTCTGCAAAATGACATATGTATGTATACTGTCTCGGAATTGTTATTTTTAATTCCAATTTTTGAAGACGAATTTGGTAGATTTTGTAATCGCTCATTGGACCCATCGTTAGTAAGCCATTCATTATAGAGGGAGTTACGTGGGAGAGAGTTATCGGCGGTCTCGTGACTTTGAGCAACGAGTTTCTGCAGTTTGCTCTTTATGACTTTTTCTCGTTGGTTTCGACGCGCCTCATGGGAGGAGGTAACAGTTTATCATACCAAACTTGCCAGCATAGCAAAGATGAAATCAAGCAAAGTAAACATTTTCTGCCCATACAATTTCAAAAGGGGTTTCTCAAACTTCCGGATTTTTTTTACAAACTGCTAATTGAAATCTGTGTAAAGAAATGAGAAGAAATCGCGAGTTACGAGTAGAATGGAGTTAACTTATATTACTTGATTGTTATGGGCCGCGGCCTACTAGGAGTGAAGTCAGCTTTTTGGCAGTGCAAGAGAATATTTGGCAAGATGAGGGCTCTGGTTCCTCCTAAGGCCCTTTGGATTATCAGGCAATGATCAGGCCCATAATATCCTACGCATCTGTGGTCTGGGGGAAAATATTGTCTTTCAAGGGGGTTAAATCTGCTCAATCTAGACTACAGAGAACTGTGGCTGCTTGTTGTACTGGAGCCCTTCCGACAACTTCTGGCCCTTCTCTTGATGCTCTGTTGAAGCTTCCCATCCTAGATGTTTTTATAGAAGGAGAGGCCCTAAAGGCCATCTGTAGGTTGAAGTAAAATAGGTAGTGGGTGCGCGTTGGAATCTTGAAGATATTGTTGGCACCAACATGATATTGGGATCCACTCTATGCCTATTAATTCGATGCCCGCGTATCCTATAACTGAAAGGCGGTACTGTATAAATATTCCAGAGGCTCATTTGTGGTTTGATGCTATGACTGAACCCGGTAGGCAGTGATGTCGTATTTTCACTGATGGCTCCAAAACAGATATTGGATCCGGTTCTGGGGTTTTCGTGGAGCTAACGGTGTCCGGCTCCAGTACGTCCTTGGTTGTCATGCTTCTGTCTTTCAGACGGAAATCTAGAGGCGACGGACTATATGGTGGAAAACAGATGGCGTATCTGTGTCTGCAGTAACAGTCAGGCTGCACTGAAGGCCTTACCCAGCCCCTTTGTCACTTCCAAGTTTGTGCTGTTGGGTAAATCCAGATTGAATTATGTTGGAAAGCATAACAATCCGTTGTTAACATGGGTTCCAGGACACATGGGTGTTATGGGGAATGAAGTCGCTGACGAGGTAGCGAATAAGGGATCTGAGACCAGTTTTACTAGCCAGGAACCTGTTCTTCCTATACCTTTTTCTGCCATTAAGGCCACTAGTGGTGGTTGGGTTGCAAGTGCACAGAATCGCGAATGGGGGGCTCTAAGAGGCAGCACTTGGGAAAAGGCAATACTGCCTGCTATTTCTGATAGAACGTCAAGGTTTCTTCTGTCACTAGATAGGAGAGAATGCGGACTTCTGGTAGGGTCATTATGCATGGGCTAAGCCTATGCAGACAGTGCACTTTGCCCGGGCTGTGAAGAGGATGATGTGACGGTTGACCACTTTTTGTGCGTATGCCCAGTTTTCGCTAGAATCAGGATCGATGTATTTGGTACTGTCATCCTAAGTAGCGCAAACTTTGGCTGCTTAGAGAAAAAGGACTACTAAGGTTTCTTCACAAATCTGGCAGATTCAAGAAAATTAAAATGGAACGTCAAATGTAGTACAATAGATGTGTTGTGGTCTGAGTGCTATATTCGACTACCTGTTCCGACAAAAGAAAAAAAAAGAGTGAAGTCAATTGTCAATGCTCGTCAGTGCAGCGTATTTGGGTGTAATTGGGTTTGTATAGCGGGCATGTAGTTGTAATTCTCAACTGGTTCATAATTGAAGATACTGAAATAGTGATTGAATTGTGGTGGAAAGTTATCGCTTCTCGGCCTTATGGCTAAGATCAAAGTGTAGTATCTGTTCTTATCAGCTTAACATCTGATAGATCCTCCATCGGAGGACAACAAATGTTAAACTGATTTTTGGAAATAGACGGAGTGCTAGGAGCTTGCTCCACCTCTGTCGCGGGTTGGCCCGGTATTGCAGTACCGCCGGGATTTCGGCCCAATGATTAATACATTTTAAAATTTCTTAATATTATAAATGAAAATGTTTTACTTGGGGGAGGGAAGAAAAGAAAAGTTGTGGCGCTAGTAGTTTTTGTGATTGGTGGAGGGGCAGGTTCGAGTTCGAGTACACTATTTAAAATACCCGAATTTGTCTAGTAATTTATTTTGCAACGGTTTCTTTATTTTCCTACCAATACTCGCCCTATCAATATGAAAGCTTGCATAGGATACTTTTTGGCGGATCACACATTAAATTCTAGGGCCAATTTAAAGTATTAGAGGGTCAAAAACAAGCCACTCACTACTCGGGGTTTTTTTAGGGAAATTTCTTAACGTTTATAGCTAAAGACTGACTGCACGAATGTTGCAAATACAATGGCGATATCTACTATGGGAGGGATCTGGATCTCAGTGCCCAGGCATTGAGATCCAGACTTTTTATTTAGTTGGTAAGCTGTGCAGGTTTGCATAGTATCGGGGTTTAATCGAATAAATTATTATGTATTTGCGAAGGTTTGTTTTATAGAATGAAGATTTATTTAATTTTACTTAGTTGTAACAAATTAATATAAGCAGGTTATGAATAGAAAACTAATATTTGTGGAGAGAACAACGACTAGCAGACAACTAACTTCGGCTCTTGCTTGTTTGCCGTCGCTACGCTGTCATTTCGCTCTCTTTCTTCTTTGATCCAGTTCGAACATAAGCATAAAAGTAGCTGTTTTATATTAGGATCCAACATTTTGATGTTATGAAAAGGCTGCACGCCACTGCCACTGACTGGAATTATACCATTATAGAGTGAAATGAGATTCCAGTCTCAGCTACTCGGATAACAAAAGAAAGGTGTCCGTTCAAGGAAATATATTTAATATATTAAAAGTGATAATAATAAAAAAGTCTTCAGTAGCAAATGTAGAACTAGTTGCAACTGTTATTTAGTCCTGTCGTTATGTAAGTTAACAACAAAAATGTTAACAAAACAAAAGCCAATAAACTTAGTTACAGTTTTTGCGTAACAACATTGAGAACCATAGCACCGAAACTGCAAAGCCAAACAATTGGGCAAGAGCACATCGACCGCTCCAATTAAAATAAACGCTGATCAACTAGTAAATAAATAACAGGTCGATCGCTCGAATCGAAATAAACGCTGACTGCCCCAGAAAAAGAAATGCTGACAAAAACACCTGCACGCGCTAGTGCACGAAAACAACAACAACAAAAACAACAACAACAACAGCATAGTTAAGTTATTAATTAAGAACTTTCTTGTTAAACTTAAGAATAATTGTAATTCACTCCTAAAGTAGCAGTCAATAAAGACGCACGTCATCAGTGCTAGTTTTTTAAAAAATAAAATAATAAATATTTTATTAACTGGCGCCCGAGCAAATTAAAATTAAATAAACTCCTGTTTTAAAGTACTCAATTAGTAAAACAAAGTTAAAGTGATTTTAAACGCCCTAAAATAGTGCTAAAAATAAACACTTTAGTTAAAGTAACAAAGACAAAGGTGAAAAAGTGCCCTCAAGTAGCGCAAGCCTGATCAAAGTTACTCAAAGACAAATAGCAAGAAAAAAGTGTGCTTTTTAACAATCCAAGATTCTTCATAAGAATTACAAAAAATAAAAAACCAGCGTGTTGCAGAGGAACGAGGCCCCCGAGTAGCTATCAGCAGCAAAAAGGAAGTGCAACGTACTAGCCACTCCGCCCGCAGAAATTAATTAAAATTGGAAAGGAAAAACCTGGAAAGGAACCTCCACTTCATCTCCAAATCAACTAATAAAATTTCATCCAAGATGACTACAACTAAGCTTGTACTGTAAGCAATTTTATTCTTAGTAATGTATCTTTTTTGTATTAATATCACAATATTGTTTTTTACATATTTAATTTTGTAAGCTCTAACCATTCAATTGCATTAAAAAAATAATAAAAAATAGCATTTTTTTTCCCAAAATTTTGATACTGAATCAATAAAATTAAGAAATTTCCCTCTCTCGCTCTTACAAAATAAAATGAGTAATCCGAACAATCTTATCCGTCCACCGATACTTAACGCCGGACAGGCTGCACCAAACATTAATATGGAAGAGTTAGGTCCTATAATAGCGCAAATCGCCTCAGAGGTATTTTCAAGACAGGGTCCAGCCTTGGTTCAAGCAGCAATAAACCCCAACGCTCACCTTTCAAACGCTAGAGATCAGGTCATTGAAGAAAAACATATGAACAACATTACGGACTTGGACAAAATTCCCGACGTAGTCAAATGCCTACGCGAATTTTCTGGTAGACCAGGCGAATTTAATTCCTGGAAAAAAAGCGTTGAGAGAATTCTCAAAATTTACGAGCCCAGCAAAGGAACGCCGAAATACTATGGAATTCTAAACGTTATAAGGAACAAAATTGTGGGTAATGCAGACACTGCATTAGAATCCTACAACACTCCACTCGACTGGTCAGCTATAGCAAAATGTCTAACCTTACATTAAGCGACCTGTCCACACTCGAATACCAAATGACCGCCCTAATTCAAGGCAGGTCAACAGAAGAGCAATTTTACCAAGACGTCTACTCTCACCTATCACTGATTCTTAACAAATTAGGCTGCTTAGAAGTTAGTACAGAATCCCTTCAGATTCTCACCCAAACATATAGAGAAAAAGCACTTGATACTTTCATTCGAGGACTTAACGGTGAACTTCCAAAACTGTTAGGAATAAAAGAACCAGCTGACTTACCACAAGCGTTACATTTATGTTTAAAGCTAGAAAATCAGAATTTCCGAACCAACTATGCCAATAACCAACAACAAGCTACCAAAAAATACAATTCAAATTTAACCCCACCTCTACCAAATAGAAATATCCCTATGCCACGCTTCAGACAAAATTTTCATCCTCAAATAGCATACATTCCTAATCCTCAAACTCCCACATTCCCAAAACCAATCCAAAATACGACACAACAACTTAACCAATACCCACTGAGACAACCACCCCCAAGGCCATACGCTCCCAAACCTTTACCAAAACCAGAACCTATGGACATCGACGTAAGCCTTCGCTCAAAAAGAATTGACTATATGAATAGACCAAGACCAGCACAAGTCCCAGGAAAAAGACCACCGCCCTCCCAACGTACCTTCATCCCTCACAAGACCCAACGAACATTCCATATAGACACTGAACACGACAGTAATGACCTCAATGAATACGAACATGACCAAAACGAAGAGGAATACGATCAAACTTTAGACGAGTACCTAACAACCATAGAATCTGAACAACAAGATTATACAGAACAATCTTCAGAGCTTAACGACATTCATTTTTTAGAATGACGAGCTCTTTATTGCCATATTTTGAATGTCAACAGAAGAGCGGAAAAATTTTAAGATTTCCCATAGACACGGGATCAAGCAAGAACTATATCCAACCCGGTCTTGCAAAAAAAACTATTCCAAACGAAACACCTTTCCATGCTAAGTCAATCGCAGGAGACGTAAAAATTCAGGAACACACATTCATAAACTTATTTAATCTTGAAGACAAGCATAAATTTTTCATTATGCCAACTTTGCAATCATTTCATGGCATTTTAGGCAACGATAGCCTTAAAGAACTCAATGCGATAATCCATACAAATAAAAACTACATGCAAATAAAGAACAGTAAATGGGTAAAAATAAACCAACTAACTTCAAAATCAGTTAATTCAATCGATATTCGTGACGAACATATGACACAACAGCAAAAACACTCTATTAAAAACACAGTCAACAAATTCCCTAAATTATTCACTGAACCGGACGAAAAACTGACATACACTACAAAAGTCTTTGGCGAAATTCGCACATCCTCCGACGAACCCGTTTATAGTAAATCTTACCCATACCCTAATTCTTTGAAAAATGAAGTCGAAAATCAAGTGAAGCAAATGATTAATGATGGTATAATCAGACCATCAAGGTCCCCTTATAACTCCCCAGTATGGGTCGTAGAAAAAAAATCTGATTCCAAGGGTAACAAGCAATATAGGATGGTCATAGACTATCGCAAACTAAATACAGTTACCATAGCTGATAGGTACCCAATACCCGAAATCTCAGAAGTTATCTCACAATTAGGAAATTGCGAATATTTCTCGGTCCTAGATCTAAAGAGTGACTTCCACCAAATCCCTCTCAAGGAGAAAGACAAGGAAAAGACAGCATTCGCGATCAACAACGCTAAGTACGAATTCAATCGCTTACCATTTGGTCTAAAAAACGCGCCATCAATCTTCCAACGCGCACTCGATGATATTTTACGCGAATATATCGGCAAAATATGTTACGTATATATTGACGATATAATCATATTTAGCAAAAGCGAACACGACCACTCGCAACATATTGAACTTATATTCGAAGCTTTGGAAAACGCGAACATGAAAGTACAGCTTGATAAATGTCATTTCTATCAAGAAGAAGTAGAATTTCTAGGGTTTATCATTTCTCCGCAAGGAATAAAAACAAATCCCAAAAAAATTGAAGCTGCAGCAAACTTCCCGACACCTAAAACAATAAAAGATCTACGAGCATTTTTAGGTCTATCAGGTTACTACAGGCGTTTCGTGCAAGACTATGCAAAAATCGCGAAACCATTGACATCCCTCCTAAGAGGAGAAGAAGGCCGAATATCAAAAAAGCAATCGGCAAAAATACTAATTAATCTGAACGCCGAAGCCCTTGAAGCCTTCAGAAAATTAAAAAATTCACTTATTTCCAAAGACACCCTGCTCTCATACCCAAATTACAATGAATGCTTTGAACTAACAACAGACGCATCAAATTATGCAATTGGCGCAGTGTTGTCACAAAAAGATAAGCCAATCTCATTCATCTCTCGAACCCTCAACAAAGCAGAAGAACATTACGCAACAAACGAGAAGGAAATGCTGGCTATAATTTGGGCCCTAAATTCTTTTCGCAACTATCTTTATGGATCTCGCAAGGTTATAATTCACACTGACCACCAACCTCTCACCTACGCCCTAAGTAATAAAAATAACAATAGTAAGATGAAACGATGGAAGGCCATACTAGAAGAGTATAACTACGAATTACTATATAAACCAGGGAAAAGTAACGTAGTTGCAGACGCCTTGTCAAGAATTCCGTTACAATCGCAAGTAAATTCAATGTCCACGATGACGCATAGCGACGACAGTTCAGGACAAAATCTTATAAGTAGCGTCGAAGCCCCCATCAACGTATTCAAGAATCAGATCATTCTCAACATAGGTCCTACCACACCATACAAATTTCAGATTGTATTTCCGACATACCACAGACACACAATAACAGAATTTGATTACACCACAGAAAAACTAATAGAAATCCTTAAAAAAAACCTTAATCCCTCTGTTATAAATGGTATAAAAACATCAGAACCAATAATGGGCAAAATTCAAGAAGTTTACCCAGATCATTTTTCAAGATATCGAGTCAGGTTCACAAGGCACCAAGTTGAAGACGTTGTCAATGAAGAACAACAACAAGGTATAATTATTGAAACACACAAACGAGCCCATAGAACCACAAAAGAAAATAAAATTCAAATTTTAGAGAAGTACTATTTTCCAGGAATGAACAACAAAATAAAGAAAGTAGTTAAACAATGTACTGTTTGCAAGCTTAATAAATATGACCGACATCCCACTAATCCCGTACTTAAAGAAACACCCATCCCTACACATCCCGGACACACCCTCCACATCGATATTTATAAAACAGAAAACAACCTCGTCTTAACCGCAATTGATAAGTTTTCTAAATATGCCCAAGGTAAAGTCATAAAATCAAAAGCAATCGAAGATGTAAAAGAACCACTACGTCAACTTCTGTTCCTATATGGAGTCCCAAAAGTTATCGTTGTTGATAACGAAAAATCCCTCAACTCATCTTCAATAAACTTTATGGTTGAAGACCAATTAGGTATTCAAATTTTTAGATCACCCCCTTACAAAAGCTCTGTTAACGGCCAAATAGAACGATTTCATTCAACACTTTCAGAAATCATTAGATGCCTGAAATCAGACGGAACCCACCGATCCTTTATAGAACTTCTAGACAGATCTATCTACGAATACAATTCCTCAATACACTCAACAACTGGAAAAAAAACCCATTGAAATATTCTTTGGACGAAACACAAACATAGACCCTGAACAGTACGAGAAAGCCAGACAAGACAATATTCAAAGACTAAAAGAAAAGCAATACAAAGATATTAAATATCACAATAAAAATCGACTACCTATCATAACATACAATCCAGGTGACACAGTTTACGTTAAAATTCACAGTCGTCTAGGATCCAAAATCTCACCTAAATACAAACAAGAAACAGTAAAAGAGAACAGAACAACCACAATCCTTACAGAATCAAACAGAGTAGTACATAAAAGTAACATTAAAAACTAAATCCCCTTTAATATGCTGGAAACATAAAAAATAAACCAAACATATTCTTTTCAGACTACTCGTATTCCTGATTACAACAAACGCAGAATTATTGCTGACCGACTATTCCTCCGCTCATCTAATAACTATAGACGATGGACAAGCAAAAATACAAAATGGAACCTTTAATTTTATTCACATAATAGACTTAAAAACATACGAACAATTCTTATATGACACAGATAAATACGTAAATACAAACATCGTGAAAAATAGCCTTTATTACCCACTGCTCAAACACGAAATCTCTCAGTCCATAGACATTTTAAACCAAATTAAACCATTGCATTCTGAAAACAGAAGTAAAAGGTCAATAAATATGTTGGGCACAGCATGGAAATATCTAGCCGGCAGTCCCGACCATGATGACCTACAGTATATAGAAAATAATCTGGAAGAACTAAATAAAAATAACAATCGGCAGATAACAGTAAACAGTGCACTTACCAAGCGAATTAACGAATTATCAAACATAACGGACCAACTCAGAAACTCACTAAGGAAAAGCGAATACGTAAACAATGAAATAGCTTCAAATATCCAAAATAGAATAAGACTCACTAAAGAAGAATTAACAAACATTAGATATGCAATTGAATGGGCTAAGGCAAATATGATTAACTCTATATTATTTAATAAAAATGAGGGAAAAGCTAAGAAATGAAAACATGCCATTCAGAAGCATTGAAGATGCGCTAGAATTCACAAAAATCAAAATCTTATATAATGGAACGAATATTATGTATTTAATTAAAATCCCAATGACAACAGAGACAATTTATGTTAAAAACCGTAATTAGAGCTATTAAAAGAAATGAAACAATTATTGATATCCCATACAAATCGTTACTAATTAACGACCACGAAATGTTTGGTATACAAAATAAATGTAATAAATATAATTCCATTAATATATGTAACCACAATAATTTAATAAATTTAACAAACGACCTGTGCGTAAGTAGACTAATATGTATATGGTCTTGAGTCTTTTTGCAATATAACAAATAACCAACACATACCTACAATAGAAGAAATTTCTCCTGGAATCTTGCTATTATATAATTTTAATGGAAGTTGTTTCTTTAAAGAATCAAATCATAACTTAAAAGGCACGTTTTTAATTAAATTCCATAACGAAACCATTCGAGTAAATAATAAAATATTTAGTAATATCGAGATTCCACAAATGAATATCAAACCATCAATAATGCAACCAACACCCATAGAATTAAGTAGATACAAGATATTATCTTTAGAATCATTAGAAGAATTACACATTAATAATACACATTCAATTAAGTCCATTCAGCACAACATGTTTATAAATAGAATATCATCATTTGTCTCAATAAGTAGTATTACTTTGTTTATAATAGCCATTATAATTATTAAATATCCACGCAAAAATATCGAACTTGTCATCCAACAACCAGAAGCCGGAGCACCTAGACCACCAGCAACAAAATTCGAATCTCCAATAATCACAGCGACACTGCCAAAACTCAACGACCTACCGTATTTCTGACGATTGTGGACAATCGTTTTAAGAGGGGAAGAGTTAACAACAAAAATGTTAACAAAACAAAAGCCAATAAACTTAGTTACAGTTTTTGCGTAACAACATTGAGAACCATAGCACCGAAACTGCAAAGCCAAACAATTGGCAAGAGCACATCGACCGCTCCAATTAAAATAAACGCTGATCAACTAGTAAATAAATAACACGTCGATCGCTCCAATCGAAATAAACGCTGACTGCCCCAGAAAAAGAAATGCTGACAAAAACACCTGCACGCGCTAGTGCACGAAAACAACAACAACAACAACAACAACAACAACAACATAGTTAAGTTATTAATTAAGAAGTTTCTTGTTAAACTTAAGAATAATTGTAATTCACTCCTAAAGTAGCAGTCAATAAAGACGCACTGTCATCAGTGCTAGTTTTTTAAAAAATAAAATAATAAATATTTTATTAACTTGTATAAGAACATAGAGCAGAAGGTAGTGGGACTTGATGAGAATATAACACTTAAAAATAGAGAATGCTGAGTTAACGGAAAGATGCAAAGAATTCATCAATTCCAAATTCGAAAGGGCTGTACAAAATAAAAAAGATACACCAGGATCAGCAGAAGAATGATAGGAAGATATGTGATCAGGTTGGACATAAGGCAAATTACCGAGTTAAAGTAGAAGCAGATGAAGAGTGAAAAATAGAGTGTGGTGGAGAAATAGCAATATCCAAGAAACTATGTACTCGGGCGTGTTAAATAAACTGTGTCAGATTCGTTTTTTCAGGAAACCGGAACGAAATTTGGAAGGATTCAAATTAATGAGAGAATCACCACAAAAAAAAAATATGTTTCTGGGAAACTTTAAATAAAAAATGGAAAGTTTTGGATGGAATTTCAACCAGAACCATCTGAAAACAAAATCGAAGCGAAATACAAATGGCATCGAGTTCCATTCCTGCATTCTAAACATTCTTGGCAGCAGCACAAAATTAGTTGAACTCATTTTGCACAAAAATGCTCGTAATTATAATTTATGATCTCGTAAACTAAATCTAACAAACATGCTACTGGAAATGTGACAAATTCACATCTCATCTTTAAGAGGAGTCCTCTAAATTGGGGTTTTATTCCGGTTGCCAAGTTTTCTTTTCTAGAAAAAAGCAAAATCGTTCTTTTAATCTTACAACCGAAGTTTAAAAATCAAACTGAAAACATGGGATACCCACTATTTGTCCCTTCTAAACTATGAAATCAGCAAGACAGAATGGAGTTGAGACAAACAAATCCTCCTCCTAGACAATAAGTCTAATTCCAATATTAAAATGTATTCATTATGTCGGGACGGCGCGAACGCCATTCCCGGCTACCAAAAATTACACGCACGAGTTATTCGCATTAGGAATAATCGCGGAGGTCAACTCAACCGAAGGTGCAATGGCCAAGCCTCACTCCGGGGGAACCGCCTTCGTGATCACGGTAACCCCTACGCCAGGTAAGTATGATTTCACCACCTCTCGAACCAACACAAAGTCAAAAGCAATTATAAACCAAATGAGAATTATAAGCGATAAGCCACAAAACACTTTCTCCCTTAACCATTCTAAATCATCTGACACACACAAAATTATAACAAGCAATTCTTGTGATGATATTCGAGAGATATCATTGCGAAAATGAGTTTTTGGTTCGAATCACTGGACTGTGATTTTTTACTCGATTATTTACTGGTAGCTTTAATAAATCGAGTTAATATGCGACTTAGGTGTGACCTTTGACCAGAAACTTACTTTTGGCAAACACGTTGCAACTGTAGTTAACAGAGCTTCTCTGTCTCTAGGCTTCATAAGGCGTTGGACAAAGGAGTTCAAAGGTGGCTTTATTACCAAACTTCTTTCTGTGCACTTCCTTAGTACACCCATCATTAGAATTGTTTTGCCTACGTTCATTCACATGGAACTCCAATTTTCAACTTCCCTCTCATGTGAGTCGTCTTAAACTTATTCTTCCCCCTCTCTCGAAACCCGTGGAACTATGCTTAATGTATGCTTTGTGCTTAGCACAGTTATGTATACGAATATAAGTAAAAACAATTGCTATGAAATGTCACGACGATATTTCATTGGAAATCGCAAAACAAATACAGTAGTTCTATATTGGAAGTCGATGAAGGAGTACCAGTGAAGTATTGCTAAATCAATTAATTCTTTAATAAAAAAAGCTGGTGACGAGGATGGGATATACTCGTACATCGTTAATAAAATAACAAAACTCTTAGTCTCATGAGTGATGCCTCGTACGTATCTTTTTGAACCTTTTCCCCCTCACTCCGGAAACAAAAAAAATAATAACCAACAAAGCACTTAAAACACCGTTAACGGGGGTTTCATTTAATACAATTGTTCTCTTATTTTCAAATTTACATCGAAATAACTTCTTGTTACGTCACTTCTGCTTGAAAGCCACGATTCAAAGAATGTTCTTGTATATAACAGAAGATAGGCCATTAGCGCAAACTGGGTGTGGTGTGAGAGTGACTTAAAACCTGTGAACTTGGGAAACTCTCTTTGAAGGTGAACCTAGCGACGCATCTACTATCTAACCTCCGGGATGTGATTCTCTGGTAGTATTCTTCACAAGCCTTCTCGTCTTCGGACCTGGGAGTCGCTTGGCGCACTTCCTCTTGTTCTCAGACCTACCTGAGCTGAGAGTTAATTCTGAAAGTAGGAAGAAGTGTAGTAATTATTAAAGTGCATGTAGGGTACCAGAAAAGTTCGTCCATGTAATAAGTTGGCCCTGAAATACGATAAGTCACCGAAAAGTAGTTAGAAAGGTTGTTGGAAAGAGCAGAATTTGGCGCGTCTACAATTGCTTTCCTCCACAGAGAGAAACCGTTGGTGAAGTGGCAGTAATGACGTTTAACAAGATTAAAGATTTTGTTCCAGAGGTTGAAGGCAACTACAATTTTGACATATGGCTGACGCAATTGAAGAGTGTAGCCGGAGTACCCTCAGTAGATGAGAGAATGATGGGAATGTTGCTAGTAAGCAAATTGAATGGGAAAGCCAAACTGTGGTTGTACTCTAAACCGAATTTTGCACCAAAAGAGAGCAGACTTGCATTACGACGTAAGCCGAACAGTCAACTTGTTGAATTTTGGCAGTGTCTAGTATCTCATTGCATGAATGGCATGACAGATAGTTCAAGGGTATATCCTACTATTGTCTCTGTAGAAGTTCTGTGTTTTGATATCATCCCGATTTTGAGGAAAAACGGACTTGATCGGCTTCACTGCGTGGAGTCGTTCCACAACTTCGTATTTTCTATTAAGGAGCTCGTTCATCTCTTTCTATGTTGGAAGATCCTTACGGGAACTAAGGGATGGCTTCCACAGTGATAGGGCCTCCTTTGGTAGCTTCATGGAATCAACATATACCTGAATAGTAAAGGTTTGAAAAAGAACTCGGAACCGAAAAGAAAGTACTCGAAGATAACAAGGATGATTTGGTTATGGTTTGCACTGGGATTTTTAGGTCTGTGCCAACCATGTATTCGTCATTCTCAACTCTCTCAAATCTCTCAATCACGAGATAGGTAGTCTGCAAAATGACATATGTATGTATACTGTCTCGGAATTGTTATTTTTAATTCCAATTTTTGAAGACGAATTTGGTAGATTTTGTAATCGCTCATTGGACCCATCGTTAGTAAGCCATTCATTATAGAGGGAGTTACGTGGGAGAGAGTTATCGGCGGTCTCGTGACTTTGAGCAACGAGTTTCTGCAGTTTGCTCTTTATGACTTTTTCTCGTTGGTTTCGACGCGCCTCATGGGAGGAGGTAACAGTTTATCATACCAAACTTGCCAGCATAGCAAAGATGAAATCAAGCAAAGTAAACATTTTCTGCCCATACAATTTCAAAAGGGGTTTCTCAAACTTCCGGATTTTTTTTACAAACTGCTAATTGAAATCTGTGTAAAGAAATGAGAAGAAATCGCGAGTTACGAGTAGAATGGAGTTAACTTATATTACTTGATTGTTATGGGCCGCGGCCTACTAGGAGTGAAGTCAGCTTTTTGGCAGTGCAAGAGAATATTTGGCAAGATGAGGGCTCTGGTTCCTCCTAAGGCCCTTTGGATTATCAGGCAATGATCAGGCCCATAATATCCTACGCATCTGTGGTCTGGGGGAAAATATTGTCTTTCAAGGGGGTTAAATCTGCTCAATCTAGACTACAGAGAACTGTGGCTGCTTGTTGTACTGGAGCCCTTCCGACAACTTCTGGCCCTTCTCTTGATGCTCTGTTGAAGCTTCCCATCCTAGATGTTTTTATAGAAGGAGAGGCCCTAAAGGCCATCTGTAGGTTGAAGTATAATAGGTAGTGGGTGCGCGTTGGAATCTTGAAGATATTGTTGGCACCAACATGATATTGGGATCCACTCTATGCCTATTAATTCGATGCCCGCGTATCCTATAACTGAAAGGCGGTACTGTATAAATATTCCAGAGGCTCATTTGTGGTTTGATGCTATGACTGAACCCGGTAGGCAGTGATGTCGTATTTTCACTGATGGCTCCAAAACAGATATTGGATCCGGTTCTGGGGTTTTCGTGGAGCTAACGGTGTCCGGCTCCAGTACGTCCTTGGTTGTCATGCTTCTGTCTTTCAGACGGAAATCTAGAGGCGACGGACTATATGGTGGAAAACAGATGGCGTATCTGTGTCTGCAGTAACAGTCAGGCTGCACTGAAGGCCTTACCCAGCCCCTTTGTCACTTCCAAGTTTGTGCTGTTGGGTAAATCCAGATTGAATTATGTTGGAAAGCATAACAATCCGTTGTTAACATGGGTTCCAGGACACATGGGTGTTATGGGGAATGAAGTCGCTGACGAGGTAGCGAATAAGGGATCTGAGACCAGTTTTACTAGCCAGGAACCTGTTCTTCCTATACCTTTTTCTGCCATTAAGGCCACTAGTGGTGGTTGGGTTGCAAGTGCACAGACTCGCGAATGGGGGGCTCTAAGAGGCAGCACTTGGGAAAAGGCAATACTGCCTGCTATTTCTGATAGAACGTCAAGGTTTCTTCTGTCACTAGATAGGAGAGAATGCGGACTTCTGGTAGGGTCATTATGCATGGGCTAAGCCTATGCAGACAGTGCACTTTGCCCGGGCTGTGAAGAGGATGATGTGACGGTTGACCACTTTTTGTGCGTATGCCCAGTTTTCGCTAGAATCAGGATCGATGTATTTGGTACTGTCATCCTAAGTAGCGCAAACTTTGGCTGCTTAGAGAAAAAGGACTACTAAGGTTTCTTCACAAATCTGGCAGATTCAAGAAAATTAAAATGGAACGTCAAATGTAGTACAATAGATGTGTTGTGGTCTGAGTGCTATATTCGACTACCTGTTCCGACAAAAGAAAAAAAAAGAGTGAAGTCAATTGTCAATGCTCGTCAGTGCAGCGTATTTGGGTGTAATTGGGTTTGTATAGCGGGCATGTAGTTGTAATTCTCAACTGGTTCATAATTGAAGATACTGAAATAGTGATTGAATTGTGGTGGAAAGTTATCGCTTCTCGGCCTTATGGCTAAGATCAAAGTGTAGTATCTGTTCTTATCAGCTTAACATCTGATAGATCCTCCATCGGAGGACAACAAATGTTAAACTGATTTTTGGAAATAGACGGAGTGCTAGGAGCTTGCTCCACCTCTGTCGCGGGTTGGCCCGGTATTGCAGTACCGCCGGGATTTCGGCCCAATGATTAATACATTTTAAAATTTCTTAATATTATAAATGAAAATGTTTTACTTGGGGGAGGGAAGAAAAGAAAAGTTGTGGCGCTAGTAGTTTTTGTGATTGGTGGAGGGGCAGGTTCGAGTTCGAGTACACTATTTAAAATACCCGAATTTGTCTAGTAATTTATTTTGCAACGGTTTCTTTATTTTCCTACCAATACTCGCCCTATCAATATGAAAGCTTGCATAGGATACTTTTTGGCGGATCACACATTAAATTCTAGGGCCAATTTAAAGTATTAGAGGGTCAAAAACAAGCCACTCACTACTCGGGGTTTTTTTAGGGAAATTTCTTAACGTTTATAGCTAAAGACTGACTGCACGAATGTTGCAAATACAATGGCGATATCTACTATGGGAGGGATCTGGATCTCAGTGCCCAGGCATTGAGATCCAGACTTTTTATTTAGTTGGTAAGCATAAAAGTAGCTGTTTTATATTAGGATCCAACATTTTGATGTTATGAAAAGGCTGCACGCCACTGCCACTGACTGGAATTATACCATTAAGGAAAGGTGTCCGTTCAAGGAAATATATTTAATATATTAAAAGTGATAATAATAAAAAAGTCTTCAGTAGCAAATGTAGAACTAGTTGCAACTGTTATTTAGTCCTGTCGTTATGTAAGTTAACAACAAAAATGTTAACAAAACAAAAGCCAATAAACTTAGTTACAGTTTTTGCGTAACAACATTGAGAACCATAGCACCGAAACTGCAAAGCCAAACAATTGGGCAAGAGCACATCGACCGCTCCAATTAAAATAAACGCTGATCAACTAGTAAATAAATAACAGGTCGATCGCTCGAATCGAAATAAACGCTGACTGCCCCAGAAAAAGAAATGCTGACAAAAACACCTGCACGCGCTAGTGCACGAAAACAACAACAACAAAAACAACAACAACAACAGCATAGTTAAGTTATTAATTAAGAACTTTCTTGTTAAACTTAAGAATAATTGTAATTCACTCCTAAAGTAGCAGTCAATAAAGACGCACGTCATCAGTGCTAGTTTTTTAAAAAATAAAATAATAAATATTTTATTAACTGGCGCCCGAGCAAATTAAAATTAAATAAACTCCTGTTTTAAAGTACTCAATTAGTAAAACAAAGTTAAAGTGATTTTAAACGCCCTAAAATAGTGCTAAAAATAAACACTTTAGTTAAAGTAACAAAGACAAAGGTGAAAAAGTGCCCTCAAGTAGCGCAAGCCTGATCAAAGTTACTCAAAGACAAATAGCAAGAAAAAAGTGTGCTTTTTAACAATCCAAGATTCTTCATAAGAATTACAAAAAATAAAAAACCAGCGTGTTGCAGAGGAACGAGGCCCCCGAGTAGCTATCAGCAGCAAAAAGGAAGTGCAACGTACTAGCCACTCCGCCCGCAGAAATTAATTAAAATTGGAAAGGAAAAACCTGGAAAGGAACCTCCACTTCATCTCCAAATCAACTAATAAAATTTCATCCAAGATGACTACAACTAAGCTTGTACTGTAAGCAATTTTATTCTTAGTAATGTATCTTTTTTGTATTAATATCACAATATTGTTTTTTACATATTTAATTTTGTAAGCTCTAACCATTCAATTGCATTAAAAAAATAATAAAAAATAGCATTTTTTTTCCCAAAATTTTGATACTGAATCAATAAAATTAAGAAATTTCCCTCTCTCGCTCTTACAAAATAAAATGAGTAATCCGAACAATCTTATCCGTCCACCGATACTTAACGCCGGACAGGCTGCACCAAACATTAATATGGAAGAGTTAGGTCCTATAATAGCGCAAATCGCCTCAGAGGTATTTTCAAGACAGGGTCCAGCCTTGGTTCAAGCAGCAATAAACCCCAACGCTCACCTTTCAAACGCTAGAGATCAGGTCATTGAAGAAAAACATATGAACAACATTACGGACTTGGACAAAATTCCCGACGTAGTCAAATGCCTACGCGAATTTTCTGGTAGACCAGGCGAATTTAATTCCTGGAAAAAAAGCGTTGAGAGAATTCTCAAAATTTACGAGCCCAGCAAAGGAACGCCGAAATACTATGGAATTCTAAACGTTATAAGGAACAAAATTGTGGGTAATGCAGACACTGCATTAGAATCCTACAACACTCCACTCGACTGGTCAGCTATAGCAAAATGTCTAACCTTACATTAAGCGACCTGTCCACACTCGAATACCAAATGACCGCCCTAATTCAAGGCAGGTCAACAGAAGAGCAATTTTACCAAGACGTCTACTCTCACCTATCACTGATTCTTAACAAATTAGGCTGCTTAGAAGTTAGTACAGAATCCCTTCAGATTCTCACCCAAACATATAGAGAAAAAGCACTTGATACTTTCATTCGAGGACTTAACGGTGAACTTCCAAAACTGTTAGGAATAAAAGAACCAGCTGACTTACCACAAGCGTTACATTTATGTTTAAAGCTAGAAAATCAGAATTTCCGAACCAACTATGCCAATAACCAACAACAAGCTACCAAAAAATACAATTCAAATTTAACCCCACCTCTACCAAATAGAAATATCCCTATGCCACGCTTCAGACAAAATTTTCATCCTCAAATAGCATACATTCCTAATCCTCAAACTCCCACATTCCCAAAACCAATCCAAAATACGACACAACAACTTAACCAATACCCACTGAGACAACCACCCCCAAGGCCATACGCTCCCAAACCTTTACCAAAACCAGAACCTATGGACATCGACGTAAGCCTTCGCTCAAAAAGAATTGACTATATGAATAGACCAAGACCAGCA
This sequence comes from Clusia tigrina, assembly GCA_920105625.2. Classification (NCBI taxonomy): domain Eukaryota; kingdom Metazoa; phylum Arthropoda; class Insecta; order Diptera; family Clusiidae; genus Clusia; species Clusia tigrina. Next base: position 209,454,719 of record OV050031.1, read on the forward strand.
CAAGTCCCAGGAAAAAGACCACCGCCCTCCCAACGTACCTTCATCCCTCACAAGACCCAACGAACATTCCATATAGACACTGAACACGACAGTAATGACCTCAATGAATACGAACATGACCAAAACGAAGAGGAATACGATCAAACTTTAGACGAGTACCTAACAACCATAGAATCTGAACAACAAGATTATACAGAACAATCTTCAGAGCTTAACGACATTCATTTTTTAGAATGACGAGCTCTTTATTGCCATATTTTGAATGTCAACAGAAGAGCGGAAAAATTTTAAGATTTCCCATAGACACGGGATCAAGCAAGAACTATATCCAACCCGGTCTTGCAAAAAAAACTATTCCAAACGAAACACCTTTCCATGCTAAGTCAATCGCAGGAGACGTAAAAATTCAGGAACACACATTCATAAACTTATTTAATCTTGAAGACAAGCATAAATTTTTCATTATGCCAACTTTGCAATCATTTCATGGCATTTTAGGCAACGATAGCCTTAAAGAACTCAATGCGATAATCCATACAAATAAAAACTACATGCAAATAAAGAACAGTAAATGGGTAAAAATAAACCAACTAACTTCAAAATCAGTTAATTCAATCGATATTCGTGACGAACATATGACACAACAGCAAAAACACTCTATTAAAAACACAGTCAACAAATTCCCTAAATTATTCACTGAACCGGACGAAAAACTGACATACACTACAAAAGTCTTTGGCGAAATTCGCACATCCTCCGACGAACCCGTTTATAGTAAATCTTACCCATACCCTAATTCTTTGAAAAATGAAGTCGAAAATCAAGTGAAGCAAATGATTAATGATGGTATAATCAGACCATCAAGGTCCCCTTATAACTCCCCAGTATGGGTCGTAGAAAAAAAATCTGATTCCAAGGGTAACAAGCAATATAGGATGGTCATAGACTATCGCAAACTAAATACAGTTACCATAGCTGATAGGTACCCAATACCCGAAATCTCAGAAGTTATCTCACAATTAGGAAATTGCGAATATTTCTCGGTCCTAGATCTAAAGAGTGACTTCCACCAAATCCCTCTCAAGGAGAAAGACAAGGAAAAGACAGCATTCGCGATCAACAACGCTAAGTACGAATTCAATCGCTTACCATTTGGTCTAAAAAACGCGCCATCAATCTTCCAACGCGCACTCGATGATATTTTACGCGAATATATCGGCAAAATATGTTACGTATATATTGACGATATAATCATATTTAGCAAAAGCGAACACGACCACTCGCAACATATTGAACTTATATTCGAAGCTTTGGAAAACGCGAACATGAAAGTACAGCTTGATAAATGTCATTTCTATCAAGAAGAAGTAGAATTTCTAGGGTTTATCATTTCTCCGCAAGGAATAAAAACAAATCCCAAAAAAATTGAAGCTGCAGCAAACTTCCCGACACCTAAAACAATAAAAGATCTACGAGCATTTTTAGGTCTATCAGGTTACTACAGGCGTTTCGTGCAAGACTATGCAAAAATCGCGAAACCATTGACATCCCTCCTAAGAGGAGAAGAAGGCCGAATATCAAAAAAGCAATCGGCAAAAATACTAATTAATCTGAACGCCGAAGCCCTTGAAGCCTTCAGAAAATTAAAAAATTCACTTATTTCCAAAGACACCCTGCTCTCATACCCAAATTACAATGAATGCTTTGAACTAACAACAGACGCATCAAATTATGCAATTGGCGCAGTGTTGTCACAAAAAGATAAGCCAATCTCATTCATCTCTCGAACCCTCAACAAAGCAGAAGAACATTACGCAACAAACGAGAAGGAAATGCTGGCTATAATTTGGGCCCTAAATTCTTTTCGCAACTATCTTTATGGATCTCGCAAGGTTATAATTCACACTGACCACCAACCTCTCACCTACGCCCTAAGTAATAAAAATAACAATAGTAAGATGGAACGATGGAAGGCCATACTAGAAGAGTATAACTACGAATTACTATATAAACCAGGGAAAAGTAACGTAGTTGCAGACGCCTTGTCAAGAATTCCGTTACAATCGCAAGTAAATTCAATGTCCACGATGACGCATAGCGACGACAGTTCAGGACAAAATCTTATAAGTAGCGTCGAAGCCCCCATCAACGTATTCAAGAATCAGATCATTCTCAACATAGGTCCTACCACACCATACAAATTTCAGATTGTATTTCCGACATACCACAGACACACAATAACAGAATTTGATTACACCACAGAAAAACTAATAGAAATCCTTAAAAAAAACCTTAATCCCTCTGTTATAAATGGTATAAAAACATCAGAACCAATAATGGGCAAAATTCAAGAAGTTTACCCAGATCATTTTTCAAGATATCGAGTCAGGTTCACAAGGCACCAAGTTGAAGACGTTGTCAATGAAGAACAACAACAAGGTATAATTATTGAAACACACAAACGAGCCCATAGAACCACAAAAGAAAATAAAATTCAAATTTTAGAGAAGTACTATTTTCCAGGAATGAACAACAAAATAAAGAAAGTAGTTAAACAATGTACTGTTTGCAAGCTTAATAAATATGACCGACATCCCACTAATCCCGTACTTAAAGAAACACCCATCCCTACACATCCCGGACACACCCTCCACATCGATATTTATAAAACAGAAAACAACCTCGTCTTAACCGCAATTGATAAGTTTTCTAAATATGCCCAAGGTAAAGTCATAAAATCAAAAGCAATCGAAGATGTAAAAGAACCACTACGTCAACTTCTGTTCCTATATGGAGTCCCAAAAGTTATCGTTGTTGATAACGAAAAATCCCTCAACTCATCTTCAATAAACTTTATGGTTGAAGACCAATTAGGTATTCAAATTTTTAGATCACCCCCTTACAAAAGCTCTGTTAACGGCCAAATAGAACGATTTCATTCAACACTTTCAGAAATCATTAGATGCCTGAAATCAGACGGAACCCACCGATCCTTTATAGAACTTCTAGACAGATCTATCTACGAATACAATTCCTCAATACACTCAACAACTGGAAAAAAAACCCATTGAAATATTCTTTGGACGAAACACAAACATAGACCCTGAACAGTACGAGAAAGCCAGACAAGACAATATTCAAAGACTAAAAGAAAAGCAATACAAAGATATTAAATATCACAATAAAAATCGACTACCTATCATAACATACAATCCAGGTGACACAGTTTACGTTAAAATTCACAGTCGTCTAGGATCCAAAATCTCACCTAAATACAAACAAGAAACAGTAAAAGAGAACAGAACAACCACAATCCTTACAGAATCAAACAGAGTAGTACATAAAAGTAACATTAAAAACTAAATCCCCTTTAATATGCTGGAAACATAAAAAATAAACCAAACATATTCTTTTCAGACTACTCGTATTCCTGATTACAACAAACGCAGAATTATTGCTGACCGACTATTCCTCCGCTCATCTAATAACTATAGACGATGGACAAGCAAAAATACAAAATGGAACCTTTAATTTTATTCACATAATAGACTTAAAAACATACGAACAATTCTTATATGACACAGATAAATACGTAAATACAAACATCGTGAAAAATAGCCTTTATTACCCACTGCTCAAACACGAAATCTCTCAGTCCATAGACATTTTAAACCAAATTAAACCATTGCATTCTGAAAACAGAAGTAAAAGGTCAATAAATATGTTGGGCACAGCATGGAAATATCTAGCCGGCAGTCCCGACCATGATGACCTACAGTATATAGAAAATAATCTGGAAGAACTAAATAAAAATAACAATCGGCAGATAACAGTAAACAGTGCACTTACCAAGCGAATTAACGAATTATCAAACATAACGGACCAACTCAGAAACTCACTAAGGAAAAGCGAATACGTAAACAATGAAATAGCTTCAAATATCCAAAATAGAATAAGACTCACTAAAGAAGAATTAACAAACATTAGATATGCAATTGAATGGGCTAAGGCAAATATGATTAACTCTATATTATTTAATAAAAATGAGGGAAAAGCTAAGAAATGAAAACATGCCATTCAGAAGCATTGAAGATGCGCTAGAATTCACAAAAATCAAAATCTTATATAATGGAACGAATATTATGTATTTAATTAAAATCCCAATGACAACAGAGACAATTTATGTTAAAAACCGTAATTAGAGCTATTAAAAGAAATGAAACAATTATTGATATCCCATACAAATCGTTACTAATTAACGACCACGAAATGTTTGGTATACAAAATAAATGTAATAAATATAATTCCATTAATATATGTAACCACAATAATTTAATAAATTTAACAAACGACCTGTGCGTAAGTAGACTAATATGTATATGGTCTTGAGTCTTTTTGCAATATAACAAATAACCAACACATACCTACAATAGAAGAAATTTCTCCTGGAATCTTGCTATTATATAATTTTAATGGAAGTTGTTTCTTTAAAGAATCAAATCATAACTTAAAAGGCACGTTTTTAATTAAATTCCATAACGAAACCATTCGAGTAAATAATAAAATATTTAGTAATATCGAGATTCCACAAATGAATATCAAACCATCAATAATGCAACCAACACCCATAGAATTAAGTAGATACAAGATATTATCTTTAGAATCATTAGAAGAATTACACATTAATAATACACATTCAATTAAGTCCATTCAGCACAACATGTTTATAAATAGAATATCATCATTTGTCTCAATAAGTAGTATTACTTTGTTTATAATAGCCATTATAATTATTAAATATCCACGCAAAAATATCGAACTTGTCATCCAACAACCAGAAGCCGGAGCACCTAGACCACCAGCAACAAAATTCGAATCTCCAATAATCACAGCGACACTGCCAAAACTCAACGACCTACCGTATTTCTGACGATTGTGGACAATCGTTTTAAGAGGGGAAGAGTTAACAACAAAAATGTTAACAAAACAAAAGCCAATAAACTTAGTTACAGTTTTTGCGTAACAACATTGAGAACCATAGCACCGAAACTGCAAAGCCAAACAATTGGCAAGAGCACATCGACCGCTCCAATTAAAATAAACGCTGATCAACTAGTAAATAAATAACACGTCGATCGCTCCAATCGAAATAAACGCTGACTGCCCCAGAAAAAGAAATGCTGACAAAAACACCTGCACGCGCTAGTGCACGAAAACAACAACAACAACAACAACAACAACAACAACATAGTTAAGTTATTAATTAAGAAGTTTCTTGTTAAACTTAAGAATAATTGTAATTCACTCCTAAAGTAGCAGTCAATAAAGACGCACTGTCATCAGTGCTAGTTTTTTAAAAAATAAAATAATAAATATTTTATTAACTTGTATAAGAACATAGAGCAGAAGGTAGTGGGACTTGATGAGAATATAACACTTAAAAATAGAGAATGCTGAGTTAACGGAAAGATGCAAAGAATTCATCAATTCCAAATTCGAAAGGGCTGTACAAAATAAAAAAGATACACCAGGATCAGCAGAAGAATGATAGGAAGATATGTGATCAGGTTGGACATAAGGCAAATTACCGAGTTAAAGTAGAAGCAGATGAAGAGTGAAAAATAGAGTGTGGTGGAGAAATAGCAATATCCAAGAAACTATGTACTCGGGCGTGTTAAATAAACTGTGTCAGATTCGTTTTTTCAGGAAACCGGAACGAAATTTGGAAGGATTCAAATTAATGAGAGAATCACCACAAAAAAAAAATATGTTTCTGGGAAACTTTAAATAAAAAATGGAAAGTTTTGGATGGAATTTCAACCAGAACCATCTGAAAACAAAATCGAAGCGAAATACAAATGGCATCGAGTTCCATTCCTGCATTCTAAACATTCTTGGCAGCAGCACAAAATTAGTTGAACTCATTTTGCACAAAAATGCTCGTAATTATAATTTATGATCTCGTAAACTAAATCTAACAAACATGCTACTGGAAATGTGACAAATTCACATCTCATCTTTAAGAGGAGTCCTCTAAATTGGGGTTTTATTCCGGTTGCCAAGTTTTCTTTTCTAGAAAAAAGCAAAATCGTTCTTTTAATCTTACAACCGAAGTTTAAAAATCAAACTGAAAACATGGGATACCCACTATTTGTCCCTTCTAAACTATGAAATCAGCAAGACAGAATGGAGTTGAGACAAACAAATCCTCCTCCTAGACAATAAGTCTAATTCCAATATTAAAATGTATTCATTATGTCGGGACGGCGCGAACGCCATTCCCGGCTACCAAAAATTACACGCACGAGTTATTCGCATTAGGAATAATCGCGGAGGTCAACTCAACCGAAGGTGCAATGGCCAAGCCTCACTCCGGGGGAACCGCCTTCGTGATCACGGTAACCCCTACGCCAGGTAAGTATGATTTCACCACCTCTCGAACCAACACAAAGTCAAAAGCAATTATAAACCAAATGAGAATTATAAGCGATAAGCCACAAAACACTTTCTCCCTTAACCATTCTAAATCATCTGACACACACAAAATTATAACAAGCAATTCTTGTGATGATATTCGAGAGATATCATTGCGAAAATGAGTTTTTGGTTCGAATCACTGGACTGTGATTTTTTACTCGATTATTTACTGGTAGCTTTAATAAATCGAGTTAATATGCGACTTAGGTGTGACCTTTGACCAGAAACTTACTTTTGGCAAACACGTTGCAACTGTAGTTAACAGAGCTTCTCTGTCTCTAGGCTTCATAAGGCGTTGGACAAAGGAGTTCAAAGGTGGCTTTATTACCAAACTTCTTTCTGTGCACTTCCTTAGTACACCCATCATTAGAATTGTTTTGCCTACGTTCATTCACATGGAACTCCAATTTTCAACTTCCCTCTCATGTGAGTCGTCTTAAACTTATTCTTCCCCCTCTCTCGAAACCCGTGGAACTATGCTTAATGTATGCTTTGTGCTTAGCACAGTTATGTATACGAATATAAGTAAAAACAATTGCTATGAAATGTCACGACGATATTTCATTGGAAATCGCAAAACAAATACAGTAGTTCTATATTGGAAGTCGATGAAGGAGTACCAGTGAAGTATTGCTAAATCAATTAATTCTTTAATAAAAAAAGCTGGTGACGAGGATGGGATATACTCGTACATCGTTAATAAAATAACAAAACTCTTAGTCTCATGAGTGATGCCTCGTACGTATCTTTTTGAACCTTTTCCCCCTCACTCCGGAAACAAAAAAAATAATAACCAACAAAGCACTTAAAACACCGTTAACGGGGGTTTCATTTAATACAATTGTTCTCTTATTTTCAAATTTACATCGAAATAACTTCTTGTTACGTCACTTCTGCTTGAAAGCCACGATTCAAAGAATGTTCTTGTATATAACAGAAGATAGGCCATTAGCGCAAACTGGGTGTGGTGTGAGAGTGACTTAAAACCTGTGAACTTGGGAAACTCTCTTTGAAGGTGAACCTAGCGACGCATCTACTATCTAACCTCCGGGATGTGATTCTCTGGTAGTATTCTTCACAAGCCTTCTCGTCTTCGGACCTGGGAGTCGCTTGGCGCACTTCCTCTTGTTCTCAGACCTACCTGAGCTGAGAGTTAATTCTGAAAGTAGGAAGAAGTGTAGTAATTATTAAAGTGCATGTAGGGTACCAGAAAAGTTCGTCCATGTAATAAGTTGGCCCTGAAATACGATAAGTCACCGAAAAGTAGTTAGAAAGGTTGTTGGAAAGAGCAGAATTTGGCGCGTCTACAATTGCTTTCCTCCACAGAGAGAAACCGTTGGTGAAGTGGCAGTAATGACGTTTAACAAGATTAAAGATTTTGTTCCAGAGGTTGAAGGCAACTACAATTTTGACATATGGCTGACGCAATTGAAGAGTGTAGCCGGAGTACCCTCAGTAGATGAGAGAATGATGGGAATGTTGCTAGTAAGCAAATTGAATGGGAAAGCCAAACTGTGGTTGTACTCTAAACCGAATTTTGCACCAAAAGAGAGCAGACTTGCATTACGACGTAAGCCGAACAGTCAACTTGTTGAATTTTGGCAGTGTCTAGTATCTCATTGCATGAATGGCATGACAGATAGTTCAAGGGTATATCCTACTATTGTCTCTGTAGAAGTTCTGTGTTTTGATATCATCCCGATTTTGAGGAAAAACGGACTTGATCGGCTTCACTGCGTGGAGTCGTTCCACAACTTCGTATTTTCTATTAAGGAGCTCGTTCATCTCTTTCTATGTTGGAAGATCCTTACGGGAACTAAGGGATGGCTTCCACAGTGATAGGGCCTCCTTTGGTAGCTTCATGGAATCAACATATACCTGAATAGTAAAGGTTTGAAAAAGAACTCGGAACCGAAAAGAAAGTACTCGAAGATAACAAGGATGATTTGGTTATGGTTTGCACTGGGATTTTTAGGTCTGTGCCAACCATGTATTCGTCATTCTCAACTCTCTCAAATCTCTCAATCACGAGATAGGTAGTCTGCAAAATGACATATGTATGTATACTGTCTCGGAATTGTTATTTTTAATTCCAATTTTTGAAGACGAATTTGGTAGATTTTGTAATCGCTCATTGGACCCATCGTTAGTAAGCCATTCATTATAGAGGGAGTTACGTGGGAGAGAGTTATCGGCGGTCTCGTGACTTTGAGCAACGAGTTTCTGCAGTTTGCTCTTTATGACTTTTTCTCGTTGGTTTCGACGCGCCTCATGGGAGGAGGTAACAGTTTATCATACCAAACTTGCCAGCATAGCAAAGATGAAATCAAGCAAAGTAAACATTTTCTGCCCATACAATTTCAAAAGGGGTTTCTCAAACTTCCGGATTTTTTTTACAAACTGCTAATTGAAATCTGTGTAAAGAAATGAGAAGAAATCGCGAGTTACGAGTAGAATGGAGTTAACTTATATTACTTGATTGTTATGGGCCGCGGCCTACTAGGAGTGAAGTCAGCTTTTTGGCAGTGCAAGAGAATATTTGGCAAGATGAGGGCTCTGGTTCCTCCTAAGGCCCTTTGGATTATCAGGCAATGATCAGGCCCATAATATCCTACGCATCTGTGGTCTGGGGGAAAATATTGTCTTTCAAGGGGGTTAAATCTGCTCAATCTAGACTACAGAGAACTGTGGCTGCTTGTTGTACTGGAGCCCTTCCGACAACTTCTGGCCCTTCTCTTGATGCTCTGTTGAAGCTTCCCATCCTAGATGTTTTTATAGAAGGAGAGGCCCTAAAGGCCATCTGTAGGTTGAAGTAAAATAGGTAGTGGGTGCGCGTTGGAATCTTGAAGATATTGTTGGCACCAACATGATATTGGGATCCACTCTATGCCTATTAATTCGATGCCCGCGTATCCTATAACTGAAAGGCGGTACTGTATAAATATTCCAGAGGCTCATTTGTGGTTTGATGCTATGACTGAACCCGGTAGGCAGTGATGTCGTATTTTCACTGATGGCTCCAAAACAGATATTGGATCCGGTTCTGGGGTTTTCGTGGAGCTAACGGTGTCCGGCTCCAGTACGTCCTTGGTTGTCATGCTTCTGTCTTTCAGACGGAAATCTAGAGGCGACGGACTATATGGTGGAAAACAGATGGCGTATCTGTGTCTGCAGTAACAGTCAGGCTGCACTGAAGGCCTTACCCAGCCCCTTTGTCACTTCCAAGTTTGTGCTGTTGGGTAAATCCAGATTGAATTATGTTGGAAAGCATAACAATCCGTTGTTAACATGGGTTCCAGGACACATGGGTGTTATGGGGAATGAAGTCGCTGACGAGGTAGCGAATAAGGGATCTGAGACCAGTTTTACTAGCCAGGAACCTGTTCTTCCTATACCTTTTTCTGCCATTAAGGCCACTAGTGGTGGTTGGGTTGCAAGTGCACAGAATCGCGAATGGGGGGCTCTAAGAGGCAGCACTTGGGAAAAGGCAATACTGCCTGCTATTTCTGATAGAACGTCAAGGTTTCTTCTGTCACTAGATAGGAGAGAATGCGGACTTCTGGTAGGGTCATTATGCATGGGCTAAGCCTATGCAGACAGTGCACTTTGCCCGGGCTGTGAAGAGGATGATGTGACGGTTGACCACTTTTTGTGCGTATGCCCAGTTTTCGCTAGAATCAGGATCGATGTATTTGGTACTGTCATCCTAAGTAGCGCAAACTTTGGCTGCTTAGAGAAAAAGGACTACTAAGGTTTCTTCACAAATCTGGCAGATTCAAGAAAATTAAAATGGAACGTCAAATGTAGTACAATAGATGTGTTGTGGTCTGAGTGCTATATTCGACTACCTGTTCCGACAAAAGAAAAAAAAAGAGTGAAGTCAATTGTCAATGCTCGTCAGTGCAGCGTATTTGGGTGTAATTGGGTTTGTATAGCGGGCATGTAGTTGTAATTCTCAACTGGTTCATAATTGAAGATACTGAAATAGTGATTGAATTGTGGTGGAAAGTTATCGCTTCTCGGCCTTATGGCTAAGATCAAAGTGTAGTATCTGTTCTTATCAGCTTAACATCTGATAGATCCTCCATCGGAGGACAACAAATGTTAAACTGATTTTTGGAAATAGACGGAGTGCTAGGAGCTTGCTCCACCTCTGTCGCGGGTTGGCCCGGTATTGCAGTACCGCCGGGATTTCGGCCCAATGATTAATACATTTTAAAATTTCTTAATATTATAAATGAAAATGTTTTACTTGGGGGAGGGAAGAAAAGAAAAGTTGTGGCGCTAGTAGTTTTTGTGATTGGTGGAGGGGCAGGTTCGAGTTCGAGTACACTATTTAAAATACCCGAATTTGTCTAGTAATTTATTTTGCAACGGTTTCTTTATTTTCCTACCAATACTCGCCCTATCAATATGAAATCTTGCATAGGATACTTTTTGGCGGATCACACATTAAATTCTAGGGCCAATTTAAAGTATTAGAGGGTCAAAAACAAGCCACTACTCGGGGTTTTTTTAGGGAAATTTCTTAACGTTTATAGCTAAAGACTGACTGCACGAATGTTGCAAATACAATGGCGATATCTACTATGGGAGGGATCTGGATCTCAGTGCCCAGGCATTGAGATCCAGACTTTTTATTTAGTTGGTAAGCTGTGCAGGTTTGCATAGTATCGGGGTTTAATCGAATAAATTATTATGTATTTGCGAAGGTTTGTTTTATAGAATGAAGATTTATTTAATTTTACTTAGTTGTAACAAATTAATATAAGCAGGTTATGAATAGAAAACTAATATTTGTGGAGAGAACAACGACTAGCAGACAACTAACTTCGGCTCTTGCTTGTTTGCCGTCGCTACGCTGTCATTTCGCTCTCTTTCTTCTTTGATCCAGTTCGAACATAAGCATAAAAGTAGCTGTTTTATATTAGGATCCAACATTTTGATGTTATGAAAAGGCTGCACGCCACTGCCACTGACTGGAATTATACCATTATAGAGTGAAATGAGATTCCAGTCTCAGCTACTCGGATAACAAAAGAAAGGTGTCCGTTCAAGGAAATATATTTAATATATTAAAAGTGATAATAATAAAAAAGTCTTCAGTAGCAAATGTAGAACTAGTTGCAACTGTTATTTAGTCCTGTCGTTATGTAAGTTAACAACAAAAATGTTAACAAAACAAAAGCCAATAAACTTAGTTACAGTTTTTGCGTAACAACATTGAGAACCATAGCACCGAAACTGCAAAGCCAAACAATTGGGCAAGAGCACATCGACCGCTCCAATTAAAATAAACGCTGATCAACTAGTAAATAAATAACAGGTCGATCGCTCGAATCGAAATAAACGCTGACTGCCCCAGAAAAAGAAATGCTGACAAAAACACCTGCACGCGCTAGTGCACGAAAACAACAACAACAACAGCATAGTTAAGTTATTAATTAAGAACTTTCTTGTTAAACTTAAGAATAATTGTAATTCACTCCTAAAGTAGCAGTCAATAAAGACGCACTGTCATCAGTGCTAGTTTTTTAAAAAATAAAATAATAAATATTTTATTAACTGGCGCCCGAGCAAATTAAAATTAAATAAACTCCTGTTTTAAAGTACTCAATTAGTAAAACAAAGTTAAAGTGATTTTAAACGCCCTAAAATAGTGCTAAAAATAAACACTTTAGTTAAAGTAACAAAGACAAAGGTGAAAAAGTGCCCTCAAGTAGCGCAAGCCTGATCAAAGTTACTCAAAGACAAATAGCAAGAAAAAAGTGTGCTTTTTAACAATCCAAGATTCTTCATAAGAATTACAAAAAATAAAAAACCAGCGTGTTGCAGAGGAACGAGGCCCCCGAGTAGCTATCAGCAGCAAAAAGGAAGTGCAACGTACTAGCCACTCCGCCCGCAGAAATTAATTAAAATTGGAAAGGAAAAACCTGGAAAGGAACCTCCACTTCATCTCCAAATCAACTAATAAAATTTCATCCAAGATGACTACAACTAAGCTTGTACTGTAAGCAATTTTATTCTTAGTAATGTATCTTTTTTGTATTAATATCACAATATTGTTTTTTACATATTTAATTTTGTAAGCTCTAACCATTCAATTGCATTAAAAAAATAATAAAAAATAGCATTTTTTTTCCCAAAATTTTGATACTGAATCAATAAAATTAAGAAATTTCCCTCTCTCGCTCTTACAAAATAAAATGAGTAATCCGAACAATCTTATCCGTCCACCGATACTTAACGCCGGACAGGCTGCACCAAACATTAATATGGAAGAGTTAGGTCCTATAATAGCGCAAATCGCCTCAGAGGTATTTTCAAGACAGGGTCCAGCCTTGGTTCAAGCAGCAATAAACCCCAACGCTCACCTTTCAAACGCTAGAGATCAGGTCATTGAAGAAAAACATATGAACAACATTACGGACTTGGACAAAATTCCCGACGTAGTCAAATGCCTACGCGAATTTTCTGGTAGACCAGGCGAATTTAATTCCTGGAAAAAAAGCGTTGAGAGAATTCTCAAAATTTACGAGCCCAGCAAAGGAACGCCGAAATACTATGGAATTCTAAACGTTATAAGGAACAAAATTGTGGGTAATGCAGACACTGCATTAGAATCCTACAACACTCCACTCGACTGGTCAGCTATAGCAAAATGTCTAACCTTACATTAAGCGACCTGTCCACACTCGAATACCAAATGACCGCCCTAATTCAAGGCAGGTCAACAGAAGAGCAATTTTACCAAGACGTCTACTCTCACCTATCACTGATTCTTAACAAATTAGGCTGCTTAGAAGTTAGTACAGAATCCCTTCAGATTCTCACCCAAACATATAGAGAAAAAGCACTTGATACTTTCATTCGAGGACTTAACGGTGAACTTCCAAAACTGTTAGGAATAAAAGAACCAGCTGACTTACCACAAGCGTTACATTTATGTTTAAAGCTAGAAAATCAGAATTTCCGAACCAACTATGCCAATAACCAACAACAAGCTACCAAAAAATACAATTCAAATTTAACCCCACCTCTACCAAATAGAAATATCCCTATGCCACGCTTCAGACAAAATTTTCATCCTCAAATAGCATACATTCCTAATCCTCAAACTCCCACATTCCCAAAACCAATCCAAAATACGACACAACAACTTAACCAATACCCACTGAGACAACCACCCCCAAGGCCATACGCTCCCAAACCTTTACCAAAACCAGAACCTATGGACATCGACGTAAGCCTTCGCTCAAAAAGAATTGACTATATGAATAGACCAAGACCAGCACAAGTCCCAGGAAAAAGACCACCGCCCTCCCAACGTACCTTCATCCCTCACAAGACCCAACGAACATTCCATATAGACACTGAACACGACAGTAATGACCTCAATGAATACGAACATGACCAAAACGAAGAGGAATACGATCAAACTTTAGACGAGTACCTAACAACCATAGAATCTGAACAACAAGATTATACAGAACAATCTTCAGAGCTTAACGACATTCATTTTTTAGAATGACGAGCTCTTTATTGCCATATTTTGAATGTCAACAGAAGAGCGGAAAAATTTTAAGATTTCCCATAGACACGGGATCAAGCAAGAACTATATCCAACCCGGTCTTGCAAAAAAAACTATTCCAAACGAAACACCTTTCCATGCTAAGTCAATCGCAGGAGACGTAAAAATTCAGGAACACACATTCATAAACTTATTTAATCTTGAAGACAAGCATAAATTTTTCATTATGCCAACTTTGCAATCATTTCATGGCATTTTAGGCAACGATAGCCTTAAAGAACTCAATGCGATAATCCATACAAATAAAAACTACATGCAAATAAAGAACAGTAAATGGGTAAAAATAAACCAACTAACTTCAAAATCAGTTAATTCAATCGATATTCGTGACGAACATATGACACAACAGCAAAAACACTCTATTAAAAACACAGTCAACAAATTCCCTAAATTATTCACTGAACCGGACGAAAAACTGACATACACTACAAAAGTCTTTGGCGAAATTCGCACATCCTCCGACGAACCCGTTTATAGTAAATCTTACCCATACCCTAATTCTTTGAAAAATGAAGTCGAAAATCAAGTGAAGCAAATGATTAATGATGGTATAATCAGACCATCAAGGTCCCCTTATAACTCCCCAGTATGGGTCGTAGAAAAAAAATCTGATTCCAAGGGTAACAAGCAATATAGGATGGTCATAGACTATCGCAAACTAAATACAGTTACCATAGCTGATAGGTACCCAATACCCGAAATCTCAGAAGTTATCTCACAATTAGGAAATTGCGAATATTTCTCGGTCCTAGATCTAAAGAGTGACTTCCACCAAATCCCTCTCAAGGAGAAAGACAAGGAAAAGACAGCATTCGCGATCAACAACGCTAAGTACGAATTCAATCGCTTACCATTTGGTCTAAAAAACGCGCCATCAATCTTCCAACGCGCACTCGATGATATTTTACGCGAATATATCGGCAAAATATGTTACGTATATATTGACGATATAATCATATTTAGCAAAAGCGAACACGACCACTCGCAACATATTGAACTTATATTCGAAGCTTTGGAAAACGCGAACATGAAAGTACAGCTTGATAAATGTCATTTCTATCAAGAAGAAGTAGAATTTCTAGGGTTTATCATTTCTCCGCAAGGAATAAAAACAAATCCCAAAAAAATTGAAGCTGCAGCAAACTTCCCGACACCTAAAACAATAAAAGATCTACGAGCATTTTTAGGTCTATCAGGTTACTACAGGCGTTTCGTGCAAGACTATGCAAAAATCGCGAAACCATTGACATCCCTCCTAAGAGGAGAAGAAGGCCGAATATCAAAAAAGCAATCGGCAAAAATACTAATTAATCTGAACGCCGAAGCCCTTGAAGCCTTCAGAAAATTAAAAAATTCACTTATTTCCAAAGACACCCTGCTCTCATACCCAAATTACAATGAATGCTTTGAACTAACAACAGACGCATCAAATTATGCAATTGGCGCAGTGTTGTCACAAAAAGATAAGCCAATCTAATTCATCTCTCGAACCCTCAACAAAGCAGAAGAACATTACGCAACAAACGAGAAGGAAATGCTGGCTATAATTTGGGCCCTAAATTCTTTTCGCAACTATCTTTATGGATCTCGCAAGGTTATAATTCATACTGACCACCAACCTCTCACCTACGCCCTAAGTAATAAAAATAACAATAGTAAGATGAAACGATGGAAGGCCATACTAGAAGAGTATAACTACGAATTACTATATAAACCAGGGAAAAGTAACGTAGTTGCAGACGCCTTGTCAAGAATTCCGTTACAATCGCAAGTAAATTCAATGTCCACGATGACGCATAGCGACGACAGTTCAGGACAAAATCTTATAAGTAGCGTCGAAGCCCCCATCAACGTATTCAAGAATCAGATCATTCTCAACATAGGTCCTACCACACCATACAAATTTCAGATTGTATTTCCGACATACCACAGACACACAATAACAGAATTTGATTACACCACAGAAAAACTAATAGAAATCCTTAAAAAAAACCTTAATCCCTCTGTTATAAATGGTATAAAAACATCAGAACCAATAATGGGCAAAATTCAAGAAGTTTACCCAGATCATTTTTCAAGATATCGAGTCAGGTTCACAAGGCACCAAGTTGAAGACGTTGTCAATGAAGAACAACAACAAGGTATAATTATTGAAACACACAAACGAGCCCATAGAACCACAAAAGAAAATAAAATTCAAATTTTAGAGAAGTACTATTTTCCAGGAATGAACAACAAAATAAAGAAAGTAGTTAAACAATGTACTGTTTGCAAGCTTAATAAATATGACCGACATCCCACTAATCCCGTACTTAAAGAAACACCCATCCCTACACATCCCGGACACACCCTCCACATCGATATTTATAAAACAGAAAACAACCTCGTCTTAACCGCAATTGATAAGTTTTCTAAATATGCCCAAGGTAAAGTCATAAAATCAAAAGCAATCGAAGATGTAAAAGAACCACTACGTCAACTTCTGTTCCTATATGGAGTCCCAAAAGTTATCGTTGTTGATAACGAAAAATCCCTCAACTCATCTTCAATAAACTTTATGGTTGAAGACCAATTAGGTATTCAAATTTTTAGATCACCCCCTTACAAAAGCTCTGTTAACGGCCAAATAGAACGATTTCATTCAACACTTTCAGAAATCATTAGATGCCTGAAATCAGACGGAACCCACCGATCCTTTATAGAACTTCTAGACAGATCTATCTACGAATACAATTCCTCAATACACTCAACAACTGGAAAAAAAACCCATTGAAATATTCTTTGGACGAAACACAAACATAGACCCTGAACAGTACGAGAAAGCCAGACAAGACAATATTCAAAGACTAAAAGAAAAGCAATACAAAGATATTAAATATCACAATAAAAATCGACTACCTATCATAACATACAATCCAGGTGACACAGTTTACGTTAAAATTCACAGTCGTCTAGGATCCAAAATCTCACCTAAATACAAACAAGAAACAGTAAAAGAGAACAGAACAACCACAATCCTTACAGAATCAAACAGAGTAGTACATAAAAGTAACATTAAAAACTAAATCCCCTTTAATATGCTGGAAACATAAAAAATAAACCAAACATATTCTTTTCAGACTACTCGTATTCCTGATTACAACAAACGCAGAATTATTGCTGACCGACTATTCCTCCGCTCATCTAATAACTATAGACGATGGACAAGCAAAAATACAAAATGGAACCTTTAATTTTATTCACATAATAGACTTAAAAACATACGAACAATTCTTATATGACACAGATAAATACGTAAATACAAACATCGTGAAAAATAGCCTTTATTACCCACTGCTCAAACACGAAATCTCTCAGTCCATAGACATTTTAAACCAAATTAAACCATTGCATTCTGAAAACAGAAGTAAAAGGTCAATAAATATGTTGGGCACAGCATGGAAATATCTAGCCGGCAGTCCCGACCATGATGACCTACAGTATATAGAAAATAATCTGGAAGAACTAAATAAAAATAACAATCGGCAGATAACAGTAAACAGTGCACTTACCAAGCGAATTAACGAATTATCAAACATAACGGACCAACTCAGAAACTCACTAAGGAAAAGCGAATACGTAAACAATGAAATAGCTTCAAATATCCAAAATAGAATAAGACTCACTAAAGAAGAATTAACAAACATTAGATATGCAATTGAATGGGCTAAGGCAAATATGATTAACTCTATATTATTTAATAAAAATGAGGGAAAAGCTAAGAAATGAAAACATGCCATTCAGAAGCATTGAAGATGCGCTAGAATTCACAAAAATCAAAATCTTATATAATGGAACGAATATTATGTATTTAATTAAAATCCCAATGACAACAGAGACAATTTATGTTAAAAACCGTAATTAGAGCTATTAAAAGAAATGAAACAATTATTGATATCCCATACAAATCGTTACTAATTAACGACCACGAAATGTTTGGTATACAAAATAAATGTAATAAATATAATTCCATTAATATATGTAACCACAATAATTTAATAAATTTAACAAACGACCTGTGCGTAAGTAGACTAATATGTATATGGTCTTGAGTCTTTTTGCAATATAACAAATAACCAACACATACCTACAATAGAAGAAATTTCTCCTGGAATCTTGCTATTATATAATTTTAATGGAAGTTGTTTCTTTAAAGAATCAAATCATAACTTAAAAGGCACGTTTTTAATTAAATTCCATAACGAAACCATTCGAGTAAATAATAAAATATTTAGTAATATCGAGATTCCACAAATGAATATCAAACCATCAATAATGCAACCAACACCCATAGAATTAAGTAGATACAAGATATTATCTTTAGAATCATTAGAAGAATTACACATTAATAATACACATTCAATTAAGTCCATTCAGCACAACATGTTTATAAATAGAATATCATCATTTGTCTCAATAAGTAGTATTACTTTGTTTATAATAGCCATTATAATTATTAAATATCCACGCAAAAATATCGAACTTGTCATCCAACAACCAGAAGCCGGAGCACCTAGACCACCAGCAACAAAATTCGAATCTCCAATAATCACAGCGACACTGCCAAAACTCAACGACCTACCGTATTTCTGACGATTGTGGACAATCGTTTTAAGAGGGGAAGAGTTAACAACAAAAATGTTAACAAAACAAAAGCCAATAAACTTAGTTACAGTTTTTGCGTAAGAACATTGAGAACCATAGCACCGAAACTGCAAAGCCAAACAATTGGGCAAGAGCACATCGACCGCTCCAATTAAAATAAACGCTGATCAACTAGTAAATAAATAACACGTCGATCGCTCGAATCGAAATAAACGCTGACTGCCTCAGAAAAAGAAATGCTGACAAAAACACCTGCACGCGCTAGTGCACGAAAACAACAACAACAACAACAACAACAACAACAACAACAACAACAACAACATAGTTAAGTTATTAATTAAGAACTTTCTTGTTAAACTTAAGAATAATTGTAATTCACTCCTAAAGTAGCAGTCAATAAAGACGCACTGTCATCAGTGCTAGTTTTTTAAAAAATAAAATAATAAATATTTTATTAACTTGTATAAGAACATAGAGCAGAAGGTAGTGGGACTTGATGAGAATATAACACTTAAAAATAGAGAATGCTGAGTTAACGGAAAGATGCAAAGAATTCATCAATTCCAAATTCGAAAGGGCTGTACAAAATAAAAAAGATACACCAGGATCAGCAGAAGAATGATAGGAATATATGTGATCAGGTTGGACATAAGGCAAATTACCGAGTTAAAGTAGAAGCAGATGAAGAGTGAAAAATAGAGTGTGGTGGAGAAATAGCAATATCCAAGAAACTATGTACTCGGGCGTGTTAAATAAACTGTGTCAGATTCGTTTTTTCAGGAAACCGGAACGAAATTTGGAAGGATTCAAATTAATGAGAGAATCACCACAAAAAAAAAATATGTTTCTGGGAAACTTTAAATAAAAAATGGAAAGTTTTGGATGGAATTTCAACCAGAACCATCTGAAAACAAAATCGAAGCGAAATACAAATGGCATCGAGTTCCATTCCTGCATTCTAAACATTCTTGGCAGCAGCACAAAATTAGTTGAACTCATTTTGCACAAAAATGCTCGTAATTATAATTTATGATCTCGTAAACTAAATCTAACAAACATGCTACTGGGAATGTGACAAATTCACATCTCATCTTTAAGAGGAGTCCTCTAAATTGGGGTTTTATTCCGGTTGCCAAGTTTTCTTTTCTAGAAAAATGCAAAATCGTTCTTTTAATCTTCTAAACTATGAAATCAGCAAGACAGAATGGAGTTGAGACAAACAAATCCTCCTCCTAGACAATAAGTCTAATTCCAATATTAAAACGTATTCATTATGTCGGGACGGCGCGAACGCCATTCCCGGCTACCAAAAATTACACGCACGAGTTATTCGCATTAGGAATAATCGCGGAGGTCAACTCAACCGAAGGTGCAATGGCCAAGCCTCACTCCGGGGGAACCGCCTTCGTGATCACGGTAACCCCTACGCCAGGTAAGTATGATTTCACCAACTCTCGAACCAACACAAAATCAAAAGCAATTATAAACCAAATGAGAATTATAAGCGATAAGCCACAAGACACTTTCTCCCTTAACCGTGCTAAACTGAAACAGAATGAATCCATGCTCGTGCTCGAGCTTGTATTCGGCTATTCACACAGATACACATCTTTTCCACGTTAACATACCACAGATACAAAACACAAATATGCATAATTATTCAGAACGGCAAAGAACGGCACTTTAGTATACCGGCAGTTTAAAGGTCTAATTATAAACGCTAAAAGTAAATTAAAGTGAAGTAGGAATTGACAAATAAATGATGTTCTGTGGGTCACATTTGAGACCGTTTCTGCCCTCATTAAAGAAATTAATTTAATGAAAGATGTAGGAAGATTGTCTAGATAGGAATTAGTTATTTCAGCATGTTACATCAAGCACTAGAAACAAAATGGTAGGGAAGCAAAATGCAGAGGCACTTAAGTTCATTTGTTTCTGTTATATAGTAATTAAAATAATTTCATTAATTGACATTAATTTAACTAGTTTATTTATTTATTAAATAATCCCACCTTAAAATTCTATACAGAAAGAACTTCCTCAGAAATAATTCAACTCATAATTGGGGTATGTATTTATACCCTTCACTTTCAAAAAAGGGTAATAGGGTATACAAATTGTGTGCTTTTGAGAGGAGTTGCAACTACAAAAAGGAGGCATGGTAGGAATGGACTTACATATCCATATATACATATATGTTTTGAACAATTTTAGGTTTGTCCGTCCGTCTGTCCGTCTGTCCGTCTGTGACCACTTTTTTCCAGGCCGTTAGAGATATCTTAATGAAACGTTGCAAAAGTATTGTCTGGACAAAGATACAGAACCAGATTGCTACATGAGCCGATTTGGACTAAACACCACGCCTACCTCCCATATTTGGACCCCTTTAAAAATAATTATAACTTTGGTCCAATTGATGTAACAGTGACCGAATGTAGATGTGGATCCATCTAAAGTTTAGAGGGACCCACATCTAGAGTCTAAACACTATGCAAAATGTGGGCGGTGAATATAACCATGCCCACTATTAACAAATATTCGTAACTTAAGATCTATTAGAGATTTACGGCGAGAAGCAACATTATAAAGCTAACTGCAAGAAATGAGGTTGATCAGAGAAAGGACACGCCCACTTTAGATATTGGGAACTTTCGGGTATAAAATTAAAATTAGTCTACCTATGCTCGTAATGATGCTATTGGAATTAAAAAGTACCTAATAGTGTGTGCAAATATGGGTATCATAATACTACTGCCACGCCCACAATTACCACAAAAATTTTTACTGGGTACTTATAGAAGATTCATTAATAAAATTTCACAGGAAGATTGCGGGTACTAATATTAAATTCCACACAAAAAATGGGCTTGCTTATTTTTACAGCCACGCCCACTTTTGACATATTTTTATAACTTACGATCTATAAAATATTTTTGGGCGAAATTTTATATTAGTACGTATGTTGACCCTATAAAGCCATACACAAGAAATGGGGTCGATCATATAAAGGTCACACCTGCCTCTATTATAATCAACTCAAGGTACCCTACCGAAAATTACCGTAGATATGCTATAATGCTATATGCTATATGCCTAATGTTGAACTCGCATGCACAAGGAAAGGTAAAGGCTATTTCGAATTGGGTTTAACCCGACTTCAGACTTCTTTACTCGTTTTATTTTGTACAGCTCTTTCGAACTTAGTATTGATGAATTCAGAATGGGTGGCAGCAAATGAAGCTAACCTAGGCCAGAAATTGGCCCATTTTGATACCACAGAGACATGGTCTCTTAAATTGAAACTTCCCCCGGAACCATACGGGGAACCAGTGCAATTCCCTGGTGAAACGAGCGGTCCTGTTTATACAAATGAAGGATATAACAGCAAGATCCTAGCGGAATGGTGCCCCCAAGATTCGAAAACTTCGTCTCGCGGGGCAGGGTAGTAGCACATCAAGTGCTTCCTCCTCGTCCGGCAACCCGCAGCTGTTTCAAAAGTCTTTGGATGGTACGTTAAGCCTCTGAGCATGGCTGCCAATGATATAATGGCCTGTCAAGACTGCAACTGGTGTGTCGAGGGGGTCGCGGCTTAGCTGCAGTAATTCCATTATTCTATTCGGGCTCAGCGTTGCCCAGGCTATTCTGGTGATCTTGCAAGTCTGTTCCTTAGACTAGAGCTTGTTAACTAAACGCATGTATTCCTGTCTAATTAGTAGTTTCACAGACGTCAGTGGTACACCTACATTTTGGGATGTTTGTTGTTGTCTGGTGCCGCCTCTCACCAATTCGTCAGCCTCACAATTGCCAACAATACCCCTATAGCAATATGTAATTAGTATACTTTGTAAGCGATATATCAATAGTATAGTTACTCTTATATGTCTTAAGTTACTCTTTAGCTTTAAGCGTATTTATTTAATTATATCTGGCCACCTTGTGTAATTTTGTAGTTTTAGATCAATATAGTTATACTCAAACGATGAGTGTTGCAGAATAAAATGATCAGTTGAGCAGAACGGTTGTGTCAAGTCTCTGATAAATCCCTATGGCCGGGCACCCATCGGAGGTGAACCCCGGTTCGCCCCGATAGGGTATTTCGAGCAGAATGGCACTTTACAGCTCCGGTTCGCCCCGATAGAGTATTTGGAGCAGAACTGCACATTACAACAAGCCAGAAAGTGACTTTATAGACACTTGGCTCAGAATTGGAATATGAATTTTTGTGCTAAATTTGTGTGGAATATGCCACAATCTGAAAAAGAAGTTGCCCCAGAGTGTAACATTGTCCCATGTCATCAACGTTGGGCCCACAATCCCCATTTATTTCTGCAAGCGTGGTTTGGTACATTCTCCTAAGGCTTGTGGTCTCTCGTTGTCGGTTCCAACCAAGTACGATATGCATGTAAAAGATATAGTTGGCAACCCAGTCGAAGTCGTCAGTTGTTGCAGCCATTACAGTAGTCAGTAGTTGCGGTGAAGCGGATACAGTTGGTCGTTGCCGAGAAGTTGTAAAAACGTTCGTCGTGTTTTGATCGTCAGAGCGTTTAAGTTGTTCTTTTTTTTTATCATAAACTAATTATAGTCTATCTTAATAAATAGCGGAAAGCATTCCTCTTACATACATATTGAAACGTGATTGCATAGTTTTAGGATCTCATCTGGAGTTTGAGAATGAGTGCACCCTGTTTATATAAGTCAAGAGCACCCTGTCGATGGTGTAAAGAATGTTCTCGAAAATAAAAACTTCCTTCGAGGTGAATATAAGATTCTAGAAAGAGTAGAATTTTCTACTTCATACATTCGAAAGCTATAAAAGCCACCACACTATTCAAAGTCGAACACAGTTAAGCAGAGATCGTAACAGTGTGTACATCGGGCATTTCAATCGAAGCAGCAGTATTCTGATTTTGTAAAGTGATGAAATTAATTATTAAATAAAGTGCAATTATAATAAAGTAAACTTTAAGTCTAGTATTAAGTGTGTAAATCGCAATAATTAAATAAAGTTAGTTATTTTAATTTAACCAACGATTGTTTGATTACTACACAATCCAGTGGTACGAATCCGAGTACAGAGAGTTAGAGTAAATTGTCGGGAGGGCAATTTCGTAACAATATTTATAAGGTATTTGTTTCTACCCTACGGAGGCTTCTTTACTGCATCTTCTGCATTTATTTCTGTCGGCGTCGTTTGGCACACCCTCCTAAGGTATGTGGCATTTCGTTATCGGTCCTATCTAAATAGCTTATATAAAGTATATGCTCCTACCCTACTGGAGGCTTCTTCACTGCCTCAGTCTATTTGTGAGTGAGCTCCCCTGCTGAACAAATGAAATTCGTTTTGTGATTAGTTGAAAACAATTTATTTATTTATTATAATTATTAATGATTTGTTTGTTATATTGTTGTTTGCGTTACATTTAAGACAATTTGTGTTTTGATTCTTCGGAAGATTTAAAATGGTATCTTTGTTGCAATGCTAGTTGCGTGATTTTCGGACTTGCATGTAAACGGCAAAATTTAGTTCATTATTGTCACAATGGAAATTATTGTCGCTGGATTTACTTCCTAAATATGTATTTTTCTAGTATTTTTTCCGAATGCAGTCCACTTTTATTGCTGCAAAATTTCTCGTTTTTATTCACATCGAACGAAATTTTGTTCCAAAAGATTCACAATAATATTTTTGAAGATTTAAATAGTAAGTGTGCAATTGTTCGGTATTCACGAATTCTGCAATCGAAATCTTTGTTCAGAGTCGTTACTGCTGACGATTCTATGCAATTTTGTTGTTGCGATTTTTTCAACATTTTCAATGAAATTTCTTTTGTTTTTCTTTTGTTTTTGTTGCTTTAGTAAAAGTGAATTAATGAATCGTTAATTTTAAGAGATGAGTTTGAAATATTCTCTATGAAAAGTGAGAAAAATATTTTTATTATCATGCAGTTTTAGTAAAAATTCTGTTTAAAGATATTTCCAATTTTCTATTTAAATGTTATTCACAGAGTTGAATGAGAGAATGGAGAATGGAGCTAACTACCTATAAAGAGGATATCGTCTACAATTTATATGCCTTTATCTTAATTCCTTAGAGCACACGTTCAAAAATCTTTTCTTTTCTCTTAATATACAAATGGAAAATTACGCATGCTTCTGCTTTAAATTCACAAAATCTCTACTCATGTACAGAGAATCTTTTGTTCAAAATTGTTTTGGATTTTTCTGTTTTTATTCGTTTGGACTCTTGTGCGTTTCTAGTAAATTAGTTCGATTTTAAAATGTATTTTACAAAAAAAAAACATATACGAAATAAATTATTTGTATTTTATTACATTCGTAGGCAACTCCGTACATAGTTTACTCGGGATTCTCCAACACTCAGGGAGGGAGTCCGGTACGAATTGCAATTTGAACAATGGAATTGTTTTTTATAACAATGGAATTGTTTTTTATAATTCTGGTATTGCACAATATTTTTGTTTTAGAGTGTTAATAATATATTTTCTTATTTCAAAAACTGAAATATATTTTGAAACACCTCTCGAACAAGTCCTCGATTATGATATACGAGTGTATGATAAATCAGACGCACTCCTCCTGCGTTTACCTAGTCACATTTATATGTAAGACCGTCTATTTGCTCACATATCAATTTCATCGTTCACATTCAAGTTCATCATTCGTTTCAGTCAATTCAGCCGCTTACAGCCACATCGCTAGATAGTCTACTGGCCTGACTTATTTTAAGGAAATAGTTCAATATTTGAGAGCTACTTCAAAAATTATTAATATGCGATTATAAATAAACCACGATGTGCCTCACGTGCCGCCCTAGGTTGGCGGTTAAGGCCAAGGCACAATGATGCGATTCCTAAGGATGATTGGAAGAACGTGACATAAACATGATCAAACCTTGAAAGAGAAGCAGGAAAAATTACTCTCTGTGATAACACATTCTGTTACTGCGGTGGCCGGGTATTATATGCACAGGAAATTACCACTTTTACAAGACTCCAGGAGCCTACACAATTTTTTTGAGGACTAACTTTACTAAGTATAAAAATGATATTCACTAACTGCAGAGATACAAGATGGAGAACAGGCATGAATTGATGGAATAGGGTATATAGCAGAGAATACAGAGGAAAGAAAGTATTTTCGCTGCCTGCATCAGTAAGCGGACACACCACGATTTTGAGTGGATTCACCACGATTTTGAGTGGATTCACCACGATTTTGAGTGGATTCACCACGATTTTGAGTGGATTCACCACGATTTTGAGTGGATTCATGTACAACGTCCGTCTGCTTTATTTCGCTGCTTTGCCGTTTGCCGTTTGACGTTTAAGTTTCTTTTCTCTGTATTCATTGGTATATAGTGCTGGAATATGTTGAATCTACTGACCAAAGATGTCCCTAATGTAGGCCCCTATGTCATGAGATTATTCTCCACTAAAGTTGGAATGATGTTTTCATGAACCGGATTATATGCTGCGGTAAACGAAGATAAGGTTGACTACAACTTTTGGTTAGATTTTCGTCCGAGCCAGTCTACACACCAACCCATTCAGACCACTATGGGACCATTGCGATACCACCGCGCAACACTGTCTCTCTACCTCACTCGTTGTAGTCATTGGAGTGTAGTTGTTGGACGGTAGAAGTCCAAACAACACAAGCCCAGAAACAGAATTTCTAGTGTGGAAGTTAATGTAATCAGATATTTAACACCGCTTGACCTGGTAAACATCGATAGATAGAAGTGTGGTAGGCCGAGACCCGCCGAAGAAGAGGGTATCCAAGCACTGAGGCATAGATGACCATTGTACCACAAGCCTTGAAATATTTGGGGGAGCTGGTAGAGAATAAAATATCAAATTCTGAGATTATTATGAATTGGTGGTTTATTAAAAAGAGTGGATTCCTTCAGTAGTTGGCAATATTATTACTTCACATGGAAAATATATAGAAATATTTAATAAAACAAGATTTTTGGAGTCGAAAAAGTCAAGTGAAGCGTAATGGTACTTCAATGGATGAGGTATATATAAAGACGCTCCAGCAAAAAGCCCCATAACCCTCAATGGTATGGTGAGGTATATATAAAGACCCTTCAGCAAATAATCTATTCGGAATTTGGCATCTTTGTATCCTCGGAATAGGGTTGGAGCAGAAGATCATAAGCCTGGTACATATTTTGTGAAGATGAAATTCGTCCACACAAAATCTTGCTTATTCAAAAAAATTATAATCAAAGTAGGCGAATCAGATTTTGATTCGTTTGTTTCTTCTTTTGTATGCAACCAATTCTCAATCACGTTAATCTTTCAGTGGGTTAAATAGTGATTGAGAATCTTTCATAAAGCAGAGTATCAAACGTCCAAGGCTGAGTAACAAAGTCCAAAGTGGAGTAACAAATCAGAGAACTACTGTGATCCAGGAAGTTTTTATTCTGTTGACGAACTCTGGAATAGCTGAGCTTTACCTCGGCTCCCGAAAAGTTCGTGACAATTTTTAGTGCAAACATTCGGCACAGGACTTGACACTCTATTTTAGCGGTATAAGGGATTATTTCTAGCAATCTTCACATATGAGTCAATCCATAGAATACGGAATGAAAGTCTTTCCAAGTATTTCATGAATCATCTTATGAGAAACTGGATGTATTTAATGTGTTAAGGTCATTTGTACCAAGAGAGTACAGCTGCTTGAGCTGCCTTCAAAGGTCCTCGTGCAGTTGGAAGGATGAAGTACAAAGCAAATTTTGATAAAGCAAATCCAGTTGCAAAGGTAAATTGTCTTGTATGGATGGTGTGGTATGTTGGGAAGGCGGATATGATAAAATGTTACCTCCCAGTTACCACACCAAAGTAACGAGTCAAAATTGCTACGTAGCGAAATGCCTACTCGTTAATATAAATACTCGTTGGGCACTAATTTCGTTATAGTGGTGACTGTTTTGACGGATAATGTTACCGCAACTATCGCATTACTCTCTCTGCCTTTTGGAACAAATCTTTGTTATCCGTAGGCAATCCTTATTATTCTTAGTTTTTACTCTTTAATTTTTCTTCAGCATTGCAAGCAGAGATCACAGAGACGCGACACTTAAACGTCTTGTTTTGCACACACTTATACATGCGCAAAACTGTAGTAGTGTGGCTGATTTTCTTCAAAACCAATGATAAAACCTATACAGATTGCCAACTAATGATAAACAAAGCATTTTAATTTAAACGTGTGAAAATTTTAGGTTGAAGTGTCGCTTCTCTGTGTTCTCTGATTGCAAGGTTCACAAAAGTGACATGAAGGCAGGTAAAAATTGATCACAGCGCAATTCTAGCAACTGCGGGTATCTTTAATCTTGTCTTTAGTCAATTGTTAAGAGAAATGCAAATCTGATTAAGAGATCAAAGATGATCGAAATACATGGAACTGAATGGGAATGATAGTTCCAACTGGAGAAATGTAAATCTGATTAAGAGATCAAAGATGATCGAAATACATGGAATTGAATGGGAATGATTGTTCCAACTGGAGAAATGTAAATCTGATTAAGAGGTCAAAGATGATCGAAATACATGGAACTGAATGGGAATGATTGTTCCAACTGGATTAACAAAGATCGGTGGATTTGCCAAATTCACTTTGCTGGATTAATGTATTTCTTGATAATTAACTATCGTGAAGTCGGGGTAGTTTTATATACGCTGAGAGGGGTATTTCCTAAGGAATGACAGACAAGCTCTCATATCGAGCAGAGCGTTCTTGGGACTGCATAGGTGCGTGATGACTGTGGGGTGATTTGCCCCTCCTTTCGAAACTTCGTCGCGTCAATCGCGTCATTGTACCTCGGCCTTTAATTGACAAACTGAAACTGGACTGTGCTAGGAAAAGGGTGCGCAGGTAACGGAACAGCAGCGGATTCACTGCTCGATCGTTTAATTGTCCTTTGGTTTATTTTACACAATTTTTGTTCTTCTTTTTCTTAATTCTTAGTTTACATACATTTAATTTTTAATTAACATGCATTTTATTGTCAAGATTTATTATTACAATTTCATTTGTTTACTGTCTTACTAAAGTTAGCCTATTGTGATAAAAAAAAACAATATTAATTAAGTAGAAACACCAATAAGTGTATAAAAATGTAGGTACATGAAATATAACAAAAGTGCTAAAAGGATTATGCAATAACTTTTTTTTTGTAGGTTTTCTTTCTTTTTCCATATTCATAAATATAAATAATTCTATATTTATTGAATGCAATTGCCATGCGTAGTTATTTCTTTGATTCTTATTTATATTTTTATTCATATTTTACACAAACATTTTTACTCTCAAGTAAAAAGGAGTTTCTTTTGTTTTTCTTTACATATTCTTCGATCCATTTTCGTTTTGTTTTGTTTTTGTTTTAGTTTTTGTTTTTTCTAGTTATGTTTTAAGAGCACCCACATAAATAACATTTAGGAGGTAAATTTTTATAAAATTTAATTTTCTTTAATTTGTAAAATTATTAAATAGCATTCTTCTTAATAAATTGTATTTTATTGTCATACATTAACTTTTAATATTACATTAATTATTTGTCTTTAATTGAGCAAAAATTTAGTTGACTATGTTTTTATTGTCATACGTCATCATTTATTGTCAGCTTAGATGCTAAAAATGTCCATTTACATATAAAAATCAATTATTCAATTCTTTAATAATGCACTATTTTTAAGCTAATATTCCAACGGAAAAATTTAAAAGAATAAGAAACAAACAAAAGATAGTTTTACGCCTTTAGTGATACAAAAATCTGTACAATCCACGCGCATGCGCACCGCTACTACTCTTGCATGCTCTCTCTCTCTCGATCATTCACTCAATCATGCACACAACGTCGTCAGTTTTCTTAAAAATTATTGTCAAGATATGTTTTTAGGTGATATTAACCTGGTTGCAAGATAACTTCTCATTTGTAATTTGAAAATTGTTAAATAAGCGGCCAAAGTCCCCGGAGTGTCCTTCGTGCGATATGATCATTGCCATTGTGATATTGTGCTTGAAAAATGATATTCCTTTGCGAATAGCTCAAAAATTGATATGAGTTTCGGTTTCGAATTGATATGGTCGCTCCTGCAGTGGAGCGGACTACTTAGTTCTGAATTGCACTTGGAGAACTCTGGCCACATATTAAGAATTCTAGCGGAGATTATCAAATGATGTTGCTTGTTTGTAAAGCAACAATTTACTATCAGGCAATTGTGGTGCTTCCAAAAATAGTTTGTGTCGCAACCAGGCTGAAAACTGTTGAAATTATGCACATGCCGAATTGTGTGGCCGTTAACTGGATTCCAGCCACGCCCGCGTCCTTGCTATCGATGACGTGTATCTTCCAGCCCAGATTATTATGTGTAAAACACTGCAAAATATTTGCTTACAACTGAACGATTGCATACTTGACAAACTCGAACGTACCTGATAATACAGCAAATCGGGAGCGTCCATGGGAACCGTCCAATTCAAATGACCAGGCTCACCGTCTTCACACTCCAGCTCTAGGGTCTTCATGTATTCCGCGAAGGTTTCAATTTCGGCCGAACGATCCACAGTGCGATGAGTCCATTCGCAATAGCGACCAACTGTAAAAAGACACAACAATACGAGGTCAGGCGATGTGCGGATTTGTATGCAAAGGAACCAAACCAACGAACAGCAGAAGCAACTCAGGCCAGATGGTTGGGTGAAAGAGTACCGCTGAAGACAATGAGCTGCGTATATACGAAAGAGGAATTAAAGAGAAAGAAACTACTGGACAATAGTTCATATACAAAGGTACTGTGGCTATGTTTCCAGAGTCTGAATACGGGTCTCGGAGCAACACACTATCCAAATAGGTCAGATTGAATATCCCACTTGGCCAAGATTATAAAAGGATGGGAAAGGGGTTGAATTAAAGAACGCTTGGATACTGTTATCTGACCGACCAATCATTGTAACGCAAGTTGAATGCTCTTGTGTTGAATTGTCACAAAGACCCTAAAGACACTTCACAGAACAATATCACCAACATACGAGTAATAAACTCTGCAGGGAATAAAGTTTACGCCATGCGAGACCTAGGAATGAGCGATGGGTTTTGCCAATTGAAACTAGACAAAGCTGGGTCAGTTGGTCAATTATTGGCCCGTACTCTGGCGTTGGACGATTATATAGTAAGCTGGACTCCAGTTCGATTCATTAATTGCAGGTACACTCAGCCGTTAATGGCGTCGCCCTTTATATATTTAACTGAATTAGTTTCAACAATTTTTCATCTTTCATTGGTCATATCCTCGGCTAAAGTGTGATTATTTTCCTAGCCTATATTTTGGTTCACAGTTCAATGTATTCAAGAACTTCAACCGTCTGGTTGTCTATATGAAAAACTGGAATTCCGTCGATCAACGAAAGTTTCAATCTGCAGATACGACAACTCATCGAGATTGTTTTTTCTTAGCGCTTCGAATATTAAAATTTAGAATACTTTCCCAATCTTAAATCTTAAATTTACTTCTAATCGAGGGAACTTTAACCATATTCTTTTTCGAATAATTCTCAATAATTTTGATCTCATTTCTACAGTTTCATTTTCTGCATTTTAACAATGTTTTTTCTTCCAGGAAACTAAGGATTTAAATCTGAATCTACTTTAAGTCAATCCTTGGTATGTCTGTCCTCACTTCTAATGAAGAGTACAGACTAAAAATTAAACGAGAACTTGGGCCGAAAGTTTGAAACGCACTTTCCAGTTTGCACGGATTCGTACACAGTCGATACGCAGTCGACAAATCTTGCCCGTGTTTCAAGGTCCGACGTGTTGGATATCGTGAAGGAGGATAAAATTTTGTGGGCGATAGGTTCCTTCGACCCGTATAAGTCATCGGGTCCTGATGGAGTTATACCGGCTATGCTGCAACATTCTGCTGAGGGCGTGAATCCTCATCTAGTTCACATCTTCACAAGGTGTCTCAAGGATGGGTATGTGCCAAAAAGTTGGAGGGAAGTTTTGGCATAAAAATCACCCTGATTTTTATTCCAAAAACGGGAAAAATAAATCATTCTACTGACAGGGATCACAGACCAATAAGCCTCTCATTTAACCTGATAAGGAATTATACTACTAGTCCAATAGTCAGTATGCAGAATAGAGCTCCTAGTTTCGACTTCAGAACGTAATCTCAGTGGGCAAATGTCTCCCTAAGCGGGTGTACATAACAACTAATGAAATAATTTCTGCACATCGGGGCACCTTTTCTAATGGGTATAGTGTTTTACATTGGGTTCCATATATGTAAATCAGATTGTTACGAATCACAAACTCTGGAGGAATGAGACAGTTTCCTATAAGAGAACGACGCTCTGAGATTTGTCTGGTTTAGGTTCAGAAGAAATTTCGAAGTCCTGGAGGAGAATTGGGAAGAAATCGCTTCATGCTGTTCAGAAATTTTCAGTTAGACCTCAGCTTGTTATGTTCCTATCCCGCAAACTGTGCGAACACCGATTTGTTGCTCGAACAAAAGTATTCAGCAGGTTAAAATGGCTTCTTCACGTAGTCCAGTGGATGAAAATCGATTTCCAAACCAAATATTGATGGGAACTCAACACCAGACTTCAAGATATACGAAGGAGTAGACAAAAAGGTGAATCAGAAAATAATTCCCAACTGCTCTTGATTCCACAAAGCTTATTATGATGACTGGGCGGTGATGGAGAAGTGAACTCTATAAAACTTCATAACTTACATGCAGTCGGTATGGCGTTACCATCCTCGTCAAACTCAACACCAGCATAAGCCTTCTGTTTGCGCATCTCCAGACCAGTCTTTTGTCCAATACCACCCTCGGCTGAGTCAGTTATGTAAAATGGATGATATCTGAAAAATAAAAATGCTCAACAGTTTCATTTGGACCAATAATATGGAGAGAAGGGAGGTGGAGTAAGTTGAAGGCGTTTCTCAATTTGCCTCAAGTCAGTCAAAAAAGGTGGCGTGAATATTGCCTCAGATTTTCATTAAATTCAACTAGGAATGTGACTCCATCTATTCAAATCAGAGGATATATTCCCAATGGGAGATATTCCCAATAGAGCCAAATAATAAACTCTCCGTCTCCGCAGCTGTCAGAAGCTTTGTTTCTGTGAGCTTACTTCATCTTTGAGTTCATTGGGAAAATACTTACCTAGCTGGTTGTGCTGGGTTATCCCCACCCTCCACATAGAACTCATAGGTTTTGCCACGTTGCACTGTGATTTCGGGTATCAACTGATCATTCAGATACCAGGCAATGCCCCAAGAGGGCACGCCAGTAAGCGGCGTATAACCGCGCTTGCCGCCGGTGGGACCAATTCTAGCTGTGAACACTGTTTCATTGTTGATAGTGCGTGTGGGCCAAGGTGTGGGCCCAGTTTCATCCTTAACGCTGTAGAGCGAGTTCTTGCAAGAGTGATCATTCTAGAAAGTATAAAGGAGAATTTTTTAGCATATCAACTCATCCTCTTGTCCCTTGCAGTGCAATCCGTGGTTCTTAAGTTTGCCATACTTACTCTCGATGAGAAATTGATTCGTATGTCATCAGAGTTGTGATCGCTACTGGTGTGCGAGTGGGCGTTGGCCTCCTTGCGGCTATTCAATGGACCCACAGCCACTATTACTGAAACCTCTCGGTCCGATGGTATGGCCAGATCGTAGACGGGCTCATTCGTTTGCAGTAGGCGCTTGTAGCGTATACTTGTGACGCCATTTTTACGATCCCCACTCACTGAGCAGATAGAAAAAGAAGAACAAAAATTCATTTACTCCGCTTTGTGGGAGCGGTCGCATTTTCCAACTCACAAACTACGACATCATTGCGGCCGCCGATGCGTTCATCTGGACAGGCGCCATGTTGTCCATCGCACTGTGACAAGTCCGAGATAAAGTAATCCTCGGCGCGGAAGACACGTGCTGTGGTGTCGTAGAAGGCCACCACAACGTCTGCCTGAGACATCTGGGCCCGTCCATTGGCACCAGACAAACCGAACGCCATATACTGATCCTCAGCAATGCGCCCGAAGAGCTCCACTTGCAGGTATTCGCCTTGCAGCTCCCACTTAACTTGCAGTTTATCGGGCAGCAGTTCGCGGCAATTGGCATAAACTGGGCGTGGCGTGGTGGTTGTCTGCAAAATGTAAAAATTATTACTCTCACGTGAGAATGAAAGTGCATAATAAGGTGAGGTGTCAGGAGCGGCAACGTTGCGTTACTCGAATAATCGTTACTCCCGCAATATGCAAGCAACAAGCACTGCTCCACGAAAGTGTTCGGTACTAACAGGGATGCCAACTCGCGAGGAACCCACCGGTTTGAGGGTGTACTTATGTACTTATGACTTTAATCTGTATCTAAATCCGTTTTTATTTATAACCACTTTGTTGGAGCAACTGAAAGATTGCGAAGTGAGAAACGAATATCTGAATGAGGAGAAAAGGAGATGAGCCCCTTTAAATTGGTCCAAAACAGTGAAAGAAGTATATACATATACATATACATACATATACATATACATACATATACATATACATATACATACACATATACATATACATATACATATACATATACAGTAAGTCCGACTAGCCGAGCGGTAGCTAAGAGGAGGAGGGGGGATGGCCCGACACTGGCGGCCGAGAAAACGGTAACCCGGCCAAATCCTAAGACCCATAAGCCTATGGCTGGAAAGGCGGAGGGTGCAACAGTTGAGTGGACCACAGTTCGTTCCAGACCCCAAGCGAAGCGGAAGGGCCCGAAGCCTAAGCCAGCGCGCCCCGATGCCAGCGCCATCAGGGAGACTGGCACGGTGAGCTACGCGGACATCCTCCACAAGATCAAGAGGGACCCGCAGCTGTCAGAGCTGGGAGAGAGCGTCCGCAGGATCCGAAAGACGGCCAAGGGTGAACTGCTGCTGGAGTTGAGCGTGGCGGCAGATCCAAAGACACCCCAGTATCATGAGGCGGTGGCGACTGTCCTGGGAACCAGTGTGGAGGTGCGTAAGCTCACGCAGGAAACCCTAGTGGAGGTGAAAGACCTGGACGAAGTCACCACGATGGAAGATGTCCACGAGGCGCTGTGTACAGCCAATCTCTCGGAGAGACCTCCCGTGGATGCAATCAGGTCCCTCAGGAAAGCGTGCGGTGGAACACAGACAGCGGTCATCAGTCTGTCGCCCCAGGCAGCCGCAGCCCTTCTGAAAGCTGGCAGGCTGAGAGTCGGATGGACCTCATGCCGGGTGCGCGAAAAGGTGACTCCCCTGCGTTGTTACAAATGTATGGAGTTCGGCCACACCGCGCAGAAATGCCGTAGCAAGGACGATTGGCGCCACAAGTGCTACAGATGCGGCACAGAGGGCCATAACGCACGGGAGTGCGACAAGGCCCCCACCTGTGCCCTCTGTACGGCCAGCGGATGTGCAAGGATGTGGAGCATCCGACAGGATGCAGCTCATGCCCATCCTACAAGCGAGCCGCGGAGAAGAGGTCCAGGCGCAGGAGATGAGGTTGTTCCAACTCAATCTCAACCACTGCGAGGCTGCACAGGATCTCCTGGAGCAGGCCGTTAGGGAACAGATGGTCGATGTTGCAGTGCTTAGCGAGCCGTATAGGCGCAAGCACCAAGGAGTATGGGCCGAAGACACCACTGGTGGTACCGCACTTTGGGTATGCGGAACCAAGCCTATACAACTAAGCAACATAGAGAGAAGCGATTGCTACGTCAGAGCGACCATTGGAGGGACCACGGTGTACAGTTGCTACATGCCGCCGAGCCTAACTGCGGACGAGTTCGAGTCAGTGGTAGACAGACTTGCTCTGGACGCGCAAGGCAGGAACCCCGTAGTGATTGCCGGCGACTTCAACGCATGGGCAACTGAATGGGGTTGCGCCCGAACCACACCGAGAGGTCATATCCTCATGGACGCGCTTGCGGCTCTTGACGTAGTCGTCATGAACGCGGGAGAGGCGACTTTTGTGAGAGGAGAAGCCACATCTGTGATCGACCTTACGTTCCTCAGCAGCGGTTTAGTCAGAGGAGCCAGGTGGATTGTGAGTTCCGCGTACACCCACAGCGACCACAATGCCATTTGCTTTGACTTGGAAAGGAACAAACAACGGCGGAGGACAGGCCCGTGGCCGAAAGGCTGGAGAGCGGACGCCCTCGACGATGGCGCACTCGAAGTCATGTTGGAGGACTTTGAGCTGCAAGGCAGTGCGGCGGAAATGGCGAACCAGCTAGCGAGCCAGCTAGAGAGCGCCTGCGATGCGGCAATGCCCAGGCGGGCCTATGGTGGAAACTATAAATCCGTTTATTGGTGGACGGACGAGATCGCCGGCCTACGTAAGGAATGCCACGCAGCAAGGCGAAGGCACCAGCGTGCAATAGGCAACCCAGACTGCCTGCAACTGCGCCAGTTGTACAAAGAGGCTAAAAGAAGGCTGAAGACGGCCATAAAGGCGAGCAAGCGTAGGAGTTTCACCGAGCTATGTGCACAGCTTGAAGACAACCCGTGGGGCACGGCATATAGGCTCGTGATGAAAAAGCTCCCCTGCCACAGGCAGCCAGCCCCAAGCTGCCCAAACTTGCTCAAACGCATTGTGGGAGAGCTCTTCCCAGTGCAAAATTATGTGCCTGATCAGTTCCCGAGCTGGGCGAAGAAGTACCCAGTGTAATGACAGAGGAGGTGTTGCGGGCGGTTGGAAAATTTGGGGACCAGAAGGCACCTGGCCCAGATGGAATTCCCAACCGAGTGCTGAAAACCGCAGCTGGACTACACCCAGAAACACTGAGGTCACTTTACGACGCCTGTCTTAGGGAAGGAGTCTTCCCGAAACGGTGGAAAAGGCAGCGGTTGGTATTGATACCTAAAGCCGATAAGCCAGCAGAGGACCCATCGGCCTACCGTCCCCTGTGCATGTTGGACACAGCAGGGAAGGTCCTGGAGCGGATTATATGCGACCGGATCGACGAGGCGATAGTGGATGCTGGAGGACTGGCGAGGCGCCAATATGGCTTCCGAAAGGCCAGATCCACCGTGGACGCCATTGACGAACTCGTCCAACGGCGAAGGAGGAGATTCAGGGCCAGAGATGGAAGGGGGGTGCCAAGAGGTATTGCCTCGTGGTCACCCTCGACGTCAAGAACGCTTTTAACTCGGCCAGCGGGGCGCGCATAGCAGAAGCGCTGGCAGAGTTCAAAGTTCCCATCTATCTAAGGCGAATCATCATTTTAGCGACAGGATGCTATTGTACGAGTCCGATAGAGGTGTAGAAACGTACACGATCACCGGAGGAGTTCCCCAGGGGTCTGTACTGGGGCCACTTCTCTGGAACGTTATGTACGATGGCATTCTCCGCATACGGGTGCCCGATTACGTTAAAATAATCGGATATGCGGACGACATAGCGCTAGTGATCACGGCGAAACACCTGGAGGAGGTAATAGCAGAGGCCAATCACACAGTGGCCACTGTTGGAAGATGGCTGGCGGATGTTGGACTGAAGCTGGCAGAACACAAAACGGAGGCAATCCTTGTGTCAGGTCGATAGGTACAAGAGGTGGTGGAGATAAGGGTTGGTGACTGCACCATTACCACGACCCCACATCTCAAATACCTAGGCGTCTGGATTGACGCAAGACTGACGTTCAAGGAGCACTTTCGGCGATTAGGTGAGAAGGCAGCGCGGACCTGTTCCCAGCTCTGCCGAATAATGCCAAACCTCGGAGGGCCACGGCACTGGAAAAGACGCCTCATCTCAGGGGTCGTCAAATCCATAATCCTGTATGGAGCGCCCATATGGGCTGAGAAGTCGAGCGTAAAGGCGTACGTAGATGTGCGCTCCGCATGATCTCAGCACACCGTACTGTGTCTGCAGACGCCGCGCTGGTGATAGCCGGTATGATCCCACTGGACCTGCTGGCCAAGGAGGCGTGGAGCCTATACTACGGCGAAAGTACGCACGAGCTGAGTGCGGAAGATCGCGTAGCAGGCATTAGGCAAAGCACCATACAGGAGTGGCAAGCCCGATGGGATGCATCCGAAAAGGGCCGTTGGACGAGGAGGTTGATCCCTGATCTCCAATGCTGGATGGATAGGTCGCATGGCGAGGTGAACTATCACGTCACACAGCTGCTGACCGGGCACGGAGGTTTCCGGGCGTACCTACACGGATTCCGGCTGGAGGAATCCCCCTGCTGCGATAATTGTGGAGGCACGGAGCCCGAGGACGTGGAACATGTCCTTTTTTCATGTCCACGATACAGCGGTGCCAGAGCGGTACTGCAAAGAGTCTGCGGAGAACCTTTGACACCGGACAACCTCGTGCACTATATGCTCGAGTGCCCGGAGAAATGGGACGTGGTGTGTGACACCTCGGCCGCAATTATGCGAGACCTCCGCCACTTGGAGTGGCGGCGACGTTCAGAGAATCAATAGGAGGGGTCCGTTGACCAACCCACTCCCAGACGAAGTATTGCTTAAGGGCTATGTACCGTCTGGGAGGCGTCTGAGGAGGTGGTTTTAGTGGGTAAGAGCCCCACACAACTGGTGCGAGAGCGCCCAGTGTCTGTTTGCAGATTTCCACCTCCGAACCAAAAAAAAAATAAAAAAATAAATAAATAAATACATATACATATACATACACATATAGATAGTATAAGTCATATTCGTGGGGTACCGTGGTCTAGTGCTACGCCTGCTAGGTTCCCTATAGTGTCGTTACGGAACGAACCGTATCCAGGACATGGTTTCGAAATATTTTTCTCTTCGAGTTGAAGGCTTTAGTTGTGAATACTCATTCTCGCAAATCCTTGCACATATGTATATAACTCATTATGGTATAGGATGCAATAAATGAATAAAATATATAAATCATATTCATTCTACTGCATCCCAGGAGAGTCTTCAATTAATTGTGGTATTTTTTGTATTACTTTTTTGACATTGGAGCAGAGAATATGATAGAAACTATTCACTCTCGGGGAAAATCGGGAATATAAACATGAGTTGGCATCTCTGGTCACTATTAAATATTATTACTTCATATTGTGAGATATCGTAACGAATGCAAAGGAACGATTACTACAAGTAAGAGTAACGAGTAATGATATTTGTCACCACTGATACGAGTACTTGTAAAACTGTGTAACAAAGTTACACTTTCAGTTTGTGAAATGGCGTTTTCCTTCTTGCTTCTGAAGGACGTCCAGACCTCCAGAGTGGTTCTGCATTTACAGTTAGCATAAATTACTCGTATCTGAATTTAAAAGGTTCTTCAATTTCAAAGTTTGTGAGCTGCTGATCAAAGAAACTTTAAAAATCAAAATGGAATTTCAAAAATACTCCGATTTCCATCAATTGCAGTTGCGTTACGATCCAATCAATTGCCAGGTGGCCATCCCAAACGCAGCATAATGCAAATCGAATTTTACAATCAGAATTAGATTTTCAGTACTTCAAGGACTTTTCTTATACGAAAAATGTCGCTAGTCTTTAAATTATTCCCTTAATTAATTTCTGATCCAGTTTTCATTGATGGGAATCGGATCATTTTAATATATTTTTCTGATTCGTTAAAATTCTTAAGCACAAAGGTTGTCATCATATCCTACAAATGTGGAAAACATCCTTAACTGACGAGTTCTAAAAACTGTAGATACAGGTCTACTCTGGAGGACTTATGCATTACGTATCAAAAAAGTATATATATGTTAAAAAATTATTGTCGCACAGTATACAAGTAATAAATAGCTCGTGGAATATGAATATAAGCTGTGTCCCAACTAGAGGTGACCCTTTAAATCTGCAAATTGGCGATCTTAATCTCAGAGAGAATACATGCTCGGGCGAAAGTATTATTATTATGATTATTAGTCGACTTCGAACAATTTGAACGTTTGTACGAAGCCTTGATTTCACCATCCATATTGAGACTCCTGATAAACTTTAGCCCTATATATACATTAGCCCATGTTCGAGATAGTTTCGTGTGCTCACATCTGGAGAACTGACTATCTACTGACTGCAGGGAACTCACAGAGAACGTGCTCAGAAGTTTCTGGTTCGTGGTTACATACCCTGCAGACATCCGTGGAGAACATTCCCAGCTTTTTCAGATGATCCCTGAGTTTGCAGTGGCCCGTCAGGTATCTGGTGATTCGGAGGTCCTACCTGCTTAGCATAAGGAACTTTCTAGATACTCCTCTGTCTGGTACTAAAAATATTTTACTCTCGTGTTGTCAATTTTCGGTCTGCCCATTTCCTAAACCATTCTTGGATGTGGCCTTTAGGTCAGAATGTTTCAAGGCCTATTAGAGGGCTGTCTTTTTAGCTTGTTTGTTGTGTTCGCGTCATTCGTGACCTGGGATCTAATGTAATTCTATTGTATAAAGTTGTGCCAGCTCATTTAAAAGGTATCGGCATTGCTTGACTAGTCTAAAGTCTTCTTAGATGACAGTTTTATTTTATAGTGGAAAAATTCCATCTCTCTTTTGTGAGCTTAGATTAACTGAATTGTTCCCATTTGAGTGTGGCTACAAAATGGTCATCTAAGACTTGTTATCTACGAGCATCATAGTCTGTTTTGCTTTCGCCAGTTATGGAGCGCCATCGAAAACTCACCTAAATCAAAAGTTTAAAATTGGCTTTAACTGCAGTTCAGAATATAATAGAGATATTTGGGATTGCTAATCGAAAGTTTTGCATTTTAGTAGGCAGTCCATAAAAAACATTTCAATATTATGCTCAGTGTAAAGCTTATCCTGGCAGTTCTACCTCCAATGAGACCATCCAGTGGACAATTGAAGAGGATCTTTACAACTTTCAGTTAGAAAATACTCGTAGAGACTTTTGACAACACATTGTTGAGCGGAACGTATTTATGGATACAGAAAAATTCTAAGTATCCAACTTCTCACAAGTTCACGGGTGGAACTGTGGCATACCACCATTGTCTTTGAAAAGCTACTTCAAGTGAAGATTTGTCACAAGAGCTGTGTGGAAAGAAAAAGGTTTGCGTATGGCGGATGATGGGCTTAAGATGGGTCGCGGTGTAGGTGCAGGGGCCCTCATTCAATGTGAGAAGGACTTGCGAGTTAATTTTCAGGGGTCGAACCAATACGACTAGGGTCCCAGCAATGCACATTGGTCACTAGTGTACTCATGCGGAGGGACTGCGTATTCCCTTTACCACTGATTGCAGGAATTTGGAAGGAAAAGAAACTTATACAATGTTTGTAAATGTCCGGATTTGGCAGGGACACGCAGCATATTTTTGAGCAGGTTCTTCCTTAATAATCCGTCGCACTGCTCGGTGGTTAGACCAAAGAATCTGTTAGGATAACCAAACAAACGAGGTACATCTGTAGTCGGTGAGGAAGAGGTGTTTTAACAATGCGTGATAATGATAAGGAAGCTATGGATGAGTTGCTATCTTATTGGATATTAGAATAAATGTATTGCTGTTGCTTTTTGACTAAAGTCCTTAGAAAGGCTTAACAAATTGTCATGCAGAGGTAGACAATCTCACGACTATCTTCTATTCGACCAACATTGCGTGGTTTGGTTAAAACATTCACTCAATATAAGCATCTGAAACTGCAACTACGAGAACTATCCAACCAGATCTGCAGTGGTTAAACGAGAGCTCTTGCATCGATTATTTAGCCTTCATATGGGCTGATACAGTGATGTGTCCCTACTTCTCAAAGGATGCTCAAGGACTACTGTTAACCGTTAGTTGTGAAACGTACCTTGAGATGATTCGTGATTCCGTTCCGTTTGCAATGTTGTTTCAACATGGAAGCGCTGAGTGCCACAAAGCACTCAAATTAAGTAGAATTCTTCTGGTAGTGTTTGATTCCTCATATAAACTAACAAATTAAGAACAATAACGGACCTCAAGGAGAAGAATATACCGGAAATTGGTGGTGGTACCTTTTAACGCTCATTTATGCGCAAAGTCTAAGAAGTTTTGAGTATGCGAATCACCAAAGGAAATCAAGCATGGCATTCGGTCTACCACTTCATGTGGTCCTATTCCATTCATCCACGCACCCACGCACTGACCATTTTCTCTTTGGAATGATTCTGTTTTTTCTTTGCTTATTGTCACTTTTTTTAATAAATGCCTTTAATGCCATTGGACTGACTGAATGCCATAAAACCTCCACACTGAATGCCATAAAATCTATTTCAAGGAAAGTCCCGCATACAACGAGTTGCGTTTCATTTAAAAAATCGACTGCCCTTCAAGGAAAACTTCGCTTTTAGGAAGAAAAAAGCATGGGGCAACCATCCTCAAAGGAATTTAGTACAATAGGCTCCATTTTAATGCGTTGCTGCTGACATTGAGCTACAATTGAAGCAAATTGTGTCGAATTATGCTCCAAAAGTTGGTTAAAAGCATGGAATCCTTGCAAGCCAGCTGTGATAGTCTACTGGTATTTAACACGACCGAGCGCTCTGAATTGATATCACAATATGAGAATTCACAGGACTTTTCTTTGAAGTTTAAATTTCCTCCTCTTGTTGGGAACACGCGTTAAAGTTTCATTCGTTGGTGTGACTATTTCACTACTCGCATCTTACTAGTATATCTGCGTCCTTTAGTTAAAGACTGCACCAGTTGGAAGCTACTGATTTTGCGCTTACAGTCCGGGTGTTTGTGTGTGTGTGTGCTGGTGTATGTTTGTGTGTATGTGTGTGATGGTCTACAATTTATATACAATAAACTATGCCAGTACTTACAGGTGTATACCACCATGGAGGCTAATGCGTTTGAAAGATAAAAATACAATTGTAAATGATTTCATGTGAAAGAGATAATTTTACAAAATGCGTTTAAATGGCTCGAAAATGAAAGGAACGAGAACTAAGGGAAATAATACCTGCTTTTTTATCACAGAACAAAAACAAAACCAAAAACCAAAATCGTCTGCTTACGGTTATTTTCGTCTGTCCCAATGCCGGTGGCACATCCAAGTCTTTCGGTATGAAGACATGACCGAAATTGTGCCGGTACTCTACGCACCAAACGGCCAGCCAATCAATATCGTACACGGTGAGCGTGCCCGGCAATTGGATTTCAATATCCTCGCCTTGATAGCCGCGCAACGGTTCCAGCGAACCAATTTCATTGGGCACCTAAAATTATTGAATATGATTTCATTTTGTTCGAAATGATGTTCTGTTCTTTGGCGTCTTACCTTCACGCCCATTATATTCGGCTCGGAACCATTGCCAACCCAAAAGTAGGCATCTGGACCGGCGCCGTCGTAGTGCAGATTGGGTATGTAGAAAGTCTTCGCATCCAAGACGCTGATGTTGCTCGAACGCAGACCGTGTGCCAAGCGCTTAAATTCCGGCAGCACACGCGGCTTGGGCACATCTATGCCCGGTGGGATGAACACTTCGCCAAAGTCGACCTAAAATAAAAAACATTGCAATTATTTATTAAAATACTCATAGTGAAAAATGCATTTGAAAATTAAGTGATGAAGATAAGTGATGTGATGATTCCCCATGACTCTTGTGCCAAATAATAACCAGCGTGACTCTGGCAATTTTCTAGCGCTATGAATAGCATCATACTGCAAGTACGACTCCATACAAAGTGTTCACACACTGACTGAAGTGAGTGGGAAAATTTTCAATAGAATCATCGCTC
This sequence comes from Clusia tigrina, assembly GCA_920105625.2. Taxonomy (NCBI): domain Eukaryota; kingdom Metazoa; phylum Arthropoda; class Insecta; order Diptera; family Clusiidae; genus Clusia; species Clusia tigrina. The sequence continues at coordinate 209,498,152 of OV050031.1, forward strand.
AGCGATTACCTGTAATGTCTACGCAATTATACTGCTCAAAGCGTAGTGACAGAAATTAGTGTTGTTCAAGGCAAACCTGTATAATTGCGAGTGGAGGAATTCATAGAATAACATGGATACGGGAGACTACGAGCTTAACCCGAAACTTGAAGTGAACTTCACAGCTGTGAAGATTAAAGTACTTATCCGGGTACTTATCGTTCAATAATTTCTCACTTTGGAAATCAAATACTATGTAAATGAACCAATTTACTTACAAAGATGTACCATTAGTCAATATTTCAACAGTGTTGAAGCTTTCAGGTAAGGACGATGAACTACCTGTCTGTGGCAACAACCATGTCCATATTTGATGAAATGCTCATCACAGTGTCGAACTAGACAAAAATTTAAGTTAGGGAGACATATTTGGTGAATTTGATGAACGTTTCAGCAATTTGTTGTTATCTTCTTAGAATTTCATTTCTTTTAAAATCTGTTTCATAATTTTTCTACTTTTTCGCGGCACCTTTCCGAAGACAATCTTCAGACATTTTGCCAGCCAACGAAACCGTTGCCGTGCTTCTGCCTGCGTTGGAAGCTTCACCTTCGCATATCGCCAGTTTCAAGGATAGTATTTTAACTGCTTGTTTGTGTTTTGTTCAAAGTTCTCTACTACGTCTCATGCATAGTTACAAATAGTCGAGTAAAATTTGTGTTAATCCGTTTGAAGCGTTTTCAAGAGTTTGAGAAACGTTCATTCGAATCCTTTTTGTTTAGAATAAAGGAATTACACCTCATGCTTCCCCACAAGGCTTTTTAAACTCTGTCGTTCCTACTTGATACGATGTCTCTGTAAAGGAGACTGGCGTACGCCATTTTAGTCGTATTTGTCGTGAAGGGTGAATAGCCCTTTGAAGGACGTTATTTCCTCAATTATGGCACCCAATCCAGACTTGTCTAGACTTAATACAGACAATTGCTTGAACTGGTACGAAAGAACCTGTTGCAAACACACCTAAATACGGAATATATATTATGATCGATTTGTATATATGAGGCATCGTCTTAGAGGGAATTATTGCTACTAAGAGATTTTAAATAATACGAGTATTTCACTGAGGATATTCATATGGTGTGTGCCACGGACCGTCAGCCTGGGAAATAGTTAGAAAAGGATTTTTGCAAACTGTTGTAGTTCTATGTCCACTGAAATTATGTTAGGGTTTTGTGGTGTTGACGAGTCAGATGTGTGGGAGTGTTTTCTGGGTGTAAAGCCAAATGTTTGTGGTACCGATGAGATTCACCCTGTCTTTGTTAAGGCCGTACTTCCTAAGCTGTTGCCAGTCATAACTCATATTTTTAATACTGTTATAATGACATCAACTTTTCCTAATTGTTGGAAGTTAGGGAAAATTATTCCAACCCCAAAGTCTGATAACGATTGTAGACCAATAGCAATTTTACCATACCTGTCCAAGGTATTTCAACTAGTAATGGCGAAACAATGTAAAAGTATTTAGCAGACAATAACATGATAACGGACCGACAGTCTGGGTTCATGCCAAGGAGGAGCTGCATAACGGCTCTGACTGCAGTAGTGGAGAGTATTCGTGCATAACTTGACTTAAGTAGGGTATCTTTCTTGGTATTATTGGATCATTCAAAGGCAGTTGACTTTGTTGACCACAATATTTTATGTACAAAGCTTCTGAGCTTCTCTCCCGGCGCAGTGAAGTTGGTAGAATCATACCTTACAGAAAGAACCCAAGCGGTTTACCAACCGAGTCAGTGTGAGGACAAGGCTTCGGATTTCTTGTCGGTAGTAGGAGGCATACCTCAGGGGTCCATATTGGGACCTCTTCTTTTTTGTGTATATATAAATGATCTACCGACTGCATTGCACGATTGTGTTGCATTTGTAAGCTGATGACGTCCAACTTTACATAAGCTGTAAATGGAACGAAATTATTAATTGTGTCACTCAAATTAATAATGACTTATCAAATGTTTATAACTGGACCAAGAAACATGGGCTTTGCCTTAATCCTGCTAAGTCAAATTATTTAGTGACTTACAAGAAACACTTTGATACCACAATACTACCCAGTATTGTAATGAATGGGCCTGTGATTGAATGTGTAAACACGGCTAAAAACCTGGGAGTTGTATTTGATGGTACTCTAACATGGAGTAACCACATTGCAGTCACGGTTGAGAAAGTTTACGGTATGAATTTAGGTATTTTAGAAAATCCTTTGGTTTTACAGCGGAGAGGTCGGATTGTCCTACTAGAAAATAGTTTCCCAGGGCTCTATTTCTTGCGGCCGCCAAAGCTGGCCATTTGCAAAGAAAGTGAGTTATTGTTTCCATCTCGTCCGAGTCCTTACAAATTCTACAATAGGTATTGAACGGCCTATGCATTTTCTCCGCATGCGTACCTACTTGCCAGTGACCTGTAAAAACCGCCATTAGTCGGCTGGTGTCTCTACGCTCTCTGTTTATAAGATCCCTTGTCCTAGCCCGGGATGTATTGCACATTGTAAGTGCCCTGCATCTTCTACACATCCGCCAAGGAGAGACAGTGAAGGTAGATGCACCTCTTGATCGCACCCAGAACAACCGATACTAGTTCCGCATATGTTAGGTCGAGAGAGGTCCCCCTGCGCGCTAATTCATCAGCCTTCTCATTCCCATCGATATTCCTATGGCCTGGAACCCAGATGATTGTGATGTCAGCATGAAGACTTAGCGCCCTAAGTTCATCCCTACACTGTCTGACCAAGCTGGAGTTGCGGGAGTTGCTGGTGTTTGACTGTAGAGCCTTTATCGCAGCCTGGCTGTCCAGAAAAATGGCAACCTTGCTTCTATGTTCTTCTATAATGTAATGGGTATTTTGCCGACACGCCTCCCTGATTGCGAGTACTTCCGCCTGAAAAACTGTAGCCTCATCAGGTAGACGTGTGCAGTAATTGATGTTAGCGTGTATTGAAAATACTCCAGCGCCTACCCCAAGATCCATTTTTGAACTGTCTGTATAAATGGGTATATCGTATTCCGTTTCAAATTTTCGCCTTGACCGCTCTTCTCTTGAGGGAAATCTAACCGTGAAGTCCTTTTTAAAGCCTAGTTGTAGTCTGTTGTTATTTGTGTTAGTTCCCTCGGCATTGCGTATAGCACCCTACCATGACCATACGATCGCTCAGCCCAGCAGCCTGTCGCTTTTAACCTTAGTGGACTTTGCAGGCCAAATTGTTAATGTAAAGGTCAATGGGGAGAAGATTTAGCATTACATTGAGTGCCTCCGAAGCACATGTTCGCAGGCACCACGCAACGTCGGCGCCAGCTGCTCTTTGGACTCTGAACAATATAGCCTTTATCTAACTATTGACCCATAAGTGAGTATTGGACGCACGATTGCTTTGTACATCCAATGAGTGATATAGTCCCAATTTTTTTTTTAAACGGTATAATTATTATTATTTATTTATTTATATTAAGTTAACTTACAAGGGTACAAGCAACCACAAAAGTTTAGAATTTCTATATATTATATTATATATCATTATATTTTAAGTAAATATCACATTAAGAAATATTCAAACCGCACTTCCCAACATATCGGAGTGTGGTATGATTTTTCGAAAAAAATAAGACTGACATCTGGATAGATTTCAATCTTTGAAATTTAAACTGAAGGTTTCTATCAAAATTCTTTAAACAAAAAGTCTGGAAAACCCCATTAACTGACATTCTGTATACTGTGATCAAATTAATATATCAAAGTTGGATGGAGATTTATAAAAGTTCTTAAATATTGGTTTCAGGAATATTTTAGAAAATTTTAGGAAGTATGCGGTCACTTCCCTGTGCCTTAAAAATCTCCTCTGCCATCATCGATTATAAGACGACAGTGGAAAGAAATGGTGATTTTATAAGCTGGCGCCTTTTTCTCGTAAACTTGTAAAACCAATCTAAATATTTTTATATAAGACACGATTTCTCCGCACCAGAATAATTGTTCAAAATCTTCAGCGTTTTGCAATCTTTCTGCCTGCAATCAAATGTATAATTAAAAGTGGTGCAAACCTATGTTAGCGGTATCAACAAAATCAGGGCAATCAGAGGATGTTTTCTAAATTCTGAAAATTGTGACGTCCCTTAAGAGAAGTCGTAAATCTATATAAAATATATAAAATCTATATAAAATATATATAAAATCTATATATAAGTCAATGTTAAGCTTTTTGATATTTATGGAGACATTTTCCGAATAGTATTGCTTCACTGCTGAATTCCTTTAAGCGGGGTCCTCTTTATCTAAGAATATTACTAGTTTCCTTCGCACCATAATAAGAGTTCATAATCTTCACTCTGCCATGGGAGTCTTTTTGCCTGCACTAGTATGTTTAATTAACCTGAATTACTTCTAGACATACTCTTAAAATCAAAACAAATAAAATGTCTAAAATAAACAAGAAGCTCCGACAGCTGTATTTTCAGCATAAACTGTATTCGAAGAACAAAATGAATTAAAGAAAAATACAAATTTTAAATAGTTAAATTTCCATGAAAATTCCACAAGAAGAAGAATATATTCTCAGTACGTGTGTATATGGACGAGTGTGTGTGTGTGCATTTAAATCTGTGTATATGCCAAAGTTTTAATATTTGTTTTATATAAGATTAATTATATACATACTTAAAAAGTACATTTGAATGCATATAAATTGTGTGTATGTGTGTGTGTGATACATACTCCCTCCTTCACACACACACACACACATGCACACATATACACGTCGGTGGTAAACTCATGCGCGCGCATAACTCCACATTTGCAACTTCTCCACCGAAGCTAAATTCCAAATAAAATATAAAGCGGTCAAAACAAGCAAAAAAATTTGCCTTTTTTAGTTGGCTGGGTGGCTGGGTGGCTGGGTGGCTGCTGGGCGGCTGGATGGCTGAGGGAGCTGACGGAAAACACACCACCACCGTGGTGAATTTCGCGCTGATACAATTTGACTGCTTGTATGCACCCTGTATTGTGGGTACATAACTTGTTGGCACATACACACACTCTTCTATATACACACACATTTGCGGGTGTTTGTGGGCATGTGTGTGCATTTGAATATCCTTGCATGCAGTCGTATAAAAACACTTGAGTTAATCAAAAATGTCTGCCGTAATTTATTTTACTATGACGCCATCTTTCATTTGTCAACGTTTTTACACAGTGTGCCTCGTGGTGCCTCATCGTTCCTCCTCCCCCCCGCCTGCCTTTGCTGCGACTGCACCGTTACTGTTTCTATTTGCTTCTTCGTTGCTTTATGCTATAAAACAAAAGTAATTTACAACTCACTTCAAAAAAGCAACTTAAGAAGGCACATAAAGGGGCGCGGTTCAAATATTAACCCCGAAAATTTATGTTAAAATGTTGCCACTTACGAGGCTTCTCTGGTGGGTGGGCGAACACACTCAGGCTCCACGCCAGCACGAGCATGTGTGCGTGTGTGTGCATATGTATCTAAGCGATTGTAGTTCTTTGTATCCTTAATGCAGAAATATATAAACACACACTCCACTCACACTCCTAGTGGCGCGCTCGCATAAATCGTTTCTGCGCTCATTTCCATACACAACCAAAAACCAGAATTAAAAGCACTAAAACGGAAATTACCGTGCCGCCCTGTGCAACGGTTTGGTGTGTGTGAGCGTGTGTATGTGAGTGTGTGAGTGTTTGTGTGTGTGTGGCTTGAATTCATTTACAGTGTTTTCTCCGTACACCTGCTGAAAAAGGACTGTGACACTTTAATGAAGCAGAAGAGCGCGATTTTCGAATTTCCTTGGTGGAATTCTTGCTGGGAACTTTGAAGACCCTTTGATGATTCAGTTAGATAGGTTAGTTTAAAACACCAAGGTGCAAAAATTAGCGGTATAAGGCATAAATAAAAATAATCTGTTCATAATAATTGTATTCACTTTTTACTGCGATGAAATTGTTTTCATTAAATATGCATTTTTGGTCTCTTTCAAATCGTGTCTATATTTAAAAAATAACAAATTAGAAAAGGGAGAATATTTTGTTCCGAAATATCGAATTTCTTCGATTTAAGTGTGACAAACTTCGATATCTTTGAACTTAGTTTTGCACGGCGATATTAGCGATATCAACAAAATTAGAGCAAACAGAGACTGTTCTCTAAATTGGGTAAATTGTGCCTTCCCTTGATTGACGAGCAGGACATCTTTGTTAAGCTTTTTGTGAGTTAGGGAGACATTCACAATTGTCTGAGTAGCATGATAGTTCCCTTCAAGCGGGGCTATTTTCTTCTTCAGTATTAAAACCCCTCTAGAAACTGTGCATTGAAAAGAATTAAAAAGCGTATTGATTAAGGACACATTGAAATGACACACTTGGCCGATATTTTCTAAACCAACATTTTGACTGTTTGATATTGCTAGTATTGATACTTTGAATATTGTAAATCTATGAACTTAATCTGATGAGCCGCCCTCTTTGGTCTAGTGGGAAGCATGCTAGACTCACACCCCGAGGGTCGCAGGTTCGCATCCTGCCACGGGCTTGGTCTCCAAAATGCTTCTTTCTATAAAGTCCTTTCCTCTTCCAGTCGAAAGCCTCTGTAGCTGGTACTTATTCCCCCAACACCTTGCACTCATAATTAATTATGGTGTAAGATAAAATAATAATAATATTCTGATGTATTGAAGGCATGCCGATGGCGGACTTACAATCATATCATATAAATAGAACTAATTGATTTATAGTTTGAAAGAGTTGATCAATAATAATAACATAAATTAAATTCATATTTTATAATTCTGTGCTTTAAACAATATTTCCAGTGGGGTGCACGTTGGAGCTGAAAGTGAGATCCTTGCGTGAAACCATTCTTCGCAAACCAAAGCATTAATGCGTCGTGCATGCCGCATATGCGATGCTTTTATATACTATCATTGATACCTCTTCATAAGGAGTTTCATCTACTTGTTACTTTGCTTGTTCTAGGAACGAAGCTATATTGTGGTGTTACAAAGGTATTGTTTCCAAATATACGTGTAGTGTGCAGGAGCAGTCAGTATCGCTTGTTATTAGTAAAGAAAGACTTATGATTGCACAAAAAAACCAAAAGATGCTTCGAAAATTTTCCATTGTTTTCCTGTTGCTACAGATATTTGCTTAAATGAAGCAGCGGTGTTCTATTGCTACGAAGAGGTATTTTATTCGACTGATTGCTGCCTTGCTTATATTAAAATATCCAAAATATAATAAATATATTTTGGAATTTAAGGTTTAACAAAAAGAGGGTAAGAATAGTTTGTTCTGAAAAGCGTGTTAGAAAACTTTGTTCTGAAGAGTGTAAGAAGAATAGTCCTGTCCTGTTTAAAACTATATGAAATGGAGTCTAAAATTGTACTCTATTAATTCCTTAAAGCATGCTCTGGCATGGGATAGGGGCAATTATCGCATTCATAAATCTCTCCAACTGGCTTTAAGGAGCGCCAACAACAATAATCCAATTGCAATACAAACCAAAACAGCGGTATCAAAACGGCTCACCTGCGCTAATTGGATAATGGACCATCGCCGCTGCAACCAACCAACATCAAAATGATTTCATCCAGAGAAACTCGAGTTTTCTGTACGCATTGTATCGTTCATGGAAGAAATCAAAAGATGATTTTTCAATATCCTTTACAGATTTATTTCTTCCCGTGTCATTTTCGGTGGATTCATTATATTTGAGTATTTTCTTAACAATTTAATGCGTATTAAAGTAAGTTATACTAATTAAATTCAGAGTGTAGAACAGAGTTAGTATCTAACCAATAAATTTGCTGAAGTTTGACCCTCTCAGGAGCAACGAAGACCATTTACAAACGATATATTGCGGAGTTTTGTAACTCAGTTTGCAATTTCAATAAATATGAAATATATTGTAAAATTTCTTAAGGTTTTAGGTCATAATTTAGATGTTAAAATAATGGCTTGGAGTGCCACAAGGATATTTACTACATGCGTAAATTAAAATAATTTCTTTGCATACTTAATGCAAATTATTGTTGTGCTTCTACCAATATTTTTTGTTTGGTGTAAAACCATACAATTTATGTTTTTGCTACATACATAGCCATATATATGTATATATATGAAACATATACATTGCGTACTGCGGCAGTCAGTGTCCTTTTAATTGCCTTTTTGTATTTGTCCTTTAGTTCTCTGCTTAATTTCATAAATGATGTTGATTTTCCAAAGCTCTTTTCATATTTGAACCACAGAAGCATTTATAATTTAAAATACATGGAATATGATTTTAAACGGAGCTAAGTATCCTGGGTAAGCTATCAAAGTGCTTGGATTATAAAATTATCCCGAAATGCTGCGACTGACAACTGTATAATTCATTTCAGGAACGATGACGTTTTCTTTTAATCCTTACTAAAATTTATGTAATGTTTTGGGACTGAATTTGTTGCTTTTAATATTCATGAACTATGGTCTATTAATATATCTCTAGTAATAATTAAGTCATTAATCATGATCATTATCATGTTCATTAAACACTAGTAAGGTCGCATCCAGGAAAGTCTGAGCAGAAAACTGTTGCTTACTTATTCACGCGAGTTTTGCTAAATAAAATCTGGAACCGCAGAAAAGCACGAGAAGAATGTTTCATATAATTTATTGGCTTTTTATATTCTGGAACTAAGTCCTGGATTTAATGATTCCAGTCAATTTATTGTCATTTGCTCAAGTAATTGACGGCCGACCAAATTTTTCCTTTTCTTTCCTCCAAATTTTTCCTTTTCTTTCCTCCAAATTTTTCCTTTTCTTTCCTCAAACGTTTTCCTTTTCCTTCCTATTCTCCCTAAAATATTCATACCAGAAAATTGATAATTATTTCTTAAACCATGGAAACCAGGACTAAAGAATCATTGTATTATCCTTTAAGCTCCTGCAGAACTTCACAAGTTGCAGTAATCTTTCATTATTAAAATAAATACCTTGGCAATGGGAATCCCACCAAACAAAAATTCAATACTCTTCTATTGACTTTAATTACAGCATTTTAAGCAGTTCACGTACGTACTTGAAAATAGTAGAAGAGAAGAACGAAAGATGAAAAGCAAAAGGCAAAACTCACCGTAAATCGTCTGCACCACACTGAAAGCCATCGAATATCCTTAATCCGCTTGCCCATGGGTAGACGCAGTATGATGTCCGTATTGTTGTGGGCCTGCAGTATTGGTGGATCGCTGCGGGTAGAAACAAAGAAAAATAAATGAATTGTTGACAATTTAAAGCCTGAAGTTCTACCAAAAGTTTGGCTTAAAAAAAGAAATACAGAGATTATATTCGTAGTCCCATTGCAAGAGTGATAATTGCAAAAAGTTTCCACATCACGACTTTGACGAAGTTCGAGGTCAGCAAAAGCAAACAATTAATTGCATTTTAATTTGGAAAAATATTTTCATAGCATTTCAACTTAATTGACGCTTTTGTAGATCCATGTACTCGTCTGTACATATGTACATGTGTAAGAACGCACTCATTATGTGGATTATACTCATATGGAAATGCAGTCTCATTATGAGGATGAGTATTAAATGTAATTTCCATTCAAACAAATTGATTACCCCTGTTCCAATAAGGCGGATGTCACACTCGTCAACACCAAAGCGGTCGCCAATTCTTGTCCGCTCTGTTCAATGCTTGACGAAGTAATCAGAAAGCAAAATCTCTGCCATATTATCAGCTGACAGATTATTTAAACAATATGCTAAAACAATTATTTATATCCAGAAGCCAATTCATTATTATCACATCATGGTGAGCGGTATATCACAGAAAGAGATATTCTATAAACTCAGTCTCAACTCCAATGTATTTCGGAGGTCCTTCCAAGCAAATGTGAAACACAATCAATAACCAAATTAAGTAAGCATAGCTTGAGAAATTTATTGACGTACTAGAATTTCTATCATAAGAAGAGGTAAAGTCCACAGAAAAGTCAGCGCCAACGGACATTTTTACATTATTAACCTTGGACTCTAATTAAATATTATTATTATACCCTACACCATACTGAATTATGTCCACAAGTGTTCGGGGGGAATGACTACTAGGAACCAAGGTCTCAAATTGACAACAGTACTTTATTGTCACAAAATTCAAGTTCTTATGACGCTCCAGTAAAAAGTTACAGCATTTCAACGTGGCAAACTTTGATAGTTATATTACGCTCAGTATAAAAGTTAGTGAATTTTGAAGTTGCATCAGTGTTTCATTTTTTACTCATATACTGATATGTCAAATTGACAATAGTACTTTATTGTCACAAAATTTCAAGGTCTTATGACGGCTCGAAGAGAAAAAGTTTAGAAAGAAGCAGTTTTGAGAACATGCCCGGGACAGTATTCGTATGCGCGACCCCAAAACGTGAGTCTAGCATGCTTACCACTAGACCAGAGAAGTCGGTGTTCTTTTATGCTCTGGATCTCCTGTCAGAATTCTAGATTTATACTGTAAACTATGAAGGATGTATTAGTTTTTACTATACGTGTAATAATTTACTAGTACAGCATAACCAAATTGCTTGTTAATGAGGTGTGCCACTGGGTTTATAAGCATTGCGCACATTTTTGGGTTAACGATGACATTTTTATTCGGTACACTCTGGAAGAGGAGCATGGACATATTAACAACGGTTGTGGAAATTTACGAGTTTTTCTATATTATTATTGACTTTATTCTATGTTCAGTGAACATTTGTAAGAAACGCTTTTTGTTTAGCGATAAACCTCATTTCTGGTTTAACGGGTCCATAAAAAAGCAAATCAGTTGTATTTGGAGTATGGAGAATCATTCAAGAAACATCAGTGCATCCACAAAAATACTCTATTGTGCTTTATAAACTGGCAGCATTCGCCCAACTTTCTTTCTATGAAATGATTTCATGGAGCCTGTTACCGAAATGTTAACGATTATTTTGTTTCAAATTTGGTGCGACATCGAACTGGAAGATATGTGGCTTCGTGTGTGTGGGATACCATACTACCAGCCAGAATAATGAGGAATGGCTGGAACAGTTCGGATATAAAATGATTGCTTTAAAAGGATTAGTTAACCATCAGTTGACAACAAATATATTGGGATTTAATGCTATTAGATTCGGGGCTAGATTAATTTACTGGTCTATGCCGAGAAAACAAAGATGGCGATATAACTATATTTTGATCACCAATTGTTGCCGAATTGTCTTTGCCATATCTGTTTGTTGATGCTCATTTCTTCTTAAAATCATAGTTTAACCACCAGAAGAGAAATATATATATAAAAATATATGAGTCTGCGAAAGGTAGAAGGGTTGAACATTGTATTTGCCGTGCTTCGGACCTCAAACACTTACACTTTTTATACGTCTCTCATTTTGTTAGGTACGTATCTCATAGAGAAAGGAATATATATTGGACAGAAATATGGCATATACTTGAGTTTTATTACCTACCTGACAACTCTCTTGTTGGTAGGGTAAACATCGGACCACGAAATCGAACTCACAATGAAATTTTAAACTTGACTATTTTTGAGGATATAAAAATTTCCGTTCGATAGGTGGGTACCCTACAACAAACACACCAATTTTCTCTTATTAAATATAAAATTTCATATCAATTTCTTTCGATTTAAAAAAAATTTTTGAGATACGTTTCACAGGTCATCACTGGTCTTCAGAGCAGCTGAAAGTTGACTCGTTGTTTTATTGCGTTCATGAATGGAGAGGATTTCTGGATTAACGAATATGTTTATATACTAAATTGTCATATATAGAGTGTGACCCCTCAAGAGATGATGAAGCGATTCCACTACATCCATAAAGTTGCAGGTTGGTTTTTTTTATTAAAAAATAAGGTACTCAATATGGTCAATGATGATCTTTAATGCATATTTCTTCCAAATATGAGAGACATCGGACGGTTCAGGATCCGTTCTCAAAAAGTAACTGCAACTTAACTTAATTTACAGTTTGTCAATAAGGTAATTTCAAATAAATGCCCTTTTAAATTGGTCCACAATCACATCTCTTCTTCTCTACCTGTCGGACTACGTAAAGTCACAGGATTATGTTGATTGATCAGCGGCGAAGAGATTGTTGTTAGATTTTTCGGTCTTTCTACTCTAAAAATGGTAGAAAATTGGACTCCCAGAATAGGGTTCGTCAGAAACAGCCACGGTGGCATAAAAATATGTTTTTAGAACCATCAATTTTTTTAAAATTTTTTTAATTGAAAGTTTTACCATTTACAACATTCATCTTACTACCGAATATTTCACTTACTCTAGTAATAGTGTCACAAGTGAGTACTTTACGTTCAGATGTGATATTTACGTGGCGGTTCTTCCATTATTTATTATTTCATTTAGTGCCCTTTCTAGCCCAAAAGGCCCACAAGCAGCTCCAACAGACCCCCAAAATGTAAACAGCATTTTTAGCAATAAAAGTACGTAGTTCCTTCATAAAGAGTTCCATATTTACTACTCAAAGGATCCAAGGAAGTGTCGTAGTTGCTGATGGAAGAAATGGTACGTGATGCAAATCCACCAATTAATTATCCTTTTCACAAATGGGTCCATTCCATCCATTGCTTACTGGATTTGTAGTATTCACACCGATTAGAGAAAATATTGGCAATTTGGTGTTAGACAGGCTTCAACTCGGCATCAGAGTTACTGACCCATTGCCAGTAGTTCAATTTTCTAGCACTAATCTCTGTTCACTTATTCGTTTGGATATACCTCTTCCATGTGACAGACTAGGGTAGTCTTCATTCCAACAGTTGCAAAAAGCTCACCGATATCTCTCTCTTATTTTCCTTTAAAAACTTTGGAAAGAGTGATTGAAATCCAGTTAAGCTTAACTTCAGACATGTATCTAATCTCATCGGCTCAACATGCCTATATAAGGTAGAGACTCTATGAATACACTGAAAAGAAATCCACGTTTTAGAGACTCACACTCCCCAAGCATATATTGAATCATGCATTTATCGGACAATTGAACCCCACAGCTGAATGTATCGGGATATTTAGTGACAGCTAGAAAGCTATCAAGTTCCTAACAGAAGCTGTCACCACCAATAGTGGCGATTTGTTACTCAGTTGTCAATGAACTACCAGAAAGATACTCTATCCTCATTACCGACTTTCCAGGACACCTCGATATCGAGGGCAGCTGCATAGCTGATGAACCTGCAAGAGTAGGTACTACTATGCAGGTAACGGAATTCAAAAGTTTAGCTGACATTCCGCTCCCTACTTGCAAATTCCTCACTAACTGTAATGTCAAAAAGAAGACCAACAAAATGGATTTAGAGGAAAGAACTTGCCACACCACTAAGCAACTCCGTCCACAGTTCAATCCCAAGCGCACAGTAGGGCATCCGGACAATAACCTCCATGCTCACACGGCAATGCCTCTTTAGGCTTCACATCAGAAGACTTTGTTTAGATATACCAGACTCCTGTAGGAGCTTCTACGTCGAGTAGGAGGAGGAAACAGTGCTTCATCAGCGCCAATGGAGATGTCTCAGCAGACAGTCCTTTAATCATCTGGAGGATCTGAGTTCAGTGGACTTAAGGCTGCTGCTCAGATTCGTCCGGACCACTGTGTGTCAGAGTAGAGTTTCAATCCCACTTTCTTCGTGATACCACAAGGGGCTAATCCAGTCCTGAGCCACAACTAACTAACTTACTACATGCGCCAATAGAAATCAGCGTACATAGAACAGTTAACTGTAGGTATCAAACGACTCTGATGATAATTTCGTAGTTAGTCTCTGAAATGTTTGAATGTTGCGAATCCTGGGAGTATGAATTGAACTCATAGTTTTCGAATATGAATCATACTCACATTCATGATGAACTCGTATTTTTCTAGTACGAATCATACGCACATTCATGGCATTCTGTATTCATTTTTAACAGTGTCCTTACAAACTGAAAACGTATCCACTCAGTCAATTCTCAGGTGTGTGCCCCACTCAGCTCCCTGCACGTGTCTGTGATAATTGTGCTTCAATTATCTTCCAGTGCTGTTCTTTGGGTTTAAAGACTTTTGTTGAACACTTTTGCAATAAAGTGAAATTAAAATTTTATAGTACCACAGAATTTGCCAACCCTCCCCCAACACATCTACTTCATTACACATGTGCACAGAGTAAACTCGCATGTGCCTTCGGTTTGATTGTCTGCGAACTGGGTTAACAATGTCTTAATCTTTTTTGCCACAGCCAACGCAGCGGCCTCAGCGGCCTCAACGACTTTAACGTCTTCGGCACGCACAAAACCAAGGCCATTAGAACATTAGAAATGAAATAATAGACGGCTTCAGCTTGCCACAGCACCAACAACAGCAGCGACACCAACAATCATAAAGCTACTGCAACGTGTTTGCGCGTAACTACCCCGCACAAAACGCTTACAAAGTTTCATGAATGGATTGTCCTCCACAGAGTGCACAAAGCAAGAAGGGAGGAACGGTTAAGGTGCCTCACTGCATGTGTTCATAGACGCATCCTTGATGGATGGATGAGACATATGGATACGTACACCCACAGACACACAGCCATACGGACGCACATCTGTGTTTATGTAGGCATGCATGACATGACTTTACGGTCTGTATTAGGAACAAGTGCTAAAGCAGTTGCAGCGGACAATGGATTGCCATATTAGACACGGCTGAGTACTTAATTTCACCCTTGAAATGAGGTTGACAGCACTGTGAAAATATTGCAAGCAGCCGAGATTCGCAACAAAGTCTCTTCCAATGTGCTCGGTAATGAGCCAAACCAAATTGAATGAATAAACTCTCGATACTCTGTCATGTGGTTTTGATGATTCTGCTTCTGCTGGTCCTGCTGCTGCTGCTGCTACTGCCATTCGAACCCACTCCCGCAAGCCGTCCTCTATCTCATACTCTGCGGTATTGAGAGTGCATGTTGGGGACTCTCTAGAGCCACAACAGCCTCAGGGGATTTCTGTAATATTCTGCTTGCACTTTGTTTGTTTACTCAATGGTTCCCGGCTTACCAGCAAATTTAATATTAGTCGTGCGAGTATTTCTTATTTGTTGCTTCTGTTGGTATTGCTGGTACTGTGGTGGTGCTGCTGGTGATGCCAATGTCGGCGTATTCCCAGTTGCAGCATTCATTTTGCCATCAGTTCTATTTGTATTCTAGTTGATTTGATTTGATTTCGGTGTGAATTTTGCTTGTATCTCCAATTATTTTGAAAGGTCTCTCTCAGTGGTTGCGTCCTCGTCCTCTCACTTTGGATTGTTTGTCTGTTTGTTTTTATAGGATATTTTATTGGTTTTTGCGGCTGTTCATCATTATCGATCGATCTGTTTCTTGAAGGCGAAAGTTCAGTGTGTCAATATGGTTGGCATTTTAATGACGATGACGAACGATGATGACGAACGATGATGATGTCGGTGATGCTGATGGTGATAGTGATGACGATGATGATAATAATGATAATGATAATGATGGTGATTATGTTACGACTGAACTTACACATTTATTGCCACTTTGTTCGTACAAAGAGACCCACGCAGATGCGAGTACAGAACAATTATGCACACAAATACGCCCCCACATACGTACGAACGCTTTTGTTTAATCTCATTTTGAGGTTGTCTTTGATGTTTTTATGATTGATAATCTTTGTTTGTGTAGGTGTGTGTCCCTGCTCCTCTCCGTACAGGATGCTCAAAGTGTAATTTGCAATATTTACGTTAAAGTGTGATTACATTTTTAATATTTAATTTGGGCCGCTTCGGAAAAATTTTACAATTTTAGTCTGAAAACATTGCTATAGAATGACGGAGAGAGACAGCAATATTTGGTTTATCCTGTTAACTGTGCATACGTAACAGGGGCTATGAAGTCTTCTCCGACTGCCGCCCTTGAGGTCTTGCTTAATCTTTCCCCGATAAATTTATTTATTAAGAAAAAAGTTTTATGCGGCAAATCTCATCTTAGAAAATGAAGGGGGTTCGTCTCATCTTTTACAGTCTCTATTTAGAGAAGGGATAGGAACGAGCAACAAATTTTTAACCCTAAGCGTCTTCTGCAAAACCAGATATAACTTCGAACGTATTTTCAATGCCACGTTCTCTGATGGCGTTAATTGGGAACAGAATAGACTCTCTTGTATGGTACACAGACGGCTCAAAAATGGATGGATGAAGGAGTAGGAGTAGGAGTATTTGGTGAAAGACCTAGAAGATGCATGTTTAGCAGCATGGGACAAGAGAACTCAGTATTTCAAGCCGAAATTTATGCAATAGAACTTTGCTTAAGAGAAGAACTAGAAAGTGATACCACAAATTTTCACATCTATTTTCACTCAGATAGTAAGGCCGCGCCGCTATGACTTAGCGAGTATAAAATTAAATCCAAACTAGTTTGGGATTGCATACTTCTATTGAAGATAATATCATAAAAAAAGAGTCCATCTGATATGGGTCCCAGGGCATAGTGGGCCCGTAGGGAACGAAGCGACAGATGAGCTCGCTAGAAAAGCGACAGCCAGTAGATTTACTGGACCTTAACCATTCTGTGGTTTACCTTGGAGCTCCACAAAACACAAATGAAAGTATAGCTAGGATAAAAATCACACCAATACTGGATGGAAACAAAATATATTGGGCTAGGTTAGGTTAGATTAGGTTAACGTGGCAGCCGGTCTAAGTATCAGCTCACTCAGACCACAATGGGTCCATTGTGATGCCACCGCGTAACAACGCACCTCCGATTCACTCGTCGAACCATTTCGAAGCCCAATAAAGCGCAGGATTTGTTTTGACCTTCGTGCTAGACACTTCTGTAAGAGAGCTAAAAGCGTATTTGCCTAAAGAGCCCGCTCTGCTTCTAGCCAGAGCGGGGCAACTACAGAAGAGATATTCCACAGTCCAATATATTGGGGTAGCTAAAACTTTCATGCCATTCCATTTTCTCTACTGAGCTACTGAGATACTGAGCTTGACTCGGTCAGGGATTCGCATTGTCACGGGACTTTTGACTGGACAATGTAGAGCATTGAAACGCCTCTACAATATAAGGATCACTCAAAATGACCTCTGTAGTTTATGTAACGAAGAAGAGAAAACAAACAAGAGAAATCTCTGAAGTCGTAATGAATATTATACTTGGGGAGTATTTGTAAATGTAGAGTGCGTCACAATAGGTCCATTTGGCCGCAGTGACTTGGTGATTAGTTCCCGCTCTCATTACAATCTCAATCTTAAATCCTGTTAACTGCGAATATGTGACGTAAGGATATAATAACAAGAACTCTATTAATAGGTGACTTATTAGAAGAAGAACATACAAAAAAGTCATCAAGGAAGCACAACGGTATAGAAGAAGTTTCCTGGGGATGCTTCAAAAATTACTCGTAACGGTGCCAATATCGATCATTGCAGTCGACATTCAATATTTTGGCATTGATATTACTCTCAATGTTTCTTCTTAATATTAGGATTTGTTTCTTGATATTAAGAAAAAAATGTATAACGAAATAGGATTTTCTTATACATTTGTTATATTTTATTTATTTATAAATATATGATATATGTATTTATTTATGGACATGAATAAACTTTATAAATTATAAATAAAATAAACAATTTTTTTAATTAATTATTATTGATTAAAGGCAAGTCATTATTTTGAAGCCTTTAAAGAAAAGTCAATTAATAATTGTTATTGTTTAATGAGAGAGCATTAATGGGAAGTCGTTAATGGAAAGTTATTAGTAAAATATCACAAACAATAAGTCATAACAACAAATTCTTAAACTACAAGTAATAAATGTGGGCATCTGTGTTGCACTAGTGTACTTAGTACTGTAATATACTGATATGACCTCGAAAGCAGCTGACATATATATAAAGGAGGTGCATCGCAACATTTTGGGGGCGTTGTGACTAGGAAGCCGGAACAACAAATTTGTTATTTTGTAGATGAAAACTAAAACATTTCAAGATATTGTTAAACTATATATTAAATAACTTCTTTTAACTATTTCTGAACTAAATGAAACAACTTTAATTAAAGCTAAATTCTAAAACGAGAGATTATTAGTTAACACCCAGCAGTGATCGAAGTACTAGCAAAACTTATGTACGCAACTTATATATAACAAATTGCAGATATAGTGGAGAATAGTTATCATATAGTAGAGGAGTTATCAGTTTGAAAACTATTAAAGAGCCGTTTGCCTTGGTTAGTGTATCTTTACTAATATTAAAGAATTCATTCTGGTTCTAAAAACCAATTGAAAGTCGATTTTACAGGAGCAACCGAATTTCACTTCCAACTCTTAAAGGCCGTGAATATTGTTACTGTTTCTGGCACTGAAAGATTAAAGAAAGTCCCTTTAATGTTTGTTTCCCTCGAAATTTGTTAGCAAGACCGCTGAGTTGGAAAAATGTGCATATAGTCAGGTATACATGTATAAACATATGAAATAATAGCAATAACAACAGTAATATACAAAGACAATAATGTAAGCATTGATATGGCGCGCATAGCTGTCGAATAAACTAGTGTACATATAATACAAACAATTGTTATACATACATACATATGTATTGTACGCCCTGATCTACCTACTTAGTAAGCTTATGCGGCCCATAGACGATACATCATGATCATACTCATTCGTGTACGTGTTGAATGAAGCTCCGCCACAGACGAGTGATCTAGAGTGTTTAAGATTTTTATGAATAAAGTTAGTAATTAGAAGAAGCACAAGAGTGCAAGTACTATCAGACTCTTAATTATATACACTATCTCTGCTTAATTGTTTGTGAATCATACCTGGGAAGGGGAGCTCTGATAGGTGCCTTACAGAAGAATACGTATCAGGTTTGGTCAAACATGATTTTCTATGAAAATTGCCGTAGGAAGTATTCTTGATCGACATCTTAGGAATGCACTCGTAACCTTGAAACGTCAAACGAATGAGTGGAATGCAATCGGGAATTTAATTAAGTAGAAAAGAGGAATTTCATGAAGGAGTGCCATAAAGTAGCACGTCTCCACTAAAGTTGAAGACAGCGGTACCCACTAAAGTTGAAAACAGCGGTATCACATATAGAATCCAGAACTTAATGAACGCAATTTGTACTTGACTTTGGACTGAGAGGAGCACAATTTCCTTACCATATTTAAATTTATAAGCCAGTATTTGATTGTAGTTGCAACATCGATCCTTCCTCTTTATAACAAACTTTCTAAAGCTGAGGCGACTATGTGCTGGGGGAAAACATAGCATTGGATTCCGGATTCAAAAAGTTGTTATTTCTTGCGGGTGTAGGGAAGAAGTTATGGGCGTTTGTTATCAATGATCTTAGTTTCTATAAATGCAGCAACTACAGCGGTGAGTTGAATTTTTATTAATTTGATATGCAAATTATTAAAAATAAATACAAACATTGATTATAAAATAAAATTAATCAAATAATCGGACCTTTTCTAGTTCAATATTTCCACTCAATATTTGGTGGAATCGTTTTCCCTTACTATGACATTTTAAATTTAGTATGAAAGAAAAAATATGTGTGTCTATCAGCGAATGAAAATCTATATAATGTGCTATAGCACAACAATGAAAATTGTAGATGAATGACGCCTGCAAACAATCAACCATCACGAAGCAATATTTATCAAAGTATTTCTTGTGAACACAAAAAAATCAGAAAAAGTGTCATTATGATTGTAGAAGATCAGATAGTGTTGTCATCTCTGATATAAATACTACAAAGTAAAATCAAAACCAGCCAGTGAAACAGTATAAAATGCCATGATTGAGCTTCTACGACCATGAGATGCTCTCTGCCGCCAACTATGCCCTAGAAATAAGGAAATAAAGGTGTTCAAGTAAAACAATTATGATATTGGGTCCTTCTTATTTGATTCTGGAAATTGCACTATGGTGCGAAATAACAATAATAAGAGTTATTCACTTACTGCTGATTTTTGGCATATCTAAACTACCACACCTTCCTTACAATCTGAACAAGAATTGTAAGGAAGGAGTAGTAGTTTAGATATGCCAAAAATCAGCAGTAAGTGAAGAACTCTAATTATGTGCCATTATAGCTGTTGAATAGCCACGGTTGGGAGGCATTTCTTCAGCCAAAATGCGCTTTTTACTTCTAAGAGTTGACTCTTCTCATTCCGGGCCTCCTTATTGAATCAGTTCAATTACGATTAAAACTATTCCGATACTCTTATTTGCAGCCTCATTAAATGGAGGTGTTCAATATCGATTTCAGCAGTGAAGTACAAGATTTGGCAGCCAGTATGCTGCTGTGAATTGAAATGCTCCTTCCAATAATTCATACTACGAGTATTTTTAATAGACGGCATGGCAGTTGAATCTTTTCTAGATTAGCAATTTGAATTTCATACTGTATCATGTATATTTTCTATTTCAAAAAGTCAATATACTCGTACTATTAATTTTATGGCATCCCATATGAAATGGTTTCTTTCAGATGGGCGAAGATGTTTAAAGACATATTCTTTGATTCTGTCTGAGAGTCTGAGATTTATGCTTAGATACAGTATATTGTCATCAGTTAGCAGAAGTTTAGTTTAAAATAGAATATTTTTTTTGGACGGGGAGAAAACAATTTGCAGTCGAATCGTCTCATCCGTCAATGGTTAATTTGTCATGCTAAAAGTTATTTTAAATATGCGAACGCTAACGACCAAATGCGGTTTATACTTCAACCTTTATATTTACTCCATATGTACATATATATATATATATATATATATATATATGTATATACTCGTAACATTTGATTTATTTAAATGATGTCATACTCTGCGACTGAAGAGATCTATTGTGATGCCTCGATTTAGTGAAAATCCTAGGATAGCCTCAAGTATAGATTTTCTGTCAGGTTTATTTCAGACAGGAACTTATTTATTTTGGACGTATAAGCTTGAGGAATTTTCCTCATATCCAAGATGAACTCTCCGAAACAACTAAGCCTGTATGTGCAGCACAACTCCACATTCGTTTATCAGGTGTAGTGACATTGCATCACTTTCTCCACAAATCTACAGATGGCTTTTTAGGCTAAACCCAACATATTCATATGATAGTTGAGTCTAAAGTAGACGCTTGTAACACCAGTGTTGATTCTTAATTTGCCCCGAAGCATGTTTGTCATCTCTTCAGGTCTTTTGGGTTAAAGTTTCCGAGAGAAGCTTTGAACTGTATAAATCCAGGACGATTCTTCCAGGAAGATTCTTCCAGGTTTCCTCGTATTTTATGGAGAATGAACCGCAATATAATTCCTCAACAAATTCAATATATATTAAACATATTTGTTGGTCCTAGAGATGCTCTCTTTAAAAGAAGATGAGCCTATGATGTGTGTTTGTATGGGATTACATTAAAGTACTCCGCTCATATAGAATTTGAACAAATTTGTTTCATGTCTCCTTTGAATCTTGTTATAGTTTCTTCACAAGAATTGGTAGTAAACAGATTCGACAAAAATCGTCCACGTCAAGCAGTCACTATAAATAGGTATGAGTACTGTAAGAAACACAATCTCCATTAATTATCGAGCTTTCTATAATATTTCGAAAACGTCTCCCGTCAGAATTCATTGGAAACAGTTTTTTGCAAATTGTTTTTATAATTACAAAAATCATTTTGTGCGCAATTGTTTTCTGGCGATCTGTAAAAGGAGCTCTAAAACACTTGAATAAAAAATCCATTAATTGAAAATCTTAAAACACACTTGGGAGCGTTTTTTTTCTATATTATACAACAACAACACAGAAAAACTCACATTTGACTTGTTGCATGCAGCCTACCCAAAGCACAGCGAGGGGGCGGGGGCTAACCATATACATGACGAGCCATCATGATGTGATGATGAAGCATTTTTATGCAAATCGATTGCTTGCTCAACAAAATCTCGCAAACAATAAAAATTTAAACATACCCTATTTACTCGTGTACTCGCTCAGACAGCAGGCAACACACCCGCAAACACCCGCAAACACCAACAACGGCCTGCGTGTGTGTGGGAGTGTGTGCAAGGGTACGAGCCGTCGAATTTACACGAGAGACTACCCCCAAAAAATGTGCGAGTAAACATGCTTACATAAGTACCTGACGCCAGCAGAAGCTGAACTAAGCCAGCGTTAGCGACACAACTGACGACTACTCAATTAAATTTGAATTAAAATGCATCGAAACAGGTTCAACACACCGACAACTCTGTGGATGGCTGCTGATGACTATGAGGATGTTGATTATGACAATGACGCTGGCGCACCGGAATATTGCCTCAACTCGCACAGCGAAAGGGGCCGCAAACCGCAGAAAGTAAATGGAAGTTATGTCATGTCACACCCGCCACGAAACACGTATTTCCCTGGTTCTTGGAAAAAAGAGAAGAATATTTTACTGAAAATGAGTGATTATGACAATGACAGCAACGCGCTGCAAATGGCATCAACGCAGGTCTTCATTGAAACGGGAGCATTGCTGAGCTCAGCCAGACAGGACTTTCTTCCACCGAAGGTAATGAAAATTGCTGCTGCTGCGAAACAAACATCCTCACAATACTAAAATAAAATAAAAGAAGAGACGGCAAATTTTCAACTAAAGCTTGAATGAAGGAGCTGTGAATTCAATTTGGAAACTCAACTCCACTCGACTCGCCTCAATTCAACTCAACTCAACTCAAACTTAATTATATTTTAGCAATTTTACTATCAAGTAATGCAACAGGACAACAACTGCCAATGGGGAGTGTTCATATTCAAATGCGATGGTGCAAATGGTGTGCGGACACGGCGGACTGGCGACAAAGTGTGCGACGACGACAACAATGATGACGACGTCGCTGGTGATTAACTCAGTGACTGATGAATCGTTAATGAGCGCTGAGCAGGAGCGATATTAAATTTTTGGTGGTAACGTTGACAAAGGGACTTTCAGAGGGCGGGAAGGGAGAGTTAATTAATCACGTTTAGTTACGAGCAATATAACAAAATTTAAAATGGCAAATGAAATAGCGGAGCAACAATTTGGGATATTTATTTATTAAATATTAAAATACTGTAAAGGATTGAGGGTGCAGTTTTATGTATTCAAATCATACTCTAAATACTGATTAGGAAACAACCGCATCGGGTCTTCAGCTAATTGAATACAGAGAACATGGAGAAACCATATTAAATCAGTCGGAACACAAATAAAGCATGTGAGCAAAAAGAATTAATCCTCTTTGATGTGAGTGAACTGTTTCAGCATTCCTGACTGCTTTGCATAACTTTAAGTGTCGTCCAAGAACTGACTTCTTTACATAACTTTAAGTGTCGTCCATCACAAGCCATTTCCTGTACAAAGGAACTACATGGAAATAGCTGCGATGGTTATAAAAAGCACATCAACGTAACTCGAGAAATGCATGGATAGGTCATCATTTTTGTTACATGGGTGGGAATCAATGTAAACGGTTTTGGAAATGTCAAAAAAATCGATATACTCGTATATGATTATTATGTCCTCTTTTTATATACCCTTCTCTCTACAATTTGTATTCTGTTAATGACGTGTTAGTCGCGCATTCGTGGGTTCATGGGTTCGAATCCCGCCCATATCATGGTGACGAACTGCTTCTTACTAAACCCCTTTTTTCTCTGCGAGTCAATAGCATTAGTTATTGGAACTCACTCCCCCAACATTTGCAGGTATCATTTATTATAATGAAAGGAATATTTTTGTTGTAAGCCAATGACGTAGAAACATCGAAAGTAACAGGCAAGCTTTAATTTTTCGTAGTTTACATACATTTACTAGTCTTCAATGGACTGTGATTTATACTAGCCTACTCGCCCCTCTACAGATCTATGGTTCTCTATCTACTAATGTAGAGCCATATGTACAAATGTCTGTCTTCTTGCTCATACCTCAGAAAGCGAAAAATGTTATTCAGATAAATCATAACATGCCCATGTAATATAATCAATCATCATCATCATTGTTGACTCGACAGTCCTAGTTGAATCTTGACTTCCTATTTTTCTCAATATTCACCTTAAATTCCAGTAATTGGCAGGAATTAAGAATCTACGAACTCCTTAATTTGTGATTGAACTTCTATGAAAGGTCAGTTGAAATAAACGGTCATGTGACGATATTTTACTATCCTAAGCTCATGACATGCCCGGCTACTTGACCACAGACACATCCCTACTTATGACTGATATAATGGAGTACACAGTCGAATCATGTCTCTAGTGATCGTATAATCATTCACAAAACTTGGTCCTTACGTTCTGCAAATTGTGTAGTAAACCATGACTCCTACGACAGCAGTTCCGAGATTCATGTTTCGTCCGCTATAGCACTCGGTTGCAGAATAGCAAATTCCTACCCATCTATTCACTCAAAAGTCCTCATCACTTAGGATGCCGCGTGGCCTGTGCCAAGTTTAATACACTTGTCAGACAACTTATCGTATTTGCAACCCCTTTCGGGGTGGCAACTACTTCCAGTACTCCGAAAGCCGTTCACTCCGATTTCCACTTAAATGGAATCTGCATAAATCAGCAGCATTAAGCATCAACTGCAAAATGCAAATGCGCAAATGAACAACTTCGGCGCGTTGCCGCCTTTCGCAGCAAGCAACACAGCAGCGTGGCGCATCCTGTTAATCACGCTCCTTTCATCCTTTTCAAATTTCTAATTTAATTACTTATGCTTGATGCATTCATTGTCACGTTGTTGCTCACTCACTCATTCGCTCACGCTCCTCAAATGGACCCATTTTTGTGGAGAGACAAATTTCGAAAAAACTCTGCATAGATAATTAAACTTGATTGGTTCACAAAGGGAGCAAAAAAGGAAAACCCTTACAATAAGGAAATCGCTTGCATGGAGGGGTCCATAATTCTGTCCGTTCCCCCTCGGAAGCACGTCAAACGGTATCATATGCAAAATAATTTTTTAAATGTCTTTTAAATTGCAGCAGCCACGCTCAACGCCATCATTTTTGCCGCCTGCCACTTTTTGTTAGTATTTTGCCCGCCCGTCCAAGCGTGTAACTAAAGCAATTTCAGGACATTGCAGTCAACATGCATGCATGAATGTGTGCGTACACATGTTCGGATAAGGACAATGTGGCATGGAGTGGCGGCGGCGGCGGCGGAGTGCGTGTTGCCTATTTTTAGGCAATTCGTTTTAATGCTATGAATAAAATTTCATCAACAACTGTGCGTGGTCAGTGAAGGGAACCGTTTCTAATAATATTATTAAGCGTTTGAGTGGCACTTGAATATTTATTGGAAAATGCGTTTATCGAATATTGCTACAATGTTTCATGTTTTTATGTTATTATGTTTGCGAAACAGTCAAATCGATTTGTGGGAACAGCGAATGACAAGCATATGCAGCATTAGTTGTCAATTCAGAACCCCAGATAGAACTTAACATTCTTTGCAGTTCGTTGCCCGCTTATTCAGTGACCTTGTCTCTGAATTGGAATATCCAAAGTTGAGATTGTGGATGGTACTACGGGCATTAGAGGTATATAGTACTCAAGGCAATATTACACACTTGAATATGTTCACTCAGAATGATATGTTTTCAAAACTTTTGAGGAAATTGAACACATTTTCCGTCATCGAATCACAAGTAAAGATACTCGTATAATTCCTAATAACTACCTAATTCAGGACATGCAGCAGTTTGGAATGAGGTTGTCGAGCCAAAAGGAGTTAAAATTACACCTCTAGAGATCAAAATGGAACAGTAATTCCATAATAGACAGACCTTTGTAATGACACACATTAAAAGACCGACCTTTATAAATTTTCAGTGAGCTCAGAGGGCACGTAAAGCAACATGCGCTATATACTGCTGTAGAAGAGCAGTTGAAGCACGATGGGCACTTCGTCCTCGAGTCGTTGAGTCTGAGTTTACACGGCCATCGTCGAACCCAATTATAGAGGTCGGTAAGCTCTCGAAAAAGCCTGCAATATTAAACCCTTCGATAAAATCAGAAGATCGATCGTTCTACTGATCACTAGCGCTCTTCGTACCACACCTACGAAAGCCCTTTTTGCCATGCTGCACTGGCTCCCTTCGGGGCTGCTGAGTAGGGTGTATGTGTATGTTCAAGAACCAATTTTGTATGGAAACGTTTGGTGTAAGTTTGCGATTTTCATAGTGTCCGCCACAAGTTGATCGGTGAGTTTGTTGGCGAGGAGGTGTTCCGGGGAAGGTGAAGTGCAACAGTAGAAAGTGGTGCTAGTAAGTTTGTGGAGGAGGGGGCGCAGCGTGAAGGTGTTGGTGGGTGAGTTGTGAGGTGTCCGAGGGGGTATCATGTGTGGGGGGAGTTGAAAAGTAGGGTGGCGGTGCTGGTGGTTGTTGGGTGCTTGTGCGCTTTAATGCATTTTAATAGGAAGTATTTACATGACCGGTTACGTGCCAGTCACAGTCCAAGCAAGACCGCGGCAGTTTTTTCAAAAAGAATACTTGACCGTAGGTTGAACCAAATACTCTCTATAAAGAATATGCGACATCCTCTCAATTAGTACAAAATCTTGAAATGTTGCTGTAAAATATAGCAAGCAACTTTTTCAAAATGTGTCTTGTGGGAATTAGCTTCTTAGTGGATTTTAATTCCTTCTTTGCTTTGACTTCTTTACTTTGATTATTATTATCTTGATCTTCTTATTTTTTATCATTCGTTGTGCTTTATATTGATATCATATGGTATTAAAGCAATTAAAGCGCAATTTTATACGTACACACATATGTTTATTATTTACATATGTACACCTGCATCTTATACACTTATTCGATTGGATTTATATCATGGTACATATATTAATATGATTGTGAATACATATCATGAATTGAAATGCTTAATATTTGATTTTTTCATACTTTCACAGAAATTTGGAAAATATATATTTAAATACATTTATATTTATATATGTACGTATATTTCTTGCGCACCAAGTCACAAGCAGCGATTAGTTTCTACTTTCAATTGAAATTTACCTGAAGCTGCTTTCGATTTCTGTTCCTGTGGTATGAGCGGTGAACTTACTCAATGTGAATGTCTTCATTTTATTATATTTATTTATATTAATTATTACTATACTGCAACAAAACTTATGCAGTCAGTAAAAATAATTTAATTTTATTTTATTTCTATATTTGAGTTCTATAATATAACTTTTTTTTACAATTATTTCATATTATTTCTAACAAAGTTCGGTGTCATTATGGCACTGTGTAAAATTATATATTTGTTATAGCGTATGTCTCAATTTACAGAGTATAATGGTATAAAGTGTGTGCTATCTATTATTGTAGCATTGGTCCGCGTGAGTTTCTGTTGCTTGCGGTCATTGTGGTAGCGTTATACCACTACATTTTAACCACTGTATATTTATTTATATACAAATGTGTTCTATTCATTATAAATTAAACCCATTTATATAGGTCCAGTGACGACTACGAACAAAAGAGTAGTGAAGTCAACAGGATTACCAGTTGAAGTGACAGATCTAGTGACGACTGAATCACCTGGATTACGAGATGGAATTGAAAATTGCGAAGCATCAAGAAACATAAATGAATTTGATGCCGATATAACTCTGCAAGAGTTCGAATTATACTCCGATATGGAATGTAAAAGGAAATACTGCGAAGTGAAGGAAGAGGAAGGATTGAATAAGAGATGCAATTGCGAAATGAAGTATGCGAAGAAACAAGCATACTATGGGAAAACAATAAGGAAATTAGAGGACAAATTAGCTAATTCTGAGAAAGAGGCGAAAATAATGAAGGAATCTTTAATGAAGAGCATTACTCCAAGCAGTAATGCCTCTCCTGCTGCAATATCATTTGCAACAATGATAGTGTCTGGCAGTCAGCATTACAATGAAACTGCGCAAAAAGTGGTGCAAACAATCCACTACAGATCAAATGCGGCATATAATGTAATGCGAGATGACCTGGGATTTCAAATGCCAGCTGTAAGGACACTCCAACGTTGGAGACCCATAAATATGGTTCAGACTGGCATTGATCCAATCGTTATATATAACCTCCAAAAGCAGGTGGCTAAAATGACAGAAACAGAACGAATTATTGTTCTTTTATTGGATGAAATGGAGATTCGTTCTGATCTGTCTTATAATAATCACACGGACCAGATCGATGGATTTGAAGATTATGGACAAAATATGAGATCCGATCAAGCGTCGACGAAAGGCCTTGTTTTTATGATAAAAAGGCTCTTAAGCGAGTGGAAATATATAGTCAGCTATTATGCTGTAGGGAGTTCATTTAAATATGATAAATTGAAGTCAATACTTTTGACAGTTTTAGAATCCCTCTTTAAAATAAATCTGCATGTGAAAGCAGTTATATGTGACCAGGGTACCACAAACATTGGTACCACAAATACATTTGGAATTAAAGAACAACAGCCATTTTTTCTGTATAATGGGAAAAAAATATATATCCTTTTTGATTATTGCCATCTTTTTAAGTCATTAAGAAATATGATACTTAGAAATGATGTGCTAACAGCTAACGGAATAGTTAGCAAAAAAGTGCTAGAACGCATATACGAGGAAGATAAGAAAAACTTCATATTCACACTTTGCCCAAAGCTGACTAGTCGTCATTTGTACCCAACCCAATTCGAAAAGATGAATGTACGACTAGCAGTGCAACTTTTGAGTCGAACAGTCGAATTTTGTGATAATTTGATGCTGTTTACAGATAGTTACACGAAGAAGTGTGTAAAAGCAACTGCACTGTTTATAGAAAAATCAAATGATGTATTTGATGTACTAAACAGTAAAAATTTAAATGATAAAAATCCACTGTCTAGAGGATATAAACGCGTAGGAAAGAAAGAACGCGATATCCTAAATTCATATATTGAATTATTGAAATCGATTATGTTACCAACAGCAAGCAAAGTAAAATGCATCGATGGCACTATTGTGACTATTACGGCAATGATGATGCTATCAGAAGAAATATTTGAAGAACTCCCAAGCATGCAATTCATTTTATTGGGGAAAAATGAATCAGGATGCATTGGAAAATACTTTCTTTCGCATAAGATCAGCAAGTTGCTTAAATACACATCCGTCGATATCAGAATTCCAATATATTTTGGCAAAGCTGATATCGATGAAAATAACTACCTTCGAGTACCAGAAGCAGTTAGGAAACTGCGAATCTGATGAAGGTACATACCTGGAATGGCATGCGGCCACCGTAGAAGGTATGCAGTATCAATTGGACAGATCAGAGATTAATGTGGAGGAGGAAGCTAGAAACTTGAGTGACGAACAAGCAGTATTGGATGCAACACCAAGTACTAGCTCCGCCATTACCACAAATGTCCAACGATATTTTGCAGGGTATGGATTATATAAAACCCTCAAAAATAATATGCAATGCGAGAAATGCAACTTGTTGTTAGTAAAAGCTGCGAATGCACTGGCACAGATTACAGAATTGTGGATTAACAAGAAGAATTATAAATCTGAGTTGAATACAATGCATTTAATGAATCCCTCAGATAGCTTCTTTAATCTATGTGTGCAGCACTACACATGGTACACTGAACTGTTGAAGAAAATATCTCACAAAAAAGGAATAAAACAACACATTATTGAGATAATAAAATTAAAAACAGCTTCCTTACCTGAATACAAGAACTGCTTTAGTCTGCTAGATGACTGCTACCTGCACCATGTACAAATATTGGAGTTTTACATAAGAGTTCTTTTCATTTATATTAAAAAATAACATATTTACATATATGTATATGTACATATTGCTGATCTTTGAAACGTCTTACAAAACATTAAAACATACGATCTAAACGGCATAAGAATGTTTGACCTACATTCGAGTTAAGTACATATGTACTTTGTCTCATATATACATACATATGTATTATTTATTCAAAAGCATACACACATTTACAATACCGAAGACGAAGTTTATAGAGAGTATTTGGCTTAACCAAAGACAATATGCAATATATAAATACTCTTTGGTTGAGACTCTGAAATCAACAGTGCACTCCCCAAACCCAAGTGGAAAAATTTGAAAATGATGCTCTCTCAACTGATACAATTTTAAATGAAGTACCTGAGTCAAAAAATGATTTGAAAACTCAAATGTTAGCAAGTTCTTTTAATAAATTATAACTATTCTTAATGTAAAATCTGATCCAATTGCTTTCCATTTACACTTCTGTTCACCGTAAACGCACCATAGTAATCATAAGATGTAGAATAATAATTCTTTGGTTTTTTGGCAAACTAAAATAATTAATAAAAATTCATTTGTATTAAAATGGGGTCCGACTGCCCCAGTAATACCCCAAGCGTGTTTAAATATACATGGCCATGAACGAATGAAAGTGCAAAGGGGACAGGGGGAAATTAGAACTAGGAACAGAGGGGGGCGAAGATTAAAAAATTGCCGGTCAAAGAGAATTCAACGTTTTTACAGTATTCTCACAAATAACAACAGTTTCAAAAATCTCAGAAAAATCTTCAAAATAGGTAAAAAAAATGCAGCTAAACGAATTAAGTCAACGGCTTTATGCTTTTAATTCAACAGAGGTTGTGTTTCTTTCTTTAATAATGACGAAAACAATTTTTTATTTTGTCGAATTAATTTTTTTACTTAAACGCAACTGCAATATTTCGACTTGTGGATCTAGGGGGTTCATTGATAATGATAAATTATCAACAGAATTTTGTGTTTTCAGTTATTTTGAGGAGTTAACTGAATTGAGGAATAACGATGGTTACAGTTAAGGGGGGTGCACTGTATTTTTACCACTACATACATCAATTTTAAAACCTCCTCACACTAGCAGAACTCACACAAATACATTCATATCAACTGTCTATTCTTATACTGACTAAAGTGCAAACCAGAGAATAATAATCGGATCGATTCTTGGCCCACTCCTGTTTACTATATTTTCAAATGACATTTTCTCGGTGTATAAATACGTAAATATACATGCATATGCGGATGATCTACAGATTTATCTTTCTCGGCGCATGGAGTATATTGATGACTTGAATCTTAAAATGAATGAAGATCTAAATTCTATATTTGATTGGTCAAATAGAAATGGACTTTTCCTAAATCAGTTAAAGTCCGATGTTTTACCAATCTCGAAGCAGAAAATAGAATTGGACAAACTTCCTTTGATATCTATTGGTGGCGCACACCTGAAATTCGTTGAGAGATCATGCAGTTTGGGCTTTCATATTAATTCTTCTTTCACTTGCACTGATCAAGTAAATAGTATTGTGAAAAAGGTTTTTTTTGGGCTAAGACAGTTACGGATGTCAGCAGAGTTTACCCCTGTCGAGACTAGGAGAATGTTGGTTAAGCAGCTGGTTGTACCGATAATTTGCTATTCAGAGCTTGCCACACGATATGTGTTTGGATTACGTAGGTTTGACCATATAACTTTCTGGAAGACAAGTGTTCTTGGATGCAGTATTGAGAACTACTTGCGGATCAGAAATTGTATCTTCCTTCACAAGCTGATTATCACGAGAAATCCTAATTATCTCTTTGAGAAACTTCAGCAGAGCCAATCAAAAAGAAGTCGGTGCATGATAATACCTAAATTTGCTTATTCTAATTCAACTCGATACTTTTTCATTAATGCCATCAGGATCTGCAATTCGCTGCCTTCTGCTGTGAGAGGCGTGGCAGGGACTAGTGAGTTTAAGTATTTAGTGTTCCAGTACTTTTGTTGAGAGCTGACATAGAACTCTCTAAATTTTACCCTTGAAAATAACCAAATATCTCTTTTATTATTCTTTTCTGTCAGTATTCTTTTAATTTCTTATTGTATTAATTTATTTATTATTTATTACTTATTTACTTATTCATTTTTTTATTTATCTATTTAATTAGTTGCTAATTTAATTTAATATATCTATTTTAACAACTGATATATAGTTATATATTAAAAGACTTTGTCTTATTTTATAGACAAAAATCGAAGGCAAGCTAAAACACGTCCACGCACAATAGCTGTCAAAAACTGACAGAACATTCAAAATGGCCGAGATTGTCAACATAAGTGAGGGTCATGAGTACCAACATGACGCCAAAAAAAAAATCGAAAAATCGAACATCCGTAGCCCGCGAAAATTAAAAATTCGCGATACTTTATGAACAGACCTCGTAAGTTATGCTGAAATGGTTTCGTCTCACGAAATCAAAAGACTCGTTCGCTTAATTCTGCATATAAGCAGAGAAGCTGAGCTTGAGCGTTGGTAGAGCTGAGTTGGGAATGAGACAACAACAGCGAGCTGCATCGCACATGTTTGTGTTAATGCAAATATGCACCGACTGCAGCGATGGCGAAATGGTCGGAGTGGAGCTTTTGTCTAGTAAAGTGTAGTTTTAAGTTGCAGTTCTTGTTTGGAATTCAAATCTAACTGACATTTTAATGTAATCTAAAATTGTTTAATAAAGTTTGGTACAGAAAACCCCCAAAATACTTTAATTTATACAATGGAGTTTGATTCTTGTCTTAAATGCGTTTCTAAATAATCCTCCAAATTATGTTACGTTGTATCACCATCGTTCCAGTGTAACCCGTGATGATTGTTATATAACCAATTATTTGTAATTTTTTCCTTTGATCTTAATCTATTAACTTCAAATGGTGGTCGAATCACAAAGGTTTTAATTATTGAATTTAAACCGGATATACTTATTTCTTTTGGTACAAAGTACAAGTATTATTTGATGATTACTCATGTGTCTAAATCTCTCAATACTTTAGTGTGTAAGTTACTTAAAGTCGTTTACTCTTTTATATGATTTTTTATATGATTATATGATTGGGACTCTTATTGTTAGTTTTTTAATATTCATTCCACACAAAACCTCCTAATTAAAGGAATGATTGCAACAATGTAATTGCAACAATGTAATTGCAAGAAAAATTATTTAAAATGCATAGACTTGAACAAATAAAACGAGATCAGAATTAATAAAAATAACCACCCAACAACCACCAGCACCGCCACCCCAAGAATGATAAAAGAGAAGATCGCGCCAATGCTGCTACGAAAAGCTCCTCTCTCTGCGCATGTCGTCATAAGGCGCACACGAAATGAGAGAACAGCCAAAATGCATACATTTTTGTGTGAGAAATGTGATAATTTGTGTTTAATATTAAATATTTCAATATTTATCGCATTTTATGATAATTTTTATAGAAATAAATGTGACATAATATATTTCAATTGATTTGGCATTAAAATTTTTGTTCTATTCAATTATTTGTTGGTTAAATTTGTGCCGTAAAAGTTTGTATTTACAGTTTTGGTGCGATAATGGGAATATAAAATGAAAAATTATGGGAAATGAAATTCTATTTATTATATTTATTAAATCAGTACACAAGTTCACTTTTCCTTTCTTGGTATATCAAAATCCGCTTAATCCGCTGCTTAAGTGATTTTTTTTGGAACGAGTTTTTCAATAATTTGTACTCGCTTACTTGCAAGTGCATTTGTTAACTTACATATAATTCAAAATAATTAAAAAGCTTTTAATATACAAATTATTGCCTTTGTGTATGCATTTTTCATATCACAATATATTTGAAAGTGCTACCTGACGTCACAGCCAATCAGCTGTGCTGAGTTTTTGTCGAGAGAGGAATAGCGGACCTGCGCAAGGCGCAATCTTCGGTTTTATCATTCTTGCCACCACTCTACTTTTCAACTCCCCCCACACCTGATACCCCCTCTCACAACGCACAACTCAACCACCAACACCTTCACGATGCGCCCCTCCTCCACAAACTTACTAGCACCACTTTCTACTTTTGCACTTCACCTTCCCTGGAACACCCCCTCGCCCACAAACTTGTGGGGGACACTATGAAAATCGCAAACTTACACCAAACGTTTCCATACAAAATTGTTTCTTGAACATGCTCTGCTGGTTAAGCAACAAGCCAAGCTTTACAAGTTTCTAGCTCCAATCTTGATTTTTAACGGAGCACATCTCCGAAGCAGAAATCATAAAGAGTCATAAAACTATAACATTCCATTATCAAGTCCTAAATTCAAGCAACTTCGCTATGTTGATAGGAGACTTCAAACACCCAGAGGACTACATACAATCGACCGCAGTTTATAACTAAAATAGAATTCCAGTCTGATATTGTGGGAATCATGGAGGAAATTAAATGGTAAATAGATCCGATTATTCAAATGAGAACTCCAAATTCTTGAAAGATACGAGAAGCTAAAGAGAAATTAAAACCTTGTTGGTGGACATGGTGACATTATAATTTGTTCCAAGCTATTAGATAGCGTTTATCTCTTTCCAGAACTGAAGTCTGTCTTGATATGGATTCCCGGACACTGCAAGATTGGGATGACCAAAATTATAGATAAACTGATGAGGCATGGAAGCACTTTTGACGAAGTTATTAGAGATAAATATAGACTATTTATTGAGTTAAAAAGAATAATTGAAACAGAGCATTCTTTTAGTAGAATTAAGAGTAGGCAAACTACTTCGGGTCCAAAAATACAAACTCGTGTTAAAGTTAGCTTCAAACAACCCTGAATTCAGAATAGTTATGAAGGTCAAACCTATTACTACTTCAATGGGATTCACAATACAAGGTGCCATTTGTGAATTATGGAGTATATATGGAGGGAAACTTCACAACTTTAACCATGTTTCCACGATTCTCCAAATTCGGCTAATAAAGTACACGAGTACTCTTATGAACATGTGATATTCAGGAATACATTGGTATAAAAGCTTGCAGTGTATCTCATGTTGAGACATTCGTAAATGCTCCTTGTCTAGCACCAAAATTATGATTATAAAGAATTATAATTTAATATATTTTAGCACTGTTTCTATAAACAAACACAAACGTTCCAGTGTATTCATGTTTCAAAATAGAATATCACAGACAGACGGATGAAAACGGGCAATATTTCTTTGACACTTCTCTCTCTCTTTCAACCTAAAAATAGTCGTTCTTGATAAAATATGTTGAAGATTTCGTGATACGCATATTTTAGCATTTTTAAAAATACTGCATCATACCAAAGAATATAAATCAATCATATTCTGGATCATACTTTCACATTTACAATGTTTTCATATTTCACAGGTTGTCTGTCTGTGTATGATGTCACACAATTTTTATCTTTATCTTTATGGCCCTCTAACCTGAGAAGAAAATGAAGCTAATAGTTCCTCCTACCTTTAAAATGTAATCTTAAAGAGACTTGATTTTTGGTGATGTTTTCAATATGACAACGAGAAAGATAAAATTTGCAATTTGATTTACTGCAGAACAATTTTTCATGGATGCTTGGAGGCTCTTCAATAAAATACCGTTCAGACATTTCTTTTAGTTGAGGAATTTCCTCTCCATACAGGAGATGGTATCAGGAATTTTTAATGCATTCGACTCAGTCTGCAGCAGATAAAGTTGGTATATCTGGACGGCTTCGTTCCCGTCTTCTACGTAACATTACCGAATGATGTTTCACATTTCGAAAATAACACTTATTGTAGTTAATCTACACAGAGGCGGGAGTATATTCGGACGAACTAGAAATTGAATGGTCCTTTAAACTACGAAATTTGTGTAGCGTGTTTCAGGCTGAGATCTATTCCATTGAGAAAGCTGCACAAATGATAAGAGCTAGGGAGCTTACTCCCTCGTCAATCATCATCTGTGTAGACAGTCAAGCAGTGATAAAAGCGCTAAACGCAAATATTGTAAAATCTAAGTGTGTAGAACACTGCAGGAAATCACTATTTACTATCAAACATCACAAGATAGAGCTATGCTGTGTCCCTGGACATCGGCGTGTCCGTGAACATCGGAGTGTCTCTGGACATCGGGGTGTCCCTGAACATCGGGGTGTCACTGGCAACGAAAAAGCTGACGTATGTCTCAGACTCTGATCGGAGCTGCCGGAAGAGGGACAGGTGGAAGACATTCTTCCACCTCTCGTGGAGTTCACAAGCAAGATAGAAACCACTGCAAAAGTATTAACGAATGTACTTAAACGCCGACTGTCGAACATATCGATACAAGTGGCCAAAACTGAGCCAAAATAGGTTTGACATACTTCTTCTGCTCAGTAGAGGAGAACTCAGGACTATCGTGGGGGTTCTGACAGGGCACTGCATCATAGGCCGAAAGGCAGCGAGGTACGGTGCTCCTTTCAGAGATTATTGTAGGAGTTGTGGAGATAAACAGGAGGAGAAATCGGTGAAACATCTGCCCGAGTCTTCAGAGGAATCAAATCTACAGGTATATGGGCTCGGCCTTCTTTGAAGAACTACAAGAATTAGCCGAGCTGCAACTAACTGATATTCTCAATTTCACAAAAGCTTTTGGCTGGTTTAAGATCACAGTTAGCTTAGGTTTTTCTGAGGGAGAGGGGAGGGGAAGTGGTTTCCCCCTAGAAACAGGTATCACAATGTGCCAATGGGCCTCCGTGTGCAACTTGCGTAACTCGCAAGCTGTTTAACCTAACCTAACCTAGTCTATAGTACCAAATAAATATGCTTGGGATGTAGCCAGCAGATATACACCAAATAACACAGTAAGTGGTCAGAATCAAGCACAATGCAACTACTGAGCGCCATAATTTGAAAATATTTGGAAACAACACTCTGACATGAGAATTAGATACAAACAACATCAACAAATCGAACTGTGGCCAGTATTGCACTGCCACACAATAATAATACTATATATTGATATATATTTTGGTATTCTAGGTTCATCTACTCAAGCTGTAGACGTGGATACCAAACAAGTTGTAAAAACTGGACCGAACTCCACACTCAATCTGCGCTATTATAAGGCGTATTCGATTCGCCACTCTATCGAGGATATGACATACGAGCTCGATACAAGATACGAATAGAATACGCCTGCAATGAAGTATTCGCTGCTAAGTGGTTAACCACCAATCGTACAAAAAATGGTGAGAGTCGAACCACAGCGAGAATTTGCCACTCTCCATGATCATTCTCACCTCCTTGCACTTCTCCTTGCAAATATCTTAGAGGAATCAAGTGTTATGAGAAAAATTCAACTAAGATTATAAAGGTTAACGACGTCAGATGTACTCGTAAAAGTAACGAATACGTTCGGAGAGCAGTACTCGTTGGTTTCTTGGCAGTCTCTGTAATTCAGTTACTCGCTGCATTCTAATACTGAGTCCGTCAATATCAAATTGCACCTCAACCAACATGGGAAATACAGCGAACGATATCTCTCTGAAGTTATACCTTTCCCATGGCTATGACAACATCACTGTCAAAGATGTCCATTCCTGTGAATAGACTTCTCAATTTCGACATCCCTTGGCGACTTGAAAAGAGTGGATGGACTTCTCAATTTCGACATCCCTTGGCGACTTTAATAGAGTAGATGGACTTCTCAATTTCGACATCCCTTGATTTTACTTTGAAAAGAGTAGATATGTCTCAGACACACTTGTAAAAAGGTAAGACTACAACCCAGCAAATGGTGAGATGCCCCCTACCAAAGAAGAGAAGGAGCAGGATTAACCATTTATTACAAATATGTTGACTGCAAATGGGTACGGAAACATTGCCCACAATTTCGTTTGCGCTTCGACAATTTGTCCTTTATTAAGGTGTCGCGCCGCCGTCAATCCTTTTCATGCATATCCACTCCTAGGCCACATTAAGCTGTTGTGGGTGTGGTGTACACGCTCCCTGCTGCTTTTTGGACGTTAAAAAATTACTACTAAAATTAATTTATGACTGTAACCATGCCCAAATGACAAATATTGTGTGCCCACTCCATGCTCGAACCACTCGCAAAGGTGTTGATTAATGGGTAATGTACCTAAAAGCGTAAAAGCGTGCAACCGTCCTGCCCGTCATGCCCGCCCGTCCGTTCAGCCTGCTTGGCTGCTTTTGTGCCGCGGGTGCTTTCCTGTCTGACAGGCGATGAACGAACTAATAAAGCCCGACACGTGGCATTAACAATGAAACGCATTAAAGTCGATTACAATATGAAGTTCCTGCGTTGCTTCGTAGCCTTTATTCCAGCAGAATACTCGCATTTGCGCGTCTACTGCAACAATATTTTTATTGTTCTACACTCAATTCAGTGCCAACTGAAAAGTGCGCGGAGTTGGAGGATTTCAATGGCTATATTGATATTGCCTTACAACGGGCACTTTCTCCTCCTGCGATTTTCTTCCACATTTGTGCGGATGGCGTGGATGTTTACTATTTATTTCGGATTTTATATTTGTGTATCGTTAACGTACTCGCAATATGAAATATGAAATATAAAATTCGCAACATCAAAGGCAGGTTCTACCATGAATTGTTGCTGTTGTTGTTGTTGCGGCTGCTGCTGTAGTTGTTACGCCATTTCATATGACGTGCTTAAATACAACATGACGTTGCTCTTGGTTACCTTGTGTAATGCAAGATATTACTGGGAGGTGTGCGAACAGTGCAGTACGTGCAACAGAATATCCTTCACAATTTGTAGCTGCCCATATAAAGTAAGATTGTGAACATTTTAAATTTACAAGGATAAAAACATATAAAATGTACGGGTATATCTGCGATACAAATTTAAATCCGCTTTCAGGCGTGCTCCTACATCCTTACCAGATGCATTTCGTCAAGTGAAGCGAACTGGATGACAACTCTGAATGGCATTACTGAGTTTCATTATAAAATTCAAATATTTATAAAAAAAACTTAGTACGAGTCCTCGTAAGTCCTTCAAAAGCTCTCATTGTGTTTGTTTAGAATTATGTTGTCCAGTTAACACCATTCACAAAACGGAGTGTTTAGAGTGAAAAGCCGGTTGAAGGAGTTTTCAGCTCATACGTGTGTAAAGGACTCTGTACCAATGTCCACAAGATTACTAAAAGATCAACAGACAGTTTCAATTAAGCTTTGTGGACTTCTTAAAATAACTGTTTAAATACTGCAGAAGGCTTCAACGTTTTTATAGAGTTGTAATACAGCATTCCCAGAATTAGAAAAGAAAAAGGAAGCAAACGAGAGGTAAGGCTAGGTTTGAGTGGCAGCAGTCTTCGGGAAATCTCACATACACACTTAACGGCTCATTGTGATACCCTAAGAAACCAGCGCAACTCCCCCATCTAGCACGTGGCGAACCATTGTGATGCTGATATGAGCCTGACTAGGTTCCTAATACTGATGGATGATAATTGGATTAGGCCATTGAGGAAGGCTAAGCCCAGGATTTTATGTTTTTTAGTAGCTAGCGACGGGCACGGATCCATGAGATGGAGAGGGAACTCTTAGTCATCTTCTGACGCAGCCGCGATAGTAGTCATTGAATGGCCACCTTGGTTTTTCACCATGTATATCAGTCAAGCAGTGTCCCGTGAGCACAGGGATAATTGTGCTGATGGCGTTTCCACAGAGACAACCGAAAAGCGTTCACAGAATGGTTGAAGAGCTTGTAGGAAGGTTTTATAGATCTGTGAATAAAGCCTTGAACCAAAAAGTTGACTTTGTCTTTCTTAAGATGTTTTCGTTCCTTTCTTTGCTGGCTTTTTTCGATCTCACCGAATGCCAAATGCCTTTTCTCTTCAATTTCCCAGCACGTTATCCTTACATAAGTGGGTAAAAAGTGATTCCATTTTCTAGAGGTTGGTATGTCTTTCCCTAAACCACTTTTTCTCTTCGTTTCTTTGTTGATTTGCTTCTTTGTTTCTTTCTCTCCCTCTCCTTCTCTCCAATGCGAGACAGCGTAGTTTGGATAGCCTTCACCTCCGCTTGGAACCAACTGCAGAATTTATATATTTAGAGATTCTGACTAAAAGCCGCAGTCAGCCATCCCACTAAGTTTGCAGTCATTGATGAAATTGGACATATGCTCCATATGCTTCATTCCTATCACGAATAAGGGTGCGGACACTTCTACTAAAATAGTAGGTGGGTTTGGTGTACTCATAGTTCCCCTAATTTATCATTTCTGAGACCATAAAAGAGTGAAGATGAGAGTGGATTACAGTCCGTGTCATTATCCCCACTCTACTATTGAAGGAGCTGATTGTGTGTAGTGTAGCCATCGAACTATAAAGCGTTTAGACGCAGGTTCTTGACTTTGTGCTTCTTAGAGGACTAGTTACGAGAAGATAGGCTGATCTGTGCGTTTTTCATAAAATATTCAGTTTGGACATTTTATCCAGCGCTGTTCAGCAAACTGACGTTTTATTAGTAGCGATTGATAGATATACTCCTCAATACATTATTCTTGGCTTGATTGAGGTTCCAGCTTTGGTCTAGAAATCATTTGTAGACGTGAAGACCATCGGATGGTTTAGGGATCCTGTTGAGCCATGATAAGGTCTCCAATCTATTTTTTGTCTACAAATATGCCCTGGAAGTTGCTTCAAGATTATTGTTAGAAATAGGGTTCGAGTTTATTATCCTGAGCAGAAACGACTGGATCAGAAACAGAGTGATCACCGATGACACTCTGTATATCTACACAAACGGCTCTACGTTTGGAAACAGGGTTGGTAGCGGGATCTTCTCCAACAAGTTGGACCTTGGCATCTCGCTTAGACTCCCTGACCATTGCAGCATATTTCAGGCAGAAGTAATGGTAATTTACCACACAGTGAATTGGTGTCAAAATCAAATTCTTCTCGGATAGCCAAGCTGCCATTAGATCTCTTGCGGGCGTCAGCACATTCTCAAGACTCGTACATAAATATCAGTCAGCTGTAAACGAGCTCTCCACGCATTCTATTGTTCACCTAGTCTGGGTACCACGTCACAGGGACATCGTGGTAAACTGCGAGGCAGATGAACATGCTAAAGCAGGCGCACCGCTTTCCGTAATAAACCCTTCTCTGGACATAGACATCCCTCTCTCTACAGCTAGGCTGGCGATCAAACGCAGGTATTTCCATAAGGCCAACAAACTATGGACGGAGGAATCTACTTCCGGATTTCAAGACTAACCTGGCCTAACCTCGGCAAGAAGCGTAGGCTTCAGCAATTTCAACTCGGACGCCAGTCCATCAGCACTACAATTTCGGTGCTGACGGGGCATTGTATGATGGGGAAGCATGCGGCTAGTCGGGGTTTGCCCTTTAATGCCCCATCTGCCGTGGGTGTGATGCAGAGGAAGAAGAAGAAACAGTGCTACATCTTATATGTCAGTGTCCATCCTTAGCCAGACGAAGAATGCATATCTTCGTGGCACCTTTCTTAATCAGCCTGACAGAGCTCGCAACCTGTAAGATGGGGGACGTAGCCAAATTTATCAAACTGTCAGGTTGGTTCCATACTTTGTAATCGGGGGAGTCGTGCTGCCTCAAGTGCTGTATAGGCGCTTACCCTCTAAGCGGTAACTATATTCGACTTAGGTGGACAGTTCGTGTGCAGGGCCCCAACCGTGGTATCACAATGGGTCATTATCCTGAGTGTGCTTTTTGCTGCCACTTCAACCTAAACCTAAACCTACTGTTAGAAATAAAGGTGCTGTGTGCCTGCAACACTACTTGTAGGAATTGTTCGTCTACCACGTGAACAACTATGGCAAAATTCCTGGCCCACATTTTTATAAGGTTCAGGAACTGGACCCACAATACCATCATTAGTGTTCCTGCATTGGGCTCTAGAGACTAATTGTAAAATAATCCTTTCTGTTTAGTGGTAAAGTTCCATTTCGCATATGAAGTGGCTCCAATACGGATGTGATTAGGATAAATGCTGACAGCATCATCGGAACTCATTTCTTTCGCAATTCGCCTAATGTTGCAGAACCAAGATTATTGATGACTTGTTTCCCAGGTTGAGTGAAATCGCTCTAGAAGTGAGTAAGGCACAACAGGATGACAGAATGCCCCCAAGGGAAACAAAGCAGTGTTGTTTTTGCAAAAAAACCGATGTTATGATTATGTCCAGAATTTGATCTGCAATTTGATCTGCAACCTGATGTGAACCGTGGCCTCTGGACTATTTTCTCTGGTTATGTGTTAACAATCATGCCACATTTGTTGGAGACACTGTGCTACAGTGTCCTTGATGTAAAATTTCCGCATTCATTGTGGGATGCTGAATTGAGCAGCCTCATACGCAGTCTCACAGTGCTCATTCGCACCAATTTCTATTCAATGTTACTGGGGAAAAGGTGCATTTGAAAAGTTTTCCTTTTTCTTCAATTTAAAGTACACCATGAGCTTCAATGTCTTTTTCTGCACATTGCATCACATCCTGACTACAGTTTTATAGTGTGCCACTAGTGCAGCGCTTACCCTTAACCCAAAATGCCTCTATTAATCCTTCAGCTACTGCGATCCAAGTGCACACAATGGCAAGAAACATGCATAAACTAGCAGATTAGTAATGAAGGTCTAATAAGATGCAACTGTATACGAGCACATGCCTACCTACGTACTGCTCGTATTGCTCAAAAGACAGTTGTTAATGAAATGCAAGGGGTTCAGCGAGTATCTGTGAGATACACACACACACCCGGCCCCATCTGTGCAATGCGAGCAGCTGAACTGAGCGACGACTTTGGTGCAGTTCGAACAGGCAATGACAAACGAAGACAAATTAAGGTGAAAAATGAGCAGAGGGCACAAAGGATGCGATGCACTCTATCTGACAAGCACAGCTAAATAGAGATGAGTGTGGATTAAGTTCTGAAAGCCAGTGGGTTGAGGGTTGCTTGTGCAGGACTAACCTTGAAGTGGGCTTAAAATAGATGCTAACAAGCGAGTAATTATATGCTTCAAAGTTATTATTTACAAAGGTTATGAACGTGAGTATCTGCTGTGTCCCTACTCCCCGTCGCAAGGAGCGTGGACATCCTTTAAACAACCTTAAAGGACATGAAGCACAAATGCACTAAAAATTACCCAAGCCCCACTGAAATATTCTAATAAAAAATAATGTAAAACAAAATAGTAATAAAACAAAAAGGACTGAAAGCAACAACAACAACAACAACAACAACAAACGTGGAAACGCTTCAACTAAAATGAAAAATGTTTTTTAATTTTTGAAAGTGGTTCCATTGTCAACCGTGCGTGTAATGTAATTCGCACAAAGGGACACTTGCCTGGCTGGTTGGATGGTTGGTTGGTTGGTTGGTTGGTTGGATGGCTGCGTGGTTGGTGCATTGACGTATGTTGTGCGAAATTTTGTACACGCATCCCATAAATTCTGTGGCTTTCAAAAAAGAAACCCATCCCGCCTAAACACACAAATATGCCAACAACTTCGCCAGCAATGGGCACCAATGGAAGAGTTGAAAAATAGATGGATAGAAACAGCAGGAGAGCGAGCCTGCCAGTGGCCACTCATAACCCCGCTTCCGTGTACATGCGTTTTGGTGCGCACTGCCTTTTTGTTGTTGTTATTGTTGTTAAATAATAATTGTACTCACACGCCCGTGTATTCCTCCGGATAGGGTATAATAAATCCCTCTGGACTTGGACGTGGTGTTTTGCCAACCCAGAAGAATGCATCCGGGCCCGTGCCATCGTATGCGAAGGATTTTATGAAGAGCGTAGTCTCATCGACGGCATAAATGGAACCCTGCAAAGAGAAAAGTGGCACACTTTAAATTGGAATATAAAATTTAATATGAATATATTGGTATTTTGTTCAAAATTGCTGGGGCCCATTCCAGTTCTAAGCTGACCCGGTTTAATTTAATTGCAATTGCAACGATTCTTAATCCAAATGTACAAATTCTTTCATGGGAGTAAATTTTTGTATCGGCTTCTGTGGTTAAAGGGAAAGAGGGGTGATTATTCATTTAAAACCCACAAAGTAAAGTGGGGACATACAAACACAAATAGAGCAACTCTATGGCAACATGAGAAACCACTTAAGTCGATTTCCTATGCTCATCTAATATCGTATAATGCTGCATTTTCACAGTGCCGCAGTTTAGTTAAAGAATGGTAACTTTTGTTTGTATTTCAATGGACTTTAGTATTATATGAGACCGACATGCCGATTATTCCGTATAAAATGGTTTTCTAAGGACTGATCTGATTGAAGACTTAGAGATTGAATAATTATACCGCCTGAAGACTTGAGAACAGGCGATAATTCACTACACCTCTGTTCGAATAACTCATAAAGTAGAAAGCAACGATCAAGAGCGTCTTTAATTAGGCTCAGGCAAATATCAAGGAATCGTTTAGATCCTATATTTCTGTTCTACGATCTCTAGAATATGCAAACATATTTGGAAGCTCCCTGGTTTGAAGGACTGGAAAAGTTTTCAACTTTGGGAGTAAACCATGTTCTAAAATTCAAATAAAAACCCTTCTTATTTAAAGATATTTACTTCTTTGATATGTGAGTGGGCAAACATCTGGTATTGCTAAGGACTTAGCAAGTCTTTGAGTATCCCAG
The DNA here is from genome assembly GCA_920105625.2 of Clusia tigrina. NCBI lineage: Eukaryota > Metazoa > Arthropoda > Insecta > Diptera > Clusiidae > Clusia > Clusia tigrina. The sequence goes on from OV050031.1 coordinate 209,542,739, forward strand.
TCAGTTAGCCAGTTTAACATAATCTAACCTAAGTCCAGTATTACATTTCGTTCTTCCAAATGAACTATAAAGCAACATTGTTCCTACATTATAGTATAATACAACTTTTTGTTTGAATGTCCAAGCGATAATTTGGTTCTTTTATTATATTACGAACACAATGTAAAGAGTACTCAAGTCCCCACCGGATTTTCTTATCGCTCACGACACACTTTTGCGATTTTTTTTAACTTTACGGATATTGTCTTTATAACGCGTCGTCAAGGCGGTTTGTAGAGAATTGCCATGCCTACCTAGGGCATACTGCTAAACCTACCTACCTAGGTACGTCGCCAGTATAGCCTAATTAGGCCATGATAGACCCTTTGCCATACTGCTTGAGACACAAGTTCCAATCTCATTTGGAGCTTTTGATAAAGCAGTTGATGGAGCTTATTTTCTTATTTGGAATATCTCCCAAAGAGTCCATAAAGTAGTCACCCAGGAAAGTTTGCCTCCTTTTCGTCAATACTGGACGCGTACATAACAGGTGTTCGATGGACTGTTGTTCCTCCTTGTCCATGCAACTCCCGCAGAAGTCATTTCAGGCAATCCCCAGCCTACTAACATGATTACTCAGGGTCCAGTGTCCTGTAGGACACTTGCTACGGAACCTATACTTTGAATATTTAGAGATACTAAATCTTTTTAATGCTTGACGTTTATTTTAGGCCAGGTTAATCTAGCTGTGTTATACCCTGTTCCTTCAGACCAGCACCTGTCCACTGCGCCTAAGAATATTGTGTTGCATGTAGCAAAGGTATACCGAAGTTTGACCTAGCTGGCTGAATCTGTATTGTAGTACCCTCTCGGGTGTGTTCATCCGCTTCACAGTTCCCTGGAATATCCCTGTGGCCAGTAACCCAGCACAGATGCAGACGGGTCTGCTTAGTTATCTCGTCTAAAGATTTGCGGTAGCTCTTGACGGATTTTAAGGTGATAATAGACGAATCCAAGGAGCGCAAAGCTTCTTGGCTTTCAGATAGAATGGAAATATCTCGTCCAGATATCTTCTTCTTCTTAAGCCAAAACAGTGTTGCCACTATAGACGCGACCCCCGCCTGAAAAACGCTGCAATAGTCGGGAAGCCAAAAGGTTACGTTAATGTCCAGCTCATCTGAGAATACACCACCTCCCACCCTTGCCTGTAGCTTGGATCCATCTGTGTATATGTGCATACCTTTCAAATGTAGCCGTCTTTCCAATCGTCCCTAAAGGGAATGGATATCCTACACATGCCATTGGAGGCATAGTATGATGTGATATAATCTAAGGAGTCAGGAACACCCCTAAAACGTCGAAATATTGACGCATGTCCTGCATACCTAGCATTCCATTGGTGCGTAGCTTTTAGCCTAGCATCTGAATTTGAACCGTTCTTTCGCCAAAAACCCTGAGAGGCAGCATTGCGTTTAAAGCTGCCGTTGGAGTCGTTCTAAGGCACCACTTGTGAATACCTCCGCCGTTCTTTGTACCTTTCTTCCACCGTCCTTTCTTTCCGTCAACCAAACAAGCACCCCATAAAAAGGACTGGTCGTACCACAAATGGGTTTATCTAGTAGACTATCTTTAGTTGTAGCCCCCATTTCTTTTCCATGACTTTTTTGCAAGAATACAGAGATACTTCGGCTTTCCTAATGCGCTCACTTACAATTGATTTCCAGTTCAGCTCCCTATCCAAGATTAAACCCAGATACTTAGCTTCTTCAACATGATTAATATCTACACCCATTAGTTTGGAGCCCTCTCGTGTAACTCCACTAAAATCAGTCTCACGGTATCAAATCACACGATATTGATAAAGATATTAGAGTTGCCAAATCTTGACAGAAAATCAACAACATCCTGTTCACGAAATAGAACCAAATGGGGAAAACCCGAAGTTGAAGCGATATGTTCCAAATCAAAATATTCCACTTCCGAACGCCAATGACCGAAACGATCGCTCCTTCACCATGTAGGAAGAAGTATAGTAGGGTGCCTCCGGTCCAAAAAGCGCCAGACGCTGCAGTTTTGTGTCCCTCTTAGCGTTCTCTCGGCACAATCACGACTGCTTCGCTTATTAATGTAGGCATTGAAGCGAAAATGTGCCTCCTCAGTTGGGCGATAATTTCTACTGATTTCTGTAGTTTCCAAATATTCTTAAACTTTTTTGTGCTCTGCGATGGACTATGTAAAGAATGGCACACTTTCAATTGATGACGAATCCAAAAGTAGTTGGATAACCCTCCACAATTATTGGCATTGCAATAGGATTCTTCAAAAATTGTATTCAACCACAATTACCACGTCTAGAAATAAACCCATCACAATTTCCAGTCTGCTAATTCCTGTCTCTATTCTCTGCAAGAAATTTGATTTATTTTATTATTTTGTTCTATTTCAATATTGAGTTCAATCATGACAATAAATTCCGCAAATATTTTTCATGTTACTTCCCTCTATTCTCCAGTCCTGAACCCGATTATATTCTAATCCTTAATTAGTTAAATTCGAATAAATGAATCGGTTCTCACATAAAATATAATACATGAGAAAACAGGGTGCAGGGTGGAGGGTAGGGTTTGGACAGAACTAGTTTTTAGACTGAAGACTTGGTATGGGTTCCATTATACTCTAATATCCAAGCTAAGGGAATTATAGACAAGAGGTTGAAGCCAGGAAGTGCTGGAAATTAATTAATTACTAAGAATTGGGTGCATACAAATATCATTTCAAGGATAGCACTGCTCGATCTGGGCCTTAAATTGCTCGACTCGAGTTGAGCCCAACCAAGCATCTGATATTGAGCCAACCAATCAGCAAATTTGAATTGAGAAAGTGTCTTTGGATGCTTAGAAGGCATAGCGATATTAATTGTCATCATGGCAAATTTTGTTTCAACCTAACACTGGATTTCCCCAGAAACTTTAACACATTTTCTAGGCGATCGCCGAGTTTTTCAAATAGACTAATGGAAGCTAAAAAAACTACCTTGAAATAGGTTCGGAAATGCAGAAGTGTGGGAAATTAACCAAGTAGATAAAACCACATGTTTCGGAATGAAATAATAGAAGATTGGTGTTTCTCATTAGAGAGTGTAAAGTGCAGGTAAGTCGACTCTGCTGCCTTCGTGTGAATGTCGATAATTGTATGCGTTGATCTGAACAGACTGCATAGAAGTTTTTTGAATAAGATTCTTAGTATATCAGATCTTTATGAAATCTATTTTTAGCGATTTTCTAATGCATTCTTATGCAAAGAGAATTTCAAATTCCTGGGGATACACATGGAAAGGAAGATTCACCGTCTAACCAGATGATTAAAAAAAGAAGAAGTAAGAGGTATTTGCTGCGAGGCCACCAATTTAAATATATCGTTAGGCTTTGCCAGATTACTGTTGTTTCTTCAGGCCCCTTCATATTTAAGATGGTCTCCCACTACTGCAAAATTCTGCGGGATATAACGCCACAGCAAAATTTGCGCACATTTACTGGCTACTAGCTCCATCATTCCAAGTAAGTATATATATTGTCGGAGAAGTCACCAATTTCACAATTGTGTAGGGTAACAATCATAGGCCCTGAATATTTATGATTGATTCGAAATCGTCGGAGCTCAAGGAATGGTGATAAATGTCAGGTTTCAAGGTCCGTCTGAGCCTTGTCTAAATCACACCAACAGTCACTAAAGGGAACATAATAATAAACTGATTGAGACAATTTTCTTATTTTCTCCCATAACATTTGTAGAAGCTACGAGGATATAGAGGAGCAGAACCCAATCTCCACTTTCAGAAAGGAAACAAAAACCTACCCGGAAAAAAATCGATCTGCTGATTAATTTAATTTGCCTGAAGTATATTCCTTAAATATATTTATGAACAGTCCTCAGAACTTTATGTTAGTTAAAGGATGATTCGATGAGTGAATAAAAGACTGAGATCTGGTGATATCCGTCGCAATTTACTGATACAAATGTGACTCCTTCGAGGCTGCCACTTGAGAACTAACTTACAACTCTTCTATTAGATCTAATATGATTTGGAGATCTAAAGTTCCAGCACTATTATTGTGAGAGACCTCGTGAAGCAGCGAAATCTAGACAGGTGCTTGATTAACGTATTTCATACCGAGGTCCTTTTCTTCAAGAGTTCTGGCATGAAAATCTCTCTCCACATAGTGACGACTTTCTTCTTATCCAATGACTTTGACTTTTCTGTGTTAATTCATACCAGATCTTAACTATCCTGACAAAGAAGCTTTTTACCAATATATGAGTCTATATAGAACTAGTCTGGACATCTGCAGGACGTATTCACACTTTACCCGCATATGATTGTATTTAATATTACTAAATTATTTCAGAATTAATTAATTATTTAATAAACGTTTCATACCTTGATGCCGTGTGCGAAATTTGTAAACTGTCCGATATACCGACCGTAATAGGGCTCTGGTGGCGCACGCCCTACAGCTGCAAAGAGACAGAAAAGAAAACATTTTAATTGAAATACATCATGTAAATATTTTTTGAAAAGAAATCTCTCGAAATCCGCTTCGTAGGCTTGATCCGATTTAATAAACAAACGAGTACTCGTAATAATCTTGAAACAAAGCATTCTGCCATGGCTGCCGAGAGATGTGAAAGCGAACTACTCCCGGCAGCGACAACTTTCCTGTAAGTAGGTGCAACATAAATTAATCCGATACAACTTTGTTGTAATAACTTTGTCTGTCGATGTTGTTCTTCGTGGAATTATGCTACGTTTTTCCCATTAAAATAAATCTGCATTCTACAGTTTCTCAAGTTTTTTTCTAGCACAATGGAGCAAAAAAGGAGAAGAACAAAATGTGAGCTATTTATCATGTTTATTTACGAGTAATAAGCAAGGAAGGAAGGAAGCAAACTAAGTACAAGGACGAGCAAACTGCAGCAGATAGTTTGAATACATGGTGCACAAAAATGGGAACATTTCGAAAACGGAGGTAAATACTGAGTGCTACGAGTCTGTAGGAACTCGTGTCCTGCTCAGAAATGAAAATGGTGATTCAGGAAGGAGGGAAACTGCTGTGCGTACTAAACAACTCCTGATTTCTTCAGCTGGTATACTCATAATTTCCTAGTTCCAAACAACCAAATAAAAGTAATGTATAGGTCCTCTAGTACCAAGAAATAAGTATGACAAATGAGGAAATTGCCGAGTGGGCAACTGAATACTCGTAACTTTTCCTCAAGGGGTAGAACCCAGCAGTGTAATTTTCGACAATTCTGATGTGATTTAATATCAATGCAAATTTGTTGTCGTGGGGGGACTTATATATAAAAATTAAGCACCGATATCTCAAATAGTTTTGATAAATGTTATAAATCTATACAAATGAGCCCTTAGTGAAAAAATATAAACAACTCATATACAACCACTCGTATGTAAAGGTGATTCTCTTACGGGAATGGAATTGCCTGAGGAGTGTGTAGGAATGAACTCGAAGGCAGCTGAAATGTATAAATGGGAAAAGGCGTAGAATATCAGCTGCTGTGATTGGAAGACAAAACGATCTACGAAATATATGGATGTTAAGGTCTTGGACGTATTATTTCATTTCTGACGAACCATGGAGCGTTTACTATCATGAGTAATACTTTTGCTTGGAATCTCTCAATGATTTTGATATGGGGTTTTGCAGCTAAACCCATAGCTGAATACCATATGTCCCAATGGGTTTTAGGATTGCTTTATAAAGGAGCAGTTTATTCTCAAGTGATAACTAGGATTTATATCCCAAGAGCCAAAGTAAGCTAGATTCCAAGTTGTTTTCTCTTCATAAAAATATGCTTCTGCCAAGTCAGACGCCAATTAAGATGTGGCCCTAAATAATTTACGTCTTCGGATTGGGGCAGTTGACAATCACTGATGGACAAGTTTTAAGCTGAAGGTTACTTGTACAGATTTTGTTGCATCCACCTTAGTTCTCCACTTATTTAACCAGATTTTGATCTAAGATTTCTAGGAGATAATTTGTGGCGATTATATTGTTGCTGCTTGTAGCCAATCTGACAATATTATCCGCATAGGTTGCGATTTTGGTATTCTCCATCAGTGGAAGGTCAGCTGTGAATATAGTGTAGAGCAAAGGACCTAGAACACTACCTTGCGGTACACCCGCCTTTATAGTGAACAGTTCACTGACTTCTTCATTGTCCTTTACTCTGAAATACCGCTCTTCAAGATATGTTCCTAAGATGTCATAAAACGTCTGATGTAGTAACTTTTTCAGTTTAAAGAGTAAGCCAGGGTGCCATACTTTATCGAACGCCTGTGTTATATCTAGGAAAGCAGTTGTACAATAACTGTTTTTCCTCCAGAGCGTTTCTTATTATGCTGTGCACTTGTTCTGTTGTGGCGTGGTGTTCCCTAAATCCAAATTAATGGTTAGGTATTATCTTCTTTTTGAGCAGAATTAGTATTAGTTTGTTTAACAGTTGCTTTTCAAATATTTTAGAAACAATTGGCAAAAGAAAAATTGGTCTATAAGAAGTGACTCCTCCAAGGGCTTCCCGGGTTTAGGGATGACAATAATTTCTGCCACTTGCTTTATATACTTTTATTATTCGAAAACTATAATAAAAAAGAAGTGTAGCAAAGCTAATTCACGTAATAGAAACAAGCTACAAATAAGTTTCGAGCGCTTCTCTGTCCTGTTAATATACTCATGTCCAGCTATTAGAAAATTAGCTACAAAAATTGGTTTCTGGTTAATACTTCCTTTACTGGATTGCATCAAATAATACAACACCGTTTGTGTGATTATTTATGAGTATCTTTATTTAAAATATTCTAATTGAACAGGACTTCCCTTCTGAACTAGTTAACAATATTTATTTACTATAACAGTTTAACCAGTTTCACTCTTCATTCTAAATCGCCTCATGTCACTGCTGATTTTAATTCAAAACTGAACTTACTCCCCTTTTTGTTCTCGTTCTCTGCTTTCCAGAATATTCTCGGCTGAACGAAACCTTTGTGCGTTAGTGCAGGTCAGCCTCGTTGTGTGTGCATTATAGAAAGACACAATTATCACTAATGAGTTATCTCTAATAGCATTGTGGAAGGACGAAGTGTTCGTAGTAATATCAGAACAAATCGAATGTGATATGATTAAATACAATTTCAATATATTGTTTTTAATTCATTATAATCATTGAAAGATATCTGATGAGAACAAGTGGCGTGTCCGAAATAGCTATAAGATCTGCCAAAATGTTTCAATTATTACGGTTGGTGGCATAACCACACATTTGCATCTATCGTGTGCAACTTGTCTGTCAATAAATTCGAGAGAAATAATCTTAGTTTTTAATAATACATTTAACATAATGTTTATATTTAAGCTTAAAATTGGTATTTAAAGTTTTTCATGTTCGTGCCTCATAATACTGAATTTTGAAGCACAGTTTTTGTCCATTACTTGGACTAAGGTGTGTTTTATGGAGTTAGTTCTATATTTGCTTATGTGGGTCAGCCAATGTATTTCCTGTGTTTATTCTGCTTTATCCATTCTTTTGACGCCTTTTTCCTGAGAGACGGTCATTTATTTTTGTACTGTGAATTTGTCTAACAACCACTGATGAAAGAATTGTGGTGGCTCTCGAAGTAGCCTACTTACAAAACGCTCACTCATTGAGTTGCATTTCTGTTTAACTTGTAAAGCATCAGATTAGATTTTCATGGTAGTCAATCTACAGACCAACTCACTCAGACCACTATGATGGGTTCATTGCGATACCACCACGTAACACTGTGCTTCTACTTTTACTCGTGATACCATTTTGAACCCCTAATAAAGCGCAGGATTAGTTTGACTTTCGCGCCGGACACTTCCGTAAGAGAGCTGAAAGCGTATTTTCCTAAAGAGCCTGCTCTGGTTATAGCTAGAGCCGGGGACCTACAGAAGAGAGTTCCACAGCCTCCTTCTCCTCTTCATCCCCACAGCTTCTGCAGTATTCGCTCTATGCTTCTGGATAGAGTAGTAACAGTAATAAGCAAGCAGTTCTCTGTCGTTTTCTCAGTATACAGTAGGAATAAACATCTCTGGAACTGTACATCTGACCACCTTTGGAACGCTTAATTAACTGATAGCGAGAAAACTGTCTCTTCGAAAAAGTGAGTGTGCCGCATTTCTTATTCTTTACACAAATTATTACTAGATTATTGCGGGAAGATCTGTCGATGAAACATTGAGAATCGGATCTATTTCAGTTGTAGAATCTAGAGATGATTCTACTGTTATATTAGTCAGGCACCATTAAATCGTAGGTCAATTCATTTATGTCGAAATTGTCAATCAAAGTGAATTATTTCTTAGAATCGAGTTAAAAGAACGCGTCTAATAAGGAGGAAATCTGCTTAGTCGACACAAAAAACGAGTTCTATATTAAGGTTTGATGCTTAATCCATACCTCAACATAATCCCCTTAACAAACCCCAAGTTGGACCGTGCTCGTATTTTGTAATATTGCTAATTAGCAGAGTTTTCCACATCGAATACCACTTGTTTCATTCAGTAGCGAGACTTTAGCCATCGACTTGATCAATTCCTCACAACCTGACTGCGAGCATGCGAGTATAATGAGAGTCAACAAACGTTATTCTTCACCCCATTGTCGCAAATCCTCGGCGCTCGGTAAAAAATCACGAACAAGTTATTGAAAACCGTTAAATCAAAAAGTTGCAATGAAATGAAAGGCACACAAGCAAGAAACACAAAACTGAAACCAACACGCCAGCAACATAAAAGCAAGAAATACTCGTAATCGGGCTAAAGGATATGGGTACACAGGAGTTGCTGCTTGGAAAACAACCACAACAAACAGGAGAAGAAGAAACGAAATATAATAAAAGCCGCTTTTAAGAAATTGTAAAAAAGTTGTGTATATTATTCTACGTACGAGTAAGTTCGTGGCGGCGAAGGGAGCGCGGTGGGATGTGACCGGCGGGATATGGGGTGTGAGCTGACGGCGGTTGGTGGTTGGCGGTATTCCCCAAAATCTCTCAAATGGGAAAAAATGGGGTTTCGGCACGGTGCGGTGATGGTTGGTTGGTTATAATATGCATTAAATCTACTAATGCGTACATTAATCTCGCAATGCTGAGCACGTGTCTATACGTGCAATTCGTGCTCGAGGATATTTATACAGGAATACAACAACAACAAAAAACAACAATCACTACAATAACACACCAACTGCAACAACAATGGCAGTGGTAACGGCAGCGACAACGCTGACGATGACGACGGCGATGACGACGACGTTGACAACGCCGATGAAAGGACAGTAATAATGACGTTGACGACCGACCGATCCGATCAGGTTGATGGGGTTGGTTGGCTGGTGGGTTGGTGGGTAGATGGGTGAATGGTAAGTGCTACAATAGCTCAGTGCTGATGATGATTGAGATAAGATAATATGTAATGTTGTTGTTGGTGTTGTTGTTATTGTTGATGTTGCCGATGATGATGATGATGATGATGATGTGATGACGACACAGTTTATTTACCTTTTTTTTGTGAGAGATTTGTTGGCAAGTCAACGGTTGCTTGAAAGATATTAGATACGCACACTTCACTGAAGTTTAAAGATTTTCAGCGATAGCGCTTAATTAAGTACGGTATTTTCAGCATTCAGAAGATACTTTGGGACATTTTAAATAATTATATTTGTATACCTTTGTTACCCCCGGAAATCCCTTTGCATTCTTTGAATAGTCTGTCGACCCTGATTGGCCCCAGCACAGAGACAAAAATTGAAACAATTCAATTTGAAGCGTCGGTTAGTCGTACATAAATGTGCCACTGCGCTCCCGAATGAAGAATTGTACAGACAGTTGGATATAATTTGATGAGGGGAACAACTCTTAACACCCAAAATGAAATATGAGTGCATTAAGTGCATCTTTATTATCAAAAAAATTATATGTAATTAAACATTGAAATAATTAAAACAATATAATTAAAGAAATGAAATTATATTTGCATAGAAACTGAGAATTCTCAAAGAACTACTTAAGATCGACTGAAATCATCTAAAAAATATGGAAGTTTCATTTTTCCAAACCTTTTCTATCTTCGTTAGTGGATTCATTTATATTTTCAGCATAAAAGATATACTCTTTCGGACCTCTTCGGTACTATACCTAGAGTCTCGGACTATTCCCCTCTTCTGTTTCACTGAGAGTTTGCCCGTTCTTCATTACGTTCAACCATAGAGTAAAGAAATAAGAGTCACAATCTCGAACAAAAAACTTTTTGTATGGTGGCGCTGCTAATAGCACCAATTACTCTATAGCTCTCATTTTCATATTGCAGCGCAACTCTGGTTACTACCCCCGACCGATCTCTTCTATGTCGAAAAATGAGTGACATTTCAGATTGTGACTCTTATTTCTTTACTCCATGGTTCAACCCTATTCAAATCTTCGTTTTTCTCTGTTCAAAATCTCTTTTACAAATTAACTCATTGAGATATTTTGAGAATAACTTCCAAACTAAAATATTCAAATCAAATGTATTGAATTGAATCTAATTCTTAACCACGTGACTCGTTTGTGAAAAAAGTCACTGAATTCATGGTTTTCTAAAAAATGCAGCGTACATCTGATACAGCTCATTATTCCATCTCCTTCGATACACGTAGTTCCAGCGTATAGGGCTATAGATCTTCCAAAGTATCGTCCTCTTGAGTGCTCCCAACAGCCCCTCATCATTGGCGATCATTGTCCATGTCTCAGCGCCATACATTAAGGCGGGAAGGATTAGGAAGCATTATTTTCGCTCCTCGAGAGAGGACTCTGCTTCTCAGTGTCTAATGAACCCATAATAGCACCTGGCAAGAGTTAGTCTCCGCTTGGTCTCGAGGCTGACATTATAGTTGGTGCTATTGCTGGATCCTGCATAAACGAAATCCTTGACGACTTCGAATGTATTAGTGTCAACAGAAACATTTTGTCCAACGCGTCGTGACTCTTTGTTTGCTGGCACAAGGTATTATTATCGAATTATGTTCTACGGCATGAGGTTGAAAAAGTCGCACGATAGGGAGTCACCTTGTCTGAAACCTCGTTTCGTATCAAATGGTGCGGAGAGGTCTGTTCCAATTTTCAATGCACTGGTGGTGTCGGTCAGTGTCATTTTGCAAAGTCGAATGAGCTTTGCAGGGATACCAAAACCTGGGTCCATAATGGTGTGCAAAATATGAGGATCATACTACTACTGCCATGCCCACAATTAACCAATATGCATTTCTAAGGCCCTATGCAAGATTCATCATCGAAACTTCACACGAAGGGTCAGAGTGCTAGTATAAAACACAAAACAATAAATGGGCGGGACATTTTCAGAGCCTCGTCCTCTATTGAGACATATTTAAAACTAAAGACCTATGCCAAATTCTTGTATCAAATTTGAATTAGTATATTGAGGCTGCAAAGCCATTCACAAGAAATGGGGACGATCATACAAAGGCCACGCTTCCCTCCATTTGAATCCATACAGAGAATTACGTTAGATATGCTCCTAATTATGGTATCTGAATCTACATCGCCACGGTTTAACTCGAACGCACATGGAAAAGTAAAGGTGTATTTCGAAGTCGGTCTAACCCGACTTCAGACTTCTATAAACTGAAAACACTTTTCTAGTCTTTGCGTCTACTTGTAAATCCCTCCTCGTAACTGTTCATCCAAGAGGCCTTTAAATAGACCACTTACGACTGATGACGAAATTAATGGAATCAAATTATCATAAAATTATAACAATGCAACTAGAAATACTCTCTACAACGACGACTAAAAGAAAAGGAAATTTATTAGAATATTAAATACGTTTTATATTAATTAATGGTTATATTTAATATGGAAATCATTTCTGAAATACTATATCCATGCTATACACACGTATGTTGTCAAGGAGGTTGAAGTGATACCACATTCCTTGTGACTAAATAGTAATTCTAACATTCAGGACTAAACATTAAGAAACGTTGAATGATTTTCCTCACAAGACAACAATAATGTTGGAATTTGTCGCATACTACGAGGGTGGGTCAATAAGGCCTTGAAAACTGGAATAAGGAATACTATTCAGCAAAACATGTTTTATTTTGCACCATAGTCTCCTTGTAGTTCGATACACGTCAACCAACCTTTCTCCAATTTTCTGATGTCCTCCAAATAATACGATTTCTCGATCAAAATAGGCATTTGTTTCATGACCTCATCATTAGTCCAAAATCTCTTGCCGCCCAGATATTTCTTCATATTTGGAAACAGGAAATGGTCACAGGGGGTTAAATCTGAAGAATATGCTGGATGAGGAAGCAATTTGTAACATAATTCATGCAATTTTGCCATTAGAACTGCGGACTTGTGTCCCGATACGTTGTCCCGGTGGAAGAGAAATTTTTTCTCCTCAAATGGATCGATTTTGTTTCAAATCTACGTTGAATCGATCCCCAACAGCTCTGTATAATATGCGCCGATGATCGTTTTACCCTTATAAAGATAATCGATATAAATGACATCGCGCTCACTCCCAAAAAACTGTCGCCATAACCTTGTTGGCCGACGGACCCACCTTGGCCTTCTTCGGCTTCAATTCTCCAGGAGACATCCACTGTCTCAAATTTTCCTTGGTTTCTGGTGTGTTGTGATGAATCCATGTTTCATCCACAGTTACGAAAAGGTGCAAACTAATTCGAATTGCGATTGAACATCGCTAAACTCTCCTTTGAAGTTGTCAAACGATTGCGGTTGTTGTCAATTGTGAGCAAACTCGTGAGAGAAACTTGTGAGCCATCTTGCTGCAGCTTTTTCATATCCAAATATTTATGCAAAGTTGGAATCACTGATCCATGTGATGAGCCTCTTCAAGTTCGCATTGATTTAATTAGTAACTAGGTAATAAATTAATACATACATTTATTATAATAATTATATTGAGCTAAGGACAGGCGTCGAATTATATGAAGTCCTTGGTGGTTTAAACAATCATTCGAATAAATTCATAGCTGTATAATCTAGAATCGTATTGAATTAAGAGCTATTTTGTTCAACATTATAATCACAAACTCTATCAGGAGTCCCATTGAAGAGTTCCTAACATAGTCCCTAGTAAATATTTCCCTTTATAGTTAGCCAAATTCTTCAAGAGGATCATCTCTTTGGCAAGTGTATCTTTTCATGGTATGGAAGAGGCCCTGACTATCATTCGCGTTTTAATTTGCTTCGAATTTTTTAGATGCATATGTATCGAGGAGGCATGTACGAGGTGTGGCACAAAACAATGATCATATTTGGACTCCGCTCATTGTCATTCATGTCATTTTCATTTTGCGTTGAGAGAGTTTCTGCAGAACCTTAGCATACGTTTTCTATAGCACTGTCGAAGGTACTCGTATAAAACAACGCGCGAGATTAATTTATATATTTTCCTTTTGTGCAATTCCAAATTTCTTTAATAAAAAAAACAGAGAGAATATTTAGAATAAAAGTCCTCCATCACGTAATTTAATTAATCGCATCAAAGCATTATGATATTTGTTAATAATCCTTCGCGAAGACAATATAATCCGCAGTAATTTACTGGTATCCATGGTGATGTCGTTATGCTTTATCCCTTATCAAACCGAGAGTGCTGTTCACACACTGAATTGCAACCCTTTCGAATTTTTCATACACGTTACACACTCCGTTCAGAGCCATGCAAGTGAGGGTGGAACTAATGCCTAGCATGGAAATGTGCGTGAGGATGTGCGGATGCAATCAGTGGGATGCGCACAACACAGTGGCTAAAAGCACCAGGCGCTTTCTCACTTTGGACTGTGAAATATTTGTTGATACTTTGTGCCCCCACCCCTCCCTCGATGCTGCTGCCAGTTTGGTACTCGCATTTTGTTACTCGTATTATTTTGATTTTTTATGCGTTTGTAGCGTTTGTCTGTTTGGATTCTGCTACAATGATCCCCAGCAGAGCAGCGTACTTTAATTGATGGCGAAATGATTGAGTTTCATTAAGTTTCTGACAAATATTTGTCAAACGCACACAATATTCATAAAATCAAGTGCAGTGACGGCGGTGGTTGAAGATGCCGCGGCAACAGGGTGCGCCATACGCGTATATCCTGACAGCAGTTGCAAGGAAATTTAATTTCATGTTCGAGTACGTTGTCTATTTGGGAAATCTTGATTATGATAAGTGGAGGAACTTTTAGTGGAACAACGAGACAAAGACAAAAACCAATCCTAGTGTCTGACTCACCTTTTGGAGGGTAGTGCCCCATTAGCATAACCTAAAAGGAATGGAAAAAATTAATTTGAGATAGGGAATGTAAAATGGGCAGTGAACCATTGTCAAAACGGACGATTTACCCGTCATAAAGTTTTAAAGTTTTATGAAAATGATGTCCTGGATATACGAAAATGATGACCCGATAATTAAGTATATCCTAGCAACTAAGCTAAGCACGACACTGTGTTGAAATAGTTGCGTATATAAGATATATTCGTAATCAGGTAAATCCACTTTTATCAAGTTTGATTTCTTAGTCCACAGATGTAAGGTATCTCCACCTTCAGTTAGAGACGACTTTCCAACATGTACCAATTTTTTTAAAAATATCACAAGCAGAGAATTTTTTGGAAAATGCTTCACAAATATGAGAAAATTAAGCAAAGGACACAACAAATGTTGTCACAGTTCATGTTAAGAAGCAGTTCATACACCAGTTCATGGTAGGATATTAATAAAATTCAACCAAAATCTTCAGTAAGGAAGCGATTTAACATCTCTTTTCTAACAATACTTTTCGCGGAATGGATCCACACCTCTCCCCAACAATTAGGCGCAGTTCACATCTTCAGTTTTCAGAGAAAAATTTTCTTTGGTTTGTCTGAGGTTACTCACTTTGATTGAAGTTTCAGTTGTTTGCTGAATAATTAATTTGGTGTATTTTCTACTTCGAATTATGCACTTAATGTGAACATTTTGAATTTGCGCACCTATTCGGGAGATCACTCAAATTTGAGTGTATCGAAACCCCCATTAGAATGATTACTTGGGTCACTGAACCTCAGTCAAAGGAGTAACCGAGGGAATGCGGTCTATCTAACGTTCTCTCCCGACCACTGTTCAACCTTCATTTTATAAAGAAAATAGCTACAAAAGTTCAGTGCGTAATCTCAACATAATTGCGTAGACCGTAGACTCCAATAACCTTCCAGACCAAACATTATCAGGAAATTCAGAAAATCAGTTTAATATGAAAATTGGAAAGAAAACACAATGCCAATTCACACAACATAATACACAAGAAAAGTATTTCTGATGAGAGAAACTTCGCGATGAAGTATTATCCAGCGCTTAACATGTGAAGAAATAAATGGCAAATCTTTCTAATGTAAAGTGTGAATTGCTCTGCAGTTCCAAAGACGCGAACCAAGCTTACAAAAGACTCCAGCAAAATTAGAGCATTTTCGGTTGCTGAGGTTTTTGTTTTGTAACGATTTGCCTTGTAAATTCAATAATCATTATACACCTTCTGATTTAGTCTGATGGCCAACGCAGTCAAATATGCCTGTTCAATATTGTCAGAGCCAACTAAGTGCCTTTTACTACTACTTTGGTTAAACATAAACTCAGCAATTTTACTCAATCATACGGAAGAACTTAAACTTAGAATATCAGGATCTCTCAATACACCTATTACTTAATTGGCGGTGATTATACAGTAGCTTATGAAGCTCTCTGAGTGACTTCGTGTTATCCCATTCTCTGAATAAATTTAATACTATGGTGATCTGTATAATCCATTCATATAAAAAACATTTTCCTTTCTAAAACGGGAAAAGATGGTTACAAGTTTTTCTTTCATTATTAAAAACTATTTACCTAAAACTTTAATAAAATTTGCCTTTAACCGATAAGAAGCGCTGCAATTCGAAGCGTTGCGCCCTTACAACCCTTACTTAGAGACAGACGAAACTGAAATGCAAACGATTAATCAGACCCTAAGTGACTTATGTCAGCCTAAGTATAACTTTACACACAACTACAAGGTAACATTCCCTAGTAGGGTTAACTGGGAACAGACTAGACCAACGCCAGCTCATAATGCTAAGGTATGGTACACAGACGGCTCAAAAACTTGGGAGGGATTTGGAGCTGAATTTTATGGGGGCAAATCAAGAAACCACTTATTCACAAGCATGGGCCGAGAAAACTTTGTATTTCAGGCCGCAACTCACGCTATAGAGCTCTGCCTAAGAGAGGAACTAGATAGAGGGACAATAAATAGCCACATCCTTATCCACTCTGGCAGAAAAGCAGCACGACTTGCGCTGAACGCCTTTGTCATAAAATCAAAACTGGTATGGGATTGTCTTCAACTGCTGAAAAGACTAGCAACGAACAACAGAGTACATCTAATTTGGGTGCCAAGGTCACAGCAGCCATATAGGGAATGAAGAGGCAGATGGACTCGCTAGAAAAGGAGCTGGAAGTAATTTTATTGGACCGGAACCATTCTGTGGTCAGACATGGAGCTCCACAATGGCTAGAAGTAAAATCACATCAATATTGGATGAAAACAAAAGATATGAGTCGCAAAAATCTTCATGCCAAAAAGATCCCATAAAAGAACTATAGAAATTCTAGGTTTAACGAGAACAGGTACTCGCACTGTTTCAGGATTTCTAACTGAGCATTGTAGGTTAAAGAAACACCTATATAACATGAAGATATGCCCAAATGACTATTGTGGATTATGTGACGAAGAAGAGTAAATATCAAGATATCTGTTGTGTTAATATAACTCTCTAATCTGGACCAGACTTCGTTACTTAGGAAACTATTACCTAAAATCACTGGAAATTGCGGACAAATCCCTTAAGATGATTTTAGAATTCTTAATGAATTCGAAACTCAGGGATGGTTTGTAACTACAGAGCTTGTCACAATAGGTCCAAAGGTGGTCGCAGTGACTAAGAGACTTTTTCCCGCTCTTAAGCAATCTATCCCATACGAAGAATGAAGAAGGATTTGAGATGTTTGCACAATGGAATTTATGTATGAGACGAGAAGAACTCATTGGACTTTCAACTTTTTGAGGAATCATTTAATCAAGGTCATCAAATCAGATTGGGAATTGGGGTCGCAATATTTTTAAAATCTCAACAAAATTATGTCTAAAATATTTATGGACTAAAATGAACTGCAGAAATAGCATCTGTAAACTCCCATTTGTGCAGCTGCATACATCATTCGTTTTAATTTATAAATAATTAACAATCAACAATAATAAATAATAATAAATAAATTGAATTATATTCATAATAAATAAAAATAAATAGAATATCCAATCAATTGAATTTGTATTCCTTTCCATTATTTTACTGTTCAGGTAAGATCATGTGTCGGAATTGGAGTCGTGTTAGGAAATTTTTAGTGGGGAGAGTCGGTATTGGAGACATCATTTGACGACTCAACATCCTTTCCTCAAAGAAAAAAAATAAAAATAAAAAATAAATATATATATATATATATATATATATATATATATATATATATATATATATATATCATATTTAAAAACTCAACTTAGGCCGGCCCAGACAACATGGCATTGCAATTGATGAATGATAGTACTGTTTAGTAATGATGAATTATTATTATTATTATTATTATTATTATTATATCTTACACCATAATTAATTATGAGTGCAAGGTGTTGGGGGAATGAGTACTACGAACTAAAGCCTTCGACTCGAAGAGAAAAAGATTTTATAGAAAGAAGCATTTTGGAGACCAAGTCCGTGGCAGGATTTGAACGTACGACCCTCGGGGTGTGAGCATGCTTACCACTAGACCACAGAGAGCGGCTAATGATAAATTAATTAAGAGGGATTGGTATCAAACCCAGAAGAATCACACAAGCACAGAAAATTAGGTCCAAGTAATCAGAAGCCGCACCTCATACAAAGTACGGAACATGCCTCTGAGTATACCTATTGGAGTATCTCAGGGGCGTTATATATATTATATATATAAAGTAATAAGATATATTAAGATATAAATTTTCAACGGTTTACTTTTGTATTATTAATAAGGATACGAGTACAAAAGTATATATGACTATATATGAATATTATATCTTCCTGACTCCAGTATGTAAAAAATACGATGTTTTTTGATTAGGTTCTCCAGTGAACTGGATATTTCGTATTAGTGTAATTTGAGTTTAACTTAGCGTGAGCGATGACAACTCTAGTTGGGAGAAACTAAGCCAAACTTATGTATCACAATCTTAATTATCCTTTGTTATAAGGTCCTCATATTCAAACGTAACGACGGACTAATAAGAGCCGGACAACTTGGGTGATTTCAAGTTGTTGTTGTTGTTCAGTAAGGTAGTTCTAGAGTATGTTTATGAGTATAGAAACAATTGTTGTTGAGGTGAACAAGAAGTTGAAATTGGAAATCTGCTTAAATCTATAATAATAATAATAATTAAAATGTGCAGTAAATTAAAAATATTGAAAAAAATTATAATATATTTTTGAGTTTCATTTTGTCATTTCTATTATTTTAGAAATACAAAAACGAATGCATTCTACGACCAGAACCGTGGAGTAAAATCGAAGTCGGTTCGCATACGAATCATCAAGGACTTAATGCAATTTAGTTTTATTCGTTCCATCAAATAAAATTCGTAAAGAAAAATAAATTTAACCGTCCGTTTACGAGGTGGTTATTGAAATTTGTACTGAGTAACATAAAATAGTATACGAGGTGTGATCAAAAAATAACCGTTATTGCGTGATCAAAAAATAAAGTATTTATTTATTCATCAACAACTATCTTGTCCCCTTCAAAGTAATTCCCCTCAGATATAATACACTTATGCCAGCATTTGTTTCAATCCTCGAAACACTTCTGAAACGCTTTTTTTGGTATCGCCTACAGCTCCTGTTTCGATTTTTCTTTTATCTCCTCAATCGTAGCAAAACGCTTTCCTTTCATCGGTGTCTTCAGTTTTGGAAAGAGGAAAAAGTCAGCGGGGGCCAAGACCGGTGAATACGGTGGTTGAGGCATGATAACGGTTTTGTTTTTGGCCAAAAACAGCTCCTGAGCGATGTCCATGCGACGTTGTTTTTGCTCAAAATTTGGCAATTTTGGAACAATCTTCGCTGCCGCACGTTTCATGCCTAAAACATCCGTAAAAATTGCTTGGCATGAGCCGAACGATATGCCAACATCATCAGCAACCTCTCTGATAGTGATACGACGATTATCCAAAATCATTTTCTTCACTACGTCAATGTTTTCATCGGTGGTTGACGTGCTCGGGCGACCAGGACGAGCATCGTCATTGACATCTTCTCGGCCTTCCTTAAACCGGTTATACCACAATTGAACTTGTGTTCTGCTCATAGTGGACTCGCCAAAGCCCACAGTCAACATTTCAAATGTCCTTGCGCATTTAATTTCATTTTTTACACAAAACTGAATACAGTTTCTTTGATCCATTTTTTCGAATAGTACAAAATCGAAGAGCACACCAAAACACGACTAACCTTTTTATCTGTCAAAAACAAACTGACAATTCAAAATGGTTGGTATTGCCAACATATATAACAGACATGTGTACAATATAAAAAAAAAAAAAATGCGAACATCGAACACACGTAACTCACGAAAAGATGAAAATAACGGTTATTTTTTGATCACACCTCGTATAATGAAGAAATGAAGAGAGTAAGTCATTTCGGTACAAGTACTTTATTTTGGTACGTTAGGAACGATACTGCTTAAAACTATTCATTAACAATTAATTATTTACAAAATCAAAAACTGTTGCCCACAAAAGTACACCAAATATTGGAATCGTATCTGAGGGGCAGAAAGTTCAATGTAAGGTACAATAATGCTTACTCTAAATGCTATGACATTAAAGCTGGCGTACCACAAGGAAGCGTGCTAGGTCCGGTGTTGTGTCTACTATATGCCTCAGATCTGCCTACCAATAAATACTTAACAACAGCAACTTTCGATGATGGTACGGCTATCCTTAGCATTCATCCAAATTCCAAAATCGCATCCCGTGACTTAGATGATCATCTGGTCCTAGTAACAAATTGGTTGGCTGACTGGCGAATTAACGTTAACCAATCAAAAAGTACGCATATTACCTTTACTATAAAAAAAGTACATGTCCAGCCACAAAACTAAATAACGTTCCTATTCCACAAGCAAAGGCGGTGAAGTACCTAGGAATTCATCTTGACTCATGTTTGACCTGGAAGCGCCACATCAAAGCCAAAAAAAAAAACAAATGACTTTGAAAGCAAATAGCCTACACTGGCTCATGCACAAAAATTCCAGGTTGAGCCTAGAATACTCCTGTACAAAGCCATTATAAAACCAATTTGGACTTACGGTAGCCAGTTGTGGGGCGGTGCCAGCAACTCTAATATAGAATTGATACAAAGAGCACAGTCCAAAATTCTAAGAACCATTACTGGCGCACCTTGGTTCATAAAGAATACCAACATTCACAACGATCTGAACATTCCGCTCGTAAAAGGGGAAATCTTCGACGCCAACTTAAAATATGCACAAAAAATCAAAGAGCATCCAAATCATCTAGCTAGAATACTAGCATGTAATAGGGTTCCAAGTCGCCTAACGTACGAAATCACCAGCACAACTAACATCGACACCTTAATCATGTACAAACACTAATATAACATTTATTACAGCAACTAACATATAACATTGTGATTACTAAAAAGCACTAAGCATTGGCAAGGTGATAGTACTATCATTAATTATTTAGTTTGTAAGATATGCTTACTTATTGTTAGCCTAAGCTTAGAAGATACAATAAATAAATATATAGAAAATATATAGAAAAAAAAACAATTAAAGAAAGAATCGAATAAAAAGAAGAGCGATGGAAGCACATGGTGTGTTGTTAAGGTGACCAGGTAGCCTTCATAACTATATATAACACCTGTTTCAGTATACTTATCTCTCTATCTATCTATCTATCACTGTATCTCTCTTTCTCTCTGATTTGATATCTCTCGCTCTAACAACTTATTTTGCGCTTCAGTTCATTTTCCTGACCATCTTCACCATGAACTCACAACACATGATATTGAATTTTGAAAAGGTACGCAAAAAGTTAAGACGTGTATATCCCGAACCAACCAAAATAATGGCTTCATACCTGCATTCTTAGTCTGAACAACTGCTTCGTAATAGCTATATTTATAATCCGAACAGGTGCTTCTAACCTTTCAGAGCCCGACTTTATGTGAGTCATACAATTCATGCCCGATAACAAACTTCATTCGCATGCATAGATTATTATTAGTCATAGCTCGAGTCTTTTGTTAGCAACTTATTTGGCAATTCTTATTTTAGTGTTATTTTCACTCTTCACTCGTTAAATTATTCCAAATGTGTTTCCCAAATTTTGCATTTCCTGAGTTCATCGACTGAGAATAACTCGTTTACTTGTGAAGACAGCTGCTTCCAACGGAGCAGCTTCAAAGCTCTTTTCGTTTAATCGCTTAATCTTATTTTAGGCTTTCATCTCTCACCATCCCCTTCCCATGAGTCTGCACGCATAAATTCGGTATTGTTGTGTCTCTATTGTCGGGAATTTCTGCTCGACTTACATACGCATTGATGAGGTTCGCAATGATATTAATCTAAATGAAGAGAAAATTTAATGAAAAAGAAACTGTTGCGTGCCGCACAACCAACAAGAAGCCCGCTTACAATCTGTGGGGGAGTATCTTAATGGGGCGGAGGCCACATTTTGGGCTAAACACCATGACAATCGTTGACACACACAAAGTCAATGTTGTTAGGTTAATGGATGGAAGGGATAGGAAAGTCCACGTTTAGTACACTTTATGCCAGGATGTGCCCGAATTATTTTTATTGATTTTCTTCAAATGTTTCGTGTAGCCTTGCCCACGGTTCTGTTTTGTATGTTACTACATTTGCTGCGTGAAGCTTTTAACTTCTTGCAGCACAACATCCTGAGGAATTCCTGCTGAAATTCCCAGTATTCTTGGGCACAGAAACGATTCCTACTGATTTACGTAATTAAATATTCTCTATTTTCTATTCGTCAATTATTATTCTAATTAAAATTCATTGCGGAATCCTCACTCCGCCCGCTTTTACGAGTCTTTATGTCAACCTCATCAAAGAGACATGATAATTAAATTCGCACTAATCTCACAGTAATTTATTTTATCATTCTCATCTCTATCAAGAACAGCAGCAGCAAACGAAGCTGATGAAGGCGGAATAAAAATTTCATTGCTTCCTTAATATACTCGCAAACATGCATGTGAGCGGGTGGCCGTGCACCCCTCTGAACATTCACGCAACCCAACTTCACCCATTAAAGCTAAGCGAATTCCTCCCCTGGCATCAGACTGGGCTCGGGCACGGGCTCCGGCTCGGGCTGTGTTGCGTGCAGATGGGGAGGCAAATCGAATAAAATTTAGCTGACTCAATAAAAATCAAAAAGCGTTAATGCTAACGATATGACTTTAACCTGAACCTCAATCGGGCAAATGGTTGATTGTGTCAAAGTACGTAAAGAGCGCAGTAGCACGTAAAGTAAAGTAACGTAATGTACGCGACGCTATGCAACGGCAAGGAAGCGAAGGGCACGCACCATCTCACACACACAGGATATGGCAACTGGAAGCAATATCGTTTGTAATCTGACACAAACATTTGGCAAGCAATTTTATTTGAATTTGCAGCAGCAGTGCGAGGAACTGGCATTGTTGGGCGCAATTCGGCATTTATCTTCGAAGAAATATGATTAAACCATTTAATAAATTTCAATTGAGCCAGATGGACGGAAAGCTGTGCCGTTGGACCGTTTGTGATGACACGACATTTAAGGAAAGTTTGTAAGTGGAGCGGCACTCGTAATAATTTTAACAATGCGCGCCAGGACAACTGGATCAAAATTACAAAACCAAGTTCCTGAGGGTTCGATTAATGTGTCCAAACCTATGCTCTCAGTTCACATCTTCATTGTCGGTGGTTGCCTCAGTCTAGGCCGAGTCTGAACCTACTCAATTTTGTTCTTTCATAGCGCAGTACCAATTGTAATCATTGGTGTCTTCTTCCACAACAACTACCCTGCATATTTGGGTCCGAATCGCGAGATTTTTCGAACGATGGTCTTAATCTTTGTCTTGATATTTCATAATTCCAATTTCAAAATTTCCCTACAAAATCAACGATAGCGCGACATGTACCAGGATTCTTTCTGAATGCATTGCATTGAAGTATAGTGGCTAACCCCAATATCGTGTATAACTAGTTGGAGTCGCTTATAGTCGCCCAAGCAGACACTGATATCGAAGCTAATCAAAAATCTAAGAGGTTGATTTCTTTGCTTAATTTATTAGGTAATAATTCGTTGGTCCACATAACCAATATTTTGTTTAAGTGTGAAGCGGAGTCCCTTTATGGAGTAATATCAGATGTTGTGCGATTTTATTAAAATGTTTTAACTGATTCCTTTAACTAGTATTGTAACACAACCGTTGACCACAATTGAGCTGAATTTGGATTGGTTACCTTCTACAGATGGACTTTTTCTAATGCTGCTCGTTGCTTCGGCGCCATAGTGCCATCCTTGCCTATATAAAACTGTTATATTTTGAGGGAATTAAAGAGTTCTTATCAAGAGTTAAAGGCACATGACTCTGACATAGTTTAGGCAACTCCAAACAACTTTTTTTATTTTTATGGGCACGATCCTTAAATAGTAAGGAAAACGTGAAGTGTTCAAAGATGTCCCACACCTGTAACAAGATATCAATACAATTTTCAGTCGATGTTGTGTTTGTATCCTTTTTTTTCTATGGTATTATAGGTATTATTTTTTTACCAAGGAAAGGTTTGTCATGCAATACTTGCCGAATATTTACAAAGAGTCATTAGCCAAAAATTAATATGGGAGAATTTAGAGCAAGATTCCATTCTTTGTCATCTCTTTCCAAATCGACTCTTGTATAAAATTCTTTGTTCTATTCGACTCTATTTCGACTCTTGTATAATATTATTTGTTCTATTCTCCACCATTCTCCAACAGGACTTGTATCGAAATGTAAAAAATGAAGGCAGTGCTCTCCTGATTAGGCAAACTTGTGCTTTGGAATCATTGCTCGTCGTTTTACTGGAATATAAGTAATAAATTGAATAATTTAGACTCGCAACTCCATTGCTGGAGTGAAGTGGTAGAATTAGTTACTCGATTTAGCCAAGTATGAAGACCAGATTATAATATACCTGAAGATAAGTTTGAGTTTCAGTTTTTGTTCCTCAGTACCAAGGGTAAAGACACCGAAATCTCGGCAACTTGAAACTATATATTAGAAGCTCGCTCCTATGAATATTAGAGTCGCATAGCACTCCCACATAAGTTCGCTAACATTCTTGCCTGGAGCGGATTTATGATGGAACAATCCCCAAAAATCGACTGCATTCCGAACAGTACGCCTACGCAAAGGGAGACATGTAAGAAACACAGGAATTGGTATTAAAATTCTCATCTTAATTAAATAGTTTTATGATTCTTCATAGACTTGGGGTGCTTTCAGGAACATGGTCCATCATTGAAACACCAGACTTACGGAGCCAGATGGATATCCTGTTGAGGAATAGACATACTCTTTTCTTGAATGAGAAGAATGGAATAAAAAGTAGGGTCAGGATTACGTCCGATATCCATCACATGAGAATACAGTCTCCTCACTGAAATAGGTTTTGCTTATTAGTGGACTTCTGGTGTTTCCCGAGGAGAAATGAAAGATAATAATTTTGTTTTGCAAGCAAGTAAATTTCATTATAAGAAGTATGCAAGAAGCCTTACGACAGTTTGGGAGGAACCTAACTAACTTAAGGTTAATGTAACAAAAATGGAACTACGCCTATTCACAAGAAGAAGGCAAATCCCAGCCTTAGGCAACTTCCAAAAAAGTTAGAATATGAGGTCAATTTGAAGGAGTGGTTTAATATTTCGGAGTCATACCTACAAGTAACTTAATTGGCCAAACTAGATAAAACAAAATCCCTTCTGGAAGCCAATCATCAGATCCACTAAAAAAACATCAATTGGTGATTGTAAACGAGTATGTCCTGGTAGTTTATCTCCGGTTAGAAAGTGCGACATCAGACCGTTGGAGAAGGACAACGTTCATTTTTACTGGTATTGGATGGCTAATGGCATGGTATATATTGGTACCATGAGTAGTTATGCTAAATATGGGCCTTATATCTCTAGAGCCATGCCCAAATATGTACATTATGATACAATGAATCTGCTAGAAACTAGAATTTATATTATTCTAGGATATATGGTATATCTTATTTCAAGTCTTACCCGACTTTAAGCATCCTTACTAATTTTCTTATCTTCATCACTCAAAAAAGTGTCCTAAATAGTTTTGACAATTTTCCAGTGTTCTTATACTCGAATCCACAGCGGTATTATCAAGAAGTGTGGATCTGTTACGAGTACAAATTAAGATTATTTTTGGCTTGATTCCTTAGCAGTGCTTATAGTAATGCTTACCTATAAACTTGTTTGACAAGTGTGTCACGTGCAAATGATCATCATTAAGGACTTATCACTTGCTGCCGGCACTACCGCCTGCAACGCCGCGAACATTGGCATCATTGCCGTCATCGTCAGCGTCACCGTCGCCACCGCCAAAGCCACCACTATGAACTCGCACCCCACAAGTTGCAAAATTATCTTACAAATGCAACACTTGCAGGCGGCTCATTCGCGCTGGGATTTGTAGCAGATTCGCTGAGAATTAGAAGTCAAAACTACTGAGGCGGAAATCGGCAACAGTCACATTTATATCAATTTTATGAGCTGACGATGCCAACACCGCAGACGCATTCGCTGTGTTCACAGCTCTCCACGAATATGTACGCTACAAATCCTGCAGATTAGAAATTCGTGTTGAGTTCTGCCACGACGATGTTGATGGCGATGGCGGCGGCGAGCACGGACGACGCCTGTCAGCTGGCAGCCGCCCGCTAGCAGGCGACAACCTGCGAAAACGGAGCGGAAATCGAGCCAAGCACCGTGTCGGATGCGCCCATTGTGCATGGGGGTAGTTGCGTAACCGCAAGTATGGGAACAATGCCAACTCGAGCGCCCAACTATGCCACCACACCCACCAGCATGTTCAGCAAAACATTTACGCTCCGGTGTGTGTGTGTGTGTGAGTGTGTCTGTGTGTATGTGTACACGCTTACGAGCAGATACAAAAGTCTCAGTAAAGCGTTCGCACACGCTTGGGCTAATTTAATCGCAGCAAATTGCTCGACAATCTGCACGGGATTAAACTAAAGTGAAAACTGATACCGTTGCCAGCCACTTGGGGGCGAGGCGATTTTTTCCCTTTCCTTCTTGTCCTCACCCCCTGCTCGCTACTGGTGACTGCAGTGGGCATCCCCCGTGGTGTGTGGGTGGACGCGGAAGCGCTCGATTGGATTATGCAGTCAAAATGCGATAGGAAGTAACTTTATTGTGTTGTTGTACTCTCATTTATTACTTTCGCGTTCGCATAATAACGTAATCAAATTTGCTGTTGCGCTACGTGCGCAACGCATCGTGAAACCCCCGCAATGCTTCATAAATTTCTTCGTGGCAGTTATTGTCTTACAGTGAAGGGGAGGTGCTCCGCTAATGTGCAAAAAAGCACAAGGATACTACACTCTTCTATATGCATGTGCATGTACATAGGACAACTTCAGTTTTGAGTGGCTTCCCTCCCTCACTAGATGCCGGAAAAATAATTAGCTTACAATACCCTTGCTGGCAGGGATGTGAGGGGGTGGCAGCATAATATATAAAGGAATTTAATAATGCTCGTTTAGTTTTGTCTTCCATCTGTATACGCCCCATTCCAACGGTAAAGAAACAATTAGTGTTCGTACCTATGCGGGTGTTTGTGCCCTGCGGTTGAAGCAGCACGAATGCCACCACTCTCTGCGTTACCACATAGTAATAAGTACTGCTGTAATCACCCAATCATTAAAATTTCATATGACTTCTACACCAGCCAAGCATTAATTAGTGCACAGAACATATTCAACTCATTTGAGGATAGTAAAGCACCACATTTCGTCTCTAATTCTAGGCGCCCTCTCATTGTGCCACAATTTGTGTACACGGCTAAACTTAGCACACAGAGATGGGTGTGTCAGATGGTATATAAAGCAGTGATTTTATTTCGCAGCCAACTCCTCAGTGATCTAAGAGAACTCCTTTGGATACTAATGCTCATATCTACCCAGATAAATTAATTGTAGGCTATCAGTACCCAGCTTTGCATTGAGAATTCTAGAAGCCAGCCACTCAGAGAATACATAGGGATCCTACAGAAAGTGACCCATCCGACACACCCAACATTCAACAATATAAAACTCAACAGTCACATTTGACAAAAAATAATATACGCTACTTTACAAGCTTTACGTCTCCCTGACAAGGTTCAATACCACCCATCCCGGTAGACTGCATTAGACAACAATTGGCAAGGTTCCAAGGATAAGCCCTATATCATAAAGATGGTGGATATTACGGCAATGAAAGTCATTTCTTCACTTTCTGCATATTATTGGCAATTGAAGTGCGGCCAGTACTGTCACCAGGATGCGAACTATCCAACAATGATCCACACTTTTTATAGGCATTCTACTTCATTCTGGGACGACAACTCATTTTATACTATCAAAACCCATTGTTCACCTCTGTTTCCGTTATACGGTAGAGGAGGATGGATTTTCCAATGGCTCTATTGACTTCCATACCAATGGTTCTAAACTAGACCACATATTATAAAGGGAAGTTGCAAGTTTATTGCCAAACTTACGAAATCAGAAGATCCTTCAAATTGCACAACTGCCGCTGTATATTTCAGGAATAAAGGGTACAGTACTCCGGCTTATCAACCTGAAAGAGGAAATAATATATGAACCAGCTATAAATATTCTTAACTATAATATCCTCTACACCGAAGATAGCGTTCGAGTGCAGAACATCTGTAAGCAAAGTATTACAACGACCTAATCTACCGGATCCTAAGAAGACACTTTTTTTTTTTTCGGAACAATCTAGTAAGCGCAGCACTCAGACAGAGTATATATCCATTGTACTGCACTTAAGGTTCCCTTTTACTCTGTTTTAAATCTATCCGACCTCCGAAGAAGTAGAAGTAGATCCTGTGGTACCAAGGAGCCAAGTTGGTTACTCCTCAGCACATCAGTGCCAAAAATCCCGAACCTGATTCGAGCAAAGGCAGGGCAGACGCAAAGAAAATGGTCCGCCGTCTCGTCTTCCTCTCCACAGGCTGGGCACAGCGCACTGTTTGATATGCCAATCCTTTCCATGTGCCTAGCCCATAGAAAGTGCCCTGTCATCACGCCAACCAACAGCCTGCAGTCCCTCCTACCTAAAGATAGAAGGAACCGTGACCATCGATCAGAGATAGCAGGTAGCATAATTTTCGTCCATCCGCAGCCTCTCTCAGCCCGCCATGCTCGCTTGTGGGTCGAAACAACCCACTTGTTTGCAGTGGCTTTGATGGCAGCCGAAGGGAGCGGCAGAACAGGCTCAGTGCCAATAAAAACAGCCTCGGAGCCCATCCTGGCCAAGGAGTCAGAGGTCTCGTTACCCGCAATGCCAGCGTGTCCCGGGACCCAAGTCAACGTCAGACTATTATGTTTTCCAACACAATTTAGCCTGGATTTGCAGGACCTGACCATCGTGGAAGTGGTGGTCGGACTATCCAAGGCCATGAGCGCAGCTTGGCTGTCACTGCAGACACAAATAGATTTGCCTTTCCATCTGTTTTCCACAACAAAGTCCATCGCCTCAAGTATCGCATACACCTCCGCCTGAAACACAGACGCATGCAGACCAAGGGCAAAGAACCGACGGGTCCCACAAGTTTCCACGAAAACACCAGAACCTGAACCTTCTTCAGTCCTGGAGCCATCAGTGAAAATACGGCAGCAGTGTTTGCCGGGCTCGTTCTCGGGATCTAACCATGAACGAGCCTCTGGCAGCAACAAGAGAAGACACTTAATATGGAAACTGCAGAAACAGTATTTCAAAAATCCCCCTTACTGATTAAGAGTCCTTAGAGATTCCAATTGGAACCTTAATATGAATACTACGAGGAAATGAGCTTGCAAAGTATCGAAACAAATCAATCATAAACTAAAAATCCATTGATCCAAACAATTTCAATCACTTGATGGACATAGTATAAACATAACTAAGTGGAAGTTAACGGGATACCGCATTCCTGAAGGATATGTATACAAATTTGTGCACACCCTAAAAAAATTAAACTATTCAGGTGTACTTTGCACTCTTCTAACACCGCAAAGTGTCTTAGGAAACTATATGTCCGCTTATCTTTGGTATCTATGCAAAAGTATTTGAGACATTCCCAGAAGTATTCCACTGTTCATCGTGGGGAACAAGAGCTTAGGGCAACCGCACTCTGTATCATAATAGGCTTCTTCGGGTCTAATGCTGGAAGCCTTTCTCTATTTTATATTGATAAATAAATACTATTAAACTGCGAGTATATTCCCTCTTCAAAATGTCATTATTTTATTTTCTGTGGTTCTCCACATGTAGTGAGTATAAGTTATTAAGGTTCAGTCAAACTTCTCCAATAAAGCCAAAGCCGTGGTTTATGGTACATTGTCCTAATACCATACCCAAAATGCACATCTACCAACACGATGATATTAGAGGCAATTTCGAAGAGAAATGTTTGAGTCAGCTTTCCAGAGTTACAGCACTCACGTTCGCCATATTCTGAGCCAGGAATGCAGTGATAATGCGTTCAAACGGATATCTTCAAGATACACCTGTGATCTGCAGCAGGTGTTCCCGTGGAAGCCAGTAAGGACAGTCTCATATTTTCCCTGGCCACACAATAGTCTATGGATACACTATGGCCAAAAACATAAAAATTATAAAACTTTGGAGTGATAATGAGTTCTCACTACGGTAATCAACTCCTGCACATCATATAGGATAGTTGGTCAATTCATAAGACGTCGATTTGTGCTGCCAGATTCAATTCTTGGGTTCTTAGCCTCGAAAGTATTTCAATAAACGGCATTTTAGATATATTCTCTAAGTGATTCAAAGAGGCAATTTTTGGGACTGAAATCAATTATCCTGCTAGCCGAAAACAATGATGAAATGATCAGTGGGCGCACTCTCTGAGAAAATAGTATAAATTTAAATTCACAAAGCGAAAGGTATCTGAAATACTTAGTTGGACCTCTAAATTCTGAATGCGGCTAAAAAAAGATACTGTTCAGAACTCTTGTTGGAATTGGCATGGGAACTGCCTAAATACCTGAAAAACCTGAAGCATTAACTCTGAATATTTCCTCTGAAAGTACACTGACTTGCACCGCTCACACTAAGGGTATTTATTGGAGATGGGCTTCGAAAAGAAGCACTACACTCAATGGACTCAATATCATCAAAGCTCATGCACAGTTTTCTATATAGATTGGGAAGTATCAAAAAAATTCATAAAACGGACAAAAGAACAAAAGATTAAATTTTAGATAAGGATGCTCAGAAACATTTACTTATTCTATACAAAAAATGATAGGGAGAGTTAAAAGTTGTCTATCCAGAAAAAGCCAAAAGTGTTTGTTTTTGCAGGCACTCATATACAGAGTGTAGAATCAGATAGTAACGAGAATACAGAGATTTATTGAATGAAACTAGAAGATGTAGTCTGTGAATACATTTGCAAACAATTTTGTTAAATTGATTATGCATTGGAAATCGGGGATGGAAAGATACCAGATAAAACTCTGATGGGTTAATAGGTAATGCATGAGCAATTACACGTTGTGGCCACCGGCTGTCATCTGATAGCTTCTCTATGCTACCTACGTCCTAGCTCCATCTCCAAGCGGTGACACCTAGAAACCTGAGCAACCCTGCCTGAGATGATGTATCAAACTACTGTGGAAAGCGGGGTCAGGGCCGAATGTTGCTCCGAAGAGGGGCTTAAGCGAAGGCCGACAATATTCCTCATAAAAAAACAGCTGTTATGAGCCCCACTAGTGGGATGTGAAGGTTCAACTAGGACCGTCGAGCCAACAATGATGATGATGATGTTAGATGAAGACCCAGAATGCATCGGGTGTGCTTTTTGGGAGCTGATAACACAAGCTCGATCAACTCAACCGGTAATCGATGGGATTTGAAATCTGAAGATAGATGCTCTATACCACTGACTCATTCACCGGGATAGCATTATTGTGAAAATTACCGTTGAAGAAGACATTTAACAAATATGTTCGGTATGCGATTGGAGTAGTATCACGTGGAGCTTGGTCTAGAGAATTAAAGGCGAAGATTTGACTCTTAAAACACTCTTCCGAAGAACTTACTAGTATTCTACCAGTAGCACAGGCATTGTCCTTGCGCTGACTAACACCATCCCAAGTAAGGGAACTTCTTAGTGAGTGTTTGAACGGCGTCAGACTGTGGTATCACAATGGGCCATTATGTGTGCTCAAGTGTGCTTTTGGCAAACTAGGCGGCCACTCCTACCTATCTACCAGTAGCATATATGGTATATTACTAAAAGAGGAACTGCGTAGAGTAAACAAAATTCATTTAGACTGTTTAAAATATGTCAAAATAGAGAGAACAATTAAATACTTCTTTCACACACAAACGATCAAATTGGTCGAAGTGCACTACAGCCAATAATAATAATAGTATTGCATTACTCGAATATGGGTATTGGTAGCATTCTGGAAGCAGGGAAAAATGGGTTTCTTAGATCTGGCATTTATGAGAAAAAGCTAGAGCACAATGTTACAAATCCGTACTCACAAATTAAACCATATTTGCTACAAGAAAATATTAGAGCTAACTATGGGAATAGAGATCTAGAACGACTTTTGAACACATGTACTTCAACTGAAGTTATTGCTGTTCAACCAGCGAATGGAAAGGGTGTAAAACGGAGACCGAAAGAGTAGGTAATGCTTGCGGAGAAACCAAAATAAAAGAAGAAACCCCATTTACGGATGATTCGAGTATCTCAGATCAGAATTACGGAGGTACTCGTACCAATATAAATGTCAGCAAACATGTCCGTGACGATTTGGAAGTGGTGTTTTTTACTCGTAACACACTGATTTAGTAGTCTGCCGCAGTCTTACTTGTTAGACCGCCCAATATGGCACGTATTCTTGCATAATCATTTTCACTTTTTTACGCTCAGTTTAGGTATTTAGGCGTCTGATTTTATGCCCGTCAACGCTGACGAGTGTGCCAAATTTGGCCAAACACAATTAATAGAAAACACAGAATTGCAAAATGTATCGAACAATCAATGATTGCGCGGGTGGATTGCTGCCCGTTCGTTAACGATGCAAGTAACGTTGGCGATGTTACCAAAAATGGTGACACGCCTACCCTACACTCCAATCGACATTAAATGGATCAGCCTGAAAGCAGTGGAAATGCCACTTGGCAACTTCGACTACGAAATCAAAGACAAAAGTGTACAAATTGAATTCAACAACAACGCTTTTGGGGCACCGACGACAGCTCTCTGCCGCAGCCCAATTACGAGGAGACTGCAAAGTGTTCCGACCACACTTGACCAAATGACCAAATGAGCGAAACGCGTTTTTCAGACCCTGGTCACGCACATCGCTGGATTCAAGTGGCGCACGCATTTAATTAACCGCTCCGAATCAGTGGAATGGCCCACCGCATTGGACTGCGGAGACATACGCAATCGCGCACACTTTAATGTTTTCCGCGACTCCACTGGTTGGCTGCAGCCCCGTTCAATTCAGCCCAGCGAACGTGTGAAGTGGAAACTATGAAAAGCCATGTCAGCGCGGATTGTGTGCATTGTGCTTAGTTCAAAGCCAGTCAGCGCCGAGCAATCCGCATCCAAACAATGCATGCAACTTCAGCTCAAAGTCTCCGCCGCCGTGGTTTAAGTCAGTTTCCATATTTTTTGTTTACTCGTTGCCACATTTCAGGCGGTTGCGTAACCCCCGAGGCACAATCACCAACGGCAATAAATGTTGCAATAAATACAAACAAAATAAATAAAAAAACAAACAAAAAAAATGCCCAAAAAATCAGTTCATTTGCTTTCAGACCTTTTTGTCAATTTGTTTTTGGCCTAAATTGCAGAAATATTTTTCCGACTTGTTGTAACTCTCCATGTTGTTGTTGCTGTTGTTGTTGTTGCTCTGCTGGTGCTGTATGAGGAGTGGTGCATGCGTTTGCGTTGCACTTTTCCAAATAAACTCGTTTTAGATTGTATGTAAATATAAAATCTGCGTTTGTTTTGGCTCTGCTTTTATTTACTCCGAGGTTGTTGGCCTTTACAGTTGTTGTTTTTGTTACTGTTTGTGTGATTGTTGTTGTTGTTTTTATTTGTGGTGTTATTGTTTAAATGTAAATAAAAGTTGACTGAAATACGAGTATCGTATTGGCTGGTTTTTATTGCATAATCTGCCTTTTAACTGACTTCTCGCTTTTCAAGAAATCTTTACACCATTGATGCACAGAATCCTTCGCGCTGTCATGACCGCTTAAATGGTGCTCACTTCAGAGTAAATGGAACACGATTTAGCAGGATATAATGTACTAGTTATCTGTCAAATTCGAGAGCCTTCAACCAGACTGACCTACGTGTATATAAAATATGGCTTACTCGTAACTTACAAACCACTTTTCAGAGAACGAAACCGACCGCGGTCGGAATTGTTTCGACCTTGCTAATTGACTGATGTTACTCGTATATTAATATATTGTAACGAAAATGAGTTGATGCTAATAGTTTGGATCACTGGATTGCATAAAGTTAACTTTTGTTTATGTATTCTCTTTATGTATTCTCTTTTTTCTTATATTCTTTTGATTCATATATTTTAGTGTTCATGAAATTAAAATGCAAATAGGCTTTTATGAAAAGAAACCTTCGCTCTAACCTTTTTTGGGATATGAAAGAGGTTCTAGATACCAGTGTATAACTTGAATTTGTATGGAAGATAATACAAGTATACAATTTATAAATATTTCCAAGCTACGCCACGAGCTGTCATTATAAAAGAATGTTAACAATCTTCAACTAAACTCCGTGCATGGCAGTACCAGGAGATAAACTTACGCTATACTATAAGCTACTTGGTAGCACTGGTTTCGAGATATACGAGTATATTAGCGATATTTCTTCACCCTACAATTGCTAAAGCTGTGCTCACACTGCGATATTCATTACTTTATAAATCAAAGAATTGATGTGTGCAAAACTTCACAATATCCCATCAGGACGTCATTCATTTCCAAGGAGCATTCCATAAAGTGAGTTACTAACAGCACCATCGCAAAATGCTCCCCTTAGATATTTTCATTCCAAACAAAAAGGTTATGAAGTCCAACTGAGGTGTTAGCTACACATACAGTAGAGTACCACGTAGCTCGTTACTTAGACACCTCTCCGGGCAAAGTGAGGTCTCTCAAGTTTCTCAGCTGCTAACATTTCGCACTGCAAGGAACACTTACACCAACATTTAATGAGGTGGCTCAAGACTAGTTTCGCCCCATGGGAGAAAAAAACTATAACTTTTTATGGAACCAGTCTGTCGGCATGTAAACGGCAGCAACAATCCGGTACGTGTACAAAAGGTTCTCATCTTTGTTCAATCTCGCCGCAAAGGTTTCTTTGTTTAAATAATTAATTTGCTTCTTTCAAATGTAAATGATTGCGAAATAGGCAAAATTATGTGGTAGTTAAGAAGTCGTTAACCCACTGAGGCTATAATTCAAGCGGCATATTACAAAACCATTTAATGCCCCAAGTAATACACCAAAGAGCAGTGAACTGAAACACACTTTTACGCAAAATGTGGTTGGTAAATAAATTAAATCAAAAAAAGAATGAACAGGCACAGTCGAACTTCATAAAAGCACAAGAAAGATAATTAAATTCTATAGCCGAATTTTTAATACACTATTCCAGGGGTTCTCAACACTTTTCGGGTCACGGCGCTTAGTGTAGTGTAGTCATATTTGTATATTGTGGGGGAAAAATCAAGTTTAATGTCCTGCAAACTTAAAAAAACTTCTTTTGAAGAAATGACCCATCCAACAAAAGCCAAAATGGTTCGAGGGTTCATACGCAAAAGTTTTCAACGACTTCCAAGTAAGCGTACTTATTCCTGATATCATAGAGAGTGAACAGTAAATCCTGTAGTACTGAATATTCCTTTATATAACGATATAAATATTGTTATACGAGTATACGATATAAATATTGTTATATAAGAAGAAAATTCATTATGTGCATATATGATTGGACTGTAACAGAAACACTCTCAATTCAAGTTTTCAGTGCACCACGTACAACTGATAAAACAACCTCATCAATTTGTTCCCCACAGAGAAGTCATGGAGTGAAACTGATCATTATCAAACCAATTTGAAACTGATGTTCAGTGGACCTGAAAATAGTTGGAGCATTGAAACATTTTATGGAAAGAAAACTTTCAGGCACTATAATATGGAAAAAATATTCGAAATAAACTAAAAACATGAGAAATATTAATAGAATTTTAATGTGTTAGAAATTTAAATTAATGTAAATTTTTTTAAATGGAATAATATTGAGCGGTTAGTGAGTGTATAAAGTAAACGAATCATCTCAACCACCCGTAGTCAATTAGAGTCTTTTAATTTTTGTTTTCAAGCATGCATTCACTCATTTATTCGATTACGAATAATACTTCTTCTTCCATCCTAACACTAAATATTAACTTTTGAATATTATTATTATTATTATTATTATTATTATTATTATTTTATTATTATTATTATTATTATTATTATTATTATTATTATTATTATATCTTATACTTACTCTTACCTAATACCTACTCTACCATATTTAATTATGACTGGAAGGCGTTGAGGAATGAGTACTACGAACTTTCTAATATCTTTACACGAACAAGCTTTCTACACATTCAGTCCAATAATGATGGGAAATTGTTCTTTTAGTAACAAAAATGTATAAGAATTGTTTTAAATTATCACAAATATTTCTATTTTCCTTTCGGATTATGTGTGGCAGTTGGGTCCAGAGCGTTCGACAGAGATGATTCGATTCAGTGTAAGTTTTCTTTGGATTATTATTGGCGATTTGTATATAAAACAATGGCGTCATTTCAAGTATTCGTAGTAAATAAGAGAATAGATTGATTTTTTTTTCAATCATTAATTTTCTCATATTTTCGGTTTCTTCCAAATGTTTTTTTCTAACATACACGCATTAATATTAACGTTGGAATAACTTGACTCTATCTGTACGAACAAGATTTGTACACATCCTTACTATATAAGGCAAATTCTAATATTTTGATTGTGTTCTAAATATTTGTTTAATTAATCACAAATATTTCTATTTTCCATCCAAGTTTTGTATGACAATTGGGTCCAGAGCTGCCGACTCCTACTTTTTCCTGATTCGTTGCTGACAGGATTTATACCAAGACCACCGCAATTAAATCCACTTTTCAATATTGCATTTCTACCATTCAAAATCAATTTCACTACACACAATCTTAAAAATAGGTCCTATACTTATAAATTATATATATTCACTCAACGTAATGAAATCACCATTAATTTGAACATTTCTAAACGAAGTATTAAACATTAAAAATATTCAAGTAAATATCAGAACTTTTAATTGTGTTGTTTTGGTTCCGACATTCGAAGGAATTCCTAATCCTTAAAATGTAAAATAAAAACATTGTTTCCTATTTGAAAATCAACTCATGGTAAATCAATCAAGAGTGATTCAGGAGAAAATCTCACGTCCAGAGACCGCTTTCTCAATGAGTGACTTGTGTCCCTTTTAATTAAAACCATAGAATGAATGGAACAATCTAACAATAAGTGGAGAAATAATATTCTTATAATGGAACTCTGAAACCGTGAAATAAATGAATTATCTTACTGTATGAATCGATCGTTTTTCTACAATAGTTCTCCTACATTAATTATTCTACAATAATTATTCTAATTTAGTTATTCTAAAATAGTGCTTCTCCATGCTGGCCATAGTTGATTCAGAGCTTTGCCCAGTATCTCAATTTACGTGTCACAATTTGTGAGTTGTGCAATCGTAGAACACAGTTTACTTAAGTAGGAAGACGGCTGGTCAGGTATGCGGGCCAAGTAATCCCGACAATTGTGTAGGGTGCGAGTACAAACGTATAAAAGTACAAGAACTACAAAAAGTCCGTGAGTCAGCTAATGACCGCATACAAAAACTATTAAAAAATAATCAAAAAAATAAATACGAGTAAATAAACACAAATAAATAAAAGAAAAGTTGTTGTGCCTCGGGCTGACGGATCTCTTGGAGCGTTTGGTAACTACAAAAGAACAAGAGGCACGTATTTTGTGGTTGTTGACGTTCGGAGAAAATTTTAATTATTCTGGTAAATAAGAAATGAATAAAAAGTAAATACCCGCAAGTGAACCAGAGTTGCGGTGGCCAACAAAGAAGTGGCGGTGTTTTAGGCTGTTTCTATTAACGTTGCAACTGTGGTGCGGGGTGTAGGGTGACCCGCTCTGCGTTTATGGGCGACTAATTACGTGCATTGTCGCTGGTTTACCTGTTGGGCCACAGACGGGCCGACTACCGTGTTAACAGCATTTGGTAGAATGATGTTTCAAAATGTTTGCGTTGACACACATAATCAGCAATACGGAAGGTGTGAAATTGTAAGTAAACACCCCAGTACTACTTGCTGCCGTTTCAATTAGTCCTACGTTCAAATTACAACAAAGCAAACAAAATTTTAAAAAAGAACAATACGAGCAACAATAGCAGAAAAGGCGAAGTAGGTGCGCGCGCACTCACCTCTTTTCGCTAATGAGGGTGCCAGTTTCTTTTCATTTGGAGTTTTTTCGTGTTTCACTATTTGGAGTGACTGTACTCGTACTTTCGAAAGACTCTGCTTGGCAGAAGTATCAAATAAATTGTCCGAACTGCCACACATAAAATTATTACTGAAGTACGAACTCAGGAGCACTTGAGCGACTTTCTAGTTTTTGCTGATTTATGCACTGAAAATGATGGTAAAACCACATTTTGACATAATTAAAATCGTACAGAAAAAAATATATATAAAAATTAGAAAATCAAGTGAAGATATTAGAGCCAGTTTCCAACACCATCTCCCTCCTACTCTCAGGTGATTTTAAGCAATTATTTAATTGCTGCGAGATTCAACAACTCACCGCCTGTCAACGTACCAACAATTTTCTGATAGAATTTATACTTGATTGTTGCATGTGTGAAAGTTTCGGCTGGCACATGTGACAATATAATATGAGTAATGTTATGCAGGTTACAGTGCCTTATCATCCAGATATCAATATTTTATTTATGTAGGAGTAGTTTACTGAAACCTCAAAGAAAGTATATAAAGGTCTTCGTTTGGAGCATGCTACGAACTGTAGGAACTATTCTCAAATAGATAATTTTTTACTATTCTAAAGATTAATGGCAGATTGAAAGGAAATTCGCTCAAAAAAACCAAAAAAGTTGCGAGAAAGTATATTTGAAATTTATTTGTTGTCATTAATTCGATCAATTAAGCATACTAGATACAAAATAGTTTAATATATACTCGAATGATTGATGATTGATTCAATAAAACAACAAATCAATTTAAAATTGCGTCCAACTCTTTGGTTTAACCGGATTAGTCGCTAAGAAGTTATCGATTACAATTACTTTAGAGCCTAACGATACAAAATATTACTTATTTTCAGCTCCAGTGCAACTATAAAGAAGCTGTGATGGGTGGCAATTCCAGAGCAGACGATATATACTTGACCATATTCTAGGTCAACACTTGCCACCGTAATAAATGAATGAATGAATGAATGAAACAAAGAGGGAAAATGTACCTCGACTAATTTGATATATTGTACTCCTCCTGCATGTACCTAGTGCTGCTATTAATCTAACAGTTCTACGGAAACTTCGAAAGCAGTAATGTCCCAGATTATTCTTCCTGTAGAATCTACACGTGCTTGCTGCTGAGAGTCCCAGCTTCATGAGGTGGCTTCTTAAATGACAGTGGCCTATGAGGTGGCCTGTCAGAGTTCTTAGATTATTTTAGCTTAACTGCAGACATAGAGCTGCATGTTTGGAGCTATAGTCCCCAATCATGAGCTTGGATTGTCTAAGTTTTGGGAGTGAGGCCCAGTAGCGTAATCTTCTGGATTTTTCCTCCTGTTTAAATTTATCTTTTATGCTATTTGCTCCTATGCCAAAGAATGGTGCAGGTCCAATTAAAGGTGTGGCCGAACCCATTCCTGGCAAGAGTTACCTCTTTTTCGTTTCCAGGGACTCCAGTGTGTCCTGGCACTCATATTATGGAAAGTTTATTGAGGCTTCCTAACTTATTTAAAATTTCTAAGCATTCCCATACGAGCTTAGAATGAATATCGTAGGAATTGAGTGCTTTTATAGCTGCTTGGCTATCACACATAATAGTAATGTCTTGACCCACAAGGTTACGTTGGAGATTAAAGATAACACAGAGGCGAATTGCATGTATCTCTGCCTGGAATATGCTGGGTGATTTCCCCATTGGTTCGGAGTGGTTAACCCTCGGTCCAAATATGCCAGCTCCTATCCCTTCTTCTGTTTTTGAACCATCTATGAACCACCTGAGGTGGGATCTTTTAGAATATCTTGAATATCTTGAAGTGATTCAAGTACCGTAATAGATGCTTGAAATAAAATCAATATCACTCGCAATCATTGATATGTGATGAATGAAAATACACTCGCTCCCTGTACGTAGTTTCAATAAATCAATGTTATATAGTCGTCAATTGCTCGCTACTTTTAATCTGAATTTATGCGTTGGGTTTCGTGAATTCTTGGTTTAGAAACTCGGTCACATCGGATACAGCTCTCCATGTGTCCATAACTATGTCGACATTTTTATATATTTTATAAGGACCAGGAACACTGTCCTGAAGCTGAGAATTTAAACTATTTAACCTCTGGTTTGTGGACAATCAACTATCTCACTCTCAAAGTAATTGTGAACTGAAGAAGTTCGCTGTGATAGGAAAACTTTTCAGTACCTGATTCAAAAATTCTCATGAGATTGTCCCACTTTGCAAATGAACTTGCATCATTGCCGTTACTGTCTATTTCCGAACACGATGCCAAAACTGAGAAACTTTGAGGAAGGTTTTTGGTGAATCTCACCGCTTGAACACAACAGCGCCTCCAGCTAATTAGTTGTTCCCTTTATTAACTTGAAGTCTTGAAGTCGAAAGCTTTCAGGACCTTTTTTAGGGGTACGCTCGTCTCTTGTTGTACACTTATACTACGTTCGCCTTTTCAGGTTTCTTTATTTATATTGCAAACAGACGCGTCTAAAACTGTGGGGTGAAGTGCCGATTTAAGATCTGAATGCGGGACTTAATCTTTGCCGCACAGTGTCAAAAGTCGAATATGCTATTAGCGAAGAACTTTACATACAAGGACATAAAAGTGGACGTGCCTAATCAAGCTTCAATGAATGTTTAGAAAATATGTTCCAAATTTAAACGAGATTTATGCTGTGTATACAGATGTATACAGAATAAGCAATAAGCAATTCAAAAAACAGATTATATATATATATATATATATATATATATATATATATATATATATATATATATATATATATATATATATATATATATATATATATATTGATTACTACTGTCACTGACGAACCTCCACACAATGTCTTAAGTGAGATTTAAGAGCTTATCTGGTTAATATTCCCGGCTCCAGCGACTCGTATATTGGGTGTCACGCCCTCACATACTGCAACTGCACCATGCATTTCGAATGGAAATTCAAAATATTGTTCATGTGCATTGCAAGCAGGTGAAAGTGGGCAAATACGTAAAGTGAACAATGAGCATAGATAACATTCGCATCGGTCTTATTCCATTCAACAACTGTGAAACCAATCCACAGCAAAATAAAAAAACAAACAAGAAAAAACCACAAACAGTGGCAACATTTAAAGTAATGCCTGGCTGGCTTGGCACTCATTGCGGCAAGAGACAACTCAATTTGCTGTGATTGCCACAGACGGTGGCTCTGTGTTGGAGGCAGATGCCTTTGCCACCTCTTGCCCCTGCCTGGTAGGTGGTTACAACATAGTCGCAAGTAATCGATGTTGTATTACAATATTATGAAATCATCAGCAACGATTACGGCAAATGCAACTCATGCTCCTTTATGACTTTCACCAAGTGTCATGGCGTGTGGCAATTAATCTCCAATGACTTTGGGTTAACCTTGCGAGATCTGCCTAGTGCCTGCTGCCTGCTGCCCGCGCGCTGCAGCACAGAAACTGTCATTAAAGGTCGCTCACTGACTACTGTTGCAGTGCGCTTTTCATTGAACAGTTAATTGTACGGGTGAATAGAAATGTGATTGTACTCCGTACATGAAAAGTTGTTAACTGCACTTGAATGTATAGCAAAATTCAGACCCGATTCATTCAACCATCGCCTACTCTAGACAGTAAGTTAGGTAATTTACATAAATTGTCTACGAGTAAATGGCACTGACCTTAAATTATTTTAATGGAATTCGTAGACCTATCATAGATTTACGCAACATTTCTGTTGATATTTCTTGGAAAAATAGCTCAGCTTCGAACTAAAAAATTAGATTTTTATAAGGAACATTGAAACAGAAATAACTGGCTTGAGATTTGCCAGTTGTTGAAAGGTTATAGCAAATAGGTCGTTGTGGTTTCTAGAGAATGAGAAACAAAACATCTCTCTAATCGTTTTCGTGTTATTGGTCGAAGGACTCTATTCATTTATTATTTAACAAAGGAGTTTGAGTTTGACTATGTGGAAAATAAATGAGTAAATGTAAGTTCGAGACCGAAAAATTCAAATAAAATACTCTGGAAAAGCAGACAAATGTACCAGTATTACACTATATCATCAAAGATTTCTCCGTTATATTAAGCAAAAACTCGACATCACCTTATAAAACAGGCTATTGAAGTCACTTGTCCTACCTAAGTTTGCTTCTCCAATGATAAAATATAATTTTGTTCAGTCTGTAGTCTAAGATAAGCAAATGCCACTCAGGTCTTGGTCTCCTAATGATTATTTTATTTGGCTATCGCAGGTCTGAGTTGCTAGTACACTTATTGTCCCCAACTCTTTCAAATATAATTATTTGCGCGGTGCCATGTAAGAAATAAATAATAATAAATTACAGAAAGGACTTTGGAATATAGTCCATGATTCCTATATGATATTTTTTATCAGAGAGCATAATATGCTGCTTTTTCTTGTGGTATTATACAGGATTGTTGATTTAAAATCAGAGGCGCCATCGGGGGACGTCACATCATTAATTTTTTTTCTTTATTTCTTTATTTTATTCGAGAACTTTTTAATACTTCCTCCATGTGTTAATAGCACAGTTGTTGATGATTTTAAAAATATTTATTATGTAATATTATAAGTTAATTGAAGTTGAGGTTGTCCTTGAAAAATCTTTAGTGTTTGGAATTCGAGCCCAAGTTGAAGACATTCTTTAAAGACTCCATCTCCCTTGTGGAATACGCAGTTCATTAGAAAATCATCGATAATTTTGGCATATTATTGTATAAATTAACCAAATAAAACGAATCTAAGGGCAATGCTAAAGAATACTAACTTCATCGCCTGACTTATATGTAATACGGAACATTTTTACAAATAGAGAAATATTTATTTAATATAATATAATTTTCTTTGTGCATTTTCCTAGTTCACTTAGTCCTTTTATAAGCCGAAACATAGTCCACTCGAATGTGAACAACAATTAGGAGAATTGGTTCTTCATTTATAAGGGTAATGCAAGGCGAACTACTCCTACTGGCTTTAACTTGGAATCAGTATGCGTAATAGATGGAATACAGCACACAAAATCAAGAAGCAATCATCGATAATGTTGTTTACAAATGGATCGCTTCTGTTCTATACAAATTTATTCTAATATTATATATCAATTAACTGTTCTTTTTTGTCGTGGATTTTGAGACTTAGAGAAAACCATGATATTTGATCTTGCTGTACCATTTAAAGGTCGACATCTTTAACTTTATATAGGGTGGTATACATATTTCTGGAAACCCAACATTTCTTACCTGTTCATTTACGACCTCGCACAGATTTCAGGAGATTAAATTGAAATATTTTCTTGGAACAAATTTAGTAAGGGGCGTGGTACTTACCGTTATTAACGAAGCAACTAAGCAGTGCGATAAGACACAGAAATGCCTGTGTTTGCAGATTAATCAGCACCCTGTATGGGCGTTGTGGCACTAAGCTTACTGCTGGCGTGGTGCTTGTACTTGTTGTTGTTGTTGTTGTTGTTGTTGTTGCAGTTGTCGTTAATCCCTGACGACACGTTTTCGTAAATTTCGATTGTCGAAATTGTCGACCGAAAAATTGTTGCAACTGCTTCAGCGGCATTTTGGCGAGGACGCGTTAGGCATATGCAAAGGAATCACGTCGACGGACTCGTAGGTGCGCGAGTAGGTGGGACGTGTTTGTGTGGCGCGTGTGTGTGTGCGAATATTACGCAGCAGTTGCAATTGGACTGAGGATATTTCAAAACAAAAACAAACAGAAGGAAATATAAGGAAAAAACTCAGAAGTCCTGTGATGGCGTTAATAATGGCGGCAACCGTTGAATTGCTTTCGTTGTTGTTGCTGTTATTATTATTATTGCTGTTGTTGTTGTGGTTGTAGTAGTAAACGTGAGTGTGTGGGTGTGTGGGTGTGCGTAGCTGCAGACGT
The DNA here is from genome assembly GCA_920105625.2 of Clusia tigrina. NCBI lineage: Eukaryota > Metazoa > Arthropoda > Insecta > Diptera > Clusiidae > Clusia > Clusia tigrina. The sequence goes on from OV050031.1 coordinate 209,586,836, forward strand.
TCCGTTGTGAAGGAGTAAGCTTTTATTTTTCGGTGTAGTTTTTTTACTATGGTTTTGTTATTGTAGCTTTCTGCTTCTTTTCGTACTCTGATTTCAAAATGGCGTACATAAAATAATTGTGTAATCCTTATAATAATTTTAAAATAAACTTTCCAGGAGGCTGGACAATTCCTTGCTACGAGTATTTGTTTGCCGTCAGTTTTTAATTGTTCCACAATTTGTTGTTTAAATGTGATTTGTTAATATTTTTGTTTTTAAATTTTCTAATGGGTGTTTTTGTTTGTTTTTTCTTTAATTTTAATTTTAATTTAGTGTGTGGAAATTCTAATTTTAAAAAAAAAAGTTTAAAACGTATTTTCCACAATTGTTTGAGACAAATTCATATCACACAAATTTTTTATTATTTCTTTCCGTAGTTTAACATTTTTTTACTTTATTCATGTAACTATTTCGTAGCCACGACACTCACGCTTAATTAATATTTAAATTTATTTTAAATTATGTTATTTTGTTTTTTAATATTTTTATTTAAATTAATTAATTTTTTATTAATTTTATTATATTTTTCTATTGCATATGTTGTGAAAGCCGCGCAAAAACACTCTAATTAAACCAAAACTTTATTTAACACAAACAAAAAAAAATGTCCTCACAGTTGGTTTGAGCCACAATTTTTAAAACGCTCGTCAGGGAACTCGGTCTCGGACTGAAAATCGTATTTCAAATCACTGGCCTGGCGCAGCCAGCAAAGCTCAGCGGCGCAGCTTTGGTTGCTGAAAAAGCTCCGCTTGCTGTAAAGAGAAGAATGTGAGAAGCGAATGAGAGCGCAGCGGCACACACAATGGCACAATAACAACAAAACACAACTCCACTAAACAAAGGCACAAAAAACTAAATATTATTAAATAAAATGCACGTCCCCCACACACACTTGCATGCGTGCACACATACACATGTAAATGCCACACGGTAAGCGGCAAAGAAATTGCGTAAAATAAGTTTAAAATTCCCTTTGCCACAAACTTAATTCGGCCCAAATGCCATTAAAGGGGCCCCAAACATGGTTGCGTTTTTTCACAGACCGACCACAGCTTGCTTTGTTGTTGTGGTGGTGGTGGGCTTATGTTGTTGTGGGTTGCGTTTATGCAACTTCTCCACCGCATAATAAGTCTCTTGAGTTGCAGTATTTAACGTGCGGCGCTGTCGCAAGTTACTTGACATGGCTTTTGAGCACCCTGTATACAGCAAGCAAATAACGATGAATATTCCTACAAACATATGTGATCCTTATTTGCAGGATTGGGTTCTGACAATATTTTTTAATTGCCACAAACACTTTAAGATGCTCTTCATTTCGTTACTGGTGGTTTAAGCCAAGCTGCGGCCCGATTTTATCCTTAATGAAAATGTATATCGGCAGTTTTGCTATTTTTGATATATTGGCTTAACATATTGCTACATATATAACGAATCAACAATTTTTAAAACAAGTTAATAATTTATAAATTTAACATAACATCAAAATTAAACTAAATTTGTATTATTATTATTATTATTATTATTATTAAAGTATTATTATTCAATTTTGTTGCGCTTACAGTTTGGATCACTGGATTGTCTACAGTAATATAAACGCAATTTTTTGTTGATTTAAGTTTTATTTATTTATTTATTTATTTACAAAAGAATTATAAGAATCAATTCTTATCATACGAAATTTAGGAGCACTAGCTGCCAAGGCTTTCAGCTCTTGATTTAAGTTATTAATAGCAATTCATATAAAAAAATACTAATGAAGCTTTGGTTTAATACCATGGATTAACAAATTATCCTTTTACGTCTCATTCTCTATTTTCACAGATGCTTTCAAGTACACGGCATATAGTCAGGTTTAAGGGACTGTAAAAGGCCAGTAGATACACTTAGACCATCCACAGGCTTATTGTGATATCGCAAATGAGGGGATAAAAAGCGTGCCATTTTGAAAGGTGGAAGAATCTCAGCAAGTCTTTTATATTGATTGATTTTAGATCGTCCAGGTCATTAGGAAGGGGGCTGCCTACGGAAGAACCCGATAGGGACAGAGTAAATGGACAGCCGTATCTTCTTCAACCTCTTATTGACAGCTACAACAGGAGTCCTGCACGCCGACACCCAGCTTGGTGGGTGTTGCCCATTTATGGAAATGAACTCTTAGTGGGTTATAGACCAAACGAAGGCCTGAGCTGACTAGTCGTATCACAGATACTTTCCTCCCACCACCTTTTGTTTGGCTGTTCATAGAAGCTGGAAGTAATTTAGTGTTTATGTGTAACGAAAAGTATTCCCGCTAAGTGGGTATACCTGAATTAATGGTGTGCCTCGTCTAGCACGCTCATCTGCAACTTAGTTGCCTCTTATGTCACAATGACATGACAATCACGTCAGGGAGATGTGGAGTACGTGTGCCAGCTCTTTGAGCAGAAAGCGACAGAGGGACACACCTTCGAGGAGATTGATGCTTTGCTTAGAGGCAGTGAAGATTTTTACTTGTTCGTCTTACAGATTGACTGTTTCAGTAGAGACAGAGTTTTAAAGATTACCAGTACCTCCGCCTGGAAGACGCTGCAGTAACAAGGACCTATAACAAATGCCGCGTTCATCCATTCTGTGTACTGTCGAAATCATTCCAAACATTTCAATATGTTCGCTCGTATTATGAGAGAAAGAGACAGAATCAGTAATGACTTATTACCCCAGATGACATCATTACCGAGAACGGGATAGCAAACGCAGCTCATATGGAATGCTCTACGTAAAATTTGAACTTAACATTTATTATGATTAGTCTTAAATATTAAAATTGCTATAACCTAAATTAAAAGTTCCCTGGTAATTTTAAATTGGTCGATCAGGGGCCGGAGCAAACCCCATTGAATCGGAAATTTATACGACTTTCATAAAATGCTCCTTTTTCTTCCTGCAATTCTGAGTACCAACGAGGATTAGACACAGAGGGCATACAAAACATATTTCATCTTCAGATATCTTCTAATTTTAGTTGAAGTGCCAACCCGTGCTCTGTTCCTAGGACTCATTTATACATGGTTGTCCATAAATCGTGATAAATCTTTAAAAGGAAGTGAAACGAATTCTAAATAAAATTTACTTTTAATATTTACTCATTATTGAAATATATTTTATGACATAAAGAGAACTGTAAATTAGTTTGGTGGAACAGATAGTATCATTTTTCAGGGCATTTTGGTATAAGTGAGCTCAGGGAATTGAGAGATTTGAATGCACTCTCATATACGCTGCGATATTTTCCCTATACCATCCAATAAGGGAGCGAAAAGACGTTCGTTTCTTCACTACAGAGCAGATTATTCGGAACTTTCTAACAATTTGCCGTATGTTAATGCTGCTGGTGGACGATCATGTACACTGAAAATTTCGCAGAATCCACGAAACATTTGTCGTATAGAAAGAAAATTGTTCCTATTAAAAAAATTAAAACCAAATATTAGCAGACACATCCAGTTGGAAAATTCACAGGTTTATTGCCTGAATTGGGGAACCCTTATGTGTTTAACCTATCTCTTCGCGAATTCTCTTTCAACCACAAAGTGAGTATATTGAACTAATATGACACTGATATTGACAAAGTGATAGCTTCACCTTTGTCTAACCCTTTTATAAAAAGATTCCTTAAATCTGTCTTCAACCAGACCTTAGAGCTGTGCGGTTCGTGAATGATGCGATCTTATACAGGGTTGAACGAATGATATGGTTTTATTATGGTTATTTATGAGAACAATTTTCCAAGCACCTATTTAAATTCAATAGGAAGCCTTACATGTTGGGATATTTTGTGACACAAGTACCGATATGTAATTAAACTATCGCTCCATTACACTGAAATTAACTGCTTAGCCCACCTCTGTTTGGTCTTGCTACACTGACGCTATACGAGTATCTACATCGGCGATGGACAAACGCATCTATTTGCAATCCGCCAATTCACTATTCAGTGAGTGGCGACATGTGTGATTCCCATAGGACTCTGAAAATAACTTTCGCATGCGTGCGAAGCTTTGTGGATCGATGATATATTTTTATTCTATGTATTCAAAGTTTCAATTAACCCAGAATTTATATTCTGGTAATAATTATAAAACTCTAAAATTTCTTCGATTATTTTGGGCCATTCACATTTTTTACAATAATAGCTTATATGGAGTAGTTCCTAATACCGACAAGAAAATCTCGAGTCGGAGTGACTTCAGGTTACTTGTCGGTATTATAACTGGTCCCCATACTGTTTCTAAGGAGATGTGTAGAATCAATTTATCAGTTGCCACAGACTGTTCCTCATGTGTGGAACACGTAGCTTTACATTTTTAAGCAAATTACGAGTGTTTTCTAGACTTCGGTCATAGATGCTGGAAAACTAGTGTCATTAGGTCTCTGCCACTACCTGGGATCCTTCACTTTGCGAAGGAGGTGTACTCGATTTCAGTACATTAGCATGAGCTTCGCCATTAGATACCATGGATAATTACGTGTCTGAACACTGGATTTACTTCCTAACACTTCCACTTCACTTCGTATCTTGGGCACTACGGAAAGTACAATTTTAATAATTTAGCTGGACTCATTCATCACTTACAATGTGAACTAGACACGTGAAAGTGGTACATCTTAAAATATCAAGTATACATGAAAAAATCCATTGCCTACACTACAAATATATGTAAACTGTGAGTTAGTCCTGAAGATACTCATACTCAGTATAAGTGCAGGTTTTGCTTCTACGAATTATATTTGCCTCAGCTACAAAGCAGTAAATTCTGTGATTCTTTATGATAAACGATTATTAATAGAAAAAAGGAAATACGTTTTGTATTTTCAGTGGCAAAAAAATGTAACCACAGCTTAAATTGAAGTCAACAAAGGGAAGGCATAAAAAGACAAATAAAAACATTTAATACACGTATATGTATCACACACACTCGCACACACCCATTCAAACGAGCGCACACACTCACACTCAGTTGCCTAACAAAGCAAAGGACCTTCAATAAACGTAACAAAAACAACGAAATGTTTGCTAGCTTTTTACTAGACCATCCACCGAAGGCAGAGAAACTCACCATCCGATCCGGCATTTGTGTTGGTCGGCAAAATTTACTACGAGCAAAATTACGCGCGTAAACTGTGAAAAGCTCCCCCGCTTACAGGGTGCCCAGCGGTAGAGGCAAAGAGGCGAATGCGAACACACACCCCAACAGCTCCGCCACCACAACCAGTGCAAGCTGAAGCCATAAAAACTTGGGACGACGTGAATGGAGGTCGCTGTGCGGCGCATGCGCGGGCCAAAGGTAAATAGCACCAACACCAATGAAAGCAAGTAAATAAGAGTGTTGCTACAAGCAAGTGTGTGTGTGTGTGTGTGTGAGTGCACACAACTGTGTAATGGGCGGACTTTTCTACTCCCGCCATGCAGCGCACTCAGCGAGGCCATGGCTGCGATACGCTCACATTCCGACTTTTGACTGCATGGCGGCAGGATGTGTGTGAGCGGCAACTTGGTGTTTAAGGATACGCGATGTCAGTGGCTGCAGTTGTTGCTGCCATGCGGATTTCTAAGTGGAGCAACTTTCGATAGAGAACAAAGTGGAAAATATCAAAGTGAAAATAATTTTAAAATTCGAAAAACTAATTTCATTATGTAAATATATTTTTTCAAATAATAAATGGAACTGACGTTTTTTTTTTAATTAATTTATATAACTGAGCCTGTTTATCAAGTTATAATTGGAGTTGAAAAATAAAAGAGTGTTGCTACCTCGTCAATACATTATTTGAGTCATCGAAAACGCACACAACCATTCATTTCATTATGAATATATATATATATATATATATATATATATATATATATATATATATATATATATATATATATATATATATATTTATTTATTATAAATGGAAATGATAATTTATTTTATGAATTTATAGAAATGTGCCTCTTAGTAACGCCAAAGTGTAACAAAATAAAAGGATAGTCCTACCTCGTGTATTTAGTTCCTTCGTTTAAAACGTACACAACAGTTGCCGAAAAGCTAAGCAGGACATGGAACCGAGTGAGATGAATGAGGGGGAGAGGAGCCTGAAGAGAGTCAGTGAAGTGTTCGCAAATTTTCAAATTTTTAAATGATTTCTAAGTAAAATTTCAAATTACAGCAAAGAAAACTGGTGTTATCTCCGCTTTATTACACCAACATCGGGACATCTGGCATATAAAAGCGTAAGGAAATTTTTTCAGCATTTTAAAGTCGGAGAGAACCAATACGATTTGCATATTGAAGGCGGAAATATCAAAACTTCATGTATGCTCATAGGTTCGGTTTGGTTCCAGTAAAATATGTTGAGTTGTCTTAAAACCAAATAGTACAGATTGGAAAACTGAAACCTCGCGTAATGGCGTTCTAATTAAAGTACTCTTCAGCTGTTTGAGTTCCAGACTGGTGGATTGGAGCATACCTGAGGTTAGGTTACTAATTGCTGAGGCGCCGATTCTAACAATTGCCACATCCCAAATCGACTAAATGGCAGTGGCAATATCCAACAAATCGACTAAAGTTTCAAAACACTGAATTTGAATGTGAAACGAAAATGTGGCATACTCGTATTTTGAATTCACGAACGTATCGGATCAGTACCAATTGTCAGCAATTTTTGTAAAGTAATTCTGAAAAATGGAGTGGCATGTGAGTGCTTCGAGGGAAGGAAAATTGTGTGGAACAATTTGAAATTAAATGGACAAGTTTTGAGTGGTCAGCAAAAAGTGTCCTTTACGAAAAGGAAAGTTCTGTGAAGTACTTAAAACCTAAAAATTTGAATAACTCGAGATGGATTTTAAGACATTCATGTTCAGTTATTGGGGGACTAAATCTGGCAAATTTGATTAAATCAAATTTCCACTACAAATGCGAATAATTTGTTTTGTTAAATCACTCATTATCTAAATAAGAATATTTCCTTTTCAACAAATGACTAAATTTGGCACGCTTAGGGATATAAAAGAACAACAATGATGGCTATTACCATATACGCACAATTCGGGGTGGCATAAATTAGCGAACAATTGCCCAACTCCCAGAGATAATACGAAAAACAGAAAAACTCAAAGGATTTTATTGATAAACGTATTAAAAAATTATAAGTCCTGCTCAGAATGAAGTGAGATATATAATAAAACACAGTATAAACTGCCACGACTTGTCGTATGGTGCTAGAAAGCAAGTAGTCAGTAGCTAGCACAATGTATCTGCAAGAACTGATGAGTATTGGAACCAGACCATGGTTTCTCCTAAACAACTAGAATATGGTCCACTCAATGGGATACATCTAGCAGAGATACTTAAATGTTTATATTTGGCCAACGAAACGTTACTACCAGCAGGGCAAGATGTAAGCGGAACTATACCAATTGGTGCGGCAGTGACCCTGATACTGAGCCCATCATTAACAACAATAAAAACAACAACAAATCTGCCACTGAAATTTATGTCTCGATGTGCAAGAACTTACAATGTTGTAGAACTTACTTGAAATACACCAAAGGAGTGGCAAACTTAGTTATTCCGACACTCATTTATATTGAAACAATTTTAAATCACTGAAGAAGCCTGAACTATGATTGGACAGCCCAGGAGTTGTTGCGCAGCCTTTGGAATATTTATCTGACTACAGCCAAAGCAATAATGTGGCTGAGGGAGTTTAACGATGACTGTATTTATATAGTATACATACTTAGATAACTTAACATTAAATCTGATACTTATTTGGACCTTTTTGTCATAAGGCAGACTTCTGTATGAAGGCCGGCACTACAAGTATTAACCACGTTTAGCACTCCGCTTTATGCCTTTATGTGCAATAGTTCAATTAAAATATTTCATAAAGTTTGTATAGAACTTTAGTTATACATATACGCCTATAGTTGGGGGGTGAAATTAACTCGACAATTTTTTTTTTTTTTTTGAATCCTTTGTAAAGCCATTATGCAAACTTTCGGTGATAAATCTAATATAAGCCTCCAGTTATGAAAATATGTGGAGGGCGTAATAGTAGAGTGATGCCTCTTCTCTTTTCACACAGATATTTATCTAGCAAGGGTGCTGCAGCATTTTATCATTATATCATTAATGTAATCAACGCCGTACGAAATTTACAAACTTAATAACAATATTGCTCTCAGCACAACTCCACCAAGAGGATCGGTCAAATACAAATGGACTTTAAACGTAGAGTAATTCATCGACAAACTAACAGAAATGATAAAGGAAATACAAAACTCTACTGTCTACAAGCAGGTCTTCTCAGATACACACACACACACACACACACACACATTACGTCACTCAAACAGCAGAGGATGGTTTTACCACTTACGGCGCAGAGGCCCAAACCGTAGTATCCTGCTTATAATGGGTTATTAACAGAAGAGGCAAATACGATGTCTGCACTGACAGTGGCTCAGTCTTTGAGGCAACAAAAGCTTTACGAACAGTTTAAAATTTATGCAAAATAGACAACAATTACTCGCTTTTTTGAAAAATAAAGTTTAAATTATGTGGATACCAGGTATATCTGGAAACGAACTAGCTGACTGATCAGCAAGCCATTCAGTACGACTTCAATTGGATCACACGCATATAGAGTGTAATCACTTCCATGCATCTTTATAAAAACGAACCTCAACCCCGATGGTACTTCTGACATACTCCACCCCTCCCGTGACACATATTACTTTCCGCTGACCCCTCCGTTTCCTCCACTCGAACCTTAGTATTCCAAAATGAAAATCATTCTGAAATTCCTTCATCCTCCTCATCATAATATTGATACAAATTGCACTTACAAGTACCTTCCACAACAAAGAATTGAAAATGTGATATAAATTCAATTTAATAATTTCTTTTATATTACTTACTCGTGCAGTTAAATTTCATACATCATAAGCCGATAGACCTGGCAGCTAGAGCACATATATTTAGTTATAATTTTAATTGCAATTAATTTTAATGAATAAATAAATAATAATCATACATTTATATATACTATGTACATACGAGTATATGTCCATACCTGTACGCCTTCTTGAACACAACAAACTTATTGCTCTCTGTCAAGGATAAATTTCCTTGCTTGGGGAATAGGAAATTGGATAAATTTTAATTGAACTTTAATGAATTTCTGACAGAGATGATTCATTTCTATTCATGTTTTCTTTGCATTATTATTGGCGATTTGTGTGTAAAACAATAGCATCATTTCAAGTATTCTTAATAAATAATTTTTTTTCCTATCATACTCGGATTAATATTAACGTTGGAATGAATAGCTTGACGCTATCTGCACGAACAAGATTTCTGCACATCCGTACTATATATGGTAAATAATTTTATTAATGACAAAAATTTCTCAATATTTGTTAAATTAATCACAAACACTCGTATTTCTATTTTCCGTCAAAATTTTGTGTGGCAAAGAGCTACCGACACCTACTTTTTCCTGGTACGGTGTTGACAAGATTTATATCAGACCACTCCAATTAAGTATACCTTTCTATATTATATTTTTACCATTAAAAATTAATTGCACTACACTCAATCTTAAAATCAGGTCCCTTATCGTCCCTTAACTCTTCATAATGGAGTCAGCATTATTTGAAAATTGCCACACAAAGTATTAAAAATGTTCAACTAAAGTTCAGAACTTTTAATTGTGTTGTTTTGGTTCAGACATTCTAGGGTGGAAAATAAAAACATTGTTTCCTATTTTAAAAATCATCAGCCGAATAATTCACTTTCAGAGACCGCTATTCCCATTGAATGAGTTGTATCACTTTCAAAGAAAACCACAATGTGGAACTATCACACAATTAGTTGGAAATATCGGGTCTATCAATAAGAGCGCTACAAAAGTTTTTTTAAATAAAACAAAACCGGTTTTAGATATCAATGAAATTCTTTATTCCTGTGAAAGTACGTTCGATGCCATTATGTATGGAACTCGATTTCTTTTGCATGGCCACCACGGGCACGCTTGCAGAAGCCCAGACGCTGAACCCAATTTTCAACGGTTTTCAAGCATAAATCGGCCGATACTGCTGAAATTTCACGTTCGATATTCGTACGAAGTTCATCAATCGTCGCTGGCTTGTTGGCATAGACCATAGACTTGACGTAGCCCCACAGGAAATAATCTAACGGCGTCAAATCGCACGACCGAGGCGGCCAATCGACTGGGCCATTTCGTGAGATAACACGTTCACCAAACTTGGTTTGCAGTAAATTGATTGTGGCATTCGCTGTGTGGCTTGTGGCGCCGTCCTGTTGGAACCACTTGTCCTCCAAGTCCATATTATCCAATTGGGGCCAAAAATATTCGGTTATCATTGAACGGTAGCGATTCGCATTCACAGTAATGTGCCGGTCTTGATCATCACGGAAGAAGTACGGCCCAATGACGCCGCCGACCCATAAACCGCACCAAACCGTAATTTTTTCGGGATGCAATGATGACTCATGGAGTACGTGTGGATTGCTGTCTAACCAATAACGCATATTTTGCTTATTGACGAAGCCATTCAGCCTGAAATGAGCATCATCATAAATTGGACGTAGCGCTCTTAAAGTTGAGGCGACTGACTCCGAATTTCGGTGGTAAATTTGAATAATTTAGACTCGTTGTTGGCTCGTATATCTTTGCATGATGAAATGGCAAACCTTACTGGCGTCGTTTGCTGTCACTATCGATTTACTTTTGTTGCGTTTCTTTTGAAAAACCCTTTATAAGTCATTGTCTCTATTGAATAATCCGACAATTCTTCTACAATAATTTCGCTCCATGCTTACCATAGCTGATTAAGAACTATCACTAGTATCTCAATTTATGTGTCACAAATCGTAAGCTGTGACTACGCAGAACACAATTTCCTTAAGTAGGAATACGGCTGATTGGGTCTGCGGTGGTAAGCGTTGGTAAAGTTGTGTCTTTCGGTTATACTATGAAGGAAAAATTACGTTGGACCAATGGAGAAACTTATCGCATACGAGGCGAGTATATTCTAGCAGACCACACAGACCACTAAAAAAAAAAGAACCATAACACATCGCCGATCAGTCTTGAATTGAAACCAGCAGTGATAAAGTGAGATATCAAATTAAAAGTGAATCTTGTTAAATTAAACTTTGTCCACTATTTGTTAAAAAAATTGCTGCTAATTTAAACGAATCTAAAGAAGGTGCAAGTTTTTAATTGACTCAATCCAGTGATCCGACAGAAACGTATTTTCGTAACAATATAAAGCCAGTAAGGAGAACTGAAGTCGGGTGGGGCTTAGGACTAATACACTAAGCTAATTAATCAAATTGTGTTCTTAGGAGTAGGTTTTCTAGTTCATACAATTGAATTCTAGACAATAATCTTCGTGGGACCTTTGAAAAATACGTTCCATATATCGTTTTTTGGTGATTATGCTAATTTTTGAATATGAAAGGGTGATTGAAGGATTTTCACTGACATAATTGCGTTCTAGGGTCGAAAAATGTAGCAGGTACTGAGTTCTGTACACCTATTGCTGTTCGAGGACCAAGCGCATATACTGCCGTCCTACAACGGTTCCTATACAATACGGACAACAGTGAGAACATTTCACTGGTTGCATGAACTATGTTTACAAAAATTCGTTTCATACAAGTAAGAATTATGAGGAATGAATTCGATCACTGGATTGTGTCAACCAATATTATTGAGAACAATTTTATGCAAATTTAACTATATTTAATATAGGGAGTATTGAAAAGAAATCCATTATTTTTACATAAAATTGAAGGCTTTATTTAGCATAGTTAGAATGACCCTATTTAAGTCAAATATGCACCGTTTTGGTCGACAACTTGTTGCCATTTTGAAGGTAATTTCTATGCCTCTATCATAGAAACCCTCGGCAAAATAAGAAAATATTATCGTCAATATCTCTACGATAGTTTCCTGCGGATCCCACAATAGATCGCTGGAAAAGAGAACACGAAGGCAATATTTAAAATTGTTTTAAATTATTCTAATATTGTCTCCGCTTTGGTTTTTAATTTGACTTTAATATCCTAACTAAAATAAATAAATATCCTTGTAGGAACGTTCAACGATTTGATAGATTTTCAACTGAATACAGCAGATGAAAATTTGAAGCAAATCCTTGATAAAGGAAAAAATGGAACATACAAATAAGTACGCATTCGAAACGAAATTTTGACTATACTCGTATGTGGTTTGGATGTACGGAAGATTATTTGTGCAAATGTGAAAAAAGCTCTGTGCTATAGCGGAAGAAAATTACGACATTGTCGGAATTGAGCAGTTGTCCATTGACGTGCAGTTTTTTTGATTCCGAAAAGAAAATGGTGCGGGAAGATTTTCTAAATTGTTTGTGAGATTTTCTAAGTTGTTGGCTATGGGCGCCAAATCAATGGCAGATTCCATTCGAAACATCCTTGTAAATACAAGTTTAGATCCTGAAAATTGTGTGGGTCAGGGATCCGTCGAGAGTACGCCACAATGGCAGTAAAAGAAAATGCGGTCAACAAAATACTGTGAGAAACCTAAAGAATGGTGCTGCCCAGGCGCTCACCGTCTACGCTGTAACTATACTCGGCTTGGAGGGTCAGTATTTGTGCCTAAGTGTGCTTCTCGTGCCACTCCAACCTAACCTAACCTAACCTTCCCTAAAGCATCGTATTTTCACTGCGCTAGCCCCAAGCTCAATTTTGTTATATATGATCTTAACGTTGTTTCGGAGTTCAGGAACCCAACGTCCACTATAAAACACATCATCAATTTCTTTAGAGACACATCACTGCGAAGAAACTATGCTCCTAATTTACCATTGCTTTGTGAAACCCGATGGAGTCAGAAATACAAGAGGATAAACAAATTTTATTTCAATTGAGGAAGGACTAGACAAGTTAATGACAGAAGGTAATCCTGCACACCAAAAAATTGGCTTTTCAGTTGAATAGTTCAGCTATTCCAAGGTCATTCTTGGTTTCCCTTTGCATAATTGTAAAAGGTTCTGAGCTCTTGGAACCCGTTGCAAATATTCTACAGTCTGAACATTTGGACATAATGAATGTTGCCTCACATGACAAAAGGGTCGTTGCCGTTGTAAATTCACATCGAACATCAGCTGAAATATTTTTCAAAGTAATTTTTAAGAACGCAGACTATTGGCAATAGCAATTGGTTCTACTGGTAGAAACACCAAGAGTTGTTGGTCGACAGGTTTTTCGAAAAAATCCTCCATCAACATCCGCGGAAGAATATTTCAGACGATCATTACACGTCCAATATATTGATATTTTAATAATGTCTTTGGACCATCGATTCGGAGAGCAAAGTATTTCGGGCTTTTCCTTGCAATAACTTCATCCATTCTTGATGCTAAAGAATTCATATTAAAGAACAAACAAAAGATTTCGCTTTGTTTTCTGACATGGGGAAAATAGATACCGCAATTGAGGTATCTATTTTCCCCTACAGCCGAAACCGACAGCCGGCAGGTTGGGCAGCCGTATCACCAATAAACCAGTGATGCCACTTAGACCATCAGTTGGGTCCGTTGTGAGCCGCGGATGCGAGTCATGGCTACGCTTCCCCCTCCAGATTGAACCAACCTGAGCCCTTAATAAAGCGAAGAAGGTTGTTAACACCATAGATTATCCATATTTGTTATGAAGCGGGATCCTAGTAAACGTTCTCTATTTCTAGCAAAAGCTGGACATGTACAGAAGAGATGCTAGACCGTTTCCAGTTCCTCCTGGTTCCTGCAACTACGACAGAAATCATGCATAGAATCTCCCATTCTTCTTGCATGATTTCCTCTTAGACAATGTCCCGTGAGGGCTCCTATTAAAGTCTTAATGTCTTGTCTATTGAGCCTAATGATATTTCTAGATAGACGCCGATTTAGCCTCGGCAATGTTTGCCTGGCGATTTTCCAGGTAGTGGCACAGATCCATCTTTGATTGGTAGATGAAGTAATACTTAGTTCACCCATTTTTCGATATTTATGAGAAATTTTATATTTTCCTTTCTAGCTCCAAGTAGGATAGATCTTCCAAAAAGAGACTGAAAACTTGCATATTGAGTCCAGATTGCGAATTCATTGGTTTTTTGTACCTGTTTGGCGATCCTATCTATTCTAACACTTTAAAAATGTCCAAGTAAGGACACATCTTCCAAAAGATTGCATATTGATACCAGTTTCCGTGCAGTTCCCTGACATATCCCCATGGCCTGGTATCCACCATAAATGGATATGGAATTGTTTAGCCATCTCGTTAAGAGATCGGAGACAATTTAAGGCACCCCTTGATGTTATTTGGAAAGCATTCAAATCTCTTAGTGCAGCTTGGCTGTCTGATAAAATGCAGATATCCTTGACGGTTACCTCGTTTATCCTCAACCAATTCAAGGCTTCGTATTGTAATGTAAATAGTATTGTAAATCAGACAAAATTTGTTTTCCCAGAACCAACTGAAGCCTTAAGTGTCCTATTGTCACTGCCATCGCAACTGCAACTGTTGGACTTTGTTTCAGCATACTCCGAAGAGTGAAGATCCGAAGGCTAAGATCAACAATGACCGAAAATCGTCTAAATGGTAAGATCTTTCACTATTTTGTGATGATGACTTTCAATATAAATCTTCTCATAGGTTTGAGCATGTACATCGCAAATGGATGAAAGATCAGAATTTGTTGAGGCGATTGTAAAAAGAAATTCGCAGCATGCCCAAGAAGACTGGTCCTGAATTAAAATTGTTCGCGAACACAAAATCCTGCGATCGCCCTTGGTCATAATGACGTTTGTTCATGTTAAAATTACTATTTTGGCACAAAATTTCCATTATTGGATTGAACACGCTTCCGCAGCATCATGGAACCGAATTATTGAACAGTAGCACCACAAAATATTGGTTTAATGAATTAACTTATTAATTATTAATAATTTAATTAATTAATAATTAATATTAGAGAGAATATCTTTTATTGTTGATGATAAAAATGAATGATTAAAAACCAAATCGAAGTTTTTGCGGCACAATAACTTGACTGTTTCCAAAGTTTTTAACATCGAACTAAACTGAACTGAGAAGAATGATCTTGCATTCAGGTATTAATGTATTTATTACGGTCCCTAACAAGCTTACTTCCGGTCCTGTCTCTCCCCTAACTAAATGAACTCTCCGGCAGGAATCTATGCAAAATAGGTAATATACAGAGGGATGTCCAGAGGAGATCTTCCAGGGGATATGGATAGTTCGATAGCCCGGTAATGGGGATACTCATCCTTGTAGCAGTTGTTGTGTTGATATGTAAAAGGAAGAAGAGTAGAGAAAAAGGGTTCATAATCCAGCAGGGTATCAGGAATTGGCGAGGCAGTTAGGGGGACCGTGATACCCCGTCAGCCGGAGATGACTGGTATTAAGTGGGGGAGGAGTTAGCATTGCGGGAAGTAAAGCCAGATGGGACAGCAGAGAGTATTTATATTGCATTCTTCAAGTCATTCGTAACCATTGAATGCAGACAATGGTCGTGCAGAATTGGGTTATAAAAGAACTTGAAAAATTTTTAAAATTTATAAGTAGTGGGTACGAAGTTCTTGGGAGTGAGCTGGATCGTGGTAACTTGGGAAGTCGTCGGAGGGAGGGTTTCTAATCATCACAGTGGATTTTGAATTCGCTGGAATAATTTAATTGAATTAGTTGTAAAGTAAAAGAAATGATTTTGTGAATTATAATTAAGGAAAAATTCGAAATGCAAAACAGAATTTTAAATAAATTATTTTATTCAAAGATAATAGAAGCCAATCAGATCCAAGACGGTCCTAATACATGAAAATAAAGAAACACGCCAATCGAACGGAACAAATTTATGTATTTCACTAATGGACCTAATGGACTAATGTTCCAACTATTTCAGGTCAGTTCCAGATATTCATCAGATACTGAAATCCAGTTCTAGATGGTAAAATTCAATTTCGTCATCACATCGTTGGCCTTAGGCTGCAGCACCCCAATGTTGAGCACTGCAGACGCGACTCTAGATGTGAAAAGAGAGCGGTGAAATGGAAGTTCCCAAAGTTTGACTATGCAAGCCCATTCAGACGGCCTCCCATGTGCATGCCTGAAGAACTTCCACGCAGAGTACTTCAAACGATTTCGAAGTCCTTGTTCGTAAAAGTCCTTACCCGTAAAAAAATAAATGTCCTTTAACTACAAAACTTTCGTTCGGGAATTGATTGATATATTTATCAAGTTGGACCGTTATTCCCAGCCACCAAAAAACACACGCACGAGTCAATCGAATTAGGAACTATCGCGAAGGTCAACTCAATCGAAGGTGCAAAAAAAATGCATCACTTCATAGGAACCGCCTTTGTAATCACGGTGGCTCTAAAAAAAATAATAACAGCTACTCAGTGCTGTACAGAAGTTGTTGGAGGTTGCTTTTTGGGAATCCTGATCCACGTTATCCATGCGAGGCGTATTTACATATGTCATTTTTCCACCAAATGGGTTGCGTACACCTCAGGTTGGGTTAGGTTAGGTTAGCAGCAAAAGGAAGCTCAGGTAGACCAGGCAGTGGACCAGTGTGGTACCACAGAGGCACCTCAATCAATCAATCAATTGCATACTGGAATTCAAAATGCTGCTCGCATGTCCAACCAACCAAAAGTCAAAATTAAAAATGCGAAGGATCTGACAGCATTCCACTGAACGACGCGCAACCACTGCCCTAGAGGCGTGGCAAACAGAGAGCGACCGAGTTAAAGGTACGAGTATTGAAATGATGCGCTTATATATTCAAATGTTTATCAAGGATTTATAAATCCAATCAATTCTGTTGTGGTCATTAGCACAATCAATTAAAAATAAAGGACTGCATTTCGCTTCAACAGGACCCTACTACGTTTGCGACACCGGGCAAATAATCAACTTATTATATATTAAAGGAACAATTCGATCATTAAATCTGGATTATTACTTGTGAGAATAGGAGTATCTGAAGTTTCCGGTTTATACTGATAGACCAGGAAGAATTGTTGTTATGGAAGCCAGCTTTGGTCGCGTTTGTATTTCAGATATGCCGTTCCAGTTCCTCGAACAACTGAGCGACAGCTCCCAGTTTTTAATGGGGCTAAGATACCCACGAAATATATTAATATTATCTTATAAATAAATACGTGTTGCATCAACAAAAAATCTATGAAAAATCAGAGAAGTTCGCCAATAGACCCAGTAGCATATGTTTTATTCCAATTAAAAACGGCAGATATTAAAAAATACCCTTTATAATTATAATGCACACAAGTTTGGCGTAAATTTTACATAGATTTACGATATTGATGGATATGAATTTAGCAAAAGCACACTGAAATACACCCAGATTTGCTCGTCAAACCCATCACAATCAGCAATAAAACTCGGCATCTCGGTAGAAATAACACAGAACCTTTTATCAAATTCTTCATATGCAGCGACTATCAGACTTGCCCAGTTGTAGTCAGAGGAGGTGAATACTGGAAATCAACTGAAAAGAACACACCCTATAAATATCCCAAAATATCTCCCAAGTTCATATATAACCAAAGATCCGTCTAGTATTTCAAATATGTACACCATGTATATTTTTGCTTCGTTAACACCATTTCACAGTGAAAATTTAGGCGCTGATTTTATGTATTTAAAATACACCCAAAAAGTATACAAATTTAATTGTTGGTTGCAAGAAAAACAGAAAGGAAATTTGTGCCCTAAAAAGTATATTATGAGACATTTTTAAAAATTACCTTCAAGAAATTAATCAAAGACCCAAACCAACTTAACGAACTTTATTGCATATATAACCACTATTTACAATGGGAAAAGATAAAGTTGGGATTTGGTAAATATTTTGTGCATGCACCCAGGCCACATAGCTAATCTACTACAATCTAATGCACGCATTCCAATAAGAGGTGCACATATATTTGACTCATTCTGCCGCATTCACTTCTTATCAGAACAACTGTTGCCAACATGCTTCAAATTGAATTCGCTGTGCTTCCCTTCCTTTTCTGGGAAATCTTTTGAGTTAGGTAGAAAATTTTCAGCAGCTTCGGTTTATTCTCTCGTCGTATGTACAATTGTACATACATGAGTCCGTTCTCTGCATTTTTGCATTATACTTTGAGTCCTGTGTGCGTGTGTGTGATTTTCGTGTTATGTCAAATTTCACAAGAAGAATCGGCATTTTACAAAAAAATTACAAAAATTATTTATTAAAATATAAAAGTAACTAACGTGAAAAAGTAAGGAAATTGTGAAAATATATGTGTCTGCCAAAATTTGATGTGTTAAAATGCTAAAGTGGTGAACGCGAAGCACAGAAAATGAACTGAAAAATGAAAATCCGTGCCGTGCTAGGGCTCTGGCCCGCGCCACGACAACGCCTTCCACCATTTCACTTTGCAACCAAATCAAAAAATTTTGTTTCGAAAAAATAACATTTTTAAGTTCAAGTTTTGTTTTTCAACTCAAAATTAAAATTTTCGTTTTCCTTTTTTTGGAAAAAGACTACTACAAGAAATATTTAAAATTTTGCATTTTCTTGCCGTTTCTTTCGCTGTGTTTTATTGCACTCTTTCATTTTAACTTATTTCGTGGGTGTTTCGTGTCCGTTCCGTTCTCTTCCCTGTTCTATTTTTTTGCTTATATTATATGTTAAGAGATTCGCATTTTTTCCGTGTTTTCTTTAAATTTATTTCATGCTAAAATTTTCAAATTAATTTTTTTCTTTGTTCTTTGCAGAAAATAGTAAACAGAAAAATTTGAAGCAAAACAAAAAGAAGGAATATAAAAATTTGTGAACTATTTTGCAAAATAGTCGCACAAGCGACAGCAAAAAATTTTGTCGTTTTCTTCTTTAAAATTGCAATAAAAAAGATAAAATTTCTGTAAAAAAACTTAAAATTGCAAATCAAATCAAATACAAAACGAAGTAAGTAAAGTGTAAACGGAAATAACAAAACCCTCAATTTGCAAAAGATAAATAAAAATAGAAAAATTGTAAAATTCAAAGAAATTCAGGAAAGAGCTCCTCATATCACGTCAAAATAGTTTCGACGGGAAGCATCTTCAACAATTTGCCATAGAAAATCGACAAATTATAAGAAAAGAAAACTCGACGACCACAGAGGAAGAGGTGAGTTCATGTATTTTCTCATACAAATGTATTTGTTAATTGTTTATACCCCCAAATATCGTTTGAAAGTTTCCTTTGTGTACTATTTGATTTTGAGACTTTAGCAATGTGTTATTGATTTTCTTCCTTTGATGTTAGTTTTCTCGTTTTGTAGTTGTAATGTTGTAATTTCCTCACATGTAAACGTACATTTCTATATGCTATGCTAGTCATTAGTAAAGTTGAATATTGGTATTAACAACAAATTATTACAACACCTGGAATTGATGTTTCGAAGTTAATTTTTATGTAGAAATTTTAGTATGAGTTTTTCCAAGCATTTTGCAGGCACAGACCAAGTTATACTCCTTCATTTGTGTGAATCTTTTAACTATACATTTCTTTAGCGCAATGTGGTAGCGTTTGGCTATTTGTCTGGGAACCTTTGTACCCATACTTATCTGACCGGTTCCATCAAACACGCATTTATTAGTACTACAAAAGGTCAACGAACCAGTGCACGATACAACTTAAAATACTTTATTATGCAATATTTTCTAAGCATAAACCTGTTTATATTTAAATATGTACATCCGTAATATCAAAATATGACGAATCTAGTTAGTAGTGCTTTTAAAAATGCAGTTAAAATATTTATATCTGTTCATTCTTGTGCTCTTAGATAGCACCCACCATAAATTTGAGAAAAATATCAAGATTTTAAAGGAAATAAATAATCTCGGGATAAGTGTGAACTTATTTAGCTAGTGTAAATCGTGGAGAACGGGCTACCAGAAAATTCAATGCAATTGTTTGAAAAGGTATAAATGAGCCACAGCAGAAAATTAGAGAGCTAAATCTGCATATTTTCCTTACTGTCACAAATACCATATTTTAGGCACTGAAAACACCAGTATTGAATTTATTGTTTATCAGCAAGGAGAAATGAACAAACATTTACTGAGTGAATATAATTCCTTTGCTGAGGTCGCTTCAGCTAACTCTTCTCAGTGCCTTTTTTCTGATATATATTTTGGAAACCACATTAGCCCTAACCTTAGTCGCGGATTTCTCATTTTATACCTGAAAGTGCACCTTTGCACAAGGTCGTTTTTGGTACAGAGCCAATGAACTTGTCATTTTTCGCAACAAAAGATAATTCTCGGAATTTTCAAATCCGTTTTCAACCTATTTTCACTTCAAAAGATAATGAATATCAAAATGGCGAAGAATAAGATAATAGGATATTTCTCCTTTTGCAAATGAATTTCATCCAAAAATAAGAAACAGACAATAGATAATTTCAAGTGTCGCTCCTTTAATGTCGTTATGGACGCCGTCTTTAGTTTGGTTGCACTTGTTGATGTGTTCACTGTACAGCGATGAAAGGGAAGAAAAAGAAAACGTGGTCAGTGCAAAGTAGTTTGAATTTTTGTTATTTGAGGAAAATTTGATTGGTTTTTCATGAAAGTAAAATTCTAATATTGTCCTTCTCAATGTACAAGTAGATTGTGATATATTGATTAGTAAATATTTATGTGTGTGTCCTTAATTAATATTTATGTGCGTCCGTACGCACAAATAAACATTATTTTTTTGTGAATTTTAAGTTTTGTGCATTATTTTAGAATGTTGAGTTTGTGAATTTTGTTTGCAAAGAAATAATAATTTGCAGGGAATTTGAGGTTATGTCGGTATCTTTTGCATTTAATTAGTATTCGCTTTGATCAAATAACGGTTAATCCCCTTTAGTACTCTGTTGATTTATCTCTTATTTCTCCAATTGGAAAGTGTGTTTGTAACGTAACAACATAGTGATATAAAATCGATTATTGTGATATCAAATAAGTATACAGTCGATTTATGCTTCTCTATCTTTTCTATGTACATTTTGTTGCCATCTGAATTGGTTTTTTGTATCGAGGTTGTGTTACTTTCTCCCAGTTATAGTTTTCGGTGAAATTATGCAACACATATACATAATTTTTTATAAAAATCCTATTCTAAATCCCAGTTTTTTGTTACCCGACACTATAAATGGAAGCGGGAACAACAATGTTCAGTTGTTTTCCCGATATAAAGATAACTTGAGAGGTAAATTTCACACATGCATATCGCCAAAAAGTGATTTCAATGCTTATAACAGGCATTGTTGTATTTACTCCAAATAGTTGTGTCTTTGCACACGTCAAACATTTATTTTAATTAAAGTTGAAATAAAACCATATCTCGAAGGTGCGTAGTCCATCCTCGTTGTATCGCTTGGGGTGCCCAGAATTTTTTCCTATATGCGTACTTGTGTATTTTTTTAAATCTTTGTACACAGTCAGCCATCCTCATCCAGATAGGTAATGATAGCTATGAAATTCGGTAAAGTGCCAAATTATTTACATTCTTCTAATTCCTTTTATATATATAAAGTTATATTGTAGAAATATATTGATAGGAAATTATATTTTTTACACTACTACTTTGAAAAACTTCAGGTAGTGAATGAGTTTCCTAATGTCATAGACGCATTATTTAATTTACGGTATTTTCTCACATGAATGAAAAGACAGGTTTTCGAAAGTTGAATTACCTCGTCGGGTGCAACAAGAGCAGCATCATCATCACCAACAATAACAACAACGATTAACACCACTACTACTGCACCAACCAGCCAAGCAAACAACTTTTAACGTTACTTGGAGTAAAAGATAACAGTGCAGTTTGAGTTCATGTGTGCTACTTCGGCTGAGAACGAGCACACCGAGAATGCTGGGCTTCAACTTTCGTTGCGCCGAGCGAAAAGTAGGACAAACTCTCAAAATGTAGCTAGCGAGTTATTACTGGAACGAGTAATATTGAACTTATTTGCAAAATGAAATGGCGAATATTTGCAGGAGAAGTACTCCAAATGAACTGTTTTTGTTATAATTTTTGACTAAGATTCAACTACGTGTCAAACCTCCCTTTGCAGTATTTAAAATATTTCGTACTCCTGCTGCAGAATCTAAATACCCGTTTTGTGTGTTTGCAACGAACCAGTTTAAAACCATGTTTCTGCCAAATTTGAACCATGTGTATCACCTTCTGTGGTTAAAGCCGACTCCATCCACCCACGTCTAACACCTACGTGTCCCTCACTATGTACCGCGCATTGTTATATAAATTTATCACAACAGGTTTAGTTTAAATTGTTTGTCATTTTCAAAGAGATGAATTGCTGGCAGCAGGTGCAGCGTCTCGTATGAGTATTACTCAGAAACACCTGTTGTGCGTCATCAAATTAGTACAATTGTATTTGGTACCATGAAAATAACTTCATTGCGAATTTTTGATAAGGCATTAGAAATATTTTCAAAGTGTGCTCACCACTTAAACCTATTTTAAATTTGAATAAATACACACACCCTTTGCTGCACGCCATAGTCAAGTACAAATTTTTTGGTATGCTTTTTTTCACCCACCCACATACATAGAATGACTCAAGCTGTTTGTAGTTATTATGTATGTGCCCCTTTCCTCTGTGTTCTTAATTTCGTGTGCGTAGGTAGGTACGCGTATGTTGGCATATGCATATGTTCAAAGCAAAATGTTTAACATAATAATAATGTTCCTACTTCAAGCTACTTTTACTGGCGAAACCACTACAGAATATGAACAGTGTTTTAGCCATTGACAAAATTTGCTATAATGCTCTGCATCTTCCTTTGCCATTGTTAGTGTGCGTATAACCTGAAGTAGAATAGTATCTGGGATAAACTGCAATGTTCTTATATGATTAGTTTGTGGAACACCTCGTGCAAGTGAATTTAAAATACAGGTAATATGTGTGATAGTCGAGTGCCAGGTGAAATATGGGACATTAATTACAGTATGCTTATCTCTTCTTGAATAAAAAATATTTACTATATTATGAATTGCTTTAAAATTTGTAGAGCTACCAGGATATACGTGAAATCCATGATATCCCACTTTTCATGATTTCTCTTTACCCTTTGTTTTTGTGTTGTAAATTTAAAATTGTAGCAATGTAGCCAAGTGTAATTTAAATAGTCATAAGTTCGTAAATTTACATTAATTTTTAAAAATAGAATAAAATAAATTGTACTTTATAAACAATTTTTACCTCGGGCAGCTCCTTGTATATTTATCTGCTGTGTGTGTGTATGCGCTCCTATTTGTATGCTATGCTTATTTTATACAGTGTCGACTTAGATAGTAGTTAATTTGTAGTAACTTTAGTACTTTGATAAGATCCTGTGCGAATTATGTCTAAAATTAAAGCGTTCATTAAACTGTGCCCCAGCGCTGCTTTGGATTAATAATTGCAGAAAGTAAACTGCACGAATTGGTTTCTATCGATTCATTTTGTCATTGTCTAAAATTTAATACAGAAAGATGCGGTAAGTTTCAGCTGTGAAGTTTTCGGCTGTCTTTAAATTATTAATAAAAACATTTTTAAAATTGTAACAATTCACTTGGGTGTCATTATTACTAAAAATTAACCAAAATGCATAATAACACTGTTCTGGCACTATGAGACCTCACTGCGATGCCAATCTTCTACTTGCATTTATTGAAGACGCAATTTTAGAAATCTAAATTTTAGGCAAAATTCGTCCATCCCGATCGTAAAAAATTTGTAAAAGTTTTATCCATTGCATGTTAAATTTAGTCTTATCAACTTTATATGTATTTATATATGTAATTAATTATTATAAAAAAAAAACATCATACCTTTGCTAACATAACTAACTTATAATTAAACAATGCGACTAACAAATCCATGTATGTGTTTATTCTTTTTTTGCTGCTTTTACTTCGCCTACAATCAATCAAATCAAATCAATCGAATATCATATATCGCAAAAAACCAAACCATTTCAATTATACGCATTTACCTCGGGAAGGTCTGTTAAAGAACCTCATATGTTCCTTCAAACGGGAGGGGGTGGGAAGGGAATACGCCCAAATCAACAGCAACACCAACAACACCAACAACAATACCAGCAGCAGCCGCAGCAACAACAGCAACAACTTCACCATCAGCCTCACCATCAGGCACATCATCCGCCGCCGTCTGTGCATCACGGTCAGAACACTCAACAAACACTTCAACACCACACACTCCAACAGGCACAACAGCAACAGGCGCACCACCTCCCGCAGCCGCAGTCGCTGCCCTATTTCTCCTACACTCTAAGCCAAACACAGCCGCCGCCTGTCCAGCACCCCCAGACACAGAACAATGGGGTCCAACCAACACAGATGGGCCCTGGGGTGCTCACACAAGCAGCGCCCAACAACGCGCAAATTAATAGCAATGGGCAAGCAGCTCAAGCACATGGGATGGGCGGCGGCGGTGGAAATTCTGTCAACAACAATGCTAGTGCCACCGGTATTGGACGTCAACACGGCGCACCGCCAACTGGCAGCAACGGCTTACAACATTACGCAACTAACACAGCGCTTATGGCGCCGCCACCTCAAGGTAGCCCATTTATGACCGCCGCATATCTCCAACAGTACCATCAGCAATCGGCTGCAGTAATGGCCGCGGCTGCTGCTGCTGCAGCCGCACAGTACAACAACAATGCAAACGCTGCCGCTGTGGCTAGCAATCACGGCGGTCCCACTAACCCCCAAAACGCACCCACACTCTATCAAGCACAGCAGCAGCAGCAGCAACAGCAGCAGCAACAACAGCAACAACAACAGCAACACCATCAGACGATGCACCCGCCCCCAACAGCGATGCATACAGGTCACTACTACCACCCGGCGGGAGGGACGGCACCAACACAGCCACCACACTTACATCCGCCGTTGCGTGGCATGCTGCCGGGGCCGCCACATCAGCGACAACAAGGCCACACGTATTTACTGCCGCCAAATACAATTTTTACGCTAGCGCCGCAAGGCTCCTTAACAGCAGCGCCGCGTCCTTCAATGTTGACCAACGCACACCAACAAGCGGCTGGCTCGGGCGCAGGAGTGCAAGTGGCCCCGCTGCTGCAAAGTGCACCACGAGCACCACCTGGCGGTCCAACCACATACATAGCACCGCCGTTTTGCCAACCGCCATTACCAATGGGCGGTCCCGGCCTCGCGCAACCACAACCGCTGCTAAATGCTGCGGCTGCTGTGACTATGCAACCACCCGTGTTGCAAGCATACGGACATATGCCGAGCGTTAATGTTACCTCTTCGGCTACATCATTATCAGCACTTTCCGGCAGCGGTACAGTACTAGAGAATGTGAAACTGCGGAAGCATGCTATCCCCATTATTGACCCCATTACAAACGAAAACATACTTGACCCAAAGCCGCAAAAGATAAGCACAGCGGTAGAGGTGAAGCCCTCGACGTTCGAGGTGCTGGAAACACTTGAGCCCAAGACCACCACGTTACAGGCCAAAGAGAGCGACAAATGTATTACGGTTTCATTGGGAAGAACATCCACCTCGACCACATCAGCAAACGTATCTACGTACCCAACAACATCAAGGGAGAAAATCGATCAACAAATGCAAACTGATGCGGTGCGCGTCAACAGTGTAACCCCTGTTTTGAATACGGTGCAGTATCAAACACCAGAAATGGTGGAGTACTCAGGTGCCATCGAATATTCACCCATTGTCCACTATTCCCCTATTATCGACGATTCAAATCCGATGGCAACAGTGCTCGACGAGCAAGACAACATCCTTGAATATACGCTAGAAAATTCAAATGTACCAATGTCCAATTATGAGTCCATAGACAGCACCGAACTTTACGAAGACGAAGAGGAGGAAAACTCTATTATTGATGATCCTAGTGCCGTCGACATTACAGTGGGCGACTTGGAAGAGATGAGCTACACAGCCGAAGGTAAAAACATTGCCATTTAGTTAAATCTTGAATTCGTTTTGCTCTTCAGCGTTTGATTTATATAAAGTACAAAACAGTTTCAATTTTATCTCAATATCATTTGAATTTTTATTTTCAATTTAAAATTTTCACAAACTTAAAAAAAATTATTGAAATTTCTATTTCTGTTTTACACATACATACTTCTATTTTTTCTATTTGTTATTATTCCTATTGTAATACGTAATTAAAAGTACAATCTATCTGAAATTAGTCCTTCCAATCTGATACTGAGTTTCGCTTCGTTTCAGTTGAAATTGTATCTCAGGTCGATGAGGTTAATGACCCAGCAGACCAAGTGCAATCGGAAACACCAAAACAAATTCAAGATAAAGCAGAGCAAGCATTTATTGTTGTAGCCAAGCAGGAGAGGCAGATTAAAACATATTCGGAAATAACAGGAACACATTACAGTGCAAGTGTTGCCGCTGAATACCAACAAGCGAAAGCATTATCATCCACGGCGGCTACATCTAGCAGTAATGCTGGAGATATCAGATGTGCTTCACAACCGAAGAAGCAGAAACACCCTCCTCAGCCACTTTTTGAGGTACCAAAAAATAAATCATTGACCTCCTCAGTGTCACGATCAGAAATGCAAAAGTCGTCAAACAGCCAAAGTAAATGATTTTTAAAACGCAACAAGACAATTTTCCCATTATAAATATCCAAACAATTTTACAGATACAGTCAGCGCCACCAATACTGTTGTGCCGAGCGCCGCCGACACCACCCCCGCTGCTACTATTTTGGCAGTGCCGGAAGTGAAGATGTCGCAAATGAAAATTAGCAAATCAGTAACAACCAGTTCAGCAACAGTCGCAAGCAACACAGTGGCCTCCAAAACAACAATACCGAAGTCGACGCCTACTACGTCAGGTGCATCTTCATCAGCGACCTCAACGCCCACACACCAATCGCAACAGCATCCACAACAACAACAGCAGCCACAACAACAACCACAGCAACACCAAAAACGGTCTGGTGGCTCCGCTACTACAACTGCAACCACATATTCAAAGAAAAGTCGGAAGGCGTCACGCCGCATCAAGGAGAGCCAGAAGAAGGCGAAGCATGCGGACATCAATAATCGTAACAATGCATCGAGCAGCGGCAACAATAACAACAACAACAGCTTAAGCGGCATTAAGTTGATTGCAAATACAAGCGCCAGTAATTTGAACAACAACATTAAAATAGCAACAAGCACAGCCGCTGCGTCAAGATCAGTAGGCGCGGCGACAAGCACCTCAACAACAAGTGTCCTGACTGATAAAACTAGTAGTAGTAATAGTAGCGTCAACAACAACAACAACAACAACATTAATTTAAGAGAATCGTCGGCGTCGGTAGCATCCACAACATCAGCTGCTTCGCTCAGGCAGCAGCAGCAGTCATCGAAAAGTGGCAGCAACAACAATATTTACATCGGGAGCAGCAGTAGTAGCAGCAGTAACAACACCAACCACAGTGGCAAAGGCGGCAGTTCAGCGCGCCACACTACCAAAGCTGATTTAAAATGTAAATAATGTGTTGAAGAAAGGCAGTTTTAAGGCGGCCACAACTGCCACAAGCGAGCCAGCCGACCACTTAAATTCGCGAGAATCACTGCGCTCGAGTAAAAAGCACTTTCTATACAATGGACCGGTGCGAACAAAAGAAACGTATTCCTTAGTGAAAAGAGATCTGAGGATTATTGTCTATGTCTGTCGCTTCGGTGTGAGGTATCTGAATGTGTATTTTTAATGCTGGCAAATGTGCATGCTCCTCGTGGTTCGCTTAACGCAAGTTGAAGCCGCCTTCAGATATTCGAAAAGAAGCGAAATTAATGCCATCATTTTGTAAAGCTTTTTCTGTTTTATGACGACGCATTTTTGTGAGCTAAAATTTGTATACATGGCTTAACCGGGGCACAGTTGCATTGTGGTTTGCCTGTGTGCACTGTTTTCAATACACAAAAACGCCTCAATGTTTCTTAACTTGCTACAATACCAACTAAGAGTGCCTGCAGCGCCATTTTCCGCGGCTGAAGAAGGGCGTTGGTGTCCCTTATTGATGGTATAGAATTTTCAAAATCATGGTTTTTTGTTTATCTTCTCGAATATCTGAAAATTGTTAGGCATTTTCCCCCGCTCAATACTAACAAAACCAAATTGCTTCATAAAGGTGTTTCATTGTCGTCAGAGAGTATTCCACACTCACCACCACGCTCCTCCTCGCCAGCCCAGAGTAATAAACATATTAAGTCGCACGAAATTGTTGAGCAGTACTTGCAGCCTCATGCACAAGGAGACGAACATCAGTTTCATTTCCTTAATAGCTCCTCCTCAGCCTGTGAGGATGACGAAGAACTGAACACATATTCCAAAGAGCAGCCAGATGACTCAGAATTGGCTGCCATCAAAGACTTGCGATTTGGCGATTTTGCCGAAGACGCCGAAATCGTGACGCATGAGCTTACAGAATCAACCAAAGTTAACTTAGATAATTCGAAAACACTGGCAGCGGACATGGTTGACAGCAGCTCTAGCAGCAATACCAGCATCACCATCAAAAGTCTAACAATAACCCGGGGTGCGGCTAATAATAACAAGTCCAGTGGCAGCAGCAGTGGTGCGACACCGAAACCGAAAAACAAAACCTTCAGATACACTATGGAGGAGCTGAAGAATCTGGCGAAATCGAGCGAGGCCCGCAAGTTACCCGTAGTGCCCTGCAAAAAAGGAGACTGCATCTCTCAACTGTTTGTCTCGCGCCAGCAACATCATCATAACCCGCATCACGCGCACAACTTGTCACCGCTCGCTCTGCAACAGCATCTGCAACAACATCTGCAGCAGCAGTATCAGCATATGAACTTCAGTGAATCGATGGAGTTCGTGTCGGGCAAGCGCCGTGGCCAGACTAAAAAGCATCACGAACATCAGATGGGAGCAGCTGCCGGTGCTACTGCACTCGAAGGCGCTGTGGGAGGGGTTGGTGTTATGACATCACAACGAAAAATGGAGATAATACACGTGCATCTGTCACTCAAGGAGGAGATTAAATTGTCCGAATGCGAGAATGCTTGGCAGCCGCAGACGCTGCGCAGCAAATCGTCTAGCAATTCGCCTTCAGCTGCCACAAATGAAGACCTCGAAGCGGTGTTGAAGAAGGTGCGCGGAATTTTGAACAAATTAACGCCGGACAACTTTGACATATTGTTGAAGACAATGATCAGCATCTCGATAAATACGCAGGAGAAAATGCAACAAGTAATGCAATTTTTTTCAGTTCGATATCTGTTACTTGGAAGAGTGCATTGATTCTAACCACGTTTATTAATAATGCACTCCTCCATTAAATCCCTTGAAGGAGGTTCTGTTCCGAAAAGTTTTCAACCAACTTTATACTAACATAATTTCAGTTGAAAGTGAAAATTTTTCGGAGATGCTTTCTTTCCCTTATTAAATCATTTTTCATATATACTAACTTGACTTCTGACCTTAGGTAATGTTGCTGATTTTTGAGAAGACCGTCAGCGAGCCAAACTTCGCTCCCACATATGCAAAATTCTGTAAGGTGCTCTTTCAAGAAATCAAAGCCGACAGCAAGACTCTCTTCAACAACTCGCTGATCAAACGCATCCAACATGAGTTCGAAACAAATGTGAACGACGCTGATGCCAAGAGGCTCAAACTACAACCATTGGTCGACAGAATAGAGACCAGCACCGATTCCAAAGAGCGTATTGAACTACAAGCTGAATTAGAAGATCAAGAATACCAATTCCGACGTCGAGCTTGGGGCACTGTACGCTTCATTGGCGAAATGTTCAAACTACAATCATTAACGAGCGACCGCGTATTAAACTGCATCGAGTCACTGCTGGAACACGGCTGCGAGGAGAAACTCGAATATATGTGCAAGCTGTTGACAACAGTCGGGCATTTACTGGAGGGCACTGCACCAGAGCTGTACCTGCGTATGGATAAAATCTTTCGCAAGATGCAAGACATCGTTAATAAATCGCGAGGCGGAAACAACAGGCCGCACTGGAAAATTAGCAGTCGAGTGCGTTTCATGATGCAGGATGTCATGGATTTACGCGCCCGCTGTTGGGATCAACCTCAAGGACAAATGCAACAGCCTCGTCGTATATTGACCAAGCAGGATGATAAAGCGCAAGGTGTAGCCTGCGCCAGCGCGAACATGGGCGCCCACGATAAGAATGCCAATCGTTCGAATTATGGTAATCAAAATAATCCCCGGCAGATACGCCAGCAGGCAGGCGAAATGCGTGATCCCAATATGTATCCGACAAAGATGCAGAAGGGTCCGTACATGCAAAACCAGCATTCACACCAGCAACAGCAACAGCATGAGCAGCAGAAGCTCAACATTGATCTCAACAAATTGAAGTTTACACGCGACGACGAAGTCTCGCAAAGCACTCCCAAACTCGGAAATTCATCTATGTATATCTGGCGTTCAGTAGGGCGGCAAGTTTCAGGCAATGCTGCAGCTGCGATCTCTGGCAATAGCGTTGCAGGACATGCCATGGCAGGAAATGCACCGTCGCATGCATCCAAACGTCCAACCAATCAATTTCAAGTACTCGACAGACAGGAGAAACTACAGGAACAGGATGTGCGCTCACAAGACGACGCTTCTTCAATTAGCAGCAATAGCGAAGAATCGCTCTTATTCTCACTTACATCCAAACAATGCCAACATATACTGAATCGGCTCGTCGAAGAAGTGCTCGAATCGAGCAGTTGGAAAGAGGAGGCGCTCAATGTTTGGCGCGGTCTTAACTCAAAGCAGCAGGTGACACTGCTGCACTGCTTGCTCATGGATTACGTGCATTTATCGCCGATTAAGAGGCTGCAGCGCAATGCTTGTGCCAACATATTTGCGTATCTGATGCGTATCGACGAATTCGACAAGAAAGTGTTCACCGAAGCATATGCCCAGTTTGGTGAAGAGTTCCCCGATCTGCTGGTTGATGTGCCCAATGGCTGGACATATGTGTTCGAGTTTCTGGGTCCCATGCTCCACGAAGATTTATTGAGTTTCCCTGATATTTGGCTGCCGCCCTGGGCAGCAGACATCCACTTTACCGAGCTCTTTCTCAAGGCTATGATTAACTATTTCACAAACGAATTCGGTGCAAATTATATGCGGGAGTTGTGGCACCGAAAATTCAAACTGGATCGTGGACAATATTTCATGAACGACCAAAAACGTTGGCGCACATTCGTTGAAATCAATGGCTTCCAATTCGTTTTCGATCGCAACGGCAAAGCGCCGCCGCCAGACTCCACGAAGGGAACTCAACACAACGCTGCCGAGCAAATGGAACGCATTGAGTTTCTACTGACTACAGCTAGTGCGTGCGATTTAGCCATAGATTATATTAATACTAATGTATATACTAATGCACATTTTATTAGAAACTTAACGAAATTCATCTGCTGTGATTATGCGACTGTGATTTCCACAACACCAGCCACAAGCAACAATAGCCGCCAGTCTGCTGCAACAAATAAGCTAGCTGGTCGCGCATTCAAGTCGAATAAAAACTCCGAGTTAACTCGGGAGCAGCTACTGCACGTGGAGTTATTTCGCAACAAGTACATACCGCTGCTGCGCCTATGCATAGACTCGCAGGAAGGACACGAATTGTCATGTCTCGATACAGTACTCGATACGTTGCAACAGTCTTACGCTGCAGTGGCCTCCAACGAAATAATTTACATCATCTTCGATGTGCTCTACGACTGCGAAGTAATTTCGAAAGAGACGTTCGACAAATGGTATCACGGGCATTTAAATAGAGAAATGAAGACTTTGGGAAACGATGCAACAGGATGCACCGACAGTAGCAGTAGCAGTGGCAACAACAACAGCGGCGGCAGCATAATGAAGTTCAACGATGAATTACACAAATAC
The DNA here is from genome assembly GCA_920105625.2 of Clusia tigrina. Lineage (NCBI taxonomy): Eukaryota > Metazoa > Arthropoda > Insecta > Diptera > Clusiidae > Clusia > Clusia tigrina. The sequence continues at coordinate 209,618,952 of OV050031.1, forward strand.
ATGAAGCAGTTAATCTACGGTCCCAATAATTGAACGCAAATATTAGATAATTTATATTCTTTTGACTAAGTGAAATACACAATAACCATTGAAAGCGGCTAAAAAGGCGTGCCACTGCGGAATGCATTGCTATTGCTATGGGTGCAATCTAATGCCATTCTGAAGTGAAGTTACAAATGTTACTTTGTATATATGCAAATTTTTAGCTACGTAAACCGGGCATGCAGTGCGTGTGGGTTTGTTTGCCAAACGTGCGTGCCTGTATGCTTTCTAGTGTATATATTAGTTGGTAAGATGTGGAAAAGTTCAATTCCTTAGTATACATATATTTGTTTTTTTTATTTTTTATTTTCTATTTGGTTTTTGTTTATTTTTTTCACATTTTTAGAACTTTTGAAAAGTTTGTTCTCGTGCATTGGTCTCACAAATCAAGATTTCTAAAATCCTTGTAAAATTACTCTAATTGAACGTCGTTGTTTTAAGTTACATTTTGCTAAATTGTTTGTGTAAGTGCGTAAATATATGCGTAAATGTTTTAAAAATGTATAGCAGTGAGGCAATTTTAAGTTAAGTTCCACAACCACAAAATTTAAGTAAAAATTAAATGGTTTTTCGTTTTAACGTTGAAAGAAGCATTTTGCACTCAATCAATAGTAGCTCTGCTCCGCTCCACTGGCGCTTCATTTTTAGCACGCTCGAGCTTCTGAAAGCCACATACTATGAGACACTTCAACAAATCAACATTCACAGCAAACACACGAATAGTCTCCAAGTTTCGTACTACGAAACCACCCCGGCAATCATAGGCGGTTTGTCGAAATCCTCATATAAATTGAATCTCGTTTGATTATTGAAAAATTGTTTGCTTTGTCGAATATGTAAAATTGTTCGTTTGATTATATACATTATTCTACATCATTAACACATGCGAATCACAATCAAATTCAGAACCACGCATAAACTCATTGGACTCTCATCTCAGTGCACACATTTCGGTATTAAAGCCATTTCGCATTTGGAAACGTTTGATTTTTCGGTTATATGTCATTTATACATAACTTCCAAAACTTAAATGTACAAATTTAGAAATGCATTTGAACATTATTAATTAACCAAGAAGAATTCCAGCAAATAACACAATAACCGCCCGGAAATGCCAAGGATAATGCTTTTCATGTTTCGTATATAAATTTTCACCGTTGCACATTTAACATGCTCACCCACACACCATCACACGAACACACACACAACACTTCAGTATTATTTCAGTTGCCGTTATTTGGATTTTCGTTTGGAGCGCGCACACTTACATACACAAGGGCATTCAATCTTATCAAATTGCGCAAACACTTTATCGTAACTTTTGAATGGCATCAGCATAAAACCAGAAACTAACAAAATTCCAAAGAAAATTGTTCAAAATTTTTAACTTGAAACGTTTGTAAATCCATTGATGAAGTTTGCAAAAAATTAAAATAAAAAAATTGAAAAATACCAAAAATCCCCAAGGGCTCTAAGCCGCCTTTAATTAGTTTTATGTATAATAAATAATATAATTATTATTTAATATAACCATTTAAAGAAAACGAAACAAAAAAATTAATTTTGTGTAAATGTAAAATTTTGTATTTTTTTTTACAATTTTTATTATTTTTTTTTATTTATTTTACACTTGGAAGTTGTCATGAAGGACAACTTTAGATAAAGAGAAAAACTAATTACTGCAAATTGAAATTTAAACAAAAAAAAAAACAAAGCAAAATATATACAAACCTAAAGTATGAAAATATACACGGAATAATGTAATCATAAATAATAAATTATTCATTTAGCTAAAAGAAATAAATGAAAGGACGGAAAAAGAAGCTAGCGTAAATGAATTATATTACGTAAACATTGTAATCAAATCCATGTCGTGAATTATTAACAAACTAGTAATGGACTCAATAAATTTAAAAAAAACAAACAAATGAGTAAGCAAAGAAAGATAACATCATTAAATCGTAATTAAATAAATTTGAACTGCAAGGTTGTCATGTTGCAAACGTGATCCTTGTGGGCTTAGTTTGAATGATACACACAAAAAGCAGTTTCTTTTATTTAACAAAATTTTCAAAAATTTGTGAAAAAATTGGCATCTCGCCGAAAATTATCGGAGGTGGGAGTACATAACTCTGCAGATTAAATTATTCAACTGGGTCAAATTTCATTTGCTTCTTTGCATACTATGATGGGGTCAAATATCTGTAAAAGTCTGTTCATATAAATAGAAACGGGAATTTTTCTCTGCTTCTGCATGAACTGGAGAACGACAATTCGCCAGTTTTCAGTCACTTTACTTGGAAGATGAGTCTGGGATCACAACCCGTCACCGGTTAGGGCCGACTTCAGCCAGTTTTCATTCAGCAAAGCTATGATTCTGATGTGTCGTTTACATTACTTAATTTTAGAGATTAGGACTCGAAAGGGGGCTTGTAAGCCATACCAAGTTCCGCACACTTTGTGAGAACACTTTTGTGTGTTGTTTCTTGCAAAATCTACGCTAATACGTTAAATTAAATAGGACTAGCCACATCCAGCGTAGTGAAGGCTTACGGCATTTAATTTAATGTGTTTGTTACTCTGCCAACAGAACGCAGGGTCCTAACAAACGCAAACTTTGTCACCGCACGTGTGGCATAGATTTTCATAGATCCGGTGTTTTGTGACAACGGTAGCAAATTTTACTTTCTCACCATAGCATGGATACACTAGAGTTGTTTTTGTTTCATACGTATAGGGGAAGAATTGGTTTCTCAAATCAACTGTGAAGGGGAGAAGTGTTGCTTACCTGCACCACTGAGCAAATCGCGAAATTTGCTATCTAGGTCCCAATGCACAGCGTGTTCCATAAGAGTAGCTCCTATACACCAACAAATAACAGTGGTTTCATTAAACCAATATTTTCGCGATTTGAGCTCTGTATGTATTGTCTGCTCAGTGCTTATACTAATCTATGCTAAGTGAGAGGGGAAAAATGCCACCTCATCATATATGTGCTGTCTTTTACATGTACCACACACACACCATCGCACCATTGGTTTAACACGAAGCACATCTCGTAACACCGCTAATTTCCAAAGCTGTTGTTTTCCCACCGAAGGTGTGTTGTGTTGTTATTGCCGGTTGCGATGCTCCTTCAGCGGGAATTATTGCAAAAATAAGAAATAATTATAGAAGAGTTGGATCAATATACAAATACCACATTAGGAAGAGCTGTGGCTATAAACGAATTGAAAATAGAATTTATTCGACTGCAGTCAATTGGTTTCTCTTCCAGCCTTTTATTATTGATTGTTAATTTAGGTTGAATGGATCTGGTCTCCGTTGCGGTATGGTATTTTAGTTTCTCCTAAGGACCGTTTGGTTTAGTGATTTCGTCTAATACCCTGAACGGATATATTGTTGTATTCTATTCTCAGAACTAGTGCGCATAAATTCTAATCTGAATTTCTTTTGTGGACAAAGTATTTGCCGCTAGAGCAGCGCTCATTTCCATTCCAGCACTGAAATGGAGCGTCGTGGACGCATTCCCGTAGCGAAGTTTCGTACACAAGAGGGAAAGACACGAAGTCGCAGTCGTGTGCGGGAGCCGGACTATAACGAGCAAGACCCCGAAACGGATCTCTTCACTTTGCTTGAAGATAATATAGCACTAAAGGAGGAGAATAAAGCGTTGAAGCAGGAAATTGAAGAAAGTAAGTAACTGCTCTGCCACAGTTGAGCCAAAACTAAACAAATACTTTTACGCGTAGACAAAAAGTCACAAACTGAGTGTCTGGAGAGTAATGCAAAAATGCGACAGGACTTGGTTGCTCTACAAAAGCGTCAGACGGACTTCGAAGAGCAAATCAATGACATAACGATAAAGTACACGAAAGCGAATAACGAACGAAATGCCCTCGATAAGCTGCACAAAATGAAGGTAGAAGCGGTGAACAGGTGAGTAGTGCATATACGGTAACATTCGTAATTTGAAATTATAGTCTCAGCAGCGAACTGCAGTACCTGCAACTGAAGCAACAAGCTATGCCGACCGCTGTGGTTGTGGATTCCATAAGTCTCAAAAGTAAATTGCTGCAAATACTGCCCACACTGACGAACAGCGAAATGGAGAGCCTAATCGATGTCCAGTCGACAACGGCACTGCCCATCACACTTGAATTAATTGAGCGTTTGGTGGACGAATTTTTAGTATTAAAGAGTTCAATGGGCTCGGTGGAGCTGCAGTTATACGAAGCCAATGAGAAAATATCAGAATTGATGGAAAATGTAGGCGTGGTTGTTTTAGGATAGAAGAACATAAGTTGTATAATTTTATTACTTTGCAGCAACACCATTTAGAGGAGGAGAACGAAACGTTGCGTGCGGAGAACACCAACCTCACAAAGGTGGCAAAACTCCTCACAGACAACATGAAGGAAAGTGTCGAAACGAGCAAAAAGTACGAAATACATACAAATTTTATATCCCAGAAATATCCGTATATTTTATAACATTATTTTCGTTTGTTAGAATGGAAACGGCTTTGATAAAGCTCAAGCAACGCAACGACGAATTAACTGCCAAGTCACGTGACTTGATCGATGGCCAACCGACACCCGCCTTTTCGCCAACCACACTCAAGGCTGAGGAAGAGTTTGAGCAAATGAAGGAAGAGGTGCACAACCAGAATCGCGATCATAATGAACGCATAGTTGAAATGGTAAGTTTACCACGTAGTATGCCTATTAACACACACATAAAACCTTATGATCAAATGTAATGAATCTAGCGATACTTCATCTAAAATATACTCTAAACGCACACAGGGCTGCCACTGGCTAATACGGGAATTAAATGCCTGCAAAATTACAAATGTACGAAATAAGTCTGCAAAAGAATGTCAACACTGTGACTGTACCTGAGCACAATTGTATTATAGGGGTATTCTCGTCATTTTGAGCAGATTGCTATTTGATGTACCCTTGGTTGTTGGAAAGTGCCACAACCTTGTGTGAGCCCATGTATTGTATGAATATATTGGAACTTTTATTTAAGTGACTACTTTTGCACCCAAAAGGGATTGAAATTTAATCGAAGTCAATTAAAAATATGTCTTCAACGATATTTTGATAACAGCTTTTTGTGTGAAGTGGAGAAGAAATCGTTATTTGTTTCAATTGATGAGGATTGAGTCACAGCAGAAAGAGTCCCCCACATAATTAATGTCGATTAAAAAATAATGTTCTTTCCGAGTTTTTACCGGATACTGAAATTTTCATAGTATTTCCTATTATTCCATTAACTTCTTTCTAAGTATTCTTAAAACTTTGAATGATTACTTAATTTACTAAAAGTGGTGTAAATTAACAGCAATTCACCTGCGTTCCCGTTTTATAGTCATAGAATATTCGATACCAAAAAAATAAAACCATTGATGGCTTATATAATTAGGGAGAACCAACGTTTTGTATATAGTTTGAATGTAATATTTCTTCATGTTTGATTCATGATCACCAAAATCGGCACAATATGTCTTTTCCGTTATTTTACCGCATTAAAACTTACAAAACAGGACCCCAAGTGAGATTAAGCCTATGAGTTTCAGGACGGACTTACTCTGATGAAGCCAATTTTGACAGTCTGAGTTTGAAGTAGTTCCAAGCAAAGATAAAAGAAGCATTTATTTTCTATTCCTCATGTTTATCAGTTTATTTGCATTCTCAACAGAGTATCAGCATAGATAATGTGGTCCTAATGACACAATTGAATTGAGATTAGAACATTTGGAAATTACATCTTTAGGTAATTAATATGGAACACTGTCAAAAAATAGTGAGCAAGATCATTCGAGTATATTGGAGGTTTTAAATAGAATATAATTTAATTTGATCAATATTGTGTCAAAGTAGATCAAGAATATTTCTGCTGTACTCGATATAATGGTGTGATTCGAAATACACAATTAAGTTTCTTACCAGTTATGTAGCAAACTTTGACCCTACTTTGCTCTTTACGAACATGAACAGGGCGTGATGAAAACGCTGGACCATAATAATGAAATGTGTAAGGACGAATGACGAGGCATATTCTGGTGGACGTACTCAATCTAGTCGTCAACATCAGTGCATATCAGCCTTATCTCCTTGGCTTTCGTGCTCAGTGTGTTTTCTGAAGTAATCGATTGATGAAAGTTTGTGCCATTTGGTACAAGTATATATATAAATTTCAAATAGAAATTTCGAATAGATCTACAACGTATTCGTAACATGAATATTGAATTACTCCATATAATAAATCTATGAACGATATATATTCAGACCCCAACACAGAGAGCAAAGAAAGAAGACTTGAAAAAATACATAATTGAAAGTGATAGGTTTTAAAGTTGAAGAAAGTTCTTCTTATATCCTAATTAAGTTACCCAAAATCAGTGAAAATACTGCTTATATACTATATACACATAAAGTGCTTATATACACATAAAGAGCTTATATACATTTCAAGTACTTTTATACATTTAAAGTGCTTATATACGCATCAAGTGCTTATATACATACAAAGTCCTTATATACATTTAAAGTGTTTATGTACACATAAAGTGCATATATACATATAAAGAGTTTATATACATTTCAAGCACTTTTATATACATAAGTATGTTAGGTTCGCAAAGTGTAACAACTTCAAATAAATTCTTTGTATACGTCGAAAAGATCAAAATATGCTCGTTGACCCATCTCATTCCCTCATATCCAGTGTTTGACAGCTGAATAATATATTTTATATGTCGGTACTATCATTTGTGTTTATTACGCCATGGTTAATCAGGAGCTCCATTTGTTATATTCCTATTTAAGTAAGGCTTTTAATTTCCCGAAGTTGGTGGTGGTGGTCACACACATAAGTATTCCATAATCACGCACAAACATTTCAAATGTTTTTAAAAGGTAAAAATACAAACCCAACATTATTTTAATTTCTAAATTAGGGCATTAAACGGGTCTCGGGCTTTTTCAGACCTCTCCAGAATATATTTAAGACTACCTAAACACCACTCAAACTCTATTGGTGAAGGTCATTTACCACAAACACTCATACCAGCCATACAAGTAAGCAGTTCTTTGCTTGTGTGCGTAAGCTTTCGCTTTTCCTTTGGTTGCTGCATTTTGTTTAAACAAAATATATTTGTAATTGTTTATTTATGAATGTATTATTATAATTTATTCCATTAATTGCTTTTAAATGTTAATTACTAATTATAATTGATAGATTTTATTTGTATATATATTTTATCAAAATTTAACTAAACTCCCTTGCGACGACCCGCTTCTACGCTAAGCTTCTTGGCTTCTTATTATTATGTCCCGTTTGTTGCGCTCCATTAACTCATTTAAATTATATTTGTCTACTAATTTTCCGCCCAACATTTGTAGAAATCTCTTATGGAAGCGGCTATACAAAAAAATACTAACGATGAACTAAAAACCTTACAACTAAAATTGGAAATACTGGAAGACAAGCTACACAAAGCGATTGCACGTGCCGAAATAGCCGAAAATGAATTAGAAATGTACAAAAGCAACCGCAAAGAGACAGATACAAGCCACATAGCACCACCACTGCCGGCGTCACTGCCACCGCCGCCGCCGCCACCGGCTCCACCACTGCCAACGCACTTGCTTTACCAGGCCGCCCCACTCGCCCTGCATGCGGCAGCAGCGGGCGTAGGTGGCGCCGCCACATTCAGCGATAGCATAGCATCGCATAATTTACACACGGGTAGTGGCGGCAAAATAACTGATATGGCCAGGCAACAAGTGCAGCCTGAAGCAGCAACAGGTAGGTGCCCACCCACCCACTAATACGAGAGCAAACTGAAGAGACCACTGCATCCCTCTTCCGCATGGGGCACACCATCCCACACTAAACAGTGGCCTCATTGGATTGAGATTAACCTAACTTAAAATTCTTGTGTTTGTTCTTTTTAGCCTCATAAATTGTCATAATTTTGTACTCCACTCCTTTTGCACATATCCATCCATTCATTCATTCACCTTGAAAAATGTTGCGCCGTGTACTTGTGCTGAAAATTGTTTTTTGGTGCTCTGCGCGTACTCTGTCTCACCATCGCTGTGTCCACCATATCCTGTTCTCCACCAATCATCAACCACCCTCAGTATTTGTGTTGTTTCTGTTATTGCACGCGTATTGCGCACTTGTACACGTACATTGTTTGGGTTGGCAGCGTTGCTATGAAGCCTTTTAGTGCTTCTTCTGTTCCTGCTGCTGTTATTTGCGATTTCTTCTACCACGTCAAATCAATACATTCCGAAAAGAATTCAGCTTAGCTGCAATGTAGGTATACGAATATGTACAAATTAAATACAATTTTAGGATTTATTCCGTTTTACCGACTCCATTTTATAGAATTTTTGAAATATAGTCCTTGTAAGTTTATTATGGATTATTCGATCCGTCAGACTCCTGCGAATTGCATGTGTATTAATATATATAGCTATATATTATATACATTCAACATCTGAGACTGAGCTCTGACCAAAACTCATGGTGTATTATAGAATTCTAAAGATATTATATAGAATTACGACTGATAATAATTTTTCCAATTGCATGCAATAATAAATTTTAGATTTCGCAAAGTTTAATTATGTGGTGAATGCAAATAGTCGTGTCTGTTGCCTATTATACATCAGAATAATATAGTATATTTTATTATATATAATTTTAGCTCATAATTTTATGGGAATACAAATTTTGATTCATAAAACAACCAAAGAAAGTAAATTATCATTCTTATTGTACCCGACTTTTGTCACCTTATCAATCACGATTCCATGTAAAATTTCATCCCCTTAGTTTACGAGATATGTTTTCCGGAAGAAAATTCGTATAAAGAACGTTGTATAACAAAAGTAATTTATTGTAAACAGCGGTAAATAATTCAGCATAAATCTGGAATCGAATCGTCTCATCAGAGTTCGAACCTCAATAGATCGTCTCTTCTATAATAAGATTTATTTTAAATATTTTACATAAACAAATAGTTGTTTATGTAATGAATTCGACCATAAATGAGACAAGTGGATCCCTGTGTATTCTCCGGCTAAATCACTTAATCCTACGTGCCCTCTCTTCTTTAAGGTACTTTAAACAAGCAGTATATATGTGTCTATATGTAAAAATTCATCAGTATGAATAATTGGTGTTTATGGCCGCATTCTGCGAAACTAAACCAAAATACGTGTCAATGTTCCCACAGAATTGGTGCACCCTAAAAGTAGGCTTCTTCTCTTCCGATGTGGTTGTTATTTCACAACTACAAACAAAGAAATTCGGTGTGGCCGGCCTCGGCGCTTTAATGCTAAGCATCCTAGGGTCCCACTCGAGGGTGCTCGGGTTTAAATCCTGCCCCGGGCATGTTCTCAAAACGCGTCTTTCTAAACCTTCCCTAAGTTGCTTCAACTCAATTCCCCAAACCCTTGCAGACATACTTAATTTTGGTTTAAGATATATTAATAATAAATTCGGTGTTCGCATGCAGGAGCATAAAAAATATATACTCCAAATACCGAATACTAAGAAAGTCCTTTACTATTTAGAGCATTCTGGCATCTAATGTATCAGGTTTAAATACAAATGTATAATTGCGACTATATGCCTTTACACTATCTCGATCTCGTAACAGTCGCAAGTTTTATAGGGATTCCTACCCACTTGGTGTGCAAAAGTTTTTACACCCAAGGAGCATAACATTTGAACTACAAGGTCAATTATTAACAACCATTGACTACAAAGGACATGGAGAAAAACGTTCAACGGCAGGTTAATTCTCACCTACACCTAGTGCAACAATTGAGATATGCTACCGACAGTGCAAAGGTAGGAAAAAGTAAAGAATGCGAATGGAAGTGTGTATAAGCTGCCCCTAACATGCTGTATCCCAAATTGTCACAACAAACGTCCACCATAGAGGTCCAGGAATGGGACAGCGGGTCCAAATTTTATTATGGAAATATCGCGAAGAACAATTTACTGCCTAAAAAATAGTTTCATTGATAGATGGAAAAGTGAACTTCTCATAATTCATCAATCGATAAAACGCAAACTTCAGTCTGCATATTTTTTAATAAACTTCCAGGTCAATATCCACTGGTAAATTCTACGAGGCTACTACTGAGCTTTCTCCTCATTGGTGTAACCATACCGCAGCTTTCTTGGCGTGTTTTAAGTAATCCACACACAACCCAAAGATGCTTTTTGCATAAAATTGTCGCTTCAGCTTGCATACTGTCCACGTGCCAGAGTTGCCATGTTCCCAGCATTAAAGTATTAAAGCATTTTACTTAAGTATTCACGCCATCGCGCTCTTTTAACCTAATTTTTACTGCAAAATGGCGCTGACAATCGGAAATACGTTTTCTTGCCGGCAGTTCTTGCAGCACCGTTGCATGCATGCGTATTGTGTGCTCCGATATTTTAATTTCCTTGGCGCTCTGTGCTGCCAGCGCCAGGCACAGAGTAGTCAACCGAAGTGACAGACGTTGCAATCAATACGATGCTACTTCCATTGTACGGGATGGCGAAGGCACTAACTCAATCAGATGCAGGTACAATTTGCAGCAGCCCAAGCTACTAAACCTTTGAGCAAAATGAGGAGCAGAAAGACGTGGAGAAGGGTGTGCGAATGTGGTACTCTTTCTCCCCCTACTCGTAGTTGTACCAGTATATATGAGTAAATATGAAATCATTATTTACATGGCCATCACATTGACACTTATTGACATGTGTGCAATGCAGCAGGAGCAGCTTCAATCCACACCCCACCCTCTTTCAGAGCCATTGACAGCTTGTTTTCCATGCCCTCTCCTGCCACACAACTAATTGATTTTGGTTGATGAAATATCTGAAATGAAGGTTCTGTTCGCCGCAGTGTGAGAACTGCGAGGCACGTGCTCTGTGCCTTCTGCCGCCTCCTTCAGCACTGCAAGGCAATCAGCGCAAGTTTTAAGTTACGTGGTTTAACTTTCCTTGCAAGTATTTAAATGTGTGTGTGTGTGCGTACTCGTGGCTAAGGCAGTTCCTATCCTTGCCTACCGTACACGCCAGTTTATTAAGTTTTGTTTTGTGTGTGTATGCCACTCCTTATTGTATTCAAGTTTATTTTGTTTGTTTTATATTACCTACCAGAATTTTTTCAAAATTTACTTTAAATATTTGTGCGGATTCATTTGCCATTCTAGGATGTGCTCCGTTAAATTTCGCTGTAAGCCCGAGCTTTATGATTGATTTAAAAAGTTAATTGAACCTAGTGGGGAGAAAAAAGAGAAGCAAGCCAAATTTAATTATCGCAGGTTTTGGCAAAAGTTACAGCGCAGCGGTCTGTGGGCGAGGATTGTAAAGCACCCTCCCGCTCTTGGCAGTGTCCCAGTACCTGCGTCATACCTCTTCACCTGCTACACTTAAGCACTCCCACGGATGTTCATCATGTATAGCACATATGACAAAGTGAAAGTGTAATTAAATAAATCACACATTCTGGTGTATTTACAACAAATGGAACGAACTGTGGTCTACATACGCACACACACACAACTATTGGGGCTTGTGTTGAAACCACCTTCGGTTAGTCGGTTTCTAAGCACAGGAAACCGGGTTTTCAAACTAATTGGAACGAATATCGATTAAGAGCAATCGGGATGTGTGGAGCAAAAACCTGGACGGGTAATACTATGAGACGCTACCTGATTGTTACTCTATAGTACAACGCTTAAAGTTTACATAAGCGAATAGACAGCTTCCGGAATTACCACATCATCTCTCAAGTAAAGACAGGTGTAAGGATTGTAGACGACAAGGCGAAACGGAGAAAACAACTCCTATGTTTTTGTGCTGCACTCTCAGAGATGCATGTGACATACCTAGGAGCTTGAGTGTTATTTTAGTTTCGAACAACTCGTTCCCGTTTTGTGAAACTTGGTGTACAGGTCGATGTAGACCGGAAAGGGTTTTCCAAACAAGGCTACATATCTATCAATTTTTTGATTGGCAAATTAATATTATTCGATATTGCTTTGGAGCTCATTTGGAAGATAAGGATCTTACCTAAAGTGAAGTCACGTGTCCGCACAGTATGGTAAAAGAATCGAGATATTGCCCAAAAAATTCTACGATGCCATAATTGCTCAAAGTCGTGATGTCAACAAGAAAGTGCGATTTGATACCTTGCGACTTCTTCCTGTTAGGGGGACCAAGAACATTCGGAGGGAGCTCTAGGAGAGTCTCACACGATTTTAACCAATTTTTCCTATGCGATTCTCCTAGAGCTCAGCCTCATTTAAGCGGAATTCGTACTAATTTGAACTTCTTGTATACGCATCACCAAACCTACAAACCATGGATGCCATTAAGCGACGTGGAGTTCCACACAATCAAGCGAAGTCTTATTTACGACACATTTGATATCATGAAAGATCGACTATCTCGAATGGAAAACCGGGTAGTTGTACGGTCGGTAAAGGATAGTCACAATTCTCAGACACAAGAATCAGTTTGAATTTTCCGGTGTGGAAATGTGTCCTTTTTCCATTCCAATATACATGAAATCTCCACAAGATTCGATGAGTGTTCTACATGCGAGTACCTCCCAGATAAAACCGTGTTTTTCCAATCACAGCAACCGATTTTCAATTATTATAACCAGATTTCTTCAAGCACTGGTGCGGTTTTTATGTGTATTTCATATGCTATCCTTTGAACGGGTGATTATGAACAGAACTTCAGCTTCACTCACAGAGAACGACATACATAAATGATAGCAGAACGAACTCTATTTATGGGCAAACGAAAGGTAAAAGCAGAAGCCGCTTAATGACAAGGCTCGATCGACAGCCGTAATGCAATTAGGCTAAATAGGAGTAGTTCGCAGACGCCAGAGTGATGCAGACTCGCAATGCCACAGAATACACATTTGGAAGTAAGACGTCGAAATTGTTCAATTTTACCTGGGGCTCTATTTCAACAACCTCTTTTCCCCTGATACGAGTATTTTATATACTTTTATCTGTATCCTTGAATGACACAAAAGATCTTTTAGGTCGCAGTGTCGGCCATTGGGCAAACTACTTAAGCTAAATTATCTGTATCCTTTCACATCTGTATCTGTAATCGAAAGTAAAATTTCCTTGTCCCTTTATGTCTTCATTCAAACTAAAAGTTCTATATCTCTTTATATCTGTTTCGAAAGTACAATTTCCTTGTCCCTTTACGTATATCGCAGCTGAAAATTTCAGTTGCTTTTATTTGATAGACGCAGTGGCTCCGCATTATCAAATCACTTGAAGTAATCTGGCTCAAATGACTTGTTAAGGGACACGCACTTCCTCATGGAAATTGTATGCGTTGAAAATAACCACCTGACGATTGTTTGCGCTGCTTTGCAACTGCGGCTGTGGCATTGTATGCGTGCTATGAAGCCTATATACACACACATACACAGACACAGGGCCAGGAAGGCTACACACATTCATATACCGCCTGTACAAAGGATGCTTCAAATACCTTTGCAAATATTCTTATAAATAAATATGAGAAATATTGATCGAAAGTAAATGACTATCATGAAATTGACATAACCAGCACCACCACCACCTCAGCTACACCTGTGTGCTTGTGGCATGGTGGATTTTGTCACAGATGACGTTGCAAGCGCCACATGTGATAAGGGAAATACACACGACACACGATAATAACGACATTGTTGCTTATAATGACAATAATAATAATGATGATGCTGATGATGAGGACGACAGTGCCTACAAACATGGCCACACACAAAGGAAGCTGCTTCTTTGTTGGATCACTGACACGGCGTCTTTGATTTTGCCATTTGGCTGCATAATTGTTATTTATTTTGCAATCTTATTAAATCAAGTCGTCTCTTACCTTTTTATTTCACTCAATTAATAGTCTCCTGCACTGGTAAAAGGAAAGGGCCACCACAGACTCCCCACCGCCATGGCAAACGCAACAACAAATTGTAAATCACTTAATTATTTCGTAATTTGCCATCAATTGACGAACTTATCACTTTTCTACTTCATTTATTTGCGAATTTGAAAACGGTTGCTGCCGCGCTGCCGTATCTCATTACCGCAACTGAAACGAACTCGTGTCCGTGTCCATGTCCGTTCCCGTTCCCGCGCTCGTACTTCCGCTTCCTTTGCGTGCTTAAGCGCGCTTCCGTTTAGAAAAAGGGAATCACACAAAATGTAAATCAATCAAAAGCACACTCGACTCGACTTGGTTTGGCTTGGCGGCTCCACTGCCAAGCTGGTGCGGTGCCGTTGCCGGTGCCGGTGCGGTGCAGTACGCGGCAGGGCGGTGGTGTTAGTTTAGGTGCTTCCAAAAAATTCACAAATTCCACTTTGACGTTAGTAATAATGGTACCGACAAAAACAACAACAATACAAGTAGCAGCAAAATAAGTTAACTCAAATATATAATTGCAGGGATCTGTAAAAAATGCCAACTACAGCTGAGATGCTGGGAGCGAGCGAGCTGCTGACAGTGTGTTTCATGCTACGCGGACGCGCGACAACAAATGAACCGAAAACGTAAAACGACGCGCCAACAATGTTATCCCCGAGCTGGTGGCGCAACACTGTTTGATGCCAAACAAAATAATAATAACAATAACAACAACAACCAACAGCAGCAGCAGCAGCGCCTACAACAACGCGTCCTACTGGCACAATGGAAAGAACAGCAACAACAAGTATAGCAGCAGAAACAAGAGCAATAGCAGCAGCAACAAGCAACAACAACAACAACGAAATATATTTCACAGTCGACATTGACGTCTTCACTTCTCGAACCTCTTATGCTAGCCAAGCCGCCCACTCCCTGAGCGAATGGCCAACCGCACACCCAAAAGTTCTTTGCCACTGCCTGTTGTTGGTGTATTTTTGCTGCTTCTGCTGCTGCTGCTGCTGTTGCTCGTAGTGTATGCCTGTATGTGCACATGTAAGTGTGTGTTTGTGTGTGGTGTGCGACTGTGTGAGTTGAAGGCGCACTGCTTAGGAATCTGTTGCCTAGCATGATGCTACCTACCGTTCAGGTTCCATGGCAGCTTGCTCAAACTTTATGGAATTTGTTTGTTATGCTATGCTCCGCTCCTTATTTATATGCGGGCACTTGTCAGCAGGCACTTTGAACGGGTGTATTCCATTGTATGGATGTATGTGTGTATTTATATATATATATATATACGAGTATATAGTTATGTACGTGGGCAAGTGTGACTGTGTTTACGGGGTGTACTGAAAGTGTGACAATATCACATGGAGCAAAAGCAGCGGGTGGCGGCATTGAGCGCTCTTGCAACGCGAGCTGCCCAGTTGGCAGAACTTGTGGGGTGGTCCTGCATATCGTGTTACGCGGCCAGTGATGAATGTTGTGATTTTACACAGCAAGAAGTGCTCGGGTAAATCAGGGAAACAACAGAAAGGACATTGTTAAAGGTGTACATACATTTTAACAATTATTACAATCATGTGCTTATATATTTTATACTTGTAGCAGAGCCGTGCATCCTGTCATATGTCCTGTGTGCATACTTCCAATGATTTCGAAACCCCCATCAAGTTTAGTAGCTTGTGAATATGTGCACCTAAAATGGAAAACCAGTAAATTACATTCTGTGGTATCGATGCTCCATCTCCTTAGCGCCTGTTTAGAAGCAGCCACGAACGCGAATGTCCTTTTAGTTTTACAGAATGAGGTCATGCATTGCAATTATTCTTAATCAGTGAATTTCGATTACATTCACTTTTTTAGCTAAATGTTTAGATTAGTGTATAATAATGATGAACTCTCAAAATATTCGGAAAAGGATACAATAAATTAGACAAGGAAAACTTCAAGAGAACAATCCAATCTGAACATATATGGAAGTACACGAGTTCCATTTGTATTGTAAAAAAAATTAAGGAAAATCAAAAACAAATGTACAACCAGGATTTTAGACTGATATTCCCGGAATAAATCAATATTTGAGAATATATGGGAACGCAATGAATAAAATAAAGGAAATACAAATTATAAAATGGTGAATCTTCGCACCAGTTCGAACAATGATAAAACAATGTCTATTTGTTGTTTCACAATAACTACGCCCTCAACTGTTCTTGACTTCAGTATTGTATATTATCTTTACTGCTCTTCAGTGTTCTGTGAGTCACTTACTCATAGAAAGTCTTCGACAACAATCCTTGCCCTCAATCTCTATGTAAATTTGCTTCCAGATTATATAACAGAGCACTATTATATAAAAGAACGAGTATTTGTATGTACACTTACTTAGTCACCAATTTAAAAATTCCGTTTATCCGTTCAATACTTTCTTGACTTTCTTATTCACATTTAATGTACTTTTTGTGTTTTATACTCCTATTCAGAAGATTAAGTTGGGTGTATAAAAATCCCCACTCCCACTAATAACTGAACCAATGAATCTCTATTTCATTCCGACAGAGCATGTATTCATACTTCCTCATAAGGACTCGCATTGAAGAACATGGTATCGAGGAGAAAGTTCGACATTGTACTCATTGAAAGCAATTTTTGGATACATAAGAGTAGCCTGGTGGGAGATATCTAAAGAAACAAATCTTTCCCAAGGATGAGCGGCTTTATTTTATTCCATTGAAGTCATATTAGATATGTTTGACATATAAAATAATTTGCTTAGATTCTATCAAGTTCTGTTTATACGGGGAATATGATTTCTCGTATTTGATTTAATTCAGAACTACTAGGTTCCGTTCTTTTCAGTGGAATTGCTTAGAGCAGGAATTGCTTTAGTCGTTTGTCATAGAAACGATTTCCAGACCTTGTACATACATTTATTTACTGGCAATTATATGTTGATAGACTTTGGCGTTCTTTCCTATCAATTTCACCCATTTAGAAATTATGAATTCGGTAATTTATAAGGAATTGATACCCTAACACTATTGTAATCAATCGATCCAGGAAAGGATAAAATAAACAAGGTACCATGCCCCTACTTATGAATATGGTGCTCGTACATATTCATTTAGTAGGGAAAAGACATTAATACAGGTTAATTTTAGATGTAAAATCAACCTTAATAAAATACTGTTATATATCATATATCGGAGGAACAACAATACTATTGCAAGCATTGCTATAAACTTCATGTAACTTATGATTGGTTATCGGCATGACGTGTGGCACCTAACATAATACACTGAGAATGTTTTGTTGTCTCGTGTAGACGCGGATTAAGACAGTTATTTTTGTTTTGCTTTGCAGTGTATTTTTGTTATATTTTTATAGCACTCAACGTGATTCCCTGGAAAAATGTTTAGACGTTTGCTTGCTACACACTACGAAGCCTCCAACACAAGTTTCATTCCCGTCCAAAATACTCCTATCTACAAAATATGCATTGACAACTACCCGCCGAGCACTTAGATTGTGGGCGTGTGTGGCAACGGAGCTGCGCTGAACCTGTGGCACACACATCACATCTTATTTCGCTGCTTATGGGAACTGTGCTCTTCGACTTTTAATAAAAGAGAGTTATGAGTAGTTTGCACCTATTTCTACCTTTCACACCTGCTCTCTGCTGTGTCAGTGTTCGATGGTGCCTGCTTTAACCTCGTATCAAGCGATAAACACTGTGCCGCCGGAGCCAGAAGACAGCCTTCAACCGTGGTCGGATGTGGTGCAAAATCATTTCAAGCGTGGAGCGCATCAAATGTCTCAAACTTAATCTACTCGTATTATTTATTTTCATTTCCTTTCCTTTTTTATTGGAATTTATTTGAAAAATATATTTCCTTTTGATTTTCAGGGCAAAGAATCAGGTTCTGCGTGTTTTCCACTTTGTCGACTCGACTCGTCTCATATTTCTCATATATTTTGCTGGATTTTTTTCTTTCTATTATTCGATTTCTCATATAATATTCTTGTATTTCGTTTCCTACACTTTTTCACCTACACACATCACATTCGGCAGCAGGAAGATGCCTTACTTACGCGTCTGTTTGTAGATATGTATGTGTGTGTGACTGTGTGTGTGTGCATTGATTGTTTTGTTTCCGTTCAACAAGTCGTATACGTAATGTAGCCGACGCGGCAGCGTTGTACAACAAAGCTGTATAGTTATGCTTGGGTATTCCGTCTTGCCGCCACCCCCCCCTTCCGCCGAGTTGTACATTCATCCTTCGTTTCACGACGTTAAGATTTATTTGAATTTTGCAGTTTTTTTCTCTCATATTTTATTTACTCGTACTTTGCTTCGGTTGCTTGCTTGCTTTTCAGTCACTTGGTTGGTTGGTTGGTTATTAGATTGAATTTGTTGTAGAAGTTCTGTTTGGTTGCGTGGCTGGGTGTGTTTGTGTGTGTGGGTGAGTGTGTCTGCTTCACTATGTTGTGGACGAGTATTGTCGGTTGGGGTGGCTGCTGGGAGTGCGTATTGAAACGTCGCTGCTTGACGTTGACATATCCTTTTTCAAGCCAAATGAAGAAGAATGAATTGAAATGAAGACATTTATGCGTATATAGCTGATTTAGTTAGGGTTTGTTAATTTTTCTTGCCGGCGTGCTGTTTTTTTTATTTATTTTGTTTTTTTATAAAAATGAGGGCAATAAATGGCATACCCATGTTTTCGACGCATGATTACTGACATTAAGGATACTTATACAAATGCTGCCTACTTATAAATAATGTATTTCTGCCCATTTTAAGTATTCGAAAAGTTCAGAATGGCCCGCTCGCTCCTCAAGTAACACGTGTGCAATATTCGCAGCACCTGAAAATATGCTCCATTATTTTTAAGCCAACTGTAGGCATATTTGATATTTGTAATTGGAATACATAGTCCTGGATATTTGCAAGTACCTAACAAATGATCACGAATGTATTGTCTAAATATTTTTAAACATTAGGGTGGTTCATTTGTTAGTTTATATGAAGAAGAAAGCAACTCATACATTTTTATTCAATACTCCTTTTTAAATAAGCTCAGAACTCACTCACAGTATATTTACTCGGGTATTTAAACACAATTATGAAAGTTTGACTTGCTTCACTTAGCGCTGCCAATATTGAAGTATAAAAAGAACTCCAATCATGTACATTTATGACATTCTGCTTAGGATGAGATAAATTTCTTCACTTAGAGCTGCTAATATTCAAGTATACAAAGAACTCCAATAATCTACGTGAGATGCTGCTTAGGACGTACAAAATTCGTCATTATATTATGATTCAGAGATCTTTGTAGATGTGTTTCATTCTATGATAAATGTGTGCCCTCACCTCAAACTTGTTACCGGGAGTATATTTCTCATTGTACCCTTCCTTTCATCCTTAGTAAACTTATTTCACAGCAAACACAAATTCACAGGTAGGTGGTCTCTGTCTCTTTACTTTTATTTTTAATTAAATTTTATTAATATTTTCTTTGTTTGCTTCAAATAACAATAAAAACCCAGCATGAATTCCTGAATTTATTAATTTTGTGGTTAAAAGTTAACGAAAACACAGCTGAAAACTTCCTTTTGCTTAGACTTTTTTACTTTTAATGAATTTTGCTTACCTTCACACTTGCCCTGATTTGTTACACATTTATTTGCAGGTCTTGACGCTTTAGTACGCGAATTTAAATCGGGTCGTGTCACACTACGTCGCAATCGCCGCAAGACCCGCACCAACGAAGCCCTGCAGGAAATGTTCCAGGCCCTAGAGACGAGCCAAAAGCAGAATAGAAACTCGAAAATTACCATCGATATGAACATCTAGCGATGAGGGGCTCTTTCCCGCAACGCTGCTCCAACAACGAATAAGAACTGCCCTCCAAAATTGACCTCCCAATCTGCGACTTACCAACTCCTAACGAACGCTTCCACTAAAACTAAACACATACGCATTTACACACCGCCATTTACTACTTAGGACATAACGCTTAAAGCCAGCCTCCCTCCAACGCTACTCTTTACATTTCATGTTTCCTAAGGAAGAATTTTTTAAAATATGTTTTAGCTTATTTTTTAACAAAGGACTTAAATTTGTATTAAATTTATATTTTCTTTATTTATGCGTTTATATTTTCTATATATATTTTTTTATAAATGGATGTGTTTCCAAAGCGCAATCTGCTTTTGTAATAGACTTTTTTAATACATTTATATCTGTATGAGTATACACGAATATAATAATAAATAAAATGTAATCAAACTATTAAAAATTTAAAAAACCAATTGTCATTTTAATCATCCTTTGGGGAGGCTCAATGAAATAATTCAATCAAGAAGCAGCGAGGTACAATTGCGTATTGAATGATGGCTTAACTGCTCCAATTTAGTTAGTACCTAAAATCGTATCAAATGACACGCCTTCGGGATGGTAATTGGCCACCGCATACCTCTTTAGTCAGTTGTAATTTAGTATCGTAGTAGCAACAATAAACTGGAATCACATAACCCAGAGCAATCCAACAAATGCTGTAGCTAACAACAATCGGGCAAATTAAATTTTTGCATTAATTGCCAACTGGTGCCGTAGAACAAGATGGCGGCCACAGGAAGATTCGCTTAAAAGGCGTATATAAGATGCATGTAATACGTCGAGTTATCATCAAAAGGTCCGTTTAAGTGCTCAAGGGATTCTGAGCAGCTGTTTAAGTTTGCCGATTCGGTGGAAATAATTCAGTGGCGAATACGTCATTGCATAAACGATCCTTCAGCATTTTCTATACTGTTTCCACATTATACGCCCAACACATTGCTAAGAACAGAAGAAGAAGAAATGTGCATTTATGTATATAAAATGCCTTGAGATTTAAGTTTTGATATCTACCGGCCTCAGTGGCCTGGTGGTAAGAATATTACACTCACATTCGGGTGGTTGTAGGGACGAATCCTGCCCCGTGCATGGCCAGAAAAATGCTTCTTTCTAAATCTTCTTCTCTTCAAGTCGAAAGCCTCAGAAGCTAGTACTCATTCCCGTTATATTCACCCCTATTCTGCATTTCGATCACGATCGAATTTTCTCCGTTTTGGCAACTTTGGTATTCTGTGTTCCGTTCCGTTCCGCATGCGGAAATTTTTCGATTGTATGTATTCTGCATTACGATCGTAGCTACGTTTTTCTAAGTTGTTTATTCTGTGGCGGAGAATTTTTCGATTGTGTTTTTAATTTGAAAAATTGTGTCATTTAAAAATAATGTAAGTATAAAATGCAATTAAGGGTTTGATTTATGATGTTTATAAATATTTTTTTTCAATTGCAGGTCGAAAACAACAACACCACAGCAGTATGAGGAATTGTACAATTTATTGGCAACAAAGACAGACATTGCTAGTGGTTACCACAAAAGGACGAAAGAGGAAGTGCAGGCATTCTGGGACGAAGTGACCAGCACACTCAATGCAGTAGGGCCACCAACTAAAACTATTGTAGTAAATGTACGCCTCTTCGGATGGTTTTATAATTTTTATATGTGTGCCATCAACACACATAGTGACGCCTGGGAAGCCCGTCTTCTCATAAAATGCTCGCTTCGCTTGTATCTTTTCCTCCTCAGTCTGGTCTAACATTATCCACTGAGTGCAAAGTTTCCGCTGCATAATGTCGAGGAAATGGGTTAGTGACTTGGACACTGTCGATTGAGCCATGCCAACATTAAAGTCTGCTCCAACTCCGTGCTGGTAGCTTCCTTCAGCAAAAAACCTCAAAGCTGCCACTACTCTGTTCAGCGGTGATAGAGAGGTTAACGTAGTCGCCCGTGCTTCGTGCTCAAAAGTGTCTAGCACATACTTAAACGCGTCTTTGTTTAAGCGAAAGTTTTTTTTGAATCTATAAATGTAAATGTAAATTAAATTAAAATTAAAATGAATAAATTAAAACAATTGTCCTACCTTTGATCTGTCATCTCGAACGGATTAGAACTATCCCTCAATTTTCTCATTACCATCCTTGTCTCTGCATTCTGGAGCACGTTGTTCTCCTCTTCTAACAAAACCGCCGCTGCAATCAATTCCATTTCTATTGCAATACAAAAAAAAATAGTTTTGTGCTGCAATGATGTTAAACAAATGAAAATATCGCCTCCGGCACGAAGTATTCTTCATACTAGAATACTTTGCCCACAAAATCCACTGCCTTAGGTTCTGGTTTTTTTTCTTTTATACGTACTTGCTGTGTTTTGTATTAAAGTTCACCTGCTGTGTTTTATATTAAAGTATATTAAAGTTCACAATGTTTAAATTGTTTTCACTATTAAATCACTGTTTAATTTTCTTCACTTTTTATTTTGGTTTTGTACAAATTTAACTTTTTGTTACAATGTTTACAAAATTGCTTGTTTTCTGTTTCGATCTCGCACGTTCCAGAGGCTAACAGCTTATTGTGAAAACACACTTGTCTTCTTCTTATTCTTTCGATTAGGTTTTTTGGTGGAATACCAATTTTCGATCGATGCGTAACGTAATGCGGGAGCGTAATCGAAATGCAGAATAGGGTCGATTGTCACGTAAATTAGTTTATACTAATAGTTCGGATCACTGGATTGCACAAGTAACACAAACACATTTAAGCGATGAATTGGTCAAATTTAGCAGGTAAAGACATAGATCTTCCTCCATGTTATACAACATCAACGTGCCAATATGCAAATGAGTTTAGATTTTTGTGTTTTAAGTGGAAGCCACAGAAAATAAAGATACGGGGAAGTTGATGCATTCATGAATATGATATTCTTAGCAGGAAGACTCGGCAAATTGCACATAGTCATGGGGGAGATATATCAGATTTCTCTTATCATCACTAATAGTTTATAACATTAAATATAAAAGAAAGCAACATTAGAGCACTTCGAATGGTTGCTATGTTTGTCCACGAATGTCAGAGGTACTGGAGTTGGGATCGTACACTATAAACAATGAGTGATTATTTCCCACTTACCCCTGTGGTACTTGGAATATAACTGAACAAACAAAACTACAGTTCTATGATAATTTATTGATTACAAGACAACTCTCAGAACTTACAACCATGTTACATTGGGAGTAATAGTATCCTGCAGAAAGCATGTATGACTTATTTGAAGGAGTAAGTATCGGGCCATTCTAATAAATGGGAATCGAACATTATGTATGAGGATGGTTTAAATATGAAGGGGGGAGTTGAATGCTGTGTCAACGAAACTAAAAATGCAATCAAAGAAATTGTCATATTAAATTAGATAAACAATTACAAATGTGAAGATTGCACATTCCATTTGCAGGGAATTGCAAAGGTGTGATTATGCCATGCTGTGAACTTAAGTAATATAAACGAACAAAAAGTAATATGTTTAAAGAAAGATAGGAAACGTCTCTATTTATACCACAAATAAGTAAAGACAAAATAACTACAATTATAAAGCTACTGATATGACCATCAAGAAGCCTTTCCAGGAGGACAGACTTATTGGTCTATACTCCTTGGGTTTAGTATGGGACGTCGTCCCTGCTTTGGGTATGAAAGCTACACGAGCTTCTCTTCAGCTTTTATGAATGTACGACAATTGTAGGCAAGTGTTATAGATTTGCACAAGCCATAGTGTGAAAGGTCATGTTGGAGTTGGAGCAGGAATAATACCATCTGACCCGGAAGATTTGAAACTGTTGATGGCCTATTGCTTATGAGTGATGGTCACTTGAAAACCGGTAGAGTTGCTTATAGAAAGTTCAGTCTTTCTGGATCTATGATCAACAGTCTCCATTTCCCGGGAAGTAAGTTTTCGAAGAAGACCTCGAGGATCGCAACCCGGCCAAAGCACCATCTGGCTTCTGGATACAGTCCAGATACCTTGGTGTAGTGCTGAGAAAATTCCGCACTCTGCTAGTCTCGGTCTGCACACCTATTTTTAATACAGTTGAATATCATAATCACAAAATAAATGTAAGTTTACGCGCCCGTTTCCTATACAAATTATGCTGACACTGCGCCTGCTTACCGGCACGCCTTCCAAAGCGCACCAGCATCCAGTGCAACAACGCAATGTGGGAACATCGCACTTTCGGAATGTGGGAGACGCAGCGTTAACAATTTATGATGATAAGCAGGGTAGCGGATAAGGCTTAGTTTTAACTTGAATAAGATGTTAACGAGTATTCTTGTCGAGCGACCAACTAGATTGGTAAATAAACTATTATAATTAACTCCGGTGTTTTACTAGTAAATATGGAGCTTTTGGCCTACTCCCAACTTTAAATTTTACGAGTGTACTCGTTAAGTTGTAGATAGGAGTGGCAGCTTATTTTACCAAAATCACACTTGAGCACACATAACTGTCCATTGTGATACCAGAGCGTAGCGACGTTCAAACACTGACTAAAATTCTCTAACTTAAAAGATGGTGATAGCGAAAGGATAGCGCCAGGAAAGGCACGACTCCCCCATTATGTCGCAGGAAACCATCCTGATAATTTTATGAACTTTGCTATGTCCCTAACATTGAAGGATGACAGCTCTGTTAAATTGTTATGTTGTATGGCATACGAAGCACCGCCACTGAATTTTGGTTCACTGCCAGTGGATTTGTGGCAGCTTGAAGTAGCAGACTGTAAGAAATATTAATTTCTTCAAAATAGTACATTGCGCTACTTTACTGAATACGTTCGTACGCATTCATTAAAATTATTTTATTTAAAAATTCTTACTTCAAGTTACTTGGCTTCAAAGTATGCATAATCACTCCTTAACTCTTAAGAGCATTTTTCATTTCAAATTACAAAATTCGCTTTCGCCCCATATACTTTCTAAAGATCTCATACGTAAAAATGGAAATGAAACCCGAGCGAAGTACTGATGTTGAAATGCAGAGCGAATTACTGATAGTGAAATGCAGAGCGAATTACATCATCAAAAGCGAAATTCAGCGAAACACCTTACTTTTCATTATGGTGCTCGGAGTATGTTTGGAGCGATCGGAGCTGCAATTGAAAACAAAGCAAAGCAGACATTGGTAGAAGCAATGACGGAGCTGATATTCAGCTCTCTGCAGTGGCACTTTTGACTCTTCTGCAAACGAGAACTGTGGAAAAATTACTGTTTATTAATTCCAAAAAAATTGAGCGCCGCGTTTGAATTGGGAATTACGGCTGGGTTCAATTGTAAACTACAGCTTCAAGTCAGTTAGCACAGCAATTCACAATAGCAACACGGTTCATGCACTTGCATGCAATCAAATATAAAAGTGTTTATTTTTTGTTTTGTTTTTAATTTCATTTTCTTTATTTATTATATATCTTAATAAATCTTTGGCTAATATATATAGATCCAAAATTAAAACAAACAACAGTTGGGAACATTGAAATTACAACAACTGCTTACATACGCGTAAGTTTATACATATGCATAAGTATATAAAGTAAAGTAGTAAAAAATATAATAAAGTATTTCTGTAATTGAAACATATTGCAATAGAAAATTAAATCTAAAATAAAAATTTAAAATTGTAAATAAAGCAAATACGTACTATTTCGAAGACATTTAAATAGTAATTTGTATACATATATCAAAACATAATTCAATTTAAGTTTACGTTGTAAAAGCTGTGTTCATTTCGAAAAAGATTTTTCCAAAGTGTAAAAATATTGTCAAGTAGGTTTTGTATGTAAATTGATATATTCAAGTCTTGTGGGTTAGAAATTTATCAAAATTTAGAATATCCCTACACTTATTGCCTTATAAGTATGCATGCAGGCATGCATGTTCGTATAATGAATTGTAAATAATATTTGCATTAAATTGACATGTTTGTATATTTCGTAAACAATTTGTATATAAATATTTTCTTTTCTTGTTTTTACACAACGTGATTAGAAACAATTTGTGGCACTTTTATCATAAGAAACGAATTCGCAGCTATCCGCTTTCAATTATAAATATTATTTGCTTTTCTACTTTAAATACAAAATTCCTTTGTTCGTTTAAATAGTTCATAAATTATTCTAAATATTTTACCGAATACTGAATTGCGACCAGTTCAGCGTTTGTTGTGGGTGAGTTGATTGTCCCTCCTCCTTTTTCGTTTCAGTTTTAAAAATACATAATATAATTACGTGTAAATATACTTTAACAATTGGTGTTACGTTTAAAATACCACATGTAAAATATAAACATATGAAGTAGTTTGCAATGAATATCAATCAAAAATGACACATAGTTATAAAATTAAAACAATTAACAAAAATATATTATGTAAAACGTACACAAATAAATAATTGTGCGCGTGCGCTTAACGTAGGAAGACACGTAGATGAAGTTTGTTAAAATATATGCCTTAAACTTAAACAATACGCTTAACTAAACACAAAAGCAACACGAGTTGAGGCCGTGTTCCATATTTGTAATATCATCTGCTCGCATTCTGCGCAATTTCATCGGGTTTGGTGTAATGTGCGTAGAGCAGCGCGCCTATCTGACTCCTCCTCTGACTCAGATTGGGGGGCACGCCCACACACTTTTTTGGCACTTGCTTTCTTTTTGCTGCTCCGGCTTTTCACTGAGCTTAGCTTACGGGTTGGTCCGATTTTGTTTGACTTTGGCGGAGGTTTCTTTGTTTATGGAATGTGTTTGCTGTTTCTTGATGGCTTTGGTGGTGGCGTGGGTGGTCGTTTCTTATCATCGCTAATAATGAAATTTTTCGTTTCAACATATTCGTATGTGGAATTGATAATACTGGTCGTTTTTATTAGGGTGCCTGTGGGGCTTAACGAGCCCAACGCGAACGTATTCGGATTCCAATCAAGGTTGTACGGTAGACTGGTGAAGTCCGTGGAATCACGTGTTTTCGCTGGCAACGGAGGCGGTATGAGATCCTCTTCGGAGGTGGAATCAGTCGTGTCTGCAAAAATTGACAAAATCGTATTAAAAATAAAATTGTTTCAATTAAGGAGCAAATGCAAAACTGAATCCTTTTTTTATTATCCTAATCAGAGCAACAATGGAAAAATATGTGAAATGAAAATATTCGCTTTATAAACGCTGTAAAACAACATTGTAGTATACTTTATAAATGTGCTCTTGCAGTTCGTGTGCAGTTAATTTCATAGTGCATCAAATTTGAGTTTTGTTTATAAACTTTAAAGCACTATAAAGAAAAAATAAAGACCGGTTTATAAAGCTTGTAAATTTGTATATTTTACCAGCAGATAAGTAAATACATATATCTAAATTCTGCCCTCTAAATTAAGTTTTTTCTATAACAGTTTCCTCTGCCTTGATGAAGGCTTTTCAATTTTTAGAACTTTTTGATAGATTCTAAACGACATTTTAATACCATGCTTAAAAATTAGACCAATACTTTACACCAATACATCAAAATGAAATTAAAGCAGTGGCTAAAAACCCAGGAGAGTCTGCCCCAAAGAAGACAAAAAAAGTAAGGCCGTAAAATCCTAAGGCTTATAATGGTTTCTATACATTTTTGAACTTTATAATGAAATACAATAAGTATATTCAGTTATTATGGAGCTATTTTGGGCAACTTGTGAGACCAGGCGACAAAAGAGATTTCGGCATAAATGACGAGCATGATTAATTGCATTTAGGAGACATGAATGCACTGCACCGTCTCTTTGTACTGTCTCCTAAGGTTCAGTCTGCTTTTATGCACAACAGAAGTGGATCTTGTCCCTGTCCACTTTAGCTCCCTCTGGTTAGAATAATTAGTGACGCCACTCACCAACAGAGTTTCTGTTGCTGCTGTCCGCTCCCGATAATGAGTGTGAATCGTTGACTGAGAACCCCTTCATACTCGCTGTGGGCGTAGCGATGCTAGCCGGGCGTGATAAGCGCCGTTCTTTTTCCTTCTCCGAACGCAGTGGTCGCTTGGAAGTCAGCTGCAACGAAACCGAAATTAAAATAACTTTTAATGAACATTTTAAAGGCTGTGTACGTACCTCTTCCGTCAGCACTCGCGGATCGGACGTTTTTGACGATAACGAGGTATTCGAAGCACTCGTTATGGATATGTTTGAATCCCGTTCCGGCGTAGAGGTTATCGTTGTTAGAGGAGAGGTGTACCACTGACTGTTCGCCACCGGCAGACTCAAAGTATCACGGTCCAACTAAAGAGGAATGTAATAATGAATCTAATGTAAGACTCAGATAATCACTGCAAGTGAACCCACCTTTTTCATGGAACGCCTCTTGGCGGGTGTCTTTTCTTTAGTCTTGCTCTTGGTGCTCGGCGAGTGGCCTAGGCTGGGTCTACGGTTTAACAGCAACAAAAGAGCAAAATTGCACAAATGAGCAGCAAATAAAAATGGAAAGGAAAAAAATAATAAAGACAAAATATGTATAAAGGTGAGGACGATGACGTCAGCAATTAAGCAAACTCAAAAATGTAAACGAAATTAAATTTTCAAACTAAAAACAGCACAGCACAGAAAGAGAGGAATTGAAAATGGGAAATTGATTATTTGCAGCTCTCCAGAATTAGTTCAGTTATTGTGTCGTTCGAAATTACCTCGGATTGAAGTTGAAACTAGCAAACGTGGATTTGATGGAGCTGGTTTGGGGCCGCGTCGAGAATGTTGACTTGGAGAGACCGCTACTGCAATGGTTATGAACAAGTTTTAATAAGCATATGCAACAAGAAATGTCTGCCAAATGGACTTACTCGGACGAACCCATGCTGGTTTCCGATAAACGGTTATTGCCATCGAACATGGTGGGCAGGAAGGAGCCATTACGACGCAATATTACCGAATCACGGTCAAGTTTCAAATCACACGACTGCAGATTAGACCAAAAATTATATATTAAACATAACAATTTAATAATATTCCAAGTCCACCTTTTTGCCATATTTGCTCTCCACATTAGCCTGCATATCACCGAAACATGACTCCAAACGTTCATGGAACAATTTCAAACTGTCCGGCGCCTTCTGCTTATGCAGCGAGATAGCTAGAATTACAGTTAATTAGAGCTGCATTCTTGAGCACTTCACTCGAAATTTACCTATTTCCAGTAACGGTATTTGCGAGGCTATCAACTCCTTCAGCTCCTCGACCAACTCCTTATGTTCGGCATGCTCCTCCAGGTACTCTGCCGAGAGGAAAGCATCTTCGTATTTGCTGAAGCCGCCCATCACAGCCGGGTCCACAATGCCATTTATTTTCATGCTTAAGGGATTAATGGGTATGCTCTCATCGCTCTTGTGCGCTATAATCAAATCGCGTATGTCCTTGTTCGTTGATTTCATGGTCTCCACAGCCAATTCAATAGGTGAAATCTAAAAGAGAAATAAAAGTTAACAAAAAGCCCATTCCACCCCACCGTTCAATTACCTTAAATTTCCTCGAGTCCACCACAGGGAACCAGCGCAATATACCGGGCAGCGGGAAACGCGTCGTCAGCACAGTGCGTTCCAGCCACAAACTGCGTACATCGTCGGCCTCAGCGCCAGTGCTCTCTCGATACGGACGCGAGAATTTGAACTTCTGCACATTGTTCGAGGTGAAATACTTCACAATCTCATTGGAGATGATCTTGTCGTTGAACTTGGCAAACGCGTCGTCCATAATCGGCTCCACCTTGTTGATCTGTATGAACTGCACATCGGTCTGCATGATATCGTCGGTGGGCGTCTCCAGGGTTTGCATCAGTTCGGCCTGCGGGTGCTGCACAATGATGCGCGTACAGAAGTCGCTCAGACGCTCGTACTCCTTGCCGCGGAAAATGAACATCTTGTTCTGCAAGAAGCGCGGGAAGCCCAGGCCGTAGAAGCACACGCGAAAGTACTCGGAGGTATGTCGCAGCTCTTTCAATATCTTCTCGAAAAACAAAGCCATCTTCTTCAGCAGTTCGGCCAGTTTCAAATAGTCGAAGATCTCGTTCTCGTATTGCTGCGTCAGCACTTTGCACATGTCGATGGCAGACTCCCACATCTTGCCCTTGTCGAAGTAGTCAATGATCTCGTAGTAGAGCGCCTCCTTGAGCTCGCGATGTGTGCGACAAGCGTTGTGCCGATGCGAACGCAGCAGTGGCGACAGCTCAGTGTCGTTCCACTGCAGCAGCTCCGTGTGCAGCTTAAGCGTGAACGCAGCCTCGGTGTAGTTGTCGAACTCCATCTGCAAGTCGCACAGTTTGTACACGTAGCGAATGTACATCTCCTTGCGGTTCACCTCCGAGTAGAACTGCAGCAACGAGAAGGTGCACGCCATGCGGTTCTCCTTACTCTCGTCCTGAATGATGCAGCGGTACTCGAGCAGGCGATCCATCAGTTTGGCCACCATGTTCACGAATTTCGTCCCCTCCACATTCAGAATATTGTGCGCCTGACACTTCTCCAGGATGATCTCCGCAAAGAGCTCCTTATATTCCACATCGCCCTTGCCTAGAAAAGGAGTTGGAGTTATGTTTGAAAACTATGCCTCGCTAATTGGTTTCACCAGCACAGTTAACTTACCCGCTCCAATAAGTATATCCAATTTCTCGATCATTTCGGTTTCGAATTCGTTGAAGTTCGCCTTGTAGTGTGCATTATTGCGCTTGGTGTCCCCGTAGCTGTCATGCACCAGTTTCGAGCTGTAATACTCGCACTGCATCATGTCGAAGAATATGGGTATGGTGGCCTTGCGCAGCTCCACCTCCGGTATCATGCTCATCTCCAGTATGGGCTCCACCAGCTGAGGCACAAACTTCGGCTTATGCTCGCCCAGCTGGAACCACATCTTGCGAATCTCCTGCGCCGTATCCTTGCGTATGTCGCGATACCGTGCGAATATCACTTGACGCTTGTTGTCGTTGAAGTCGTTCAGCTGCAGCGGTGACTGTATCAGAAATGCTATGGAGCACTGGAAGAAATTCGACCACACTTGCTTCTCGAACGGATCGAAAAAGTGGTCGATAATCACAATGGACAAATGCTGCAGTGAACCAAGTATGACGGTGTTCTGATGCATAATCATGTCCATCCAATCGCGCGAGAACACAGGCTTCTGGTGCGGCGAGACCAATTCCTCGAACACCAGCAGTATTTCAATGATGAAGTCCTGCAGTTCGAAGCGGTTGTTCAGCTGCTTGACGAAAATGTCGTAGTGCGCCGAGTCCATGCGTTGCAGTATGCCCAGCATTATCGCCACCAAATTACCTACCAGCTGATTCTCGCGGTCCAGCGCATGCGACGTTTTGATCACCGTGCGCAGCAGTATGAGCATAATGTCGCGTACGTCGTTGTGGGTGTGGCCGATGTCCCTGCGGTAGAGCAGCTTCAGAATGTTGTTCATGATATTGATGCATTCTGTGACCTGCGGGTATGCCAATTATTGGGGAGAAAACGTGGTGATTAGTAAGAGATGTTTCTTATGTACCTCGCCTACATTAGTAGCAGAACAACTCTCTGAACAATTCCTTTTACTTATCAAAAGAAGCTCAATACAACTTTCTTAATTAATCATTTCTTATAATATTATTCGCATAGAAGAAAAGATTGTTCAAATGTCTAACTTAGAATGGTTGGGCTAGAAAATTACATTTGAATTTCAAAGAATTTTATTAAATGTTAATATGCATTCCGAAGGTCCCCCTAGCAGAAAGAATTATTCGACAGTTTAATAGTGCACCTTAAACACTCCTACACTCTGTTCACCAAGAGAGAAACGACGATAGATTGGAAAGTATAAAAGATATTTATTTAATTTTATTTTGGGATTGAAGAGCTACGACGGTCATGCATGTTTTTGCTTCATAACACCGAACGAAGTGATCCAGCTTCTTAATTGTTTTAGCTGGGGCAGCATATGAAATTTTGGGCCTTTGTCCTTGAAACGCAAACGACCTCTCGCAATAAAGTACTGCGCAATCCTGAGCTGATATGAAAAAATAATCGCAGTGTGCGAAAGAGATAGTTATATATACACCTTAACCATGAACTATCGTCGTTTCTCTCTTGTTGAACAGACTGTATTCTCGTTGTCGAGTCGAGACAATGGTCTACAGTACAAACACAGACAAAGCCGCAACGACATCGGGAATAAAGAGGAATTTTGTTCGAGGAGTACACTCCTAGATTACTTATTTTTCGTTCTGGTTCTAAAAAAATTTTCGATTACTGTAATAAAAGCAAATTTTATACAATTGATTCTGATCTACAACAGCGCCTCATCAAAATTGCGTGTACGAGTATACTTGAATTTATAAAAATATATATTTATATACAATATATCAATTTTCTATCTGAAATTGACAAAAATATAAACTATCGGTGGACTCAGGGTGCGGTAAGAAGGTAGCAGCTCTCCATACAACATTCGATAGACCTGCACAATGAATGCGAAACACTAAAACACAAACCCAGCAGAAAAGAAAGCAGCGCAGACCGAGAAAAATGAGAAGTGATGGAATATAATCTGAAACAAACCGATATTACTGGACGCCAACCACTCAAAATCTATATATGCACAGAAGGATTTGTAACCAAATAAGCATCTTGAATTCTCAATAGAATTCATATACGTTGACAAGTATTTTTAGCCATATTGTGTGATTGTGAGTATAAGCATCTAGAATTCTGATATAATACGTTACTTACGAATTCACAAACTTTGTGGCATATTGAATCTCGAATCCCTGGCGAGATTCATTTTACGATTAATTAAATAACCAATTGTACCGTAAGTTCCTAAGTAAGTAAGTAGCCGCATTAGACTCGTGTGCAAAGTGGCAGCTAAAGATCTTCAATATTATTTTCACATACGAATTACCCCCTACAGAGCTCCAGAAGATATCGATACCAAGGGTTCAAACAAATAAAAAAACTTAAAAGTTTATATTATACTATTTATTTTAATATAATCAATACGTTAAAGCCTTTATAATGCATATAACTTTCATTAAATTAATGCACAAAAATTCATTCTGTAATATAATCAGAAAACAATGAAGGAGAGGTGCCGTTCGCTACTCAAAAATACGAGGTGTGATCAAAAAATAACCGTTATTTTCAAATTTCGTGATTTTCAAATCACGTCAAGTTCGGTCGAACGTAAAGGTTTTGCTGACAGTTTTCTTTGATTGCAATGGCGTGGTGCTAGGAATACTACCTTGAAGTTATGCGCCGTTTGCGAGAAGCAATTCGTCAGAAACGCCCAGAATGGAAAAACCAATCATGGATTTTGCACCATGATAACGCACCAGCTCACAGCTTGTGCGTAATTTTTTGGCCAAAAACAAAACCGTTATCATGCCTCAACCACCGTATTCACCGGACTTGGCCCCCGCTGACTTTTTCCTCTTTCCAAAACTGAAGACACCGATGAAAGGAAAGCGTTTTGCTACGATTGAGGAGATAAAAGAAAAATCGAAAAAATTTGGCAATACCAAAAAAAGCGTTTCAGAAGTGTTTCGAGGATTGGAAAAAACGCTGGCATAAGTGTATTATATCTGAGGGGGGGACAAGATAGTTGTTGATGAATAAATAAATACTTTTTGAAAAAATAACGGTTATTTTTTTATCAAACCTCGTATAAAGATATCGCTAATTTGCTGTTTTAAATCAACAAATGCATTTATGTCGTTTGGACGAACAATTATTTTAATATTTCTGGTGCTTTCTGCTACGCTAATATACTGTCTTTGAAATCTATGACTATTCTGTTACTGATTCTGTTGTTGATTCTATTTCTGTTCCCGTTTCTGTTCGATGTCATTCGGCACCTTAAGTCGTAGAAGCGAACCAAATCGAATCAACAAATTTGAAAATAAGCCGAGTTGAAGGTGGCAAATTGAACGTTGGTAATACGAGTATCTCAAAACGGTTTCATATACTTTCAGAGTAAGTTCTGGTATCGACACTGAGGTGATACTCGTATCCTTGCATAACTATGTTTTTGTTGAAAAATATTATCCAAATTTGTTTAACTATTTATAAGCTCTTCTCCATTAACATCAAACTCAATAAAAGTGCGACAGAAAAAATTGGTGGAAAATAAATCCTGATTTCATTACGTTCCCCGTCGCAGCTTGGCTGATTAACTATGGCGGAAATAGCACTTATGGTGTATTTCGAGAGGCTGTTACCTTCTTAGTGTACCCTGGGTGCTCTGAGATAGCAAATCTTCCACCTACATCATAAATCTTTGGCATAAAATTCGTACAAAAGTATAAAACACAGAGAAGGATGGTAAACAAATTGGATGGTTTGATAGAAGTCTCCAAAATCTAACGCAAAAAATAAGTGAAAATAAAAGCAAAAGCTTCAAAGCGACAATCGTCTTTGATTCGTCTATTGTGAGCGTTGCACATCAAACGCCACACTTTCACAGTTCACAATAGTTGATCGACTTGCAGCGCAAGAAGCCTAAATTGCATTTAAAGGTGATCGATCAAGCTTTGCGGAGCTAACACAGCAAAATGAAATTGAACAAATAACTTTAAAAACAATATTTAACATGTTTCGCTCACATTAACACAAATAAGAAATAAATGAGCACGCAAAGCTGAAAATTGCAAAAGCCAACACAGAAATAAAGTAAAATTGTGATTGCAATAAACAGTGATCCACAAAATTCTATGTACAAAGAGTTACAATTTGTAAATAATGCTATTTTATAATGTAACAAAAGATAATAATAAGTCTGTAATTTGCATTTAAGTGACAGATCCGAAAATTATCCTGAGGATGGTAAGGATGGGAAAATTTAAATAAAGACAAAAACAATTTATTTTTGAATTATAACAAAGTATTTGTCATTGGACCTTGAAATCGCTTTAAACATAAAATAAGTAACAAAAGTTATTTCAAAAATGTTGACTTAATTTCAATAAAATAGCATCTAAATTATTTTTAATTATTTTTATAAGTTTTTTTAGTGCTATTTCAGATTTTTGCTCATAATTTTGAAACTATATAGCAATAATAAAAAATATTTGCTGAAAAATAGTCATTAAAAAACCAATTAAATTCCATCCGGTGGTCGAAAAACGATTAACAGTGTTCACTAATTTTTAATAAAATAGCATGTTAGTTAATTTTTAATTAATTGTTGATATTAATTTATATTTATGCTCACAATTTTTGAGACAATTTGTAAATTACCCCTATTTTATAATAAGAAAACAGTTAATTCAAGACTTTGGATTTTTGAAGGTAATTGTGTGCTCATCACTTTGAAACTATTGGCAATAATAAAAAAATGGTGTTAAAATCTAAAAGATTTTAAGATGGTGTTTTAATAACAAATTTGTAAATGCCACTATTTTAAATTGTGGAAATAGCTATTTAAAAAATTCTGATTTTTTAAATTCATCGGAATTTTAATTAATTTCTAATTATCTTAAGGAAATTTGTTGATACCAACTCATATTTATGATCATCATTTTGAAACTTAGCAAAAATAAAAAGATTTTGATAAAATATAAAACTGTGTTAATAAAAAATTGAGACACAATGTGTAAATTCCCTATTTTATAATGTGACAATTGCTGTTTAAAAAATTTAAATTTTTTTTAATAAAACATCATCTTAATTAATTATAAAAAATTTAATGTGTTGATGCTAATTCAGATTCATGCCATTAATTTTGAAACTATTGACAATAATAAGAAATTTTTGTTTAAATAAACTGTAAACTGTAAACGCACTGTAAATCCCTGTTTCTGTCTGCAGGTACCTTTGCGGCAATGCGTTTGTTTGGGCAGTGAATGAACAGGATGACGTAAGCACAAGTAGTGGCAATCAGAGCCCGACGATGGACACAGTGAGTGGACACACAAGTGTATGAAGCAGGAATGGGCGATTGTTGATTATATTATCCATTAACTGGTAGGAACCAACTAATTGGCAACAATTTAATTGTAAAAAGCACAATCTTCCATTACATAAATATGGATTTATGTCATGGTGGGTCACTGCGAAGGCCATTCTTCGTTACTGAACAATTAATCTATTCTATTATGAATATTTAAAAAAAAATTATACATACATATACATACATCTATACATATGTACATATAGTATATTTTTGGATAGAAATGCTATTATCTCTAAAATTGGATCACGTTGTAACTTATCTAGTCGTATACACAAACTAAGGAGACAGCCTGTTGGTGGTTTTCCACTGAGCTTTCGCCTCAAATGTCAAAAGGAAAATGGGAGATCATCTTAGGCCCTAAAACATGTTTTCGACGACTTGGTCGTCCACTAAAAGCCTCCATTTTACTTTCGATTTCCTAAAAATTACTTTGATATTAATTTTGGCTGTGTATCTCCCTTACGTTTTACTGACTGTCATGGCATGACAGCCACATTCGGTGGAAATGTTACAAGAACTTAATTGGAAGAACCAGAAAATGTGTTTTTGCTCTTTCACTCCCATTGAGATTTAACAGATTCTATCAGAGGAAAAGCTTTTTCTCGGACAAATAAAAGTCAATTATATATAGAGTATATAATCAGTTCCTACAATCAATTATGGAATAGCAATTCACATAATCTATGTATGAATAAAGACAAGTGACATAATTGATAAATCAATAACAAGTCACATCACCAATCCATCAATAAAAATCCATCGATAAATCACCCATCCCTAAACTAAGCACTTCCACCACACTTCAGACGATGCTGGAACTGCACGGTCAGGAACGAGGTGAGTTTAGTCTAAAGATGGTGGATGCAACGGCAAATGTACATATTTCGGGGTAAATTATCATTTGGGGGTGGAAGAGAAAGTTTGTTTATGTTTTGTTTTGTTATGTTTACCTTTTGTTTGGCAGTTGTTTCACGTGTGTGCAGTTGTGATTTTAATTGTCCGAGCACTTTGGCTGCTTTCGATAGGTTCTTTTCTTGTTGCCATATATCGGATTTGGAGTCACCCTAAAGCGCGTTTCGAACGTGTACGTAGGTGATTATCATTGGATATGTACGGATAAAAGTACGAAAGAAATAATGTGGAAAATTGT
Source organism: Clusia tigrina (assembly GCA_920105625.2). Taxonomy (NCBI): domain Eukaryota; kingdom Metazoa; phylum Arthropoda; class Insecta; order Diptera; family Clusiidae; genus Clusia; species Clusia tigrina. Next base: position 209,655,988 of record OV050031.1, read on the forward strand.
ATACGTTTAGTGACACACTTTCAAGAGTTATGCGGTGGTGGGTGGTGTGGTGTAGGAAAAAATGTTTAAATTTATTTCAAAAAATAAAGAAAGAAAAGCATAATTATAAAGTTCGTCTGAATGAACAAAAAATGAATGAAGGAAACCCAAAATTAGAACATACAAATTAATTCAAATCATAACCGAAGTGAGCACATTCAAATGAAACGGTATGTACTGGTTCTATTATAAGATAGGAGAGAGTGAGAGAGGAAGCGTAGGGTACCCAAGTAACGAGTATGTATGTGGTGTAATGTGATGAGCGAGCGTTCGTTTATGGTGGCGGTGCAATTGTGAATGTGAGAAGTACGTGATGACATTTTATAATAAATTGTTTTATTTTACTATGATGAGGTAGGTAAATAAATGTGTACGTGCAAACATTGACAATTAAACTCAACTAAGAACTAATTAACTAAACATTTATAATGAGCCATAAAACAATAAATGAATAAATAAAGTATGGCAGGAAATTAAACATTTTTACTCCAAATTCCAGAAATATTAAAAACAGAAAATGGAAATGTTTAATACAATTGATATTCCCCGAAACTAGCAATAAGGTTTGGTAATAAGATATGGTTAGAATTCTCTCCACCAACTCAGCTTTGGTGCATTGCGTTATGGCAGGGTTTGTCTATATACGAGTAACAAGACCGAAACCTAGCCTAGCAATTGATATAAAGATTTATGTCGGGTTGAGATAAATCCGCCAAATTTAAGCACACTGAGAGTACAAACTCTTAAAATCTCCTTGAATGCATAAGCAATAAATTGAAACAGATAAACATTTTGAAACTAATTATGTAATCGGAGGCTCTGTGGCAACCAGTGCTTTAGTTTATAAGTAAAATTATTAATTATAATTATTACTCTGCTAAATAAATAATTAAAATAAATACTTAGACAATTCAAGCTGACTGCGAGTTGGACTATATTAATACAATTTTTAAAGAGATGTTGCATTAAAATATGGATTTGGCCAATTAAGTGTTGATTAACTTAAAAAAAAAAACATTGTTACTGCGTTTTCTCAGCTTAGACCCCATTTAGATGTTTATTTTTTCTTATTTATATTAAGTTAACATTTGATTAAAATTATAGGCTAATGAAAGGGGACTGGGCAGAACTAGCTGACATGGCCTTAGGCTGAAGTGATGGCCTTAGGCTATAGTGATGGCCTTAGGCTGTAGATTTTGTTAGCTCGAATATTTGTTCCATTTCTGACTCAATCTATTTTAGCATCATTGTTAACATGATAATGTAAATTTAATTTAATTTGATGCAACTCTTCTACAGCCTAAATTCCACCACTCGAATATTTATTGATAAAAAAGTTATTTAAAATTTACATCCTTATATATGCAGGGTGTCAAGATTCAACTACGACCGTCGAGCCAACAGTGATGATGAATTATTCGAGTATAAAAATGTGACTAGGCTTAAGAATTACTTCATTAATCATAACCATTTATGGACAATTATGCTAATTATCTTTAGAACAAATTCGAATCTATTATGTTCTCTTCTGATCTTTCCTTAACGCAATATTTATGAGTAAATCTGAGACTAAAGAAAACTGTCTGCACTCTTTAACTTCAGAACACAAAAATTGTCTTTACTTGAACAATTTCGGAAATAACAAAAAATTGTTTACATTACCACGCAAACAGAGTTGTATGTATTTAATTTAACAATTATTAATATTATTTTAACTACTGGACAAGTGAAACAACTACAAAACGATTTGAATGTTATAAACACAGGACAAACACATGAAACATAAACACAAATTAATGGATGCATCCTCAAGAACAGCATTCAATATGACGAAATATTACTCGTATACAATAAACATATATTTGGTGCATTGCTTTTTAAAGACTTTTGCTAAAACATGCTACTCAAAAATGCATAATAAAAACAAAATAATATTTGAAACAAACACAAAACATGCTTAAAGTCTATTGAAAGAACTTAAAATCAACTCAAAATGCAAATAAGAAAAATTTATTTTGCGTTAGCATCAATTTAATACAAAAAGAATAAAATAAAATTTAAAAATGCAACGAGTTTAGAGAACTATAAAGTTGAGTATAGATCTGAACACAAACGCTATGAGGCATGGTGAGTCACACACCTTCAGGATCACATGGCTAGCGACACAAAATCGACGAAGGAGTCAGCGAATGTAGTAAAATTATTTATGAGGTAAATCAGGACGACTTTCCCTTGGATGGCGAAACCGGCCAAGGTTTTTCGGCCTGTCATATGTACGCTTTACTCGCCTTGCCCCGTTCGTATTCAGATATATACGCGGCTTTAAAGGAACGGCTTCCTTTCGTAAATTATAACATTGTTTCGATCAAGTACTGCAAAAGTGCACACAATTTTGATAATATTAAATAAATTATTTTTTTATGTTTCACTTAAAAATTTCAATATTATTTTACTATTTATTTATTACTAACGAATTAATTTATTTAGGCTTTCATAATATAAACACCCCCCCCCCCTTACTACATATGCTGTAAAAAGCTGTTCCCCTTTCGCTTCGTCTAAATATGGAAAATTCACGGCTCGGATCCGAAGATGATGCCCTGGATCCTGAATTAAGTTACCTTAAAAATTGTGCTCAAGTAATATCAGGTGAAATATTTCGATATTAAATTAAGCGCTTATGAATTATGATGTTTAAGGTTTGTATTAGTGACAATTAAGCAATTGATAAATGGTTGTAAGAAATAATTAATATCCTAGTTACTGCCTCCGCGTTTCGCAATTGGGTATTAGGCCACAATCAAGCGGGGAATCGACTATTCACCGTCTGGAGTGTTCTGCTGTTCCAGCAAATAAGCTATATGCAGTATCAATGAGATTCCTCTATAACAGTTGAAGCGTTTTTTTAGTGTAATTTCGTTTAGAAATTTTGACAATTAATTAATGGCAATTTACAATTAAAATTGGTACCGATATTATAGTTTGGAGTGTGCTGTGACTGTCTTACTAGCGGATATAGAGATAATACATAATGTGTTCACACATTAAGACACACTGAATCTAGTGTAGTAATACAAAGTTTAGTTGTAATTAAGTGATTCAACAGGCATGGGCATCTGTTCATGCCAGTTGATTCACTTAATTACAAGAGAACTCATCTGCCCAGAGCACAATTTAACTTAATTAAGGAACTAAGCAATTTTTCCGTTAGCTCTTCAGTGTTTTAAGCAGTTAAGGGTATTTATTAATACCTCTCAAAGTGCCTGAAGGTCAGTCAATTGAAGATATCACAAAAGGTAAAGTAGGTGGAGTCTTCTCCACGATTTCGATTGTCAGTAACGTGAGTTATTAATTCTTTGCTATCGTTTTTTTTTTTTTTTTTTTGCAAACTATTAATCTGCATGCTCTTTGAACAATCAAATCATTTAAATGATCGAAGTGTATTGTTAGGTCATGCTTCAACCGTCTGGAGTTTATAATCTTTTCAGCTAATCATTACATTGAAGCTAGTATCGGTCGCTCTGATTAGATAGTTTTGAACATGAGTTTTTATTAGCCTATTACCATTCCATATTTTCATTAACGCAAATCGATGGAAATATCAATCAATGAACATAAATAATGATTTGTATAGATACTTGCATGTTACAATGTTATAATTTAGTTAAATATTTTGTTTAAATGCACATAGAAGAATTAATAAACACATATGAAATTAACAATGTAAGGAAAATATAACAATGTAAGGAAAATATGAACAAAAAGCTGACTCACCTCCTCCTTGCTTTCAAGGCGATCTTTGATGTGGTTGCAAAAGACTGGCAACAAAATAGCACGGCATTCGGGCAAATGAAACAATTTCGAATCGACAAAGTCCTTGATACAACCCATCTTCGATTGTGTGAGGCGACGTGGTGGAAACTGTTTCAATATATTCACAATAACAATGCTAAAAGGTAGTAAAGTGTGAATTGAAGACTGCAACATTGTTTCATAATATTTCTATTCACATACCTGAGGCGCACTGCATCGAACACCTGCATCAAGTCAGTGGCGATAATGTGTAAATTTTTCAGTAAGGCACCTTCAGACTTTAGGAGATCCGTGGGACAGGCAATCATTTTAATAAACATTTCAAGCAATTCTATTGAGAGGAAATATATATAAAAAATGTATTACTATTAAAAAAAAAGATCATTAATGGACTGATAGCATGGTATAAATAGATATTAAAATTCACAACTGCACATATCATCACATAAATCAATCAAATCAATTTATAGACAGACATTACTTTGCATTTACATATATTTACATTCTCGTATGAGCGAGGATTGCAATTCGAAGAAAATGCATAAATAAAATGGGGTCCAAATGAAGCCTCACCGTGCAACTTGTTGGCAAAGTCATCATAATCTGAATTGCCATTTATGGCCGCAAACAGTATCCTTGAGCGTATAATAAATTTCATGACGTAGTGCAGATATCGTGTAGTTTTATACAAACGCTTCACTTCAATGCGTTCATCGATTTCAATGCCGTCGGCGGATTTTTCTGTTGGCTCAATAGCTTCCTTAATATTTTTCTGCAGCACATCAATTAATTTGCTGCGAAATACACAGGAAAGTTAGAAAACAATAATAAAAAAGGAGAATAAAAATATATTTACGCGTAAGCTAATGTCGCTGAAAAGCTGTCGTTTATGTACACGTCCAGCACTGTAAGGAAATGTTGGTACTTCAAATCGGATACTGTTTCGATTAAATGGATAATGCTCATGAAAACCAGTTGATCGTATTTCTCAGGATTATCATTTTCAACCTAAAGAAGGGGCAATATAGAAACAAGAAATATTAGTTACGAAGGATATGTATATGAGGGAATATTAGATATGAGGAGGGAGAACTTACCAATATATTAAATAAAGCATCTAAAATATCTTGCAAAAATTTTACCACCTCCTCGCCAGGTACATTCGATAACGCATTGAGGGATTCCTCCAAGGTTTCCTTGTGGGCAGACCAATTTAGAAGACCAAGTAAACTCACTGAAAGCAAATAATGAAGGCGTTATTTTGATATACGCAGTTTATATAAATCAAACATATAAATTCTCATCTTCTACCAAGGAATTGGTGCTAATTGGTAGATTTTGTCAGTTCTTAATTTATTCACTTACCACTCTGAGTAAGTTTCGTGCTGCATAGATTAACGCAAATTGTAAACTGATCCTTGGGTAGCAAGTATAAGCCTGTAATCGATGGTTTTGTTCCCTGGAGATCACTTAAGGCCGCCGGTAGTTCCAAATAAGAGTTGGCATCCGTTTTGTCGAATTTCTTGTGATCTATTTTATACACTGCTAAATTATGTTGTCCTTGCTGTGGAATAAGACTATTTATATATAAATTTCCTTATTTCATTTGCAGTGGAATTGCTTACCGTTATTGTCGTGCCATTATCCTGCATCAATTTCACATACGACAAACCAAATGGCTTCTCGGATTTGTCCTTTTGCTCATTGGAACTGCGATGTTTGTATATGAATTTCAAATGGCATTGCTTGAATTCATCAATGGGCACATGAATCTATTAAAAGGAATAAAAAAGTTATTCAATAATATGAGTATTGACCCAACTGCGGGTAGATAACCCACCTTAAATGTCTCCACCCACTTGGGTTTGTCATCATGGTAGTATACTACTGACTTATATTCATCGATGGGTGGCAGTCCAGCGCCTATGCTCATCACACCGGGCACCGATTGTCCCTGCTCATTGCATACGCACACCGTGACTTCGACATTCTTTTCCGATGTCTTTGCTATGCGCGCAAATTCGCCCGAGCAGAGCGTCAAATACAAATCGTTGCGTACATCGCCCGGCAATATCACCTCCGGGAAGCCCATCTTCCGTGCCAGCGGCACATTCGTGTGCACCAATCGTGGAAAGTCCTCCTTGATCTGTTTGATGTCGCCCTGCAGTACTTCAATGGTCACAGCCATCTTCGAGTCGATTTTGCCCATATCCTTGTTCGATATCAGCTTTCGCAGAGCACCATCCAGACTGTCTTTTTCGCACATGATGAACGGTAAATCCAGATTGCCCTTGAAATCTTCCGGCTTGTTAATAATCGGCGTCAAATCCTTGCAGGCTACTCCAAACGGCCTGCGCATGATGTACTCGCCACTGTTGAACGAACCACTCGAGCTGATCGACAGCTGAGAGTGTTTCTTGCTGGCGGCCGTCAACATGGAATTGGTGATGCTCGCTCGCTTCGAGTCGTTCTCCTTCATCTCCATCGTACCGATGCGTATCGCATAGCAAACGAGATACATTTTCGAAATGCCCAAATCGTTCTTGCTCAGATCGGTGAACAGGACTCGGTTATTGTCGAACTGATCGACGTCCCGGGCAATGCCGGTGCGCGACCATTTCACCACGTAATTCTCGCTTATTGGCTTGTGCGCCTCTCCATCGAAGAGGGTGAAGAGTAGATCCGAATCCTCCTGGAATTTGCAAACGAACGCGTTCACATGAAGCAGTATGTTGTGCGAGTATTTGTTGAGGGGTCGCGTGGTGCGATTTCGCGACTGAGGGCGCTGGAAGGAGGACCAAATGTTAGAAAAAAATATAGCTGTCATTTGTGTAAATTGTTCGAAATGAAAATGGAACTTAAATGAAAATTCAATTTACAATTAAACTTCAAATTGAATTTGTTTACGATCAATACACTCACTCACATTTGCTTTAATGATGCGATTCACCGCATTCATGTGGTGCTCATACAATTCCGTTGTGCATGTCGCATTTGTGTCCAGTATGTCGCCGCTCTCGTCGCGCACCACCATGTCCAAGCCCAACAGACTATTTCCGGTGTCGATTTGCGATGTGGCCATCAGTTTTACTTTGCGCATTTCATCCACAGGCAAATTTCCCGATATCAGCAAAGCGCGATTATTGTTCAAATCGCTCATTTTAGAGCGTATCGTCCGGAAGTCGGGATGAGTGACCTGTGTGCGAATGTCCAAGATATAATGTCATAAAAACAAATTACAACAACAACAACAACAACAACAACTACTACTACTACTACTACTACAACTAGTGACAATTTACAATTCGCCACATTTTATGCAAGGCATTTTATGCATCATTGAACGAACACACACGAACGAATTCACGAACGATCGAACGAATGAATGAACGAACGGTCGAAACGAACGAAGGGGCTATGCGCAGGCTATTGTGTCTACGCACTGTCAAAGCTATTTTTATAGGGGAAACATAAACAACTGCAGACGCTTTCTGTGGATAGTTTTTGGCTTTGTGGTTGTTTCTCCAGAAAAAAATTCATTAACAAGTTGTATGCACAACAGCGTGTGTAATGGCACAATTGCATGAATGAACGAACGACCGAGTGAATGGTTGTCAGTTGGATGGCAAAGCGTAAATTGGTAGGGGGAGGTTTTGGAATGATGTGTGAATTAGCTTCATCAACTAGCGCTCGAGGCCACTGCGTCGGGTCAATTTGATTTGTGCGTTAGTCAGAGGCAGATCGCATTATTGCTGCTTACCAAAAAGTACTGCTTCAGTATGGCCCCCCATTCCAACAGAACCTTAGTAATTTCCTCTACAATGTCCGTGCGTTGTATGCAGTATTCCCCATTGATGATTGTATAATCGCATACATGTATGTAGGACTTCGGAAATATGCCGTGGTGCTCTTTAATTCTGCAAACAAATAAAAAATATACATACATATAACAAAAATAAGCATTAAAGTAACAAAAGTTGAATCAATTTAATATGAGCGGGCAATTAATAGAATGACTGAGTGGAAGAGTGACTGCAAAATATTCGATCCACAGTTTCTACTCACATCTCTGTGACGTTTAAGAGGAAGTACGCAGAAACAATAAATAAACTGGTAAAGTAAATAAAGTGGCCCATTTATGGATTGAAATATGATCGTTCAATTTGTCTTTTCATTTAACCTTACAGCAAATTGGAGGCAGTTAAAAATATCCATCAAGAAATTTAATTTAGTTACAATTGACACAAATTTGAAACATTTTCTGGAATTGAGGCGCACGCAGGGAGAAGTTTCCATCTCAGTTTTATACATAACTCTATAAAGTTTTTGGATTGTAATTTTCACATTTATGCTACAGAAGAAGGGATATGGACAGATTAAGTCTAGTCAGAACAGCTCAGAAATCTTAGTTTTGAGAACAGAGGCTTTAATAAATAATGAAATGTTTCCTTAAAAAAAATACAAAAAAGAATCTAAAGTCATACATATTATGAAGACTCAAGTTTTCGTAACTGCCCACATTAAAGAGAATAGTTTCGAAATAAATAAATAGTGTCCCTCCCAAATGAATGAACGATTTTATGAGGAAGCAAAGAGAATATACTAACAATTTAAGCTAAACCAAAGCTTCATCCTTAATAGTTAACTAAACCAAGTAGGAAGCAAATTTATATTTGTTTTTAATTGAAGAACCTAAGATATTAACATCCCTAAATTATTACATATAAGGGAAATCTGCCTGAAAAAATTTGTCTCCAACCATTCCAAGACAAATGCAAATCTCCACTAAATTTCGATAGGATCAAATAGAAAGAACCTATGCCTAATAAAAGCAATTACAGTGAATAAATTTGTTAACATATCACTTTTGGGAATGAAAGAAGACGATAACACCCTTCATATTATATCCAAACCCTCATCCGTACTAGGGTAAAACAGTTGCGAAACAAAATATTGTTGCCATATATCTAGTTGGGCGAAACACTGCTCCGGCCTGTCTCTGGAATGAAACTTGAATTCTAGCCCAACGATACGCAAAGCTCAGAACGTACTAAAAGCCCCTTTAAGCTTTCATATACGCCACTTATGAAATTCAATACACGTGTTGAGAAGTTTCTTCAAAACTCTCGAGGACTTTTAAAATTGGCACGGTAGAATTCTCCTCCATCCGTAGCACAAACACATGGTAAATATAACGCATTAAAAACTGGCCAAGTTTTAAATGGACATCACTAACATAAATCTACATAAATCTGCATAGACAGCAGGGACAACTGAGGTGTTTTTGCTTGAGGATTACAATCTTAAAATTGATTTGCTTTCCAATTGCTTGCATTCAAATCAATTCAAATACATCGTTGGGTACAACGCCCTTTAACTAAAAACAGCCTCAGTTTATTGAAATGTTTTATTTCAAATAGTTTCTCAGCCATTCCAATCCTACTAATAAAATTTAATTGCCAACTGTTTCTGGCTTTTGTTTAATCCTCTCAAATCACGTGAGACGAAAAATTCCAAAGGAATGCTTTCTTTTATTATCAACAAATACATTTCTGTAGTGGCTTATTTATGGTTTTTCTTTTTAACCCTCGCTACTCAGCTTATTTACGATGCAGTTTTTATTTTTGTTTTTTATTTCTATTGAATCTCTGTTCCGAACAAGTCGGGTAGTCTGTATCTATTTGTTGTCTGGGTTATGGATCAACAAAAGTATGAAGAAGGTCAGTCAGTGGTGTGCGAGCAAAGAAATACCCAAGCAAATGGCAAGGAAAGGCGAAGAGGGAAAAGGCTTAGGAAACTAATACAGCACACTGCAACACGCTCGACCAATGCACGGACGCAGCTACTGAGGCACGCAGGCATTGGCGATAAGAAAAATGTTGAGAACTATGCGAGATTGCTTTCCCTCATTTCGTGTGATTGCACACGTTGGGGTTCCCAAGCAGTGGCAAGTGAGTCCCACAGCTCAATCGCTTGCATTGAGTAGATAAAAATAGGAGGAAGAAACACAGATAAGATTTGTTTCGATGCAGGAATTTGTTTATTTGAATTTCCGCCAAAAGAAAAAATTAAATATTTTCGAATTTAAAGAAAATAAATAAGAAGGACGGACAAACAAATGTTTGCAGGTCTCCTGATGCTCTCAGCAAACGTAATTTCCTGCACTTACGGGCACTCTGATACATTTTACAGTGTGCATGCTGAGCCGAAGTGGAAACTGCCACCATGTGGCCAAACCTTTCTGTATGTTACACAAAAAAGGGTGCTGCAGTGTGAAAAACAGGAAGTATGGGAAAATACAAAAACTGAAAGTGTGTATGTGTGTCTGTGTGTCCACTCGCCGGGTTCTTTACTGAAGATCAATAACAACAACTACCAAGCCTACGCGAGGATAGGTAGCTGTGGCGTCTACCTGATGATTGCAGTGTTGTAGCATTGTCGTGTTTGCAAAGAACTTCCACGATTACTATAGGTACATACAGGCTCATGCAGTTGAACGGGTCTACATACACATTGGCACCGACAACACTTGCATTGAATTAATGATCCGATTCTACTGCAAATTGATACTTAGTACTTTTGTGATTCATACTGAAGCAAATACTTGGCATAATATTCCCTATCAATAAAAATCTGTAAGATGGGGTGAATATAGTAATTGAATAACTTCTTGTGATGAATATAGTAATAAAATTATCAGTAAATAAATTCACATAAGAATATAAATAACCAATACAAAATAAACAAGAAGAAATGAAGTATCAGGATATATTTATTTGTGTTGAGGGATGTGCGGTACGCTTTTAAGACTAGAGTCGGGTTGTTATAGTTTTATCCTTTTTTTTATTTAAAAATGTGTTATATATACATATGTATATTACATTCAGAAAGAGGAAGGATCTCAGCTTTTCTACTCTTTTCAAATAGAGCATTATTTAAGTCGTGCTGCGGACTTCAGAACGCTGTTAAGTGAATATTTTTTAACATATCACAAGTTCCATAAGTACAATCAAACTACGGAAATGGGAAGTATCTGATCAATGGGTATGTTCATAAGCAGTATTTGGAATAGAGAAAAACCAGTGTTCCTATGGAGAAGTCGTTACATGTTGTGTTACTATTTGGTGCGGTTTTAGATCCGAGGAGTCCTCGACCATCTTTGAATATTTTAAATGAATTTTCATTACGGTCAATGACGTTAAGGATATGGAAATTAATGGAATATTTCTGGCTGGAGTTGGAACATTTTGATATACTAACTATGTGATATGAGCAGGTTGGGGCCTCATGCCTTACATTTTCAGCAAAATAGCTTTTTAGGGTGAAAAATCAAAATCTATTTAATTCGACCACTTCAATAGAAAACCACGATTTCACAGCACTAGGACTTTATTTTTATTTGGAAGGATTACACTTCCCTCCCTGCTGCGACTTTGTTATTGAGCATAAACAGACTATGAAAACCAATTATGTATCTCCTATTCTTCACTATTTTCTCTGAGTTTATTATAATTTAAAATTAATCTCTCATTTATACACAGTTGCTCGAAGTAATAATTTCCTCTGTGGTATAATGGTAACTAGACTCAGTGTTTGGTTTGAAAAATACTGCTTTCTAAATATTTTTCTCTTCAGGTAACCATTCACCCAACCGTTGCCGTCAGCTAAGTGTGTATTACCCTAACATTTCCCACAGCGGCAACAGGAGTGCATGCAGTTGAATGAACATTTTAATAGGAATTGTGAGAAGAAACAAAAATTCGACGGGAATTTGGGGGAACTTTGAATATTAGACCTAAATTTATATGGTTCTTCAATATAAATATTGTTTTTTATTACTAATCTAAGGCATTTAAGAATAATTTTAAAATGCGGTTTGAGATTCGAGGAACATAAAGAAGACAGACACATTAATTATGCATTTTATTCTGAAAAAAAGAAAACTAAATAAACTTTTCTGTTGATTAAAGAGAGCGAGTTTCTCGAGCAAACGACAAGTACATACTTTTAAAATAACTAAACTGCCCATTAAACTATTGAAAATTAATATTATATCAAAATTAAACCAACTCACCTCTGTTTGTAGCCGTAGTACCAGTGGGTTGTCTCCTTGAGTATAACAACCGCATCACCCACATCCAGGCTGAGTCGATGTGGCTTACTTTCCTGGTCGAAATTGCATTTCGCTGAAAAAGTTGGTAAACACAATGTAGTAAATATTTGAGTAAACAAGTTAATTACTTCTAACTTAATGATAGATACGAAAAAGACCCGCAAATGATCGCACTTAAACCGTCCAGAATAACAACAATCGGCACGAATAGATCAACTTGACCGCTTTGCATACGCGTCGCAACTGTTTGCAAAATGCTGTGGGCCAATTTGAGGCCCCGTTGATTCCATTTGGGCTTTTATTTGCTATTTTCACAAAACATTGAAACAAAAAGCTTTCAGAATTTTTGGGAGGGGGCTTCATTCACTGCTGTGGCTTGGCACAGTTCGTTTAAATTGCATCCTGCGCTTTTGCTGTCACAACGCAGTTCAACTGGGGTGAGCCGAATTCGGTGATAACGGTCATTATGCCCAATGATCATGTGAGCATAACAAGCTTTAATATATTATTTTAAAAATTTATTTTTATTATTATTTATAAGTGGTTTTTAGCAACAATTTTTTAATATATTCGAGGTTAATGCCGCACAGCAGATCCATAAGTCAAACTTTTATACAGGGGTGTGGATAATGTGGAATAATTGTGACTTTTAAAACCGAAAAGAGGGGGGCCGAAAGCACTCATGTTCGGGTGCTCAGCAATAACAACAACAACATCAGTTGCCCTGCTTGTGTGAATAGAGGATTCCTCTCGCAGGTCCAAGCAAACAGGTGGGGCACATAAAAGCAAGAAATCGCTCTAAGCACGCAAAAGAATTGAATTGGAGTCAATCAATAATTACTATACTAGTTAATTAATTTACATATAGAGAAATATAATGGAATTTAATAGAAATAGAAATGCTTGATCACTGAACTTCTCTGGTTAAAACTTGAAAATTGTTCGGCTATATGCATGTTAATCAATTGAGTCACAAATACATATCCAGGAGTAATTCGGGAAACTGGCTGCAATTCAGTTCCGAGAAGCATTTGAATTAATTGTTTTTTATGTGTTTTATTGTTAAGTTTAGTTCATGGTAGTTCCGATTTCTACGTTTTCAGTCCTCAACTTTATGAGTTATTTGTCAGAGTCGATAACCCCAGATATACGATAGTCATCTGTTTATATTTCAGAAAGAGCCTCGCACAATAACATGACGCTAAAAACACATGGAATAAAATAATAAAATAGCATTCCATTCTTCCATTCTTAAAGTATCGAGCACTAAACTCATATTACCTTCATTTGAATTGTCACCACATCCAATACAATTCGAATTCCAAGGTAACAAAATAGTTCACTGATTAAGTATCACTGAGTAATGTAAAGTACACCGAACAAGATAACCTTGACTCAGACAGGGCACAGATAAGACTTTTACTCATCACGCCTTGATGCTTTTATTTAAATTGCATACTTAAATATTTAAAGAAATAAATATTTAAACGAATACATACAAATTTAACTTTTAATTAAGAATGTTACTGTTGCAAAAACAAATTATATGTAATATTTACATTAAAACCATTTTTAATTACAGAAGCAATCGCACTGTTTCATTTTTATTACGAGTATTAATTGTGTTATGAAGTCGTTCAACTCGAAGAGAGAGAGAGAGAGAGAGAGAGTAGAAATAGACACAAGCACCAGGAGAGCCTGGCTGGACGGTGAGACGACCTTACGACCCCTTCGACTGCAAGATCAGCACGCTGCTTACCACTCGGCTGCGGACGCCGGCATACAATATAATTTTAAATTTTATTTTTTAATTGTTTGGATTACTTGAGCGTTAACTTCCCGGTATTTGTCGGCCTATGTTTCGTTTTGGTTGAATAAGCGAAATTCCTCAGAGGGTTTCATGCAACCACGTTCTGCAATTTACCTTATCTCAATTTTGTATTACTTTTCCATTATACCAGTAATTAGCTGCGAATGTGGATTGCACTCGTTCACAGACTCGTTTTACTGTCGTGCATTCGTCCGTCTGCCCGAAGCGTTCGTACCACTGCATGGCATTTCACTTCAATCAATCTCCAGCAAACGCATTTACAAACGCAATACGAATCTGTGCCGTCTGTGCCGGGCTCGCGTCAATTCTAAACCAAATCTGAGCCACACACTGAGCTGGCGCATGAGTTCCCCCTCTTCGGCGACCAATGACCGAGAACAACAACAATAACAATAACAATAACAGCAACAACGACAATAGCAGCAGCACAAATCAGCGACCGACCTCCACAGAAGCAACAAAAACAACAAAACCAGCGACAACAACCGCTGCGGGCACAACAAACACAAAAGCACTTGTAACACCAACAACAAAGTATGCAAAATTTCACAGTTGCGGAATTTGCAATTGAAACACCGCCGTGTGCGGTGTCAGTGTGAGAGTCCGGAGTGGAGTGGGTCAATTGCTGAGGCAGTCGGGCATGTCGAAAATAAAAATTTATGAGAGGAAAAAACAAATACATATTTTACTCGTATATCGCCGCAGTTAAATAATAAAGCAATCATAAAAAGTGGGGGAAAATCAAATATAGTTATTGCACAATTGAGTTGCAGTTTTCATTTGCCACCCAACCAACCGCACAGAAAGTGCGAACAGCATTTCATGGAGGCATGGCAAGGCGAGGTGAGACGAGGGGGCGATTGCATTGCGCGAAATTAATTCGGCGTAAAAATTTATTCAGGTGCTTTGCGATAATTAACATTTTCCAGTTTAATTATTATTTTTTTCCTGTTTTGCTTTCCAACTATAATTAGAAATTAAATGAATGTATGTTTAAAAAAAAAAACCACTAAAAATGCCTACAGTCGGTCGTATTGATTGTTACAAAACAAATGCTTTTTGCTTTCTATGACCCTGCCGCTTACTATGAGGTATCACAGACGTTGATACAGAAATGTACAATCTATCCTTTTTTGATGTCAACAATAAATGTGGACGATAGATATTATTATTGTAGGCTCAAAATTTCCATTTCGTCGATTTTGATTATAAACATATAATCTCTATAAGGAAACATTCGTCTTTGATGTCTGAATACATCTAAGATTTCATTACAATTTCTGTTTCAGGGAACGGCGTAAATGGGGGCTGATATTGGATACAAAATTCATACCGCTCACTCCCGTAAAACTTTTCCATCAAAATGTTTTCGATTGTTGCGTTATAAACGTTCTTCTCACAAAAGATCCTCTAGAAAGTGGGCACATTTAGCATCCATTTCCAACCAAAACTTGCCAACAGAGTTTCAATTTCCATCAACATTTAAAATTTCAGCCCAATAACAAGGTCACTTCATTAGAAGAATGTGAGTGTAATTTAGAACCGGTGCTTATCTGCGGGTACAGTGCGGAGTAATGATTAATTTCAGTTCAAAAATGAATCAGGATATACAAGTATAAAAAAAAGAGATATAGATAAAGTAAATGAACATTCCTACGATCTTTCAATTATATGTAGGTTATGTCAACAGTGGTTCACTCCCATCTATATGAAAATTTGCATATATACATATATACTTGTATATAGTGGGTGGATTTGTTACCAATTTCAAGACAAACCTATGCAGCGCCTTCAGATGTTGCACCCCGTCTATATATATGAAATTGTGTCTAAATATCCGTGTTGGTTAATGGGCAGTTCCTTCTCAAGAAAAGAAGAATATAAAAAGTTGACGAATTTTTGAACCAATAGATAATGATTTCTGAGTGTTTAATGTCGACGCCTTATAGAAATTGGTAATTCTAGTGTGCCTATTTGTGTTTTTTGTTGTTGTTGTTGTTGTAATTGGTCTACTAATCTGGGGTTTTCAATATAGTCAGCAAACAAAAAATTCGACCCAAAAGCGTGTGTTCAGCTCTTTACAAAAAACAGAAGAGACTCAGAAAATATTATGGTGCCCGATTTCAGGCTACTAATGATAATTTATCCAAATAACTCTTTCTATTCCCTGTCTATACAATTTACAAGATGTGAGTGTCGACTCAGGAAGCGACACTAACTTGTTTTACATACCAGACACAATTCCGTTCTTGCGTCGTAAGCACTTACTCAACCCCAATAGCCACTCCAAGTGTGTGTAGGGGCATGGAAGAAAGCAAACAAATTGTGTGCTTGGATAACGCTGACGGCGTTGGAGCTGATGATTTACAAGCTTATCGTAAGTAAGCGCCAACGCTACGTGCGTACGTAGCTAAGCGTGCTCAGGCGGTGATTTCTTAGAAATTCAACTGAGGAAATACTCCCAACGAGATGAGTCACAGCCCGCTTCCTCGTACAAATGGAAGACGCAGAGTTGGTAAACTGCGGCGTAAACAAATCTATTTCCAGACGTTCAAGTTAACCGAGTACAGGTGAAATGGTAAATTATTCCCGCGAAATGCAAATGCAATGGCATAAATCGTTTCGGAAACAAAACATTGAAGAGGAATGCAAATTAACACAAAGGCCATTAAAAGTGCCTGGTAAGCAGAAACTGGCGAGGCACCAACACCGCTGGAAAACAACACTCGCAATAGCAGACCATTGGCATTTTTACGATTAATCTGAATCGACGATTATTAAATCAAATTAGGTGTGCAAATTATCAGGTGATAAAGATTTCCACAAGTCGCTTAGAAAATTTCTGAACACTGTAAAATCGTAAGCCAAGTATGCACGGCAGAGAAGAAACAAGGAAAGTCGGGAGTACTACGATTAGAAATTTATGGTTCAGGTAATCAAACAGCCAAGCTTAATAAGGAAGCCGAATTAGATCTGCAATAGGCGTATAACACCTTAAGAGATAAGTTTATCCCACCGACCTTCGAAAGGAAGCCAAATACTAAATGCGTGTCAAATTTTACAAACCTAGTCGCGAATCATCGGAGCTTCCACAGCTTCGAATCAGATACAGGCAATTTTAAATTTACGAACTTAAGACAACTAATCATTTTATAACCCAGACAAAGATTGGAAGATACGCTGGACAATTTAATTCGTCACGATCTCGACTTTTTAAACAATTTTCTTATATTTGTATAGAGCTCGAACATAATAGAATCACCATTTACTAAGGGGGTATGAAGAGAGAGCCTCTCAAAGGATACTTCAGCAGAAGAAACTACAACTGAACAAGTAGATGAAGAAGAAGCTCTAGCTTAGCAGAGAAGGTCTTAATTTAGAACGTTCATTTCAGAGTTTGTTGAGGTTAAAGGGAAGGGCAACATCGCCGCTTTACCGATAATGCAATATTTTATCATTTCATGTTATTTTAATCAGGACAAACAAATCAAATATCAACAATTGACGGACATCCATAGAATATAATAGTAAAGATTTGATCTACGGAAACCAAGACTTGCGAAGTTTTGACTTATGAACCTATGTCAACTCGATCAATGGGGGCATTACGAAGAACAGACGCGCAAGCATGTTCTATAATTAAAAACTTTTAAACTGTACTCTAAATTCTCCAGTAAATTAAAGATTGAATTCTCTGAAGTTAAAATAATACCAGATATTTCTATATATATTCAAATATTGAACTCAAACTCTGACTAAGACATTATATTTATATTCCTCGTTAAACTACACTGAACTTAAACTACACTTTCATAAATATTGTAACTTCAGAATTCATCAAACATTCAAATGATGGTCTAGTGGTAAATATTACTCTCGGAGTTTCGTGAGTTGGAATCCTGCCTAAGGTATGGTCTCAAAAATGCTTCTTTCTGAATCTTTTTCTCTTTGGATCGAAAGACATAGTTGCTAGTAATCATTCCCCAAAACCGGTTTCAGGCATAAATAATGATAGTGTAAAACATAATAATAATAATAATAATGTCTAGAACGTTCAATCTAAATAAAATAGAATAGAATAACTTAAACTATTTTAGAGATAGAAATGTTGGCAGTTAAATGAAATGCAATTCCTTTCTTTCAAGCTAAATTATCTGTACTCGTATATCACTCTACTAATTAACTATTTATATTACTTGCACAATCCACAGATCCGAACTATTGACCAGCATAAATTTTCGTAGCAATATGAACACAGTTAGTTCCTTCAGTGCAGTTTTTACTCGTATCATGCTCTCATATCCATGCACAAATGCGTGGGCAGTGGAACAAGCACCACTTCCAGTTCCACCGGACTATAAATTTATACGAAAGCAAAATAAAAGGCATAACCATGATAATTATTAATTGACTGTATTTTTTTATGTAGAAAAAACATTTTTTCTGATTAAAATTTATTTCGATTATTTGAAAAATGTGTATGGGTAACCAAGGCCATAAACATAATAGTAAGACTGCCAACTGAAGTGCATAAAAGTGCATAATTCAATGAGAAAACCAACTCGTCCCCTACCGGAAGTCATAAGTAATGACGTCGGAATAGTTGACAAAAGGAAAGAAACAACGAAGAGTCACAAAGTCACAGTCACAGCTCAATGGTAACCAAAAAGGGGCACGAAACTCAACGTCATCAGAGAAACAGAAATACAGCAGGCAAAAAAGGAAATGAAGGAGCAGAAAATGTGTGCATAAATTAAGAACCCCCCTTTTTGAAAAGATAAAGAAAATAAACAAGAAATAAAATAATACGAAATAAAAAACAGCGGAAAAAGTGAAAAATTGAATTGAAATTCATGTAAAACTCCGAAATCAGCGCACAGAGCGGAGATAAAACAAAGTTGAGGCACTGAAATTTACGACCAGAAAACTAAAAATAAAACAAAACAGTTTCAGAAACCGCTGAGGTCGATCACACTTATGCTTACGGCTCCATGCATACTCGGGTAGGCAGGCAGGCAGGCAGGCAGGCAGGCAGGCATTCCACAGGTAAAAGATACAATTTGTCTTGTTTTCGAAAATTTAATGTAAGTTGAACACAACAAAAGAAAGCAGAAGACGGAGGTCGATGGGGACGACGACTGCGACGGTGACATAAGAAATTGCAGATGCACAGCTCCATGTTCACCTGGCCACACAATGCATGCTCCATCCAGAGGAAATGCGGAGTGGGGGGGAGCAAACCAGGTGGCGCACAGGCAACATGCAATTGTTGTTGTTCAGGTTGTTTGTGTTGACGCCTAGAGCGACTGATGTTTACATACACATACACACACACAACGAGCATACTCATTCACACACACACTCTCACACGCAGACCTAAACACATAAAAAGCAATGCAAGTAACTTTATCTTTAATGGAATAAAAATTTCTTTGGAAATACAATAAATAGAATAAAACAACAATAAAATAAAAACAATAACAAAAGCTACTGTTGGAACTCAGAGCTTAACTTGGATAACAGTCAAACAACAACAAAAACAACTACAACAAAATAATTAAAAACATATACAAACGAAACACAATCTTTAAGATGCGTCACCCGACGGAATGACAGCGAAACGCGTATGAATCGCATTAAAGTCAGGTTTACGGTGGCTCCGAGACATTGGCCACTTTTCAAAAGGTTGCTTGCTTGATTCTCTTTTTTTTTGCGTGTTTGTAAACTGAAAACGCTTATGTAACCAGCAGCAGAACACAGTTCCCGGCGACTCTAACGGCAAGCAAAAAAATCACTTTGCAAATGACTCAATTTGGCATTCGATTCTTTCACACATTACTCAGATTGGGAAGAGTAGCGGCAGTTTACCTCACCGATTATGGGCACTGACACACAGAAGTAATTCTAGATGCAAAAGAGCAATTACTTCATAGATTATGGGTAATGTAGAGAGGGTTTTCCTAAACAAACCAGCAACGTGTACGCCAAACAAAAGCTGAAGTCACCATTTCCAATCGAATTGGGATTTGGTGCCCAAATTAAACTCAAGCTCCAAAATTGCGACACGGGAGTGATGGTAATCCGTGTTGGGATTACCTTATTGCTTCGGGGGTAATCAAGTTTTATGCTGGATGTGTGAAATTTAAATTATAATCAATGAATGCATGTGCTTAACGATTCTTATAGATATAAGTCAGTGACTTTGGCGCTTAAATAAGTGAATGGAATTTTTGTCGTTACCATTTATATTGGATGTTTTTTCGTATTTTAGTTCACTGATGATACATATTGTAAACTCAGCTAGACAAGTCGCAATATTGTAGTCTGAGAAGAAAACTTTGAAATTTAATTTTAAACAGAAATGCAGTACAAAGAACTTGAAGAAAGATAGAAATGAGATTAAACCCTGAGCGGATACAATTTTATTCGCTCTGTGGAAACAATTACTCATGATTTGAAATAAAAATTGTATGCAATTGAATAAGAAATGTGTGTCTACGAAGGGGTTTATAGTACCCAAATATATCGCGTAAATAAATTGAGTATAATACTTATTTTCATTTATAATATTTCCTTACTAGATTGGCTACTAATAAAAAAGAAGTTCGGCTTTTTTCATCTTAATATATTTATAAATATAATTAAATAAAAGAATCTGCCCCTATTACACAAATCAACAGACAATGGACATTTATAAATCAACGATAGACTATTGTCCACTTTATTAGTACCAAGAATTCGGTATACAGAGCTCCATTGTTACTCAGTAAGGGTAACTTTACGCAGGCAACATTTGTTCTATGCTGCCCAATATAATCATTTGCAATTAAGGGTTCTTGTGTCATTTTTCATTGCACTATTGCTTCCTAATATCAATATTTATGTTCAAATCATACTTATATCTTCCTAATATCCATATACGGGTAATTCAAATTTTGCACATCACATCACAAACTGACTCATGTTTTGTTTTTGAGATCGCATTCTAGTCCAGTGATGTGGCATCGTGTAACTTTACTGTAATCAACCATACTAATTGGCTTTTTCACAATATCTTTTTCATTTAGTTTTCTCGTCGGGATGAATTGAATATTGAAGTGACGTATTGAAAATGCAGCATTATGAGACATTCATCGTAAGTCACAATTATGATATTTTCATAACTTCCTCTCTTCATCAAAAGAAAAAAGAACCGGATTGGCGGAGTTTCATCACAGTGTGAACATAGCATTACGCAAAAAGGGCACTATACAAATTATGTTTATTTTATGATTGCTTTATGGAAGTTTCATGCAGCCATTGACGCTGAGGCTTTCCTCCAGTGTGAGGCAATTGTATGGACGCGACAAGCACTGCGCATGCAGTAGTGATAAAAAAGTCACGATAACTTAAGACGTCTTAAGAACAGCGAAAAAAGGGAATGAGGCCAAAGATACAAGATACTGGAACTCATGCCACAATAACAACAACAGCACAACAGCAACTTTAACAACAACTACACTCACACACATGCACGCACACAAATAGAAACTTGTCGGAATGGACAATTAAGTAGAAATGTTCTTGAATGTTATTGTTGCTATTGTAGTTGAGAGTTGTAGTTGTAGCAATTGATTCTTGTGACATTGGCAATTAAAATTTGCGTCGTCTCCACCCGGCACACCCTATCTTGACGGCATACACTCACTCACACACACTCACACACATGCAGAATGGTGCTTTCAAACATCGTCATCGATTTAATCGCATGCATTCGCTGTGGAAGTGCACACTGCAGCGATTGAATGCATAGATTGAATTTCAATTTCACTCAAATACGCACTCATACACATAGCAGCGCTGCGCTGAGGCCCGGCCGGGGGGTGAGCGTGGAAGATTGATTGCACGATAGCGCGTCGTTTGTGGCGGCGGCATGACTAATCTTTACAATGTTACGAGTATTAAAATTATCTTATTTTATTAAACTTCCAGCAAATATAAATGGAAATGCAAACGTTGTGTAAAATTTATTTGTAAGCGTCCACATTGACTCGCAGCAAGAAATTCATCAAAAATTCCACTAAGTGTGGTGACAAAATTCTCAAGTTGCCTAATTGTGTTAATGGCTGCCAGTTTTGGGTGTTTGGACACACACGACAACAACAAAAAAAACAACAAGAACAGCACTTTGTATACCTAAAGACTAAACACACACACACACACACACACGGTGAAGAATTGTGTTGGCTTCTGTGGCAATTGAACAATTTCTATATTGACTTAGTCTAGAATTTTATTTTTTTATTATTTGCAAATTAGTTTTTAATTGTTTATGAATGAACACTTTTATTTGAAGCGTTTGTATTGGAAGAGATGTGAAGATTGAGATCCATGTATGAGCATACACAAATATTAGAATCATTCTTCCATTGGGTTATCTCTGCATCGATAATACGATTTCAATATATTATTATTTTAAGTTTATAAGTAGAGCATTTTATCAACGCTTGCTATTGTCTTCCTGTACAATTATATATTAGGCCCTGAACACATCAGTTGAACTTTTTTGATTGAGGTTCTGTGGCTCAATAGTCATTCTAAACAG
This sequence comes from Clusia tigrina, assembly GCA_920105625.2. NCBI lineage: Eukaryota > Metazoa > Arthropoda > Insecta > Diptera > Clusiidae > Clusia > Clusia tigrina. The sequence goes on from OV050031.1 coordinate 209,678,368, forward strand.
AGTTTTATGTGCTCGAAATGAAAATAGATACTGAAAATAATACGTTTTGAATCTTAAGAGGTTTTTTATGATTGTCGTAACTTTTTTTTTTAAAATAAGACAGAAAAGTAAGTAAAACACCCAAACTTTACTGTGGCTTTTAGCACATTTAAAGATTATTTTGAGAAGTTTTTTGGTATATAAAAGTTAGTAACAAACAACAAAATTCATTCACAGCCAATTTATGTAAGTGAACGCAAATAATATAAACTAGAGAACTGATTACTGAAACTGGTACTCCAGAATACTTTTAATCTTCAGTCTTGTGAAGAAAGCCCAGACTTTATAGATTTATGAAATTCTTTTCGAATCCACTTCTGGTAAATATACTACCTAAATTTCAAGGGCAACTTATTCTATGTTTTATTCCACAGTGCTCCGAATTGAATAGATGCTTCATTGGAGTAGCATCTCGACAGCTCATGAATATTATTTTCTTTGATTACAAAATATTGGCATACAACTCGAATTGGTTATTCGGCATTAATGCAGATATAGCCAAGTAACTTCAACTTTAATACTCCAAGGGTCCTATAGTAGAAAGGGAACGACCAAGTTTTCCATACATGTCTGTGAAATTGCTCATAAATTACAGCAACTAAGTGACCTTTTAGTTTGGAAATTAGACTTGAAAAATTTGGTATATTAGAAAAGAATTGGTGTAGGCCAGAGAACCGCCGTAGAATGAGCTCTCAGGCAAGTGATGCCCTTTGTACTATACGCCTGGAAGTAGTAGGAGGTGATATAGGATTTGTGAAAGTGAAGTTACACCTTTTCAAAATTCTTTGACTCTTTTTTGAAGCTGAGAAATCCTTCCAGACATAAAGAATGTACATTGTCCATTCCCCAATACATTTGATTCAAATAAGCGATTCCTCATTCTGGCAAAGGAAAGACAAACACAGAAAAAATGCTTGTCCCGCGTTTCTGTTTTCCCTCCATGATGATGCCTAGGATCGTCATATGATGTGCCCCTTGATTGCGTATTTAGTTTTATATATCCAACACAATACTAGAGAGAAACACCAGCTTCCCTTAGCTTATAATTTTAATTATAATTTATAGTTGTAAATAAATAAATAAATAATAAAAGAAAATCTAAAAAAGTTGCAGCAATTATTCGGCAGAAGATTTCGTTATTTTCACTCAAATGTTTAAAAATATTCCTTGATTAAAAAGTATATATGTGACAAATCCGCCAAATAGCGTCATTTATAAAAAAAAAGTATTGCATTAATTATCACTTTATCAAGCTTAGCCAAATCCCGCATACCTTAGAGGGAAATTACGAAGATAAAACAGATGCTTGATGAACTGCGCTTGAAAACAGACAATCAAAACTCCCCAAAGACCACTCAGACTTCAACTGCAGGCACACACAAACTCCAGACTCTTTTAATTAATTAAAAGAAAAACTATTTATAAAGAAAGTGGGGGCAAGCCAACAGACACCAGTACTGCGGACAAACAACGTAGAGACAGGTAAGCATGGCGTGTATATGGCAAAGGTAAACAAGAGGGAGGGGCGCTGCACAGCAATAAGCAGAAAACTGCCCCACACTGCAAATCCACGTGATACACACAGTCGCACACACACACATGCATAAGCCAACGAACATAGAAGTGCGCCAACAGTTGACAAATTCAAGAAACGAATTATGTCAACAGAGCGAGTAAATGCACACCAAAACTCACACAGCGGCACACACACTTGCACTCACAATCACACTAGTGGGATTTGCTTTTGTACCCCCACAACGCAATGTGCGGCGAATATGACTGAGCTGCAACTACAGAAAAATTAAAAAATTTAATTTTATAAAAGATATTATGTATTAAAAAAAGTTTAAAATAATATCACAAGCAAATTGATAAACTCAAGACGCTAGCTGCCTCTTCCCTTGTATGGCGGCACGTCGTCAGAAGCTTAGAAAAAATATCGCTCGATTAGGAAAACGCCAAAGCAGTTAAATGTGGGACAAAGCGATGTGAGTGTCGTCATTTGTTGCTTGGAGGAATGTTGGAAATTAAAAAAAAAAAAAAAAAAACACCATTAAGTATGAGTGTGTTTCTTCATATATATATGTACAATACATATTTGCTAAATAAACACGACGCCGCCAAAGTACGAGTAGCAGATAAGGCAAAAAACGCAGCAACCAATTAAACAAGAACATTAAAAATTGTTATTAAAACGAATTAAAGAAGAAAACGCGCAGATGAGAACATGCAACTATACGAGAGAATAGAAATAGAGGCAGGAATATATAAACAATAAACAGACAAAAAAAAATAAACACATAATTAACAATAAAGAAAAGAAGTGTGGAAAAAACTTTTCAATATCTCAGAGATACGCGCGGTAGGTGAGATTACCGAACCCAATGCCGTTTGTAAATAATCGTACTTTTTGTTGCTATTATTCCTGTGTAGTGTATGTGTGCATGTGTATGTGGTATGTAAGCGAATATGTTTCCAGTTGTGGTGTGTGTGGTGCTACGTAATAATTAAAATGGAATATCTATCATTTGATTAATTTCGTCTGATTGATATACGGTTAGTACAAGGTAAAATTATATTGTATCAAAAACCTGTACACAAATAATATGAGTTAACAAAACTCTAGTAAAACTTTACTAATAAATATATTTGGGAATGCTTGTGCCAAGTACGTGTTGCAACCGACACCCGCCACAAAGGGAACAATTTCATGGTCACTGCCACTCAACTGGACTAAAGACTGGGCTGGCTTCTGCCAGCGCTCATTCAAATGCATTGAAGTTTCAATTTCAAAGATGTGAGATTCAAACGCACACATCCATGCACAGCGAATTGTATGCGCCACAAGTAGCTGGTGCCCTCGTCGGAAGAAAAGCTAAACAAAAGGTATCCTAAAGCAAGGTAAAGTCAAGTGACTGTGAAAAGGCCAAAATAAAAATATATTGAAAATCATTATGTTCTCGAAAGCATTTTAGTAAAAATAAATAACACAACAACACCAACATCAAACGCACAACAGTGCATTCGAACAACGCAACAAGTTACACAGTAGGAGGTCAATTGCCGCTACCTCGCTGTTGCATGCACTCTTCCAAAATTCAACACTCGAGCACACAAGGAGCAAAACGACAACACAAAAACATCAGAGAATCAGCAACGCCAGAAAATTAGGGAAAATTCCCTGTGTGCAAGCTACTGAGAAATGGTATAGAAGCCAACAATGAATGCAAATGGTACCGCCTGGCAGTGGATTTGCTAGAAGTCTTAATAATTGGATATAGACTTGTATTTATATTTACATATGTGATTCTGCAAAACGATTCGTTTTTATTACTAGGAAGACCGACTTGTTCGAAATAATTTTTATCTGTGAAAGTTTGTGGAGGCCTCATCTGCTCCGTCTCTGAATCAGAGAGGTAAATTACATACTATGAGAAGGTAGCAACGAACTTGAAATATGAAATGATTAGGGTTCAGGCCTCATCTGGCCAGTCTCTGAATCAGAGAGGTAAATTACATACTTTGAGAAGGTAGCAACGAACTTGAACCAAGAAATTATTAGAGTTTCTATCCAACAAGAACTGAAAGAAACTACAATCTGGCTATTTTCCATGTTCATCCTAGCAATTAGAAGATTTGCCTATAAATATCTTTGGGATCGTTAGAAGTTGGATGGTACCTCTACATAACATTTTGGCCAGCAAATACACTAAATGTGTATTTTATTTAAGAATATTTATCAGAAAAACAAGAAGCTGAAAACGCGACTAATATAATCCGAGGGACCCATACTTGCAGAAGTCTTGAATCTATTTTAGTTTAATTCGACTTGTACCGAATCGCTGATCTTGACGCTGATATTGAATACTTCGCACATTCTTAAAATGCGCAATCTTATCAATAATTTTATAAATTGAAATTACGTCCTTTTCCTCCCTAAATGAGTTCTGTACTACCGCATAAAAATATCAAATACAAATTAATCTAATCTCCTCAACGCCGCATTGGGCAAATACAGGGTGTGACCGTTGATGCCTGCTCTGTAGCTACAGTGTTAAGCCGCCTTCACTCAATCAGCGAAACTCTATTTTATTTATTAACTAACACACACACACACACTCACACTCCCATTCATTATATTTATAAGCCACACTTACCAATTCCGAATGCGTGCTTGTTGTTACAATCATTCCACACTGTCATTTTGTATTTGCGCTAATTTAGCTATTTGCTTCTTTTTTTAATTTCACACACTCAAAATGCGCTGATTTCGCTCAAAACACTTTCACATTTAATTTCGCATTACTTTCTTGCCAAATTCTAAACACAAAAACCGCAAAAGTTCACAACGCCCGCTTATGGGATGGATTCAAAACACTTCCAATTCAATAAAATCGCAGTTTTGCATTTAAATTAGATGTGATTTTTTTGAAGACCATTGTTTGGGAGTTGGCCGCAGCACTGCAACAACACTTGGATTTTTCAAATATTTTTTCTTTGCTCCGTTTCCAGCAATTAATTATCCAATTCTTCTTTTGAATCTATCTTCACTTTACACCAAAACACACTTCATAGTGGATACAACTTTGCACAACTTGAAATCCATTCATCCGCGCTCGCACAACTCAACTCAGTTACTATTCCGTCTGTTGCGTGCTGAGCGAGCGTTTCGTTCACAATATAAAACCGTTTTTACAAATTTTCTTAATTTTTATTAATTTCATTTCCCCATGCATTGTTCTTGTTTACTTTGCTCATAACTTTCCGTTGCAAAAGTGTGGGAGGGAATGACAGACAAGTGTTTCAATTTCCCTTTGGCTTGCATGTGGTAGACAGAGAACACATTATATACATATATATAAACAAAAAAATGGTTGGTAAATTGGGAGTATTTCATTATCTAAACAAATTGCGGCAACTACACCGGGTTAAATGATGAGCATCAAGACGTTTTTAAATAGTGAATTCCAGTCTGACAGTGTTAACGCAAGGTGTAATCACAGATATACAAATTGCTGACATATTAGAAGTTTTATGTAAAAATAAGTTCTTCATTTAAAAAAAATTGCATACAAGGAGAACGAGAAAAACAGAAAATAGAAGTGTTCCTTTTTTTCTCCACTTTATTTGATAACAGACTTTTAGACTGTCCTAATCGGTTACACCTTTTATAATTAGACTATTTATGATTACAAAGAGGTTCGCGGCAAGGACATATATTATTTCCCCTACAAATAGCACAAATTATATAAACTAAAATATGTGCCCTCACTGATTCCAAGTTTCTCTCTCACGTAAATTCGATTTCGAGACATATGTACTTTTAAATACGGTAGACAACGCCTTTTTAGTTATTCTCGAAATGTTTTTATATCATTAGTGAAGGAGAAACTTAAATATACAATCGTAGTAAAGGCAGGGCATAAAAACAAGTTGACGCTCAGCTCTTAAGCCCTAAACACTCATTACTTTAACTTAAACTTTATATTCGTTGAGCGAGTACTCATGACTTTGATTTCTTGAACAAATTAATCAGCTGTTTTTCAACTTCCGTTTACTTTCAGTAGCGAAACTAATTTCAATAGGTTGGCAAGTGACGAAAGTTTATGTAAAGTCATGCCTACTCACAAATACAGCTCTTCCTATGTTTGGTCGTAGCACCTAATTGATGAAAGTCAAAGTTTTAAATTAAAAGTCATGAGTGTTAGGGCTTCTTCGCTATACAAAGCTCACACTGAAAGTATAATAGAGTTTCTCTAAAAACAGTTTGTTTCATCCTGCAATTCAGAATGTTTGAGCAGTGATAAGTGAGGCAAGAAGTAATGATAGAATTCTTCATAGAGTTTTCCTGAAATATTTCACATATTTTTTTTTGTAATTTTCGTGATTTAGTTCTTGTTTGACGATAAAATCAAGCTGAAAACCTTAACGAATAGATAGAAAATATCGCAAACTCAAAACCCCGTGTAAAACTAGATTTAGCCAAAATAATTTAGAAAATAATCATTTTTTTGGTAGCAATCTCAATTTGGTAGACGTCTGCTCTGCTGCCTATTAATTATGGTTTTGCCAACAGTGCAGTTTCAGTCGATTTTTGTTTCAGTGTTCAGATGCAACTATTTCCTATCAGAATGTTAACTCCAGTACAATGTTACGTTCTCTTTTAAAAATAACGTACCCTTTTGTAGAGAACAGTTTTTTCGGTACATTTACAGTACGCTTTCATAGAAAATGTTATGTACATGCAGAAACATAAATCAGAAACATAAATGGTATCATTGTTCAGCAGATGCATACCGTATTAAATTATTATATTAGCGTGTTACGAAATTGTGCTTTATCAGTCTATTGAGAAATGGCATCCAAAACTGTTTTTGTACAATGAGATAATTGAATTGAATTATAAATGACATAAATCAAGATTCATTCAATTATTCTTTGCTTTTAGTTTAACGATAATATTGCATACTCTTTTTCTTATTTACCAACGCTTAACAGTATCCACTAAGTAGCGTATAATTTTAAGCCTTATCTCTAATTAAAGAATTTAAATATCTATTCCTAACCCACATAAGTATAAGCGAGCTGAAAGCCCTGGCAGCTAGTGCTCCTAAATTTCGTATGATAAGAATTGATTCTTACCCTTCTTTTGTAAATAAAATAAATGATAAATGATATAATTGAACAATAATTCAATTTTAAATGAGATAATTCAACAGTAGTTCTATTATATATGAAATATTTCAAAGTGCTCAAATAAAATAATAATTTGTGGAGTTGAATTGAATGGGGCAGAAAAACAGCCATCAGATTTCAGTGTTAAAGATTATGGCCACTTTATGTTAAATACACACATTTTAACAGAAACTGCTAACCATGCTAACTGTCTCAGTATTTAACATAGTTTAAAGTAGCGCCATTTTTGCTACTGTTCGGTGTATTTGCAAAAAGATTCATATTAGCGGCTAATTTCGGCGTGTAATATTGAAATATAACAGAAATTCTTCAAATATATATATTTATTTTGTTATTTTATATACATTAGTTGGCAGCAAACGAAGTTTTTTGTTTGTGTTGTATTACGCAAACTTTTGTAATAGGCTGAAAGTGTAATGCGCGTGAAACTTGTGTAATTCTGTACGAAGTTGGTATGTAAGCATTTTGACAGAACGTGTTAATGAACAAAAGAGAAAAAATATTTAAAAAAGAAGTGAAGAAAAAACCTCAAAATTGTATTATCGCACGAAGCGCGGTACATGTTATCAATATTTGTATAAAATACAATTGAATTGGTGTAATTATGTTTGGCGGAGCTAAACCAACTTTTGGGGCTGCCACCACGGGCACCGGCTTCGGAGCTTTCAACACTAATGCAACAGCATCGCCTTTTGGCCAATCCGCATTCGGGAAGCCTGCGAATTCGGCATTTGGAGCCGCGCCCACATTTGGTGCGCAGCAAGCGGCCCCTTCACTGTTCGGGGCTCCTGCGGCGCAACCCCAGGCAACAGGTCTTTTTGGTGGCCCCAGCACTTCAGGAGCTTTTGGAACTACGACAACAGCGCAACCAGCATTCGGAGGTATTAATTATTTTTTAGAATTTGTCCTCTAAAGAGGGATGCAATTACTAATATTTCATATTGTTTTTTTTTGTTTCAGGTTTTGCACAACCCCAACAAAACACATCTATTTTCGGAGCCACGCAACCTGGGGCCAATACGAGTTCGCTTTTCGGACAACAGACGGCGTCAGCATTTGGTTCGGCAGTGAAGCCGGGTGGCCTTGGAGGATTTGGGCAAACAGCACCTCAACAACCCACCTCACTTTTCGGTCAACAGGGAGTTGCTACCAGTACTACTGGCTTCGGCAGTTTTGGCCAAGCCGCTGCTACGACCACGAATGTCTTCGGTAGCACAGCACAATCAGCGTTTGGGCAGCCAGCCGTACCAGGCGCCGCAAATGCAGGTTCTTCCATTGCAAAGTATCAACCTACCATAGGCACGGACACACTTATGAAAGGGGGCCAACCAAACAATGTGAATACAAAGCAGCATTGCATCACTGCTATGAAAGAGTATGAACTTAAATCATTGGAAGAATTACGTATGGAGGATTATTTGGCAAATCGTAAGGGTCCCCAGGCAGGAACTTCTGGTATAAGTGGATTCTTTGGAGCGGGTGGACAGCAGGCGGGCGCATCTGGTGGTCTCTTTGGAACAACTGCTCAACAACCTACCGGACTCTTTGGACAGCCTGCCCCGGGAACAACGGAAAACAAGGGGTTATTTGGGACGAGCGCCTTTGGGCAACCGGCCACTTCGGCGTTTGGTGCCGCACCACAACAGCAAAATAGCTTTCTGGCAAAACCATTCGGAGCACCAGCTACAACAGGATTTGGCGGCCCTGCTGCAGATGCCGGAGGCAATCCGTTTGGTGGTAAACCTGCCTTTGGCCAAGCTGCCGCTCCGAGTCTTTTCGGACAAACACCTGCAGCAAGCGCCGCACCTGCATTTGGGCAAACCACTAGTGGATTTGGAGGTTTTGGTACCACTGCGGGTACTCAGCAGCCGTCATTGTTCGGAACAGCCCAAACTGATGCGAATAAACCAGCTTTTGGGTTGGGCGCAGCTCCAGCCACCAACACTGCGTTCGGCGGGTTTGGTGCACCTGCAACTAGCACAGCTAGTGGGGGATTGTTTGGAGCCAAACCAGCAACGGGCTTCGGCGCCACACCAGCATTCGGTGCCACTTCAACGGCCAATACAGGATTCTCAAATTTTTCTTTGGGCAATACTGGAGGAGGTTTGTTTAATTCGACCCTTAATAAACCGCCCACTTCTAGTTTTGGAGGCTTTGGTACGCAAACACAAACAGCACCACTCAATTTCAATGCAGGCACTGGCGGTAGTTCTCTGTTCGGTAATGCAGCTGCCAAACCAGGTGGTCTTTTCGGCGGCACATTAGGCACTGGCACAGGCGCTACAGGTGGCGGTCTCTTTGGAACCAACAACACGCTTGGTGGCGCTTTTGGAACGAGTACCCTAGGAGGTCAGAATAATACATTGGGGGGCTTTGGGGGCCAAGCACAGCAACAACCCGTTACTATCCATCAGCAAATGCTTTCCAAGGTCACTTCACCGTATGGCGACAACCCCATTTTCAAGGACTTGAAGCGCAGTGACGAAACCGATGCCACTCGAGCCACGAATCCACTTGCCCAGAAAGCCATTCTAGACTCCGCCAGCAACCAGTTCAAAGTGTGTGCTAAGCCCAGCCCCACTAATATTAAAATCAAGCCCGTTGGCAGTGTAATTAGTAAAAAATCCCTGTTCGAAGGCCTCGAAGAATACGATTCCAGCGTCGAGAGTTTTAGTTTGAAACCCAGTGCTAAGCGCTTGGTCATTACACCCAAACCGAATAGTTCCGTAATTGGGGCAGGTTCTAGTAATGGGCCTAGTAATGCAACATCCACACCTAACTTAATCCCCAGCACTGCAGATAGCATGATCAGGAGATCACCCCAACATCAAGAAAATGTTTCAACGCCCGGTTTCAGCCTTGGTGCACGCAGTGAAATAATTTCCAGGGAGATGCATGTAAACTCACCTATTACCACTGCAGGAGTTGCTGGGGAGGTGGTTACAAATCTTCCCTCCAAAGACAATGATATCAGCCGCCGTGAGTCCTGGCTTCATCCTCACAATTTGGAAAAAGTGCGTCAACACAATTTGAATGCTGGTCTTGAAAATGGCTCTCCTTTAAATAACACACTTTCGGATTTGGTGCCGCGCAAACCGTTGGATACATATCGGGGTACGCCAACTGGTCATCTTTCCGGCTCGACTGTCGCTGAGAACCCGTTCGAGGAACAAGCGAGCTCAGTTTCTCGACGTGACACAGTTTCCTTTGCGGAGAACCCAAATGATAGTTTATTCCTAAGTCGTTCCACTGGTGTCGAAGAGCGTTCAGTAATTGAGGAGCCGCAAGCCGAATACGAGGAGCATCCCACTAGCATAGTTTTGCGCCGGGTTGGATACTATACTATTCCATCACTTGATGATCTCAAATCCTATCTGGCTGAAGACGGTTCATGTGTTGTACCGAACTTTACTGTGGGACGAGAGGGATATGGAAATGTGTACTTTGGCAAGGAAATGGATGTGGTCGGACTTAATTTGGACGAAATTGTGCACTTCCGCAACAAAGAGGTTATCATTTATCCCGATGACAATAATAAGCCGGATGTTGGCGAGGGTTTGAACCGGGAGGCGCAGGTTACATTGGATCAGGTGTGGCCACACGACAAAACCAAACATGAACCTATAAAGGACCCGCAGCGGTTGTTGGAAATGGACTGGGAGGGCAAATTGAGACGGGTGTGCGCTAAAAATGACACCCGCTTTATCGAGTACCGTCCAGAAACTGGTAGTTGGGTGTTCCGCGTGAAACATTTCTCCAAGTACGGTTTGAATGACAGCGACGAAGAGGACGATGGAATACCAGTGGATCCAAAAAAAGCCAAGATGGGTGCGGAGGCGGCAGGCGGCAGCATTATGTACGGCAAGTCGGCGGCCGGCTTCAATGCGGCTGAGAAAATGACATTGGATGCTCTCAAAAATGCCCAAAAGGTCTTGAAACTGAGAAGAATATTCACAAAATTTAATCGAGTCTAATTTTAATTTATTGTTTTCGATTTCACTGCCCCATTAGATTTCCGAGGATGCAGCACGTGCTATTGATCCGAAAGTCTTAACCGCAAGTATGAAAGATTTATACCCCATGGACGAGTCTGCCGAGTTTATGCTCATGGATAAAACACGTACTTGACCTATTGACCTCGTAACAAGTTACTAAGTTAGTTAGTTTTTATGATTGCATTCTTTCAGAGTTTCTGCACAACAATGAAAACTTTATGTACGGAGCCGGTAGAAACATGAGTATTGGCGCAACAAGTCCCACAGCCGCCTTGGCCAAAGATGCTGGCACGGATTCGCACAAATTGCAATTGATGAAAGCGTCGTTCTTCCACGACGATGAATTTGATAACAAATCAGGTTGGTGATAATGGGAAGCACGTTTGGTTCATTAAATCTGAACTATGTTTTCTATTTGACCGCAGGCACATTTGACATGGATCAAAACGAGTACAGGCCCAGTGCGAAATCTGGTCTATTTGGCATACGCCACCAAGATTTATATGCCTCCGGTCAGTCGCTCTGGAAGGATGCGGGTATTGCAACGCATGAGCCCGTATCGGGTGCTTCAACTCCTTTGGAGGTGAATTTTCAAGCCTCTGCCCTGCTGCCAACCTCCTCATCAGCATCTGTTATGAGCAATATGCGAGACGCTCAAACAGAGGTAAAAGTGCACTAATTGAATTTTAAGTTTTTCCGCCTAAATAATAAAGATCTTTTTAATGTTTTATCGCAGTCTTCATCACCTACTCAGGGCAGTGAGTCCACTACAATTCAGCCTATTGTCAAGATCAAATTGGCGCCTTTTATTGTGAAACCAAAGGTGGCGCATGTGAAGAGTCTTGCCGCACAAGTGCCGTTTTCACAATCAATTGCATTTGCTCTGAACGGCAAATGGGCAGCAGATTTAGGCATCTACAACAGTCATCGTTTCAAATTGGGCTTTGGACCACAGAACACACTGATTGTGCCCACAACGCGTGACAATTTATCACGAGTCGTTAGAAGTAAGCATTGAGACTATGCATATGAATATGAATTTCATCTTAACCCTGACGAAAAACCTTCCACACATAATGGAGCAATTCTATTTGGGTGTGAGGTTGCTTTTTAAGAGCAGCGAAGGAAGAGATTTATAATCATATACAGTAATTGCTCTGTGATCAAAAGACCATCTTCAGAGCGAACTATCACTCTGAAGGTGAGCCTCAGTTTGTATGCCTCATTATTTATTGTGACTTTACAATTGAATTATTTAGATGACCCTCTTCTGGATGCCATGACTTTTGTTTTCAAACCACGCTCTTCCACCGACTTTTCGCCCACAATTCTGCAGCATATCCAAATAAAGGGCACACAGCGCTGTGATAATTTCAAGAAAAGCATTGTTGATCAGTTGGAAATACAGTTACGCAACTCTTTGCAGGAGGATGTCGAAGGTAGTGAGTGCCCTTGGATTAAGGCCGATAATGGCACGGATTTAATTTCCAAACATCTGGACGAAGCCATCAAGCAAATTAATCTGGGTCCTCTGGAAGAGTATGCAGTTTCGGTTTGGTCGCTTTGTTTGGCGTTGTGGGGCGTCCACGAGGAGTTGGAAGGACGCGAGCCGAGCTCACATTTTGCTGTAATGTGTCGACGTAATTTGTTCTCCGAGTGGTTGGAGAACACACTCACCGATAAGGATCTCCTGTCGAAGAATGTGTCCAAGCATACCTATTTGGATCACCTGCTTGAGTTGGTTATGTGCCACAAAGTTACTGAAGCTTGTGAATTGGCCTTTATGTACGATGATGCCAATTTGGCTTTGCTATTGTCGCAATTGTCGTCGGGGCCGGTGGTGCGTCAACTTGTGGAAGATCAATTGGCTGCCTGGCATGCGGAAAAGGCAGATAAATTTATACAGTTGGAACGTTTGAAGCTCTTCATGTTGGTTGCCGGGGTATCGCTCATGAATTGTGCTCATGGTCCGATTAACACATTGGATGGCATTGATTGGATCAAAGTGTTGGCAGTGAGTTTTCACAAAAAACTTTTTTTTTGTTATGCAATTGTATGATATGTAAATTTTTGTTGATTAGATCCAATTGTGGTATCTTTCTTCGCCCACTGCCTCTATTACGGATGCTCTGTTGGCATATGAGAAATCTTTTAAATCAGTGGAATTCTATTCTGCACCGCCCACACCCTGCTACTCGGAAGAGCCATACATAAACGATAAACACACATTCTACGACTTGCGTTATCACCTTTTGCAGCTATTTTCCAAACGCAGTCATCCGTTGGAGAGTCTCCTGAATCCTGCGACACACACCGGTGATCCCATGGATTACCGACTGAGGTATGTATAAAGGCCAGAAATAGCCGACATAGTTGATTTTTAATATACATTTTCATTACACTAGTTGGTTACTATTGCAAACTTTGGAAGCTCTTGGTTATCGTCATTGCTCCGAGCTAAGCGAGAGCCAGTTGCATGTAGGTTTTGCCTCCCAGCTGGAAAACCACGGTCTTTGGGAGTGGGCTGTATTCGTTTTGCTGCACATTAAGCAGCAGAATCGGCGTGAATTGGCAGTACAAAATCTACTTTATCGTTATGTGGGCGTTTCCAAGGATGTGGCGCTCTCCGAAAAGGAGAAGTTCATTATAAATAGTCTAGGCGTTCCAGAGAAATGGATTGATTACGCAAAAGCTGTTAGAGCCGGTGTCATAGGCAATCATCACCTGGAGGCCAAATACTTGCTGAAAGCAAAGCAATGGTTTTTGGCTCATGAGGTTATATTCCAGCATATCGCAGCGGACGCGGTGATAAATGGTGAGTACCTTATTTAAGGGTGGGGTTTAGGTCTGAGGCCGGTTGATTTTATTTCTGTTATTTTCCATTGCAGACAATCTGGATTATTTGCACAATTTGCTGAGTCAGTTTGAGAGCACGGAAATGAATAAAAGCATTAAAGTTCCGAATTGGTCAAATCAGGGTCAAATATTTCTGGACTTCATCGATATTAATGAAAAGGTAAATTTACAAACATTTTCAGGATTGGTTTGAAAAAAAAATTTGCCATTTAATATGAATCAATGCACGAACGCCTAAAAATATGCTGAGAATAATGTGTTTAATTAGTATGCACAGTGCAGCAAATTCGCACGTGCTTCTGATGAGTATTTTTGGCGATTTTAAATATTCAGAGTTTTCATTCAGAATGCTCCCAGGAAGTTTTCATTCAGAATACACCTTGCATACCCTTCAATGGCTATAATATCAATTTCTATTCTTTCACAGTTCAAGGGCCTTAAGTCCTTGAAAAGTGAAGCGGACATCGAAACACGTTGGGAGAACCTCAAACCTCAGTTGGCCGACCTTTGCTCACGCATAAATCTTCTGCCCTGCCCCACCCCGAAACATCGTTTGTGCCAGAGTGAGATTGCTCAGAATTTGGCGTGCTTAGTACGCGGTGTTCTGGTTGTGTGTCCTGTTCTGAATCCCTGTTTGATAATTAAGATCGCTTTGGAACGATTGCCGCTACCACAGGAATTTGCCCAACAGGAACTGCGCGTGCTGCTTGATACGCTAGTCGGTGACCTCACCAAGGCGAATAGGAATAGCAGCACCAATCTAATGGATATAAAAACAATGAAATAATGATTTTTTGTCAATGTAAAATTTTTAGTTTTGGATTACTCTTTACACAAACTATTCTTAAATAAATTTACGAAATAGCTTAACGTAGAAGTTTAAAAACACGTTAGATTTTTAAGTTGATTTTTGTAATGAGATAATAAGATGTTTTCTTTTATAGAATTATTTTTGTATTTGTTGAACGCGAATTGGGGGCAAGTTACTGCACAAATTTTTGTAAAATGATTTGTTATAGTTTACGTAATCGTTTTGTTATCAGTTTGTTACCCTTTCGACCGGTTTAGTATATGAAAGATGGATAACGTTAATAAAGTCACTCATATTTATTTTTAACGTTTATTGTTTGGTTTAATATGCAAACATTACAAGATTATACGATAAGAGTTTTGATTTTTAAAATAAAATTTCTTTAAATTTAACAATAAAAAACGTGTATATGCATATTAAATGGACGGGTTTGGGTTCTTACATGACTATTCAAAATTTGTGATTCTGTTCAAGTGATACTTAAACTACGTTTAAAAAATCTACAAAATGCTTTTGTAAACTTTTGTTTTTTTTGTTTTTATAAAATTCTAAAAATCGTAATTCGTTTAAGGCACGGTAACTTATAAAAATACCAATATGTATAATTGTAGGCAGCATAAATATGAAGAGATTCTCCCATATAGATTCCTGGACGGTGTATGTATAAATGTTTAAAAGTTAAAAAATTAAAGTTCGTTGTTTGTGGCTTTAACCAACTGGCATAGTTGATACAGTACTGTGAGGAGTGGTGGGCCGAGAACCAGCCAGGGAATTCGCGGTCGAATTGTGCAGAGAAGCCATTGTACCCATCTAAAGTGTAAAATGTGATGATAACTAATTTAATAAATTAACGCCAAGTTGCTTACCCTCAAATGAGCCAAATCTTCCAGTTTGGTTAGGTCGGTTAGTTCCAAGAATAGTGAATAAATCACACACAAACCGTAGAGGCACACGGCTACAAAGACACTCCAGAGGAACACCATCAAAGCGTTGTAGGCAAAGTACAGATCATTCACGATGGCAAAGAAGATCAATGCAAGAGCGCGCCAAATGGTGAAAACGCCAAAAGTCCAGAGCCAGGGCAAAATTTTGCGCTCATATTCCTAGGTAATGGGAGAGGAGAAATGTTTTTCAAAAATTTTCTATGCAATTGAATTGAATACAAAAGTGATGCTGCAAACGTTCCCATAACAAAAGTTAAAATATAATAGAATAGATGAAGTAATCGTACCGGTATCAGAGCAAATCGGTTATGATTCTTTCCGCGCTTGCGTTGCTTTGTAAAGTCATGATAATGATAAATTAATTCAGATGAATTTCAATAATTAAAGAACCAAATATAAACTGAAGAATTACAAATCGACAGAAAGGAGGACAAAGTGTACAAAGCGGTAAAATGAAAATGATGCTCTAAATGATCCAATATAAAAACTAGCATTCTCCAAGTGTAGTCAAGGCTAAATGTGCACCAGTTGTAGAAGACTTCACGTGAATGGATATCTTACCTTCCTTAAGGCAATCACCAGCAGTATACTTGTGAACAGTATCACCACGCCCAGTATCAAAGAGAACAGCGCGAACACAATTAACATATTGCGCACTGCAAGGAGTCGAAATGAAATTAAGCGGCTCAATTAATTAAGTTCAATTAAAAAATAATTTTGTCTCATACCGTGCTTATTGCCCACATAAACAAATTCATACGAAATAATGTAGTAGCCGTAATGCGTGGAACCTGGTGCAGCCATAGCCAGACAGTAAATATCGAAGATAGTACTGCCAATGGTGAACAGAGCCAGGAACTGGAAACACACTTAGCAATTAGCGCTGAAACAACAAAATACGCCAAAAATCACTTACAATTGCAAATAGACCAATCAGCATTGAGCTCTTCTGTATATCCACATATTTGTTGTTTTTAAGTATGGGACGCTGATACCATGGAATGCGTACAGAGCGCGTGGAACGTGACTTGATGGAGTGCAAATTTGTAGAGGATCTGCGTAAATAAACATTTATCAATTTATATGAAGCAGCAGTATATTTGGAATTTGTCAGTGTATCACCTGCCAGTTGTGTGCGAATACACGGACGGATTCGAGCGATACGTGGATGGGGTTTTGCGACCGTAATTCATCATGAAGCCTTATAATTTCACTACTTATTTATGAACTTCAATAAAAACAATCCTCAATGTTATTGTTATGGAACTGCAATAAGAAACGATCAGTTAATTTAAAGTTTTCTAATTGTTTTCTAAATGGAATGCAAGTGTGGATACTTGGTTAGTGACATGGTGACTAGTGCTGCTGATTGGCACCTACCACACCCTACTCACTCAATCACTACCACAATAACATTGATAGAGTTCTCCCGCGTTTTTCTCAGGTTTCAAAAATGGGCTCGAATTGAAGAATGGCTTTTCACATTTAATCTAAACTATTTCCATTTATAACAAAACAACAGTTTTAACAATTACAAATAAAAACTAGAAATAATTAAGTTTTGTTTCGTTCAATAAACCAAACAGTTAGTGATGTGAGACTTAAAGCCATCGTTTCATCAAATTCGATAACAGCGGTGTATCGATATTATAACCTGGATAGGATGAAGGTAATGCGGTTAAAGCAGTGCAAAGAACGGTATTAACAACTGTTAACTACCAGCGCAGCCCTGGACCTGTGCAACAGTGTTCTAAGTCGCATATCTCGTCTCTGGAGGAGAAACCTTCAAAGTTGTTCGTGTTTTTATGAGGCTTTAAGACAAGAGTTATACGCGCAATCATTAATGAAATGTTTCCTAAGACGAATTGGAATACTGTTGAACGCACTCTGCGATAATATGTTCATATATCAATCTTCATTTATTACTATTATACCTTTGAACTGAAGGCATTAGCTGCCATGGTTTCCCCCCTTTTTCTTTGTTAGGTTTGATTTGTAATTATAATCTAATGGATGCAAATATTATACCTTAGATCATTAATTATGACTTCAAGAGCTTGGGAAATAAGTATTAGCAACTAAGGCCTTCGACTCGAAGAGAAAAGGTTTTAGAAAGAAACATTACTGTGACCATGCACGTGGCAGAGTTGGAACCCACAACCCTCAAACTGTGAGTCTAACATGCTGCTTGTCGTTAGACTACAGAGGCCAAAATATTAATTTAATAATTCTCAATATTGCCTTAAAACAATTTACTGTGTTTAAAATAAAATTCAACATGAACTTCAAGAACGTTCTTTAATTATAGTAACGATACAATTGCTAATTCAGTTCCATTGGGCGTCCAGTCTATCTCTGATGTGGCTTTTATAAGAAAACATATCTCCAATAGCATTATTGAGTGATGAAGACCTACGCTATTTGTTCCTAACAAAGTGGCATTTAGTATTTCAAAGTAATATAAAGACTAAATTTATCTTCTAATCATTGTTTTGAAAGATATACCTGAAGTCAAAGCGGGAGCCTTGAAAGCTCACTTAGACATATAAGGTCGCACTTACATTATTAAGTTGATTAATTTATACAAAGAAATCGTATCAGTTGGCACAAATATATAAGTATACATATATTTGTATATAATCAGGTTGTGCTGAATCAGAACATCATTTTCTTTATCTGACGCCAAATTTTCCACAAATTTGCAAATGAATTTGGCAACCAACTTCATCTTCATTAACTTATAAAAACTTCTGCAAGTATTATGAAGAAGTTTATAGTTACAATTTTTGGTATTTGCTAAATTTGCGATTAAATGTAAGCTTTTTATATCAGAAAAACTTAAAATGAAGGTAAAAAGAAGTTCACAGTCATGAAAAATTTGATATAGTCATACAGATTCCCAAATGTAGACATTTTTATAGTACTAATGATATGGCTTTAAAATCATATGAATGAATTAATGGGCATGTAATTCAATTGGCATTGTAGCAATGCTCTTTGTGATATACAACTTGAATATACATATTCAGATGTAAGATTTTTCCACATATTCCTGTTAAATCATGTATATTCGTGACTTCAAATGGTCATTTTGCCGCCGTTCATGAGAAAATCGTTTACTTATTTACTCTATTTTTCCAATATTCACGCTGTACCTCAAGAATTTCCTAATTTTATAAATTTTCCGTTTTCTATGCACAAAACACACAATTTAAATTAATCCAGCTGATCATTATTTAAATAAATCCACATGATTCTTATTTAAATGAATGCACCCGATCCCTATTTAAATGAATGCACTCGATCCTTATTTAAATGACTGCACCTGATCGTTATTTAAATGAATCCATCTGATCCTTATTGAAACTCACTCACCAGATCCATATTTAAAATAACCCACCAAATTCATATTTAAAATAACCCACATGATCCTTATTTAAATGAACCCACCTCAATCAGTCAGAAAATTCCTTCTTTAGTGCAGTTTATTATAGCATATTTTATGAATCATGAAACTACTCTAGGAGGTGATGTCACTCGACTACCTGCCTGCACCAAGCTGCATTTTCATTTTCCGCTGCTGCCAAACTTAGGAACATGGCATCAACATTACCAGATAAATGCCACAGAAAGCGTATATCAAAGAGAGACTAATTTTGTGTTTGCACAACAAATATATTGAGTAAACTGAACAGATTGGAGTAATTAAAATTCGACTTATTCGATTAAATTGAATACGATGGGTAACCTTGGCCTCTTAACTGATAATAATAACTTCCTCCTTGCAGAGGCCGACCAGCTTAGAGCTAAAAAGAGTTTTCTGTAAAAGCTTTAATTCCCGTTCTGTTCATAGTGGTCCCATACGGGCCGTTCCAAGATATATTAAAGAAGTGACAGACTATTAAAGAAGTGATAACTATTGTATTATATTCGACCATATTGATTACTACTTGTATTCTAGTAAATGTTATGGTTTTGAGAAAAGAACAAATCAAAATTAGTGAAATACTTATTTTGTCGCACACAAATTTTTTCTTGTAATAATTTTGATCAATGAAAATGGCAAGAAAAAATATTAAAATTCTTTAAAAATTTAGTACTTCCATGAGAAATTGTTTCATTGGGAAAGGGACCCAATAATATGTTAAAGTATTTACCCAATAAAGGTGTCAAATCACAGCTAGAGTGATTCGCTACATGTATGCCTGTTATTGTATATGTTGAGTTTTCAGACGTTCTTGCATTGGGCATCAAAGCTTTAATCTTATTAATCGCTTAGCTTTAATAATTATAATCGACATTGTACACTCCGCTATTAGTGGTTTTTTAAACAGGCCCCCTAGCGCTCTTGTGACATTTTTGGCACAGATACAGTGAAGTTTGATTAGTACCCCAATTAGTGCATCTTGATTCATCTGTTAGCTTTACTGTTAAAAACCAGAAAGTGTTTGAGAGAAAAGTTCTGAACAGAAACAGGGGAATTGAAATTTTGAAACTTTCAATTTCTTCCGTTTCTTCTGGCACTAACAAGACAGAGAATGGAGACCAATTTTTTCATAGCTTTTTCCCTATAGTCTTAAAAGTATTTGAAATAATATTCTTAGTGCACGTATTTTGGAAAGTAAGTATATGTAAATATAACAAGATTTTATTAAATAATTTTTATGTAAAAACGACAATTTTATACATCGTTATTGTCGGAGAATATATGAAAAAGCATTTTTAAAGACCCGGCAAGAAACATCACAAATAAAATATATTTAAATCGCTTTGAGGAATGAAGAGGACGCATACGAAATGGAAACATGATGATGGGATAAAGCTGTGTAAAATGCGTGAATATGTAATTGATTATAATTATTTGAAATTGACAATGTATAAATAGAAATGGAAATATATAAAAATAAATGTAATTTACAACTAAATATCAACAACTAGGAGCAATTTTAAACTACAAATAAGTAATTCTTAATAAATTTTAAAGAAGTTTCCTACATGCAAAATAATAAAATATACTTGTCATACAAATACTAATAAAAATGTATAAAGGCTGAAATCGGATTAGACCGACTGCGTAATACCGTATACCATAGCATAATTTAACAAACTATGCGCATAGATGAAGAGTAAAGCTGTGCCGATATTGGTCATTTTAATTGAGATCTGCAGCGTGGGAGGTAGGTGTCTATGGCATGGATCCATTGGTTCTTGTAGAAAACTATGCCTGCATTATAATTTCGATCATTCAGCTTAAAATATATCGCCCACATTTTGACTCTATTAATTTTTGTCATTATATATCTATCAACAATCTTGGTAGATCTTTTAAAATTATATATCGACAAGTTCCATATATTAGAGAGGCGTGTCATTTGTCCGATTAGGTCCATACTATGGTTATGCAAAGTTTCCTTACAAGATCTCTCATAGTGTGGAAAACAATTGCACAATGCCCATTGTTACTATGCCTCCCTTTTGGTGTTACCAACACAGCTCAACTGCACACACTTATTATATCATCACTTTTTTTGAGATATACGGTATAATTACTTGTTAACTAATGCTTTAGTATAAAATTTGTATAATTATACAATATAAAAACGTTTTTAAAATATTTACTATATAACAAATACATAATTATCTAACAATTTCATGCATATACTATACTCTGGTTATAAAAGTGACAATTTTAAAATGTATTTGTCCGAGCAGACAAAGCTGTGTAAAGCTACGAAAATAAACATTTACATTGGGCTACATTGGCTTTGTGTTAAGTTCGTTTCTATTAATTCAACCGAGGTTTGGTTAGTAAACGTCTCACTGTATGCAACAGCTGCGTACCGAAGTAATTTTTTGCTCATCTTCTATTTCTTTGAGGGACAAAATGCTTTTTATGCTCTCCGCTTCCTTCATCCAAAACTCCAACTGTACGAAACAAGCCAAATTGATGATAATGAAGGAAAAGTCTGGTTGAATTAAGCAGATCTTCGATATTACCTGTTGCAACAGCAAATTGCGTCGTTCTCCCTTCGGTTCGTTATTTGCAAAAGGTACTAAAATGCCCAGAGCGGACGTGTATGCTTCTAGAGCTGACTGAAATTTCCGCTCATACAAATACAGCTCAGCTTGACGTCCAATTTCAAGTGCAGTTTTAAGCGAGGGGCTGGAGTTCGACAGAGCAACTGCACAAAAGAAAACAACACAATCCAACTAAATAAATATATGAGTCCCTTTTGAAACTAACGGAAGTACTAACACAATTGTTTGTAGCGCCCATCTGGTTCTAATAAGTCAGCAATGTTTCCTTGCTGAGCTGCAGTTGTGGACGGCGTCTGTTTGTTGTTGTCTGTAGAGATTTTGCCTTGTGCTGCCTTTAATTCGGCATCGATTAATACATTTTTAATTTCTTCAGCACGTTTAAGATACGTCAAAGAGCGATTCCGCAGCGCTACCCGTTTACTCGAGTCCGCCTCCTCTGTGATGAGTGGAACGAAGTACTGTAGTGCGCTGCAGTACAGATAATAAGCCTCCTTATAATTGTGCTTCTCGTCATAGTCGACGGCTTTTGTGACCAGGTCAACAGCCTTTTGTAAAGTCTGCAAGAAGGAGAAAGATTAATTTCTTATTTTATGCAGGAAAATGTGTATAAATAAATATGTATATAAAGCTTACATGTTCTGAGGGAAACGTTTTCAGATCAAGAAACGGATGTGCAAAGAAATCGTCAAATGAAATACGCTTGACAGGATCATGAACCAACAGACGGCTGAGGAGGTCACAACAGTCGTTGCTAATGCGAGTGTTTAGCGGAATAGTAATCTTTTCCTCGTTGCATATACGCTGCAAAAGTTCCTCTAGAGTCTTCGAACTGTAGGGCGCTTTGCCGAAGAGGCACTCGTACAAAATAATACCTATGCTCCACAAATCAGCCCTAGCATCATATTGCTGCCTGCGCACGATTTCCGGTGCCATGTACAGGGGCGAACCCTTCAGAGCCTTATTCATTTCACCCAATTTCAAGTATTGAGAGAAACTAAAGTTTTTGTTTTTAAAAAACAGAGTTCCATTGAAACAGCCGAGGGGGTGAAAAAACTACAACAGCAACATAGTAAATGTTAAAAAATAAATAGTTACGACTCTGCTGCGGTTGTAGATATTCCACGGCACACCAACGGCAATAGGGAGAAACCATAAAGCTAACACGTTTTCCAAGTCCTTTCAGACAAGTCAGCGCAATATGGCCTCTTAAAGCGACATGGTATTGAGACTTACCCAAAATCGGCCACTTTCAGCAATACGTTTGGACTGCGTGTTAGCAACAAGTTCTGTGGCTTCAAATCGAAATGGCTGACATCGTTGGAGCGCATATACTGCACAGCAGCGGCGAGTTGACGTAGAAAATATTTGCATGTAGCTTCCGGCAGTGCTTTTTTAGATCGTATGAAAGTCGACAGATTGCCCGCGTTGCAATACTCCAGCACAATATAAATGTGTCTAACGAAATCACGGATTGTGGTTAAAAAGATGGCTATGGTTTACACTATACAAATTTGACTTACGTTTCATCCCAGAAGAAGTCCTCCAGTTTTACTATATACTTGTGGTTGAGAGACCGCAACACTCGAATCTCGGTAATAAGATTTTCGCGATCGTTGAACTTCATTTGTGATATCTCAAAACATTTTATGGCGTGAAATGTGCGATTTTTCTATTAATGCAAATATAAATAAATTTCAATTTTAAAGTGATCATGTACGATTTGAAGTGGCATATAACTTACTTTGTGGCGGACCTTGTATACCACGGCGTAGCTGCCCACGCCAAGTTGTTCCAGCACATCGTAGTGTTTGATGTGCGGCAGCGACATCACAAAATACAATTTGATATTTACCTAATTTTATGCTAATTATAAAAATATATGCTAATTTAAAATCCTAATTCTATTTATATATGCGTGTACTCATAACGCTTACTACGCTACGGTATATAATGCAATATTTTATAACTGGCTGTCAGCTGTTTCAATTTCCACAACTGCTGGGAAGTGAAGCAAGGATTTTCGTTATTGCAGTTACTTTCAAACTGTTTGCAATTAACACACAGCTCTTTAAATGTGTGAGAACAGTTATTTCGTAACCCTGAAGGAAACTGACTTGAATTTTTTTTTTCTTTATAGATATTCTTTCATCTAGTTGTATTACGATAATTCCAAACCGGTGGAGATATTTTAATGAAAGTTGGCATACATAATGCTTGGAATATGAAAGAAAATCAGATATGAATGGTTGAAAAGAAAAGGCATATCTCCACCTATCTCACGAGAGATTCAATTTAATTTCTCCTGATAAAATATAAATTAATTTTGGGGGGAAAATTTTAACCAATCAACTCTTAAGCCAATAGTGGAATAGTGATGAAGGATCCATTCCAGTATTCAGATAAGTTTACTGAAGAATTTAATGGAAAAAAGTGAAATTCTTGTATTAAATAATACTATGTTGAGCATTTATGGAACGCGGTGTTTTTATTATAGATTATTGTGCTTAACGCTTTACAAAATGAGGTCCTTGTATAACTCAACAACAAATCAATTAGTAATCGATTGCAATTCTTCGCAATCGTTAGCAATTATTCCATAATGTCGTGGTGTAACGTACATACTCGTACACTATTTTCTATATACATATATCGTTGGATGCATTCCACCATGGTTGAAATTTAAAAAATTCTAAAGAAACTAATAATTTTTTTTTATTTCTTTAACAGTTCTGAGACATTCTTAATAATTAGTCATAATGCAATTATAGTTTCAATAAGTATATGAAAAATAAGTGAGAACACATGGTGTATTGTGTTAAGCCACCAAAGTGGAAGCAGTGCGTGACTCGTATTTCCAATTGGGTGGTAGAACACTTTTCTGCTTGTAGTACCGCGCCAATCGGTGAATGCGCGATTCGACCAAGATAAGACGGAATTTACCATCCTTATCCTTCCGATTATTTTCCAAATGTCGGCGAATGGCCACAGCCTTCTTAATCATGTGGTATAAATCTTCCGGAATATCAGGGCGCAAGCCAACAGATTTCATAATACGCAAAATTTTATTATGGTTAACAAAGCGAACCTGGGCAACACCGTGCGAGTCGCGCAGAATGAAGCCTGAAAAATATTTGTGAAAATTACACACTGAAATGAAAAAGATTTCTTTTCCTCTATACCAATTTTTGAGGGAGTTAGTCCCTTCTTTCCCAATCGTTTGATTTGCTCCTTTATATCTTCTGCGTTAAGTTTCAGCCATGTTGGAACGCTTCTTTTGAACGGCAATGCCGACTGCGAAATACCCTTACTGTTCAACAATGGCGGACAAAATAAATAAAAAATTAAATTTAGTTTTCGCCCTAATTACTCGACTTTCCTTCATACAACTAGCTCAATAGCTGTATGGGGTAATTAATTTGTAATAAAATAAAGTGAAAAATATTTAAAAATTAATATTTACCCAGGAGCGTGCATACGACCCATCTTGCGCGATTTAAATTTGCGTGAGAAGAGAATAGAAATGTGAACCAAAGTGAACGAAAAAAACCGGAAATGATTTTACCATGCGAACGGAGTGAAGTGCTCTTCAAATGTAGTTGCCAACATTAGGAATACAAATTTGACAATGCTACCAACATTGGCTGAGGAATCCCTTATTAGGAATTCTTTATGTACGAGTACTTTAACAGTTTCGTCTTTAGCAGAAAATACTTATTAATTGGAAGTTTTTTTTTTTATTAAGAGAAGAGAATGGATTCTGTTCTCATATTCAATGGAATATTTGTCCATGTAGCTCGTTATTTTCCTATTCAGGTAGACTTCATCTGTATTAAGTCTATATGTGTGCAGTCTCCGACTATCACTCATTGCGATCAGTTCATAGTGCACTCTTTAAGTCCGTAATCCTTTTTCTACTTCATATATAATTTCTTATTTTTCTAATTTCTCTGCAGCATATTTGTTATTACACGGTTGACACGCGTGTGCAGTGAAAATGGTCCCCGTACCCCCCAACTTAGGGGATACCCGGTTTGCTATATTCGCAACTGGTAGCCCCAAGGCAAAAAAGAAAAAATTCACACAATCACTCACTTCCAATACCTTCCCTGAACTCCCCTCCACTAAACTGCCGAATCCGAAATTTGTAGTTGTTTCTTCTACAAACGAAAAAAACCTCTCTCCGACTTTTTTTGCTTCTCGGTCCAACGGTCAATGCAGCTAATAAGCAAATACATAACTTCAGTTACCGTTTTACGCGATGGCAATATGCTACTTTTAATAAAAAACAAAACGGCAGCTGATAAATTTATCAATGCTAAAGAACTGCATGGCTTATGTCCCATAACGTCAAAGTTCCATGAAAATTTAAACTTCTCCAAGGGAACTGTTTATGCCCCTTGGCTAAATAAAATTCGGGAAGACGAAATTGTTAAAGAGTTGAGCCCGCAAGGAGTAGTCGCAGCTTACAAATTCACGAAAACTATTGAAGGCAAACCTCAACCAAGTGGAGTAGTTCTCTTTTTTTTTTTTTTTTTTTTTTCCCAACAGCGATTGTAGTACCAATCCTCAAGCAAAATAAACCCATTATGGAAATCTCTAGCTATAGACCAATTTCGCTACTCCCATGCTTCGGTAAAACCTTCGAAAAAATAATATCAACGCGCCTTAGATGGTATGCTACCAAAAATAACCTTTTAAGTCCGCATCAATTTGCATTCAAAAAGGGACTAGGTACAACAGACGCTTTGTTATACTTCGAACACTTCACTTCTAAGGCAATTTCTTGTAAAAACCACGTGTCAGCATTAAGCCTCGACTTCGCTCAGGCTTTTGATCGAATAGGAATACACGTTGTCTTGCAACAGCTGAAAAAATGGAAAATTGGTGTGAAGATATACAAGTTTGTAAAAGCTTTTTTTATCTAACCGTAGGTTTTGTGTCAAAGTTAATAATGCTCAGTCTAAAATATTTAATGGTATTCCCCAGGGGTCCCCATTGTCTGTTGTCTTATTTATTATTGCATTCAACGAATTAACTAACATTATAACTAACTTATGTGGTATAGACCACATAATTTACGCTGATGATGTACTAATTTTCTCAAAAACATACGATACAAATATAGTTAAGCAAAAATTTTCTAGCATACCGTCAGATATAAACAATTGGTCTAACTATTCAGGAGCTAGACTCTGCTACGAAAAATGTAAAACTTTCCATATTTGCAGAAAACATAATTGTACTAGTATGAATTTAATTTATAACAATGCCATCATACCATCTACAATCAATTTAAAATTTCTTGGAATTGTTTCTGATAGACGACTTACTTTTAAGGAACACTGTATATATGTACGAAAATCACTACTTGTCAGGCTGAATATAATTAAGTATTTATCTTCAAAGTATTGCCATCTCCACACATCTACATTAAATAACATTACAATAGCATTAATCCTATAAAAAGTTGACTACGGCCTTTCCATTTATGGACACTGTGCAGCCAGCAACATCAGACTCGTATGTCCTCCTTACCATGCTGCAGTTCGTCGTAGCCTCCGTGCTTTCCCAACATCACCCATCAAGAGCATCTTAACAGAATCTGGTTTACCGTCTATTGAAAGCCGCACTTATCACAAAACACTGCGGCTGGTGCCTAGACTCTTCCAGAGCGCAAATAAAATCCTACTCAAAGTAGTCCGTACGTCATCACTGTATACGCGAAACTTTAATCATCCATCCACAATTTTAAGATGTATCAAATCTGCTAAAAACATTGAGTCCTCTCCACCAATTAAAAATGCCATACTGGACTATTTCCCTCCTTGACAACTCTCCAACTCATCATTTCTTCTACAACTTCACGACTATAAAAAAAACGTTCCAAGCAGCAACTCTTTTTAGAAAGTATGCTTCCACTTAAAGCAAAATCCTGGAAATTCATCTTTACAGACGGATCTAAATCTGAGTACTGTGTATCTTTCGCTGTAGTCAAAAGCAACGGGCCACCTGCAACACTTCTGCTCCGTATTTACAGCTGAAGCCACAGCAATACATCAAGCTGTGGTATTTGCATCGACTCAGAATGATAAATTTATTATCTGTTCAGACAGCAAATCGACAATCTCCGCCTTACTGAACACGTCTTGCAAAAGCGCTCTGATATCCTCTATACGTGACAAAATCATTCAGTATCACAGCAAAATAAAAATTATGTGGATTCCTGGGCATGCGGGCATCGAAGGAAATGAGCTAGCCGATGGAAGAGCCAAGCCTTAAAGGAGCCACTCTTGACCATCGATAATGTTGAAACAAATGACTTTTATCGTCTGATCCTTCCGTACGTGAATAATAATAAATTTACAAGATCCAGAGAGGTTAATCATTACTCACGAGTTAACCCACACAACATCAAACCAATATATCCTTCCTCGAGTAAATCCAATCACATTAAAACTTTCGTACGTCTTCGTATAGGACACACATTGCTCACCCACGGGCATCTCCTTAATGGCACCAGCCCACCAACTTGCCCCCGATGCAACGTCGATATTTCAGCAATCTTACATATACTGGACCACTGCCCTCAGCTGCACAACATCCGCTCTAACTTATTTAAAGAAGTAAAACCATCGGCCTTGCTACAGGAACCCAGTGCTGACAACATTAATAAGATTTACAGATTTTTATGTGACTCCAAACTTATTATTTTTATCTAAAATTGATAAAACTTTCTAATTTTATTCTTTGCTTTTAGTTTAACGATAATATTGCATACTCTTTTTCTTATTTACCAACGCTTAACAGTATCCACTAAGTAGCGTATAATTTTAAGCCTTATCTCTAATTACAGAATTTAAATATCTATTCCTAACCCGCATAAGTATAAGCGAGCTGAAAGCCCTGGCAGCTAGTGCTCCTAAATTACGTATGATAAGAATTGATTCTTATCCTTCTTTTGTAAATAAATAAAAAAAATAAAATAGTCTATATGTGAAAATTATGTACAATATCTCGAGAGATACGGAGTCTCTATGGGGAACAATACAGTGTTACTCGTATTACTACCTTTAGAAAGATGATTGTTGTAATAAGAACCGAAGAAATGCCCGTGACTGTTTGTGATTCGATTTCGTTCCACAAATTTTGGGAATATCTGTTTTGACAAGGTTTTGATATCGGTACTTTTCTGAATTTCATCTAGTTTCGGTTCCAGAACCAATTCTTTGCGGCCACTGAGTAATAGTAACTATTTTTGAATCATTGATTGCAGTAATTACTTTTCTTTTACTTTTAGCATACAAAAACACAATAATTTTTGAGGAAGAAAAGTACCTGACATCACATCTACAGCAAAGAATTGACATTTTTTCCAATTGAATTCTGTAAATATTGTCTCTAAAGTGTATAAATATTGTCTCTTGTCTCTTGAATTGTCTCCGTTTCCATAGCATTTTATGTTAATAATTACAATTGGCAGTGCATTTGTCTCTGTCTGCCCTTCTGATATCGCCATCAGACCAAGCATTCCAATTTGACTTATTCGATCTACGAAAATTAATATACAAGAAAAGTTCCATCTCTCTATTTCCAACCACGGAATGTCCCAAGCACTCCAAACTTGTCAAACTCTAAAAGGAAGTTTTCGTCGTTTTATGGGCTCGATGACTAAATAGTGCTAAGTTTAACAATTTGAAGATGGTTTTACTTGCAATACTTCCTCCAGTATAGCATTTTAACCTGACTTTTTATTGGTTCAGAGATTAGCAACTTAAAATCCAAATGCTGGAAACGAGATTTTATATGAAACATCATAAAACAATTCGTGAGTTCTTAACACCCACTTCTTGGGCATAGTCATTTTATCCCTCGACACTTTCGGCTCTAACTCGGACACAACTTTATGGGTGTGCGTCAATGGTGGTCGATTGATATTAAACGGTCATCGAAGTTGGTTGCAAATAGAATGCTCTTTTCATGAGCTGTGCGGTATGTGGGTTCGTCTACTTCAAATTACCCATTAAATATTTTCCAGCTCGTACCACGGGTTCGATAACCCTGTTGTTTTTTCAGATTTTAGTTTTAAAATTGAAACGAACGGCCTTTCTAGTACACTTAAAATTTTTACTTTATTTTTCACTTCAGTTTCTTACACAGCTACTATTTTTCTCTTTGAAGTCAACTTTTTAAGAAACACGTCCGCCTTTATCCAATATTCAGATAAAATCGCCCTACCGTTTGAATCCCCGTTTTGACCGCTTATATTGCTTTACATATATACGCATCCATACATGGTTTACATACATATTACATTTTTAATGCAAAAGGTATATAATGCGGGATAGCTAATTCATGGTGTTAACAGGGCGGTGGAAGTTTTGTCATAATTTATTAATATATTTATAATTTCGGCGGTAACACCTGTGCATATTGGGCTTTTACTGCTCATTAGATATGAAATTCACGCGTCCACTGATTTAAAACCCTAATTCTACTTCACTAAATCAGTCCCAATTCTAGAGTCCAAGAGGCTTATCAAATGAGTAAATTTAGTTCAGGTTTTACCGGTTTGATAAACGTTCCATTATAATCTCTATTCTATTGGCAAACCGATTTCATTGATAAGATCACCTATAAAAGTGCGGCGCTGATCACTGTTTCCAGTAGGGTTTACTTTGTGCAATGTGGGCTCAGAGCATTTTCAGCGCAGTTTTCCTGGTTGGAGTTGCATTATGCTACCCGCAATCACGTGTCGTTAATGGAACCGATTCTGATATCCACAAATATCCTTTTGTGGTAAGAAACAAATATTTATTCAAATATTTCAAATATTTAAGACTCTAAAGAAGAGTTAGAAAAAAATTACTTAAAATATTTCTCTAAACTGAAAGGTGTCACTTCGTTTATCGAGTGGCTCACACAGCTGTGGTGGAACTATCATAGCTACTAAATGGATTCTAACTGCCGCCCACTGCGTAACTGGTTACAATCCCAGACGAATTACCATTCAGTATGCTGCGAGTGATATCGCTCATCAAGGTCCGAATATTGCTACTGTTAAGCAGATTATCGCACACGAGGATTACGCTCCTTTCAGATCACATGCGAATGATATAGCATTATTGGAATTAGATGGTCATCTCATTTATAACAACAAAACCATTGCTCCAGTCACATTACCGGAATCAAATTTTGAAATTCCACAAGTTCCAAAAGGTGCTCCTGGCACTTTGATTGGCTGGGGTTTGGAAAAAGTAGGTTATCTAATTGTATAGATGCATCCAGAGCATTCTGATATTTATGAAAGTTTTTCAGACTGGCGGAACTGTTCAAAAGCATTTGCAAGAAGTGGAGTTAAAACTATACTCGGATGTGGAATGTACTTCACGTCATAATGGAAAAACTAACGGTGATCATATTTGTGGCGGAATTGACGAGGGAGGTAAAGGTCAGTGCGTTGGAGATTCTGGTGGACCTTTACTCTACCAAGGTTCTGTGCAATTGGGTATTGTGTCCTGGAGCGTCAAACCCTGCGCGATATATCCATATCCGGGAGTTTATACAAAGGTGTCACATTACATTGAATGGATTCGTAAAAAAATAAACTAAAAATGTCCTTCTGTTCTGGGTAATAGAGAATATATACAAGTTTTGAAAAAATCTCTATTCCCCTTTAGTCTCGCTAATTTTCTTTTATCAGGATTACTTTTTAATCACTTTAATTAATTCAGAAAATCAAGAAAAATTAGATACGAATTTTTTTATTTATAATGAATTTTTCTATTAACGGCTGGAAGAGAATCATTTCTTCCTTGGGTTCTGAAAGGGATAATAAAAACACCTCTGTGAAGGTTTCCTAAGATACATTCAGTTTAAAGTTAGTGGGTGAAGAAACTGGAAATCATGTGTTTAAGGATTGAAAGTGCTGCGGCGGGCGCTAAATTGATGATTTTCAGTGAAAGGAAGCACTTCTAAAGACCATATTTGTGGAGCTCTTAATGAGGGAGGTAGAGGACAATGCAGTGGGCATGCAGTCCGGAGGTCCTTTACTCAATAAATTCAATATTCAGGTGGGCGTTGTTTCCTGGAGAATTAAACTCTGTCCTAAAGCTCCATATTCTGGACATTTCACTAAAGTTTAGGATTACGTTGACTGGATTGAATGGTAGCTGCGCGTCTCATTTGAAGATTTGGGTGTTAATTAGCTCAATATACGGAACTCCAATGATGATAAGATTTCAAAAATATATTATAACTTTCACTGAACAAAGATTGTATAAATTTCGATTTTAGATAACAGACCAACCGTAAATCGCCATCACTAAACTTTTTGGTCGGAGGTGATTAAGTGGGGTGTTCACATTGGATCAAATTATAACAGGAAATAACTAAATTTGTAAACAGTCAACGACTCTATGTCTTATTCGTGTTTAGATTATGTTCTTGTTTGTTCCCATGGTAATTGATCCATCGACGGCGAATCGAATTTTATTAAGTTAATTATTTCAGTTCCAAAGCATAGCAATAACCATTGGAGAATGGTCAGAGTGGTTGTGATATTGGAAACAAATAAATCCAGGTGGCCCAATCTCAAGTAACGGAGTGAAAATATATTCATAGATTGTGAAGTGAAATTTCTATGAGCAAAAGATAAGATTGTTTCGCAAAATTGATTACGGCTTTAGTAAAGTGTATGGAAGTGATCCATATTTAATCGCATTTGAAGCCAAAATTGTACGCTGTTTTCCTCTCGGCAACTTTTGAACACATTTCGTTCATAGCATGGTCCAACAAAGGTCTTCACTTGATGATGATACGCTTTGAGGAGCATTTTAGATATTTTTATTCAAATCTAAATGAAACGAGTAAAGAAGTCTGAAGTCGGATTAGACCGACTACGAAATACCCTTTACCTTTTCTTGTGCGTGCGAGTTCAACAATCGGGATGTTTTCTTCATAAATCATCATTAGGAGCATACTAACGGTAATTTTTGGTAGGGTACCTTGGAATGATTATATCGACCCCATTCCTTGTGTATAGCTTTGTAATATCTTCAGATGCCATCTGTCGATTCTGTCGAGAAAGTGACGAAATCTCACTGCACCTGATCACAGACTGCGGACTCAGGTGTATTGGAGAATATATCTTAGATATGAGCAAGATCCCTCAACTTCATTCCTCCAACATATATGAATTCCTGTCGGAAATTAACCTGACAGAAGATTTATAGATGAGACTATCCTCATCTTTCAAATAAATAGGGGCATCACAATAGATCTTTCAGGTCGCAGTGTATAACACCCTTAAATATATCTATCTATATCTATCTATGGCTTTGTAGTGTCAATATAACCAATAATATAAAATTTAGTCAAATATATTGTATAGGTCGAAAGTTATAATAATATGTGAATAGTGGGCGTGGCTGTAGAAATAACACGCACATTTTTAGTGCGGTGTTTAATGTTAGTACCCGCAACCTTCCTGTGAAATTTCGAAACCTTTAATAGGAACACAGTAATGATTTTTGGCTAATTGTGGGAGTGGCAGTTCTATTATGATCTCCATATTCTGCACACACATTATTATGGACCCCATGTATATTTCTGCAAATTTTTATTCCGCTGGCATCAATATGAGCATAGGTAGGCTAATTTTAATTTTAGACCGGACAGTTCCCTATATCAAAAGTGGGCGTGTCTTTTCTCTGATCAGCCCCATTTGTTGTAGATAGCTTTGTAATATCCACATGTTCCTTCCCGTCCGTAAATCTCTACCAGATCTTAAGTTATTAATATTTGTTAATAGTGGGCGTGGTAGTTAATATATACTGCCCACTTTTTTCACAGTGTATAGTGGGACCCACATCTCCATAACTGCGAAATAACGTCACGATTTCGTCAATTGGACCGAAGTTATAGTCATTTTAAAAACGGTGAAAAGAGTTCCTTATATGGGAGGTAGGCGTGGTCTTTGTCCAAATCGGTCCATATAGCAATCTGGTTCTGTATCTTTGTACATACTATACTCTTGCAAAGTTTCATTAAGATAGCTCTAACGGTGCAGAAAAAAAGTGGTCCAGACGGACAGACGGACCGACAAAATAAAAATTGCTTAGAAAGTGATTCTGATCATATCTGTATATATGTCCATACCTACCACGCCTCCTTCTCGAAATTGCAACCCCTCTCAAAAGCACAAAGTTATTATACCCTATTTACCTTTTTTAAAGGTGACAATGTTTAAATACTTTGGCATTACCATCGATAGCATCAATATTAAGCAATTTGACAAGTTTTGATTGCTTGGGAAGTGACGTGGGGGTAGTGCGATCGTTATATCCAAGTATCTCCCAGGGAATACCACTTGTATTCTATACTTTAAAATGACATTACTCTGGATTATGTGTGTGTTCAATAAAAAAAATATACAATTTTTCTTTCAGCAACAAATCGGAATAAAATAGTAAAGAGTAGTATAACTACTTATTTACCTCCTGACGTTGTATCTCCGGATATCTTCAAGGTGGTGCTATCAGCTAGAGGATTAGATTAACTTTGTGTAGCCATCAGCTGTTCGAGATAATGAGTACAAAGATTGAGAGCTAGAGGGCGTTCGTGAGCAACTCAAGATAAGTTAAATAAGTTTAGCCGATGCAGGAACCGGTGCTGGTGCAAAATAATAATAAGAAACGACACTCTCCTCTTCTTCTCATTTCTTCGAATTCCCAATTTTGAATAATTTGTGCAAATTTGTGGTATTGTAAGATAGATATTTCTATGCAACTGCAAAAGTACAGTGCAACCTGCCTCTTTCGTGTGCGTTCAATATAGTTTACTTCTCAAAACAAGTAAAAATATTAAATTTGTTTCAAAGTTTATTAATATTTACACACGCTTAGGTTCTGCAAGTCGTAGTTCCACTTCCGTCGAAGTAAACAAATTATTCCTACGGACAGCAGCTGATCCTGTCATGGCGGGCGGAATTAATATGGAGAAGTTTGCCTTCTGGCAGCATGTTTAACATGCCATTCTGTCCATTGTCTGCTTGCTGCGCTGGCACTGGACGGCAAGGATATAGTAGTAAAAGTGAAATCAGTTCGATGGTTATATAGAATTGAACCTTGTAAAAATATATGTGAAATCTAAACTCAACTTAGAATCAGACAAACTAGTAAGATTTATTTCAATAAATTTACTTTTTAGTTTTAATATATGTATAAAGTTTTAAAGAATATTAGAAAAAGAAGATCGATTTCGACTGATAATAAATAATTATAAATGCTGCGACTGATTTCTAGCTTCTCAACCCTGGGCGGAATAGTGCTGCTTCACTTTACATGGGAATGTACTTTAGTCACATAAAACAATTTAGCTAATCGAAATATACGAACAATTATTTACGGAACTAAATATGCCTACTCTAGGACAGTGAAGAAGACTCAAGTCGGGTTAGACCGACTTCTAGATACCCTTTACCTTTACATGAGGGTGCAAGATAACCCATGACGATGTACATTTTATTCATACATACATTTATCTATTTTTTTCATATATCACTTTTAGAAAATCTACGGTAATTTTCAGTGGGATACTCAGAGTTGATAATATGGGAGGGAGGCGTGGCTCATATCTTATTAACTCCATTTCTTGTTTATAGCTTTTAGCGTCAATGTACTTATTTATATAAAAGTTGATCCACAAAATTTGTATAGGTCGTAAGTTTTAAACATGTATCAATAGTGGGCGTGGCTCACCAAAATGTCGTGAGCATTTTTTTGTGTTTTATACTGCCACTGTGTGAAATTTCTTTATTTCTAAATGGGAGGGGAAATCTTCAAAAAGACACGAGGGGATACGGACCACCTAAGAGTGTAAGATTTTTAGTCACTAAAGCCACATCCCTAACCTAGCAGTTACGCTAAGCCAATAATGGTCTGATAGCGACTTAGGAAGGGTAATAAATAAATATCCAAACGGAACTACTCACGATTTAAAGGAAAAGTGTATTTTCATTATAAACATATTCACGCAAACAAATCAGCTCCGAAACAAAATCTAAATCGTAGCACGGACTACGAAACAGCGCAAAGGACTCCGTAATGATTTTTGCTTAATAGTGGGCATGGCAGTAGTAGGATGCTGCCTATATTTCTATTATTTACAAATTTATTTTACGTATCTCTTTCATTTTGACAATAGACGATTTTTGATCCATATCCATTTTATGAACAGACATTTTTTAACCTTGACCATCAGAGTTCAAGAAATAAAAAACGTTTTCCACTTTGAGAGTTCCAACAAATATAAAACTGTTTACAGTTTTAGAGCAACTGTTTCAAGATTGGTCCAGCTGTTGAGACATGGGTCAACTCAATAACTGTCTCGAATCTACCCACTGCATCAATGTGATAGATTCAGCATAAAATCCGAAATTGTAATAATACCACAGCGAAATAAATACACAACTGCGTCAGACAATATATCAAAGGAGCAACACGCTTATACTAAAGACAGATCCATGGACACTGCACTTAACTCGCTAGTACTACATATAGAAAAGGCCTTATAATATAAAGAGTATGCCCTAGCGGTAATCCTAGATATATCAGGAGCCTTCAACAACGTGACGAAGGATCCCATTTTGAATAGCATGGGGAAAATAAATATAGAACCTGCGGTTTATCTGCGGATAAAGTAGGTTCCAGATGCAGAAAGATAAGAGCGGAATGGAACGAAGCTAAACAGGCAGAGGCACCCCACAAGGAGGAGTGCTGACGCCGCTTCTGTGGTTACTTGTACTAAACCTAAACTAGTGGCATATGCAGATGACTTTGCTATAGTAGTAGCGGGAAAGTACCTAGATACCATCAGTAACGGTCCACCAGTGGGCATCTCGAGCAGGCTTGGGGGTAAACTCTGATAAAACGGACTTGATACTTTTTACCAGACAGTACAAGGTCCCCGCGTGGAACTTTCCGAAGCTAGGTGACAATGAACATACTCGCAAAGACCACACAAAGTACCTTGGAGTAATTTTGGACTATAAGCTTATGGGAAAGCGCAATGTTGAGGAAAGGGCGAAGATGGCCGGTCACGCGCTATTTGCATGTAAAAGAATGCTAGGCGTTGCTTGGGGTCTTTCTCCCTCTCTGATGCACTGGTGCTACACTGCAATAGTTAGACCGATCTTACTGTATGGTGCTTTAGTGTGGTGGACTGCAACAAGGAAATCTACATATTTAATGCCAATGGAGATAATCCAGCGCCTCGCAGCACTTTGCATAACAGGCGCACTGAGAACCACTCCAATGGCTGCTCTCGAAACGGTGCTGAACATGCCGCCTATCGACCTTGTGGCGGAGAATCCGCGGGGGGACTGAGGGCTACAGGAGGGCATAGCTCAACAGGTAAAAGGGGTTTGTGCAGCACTGACTGACTACATGACTCCGCGTTTTAATTGGGAGAGAATGTATCGAATTACAATAGAAGAGGAGGGGTGCAGTAAAAGGATGAGGCCCAACCGAAGGACCTTAAACTTTTACACAGACGGCTCTAAAACGATGGATGGAGTGGGAGCGGGCATCTACTGCTCAGAGTTAGTAGTTAGGCAGCCTATAAAGCTGTCAGAGCACAGCAGAACCTTTCAACCGGAAGTCTTTACTGTTAGGAGAGCCGCGGAGCTAGCCTATACCAAGACAGGAAATGACGGGTAGCGGTAAAGAGGATTAACTCATATACTATAAAATCCAAAAATTTTCTATAGAGCAGGGACGCCATAGAAAGGCTCATCGCAAATAGAAGACTGCATATCTATTGGATACCTGGATATAAGGGCATATAAAGTAATGAAATAGTAGAGGAGACTGCAAAAAGCGCTGTCTATTTACCACTTGAGCAAGAAAACGATATACAGAAACCTCTTAGAGAACTATTCAATGAAACGGACGGACACATGAGAAGGCAGGTCAAAGCAAGGTGGCACAGTTTAACTACCTGCAAAATTGCAAAAGGTTTGTGTTAACGATGGGAAACAAACGCGATTTATATTTTCGCTCTCACGAAAAGACTGTAGAACTATCATAGGCACAATGACAGGCCATAATTTACTGGCGGCACATGCACACAAGATAGGAATTACGGACAACGACGAATGTAGGAAATGTAGTGAGGCTGGAATAAGAGAAACTTTAAAGCACCTTCTTTGTATATGCCTTGCGTTATCAAAAACGCGCTTAAAATTCTTAGGAGCCCTACAATTTGGGAGATTGGAAGACGTCTCAGGAATGGAGCTGACAGCACTGCTTAAATTCGCAAAAAGGGTTGACATCCTGCAAGATGTCTTCTGCAAATCTACAGAAAGGTGAGAGTCCATCTGGTGTCGCTAGGAACCAATCGGTCTACGCGTGGCTTTATGCCATCCAGATTAACCTAGCCTAACCTAAATATTTATAAAATATATATATAAATAAAGAACAAATATGAAAATATGGAATATTAATGTGAAGGAGTCAGATCAACGAATTAAAAGTAATTAGAAAATTATAATTTTTGGCGGTGCTGCCAAATTTCATCTCAAATTATCGAGTTCGGTTATTCATCGCTTGCCGTTCTTTCCCACCTCATTTGCACGTCTCTCCAAAAGGCAGACCAGCCTTTCTGCTAGTCGTCCGAGTATATATTTAACGTTATCACCCCTAAAGTCACTCCCAAGCTATGCCTTTCCAGGGATTGAATATCTTTGGATATCCTCAGTACAGCCTAATTCGTATTTTTTTCCAGAAACTTGTCCAATTATTGTTTCCAGAAACTTGTCCAAGTTGTTTCGCTACTTTATTCGGAACTCATATTAGGAAAATATGAAGTCAACGGCTAAATTCGTACAGAATTGTTCATCTAAAGCTATCTCAGATATAGGGAGGACTGATATTAAAAGTTTGAAACCCACTTCACTGCCCGAATATATACAAAAAGTCCCTTCGGTTCTCACAGAATGTTTTAGGCAGACGTTGATTTTCATTACCTTAGATTGATATTCACTGCAGTCAGAATCAAAATATAATTCTGAGTCCTTCGTGATAAACCAAGACCCCAAGGTGTGGTGGTGTAGTTTAGATACTCGTATAATCGAATTTGTAGTTTATCATCGGTACATACTCGTATATATATATATATATATATATATATATATATATATATATATATATATATATATATATATATATAAATATATATATATATATATATATATATATATATATATAAATATATATATATATATATATATATATATATATATATATATACATATATATATATATATATATATATATATATATATATATATATATATATATATATATATATATATATATATATACATATATATATATATATATATATATATATATATATATATATATATAAATATATATATATATATATATATATATATATATTTATATATTTAATTTATATATATTTAATATATAATTAATTTTTTTTTCAGACATTCCTTCATTCAGTTATATTACGGTAATTTCCAAATAGGTGGAGATATTTTAATGAAAGTTGTTTGGAATATGAAATAAACTCAGATTTGAATGGTTGAAAAGAAAATGCATATCTCCACCTATTTCACGAGAGATTCAATTTAATTTCTCCTGATAATATATAAATTAATTTTGGGTGGAATCTGTTAACCAATCAGTTCTTAAGCCAATTGGAATGGTGATGAAGGATCCATTCCAGTATTCAGATAAGTTTACTGAAGAATTAGAAGCAGCAGTGATAAGACTGACTTAATGGTAAAAAGTGAAATTCTTGTATTAAATAATACTATGTTGAGCATTTATGGAACGCTGTGTTGTTATAATAAATTATTGTGTTTAACGCTTTACAAAATGAGGTCCTTGTATTAGGGTGGGGCGATTTGAACATCTTAAAGGGCGCTTCGCGTTTCTGATTCTTGGAACTTGAATTGGAATTTTTGATGTGAAATCGCTTAAAACAATAATTGCTTTCTTCTTGATTCATACCTTGTCTCTACCAATACAATTACTTTGTACTTTAAATTAATTTCTCATAATTTACAAAATAAATGTTGAACAAAACAAAAAAAAACATTATATTTTTGGATAAAAAAAGTGGAAAAAATAAGAAATAGAACATTTTTATTATTTTGCGCTATGAACAACTGAAGATGGTAATTTATCAATAATTTCACGAAAAATTTGCACTTTCACAAGGCCAAAACTGCCTGAAGGAGCGTTCCAATGCTTTTGCGATGTACTAAAGAGTTCTTAACTATTGTCTTGGCTACAATTTTTATTTTAGTATTGGATCGAAAATCTCAATGGTTTGGCTGTTATAGGCCAAAATATCAAAAAAAAAACGTGACAAAAAGTGGTGAATTTTCTACATTTTCGACTTTTCGACCATGAAAACGAAGTTTTTTCTAAGTAATATGTTCAGAGAAATTGTAGCCCGAGACAATAGAAAATAAGTCAAAACTTCAAATACTTTACGAAATATGAGCCCAAGAAAATTTGCAAATTTTCCAAAAAAAGTCTGAGAAAAAACTGCAAGTCAAAATCTGGAAGCTCGATTTTCACCGTAGACGTATGGTCTAGAGGACTTTTTTGCTCAGTACAATCCCAAGAATCAGAAACGCGAAGCGCCCATTAAGATTTTTTTCCTTCTATACTAATCGCCCCACCCTACCTTGTATAACTCAACAATCAATCAATTAGTAATCGATTGCAATTCTTCGCAATCGATAGCAATTATTCCATAATGTCGTGGTGTAACGCAAATACACTTTTTTCTACATACATATATCGTTGGATGCATTCTACCATGGTTGAAATTTTAAAAAATCTGAAGAAACTAATAATTTTTTATTTTATTTCTTTAACACTTCTGAGACATTCTTAATAATTAGTTATAATGCGATTATAGTTTCAATAAGTATATGTAAAATAAGTGAGAACACATGGTGTATTGTTTTAAGCCACCAAAGTGGAAGCAGTGCGTGACTCGTATTTCCAATTGGGTGGTAGAACACTTTTCTGCTTGTAGTACCGCGCCAATCGGTGAATGCGCGATTCGACCAAGATAAGACGGAATTTACCATCTTTATCCTTCCGATTATTTTCCAAATGTCGGCGAATGGCCACAGCCTTCTTAATCATGTGGTATAAATCTTCCGGAATATCAGGGCGCAAGCCAACAGATTTCATAATACGCAAAATTTTATTATGGTTAACAAAGCGAACCTGGGCAACACCGTGCGAGTCGCGCAGAATAAAGCCTGAAAAATATTTGTGAAAATTACACACTGAAATGAAAAAGATTTCTTTTCCTCCATACCAATTTTAGAGGGAGTTAGTCCCTTCTTTCCCAATCGTTTGATTTGCTCCTTTATATCTTCTGCGTTAAGCTTCAGCCATGTTGGAACGCTTCTTTTGAACGGCAATGCCGACTGCGAAATACCCTTACTGTTCAACAATGGCGGACAAAATAAATAAAAAATTAAATTTAGTTTTCGCCCTAATTGCTCGACTGTCCCTCATACAACTAGCTTAATAGCTGTATGGGATAATTAATTTGTAAAAAAATAAAGTGAAAAATATTTAAAAATATGTAAATATTTACCCAGGAGCGTGCATACGACCCATCTTGCGCGATTTAAATTTGCGTGAGAAGAGAATAGAAATGTGAACCAAAGTGAACGAAAAAAACCGGAAATGATTTTACCATGCGAACGGAGTGAAGTGCTCTTCAAATGTAGTTGCCAACATTAGGAATACAAATTTGACAATGCTACCAACATTGGCTGAGGAATCCCTTATTAGGAATTCTTTATGTACGAGTACTTTAACAGTTTCGTCTTTAGCAGAAAATACTTATTAATTGGAAGTTTTTTTTTTTTTTATTAAGAGATGAGAATGGATTCTGTTCTCATATTCAATGGAATATTTGTCCATGTAGCTCGTTATTTTCCTATTCAGGTAGACTTCATCTGTATTAAGCTTATACTCGTATGTGAAGATTATGTACAATCTCTCGAGAGTCACGAAGTCTCTATGGGGAACAATGCAGTGTTACTTGAATGACTACCTTTAGAAAAATGAGTGTAGTAATCGAGTCGGTAGGCCTAGCTTTTATTTGAGCAGAGTAAAGCTTCTGATTGCCTTCAACTTGCTGATGGCCAGAGCGATCTCTGTTTCAAACATTAGCAAGTTGACACACAGCCTCCACGTGGCGCCACCTGGGTAGCTATCTCAGCATCCGCTGGAAAGTGAGCTAATGTGTGCAGCGAGTCTTCCCTAACACTAACAGGGTTGTGTGCAGGGTTTGGGACCCGCCACTGAAAAAAGCAAGTCCTTAGAAGAAAAGTAAACAAGCCTCGGCTGAGAAACCTCTTAACGTTGACGACCACCGCAAACGAAAAAAGCTTAATGATATAAGGATATGTACTTGGAATGTCCGGACCCTCAATAGGGAAGGACACCCTCGAAAAATAAAGGCTGACGTAACCGCCATCCAGGAAATGAGATGGACAGGACAAGGTTGCTGTAAGCGGGCGAGCTATGATATCTACTATAGCTGCCATGCTGAGAGGCGCGAATTCGGATGTGGATTTGTGGTACGCGGCAGGCTTCGAACAATGGTCTCCAGGTTCA
Organism: Clusia tigrina; assembly: GCA_920105625.2. NCBI lineage: Eukaryota > Metazoa > Arthropoda > Insecta > Diptera > Clusiidae > Clusia > Clusia tigrina. The sequence continues at coordinate 209,720,435 of OV050031.1, forward strand.
AGGCCGTGAGCGAAAGGCTTGCCACGATCCGCATCAAGGCTAAATTTTTCACCATTAGCCTGATTTGCGCTCACGCCCCGACGGAGGAAACGGACGATGCTGTGAAGGATGCATTCTACACGAGACTCGAGGACACATATGACCGCCGCCCGACTCACGACGTGAAGATTATCCTCGGGGACTTCAACGCAAAGGTCGGACGAGAAAGCATATTTGGACCCACCGTTGGCCAGTTCAGCCTTCACGAGACCTCATCGAACACAGCTTCGCCGCGGTGCGAAATATGGAGGTTAGTATCACCAGATTCCGGCACCTCGATATCCACAAAGCCACATGGTTGTCCCCTGATCAACACACCCGCAACCAAATTGATCATGTTGTAATCGACAGAAGGCATGCTTCCAGCGTGCTAGATGTTCGTACGTTCAGGGGAGTCAATAAAGCTGGACGTTGGTAAGCTGCAATTAAAACGGACAGCCGAGGTCTATTCAGCTCCACTCTCGGAACTGCTCCACCAACCTGACTCTTTACCCGACGACGCCGGGGGACTTTGGTCACATATATCCCGCTCCATGCGTATCGCCGCAGAGAAAACCATTGGCTTCAGACGCCCGCCGCCACGAAACTATGGTATGATCAGGAGTGTCGCGAAGCTTCTGCAGTGAAAAACGCCGCCTACAAACGAACACTGCAGTCTGTTGCAACGCGAGCCGTGCGTGAAAATTACCGGGTGAGGAGAACGGAAGAGAGTCGCATTTTCAGACGTAAGAAACGCGAGCAGGAAAGGCGTGATTGCGAGGAACAAGAGATGTACAGGGACAGAAATGATGCTCGAAAATTCTATTAACACGTCAGGTAGGCGTCTGACCCAAGATTTTAAGCCCGGAGCATCTACCTGTAGAGATGAAAATGGGTATCTGCTTACGGATACACAGTGCACACTGAGATTGGAGGGAACATTTCTCTAAATTATTGGCAGGCGATGATGCCACCAATACAACTTCTGGAGAACTCAACCCGGTACCACCAATTTATGATGACGGAGTGATTCTTCCACCACCTAGCCACGATGAGGTCCGAGTTGCTATTCAGCGACGAAAGAACAACAAAGCAGCCGGTGCCGATGGTCTGCCTGCTGAATTGTTCAAGGCCGGCGGTGATGAGCTGATAGGGTACATGCATCAGCTTATCAGTAAAATATGGGTAGAAGAAAGCATGCCCGACGGCTGGAATCTCGGTGTCCTCTGTCGTGTGTTGAAGAAAGGTGAACCGATGATATAGGCCAACTACCGGGGAATCAGTCTTATTACAATCTTTACAAGGTTCTGTCTAGCGTATTGTGTGATAGACTAAAACCATATGCCAACACACTGATTGGACCTTATTAGCGCGGCTTTAGAAAGTCCACCATTGACCAGATCTTCACGTTGCCCCAAGTCCTGGAAAAAACCCATGAGAAACAGATCGACACCCATCAATCTTTGTCAACTATAAAGCTGCTTTCGATAGCCCGATAAGGGATTGCCTAAACACCACCATGTCTGAGTTCGGTAATCCTACAAAGCTAATACGGCTCTGTAGAATGATATTGAGCAATACGCCCAGCTCTGTCAAAGTAGGAAGTGACTTCTCCGAACCCTTTAATACCGTGCGATGTATCAGACAAGGCGATCCACTGTCGTGCGACCTCTTCAATTTCACCATGGAAGGGGTACTGCGGAGGGCTGGTGTGCATCGGAATGGCACTCTTTTCTACAAAAGTGTCCAGCTCCCCCCTTATGCTGATGACATCGACATCATTGGACATTGCAAGCGAGATGTCACTGCTGCATCTTCTGCAATTGAAAAAGAATCAGCGAAAGTGGGAATGACGGTGAACGAGGGCAAGACAAAGTATATGCTCTCCACCAGCAGGGATACTCGGCGCTTAGGATCCCAAGTTATAACGGACAACAGTACTTTTGAAGTTGTCAAGAAATTTATATACCTTGGCTTCGCCATTAACACAGAAATCGACGTTAGCCTGGAGATTAAACGAAGAGTCAGACCAACCAGATGTGTAGTAGAGACCTGTCTCGCCGACAAAACTGACACTCTACAAGAAGTTCATCCTACCCGTGCTGCTATATGGCGCAGAACCATGGGTTGTGTCGCAGACTGATGCAGCCGCGCTTGGTGTGTTCGAGAGGAAAATTCTTCGCAAAATCTTCGGTCCTGTTCGTGTCGGCGACGACTACCGTATTCGGATGATTCATGAACTGTACGAGCTCTACGCTGATATTGACATAGTCAAACGCATTACTATACATCGCCTACGCTGGCTTGGACATGTCGTGCGTATGAATGAAGAAGCTGCAGCGAAAAAGGTGTTCGAAGCAGAAGCAGCTGGACGACGACGTAGGGCACGACCATGCCTCCGATGGAAGGACCAAGTCGAGGAAACTTAACCACGCTTAGTATAACAGATTGGGGAAGCCGCACGCAAAGCAGAGGCGCCTGGCGAGCGCTGTTAAATTCGGCTGTAACCCGATAGCGGGTTGTTTCGCAGATTCAGCGATTAGGCCACGAAAAAAAAAATAGGAATCGAAGAAACGTCCATGACGGTTTGAGATTCGATATCGTTCCACAAATTTTGGGAATATCTGTTTTGACAAGGTTTTGATATCGGTACTTTTCTGAATTTCATCTAGTTTCGGTTCCAGAACCAATTCTTTGCGGCCACTGAGTAATAGTAACTATTTTTGAATCATTGATTGCAGTAATTACTTTTCTTTTACTTTTAGCATACAAAAACACAATAATTTTCGAGGAAGAAAAGTACCTGACATCACATCATCAGCAAGGAATGGACATTTTTTCGAATTGAACTCTGTAAATATCGTCTCAAAACTGTATAAATATTGTCTCTTGTCTCTTGTATTGTCTCCATTTCCATAGCATTTTATGTAAATAATTGCAATTGGCAGTGCATTTGTCTCTGTCTGCCGTTCTGATATCGCCATTAGACAAACCATTCCAATTTGATCTTATTCGATCTACGAAAATTAATATACAAGAAAAGTTCCATCTCTCTATTTCCAACCATGGAATGTCCAAGTACTCCAAACTTGTCAAACTCTAAACGGAAGTTTTCGTCGTTTTATGGGCTCGATGACTAAATAGTGCTAAGTTTAACAATTTGAAGATGGTTTTACTTGCAATACTTCCTCTAGTATAGCATTTTAACCTGACTTTTTATTGGTTCAGAGATTAGCAACTTAAAATCCAAATGCTGGAAACGAGATTTTATATGAAATTTGTACCATGTCAGGGAAAGAATGCTGCAAAAAGTGTTATTACGAGTTCAAGGACACCTTGTGCATCTCATTATTGACTGTGCTTGGATGTCTGACTCTGAAAAGGAACCATTGAAAATATCAGTTTTGTAGAAGGAAATTATTTATATAATCATAAAACAATTCGTGAGTTCTTAACACCCACTTCTTGGGCATAGTCATTTTATCCCTCGACACTTTCGGCTCTAACTCGGACACAACTTTATGGGTATGCGTCAATGGTGGTCGATTGATATTAAACGGTCATCGAAGTTGGTTGCAAATAGAATTATCCTTTCATGAGCTGTGCGGTATGTGGGTTCGTGCAGTTCAAACAACCCATTAAATATTTTCCAGCTCGTACCACGGGTTGGACAACCCTGTGTTTATTAGGTTTTTACTGCTCATTAGATTTGAAATTCACGCGTCCACTGATTTACAACCCTCACTCTACTTCACTAAATCAGTCCCGATACTAGAGCACAAGAGGCTTATCAAATGAGTAAATTTAGTTCAGGTTTTACCGGTTTGATAAACGTTCCATTATAATCTCTATTCTATTGGCAGACCGATTTCATTGATAAGATCACCTATAAAAGTGCGGCGCTGATCACTGTTTCCAGTAGGGTTTACTTTGTGCAATGTGGGCTCAGAACATTTTCAGCGCAGTTTTCCTGGTTGGAGTTGCATTATGCTACCCGCAATCGCGTGTCGTTAATGGAACGGATTCTGATATTCACAAATATCCTTTTGTGGTAAGAAACACTTTCAAATATTTAAGACTCTAAAGAAGAGTTAGAAAAAAATTACTAAAAATATATCTCTAAACTGAAAGGTGTCACTTCGTGGACCGAGTGGCTCACACAACTGTGGTGCAAGTATCATAGCTCCTAAATGGATTCTCACTGCCGCCCACTGCGTAACTGGTTCAAATCCCAGCCGAATGAGCATTCAGTATGCTGCGAGTGATATCGCTCATCAAGGTCCGAATATTGCTACTGTTAAGCAGATTATCGTACACGAGGATTACGCACCTTCAAGAGCATATGCGAATGATATAGCATTATTGGAATTAGATGCTCGCCTCGTTTATAACTACAAAACCATTGCTCCAGTCACCTTACCGGAATCAAATTTTGAAACTCCACAAGTTCCAGAAGGTACTCCTGGCATTTTGATTGGCTGGGGTTTGGACAAAGTATGATATCTAATTGTATATATGCATATAGAGCATTCTGATATTTATGGAAGTTTTTCAGACTGGCGGAACTATTCAAAAACATTTGCAGGAAGTGGACTTAAAACTATACTCGGATGAGGAATGTACTTCACGTCATAATGGTAGAACGAACGGTGATCATATTTGTGGCGGAATTGATGAGGGAGGTAAAGGCCAGTGCAGTGGAGATTCTGGTGGACCTTTACTCTACCAAGGTTCTGTGCAATTGGGTATTGTGTCCTGGAGCGTCAAACCCTGCGCGATATATCCATATCCAGGAGTTTATACAAAGGTGTCACATTACATAGATTGGATTCATGAACACATAAACTAAAAATGTCCTTCTGTTCTGGGTAATAAACAATATGCAACTTTTGAAATCTCTAGTCTCCTTTAGTCTCGATAATTTTCTTTTATCAGGATTATTTTTTAATCACTTTAATTAATTCAGAAAATCAAGAAAAATTAGATACGAATTTTTTTATTTATAATGAATTTTTCTATTAACGGCTGGAAGAGAATCATTTCTTCCTCGGGTTGTAAAAGGGATAATAAAACGAGCAAAGAAGTCTGAAGTCGTGTTAGATCGACTACGAAATACCATTTACCTTTATAGTTTATAAAACCACGCTCATACAAATAAAATGTACGTGAGAGTTAAACCATGGCTATATGGGATCAACACAATTTTTTCTCCATGTATGTTGAAGTGTTCCTTCGTGAAGAGCAGTCACCTTGTCGGGCTTAAGGGATTGCAATGACGCAATGGGCTAGGATGGCGGAGTTTCGGCTCTAATGGGATTACCCTAGCCGGACTGACTACTGCGGAGTAATCCAACTAAGAACTGTCTCCCTCCTAATCCAGGGTGTTCTTGGGATCGTGCCCATTGGATGTTGTTTTGCAGCCAGGAGGTTAATTAGGCTGTATCCTAACGGAGCTCCCCTTCCTGACACCAGGCCGCCTCAGGTAGTAACGGTGGCCTTGCTGTGGTACGGGGCGCTGCCACAGTTGACCAACCCATTCCCCTTTCAAATTTTTGGCTGCCTTAGCTTGATTAATCGAGCGGGTGGCCGTAAGAACCAGATGAATAATTTAAAAATAAAAAAAACTGACGTGCGGTCTCTAAACGCTATTTCGGATGGGAATCCAAAATCCTCTGCACACTCTGCGGCGGCTATTGTAGCTAAGAACGACGAGCCTGGCATAAGCAAAGCCAAGTGCTGCGATAGTGTTGCTAAACAGGGAACCAAAAGGTTCTACAAGGTAAAAAGGGGTGCTCTCCGGACGGTGGAACGCTTGTCGCGGATCCCAGAGAAGAAGAGGACGGTGAAGCAGAAGGCTTCCCTCGAGTGGGCGACGAAAGTCATGAAGGAGTCTCAAGCTCCAACACAACAGGCTACAAAACGTCAACGGTCTCTAGAAGAGACCACCCACCCGGACCCAAAGAAGTTTAAAAAGCGCGGTACTGTCACCACGAAGTCCTTCAGCGAAGTGCTGAAAGGACACCAGGTCATGGCGGTCATAGATCGTAATGACCCGGATGGCAGTATCGCTCCTGAGTGCTGGAAAAAGGTAGAAGTAAGCCTTTCAAGGCTCTACCTCCAGCTTTTGAAGGAATTCCCAGGTGGTTTTCCCTCTTTTCGCGACAGCGGATGGCATCAGGGCCACGTGAAGCTGATTGCCTGCGCGGATCAAAGGTCAGTCGACCTTTATAAGATTGCGATCTCCAGGATAGGGGAAGCATGGCCAGGCGCAAGGCTCGAAGTCGTACCTAGGGAGTTGATCCCTAGTACACCTATAGCGCGCGACTAACATTACTTCTTTAGAAGTAAAGGAAAAAAAACTAACATTACTTCTTTAGAAGTAAAGGAAAAAAATAAGTTTTTATTTTTATTAACCCGAAGGTTTCTTTATTTCTTTAAATTCAGATTAAGACTGACTTACTTAAAAATATTACAATCCAATGTAACCTCTTAAGATACAAAAGAAATACATTACTACAAAAATACAAAATACATATTTCCTGCCTTTGATTGCATTTTTTGTGTTGCAACCAATATTTAAAATTGTTTACGTATGAAAACCCAAAACACTTAGGTGGGTCAGTTGGATTGCAAGAGCAATTCGATACATTGTTTACACATTGCCGACGCTGTTGAATTTTGGGTTAAGCAACAGCGGCACATGACAAAATGTTCTGTAATCCGAGAATATGTTTTTGAGTTAAATGTTTTTAGATTCTTTATTCGGTTAATTGTTTCGAAACCATTGTATGTATGTTTCGAAACAATTAATTTATGTTGCCCAATTGACTGGCAGTTTGGTTGAAACCTGAGGTTTCTCAAGTGACGTTGATGTCGACATGACCCCTCCCCCCTTGGATTGAGAACTCTCCTGAGTTTGAGGGTTGACGATACTTATCTTAAGTGTTCTGTTCTTTCTTACAAAATATATGTATACAAATATTGCTGATAGGGATAATATCATAAGAGAAGAAATAAGTACAATGAGATTGACAGTTGTAAAATTCTTTCTGTGATACTTTAATTCTTTTATTTTTTCTATGTTTTCTATTTGTTGAATAACAATTTCTTCAAAGGTTAGTTGGGTTTTTGAACTATTTAATTTTTTTATTGATGGTACAGCAAATCTTTCATGAAATATTAATTCTTTATTTGAAAAATGTTCTTCATTTACTTTTATTTTACAATCATTAAAAGAAATTAAGTAGTTTCCATTCAGTTTAGTTTTTCTATAATCACATGTACTATTTAATTGTGAATTTATTTGATTTTTTAACAAAATTAGACCAGGTTTTATATTAATAATTTCTGAATGATTGTTTTTGACTTTTAGACAGTTATCTTTGTAAATACATAGCTTTGATTTTTTTAAGTTTTTAATGTTTACATCACTATTATAATCATAAAAAGTATTATTTATTTTTATTACTTCTTGCATACTAATAAGTAATTCTTCATGTTTTGCGTTTGAAACGGGTACTACTAATGATCTTGGTACAGAAAGCATATTTTTAGGAATTTCTATTACAAATATAATTTCGTTATTTTTATATTCACCTACACCTAGTCGTATGTTTCTAAGTTTGTCAATGTCGATGTTGTATCGAGTTATTTCGTCGTCCGTTAATATGTTACTTGTCATTATGTCGAGTCTTGCTGAAGCGATGTTATTTTGTATATGTTCAATGTGATCCTCCAAAATTTTAATTTTTAATAAAAAGTCTAAGTAAAGAAATTGCGCATACATTCTTGAATTCGTTTCTTCTATGTCATTAAATTTTTCATTTATTTTATTTCTGTCCGACTCTATTGTTTTCCTTAGCATTTCGAATGTTTTATTAAAATGGTCATTTATTTGGATATTTTTGTTAATATTTTCAATTGCCATATGATTATTTGTGTCAATAATTTTTAAATGTTCTTCTATTTCTGTCCTATCATTGTCGTCCATTGTCCCATAAAGCCATTTAAGTCCTGTTCCAAAAATGTTTATAAGTCCCCTCTTCTGTCTATGTGGTAGGATGGTTTGAATTTTCCGTCTAAGTGTTTTAAGTTGTGAATTTAAAAGTTGCTTGTTTTCTAATAACTTTAATTGTTGTATTTCGGATGTAAAGTCGTCTATGATACTTTCTATTTCGGATGGGTTAATTATATGTAAAATCATGTTGTAGTTCTTAATGATTTGTGCGTTTTCCAGTTTTATTTCAATGAATCCATCGTCGGTTTCTATTTTGTCGATCATAAGTGTTCCACAAGCCTTAGTTATCATTATTAGTAAGGTCAAAACGAGTAATGTCCAATTGATCTGAAAATTTGGTTGGTCTTTTAATATTTGTTGGATGAATATTTTCTATCTTTAATCTTCTATATCTTGGTTCGTATTTGTGTCTGAGTGCTTTATAATTCTTTACATATCCTTCTTGTTTATTGTGTGTAAAATCCTCACGTTTCCTGTTAAGTTTATCAATATTTTGCTCTTTTTTACTTTGAATTAACTGCCTAATTTTTTCTTTATCGATTTTACCTTCTTCTACATCAATAGGTTTTTCTTTTAGAGTTGAATGCACTGATCTGTTATACCATTCTACACATTTAAATATACGTTCTTGCGTCGATAAACTAGACTTTTCTGCTTCTAGTGCTCTGAATTTTTCAGCAATAGTGCTATGGAATCTTTCTATGTCGGAATTTCCAGTGTGACTATTGGGTTTTGTAAAATGCACTAATATTTCTTCTTGTCTCATAAATTCTCTAACATTGACAGAATTGAACTCGTTATCCATAACAATTTTGTCTGGTTTACTTTTTATTGACAAGTACAGTCTAAATTTTTCTATTAAAGTGTTGCTATTTCTATCTTCTAAGTAAAGAATGACCGCGAATTTAGAAAATTTATCTATAAATGACATAAAACTGTGTTTCTTATTTGTATAAACATCTACGTGTATAATCTGATTTTTGTCGGTTGGGGTTTCTGTTAAAAAATATTTCGGTTTGATTGGTTTCCTGTCGTATTTGGCCCTACTACAGATGTCGCAATTATTTACGTACTTCTGTATTAATTTCTTTAGGTCCTTATAATAGATAAGTTTTTTCAATCCCTCGTAATTTGCCTGTATGCCACCATGTCCTGTCTCTAATTTATGATATTTTCCTATTTGTTTATATGTTTCCTCTTCGTTTGACATATCTGTGGCATGGTATGAGCATCTATAGAATTTAAGAGTTGAACCGAAGAGTTCTACTAGTTTCTGTTGTACTATGTTATATTCATGGTCCGTTATTTCCGAGTAAATGCCTGTTTTACCTGTTTTTAAATATCTTCTAAATATATCTGTCATAAAATTATTTTTAATATCTTCAGGACTAATAAAAATTTTTCTTTTATCATGAACTACTTCAATTTCTCTTACCTTGTTGTTAGTTAAAATTAGCTGTGTGTTAAATCTATTCACTATTGTGTCCAATATAATAAAATGGTCATTTTGTTCCTCTTCTTGAGAATGAATTGTAGCATCTGTGCTTCTGTTGTCTTCGTGTTGAACTTCGGTCTCTTGGTTACGTGAATCAATTGCATTTATCTGTCCTAAATCCGCATTTATACGACTCATAAAATCGGCAGCTATATTTTCCTTACCTTTTATATAGTTTATTTTAATGTCATATTCTCCTAACTTAAGTAACCAACGTTGTAATCTTGGATTGATATCTTTGCCAGTGTTTTTGATTTTCAACCACACTAATGGTTGATGATCAGTTATCAAATCAAAATTTCGTCCGTAGATATATGGTCGAAAATAGTTAACCGCCCATACAATAGCTAACAGTTCTTTCTCTGTTGTAGAATATTTTCTTTCGTGCTCGTTTAGGGTTCTACTTGCATAGCTAATTGGATGCTCACTTTGAGTGAGAACTGCACCAATAGCGAAATCACTAGCATCTGTGGCTATTTTAAAACGTTTATCAAAGTCGGGGTATCTAAGTATTGGAGCTTCTGTTAATAATCGTTTCAATTTCTGAAAGGCATCTATGTACTGTGGATCTTGTTTATTAATTTTTGCATTTTTCTTCAAATATTTCGTCATTCCATGAGCTACTTTGGCATAATCCTTCACAAACTTTCTATAGTAACCGGTAATTCCTAAAAATGACTTGATTTGTTTTGTTGTTTCAGGGAGTTTAAGCTTTTGAATGTTTTCAATTTTACTCTCATTCGGCTTTACTCCTTCTGTTGTTAGAATGTGCCCTAAGTATTCAGTTTCCTTAGCAAAAAATTTACATTTATCTACCTGAATTTTTAAATTATGTTGTCTCAATTTATTAAAAATTTTTTCGAGGCTTTCCAAATGTTCTTCTAGTGAAGTGCTAAAAATAAGTATGTCATCAAGGTAGACAACACATATTTTGTTAATAAATTCTCTAAGGACTGAATTGATTAATCTTTGGAACGTGGCTGGGGCATTTTTGAGTCCGAATGGCATTCTCGTAAACTCATAGTGCCCAAGAGGAGTAGAAAATGCTGTCTTTTGTCTATCGCATTCTTTTATTAAAACCTGATGAAACCCTTTCGCTAAGTCTAGTGTTGTGAAATATTGGGATCTTCCTAGTTTCTCTAAGATATTTTCAATATTAGGGATGGGAAATTTATCGCTAATAGTTTCTTCGTTCAATTTCCTGTAATCGATGACTATACGCCATTTCTTTGTACCGGAATTGTCCGCCTTCTTTGGAACGATCCAAAGCGGTGAGTTGTACGGTGAGTTGCTTTCCTTTATTATTCCCTGTTCTAACATTTCTTTTATTTGTTTATTGATTTCGGTCTCGTGTATCTGTGGATATCTATAAATTTTTGAGTAAAGTGGCCTACTTGTTGTAGTCACTATTTCGTGCTGAATTTCGTGTGTATGAGTCAATTTTTGTCCTTCTTGAAAAAATAAGTCTTTGTGCTTATTTATTAAATATTTTAGATAATCTATCTCTTCAGAGTTCATCTCTATTCTTTTTAGTTTTTCAATAACGCTTTGGTTAATAAACGAATTTTCAATTGTATAAATTTCGTCAAATTTGTACGGACATTCACTCAAAAATGTAGTTTTTACCTTATTGATTTCAATGTACCCCTCTCTAAGATTAATAATTGCTTGCATTGGTGCAAGTATATTTTGTCCAATAAGTGCGTCGAATTTTTTATTTTTGAACTTTGTAAGTTTCCAGCTCAAATATTTTTTTTCGTTAAACTCTTGTGGGAGTTCCGTTATTATTTCATGGCTTATGTTTGTTTGTCCACTGAGTGTATTAAATTGTAGATTATTTTTTAATTTTAGTCTTTTATATTTTGATAATTTGTCCTCGTTGATAAGTGTTGTTGTCGATCCTGTATCAATCAAGCATTTTATTTTTTCATCTCCTACAGTCAGCTCAACTATCGGTAAATTAGGTCCTCCCCCGGCAATTGAAAATTTACCTCATTTTGTTCTATATGGTCTACATCCATTCTACTCGTCCTAGTTTGGTCCGAATTTCTTCCGCCTGTATTTTGCGGATTTTGTCTGAACGGGTTTCTAAATTGTCCAGAGTTGTTATTTTGTCTAAACTGATTTTCTATTTGGTTATAGTTTTGTCTAAATGAATTTTGATTTTCAACTTGGTTGTAATTCGGTCTAAATGAATTCTGTGTAAAGTTTGTGTTTCTAAAATTTTGCGAGTTTGTGTTTCTATTTTTGTACGCTTTTTTCTCTACTTGTTCTATCATACCCGTTTCTTGTAATGTATAAAACGCTAATCTTAGATTTTGAATATTCCTACTATGGATGATGCTGGCTAGATTGGCATCTAGTCCATTAACGAATGTTTTTAAAATTATAGATTCATTTACAATAGGTGAAAACTCTACCGGTTTATTTTCATCGAAATCATATTTAGTGTTTAGTTTATCTAATATGTTTCTTAACTGATAAAAGTAGTCACTTACATTAAGACATTTTGTGTTGATTGCTTGGTGAAACAGGTTGTGATATGTCTCTCTTATACCAAAATTCCTGACCAGCTCTGTTTTAACTTCCATCCACGATGGGTTCTGTCCCAGCGTCCTCACTGCTTGTAATGCTGTTCCTTGTATTTTAGTCATGATGTGGCGTTGGAAAATAAAATCCTTTAGAGCAGGGTTAACATCAAACATTGGAAGGATCAGTTCCACTTCCCTAATGAACGATGATAAGTCATAGTCCTTGTTTCCTCGGAATTCCCTAATTCTCGCAGCTTCCTTTATAATTTCCGATGCTGGAATCTGCTGGGCCGTCGTAGCTGCTTGGTGTTGCCTCATTGCTTCTGCTGCCGCCGCTGCTGCTGCTGCCTCATGCTTTTCCATAATATTTGTTGTTTTATTATACTGTAGACTTGTTTTATTTTTCTCGTACTTTGGCATTCGCCTCTTAAATTAAGCTTTTTTTTTTTTTATTCCGGTCAGTCTATTGACTTATTTAAATCTTTCGATTTAAAGTTTTTAGTTCACTAGATTTCACTTTATTGGGTACCAATATTTGAATTAATTTAGAGTTATTTAAATCTTTTGATTTAATTTTTAATTCACTTAGTTACTTTAGTTTCTCAAGAGTTAAAAGTTCAGTATCAATCTTTTGATTAATACTCCTGATTCGACTGCGCCACTAACATTACTTCTTTAGAAGTAAAGGAAAAAAAACTAACATTACTTCTTTAGAAGTAAAGGAAAAAAATAAGTTTTTATTTTTATTAACCCGAAGGTTTCTTTATTTCTTTAAATTCAGATTAAGACTGACTTACTTAAAAATATTACAATCCAATGTAACCTCTTAAGATACAAAAGAAATACATTACTACAAAAATACAAAATACATATTTCCTGCCTTTGATTGCATTTTTTGTGTTGCAACCAATATTTAAAATTGTTTACGTATGAAAACCCAAAACACTTAGGTGGGTCAGTTGGATTGCAAGAGCAATTCGATACATTGTTTACACATTGCCGACGCTGTTGAATTTTGGGTTAAGCAACAGCGGCACATGACAAAATGTTCTGTAATCCGAGAATATGTTTTTGAGTTAAATGTTTTTAGATTCTTTATTCGGTTAATTGTTTCGAAACCATTGTATGTATGTTTCGAAACAATTAATTTATGTTGCCCAATTGACTGGCAGTTTGGTTGAAACCTGAGGTTTCTCAAGTGACGTTGATGTCGACATGACCCGCGCGTGGATCCCAGCCGAACCGTCTGACCCTGAGGCTATCCTGGAGATTTTTAGGTTGAGCAACCAGCAGCTCCCGACTAATAATTGGAAGGTTACTAAGGTAGAGGAACCAAGAGGGGATTACCGGTCAATAACCGTTGTGGTGAACGCCGAATCTCTGGCTACTCTAGCGAAATCCAATTGGGTCTTGGGCTATGGCTTCTCATCCACAAGCCTTAAGGTCTACAAAAAGGACGAGCAACCGCATTACACGGATCAAGCGGTATTGAATCCCTCAAGGGTAACTGCTGATCCTGCTGCTGCTAAGGACTCCGCCATGCACCCGAAACGCAGTGACTCTATGTCAACTGTGGGGGGTTTGGAGAGTCTCCTAGGGACAACCACACTCAGTGAGGAGGAAGTCCGTCTGGAGTCAGACTCGGAGTCTGAGGCTGATGTCACGGTGGTGGAGGTTACCAGCGCTACAAATAGCAGAGATGCTACGAATAGTGCAGATTAACCTCCATCACCCGAAGGCGGCGTCTGCCAGCCTTTAGCTCCGTCTTGCAAAAGGCGAAGTAGACGTTGTCCTGATCCAAGAACCCTGGACACACGGGGACTTGGTATGTGGTCTCAGGACTGAAAATTATAGCTTGCTGTATACCGTAAGTGAAGGAAGACCTAGGTCTTGTATCCTCATTAGGAATAATGTTAGCTCATTTATTCTCCCCAATTACAGCAACAAGGATTTAACGGCCGTCTGCCTGGAAACTGGCAAGGGACGGTACTGGTTGGTCTCGTCCTATATGGCGCATGACCATGAGATCCTTCCAGAAGCCAACCTACAGAAGCTTGTTGTGGATGCAAAGGCTCAACGGGTGGCTGTTATTATTGGATGCGATGCCAATGCGCACCATGATATCTGGGGAAACACGGATGTCAATGAACGAGGTGAGTCATTATATGAATATATTGTAACGACTAACCTTTCTGTATGCAATAAGGGGTCAGAACCCACTTTTATTACTGCTAATAGGCAAGAAGTCCTAGACTTAACCCTTGCCTCCGAATCAATTTTTGATCGGATCTCAAGAGTTCTAGAGGAACATTCCTTTTCGGATCATAGGTTAATTCAGTTTGATCTTCTAGATAGTCTACCTAGCCCTAAGGCTTTTAGAAATGTCAGGACAGTAAACTGGGACCTCTACAAGGTGACTGTAGCTAGACTACTACCTCAGAACCCCACAAGCACAAGCACGTGTGACGAAATTGATAGGTCTGTGGAGGTTCTAACGGGTGCTCTTAATAAGGCTCTATTGGTCTCTTGCCCCCTCAGTAGACCCAGGGGGAAACAAAAACCCACATGGTGGGGGGAGGAAATTAGGGGACTCAGACAAAACTGTAGGAGACTTTTCAACAGCGCAAAGAAGTCTAGAGATAGTGCAGACTGGGCTTTATATAAGGCAGCACTCAGAGCCTTCAAAAGTAAGCTTAGGAAAGCACAGAGAGAATCGTGGAGGAACTTTTGCGGTGACGTAGAAGATATCTCTGAGACGTCCAGGTTGAGGAAGATCCTATCAACTGCTCCAATGGTACCTGGTTACCTGAGGAGGGAGGATGGATCCTGGACTTCTAATAGTAATGAGACTCTAGAGCTTCTTCTGGAGACTCACTTCCCTGGTTGCTTGAGTACCATTCCGCGGAGAACGAATCCCAGCGGGAATGTAGTTGAAGTAAACTCAGACATAGTCACGAAGCCAAAATTGCAATGGGCTATCCATAGCTTCAAACCATTTAAAGAATCTGGCCCAGATGGTGTAGCTCCAATTGAAAGTCAGCAGTCAGAGAATCTTATAATAGAGTGGCTGTTAAAGATCTATAATAGTTGTCTTGAATTAGCGTATATTCCAGACTCATGGAAGCATGTGAGGGTAATTTTTATACCCAAGGCCGGCAAAAGCTCGCACACAGCTCCAGGGGACTTAAGACCCATTAGTCTGTCCTCCTTCTGTCTAAATCCTGGAAAGGTTGTTAGATATTCATCTGAGGTTCACTATAGACAGACAGAAGCTGTCAGTCTCTCAGCATGCCTACGTTAAGGGTAAATCGGTGGAGACCGCTTTACACTCCTTAGTCTCTAGGGTTGAGTGCTCCCTGCACAACAAGGAGTTCTCCCTAGTGGCTTTCCTGGACATTGAGGGAGCTTTTAATAATATCAAATCAGACGCAATCATCGGTGCGATGCGAGACTTGGAGGTGGAACCCGCCATTAGCAGGTGGATCGAAAACATGCTTAGTAGCAGGATAATCAATTCACAGCTGGGGGCGGCGTCGGCCAAGAAGTCCGTGTGCAGAGGCACACCTCAAGGTGGAGTTCTTTCACCCCTACTCTGGAATCTTGCGGTAAATCAGCTGCTTGTTCGACTGGAGAGGGAAGGGTGCAAGGTGGTTGCGTATGCGGATGATGTTGCTATTAGTATCTCGGGTAAATATATATCTACTTTGAGGGACTTGATGCAAAACATGCTGAACATTCTCTCCAAATGGACTACTGACTGTGGGTTGGGGGTTAATCCCACTAAGACTAAGCTGGTACTCTTCACTAGGAAGTATAAAATTCCTCAATTTATTGCTCCAAAACTAATGGGTGTAGATATTGACCTTGTCGAGGAGGCTAAATATCAGGGCGTGATCCTAGATAGGAAGCTGAATTTGAAGGCCAATATAAGCGAGCGCATTAGGAAGGCTCAGGTAGCTCTGTACTCTTGCAAAAGAGTCATAGGCAAAAAATGGGTTTCAGCCTAAGGTAGCCTATTGGATATATACAGCTGTGGTACGACCAGTCCTTTTCTATGGGGTGCTTGCTTGGTGGACAGCCCTAAGTAAGTCCACATACAATAGGCTGATAACAAAGGTACAAAGAACGGCAGAGGTATTCATAAGTAGTGCCATTAGAACGACTCCAACGGCAGCATTGGATATTATGCTCAGTCTGCTGCCTGTTAGGCTTTTTGGCGAAAAAATGGCTGCAAACTCAGCTATCAGACTAAAAGCTACGCATCAATGGGATGCCAGGAATATAGGTCATGCGTCCATTTTAAGACATTTTGAGGGTATTCCTGACTCTTTCGACTACATCACACCAATGTACGCCTTCAATGGTATGTGCAAGATCTCCATTCCCTCCAGGGACGAATGGAAGGATGGCATCCCCACTCATGTAGAAGGGGTTCACATCTACACAGCTGGATCCAAACTACAGAGTAGGGTGGGAGGTGGTGTATTCTCAGAAGATTTGTATATTAACATGTCCTTTAGGATGCCCGACCACTGCAGTGTTTTTCAGGCAGAGGTCGCGGCCATAGAGGCAGCACTGTCTTGGCTAAGGAAGAAGAAGATATCTGGACTTGATATTTGCATTCTGTCCGACAGCCAAGCTGCTTTGCGCTCCCTGGATTCGGTTATTATCACCTCAAAAGCCGTCAAGAGCTCCCGCAAATCTTTAGACGAGATAGCTAAGCAGACCCGTCTGCATCTGTGCTGGGTTCCCGGTCACAGAGATATTCCAGGGAACTGCAAGGCGGATGAACTTGCCCGTGAGGGTACTACCATACCGATGGAACCAGATAGGTCGCAATTCGGTATTCCTATTGCCACATGTAAGCTCTTAGTAAATACAATATCCTTAGGAACAGCGGGCAGGCGCTGGTCTGAACTTTCAGGATGTAAAATAGCTAGACAAACCTGGCCAGAGATAAATGTCAAGCGCTCTAAGGACCTACTGGCTCTAAATAGACAAAGCATAGGTCCCGTGATTAGCGTCTTAACGGGACACTGGACTCTAGGCACACACGGGTGTAGGCTGGGGATCGCCTCTAATGACTTCTGCAGGAGCTGCATGGACGAGGAGGAGGAAGAGTCTACTGCTCACCTGTTGTGCACGTGTCCAGCTTTTTCCAGAAGGAGGCGCACTTTCCTAGGCGACTACTTTTTGGACTCCTTGGGAGATATCTCAAAAAAAAAGATTAGCTCCATCAACAGCTTCATTAAAAGCTCCAAATGGCTGGACCTTTGAAAGGGATGGGACCTGCTGTCCCATGCGGTATCACAAAGGATCAATGTTGGCCTAAGGGCGCCCTTCTCGGGTGGCCGCTTTACCTACCCTACCTACCCTACCATGTTGAAGTGTTACACCTATAATGATCACTAAGTTTCATAGTTGAATTCTATAATGCTATAGACATATTTGTTGATATATTTTGTAGAGATTTCGAGCTATGAATATAGTTAACTTGGTACTGTAGTTATACTTCACATTTCCATATGTTATTTATAGGCCATTATGGTATTTTTAAAAAAAAGCTTTACGGCATAAAATAAGTTTGACATTTTTGATAGTGAAGGTTTAATTTAACGGCTTTATGCTTTTAATTCAACAGAGGTTGTGTTTCTTTCTTTAATAATGACGAAAACAATTTTTTATTTTATCGAATTAATTTTTTTACTTAAACGCAACTGCAATATTTCGACTTGTGGATCTTGAGGGTTCATTGACAATGAGAAATTATCAAAGAAATTGTATGCTTTCATTTCTTTTGAGAAGTTAAGTGAATTGAGGAATGACGATAGTTAGAGTTAAGGGGGGTGCACTGTATTTTTACCACTACATATATTAGTTGTAAAACCTTCTCACACTAGCAGAACTCGCACAAATACATTCATATCAACTGTCTATTCTTGTATGTTCTTTGGTATCGGTGTGAAACACGATCTTATAAGTATGGGGCACAAACTCGCCGTCGCATTTTTGAGAGTCCCTGATGTAAAGAAACTAAAGAGCAATCAGCTTACTCAAATATACCCCCTGCCTCACTGCTCTTTTGGCCGTAACTTTTGCTTTGTAACACACTGTTGTGAGTTAGAATCAAGCTACCTACGCGTAGTTGACTCACAGCACCGTCTCTTATTAAATTCATTAAGAACGCACATATTTTTAGGGTGCAAATATTGTAAATGAACAGTAATTATTCATTAATTATGATGTAAACTTTTAGGGTGTCACAGTTCCGCAGTCAAGCTGACGAGGGGCATTTAGAATGCACCGACGACATTTTTACTTGCAGTAGGTCAGTGGGCTTGAGCCACTGACACCAAATAACAATTGCGTAACTGGAACACCAGAAAAGTGAAGACGTAGACTGTAATGTTTATTTGTAAATAGTATATAAGAGCTAGCATTTTAAGAATAAACCTCTCTTGTGTTTTAAAACTGAAAAGTGAAAGTTTTTGTACTCTACGTTAGGGTTCTTGATTTTGCAGCCACGCGCCTGAAAACGGCGACAGGACGTCTCTCTCGCCGACAAGCAGACACGAGGACCCCAACAACACCCGCACTCCCCACTTTACCCTTTCTTTTCTCAAAATACTCGTATGACACTCTCATTTTGAAATTGAATGAATGCCGGGCGTAAAGCGTTATTCAACGCTAAAAAAATGTTTTTATCTTCACAAATTCAGAACAGCTGATCGTTTGACAGTTTGTACAAAGTTGCACGAAAAAAACCTCCGGGCGAGTTCACGGTCCTATTGACGTGAAGTGTCGCGTCACTTTGACATTTCATTCTGTATTTGTTATGTATCACAACGAAGTGCGTGCAAAGGTTTGCTCGATCTATTTTAATTTACAAGAAATATGTACGTGTTTATACCCTTTACTTTGAAAAAGGTAAATAGGGTAGACTAATTTTGTGCTTTTGAGAGGGGTTGCAATTTCGAGAAGGAGGCGTGGTAGGTATGGACATATATATAAGTTAGCAACATACGAGTTGCATGTCGTTGGCGCCGTGCGCTTGCGCAGCGGTACAAAGAATTGTACGAAATACGCTGCAACAGCGTCTGCTGCCATCCGCTGCGTAGGGGCACGGTAGACGGTGCTGGTTCTCGGTGCGTGAGAAAACACAAGACGGAGAGCACTGGCGCCATGCGCTAGCGCAGCAGTACAAAGCATTGTACAAAATACGCTGCCACAGCGTCCGCTGCCATCCGCTGCGCAGGGGAACGATAGACGGTGCTGGTTCTCGGTACGCGAGAAAACACACGAAAAGGCACGTTGGCGCCATGCGCTTGCGCAGTAGTACAAAGCATTGTACAAAATACGCGGCACAGCCGCTACGCGTAGATACGGTAGACGGTGATGGTTCTCGGTGCCGGAGGAATTGGCGAGACATGTGTTGTATGTCGGTGCCGCCAAGCCCAGCCGTGAAACGCTGTCGCGCAATGCCGCCTCAAAGCGCAGTCACTATGCGATTGTCGGCGGCGAAAACGTATAAAAAGAACCCGAGTACGAGAGCTCGCGTCTTTTAATTGGCAGGAGCTCGAAGGAGAAGGACGACCTTAATAATAATAAAATAATATTAAAACAAATTAAATATCTTTATAATTTTAGAAAGATGCAGGAGATACTTAACTTATACAGATATGATCAGAATCACTTTCTAAGCAATTTTTATTTTGTCCGTCCGTCTGTCCGTCTCTGGCCATTTTTTGAAATGAAATTTTGCAAAAGTATTGTCTGGACAGAGATACAGAACCAGATTGCTATATGGGCCGATTTGGACAAAGACCACGCCTACCTCCAATATAAGCAACTTTTTTCACCTTTTTTAAAATGTTAATAACTTCGGTCCAATTGACGAAATCGTGACGTTATTTGGCAGATATGGAGATGTGGGTCCCACTAAACACTGTGAAAAAAGTGGGCGGTATATATTAACTGCCACGCCCACTATTAACAAATATTAATAACTTAAGATCTGGTAGAGATTTACGGACGAAATTTTACGGGAAGGAACATGTGGACATTATAAAGCTATCTGCAACAAATGGGGCTGATCAGAGAAAAGACACGCCCACTTTTGATAAAAGGAACTTTTGGGTGTAAAATTAAAATTAGCCTACCTATGCTCGTATTGATGCCAGCGGAATAAAAGTTTGCAGAAATATACATGGGATCCATAATAGTGTGTGTGCAGAATATGGATATCATAATATAACTGCCACGCCCACAATTAGCCAAAAATCATTTTTCAACGAAATTTCACAGGAAGGTTGCGGGTACTAACAATTAACACCACACAAAAAATGGGCGTGTTATTTGTACAGCCACGCCCACTATTCACATATTATTATAACTTACCGACCTATATAATATTTTTGACTAAATCTTATATTAGTGGTTATATTGACACTACAAAGCCATACACAAGAAATGGGGTCGATATAATCAATTCAAGGTACCCTACCAAAAATTACCGTGAATATGCTCCTAATGATGATTTATGAAGAAAACATCCCCATTGTTGAACTTGCACGCACAAGAAAAGGTAAAGGGTATTTTGAAGTCGGGTTAGACCGACTTCTGTACTCGTTTGTGACTGGGAAAGGTTGGTAAAATACTAAAAGAACAAATACATTACCGGGATACGGTTTTTCATCAGTAAGTACAACAATTTGGTATATTTGTGTGTGTGTGTTACAGTGAACAAAGCCGCCAAGACGCAAGGGGTCCTGTTTGGACCGCCGAACGAATAAAGCAACAAACATGCGAAATATTAGAACAGACAGAACAAACGAGCAAATCCAACAAGATAACAATTGCGTGAATTCAAACACAAGAGTCACGAGCTGAACGAAATCAACAACGACAATTGGCGCTCCGGTTCGTAATTGACACACAAAGAGCAAATGGCCGACAACATCAACACCTACATCGAGCATTTAAATCCGCTTCGTTCCTTCGGCTAGCATTCGAGTACGAGCCGGATATTGAAAATTCCGATTTCTGCACAATCGTTGATTCGCAAAATGCTCTCATTGCCCGCATATTCCCCGATGTACGCACACTATACATAAATAATCCGTGGCTGGCAGAAAGAGTCATTTTGGCAGCAAAGAATGTGGACGTCGACCATTGAAACTTCAAGATACTGCAGTCGTTGATGGTACCATACAAATCGATCGATACGTTTTGCGATGCCAACGAAACTGTAAATTATCCATCAGAGAGTTTGAATTCACTGGATTTGCCAGGCATGCCACCACACCTTCTACGACTGAAAGTTGGATCTCCGGCTATTTTAGTTCGGAATTTGAACTTACCACGCCTGTGCAATGACTCGCGATTGGTCATTAAAAAATTGATGAAAAACATTATCGAAGCTACCATTTTGAATGGCAAATTCCGAGGCGAAAATGTTTTGCTGCCACGCATGCCACAGACAGTGCCAATTGAATTCAAACGTGTTCAATTTCCTATTAGATTGGCTTTGGCAATGACAATCAATAAGTCCCAAGGCCAAACGATGTCCGTTTGCGGCTTCGATTTGGACAATTAGACGTGGCATGCTCTCGCGTGGGCAAACCGTCGAGCTTATTTGTGTTGGCTAAAGACGGACTGACGGAAAATATCGTCCATTCAATTGCTCTTCGAAATTAATATTGATTTTCTTTATTTCATTTTTCTACATTATGATAACATTACTTTCTTCACTTTACATTTATCTTTTCAGAGATCAAACAATGGATATGTGAGTTACGTTGATAAAATACATTGAATTGAGAAAATGAAAGGTTGGTGTTTTCTTATTTTTATCGGCGGTCATCGTTTACAGCGTTCCATTCCTCTTTCTGTCATAGATCCCATCCCACTTATCAATCTGATCTTCACCAATGGATCGTCATCATACTCGGGCTCGGGAAGTCCATTTTCCCCGGTGAAACGCCAAACATGATCAAACCTTCACGTATTTGCTCGATATCCACTTGGAATCTATCCTCAACGGCGAATAAGTTGTGTCCACTGTCGACGTACTTGAGGTAACCGACCCGGTACAGCTGCATCCAAAATCGCGCCAAAAAAATTCCTAGAACAGAACTGCGACACACAACAACAGCACACTTTCAGTATCTCATTCAATATTTCACTTTCGATTTACACTTACGTTCGATTTCTTCGATAATTTATATGATTGTCATAACACAATACAACGTGGGATCTCTAAAAAAGCCAAGAGATCACGTGGTTGGTTGGTTTCAGTCGTTGATAAGTATCACAATTGGCGATGCTAAACCCACCTATTATAGATACTAAACCCACCCCGTAGAGTTTAGGTAACATAGTAATTTCTTCGGACTGACCTCCGAGCATTCAGATACGTTGTCAAGAAAGAACGCTCCCAGAAACCTATAGCTTGTCCTTGCCAATGTCGGGCTTGCGCAAATATAATGGGAGAGTGTTTCTTGCTGAGTTAAGTCCCCGCAGCTTCTGCAGGATTGAGGAGCCTTTATTACCGTCGGACTGTCGATAAAAACCTTAGTCGACACGCCTCTCTGATTGACAGAACTTCCGCCTGAAATACCGTGATATATTTGGTGACCGTATGGATGGATTTGTGGGCACCTGTGGTGAGTGGACGGCCGCACCTACCGCAATCCATCTTAGATCCGTCCATGAATATGGTGAATAACGTACTCTTTAAAAAAACCGTTTCCTTTCCATTGGGCTCGTGTCGGCAGGCTTACCTTGAAGTCGCTTCTTGTGGTATCGTGTAATCAGTTGTTCCCGTGCCCAGGGAATTGGGTATTGTGTGTAGGAATTTGCTAGGTACATTAGTTCGCTGAGCCCAACAGCCGGTTGTCAAAAGCCTCACCGCGATATTGAAGGGGATGTATTTCATGTATATGTCAATAGGGAGGAGATGCAGTATAGCGTACAGGGCATCAGTGGGCAAAGTACGCACAGCCCCTGTAACGCCTACACATGCTGCTCAGATTGTGCTTCCAAAAGGTGGGATTGTGAAAAACTATTGAGGACAAGATTGATTGGTACGAAATGAGACTACATCATCTACTCAGGCCAGTCTTCCACAAAGACGTTGTATTTACGATGAGGAGAAATCAACCGAAAACACAGCAGTAATACTGGCTGGAATCATTGTCTTTATGGTAACTTGAACCGAGGGAACAGAAGGCACTCCACATGTCGGCAACTGGATCCGATGACGAGCGTAGGAAACATTTCTGCAGCTCTCATAAAAATGTTCAATCATTCTGTTCTAATCCATGCAAATCGAGTTCGCCATTAGGAAATCCAATCCAAAAACTTGTATGTCAGGACACACACTAAGAAAATTACATCAGATCATTATCTGTGAAGATATGAGGGAGTTACATGCAGTGAACTATTAAATAAGACTCAGCACGTGGTAGAATCCTACAAGGTTGGAACGTTTTTCATTAAGAAAACGCCCAGATTTCAAACAGCACGCAGAAATACCAAGGGGATGTAGCGGCGCAGAATGTTCACCCACCCTCACATCGATGAAACTCAAGACAGCCTACGTGATATATTAATTTACACTCACCAGGCAAAAATAGTCTCAGAAGACTACGAAAAATCTTCAAAATAAAAGACTGAAGAGTTAGGAGGATTTCCTCAACTAGTTTTGTCCACAAGGGACATGTTAAAATTCAAGAAGCTGATATCAATTGAATGATATATCAGGAGCCTCCTCATAAATTTTTATATTCATGACGAAGTGCTGATACCGACTTTTTGATACTCTTTGCCCCAAATATTTGCATAGATAATCCATTATTATGTAAGCAGATTAAAGATAATGAATATGATTATTGACGCGTATTGCAAATTATAATCAGTATCAGCAATCACATGCTTCTTATCAGAATTTGTACCTAACATTTGGTACAATAATGAAGAAATGCGGCCACTTATCAGGTAATTCCAGTACATAGCATGTTATTGACAAATCATACTTTTTGCTAGCTGAAGTTAAATTTCAATGATTAGCGCCCCTATATAAAAGATCGATAGTTGCCATCATATCTCCAGTAATGCTTATTTTGATCGATTGTATACATACGGGACTAGAATGTTGACTCAGAGTGTTTGGTTTGTACTCCTTTTGGTTGGAACAGTGACCTCTTTTCCGCAGTCACGTGTCGTGAATGGAACTGATTCGGATATACAGAAATTTCCTTTCATGGTGAGAATAAAAAATAAATAAAATAAAATAAAGAAATCACCAAATATATATTTTCTTATTATTAAAAGGTTTCACTCCGTGTATGGAATGCTCATAGCTGCGGCGGTACTATCATAGCTTCTAATTGGATTCTTACTGCCGCCCACTGCACCGAAATGTATCGGTCAAATCCAAGCGCACTGACCATACAGTATGGTGTGACAAATATTGATAGTGAAGGTCCCAATATTGCAACTGTTAAACGCATCATCATACACGAGGATTATGATCCTACAAAATACTATGCAAATGATATTTCCTTATTGGAATTAGATGCTCACCTCGTTTGTAACTACAAAACCGTTGATCTAGTCACTGTGCCGAAATATGGTTTTGAAACTCCGCAACATTCAGACGTGCTTCCTGGCATTTTGATTGGCTGGGGTTTCGACAAAGTATGATATCTAATTGTATATATGCATATAGAGCATTCTGATATTTATGGAAGTTTTTCAGAGTGGCGGAAATATTCAAGACCGTTTGCAGGAAGTGGACTTAATAATCTTTTCGGATAATAAATGTAATTCAATTTATAGTGGAAGAACGAACGGTGATCAAATTTGTGGCGGTACTCATGAGGGAGGCAAAGGTCACTGCAATGGAGATTCTGGTGGACCTTTACTCTACCAAGGTTTTGTGCAAGTGGGTATTGTGTCCTGGGGCATTACACCCTGCGCGAAATATCCATATCCGGGAGTCTATACAAAGGTGTCACATTTCGTTGATTGGATTCATGCACACACAAAATAAAAATGTCATTCTCTTCTGGGTAATAAATTATATACAACTTTTTAAAAATCTTTATTCCCCTTATTATGTTTCGATTATTAAATAATCACTTTAATTAATTCATAAAATCAAGACGAATTAACTACGGATTTATTTATTTATAATATAGTATGAATATATACAGAAAATACAATAAGTCCGGTGTCTTGGGGTTTATAAATTGCCACAGGTAGGTAGGTAGGTAAAATGGTTGACGATCCTCGGGAGCCTCGAGAGCCTAAAGATGTTGATATACTTCGATAATATTATAACTAGACGGAGGTGTTAACAAATTTTTGTTAGGTCTGGAAGTTCTAAATTACAGCAAGGCCCCAGACTCTCTAGAAAAGTACCAAAAATATTTGAGTCTCAAGTGAGCGAGGGTTCGGCCCATTTTTTTAGAGTGCGTACCAAATCCCAATGACCCGTGCATACAACTATAAGGTTGCTAATGGAGTGTCTTGGTTTATTAAGAAGATGATTCGTAATTCTTCCACCACGTCATTCCCGAAATGGTACATGCCGCAGTGTTTGTCCACCTCTCCTGAGCCTTTCAGAGGAAGAGATTATATATATTTCCCTTATCAACTGTTAGGGGGACACTTACGTCCCTGTGGGAAAACATTTGGTCGGGTTCCGATGAGCTGCTTGTCGGCCCTCTCGTTGCCTTCAATGTTCTTGTGTCCAGGAACCCAGACGAAGGATTGTATATTATTTCCTCATAAACTCCTCTTTACAAATACCGACCAACTTAGAGCTGATAAAGATTGGCGGTAGCACCAAAAACATATACATTCACTAAGATAACCATTGTGGCTTGGAGTGAATGTATATGTTTTTGGTGCTAGCGCCACTCTTTATCAGCTCTAAGCTGGTCGGTCTCAGCTTGCGACTCTTCTGTGCCCTGCATGTCTTCCAAATTGAAAGATTTGAATGACAGTAGACAATTTAGAGATTCAGAAAATATTCCCGCTCCGACCTCAGAACTACTTAATTCAGCTGTGATTTGTCTGTTCGGCAATAGGGATGAGAAACAATTACAAATCGGTCCTGCAACCCCTGCTTATCAAGAGCACATTTAATAGTTTCAGCCCTTACGTTATTAAAAGCCCCTGAATGTAGCCAGAGTAAATTGGTCCAAATGAACTGATCTTTCTACCACTCATCTCTTCATTAGTGCAGTATCTGTAGATATCCTCCTCAGATATGCATGCTGTGTCCTTGAAAGTGGATGTTCCTCGAAGAGATCTCGAATGTGACGATCGACGACTCTGTCAAGAACTTTCAGAAAGAAAGAAGTAAAACGAATTGATCCGAATATCATTATAGGCATTACACCGTCAGGTATGTGGCAAAACTGTTCATTGCTCAGCCGAACTTTTCCGCAGAGAGGATTTCCTCAAGCAACGTAGCTGGTACGTGTTCTCGACATGCAAGCGTGCTTCTTTACTCTGAATGATCTGGAAAAGGAGTATTCGCAAGAATCTTTAATACCTCCGTCGCCGATTCTGCCCACACTCCAACAGTATGTTTGACAAAGGTTCTGTTGAAGCGATCATTGGAGAGAATTTTATCCAGCCTGGCAAAGTCCTTCAATGACTCAATAGATTTGTAGAGGTCTTGCCAGGATTTGCGTTTCGAATCCCGTACGGTTTTCTTATACTTCTTCAAACTTTTCTTGCAAGCTTGGAAATTTCAAAGCACTCATTAAATACCCTGAGGCTCAAGTGCTTTAGATTTCCACCGGGGAGGGATGGTCTATTTGCTACTTGAGACAGGACAATCGACCCGAAAAGCAACTTGAAAGGATTTTTTCAAAGTCTCCACGCGCTTTTCCCGCATCGTTGCGGAAGAAATTGATGATATGTTCCTCTCGAGTCTGTTTTTGACCACCCTCCTGAACAGAACCCAATCAGTTTTGTTTGAGATTCTGCGGGGTAATACCGTTTCCCGCCGAAACTAAATGTTGAATAGGTTAACTTAGTGAACTGACAGAGAGTTCCTCCGAAATACTGCCCCGAATTTCCTCCGAAATAGCTCCCTAGCTTCGGGTGGATACTTCTTAACAGAGTGATATCAAGAACTTCTTCCCACATGAAGTTTCCGAGCCGGGGAAAGAAAACAAAGGGGGGGGGGAGCCGTCCCTGCTACATATACCGTGGATTATAATAAAATCGAAAAGAAATTCACCTTGTTCATTTGCCTCGCTGTACCCCATACCGTGAGTCTCGCGTTGGCGGCGCAGCCTCCCAAAACAGCTTCCTTCGTTAAGGTTTTTTTGCAATGGCGATCATTGGTCATATATGTTGGGGCGATCAGAAGACTTGCCGCCCAGCGGTTCTACTTTGACCACTGTTACATCTACCTAACTGTAATTAGGTAAGAGGAAAACATTTTACGCCCTCAGCTTACCTTCCCTATGGGGTCAAATTAGTTAGACCATCCCTCAGACCCCTAACTTTGGACTGCCAGACCCCTAGTTCTTGGATCAGGGAGATGTTGATGTTCCCCTCTCTGAGAAGGACAAGAAGGTTGTAGGTGGCTAATTTGGCGTGCTGGAGGTTAACCTGAGCTACCGTCAGCATCCTTCTTGCCGCTGGAGGGTAGCTCAACTTCAGCAACCGCAGTGTGTTATCTTCTTGTTGGCTGTATAGACAGTGAACGTTCTGTCGGCGTCTCTTTTGTGCTCTGGATTCCTATTCTTGTGTGCGTGTCTTTCGCTTCGCACAGTGCAATCATCTTCTTTGCTTTGCGCGTATTTGTTGTAAAGTTTTCTTAACTTCCACCTATGCCATGCTCGAATCGATAACCGCCTCAAAAATCTTTCCAATCGGAGGTGATAAAGTGGGGTGTCCACATTTGATCAAATTATATAAAAAAAGAAACAAATTTGTAAGCAGTCAACGACTCTTTGGCTTGTGTGAGATTAGATTATGTTCTTTTTTGTTCCTATTATAATGGATCCAGCAACGATCAATCGAAGTAATTAAGTTGATTATTTCAGTTCCAAAGTATAGCAATAGTCCGAGGAGAATGGTCAGAGTGATTGTGATATTCGAAACAAATAAATTCACATGGAACTTGAGGTTAGAGAGGAAAAAAATATACTCAGAGTAAAAATATACTATTAGATTGTGAAGAAAATTATCCATGCCAAAGGATAAGATTGTTTGACTTTGCAAAATTGATTACGCCTTTAGTAAAGTGTATGGAAGTGATCCATATTTAATCGAATTCGAAGCCAAAATTGTACGCTGATTTCCTCTCGGCAAGCTTTTGAACGCATTTCGTTCATAGTATGGTCCAAGAAAGGTCTTCACTTGATGTTGATACCCCTTGAAGAGCATTTTAGATATTTTTATTCCAATCATAATGAAAAAAGTTCAAGATTCGCAGATGATCTATTTAAACCTTAAGCTGCACATATCGCCCGACATTGATGATATCCTTGAAAGGTTTCATAGTCCCATTTATTGATAATTTGACTGTTTTAAAGCTGCAAGTGTGCAAATTGTGAGATTTAAACTCAACTTAGAATAAGACAAACAAGTAAGACTTATTTCAATTAATTTATGTTTTAGTTTAATTATATTTATACAGTTTTCAAGAATATTATAAAAAGAAGATCGATTTCGACCGATAATAAATAATAATTATAAACAGCACGACTGTTCTCTAGCGACTATTAGTGATTGTTCCTCTCAACCCTGGACGAAATAGTGCTGCTCCACGTTACATTTAAATGTACTTTAGCAACAGAAAATAATTTAGTTAATCGAAATATTAGAACGCTCATTTGCGGAACAAAATAAGCCTACTCTCAGACAGTGAAGAAAGCTGCAGTCGGGTTAGACCGAATTCTAGATACCCTTTACCTTTACATGAGCGTGCGAGATAACCCATATATCACTACTAGGAAATCTACGGTAATTTTCAGTGGGATACTCAGA
The DNA here is from genome assembly GCA_920105625.2 of Clusia tigrina. Taxonomy (NCBI): domain Eukaryota; kingdom Metazoa; phylum Arthropoda; class Insecta; order Diptera; family Clusiidae; genus Clusia; species Clusia tigrina. The sequence goes on from OV050031.1 coordinate 209,749,518, forward strand.
GTTGATAATAATGGGAGGGAGGCGTGGCTCATATCTTATTAACTCCATTTCTTGTTTATAGCTTTTAGCGTCAATGTACTTATTTATATAGAAGTTAGTCCACATGTATCAATATTGGGCGTGACTTTAAAAATGTGTTGAGATTTTTGTGTGTTTTATACTCCCACTGAAAAGCTTCGTATGAAATTAGCTTGGTGAATCTTGTATAAGGACCCAATAACGATATTTGGTTAATAGTGGGCATGACAGTAGTAGGATGTTCACTATATTTCTATTAATTAGAAATTTCGTTACTTATCTGATTCAATTTGACAATAGACGAATCCAGAAAATTTAATGAACAGCAAATTTTTGAACCTTGACCATCAGAATCTCTGAACAAAAAGTTTTCCAATTTGCGAGTTCCAATAAATATAAAACTGTTTACAGTTTCAGAGCAACTATTTCAGGATTGGTCCGGCTTTAGAGTCAGCGGTCAGCTCAATAACCAGATAATATGAGAAATTAATCTTACTTATCAAATCACAGAATACAATTGTATTGCTGGCAATTTTTTCCCCACTGACCGTAAACAAACCAATTCTCCACTGGATGTAAACAAACTGGTGAGTTTTGGAAAAAGCAGTATTTGGGGCTGTCGTTCATTAAGATTTTAATACTATTCTCACTCCAAAAAGTACCAAATTCAATATCGTCAATATTTCTGATTAATAATTTTGATCCTTACTAATATTAAGTACACTACTCTATATTCTAATCAGATAAATTTATTAAAACTGTTAGTTAATTCTTATATTAATTTATAATTTATTTTTTTTTGTTTATTCTTTTTAATGAACTTAATGCCAACAAAAGTACGAAGAATTAAAGAAAATATTTACTTATTAAAAGTAAATATTTATCTATTGCAAACTACGAAACTTTAAATAATAATAAATATAAAATAGAAAAAAAAATCAACACAATTCTGTACCTGTATTTAATTAAATAAATGTTATATACGTATTTGTTTTTGTTTTGAAACAACTATTTTTGAGGGCATTTTGATTTCAACTAAAGGGTGTCCCAACAAGAACGCAATTTTTAAATCTGGCAACATTCGAAGTGTCATTGTTTGAAATTTGAACAATTGTTATTGTTTGCTAGTAGAAGGTACGAGGTTAGTGAAAATGGAGCATGGACAGCGAAGGGAGTTCGTTAATTGGGTATTGGAGAGACAACATGAAAATGCTGATTTTGCCGCTAAAATCATCTTCAGTGACGAGGCCCATTTCCATCTTGATGGCTTCGTCAATAGGCAGAATTGTCGCATTTGGGGTGAGGAAAATCATCGAGTGATTCACGAAAAGCAAATGCATCCTCAACGTGTCACTGTGTGGTGTGGTTTTTGGGCTGGAGGAATCATTGGACCTTTTTTTATGAAAATGAGGCAGGTCAAGCGCAAACAATCAATGGTGTTCGGTATCGTGAAATGATAACCAGTTTTTTCTTGCCTCGAATTGAAGAAATGAATGGGGAGGGCATGTGGTTCCAACAAGACGGCGCCACATGTCATACAGCCAGAGAAACAATTCAATTGCTGCATCAGTCATTTCCCGGTCGTGTTATTTCGCGTTTTGGAGATCAGAATTGGCCGCCGAGATCGTGCGATTTAACACCATTAGATTTTTTTCTTTGGGGTTTTTTGAAGTCGATGGTTTACGCGAATAAGCCGACGACGACTCAAGCCTTAAAAGAGAAAATTGGACGCTGCATTAATGAAATACCGCAGCATTTATGCAAAACGGTCATTGAAAATTTCATTAAAAGATCGCGTGCATGCCAGCAAAGCCGCGGCGGCCATCTGCACGATATATTGTTCCATACATAACCTCATTCTGTCTACTTTACGATATAATAAAGTTTCACGATTTTTTTTTAAATATCTGTGTTTTATTTAAAATTTAAAAATTGCGCTCTTGTTGGGACACCCTTTACATCTAATGATTACAAAATATATTCCAGACTAATTACAATATTTTAGTCAAATTATTAAGTTCCGAAGCAGCAAGCAGTATTTAATTTAATGAACTCTGCGGAGTTTTGTGAATGAAAATGCATATATAATGCTCCTGCGAAAGAAAGTCTACATTTGACAATGTATTCAGTATTATTTTATTTACTAATTTGCATCTAAATAGATTTGATAGTTAATATAATTACGTTTTTTTTATTTATTATTATTGAGAAATCATTTCAGAAACACCCAATTAACAAATTCCATGTAGCGTACAAAATCTTATCTACATTGAATTACTCCACACGTTGTCAAAATTCATACAATTTAAAGAATCGCTCAGCGCCGTGTATGCAAGCAAAACTATAAGCGAGTATAATTCTAATACTATAGTCTTGCAAGAAACTTTTAATTAAATACGTACGAGTAGACTTCATTTGGTTAAATATCTTCAGATATGTAATGTATTAAAAAACAAATTTTGCATTAATATATATGTATATCGAACTGGACGAAATAAAATAATATAAATATTGTCGCATTCAAATATTTCTTATTATTATTATTCTGTATTATATTGTTATTCCGTTTTACAAATAAGTATAAAGTGATAAACTCTTTTATTCTGATTGTTCAATTTTTTCTTTTCTCACTACAATTTCGTACTAGGAAATTTTGGGTACAAAGCCACCCGTTTTTTCGAAGTGAACTCACATACGAGGTGTGATAAAAAATAACCGATATTTTCATCTTTTCGTGAGTTACGTATGTTCGATGTTCGCATTTTTTTTTCTGTTATGTTGGTACACATGTCTGTTATATATGTTGGCAATACCAACCATTTTGGATTGTCAGTTTGTTTTTGACAGATAAAAAGGTTAGTCGTGTTTTGGTGTGCTCTTCGATTTTGTACTATTCGAAAAAATGGATCAAAATAACTGTGTTCAGTTTTGTGTAAAAAATGAAATTAAATGCGCAAGGACATTTGAAATGTAGACTGTGGCCTTTGGCGAGTCTACTATGAGCAGAACACAAGTTCAATTGTGGTATAACCGATTTAAGGAAGGCCGAGAAGATGTCAATGACGATGCTCGTCCTGGTCGCCCGAGCACGTCAACAACCGTTGAAAACCGTTGAAACGCTGTGAAGAAAATGATTTTGGATAATCGTCGAATCACTATCAGAGAGGTTGCTGATGATGTTGGCATATCGTTCGGCTCATGCCAAGCAATTTTTACGGATGTTTTAGGCATGAAACGTGCGGCAGCGAAGATTGTTCCAAAATTGCTAAATTTTGAGCAAAAACAGCGTCGCATGGACATCGCTTAGGAGCTGTTTTTGGCCAAACACAAAACCGTTATCATGCCTCAACCACCGTATTCACCGGACTTGGCCCCCGCTGACTCTTTCCTCTTTCCAAAACTGAAGACACCGATGAAAGGAAAGCGTTTTGCTACGATTGAGGAGATAAAAGAAAAATCGAAACAGGAGCTGTAGGCGATACCAAAAAAAGCGTTTCAGAAGTGTTTCGAGGATTGGAAAAAACGCTGGCATAAGTGTATTATATCTGAGGGGAATCACTTTGAAGGGGACAAGATATTTGTTGATGAATAAATAAATACTTTATTTTTTGATCACACAATAACGGTTATTTTTTGATCACACCTCGTATACTGTATATGTTTTTTCTTCATATGGTAAAAAATTTTACGCTTAAGTTACACCCCAAGTATGTAAGGTGTGGTAATGTAGTTTATAAATTTTGATAAATGACACGTCTACTCGCTAACACGTCTGATTTATTTCTAGTCAGCATGTAACATCGTAAGTTAGATACGAAGTCTGCCGAATCTCCAAACTTTCATTTAACTAAAGACAAGATATCGTGTGGAGAGTGTGGCGACAAAAAGGGCCGAAGGTCTTAAGCAGAGTATAACCAATCGCTAAGCTCGCTAACTACCCCCCTCTTAAGATGAGGCGTCCGCGTCTCGTAATGGCAATTTGCAAAATTGGGTGCCTCTGGACTATCGGACTGGCTGCAGTTAGTGTTAAAAATTTGTGACAAAATTCGTTTCTACATTAATCGTTCTATAAATATTCTTAAGTACTACAGGAAGTCGTAAAATTAGATAATATATTTCCTTAATTCTAAGAATCTTTACAAAATATTGAATTCAAAAAGGGATATTATTATAATAACTATTTCATTTAAATTTAAATATTACTTTTGCTTAAAATTATCTTTGTGAATAATTTTTCCGCCCGAACTGTACTGTTGATCCCAAATCTCTGCCGATACTATCATCTCCTCATAAATATTATTTATCTTATTCCTTAATCTTTTATTTATTTTAAGTAACGCGATTTATCCCGCGTTAAATGTCTTATTAGTCTTTCCCGTATTATAGGATTTATTAGCCTTATCTTGACCCAATAGTCGATATTTTGCACCACTGCGGATAGGTTTGTAGTATTTAATTGTACTAATTAGCATGGTTTCTATTAAGTCCATTGTAGGATTCTCTGTCTTCAAACACCTGGTTATTTCTACAATGGTGGAGTGGAATCTTTCTATTTGCCCGTTACTCTGACTATGTAGCGTTGGCACTCTGTAATGATCAATATTTAAATTATTAAAGAGGCTGCCTATGAAAGCTGAACAAAATGATTTTTCATTGTCCGTTACAATTATATTTGGGATAAATATTGAAATGATTTCTAATATTACTGGTTTGATATCTATTACTGATGTTGAGGGTAATGGTTTCCTAAGCGTTAATTTCGAAAATTTATCAATAACTGTCAAGAAGTTTTTAGCATCGGTATTGAAAATGTGCAAATGTAACATTTCTCCAAAGTTTTTTTGTATTAGCAACTGAAATTCTGGACTTCAGGTGTACTTCGACAATTGGCCAACTCTGCAGTTTTGTGTAACCGCTTTTAGTTTTGCTTTCAAATCTGGAAAATAATATTCTTCTAACATTTGGTCTAAATTCTCTCTGAAGGAACGGTGGGCTTTATTACGTTCTGCATTTACTGCTTCTGTTTTGTCCTCCTCATTGAAAATGTCGACGACAAATTTCTTCGTATTCCTAAATTGAACAGAGGGAAAGGATAACGAAATTGCGTTCTGAATCTTCGCTAAGTGTCGAAAGAGCAACATTTACCCTTGTTTTTATGGCTGTCGATAATTGCATAATTATCTGTTGGGGACCGTATTTGGTTGTTGTCCTCGGGAGCGTCCTTTCGCTGCCTGTCCTGAGCGCGCGTGTACCTATAACCTAGCACTTTTCCACAAAAAAATTATACGCACTAGTTTGGTTATCAAAACGACAAGAAGCTTTCTTCTTAAAATACTAGTTCTTATATACTATTTACAAATAAACATTACAGTCTACGTCTTGACTTTCCTGGTGTTCCAGTTACGCGGTTGCTGTTTGGTGTCAGTTGTTCAAACCAACTGACCTACTGAAAGTAAAAGTGTCGTCGGTGCATTCTAAATGCCCCTCGTCAGCTTGACTGCGGAACTGTGACACCCTAAAAGTTTACATCATAATTAAAACATAAATACTATTCATATACAATATGTATTTGCACCCTAAAAATATGTGCTCTCTTAATGAATTTAATTGCGTACACTTAACCACACCAAATGTGTAGTATCGGTTCGGAGCCGGTGCTGTGAGTCAACTACGCGTAGTCACAACATATCTCATTTATGTTATTAAAGGCTAAAAATCGTTGGAATCTATCTTTAAATTTTTCTTATGGACAGTGTTTCCTTCAGAAATCATGATTTGATTTTTGAAGCAATTCAAAGGAATTTTAACTGAAAGAATCGTTGGAGAATAAGACTTCTACTATGGCAAGTTTGTATCTTAGATTAGGTTAGATGGCTGTCCTAAGACTCGCTTAGGCCGATTGTGGCCAATCTGTATCCTGATTTGGTGAATTTTCGATTTGTATGTTTTCTTCAATTGCATTTACATGTTGTCTGGATATAGAGAGTATTTGAAACAACATTATCTTTTCCAGGTTTGTTGAAATATTTGGATGAAAACTCCTCAATGAAGGACTTCATCTCTTCATCTTGCTATTAGGGTTATTTTCCGACATTGAATATATCAGTGGTTGATGATAGGTAAAAATTGTAATGTCAGCAGCGCCATAAAGGTAATTGCGAAGAGTTTTGAGTGCCCACACAATGGCAAGAAGCTCTCGCTCATTTGTGGCGTTCGTTTCTTCTGCTTTGGAAATGGTCCAAGAGATGAATGTGATTGGTTTCGAATTTTGTGCTAGGACTGCATATAGTTCTGTACCTGAAGGATCAGTGATCAGTTCAAACGGTTTATTGAAATTTGGATGTTGTAAAAGTACATCCTCGGAAGAAAGACACTTTTTGATTTTTTCGAAGGCTTCAATAGACTTCAATTTGGTTCAGCAAATGCTTCTTTATGATTTTCAATCACATTTTTAAATTCGTTACCAATTTCTATAGATATATGATCCGAATTGATTCACAAGTATGGAAGGTCATTGCATTGCAAAAAATTAGCTGTTTCAATACCATTTTTCTGTTGGAGCTGCCCTTTCTGAGTCTCCAACTGAGCATTAATAAGTTTGAGAAAATCATAGCCAATAATTGCGTCGAATGTTTCCAATTCTGGCAGAATAAAAAAATCGGAGGTTTCATTTAAAAGTATAACCTCTGTTTTGTTATATATCATAAAATTTCCTGACATCATACTTTCTTTAAAAGGTGTATTTACATTTTGTATATTGAATTAAATTTTGTTCAACTACCTTATTAATATTATTCTTAAGACAATCAACATAATCATCAAATGTTATCCTATTTTTCATTATATGACTTTTCAGCCCTTTATACTTTTTAGTCACATCTTTAATGCGGGTAGAGCATTGAGTACATTTTTGATATGAGATGAAGAAATTCAGTCATTATGCGGTCATTATTCTCATCTTTCATGAGTCCCAAAACTTTTTCACTCATGTGAGGGATACCCCATCTGTCTCCACAATCACGCTGAATGATTTGATACAAGTCAGAGCCAATTACTTCATATACAAGGGAATCTGTATTAGTGTAGCAAATATTACAATTGGTATCTAATTTAGGGACCATATAACCATAATGAAAATCGTAAATGGTTGTTTTAGTTAGGTCTAGGATATACATACCTACATATATGTTAAAGAAAACTTCAGTCTTGTTTAGCTCTATACCTACAATCCTTTCTTTGAATATGGTGGAAGCGTTAAACTCCGGCTTGGAAATAAGAGCTTCCGCACCATGTCGGCCCAACCACTTTGTCATCAGTTTGACAATGCTATATTTTCGGATATTCTCCATAGTATTGTTAAAGATGGCATTTATCACGAGTTTGAAGCGAATTTTTTTTCCAATTCATTTTTAGCTAATTTCCGACGATTCGTGTTTGAATCAATATTTGATTGAGGCAAAGAGATTGCTTCAATTGAAGAATTTTTTGAATTTAAAATAATCTTAGACCATATTTTGAAGCCTATTTAAGGCTGCGGTACTGGATTATGTACTTTGTTTTGTTATACAAAATACCCAATCATTTTGTCTGGATTGAACCTTGAGGTGGAGCATGCTCGGGGCTTAATGGGAGGTCATTATGTTGATCATGAAGATAATCTGTATATTCTAAGACTATTTCAAGGAGATACCATATATGCGATATATCAGATATATATCCTCAACTTTGAAATTTTCTAAATCTTCAGCCCAATTAGGGCGAAGTACATCCAGTATTTTGATGGGTAAGCCGCTTCGTAAATGGACATGTGCTAATTGTTATCCCGTGTACTGCACTGACTAAGACCCCACGTATTCCTCGCTCTACAAACATAGGCATGTCAACATCTGTTAATAGCTCAAGAGTATGTTTGAGTATACCAACCCTTGTATAAACTGGTAAAGTGAAATAATGAGCGGGGTCGAAACCACTTGAACGAAAGTGTTAAAAAAATCTGCTAGTAACAGAACATCAGTCTTTAAGTACATGTCCAAATATTCTCCCAAATTATTTGTATTCAATTTAGTCCAAACATTGCAGGCATTGGCATACTCATCCTGACTGATACTACAATTATTCAATTTATTATAAACTTGCGAAGCAACAGGTCAAGAGGCTTCGGAAAACTTGGATGGATCTTGACAATAATCAAGGAAATAAACCCTTACGAGTTAGCACACTTAACTGGTCATAGGATAAATCTTGAAATTGGGCGTTTTGAAATTGGAAATGTGATGAGGGATGATGCTAAGGTATCCAAACTACATGCCATAAATTTGAATGAATCAATAAAGCGGAATTGTATTACAAAATCATTAAATGAACTGCTTTTTATGCTTATACATTATCTTTTATTTTATATATCTTATTTTAAATTACATTTCAAGAACTAGTCATGAATATGGTAAATTTCAGTAAAACTAATAATCATGCTGGGGTTGATGTGTAGATTTCGTGGTGGGTGTGTATGTGTGAATTTCATATTGTAGTAACCTAGTAGGAAATGGGATCATCCCAGGAGTACTCCCCGTAGTCATTGCTTCCTGACAACCTCCCATTTACAGACACATGTCAATGGAGGGGAGGTCAGAGCGAAAAGCTAAAAAGTTTTTTTCCTGAGAGAAACAGCATTTTTGTCTGAGAGACCTCCCTTTAACATCCTTTGGCCTCCTTGTTACATACGCAGGGGAGTATAGAGCGAAAGCTAAAAAGCTGTTTTGTTTGAGAGATCTCCCTTTAACATCCTTTGAGAGCACAGAGGGAGTACTTCCTTTTATACTCCCTTTGGCCTCCTTTTTACATAGGCATGTCATTGGATTGAAGTACTCCTTCTAACATCTTTTGGGAGCATTAAGGGATTGCTTCATCTCAACATAGATTACTCCAATGAAAAGTCGATTTTCAGGACCTTTCCAGTTTCCAGATTATACTAAAATTATAACAAAATTAAACAATTTTATATATTTCATTTACATTTTAAAACAAAAATTATTTTTTCCCAGACACTCGCTTTACCGAAGACACTTGGAGCCGAGCAATAAAGGCACATTGAGCAAATAGAAACCAAAGAACAATAGAACAGACACACGATATGAAGAGTTTTTGCTAGCGGTGAATGATTTAAAATTGATTTATGTAGTTGTAAAAATACAGTGAACCCCATTTAACTCTGGCTATCGTTATTCCTCAATACACTTTACTTCTCCAAACAACTGAAAACACAAAATTTTGTTGATAATTTCTCATTGCCAAAGAGACTACTCGCAGTGTAAACTGCCGTGCCCCTTGCCGTTTCAGTGCCGCATTGTATGAGGGTCATGTTGTGCGTGAGATTGTGCAGGATGCTAGTAACCTCTACCTCGTAATTTGCAGCCGAAGACAATGCAGGAAAGCGCCTCTCCTCACGACTCCCGGGGGGACCGGCACTGTTAGCCCCCAGGGATTCATCAAGAGAAGCCACCGAGCGAGCCAACTCATTAGCTTTATTATTTCCATCAATGTTCCTATGGCCGGCAATCCAGATTAGAGTAAGTTGCAAGATATATCAGGTTCCTTTTCTATATTTTATATTTATGACGAAGCGCTGATACCGACTTTCTGACACTTTTTGTCCCCAATATTTGCATACATAATCCATTATTATTTAAGCAGATTTTATTAATTGTGATAAAGATAATGAACATGATTATTGACACTTGTTGCAAATTATAATCAGTATCAGGAATCAAATACTTCTTATCAGCATATTGACCTAACAATTGGTATATTAATGAAGAAATTCGGTCACATCTCAGGTAATCCGAGCACTTAGCATGATTATACGTTATAGGACAAATCATAATTTTTGATAAAGTTCAATTTTAGTGATAAGTGCCCCTCTATAAAATATCGATAGTTGCCATCATATCTCCAGTAATGCTTGTTCTGTTCAATTGTGTACATACGGGACTCAGAGAATGTTGGCTCAGAGTATTGGGTTAGTACTCCTGTTGGTTGGGACAGGGAGTTGTTTTCCGCAGTCGCGTGTCGTGAATGGATCTGATTCGGATATACGGAAATTCCCTTTTATGGTGAGAATAAAAAAAATAAAATAGAATAAAGATAAATATTTTCTTATTATTGAAAGGTTTCACTCCGTGTACGGAATGGTCATAATTGTGGCGGTAGTATCATAGCTCCTAATTGGATTCTTACTGCCGCCCATTGCACTGCACAGTATCTGTCAAATCCAAGCAAAGTTAATATATAGTATGGTGTGAGTGATATCGCTAAACAAGGTCCAAATATTGCAACTGTTAAGCAGATTATCGCACACGGGGATTATGCTCCTTCAAGATCATATGCGAATGATATAGCATTATTGGAATTAGATGCTCACCTCGTTTATAACTACAAAACCATTGCTCCAGTCACCTTACCGGAATCAAATTTTGAAACTCCACAAGTTCCAGAAGGTACTCCTGGCATTTTTATTGGCTGGGGTTTGGACAAAGTATGATATCTAATTGTATATATGCATATAGAGCATTCTGATATTTATGGAAGTTTTTCAGACTGGCGGAACTATTCAAAAACATTTGCAGGAAGTGGACTTAAAGATCTGCTCGGATGAGGAATGTACTTCACGTCATAATGGAAGAACGAACGGAGATCATATTTGTGGCGGAATTGATGAGGGAGGTAAAGGCCAGTGCAGTGGAGATTCTGGTGGACCTTTACTCTACCAAGGTTCTGTGCAATTGGGTATTGTGTCCTGGAGCACTAAACCCTGCACGATGTATCCCTATCCGGGAGTTTATACAAAGGTGTCACATTACACTGATTGGATTCATGAACACACAAACTAAAAATGTCCTTCTCTTCTGGATAATAAACTATATACAACTTTTTAAAAATCTTCGTTCCCCTTATTATGTCTAGATTATTAAATAATCACTGCAATCAATAACTTCTTCCCACATGAAGTTTCCATGCCGGGGAAAATAAAAGTGGGGAGCAGTCCTTGTTACATATACCGTGGTTGTTACATATACCGTGGTTGTTATTTCATCTGTTGCTAAGGCCATTGTTGTGTTTGTAGGGTCACCTTTGCTTGCTGATATCATTACTGTGCTCAGGAATTGAATCAGAACAGTTTGCCATGTTTGCATCAGGTCGTCATCTCCGATAAAATGTTTGCCGAGGTGTCTTTCTCTTACTTATTCTTCGTGCAAGGGCCGGGCAAGTGGCGATTAGATGCTCCATCAGCTTCTAGGCACAACCTATATAATTTGATGTCAGCGAAGCCCATTCTGTGCAGGTGCTCATTGCAGGAAACACTTCCCCACGTCAACGCACAGCACAGTATCCTCAGTTGATTACATCTCAGTGATTGGGCCAATTTAGCCTTTTCTGCGATGAATTACAGGAACCTCTTCGAGTGCCTCAGACCCTCTGAGCTGTTCAAGTACTCATGTTTCTGCTGCGTCGTCCAGTTTCTTAGATCTAGCTTAAGACCGTGCATGAATCCGATCATTGGACATGGTCCTATGTAGGGGTTGTCTCCCCCTGCTTTAGCCCGTATGTCCGCTGCTTCGCTGCCTGTGTGTCCCTCCTGGCCTGGAACCCACACCAGAGAAAGTCTATTGTGTGTCGCCAGTCTGTTGAGTGAACAGTGGCACTCGCAAAGTGTTTTAGAAGTGGAAGAGTATTTATTGATTGAATGCAGCCTGACTATCTGAGAGTATGTTGATTTTAACTCTTATAGATTATCTGATATTTCGGATGTTCACCGCCTCCAGGATCGCAAATAATTCAGCCTGATACACAGTCGCATCATTGCAAAAGGAGAGTGAGATGTGTGTTCTAGGACCCACTATCTCCGCGCCCACGCTCTTGTATGTTTTTGATCCATCAGTTTTTTTTTTTTATTTTTTTTTTTAATATCCAAATATTTTATTGCAATCTGTTACATTCAATCACATTCAGCAATATCTAATAACTTAAGACTAATTTTTGTATTTACTGTCTTTTATGGACTACACCCAGTGGTGCAGCCATTGCCTATTAGCACAGGAGATCTGTTGTGGATTTTCTCTTCAGTCGGATGAAAGTGAAGGGGTTGGAAGTGAGTTCCGATATCAGTGGATTTGGGTGGACTAGGAGTCTCAGATTGTGCGAAGTAGAGAGCTTTTTTATTTCTTGAGCGACTGTAGGAACTTTGAGGTCACGATGGATTTGGTTGTTTGTGACATAATAGGGCGCGTTTACAATCATTCTTAGGGTCTTTGATTGGAATCTTTGAAGTATTTCAACATTGGAAGTTGCCGCAGTGCCCCACAGCTGAATACCGTATGTCCAAACTGGTTTTAAAATTGCTGAGTACAAGAGCACTTTGCTATCGATTGAGACTTTGGAGTTTCGATTCAAGAGCCAGTGTAGATTTCTGAGCTTTATACCGAGTGATTTTCGTTTTGTAAATATATGTGTTTTCCAAGTTAATCTTCTGTCGAGGTGCATCCCAAGGTATCTAGCCTCATTACATTGGGGTATATTTATGCCGTTGAGTTTAACGGGTGGGCAGGTGTTTCGTTTGAGAGTGAATGTAACCTGGACTGATTTTGTTTCGTTCAACTTGATTTTCCATTTTTTTAGCCAGTCAGTAATTTTGTTTAGCCCACTCTGGATTTTAGAGGAAGCTAAGTGTGGGAGAGTGTCAACAGCTAAGACAGCAGTGTCATCTGCAAAGGTACCTATGGTGACTCCTTCAGCTGATGGTAAGTCGTACGTGTGAAGTAGATAAAGTATTGGGCCCATGACACTTCCTTGGGGTACGCCTGCTGAGCTTTCATGGAGCTCAGATTGTTCCTCACCTTGCTTTACGAAAAAATATCTATTTGTAAGGTAGGACTTGATTAACACATAGTAGTTAATGGGGAGTGTAGTTTTTATTTTGTAAAGCAAGCCATCATGCCAAACGCGATCAAATGCTTGCGAGATGTCAAGAAACGCTGCTGTACAATATTTTTTCTGTTCGAATGCAGTGTGTATATACTCAACAATCCTATGAACCTGTTCGATTGTGCTGTATTTTTTCCTGAATCCAAATTGATGATTTGGAATTAGCTTTCGCTCTTCTATAATTGGGAGTAGTCTTTTCAGGAAAAGGGTTTCCATGAGTTTAGAAGCAATCGGTAACAAGCTAATTGGGCGATACGATTCAACTTTATCAGCGCTTTTTCCGGGTTTGAGAATCATTTTTAATTGTGACACTTTCCATTGGGGAGGTATAAAGCCAGATGTTAGTACCGCGTTAAATAAGTAGGTAAGATATGTCACTCCTTCTTCTGGAAGTTGTTTTACTATTTTTCCAGGGGCTTTCTTAATATTTAGCTTATCAATAGCTGCTTTCACTTCAGATTTGGAAAATTTACGTATGGGTCCATCTGATGGGTATTACTCAGAACACTTTTCACTTCTTCTGTTACACATGCTGGGGGCTCGATTTCATGTGGGGTAAATACTTTTTTTAAGTGTCGGGCAAATGTGACTGCTCTTTCAAGGTCACTTTTAGCCCATTCGTTATTTTCCATTCGTAAAGCGGATTGGAACATTGTGGGTCTCTTTAGATTCCTAGTTGCTTTCCAGAGAGAGTATTCTGTAGCAGCTGTTGCATCGAGATTACTGAGGTAATGATGGAGTTGGGTGTTTCGTTCGTTATTAAGGATCTCTTTAAGTTCTTTTGTAAGCGCATTTAATTGTTTCTTGTCCTCAGGATGTCTAGTTTGTTGCCACTTTTTTCTTGCATATCGCTTTTCTCTCAGTTTTTCTTTTATAGGTTTGGAGATGTTCGTTGATTTTCGCTCATTTAGTGTGGGGGTGGAGTCCCACGCAGCTTGTTGCAGGCAGTTGTTGAAGTGTTCAACAGCCGCAATGATGTCTTCTTCAGATTTCAGTGATAGTTTTAAACCAATTGTGGAAGATACCATATATCGGAAGCGATTCCAATCAGTTTTGTGATTATGTAAGCTACATTGACTGGGAAGAGGGCAAGATTGTTGTTAAGCTCGACGAGAACTGGAGAGTGGTCAGAAGACAGCTCAAAACATGGGCTACATTTAAGATCACTAAGCATGATACCTTTCGTCACACAGAAATCAATCAAGTCGGGAATTTTTCTTACATCTGTTGGCCAGTATGTTGGTGTACCTGAAGAGACAGGGAGTAAATTTAATTTTCCAATGGCCGCATAAAGCTGTCGACCTTTTGGTGTAGTGAGACGGGAACCCCAGTATGTGTGCTTTGCGTTATAGTCTCCTCCAGCTAGGAATCTATTGCCAAGGGTCTTAAAGAATTTCTCATACTCCTCCATTTTTATTGTGTGTTTAGGTGGGCTGTAGACAGCGGAAATTGTAATTGGCCCTTTCCAGTCATCAACAATTATATTCGTCGCTTGTATAGCTTCTGTGCGATAAGATGTGCTCTCACAGTGTTTTATGTTATTGCGTATTAATATTGCTGAACCTGCATGAGCCTTATTATCTGGGTGCAGGGTGTGATAAAACTTAAAGTTCGGAATCTGAAAATGGCTTTTGTTGGTGAAATGGGTTTCAGATATTAGGAGTATATCTATTTCGTATGTTTTAAGGAATTTTTTAATTTCTAATAAATGTTTTGACAGCCCATTAGCGTTCCATAGAATGATTTTTATGGGATTGAGGATGAGCAATTCTTAGTCGTGAGGGTCACTAATAAGTTCATCATTGTTGTGATTTGTTGCATGACTTGCCGGAGCAGCATTATCATTTCTCGCATTTCGTTCGGGGCTTGGGTTTCTGCAGGAACAGTATTAATTGGTAGGGCCGTTGTGTTTTCATTACATAGTTGCTTGTGTTGAGTGTTTCAGTGCCTGAGCGTATGAAAGTACATTTTGAGTGTGTTTTGATGTACTGGGATTTACCAGAACTTCCTGTTGTTGAGTAGGATTCATGGGTAAATTGTCGTTTTTCCTTAATTGTGGGTATATCATTTTCTGAAGATTTTTATAGACTACACAACCTTTGTAATTTACTGGGTGATTACCTTCACACAAGGCGCATTTGACTTCATCTGATCTGCTTTTACGTACACAATCTGAAGACGTGTGGCTTCCGGCGCATTTAATGCACATTGGTTTCCTGCGACAGTACGTTTTTGTATGCCCATACTGCGGACAGTTAGCGCATTGGGGAATATCGCGAGTCGGTCGGGGGGGCTCAAAAACAATTTTTGTATGAAGCAGGTATTTGACTTCATAAATTTCTTTATTGTTTGAGTTTGTTTGAAGTTCAATGATAAACATTGGCAGAGGCTTTTTTGTGTTTCTTCGCTTTATGTTCCAAATATTCGTGACAGAGTGACCGAGGTTTTGCAGGGCTTGGGTTATTTCATCTGTGCCTATAGATGGGTGCATATTTTTCAGTACTACTTTGAAGCCTCTTTCTTGTTTTGGCTTATAGGTGAAAAATTCGGTGCTTTTAGCTCAAGCTGGTTGACTATTGTCTTGTAGGCTTCTGGAGAAAATGCCTGGATTTTAACTTGCTCATTGTTTATGAGCTTTAATTCGTATGAATTTGGAGCAGCTTCAGACAATAGTTTCATTAGAGGAGCTATATTGGTAACTCTGTCAACAAATATTGGTGGGGGCTTAGAGACTTTTTCTTTATGTTCTGTGTTTTTTTGGTCACATTCTTCAACTTCTTCTAGGGACGAAAATCGATTTTCGGTTCCTTTCGGATCTCCTAGCCAGTATTTTTCAAGTTTAGCTTGTTTTTGAGTGGTCTTTGTCTTACCTGGACTCTCTCTCTGCCTTTTCTTGTTTAGAACCGTTTTCCAGTCCTCGTCGTGGGAGGGTACACTTACTGTGACTTGGGGAGAGGCAACTGGTTGCTGTTGTTTGTATAGCAGCTGAAGCTGGCGTTGAAGCTGATCAATTTGTTGTTGGACAGTTTGTTGAGAGCTGTTTTTATTTGGAAAAGACGAGCTTGATTGTGGCGAGGGGCATTGAGGACTCCAGGAATTTTGGAGCGGATTCTGAAGAAGGGGTTTCTTTTGTGTTTGCAGTTGTTGATGCTGCTGTTGTTGTTCCTGATGTTGTTTTTCTCGGTGTTGCTGTTGTTGTTGTTGTTGTTGCTTCTGCTGCTGCTGCTGCTGCTGCTGTTTTTGTTGTTGCTGCTCTTCTTGTTGCTGACCTTCCCCTCTAGGTGGGGTACGGTCTACACCCATTTTTTTTTCTTTATTATTTATTTTTGTTTAAAATGAACTTTGGCAACTCTACACTAGATACTTGCTAAGCCGCTTTTAATTTAACGTATTTGTGTACATACATAACCGTATAATAGCAGTGCTATTTTACGGTTGTCTCACTTTGTGATTATTTGTTGTTTCTCACTTTATAATTTTGTTGTTTTTATTTTTGTATATTTTGTTTTTGTTTTTACACTTTATTTAAAAATTAAAGAATTTTAAGTTAGTTGTTTTCAGAATCACTGCACTCGGCACTCTTCCGACGCAGAAAATTTTGCACTTTCACGCTTGTGCGAAATTGTTATTATTTTCTCATTAAATACCTCGATTTTTGTTAAATTTTATTATCACTACCGGATTAGTTTTTCACTTTGTAAGAGTTGCCAACTTAATCCATCAGTGTACAACTTTTGTGAATCATCGTTTACCCATGAAAGACCTAGAGCTCATTGCTGCCTTGTTGGAAACAGGACTCAGTATTTTCTTGTAAAGTCGAGGGCTATGTACATTTGGTCCAGGGATTCTGTTTTGTTGAGGATGTCCTCTGCCCTGTTAAGTATCTCGAGGTTCCCTTCTTGTACCTATTTCCTACATACAGCCATAACGCCTGCGTGGCTACCTCCTCTTGAATCTCTAAATGCAGCGGTGTTAAGTCGAGTGCCGCTTCCATGCCCACAGTTGGGGTCGTTTTCCTTGTTATGCAAAGACATGCTAGCCTCTGGACATTACTCAGCTTTCTGATGGCTATGGTCTGCGTGGTCTTCTCCCACCACACGACAGACCCGTACAGCAAGATGGGTCTAACCATCTGTATATGTGCCCAGTGCGTGATACGAAGAGAGAGAGGCCCCTTAACTTCCCGAGCATCTGCTGCGTCGCCCATAATGAGCGTGTGGCCTTCACCGTTACCAGCTCCAGATGCGCCCCCCAAGTGAGTTTGCTGTCCAGGGTGATACTTAACCTCTGTACTTAGGGGCACGACCAGCCACTAACCCTCAAATCCCTCAACAACAAAGCTCCTTTTGTTCGTAAAGGAAACTACCATAGTCTTGTTTGGGTTGATTGACAGCCCTTCCTGCCTGCGTCAAGCCGCCCATGGCCCTTTCATGGTTGTCTCTCACGATGACTGCCAAGTCATCCGCATATCTTCTTGTTTAGAAGCCGCTAGAATTTAGGGCCTCAAGTAGGTCATCCACAAGCACTCAGACAGAACCCCTCCCTGCGGACAACTCTTCACCGCAGTGACCCTGAGATCAACAAGTCAAAGGTTGGCCTTTATTATCCTCTGGTCCAACATGCCGGGTCCATTCCTTTCCTGCAGAGAGTTCGCCCTAGTGACCCGAATTCAGTATTGTCGAAGGCGCCCTCAATGTCCATAAAGGCACAAAGTGCCACACCCCTCGACCGTAGTGTTTTCTCTATGTCCGCCACCAGAGTGTACAGCGCCGTCACAGTGGATTTACCACTCTGATTAGCAAACTGCATTTTGTGTAGTGGCAATGCCTCTAGAGCTTCTTCTCTAATGTATAATCTATCAGTTTCTCCATTGTCTTTAGCATGAAAGACGAGAGACTGATTGGCCTGTATGATTTTGGCGAGTCTGGTGGCTTGTTACCGCCCTTTGGTATAAGGATTAGCCGAACTTCTGAAAATCTGAACCAGCCTTCTGGTTAGCACATCCGAAACGCTGACTGTTTGCTTGAAAGCATTTTATTTTGGGGTTGTCTTGGGAGTGGAGTCATCCGGAGAAGTGGATTCGTTCTCCTCCTCGAGCTCAACTGCGCTGACCTGTTTAATCAGCTCGTCCTCTGTTGTATCCGCACCCTTAAGCCTTAGATTCACTTGACCATACCGGAAATTTAATTTCCCTTTGTTCCAATATTTTGTCCTCTATCGATTTTAAAATGGAGTCCATTTGGGTAGTTATCAGGAATATTGTAGGACAGTCCCATACCAATACTGCCATCTTGACTCCTATTGCCACTTCACTGTATTGGGCAGAGGGCTGCCTTTTTCTGGCGGCTTTCGGATTGTCATTGCATTGGGCAGAGGGCTACTTTTTACAAATAACTGCTGCGCCATGTAATGTGGAGACCCCATTGCTTGGAGTTTGATCACTTGAACGCTGTCGTTTTTTCCTCCCCCTTGTTCTTTATTGGCATCGGGGCTAGAGCTCTGAGGTAGGCCTCATCCTTACTCAAGCACTGACGCATAAAATATGCCATGCGATTCTAGCCAGCACCACTGAGTTTCTTTTCCCTGCCCTCTGGAGCCCCAGTCACCTTTGTGGTTGCTGGAGTGCTGGTGCTTGGTAGACAACCGACCACTTTCACATCCATTGCACTATCCTGTTTTTGTTGTTGCTGAGGCTCAACCGCCTCTATGATCGTGTCAGATTGGCCAGGACCACCTTCTTCAATTTCAATTTCTTTATTTAGTTTTTTGTTTTTTTGTTTAATGTGTTCATTTAAATCTGACGAAAGGGGAAAGATGGTCCACCGCACCAGTCAGCATATGCTGTGCCACCTTGGGATTGGAGATTTTAAAGAGTTAACTCCTTGCCCCACTAAATTTAGCCAGGATCCTGCCAGAGATCTACACAGGATCCTGTTACCAACAGCCACCACCGGGAGGTAAAAGGCTCTACCGACAGCCTGGCAGTTACGACAGAAAGGAGGTCCCCCACGCAACAGTTGCAGAGATAAGCAATTACGGCACAGAACCCAACATCCCTGCCTTATTCCTTAAACTGTCGGAGACTGCCCGTCTCTTATTGAGAAAGTCCTTTGACCAAAAAAAAAAAAAAAATAAATATTTTGTGAGCAGAGAAATTTACTCGGATGACGAATGCAGTTCACGACAGAAAGGAAGCATTTCCAAAGACCATATTTGTGAAGCTGTTAAGTTAAAGTAAAGGTCAGTGCGCTGGAGATTCTGGTGGACCTTTACTCTACCAAGGTTCTGTGCAAGTGGGTATTGTGTCCTGGGGCATTAAACCCTGCGCGATACATCCATATTCTGGAGATTCCACCAAAGTTTCGCATTGACTGGATTGAATGGCAGCTGCGCGTCTGAATTGAAGTTAGCCCAATAAACGGAACTATAAACAATGCACTTAAACTGATAAGACTTAAAAAGAAAGAAAAAAGGATTTTAGATAATAGACTTAAACGTAAATCGATAAACGCCTCATAAATCTTTTCGATCGGATGTGATAAAATGGGGTGTTCACATTTGATCAAATTATAACAGGAAATCACCAAATTTGTAAACATTCAATGCCTTGGGTGAGTTTAGATTATGTTCTTTTTTGTTTCCATGATAATAGATCCAGCAACGGTCAGTCGAAGAAATTAAGTTGATTATTTCAGTTCGAAAGCATACCAATAACCCGAGGAGGATGGTCAGAGTGATTACGATATCTGAAACAAATAAATCCAGATGGGACTTGAGGATAGAGAGGAAAAAACCTTGTTCCACCTCCAGTCACGGAGTGAAAATGTACTCGTAAATTGTGAAGGAAAATATCTATGCCCAAAATATAAAATTCTTTGCAAAATTTATAACGGCTTTAGTAAAATCTATGGAAGAGATCCATATTTAATATAAGTTGAACCCCAAATGTTTTGCTGATTCTGGGGACAATCTTTTCATTTCTTTCATGGGAAGGTCCAGGAAGCGTCTTCACTTTATGCTGATGTTCCTTGATCATCAATTTAGAAATTTTTATTTCAAACTAGTTAAAAATTTCCAAATGAACTATATCAACCTTAGGCAGCAAGTATCACCCGATATTGATAATATCCTTGAAAGGTTTGACAGTCCTACCTTTTGATAATTTAACTTTTTTAAATCTGCAACTGCGACAATTTTTAACTATTTTGGCATTACCATCGATAGTATCAAAATTAAACAATTTGAATTGTTGACTTGACTGAGTTTTGAAGGGTTGGCAAGTAACGTGAGGGAATACTCGTAGAGGAGAGAGGGCATTCGTGGGTAACTTGTGGTGGAAAACTTTGGGACATAGTAACTTTAGCCGATACCGGAGCCGGTGCTGGTGCAAAGTAATAATAAGAAACGACACTTTCCTCTTCCTCTCATTTCTTCAGAATCCCAATTTTGAATGATTTGTGCAAATTTTTGTTATTGTAAGAAAGTTGTTTCTATGTACCTGGAAAAGTACAGTGAAGCCTGCCTCTTTCGCATGTGTTCAATGCAGTTTACTTTTGAAAACAACAAAATATATAAAATTTGTTTTATAATTATTTGATTTCTTTCTACGAGTCGTAGTTCCAACTCCGTCGAAGTAAACAAATTATTCCGACGGATAGCGGCTGATCCTTTCATGGCGGGCGGAATTAATATGGAGAAGCTTGCCTTCTGGCAGCATGTTCAACCACCTGCTGTTGTTTACTTGCACTGGGCGGAAAGGATGGAGTACCAAAGGTGAAATTTGTTCGCCTGTTATATAGAATTGAACCTTATAAAAATATATTTGAAATATAAACTTAACTTAGAATTAGACTAGTAAGATTTATTTCATTTAATTTATTTTTAGTTTCATTATATTTATAAAGTTTTAAAGAATATTAGAAAAAGAAGATCGGTTACGACTGATAACAAATAATAACTAGTATCGCTCGTGGTCGAAATTCGGGTGTCTATCAAACTTTTGACCAAATTTCTAATGAGAAGCCCAATACAATTGACATATAATGCAAAGTTATGTGACAAAGAATTCACAAATTCGACAGGATAATTGTTGTTGTGTTGTGAATCGTTGCCCCAAATAATTTCATCATAGCTACAATAAACTTTTTGTTCTCCATCATCAGAATTGACTAAATAACAATTATCATTCTTGGGAGCTAAAATAACTGACTTAAACAAGCGATCTCTTCAAATGTCCTCAGAGACATTTACTAAAGTATCAGCTACTAAATTTGCTTCATCACTGATCAAATGCTGTGGAATTTGTATAATATATTCACCAAATTGGGGAAATTGTGGTGCTACTCCATTCCTGAAAGATTTTAAAAATTATCAACAAACTGAACTTAATCAGGTAATGTTCTGATATTTTGTGTCAATAAAACACGGTGCAATAAAGCAAATTCTCTCCAACTTGTGATACAATTTTCAAACAAAAGTGATCGTGGACTCTGCGACACAACAGGCAAAATCTGTCGAAAATTACCACACACCAAAGTGGTCATTCTTTAGATAACTGCAGTTTGGGTAAAGGTTGACCACAGCCTGTATGAACTGTCCTGCAAAAACATTAGATACAGTATCTTGATGCTATACCTCAAGCATGACGCGTTCAATAATATTGCGCTGTTCAGCATTGGCGCTTTCATAAGATTCATTAAATAAAACTGTTCCTCCAGTGGGTCGAATGCAACAATATCACCTCCACTAAAAACGAATGTTGGCACAGGTAACCCGAGAGCTTGACACGATATATTATGACCATTCAAAAAATCTTCAGCTCGATTAAATGAAATCGGTTTGTCATAATCGCATAAAAAATCTTCGAAAAGAAATAGCTTGAACTCGTTCCATAGTGCTTGCTCTCTGCATTTCTATGCCGGTATCTGTGAAGCAGAGAAGATGAGAATGGACACTCACAAGACATGCATAGAACATAACGTACTGTCCGTCCAGAACTAATGATAAACAAACCGATTGCTTCTGAGGGAAAATCAAAATTTAGGGCCATCAACAATACGAAATTCAATACTGTCAAATATTTCTCTGTTTGACAATTATGATCAATAAGGATATTAGGCATTAACGTCTATATATATTAATTAGATAAATTTATTAAAACTATTAGTTAATTTGTAATTATTGGCTTGGTTGTTTTTACTCAAATTATCGAATTTCAAAAAGTGAAAACAGCAGTTGAAATCAATCCATGAGTGATCCTTGGACGTAAGGACAGACGAGAGAGGGAGCTTTGGTGAAGCCACTCTGACATATTCGGTTTAAGTGGTCACCAAAGTATGCGGGCCAGTTGGAGTTTTGCACATTAGGTACGGTGGCGGAGGAGTGCTACACCAACGGCAGCGTCCACATACCATGGAGTGCGACACCACCACCCAACAACAAAGACAACAAACAAAGCACTTGGAGCAAGCGTATGAACGGTATCCACGGAACGACATTAAGATCGTGCTTGGAGATTTCAATGCTAGGAGTGGCAAGGAAGGCGTGTTTGGCCCCACAGTCGGAAAATTCAGCCTTCACGACCAAACCACCGACAACGGCATGAACCTGATCGACTTCACCGCGGCGTGGAACATGGCAGTGAGGAGCACCAGATTCCAGCATCGAAACATTCTTTGATTAATCGACGCGCTTACAGATTGATCACGTTGCTGGACGACATGCATCCAGTGCGCTCGATGTGCGCACCATCCGAGGAGCCAACATCGACTCGGACCATCACCTTGTTGCAGCTTATGTTCGCATACGGTTATGCAAAACGCGTACGTCAACGCACGCAGTGAAAGTTCAACGTGGAGAAGCTGCAATCACAACGGATGGCCAAGAATATCGCAGCTCAACTCTCACTCCAGCCCGACCAGAGCACTCCTCAATTCGACGATGTGAACGCGCAGTGGAGCTCCATTTTCTGCTGCATTCGTACAACAGCTAAACAGGTGGTTAGTGGTTACCGACAGCAACATAACACTTGGAACGACGACGAGTGCCTTAAAGCCACTGCACCGAAAAACGCAGCAAACGAGGATACCTTGCGGTCGATTCCAACACGCACGGCGACGGAGCAATACCGAGAGAAAAGGAGGGAAGAGAGATGCAATAAAAGAGAAGCAGATCAACGTGTGTGCGAAGAGCTAGAGATGCTGTGCGACAGGAACATGTTCCGAAAATATGTTCAAGAAGTCCAGCGCCAGACTGAAGGTTTCAAGACAAGGGCCAGTTCCTACAACGACGAATACGGTAATGTGCTGACCGATGTCCAGGACCTGCTTGGGTTATGGAGAAATCTTCTCGCAGCTGCTTAATAGTGGGGCAGTAGTGCGAATGTATAATATGTAACCGAACACCCAGTCACTAACACCGGAATTGGCGTACCACCTCCCGACCGTAATGAGATGCGAATAGGAATATCGTGTCTAAAGAACAATAAAGCCACTGGCGCCAACGGACTGCCGGCAGAGGTATTCAAACCCGGTGGCAAAGAAAGATGATCCTGCGATTCGCGAAATTACCGCGGGATCAGACTCATTAACATCGCATACAAGGTTCTACAGAACGAATTGTGTGAGCGACTGAAGCCTATCGGCAACAAGATGATTGGGGCTTATTAGTGTTGCTTCAGACTGGTAAGCCCACCAGATTGACCAGATCTTCACAATATGAAAAATTATGGGGAAGGCCCACTAAAAGAATATCGACACACACCAGCTTTACGTCAATTTTAAGGCAGCTTTTAGTAGAACGGATAGGAACTGCCTCTATGCCGCTATGTCTAAATTTGGTATCCACGCTAAACTAATACGGCTATGCAGTATGACCGTGAGCGCCACTGAAAGTTGCGTCAAAATTGGGATGAACCTCCACGTTCGGCATCAAACGAGGTTTAAGGCAGGGTTCTTGCGATTTCTTCAACCTGGTACTGGGGAAAATTATTTGGGCCGCCAAGATAGTATTTTCTACAAAAGCGTCATGTTGCTGGAATTCGCCAACGACATCGACATCGTTTGGCACAACAGCTGTGCCGTATGTTGAGCGAAATCTAGTCTAGAGAGAGTTGGGACCAAGTGGTTCTCGTGGTGATCGAGGGGAAGACAGAATATTTTCTGTCTTGGACAAAACGTTACTGTTGGCGACCGCATATTAGAAGTGGTGAAGGACTTTGTTTATCTGGGTACCGACATCAACACCAAAAACGACTCCAGCTTAGAGATCAAAAGGAGAATCATTCTTGCCAACAGGTGTTACTTTGAGCTCAGTATTCAATTAAGAAGTAGAGCCTTCTCTCGACAAACCAAACTCACGCTCCACAAGGCACTTATCATCCCCGTCCTGATATATGGTGCATAAGCTTGGGAGTTGACTAACAGTGATGAGAATGCATTGATAACGTTCGAGAGAAAAATGCTCCGTAAGATCTTCGGTCCTCTCCGCGTAGACGATGAGTAACGTATTCGCTGGAACAGTGAGCTGTATAAGCTGTACATAGTGAAGCGTTCAAAAATACAGAGCTTGCGCTGGCTTGGCCAGGTTTCGCGTCGGTAGAAGTCAAGGTTTCGAGTCGGTACCTCAGGGTAGAATACGAGGAAGAGGAAGAACATATCTCCGTTGGAGAGACGCTTCAGCGAGCACAGGGCAGAACCAGCTTAGCGTAGAGCAGCGTAGCGTATCCTCACTTAGGTATGTCTGTATGTAAATTATAATCAGTACCAGGAATTACATATTTCAGAATATGTATCGAACAATTGGTATAATAATGAAGAATTGCGGTCATATATCAGGGAATTCGATTACTTCGCACGAGTATACGTTATTAAACAAATCATAATATTTGATAAAGTTCAATTTTAGTGATTAGCGCACCTATATAAAGGAACGATCGTTCCATCCTATCTCCAGTAATGCTTGTTTTGTTCAATTGTGTACATACGGGACTCATAGAATGTTGGCTCAGAGTATTTGGTTTGTACTCGTTTTGGTTGGAACAGTGAGCTGTTTTCCGCAGTCACGTGTCGTGAATGGAACTGATTCGGATATACGGAAATTCCCTTTTATGGTGAGAATAAAAAAAGTCATATTTTGAAATCTATATATATATATATATATATATATATATATATATATATATATATACATATATATATATATATATATATATATATATATATATATGTATATATATATATATATATATATATATATATATATATGTATATATACATTTTTTTTTCTTCGTATTTGAAGGTTTCACTCCGTTTACGGAATGGTCATAATTGTGGCGGTACAATCATAGCTCCAAATTGGATTCTTACCGCCGCTCATTGCACCTACTGGTATCGGTCAAATCCAAGTGCACTTAGTATACAGTATGCTGTGACTAATATTGATATTGAAGGTCCCAATATTGCAACTGTTAAGCGCGTTATCCTACATGAGAATTACGATCCTTTAAAAAACTATGCGAATGATATTTCCTTATTGGAATTAGATGCTAAATTTGTATACAACTTCAGAACTATTGCCCCTGTCACTTTACCGGCACAAAATTTCGAAATTTTACAAGCCCCGGAGGGTGCTAATGGAACTTTAATTGGTTGGGGTTACATTGCAGTAAGATACCACTTTGTGTTTGTTGTGAGGTAATTTTAATATTATTGTGTACGTGATTTTCACAGACTGGAGGATCATTTTCTACGCGTCTGCAAGAGGTTGATTTAAAGATTTACTCGGATGAAGAATGCAGTTCACGACACAACGGAAGCACTACCAAGGACCATATTTGCGGTGGTGTTGATGAAGGTGGCAAAGGTCAATGCAGTGGAGATTCCGGAGGTCCTTTACTCAATAAATTTAATATTCAAGTGGGCATTGTTTCCTGGAGCATTAAGCCCTGTACTATACCTCCATATCCGGGAGTTTTCACAAAAGTTTCGCATTACGTTGATTGGATTCGACGACAAATGGCAGCTGCGAGTCTGAATTGAAGATGTGAGTGTTATTTCGCACAACATACGAACCTACAAACAATGATTATAAGATTTGAAAAAAAAAATACATTATAGTTTTCAATGAACACAAATGGCATACATTTGATTTTAGATAATAGACCAAAGCGTAAATCGATAACCGCCCCATAAATCTTTTCGATCCGAGGTGATAAAGTGGAGTGTAGACATTTTATCAAATTATAACAGGAAATCACCGAATTTGTAAACAGTCAACGACTGATTGCCTTGTGCGAGTTTAGAATATGTTCTTTTCTGTTTGCATTGATCAAGCAACGTTCAATCGAAGTTTATTTAGTTGAGTATTTCACTTCCAAAGCATAGCAATAACCCACGGAGAATAATCGGAGTGAAGAAGAAATCTGAAACAAATAAATTCAGATGGAACTTGGGCATATGCTCTATTTCAACCTTAGACCGCAAGTATAGACCGACATTGACCATAGGCTTGAAAGGCTACTTATTGATAATTTGACTTTTTTAAAGCTACAACTGTGACAATGTTTAAATATTTTGGCAATACCTTCGATAATATCAAAAATGAATGAATGAATGTTTGGAATGTGACGTGGGGGTGCAGCGCGATCGTTTAATCCAAGTATATCCATTTGTATTATATGCTTTTAAGGGACATTAATTTGGATTATGTATGGGTGTTCTTTAAATGTAAATGCAATTTTTCTTTCTGCAATCAATCGGAATAAAATAGTAAAAAGTAGTATACCTACTTATTTACTCTCTGACGTTGTATCTCCGAAATTCTCGAAGGTGGTGCTATCATCAATAGGATTAGATTAAATTTGTGTAGTCATCAACTGTTCGAGATAATGAGTACAAAGATTGAGAGCTAGAGTTCGTTCGTGAGCAACTTAAGAAGTCAAATAAGTTTAGCCGATGCAGGAACCGGTGCTGGTGCAAAATAATAATAAGAAACGACACTCTCCTCTTCTTCTCATTTCTTCGGAATTCAAATTTTGAATAATTTGTGCAAGTTTTTGATAGTGTAAGAAAGTTGTTTCTATGTACCTGGAAAAGTACATTGACACCTGACTCTTTCGAATGTGTTCAATGCAGTTTACTTTTGAAAACAAATAAAAAAATTAAACTTCTTTCATAATTTATTAATATCTACACACGCTTAGGTCCTGCAAATCGTAGCTCCACTTCCGTCGCAGTAAAGAAATTAGTCCAACGGACAGCAGCTGATCCTTTCCTGGCGGGCGGAATTAATATGGAGAAGTTTGCCTTCTGGCAGCATGTTCAACCAAATACTCTCTATAAATAATTTGTTGTATACGTTGCATTGATTGTGTGGGCGTTGCTTTTCTCGCCAGTTGTAGGTAATTTGTGAATTTTTCCACATTTGGAATTATCTTCCGTGTTTGTGTTTGTATAATTGCGTTCGTAGGCTGCAAATGTGACAATGTTTAAATATTTTGGGATCACCATTGATAAATCAAAATTATATAATTTGGCTAAGGTATGAATGCTTGGTAAGTGACGTATGGATGCAGCACCACCGTTATATCCAAGTATCTCCCAGGGAATATCACTTCTATTTTATGCTTTAAATTGACATTAATCTGGATTAGGTGTGTGTGTTATTTAAATAGGTATACAATATTTATTTCATCAGTAAAACGGAATAGAATTGTAAAAAGTGGTATAACTACTTATTTACCTCCTGACGTTGTATCTCCGGATATCTTCCGGGTGATGCCATCAGCAATAGATTAACTTTGTGTGAAAAAAACGAGTAAAAAAATGAGTACAAAGAGTGAGAGCTAGAGGGCGTTCGTGAGCAACTTAAGTTAAGTTTGCTAAGTTTAGCAGATACAGGAACCGGAGCTGGTGCAAAATAATAATAAAGAGCGGCACTCTGCACTTTTTCTCATTTCTTCGGAACTCTTTCGGAATTATTTGTGCAAGTTTTTGGTATTGTAAGAAATTTGTTTCTGCGAAAGTACAGTGAAAGCTGCGAAAGTACAGTGATACCCATTTAACTGTCTTTCACGCATGTGTTCAATGCAGTTTATTTCTCAAAACAAGTAAAAATATAAAATTTGTTTCAAAATTTAATTTAGGTTCTCCAAGTAGTTCCAGTTCCGTCGCAGTAAACAAATGAGTCCGACGAACAGCAGCTGATCCTTTCATGGCGGGCGGAATTAAAATGGAGAAGTCTGTCTTCTGACAGCATGTTCAACTCAACTTGGAATTAGACAAACTAGTAAGATTTATTTCAATAAATTTACTTTTTAATTTAAATATATTTATAAAGTTTTCAAGAATATTATAAAAAGAAGATCGATTTCGACTGATAATAAATAATTATAAATAGTGCGACTGCTTTCTAGCTTCTCAACCCTGGGCGGAATAGTGCTGCTCCACTGTACATTTGAATGCACTTTAGTCGCATAAAATAATTTAGATAACTGAAATATACGAACTCTGATTTGCGAAACAAAATATGCGTACTCTCAGACAGCGAAGTAAGTTTAAGTTTACTGAGTTAATTATTTCAGTTCCAAGTTAACAATTGTGTTTAGTGGTAAAAAAAAAATTATATATTTAAACACACAACCAGCTAAATAGACGCTTTAAGTGTCCCAGTATAGCTTACCTGTGCTATATTGTGAAAAAGGTGAAAGAAAATAAATTTCTATAATAAAACAAGGTGAAAGTATCGTATTTGGTAATAACCATCGTAGCAACAAACACAACAACAATTACAACACCTGTACTGTGTACGTTCTCTGAAGCAATGACGATATAAACACCTCTATGGGAAACAGCGCAAACTAATAGTGAGCAACCAATGCCGAAACGTCCGGGACAATCTCCCAAAAGAACTGCTCAAGCACCAAACATAAACAAGAGGAAAAAAACTTCTATGTGAAACAAGCCTGAAGGAAAGCGTCAAATAGCCACGTCAAACATGGTTGAAGCTCTCTCTCTCTCCCTCGATGATGATGATGATGATGATGATGACAATGAAGAATTTGAAAAGGACATTGCACATCCCAAAGCCTCCAACAACTTCCGTACAAAATGTACAAAATATAAATACTCTATCTAAACTAAATCTACACTAAATCTACTCCCGAAATGCAAGTTCGAATTGAAAATTCTTCAAAAGAACGAAATTAAAATCCAACCAATGAAATCGACCAACTACACAGCATCGTAAATTTATTAAACGACAAAAATACTCAATATTATCCTTTTAAACCTAAAGATCAATAAAGGTTTAAAGTAATCTTGAGAGGCATGCATCATCATTCCCATTATCAAAAACTTGCTGAATTGGGACATGAAAAAGCAACAAAACTTGTTTAAAGCTGCACTATATAAGGGGTGTAAGGTACACAAAGCCCTAAAAATTAAATATTTTCCATCACTTGGGAAAAACGGAATGTCTCCAGTAGTAACTGAACAACATCAATCTTCAACGTCTGAGCAGAAGCACAATAAACAGCCAACTGAGCACAGCATCACTTCACCTGACTTGACAAGCAGCAGCCGGGAATCCAAATAATGGCTCTACATCCAGCCGCTCAAATGGACAACAATGCCATATCAGAAATAAAGAACATGAAACAATTTACACATGTCACAAATGTCCACCATGAGAATATTATCACTATGCTGATCACTAAATTGAATGAACAAGCAAAATAATTTGAAAATAACTCTCTGGAATGCTAATGGACTTAGCCAACATATTCTCCGGAACGTCAATCAACCGAAAATGTGCAATGGAGCAAGATTCGTCGTGAAGCAACTCAAAAATTATGTCATTGAAGCAACGATAATCTCATCTGACAATTCTTCGGCAGTATTGACATAATATAATCTCTCACGCACTCTACCCTATCATGCATAACATATGGGCGACTAACACCATCCCCACTGACTGGAAAGAGGGAATCATAATCACTATTCCAAAAAAGGAGATCTCAGCCAATGTAAAAATTGGAGGGGCATAACCCTTCTCAACTCCATCCTGAAAATCCTAGCTCTTATCATCTTAGATAGAGTGTCAGGTGTACTTAACAGCTAGTTACGGCGTGAACAAAATGGGTTCAGACCAAACCGATCTTGCGTGGACCACATCAACACTTTACGCATAATTGTGGAGCAATCTATCGAATGGAGATCGCCACTATTTCTCCTTTTCGTGGACTTCGAACGTGCGTTTGACACGGTTAACAGAGACGGAAGAATATGGCGCTCTCTACAAAATTGCGGAGTTCCGGACAAGATCATCGAACTCATTAAGGCCCTATATAAAGACGCGAACCTTAGTGTGCGTTATAAAGGTAAAAATAGTGCCAACTTTAATATAAACAGAGGCGTTAGTCAGGGGTGCGTTCTGTCACCACTGTGGTTTATAGTGGTCTTGGATGATGTCCTTAGGCGTACTAATGCGGAGACAGAGGAGGGGTTGCAGTGGAGATTAAACCAAAAGCTCAGCGATTTGGACAACGCTGATGACATCTGTTTCATGACGCACACGTTAGCAGGCGCCTCGTCAAGAATACGCCAACTAGCCGTAAACGCTCATGCAGCTGGCCTCAAAATCAACTTCTCCAAAACTAAACTTTTGCGACTGCAAACTGCAAATACATCTCCACTCACTGTACTGACAAATGTTAACTCCACCATCAACATTGAGGACGTTGTTGACAGCTTCTGCTACCTTGGTAGCTACATAACAAAATATGGGGGTGCAACATCTGATGTGGCAGCACGCATAAACAAAGCACGGTCTGCATTCCGGAATTTAGATCGAATTTGGCGTTCTCGTGTGATATTGCTGCGCAAAAAAATACGAATATTTAACACCAGCATAAAACCTGATCTGTTGTATGGGTCTGAAACATGGTTGGTCTCAGAACAAATAACTCGACAACTTCAAACTTTTGTCAACAAATGTCTACGAAGAATCTGCCGCATTTTCTGGCCGACAACGATCATGAGCGAAGACCTGTGGCGCCTCACCAATAGCGAGCCTATTGACACACAAGTTAAAAGACGCAAGTGGAGCTGGATAGGGCACATTCTGCATAGAGAAGACACCAACATTGCAAAGATGGCCTTTCAATGGAACCTACATGGTAGTCGGAAAGCAGGACGCCCACGACAAACATGGGTACGCACTATCCACGCCGAAAGTCACCACAGAGCCACCTGGAACGAAATAAGACACCTGGCTGCTGATAAAAACCGTTGGAGAGCTTTTGTGACCGCCCTATGCTCCGCCTAGGAGCGATATTTGACTCTTTTATTATTATTTCTTTTAGTTAACTTTGTTAGCATAAGTATAGTTTTATTGTGTCCAATGTCATGGAATTAATAATAATAATTGACATATCAAAACGCTCCCATATTAAATTATAAATTAAAAAAACTCATAATAAACTGACGGATTGGAATCATTTTCGTACAATGTTGGAACAAGTACTTAACATAAACATCTCATTGAAAATCGATGAAGAAACTTACGTTGCAGTAGCATAATTAACCGATAATATAATTTACGCTGCAACTAGTCCTACACCAGCAACAAACATCATAAATAACTAAGAAATTACCACAGCAATCAAGAAAAACATCAGACAGAACAGGCAACTGAGATGATATTGGCAACTCTCGCGATAACCAAATTTATTAACAACTGGTTGTAGCTTTCTCAAAGTATGTCACCATCTTTAGGCTCTCAAGGTTAGGCCATCAAGCCGCACTATTACCAATTGAGGCGACCCGAAGGTCGCCAGCCATTTTACCTACCTACATATCGTACCTACATGCGGCAATTTATAAACCCCAAGACATTGACCTATTGCATTCTTTTATTTATTTATGTTTATTTATATTATGTTTTAAATAAATAAATACGTACCTAGTTGTTCTTGATTTTCTGATATATTATTATTATTATTATTATTATTATTATTATTATTATTATTATATCTTACACCATAATTAATTATGAGTGCAAGGTGTTGGGGGAATGAGCACTAGCTACAGAGGTTTTCGACTCGAAGAGAAAAGGTTTTTTTATAGAAAGAATCGTTTTGGAGACCAAGCCCGTGGCAGGATTTGAACCTGCGACCTTCGGGGTGTGAGTCTAGCAGGCTTACCACTACACCACAGAGGTTGGCTATTTTCTGAGATAATTAAAGTGCACGATATATCCATATCCGGGTGTTTATATCAAGGTGTCACATTACATTGATTGGATTCATGTACTCACAAAATAAAAGTGTCCGGTTCTTCTGGGTAAAAAACTATATACAACTTTTTAAAAATCTTTGCTCCCCTTATAATGGCTCGATTATTAAATAATCGCTTCATTTAATTGAAAATATGAAAAGAAAATAGCTGCGGATTTATTTATTTATATTATAATATGAATATACACAAAAACTACAGTAAACGCCCCTTCAGGCATGTCTGCCAAATTGCACAGACCTCTACGTGAAAGACATTTTAAGTCGATAGTAATTTGAAGGATAGTAGATAAATAAGAGGTTCGCAAAATATTCCCGCTCTTACCCCAGCACTACATAATTAAGCTATGATGAGATCCAATTACAAATCAGCCCTTCCACCCCTTCCTATCAAGAGCAGATTTAATAGCTTCAGTTCTAAGGTCCCTAAGGTCCCAACGCCCCTGCGGTGTCTACGAATGCAACCAGTGTAAATTGGTGCAAATGAACGGATCTTTTACCACTCGCAACTCTTCATGTAGTGAAGTCTCCGCACATCAGCTTCTCAGATACGTATGCTGTGCTATAAAAAGTGGATGTTCCTCGAAGACAACTCGAATCTGACGATCGACGACTCTCTCAGAAAAGAAGGAAGTAATATTAATTGGTCTGAAATCTTTAGGTAATTCATACTCCTTTCTTCTGGCCTTCGGAATGAAACCACATGAGGTTTCCTTCACCTATTTGATATATAATTTAGGAGTACAGGAGTGATGATGGAGGGGTTCCAAATTGGGTCCAGATCTGGTGCAAATATTGACCCCCTTAAACTGTGGAATTAGAAATATGTACATCGTTAGTAATCATGGCATGTCCACATATTTCTTGAATACTTTTTCACGGAGTTACTATCATGAACCACAATTCATATAGTTCTTAAGTTGTGCATGTGTTTAAATATCTTGAACGTTGGAACAGTAACACTCGATTTTTATCATTTGCTACTAAATTATATTATTTTAATCTTATCATAAAATATTTCATACTAAGCGAACGGCGACAGCTGTGAAAAATGTTCAATTGAGCGTGAAAGAGCTTTAAAAATATGTTCGAGTTTGGAAAGAGATTTATATGGCAAATGAAACACAGTTTATGAGGTGATGATGTTTATCAAAAAACAGCTACACACTAATTCAAAATAATTCAAAGAAGACTTCCATCCAAAACTGTTCATAAGGGCTTATTCCGATGTTAAACATTCTTCTGGGTGTTCCATACAAATTGACTATCATTGTAAATGACTTTGATCGAACCAATGTCCATAATATAAATAGTTGGTCCAAGGATCCTGATCTGTGAAGATATGAGGGAGTTACATGCTGTGAAGTAAGTAAATAAGATACAGCACGGGGTAGAATCCTATGAGATTGAAATGTTTTTCATTAAAAAAACGCCCAGATTTCAAACAGCACGCAGAAATTCCAAGGGGATGTAGCGGCGCAGATGTTCACCCACACTCACATCGATGAATCTCAAGATAGCCTATGCGATATATTAACCGACACTCACCACGCCAAAATAATCTGAAAAGAATTCGAACATCTTCAAAATAATATAGTGAAGAGTTAGGAGAATTCTGCATTAGATTGCTTAAGCTAGCACTGGACACAAGGGCATGCTAAAATTCTAGAAGCTGTTATCAATTGAAGGATAAGTCAATATATCAAATCTACTACCCATTAATTCCTACAGAAACGTTTCACGAAATGTCCACGCTTCTCCTTCGCAAATTGGCATAAACCTTCTGAGGCTCAGTAATTCCGAAAAACGGTTAGATCGATTGGCCGCTGTATTGAACGGATTTTATGTTTTGTGGTTTCTTCTTTGGGGGATGCACAATTTATCTTTTGTCTATAGCTATAAATAAATAGTACATTTTCAAGGGATCTACGGAGCTGGAAAAACAATCGACGAACTGGATGACCAGTTCTATTGAGTTTCAAACTACGATTTAATTTAGTAATGGATGAATATAGTTTTGTTTTACGATGTCTATAAAGGTGTCTAAAGTTGAATGGAGAGGACCTTCAGTTCTGTAGATTATATTTTTGCTGATTTTGCTTCAATCATATTTGTTTTAAGTTTTTTATCTACAACATGTACCGCAATATTCTATTTATCCACTCGGAACAGAAGGAACAACGGAATATCAGGAGCCTTTACATATATTTTCATATTTGAGACCAGGTGCTGATCCGACTTTCTGATTATAATAATCATAATGAACATGATTATTGAGGCTTATGGTAAATTGTAATCAGTATTTCAGAAATCACATGCTTCTTATCAGAATTTGTGGCTAGCAATTGGTATAATAATGAAGAAATTCGGCCATATATCAGGCAATTCGAGTACTAAGCATGTTATTGACAAATCATACTTTTCGCTAGCTAAACTTCAATTTTAGTGATAAGCGCAGCTATATAAAAGAACAAAAGTTTCCAGTAATGCTTGTTTTGTTCAATTGTGTACATACGGGACTCACAGAATGTTGACTCAGTGTATTTGGTTTGTACTCCTTTTGGTTGGAACAGTGACTTCTTTTCCGCAGTCGCGTGTCGTGAATGGAACTGATTCGGATATACGGAAATTCCCTTTTATGGTGAAAATGAAAATTATATTTTGACATCACTAAATATATATTTTCTTCGTATTGAAAGGTTTCCATTATTGGATCGAAGGGCTCACACAGCTGTGGCGGTAGTATTATAGCACCAAATTGGATTCTAACTGCCGCTCACTGCACCGAGCGGTATCAGTCAAATCCAAGCGAACTTAGTATACAGTGTGCTGTGACTATTATAGATAGTGAAGGTCCTAATATTGCAACTGTTAAGCGCATCATCGTCCACAAGGATTATGATGCTATACAATATTATGCAAATGATATTTCAGTATTGGAATTAGATGCTCGGCTCGTTTATAACTACAAAACCATTGCTCCAGTCACTTTGCCGACACAAAATTTTGAAATTCCACAAGTTCCAGAAGGTGCTCCTGGCATTTTGATTGGCTGGGGTTTGGACAAAGTAGGATATCTAATTGTATAGATGCATACAGAGGATATTTATGAAAGTTTTTCAGACTGGCGGAACAAGGCAAAACCATTTGCAAGAAGTGGACTTAAAGCTGTACTCGGATGAGGAATGTACTTCCCGTCATAATGGAAGAACTAACGGTAATCATATTTGTGGCGGTAGTGATGAGGGAGGTAAAGGACAATGCGGTGGAGATTCTGGTGGACCTTTACTCTACCAAGGTTCTGTACAATTGGGTATTGTGTCCTGGAGCATTAAACCCTGCACGAAGTATCCATATCCGGGAGTTTATACAAAGGTTTCACATTACGTTGACTGGATTCATGAACACATAAACTAAAAATGTCCTTCTCTTCCGGGTAATAAACGATATTAAAATTCTGTTCCCCTTATTATGTCTCCATAATTTTTTTTTATCGGGATTATTAAATAATAACTTTATTTCATTTATAAAATGAAAAAAATTAGCTACGGATTTGTTGATTTATGATATAATATGAATATACACGAACACTACAATCGGTCTGTGGTTTGGGGTTAACGAATACTTATCATACACCCCTCGTATTAATTGCCACAGTACTTGCTCACAAATTTGGGTGTGACAAATTTTGCGCTCCTTTGCTAGATTTAAATTATAGTGGCGTTCTGCCCAGCACACGAAAGTCAGTTTTTTTCCTCTTTTATTGAGAAATTATGTTGTTCTTCTTTATTTTCACACCAGAAGACGTTCAACCAAGCAACTGGTTGTGAGCGGAAAGATTTACTTGGATGAAGATTGACCGACAGAAAGGAAGCATTTCCAAAGACCATATTTGTGGTGCTGTTGTTGAGGGATGTAAAGGTCACTGCAGTGGGGATACACTCTGGAATTCCTTTACTCAATAAATTTAATATTCAAGTGGGCATTGTTTCCTGGCGCATGAAGCCTTGTACTAAAAATCTATATCCTGGAGATTTCACCAAAATTTCGCATTACGTGGACTGGATTGAATGGCAGCTACGCGTCTGAATTGAAAGTGTGAGTATTAATTAGAGCAATAAAAGGAACTACAAACAATGCATGATGATAAGATTTCAAAAAAATACATTTTAATTTTCAATGAACAAAAATTGTATACATCTTTTAGATAACCGACCAAACCGCAAATCGCCTTCACTAATTGTCGGGCGGAGTTGATAAAGTGGAGTGTAGACATTTTATCAAATTATAAAAGGAAATTACCAAATTTATAAACAACCAAAGATCCTACCCCGTGCGTGAAGTCTGATTATGTTCTTGTTTGTTTCAATGATAATTGTCTGAACGACGGTCAATCAAAGTTTATTACGTTGCTTTTTTCAGCCTCAAAGCATAGCAGTAACTCTCGGAGAATAATCAGAGTGATGAAGAAATCTGAAGTAAATAAATCCAGATGGGACTTGAAAATAGAGTAAAAAAAAGTTGCCCAACCTCAAGTTACGGAGTGAAAATATAATTGTAGAGTGTGAAGTAAAATTTCTATGACCAAAAGATAAGATTGTTTGACTTTGCTAAATGTATAACGGCTTTAGAAAAGTGTATGGAAGTGACACATATCTAATCAAATTCGAAGCCAAAATTGTACGCTGTTTTCCTCTCGGCAAGCTTTTGAACACATTTCGTTCATTGGACTTCCCTTTTTTTATTTATTTATTTTTTTTTTGCAGGTACAACTAGTCGTATGTAGCACTCAGATCACAAGACATCTATTGTAGTATTTTTATGAACAAACCTTAGCAGATCCTGTGCCTCTAAGCAGCCAAAGCTTGCACTACTTAGGATGTCCGTGTCCAATACCTCGAACCTGATTCTTGCGAAAACGGGGAATATGCACAAAAAGTGGTCAAACGTCTCATTTTCCTCTTCACAGGCCTGGCAAAGTGCACTGTATGCAATGGGTATCTTCTGGATATGCTTAGCCCATGCAAAATAACCTGTCAGCAAGCCAACCAGAGGTCTGCAGTCCCTCCTACCAAGTGAGAGAAGAAAACTTGACGTTCTATCAGAAATAGCAGGAAGCATAGTCTTTACTCAACTAGTGCCTCTTATAGCCCCCCCTATGCACATGCTACCCAATCGCCAAATTGTGGCCTTAGTGCTAGCAAAAGTTATGGGAAGAATAGGTCCCGGGCCAGTAAAACTGGTGTCAGATCCTTTATTCGCTAGTTTGTCCGCGACTTTATTCCCCATTATACTCATGTGTGCTGGAACCCATATTAGCACCATACTGTTGTTTTCCAACTTAATTCAATATGGATTTGCACAACAGCACCAACTTGGAAGTGATAAGGGGGCTGAGTAAAGCTTCAGTGCAGCCTGACTATCAATGCAGACACAAATACTTCTGCCCACGCCATCGCTTTTCCATCACTTATTCCATCGCCCTTAGAATGGTCTACACTTCCCGCCTGAAAGACAAAATGACAACCAAGGCCGTAATGGAGTTGGACACCGTTGAGTTCCACGAAAACCCCAGAGCCCGATCCAATATCTGTTTTGGAATCATCCGTGAAAATACGACAGCACTGCCTAGCGGGCTCAGTCGTAGGATCAAGGTATAAATGAGCCTCCGGAATTTTTATACAGTACCGCCTTTCAGTTATACAATACGCAGGCATCAAATCAATGTGCACAGAAGGGATACCTATATCCATGTCAGTGCCAACAATATTTTCAAGATTCCAACGCGCACCCACCCATTGCCTATTGTGATTCAACCTACAGAAGGCTTTTAGGGCCTGTCTTTGTATAAAAAAATATCTATGGCGGGAATATTCAACAACGCATCAAGAGAAGGACTAGAAGTTGTCGGAAAGGCTCCAGATCAACAAACAACAACAGTTCTCTGTATTCCAGATACATCAGATTTAACATCCATGTGAGACAATTTTTTCCCCCTGACTTCAGATGCGTAGGATACTGATCATTGCCTTCTAAATCCGAAGGACTTTGAAAGGGGCCAGCTGGCCAAAGATTAGCTTGCACTGCCAAAAAGCTAACAGTGCTTTCGCTACCTTTGCTTCAACGTGTGATTTTCATTGAAGATTACTATAAATAAAGACCCCAAGATATTTTACCTCCCTGCACAACTAACTAGTGACGCCCTTTAGTGTTGTCTGAACAAAACCTTCGACTTTAATTTTTCTGGTAAAAAGAATTAAATACGCTTTAGCTGGGTTAACCGAAATTCCATTTGCCTCACACCATATGCAATCTTATTCAGAGTAATCTGCACTTTCTTGCAGATGTGCATAAGAGAGCTTCCTTCAATTAACGAGGCTACAAATGCATATTTCCCCTTATTTGCGGAACTAAATATGCCTACTCTCAGACAGTGAAGATGGCTCAAGTCGGGTTAGACCGAATTCTAGATACCCTTTACCTTTACATGAGGGTGCGAGATAACGCAAGGCGATGTACATTTTATTCATATATCATTATTAGGATATCTGCGGTAATTTTCAGAGGGATACTCAGAGTTGATAATACGGGAGGGAGGCGTGGCTCACATCTGATCAAATCAATTTCTTGTTTATACCGGCGTTGCCCCAATTTGCGTATTTATATAAAAGTTGATCCAGAAATTTTGTGTAGGTCGTAAGTTTTAAACATGTATCAGTAGTGGGCGTGGCTTCCAAAATGTCATGAGCATTTTTTCTGAGTATTTTATATTACCATTGAAAACCTTCGAGAGAGATTTCGTTGTAGAATCTTGTATAAGGAGTAACGATATTTGAATTTATACTCGTATTTTGAAGAAACAAGGACAACAATAAATTAAATTTCTTCGATTCAAATCGAGGGCAACAACAGTAATGTGCGACTGCTTCCTCGACCATCAATTCCAGAAATGCATTCACGGAGGACCAGGCTCGGACTTGGTACAACTTTCCATGAATAACGCATGATTTATGCCAGCAGTCTCTGCGAACCCTGCAACTAAGAATCCCGACCCCAAATTCCAGCTTAGATTGCATTCTCACAATGTTTTAGAGCAACGGCACAAATACTCTAAAATGCCAGGTCCTTACGACCTCTCAAATCCGCAAAATTCGTGGTTATTCACTCTCAAAGGCGAACTGTGCGCTACACCGTATGTGAAAACATACTTTATAGTTCCAATAACTGGGTCAAGGAGTTGGCGTTCTGAGAGATGAACGTTGCATAGTCCAGACTTCACATCTCTGATCCATATCCTTTTGTACGAACCTTATATACTGAATATCAATGGTGGCCTCACCGCAAAATACTGAAATATGCCGGAAATGAAAAGTTTCCACAAATTTCCACGTTTCTTTTCGCAAATTGGCGCAAACCTTCCGAGTCTCAGCAATGCCGAAAATCGATTCAATCGATTGGCTGCTGAATTGAACGGATTTTACGTCTTGTGGTTTATTCTTTGGGGATATTTTTCCAGATTATTACAATAAAGCTATAACCATTATACAATTGAAGAATTTTTAATTGAAATGATCGATTTTTATGAGATCTAGGGAGATGGAAGAGCAATCGACGAACTGGATGGTGTACCTGACAAGTTGTGTTGAGCTTCAAACGTCGATTTAATTTAATAATGGATGAATATAGATTTGTTTGACGATATGTGTAAAGGTGTCTTAGGTTGAATGGAGTGTACTTTCAGTTCTGTGTGTTTTATATTTGCTCATTTTATG
Source organism: Clusia tigrina (assembly GCA_920105625.2). NCBI lineage: Eukaryota > Metazoa > Arthropoda > Insecta > Diptera > Clusiidae > Clusia > Clusia tigrina. The sequence goes on from OV050031.1 coordinate 209,789,577, forward strand.
TCAATTATATTATATCAGGAGCCTTTTTATATATTTTCATATTTGAGACCAGGTGCTGATCCGATATTCCGATACTCATTGTCCCAAGCAGATTAGTGATTATAATAATGATAATGAACATGACTATTGAGGCTTATAGTAAATTCTAATCAGTATATCAGGAATCTAATCATGCTTCTTATCTGAATATGTGCAATTAGTTTAAAATTAAGAAATTCGGCCATATATCAGGCAATTCGAGTAGTTAACATGAGTATATATTATTGACAATTGATAATTTTTGATAAAGTTTGCTTGCAGTGATAAGCGCCCCTATACAAAAGCACGATCATTCCATTCCATCATATCTCCAGTAATGCTTGTTATGTTCAATTGTGTACATAAGGGACTCGTAGAATGTTGGCTCAGAGTATTTGGTTTGTACTCCTTTTGGTTGGAACAGTGAAGTGTTTTCCGCAGTTGCGTGTAGTGAATGGAACTGATTCGGATATACAAAATTTTCCTTTTATGGTAAGAATAAAAAAAAATTCATGTTTTGAAACCACCATTTAATATATTTTCATCGTATTGAAAGGTTTCACTCCGTGTACAGAATGCTCATATTTGTGGCGGTACTATCATAGCTCCTAATTGGATTCTTACCGCCGCCCAATGCACCGACGAGTATCGGTCAAATCTAAGCGCACTTACTATACAGTATGCTGTGACTGAAATTGATCCCACAGGTCCCAATATTGCAACTGTTAAGCGCGTTATCCAACATGAGAATTACTATCCTTTACTAAAACATGCGAATGATATATCCTTATTGGAATTACATGCTAAATTGGTGTACAACTACAAAACTATTGCCCCTGTTACTCTGCCGGCACAAAATTTCGAAATTCAACAAGTCTATCAGGGTGCTCCTGGAATATTAATTGGTTGGGGCTCCTCTATAGTAAGATACTTCTACCAATTTTACTGACAGCATTTTAATATTATTGTGTACGCGATTTTCACAGACTGGAGGACCGCTAAAAACGCATCTGCAAGAGGCTGATTTAAAGATTTACTCGCACGAACAATGCAATGCACGACACAGAGATGGCGTTGACAGTAACCAAATTTGTGGAGGTATTGATGAGGGATTTAAAGGACAATGCGATGGAGATTCTGGTGCACCTTTACTCGACGAAGATTTTGTGCAATTGGGTGTTGCGTCCTGGAGCATTAAGCCGTGCATGATATATCCATATCCTGGAGTTTTCACCAAAGTTTCGATTTACGTTGGCTGGATTCGCCAAAAATTGGCAGCTGCGCGTCTGAATTGAAAATGGGAGTGCTGATTCGCACAACACACGGAACTACATACAATACATTTATGATGATCAGATTTAAAAAAAATTAAGTATAGTTTTCAATAAAGAAACATTTTAAACATCTGGATTTTAGATAATAGACCAAACCGTAAATCGATAACCGCCTGATAAATCTTTTCGATCGCATTTGATAAAGTGGGGTGTTCACATTTGATCAAATTATAACAGGAAATAACCAAATTTGTAAACAGTCAAAGAATCTTCGCTTTGTGTGAGTTTAGATTATGTTCTTTTTTGTTTCCATGATAATTGAACCAGCAACGGTCAATCGAAGTTTATTAAGTTGTTCATTTCAGATCCAACGCATAGTAATAACCCACTGAGAATGGTCAGAGTGATTATGATATTTGAAACCAATAAAACCAGATGGAATGGAGTGAAAATATACTCGTAGATTGTGAAGTAAAATTTCTATGATAAAAAGATAAGATTGTCTGACTTTGCAAAATTAATGACGGCTTTAGTAAATTGTATGGAAGTGACTCATATTTAATCGAATTTGAAGCCCAAATTGTACGCTGTTTTCCTCTCGGAAAGCTTTTGAAAATATTTCGTTCATAGCATGATCCAGGAAAGGTCTTCACTTGATGCTGATACTCCTTGAAGACCATTTTAGATATTTTTATTCCAAACTAAATAAAATGTTAAAAGTTTCCAAATGATCTATATCAACCTTAAGCCGCACGTATCGCCCGACATTGATGCTATGCTTGAAAAGCTTCATAGTCCTACTTATTGATAATTTGAATTTTTTGAAACTGCAACTGTGACAATGTTTAAATATTTTCCCGTTACCATTGATAGTATCAATATTAAACAACTTGGCTAAGTTTTGAAAACTTGGCAAGTGACTTGGGCATGCAGCGCGATCGTTTAATCCAAGTATCTCCACGTGAATTCTGTGCTTTTAAGGGACATTAATCTGGATTATGTGTGTGTGTTCTTTAAATGTAAATGCAATTTTACTTTCTGGAATAAATCGGAACAAAATAGTAAAAAGTAGTATAACTACTTACTTACCTCCTGACGTTGTTTCTCCGGATGTTTCCAAGGTGGTGCTGTCAGCAATAGGATTAGATTGACTTTGTGTAGTTGTCAGCTGTTTGAGATGATGCGTACAAAGAGTGAGAGTTAGAGGGCGTTCTTGAACAACTGTTGTGAGCACTTGAGGTTGCTTGCTATGCCATCTGTTTGTGAAAACCAACTTAACACATAAAATTCGGTGGGACATTTATGTGGAATTTTGGACATTTGTGAGCGTCTCTCGGCCATTTTCGTTTTTATTTAATTTTAAGTTTAATAAATAAACTAATTATCTTTATCATCTTTTTTTAGTAGCTCATACAAGTCGCAAGTGGTGACCCCGACGTGATCGGCGTATCATACTGTTGTGAATCAGAATCAAGCAACCTGCGTGTAGTTGTCTCACAGTACCAACTCCTAATAGACACTACACATTTGGTGTAGTTAGCATTTAAAATTATTACAAGTATCAACTAATTAAGCAAGTACATATTTTTAGGGTGTAAATACTATAAATAAATATTATTCATTATGTGAACTTTTAGGGTGTCACAGTTCCGCAATCGAGTTGACGACGGGCATGGGTCTTTAGAAATCACCATTGATATTTTTATATTGAGCTGATCAGTTGGCTTAACCAACTGACACCAATCAACTTTTGCATAACTGGAACACCAGAAAGGTGCTTACCTAGATCTTCATTGTAAAATAGTATATAAGACTTGTGATTTTAAGCAATAAAGGATTCTCTCTTGTATCTGAACAACTGAAAACAACACGGTGTTTTACATGGCAGCATTAAGCGCCTTATTAAGAAACACCAGATCTTCGTCTACCCCCGCGCCTTTTACCGCCAGTAAAAGGGCGCCCACGTCACCCGGTGACAACACAGGCACAACCCCAACAAAACGAAAAGGGTGCTTTCTACTAAATTTCATATTTGTATTTCTGCGCGTCATTTTCACCACAAATTTTGCTTTTATTTTAAACATGACTTTGCAACATTATCCAGTTAAATACTCTGGCACTTCGGCCCTGAGCGAAAGCAGTGATGAAATTGCAAGCAAACCTTCGACTTCCATGCTTGCATCGGATTATCAAGGTGCACCCGCTATGCATGCGGTCGCTGTGGTTAAGCTTCCAAGCCCATTCTGGCGTGACAAACCAGGCCGATATTTCACTGTTGCTGAAATGAAATTTGAAATGCAACGTATTGTGTCTGATGAATCAAAGTACCGAGATATTGCTATCTATTTCGATGGCGACTTTCTGGCCATTGTGGGCGACATTATCGACAATCCACCAGCTCAGGGCAAATATGATGAACTCAAACATCGGATAATAAACAGGCGTCAGAGTCCCAGGAAGTAAAACTTCGCCTGCTGCTTCGTGGACAACTTTTGGGCGACGAAAAGCCTTTACCAAATTCCTTTGGCGCCTGAGGACCGACCAAAAGCAGCAGTAATTACACCTTTCGGTCTGTTCGAGTTTAATGTGATGACTTTCGGCTTATGCAGCACCGCACAAAGCATGCAACCTTTCATTGATATGGTTCACCACGGATTTGATTTTTGTCATTATTACATAGATGACATTCTTTTATTGCATCGCGAGATGAGAACGAACACAATAAACATCAGCGCTTGGTACTGGAAAAACTCAATAGATTCGGACTTGTGCTCAATATCGCCAAATGTGTCTCCGGCTAGCCCGAAGTTCGCTATCTTGGTAATACTCTAAGCCATCATGGCACACGTCCACCAGATGATCGCGTTCAGGTCGTTAAAGATTATCCCAAGTCAGAAACTGTCGACAAGTTGCGAAAATTCCTTGGAATTTGGAATTTTTACCGATCCTGTATTCCCCATGCCGCGCAAGTGGAAGCGCTACTCATCGAGCTTACTTTGGGAGCGAAAAAGAGGGACAAAATGCCTGTGCAATGGACTAAGGCTTCTAACAAGGCATTTGAGGAATATAAAAATATGCTGGAAAAATCTGTTCAACTTGCTCACCCTCGAGCTGATCTATCCCCAGTGTTGCGCTGCGATGCGTCAGATACTGCTATCGGTGCGGGATTGGGCCAACGATCTGACAATGGACCACAGCCTTTGGGTTTCTTTTCGCAAACCCTTAATGAGCATGAACGGAGATATAAAGTATAAGGCAGGGAGCTCTTGGCTATTTACAGAGCGGTTCGTAACTTTAAACATCTTATCCGATGGCCATGAGCTCATTATCTTGACAGATCATAATCCCTTAGTTTATGCATTCGCCCAAAAATCCAGCCATGCGTGTGAATAAGTGACAAAATAGCTTGAGGAAATTGGTCAATTTTCCACAAATATTCGACATATTGCTGGTGAGGATAGTGTGGTGGCCGATGCTCTCTCCAGAATCCATGCAGTCGACATTCCAGTTATCGTCAGCACGCGGGACCTAAGCGATGCACAGCAAGAAGATGATGAACTTCAAGACATCAAAGCCCGGATAGAACTTCACTGGACTTATGCAGGTTGCGGATCAATGGATCAGACGAGGTGGTATATTGTGATTGTTCTGGACCTACCAATCGACCATAACCACCTAAATCACTACGAAAACTCATTTTTGATAACGTGCAAGACTTGGCGTATCTAAACGGTGGAGCAACCAAGCGTTTGGTGAGCAGGAGTCTCGTTTGGCCAAACATGAATCGGGATGTTATCGGTTGGGCGCGTTCATGCTTTGCGTGCCAACGAAGCAAAGTGGGCCGTCAGGTAAAAAACACTCCACACCACGTCGCGATGCCAGGCGAGTGCTTTCGACATGTACACATTGACATCGTCGTCATGCAACACTGCAATGGTTACAGGTACGTACTCACCAGCATTGACCGTTTTTCACGCTGGCCAGAAGCTGTGCTCCTCAAGGATATTTCCGCATGTACCATAGTAGACAACTTTTACGCTGGCTGGGTGGCACGTTTTGGAGCGCCGACCACAATAACGTCTAACAGAGGTTCCCAATTTGAGTCTCAGCTCTTCGACCCGCTTACAAATTTAATCGTCAGCAACAGAATACGCACAACGGCATATCATCCGGCTGCAAATGGGATGGTTGAACGATGGCCCCGTTCACTTAAGGCAGCCATCAGGTGTCATAATTTACCAAACTGGGTGGAAATTTTACCTACGGTTCTCTTTGGGCTACGGGAGAGTCATAAGGAAGACATTAACATAAACATAAACATTCCTAGATACTTCTTGGAAAACTTCGAGAGCAGATGCGACAATTTCGATCGGTACATTCGGCGCACCACAACAAACACAAAGTTTTTGCGCATAAAACGCTTCAGAGTTGTTCTCATGTTTTTGTTCGAGTAGATGCCGTTAAAAACCCATTCGAACGGCCTTATGATGGGCCATATGAGGTCATCGAGCGCATCTCATACTGTGTTTTCAAAGTCAATGTTGATGGGACACCAATGCAAATTTCGACGGAACGATTAAAACCTGCATTTTTCGAGTCTAGTGACTTGATTCGATCTGCAAGAGATTCGAACTTATCGCTATCACAAACATCAACTTCGGCATCTACAGATCGCTTAAGGACAGCAACGCGAAGGGTACATTTCGCAACTCACCCACAGCTTCGTCGCTCGGAACGGAGTACTGTGGGCACTTGTGGTTGCTTGCTACGCCTGTCTGTTTGTGAAAACCAACTAATTCATATTCCCTCTGACACATAAAATTCGGTGTAATATTTGTGAAATTTTGGACTGGCGCAAGGCTCTCGGCCAAATTCGTTTTTGTTTAATTTTAAGTTAATAAATAAATTCGCCTGTTATGTCAATTCGCCTGATATATAGAATTCAAACATATTCGAAATTTTAGTAAGATTTATTTCAATTAATTTATTTTTTAATTTAAAAAGTTTATTTATAAAGTTTCAAAGAATATTGTAAAGAGAAGATCGGTTACGACCGATAATAAATACTAATTATAAACAGTGCGGCTGTTTTCTAGCGACTATTGGTGATTGTTCCTCTCAACCCTGGGCGGAGTAGTGCTGCTCCCCTTTACAAGGGAATGTACTTTAGTCACATAAAATAATTTAACTAATCGAAATATAAGAACGCTGATATGCGGAACAAAATAGGCCTACTCTCAGACAGTGAAGAAGGCTCAAGTCGGGTTAGACCGAATTCTAGATACCCTTTACTTTTACATGAGGGTGCGAGATAACGCAAGGCGATGTACATTTTATTCATATATCATTATTAGGATATCTGCGGTAAGTTTCAGAGGGATACTCAGAGTTTATAATACGGGAGGGAGGCGTGGCTCACATCTGATCAAATCCATTTCTTGTTTATACCGGCCTTGCCCCAATTTGCGTATTTATATAAAAGTTGATCCAGAAATTTTGTGTAGGTCGTAAGTTTTAAACATGTATCAATAGTGGGCGTGGCTTCCAAAATGTCATGAGCATTTTTTCTGAGTATTTTATATTACCATTGAAAACCTTCGAGAGAGATTTCGTTGTAGAATCTTGTATAAGGAGTAACGATATTTGAATTTATACTCGTATATTGAAGAAACAAGGACAACAATAAATTAAATTTCTTCGATTCAAATCGAGGGCAACAACAGTAATGTGCGACTGCTTCCTCGACCATCAATTCCAGAAATGCATTCACGGAGGACCAGGCTCGGACTTGGTACAACTATCCATGAATAACGCAAGAGTTATGTCAGCAGTGTCTGCGAACCCTGAAACTAAGAATCCCGACCCCAAATTCCAGCTTAGATGGCATTCTCACAATGTTTAAGAGCAACGGCACAAATACTCTAAAATGCCAGGTCCTTACGACCTCTCACATCCACAAAATTCGTGGTTATTCACTCTCAAAGGCGAACTGTGCGCCTCACCGTATGTGAAAACATACTTTATAGTTCCAATAACTGGGTCAAGGAGTTGGCGTTCTGAGAGATGAACGTTGCATAGTCGAGACTTCACATCTCTGATCCATTTCCTTTTGTACGAACCTTATATACTGAATATCAATGCTGGCCTCACCGCAAAATACTGAAATAATCCGGAAATGGAAAGTTTCACTAAATGTCTAAGTTCATTTTCGTAAATTTGCACAAACCTTCTGAGTCTCAGCAATGCCGAAAAACGATTCAATCGATTGGCTGCTGTATTAAATGGATTTTACGATTTATGGTTCATTCTTTGGGGGATATTTTTCCAGATTATCACAATAAAACTATAACAATTACACAATGTAAGGATGTGTAATTGACATGGACAAGTTTCATGGGACCTAGGGAGATGGAAGAACAACACACGAACTGGATGATGTACCTGTCGTTTAATTTAGTAATGAATGAATATTATTTTGTTTTACCATATCTGTAAAGTTACCTAAGGTTCAATGGAGAGGACCTCCAGGTCTGTTTATTATATTTTTGATAATTTTATTTCAATCATATTTGCTTTGAGTTTTTTATCTGAAGCCTGTACGGCACCTTTTCTCTCTTGTATATATTTGCGATTCAATCAAGAAGATATGCCAATGCCGCAATATTCTATTTATCCACTCGGAACAGAAGGTACCACGAAATATCAAGAGCCTTTTTATATATTTTCTTATTTGAGACCAGGTGCTGATCCGACTTTCTGATACTCATTGTCCCAAATCTTTACGCAGATAATCCTTAAGCAGATTAGAGATTATAATAATGATAATGAACATGATTATTGAGGCTGATGGTAAATTCTAATCAGTATATCAGGAATCACATGGTTCTTATCAGAGTATGTACCTAACAGTTGGTATAAAAATCAAGAAATGCGGCCATATATCAGGCACTTCGAGTACTTAGCATGAGTATATATTGTTGATAAAATTTGATTTCAGTGATAAGCGCCGCTATATAAACCACGATAGTTTTCATCATATGTCCAGTAATTCTTGTTTTCTTCGATTCTATACAGACGGGACCCATAGAATGTTGGCTCAGAGTATTTGGTTTGTACTCCTTTTGGTTGGAACTGTGAGCTGTTTTCCGCAGTCGCGTGTCGTTAATGGAACTGATTCGGATATACGGAAATTTCCTTTTCTGGTGAGATTAAAAAAATCATATTTTGAAATGACCAAATATATATTTTGTTCGTATTGAAAGGTTTCACTTCGAGGATCCAGTGGCAAACATATGTGTGGCGGTAGTATCATAGCTCCTAATTGGATTCTTACTGCCGCCCATTGCACCTATCAATATCGGTCAACTCCACACGCACTTAGTATACAGTATGGTGTGACTGAAATCAATCTTGCAGGTCCCAATATTGCAATGCTTAAGCGCATTATCGTACATGAGAAGTTCGATTTTTCAACTAGCGCTGGGAATGATATAGCATTATTGGAATTACATGCTGAATTGGAGTACAACTACGACACAATTGCCCCTGTTACTCTGCCGACACAAAATTTTGAAATTCCACAAGTCCCTCAGGGTGCTCCTGGAACTTTAATTGGTTGGGGTTCCTCTATAGTAAGACACTTCTACCACTTTGTGTTTGTAATGAGACCATTTTAATATTATTTTGTTCGTGATTTTTACAGACTGGAGGACCGCTAAAAACGCGTCTACAAGAGGTTGACTTAAAGATTTACTCGGATAAAGAATGCAATTCACGACACTTAGGTGTTACCAACAAAGGCCACATTTGTGGTGGTGTTGATGAGGGAGGTAAAGGACAATGTAATGGAGATTCTGGTGGACCTTTACTCGACGAAGATTTTGTGCAATTGGGTATTGTTTCCTGGAGTTATAAGCCCTGTACTATAGCTCCATATCCGGGAGTTTTCACCAAAGTTTCGCATCATGTTGACTGGATTCACCGACAAATGGCAACTACGAGTCTGAATTGAAAATGTGAGTGCTATTTTGCACAACGCACGGAACTACAAACAATACATTTATAATGATAAGATTTAAAAAAAAATAAATATTGTTTTCAATAAATTTTAAACACCTGGATTTTAGATAATAAACCAAAACGTAAATCGATAACCGCCGCATAAATCTTTTCGACAGGATTTGATAAAGTGGGGTGTAGTCATGGAGTAAAAATATACTCGTAGATTGTGAAGTAAAATAGTAGTATAAAATACTATGCTTTGACTTTGCAAAATTAATGACGGCTTTAGTAAATTGTATGGAAGTGACTCATATTTAATCGAATTCGAAGCCCAAATTGTCCTCTGTTTTCCTCTCGGCAAGCTTTTGAAAATATTTCGTTCATAGCATGATCCAGGAAAGGTCTTCACTTGATGGTGATACTCCTTGAGAACCATTTTAGATATTTTTATTCCAAACTAAATAAAATGTAAAAGTTTCCAAATGATCTATATCAACCTTAGGCCGCAAGTATCGCCCGACATTGATGCTATGCTTGACAGATTTCTTAGTCCTACCTATTGATAATTTGATTTCTTTAAAGTTGCAACTATGACAATGTTTAAATATTTTGGCATTACCATCGATAATATAAGAATTAAACAACTTGGCAAGTTTTGAAAGCTTGGCAAGTGACTTGGAGGTGCAGCGCGATCGTTTAATCCAAGTGTATCCACTTGTATTCTATACTTTAAATTTACATTAATCTGGCTTATGTGTACGTGTTCTTTAAATGTAAATACAATCTTTCTTTCTCCAATAGTTCGGAATAACGTGGCTTATGTGGATGTCTCCAAGGTGGTGCGTTCAGCAAACGGGTTCGATTGACTTTGTCCAGTCGTCAGCTATTTGAGATGATGAGTACAAAGAGTGAGAGTTAGAGCAACTTTGGGACATAGTAAGTTTAGCACATACAGGAACCGGAGCTGGTTAAGATGGAGCAATGGCTTTGAATGATGGCGATGAACTAGACTGATGGCAGACACGTAAAGTGTCGGAGATGTTATGAGGGGCCAGGAAGTGGGAATTCAAAGTGAATATAAGTGGGTAGACGTTAAAAAAAGACTTTGGTATTGTTTAACATCGTCGTTTGAAAAGAAAGGAAAGTTATAATATGATCTTCGACGAACAACCTTGCGTGGAGTGGAGGAACTTCGTCGATAAGTGGAGGAAGTTTATCTGTTTGATTGAGTGCTAAGTGTGCGAGGTATGGGGAAGGTTCTGGTGTTCAGGAGGATCCGTACTCTGCAAGGGGAAGGTGGGCGGAATAGTGATAAGTAGGTTTTTGTATTTATGATACCTTAGGTGGTTAGAAATATGGTACTTCCCTCGACGCATAGTGGCGGCTTGAGACCCGCGATCCAAGGCCTGACCACACCACATACAGGGTTAGGTAACTATATTCGCCACAATTTTTATTAGAAAGTTGGCAGCAATGCCTGCAAATCTTATCTCAATTGTGGTGTTTTTATAGGAAAAAGTCTCATTCTCTGCACAAATCAAAATAGTCGGACTTGACAGCACAGTTCCCAGTCGACAGGTGGCTAAAAATAATGAATGCACCATGTTTTGTGGTTGTTGATTCTAAATATGCTGCATTTAGAGGTTGAGGCTGGCGAATCCAATGAGGCTGCAATAATATTAGCAACCTAGTATTGAGGCAGATCCTGAACATCATTCTGCATCCATATGAACACTAAATGAAATGCTTCTTTATGAGAGAAAAACACATTCTGTATTACATAATAAAATGTTAAATTAAAAGTTTCTGTTTATCCCCAAATTCGATTAATGCGAGGCATAAACAGGTTCAGCTTTGATACACAACTGAAAAGACTGAATACAACAGCCGATAAAAGGACCACAGTGGCCTTGAAACCCCATCACAACGATTGTACATAGAAATGCACCAACTGCGACAAAGGAAGCATCATAGAGGAATTTAGCAACTAAAAAGGCTAAGATGGGATGCCAATAAAGCATGAAAGAATAACAAAAGGGAACAAATTGAAACATCGAATAACAACGCAGAAGAATTCAGATAATTGAAGAAATATCCAGAAGATATTATTGTGAAGAGATTACACACATACGCCGGATACGGCTATAATCTAAGAGTATCCTATCCATAAGCAGCGTGTGTGATATTGGCAGTTTAAAATAGAGAACAAACCAAACATTATTGGAAACGTCAAAGCTTTTTTTGCCAACTCACTTCTCTTACTAAGAGGACATATTAATTAAGGGACGATAATACCTTATAACCTAAACAATAGAAATGATTGGCTTGAAATATTCGTACTTCACTGGGTTCCAAATACGCTTTTCGATGGAGCAGCATCGCTCAACTTGATTCGTGTGGCAAAGCTTTGGCAAAGGTTTTAAATTCATAATTTTTACACACTGGAAGTCTCCAGATGGGTTTCTACCACAATCACTGATGCGGTATCAATAAAATATTTTGCAGCCTTAGTTTACCAACTTAATAGTGATGATTGAAGGGTTCAGCGATAAAGAGACTCCACATTTATAATATTTGAAATATTTATTAAAGTTTAGTTTCTTTGTTGTAAATAATATTAATTTATACATATGTATATAAACCACCTAATAACACAGAGAGAGCAGCTGTTACAAGATCTTGCTATTGCAGTATATAAGTAAATTAAACACAATTGGTTCAATTTTTTAAATAAATATATTTACTCACTATGTGAGCTTTGAACTTATAACTATTAAATGCGGATTAGAACTAACTCACTAAAACTAAATGCCCTAACTTATATGTGTCTCAGCTTAGGTTTGGCTGTTGATGTTGTTGTTGGTGTTGCCTGATGTTCTATGCAGTCGGCAAATTATCAAATACCAAGCCAATGGCTAACGTAAACAAATTGCATCTTAAAGATAAATATAAGAAGTTGAGCATCAGCGAGTTCTTGGTTGATGCTGTATCTCATTTCATGATGGGATAAACATAAACAAGTTGCATCCTGAAGATTCAAGCAAGTCTTTATCTTAATTCGTTCTTACGCCAAAAGTGAAGACATCAGCAGCTTCTTGCTGATGCAATTCTTCATCCAATGATGAAATAGCTGTTTCCCATTACTCATGCATCCTCCAAAGAATCCCACTGAGAATGATGTGTTAACTTATATTACCAAATTTATATGAAGCTCAATTGCTCGATCTGTGGATGCGGGAACAAAAAGGACTCCAACAATCAAGTGTAGGAATATTTGAGTTCACGGTTTTTGTCATCGTAAATGAATGAAACCTTGCACGAAACTTAAATAAACTTTATGAATAATTATATCGTTTCGATTGCTTAACGAGAGTTCAGAATTTACGGAAGAAAACGCATCATAGGAATTGAATGTAGTATTGGTGTTTTTAAAATGATACCATTGGTCCTATTGCGTTGCAGGAGTCATACTTCCATGAATGTTTCGGAAGATGTTCCTAGAAATTAATTATAAATAGAGTTGCCATGCTCCTTGGTCTAATGGGAATAATGCTAGTCCCAAAATCGTGGGTTCGCCGATTCAAATACTTTCGAGAGCATGGTCTCGAAATGATTATTTCTCAAGATTTTTCTTTTCGACTCGAGCCACAGTTGATAGTGTTACGAAATTGCCGTCTTGACAATTTATTCTGTTACGAAATTGCCCCCTTGACAATTTACTCTAACTCTCTGTACTCGGATTCATACCACTGGATCGTGTAGTAATCAAACAATCGCTGGTTAAATTAAAATAACTAACTTTATTTAATTATTGCAATTTACACAGTTAATATTAGGCTTAAAGTTTGCTTTATTACAATTTTCACTTTATTTCACAATTCATTAATCGCTTTATTTATTAATTAATTTCATCACTTTATTAAATAATTAATTTCATCACTTTACAAAATCACAATTACAAATACTGCTGCTTCGATTAAAATGCACGATGTACACACTGTTACGATCTCTGCTCAACTATCCTCGACTTTGAATATTGTGGTGGTTTTAATAGCTTTCGAATGGTTGAGGTAGAAACTACTACAATTGTGTAGAAGTTTCTGGATAATTCTAGAATCTTATATACACCACGAATCTTCTATACACCATAACCACGAAAGAAGCTTTTATTCGAATAGATCGTGTCTTGACTTATAAATACACAGGGTGGTGCACTCATTCTCAAACTCCAGATGGGATCCTAAAAGTATGCAATCACGTTTCAGTATGCAATCACGTTTCAATATATTGAAACGTGATTGCATATCAGTGAAACGGGATAGCATATTTTTAGGATCCCATCTGTAGAATGAGTGCCCCCTGTGAGTCAAGATGCGAACTATTCGAATAAAAGCTTATTCAATAACCATCTGTCGGTAATATCAAAAAGAATATTCTCGACTTCCGTCGAAGAGGATAGAAGGTTCTAGAAAATACGAGAATAGCGTGGAAGTTTCTACACCAACCATTCGAAAACTATAAAAGCGACAAGACTGTTCAAAGTCGAATACAGTAGATCAGAGACCGTAAAAGTGTGTACATCAGGCATTTTAATCGAAGCAGCAGTATTAGCAGTATTTGTAATTTTGCAAAGTGATGCAATTCATTATTAAATAAAGTGATGAAATTACTTATTAAATAAAGTGACTAATGGTTTGTGAAATAAAGTGCAAATAATAACTAAGTAAACTTTAAGCCTAATATTAAATGTGTAAATAGCAATAATTAAATAAAGCTAATTATTTTAATTTAACCAGCGATTGTTTGATTACTACATAATCCAGTGGTACGAGTCCGAGTACAGAGAGTTAGAGGAATTGTCAGGAGGGCAATTTTGTAACAGAGTAAATTGTCAAGAGGGCAATTTCGTAACAATATTTAAATTGTCAATTCCGTAAGGAATAAATCATTATCGGTATGAATGATAATAGTCTATGAATGACATGGTCTAACACAAGTAGAGAGAGTTTATCGAAGTTTGATTTAAAGATTCAGTAAGGCGAGGAAACCGGAATTCACTTTACGAACGATCATAGATTGAGGCGATCATATTTATGGTGCTGTTGATGCGAGGGGTAAAGCTCAGTGCAGTGACGAACCGATTCCTTATTTTATTCAAATGTGGAGACCTTTACCAGCTAACCCTGCGCTAACTTCACAATGCACTGTGATGGTTTGAAGATGAAATTTGACCACTGACAAATTTCACCCACACAAAATCTTTTTGTTTAAAATATAAAAAACTCAAAGTAGGCGAGTCAGATTTTGTGTTCGTATGATTCGTTCTTTTTGTATGCTACGTATCACGTTTAACTTTTAGTAGGTTAAATATTGATTGAGAATCTTTCAGAGGTGTGGAAAAACAAGTAATCGTTTGGAAGAATAAGTATTCGAGGTGGAAAAAAAACAAGTATTTGGGTGGAAGAACAAGTATTCGAAGTGGAAAAACAAACCTTCAAAGTTGAAAACAAGTATTCGAAGTTCGTTAAGGAACATACATAATTTCTAACGTATTAAGCCCAGCCGAGATATCGACGACATACGGAACATAAGCAACTTGGACTACGTCAGCGACATCAGGAACATCAGTGACATAATGAACATAAGCAACTTGGACTACATCATCGCCTACAGGATCCACTGACAGGCAGGCTTCATAAGGATCATCCAATGGGCCACAATTTGCTTTAAAGTTCAAATATTCTAATTTGTCTTGGATCATCGTGGATAATACGAAACATATTTCTATACAGAGTTTGTCAAGGATAATTAAATAAATCCGAGAATTATTGCGAGCCAGGAAGTTTTATTAATAATAATAAATATATATATAAAGACAAAAAGGATAAAAAGTGAGCAGTTTCTGTGTACGATTCCTGGACACCGCTGAGGATACCCCGGCAGGAAAAAGAGTCGTTACAATGGTTACCCTTGATATCAAACAAATGTTATTTCTGTTTTCTTAAGAGCAATCGTTGTGAGCTTGCGCGAGTATGAGTAAATTTACGGAAAAAAGCAGAATAACGGAAATTTTTCAAAGATAAGAATCACTTTAATTTAATCTATCAATTTTTATGAAGAGGTCATGAACTGTTTACTGAACAATGGAAAATTTATTTATTTATTGGCCTCTCTTATACGATTCATCGTCGGTGACTGTTGGAAATTCAGTTATGATGATTTACGAGTATGTTAATAAGTTAAAAAGTGACTGGGGAAAATGTCGCACAATTTATTGCCCTGATATTCTTTATGAATAACGAATATCTTGGCATCTCCTTATGGAGGTAGGCAATAGAATTACCGCTTATTAGGGCCTCATTGCAAATGATTATCTTCAACGGTAGTCACATTTGTCTAGAATAGGCCTTCAATGTTTACGAGCATTTATGAACTTGATTCATTGTTTCTTTCCAACACAATTAAGAAACCTATCATTATTATACTTACTAGATATGAATCCTACCGTACTTTTTCTAAGAATTCTTAATGCGGAGAAAGCCATTTTTGCCCCAAACTCATCTATCAACAATCAATTCTACGCTCATTATTCAATAAAACCTAAATTACATTTTAATCTCTATGGCAGTCATCAGACTAAGGTCTCTATCCGATTATACATTTAGTTATTCGTCTGTATTTGATTTGCAATTACGGGAGGTATCGACTGCATTGATAAAATGATATTATTGATAAGCTCTCGCCTATAAAATACCAACTCTTCTACCAGTAATTAAACAGTGGTTCTTTTGCTCTTCAACTGTATAAGTCAAATCCTCAAATTTGTAAAATGTTGGTTCAGAGTGGTTTGGGATTGGTCTTGTTGGTGGGACTAGCGCATTGCCTGCCGCAGAGTCGAGTTGTGAATGGAACTGATACTGATATACGTGCCTATCCTTTTGTGGTGAGAAATACTTCGATTTATATGTCTATATATAGAGAAATACTGTACCGAACTCTGAAGATATGAAAAATTTTATTATGGGAAAGGTATCGCTTCGTGGAATTTTCAGTTCTCATTCGTGTGCCGCCACCATCATAAACGAGTACTGGCTGCTGACTGCTGCTCATTGTGTGGTTGATACTTTTGCCTTGCTTATTTCGATTCAGTATGGTGTCACTAAAATTGGCAAGCTGGGTCCAAATATTGCCAGTGTTAAATGTATTTTCGTGCACGAGAATTACGATGAAATTACAATTAGTAATGACATTGCCTTATTGCGATTGAGGCATGCATTGATTTTGAACAACGACAACGTTGCTGCTGTGACATTGCCGGCACAAAACTTTGAAGTTCCACCACCGCTGGAGAATGTTGCTGCAACTTTGGTTGGCTGGGGTTTAGAAAAAGTGAAATAAGCAAGTAGATATTTACAGGCAGATTTTTCTGATATTTATGTTCTTCTAGACTGGCGGAAGCGTTCAAAAGAATTTGCAGAAGGTTGACCTACAGTTTTACTCTGATGAGCAATGCTTTGATTTTTACCCTCTACTAACCACAGAAGATCAACTTTGCAGTGGTGTTGATGGCGGAGGCAAAGGTCCTTGCAATGGCGACTCTGGTGGACCTTTGCTTTATAGTAGCAATGTGCAGTTGGGCATTGTATCATGGGGTCTTAACCCTTGCGGAAGTACTCCAGGTGTGTTTACTAAAGTTTCCCATTATGTTGACTGGATCTCTACAACTATACAAAAAAATTGCGGTTAACTGCTTACTTTGACAAACATTCAGATTTTATGACACTTTGCGTAATCATTTCGGTTATTTTAGTTACAAGGAAATTTTGTGAATATGCACAGGAAATAATTGGGATAAGTTTTCATTTGGTTTTAATATCTTACTTCTAAATTCAGTTTTGTTATTTTTAAGAAATGGAGTGGGTTGAAATTAATTGAACAATAAAAATCTTTGAAATGATAAAATGATAACTGAAATGGAATTGAAAAGAATATACAAAGCGACGTTTAGTGTATCCAAAAAGAGACCGCATTTGATCACTCAGGTATGGGTGTTACAAATACACTCTCCTTCGGTGTCACTTCCTGAGTTCATTAAGTTATGTAGTTACTCTGTCCGAATGTACTCTGTTTTCATATAAATTGGCTTATGTGTTCCAGTTTACTACGGAGAGGTCCGGGTTGAGTTTACCTCCTTCGCTATGAACGGTGTGCTTCGGTTGATAGCTTCGTAGGAGTTGATGCGGTGCCTATTCAGCTAGTAGGAACTAAAGCAGATAATAATGTTTTAGGGATGAAAATATACATTAACATTCTTCAAAATATGTAAGCCACGCAAAACTAAGCTTGCGAACAAACTTTCAACCAATACACGAGGTGTACAAACACATCACGTACGAGAGAAGTTATTTTTATATTGAACAAAGTATCGACATTAAAATCCACACCCCATCAATAGAAAACACTGTGACAGCGGTGTCGGAGAACCTACTTAAGAAGCTCCAGCAATAGAAAACACCGACACCCGCATGTGAAATATTACACTAACAATTATGCAAGCTAATGCGATTGACTCTTCAAGCAGCAAACTAATCAGAGCGGTTTACAACAACAAACATATCCGCAATGCCAACAAGTCACTGCAGAATTTGACTAGTGGACAATTTTACAAGAATAACTGTTTTGAAAAAATTATACGAATGCTTAGCAAGTAGAAAGCCGACGCTCACTAATGTGCAGGCGGCGAATCAGCACAGGAGGACAAAGTATAAGACAATAGCCCGAGAATGAGATCATGATACTCATCATGTATCCTCGTCTGGCTCCATCACCAAATTGATGGAGAGCCTTTTGGTAAGTGAAAAAGACGCTAGAACAGAGGGGCCAAAAAGGAATGCGACTGTATCTGAACTTAGGTCGCGTATTTGTTACGAAACTAGAATCGGACTCAGGTAAGGCGATGCAAAGTAAAGTAGACTGTCCCTATGATGCTGAACATCACTTTCACCCAAATTAACTTGGAACATAGCAAATCGATCTTCTATGCAGCAGTTACGAAACTGCACACACATTTTTCCGTAATTTTAATGAAAGAACCATGGGCGTCGAATAGACGCACATGTGACTTAGGAGGTATGAAGTGGAGGTCCGTTCCAGCATTGTTATGCCGAAATCGGCTGACTGCATAATGTTAAGCCAATTCTGCAGCCAGAACCTAGTTGCAGTTAAAATAAAGTATAATCAAGGGGCAAGGGAAGTAGAGACTATTAGTGTTTCGGCTTATATCCCCTATGACTCTATCATACCTCCTCCAACGAGGGAGCTAACGGAAGTCGTACAATACCCAGATTCCATGAACTAAGGCTTAGTGCGCTGTGATGCAATCTCGCAGAACTCTATTTGGGGTAGCACTAAATGTAACCCCAAGGGGAATAAGCTGATGGATTTCATTATGTCCTCTCGACTGACTACACAGAATGTTGGCACCAGTCTGACTTTTGTGACTAATAGAAGACAGGAAGTGATTGATCGGCCGACGAGTTCTCGAAGAAGAATCTCTATCGGATCACCGCTACATAGAGCTTTGGCTTGCGGCCGTGACAGACTCGACACCCGCAAGTCGTAATCCTTGAAAAGCGGACTGGACCCGATTCGTTAATCTTGTTGAAGAAAGAATTTGCGACGTTCCCAAACTCCGGACAATAGAGTCAATTGAGGAGGCTTCTAACTTATTATGGCGAATCTTTATTGAATCTGGAAGATGATGTGTCCGGAACGAAGGAGAAGATAAGGCTAGGCGGTCCCGTGGGTGGAAAGCCGAGTTTTCGAAACTCCGCAAAACCTCCTTGAGGTAGGAAGTTTGAGACCAATAAGCTTAACATCGTTTCCTCTTAAAAGTGTGGAAAGCATGATTGAGAAGCATATTGGGCTTGAGGTTCTAAGACAAATTGAAAGTACTTGTTGACATTGAGGGGGCTTTTGACAGCACTACCTTTCACTCAATGTGCTCCTCACCAATTAATCATGGAGTAGAGGAAGCCCTCATACGATGGATGCACTTCATGCTATCCAAACCAGTGGTTATCACGGAGGGAGGAATGATGATAGTGTCAACGTAGAGGTGAAGACAGGATGCCCCAAGGGGGAGTACTTTCTCCTCTTCTATGGTGCTTCCTTCTAATTGATTGTCAAAACGTTGGAGGTCATATTCAAGCGTATACTGACGATCTCAAGACGGTCCTTACCGACAGATTGCAGCCAAATGCAAGAAGTTCCTAACAAGATCGAGGATTGGTGCGATCTGCAGAGTTTTTCTGTGAATCCCAATAATAGCACCAAACTGCTATTTACTAGGAGACGCAAAATGGAAGGCCTGTTAATACCAACGATTAACACTGCAGCTGTCTTCAGTGAGGTGAAGTATCCAGTGTATCCAAGATAGTAAATTGACCGGAAGGAGTAATGTCGAGCAGAAGGTCTCTCGTACACTAAATGTGTTCTGGCAGTGTAGGCGGACTTTCGGTAAGACTTCGGGACTAAGTCCAGCGGTGGTGTACTGGTTGAACTCTACTCATATTATACTCATAATCACATATGTCTCGAAAGTGTGGTGGAGAGCCACTATGGTTAAGTCCAAAACATCTGACCAGGCTGCAGGGAAGTGTGGTCTTGGGTATCACTGGTGCACTGCGCACTACATAAGGTGACATCATCAATGCCCTAATGGGCTTGCTTCCCATGGATATTCTGATCCGTAAGGAGACAATGAAAGCGGCGTATATATTATATTAGATGAAGTGGAGTTTGGCCTCAGCCAGATACACCATCAGATGTCGGTATAGTGTGTACTCCACTGTAAAGAATAATCGGCTGTCCTCAGTCAGCCTTAGAACAGGATATGAAGTAAGGTTCCCGGAACGAGATTGAGTCTAGAGATTTTGCTTTGGGGTCTGCATCATCTCTTCTACACAGACGGACCCAAAACTTCAGACGGTAGCGGTTCCGGTTGGTAATTAGATGATAAAATTAAGTACTTTATTGCCATGGGAAGTATGACGACAGTCTTCTTAATGGAGGTCTTCGCTATCCTGAATGTGGCGTGCTTGGTAATTGAGAAGAGATGGCAAGGGAGAGAAGAGATGCACTAAGGCCCTCGCTAACCCTGTTTGCTCCTCGAAATTGGTCAGTGAATGTAAGGCAAAACTGAACTGTGTTGCCAAACGCCATAGGTTATGTTTTATCCGGGTTCCTGGGAATTGTGGTATTGGGGGGAATGAGGTGGCCGACAAGTTGGTCAATGAAGTCTCTGCAATTTCACCATTGGGTCCGGAACCCAATGGTATCAGTTCTGCAATAATAATTCCTTGGACGACCGACTTCGTGGACTCCGCCACAAAAGAGGTGGTCGGTGCTGCGCTCCTGCAGAAATACAAAGTGCTTCGTGAAACAACCAGACAGGAATTTTGCGACCTTTCTACTAAGATTTAGCAGAAAGGATCTGCGTACACTGTTAGATATAATCAGTGGGCACAAAATATTTGGTCACCACAAGGCCATCAACGATCCGACTTTCAGATCCTGTCTTGAGAGGGACGACACTACTGTGCACTTCCTCTGTACTTGTCCAGCTTTCGCAAGAATAAGATTAAGGTTGTTGGGTGGTGATGTATTGAGAATGAATAATGTCCATGTTCATAATCTTGCTCTTCCCGATATTCTCAGGTTCATTAATGAAACTAGGAAGTTCAAAGAGGAGTGACCTTATTAAATGTATTTTTTCTTTTTCCCGTTCCCAATCATTTCTAATGTTTGAGTGACTCAAGCCCCCATTCTACTCATACTTTTTCAAAAATTCTTAGTTAACTGAAGAAAGATAATACAATTTAATGCAGGAATTATCGTCCCTTAATTCCTTACAATAAGGAAAGTGAGTTGGCTAAATAAGCTTTAACGCTTCCTTAAAGGTTTGGGTTATTCTCCATTTTAATATGCCAATATCACACACGCTGCTTATGGATAGGATGCTCTTAGATTACAATCGTATCCGACGTATGTATATAATATTTTTACAATAATATCTTCTGGATATTTCTTCAATTATCTGAAGTCTTCTGTTTTGTTATTCGATGTTTCAATTTGTTCCCTTTTGTTATTCTTTCATGCTTTATTGGCATCCCATCTTAGCCTTTTTAGTTGCTAAATTCCTCTATGATGCTTCCTTTGTCGCAGTTGGTGCATTTCTGTATACAATCGTTGTGATGGGGTTTCAAGGCCACTGTGGTTCTTTTATCGGCTGTTGTATTCAGTCTTTTCAGTTGTGAATCAAAGCTGAACCTGTTTATGCCTCGCATTCATCGAATTTGGGGATAAACAGAAACTTTTAATTGAATATTTTATTATGTAATACAGAATGTGTTTTTGTCTCATCAAGAATCGTCCTATGAAGGTCTTCATGTCGTTTTCATATGGATGCAGAATGATGCTCAGGGTGTGCTTAAATGCTAGGTTGTTGATATTATTCCAGCTGCATTCGATTCGCCAGTCTCAACCCTCTAAATGCAGCATATTTAGAATCAACAACCACAAAACACAGTGCATTCATTATTTTTAACCACCTGTCGACTGGGTACGTGCTGCCCAGTCCGACTTTTTGGTGTGTTCATAGAATGAAACTCTTTCCTAAAAATATTCCATAATTGAGATAAGACTTGTGGGCAATACTGGCGACTTTCTAGTAAACAGTATGGAGAATATAGTTACCTAACCCATTTGATTGCATACGGTGTGGTCAGGCCTTGTGGTCGCTGTTCTCAAGACCGCCACTCTGCATTGAGGGAAGTACAATAATTATTATCTGCTAGGGTACCATAAATAAAAAAAATCTAGGTATCACAATTCCACCCACCTTCCCCTTGCAGAGTACGGATCTTTCAGAACAGTAGATCCGTCCCCATACCTAGCACGCTTAGCACTCCATTTCTTTGCCAAATTAGTTGACTTACATATGAGAATAATATGAATATTCCCACACAGCAGGACAAATCTATGCCACCGGCAGCACTAAGCATCCACACCGGGTGAAAATTAAGATCAGTGTATCAGGATAGTGAAAAAGCTGAGGTTTTTCCGCCATTGTCCTAACTGGAATTCTTCACGCTGCCCTTAAATGTATTCTAGCTACAAACACAATGAAATAAATATATGCATATACATATTTTAAATTTACTGCAATTTTAAATGAATAAATAAGAAGATATATAGATCAACTTCTTCCACTCCACGCAAGGTTGTTCGTCGAAAAGGAAATTATAACTTTCCTTTCCTTTCGAACAATTTTCACATAAAACAGAACCGTAATCGATGTTACACAATACCGAAGTCGTTTTTGAATGTATTCCGAATTATATCCACTTTCCCCCACTGTTGATGGACCTTGGCATGTTGAGTGGGCTTAAGCAAGGTCAACGACTCCAAGACCTACGTCCAGATTTAACCTTGCTGGAAAGATGCTTTGTAAGACTCTGAAAATCAACCATCACCATTCCCAAGCCAAGGTGTTGCTGGAATCGTGCCGAGGGCTGAATGGTGCAGGGAAGTGAACCATGTCCATCGCTAACGGACTTTCTGTTGGGATACTGGGCGCCCTCCCGTAGTAAATAGCTTTTTGTTTGTATGGGAGCTCTGCAAACAGTGACCTTCCCATTCTCATCTTGTAAATCAACCCTTATGGATGAAACTAAAAGCATAATAAATCACAATTGTCCAACGGAGTCAGATGAAGAAACTCTACGTAAGGTGGCAATCATCCATACCAGGAGCCCGGACGAAAAGCTTGCTGCAAAGCAGATAAAGCATATAAAGATGAGCCTGAGGTGGACAAGTCCGAGAATCTCAACAGCAATCTCGGATTTTTAATCTGTGTGTGACTGAACGAGACGAAGGTCTGGCTGGAAGGAACTTTGAAGAACCTGAAACCATTCCCCGGTGCAAGCATCAAGATGTCTGAGGGTCCTAATATGCCCCAAACATTCATATGTGACGTGCCTGCCACCGGAAGTTGTGCTAGCTCCACCTTTTTTGCACAGCAAACTTGCAAAGCAAAACATCGGCCTTCCAACCACTGACTGAAGAATACTTCGCTCCGTCAAGGAAAGAAATGGGGGTCACCATTTGTCACCATCTCTGTCGACGAAGTGTCGAAAAACAGAATCTTGGCGCAGAATGGAGAACTATTCCTCTATCTCACGCAGATTCGGCTAAGGGTGAAGGCAGGTAACAAATCCACTAAAACCCCGCAAGTCGCAGAACCGCCCGTGGGAGATTGTGTCCCCTCTACATCTCCATCAGTGGCTGATGCAGCAGCAGCGACATCATCTGCAGTAGCAGTAGCCCCTTCGACACCTCGGCCAGTGACCGCGGGAGTAGAAGTGGCAGCAGTTGCATCAGTGACGGAGAAAGAGGTCAAAAAGAGATTATCTCCGAGCAAGGCAGTCGCAAGTGGTAAGAAGACTGTTGCCTCTGGTTCATCTTCGCGCACATCACGATTAACTACGTTCAGATTACCCCTGGGAAATAAACCACCCCGACAAGCACACATCCAGCTGCATCCGAGCAAGGGTCCTAAATGGATGCGGGAAGGGTACAGGAAGGGCCTTAAAATTAATAAGTAAACAAAATGAGACTCAGGTGCCTCCAGGTAAATCTGCAACATGCCAAGGCAGCTACGGCAGTCCTGGAGCAAACCTTCAACAGGGATCACCTGGACTTTGCCCTTATCCAAGAGCCTTATGTACATGACAATCAGGTTAAGGGCCTGTCAGGTGAGTTATTCTATGATTTTTGTACTGCAGGAAAACAGAGAGCCTGTATTCTGATTCGAATGGGTATTAATGCCATTCTCATTCCACAACGCACAAGCAAGGACCAATTCGCGGTAAGGATCGAAGTACCTACTACTGCAGGTGGGATAGAGATTGCAATATGTTCACCCTACCTGCCGGGCGACTTAGCAGATTTATCT
Source organism: Clusia tigrina (assembly GCA_920105625.2). Taxonomy (NCBI): domain Eukaryota; kingdom Metazoa; phylum Arthropoda; class Insecta; order Diptera; family Clusiidae; genus Clusia; species Clusia tigrina. Next base: position 209,813,886 of record OV050031.1, read on the forward strand.
TTCTTGCCTCTGAAGAGACTTATGGAACACAGCAGCAAGAACAACAATCACATGGTTGTGGGCTGTGATGCACACCACACGAGTATACTGTGGGCTGCTTTCTAGACATTGAGGAACTTTCTATAATACCGCCTTCTCCCACATAAATAGCTCCTTCAGAAACATAGGGGTTGACATGAGAACATGTAGATAGATAAGCAACGTTCTTAAAGGAAGGAATATTAACACAAGTTCGCGCAGGAAAAGGATGTCCCCAAGGAGGAGCTTTATCTACACTCCTCTGGTTAATTGCTGTTGATGAATTTCTTCAATTATTGACTAAACATGGGTTTGATACTCAAGGTCGACATTGTCGATTTAATCAGATCTCAGATCTACTCCAGAGTGCTCTGACCCTTATAACAATTTGGTGCAGAAAGGTGGGACTAAATGTCAACCCTAAGAAAATCTCAATAGTAGTATTCACCAGGAAGCAATTACAGGGTAATTTTAGAGAACCTTCGATTCTTGTTGAGACTATACATTTCTCAAGTGAGGCAAAACACCTAGGTGTTCTGAGTGACGAGAAACTACTTTTTTAATATTAATATAGCTAGGGCGACAATTTGGACCAGCAAAAGTTTAGTGGGAAAGAACTGGGGACTAAATCCAAAAATGAGTCACTAAGGTTATACACAGCAATTACAAGATCGATAATTGCATATGCTGCATCTGTGTGGTAGTTAGGTAAAACTCCAGCACAAGCAAAACGTCCACAGATGGCTCAAAAACGGAAGAAGGAGTTGGAGCTGGGGTCTTCGGGAACACATTAGAAGGCGTCTATTTAGCAGTATGGGGCAAGAAAACTCAGTGTTTCAGGATGAGATTCATGCAATAGAACTGTTCTTAAAAGAGGAACTCGACAGATCGACCAATATGTGTCACATCTATATTCACTCCGATAGCAAGGCAGACTAGCACTTCACGCCTTCGAAATTAAATCGAAAATAGTTTGGGATTGCCTAGTACTTCTCAAACAACTTGCATCACATAACAGATTTCATCTTATATGGGTGCCAACCCACAGTGGACACACAAGAAACGAAGAGGCAGATGATCTCAATAGAAATGGAGCGGCCAGTAGATTTACTGGACCAGAACCATTCTGTGGGTAGCCTTCGAGTTCAACCAAACTTAAAATCAAGCAATGGTTTGAAGGAGAACCGCACCAATATTGGACGGGAACTAAAGATATTAAGGTTGCTAAAATCTTCATGCCAGAACGTTCTCGCAAGAGAATCATAGATATACTTAGTCTCAGCCACATACGAGTAGTTACAGGATTTTCGACTGAACATTGCAGAGTGTAAAATAACTTACATAAAATGCGAATCAGTCATACCGAATATTGTATATTGTGTAACGATGACGAGGAAGCAGCAGAGAATTTGCTATGCCACTGTAACGGTCTAAAAGGATCCGACTACGATATTTAGTTTCTCACTGCTCTTCAACCGCCAGAAATTGCGAAAAAATCTCCTAAGAAGATCTTTGAATTCTTAATGAATACGAGAGACTTGTAACTTATTGAGCGTGTCACAATAGGCCTATCTGAGGCCGCAGTGACTAGATGACTAGATCCCTCTCTTTTATGATATAATATAATCTAATCTAATCTAATCTATATCCATTTTGAATTCTCACTTCCCAGCCCCTAAATCCGACACTTTTCGTCTCTGCTATCAGTCTTTGCTTAATCCTATCAGCACAGCTGGCTTCATCATATATCGGCTAAACTTGCTTTGTCCCAAAGTTTTGCACCCCCAAAGTGTCTCAAGAACTCCCACTCATCTCGTCAAGAGATAAATTAGTAGTCATACTATTTGATACTATTTTATTGATTTATTGCATAAAGAAATATTGCATTTACATTTAAAAAACACACAGACACAATCCAGATTAATGTACATTGAAAGAATAGACGACGAGTGGTATTCTTGGGAGATACGAATGCTCGGCTTTAAAAATCACTGTTCACCCTCATGTTACTGGCCAGGGAATCAAACCTAATTCTAGTCACACAAACCCAATAATTTAATTTTGATATTGTCGATGGTGATGCCAAAATATTAAAACATATTTACTTCTATAAAACGGTCAAATGATCAATAAGTAAGACTATGAAACCTTTCAAGCATAACTTCAATGTCCGTCGATACCTGCGGGCTAATGTGGAAATAGATCGTCTGCAACTCTATAACATTTCATGGGTTTTGAATAAGAATATATAAAATGACCTTACCTATGAAAGAAATGTGTTCAAAGGCATGCTAGAGGAAATCAGCCGAACATTTGAGGATCAAATTATATTAAATATGGGTCACTTCCATGGACTTTGCTAAAGCCGTTAAATGTTTTGAAAAGTCAAAGAATCTTATCTTTTGAGCATAGACATTTTTCTTCATAATCTATCATCATTTTTCTTCATCTATCATCCTGTAGTGTAAGTCAAAGTGTTCGGACGCGTATGGTTTTGCTCCGTATTCTAGCATTTTTTTAAATAAATGCAGTGATAAATAAGTGCGATAGTGTAGTGCTCGGTGACTACAATTCGCGAGGGCTATCTGGGACACATATCGGATTTATTTCCAAGACCTGAAATAAACGTAAAATAAATAAATAAAAAGCAGAATTTTGGGAAAAAATAAAAACAAAAACAAAAACGCTCAACTTACCATCATGAATATTTGTAAAGAAGCTGTTCTCTTCACACAAAAATTAGGCAGGAGTTGCCGCCTGTGTCAGTAAGTTGGGTTGATTGGTGATGCCACTTAATTTGAATTTAAAAATTCTTCAGAGTTGCATTTGTTTGAAAAATAATTTTCACTCGTACGAAGTCAGTTCGCAACCCTAGCAATAAGTTCAGTGAATTAATAATAGTGTGATAAACAACGATTTTTACAATTGTATTCAAAACGAGAAGTATTACGCTTTACGTCATTTGAAAGCGCCAACAAAATACTTAATCGCAAATCCTAAAAGTAGGCTTCAAACATTGTGTTAGTATATACTAGTATATAATTATTTTACGTATATAGTAGCTAATTGTAATTAGTATATAATACCAAATTATAATCATTGAACTACCTAATTGGTATCATGGAAAACTTTCGCACCCCGCCGCCTTGTGGTGGAGGTGGCATTGACCAACCTAACCCACAACTGCAGCAAAGCTATGCACCAGGGGAAAATCAGCTGCTTATTAGAATTCAAAATCTAGAAATGTTTTGTGTAAAGCTACAAAAAGAGAACGCTGAATTAAAACTTCAACTAAACGATAAAATAGATATCCGCACATCAACCTCAAAACCAAACTCTGAAAAAGAGTCAAAAAATTATGAAATTGATGAAGAAGAATTAGCTTTGGAAACCGACTGGATTTTAAAGAAATCGAAACCTTCAAAAAAAAAAAAGGAAAGCAGGGTCTTCGCCTGAGTGCGTTCCAAACCATTCGGAGAATAATGCCATTAAAATCAGAAATTTGGAATCAAACTGTGACACAAAAAAACAATTGCCTCGTCCAACTCCCATTATGATGTCAAATATCGATAACTACCAACGAATCTACAGCCGTATCCTAAAAGCTGCAAAAGAACAATTCCTTAACAAGTTACTCAGTAATGGAGTCTACAAAATTAATGTTTTCAATATTGAAGACTACAGAGCTTTAACAAAAATGCTTACGGATACAAATACACCATGATATTCGTACGAAAACAAACAAGACAGACCAATAGAAGTGGTAATATAAAATTTGCAGCATTCTTGGGATGCGAAATCAATTATGGATGATCTTAAAGAACAGGGTTTTAAAGCAATCGCTGATATAAACAAGCTATAATGGCATACAAAAGAACAAATGAACATGTTTCTTGTGTCTTTTGATGCATCTGATGAAATAAATAAAATTTTTCAGATTACAATTATCTTAAATACAATAGTAACTGTTGAACTAGTCAAACAGCAACAAACTATACCGCAGTGCCAAGCATTTGGACACACAAAAAACTACTACCCGCGCATACCACAGATAAATGTGAAAACCCGTCTACAATGCAAACGAAGTGCTCAAACTGCGGTGGTGAATACCCAGCAAGCTACCGGGGTGTATGGTAACCAAAGAACTATTAGAAATAATTTCAAAAGTACTATCAGTAAAGATAAATTTAAAAAGCAACAACCACAATCTGCTACAAGAACACTTATAACTGCAAATCAGGACGTAAGCACTTCAAACTTGCAAGTAAGACAAAAACGTGACAAAGAAAATCATTCACAAACAAACAACAAACCACAATCCACATATGCACAAATTGCTAAAGATAGCAAAACCAAATCAACCTCAGATATTGATTCTGTACAACAAATTAAATAAACAAGATGAGTTTAACAAACAACTTGAAAAGCATCTTAGCCGTCTTGAATCAATAATCAAAATATCAAAAAATGATTAAATCCATAAAAATTATGTTATGGAATGCTCAAAACGAATCAGAATTGGTACTTAAAACTAAAAATATTGATATTTGCCTCATTGCAGAAACGCATTGTACGAAAGAATCATTCACGAAAATTACAAATTTTGAAGTATATCACACAATTTATCCGAACAATTGTGCTCGAGGAGGTAGTGCGTAGTCATAGTTGGAAAGAATATCAAGCATTATGAAGGATTGAAAATAACTACAGATGAATTCCAGGTGACTTCGATAGTAGTTGAGGTCGACCACCAACCACTTACTATCGCTGCTTTATATAGTCCACCACGACACAATATCTGTAACGAAAAGTATAAAGAATTACTTAAGCTCCTTGGCGATAAATTTATCCTTGGAGGTGATTTCACCGCAAAACACACCTACTGGGGTTCACGATTAATCACTACCAAAGGGCGAGAACTTCTCAAGGCTCTACAATCGACTGGTTGTGATACAATATCTACAGGAAAACCCACCTATTGGCCTACTGATCATAACAAAACTCCATACCTCATTGGCTTCTTTATATTGAGAAAGTTCGCTAAAAGTTTCATAATGGTTCAAGATGGATTCGAAATGAGCTCAGACCATTCACCAATTTATATAATAACTAGCACTACTATAATTAGTAAATAACAACCACATGTCTTAGTAAATAAGCGAACGAATTGGCCTGATTTTAAAAGCATTATGAATAGCACAGCAACATGGCAAAATACCTGTATAGAAAGCACGGAGCAACTGGAAGATGAGGTGCATGCAGGCGAAGTACTCCCAAGCTAAAAGCAAATTTTTCCTGGCTGTAACTACCCAAGCGAGATAATGGCTTTGGTTAAACTTAAGCGCAAACTTCGACGTAAATGGCAGATGACCAGATCACCAGCTGATAAAACTAAATTCAACAAAGCCACGAAAAGTTTAACATTTAAAATAAAAGCATTTGAAAGTGACTCTTTTAAAACATATTTAAGCAGCTTATCTACTGACAAAATGTCAAATTATTCAGTTTGGAAAGCAACGAAGACATTAAAGCGACCTACACTTCAATCTCCACCTTTAACGCTACAAAATGGTTGGGCAAAAAGCAACACTGAAATAGCACAGATATTTGCTGAGCACCTAAAGAATACATTTACACCGCAAAGTAGTGATAACTCTGATGAGCATCCTCTAACTCATGAAGAAGATGAAGACATACCTTTCGCTACCCGTAAAGAGGTTAAAAACATTATAAAGTTCCCAAAGCTAAAAAAGGCCCCTGGCTTCGACTTGATAACAACAAAAATACTGAGGCATTTACCATACAAAAACATTAGAACCTTGACCAATCTGATCAATACATGCTTCAAATTGAAATACGTACCCATGTACTGGAAGGCAACTGCGGTCATAATGATAGCAAAACCTGGCAAGCCACCGTATGAAATATCTTCATATAGACCAATCTCTTTGCTACCGATCTTATCGCAAATGATGGAAAAAATGTCTTTTAAAACGACTAATGCCAATAATCGAACGGAAAAAATTGATTCCAAACCACCAATTCAGCTTTAGAACCAAGCAATCAACGATTGAGCAGGTCCACAGAATTGTCAGTAACATTGAAAAATCTCTAGAAGAGAATCAAGTCTGCTCCGCAGTTTTTCTAGACGCATCTCATGCATTTGATAAGCTCTGGCATGACGGCCAGTCAAGCTGCGAAACCAAATTCAAAAACAGTATTGTGATTTCTTAAAATCGTATATTTCTCACCGTTCTTTCCGCATTAAACAGGAAGACTGTTACTAAAAATTAACAGAAATTAAAGCTGGTGTGCCGCAGGGAAGCGTTTTGGGACCTATACTTTTCCTGCTATACACAAACGATGTAACCACGACAGAAAATTCTACTATCGCAACGTTTGCAGATGACACAGCTCTACTTTCCACTGGACGCAATGCAGAGGAATCTATCAATGTCTATCAAGCAGCGGTCAGCAATGTGTACACTTGGACAAAGAAATGGCGATTCAAGCTTAATAATGCTAAATCAACTCACATTGATTTTACAAACAAAAAGACACTGCAACATAAATGGACAAGAGATTCCATACGCAAATACAGTACCTAGGCATGAACCTTGATGCAAAACTTCGCTGGAAAGTGCATGTTAAAAAAAAAGGAAGAACTAGATATCAAATTCAAACAAATGCATTGGCTTATTGGCAAGCACTCAGCCGTAGACCGGTGTGGACTTATGGTATCCAACTGTGTGGATCTATCATCAAAAGCAATAAGTTGATGATTCAGCGATTCCAAAATAAAGTATTGAGATGCATTGTGAATGCTCCTTGGTACGCACGTAGTACTGATCTACACCGCGATCTAGCTGTAGAAACAGTAGATGATATTATAAAAGAACATGCGATTGCCCACGCAGAGGAACTAAAGCAGCACACTAACGATGGAATTGTTAAACTCGTTAATGGCGTTAATGGCGCTGATACTGTGCGAAGACTGAAACGCACAAAATCTACCGACCTTACTAGGTAAACCAATAAACATTTGGAACCTTATAATAACTTAAATAAATAATGTTTAGCTAAATACAAAATGATTGTTAGTTTATAGTTTCTAGTTGTATTAATATATTAACATACTTATATTATATATATCAAATTTGTAATATATTTTGTTAAATAAAAAAAAAAAAAAAGTTATCTATGCGGATATTTTCAATCCATCACTGTGAGTAACTTTTTTCTCTAGCCTCAATTCCCATCTGGATTTATTTGTTTCAGATTTCTTTGTCACTCTGATTATTCTCCGTGGGTCATTGCCATTCTTTGGAAGTGAAATAATCAACTTAATAAACTTCGATTAACCGTTGCTGGATCAATTATCATGGAAACAAAAAAGAACATAATCTAAACTCTCACTCGGCGAAGATTCTTGATTGTTTACAAATTCGATTATTTCCCGTTGCAATTTGATAGAAATGTTCACTCGGCTCTACTTTGTTACCTCCGATCGAAACGGTTAATGAAGGCGGTTATCGATTTTCGGTTAGGCCTGTTATCTAAAATCGAGGTGTATACAATTTTTGTTCCTTGAAAATTTTCATATATTTTGTTCGAAACTTTATAATCAAAAATGGATTGTTTGGAGCACCGTATATTGAGCTAAGTAAAACCCACATTTTCAATTCAGACCCGCAGCTGCCATTTCTCAATGAAATGACCAGTGAACGCAATGCGAAACTTTGGTCACAACTAAAGGTTATGGGACTATAGTATAGGACTTAATGCCCTAGGAAACAATGCTCATCAGAAATTTTATTTATTGAGTAAAGGAACTCCAAATTGTATCCCTACTGCAGTGACCTTTACCTCCCTCATCAACAGCACCACAAATCTTTGGAAGTAACTCCTTTCTGCCGTGCATTCTTCATCCGAAAAAATCCTTCCTTAGAAAACACGATTTTTGGTGAAAAGTCTTCTTGTGTTAAAATGAAGAAGAGCATCAGAGTTCCTCAATAAACGAGGAAGAAATTCTACTTTCGTGTGCTGAACAAAACGCTAATAAAATTAAAAACTAGCAAAGGAGCGCAAAGTTTGTCCCACCAAAATTTGTGAGCAAGTCCTGTGGCAATTTATAAACTCCATGACACCAATCTATTGCATTTAGTGCGTATATTTACAATAAATCTTTGTGTTAGCAATCAAAAGTGTCTCTGAAATGAAACTATCAAAAACACTCACCAATCTCCGTCATATATCACTGTCAAAACATCATTGAAAATTATCAATTTAGCGCCGCAGCACTTTCAATCCTTAAACATGATTTCGCGTTTCTTCGCCCACAAACTTTAAGCTGAATGTCTTTTAAGAAAACTTCGCAGAGGTATTCTTTGTATCCTTTTCACAACCAATAGAAAAATTCAGTTCCGAATAAATAAGTAAATTCGTGGCAAATTTCTGTTGATTTTTTGAGTTAATTAAAGTGATTATTTGATAATCCCGGTAAAAAAAATTGTGGAGACATAAGAATGGTTACAAAGGTTTTAAAAATGTTGTATATAGTTTAATACCCAGAAGAGACGGGCATTTTTAGTTTATGCGTTCATGAATCCAATCAATGTAAAGTGAAACTGTGGTATAAACTCCTGGAAGCGGATAACTCGCGCAGGGTTTATACTGCCAGGTCACAATACCCAAGTGCACAGAACCCTCGTCTCCATCGCATTGACCTTTACCTCCCTCATCAACACCACCACATATGTTGTCAAAGTCAAGGCCTCCGTTTCGTGAACTGCAATCTTTATCCGAGTAAATCTTTAAATCAACCTCTTGCATATGCAAATCAAGCGGTCCGTGATCCTGTAAAAATCACGTACACAATAATATTAAAATGGTCTCAGTACAAACACAAAGTGGTAGAAGTGTCTTACTATAGAGGAGCCCCAACCAATTAAAGTACCTGGAGCGCCCTGAGGGACTTGTGGAATTTCGAAACTTTGTGCCGGCAGAGTAACAGGGGTAATTGTGTCGTAGTTGTACACCAATTCAGCATCCAATTCCAATAAGGAAATATCATAACTAGCAGAATTGAGAGGAGCGTAATTGTTATGTAAGATCACCCGCTTAACAGTTGCAATAGTGGGACCTCCGCGACTAATCACAGTCACACCATACTGTATACTGAGTGTGCTTGGAAATAACAGAAACTTGTGGGTGCATTTGGCGGCAGTAAGGATCCATTTCGGAGCTACGATAGTACCGCCACACATGTGTAAGTCCGGCCCACGAACTGAAACTTTTCAATACGAAGAAACTATATATTTGGTGATTTCAAAATATGATTTTGTTTTTAATCTCACCAGAAAAGGAAATTTCCGTATATCCGAATCTGTTCCATTCACGACACGCGACTGCGGAAAGCAGCTCACTGTTCCAACCAAAAGGAGCACAAACAAAATACTCTGAGGCACCATTCTATGAGTCCTGTATGTATACACAATTGAACAGAACAAGCGATACTGGAGATAAGATGGAAACTATCGTTCTTTTATATAGGTGCGCTTATCACTGAAATCAAACTTTATCAAAAGTTATGAATTGACAATAATATATACTCATGCTAAGTACTCGAAGTGCCTGATATATGGCCGAATTTCTTTACTAGTATACCAACTGCTTAGGTACATATTCTGATAAGAACCATGTGATTCCTGATAAACTGCTAATAATCTACAATAAGCCTCAACAATCATGTTGCTGCATTGGCATATCTTCTGGAATGTATACAAGAGGGAAAAAGGTGCCGTATATGTTTCCGATAAAAAAGTTGAAAGAAATATTATTGAAATAAAATTAGCAGAAATATAATACACAGAGCTGAAGATCCTCAGTACTCAACCTTTGGCAAATTTACAGACAGAGTTCCACGCTTGTTTTCCATCTCCCTAGGTCACTTGAAAATTGACCATGTCATTTACACATCCTGAAGTTGTATAATTTTACAAGTTATACGGTGATAGACAGACAAATATTATGCAGAAGAAGAAGAAACAACAAGACTTGAAATCCGTTCAATACAGCAGCCATCGACTTATCCGCTTTTCGGAAATACCGGGCCTCAGTAGGTTTGGGACATTTGAGAAGACGAAACGTGGACATTTAGCGAAACGTTTTATTTCTGGGTTATTTCTGTATTTGGTGGCGAGGCCAGCATTGATAATCGGTTTGTACACAGAAAATACTGACGACCACACATCGTCGCAAGCACCGCAGCAATTCGACTATGCAAACGAGCACTCAATTCCCAAATACGCTAGATACGCACATATGGTGGTGCATTGACATGCGCTGCCTATATTCCAGCGTCGTATGCATATTGGGCAGTGCGGTGACTTTGGCCCTGCACTTGCACTCAAATTTGTTAATGTAAACAAACCATATGATTCGTCAATGAATAATATCGCTAATTTGAGATTTGAGATTATTTTGGAAGTATAATTTGGAATTAGTAAAAATAAGATGGGTATATTTTATGTTAGATAAAATAAGAGAACAATATAATTTAAATGATATAAAAGAGCCAGCCAGCCACTAAATAAACCAGAATTAATCTGAACATCTAAAACTGTTTTCCTGCATTAGACTTCTTATTCTTTCTTTTCGGTGCTCTTGACTAGGTTTGGTCAAGAACAGCACCAAACAATAGCGTAACCAACGGCAAACTCTGCCGGTTACAAATTCTGCTGAGGGCGATATTCCGCTTTGCGCTAGGTATCTTTTCATACTACATCATATCATTGCATTCATACACTGTGTGAAATCTGCAACCGATACATAAGCCATTCTTGCAAGGCCAACGTAATCAACATTGATTCAACCCTCCAAATTGATACAACCCTACAATATATGTGAAGCCTAGACTATGCAATGTTCATCTCTCAGAATGCCAACTCCTTGACCAGTCTTTGGAACTATAACGTCTGTATTCACATACGAATTTGTGCACAGTTTGTTTCGGAGACTAAATATCCACGCTTATTCTCGGAAAGCCGATGTGATTTGTTGCTGTCGATGGGTAGGTTTGCGCCCAATGAGTGGCAATCCTAAATACAAAAGACCTTTAGAAAGGCCAAATGCCTTGAGATGAAAGTGAGCTTTGGGAGTTCTGTATGAATCACTGAGAAGTTGATTTGTTATATTGACTTATCCTTCAATTGATATCAACTTCTAGAAGTTTAACATGTGCCTTGTGGCCAATTCTAGCTTCAGCAATCAAATGCAGAAGTCTCCTAACTCTTCCGTGTCTTATTTTGAAGATGTTCGAATTCTTCTGAGATTATTTTGGAGTGGTGAGTGCTGACTAATATATCGGCTGAATATCTGGGCCGCTACATTTCTTTGGATTTTCTGTGTTCTGTTTCACATCTGGGCATTTTTTGAAAAACTTTTCGACTTTGTAGAATTCTACCTCGTGATGAGTTGAATTTACATGTTGGCTGCATGTAGCTGCCTCAAATATTCACAGTGCTTATTCTAACTAACAAGTTTCCGGATTGGAAACCAACTAATAGCGTTCTCGATTTTCAAAATGTGCGGATGGATTAAGATAGAATTGTTGAACATTTTTATAAGAGCTGCAGAAATGTTCATCATCGGATCCAATTGCAGGCATTATCGAGTGTCTTCTGTCCTTAGTGCATGTTACCCTAAATACGATTATTCCAGCCTGTATTACTGCTGTGTTTTCGTTTGATATCGTGTCATCGAAAATTGAACGTGTTTGTGGACGACTCGTGTGCCTAGATTTTGTACTCCCATTAGCAATTCGCACCAATGAATCTTCCCCACAATAGTTTTCCACAATCCGACCTCTTGGCTATTTTAGGGATCCACGTTCTGTTGTGTTATGATCACCATTTTTCCTTGTACGCTTCATGACAGTACTGCTTATATTTGTACATCTTCCAAACTACTTAAATATTCCTGCCTGATCCTTAATCCTATAATCTTTTAGTGATGAAGAAACGATTTTCTTGAGTCCGTGACGAGGAAAAATTCAATTGAAAGTATCCTCTTAGTTAGGTTAGTGATTTGCCGATGAGGAAATTATCTTGTGTGGAGTATTGCAAAACGCGACATGCTGCATTTGGTGTTTTTGTTGTTTTTTATTCAAATGGAATCTGGATGCTGTATTCGAGTGGATTTGTTTATTTTGGAGACCAGAATGACCCTTTAAAGTGTTAGTTTTCCTAAAATGAAGACAATCCATCTTCAGCTGGCATGTTGATAATTGGTGATGTGCGAAAGCAGATAAGAGGTAAAAATTAAGTAGACCATTTATAAATATATCAAACAATCAGTGCTTGCAGATCTCAGAATGCGCCTTAACTGCTTTGCTACCAGGATTATATATAGTTTACCTCCAGCCAGACTATCAACCACAGTTCTACACATAAGACCCCATTTTCGTACATTCAAACGAAACGTACAGCAAATAAGCTTTTTGGAAATTTTTGACGGATGAATTTCATGGTATTTGGACTAACAGAACGGAGTTATTGCGTCTGAGGTGAAATGTGTTATTGTCATCGGTAGAAAAATGAGCAACGAACAAAGAGTCAAAATTAAGGTTCGTTTTAAACTTGGTAAAACTTTTACCGACACATTTCAATTGATAAACCCAGTTTATAGTGATGATTAGTTATCCAGTGGCAGACTTCAGGAGAGGTAAAAGTAGTTTAGAAATGATCGTGAGGGCATAAAACATGAGCAAAATGTTGGCCAACTGAAATCCATGATTACCGCAAATTCCATCAAAACCGTGAGTGAATTCATCAAAGGTGAGCTAAAATCTTCATTGAAATTCATGGAAACATCATTTTATTGCATGTGGGCCGAACATGTCGGCAACCAAAATGGTTCACTCGGTTTGTTCAGGACAAGTTCTCTGACGACAAAAAATTGCTCAGAATTCAATATTCAGAATTAAAGGACGAAAAAAACAAGCAAATTTTTATTAAATTTGCATTTTATGTAACAACCACTCCCTGCATTCGCCTGATTTACGAGTAGCTCCGTTCGACGTTTATCTTTGAAGAAAAATTCATTTGTCGATGAAAGGAAAACGTTTTGTGGACATACAAGGCATTCAAAAGGCTTGTACCGACATCCTGAAGGACATCCCTGCCGACAATCTAAAACACTCATTCGGCAAGCTTTATCATGCAAATCCCTGTATTGAGTGGGAAGGGAACTATTTTGAATAATTTCTTATTTTCAAAAAGTCCTGTAAACTGTGAGTAGATCTTCATCATTGAAGCCATAAAATATTTCTGAATCCAATTCAATCACTTTACAGTTAAACGCTTCACATTACGAGAAAAATAAATCTTGTTAAACACCAATCTTAAATTTTTATGAATAAATGAAATATAACCCAGTATGGACTTTCGCATGTAAAACAAGGTGGGCATGTGAGTTAAATGTCTACACCAGTGGTTCCCAAAGATTACTGGATTCCGACCCATCTAACAATAACTTAAAAATTTGCGACTCACCTATTGGCTGCTTTAGAAATAGAGGACATAAATACTGGTAATACCAGTTTGCAATATCAATGAGGAAAAAAAACTTAAATATATTAATATTTTTTTATTTAATACTAAAATAGCCTACAAACAGTTTATTTCAATGGGAAGGATGTATTTGTCTTCTATTTTTTGTCATTATATTTTTAGCATCAATTTCAATATTAGTAACTTTTAGTCGCAGTGAGTTTGATACGTCCAATTTGTTTCGGTATTTAGTTTTTATATTGACCATAGCTGAAAATCCGGCCTCACATAGGTATGAGGTAGTAAAGGGGAGGAGGACTTTGATAGCTTCATCAAACAGGCAAGGATACTTCCCAGCAACCGAGATCCAGAATTTCGTTAATTGCTTGCGATTGAAAGTATTTTTCAGTGATGTATCTTCCGATAAATCAATGAGCTCTTCACTTGCTTTTGTCGACATATTAGTTGGTAGTTGGTCCTGAAATGGGTTACATATCCAATTCGACTTTTCGAGCTTTTTCATCTCTTCCCCGAAATAGGTGTCAAAGTATTTCTTAACAGTGATAAATGTGCGGCAATTGCAGAAAGTACGTTCATCTTTGGCTGCGCTTGGTTTTCTACAATTAAGGTTTCAAGTGTTTCAAAACAATCATATTTACCGTTCTTAATACAACTCTCCCACAAAAGTAGCTTTTTCATGAACGCTCGAATTTTGTCGTGAACTGCAAAAATGTCGGATTCGTTTGAACCTTGCAGATACAAGTTAAGTTCGTTTAACTTGGAAAAAATATCCGCCAAATATGTTAACTTAAGCACGAATTCTGCGTCCTGTAGATGTTCAATATATTCGGTTTTTCCTTCTAAGTATATTGATACTTCATGCCGTAGTTCCACCAATCGTGTCAGTACCTTTCCCCTGGATAACCAACGTATCTCCGTATGGAGAAAAAGAGATGTATGAAGACTACCCATTTCTTCACACAACTTCTGAAACAAACGTGCTTGTAAGGGCCTTGTTTTGGTGTAATTTACAATTTTTACAGCTGTATTTAGCACAGTTTTTAAATCATCGGGTAATGCTTTTAAAACCAGTGCTTCTCTGTGAAGACTACAATGAGTCCACAAAGCACAGGGACTTTTTTCAAGAACTCTTGTAACCACACTGCTATTTTTCCCGCACATAGCCCGCGCACCGTCAGTGCATATACCGACACAGTTCCTCCATTCCAACCCTTTTCCTTTTATATACGAATCAATTGAACTGAAAATTTCTTCGCTCGTTCCACGACTAATTGGCTTACAGAACAAGATATCTTCATGCACGTCGTTTTCCCATATATAACCCACAAAAACAAGTAGTTGAGACAGGCCTTGAACGTCGGTAGACTCATCTAGTTGTACAGTGTAGTATTTACTACCAACTACTCTTCGTAATATTTCATCTTCTGCCCACTCAGCCATTTCGTCAATTCGTCGTGCAACAGTGTTATTGGATAGAGGTATGCGTTCGATTTCTTTTACTTCTTTTTCGCCAAACATTGCTCCAACAGCATCTTTAATCGATGGTAAGACTAAGTCTTCGCCAATTGTATGAGGTTTTCCCGCTCTGTCAATTCTCAAGCTTATGAGGTACGAGGCATGTACAGCATTTTCATTAATATTAATGAAATGTGAAACAATATTTTTTCAAGATTTCATATCCAACAATTTTCTTTGAAAAAAGTCTACTTGCTTGTTTTTTAAATGAGAATGCTTAGTTTCTATATGACGCGTTAACTTTACTTTTACTTGGACGTAAACTTTCATTCGCTAAAATTTCGAAGCAAATCACGCATTGAGGACGCGGATCTAACGCGTCATGATTCCAAGTGAATCCTAATTTCAAATATTCTGAGTCATATTTTCGTACAACTGTCCGGCGCTTCGTTTCATGTGTACTCGTTGAGGGAGCTTGAAAGTCAGATTCAGTGCCAATTTTGTGACGTAATAGAGCATCTTCTTGGTTTTCCTTACTTTGTTCGTCATTAACTGGCGGCGGCGATGAAGTTTTTGCTCCGCGTTTCTACCACTTGTCCATGATTATCTTCAAATGTTAATAATTGTTTTTAAAAAGGTTACAATGGTGCTCGGTAAATAATACATACGGTAAAGAAATCGAAACCACACAAAAATAAAAGACGTCCGACTAGCAATCACGACTTATTATTTAAGTAGAAATTAGTACGACAATTTTCGTATTAGTAAGACAATTTATTAGTCAAGTAGAAACTTACACGTGTTCCGTCGTTCACAATCAAATGATTAATGATGTTTTGTCATTACTGAGTCTATCTATCAACCAAGATCATGTCACAAGTGTATACATTTTGTTTCTATGCAGCGAGTGGCAATGTTTTGTTGTTATTGCTATTTGTTTCTTTGTTTTACCGTTGCAGTTTGGTGTTTGTCAATTGGAATGTGATTCTGCGTAACAGAATGACCGTTTAAGTTTGTTGTTATGTCATATAGTGTGCCTTTCTGTGTAACAGACTGGCGGCTATAGGTTGTTGTTTGTCTTACTTTCCTAAGCTTTTACATACATACATATGTGTGTGTGTTCTTGCATTTCCTATGAATAAATGAATACAAGAGAATATTAGCAGACAAAATAAGGTGACGTGAGTGTTGTTGGTGTCAGGGTGGGTATCGTAACTCGCTACTTACAAATAAGCAGGCTAATATTGCGCATTCAAAACTTGAGCTTTTTTGGAATGTTGGGGGGCGGAGATTTTAAAAACACAGAGGTAGTATTTGCGCTTTCGGTTGTGTGCAGCTAAACAAGGTTATAATCCGTCCCACATTTCTGGGTCCACTCAATATTTTCTCGCGACCCACTGGTGGGTCGCGACCCATACTTTGGGAACTACTGGTCTACACTATTGACCAGACGAATCTTCAGTCGGATCATTAGGATAAGTTCTATCTTAGAGATTTCGATATGATGGTGGGAGTCTAAATTGAACTCAGATCAGGAGCAAATATTGACTTCCCGTAAACTGTGGATCTTAGGAATATGTATATTATGTCCTCTGGTCCATCATTAAATTATTAACAACCGGTTTTTGGTCTTTACTATTGAGTCTATTTATTCAGAGAGAAATAGATGAGTACAGTTCAGTGGTTTTCATAAAACTAAACTAGCGAGCAATCGATACTCAAGAATGTCATCATCAACGCAATGCATTATAGTAATTTATGAGTTTACACTCGAGAGTAAATATTAGTTATTTTAGTTTATGCGAAATACATTACATTTTCCCCTTTTTTATAAAACTTGTCTTATCTACTAAAAATAAATGAATTTCATTTTTAAATCAATTTACAATAAAAATTAATAATTCATGAATATGTTTTAATATTTAAAATTATTGTATTATAATACATCATTATTTTTAATTTAATATTATTTATTTTGAATGTTACTAGGTTTAACAATTTTGCGTTTAGATCTTCTTAAAGGTATAGATTCATGTAATACTTTATTATATCGTTTCTTTTTCTTTTGAGGCTGATCATTAGTTTCAGTTTCCGTGTTTGTTCTAGGTTCTTCATTTGGAATCAATGGGTGATACTTATCTTCCAATGTAGAATGTCTAATCTGATTTTTTTGAACAAATCTCACTGAATTATAAACATTTATTTTATAGGTATGTGGGCTTATAACTTCATGTATTATAGCTGGAATCCAGTTAACATAATCTTTAAAATGATTCCTATATAATACTTTTTGCCCTTTTTTAAAAATAGGCTCTTGTAAAATTTTAGTTTTACATTTTTATTATAATGTTTAGGATATGCTAAAGTGTTGTTATTATTATTTTTCTTAAATGTTACAGTTTTCTTAGATAAAGAATTCAGCAATGTTATAGGTTGATATGAAAATATTATATTATTAGGCGTTTTATTGGTTGTTGTACATGGTGTATTATTGTAGCACATTAAAATTTTATTTAATTTTACTTGAATAGGTAAATATTTCAACTTTTCATCTGATAAATATTTTTTAAAACAATTTTTAATTGTTTGAACTCCACGTTCAGCCAAACCATTGCTTTTGGGATGATAAGCTGGTGATTTTGTTAATTTTATATTTAATTTTCGTGCAAACTGTTCAAAGTGGATTGATGAAAATGGTGACCCATTATCGGTAACTATTTCGATAGGATAGCCAAATATTCTAAAAATTTATAGTAAACTGTTTTCCAAATTTATTGCATCTGTCTTTGGCAAGTACTTAACAATATTATATTTAGCTGAATGAATCTATGTAAATATAATATGTTTTGGAATCAAAATGAAAAAAATCTATGTGTACCCTTTGAAAAGGTTTCTCACACAATGGCCACTTAGTTTTCACGTGTTCTCTTGGAACTTTTTGTGTAGTTTGGCAACTAAAGCATTTTGAAACAAATTCTTCTATATTCTGATCAATTTTCGGCCACCAGACTGAACTACGTGCTATCATTTTTGATCTTACAATTCCGTCATGATTCTCATGCTAAATATTAAGTACCCTATTACGATATTTTTCCGGAATAACTAATCTATCTCTGTAATACAAACAATTATTATCAGTGGAAAGACTTTTACGCACGTTATACCATTTTTTCAAATTTAGTGGTACTTGAATAGGCCATTTGTTTTTGGTGTATTTCATTATCTCAGTTAACTCAGAATCACTCGCCGTACTCTCTATTACTATGCTCATTCTAATAGGCAATTCCGTTGCCTCAGCTAAATTGTTTATTGTTTCAATGAATGAATCGATTGGCAAACGTGACATTGCGTCTGCTGGAGCGTTTAATTTTGCAGACCTGTATTTAAAATCATATTCATAAATTGAGAGCATTACTGCCCATCTCTGCAATCTTGATGCTGTTATGTTAGAAGTATCACGGTTGGGATTAAAAATCTCTTTTAAAGCTTCATTGTCACTGCATAATGTAAAGCGGTGTCCATAGACATATTTATGGAATTTCTTCAATGCAAATATTACAGCGAGAGCTTCTCTGTGGATTTGAGAATAGTTTCGCTCTGGGGGTGATAAGGTGCTAGAAGCAAAAATAACAGGTTTTTCAATACCATTTACCACGTGAGCCAAAACTGCCCCTACCCCGTATGGGCTGGCATCACAAGTTATTACAATAGGTTTGTTTGGGTCATATAATTCAAGAATATTGTTTTCTAATATTAATTTTTTTGATTTTTCAAAACATTTATTAATCGCTTCAGTCCATACAAACTTTGCATTTTTTGTAACAAACTGTATAAATTCTTCAGTTTTGAAGATAAATTTGGTATGAAGCTACTATAATAATTTAGTAGCCCCAAATAAGACTGAAGTTCTGTTAAATTTCTTGGAGTTGGAGCTTTTTCAATACTCTCAACTTTCTCTCTATTTGGTTTCAAACAATCTTGTGAAATAGTGTGTCCTAAATAATTTATTTCTTTTTTGAAAAAAAAACATTTATCAATATTAATTTTTATATTGAAATCATTCAGCTTTTTCAATACTTGAAAAAGAATACGTTTACAGTCATCCGGCGTCGAACTACCAATGAAAATATTATCCAAATAGCATGAAGTTCCGGGAATTCCTAACAGAACCTGATCCACAACTGACTGGAAAATAGAAGGTGCGCTCGCCACTCCGAATGGCAAGCGAGTATATTGGAATAAACCTTTATGTGTATTTATTGTCACATACTGTTTTGAGGTTTCGGAAATTTTTAATTGCTGATATGCTCCTGATAAATCAATCACACAAAAAATTTTACAATTTGCCAAATTTGCAAAAATGTTGTCTATTCTCGGTAAGGGGTGGTGTTGGGTTTCGATGAACCGATTTATTGTGACCTTGCAATCTATACAGATTCTAATTCTTTTTCCTGATTTAGAAACAATTACAATTGGTGATGAATAACTACTAAAATTAACTGGGACTAAAATTCCCTCCTTACACAAGCGATTTAACTCATCTTCCACTTGATCTCTTAGTTTAAATGGAACATCATAAGCTTTTCTAAAAATTGATTTAGCTTCCGGTTTTAGAATTATCTCAGCTGTATAATGCTCAATGCATTGGTTTGGATCAGAACTTACAATTTTTTGAAAATTTTACTTTATTTCATCTAACACTTTAAAGTTTTCTAATGAATTAATTGTGCTAATGTTATTTACATCAAATATTTTTTTCCAGGCTGGGTACAAAATTGTTAACCAGTTTCTTCCCAGAAGTGGTTTAAAATCTCTTTCAGTGTCAATTATAACCAAATTTTTTTAATGATCTCCAATACCTGACATTTTACTCACATTGATAAGAATTTGACCTATGCATTTTAATGGGTTACCGGTAACAGATGTTAATTTTGTTTGTATTGGTTCTAGTTTGCAATTTTCAAATAAATTTAAGTACTTAACTTTAGACATAATAGTCATACAAGCCCCTGTGTCCACCTCCATTTCAATTAACTTGCCACCGACCATCAGCTCCACATTCTTTGCTCCACACACCGATTCCCCATTCACTTTACATACGGTTTCATCACATGTTACATTGGTTATGTTAGCTTCTTCGACCATTTCGTTAATGAGCTTCACATGACGATTTTCAGTTGGACCATTCTTTTTTGAGTGACATTGTGACGAAAAGTGTCCTTTTTTGTTGCAATGGAAACATACCCACGAGTTATGTCCCCTTTTACCACATCGTGTGCATGCTTTTCGTGAAGAATAATATTTTTTCTGTTGTCCAGAGTTGCGATTACGTGACTTGCTGCGACTCTCTTGTATCGAACACGTGTTATGAAATTCTTTTTTGCACATCTCACGTCTTTCATCCTCAGCCATTTCCCAACTTAAAGCCAATTCACACGCTTTTTTGAAACTCAAACTGGATTCTTTTAGAAATTTGGACCTTAGTTGATTGTCTCGAACTCCACAAACGAATTTATCACGTAGTGCACGATCAAGAAAATTACCAAAATTGCACTTTTCTACAAACGCTTCTAATTCTATGATAAATTCTCTTATTGATTTTTCACCTTGCGGGGCATTATAAAATTTAAAAGATTCTGCAATTTCGTTTACAGAAGGTGCAAAATACGCTTTTAGGGCGTCCACCAGATCTTTGTACTTCGTCAAGCTTGGATCATCAGGTGAAAACAATCATCAGAAGGCAACTTTTTTTTCTTCTGCCACATCATTAACAATAAAAAATTGCTGGAGTCTCATCTCGTACTCAGCAAAATCATTTCCCATTATATAAGGATCCATGTGACTAATCATCTTTGTAACTTTTTGTACTGGCTGTTCTAAATGTTCACTATTTTCAGTTTTTATGGTTTGAGAATATGTCATTTATTTTTACTTTTTACTTTTACTTTTGTTGTTTGATTTTTTTATTTTTTTTTTCTTTTACTATTACACGTTTTCCAGTTTTCCTCGTAGCCAAAATTATTATGTCCTTTGGTCCATCATTAAATTATTAACAACTGGTTTTTGGTCTTTACTATTGAGTATATTTATTCAGAGAGAAATAGATGAGTACAGTTCAGTGGTTTTCATAAAACTAAACTAGCGAGCAATCGATACTCAAGAATGTCATCATCAACGCAATGCATTATAGTAATTTATGACTTTACACTCGAGAGTAAATATTAGTTATTTTAGTTTATGCGAAATACATTACAATGTACATCATTAGTAATCATGGCATTGAATAAGTCCACATATTTCTTGAAGAATTTTTCATGGTATTACAATCATCAACCACAGTTCAAGTACTTCTTCTGTTATGCATATGTTTAAATAACTTGATTGTAGGAATAGTAACACTCGATTTTTATTATTTGCTACTAAATTATATTATTTTAATCTTATCGTAGAATATTTCATACTAAGCGAAATGCGACAGCTTTGAAAAATGTTCCATTGAGCGTGAAAGAGCTTTAAATTTTTATTCGAGATTGAAAAGAGATTTATGTGGCATTTGCCTTGATTATGAATTTACAAATAAAACACAGTTTATGAGGTGATGATGTTTATCAAAAAGCAGCTGCACACTAATTCCAATTAATTTAAAGAAAGCTTCTATCGAAAACTGTTCATAAGTGAGCTGTCTTATTCCTGTGGTCAACATTCTTCTGGGTGTTACAAACAAACTGATGGTGAATTGACTATCATTGTAAATGAGTTTGATCTAATCAATGTCCACAATATAAATAGTTGGTTCAAAGTATTAATAATAATAACTTCAATCCACTAATAATTAAAATTAAAGTGTAGTCTCATATGGAAAAATAATAGAAAAATTCCAAACACCTTATTATGAAATGTCTGAGTTATTCAGTACTCGTAAATTTCCTCAGTATGAAATTTCTGATTACTGAATGTATTTACACCTGTCCCACAGGAATGTATGGTTTTGTACCGGAGCAATCAAAGTGTGTTCCTAGGGTAATTTTCGATGCTGACTCCGAATCCGGAGACCGTTTTTCCCCAGGTCGTCAGTTTTTCGAGATAATTGAAATGGCGCTTTTTTGCAATGTTCAACCATACAAAGCCATTTTATTCAATAATAAATCAAAATTTAGAAATGGCGCGCAGTTTAACTTTTTCGTTTGTATTCTTTCGGGCCTGTTTCACGTAATATACTCCAAATATAATCGGTCGTCATGCTCTCGTACCAGAAACCTTCGTAATCTCTCCCAATTTTCTGCAAATCTTAATGCAACCGCTGGTCACTCGTACCAGCTTAATTTTCCGGGAAGAAATGCGTGTGGGAATTCAGAAAATGAATTTTTAGCGACATACGAGCACCGATTCTCTTATAATTCATTAACAGTTCCACGCCAATTTGCCTATAGATGCCACTTTTCCGGTTGCCAAGGAAATTATGGACAATGTCCTGAAAGATGTCCATGCAGCCTTTTTTTGTGGGTGTTAAACATTGCGTAGAGCGTTCGTCATCCATCAGGTCCAATGAAAATCCCTTTTTTTATTTGGGCCTAAGACATCTTCGGAAACAGACGAGTTAAGTACTGGAAAGCCGCCCCGTCTGGGTCGAGCGCTTTACCGAAATCCTTTAAGAGGCCCAGTTTAATATGTAGTGGAGGAAGTAAGACTTTTTTGGTTCAATCAGTGAATTGTTAGAGATGTTTTGTCTGCCTAAATAATGGTCTCGAGAGGGCCATTCTTTTTTGATCGACTCTTTCACATACAAAGAAAGCAGCAGTATCTCGTTAGGCATCTCTGCGTCCTCAATTCGGTTCTAGCAAAAGACAAGGACGAAACTTTATAATTGGTCCGGCAGAAAGATTGGAAATAGGACAATATTTAAATATATTTGATCGAACTGCTAACTAAATAGAGAAAATTCCTCTAAAATGATTTTACAAACAACAACATTAATTTGATAGAAACTTTCCCTGCTTGAACAAGAATTCCCGTTCCATTTTTGAAAGTGAAAGACAGAACTGTCGATGACTGAAATGCTGAAAAACAGGATTTTACCACAATTGCTTTTATTAATCGCGGGTATATATGCGTTAAGATCATTCATAATAGACTAAGAAATGAATGCTGCCATAACGACCTCATCAGCATCAAAGATGTTGTATGGAGCAGCTCGAACGCCGCTGAAAATCACACTCCTCATCCGAGCAAATCTTTAAGTTAATCGCTTGCAGAAGCTTTTGAACATTTCCATCGGACGAAAAGAATACTGATTAAAAGCCAGAATAATATCCTCATTGCCACAACAAAGACACGGGAATAGACCCAACTCAAGAAAACTGTTAACAGCACTCTCGGCCTTGTAGACTTTCGAAGCGTAGCGAACTTTACCTTCGTTTAGATGCGAAGCAAACTACGAACAAACTCGTACACTGAGCTGAGAAATCCACAATCCTTCCTACCATTGGGTCCATGAATTGATTTTTTCCCATTTATGTATTTATTTATTGAAAGTTTCTTAGCCAAAAAGTAAATCAATGGCTGTAACGATTCAAATCTGCGGAATACACAGCGGTGTCCCGAAATATTAAAACACATTTCTGTTCCGCGGGGTTTATGATTGCTTTTGTAAGCAAAAAAACTCATTGCACACTACACACAACAACTATATTCATTTTCTATAAAGTACTATTAAACCAGTGCCCGATAGTCAAAAGCGCATGTCGCAAACGAGGTGTTAACGGTTTACACGATTCTATTCAGTGAGAGAAATACACAATCTTTTGTTGAGTTAGTAAAAAGCATAAACTATATTTCTAAGTTAAATCTAAGTACTTATTCCTAAAGCAATCAATAATTTAGAGTAAACAGAAGCAGTCTATTCGAAGGCCTACATTGCTAGTACTAGTAATGGTATATTTAAATATATAACTGATAAAATATTTTAAATAAATAAAAAAAACCAAAAAGTCAGGAACAAATGATTTCAAGTAAGTGTTGATTTAAAAGACTACTTAACAAGTGACTCAATCGGAAATATAATATCAACGTATACGAAAACTTTACTGGTATGAGGATCCTTTCAATTGGTTTTTTCCTATTCAAAGACTCAATCATTTCTTCCTCACAAAAAGAGCGCCTAACATGACTATAAGATTAAGGATCCGTTCCCAGATAAAATAGCTCCACACAAATAAGTATGCACACTCGATCCTATTCTGATCATAAGTACATTAGATTCAATATTTTATTATCTCCAAAACAAAAAAGTATGATCCTAAAGAATCCCAGGAACATATACAGGGATTTGTATAGGAATAGACTAGTGCTCACTGTTTGAGTTTGAAAAGAATGTGTCGCAAGTGCCTTTAATAAACATATTACGTTGCATGCCCAACATTACGCACAAAATGAGGATCGGAACCTCCTTTGTGGGACAAAGAGCTTGGAGCGCATAGGCGAATAGTACGGGAATTATATAAGTCGACAATGAAATTCTATTGGGTGAACATAAAGAGCTGTTAAAACGATACAAAAGGAAGTACGCAGGGCTAAGAAAGAGTCGTGGAAAGATGCAATATCGCAATATGGTAAGATGGAATATGGTAATATGGTAAAAGTAAACGGGGTGGCTCGGTTTAGGAGTCTGTTGTCTAAGCATCCGACTATGCCAAAGTTGGTGAATATAACGGAGATTGGGCTGACAGCTGTGAAGGATCGTTAGAAGACCTTGTCAGTAGACTTTTTCTTTGCTGTAAGGATATTGTAGATCTCGAACCCTTCGCTGACGACTCCAAAATTGAAAAGGCAACTGGGGCTGGCTGGCATTTGAATGAAAATGTGAAATGCTTCTCGGATAAGGGAAGTATGGTAACGGTATTCCAATTCGGAAGTGTTTGCAATACAATTCGATAAAAGTGCTCGAACTATACGGGCGTGCTGTATACTAAGCTCTGTGTCGTGAAAATTTTAATTTCTATTTCTGCTTTGTGCGAGAGTAAAGCGATTCGTTTTACTTGGACACTTTTGATTTGCAATTGCAACAAAAATGCCGTGTGTGTGGTCAAAAGGTTGAGCGAGGTCAGCCTAAAATACAATGTGCTAAGTGCAACGAATTTTTTCACATGGAATGTGTGAAAGTCCTTCCAGCTGATCTGGATTACTTGCAACCGCTGCCCCAGTCGATAAAGCAGCAAAAATTATAATTTGTGCTCTTTGAACTCTCAGTTATCACAGCAAGTGCAAAGTGAAAGAGACAGTGCCGCTGTGCAAAAACAACAACAGCAACTTCAACCGGTTTTGTCACAGCAACAAAAGTGTATTCAGCCAGAAATAAGTTTGCAAAGTGTACTTAAGGAAATTGTCGCATTGAGATCGGAAAATGGGCGTGAGTTACATAATATTACTTACCCATAATGTAACATAATGTTAACTAACATTTATATTACATTAAGCTAAGTAATCTCTCTTTCACCTGTACCTTTTTCCACTAGAATAGTTACCAAGAATGATAGAATAGAAGATTACGCGATGCGCAGGTCCGTCATTCCTCTCTCGACAAAAACTCAGCACAGCTGATTGGCTGTGATGTCATAAGGCGCTTTAAAATATTTTTTTATATGAAAAATGCACGTGCAAAGGTAATAAGTTATGAATTGAAAGGATTTTAATTATTTTTAATAAAACATAACTTAACAAATGCACTTGCAAGTAATCGAGTACAAATTATTGAAAAACTCGTTCGATAATAAGTACTTAAGCAGCGGATTAAGCGGATTTTCCTGTACCAAGAAATAAAAAGTGAATTTGTGTAGTGTGTGTGATTTAATAAATATACATATATTAATATTATATAAATATACATGCGTTCGTCTCGTATAAGCACGAAGTCGTCGGTTTTTAGATTGGTTTTAGGTTGAGGCCATTTGTGACGCACTTGTAACTCATGAAGATATTCGCAACTGCAGCGCTTCCAAAAATCTTGTTGTATTTGTTCAAGCTGTTCCACCTAGTGAGTCGGTGAGTATTAATGTCAAGTAAGTTAACCTCAGGTGGCATCGTCAGTGGGCCGCCCACCAAAAAGTGACCAGGGGTCAGAGCGGTGCAATCGGTCGGGTCGTCAGAGAGCGCTGACAGCGGCCTAGAGTTAAGCACGGCTTCAACTTGCTTTAATACGGTGAAGAATTCCTCGAAAGTTAATAATGCATCACCAATAGTCCTCTTTAAGTGATGTTTCATGCTTTTCACACCCGCTTCCCAGACCCCTCCGAAATTGGGGGATCCGGGTGGGATGGAGTGCCATGAGACCCCATGACATGAGGCCAGTTGTGCAGCGGCATCGTGTTCATATTTAAAAGTTTTATAATCATCTGTCAGTATGGCGTTTGCGCCAACAAAAGTTGTTGCACAGTCGCTGTAGATATCTTTACTATATCCTCTTGATGCGAAAAACCGGTGCAGAGCGGCTAGAAAGCATTCGGTAGTCATGTCGCTTACAAGCTCCAAATGTACGGCTCGTGTAATGAAATACACAAAAAGCGCAACATACCCTTTGTAGCTTTTATGTCCTCTGCCTTTCGTTGTGCGAATATTGTAGGGTCCAGCGTAAATTTTAATGCCAAATCAATTGAAATATATTATTTTATATTTATTTACATCAATATTATCATAAAATGCGATAAATATTAAAATATTTAATATCAAACACAAATTATCACATTTCTCACACAAAAATGTACGCATTTTGGCTGCTCTCTCATTTCTTGTGCGCCTTATGACGATATGCGCAGAGACAGGAAATTTTTGTACCAGCATTGGCGCAATCTTCTATTTTATCATTCTTGGTCCACTCTATCACCAAATTATCGCAGAGCAAACGACAGTTGCGCTCAGCAGCACCGAAGCTGAATATATGGCGCTGTGCTCAGCGTCTAAGGAAATAATTTATCTGAGAAATTTTATTGTAGAAATAGGTTTTGAACAAATTCTTAAAAAAGCAACAGCATTATTTGGCGATAATCTTAGCGCACAACAATTAGTTAAAAATCCTATTTTCCATGCTAGAACAAAGCATATTGATAACTCGTACTCTTTCATTCCATATTAAACGAAATGACTTGAAATTAAATTTGTGTCAACGGAAGAAATGACCGCGGATATACTTACTAAAAATTTGGCATGTTAAACTTGTTAATTTTTTAGGAATGAAGACATAATGCACAATTGAGGGGTCATGTTGAAATATAGAAATCCATTGTACATGGCAACTCTGATATCAATTATGTATTCATTTTCAGCATTCTAAATTACACATACATTATATACATATACATGTATATACACATATTACGGTATATAAATACAATATAACTTCTCTGTTATATTGAACAAACCTGTTAATTTTAGTCTCCATATACATGTTTCTCCATAAATATGTTGTCGAATCAACGTCTTTGCTTAGGATAGCCCTATTTGAAGTGGCGAAGTCGCCCTCGCTAACCCTGTTTGCTCCTCGAAATTGGTCAGTGAATGCAAGGCAAAGCTGAACAGTACTACAAAACGCAAATGGTCTTATCTGGGTTCTTGGGAAAAGTTGGCCAATGAAGTCTCTGCAATTTCACCAGTGGGTCCGGAACCTTTCTTTGGTATCAGTTCTGCAATAATCATGAGTTGGACGAACGACTTCGTGGACCACGCCCACAAAAGAGGTGGTCGGTGCTGAGCTCCTGCAGAAATGCAAAGTGCTTCGTGAAACAACCAGACAGGAATTTTGCGACCTTTCTACTAAGATTTAGCAGAAAGGATCTGCGTACACTGTTAGATATAATCAGTGGGCACAAAATATTTGGTCACCATAAGGCCTTCAACGATCCGGCTTCCCGATTATGTCTTGAGAGGGACGACACTACTGTGCACTTCCTCTGTACTTGTCCAGCTTTCGCAAGAATAAGATTAAGGTTGTTGGGTGGTGATGTATTGAGAATGAATAATGTCCATGTTCATAATCTTGCTCTTCCCGATATTCTCAGGTTCTGTAATGAAAATAGGAAGTCCAAAGAAGAGTGACCATATTAAAATTATTTTTTTCTTCTTCTCGTTCCCAATCATTTCTATTGTTTGAGTGACTCAAGCCCCCTTTCTACTCATACTTTTTCAAATATTCTCAGTTAACTGAAGAAAGATAATACAATTTAATGCAGGAATTATCGTCCCTTAATTCCTTACAATAAGGAAAGTGAGTTGGCAAAATAAGCTTTAACGCTTCCTTAAAGGTTTGGTTTACTCTCCATTTTAATATGCCAATATCACTCACGCTGCTTAGGGATATGATGCACTTAAATTACAGTCGTATCCGGCGTATGTATATAATATCTTCACAATAAGATTTTCTGGGTATTTTTTCAATTATCTGAATTGTTCTGCTTTGTTACTTAATATTGCAATTTGTTCCGTTCCGTTATTCTTCCATGCTTTATTGGCACCTTAGACCTTAGTTAGTGAATTTCTCAGTTGTGTATCAAAACTGAACCTGAACCCGAATTTGGGGATACACTGAAACTTTTAATTGAATATTTTTATATGTAATACAGAATGTGTTTTCATCTCATAAAGAAGCGTCTTCATTTGGTGTTCATATGGATGCAGAAAGCTGTTCTGGGTATACTCCAATGCTAGGTTGTTGATATTATTCCTGCTGCATTCGATTCGCCAGTCTCAACCCTCTAAATGCAGCATACTTTGCATCAAGAACCATAAAACTCAGTGCATTCTTTATTTTTAACCATCTAACGACTGGTCGTACTGTGCTGCCAAGTCCGACTTTTTGGTGTGTTCATAGAATGAAGCTCTTTCCTAAAAATATTCCATAATTGAGATAAGATTTGCGCGCAATACTGTCAAATTTCTTATAAAAATTGTGGAGAATATAGTTATCTAACCCATTTGATTGTATGAGGTGTGGTCAGGCCTTTCGGTCGCGGGTTTCAAGCCCCACTCTGCGTCGAGGGAAGTACAATAATTTATAACCGCCTAGGGTATCATAAATAAAAAAAACATACTTATCACTATTCCGCCCTATTCCAGAACCCCAGAACCTTCCCCATATCTCGCACATTAAGCACTCAATCAAACAGATCCACTTCATTTGCTTATCCACAAAGTTCCTCCCATCCACGCAAGGTTGTTCGTCGAAAAACAAATTATAACTTTCCTTTCTCTTCAAACAATTTTCACATAAAACAGAACCGTAATCGATGTTACGCAATATCAAAGCCGTTTTTTAATGTCTACCCACTTATATCCACTTTGAATTCCCACTTCCTAGCCCCTAATACCATCTCCGACACTTTACGTGTCTGCCATCAGTCTAGTTCATCGCCATCATGCAAAGTCATTGTTCCATCTTAACCAGCTCCGCCAAAAGCTTGCCGAGAGGAAAACAGCGTACAATTTGGGCTTCGAATTCGATTAAATATGGATCACTTCCATACAATTTACTAAAGCCGTAACCAATTTTGCAATGACTACACCCCACTTTATCAAATCCTGTCGAAAAATTTATGAGGCGGTTATCGATTTACGTTTTGGTCTATTATCTAAAATCCAGGTGTTTAAAATTATTCTTTATTGAAAACAATACTTTTTGAAAATCTTATCATCATAAATGTATTGTTCCGTGTGTTGTGCGAATTAGCACTGACATTTTCAATTCAGACTCGCAGCTGCCATTTGTCGGTGAATCCAGTCAACGTAATGCGAAACTTTTGTGAAAACTCCAGGATATGGATATATCATGCAGGGTTTAATGCTCCAGGAAACAACACCCAATTGCACAGAATCTTCGTCGAGTAAAGGTCCACCAGAATCTCCACTGCATTGTCCTTTACCTCCCTCATCAACACCACCACAAATGTGGTCATTGTTGGTAACACCTAAGTGTCGTGAATTGCATTCTTTATCCGAGTAAATCTTTAAGTCAACCTCTTGTAGACGCGTTTTTAGCGGTCCTCCAGTCTGTAAAAATCACGAACAAAATAATATTAAAATGGTCTCATTACAAACACAAAGTGGTAGAAGTGTCTTACTATAGAGGAACCCCAACCAATTAAAGTTCCAGGAGCACCCTGAGGGACTTGTGGAATTTCAAAATTTTGTGTCGGCAGAGTAACAGGGGCAATTGTGTCGTAGTTGTACTCCAATTCAGCATGTAATTCCAATAATGCTATATCATTCCCAGCGCTAGTTGAAAAATCGAACTTCTCATGTACGATAATCCGCTTAACAGTTGCAATATTGGGACCTGCGCGATTAACTTCAGTCGCACCATACTGTATACTAAGCTCGCTTGGATTTGACCGATACCGCTCGGTGCAATGGGCAGCAGTAAGAATCCAATTAGGAGCTATGATACTAGCGCCACAGCTGTGTGAACCACCGGGTCCTCGAAGTGAAACCTTTTAATATGAACAAAATATATATTTGGTCATTTCAAAATATGATTTTGTTTTTTAATCTCACCAGAAAAGGAAATTTCCGTATATCCGAATCAGTTCCATTAACGACACGCGACTGCGGAAAACACCTCACTGTTCCAACCAAAAGGAGTACAAACAAAATACTGTGAGCCAACATTCTATGGGTCCCGTCTGTATAGAATCGAAGAAAACAAGCATTACTGGAGATATGATTGAAACTATCGTGCTTTTATATAGGTGCGCTTATCACTGAAATCAAAGTTTATCAATACTATATACTCATGCTAACTCGAAGCCTGATATATGGCCGGATTTCTTGATTATTATACCAACTGTTAGGTACATATTCTGATAAGAAGTGTTTGATTTCTGATATACTGATTAGAATTTACCATAAGCCCCAGTAATCATATTCATTATCATTATTATAATCTCTAATCTGCTTAAGGTTTATCTGCGTAAAGATTTGGTACAATGAGTATCAGAAAGTCGGATCAGCACCTGGTCGCAAATAAGAAAATATATAAAAAAGGCTCTTGATATTTCGTGGTACCTTCTGCTCCGATTGCAGAAATATAATATTGCGGCATTGGCATATCTCCTGGATTGACTTGCAAATATATACAAGAGAGAAAAAGGTGCCATAAAGGTCTAAAAAAAAAACCTAAGACAAATATGTTGAAATAAAATAAGCAGAAATATAATCCACACAACTGAAGGTCCGCTCCATTGAACATTAGACAACTTTACAGATATCGTGAAACAAAACTATATTCATTCGTTACTAAACTAAAACGACATTAGAAACTCAAATGGGCAGCTGGATGATGTAGTTCTTTCGTTGTTCTTTCATCTCCCTAGGTCCCATGAAAATTTACCATGTCAATTACACATCCTTACATTGTGTAATTGTTATAGTTTTATAGTGATAATCTGGAAAAATATCCCCCAAAGAATAAACCATAAGCCGTGAAATTCATTCAATACAGCAACCAATCGATTGAATCGTTTTTCGGCATTGCTGAGACTCAGAAGGTTTGTGCAAATTTACGAAAATGAACTTAGACATTTAGTGAAACTTTCCATTTCCGGCTTATTTCAGAATTTGGCGGTGAGGCCAGCATTGATAGTCGGTATATACGGTTAGTACAAAGGCAAATGGAAGTCTGTACTATTCATCTCTCAGAACGCCAGCCCCTTGACTAGTCTTTGGAACGATAAAGTATGTTTTCACATACGGTGTGGCGCTCAGTTTGCCTTGGAAACAGAGTAACAAAGAATTTTGTGGGTCTTCTTAAGAATCCAGAAGAAAAAGAACTAAACTCTAAGACGCATATCGTATAACTGAAAGGTGGTACTGTATACAAATTCCAGTATTTGACACTGCCATCCTAAGTAGTGCAAACTTTGGCTGCTTAGAGACACAGGATCTACTAAGGTTTGTTCACAAATCTGGTGGATTCAAAGAAAAATAAAAATGGAACGTCAAATATAGTACAATCGATGTCTTGTGATCTGAGTGCTACATACGACTATTTGTCCCGACTAAAAAAAAAATAAAGAAATAAAAAAAGGGAAGTCTTTCCCATAAACGAATTGTGTCAAAAGCTTGCAGAGAGGAAATCAGCCGAACATTTGAGGATCAAATTATATTAAATATAGGTCACTTTCATGGACTTTACTAAAGCAGTTAAAAATTTTGAAAGGTCAAAGAATCTTATCTTTAGGGCATAGAAATTTGTCATCATAATCTATGCGGATATTTTCAATCCATCACTGTGAGTAACTTTTTTCTCTAGCCTCAATTCCCATCTGGATTTATTTGTTTCAGATTTCTTTGTCACTCTGATTATTCTCCGTGGGTTATTGCCATTCTTTGGAAGTGAAATAATCAACTTAATAAACTTCGATTAACCGTTGCTGGATCAGTTATCATGGAAACAAAAACGAACATAATCTAAACTCTCACACGGCGAAGATTTTTGATTGTTTATAAATTTGGTAATTTCCTGTTATAATTTCATAAAATGTCTACACTCCACTTTATCACCTCCGACCGAAAAGATTAGTGAAGGCGATTTACGGTTTGGTCTGTTATCTAAAATCGCCGTATATACAATTTTTGTTCATTGAAAATTTTCATATATTTTCTTTGAAATCTTATCTTGTTTGTTGTTCCATTTAATGCACTAATTAACAATCGCATCTTCAAATTCGGCACGAAACTGCCGTTTGTGAATCCACTCAGCGTAATGCGAAACTTCGATCAAAACTCCAGGGTATGGATCTATAGTACAGGGCTTAATGCTCCAGGAAAGAATGCCCATCTGAATATTAAATTTATTGAGTAAAGGGCCTCCAGGGACAAGAGGGTAGTCCTCAGGGTAGAGATGTGCGTAATCTATTCCTATATTGGAACCTTACCCTATACTCTACCAATACCGTTAGTGCGTGACGATGAGTCACATCCTGCTCAAGGTGACCCTGCCACTTACTGAACACAACGGATCTAGACTGGAGAGTCAATAAACACTTCCCCCCTAATCCAGGGTGTTATGCGTGTCCGTGCCTATTGGATGGATTTTGCAGTCAGGGGGTTATCCGCGTAGACTGTATTCGAACGGCGCCTCTCCGAAACCAGGCCGTATCGGGGAGTAACGGTGGCCTTACCACGTCATAGGGCTCTGGACGGTGGACCGCTAGTTCCCTCATAAAAGCTTTGACTGTCCAAGCCTTCGAGGGGATGGCAGTCGTACGAAAAAGATGGACACAAAAATAAAAACAAAAAACATAAAAACCACCTCGGTGAGGATTCCGTTGGTGTTCTGGAAGCAGCCGACTTCAAAATGCGTTTTGGCGTTAGGTACGCGAAATTAAAAATCTTTCGCCCGACCGAGGGCGACGCTGATGAGTTGGAGGAGGCCAACAAGATTCCAGAGGACACGGACCTTCAGGAAGAAGTCTCCAAAGTACCTGCACATCAGGGTACCGATGCTGAAGGTGGTGCAGATTAATCTGCAGCATTCTAAGAATGCATCAGATAACTTCGCCGTTTTTCTGGGTGAGGAAGACGCGGACATCAGCATTGTGCAGGAGCCATGGGTCCGAGGAAATTACATAATGGGGCTCAAGCTGACCAAATACAATATGCACTATATCAGGAACGGTGATAAGATTCGATCATGTATCCTAGTTAAGAAAACAATTAATGCTTTTATCTGCCCACAGTACAGCACAGGTGATTTGAAAGTCGTAAAAATCGAGGTGCAAAGCGGACCAGACCTACTAGCGGCATCAGCTTATATGGCGCACAACAGTGATGCGCCACCGGAAGAGGTAGCGACCCTGGTCGCCAATGCTGCTGCCAAGAATGTCCCACTCCTTCTTGGATGCGAGGACAATGAAAGGGGTGAGTCACTTTTTAACTTTGTAAATAACTCCAACCTTACAGTATGTAACAGAGGGAATACTCCCAATTTTACCTTCCCCAGCTCTAATAAATGTGCTGGATGGGAAGAGGTCCTAGATTTAACTCTAATTTCAGAAGACGCATCCGTCCAGGTAGGAGAATGGAGGGTATCCAACAAGAAGACCTTCTCGGACCATAGTTGGTAGTTTTTAGGGTAAATTTGAAAACCGTAGATGTTATTTCTGACAGAAACCCCAGGAGAATAACGTGGGATACTTTTACGAGGGTAGCTAGCTCAAAACTTAAAATTTCTGAAACAATGAAACTCGAATCTACTGAGGCGATAGACAAAAAAGTGGGGACTCTTGTGGAAGCCCTTAATATGGCTTACAAGTGCGCTTGTCCCGTCACTAGGAGTAGAAAAACTCTTCCACCATGGTGAACCAAAAAATTATTGGATCTCAGGAAGAGAACAAGGAAACTGTTCAACCAATGTTATAGGGACACAGATTGGGCACGATATAAACAGAGTCTCAAGACTTACAAAAAATCTATCAGGAATGACTGGAGAGAATTTTGTGAATTAATTGAGGCAACCCCTACTTCAGCAAGACTTAGCGAGATACTGTCCAAGGAACACACCAGCCCCTCTTTCCTTAGAAAGATGGATGGTGCATGGACGGAAACATCTTCTGAAACACTTGATTTCTTACTTCAAACACACTTCCCAAACTGCAAACATACAGCGCATGTATCTCAATTATCCATTATAGACAATCAGATGCCACCGGTTTGTGACCTGATATTCACGGACGAAAAAATTAAAGACTCGATCAATTGTTTCTCGCCTTATAAATCGCCGGGCTTGGATGGGATTTTTCCAATCATGGTGCAAAAGTTACAGGTTGTGGTGATCGCATGGCTAAAAGGGATATATAAGGCATGTATACGCCTCAACTACATCCCCCTCAGTTGGAGAAAGGTAAAGGTAGTTTTCTTCCCAAAGGCGGGGAAGATTGGGCATGAGTCGGCAAAAGGTTTTAGACCCATTATTCTTACGTCGTTTCTTCTCAAAACAATGGAGAGGACTCTGGAAATCCACCTTAGGCATACAGTGGATCAGTTCCCCCTCTCGAAGTCGCAACACGCATATCTCAGGGGTAAATCTACGGAAACAGCTTTACATGAGGTACTTCGATCAGTCGAAAAGACAATCCACCATAAACAGTACACGTTGGCAGACTTTCTGGACATGGAAGGGGCTTTTAACAATGTTAGTAACAAATCAATTCTGGACTCTCTCACCAGGGTAGGTGTAGAGGAAGTTCTTAGGGAGTGGATAGTTGCAATACTTAGGACTAGGGTCATTCAGTCTGAGCTGGGTAACACGGTTCTCATCACACACGTCAGTAGAGGAATAACACAAGGTGGGGTGGTTTCACCCCTATTGTGGCTACTGGTAATTGACAACATCCTCGGTATACGAGATTCAATGGGGGTTAAGACTGAATACCTGGGTCACAGGATGTGGACTAGGTGTGAATCCAGAAAAGACAGAACTGAGACTTTTCACTAACAAGAGCAAGATTCCGAACTTTAAATTTCCGACACTTAATGAACAACAGCTAATGCTAGCGGAGAAAGCGAAATACTTAGGAGTTATACTGGACCCCAAGCTAAATTGGAGAACCAATGTAGAGCTACGGGTCAGGAAGGCCTACGTAGCTTTCTCCGCATGCAAGAAAATGTTTGGGGAAAAATGACCACTACGCCCCCATATCACTCACTGGATGTACAGCAATTGTGCGTCCAGTACTAACTTACATTTCAATAGTCTGGTGGCCAGCTCTAGATAAGGGTTATAACGTTCAGAGACTCAGTAGAGTTCAAATAGCAGCTGCCGCTGGCATTGTCTTTTCCCCGCACGCTAACATTAACTACTGTACACGCCTACCCGATACAGCTACAGTTTTTCAGGCGGAAGTACTCGCAATCAGAGAGGCATGTCGGCAGATCACCCACCACATTAGAGAAGGGCTGAGGAGGATGGTTGCTATTTTTGTGGGCAGCCAGGCTGCCATAAAAGCCCTACAATCAAATACCATCAACTCCAGACTGGTCAGACAGTGCAGGGAGGAACTTGGGGCGCTAGGTCACAATGCCGACATCACAATCTTCTGGGTGCCCGGACACAGAATAATAGATGGAAATGTGAAGGCTGATGAATTGGCGCGCAGAGGAGCCTCTCTCGATCTAACCCATGTGGAACGAGTACCTGTTTCCATAGGTGCGACTAAGAGGGGCATCTACATGCACTGTCTTACCTTAGCGGGCAACAGATGGAGGACACTTACAACATGTAATACATACCGGGCGACCTGTCCAGTCTTCAACACAGCGAAATCTAGGGATCTTATAAACAGGGACCGCAGGGACACCAGCCGCCTCATGGCGGCCTTTACGTGTCACTGGCTCGTGGGTACTCATGCAGAGAAATTACAGAGACCGTACAATATCCATCGTAGAAGTTGTGGAAACTCAAAAGAGAAGGAAACCTTAATCCATTTTCTTTGCAAATGCCCAGCTCTAGCGGCCGCAAGAAATAGAACACTAGGAAACTATTTCCTAGCGAGTTTATCCGATCTCTCGGCTGTAAACCCGAAAGAACTTTTAAAAAATCCATCGTTTTTTCCGGCGTTAGGAGAGGTTGTGGTATCAAAACGTCGCTATGGCGGTAATTGTGATCCATGTGAGGACTGATTTGGATCAACCTCCAAAACCAACCAAACCAACCAGCCAAAGGGCCTCCGCTGCACCACAAATATGGTCTTTGGAAGTGCTTCCTTTCTGTTGTTTTTTGGTCAAAAGTCTTTTAGTGTTACAATGAAGAAGAGCATCAGAATTCCTCAATAAACGAGGAAGAAATTTTACTTTCGTGTGCTGAACAAAACGCCAATAAAATTAAAAACTAGCAATGGAGCGCAAAGTTTGTCACACCAAAATTTGTGAGCAAGTCCTGTGGCAATTTATAAACTCCATGACACCAATCTATTGCATTTAGTGCGTATATTTACAATAAATCTTTGTGTTAACAATGAAAAGTGTCTCTGAAATTAAACTATCAAAAACACTCACCAATCTCCGTCATATATCACTGTCAAAACATCATTGAAAATTATCAATTTAGCGCCGCAGCACTGTCAATCCTTAAACATGATTTCGCGTTTCTTCGCCCACAAACTTCAAGCTGAATGTCTTTTAAGAAAACTTCGCAGAGGTATTCTTTGTATCCTTTTCACAACCAATAGAAAAATTCAGTTCCGAATAAATAAGTAAATTCGTGGCTAATTTCTGTTGATTTTTTGAGTTAATTAAAGTGATTATTTGATTATCCCGGTCAAAAAAATTCAAGACATAAGAAGGGTTACAAAGGATTTAAAAAGGTTGTATATAGTTTAATACCCAGAAGAGACGGGCATTTTTAGTTTATGCGTTCATGAATCCAATCAACGTAATATGAAACTTTGGTATAACCTCCTGGAAGCGGATAACTCGCGCAGGGTTTATACTGCCAGGTCGCAATACCCAATTGCACAGAACCTTCGTAGAGTAATGGTCCACCCTGATCTCCACTGCAGTGATTTTTACCTCCCTCATCAACACCACCACATAAGTTGTCGAAGTCAACGCCGATTCGTGAATTGCAATCTTCATCCGAGTAAATCTTTAAATCAACCTCTTGCATATGCAACTGAAGCGGTCCATAATCCTGTGAAAATTACGTACACAATAATATTAAAATGGTCTCAGTACAAGACAAAGTGGTAGAAGTATCTTACTCTAGAGGAACCCCAACCAATTAAGGTTCCAGGAGCACCCTGAGGAACTTGTGGAATTTCGAAATTTTGTGCCGGCAGGGTAACAGGGGCAATTGTGTCGTAGTTGTACAACAATTCAGCATCCAATTCCAATAAAGAAATATCATATCTTTGAGAATTGAGAGGAGTGTAATTTTTATGTAAGATCACCCGCTTAACAGTTGCAATAGTGGGACCTCCGCGACTAATGACAGTCACACCATACTGTATACTGAGTGTGCTCGGAAATAACACAAACTTGTGGGTGCATTTGGCGGCAGTAAGGATCCATTTCGGAGCTACGATGGTACCGCCACACATGTGTAAGTCCGGCCCACGAACTGAAACCTTTCAATACGAAGAAACTATATATTTGGTATATTCAAAATATGATTTTGTTTTTTAATCTCACCAGAAAAGGAAATTTCCGTATATCCGAATCTGTTCCATTCGCGACACGCGACTGCGGAAAACAGCTCACAGTTCCAACCAAAAGGAGTACAAACAAAATACTGTGAGTCAACATTCTATGAGTCCCGTATGTAGACACAATTGAACAGAACAAACATTACTGGAGATATGATGGAGACTATCGTGCTTTTATATAGTGCGCTTATCTCTAAAATTGAACTTTGGCTATCAAAAATTATGATTCGTTTAATAACGTATACTCATGCTAAGTACTCGAATTGCTGATATATGTCCGAATTTCTTCGTTATTATACCGATTGTTAGGTACATATTCTGATAAGAAGTGTTTGATTTCTGATATACTGATTAGAATTTACCATAAGCCCCAGTAATCATGTTCATTATCATTATTATAATCTCTAATCTGCTTACATAATAAAGGATTATCTATGCAAAGATTATTGATAATGACTATCGGAAAGTCGGAGCAGCACCTGGTCTCAAATATTAAAATATATATAAAGGCTCTAGATATTTCATTGTAAGTTATTTTCTGAATGCAGAAATATAATATTGCGGCATTGATACATCTTCTGGATTGACTCGCAAATATATACAAGAGATAAAAAGATTTTTCCTTGTATGCTTCATAACAGTACTGCTTATATTTGTACCTCTTCCAAACAACTTAAATATTCGATTATACGAGTATGAGGACTATACTACCACACCTTGGGATCTTTTATTTAATTATTTATATATTTAGATTCTAACTGCAGTGAATTTCAAGCTGAGCAATGAAATGAAGGTCTGCCTTAACAATTCTAACGGATATGAAGGGTCTTTTTTTATCGATTCGGACAGCGAAGGGGTTTAAAATCCTGAATATTAGTCTTCTCTATCTCTGAGATAGCTTTAGATGTATAGCTCTCAACGAGTAAAGACGCTGAATTCACATTTTCCTAATATGGATACCGAATAAAGTAACGAAACAACTTACTAATTAGACAAGATTCAGGAATATAATACGAATTAGGCTGAACAAAGGAGATCCAAATAGCTCAAAAAATATTCTATAACTTGATAGGAAGCTGGAAATGTCTTTAGTGTGGTAACCTTAAATATATACTCGGAGGACTAGCAGAAAGGTTGGTCCACCATTTGGAGAGCGAGTGGAAAAGAATTACATGCGATGAATAAGCCAGCTCGATAATTCGAGGTGAAAGTTGGCTGCACCTCAAAAATTAGAATTCTCCAATTATTTTTAATTCGTTGATCTGATTCATTCAAATTAAAAATCCAAATTTTAATATTTTTCTTAATTTATATATCAATTTTAGTATGAAAATCTTTAGTATTTACTTTTATCTCCATTCTCAGTGAGGGTGAAAGCGAAATATAACGAAATAGGATCGAGTGTGCATAATTATTTGTGTAGAGTTATTTAAACGGGAACGAGTCGCCTGACCCTTAGTCCAATAGTCGTGTTAAAAGCTCTTTTTGTGAGGAAGAAATGATTTTCTTGATTTCGTGACGAGGAAAAATTCAATTGAAGACATCCTCATAGTTAGTTTAGTGATTTGCCGATGAGGAAATTATCTTGTGTGGAGTATTGCAAATCGCGAAATGCTGCATTTGGTGTTTTTTGTTTTTTTTTTTTTTGTTCCAAATTGAATCTGGATGGATGTCTCCGATTGGATTTGCTTATTTCGGAGACCAGAATGACCCTTTAAAGTGTTAGTTTTCCTAAAATGAAGACAGTCCATCTTCAGCTGGCATAATTGGTGATGTGCGGAAAGCACCCTAGCACCCTGTATGGCGGAGTGTAGTGTCTTTTTTGTGCACTGAGAACAAAAATTGACCAAAACGTGGTTGTTTTAACAATAAAAGGGACGATTCGGCGCCAAATTTAAAAATAGTTAATTTCAACAATGACATGGTCAAGTTTTACTAACTGTTTTTTGTTTTTTTTTTTAACAATTTAACTGTGATTTTTACCAATAATATAGTAAATATTTACCATATAGTTGTTGATTTCTTTAACAAATTAATAGTTAATGTCAACATTGAAATGGTAAAATTTTACCATATATTTGTTGATTTTTTTAAACTATTTTTACCAATAATACAGTACATTTTTACCAAATCATTGTTGATTTTTTTTAATGTTACCATCTACATAAAAAACACATTTTTATATATTTAAAATCAAAAGAAGTTTACACATATGAAACATAAATAATGCATTAATTAGAAGTATTTGAATCTTATATAAGTCTTAGTATTATTTATAGTACAAATATTTTGTGGTGGGCTTACAAACTGAGAAATATTTATGAAAGAAATATCTTTTTTTTCTTACCTACTTCGTTAGATTGAAAGTGGTAGTCGAATTTAATATCAATTTCATGACATTTTACAATTAAATCATTATTATTTGTTAGAAATGATATAGTTTTAAAAAGTTGTAATTAGAATTGCAATAAAGAAGCAAAAAATGTTTTTTTTTCCTATAGCAAGCCATTGTATTCAATAATATCAGAATTTTTATAAATTCCTACTTTTAAATCACCTTCCTCATGAACCATGTTTACATTGCTGAATTCCTTACCAACAATTTTTTTTTTCGAAAATTCCATCTTCATATTTAATTAAAAAAGAAGAAAATAAATAACACGATTTCTTACTCAAAGTGCAGGATTTAAACGCGATGCTATGGAATTTGCATAAATTTTTTAAACCTTCTGTTTGGCTTCATACCGAAATGCGCAAACATATTTAAGAGGGCCACACTTCTTTATAGCTGTTGGGTAATGTGCTAAAAAAATGGTATTTCGGTTTCAAAGCTCCAAATAAGGAAACATAAATTTGATGATGTTTTTGAATTAAAATTTGTAAATGATCAATATTCAATCAATTATTTCTATAAGACAGCACAATAAACGCCAAGCTTCATTTTCTCGAGGTATCAAATCACCAACATTCCCGTGCAGTCATTTTCAATTTGTTTGATTTGAGTTTTTCAATTCCTAGAGGTGGAGACATATCTTGAAATTCTAAATTTCCATATGGAAATAAAGCTTTGTGACTATTAATTTGATCAATAGAAATAATATTACTTTTTATGAAAGACATCAAAATGTTGTTCACATCATAAACAACAACACCCCCAAATATGTCGTGCATAACATCGAAAAAAAAAAAAATTATTTACAACATGAAAACTTTCAAGTTCATTAAAGACGCATTTTTCAAAAACTCCTGATGCAATATTATCACCATTCTTCAAATCCTGCTCATAATTTATTTTTGTTCTTAACTTTTCTTGAAATTCTTTGCAAGCCAGACGCGTTCCGCTCTTTTCTAACTTGCAAGCTCGACAGAAACTCTTTCCATTAAATGATTTTGTAAAACCAAGAATAGTATTCAGGCCCAAATTGTCCTCAACTACCAAACACAAAACAAAATGTACTCTATAAATTTCATTATTTACAATAATTTCGAGGCCAGTCTCTTCTAAATACCTAATTTCGTTTACTATGTTAAAAAACGTTATATTGTTGCTTAAAGATTTCATTATTTTGGAACTCACGAAAGAAAAATTAAATATAAAATCGAATTTTGATTGTAAAAATTGCGGAATATTAGGAAATGAATAAAAACCTGCACACACGGAGTAGCAGTGTGTGCTAAGGGGATTATTTATTTGGTAATCATCGAAATATAATATGTATGGAATAACATAATCTACATTTAAAATATTTTTCTTAATTGTGAATGATTCACAGTTAACATGGTTTTTTGCTTTTTTTATATTTTGTAAAGTTAATTTTAATACATTTGGCAATTCGAAGAATTTTTTAAATTGAAAACGTAAAGTAAGAATATAAATGTTGGATACTCTAGTAGATAGCGTTGGATTTCCATTTAAAGCACTTGTTCAATAGAACTAGATAGAGGTACGGTTAGTGGAGAATTATATAAATTAGCACTTTTCAAATATTTAAGAAACGTATGCTCAGTATTGAAATCTCCAAAAGGTTTTGAAAAAGTTGTATTAAATATTCGGATAAAACGGCACTTTTGTCAAAAGACAAAAGCAATTTTCCAAATTCAATTATAATATTTGAAAAATTTTTTTTAATATTTTGTACGTCTTTTCGTGGAAGATTGTTTTTTGAATATAATTCTAGTAAAAATAAAAATAGTTGGCTTTTTATATTGTCGCAAATGTTTTTGCTAGTGGAGTCTAATTGAATACAGCCAGAATTGTTTTCATAATGTGACTCTTGCAGAATTGGGCTTGGTAATTGAGGATTTATGTTTGATTTTTGAAGCAATAACTGATGGTTTTCAACAAGAACAGGGTGCGTTGTGTTTGATGTATGGACTTGCGACAAGTGCTTGCGAAAGGCTTTAATGGATTGAAATATTTGTGCACAATTCGGTTGCACGCACTTTACGGTGTTAGAATCATTTTTTAATTGATTTGAAAGAAGATTCACTTAATCAAAATTCTTACTACATATATACATGATAATTGTGTTTTTAAAAATTTCGAAAAAAAAAAATGGTAATGAAATTCTAAATGATTCTAAAAGAGGTTATTAACTGTGCTATTGGAGATGAAGTATAACTGTTCTTATTAGAAATTTCGAGAAAAAAATGTTCGATGAAATTCCAAGCATTTCCGCTTGCAGCGGGGTATTTTAGGTTGAAAATATGGTAAACATGGAAGCAAATATTAACACACTCAACATAAGTGTCAACTTTGTAAAGAATGTTATCAAAGTATATAAAAAATTCCGAAATATCGTATAAACTACTTCCAACTGATATTATAAATGGTTGCAGAGTTAGATCTACTAAAAAATACTTATCCTTTAAACGTTCTAATTCCAAGTCCAGGTTGTTCACAGATACGAGGAACAAACAAAAAGATCTTGAGCGTCTGCGATGGTGAATTTTCTAGATGATTTTTTCTCATTTGTTTAGCATTTAAATCGCGATGTCGGATGGATTATACTTTGCAATAACTTGAATATAAGGAAGTGCTGTGTGTCTAGAAAAATAAAAACAAAAAACAAAAATAAAACTTTCACGGCTTTGTAGACATAAATTAATTACCAATATTTGTATCTAATTTATATGCAGCTAATTCCTCCCTGGATTTAGGATCTTTAATATTTTCTTCAAAATATGTAATAATTTGTTGTCTAAATGCTGGCCATTTAATTATAGATTCGTCAGATGTATTTGGGTATAATTGGCTAAAATCTTATGAAATCTGAAAAGATTTGTATTGCAATATGCACAAACAGTAAACGTCAAAGAAACTTTACCAATTTGTAACCGAAAGACTGTTTAAACGAAGGCCATTCCTCCAAAAAGGCAGAAGATGTTTGTGAATTTTTGAAATCTGCTCTCCTTAATTTAAAACATCTCTTCCAAACATCGAGATTAGTATGATCAGTAATAGAAA
Organism: Clusia tigrina; assembly: GCA_920105625.2. Classification (NCBI taxonomy): domain Eukaryota; kingdom Metazoa; phylum Arthropoda; class Insecta; order Diptera; family Clusiidae; genus Clusia; species Clusia tigrina. Next base: position 209,857,580 of record OV050031.1, read on the forward strand.
TGCACCATTTTGGATTCTCTTTCAAAGTATGTTTTTGAAGTTCAAAGCTAGTGTCATATTCATAATCATCATCATCCTCTGAATTCTCCTGCAGTGTCACTAGCGTATTTTTTTCTTTGTTTTTGTGGTACAGCTTGCCACCTGGGCAATTTTTGCCATTTCGAGGACGATAATAATACTCCCAAAATTACCATTTAAACAAAAACATCGATTTCTAAACATATATACAGGGTGGCTCAAATGAGACCTAGTGATGTTAAACACGTGTAACTCTTGTAATAACGGGTTTTTTTAAATGATTTATTTTAATATGTTAAATACATTTTATGGAAATTTAACGTGACTATGTGTGAAATATAACATCAGACAAATGACCACCATTTTGCTCGATACAGGCATTGGCTCTTTTTAGCGCATTTTGCATTACACGGCGTAATGTTTCTGGTTGCAGGCGCCGTATTTCGTCTCGAATATTCTGCTTGAGCTGCCCAAGTGTCTGTGGTTTGTTAACATACACTTTGTCTTTTAAATATCCCCATAAAAAAAAATCGGGCGCAGTTAAATCTGGTGAACGAGGAGGCCAAGGGAAATCTGAATTTCTTGAAATTATGCGTTCACCAAAAATTTCACGCAGCATGTCAATAGTTTGCCTAGTATGTGCAGTGGCTCCATCTTGTTGAAACCACAAATTAGGATGTTGCTCCACCATTGGCCGCAAAAAGTTGTCGATCATTGTTCTGTAAGAAGCCCCGGAGACCGTTTCTGGCGTTTCATCCTCATTCTCAAAGAAATATGGGCCGATGATTTTTGTGGCCATAACACCGCACCAAACAGTGCATCTGCTTGGGTGTGACTGATATTGATGTATTGGCCTTGGATTTTCGGTTACAAACGACGTCATTGTAAACTTGTAATCATGGAAGATGTGGGCGCTGATCTTACGTTAAAAAAACGGCGATAATTTCGCTGCGTCAGAACATTTGATCGTTGAGAAGAATAATAAAATTCGATAATTTTAATGCGTTGTTGTGGACTGTACGTATTCATTTTAAATTTCCAAGAGTTCAGTAATAATCTGCAAAAAGAAAAAATAAATTATATTAAAAAATAAAAAAGTTATTTGTGTTTCACATCAGCTGGTCTTATTTGGGCCACCCTGTACATAAATATATTTCATTGGTCATTTAAAATATTTACCTTTGTTTCTTTTGGAAATAAGCAAACAATTTGATTCGCTAATTCATCAATATCCCCACAGTTAGGTTTAATACTGATTTCCGAACCAACTCCTAAAATAGTGTTTATGATTGTTTTCCTATGTTCTTGCAACAAAGAATTATATTTTTCATGAAACACAATGACAGCTTTTGAATTTTCTTTGCTTTTCAAAGTTTCTTCCACATTCAATGGCAACTGTAAAGAATAATATGTAATATTACATTATAATGTGCACACATAACTTAATTTCCTGATACTTACTGTGCATAACCAATTGTTCACTTTTGACGTCACAGAGAGCGTTTGCGATATGGTGGTAGCGTCAATATTGTACTAAAGTGGAAATATATGTAGAAAACAATTAAAATAATCAAGTTATAAAATTATCTTTTAACTATAACTATCTTTAAAAATCACTTACATTTTCCTTTTTCCATTTAAACAAACGTTCTCGGAATTCCGCTCGTACTCCTGCGAACGGAATTATTTATTTTATGTCTTCAGCCGATAGGAACTGCAACCTCTTAAATGTAACTTTGTTTTCTGCCAAAAAAATTATTTCCAATTTAAATTAAATGAATGAATTAAGTAATTTTATAATTATGTGCCCAAAATGTATTTACTATACAAAATTCTTTATTTATTTATTTATTTATTTTCTTTAAATTAAATGACGCACTATTTATGAATGATGCGCACAAGAAACAAGACAAGAGCAAAATAAGTACATATGTGTATGAATTTATTTGACGCGTTAACTCCTGCACATAACGGTATCGGTTAACTTTATGTATGTACACACATAAGTTAAGTATCTCCTGCATCTTTCTGAAATTATAAAGATATTTAATTTGTTTTATTATTATTAAGGTCGTCCTTCTCCTTCGAGCTCCTGCCAATTAAAAGATGCGAGCTCCCGTACTCGGGTTCTTTTTATACGTTTTCGCCGCCGACAATCGCATAGTGACTGCGCTTTGAGGCGGCATTGCGCGACAGCGTTTCACGGCTGGGCTTGGCGGCACCGACATACAACACATGTCTCGCCAATTCCTCCGGCACCGAGAACCATCACCGTCTACCGTATCTACGCGTAGCGGTTGTGCCGCGCATTTTGTACAATGCTTTGTACTGCTGCGCAAGCGCATGGCGCCAATGTTCTTTTCGTATGTTTTCTCGCGTACCGAGAACCAGCACCGTCTATCGTGCCCCTGCGCAGCGGATGGTAGCAGACTCTGTTGCCGCGCATTTTGTACAATGCTTTGCACCGCTGCGCTAGCGCATGGCGCCATTGCTTTCAGTCTTGTGTTTTCTCACGCACCGAGAACCAACACCGTCTACCGTGCCCCTGCGCAGCTGATGGCAGCAGACGCTGTTGCAGCGTATTTCCTACAATGCTTGGTACCGCTGCGCAACCGCACGGCGCCAACGACATGCAACACGTATGTTGTTAACTCCTCCCCCCCTTAAGATCAGCCGTCCCGCCCTGGGGCACTACCACGTGTATCCTTGAAGACATTGAGGGTTTCCAGTAGAGGTCCTTTAAGGTCCACTATACTTCTGGATCTTATTGGTTTTACGATGGCAAACTTGCGGAACTTGTGCAGGCATGTGAGGAAGTGGGGATCTGCCGTGGAATAGATATAAAAAATTTAATAGCAAAATTTGATAGCAAAATTTCAACCGGATGCGTGGGAATAGGAGTTTTTCCTATTTGGGTTGCGTGTGGGTGTCGATTGTATTTGCCTTCCTGACATATGCAGCAGGCAGATGTCAGCTGCTTGAATTGCTTACGGTTACCGCTGACGTGTAGTTTCATTCGGCGAACGGTGGGTTCTGTTGTGCTGTCTGGCTAGGATTTCTTGTTGCTCGCTTATGTTGGTGATATCCTTTAACCTTCTCTCACTGAATCGGAACCTCATGGATGGGAAGAGATCCTGCAAGGTGTCCTCCAAATATTGCAATGTAACTCGATCGCAATATATTCCATTCACATCATTGACGTTAACGGACTCGTTCAGCAGCTGGGGCAAGTCCGAAGGTGAGGCATAAGTTAGGACATGCCTGAGCTGCTTCTGGAATACTATGAAGGAAGTTTTCCTCGACTTCTCTGTAGCTTGAGGATAAGCTAATTTCTGAAGCCATTGACGGGGTTATCGACAGTCGGGATAGCTGATCCCAGCGATTTTTCAGCACTGCTATTGGTTTCACATTACTTAGGTTTCTTCATTATTGCATTTATATACAGTCGTGAAAGCACGTCCGCACCAATGTTGGGTCTTCTTGGCTTGTAATGGAACTTCGGAGCGAACTCCTCAATGAAGGTTCGCCATCGTTTCATCTTTGAGTTAACATTTCTGTCCGAGAGATCGAAGGTGTTAATGTGCATATATTGTGATTCTATATTTTTTGCATTTTGTTTAAAACTGCAAATTGGATTTCTGTTCAATTTATTCTTTGAGTCAATAATAACAGAAGTTCGTTGCAATTTGCATAACAACAGTTTAAATTCCCTTGCACATTAAGCAGACGGAAATTCGACACGTTTTTTGGTTGTTGTAATCTCATGATAATATGCAATTCTAGCAAATATGTTGTGCAACTTGCATCGAACTACAGTATTGTATTGCTATGGATTTTAACATGTTAATTTTGTATAAAAACGCATGCAATAATTTAATAAAATCCGTTCAAAATCAGAACTCAAAAGAACAATTATTGAATTATCATTTCTTCGTGGTTTTCTAGTTCAAGTACTAAAAGGTCAGTTTTAAGTTAACTTCAATTTTGTTTCGTCGAGAATCTTCAGTTCAAGTACTGAAAATTCTTAACCATAAATTCAGATTAAAATCTTGAATTAAAATTTAATCATCGTGAATTCCCAGTTCAAGTACTGGAAAATCAAAACATAAATGCAAAGCAAATTTTGAATTAACAAACGGTAAGGGGTTGTTAGTCTGTAAAAACATTTAGGTCCTTGACTCCGTATAGGTAATTTCTCAGCTTTTGAAAGAGTGTGCGCGAGATCATGGTGATGAGCCGACCTCCCTGCGATAGTACAGCCCCTAAGGCATAGGATGAAGCATCCGCAGTAAGATCGAATGGTTTTCCGAAATCTGGATAGAGGAGCAAAGCATGTGCTGACCTCACACGCCGAAAGGCGTCTAATGCATCCGCGTTGAGGACAATCGAAGTGTTTTTAGATTTTGATGCTACTATATGACCATTCTTCCCCCTCAGATACCTGGTTAGTTTCTTCTGAGGAAATTTCCGTTTGATCGTTGCCGCTGGTATGCTCTACTTCTTCATTCTCGTCTATGCTGGAATCTCTGTAATTCATCCCTTCACACTCCTGAAAGAGCAGTGTTTCCATTCCCCGCGCATGTCTGAGGGTTCCCACGTCTAAGTTGACACAAGCCGAGACGTCCGTTAGCAGATCAAACCAGATTATAGCATCAAAGGTGTTTAGAGTGGGAAGTATGTAAAAGCTAGATGTCCTTCTCAGCATATTGATTCCACATTTCATAGTGACATGCACACTCCTCACCACAGTTTTGACCTTAACTGGTTTGATTATCGGCTTTATTCCCAGTAGATCAGGGATATCCCTAATATAATTCTTCTCAGAGCCGGTGTCCACCAAGAACTTTAAACGCTGTGATGCTAGAGTCATTTGAAGGTATGGAAGAAGTGGCCTCTCCCCAAAAAAATTCACCTCAGCGAAAGTTGTTTCTCCCTCAACATCGGCACCGGCGTCACCCCGTCTTTAGTTTCGGTTGCGACGGCGACCTTCACTCCGGCGGCTTCCATTGTCCCAGCCACCAGGAGAAGAATCAATTAACTTAGTTTCCAGGTAATTGACTCTTGGGTGTTTCCAATCGTGTGAAGGTGGTTGTGACGAATGTGGCCTTTTTGTAGCTAGTTCTCTCACTTCAAATTGCTGGCCATCCGAATATCCTTTCTGCATATGTGGAGCGCTGGTAGAAGCTCCAAACCGGTTTGCATTAAAGGGATTTCGTGGAGGAGCGTCTATGGCGGGTATCGTAGACGGATTGTCCCACCGGGGTGGAGTTCTCGGCTGTGCGATGACTCCAGTTCCTTGACGACCAATGGCAAGTCGAGCTGAGTCGGGCTGATACATCCTTATAAGCTGCTGGTTGATGCTATAATTAAAGGATGGGTGCATTCCCTGGGGCCCCCGTCGCTTCCATGACTGGTCTATGTGGGCTCTGGCTGTGTTTATTTCTAGCTCCAAGGCCAGAGCGAGGGCTGCCGACATATCCGGGGGACTAGCACAAAGAACTGATGAACTCATGTGCTCGTTGAGCCCCGAAATGAATACGCTCCTAGCCAGGTTCCTGTGCTCTTCATTCAGGATTTCATTTCCGCGATGCGTCACCAGAATTCCTCATGTCGTTCTGGTTGGTTAGAAGGGTGAGCCTCTTCTGAATCTCGTCATAATACTTAGAAACGGACCATCCACTTTGCCTGAGACTCAGCATTTCTTGGTGAAGCGCGTATGAGGGTCTTTTGTCTGCATATGTTAAATCTAACCGAGCCAGTATTGCGTCAAGGTTAGTAGGCGTATTAAAGGATGTTAGGAGGGCATCGGCCTCTCCCAATACCTTGCTTCGGATCAGGTGAACGGCCTGGTAATGGCGAGGAAGACTTTCCGAACCCGTGAAAGGGACGTAAGCGCTAGTGATAGATCTCCGCCAGGAAGCGTACTGCGTCCTGCTTCCACCAAACTCGCGAAGCGAATGAGCACGAATGAATCAACCCCTTCACCCTCTGGATCGAACATATCATCGCTATAAACTGTGGGAGGTACTGCCGGTTGTCCAAGGATCTGCAGTTCTTTCCGGAGTTCGCATATCTCGTTGCGATTCTCAGTAAATCGTCGGTTGCTTTCTTCCGTCAAAGAGGAGAAGGCGGTGTTGATCATAGCCTCAAATATAGCCAAATCTCCGCGGGGTTGGTGCGCTGCTTCCTTGTGCGCCATACTAGAATCTAGAAGAGCACTCTACTTTGCGATGAACGGTACTAGAGACCTGACTGAATGTAGCCTGTGCTGGTCTTCCCTTGTTACATGAAGTCCTTGGTGTGGTGAGCCGTGCACCGTCTTTTTCGGATGCTCTCTACGTCACCAAGAATATGCTATAACGTATGGTTGGGCTGTGCAACGCCTTTTTGGGTAGTTCTAAAAATTTTAAGTTTTATTATTTAAAAATTTTGTATTTTTCTTATTCATTTTTTTAAATTAAATTTTTGTTTACGTTAAACCTGGAGGGTCCCGTAGGAATCGCAGATTTTAACGCAATATAGCACCACACATCGCCATTCGTGCTTTATACCGGTGAACGTGGAGATGGGCTATGCACCACCTTTTTCGGTCGCACCGTGTTTAATAATAAGCCTTGCGAATGGTCAATACGCAGCGAACCGCCTTTTTCGGTAGCGCTAAAAATTTATTATTATTTATAAATTTTTATTTATTTGTACTAAAAACTGGAGGGTCCCGTAGGAATCGCAGATTTTACCTCAATATATACCACGTATATGTTACAAAAACTGGAGGGTCCCGTAGCAATCGCAGATTTGCCGTTTTTATTAACCCCTCTCAAGGGTGGGTTATGAGCCTGTGCAGCGACTTTTTCGCATGCTCCAAGTTGGGCGCCAGTTAAATATCTCCTGCATCTATCTGAAATTATAAAGATATTTAATTTGTTTTAATATTATTTTATTATTATTAAGGTCGTCCTTCTCCTTCGAGCTCCTGCCAATTAAAAGATGCGAGCTCTCGTACTCGGGTTCTTTTTATACGTTTTCGCCGCCGACAATCGCATAGTGACTGCGCTTTGAGGCGGCATTGCGCGACAGCGTTTCACGGCTGGGCTTGGCGGCACCGACATACAACACATGTCTCGCCAATTCCTCCGGCACCGAGAACCATCACCGTCTACCGTATCTACGCGTAGCGGTTGTGCCGCGCATTTTGTACAATGCTTTGTACTGCTGCGCAAGCGCATGGCGCCAATGTTCTTTTCGTATGTTTTCTCGCGTACCGAGAACCAGCACCGTCTATCGTGCCCCTGCGCAGCGGATGGTAGCAGACTCTGTTGCCGCGCATTTTGTACAATGCTTTGCACCGTTGCGCTAGCGCATGGCGCCATTGCTCTCAGTCTTGTGTTTTCTCACGCACCGAGAACCAACACCGTCTACCGTGCCCCTGCGCAGCTGATGGCAGCAGACGCTGTTGCAGCGTATTTCCTACAATGCTTGGTACCGCTGCGCAACCGCACGGCGCCAACGACATGCAACACGTATGTTGCTATCTCATATAAACATCTAGTTATTGTTATGTTTTAGTTGATTTATATTAAAAGTGTGACATTTTAAATACTATATTCACAATATTCTTCACTTATAATTCAATTAAAATTAAATCACCTTTTAATATTGACAAAATATCTGCCATTCCCCATTCACTTAATAAATGCAGCAACTGCTCGTCCATATTTCTCATTTGTCAAACTTCAACTAAACAAATTTTGCACATTAATTCACAACTTCGTATAAAAACCAAAACAACACAAAGAAACGAAATGCCTGTACGATCACTATTACAGTTTTAGCGGCACATGATCAACCAACAATAAGATTCTACCATAAGTTGGTAACTTTTAGCAACTCATTGTTAACTATTTTATTGTGAGGATTATCAATCAATAAATAGTAATATTCTACTATTAGTTGTTAAATATTAGCTTCTTATAGTTAAATATTTATTTCGAAGATAACCAACCACCAAATGGTAAAGCTCTACTATAACTTGGTAAATATTACTAATTAATTGTTAAATATTTTATTAAACAACATTGACTGTAATTGCATTTTAACTAACAACCACTCGCCGTATTCTCCTGATTAGGCTCCGTGTGACTTTCACCTTTTCTGAAAAATGCATTTGCCTGTGGATCTTAGGAATATGTACATCATTAGAAATTATGGCAGAGAGTTTCTTGAATAACTTTTCATGGTATTACTATGATCAACCGCAGTTCAAATACTTTTTCTGTTATGCATGTGTTTAAATATCTTGATCGTAGGAATAGTAACACTCGATTTTTATTATTTGCTACTAAATTATATTATTTTAATCTTATCGTAGAATATTTCATACTAAGCGAACTGCGACAGCTGTGAAAAAATGTCAATTAAGCGTGAAAGAGCTTTAAAATTATATTCGAGATTGTAAAGAGATTTATGTGGCATTTGCCTTGATTATGAATTTACAAATAAAACACAGTTTATGAGGTGATGATGTTTATCAAAAAGCTGCTGCACACTAATTCAAAATAATTCAAAGAAAGCTTCTATCGAAAACTGTTGTTCATAAGGGAGTTGGCTTATTGCTATGTTAATCATTCTTTTGGATGCCACAAAGAAACTTGTGGTGAATTGACTATCATAGTAAATGAGTTTGATCTAATCAATATCCACAATATAAATAGTTGGTTATTAATTAATAATAATAACTTCAATCCACTAATAATTAAAATAAAAGTGTAGTCTCAGAAGGAAAAATAAAGGAAAAATTCCATACACATTATTTTGAAATGGTTTAGTTACTGATTCCTGACGATGATTACTGATATAAATCGATTAATCATGTTCATTTCTCAATTCGGTTCTAACAAAACACAAATCCGAAAATTTATGATTGGTGCGGCTTCACGATTGGAAATATGAAAATATTTAAATATAGTTGGTCGAACTGCTAACTAAATAGAGAAAATTCCTCAAAAAGGATTTTACAAACAACAACATTAATTTGATAGAAACTTTCCCTGCTTGAACAAGAATTGCCGTTCCATTTTTGAAAGTGAAAGACAGAACTGTCGATGACTCAAATACTGAAAAGCAGGATTTAACCACAGTGGCTTTTCTTAATCGCGGGTATATATGCGTTAAGATCATTCATAATAGTCTAAGAAATGAATGCTGCCATAACGACCACATCACCATCAAAGATGTTGTATGGAGCAACTCGAACGCCGCTGAAAATGACACTCCTCATCCGAGCAAATCTTTAAGTTAATCGCTTGCAAAAGCTTTTGAACATTTCCATTGAACGAATAGAATACTGATTCAAAAAGCCAGAATAATATCCTCATTGCCATAACAAAGACACGGGTATGCACCCAACTCAAGAAAATTGTTAACAACACTCTCGGCCTTGTAGATTTTCGAAGCGTAGCGAACTTTAACTTCGTTTAGATGCGAAGCAAACTACGAACAAACTCGTACACTGAGCTGAGAAATCCACAATCCGTCCTACCATTGGGTCCATGAATTGATTTTTTCCCATTTATGTATTTATTTATTGAAACTTTCTTAGCCAAAAAGTAAATCAATGGCTGTAACGATTCAAATCTGCGGAATACACAGCGGTGTCTCGAAATATTAAAACACATTTCTGTTCCGCGGGGTTTATGATTGCTTTTGTAAGCAAAAAAACTCATTGCACACTACACACAACAACTATATTCATTTTCTATAAAGTACTATTAAACCAGTGCCCGATAGTCAAAAGCGCATGTCGCAAACGAGGTATTAACGGTTTACACGATTCTATTCAGTGAGAGAAATACACAATCTTTTGTTGAGTTATTAAAAAGGATAAACTTATGCTTATAATTTAAATCTAAGTACTTATTCCTAAAACAATCAATAATTTAGAGTAAACAGAAGCAGTCTATTCGAAGGCCTACATGGCTAGTACTAGTAATGGTATATTTAAATATATAATTGATAAAATATTTTAAATAAATAAAAAAAACCAAAAAAGTCAGGAACAAATGATTTGAAGTAAGTGTTGATTTAAAAGACTACTTAACAAGTGACTCAATCGGAAATATAATATCAACGTATACGAAAACTTTACTGGTATGAGGATCCTTTCAATTTATTTTTTTCCTATTCAAAGACTCAATCATTTCTTCCTCACAAAAAGAGCGTCTAACATGACTATAAGATTAAGGATCCGTTCCCAGATAAAATAGCTCCACACAAATAAGTATGCACACTCGATCCTATTCTGATCATAAGTACATTAGATTCAATATTTTATTATCTCCAAAACAAAAAAGTTTGATCCTAAAGAATCCCAGGAACATATACAGGGATTTGTATAGGAATAGACTATTGCTCACTGTTTGAGTTTGAAAAGAATGTGTCGCAAGTGCCTTTAATAAACATATTACGTTGCATGCCCAACATTACGCACAAAGCGAGGATCGGAACCTCCTTTGTGGGACAAGGAGCTTGGAGGCGAATAGTACGGGAATTATATAAGTCGACAATGAAATTCTATTGGGCGAACATAAACAGCTGTTAAAACGATACAAAAGGAAGTATGTACGCAGGGCTAAGAAACAGTCTTGGAAAGATGCAATATCGCAATATGGTGAGATGCAATATGGTAATATGGTAAAAATAAACGGGGTGGCTCGGCTTAGGAGTCTGTTGTATAAGCATCCGACTATGGCAAAGTTGGTGAATATAACGGAGATTGGGCTGACAGCTGTGAAGGATCGTTAGAAGACCTTGTCAGTACACTTTTTCTTTGCTGTAAGGATATTGTAGATCTCGAACCCTTCGCTGACGACTCCAAAATTGAAAAGGCAACTGGGGCTGGCTGGCATTTGAATGAAAATGTGAAATGCTTCTCGGATAAGGGAAGCATGGTAACGGTATTCCAATTCGGAAGTGTTTGCAATACAATTCGATAAAAGTGCTCGAACTATACGGGCGTGCTGTATACTAAGCTCTGTGTCGTGAAAATTTTAATTTCTATTTCTGCTTTGTGCGAGAGTAAGGCGATTCGTTTTACTTGGACACTTTTGATTTGCAATTGCAACAAAAATGCCGTGTGTGTGGTCAAAAGGTTGAGCGAGGTCAGCCTAAAATACAATGTGCTAAGTGCAACGAATTTTTTCACATGGAATGTGTGAAAGTCCTTCCAGCTGATCTGGATTACTTGCAACCGCTGCCCCAGTCGATAAAGCAGCAAAAATTATAATTTGTGCTCTTTGAACTCTCAGTTATCACAGCAAGTGCAAAGTGAAAGAGACAGTGCCGCTGTGCAAAAACAACAACAGCAACTTCAACCGGTTTTGTCACAGCAACAAAAGTGTATTCAGCCAGAAATAAGTTTGCAAAGTGTACTTAAGGAAATTGTCGCATTGAGATCGGAAAATGGGCGTGAGTTACATAATGTTACTTACCCATAATGTAACATAATGTTAACTAAAATTTATATTACATTAAGCTAAGTAATCTCTCTTTCACCTGTACCTTTTTCCACTAGAATAGTTACCAAGAATGATAGAATAGAAGATTACGCGATGCGCAGGTCCGTCATTCCTCTCTCGACAAAAACTCAGCACAGCTGATTGGCTGTGATGTCATAAGGCGCTTTAAAATATTTTTTTATATGAAAAATGCACGTGCAAAGGTAATAAGTTATGAATTGAAAGGATTTTAATTATTTTTAATAAAACATAACTTAACAAATGCACTTGCAAGTAATCGAGTACAAATTATTGCAAAACTCGTTCGATAATAAGTACTTAAGCAGCGGATGAAGCGGATTTTCCTGTATCAAGAAATAAAAAGTGAATTTGTGTAGTGTGTGTGATTTAATAAATATACATATATTAATATTATATAAATATACATATATATACATGCGTTCGTCTCGTATAAGCACGAAGTCGTCGGTTTTTAGATTGGTTTTAGCTTGAGGCCATTTGTGACGCACTTGTAACTCATGAAGATATTCGCAACTCCAGCGCTTCCAAAAATCTTTTTGTATTTGTAGAAGCTGTTCCACCTAGTGAGTCGGTGAGTATTAATGTCAAGTAAGTTAACCTCAGGTGGCATCGTCAGTGGGCCGCCCACCAAAAAGTGACCAGGGGTCAGAGCGGTGCAATCGGTCGGGTCGTCAGAGAGCGCTGACAGCGGCCTAGAGTTAAGCACGGCTTCAACTTGCTTTAATACGGTGAAGAATTCCTCGAAAGTTAATAATGCATCACCAATAGTCCTCTTTAAGTGATGTTTCATGCTTTTCACACCCGCTTCCCAGACCCCTCCGAAATTGGGGGATCCGGGTGGGATGGAGTGCCATGAGACCCCATGACATGAGGCCAGTTGTGCAGCGGCATCGTGTTCATATTTAAAAGTTTTATAATCATCTGTCAGTATGGCGTTTGCGCCAACAAAAGTTGTTGCACAGTCGCTGTAGATATCTTTACTATATCCTCTTGATGCGAAAAACCGGTGCAGAGCGGCTAGAAAGCATTCGGTCGTCATGTCGCTTACAAGCTCCAAATGTACGGCTCGTGTAATGAAATACACAAAAAGCGCAACATACCCTTTGTAGCTTTTATGTCCTCTGCCTTTCGTTGTGCGAATCTTGTAGGGTCCAGCGTAAATTTTAATGCCAAATCAATCGACATATATTATTTTATATTTATTTACATCAATATTATCATAAAATGCGATAAATATTAAAATATTTAATATCAAACACAAATTATCACATTTCTCACACAAAAATGTACGCATTTTGGCTGCTCTCTCATTTCTTGTGCGCCTTATGACGATATGCGCAGAGACAGGAAATTTTTGTACCAGCATTGGCGCAATCTTCTATTTTATCATTCTTGGTCCACTCTATCACCAAATTATCGCAGAGCAAACGACAGTTGCGCTCAGCAGCACCGAAGCTGAATATATGGCGCTGTGCTCAGCGTCTAAGGAAATAATTTATCTGAGAAATTTTATTGTAGAAATAGGTTTTGAACAAATTCTTAAAAAAGCAACAGCATTATTTGGCGATAATCTTAGCGCACAACAATTAGTTAAAAATCCTATTTTCCATGCTAGAACAAAGCATATTGATAACTCGTACTCTTTCATTCCATATTAAACGAAATGACTTGAAATTAAATTTGTGTCAACGGAAGAAATGACCGCGGATATACTTACTAAAAATTTGGCATGTTAAACTTGTTAATTTTTTAGGAATGAAGACATAATGCACAATTGAGGGGTCATGTTGAAATATAGAAATCCATTGTACATGGCAACTCTGATATCAATTATGTATTCATTTTCAGCATTCTAAATTACACATACATTATATACATATACATGTATATACACATATTACGGTATATAAATACAATATAACTTCTCTGTTATATTGAACAAACCTGTTAATTTTAGTCTCCATATACATGTTTCTCCATAAATATGTTGTCGAATCAACGTCTTTGCTTAGGATAGCCCTATTTGAAGTGGCGAAGTCGCCCTCGCTAACCCTATTTGCTCCTCGAAATTGGTCAGTGAATGCAAGGCAAAGCTGAACAGTACTACAAAACGCAAATGGTCTTATCTGGGTTCTTGGGAAAAGTTGGCCAATGAAGTCTCTGCAATTTCACCAGTGGGTCCGGAACCTTTCTTTGGTATCAGTTCTGCAATAATCATGAGTTGGACGAACGACTTCGTGGACCCCGCCCACAAAAGAGGTGGTCGGTGCTGAGCTCCTGCAGAAATGCAAAGTGCTTCGTGAAACAACCAGACAGGAATTTTGCGACCTTTCTACTAAGATTTAGCAGAAAGGATCTGCGTACACTGTTAGATATAATCAGTGGGCACAAAATATTTGGTCACCATAAGGCCTTCAACGATCCGGCTTCCCGATCATGTCTTGAGAGGGACGACACTACTGTGCACTTCCTCTGTACTTGTCCAGCTTTCGCAAGAATAAGATTAAGGTTGTTGGGTGGTGATGTATTGAGAATGAATACTGTCCATGTTCATAATCTTGCTCTTCCCGATATTCTCAGGTTCTGTAATGAAAATAGGAAGTCCAAAGAAGAGTGACCATATTAAAATTATTTTTTTCTTCTTCTCGTTCCCAATCATTTCTATTGTTTGAGTGACTCAAGCCCCCTTTCTACTCATACTTTTTCAAATATTCTCAGTTAACTGAAGAAAGATAATACAATTTAATTCAGGAATTATCGTCTCTTAATTCCTTACAATAAGGAAAGTGAGTTGGTAAAATAAGCTTTAACGCTTCCTTAAAGGTTTGGTTTACTCTCCATTTTAATATGCCAATATCACACACGCTGCTTAGGGATATGATGCTCTTAAATTAGAGTCGTATCCGGCGTATGTATATAATATCTTCACAATAAGATTTTCTGGATATTTTTTCAATTATGTGAATTGTTCTGCTTTGTTACTTTATATTTCAATTTGTTCCGTTCTGTTATTCTTTCATGCTTTATTGGCATCTTAGACCTTAGTTACTGAATTTCTCAGTTGTGTATCAAAACTGAACCTGAACCCGAATTTGGGGATACACTGAAACTTTTAATTGAATATTTTTATATGTAATACAGAATGTGTTTTCATCTCATAAAGAAGAGTCTTCATTTGGTGTTCATATGGATGCATAAAGCTGTTCTGGGTATACTCCAATGCTAGGTTGTTGATATTTTTCCAGCTGCATTCGATTCGCCAGTCTCAACCCTCTAAATGCAGCATACTTTGCATCAAGAACCATAAAACTCAGTGCATTCTTTATTCTGTCGACTGGTCGTACTGTGCTGCCAAGTCCGACTTTTTGGTGTGTTCATAGAATGAAGCTCTTTCCTAAAAATATTCCATAATTGAGATAAGATTTGCGCGCAATACTGTCAAATTTCTAATAAAAATTGTGGAGAATATAGTTATCTAACCCATTTGATTGTATGAGGTGTGGTCAGGCCTTTCGGTCGCGGGTTTCAAACCCCACTCTGCGTCGAGGGAACTACAATAATTTATAACCGCCTAGGGTATCATAAATAAAAAAAACATACTTATCACTATTCCGCCCTATTCCAGAACCCCAGAACCTTCCCCATATCTCGCACTTTAAGCACTCAATCAAACAGATCCACTTCCTTTACTTATCCAGAAAGTTCCTCCGATCCACGCAAGGTTGTTCGTCGAAAAAGAAATTATAACTTTCCTTTCTCTTCAAACAATTTTCACATAAAACAGAACCTTAAACGATGTTACACAATATCAAAACCGTTTTTTAATGTCTACCCACTTATATCCACTTTGAATTTCCACTTCCTAGCCCCTAATACCATCTCCGACACTTTACGTGTCTGCCATCAGTCTAGTTCATCGCCATCATTCAAAGTCATTGCTCCATCTTAACCAGCTCCGGTTCCTGTATCGGCTAAACTTACTATATCCCAAAGTTGTTCAAGAAAGCCCCTTAACTCTCACTCTTTGTACTCATCATCTCAAATAGCTGACGACTGGACAAAGTCAATCGAACCCGTTTGCTGAACGCACCACCTTGGAGACATCCACATAAGCCACGTTATTCCGAACTATTGGAGAAAGAAAGATTGTATTTACATTTAAAGAACACGCACACATAAGCCAGATTAATGTAAATTTAAAGTATAGAATACAAGTGGATACACTTGGATTAAACGATCGCGCTGCACCTCCAAGTCACTTGCCAAGCTTTCAAAACTTAGCCAAGTTGTTTAATTCTTATATTATCGATGGTAATGCCAAAATATTTAAACATTGTCATAGTTGCAACTTTAAAGAAATCAAATTATCAATAGGTAGGACTATGAAATCTGTCAAGCATAGCATCAATGTCGGGCGATACTTGCGGCCTAAGGTTGATATAGATCATTTGGAAACTTTTACATTTTATTTAGTTTGGAATAAAAATATCTAAAATGGTTCTCAAGGAGTATCAGCA
Organism: Clusia tigrina; assembly: GCA_920105625.2. Classification (NCBI taxonomy): domain Eukaryota; kingdom Metazoa; phylum Arthropoda; class Insecta; order Diptera; family Clusiidae; genus Clusia; species Clusia tigrina. The sequence continues at coordinate 209,873,649 of OV050031.1, forward strand.
TCAAGTGAAGACCTTTCCTGGATCATGCTTGAATAAAATTGAAAAAAAGATTTTAAATTCGTTTTTTATAATTAATGTTGTTGAATATTTATTTTTAATTGTGCTTATTCGGTTGAACAATGGAATTTACACGTTCTTGTCTTGCACCTATTAACCTTACTCGTTTTAATAAGACTATCGTTCTAAAAAAGGAAAAAAGTTAAGTTGGGCGTAGAACGCTTACAATTCAAGTAATAGAATTCGTCAAGTTGCATAGTTGCAAATAAAGTAAATTCAAAGATATAATAAGTGTTACTAATAAATAGTGTTTCGAACATTCCGGCCCCTCTTGAAAGCCTCACTTTCAAACGTCTAAAAACAGGGGGCACAGTTTGACAACAGGTCGTTTATACGATCCCTTAGCTGTACTCACAGAGACCACTCGAACAAGTCCATCAGATCCTGGGTGCAGCTGCGTGATTCTTCCAATTGACCATTGCGATGAAGGTAGGTTATCGTCTTTTATGATGACGACATCGTCGACTTGCAAATTTTTCAACTTTGTTGTCCACTTTGGTCATTGCTGCAGTTGCGTAATAAATTCTGTCGACCATTTCTTCCAGAACTGCTGGACAAGGCCTTGCAGATATTGCCATCGGTTGAGGGCACTTTCCTTCAAGTGCAGCAGGTTTTCGTCTGGTATACTAGCAGGCGATCGCAAAATCAAGAAATGCGCAGGAGTAAGAGGGTCAGTATCGCCTTCAAATTTGGCGCACAGTGGTCGCGAGTTCAGACAGCATTCAATCTGACAGAGCACAGTGTGCAGCTCTTCGTAAGTAACGGATGCGTCAGCTAGCGTGCGTTTTAGGTGATATTTTACTGACTTCACCCCGGCTTCCCAAATCCCGCCAAAGTGTGGTCCGGAGGGTGGAGAAAAGTGCCATTGAATTTGCTGTTCCGATAACTTCCTGGTGATGTCATCTTGTGCTGTAGTTGTATTCAACAACTGATAGAGGTCTCGTAGTTGCTGGTTGGCCCCTACGAAATTGGTACCATTGTCGGAGTACATGTGCAAAGGTTTACCACGCCTGGCGATGAATCGGCGTAGAGATGCAATGAATGCCGCACTGGATAATTCGGTGACCAGTTCGATGTGAACAGCTTTCGTGACAAGACACACGAATAGTGCGATCCAGCTTTTGTAAAGTCGAGAGCCGCGTCCCTTCCACGAGCGTACCTGGATGGGACCTGCGAAGTCAACTCCGGTATTTAAAAATGCACAGCCAGGATCCAGGCGATGCGATGGAATATTTCCCATCTGTTGTTGATGCGGTATGCCACGTTGTCGCATGCAAGATGTGCACTTGAAGACACACTGCTTTATAACGTATGTAGTGTTTGGTATCCAGTAGCGGAGTCCCAATAGGTAATGGAGCTGCCGGTTTCCAGCGTGCAAATACCGGACGTGATACTCCTTTACGATGAGCTTCGTCAGTTGATGATCCTTTTTTAGAATCAGGGGATGCTTCTGGTCGTAGCTGACATTTGCATTCACAATTCTGCCACCAACTCTCAGCAAGCCATTGTCATCAATGAATGGCGAAAGAGGCGACAATTTGCTTGATGCTGGTAATTGATTACCTTGGGTAAGACTACGCAGCTCGGACGCGTATGATGCCGTCTGTGCTTTCTTCACCAAGACATTGTGTCCGTGATGTAGCTCGTGCGTTGTTAGAAACCCTGTTGTTGCGCCGAGTTTAGTCCTTTTGGCTTTGCAATTTGCCACAAGTCGGAGTAAAAGCGCAGTTATTCGTATTAGTTGCGTGTAATTCGAATACCGATCAATGATATCAATTTCAGACACCATAACGATGTGTGAAATGATTTCTTTCCGTTCTTCTAAGTCGATATCATCAGGCGGTGGTGGTGTGCGGTCGCACGAGATTGTTTGCTTCAAAACATTCGGCCCATTCCACCATAGTTGGTTGTTGAGAAGTTCTGCAGGCCATATGCCTCTGGTAGCGAGGTCTGCAGGATTCTGCTGCGATGGTATGTGACGCCACTGTTCAGCAGGAATGATTTCGATTATTTGCGCTGTCCTATTTGCAATAAATGTTTTCCATCGACGTGGATGATCTGATAACCAAGCCAGTACGATTGAAGAATCGGTCCATCCATATATAGGCGCCTGAGGCAAGCTCAAAGCCTTGCGAACCTTGGTCATCACTTTGGTCATGAGCAATGCTGCACACAGCTCAAGTCTTGGTAGCGTGATCTGCTTGACCGGTGCCACCTTGGTTTTAGCTGTAACTAGGTTTGCCAGGATTTCACCATCCTTGCGTTGAACACGTAGATAAATTGCCGCTGAATACGCCAATTCGGATGAATCTGCAAAGCCATGGAGTTCGACATTCTTCTCATTCGAGTACTCCAACCACCTTGGAATACGAAGCTGTACGATGGTGTTGATATTTTGACGATATTCCATCCACTGATTATAGAGGTCAGTTGGCAACTTCTCATCCCAATCCAGGCCTTTCACCCAGAACTTCTGCATGAATATTTTCATTGCAACCACAACGGGAGAGAGCCAACCTATGGGATCGAATATTTTTGCGATATCCGATAACACTGCACGCTTTGTGACAGTCTGTGTCATTTCAGGAATATTAACGCTGTATTTAAAATTGTCTTTCGATGTGTCCCACAGCAGTCCGAGAGTCTTCACTGTTTGCAATGAGTCTATGATAGTGTCTGCCGCTAGCTCGCGGTCTTGTGCGTCAATACTTTCTAAAAATCTTGCTGAGTTTGAAGACCATTTCCGTAGATGAAATCCCGCCTTGAATAATATTCCGCAGAGTTCATCCTTGAGCGCTATTGCTGAGCGCACGTCAGCTGAACATGCCATTAGATCATCGACGTAAAAGTTTTGTGTGATGACCGCTGCAGCTTCAGGAAATTTTTCGTGGTTGTCATGTGCGACTTGATGCAATGTCCTGATTGCTAAAAATGGTGCAGCTGAAGTCCCATACGTTACGGTTTTAAGGTCGTATTCCCTTGGCTGCTCGTCCATAGAATCCCTCCATAAAATTCGTTGTAATGGACGGTCTTCAGGATGTACAAGTACCTGCCGGTACATCTTCTCTATATCGCCAGAGAATCCAATCGCGTACTTTCGGAATTTTAATATGATTTCAAACAAATCCTTTTGTATGGTCGGTCCGACCAGCAGGTTGTCGTTAAATGAGAGACCGTTTGTCGTCTTATACGACGCATCAAACACCACACGCAGTTTAGTTGTACTGCTGCTCGGTTTCAGTACTGCGTGATGCGGGAGGAAGTACGTTCTATTGGGGTCGGTGTTTACAGACGCCTCCATGTGTCCCAATTGACGATACTCATCCATGAATTTGGTATACTCTTCGTGTAGCTTTGAATCATTGCTGAAGCGGCGCTCCATGCCAAAGAGCCTTTTTAACGCGGCAGTGCGAGAATCGCCGAAGGATATGTTGTCTGTCTTTAGCGGAAGCCGAACAATATAGCGTCCGCTGTCATCACGTTGTACCGTTTTTTTGTAAATTTCTTCAGCTCTCTTTTCATCTTGTGTTAAATGTTGCTCTGGGCCTGGGAGATCTTCCACTTCCCAAAAGCGTTGAAGCTGCTTGGTGAGATCAAAGCATGTATGCGCTGTCAACATGTGCTGCTCAGTGTCGGTTGATATTTTACCTAGTAGCACCCAGCCGAAGATCGTTTTGAGAGCAGTTGGTGACCCTGAAGGATGCGTCAATTTTTCTGATAGCACGCACTCTGCGAATACATCAGCGCCTAGTATAATGTCAATTTTACCAGGCTTGTAGTGACATGGATCTGCAAACTCCATTTCTTTGAAGAATTCCAAGTTCTGATGAGTTACTTCATGTGCGGGTAAATGTTGCGTTAACTGCGCAAGGCAAAACGCGTCGATGTTGATATTGTTGTTATCTTGCGTTGCATTGATACGTATGTTGACTTTGCCTCTGGTGCAACTACCATTAGCAGAGCCAACTCCATACATTATTGTCCTATCATATTTGCGCTTCAAGCGCAGTCGCTGTGCACATGCTTCAGAAATCAGCGTACCTTGTGATCCAGAATCCAACAAGGCGCGGCACGGTTGTAAATTATTACATGCATCATAAACCATCACTATTGCAGTAGGCAATAAAGTAAAAGGTCGTGAAAGTTGTTGTGTAGTATTTACACTGATGCCAGCTGCTTCCTTGGGCGGAACTGATGACATTTCTCTCTGGGTGTTTTGGGTATTTGTTGGCGTTGAAATGTGAAGCATAGTGTTATGCTTTGCATTGCATTGTCTGCACGATGTCCTCTTGCAGGCTGATGCCCGATGATTTGGCTGCAAACAGTTAAAGCAGGCATTACTGCGTTGTACGAGCTTACGACGTTCTTCAACATCCATTTCCTTAAATTTGTTGCAATTGTACAAAAAATGTTCGCTTGAGCAGGCAGGACATGATTGAACAGTTGCTGTATATGCGCGAGCTTGGTTGCGCTTGAAGTTGTTGCTTCCCTGGCTGGCGTTGTAGCTCGAACTCCGTTGCGTGTTTTCCAATTCAAACACTCTTCTCTCTAAGAACTCCAGAAATTGCTGGAATGTTGTAGCTTCGTCTGCTTTCTTCTCTCTGTACCAGAGTACCAGTGTATCGGTGTCGAGTTTTTTCTCCAAATGAAACACTAAGATTGAGTCCCAGTGCTGGACAGGCTCGTCGAGTACCTTCAATGCATTAACACTCTCATTTGTAGCATTGTAGATGCGTTTTACTTCAACAGCTGATGCAGATTTCATTCCGGGTTGGTTGAACAAAAGTTCCATGTACGCTTTTTTCACCTTGTCAGATTTGTCGAACTTTTTCTTTAATAGCTCCCAGGCAATACTGTAGTTGGCATTGGTGGGTTTTAGATGCTTAATTAGTGATAGTGCTTCACCTTTCATTTTTGTTTGCAAATACTCAAACTTTTCTATGTCGGAAATATTTGCTCTGTTGTGCACTAAAGTTTCGAATAAGTCACGAAATCTTATCCACTCAGTGCATTTGCCATCAAACTCTGGAATCTGGATTTGTGGCAATCGTAGTTCATGTTGAACTTGCGGTTGATGCGTAGTCTCAGTACTTGCCGTCGATGAGTTGCGGGCCATGCGCTCAATTAGCTCACCCATTGCGCCTTGGTGTTGTAGAAGCGTTTGCATGGCTGCTGAAATATCACTGTCTGCCTGCTGATTACCTATAACGGTATGATTGCTCTCTGAAATTTGTAAAATGTGTGCACACAGTGCTTTTATGGAAAAATACTTCTCCTCTATCTCTGCGCGGTATGTCTCCTCCTGTGTTTGCTGTTCTTCTGTAGTCACCAAGTAATCAATTTCTTGCTGAATTGTCTCGAAGCTTCTAAATAAATCCTCTGCTCGTTGTAGCCGCACTCTAAGCTCGTGTGACGTATTTTGCTCCGCTGTGCAAGCCTTATAAATACGTGTTAAACCACTTTTAATAGTTTGTCGTTGCAATTTTAGTTTATCCATTTTGTTGCAGCGGTTTGTTTATAAATTTTTTGACAGTTCTTGTCACCTTTTGTTGATTGATCTGCTCGTGCACTTACAACTTGCTTCAAGTTTATTGATAATTGTTTGCTAATCTGCTTTTCGCCGGTAGGTGGCGTAGATTGAAAAATTCCTTTTTTTCTTATTGGACTGGCGCTCCGCAGGGCGCTCCAACTGGTGTTTCGTTGTGAAACTATCCCACTGGCTCACACGGTTGTGAATGTTGCCAGGACTGATGCGACACACCCTCGTGCGTGCCGATGACGTTGTTGAAGACTCACGCTGTTGCGAATGTTGCCTCAGTTTCTATGTGCGCGACTTGTGGCGCCTGTGACCTCCGTAGTCCGACCAACTGGGTGCGAATGCAGCTCATGCACGCCGTGTAGATGATGTAGGAATGATGAAATTCGATATGAAGCGTAATTTGTGAACGCCAATCGATGGATGCAGGAACATTTAAGAATTTCCTCTGATGCAACTTGTACGCCAGTTGCACGCGGTTTTTATGGTTATGTACGAACACAGGAACTTGTATCTTCCACGTTCATCCGGCTCGAAGGACCATGAATAAAATTGAAAAAAAGATTTTAAATTCGTTTTTTATAATTAATGTTGTTGAATATTTATTTTTAATTGTGCTTATTCGGTTGAACAATGGAATTTACACGTTCTTGTCTTGCACCTATTAACCTTACTCGTTTTAATAAGACTATCGTTCTAAAAAAGGAAAAAAGTTAAGTTGGGCGTAGAACGCTTACAATTCAAGTAATAGAATTCGTCAAGTTGCATAGTTGCAAATAAAGTACATTCAAAGATATAATAAGTGTTACTAATAAATAGTGTTTCGAACAATGCTATGAACGAAATATTTTCTAAAGCTTGCCGAGAGGAAAACAGAGGACAATTTGGGCTTCGAATTCGATTAAATATGGATCACTTCCATACAATTTACTAAAGCCGTAACCAATTTTGCAAAGTCAAACCATAGTATCTCTTGTTCATAGAAATTTTACTTCAAAATCTACGAGTATAATTTTACTCCGGGACTACACCCCACTTTATCAAATCCTGTCGAAAAATTTATGAGGCGGTTATCGATTTACGTTTTGGTCTATTATCTAAAATCCAGGTGTTTAAAATTATTCTTTATTGAAAACAATACTTTTTAAAATCTTATCATCATAAATGTATTGTTCCGTGTGTTGTGCGAATTAGCACTGACATTTTCAATTCAGACTCGCAGCTGCCATTTGTCGGTGAATCCAGTCAACGTAATGCGAAACTTTGGTGAAAACTCCAGGATATGGATATATCATGCAAGGTTTAATGCTCCAGGAAACAACACCTAATTGCACAGAATCTTCGTCGAGTAAAGGTCCACCAGAATCTCCACTGCATTGTCCTTTACCTCCCTCATCAACACAAATGTGGTCGTTGTTGGTGCCACCTCTGTGTCGTGAACATTATCATTATTATAATCTCTAATCTGCTTAAGGATTATCTGCGTAAAGATTTGGGACAATGAGTATCAGAAAGTCGGATCAGCACCTGGTCGCAAATAAGAATATATATAAAAAAGGCTCTTGATATTTCGTACCTTCTGCTCCGATTGCAGAAATATAATATTGCGGCATTGGCATATCTCCTGGATTGACTCGCAAATATATACAAGAGAAAAAAGGTGCCATAAAGGTCTAAAAAAAAACCTAAGACAAATATGTTGAAATAAAATAAGCAGAAATATAATCCACACAACTGAAGGTCCGCTCCATTAAACATTAGACAACTTTACAGATATCGTGAAAGAAAACTATATTCATTCGTTAGTAAACTAAAACGACATTTGAAACTCAAATGGGCAGCTGGATGATGTAGTTCTTTCGTTGTTCTTTCATCTCCCTAGGTCCCATGAAAATTTACCATGTCAATTACACATCCTTACATTGTGTAATTGTTATAGTTTTATAGTGATAATCTGGAAAAATATCCCCCAAAGAATAAACCATAAGCCGTGAAATTCATTCAATACAGCAACCAATCGATTGAATCGTTTTTCGGCATTGCTGAGACTCAGAAGGTTTGTGCAAATTTACGAAAATGAACTTAGAAATTTAGTGAAACTTTCCATTTCCGGCTTATTTCAGAATTTGGCGGTGAGGCCAGCATTGATAGTCGGTATATACGGTTAGTACAAAGGCAAATGGAAGTCTGTACTATTCATCTCTCAGAACGCCAGCCCCTTGACTAGCCTTTGGAACGATAAAGTATGTTTTCACATACGGTGTGGCGCTCAGTTTGCCTTGGAAACAGAGTAACAAAGAATTTTGTGGGTCTTCTTAAGAATCCAGAAGAAAAAGAACTAAACTCTAAGACGCATATCGTATAACTGAAAGGTGGTACTGTATAAAAATTCCAGTATTTGACACTGCCATCCTAAGTAGTGCAAACTTTGGCTGCTTAGAGACACAGGATCTACTAAGGTTTGTTCACAAATCTGGTGGATTCAAAGAAAAATAAAAATGAAACGTCAAATATAGTACAATCGATGTCTTGTGATCTGAGTGCTACATACGACTATTTGTCCCGACTAAAAAAAAAATAAAGAAATAAAAAAAGGGAAGTCTTTCCCATGAACGAATTGTGTCAAAAGCTTGCAGAGAGGAAATCAGCCGAACATTTGAGGATCAAATTATATTAAATATAGGTCACTTTCATGGGCTTTACTAAAGCAGTTAAAAATTTTGAAAGGTCAAAGAATCTTATCTTTAGGGCATAGAAATTTGTCATCATAATCTATGCGGATATTTTCAATCCATCACTGTGAGTAACTTTTTTCTCTAGCCTCAATTCCCATCTGGATTTATTTGTTTCAGATTTCTTTGTCACTCTGATTATTCTCCGTGGGTTATTGCCATTCTTTGGAAGTGAAATAATCAACTTAATAAACTTCGATTAACCGTTGCTGGATCAGTTATCATGGAAACAAAAACGAACATAATCTAAACTCTCACACGGCGAAGATTTTTGATTGTTTATAAATTTGGTAATTTCCTGTTATAATTTCATAAAATGTCTACACTCCACTTTATCACCTCCGACCGAAAAGATTAGTGAAGGCGATTTACGGTTTGGTCTGTTATCTAAAATCGACGTATATACAATTTTTGTTCATTGAAAATTTTCATATATTTTCTTTGAAATCTTATCTTGTTTGTTGTTCCATTTAATGCACTAATTAACAATCGCATCTTCAAATTCGGCACGAAACTGCCGTTTGTGAATCCACTCAGCGTAATGCGAAACTTCGATCAAAACTCCAGGGTATGGATCTATAGTACAGGGCTTAATGCTCCAGGAAAGAATGCCCATCTGAATATTAAATTTATTGAGTAAATCTCTTGGCCTCCAGGGACAAGAGGGTAGTCCTCAGGGTAGAGATGTGCGTAATCTAGTCCTATATTGGAACCTTATCCTATACTCTACCAAGACCGTTAGTGCGTGACGATGAGTCACATCCTGCTCAAGGTGACCCTGCCACTTACTGAACACAACGGATCTAGACTGGAGAGTCAATAAACACTTCCCCCCTAATCCAGGGTGTTATGCGTGTCCGTGCCTATTGGATGGATTTTGCAGTCAGGGGGTTATCCGCGTAGACTGTATTCGAACGGCGCCTCTCCGAAACCAGGCCGTATCGGGGAGTAACGGTGGCCTTACCACGTCATAGGGCTCTGGACGGTGGACCGCTAGTTCCCTCATAAAAGCTTTGACTGTCCAAGCCTTCGAGGGGATGGCAGTCGTACGAAAAAGATGGACACAAAAATAAAAACAAAAAACATAAAAACCACCTCGGTGAGGATTCCGTTGGTGTTCTGGAAGCAGCCGACTTCAAAATGCGTTTTGGCGTTAGGTACGCGAAATTAAAAATCTTTCGCCCGACCGAGGGCGACGCTGATGAGTTGGAGGAGGCCAACAAGATTCCAGAGGACACGGACCTTCAGGAAGAAGTCTCCAAAGTACCTGCACATCAGGGTACCGATGCTGAAGGTGGTGCAGATTAATCTGCAGCATTCTAAGAATGCATCAGATAACTTCGCCGTTTTTCTGGGTGAGGAAGACGCGGACATCAGCATTGTGCAGGAGCCATGGGTCAGAGGAAATTACATAATGGGGCTCAAGCTGACCAAATACAATATGCACTATATCAGGAACGGTGATAAGATTCGATCATGTATCCTAGTTAAGAAAACAATTAATGCTTTTATCTGCCCACAGTACAGCACAGGCGATTTGACAGTCGTAAAAATCGAGGTGCAAAGCGGACCAGACCTACTAGCGGCATCAGCTTATATGGCGCACAACAGTGATGCGCCACCGGAAGAGGTAGCGACCCTGGTCGCCAATGCTGCTGCCAAGAATGTCCCACTCCTTCTTGGATGCGAGGACAATGAAAGGGGTGAGTCACTTTTTAACTTTGTAAATAACTCCAACCTTACAGTATGTAACAGACGGAATACTCCCAATTTTACCTTCCCCAGCTCTAATAAATGTGCTGGATGGGAAGAGGTCCTAGATTTAACTCTAATTTCAGAAGACGCATCCGTCCAGGTAGGAGAATGGAGGGTATCCAACAAGAAGACCTTCTCGGACCATAGTTGGTAGTTTTTAGGGTAAATTTGAAAACCGTAGATGCTATTTCTGACAGAAACGCCAGGAGAATAACGTGGGATACTTTTACGAGGGTAGCTAGCTCAAAACTTAAAATTTCTGAAACAATGAAACTCGAATCTACTGAGGCGATAGACAAAAAAGTGGGGACTCTTGTGGAAGCCCTTAATATGGCTTACAAGTGCGCTTGTCCCGTCACTAGGAGTAGAAAAACTCTTCCACCATGGTGAACCAAAAAATTATTGGATCTCAGGAAGAGAACAAGGAAACTGTTCAACCAATGTTATAGGGACACAGATTGGGCACGATATAAACAGAGTCTCAAGACTTACAAAAAATCTATCAGGAATGACTGGAGAGAATTTTGTGAATTAATTGAGGCAACCCCTACTTCAGCAAGACTTAGCGAGATACTGTCCAAGGAACACACCAGCCCCTCTTTCCTTAGAAAGATGGATGGTGCATGGACGGAAACATCTTCTGAAACACTTGATTTCTTACTTCAAACAAACTTCCCAGACTGTAAACATACAGCGCATGTATCTCAATTATCCGTTATAGACAATCAGATGCCACCGGTTTGTGACCTGATATTCACGGACGAAAAAATTAAAGACTTGATCAATTGTTTCTCGCCTTATAAATCGCCGGGCTTGGATGGGATTTTCCCAATCATGCTGCAAAAGTTACAGGTTGTGGTGATCCCATGGCTAAAAGGGATATATAAGGCATGTATACGCCTCAAGTACATCCCCCTCAGTTGGAGGAAGGTAAAGGTAGTTTTCATCCCAAAGACGGGGAAGATTGGGCATGAGTCGGCAAAAGGTTTTAGACCCATTATTCTTACGTCGTTTCTTCTCAAAACAATGGAGAGGACTCTGGAAATCCACCTTAGGCATACAGCTGATCAGTTCCCCCTCTCGAAGTCGCAACACGCATATCTGAGGGGTAAATCTTCGGAAACAGCTTTACATGAGGTACTTCGATCAGTCGAAAAGACAATCCACCATAAACAGTACACGTTGGCAGACTTTCTGGACATGGAAGGGGCTTTTAACAATGTTAGTAACAAATCAATTCTGGACTCTCTCACCAGGGTAGGGGTTGAGGAAGCTCTTAGGGAGTGGATATTTGCAATACTTAGGACTAGGGTCATTCAGTCTGAGCTGGGTAACACGGTTCTCATCACACACGTCAGTAGAGGAATAACACAAGGTGGGGTGGTTTCACCCCTATTGTGGCTACTGGTAATTGACAACATCCTCGGTATACGAGATTCAATGGGGGTTAAGACTGAATACCTGGGTCACAGGATGTGGACTAGGTGTGAATCCAGAAAAGACAGAACTGAGACTTTTCACTAACAAGAGCAAGATTCCGAACTTTAAATTTCCGACACTTAATGAACAACAGCTAATGCTAGCGGAGAAAGCGAAATACTTAGGAGTTATACTGGACCCCAAGCTAAATTGGAGAACCAATGTAGAGCTACGGGTCAGGAAGGCCTACGTAGCTTTCCACGCATGCAAGAAAATGTTTGGGGAAAAATGACCACTACGCCCCCATATCACTCACTGGATGTACAGCAATTGTGCGTCCAGTACTAACTAATATTTCAATAGTCTGGTGGCCAGCTCTAGATAAGGGTTATAACGTTCAGAGACTCAGTAGAGTTCAAATAGCAGCTGCCGCTGGCATTGTCTTTTCCCCGCACGCTAACATTAACTACTGTACACGCCTACCCGATACAGCTACAGTTTTTCAGGCGGAAGTACTCGCAATCAGAGAGGCATGTCGGCAGATCACCCACCACATTAGAGAAGGGCAGAGGACGATGGTTGCTATTTTTGTGGGCAGCCAGGCTGCCATAAAAGCCCTACAATCAAATACCATCAACTCCAGACTGGTCAGACAGTGCAGGGAGGAACTTGGGGCGCTAGGTCACCATGCCGACATCACAATATTCTGGGTGCCCGGACACAGAAATATAGATGGAAATGTGATGGCTGATGAATTGGCGCGCAGAGGAGCCTCTCTCGATCTAACCCATGTGGAACGAGTACCTGTTTCCATAGGTGCGACTAAGAGGGGCATCTACATGCACTGTCTTACCTTAGCGGGCAACAGATGGAGGACACTTACAACATGTAATACATACCGGGCGACCTGTCCAGTCTTCAACACAGCGAAATCTAGGGATCTTATAAACAGGGACCGCAGGGACACCAGCCGCCTCATGGCGGCCTTTACATGTCACTGGCTCGTGGGTACTCATGCAGAGAAATTACAGAGACCGTACAATATCCATCGTAGAAGTTGTGGAAACTCAAAAGAGAAGGAAACCTTAATCCATTTTCTTTGCAAATGCCCAGCTCTAGCGGCCGCAAGAAATAGAACACTAGGAAACTATTTCCTAGCGAGTTTATCCGATCTCTCGGCTGTAAACCCGAAAGAACTTTTAAAAAATCCATCGTTTTCTCCGGCGTTAGGAGAGGTTGTGGTATCAAAACGTCGCTATGGCGGTAATTGTGATCCATGTGAGGACTGATTTGGATCAACCTCCAAAACCAACCAAACCAACCAGCCAAAGGGCCTCCGCTGCACCACAAATATGGTCTTTGGAAGTGCTTCCTTTCTGTTGTTTTTTGGTCGAAAGTCTTTTAGTGTTACAATGAAGAAGAGCATCAGAATTCCTCAGTAAACGAGGAAGAAATTTTACTTTCGTTTGCTGGACAAAACCAAAAAAAAAAATAAAGACTAGCGAAGGAGCGCAAAGTTAGTCACACCAAAATTTGTGAGCAAGTCCTGTGGCAATTTATAAACTCCATGACACCAATCTATAGCATTTAGTGCGTATATTTACAATAAATCTTTGTGTTAACAATCAAAAGTGTCTCTGAAATTAAACTATCAAAAACACTCACCAATCTCCGTCATATATCACTGTCAAAACATCATTGAAAATTATCAATTTAGCGCCGCAGCACTTTCAATCCTTAAACATGATTTCGCGTTTCTTCGCACACAAACTTTAAGCTGAATGTCTTTTAAGAAAACTTCGCAGAGGTATTCTTTGTATCCTTTTCACAACCAGCGGAAAAAATGAGTCTCTTGAGACCGTTTAATAGAAAAATTCAGTTCCGAATAAATAAGTAAATTCGTGGCTAATTTCTGTTGATTTTTTGAGTTAATTAAAGTGATTATTTAATAATCCCGGTATAAAAAATTCAAGACATAAGAAGGGTTACAAAGGATTTAAAAAGGTTGTATATAGTTTAATACCCAGAAGAGACGGGCATTTTTAATTTATGTGTTCATGAATCCAATCAACGTAATATGAAACTTTGGTATAAACTCCTGGACGCGGGTTACTCGCGCAGGGTTTATACTGCCAGGTCGCAATACCCAATTGCACAGAACCTTCGTAGAGTAATGGTCCACCCTTATCTCCACTGCAGTGATTTTTACCTCCCTCATCAACACCACCACATAAGTTGTCAAAGTCACGGATTACTCTTTTACTGCAATCTTCATCCGAGTAAATCTTTAAATCAACCTCTTGCATATGCAACTGAAGCGGTCCATAATCCTGTGAAAATTACGTACACAATAATATTAAAATGGTCTCAGTACAAGACAAAGTGGTAGAAGTATCTTACTCTAGAGGAACCCCAACCAATTAAGGTTCCAGGAGCACCCTGAGGAACTTGTGGAATTTCGAAATTTTGTGCCGGCAGAGTAACAGGGGCAATTGTGTCGTAGTTGTACACCAATTCAGCATCCAATTCCAATAAGGAAATATCATATTGTCCATCATTTAGAGGAGTGAAATTCTTATGTAAGATCACCCGCTTAACAGTTGCAATAGTGGGACCTCCGCGACTAATGACAGTCACACCATACTGTATACTGAGTGTGCTCGGAAATAACACAAACTTGTGGGTGCATGTGGCGGCAGTAAGGATCCATTTCGGAGCTACGATAGTACCGCCACACATGTGTAAGTCCGGCCCACGAACTGAAACCTTTCAATACGAAGAAACTATATATTTGGTATATTCAAAATATGATTTTGTTTTTTAATCTCACCAGAAAAGGAAATTTCCGTATATCCGAATCTGTTCCATTCGCGACACGCGACTGCGGAAAACAGCTCACAGTTCCAACCAAAAGGAGTACAAACAAAATACTGTGAGTCAACATTCTATGAGTCCCGTATGTAGACATAATTGAACAGAACAAACATTACTGGAGATATGATGGAGACTATCGTGCTTTTATATAGTGCGCTTATCTCTAAAATTGAACTTTGGCTATCAAAAATTATGATTCGTTTAATAACGTATACTCATGCTAAGTACTCGAATTGCTGATATATGTCCGAATTTCTTCGTTATTATACTGATTGTTAGGTACATATTCTGATAAGAAGTGTTTGATTTCTGATGTACTGATTAGAATTTACCATAAGCCCCAGTAATCATGTTCATTATCATTATTATAATCTCTAATCTGCTTACATAATAAAGGATTATCTATGCAAAGATTATTGATAATGACTATCGGAAAGTCGGAGCAGCACCTGGTCTCAAATATTAAAATATATATAAAGGCTCTAGATATTTCATTGTAAGTTATTTTCTGAATGCAGAAATATAATATTGCGGCATTGATACATCTTCTGGATTGACTCGCAAATATATACAAGAGATAAAAAGATTTTTCCTTGTATGCTTCATAACAGTACTGCTTATATTTGTACCTCTTCCAAACAACTTAAAGATTCGATTATACGAGTATGTGGACTATACTACCACACCTTGGGATCTTTTATTTAATTATTTATATATTTAGATTCTAACTGCAGTGAATTTCAAGCTGAGCAATGAAATGAAGGTCTGCCTTAACAATTCTAACGGATATGAAGGGTCTTTTTTTATCGATTCGGACAGCGAAGGGGTTTAAAATCCTGAATATTAGTCTTCTCTACCTCTGAGATAGCTTTAGATGTATAGCTCTCAACGAGTAAAGACGCTGAATTCACATTTTCCTAATATGGATACCGAATAAAGTAACGAAACAACTTACTAATTAGACAAGATTCAGGAATATAATACGAATTAGGCTGAACGAAGGAGATCCAAATAGCTCAAAAAATATTCTATAACTTGATAGGAAGCTGGAAATATCTTTAGTGTGGTAACCTTAAATATATACTCGGAGGACTAGCAGAAAGGTTGGTCCACCATTTGGAGAGCGAGTGGAAAGGAATTACATGCGATGAATAAGCCAGCTCGATAATTCGAGGTGAAAGTTGGCAGCACCTCAAAAATTTGAATTCTCCAATTATTTTTAATTCGTTGATCTGATTCATTCACATTAAAAATCCAAATTTTAATATTTTTCTTAATTTATATATCAATTTTAGTATGAAAATCTTTAGTATTTACTTTTATCTCCATTCTCAGTGAGGGTGAAAGCGAAACATAACGAAATAGGATCGAGTGTGCATAATTATTTGTGTAGAGCTATTTAAACGGGAACGAGTCGCCTGACCCTTAGTCCAATAGTCGTGTTAAAAGCTCTTTTTGTGAGGAAGAAATGATTTTCTTGATTTCGTGACGAGGAAAAATTCAATTGAAGACATCCTCATAGTTAGTTTAGTGATTTGCCGATGAGGAAATTATCTTGTGTGGAGTATTGCAAATCGCGAAATGCTGCATTTGGTGTTTTTTGTTTTTTTTTTTTTTGTTCCAAATTGAATCTGGATGGATGTCTCCGATTGGATTTGCTTATTTCGGAGACCAGAATGACCCTTTAAAGTGTTAGTTTTCCTAAAATGAAGACAGTCCATCTTCAGCTGGCATAATTGGTGATGTGCGGAAAGCACCCTAGCACCCTGTATGGCGGAGTGTAGTGTCTTTTTTGTGCACTGAGAACAAAAATTGACCAAAACGTGGTTGTTTTAACAATAAAAGGGACGATTCGGCGCCAAATTTAAAAATTGTTAATTTCAACAATGACATGGTCAAGTTTTACTAACTGTTTTTTGTTTTTTTTTAACAATTTAATTGTGATTTTTACCAATAATATAGTAAATTTTTACCATAAAGTTGTTGATTTCTTTAACAAATTAATAATAACATTGAAGTGGTAAAATTTTAACATATATTTGTTGATTTTTTAAAACTATTTTTACCAATAATACAGTACATTTTTACCAAATCATTGTTGATTTTTTTTAATGTTACCATCTACATAAAAAACACATTTTTATATATTTAAAATCAAAAGAAGTTTACACATATGAAACATAAATAATGCATTAATTAGAAGTATTTGAATCTTATATAAGTCTTAGTATTGTTTATAGTACAAATATTTTGTGGTGGGCTTACAAACTGAGAAATATTTATGAAAGAAATATCTTATTTTTCTTACCTACTTCGTTAGATTGAAAGTGGTAGTCGAATTTAATATCAATTTCATGACATTTTACAATTAAATCATTATTATTTGTTAGAAATGATATAGTTTTAAAAAGTTGTAATTAGAATTGCAATAAAGAAGCAAAAAATGTTTTTTTTTCCTATAGCAAGCCATTGTATTCAATAATATCAGAATTTTTATAAATTCCTACTTTTAAATCACCTTCCTCATGAACCATGTTTACATTGCTGAATTCCTTACCAACAATTTTTTTTTTCGAAAATTCCATCTTCATATTTAATTAAAAGAGAAGAAAATAAATAACACGATTTCTTACTCAAAGTGCAGGATTTAAACGCGATGCTATGGAATTTGCATAAATTTTTTAAACCTTCTGTTTGGCTTCATACCGAAATGCGCAAACATATTTAAGAGGGCCACACTTCTTTATAGCTGTTGGGTAATGTGCTAAAAAAATGGTATTTCGGTTTCAAAGCTCCAAATAAGGAAACATAAATTTGATGATGTTTTTGAATTAAAATTTGTAAATGATCAATATTCAATCAATTATTTCTATAAGACAGCACAATAAACGCCAAGCTTCATTTTCTCGAGGTATCAAATCACCAACATTCCCGTGCAGTCATTTTCAATTTGTTTGATTTGAGTTTTTCAATTCCTAGAGGTGGAGACATATCTTGAAATTCTAAATTTCCATATGGAAATAAAGCTTTGTGACTATTAATTTGATCAATAGAAATAATATTACTTTTTATGAAAGACATCAAAATGTTGTTCACATCATAAACAACAACACCCTCAAATATGTCGTGCATAACATCGAAAAAAAAAAAAATTATTTACAACATGAAAACTTTCAAGTTCATTAAAGACGCATTTTTCAAAAACTCCTGATGCAATATTATCACCATTCTTCAAATCCTGCTCATAATTTATTTTTGTTCTTAACTTTTCTTGAAATTCTTTGCAAGCCAGACGCGTTCCGCTCTTTTCTAACTTGCAAGCTCGACAGAAACTCTTTCCATTAAATGATTTTGTAAAACCAAGAATAGTATTCAGGCCCAAATTGTCCTCAACTACCAAACACAAAACAAAATGTACTCTATAAATTTCATTATTTACAATAATTTCGAGGCCAGTCTCTTCTAAATACCTAATTTCGTTTACTATGTTAAAAAACGTTATATTGTTGCTTAAAGATTTCATTATTTTGGAACTCACGAAAGAATTATTAAATATAAAATCGAATTTTGATTGTAAAAATTGCGGAATATTAGGAAATGAATAATAACCTGCACACACGGAGTAGCAGTGTGTGCTAAGGGGATTATTTATTTGGTAATCATCGAAATATAATATGTATGGAATAACATAATCTACATTTAAAATATTTTTCTTAATTGTGAATGATTCACAGTTAACATGGTTTTTTGCTTTTTTTATATTTTGTAAAGTTAATTTTAATACATTTGGCAATTCAAAGAATTTTTTAAATTGAAAACGTAAAGTAAGAATATAAATGTTGGATACTCTAGAAGATAGCGTTGGATTTCCATTTAAAGCACGTTGTTCAATAGAACTAGATAGAGGTACGGTTAGTGGAGAATTATATAAATTAGCACTTTTCAAATATTTAAGAAACGTATGCTCAGTATTGAAATCTCCAAAAGGTTTTGAAAAAGTTGTATTAAATATTCGGATAAAACGGCACTTTTGTCAAAAGACAAAAGCAATTTTCCAAATTCAATTATAATATTTGAAAAATTTTTTTGAATATTTTGTACGTCTTTTCGTGGAAGATTGTTTTTTGAATATAATTCTAGTAAAAATAAAAATAGTTGGCTTTTTATATTGTCGCAAATGTTTTTGCTAGTGGAGTCTAATTGAATACAGCCAGAATTGTTTTCATAATGTGACTCTTGCAGAATTGGGCTTGGTAATTGAGGATTTATGTTTGATTTTTGAAGCAATAACTGATGGTTTTCAACAAGAACAGGGTGCGTTGTGTTTGATGTATGGACTTGCGACAAGTGCTTGCGAAAGGCTTTAATGGATTGAAATATTTGTGCACAATTTGGTTGCACGCACTTTACGGTGTTAGAAGAATTATGTAACTGATCATTTTTTAATTGATTTGAAAGAAGATTCACTTAATCAAAATTCTTACTACATATATACATAATAATTGTGTTTTTAAAAATTTCGAAAAAAAAAAATGGTAAAGAAATTCTAAATGATTTATTGGCTTAAAAAGGTTATTAACTGAGCTATTGGAGATGAAGTATAACTGTTCTTATTAGAAATTTCGAGAAAAAAATGTTCGATGAAATTCCAGCATTTCCGCTTGCAGCGGGGTATTTTAGGTTGAAAATATGGTAAACATGGAAGCAAATATTAACACACTCAACATAAGTGTCAACTTTGTAAAGAATGTTATCAAAGTATATAAAAATTTCCGAAATATCGTATAAACTACTTCCAACTGATATTATAAATGGTTGCAGAGTTAGATCTACTAAAAAATACTTATCCTTTAAACGTTCTAATTCCAAGTCCAGGTTGTTCACAGATACGAGGAACAAACAAAAAGATCTTGAGCGTCTGCGATGGTGAATTTTCTAGATGATTTTTTCTCATTTGTTTAGCATTTAAATCGCGATGTCGGATGGATTATACTTTGCAATAACTTGAATATAAGGAAGTGCTGTGTGTCTAGAAAAATAAAAACAAAAAACAAAAATAAAACTTTCACGGCTTTGTAGACATAAATTAATTACCAATATTTGTATCTAATTTATATGCAGCTAATTCCTCCCTGGATTTAGGATCTTTAATATTTTCTTCAAAATATGTAATAATTTGTTGTCTAAATGCTGGCCATTTAATTATAGATTCGTCAGATGATCTTATGAAATTTGAAAAGATTTGTATTGAAATATGCACAAACAGTAAACGCCAAAGAAACTTTACCAATTTGTAACCGAAAGACTGTTTAAACGAAGGCCATTCCTCCAAAAAGGCAGAAGATGTTTGTGAATTTTTGAAATCTGCTCTCCTTAATTTAAAACATCTCTTCCAAACATCGAGATTAGTATGATCAGTAATAGAAATGCACCATTTTGGATTCTCTTTCAAAGTATGTTTTTGAAGTTCAAAGCTAGTGTCATATTCATAATCATCATCATCCTCTGAATTCTCCTGCAGTGTCACTAGCGTATTTTTTTCTTTGTTTTTGTGGTACAGCTTGCCACCTGGGCAATTTTTGCCATTTCGAGGACGATAATAATACTCCCAAAATTACCATTTAAACAAAAACATCGATTTCTAAACCTATATACAGGGTGGCTCAAATGAGACCTAGTGATGTTAAACACGTGTAACTCTTGTAATAACGGGTTTTTTTAAATGATTTATTTTAATATGTTAAATACATTTTATGGAAATTTAACGTGACTATGTGTGAAATATAACATCAGACAAATGACCACCATTTTGCTCGATACAGGCATTGGCTCTTTTTAGCGCATTTTGCATTACACGGCGTAATGTTTCTGGTTGCAGGCGCCGTATTTCGTCTCGAATATTCTGCTTGAGCTGCCCAAGTGTCTGTGGTTTGTTAACATACACTTTGTCTTTTAAATATCCCCATAAAAAAAAATCGGGCGCAGTTAAATCTGGTGAACGAGGAGGCCAAGGGAAATCTGAATTTCTTGAAATTATGCGTTCACCAAAAATTTCACGCAGCATGTCAATAGTTTGCCTAGTATGTGCAGTGGCTCCATCTTGTTGAAACCACAAATTAGGATGTTGCTCCACCATTGGCCGCAAAAAGTTGTCGATCATTGTTCTGTAAGAAGCCCCGGAGACCGTTTCTGGCGTTTCATCCTCATTCTCAAAGAAATATGGGCCGATGATTTTTGTGGCCATAACACCGCACCAAACAGTGCATCTGCTTGGGTGTGACTGATATTGATGTATTGGCCTTGGATTTTCGGTTACAAACGACGTCATTGTAAACTTGTAATCATGGAAGATGTGGGCGCTGATCTTACGTTAAAAAAACGGCGATAATTTCGCTGCGTCAGAACATTTGATCGTTGAGAAGAATAATAAAATTCGATAATTTTAATGCGTTGTTGTGGACTGTACGTATTCATTTTAAATTTCCAAGAGTTCAGTAATAATCTGCAAAAAGAAAAAATAAATTATGTTAAAAAATAAAAAAGTTATTTGTGTTTCACATCAGCTGGTCTTATTTGGGCCACCCTGTACATAAATATATTTCATTGGTAATTTAAAACATTTACCTTTGTTTCTTTTGGAAATAAGCAAACAATTTGATTCGCTAATTCATCAATATCCCCACAGTTAGGTTTAATACTGATTTCCGAACCAACTCCTAAAATAGTGTTTATGATTGTTTTCCTATGTTCTTGCAACAAAGAATTATATTTTTCATGAAACACAATGACAGCTTTTGAATTTTCTTTGCTTTTCAAAGTTTCTTCCACATTCAATGGCAACTGTAAAGAATAATATGTAATATTACATTATAATGTGCACACATAACTTAATTTCCTGATACTTACTGTGCATAACCAATTGTTCACTTTTGACGTCACAGAGAGCGTTTGCGATATGGTGGTAGCGTCAATATTGTACTAAAGTGGAAATATATGTAGAAAACAATTAAAATAATCAAGATATAAAATTATCTTTTAATTATAACTATCTTTAAAAATGACTTACATTTTCCTTTTTCCATTTAAACAAACGTTCTCGGAATTCCGCTCGTACTCCTGCGAACGGAATTATTTCTTTTATGTCTTCAGCCGATAGGAACTGCAACCTCTTAAATGTAACTTTGTTTTCTGCCAAAAAAATTATTTCCAATTTAAATTAAATGAATGAATTAAGTAATTTTATAATTATGTGCCCAAAATGTATTTACTATACAAAATTCTTTATTTATTTATTTATTTATTTTCTTTAAATTAAATGACGCACTATTTATGAATGATGCGCACAAGAAACAAGACAAGAGCAAAATAAGTACATATGTGTATGAATTTATTTGACGCGTTAACTCCTGCACATAACGGTATCGGTTAACTTTATGTATGTACACACATAAGTTAAGTATCTCCTGCATCTTTCTGAAATTATAAAGATATTTAATTTGTTTTATTATTATTAAGGTCGTCCTTCTCCTTCGAGCTCCTGCCAATTAAAAGATGCGAGCTCCCGTTCTCGGGTTCTTTTTATACGTTTTCGCCGCCGACAATCGCATAGTGACTGCGCTTTGAGGCGGCATTGCGCGACAGCGTTTCACGGCTGGGCTTGGCGGCACCGACATACAACACATGTCTCGCCAATTCCTCCGGCACCGAGAACCATCACCGTCTACCGTATCTACGCGTAGCGGTTGTGCCGCGCATTTTGTACAATGCTTTGTACTGCTGCGCAAGCGCATGGCGCCAATGTTCTTTTCGTATGTTTTCTCGCGTACCGAGAACCAGCACCGTCTATCGTGCCCCTGCGCAGCGGATGGTAGCAGACTCTGTTGCCGCGCATTTTGTACAATGCTTTGCACCGCTGCGCTAGCGCATGGCGCCATTGCTCTCAGTCTTGTGTTTTCTCACGCACCGAGAACCAACACCGTCTACCGTGCCCCTGCGCAGCTGATGGCAGCAGACGCTGTTGCAGCGTATTTCCTACAATGCTTGGTACCGCTGCGCAACCGCACGGCGCCAACGACATGCAACACGTATGTTGTTAACTCCTCCCCCCCTTAAGATCAGCCGTCCCGCCCTGGGGCACTACCACGTGTATCCTTGAAGACATTGAGGGTTTCCAGTAGAGGTCCTTTAAGGTCCACTATACTTCTGGATCTTATTGGTTTTACGATGGCAAACTTGCGGAACTTGTGCAGGCATGTGAGGAAGTGGTGATCTGCCGTGGAATAGATATAAAAAATTTAATAGCAAAATTTGATAGCAAAATTTCAACCGGATGCGTGGGAATAGGAGTTTTTCCTATTTGGGTTGCGTGTGGGTGTCGATTGTATTTGCCTTCCTGACATATGCAGCAGGCAGATGTCAGCTGCTTGAATTGCTTACGGTTACCGCTGACGTGTAGTTTCATTCGGCGAACGGTGGATTCTGTTGTGCTGTCTGGCTAGGATTTCTTGTTGCTCGCTTATGTTGGTGATATCCTTTAACCTTCTCTCACTGAATCGGAACCTCATGGATGGGAAGAGATCCTGCAAGGTGTCCTCCAAATATTGCAATGTAACTCGATCGCAATATATTCCATTCACATCATTGACGTTGACGGACTCGTTCAGCAGCTGGGGCAAGTCCGAAGGTGAGGCATAAGTTAGGACATGCCTGAGCTGCTTCTGGAATACTATGAAGGAAGTTTTCCTCGACTTCTCTGTAGCTTGAGGATAAGCTAATTTCTGAAGCCATTGACGGGGTTATCGACAGTCGGGATAGCTGATCCCAGCGATTTTTCAGCACTGCTATTGGTTTCACATTACTTAGGTTTCTTCATTATTGCATTTATATACAGTCGTGAAAGCACGTCCGCACCAATGTTGGGTCTTCTTGGCTTGTAATGGAACTTCGGAGCGAACTCCTCAATGAAGGTTCGCCATCGTTTCATCTTTGAGTTAACATTTCTGTCCGAGAGATCGAAGGTGTTAATGTGCATATATTGTGATTCTATATTTTTTGCATTTTGTTTAAAACTGCAAATTGGATTTCTGTTCAATTTATTCTTTGAGTCAATAATAACAGAAGTTCGTTGCAATTTGCATAACAACAGTTTAAATTCCCTTGCACATTAAGCAGACGGAAATTCGACACGTTTTTTGGTTGTTGTAATCTCATGATAATATGCAATTCTAGCAAATATGTTGTGCAACTTGCATCGAACTACAGTATTGTATTGCTATGGATTTTAACATGTTAATTTTGTATAAAAACGCATGCAATAATTTAATAAAATCCGTTCAAAATCAGAACTCAAAAGAACAATTATTGAATTATCATTTCTTCGTGGTTTTCTAGTTCAAGTACTAAAAGGTCAGTTTTAAGTTAACTTCAATTTTGTTTCGTCGAGAATCTTCAGTTCAAGTACTGAAAATTCTTAACCATAAATTCAGATTAAAATCTTGAATTAAAATTTAATCATCGTGAATTCCCAGTTCAAGTACTGGAAAATCAAAACATAAATGCAAAGCAAATTTTGAATTAACAAACGGTAAGGGGTTGTTAGTCTGTAAAAACATTTAGGTCCTTGACTCCGTATAGGTAATTTCTCAGCTTTTGAAAGAGTGTGCGCGAGATCATGGTGATGAGCCGACCTCCCTGCGATAGTACAGCCCCTAAGGCATAGGATGAAGCATCCGCAGTAAGATCGAATGGTTTTCCGAAATCTGGATAGAGGAGCAAAGCATGTGCTGACCTCACACGCCGAAAGGCGTCTAATGCATCCGCGTTGAGGACAATCGAAGTGTTTTTAGATTTTGATGCTACTATATGACCATTCTTCCCCCTCAGATACCTGGTTAGTTTCTTCTGAGGAAATTTCCGTTTGATCGTTGCCGCTGGTATGCTCTACTTCTTCATTCTCGTCTATGCTGGAATCTCTGTAATTCATCCCTTCACACTCCTGAAAGAGCAGTGTTTCCATTCCCCGCGCATGTCTGAGGGTTCCCACGTCTAAGTTGACACAAGCCGAGACGTCCGTTAGCAGATCAAACCAGATTATAGCATCAAAGGTGTTTAGAGTGGGAAGTATGTAAAAGCTAGATGTCCTTCTCAGCATATTGATTCCACATTTCATAGTGACATGCACACTCCTCACCACAGTTTTGACCTTAACTGGTTTGATTATCGGCTTTATTCCCAGTAGATCAGGGATATCCCTAATATAATTCTTCTCAGAGCCGGTGTCCACCAAGAACTTTAAACGCTGTGATGCTAGAGTCATTTGAAGGTATGGAAGAAGTGGCCTCTCCCCAAAAAAATTCACCTCAGCGAAAGTTGTTTCTCCCTCAACATCGGCACCGGCGTCACCCCGTCTTTAGTTTCGGTTGCGACGGCGACCTTCACTCCGGCGGCTTCCATTGTCCCAGCCACCAGGAGAAGAATCAATTAACTTAGTTTCCAGGTAATTGACTCTTGGGTGTTTCCAATCGTGTGAAGGTGGTTGTGACGAATGTGGCCTTTTTGTAGCTAGTTCTCTCACTTCAAATTGCTGGCCATCCGAATATCCTTTCTGCATATGTGGAGCGCTGGTAGAAGCTCCAAACCGGTTTGCATTAAAGGGATTTCGTGGAGGAGCGTCTATGGCGGGTATCGTAGACGGATTGTCCCACCGGGGTGGAGTTCTCGGCTGTGCGATGACTCCAGTTCCTTGACGACCAATGGCAAGTCGAGCTGAGTCGGGCTGATACATCCTTATAAGCTGCTGGTTGATGCTATAATTAAAGGATGGGTGCATTCCCTGGGGCCCCCGTCGCTTCCATGACTGGTCTATGTGGGCTCTGGCTGTGTTTATTTCTAGCTCCAAGGCCAGAGCGAGGGCTGCCGACATATCCGGGGGACTAGCACAAAGAACTGATGAACTCATGTGCTCGTTGAGCCCCGAAATGAATACGCTCCTAGCCAGGTTCCTGTGCTCTTCATTCAGGATTTCATTTCCGCGATGCGTCACCAGAATTCCTCATGTCGTTCTGGTTGGTTAGAAGGGTGAGCCTCTTCTGAATCTCGTCATAATACTTAGAAACGGACCATCCACTTTGCCTGAGACTCAGCATTTCTTGGTGAAGCGCGTATGAAGGTCTTTTGTCTGCATATGTTAAATCTAACCGAGCCAGTATTGCGTCAAGGTTAGTAGGCGTATTAAAGGATGTTAGGAGGGCATCGGCCTCTCCCAATACCTTGCTTCGGATCAGGTGAACGGCCTGGTAATGGCGAGGAAGACTTTCCGAACCCGTGAAAGGGACGTAAGCGCTAGTGACAGATCTCCGCCAGGAAGCGTACTGCGTCCTGCTTCCACCAAACTCGCGAAGCGAATGAGCACGAATGAATCAACCCCTTCACCCTCTGGATCGAACATAACATCGCTATAAACTGTGGGAGGTACTGCCGGTTGTCCAAGGATCTGCAGTTCTTTCCGGAGTTCGCATATCTCGTTGCGATTCTCAGTAAATCGTCGGTTGCTTTCTTCCGTCAAAGAGGAGAAGGCGGTGTTGATCATAGCCTCAAATATAGCCAAATCTCCGCGGGGTTGGTGCGCTGCTTCCTTGTGCGCCATACTAGAATCTAGAAGAGCACTCTACTTTGCGATGAACGGTACTAGAGACCTGACTGAATGTAGCCTGTGCTGGTCTTCCCTTGTTACATGAAGTCCTTGGTGTGGTGAGCCGTGCACCGTCTTTTTCGGATGCTCTCTACGTCACCAAGAATATGCTATAACGTATGGTTGGGCTGTGCAACGCCTTTTTGGGTAGTTCTAAAAATTTTAAGTTTTATTATTTAAAAATTTTGTATTTTTCTTATTCATTTTTTTAAATTAAATTTTTGTTTACGTTAAACCTGGAGGGTCCCGTAGGAATCGCAGATTTTAACGCAATATAGCACCACACATCGCCATTCGTGCTTTATACCGGTGAACGTGGAGATGGGCTATGCACCACCTTTTTCGGTCGCACCGTGTTTAATAATAAGCCTTGCGAATGGTCAATACGCAGCGAACCGCCTTTTTCGGTAGCGCTAAAAATTTATTATTAATTATAAATTTTTATTTATTTGTACTAAAAACTGGAGGGTCCCGTAGGAATCGCAGATTTTACCTCAATATATACCACGTATATGTTACAAAAACTGGAGGGTCCCGCAGCAATCGCAGATTTGCCGTTTTTATTAACCCCTCTCAAGGGTACGGTAAGAGCCTGTGCAGCGACTTTTTCGCATGCCCCACGCTTACGACACAAAAACTGGAGGGTCCCGTAGGAATCGCAGATTTGTTATTTATTCACCCCTCTCAAGGGTGGGTTATGAGCCTGTGCAGCGACTTTTTCGCATGCTCCAAGTTGGGCGCCAGTTAAATATCTCCTGCATCTATCTGAAATTATAAAGATATTTAATTTGTTTTAATATTATTTTATTATTATTAAGGTCGTCCTTCTCCTTCGAGCTCCTGCCAATTAAAAGATGCGAGCTCTCGTACTCGGGTTCTTTTTATACGTTTTCGCCGCCGACAATCGCATAGTGACTGCGCTTTGAGGCGGCATTGCGCGACAGCGTTTCACGGCTGGGCTTGGCGGCACCGACATACAACACATGTCTCGCCAATTCCTCCGGCACCGAGAACCATCACCGTCTACCGTATCTACGCGTAGCGGTTGTGCCGCGCATTTTGTACAATGCTTTGTACTGCTGCGCAAGCGCATGGCGCCAATGTTCTTTTCGTATGTTTTCTCGCGTACCGAGAACCAGCACCGTCTATCGTGCCCCTGCGCAGCGGATGGTAGCAGACTCTGTTGCCGCGCATTTTGTACAATGCTTTGCACCGCTGCGCTAGCGCATGGCGCCATTGCTCTCAGTCTTGTGTTTTCTCACGCACCGAGAACCAACACCGTCTACCGTGCCCCTGCGCAGCTGATGGCAGCAGACGCTGTTGCAGCGTATTTCCTACAATGCTTGGTACCGCTGCGCAACCGCACGGCGCCAACGACATGCAACACGTATGTTGCTATCTCATATAAACATCTAGTTATTGTTATGTTTTAGTTGATTTATATTAAAAGTGTGACATTTTAAATACTATATTCACAATATTCTTCACTTATAATTCAATTAAAATTAAATCACCTTTTAATATTGACAAAATATCTGCCATTCCCCATTCACTTAATAAATGCAGCAACTGCTCGTCCATATTTCTCATTTGTCAAACTTCAACTAAACAAATTTTGCACATTAATTCACAACTTCGTATAAAAACCAAAACAACACAAAGAAACGAAATGCCTGTACGATCACTATTACAGTTTTAGCGGCACATGATCAACCAACAATAAGATTCTACCATAAGTTGGTAACTTTTAGCAACTCATTGTTAACTATTTTATTGTGAGGATTATCAATCAATAAATAGTAATATTCTACTATTAGTTGTTAAATATTAGCTTCTTATAGTTAAATATTTATTTCGAAGATAACCAACCACCAAATGGTAAAGCTCTACCATAACTTGGTAAATATTACTAATTAATTGTTAAATATTTTATTAAACAACATTGACTGTAATTGCATTTTAACTAACAACCACTCGCCGTATTCTCCTGATTAGGCTCCGTGTGACTTTCACCTTTTCTGAAAAATGCATTTGCCTGTGGATCTTAGGAATATGTACATCATTAGAAATTATGGCAGAGAGTAGGTTCAC
The DNA here is from genome assembly GCA_920105625.2 of Clusia tigrina. Lineage (NCBI taxonomy): Eukaryota > Metazoa > Arthropoda > Insecta > Diptera > Clusiidae > Clusia > Clusia tigrina. The sequence continues at coordinate 209,901,802 of OV050031.1, forward strand.
ACATTTCTTGAATAACTTTTCATGGTATTACTATGATCAACCGCAGTTCAAATACTTTTTCTGTTATGCATGTGTTTAAATATCTTGATCGTAGGAATAGTAACACTCGATTTTTATTATTTGCTACTAAATTATATTATTTTAATCTTATCGTAGAATATTTCATACTAAGCGAACTGCGACAGCTGTGAAAAAATGTCAATTAAGCGTGAAAGAGCTTTAAAATTATATTCGAGATTGTAAAGAGATTTATGTGGCATTTGCCTTGATTATGAATTTACAAATAAAACACAGTTTATGAGGTGATGATGTTTATCAAAAAGCTGCTGCACACTAATTCAAAATAATTCAAAGAAAGCTTCTATCGAAAACTGTTGTTCATAAGGGAGTTGGCTTATTGCTATGTTAATCATTCTTTTGGATGCCACAAAGAAACTTGTGGTGAATTGACTATCATAGTAAATGAGTTTGATCTAATCAATATCCACAATATAAATAGTTGGTTATTAATTAATAATAATAACTTCAATCCACTAATAATTAAAATAAAAGTGTAGTCTCAGAAGGAAAAATAAAGGAAAAATTCCATACACATTATTTTGAAATGGTTTAGTTACTGATTCCTGACGATGATTACTGATATAAATCGATTAATCATGTTCATTTCTCAATTCGGTTCTAACAAAACACAAATCCGAAAATTTATGATTGGTGCGGCTTCACGATTGGAAATATGAAAATATTTAAATATAGTTGGTCGAACTGCTAACTAAATAGAGAAAATTCCTCAAAAAGGATTTTACAAACAACAACATTAATTTGATAGAAACTTTCCCTGCTTGAACAAGAATTGCCGTTCCATTTTTGAAAGTGAAAGACAGAACTGTCGATGACTCAAATACTGAAAAGCAGGATTTAACCACAGTGGCTTTTCTTAATCGCGGGTATATATGCGTTAAGATCATTCATAATAGTCTAAGAAATGAATGCTGCCATAACGACCACATCACCATCAAAGATGTTGTATGGAGCAACTCGAACGCCGCTGAAAATGACACTCCTCATCCGAGCAAATCTTTAAGTTAATCGCTTGCAAAAGCTTTTGAACATTTCCATTGAACGAATAGAATACTGATTCAAAAAGCCAGAATAATATCCTCATTGCCATAACAAAGACACGGGTATGCACCCAACTCAAGAAAATTGTTAACAACACTCTCGGCCTTGTAGATTTTCGAAGCGTAGCGAACTTTAACTTCGTTTAGATGCGAAGCAAACTACGAACAAACTCGTACACTGAGCTGAGAAATCCACAATCCGTCCTACCATTGGGTCCATGAATTGATTTTTTCCCATTTATGTATTTATTTATTGAAACTTTCTTAGCCAAAAAGTAAATCAATGGCTGTAACGATTCAAATCTGCGGAATACACAGCGGTGTCTCGAAATATTAAAACACATTTCTGTTCCGCGGGGTTTATGATTGCTTTTGTAAGCAAAAAAACTCATTGCACACTACACACAACAACTATATTCATTTTCTATAAAGTACTATTAAACCAGTGCCCGATAGTCAAAAGCGCATGTCGCAAACGAGGTATTAACGGTTTACACGATTCTATTCAGTGAGAGAAATACACAATCTTTTGTTGAGTTATTAAAAAGGATAAACTTATGCTTATAATTTAAATCTAAGTACTTATTCCTAAAACAATCAATAATTTAGAGTAAACAGAAGCAGTCTATTCGAAGGCCTACATGGCTAGTACTAGTAATGGTATATTTAAATATATAATTGATAAAATATTTTAAATAAATAAAAAAAACCAAAAAAGTCAGGAACAAATGATTTGAAGTAAGTGTTGATTTAAAAGACTACTTAACAAGTGACTCAATCGGAAATATAATATCAACGTATACGAAAACTTTACTGGTATGAGGATCCTTTCAATTTATTTTTTTCCTATTCAAAGACTCAATCATTTCTTCCTCACAAAAAGAGCGTCTAACATGACTATAAGATTAAGGATCCGTTCCCAGATAAAATAGCTCCACACAAATAAGTATGCACACTCGATCCTATTCTGATCATAAGTACATTAGATTCAATATTTTATTATCTCCAAAACAAAAAAGTTTGATCCTAAAGAATCCCAGGAACATATACAGGGATTTGTATAGGAATAGACTATTGCTCACTGTTTGAGTTTGAAAAGAATGTGTCGCAAGTGCCTTTAATAAACATATTACGTTGCATGCCCAACATTACGCACAAAGCGAGGATCGGAACCTCCTTTGTGGGACAAGGAGCTTGGAGGCGAATAGTACGGGAATTATATAAGTCGACAATGAAATTCTATTGGGCGAACATAAACAGCTGTTAAAACGATACAAAAGGAAGTATGTACGCAGGGCTAAGAAACAGTCTTGGAAAGATGCAATATCGCAATATGGTGAGATGCAATATGGTAATATGGTAAAAATAAACGGGGTGGCTCGGCTTAGGAGTCTGTTGTATAAGCATCCGACTATGGCAAAGTTGGTGAATATAACGGAGATTGGGCTGACAGCTGTGAAGGATCGTTAGAAGACCTTGTCAGTACACTTTTTCTTTGCTGTAAGGATATTGTAGATCTCGAACCCTTCGCTGACGACTCCAAAATTGAAAAGGCAACTGGGGCTGGCTGGCATTTGAATGAAAATGTGAAATGCTTCTCGGATAAGGGAAGTATGGTAACGGTATTCCAATTCGGAAGTGTTTGCAATACAATTCGATAAAAGTGCTCGAACTATACGGGCGTGCTGTATACTAAGCTCTGTGTCGTGACAATTTTAATTTCTATTTCTGCTTTGTGCGAGATTAAAGCGATTCGTTTTACTTGGACACTTTTGATTTGCAATTGCAACAAAAATGCCGTGTGTGTGGTCAAAAGGTTGAGCGAGGTCAGCCTAAAATACAATGTGCTAAGTGCAACGAATTTTTTCACATGGAATGTGTGAAAGTCCTTCCAGCTGATCTGGATTACTTGCAACCGCTGCCCCAGTCGATAAAGCAGCAAAAATTATAATTTGTGCTCTTTGAACTCTCAGTTATCACAGCAAGTGCAAAGTGAAAGAGACAGTGCCGCTGTGCAAAAACAACAACAGCAACTTCAACCGGTTTTGTCACAGCAACAAAAGTGTATTCAGCCAGAAATAAGTTTGCAAAGTGTACTTAAGGAAATTGTCGCATTGAGATCGGAAAATGGGCGTGAGTTACATAATGTTACTTACCCATAATGTAACATAATGTTAACTAACATTTATATTACATTAAGCTAAGCAATCTCTCTTTCATCTGTACCTTTTTCCACTAGAATAGTTACCAAGAATGATAGAATAGAAGATTACGCGATGCGCAGGTCCGTCATTCCTCTCTCGACAAAAACTCAGCACAGCTGATTGGCTGTGACGTCATAAGGCGCTTTAAAATATTTTTTTATATGAAAAATGCACGTGCAAAGGCAATAAGTTATGAATTGAAAGGATTTTAATTATTTTTAATAAAACATAACTTAACAAATGCACTTGCAAGTAAACGAGTACAAATTATTGAAAAACTCGTTCGATAATAAGTACTTAAGCAGCGGATGAAGCGGATTTTCCTGTACCAAGAAATAAAAAGTGAATTTGTGTAGTGTGTGTGATTTAATAAATATACATATATTAATATTATATAAATATACATATATATACATACGTTCGTCTCGTATAAGCACGAAGTCGTCGGTTTTTAGATTGGTTTTAGCTTGAGGCCATTTGTGACGCACTTGTAACTCATGAAGATATTCGCAACTCCAGCGCTTCCAAAAATCTTGTTGTATTTGTTGAAGTTGCTTCCACCTAGTGAGTCGGTGAGTATTAATGTCAAGTAAGTTAACCTCAGGTGGCATCGTCAGTGGGCCGCCCACCAAAAAGTGACCAGGGGTCAGAGCGGTGCAATCGGTCGGGTCGTCAGAGAGCGCTGACAGCGGCCTAGAGTTAAGCACGGCTTCAACTTGCTTTAATACGGTGAAGAATTCCTCGAAAGTTAATAATGCATCACCAATAGTCCTCTTTAAGTGATGTTTCATGCTTTTCACACCCGCTTCCCAGACCCCTCCGAAATTGGGGGATCCGGGTGGGATGGAGTGCCATGAGACCCCATGACATGAGGCCAGTTGTGCAGCGGCATCGTGTTCATATTTAAAAGTTTTATAATCATCTGTCAGTATGGCGTTTGCGCCAACAAAAGTTGTTGCACAGTCGCTGTAGATATCTTTACTATATCCTCTTGATGCGAAAAACCGGTGCAGAGCGGCTAGAAAGCATTCGGTCGTCATGTCGCTTACAAGCTCCAAATGTACGGCTCGTGTAATGAAATACACAAAAAGCGCAACATACCCTTTGTAGCTTTTATGTCCTCTGCCTTTCGTTGTGCGAATCTTGTAGGGTCCAGCGTAAATTTTAATGCCAAATCAATCGACATATATTATTTTATATTTATTTACATCAATATTATCATAAAATGCGATAAATATTAAAATATTTAATATCAAACACAAATTATCACATTTCTCACACAAAAATGTACGCATTTTGGCTGCTCTCTCATTTCTTGTGCGCCTTATGACGATATGCGCAGAGACAGGAAATTTTTGTACCAGCATTGGCGCAATCTTCTATTTTATCATTCTTGGTCCACTCTATCACCAAATTATCGCAGAGCAAACGACAGTTGCGCTCAGCAGCACCGAAGCTGAATATATGGCGCTGTGCTCAGCGTCTAAGGAAATAATTTATCTGAGAAATTTTATTGTAGAAATAGGTTTTGAACAAATTCTTAAAAAAGCAACAGCATTATTTGGCGATAATCTTAGCGCACAACAATTAGTTAAAAATCCTATTTTCCATGCTAGAACAAAGCATATTGATAACTCGTACGCTTTCATTGCATTTGAGAGATGTGTATATTAAACGAAATGACTTGAAATTAAATTTGTGTCAACGGAAGAAATGACCGCGGATATACTTACTAAAAATTTGGCATGTTAAACTTGTTAATTTTTTAGGAATGAAGACATAATGCACAATTGAGGGGTCATGTTGAAATATAGAAATCCATTGTACATGGCAACTCTGATATCAATTATGTATTCATTTTCAGCATTCTAAATTACACATACATTATATACATATACATGTATATACACATATTACGGTATATAAATACAATATAACTTCTCTGTTATATTGAACAAACCTGTTAATTTTAGTCTCCATATACATGTTTCTCCATAAATATGTTGTCGAATCAACGTCTTTGCTTAGGATAGCCCTATTTATATTGGCGAAGTCGGTGTTATCGAAAGCCACTCAATACCTACAAAACACCAAAGCGTATATTCTTTATTTTGAAGTGCGTATTCAATCTTTTGCGTGAGATTCTGAAGAGCATGAGTAGTTGATTTTCCTGCCTGATATGTAAATTGATTTCTATGTAATGGATTTTTGGATATGACTTTGGTAGGTTGGCTGCTTGGCCACCCGTTTTCCGAATATACCCAACGATCACTTCTCTCCATTTGCACGGGAAGTAACTCCATGCAAAGCTGTCCCTAAGGATATTGATTAGCCTCTACATAATATAAGTGATCCCATTGTTAGAAGTGCTGGAATTAGACCGGGGATTTGGAGGATTGAAAAGTATCTATGGCCTACTTAATTCTTTCCTCACAGAAACTTTTTCTTGCTCTGAGCCAGTGATTTGTATTTGGGCATTTCCGTTTGGGGCTGAGTAAGGATTGTGAAATTTGGGAAATGCAAGCTGGCCAGAAGCTCAAGGGTCTCCAGGACATTGATTGTGTACGTGCCATCTGGTCTTTTCGAAAGTCCGATGTTGTTAGTGCTTTGGGGAGCACTTTGTGGATTCTTCTTGTGGTCTAAGAATTCTTCCATGATCCAGTTCCGACTGGTTTGTTACCTATATTAAGGATTTCTAACCTATCACCATATATAAGTTCTAAGAGATACTCCTCCCGTTAAATTCACGTCGGTACTTCCCCTAATGTCTGATGTACGTTACTGTCTACGATGATGCGGCTGTTGTTCTTGCATCTAAGGTCAATTAGTTTCTGTAGAGGCAAGAATGATATATATTCCGAGTACTCTGACAGGTGGTCTGAGCATGTCCTGCCTGCCGTCGTCGGTATCTCGATTTTTACGGTCGCTTGATGCTTTGGGTATGCTCTGAGATGAGAAGAGTATTAATACTTTTTCGGACGAAGATGGAAGCGCTTGGTTTTCTTGGAATGCAGGGGTCATAGAACAACTCACCTGGGAGGCCCTTAACCTGATTTCCACAAATGTAAGAGCTACATCAAGGTGTTGGCCGCGGCCGTTTTGGTGTGTTGTGAATTTACCTCGATACACCTGAGAACCTTGTTACTTTGTTGGTCGTCCTTTTCTCTCCCCTGCAACTCCACTTTGGACCCCTGCTTTGATGCATATATATATACCTCTTACCAGCCTTTTTTGGTGGAGAGCTTCTTGGGATTCCTGTCCCCATCGGAGAAGTGCTGCTAATGTTCTGTTCTGCTGCACCCGATGTGGTTGCAGTATTTTTATTGCCGCATCCGAATTTGCATCTGGGACAATTTGGGGGATATTTTTCCTTGCTGAGCCAAAATCCATTTTTTGCGCTCTCGTCACTTGCAGAGCAAAGTACCCTCCAATCGGTGGTTGACAGCCCGCAGTTTTGCTTCGCAATTCTGTTCAACAGCAGCGCAGTTGGTTGAACATCTTCCGGTGGTAGGTATGTGACGAACTCAAATGTTTGGGGCATATTCAGAGATCTTCTTCATATTTGCATCAGGGAAGGGCTTTAGACATCAAGGCAGCCATTGATCTCCTTGTTGTGGCATGTAGGGGAGAGTCACCCATCCATGTTCACGCAGCTAATCAAGTCGAGACTACAATTCAGGTTTTCGGATTTGTCCACTTCAGACAGTAGGCTCTTTTTATTAGCGCGATCTGATCAGCACTCAGTCTTTCTTCAGGAAGCTTGGTGTGTATAATTGCAACCTTACAAGCGGATGTCACATCTCTATTTGAGAGCATTTTTGTGTTCGGCTGCTCTTCAGCGTCACTTGAAGATGGCGGTGCCGTAGGTAGTATTGCCGTATTGCGGTCTTCCTCTTTTGGGGGTTGCTTATACTTCTTGAACTTTTGCGACACATCGTTTGGCAAGCTGTTCGTCCATCGGCATCTCTTCTTGGAGTGGTTCGGAGGGTTGGTTGTCTACTCAACTTTGATCTGGGCACACAGCTCGCGCTCCTTCTCTCTAGCTTCTTCAGGTCTCATGTCATTCCTTATCATAGCCCTAATTCGAAGCGTCTAAGCCGTCAGTTAAGTACTAGTATTTCTTCTGGCCGGTACTATTTTCAGGGGCACATGGTTCCTCCCGGTACCGCCTTCAACACTTAGTTCCATGTGACCATGAGTGTTAGCGCTACATCACGGTCACTTCCATGTCCCCATACCTCCTCCGGCACTAGTCGACGAACGTAGAATTTCCTAATCTTAGTCCGATATTAAATTTATGTTTCGTTTTTTTATATTTAAATCCATACAATTTTTTTGTTTTGGTGAGAAATATAGACCCGAGTTCACAGACCTCCCGTGCGAACATAAGGCTTCTTACAATGGGAGTGCGCCCGCTATTCCAAGGGAACTCCATTCAAGATGCCCTTTTTCATATTCCCTGCATCATTCAGCCCTCGTCACGATTCCACGAACACCTTGGCTTGGGAATTGTTGACGGTTTGGTACCGGGTCTCCCAAAGACTATTTTCAGCAAGGTGGAACCTGCGTTGTTATAGCTCCTTGGATTATCGATCCTTCTTTGGACACAGCCAGATACATCACCAGATGACAGAACAGTATATACTTATCTCGATGCCATTTGACAATCGGGTGCCCTCTGTCAGCTGCGGAATGAGATATGAAGTAAAGTTCCCGGAACCAGATCAATGGTTATGCCCAGAGGTTTTGCTTTGGGGTCTACATTATGTCTTCGACACTGACGGAGCCAAAACTTCAGATGGTAGCGGTTCCGGTTGGTAATTAGGTTATGAAACTAAGTACTTTATTGCCACAGGAAAGATGACGACAGTCTTCTCAACGGAGCTCTTAGCTATATTGAACTTGGCATGCTGAGTAATTGAGAAGAGGTGGCAAAGGAAATGCATATGCATCTGCAGTGAGAGCCAAGCTGCACTAACGGCCCTCGCTAACCCTGTTTGCTCCTCGAAATTGGTCAGTGAATGCAAGCAAAGCTGAACAGTACTACAAAACGCAAAAGGTTATGTCTTATCTGGGTTCTTGGGAAAAGTTGGCCAATGAAGTCTCTGCAATTTCACCAGTGGGTCCGGAACCTTTCTTTGGTATCATTTCTGCAATAATCATGAGTTGGACGAACGACTTAGTGGACCCCGCCCACAAAAGAGGTGGTCGGTGCTGCGCTCCTGCAGAAATGCAAAGTGCTTCGTGAAACAACCAGACAGGAAATTTGTGACCTTTCTACTAAGATTTAGCAGAAAGGATCTGCGTACACTGTTAGATATAATCAGTGGGCACAAAATATTTGGTCACCATAAGGCCATCAACGATCCGACTTTCCGATCCTGTCTTGAGAGGGACGACACTACTGTGCACTTCCTCTGTACTTGTCCAGCTTTCGCAAGAATAAGATTAAGGTTGTTGGGTGGTGATGTATTGAGAATGAATAATGTCCATGTTCATAATCTTGCTCTTCCCGATATTCTCAGGTTCTGTAATGAAAATAGGAAGTTCAAAGAAGAGTGACCTTATTAAAATTATTTTTTTCTTCTTCTCGTTCCCAATCATTTCTATTGTTTGAGTGACTCAAGCCCCCTTTCTACTCATACTTTTTCAAATATTCTCAGTTAACTGAAGAAAGATAATACAATTTAATGCAGGAATTGTCGTCCTTTAATTCCTTACAATAAGGAAAGTGAGTTGGTAAAATAAGCTTTAACGCTTCCTTAAAGGTTTGGTTTACTCTCCATTTTAATATGCCAATATCACTCACGCTGCTTAGGGATATGATGCACTTAAATTACAGTCGTATCCGGCGTATGTATATAATATCTTCACAATAAGATTTTCTGGGTATTTTTTCAATTATGTGAATTGTTCTGCTTTGTTACTTTATATTTATATTTGTTCCGTTCTGTTATTCTTTCATGCTTTATTGGCATCTTAGACCTTAGTTACTGAATTTCTCAGTTGTGTATCAAAACTGAACCTGAACCCGAATTTGGGGATACACTGAAACTTTTAATTGAATATTTTTATATGTAATACAGAATGTGTTTTCATCTCATAAAGAAGAGTCTTCATTTGGTGTTCATATGGATGCAGAAAGCTGTTCTGGGTATACTCCAATGCTAGGTTGTTGATATTTTTCCAGCTGCATTCGATTCGCCAGTCTCAACCCTCTAAATGCAGCATACTTTGCATCAAGAACCATAAAACTCAGTGCATTCTTTATTCTGTCGACTGGTCGTACTGTGCTGCCAAGTCCGACTTTTTGGTGTGTTCATAGAATGAAGCTCTTTCCTAAAAATATTCCATAATTGAGATAAGATTTGCGCGCAATACTGTCAAATTTCTAATAAAAATTGTGGAGAATATAGTTATCTAACCCATTTGATTGTATGAGGTGTGGTCAGGCCTTTCGGTCGCGGGTTTCAAACCCCACTCTGCGTCGAGGGAACTACAATAATTTATAACCGCCTAGGGTATCATAAATAAAAAAAACATACTTATCACTATTCCGCCCTATTCCAGAACCCCAGAACCTTCCCCATATCTCGCACTTTAAGCACTCAATCAAACAGATCCACTTCCTTTACTTATCCAGAAAGTTCCTCCGATCCACGCAAGGTTGTTCGTCGAAAAAGAAATTATAACTTTCCTTTCTCTTCAAACAATTTTCACATAAAACAGAACCTTAAACGATGTTACACAATATCAAAACCGTTTTTTAATGTCTACCCACTTATATCCACTTTGAATTTCCACTTCCTAGCCCCTAATACCATCTCCGACACTTTACGTGTCTGCCATCAGTCTAGTTCATCGCCATCATTCAAAGTCATTGCTCCATCTTAACCAGCTCCGGTTCCTGTATCGGCTAAACTTACTATATCCCAAAGTTGTTCAAGAAAGCCCCTTAACTCTCACTCTTTGTACTCATCATCTCAAATAGCTGACGACTGGACAAAGTCAATCGAACCCGTTTGCTGAACGCACCACCTTGGAGACATCCACATAAGCCACGTTATTCCGAACTATTGGAGAAAGAAAGATTGTATTTACATTTAAAGAACACGCACACATAAGCCAGATTAATGTAAATTTAAAGTATAGAATACAAGTGGATACACTTGGATTAAACGATCGCGCTGCACCTCCAAGTCACTTGCCAAGCTTTCAAAACTTAGCCAAGTTGTTTAATTCTTATATTATCGATGGTAATGCCAAAATATTTAAACATTGTCATAGTTGCAACTTTAAAGAAATCAAATTATCAATAGGTAGGACTATGAAATCTGTCAAGCATAGCATCAATGTCGGGCGATACTTGCGGCCTAAGGTTGATATAGATCATTTGGAAACTTTTACATTTTATTTAGTTTGGAATAAAAATATCTAAAATGGTTCTCAAGGAGTATCACCATCAAGTGAAGACCTTTCCTGGATCATGCTTGAATAAAATTGAAAAAAAGATTTTAAATTCGTTTTTTATAATTAATGTTGTTGAATATTTATTTTTAATTGTGCTTATTCGGTTGAACAATGGAATTTACACGTTCTTGTCTTGCACCTATTAACCTTACTCGTTTTAATAAGACTATCGTTCTAAAAAAGGAAAAAAGTTAAGTTGGGCGTAGAACGCTTACAATTCAAGTAATAGAATTCGTCAAGTTGCATAGTTGCAAATAAAGTAAATTCAAAGATATAATAAGTGTTACTAATAAATAGTGTTTCGAACATTCCGGCCCCTCTTGAAAGCCTCACTTTCAAACGTCTAAAAACAGGGGGCACAGTTTGACAACAGGTCGTTTATACGATCCCTTAGCTGTACTCACAGAGACCACTCGAACAAGTCCATCAGATCCTGGGTGCAGCTGCGTGATTCTTCCAATTGACCATTGCGATGAAGGTAGGTTATCGTCTTTTATGATGACGACATCGTCGACTTGCAAATTTTTCAACTTTGTTGTCCACTTTGGTCATTGCTGCAGTTGCGTAATAAATTCTGTCGACCATTTCTTCCAGAACTGCTGGACAAGGCCTTGCAGATATTGCCATCGGTTGAGGGCACTTTCCTTCAAGTGCAGCAGGTTTTCGTCTGGTATACTAGCAGGCGATCGCAAAATCAAGAAATGCGCAGGAGTAAGAGGGTCAGTATCGCCTTCAAATTTGGCGCACAGTGGTCGCGAGTTCAGACAGCATTCAATCTGACAGAGCACAGTGTGCAGCTCTTCGTAAGTAACGGATGCGTCAGCTAGCGTGCGTTTTAGGTGATATTTTACTGACTTCACCCCGGCTTCCCAAATCCCGCCAAAGTGTGGTCCGGAGGGTGGAGAAAAGTGCCATTGAATTTGCTGTTCCGATAACTTCCTGGTGATGTCATCTTGTGCTGTAGTTGTATTCAACAACTGATAGAGGTCTCGTAGTTGCTGGTTGGCCCCTACGAAATTGGTACCATTGTCGGAGTACATGTGGAAAGGTTTACCACGCCTGGCGATGAATCGGCGTAGAGATGCAATGAATGCCGCACTGGATAATTCGGTGACCAGTTCGATGTGAACAGCTTTCGTGACAAGACACACGAATAGTGCGATCCAGCTTTTGTAAAGTCGAGAGCCGCGTCCCTTTCACGAGCGTACCTGGATGGGACCTGCGAAGTCAACTCCGGTATTTAAAAATGCACAGCCAGGATCCAGGCGATGCGATGGAATATTTCCCATCTGTTGTTGATGCGGTATGCCACGTTGTCGCATGCAAGATGTGCACTTGAAGACACACTGCTTTATAACGTATGTAGCGTTTGGTATCCAGTAGCGGAGTCCCAATAGGTAATGGAGCTGCCGGTTTCCAGCGTGCAAATACCGGACGTGATACTCCTTTACGATGAGCTTCGTCAGTTGATGATCCTTTTTTAGAATCAGGGGATGCTTCTGGTCGTAGCTGACATTTGCATTCACAATTCTGCCACCAACTCTCAGCAAGCCATTGTCATCAATGAATGGCGAAAGAGGCGACAATTTGCTTGATGCTGGTAATTGATTACCTTGGGTAAGACTACGCAGCTCGGACGCGTATGATGCCGTCTGTGCTTTCTTCACCAAGACATTGTGTGCGTGATGTAGCTCGTGCGTTGTTAGAAACCCTGTTGTTGCGCCGAGTTTAGTCCTTTTGGCTTTGCAATTTGCCACAAGTCGGAGTAAAAGCGCAGTTATTCGTATTAGTTGCGTGTAATTCGAATACCGATCAATGATATCAATTTCAGACACCATAACGATGTGTGAAATGATTTCTTTCCGTTCTTCTAAGTCGATATCATCAGGCGGTGGTGGTGTGCGGTCGCACGAGATTGTTTGCTTCAAAACATTCGGCCCATTCCACCATAGTTGGTTGTTGAGAAGTTCTGCAGGCCATATGCCTCTGGTAGCGAGGTCTGCAGGATTCTGCTGCGATGGTATGTGACGCCACTGTTCAGCAGGAATGATTTCGATTATTTGCGCTGTCCTATTTGCAATAAATGTTTTCCATCGACGTGGATGATCTGATAACCAAGCCAGTACGATTGAAGAATCGGTCCATCCATATATAGGCGCCTGAGGCAAGCTCAAAGCCTTGCGAACCTTGGTCATCACTTTGGTCATGAGCAATGCTGCACACAGCTCAAGTCTTGGTAGCGTGATCTGCTTGACCGGTGCCACCTTTGTTTTAGCTGTAGGTTTTGTAGGTTTGCCAGGATTTCACCATCCTTGCGTTGAACACGTAGATAAATTGCCGCTGAATACGCCAATTCGGATGAATCTGCAAAGCCATGGAGTTCGACATTCTTCTCATTCGAGTACTCCAACCACCTTGGAATACGAAGCTGTACGATGGTGTTGATATTTTGACGATATTCCATCCACTGATTATAGAGGTCAGTTGGCAACTTCTCATCCCAATCCAGGCCTTTCACCCAGAGCTTCTGCATGAATATTTTCATTGCAACCACAACGGGAGAGAGCCAACCTATGGGATCGAATATTTTTGCGATATCCGATAACACTGCACGCTTTGTGACAGTCTGTGTCATTTCAGGAATATTAACGCTGTATTTAAAATTGTCTTTCGATGTGCCCCACAGCAGTCCGAGAGTCTTCACTGTTTGCAATGAGTCTATGATAGTGTCTGCCGCTAGCTCGCGGTCTTGTGCGTCAATACTTTCTAAAAATCTTGCTGAGTTTGAAGACCATTTCCGTAGATGAAATCCCGCCTTGAATAATATTCCGCAGAGTTCATCCTTGAGCGCTATTGCTGAGCGCACGTCAGCTGAACATGCCATTAGATCATCGACGTAAAAGTTTTGTGTGATGACCGCTGCAGCTTCAGGAAATTTTTCGTGGTTGTCATGTGCGACTTGATGCAATGTCCTGATTGCTAAAAATGGTGCAGCTGAAGTCCCATACGTTACGGTTTTAAGGTCGTATTCCCTTGGCTGCTCGTCCATAGAATCCCTCCATAAAATTCGTTGTAATGGACGGTCTTCAGGATGTACAAGTACCTGCCGGTACATCTTCTCTATATCGCCAGAGAATCCAATCGCGTACTTTCGGAATTTTAATATGATTTCAAACAAATCCTTTTGTATGGTCGGTCCGACCAGCAGGTTGTCGTTAAATGAGAGACCGTTTGTCGTCTTATACGACGCATCAAACACCACACGCAGTTTAGTTGTACTGCTGCTCGGTTTCAGTACTGCGTGATGCGGGAGGAAGTACGTTCTATTGGGGTCGGTGTTTACAGACGCCTCCATGTGTCCCAATTGACGATACTCATCCATGAATTTGGTATACTCTTCGTGTAGCTTTGAATCATTGCTGAAGCGGCGCTCCATGGCAAAGAGCCTTTTTAACGCGGCAGTGCGAGAATCGCCGAAGGATATGTTGTCTGTCTTTAGCGGAAGCCGAACAATATAGCGTCCGCTGTCATCACGTTGTACCGTTTTTTTGTAAATTTCGTCAGCTCTCTTTTCATCTTGTGTTAAATGTTGCTCTGGGCCTGGGAGATCTTCCACTTCCCAAAAGCGTTGAAGCTGCTTGGTGAGATCAAAGCATGTATGCGCTGTCAACATGTGCTGCTCAGTGTCGGTTGATATTTTACCTAGTAGCACCCAGCCGAAGATCGTTTTGAGAGCAGTTGGTGACCCTGAAGGATGCGTCAATTTTTCTGATAGCACGCACTCTGCGAATACATCAGCGCCTAGTATAATGTCAATTTTACCAGGCTTGTAGTGACATGGATCTGCAAACTCCATTTCTTTGAAGAATTCCAAGTTCTGATGAGTTACTTCATGTGCGGGTAAATGTTGCGTTAACTGCGCAAGGCAAAACGCGTCGATGTTGATATTGTTGTTATCTTGCGTTGCATTGATACGTATGTTGACTTTGCCTCTGGTGCAACTACCATTAGCAGAGCCAACTCCATACATTATTGTCCTATCATATTTGCGCTTCAAGCGCAGTCGCTGTGCACATGCTTCAGAAATCAGCGTACCTTGTGATCCAGAATCCAACAAGGCGCGGCACGGTTGTAAATTATTACATGCATCATAAATGATCACTATTGCAGTAGGCAATAAAGTAAAAGGTCGTGAAAGTTGTTGTGTAGTATTTACACTGATGCCAGCTGCTTCCTTGGCCGGAACTGATGACATTTCTCTCTGGGTGTTTTGGGTATTTGTTGGCGTTGAAATGTGAAGCATAGTGTTATGCTTTGCATTGCATTGTCTGCACGATGTCCTCTTGCAGGCTGATGCCCGATGATTTGGCTGCAAACAGTTAAAGCAGGCATTACTGCGTTGTACGAGCTTACGACGTTCTTCAACATCCATTTCCTTAAATTTGTTGCAATTGTACAAAAAATGTTCGCTTGAGCAGGCAGGACATGATTGAACAGTTGCTGTATATGCGCGAGCTTGGTTGCGCTTGAAGTTGTTGCTTCCCTGGCTGGCGTTGTAGCTCGAACTCCGTTGCGTGTTTTCCAATTCAAACACTCTTCTCTCTAAGAACTCCAGAAATTGCTGGAATGTTGTAGCTTCGTCTGCTTTCTTCTCTCTGTACCAGAGTACCAGTGTATCGGTGTCGAGTTTTTTCTCCAAATGAAACACTAAGATTGAGTCCCAGTGCTGGACAGGCTCGTCGAGTACCTTCAATGCATTAACACTCTCATTTGTAGCATTGTAGATGCGTTTTACTTCAACAGCTGATGCAGATTTCATTCCGGGTTGGTTGAACAAAAGTTCCATGTACGCTTTTTTCACCTTGTCAGATTTGTCGAACTTTTTCTTTAATAGCTCCCAGGCAATACTGTAGTTGGCATTGGTGGGTTTTAGATGCTTAATTAGTGATAGTGCTTCACCTTTCATTTTTGTTTGCAAATACTCAAACTTTTCTATGTCGGAAATATTTGCTCTGTTGTGCACTAAAGTTTCGAATAAGTCACGAAATCTTATCCACTCAGTGCATTTGCCATCAAACTCTGGAATCTGGATTTGTGGCAATCGTAGTTCATGTTGAACTTGCGGTTGATGCGTAGTCTCAGTACTTGCCGTCGATGAGTTGCGGGCCATGCGCTCAATTAGCTCACCCATTGCGCCTTGGTGTTGTAGAAGCGTTTGCATGGCTGCTGAAATATCACTGTCTGCCTGCTGATTACCTATAACGGTATGATTGCTCTCTGAAATTTGTAAAATGTGTGCACACAGTGCTTTTATGGAAAAATACTTCTCCTCTATCTCTGCGCGGTATGTCTCCTCCTGTGTTTGCTGTTCTTCTGTAGTCACCAAGTAATCAATTTCTTGCTGAATTGTCTCGAAGCTTCTAAATAAATCCTCTGCTCGTTGTAGCCGCACTCTAAGCTCGTGTGACGTATTTTGCTCCGCTGTGCAAGCCTTATAAATACGTGTTAAACCACTTTTAATAGTTTGTCGTTGCAATTTTAGTTTATCCATTTTGTTGCAGCGGTTTGTTTATAAATTTTTTGACAGTTCTTGTCACCTTTTGTTGATTGATCTGCTCGTGCACTTACAACTTGCTTCAAGTTTATTGATAATTGTTTGCTAATCTGCTTTTCGCCGGTAGGTGGCGTAGATTGAAAAATTCCTTTTTTTCTTATTGGACTGGCGCTCCGCAGGGCGCTCCAACTGGTGTTTCCTTGTGAAACTATCCCACTGGCTCACACGGTTGTGAATGTTGCCAGGACTGATGCGACACACCCTCGTGCGTGCCGATGACGTTGTTGAAGACTCACGCTGTTGCGAATGTTGCCTCAGTTTCTATGTGCGCGACTTGTGGCGCCTGTGACCTCCGTAGTCCGACCAACTGGGTGCGAATGCAGCTCATGCACGCCGTGTAGATGATGTAGGAATGATGAAATTCGATATGAAGCGTAATTTGTGAACGCCAATCGATGGATGCAGGAACATTTAAGAATTTCCTCTGATGCAACTTGTACGCCAGTTGCACGCGGTTTTTATGGTTATGTACGAACACAGGAACTTGTATCTTCCACGTTCATCCGGCTCGAAGGACCATGAATAAAATTGAAAAAAAGATTTTAAATTCGTTTTTTATAATTAATGTTGTTGAATATTTATTTTTAATTGTGCTTATTCGGTTGAACAATGGAATTTACACGTTCTTGTCTTGCACCTATTAACCTTACTCGTTTTAATAAGACTATCGTTCTAAAAAAGGAAAAAAGTTAAGTTGGGCGTAGAACGCTTACAATTCAAGTAATAGAATTCGTCAAGTTGCATAGTTGCAAATAAAGTACATTCAAAGATATAATAAGTGTTACTAATAAATAGTGTTTCGAACAATGCTATGAACGAAATATTTTCTAAAGCTTGCCGAGAGGAAAACAGAGGACAATTTGGGCTTCGAATTCGATTAAATATGGATCACTTCCATACAATTTACTAAAGCCGTAACCAATTTTGCAAAGTCAAACCATAGTATCTCTTGTTCATAGAAATTTTACTTCAAAATCTACGAGTATAATTTTACTCCGGGACTACACCCCACTTTATCAAATCCTGTCGAATACTTTATGAGGCGGTTATCGATTTACGTTTTGGTCTATTATCTAAAATCCAGGTGTTTAAAATTATTCTTTATGGAAAACAATACTTTTTAAAATCTTATCATCATAAATGTATTGTTCCGTGTGTTGTGCGAATTAGCACTGACATTTTCAATTCAGACTCGCAGCTGCCATTTGTCGGTGAATCCAGTCAACGTAATGCGAAACTTTGGTGAAAACTCCAGGATATGGATATATCATGCAAGGTTTAAGGCTCCAGGAAACAACACCCAATTGCACAGAATCTTCGTCGAGTAAAGATCCACCAGAATCTATACTGCATTGTCCTTTACCTCCCTCATCAACACAAATGTGGTCATTGTTGGTGCCACCTCTGTGTCGTGAACATTATCATTATTATAATCTCTAATCTGCTTAAGGATTATCTGCGTAAAGATTTGGGACAATGAGTATCAGAAAGTCGGATCAGCACCTGGTCGCAAATAAGAATATATATAAAAAAGGCTCTTGATATTTCGTACCTTCTGCTCCGATTGCAGAAATATAATATTGCGGCATTGGCATATCTCCTGGATTGACTCGCAAATATATACAAGAGAGAAAAAGGTGCCATAAAGGTCTAAAAAAAAACCTAAGACAAATATGTTGAAATAAAATAAGCAGAAATATAATCCACACAACTGAAGGTCCGCTCCATTAAACATTAGACAACTTTACAGATATCGTGAAAGAAAACTATATTCATTCGTTAGTAAACTAAAACGACATTTGAAACTCAAATGGTCAGCTGGATGATGTAGTTCTTTCGTTGTTCTTCCATCTCCCTACGTCCCATGAAAATTTACCATGTCAATTACACATCCTTACATTGTGTAATTGTTATAGTTTTATAGTGATAATCTGGAAAAATATCCCCCAAAGAATAAACCATAAGCCGTGAAATTCATTCAATACAGCAACCAATCGATTGAATCGTTTTTCGGCATTGCTGAGACTCAGAAGGTTTGTGCAAATTTACGAAAATGAACTTAGAAATTTAGTGAAACTTTCCATTTCCGGCTTATTTCAGAATTTGGCGGTGAGGCCAGCATTGATAGTCGGTATATACGGTTAGTACAAAGGCAAATGGAAGTCTGTACTATTCATCTCTCAGAACGCCAGCCCCTTGACTAGCCTTTGGAACGATAAAGTATGTTTTCACATACGGTGTGGCGCTCAGTTTGCCTTGGAAACAGAGTAACAAAGAATTTTGTGGGTCTTCTTAAGAATCCAGAAGAAAAAGAACTAAACTCTAAGACGCATATCGTATAACTGAAAGGCGGTACTGTATAAAAATTCCAGTATTTGACACTGCCATCCTAAGTAGTGCAAACTTTGGCTGCTTAGAGACACAGGATCTACTAAGGTTTGTTCACAAATCTGGTGGATTCAAAGAAAAATAAAAATGAAACGTCAAATATAGTACAATCGATGTCTTGTGATCTGAGTGCTACATACGACTATTTGTCCCGACTAAAAAAAAAATAAAGAAATAAAAAAAGGGAAGTCTTTCCCATGAACGAATTGTGTCAAAAGCTTGCAGAGCGGAAATCAGCCGAACATTTGAGGATCAAATTATATTAAATATAGGTCACTTTCATGGGCTTTACTAAAGCAGTTAAAAATTTTGAAAGGTCAAAGAATCTTATCTTTAGGGCATAGAAATTTGTCTTCATAATCTATGCGGATATTTTCAATCCATCACTGTGAGTAACTTTTTTCTCTAGCCTCAATTCCCATCTGGATTTATTTGTTTCAGATTTCTTTGTCACTCTGATTATTCTCCGTGGGTTATTGCCATTCTTTGGAAGTGAAATAATCAACTTAATAAACTTCGATTAACCGTTGCTGGATCAGTTATCATGGAAACAAAAACGAACATAATCTAAACTCTCACACGGCGAAGATTTTTGATTGTTTATAAATTTGGTAATTTCCTGTTATAATTTCATAAAATGTCTACACTCCTCTTTATCACCTCCGACCGAAAAGATTAGTGAAGGCGATTTACGGTTTGGTCTGTTATCTAAAATCGACGTATATACAATTTTTGTTCATTGAAAATTTTCATATATTTTCTTTGAAATCTTATCTTGTTTGTTGTTCCATTTAATGCACTAATTAACAATCGCATCTTCAAATTCGGCACGAAACTGCCGTTTGTGAATCCACTCAGCGTAATGCGAAACTTCGATCAAAACTCCAGGGTATGGATCTATAGTACAGGGCTTAATGCTCCAGGAAAGAATGCCCATCTGAATATTAAATTTATTGAGTAAAGGGCCTCCAGGGACAAGAGGGTAGTCCTCAGGGTAGAGATGTGCGTAATCTAGTCCTATATTGGAACCTTACCCTATACTCTACCAAGACCGTTAGTGCGTGACGATGAGTCACATCCTGCTCAAGGTGACCCTGCCACTTACTGAACACAACGGATCTAGACTGGAGAGTCAATAAACACTTCCCCCCTAATCCAGGGTGTTATGCGTGTCCGTGCCTATTGGATGGATTTTGCAGTCAGGGGGTTATCCGCGTAGACTGTATTCGAACGGCGCCTCTCCGAAACCAGGCCGTATCGGGGAGTAACGGTGGCCTTACCACGTCATAGGGCTCTGGACGGTGGACCGCTAGTTCCCTCATAAAAGCTTTGACTGTCCAAGCCTTCGAGGGGATGGCAGTCGTACGAAAAAGATGGACACAAAAATAAAAACAAAAAACATAAAAACCACCTCGGTGAGGATTCCGTTGGTGTTCTGGAAGCAGCCGACTTCAAAATGCGTTTTGGCGTTAGGTACGCGAAATTAAAAATCTTTCGCCCGACCGAGGGCGACGCTGATGAGTTGGAGGAGGCCAACAAGATTCCAGAGGACACGGACCTTCAGGAAGAAGTCTCCAAAGTACCTGCACATCAGGGTACCGATGCTGAAGGTGGTGCAGATTAATCTGCAGCATTCTAAGAATGCATCAGATAACTTCGCCGTTTTTCTGGGTGAGGAAGACGCGGACATCAGCATTGTGCAGGAGCCATGGGTCAGAGGAAATTACATAATGGGGCTCAAGCTGACCAAATACAATATGCACTATATCAGGAACGGTGATAAGATTCGATCATGTATCCTAGTTAAGAAAACAATTAATGCTTTTATCTGCCCACAGTACAGCACAGGCGATTTGACAGTCGTAAAAATCGAGGTGCAAAGCGGACCAGACCTACTAGCGGCATCAGCTTATATGGCGCACAACAGTGATGCGCCACCGGAAGAGGTAGCGACCCTGGTCGCCAATGCTGCTGCCAAGAATGTCCCACTCCTTCTTGGATGCGAGGACAATGAAAGGGGTGAGTCACTTTTTAACTTTGTAAATAACTCCAACCTTACAGTATGTAACAGAGGGAATACTCCCAATTTTACCTTCCCCAGCTCTAATAAATGTGCTGGATGGGAAGAGGTCCTAGATTTAACTCTAATTTCAGAAGACGCATCCGTCCAGGTAGGAGAATGGAGGGTATCCAACAAGAAGATTTTCTCGGACCATAGTTGGTAGTTTTCAGGGTAAATTTGAAAACCGTAGATGCTATTTCTGACAGAAACCCCAGGAGAATAACGTGGGATACTTTTACGAGGGTAGCTAGCTCAAAACTTAAAATTTCTGAAACAATGAAACTCGAATCTACTGAGGCGATAGACAAAAAAGTGGGGACTCTTGTGGAAGCCCTTAATATGGCTTACAAGTGCGCTTGTCCCGTCACTAGGAGTAGAAAAACTCTTCCACCATGGTGAACCAAAAAATTATTGGATCTCAGGAAGAGAACCAGGAAACTGTTCAACCAATGTTATAGGGACACAGATTGGGCACGATATAAACAGAGTCTCAAAACTTACAAAAAATCTATCAGGAATGACTGGAGAGAATTTTGTGAATCAATTGAGGCAACCCCTACTTCAGCAAGACTTAGCGAGATACTGTCCAAGGAACACACCAGCCCCTCTTTCCTTAGAAAGATGGATGGTGCATGGACGGAAACATCTTCTGAAACACTTGATTTCTTACTTCAAACAAACTTCCCAGACTGTAAACATACAGCGCATGTATCTCAATTATCCGTTATGGACAATCAGATGCCACCGGTTTGTGACCTGATATTCACGGACGAAAAAATTAAAGACTCGATCAATTGTTTCTCGCCTTATAAATCGCCGGGCTTGGATGGGATTTTCCCAATCATGCTGCAAAAGTTACAGGTTGTGGTGATCCCATGGCTAAAAGGGATATATAAGGCATGTATACGCCTCAAGTACATCCCCCTCAGTTGGAGGAAGGTAAAGGTAGTTTTCATCCCAAAGACGGGGAAGATTGGGCATGAGTCGGCAAAAGGTTTTAGACCCATTATTCTTACGTCGTTTCTTCTCAAAACAATGGAGAGGACTCTGGAAATCCACCTTAGGCATACAGCTGATCAGTTCCCCCTCTCGAAGTCGCAACACGCATATCTGAGGGGTAAATCTTCGGAAACAGCTTTACATGAGGTACTTCGATCAGTCGAAAAGACAATCCACCATAAACAGTACACGTTGGCAGACTTTCTGGACATGGAAGGGGCTTTTAACAATGTTAGTAACAAATCAATTCTGGACTCTCTCACCAGGGTAGGGGTTGATGAAGCTCTTAGGGAGTGGATATTTGCAATACTTAGGACTAGGGTCATTCAGTCTGAGCTGGGTAACACGGTTCTCATCACACACGTCAGTAGAGGAATAACACAAGGTGGGGTGGTTTCACCCCTATTGTGGCTACTGGTAATTGACAACATCCTCGGTATACGAGATTCAATGGGGGTTAAGACTGAATACCTGGGTCACAGGATGTGGACTAGGTGTGAATCCAGAAAAGACAGAACTGAGACTTTTCACTAACAAGAGCAAGATTCCGAACTTTAAATTTCCGACACTTAATGAACAACAGCTAATGCTAGCGGAGAAAGCGAAATACTTAGGAGTTATACTGGACCCCAAGCTAAATTGGAGAACCAATGTAGAGCTACGGGTCAGGAAGGCCTACGTAGCTTTCCACGCATGCAAGAAAATGTTTGGGGAAAAATGACCACTACGCCCCCAAATCACTCACTGGATGTACAGCAATTGTGCGTCCAGTACTAACTAACATTTCAATAGTCTGGTGGCCAGCTCTAGATAAGGGTTATAACGTTCAGAGACTCAGTAGAGTTCAAATAGCAGCTGCCGCTGGCATTGTCTTTTCCCCGCACGCTAACATTAACTACTGTACACGCCTACCCGATACAGCTACAGTTTTTCAGGCGGAAGTACTCGCAATCAGAGAGGCATGTCGGCAGATCACCCACCACATTAGAGAAGGGCAGAGGACGATGGTTGCTATTTTTGTGGGCAGCCAGGCTGCCATAAAAGCCCTACAATCAAATACCATCAACTCCAGACTGGTCAGACAGTGCAGGGAGGAACTTGGGGCGCTAGGTCACCATGCCGACATCACAATCTTCTGGGTGCCCGGACACAGAAATATAGATGGAAATGTGATGGCTGATGAATTGGCGCGCAGAGGAGCCTCTCTCGATCTAACCCATGTGGAACGAGTACCTGTTTCCATAGGTGCGACTAAGAGGGGCATCTACATGCACTGTCTTACCTTAGCGGGCAACAGATGGAGGACACTTACAACATGTAATACATACCGGGCGACCTGTCCAGTCTTCAACACAGCGAAATCTAGGGATCTTATAAACAGGGACCGCAGGGACACCAGCCGCCTCATGGCGGCCTTTACGTGTCACTGGCTCGTGGGTACTCATGCAGAGAAATTACAGAGACCGTACAATATCCATCGTAGAAGTTGTGGAAACTCAAAAGAGAAGGAAACCTTAATCCATTTTCTTTGCAAATGCCCAGCTCTAGCGGCCGCAAGAAATAGAACACTAGGAAACTATTTCCTAGCGAGTTTATCCGATCTCTCGGCTGTAAACCCGAAAGAACTTTTAAAAAATCCATCGTTTTCTCCGGCGTTAGGAGAGGTTGTGGTATCAAAACATCGCTATGGCGGTAATTGTGATCCATGTGAGGACTGATTTGGATCAACCTCCAAAACCAACCAAACCAACCAGCCAAAGGGCCTCCGCTGCACCACAAATATGGTCTTTGGAAGTGTTTCCTTTCTGTTGTTTTTTGGTCAAAAGTCTTTTAGTGTTACAATGAAGAAGAGCATCAGAATTCCTCAATAAACGAGGAAGAAATTTTACTTTCGTTTGCTGGACAAAACCAAAAAAAAAAATAAAGACTAGCGAAGGAGCGCAAAGTTAGTCACACCAAAATTTGTGAGCAAGTCCTGTGGCAATTTATAAACTCCATGACACCAATCTATTGCATTTAGTGCGTATATTTACAATAAATCTTTGTGTTAACAATCAAAAGTGTCTCTGAAATAAACTATCAAAAACACTCACCAATCTCCGTCATATATCACTGTCAAAACATCATTGAAAATTATCAATTTAGCGCCGCAGCACTGTCAATCCTTAAACATGATTTCGCGTTTCTTCGCACACAAACTTTAAGCTGAATGTCTTTTAAGAAAACTTCGCAGAGGTATTCTTTGTATCCTTTTCACAACCAGAGGAAAAAATGAGTCTCTTGAGACCGTTTAATAGAAAAATTCAGTTCCGAATAAATAAGTAAATTCGTGGCTAATTTCTGTTGATTTTTTGAGTTAATTAAAGTGATTATTTAATAATCCCGGTATAAAAAATTCAAGACATAAGAAGGGTTACAAAGGATTTAAAAATGTTGTATATAGTTTAATACCCAGAAGAGACGGGCATTTTTAATTTATGTGTTCATGAATCCAATCAACGTAATATGAAACTTTGGTATAAACTCCTGGACGCGGGTTACTCGCGCAGGAGCCATAGTAATGGGTCGCAATACCCAATTGCACAGAACCTTCGTAGAGTAATGGTCCACCCTTATCTCCACTGCAGTGATTTTTACCTCCCTCATCAACACCACCACATAAGTTGTCAAAGTCACGGATTACTCTTTTACTGCAATCTTCATCCGAGTAAATCTTTAAATCAACCTCTTGCATATGCAACTGAAGCGGTCCATAATCCTGTGAAAATTACGTACACAATAATATTAAAATGGTCTCAGTACAAGACAAAGTGGTAGAAGTATCTTACTCTAGAGGAACCCCAACCAATTAAGGTTCCAGGAGCACCCTGAGGAACTTGTGGAATTTCGAAATTTTGTGCCGGCAGAGTAACAGGGGCAATTGTGTCGTAGTTGTACACCAATTCAGCATCCAATTCCAATAAGGAAATATCATATTGTCCATCATTTAGAGGAGTGAAATTCTTATGTAAGATCACCCGCTTAACAGTTGCAATAGTGGGACCTCCGCGACTAATGACAGTCACACCATACTGTATACTGAGTGTGCTCGGAAATAACACAAACTTGTGGGTGCATGTGGCGGCAGTAAGGATCCATTTCGGAGCTACGATAGTACCGCCACACATGTGTAAGTCCGGCCCACGAACTGAAACCTTTCAATACGAAGAAACTATATATTTGGTATATTCAAAATATGATTTTGTTTTTTAATCTCACCAGAAAAGGAAATTTCCGTATATCCGAATCTGTTCCATTCGCGACACGCGACTGCGGAAAACAGCTCACAGTTCCAACCAAAAGGAGTACAAACAAAATACTGTGAGTCAACATTCTATGAGTCCCGTATGTAGACATAATTGAACAGAACAAACATTACTGGAGATATGATGGAGACTATCGTGCTTTTATATAGTGCGCTTATCTCTAAAATTGAACTTTGGCTATCAAAAATTATGATTCGTTTAATAACGTATACTCATGCTAAGTACTCGAATTGCTGATATATGTCCGAATTTCTTCGTTATTATACTGATTGTTAGGTACATATTCTGATAAGAAGTGTTTGATTTCTGATGTACTGATTAGAATTTACCATAAGCCCCAGTAATCATGTTCATTATCATTATTATAATCTCTAATCTGCTTACATAATAAAGGATTATCTATGCAAAGATTATTGATAATGACTATCGGAAAGTCGGAGCAGCACCTGGTCTCAAATATTAAAATATATATAAAGGCTCTAGATATTTCATTGTAAGCTATTTTCTGAATGCAGAAATATAATATTGCGGCATTGATACATCTTCTGGATTGACTCGCAAATATATACAAGAGATAAAAAGATTTTTCCTTGTATGCTTCATAACAGTACTGCTTATATTTGTACCTCTTCCAAACAACTTAAAGATTCGATTATACGAGTATGAGGACTATACTACCACACCTTGGGATCTTTTATTTAATTATTTATATATTTAGATTCTAACTGCAGTGAATTTAAAAGCTGAGCAATGAAATGAAGGTCTGCCTTAACAATTCTAACGGATATGAAGGGTCTTTTTTTATCGATTCGGACAGCGAAGGGGTTTAAAATCCTGAATATTAGTCTTCTCTACCTCTGAGATAGCTTTAGATGTATAGCTCTCAACGAGTAAAGACGCTGAATTCACATTTTCCTAATATGGATACCGAATAAAGTAACGAAACAACTTACTAATTAGACAAGATTCAGGAATATAATACGAATTAGGCTGAACGAAGGAGATCCAAATAGCTCAAAAAATATTCTATAACTTGATAGGAAGCTGGAAATATCTTTAGTGTGGTAACCTTAAATATATACTCGGAGGACTAGCAGAAAGGTTGGTCCACCATTTGGAGAGCGAGTGGAAAGGAATTACATGCGATGAATAAGCCAGCTCGATAATTCGAGGTGAAAGTTGGCAGCACCTCAAAAATTTGAATTCTCCAATTATTTTTAATTCGTTGATCTGATTCATTCAAATTAAAAATCCAAATTTTAATATTTTTCTTAATTTATATATCAATTTTAGTATGAAAATCTTTAGTATTTACTTTTATCTCCATTCTCAGTGAGGGTGAAAGCGAAACATAACGAAATAGGATCGAGTGTGCATAATTATTTGTGTAGAGCTATTTAAACGGGAACGAGTCGCCTGACCCTTAGTCCAATAGTCGTGTTAAAAGCTCTTTTTGTGAGGAAGAAATGATTTTCTTGATTTCGTGACGAGGAAAAATTCAATTGAAGACATCCTCATAGTTAGTTTAGTGATTTGCCGATGAGGAAATTATCTTGTGTGGAGTATTGCAAATCGCGAAATGCTGCATTTGGTGTTTTTTGTTTTTTTTTTTTTTGTTCCAAATTGAATCTGGATGGATGTCTCCGATTGGATTTGCTTATTTCGGAGACCAGAATGACCCTTTAAAGTGTTAGTTTTCCTAAAATGAAGACAGTCCATCTTCAGCTGGCATAATTGGTGATGTGCGGAAAGCACCCTAGCACCCTGTATGGCGGAGTGTAGTGTCTTTTTTGTGCACTGAGAACAAAAATTGACCAAAACGTGGTTGTTTTAACAATAAAAGGGACGATTCGGCGCCAAATTTAAAAATAGTTAATTTCAACAATGACATGGTCAAGTTTTACTAACTGTTTTTTGTTTTTTTTTTTAACAATTTAACTGTGATTTTTACCAATAATATAGTAAATATTTACCATATAGTTGTTGATTTCTTTAACAAATTAATAGTTAATGTCAACATTGAAATGGTAAAATTTTACCATATATTTGTTGATTTTTTTAAACTATTTTTACCAATAATACAGTACATTTTTACCAAATCATTGTTGATTTTTTTTAATGTTACCATCTACATAAAAAACACATTTTTATATATTTAAAATCAAAAGAAGTTTACACATATGAAACATAAATAATGCATTAATTAGAAGTATTTGAATCTTATATAAGTCTTAGTATTGTTTATAGTACAAATATTTTGTGGTGGGCTTACAAACTGAGAAATATTTATGAAAGAAATATCTTATTTTTCTTACCTACTTCGTTAGATTGAAAGTGGTAGTCGAATTTAATATCAATTTCATGACATTTTACAATTAAATCATTATTATTTGTTAGAAATGATATAGTTTTAAAAAGTTGTAATTAGAATTGCAATAAAGAAGCAAAAAATGGTTTCTTTCCTATAGCAAGCCATTGTATTCAATAATATCAGAATTTTTATAAATTCCTACTTTTAAATCACCTTCCTCATGAACCATGTTTACATTGCTGAATTCCTTACCAACAATTTTTTTTTCGAAAATTCCATCTTTATATTTAATTAAAAAAGAAGAAAATAAATAACACGATTTCTTACTCAAAGTGCAGGATTTAAACGCGATGCTATGGGATTTGCATAAATTTTTTAAACCTTCTGTTTGGCTTCATACCGAAATGCGCAAACATATTTAAGAGGGCCACACTTCTTTATAGCTGTTGGGTAATGTGCTAAAAAAATGGTATTTCGGTTTCAAAGCTCCAAATAAGGAAACATAAATTTGATGATGTTTTTGAATTAAAATTTGTAAATGATCAATATTTTGTTGCGAAAAATTTGTTTTTAGAACCATATCAATTATTTCTATAAGACAGCACAATAAACGCCAAGCTTCATTTTCTCGAGGTATCAAATCACCAACATTCCCGTGCAGTCATTTTCAATTTGTTTGATTTGAGTTTTTCAATTCCTAGAGGTGGAGACATATCTTGAAATTCTAAATTTCCATATGGAAATAAAGCTTTGTGACTATTAATTTGATCAATAGAAATAATATTACTTTTTATGAAAGACATCAAAATGTTGTTCACATCATAAACAACAACACCCTCAAATATGTCGTGCATAACATCGAAAAAAAAAAAAATTATTTACAACATGAAAACTTTCAAGTTCATTAAAGACGCATTTTTCAAAAACTCCTGATGCAATATTATCACCATTCTTCAAATCCTGCTCATAATTTATTTTTGTTCTTAACTTTTCTTGAAATTCTTTGCAAGCCAGACGCGTTCCGCTCTTTTCTAACTTGCAAGCTCGACAGAAACTCTTTCCATTAAATGATTTTGTAAAACCAAGAATAGTATTCAGGCCCAAATTGTCCTCAACTACCAAACACAAAACAAAATGTACTCTATAAATTTCATTATTTACAATAATTTCGAGGCCAGTCTCTTCTAAATACCTAATTTCGTTTACTATGTTAAAAAACGTTATATTGTTGCTTAAAGATTTCATTATTTTGGAACTCACGAAAGAATTATTAAATATAAAATCGAATTTTGATTGTAAAAATTGCGGAATATTAGGAAATGAATAATAACCTGCACACACGGAGTAGCAGTGTGTGCTAAGGGGATTATTTATTTGGTAATCATCGAAATATAATATGTATGGAATAACATAATCTACATTTAAAATATTTTTCTTAATTGTGAATGATTCACAGTTAACATGGTTTTTTGCTTTTTTTATATTTTGTAAAGTTAATTTTAATACATTTGGCAATTCAAAGAATTTTTTAAATTGAAAACGTAAAGTAAGAATATAAATGTTGGATACTCTAGAAGATAGCGTTGGATTTCCATTTAAAGCACGTTGTTCAATAGAACTAGATAGAGGTACGGTTAGTGGAGAATTATATAAATTAGCACTTTTCAAATATTTATGAAACGTATGCTCAGTATTGAAATCTCCAAAAGGTTTTGAAAAAGTTGTATTAAATATTCGGATAAAACGGCACTTTTGTCAAAAGACAAAAGCAATTTTCCAAATTCAATTATAATATTTGAAAAATTTTTTTTAATATTTTGTACGTCTTTTCGTGGAAGATTGTTTTTTGAATATAATTCTAGTAAAAATAAAAATAGTTGGCTTTTTATATTGTCCCAAATGTTTTTGCTAGTGGAGTCTAATTGAATACAGCCAGAATTGTTTTCATAATGTGACTCTTGCAGAATTGGGCTTGGTAATTGAGGATTTATGTTTGATTTTTGAAGCAATAACTGATGGTTTTCAACAAGAACAGGGTGCGTTGTGTTTGATGTATGGACTTGCGACAAGTGCTTGCGAAAGGCTTTAATGGATTGAAATATTTGTGCACAATTCGGTTGCACGCACTTTACGGTGTTAGAATCATTTTTTAATTGATTTGAAAGAAGATTCACTTAATCAAAATTCTTACTACATATATACATGATAATTGTGTTTTTAAAAATTTCGAAAAAAAAAAATGGTAATGAAATTCTAAATGATTCTAAAAGAGGTTATTAACTGTGCTATTGGAGATGAAGTATAACTGTTCTTATTAGAAATTTCGAAAAAAAAATGTTCGATGAAATTCCAAGCATTTCCGCTTGCAGCGGGGTATTTTAGGTTGAAAATATGGTAAACATGGAAGCAAATATTAACACACTCAACATAAGTGTCAACTTTGTAAAGAATGTTATCAAAGTATATAAAAAATTCCGAAATATCGTATAAACTACTTCCAACTGATATTATAAATGGTTGCAGAGTTAGATCTACTAAAAAATACTTATCCTTTAAACGTTCTAATTCCAAGTCCAGGTTGTTCACAGATACGAGGAACAAACAAAAAGATCTTGAGCGTCTGCGATGGTGAATTTTCTAGATGATTTTTTCTCATTTGTTTAGCATTTAAATCGCGATGTCGGATGGATTATACTTTGCAATAACTTGAATATAAGGAAGTGCTGTGTGTCTAGAAAAATAAAAACAAAAAACAAAAATAAAACTTTCACGGCTTTGTAGACATAAATTAATTACCAATATTTGTATCTAATTTATATGCAGCTAATTCCTCCCTGGATTTAGGATCTTTAATATTTTCTTCAAAATATGTAATAATTTGTTGTCTAAATGCTGGCCATTTAATTATAGATTCGTCAGATGTATTTGGGTATAATTGGCTAAAATCTTATGAAATCTGAAAAGATTTGTATTGAAATATGCACAAACAGTAAACGTCAAAGAAACTTTACCAATTTGTAACCGAAAGACTGTTTAAACGAAGGCCATTCCTCCAAAAAGGCAGAAGATGTTTGTGAATTTTTGAAATCTGCTCTCCTTAATTTAAAACATCTCTTCCAAACATCGAGATTAGTATGATCAGTAATAGAAATGCACCATTTTGGATTCTCTTTCAAAGTATGTTTTTGAAGTTCAAAGCTAGTGTCATATTCATAATCATCATCATCCTCTGAATTCTCCTGCAGTGTCACTAGCGTATTTTTTTCTTTGTTTTTGTGGTACAGCTTGCCACCTGGGCAATTTTTGCCATTTCGAGGACGATAATAATACTCCCAAAATTACCATTTAAACAAAAACATCGATTTCTAAACATATATACAGGGTGGCTCAAATGAGACCTAGTGATGTTAAACACGTGTAACTCTTGTAATAACGGGTTTTTTTAAATGATTTATTTTAATATGTTAAATACATTTTATGGAAATTTAACGTGACTATGTGTGAAATATAACATCAGACAAATGACCACCATTTTGCTCGATACAGGCATTGGCTCTTTTTAGCGCATTTTGCATTACACGGCGTAATGTTTCTGGTTGCAGGCGCCGTATTTCGTCTCGAATATTCTGCTTGAGCTGCCCAAGTGTCTGTGGTTTGTTAACATACACTTTGTCTTTTAAATATCCCCATAAAAAAAAATCGGGCGCAGTTAAATCTGGTGAACGAGGAGGCCAAGGGAAATCTGAATTTCTTGAAATTATGCGTTCACCAAAAATTTCACGCAGCATGTCAATAGTTTGCCTAGTATGTGCAGTGGCTCCATCTTGTTGAAACCACAAATTAGGATGTTGCTCCACCATTGGCCGCAAAAAGTTGTCGATCATTGTTCTGTAAGAAGCCCCGGAGACCGTTTCTGGCGTTTCATCCTCATTCTCAAAGAAATATGGGCCGATGATTTTTGTGGCCATAACACCGCACCAAACAGTGCATCTGCTTGGGTGTGACTGATATTGATGTATTGGCCTTGGATTTTCGGTTACAAACGACGTCATTGTAAACTTGTAATCATGGAAGATGTGGGCGCTGATCTTACGTTAAAAAAACGGCGATAATTTCGCTGCGTCAGAACATTTGATCGTTGAGAAGAATAATAAAATTCGATAATTTTAATGCGTTGTTGTGGACTGTACGTATTCATTTTAAATTTCCAAGAGTTCAGTAATAATCTGCAAAAAGAAAAAATAAATTATGTTAAAAAATAAAAAAGTTATTTGTGTTTCACATCAGCTGGTCTTATTTGGGCCACCCTGTACATAAATATATTTCATTGGTAATTTAAAACATTTACCTTTGTTTCTTTTGGAAATAAGCAAACAATTTGATTCGCTAATTCATCAATATCCCCACAGTTAGGTTTAATACTGATTTCCGAACCAACTCCTAAAATAGTGTTTATGATTCTTTTCCTATGTTCTTGCAACAAAGAATTATATTTTTCATGAAACACAATGACAGCTTTTGAATTTTCTTTGCTTTTCAAAGTCTCTTCCACATTCAATGGCAACTGTAAAGAATAATATGTAATATTACATTATAATGTGCACACATAACTTAATTTCCTGATACTTACTGTGCATAACCAATTGTTCACTTTTGACGTCACAGAGAGCGTTTGCGATATGGTGGTAGCGTCAATATTGTACTAAAGTGGAAATATATGTAGAAAACAATTAAAATAATCAAGATATAAAATTATCTTTTAATTATAACTATCTTTAAAAATCACTTACATTTTCCCTTTTCCATTTAAACAAACGTTCTCGGAATTCCGCTCGTACTCCTGCGAACGGAATTATTTATTTTATGTCTTCAGCCGATAGGAACTGCAACCTCTTAAATGTAACTTTGTTTTCTGCCAAAAAAATTATTTCCAATTTAAATTAAATGAATGAATTAAGTAATTTTATAATTATGTGCCCAAAATGTATTTACTATACAAAATTCTTTATTTATTTATTTATTTATTTTCTTTAAATTAAATGACGCACTATTTATGAATGATGCGCACAAGAAACAAGACAAGAGCAAAATAAGTACATATGTGTATGAATTTATTTGACGCGTTAACTCCTGCACATAACGGTATCGGTTAACTTTATGTATGTACACACATAAGTTAAGTATCTCCTGCATCTTTCTGAAATTATAAAGATATTTAATTTGTTTTATTATTATTAAGGTCGTCCTTCTCCTTCGAGCTCCTGCCAATTAAAAGATGCGAGCTCCCGTACTCGGGTTCTTTTTATACGTTTTCGCCGCCGACAATCGCATAGTGACTGCGCTTTGAGGCGGCATTGCGCGACAGCGTTTCACGGCTGGGCTTGGCGGCACCGACATACAACACATGTCTCGCCAATTCCTCCGGCACCGAGAACCATCACCGTCTACCGTATCTACGCGTAGCGGTTGTGCCGCGCATTTTGTACAATGCTTTGTACTGCTGCGCAAGCGCATGGCGCCAATGTTCTTTTCGTATGTTTTCTCGCGTACCGAGAACCAGCACCGTCTATCGTGCCCCTGCGCAGCGGATGGTAGCAGACTCTGTTGCCGCGCATTTTGTACAATGCTTTGCACCGCTGCGCTAGCGCATGGCGCCATTGCTTTCAGTCTTGTGTTTTCTCACGCACCGAGAACCAACACCGTCTACCGTGCCCCTGCGCAGCTGATGGCAGCAGACGCTGTTGCAGCGTATTTCCTACAA
The DNA here is from genome assembly GCA_920105625.2 of Clusia tigrina. NCBI lineage: Eukaryota > Metazoa > Arthropoda > Insecta > Diptera > Clusiidae > Clusia > Clusia tigrina. Next base: position 209,935,034 of record OV050031.1, read on the forward strand.
TGCTTGGTACCGCTGCGCAACCGCACGGCGCCAACGACATGCAACACGTATGTTGTTAACTCCTCCCCCCCTTAAGATCAGCCGTCCCGCCCTGGGGCACTACCACGTGTATCCTTGAAGACATTGAGGGTTTCCAGTAGAGGTCCTTTAAGGTCCACTATACTTCTGGATCTTATTGGTTTTACGATGGCAAACTTGCGGAACTTGTGCAGGCATGTGAGGAAGTGGTGATCTGCCGTGGAATAGATATAAAAAATTTAATAGCAAAATTTGATAGCAAAATTTCAACCGGATGCGTGGGAATAGGAGTTTTTCCTATTTGGGTTGCGTGTGGGTGTCGATTGTATTTGCCTTCCTGACATATGCAGCAGGCAGATGTCAGCTGCTTGAATTGCTTACGGTTACCGCTGACGTGTAGTTTCATTCGGCGAACGGTGGGTTCTGTTGTGCTGTCTGGCTAGGATTTCTTGTTGCTCGCTTATGTTGGTGATATCCTTTAACCTTCTCTCACTGAATCGGAACCTCATGGATGGGAAGAGATCCTGCAAGGTGTCCTCCAAATATTGCAATGTAACTCGATCGCAATATATTCCATTCACATCATTGACGTTAACGGACTCGTTCAGCAGCTGGGGCAAGTCCGAAGGTGAGGCATAAGTTAGGACATGCCTGAGCTGCTTCTGGAATACTATGAAGGAAGTTTTCCTCGACTTCTCTGTAGCTTGAGGATAAGCTAATTTCTGAAGCCATTGACGGGGTTATCGACAGTCGGGATAGCTGATCCCAGCGATTTTTCAGCACTGCTATTGGTTTCACATTACTTAGGTTTCTTCATTATTGCATTTATATACAGTCGTGAAAGCACGTCCGCACCAATGTTGGGTCTTCTTGGCTTGTAATGGAACTTCGGAGCGAACTCCTCAATGAAGGTTCGCCATCGTTTCATCTTTGAGTTAACATTTCTGTCCGAGAGATCGAAGGTGTTAATGTGCATATATTGTGATTCTATATTTTTTGCATTTTGTTTAAAACTGCAAATTGGATTTCTGTTCAATTTATTCTTTGAGTCAATAATAACAGAAGTTCGTTGCAATTTGCATAACAACAGTTTAAATTCCCTTGCACATTAAGCAGACGGAAATTCGACACGTTTTTTGGTTGTTGTAATCTCATGATAATATGCAATTCTAGCAAATATGTTGTGCAACTTGCATCGAACTACAGTATTGTATTGCTATGGATTTTAACATGTTAATTTTGTATAAAAACGCATGCAATAATTTAATAAAATCCGTTCAAAATCAGAACTCAAAAGAACAATTATTGAATTATCATTTCTTCGTGGTTTTCTAGTTCAAGTACTAAAAGGTCAGTTTTAAGTTAACTTCAATTTTGTTTCGTCGAGAATCTTCAGTTCAAGTACTGAAAATTCTTAACCATAAATTCAGATTAAAATCTTGAATTAAAATTTAATCATCGTGAATTCCCAGTTCAAGTACTGGAAAATCAAAACATAAATGCAAAGCAAATTTTGAATTAACAAACGGTAAGGGGTTGTTAGTCTGTAAAAACATTTAGGTCCTTGACTCCGTATAGGTAATTTCTCAGCTTTTGAAAGAGTGTGCGCGAGATCATGGTGATGAGCCGACCTCCCTGCGATAGTACAGCCCCTAAGGCATAGGATGAAGCATCCGCAGTAAGATCGAATGGTTTTCCGAAATCTGGATAGAGGAGCAAAGCATGTGCTGACCTCACACGCCGAAAGGCGTCTAATGCATCCGCGTTGAGGACAATCGAAGTGTTTTTAGATTTTGATGCTACTATATGACCATTCTTCCCCCTCAGATACCTGGTTAGTTTCTTCTGAGGAAATTTCCGTTTGATCGTTGCCGCTGGTATGCTCTACTTCTTCATTCTCGTCTATGCTGGAATCTCTGTAATTCATCCCTTCACACTCCTGAAAGAGCAGTGTTTCCATTCCCCGCGCATGTCTGAGGGTTCCCACGTCTAAGTTGACACAAGCCGAGACGTCCGTTAGCAGATCAAACCAGATTATAGCATCAAAGGTGTTTAGAGTGGGAAGTATGTAAAAGCTAGATGTCCTTCTCAGCATATTGATTCCACATTTCATAGTGACATGCACACTCCTCACCACAGTTTTGACCTTAACTGGTTTGATTATCGGCTTTATTCCCAGTAGATCAGGGATATCCCTAATATAATTCTTCTCAGAGCCGGTGTCCACCAAGAACTTTAAACGCTGTGATGCTAGAGTCATTTGAAGGTATGGAAGAAGTGGCCTCTCCCCAAAAAAATTCACCTCAGCGAAAGTTGTTTCTCCCTCAACATCGGCACCGGCGTCACCCCGTCTTTAGTTTCGGTTGCGACGGCGACCTTCACTCCGGCGGCTTCCATTGTCCCAGCCACCAGGAGAAGAATCAATTAACTTAGTTTCCAGGTAATTGACTCTTGGGTGTTTCCAATCGTGTGAAGGTGGTTGTGACGAATGTGGCCTTTTTGTAGCTAGTTCTCTCACTTCAAATTGCTGGCCATCCGAATATCCTTTCTGCATATGTGGAGCGCTGGTAGAAGCTCCAAACCGGTTTGCATTAAAGGGATTTCGTGGAGGAGCGTCTATGGCGGGTATCGTAGACGGATTGTCCCACCGGGGTGGAGTTCTCGGCTGTGCGATGACTCCAGTTCCTTGACGACCAATGGCAAGTCGAGCTGAGTCGGGCTGATACATCCTTATAAGCTGCTGGTTGATGCTATAATTAAAGGATGGGTGCATTCCCTGGGGCCCCCGTCGCTTCCATGACTGGTCTATGTGGGCTCTGGCTGTGTTTATTTCTAGCTCCAAGGCCAGAGCGAGGGCTGCCGACATATCCGGGGGACTAGCACAAAGAACTGATGAACTCATGTGCTCGTTGAGCCCCGAAATGAATACGCTCCTAGCCAGGTTCCTGTGCTCTTCATTCAGGATTTCATTTCCGCGATGCGTCACCAGAATTCCTCATGTCGTTCTGGTTGGTTAGAAGGGTGAGCCTCTTCTGAATCTCGTCATAATACTTAGAAACGGACCATCCACTTTGCCTGAGACTCAGCATTTCTTGGTGAAGCGCGTATGAGGGTCTTTTGTCTGCATATGTTAAATCTAACCGAGCCAGTATTGCGTCAAGGTTAGTAGGCGTATTAAAGGATGTTAGGAGGGCATCGGCCTCTCCCAATACCTTGCTTCGGATCAGGTGAACGGCCTGGTAATGGCGAGGAAGACTTTCCGAACCCGTGAAAGGGACGTAAGCGCTAGTGATAGATCTCCGCCAGGAAGCGTACTGCGTCCTGCTTCCACCAAACTCGCGAAGCGAATGAGCACGAATGAATCAACCCCTTCACCCTCTGGATCGAACATATCATCGCTATAAACTGTGGGAGGTACTGCCGGTTGTCCAAGGATCTGCAGTTCTTTCCGGAGTTCGCATATCTCGTTGCGATTCTCAGTAAATCGTCGGTTGCTTTCTTCCGTCAAAGAGGAGAAGGCGGTGTTGATCATAGCCTCAAATATAGCCAAATCTCCGCGGGGTTGGTGCGCTGCTTCCTTGTGCGCCATACTAGAATCTAGAAGAGCACTCTACTTTGCGATGAACGGTACTAGAGACCTGACTGAATGTAGCCTGTGCTGGTCTTCCCTTGTTACATGAAGTCCTTGGTGTGGTGAGCCGTGCACCGTCTTTTTCGGATGCTCTCTACGTCACCAAGAATATGCTATAACGTATGGTTGGGCTGTGCAACGCCTTTTTGGGTAGTTCTAAAAATTTTAAGTTTTATTATTTAAAAATTTTGTATTTTTCTTATTCATTTTTTTAAATTAAATTTTTGTTTACGTTAAACCTGGAGGGTCCCGTAGGAATCGCAGATTTTAACGCAATATAGCACCACACATCGCCATTCGTGCTTTATACCGGTGAACGTGGAGATGGGCTATGCACCACCTTTTTCGGTCGCACCGTGTTTAATAATAAGCCTTGCGAATGGTCAATACGCAGCGAACCGCCTTTTTCGGTAGCGCTAAAAATTTATTATTATTTATAAATTTTTATTTATTTGTACTAAAAACTGGAGGGTCCCGTAGGAATCGCAGATTTTACCTCAATATATACCACGTATATGTTACAAAAACTGGAGGGTCCCGTAGCAATCGCAGATTTGCCGTTTTTATTAACCCCTCTCAAGGGTGGGTTATGAGCCTGTGCAGCGACTTTTTCGCATGCTCCAAGTTGGGCGCCAGTTAAATATCTCCTGCATCTATCTGAAATTATAAAGATATTTAATTTGTTTTAATATTATTTTATTATTATTAAGGTCGTCCTTCTCCTTCGAGCTCCTGCCAATTAAAAGATGCGAGCTCTCGTACTCGGGTTCTTTTTATACGTTTTCGCCGCCGACAATCGCATAGTGACTGCGCTTTGAGGCGGCATTGCGCGACAGCGTTTCACGGCTGGGCTTGGCGGCACCGACATACAACACATGTCTCGCCAATTCCTCCGGCACCGAGAACCATCACCGTCTACCGTATCTACGCGTAGCGGTTGTGCCGCGCATTTTGTACAATGCTTTGTACTGCTGCGCAAGCGCATGGCGCCAATGTTCTTTTCGTATGTTTTCTCGCGTACCGAGAACCAGCACCGTCTATCGTGCCCCTGCGCAGCGGATGGTAGCAGACTCTGTTGCCGCGCATTTTGTACAATGCTTTGCACCGCTGCGCTAGCGCATGGCGCCATTGCTCTCAGTCTTGTGTTTTCTCACGCACCGAGAACCAACACCGTCTACCGTGCCCCTGCGCAGCTGATGGCAGCAGACGCTGTTGCAGCGTATTTCCTACAATGCTTGGTACCGCTGCGCAACCGCACGGCGCCAACGACATGCAACACGTATGTTGCTATCTCATATAAACATCTAGTTATTGTTATGTTTTAGTTGATTTATATTAAAAATGTGACATTTTAAATACTATATTCACAATATTCTTCACTTATAATTCAATTAAAATTAAATCACCTTTTAATATTGACAAAATATCTGCCATTCCCCATTCACTTAATAAATGCAGCAACTGCTCGTCCATATTTCTCATTTGTCAAACTTCAACTAAACAAATTTTGCACATTAATTCACAACTTCGAAAAAAAACCAAAACAACACAAAGAAACGAAATGCCTGTACGATCACTATTACAATTTTAGCGGCACATGATCAACCAACAATAAGATTCTACCATAAGTTGGTAACTTTTAGCAACTCATTGTTAACTATTTTATTGTGAGGATTATCAATCAATAAATAGTAATATTCTACTATTAGTTGTTAAATATTAGCTTCTTATAGTTAAATATTTATTTCGAAGATAACCAACCACCAAATGGTAAAGCTCTACCATAACTTGGTAAATATTACTAATTAATTGTTAAATATTTTATTAAACAACATTGACTGTAATTGCATTTTAACTAACAACCACTCGCCGTATTCTCCTGATTAGGCTCCGTGTGACTTTCACCTTTTCTGAAAAATGCATTTGCCTGTGGATCTTAGGAATATGTACATCATTAGAAATTATGGCAGAGAGTTTCTTGAATAACTTTTCATGGTATTACTATGATCAACCGCAGTTCAAATACTTTTTCTGTTATGCATGTGTTTAAATATCTTGATCGTAGGAATAGTAACACTCGATTTTTATTATTTGCTACTAAATTATATTATTTTAATCTTATCGTAGAATATTTCATACTAAGCGAACTGCGACAGCTGTGAAAAAATGTCAATTAAGCGTGAAAGAGCTTTAAAATTATATTCGAGATTGTAAAGAGATTTATGTGGCATTTGCCTTGATTATGAATTTACAAATAAAACACAGTTTATGAGGTGATGATGTTTATCAAAAAGCTGCTGCACACTAATTCAAAATAATTCAAAGAAAGCTTCTATCGAAAACTGTTGTTCATAAGGGAGTTGGCTTATTGCTATGTTAATCATTCTTTTGGATGCCACAAAGAAACTTGTGGTGAATTGACTATCATAGTAAATGAGTTTGATCTAATCAATATCCACAATATAAATAGTTGGTTATTAATTAATAATAATAACTTCAATCCACTAATAATTAAAATAAAAGTGTAGTCTCAGAAGGAAAAATAAAGGAAAAATTCCATACACATTATTTTGAAATGGTTTAGTTACTGATTCCTGACGATGATTACTGATATAAATCGATTAATCATGTTCATTTCTCAATTCGGTTCTAACAAAACACAAATCCGAAAATTTATGATTGGTGCGGCTTCACGATTGGAAATATGAAAATATTTAAATATAGTTGGTCGAACTGCTAACTAAATAGAGAAAATTCCTCAAAAAGGATTTTACAAACAACAACATTAATTTGATAGAAACTTTCCCTGCTTGAACAAGAATTGCCGTTCCATTTTTGAAAGTGAAAGACAGAACTGTCGATGACTCAAATACTGAAAAGCAGGATTTAACCACAGTGGCTTTTCTTAATCGCGGGTATATATGCGTTAAGATCATTCATAATAGTCTAAGAAATGAATGCTGCCATAACGACCACATCACCATCAAAGATGTTGTATGGAGCAACTCGAACGCCGCTGAAAATGACACTCCTCATCCGAGCAAATCTTTAAGTTAATCGCTTGCAAAAGCTTTTGAACATTTCCATTGAACGAATAGAATACTGATTCAAAAAGCCAGAATAATATCCTCATTGCCATAACAAAGACACGGGTATGCACCCAACTCAAGAAAATTGTTAACAACACTCTCGGCCTTGTAGATTTTCGAAGCGTAGCGAACTTTAACTTCGTTTAGATGCGAAGCAAACTACGAACAAACTCGTACACTGAGCTGAGAAATCCACAATCCGTCCTACCATTGGGTCCATGAATTGATTTGTTTGTTCACATTTATGTATTTATTTATTGAAACTTTCTTAGCCAAAAAGTAAATCAATGGCTGTAACGATTCAAATCTGCGGAATACACAGCGGTGTCTCGAAATATTAAAACACATTTCTGTTCCGCGGGGTTTATGATTGCTTTTGTAAGCAAAAAAACTCATTGCACACTACACACAACAACTATATTCATTTTCTATAAAGTACTATTAAACCAGTGCCCGATAGTCAAAAGCGCATGTCGCAAACGAGGTATTAACGGTTTACACGATTCTATTCAGTGAGAGAAATACACAATCTTTTGTTGAGTTATTAAAAAGGATAAACTTATGCTTATAATTTAAATCTAAGTACTTATTCCTAAAACAATCAATAATTTAGAGTAAACAGAAGCAGTCTATTCGAAGGCCTACATGGCTAGTACTAGTAATGGTATATTTAAATATATAATTGATAAAATATTTTAAATAAATAAAAAAAACCAAAAAAGTCAGGAACAAATGATTTGAAGTAAGTGTTGATTTAAAAGACTACTTAACAAGTGACTCAATCGGAAATATAATATCAACGTATACGAAAACTTTACTGGTATGAGGATCCTTTCAATTTATTTTTTTCCTATTCAAAGACTCAATCATTTCTTCCTCACAAAAAGAGCGTCTAACATGACTATAAGATTAAGGATCCGTTCCCAGATAAAATAGCTCCACACAAATAAGTATGCACACTCGATCCTATTCTGATCATAAGTACATTAGATTCAATATTTTATTATCTCCAAAACAAAAAAGTTTGATCCTAAAGAATCCCAGGAACATATACAGGGATTTGTATAGGAATAGACTATTGCTCACTGTTTGAGTTTGAAAAGAATGTGTCGCAAGTGCCTTTAATAAACATATTACGTTGCATGCCCAACATTACGCACAAAGCGAGGATCGGAACCTCCTTTGTGGGACAAGGAGCTTGGAGGCGAATAGTACGGGAATTATATAAGTCGACAATGAAATTCTATTGGGCGAACATAAACAGCTGTTAAAACGATACAAAAGGAAGTATGTACGCAGGGCTAAGAAACAGTCTTGGAAAGATGCAATATCGCAATATGGTGAGATGCAATATGGTAATATGGTAAAAATAAACGGGGTGGCTCGGCTTAGGAGTCTGTTGTATAAGCATCCGACTATGGCAAAGTTGGTGAATATAACGGAGATTGGGCTGACAGCTGTGAAGGATCGTTAGAAGACCTTGTCAGTACACTTTTTCTTTGCTGTAAGGATATTGTAGATCTCGAACCCTTCGCTGACGACTCCAAAATTGAAAAGGCAACTGGGGCTGGCTGGCATTTGAATGAAAATGTGAAATGCTTCTCGGATAAGGGAAGTATGGTAACGGTATTCCAATTCGGAAGTGTTTGCAATACAATTCGATAAAAGTGCTCGAACTATACGGGCGTGCTGTATACTAAGCTCTGTGTCGTGACAATTTTAATTTCTATTTCTGCTTTGTGCGAGATTAAAGCGATTCGTTTTACTTGGACACTTTTGATTTGCAATTGCAACAAAAATGCCGTGTGTGTGGTCAAAAGGTTGAGCGAGGTCAGCCTAAAATACAATGTGCTAAGTGCAACGAATTTTTTCACATGGAATGTGTGAAAGTCCTTCCAGCTGATCTGGATTACTTGCAACCGCTGCCCCAGTCGATAAAGCAGCAAAAATTATAATTTGTGCTCTTTGAACTCTCAGTTATCACAGCAAGTGCAAAGTGAAAGAGACAGTGCCGCTGTGCAAAAACAACAACAGCAACTTCAACCGGTTTTGTCACAGCAACAAAAGTGTATTCAGCCAGAAATAAGTTTGCAAAGTGTACTTAAGGAAATTGTCGCATTGAGATCGGAAAATGGGCGTGAGTTACATAATGTTACTTACCCATAATGTAACATAATGTTAACTAAAATTTATATTACATTAAGCTAAGTAATCTCTCTTTCACCTGTACCTTTTTCCACTAGAATAGTTACCAAGAATGATAGAATAGAAGATTACGCGATGCGCAGGTCCGTCATTCCTCTCTCGACAAAAACTCAGCACAGCTGATTGGCTGTGACGTCATAAGGCGCTTTAAAATATTTTTTTATATGAAAAATGCACGTGCAAAGGTAATAAGTTATGAATTGAAAGGATTTTAATTATTTTTAATAAAACATAACTTAACAAATGCACTTGCAAGTAATCGAGTACAAATTATTGCAAAACTCGTTCGATAATAAGTACTTAAGCAGCGGATGAAGCGGATTTTCCTGTATCAAGAAATAAAAAGTGAATTTGTGTAGTGTGTGTGATTTAATAAATATACATATATTAATATTATATAAATATACATATATATATACATGCGTTCGTCTCGTATAAGCACGAAGTCGTCGGTTTTTAGATTGGTTTTAGCTTGAGGCCATTTGTGACGCACTTGTAACTCATGAAGATATTCGCAACTCCAGCGCTTCCAAAAATCTTTTTGTATTTGTAGAAGCTGTTCCACCTAGTGAGTCGGTGAGTATTAATGTCAAGTAAGTTAACCTCAGGTGGCATCGTCAGTGGGCCGCCCACCAAAAAGTGACCAGGGGTCAGAGCGGTGCAATCGGTCGGGTCGTCAGAGAGCGCTGACAGCGGCCTAGAGTTAAGCACGGCTTCAACTTGCTTTAATACGGTGAAGAATTCCTCGAAAGTTAATAATGCATCACCAATAGTCCTCTTTAAGTGATGTTTCATGCTTTTCACACCCGCTTCCCAGACCCCTCCGAAATTGGGGGATCCGGGTGGGATGGAGTGCCATGAGACCCCATGACATGAGGCCAGTTGTGCAGCGGCATCGTGTTCATATTTAAAAGTTTTATAATCATCTGTCAGTATGGCGTTTGCGCCAACAAAAGTTGTTGCACAGTCGCTGTAGATATCTTTACTATATCCTCTTGATGCGAAAAACCGGTGCAGAGCGGCTAGAAAGCATTCGGTAGTCATGTCGCTTACAAGCTCCAAATGTACGGCTCGTGTAATGAAATACACAAAAAGCGCAACATACCCTTTGTAGCTTTTATGTCCTCTGCCTTTCGTTGTGCGAATATTGTAGGGTCCAGCGTAAATTTTAATGCCAAATCAATCGAAATATATTATTTTATATTTATTTACATCAATATTATCATAAAATGCGATAAAAATTAAAATATTTAATATCAAACACAAATTATCACATTTCTCACACAAAAATGTACGCATTTTGGCTGCTCTCTCATTTCTTGTGCGCCTTATGACGATATGCGCAGAAACAGGAAATTTTTGTACCAGCATTGGCGCAATCTTCTATTTTATCATTCTTGGTCCACTCTATCACCAAATTATCGCAGAGCAAACGACAGTTGCGCTCAGCAGCACCGAAGCTGAATATATGGCGCTGTGCTCAGCGTCTAAGGAAATAATTTATCTGAGAAATTTTATTGTAGAAATAGGTTTTGAACAAATTCTTAAAAAAGCAACAGCATTATTTGGCGATAATCTTAGCGCACAACAATTAGTTAAAAATCCTATTTTCCATGCTAGAACAAAGCATATTGATAACTCGTACTCTTTCATTCCATATTAAACGAAATGACTTGAAATTAAATTTGTGTCAACGGAAGAAATGACCGCGGATATACTTACTAAAAATTTGGCATGTTAAACTTGTTAATTTTTTAGGAATGAAGACATAATGCACAATTGAGGGGTCATGTTGAAATATAGAAATCCATTGTACATGGCAACTCTGATATCAATTATGTATTCATTTTCAGCATTCTAAATTACACATACATTATATACATATACATGTATATACACATATTACGGTATATAAATACAATATAACTTCTCTGTTATATTGAACAAACCTGTTAATTTTAGTCTCCATATACATGTTTCTCCATAAATATGTTGTCGAATCAACGTCTTTGCTTAGGATAGCCCTATTTGAAGTGGCGAAGTCGCCCTCGCTAACCCTATTTGCTCCTCGAAATTGGTCAGTGAATGCAAGGCAAAGCTGAACAGTACTACAAAACGCAAATGGTCTTATCTGGGTTCTTGGGAAAAGTTGGCCAATGAAGTCTCTGCAATTTCACCAGTGGGTCCGGAACCTTTCTTTGGTATCAGTTCTGCAATAATCATGAGTTGGACGAACGACTTCGTGGACCCCGCCCACAAAAGAGGTGGTCGGTGCTGAGCTCCTGCAGAAATGCAAAGTGCTTCGTGAAACAACCAGACAGGAATTTTGCGACCTTTCTACTAAGATTTAGCAGAAAGGATCTGCGTACACTGTTAGATATAATCAGTGGGCACAAAATATTTGGTCACCATAAGGCCTTCAACGATCCGGCTTCCCGATCATGTCTTGAGAGGGACGACACTACTGTGCACTTCCTCTGTACTTGTCCAGCTTTCGCAAGAATAAGATTAAGGTTGTTGGGTGGTGATGTATTGAGAATGAATACTGTCCATGTTCATAATCTTGCTCTTCCCGATATTCTCAGGTTCTGTAATGAAAATAGGAAGTCCAAAGAAGAGTGACCATATTAAAATTATTTTTTTCTTCTTCTCGTTCCCAATCATTTCTATTGTTTGAGTGACTCAAGCCCCCTTTCTACTCATACTTTTTCAAATATTCTCAGTTAACTGAAGAAAGATAATACAATTTAATTCAGGAATTATCGTCTCTTAATTCCTTACAATAAGGAAAGTGAGTTGGTAAAATAAGCTTTAACGCTTCCTTAAAGGTTTGGTTTACTCTCCATTTTAATATGCCAATATCACACACGCTGCTTAGGGATATGATGCTCTTAAATTAGAGTCGTATCCGGCGTATGTATATAATATCTTCACAATAAGATTTTCTGGATATTTTTTCAATTATGTGAATTGTTCTGCTTTGTTACTTTATATTTCAATTTGTTCCGTTCTGTTATTCTTTCATGCTTTATTGGCATCTTAGACCTTAGTTACTGAATTTCTCAGTTGTGTATCAAAACTGAACCTGAACCCGAATTTGGGGATACACTGAAACTTTTAATTGAATATTTTTATATGTAATACAGAATGTGTTTTCATCTCATAAAGAAGAGTCTTCATTTGGTGTTCATATGGATGCATAAAGCTGTTCTGGGTATACTCCAATGCTAGGTTGTTGATATTTTTCCAGCTGCATTCGATTCGCCAGTCTCAACCCTCTAAATGCAGCATACTTTGCATCAAGAACCATAAAACTCAGTGCATTCTTTATTCTGTCGACTGGTCGTACTGTGCTGCCAAGTCCGACTTTTTGGTGTGTTCATAGAATGAAGCTCTTTCCTAAAAATATTCCATAATTGAGATAAGATTTGCGCGCAATACTGTCAAATTTCTAATAAAAATTGTGGAGAATATAGTTATCTAACCCATTTGATTGTATGAGGTGTGGTCAGGCCTTTCGGTCGCGGGTTTCAAACCCCACTCTGCGTCGAGGGAACTACAATAATTTATAACCGCCTAGGGTATCATAAATAAAAAAAACATACTTATCACTATTCCGCCCTATTCCAGAACCCCAGAACCTTCCCCATATCTCGCACTTTAAGCACTCAATCAAACAGATCCACTTCCTTTACTTATCCAGAAAGTTCCTCCGATCCACGCAAGGTTGTTCGTCGAAAAAGAAATTATAACTTTCCTTTCTCTTCAAACAATTTTCACATAAAACAGAACCTTAAACGATGTTACACAATATCAAAACCGTTTTTTAATGTCTACCCACTTATATCCACTTTGAATTTCCACTTCCTAGCCCCTAATACCATCTCCGACACTTTACGTGTCTGCCATCAGTCTAGTTCATCGCCATCATTCAAAGTCATTGCTCCATCTTAACCAGCTCCGGTTCCTGTATCGGCTAAACTTACTATATCCCAAAGTTGTTCAAGAAAGCCCCTTAACTCTCACTCTTTGTACTCATCATCTCAAATAGCTGACGACTGGACAAAGTCAATCGAACCCGTTTGCTGAACGCACCACCTTGGAGACATCCACATAAGCCACGTTATTCCGAACTATTGGAGAAAGAAAGATTGTATTTACATTTAAAGAACACGCACACATAAGCCAGATTAATGTAAATTTAAAGTATAGAATACAAGTGGATACACTTGGATTAAACGATCGCGCTGCACCTCCAAGTCACTTGCCAAGCTTTCAAAACTTAGCCAAGTTGTTTAATTCTTATATTATCGATGGTAATGCCAAAATATTTAAACATTGTCATAGTTGCAACTTTAAAGAAATCAAATTATCAATAGGTAGGACTATGAAATCTGTCAAGCATAGCATCAATGTCGGGCGATACTTGCGGCCTAAGGTTGATATAGATCATTTGGAAACTTTTACATTTTATTTAGTTTGGAATAAAAATATCTAAAATGGTTCTCAAGGAGTATCAGCATCAAGTGAAGACCTTTCCTGGATCATGCTTGAATAAAATTGAAAAAAAGATTTTAAATTCGTTTTTTATAATTAATGTTGTTGAATATTTATTTTTAATTGTGCTTATTCGGTTGAACAATGGAATTTACACGTTCTTGTCTTGCACCTATTAACCTTACTCGTTTTAATAAGACTATCGTTCTAAAAAAGGAAAAAAGTTAAGTTGGGCGTAGAACGCTTACAATTCAAGTAATAGAATTCGTCAAGTTGCATAGTTGCAAATAAAGTAAATTCAAAGATATAATAAGTGTTACTAATAAATAGTGTTTCGAACATTCCGGCCCCTCTTGAAAGCCTCACTTTCAAACGTCTAAAAACAGGGGGCACAGTTTGACAACAGGTCGTTTATACGATCCCTTAGCTGTACTCACAGAGACCACTCGAACAAGTCCATCAGATCCTGGGTGCAGCTGCGTGATTCTTCCAATTGACCATTGCGATGAAGGTAGGTTATCGTCTTTTATGATGACGACATCGTCGACTTGCAAATTTTTCAACTTTGTTGTCCACTTTGGTCGTTGCTGCAGTTGCGTAATAAATTCTGTCGACCATTTCTTCCAGAACTGCTGGACAAGGCCTTGCAGATATTGCCATCGGTTGAGGGCACTTTCCTTCAAGTGCAGCAGGTTTTCGTCTGGTATACTAGCAGGCGATCGCAAAATCAAGAAATGCGCAGGAGTAAGAGGGTCAGTATCGCCTTCAAATTTGGCGCACAGTGGTCGCGAGTTCAGACAGCATTCAATCTGACAGAGCACAGTGTGCAGCTCTTCGTAAGTAACGGATGCGTCAGCTAGCGTGCGTTTTAGGTGATATTTTACTGACTTCACCCCGGCTTCCCAAATCCCGCCAAAGTGTGGTCCGGAGGGTGGAGAAAAGTGCCATTGAATTTGCTGTTCCGATAACTTCCTGGTGATGTCATCTTGTGCTGTAGTTGTATTCAACAACTGATAGAGGTCTCGTAGTTGCTGGTTGGCCCCTACGAAATTGGTACCATTGTCGGAGTACATGTGCAAAGGTTTACCACGCCTGGCGATGAATCGGCGTAGAGATGCAATGAATGCCGCACTGGATAATTCGGTGACCAGTTCGATGTGAACAGCTTTCGTGACAAGACACACGAATAGTGCGATCCAGCTTTTGTAAAGTCGAGAGCCGCGTCCCTTCCACGAGCGTACCTGGATGGGACCTGCGAAGTCAACTCCGGTATTTAAAAATGCACAGCCAGGATCCAGGCGATGCGATGGAATATTTCCCATCTGTTGTTGATGCGGTATGCCACGTTGTCGCATGCAAGATGTGCACTTGAAGACACACTGCTTTATAACGTATGTAGTGTTTGGTATCCAGTAGCGGAGTCCCAATAGGTAATGGAGCTGCCGGTTTCCAGCGTGCAAATACCGGACGTGATACTCCTTTACGATGAGCTTCGTCAGTTGATGATCCTTTTTTAGAATCAGGGGATGCTTCTGGTCGTAGCTGACATTTGCATTCACAATTCTGCCACCAACTCTCAGCAAGCCATTGTCATCAATGAATGGCGAAAGAGGCGACAATTTGCTTGATGCTGGTAATTGATTACCTTGGGTAAGACTACGCAGCTCGGACGCGTATGATGCCGTCTGTGCTTTCTTCACCAAGACATTGTGTCCGTGATGTAGCTCGTGCGTTGTTAGAAACCCTGTTGTTGCGCCGAGTTTAGTCCTTTTGGCTTTGCAATTTGCCACAAGTCGGAGTAAAAGCGCAGTTATTCGTATTAGTTGCGTGTAATTCGAATACCGATCAATGATATCAATTTCAGACACCATAACGATGTGTGAAATGATTTCTTTCCGTTCTTCTAAGTCGATATCATCAGGCGGTGGTGGTGTGCGGTCGCACGAGATTGTTTGCTTCAAAACATTCGGCCCATTCCACCATAGTTGGTTGTTGAGAAGTTCTGCAGGCCATATGCCTCTGGTAGCGAGGTCTGCAGGATTCTGCTGCGATGGTATGTGACGCCACTGTTCAGCAGGAATGATTTCGATTATTTGCGCTGTCCTATTTGCAATAAATGTTTTCCATCGACGTGGATGATCTGATAACCAAGCCAGTACGATTGAAGAATCGGTCCATCCATATATAGGCGCCTGAGGCAAGCTCAAAGCCTTGCGAACCTTGGTCATCACTTTGGTCATGAGCAATGCTGCACACAGCTCAAGTCTTGGTAGCGTGATCTGCTTGACCGGTGCCACCTTGGTTTTAGCTGTAACTAGGTTTGCCAGGATTTCACCATCCTTGCGTTGAACACGTAGATAAATTGCCGCTGAATACGCCAATTCGGATGAATCTGCAAAGCCATGGAGTTCGACATTCTTCTCATTCGAGTACTCCAACCACCTTGGAATACGAAGCTGTACGATGGTGTTGATATTTTGACGATATTCCATCCACTGATTATAGAGGTCAGTTGGCAACTTCTCATCCCAATCCAGGCCTTTCACCCAGAACTTCTGCATGAATATTTTCATTGCAACCACAACGGGAGAGAGCCAACCTATGGGATCGAATATTTTTGCGATATCCGATAACACTGCACGCTTTGTGACAGTCTGTGTCATTTCAGGAATATTAACGCTGTATTTAAAATTGTCTTTCGATGTGTCCCACAGCAGTCCGAGAGTCTTCACTGTTTGCAATGAGTCTATGATAGTGTCTGCCGCTAGCTCGCGGTCTTGTGCGTCAATACTTTCTAAAAATCTTGCTGAGTTTGAAGACCATTTCCGTAGATGAAATCCCGCCTTGAATAATATTCCGCAGAGTTCATCCTTGAGCGCTATTGCTGAGCGCACGTCAGCTGAACATGCCATTAGATCATCGACGTAAAAGTTTTGTGTGATGACCGCTGCAGCTTCAGGAAATTTTTCGTGGTTGTCATGTGCGACTTGATGCAATGTCCTGATTGCTAAAAATGGTGCAGCTGAAGTCCCATACGTTACGGTTTTAAGGTCGTATTCCCTTGGCTGCTCGTCCATAGAATCCCTCCATAAAATTCGTTGTAATGGACGGTCTTCAGGATGTACAAGTACCTGCCGGTACATCTTCTCTATATCGCCAGAGAATCCAATCGCGTACTTTCGGAATTTTAATATGATTTCAAACAAATCCTTTTGTATGGTCGGTCCGACCAGCAGGTTGTCGTTAAATGAGAGACCGTTTGTCGTCTTATACGACGCATCAAACACCACACGCAGTTTAGTTGTACTGCTGCTCGGTTTCAGTACTGCGTGATGCGGGAGGAAGTACGTTCTATTGGGGTCGGTGTTTACAGACGCCTCCATGTGTCCCAATTGACGATACTCATCCATGAATTTGGTATACTCTTCGTGTAGCTTTGAATCATTGCTGAAGCGGCGCTCCATGCCAAAGAGCCTTTTTAACGCGGCAGTGCGAGAATCGCCGAAGGATATGTTGTCTGTCTTTAGCGGAAGCCGAACAATATAGCGTCCGCTGTCATCACGTTGTACCGTTTTTTTGTAAATTTCTTCAGCTCTCTTTTCATCTTGTGTTAAATGTTGCTCTGGGCCTGGGAGATCTTCCACTTCCCAAAAGCGTTGAAGCTGCTTGGTGAGATCAAAGCATGTATGCGCTGTCAACATGTGCTGCTCAGTGTCGGTTGATATTTTACCTAGTAGCACCCAGCCGAAGATCGTTTTGAGAGCAGTTGGTGACCCTGAAGGATGCGTCAATTTTTCTGATAGCACGCACTCTGCGAATACATCAGCGCCTAGTATAATGTCAATTTTACCAGGCTTGTAGTGACATGGATCTGCAAACTCCATTTCTTTGAAGAATTCCAAGTTCTGATGAGTTACTTCATGTGCGGGTAAATGTTGCGTTAACTGCGCAAGGCAAAACGCGTCGATGTTGATATTGTTGTTATCTTGCGTTGCATTGATACGTATGTTGACTTTGCCTCTGGTGCAACTACCATTAGCAGAGCCAACTCCATACATTATTGTCCTATCATATTTGCGCTTCAAGCGCAGTCGCTGTGCACATGCTTCAGAAATCAGCGTACCTTGTGATCCAGAATCCAACAAGGCGCGGCACGGTTGTAAATTATTACATGCATCATAAACCATCACTATTGCAGTAGGCAATAAAGTAAAAGGTCGTGAAAGTTGTTGTGTAGTATTTACACTGATGCCAGCTGCTTCCTTGGGCGGAACTGATGACATTTCTCTCTGGGTGTTTTGGGTATTTGTTGGCGTTGAAATGTGAAGCATAGTGTTATGCTTTGCATTGCATTGTCTGCACGATGTCCTCTTGCAGGCTGATGCCCGATGATTTGGCTGCAAACAGTTAAAGCAGGCATTACTGCGTTGTACGAGCTTACGACGTTCTTCAACATCCATTTCCTTAAATTTGTTGCAATTGTACAAAAAATGTTCGCTTGAGCAGGCAGGACATGATTGAACAGTTGCTGTATATGCGCGAGCTTGGTTGCGCTTGAAGTTGTTGCTTCCCTGGCTGGCGTTGTAGCTCGAACTCCGTTGCGTGTTTTCCAATTCAAACACTCTTCTCTCTAAGAACTCCAGAAATTGCTGGAATGTTGTAGCTTCGTCTGCTTTCTTCTCTCTGTACCAGAGTACCAGTGTATCGGTGTCGAGTTTTTTCTCCAAATGAAACACTAAGATTGAGTCCCAGTGCTGGACAGGCTCGTCGAGTACCTTCAATGCATTAACACTCTCATTTGTAGCATTGTAGATGCGTTTTACTTCAACAGCTGATGCAGATTTCATTCCGGGTTGGTTGAACAAAAGTTCCATGTACGCTTTTTTCACCTTGTCAGATTTGTCGAACTTTTTCTTTAATAGCTCCCAGGCAATACTGTAGTTGGCATTGGTGGGTTTTAGATGCTTAATTAGTGATAGTGCTTCACCTTTCATTTTTGTTTGCAAATACTCAAACTTTTCTATGTCGGAAATATTTGCTCTGTTGTGCACTAAAGTTTCGAATAAGTCACGAAATCTTATCCACTCAGTGCATTTGCCATCAAACTCTGGAATCTGGATTTGTGGCAATCGTAGTTCATGTTGAACTTGCGGTTGATGCGTAGTCTCAGTACTTGCCGTCGATGAGTTGCGGGCCATGCGCTCAATTAGCTCACCCATTGCGCCTTGGTGTTGTAGAAGCGTTTGCATGGCTGCTGAAATATCACTGTCTGCCTGCTGATTACCTATAACGGTATGATTGCTCTCTGAAATTTGTAAAATGTGTGCACACAGTGCTTTTATGGAAAAATACTTCTCCTCTATCTCTGCGCGGTATGTCTCCTCCTGTGTTTGCTGTTCTTCTGTAGTCACCAAGTAATCAATTTCTTGCTGAATTGTCTCGAAGCTTCTAAATAAATCCTCTGCTCGTTGTAGCCGCACTCTAAGCTCGTGTGACGTATTTTGCTCCGCTGTGCAAGCCTTATAAATACGTGTTAAACCACTTTTAATAGTTTGTCGTTGCAATTTTAGTTTATCCATTTTGTTGCAGCGGTTTGTTTATAAATTTTTTGACAGTTCTTGTCACCTTTTGTTGATTGATCTGCTCGTGCACTTACAACTTGCTTCAAGTTTATTGATAATTGTTTGCTAATCTGCTTTTCGCCGGTAGGTGGCGTAGATTGAAAAATTCCTTTTTTTCTTATTGGACTGGCGCTCCGCAGGGCGCTCCAACTGGTGTTTCCTTGTGAAACTATCCCACTGGCTCACACGGTTGTGAATGTTGCCAGGACTGATGCGACACACCCTCGTGCGTGCCGATGACGTTGTTGAAGACTCACGCTGTTGCGAATGTTGCCTCAGTTTCTATGTGCGCGACTTGTGGCGCCTGTGACCTCCGTAGTCCGACCAACTGGGTGCGAATGCAGCTCATGCACGCCGTGTAGATGATGTAGGAATGATGAAATTCGATATGAAGCGTAATTTGTGAACGCCAATCGATGGATGCAGGAACATTTAAGAATTTCCTCTGATGCAACTTGTACGCCAGTTGCACGCGGTTTTTATGGTTATGTACGAACACAAGAACTTGTATCTTCCACGTTCATCCGGCTCGAAGGACCATGAATAAAATTGAAAAAAAGATTTTAAATTCGTTTTTTATAATTAATGTTGTTGAATATTTATTTTTAATTGTGCTTATTCGGTTGAACAATGGAATTTACACGTTCTTGTCTTGCACCTATTAACCTTACTCGTTTTAATAAGACTATCGTTCTAAAAAAGGAAAAAAGTTAAGTTGGGCGTAGAACGCTTACAATTCAAGTAATAGAATTCGTCAAGTTGCATAGTTGCAAATAAAGTACATTCAAAGATATAATAAGTGTTACTAATAAATAGTGTTTCGAACAATGCTATGAACGAAATATTTTCTAAAGCTTGCCGAGAGGAAAACAGAGGACAATTTGGGCTTCGAATTCGATTAAATATGGATAACTTCCATACAATTTACTAAAGCCGTAACCAATTTTGCAAAGTCAAACCATAGTATCTCTTGTTCATAGAAATTTTACTTCAAAATCTACGAGTATAATTTTACTCCGGGACTACACCCCACTTTATCAAATCCTGTTGAAAAATTTATGAGGCGGTTATCGATTTACGTTTTGGTCTATTATCTAAAATCCAGGTGTTTAAAATTATTCTTTATTGAAAACAATACTTTTTTAAAATCTTATCATCATAAATGTATTGTTCCGTGTGTTTTGCGAATTAGCACTGACATTTTCAATTCAGACTCGCAGCTGCCATTTGTCGGTGAATCCAGTCAACGTAATGCGAAACTTTGGTGAAAACTCCAGGATATGGATATATCATGCAAGGTTTAATGCTCCAGGAAACAACACCCAATTGCACAGAATCTTCGTCGAGTAAAGGTCCACCAGAATCTCCACTGCATTGTCCTTTACCTCCCTCATCAACACAAATGTGGTCGTTGTTGGTGCCACCTCTGTGTCGTGAACATTATCATTATTATAATCTCTAATCTGCTTAAGGATTATCTGCGTAAAGATTTGGGACAATGAGTATCAGAAAGTCGGATCAGCACCTGGTCGCAAATAAGAATATATATAAAAAAGGCTCTTGATATTTCGTACCTTCTGCTCCGATTGCAGAAATATAATATTGCGGCATTGGCATATCTCCTGGATTGACTCGCAAATATATACAAGAGAAAAAAGGTGCCATAAAGGTCTAAAAAAAAACCTAAGACAAATATGTTGAAATAAAATAAGCAGAAATATAATCCACACAACTGAAGGTCCGCTCCATTAAACATTAGACAACTTTACAGATATCGTGAAAGAAAACTATATTCATTCGTTAGTAAACTAAAACGACATTTGAAACTCAAATGGGCAGCTGGATGATGTAGTTCTTTCGTTGTTCTTTCATCTCCCTAGGTCCCATGAAAATTTACCATGTCAATTACACATCCTTACATTGTGTAATTGTTATAGTTTTATAGTGATAATCTGGAAAAATATCCCCCAAAGAATAAACCATAAGCCGTGAAATTCATTCAATACAGCAACCAATCGATTGAATCGTTTTTCGGCATTGCTGAGATTCAGAAGGTTTGTGCAAATTTACGAAAATGAACTTAGACATTTAGTGAAACTTTCCATTTCCGGCTTATTTCAGAATTTGGCGGTGAGGCCAGCATTGATAGTCGGTATATACGGTTAGTACAAAGGCAAATGGAAGTCTGTACTATTCATCTCTCGGAACGCCAGCCCCTTGACTAGCCTTTGGAACGATAAAGTATGTTTTCACATACGGTGTGGCGCTCAGTTTGCCTTGGAAACAGAGTAACAAAGAATTTTGTGGGTCTTCTTAAGAATCCAGAAGAAAAAGAACTAAACTCTAAGACGCATATCGTATAACTGAAAGGTGGTACTGTATAAAAATTCCAGTATTTGACACTGCCATCCTAAGTAGTGCAAACTTTGGCTGCTTAGAGACACAGGATCTACTAAGGTTTGTTCACAAATCTGGTGGATTCAAAGAAAAATAAAAATGAAACGTCAAATATAGTACAATCGATGTCTTGTGATCTGAGTGCTACATACGACTATTTGTCCCGACTAAAAAAAAAATAAAGAAATAAAAAAAGGGAAGTCTTTCCCATGAACGAATTGTGTCAAAAGCTTGCAGAGAGGAAATCAGCCGAACATTTGAGGATCAAATTATATTAAATATAGGTCACTTTCATGGGCTTTACTAAAGCAGTTAAAAATTTTGAAAGGTCAAAGAATCTTATCTTTAGGGCATAGAAATTTGTCATCATAATCTATGCGGATATTTTCAATCCATCACTGTGAGTAACTTTTTTCTCTAGCCTCAATTCCCATCTGGATTTATTTGTTTCAGATTTCTTTGTCACTCTGATTATTCTCCGTGGGTTATTGCCATTCTTTGGAAGTGAAATAATCAACTTAATAAACTTCGATTAACCGTTGCTGGATCAGTTATCATGGAAACAAAAACGAACATAATCTAAACTCTCACA
This sequence comes from Clusia tigrina, assembly GCA_920105625.2. Lineage (NCBI taxonomy): Eukaryota > Metazoa > Arthropoda > Insecta > Diptera > Clusiidae > Clusia > Clusia tigrina. Next base: position 209,957,084 of record OV050031.1, read on the forward strand.
CGGCGAAGATTTTTGATTGTTTATAAATTTGGTAATTTCCTGTTATAATTTCATAAAATGTCTACACTCCACTTTATCACCTCCGACCGAAAAGATTAGTGAAGGCGATTTACGGTTTGGTCTGTTATCTAAAATCGACGTATATACAATTTTTGTTCATTGAAAATTTTCATATATTTTCTTTGAAATCTTATCTTGTTTGTTGTTCCATTTAATGCACTAATTAACAATCGCATCTTCAAATTCGGCACGAAACTGCCGTTTGTGAATCCACTCAGCGTAATGCGAAACTTCGATCAAAACTCCAGGGTATGGATCTATAGTACAGGGCTTAATGCTCCAGGAAAGAATGCCCATCTGAATATTAAATTTATTGAGTAAATCTCTTGGCCTCCAGGGACAAGAGGGTAGTCCTCAGGGTAGAGATGTGCGTAATCTAGTCCTATATTGGAACCTTACCCTATACTCTACCAAGACCGTTAGTGCGTGACGATGAGTCACATCCTGCTCAAGGTGACCCTGCCACTTACTGAACACAACGGATCTAGACTGGAGAGTCAATAAACACTTCCCCCCTAATCCAGGGTGTTATGCGTGTCCGTGCCTATTGGATGGATTTTGCAGTCAGGGGGTTATCCGCGTAGACTGTATTCGAACGGCGCCTCTCCGAAACCAGGCCGTATCGGGGAGTAACGGTGGCCTTACCACGTCATAGGGCTCTGGACGGTGGACCGCTAGTTCCCTCATAAAAGCTTTGACTGTCCAAGCCTTCGAGGGGATGGCAGTCGTACGAAAAAGATGGACACAAAAATAAAAACAAAAAACATAAAAACCACCTCGGTGAGGATTCCGTTGGTGGTCTGGAAGCAGCCGACTTCAAAATGCGTTTTGGCGTTAGGTACGCGAAATTAAAAATCTTTCGCCCGACCGAGGGCGACGCTGATGAGTTGGAGGAGGCCAACAAGATTCCAGAGGACACGGACCTTCAGGAAGAAGTCTCCAAAGTACCTGCACATCAGGGTACCGATGCTGAAGGTGGTGCAGATTAATCTGCAGCATTCTAAGAATGCATCAGATAACTTCGCCGTTTTTCTGGGTGAGGAAGACGCGGACATCAGCATTGTGCAGGAGCCATGGGTCAGAGGAAATTACATAATGGGGCTCAAGCTGACCAAATACAATATGCACTATATCAGGAACGGTGATAAGATTCGATCATGTATCCTAGTTAAGAAAACAATTAATGCTTTTATCTGCCCACAGTACAGCACAGGCGATTTGACAGTCGTAAAAATCGAGGTGCAAAGCGGACCAGACCTACTAGCGGCATCAGCTTATATGGCGCACAACAGTGATGCGCCACCGGAAGAGGTAGCGACCCTGGTCGCCAATGCTGCTGCCAAGAATGTCCCACTCCTTCTTGGATGCGAGGACAATGAAAGGGGTGAGTCACTTTTTAACTTTGTAAATAACTCCAACCTTACAGTATGTAACAGACGGAATACTCCCAATTTTACCTTCCCCAGCTCTAATAAATGTGCTGGATGGGAAGAGGTCCTAGATTTAACTCTAATTTCAGAAGACGCATCCGTCCAGGTAGGAGAATGGAGGGTATCCAACAAGAAGACCTTCTCGGACCATAGTTGGTAGTTTTTAGGGTAAATTTGAAAACCGTAGATGCTATTTCTGACAGAAACGCCAGGAGAATAACGTGGGATACTTTTACGAGGGTAGCTAGCTCAAAACTTAAAATTTCTGAAACAATGAAACTCGAATCTACTGAGGCGATAGACAAAAAAGTGGGGACTCTTGTGGAAGCCCTTAATATGGCTTACAAGTGCGCTTGTCCCGTCACTAGGAGTAGAAAAACTCTTCCACCATGGTGAACCAAAAAATTATTGGATCTCAGGAAGAGAACAAGGAAACTGTTCAACCAATGTTATAGGGACACAGATTGGGCACGATATAAACAGAGTCTCAAGACTTACAAAAAATCTATCAGGAATGACTGGAGAGAATTTTGTGAATTAATTGAGGCAACCCCTACTTCAGCAAGACTTAGCGAGATACTGTCCAAGGAACACACCAGCCCCTCTTTCCTTAGAAAGATGGATGGTGCATGGACGGAAACATCTTCTGAAACACTTGATTTCTTACTTCAAACAAACTTCCCAGACTGTAAACATACAGCGCATGTATCTCAATTATCCGTTATAGACAATCAGATGCCACCGGTTTGTGACCTGATATTCACGGACGAAAAAATTAAAGACTTGATCAATTGTTTCTCGCCTTATAAATCGCCGGGCTTGGATGGGATTTTCCCAATCATGCTGCAAAAGTTACAGGTTGTGGTGATCCCATGGCTAAAAGGGATATATAAGGCATGTATACGCCTCAAGTACATCCCCCTCAGTTGGAGGAAGGTAAAGGTAGTTTTCATCCCAAAGACGGGGAAGATTGGGCATGAGTCGGCAAAAGGTTTTAGACCCATTATTCTTACGTCGTTTCTTCTCAAAACAATGGAGAGGACTCTGGAAATCCACCTTAGGCATACAGCTGATCAGTTCCCCCTCTCGAAGTCGCAACACGCATATCTGAGGGGTAAATCTTCGGAAACAGCTTTACATGAGGTACTTCGATCAGTCGAAAAGACAATCCACCATAAACAGTACACGTTGGCAGACTTTCTGGACATGGAAGGGGCTTTTAACAATGTTAGTAACAAATCAATTCTGGACTCTCTCACCAGGGTAGGGGTTGAGGAAGCTCTTAGGGAGTGGATATTTGCAATACTTAGGACTAGGGTCATTCAGTCTGAGCTGGGTAACACGGTTCTCATCACACACGTCAGTAGAGGAATAACACAAGGTGGGGTGGTTTCACCCCTATTGTGGCTACTGGTAATTGACAACATCCTCGGTATACGAGATTCAATGGGGGTTAAGACTGAATACCTGGGTCACAGGATGTGGACTAGGTGTGAATCCAGAAAAGACAGAACTGAGACTTTTCACTAACAAGAGCAAGATTCCGAACTTTAAATTTCCGACACTTAATGAACAACAGCTAATGCTAGCGGAGAAAGCGAAATACTTAGGAGTTATACTGGACCCCAAGCTAAATTGGAGAACCAATGTAGAGCTACGGGTCAGGAAGGCCTACGTAGCTTTCCACGCATGCAAGAAAATGTTTGGGGAAAAATGACCACTACGCCCCCATATCACTCACTGGATGTACAGCAATTGTGCGTCCAGTACTAACTAATATTTCAATAGTCTGGTGGCCAGCTCTAGATAAGGGTTATAACGTTCAGAGACTCAGTAGAGTTCAAATAGCAGCTGCCGCTGGCATTGTCTTTTCCCCGCACGCTAACATTAACTACTGTACACGCCTACCCGATACAGCTACAGTTTTTCAGGCGGAAGTACTCGCAATCAGAGAGGCATGTCGGCAGATCACCCACCACATTAGAGAAGGGCAGAGGACGATGGTTGCTATTTTTGTGGGCAGCCAGGCTGCCATAAAAGCCCTACAATCAAATACCATCAACTCCAGACTGGTCAGACAGTGCAGGGAGGAACTTGGGGCGCTAGGTCACCATGCCGACATCACAATATTCTGGGTGCCCGGACACAGAAATATAGATGGAAATGTGATGGCTGATGAATTGGCGCGCAGAGGAGCCTCTCTCGATCTAACCCATGTGGAACGAGTACCTGTTTCCATAGGTGCGACTAAGAGGGGCATCTACATGCACTGTCTTACCTTAGCGGGCAACAGATGGAGGACACTTACAACATGTAATACATACCGGGCGACCTGTCCAGTCTTCAACACAGCGAAATCTAGGGATCTTATAAACAGGGACCGCAGGGACACCAGCCGCCTCATGGCGGCCTTTACATGTCACTGGCTCGTGGGTACTCATGCAGAGAAATTACAGAGACCGTACAATATCCATCGTAGAAGTTGTGGAAACTCAAAAGAGAAGGAAACCTTAATCCATTTTCTTTGCAAATGCCCAGCTCTAGCGGCCGCAAGAAATAGAACACTAGGAAACTATTTCCTAGCGAGTTTATCCGATCTCTCGGCTGTAAACCCGAAAGAACTTTTAAAAAATCCATCGTTTTCTCCGGCGTTAGGAGAGGTTGTGGTATCAAAACGTCGCTATGGCGGTAATTGTGATCCATGTGAGGACTGATTTGGATCAACCTCCAAAACCAACCAAACCAACCAGCCAAAGGGCCTCCGCTGCACCACAAATATGGTCTTTGGAAGTGCTTCCTTTCTGTTGTTTTTTGGTCGAAAGTCTTTTAGTGTTACAATGAAGAAGAGCATCAGAATTCCTCAATAAACGAGGAAGAAATTTTACTTTCGTTTGCTGGACAAAACCAAAAAAAAAAATAAAGACTAGCGAAGGAGCGCAAAGTTAGTCACACCAAAATTTGTGAGCAAGTCCTGTGGCAATTTATAAACTCCATGACACCAATCTATAGCATTTAGTGCGTATATTTACAATAAATCTTTGTGTTAACAATCAAAAGTGTCTCTGAAATTAAACTATCAAAAACACTAACCAATCTCCGTCATATATCACTGTCAAAACATCATTGAAAATTATCAATTTAGCGCCGCAGCACTTTCAATCCTTAAACATGATTTCGCGTTTCTTCGCACACAAACTTTAAGCTGAATGTCTTTTAAGAAAACTTCGCAGAGGTATTCTTTGTATCCTTTTCACAACCAGCGGAAAAAATGAGTCTCTTGAGACCGTTTAATAGAAAAATTCAGTTCCGAATAAATAAGTAAATTCGTGGCTAATTTCTGTTGATTTTTTGAGTTAATTAAAGTGATTATTTAATAATCCCGGTATAAAAAATTCAAGACATAAGAAGGGTTACAAAGGATTTAAAAAGGTTGTATATAGTTTAATACCCAGAAGAGACGGGCATTTTTAATTTATGTGTTCATGAATCCAATCAACGTAATATGAAACTTTGGTATAAACTCCTGGACGCGGGTTACTCGCGCAGGAGCCATAGTAATGGGTCGCAATACCCAATTGCACAGAACCTTCGTAGAGTAATGGTCCACCCTTATCTCCACTGCAGTGATTTTTACCTCCCTCATCAACACCACCACATAAGTTGTCAAAGTCACGGATTACTCTTTTACTGCAATCTTCATCCGAGTAAATCTTTAAATCAACCTCTTGCATATGCAACTGAAGCGGTCCATAATCCTGTGAAAATTACGTACACAATAATATTAAAATGGTCTCAGTACAAGACAAAGTGGTAGAAGTATCTTACTCTAGAGGAACCCCAACCAATTAAGGTTCCAGGAGCACCCTGAGGAACTTGTGGAATTTCGAAATTTTGTGCCGGCAGAGTAACAGGGGCAATTGTGTCGTAGTTGTACACCAATTCAGCATCCAATTCCAATAAGGAAATATCATATTGTCCATCATTTAGAGGAGTGAAATTCTTATGTAAGATCACCCGCTTAACAGTTGCAATAGTGGGACCTCCGCGACTAATGACAGTCACACCATACTGTATACTGAGTGTGCTCGGAAATAACACAAACTTGTGGGTGCATGTGGCGGCAGTAAGGATCCATTTCGGAGCTACGATAGTACCGCCACACATGTGTAAGTCCGGCCCACGAACTGAAACCTTTCAATACGAAGAAACTATATATTTGGTATATTCAAAATATGATTTTGTTTTTTAATCTCACCAGAAAAGGAAATTTCCGTATATCCGAATCTGTTCCATTCGCGACACGCGACTGCGGAAAACAGCTCACAGTTCCAACCAAAAGGAGTACAAACAAAATACTGTGAGTCAACATTCTATGAGTCCCGTATGTAGACATAATTGAACAGAACAAACATTACTGGAGATATGATGGAGACTATCGTGCTTTTATATAGTGCGCTTATCTCTAAAATTGAACTTTGGCTATCAAAAATTATGATTCGTTTAATAACGTATACTCATGCTAAGTACTCGAATTGCTGATATATGTCCGAATTTCTTCGTTATTATACTGATTGTTAGGTACATATTCTGATAAGAAGTGTTTGATTTCTGATGTACTGATTAGAATTTACCATAAGCCCCAGTAATCATGTTCATTATCATTATTATAATCTCTAATCTGCTTACATAATAAAGGATTATCTATGCAAAGATTATTGATAATGACTATCGGAAAGTCGGAGCAGCACCTGGTCTCAAATATTAAAATATATATAAAGGCTCTAGATATTTCATTGTAAGCTATTTTCTGAATGCAGAAATATAATATTGCGGCATTGATACATCTTCTGGATTGACTCGCAAATATATACAAGAGATAAAAAGATTTTTCCTTGTATGCTTCATAACAGTACTGCTTATATTTGTACCTCTTCCAAACAACTTAAAGATTCGATTATACGAGTATGAGGACTATACTACCACACCTTGGGATCTTTTATTTAATTATTTATATATTTAGATTCTAACTGCAGTGAATTTAAAAGCTGAGCAATGAAATGAAGGTCTGCCTTAACAATTCTAACGGATATGAAGGGTCTTTTTTTATCGATTCGGACAGCGAAGGGGTTTAAAATCCTGAATATTAGTCTTCTCTACCTCTGAGATAGCTTTAGATGTATAGCTCTCAACGAGTAAAGACGCTGAATTCACATTTTCCTAATATGGATACCGAATAAAGTAACGAAACAACTTACTAATTAGACAAGATTCAGGAATATAATACGAATTAGGCTGAACGAAGGAGATCCAAATAGCTCAAAAAATATTCTATAACTTGATAGGAAGCTGGAAATATCTTTAGTGTGGTAACCTTAAATATATACTCGGAGGACTAGCAGAAAGGTTGGTCCACCATTTGGAGAGCGAGTGGAAAGGAATTACATGCGATGAATAAGCCAGCTCGATAATTCGAGGTGAAAGTTGGCAGCACCTCAAAAATTTGAATTCTCCAATTATTTTTAATTCGTTGATCTGATTCATTCAAATTAAAAATCCAAATTTTAATATTTTTCTTAATTTATATATCAATTTTAGTATGAAAATCTTTAGTATTTACTTTTATCTCCATTCTCAGTGAGGGTGAAAGCGAAACATAACGAAATAGGATCGAGTGTGCATAATTATTTGTGTAGAGCTATTTAAACGGGAACGAGTCGCCTGACCCTTAGTCCAATAGTCGTGTTAAAAGCTCTTTTTGTGAGGAAGAAATGATTTTCTTGATTTCGTGACGAGGAAAAATTCAATTGAAGACATCCTCATAGTTAGTTTAGTGATTTGCCGATGAGGAAATTATCTTGTGTGGAGTATTGCAAATCGCGAAATGCTGCATTTGGTGTTTTTTGTTTTTTTTTTTTTTTGTTCCAAATTGAATCTGGATGGATGTCTCCGATTGGATTTGCTTATTTCGGAGACCAGAATGACCCTTTAAAGTGTTAGTTTTCCTAAAATGAAGACAGTCCATCTTCAGCTGGCATAATTGGTGATGTGCGGAAAGCACCCTAGCACCCTGTATGGCGGAGTGTAGTGTCTTTTTTGTGCACTGAGAACAAAAATTGACCAAAACGTGGTTGTTTTAACAATAAAAGGGACGATTCGGCGCCAAATTTAAAAATAGTTAATTTCAACAATGACATGGTCAAGTTTTACTAACTGTTTTTTGTTTTTTTTTAACAATTTAATTGTGATTTTAACCAATAATATAGTAAATTTTTACCATATAGTTGTTGATTTCTTTAACAAATTAATAGTTAATGTCAACATTGAAGTGGTAAAATTTTACCATATATTTGTTGATTTTTTAAAACTATTTTTACCAATAATACAGTACATTTTTACCAAATCATTGTTGATTTTTTTTAATGTTACCATCTACATAAAAAACACATTTTTATATATTTAAAATCAAAAGAAGTTTACACATATGAAACATAAATAATGCATTAATTAGAAGTATTTGAATCTTATATAAGTCTTAGTATTATTTATAGTACAAATATTTTGTGGTGGGCTTACAAACTGAGAAATATTTATGAAAGAAATATCTTATTTTTCTTACCTACTTCGTTAGATTGAAAGTGGTAGTCGAATTTAATATCAATTTCATGACATTTTACAATTAAATCATTATTATTTGTTAGAAATGATATAGTTTTAAAAAGTTGTAATTAGAATTGCAATAAAGAAGCAAAAAATGTTTTTTTTCCTATAGCAAGCCATTGTATTCAATAATATCAGAATTTTTATAAATTCCTACTTTTAAATCACCTTCCTCATGAACCATGTTTACATTGCTGAATTCCTTACCAACAATTTTTTTTTTCGAAAATTCCATCTTCATATTTAATTAAAAAAGAAGAAAATAAATAACACGATTTCTTACTCAAAGTGCAGGATTTAAACGCGATGCTATGGAATTTGCATAAATTTTTTAAACCTTCTGTTTGGCTTCATACCGAAATGCGCAAACATATTTAAGAGGGCCACACTTCTTTATAGCTGTTGGGTAATGTGCTAAAAAAATGGTATTTCGGTTTCAAAGCTCCAAATAAGGAAACATAAATTTGATGATGTTTTTGAATTAAAATTTGTAAATGATCAATATTCAATCAATTATTTCTATAAGACAGCACAATAAACGCCAAGCTTCATTTTCTCGAGGTATCAAATCACCAACATTCCCGTGCAGTCATTTTTGTTTGATTTGAGTTTTTCAATTCCTAGAGGTGGAGACATATCTTGAAATTCTAAATTTCCATATGGAAATAAAGCTTTGTGACTATTAATTTGATCAATAGAAATAATATTACTTTTTATGAAAGACATCAAAATGTTGTTCACATCATAAACAACAACACCCTCAAATATGTCGTGCATAACATCGAAAAAAAAAAAAATTATTTACAACATGAAAACTTTCAAGTTCATTAAAGACGCATTTTTCAAAAACTCCTGATGCAATATTATCACCATTCTTCAAATCCTGCTCATAATTTATTTTTGTTCTTAACTTTTCTTGAAATTCTTTGCAAGCCAGACGCGTTCCGCTCTTTTCTAACTTGCAAGCTCGACAGAAACTCTTTCCATTAAATGATTTTGTAAAACCAAGAATAGTATTCAGGCCCAAATTGTCCTCAACTACCAAACACAAAACAAAATGTACTCTATAAATTTCATTATTTACAATAATTTCGAGGCCAGTCTCTTCTAAATACCTAATTTCGTTTACTATGTTAAAAAACGTTATATTGTTGCTTAAAGATTTCATTATTTTGGAACTCACGAAAGAATTATTAAATATAAAATCGAATTTTGATTGTAAAAATTGCGGAATATTAGGAAATGAATAATAACCTGCACACACGGAGTAGCAGTGTGTGCTAAGGGGATTATTTATTTGGTAATCATCGAAATATAATATGTATGGAATAACATAATCTACATTTAAAATATTTTTCTTAATTGTGAATGATTCACAGTTAACATGGTTTTTTGCTTTTTTTATATTTTGTAAAGTTAATTTTAATACATTTGGCAATTCAAAGAATTTTTTAAATTGAAAACGTAAAGTAAGAATATAAATGTTGGATACTCTAGAAGATAGCGTTGGATTTCCATTTAAAGCACGTTGTTCAATAGAACTAGATAGAGGTACGGTTAGTGGAGAATTATATAAATTAGCACTTTTCAAATATTTAAGAAACGTATGCTCAGTATTGAAATCTCCAAAAGGTTTTGAAAAAGTTGTATTAAATATTCGGATAAAACGGCACTTTTGTCAAAAGACAAAAGCAATTTTCCAAATTCAATTATAATATTTGAAAAATTTTTTTGAATATTTTGTACGTCTTTTCGTGGAAGATTGTTTTTTGAATATAATTCTAGTAAAAATAAAAATAGTTGGCTTTTTATATTGTCGCAAATGTTTTTGCTAGTGGAGTCTAATTGAATACAGCCAGAATTGTTTTCATAATGTGACTCTTGCAGAATTGGTCTTGGTAATTGAGGATTTATGTTTGATTTTTGAAGCAATAACTGATGGTTTTCAACAAGAACAGGGTGCGTTGTGTTTGATGTATGGACTTGCGACAAGTGCTTGCGAAAGGCTTTAATGGATTGAAATATTTGTGCACAATTTGGTTGCACGCACTTTACGGTGTTAGAAGAATTATGTAACTGATCATTTTTTAATTGATTTGAAAGAAGATTCACTTAATCAAAATTCTTACTACATATATACATAATAATTGTGTTTTTAAAAATTTCGAAAAAAAAAAATGGTAAAGAAATTCTAAATGATTTATTGGCTTAAAAAGGTTATTAACTGAGCTATTGGAGATGAAGTATAACTGTTCTTATTAGAAATTTCGAGAAAAAAATGTTCGATGAAATTCCAGCATTTCCGCTTGCAGCGGGGTATTTTAGGTTGAAAATATGGTAAACATGGAAGCAAATATTAACACACTCAACATAAGTGTCAACTTTGTAAAGAATGTTATCAAAGTATATAAAAATTTCCGAAATATCGTATAAACTACTTCCAACTGATATTATAAATGGTTGCAGAGTTAGATCTACTAAAAAATACTTATCCTTTAAACGTTCTAATTCCAAGTCCAGGTTGTTCACAGATACGAGGAACAAACAAAAAGATCTTGAGCGTCTGCGATGGTGAATTTTCTAGATGATTTTTTCTCATTTGTTTAGCATTTAAATCGCGATGTCGGATGGATTATACTTTGCAATAACTTGAATATAAGGAAGTGCTGTGTGTCTAGAAAAATAAAAACAAAAAACAAAAATAAAACTTTCACGGCTTTGTAGACATAAATTAATTACCAATATTTGTATCTAATTTATATGCAGCTAATTCCTCCCTGGATTTAGGATCTTTAATATTTTCTTCAAAATATGTAATAATTTGTTGTCTAAATGCTGGCCATTTAATTATAGATTCGTCAGATGATCTTATGAAATTTGAAAAGATTTGTATTGAAATATGCACAAACAGTAAACGCCAAAGAAACTTTACCAATTTGTAACCGAAAGACTGTTTAAACGAAGGCCATTCCTCCAAAAAGGCAGAAGATGTTTGTGAATTTTTGAAATCTGCTCTCCTTAATTTAAAACATCTCTTCCAAACATCGAGATTAGTATGATCAGTAATAGAAATGCACCATTTTGGATTCTCTTTCAAAGTATGTTTTTGAAGTTCAAAGCTAGTGTCATATTCATAATCATCATCATCCTCTGAATTCTCCTGCAGTGTCACTAGCGTATTTTTTTCTTTGTTTTTGTGGTACAGCTTGCCACCTGGGCAATTTTTGCCATTTCGAGGACGATAATAATACTCCCAAAATTACCATTTAAACAAAAACATCGATTTCTAAACATATATACAGGGTGGCTCAAATGAGACCTAGTGATGTTAAACACGTGTAACTCTTGTAATAACGGGTTTTTTTAAATGATTTATTTTAATATGTTAAATACATTTTATGGAAATTTAACGTGACTATGTGTGAAATATAACATCAGACAAATGACCACCATTTTGCTCGATACAGGCATTGGCTCTTTTTAGCGCATTTTGCATTACACGGCGTAATGTTTCTGGTTGCAGGCGCCGTATTTCGTCTCGAATATTCTGCTTGAGCTGCCCAAGTGTCTGTGGTTTGTTAACATACACTTTGTCTTTTAAATATCCCCATAAAAAAAAATCGGGCGCAGTTAAATCTGGTGAACGAGGAGGCCAAGGGAAATCTGAATTTCTTGAAATTATGCGTTCACCAAAAATTTCACGCAGCATGTCAATAGTTTGCCTAGTATGTGCAGTGGCTCCATCTTGTTGAAACCACAAATTAGGATGTTGCTCCACCATTGGCCGCAAAAAGTTGTCGATCATTGTTCTGTAAGAAGCCCCGGAGACCGTTTCTGGCGTTTCATCCTCATTCTCAAAGAAATATGGGCCGATGATTTTTGTGGCCATAACACCGCACCAAACAGTGCATCTGCTTGGGTGTGACTGATATTGATGTATTGGCCTTGGATTTTCGGTTACAAACGACGTCATTGTAAACTTGTAATCATGGAAGATGTGGGCGCTGATCTTACGTTAAAAAAACGGCGATAATTTCGCTGCGTCAGAACATTTGATCGTTGAGAAGAATAATAAAATTCGATAATTTTAATGCGTTGTTGTGGACTGTACGTATTCATTTTAAATTTCCAAGAGTTCAGTAATAATCTGCAACAAGAAAAAATAAATTATGTTAAAAAATAAAAAAGTTATTTGTGTTTCACATCAGCTGGTCTTATTTGGGCCACCCTGTACATAAATATATTTCATTGGTAATTTAAAACATTTACCTTTGTTTCTTTTGGAAATAAGCAAACAATTTGATTCGCTAATTCATCAATATTCCCACAGTTAGGTTTAATACTGATTTCCGAACCAACTCCTAAAATAGTGTTTATGATTGTTTTCCTATGTTCTTGCAACAAAGAATTATATTTTTCATGAAACACAATGACAGCTTTTGAATTTTCTTTGCTTTTCAAAGTCTCTTCCACATTCAATGGCAACTGTAAAGAATAATATGTAATATTACATTATAATGTGCACACATAACTTAATTTCCTGATACTTACTGTGCATAACCAATTGTTCACTTTTGACGTCACAGAGAGCGTTTGCGATATGGTGGTAGCGTCAATATTGTACTAAAGTGGAAATATATGTAGAAAACAATTAAAATAATCAAGATATAAAATTATCTTTTAATTATAACTATCTTTAAAAATGACTTACATTTTCCTTTTTCCATTTAAACAAACGTTCTCGGAATTCCGCTCGTACTCCTGCGAACGGAATTATTTCTTTTATGTCTTCAGCCGATAGGAACTGCAACCTCTTAAATGTAACTTTGTTTTCTGCCAAAAAAATTATTTCCAATTTAAATTAAATGAATGAATTAAGTAATTTTATAATTATGTGCCCAAAATGTATTTACTATACAAAATTCTTTATTTATTTATTTATTTATTTTCTTTAAATTAAATGACGCACTATTTATGAATGATGCGCACAAGAAACAAGACAAGAGCAAAATAAGTACATATGTGTATGAATTTATTTGACGCGTTAACTCCTGCACATAACGGTATCGGTTAACTTTATGTATGTACACACATAAGTTAAGTATCTCCTGCATCTTTCTGAAATTATAAAGATATTTAATTTGTTTTATTATTATTAAGGTCGTCCTTCTCCTTCGAGCTCCTGCCAATTAAAAGATGCGAGCTCCCGTTCTCGGGTTCTTTTTATACGTTTTCGCCGCCGACAATCGCATAGTGACTGCGCTTTGAGGCGGCATTGCGCGACAGCGTTTCACGGCTGGGCTTGGCGGCACCGACATACAACACATGTCTCGCCAATTCCTCCGGCACCGAGAACCATCACCGTCTACCGTATCTACGCGTAGCGGTTGTGCCGCGCATTTTGTACAATGCTTTGTACTGCTGCGCAAGCGCATGGCGCCAATGTTCTTTTCGTATGTTTTCTCGCGTACCGAGAACCAGCACCGTCTATCGTGCCCCTGCGCAGCGGATGGTAGCAGACTCTGTTGCCGCGCATTTTGTACAATGCTTTGCACCGCTGCGCTAGCGCATGGCGCCATTGCTCTCAGTCTTGTGTTTTCTCACGCACCGAGAACCAACACCGTCTACCGTGCCCCTGCGCAGCTGATGGCAGCAGACGCTGTTGCAGCGTATTTCCTACAATGCTTGGTACCGCTGCGCAACCGCACGGCGCCAACGACATGCAACACGTATGTTGTTAACTCCTCCCCCCCTTAAGATCAGCCGTCCCGCCCTGGGGCACTACCACGTGTATCCTTGAAGACATTGAGGGTTTCCAGTAGAGGTCCTTTAAGGTCCACTATACTTCTGGATCTTATTGGTTTTACGATGGCAAACTTGCGGAACTTGTGCAGGCATGTGAGGAAGTGGTGATCTGCCGTGGAATAGATATAAAAAATTTAATAGCAAAATTTGATAGCAAAATTTCAACCGGATGCGTGGGAATAGGAGTTTTTCCTATTTGGGTTGCGTGTGGGTGTCGATTGTATTTGCCTTCCTGACATATGCAGCAGGCAGATGTCAGCTGCTTGAATTGCTTACGGTTACCGCTGACGTGTAGTTTCATTCGGCGAACGGTGGATTCTGTTGTGCTGTCTGGCTAGGATTTCTTGTTGCTCGCTTATGTTGGTGATATCCTTTAACCTTCTCTCACTGAATCAGAACCTCATGGATGGGAAGAGATCCTGCAAGGTGTCCTCCAAATATTGCAATGTAACTCGATCGCAATATATTCCATTCACATCATTGACGTTGACGGACTCGTTCAGCAGCTGGGGCAAGTCCGAAGGTGAGGCATAAGTTAGGACATGCCTGAGCTGCTTCTGGAATACTATGAAGGAAGTTTTCCTCGACTTCTCTGTAGCTTGAGGATAAGCTAATTTCTGAAGCCATTGACGGGGTTATCGACAGTCGGGATAGGTGATCCCAGCGATTTTTCAGCACTGCTATTGGTTTCACATTACTTAGGTTTCTTCATTATTGCATTTATATACAGTCGTGAAAGCGCGTCCGCACCAATGTTGGGTCTTCTTGGCTTGTAATGGAACTTCGGAGCGAACTCCTCAATGAAGGTTCGCCATCGTTTCATCTTTGAGTTAACATTTCTGTCCGAGAGATCGAAGGTGTTAATGTGCATATATTGTGATTCTATATTTTTTGCATTTTGTTTAAAACTGCAAATTGGATTTCTGTTCAATTTATTCTTTGAGTCAATAATAACAGAAGTTCGTTGCAATTTGCATAACAACAGTTTAAATTCCCTTGCACATTAAGCAGACGGAAATTCGACACGTTTTTTGGTTTTTGTAATCTCATGATAATATGCAATTCTAGCAAATATGTTGTGCAACTTGCATCGAACTACAGTATTGTATTGCTATGGATTTTAACATGTTAATTTTGTATAAAAACGCATGCAATAATTTAATAAAATCCGTTCAAAATCAGAACTCAAAAGAACAATTATTGAATTATCATTTCTTCGTGGTTTTCTAGTTCAAGTACTAAAAGGTCAGTTTTAAGTTAACTTCAATTTTGTTTCGTCGAGAATCTTCAGTTCAAGTACTGAAAATTCTTAACCATAAATTCAGATTAAAATCTTGAATTAAAATTTAATCATCGTGAATTCCCAGTTCAAGTACTGGAAAATCAAAACATAAATGCAAAGCAAATTTTGAATTAACAAACGGCAAGGGGTTGTTAGTCTGTAAAAACATTTAGGTCCTTGACTCCGTATAGGTAATTTCTCAGCTTTTGAAAGAGTGTGCGCGAGATCATGGTGATGAGCCGACCTCCCTGCGATAGTACAGCCCCTAAGGCATAGGATGAAGCATCCGCAGTAAGATCGAATGGTTTTCCGAAATCTGGATAGAGGAGCAAAGCATGTGCTGACCTCACACGCCGAAAGGCGTCTAATGCATCCGCGTTGAGGACAATCGAAGTGTTTTTAGATTTTGATGCTACTATATGACCATTCTTCCCCCTCAGATACCTGGTTAGTTTCTTCTGAGGAAATTTCCGTTTGATCGTTGCCGCTGGTATGCTCTACTTCTTCATTCTCGTCTATGCTGGAATCTCTGTAATTCATCCCTTCACACTCCTGAAAGAGCAGTGTTTCCATTCCCCGCGCATGTCTGAGGGTTCCCACGTCTAAGTTGACACAAGCCGAGACGTCCGTTAGCAGATCAAACCAGATTATAGCATCAAAGGTGTTTAGAGTGGGAAGTATGTAAAAGCTAGATGTCCTTCTCAGCATATTGATTCCACATTTCATAGTGACATGCACACTCCTCACCACAGTTTTGACCTTAACTGGTTTGATTATCGGCTTTATTCCCAGTAGATCAGGGATATCCCTAATATAATTCTTCTCAGAGCCGGTGTCCACCAAGAACTTTAAACGCTGTGATGCTAGAGTCATTTGAAGGTATGGAAGAAGTGGCCTCTCCCCAAAAAAATTCACCTCAGCGAAAGTTGTTTCTCCCTCAACATCGGCACCGGCGTCACCCCGTCTTTAGTTTCGGTTGCGACGGCGACCTTCACTCCGGCGGCTTCCATTGTCCCAGCCACCAGGAGAAGAATCAATTAACTTAGGTTCCAGGTAATTGACTCTTGGGTGTTTCCAATCGTGTGAAGGTGGTTGTGACGAATGTGGCCTTTTTGTAGCTAGTTCTCTCACTTCAAATTGCTGGCCATCCGAATATCCTTTCTGCATATGTGGAGCGCTGGTAGAAGCTCCAAACCGGTTTGCATTAAAGGGATTTCGTGGAGGAGCGTCTATGGCGGGTATCGTAGACGGATTGTCCCACCGGGGTGGAGTTCTCGGCTGTGCGATGACTCCAGTTCCTTGACGACCAATGGCAAGTCGAGCTGAGTCGGGCTGATACATCCTTATAAGCTGCTGGTTGATGCTATAATTAAAGGATGGGTGCATTCCCTGGGGCCCCCGTCGCTTCCATGACTGGTCTATGTGGGCTCTGGCTGTGTTTATTTCTAGCTCCAAGGCCAGAGCGAGGGCTGCCGACATATCCGGGGGACTAGCACAAAGAACTGATGAACTCATGTGCTCGTTGAGCCCCGAAATGAATACGCTCCTAGCCAGGTTCCTGTGCTCTTCATTCAGGATTTCATTTCCGCGATGCGTCACCAGAATTCCTCATGTCGTTCTGGTTGGTTAGAAGGGTGAGCCTCTTCTGAATCTCGTCATAATACTTAGAAACGGACCATCCACTTTGCCTGAGACTCAGCATTTCTTGGTGAAGCGCGTATGAAGGTCTTTTGTCTGCATATGTTAAATCTAACCGAGCCAGTATTGCGTCAAGGTTAGTAGGCGTATTAAAGGATGTTAGGAGGGCATCGGCCTCTCCCAATACCTTGCTTCGGATCAGGTGAACGGCCTGGTAATGGCGAGGAAGACTTTCCGAACCCGTGAAAGGGACGTAAGCGCTAGTGACAGATCTCCGCCAGGAAGCGTACTGCGTCCTGCTTCCACCAAACTCGCGAAGCGAATGAGCACGAATGAATCAACCCCTTCACCCTCTGGATCGAACATAACATCGCTATAAACTGTGGGAGGTACTGCCGGTTGTCCAAGGATCTGCAGTTCTTTCCGGAGTTCGCATATCTCGTTGCGATTCTCAGTAAATCGTCGGTTGCTTTCTTCCGTCAAAGAGGAGAAGGCGGTGTTGATCATAGCCTCAAATATAGCCAAATCTCCGCGGGGTTGGTGCGCTGCTTCCTTGTGCGCCATACTAGAATCTAGAAGAGCACTCTACTTTGCGATGAACGGTACTAGAGACCTGACTGAATGTAGCCTGTGCTGGTCTTCCCTTGTTACATGAAGTCCTTGGTGTGGTGAGCCGTGCACCGTCTTTTTCGGATGCTCTCTACGTCACCAAGAATATGCTATAACGTATGGTTGGGCTGTGCAACGCCTTTTTGGGTAGTTCTAAAAATTTTAAGTTTTATTATTTAAAAATTTTGTATTTTTCTTATTCATTTTTTTAAATTAAATTTTTGTTTACGTTAAACCTGGAGGGTCCCGTAGGAATCGCAGATTTTAATGCAATATAGCACCACACATCGCCATTCGTGCTTTATACCGGTGAACGTGGAGATGGGCTATGCACCACCTTTTTCGGTCGCACCGTGTTTAATAATAAGCCTTGCGAATGGTCAATACGCAGCGAACCGCCTTTTTCGGTAGCGCTAAAAATTTATTATTAATTATAAATTTTTATTTATTTGTACTAAAAACTGGAGGGTCCCGTAGGAATCGCAGATTTTACCTCAATATATACCACGTATATGTTACAAAAACTGGAGGGTCCCGCAGCAATCGCAGATTTGCCGTTTTTATTAACCCCTCTCAAGGGTACGGTAAGAGCCTGTGCAGCGACTTTTTCGCATGCCCCACGCTTACGACACAAAAACTGGAGGGTCCCGTAGGAATCGCAGATTTGTTATTTATTCACCCCTCTCAAGGGTGGGTTATGAGCCTGTGCAGCGACTTTTTCGCATGCTCCAAGTTGGGCGCCAGTTAAATATCTCCTGCATCTATCTGAAATTATAAAGATATTTAATTTGTTTTAATATTATTTTATTATTATTAAGGTCGTCCTTCTCCTTCGAGCTCCTGCCAATTAAAAGATGCGAGCTCTCGTACTCGGGTTCTTTTTATACGTTTTCGCCGCCGACAATCGCATAGTGACTGCGCTTTGAGGCGGCATTGCGCGACAGCGTTTCACGGCTGGGCTTGGCGGCACCGACATACAACACATGTCTCGCCAATTCCTCCGGCACCGAGAACCATCACCGTCTACCGTATCTACGCGTAGCGGTTGTGCCGCGCATTTTGTACAATGCTTTGTACTGCTGCGCAAGCGCATGGCGCCAATGTTCTTTTCGTATGTTTTCTCGCGTACCGAGAACCAGCACCGTCTATCGTGCCCCTGCGCAGCGGATGGTAGCAGACTCTGTTGCCGCGCATTTTGTACAATGCTTTGCACCGCTGCGCTAGCGCATGGCGCCATTGCTCTCAGTCTTGTGTTTTCTCACGCACCGAGAACCAACACCGTCTACCGTGCCCCTGCGCAGCTGATGGCAGCAGACGCTGTTGCAGCGTATTTCCTACAATGCTTGGTACCGCTGCGCAACCGCACGGCGCCAACGACATGCAACACGTATGTTGCTATCTCATATAAACATCTAGTTATTGTTATGTTTTAGTTGATTTATATTAAAAGTGTGACATTTTAAATACTATATTCACAATATTCTTCACTTATAATTCAATTAAAATTAAATCACCTTTTAATATTGACAAAATATCTGCAATTCCCCATTCACTTAATAAATGCAGCAACTGCTCGTCCATATTTCTCATTTGTCAAACTTCAACTAAACAAATTTTGCACATTAATTCACAACTTCGTATAAAAACCAAAACAACACAAAGAAACGAAATGCCTGTACGATCACTATTACAGTTTTAGCGGCACATGATCAACCAACAATAAGATTCTACCATAAGTTGGTAACTTTTAGCAACTCATTGTTAACTATTTTATTGTGAGGATAATCAATCAATAAATAGTAATATTATACTATTAGTTGTTAAATATTAGCTTCTTATAGTTAAATATTTATTTCGAAGATAACCAACCACCAAATGGTAAAGCTCTACCATAACTTGGTAAATATTACTAATTAATTGTTAAATATTTTATTAAACAACATTGACTGTAATTGCATTTTAACTAACAACCACTCGCCGTATTCTCCTGATTAGGCTCCGTGTGACTTTCACCTTTTCTGAAAAATGCATTTGCCTGTGGATCTTAGGAATATGTACATCATTAGAAATTATGGCAGAGAGTAGGTTCACACATTTCTTGAATAACTTTTCATGGTATTACTATGATCAACCGCAGTTCAAATACTTTTTCTGTTATGCATGTGTTTAAATATCTTGATCGTAGGAATAGTAACACTCGATTTTTATTATTTGCTACTAAATTATATTATTTTAATCTTATCGTAGAATATTTCATACTAAGCGAACTGCGACAGCTGTGAAAAAATGTCAATTAAGCGTGAAAGAGCTTTAAAATTATATTCGAGATTGTAAAGAGATTTATGTGGCATTTGCCTTGATTATGAATTTACAAATAAAACACAGTTTATGAGGTGATGATGTTTATCAAAAAGCTGCTGCACACTAATTCAAAATAGTTCAAAGAAAGCTTCTATCGAAAACTGTTGTTCATAAGGGAGTTGGCTTATTGCTATGTTAATCATTCTTTTGGATGCCACAAAGAAACTTGTGGTGAATTGACTATCATAGTAAATGAGTTTGATCTAATCAATATCCACAATATAAATAGTTGGTTATTAATTAATAATAATAACTTCAATCCACTAATAATTAAAATAAAAGTGTAGTCTCAGAAGGAAAAATAAAGGAAAAATTCCATACACATTATTTTGAAATGGTTTAGTTACTGATTCCTGACGATGATTACTGATATAAATCGATTAATCATGTTCATTTCTCAATTCGGTTCTAACAAAACACAAATACGAAAATTTATGATTGGTGCGGCTTCACGATTGGAAATATGAAAATATTTAAATATAGTTGGTCGAACTGTTAACTAAATAGAGAAAATTCCTCAAAAAGGATTTTACAAACAACAACATTAATTTGATAGAAACTTTCCCTGCTTGAACAAGAATTGCCGTTCCATTTTTGAAAGTGAAAGACAGAACTGTCGATGACTCAAATACTGAAAAGCAGGATTTTACCACAATGGCTTTTCTTAATCGCGGGTATATATGCGTTAAGATCATTCATAATAGTCTAAGAAATGAATGCTGCCATAACGACCACATCACCATCAAAGATGTTGTATGGAGCAGCTCGAACGCCGCTGAAAATGACACTCCTCATCCGAGCAAATCTTTAAGTTAATCGCTTGCAGAAGCTTTTGAACATTTCCATTGGACGAATAGAATACTGATTCAAAAAGCCAGAATAATATCCTCATTGCCATAACAAAGACGGGTATGCACCCAACTCAAGAAAATTGTTAACAACACTCTCGGCCTTGTAGATTTTCGAAGCGTAGCGAACTTTAACTTCGTTTAGATGCGAAGCAAACTACGAACAAACTCGTACACTGAGCTGAGAAATCCACAATCCGTCCTACCATTGGGTCCATGAATTGATTTTTTCCCATTTATGTATTTATTTATTGAAAGTTTCTTAGCCAAAAAGTAAATCAATGGCTGTAACGATTCAAATCTGCGGAATACACAGCGGTGTCCCGAAATATTAAAACACATTTCTGTTCCGCGGGGTTTATGATTGCTTTTGTAAGCAAAAAAACTCATTGCACACTACACACAACAACTATATTCATTTTCTATAAAGTACTATTAAACCAGTGCCCGATAGTCGAAAGCGCATGTCGCAAACGAGGTATTAACGGTTTACACGATTCTATTCAGTGAGAGAAATACACAATCTTTTGTTGAGTTATTAAAAAGCATAAACTTATGCTTATAATTTAAATCTAAGTACTTATTCCTAAAACAATCAATAATTTAGAGTAAACAGAAGCAGTCTATTCGAAGGCCTACATGGTTAGTACTAGTAATGGTATATTTAAATATATAACTGATAAAATATTTTAAATAAATAAAAAAAACCAAAAAGTCAGGAACAAATGATTTGAAGTAAGTGTTGATTTAAAAGGCTACTTAACAAGTGACTCAATCGGAAATATAATATCAACGTATACGAAAACTTTACTGGTATGAGGATCCTTTCAATTGGTTTTTTCCTATTCAAAGACTCAATCATTTCTTCCTCACAAAAAGAGCGTCTAACATGACTATAAGATTAAGGATCCGTTCCCAGATAAAATAGCTCCACAAAAATAAGTATGCACACTCGATCCTATTCTGATCATAAGTACATTAGATTCAATATTTTATTATCTCCAAAACAAAAAAGTTTGATCCTAAAGAATCCCAGGAACATATACAGGGATTTGTATAGGAATAGACTATTGCTCACTGTTTGAGTTTGAAAAGAATGTGTCGCAAGTGCCTTTAATAAACATATTACGTTGCATGCCCAACATTACGCACAAAGCGAGGATCGGAACCTCCTTTGTGGGACAAGGAGCTTGGAGGCGAATAGTACGGGAATTATATAAGTCGACAATGAAATTCTATTGGGCGAACATAAACAGCTGTTAAAACGATACAAAAGGAAGTATGTACGCAGGGCTAAGAAACAGTCTTGGAAAGATGCAATATCGCAATATGGTGAGATGCAATATGGTAATATGGTAAAAATAAACGGGGTGGCTCGGCTTAGGAGTCTGTTGTATAAGCATCCGACTATGCCAAAGTTGGTGAATATAACGGAGATTGGGCTGACAGCTGTGAAGGATCGTTAGAAGACCTTGTCAGTACACTTTTTCTTTGCTGTAAGGATATTGTAGATCTCGAACCCTTCGCTGACGGCTCCAAAATTGAAAAGGCAACTGGGGCTGGCTGGCATTTGAATGAAAATGTGAAATGCTTCTCGGATAAGGGAAGCATGGTAACGGTATTCCAATTCGGAAGTGTTTGCAATACAATTCGATAAAAGTGCTCGAACTATACGGGCGTGCTGTATACTAAGCTCTGTGTCGTGACAATTTTAATTTCTATTTCTGCTTTGTGCGAGAGTAAGGCGATTCGTTTTACTTGGACACTTTTGATTTGCAATTGCAACAAAAATGCCGTGTGTGTGGTCAAAAGGTTGAGCGAGGTCAGCCTAAAATACAATGTACTAAGTGCAACGAATTTTTTCACATGGAATGTGTGAAAGTCCTTCCAGCTGATCTGGATTACTTGCAACCGCTGCCCCAGTCGATAAAGCAGCAAAAATTATAATTTGTGCTCTTTGAACTCTCAGTTATCACAGCAAGTGCAAAGTGAAAGAGACAGTGCCGCTGTGCAAAAACAACAACAGCAACTTCAACCGGTTTTGTCACAGCAACAAAAGTGTATTCAGCCAGAAATAAGTTTGCAAAGTGTACTTAAGGAAATTGTCGCATTGAGATCGGAAAATGGGCGTGAGTTACATAATGTTACTTACCCATAATGTAACATAATGTTAACTAACATTTATATTACATTAAGCTAAGTAATCTCTCTTTCACCTGTACCTTTTTCCACTAGAATAGTTACCAAGAATGATAGAATAGAAGATTACGCGATGCGCAGGTCCGTCATTCCTCTCTCGACAAAAACTCAGCACAGCTGATTGGCTGTGACGTCATAAGGCGCTTTAAAATATTTTTTTATATGAAAAATGCACGTGCAAAGGTAATAAGTTATGAATTGAAAGGATTTTAATTATTTTTAATAAAACATAACTTAACAAATGCACTTGCAAGTAATCGAGTACAAATTATTGCAAAACTCGTTCGATAATAAGTACTTAAGCAGCGGATGAAGCGGATTTTCCTGTACCAAGAAATAAAAAGTGAATTTGTGTAGTGTGTGTGATTTAATAAATATACATATATTAATATTATATAAATATACATATATATACATGCGTTCGTCTCGTATAAGCACTAAGTCGTCGGTTTTTAGATTGGTTTTAGCTTGAGGCCATTTGTGACGCACTTGTAACTCATGAAGATATTCGCAACTCCAGCGCTTCCAAAAATCTTGTTGTATTTGTTGAAGTTGCTTCCACCTAGTGAGTCGGTGAGTATTAATGTCAAGTAAGTTAACCTCAGGTGGCATCGTCAGTGGGCCGCCCACCAAAAAGTGACCAGGGGTCAGAGCGGTGCAATCGGTCGGGTCGTCAGAGAGCGCTGACAGCGGCCTAGAGTTAAGCACGGCTTCAACTTGCTTTAATACGGTGAAGAATTCCTCGAAAGTTAATAATGCATCACCAATAGTCCTCTTTAAGTGATGTTTCATGCTTTTCACACCCGCTTCCCAGACCCCTCCGAAATTGGGGGATCCGGGTGGGATGGAGTGCCATGAGACCCCATGACATGAGGCCAGTTGTGCAGCGGCATCGTGTTCATATTTAAAAGTTTTATAATCATCTGTCAGTATGGCGTTTGCGCCAACAAAAGTTGTTGCACAGTCGCTGTAGATATCTTTACTATATCCTCTTGATGCGAAAAACCGGTGCAGAGCGGCTAGAAAGCATTCGGTCGTCATGTCGCTTACAAGCTCCAAATGTACGGCTCGTGTAATGAAATACACAAAAAGCGCAACATACCCTTTGTAGCTTTTATGTCCTCTGCCTTTCGTTGTGCGAATCTTGTAGGGTCCAGCGTAAATTTTAATGCCAAATCAATCGACATATATTATTTTATATTTATTTACATCAATATTATCATAAAATGCGATAAATATTAAAATATTTAATATCAAACACAAATTATCACATTTCTCACACAAAAATGTACGCATTTTGGCTGCTCTCTCATTTCTTGTGCGCCTTATGACGATATGCGCAGAGACAGGAAATTTTTGTACCAGCATTGGCGCAATCTTCTATTTTATCATTCTTGGTCCACTCTATCACCAAATTATCGCAGAGCAAACGACAGTTGCGCTCAGCAGCACCGAAGCTGAATATATGGCGCTGTGCTCAGCGTCTAAGGAAATAATTTATCTGAGAAATTTTATTGTAGAAATAGGTTTTGAACAAATTCTTAAAAAAGCAACAGCATTATTTGGCGATAATCTTAGCGCACAACAATTAGTTAAAAATCCTATTTTCCATGCTAGAACAAAGCATATTGATAACTCGTACTCTTTCATTCCATATTAAACGAAATGACTTGAAATTAAATTTGTGTCAACGGAAGAAATGACCGCGGATATACTTACTAAAAATTTGGCATGTTAAACTTGTTAATTTTTTAGGAATGAAGACATAATGCACAATTGAGGGGTCATGTTGAAATATAGAAATCCATTGTACATGGCAACTCTGATATCAATTATGTATTCATTTTCAGCATTCTAAATTACACATACATTATATACATATACATGTATATACACATATTACGGTATATAAATACAATATAACTTCTCTGTTATATTGAACAAACCTGTTAATTTTAGTCTCCATATACATGTTTCTCCATAAATATGTTGTCGTCGAATCAACGGCTTTGCTTAGGATAGCCCTATTTATATTGGCGAAGTCGGTGTTATCGAAAGCCACTCAATACCTACAAAACACCAAAGCGTATATTCTTTATTTTGAAGTGCGTATTCAATCTTTTGCGTGAGATTCTGAAGAGCATGAGTAGTTGATTTTCCTGCCTGATATGTAAATTGATTTCTATGTAATGGATTTTTGGATATGACTTTGGTAGGTTGGCTGCTTGGCCACCCGTTTTCCGAATATACCCAACGACCACTTCTCTCCATTTGCACGGGAAGTAACTCCATGCAAAGCTGTCCCTAAGGATATTGATTAGCCTCTACATAATATAAGTGATCCCGTTGTTAGAAGTGCTGGAATTAGACCGGGGATTTGTAGGATTGAAAAGTATCTATGGCCTACTTAATTCTTTCCTCACAGAAACTTTTTCTTGCTCTGAGCCAGTGATTTGTATTTGGGCATTTCCGTTTGGGGCTGAGTAAGGATTGTGAAATTTGGGAAATGCAAGCTGGCCAGAAGCTCAAGGGTCTCCAGGACATTGATTGTGTACGTGCCATCTGGTCTTTTCGAAAGTCCGATGTTGTTAGTGCTTTGGGGAGCACTTTGTGGATTCTTCTTGTGGTCTAAGAATTCTTCCATGATCCAGTTCCGACTGGTTTGTTACCTATATTAAGGATTTCTTACCTATCACCATATATAAGTTTAAAGAGATACTGCTCCCGTTAAATTCACGTCGGTACTTTCCCTAACGTCTGATGTACGTTAATGTCTACGATGATGCGGTTGTTGTTCTTGCAGCTGTGGTCAATTAGTTTCTGTAGAGGCAAGAATGATATATATTCTGAGTGCTCTGACAGGTGGTCTGAGCATGTCCTGCCTGCCGTCGTCGGTATCTCGATTTTTACGGTTGCCTGATGCTTTGGGTATGCTCTGAGATGAGAAGAGTATTAATACTTTTTCGGACCAAAATGGAAGCGCTTGGTTTTCTTGGAATGCAGGGGTCATAGAACAACTCACCTGGGAGGCCCTTAACCTGATTTCCACAAATATAAGAGCTACATCAAGGTGTTGGCCGCGGCCGTTTTGGTGTGTTGTGAATTTACCTCGATACACCTGAGAACCTTGTTACTTTGTTGGTCGTCCTTTTCTCTCCCCTGCAACTCCACTTTGGACCCCTGCTTTGATGCATATATATATACCTCTTACCAGCCTTTTTTGGTGGAGAGCTTCTTGGGATTCCTGTCCCCATCGGAGAAGTGCTGCTAATGTTCTGTTCTGCTGCACCCGATGTAGTTGCAGTATTTTTATTGCCGCATCCGAATTTGCATCTGGGACAATTTGGGGGATATTTTTCCTTGCTGAGCCAAAATCCATTTTTTGCTCTCTCGTCACTTGCAGAGCAAAGTACCCTCCAATCGGTGGTTGACAGCCCGCAGTTTTGCTTCGTAATTCTGTTCAACAGCAGCGCAGTTGGTTGAACATCTTCCGGTGGTAGGTATGTGACGAACTCAAATGTTTGGGGCATATTCAGAGATCTTCTTCATATTTGCATCAGGGAAGGGCTTTAGACATCAAGGCAGCCATTGATCTCCTTGTTGTGGCATGTAGGGGAGAGTCACCCATCCATGTTCACGCAGCTAATCAAGTCGAGACTACAATTCAGGTTTTCGGATTTGTCCACTTCAGACAGTAGGCTCTTTTTATTAGCGCGATCTGATCAGCACTCAGTCTTTCTTCAGGAAGCTTGGTGTGTATAATTGCAACCTTACAAGCGGATGTCACATCTCTATTTGAGAGCATTTTTGTGTTCGGCTGCTCTTCAGCGTCACTTGAAGATGGCGGTGCCGTAGGTAGTATTGCCGTATTGCGGTCTTCCTCTTTTGGGGGTTGCTTATACTTCTTGAACTTTTGCGACACATCGTTTGGCAAGCTGTTCGTCCATCGGCATCTCTTCTTGGAGTGGTTCGGAGGGTTGGTTGTCTACTCAACTTTGATCTGGGCACACAGCTCGCGCTCCTTCTCTCTAGCTTCTTCAGGTCTCATGTCATTCCTTATCATAGCCCTAATTCGAAGCGTCTAAGCCGTCAGTTAAGTACTAGTATTTCTTCTGGCCGGTACTATTTTCAGGGGCACATGGTTCCTCCCGGTACCGCCTTCAACACTTAGTTCCATGTGACCATGAGTGTTAGCGCTACATCACGGTCACTTCCATGTCCCCATACCTCCTCCGGCACTAGTCGACGAACGTAGAATTTCCTAATCTTAGTCCGATATTAAATTTATGTTTCGTTTTTTTATATTTAAATCCATACAATTTTTTTGTTTTGGTGAGAAATATAGACCCGAGTTCACAGACCTCCCGTGCGAACATAAGGCTTCTTACAATGGGAGTGCGCCCGCTATTCCAAGGGAACTCCATTCAAGATGCCCTTTTTCATATTCCCTGCATCATTCAGCCCTCGTCACGATTCCACGAACACCTTGGCTTGGGAATTGTTGACGGTTTGGTACCGGGTCTCCCAAAGACTATTTTCAGCAAGGTGGAACCTGCGTTGTTATAGCTCCTTGGATTATCGATCCTTCTTTGGACACAGCCAGATACATCACCAGATGACAGAACAGTATATACTTATCTCGATGCCATTTGACAATCGGGTGCCCTCTGTCAGCTGCGGAATGAGATATGAAGTAAAGTTCCCGGAACCAGATCAATGGTTATGCCCAGAGGTTTTGCTTTGGGGTCTACATTATGTCTTCGACACTGACGGAGCCAAAACTTCAGATGGTAGCGGTTCCGGTTGGTAATTAGGTTATGAAACTAAGTACTTTATTGCCACAGGAAAGATGACGACAGTCTTCTCAACGGAGCTCTTAGCTATATTGAACTTGGCATGCTGAGTAATTGAGAAGAGGTGGCAAAGGAAATGCATATGCATCTGCAGTGAGAGCCAAGCTGCACTAACGGCCCTCGCTAACCCTGTTTGGTCCTCGAAATTGGTCAGTGAATGCAAGCAAAGCTGAACAGTACTACAAAACGCAAAAGGTTATGTCTTATCTGGGTTCTTGGGAAAAGTTGGCCAATGAAGTCTCTGCAATTTCACCAGTGGGTCCGGAACCTTTCTTTGGTATCATTTCTGCAATAATCATGAGTTGGACGAACGACTTAGTGGACCCCGCCCACAAAAGAGGTGGTCGGTGCTGCGCTCCTGCAGAAATGCAAAGTGCTTCGTGAAACAACCAGACAGGAAATTTGTGACCTTTCTACTAAGATTTAGCAGAAAGGATCTGCGTACACTGTTAGATATAATCAGTGGGCACAAAATATTTGGTCACCATAAGGCCATCAACGATCCGACTTTCCGATCCTGTCTTGAGAGGGACGACACTACTGTGCACTTCCTCTGTACTTGTCCAGCTTTCGCAAGAATAAGATTAAGGTTGTTGGGTGGTGATGTATTGAGAATGAATAATGTCCATGTTCATAATCTTGCTCTTCCCGATATTCTCAGGTTCTGTAATGAAAATAGGAAGTTCAAAGAAGAGTGACCTTATTAAAATTATTTTTTTCTTCTTCTCGTTCCCAATCATTTCTATTGTTTGAGTGACTCAAGCCCCCTTTCTACTCATACTTTTTCAAATATTCTCAGTTAACTGAAGAAAGATAATACAATTTAATGCAGGAATTGTCGTCCTTTAATTCCTTACAATAAGGAAAGTGAGTTGGTAAAATAAGCTTTAACGCTTCCTTAAAGGTTTGGTTTACTCTCCATTTTAATATGCCAATATCACACACGCTGCTTAGGGATATGATGCTCTTAAATTAGAGTCGTATCCGGCGTATGTATATAATATCTTCACAATAAGATTTTCTGGGTATTTTTTCAATTATGTGAATTGTTCTGCTTTGTT
Source organism: Clusia tigrina (assembly GCA_920105625.2). Classification (NCBI taxonomy): domain Eukaryota; kingdom Metazoa; phylum Arthropoda; class Insecta; order Diptera; family Clusiidae; genus Clusia; species Clusia tigrina. The sequence goes on from OV050031.1 coordinate 209,985,887, forward strand.
ACTTTATATTTATATTTGTTCCGTTCTGTTATTCTTTCATGCTTTATTGGCATCTTAGACCTTAGTTACTGAATTTCTCAGTTGTGTATCAAAACTGAACCTGAACCCGAATTTGGGGATACACTGAAACTTTTAATTGAATATTTTTATATGTAATACAGAATGTGTTTTCATCTCATAAAGAAGAGTCTTCATTTGGTGTTCATATGGATGCAGAAAGCTGTTCTGGGTATACTCCAATGCTAGGTTGTTGATATTTTTCCAGCTGCATTCGATTCGCCAGTCTCAACCCTCTAAATGCAGCATACTTTGCATCAAGAACCATAAAACTCAGTGCATTCTTTATTCTGTCGACTGGTCGTACTGTGCTGCCAAGTCCGACTTTTTGGTGTGTTCATAGAATGAAGCTCTTTCCTAAAAATATTCCATAATTGAGATAAGATTTGCGCGCAATACTGTCAAATTTCTAATAAAAATTGTGGAGAATATAGTTATCTAACCCATTTGATTGTATGAGGTGTGGTCAGGCCTTTCGGTCGCGGGTTTCAAACCCCACTCTGCGTCGAGGGAACTACAATAATTTATAACCGCCTAGGGTATCATAAATAAAAAAAACATACTTATCACTATTCCGCCCTATTCCAGAACCCCAGAACCTTCCCCATATCTCGCACTTTAAGCACTCAATCAAACAGATCCACTTCCTTTACTTATCCAGAAAGTTCCTCCGATCCACGCAAGGTTGTTCGTCGAAAAAGAAATTATAACTTTCCTTTCTCTTCAAACAATTTTCACATAAAACAGAACCTTAAACGATGTTACACAATATCAAAACCGTTTTTTAATGTCTACCCACTTATATCCACTTTGAATTTCCACTTCCTAGCCCCTAATACCATCTCCGACACTTTACGTGTCTGCCATCAGTCTAGTTCATCGCCATCATTCAAAGTCATTGCTCCATCTTAACCAGCTCCGGTTCCTGTATCGGCTAAACTTACTATATCCCAAAGTTGTTCAAGAAAGCCCCTTAACTCTCACTCTTTGTACTCATCATCTCAAATAGCTGACGACTGGACAAAGTCAATCGAACCCGTTTGCTGAACGCACCACCTTGGAGACATCCACATAAGCCACGTTATTCCGAACTATTGGAGAAAGAAAGATTGTATTTACATTTAAAGAACACGCACACATAAGCCAGATTAATGTAAATTTAAAGTATAGAATACAAGTGGATACACTTGGATTAAACGATCGCGCTGCACCTCCAAGTCACTTGCCAAGCTTTCAAAACTTAGCCAAGTTGTTTAATTCTTATATTATCGATGGTAATGCCAAAATATTTAAACATTGTCATAGTTGCAACTTTAAAGAAATCAAATTATCAATAGGTAGGACTATGAAATCTGTCAAGCATAGCATCAATGTCGGGCGATACTTGCGGCCTAAGGTTGATATAGATCATTTGGAAACTTTTACATTTTATTTAGTTTGGAATAAAAATATCTAAAATGGTTCTCAAGGAGTATCACCATCAAGTGAAGACCTTTCCTGGATCATGCTTGAATAAAATTGAAAAAAAGATTTTAAATTCGTTTTTTATAATTAATGTTGTTGAATATTTATTTTTAATTGTGCTTATTCGGTTGAACAATGGAATTTACACGTTCTTGTCTTGCACCTATTAACCTTACTCGTTTTAATAAGACTATCGTTCTAAAAAAGGAAAAAAGTTAAGTTGGGCGTAGAACGCTTACAATTCAAGTAATAGAATTCGTCAAGTTGCATAGTTGCAAATAAAGTAAATTCAAAGATATAATAAGTGTTACTAATAAATAGTGTTTCGAACATTCCGGCCCCTCTTGAAAGCCTCACTTTCAAACGTCTAAAAACAGGGGGCACAGTTTGACAACAGGTCGTTTATACGATCCCTTAGCTGTACTCACAGAGACCACTCGAACAAGTCCATCAGATCCTGGGTGCAGCTGCGTGATTCTTCCAATTGACCATTGCGATGAAGGTAGGTTATCGTCTTTTATGATGACGACATCGTCGACTTGCAAATTTTTCAACTTTGTTGTCCACTTTGGTCATTGCTGCAGTTGCGTAATAAATTCTGTCGACCATTTCTTCCAGAACTGCTGGACAAGGCCTTGCAGATATTGCCATCGGTTGAGGGCACTTTCCTTCAAGTGCAGCAGGTTTTCGTCTGGTATACTAGCAGGCGATCGCAAAATCAAGAAATGCGCAGGAGTAAGAGGGTCAGTATCGCCTTCAAATTTGGCGCACAGTGGTCGCGAGTTCAGACAGCATTCAATCTGACAGAGCACAGTGTGCAGCTCTTCGTAAGTAACGGATGCGTCAGCTAGCGTGCGTTTTAGGTGATATTTTACTGACTTCACCCCGGCTTCCCAAATCCCGCCAAAGTGTGGTCCGGAGGGTGGAGAAAAGTGCCATTGAATTTGCTGTTCCGATAACTTCCTGGTGATGTCATCTTGTGCTGTAGTTGTATTCAACAACTGATAGAGGTCTCGTAGTTGCTGGTTGGCCCCTACGAAATTGGTACCATTGTCGGAGTACATGTGGAAAGGTTTACCACGCCTGGCGATGAATCGGCGTAGAGATGCAATGAATGCCGCACTGGATAATTCGGTGACCAGTTCGATGTGAACAGCTTTCGTGACAAGACACACGAATAGTGCGATCCAGCTTTTGTAAAGTCGAGAGCCGCGTCCCTTTCACGAGCGTACCTGGATGGGACCTGCGAAGTCAACTCCGGTATTTAAAAATGCACAGCCAGGATCCAGGCGATGCGATGGAATATTTCCCATCTGTTGTTGATGCGGTATGCCACGTTGTCGCATGCAAGATGTGCACTTGAAGACACACTGCTTTATAACGTATGTAGCGTTTGGTATCCAGTAGCGGAGTCCCAATAGGTAATGGAGCTGCCGGTTTCCAGCGTGCAAATACCGGACGTGATACTCCTTTACGATGAGCTTCGTCAGTTGATGATCCTTTTTTAGAATCAGGGGATGCTTCTGGTCGTAGCTGACATTTGCATTCACAATTCTGCCACCAACTCTCAGCAAGCCATTGTCATCAATGAATGGCGAAAGAGGCGACAATTTGCTTGATGCTGGTAATTGATTACCTTGGGTAAGACTACGCAGCTCGGACGCGTATGATGCCGTCTGTGCTTTCTTCACCAAGACATTGTGTGCGTGATGTAGCTCGTGCGTTGTTAGAAACCCTGTTGTTGCGCCGAGTTTAGTCCTTTTGGCTTTGCAATTTGCCACAAGTCGGAGTAAAAGCGCAGTTATTCGTATTAGTTGCGTGTAATTCGAATACCGATCAATGATATCAATTTCAGACACCATAACGATGTGTGAAATGATTTCTTTCCGTTCTTCTAAGTCGATATCATCAGGCGGTGGTGGTGTGCGGTCGCACGAGATTGTTTGCTTCAAAACATTCGGCCCATTCCACCATAGTTGGTTGTTGAGAAGTTCTGCAGGCCATATGCCTCTGGTAGCGAGGTCTGCAGGATTCTGCTGCGATGGTATGTGACGCCACTGTTCAGCAGGAATGATTTCGATTATTTGCGCTGTCCTATTTGCAATAAATGTTTTCCATCGACGTGGATGATCTGATAACCAAGCCAGTACGATTGAAGAATCGGTCCATCCATATATAGGCGCCTGAGGCAAGCTCAAAGCCTTGCGAACCTTGGTCATCACTTTGGTCATGAGCAATGCTGCACACAGCTCAAGTCTTGGTAGCGTGATCTGCTTGACCGGTGCCACCTTTGTTTTAGCTGTAGGTTTTGTAGGTTTGCCAGGATTTCACCATCCTTGCGTTGAACACGTAGATAAATTGCCGCTGAATACGCCAATTCGGATGAATCTGCAAAGCCATGGAGTTCGACATTCTTCTCATTCGAGTACTCCAACCACCTTGGAATACGAAGCTGTACGATGGTGTTGATATTTTGACGATATTCCATCCACTGATTATAGAGGTCAGTTGGCAACTTCTCATCCCAATCCAGGCCTTTCACCCAGAACTTCTGCATGAATATTTTCATTGCAACCACAACGGGAGAGAGCCAACCTATGGGATCGAATATTTTTGCGATATCCGATAACACTGCACGCTTTGTGACAGTCTGTGTCATTTCAGGAATATTAACGCTGTATTTAAAATTGTCTTTCGATGTGCCCCACAGCAGTCCGAGAGTCTTCACTGTTTGCAATGAGTCTATGATAGTGTCTGCCGCTAGCTCGCGGTCTTGTGCGTCAATACTTTCTAAAAATCTTGCTGAGTTTGAAGACCATTTCCGTAGATGAAATCCCGCCTTGAATAATATTCCGCAGAGTTCATCCTTGAGCGCTATTGCTGAGCGCACGTCAGCTGAACATGCCATTAGATCATCGACGTAAAAGTTTTGTGTGATGACCGCTGCAGCTTCAGGAAATTTTTCGTGGTTGTCATGTGCGACTTGATGCAATGTCCTGATTGCTAAAAATGGTGCAGCTGAAGTCCCATACGTTACGGTTTTAAGGTCGTATTCCCTTGGCTGCTCGTCCATAGAATCCCTCCATAAAATTCGTTGTAATGGACGGTCTTCAGGATGTACAAGTACCTGCCGGTACATCTTCTCTATATCGCCAGAGAATCCAATCGCGTACTTTCGGAATTTTAATATGATTTCAAACAAATCCTTTTGTATGGTCGGTCCGACCAGCAGGTTGTCGTTAAATGAGAGACCGTTTGTCGTCTTATACGACGCATCAAACACCACACGCAGTTTAGTTGTACTGCTGCTCGGTTTCAGTACTGCGTGATGCGGGAGGAAGTACGTTCTATTGGGGTCGGTGTTTACAGACGCCTCCATGTGTCCCAATTGACGATACTCATCCATGAATTTGGTATACTCTTCGTGTAGCTTTGAATCATTGCTGAAGCGGCGCTCCATGGCAAAGAGCCTTTTTAACGCGGCAGTGCGAGAATCGCCGAAGGATATGTTGTCTGTCTTTAGCGGAAGCCGAACAATATAGCGTCCGCTGTCATCACGTTGTACCGTTTTTTTGTAAATTTCGTCAGCTCTCTTTTCATCTTGTGTTAAATGTTGCTCTGGGCCTGGGAGATCTTCCACTTCCCAAAAGCGTTGAAGCTGCTTGGTGAGATCAAAGCATGTATGCGCTGTCAACATGTGCTGCTCAGTGTCGGTTGATATTTTACCTAGTAGCACCCAGCCGAAGATCGTTTTGAGAGCAGTTGGTGACCCTGAAGGATGCGTCAATTTTTCTGATAGCACGCACTCTGCGAATACATCAGCGCCTAGTATAATGTCAATTTTACCAGGCTTGTAGTGACATGGATCTGCAAACTCCATTTCTTTGAAGAATTCCAAGTTCTGATGAGTTACTTCATGTGCGGGTAAATGTTGCGTTAACTGCGCAAGGCAAAACGCGTCGATGTTGATATTGTTGTTATCTTGCGTTGCATTGATACGTATGTTGACTTTGCCTCTGGTGCAACTACCATTAGCAGAGCCAACTCCATACATTATTGTCCTATCATATTTGCGCTTCAAGCGCAGTCGCTGTGCACATGCTTCAGAAATCAGCGTACCTTGTGATCCAGAATCCAACAAGGCGCGGCACGGTTGTAAATTATTACATGCATCATAAATGATCACTATTGCAGTAGGCAATAAAGTAAAAGGTCGTGAAAGTTGTTGTGTAGTATTTACACTGATGCCAGCTGCTTCCTTGGCCGGAACTGATGACATTTCTCTCTGGGTGTTTTGGGTATTTGTTGGCGTTGAAATGTGAAGCATAGTGTTATGCTTTGCATTGCATTGTCTGCACGATGTCCTCTTGCAGGCTGATGCCCGATGATTTGGCTGCAAACAGTTAAAGCAGGCATTACTGCGTTGTACGAGCTTACGACGTTCTTCAACATCCATTTCCTTAAATTTGTTGCAATTGTACAAAAAATGTTCGCTTGAGCAGGCAGGACATGATTGAACAGTTGCTGTATATGCGCGAGCTTGGTTGCGCTTGAAGTTGTTGCTTCCCTGGCTGGCGTTGTAGCTCGAACTCCGTTGCGTGTTTTCCAATTCAAACACTCTTCTCTCTAAGAACTCCAGAAATTGCTGGAATGTTGTAGCTTCGTCTGCTTTCTTCTCTCTGTACCAGAGTACCAGTGTATCGGTGTCGAGTTTTTTCTCCAAATGAAACACTAAGATTGAGTCCCAGTGCTGGACAGGCTCGTCGAGTACCTTCAATGCATTAACACTCTCATTTGTAGCATTGTAGATGCGTTTTACTTCAACAGCTGATGCAGATTTCATTCCGGGTTGGTTGAACAAAAGTTCCATGTACGCTTTTTTCACCTTGTCAGATTTGTCGAACTTTTTCTTTAATAGCTCCCAGGCAATACTGTAGTTGGCATTGGTGGGTTTTAGATGCTTAATTAGTGATAGTGCTTCACCTTTCATTTTTGTTTGCAAATACTCAAACTTTTCTATGTCGGAAATATTTGCTCTGTTGTGCACTAAAGTTTCGAATAAGTCACGAAATCTTATCCACTCAGTGCATTTGCCATCAAACTCTGGAATCTGGATTTGTGGCAATCGTAGTTCATGTTGAACTTGCGGTTGATGCGTAGTCTCAGTACTTGCCGTCGATGAGTTGCGGGCCATGCGCTCAATTAGCTCACCCATTGCGCCTTGGTGTTGTAGAAGCGTTTGCATGGCTGCTGAAATATCACTGTCTGCCTGCTGATTACCTATAACGGTATGATTGCTCTCTGAAATTTGTAAAATGTGTGCACACAGTGCTTTTATGGAAAAATACTTCTCCTCTATCTCTGCGCGGTATGTCTCCTCCTGTGTTTGCTGTTCTTCTGTAGTCACCAAGTAATCAATTTCTTGCTGAATTGTCTCGAAGCTTCTAAATAAATCCTCTGCTCGTTGTAGCCGCACTCTAAGCTCGTGTGACGTATTTTGCTCCGCTGTGCAAGCCTTATAAATACGTGTTAAACCACTTTTAATAGTTTGTCGTTGCAATTTTAGTTTATCCATTTTGTTGCAGCGGTTTGTTTATAAATTTTTTGACAGTTCTTGTCACCTTTTGTTGATTGATCTGCTCGTGCACTTACAACTTGCTTCAAGTTTATTGATAATTGTTTGCTAATCTGCTTTTCGCCGGTAGGTGGCGTAGATTGAAAAATTCCTTTTTTTCTTATTGGACTGGCGCTCCGCAGGGCGCTCCAACTGGTGTTTCGTTGTGAAACTATCCCACTGGCTCACACGGTTGTGAATGTTGCCAGGACTGATGCGACACACCCTCGTGCGTGCCGATGACGTTGTTGAAGACTCACGCTGTTGCGAATGTTGCCTCAGTTTCTATGTGCGCGACTTGTGGCGCCTGTGACCTCCGTAGTCCGACCAACTGGGTGCGAATGCAGCTCATGCACGCCGTGTAGATGATGTAGGAATGATGAAATTCGATATGAAGCGTAATTTGTGAACGCCAATCGATGGATGCAGGAACATTTAAGAATTTCCTCTGATGCAACTTGTACGCCAGTTGCACGCGGTTTTTATGGTTATGTACGAACACAGGAACTTGTATCTTCCACGTTCATCCGGCTCGAAGGACCATGAATAAAATTGAAAAAAAGATTTTAAATTCGTTTTTTATAATTAATGTTGTTGAATATTTATTTTTAATTGTGCTTATTCGGTTGAACAATGGAATTTACACGTTCTTGTCTTGCACCTATTAACCTTACTCGTTTTAATAAGACTATCGTTCTAAAAAAGGAAAAAAGTTAAGTTGGGCGTAGAACGCTTACAATTCAAGTAATAGAATTCGTCAAGTTGCATAGTTGCAAATAAAGTACATTCAAAGATATAATAAGTGTTACTAATAAATAGTGTTTCGAACAATGCTATGAACGAAATATTTTCTAAAGCTTGCCGAGAGGAAAACAGAGGACAATTTGGGCTTCGAATTCGATTAAATATGGATCACTTCCATACAATTTACTAAAGCCGTAACCAATTTTGCAAAGTCAAACCATAGTATCTCTTGTTCATAGAAATTTTACTTCAAAATCTACGAGTATAATTTTACTCCGGGACTACACCCCACTTTATCAAATCCTGTCGAATACTTTATGAGGCGGTTATCGATTTACGTTTTGGTCTATTATCTAAAATCCAGGTGTTTAAAATTATTCTTTATGGAAAACAATACTTTTTAAAATCTTATCATCATAAATGTATTGTTCCGTGTGTTGTGCGAATTAGCACTGACATTTTCAATTCAGACTCGCAGCTGCCATTTGTCGGTGAATCCAGTCAACGTAATGCGAAACTTTGGTGAAAACTCCAGGATATGGATATATCATGCAAGGTTTAAGGCTCCAGGAAACAACACCCAATTGCACAGAATCTTCGTCGAGTAAAGATCCACCAGAATCTATACTGCATTGTCCTTTACCTCCCTCATCAACACAAATGTGGTCATTGTTGGTGCCACCTCTGTGTCGTGAACATTATCATTATTATAATCTCTAATCTGCTTAAGGATTATCTGCGTAAAGATTTGGGACAATGAGTATCAGAAAGTCGGATCAGCACCTGGTCGCAAATAAGAATATATATAAAAAAGGCTCTTGATATTTCGTACCTTCTGCTCCGATTGCAGAAATATAATATTGCGGCATTGGCATATCTCCTGGATTGACTCGCAAATATATACAAGAGAGAAAAAGGTGCCATAAAGGTCTAAAAAAAAACCTAAGACAAATATGTTGAAATAAAATAAGCAGAAATATAATCCACACAACTGAAGGTCCGCTCCATTAAACATTAGACAACTTTACAGATATCGTGAAAGAAAACTATATTCATTCGTTAGTAAACTAAAACGACATTTGAAACTCAAATGGTCAGCTGGATGATGTAGTTCTTTCGTTGTTCTTCCATCTCCCTACGTCCCATGAAAATTTACCATGTCAATTACACATCCTTACATTGTGTAATTGTTATAGTTTTATAGTGATAATCTGGAAAAATATCCCCCAAAGAATAAACCATAAGCCGTGAAATTCATTCAATACAGCAACCAATCGATTGAATCGTTTTTCGGCATTGCTGAGACTCAGAAGGTTTGTGCAAATTTACGAAAATGAACTTAGAAATTTAGTGAAACTTTCCATTTCCGGCTTATTTCAGAATTTGGCGGTGAGGCCAGCATTGATAGTCGGTATATACGGTTAGTACAAAGGCAAATGGAAGTCTGTACTATTCATCTCTCAGAACGCCAGCCCCTTGACTAGCCTTTGGAACGATAAAGTATGTTTTCACATACGGTGTGGCGCTCAGTTTGCCTTGGAAACAGAGTAACAAAGAATTTTGTGGGTCTTCTTAAGAATCCAGAAGAAAAAGAACTAAACTCTAAGACGCATATCGTATAACTGAAAGGCGGTACTGTATAAAAATTCCAGTATTTGACACTGCCATCCTAAGTAGTGCAAACTTTGGCTGCTTAGAGACACAGGATCTACTAAGGTTTGTTCACAAATCTGGTGGATTCAAAGAAAAATAAAAATGAAACGTCAAATATAGTACAATCGATGTCTTGTGATCTGAGTGCTACATACGACTATTTGTCCCGACTAAAAAAAAAATAAAGAAATAAAAAAAGGGAAGTCTTTCCCATGAACGAATTGTGTCAAAAGCTTGCAGAGAGGAAATCAGCCGAACATTTGAGGATCAAATTATATTAAATATAGGTCACTTTCATGGGCTTTACTAAAGCAGTTAAAAATTTTGAAAGGTCAAAGAATCTTATCTTTAGGGCATAGAAATTTGTCATCATAATCTATGCGGATATTTTCAATCCATCACTGTGAGTAACTTTTTTCTCTAGCCTCAATTCCCATCTGGATTTATTTGTTTCAGATTTCTTTGTCACTCTGATTATTCTCCGTGGGTTATTGCCATTCTTTGGAAGTGAAATAATCAACTTAATAAACTTCGATTAACCGTTGCTGGATCAGTTATCATGGAAACAAAAACGAACATAATCTAAACTCTCACACGGCGAAGATTTTTGATTGTTTATAAATTTGGTAATTTCCTGTTATAATTTCATAAAATGTCTACACTCCACTTTATCACCTCCGACCGAAAAGATTAGTGAAGGCGATTTACGGTTTGGTCTGTTATCTAAAATCGACGTATATACAATTTTTGTTCATTGAAAATTTTCATATATTTTCTTTGAAATCTTATCTTGTTTGTTGTTCCATTTAATGCACTAATTAACAATCGCATCTTCAAATTCGGCACGAAACTGCCGTTTGTGAATCCACTCAGCGTAATGCGAAACTTCGATCAAAACTCCAGGGTATGGATCTATAGTACAGGGCTTAATGCTCCAGGAAAGAATGCCCATCTGAATATTAAATTTATTGAGTAAAGGGCCTCCAGGGACAAGAGGGTAGTCCTCAGGGTAGAGATGTGCGTAATCTAGTCCTATATTGGAACCTTACCCTATACTCTACCAAGACCGTTAGTGCGTGACGATGAGTCACATCCTGCTCAAGGTGACCCTGCCACTTACTGAACACAACGGATCTAGACTGGAGAGTCAATAAACACTTCCCCCCTAATCCAGGGTGTTATGCGTGTCCGTGCCTATTGGATGGATTTTGCAGTCAGGGGGTTATCCGCGTAGACTGTATTCGAACGGCGCCTCTCCGAAACCAGGCCGTATCGGGGAGTAACGGTGGCCTTACCACGTCATAGGGCTCTGGACGGTGGACCGCTAGTTCCCTCATAAAAGCTTTGACTGTCCAAGCCTTCGAGGGGATGGCAGTCGTACGAAAAAGATGGACACAAAAATAAAAACAAAAAACATAAAAACCACCTCGGTGAGGATTCCGTTGGTGTTCTGGAAGCAGCCGACTTCAAAATGCGTTTTGGCGTTAGGTACGCGAAATTAAAAATCTTTCGCCCGACCGAGGGCGACGCTGATGAGTTGGAGGAGGCCAACAAGATTCCAGAGGACACGGACCTTCAGGAAGAAGTCTCCAAAGTACCTGCACATCAGGGTACCGATGCTGAAGGTGGTGCAGATTAATCTGCAGCATTCTAAGAATGCATCAGATAACTTCGCCGTTTTTCTGGGTGAGGAAGACGCGGACATCAGCATTGTGCAGGAGCCATGGGTCAGAGGAAATTACATAATGGGGCTCAAGCTGACCAAATACAATATGCACTATATCAGGAACGGTGATAAGATTCGATCATGTATCCTAGTTAAGAAAACAATTAATGCTTTTATCTGCCCACAGTACAGCACAGGCGATTTGACAGTCGTAAAAATCGAGGTGCAAAGCGGACCAGACCTACTAGCGGCATCAGCTTATATGGCGCACAACAGTGATGCGCCACCGGAAGAGGTAGCGACCCTGGTCGCCAATGCTGCTGCCAAGAATGTCCCACTCCTTCTTGGATGCGAGGACAATGAAAGGGGTGAGTCACTTTTTAACTTTGTAAATAACTCCAACCTTACAGTATGTAACAGAGGGAATACTCCCAATTTTACCTTCCCCAGCTCTAATAAATGTGCTGGATGGGAAGAGGTCCTAGATTTAACTCTAATTTCAGAAGACGCATCCGTCCAGGTAGGAGAATGGAGGGTATCCAACAAGAAGATTTTCTCGGACCATAGTTGGTAGTTTTCAGGGTAAATTTGAAAACCGTAGATGCTATTTCTGACAGAAACCCCAGGAGAATAACGTGGGATACTTTTACGAGGGTAGCTAGCTCAAAACTTAAAATTTCTGAAACAATGAAACTCGAATCTACTGAGGCGATAGACAAAAAAGTGGGGACTCTTGTGGAAGCCCTTAATATGGCTTACAAGTGCGCTTGTCCCGTCACTAGGAGTAGAAAAACTCTTCCACCATGGTGAACCAAAAAATTATTGGATCTCAGGAAGAGAACCAGGAAACTGTTCAACCAATGTTATAGGGACACAGATTGGGCACGATATAAACAGAGTCTCAAAACTTACAAAAAATCTATCAGGAATGACTGGAGAGAATTTTGTGAATCAATTGAGGCAACCCCTACTTCAGCAAGACTTAGCGAGATACTGTCCAAGGAACACACCAGCCCCTCTTTCCTTAGAAAGATGGATGGTGCATGGACGGAAACATCTTCTGAAACACTTGATTTCTTACTTCAAACAAACTTCCCAGACTGTAAACATACAGCGCATGTATCTCAATTATCCGTTATGGACAATCAGATGCCACCGGTTTGTGACCTGATATTCACGGACGAAAAAATTAAAGACTCGATCAATTGTTTCTCGCCTTATAAATCGCCGGGCTTGGATGGGATTTTCCCAATCATGCTGCAAAAGTTACAGGTTGTGGTGATCCCATGGCTAAAAGGGATATATAAGGCATGTATACGCCTCAAGTACATCCCCCTCAGTTGGAGGAAGGTAAAGGTAGTTTTCATCCCAAAGACGGGGAAGATTGGGCATGAGTCGGCAAAAGGTTTTAGACCCATTATTCTTACGTCGTTTCTTCTCAAAACAATGGAGAGGACTCTGGAAATCCACCTTAGGCATACAGCTGATCAGTTCCCCCTCTCGAAGTCGCAACACGCATATCTGAGGGGTAAATCTTCGGAAACAGCTTTACATGAGGTACTTCGATCAGTCGAAAAGACAATCCACCATAAACAGTACACGTTGGCAGACTTTCTGGACATGGAAGGGGCTTTTAACAATGTTAGTAACAAATCAATTCTGGACTCTCTCACCAGGGTAGGGGTTGATGAAGCTCTTAGGGAGTGGATATTTGCAATACTTAGGACTAGGGTCATTCAGTCTGAGCTGGGTAACACGGTTCTCATCACACACGTCAGTAGAGGAATAACACAAGGTGGGGTGGTTTCACCCCTATTGTGGCTACTGGTAATTGACAACATCCTCGGTATACGAGATTCAATGGGGGTTAAGACTGAATACCTGGGTCACAGGATGTGGACTAGGTGTGAATCCAGAAAAGACAGAACTGAGACTTTTCACTAACAAGAGCAAGATTCCGAACTTTAAATTTCCGACACTTAATGAACAACAGCTAATGCTAGCGGAGAAAGCGAAATACTTAGGAGTTATACTGGACCCCAAGCTAAATTGGAGAACCAATGTAGAGCTACGGGTCAGGAAGGCCTACGTAGCTTTCCACGCATGCAAGAAAATGTTTGGGGAAAAATGACCACTACGCCCCCAAATCACTCACTGGATGTACAGCAATTGTGCGTCCAGTACTAACTAACATTTCAATAGTCTGGTGGCCAGCTCTAGATAAGGGTTATAACGTTCAGAGACTCAGTAGAGTTCAAATAGCAGCTGCCGCTGGCATTGTCTTTTCCCCGCACGCTAACATTAACTACTGTACACGCCTACCCGATACAGCTACAGTTTTTCAGGCGGAAGTACTCGCAATCAGAGAGGCATGTCGGCAGATCACCCACCACATTAGAGAAGGGCAGAGGACGATGGTTGCTATTTTTGTGGGCAGCCAGGCTGCCATAAAAGCCCTACAATCAAATACCATCAACTCCAGACTGGTCAGACAGTGCAGGGAGGAACTTGGGGCGCTAGGTCACCATGCCGACATCACAATCTTCTGGGTGCCCGGACACAGAAATATAGATGGAAATGTGATGGCTGATGAATTGGCGCGCAGAGGAGCCTCTCTCGATCTAACCCATGTGGAACGAGTACCTGTTTCCATAGGTGCGACTAAGAGGGGCATCTACATGCACTGTCTTACCTTAGCGGGCAACAGATGGAGGACACTTACAACATGTAATACATACCGGGCGACCTGTCCAGTCTTCAACACAGCGAAATCTAGGGATCTTATAAACAGGGACCGCAGGGACACCAGCCGCCTCATGGCGGCCTTTACGTGTCACTGGCTCGTGGGTACTCATGCAGAGAAATTACAGAGACCGTACAATATCCATCGTAGAAGTTGTGGAAACTCAAAAGAGAAGGAAACCTTAATCCATTTTCTTTGCAAATGCCCAGCTCTAGCGGCCGCAAGAAATAGAACACTAGGAAACTATTTCCTAGCGAGTTTATCCGATCTCTCGGCTGTAAACCCGAAAGAACTTTTAAAAAATCCATCGTTTTCTCCGGCGTTAGGAGAGGTTGTGGTATCAAAACATCGCTATGGCGGTAATTGTGATCCATGTGAGGACTGATTTGGATCAACCTCCAAAACCAACCAAACCAACCAGCCAAAGGGCCTCCGCTGCACCACAAATATGGTCTTTGGAAGTGTTTCCTTTCTGTTGTTTTTTGGTCAAAAGTCTTTTAGTGTTACAATGAAGAAGAGCATCAGAATTCCTCAATAAACGAGGAAGAAATTTTACTTTCGTTTGCTGGACAAAACCAAAAAAAAAAATAAAGACTAGCGAAGGAGCGCAAAGTTAGTCACACCAAAATTTGTGAGCAAGTCCTGTGGCAATTTATAAACTCCATGACACCAATCTATTGCATTTAGTGCGTATATTTACAATAAATCTTTGTGTTAACAATCAAAAGTGTCTCTGAAATAAACTATCAAAAACACTCACCAATCTCCGTCATATATCACTGTCAAAACATCATTGAAAATTATCAATTTAGCGCCGCAGCACTGTCAATCCTTAAACATGATTTCGCGTTTCTTCGCACACAAACTTTAAGCTGAATGTCTTTTAAGAAAACTTCGCAGAGGTATTCTTTGTATCCTTTTCACAACCAGAGGAAAAAATGAGTCTCTTGAGACCGTTTAATAGAAAAATTCAGTTCCGAATAAATAAGTAAATTCGTGGCTAATTTCTGTTGATTTTTTGAGTTAATTAAAGTGATTATTTAATAATCCCGGTATAAAAAATTCAAGACATAAGAAGGGTTACAAAGGATTTAAAAATGTTGTATATAGTTTAATACCCAGAAGAGACGGGCATTTTTAATTTATGTGTTCATGAATCCAATCAACGTAATATGAAACTTTGGTATAAACTCCTGGACGCGGGTTACTCGCGCAGGAGCCATAGTAATGGGTCGCAATACCCAATTGCACAGAACCTTCGTAGAGTAATGGTCCACCCTTATCTCCACTGCAGTGATTTTTACCTCCCTCATCAACACCACCACATAAGTTGTCAAAGTCACGGATTACTCTTTTACTGCAATCTTCATCCGAGTAAATCTTTAAATCAACCTCTTGCATATGCAACTGAAGCGGTCCATAATCCTGTGAAAATTACGTACACAATAATATTAAAATGGTCTCAGTACAAGACAAAGTGGTAGAAGTATCTTACTCTAGAGGAACCCCAACCAATTAAGGTTCCAGGAGCACCCTGAGGAACTTGTGGAATTTCGAAATTTTGTGCCGGCAGAGTAACAGGGGCAATTGTGTCGTAGTTGTACACCAATTCAGCATCCAATTCCAATAAGGAAATATCATATTGTCCATCATTTAGAGGAGTGAAATTCTTATGTAAGATCACCCGCTTAACAGTTGCAATAGTGGGACCTCCGCGACTAATGACAGTCACACCATACTGTATACTGAGTGTGCTCGGAAATAACACAAACTTGTGGGTGCATGTGGCGGCAGTAAGGATCCATTTCGGAGCTACGATAGTACCGCCACACATGTGTAAGTCCGGCCCACGAACTGAAACCTTTCAATACGAAGAAACTATATATTTGGTATATTCAAAATATGATTTTGTTTTTTAATCTCACCAGAAAAGGAAATTTCCGTATATCCGAATCTGTTCCATTCGCGACACGCGACTGCGGAAAACAGCTCACAGTTCCAACCAAAAGGAGTACAAACAAAATACTGTGAGTCAACATTCTATGAGTCCCGTATGTAGACATAATTGAACAGAACAAACATTACTGGAGATATGATGGAGACTATCGTGCTTTTATATAGTGCGCTTATCTCTAAAATTGAACTTTGGCTATCAAAAATTATGATTCGTTTAATAACGTATACTCATGCTAAGTACTCGAATTGCTGATATATGTCCGAATTTCTTCGTTATTATACTGATTGTTAGGTACATATTCTGATAAGAAGTGTTTGATTTCTGATGTACTGATTAGAATTTACCATAAGCCCCAGTAATCATGTTCATTATCATTATTATAATCTCTAATCTGCTTACATAATAAAGGATTATCTATGCAAAGATTATTGATAATGACTATCGGAAAGTCGGAGCAGCACCTGGTCTCAAATATTAAAATATATATAAAGGCTCTAGATATTTCATTGTAAGCTATTTTCTGAATGCAGAAATATAATATTGCGGCATTGATACATCTTCTGGATTGACTCGCAAATATATACAAGAGATAAAAAGATTTTTCCTTGTATGCTTCATAACAGTACTGCTTATATTTGTACCTCTTCCAAACAACTTAAAGATTCGATTATACGAGTATGAGGACTATACTACCACACCTTGGGATCTTTTATTTAATTATTTATATATTTAGATTCTAACTGCAGTGAATTTAAAAGCTGAGCAATGAAATGAAGGTCTGCCTTAACAATTCTAACGGATATGAAGGGTCTTTTTTTATCGATTCGGACAGCGAAGGGGTTTAAAATCCTGAATATTAGTCTTCTCTACCTCTGAGATAGCTTTAGATGTATAGCTCTCAACGAGTAAAGACGCTGAATTCACATTTTCCTAATATGGATACCGAATAAAGTAACGAAACAACTTACTAATTAGACAAGATTCAGGAATATAATACGAATTAGGCTGAACGAAGGAGATCCAAATAGCTCAAAAAATATTCTATAACTTGATAGGAAGCTGGAAATATCTTTAGTGTGGTAACCTTAAATATATACTCGGAGGACTAGCAGAAAGGTTGGTCCACCATTTGGAGAGCGAGTGGAAAGGAATTACATGCGATGAATAAGCCAGCTCGATAATTCGAGGTGAAAGTTGGCAGCACCTCAAAAATTTGAATTCTCCAATTATTTTTAATTCGTTGATCTGATTCATTCAAATTAAAAATCCAAATTTTAATATTTTTCTTAATTTATATATCAATTTTAGTATGAAAATCTTTAGTATTTACTTTTATCTCCATTCTCAGTGAGGGTGAAAGCGAAACATAACGAAATAGGATCGAGTGTGCATAATTATTTGTGTAGAGCTATTTAAACGGGAACGAGTCGCCTGACCCTTAGTCCAATAGTCGTGTTAAAAGCTCTTTTTGTGAGGAAGAAATGATTTTCTTGATTTCGTGACGAGGAAAAATTCAATTGAAGACATCCTCATAGTTAGTTTAGTGATTTGCCGATGAGGAAATTATCTTGTGTGGAGTATTGCAAATCGCGAAATGCTGCATTTGGTGTTTTTTGTTTTTTTTTTTTTTGTTCCAAATTGAATCTGGATGGATGTCTCCGATTGGATTTGCTTATTTCGGAGACCAGAATGACCCTTTAAAGTGTTAGTTTTCCTAAAATGAAGACAGTCCATCTTCAGCTGGCATAATTGGTGATGTGCGGAAAGCACCCTAGCACCCTGTATGGCGGAGTGTAGTGTCTTTTTTGTGCACTGAGAACAAAAATTGACCAAAACGTGGTTGTTTTAACAATAAAAGGGACGATTCGGCGCCAAATTTAAAAATAGTTAATTTCAACAATGACATGGTCAAGTTTTACTAACTGTTTTTTGTTTTTTTTTTTAACAATTTAACTGTGATTTTTACCAATAATATAGTAAATATTTACCATATAGTTGTTGATTTCTTTAACAAATTAATAGTTAATGTCAACATTGAAATGGTAAAATTTTACCATATATTTGTTGATTTTTTTAAACTATTTTTACCAATAATACAGTACATTTTTACCAAATCATTGTTGATTTTTTTTAATGTTACCATCTACATAAAAAACACATTTTTATATATTTAAAATCAAAAGAAGTTTACACATATGAAACATAAATAATGCATTAATTAGAAGTATTTGAATCTTATATAAGTCTTAGTATTGTTTATAGTACAAATATTTTGTGGTGGGCTTACAAACTGAGAAATATTTATGAAAGAAATATCTTATTTTTCTTACCTACTTCGTTAGATTGAAAGTGGTAGTCGAATTTAATATCAATTTCATGACATTTTACAATTAAATCATTATTATTTGTTAGAAATGATATAGTTTTAAAAAGTTGTAATTAGAATTGCAATAAAGAAGCAAAAAATGGTTTCTTTCCTATAGCAAGCCATTGTATTCAATAATATCAGAATTTTTATAAATTCCTACTTTTAAATCACCTTCCTCATGAACCATGTTTACATTGCTGAATTCCTTACCAACAATTTTTTTTTCGAAAATTCCATCTTTATATTTAATTAAAAAAGAAGAAAATAAATAACACGATTTCTTACTCAAAGTGCAGGATTTAAACGCGATGCTATGGGATTTGCATAAATTTTTTAAACCTTCTGTTTGGCTTCATACCGAAATGCGCAAACATATTTAAGAGGGCCACACTTCTTTATAGCTGTTGGGTAATGTGCTAAAAAAATGGTATTTCGGTTTCAAAGCTCCAAATAAGGAAACATAAATTTGATGATGTTTTTGAATTAAAATTTGTAAATGATCAATATTTTGTTGCGAAAAATTTGTTTTTAGAACCATATCAATTATTTCTATAAGACAGCACAATAAACGCCAAGCTTCATTTTCTCGAGGTATCAAATCACCAACATTCCCGTGCAGTCATTTTCAATTTGTTTGATTTGAGTTTTTCAATTCCTAGAGGTGGAGACATATCTTGAAATTCTAAATTTCCATATGGAAATAAAGCTTTGTGACTATTAATTTGATCAATAGAAATAATATTACTTTTTATGAAAGACATCAAAATGTTGTTCACATCATAAACAACAACACCCTCAAATATGTCGTGCATAACATCGAAAAAAAAAAAAATTATTTACAACATGAAAACTTTCAAGTTCATTAAAGACGCATTTTTCAAAAACTCCTGATGCAATATTATCACCATTCTTCAAATCCTGCTCATAATTTATTTTTGTTCTTAACTTTTCTTGAAATTCTTTGCAAGCCAGACGCGTTCCGCTCTTTTCTAACTTGCAAGCTCGACAGAAACTCTTTCCATTAAATGATTTTGTAAAACCAAGAATAGTATTCAGGCCCAAATTGTCCTCAACTACCAAACACAAAACAAAATGTACTCTATAAATTTCATTATTTACAATAATTTCGAGGCCAGTCTCTTCTAAATACCTAATTTCGTTTACTATGTTAAAAAACGTTATATTGTTGCTTAAAGATTTCATTATTTTGGAACTCACGAAAGAAAAATTAAATATAAAATCGAATTTTGATTGTAAAAATTGCGGAATATTAGGAAATGAATAATAACCTGCACACACGGAGTAGCAGTGTGTGCTAAGGGGATTATTTATTTGGTAATCATCGAAATATAATATGTATGGAATAACATAATCTACATTTAAAATATTTTTCTTAATTGTGAATGATTCACAGTTAACATGGTTTTTTGCTTTTTTTATATTTTGTAAAGTTAATTTTAATACATTTGGCAATTCAAAGAATTTTTTAAATTGAAAACGTAAAGTAAGAATATAAATGTTGGATACTCTAGAAGATAGCGTTGGATTTCCATTTAAAGCACGTTGTTCAATAGAACTAGATAGAGGTACGGTTAGTGGAGAATTATATAAATTAGCACTTTTCAAATATTTATGAAACGTATGCTCAGTATTGAAATCTCCAAAAGGTTTTGAAAAAGTTGTATTAAATATTCGGATAAAACGGCACTTTTGTCAAAAGACAAAAGCAATTTTCCAAATTCAATTATAATATTTGAAAAATTTTTTTTAATATTTTGTACGTCTTTTCGTGGAAGATTGTTTTTTGAATATAATTCTAGTAAAAATAAAAATAGTTGGCTTTTTATATTGTCGCAAATGTTTTTGCTAGTGGAGTCTAATTGAATACAGCCAGAATTGTTTTCATAATGTGACTCTTGCAGAATTGGTCTTGGTAATTGAGGATTTATGTTTGATTTTTGAAGCAATAACTGATGGTTTTCAACAAGAACAGGGTGCGTTGTGTTTGATGTATGGACTTGCGACAAGTGCTTGCGAAAGGCTTTAATGGATTGAAATATTTGTGCACAATTTGGTTGCACGCACTTTACGGTGTTAGAAGAATTATGTAACTGATCATTTTTTAATTGATTTGAAAGAAGATTCACTTAATCAAAATTCTTACTACATATATACATAATAATTGTGTTTTTAAAAATTTCGAAAAAAAAAAATGGTAATGAAATTCTAAATGATTTATTGGCTTAAAAAGGTTATTAACTGAGCTATTGGAGATGAAGTATAACTGTTCTTATTAGAAATTTCGAGAAAAAAATGTTCGATGAAATTCCAGCATTTCCGCTTGCAGCGGGGTATTTTAGGTTGAAAATATGGTAAACATGGAAGCAAATATTAACACACTCAACATAAGTGTCAACTTTGTAAAGAATGTTATCAAAGTATATAAAAAATTCCGAAATATCGTATAAACTACTTCCAACTGATATTATAAATGGTTGCAGAGTTAGATCTACTAAAAAATACTTATCCTTTAAACGTTCTAGTTCCAAGTCCAGGCTGTTCATAGATTCGAGGAACAAACAAAAACATCTTGAGCGTCTGCGATGGTGAATTTTCTAGATGATTTTTTCTCATTTGTTTAGCATTTAAATCGCGATGTCGGATGGATTATACTTTGCAATAACTTGAATATAAGGAAGTGCTGTGTGTCTAGAAAAATAAAAACAAAAAACAAAAATAAAACTTTCACGGCTTTGTAGACATAAATTAATTACCAATATTTGTAGCTAATTTATATGCAGCTAATTCCTCCCTGGATTTGGGATCTTTAATATTTTCTTCAAAATATGTAATAATTTGTTGTCTAAATGCTGGCCATTTAATTATAGATTCGTCAGATGTATTTGGGTATAATTGGCTAAAATCTTATGAAATCTGAAAAGATTTGTATTGAAATATGCACAAACAGTAAACGCCAAAGAAACTTTACCAATTTGTAACCGAAAGACTGTTTAAACGAAGGCCATTCCTCCAAAAAGGCAGAAGATGTTTGTGAATTTTTGAAATCTGCTCTCCTTAATTTAAAACATCTCTTCCAAACATCGAGATTGGTATGATCAGTAATAGAAATGCACCATTTTGGATTCTCTTTCAAAGTATGTTTTTGAAGTTCAAAGCTAGTGTCATATTCATATCATCATCATCCTCCGAATTCTCCTGCAGTGTCGCTAGCGTATTTTTTTCTTTGTTTTTGTGGTACAGCTTGCCACCTGGGCAATTTTTGCCATTTCGAGGACGATAATAATACTCCCAAAATTACCATTTAAACAAAAACATCGATTTCTAAACCTATATACAGGGTGGCTCAAATGAGACCTAGTGATGTTAAACACGTGTAACTCTTGTAATAACGGGTTTTTTTAAATGATTTATTTTAATATGTTAAATACATTTTATGGAAATTTAACATGACTATGTGTGAAATATGACATCAGACAAATGACCACCATTTTGCTCGATACAGGCATTGGCTCTTTTTAGCGCATTTTGCATTACACGGCGTAATGTTTCTGGTTGCAGGCGCCGTATTTCGTCTCGAATATTCTGCTTGAGCTGCCCAAGTGTCTGTGGTTTGTTAACATACACTTTGTCTTTTAAATATCCCCATAAAAAAAAATCGGGCGCAGTTAAATCTGGTGAACGAGGAGGCCAAGGGAAATCTGAATTTCTTGAAATTATGCGTTCACCAAAAATTTCACGCAGCATGTCAATAGTTTGCCTAGCAGTATGCGCAGTGGCTCCATCTTGTTGAAACCACAAATTAGGATGTTGCTCCACCATTGGCCGCAAAAAGTTGTCGATCATTGTTCTGTAAGAAGCCCCGGAGACCGTTTCTGGCGTTTCATCCTCATTCTCAAAGAAATATGGGCCGATGATTTTTTTGGCCATAACACCGCACCAAACAGTGCATCTGATTGGGTGTGACTGATATTGATGTATTGCCCTTGGATTTTCGGTTACAAACGACGTCATTGTAAACTTGTAATCATGGAAGAAGTGGGCGCTGATCTTACGTTAAAAAAACGGCGATAATTTCGCTGCGTCAGAACATTTGATCGTTGAGAAGAATAATAAAATTCGATAATTTTAATGCGTTGTTGTGGACTGTACGTATTCATTTGAAATTTCCAAGAGTTCAGTAATAATCTGCAAAAAGAAAAAATAAATTATGTTAAAAAATAAAAAAGTTATTTGTGTTTCACATCAGCTGGTCTTATTTGGGCCACCCTGTACATAAATATATTTCATTGGTAATTTAAAACATTTACCTTTGTTTCTTTTGGAAATAAGCAAACAATTTGATTCGCTAATTCATCAATATTCCCACAGTTAGGTTTAATACTGATTTCCGAACCAACTCCTAAAATAGTGTTTATGATTGTTTTCCTATGTTCTTGCAACAAAGAATTATATTTTTCATGAAACACAATGACAGCTTTTGAATTTTCTTTGCTTTTCAAAGTCTCTTCCACATTCAATGGCAACTGTAAAGAATAATATGTAATATTACATTATAATGTGCACACATAACTTAATTTCCTGATACTTACTGTGCATAACCAATTGTTCACTTTTGACGTCACAGAGAGCGTTTGCGATATGGTGGTAGCGTCAATATTGTACTAAAGTGGAAATATATGTAGAAAACAATTAAAATAATCAAGATATAAAATTATCTTTTAATTATAACTATCTTTAAAAATGACTTACATTTTCCTTTTTCCATTTAAACAAACGTTCTCGGAATTCCGCTCGTACTCCTGCGAACGGAATTATTTCTTTTATGTCTTCAGCCGATAGGAACTGCAACCTCTTAAATGTAACTTTGTTTTCTGCCAAAAAAATTATTTCCAATTTAAATTAAATGAATGAATTAAGTAATTTTATAATTATGTGCCCAAAATGTATTTACTATACAAAATTCTTTATTTATTTATTTATTTATTTTCTTTAAATTAAATGACGGACTATTTATGAATGATGCGCACAAGAAACAAGACAAGAGCAAAATAAGTACATATGTGTATGAATTTATTTGACGCGTTAACTTCTGCACATAACGGTATCGGTTAACTTTATGTATGTACATACATATATACATCTAGTGATTGTTATGTTTAGTTGATTTATTTTAAAAATGTGACATTTTAAATACTATATTCACAAATATTCTTCAATTAAATTTAAATCACCTTTTAATATTGACAAAATATCTGCCATTCCCCATTCACTTAATAAATGCAGCAACTGCTCGTCCATATTTCTCATTTGTCAAACTTCAACTAAACAAATTTTGCACATTAATTCACAACTTCGTAAAAAAACCAAAACAACACAAAGAAACGAAATGCCTGTACGATCACTATTACAGTTTTAGCGGCACATGATCAACCAACAATAAGATTCTACCATAAGTTGGTAACTTTTAGCAACTCATTGTTAACTATTTTATTGTGAGGATAATCAACCAATAAATAGTAATATTCTACTATTAGTTGTTAAATATTAACTTCTTATAGTTAAATATCTATTTCGAAGATAACCAACCACCAAATGGTAAAGCTCTACCATAACTTGGTAAATATTACTAATTAATTGTTAAATATTTTATTAAACAACATTGACTGTAATTGCATTTTAACTAACAACCACTCGCCGTATTCTCCTGATTAGGCTCCGTGTGACTTTCACCTTTTCTGAAAAATGCATTTGCCTGTGGATCTTAGGAATATGTACATCATTAGAAATTATGGCGGAGAGTAGGTTCACATATTTCTTGAATAACTTTTCATGGTATTACTATGATCAACCGCAGTTCAAATACTTTTTCTGTTATGCATGTGTTTAAATATCTTGATCGTAGGAATAGTAACACTCGATTTTTATTATTTGCTACTAAATTATATTATTTTAATCTTATCGTAGAATATTTCATACTAAGCGAACTGCGACAGCTGTGAAAAAATGTCAATTAAGCGTGAAAGAGCTTTAAAATTATATTCGAGATTGTAAAGAGATTTATGTGGCATTTGCCTTGATTATGAATTTATAAATAAAACACAGTTTATGAGGTTATGTGATGTTTATCAAAAAGCAGCTGCACACTAATTCAAAATAATTCAAAGAAAGCTTCTATCGAAAACTGTTGTTCATAAGGGAGTTGGCTTATTGCTATGTTAATCATTCTTTTGGATGCCACAAAGAAACTTGTGGTGAATTGACTATCATAGTAAATGAGTTTGATCTAATCAATATCCACAATATAAATAGTTGGTTATTAATTAATAATAATAACTTCAATCCACTAATAATTAAAATAAAAGTGTAGTCTCAGAAGGAAAAATAAAGGAAAAATTCCATACACATTATTTTGAAATGGTTTAGTTACTGATTCCTGACGATGATTACTGATATAAATCGATTAATCATGTTCATTTCTCAATTCGGTTCTAACAAAACACAAATCCGAAAATTTATGATTGGTGCGGCTTCACGATTGGAAATATGAAAATATTTAAATATAGTTGGTCGAACTGCTAACTAAATAGAGAAAATTCCTCAAAAAGGATTTTACAAACAACAACATTAATTTGATAGAAACTTTCCCTGCTTGAACAAGAATTGCCGTTCCATTTTTGAAAGTGAAAGACAGAACTGTCGATGACTCAAATACTGAAAAGCAGGATTTTACCACAATGGCTTTTCTTAATCGCGGGTATATATGCGTTAAGATCATTCATAATAGTCTAAGAAATGAATGCTGCCATAACGACCACATCACCATCAAAGATGTTGTATGGAGCAACTCGAACGCCGCTGAAAATGACACTCCTCATCCGAGCAAATCTTTAAGTTAATCGCTTGCAAAAGCTTTTGAACATTTCCATTGGACGAATAGAATACTGATTCAAAAAGCCAGAATAATATCCTCATTGCCATAACAAAGACACGGGTATGCACCCAACTCAAGAAAATTGTTAACAACACTCTCGGCCTTGTAGATTTTCGAAGCGTAGCGAACTTTAACTTCGTTTAGATGCGAAGCAAACTACGAACAAACTCGTACACTGAGCTGAGAAATCCACAATCCGTCCTACCATTGGGTCCATGAATTGATTTGTTTGTTCACATTTATGTATTTATTTATTGAAACTTTCTTAGCCAAAAAGTAAATCAATGGCTGTAACGATTCAAATCTGCGGAATACACAGCGGTGTCTCGAAATATTAAAACACATTTCTGTTCCGCGGGGTTTATGATTGCTTTTGTAAGCAAAAAAACTCATTGCACACTACACACAACAACTATATTCATTTTCTATAAAGTACTATTAAACCAGTGCCCGATAGTCAAAAGCGCATGTCGCAAACGAGGTGTTAACGGTTTACACGATTCTATTCAGTGAGAGAAATACACAATCTTTTGTTGAGTTATTAAAAAGCATAAACTTTTGCTTATAATTTAAATCTAAGTACTTATTCCTAAAACAATCAATAATTTAGAGTAAACAGAAGCAGTCTATTCGAAGGCCTACATGGCTAGTACTAGAAGTGGTATATTTAAATATATAACTGATAAAATATTTTAAATAAATAAAAAAAACCAAAAAGTCAGGAACAAATGATTTGAAGTAAGTGTTGATTTAAAAGGCTACTTAACAAGTGACTCAATCGGAAATATAATATCAACGTATACGAAAACTTTACTGGTATGAGGATCCTTTCAATTGGTTTTTTCCTATTCAAAGACTCAATCATTTCTTCCTCACAAAAAGAGCGTCTAACATGACTATAAGATTAAGGATCCGTTCCCAGATAAAATAGCTCCACAAAAATAAGTATGCACACTCGATCCTATTCTGATCATAAGTACATTAGATTCAATATTTTATTATATCCAAAACAAAAAGTTTGATCCTAAAGAATCCCAGGTACATATACAGGGATTTGTATAGGAATAGACTATTGCTCACTGTTTGAGTTTGAAAAGAATGTGTCGCAAGTGCCTTTAATAAACATATTACGTTGCATGCCCAACATTACGCACAAAGCGAGGATCGGAACCTCCTTTGTGGGACAAGGAGCTTGGAGGCGAATAGTACGGGAATTATATAAGTCGACAATGAAATTCTATTGGGCGAACATAAACAGCTGTTAAAACGATACAAAAGGAAGTATGTACGCAGGGCTAAGAAACAGTCTTGGAAAGATGCAATATCGCAATATGGTGAGATGCAATATGGTAATATGGTAAAAATAAACGGGGTGGCTCGGCTTAGGAGTCTGTTGTATAAGCATCCGACTATGCCAAAGTTGGTGAATATAACGGAGATTGGGCTGACAGCTGTGAAGGATCGTTAGAAGACCTTGTCAGTACACTTTTTCCTTGCTGTAAGGATATTGTAGATCTCGAACCCTTCGCTGACGGCTCCAAAATTGAAAAGGCAACTGGGGCTGGCTGGCATTTGAATGAAAATGTGAAATGCTTCTCGGATAAGGGAAGCATGGTAACGGTATTCCAATTCGGAAGTGTTTGCAATACAATTCGATAAAAGTGCTCGAACTATACGGGCGTGCTGTATACTAAGCTCTGTGTCGTGACAATTTTAATTTCTATTTCTGCTTTGTGCGAGATTAAAGCGATTCGTTTTACTTGGACACTTTTGATTTGCAATTGCAACAAAAATGCCGTGTGTGTGGTCAAAAGGTTGAGCGAGGTCAGCCTAAAATACAATGTGCTAAGTGCAACGAATTTTTTCACATGGAATGTGTGAAAGTCCTTCCAGCTGATCTGGATTACTTGCAACCGCTGCCCCAGTCGATAAAGCAGCAAAAATTATAATTTGTGCTCTTTGAACTCTCAGTTATCACAGCAAGTGCAAAGTGAAAGAGACAGTGCCGCTGTGCAAAAACAACAACAGCAACTTCAACCGGTTTTGTCACAGCAACAAAAGTGTATTCAGCCAGAAATAAGTTTGCAAAGTGTACTTAAGGAAATTGTCGCATTGAGATCGGAAAATGGGCGTGAGTTACATAATGTTACTTACCCATAATGTAACATAATGTTAACTAAAATTTATATTACATTAAGCTAAGTAATCTCTCTTTCACCTGTACCTTTTTCCACTAGAATAGTTACCAAGAATGATAGAATAGAAGATTACGCGATGCGCAGGTCCGTCATTCCTCTCTCGACAAAAACTCAGCACAGCTGATTGGCTGTGACGTCATAAGGCGCTTTAAAATATTTTTTTATATGAAAAATGCACGTGCAAAGGCAATAAGTTATGAATTGAAAGGATTTTAATTATTTTTAATAATACATAACTTAACAAATGCACTTGCAAGTAAACGAGTACAAATTATTGAAAAACTCGTTCGATAATAAGTACTTAAGCAGCGGATGAAGCGGATTTTCCTGTACCAAGAAATAAAAAGTGAATTTGTGTAGTGTGTGTGATTTAATAAATATACATATATTAATATTATATAAATATACATGCGTTCGTCTCGTATAAGCACGAAGTCGTCGGTTTTTAGATTGGTTTTAGCTTGAGGCCATTTGTGACGCACTTGTAACTCATGAAGATATTCGCAACTCCAGCGCTTCCAAAAATCTTGTTGTATTTGTTGAAGTTGCTTCCACCTAGTGAGTCGGTGAGTATTAATGTCAAGTAAGTTAACCTCAGGTGGCATCGTCAGTGGGCCGCCCACCAAAAAGTGACCAGGGGTCAGAGCGGTGCAATCGGTCGGGTCGTCAGAGAGCGCTGACAGCGGCCTAGAGTTAAGCACGGCTTCAACTTGCTTTAATACGGTGAAGAATTCCTCGAAAGTTAATAATGCATCACCAATAGTCCTCTTTAAGTGATGTTTCATGCTTTTGACACCCGCTTCCCAGACCCCTCCGAAATTGGGCGATCCGGGCTGGATGGAGTGCCATGAGACCCTGAGACCATGACATGAGGCCAGTTGTGCAGCGGCATCGTGTTCATATTTAAAAGTTTTATAATCATCTTTCAGTATGGCGTTTGTGCCAACAAAAGTTGTTGCACAGTCGCTGTAGATATCTTTACTATATCCTCTTGATGCGAAAAACCGGTGCAGAGCGGCTAGAAAGCATTCAGTCGTCATGTCGCTTACAGGCTCCAAATGTAGGGCTCGCGTAATGAAATACACAAAAAGCGCAACATACCCTTTGTAGCTTTTATGTCCTCTGCCTTTCGTTGTTCGAATCTTGTAGGGTCCAGCGTAAATTTTAATGCCAATTCAATCGACATATATTATTTTATATTTATTTACATCAATATTATCATAAAATGCGATAAATATTAAAATATTTAATATCAAACACAAATTATCACATTTCTCACACAAAAATGTACGCATTTTGGCTGCTCTCTCATTTCTTGTGCGCCTTATGACGATATGCGCAGAGACAGGAAATTTTTGTACCAGCATTGGCGCAATCTTCTATTTTATCATTCTTGGTCCACTCTATCACCAAATTATCGCAGAGCAAACGACAGTTGCGCTCAGCAGCACCGAAGCTGAATATATGGCGCTGTGCTCAGCGTCTAAGGAAATAATTTATCTGAGAAATTTTATTGTAGAAATAGGTTTTGAACAAATTCTTAACAAAGCATCAGCATTATTTGGCGATAATCTTAGCGCACAACAATTAGTTAAAAATTCTATTTTCCATGCTAGAACAAAGCATATTGATAACTCGTACGATTTCATTCCATATTAAACGAAATGACTTGAAATTAAATTTGTGTCAACGGAAGAAATGACCGCGGATATACTTACTAAAAATTTGGCATGTTAAACTTGTTAATTTTTTAGGAATGCAGACATAATGCACAATTGAGGGGTCATGTTGAAATATAGAAATCCATTGTACATGGCAACTCTGATATCAATTATGTATTCATTTTCAGCATTCTAAATTACACATACATTATATACATATACATGTATATACACATATTACGGTATATAAATACAATATAACTTCTCTGTTATATTGAACAAACCTGTTAATTTTAGTCTCCATATACATGTTTCTCCATAAATATGTTGTCGTCGAATCAACGGCTTTGCTTAGGATAGCCCTATTTATATTGGCGAAGTCGGTGTTATCGAAAGCCACTCAATACCTACAAAACACCAAAGCGTATATTCTTTATTTTGAAGTGCGTATTCAATCTTTTGCGTGAGATTCTGAAGAGCATGAGTAGTTGATTTTCCTGCCTGATATGTAAATTGATTTCTATGTAATGGATTTTTGGATATGACTTTGGTAGGTTGGCTGCTTGGCCACCCGTTTTCCGAATATACCCAACGACCACTTCTCTCCATTTGCACGGGAAGTAACTCCATGCAAAGCTGTCCCTAAGGATATTGATTAGCCTCTACATAATATAAGTGATCCCGTTGTTAGAAGTGCTGGAATTAGACCGGGGATTTGTAGGATTGAAAAGTATCTATGGCCTACTTAATTCTTTCCTCACAGAAACTTTTTCTTGCTCTGAGCCAGTGATTTGTATTTGGGCATTTCCGTTTGGGGCTGAGTAAGGATTGTGAAATTTGGGAAATGCAAGCTGGCCAGAAGCTCAAGGGTCTCCAGGACATTGATTGTGTACGTGCCATCTGGTCTTTTCGAAAGTCCGATGTTGTTAGTGCTTTGGGGAGCACTTTGTGGATTCTTCTTGTGGTCTAAGAATTCTTCCATGATCCAGTTCCGACTGGTTTGTTACCTATATTAAGGATTTCTTACCTATCACCATATATAAGTTTAAAGAGATACTGCTCCCGTTAAATTCACGTCGGTACTTTCCCTAACGTCTGATGTACGTTAATGTCTACGATGATGCGGTTGTTGTTCTTGCAGCTGTGGTCAATTAGTTTCTGTAGAGGCAAGAATGATATATATTCTGAGTGCTCTGACAGGTGGTCTGAGCATGTCCTGCCTGCCGTCGTCGGTATCTCGATTTTTACGGTTGCCTGATGCTTTGGGTATGCTCTGAGATGAGAAGAGTATTAATACTTTTTCGGACCAAAATGGAAGCGCTTGGTTTTCTTGGAATGCAGGGGTCATAGAACAACTCACCTGGGAGGCCCTTAACCTGATTTCCACAAATATAAGAGCTACATCAAGGTGTTGGCCGCGGCCGTTTTGGTGTGTTGTGAATTTACCTCGATACACCTGAGAACCTTGTTACTTTGTTGGTCGTCCTTTTCTCTCCCCTGCAACTCCACTTTGGACCCCTGCTTTGATGCATATATATATACCTCTTACCAGCCTTTTTTGGTGGAGAGCTTCTTGGGATTCCTGTCCCCATCGGAGAAGTGCTGCTAATGTTCTGTTCTGCTGCACCCGATGTAGTTGCAGTATTTTTATTGCCGCATCCGAATTTGCATCTGGGACAATTTGGGGGATATTTTTCCTTGCTGAGCCAAAATCCATTTTTTGCTCTCTCGTCACTTGCAGAGCAAAGTACCCTCCAATCGGTGGTTGACAGCCCGCAGTTTTGCTTCGTAATTCTGTTCAACAGCAGCGCAGTTGGTTGAACATCTTCCGGTGGTAGGTATGTGACGAACTCAAATGTTTGGGGCATATTCAGAGATCTTCTTCATATTTGCATCAGGGAAGGGCTTTAGACATCAAGGCAGCCATTGATCTCCTTGTTGTGGCATGTAGGGGAGAGTCACCCATCCATGTTCACGCAGCTAATCAAGTCGAGACTACAATTCAGGTTTTCGGATTTGTCCACTTCAGACAGTAGGCTCTTTTTATTAGCGCGATCTGATCAGCACTCAGTCTTTCTTCAGGAAGCTTGGTGTGTATAATTGCAACCTTACAAGCGGATGTCACATCTCTATTTGAGAGCATTTTTGTGTTCGGCTGCTCTTCAGCGTCACTTGAAGAATGGCGGTGCTGTAGGTAGTATTGCCGTATTGCGGTCTTCCTCTTTTGGGGGTTGCTTATACTTCTTGAACTTTTGCGACACCTCGTTTGGCAAGCTGTTCGTCCATCGGCATCTCTTCTTGGAGTGGTTCGGAGGGTTGGTTGTCTACTCAACTTTGATCTGGGCACACAGCTCGCGCTCCTTCTCTCTAGCTTCTTCAGGTCTCATGTCATTCCTTATCATAGCCCTAATTCGAAGCGTCTAAGCCGTCAGTTAAGTACTAGTATTTCTTCTGGCCGGTACTATTTTCAGGGGCACATGGTTCCTCCCGGTACCGCTTTCAACACTTAGTTCCATGTGACCATGAGTGTTAGCGCTACATCACGGTCACTTCCATGTCCCCATACCTCCTCCGGCACTAGTTGACGAACGTACAGTTTCCTCATCTGAGTCCGTTATTAAATTTATGTTTCGTTTTTTAATATTTAAATCCATAAAATTTTTTTGTTTTGGTGAGAAATATAGACCCGAGTTCACAGATCTCCCGTGCGAACATAAGGCTTCTTACAATGGGAGTGCGCCCGCTATTCCAAGGGAACTCCATTCAAGATGCCCTTTTTCATATTCCCTGCATCATTCAGCCCTCGTCACGATTCCACGAACACCTTGGCTTGGGAATTGTTGACGGTTTGGTACCGGGTCTCCCAAAGACTATTTTCAGCAAGGTGGAACCTGCGTTGTTATAGCTCCTTGGATTATCGATCCTTCTTTGGACACAGCCAGATACATCACCAGATGACAGAACAGTATATACTTATCTCGATGCCATTTGACAATCGGGTGCCCTCTGTCAGCTGCGGAATGAGATATGAAGTAAAGTTCCCGGAACCAGATCAATGGTTATGCCCAGAGGTTTTGCTTTGGGGTCTACATTATGTCTTCGACACTGACGGAGCCAAAACTTCAGACGGTAGCGGTTCCGGTTGGTAATTAGGTTATGAAACTAAGTACTTTATTGCCACAGGAAAGATGACGACAGTCTTCTCAACGGAGCTCTTAGCTATATTGAACTTGGCGTGCTGAGTAATTGAGAAGAGATGGCAAAGGAAGTGCATATGCATCTGCAGTGAGAGCCAAGCTGCACTAACGGCCCTCGCTAACCCTGTTTGCTCCTCGAAATTGGTCAGTGAATGCAAGCAAAGCTGAACAGTACTACAAAACGCAAAAGGTTATGTCTTATCTGGGTTCTTGGGAAAAGTTGGCCAATGAAGTCTCTGCAATTTCACCAGTGGGTCCGGAACCTTTCTTTGGTATCAGTTCTGCAATAATCATGAGTTGGACGAACGACTTAGTGGACCCCGCCCACAAAAGAGGTGGTCGGTGCTGCGCTCCTGCAGAAATGCAAAGTGCTTCGTGAAACAACCAGACAGGAAATTTGTGACCTTTCTACTAAGATTTAGCAGAAAGAATCTGCGTACACTGTTAGATATAATCAGTGGGAACAAAATATTTGGTCACCATAAGGCCATCAACGATCCGACTTTCCGATCCTGTCTTGAGAGGGACGACACTACTGTGCACTTCCTCTGTACTTGTCCAGCTTTCGCAAGAATAAGATTAAGGTTGTTGGGTGGTGATGTATTGAGAATGAATAATGTCCATGTTCATAATCTTGCTCTTCCCGATATTCTCAGGTTCTGTAATGAAAATAGGAAGTTCAATGAAGAGTGACCTTATTAAAATTATTTTTTTCTTCTTCTCGTTCCCAATCATTTCTATTGTTTGAGTGACTCAAGCCCCCTTTCTACTCATACTTTTTAAAATATTCTCAGTTAACTGAAGAAAGATAATACAATTTAATTCAGGAATTATCGTCTCTTAATTCCTTACAATAAGGAAAGTGAGTTGGCAAAATAAGCTTTAACGCTTCCTTAAAGGTTTGGTTTATTCTCCATTTTAATATGCCAATATCACACACGCTGCTTAGGGATATGATGCTCTTAAATTAGAGTCGTATCCGGCGTATGTATATAATATCTTCACAATAAGATTTTCTGGGTATTTTTTCAATTATCTGAATTGTTCTGCTTTGTTACTTGATATTTCAATTTGTTCCGTTCTGTTATTCTTTCTTGCTTTATTGGCATCTTAGACCTTAGTTAGTGAATTTCTCAGTTGTGTATCAAAACTGAACCTGAACCCGAATTTGGGGATACACTGAAACTTTTAATTGAATATTTTTATATGTAATACAGAATGTGTTTTCATCTCATAAAGAAGAGTCTTCATTTGGTGTTCATATGGATGCATAAAGCTGTTCTGGGTATACTCCAATGCTAGGTTGTTGATATTTTTCCAGCTGCATTCGATTCGCCAGTCTCAACCCTCTAAATGCAGCATACTTTGCATCAAGAACCATAAAACTCAGTGCATTCTTTATTCTGTCGACTGGTCGTACTGTGCTGCCAAGTCCGACTTTTTGGTGTGTTCATAGAATGAAGCTCTTTCCTAAAAATATTCCATAATTGAGATAAGATTTGCGCGCAATACTGTCAAATTTCTAATAAAAATTGTGGAGAATATAGTTATCTAACCCATTTGATTGTATGAGGTGTGGTCAGGCCTTTCGGTCGCGGGTTTCAAGCCCCACTCTGCGTCGAGGGAACTACAATAATTTATAACCGCCTAGGGTATCATAAATAAAAAAAACATACTTATCACTATTCCGCCCTATTCCAGAACCCCAGAACCTTCCCCATATCTCGCACTTTAAGCACTCAATCAAACAGATCCACTTCCTTTACTTATCCAGAAAGTTCCTCCGATCCACGCAAAGTTGTTCGTCGAAAAAGAAATTATAACTTTCCTTTCTCTTCAAACAATTTTCACATAAAACAGAACCTTAAACGATGTTACACAATATCAAAACCGTTTTTTAATGTCTACCCACTTATATCCACTTTGAATTTCCACTTCCTAGCCCCTAATACCATCTCCGACACTTTACGTGTCTGCCATCAGTCTAGTTCATCGCCATCATTCAAAGTCATTGCTCCATCTTAACTAGCTCCGGTTCCTGTATTGGCTAAACTTACTATATCCCAAAGTTGTTCAAGAAAGCCCCTTAACTCTCACTCTTTGTACTCATCATCTCAAATAGCTGACGACTGGACAAAGTCAATCGAACCCGTTTGCTGAACGCACCACCTTGGAGACATCAACATAAGCCACGTTATTCCGAACTATTGGAGAAAGAAAGATTGTATTTACATTTAAAGAACACGCACACATAAGCCAGATTAATGTCAATTTAAAGTATAGAATACAAGTGGATACACTTGGATTAAACGATCGCGCTGCACCTCCAAGTCACTTGCCAAGCTTTCAAAACTTAGCCAAGTTGTTTAATTCTTATATTATCGATGGTAATGCCAAAATATTTAAACATTTTCATAGTTGCAACTTTAAAGAAATCAAATTATCAATAGGTAGGACTATGAAATCTGTCAAGCATAGCATCAATGTCGGGCGATACTTGCGGCCTAAGGTTGATATAGATCATTTGGAAACTTTTACATTTTATTTAGTTTGGACTAAAAATATCTAAAATGGTTCTCAAGGAGTATCAGCATCAAGTGAAGACCTTTCCTGGATCATGCTTGAATAAAATTGAAAAAAAGATTTTAAATTCGTTTTTTATAATTAATGTTGTTGAATATTTATTTTTAATTGTGCTTATTCGGTTGAACAATGGAATTTACACGTTCTTGTCTTGCACCTATTAACCTTACTCGTTTTAATAAGACTATCGTTCTAAAAAAGGAAAAAAGTTAAGTTGGGCGTAGAACGCTTACAATTCAAGTAATAGAATTCGTCAAGTTGCATAGTTGCAAATAAAGTAAATTCAAAGATATAATAAGTGTTACTAATAAATAGTGTTTCGAACATTCCGGCCCCTCTTGAAAGCCTCACTTTCAAACGTCTAAAAACAGGGGGCACAGTTTGACAACAGGTCGTTTGTACGATCCCTTAGCTGTACTCACAGAGACCACTCGAACAAGTCCATCAGATCCTGGGTGCAGCTGCGTGATTCTTCCAATTGACCATTGCGATGAAGGTAGGTTATCGTCTTTTATGATGACGACATCGTCGACTTGCAAATTTTTCAACTTTGTTGTCCACTTTGGTCGTTGCTGCAGTTGCGTAATAAATTCTGTCGACCATTTCTTCCAGAACT
This sequence comes from Clusia tigrina, assembly GCA_920105625.2. Lineage (NCBI taxonomy): Eukaryota > Metazoa > Arthropoda > Insecta > Diptera > Clusiidae > Clusia > Clusia tigrina. The sequence continues at coordinate 210,021,360 of OV050031.1, forward strand.
GCTGGACAAGGCCTTGCAGATATTGCCATCGGTTGAGGGCACTTTCCTTCAAGTGCAGCAGGTTTTCGTCTGGTATACTAGCAGGCGATCGCAAAATCAAGAAATGCGCAGGAGTAAGAGGGTCAGTATCGCCTTCAAATTTGGCGCACAGTGGTCGCGAGTTCAGACAGCATTCAATCTGACAGAGCACAGTGTGCAGCTCTTCGTAAGTAACGGATGCGTCAGCTAGCGTGCGTTTTAGGTGATATTTTACTGACTTCACCCCGGCTTCCCAAATCCCGCCAAAGTGTGGTCCGGAGGGTGGAGAAAAGTGCCATTGAATTTGCTGTTCCGATAACTTCCTGGTGATGTCATCTTGTGCTGTAGTTGTATTCAACAACTGATAGAGGTCTCGTAGTTGCTGGTTGGCCCCTACGAAATTGGTACCATTGTCGGAGTACATGTGCAAAGGTTTACCACGCCTGGCGATGAATCGGCGTAGAGATGCAATGAATGCCGCACTGGATAATTCGGTGACCAGTTCGATGTGAACAGCTTTCGTGACAAGACACACGAATAGTGCGATCCAGCTTTTGTAAAGTCGAGAGCCGCGTCCCTTTCACGAGCGTACCTGGATGGGACCTGCGAAGTCAACTCCGGTATTTAAAAATGCACAGCCAGGATCCAGGCGATGCGATGGAATATTTCCCATCTGTTGTTGATGCGGTATGCCACGTTGTCGCATGCAAGATGTGCACTTGAAGACACACTGCTTTATAACGTATGTAGCGTTTGGTATCCAGTAGCGGAGTCCCAATAGGTAATGGAGCTGCCGGTTTCCAGCGTGCAAATACCGGACGTGATACTCCTTTACGATGAGCTTCGTCAGTTGATGATCCTTTTTTAGAATCAGGGGATGCTTCTGGTCGTAGCTGACATTTGCATTCACAATTCTGCCACCAACTCTCAGCAAGCCATTGTCATCAATGAATGGCGAAAGAGGCGACAATTTGCTTGATGCTGGTAATTGATTACCTTGGGTAAGACTACGCAGCTCGGACGCGTATGATGCCGTCTGTGCTTTCTTCACCAAGACATTGTGTGCGTGATGTAGCTCGTGCGTTGTTAGAAACCCTGTTGTTGCGCCGAGTTTAGTCCTTTTGGCTTTGCAATTTGCCACAAGTCGGAGTAAAAGCGCAGTTATTCGTATTAGTTGCGTGTAATTCGAATACCGATCAATGATATCAATTTCAGACACCATAACGATGTGTGAAATGATTTCTTTCCGTTCTTCTAAGTCGATATCATCAGGCGGTGGTGGTGTGCGGTCGCACGAGATTGTTTGCTTCAAAACATTCGGCCCATTCCACCATAGTTGGTTGTTGAGAAGTTCTGCAGGCCATATGCCTCTGGTAGCGAGGTCTGCAGGATTCTGCTGCGATGGTATGTGACGCCACTGTTCAGCAGGAATGATTTCGATTATTTGCGCTGTCCTATTTGCAATAAATGTTTTCCATCGACGTGGATGATCTGATAACCAAGCCAGTACGATTGAAGAATCGGTCCATCCATATATAGGCGCCTGAGGCAAGCTCAAAGCCTTGCGAACCTTGGTCATCACTTTGGTCATGAGCAATGCTGCACACAGCTCAAGTCTTGGTAGCGTGATCTGCTTGACCGGTGCCACCTTTGTTTTAGCTGTAACTAGGTTTGCCAGGATTTCACCATCCTTGCGTTGAACACGTAGATAAATTGCCGCTGAATACGCCAATTCGGATGAATCTGCAAAGCCATGGAGTTCGACATTCTTCTCATTCGAGTACTCCAACCACCTTGGAATACGAAGCTGTACGATGGTGTTGATATTTTGACGATATTCCATCCACTGATTATAGAGGTCAGTTGGCAACTTCTCATCCCAATCCTGGCCTTTCACCCAGAGCTTCTGCATGAATATTTTCATCGCGGTCTTGTGCGTCAATACTTTCTAAAAATCTTGCTGAGTTTGAAGACCATTTCCGTAGATGAAATCCCGCCTTGAATAATATTCCGCAGAGTTCATCCTTGAGCGCTATTGCTGAGCGCACGTCAGCTGAACATGCCATTAGATCATCGACGTAAAAGTTTTGTGTGATGACCGCTGCAGCTTCAGGAAATTTTTCGTGGTTGTCATGTGCGACTTGATGCAATGTCCTGATTGCTAAAAATGGTGCAGCTGAAGTCCCATACGTTACGGTTTTAAGGTCGTATTCCCTTGGCTGCTCGTCCATAGAATCCCTCCATAAAATTCGTTGTAATGGACGGTCTTCAGGATGTACAAGTACCTGCCGGTACATCTTCTCTATATCGCCAGAGAATCCAATCGCGTACTTTCGGAATTTTAATATGATTTCAAACAAATCCTTTTGTATGGTCGGTCCGACCAGCAGGTTGTCGTTAAATGAGAGACCGTTTGTCGTCTTATACGACGCATCAAACACCACACGCAGTTTAGTTGTACTGCTGCTCGGTTTCAGTACTGCGTGATGCGGGAGGAAGTACGTTCTATTGGGGTCGGTGTTTACAGACGCCTCCATGTGTCCCAATTGACGATACTCATCCATGAATTTGGTATACTCTTCGTGTAGCTTTGAATCATTGCTGAAGCGGCGCTCCATGGCAAAGAGCCTTTTTAACGCGGCAGTGCGAGAATCGCCGAAGGATATGTTGTCTGTCTTTAGCGGAAGCCGAACAATATAGCGTCCGCTGTCATCACGTTGTACCGTTTTTTTGTAAATTTCTTCAGCTCTCTTTTCATCTTGTGTTAAATGTTGCTCTGGGCCTGGGAGATCTTCCACTTCCCAAAAGCGTTGAAGCTGCTTGGTGAGATCAAAGCATGTATGCGCTGTCAACATGTGCTGCTCAGTGTCGGTTGATATTTTACCTAGTAGCACCCAGCCGAAGATCGTTTTGAGAGCAGTTGGTGACCCTGAAGGATGCGTCAATTTTTCTGATAGCACGCACTCTGCGAATACATCAGCGCCTAGTATAATGTCAATTTTACCAGGCTTGTAGTGACATGGATCTGCAAACTCCATTTCTTTGAAGAATTCCAAGTTCTGATGAGTTACTTCATGTGCGGGTAAATGTTGCGTTAACTGCGCAAGGCAAAACGCGTCGATGTTGATATTGTTGTTATCTTGCGTTGCATTGATACGTATGTTGACTTTGCCTCTGGTGCAACTACCATTAGCAGAGCCAACTCCATACATTATTGTCCTATCATATTTGCGCTTCAAGCGCAGTCGCTGTGCACATGCTTCAGAAATCAGCGTACCTTGTGATCCAGAATCCAACAAGGCGCGGCACGGTTGTAAATTATTACATGCATCATAAACCATCACTATTGCAGTAGGCAATAAAGTAAAAGGTCGTGAAAGTTGTTGTGTAGTATTTACACTGATGCCAGCTGCTTCCTTGGGCGGAACTGATGACATTTCTCTCTGGGTGTTTTGGGTATTTGTTGGCGTTGAAATGTGAAGCATAGTGTTATGCTTTGCATTGCATTGTCTGCACGATGTCCTCTTGCAGGCTGATGCCCGATGATTTGGCTGCAAACAGTTAAAGCAGGCATTACTGCGTTGTACGAGCTTACGACGTTCTTCAACATCCATTTCCTTAAATTTGTTGCAATTGTACAAAAAATGTTCGCTTGAGCAGGCAGGACATGATTGAACAGTTGCTGTATATGCGCGAGCTTGGTTGCGCTTGAAGTTGTTGCTTCCCTGGCTGGCGTTGTAGCTCGAACTCCGTTGCGTGTTTTCCAATTCAAACACTCTTCTCTCTAAGAACTCCAGAAATTGCTGGAATGTTGTAGCTTCGTCTGCTTTCTTCTCTCTGTACCAGAGTACCAGTGTATCGGTGTCGAGTTTTTTCTCCAAATGAAACACTAAGATTGAGTCCCAGTGCTGGACAGGCTCGTCGAGTACCTTCAATGCATTAACACTCTCATTTGTAGCATTGTAGATGCGTTTTACTTCAACAGCTGATGCAGATTTCATTCCGGGTTGGTTGAACAAAAGTTCCATGTACGCTTTTTTCACCTTGTCAGATTTGTCGAACTTTTTCTTTAATAGCTCCCAGGCAATACTGTAGTTGGCATTGGTGGGTTTTAGATGCTTAATTAGTGATAGTGCTTCACCTTTCATTTTTGTTTGCAAATACTCAAACTTTTCTATGTCGGAAATATTTGCTCTGTTGTGCACTAAAGTTTCGAATAAGTCACGAAATCTTATCCACTCAGTGCATTTGCCATCAAACTCTGGAATCTGGATTTGTGGCAATCGTAGTTCATGTTGAACTTGCGGTTGATGCGTAGTCTCAGTACTTGCCGTCGATGAGTTGCGGGCCATGCGCTCAATTAGCTCACCCATTGCGCCTTGGTGTTGTAGAAGCGTTTGCATGGCTGCTGAAATATCACTGTCTGCCTGCTGATTACCTATAACGGTATGATTGCTCTCTGAAATTTGTAAAATGTGTGCACACAGTGCTTTTATGGAAAAATACTTCTCCTCTATCTCTGCGCGGTATGTCTCCTCCTGTGTTTGCTGTTCTTCTGTAGTCACCAAGTAATCAATTTCTTGCTGAATTGTCTCGAAGCTTCTAAATAAATCCTCTGCTCGTTGTAGCCGCACTCTAAGCTCGTGTGACGTATTTTGCTCCGCTGTGCAAGCCTTATAAATACGTGTTAAACCACTTTTAATAGTTTGTCGTTGCAATTTTAGTTTATCCATTTTGTTGCAGCGGTTTGTTTATAAATTTTTTGACAGTTCTTGTCACCTTTTGTTGATTGATCTGCTCGTGCACTTACAACTTGCTTCAAGTTTATTGATAATTGTTTGCTAATCTGCTTTTCGCCGGTAGGTGGCGTAGATTGAAAAATTCCTTTTTTTCTTATTGGACTGGCGCTCCGCAGGGCGCTCCAACTGGTGTTTCGTTGTGAAACTATCCCACTGGCTCACACGGTTGTGAATGTTGCCAGGACTGATGCGACACACCCTCGTGCGTGCCGATGACGTTGTTGAAGACTCACGCTGTTGCGAATGTTGCCTCAGTTTCTATGTGCGCGACTTGTGGCGCCTGTGACCTCCGTAGTCCGACCAACTGGGTGCGAATGCAGCTCATGCACGCCGTGTAGATGATGTAGGAATGATGAAATTCGATATGAAGCGTAATTTGTGAACGCCAATCGATGGATGCAGGAACATTTAAGAATTTCCTCTGATGCAACTTGTACGCCAGTTGCACGCGGTTTTTATGGTTATGTACGAACACAGGAACTTGTATCTTCCACGTTCATCCGGCTCGAAGGACCATGAATAAAATTGAAAAAAAGATTTTAAATTCGTTTTTTATAATTAATGTTGTTGAATATTTATTTTTAATTGTGCTTATTCGGTTGAACAATGGAATTTACACGTTCTTGTCTTGCACCTATTAACCTTACTCGTTTTAATAAGACTATCGTTCTAAAAAAGGAAAAAAGTTAAGTTGGGCGTAGAACGCTTACAATTCAAGTAATAGAATTCGTCAAGTTGCATAGTTGCAAATAAAGTAAATTCAAAGATATAATAAGTGTTACTAATAAATAGTGTTTCGAACAATGCTATGAACGAAATATTTTCTAAAGCTTGCCGAGAGGAAAACAGAGGACAATTTGGGCTTCGAATTCGATTAAATATGGATAACTTCCATACAATTTACTAAAGCCGTAACCAATTTTGCAAAGTCAAACCATAGTATCTCTTGTTCATAGAAATTTTACTTCAAAATCTACGAGTATAATTTTACTCCGGGACTACACCCCACTTTATCAAATCCTGTCGAAAAATTTATGAGGCGGTTATCGATTTACGTTTTGGTCTATTATCTAAAATCCAGGTGTTTAAAATTATTCTTTATTGAAAACAATACTTTTTAAAATCTTATCATCATAAATGTATTGTTCCGTGTGTTGTGCGAATTAGCACTGACATTTTCAATTCAGACTCGCAGCTGCCATTTGTCGGTGAATCCAGTCAACGTAATGCGAAACTTTGGTGAAAACTCCAGGATATGGATATATCATGCAAGGTTTAATGCTCCAGGAAACAACACCTAATTGCACAGAATCTTCGTCGAGTAAAGATCCACCAGAATCTACACTGCATTGTCCTTTACCTCCCTCATCAACACCACCACAAATGTGGTCATTGTTGGTGCCACCTCTGTGTCGTGAACATTATCATTATAATAATCTCTAATCTGCTTAAGGATTATCTGCGTAAAGATTTGGGACAATAAGTATCAGAAAGTCGGATCAGCACCTGGTCGCAAATAAGAATATATATAAAAAAGGCTCTTGATATTTCGTACCTTCTGCTCCGATTGCAGAAATATAATATTGCGGCATTGGCATATCTCCCTGAGTGACTCGCAAATATATACAAGAGAGAAAAAGGTGCCATAAAGGTCTAAAAAAAAACCTAAGACAAATATGTTGAAATAAAATAAGCAGAAATATAATCCACACAACTGAAGGTCCGCTCCATTAAACATTAGACAACTTTACAGATATCGTGAAAGAAAACTATATTCATTCGTTACTAAACTAAAACGACATTTGAAACTCAAATGGGCAGCTGGATGATGTAGTTCTTTCGTTGTTCTTCCATCTCCCTAGGTCCCATGAAAATTTACCATGTCAATTACACATCCTTACATTGTGTAATTGTTATAGTTTTATAGTGATAATCTGGAAAAATATCCCCCAAAGAATAAACCATAAGCCGTGAAATTCATTCAATACAGCAACCAATCGATTGAATCGTTTTTCGGCATTGCTGAGATTCAGAAGGTTTGTGCAAATTTACGAAAATGAACTTAGACATTTAGTGAAACTTTCCATTTCCGGCTTATTTCAGAATTTGGCGGTGAGGCCAGCATTGATAGTCGGTATATACGGTTAGTACAAAGGCAAATGGAAGTCTGTACTATTCATCTCTCGGAACGCCAGCCCCTTGACTAGCCTTTGGAACGATAAAGTATGTTTTCACATACGGTGTGGCGCTCAGTTTGCCTTGGAAACAGAGTAACAAAGAATTTTGTGGGTCTTCTTAAGAATCCAGAAGAAAAAGAACTAAACTCTAAGACGCATATCGTATAACTGAAAGGCGGTACTGTATAAAAATTCCAGTATTTGACACTGCCATCCTAAGTAGTGCAAACTTTGGCTGCTTAGAGACACAGGATCTACTAAGGTTTGTTCACAAATCTGGTGGATTCAAAGAAAAATAAAAATGAAACGTCAAATATAGTACAATCGATGTCTTGTGATCTACATACGACTATTTGTCACAATAAAAAAAAAATAAAGAAATAAACAAAGGGAAGTCTTTCCCATGAACGAATTGTGTCAAAAGCTTGCAGAGAGGAAATCAGCCGAACATTTGAGGATCAAATTATATTAAATATAGGTCACTTTCATGGACTTTACTAAAGCAGTTAAAAATTTTGAAAGGTCAAAGAATCTTATCTTTAGGGCATAGAAATTTGTCTTCATAATCTATGCGGATATTTTCAAGCCATCACTGTGAGTAACTTTTTTCTCTAGCCTCAATTCCCATCTGGATTTATTTGTTTCAGATTTCTTTGTCACTCTGATTATTCTCCGTGGGTTATTGCCATTCTTTGGAAGTGAAATAATCAACTTAATAAACTTCGATTAACCGTTGCTGGATCAGTTATCATGGAAACAAAAACGAACATAATCTAAACTCTCACACGGCGAAGATTTTTGATTGTTTATAAATTTCGTAATTTCCTGTTATAATTTCATAAAATGTCTACACTCCACTTTATCACCTCCGACCGAAAAGATTAGTGAAGGCGATTTACGGTTTGGTCTGTTATCTAAAATCGACGTATATACAATTTTTGTTCATTGAAAATTTTCATATATTTTCTTTGAAATCTTATCTTGTTTGTTGTTCCATTTAATGCACTAATTAACAATCGCATCTTCAAATTCGGCACGAAACTGCCGTTTGTGAATCCACTCAGCGTAATGCGAAACTTCGATCAAAACTCCAGGGTATGGATCTATAGTACAGGGCTTAATGCTCCAGGAAAGAATGCCCATCTGAATATTAAATTTATTGAGTAAAGGGCCTCCAGGGACAAGAGGGTAGTCCTCAGGGTAGAGATGTGCGTAATCTAGTCCTATATTGGAACCTTACCCTATACTCTACCAAGACCGTTAGTGCGTGACGATGAGTCACATCCTGCTCAAGGTGACCCTGCCACTTACTGAACACAACGGATCTAGACTGGAGAGTCAATAAACACTTCCCCCCTAATCCAGGGTGTTATGCGTGTCCGTGCCTATTGGATGGATTTTGCAGTCAGGGGGTTATCCGCGTAGACTGTATTCGAACGGCGCCTCTCCGAAACCAGGCCGTATCGGGGAGTAACGGTGGCCTTACCACGTCATAGGGCTCTGGACGGTGGACCGCTAGTTCCCTCATAAAAGCCTTGACTGTCCAAGCCTTCGAGGGGATGGCAGTCGTACGAAAAAGATGGACACAAAAACAAAAACAAAAAACACAAAAACCACCCCGGTGAGGATTCCGTTGGTGTCCTGGAAGCAGCCGACTTCAAAATGCGTTTTGGCGTTAGGTACGCGAAATTAAAAATCTTTCGCCCGACCGAGGGCGACGCTGATGAGTTGGAGGAGGCCAACAAGATTCCAGAGGACACGGACCTTCAGGAAGAAGTCTCCAAAGTACCTGCACATCAGGGTACCGATGCTGAAGGTGGTGCAGCATTCTAAGAATGCATCAGATAACTTCGCCGTTTTTCTGGGTGAGGAAGACGCGGACATCAGCATTGTGCAGGAGCCATGGGTCAGAGGAAATTACATAATGGGGCTTAAGCTGACCAAATACAATATGCACTATATCAGGAACGGTGATAAGATTCGATCATGTATCCTAGTTAAGAAAACAATTAATGCTTTTATCTGCCCACAGTACAGCACAGGTGATTTGAAAGTCGTAAAAATCGAGGTGCAAAGCGGACCAGACCTACTAGCGGCATCAGCTTATATGGCGCACAACAGTGATGCGCCACCGGAAGAGGTAGCGACCCTGGTCGCCAATGCTGCTGCCAAGAATGTCCCACTCCTTCTTGGATGCGAGGACAATGAAAGGGGTGAGTCACTTTGTAACTTTGTAAATAACTCCAACCTTACAGTATGTAACAGAGGGAATACTCCCAATTTTACCTTCCCCAGCTCTAATAAATGTGCTGGATGGGAAGAGGTCCTAGATTTAACTCTAATTTCAGAAGACGCATCCGTCCAGGTAGGAGAATGGAGGGTATCCAACAAGAAGACCTTCTCGGACCATAGTTGGTAGTTTTCAGGGTAAATTTGAAAACCGTAGATGCTATTTCTGACAGAAACGCCAGGAGAATAACGTGGGATACTTTTACGAGGGTAGCTAGCTCAAAACTTAAAATTTCTGAAACAATGAAACTCGAATCTACTGAGGCGATAGACAAAAAAGTGGGGACTCTTGTGGAAGCCCTTAATATGGCTTACAAGTGCGCTTGTCCCGTCACTAGGAGTAGAAAAACTCTTCCACCATGGTGAACCAAAAAATTATTGGATCTCAGGAAGAGAACCAGGAAACTGTTCAACCAATGTTATAGGGACACAGATTGGGCACGATATAAACAGAGTCTCAAAACTTACAAAAAATCTATCAGGAATGACTGGAGAGAATTTTGTGAATCAATTGAGGCAACCCCTACTTCAGCAAGACTTAGCGAGATACTGTCCAAGGAACACACCAGCCCCTCTTTCCTTAGAAAGATGGATGGTGCATGGACTGAAACATCTTCTGAAACACTTGATTTCTTACTTCAAACACACTTCCCAAACTGCAAACATACAGCGCATGTATCTCAATTATCCGTTATAGACAATCAGATGCCACCGGTTTGTGACCTGATATTCACGGACGAAAAAATTAAAGACTTGATCAATTGTTTCTCGCCTTATAAATCGCCGGGCTTGGATGGGATTTTCCCAATCATGGTGCAAAAGTTACAGGTTGTGGTGATCCCATGGCTAAAAGGGATATATAAGGCATGCATACGCCTCAACTACTTCCCCCTCAGTTGGAGAAAGGTAAAGGTAGTTTTCATCCCAAAGGCGGGGAAGATTGGGCATGAGTCGGCAAAAGGTTTTAGACCCATTATTCTTACGTCGTTTCTTCTCAAAACAATGGAGAGGACTCTGGAAATCCACCTTAGGCATACAGCGGATCAGTTCCCCCTCTCGAAGTCGCAACACGCATATCTCAGGGGTAAATCTACGGAAACAGCTTTACAATTCGATCAGTAGAAAAGACAATCCACCATAAACAGTACACGTTGGCAGACTTTCTGGACATGGAAGGGGCTTTTAACAATGTTAGTAACAAATCAATTCTGGACTCCATCACCAGGGAAGGGGTTGAGGAAGTTCTTAGGGAGTGGATAGTTGCAATACTTAGGACTAGGGTCATTCAGTCTGAGCTGGGTAACACGGTTCTCATCACACACGTCAGTAGAGGAATAACACAAGGTGGGGTGGTTTCACCCCTATTGTGGCTACTGGTAATTGACAACATCCTCGGTATACGAGATTCAATGGGGGTTAAGACTGAATACTGGGCCACAGGATGTGGACTAGGTGTGAATCCAGAAAGGACAGAACTGAGACTTTTCACTAACAAGAGCAAGATTCCGATCTTTAAACTTCCGACACTTAATGGACAACAGCTAATGCTAGCGGAGAAAGCGAAATACTTAGGAGTTATACTGGACCCCAAGCTAAATTGGAGAACCAATGTAGAGCTACGGGTCAGGAAGGCCTACGTAGCTTTCCACGCATGCAAGAAAATGTTTGGGGAAAAATGACCACTACGCCCCCATATCACTCACTGGATGTACAGCAATTGTGCGTCCAGTACTAATTTACATTTCAATAGTCTGGTGGCCAGCTCTAGATAAGGGTTATAACGTTCAGAGACTCAGTAGAGTTCAAATAGCAGCTGCCGCTGGCATTGTCTTTTCCCCGCACGCTAACATTAACTACTGTACACGCCTACCCGATACAGCTACAGTTTTTCAGGCGGAAGTACTCGCAATCAGAGAGGCATGTCGGCAGATCACCCACCACATTAGAGAAGGGCAGAGGACGATGGTTGCTATTTTGTGGGCAGCCAGGCTGCCATAAAAGCCCTACAATCAAATACCATCAACTCCAGACTGGTCAGACAGTGCAGGGAGGAACTTGGGGCGCTAGGTCACCATGCCGACATCACAATCTTCTGGGTGCCCGGACACAGAAATATAGATGGAAATGTGAAGGCTGATGAATTGGCGCGCAGAGGAGCCTCTCTCGATCTAACCCATGTGGAACGAGTACCTGTTTCCATAGGTGCGATTAAGAGGGGCATCTACATGCACTGTCTTACCTTAGCGGGCAACAGATGGAGGACAGTTACAACATGTAATACATACCGGGCGACCTGTCCAGTCTTCAACACAGCGAAATCTAGGGATCTTATAAACAGGGACCGCAGGGACACCAGCCGCCTCATGGCGGCCTTTACGTGTCACTGGCTCGTGGGTACTCATGCAGAGAAATTACAGAGACCGTAGAATACCCATCGTAGAAGTTGTGGAAACTCAAAAGAGAAGGAAACCTTAATCCATTTTCTTTGCAAATGCCCAGCTCTAGCGGCCGCAAGAAATAGAATACTAGGAAACTATTTCCTAGCGAGTTTATCCGATCTCTCGGCTGTAAACCCGAAAGAACTTTTAAAAAATCCATCGTTTTCTCCGGCGTTAGGAGAGGTTGTGGTATCAAAACGTCGCTAATGCGGTAATTGTGATCCATGTGAGGACTGACTTGGACCAACCTCCAAAACCAACCAAACCAACCAGCCAATGAGCCTCGGCTGCACCACAAATATGGTCTTTGGAAGTGCTTCCTTTCTGTTGTTTTTTGGTCAAAAGTCTTTTAGTGTTACAATGAAGAAGAGCATCAGAATTCCTCAATAAACGAGGAAGAAATTTTACTTTCGTTTGCTGAACATAACCAAAAAAAAAAATAAAAACTAGCGAAGGAGCGCAAAGTTTGTCACACCAAAATTTGTGAGCAAGTCCTGTGGCAATTTATAAACTCCATGACACCAATCTATTGCATTTAGTGCGTATATTTACAATAAATCTTTGTGTTAACAATCAAAAGTGTCTCTGAAATAAACTATCAAAAACACTCACCAATCTCCGTCATATATCACTGTCAAAACATCATTGAAAATTATCAATTTAGCGCCGCAGCACTGTCAATCCTTAAACATGATTTCGCGTTTCTTCGCCCACAAACTTCAAGCTGAATGTCTTTTAAGAAAACTTCGCAGAGGTATTCTTTGTATCCTTTTCACAACCAATAGAAAAATTCAGTTCCGAATAAATAAGTAAATTCGTGGCTAATTTCTGTTGATTTTTTGAGTTAATTAAAGTGATTATTTAATAATCCCGGTATAAAAAATTCAAGACAGGTTACAAAGGTTTTAAAAAGGTTGTATATAGTTTAATACCCAGAAGAGACGGGCATTTTTAGTTTATGCGTTCATGAATCCAATCAACGTAATATGAAACTTTGGTATAAACTCCTGGACGCGGGTTACTCGCGCAGGAGCCATAGTAATGGGTCGCAATACCCAATTGCACAGAACCTTCGTAGAGTAATGGTCCACCCTGATCTCCATCGCAGTGATTTTTACCTCCCTCATCAACACCACCACATAAGTTGTCAAAGTCACGGACTACTATTTTACTGCAATCTTCATCCGAGTAAATCTTTAAATCAACCTCTTGCATATGCAACTGAAGCGGTCCATAATCCTGTGAAAATTACGTACACAATAATATTAAAATGGTCTCAGTACAAGACAAAGTGGTAGAAGTATCTTACTCTAGAGGAACCCCAACCAATTAAGGTTCCAGGAGCACCCTGAGGAACTTGTGGAATTTCGAAATTTTGTGCCGGCAGGGTAACAGGGGTAATTGTGTCGTAGTTGTACAACAATTCAGCATCCAATTCCAATAAAGAAATATCATATCTACGAGAATTGGATGGAGTGTAATTCTTATGTAAGATCACCCGCTTAACAGTTGCAATAGTGGGACCTCCGCGACTAATGACAGTCACACCATACTGTATACTGAGTGTGCTCGGAAATAACACAAACTTGTGGGTGCATTTGGCGGCAGTAAGGATCCATTTCGGAGCTACGATGGTACCGCCACACATGTGTAAGTCCGGCCCACGAACTGAAACCTTTCAATACGAAGAAACTATATATTTGGTAAATTCGAAATATGATTTTGTTTTTTAATCTCACCAGAAAAGGAAATTTCCGTATATCCGAATCTGTTCCATTCACGACACGCGACTGCGGAAAACAGCTCACAGTTCCTACCAAAAGGAGTACAAACAAAATACTGTGAGTCAACATTCTATGAGTCACGTATGTAGACACAATTGAACAGAACAAACATTACTGGAGATATGATGGAGACTATCGTGCTTTTATATAGTGCGCTTATCTCTAAAATTGAACTTTGGCTATCAAAAATTATGATTCGTTTAATAACGTATACTCATGCTAAGTACTCGAATTGCTGATATATGTCCGAATTTCTTCGTTATTATACTGATTGTTAGGTACATATTCTGATAAGAAGTGTTTGATTTCTGATGTACTGATTAGAATTTACCATAAGCCCCAGTAATCATGTTCATTATCATTATTATAATCTCTAATCTGCTTACATAATAAAGGATTATCTATGCAAAGATTATTGATAATGACTATCGGAAAGTCGGAGCAGCACCTGGTCTCAAATATTAAAATATATATAAAGGCTCCAGATATTTCATTGTAAGTTATTTTCTGAATGCAGAAATATAATATTGCGGCATTGATACATCTTCTGGATTGACTCGCAAATATATACAAGAGATAAAAAGATTTTTCCTTGTATGCTTCATAACAGTACTGCTTATATTTGTACCTCTTCCAAACAACTTAAAGATTCGATTATACGAGTATGAGGACTATACTACCACACCTTGGGATCTTTTATTTAATTATTTATATATTTAGATTCTAACTGCAGTGAATTTCAAGCTGAGCAATGAAATGAAGGTCTGCCTTAACAATTCTAACGGATATGAAGGGTCTTTTTTTTATCGATTCGGACAGCGAAGGGGTTTAAAATCCTGAATATTAGTCTTCTCTATCTCTGAGATAGCTTTAGATGTATAGCTCTCAACGAGTAAAGACGCTGAATTCACATTTTCCTAATATGGATACCGAATAAAGTAACGAAACAACTTACTAATTAGACAAGATTCAGGAATATAATACGAATTAGGCTGAACGAAGGAGATCCAAATAGCTCAAAAAAATATTCTATAACTTGATAGGAAGCTGGAAATATCTTTAGTGTGGTAACCTTAAATATATACTCGGAGGACTAGCAGAAAGGTTGGTCCACCATTTGGAGAGCGAGTGGAAAAGAATTACATGCGATGAATAAGCCAGCTCGATAATTCGAGGTGAAAGTTGGCAGCACCTCAAAAATTAGAATTCTCCAATTATTTTTAATTCGTTGATCTGATTCATTCACATTAAAAATCCAAATTTTAATATTTTTCTTAATTTATATATCAATTTTAGTATGAAAATCTTTAGTATTTACTTTTATCTCCATTCTCAGTGAGGGTGAAAGCGAAACATAACGAAATAGGATCGAGTGTGCATAATTATTTGTGTAGAGCTATTTAAACGGGAACGAGTCGCCTGACCCTTAGTCCAATAGTCGTGTTAAAAGCTCTTTTTGTGAGGAAGAAATGATTTTCTTGATTTCGTGACGAGGAAAAATTCAATTGAAGACATCCTCATAGTTAGTTTAGTGATTTGCCGATGAGGAAATTATCTTGTGTGGAGTATTGCAAATCGCGAAATGCTGCATTTGGTGTTTTTTGTTTTATTTTTTTTTGTTCCAAATTGAATCTGGATGGATGTCTCCGATTGGATTTGCTTTTTTCGGAGACCAGAATGACCCTTTAAAGTGTTAGTTTTCCTAAAATGAAGACAGTCCATCTGCAGCTGGCATAATTGGTGATGTGCGGAAAGCACCCTAGCACCCTGTATGGCGGAGTGTAGTGTCTTTTTTGTGCACTGAGAACAAAAATTGACCAAAACGTGGTTGTTTTAACAATAAAAGGGACGATTCGGCGCCAAATTTAAAAATAGTTAATTTCAACAATGACATGGTCAAGTTTTACTAACTGTTTTTTGTTTTTTTTTAACAATTTAATTGTGATTTTAACCAATAATATAGTAAATTTTTACCATATAGTTGTTGATTTCTTTAACAAATTAATAGTTAATGTCAACATTGAAGTGGTAAAATTTTACCATATATTTGTTGATTTTTTAAAACTATTTTTACCAATAATACAGTACATTTTTACCAAATCATTGTTGATTTTTTTTAATGTTACCATCTACATAAAAAAACACATTTTTATATATTTAAAATCAAAAGAAGTTTACACATATGAAACATAAATAATGCATTAATTAGAAGTATTTGAATCTTATATAAGTCTTAGTATTATTTATAGTACAAATATTTTGTGGTGGGCTTACAAACTGAGAAATATTTATGAAAGAAATATCTTTTTTTTCTTACCTACTTCGTTAGATTGAAAGTGGTAGTCGAATTTAATATCAATTTCATGACATTTTACAATTAAATCATTATTATTTGTTAGAAATGATATAGTTTTAAAAAGTTGTAATTAGAATTGCAATAAAGAAGCAAAAAATGGTTTCTTTCCTATAGCAAGCCATTGTATTCAATAATATCAGAATTTTTATAAATTCCTACTTTTAAATCACCTTCCTCATGAACCATGTTTACATTGCTGAATTCCTTACCAACAATTTTTTTTTCGAAAATTCCATCTTCATATTTAATTAAAAAAGAAGAAAATAAATAACACGATTTCTTACTCAAAGTGCAGGATTTAAACGCGATGCTATGGAATTTGCATAAATTTTTTAAACCTTCTGTTTGGCTTCATACCGAAATGCGCAAACATATTTAAGAGGGCCACACTTCTTTATAGCTGTTGGGTAATGTGCTAAAAAAATGGTATTTCGGTTTCAAAGCTCCAAATAAGGAAACATAAATTTGATGATGTTTTTGAATTAAAATTTGTAAATGATCAATATTTTGTTGCGAAAAATTTGTTTTTAGAACCATATCAATTATTTCTATAAGACAGCACAATAAACGCCAAGCTTCATTTTCTCGAGGTATCAAATCACCAACATTCCCGTGCAGTCATTTTCAATTTGTTTGATTTGAGTTTTTCAATTCCTAGAGGTGGAGACATATCTTGAAATTCTAAATTTCCATATGGAAATAAAGCTTTGTGACTATTAATTTGATCAATAGAAATAATATTACTTTTTATGAAAGACATCAAAATGTTGTTCACATCATAAACAACAACACCCTCAAATATGTCGTGCATAACATCGAAAAAAAAAATTATTTGCAACATGAAAACTTTCAAGTTCATTAAAGACGCATTTTTCAAAAACTCCTGATGCAATATTATCACCATTCTTCAAATCCTGCTCATAATTTATTTTTGTTCTTAACTTTTCTTGAAATTCTTTGCAAGCCAGACGCGTTCCGCTCTTTTCTAACTTGCAAGCTCGACAGAAACTCTTTCCATTAAATGATTTTGTAAAACCAAGAATAGTATTCAGGCCCAAATTGTCCTCAACTACCAAACACAAAACAAAATGTACTCTATAAATTTCATTATTTACAGTAATTTCGAGGCCAGTCTCTTCTAAATACCTAATTTCGTTTACTATGTTAAAAAACGTTATATTGTTGCTTAAAGATTTCATTATTTTGGAACTCACGAAAGAAAAATTAAATATAAAATCGAATTTTGATTGTAAAAATTGCGGAATATTAGGAAATGAATAAAAACCTGCACACACGGAGTAGCAGTGTGTGCTAAGGGGATTATTTATTTGGTAATCATCGAAATATAATATGTATGGAATAACATAATCTACATTTAAAATATTTTTCTTAATTGTGAATGATTCACAGTTAACATGGTTTTTTGCTTTTTTTATATTTTGTAAAGTTAATTTTAATACATTTGGCAATTCAAAGAATTTTTTAAATTGAAAACGTAAAGTAAGAATATAAATGTTGGATACTCTAGTAGATAGCGTTGGATTTCCATTTAAAGCACGTTGTTCAATAGAACTAGATAGAGGTACGGTTAGTGGAGAATTATATAAATTAGCACTTTTCAAATATTTAAGAAACGTATGCTCAGTATTGAAATCTCCAAAAGGTTTTGAAAAAGTTGTATTAAATATTCGGATAAAACGGCACTTTTGTCAAAAGACAAAAGCAATTTTCCAAATTCAATTATAATATTTGAAAAATTTTTTTGAATATTTTGTACGTCTTTTCGTGGAAGATTGTTTTTTGAATATAATTCTAGTAAAAATAAAAATAGTTGGCTTTTTATATTGTCGCAAATGTTTTTGCTAGTGGAGTCTAATTGAATACAGCCAGAATTGTTTTCATAATGTGACTCTTGCAGAATTGGTCT
Source organism: Clusia tigrina (assembly GCA_920105625.2). Lineage (NCBI taxonomy): Eukaryota > Metazoa > Arthropoda > Insecta > Diptera > Clusiidae > Clusia > Clusia tigrina. The sequence continues at coordinate 210,039,148 of OV050031.1, forward strand.
TGGTAATTGAGGATTTATGTTTGATTTTTGAAGCAATAACTGATGGTTTTCAACAAGAACAGGGTGCGTTGTGTTTGATGTATGGACTTGCGACAAGTGCTTGCGAAAGGCTTTAATGGATTGAAATATTTGTGCACAATTTGGTTGCACGCACTTTACGGTGTTAGAAGAATTATGTAACTGATCATTTTTTAATTGATTTGAAAGAAGATTCACTTAATCAAAATTCTTACTACATATATACATGATAATTGTGTTTTTAAAAATTTCGAAAAAAAGGGTAAAGAAATTCTAAATGATTCTAAAAGAGGTTATTAACTGAGCTATTGGAGATGAAGTATAACTGTTCTTATTAGAAATTTCGAGAAAAAAATGTTCGATGAAATTCCAGCATTTCCGCTTGCAGCGGGGTATTTTAGGTTGAAAATATGGTAAACATGGAAGCAAATATTAACACACTCAACATAAGTGTCAACTTTGTAAAGAATGTTATCAAAGTATATAAAAAATTCCGAAATATCGTATAAACTACTTCCAACTGATATTATAAATGGTTGCAGAGTTAGATCTACTAAAAAATACTTATCATTTAAACGTTCTAATTCCAAGTCCAGGTTGTTCACAGATACGAGGAACAAACAAAAAGATCTTGAGCGTCTGCGATGGTGAATTTTCTAGATGATTTTTTCTCATTTGTTTAGCATTTAAATCGCGATGTCGGATGGATTATACTTTGCAATAACTTGAATATAAGGAAGTGCTGTGTGTCTAGAAAAATAAAAACAAAAAACAAAAATAAAACTTTCACGGCTTTGTAGACATAAATTAATTACCAATATTTGTATCTAATTTATATGCAGCTAATTCCTCCCTGGATTTAGGATCTTTAATATTTTCTTCAAAATATGTAATAATTTGTTGTCTAAATGCTGGCCATTTAATTATAGATTCGTCAGATGTATTTGGGTATAATTGGCTAAAATCTTATGAAATCTGAAAAGATTTGTATTGAAATATGCACAAACAGTAAACGTCAAAGAAACTTTACCAATTTGTAACCGAAAGACTATTTAAACGAAGGCCATTCCTCCAAAAAGGCAGAAGATGTTTGTGAATTTTTGAAATCTGCTCTCCTTAATTTAAAACATCTCTTCCAAACATCGAGATTGGTATGATCAGTAATAGAAATGCACCATTTTGGATTCTCTTTCAAAGTATGTTTTTGAAGTTCAAAGCTAGTGTCATATTCATATCATCATCATCCTCCGAATTCTCCTGCAGTGTCGCTAGCGTATTTTTTTCTTTGTTTTTGTGGTACAGCTTGCCACCTGGGCAATTTTTGCCATTTCGAGGACGATAATAATACTCCCAAAATTACCATTTAAACAAAAACATCGATTTCTAAACATATATACAGGGTGGCTCAAATGAGACCTAGTGATGTTAAACACGTGTAACTCTTGTAATAACGGGTTTTTTTAAATGATTTATTTTAATATGTTAAATACATTTTATGGAAATTTAACGTGACTATGTGTGAAATATGACATCAGACAAATGACCACCATTTTGCTCGATACAGGCATTGGCTCTTTTTAGCGCATTTTGCATTACACGGCGTAATGTTTCTGGTTGCAGGCGCCGTATTTCGTCTCGAATATTCTGCTTGAGCTGCCCAAGTGTCTGTGGTTTGTTAACATACACTTTGTCTTTTAAATATCCCCATAAAAAAAAATCGGGCGCAGTTAAATCTGGTGAACGAGGAGGCCAAGGGAAATCTGAATTTCTTGAAATTATGCGTTCACCAAAAATTTCACGCAGCATGTCAATAGTTTGCCTAGTATGTGCAGTGGCTCCATCTTGTTGAAACCACAAATTAGGATGTTGCTCCACCGTTGGCCGCAAAAAGTTGTCGATCATTGTTCTGTAAGAAGCCCCGGAGACCGTTTCTGGCGTTTCATCCTCATTCTCAAAGAAATATGGGCCGATGATTTTTGTGGCCATAACACCGCACCAAACAGTGCATCTGATTGGGTGTGACTGATACTGATGTATTGGCCTTGGATTTTCGGTTACAAACGACGTCATTGTAAACTTGTAATCATGGAAGATGTGGGCGCTGATCTTACGTTAAAAAAACGGCGATAATTTCGCTGCGTCAGAACATTTGATCGTTGAGAAGAATAATAAAATTCGATAATTTTAATGCGTTGTTGTGGACTGTACGTATTCATTTGAAATTTCCAAGAGTTCAGTAATAATCTGCAAAAAGAAAAAATAAATTATGTTAAAAAATAAAAAAGTTATTTGTGTTTCACATCAGCTGGTCTTATTTGGGCCACCCTGTACATAAATATATTTCATTGGTAATTTAAAACATTTACCTTTGTTTCTTTTGGAAATAAGCAAACAATTTGATTCGCTAATTCATCAATATCCCCACAGTTAGGTTTAATACTGATTTCCGAACCAACTCCTAAAATAGTGTTTATGATTGTTTTCCTATGTTCTTGCAACAAAGAATTATATTTTTCATGAAACACAATGACAGCTTTTGAATTTTCTTTGCTTTTCAAAGTTTCTTCCACATTCAATGGCAACTGTAAAGAATAATATGTAATATTACATTATAATGTGCACACATAACTTAATTTCCTGATACTTACTGTGCATAACCAATTGTTCACTTTTGACGTCACAGAGAGCGTTTGCGATATGGTGGTAGCGTCAATATTGTACTAAAGTGGAAATATATGTAGAAAACAATTAAAATAATCAAGATATAAAATTATCTTTTAATTATAACTATCTTTAAAAATGACTTACATTTTCCTTTTTCCATTTAAACAAACGTTCTCGGAATTCCGCTCGTACTCCTGCGAACGGAATTATTTCTTTTATGTCTTCAGCCGATAGGAACTGCAACCTCTTAAATGTAACTTTGTTTTCTGCCAAAAAAATTATTTCCAATTTAAATTAAATGAATGAATTAAGTAATTTTATAATTATGTGCCCAAAATGTATTTACTATACAAAATTCTTTATTTATTTATTTATTTATTTTCTTTAAATTAAATGACGGACTATTTATGAATGATGCGCACAAGAAACAAGACAAGAGCAAAATAAGTACATATGTGTATGAATTTATTTGACGCGTTAACTCCTGCACATAACGGTATCGGTTAACTTTATGTATGTACATACATATATACATCTAGTGATTGTTATGTTTAGTTGATTTATTTTAAAAATGTGACATTTTAAATACTATATTCACAAATATTCTTCAATTAAATTTAAATCACCTTTTAATATTGACAAAATATCTGCCATTCCCCATTCACTTAATAAATGCAGCAACTGCTCGTCCATATTTCTCATTTGTCAAACTTCAACTAAACAAATTTTGCACATTAATTCACAACTTCGTAAAAAAACCAAAACAACACAAAGAAACGAAATGCCTGTACGATCACTATTACAATTTTAGCGGCACATGATCAACCAACAATAAGATTCTACCATAAGTTGGTAACTTTTAGCAACTCATTGTTAACTATTTTATTGTGAGGATTATCAATCAATAAATAGTAATATTCTACTATTAGTTGTTAAATATTAGCTTCTTATAGTTAAATATTTATTTCGAAGATAACCAACCACCAAATGGTAAAGCTCTACTATAACTTGGTAAATATTACTAATTAATTGTTAAATATTTTATTAAACAACATTGACTGTAATTGCATTTTAACTAACAACCACTCGCCGTATTCTCCTGATTAGGCTCCGTGTGACTTTCACCTTTTCTGAAAAATGCATTTGCCTGTGGATCTTAGGAATATGTACATCATTAGAAATTATGGCAGAGAGTAGGTTCACATATTTCTTGAATAACTTTTCATGGTATTACTATGATCAACCGCAGTTCAAATACTTTTTCTGTTATGCATGTGTTTAAATATCTTGATCGTAGGAATAGTAACACTCGATTTTTATTACTTGCTACTAAATTATATTATTTTAATCTTATCGTAGAATATTTCATACTAAGCGAACTGCGACAGCTGTGAAAAAATGTCAATTAAGCGTGAAAGAGCTTTAAAATTATATTCGAGATTGTAAAGAGATTTATGTGGCATTTGCCTTGATTATGAATTTACAAATAAAACACAGTTTATGAGGTGATGATGTTTATCAAAAAGCTGCTGCACACTAATTCAAAATAGTTCAAAGAAAGCTTCTATCGAAAACTGTTGTTCATAAGGGAGTTGGCTTATTGCTATGTTAATCATTCTTTTGGATGCCACAAAGAAACTTGTGGTGAATTGACTATCATAGTAAATGAGTTTGATCTAATCAATAACCACAATATAAATAGTTGGTTATTAATTAATAATAATAACTTCAATCCACTAATAATTAAAATGAAAGTGTAGTCTCAGAAGGAACAATAAAGGAAAAATTCCATACACATTATTTTGAAATGGTTTAGTTACTGATTCCTGACGATGATTACTGATATAAATCGATTAATCATGTTCATTTCTCAATTCGGTTCTAACAAAACACAAATACGAAAATTTATGATTGGTGCGGCTTCACGATTGGAAATATGAAAATATTTAAATATAGTTGGTCGAACTGCTAACTAAATAGAGAAAATTCCTCAAAAAGGATTTTACAAACAACAACATTAATTTGATAGAAACTTTCCCTGCTTGAACAAGAATTGCCGTTCCATTTTTGAAAGTGAAAGACAGAACTGTCGATGACTCAAATACTGAAAAGCAGGATTTTACCACAATGGCTTTTCTTAATCGCGGGTATATATGCGTTAAGATCATTCATAATAGTCTAAGAAATGAATGCTGCCATAACGACCACATCACCATCAAAGATGTTGTATGGAGCAACTCGAACGCCGCTGAAAATGACACTCCTCATCCGAGCAAATCTTTAAGTTAATCGCTTGCAAAAGCTTTTGAACATTTCCATTGGACGAATAGAATACTGATTCAAAAAGCCAGAATAATATCCTCATTGCCATAACAAAGACACGGGTATGCACCCAACTCAAGAAAATTGTTAACAACACTCTCGGCCTTGTAGATTTTCGAAGCGTAGCGAACTTTAACTTCGTTTAGATGCGAAGCAAACTACGAACAAACTCGTACACTGAGCTGAGAAATCCACAATCCGTCCTACCATTGGGTCCATGAATTGATTTGTTTGTTCACATTTATGTATTTATTTATTGAAACTTTCTTAGCCAAAAAGTAAATCAATGGCTGTAACGATTCAAATCTGCGGAATACACAGCGGTGTCTCGAAATATTAAAACACATTTCTGTTCCGCGGGGTTTATGATTGCTTTTGTAAGCAAAAAAAACTCATTGCACACTACACACAACAACTATATTCATTTTCTATAAAGTACTATTAAACCAGTGCCCGATAGTCAAAAGCGCATGTCGCAAACGAGGTGTTAACGGTTTACACGATTCTATTCAGTGAGAGAAATACACAATCTTTTGTTGAGTTATTAAAAAGCATAAACTTTTGCTTATAATTTAAATCTAAGTACTTATTCCTAAAACAATCAATAATTTAGAGTCAACAGAAGCAGTCTATTCGAAGGCCTACATGGCTAGTACTAGAAGTGGTATATTTAAATATATAATTGATAAAATATTTTAAATAAATAAAAAAAACCAAAAAAGTCAGGAACAAATGATTTGAAGTAAGTGTTGATTTAAAAGACTACTTAACAAGTGACTCAATCGGAAATATAATATCAACGTATACGAAAACTTTACTGGTATGAGGATCCTTTCAATTGGTTTTTTCCTATTCAAAGACTCAATCATTTCTTCCTCACAAAAAGAGCGTCTAACATGACTATAAGATTAAGGATCCGTTCCCAGATAAAATAGCTCCACACAAATAAGTATGCACACTCGATCCTATTCTGATCATAAGTACATTAGATTCAATATTTTATTATCTCCAAAACAAAAAAGTTTGATCCTAAAGAATCCCAGGAACATATACAGGGATTTGTATAGGAATAGACTATTGCTCACTGTTTGAGTTTGAAAAGAATGTGTCGCAAGTGCCTTTAATAAACATATTACGTTGCATGCCCAACATTACGCACAAAGCGAGGATCGGAACCTCCTTTGTGGGACAAGGAGCTTGGAGGCGAATAGTACGGGAATTATATAAGTCGACAATGAAATTCTATTGGGCGAACATAAACAGCTGTTAAAACGATACAAAAGGAAGTATGTACGCAGGGCTAAGAAACAGTCTTGGAAAGATGCAATATCGCAATATGGTGAGATGCAATATGGTAATATGGTAAAAATAAACGGGGTGGCTCGGCTTAGGAGTCTGTTGTATAAGCATCCGACTATGCCAAAGTTGGTGAATATAACGGAGATTGGGCTGACAGCTGTGAAGGATCGTTAGAAGACCTTGTCAGTACACTTTTTCTTTGCTGTAAGGATATTGTAGATCTCGAACCCTTCGCTAACGGCTCCAAAATTGAAAAGGCAACTGGGGCTGGCTGGCATTTGAATGAAAATGTGAAATGCTTCTCGGATAAGGGAAGCATGGTAACGGTATTCCAATTCGGAAGTGTTTGCAATACAATTCGATAAAAGTGCTCGAACTATACGGGCGTGCTGTATACTAAGCTCTGTGTCGTGACAATTTTAATTTCTATTTCTGCTTTGTGCGAGAGTAAGGCGATTCGTTTTACTTGGACACTTTTGATTTGCAATTGCAACAAAAATGCCGTGTGTGTGGTCAAAAGGTTGAGCGAGGTCAGCCTAAAATACAATGTGCTAAGTGCAACGAATTTTTTCACATGGAATGTGTGAATGTCCTTCCAGCTGATCTGGATTACTTGCAACCGCTGCCCCAGTCGATAAAGCAGCAAAAATTATAATTTGTGCTCTTTGAACTCTCAGTTATCACAGCAAGTGCAAAGTGAAAGAGACAGTGCCGCTGTGCAAAAACAACAACAGCAACTTCAACCGGTTTTGTCACAGCAACAAAAGTGTATTCAGCCAGAAATAAGTTTGCAAAGTGTACTTAAGGAAATTGTCGCATTGAGATCGGAAAATGGGCGTGAGTTACATAATGTTACTTACCCATAATGTAACATAATGTTAACTAACATTTATATTACATTAAGCTAAGTAATCTCTCTTTCACCTGTACCTTTTTCCACTAGAATAGTTACCAAGAATGATAGAATAGAAGATTACGCGATGCGCAGGTCCGTCATTCCTCTCTCGACAAAAACTCAGCACAGCTGATTGGCTGTGACGTCATAAGGCGCTTTAAAATATTTTTTTATATGAAAAATGCACGTGCAAAGGCAATAAGTTATGAATTGAAAGGATTTTAATTATTTTTAATAATACATAACTTAACAAATGCACTTGCAAGTAAACGAGTACAAATTATTGAAAAACTCGTTCGATAATAAGTACTTAAGCAGCGGATTAAGCGGATTTTCCTGTACCAAGAAATAAAAAGTGAATTTGTGTAGTGTGTGTGATTTAATAAATATACATATATTAATATTATATAAATATACATGCGTTCGTCTCGTATAAGCACGAAGTCGTCGGTTTTTAGATTGGTTTTAGGTTGAGGCCATTTGTGACGCACTTGTAACTCATGAAGATATTCGCAACTCGAGCGCTTCCAAAAATCTTGTTGTATTTGTTGAAGTTGCTTCCACCTAGTGAGTCGGTGAGTGTTAATGTCAAGTAAGTTAACCTCAGGTGGCATCGTCAGTGGGCCGCCCACCAAAAAGTGACCAGGGGTCAGAGCGGTGCAATCGGTCGGGTCGTCAGAGAGCGCTGACAGCGGCCTAGAGTTAAGCACGGCTTCAACTTGCTTTAATACGGTGAAGAATTCCTCGAAAGTTAATAATGCATCACCAATAGTCCTCTTTAAGTGATGTTTCATGCTTTTCACACCCGCTTCCCAGACCCCTCCGAAATTGGGGGATCCGGGTGGGATGGAGTGCCATGAGACCCCATGACATGAGGCCAGTTGTGCAGCGGCATCGTGTTCATATTTAAAAGTTTTATAATCATCTATCAGTATGGCGTTTGCGCCAACAAAAGTTGTTGCACAGTCGCTGTAGATATCTTTACTATATCCTCTTGATGCGAAAAACCGGTGCAGAGCGGCTAGAAAGCATTCGGTCGTCATGTCGCTTACAAGCTCCAAATGTACGGCTCGTGTAATGAAATACACAAAAAGCGCAACATACCCTTTGTAGCTTTTATGTCCTCTGCCTTTCGTTGTGCGAATCTTGTAGGGTCCAGCGTAAATTTTAATGCCAAATCAATCGAAATATATTATTTTATATTTATTTACATCAATATTATCATAAAATGCGATAAATATTAAAATATTTAATATCAAACACAAATTATCACATTTCTCACACAAAAATGTACGCATTTTGGCTGCTCTCTCATTTCTTGTGCGCCTTATGACGATATGCGCAGAGACAGGAAATTTTTGTACCAGCATTGGCGCAATCTTCTATTTTATCATTCTTGGTCCACTCTATCACCAAATTATCGCAGAGCAAACGACAGTTGCGCTCAGCAGCACCGAAGCTGAATATATGGCGCTGTGCTCAGCGTCTAAGGAAATAATTTATCTGAGAAATTTTATTGTAGAAATAGGTTTTGAACAAATTCTTAAAAAAGCAACAGCATTATTTGGCGATAATCTTAGCGCACAACAATTAGTTAAAAATCCTATTTTCCATGCTAGAACAAAGCATATTGATAACTCGTACGCTTTCATTGCATTTGAGAGATGTGTATATTAAACGAAATGACTTGAAATTAAATTTGTGTCAACGGAAGAAATGACCGCGGATATACTTACTAAAAATTTGGCATGTTAAACTTGTTAATTTTTTAGGAATGCAGACATAATGCACAATTGAGGGGTCATGTTGAAATATAGAAATCCATTGTACATGGCAACTCTGATATCAATTATGTATTCATTTTCAGCATTCTAAATTACACATACATTATATACATATACATGTATATACACATATTACGGTATATAAATACAATATAACTTCTCTGTTATATTGAACAAACCTGTTAATTTTAGTCTCCATATACATGTTTCTCCATAAATATGTTGTCGTCGAATCAACGGCTTTGCTTAGGATAGCCCTATTTATATTGGCGAAGTCGGTGTTATCGAAAGCCACTCAATACCTACAAAACACCAAAGCGTATATTCTTTATTTTGAAGTGCGTATTCAATCTTTTGCGTGAGATTCTGAAGAGCATGAGTAGTTGATTTTCCTGCCTGATATGTAAATTGATTTCTATGTAATGGATTTTTGGATATGACTTTGGTAGGTTGGCTGCTTGGCCACCCGTTTTCCGAATATACCCAACGACCACTTCTCTCCATTTGCACGGGAAGTAACTCCATGCAAAGCTGTCCCTAAGGATATTGATTAGCCTCTACATAATATAAGTGATCCCGTTGTTAGAAGTGCTGGAATTAGACCGGGGATTTGTAGGATTGAAAAGTATCTATGGCCTACTTAATTCTTTCCTCACAGAAACTTTTTCTTGCTCTGAGCCAGTGATTTGTATTTGGGCATTTCCGTTTGGGGCTGAGTAAGGATTGTGAAATTTGGGAAATGCAAGCTGGCCAGAAGCTCAAGGGTCTCCAGGACATTGATTGTGTACGTGCCATCTGGTCTTTTCGAAAGTCCGATGTTGTTAGTGCTTTGGGGAGCACTTTGTGGATTCTTCTTGTGGTCTAAGAATTCTTCCATGATCCAGTTCCGACTGGTTTGTTACCTATATTAAGGATTTCTTACCTATCACCATATATAAGTTTAAAGAGATACTGCTCCCGTTAAATTCACGTCGGTACTTTCCCTAACGTCTGATGTACGTTAATGTCTACGATGATGCGGTTGTTGTTCTTGCAGCTGTGGTCAATTAGTTTCTGTAGAGGCAAGAATGATATATATTCTGAGTGCTCTGACAGGTGGTCTGAGCATGTCCTGCCTGCCGTCGTCGGTATCTCGATTTTTACGGTTGCCTGATGCTTTGGGTATGCTCTGAGATGAGAAGAGTATTAATACTTTTTCGGACCAAAATGGAAGCGCTTGGTTTTCTTGGAATGCAGGGGTCATAGAACAACTCACCTGGGAGGCCCTTAACCTGATTTCCACAAATATAAGAGCTACATCAAGGTGTTGGCCGCGGCCGTTTTGGTGTGTTGTGAATTTACCTCGATACACCTGAGAACCTTGTTACTTTGTTGGTCGTCCTTTTCTCTCCCCTGCAACTCCACTTTGGACCCCTGCTTTGATGCATATATATATACCTCTTACCAGCCTTTTTTGGTGGAGAGCTTCTTGGGATTCCTGTCCCCATCGGAGAAGTGCTGCTAATGTTCTGTTCTGCTGCACCCGATGTAGTTGCAGTATTTTTATTGCCGCATCCGAATTTGCATCTGGGACAATTTGGGGGATATTTTTCCTTGCTGAGCCAAAATCCATTTTTTGCTCTCTCGTCACTTGCAGAGCAAAGTACCCTCCAATCGGTGGTTGACAGCCCGCAGTTTTGCTTCGTAATTCTGTTCAACAGCAGCGCAGTTGGTTGAACATCTTCCGGTGGTAGGTATGTGACGAACTCAAATGTTTGGGGCATATTCAGAGATCTTCTTCATATTTGCATCAGGGAAGGGCTTTAGACATCAAGGCAGCCATTGATCTCCTTGTTGTGGCATGTAGGGGAGAGTCACCCATCCATGTTCACGCAGCTAATCAAGTCGAGACTACAATTCAGGTTTTCGGATTTGTCCACTTCAGACAGTAGGCTCTTTTTATTAGCGCGATCTGATCAGCACTCAGTCTTTCTTCAGGAAGCTTGGTGTGTATAATTGCAACCTTACAAGCGGATGTCACATCTCTATTTGAGAGCATTTTTGTGTTCGGCTGCTCTTCAGCGTCACTTGAAGAATGGCGGTGCTGTAGGTAGTATTGCCGTATTGCGGTCTTCCTCTTTTGGGGGTTGCTTATACTTCTTGAACTTTTGCGACACCTCGTTTGGCAAGCTGTTCGTCCATCGGCATCTCTTCTTGGAGTGGTTCGGAGGGTTGGTTGTCTACTCAACTTTGATCTGGGCACACAGCTCGCGCTCCTTCTCTCTAGCTTCTTCAGGTCTCATGTCATTCCTTATCATAGCCCTAATTCGAAGCGTCTAAGCCGTCAGTTAAGTACTAGTATTTCTTCTGGCCGGTACTATTTTCAGGGGCACATGGTTCCTCCCGGTACCGCTTTCAACACTTAGTTCCATGTGACCATGAGTGTTAGCGCTACATCACGGTCACTTCCATGTCCCCATACCTCCTCCGGCACTAGTTGACGAACGTACAGTTTCCTCATCTGAGTCCGTTATTAAATTTATGTTTCGTTTTTTAATATTTAAATCCATAAAATTTTTTTGTTTTGGTGAGAAATATAGACCCGAGTTCACAGATCTCCCGTGCGAACATAAGGCTTCTTACAATGGGAGTGCGCCCGCTATTCCAAGGGAACTCCATTCAAGATGCCCTTTTTCATATTCCCTGCATCATTCAGCCCTCGTCACGATTCCACGAACACCTTGGCTTGGGAATTGTTGACGGTTTGGTACCGGGTCTCCCAAAGACTATTTTCAGCAAGGTGGAACCTGCGTTGTTATAGCTCCTTGGATTATCGATCCTTCTTTGGACACAGCCAGATACATCACCAGATGACAGAACAGTATATACTTATCTCGATGCCATTTGACAATCGGGTGCCCTCTGTCAGCTGCGGAATGAGATATGAAGTAAAGTTCCCGGAACCAGATCAATGGTTATGCCCAGAGGTTTTGCTTTGGGGTCTACATTATGTCTTCGACACTGACGGAGCCAAAACTTCAGACGGTAGCGGTTCCGGTTGGTAATTAGGTTATGAAACTAAGTACTTTATTGCCACAGGAAAGATGACGACAGTCTTCTCAACGGAGCTCTTAGCTATATTGAACTTGGCGTGCTGAGTAATTGAGAAGAGATGGCAAAGGAAGTGCATATGCATCTGCAGTGAGAGCCAAGCTGCACTAACGGCCCTCGCTAACCCTGTTTGCTCCTCGAAATTGGTCAGTGAATGCAAGCAAAGCTGAACAGTACTACAAAACGCAAAAGGTTATGTCTTATCTGGGTTCTTGGGAAAAGTTGGCCAATGAAGTCTCTGCAATTTCACCAGTGGGTCCGGAACCTTTCTTTGGTATCAGTTCTGCAATAATCATGAGTTGGACGAACGACTTAGTGGACCCCGCCCACAAAAGAGGTGGTCGGTGCTGCGCTCCTGCAGAAATGCAAAGTGCTTCGTGAAACAACCAGACAGGAAATTTGTGACCTTTCTACTAAGATTTAGCAGAAAGAATCTGCGTACACTGTTAGATATAATCAGTGGGAACAAAATATTTGGTCACCATAAGGCCATCAACGATCCGACTTTCCGATCCTGTCTTGAGAGGGACGACACTACTGTGCACTTCCTCTGTACTTGTCCAGCTTTCGCAAGAATAAGATTAAGGTTGTTGGGTGGTGATGTATTGAGAATGAATAATGTCCATGTTCATAATCTTGCTCTTCCCGATATTCTCAGGTTCTGTAATGAAAATAGGAAGTTCAATGAAAAATTAAAATTATTATTAAAATTATTTTTTTCTTCTTCTCGTTCCCAATCATTTCTATTGTTTGAGTGACTCAAGCCCCCTTTCTACTCATACTTTTTCAAATATTCTCAGTTAACTGAAGAAAGATAATACAATTTAATTCAGGAATTATCGTCTCTTAATTCCTTACAATAAGGAAAGTGAGTTGGTAAAATAAGCTTTAACGCTTCCTTAAAGGTTTGGTTTACTCTCCATTTTAATATGCCAATATCACACACGCTGCTTAGGGATATGATGCTCTTAAATTAGAGTCGTATCCGGCGTATGTATATAATATCTTCACAATAAGATTTTCTGGATATTTTTTCAATTATGTGAATTGTTCTGCTTTGTTACTTTATATTTCAATTTGTTCCGTTCTGTTATTCTTTCATGCTTTATTGGCATCTTAGACCTTAGTTACTGAATTTCTCAGTTGTGTATCAAAACTGAACCTGAACCCGAATTTGGGGATACACTGAAACTTTTAATTGAATATTTTTATATGTAATACAGAATGTGTTTTCATCTCATAAAGAAGAGTCTTCATTTGGTGTTCATATGGATGCATAAAGCTGTTCTGGGTATACTCCAATGCTAGGTTGTTGATATTTTTCCAGCTGCATTCGATTCGCCAGTCTCAACCCTCTAAATGCAGCATACTTTGCATCAAGAACCATAAAACTCAGTGCATTCTTTATTCTGTCGACTGGTCGTACTGTGCTGCCAAGTCCGACTTTTTGGTGTGTTCATAGAATGAAGCTCTTTCCTAAAAATATTCCATAATTGAGATAAGATTTGCGCGCAATACTGTCAAATTTCTAATAAAAATTGTGGAGAATATAGTTATCTAACCCATTTGATTGTATGAGGTGTGGTCAGGCCTTTCGGTCGCGGGTTTCAAACCCCACTCTGCGTCGAGGGAACTACAATAATTTATAACCGCCTAGGGTATCATAAATAAAAAAAACATACTTATCACTATTCCGCCCTATTCCAGAACCCCAGAACCTTCCCCATATCTCGCACTTTAAGCACTCAATCAAACAGATCCACTTCCTTTACTTATCCAGAAAGTTCCTCCGATCCACGCAAGGTTGTTCGTCGAAAAAGAAATTATAACTTTCCTTTCTCTTCAAACAATTTTCACATAAAACAGAACCTTAAACGATGTTACACAATATCAAAACCGTTTTTTAATGTCTACCCACTTATATCCACTTTGAATTTCCACTTCCTAGCCCCTAATACCATCTCCGACACTTTACGTGTCTGCCATCAGTCTAGTTCATCGCCATCATTCAAAGTCATTGCTCCATCTTAACCAGCTCCGGTTCCTGTATCGGCTAAACTTACTATATCCCAAAGTTGTTCAAGAAAGCCCCTTAACTCTCACTCTTTGTACTCATCATCTCAAATAGCTGACGACTGGACAAAGTCAATCGAACCCGTTTGCTGAACGCACCACCTTGGAGACATCCACATAAGCCACGTTATTCCGAACTATTGGAGAAAGAAAGATTGTATTTACATTTAAAGAACACGCACACATAAGCCAGATTAATGTAAATTTAAAGTATAGAATACAAGTGGATACACTTGGATTAAACGATCGCGCTGCACCTCCAAGTCACTTGCCAAGCTTTCAAAACTTAGCCAAGTTGTTTAATTCTTATATTATCGATGGTAATGCCAAAATATTTAAACATTTTCATAGTTGCAACTTTAAAGAAATCAAATTATCAATAGGTAGGACTATGAAATCTGTCAAGCATAGCATCAATGTCGGGCGATACTTGCGGCCTAAGGTTGATATAGATCATTTGGAAACTTTTACATTTTATTTAGTTTGGAATAAAAATATCTAAAATGGTTCTCAAGGAGTATCAGCATCAAGTGAAGACCTTTCCTGGATCATGCTTGAATAAAATTGAAAAAAAGATTTTAAATTCGTTTTTTATAATTAATGTTGTTGAATATTTATTTTTAATTGTGCTTATTCGGTTGAACAATGGAATTTACACGTTCTTGTCTTGCACCTATTAACCTTACTCGTTTTAATAAGACTATCGTTCTAAAAAAGGAAAAAAGTTAAGTTGGGCGTAGAACGCTTACAATTCAAGTAATAGAATTCGTCAAGTTGCATAGTTGCAAATAAAGTAAATTCAAAGATATAATAAGTGTTACTAATAAATAGTGTTTCGAACATTCCGGCCCCTCTTGAAAGCCTCACTTTCAAACGTCTAAAAACAGGGGGCACAGTTTGACAACAGGTCGTTTGTACGATCCCTTAGCTGTACTCACAGAGACCACTCGAACAAGTCCATCAGATCCTGGGTGCAGCTGCGTGATTCTTCCAATTGACCATTGCGATGAAGGTAGGTTATCGTCTTTTATGATGACGACATCGTCGACTTGCAAATTTTTCAACTTTGTTGTCCACTTTGGTCGTTGCTGCAGTTGCGTAATAAATTCTGTCGACCATTTCTTCCAGAACTGCTGGACAAGGCCTTGCAGATATTGCCATCGGTTGAGGGCACTTTCCTTCAAGTGCAGCAGGTTTTCGTCTGGTATACTAGCAGGCGATCGCAAAATCAAGAAATGCGCAGGAGTAAGAGGGTCAGTATCGCCTTCAAATTTGGCGCACAGTGGTCGCGAGTTCAGACAGCATTCAATCTGACAGAGCACAGTGTGCAGCTCTTCGTAAGTAACGGATGCGTCAGCTAGCGTGCGTTTTAGGTGATATTTTACTGACTTCACCCCGGCTTCCCAAATCCCGCCAAAGTGTGGTCCGGAGGGTGGAGAAAAGTGCCATTGAATTTGCTGTTCCGATAACTTCCTGGTGATGTCATCTTGTGCTGTAGTTGTATTCAACAACTGATAGAGGTCTCGTAGTTGCTGGTTGGCCCCTACGAAATTGGTACCATTGTCGGAGTACATGTGCAAAGGTTTACCACGCCTGGCGATGAATCGGCGTAGAGATGCAATGAATGCCGCACTGGATAATTCGGTGACCAGTTCGATGTGAACAGCTTTCGTGACAAGACACACGAATAGTGCGATCCAGCTTTTGTAAAGTCGAGAGCCGCGTCCCTTTCACGAGCGTACCTGGATGGGACCTGCGAAGTCAACTCCGGTATTTAAAAATGCACAGCCAGGATCCAGGCGATGCGATGGAATATTTCCCATCTGTTGTTGATGCGGTATGCCACGTTGTCGCATGCAAGATGTGCACTTGAAGACACACTGCTTTATAACGTATGTAGCGTTTGGTATCCAGTAGCGGAGTCCCAATAGGTAATGGAGCTGCCGGTTTCCAGCGTGCAAATACCGGACGTGATACTCCTTTACGATGAGCTTCGTCAGTTGATGATCCTTTTTTAGAATCAGGGGATGCTTCTGGTCGTAGCTGACATTTGCATTCACAATTCTGCCACCAACTCTCAGCAAGCCATTGTCATCAATGAATGGCGAAAGAGGCGACAATTTGCTTGATGCTGGTAATTGATTACCTTGGGTAAGACTACGCAGCTCGGACGCGTATGATGCCGTCTGTGCTTTCTTCACCAAGACATTGTGTGCGTGATGTAGCTCGTGCGTTGTTAGAAACCCTGTTGTTGCGCCGAGTTTAGTCCTTTTGGCTTTGCAATTTGCCACAAGTCGGAGTAAAAGCGCAGTTATTCGTATTAGTTGCGTGTAATTCGAATACCGATCAATGATATCAATTTCAGACACCATAACGATGTGTGAAATGATTTCTTTCCGTTCTTCTAAGTCGATATCATCAGGCGGTGGTGGTGTGCGGTCGCACGAGATTGTTTGCTTCAAAACATTCGGCCCATTCCACCATAGTTGGTTGTTGAGAAGTTCTGCAGGCCATATGCCTCTGGTAGCGAGGTCTGCAGGATTCTGCTGCGATGGTATGTGACGCCACTGTTCAGCAGGAATGATTTCGATTATTTGCGCTGTCCTATTTGCAATAAATGTTTTCCATCGACGTGGATGATCTGATAACCAAGCCAGTACGATTGAAGAATCGGTCCATCCATATATAGGCGCCTGAGGCAAGCTCAAAGCCTTGCGAACCTTGGTCATCACTTTGGTCATGAGCAATGCTGCACACAGCTCAAGTCTTGGTAGCGTGATCTGCTTGACCGGTGCCACCTTTGTTTTAGCTGTAACTAGGTTTGCCAGGATTTCACCATCCTTGCGTTGAACACGTAGATAAATTGCCGCTGAATACGCCAATTCGGATGAATCTGCAAAGCCATGGAGTTCGACATTCTTCTCATTCGAGTACTCCAACCACCTTGGAATACGAAGCTGTACGATGGTGTTGATATTTTGACGATATTCCATCCACTGATTATAGAGGTCAGTTGGCAACTTCTCATCCCAATCCTGGCCTTTCACCCAGAGCTTCTGCATGAATATTTTCATCGCGGTCTTGTGCGTCAATACTTTCTAAAAATCTTGCTGAGTTTGAAGACCATTTCCGTAGATGAAATCCCGCCTTGAATAATATTCCGCAGAGTTCATCCTTGAGCGCTATTGCTGAGCGCACGTCAGCTGAACATGCCATTAGATCATCGACGTAAAAGTTTTGTGTGATGACCGCTGCAGCTTCAGGAAATTTTTCGTGGTTGTCATGTGCGACTTGATGCAATGTCCTGATTGCTAAAAATGGTGCAGCTGAAGTCCCATACGTTACGGTTTTAAGGTCGTATTCCCTTGGCTGCTCGTCCATAGAATCCCTCCATAAAATTCGTTGTAATGGACGGTCTTCAGGATGTACAAGTACCTGCCGGTACATCTTCTCTATATCGCCAGAGAATCCAATCGCGTACTTTCGGAATTTTAATATGATTTCAAACAAATCCTTTTGTATGGTCGGTCCGACCAGCAGGTTGTCGTTAAATGAGAGACCGTTTGTCGTCTTATACGACGCATCAAACACCACACGCAGTTTAGTTGTACTGCTGCTCGGTTTCAGTACTGCGTGATGCGGGAGGAAGTACGTTCTATTGGGGTCGGTGTTTACAGACGCCTCCATGTGTCCCAATTGACGATACTCATCCATGAATTTGGTATACTCTTCGTGTAGCTTTGAATCATTGCTGAAGCGGCGCTCCATGCCAAAGAGCCTTTTTAACGCGGCAGTGCGAGAATCGCCGAAGGATATGTTGTCTGTCTTTAGCGGAAGCCGAACAATATAGCGTCCGCTGTCATCACGTTGTACCGTTTTTTTGTAAATTTCTTCAGCTCTCTTTTCATCTTGTGTTAAATGTTGCTCTGGGCCTGGGAGATCTTCCACTTCCCAAAAGCGTTGAAGCTGCTTGGTGAGATCAAAGCATGTATGCGCTGTCAACATGTGCTGCTCAGTGTCGGTTGATATTTTACCTAGTAGCACCCAGCCGAAGATCGTTTTGAGAGCAGTTGGTGACCCTGAAGGATGCGTCAATTTTTCTGATAGCACGCACTCTGCGAATACATCAGCGCCTAGTATAATGTCAATTTTACCAGGCTTGTAGTGACATGGATCTGCAAACTCCATTTCTTTGAAGAATTCCAAGTTCTGATGAGTTACTTCATGTGCGGGTAAATGTTGCGTTAACTGCGCAAGGCAAAACGCGTCGATGTTGATATTGTTGTTATCTTGCGTTGCATTGATACGTATGTTGACTTTGCCTCTGGTGCAACTACCATTAGCAGAGCCAACTCCATACATTATTGTCCTATCATATTTGCGCTTCAAGCGCAGTCGCTGTGCACATGCTTCAGAAATCAGCGTACCTTGTGATCCAGAATCCAACAAGGCGCGGCACGGTTGTAAATTATTACATGCATCATAAACCATCACTATTGCAGTAGGCAATAAAGTAAAAGGTCGTGAAAGTTGTTGTGTAGTATTTACACTGATGCCAGCTGCTTCCTTGGGCGGAACTGATGACATTTCTCTCTGGGTGTTTTGGGTATTTGTTGGCGTTGAAATGTGAAGCATAGTGTTATGCTTTGCATTGCATTGTCTGCACGATGTCCTCTTGCAGGCTGATGCCCGATGATTTGGCTGCAAACAGTTAAAGCAGGCATTACTGCGTTGTACGAGCTTACGACGTTCTTCAACATCCATTTCCTTAAATTTGTTGCAATTGTACAAAAAATGTTCGCTTGAGCAGGCAGGACATGATTGAACAGTTGCTGTATATGCGCGAGCTTGGTTGCGCTTGAAGTTGTTGCTTCCCTGGCTGGCGTTGTAGCTCGAACTCCGTTGCGTGTTTTCCAATTCAAACACTCTTCTCTCTAAGAACTCCAGAAATTGCTGGAATGTTGTAGCTTCGTCTGCTTTCTTCTCTCTGTACCAGAGTACCAGTGTATCGGTGTCGAGTTTTTTCTCCAAATGAAACACTAAGATTGAGTCCCAGTGCTGGACAGGCTCGTCGAGTACCTTCAATGCATTAACACTCTCATTTGTAGCATTGTAGATGCGTTTTACTTCAACAGCTGATGCAGATTTCATTCCGGGTTGGTTGAACAAAAGTTCCATGTACGCTTTTTTCACCTTGTCAGATTTGTCGAACTTTTTCTTTAATAGCTCCCAGGCAATACTGTAGTTGGCATTGGTGGGTTTTAGATGCTTAATTAGTGATAGTGCTTCACCTTTCATTTTTGTTTGCAAATACTCAAACTTTTCTATGTCGGAAATATTTGCTCTGTTGTGCACTAAAGTTTCGAATAAGTCACGAAATCTTATCCACTCAGTGCATTTGCCATCAAACTCTGGAATCTGGATTTGTGGCAATCGTAGTTCATGTTGAACTTGCGGTTGATGCGTAGTCTCAGTACTTGCCGTCGATGAGTTGCGGGCCATGCGCTCAATTAGCTCACCCATTGCGCCTTGGTGTTGTAGAAGCGTTTGCATGGCTGCTGAAATATCACTGTCTGCCTGCTGATTACCTATAACGGTATGATTGCTCTCTGAAATTTGTAAAATGTGTGCACACAGTGCTTTTATGGAAAAATACTTCTCCTCTATCTCTGCGCGGTATGTCTCCTCCTGTGTTTGCTGTTCTTCTGTAGTCACCAAGTAATCAATTTCTTGCTGAATTGTCTCGAAGCTTCTAAATAAATCCTCTGCTCGTTGTAGCCGCACTCTAAGCTCGTGTGACGTATTTTGCTCCGCTGTGCAAGCCTTATAAATACGTGTTAAACCACTTTTAATAGTTTGTCGTTGCAATTTTAGTTTATCCATTTTGTTGCAGCGGTTTGTTTATAAATTTTTTGACAGTTCTTGTCACCTTTTGTTGATTGATCTGCTCGTGCACTTACAACTTGCTTCAAGTTTATTGATAATTGTTTGCTAATCTGCTTTTCGCCGGTAGGTGGCGTAGATTGAAAAATTCCTTTTTTTCTTATTGGACTGGCGCTCCGCAGGGCGCTCCAACTGGTGTTTCCTTGTGAAACTATCCCACTGGCTCACACGGTTGTGAATGTTGCCAGGACTGATGCGACACACCCTCGTGCGTGCCGATGACGTTGTTGAAGACTCACGCTGTTGCGAATGTTGCCTCAGTTTCTATGTGCGCGACTTGTGGCGCCTGTGACCTCCGTAGTCCGACCAACTGGGTGCGAATGCAGCTCATGCACGCCGTGTAGATGATGTAGGAATGATGAAATTCGATATGAAGCGTAATTTGTGAACGCCAATCGATGGATGCAGGAACATTTAAGAATTTCCTCTGATGCAACTTGTACGCCAGTTGCACGCGGTTTTTATGGTTATGTACGAACACAGGAACTTGTATCTTCCACGTTCATCCGGCTCGAAGGACCATGAATAAAATTGAAAAAAAGATTTTAAATTCGTTTTTTATAATTAATGTTGTTGAATATTTATTTTTAATTGTGCTTATTCGGTTGAACAATGGAATTTACACGTTCTTGTCTTGCACCTATTAACCTTACTCGTTTTAATAAGACTATCGTTCTAAAAAAGGAAAAAAGTTAAGTTGGGCGTAGAACGCTTACAATTCAAGTAATAGAATTCGTCAAGTTGCATAGTTGCAAATAAAGTAAATTCAAAGATATAATAAGTGTTACTAATAAATAGTGTTTCGAACAATGCTATGAACGAAATATTTTCTAAAGCTTGCCGAGAGGAAAACAGAGGACAATTTGGGCTTCGAATTCGATTAAATATGGATCACTTCCATACAATTTACTAAAGCCGTAACCAATTTTGCAAAGTCAAACCATAGTATCTCTTGTTCATAGAAATTTTACTTCAAAATCTACGAGTATAATTTTACTCCGGGACTACACCCCACTTTATCAAATCCTGTCGAAAAATTTATGAGGCGGTTATCGATTTACGTTTTGGTCTATTATCTAAAATCCAGGTGTTTAAAATTATTCTTTATTGAAAACAATACTTTTTAAAATCTTATCATCATAAATGTATTGTTCCGTGTGTTGTGCGAATTAGCACTGACATTTTCAATTCAGACTCGCAGCTGCCATTTGTCGGTGAATCCAGTCAACGTAATGCGAAACTTTGGTGAAAACTCCAGGATATGGATATATCATGCAAGGTTTAATGCTCCAGGAAACAACACCTAATTGCACAGAATCTTCGTCGAGTAAAGATCCACCAGAATCTACACTGCATTGTCCTTTACCTCCCTCATCAACACCACCACAAATGTGGTCATTGTTGGTGCCACCTCTGTGTCGTGAACATTATCATTATAATAATCTCTAATCTGCTTAAGGATTATCTGCGTAAAGATTTGGGACAATAAGTATCAGAAAGTCGGATCAGCACCTGGTCGCAAATAAGAATATATATAAAAAAGGCTCTTGATATTTCGTACCTTCTGCTCCGATTGCAGAAATATAATATTGCGGCATTGGCATATCTCCCTGAGTGACTCGCAAATATATACAAGAGAGAAAAAGGTGCCATAAAGGTCTAAAAAAAAACCTAAGACAAATATGTTGAAATAAAATAAGCAGAAATATAATCCACACAACTGAAGGTCCGCTCCATTAAACATTAGACAACTTTACAGATATCGTGAAAGAAAACTATATTCATTCGTTACTAAACTAAAACGACATTTGAAACTCAAATGGGCAGCTGGATGATGTAGTTCTTTCGTTGTTCTTCCATCTCCCTAGGTCCCATGAAAATTTACCATGTCAATTACACATCCTTACATTGTGTAATTGTTATAGTTTTATAGTGATAATCTGGAAAAATATCCCCCAAAGAATAAACCATAAGCCGTGAAATTCATTCAATACAGCAACCAATCGATTGAATCGTTTTTCGGCATTGCTGAGATTCAGAAGGTTTGTGCAAATTTACGAAAATGAACTTAGACATTTAGTGAAACTTTCCATTTCCGGCTTATTTCAGAATTTGGCGGTGAGGCCAGCATTGATAGTCGGTATATACGGTTAGTACAAAGGCAAATGGAAGTCTGTACTATTCATCTCTCGGAACGCCAGCCCCTTGACTAGCCTTTGGAACGATAAAGTATGTTTTCACATACGGTGTGGCGCTCAGTTTGCCTTGGAAACAGAGTAACAAAGAATTTTGTGGGTCTTCTTAAGAATCCAGAAGAAAAAGAACTAAACTCTAAGACGCATATCGTATAACTGAAAGGCGGTACTGTATAAAAATTCCAGTATTTGACACTGCCATCCTAAGTAGTGCAAACTTTGGCTGCTTAGAGACACAGGATCTACTAAGGTTTGTTCACAAATCTGGTGGATTCAAAGAAAAATAAAAATGAAACGTCAAATATAGTACAATCGATGTCTTGTGATCTACATACGACTATTTGTCACAATAAAAAAAAAATAAAGAAATAAACAAAGGGAAGTCTTTCCCATGAACGAATTGTGTCAAAAGCTTGCAGAGAGGAAATCAGCCGAACATTTGAGGATCAAATTATATTAAATATAGGTCACTTTCATGGACTTTACTAAAGCAGTTAAAAATTTTGAAAGGTCAAAGAATCTTATCTTTAGGGCATAGAAATTTGTCTTCATAATCTATGCGGATATTTTCAAGCCATCACTGTGAGTAACTTTTTTCTCTAGCCTCAATTCCCATCTGGATTTATTTGTTTCAGATTTCTTTGTCACTCTGATTATTCTCCGTGGGTTATTGCCATTCTTTGGAAGTGAAATAATCAACTTAATAAACTTCGATTAACCGTTGCTGGATCAGTTATCATGGAAACAAAAACGAACATAATCTAAACTCTCACACGGCGAAGATTTTTGATTGTTTATAAATTTCGTAATTTCCTGTTATAATTTCATAAAATGTCTACACTCCACTTTATCACCTCCGACCGAAAAGATTAGTGAAGGCGATTTACGGTTTGGTCTGTTATCTAAAATCGACGTATATACAATTTTTGTTCATTGAAAATTTTCATATATTTTCTTTGAAATCTTATCTTGTTTGTTGTTCCATTTAATGCACTAATTAACAATCGCATCTTCAAATTCGGCACGAAACTGCCGTTTGTGAATCCACTCAGCGTAATGCGAAACTTCGATCAAAACTCCAGGGTATGGATCTATAGTACAGGGCTTAATGCTCCAGGAAAGAATGCCCATCTGAATATTAAATTTATTGAGTAAAGGGCCTCCAGGGACAAGAGGGTAGTCCTCAGGGTAGAGATGTGCGTAATCTAGTCCTATATTGGAACCTTACCCTATACTCTACCAAGACCGTTAGTGCGTGACGATGAGTCACATCCTGCTCAAGGTGACCCTGCCACTTACTGAACACAACGGATCTAGACTGGAGAGTCAATAAACACTTCCCCCCTAATCCAGGGTGTTATGCGTGTCCGTGCCTATTGGATGGATTTTGCAGTCAGGGGGTTATCCGCGTAGACTGTATTCGAACGGCGCCTCTCCGAAACCAGGCCGTATCGGGGAGTAACGGTGGCCTTACCACGTCATAGGGCTCTGGACGGTGGACCGCTAGTTCCCTCATAAAAGCCTTGACTGTCCAAGCCTTCGAGGGGATGGCAGTCGTACGAAAAAGATGGACACAAAAACAAAAACAAAAAACACAAAAACCACCCCGGTGAGGATTCCGTTGGTGTCCTGGAAGCAGCCGACTTCAAAATGCGTTTTGGCGTTAGGTACGCGAAATTAAAAATCTTTCGCCCGACCGAGGGCGACGCTGATGAGTTGGAGGAGGCCAACAAGATTCCAGAGGACACGGACCTTCAGGAAGAAGTCTCCAAAGTACCTGCACATCAGGGTACCGATGCTGAAGGTGGTGCAGCATTCTAAGAATGCATCAGATAACTTCGCCGTTTTTCTGGGTGAGGAAGACGCGGACATCAGCATTGTGCAGGAGCCATGGGTCAGAGGAAATTACATAATGGGGCTTAAGCTGACCAAATACAATATGCACTATATCAGGAACGGTGATAAGATTCGATCATGTATCCTAGTTAAGAAAACAATTAATGCTTTTATCTGCCCACAGTACAGCACAGGTGATTTGAAAGTCGTAAAAATCGAGGTGCAAAGCGGACCAGACCTACTAGCGGCATCAGCTTATATGGCGCACAACAGTGATGCGCCACCGGAAGAGGTAGCGACCCTGGTCGCCAATGCTGCTGCCAAGAATGTCCCACTCCTTCTTGGATGCGAGGACAATGAAAGGGGTGAGTCACTTTGTAACTTTGTAAATAACTCCAACCTTACAGTATGTAACAGAGGGAATACTCCCAATTTTACCTTCCCCAGCTCTAATAAATGTGCTGGATGGGAAGAGGTCCTAGATTTAACTCTAATTTCAGAAGACGCATCCGTCCAGGTAGGAGAATGGAGGGTATCCAACAAGAAGACCTTCTCGGACCATAGTTGGTAGTTTTCAGGGTAAATTTGAAAACCGTAGATGCTATTTCTGACAGAAACGCCAGGAGAATAACGTGGGATACTTTTACGAGGGTAGCTAGCTCAAAACTTAAAATTTCTGAAACAATGAAACTCGAATCTACTGAGGCGATAGACAAAAAAGTGGGGACTCTTGTGGAAGCCCTTAATATGGCTTACAAGTGCGCTTGTCCCGTCACTAGGAGTAGAAAAACTCTTCCACCATGGTGAACCAAAAAATTATTGGATCTCAGGAAGAGAACCAGGAAACTGTTCAACCAATGTTATAGGGACACAGATTGGGCACGATATAAACAGAGTCTCAAAACTTACAAAAAATCTATCAGGAATGACTGGAGAGAATTTTGTGAATCAATTGAGGCAACCCCTACTTCAGCAAGACTTAGCGAGATACTGTCCAAGGAACACACCAGCCCCTCTTTCCTTAGAAAGATGGATGGTGCATGGACTGAAACATCTTCTGAAACACTTGATTTCTTACTTCAAACACACTTCCCAAACTGCAAACATACAGCGCATGTATCTCAATTATCCGTTATAGACAATCAGATGCCACCGGTTTGTGACCTGATATTCACGGACGAAAAAATTAAAGACTTGATCAATTGTTTCTCGCCTTATAAATCGCCGGGCTTGGATGGGATTTTCCCAATCATGGTGCAAAAGTTACAGGTTGTGGTGATCCCATGGCTAAAAGGGATATATAAGGCATGCATACGCCTCAACTACTTCCCCCTCAGTTGGAGAAAGGTAAAGGTAGTTTTCATCCCAAAGGCGGGGAAGATTGGGCATGAGTCGGCAAAAGGTTTTAGACCCATTATTCTTACGTCGTTTCTTCTCAAAACAATGGAGAGGACTCTGGAAATCCACCTTAGGCATACAGCGGATCAGTTCCCCCTCTCGAAGTCGCAACACGCATATCTCAGGGGTAAATCTACGGAAACAGCTTTACAATTCGATCAGTAGAAAAGACAATCCACCATAAACAGTACACGTTGGCAGACTTTCTGGACATGGAAGGGGCTTTTAACAATGTTAGTAACAAATCAATTCTGGACTCCATCACCAGGGAAGGGGTTGAGGAAGTTCTTAGGGAGTGGATAGTTGCAATACTTAGGACTAGGGTCATTCAGTCTGAGCTGGGTAACACGGTTCTCATCACACACGTCAGTAGAGGAATAACACAAGGTGGGGTGGTTTCACCCCTATTGTGGCTACTGGTAATTGACAACATCCTCGGTATACGAGATTCAATGGGGGTTAAGACTGAATACTGGGCCACAGGATGTGGACTAGGTGTGAATCCAGAAAGGACAGAACTGAGACTTTTCACTAACAAGAGCAAGATTCCGATCTTTAAACTTCCGACACTTAATGGACAACAGCTAATGCTAGCGGAGAAAGCGAAATACTTAGGAGTTATACTGGACCCCAAGCTAAATTGGAGAACCAATGTAGAGCTACGGGTCAGGAAGGCCTACGTAGCTTTCCACGCATGCAAGAAAATGTTTGGGGAAAAATGACCACTACGCCCCCATATCACTCACTGGATGTACAGCAATTGTGCGTCCAGTACTAATTTACATTTCAATAGTCTGGTGGCCAGCTCTAGATAAGGGTTATAACGTTCAGAGACTCAGTAGAGTTCAAATAGCAGCTGCCGCTGGCATTGTCTTTTCCCCGCACGCTAACATTAACTACTGTACACGCCTACCCGATACAGCTACAGTTTTTCAGGCGGAAGTACTCGCAATCAGAGAGGCATGTCGGCAGATCACCCACCACATTAGAGAAGGGCAGAGGACGATGGTTGCTATTTTGTGGGCAGCCAGGCTGCCATAAAAGCCCTACAATCAAATACCATCAACTCCAGACTGGTCAGACAGTGCAGGGAGGAACTTGGGGCGCTAGGTCACCATGCCGACATCACAATCTTCTGGGTGCCCGGACACAGAAATATAGATGGAAATGTGAAGGCTGATGAATTGGCGCGCAGAGGAGCCTCTCTCGATCTAACCCATGTGGAACGAGTACCTGTTTCCATAGGTGCGATTAAGAGGGGCATCTACATGCACTGTCTTACCTTAGCGGGCAACAGATGGAGGACAGTTACAACATGTAATACATACCGGGCGACCTGTCCAGTCTTCAACACAGCGAAATCTAGGGATCTTATAAACAGGGACAGCAGGGACACCAGCCGCCTCATGGCGGCCTTTACGTGTCACTGGCTCGTGGGTACTCATGCAGAGAAATTACAGAGACCGTAGAATACCCATCGTAGAAGTTGTGGAAACTCAAAAGAGAAGGAAACCTTAATCCATTTTCTTTGCAAATGCCCAGCTCTAGCGGCCGCAAGAAATAGAATACTAGGAAACTATTTCCTAGCGAGTTTATCCGATCTCTCGGCTGTAAACCCGAAAGAACTTTTAAAAAATCCATCGTTTTCTCCGGCGTTAGGAGAGGTTGTGGTATCAAAACGTCGCTAATGCGGTAATTGTGATCCATGTGAGGACTGACTTGGACCAACCTCCAAAACCAACCAAACCAACCAGCCAATGAGCCTCGGCTGCACCACAAATATGGTCTTTGGAAGTGCTTCCTTTCTGTTGTTTTTTGGTCAAAAGTCTTTTAGTGTTACAATGAAGAAGAGCATCAGAATTCCTCAATAAACGAGGAAGAAATTTTACTTTCGTTTGCTGAACATAACCAAAAAAAAAAATAAAAACTAGCGAAGGAGCGCAAAGTTTGTCACACCAAAATTTGTGAGCAAGTCCTGTGGCAATTTATAAACTCCATGACACCAATCTATTGCATTTAGTGCGTATATTTACAATATATCTTTGTGTTAACAATCAAAAGTGTCTCTGAAATAAACTATCAAAAACACTCACCAATCTCCGTCATATATCACTGTCAAAACATCATTGAAAATTATCAATTTAGCGCCGCAGCACTGTCAATCCTTAAACATGATTTCGCGTTTCTTCGCCCACAAACTTCAAGCTGAATGTCTTTTAAGAAAACTTCGCAGAGGTATTCTTTGTATCCTTTTCACAACCAATAGAAAAATTCAGTTCCGAATAAATAAGTAAATTCGTGGCTAATTTCTGTTGATTTTTTGAGTTAATTAAAGTGATTATTTAATAATCCCGGTATAAAAAATTCAAGACAGGTTACAAAGGTTTTAAAAAGGTTGTATATAGTTTAATACCCAGAAGAGACGGGCATTTTTAGTTTATGCGTTCATGAATCCAATCAACGTAATATGAAACTTTGGTATAAACTCCTGGACGCGGGTTACTCGCGCAGGAGCCATAGTAATGGGTCGCAATACCCAATTGCACAGAACCTTCGTAGAGTAATGGTCCACCCTGATCTCCATCGCAGTGATTTTTACCTCCCTCATCAACACCACCACATAAGTTGTCAAAGTCACGGACTACTATTTTACTGCAATCTTCATCCGAGTAAATCTTTAAATCAACCTCTTGCATATGCAACTGAAGCGGTCCATAATCCTGTGAAAATTACGTACACAATAATATTAAAATGGTCTCAGTACAAGACAAAGTGGTAGAAGTATCTTACTCTAGAGGAACCCCAACCAATTAAGGTTCCAGGAGCACCCTGAGGAACTTGTGGAATTTCGAAATTTTGTGCCGGCAGGGTAACAGGGGTAATTGTGTCGTAGTTGTACAACAATTCAGCATCCAATTCCAATAAAGAAATATCATATCTACGAGAATTGGATGGAGTGTAATTCTTATGTAAGATCACCCGCTTAACAGTTGCAATAGTGGGACCTCCGCGACTAATGACAGTCACACCATACTGTATACTGAGTGTGCTCGGAAATAACACAAACTTGTGGGTGCATTTGGCGGCAGTAAGGATCCATTTCGGAGCTACGATGGTACCGCCACACATGTGTAAGTCCGGCCCACGAACTGAAACCTTTCAATACGAAGAAACTATATATTTGGTAAATTCGAAATATGATTTTGTTTTTTAATCTCACCAGAAAAGGAAATTTCCGTATATCCGAATCTGTTCCATTCACGACACGCGACTGCGGAAAACAGCTCACAGTTCCTACCAAAAGGAGTACAAACAAAATACTGTGAGTCAACATTCTATGAGTCACGTATGTAGACACAATTGAACAGAACAAACATTACTGGAGATATGATGGAGACTATCGTGCTTTTATATAGTGCGCTTATCTCTAAAATTGAACTTTGGCTATCAAAAATTATGATTCGTTTAATAACGTATACTCATGCTAAGTACTCGAATTGCTGATATATGTCCGAATTTCTTCGTTATTATACTGATTGTTAGGTACATATTCTGATAAGAAGTGTTTGATTTCTGATGTACTGATTAGAATTTACCATAAGCCCCAGTAATCATGTTCATTATCATTATTATAATCTCTAATCTGCTTACATAATAAAGGATTATCTATGCAAAGATTATTGATAATGACTATCGGAAAGTCGGAGCAGCACCTGGTCTCAAATATTAAAATATATATAAAGGCTCTAGATATTTCATTGTAAGTTATTTTCTGAATGCAGAAATATAATATTGCGGCATTGATACATCTTCTGGATTGACTCGCAAATATATACAAGAGATAAAAAGATTTTTCCTTGTATGCTTCATAACAGTACTGCTTATATTTGTACCTCTTCCAAACAACTTAAAGATTCGATTATACGAGTATGAGGACTATACTACCACACCGTGGGATCTTTTATTTAATTATTTATATATTTAGATTCTAACTGCAGTGAATTTCAAGCTGAGCAATGAAATGAAGGTCTGCCTTAACAATTCTAACGGATATGAAGGGTCTTTTTTTATCGATTCGGACAGCGAAGGGGTTAAAAATCCTGAATATTAGTCTTCTCTATCTCTGAGATAGCTTTAGATGTATAGCTCTCAACGAGTAAACACGCTGAATTCACATTTTCCTAATATGGATACCGAATAAAGTAACGAAACAACTTACTAATTAGACAAGATTCAGGAATATAATACGAATTAGGCTGAACGAAGGAGATCCAAATAGCTCAAAAAATATTCTATAACTTGATAGGAAGCTGGAAATATCTTTAGTGTGGTAACCTTAAATATATACTCGGAGGACTAGCAGAAAGGTTGGTCCACCATTTGGAGAGCGAGTGGAAAAGAATTACATGCGATGAATAAGCCAGCTCGATAATTCGAGGTGAAAGTTGGCTGCACCTCAAAAATTAGAATTCTCCAATTATTTTTAATTCGTTGATCTGATTCATTCACATTAAAAATCCAAATTTTAATATTTTTCTTAATTTATATATCAATTTTAGTATGAAAATCTTTAGTATTTACTTTTATCTCCATTCTCAGTGAGGGTGAAAGCGAAACATAACGAAATAGGATCAAGTGTGCATAATTATTTGTGTAGAGTTATTTAAACGGGAACGAGTCGCCTGACCCTTAGTCCAATAGTCGTGTTAAAAGCTCTTTTTGTGAGGAAGAAATGATTTTCTTGATTTCGTGACGAGGAAAAATTCAATTGAAGACATCCTCATAGTTAGTTTAGTGATTTGCCGATGAGGAAATTATCTTGTGTGGAGTATTGCAAATCGCGAAATGCTGCATTTGGTGTTTTTTGTTTTATTTTTTTTTGTTCCAAATTGAATCTGGATGGATGTCTCCGATTGGATTTGCTTTTTTCGGAGACCAGAATGACCCTTTAAAGTGTTAGTTTTCCTAAAATGAAGACAGTCCATCTGCAGCTGGCATAATTGGTGATGTGCGGAAAGCACCCTAGCACCCTGTATGGCGGAGTGTAGTGTCTTTTTTGTGCACTGAGAACAAAAATTGACCAAAACGTGGTTGTTTTAACAATAAAAGGGACGATTCGGCGCCAAATTTAAAAATAGTTAATTTCAACAATGACATGGTCAAGTTTTACTAACTGTTTTTTGTTTTTTTTTAACAATTTAATTGTGATTTTAACCAATAATATAGTAAATTTTTACCATATAGTTGTTGATTTCTTTAACAAATTAATAGTTAATGTCAACATTGAAGTGGTAAAATTTTACCATATATTTGTTGATTTTTTAAAACTATTTTTACCAATAATACAGTACATTTTTACCAAATCATTGTTGATTTTTTTTAATGTTACCATCTACATAAAAAAACACATTTTTATATATTTAAAATCAAAAGAAGTTTACACATATGAAACATAAATAATGCATTAATTAGAAGTATTTGAATCTTATATAAGTCTTAGTATTATTTATAGTACAAATATTTTGTGGTGGGCTTACAAACTGAGAAATATTTATGAAAGAAATATCTTTTTTTTCTTACCTACTTCGTTAGATTGAAAGTGGTAGTCGAATTTAATATCAATTTCATGACATTTTACAATTAAATCATTATTATTTGTTAGAAATGATATAGTTTTAAAAAGTTGTAATTAGAATTGCAATAAAGAAGCAAAAAATGGTTTCTTTCCTATAGCAAGCCATTGTATTCAATAATATCAGAATTTTTATAAATTCCTACTTTTAAATCACCTTCCTCATGAACCATGTTTACATTGCTGAATTCCTTACCAACAATTTTTTTTTCGAAAATTCCATCTTCATATTTAATTAAAAAAGAAGAAAATAAATAACACGATTTCTTACTCAAAGTGCAGGATTTAAACGCGATGCTATGGAATTTGCATAAATTTTTTAAACCTTCTGTTTGGCTTCATACCGAAATGCGCAAACATATTTAAGAGGGCCACACTTCTTTATAGCTGTTGGGTAATGTGCTAAAAAAATGGTATTTCGGTTTCAAAGCTCCAAATAAGGAAACATAAATTTGATGATGTTTTTGAATTAAAATTTGTAAATGATCAATATTCAATCAATTATTTCTATAAGACAGCACAATAAACGCCAAGCTTCATTTTCTCGAGGTATCAAATCACCAACATTCCCGTGCAGTCATTTTCAATTTGTTTGATTTGAGTTTTTCAATTCCTAGAGGTGGAGACATATCTTGAAATTCTAAATTTCCATATGGAAATAAAGCTTTGTGACTATTAATTTGATCAATAGAAATAATATTACTTTTTATGAAAGACATCAAAATGTTGTTCACATCATAAACAACAACACCCTCAAATATGTCGTGCATAACATCGAAAAAAAAAATTATTTACAACATGAAAACTTTCAAGTTCATTAAAGACGCATTTTTCAAAAACTCCTGATGCAATATTATCACCATTCTTCAAATCCTGCTCATAATTTATTTTTGTCTTAACTTTTCTTGAAATTCTTTGCAAGCCAGACGCGTTCCGCTCTTTTCTAACTTGCAAGCTCGACAGAAACTCTTTCCATTAAATGATTTTGTAAAACCAAGAATAGTATTCAGGCCCAAATTGTCCTCAACTACCAAACACAAAACAAAATGTACTCTATAAATTTCATTATTTACAATAATTTCGAGGCCAGTCTCTTCTAAATACCTAATTTCGTTTACTATGTTAAAAAACGTTATATTGTTGCTTAAAGATTTCATTATTTTGGAACTCACGAAAGAATTATTAAATATAAAATCGAATTTTGATTGTAAAAATTGCGGAATATTAGGAAATGAATAATAACCTGCACACACGGAGTAGCAGTGTGTGCTAAGGGGATTATTTATTTGGTAATCATCGAAATATAATATGTATGGAATAACATAATCTACATTTAAAATATTTTTCTTAATTGTGAATGATTCACAGTTAACATGGTTTTTTTCTTTTTTTATATTTTGTAAAGTTAATTTTAATACATTTGGCAATTCAAAGAATTTTTTAAATTGAAAACGTAAAGTAAGAGTATAAATGTTGGATACTCTAGAAGATAGCGTTGGATTTCCATTTAAAGCACGTTGTTCAATAGAACTAGATAGAGGTACGGTTAGTGGAGAATTATATAAATTAGCACTTTTCAAATATTTAAGAAACGTATGCTCAGTATTGAAATCTCCAAAAGGTTTTGAAAAAGTTGTATTAAATATTCGGATAAAACGGCACTTTTGTCAAAAGACAAAAGCAATTTTCCAAATTCAATTATAATATTTGAAAAATTTTTTTTAATATTTTGTACGTCTTTTCGTGGAAGATTGTTTTTTGAATATAATTCTAGTAAAAATAAAAATAGTTGGCTTTTTATATTGTCGCAAATGTTTTTGCTAGTGGAGTCTAATTGAATACAGCCAGAATTGTTTTCATAATGTGACTCTTGCAGAATTGGTCTTGGTAATTGAGGATTTATGTTTGATTTTTGAAGCAATAACTGATGGTTTTCAACAAGAACAGGGTGCGTTGTGTTTGATGTATGGACTTGCGACAAGTGCTTGCGAAAGGCTTTAATGGATTGAAATATTTGTGCACAATTCGGTTGCACGCACTTTACGGTGTTAGAAGAATTATGTAACTGATCATTTTTTAATTGATTTGAAAGAAGATTCACTTAATCAAAATTCTTACTACATATATACATGATAATTGTGTTTTTAAAAATTTCGAAAAAAAAAAATGGTAATGAAATTCTAAATGATTTATTGGCTTAAAAAGGTTATTAACTGAGCTATTGGAGATGAAGTATAACTGTTCTTATTAGAAATTTCGAGAAAAAAATGTTCGATGAAATTCCAGCATTTCCGCTTGCAGCGGGGTATTTTAGGTTGAAAATATGGTAAACATGGAAGCAAATATTAACACACTCAACATAAGTGTCAACTTTGTAAAGAATGTTATCAAAGTATATAAAAAATTCCGAAATATCGTATAAACTACTTCCAACTGATATTATAAATGGTTGCAGAGTTAGATCTACTAAAAAATACTTATCCTTTAAACGTTCTAATTCCAAGTCCAGGTTGTTCACAGATACGAGGAACAAACAAAAAGATCTTGAGCGTCTGCGATGGTGAATTTTCTAGATGATTTTTTCTCATTTGTTTAGCATTTAAATCGCGATGTCGGATGGATTATACTTTGCAATAACTTGAATATAAGGAAGTGCTGTGTGTCTAGAAAAATAAAAACAAAAAACAAAAATAAAACTTTCACGGCTTTGTAGACATAAATTAATTACCAATATTTGTATCTAATTTATATGCAGCTAATTCCTCCCTGGATTTAGGATCTTTAATATTTTCTTCAAAATATGTAATAATTTGTTGTCTAAATGCTGGCCATTTAATTATAGATTCGTCAGATGTATTTGGGTATAATTGGCTAAAATCTTATGAAATCTGAAAAGATTTGTATTGAAATATGCACAAACAGTAAACGCCAAAGAAACTTTACCAATTTGTAACCGAAAGACTGTTTAAACGAAGGCCATTCCTCCAAAAAGGCAGAAGATGTTTGTGAATTTTTGAAATCTGCTCTCCTTAATTTAAAACATCTCTTCCAAACATCGAGATTGGTATGATCAGTAATAGAAATGCACCATTTTGGATTCTCTTTCAAAGTATGTTTTTGAAGTTCAAAGCTAGTGTCATATTCATATCATCATCATCCTCCGAATTCTCCTGCAGTGTCGCTAGCGTATTTTTTTCTTTGTTTTTGTGGTACAGCTTGCCACCTGGGCAATTTTTGCCATTTCGAGGACGATAATAATACTCCCAAAATTACCATTTAAACAAAAACATCGATTTCTAAACCTATATACAGGGTGGCTCAAATGAGACCTAGTGATGTTAAACACGTGTAACTCTTGTAATAACGGGTTTTTTTAAATGATTTATTTTAATATGTTAAATACATTTTATGGAAATTTAACGTGACTATGTGTGAAATATGACATCAGACAAATGACCACCATTTTGCTCGATACAGGCATTGGCTCTTTTTAGCGCATTTTGCATTACACGGCGTAATGTTTCTGGTTGCAGGCGCCGTATTTCGTCTCGAATATTCTGCTTGAGCTGCCCAAGTGTCTTTGGTTTGTTAACATACACTTTGTCTTTTAAATATCCCCATAAAAAAAAAATCGGGCGCAGTTAAATCTGGTGAACGAGGAGGCCAAGGGAAATCTGAATTTCTTGAAATTATGCGTTCACCAAAAATTTCACGCAGCATGTCAATAGTTTGCCTAGCAGTATGCGCAGTGGCTCCATCTTGTTGAAACCACAAATTAGGATGTTGCTCCACCATTGGCCGCAAAAAGTTGTCGATCATTGTTCTGTAAGAAGCCCCGGAGACCGTTTCTGGCGTTTCATCCTCATTCTCAAAGAAATATGGGCCGATGATTTTTTTGGCCATAACACCGCACCAAACAGTGCATCTGCTTGGGTGTGACTGATATTGATGTATTGCCCTTGGATTTTCGGTTACAAACGACGTCATTGTAAACTTGTAATCATGGAAGATGTGGGCGCTGATCTTACGTTAAAAAAACGGCGATAATTTCGCTGCGTCAGAACATTTGATCGTTGAGAAGAATAATAAAATTCGATAATTTTAATGCGTTGTTGTGGACTGTACGTATTCATTTTAAATTTCCAAGAGTTCAGTAATAATCTGCAAAAAGAAAAAATAAATTATGTTAAAAAATAAAAAAGTTATTTGTGTTTCACATCAGCTGGTCTTATTTGGGCCACCCTGTACATAAATATATTTCATTGGTAATTTAAAACATTTACCTTTGTTTCTTTTGGAAATAAGCAAACAATTTGATTCGCTAATTCATCAATATCCCCACAGTTAGGTTTAATACTGATTTCCGAACCAACTCCTAAAATAGTGTTTATGATTGTTTTCCTATGTTCTTGCAACAAAGAATTATATTTTTCATGAAACACAATGACAGCTTTTGAATTTTCTTTGCTTTTCAAAGTTTCTTCCACATTCAATGGCAACTGTAAAGAATAATATGTAATATTACATTATAATGTGCACACATAACTTAATTTCCTGATACTTACTGTGCATAACCAATTGTTCACTTTTGACGTCACAGAGAGCGTTTGCGATATGGTGGTAGCGTCAATATTGTACTAAAGTGGAAATATATGTAGAAAACAATTAAAATAATCAAGATATAAAATTATCTTTTAATTATAACTATCTTTAAAAATGACTTACATTTTCCTTTTTCCATTTAAACAAACGTTCTCGGAATTCCGCTCGTACTCCTGCGAACGGAATTATTTCTTTTATGTCTTCAGCCGATAGGAACTGCAACCTCTTAAATGTAACTTTGTTTTCTGCCAAAAAAATTATTTCCAATTTAAATTAAATGAATGAATTAAGTAATTTTATAATTATGTGCCCAAAATGTATTTACTATACAAAATTCTTTATTTATTTATTTATTTATTTTCTTTAAATTAAATGACGGACTATTTATGAATGATGCGCACAAGAAACAAGACAAGAGCAAAATAAGTACATATGTGTATGAATTTATTTGACGCGTTAACTTCTGCACATAACGGTATCGGTTAACTTTATGTATGTACATACATATATACATCTAGTGATTGTTATGTTTAGTTGATTTATTTTAAAAATGTGACATTTTAAATACTATATTCACAAATATTCTTCAATTAAATTTAAATCACCTTTTAATATTGACAAAATATCTGCCATTCCCCATTCACTTAATAAATGCAGCAACTGCTCGTCCATATTTCTCATTTGTCAAACTTCAACTAAACAAATTTTGCACATTAATTCACAACTTCGTAAAAAAACCAAAACAACACAAAGAAACGAAATGCCTGTACGATCACTATTACAATTTTAGCGGCACATGATCAACCAACAATAAGATTCTACCATAAGTTGGTAACTTTTAGCAACTCATTGTTAACTATTTTATTGTGAGGATTATCAATCAATAAATAGTAATATTCTACTATTAGTTGTTAAATATTAGCTTCTTATAGTTAAATATTTATTTCGAAGATAACCAACCACCAAATGGTAAAGCTCTACTATAACTTGGTAAATATTACTAATTAATTGTTAAATATTTTATTAAACAACATTGACTGTAATTGCATTTTAACTAACAACCACTCGCCGTATTCTCCTGATTAGGCTCCGTGTGACTTTCACCTTTTCTGAAAAATGCATTTGCCTATGGATCTTAGGAATATGTACATCATTAGAAATTATGGCAGAGAGTAGGTTCACATATTTCTTGAATAACTTTTCATGGTATTACTATGATCAACCGCAGTTCAAATACTTTTTCTGTTATGCATGTGTTTAAATATCTTGATCGTAGGAATAGTAACACTCGATTTTTATTATTTGCTACTAAATTATATTATTTTAATCTTATCGTAGAATATTTCATACTAAGCGAACTGCGACAGCTGTGAAAAAATGTCAATTAAGCGTGAAAGAGCTTTAAAATTATATTCGAGATTGTAAAGAGATTTATGTGGCATTTGCCTTGATTATGAATTTACAAATAAAACACAGTTTATGAGGTGATGATGTTTATCAAAAAGCTGCTGCACACTAATTCAAAATAGTTCAAAGAAAGCTTCTATCGAAAACTGTTGTTCATAAGGGAGTTGGCTTATTGCTATGTTAATCATTCTTTTGGATGCCACAAAGAAACTTGTGGTGAATTGACTATCATAGTAAATGAGTTTGATCTAATCAATATCCACAATATAAATAGTTGGTTATTAATTAATAATAATAACTTCAATCCACTAATAATTAAAATAAAAGTGTAGTCTCAGAAGGAAAAATAAAGGAAAAATTCCATACACATTATTTTGAAATGGTTTAGTTACTGATTCCTGACGATGATTACTGATATAAATCGATTAATCATGTTCATTTCTCAATTCGGTTCTAACAAAACACAAATACGAAAATTTATGATTGGTGCGGCTTCACGATTGGAAATATGAAAATATTTAAATATAGTTGGTCGAACTGTTAACTAAATAGAGAAAATTCCTCAAAAAGGATTTTACAAACAACAACATTAATTTGATAGAAACTTTCCCTGCTTGAACAAGAATTGCCGTTCCATTTTTGAAAGTGAAAGACAGAACTGTCGATGACTCAAATACTGAAAAGCAGGATTTTACCACAATGGCTTTTCTTAATCGCGGGTATATATGCGTTAAGATCATTCATAATAGTCTAAGAAATGAATGCTGCCATAACGACCACATCACCATCAAAGATGTTGTATGGAGCAACTCGAACGCCGCTGAAAATGACACTCCTCATTCGAGCAAATCTTTAAGTTAATCGCTTGCAAAAGCTTTTGAACATTTCCATTGGACGAATAGAATACTGATTCAAAAAGCCAGAATAATATCCTCATTGCCATAACAAAGACACGGGTATGCACCCAACTCAAGAAAATTGTTAACAACACTCTCGGCCTTGTAGATTTTCGAAGCGTAGCGAACTTTAACTTCGTTTCGATGCGAAGCAAACTACGAACAAACTCGTACACTGAGCTGAGAAATCCACAATCCGTCCTACCATTGGGTCCATGAATTGATTTTTTCCCATTTATGTATTTATTTATTGAAAGTTTCTTAGCCAAAAAGTAAATCAATGGCTGTAACGATTCAAATCTGCGGAATACACAGCGGTGTCCCGAAATATTAAAACACATTTCTGTTCCGCGGGGTTTATGATTGCTTTTGTAAGCAAAAAACTCATTGCACACTACACACAACAACTATATTCATTTTCTATAAAGTACTATTAAACCAGTGCCCGATAGTCGAAAGCGCATGTCGCAAACGAGGTATTAACGGTTTACACGATTCTATTCAGTGAGAGAAATACACAATCTTTTGTTGAGTTATTAAAAAGGATAAACTTATGCTTATAATTTAAATCTAAGTACTTATTCCTAAAACAATCAATAATTTAGAGTAAACAGAAGCAGTCTATTCGAAGGCCTACATTGCTAGTACTAGAAGTGGTATATTTAAATATATAACTGATAAAATATTTTAAATAAATAAAAAAAACCAAAAAAGTCAGGAACAAATGATTTGAAGTAAGTGTTGATTTAAAAGGCTACTTAACAAGTGACTCAATCGGAAATATAATATCAACGTATACGAAAACTTTACTGGTATGAGGATCCTTTCAATTGGTTTTTTCCTATTCAAAGACTCAATCATTTCTTCCTCACAAAAAGAGCGTCTAACATGACTATAAGATTAAGGATCCGTTCCCAGATAAAATAGCTCCACACAAATAAGTATGCACACTCGATCCTATTCTGATCATAAGTACATTAGATTCAATATTTTATTATCTCCAAAACAAAAAAGTTTGATCCTAAAGAATCCCAGGAACATATACAGGGATTTGTATAGGAATAGACTATTGCTCACTGTTTGAGTTTGAAAAGAATGTGTCGCAAGTGCCTTTAATAAACATATTACGTTGCATGCCCAACATTACGCACAAAGCGAGGATCGGAACCTCCTTTGTGGGACAAGGAGCTTGGAGGCGAATAGTACGGGAATTATATAAGTCGACAATGAAATTCTATTGGGCGAACATAAACAGCTGTTAAAACGATACAAAAGGAAGTATGTACGCAGGGCTAAGAAACAGTCTTGGAAAGATGCAATATCGCAATATGGTGAGATGCAATATGGTAATATGGTAAAAATAAACGGGGTGGCTCGGCTTAGGAGTCTGTTGTATAAGCATCCGACTATGCCAAAGTTGGTGAATATAACGGAGATTGGGCTGACAGCTGTGAAGGATCGTTAGAAGACCTTGTCAGTACACTTTTTCTTTGCTGTAAGGATATTGTAGATCTCGAACCCTTCGCTAACGGCTCCAAAATTGAAAAGGCAACTGGGGCTGGCTGGCATTTGAATGAAAATGTGAAATGCTTCTCGGATAAGGGAAGCATGGTAACGGTATTCCAATTCGGAAGTGTTTGCAATACAATTCGATAAAAGTGCTCGAACTATACGGGCGTGCTGTATACTAAGCTCTGTGTCGTGACAATTTTAATTTCTATTTCTGCTTTGTGCGAGATTAAAGCGATTCGTTTTACTTGGACACTTTTGATTTGCAATTGCAACAAAAATGCCGTGTGTGTGGTCAAAAGGTTGAGCGAGGTCAGCCTAAAATACAATGTGCTAAGTGCAACGAATTTTTTCACATGGAATGTGTGAAAGTCCTTCCAGCTGATCTGGATTACTTGCAACCGCTGCCCCAGTCGATAAAGCAGCAAAAATTATAATTTGTGCTCTTTGAACTCTCAGTTATCACAGCAAGTGCAAAGTGAAAGAGACAGTGCCGCTGTGCAAAAACAACAACAGCAACTTCAACCGGTTTTGTCACAGCAACAAAAGTGTATTCAGCCAGAAATAAGTTTGCAAAGTGTACTTAAGGAAATTGTCGCATTGAGATCGGAAAATGGGCGTGAGTTACATAATGTTACTTACCCATAATGTAACATAATGTTAACTAACATTTATATTACATTAAGCTAAGCAATCTCTCTTTCATCTGTACCTTTTTCCACTAGAATAGTTACCAAGAATGATAGAATAGAAGATTACGCGATGCGCAGGTCCGTCATTCCTCTCTCGACAAAAACTCAGCACAGCTGATTGGCTGTGACGTCATAAGGCGCTTTAAAATATTTTTTTATATGAAAAATGCACGTGCAAAGGCAATAAGTTATGAATTGAAAGGATTTTAATTATTTTTAATAATACATAACTTAACAAATGCACTTGCAAGTAAACGAGTACAAATTATTGAAAAACTCGTTCGATAATAAGTACTTAAGCAGCGGATGAAGCGGATTTTCCTGTACCAAGAAATAAAAAGTGAATTTGTGTAGTGTGTGTGATTTAATAAATATACATATATTAATATTATATAAATATACATATATATACATACGTTCGTCTCGTATAAGCACGAAGTCGTCGGTTTTTAGATTGGTTTTAGCTTGAGGCCATTTGTGACGCACTTGTAACTCATGAAGATATTCGCAACTCCAGCGCTTCCAAAAATCTTGTTGTATTTGTTGAAGTTGCTTCCACCTAGTGAGTCGGTGAGTGTTAATGTCAAGTAAGTTAACCTCAGGTGGCATCGTCAGTGGGCCGCCCACCAAAAAGTGACCAGGGGTCAGAGCGGTGCAATCGGTCGGGTCGTCAGAGAGCGCTGACAGCGGCCTAGAGTTAAGCACGGCTTCAACTTGCTTTAATACGGTGAAGAATTCCTCGAAAGTTAATAATGCATCACCAATAGTCCTTATTAAGTGATGTTTCATGCTTTTGACACCCGCTTCCCAGACGCCTCCGAAATTGGGCGATCCGGGCGGGATGGAGTGCCATGAGACCCCATGACATGAGGCCAGTTGTGCAGCGGCATCGTGTTCATATTTAAAAGTTTTATAATCATCTTTCAGTATGGCGTTTGTGCCAACAAAAGTTGTTGCACAGTCGCTGTAGATATCTTTACTATATCCTCTTGATGCGAAAAACCGGTGCAGAGCGGCTAGAAAGCATTCGGTCGTCATGTCGCTTACAGGCTCCAAATGTAGGGCTCGCGTAATGAAATACACAAAAAGCGCAACATACCCTTTGTAGCTTTTATGTCCTCTGCCTTTCGTTGTGCGAATCTTGTAGGGTCCAGCGTAAATTTTAATGCCAAATCAATTGAAATATATTATTTTATATTTATTTACATCAATATTATCATAAAATGCGATAAATATTAAAATATTTAATATCAAACACAAATTATCACATTTCTCACACAAAAATGTACGCATTTTGGCTGCTCTCTCATTTCTTGTGCGCCGTATGACGATATGCGCAGAGACAGGAAATTTTTGTACCAGCATTGGCGCAATCTTCTATTTTATCATTCTTGGTCCACTCTATCACCAAATTATCGCAGAGCAAACGACAGTTGCGCTCAGCAGCACCGAAGCTGAATATATGGCGCTGTGCTCAGCGTCTAAGGAAATAATTTATCTGAGAAATTTTATTGTAGAAATAGGTTTTGAACAAATTCTTAAAAAAGCAACAGCATTATTTGGCGATAATCTTAGCGCACAACAATTAGTTAAAAATCCTATTTTCCATGCTAGAACAAAGCATATTGATAACTCGTACGCTTTCATTGCATTTGAGAGATGTGTATATTAAACGAAATGACTTGAAATTAAATTTGTGTCAACGGAAGAAATGACCGCGGATATACTTACTAAAAATTTGGCATGTTAAACTTGTTAATTTTTTAGGAATGAAGACATAATGCACAATTGAGGGGTCATGTTGAAATATAGAAATCCATTGTACATGGCAACTCTGATATCAATTATGTATTCATTTTCAGCATTCTAAATTACACATACATTATATACATATACATGTATATACACATATTACGGTATATAAATACAATATAACTTCTCTGTTATATTGAACAAACCTGTTAATTTTAGTCTCCATATACATGTTTCTCCATAAATATGTTGTCGAATCAACGGCTTTGCTTAGGATAGCCCTATTTATATTGGCGAAGTCGGTGTTATCGAAAGCCACTCAATACCTACAAAACACCAAAGCGTATATTCTTTATTTTGAAGTGCGTATTCAATCTTTTGCGTGAGATTCTGAAGGGTATGAGTAGTTGATTTTCCTGCCTGATATGTAAATTGATTTTTATGTAATGGCTTTTTGGATATGACTTTGGTAGGTTGGCTGCTTGGCCACCCGTTTTCCGAATATACCCAACGATCACTTCTCTCCATTTGCACGGGAAGTAACTCCATGCAAAGCTGTCCCTAAGGATATTGATTAGCCTCTACATAATATAAGTGATCCCATTGTTAGAAGTGCTGGAATTAGACCGGGGATTTGGAGGATTGAAAAGTATCT
Source organism: Clusia tigrina (assembly GCA_920105625.2). NCBI lineage: Eukaryota > Metazoa > Arthropoda > Insecta > Diptera > Clusiidae > Clusia > Clusia tigrina. Next base: position 210,081,810 of record OV050031.1, read on the forward strand.
ATGGCCTACTTAATTCTTTCCTCACAGAAACTTTTTCTTGCTCTGAGCCAGTGATTTGTATTTGGGCATTTCCGTTTGGGGCTGAGTAAGGATTGTGAAATTTGGGAAATGCAAGCTGGCCAGAAGCTCAAGGGTCTCCAGGACATTGATTGTGTACGTGCCATCTGGTCTTTTCGAAAGTCCGATGTTGTTAGTGCTTTGGGGAGCACTTTGTGGATTCTTCTTGTGGTCTAAGAATTCTTCCATGATCCAGTTCCGACTGGTTTGTTACCTATATTAAGGATTTCTAACCTATCACCATATATAAGTTCTAAGAGATACTCCTCCCGTTAAATTCACGTCGGTACTTCCCCTAATGTCTGATGTACGTTACTGTCTACGATGATGCGGCTGTTGTTCTTGCATCTAAGGTCAATTAGTTTCTGTAGAGGCAAGAATGATATATATTCCGAGTACTCTGACAGGTGGTCTGAGCATGTCCTGCCTGCCGTCGTCGGTATCTCGATTTTTACGGTCGCTTGATGCTTTGGGTATGCTCTGAGATGAGAAGAGTATTAATACTTTTTCGGACGAAGATGGAAGCGCTTGGTTTTCTTGGAATGCAGGGGTCATAGAACAACTCACCTGGGAGGCCCTTAAGCTGATTTCCACAAATGTAAGAGCTACATCAAGGTGTTGGATGCGGCCATTTTGGTGTGTTGTGAATTTACCTGGATACACCTGAGAACCATGTTACTTTGTTGGTCGTCCTTTTCTCTCCCCTGCAACTCCATTTTGGATCCTTCTTTGATTCAATTAGGAATTGCCGGATTGAGGTGGTTGTCTGTCTACTGGCGATTTGATCGGTATAGCCGCTTAGGAGGGGTGCTTCTGGGAGAGTCGGTAGCGGCGTCTGTCATATATCTTTTACCAGCCTTATTTGGTGGAGAGCTTCTTGGGATTCCTGTCCTCCTCGGAGAAGTGCTGCTAATGTTCTGTGCTGCTGCACCCGATGTGGTTGCAGTATTTTTATTGTCGCATCCGAATTTGCATCTGGGACATTTTGGTGGATATTTTTCCTTGCAGAGCCAAAATCCTTTTTTTGCGCTCTCGTCACTTGCAGAGCAAAGTACCCTCCAATCGGTGGTTGACAGCCCGCATTTGTGCTTTGCAGTTCTGTTCAACAGCAGCGCAGGTGGTTGAACATCTTCCGGTGGTAGGTATGTGACGAACTCAAATGTTTCGGGCATATTCAGAGATCTTCTTCATATTTGCATCAGGGAAGGGCTTTATACTCTTAGGTGGCGCTTCAAGGCAGCCATTGATCTCCTTGTTGTGGCATGTAGGGGAGAGTCACCCATCCATGTTCACGCAGCTAATCAAGTCGAGACTACAATTCAGGTTTTCGGATTTGTCCACTTCAGACAGTAGGCTCTTTTTATTAGCGCGATCTGATCAGCACTCAGTCTTTCTTCAGGAAGCTTGGTGTGTATAATTGCAACCTTACAAGCGGATGTCACATCTCTATTTGAGAGCATTTTTGTGTTCGGCTGCTCTTCAGCGTCACTTGAAGATGGTGGTGCTGTAGGTAGTATTACCGTATTGCGGTCTTCCTCTTTTGGGGGTTGCTTATACATCTTGAACTTTTGCGACACCTCGTTTGGCAAGCTGTTCGTCCATCGGCATCTCTTCTTGGAGTGGTTCGGAGGGTTGGTTGTCTACTCAACTTTGATCTGGGCACACAGCTCGCGCTCCTTCTCTCTAGCTTCTTCAGGTCTCATGTCATTCCTTATCATAGCCCTAATTCGAAGCGTCTAAGCCGTCAGTTAAGTACTAGTATTTCTTCTGGCCGGTACTATTTTCTGGGGCACATGGTAGCTCCCGGTACCGCCTTCAACACTTAGTTCCATGTGACCATGAGTGTTAGCGCTACATCACGGTCACTTCCATGTCCCCATACCTCCTCCGGCACTAGTCGACGAACGTAGAGTTTCCTAATCTAAGTCCGATATTAAATTTATGTTTCGTTTTTTTATATTTAAATCCATAAAATTTTTTTGTTTTGGTGAGAAATATAGACCCGAGTTCACAGACCTCCCGTGCGAACATAAGGCTTCTTACAATGGGAGTGCGCCCGCTATTCCAAGGGAACTCCATTCAAGATGCCCTTTTTCATATTCCCTGCATCATTCAGCCCTCGTCACGATTCCACGAACACCTTGGCTTGGGAATTGTTGACAGTTTGGTATCGGGTCTCCTAAAGACTATTTTCAGCAAGGTGGAACCTGCGTTGTTATAGCTCCTTGGATTATCGATCCTTCTTTGGACACAGCCAGATACATCACCAGATGACAGAACAGTATATACTTCTCTCGATGCCATTTGACAATCGGGTGCCCTCTGTCAGCTGCGGAATTAGATATGAAGTAAAGTTCGCGGAACCAGATCAATGGTTGTGCCCAGAGGTTTTGCTTTGGGGTCTACATTATGTCTTCGACACTGACGGAGCCAAAACTTCAGACGGTAGCGGTTCCGGTTGGTAATTAGGTTATGAAACTAAGTACTTTATTGCCACAGGAAAGATGACGACAGTCTTCTCAACGGAGCTCTTAGCTATATTGAACTTGGCATGCTGAGTAATTGAGAAGAGGTGGCAAAGGAAATGCATATGCATCTGCAGTCAGAGCCAAGCTGCACTAACGGCCCTCGCTAACCCTGTTTGCTCCTCGAAATTGGTCAGTGAATGCAAGGCAAAGCTGAACAGTACTACAAAACGCAAAAGGTTATGTCTTATCTGGGTTCTTGGGAAAAGTTGGCCAATGAAGTCTCTGCAATTTCACCAGTGGGTCCGGAACCTTTCTTTGGTATCAGTTCTGCAATAATCATGAGTTGGACGAACGACTTAGTGGACCCCGCCCACAAAAGAGGTGGTCGGTGCTGCGCTCCTGCAGAAATACAAAGTGCTTCATGAAACAACCAGACAGGAATTTTGCGACCTTTCTACTAAGATTTAGCCGAAAGGATCTGCGTACACTGTTAGATATAATCAGTGGGCACAAAATATTTGGTCACCATAAGGCCATCAACGATCCGGCTTCCCGATCATGTCTTGAGAGGGACGACACTACTGTGCACTTCCTCTGTACTTGTCCAGCTTTCGCAAGAATAAGATTAAGGTTGTTGGGTGGTGATGTATTGAGAATGAATAATGTCCATGTTCATAATCTTGCTCTTCCCGATATTCTCAGGCTCAGTAACGAAACTAGGAAGTTCAAAGAAGAGTGACCTTATTAAATGTATTTTATCTTTTTCTCGTTCCCAATCATTTCTATTGTTTGAGTGACTCAAGCCCCCATTCTACTCATACTTTTTCAAAAATTCTTAGTTAACTGAAAGATAATATAATTTTAATTTTTTTGTTTATACCGAATGAAGGTATTATCGTCCCTTAATTCTTTACAATAAGGAAAGTGAGTTGGCAAAAGAAGCTTTAACGCTTCCTTAAAGGTTTGGTTTATTCTCCATTTTAATATGCCAATATCACACACGCTGCTTAGGGATATGATGCTCTTAAATTACAGTCGTATCCGGCGTATGTGTATAATATCTTCACAATAAGATTTTCTGGGTATTTTTTCAATTATCTGAATTGTTCTGCTTTGTTACTTGATATTTCAATTTGTTCCGTTCTGTTATTCTTTCTTGCTTTATTGGCATCTTAGACCTTAGTTAGTGAATTTCTCAGTTGTGTATCAAAACTGAACCTGAACCCGAATTTGGGGATACACTGAAACTTTTAATTGAATATTTTTATATGTAATACAGAATGTGTTTTCATCTCATAAAGAAGAGTCTTCATTTGGTGTTCATATGGATGCATAAAGCTGTTCTGGGTATACTCCAATGCTAGGTTGTTGATATTTTTCCAGCTGCATTCGATTCGCCAGTCTCAACCCTCTAAATGCAGCATACTTTGGATCAAGAACCATAAAACTTAGTGCATTCTTTATTCTGTCGACTGGTCGTACTGTGCTGCCAAGTCCGACTTTTCGGTGTGTTCATAGAATGAAGCTCTTTCCTAAAAATATTCCATAATTGAGATAAGATTTGCGCGCAATACTGTCAAATTTCTAATAAAAATTGTGGAGAATATAGTTATCTAACCCATTTGATTGTATGAGGTGTGGTCAGGCCTTTCGGTCGCGGGTTTCAAGCCCCACTGTGCGTCGAGGGAAGTACAATAATTTATAACCGCCTAGGGTATCATAAATAAAAAAAACATACTTATCACTATTCCGCCCTATTCCAGAACCCCAGAACCTTCCCCGTATCTCGCACTTTAAGCACTCAATCAAACAGATCCACTTCCTATACTTATCCACAAAGTTCCTCCAATCCACACTCCGACACTTTACTTGTCTGCCATCAGTCTAGTTCATCGCCATCATGCAAAATCATTGCTCCATCTTAACTAGCTCCGGTTCCTGTATTGGCTAAACTTACTATATCCCAAAGTTGTTCAAGAAAGCCCCTTAACTCTCACTCTTTGTATTCATCATCTCAAATAGCTGACGACTGGACAAAGTCAATCGAACCCGTTTGCTGAACGCACCACCTTGGAGACATCCACATAAGCCACGTTATTCCGAACTATTGGAGAAAGAAAGATTGTATTTACATTTAAAGAACACGCACACATAAGCCAGATTAATGTCAATTTAAAGTATAGAATACAAGTGGATACACTTGGATTAAACGCTGCACTGCACCTCCAAGTCACTTCCCAAGTTTTCAAAACTTAGCCAAGTTGTTTAATTCTTATATTATCGATGGTAATGCCAAAATATTTAAACATTGTCATAGTTGCAACTTTAAAGAAATCAAATTATCAATAAGTAGGACTATGAAATCTGTCAAGCATACACATCCTTACATTGTGTAATTGTTATAGTTTTATAGTGATTATCTGGAAAAATATCCCCCAAAGAATAAACCATAAGCCGTGAAATTCATTCAATACAGCAACCAATCGATTGAATCGTTTTTCGGCATTGCTGAGACTCAGAAGGTTTGTGCAAATTTACGAAAATGAACTTAGAAATTTAGTGAAACTTTCCATTTCCGGCTTATTTCAGAATTTGGCGGTGAGGCCAGCATTGATAGTCGGTATATACGGTTAGTACAAAGGCAAATGGAAGTCTGTACTATTCATCTCTCGGAACGCCAGCCCCTTGACTAGCCTTTGGAACGATAAAGTATGTTTTCACATACGGTGTGGCGCTCAGTTTGCCTTGGAAACAGAGTAACAAAGAATTTTGTGGGTCTTCTTAAGAATCCAGAAGAAAAAGAACTAAACTCTAAGACGCATATCGTATAACTGAAAGGCGGTACTGTATAAAAATTCCAGTATTTGACACTGCCATCCTAAGTAGTGCAAACTTTGGCTGCTTAGAGACACAGGATCTACTAAGGTTTGTTCACAAATCTGGTGGATTCAAAGAAAAATAAAAATGAAACGTCAAATATAGTACAATCGATGTCTTGTGATCTGAGTGCTACATACGACTATTTGTCCCGACTAAAAAAAAAATAAAGAAATAAACAAAGGGAAGTCTTTCCCATGAACGAATTGTGTCAAAAGCTTGCAGAGAGGAAATCAGCCGAACATTTGAGGATCAAATTATATTAAATATAGGTCACTTTCATGGACTTTACTAAAGCAGTTAAAAATTTTGAAAGGTCAAAGAATCTTATATTTAGGGCATAGAAATTTGTCTTCATAATCTATGCGGATATTTTCAATCCATCACTGTGAGTAACTTTTTTCTCTAGCCTCAATTCCCATCTGGATTTATTTGTTTCAGATTTCTTTGTCACTCTGATTATTCTCCGTGGGTTATTGCCATTCTTTGGAAGTGAAATAATCAACTTAATAAACTTCGATTAACCGTTGCTGGATCAGTTATCATGGAAACAAAAACGAACATAATCTAAACTCTCACACGGCGAAGATTTTTGATTGTTTATAAATTTGGTAATTTCCTGTTATAATTTCATAAAATGTCTACACTCTACTTTATCACCTCCGACCGAAAAGATTAGTGAAGGCGATTTACGGTTTGGTCTGTTATCTAAAATCGACGTATATACAATTTTTGTTCATTGAAAATTTTCATATATTTTCTTTGAAATCTTATCTTGTTTGTTGTTCCATTTAATGCACTAATTAACAATCGCATCTTCAAATTCGGCACGAAACTGCCGTTTGTGAATCCACTCAGCGTAATGCGAAACTTCGATCAAAACTCCAGGGTATGGATCTATAGTACAGGGCTTAATGCTCCAGGAAAGAATGCCCATCTGAATATTAAATTTATTGAGTAAAGGGCCTCCAGGGACAAGAGGGTAGTCCTCAGGGTAGAGATGTGCGTAATCTAGTCCTATATTGGAACCTTACCCTATACTCTACCAAGACCGTTAGTGCGTGACGATGAGTCACATCCTGCTCAAGGTGACCCTGCCACTTACTGAACACAACGGATCTAGACTGGAGAGTCAATAAACACTTCCCCCCTAATCCAGGGTGTTATGCGTGTCCGTGCCTATTGGATGGATTTTGCAGTCAGGGGGTTATCCGCGTAGACTGTATTCGAACGGCGCCTCTCCGAAACCAGGCCGTATCGGGGAGTAACGGTGGCCTTACCACGTCATAGGGCTCTGGACGGTGGACCGCTAGTTCCCTCATAAAAGCTTTGACTGTCCAAGCCTTCGAGGGGATGGCAGTCGTACGAAAAAGATGGACACAAAAATAAAAACAAAAAACATAAAAACCACCTCGGTGAGGATTCCGTTGGTGGTCTGGAAGCAGCCGACTTCAAAATGCGTTTTGGCGTTAGGTACGCGAAATTAAAAATCTTTCGCCCGACCGAGGGCGACGCTGATGAGTTGGAGGAGGCCAACAAGATTCCAGAGGACACGGACCTTCAGGAAGAAGTCTCCAAAGTACCTGCACATCAGGGTACCGATGCTGAAGGTGGTGCAGATTAATCTGCAGCATTCTAAGAATGCATCAGATAACTTCGCCGTTTTTCTGGGTGAGGAAGACGCGGACATCAGCATTGTGCAGGAGCCATGGGTCAGAGGAAATTACATAATGGGGCTCAAGCTGACCAAATACAATATGCACTATATCAGGAACGGTGATAAGATTCGATCATGTATCCTAGTTAAGAAAACAATTAATGCTTTTATCTGCCCACAGTACAGCACAGGCGATTTGACAGTCGTAAAAATCGAGGTGCAAAGCGGACCAGACCTACTAGCGGCATCAGCTTATATGGCGCACAACAGTGATGCGCCACCGGAAGAGGTAGCGACCCTGGTCGCCAATGCTGCTGCCAAGAATGTCCCACTCCTTCTTGGATGCGAGGACAATGAAAGGGGTGAGTCACTTTTTAACTTTGTAAATAACTCCAACCTTACAGTATGTAACAGACGGAATACTCCCAATTTTACCTTCCCCAGCTCTAATAAATGTGCTGGATGGGAAGAGGTCCTAGATTTAACTCTAATTTCAGAAGACGCATCCGTCCAGGTAGGAGAATGGAGGGTATCCAACAAGAAGACCTTCTCGGACCATAGTTGGTAGTTTTCAGGGTAAATTTGAAAACCGTAGATGCTATTTCTGACAGAAACGCCAGGAGAATAACGTGGGATACTTTTACGAGGGTAGCTAGCTCAAAACTTAAAATTTCTGAAACAATGAAACTCGAATCTACTGAGGCGATAGACAAAAAAGTGGGGACTCTTGTGGAAGCCCTTAATATGGCTTACAAGTGCGCTTGTCCCGTCACTAGGAGTAGAAAAACTCTTCCACCATGGTGAACCAAAAAATTATTGGATCTCAGGAAGAGAACCAGGAAACTGTTCAACCAATGTTATAGGGACACAGATTGGGCACGATATAAACAGAGTCTCAAAACTTACAAAAAATCTATCAGGAATGACTGGAGAGAATTTTGTGAATCAATTGAGGCAACCCCTACTTCAGCAAGACTTAGCGAGATACTGTCCAAGGAACACACCAGCCCCTCTTTCCTTAGAAAGATGGATGGTGCATGGACGGAAACATCTTCTGAAACACTTGATTTCTTACTTCAAACACACTTCCCAAACTGCAAACATACAGCGCATGTATCTCAATTATCCGTTATAGACAATCAGATGCCACCGGTTTGTGACCTGATATTCACGGACGAAAAAATTAAAGACTTGATCAATTGTTTCTCGCCTTATGAATCGCCGGGCTTGGATGGGATTTTCCCAATCATGGTGCAAAAGTTACAGGTTGTGGTGATCCCATGGCTAAAAGGGATATATAAGGCATGCATACGCATCAACTACATCCCCCTCAGTTGGAGAAAGGTAAAGGTAGTTTTCATCCCAAAGGCGGAGAAGATTGGGCATGAGTCGGCAAAAGATTTTTGACCCATTATTCTTACGTCGTTTCTTATCAAAACAATGGAGAGGACTCTGGAAATCCACCTTAGGCATACAGCGGATCAGTTCCCCCTCTCGAAGTCGCAACACGCATATCTGAGGGGCAAATCTACGGAAACAGCTTTACAATTCGATCAGTAGAAAAGACAATCCACCATAAACAGTACACGTTGGCAGACTTTCTGGACATGGAAGGGGCTTTTAACAATGTTAGTAACAAATCAATTCTGGACTCTCTCACCAGGGAAGGGGTTGAGGAAGTTCTTAGGGAGTGGATAGTTGCAATACTTAGGACTAGGGTCATTCAGTCTGAGCTGGGTAACACGGTTCTCATCACACACGTCAGTAGAGGAATAACACAAGGTGGGGTGGTTTCACCCCTATTGTGGCTACTGGTAATTGACAACATCCTCGGTATACGAGATTCAATGGGGGTTAAGACTGAATACTGGGCCACAGGATGTGGACTAGGTGTGAATCCAGAAAGGACAGAACTGAGACTTTTCACTAACAAGAGCAAGATTCCGATCTTTAAACTTCCGACACTTAATGGACAACAGCTAATGCTAGCGGAGAAAGCGAAATACTTAGGAGTTATACTGGACCCCAAGCTAAATTGGAGAACCAATGTAGAGCTACGGGTCAGGAAGGCCTACGTAGCTTTCCACGCATGCAAGAAAATGTTTGGGGAAAAATGACCACTACGCCCCCATATCACTCACTGGATGTACAGCAATTGTGCGTCCAGTACTAATTTACATTTCAATAGTCTGGTGGCCAGCTCTAGATAAGGGTTATAACGTTCAGAGACTCAGTAGAGTTCAAATAGCAGCTGCCGCTGGCATTGTCTTTTCCCCGCACGCTAACATTAACTACTGTACACGCCTACCCGATACAGCTACAGTTTTTCAGGCGGAAGTACTCGCAATCAGAGAGGCATGTCGGCAGATCACCCACCACATTAGAGAAGGGCAGAGGACGATGGTTGCTATTTTTGTGGGCAGCCAGGCTGCCATAAAAGCCCTACAATCAAATACCATCAACTCCAGACTGGTCAGACAGTGCAGGGAGGAACTTGGGGCGCTAGGTCACCATGCCGACATCACAATCTTCTGGGTGCCCGGACACAGAAATATAGATGGAAATGTGAAGGCTGATGAATTGGCGCGCAGAGGAGCCTCTCTCGATCTAACCCATGTGGAACGAGTACCTGTTTCCATAGGTGCGATTAAGAGGGGCATCTACATGCACTGTCTTACCTTAGCGGGCAACAGATGGAGGACACTTACAACATGTAATACATACCGGGCGACCTGTCCAGTCTTCAACACAGCGAAATCTAAGGATCTTATAAACAGGGACCGCAGGGACACCAGCCGCCTCATGGCGGCCTTTACGTGTCACTGGCTCGTGGGTACTCATGCAGAGAAATTACAGAGACCGTAGAATACCCATCGTAGAAGTTGTGGAAACTCAAAAGAGAAGGAAACCTTAATCCATTTTCTTTGCAAATGCCCAGCTCTAGCGGCCGCAAGAAATAGAACACTAGGAAACTATTTCCTAGCGAGTTTATCCGATCTCTCGGCTGTAAACCCGAAAGAACTTTTAAAAAATCCATCGTTTTCTCCGGCGTTAGGAGAGGTTGTGGTATCAAAACGTCGCTATGGCGGTAATTGTGATCCATGTGAGGACTGATTTGGATCAACCTCCAAAACCAACCAAACCAACCAGCCAAAGGGCCTCCGCTGCACCACAAATATGGTCTTTGGAAGTGCTTCCTTTCTGTTGTTTTTTGATCAAAAGTCTTTTAGTGTTACAATGAAGAAGAGCATCAGAATTCCTCAATAAACGAGGAAGAAATTTTACTTTCGTTTGCTGAACATAACCAAAAAAAAAAATAAAAACTAGCGAAGGAGCGCAAAGTTTGTCACACCAAAATTTGTGAGCAAGTCCTGTGGCAATTTATAAACTCCATGACACCAATCTATTGCATTTAGTGCGTATATTTACAATAAATCTTTGTGTTAACAATCAAAAGTGTCTCTGAAATAAACTATCAAAAACACTCACCAATCTCCGTCATATATCACTGTCAAAACATCATTGAAAATTATCAATTTAGCGCCGCAGCACTGTCAATCCTTAAACATGATTTCGCGTTTCTTCGCCCACAAACTTCAAGCTGAATGTCTTTTAAGAAAACTTCGCAGAGGTATTCTTTGTATCCTTTTCACAACCAGAGGAAAAAATGAGTCTCTTGAGACCGTTTAATAGAAAAATTCAGTTCCGAATAAATAAGTAAATTCGTGGCTAATTTCTGTTGATTTTTTGAGTTAATTAAAGTGATTATTTAATAATCCCGGTATAAAAAATTCAAGACATAAGAAGGGTTACAAAGGATTTAAAAAGGTTGTATATAGTTTAATACCCAGAAGAGACGGGCATTTTTAATTTATGTGTTCATGAATCCAATCAACGTAATATGAAACTTTGGTATAAACTCCTGGACGCGGGTTACTCGCGCAGGAGCCATAGTAATGGGTCGCAATACCCAATTGCACAGAACCTTCGTAGAGTAATGGTCCACCCTTATCTCCATCGCAGTGATTTTTACCTCCCTCATCAACACCACCACATAAGTTGTCAAAGTCACGGACTACTCTTTTACTGCAATCTTCATCCGAGTAAATCTTTAAATCAACCTCTTGCATATGCAACTGAAGCGGTCCATAATCCTGTGAAAATTACGTACACAATAATATTAAAATGGTCTCAGTACAAGACAAAGTGGTAGAAGTATCTTACTCTAGAGGAACCCCAACCAATTAAGGTTCCAGGAGCACCCTGAGGAACTTGTGGAATTTCGAAATTTTGTGCCGGCAGGGTAACAGGGGCAATTGTGTCGTAGTTGTACACCAATTCAGCATCCAATTCCAATAAGGAAATATCATATTTACCATCATTTAGAGGAGTGAAATTCTTATGTAAGATCACCCGCTTAACAGTTGCAATAGTGGGACCTCCGCGACTAATGACAGTCACACCATACTGTATACTGAGTGTGCTCGGAAATAACACAAACTTGTGGGTGCATGTGGCGGCAGTAAGGATCCATTTCGGACCTACGATAGTACCGCCACACTTGTGTAAGTCCGGCCCACGAACTGAAACCTTTCAATACGAAGAAACTATATATTTGGTAAATTCGAAATATGATTTTGTTTTTTAATCTCACCAGAAAAGGAAATTTCCGTATATCCGAATCTGTTCCATTCACGACACGCGACTGCGGAAAACAGCTCACAGTTCCAACCAAAAGGAGTACAAACAAAATACTATGAGTCAACATTCTATGAGTCCCGTATGTAGACACAATTGAACAGAACAAACATTACTGGAGATATGATGGAGACTATCGTGCTTTTATATAGTGCGCTTATCTCTAAAATTGAACTTTGGCTATCAAAAATTATGATTCGTTTAATAACGTATACTCATGCTAAGTACTCGAATTGCTGATATATGTCCGAATTTCTTCGTTATTATACTGATTGTTAGGTACATATTCTGATAAGAAGTGTTTGATTTCTGATGTACTGATTAGAATTTACCATAAGCCCCAGTAATCATGTTCATTATCATTATTATAATCTCTAATCTGCTTACATAATAAAGGATTATCTATGCAAAGATTATTGATAATGACTATCGGAAAGTCGGAGCAGCACCTGGTCTCAAATATTAAAATATATATAAAGGCTCTAGATATTTCATTGTAAGTTATTTTCTGAATGCAGAAATATAATATTGCGGCATTGATACATCTTCTGGATTGACTCGCAAATATATACAAGAGATAAAAAGATTTTTCCTTGTATGCTTCATAACAGTACTGCTTATATTTGTACCTCTTCCAAACAACTTAAAGATTCGATTATACGAGTATGAGGACTATACTACCACACCTTGGGATCTTTTATTTAATTATTTATATATTTAGATTCTAACTGCAGTGAATTTAAAAGCTGAGCAATGAAATGAAGGTCTGCCTTAACAATTCTAACGGATATGAAGGGTCTTTTTTATCGATTCGGACAGCGAAGGGGTTTAAAATCCTGAATATTAGTCTTCTCTACCTCTGAGATAGCTTTAGATGTATAGCTCTCAACGAGTAAAGACGCTGAATTCACATTTTCCTAATATGGATACCGAATAAAGTAACGAAACAACTTACTAATTAGACAAGATTCAGGAATATAATACGAATTAGGCTGAACGAAGGAGATCCAAATAGCTCAAAAAATATTCTATAACTTGATAGGAAGCTGGAAATATCTTTAGTGTGGTAACCTTAAATATATACTCGGAGGACTAGCAGAAAGGTTGGTCCACCATTTGGAGAGCGAGTGGAAAAGAATTACATGCGATGAATAAGCCAGCTCGATAATTCGAGGTGAAAGTTGGCTGCACCTCAAAAATTAGAATTCTCCAATTATTTTTAATTCGTTGATCTGATTCATTCACATTAAAAATCCAAATTTTAATATTTTTCTTAATTTATATATCAATTTTAGTATGAAAATCTTTAGTATTTACTTTTATCTCCATTCTCAGTGAGGGTGAAAGCGAAACATAACGAAATAGGATCGAGTGTGCATAATTATTTGTGTAGAGCTATTTAAACGGGAACGAGTCGCCTGACCCTTAGTCCAATAGTCGTGTTAAAAGCTCTTTTTGTGAGGAAGAAATGATTTTCTTGATTTCGTGACGAGGAAAAATTCAATTGAAGACATCCTCATAGTTAGTTTAGTGATTTGCCGATGAGGAAATTATCTTGTGTGGAGTATTGCAAATCGCGAAATGCTGCATTTGGTGTTTTTTGTTTTTTTTTTTTTTGTTCCAAATTGAATCTGGATGGATGTCTCCGATTGGATTTGCTTATTTCGGAGACCAGAATGACCCTTTAAAGTGTTAGTTTTCCTAAAATGAAGACAGTCCATCTTCAGCTGGCATAATTGGTGATGTGCGGAAAGCACCCTAGCACCCTGTATGGCGGAGTGTAGTGTCTTTTTTGTGCACTGAGAACAAAAATTGACCAAAACGTGGTTGTTTTAACAATAAAAGGGACGATTCGGCGCCAAATTTAAAAATAGTTAATTTCAACAATGACATGGTCAAGTTTTACTAACTGTTTTTTGTTTTTTTTTAACAATTTAATTGTGATTTTAACCAATAATATAGTAAATTTTTACCATATAGTTGTTGATTTCTTTAACAAATTAATAATAACATTGAAGTGGTAAAATTTTACCATATATTTGTTGATTTTTTAAAACTATTTTTACCAATAATACAGTACATTTTTACCAAATCATTGTTGATTTTTTTTAATGTTACCATCTACATAAAAAACACATTTTTATATATTTAAAATCAAAAGAAGTTTACACATATGAAACATAAATAATGCATTAATTAGAAGTATTTGAATCTTATATAAGTCTTAGTATTGTTTATAGTACAAATATTTTGTGGTGGGCTTACAAACTGAGAAATATTTATGAAAGAAATATCTTTTTTTTCTTACCTACTTCGTTAGATTGAAAGTGGTAGTCGAATTTAATATCAATTTCATGACATTTTACAATTAAATCATTATTATTTGTTAGAAATGATATAGTTTTAAAAAGTTGTAATTAGAATTGCAATAAAGAAGCAAAAAATGGTTTCTTTCCTATAGCAAGCCATTGTATTCAATAATATCAGAATTTTTATAAATTCCTACTTTTAAATCACCTTCCTCATGAACCATGTTTACATTGCTGAATTCCTTACCAACAATTTTTTTTTCGAAAATTCCATCTTCATATTTAATTAAAAAAGAAGAAAATAAATAACACGATTTCTTACTCAAAGTGCAGGATTTAAACGCGATGCTATGGGATTTGCATAAATTTTTTAAACCTTCTGTTTGGCTTCATACCGAAATGCGCAAACATATTTAAGAGGGCCACACTTCTTTATAGCTGTTGGGTAATGTGCTAAAAAAATGGTATTTCGGTTTCAAAGCTCCAAATAAGGAAACATAAATTTGATGATGTTTTTGAATTAAAATTTGTAAATGATCAATATTCAATCAATTATTTCTATAAGACAGCACAATAAACGCCAAGCTTCATTTTCTCGAGGTATCAAATCACCAACATTCCCGTGCAGTCATTTTCAATTTGTTTGATTTGAGTTTTTCAATTCCTAGAGGTGGAGACATATCTTGAAATTCTAAATTTCCATATGGAAATAAAGCTTTGTGACTATTAATTTGATCAATAGAAATAATATTACTTTTTATGAAAGACATCAAAATGTTGTTCACATCATAAACAACAACACCCTCAAATATGTCGTGCATAACATCGAAAAAAAAAATTATTTACAACATGAAAACTTTCAAGTTCATTAAAGACGCATTTTTCAAAAACTCCTGATGCAATATTATCACCATTCTTCAAATCCTGCTCATAATTTATTTTTGTTCTTAACTTTTCTTGAAATTCTTTGCAAGCCAGACGCGTTCCGCTCTTTTCTAACTTGCAAGCTCGACAGAAACTCTTTCCATTAAATGATTTTGTAAAACCAAGAATAGTATTCAGGCCCAAATTGTCCTCAACTACCAAACACAAAACAAAATGTACTCTATAAATTTCATTATTTACAATAATTTCGAGGCCAGTCTCTTCTAAATACCTAATTTCGTTTACTATGTTAAAAAACGTTATATTGTTGCTTAAAGATTTCATTATTTTGGAACTCACGAAAGAATTATTAAATATAAAATCGAATTTTGATTGTAAAAATTGCGGAATATTAGGAAATGAATAATAACCTGCACACACGGAGTAGCAGTGTGTGCTAAGGGGATTATTTATTTGGTAATCATCGAAATATAATATGTATGGAATAACATAATCTACATTTAAAATATTTTTCTTAATTGTGAATGATTCACAGTTAACATGGTTTTTTTCTTTTTTTATATTTTGTAAAGTTAATTTTAATACATTTGGCAATTCAAAGAATTTTTTAAATTGAAAACGTAAAGTAAGAGTATAAATGTTGGATACTCTAGAAGATAGCGTTGGATTTCCATTTAAAGCACGTTGTTCAATAGAACTAGATAGAGGTACGGTTAGTGGAGAATTATATAAATTAGCACTTTTCAAATATTTAAGAAACGTATGCTCAGTATTGAAATCTCCAAAAGGTTTTGAAAAAGTTGTATTAAATATTCGGATAAAACGGCACTTTTGTCAAAAGACAAAAGCAATTTTCCAAATTCAATTATAATATTTGAAAAATTTTTTGGAATATTTTGTACGTCTTTTCGTGGAAGATTGTTTTTTGAATATAATTCTAGTAAAAATAAAAATAGTTGGCTTTTTATATTGTCGCAAATGTTTTTGCTAGTGGAGTCTAATTGAATACAGCCAGAATTGTTTTCATAATGTGACTCTTGCAGAATTGGTCTTGGTAATTGAGGATTTATGTTTGATTTTTGAAGCAATAACTGATGGTTTTCAACAAGAACAGGGTGCGTTGTGTTTGATGTATGGACTTGCGACAAGTGCTTGCGAAAGGCTTTAATGGATTGAAATATTTGTGCACAATTCGGTTGCACGCACTTTACGGTGTTAGAAGAATTATGTAACTGATCATTTTTTAATTGATTTGAAAGAAGATTCACTTAATCAAAATTCTTACTACATATATACATGATAATTGTGTTTTTAAAAATTTCGAAAAAAAAAATGGTAAAGAAATTCTAAATGATTCTAAAAGAGGTTATTAACTGAGCTATTGGAGATGAAGTGTAACTGTTCTTATTAGAAATGTCGAGAAAGAAATGGTCGATGAAATTCCAGCATTTCCGCTTGCAGCGGGGTATTTTAGGTTGAAAATATGGTAAACATGGAAGCAAATATTAACACACTCAACATAAGTGTCAACTTTGTAAAGAATGTTATCAAAGTATATAAAAATTTCCGAAATATCGTATAAACTACTTCCAACTGATATTATAAATGGTTGCAGAGTTAGATCTACTAAAAAATACTTATCCTTTAAACGTTCTAATTCCAAGTCCAGGTTGTTCACAGATACGAGGAACAAACAAAAAGATCTTGAGCGTCTGCGATGGTGAATTTTCTAGATGATTTTTTCTCATTTGTTTAGCATTTAAATCGCGATGTCGGATGGATTATACTTTGCAATAACTTGAATATAAGGAAGTGCTGTGTGTCTAGAAAAATAAAAACAAAAAACAAAAATAAAACTTTCACGGCTTTGTAGACATAAATTAATTACCAATATTTGTATCTAATTTATATGCAGCTAATTCCTCCCTGGATTTAGGATCTTTAATATTTTCTTCAAAATATGTAATAATTTGTTGTCTAAATGCTGGCCATTTAATTATAGATTCGTCAGATGTATTTGGGTATAATTGGCTAAAATCTTATGAAATCTGAAAAGATTTGTATTGAAATATGCACAAACAGTAAACGTCAAAGAAACTTTACCAATTTGTAACCGAAAGACTATTTAAACGAAGGCCATTCCTCCAAAAAGGCAGAAGATGTTTGTGAATTTTTGAAATCTGCTCTCCTTAATTTAAAACATCTCTTCCAAACATCGAGATTGGTATGATCAGTAATAGAAATGCACCATTTTGGATTCTCTTTCAAAGTATGTTTTTGAAGTTCAAAGCTAGTGTCATATTCATATCATCATCATCCTCCGAATTCTCCTGCAGTGTCGCTAGCGTATTTTTTTCTTTGTTTTTGTGGTACAGCTTGCCACCTGGGCAATTTTTGCCATTTCGAGGACGATAATAATACTCCCAAAATTACCATTTAAACAAAAACATCGATTTCTAAACATATATACAGGGTGGCTCAAATGAGACCTAGTGATGTTAAACACGTGTAACTCTTGTAATAACGGGTTTTTTTAAATGATTTATTTTAATATGTTAAATACATTTTATGGAAATTTAACGTGACTATGTGTGAAATATGACATCAGACAAATGACCACCATTTTGCTCGATACAGGCATTGGCTCTTTTTAGCGCATTTTGCATTACACGGTGTAATGTTTCTGGTTGCAGGCGCCGTATTTCGTCTCGAATATTCTGCTTGAGCTGCCCAAGTGTCTGTGGTTTGTTAACATACACTTTGTCTTTTAAATATCCCCATAAAAAAAAATCGGGCGCAGTTAAATCTGGTGAACGAGGAGGCCAAGGGAAATCTGAATTTCTTGAAATTATGCGTTCACCAAAAATTTCACGCAGCATGTCAATAGTTTGCCTAGTATGTGCAGTGGCTCCATCTTGTTGAAACCACAAATTAGGATGTTGCTCCACCGTTGGCCGCAAAAAGTTGTCGATCATTGTTCTGTAAGAAGCCCCGGAGACCGTTTCTGGCGTTTCATCCTCATTCTCAAAGAAATATGGGCCGATGATTTTTGTGGCCATAACACCGCACCAAACAGTGCATCTGATTGGGTGTGACTGATACTGATGTATTGGCCTTGGATTTTCGGTTACAAACGACGTCATTGTAAACTTGTAATCATGGAAGATGTGGGCGCTGATCTTACGTTAAAAAAACGGCGATAATTTCGCTGCGTCAGAACATTTGATCGTTGAGAAGAATAATAAAATTCGATAATTTTAATGCGTTGTTGTGGACTGTACGTATTCATTTGAAATTTCCAAGAGTTCAGTAATAATCTGCAAAAAGAAAAAATAAATTATGTTAAAAAATAAAAAAGTTATTTGTGTTTCACATCAGCTGGTCTTATTTGGGCCACCCTGTACATAAATATATTTCATTGGTAATTTAAAACATTTACCTTTGTTTCTTTTGGAAATAAGCAAACAATTTGATTCGCTAATTCATCAATATCCCCACAGTTAGGTTTAATACTGATTTCCGAACCAACTCCTAAAATAGTGTTTATGATTGTTTTCCTATGTTCTTGCAACAAAGAATTATATTTTTCATGAAACACAATGACAGCTTTTGAATTTTCTTTGCTTTTCAAAGTTTCTTCCACATTCAATGGCAACTGTAAAGAATAATATGTAATATTACATTATAATGTGCACACATAACTTAATTTCCTGATACTTACTGTGCATAACCAATTGTTCACTTTTGACGTCACAGAGAGCGTTTGCGATATGGTGGTAGCGTCAATATTGTACTAAAGTGGAAATATATGTAGAAAACAATTAAAATAATCAAGATATAAAATTATCTTTTAATTATAACTATCTTTAAAAATGACTTACATTTTCCTTTTTCCATTTAAACAAACGTTCTCGGAATTCCGCTCGTACTCCTGCGAACGGAATTATTTCTTTTATGTCTTCAGCCGATAGGAACTGCAACCTCTTAAATGTAACTTTGTTTTCTGCCAAAAAAATTATTTCCAATTTAAATTAAATGAATGAATTAAGTAATTTTATAATTATGTGCCCAAAATGTATTTACTATACAAAATTCTTTATTTATATATTTATTTATTTTCTTTAAATTAAATGACGCACTATTTATGAATGATGCGCACAAGAAACAAGACAAGAGCAAAATAAGTACATATGTGTATGAATTTATTTGACGCGTTAACTCCTGCACATAACGGTATCGGTTAACTTTATGTATGTACATACATATATACATCTAGTGATTGTTATGTTTAGTTGATTTATTTTAAAAATGTGACATTTTAAATACTATATTCACAAATATTCTTCAATTAAATTTAAATCACCTTTTAATATTGACAAAATATCTGCCATTCCCCATTCACTTAATAAATGCAGCAACTGCTCGTCCATATTTCTCATTTGTCAAACTTCAACTAAACAAATTTTGCACATTAATTCACAACTTCGTAAAAAAACCAAAACAACACAAAGAAACGAAATGCCTGTACGATCACTATTACAATTTTAGCGGCACATGATCAACCAACAATAAGATTCTACCATAAGTTGGTAACTTTTAGCAACTCATTGTTAACTATTTTATTGTGAGGATAATCAATCAATAAATAGTAATATTCTACTATTAGTTGTTAAATATTAACTTCTTATAGTTAAATATCTATTTCGAAGATAACCAACCACCAAATGGTAAAGCTCTACCATAACTTGGTAAATATTACTAATTAATTGTTAAATATTTTATTAAACAACATTGACTGTAATTGCATTTTAACTAACAACCACTCGCCGTATTCTCCTGATTAGGCTCCGTGTGACTTTCACCTTTTCTGAAAAATGCATTTGCCTGTGGATCTTAGGAATATGTACATCATTAGAAATTATGGCAGAGAGTAGGTTCACATATTTCTTGAATAACTTTTCATGGTATTACTATGATCAACCGCAGTTCAAATACTTTTTCTGTTATGCATGTGTTTAAATATCTTGATCGTAGGAATAGTAACACTCGATTTTTATTATTTGCTACTAAATTATATTATTTTAATCTTATCGTAGAATATTTCATACTAAGCGAACTGCGACAGCTGTGAAAAAATGTCAATTAAGCGTGAAAGAGCTTTAAAATTATATTCGAGATTGTAAAGAGATTTATGTGGCATTTGCCTTGATTATGAATTTACAAATAAAACACAGTTTATGAGGTGATGATGTTTATCAAAAAGCTGCTGCACACTAATTCAAAATAGTTTAAAGAAAGCTTCTATCGAAAACTGTTGTTCATAAGGGAGTTGGCTTATTGCTATGTTAATCATTCTTTTGGATGCCACAAAGAAACTTGTGGTGAATTGACTATCATAGTAAATGAGTTTGATCTAATCAATAACCACAATATAAATAGTTGGTTATTAATTAATAATAATAACTTCAATCCACTAATAATTAAAATAAAAGTGTATTCTCAGAAGGAAAAATAAAGGAAAAATTCCATACACATTATTTTGAAATGGTTTAGTTACTGATTCCTGACGATGATTACTGATATAAATCGATTAATCATGTTCATTTCTCAATTCGGTTCTAACAAAACACAAATACGAAAATTTATGATTGGTGCGGCTTCACGATTGGAAATATGAAAATATTTAAATATAGTTGGTCGAACTGCTAACTAAATAGAGAAAATTCCTCAAAAAGGATTTTACAAACAACAACATTAATTTGATAGAAACTTTCCCTGCTTGAACAAGAATTGCCGTTCCATTTTTGAAAGTGAAAGACAGAACTGTCGATGACTCAAATACTGAAAAGCAGGATTTTACCACAATGGCTTTTCTTAATCGCGGGTATATATGCGTTAAGATCATTCATAATAGTCTAAGAAATGAATGCTGCCATAACGACCACATCACCATCAAAGATGTTGTATGGAGCAACTCGAACGCCGCTGAAAATGACACTCCTCATCCGAGCAAATCTTTAAGTTAATCGCTTGCAAAAGCTTTTGAA
The DNA here is from genome assembly GCA_920105625.2 of Clusia tigrina. NCBI lineage: Eukaryota > Metazoa > Arthropoda > Insecta > Diptera > Clusiidae > Clusia > Clusia tigrina. The sequence continues at coordinate 210,102,808 of OV050031.1, forward strand.
CATTTCCATTGGACGAATAGAATACTGATTCAAAAAGCCAGAATAATATCCTCATTGCCATAACAAAGACACGGGTATGCACCCAACTCAAGAAAATTGTTAACAACACTCTCGGCCTTGTAGATTTTCGAAGCGTAGCGAACTTTAACTTCGTTTAGATGCGAAGCAAACTACGAACAAACTCGTACACTGAGCTGAGAAATCCACAATCCGTCCTACCATTGGGTCCATGAATTGATTTGTTTGTTCACATTTATGTATTTATTTATTGAAACTTTCTTAGCCAAAAAGTAAATCAATGGCTGTAACGATTCAAATCTGCGGAATACACAGCGGTGTCTCGAAATATTAAAACACATTTCTGTTCCGCGGGGTTTATGATTGCTTTTGTAAGCAAAAAAAACTCATTGCACACTACACACAACAACTATATTCATTTTCTATAAAGTACTATTAAACCAGTGCCCGATAGTCAAAAGCGCATGTCGCAAACGAGGTATTAACGGTTTACACGATTCTATTCAGTGAGCGAATTACACAATCTTTTGTTGAGTTATTAAAAAGCATAAACTTTTGCTTATAATTTAAATCTAAGTACTTATTCCTAAAACAATCAATAATTTAGAGTAAACAGAAGCAGTCTATTCGAAGGCCTACATTGCTAGTACTAGAAGTGGTATATTTAAATATATAACTGATAAAATATTTTAAATAAATAAAAAAAACCAAAAAAGTCAGGAACAAATGATTTGAAGTAAGTGTTGATTTAAAAGGCTACTTAACAAGTGACTCAATCGGAAATATAATATCAACGTATACGAAAACTTTACTGGTATGAGGATCCTTTCAATTGGTTTTTTCCTATTCAAAGACTCAATCATTTCTTCCTCACAAAAAGAGCGTCTAACATGACTATAAGATTAAGGATCCGTTCCCAGATAAAATAGCTCCACACAAATAAGTATGCACACTCGATCCTATTCTGATCATAAGTACATTAGATTCAATATTTTATTATCTCCAAAACAAAAAAGTTTGATCCTAAAGAATCCCAGGAACATATACAGGGATTTGTATAGGAATAGACTATTGCTCACTGTTTGAGTTTGAAAAGAATGTGTCGCAAGTGCCTTTAATAAACATATTACGTTGCATGCCCAACATTACGCACAAAGCGAGGATCGGAACCTCCTTTGTGGGACAAGGAGCTTGGAGGCGAATAGTACGGGAATTATATAAGTCGACAATGAAATTCTATTGGGCGAACATAAACAGCTGTTAAAACGATACAAAAGGAAGTATGTACGCAGGGCTAAGAAACAGTCTTGGAAAGATGCAATATCGCAATATGGTGAGATGCAATATGGTAATATGGTAAAAATAAACGGGGTGGCTCGGCTTAGGAGTCTGTTGTATAAGCATCCGACTATGCCAAAGTTGGTGAATATAACGGAGATTGGGATGACAGCTGTGAAGGATCGTTAGAAGACCTTGTCAGTACACTTTTTCTTTGCTGTAAGGATATTGTAGATCTCGAACCCTTCGCTAACGGCTCCAAAATTGAAAAGGCAACTGGGGCTGGCTGGCATTTGAATGAAAATGTGAAATGCTTCTCGGATAAGGGAAGTATGGTAACGGTATTCCAATTCGGAAGTGTTTGCAATACAATTCGATAAAAGTGCTCGAACTATACGGGCGTGCTGTATACTAAGCTCTGTGTCGTGACAATTTTAATTTCTATTTCTGCTTTGTGCGAGAGTAAGGCGATTCGTTTTACTTGGACACTTTTGATTTGCAATTGCAACAAAAATGCCGTGTGTGTGGTCAAAAGGTTGAGCGAGGTCAGCCTAAAATACAATGTGCTAAGTGCAACGAATTTTTTCACATGGAATGTGTGAAAGTCCTTCCAGCTGATCTGGATTACTTGCAACCGCTGCCCCAGTCGATAAAGCAGCAAAAATTATAATTTGTGCTCTTTGAACTCTCAGTTATCACAGCAAGTGCAAAGTGAAAGAGACAGTGCCGCTGTGCAAAAACAACAACAGCAACTTCAACCGGTTTTGTCACAGCAACAAAAGTGTATTCAGCCAGAAATAAGTTTGCAAAGTGTACTTAAGGAAATTGTCGCATTGAGATCGGAAAATGGGCGTGAGTTACATAATGTTACTTACCCATAATGTAACATAATGTTAACTAACATTTATATTACATTAAGCTAAGCAATCTCTCTTTCATCTGTACCTTTTTCCACTAGAATAGTTACCAAGAATGATAGAATAGAAGATTACGCGATGCGCAGGTCCGTCATTCCTCTCTCGACAAAAACTCAGCACAGCTGATTGGCTGTGACGTCATAAGGCGCTTTAAAATATTTTTTTATATGAAAAATGCACGTGCAAAGGCAATAAGTTATGAATTGAAAGGATTTTAATTATTTTTAATAATACATAACTTAACAAATGCACTTGCAAGTAAACGAGTACAAATTATTGAAAAACTCGTTCGATAATAAGTACTTAAGCAGCGGATGAAGCGGATTTTCCTGTACCAAGAAATAAAAAGTGAATTTGTGTAGTGTGTGTGATTTAATAAATATACATATATTAATATTATATAAATATACATATATATACATACGTTCGTCTCGTATAAGCACGAAGTCGTCGGTTTTTAGATTGGTTTTAGGTTGAGGCCATTTGTGACGCACTTGTAACTCATGAAGATATTCGCAACTCGAGCGCTTCCAAAAATCTTGTTGTATTTGTTGAAGTTGCTTCCACCTAGTGAGTCGGTGAGTGTTAATGTCAAGTAAGTTAACCTCAGGTGGCATCGTCAGTGGGCCGCCCACCAAAAAGTGACCAGGGGTCAGAGCGGTGCAATCGGTCGGGTCGTCAGAGAGCGCTGACAGCGGCCTAGAGTTAAGCACGGCTTCAACTTGCTTTAATACGGTGAAGAATTCCTCGAAAGTTAATAATGCATCACCAATAGTCCTCTTTAAGTGATGTTTCATGCTGTTCACACCCGCTTCCCAGACCCCTCCGAAATTGGGGGATCCGGGTGGGATGGAGTGCCATGAGACCCCATGACATGAGGCCAGTTGTGCAGCGGCATCGTGTTCATATTTAAAAGTTTTATAATCATCTGTCAGTATGGCGTTTGCGCCAACAAAAGTTGTTGCACAGTCGCTGTAGATATCTTTACTATATCCTCTTGATGCGAAAAACCGGTGCAGAGCGGCTAGAAAGCATTCGGTCGTCATGTCGCTTACAAGCTCCAAATGTACGGCTCGTGTAATGAAATACACGAAAAGCGCAGCATACCCTTTGTAGCTTTTATGTCCTCTGCCTTTCGTTGTGCGAATCTTGTAGGGTCCAGCGTAAATTTTAATGCCAAATCAATCGAAATATATTATTTTATATTTATTTACATCAATATTATCATAAAATGCGATAAATATTAAAATATTTAATATCAAACACAAATTATCACATTTCTCACACAAAAATGTACGCATTTTGGCTGCTCTCTCATTTCTTGTGCGCCTTATGACGATATGCGCAGAGACAGGAAATTTTTGTACCAGCATTCTATTTTATCATTCTTGGTCCACTCTATCACCAAATTATCGCAGAGCAAACGACAGTTGCGCTCAGCAGCACCGAAGCTGAATATATGGCGCTGTGCTCAGCGTCTAAGGAAATAATTTATCTGAGAAATTTTATTGTAGAAATAGGTTTTGAACAAATTCTTAAAAAAGCAACAGCATTATTTGGCGATAATCTTAGCGCACAACAATTAGTTAAAAATCCTATTTTCCATGCTAGAACAAAGCATATTGATAACTCGTACGCTTTCATTGCATTTGAGAGATGTGTATATTAAACGAAATGACTTGAAATTAAATTTGTGTCAACGGAAGAAATGACCGCGGATATACTTACTAAAAATTTGGCATGTTAAACTTGTTAATTTTTTAGGAATGAAGACATAATGCACAATTGAGGGGTCATGTTGAAATATAGAAATCCATTGTACATGGCAACTCTGATATCAATTATGTATTCATTTTCAGCATTCTAAATTACACATACATTATATACATATACATGTATATACACATATTACGGTATATAAATACAATATAACTTCTCTGTTATATTGAACAAACCTGTTAATTTTAGTCTCCATATACATGTTTCTCCATAAATATGTTGTCGAATCAACGTCTTTGCTTAGGATAGCCCTATTTATATTGGCGAAGTCGGTGTTATCGAAAGTCACTCAATACCTACAAAACACCAAAGCGTATATTCTTTATTTTGAAGTGCGTATTCAATCTTTTGCGTGAGATTCTGAAGAGCATGAGAAGTTGATTTTCCTGCCTGATATGTAAATTGATTTCTATGTAATGGATTTTTGGATATGACTTTGGTAGGTTGGCTGCTTGGCCACCCGTTTTCCGAATATACCCAACGACCACTTCTCTCCATTTGCACGGGAAGTAACTCCATGCAAAGCTGTCCCTAAATATATTGATTAGCCTCTACATAATATAAGTGACCCCATTGTTAGAAGTGCTGGAATTAGACCGGGGATTTGGAGGATTGAAAAGTATCTATGGCCTACTTAATTCTTTCCTCACAGAAAATTTTTCTTGCTCTGAGCCAGTGATATGTATTGGGGCATTTCCTTTTGGGGCAGGGTAAGGATTGTGAAATTTGGGAAATGCAAGCTGGCCAGAAGTTCAAGGGTCTCCAGGACATTGATTGCGTAAGTGCCATCTGGAGTTTTCGACAGTCCGATGTTGTTAGTGCTTTGGGGAGCACTTTCTGGATTCTTCTTGAGGTCTAAGAATTCTTCCTTGATCCAGTTCCTAAAGACTGGTTTGTTACCTATATTAAGGATTTCTAACCTATCACCATATATAAGTTCAAAGAGATACTGCTCCCGTTAAATTCACGTCGGTACTTCCCCTAATGTCTGATGTACGTTACTGTCTACGATGATGCGGTTGTTGTTCTTGCAGCTGTGGTCAATTAGTTTCTGTAGAGGCAAGAATGATATATATTCCGAGTACTCTGACAGGTGGTCTGAGCATGTCCTGCCTGCCGTCGTCGGTATCTCGATTTTTACGGTCGCTTGATGCTTTGAGTATGCTCTGAGATGAGAAGAGTATTAATACTTTTTCGGACGAAAATGGAAGCGCTTGGTTTTCTTGGAATGCAGGGGTCATAGAGCAACTCACCTGGGAGGCCCTTAAGCTGATTTCCGCAAATGTAAGAGCTACATCAAGGTGTTGGCCGCGGCCGTTTTGGTGTGTTGTGAATTTACCTCGATACACCTGAGAACCATGTTACTTTGTTGGTCGTCCTTTTCTCTCCCCTGCAACTCCATTTTGGATCCTTCTTTGATGCAATTAGGAATTGCCGGATTGAGGTGGTTGTCTGTCTACTGGCGATTTGATCGGTATAGCCGCTTAGGAGGGGTGCTTCTGGAAGAGTCGGTAGCGGCGTCTGTCATATATCTTTTACCAGCCTTATTTGGTGGAGAGCTTCTTGGGATTCCTGTCCTCCTCGGAGAAGTGCTGCTAATGTTCTGTGCTGCTGCACCCGATGTGGTTGCAGTATTTTTATTGTCGCATCCGAATTTGCATCTGGGACATTTTGGTGGATATTTTTCCTTGCAGAGCCAAAATCCTTTTTTTGCGCTCTCGTCACTTGCAGAGCAAAGTACCCTCCAATCGGTGGTTGACAGCCCGCATTTGTGCTTTGCAGTTCTGTTCAACAGCAGCGCAGGTGGTTGAACATCTTCCGGTGGTAGGTATGTGACGAACTCAAATGTTTCGGGCATATTCAGAGATCTTCTTCATATTTGCATCAGGGAAGGGCTTTATACTCTTAGGTGGCGCTTCAAGGCAGCCATTGATCTCCTTGTTGTGGCATGTAGGGGAGAGTCACCCATCCATGTTCACGCAGCTAATCAAGTCGAGACTACAATTCAGGTTTTCGGATTTGTCCACTTCAGACAGTAGGCTCTTTTTATTAGCGCGATCTGATCAGCACTCAGTCTTTCTTCAGGAAGCTTGGTGTGTATAATTGCAACCTTACAAGCGGATGTCACATTTCTATTTGAGAGAATTTTTGTGTTCGGCTGCTCTTCAGCGTCACTTGAAGATGGTTCGTCCATCGGCATCTCTTCTTGGAGTGGTTCGGAGGGTTGGTTGTCTACTCAACTTTGATCTGGGCACACAGCTCGCGCTCCTTCTCTCTAGCTTCTTCAGGTCTCATGTCATTCCTTATCATAGCCCTAATTCGAAGCGTCTAAGCCGTCAGTTAAGTACTAGTATTTCTTCTGGCCGGTACTATTTTCTGGGGCACATGGTAGCTCCCGGTACCGACTTCAATACTTAGTTTCATGCGACCATGAGTGTTAGCGCTACATCACGGTCACTTCCATGCCCCCATACCTCCTCCGGCACTAGTCGACGAACGTAGAGTTTCCTAATCTGAGTCCGATATTAAATTCATGTTTCGTTTTTATATATTTAAATCTATAAAATTTTCTTGGTTTGGTGAGAAATATAGGCCCGAGTTCACAGACCTCCCGTACGAACATAAGGCTTCTTACAATAGGAGTGCGCCCGCTATTCCAAGGGAACTCCATTCAAGATGCACATTTTCATATTCCCTGCATCATTCAGCCCTCGTCACAATTCCACGAACACCTTGGCTTGGGAATTGTTGACGGTTTGGTACCGGGTCTCCCAAAGACTATTTTCAGCAAGGTGGAACCTGCGTTGTTATAGCTCCTTGGATTATCGATCCTTCTGTGGACACAGCCAGATGCATCACCAGATGACAGAATAGTATATACTTCTCTCGATGCCATTTGACAATGGGGTGCCCTCTGTCAGCTGCGGAATGAGATATGAAGTAAAGTTCGAGGAACCAGATCAATGGTTGTGCCCAGAGGTTTTGCTTTGGGGTCTACATACATTATGTCTTCGACACTGACGGAGCGAAAACTTCAGACGGTAACGGTTCCGGTTGGTAATTAGGTTATGAAACTAAGTACTTTATTGCCACAGGAAAGATGACGACAGTCTTCTCAACGGAGCTCTTAGCTATATTGTACTTGGCGTGCTGAGTAATTGAGAAGAGATGGCAAGGGAAGTGCATATGCATCTGCAGTGAGAGCCAAGCTGCACTAACGGCCCTCGCTAACCCTGTTTGCTCCTCGAAATTGGTCAGTGAATGCAAGGCAAAGCTGAACAGTACTACAAAACGCAAAAGGTTATGTCTTATCTGGGTTCTTGGGAAAAGTTGGCCAATGAAGTCTCTGCAATTTCACCAGTGGGTCCGGAACCTTTCTTTGGTATCAGTTCTGCAATAATCATGAGTTGGACGAACGACTTCGTGGACCCCGCCCACAAAAGAGGTGGTCGGTGCTGCGCTCCTGCAGAAATACAAAGTGCTTCATGAAACAACCAGACAGGAATTTTGCGACCTTTCTACTAAGATTTAGCCGAAAGGATCTGCGTACACTGTTAGATATAATCAGTGGGCACAAAATATTTGGTCACCATAAGGCCATCAACGATCCGGCTTCCCGATCATGTCTTGAGAGGGACGACACTACTGTGCACTTCCTCTGTACTTGTCCAGCTTTCGCAAGAATAAGATTAAGGTTGTTGGGTGGTGATGTATTGAGAATGAATACTGTCCATGTTCATAATCTTGCTCTTCCCGATATTCTCAGGTTCTGTAATGAAAATAGGAAGTCCAAAGAAGAGTGACCATATTAAAATTATTTTTTTCTTCTTCTCGTTCCCAATCATTTCTATTGTTTGAGTGACTCAAGCCCCCTTTCTACTCATACTTTTTCAAATATTCTCAGTTAACTGAAGAAAGATAATACAATTTAATTCAGGAATTATCGTCTCTTAATTCCTTACAATAAGGAAAGTGAGTTGGCAAAAGAAGCTTTAACGCTTCCTTAAAGGTTTGGTTTATTCTCCATTTTAATATGCCAATATCACACACGCTGCTTAGGGATATGATGCTCTTAAATTACAGTCGTATCCGGCGTATGTGTATAATATCTTCACAATAAGATTTTCTGGGTATTTTTTCAATTATCTGAATTGTTCTGCTTTGTTACTTTATATTTATATTTGTTCCGTTCTGTTATTCTTTCATGCTTTATTGGCATCTTAGACCTTAGTTAGTGAATTTCTCAGTTGTGTATCAAAACTGAACCTGAACCCGAATTTGGGGATACACTGAAACTTTTAATTGAATATTTTTATATGTAATACAGAATGTGTTTTCATCTCATAAAGAAGAGTCTTCATTTGGTGTTCATATGGATGCAGAAAGCTGTTGTGGGTATACTCCAATGCTAGGTTGTTGATATTTTTCCAGCTGCATTCGATTCGCCAGTCTCAACCCTCTAAATGCAGCATACTTTGCATCAAGAACCATAAAACTCAGTGCATTCTTTATTCTGTCGACTGGTCGTACTGTGCTGCCAAGTCCGACTTTTTGGTGTGTTCATAGAATGAAGCTCTTTCCTAAAAATATTCCATAATTGAGATAAGATTTGCGCGCAATACTGTCAAATTTCTAATAAAAATTGTGGAGAATATAGTTATCTAACCCATTTGATTGTATGAGGTGTGGTCAGGCCTTTCGGTCGCGGGTTTCAAGCCCCACTGTGCGTCGAGGGAAGTACAATAATTTATAACCGCCTAGGGTATCATAAATAAAAAAAACATACTTATCACTATTCCGCCCTATTCCAGAACCCCAGAACCTTCCCCGTATCTCGCACTTTAAGCACTCAATCAAACAGATCCACTTCCTATACTTATCCACAAAGTTCCTCCAATCCACACTCCGACACTTTACGTGTCTGCCATCAGTCTAGTTCATCGCCATCATGCAAAATCATTGCTCCATCTTAACCAGCTCCGGTTCCTGTATTGGCTAAACTTACTATATCCCAAAGTTGTTCAAGAAAGCCCCTTAACTCTCACTCTTTGTACTCATCATCTCAAATAGCTGACGACTGGACAAAGTCAATCGAACCCGTTTGCTGAACGCACCACCTTGGAGACATCCACATAAGCCACGTTATTCCGAACTATTGGAGAAAGAAAGATTGTATTTACATTTAAAGAACACGCACACATAAGCCAGATTAATGTCAATTTAAAGTATAGAATACAAGTGGATACACTTGGATTAAACGATCGCGCTGCACCTCCAAGTCACTTGCCAAGTTTTCAAAACTTAGCCAAGTTGTTTAATTCTTATATTATCGATGGTAATGCCAAAATATTTAAACATTGTCATAGTTGCAACTTTAAAGAAATCAAATGATCAATAAGTAGGACTATGAAATCTGTCAAGCATAGCATCAATGTCGGGCGATACTTGCGGCCTAAGGTTGATATAGATCATTTGGAAACTTTTACATTTTATTTAGTTTGGAATAAAAATATCTAAAATGGTTCTCAAGGAGTATCAGCATCAAGTGAAGACCTTTCCTGGATCATGCTATGAACTAAATATTTTCAAAAGCTTGCCGAGAGGAAAACAGAGGACAATTTGGGCTTCGAATTCGATTAAATATGGATCACTTCCATACAATTTACTAAAGCCGTAACCAATTTTGCAAAGTCAAACCATAGTATCTCTTGTTCATAGAAATTTTACTTCAAAATCTACGAGTATAATTTTACTCCGGGACTACACCCCACTTTATCAAATCCTGTCGAAAAATTTATGAGGCGGTTATCGATTTACGTTTTGGTCTATTATCTAAAATCCAGGTGTTTAAAATTATTCTTTATTGAAAACAATACTTTTTAAAATCTTATCATCATAAATGTATTGTTCCGTGTGTTGTGCGAATTAGCACTGACATTTTCAATTCAGACTCGCAGCTGCCATTTGTCGGTGAATCCAGTCAACGTAATGCGAAACTTTGGTGAAAACTCCAGGATATGGATATATCATGCAAGGTTTAATGCTCCAGGAAACAACACCTAATTGCACAGAATCTTCGTCGAGTAAAGATCCACCAGAATCTACACTGCATTGTCCTTTACCTCCCTCATCAACACAAATGTGGTCATTGTTGGTGCCACCTCTGTGTCGTGAACATTATCATTATAATAATCTCTAATCTGCTTAAGGATTATCTGCGTAAAGATTTGGGACAATAAGTATCAGAAAGTCGGATCAGCACCTGGTCGCAAATAAGAATATATATAAAAAAGGCTCTTGATATTTCGTACCTTCTGCTCCGATTGCAGAAATATAATATTGCGGCATTGGCATATCTCCTGGATTGACTCGCAAATATATACAAGAGAGAAAAAGGTGCCATAAAGGTCTAAAAAAAAACCTAAGACAAATATGTTGAAATAAAATAAGCAGAAATATAATCCACACAACTGAAGGTCCGCTCCATTAAACATTAGACAACTTTACAGATATCGTGAAAGAAAACTATATTCATTCGTTAGTAAACTAAAACGACATTTGAAACTCAAATGGTCAGCTGGATGATGTAGTTCTTTCGTTGTTCTTCCATCTCCCTACGTCCCATGAAAATTTACCATGTCAATTACACATCCTTACATTGTGTAATTGTTATAGTTTTATAGTGATAATCTGGAAAAATATCCCCCAAAGAATAAACCATAAGCCGTGAAATTCATTCAATACAGCAACCAATCGATTGAATCGTTTTTCGGCATTGCTGAGACTCAGAAGGTTTGTGCAAATTTACGAAAATGAACTTAGAAATTTAGTGAAACTTTCCATTTCCGGCTTATTTCAGAATTTGGCGGTGAGGCCAGCATTGATAGTCGGTATATACGGTTAGTACAAAGGCAAATGGAAGTCTGTACTATTCATCTCTCAGAACGCCAGCCCCTTGACTAGCCTTTGGAACGATAAAGTATGTTTTCACATACGGTGTGGCGCTCAGTTTGCCTTGGAAACAGAGTAACAAAGAATTTTGTGGGTCTTCTTAAGAATCCAGAAGAAAAAGAACTAAACTCTAAGACGCATATCGTATAACTGAAAGGTGGTACTGTATAAAAATTCCAGTATTTGACACTGCCATCCTAAGTAGTGCAAACTTTGGCTGCTTAGAGACACAGGATCTACTAAGGTTTTTTCACAAATCTGGTGGATTCAAAGAAAAATAAAAATGAAACGTCAAATATAGTACAATCGATGTCTTGTGATCTACATACGACTATTTGTCCCAATAAAAAAAAAATTAAGAAATAAACAAAGGGAAGTCTTTCCCATGAACGAATTGTGTCAAAAGCTTGCAGAGAGGAAATCAGCCGAACATTTGAGGATCAAATTATATTAAATATAGGTCACTTTCATGGACTTCACTAAAGCAGTTAAACATTTTGAAAGGTCAAAGAATCTTATCTTTAGGGCATAGAAATTTGTCTTCATAATCTATGCGGATATTTTCAATCCATCACTGTGAGTAACTTTTTTCTCTAGCCTCAATTCCCATCTGGATTTATTTGTTTCAGATTTCTTTGTCACTCTGCTTCTTCTCCGTGGGTTATTGCCATTCTTTGGAAGTGAAATAATCAACTTAATAAACTTCGATTAACCGTTGCTGGATCAGTTATCATGGAAACAAAAACGAACATAATCTAAACTCTCACACGGCGAAGATTCTTGATTGTTTATAAATTTGGTAATTTCCTGTTATAATTTCATAAAATGTCTACACTCCACTTTATCACCTCCGACCGAAAAGATTAGTGAAGGCGATTTACGGTTTGGTCTGTTATCTAAAATCGCCGTATATACAATTTTTGTTCATTGAAAATTTTCATATATTTTCTTTGAAATCTTATCTTGTTTGTTGTTCCATTTAATGCACTAATTAACAATCGCATCTTCAAATTCGGCACGAAACTGCCGTTGGTGAATCCACTCAGCGTAATGCGAAACTTCGATCAAAACTCCAGGGTATGGATCTATAGTACAGGGCTTAATGCTCCAGGAAAGAATGCCCATCTGAATATTAAATTTATTGAGTAAAGGGCCTCCAGGGACAAGAGGGTAGTCCTCAGGGTAGACATGTGCGTAATCTAGTCCTATATTGGAACCTTACCCTATACTCTACCAAGACCGTTAGTGCGTGACGATGAGTCACATCCTGCTCAAGGTGACCCTGCCACTTACTGAACACAACGGATCTAGACTGGAGAGTCAATAAACACTTCCCCCCTAATCCAGGGTGTTATGCGTGTCCGTGCCTATTGGATGGATTTTGCAGTCAGGGGGTTATCCGCGTAGACTGTATTCGAACGGCGCCTCTCCGAAACCAGGCCGTATCGGGGAGTAACGGTGGCCTTACCACGTCATAGGGCTCTGGACGGTGGACCGCTAGTTCCCTCATAAAAGCTTTGACTGTCCAAGCCTTCGAGGGGATGGCAGTCGTACGAAAAAGATGGACACAAAAATAAAAACAAAAAACATAAAAACCACCTCGGTGAGGATTCCGTTGGTGGTCTGGAAGCAGCCGACTTCAAAATGCGTTTTGGCGTTAGGTACGCGAAATTAAAAATCTTTCGCCCGACCGAGGGCGACGCTGATGAGTTGGAGGAGGCCAACAAGATTCCAGAGGACACGGACCTTCAGGAAGAAGTCTCCAAAGTACCTGCACATCAGGGTACCGATGCTGAAGGTGGTGCAGATTAATCTGCAGCATTCTAAGAATGCATCAGATAACTTCGCCGTTTTTCTGGGTGAGGAAGACGCGGACATCAGCATTGTGCAGGAGCCATGGGTCAGAGGAAATTACATAATGGGGCTCAAGCTGACCAAATACAATATGCACTATATCAGGAACGGTGATAAGATTCGATCATGTATCCTAGTTAAGAAAACAATTAATGCTTTTATCTGCCCACAGTACAGCACAGGCGATTTGACAGTCGTAAAAATCGAGGTGCAAAGCGGACCAGACCTACTAGCGGCATCAGCTTATATGGCGCACAACAGTGATGCGCCACCGGAAGAGGTAGCGACCCTGGTCGCCAATGCTGCTGCCAAGAATGTCCCACTCCTTCTTGGATGCGAGGACAATGAAAGGGGTGAGTCACTTTTTAACTTTGTAAATAACTCCAACCTTACAGTATGTAACAGACGGAATACTCCCAATTTTACCTTCCCCAGCTCTAATAAATGTGCTGGATGGGAAGAGGTCCTAGATTTAACTCTAATTTCAGAAGACGCATCCGTCCAGGTAGGAGAATGGAGGGTATCCAACAAGAAGACCTTCTCGGACCATAGTTGGTAGTTTTCAGGGTAAATTTGAAAACCGTAGATGCTATTTCTGACAGAAACGCCAGGAGAATAACGTGGGATACTTTTACGAGGGTAGCTAGCTCAAAACTTAAAATTTCTGAAACAATGAAACTCGAATCTACTGAGGCGATAGACAAAAAAGTGGGGACTCTTGTGGAAGCCCTTAATATGGCTTACAAGTGCGCTTGTCCCGTCACTAGGAGTAGAAAAACTCTTCCACCATGGTGAACCAAAAAATTATTGGATCTCAGGAAGAGAACCAGGAAACTGTTCAACCAATGTTATAGGGACACAGATTGGGCACGATATAAACAGAGTCTCAAAACTTACAAAAAATCTATCAGGAATGACTGGAGAGAATTTTGTGAATCAATTGAGGCAACCCCTACTTCAGCAAGACTTAGCGAGATACTGTCCAAGGAACACACCAGCCCCTCTTTCCTTAGAAAGATGGATGGTGCATGGACGGAAACATCTTCTGAAACACTTGATTTCTTACTTCAAACACACTTTCCAAACTGCAAACATACAGCGCATGTATCTCAATTATCCGTTATAGACAATCAGATGCCACCGGTTTGTGACCTGATATTCACGGACGAAAAAATTAAAGACTTGATCAATTGTTTCTCGCCTTATAAATCGCCGGGCTTGGATGGGATTTTCCCAATCATGGTGCAAAAGTTACAGGTTGTGGTGATCCCATGGCTAAAAGGGATATATAAGGCATGCATACGCATCAACTACATCCCCCTCAGTTGGAGAAAGGTAAAGGTAGTTTTCATCCCAAAGGCGGAGAAGATTGGGCATGAGTCGGCAAAAGATTTTTGACCCATTATTCTTACGTCGTTTCTTATCAAAACAATGGAGAGGACTCTGGAAATCCACCTTAGGCATACAGCGGATCAGTTCCCCCTCTCGAAGTCGCAACACGCATATCTGAGGGGCAAATCTACGGAAACAGCTTTACAATTCGATCAGTAGAAAAGACAATCCACCATAAACAGTACACGTTGGCAGACTTTCTGGACATGGAAGGGGCTTTTAACAATGTTAGTAACAAATCAATTCTGGACTCTCTCACCAGGGAAGGGGTTGAGGAAGTTCTTAGGGAGTGGATAGTTGCAATACTTAGGACTAGGGTCATTCAGTCTGAGCTGGGTAACACGGTTCTCATCACACACGTCAGTAGAGGAATAACACAAGGTGGGGTGGTTTCACCCCTATTGTGGCTACTGGTAATTGACAACATCCTCGGTATACGAGATTCAATGGGGGTTAAGACTGAATACTGGGCCACAGGATGTGGACTAGGTGTGAATCCAGAAAGGACAGAACTGAGACTTTTCACTAACAAGAGCAAGATTCCGATCTTTAAACTTCCGACACTTAATGGACAACAGCTAATGCTAGCGGAGAAAGCGAAATACTTAGGAGTTATACTGGACCCCAAGCTAAATTGGAGAACCAATGTAGAGCTACGGGTCAGGAAGGCCTACGTAGCTTTCCACGCATGCAAGAAAATGTTTGGGGAAAAATGACCACTACGCCCCCATATCACTCACTGGATGTACAGCAATTGTGCGTCCAGTACTAATTTACATTTCAATAGTCTGGTGGCCAGCTCTAGATAAGGGTTATAACGTTCAGAGACTCA
Source organism: Clusia tigrina (assembly GCA_920105625.2). NCBI lineage: Eukaryota > Metazoa > Arthropoda > Insecta > Diptera > Clusiidae > Clusia > Clusia tigrina. The sequence goes on from OV050031.1 coordinate 210,117,829, forward strand.
GTAGAGTTCAAATAGCAGCTGCCGCTGGCATTGTCTTTTCCCCGCACGCTAACATTAACTACTGTACACGCCTACCCGATACAGCTACAGTTTTTCAGGCGGAAGTACTCGCAATCAGAGAGGCATGTCGGCAGATCACCCACCACATTAGAGAAGGGCAGAGGACGATGGTTGCTATTTTTGTGGGCAGCCAGGCTGCCATAAAAGCCCTACAATCAAATACCATCAACTCCAGACTGGTCAGACAGTGCAGGGAGGAACTTGGGGCGCTAGGTCACCATGCCGACATCACAATATTCTGGGTGCCCGGACACAGAAATATAGATGGAAATGTGATGGCTGATGAATTGGCGCGCAGAGGAGCCTCTCTCGATCTAACCCATGTGGAACGAGTACCTGTTTCCATAGGTGCGACTAAGAGGGGCATCTACATGCACTGTCTTACCTTAGCGGGCAACAGATGGAGGACACTTACAACATGTAATACATACCGGGCGACCTGTCCAGTCTTCAACACAGCGAAATCTAGGGATCTTATAAACAGGGACCGCAGGGACACCAGCCGCCTCATGGCGGCCTTTACATGTCACTGGCTCGTGGGTACTCATGCAGAGAAATTACAGAGACCGTACAATATCCATCGTAGAAGTTGTGGAAACTCAAAAGAGAAGGAAACCTTAATCCATTTTCTTTGCAAATGCCCAGCTCTAGCGGCCGCAAGAAATAGAACACTAGGAAACTATTTCCTAGCGAGTTTATCCGATCTCTCGGCTGTAAACCCGAAAGAACTTTTAAAAAATCCATCGTTTTCTCCGGCGTTAGGAGAGGTTGTGGTATCAAAACGTCGCTATGGCGGTAATTGTGATCCATGTGAGGACTGATTTGGATCAACCTCCAAAACCAACCAAACCAACCAGCCAAAGGGCCTCCGCTGCACCACAAATATGGTCTTTGGAAGTGCTTCCTTTCTGTTGTTTTTTGGTCAAAAGTCTTTTAGTGTTACAATGAAGAAGAGCATCAGAATTCCTCAGTAAACGAGGAAGAAATTTTACTTTCGTTTGCTGGACAAAACCAAAAAAAAAAATAAAGACTAGCGAAGGAGCGCAAAGTTAGTCACACCAAAATTTGTGAGCAAGTCCTGTGGCAATTTATAAACTCCATGACACCAATCTATAGCATTTAGTGCGTATATTTACAATAAATCTTTGTGTTAACAATCAAAAGTGTCTCTGAAATTAAACTATCAAAAACACTCACCAATCTCCGTCATATATCACTGTCAAAACATCATTGAAAATTATCAATTTAGCGCCGCAGCACTGTCAATCCTTAAACATGATTTCGCGTTTCTTCGCCCACAAACTTCAAGCTGAATGTCTTTTAAGAAAACTTCGCAGAGGTATTCTTTGTATCCTTTTCACAACCAGAGGAAAAAATGAGTCTCTTGAGACCGTTTAATAGAAAAATTCAGTTCCGAATAAATAAGTAAATTCGTGGCTAATTTCTGTTGATTTTTTGAGTTAATTAAAGTGATTATTTAATAATCCCGGTATAAAAAATTCAAGACATAAGAAGGGTTACAAAGGATTTAAAAAGGTTGTATATAGTTTAATACCCAGAAGAGACGGGCATTTTTAATTTATGTGTTCATGAATCCAATCAACGTAATATGAAACTTTGGTATAAACTCCTGGACGCGGGTTACTCGCGCAGGAGCCATAGTAATGGGTCGCAATACCCAATTGCACAGAACCTTCGTAGAGTAATGGTCCACCCTTATCTCCATCGCAGTGATTTTTACCTCCCTCATCAACACCACCACATAAGTTGTCAAAGTCACGGACTACTCTTTTACTGCAATCTTCATCCGAGTAAATCTTTAAATCAACCTCTTGCATATGCAACTGAAGCGGTCCATAATCCTGTGAAAATTACGTACACAATAATATTAAAATGGTCTCAGTACAAGACAAAGTGGTAGAAGTATCTTACTCTAGAGGAACCCCAACCAATTAAGGTTCCAGGAGCACCCTGAGGAACTTGTGGAATTTCGAAATTTTGTGCCGGCAGGGTAACAGGGGCAATTGTGTCGTAGTTGTACACCAATTCAGCATCCAATTCCAATAAGGAAATATCATATTTACCATCATTTAGAGGAGTGAAATTCTTATGTAAGATCACCCGCTTAACAGTTGCAATAGTGGGACCTCCGCGACTAATGACAGTCACACCATACTGTATACTGAGTGTGCTCGGAAATAACACAAACTTGTGGGTGCATGTGGCGGCAGTAAGGATCCATTTCGGACCTACGATAGTACCGCCACACTTGTGTAAGTCCGGCCCACGAACTGAAACCTTTCAATACGAAGAAACTATATATTTGGTAAATTCGAAATATGATTTTGTTTTTTAATCTCACCAGAAAAGGAAATTTCCGTATATCCGAATCTGTTCCATTCACGACACGCGACTGCGGAAAACAGCTCACAGTTCCAACCAAAAGGAGTACAAACAAAATACTATGAGTCAACATTCTATGAGTCCCGTATGTAGACACAATTGAACAGAACAAACATTACTGGAGATATGATGGAGACTATCGTGCTTTTATATAGTGCGCTTATCTCTAAAATTGAACTTTGGCTATCAAAAATTATGATTCGTTTAATAACGTATACTCATGCTAAGTACTCGAATTGCTGATATATGTCCGAATTTCTTCGTTATTATACTGATTGTTAGGTACATATTCTGATAAGAAGTGTTTGATTTCTGATGTACTGATTAGAATTTACCATAAGCCCCAGTAATCATGTTCATTATCATTATTATAATCTCTAATCTGCTTACATAATAAAGGATTATCTATGCAAAGATTATTGATAATGACTATCGGAAAGTCGGAGCAGCACCTGGTCTCAAATATTAAAATATATATAAAGGCTCTAGATATTTCATTGTAAGTTATTTTCTGAATGCAGAAATATAATATTGCGGCATTGATACATCTTCTGGATTGACTCGCAAATATATACAAGAGATAAAAAGATTTTTCCTTGTATGCTTCATAACAGTACTGCTTATATTTGTACCTCTTCCAAACAACTTAAAGATTCGATTATACGAGTATGAGGACTATACTACCACACCTTGGGATCTTTTATTTAATTATTTATATATTTAGATTCTAACTGCAGTGAATTTAAAAGCTGAGCAATGAAATGAAGGTCTGCCTTAACAATTCTAACGGATATGAAGGGTCTTTTTTTATCGATTCGGACAGCGAAGGGGTTTAAAATCCTGAATATTAGTCTTCTCTACCTCTGAGATAGCTTTAGATGTATAGCTCTCAACGAGTAAAGACGCTGAATTCACATTTTCCTAATATGGATACCGAATAAAGTAACGAAACAACTTACTAATTAGACAAGATTCAGGAATATAATACGAATTAGGCTGAACGAAGGAGATCCAAATAGCTCAAAAAATATTCTATAACTTGATAGGAAGCTGGAAATATCTTTAGTGTGGTAACCTTAAATATATACTCGGAGGACTAGCAGAAAGGTTGGTCCACCATTTGGAGAGCGAGTGGAAAAGAATTACATGCGATGAATAAGCCAGCTCGATAATTCGAGGTGAAAGTTGGCTGCACCTCAAAAATTTGAATTCTCCAATTATTTTTAATTCGTTGATCTGATTCATTCACATTAAAAATCCAAATTTTAATATTTTTCTTAATTTATATATCAATTTTAGTATGAAAATCTTTAGTATTTACTTTTATCTCCATTCTCAGTGAGGGTGAAAGCGAAACATAACGAAATAGGATCGAGTGTGCATAATTATTTGTGTAGAGCTATTTAAACGGGAACGAGTCGCCTGACCCTTAGTCCAATAGTCGTGTTAAAAGCTCTTTTTGTGAGGAAGAAATGATTTTCTTGATTTCGTGACGAGGAAAAATTCAATTGAAGACATCCTCATAGTTAGTTTAGTGATTTGCCGATGAGGAAATTATCTTGTGTGGAGTATTGCAAATCGCGAAATGCTGCATTTGGTGTTTTTTGTTTTTTTTTTTTTTGTTCCAAATTGAATCTGGATGGATGTCTCCGATTGGATTTGCTTATTTCGGAGACCAGAATGACCCTTTAAAGTGTTAGTTTTCCTAAAATGAAGACAGTCCATCTTCAGCTGGCATAATTGGTGATGTGCGGAAAGCACCCTAGCACCCTGTATGGCGGAGTGTAGTGTCTTTTTTGTGCACTGAGAACAAAAATTGACCAAAACGTGGTTGTTTTAACAATAAAAGGGACGATTCGGCGCCAAATTTAAAAATAGTTAATTTCAACAATGACATGGTCAAGTTTTACTAACTGTTTTTTGTTTTTTTTTAACAATTTAATTGTGATTTTAACCAATAATATAGTAAATTTTTACCATATAGTTGTTGATTTCTTTAACAAATTAATAATAACATTGAAGTGGTAAAATTTTACCATATATTTGTTGATTTTTTAAAACTATTTTTACCAATAATACAGTACATTTTTACCAAATCATTGTTGATTTTTTTTAATGTTACCATCTACATAAAAAACACATTTTTATATATTTAAAATCAAAAGAAGTTTACACATATGAAACATAAATAATGCATTAATTAGAAGTATTTGAATCTTATATAAGTCTTAGTATTATTTATAGTACAAATATTTTGTGGTGGGCTTACAAACTGAGAAATATTTATGAAAGAAATATCTTATTTTTCTTACCTACTTCGTTAGATTGAAAGTGGTAGTCGAATTTAATATCAATTTCATGACATTTTACAATTAAATCATTATTATTTGTTAGAAATGATATAGTTTTAAAAAGTTGTAATTAGAATTGCAATAAAGAAGCAAAAAATGGTTTCTTTCCTATAGCAAGCCATTGTATTCAATAATATCAGAATTTTTATAAATTCCTACTTTTAAATCACCTTCCTCATGAACCATGTTTACATTGCTGAATTCCTTACCAACAATTTTTTTTTCGACAATTCCATCTTCATATTTAATTAAAAAAGAAGAAAATAAATAACACGATTTCTTACTCAAAGTGCAGGATTTAAACGCGATGCTATGGAATTTGCATAAATTTTTTAAACCTTCTGTTTGGCTTCATACCGAAATGCGCAAACATATTTAAGAGGGCCACACTTCTTTATAGCTGTTGGGTAATGTGCTAAAAAAATGGTATTTCGGTTTCAAAGCTCCAAATAAGGAAACATAAATTTGATGATGTTTTTGAATTAAAATTTGTAAATGATCAATATTCAATCAATTATTTCTATAAGACAGCACAATAAACGCCAAGCTTCATTTTCTCGAGGTATCAAATCACCAACATTCCCGTGCAGTCATTTTCAATTTGTTTGATTTGAGTTTTTCAATTCCTAGAGGTGGAGACATATCTTGAAATTCTAAATTTCCATATGGAAATAAAGCTTTGTGACTATTAATTTGATCAATAGAAATAATATTACTTTTTATGAAAGACATCAAAATGTTGTTCACATCATAAACAACAACACCCTCAAATATGTCGTGCATAACATCGAAAAAAAAAAAAATTATTTACAACATGAAAACTTTCAAGTTCATTAAAGACGCATTTTTCAAAAACTCCTGATGCAATATTATCACCATTCTTCAAATCCTGCTCATAATTTATTTTTGTTCTTAACTTTTCTTGAAATTCTTTGCAAGCCAGACGCGTTCCGCTCTTTTCTAACTTGCAAGCTCGACAGAAACTCTTTCCATTAAATGATTTTGTAAAACCAAGAATAGTATTCAGGCCCAAATTGTCCTCAACTACCAAACACAAAACAAAATGTACTCTATAAATTTCATTATTTACAATAATTTCGAGGCCAGTCTCTTCTAAATACCTAATTTCGTTTACTATGTTAAAAAACGTTATATTGTTGCTTAAAGATTTCATTATTTTGGAACTCACGAAAGAATTATTAAATATAAAATCGAATTTTGATTGTAAAAATTGCGGAATATTAGGAAATGAATAATAACCTGCACACACGGAGTAGCAGTGTGTGCTAAGGGGATTATTTATTTGGTAATCATCGAAATATAATATGTATGGAATAACATAATCTACATTTAAAATATTTTTCTTAATTGTGAATGATTCACAGTTAACATGGTTTTTTTCTTTTTTTATATTTTGTAAAGTTAATTTTAATACATTTGGCAATTCAAAGAATTTTTTAAATTGAAAACGTAAAGTAAGAGTATAAATGTTGGATACTCTAGAAGATAGCGTTGGATTTCCATTTAAAGCACGTTGTTCAATAGAACTAGATAGAGGTACGGTTAGTGGAGAATTATATAAATTAGCACTTTTCAAATATTTATGAAACGTATGCTCAGTATTGAAATCTCCAAAAGGTTTTGAAAAAGTTGTATTAAATATTCGGATAAAACGGCACTTTTGTCAAAAGACAAAAGCAATTTTCCAAATTCAATTATAATATTTGAAAAATTTTTTTTAATATTTTGTACGTCTTTTCGTGGAAGATTGTTTTTTGAATATAATTCTAGTAAAAATAAAAATAGTTGGCTTTTTATATTGTCGCAAATGTTTTTGCTAGTGGAGTCTAATTGAATACAGCCTGAATTGTTTTCATAATGTGACTCTTGCAGAATTGGTCTTGGTAATTGAGGATTTATGTTTGATTTTTGAAGCAATAACTGATGGTTTTCAACAAGAACAGGGTGCGTTGTGTTTGATGTATGGACTTGCGACAAGTGCTTGCGAAAGGCTTTAATGGATTGAAATATTTGTGCACAATTTGGTTGCACGCACTTTACGGTGTTAGAAGAATTATGTAACTGATCATTTTTTAATTGATTTGAAAGAAGATTCACTTAATCAAAATTCTTACTACATATATACATAATAATTGTGTTTTTAAAAATTTCGAAAAAAAAAAATGGTAATGAAATTCTAAATGATTTATTGGCTTAAAAAGGTTATTAACTGAGCTATTGGAGATGAAGTATAACTGTTCTTATTAGAAATTTCGAGAAAAAAATGGTCGATGAAATTCCAGCATTTCCGCTTGCAGCGGGGTATTTTAGGTTGAAAATATGGTAAACATGGAAGCAAATATTAACACACTCAACATAAGTGTCAACTTTGTAAAGAATGTTATCAAAGTATATAAAAAATTCCGAAATCTCGTATAAACTACTTCCAACTGATATTATAAATGGTTGCAGAGTTAGATCTACTAAAAAATACTTATCCTTTAAACGTTCTAATTCCAAGTCCAGGTTGTTCACAGATACGAGGAACAAACAAAAAGATCTTGAGCGTCTGCGATGGTGAATTTTCTAGATGATTTTTTCTCATTTGTTTAGCATTTAAATCGCGATGTCGGATGGATTATACTTTGCAATAACTTGAATATAAGGAAGTGCTGTGTGTCTAGAAAAATAAAAACAAAAAACAAAAATAAAACTTTCACGGCTTTGTAGACATAAATTAATTACCAATATTTGTATCTAATTTATATGCAGCTAATTCCTCCCTGGATTTAGGATCTTTAATATTTTCTTCAAAATATGTAATAATTTGTTGTCTAAATGCTGGCCATTTAATTATAGATTCGTCAGATGTATTTGGGTATAATTGGCTAAAATCTTATGAAATCTGAAAAGATTTGTATTGAAATATGCACAAACAGTAAACGCCAAAGAAACTTTACCAATTTGTAACCGAAAGACTGTTTAAACGAAGGCCATTCCTCCAAAAAGGCAGAAGATGTTTGTGAATTTTTGAAATCTGCTCTCCTTAATTTAAAACATCTCTTCCAAACATCGAGATTGGTATGATCAGTAATAGAAATGCACCATTTTGGATTCTCTTTCAAAGTATGTTTTTGAAGTTCAAAGCTAGTGTCATATTCATATCATCATCATCCTCCGAATTCTCCTGCAGTGTCGCTAGCGTATTTTTTTCTTTGTTTTTGTGGTACAGCTTGCCACCTGGGCAATTTTTGCCATTTCGAGGACGATAATAATACTCCCAAAATTACCATTTAAACAAAAACATCGATTTCTAAACATATATACAGGGTGGCTCAAATGAGACCTAGTGATGTTAAACACGTGTAACTCTTGTAATAACGGGTTTTTTTAAATGATTTATTTTAATATGTTAAATACATTTTATGGAAATTTAACGTGACTATGTGTGAAATATGACATCAGACAAATGACCACCATTTTGCTCGATACAGGCATTGGCTCTTTTTAGCGCATTTTGCATTACACGGTGTAATGTTTCTGGTTGCAGGCGCCGTATTTCGTCTCGAATATTCTGCTTGAGCTGCCCAAGTGTCTGTGGTTTGTTAACATACACTTTGTCTTTTAAATATCCCCATAAAAAAAAATCGGGCGCAGTTAAATCTGGTGAACGAGGAGGCCAAGGGAAATCTGAATTTCTTGAAATTATGCGTTCACCAAAAATTTCACGCAGCATGTCAATAGTTTGCCTAGTATGTGCAGTGGCTCCATCTTGTTGAAACCACAAATTAGGATGTTGCTCCACCGTTGGCCGCAAAAAGTTGTCGATCATTGTTCTGTAAGAAGCCCCGGAGACCGTTTCTGGCGTTTCATCCTCATTCTCAAAGAAATATGGGCCGATGATTTTTGTGGCCATAACACCGCACCAAACAGTGCATCTGATTGGGTGTGACTGATACTGATGTATTGGCCTTGGATTTTCGGTTACAAACGACGTCATTGTAAACTTGTAATCATGGAAGATGTGGGCGCTGATCTTACGTTAAAAAAACGGCGATAATTTCGCTGCGTCAGAACATTTGATCGTTGAGAAGAATAATAAAATTCGATAATTTTAATGCGTTGTTGTGGACTGTACGTATTCATTTTAAATTTCCAAGAGTTCAGTAATAATCTGCAAAAAGAAAAAATAAATTATGTTAAAAAATAAAAAAGTTATTTGTGTTTCACATCAGCTGGTCTTATTTGGGCCACCCTGTACATAAATATATTTCATTGGTAATTTAAAACATTTACCTTTGTTTCTTTTGGAAATAAGCAAACAATTTGATTCGCTAATTCATCAATATCCCCACAGTTAGGTTTAATACTGATTTCCGAACCAACTCCTAAAATAGTGTTTATGATTGTTTTCCTATGTTCTTGCAACAAAGAATTATATTTTTCATGAAACACAATGACAGCTTTTGAATTTTCTTTGCTTTTCAAAGTTTCTTCCACATTCAATGGCAACTGTAAAGAATAATATGTAATATTACATTATAATGTGCACACATAACTTAATTTCCTGATACTTACTGTGCATAACCAATTGTTCACTTTTGACGTCACAGAGAGCGTTTGCGATATGGTGGTAGCGTCAATATTGTACTAAAGTGGAAATATATGTAGAAAACAATTAAAATAATCAAGTTATAAAATTATCTTTTAACTATAACTATCTTTAAAAATCACTTACATTTTCCTTTTTCCATTTAAACAAACGTTCTCGGAATTCCGCTCGTACTCCTGCGAACGGAATTATTTCTTTTATGTCTTCAGCCGATAGGAACTGCAACCTCTTAAATGTAACTTTGTTTTCTGCCAAAAAAATTATTTCCAATTTAAATTAAATGAATGAATTAAGTAATTTTATAATTATGTGCCCAAAATGTATTTACTATACAAAATTCTTTATTTATTTATTTATTTATTTTCTTTAAATTAAATGACGGACTATTTATGAATGATGCGCACAAGAAACAAGACAAGAGCAAAATAAGTACATATGTGTATGAATTTATTTGACGCGTTAACTTCTGCACATAACGGTATCGGTTAACTTTATGTATGTACATACATATATACATCTAGTGATTGTTATGTTTAGTTGATTTATTTTAAAAATGTGACATTTTAAATACTATATTCACAAATATTCTTCAATTAAATTTAAATCACCTTTTAATATTGACAAAATATCTGCCATTCCCCATTCACTTAATAAATGCAGCAACTGCTCGTCCATATTTCTCATTTGTCAAACTTCAACTAAACAAATTTTGCACATTAATTCACAACTTCGTAAAAAAACCAAAACAACACAAAGAAACGAAATGCCTGTACGATCACTATTACAATTTTAGCGGCACATGATCAACCAACAATAAGATTCTACCATAAGTTGGTAACTTTTAGCAACTCATTGTTAACTATTTTATTGTGAGGATAATCAACCAATAAATAGTAATATTCTACTATTAGTTGTTAAATATTAACTTCTTATAGTTAAATATCTATTTCGAAGATAACCAACCACCAAATGGTAAAGCTCTACCATAACTTGGTAAATATTACTAATTAATTGTTAAATATTTTATTAAACAACATTGACTGTAATTGCATTTTAACTAACAACCACTCGCCGTATTCTCCTGATTAGGCTCCGTGTGACTTTCACCTTTTCTGAAAAATGCATTTGCCTGTGGATCTTAGGAATATGTACATCATTAGAAATTATGGCAGAGAGTAGGTTCACATATTTCTTGAATAACTTTTCATGGTATTACTATGATCAACCGCAGTTCAAATACTTTTTCTGTTATGCATGTGTTTAAATATCTTGATCGTAGGAATAGTAACACTCGATTTTTATTATTTGCTACTAAATTATATTATTTTAATCTTATCGTAGAATATTTCATACTAAGCGAACTGCGACAGCTGTGAAAAAATGTCAATTAAGCGTGAAAGAGCTTTAAAATTATATTCGAGATTGTAAAGAGATTTATGTGGCATTTGCCTTGATTATGAATTTACAAATAAAACACAGTTTATGAGGTGATGATGTTTATCAAAAAGCTGCTGCACACTAATTCAAAATAGTTTAAAGAAAGCTTCTATCGAAAACTGTTGTTCATAAGGGAGTTGGCTTATTGCTATGTTAATCATTCTTTTGGATGCCACAAAGAAACTTGTGGTGAATTGACTATCATAGTAAATGAGTTTGATCTAATCAATAACCACAATATAAATAGTTGGTTATTAATTAATAATAATAACTTCAATCCACTAATAATTAAAATAAAAGTGTATTCTCAGAAGGAAAAATAAAGGAAAAATTCCATACACATTATTTTGAAATGGTTTAGTTACTGATTCCTGACGATGATTACTGATATAAATCGATTAATCATGTTCATTTCTCAATTCGGTTCTAACAAAACACAAATACGAAAATTTATGATTGGTGCGGCTTCACGATTGGAAATATGAAAATATTTAAATATAGTTGGTCGAACTGCTAACTAAATAGAGAAAATTCCTCAAAAAGGATTTTACAAACAACAACATTAATTTGATAGAAACTTTCCCTGCTTGAACAAGAATTGCCGTTCCATTTTTGAAAGTGAAAGACAGAACTGTCGATGACTCAAATACTGAAAAGCAGGATTTTACCACAATGGCTTTTCTTAATCGCGGGTATATATGCGTTAAGATCATTCATAATAGTCTAAGAAATGAATGCTGCCATAACGACCACATCACCATCAAAGATGTTGTATGGAGCAACTCGAACGCCGCTGAAAATGACACTCCTCATCCGAGCAAATCTTTAAGTTAATCGCTTGCAAAAGCTTTTGAACATTTCCATTGGACGAATAGAATACTGATTCAAAAAGCCAGAATAATATCCTCATTGCCATAACAAAGACACGGGTATGCACCCAACTCAAGAAAATTGTTAACAACACTCTCGGCCTTGTAGATTTTCGAAGCGTAGCGAACTTTAACTTCGTTTAGATGCGAAGCAAACTACGAACAAACTCGTACACTGAGCTGAGAAATCCACAATCCGTCCTACCATTGGGTCCATGAATTGATTTGTTTGTTCACATTTATGTATTTATTTATTGAAACTTTCTTAGCCAAAAAGTAAATCAATGGCTGTAACGATTCAAATCTGCGGAATACACAGCGGTGTCTCGAAATATTAAAACACATTTCTGTTCCGCGGGGTTTATGATTGCTTTTGTAAGCAAAAAAAACTCATTGCACACTACACACAACAACTATATTCATTTTCTATAAAGTACTATTAAACCAGTGCCCGATAGTCAAAAGCGCATGTCGCAAACGAGGTATTAACGGTTTACACGATTCTATTCAGTGAGCGAATTACACAATCTTTTGTTGAGTTATTAAAAAGCATAAACTTTTGCTTATAATTTAAATCTAAGTACTTATTCCTAAAACAATCAATAATTTAGAGTAAACAGAAGCAGTCTATTCGAAGGCCTACATGGCTAGTACTAGAAGTGGTATATTTAAATATATAATTGATAAAATATTTTAAATAAATAAAAAAAACCAAAAAAGTCAGGAACAAATGATTTGAAGTAAGTGTTGATTTAAAAGACTACTTAACAAGTGACTCAATCGGAAATATAATATCAACGTATACGAAAACTTTACTGGTATGAGGATCCTTTCAATTGGTTTTTTCCTATTCAAAGACTCAATCATTTCTTCCTCACAAAAAGAGCGTCTAACATGACTATAAGATTAAGGATCCGTTCCCAGATAAAATAGCTCCACACAAATAAGTATGCACACTCGATCCTATTCTGATCATAAGTACATTAGATTCAATATTTTATTATCTCCAAAACAAAAAAGTTTGATCCTAAAGAATCCCAGGAACATATACAGGGATTTGTATAGGAATAGACTATTGCTCACTGTTTGAGTTTGAAAAGAATGTGTCGCAAGTGCCTTTAATAAACATATTACGTTGCATGCCCAACATTACGCACAAAGCGAGGATCGGAACCTCCTTTGTGGGACAAGGAGCTTGGAGGCGAATAGTACGGGAATTATATAAGTCGACAATGAAATTCTATTGGGCGAACATAAACAGCTGTTAAAACGATACAAAAGGAAGTATGTACGCAGGGCTAAGAAACAGTCTTGGAAAGATGCAATATCGCAATATGGTGAGATGCAATATGGTAATATGGTAAAAATAAACGGGGTGGCTCGGCTTAGGAGTCTGTTGTATAAGCATCCGACTATGCCAAAGTTGGTGAATATAACGGAGATTGGGATGACAGCTGTGAAGGATCGTTAGAAGACCTTGTCAGTACACTTTTTCTTTGCTGTAAGGATATTGTAGATCTCGAACCCTTCGCTAACGGCTCCAAAATTGAAAAGGCAACTGGGGCTGGCTGGCATTTGAATGAAAATGTGAAATGCTTCTCGGATAAGGGAAGTATGGTAACGGTATTCCAATTCGGAAGTGTTTGCAATACAATTCGATAAAAGTGCTCGAACTATACGGGCGTGCTGTATACTAAGCTCTGTGTCGTGACAATTTTAATTTCTATTTCTGCTTTGTGCGAGAGTAAGGCGATTCGTTTTACTTGGACACTTTTGATTTGCAATTGCAACAAAAATGCCGTGTGTGTGGTCAAAAGGTTGAGCGAGGTCAGCCTAAAATACAATGTGCTAAGTGCAACGAATTTTTTCACATGGAATGTGTGAAAGTCCTTCCAGCTGATCTGGATTACTTGCAACCGCTGCCCCAGTCGATAAAGCAGCAAAAATTATAATTTGTGCTCTTTGAACTCTCAGTTATCACAGCAAGTGCAAAGTGAAAGAGACAGTGCCGCTGTGCAAAAACAACAACAGCAACTTCAACCGGTTTTGTCACAGCAACAAAAGTGTATTCAGCCAGAAATAAGTTTGCAAAGTGTACTTAAGGAAATTGTCGCATTGAGATCGGAAAATGGGCGTGAGTTACATAATGTTACTTACCCATAATGTAACATAATGTTAACTAACATTTATATTACATTAAGCTAAGCAATCTCTCTTTCATCTGTACCTTTTTCCACTAGAATAGTTACCAAGAATGATAGAATAGAAGATTACGCGATGCGCAGGTCCGTCATTCCTCTCTCGACAAAAACTCAGCACAGCTGATTGGCTGTGACGTCATAAGGCGCTTTAAAATATTTTTTTATATGAAAAATGCACGTGCAAAGGCAATAAGTTATGAATTGAAAGGATTTTAATTATTTTTAATAATACATAACTTAACAAATGCACTTGCAAGTAAACGAGTACAAATTATTGAAAAACTCGTTCGATAATAAGTACTTAAGCAGCGGATGAAGCGGATTTTCCTGTACCAAGAAATAAAAAGTGAATTTGTGTAGTGTGTGTGATTTAATAAATATACATATATTAATATTATATAAATATACATATATATACATACGTTCGTCTCGTATAAGCACGAAGTCGTCGGTTTTTAGATTGGTTTTAGGTTGAGGCCATTTGTGACGCACTTGTAACTCATGAAGATATTCGCAACTCGAGCGCTTCCAAAAATCTTGTTGTATTTGTTGAAGTTGCTTCCACCTAGTGAGTCGGTGAGTGTTAATGTCAAGTAAGTTAACCTCAGGTGGCATCGTCAGTGGGCCGCCCACCAAAAAGTGACCAGGGGTCAGAGCGGTGCAATCGGTCGGGTCGTCAGAGAGCGCTGACAGCGGCCTAGAGTTAAGCACGGCTTCAACTTGCTTTAATACGGTGAAGAATTCCTCGAAAGTTAATAATGCATCACCAATAGTCCTCTTTAAGTGATGTTTCATGCTGTTCACACCCGCTTCCCAGACCCCTCCGAAATTGGGGGATCCGGGTGGGATGGAGTGCCATGAGACCCCATGACATGAGGCCAGTTGTGCAGCGGCATCGTGTTCATATTTAAAAGTTTTATAATCATCTGTCAGTATGGCGTTTGCGCCAACAAAAGTTGTTGCACAGTCGCTGTAGATATCTTTACTATATCCTCTTGATGCGAAAAACCGGTGCAGAGCGGCTAGAAAGCATTCGGTCGTCATGTCGCTTACAAGCTCCAAATGTACGGCTCGTGTAATGAAATACACGAAAAGCGCAGCATACCCTTTGTAGCTTTTATGTCCTCTGCCTTTCGTTGTGCGAATCTTGTAGGGTCCAGCGTAAATTTTAATGCCAAATCAATCGAAATATATTATTTTATATTTATTTACATCAATATTATCATAAAATGCGATAAAAATTAAAATATTTAATATCAAACACAAATTATCACATTTCTCACACAAAAATGTACGCATTTTGGCTGCTCTCTCATTTCTTGTGCGCCTTATGACGATATGCGCAGAGACAGGAAATTTTTGTACCAGCATTCTATTTTATCATTCTTGGTCCACTCTATCACCAAATTATCGCAGAGCAAACGACAGTTGCGCTCAGCAGCACCGAAGCTGAATATATGGCGCTGTGCTCAGCGTCTAAGGAAATAATTTATCTGAGAAATTTTATTGTAGAAATAGGTTTTGAACAAATTCTTAAAAAAGCAACAGCATTATTTGGCGATAATCTTAGCGCACAACAATTAGTTAAAAATCCTATTTTCCATGCTAGAACAAAGCATATTGATAACTCGTACGCTTTCATTGCATTTGAGAGATATGTATGTATATTAAACGAAATGACTTGAAATTAAATTTGTGTCAACGGAAGAAATGACCGCGGATATACTTACTAAAAATTTGGCATGTTAAACTTGTTAATTTTTTAGGAATGAAGACATAATGCACAATTGAGGGGTCATGTTGAAATATAGAAATCCATTGTACATGGCAACTCTGATATCAATTATGTATTCATTTTCAGCATTCTAAATTACACATACATTATATACATATACATGTATATACACATATTACGGTATATAAATACAATATAACTTCTCTGTTATATTGAACAAACCTGTTAATTTTAGTCTCCATATACATGTTTCTCCATAAATATGTTGTCGAATCAACGTCTTTGCTTAGGATAGCCCTATTTATATTGGCGAAGTCGGTGTTATCGAAAGTCACTCAATACCTACAAAACACCAAAGCGTATATTCTTTATTTTGAAGTGCGTATTCAATCTTTTGCGTGAGATTCTGAAGAGCATGAGAAGTTGATTTTCCTGCCTGATATGTAAATTGATTTCTATGTAATGGATTTTTGGATATGACTTTGGTAGGTTGGCTGCTTGGCCACCCGTTTTCCGAATATACCCAACGACCACTTCTCTCCATTTGCACGGGAAGTAACTCCATGCAAAGCTGTCCCTAAATATATTGATTAGCCTCTACATAATATAAGTGACCCCATTGTTAGAAGTGCTGGAATTAGACCGGGGATTTGGAGGATTGAAAAGTATCTATGGCCTACTTAATTCTTTCCTCACAGAAAATTTTTCTTGCTCTGAGCCAGTGATATGTATTGGGGCATTTCCTTTTGGGGCAGGGTAAGGATTGTGAAATTTGGGAAATGCAAGCTGGCCAGAAGTTCAAGGGTCTCCAGGACATTGATTGCGTAAGTGCCATCTGGAGTTTTCGACAGTCCGATGTTGTTAGTGCTTTGGGGAGCACTTTCTGGATTCTTCTTGAGGTCTAAGAATTCTTCCTTGATCCAGTTCCTAAAGACTGGTTTGTTACCTATATTAAGGATTTCTAACCTATCACCATATATAAGTTCAAAGAGATACTGCTCCCGTTAAATTCACGTCGGTACTTCCCCTAATGTCTGATGTACGTTACTGTCTACGATGATGCGGTTGTTGTTCTTGCAGCTGTGGTCAATTAGTTTCTGTAGAGGCAAGAATGATATATATTCCGAGTACTCTGACAGGTGGTCTGAGCATGTCCTGCCTGCCGTCGCCGGTATCTCGATTTTTACGGTCGCTTGATGCTTTGAGTATGCTCTGAGATGAGAAGAGTATTAATACTTTTTCGGACGAAAATGGAAGCGCTTGGTTTTCTTGGAATGCAGGGGTCATAGAGCAACTCACCTGGGAGGCCCTTAAGCTGATTTCCGCAAATGTAAGAGCTACATCAAGGTGTTGGCCGCGGCCGTTTTGGTGTGTTGTGAATTTACCTCGATACACCTGAGAACCATGTTACTTTGTTGGTCGTCCTTTTCTCTCCCCTGCAACTCCATTTTGGATCCTTCTTTGATGCAATTAGGAATTGCCGGATTGAGGTGGTTGTCTGTCTACTGGCGATTTGATCGGTATAGCCGCTTAGGAGGGGTGCTTCTGGAAGAGTCGGTAGCGGCGTCTGTCATATATCTTTTACCAGCCTTATTTGGTGGAGAGCTTCTTGGGATTCCTGTCCTCCTCGGAGAAGTGCTGCTAATGTTCTGTGCTGCTGCACCCGATGTGGTTGCAGTATTTTTATTGTCGCATCCGAATTTGCATCTGGGACATTTTGGTGGATATTTTTCCTTGCAGAGCCAAAATCCTTTTTTTGCGCTCTCGTCACTTGCAGAGCAAAGTACCCTCCAATCGGTGGTTGACAGCCCGCATTTGTGCTTTGCAGTTCTGTTCAACAGCAGCGCAGGTGGTTGAACATCTTCCGGTGGTAGGTATGTGACGAACTCAAATGTTTCGGGCATATTCAGAGATCTTCTTCATATTTGCATCAGGGAAGGGCTTTATACTCTTAGGTGGCGCTTCAAGGCAGCCATTGATCTCCTTGTTGTGGCATGTAGGGGAGAGTCACCCATCCATGTTCACGCAGCTAATCAAGTCGAGACTACAATTCAGGTTTTCGGATTTGTCCACTTCAGACAGTAGGCTCTTTTTATTAGCGCGATCTGATCAGCACTCAGTCTTTCTTCAGGAAGCTTGGTGTGTATAATTGCAACCTTACAAGCGGATGTCACATTTCTATTTGAGAGAATTTTTGTGTTCGGCTGCTCTTCAGCGTCACTTGAAGATGGTTCGTCCATCGGCATCTCTTCTTGGAGTGGTTCGGAGGGTTGGTTGTCTACTCAACTTTGATCTGGGCACACAGCTCGCGCTCCTTCTCTCTAGCTTCTTCGGGTCTCATGTCATTCCTTATCATAGCCCTAATTCGAAGCGTCTAAGCCGTCAGTTAAGTACTAGTATTTCTTCTGGCCGGTACTATTTTCTGGGGCACATGGTAGCTCCCGGTACCGACTTCAATACTTAGTTTCATGCGACCATGAGTGTTAGCGCTACATCACGGTCACTTCCATGCCCCCATACCTCCTCCGGCACTAGTCGACGAACGTAGAGTTTCCTAATCTGAGTCCGATATTAAATTCATGTTTCGTTTTTATATATTTAAATCTATAAAATTTTCTTGGTTTGGTGAGAAATATAGGCCCGAGTTCACAGACCTCCCGTACGAACATAAGGCTTCTTACAATAGGAGTGCGCCCGCTATTCCAAGGGAACTCCATTCAAGATGCACATTTTCATATTCCCTGCATCATTCAGCCCTCGTCACAATTCCACGAACACCTTGGCTTGGGAATTGTTGACGGTTTGGTACCGGGTCTCCCAAAGACTATTTTCAGCAAGGTGGAACCTGCGTTGTTATAGCTCCTTGGATTATCGATCCTTCTGTGGACACAGCCAGATGCATCACCAGATGACAGAATAGTATATACTTCTCTCGATGCCATTTGACAATGGGGTGCCCTCTGTCAGCTGCGGAATGAGATATGAAGTAAAGTTCGAGGAACCAGATCAATGGTTGTGCCCAGAGGTTTTGCTTTGGGGTCTACATACATTATGTCTTCGACACTGACGGAGCGAAAACTTCAGACGGTAACGGTTCCGGTTGGTAATTAGGTTATGAAACTAAGTACTTTATTGCCACAGGAAAGATGACGACAGTCTTCTCAACGGAGCTCTTAGCTATATTGAACTTGGCGTGCTGAGTAATTGAGAAGAGATGGCAAAGGAAGTGCATATGCATCTGCAGTGAGAGCCAAGCTGCACTAACGGCCCTCGCTAACCCTGTTTGCTCCTCGAAATTGGTCAGTGAATGCAAGGCAAAGCTGAACAGTACTACAAAACGCAAAAGGTTATGTCTTATCTGGGTTCTTGGGAAAAGTTGGCCAATGAAGTCTCTGCAATTTCACCAGTGGGTCCGGAACCTTTCTTTGGTATCAGTTCTGCAATAATCATGAGTTGGACGAACGACTTCGTGGACCCCGCCCACAAAAGAGGTGGTCGGTGCTGCGCTCCTGCAGAAATACAAAGTGCTTCATGAAACAACCAGACAGGAATTTTGCGACCTTTCTACTAAGATTTAGCAGAAAGGATCTGCGTACACTGTTAGATATAATCAGTGGGCACAAAATATTTGGTCACCATAAGGCCATCAACGATCCGGCTTCCCGATCATGTCTTGAGAGGGACGACACTACTGTGCACTTCCTCTGTACTTGTCCAGCTTTCGCAAGAATAAGATTAAGGTTGTTGGGTGGTGATGTATTGAGAATGAATACTGTCCATGTTCATAATCTTGCTCTTCCCGATATTCTCAGGTTCTGTAATGAAAATAGGAAGTCCAAAGAAGAGTGACCATATTAAAATTATTTTTTTCTTCTTCTCGTTCCCAATCATTTCTATTGTTTGAGTGACTCAAGCCCCCTTTCTACTCATACTTTTTCAAATATTCTCAGTTAACTGAAGAAAGATAATACAATTTAATTCAGGAATTATCGTCTCTTAATTCCTTACAATAAGGAAAGTGAGTTGGCAAAAGAAGCTTTAACGCTTCCTTAAAGGTTTGGTTTATTCTCCATTTTAATATGCCAATATCACACACGCTGCTTAGGGATATGATGCTCTTAAATTACAGTCGTATCCGGCGTATGTGTATAATATCTTCACAATAAGATTTTCTGGGTATTTTTTCAATTATCTGAATTGTTCTGCTTTGTTACTTAATATTGCAATTTGTTCCGTTCCGTTATTCTTTCATGCTTTATTGGCACCTTAGACCTTAGTTAGTGAATTTCTCAGTTGTGTATCAAAACTGAACCTGAACCCGAATTTGGGGATACACTGAAACTTTTAATTGAATATTTTTATATGTAATACAGAATGTGTTTTCATCTCATAAAGAAGAGTCTTCATTTGGTGTTCATATGGATGCAGAAAGCTGTTCTGGGTATACTCCAATGCTAGGTTGTTGATATTTTTCCAGCTGCATTCGATTCGCCAGTCTCAACCCTCTAAATGCAGCATACTTTGCATCAAGAACCATAAAACTCAGTGCATTCTTTATTCTGTCGACTGGTCGTACTGTGCTGCCAAGTCCGACTTTTTGGTGTGTTCATAGAATGAAGCTCTTTCCTAAAAATATTCCATAATTGAGATAAGATTTGCGCGCAATACTGTCAAATTTCTAATAAAAATTGTGGAGAATATAGTTATCTAACCCATTTGATTGTATGAGGTGTGGTCAGGCCTTTCGGTCGCGGGTTTCAAGCCCCACTGTGCGTCGAGGGAAGTACAATAATTTATAACCGCCTAGGGTATCATAAATAAAAAAAACATACTTATCACTATTCCGCCCTATTCCAGAACCCCAGAACCTTCCCCGTATCTCGCACTTTAAGCACTCAATCAAACAGATCCACTTCCTATACTTATCCACAAAGTTCCTCCAATCCACACTCCGACACTTTACGTGTCTGCCATCAGTCTAGTTCATCGCCATCATGCAAAATCATTGCTCCATCTTAACCAGCTCCGGTTCCTGTATTGGCTAAACTTACTATATCCCAAAGTTGTTCAAGAAAGCCCCTTAACTCTCACTCTTTGTACTCATCATCTCAAATAGCTGACGACTGGACAAAGTCAATCGAACCCGTTTGCTGAACGCACCACCTTGGAGACATCCACATAAGCCACGTTATTCCGAACTATTGGAGAAAGAAAGATTGTATTTACATTTAAAGAACACGCACACATAAGCCAGATTAATGTCAATTTAAAGTATAGAATACAAGTGGATACACTTGGATTAAACGATCGCGCTGCACCTCCAAGTCACTTGCCAAGTTTTCAAAACTTAGCCAAGTTGTTTAATTCTTATATTATCGATGGTAATGCCAAAATATTTAAACATTGTCATAGTTGCAACTTTAAAGAAATCAAATGATCAATAAGTAGGACTATGAAATCTGTCAAGCATAGCATCAATGTCGGGCGATACTTGCGGCCTAAGGTTGATATAGATCATTTGGAAACTTTTACATTTTATTTAGTTTGGAATAAAAATATCTAAAATGGTTCTCAAGGAGTATCAGCATCAAGTGAAGACCTTTCCTGGATCATGCTATGAACTAAATATTTTCAAAAGCTTGCCGAGAGGAAAACAGAGGACAATTTGGGCTTCGAATTCGATTAAATATGGATCACTTCCATACAATTTACTAAAGCCGTAACCAATTTTGCAAAGTCAAACCATAGTATCTCTTGTTCATAGAAATTTTACTTCAAAATCTACGAGTATAATTTTACTCCGGGACTACACCCCACTTTATCAAATCCTGTCGAAAAATTTATGAGGCGGTTATCGATTTACGTTTTGGTCTATTATCTAAAATCCAGGTGTTTAAAATTATTCTTTATTGAAAACAATACTTTTTAAAATCTTATCATCATAAATGTATTGTTCCGTGTGTTGTGCGAATTAGCACTGACATTTTCAATTCAGACTCGCAGCTGCCATTTGTCGGTGAATCCAGTCAACGTAATGCGAAACTTTGGTGAAAACTCCAGGATATGGATATATCATGCAAGGTTTAATGCTCCAGGAAACAACACCTAATTGCACAGAATCTTCGTCGAGTAAAGATCCACCAGAATCTACACTGCATTGTCCTTTACCTCCCTCATCAACACAAATGTGGTCATTGTTGGTGCCACCTCTGTGTCGTGAACATTATCATTATAATAATCTCTAATCTGCTTAAGGATTATCTGCGTAAAGATTTGGGACAATAAGTATCAGAAAGTCGGATCAGCACCTGGTCGCAAATAAGAATATATATAAAAAAGGCTCTTGATATTTCGTACCTTCTGCTCCGATTGCAGAAATATAATATTGCGGCATTGGCATATCTCCTGGATTGACTCGCAAATATATACAAGAGAGAAAAAGGTGCCATAAAGGTCTAAAAAAAAACCTAAGACAAATATGTTGAAATAAAATAAGCAGAAATATAATCCACACAACTGAAGGTCCGCTCCATTAAACATTAGACAACTTTACAGATATCGTGAAAGAAAACTATATTCATTCGTTAGTAAACTAAAACGACATTTGAAACTCAAATGGTCAGCTGGATGATGTAGTTCTTTCGTTGTTCTTCCATCTCCCTACGTCCCATGAAAATTTACCATGTCAATTACACATCCTTACATTGTGTAATTGTTATAGTTTTATAGTGATAATCTGGAAAAATATCCCCCAAAGAATAAACCATAAGCCGTGAAATTCATTCAATACAGCAACCAATCGATTGAATCGTTTTTCGGCATTGCTGAGACTCAGAAGGTTTGTGCAAATTTACGAAAATGAACTTAGAAATTTAGTGAAACTTTCCATTTCCGGCTTA
The DNA here is from genome assembly GCA_920105625.2 of Clusia tigrina. Taxonomy (NCBI): domain Eukaryota; kingdom Metazoa; phylum Arthropoda; class Insecta; order Diptera; family Clusiidae; genus Clusia; species Clusia tigrina. Next base: position 210,140,396 of record OV050031.1, read on the forward strand.
TTTCAGAATTTGGCGGTGAGGCCAGCATTGATAGTCGGTATATACGGTTAGTACAAAGGCAAATGGAAGTCTGTACTATTCATCTCTCAGAACGCCAGCCCCTTGACTAGCCTTTGGAACGATAAAGTATGTTTTCACATACGGTGTGGCGCTCAGTTTGCCTTGGAAACAGAGTAACAAAGAATTTTGTGGGTCTTCTTAAGAATCCAGAAGAAAAAGAACTAAACTCTAAGACGCATATCGTATAACTGAAAGGTGGTACTGTATAAAAATTCCAGTATTTGACACTGCCATCCTAAGTAGTGCAAACTTTGGCTGCTTAGAGACACAGGATCTACTAAGGTTTGTTCACAAATCTGGTGGATTCAAAGAAAAATAAAAATGAAACGTCAAATATAGTACAATCGATGTCTTGTGATCTGAGTGCTACATACGACTATTTGTCCCAATAAAAAAAAAATTAAGAAATAAACAAAGGGAAGTCTTTCCCATGAACGAATTGTGTCAAAAGCTTGCAGAGAGGAAATCAGCCGAACATTTGAGGATCAAATTATATTAAATATAGGTCACTTTCATGGACTTCACTAAAGCAGTTAAACATTTTGAAAGGTCAAAGAATCTTATCTTTAGGGCATAGAAATTTGTCTTCATAATCTATGCGGATATTTTCAATCCATCACTGTGAGTAACTTTTTTCTCTAGCCTCAATTCCCATCTGGATTTATTTGTTTCAGATTTCTTTGTCACTCTGCTTCTTCTCCGTGGGTTATTGCCATTCTTTGGAAGTGAAATAATCAACTTAATAAACTTCGATTAACCGTTGCTGGATCAGTTATCATGGAAACAAAAACGAACATAATCTAAACTCTCACACGGCGAAGATTCTTGATTGTTTATAAATTTGGTAATTTCCTGTTATAATTTCATAAAATGTCTACACTCCACTTTATCACCTCCGACCGAAAAGATTAGTGAAGGCGATTTACGGTTTGGTCTGTTATCTAAAATCGCCGTATATACAATTTTTGTTCATTGAAAATTTTCATATATTTTCTTTGAAATCTTATCTTGTTTGTTGTTCCATTTAATGCACTAATTAACAATCGCATCTTCAAATTCGGCACGAAACTGCCGTTGGTGAATCCACTCAGCGTAATGCGAAACTTCGATCAAAACTCCAGGGTATGGATCTATAGTACAGGGCTTAATGCTCCAGGAAAGAATGCCCATCTGAATATTAAATTTATTGAGTAAAGGGCCTCCAGGGACAAGAGGGTAGTCCTCAGGGTAGTGATGTGCGTAATATAGTCCTATATTGGAACCTTACCCTATACTCTACCAAGACCGTTAGTGCGTGACGATGAGTCACATCCTGCTCAAGGTGACCCTGCCACTTACTGAACACAACGGATCTAGACTGGAGAGTCAATAAACACTTCCCCCCTAATCCAGGGTGTTATGCGTGTCCGTGCCTATTGGATGGATTTTGCAGTCAGGGGGTTATCCGCGAAGATTGTATTCGAACGGCGCCTCTCCGAAACCAGGCCGTATCGGGGAGTAACGGTGGCCTTACCACGTCATAGGGCTCTGGACGGTGGACCGCTAGTTCCCTCATAAAAGCTTTGACTGTCCAAGCCTTCGAGGGGATGGCAGTCGTACGAAAAGATGGACACAAAAACAAAAACAAAAAACACAAAAACCACCCCGGTGAGGATTCCGTTGGTGTCCTGGAAGCAGCCGACTTCAAAATGCGTTTTGGCGTTAGGTACGCGAAATTAAAAATCTTTCGCCCGATCGAGGGCGACGCTGATGAGTTGGAGGAGGCCAACAAGATTCCAGAGGACACGGACCTTCAGGAAGAAGTCTCCAAAGTACCTGCACATCAGGGTACCGATGCTGAAGGTGGTGCAGATTAATCTGCAGCATTCTAAGAATGCATCAGATAACTTCGCCGTTTTTCTGGGTGAGGAAGACGCGGACATCAGCATTGTGCAGGAGCCATGGGTCAGAGGAAATTACATAATGGGGCTCAAGCTGACCAAATACAATATGCACTATATCAGGAACGGTGATAAGATTCGATCATGTATCCTAGTTAAGAAAACAATTAATGCTTTTATCTGCCCACAGTACAGCACAGGCGATTTGACAGTCGTAAAAATCGAGGTGCAAAGCGGACCAGACCTACTAGCGGCATCAGCTTATATGGCGCACAACAGTGATGCGCCACCGGAAGAGGTAGCGACCCTGGTCGCCAATGCTGCTGCCAAGAATGTCCCACTCCTTCTTGGATGCGAGGACAATGAAAGGGGTGAGTCACTTTTTAACTTTGTAAATAACTCCAACCTTACAGTATGTAACAGAGGGAATACTCCCAATTTTACCTTCCCCAGCTCTAATAAATGTGCTGGATGGGAAGAGGTCCTAGATTTAACTCTAATTTCAGAAGACGCATCCGTCCAGGTAGGAGAATGGAGGGTATCCAACAAGAAGACCTTCTCGGACCATAGTTGGTAGTTTTCAGGGTAAATTTGAAAACCGTAGATGCTATTTCTGACAGAAACGCCAGGAGAATAACGTGGGATACTTTTACGAGGGTAGCTAGATCAAAACTTAAAATTTCTGAAACAATGAAACTCGAATCTACTGAGGCGATAGACAAAAAAGTGGGGACTCTTGTGGAAGCCCTTAATATGGCTTACAAGTGCGCTTGTCCCGTCACTAGGAGTAGAAAAACTCTTCCACCATGGTGAACCCAAAAATTATTGGATCTCAGGAAGAGAACCAGGAAACTGTTCAACCAATGTTATAGGGACACAGATTGGGCACGATATAAACAGAGTCTCAAAACTTACAAAAAATCTATCAGGATTGACTGGAGAGAATTTTGTGAATCAATTGAGGCAACCCCTACTTCAGCAAGACTTAGCGAGATACTGTCCAAGGAACACACCAGCCCCTCTTTCCTTAGAAAGATGGATGGTGCATGGACGGAAACATCTTCTGAAACACTTGATTTCTTACTTCAAACACACTTCCCAAACTGCAAACATACAGCGCATGTATCTCAATTATCCGTTATAGACAATCAGATGCCACCGGTTTGTGACCTGATATTCACGGACGAAAAAATTAAAGACTTGATCAATTGTTTCTCGCCTTATAAATCGCCGGGCTTGGATGGGATTTTCCCAATCATGGTGCAAAAGTTACAGGTTGTGGTGATCCCATGGCTAAAAGGGATATATAAGGCATGCATACGCATCAACTACATCCCCCTCAGTTGGAGAAAGGTAAAGGTAGTTTTCATCCCAAAGGCGGAGAAGATTGGGCATGAGTCGGCAAAAGATTTTTGACCCATTATTCTTACGTCGTTTCTTATCAAAACAATGGAGAGGACTCTGGAAATCCACCTTAGGCATACAGCGGATCAGTTCCCCCTCTCGAAGTCGCAACACGCATATCTGAGGGGCAAATCTACGGAAACAGCTTTACAATTCGATCAGTAGAAAAGACAATCCACCATAAACAGTACACGTTGGCAGACTTTCTGGACATGGAAGGGGCTTTTAACAATGTTAGTAACAAATCAATTCTGGACTCTCTCACCAGGGAAGGGGTTGAGGAAGTTCTTAGGGAGTGGATATTTGCAATACTTAGGACTAGGGTCATTCAGTCTGAGCTGGGTAACACGGTTCTCATCACACACGTCAGTAGAGGAATAACACAAGGTGGGGTGGTTTCACCCCTATTGTGGCTACTGGTAATTGACAACATCCTCGGTTTACGAGATTCAATGGGGGTTAAGACTGAATACTGGGCCACAGGATGTGGACTAGGTGTGAATCCAGAAAGGACAGAACTGAGACTTTTCACTAACAAGAGCAAGATTCCGAACTTAAAATTTCCGACACTTAATGAACAACAGCTAATGCTAGCGGAGAAAGCGAAATACTTAGGAGTTATACTGGACCCCAAGCTAAATTGGAGAACCAATGTAGAGCTACGGGTCAGGAAGGCCTACGTAGCTTTCCACGAATGCAAGAAAATGTTTGGGGAAAAATGACCACTACGCCCCCATATCACTCACTGGATGTACAGCAATTGTGCGTCCAGTACTAATTTACATTTCAATAGTCTGGTGGCCAGCTCTAGATAAGGGTTATAACGTTCAGAGACTCAGTAGAGTTCAAATAGCAGCTGCCGCTGGCATTGTCTTTTCCCCGCACGCTAACATTAACTACTGTACACGCCTACCCGATACAGCTACAGTTTTTCAGGCGGAAGTACTCGCAATCAGAGAGGCATGTCGGCAGATAACCCACCACATTAGAGAAGGGCAGAGGAGGATGGTTGGTATTTTTGTGGGCAGCCAGGCTGCCATAAAAGCCTACAATCAAATACCATCAACTCCAGACTGGTCAGACAGTGCAGGGAGGAACTTGGGGCGCTAGGTCACCATGCCGACATCACAATCTTCTGGGTGCCCGGACACAGAAATATAGATGGAAATGTGATGGCTGATGAATTGGCGCGCAGAGGAGCCTCTCTCGATCTAACCCATGTGGAACGAGTACCTGTTTCCATAGGTGCGACTAAGAGGGGCATCTACATGCACTGTCTTACCTTAGCGGGCAACAGATGGAGGACACTTACAACATGTAATACATACCGGGCGACCTGTCCAGTCTTCAACATAGCGAAATCTAGGGATCTTATAAACAGGGACCGCAGGGACACCAGCCGCCTCATGGCGGCCTTTACGTGTCACTGGCTCGTGGGTACTCATGCAGAGAAATTACAGAGACCGTACAATATCCATCGTAGAAGTTGTGGAAACTCAAAAGAGAAGGAAACCTTAATCCTTTTTCTTTGCAAATGCCCAGCTCTAGCGGCCGCAAGAAATAGAACACTAGGAAACTATTTCCTAGCGAGTTTATCCGATCTCTCGGCTGTAAACCCGAAAGAACTTTTAAAAAATCCATCGTTTTCTCCGGCGTTAGGAGAGGTTGTGGTATCAAAACGTCGCTATGGCGGTAATTGTGATCCATGTGAGGACTGATTTGGATCAACCTCCAAAACCAACCAAACCAACCAGCCAAAGGGCCTCCGCTGCACCACAAATATGGTCTTTGGAAGTGCTTCCTTTCTGTTGTTTTTTGGTCAAAAGTCTTTTAGTGTTACAATGAAGAAGAGCATCAGAATTCCTCAATAAACGAGGAAGAAATTTTACTTTCGTTTGCTGAACATAACCAAAAAAATAAATAAAAACTAGCGAAGGAGCGCAAAGTTTGTCACACCAAAATTTGTGAGCAAGTCCTGTGGCAATTTATAAACTCCATGACACCAATCTATTGCATTTAGTGCGTATATTTACAATAAATCTTTGTGTTAGCAATCAAAAGTGTCTCTGAAATTAAACTATCAAAAACACTCACCAATCTCCGTCATATATCACTGTCAAAACATCATTGAAAATTATCAATTTAGCGCCGCACCACTTTCAATCCTTAAACATGATTTCGCGTTTCTTCGCCCACAAACTTCAAGCTGAATGTCTTTTAAGAAAAATTCGCAGAGGTATTCTTTGTATCCTTTTCACAACCAATAGAAAAATTCAGTTCCGAATAAATAAGTAAATTCGTGGCTAATTTCTGTTGATTTTTTGAGTTAATTAAAGTGATTATTTAATAATCCCGTAAAAAAAAATTCAAGACATAAGAATGGTTACAAAGGATTTAAAAAGGTTGTATATAGTTTAATACCCAGAAGAGACGGGCATTTTTAGTTTATGCGTTCATGAATCCAATCAACGTAATATGAAACTTTGGTATAAACTCCTGGAAACGTCCTACTCTCACAGGGTTGAAATTTATAGGTCGCAATACCCAATTGCACAGAACCTTCGTAGAGTAATGGTCCACCCTGATCTCCATCGCAGTAATTTTTATCTCCCTCATCAACACCACCACATAAGTTGTCAAAGTCAACGCCGGTTCGTGAATTGCACTCTTCATCCGAGTAAATCTTTAAATCAACCTCTTGCATATGCAACTGAAACGGTCCAGAAGCCTGTGAAAATTACGTACACAATAATATTAAAATGGTCTCAGTGCAAGACAAAGTGGTAGAAGTATCTTACTCTAGAGGAACCCCAACCAATTAAGGTTCCAGGAGCACCCTGAGGAACTTGTGGAATTTCGAAATTTTGTGCCGGCAGAGTAACAGGGGCAATTGTGTCGTAGTTGTACACCAATTCAGCATCCAATTCCAATAAGGAAATATCATATCTACCAGAATTGGATGGAGTGTAATTCTTATGTAAGATCACCCGCTTAACAGTTGCAATAGTGGGACCTCCGCGACTAATGACAGTCACACCATACTGTATACTGAGTGTGCTCGGAAATAACACAAACTTGTGGGTGCATTTGGCGGCAGTAAGGATCCATTTCGGAGCTACGATGGTACCGCCACACATGTGTAAGTCCGGCCCACGAACTGAAACCTTTCAATACGAAGAAACTATATATTTGGTAAATTCGAAATATGATTTTGTTTTTTAATCTCACCAGAAAAGGAAATTTCCGTATATCCGAATCTGTTCCATTCACGACACGCGACTGCGGAAAACAGCTCACAGTTCCTACCAAAAGGAGTACAAACAAAATACTGTGAGTCAACATTCTATGAGTCACGTATGTAGACACAATTGAACAGAACAAACATTACTGGAGATATGATGGAGACTATCGTGCTTTTATATAGTGCGCTTATCTCTAAAATTGAACTTTGGCTATCAAAAATTATGATTCGTTTAATAACGTATACTCATGCTAAGTACTCGAATTGCTGATATATGTCCGAATTTCTTCGTTATTATACTGATTGTTAGGTACATATTCTGATAAGAAGTGTTTGATTTCTGATGTACTGATTAGAATTTACCATAAGCCCCAGTAATCATGTTCATTATCATTATTATAATCTCTAATCTGCTTACATAATAAAGGATTATATATGCAAAGATTATTGATAATGACTATCGGAAAGTCGGAGCAGCACCTGGTCTCAAATATTAAAATATATATAAAGGCTCTAGATATTTCATTGTAAGTTATTTTCTGAATGCAGAAATATAATATTGCGGCATTGATACATCTTCTGGATTGACTCGCAAATATATACAAGAGATAAAAAGATTTTTCCTTGTATGCTTCATAACAGTACTGCTTATATTTGTACCTCTTCCAAACAACTTAAAGATTCGATTATACGAGTATGAGGACTATACTACCACACCTTGGGATCTTTTATTTAATTATTTATATATTTAGATTCTAACTGCAGTGAATTTCAAGCTGAGCAATGAAATGAAGGTCTGCCTTAACAATTCTAACGGATATGAAGGGTCTTTTTTATCGATTCGGACAGCGAAGGGGTTTAAAATCCTGAATATTAGTCTTCTCTATCTCTGAGATAGCTTTAGATGTATAGCTCTCAACGAGTAAAGACGCTGAATTCACATTTTCCTAATATGGATACCGAATAAAGTAACGAAACAACTTACTAATTAGACAAGATTCAGGAATATAATACGAATTAGGCTGAACGAAGGAGATCCAAATAGCTCAAAAAATATTCTATAACTTGATAGGAAGCTGGAAATATCTTTAGTGTGGTAACCTTAAATATATACTCGGAGGACTAGCAGAAAGGTTGGTCCACCATTTGGAGAGCGAGTGGAAAAGAATTACATGCGATGAATAAGCCAGCTCGATAATTCGAGGTGAAAGTTGGCTGCACCTCAAAAATTAGAATTCTCCAATTATTTTTAATTCGTTGATCTGATTCATTCACATTAAAAATCCAAATTTTAATATTTTTCTTAATTTATATATCAATTTTAGTATGAAAATCTTTAGTATTTACTTTTATCTCCATTCTCAGTGAGGGTGAAAGCGAAACATAACGAAATAGGATCGAGTGTGCATAATTATTTGTGTAGAGTTATTTAAACGGGAACGAGTCGCCTGACCCTTAGTCCAATAGTCGTGTTAAAAGCTCTTTTTGTGAGGAAGAAATGATTTTCTTGATTTCGTGACGAGGAAAAATTCAATTGAAGACATCCTCATAGTTAGTTTAGTGATTTGCCGATGAGGAAATTATCTTGTGTGGAGTATTGCAAATCGCGAAATGCTGCATTTGGTGTTTTTTGTTTTATTTTTTTTTGTTCCAAATTGAATCTGGATGGATGTCTCCGATTGGATTTGCTTTTTTCGGAGACCAGAATGACCCTTTAAAGTGTTAGTTTTCCTAAAATGAAGACAGTCCATCTGCAGCTGGCATAATTGGTGATGTGCGGAAAGCACCCTAGCACCCTGTATGGCGGAGTGTAGTGTCTTTTTTGTGCACTGAGAACAAAAATTGACCAAAACGTGGTTGTTTTAACAATAAAAGGGACGATTCGGCGCCAAATTTAAAAATTGTTAATTTCAACAATGACATGGTCAAGTTTTACTAACTGTTTTTTGTTTTTTTTGAACAATTTAATTGTGATTTTAACCAATAATATAGTAAATTTTTACCATATAGTTGTTGATTTCTTTAACAAATTAATAATAACATTGAAGTGGTAAAATTTTACCATATATTTGTTGATTTTTTAAAACTATTTTTACCAATAATACAGTACATTTTTACCAAATCATTGTTGATTTTTTTTAATGTTACCATCTACATAAAAAAACACATTTTTATATATTTAAAATCAAAAGAAGTTTACACATATGAAACATAAATAATGCATTAATTAGAAGTATTTGAATCTTATATAAGTCTTAGTATTATTTATAGTACAAATATTTTGTGGTGGGCTTACAAACTGAGAAATATTTATGAAAGAAATATCTTATTTTTCTTACCTACTTCGTTAGATTGAAAGTGGTAGTCGAATTTAATATCAATTTCATGACATTTTACAATTAAATCATTATTATTTGTTAGAAATGATATAGTTTTAAAAAGTTGTAATTAGAATTGCAATAAAGAAGCAAAAAATGGTTTCTTTCCTATAGCAAGCCATTGTATTCAATAATATCAGAATTTTTATAAATTCCTACTTTTAAATCACCTTCCTCATGAACCATGTTTACATTGCTGAATTCCTTACCAACAATTTTTTTTTCGACAATTCCATCTTCATATTTAATTAAAAAAGAAGAAAATAAATAACACGATTTCTTACTCAAAGTGCAGGATTTAAACGCGATGCTATGGAATTTGCATAAATTTTTTAAACCTTCTGTTTGGCTTCATACCGAAATGCGCAAACATATTTAAGAGGGCCACACTTCTTTATAGCTGTTGGGTAATGTGCTAAAAAAATGGTATTTCGGTTTCAAAGCTCCAAATAAGGAAACATAAATTTGATGATGTTTTTGAATTAAAATTTGTAAATGATCAATATTCAATCAATTATTTCTATAAGACAGCACAATAAACGCCAAGCTTCATTTTCTCGAGGTATCAAATCACCAACATTCCCGTGCAGTCATTTTCAATTTGTTTGATTTGAGTTTTTCAATTCCTAGAGGTGGAGACATATCTTGAAATTCTAAATTTCCATATGGAAATAAAGCTTTGTGACTATTAATTTGATCAATAGAAATAATATTACTTTTTATGAAAGACATCAAAATGTTGTTCACATCATAAACAACAACACCCTCAAATATGTCGTGCATAACATCGAAAAAAAAAATTATTTACAACATGAAAACTTTCAAGTTCATTAAAGACGCATTTTTCAAAAACTCCTGATGCAATATTATCACCATTCTTCAAATCCTGCTCATAATTTATTTTTGTTCTTAACTTTTCTTGAAATTCTTTGCAAGCCAGACGCGTTCCGCTCTTTTCTAACTTGCAAGCTCGACAGAAACTCTTTCCATTAAATGATTTTGTAAAACCAAGAATAGTATTCAGGCCCAAATTGTCCTCAACTACCAAACACAAAACAAAATGTACTCTATAAATTTCATTATTTACAGTAATTTCGAGGCCAGTCTCTTCTAAATACCTAATTTCGTTTACTATGTTAAAAAACGTTATATTGTTGCTTAAAGATTTCATTATTTTGGAACTCACGAAAGAATTATTAAATATAAAATCGAATTTTGATTGTAAAAATTGCGGAATATTAGGAAATGAATAATAACCTGCACACACGGAGTAGCAGTGTGTGCTAAGGGGATTATTTATTTGGTAATCATCGAAATATAATATGTATGGAATAACATAATCTACATTTAAAATATTTTTCTTAATTGTGAATGATTCACAGTTAACATGGTTTTTTGCTTTTTTTATATTTTGTAAAGTTAATTTTAATACATTTGGCAATTCAAAGAATTTTTTAAATTGAAAACGTAAAGTAAGAATATAAATGTTGGATACTCTAGAAGATAGCGTTGGATTTCCATTTAAAGCACGTTGTTCAATAGAACTAGATAGAGGTACGGTTAGTGGAGAATTATATAAATTAGCACTTTTCAAATATTTAAGAAACGTATGCTCAGTATTGAAATCTCCAAAAGGTTTTGAAAAAGTTGTATTAAATATTCGGATAAAACGGCACTTTTGTCAAAAGACAAAAGCAATTTTCCAAATTCAATTATAATATTTGAAACATTTTTTGGAATATTTTGTACGTCTTTTCGTGGAAGATTGTTTTTTGAATATAATTCTAGTAAAAATAAAAATAGTTGGCTTTTTATATTGTCGCAAATGTTTTTGCTAGTGGAGTCTAATTGAATACAGCCAGAATTGTTTTCATAATGTGACTCTTGCAGAATTGGGCTTGGTAATTGAGGATTTATGTTTGATTTTTGAAGCAATAACTGATGGTTTTCAACAAGAACAGGGTGCGTTGTGTTTGATGTATGGACTTGCGACAAGTGCTTGCGAAAGGCTTTAATGGATTGAAATATTTGTGCACAATTTGGTTGCACGCACTTTACGGTGTTAGAAGAATTATGTAACTGATCATTTTTTAATTGATTTGAAAGAAGATTCACTTAATCAAAATTCTTACTACATATATACATGATAATTGTGTTTTTAAAAATTTCGAAAAAAAGGGTAAAGAAATTCTAAATGATTCTAAAAGAGGTTATTAACTGAGCTATTGGAGATGAAGTATAACTATTCTTATTAGAAATTTCGAGAAAAAAATGTTCGATGAAATTCCAGCATTTCCGCTTGCAGCGGGGTATTTTAGGTTGAAAATATGGTAAACATGGAAGCAAATATTAACACACTCAACATAAGTGTCAACTTTGTAAAGAATGTTATCAAAGTATATAAAAAATTCCGAAATATCGTATAAACTACTTCCAACTGATATTATAAATGGTTGCAGAGTTAGATCTACTAAAAAATACTTATCCTTTAAACGTTCTAATTCCAAGTCCAGGTTGTTCACAGATACGAGGAACAAACAAAAAGATCTTGAGCGTCTGCGATGGTGAATTTTCTAGATGATTTTTTCTCATTTGTTTAGCATTTAAATCGCGATGTCGGATGGATTATACTTTGCAATAACTTGAATATAAGGAAGTGCTGTGTGTCTAGAAAAATAAAAACAAAAAACAAAAATAAAACTTTCACGGCTTTGTAGACATAAATTAATTACCAATATTTGTATCTAATTTATATGCAGCTAATTCCTCCCTGGATTTAGGATCTTTAATATTTTCTTCAAAATATGTAATAATTTGTTGTCTAAATGCTGGCCATTTAATTATAGATTCGTCAGATGTATTTGGGTATAATTGGCTAAAATCTTATGAAATCTGAAAAGATTTGTATTGAAATATGCACAAACAGTAAACGTCAAAGAAACTTTACCAATTTGTAACCGAAAGACTGTTTAAACGAAGGCCATTCCTCCAAAAAGGCAGAAGATGTTTGTGAATTTTTGAAATCTGCTCTCCTTAATTTAAAACATCTCTTCCAAACATCGAGATTGGTATGATCAGTAATAGAAATGCACCATTTTGGATTCTCTTTCAAAGTATGTTTTTGAAGTTCAAAGCTAGTGTCATATTCATATCATCATCATCCTCCGAATTCTCCTGCAGTGTCGCTAGCGTATTTTTTTCTTTGTTTTTGTGGTACAGCTTGCCACCTGGGCAATTTTTGCCATTTCGAGGACGATAATAATACTCCCAAAATTACCATTTAAACAAAAACATCGATTTCTAAACATATATACAGGGTGGCTCAAATGAGACCTAGTGATGTTAAACACGTGTAACTCTTGTAATAACGGGTTTTTTTAAATGATTTATTTTAATATGTTAAATACATTTTATGGAAATTTAACGTGACTATGTGTGAAATATGACATCAGACAAATGACCACCATTTTGCTCGATACAGGCATTGGCTCTTTTTAGCGCATTTTGCATTACACGGTGTAATGTTTCTGGTTGCAGGCGCCGTATTTCGTCTCGAATATTCTGCTTGAGCTGCCCAAGTGTCTTTGGTTTGTTAACATACACTTTGTCTTTTAAATATCCCCATAAAAAAAAATCGGGCGCAGTTAAATCTGGTGAACGAGGAGGCCAAGGGAAATCTGAATTTCTTGAAATTATGCGTTCACCAAAAATTTCACGCAGCATGTCAATAGTTTGCCTAGTATGTGCAGTGGCTCCATCTTGTTGAAACCAAAAATTAGGATGTTGCTCCACCAATGGCCGCAAAAAGTTGTCGATCATTGTTCTGTAAGAAGCCCCGGAGACCGTTTCTGGCGTTTCATCCTCATTCTCAAAGAAATATGGGCCGATGATTTTTGTGGCCATAACACCGCACCAAACAGTGCATCTGATTGGGTGTGACTGATACTGATGTATTGGCCTTGGATTTTCGGTTACAAACGACGTCATTGTAAACTTATAATCATGGAAGATGTGGGCGCTGATCTTACGTAAAAAAAACGGCGATAATTTCGCTGCGTCAGAACATTTGATCGTTGAGAAGAATAATAAAATTCGATAATTTTAATGCGTTGTTGTGGACTGTACGTATTCATTTTAAATTTCCAAGAGTTCAGTAATAATCTGCAAAGAGAAAAAATAAATTATGTTAAAAAATAAAAAAGTTATTTGTGTTTCACATCAGCTGGTCTTATTTGGGCCACCCTGTACATAAATATATTTCATTGGTAATTTAAAACATTTACCTTTGTTTCTTTTGGAAATAAGCAAACAATTTGATTCGCTAATTCATCAATATCCCCACAGTTAGGTTTAATACTGATTTCCGAACCAACTCCTAAAATAGTGTTTATGATTCTTTTCCTATGTTCTTGCAACAAAGAATTATATTTTTCATGAAACACAATGACAGCTTTTGAATTTTCTTTGCTTTTCAAAGTTTCTTCCACATTCAATGGCAACTGTAAAGAATAATATGTAATATTACATTATAATGTGCACACATAACTTAATTTCCTGATACTTACTGTGCATAACCAATTGTTCACTTTTGACGTCACAGAGAGCGTTTGCGATATGGTGGTAGCGTCAATATTGTACTAAAGTGGAAATATATGTAGAAAACAATTAAAATAATCAAGATATAAAATTATCTTTTAATTATAACTATCTTTAAAAATGACTTACATTTTCCTTTTTCCATTTAAACAAACGTTCTCGGAATTCCGCTCGTACTCCTGCGAACGGAATTATTTCTTTTATGTCTTCAGCCGATAGGAACTGCAACCTCTTAAATGTAACTTTGTTTTCTGCCAAAAAAATTATTTCCAATTTAAATTAAATGAATGAATTAAGTAATTTTATAATTATGTGCCCAAAATGTATTTACTATACAAAATTCTTTATTTATTTATTTATTTATTTTCTTTAAATTAAATGACGGACTATTTATGAATGATGCGCACAAGAAACAAGACAAGAGCAAAATAAGTACATATGTGTATGAATTTATTTGACGCGTTAACTTCTGCACATAACGGTATCGGTTAACTTTATGTATGTACATACATATATACATCTAGTGATTGTTATGTTTAGTTGATTTATTTTAAAAATGTGACATTTTAAATACTATATTCACAAATATTCTTCAATTAAATTTAAATCACCTTTTAATATTGACAAAATATCTGCCATTCCCCATTCACTTAATAAATGCAGCAACTGCTCGTCCATATTTCTCATTTGTCAAACTTCAACTAAACAAATTTTGCACATTAATTCACAACTTCGTAAAAAAACCAAAACAACACAAAGAAACGAAATGCCTGTACGATCACTATTACAATTTTAGCGGCACATGATCAACCAACAATAAGATTCTACCATAAGTTGGTAACTTTTAGCAACTCATTGTTAACTATTTTATTGTGAGGATAATCAACCAATAAATAGTAATATTCTACTATTAGTTGTTAAATATTAACTTCTTATAGTTAAATATCTATTTCGAAGATAACCAACCACCAAATGGTAAAGCTCTACCATAACTTGGTAAATATTACTAATTAATTGTTAAATATTTTATTAAACAACATTGACTGTAATTGCATTTTAACTAACAACCACTCGCCGTATTCTCCTGATTAGGCTCCGTGTGACTTTCACCTTTTCTGAAAAATGCATTTGCCTGTGGATCTTAGGAATATGTACATCATTAGAAATTATGGCAGAGAGTAGGTTCACATATTTCTTGAATAACTTTTCATGGTATTACTATGATCAACCGCAGTTCAAATACTTTTTCTGTTATGCATGTGTTTAAATATCTTGATCGTAGGAATAGTAACACTCGATTTTTATTATTTGCTACTAAATTATATTATTTTAATCTTATCGTAGAATATTTCATACTAAGCGAACTGCGACAGCTGTGAAAAAATGTCAATTAAGCGTGAAAGAGCTTTAAAATTATATTCGAGATTGTAAAGAGATTTATGTGGCATTTGCCTTGATTATGAATTTACAAATAAAACACAGTTTATGAGGTGATGATGTTTATCAAAAAGCAGCTGCACACTAATTCAAAATAATTCAAAGAAAGCTTCTATCGAAAACTGTTGTTCATAAGGGAGTTGGCTTATTGCTATGTTAATCATTCTTTTGGATGCCACAAAGAAACTTGTGGTGAATTGACTATCATAGTAAATGAGTTTGATCTAATCAATATCCACAATATAAATAGTTGGTTATTAATTAATAATAATAACTTCAATTCACTAATAATTAAAATAAAAGTGTAGTCTCAGAAGGAACAATAAAGGAAAAATTCCATACACATTATTTTGAAATGGTTTAGTTACTGATTCCTGACGATGATTACTGATATAAATCGATTAATCATGTTCATTTCTCAATTCGGTTCTAACAAAACACAAATACGAAAATTTATGATTGGTGCGGCTTCACGATTGGAAATATGAAAATATTTAAATATAGTTGGTCGAACTGCTAACTAAATAGAGAAAATTCCTCAAAAAGGATTTTACAAACAACAACATTAATTTGATAGAAACTTTCCCTGCTTGAACAAGAATTGCCGTTCCATTTTTGAAAGTGAAAGACAGAACTGTCGATGACTCAAATACTGAAAAGCAGGATTTAACCACAGTGGCTTTTCTTAATCGCGGGTATATATGCGTTAAGATCATTCATAATAGTCTAAGAAATGAATGCTGCCATAACGACCACATCACCATCAAAGATGTTGTATGGAGCAGCTCGAACGCCGCTGAAAATGACACTCCTCATCCGAGCAAATCTTTAAGTTAATCGCTTGCAAAAGCTTTTGAACATTTCCATTGGACGAATAGAATACTGATTCAAAAAGCCAGAATAATATCCTCATTGCCATAACAAAGACGGGTATGCACCCAACTCAAGAAAATTGTTAACAACACTCTCGGCCTTGTAGATTTTCGAAGCGTAGCGAACTTTAACTTCGTTTAGATGCGAAGCAAACTACGAACAAACTCGTACACTGAGCTGAGAAATCCACAATCCGTCCTACCATTGGGTCCATGAATTGATTTTTTCCCATTTATGTATTTATTTATTGAAAGTTTCTTAGCCAAAAAGTAAATCAATGGCTGTAACGATTCAAATCTGCGGAATACACAGCGGTGTCCCGAAATATTAAAACACATTTCTGTTCCGCGGGGTTTATGATTGTTTTTGTAAGCAAAAAAACTCATTGCACACTAGTCAACAACTATATTCATTTTCTATAAAGTACTATTAAACCAGTGCCCGATAGTCAAAAGCGCATGTCGCAAACGAGGTATTAACGGTTTACACGATTCTATTCAGTGAGAGAAATACACAATCTTTTGTTGAGTTATTAAAAAGCATAAACTATATTTCTAAGTTAAATCTAAGTACTTATTCCTAAAGCAATCAATAATTTAGAGTAAACAGAAGCAGTCTATTCGAAGGCCTACATTGCTAGTACTAGAAGTGGTATATTTAAATATATAACTGATAAAATATTTTAAATAAATAAAAAAAACCAAAAAGTCAGGAACAAATGATTTGAAGTAAGTGTTGATTTAAAAGACTACTTAACAAGTGACTCAATCGGAAATATAATATCAACGTATACGAAAACTTTACTGGTATGAGGATCCTTTCAATTGGTTTTTTCCTATTCAAAGACTCAATCATTTCTTCCTCACAAAAAGAGCGTCTAACATGACTATAAGATTAAAGATCCGTTCCCAGATAAAATAGCTCCACAAAAATAAGTATGCACACTCGATCCTATTCTGATCATAAGTACATTAGATTCAATATTTTATTATCTCCAAAACAAAAAAGTATGATCCTAAAGAATCCCAGGAACACATACAGGGATTTGTATAGGAATAGACTAGAGCTCACTGTTTGAGTTTGAAAAGAATGTGTCGCAAGTGCCTTTAATAAACATATTACGTTGCATGCCCAACATTACGCACAAAATGAGGATCGGAACCTCCTTTGTGGGACAAAGAGCTTGGAGCGCATAGGCGAATAGTACGGGAATTATATAAGTCGACAATGAAATTCTATTGGGCGAACATAAACAGCTGTTAAAACGATACAAAAGGAAGTATGTACGCAGGGCTAAGAAACAGTCTTGGAAAGATGCAATATCGCAATATGGTGAGATGCAATATGGTAATATGGTAAAAATAAACGGGGTGGCTCGGCTTAGGAGTCTGTTGTATAAGCATCCGACTATGCCAAAGTTGGTGAATATAACGGAGATTGGGCTGACAGCTGTGAAGGATCGTTAGAAGACCTTGTCAGTACACTTTTTCTTTGCTGTAAGGATATTGTAGATCTCGAACCCTTCGCTAACGGCTCCAAAATTGAAAAGGCAACTGGGGCTGGCTGGCATTTGAATGAAAATGTGAAATGCTTCTCGGATAAGGGAAGCATGGTAACGGTATTCCAATTCGGAAGTGTTTGCAATACAATTCGATAAAAGTGCTCGAACTATACGGGCGTGCTGTATACTAAGCTCTGTGTCGTGACAATTTTAATTTCTATTTCTGCTTTGTGCGAGAGTAAGGCGATTCGTTTTACTTGGACACTTTTGATTTGCAATTGCAACAAAAATGCCGTGTGTGTGGTCAAAAGGTTGAGCGAGGTCAGCCTAAAATACAATGTGCTAAGTGCAACGAATTTTTTCACATGGAATGTGTGAAAGTCCTTCCAGCTGATCTGGATTACTTGCAACCGCTGCCCCAGTCGATAAAGCAGCAAAAATTATAATTTGTGCTCTTTGAACTCTCAGTTATCACAGCAAGTGCAAAGTGAAAGAGACAGTGCCGCTGTGCAAAAACAACAACAGCAACTTCAACCGGTTTTGTCACAGCAACAAAAGTGTATTCAGCCAGAAATAAGTTTGCAAAGTGTACTTAAGGAAATTGTCGCATTGAGATCGGAAAATGGGCGTGAGTTACATAATGTTACTTACCCATAATGTAACATAATGTTAACTAACATTTATATTACATTAAGCTAAGTAATCTCTCTTTCACCTGTACCTTTTTCCACTAGAATAGTTACCAAGAATGATAGAATAGAAGATTACGCGATGCGCAGGTCCGTCATTCCTCTCTCGACAAAAAGTCAGCACAGCTGATTGGCTGTGACGTCATAAGGCGCTTTAAAATATTTTTTTATATGAAAAATGCACGTGCAAAGGCAATAAGTTATGAATTGAAAGGATTTTAATTATTTTTAATAATATATAACTTAACAAATGCACTTGCAAGTAAACGAGTACAAATTATTGAAAAACTCGTTCGATAATAAGTACTTAAGCAGCGGATGAAGCGGATTTTCCTGTACCAAGAAATAAAAAGTGAATTTGTGTAGTGTGTGTGATTTAATAAATATACATATATTAATATTATATAAATATACATATATATACATGCGTTCGTCTCGTATAAGCACGAAGTCGTCGGTTTTTAGATTGGTTTTAGCTTGAGGCCATTTGTGACGCACTTGTAACTCATGAAGATATTCGCAACTCCAGCGCTTCCAAAAATCTTGCTGTATTTGTTGAAGTTGCTTCCACCTAGTGAGTCGGTGAGTGTTAATGTCAAGTAAGTTAACCTCAGGTGGCATCGTCAGTGGGCCGCCCACCAAAAAGTGACCAGGGGTCAGAGCGGTGCAATCGGTCGGGTCGTCAGAGAGCGCTGACAGCGGCCTAGAGTTAAGCACGGCTTCAACTTGCTTTAATACGGTGAAGAATTCCTCGAAAGTTAATAATGCATCACCAATAGTCCTCTTTAAGTGATGTTTCATGCTTTTGACACCCGCTTCCCAGACGCCTCCGAAATTGGGCGATCCGGGTGGGATGGAGTGCCATGCGGCATCGTGTTCATATTTAAAAGTTTTATAATCATCTTTCAGTATGGCGTTTGCGCCAACGAAAGTTGTTGCACAGTCGCTGTAGATATCTTTACTATATCCTCTTGATGCGAAAAACCGGTGCAGAGCGGCTAGAAAGCATTCGGTCGTCATGTCGCTTACAAGCTCCAAATGTACGGCTCGTGTAATGAAATACACAAAAAGCGCAACATACCCTTTGTAGCTTTTATGTCCTCTGCCTTTCGTTGTGCGAATCTTGTAGGGTCCAGCGTAAATTTTAATGCCAAATCAATCGAAATATATTATTTTATATTTATTTACATCAATATTATCATAAAATGCGATAAAAATTAAAATATTTAATATCAAACACAAATTATCACATTTCTCACACAAAAATGTACGCATTTTGGCTGCTCTCTCATTTCTTGTGCGCCTTATGACGATATGCGCAGAAACAGGAAATTTTTGTACCAGCATTGGCGCAATCTTCTATTTTATCATTCTTGGTCCACTCTATCACCAAATTATCGCAGAGCAAACGACAGTTGTGCTCAGCAGCACCGAAGCTGAATATATGGCGCTGTGCTCAGCGTCTAAGGAAATAATTTATCTGAGAAATTTTATTGTAGAAATAGGTTTTGAACAAATTCTTAAAAAAGCAACAGCATTATTTGGCGATAATCTTAGCGCACAACAATTAGTTAAAAATCCTATTTTCCATGCTAGAACAAAGCATATTGATAACTCGTACGCTTTCATTCCATATTAAACGAAATGACTTGAAATTAAATTTGTGTCAACGGAAGAAATGACCGCGGATATACTTACTAAAAATTTGGCATGTTAAACTTGTTAATTTTTTAGGAATGAAGACATAATGCACAATTGAGGGGTCATGTTGAAATATAGAAATCCATTGTACATGGCAACTCTGATATCAATTATGTATTAATTTTCAGCATTCTAAATTACACATACATTATATACATATACATGTATATACACATATTACGGTATATAAATACAATATAACTTCTCTGTTATATTGAACAAACCTGTTAATTTTAGTCTCCATATACATGTTTCTCCATAAATATGTTGTCGTCGAATCAACGGCTTTGCTTAGGATAGCCCTATTTATATTGGCGAAGTCGGTGCTATCGAAAGCCACTCAATACCTACAAAACACCAAAGCGTATATTCTTTATTTTGAAGTGCGTATTCAATCTTTTGCGTGAGATTCTGAAGAGCATGAGAAGTTGATTTTCCTGCCTGATATGTAAATTGATTTCTATGTAATGGCTTTTTGGATATGACTTTGGTAGGTTGGCTGCTTGGCCACCCGTTTTCCGAATATACCCAACGACCACTTCTCTCCATTTGCACGGGAAGTAACTCCATGCAAAGCTGTCCCTAAATATATTGATTAGCCTCTACATAATATAAGTGATCCCATTGTTAGAAGTGCTGGAATTAGACCGGGGATTTGGAGGATTGAAAAGTATCTATGGCCTACTTAATTCTTTCCTCACAGAAACTTTTTCTTGCTCTGAGCCAGTGATTTGTATTTGGGCATTTCCGTTTGGGGCTGAGTAAGGATTGTGAAATTTGGGAAATGCAAGCTGGCCAGAAGTTCAAGGGTCTCCAGGATATTGATTGTGTAAGTGCCATCTGGAGTTTTCGAAAGTCCGATGTTGTTAGCATGTGCCTTGGGGAGCACTTTGTGGATGCTTCTTGTGGTCTAAGAATTCTTGCTTGATCCAGTTCCTAAAGACTGGTTTGTTACCTATATTAAGGATTTCTAACCTATCACCATATATAAGTTCAAAGAGATACTGCTCCCGTTAAATTCACGTCGGTACTTCCCCTAATGTCTGATGTACGTTACTGTCTACGATGATGCGGTTGTTGTTCTTGCAGCTGTGGTCAAATAGTTTCTGTAGAGGCAAGAATGATATATATTCTGAGTACTCTGACAGGTGGTCTGAGCATGTCCTGCCTGCCGTCGTCGGTATCTCGATTTTTACGGTCGCCTGATGCTTTGGGTATGCTCTGAGATGAGAAGAGTATTAATACTTTTTCGGACGAAAATGGAAGCGCTTGGTTTTCTTGGAATGCAGGGGTCATAGAACAACTCACCTGGGAGGCCCTTAAGCTGATTTCCGCAAATGTAAGAGCTACATCAAGGTGTTGGATGCGGCCATTTTGGTGTGTTGTGAATTTACCTGGATACACCTGAGAACCATGTTACTTTGTTGGTCGTCCTTTTCTCTCCCCTGCAACTCCATTTTGGATCCTTCTTTGATGCAATTAGGAATTGCCGGATTGAGGTGGTTGTCTGTCTACTGGCTATTTGATCGGTATAGCCGCTTAGGAGGGGTGCTTCTGGAAGAGTCGGTAGCGGCGTCTGTCATATACCTTTTACCAGCCTTATTTGGTGGAGAGCTTCTTGGGATTCCTGTCCTCCTCGGAGAAGTGCTGCTAATGTTCTGTGCTGCTGCACCCGATGTGGTTGCAGTATTTTTATTGTCGCATCCGAATTTGCATCTGGGACAATTTGGTTGATATCCTTTTTTTGCGCTCTCGTCACTTGTAGAGCAAAGTACCCTCCAATCGGTGGTTGACAGCCCGCATTTGTGCTTTGCAGTTCTGTGCAACAGCAGCGCAGGTGGTTGAACATCTTCCGGTGGTAGGTATGTGACGAACTCAAATGTTTCGGGCATATTCAGAGATCTTCTTCATATTTGCATCAGGGAAGGGCTTTAGACTCTTAGGTGGCGCTTCAAGGCAGCCATTGATCTCCTTGTTGTGGCATGTAGGGGAGAGTCACCCATCCATGTTCACGCAGCTAATCAAGTCGAGACTACAATTCAGGTTTTCGGATTTGTCCACTTCAGACAGTAGGCTCTTTTTATTAGCGCGATCTGATCAGCACTCAGTCTTTCTTCAGGAAGCTTGGTGTGTATAATTGCAACCTTACAAGCGGATGTCACATTTCTATTTCAGAGAATTTTTGTGTTCGGCTGCTCTTCAGCGTCACTTGAAGATGGTTCGTCCATCGGCATCTCTTCTTGGAGTGGTTCGGAGGGTTGGTTGTCTACTCAACTTTGATCTGGGCACACAGCTCGCGCTCCTTCTCTCTAGCTTCTTCGGGTCTCATGTCATTCCTTATCATAGCCCTAATTCGAAGCGTCTAAGCCGTCAGTTAAGTACTAGTATTTCTTCTGGCCGGTACTATTTTCTGGGGCACATGGTAGCTCCCGGTACCGCCTTCAACACTTAGTTCCATGTGACCATGAGTGTTAGCGCTACATCACGGTCACTTCCATGTCCCCATACCTCCTCCGGCACTAGTCGACGAACGTAGAGTTTCCTAATCTGAGTCCGATATTAAATTTATGTTTCGTTTTTTTATATTTAAATCCATAAATTTTTTTTGTTTTGGTGACAAATATAGGACCGAGTTCACAGACCTCCCGTACGAACATAAGGCTTCTTACAATGGGAGTGCGCCCGCTATTCCAAGGGAACTCCATTCAAGATGCACATTTTCATATTCCCTGCATCATTCAGCCCTCGTCACGATTCCACGAACACCTTGGCTTGGGAATTGTTGACGGTTTGGTATCGGGTCTCCCAAAGACTATTTTCAGCAAGGTGGAACCTGCGTTCTTATAGCTCCTTGGATTATCGATCCTTCTTTGGACACAGCCAGATACATCACCAGATGACAGAACAGTATATACTTCTCTCGATGCCATTTGACAATCGGGTGCCCTCTGTCAACTGCGGAATGAGATATGAAGTAAAGTTCCCGGAACCAGATCAATGGTTGTGCCCAGAGGTTTTGCTTTGGGGTCTACATTATGCCTTCGACACTGACGGAGCCAAAACTTCAGACGGTAGCGGTTCCGGTTGGTAATTAGGTTATGAAACTAAGTACTTTTTTGCCACAGGAAAGATGACGACAGTCTTCTCAACGGAGCTCTTAGCTATATTGAACTTGGCATGCTGAGTAATTGAGAAGAGGTGGCAAAGGAAATGCATATGCATCTGCAGTGAGAGCCAAGCTGCACTAACGGCCCTCGCTAGCCCTGTTTGCTCCTCGAAATTGGTCAGTGAATGCAAGGCAAAGCTGAACAGTACTACAAAACGCAAAAGGTTATGTCTTATCTGGGTTCTTGGGAAAAGTTGGCCAATGAAGTCTCTGCAATGTCGCTATCGGGTCCGGAACCTTTCTTTGGTATCAGTTCTGCAATAATCATGAGTTGGACGAACGACTTCGTGGACCCCGCCCACAAAAGAGGTGGTCGGTGCTGCGCTCCTGCAGAAATACAAAGTGCTTCATGAAACAACCAGACAGGAATTTTGCGACCTTTCTACTAAGATTTAGCAGAAAGGATCTGCGTACACTGTTAGATATAATCAGTGGGCACAAAATATTTGGTCACCATAAGGCCATCAACGATCCGACTTTCCGATCCTGTCTTGAGAGGGACGACACTACTGTGCACTTCCTCTGTACTTGTCCAGCTTTCGCAAGAATAAGATTAAGGTTGTTGGGTGGTGAGGTATTGAGAATGAATAATGTCCATGTTCATAATCTTGCTCTTCCCGATATTCTCAGGTTCAGTAATGAAACTAGGAAGTCCAAAGAAGAGTGACCTTATTAAATGTATTTTTTCTTTTCCCGTTCCCAATCATTTCTATTGCTTAAGGGAGTCAAGCGCCCATTCTACCCGTCCTTTTTTAAATATTCTCAGTTAACTGAAGAAAGATAATACAGTTTAATGCAGGAATTATCGTCCCTTAATTCCTTACAATAAGGAAAGTGAGTTGGCAAAAGAAGCTTTAACGCTTCCTTAAAGGTTTGGTTTATTCTCCATTTTAATATGCCAATATCACACACGCTGCTTATGGATAGGATGCTCTTAGATTACAATTGTATCCGACGTATGTATATAATATTTTTACAATAATATCTTCTGGATATTTCTTCAATTATCTGAAGTCTTCTGTTTTGTTATTCGATGTTTCAATTTGTTCCCTTTTGTTATTCTTTCATGCTTTATTGGCATCCCATCTTAACCTTTTTAGTTGCTAAATTCCTCTATGATCCTTCCTTTATCGTAGTTGGTGCATTTCTATGTACAATCGTTGTGATGGGTTTTAAAGGTGATTTTATCAGCTGTTGTATTCAGTTCCTGCAGTTGTGTATCAAAGCTGAACCTGTTTATGCCTCGATTTCATCGAATTTGGGGTACACAGAAACTTTTAATTGAATATTTTTATATGTAATACAGAATGTGTTTTTGTCTCATAAAGAAGCGTCTTCATTTAGTGTTCATATGGATGCAGAATGATTTTCTGGGTAGACTTCAGTGATTGGTTGTTGATATTATTCCAGCCTCATTGGATTCGCACAGCCCCAACCCCTAAATGCAGCATATTTTGAATCAACAACCACAAAACTCGTGCATTCATTATTTTTAACCACCTGTCGATTGGGTATTGTGCTGCTCAGTCCGAATTTTTTGGTTTGTGCAGAGAATGAGTCTTTTTTTTGAGAGAAGATTTGTGGGTAATGCTGCCAAATTTCTAATAAAAATCGTGGAGAATATAGTTACCTAACCCATTTGATTGTGTGAGGTGTGGTCAGGCCTTGCGGTCGCGGGTTTCAAGCCCCACTCTGCGTCGAGGGAAGAACAATAATTTATAACCGCCTAGGGTATCATAAATAAAAAAAACATACTTACCACTATTCCGCCCTATTCCAGAACCCCAGAACCTTCCCCATATCTCGCACTTTTAGCACTCAATCAAACATATCCACTTCCTTCACTTGTCCACGAAGTTCCTCCAATCCACGCAAGGTTGTTCGTCGAAAAACAAATTATAGCTTTCCTTTCTTTTCGAACAATTTTCATATAAAATAGAACCGTAATCGATGTTACACAATACCGAAGTAGTCTTTTAACATCCACCTACTTATATTCACTTTGAATTCACACTTCCTAGCCTCTAATACCATCTCCGACACTTTTCGCCACTGCTATCAGTCTAGTTCAAGGTCATCATTCAAAGCTATTGCTCTATCCTACCAGCAACGGCTCCTGTATCGGCTAAACTTGTTTTGTCCCAAACTCCCTCCAACTCTCACTCTCTGTACTGATCATCTCGTCGAGAGGTAAATAAGTAGTTATACTACTTGATACTATTTTATTGATTTATTGCATAAAGAGAAATTGCATTTACATTTAAAACACACGCACAAATAATCCAGATTAATGTCCATTGAAAGCATACAGTGGTATTCCTGGGAGGTACGACTTGGCTATAAAGTGCATCAACATGTTACTGGCCAAATGCAAACAATTTATTTTGCTATTGTCGATAGTAACTCTTAAAACATACTTACAGCTATAAAACGGTCAAATTATCAATAAGTAAGACTATGAAAACTCTCAAGCATAGCTCCTATGTATGTGGCCTAAGGTTGAAATAGATAATCTGAAACTCTTTAACATTTCATGGTTCAATTTGGATTTATTGGTTTCAGATATCTTAATCACTCTGACCATTCTCCTCGGATTATTGCTATGCTTTGAGACTGAAATAAGCAACGTAATAAACTTTGATTGACCGTCGTTCAGTCAATTATCATTGAAACAAACAAGAACAAAGAGCGTGAATTCACGCACGGGGTAGGATCTTTGGTTGTTTATAAATTTTGTAATTTCCTGTTATAATTTGATAAAATGTCTACACGCCTAGTGCAGGCGATTTACGGTTGGGTCTGTTATCTAAAATCGAGGTGTTACAATTTTTGTTCATTGAAAATTTTATTATATTTTGTTTGAAATCTTATCATCAACATGCATTGTTTCCAGTTCCGTTTATTGCGCTAAACTTCGGTCAACACCCCAGGGTATGGAGCTATAGTACAGGACTTACTGCTTTAGGAAACCATGCCCATGTGAATATTAAAAA
Source organism: Clusia tigrina (assembly GCA_920105625.2). Lineage (NCBI taxonomy): Eukaryota > Metazoa > Arthropoda > Insecta > Diptera > Clusiidae > Clusia > Clusia tigrina. The sequence continues at coordinate 210,166,315 of OV050031.1, forward strand.
TGTTGAGTAAAGGAGCTCCAGATTGTATCCCCAGTGCACTGATTTTTACCTCCCTCATCAATAGCACCACAAAAATGATGTTTCGAAGTGCTTCCTTTCCTGATCTGCATCGCAATGACCTTTACCTCCCTCATCAACACCACCACATATGTTGTCAAAGTCAACGCCTCCGTTTCGTGACCTGCAATCTTTATCCGAGTAAATCTTTAAATCAACCTCTTGCATATGCAAATCAAGCGGTCCGTGATCCTGTAAAAATCACGTACACAATAATATTAAAATGGTCTCAGTACAAACACAAAGTGGTAGAAGTATCTTACTATAGAGGAGCCCCAACCAATTAAAGTTCCTGGAGCGCCCTGAGGAACTTGTGGAATTTCGAAACTTTGTGCCGGCAGAGTAACAGGGGCAATTGTGTCGTAGTTGTACACCAATTCAGCATCCAATTCCAATAAGGAAATATCATATCTACGAGAATTGAGAGGAGTGTAATTTTTATGTAAGATCACCCGCTTAACAGTTGCAATAGTGGGACCTCCGCGACTAATGACAGTCACACCATACTGTATACTGAGTGTGCTCGGAAATAACAGAAACTTGTAGGTGCATTTGGCGGCAGTAAGGATCCATTTCGGAGCTACGATAGTACCGCCACACATGTGTAAGTCCGGCCCACGAACTGAAACTTTTCAATACGAAGAAACTATATATATTTGGTGATTTCAAAATATAATTTTGTTTTTAATCTCATCATAAAAGGGAACTTCCGTATATCCGAATCAGTTCCATTAACCACACGCGACTGCGGAAAACACCTCACTGTTCCAACCAAAAGGAGTACAAACAAAATACTCTGAGTCAACATTCTGTGAGTTCCCTATGTATCCAATTGAACAAAACAAGCATTACTGCAGATTCGATGGAAACTATTGTGCTTTTATATAGGTGCGCTTATCACTGAAATCAAACTGTTTCAATAATGTATAATCATGCTAAGTTCTCGAAGTGCCTGATATATGGCCGAATTTCTTTACTAGTATACCAACTGTTAGGTACATATTCTGATAAGAAGCATGTGATTCCTGATAAACCGTTAATAATTTAAAATAAGCCTCAATAATCATGTTGCTGCATTGGCATATCTTCTGGAATGTATTCAAGAGAGAGAAAGGTGCCGTAAAGGTTGCAGATAAAAAATTAAAACAAATATAATTGAAATGAAATTAGCAGAAATATAATACACAGAGTTGAAGATCCTCAGTACTGAACCTTTGGCAAATTTACAGGCAGAGTTCGACGCTTGTTTTCCATCTCCCTAGGTCACTTGAAAATTGACCATGTCATTTACACATCCTGAAGTTGTATAATTTTACAAGTTATACGGTGATAGACAAACAAAAATTATGCATCCCCCAAAGAAGAAACAACAAGACTTGAAAGCCGTATCCAAGTACATTAAGCAATTATTATATCTTAAAACTAGATTTAAATCTAAAATTATATCAACCATGGAGTTAAATCTAAACAAGAAGAATATTAGCCAATGCTAAAATTCACAAAAATGTTTATCCATTAGGTGAATAATGGGTTTTTGAAATTTTTTTTTTTAAATACATTTTTTTTTTCTTTTCATTTTATTTTTTTTCTTTTTATTTTAATTAAATTTTAACTACAGTTATTATTATTATTAAGTAACTTGATTTTTAATTAAGAGGTGGAGGCAGCTGTTTCTAAAGGAAATCGTCGTTTGAGTCTGCGATTGGTAGGGCTATTATTCAGAAGGGCCGAAGGAACTATGTTAGGGTGCCTTGAAAGGCGTGCACTATATCTTAAGTTATATTGATTATATATTTGGAATCTCTAGATCTCGATGTAAGATTTGGGTTGTTACATACCAAGGGGCGTTTGCTATCATACGTAGTACCTTTGATTGGTATCTTTGCAGAACCGCAATATTCGATTTTGACGCTGATCCCCATAACTTGATGCCATAGGTCTACATAAGCTTCAGTATGACTTTGTAAACTATAACTTTATTTTCAATTGAGAGCTGGGCGTTGCGACCCATGAGCCAGTTCAACGAGTTTAGTTTTAGCCAGGTCATTCGACGATCTAAATAAAAACCAAGGTACATAGTATTTGTTGACTATGGTAGTTCTTTATTGTTAAAAAATACTAGTGGACACGTATTCTTTCTGAGACTGAAAGTAACTTGTGTAGTCTAGGTCGCATTTGCTTCCATTCTGCTCTGTTGTAACCGTGCTTCTACATTGTAGAGGCTTAATTGCAGATCAGCCGATGCTGTCAGATGGTTGGAGTGAGTTACCATAATCACTGTATCGTCATTAAAGTTAGCGGTTGTTGTATTTGCTGTTGTTGGCAAATCAGCTGTGGAAAGTGTGTAGAGCACAGGACCCAGAACGCTTCCTTCTTGCACGCCGGATTTGATTGGATATAATTTGGTGATTTCATCGTTGAATTTGATCATGAAATGTCTATCTTCAAGATATGATTTCAGGATACAGTAATATTTAGAAGGTAAAACTTGTTTTAATTTATAAATTAATCCAGGATGCCAGACTTTGTCAAACGCCTGGGTGATGTACAGAAATGCGGCAGTACAATACTTTTTACTTCGAAAAGCTTCTCTAATAGCCTTGTATACTCAATGTACCTATTTCATGGTCGCGTGTTGTTTTCTAAACCCAAACTGATGGTTAGGTATTAAGTGTTATTCATCAAGAATGGGCATTCGTTTTTTGAGGAGGAGTTTTTCTAGCACCTTCGAGACAACGGCACCAACGACGGAACCAAGAGTTAAATTACCATTATACAGTTGAGTCAAGTACTGCAATCCAGTTTCAGGTAGTTCCTTTAGTATTTCGCCTGTGATGAGATCGTATCCCGCCGCTTTGTTTACTTTTAGCTTCACACATATTCTTGTTACGTCTTTTTGCCTAAATCGTGATATTGGTGGCTCTAATTGACCTGGAGACTGTAAAATTCTGTGGAAATGGCTCGAATACATGTGAAAAATGTTCTGCAAAGGTAACTGCCTTTTCGTCATCACACTTGGCCCACCCATTCTTCGTTCTTAATGGGGGAACATATATGGTTGGTCGCTTTAATGATTGAGTAGCTTTCCATAGTGAGTAGTCCGTTTCTTCTGTGGATGAAAGGATTGCCAGAAAACTCTGAAACTTATTGTTATTTCTGTCGTATAGTAGCTGTTTTAGTGCCTTTGTTGCCTTGTTCAATTTGGTTTTATCACTTGGATACCTCGTAGTTTGCCAAGTTTTTCGTAATTTACGTTTCTCAACCAGAATTTTCTTAATATCTGTTTCAGTTTTTTAACATGGTTTCGATAGGTGTAACTCTGGAGTAGACATCCATGCTGCTTCCTGAGTAGCCCGTATAAATATTTCTACAGCTTCATCTATGTATGTCTTCTTTACATTTGAGGCGAACATTAAGAGGAAGTGTCTCATTCAATATTTGTCTGAATTGCAACCAGTTCGTTAGTTTGTCGTGCAAAGATAGGGGAAGGTGTTTCATCACTGGTTTGGAGTTCATCTGTAAAAAAAAGGTGAATGATCAGAAGATAGATCTAAACACGATTCTGCTGTGACATTATTTAATGCAATGCCTTTCATTACGCAAAAATCTATGACGTCAGGGATTTTCTTGTTATCTGAAGGCCAGTACGTTGGTTCTTCGGTTGATAAGTCCGTTTATTTGTTAGATAGAATGGTACTTAGAAGCTCTCTGCCTTTTGGGTTTATTGTTCTTGAGCCCCACTGAGTTGTAGTCGCCAGCAGCAGCAAATCTTGGACCCAAAGTTTGAAAAAAATGGTCAAATTGGTGTTTTTAACAGCATGTCTAGGTTGACAGATGTGATACTTTGAGTCCCAACTTGGTCAAATATAGCTATGCTGGTTGCTTGAATATGCGGGTGTTGGTATTTGTCTAGAGGTTGAAGTTTTATATTGTTTTTTACTATGATAGCTGTGCCACATTTTGCGGTTCCGGCAGGATGGTTTAGGAGTATATATTGTATTGAGGTATTTTTATATAACTTTTTAATGTGAAATGAGTTTCAGAAACTAACATTATATACATTTTTTATTCTGTAAGCAAATGTTTCACCTCTTGAATATGTTGGGCTAATCCATTGGCGTTCCATACAGCTATTATAAGTGACGTTATTTTTACACAATTTTTGCACGATTGTCGTAAGATGGTTGGGAATAGTGCTCATTTGTTCCTTAAGATTTTTCATAATCGATTTTAGTTCGGTCATGTCGTTGGCTTTCTCTTGATGATGTATGTTATTGTCTGGTGATTTCTCAGTTTCTTCTGTTGGCGTTACATTTTTTTAAATTTCAGCGTATGTGGTGCCTGGTTGTATTTTGCTTTGGTTTAATGGAGCATTTAGGCGATTTTTGGTCCGAGTTGTCATTACTTCTTTTTTACGAAGTGTGGGATACATTTTTTGCTGGAGTTCCTTATAAACTGCACAACCCCTATAGTTTGTTGGGCAGTCGCCTCCGCATAAGACGCACTGGACATGTGACGATTTGTCCTTCCTTCTGCATTCTGTAGTAGAATGATTAAAAGCGCATTTTACACATCGTGACGTATGGGTGCAGAATGTTTTAGTGTGTCCATAACGCTGGCATTTGGTACACTGTGGTATTTGTATTTTGGGTCGAGGTGGTTCAAAAATTACTTTTGTGTATAATATTGCCTTGATATCATATATTTCTCTGTTGTTTCTATTCTGTTTCAGATCTAAGTAAAATATTGGGAGGGGGGTTTTTCTAACTCTTTGCCCTAATATTAGATATATGTACCAATTCGTGGCCAAATCCTTCTAGTGCTTCGTTGATATCCTTTAGTGGCACTGTATAGTGTATTCCCTTCAAGACAACATCAAATGTTTTGTCTTTTTTTCATTTGTAAGTATGGAATTCCGTATTTTTGTCGCGAAGTGCTTGTGTTATTGTTCTGTACTTATCTTCTGTTTTTGGCTGTATTTTGACTGCTCCATCTTTAATAGCTCTTTTCCTGTTTTCACTCCTGATATAAAAATTGGAGGAGGTTTCTGTATTTTCGGCGTTACCTATATAGTTTGTGAATTTATGTCGGTACCAGCCAAATACTGGCTTGGAACAACAACAGTTAACACTTCAAACAGATTTGCTGAACTAGCACAGGATGCTAATTCAGCAAATCTCTTTTAAGTGTTAACTGTTGTTGTTCCAAGCCAGTATTTCGCTAAAGTTGATTATGTTAAGGCATTTCGGGATTCAGACTCGGGACTTGACGTAGCGCGTTTATTATTATTTTTTATTCTGGTATCTGCTTCCAGTTTGCTGTCGGACCACCAGGTTGAAATTTTCCCACATGGTAATTAATTTTGGTAAATTGGTTGCTGGGTTAGTGTAGTCTCTCCAGAGAATACAGAGAAATGACTCTTGTTTTGCACACACTAACCCATGTGCAAAACTGTAGTAGTGTGGCTGATTTTCTTCAGAATTCTGGTTAACCAATGATAAACAAACCTATCCATATAGGCAACTAATAATAAACAAAGACAGTTTTTTCTAACGTCAGAAAATTAGATGTTTAAGTGTCCCGTTGCTATGGTCTCTGGTTTAAACGTCAGCAAATGTGGTTTAAGTGTCCCGTCTCTATGGTCTCTGGTATGAGGTTATAGAATTATTGTCTAAAGTTGGATTGGTGGTCATTGGCGGATTGGAGTAAGGTTGTTGCTATGACTGTAGGTCAAACAGGGCGAAAGGATGGATGATAATTTGACGTTTCAGTGTCCCGTCTCTATTGTCTCTGTTCTCTCACCAGCTAAATTTTGTTAAGCGGAGGACAGCTCGATCCAAAGACAATACAAGAATGATAAAATATAAGATTGCGCCAATGCTGGTTCGAAAATATCCTCTCTCTGCGCATGTCGTCATAAGGCGCACACGAAATGAGAGAACAGCCTTGCATGCATACATTTTGTGTGAGAAATGTGATAATTTGTCTTTGATACTAATAATTTTTATATTTATCGCATTTTCTGATAATATTTATATAAATAAATGTGAAAAAATATATTTTAATTGATTTGGCATTTAAATTTTTGTTCTATTCCACAATTTGTTGGTTAAATTTGTGTCGTGAAAGTTGTTATTTACTGTTTTGGTGCAATAATGGGAATATAAAATAAAATTATTATAAGAAATAAAAATCGAATATAAATATATTTATTAAATATATTTATATTTGTATAATATTTATATATGTATATTTATTAATTCACACACACTACACAAATTCACTTTTAATTTCTTGGTACATGAAAATCCGCTTAATCCGCTGCTTAAGTACTTTTTATCGAAGGAGTTTTTTAACGAGTACAAATCGTTTACTTGCAAAGTGCATTTGTTAAGTTATGTATTATTAAAAACAATTAAAATCCTTTCAATTCATAAATTATTGCATTTGCACATACATTTTTCATATAAAAAAAAGCCAATCAGCCGTGCTGTGTTAAAATAAATTTGTTTGCAAGACCCAGAAGGAAGTTTTTATTAGTATTTGGAAATAGTGTGCAGCTGCTTTTTGATAAACATCATCAAGTCATAACCTGTGCTTCATTTGTAATTCCTAATCAAGGCAAAAGCTGTAGAAATCTCATTTCAAGCTCATATATAATTTTAAAGCTCTTTCACGTTCAATGGAACATTTTTCACACCTGTCGGAATTTCGTTTAGAATCATATACTTTACGATAAGATAAAATAATATAATTTACTAGCAAATAAAAAACATGTTACTATGACCACATGGTCAAAATATTCAAGACCTGTATGAGCTATGGTTGATCATAGTAACACCCTAAAACACGGTGCAAGAAATGTGAGGGCTTTCTCTATTCAATGACTACTATTGACGTACACGTATAAAACAATTAATACAACTCATTCAGTCCTTACTAGTGTGGATACGAGCAGATTGCTACTACGGCCACGCCTACAATTAGCCAATATTCATTACTAAGTCCCTATGCAAGATTCATCAACGAAATTGCACACGACGGTTCACAGTTGCAGCAGAGAATAACAAATAAAAATGGGCGGGTGAATTAGAATGCCACACCCACTATTGATACATGTTTACAACTTTTGACCGATACAAAATATTTCTATGTAGATAAGCATATTGACGCTATAAAGCCATTCACAAGAACTCGGGCCTCCCTCCATTTTTATGAACTCTGAGTACCATGTAAATTACAATAGAAATGCTCCTGATGATAATATATGTAAATAAATTCACAGTAATGTACATCGCCGTGGTTTAATTCGCACCCACATGTAAGAGTAAAGGAGATCTCGAAGTCGGTATAACCTGACTTCAGTTTTCTTAACTTGTTTTGATTTATTAGTCATTTGTATGAGTTCTCCACTGATAAGTTCCCCTATATAAGGGAAGTGAACTCATGATACACCGAGTAGTTAGTGCGATTAATTTCATTCATTGTGAACATACGGAACTCACAAAATGTGGACTCAGAGTATTTTGGCAGTAGTTTTGGCCATTGGTGCTGTGTCCTGCTTGCCTCATCCACGAATAATAAATGGAACTGAATCGAAATTCCGCAAGATTATGGTGCTCTTGGTACTGTAATTGGTTGGGGTCACGAAAAAGTAAGAGATAATTTCATATTTGTATTGTTCTACTATTTCTATTTTTGCTTCAAGTTCGGCGGAACAAATACGGAGCATTTGCAAGAGGTTAACTTAAATATATACCCAGATGATAAATGTCAGTCACTTGAAAGGAGTGTAACAAGCCACCAATTGTGCGCTGGCACAGATGAGGTCAAAAATTTTTGCGCTCGTGACGATGGAGGACCGTTGCTCTATGAAGGCCGTCTGCAATTGGGCATTGCCAGTTATAATACTGGTCCATGCGAAACAAAAGGGGTATCAGGAGTTTATACAAAAGTTTCACATTACATTGATTGGATTCGTGAAAAGATTAACTAAAAAAGTAGTTGAGATTCTGGCGACTGCCTATGTTAATGGTGATCCTAAGATCGATATATATGGTCTGAAGATAAAAACACGGTAGCACATTGTCATAAAAAGGTCAATTTTGATTAAATCTGTAATAAAAAGTCCTAATGCATAATAAGGAAACAACCACACACTCATTCTTGATTAGGGATCTCAGATGAAAATTTAGGTTGCGATTACATCGGAAGGAAAGGAGGAAGATATTTTCTTTACGCAAAATTAAAAAGAAGACAAATGGCTATGCAAAATATATTTTAAACAATCAATTCATTTGAATGGAATGGATTGAATTACTGCAATCATAATAATTGTAGGATGTATTCAAGAACATATTCCTCATTTACTGCAGTAGTGTATCATGTATAAATATATCTTTTTTGCGGAAATGTTGAATTCTTATAGAGAAGTGTTCATTTTGCTGACAGTTTGTACCACTATCTGTGTTCCTTCCTAAATCTGCGTTGTACACTTTGTAATTTTCATTCAGTTGATTCTAATTAAAGGGTTAGAACAGGAAGACGTGTGTTCTTTTTCTGCAAGTTCCAATAGGTTATGAGCCCAGTTGTATTCAGACTGCATAACGAATATTAAAAAGATGACTTCAACAACTCTCAATATTGAGATCTGGAGCGTAGAGTTAGGCGACCTAGAGTAACCATACTCCGAAGAGGAGGCTGCAAGTAATGTGAAAACATGGAAGTCTGCTGACGAGAAGGCCATGGCGACAATAATGTATGCAGATTCAGCCAGCATTCCGAACTCGGATGAAAACTTGGTCGTTGCGTTGGAGTGGCATGATGGGCTCCCTCTCCCGAGTTAAACTGTAAAATAGATAAAACTTGAAGCAAAGCAAACATCAAAGGATTCGTGCTACAGTTGTAGAAAAAATAGTCTTTTTGCTGCGAAATACAAAGACAAATTGAAGGAACAGAAAGGAGATGGCATTCTGACTGTTCTGTGCGTTTGAATCAAACAAGTTTCAACCTCATGGCAGTGGCGCTTCATCGCATATGCTCGGCGAATTCGAAGTGGATTTGATTCCCGCGTTTAGTACAAAATTTTGAAATATAATTTCAATTTATAGTATGTATCAACGTTGCTTATAACTTCTGAAGAACGTCAAACTGGGTGCAATTTGAAGGTGCTACGAAGCTACGACACCACTGATCTGTTAACATTACGGTTGACAATTTTTATGAAGGAGTATGGGACAATGCATCAACTAACATTATCCGGTGTGACAGAGCGCTACCACCGCACATTAGGTGAGATGGCGGTGTATGTTCTTTGGAGAAAATCTAAATGAATCGCTGTTGGCGGTGGGAGTAGTTGGTCACCAACAAAGGCGCCTTTGAAGTATGGTATGACAGAAAACTTGGTGGTGCTCACTTAAGAACGTTTGCATCACCAACGTCCGCCAGAGTTTTTAATAGAATATTTGTTAGCAACACTTCAAGATTTTGTACTATTTGGAAGGTTGTCGCATATTCTTAATAGAGAGTATTTGGTCAAACCAAATACTCTCTATAAAGTTTCCTCCATCAAGTTGCCCTGCAACATTTTCATTTTGACCCATATGCTGATGGCCATCTGCCAGCAACACAATTTAGTACTGAAGAGAGGTTGTCGCATTCTTATTATAGAGTATTTGGAGCAATCCGCTGAGTGGCTAAGTGTGCTGCATTGTTGCTAGTAATTTCTGCATTCACGAGAGACTGAGTGCAATTTTTTACATTGATTGTATTATTGCTTGAAATATTTGTATTATTGTTATTGTTTCACGGTATTCAGCATTAGTAATCTATGGTATTCAGTATGTGTGTGGGAGAGAACATGAATATTTGAACATGACTCTTCCGTGTCTTATTTCGAAGATGTTTGAATTGTTCTGAGATTATTTTGGCGTGGTGAGTGCTGATTTATATATCGGCTGAACATCTGGGCTGCTACTTTTCTTGGATTTTCTGCGTTCTTTTTCCCATCTGGCGTTTTTGTTTTGAAAAACTTTTCGACTTTATAGAATTCTACCTCGTGCTGAGTTGTATTTACTAATTGACTGCATGTAGCTGCGTCAATTATTCACAGTGCGTGTCCTGACAGACAAGTTTCAGGATTGGATAACAACTAAAAACGTACTCGGTTTTGAAATATCAGGATGGGTTACTCAGATTAAGTTTAGAAATCAAAGTTAATGCTTTTTGATAGCTTATAAAAAAATTGCATAACTTTGTCACTAAGGTCTGAAGACAATCGAGCAAACCGGTAGTTCCTCGGTTGCGACATGCCCTTTGGATTATGAATTTATTTATTGACGTGTCATTTCTCGTAGAAAGCGCATGCAGGATTTACATTTTTCTCATTCTAGTGTGACCAATCTTGTGAAAGAACTGTGTCCCCTCACCGGATGGCTCTGGGGTAATGTAGGAGGATGTTATTGGGTTTTAAGATTTCTAAGTATGCGAATAAATGGAGCAATTGATTTTATTTTCAGTTAAAATATGTGCTTTAACAATTCTACTAACATCCTTTTTGTTTAAGCCGGATGGTGTGATGAGGGAGGATGTGGAAACAAGCCCCGATGCTTCATCCGCTTTTCAATTCCTGGATATATTAATATGACTGGCGATCCATAGAACTGTTATATTGTGGTTGCAGGTTGTAGTGTCTCTAATTTATTGTATCGTAGGGACAGTGTTGTTAACATTGGATGTAACCGTGATGGCAGAGAAAGAGTCAGAGCAGATTACAGCTTTAGTTTTATTTTAATTAGAATATTCACACTGGTATATTCGTAATGTCCTTTTGCCATTGGTGTAGGAAGAGATTGATTGATAAGAGCGGAGAGTTACCTTAGTGATTTGTCGTTGAGGAAATTATCTTGTGTGTCGAATTGCATACCCGACATGCTACATTTGCTTTTTTTGTTGTTTCTTATTCAAATTGAATATGGATGTTGTATTCGAGTGGATTTGCTTATCTTGGAGACCAGGATGGCCCTTTAAAGTGTTAGTTTTCCTAAAATGAGGACACACCATCTTCAGCTGGAATGTTGATAATTGGTGATGTGCGGAAAGCACCCTAGGAAAGTCTTATGGCGTAGTGTAGTGTCTTTTTTTTGTTATTATAGATAACACTTTTGCCCTCATGCTGATACTATCCAAACTCTACAATCAGTTACTTTATAATCAGAATGTGATATTGAGAACAACATCCATAAATAATTTTTTGGAATGATCAGATAAGAGGTAAAAATTAAGTAGACCATTTATAAATATATCAAACAATCAGTGCTTGCAGATCTCCGAATGCACCTTGACTGCTTTGCTACCAGGATTATATATAGTTCACCTCCAGTCAGACTATCAACCATAGATCTACACATAAGGTCCCATTTTCGTACATTGAAATGAAACCCACAGCAAATTGCTTTTTGGAAATGTTTGACGGAAGAATTTCATGGTATGGACTTATTGCGTCTGAGTTGAAATATGTTTGTGTCATCGGTACAAAAATGAGCAAGGAACAAAGAGTCAAAATTAAGTTTTGTTTTAAACTAGGTAAAACTTTTGCCGAAACAAAGGTTAAAGCAGTTTAAAAAGGATCATGAGGGCATAAAAGTGAGCAAAATGTTGGCCAACTGAAATCCGTGATCACCGCAGCTTTCATAAAAAACCGTGAATGAATGCATCATAGGTGAGCTAAAATCTTCATTGAAATTCATGGAGTTTGATTTGGGCTTATCAGAAACACCAATTAATTGCATTTGAATCGACATGTTCGCTACCAAAATGGTCCACACGGTTTGTTCCGCACAAGTTCTCTGATGACCAAAAATTGCTCAGAATTCAATATTCAGAATGAAAGTGTTTAAAAAAACGAAAGATTTTTAATTAAAATTGCATTTTAATTAACAATCACTCCCTGCATTCGCCTGATTTAGCTCCGTTCGTCTTTTGCCTTTTCGGAAAAATGCATTTGCCGATTAAAGGGAAAGCGTTTTGTGGACTTAGAAGCCATTCAAAAGGCTTGTACCGACATTCTGATGGACATGCCTCCCGACAATCTAAAACACTTATTCGACCTACTTTTAGAAAATGCAAATCGCTGCATTGAGTCGGAATGGAATTATTGTAAATCAAATAAATCAAATAAAATGCCAACAACAACTTTTTGGTTCTTATTTTAAAAAAGTCCTGTATACTGTGAGTACATCCTCACCATTGAAGCCATAAAATATTTCTGAATCGAATTCATCACTTTATAGTTAAGCGCTGAACATTACGTGAAAAATAAAACTTGTTAAATTTTTATGAATAAATTAAATTTAACCCAGTATTCCACCGAATAAATATTGGAGGAGAGGATTGGAGGACCACAATAGACTTCCCATGTAGACCAATTTGGGCATGTGAATTAAACGTTGACAATATTGACCAGATGAAACTTCAGTCGGATCATTAGGATTAGTCCCATCTTAGAGATTTCGATATAATGGTGGGGGTCTCAATTGAGCCCAGATCTGGTGCAATAATGACCTCCCTTAAACTGTGGATCTTAGGAATATGTACATCATTAGTAATCAGGGCATTGAATAGGTCCACATATTTCTTGAATAATTTTTCATGGTATTACTATGATCAACCACAGTTCAAATACTTCTTCTGTTATGCATGTGTTTAAATATCTTGATCGCAGGAATAGTAACACTCCATTTTTATTATTTGCTACTAAATTAAATTATTTTAATCTTATAAAATATTTCTAAGCGAACTGCGACAGCTGTGCAAAATGTTCCATTGAGATGAAAAGAGATTTATGTGGAATTTGTCTTGATTATGAATTTACAAATGAAAATAAATATGCAAACTCGGTCCTATTTTGTTATATTTGTGTTTGCCGTGGACTGGGAAATTGGAATGGAGAGGGAAGAAAATATGAATTATTTTGATATTAAAAACTGATATATAAATAAAGAAAAAATATTATATATAGATTATTAATGTGAATTAAGAAGACTGGAAGGTGCTTTGTGCATTTTCGTTTTCTGATCATAAGTACATTAGATTCAATGTTTTATTATCTCCAAAACAAAAAAGTATGATCCTAAAGAATCCTAGAAACATATACAGGGATTTGTATAGGAATAGACTAGTGCTCACTGTTTGAGTTTGAAGAGAATGTAATGTCACAGCAGCCCTTAATAGAGCTGATTACGTTGCATGCCCGACATTACGCACAAAGCGAGGATCGAAACCTCCTTAGTGGGACAAGGAGCTTGGAGCGCATAGGCGAAAGGTACGGGAATTATTTAAATTGACCAATGTAACTGACAATGAAGAGCTGTTAAAACGATACAAAAACGCAGGGCTAAGAATGAGTCGTGGAAAGATGCAATATCGCAATAAGGTAAGATGCAATATGGCAATATGGTAAAAATAAACGGGGTGGCTAAGCTCAGGAGACTGTTGTCTAAGCATCCGATTATGCCAAAGTTAAAAGGTGAAAATAACGGAGATTGGGCTGACAGCTGTGAGGGATCGCTAGAAAACCTTGTCAGTACACTTTTTCTTTGCTGTAAGGATATTGTAGATCTCGAACCCTTCACTGGCGGCACCAAAATTGAAAAGGCAACTGGGACTGATTGGCATTTGAATGAAAATGGCATAAGCTTCTCGGGAAGTATGGTAACGGTGTTCCAATCGGAAGTGTTTGGTACACTGAAGGTAGCGGAATGGGTAATTGAGAAGAAATGGCGCGGTATAGAGAATAGAATATGTAGTGGCAGTCAAGCTGCACTGAAGGCAATAGAAAACGCTTTAACCACTTCAAAAATTTTCTAACAGTTTGAGGATTGAACTCCTTTGCAAGGTGGCATTTACTTGAATTTATTTGGGTTCCAGTACATTGTGCAAATGAATTGCCAAACTGTGGATCAGGGTGCTCCAATGGGACCAAAGGCAAAATCGAGAATTCGAACTGTATATTCTCTTACTAATATTTCTTTTATTTTGTTTTTCTCTTTCCAGAATTTTAATATATATATATATATATATATATATATATATATATATATATATATATATATATATATATATATATATATATATATATATATATATATATATATATATATATATATATATATATATATATATATATATATATATATATATATATATATATATATATATATATATATATATATATATATATATATATATATATATATATATATATATATATATATATATATATATATATATATATATATATATATATATATATATATATATATATATATATATATATATATATATATATATATATATATATATATATATATATATATATATATATATATATATATATATACTCGTATATACGAGTATATAAAAGTAAAAATAAAAATTGTATGTTTTTATTTATTTCCTTCAGTTTTCTTGTCGCTGATGATTTTCTGTTATTATTTTGGATTATTCTTTCCCTCTCCTTTTTAGTGTTCTTAACTTTGATAGGAGAAGAATATCTTAGGAGTTTATACAACTGAATCAATTTTGCAGCTCGGGAAACGGAAAGCAAAGACATCAAAGTTGATAAGTTCGAGTCGGCTCCACAGACCGAGACTGCAAAACGATTGGAAAGGAAAATCGAGAGTATGTGGGCTCTAAGGTTATTTTTTCATCCAATGCCACAAACCCTCAGCCCTCTACAAGTACTCAACTAGTTTCTGGACAAATCCCCACATTTGGGGAGGCCAGAAGATCGACAGGTCTGAGTGGTGCAGTTACCAAATGGTGTCTGCGATATCTCAAAGAAGGCTTAACATCAGAGGTTTCAAGGTAGAAGGTGCTCCACCGCACAAAATGTATTCCAAGCGCGGCTTAAACGAAATCAATCCATCTGATGATAATTCTGCCAAGGTCTCCAGCGCGGATAGAACTCAATTTGCACCGAAAGCTGCACTAACACCTTATGCTGCTAAAAACGCGTCAAAAATTTCTCCATCATAGGCCACGAACCCTGTTTCCGGTTCCAGGAAACCCGGCGCCAGCTATGTTAGCATCACAAAGGATTAGGGACTGTCCATTTTCCTAAATCCTGCCATGATAATATAATCTCCAGTAAGGAGCAAGGAAAGATCGAAAAACTGCTTGTAAAAGAAATGTACAAATGGACATCAAACTTAGATTTGAAAGGATTCAATTTCGACCAGACCTTATATAATCGGTTGTGCAACCAAAGAAACCGCCGATTGGCTGCAAGTAACGGTACCGAAGCTGTCCAGTTGGAAGGGCTCAGAATTGCAAACATGCGCCGAGGATAACAAACCCGGAGTACACATGATGACCGCTTACTTACCAAGGGCAGCCGGTGTCGAAACAAAGCAGCTTCTCGACCCATAATGTGGGTCTATATAGTTATCCATGGATAGTGTGCAGCCGATCCCCGAAGGCGATGAAAGCCAATATCTGTTGAGTGGCCTACAGATTTGGATCGATCCCACTCCACCTGCATAAAGGATTTTACAAAAAAGAAGCTGCAGTCGAAGACATACCTGGAGCAGAGAAACCAACCAACGAAGCCGAAAAAATGGGAGATGAAACAGTCAAAAGCGAGGCGGTCGAGAAAATCGTTGTTCTATCTCACGAATATGAGGATATTGACGAACTTGACTGAACGATGCTAAACCTGGTCGGCATAAGCGACTTGGACAAAGTCTCCCAGTCAGTACATCTCCACCACGAGCAAGCCGCTTCGGACCTCATACCGGTTTGAATCCCAATCAACATCAACGGATGCCTGCGGAATGTGGTAGTAGCTCAGGTGAAATCCAGGCACCACCTGAGCTAGTCCACAATCTATTTAGAGTTAGAGGAAGAAACTGTATTTAATTAATAACTGGGTGCGATGCCAATCGCATAACAAGGAAGCACAGACACAAATGACTGGGGTTTTCAGCTTCTTGAATTTATTATTAGTAAGAAATTAGAAATCCTTATTATCAGTCGCACACCAACATTTGTAACTAGCGTTTTTTTTTTGACGTATCCCACGAGAGCACTTGCCCACCCAACCGACCGAGGGGCACGTCCGCATAACGTACGGAGCTGGTGACCGATCAGCAACAGTCCGGACTGTCCTGAACTCGGGATCGCCACCACGACAATGGGATGTGAATCAATAAAACACCTACAGATTAGCTAATCAACAGCTGTGTGGATGAATCAAGCAATCAACTATTCAAATATGACAGTATTGAACTTTTAATAACAAATAGGGGAGAAGAAATATCAAACAATGAAAAATATTTGTTAAACTCGTCAAGCATACCACGGACTGGATCAGACAATGCATAATTAGTTCTACACATATTCAATCTAAAGGGAATATAATTTCTGGACGAACGCATAGGAACAGATAGATATATATTACTCAACAATACAGATGATATGGTTTGACCACTAAGCAATTTTACTACGAAACAAATATTAATTATTACACTTTTACTTTACAACGTAGCTAATTGCAATCATTTTAAACGATGGATGGCATTTGAAGGAACGCAGAGGAAATAACAGAAACTGCTTTTGAACAGATTCAAATTTAGCAACATAGCAGTTGTAGTGGGGATTCCAGACGCTAGTGGCATATTCCAGAATTAAACGAACAAAGACTTTTTGTGACATGTGGATCGTTAAATTCCGTCGTCCACCTTTTTATAAAGCTAAGGACACCACCCTTTGCCTTATTTACACAGGTGTTAATGTGAGGTCGTAGCGAATTTTCGGACCCATTGTCAAGCCAAAATCCACAAAACACTCTTGTTAGAGACTTCTTACAAATAGTATATGGATGACGAAATGGGTATCTTCTAGATAAAAACATGTACTTACATTTATCATAGTTTAGTGCCATCAAATTTGCTGAGCAGCAAGACGGCAATAAAGAAATATCATCCTATAACATTTCCTGAAAAGCAGGTGAATAGTGGGATAAATAAAGTTTTACATTGTCAGCGAACATTAAAATTTTGAAATTTCAATGGCGGATGGAAGCTCATTTATAAAAAGTAAGAAAAGAACTGGACCTACTCGTATATGACTTCCCTGAGGAACGCCGGAAGTAGCATCAATTTTCTCTGACAAAGCATCCTTGAATAAAACCTTTTGTGTGCGACCACTTAAATCGGACTTAATGCAAAAAACAAGTCTACGGGGAATACCAATACAATTTAGTTTCTTAATTAGCAGGTTATGGTTAACTTTTTCAAAGGCCTTACTGAAGTCGGTATAAATTGCATCAGTTAGCAGGCTTGCAGAGAAACCCTGAATAACTGAAGAAGAGAATTCAAGAAGACTTGTTATATTGGATCTTCCTTTGAGAAAACCATGTGGATATTGGGAAATTGCAGACATTACTGAGAATGCTAAATAACAGGTAATGTTGGACTCAGACAATTTCGGAAGGACACTTAGTTTAGCTATTCTACGGTAAATGGTTATATGAGACTTAGAACCACTTTTTTGGAGCCGAATCAATTAAGACTCTGAAGCATTAAAAATACGAGTAAGGGGTAAATATCGGGTTTTTCAATAAGAGCGCTACAAAAGTTTTTTTAAATAAAACAAAACCGGTTTTAGATATCAATGAAATTCTTTATTCCTGTGAAAGTACGTTCGATGCCATTATGTATGGAACTCTATTTCTATTGCATGGCCACCACGGGCACGCTTGCAGAAGTCCAGACGCTGAACCCAATTTTCAACGGTTTTCAAGCATAAATCGACCGATACTGCTGCAATTTCACGTTCGATATTCGTACGAAGTTCATCAATCGTCGCTGGCTTGTTGGCATAGACCATAGACTTGACGTAGCCCCACAGGAAATAATCTAACGGCGTCAAATCGCACGACCGAGGCGGCCAATCGACTGGGCCATTTCGTGAGATAACACGCCAAACTTGGTTTGCAGTAAATTGATTGTGGCATTCGCTATGTGGCTTGTGGCGCTATCCTATTGGAACCACATGTCCTCCAAGTCCATATTATCCAATTGGGGCCAAAAATATTCGGTTATCATTGAACGGTAGCGATTCGCATTCACAGTAATGTGCCGGTCTTGATCATAACGGAAAAAGTACGGCCCAATGACGCCGCCGGCCCATAAACCGCACCAAACCGTAATTTTTTCGGGATGCAATGATGACTCATGGAGTACGTGTGGATTGCTGTCTAACCAATAACGCATATTTTGCTTATTGACGAAGCCATTCAGGCAGAAATGAGCCTCATCGCTGAAGATGATTTTCCGATGAAAATCCGAATCATTTTCAAGTTGTTGCTCAGCCCAATTCACGAACATACGACGCTTATGGTGGTCAAGCGGCTTCAGTTCTTTTCGTAAAATTCGCCACAACGACGTCACAGAGATGCCCAACGCTTGAGAACGACGTGTGAGAGACACATTTGGGCTTTCTTGAACTGAAGCTTCAGCGGCAGCAATATTCTCGACACTACGGGCACTTCTTTGTCTCACTGGCACGGGAACATTTTGTACTGTGCCTGTGGATTCAAATTTTTCCACTAGACGCTCAATTGTTGATCTGCTAGGACAATTATGACGACCATAAATTGGACGTAGCACTCTTAAAGTTGAGGCGACTGACTCCGAATCTCGGTAGTAAATTTTAATAGTTTCGACTCGTTGTTGGCTCGTATATCTTTGCACGATGAAATGGCAAATTTTACTGAACAGAAATGTCAAAAGAGCGAGAAAAAATATGGCGTCGTTTGCTGCCACTATCGATTTATTTTTGTAGCGTTTCTTTTGAAAAACCCTTTATATGCTTCCAGCACACACTTTTAAAATACAGCTAGGAATTTTTTCTGGGCCAGGTAGGAATGAGATTTTTAAAGATTTAAGATTATGAAGAACATCTTCAGGTAAGATGGAAAGCATAAACCCATAATTTAAGGAAGACAAAGGATATGGAATAGCGGAATTTGCATCGTATAGGTCACTAGAATAGGAAGATTTAAAGAAGTCTGCAAAGTAATTAGATATAGCCAGTTCATCAGTAGATACGGACCCTTTCAAATTCATTGTTGAATGGAAATCAGAGTTTTTACGCTTCAAATTAACGAAGCTATAAAACGCTTTGCTACTTTTATGAACTTCAGACTTCAAATTGCTTATAAAAGCTTTGTTTCATGATGCATTTAAAGTTTGATAACTATTTCTAAGAATCGCATATTTAGCGTAATCAACTCCACTACCCGATTTCTTGTAATGCTTGAAGGCTCGATGTTTTAAATGTTTCAATTTCTGCAATTGCCTAGTAGAGCATAATGGACCCCCTAAACAAGAATATTTGATCTTAGGAAAACAGAGCTCAAAACAAGTATAAAATATGTTATTAAATCCAGCCACCAACTCATCTAGATTAGTTCCATAGGTAGGCCAAAGAGTTGTTTCAACTTTACAAAATCAGTTTTTTTTTTAAATAACGTCTAGATTTTAAATCATGAAATGATGTGTGAGACTCAGCACAAACATGTTCAACAGCAACAAGAAGGGTAGGATGGTGACAATCCTCAGGGTACACCAGAGCATCACAACAAAATACACTCATTTCATTTGAGTCAGTAGCATAAATCAGATCTACAATTTTGTCATTTTTGTTTGGCACCGAATTTATCTGCCGCACTCCAAGCTCAGCCATAGCATCCAAAAACTCATAGAAGCATTCACGATTTGTACAAGGCAATAGTTCATTTATATTATCATCAAAGGTCCAATTTACATGGAATAAGTTGAAGTCACCGAATACTAAATTTAATGAAGTCAGCATATTTAAGATAAACATCCAAATCAGAACAAAGAAGGTATATAAGAACATGAAATATAACAAATATTTATGCCCAAAACGAAATTCTTATACAAACTCCAAGTTATTTACATCAGGAACACAAACTTCTTCTACAGAAAAGTCTGTCCTCACTGCTATAAAAACACCGCAACCAATTTTATGTAGACGGTCCTTTCTAAAAATTTTATATTTGTTACACAGGATTTCGGAAACAAAAACATTTGGTTTAAGCCAGGTCTCAGTAAATACTAAGACCTCATAGAGACAGTCAAAACTATTTAAGTAAAGATTGCGAAGCTTCGAATTTAGACCTCTGACATTCTGATACAAAATGGTTAGGGGCCCTGTTTAGATTTTTGAGACAGAAAGGTGAGGAATAGTTACAACATCAGCATCATTTGCTTTCTGCTTATAGGTAAATTCCTTAACAATAGCCCCATTTGGCCAAAAGTTCTTATCGATAATTTTCATAATTTTCATTGTCAAAGCCAGCTGTAATTTTAAAGGAAGCTTCTTTCCGCTCTAGCTGAAGTTTAACAAGAAAAAAGAAAAAGCAGTTGATTTCATCTTAGATCTGATAAAGCAATTTATGTCGTCCACTGATGTTTCAGAAGAAAGTCTGGAAATAAATGCAGCCCTTCTTGGAGAGACTACCACTAAATGCATTGGTAAGTTTGTAGCAAAGGCAACAGATGCGACAGGGGATGGCCCCAGAGCACTAGATTGGGGAGGGCTCTGCAAGAAGGTTGGAGTTCTTGGCAGATTATCTACCTCTGGGGGAATATTTGTTGAAGCAAACTTTCTGTTTGGCCGATGACCGGGTTAAGGGTTTTCTTTTCTTTTTAGAGATTGGCGAAGACACATCAACAATCTTTAATTCGCTAAACAGCTTTTAGTAGCGCTGGAATTTAGCCAAAAAGGAGGACAGGCCATTAACAATCTCCGAAAAAGCCTCTTTTGTTTGACGAAACAATTTAATAAGTTCAACATCCGTGGGCCTGCATTTCGCGCAAGTCCAACGGAGGCCCTTCCCCTCTTGCGGAAAGACCAGCGCATTTAAAATGCGCTAATCCATCGCATAACCAACATGAGGCAAAATGCTCAGTATCAACACTAATCGAACAATTAAATAAGCAATTCATTTTAATAAATTTTACCGAACACAACTACTGAATGATACTAGAAACAAACAAAATTAAGTAAAATGAGTAAAGAAGTCTGAAGTCGGGCTAGACCGACTACGAAATACCCTTTACCTTTATAGTTTATAAAACCACGCTCATACAAATAAAATGTACGTGAGAGTTAAACCATGGTGATATGGGATCAACACAATTTTTTCTCCATGTCGGTTGAAATGTTACACCTATAATGATCACTAAGTTTCATAGTTGAATTCTATAATGCTATAGACACATTTGTTGATATATTTTGTAGAGATTTCGAGTTATGAATATAGTTAACTTGGAACTGTAGTTTTACTTCACATTTCCATATGTACATATCCGTGCCATTATGGTATCTATAAAAAAAGCTCTACTGCACACAATTAGTTTAACATTTTTGGTAGTAAAGGTTGGAAGGCATAAATACTACTACTTGTTGGTCCGCGGGAGGACCTACCTCCAATATATGAGAGACTTTCCCCTATCCGCTACCTTTAGGAGTTACATGCTCTCCCGAGGAATCTAATTAATTGTACCTATTACTACTCCTAAGTTAGCATACATTTAATAAATAAAGAATGCAGCAAAAATAAAGAACCCTGTTATGATGAAATTGTAACACAAACTGCATCATGGTAACTGTAAATCGTTTCGTAAGTTTTCGCCTTGATTGAATTACTGTCCATATTAGAGAATGCCCCGTCTTTGTGAGTATTTCTACTTAGAAGAGATATTAAGTCGTTTTCCGTTAGGATTTCTTCTACTTGGTCACAGTCACTGCCACGACATATATTAATGCCACGACATCCTATTCCAATTCTCTTATTGACAGAACAATCGGTACTTAAAATATTTTGTGTTTCTATTTTTAGTAATCCTGACGGAAAAGATTTATTTCTCTAAAGTACTATTAAATGGATATCTCTATATTTATATACGATGATTTCAAAAGTGAATCTACCTTCATGTAATTTCTTGGTATATAAATACTGAACTGAATCTGCTAGCTCAATTTTGGCATATATAATAATACCCTTTGAATGCCATCAGAAGATAATTCATAAGAATAAAGGACGCTTGGTTAAAACATTTAAGAAAACTGAATGTTTTGCTAATGATTTCATGTTATAATCCGCCATTTTGTAAACATTACAAACTTCACTATACGTTGATTGCCATCAGAAGATTATTCATAAGAATACTTTTTTTTTTAAATTTGATATAGGTCCAAAGTTTTAAGAACCTATATATACAGGGCGTAGCTCATAAAGTGCATCTCTAATTTTCTTATTTTTGGTTTCTGTTTTTTACTCATCATTCATATCACTCTGAAGCTTCATATGAAGTTTCGTTGACGAGCCTTGCATAAAACCCCAAAAATGGATACTGGATGATTGTGGGCGTGGCAGTAGTAATAATGTGCTCATATTTTGCATGCATGCTTTTTCGGAACTAATACATCCTGTTCCCAATTTCGCCCAAAAAATTGTATAGGTCGTAAGTTATAATAATTTGTCAGTAGTGGGCGTGGCCGTTGAAATAACACGCCCATTTTTTGTGTGGTGTTTAATGTTAGTACCTGCAACCTTCCTGTGAAATTTCGTTGATAAATCTTTAATAGGAACAGAGTACTGATTTTGGGCTAATTGTGGGCGTGGCAGTAGCAATAATCTGCCCATATTTGGAATGCATGCTAGTACAGACCCAGTGTATACATATACCAATTTGTTTTCATAAATCATCACTAGAAGCATAGATAGGGTAATTGCTTTTAAGTGGGGTCCCCAAAGCTCATTATATGGGAGGGAGGCGTATCCGTCTCATGATCGACCCCCATTCTTGCATATGGCTATGTAGGGATCATATACGTACTAATATAAAATTTCGTCCATAAATATTGTATAGGTCGTAAGTTATAATAATGTCAATAGTGGACGTGGCTGTAGAAATAACACGCCCATTTTGTGTGTGGTGTTTAATGTTAGTACCAGCAACATTCCTGTAAAAGTTCTTTGATAAATCTTTAGTAGGAACCTAGTAATGATTTTTGGCAAATTGTGGGCGTGGCAGTTCTATTATGATCTCCATATTCTGCACACACACTATTATGGTCCCCATGTATATTTCTGCAAATTTTTATTCCGCTTGCATCAATACGAGGATAGGTAGGCAAATTTAAATTTAAGACCCGAAACTTCCGTATATCAAAAGTGGGCGTGTCTTTTCACTGCTCAACCCCATTTGCTGCAGATAGCATTATAATGTCCACATGTTTCTTCAAGTAAAATTTCGTCCGTAAATCTCTACCAGATCTTAAGTTATTAATATTTGTTAATATTGGGCGTGGCACTTAATATATACCGCCCACTTTTTGCAAAGTGTTTAGTAGGACCATCTCCACAACTGTCAAATAACGTCACGATTCCATCAATCGCACCGAAGTTATAGTCATTTTAAAATAGCTGAGAAAACTTCCTTATATGGGAGGTAGGCGTGGTCTTTGTCCAAATCGGCCCATATAGCAATCTGGTTCTGTATCTTTGTCCAGACTATACTTTTCAAATTTCATTAAGATAACTCTAACGGTGTAGAAAAAAAGTGGCCACAGACCGACGGACGGACGGACGGACAGACAGACGGACAGACGGACGGACAAAATAATAATTGCTTAGAGAGTGAGTCAGATCGTATCTGTATATATACGAGTATGTCCATACCTACCACGCCTCCTTCTTGAAATTGCAACCCCTCTCAAAAGCCCAAAATTAGTATATCCTGTTTACCTTTTTTAAAGGTAAATGGTATAAATATTTTTTGTGAATACAAATTCAAACTCCGACATCATCCCAATTGCTTGGCAAGACAAATACTTCAAACTAAAATGCACACACGGTTTTTTAGGCAAGACTGCAATCAGTTAATTGAGTTGTTCTCACTAGTTTAAACTATCATACTTAAATACTTAAATAATTTACTTTAGTTACTTAATAACTCCAACACAGTGGTTGCGGGTTAATATTGCTATTAGATTTAAGATATTGTTTCTTATTATAAGATAATTCAATAAATAGACCAACAATTAAAAAAAAATTTTTTTTCGTTATTTGTTTTGATTTATTAGTCATTTATATGATTTGTCCACTGATAAGTTCCCTTATATAAGAGAAACGAACTCATGATACATCGAGTAGTAGTGCGATTTCATTCATTGTGAACATACGGAACTCATAAAATGTGGACTCAGAGTATTTTGGCAGTAGTTTTGGCCATTGGTGCTGTGTCCTGCTTCCCTCAGTCGCGAATAGTGAATGGAACTGATTTCGATATAGAAAAATATCCTTTTATGGTAAGCATCACAATATTTCAAATATTTCTGGCTTTAAATGAGGTTGCGGGTAACTCACTAATTATATTTTTGTCTACTGAAGGGTGTCAAATCGTGAGTACTATTATACCAACCAACACATGTGTGGCGGTACTATTATAAATAGTCGACGGATTCTTACTGTAGTTCATATGTTGGAGTTTTTGATAGCCCGTGAACTGAGTGTACAATATGGAGTGACAAAAATAGATCCTAATTGTCCTAACGGTAATATTGCATATGTTAAGCGAATAACCCAACATGACGGATATGTTAGAATGAGGCCACATCCGAATCACATCGCCTTGCTGGAATTGGAAGATGAATTGATGTTTAACTAAAAATCCGTAGATCCTGTGACACCGCCGGAGCCATATTACGAAATTCCGTAAGAATATATAGGCAGTCTCCAGAATCTCAAATACTATTTTAGTTAATTTTTTCACGATCCAATCGATGTAATATGAAACTTTTGTATAAACTCCTGGTGTGCCGCATGGAACATTATTATAACTTACAATGCCCAATTGCAGGAAGCCTTCATAGAGCAAAGGTCCACCATTGTCACCCTTGCAAACATCTTTACCTCCCTCATCTACGCCAGCGCACAATTGGCTCGCAATTATCCATCGAATTGATTGACATTCATCATCTGGGTATATATTTAATTTAACCTCTTGCAAATGCTTGATCAATTTGCCGCTACTCTAGAAGCAAACATAGAAAAATTAGAACGATCTCAATACAAATATGAAATTATCTCTTACTTTTTGGAAACGCCAACTAAATAAAGTACCAGCAGCATCATATTCTGCTGCAATTTCTTAATATCGCTCCTTCAATGTCACAGGAGCCACGGTTTTATAGTTGATTCTTCTGTCAATTGCAACAAAGCGATGTTATTCGGATATGGCTTCTTTTTTTTCATATCCCTCATGTCGGTCTATTCGCTTAACATATGCAATATTACCCTTAGCACTCTTAGGATCTATATTTGTCACTCCATATTGTACACTCAGTTCACGGGCTATCAAAAACTCCAACGTATGAACTACAGTAAGAATCCGTCGACTATTTATAATAGTACCGCCACACATGTGTTGGTTGGTATAATAGTACTCACGATTTGACACCCTTCAGTAGACAAAAATATAATTAGTGAGTTACCCGCAACCTCATTTAAAGCCAGAAATATTTGAAATATTGTGATGCTTACCATAAAAGGATATTTTTCTATATCGAAATCAGTTCCATTCACTATTCGCGACTGAGGGAAGCAGGACACAGCACCAATGGCCAAAACTACTGCCAAAATACTCTGAGTCCACATTTTGTGAGTTCCGTATGTTCACAATGAATGAAATTAATCGCACTACTACTCGATGTATCATGAGTTCCCTTTTCTTATATGGGGGAACTTATCAGTGAAGAACTCATATAAATGACTAATAAATCAAAACAAGTAAAGAAAACTGAAGTCCGGTTATACCGACTTGGAGATCTCCTTTACTCTTACATGTGCGTGCGAATTAATCCATGGCGATGTACGAGTATATCATCATCAGGAGCATATCTATTGTAATTTACATGGTACTCAAAGTTGATAATAAGAGAGGGAGGCGCGTCCTTTATCTGATCGGCCATATTTCGTATGTATGACTGTGCAGCGTTAATATGTTTATTCACATATAAACTTTTTGTATCGGTCAAAAGTTGAAAATATGTATCAATAGTGGGTGTGGCATTCTAATTCACTTGCCAATTTTTATTTGTTATTCTCTGCTGCAACTGTGAACCGTCGTGTCCAATTTCGTTGATGAATCTTGCATAGGGACTTAGTAATGAATATTGGCTAATTGCTAATTGTAGGCGTGACCGTAGTAGCAATCTGCTCGTATCCACACTAGTAAGGACTGAATGAGTTGTATTAATTGTGTTATACGTGTACGTCAATAGTAGTCATTGAATAGAGAAAGCCCTCACATTTCTTGCACCGTGTTTTAGGGTGTTACTATGATCAACCATAGCTCATATAGTTCTTCAATATCTTGACCATGTGGGTAGTAACACTCGATTTTTATTATTTGCTACTAAATTATATTATTTTATCTTATCGTAAAATAGCTCATATTAAACGGAATTGCGACAGATATGAAAAATGTTCTATTAAGCGTGAAAGAGCTTTAAAATTATACACGAGTTTGTAGAGAGATTTATATATAGCTTTTGCCTTGATTAGGAATTACGAATGAAACACATTTTATGACGGGATGATCTTTATCAAAAAACAACTGCACACTATTTCCAAATAATTCAAAGAAAGATTCTATCGAAAATTGTTCATAAGGGAGTTGGCTGCTTCCTATGTTCAACATTCTTCTGGGTATTATAAACAAACTTATGGTGAATTGATTATCATTGTAAATGAGTTTGATGGATCCAATGTCCCTAATATAAAAAGTTGGTTCAAAGTATTAATAATAATAAAAACCATTATTAATTAAAAGAAACATGTAGTCTCAGATTGAAAAATAATGGAAAATTTCCATACAGTTTATTATAAAATGTTTTAGTTCTTGAGTACTCGTCAATTTCCACAATATGAAATTATTGATTCCTGAATGTAATTACTGATATAAATGGATGAATGATGTTCATATTCCGCAATTCAGTTCTAACTAAACACAAAAACCAAGTTTCAATTAAATTTTTGTTGATTTAAATGAAGAAAATTCCCTAATAATAATTACAAACAACAATAAAATTAATTTAATGAAAATTTCGTGCCTTGCTTGGACAAGAATTCCCGGCTCATTAAACTCATTTTCGAAAATAAAGACAAACCTGTCGATGACTGAAATACTGAAAATCAAGATTTTACCACAAAGAACCCGCTTTTTTAATTGCGGGAATATATCAGTTCCGACCATTCACAATAAAAGAGGATATGTATGATGCCATAACGAGCTAACGACCATAAAAAATGTAGTGTGGGCCAACTCGATCGACTATGATACTCTACGATTTTATCATTGTGAAAAAATTGCCCTCCTCATCAAGCCAAACTTTAAGTCAATCTCTTGTAAGTGCTTCTGAATAATCCCATCAGACCAAAAGAAAAATTATCAAAATCCTGAATGATATCCTCAATGCCATCACAATGGAACGGGTATACAGCCAAGTCAAGAAAACTTTCAACAGCACTCACGACAATTGCAGAATTTCAAATCGTATCGAACTTTAACTTCGCCTGGATGCAAATTAAAACCACACAGAGCAGAGAGATCCACTATGATATTGCCTCCACAATCCTTCCTACCATTGGGTCCATGAACTGATTTTTTCTCATTTATGTATTTATATACTGCACCTTTCTTAGTCAAAGAACTAAGTCAATGGTTGTAACGACTCAAATACGGGGAATACTCAGCGGTGTCCAGAAGTTTTACGGACATTTCTATTCCGCATGGTTTAAGGTTTAAGTGAATAAGTGAATTTATGTTTGTTTTTGTAAGAAAGCAAACTTATTGACTAGTTACCAACTATATTCATTATATATAAAAAGATCTGTCGTTAGTAGGCCAAACTGTAGTGGAGATTGTCGTTGGGTGAGAGTTTCTATCCCATGTGTGGCATCGGGGAAAGTCTCAAAGTTCCGGTCCAGTGCAGCAGCGAGATCGGTTAAAACCATCAATTAGCTGAGGCAGCAACTGTGCTATAGTTTCTGTTAGTGGCATGGTGACTCTATTTTTCAAATTTCAATCTGCCTGTCGTCAGTAGTTCGTGTCTAGTGTCTACCTTCTGACTGTCAGCCTTATGTCAGGAACAAGAGTGGTTTTCCGGCAGATGTACTTTTCACTGTTACATATGCCACGTTGACGGTTTTTCTGAGCGTATTTCGCTGCTGGCCTGGTGTTTATTGTTGCCAATTCATTGACCCTGAGCCACTCTCAATCTGTAGCTGAAGTGATCCAGTACGTCTGCTGCCGTTGGAGTCCGCCGTTGTGTTGTTCTGGGCATTATTTACTAGGGCTTTGTTATTGTGAACACATTGCCATTAAATGCCCTCCGAAGTCTGTGTCACGGTTCTTCAATTACAAAATGTTGTTTTTTAGCATTGTGTTGTTGGCATCGTGCGATTCTGAAGACACATCTTCAGCACGGAAGCCAGAGTGACGGAGGTAATTGGCTCCTTTGTTGATTCGAAAGCGATGTAAATGCTGATGTGGATTATACAATTGCAGGAATTTTCCGAATAACTAAATTCGGCGAAGGTCCATTGCAAAATCGGTTGCCTAAGAACTGTTATAGGCAGAGGCCGTAATACAGTCTATAATTACAGAAATTGAATTGCTAACTACTTTATGAATGTAGGCGCAGTAGATTTTCAAAACCATGTAATTATTATTATTATTATTATTATTATTATTATTATTATTATTATTATTATTATTATTATTATTATTATTATTATTATACCTTACACCATAATTAATTATGAGTGCAAGGTATTGGGGGAAGGAGTACTCACTACAGAGGCTTTCGACTCGAAGAGAAAAACATTTGTATGAAAAGAAGCATTTTTTGGAGACCGAGCCCGTGGCAGGATTTGAACCTGCGACCCTCTGGGACTGATGCTTACCACTAGACCACAGAGGGCGGCTCAAAACCATATAAACTGAAACTACTTACATTGTTTTAAAATACTTTTTTAAATTAAAAATTAAGGACACTTATTTGTTAATTTTTCATTAATAAAATAATAACTATAAAATTAAAGTTAAAATAATAATAAAAAGTATAGAATAACAATAAAAATATGTGGTTATATATAAGTATACTTAATCGTGGTCATCACTTTATTCCAATTGTGCTTGCGTTACTATTTCGGTGCATTCTTTCATCAGACTGGCTCGAGTTGCTTTTTACGGGCGTGGGATTGTATGGTCTTTCATGAACTGAAGAGATCAAAAAGCTCCCACTGCCTTGATGTCGTGGCACTGCATCCATAAGTTCTCTGGGCATTTCAGATTTGCTTAGAGAAACGTTATCTAAAGTTTCCGCACAGCTCCATCGCAGCACTTTCTAAATAAAAATAAATAATGTCCGAGTATAAAAATCCCCAGAATGAAGCCAAAGCATACTTACCATCAACTTCCAAATTTGCAATTGCTTTCCATGCTTGCACTTTAGCGTCCTTTGAACTGTAGTCTGCGTGACTTTTGTCCTACAAGCACGGATAGTTCTCCACCAAATAAATTAGTTATCCACGTTCATCGCAATACGATATTGGTACAAAATTGGCCTCCTGACAATTTAAACAAATAGCTCAGAAAAATTTTGAAGCCAAAAACTATGCAGTGATTTTTTATTCTCTTCTTTTTTTCAATCTTGCTACGATATTTCCAAATAGAGTTGCCAAGAGCGCAAAAAATGAAAAGAATAAGGAAAAAAAAACTTAATAAAAAAAACAATAATTCTCAAAATAAAATCAAAATAAATAAACATAAATTTGGCCCATAGTAATATACCGCCCACAGGTGGAGGTTATCAAAGCAGTCTAAATAAAACTCAAAATAAAATTAAAAATAATATCATTATTAATCAGGTCTCTGAGAGACTCCAACAAATGGAGGCATGGTGCGCAGAGATGAAGCCAGAGATCTCAAAGCGGAAAACACTGAACTAAAATCTGCTCCAGTAAATTCTGATACCACTCAGGAGATTGTACGAAATGTAAACTATGAGGCCGATGAAGAAGAGCTCTCTAGAGAGACGGATTGGATATAACAGAAGAAGAGGCCCAGAAAGAAACGCAAAACTTAATCCAGCGCCGAATTAAACAAATCAACACCGAATCCAGAAGAAAAATCGAAACAAAGATCAAATATTGAAAACGAAGCCACACGAAAAACTACTGTTGCAAGACGCCTAAAGGCTCTGGGAAGCACAATTCAAGTGATTGTAATAAACCAAAAGACCAGCATCAAAAATGCAGCAATTGCGGAGAAGGACACCTTGCAAATTTTAGAGGTTATGTGGTAGCCAAGGAGGTACAAAAGATAAGAAACCAAAATATACGCAAGAAATATAGAGTACAGCAACAGAGCAATCGAGAAAGAACCATTCAAAGTACAAATCAACAAAAACACACAAACATGCCAAATAATGAAGTGACCACAGTACACCAAACGACAAAACATCACACAGAAATTCTATATAAAAAAGCATCTTATTCGGAGATTATAAGATTGCTACAAATAAAACTATTTGCAATCACAAATACTTGCAAAACTTACGGCACAAGAAAATTTCAACAAATCACTTGAAGGGAGTCCACGGAAATTAGAATAAAAATTATGTTATGGAATGCGAACGGTTTGATGAAAACTAAAATGAATTAGAAGTACTCTTTAGTACAGAGAAAATAGATGTGCGTCTAATTGCAGAGACACATTTTACTAGTTACATCAAATTCAAAACCCCCGATATATACCATACCATACATCCAAATAAGAGTGGCCGAGGAGGAAGAGCTGTTATAATCAGGAAAAATTTAAAGATGTTTAGAAGATGCGAAGATCAGCTCATATATATACCCAGCTACCACTCTGATGCTTGACATAACTAATAAGATATCGCTCACAGCTCTATGCAGACCCCGAGAAACCAAATAACCTGCGACCAATACAAGCAACTTTTTGAAAAATATGAAAACAGATTCATCATCGGTGGTGATTTTAATGCCAAGTATCCGCACTGGGGTTCAATATTAATCTCAACTGAGGCAAGATAGCTTCTTAAAACTCTTCCAACAACCGGTTGTGATATTATTGCAACTGACAAACCAACTACCAACTCCTCAAAAACATCCAGATCTAATAAATTTGTTCGTAATTCATCAAATCTCTCATAGACACTTGCTAATCAATGAAGGATTAGATGTAAACTCAGATCACTCAACTACTTGACTCTCAGAACAAATATAATCACGGCAGCTTTATCCAATAAATATACCGACTGGGAGTGGTTTAAGCAAATACTAGAATAGCAGGATCAAATAACTAAAATACAGACAATAACTCATCTAGAAGAGACTGTGCTATATTGAATGACAGTTATAAATCAAGTAGCATGGATTAACACTCCTAACGATTCCAGCGGTTATAGTGTCGAGCATGGATATCAAGGAGATAGTCCCGAAATTGAAATTACAACTGACACTGAAGTGTTAACGGAAATTCGATAGAGTTTGCCGAAATCTTCAAACAACTACCAACTAAAATGATTGCATACTAACAAAAATAATCAACACTAGCTTCAGATTGAAACATTTCCCGATATACTGGAAGGTATCAGAGGTAATAATGATCCAAAAACCTGGAAAATCACCCACATGATGTAGCGTCATACAAACCAATCTTTCTGCTACCAATGCTATCCAAAATATTTGAAAAGCTCTTAATGAAAAGAATACAGCCTATCATAGACAGCAGAAAACTAATACTAACACATCAATTTGGTTTTCTCAAGGAGCACTCGACATTAGACCAAGTCCATCGAATCACACACACAATTGAAAAGCTCTAGAAGAATAAAGGGAATGCTCAATTATAATTATCGATGTAGCCAAAGCATTCGACAAAGTATGGCATGCTGGCCTATTTACCAAAATCAAATCTGCTCTAACAAAAAAATACTTTGATATCCTCACTTCATAACTCTCAAAAAAAAGAGATCAAAGCTGATCTATCTAGTAGTAACAACTATACCACAGCCTCCATCGCAGATGATACTGCGTTTATAACTGTTGGAAAAACCAGAACTTTTATCAACAAAGGCACTCCAAGTCGCAGTAAACGACATCGCCTCTTGGACAAAAAAGTGGCGCATCAAACTCAACGACATCAAACCCATCCATGTCGACTTCACTAACAATACCTACCATTACATATTAACGATTAACGGAGTATAAGTACCATATCCTGATGCAAAATTTTGTTGAAGCGAACACATGAAAACGAAAAAAGAAGAGGTAACCTAAGATATCGAAATATGTACTGGCTAATGGGTAGGAAATCTGAACTATCCATACATAACAAAATTACAATATACAACCAAGTACTCAATCGATACATTTCAGTATTAAAAGTGGACACATAGAAATTTCGTCAATGATATTCAATGGTGTCTAAACTGAAAACTGAAGTTTCAACAACCGGAATAGGCAATTTAGACACATTGTGAAGTGTTGTGCCCCCTTGAAGAAGTGTTGAAGCAATAGTTAAATCATACTTTAATTTTTTAATGATTGGTTTGATTGTCTTTTCAACGTATTATTCAAATTATCAAATTTCAAAATATGAAAGTAGCAGTTAAAATCAATCGATAGATATATAGGCTTGTAATATATAAAAAAACTAAATTTGCATATATATTTGTTATTGAACTTGACGAAATCAAATAATATAAATATTTCCCAAAAGAAATTGTTCTCCTCTTACTAATAAAAAATACTATAAAGTTGATAACCTATTTATCCTGATTATTCCTTTTTTGTTTTCCTACTCCGAATTCGTCAAATGGAACTTTTAGTACAAAGCAACCCTTTTTGACCTTTTTTTTACACGGTAAAAATATGATGGGAGGGGGTCTCCCGGGTGCTCTGTAGTTGGTCTCTTTGTAATCGGAATGTTTGATAGAGAGCAAACTTTTCTCTGAGAAAACAACAAAAAGTATGCAACATTATTTTATCCGCAAGGCATAATACTCTAGGCGCTGTTGTTGTTGTTGTTGTTTATATGCCACACTTTGAACCATATTTTAACCCAGTTATTGACAACATATGATTGACGAATTAAAAAATTCTGCAAATCTACATGACAGTACCTTTCATTTAAAAAAATCGAATATCGAGTTACTGGTAATAGGGAGAGCAAAAAATGTGTTTCCGTATTAATATATAGATATACTCGTATGTCTGACATGCGAATCCATACATGAAAAACATTTTAATTCGTCCGCTCCGAAATTGTCTCTTTCAGTGATTGACCAAATTTGGAAAGGAACGACGAGCGCGGCGACAATGGCAAATTTCAAAACATCTGGATAACAAAACCGATTTAAACAGGATTATAAGACAACTCAAGCTTTAGATCAAGAGGGAGAAAGATTTTTGACACTCTGGAACACTCATCAATCCATACGGACTATTCGTTATGGACAGTTTGCCGAAGGATCTGTCATAACATAATACAACATCGTCCCACTTTACAACAGGTTGATAAAACTTGATCGAAATCAAAAACCAATAAAGCCTATTTAATCGCAGTCCACCTTAGTTATGTGTTCAAACAAAAAAATAACTGAATATCCCCAGACGAAGATAATAAAAAAGGTCAACTCAATAAATGCGATTATAAGTTTTCTAACAAATTGGAATGACAGATACGCTACAAGATATGAGACTTAATCACCAATAAAGTACTTCAAGAGTTACCTCTTCCATGTATAACAAACATACTCAACACTACTAAGAAGTTATTTCCCCGCACTAAGGAAAGTGGCAGAAATAAAGATAATTCTAACTCAAGTGAAAAGTGGCGCCGACCTAAATTCTTATCGTTCCATCAGCTTGCTTCCAATGACTTCAAAAGTGTTTGAAATCCATATAATCACGAAGCTAATGGCCATCCTTGAAGCGAAAAAATCGTCCCGAACCTCGATTTCGGAAGAATCATGGCACAATTCAACAAGCTCGTGGAGAAGATCCACAAAACCTGAGAAAATAAAGAATAATTTACAGAAGCTTTTCTTGATATATCTCAAGCCTTTGATAAAGTATAGCATGAAGGATTGCTGCGCTTTCAGTGCGTATTTATCTTTTAATTAAGTCCTATCTGACTAATAGACATTCTTACATCAAACGTGGTGACGAAGTCTCCACATTGCAAAAACTTAAAGCCGTGGTTCCTCAAGGAGTGTCCTTGGACCAACTGGGTACCTTTATTCACGCCCTCTCTGCTCTAAGTAAGGTCGTTAGAGGCACTTTCGCAGTAAATACGGCTAATCTGGCCTCATACAAAAATACCGTTATTGCTGTTTAATACTTGGAAGAAAACCTCCAGGAAGTCACGAAATGGATGAAGGACTGGCGTGTCAAACCTGTGACTTTTATGCTAAGACACGGCAGTTGCCCTGCCCTTAAGATGATTGCACATCCTCAAGAGACTGAGGTCAAGTATCTAGTTATATGATTTGGCCTGTGTTTAACATGGAAACCTCACAATCGTGGCGTTTTTCCCAATAGATGGCGATAATTGTAAATAACTCAGGAAACACACTCGTTGAAAAGGTGACACTTCCAGCGTCACTTTGAGTGTATACACATCGAAATTGGAGCAGTGCTTGAAAAGTTGCTTGCGTTTAAAAAAATAGTGAATAATTGCGCAATATTATTACGAGAAAGGGAAGAACGCTGCGCAGGATTGTACGAAAATTGTATACTGTGTACGTTGAAGGTATTTTATCAAAATCTGGTGCGCGGACATAGTTCGCCCGCTTTCGTTCGGGGAATTTTGATGTGACAGATAAGTCACGCTCTGGTCTTCCAATCACTGACCAAATTAATAAAATTGTTTAAAAAGTCCAGCAAGATAAGCATATCAACAGTGTCGATATTGGCATGGAGCTAGGCATTGATCACAAAACTGTTTTGAACCATTTACACAAAGCTGGCTAGAAAAAAAACTCGATGTATGGGTTCCTCAAGAGTTAAGCGCGAAAAATATGTTAGACCGAACATCTGCGATGCTGAAAGGGCTCGTGTACCCGATGAAGAAATGTGGGTCACGTACGATAATCGGAAGCATCAAAGATCGTGGACAAGGAATGGTGAACCGTCACAAGCATTTTCGAAGCTAGGATTGACGCCGGATAAGGTGATGCTGTGTGTGTGGTGGGGCTACAAGGGAATCCTCCACCGTGAGCTACTTCCAGTTGGTCAGACTATTGGTTCTCAACTCTAGAATGGACAACTAGAGAGATTACGCCAGGCAATTGAAAGAAAACCAACCGAATTGAATAATTGATAAGGTGTTGTCTTCCATCATGAGACTTCTTTGATAACCACACACTTCTTTTATGACCCATCAAAAAGCGTGAGCTTGCTTGGGAAGTTTTGATGCATCCCCCGTATAGTCTGACCATCACTTGTTCAGATCTCTTCAGAACTCTCTCAATTGAATTAAGGTGCTTTCAAAAGAGGCCTCTGAAAACCATTTGATTCAGTTTTTCAACGAGAAAACACAAAGGATCTTCTTCAAAGGCATCATGCCTCTACTCGAAAAATGGAAATGGGAAAAATGAAAATTTTCACACTATAAGAAATTTCACTAAAAAAACCCCCCGGAACTCTCTCCCAGACCCGTTGTAAAAGTATGCCGATACCGATTTGGACTTACGGAATTCAATTGTGGGGCACTGCTTCAAGTTCCAAAATTGAAAATTATTTTAAGAAATGATCACTTCCGTCGCCTTTCTGAAAACGATGATAGTTCCAAAATTTATCAAACGAACAAAAAATTAACCTTCCATAAACTACTTATCCGAATAATGGGACAACTTTTATGTTGTTCCCATAAAAAAGAGTCTTCAATGAAGTTAAAATAAAAGCTTATAGCAAAGAACAATAATACAATGATTTTGATAAATAAAAATAACATAATGTTACGAAATTGCACTCCAGGCAATTTATTCTAACTCTCAATACTCGCATTCGTACTCCTGGATTGTGTAGTAATCAAACAATCACAGGTTAAATTAAAATTATTAACTTTATTTAATTATTGCAATATTATGCTTAAAATTTACTTTATTGCAAATTGCACTTTATTTAATAATTCATTTAATCACTTTATTACTTCTTAATACTGTAAATGCTACAAGTGAAATGCAGGATGTACACACTGTTACGATTGTTATTCAACTACGTCTCGAACTTCATTGTGTGGTGGCTTATATACCTTTCGAGTTGTTGAAATATAACATTCTAAAATATTCCCTAAACCTCGAAGCAATTTCCCGAGAACGTTCTAAAACATTATCTACACCTCGAAGGAATTTTCGAGAACCTTCTAGAACATTACCTACACCTGGAAGGAAGTTTCAAGAGGGCTCTCGAGTAAGCTTTCGAATAGATTGGTCTTGGCTTATATACACCTCTTTCGTAGTGATCATTAATGTTTCAATATTATACTCAGCGACTTGAAAGTTCTCAAACATGTGAGTAACATAAAAGGCATCGAGCACTGCGTTGAAGCCTCAGATATTGAGAACGAGCTGAAAGAATATGGGTTTAAAGTAAAACACTTATAAAATCTTAAAAATAAAGAGAATGTCTTGACCATTGTTTAAAATTGAGACAGAACGAGATTTTCAAAGCCTAAAAGAGGACGAAGTTTATCCCTCATATATATATCTGTTGCATCGACGTATAACTGCAGGGGAACCGCACAACAAAGGCGCGGAGGTATGTACAAGCACTATAGGCATACCAAACGCAATTGCACCATGCCGAGCGATACACCACATAGTTAAGGCCAACTAATCCGTCAAATGTTGTCACATATCCATAGGCCCTAAGAGTATACCTAAACCCCAAGAAAAGTCTGAATAAAATAACTGGTAACTGCTTTGAAAATACTTTAAATAACTTTATGAACATCATGCAATCCTATCATCTCCTGACAAGGAATGATGAAAGATTTTATACAAAATCAGAATCTAATGCTACAGGTAATTCGTTCCAAACCATGAATAGTATTGAAATTTTTTAAGGGAATGCTAACGGCTTGCGCTCACATAAAAACGAGCGTCAATCTTCTTAGAATGATTTAGTATTGACATAATGTTAATATTTGAGATAATCAAACCTATACAGATTGCCAACTAATGATAACAAAGACATTTTTTTTGACGTTTGAAAACTTGACGTTTAAGTGTCGCTTCTCTGTGTTCTCTGATATCGCTTACCGTACTTAAAACTAAACTCGTACACAAAAGAGCTGCAAGAACTAATAAACGCAAATAGTTAAGAAAAAGAGATTCAAGCTAATCTCCAATCTTTATCCGCCACCCGACAAACAGACAATTGCCTGTGTCGTTGAATGAAAATTGTAAGATGTCGCCGATTAGAGAACCACCAATTCGAACTGCAAACTGTAAGTGGGCTAGAAACAATAAAGATCAGGCAGAGTCATATCTAAACTTTTCAGGCTAAATGAATCAACTAATACTAATTTCATCCCGTACTCTAGTAGTACTCTAGTAGCCCTTCATACACGTCAATCTACTTTAGTAATTTAAGTAATACTGTTTGTAAAGATATTCTAAAGATAAAATCACCGGGGTACGATCAAATTAAGAGTGAAATGATTAAACACCTTGCAGTGAGACCCCCAACTACATATCTATTGTATAATAGTTCATTTGAGACACTTTCCAGACTCGTGGAAACTCTCGGAGATTCGAATAATATTGGATCCACTTTAAGTCAACTCATACAGACCCGTAAGCTTACTATCAGTATTAGCTAGAATTTGTGAATAAAAGGTGTGTAAGTAAGAGTATGTCCACCCTTACAAATAGATGACAAAAGGACTCTACAAATCAACTACCTGGATTTCACTTTAGATAGAAGAAGTACTTGGGCGATTCATATAAAAAATAAAATTACCCAAGCTAATTTGAAGGTTGCAAATCTTAACTGGAAGCAAACCAAAGTTAATCCTTCAAAGGTTAGGTTAGGTTAGGTTGGAAAGGCGTGTGCGGATACGAAGTATCCGCACTTCCACTCGGAGACATCTATGTCCATTGTGACTGCCTTCAAAAATACCAGGAGGAGGCATACTCGTCCTTACCCTCGATTTCCATAAACATTGGAAGTTCCATCCCTACTAAACTATTTGGTTTTCCAGATG
Source organism: Clusia tigrina (assembly GCA_920105625.2). Lineage (NCBI taxonomy): Eukaryota > Metazoa > Arthropoda > Insecta > Diptera > Clusiidae > Clusia > Clusia tigrina. The sequence goes on from OV050031.1 coordinate 210,204,777, forward strand.
GAAGTGAGAAGATCCGCTAAATCTACCTTCGTTATCTATGTCAAACTTGTGAAGAAGCGCGACCCCAAACATTGAAGTCGTTTCAACTGTAGTCTTCGACATTGACATAAAAAGTGATGAATCGACTCTGTCTCTTCTTCATCATGGCAACTCCTACATAGCCCGCTCGACGGCATACGCAAGTGTTGAAAGATTGGTGCGATAGCACAATGCCCCGTAATGACCCCCGTAAGCACCCTTACTGCAGGTTTGTTGAGCCCTGAGAGAACCTTCGTTCTCTTCATGTCTAACCTAGGCCATAAGGCCCTTGAAAGTTCACAGTCGTCCCGATTAGTCCATAAGTTATTTGTCACCGCAATAGTGAATTCATCTACGTTCCTAAACAGTTCGCATATCGGGATTTGTATTGAGGTATCTGCTTCGTTAATGTCCATTTAAGAGCCCCTTCTGGCCATCTCGTCCGCTAATTCATTCCCTTCTATATCGCTATGTCCGGGAACCCAGCAAAGCGAGACATTGTGGGGTCCAATGTTCAGTAGTGAGTACATTTCATTACCAGCTCGATTTAACTGTCTTGGATTCTATTGCCTTAAGCGCCGCCTGACTATCCACAAAGATAGGATTTTCGAAGGTCGAATTATACTACTTTGTATCAGGCAGGCTGCTTTCTCAAATGCATAGACTTCGGCCTGAAAGACCCCGCATGCGTCAGGCAGCCGATATGACTGTCTTGCCTGCAAGCCTTCCGAGAAGACACCCGCCCCCGTTCCACCCTCCATCTTTGAGCCGGCAGTGTAGATGGTAATGTCAGAATTACGCGTCACAGAGCCTGACTCCCAGTCTTCCCTGGTTGGATAGAGAGTTGGAATTCTAGCTTTAGAGTCCATAGTAGAAGTCATGTAGTCTGTAGCCGTTTCTAAATCGGCCGTAACTAACCTTTGACCCTTCCGTCTTATTTCGCTCAAAATCGTACAGTGTCCATAGTTGGCAGATTTCCACGTGATGCACTCCCTCAATCTGATAGCACACTTGGCGGCACAGCCCTGAATGAACACTCCTAGCGGTAAGAGGTGAAATAATATGTTTAAGCCTTCTTGAGGCGCACTGCTTACAGCCCCTGAGATGCCCAGGCTAGCAAGGCTTTGTACTTTTTCAATACGGGTTAGATTACATTTCCTTTCCAACGCCTTCCACCAGACGATGGACCCGTAGGTTAAAATTGGTCTTATGATTGTGGTGTACATCCCATAAACGATGTACGGTGACAGTCCACATTTTTTCCAAAGATCCTTTTACAGGTATAGTATGCAGCCAAACCCTTCTTTCTTCTCTCCTCAATATTCCTTCTCCAATTTAACTTGGAGTCCAGAATGATACCCAAGTATCTTGATTCTGAAGAGAGATTCAATGTTACCGTACCTAACTTTGGCATAGAGAACTCAGGGATTTTTGTTTTCCTGGTGAACAAATCCAACTTCGTCTTAGTAGTGTTAACTCCTAAGCCGTTGCGCTCAGCCCATCCGAAAATCTCGGCCAGTGCTGATTCCATGATTTCGCTAATCGTTGACAAGAACTTGCCAGGGATTAGTATGGCAATGTCATCAGCGTAGGCTACAATTTTTGATCTCTTTGCTTTGAAGGTTTCTAAGATCTCATTCACTACTAAAAGCCATAGCAGAGGTGATAGCACTCCCCATGCGGCGTACCCCTTGTAGTCCTCCTACTCACTGAGGCCGTCCTCATAGTGGCGTTAATAACCATGCTTACTAGCATTGTGTTAATCATTGTCACTATGAATTCCTTCACTCCGTGATCTCTCAGCGCCTTACAGATCGCCTCTATATTTACATAGTTGAATTCCCCCTCAATGTCCAGAAAACCTACCAACGTGTATTCCTTATAGTTCATTGACCTCCCAATGATACCAACCACTTCATGAAGTGCGCTATCCACTGATCTACCCTTACGGTATGCGTGTTGCGCAGTATCCATTGTGCGAATATTGGTAACTACACAGCTTCTAATATACAGATCAATAAGTCTCTCAAGTGTTTTAAGAATAAACGATGAGAGATTTATTGGTCTGTAATCCCTATCAGTAGAGTAATTTGTTTTTCCCGCTTTTAGGATGAAAACCACCCTGACTTCTCTCCAACTTTTTGGCATGTACCCATCCTCGAGACACCTTGTGAAGATGTGAACTAGATGGGGAATCACGCCCTCAGAGGAATGTTGCAGCATAGCCAGTATAACTCCATCAGGACCCGCTGACTTATACGGTTCGAAAGAACCTATCGCCCACGTAATTTTATCCTCCCTCACGATATCCAACATGTCGGTCCCTGAAACACGTGCAAGATTTACCGACTGCGTATGGACGGTATGCGAGTCCGTGCAACCTGGAAAGTACGTTTCCATCAAAACCTCCATGGACTCCTTACACGAGCCAGTCCATGAGCCATCCCGTCTCTTCACACTGCCGAGAACAGTCGATGGTCGGCCAAAGAAACAGGCGACCATTTGCTTCGCTGTGCTTCTTCCACGAACAACTTTTGTTGGATTTAGCTCGTCTTGGAATACCCGCACGGTCGATTGTTGTTTTGTTTCCGGCTCCTACGCATATATCCATGATTCGTCACCTGTCACGATTTTATACACGTCTTTTGAAGTACCACGGTCGAACTTTTTAATCATTTCTTTACACCAATTGACACGAGCCTTTTTTAAGCGATTGTCGAATTATGTGGGATCCAACGCGTACAAATCTTATTTACAGTCAAATGTTCTTAGTATATTGAATGTATGGAAGTGGAAGTAATTCCCAAGGTGTCCTCTATCGATATGTCACATGACGATCTTGCAGTATCAGTTCGCGCACTGCATCGATGTTTTGTGGCACAACAACAAATTTTGGACTACCTTCACGGAGTTCGTAGGCGACCGAACTACGACCACGATTGAATTCACTATACCAGCGATATACTGTGGTTTTTGATGTTGCTTTATCGGCATACAAAGAACTGAGTTCATCCACACATTCTTGTTGAGATAATCCATGTCGAAAGTTGTGAAAAATAATCCAGCGAAAACCTTCTCTTGAAATTTCCATTTTTTGTCCAAATTGATTTTCTTAACTCACTGTAAACAAAAAAAAATAGCACTTGTACATCAACACGTTGTGAGTATGATTATGCTAAAAAATGTCAAACTTTATTATGGTGTTGCCAGATTTTAGCTATTGACGTTAGTGTTGCCAGTTCCCTAAATATAATAGTACCCCTCGTACCGTTCAAGATGACCTCAGTTAACTCAGCGTCATCTATAAAATAAGAATAACCAAAAATCCAAATAAAGCACCATGAAGACTATAAACAAGAGCTTATTCAAAAATATTACGGAAAATGGACACAAAGCAGTCACCATTCACCTTGCGTTGTTATTATTAAGCCACTAAATATTTATGTTTAAACCTTGTATAAACTGATCAAAAAGTAAAATAAAACAAAATATAAATATTAATAATAATACGTAATAAAGAAATATTACTTTGAAATCTGTGTTGTTACACGCATTGGTAAGGAATTGTGTACTTTAGTTTTATGAGTTAAATCATTATTGTTAGTTTAAAGTCAGAGACCCGAACGGTTTGATTTGTCACATTGACCAGATTGACTTCATTTCATGTTCCTCATTCTTATAATAGAGATGTAGAATATACTTGAATTCTAGTGATTACACACTATTTGCTTAACTCTAGGAATGCTAACAATACTACGACTACACTTAAAAAAAAATAAATAAATTGATAAAAATATTAAAATTTCTGTGAGAAAAACTGTGATGAAATTATTCAGAAGCCAAATATCGAAAATGAAGATATATTGTAGAGATAAAGAAATAGACAAGCCTAGAAGTAATTTGTGAGAAAATCTGAAAGGAAAGTGAAAAGCTGGCAAACTCGCCTTACAAACTGTTTAAATTTTAAAATAATTGTTTTAATAAAAAACAATAAAAAATTTCATCAAAAAATATAAACCGTATAAAATAGTCCTTGTTGGCCAAAAAAATGGAACACTTTCCGCAAACTCTTTAGAGGCCGGGGGAAGGACAGAAGGGCATCCAAATACAAAGGGCTATGATTTTGCTGAGTTCACTTCGTTTCCTGGTAACCCTAACCGGGAGTAATTTTTGAAGTTTTCACTTATTATGCAATTAAAGTTTTTATTTTGATCAAAATTCAACTTTCAATGACAATGTGCTGCAAATCTGAGCGAGTTTCTTTCACACCATCATATCACACCATTTATATCGATCTTAGAGACACCATTGAATAAACAGTCGCAAGTATCTGAACTAAGTCTTTAGTAAATTTGTTCACGAATCCAATCTATGTAATGTGAGACTTTTGTATAAACACCTGGAAAATCATATCTGCCGCATGGTTTATAACTCCAGGACGAAATGCCCAACTGCACAGAACCTTCGTAGACTAAAGGTCCACCAGAGTCACCATCGCATGCACCTTTACCTCCCTCATCTACGCCAGTGCACAAGTGGTGACTTGTATTTTCCTGATAACGTGAATAACATTCATCATCCGAGTATATCTTTAAGTCAACCTTTTGCAAATGCTTTTGAACTGTTCCCCCAGTCTAGAATAAAACATATAAATCAGAACGATTTCAGTATAAATTTGCAATTATCTTTTACTTTTTCGTAACCCCAGCCAATTATAGTGCCAGGAGCACCTTCCGCCACTTGCGGAGTTTCGTAATTTGGCTCCGGCAGAGTCACAGGAGCTACGGTTTTATAGTTAAACACCAATTCATTTTCCAATTCCAACAAAGCAATGTCACTCGAATAATAACTGCGATAATCAAATCCGTCATGTATGATTATTCGCTTAACAGTTGCAATAGTGGGACCATTAGAAGTTATATTTGTCATTCCATACTGTACACTCAAATAGTGTGGCTCATCTAAGTAAACGCAATGAGCTGCAGTAAGTACCCAACGACTGTCTATGATAGTGCCGCCACACATGTGTGAATTAGTCCATGAACGAAGTGACACCTTTCCAAATTAAAAAATCATAATTAGCGAGTTAGACCAAACCTCCTTTAAAGCCACAAATATTTGTGTTTCTTACCATAAAAGGATATTCTTCTATATCAGAATCAATTCCATTCATTACGCGTGACTGAGGAAAGCACGACACGGCACCAGCGAACAAAACTATCGCCAAAATTCTGAGAGTCCACATTTTGTGAGTTCTGTGTGTGTATACAATTGAATCTAATAAATCCCACTACTACTATGTGGATCATAAGTTCACCCCATTTATATAGGCCAAATAATCAGTGGAGAACTAATACTAAATCAAAAATATTCATAATCACATTCCCTATAAAATAAAATTACTTTACGATATTCCCATACAGACGCTGAGTAGCGATAAACAAGAAACCGCAATAAATATTATCTTAGTAACGATAAGATTCTTATAGTCATCTTGCTATTTATGATACTACACAATCAACCCCAATAAATATGATCTTCGTAGCGATAAGATTCCTATAGTCATCTTGCTGTTTATGACAGTACCCAATATACCCCAATAAACATAATCTTGGAACGACGTTCTCATATACGAGGGTTGACTCAATAGGAATCAGTTTAGATAAGAAAACTGTATTTTTTTTCGACAACACGCAATCTACTATTAAACATCCTTTCAGCTATATGCTTTTATTTAAAAAATCTAAAATTTTTGATAGCACAGTGAAACGTGATTGCATACTTTTAGGATCCCATCTGGAGTTTGAGAATGAGTGCACCACGCTGTGTTTATTAGTCAAGACACAATCTATTCGAATAAAAGCTTCTTTCGTTGTAGAGATTGTGGTGTAAAGAATTATCTCGAAAATAAGAACTTCATGAGGTGTGTATAAAATTCTAGAAAGATCCACAAATTTCTAGAGTATTGTAGAAGTTTCTACCTCAACTATTCGAAGCTATAAAAAGCACAAGACTGTGCAAAGTCGAACACATTCAAGCAGAGATCGTACTAGTATGTCCATCGAGCATTATAATCGAAGCAGCAGTGTTTGTAATTGTTATTTTGTCAAGTGATGAAATTCATTATTAAATAAAGTGATTCATGAATTGTGAAATAAAGGACTAAGTTTGTAAATTGCAATAATTAAATAAAATTAGTTATTTTAATTTAACCAGCGATTGTTTAATTACTACACGATCCAGTGGTACGAGTCCGAGTACAGAGGGTTAGAGTAAATTGTCAAGAGGGCAATTTCGTACTAGAATAAATTGTCAAGAGGGCAATTTCGTAACAATATATTTAATGAAAGGACTTTCAGTTAACAATTAAACAAAAAAATTGTTTGCTTAGATGAGTTTTATTAGTCTCAACTCATCTGAACAGTCGACCGCATGCCAAATTGTATTTCTTTCGAGATCATGGCTACCATTTGACAACATTATTAACGGACTTATAGCAGTAGCAAAGCCGAGATAGCAAAAATCAGTGAAAGCCAAGTGTGTCATGAATATGGAAGAACTTTTTCGTTAGAATCTAAAGAGAACAACATTTTTTTATAATTTATCCCCAAAACTTAAGTAACCCTCCTCGTCAATATTCAGGCGTTACTCTCGTTCTAAGAGGAGTGTTGTGGGATTTTCAGAATAAGTCTGAATATTAATATTTTCCTAACAAATACATTGGCATAATTTCACCGAATTTTAATATTTTATTAATGCTTCTACAGCTAACATTTTGTTTTAGAGAAATGTAACTTACTTTTAAATATTGTAAACATTCCTGAATGAATTTCTCACGGTGGCACTTATAAAATCAGAGTGCTTTATTGGACTATACTACTAAAGTTCAAGGAGCCATTGGAATGACTCTTACGTCAGAATGCAGGATATGGCACACAATCCGGGACAACTTCGGTGTTTAGATAAGCGTGTTTTCGTATTCTGCTTCTGTTGCCATTTCTGCTTTATCACTCTGCACCTTAAGACCAATATCAAACCACTGTCAACCCACATTTTACAAGTTAGAGGATGATGCATATACTTAAACAGTTGAAGTGCAAAAGAACCACTGTTCAAATACTGATGGAAGAGTTGGTATTTTATAGTTGAGAGATAATCAAAAATATCGGTTTATCACTGCAGTGGATAATTCTCGTAATTGCAAGTCAAATGTATGTGGATGCGAGCAACCAAATGTATATAGGATAGAGGCCTTGGCCTGATGACTGTCAAAGAGAATAAGAAGCTAATTCAGTGCAGTTGAATAATAAGCGTAGAATTTTTAGTTGATATTTTTTTCTCCGCATTAAGAGTTCTTAGAATAAGTACGGTAGAATTCATATCTAGTAAGTATATCTTCATAATGATTCGTTTCATAATTGCGTTGGAAAGAAACAATGAAACTGGTTATTAAATACTCGAGAACATTTAAGGCCGGTTCGAGACAACCCTAACGAAAGTTGAATATAATCATTTACTTGGCAATGAACCCCGAATAATCGGGAATTCTACCTGCTTACATAAAGATATGTCAATTAATTTGATTTTCATAAAGAGTATCAAGTCATAAAAGAGTAGAACATGTTATGTAGAAAAGCTCCCTATCATTCTAGTGATGGTCAATCTTTCCAAAGACACATTATTCTTGTGGAAGGAAAGTCTTGTAGCCACGTTAAAAGAAATTGAGGATTTTCTTTTTAGTCTCTTCGATTACTTTGAACACTTCAATAATGAAAAGTACAAAATGAACAATAAATTTAAAAACACATTTTCGATTATAAAAAATGGAGTTTACGTTCAAACATTAATTGAAGTAACATTTCCCTTTACATTTTGAAGGAAACAATAAAAAATAAATTTGTTTATAAAAGAATAATAATTTCTGGGAGTCGAACTCGGATCTGGAGGTACCAAGATCAACGTGCTTACAACCACGACTAAAGAAGCCGACAATCATTTAACTGATCTATAAACAGATTACCAAACGAGACTTTTTGCTGGTTACCAGCTGGTTTTTTGGCATTCTCAAATAAAATGTTCAATTATGAAAATTATGAGTTCAGATATTCTAATTTTTTTGATTTTAGATTTTGAATTATTTTGAAAATTGACAATATTAGCGATCATTTCAAAAACACATTCTATTTTGAGTTATTGTAGGATGAATCCTTTGAGATTTGTTTTGGTTGCAGTTTTATCTTTTTACAGTCTTATTTGCATGAGCGAGCCCATCAACGCGACATCGAAGGTTTCGTACGAATTCGGAAGGCTAGCATCAACTATTATCATAAATAATCTTACTGCAGGTCCACTCTGATATCTGATAGCTTCTCAACAATAGTCGAAAAATTGTTTACGAATTGCTTCAATATACGTTACACAGTTTAACTACGGCTGGGTTCATAGTCTGTTGGAACTCTCAGAAAAAACAACACATATCTTTTGGTTCTAAAGCTTTAATATGATCCAATAATAATAATTACAAAGTGTGGAACAAAGATGTATGTGGAAAAAATACAGAAAATAAAACAAAATGTCAGCCAAATGGACAAGAGCGCTGCCATCTCTAGAAGAATTCAACATATTGCAACATCCTGCAAACTGCACAAATCCTTCGTAGACTAAAGCTCCACCAGCGTCAAAACGGCATAAATCTTCACGTGGCTCATCTACTCCAGCGCAGATCTGGTCGCTTGTAGTTTTCTATTTACGTGCATAACATTCATCATTCGTGTATATCTTTAAGTCGTCCTTTTGCAAATTCTCTTGAAATCGTCCACCATTCTAGAATAAAAAAACATATATATCAGAGCGATCTCACTACAAATCTCTTACTTTTTCGAAAGCCCAACCAATTAAAGTACCAACAGCACCATATTTTTCTCCAATTTCGTGATATGACTCCGGCAGAGTCACAGGAGCTACGGTTTTATAGTCGAACACCAATTGCAACAAGGCGATGGCATTCACATACGGACTCCCTCATTGCGCCCAATTCGCTTAACAGATGCCATATTGGGACCTTCTGCATTTTATTTTGTCACTCCAAACTGTACCTTCAGGAGACTGGCATATAGTCCTGTTTAGGATAGTACCACCACAGAATGAACCAACTACCACATATCAATATATAAACACATAATTTGTAGACCCTCCAAACTTGATTTAAAGCCGGTGAATCTCACCATAAAAGGATACTTTTCTATGTCGGAAATAGATCCATTCTTTACTCGTGACTGAGGACAGCACGATACAGCGCCAATGGCCAAAATTGCTGCCAATATACTCTGAGTCCACATTTTGTGAGTTCCGTATGTATACTATGAATCAAATTATTCGTACTACTAATAGATGTATCGTGAGTTCGCTTCCCTTATCAGTGGAGAACTCATATAAATTACTAATAAATCAAAACAAGTTAAGAAAATGAAGACGGGTTATACCGACTTCGAGATACCTTACATGTGCGTACGAATTAAACCATGGCTATGCACAATACTGTCAATTTGTATTCATATATTATCCTTAGGAGCAGATCTATTGTAATTTAGAGTGTACCCAGAGTTCATTATAAGGGAGGGAGGTGTGTCCTTTATCTGGTCGATCCCATTTCCTATGAATGACTTTGTAGCGTCAATAAACTTATTCACATTAACATTTTGGTTTACCCAGTAATGAATATTGGTTAACTGGGGGCGTGGTAGTAGCAATAATCTGTCCACGTATAGACGGAATGAATTGTATGAATTGTATGTTACACAAGTAAGTCAATAGTAGCCATGGCATCGAGTATGCCCTCACATTTCTTGGATAATGTATTATGGTATTACTATGATCAACCATAGTTCAAATTAGTTCTTAAATAACTTGGGCATAAAAATGGTAATTCTCGTGGTTTTTTATTTACTACTAAATTATATTATTTTATCTTATCGTACAATATCTCATTCTAAACGAAATTGCGATACTGTGTAAAAATTTTCCATTAAGTGTGACAGAGCTTTAATTTATATATATGAGTTTGAAATGAGATATACTCGTATATGGCATTTTCCTTGATTATTGTTTGACACATTCAATGCCGAAATTATGTTGGTCAAAAAACAGGCTCCTCCAAATTTTGAAATATGCCCAATAGATACTCATATTAGAAAACTGTTTGAAATGGAGTTGACCAATTGCAAGAGAAGACTTCCTTCTGGTCGTACGTGAATTGATTACACTAGTTTACAATAAAATACAAAATGACTGTTCATTCAATGCCATTATATATTTCTCATGTATTTTGATCTGCTGGACTCGAAAATCCAATTCAAAATTTTCTATGGATAGGTTTCCGAGATATGGGCTTGTGAATTTATTTGGGTGCAATTTTGGAGGTACAATCACTTGTTAGGCTATATCTCGTGTTTAATATCCCCGATTGGGGCACACAAAATATCAAATGAAGAGTAATCAAAAATCCTATAGTCCTTTTAAACCTTATCTTTCAATCGGTTTTATTGATTAATTGTTATCCCAATTTTTAATTGGAGCAAATCAACGTTTTCTTCACTTTTGACTTTTCGAAACGAGACTTTTGGGGTTTTGGCACGTCTGGCGAATTCCTCTCGGAACTTTGGAGCGTGGTTTCTGACTGATATTGAAAAAACCACTTTTCATCATCAGTTGCAAATTTTTAAAGGACTTTTTGTCCTTTTACCCTCTTTGATGGTGTCCTTCGAATGTTAAATTCTGAGTTATTTTGGAAACAAATCGTGTGAACACCTTTCGGTAGCCCACAGTTCGTCTCAAATGCAATAAATCGATGTTTCTAAATGCCCAATTCAAATTCCATGAAGTTTTAGGTTGACCTTTGATGAATTCACTCACGGTTTTGATGGAATCTGAGGTGATATAGTCATCACTTATGCTTTCACGATCCTTTTTAAACCGCTTTTACCTCTCCTGAAGTCTGCCATGGGATAAACAATCATCATTATAAACTGGGTTCATCAATTGAAATGATTCGGCAAAAGTTTTACCAAGTTTAAAACACATCTTACATCGCCTATCTCATTGTTCGTTGCTCATTTTTATACCGATGACAAAAACATTCTTCACATCAGAGGCAATAACTCCTATTCTATTGGTCCAAATATCATGGAATTTTGATAGTACATCGCCTATCTTTCTGGCGCATATATGTCACTATAAATACCTATTTTTAAAAAGTCCTGTTTCTTGCATAAAAATGACTAACGGACTCTTATCTAAACATCGAAATTCTTACGGAGGCTGCTCCTGGTTCCTGTATCATGCATTAGAGGGTATCCAACGGCTCCGTGAACTTTTAGGTAATGCCTAATAAATGTGCTCTCTTCTTATGATAGCCACCGTAAACAATTTCTAACAAGCACATTTGCTTGAGCGTTTCATTTCAATGTATGTGACTGGGGCCTTATTATAGAAATGTGATTGATAGTCATGACCGGAGATAAAATATTGATAATCCTGGTAGCAAATCAGTCAAGACGGTTTCTGCGTTCTACACTCATTGATTGTTTGATATATGTATAGACTGTCCAGATCATTTTTACCACTTATCGGATCACTTCAACTAATTTAATTTATGGATGTTGTTCTCAAAAACACAGTCGGATTATAAAGTAGCTGCTTGTAGAGCATGATAGTATCAGCAGGTCACATGTACCGGGCAAAAACGCTATCTATAAGGCCACAAAAAATAATACAATACATTCCGCCATAAGACTTTTCTCATGTGCTTTCCGCACATCACTAATTATCAGCATGGTAGCTGAAGGTGGGCTGCCCTCATTTAAGGAAAAACTAACACTTCAAAAGTCATACTGGTCTCCAAAATAAACAATCCTGCGATTCAAATCCATTCATCCAAACTAGATTTGAATAAATCACAACAAGAACTCCAAATGCAACATGTCGCATTTTGCAATAAGCCACACAATATAATTTCCTCATCGACACAACTACTAACAGCAACTCTCCGTTCTCCATCGTGGGCCAGTCCTTCCGATGCTAATGGTTAAATGATCTTAAGAAATCTACTGTATTCTTTAAATAGATTAGAGCAGTCAAAAGCAACTACAATAAGTACACAGGTGGATCACAACCGGAGTCAGCAGCTTCCTTGAGCGTAGTCAATGAAAATAGCTCTCTAATAAAAAATATAATTTTCCCGTGTGAATACGCTAATCAGGATAAAATTAAGGTTGTAATCGGCTCCGAATCTTCCTTTACCATCACGTTTACATCAAATGTTTACAACACTGTCCCTACGATTAAATTAATTAGATACACTACAACCTGCAACCACAATATAACAGTTCTATGGAACCCCAGTCATATTGGTATATGCGGGAATTAAAATGCAGATGAAACATTTTCATACCATCATGCTTTAACAAAAAGGATGTTAGTAAAATTGTCAAAGCACACATTGTAACAGAAAACAAAATCCACTGCTCCTCTTATTCGCATACTTAGAAATCCTAAAACCCAATAAAATCCTCCCGCATTCCACATAGTACTTTTAAGAAGAAGTCAGGTTGGTCACACTAGAATGAGAAAAATGAGAATCCTACACGCATCCTCTACGATAATAATCACTCGTCAATAAATAACTTCTCAAACCAATGCCCGATTGTCAAAAGCGCATGTCGCAAACTAGCGCTTTACTGGATCCTCTTCAGAGTTTAATGAGGGAAAGCTATTAAAAAGCATAAATTTATGTATCGAAATTTAATCAAAGTACTTATTCCTAAAACAACCATTAAGTCAGGGTAAACATACATATAAAAAATGAAAAAATATTAAAATATAAAATATAAATGCGAATGAATCAGATAACGAATTAAAAACAATTCAAAAAGTTTGACTATCAAATTTATTTCTATTACTATTGGATCTCCTTAGTTCAGCCGAATTCGTATTTTATTCCAGAACCCTTTCTAATTAATAAATTGCCATATATTGTACACTAATTAATAAAATATAAACTCAGCGCCTTAATTCGTTCAGAGCTGTGCATCTAAAGTTATCGCAGATATAGGGAAGCCTGATATTAAGGACTTTAATCCCACTTCGATGTGCGGATAGATTCAAAAACCTCCTTCGGATCTCACAGAACTCTTAAGGAATTGTTAATACTTTTGCTTGAAATTCACTGCAGTCAGAATATTATTCCAAGTCTTTCGTAATAAACCGAGATCCCGAGGTGCGTTAGTGTAGTCTACATACATGTATAAACGAATATTTAAATAGTTTATAACAAATATAAGAAGAACTCTCTTGAAGTCAACAAGGAATGATGGTCATTGTAATACAACAGAAAGTGGGATCCCTAAAATAGCAGGGCTAGAAACTCAGCTGGTTACAGGGATCGTTGATAGAAATAAATAATTTCGTTCGTGTAATTTTTTTATTTATTTTGTTTATTTCTTAAGCACATTAAATATTGTATTTGTTTATATATATAAAGCTACTCTTAGCCTAGTTTCCCTACATTGTTCACTGTTGTTGGTATTCGGTGTTCGCGCTGGTCTCCACAAGAGTTGGTGAAAACCACAAACTCCCCGATTTGTCGTATATGTATGTAGGTCGCAGTTGTAAGCGAAGGAAATATGTTCTTGGTCGGTGTGTCGATTCTGCGTGATGGAGGCGGAGGAACATTCTGGTGTCTCTCGATTGAGTGCTGGAGAAGAAAGATGTCAATTTTTTTACCTGGTGCCGTTTATATAACGCGGCATCAGTAGCGTCCAGCTGCCAACTTCGCTTGTTGCTGTGCTGGTGCTTGTTGTTGTTGTTCCACCATAAGCGACTTCTGATTTTTGTTGTTTTTATTCACATTGTTGTTGGTGTTGTAACGATTTGCCCTTGGGTCATCTTCAGCATTTTCTCCTCTTTGTTGTTGCAAGTTGATGACTTTAAATATTTGACTTTAAAATCTAGTTTGAATCTTCTCGATCGTTCTGTCGTTATTCCTTTTGTGTTTGGTACTCGTCTTTGATGTTGTTAGCGTAATATTTGTCAAACTGGCACACTCGGTAGTTTAGAGTTGACTTTTGTGTGGGTGGAAAATATATATATATATATATATATATATATATATATATATATATATATATAATTTTGATCCACACAAAGGACATAATTTACTCAGGCTAGTCGTCCACAAACGACGACTTGTCGAAAACGTCTGTAAGCAGAGCAGGTAGTACTCGCTGGAATTAACTCAAACTGAAGGAACAGACGACAATCGACAATGCCGCAACTGGATCCGGTGATGAGCGTTGCCAACTCTTCTACACCTCTGTTGTTTTCATACATTTCATCTATTAAAATTTTCAATATTTCTGCTGTAATCTATACAAATAAATTGTAAATGGCTTCTAAAGAATCCAATCCGGTCACAAAAGTAGAAATATATCTCTCAGCAGAAACACTAAGAAAATCCCATCACTTCCTGACCTGTGAAGATACGAGGCAGTTACTTACAGTCAACTAGTAAATAAAGCTCAGAGCAAGGTAGAATCCAATGAAATAACTGCACAAAAATAATATCAGAAGAATGATCTTCCGAACAACATAATAAGACACTGTAGAGTTAGGAGGAACTGTAAATAGAACAATAGACTAAAGCAACTTCCAATTGGTTCTCACGGAACTGTACAAGCTCACTTTCATCGCAAGCAACTTGGACTTTCTAATGATGTACGGAATTCCGGGGGTAGAAATGAAGAGGAAAGAAGCGGATTCTTTCTGAAAAACGTTCAAAAAGTGTTTTAACCGACACACCAATAATTTCACTTCCAAATAGACTCCAGCGAATAGATCAGCTACCTTAAAAAGCGATAAAAGGCATCATTCCTCCGGCAGCTGATCTATTGACCGCTACAATTTTTAAAAAGCTCCCAAACATTCTTTTCTAATTTATTTTTAATTAAATCTTACGGATACAACACTTTCCAAACAAATGGAAGGAATCTCAAATAAAAACGGTCTGTAAACCAAGAAACGATCAATCGTAAGTGTTCTAGTACAGACCCAAGAAATCCGCGGAATAATTGAACAACTAAATCGAGTTGTTTCACGCATAAGTTCCGCCTTTGGAAGTAGGCAATACTGTTCCGTTGTGTGTCTTGGACATATCATAAGTCGTTCAAGCAATCTGGCTGGAGGGGCTCGTATAAAAATTGAAATGTCTACAGCCTTTGAAATTCTACAAACTGGCTGAAATTGATCTCACAAACAGAAGTTCTCAATTAAACAAAGTGAGTTTATCACAGAAGCTTTTGATATCGAAGCTGGTGGCCCACAAGGAAGCTTGCTGGGGTCAGTCTTTTACTTGCTGTATACTGCAGACATGCCTTGAAGTCACTCGGCTACGAGTATATTTCCATTTCCCGATTATACAGCAGTGTTGAGTACTCACTCGAGCCACATGCAATCTTCAAATTAACTTTTAACACATCAATTGGCCATTGATCATTGGGAAACGTATCCTTATAGGCCACAATATTCCTCAATCTAATGTCATAAGGTATCTGGACTAACACATGGATCGAAGACATACGTAGTACAAACATATCGGAACTAAAGACGCCCAAATGACACTTAAACTAAAAGGTCGCCCAGGCTTATGAATTCAAAATGCCACTTGAACCATAAATGCTTCTATTCAGTTCCAGATTGAAAATTGTGGAGAAGGAAATGCTGAGAGGACCACTGCAGAATGAAGATAGCTTATGGAGCGGATTTTGAAGACCCATGCTACTACTACTGTAATAAATTGTTCAATGATATTCGATAATAAAGGACATCGATTTCATTTCAAGATGTCTTCTGCATTGCCTCATTTTGAAGGATGAGAGTCTTCCGTTTTATATATTCTGCTAATTTAGAGTCCGTTCGTCCTAAGTTTCATTTTTCTTAAAGCTGTTCTTCTCAATTTGAAAATTTGTTTTTTATCTACAACTCTTTCGGCACTTAAATCTCTCTTCTATTATTTTGCAAATCGTCCCAAATATATATATTCTATTCCAACCGACGCAACGAAAAAAGAGTATTTTTATATTTGCTTTATTTGTGGATGATTATTGTAAATTATAATCAGTATTTATGGAACCACGGAGCTCTTATCAGAATATGGACTTGACAGTTAGTCTAATAATGAAGAAATCAGACCATATATCAGGCACTTCGAATACTTAGCATGAGTATACGTTATTTAGAATTTATAATTTTTGATATGCGAAAGTTCAATTTTAGTGATAAGGGCTCCTATATAAAAGAACGATAGTTTGCACCATATCTCTAGGAATGCTTGTATCGTGCAACAGAATGTTGGCTCAAAGTATTTATTTTGCTTTCCTTTTGGTTGGTACAGTGACGTGTTTTTCGCAGTCGCGTATCTTGAATGGAACTGATTCATTTATAGAGTATTACCCTTTTGCGGTGAGAAAAAAATTAACAATATTTTGTATAAAATGACAAATCATTACATATATATTTTTTCGCATTGCAGGCTTCTCTCCGTGTACGGAATGAACACATTTGTGGAGCTACTCTAATAGCATGTAATTGGGTCCTTACTGCAGCTCATTGCACAAATTCGTATCGTTCTGATCCAAGCGTGCTCACTATTCAGTATCGTCAGACTTTCATTGAAAGCGAAGGCACCATGATTTTAACTGTTAAGCGCGTTATCGTACATGAGAATTACGATCCTACAAATAACTATGCCAATGATATTTCCGTATTGAAATTAAATGAAAAAGTGAATTTTAACTTCCAAACTTTTCGACCTGCCTATCTGCCGATTCAAGGTTTAGAAATGAAGCAAATTCCCGAGGGTACTCCTGGGATTGTAATTGGTTGGGGTTCCTCTATAGTAAGATATTCCTACACATTTTTGTTTGTATTGAAAGCAATTTAATAGTATGGTATTTGTAACTTCCACAGGCTGGGGGACCGCTTGAAACGCGTCTGAAAGAGATTGACTTAAAGATTTACTCGGATGAGGAATGCAATTCACGATACAATGGAAAATATGACAAAGACTATCTTTGTGCTGGTGTTGAAGAGGAATGGAGGGGTTATGGTCAATGCAGGGGAGATAGCGGAGGTCCTTTACTTTATAAAAAGTATATTCAGGTCGGCATTGCTACCTGGAGCAATAACCCTTGTACTAAAGACCCAAATCCTGGAGTTTTCACCAAAGTTTCTCATTACACTGACTGGATTCGTTCACACGGAATTGAGACGCAAGGATGTCCGTAATTCACAGAACTCAAAGCAAACAACTTATGATATGAGATTTTCTACAATATGTGTTATAATATTCAATGAACACAAATTTTATAGAAATTGATAATAAATAACATACCAAATTGTAAGTCGATAGCCGCTTTCATTACACTTTGACATCGAAGGTCCAACAGTGGACCGAAGGCATTTCTATCAAACTGTAATAGAATCATTATTCTTATTATATCTACAACCATAATTACTTATGACTGCAAGGGATTGGGGAATGAGCACTTAGTTACTGAGGCTAACCTATTTGTAAACAGTCAACGACGAATCTTGGCCGAGTGTGAGTTTAGATTGCGATATTCTTTGTTCAAAAGATAATTGATTCAGCGACGGTCAATTGAAGATTATTTACTTGATAATTTTGGAGAATGGTCAGTGGTATTAACTTATCTGAAGCCAATAAATCCAGATGGAACTTGAGGATAGAGAGGGAAATAAAATTGCTCAACCTTAAGTTAAGGAGTGCAAATGCTTTTCAGTATTTCAGTCATCGACAGATTTTTTGTCTTTATTTTCAAAAATGAGTTTAATCAGCCGGAAAATATTGTTCAAGCAGGGAAAAAAATTAATTTAAATATTGTCATATTTCCAATCTTCCGCGACACCCATAATCAATTATAAATTTTGGGTTAGTTACAAGGGAAAATTAAGTATATGTACATGCTTTATCGATTTATATCAGTAATTACCGTCAGGAATCAGTAATTTCATATTTTTAGGAAATGGACGATTCCTGACTAACTAAGACATTTGAGAGCAAAATTAAATTTTAATTATTCGCGGGTTGAAGTTATTTCTATAATAAGTTTTAACCATTTAATTAAGTATCGCGCATTGATTAATTCAAACTCATTTCAATGATAACCAATCCACCATAATTTTGTTTGTAACGCATTGAAAGTCGTTGAATATAGAAATTAGCCAACTCCTTCGAACAGCTCTCCTTGAAGTATGTTTTGGGCATATTTGGAAATTTGGAGAGCTCCTTTTTTGACAAACATAATTTCATCGGTAAAGGTGCCAATTAATAGTCTAGGAAAATGTCTCATTTGTAACTCACATATAAATTTAAAGCTCCATCACACTTAATGGAAAATTTTACACAGTATCGCAATTTGGTTTAGTATGAGATATTTTACGATAAGATAAAATAATATAATTAAGTTGCAAATAATAAAAATCTAGTGTTACTGTTCCCATGATCCAGATATTTACACACAAGCATAAATTACGAACTATATAGACTGTGGTTGATCAGACTAACTCCATAAACAATTATTCAAGAAATATGTGGAGCTACTCTGAGCCATGATTCCTAATGATGTATTCCTAAGATCCACAGTTTAAGAGGGGTCAATATTTGCACCAGATCTGGGCTCAATTTAGACTCCCACTATCATATAGAAATCTCTAAGATGGAACGAATCCTAAGGATCCGACTGAAGATTCATCTGGTCAATACTGTCGACGTTTAACTCACATGCCCAACTTGGTTTACATGCGTTTCTTAAAAATTTGAGAAAGGTGTTTAATGAGTTTTAATTTGCTCGTAATGTTCAGCGCATAATTGTAAAGTGATTGAATTGGTTTTAGAAATATTTTATGGCTTCAATGGAAAGGATATACTCATAGTATACAGGACTTTTTGAAAATAAGCCCAAGAAAAAGTTGATTTGGCACTTTACTTGATTTATTTTACTCAAACTAATCCCCTTCTGACTCAATACAGCGATTTGCACGGTCTACATGTATGTCGAATGAGTGTTTTATATTATCGGCAGGGATGTCCTTCAGGATGTCGATACAAGCCTTTTGATTGGCTTCAAATTAGACAATGCGCTTGATTCTGAATGCCCACTTCAAATTCCATGAATTTCCATGAAGATTTTTAGCTGACATTTGAAAAATTCACGCACGGTTTTGATGGTATCTGATCACGGATTTCGGTTCGCCAAAATTTTCTCATCATTTATGTCCTAACGACCCTTTTTAAATCGCTTTTACCGCTTATGAAATCTCCCATGGGATAAAAAAAAATCTTAATATTAGCTCTTTGTTCCATGCTCATTTTTGTACCAATTATAAAAACATCCTTCACCTCAGATGCAATAAATCCGCTCTTATTATCATGCATTATGGCTTAAGGGGCTTTCCAACGGCTCCGTGAACTTCAGCGGTAAAGTCTTAAAAAACGCTCTCATCTTATGATTGCCACCGTAAAAGATTTCGTACTAGCATACTTGCCTGTGCGTTTCATTCCAATGTATGTGAATGAGGCTTTATTATAGAAATGTGCTTGATAGTCATGACTGGAGGTAAAATTTTGATAATCCAGTTAGCAAATCAATCAGGGCGGAATCTGAGATTAGAACGCATTGAATGCTTTCACATATTTATAAACTGTCCAGTTCATTTTTACCTCTAATCTGATCACTCCAACTAATTATTTATGGATGTTGTTCTCAACATCACATTCTGATTATAAGGTAACTGATTGTAGAGTACAGATAGAGTCAACAGGTCGCATGTACCGGGCAAAAATTATCTATAAGACCATACAAAATATAATACACTCCGCAATGAGACATTCCTAGCAAGCTTTCCGCACATCACCAATTTTCAACAGGGCAGCTGATGGTAGTCTTTTGTAAGGAAAAGTAACACTTCAAAAGGGTCATTTGGCTCGAAAATAAGCAATCCTGGGATTCGAATCCACTCATCCAAAATCGATTTAAATAAAACACAGCAAAGAACTCCGAATGCAACATGTCGCCTTTTGCAATACGCCACACATGATATTTTCCTCATCGACACAACTACTAGAAGTAACTCTCCGCTTGGGCACTTCCTTCCGATGCAATCAATCTCTTCCTTTATCAATGCCAAAATGACCTAACGAACTCCACTCTGTTCTTAAACTAGTTTGGAGCAGTTAAGAGGAAATACAATATAGACACAGGTGGGTCACAACCGGGCTCATCAACTTCCTTGAGCATGGTCAATGAAAACTACAACCTCCAATTAGTTCTATGGATCCGCAAAAAGAGCTGTTAACATAATTAAAGGATTAAATAGCAGGCAACTCGTTCCCAGATAAAATGGCTCTAAACAAATAAGTATGCACACTCGATCCTAATCGGTTATATTTGTCTTTGACGCACCGCAAATTGAAATGGGGATAAGAGTGAATATTAAATATTTTCATATTAAAATTGATACATAAATAAAGAACAAATGATAGAATTTATGTTATTAATGTGAATATGTCAGATCAACGAAATAGAAATAATTAAAAACTTATAAATTTTGGCGGTGCTGCCAACTTTCACCTCGAATTCCCAGTTCGCTTATTCATGGCATGTCGTTCTATTCCACCTTTCTTGCTTGACTCTCCATATAATAGAGCAGCCTTTCTACCAGTCCTCCGAGTATAAGTTAGCAACATACGTGTTGCATGTCGTTGGCGCCGTTCGCTTGCGCAGCGGAACCAAGCATTGTACGAAATACGCTGCAACAGCGTCTGCTGCCATCCGCAGCGCAGGGAGACGATAGACACAAGACACAAGACGGAGAGCATTGGTGCCATGCGCTTGCGCAGCAGTACAAATCATTGTACAAAATGTGCGGCACAGCCGCTACGCGTAGATTCGGTTCCCGGTGCCGGAGGAATTGGCGAGACAAATGTTGTATGTCGGTGCCGCCAAGCCCAGCCGTGAAACGCTGTCGCGCAATGCCGCCTCAAAGCGCAGTCACCATGCGATTGTCGGCGGCGAAAATGCATAAAAAGAACCCGAGTACGAGAGCTCGCATCTTTTAATTGGCAGGAGCTCGAAGGAGAAGGACTACCATAATAATACAAATAATAAAATAATATAAAATAATTTAAACCCTTTTATTATTATAGATTTTGCTCAGGAGAGTATTTAACTTATATATTGAAGGTTACCACCATAAAGGCATACAAAAGTTTGACTATCAAATTTATTACTATTACTATTGGATCTCCTTAGTTCAGCCGAATTTGTATTTTATTCCAGAACACTTTCTAATTAATAAATATAAACTCAGCGCCTTAATTCGTTCAGAGCTGTTCATCTAAAGTTATCGCAGATATAGGGAAGCCTGATATTAAAGATTTGAATCCCACTTCGATGTGCGGATAGATTCAAAAAACTCCTTCGGATCTCACAGAACTCTTTAGGAATTGTCAATACTTTTGCTTGAAATTCACTGCAGTCAGAATCAAAATATTATTCAATTGTTGTTGGTGTTGTAACGATTTGCCCTTGGGTCATCTTCAGCATTTTCTCCTCTTTGTTGTTGCAAGTTGATGACTTTAAATATTTGACTTTAAAATCTAGTTTGAATATTCTCGATCGTTCTGTCGTTATTCCTTTTGTGTTTGGTACTCGTCTTTGATGTTGTTAGCGTAATATTTGTCGAACTGGGGCACTCGTTAGTTTAGAGTTGACTTTTGTGTGGGTGGAAAATATATATATATATATATATATATATATATATATATATATATATATATATATATATATATATATATATATTTAAATATTGAATATATAATTTTGATCCACACAAAGGACATAATTTACTCAGGCTAGTCGTCCACAAACGACCACTTTGTCGAAAACGCCTGTAAGCAGAGGAGGTAGTACTCGCTGGAATTAACTCAATCTGAAGGAACAGACGACAATCGACAATGCCGCAACTGGATCCGGTGATGAGCGTTGCCAACTCTTCTACACCTCTGTTGTTTTCATACATTTCATCTATTAAAATTTTCAATATTTCTGCTGTAATCTATACAAATAAATTGTAAATGGCTTCTAAAGAATCCAATCCGGTCACAAAAGGAGAAATATGTATCTCAGCAGAAACACTAAGAAAAACCCATCACTTCCTGATCTGTGAAGATACGAGGCAGTTACTTGCAGTCAAATAGTAAATAAAGCTCAGCACGAGGTAGAATCCAATGAAATAACTGCACAAAAATAATATCAGAAGAATGATCTTTCGAACAACAAAATAAGACACTGTAGAGTTAGGAGGAACTGTAAATAGATCAATAGACTAAAGCAACTTCCAATTGGTTCTCACGGAACTGTACAAGGTCACTTTCATCGCAAGGAACTTGGACTTTCTAATGATGTACGGAATTTCGGGAGTAGAAATGAAGAGAAAAGAAGCGGATTTCTTCTGACACACGTTCAAAAAGTGTTTTAACCGACACACCAATAATTTCACTTCCAAATAGACTCCAGCGAATAGATCAGCTACCTTAAAAAGCGATAAAAGGCATCATTGATAAAAATCCTAATTTGAATAAGTCTCCGGCAGCTGATCTATTGACCGCTACAATTTTTAAAAAGCTCCCAAACATTCTTTTCTAATATATTTTTGATTAAATCTTAATTAAAAACGGTCTGTACACCAAGAAACTATCCTTCGTAAGTGTTCTCGTATAGACCTTTGGTCGACATAGTCGTAAATATGAGAAATAGTGCTGTGCAACCTGATCCTCCATTAAAAACAAGCCCCAATTCAGCCGGTCCATCAATTTAGCTACCAAGAAATCCGCGGAAAAATTGAACAACTAAATCGTGTTGGTTCACGCAGGGGTGTGATGTAGATCGCCTCCACGCGGTGCACCCTGGGTTACTCTAAATGGTCTACACTCCCCCAGGTGCTGCTGTTTTCTTGCACGGGAGTTCAGTAGCACCAATTGGCACGACCCCCATCTGAATGCCTGGGCTGGTAGCTGGAATTTTCTGGACCTAGTTGTCTTTTGTCACGGTAGCACCAAGGTGAAACTTGAGTGTGAACAGCTCCAGTCTAAGGTTGCAGCTGCCCCCGTTAAAACCCTGGGAGGCCTCAGAATACGTTCGATGTCCATTACCGTTAAGTCGGTAGTGTGGGTTCGGTTGAGTGGAACTCCCGATTAGCACTGGTCTGGCTCTGAGCACTTGACCCCATAAGGGCTTGTGCCAACCCTCGCATGGCCTCCCTGCTTGCACAGATAACCATGGACCATATTTAGTGACCACACGTTCGGACTGAGATAGCGGCTTTGAGTGGGGACCCTTCTTACATGGACCCAACAAAAAATAAAAACACAAACACAAACACAAACAAAATTTCCGCGCATATCCCCTCAGGGACGCGCAAAACCCTGGCTAGGCAAATGCCCACCTGCAACACCCCCGCCCTTGGTTCGAAGACAAGCAGCATAAGCACTGCCCCTTCAACAAGCACCACAGCTTCGGCAAATAAGCCACCCAAGAGCTCTTCGCTGTCCCCAGGCTCTTCTGCGGCTGCTAAGGTATTGACTCACAAACCAGCAGCAGTCGCTCCGCCTAAGCCCTCTTCAGCAAACGCCCCGATATTGCCTCACAAGTCGATGGAAACTGCTCCCCGTACCGTTCCTCCTTCAGGTGCACCTACCAACGTGAACCCGAGTACAAGGGCGTACAGGACGCGTAGAGCGGCTTACCGTATTTTGACGAAGCTCAACGCTACAGAACCTTCTCAACTGCCAGAATACGACAAGGGCAAGCTTGAGTGAGCAAAGGCACACGCTGATGTGCGTGTCCACTCCTCCACTGCACCAGCAGCCGGTAGCCCCAAGAGGTAGAGATCAGTCGATCGCCCGGGCCAATCCATCCAAAGCATCCCTAAGCGCGTAAGGCTGGCTACCCCAAACCTAAGCTCTCGAAACCGCTTAGTGAGATTGTGAAAGAGAGCCTCACATAGGCTGTGGTCGACTCTGCCTATGCCGATGGGACCATTACTCCTGCCAATTGGAGATAGGTCGAAATGGCACTGTTACCAATTTCCGTTGAAGTTATGTCCCTCAACCCTGGTCCTTCACCCAGCTGCCGTGACGCAGGGTGGTATCAAGGACATATAAAGATCATATCTTGCTAGGACCAACGCTCGGCGGATCTATGTAAGTTAGCGATCAATAGGGTAGGTGAGATCTGGCCGTAAGCAAAGCTCAATGCGGTACCTTTGGACCAGGTTCCCCAACGCCCTCGCTCCAAAACATGGCTTCCTGCCGAGCCTTCTGAGCCTGAGGCAATCCTAAAGATCATGAGATCACCATCATCTTGAACGAGCAATCCCTTGTTCCATCAACTCCCTCGAGGGGGTGATTGATTATGGCTTTGGAGCAATCTCTCTCCGCATCTACAAGTGCGATGCTCAAGCCCCCCAACAGCCTCCCCCAGCTGGTGCTGTCCCACAAGCCACTGCCAATGAGCCTAGCTGCTCGGGCCCGGCTCTCACCCCTTTGAGTAGTAACAACGAGAGTATGTGCTCTGTAACAACCAGAAGCAGCCGCTTCTCAACTTCCGAACTGGTCGGAGAATTCTTCGACCACATGGACACAGATGCGGCTGGTGGATACATCTCTCCAATGTGCGAAGAGGAAGAGCTGAATTCCACCATAATTACTCTTCTAGACAATGCTGAAGGTACTACAGATTAACCTTCAACATTCGAAAACTGCCTCGGCAGCCCTACTTCTCCGCCTCTCGGATACAGGGGAGGAGCTCATTCTCGTCCAAGAACCTTGGGTCGAAAATGACCGGGTTTCTGGACTCAATGCATACGGATATCGTATGGTATATATCGAGGATCAAGGTAAACCAAGATCCTGCATTCTAGTAAAAAATAGCGTTAATACTCTTTTACTCCCTAGATTCAGTGACAAAGACAATATTGCAATGGTCATTGAAATGAGTCGACAGACCTTCTGGATCTCCTCTAACTACATGGCTCATGACTATGGCGACTCTCCGCCACCAGACATATTAAAGCAAATGGTTGCGGTAGCCCACCAGAAACAGATTCCGGTAATTATCGGCGCCGATGCACAAATGATCGATGTGAGCGTCTTTTCGACTTTATCATTTCAAATAACTTAGGCATTGCTAACCGGGGAAATGAGCCGACCTTCCTTACATCCATCAGGAAGGAAGTGCTTGACATCACCCTCGTCAGCGATAACTACTCCAACATGATAAGCAGTTGGTTCGTCTCACAGAAATGCTCGTTTTCGGACCACTGCTATATCACCTTTGACATTGACTCGAGGGAGACTACAGGCAATACAGGATCTCTTAAACCAGTCAATAGAAAAAACACGAACTGGCCTCTTTTCCGGCTCAAACTGGGGTCATGCGTAGCAACGACTCCCCCCATTATCCACAACTGTCCCGACATTGATCGGGCGGTCGACGATCTGACCACAGCTTTTAAAAAGGCCACTCATACTTCTTGAATCACTCCCGAACCACGGGGCAAACCTAAACCTCCGTAGTGGAACTCGGAAATTGCAAGTCTTCGCAAAACTTGTAGAATGCTTTTCAACAAAACTAAAGTTACAGCTGATTGGGCCCCTTTCAAAAATAAACAAAAAGAGTTTAAATACGCCATTAGGCGAGGGAAACGAGCGTCATGGAGGGAATTTTGCGAAAGCATTGAATCAACGTCGGAGGCTAGCCGTCTTCGTAAAATTCTCCACTCCTCTCAAAAAGCCCTTGACTGTATCCAAAAACCAGATGGCAGCTGGACTCACTCAAGCGCCGAAGCCCTTGATATCCTACTAGACACCCACTTCCCAGGGAGTTTAGCCTCAGCGGATCAAGCACTCTACCAGGTGGAGCAGGTTTCCTATGATAGCCTCTCCACATTCCAAGTGACAAAAAGTCATCTTGAAGGGAAGAGATTATCCTTCCATGGCTGCTAGAAATATATAATGCAACCCTCAGATTGCAATATATTCCCTTACGCTGGCGCACGGCTCGAGTCGTCTTCATCCCAAAAGTTGGGAAGGCCTCACACACCAAACCTAAGGATTACAGACCCATAAGTCTAACATCCTTTCTTCTTAAGGTTCTAGAAAGAGCTCTTGACCAATATATCAGGACATCTATCAACCCTTCTCTTCTCTCTGTATCTCAACACGCTTACTCTAAAGGCAAACCGGTTGAAACAGCACTTCATTCTCTCATTTCTCAAGTTGACAGATCCTTGGCGTACAAGGAATTCACACTTGCCATATTCCTGGGCATCGAGGGAGCATTCAACAACGTATGCCCCAACGCTGTCATTTCCGCACTCTATAACCTTAACCTGAATTCAGGCCTTCTTAAATTTATAGAGCTTCTACTAAAATCTAGAATCATCACTTCTACGATCGGCAGTGCCCAATCCAGGAGGGTGGTTAACAGGGGTACGCCACAAGGGGGTGTTTTATCACCCCTCCTCTGGAACCTGGCAGTTAACACACTACAGGTGAGATTGGAATCTACTGGATGCAAAGTGATAGCCTATGCGGACGACATAGCATTCGCTGCATCCGGCAAATTCCCCCAAACACTCTCCGAAAAACTTAACTAGTCACTCTCTATTGTGTCGAACTGGTGTCGTGAATTCGAACTTGGGGTTAACCCATCCAAAACCGAGACTATGCTTTTCACTAGGAAGTACAAAATTCCAAGGTTTACAATGCCTAGTCTAATCGGCACGCCGCTCTCTTTGAGCACACACGTTAAGTACTTAGGCCTGATTCACGAACCAAAGCTTAATTGGAAAGCAAATCTAGCTGAGAGGGCACGTAAGGCAACATGCGCTATATACTGCTGTAAAAGAGCAGTTGGTGCACGATGGGGACTTCGTCCTCAAGTCGTGCTCTGGCTCTACACTGCCATCATTGAACCAAACCTGTTATACGGGTCGGTCTTCTGGTGGCAAGCTCTCGAAAAAGCCTGCAATATCAAACCCCTCGATAAAATCAGAAGATCCATTGCTCTACTGATCACTGGCGCTCTTCGTAGCACACCTACGAAAGCCTTTTTGCCATGCTGCACTGGCTCCCCTCGGGGATCCTGGTTAAGCAACACGCCAAGCTGACAGCGATTAGACTTAAAGCTCTTTCGCACTGGCGCATAACCCTAACAGGCCATGCTTCAATTCTGAATCAGGATCCACCTGTCCCCAACTTAATCGATTATATGTCGGTCTATCCCGATTTGAACAGGGAATTCGACCTCAATATTCCAAGTAGAAACGACTGGACTTCAAAAAACCTAATCGATGGTGAAACAGTCGAAATCTACACCGACGGTTCCAAGCTTGGAGGTAGAGTCGGCAGCGGTATTTATTCCGACAAGCTGGACTTAAATATCTCCCTACGTCTCCCAGACCATTGCAGCGTTTTTCAAGCCGAGGTCATGGCCATTTACCACGCAGCCAAATGGATCGTGAGTAGGGATATCGGCGCAGTCGACGTATCTATCTTCTCAGACAGCCAGGCCGCCATTAAATCTCCTTTTGGCTCCACGGGCACATCAAGACTAGTTCATGAATGTCGAACATCTTTAAATGAGCTCGCAAGTTACTCTCGGGTGCACCTAGTCTGGGTTCCCGGACATAGCGAAATCCCGGGAAACTGCAAGGCGGACGAGCTTGCCAAGGCAGGCATGCTTCAGCACTGGCAACAGCCAAGCTCGATATCAAACGGAAATATCTGGCTGACGCCTACAAATCCTGGGCTAACGAGGAATCCTGCCACACTGCTAGACTAACTTGGGCAAGTATGGGCAAAAACAGAACAAATCAACTTCTTCGACTTGATCGCGTATCACTGTGTACAATTGTGTCGGTTTTGACCGGCCACTGCATAATGGGACAGCACGCAGAAAGACTGGGCCTACTCTCAAATGACTTTTGCCGAGGCTGTGGCTCCGAGGAGGAGGACGAATCGGTTTTCCACCTCTTATGCCACTGCCCATCCTTGAGCAGAAGAAGAATTCGCACCTTGGGTGCCCCATTTCTTACAAGCCTGACAGAGCTGTCATCCATTAATATTAGGGACATAGCCAGGTTCATTAAATTATCAGGATGGTTTCCTGAAACATGACGGGAGAGTCGTGCCTTTCCTGGCGCTGTCCTTGCTCTGAATATCACCATCCCAAGCATGGGAACTTTTTAGTCAGTGCTTGAACCGTGGTATCACAATGGGCCATTATGTGTGCTCAAGTGTGCTTTTGGCAAACTGGGCGGCCACTCCTACCTACCTGCCTACCTTCACGCATAAGGTCCGCCTTTGGAAGTAGGCAATATTGTTCCGTTGTGTGTCTTGGACATATCATAAGTCGTTCAAGCAATCTGGCTGGAGGGGCTCGTATAAAAATTGAAATGTCTACACCCTTTGAAATTCTACAAACTGGCTGAAATTGATCTCACAAACAGAAGTTCTCAATTACACAAAGTGAGTTTATCACAGAGGCTTTTGATATCGAAGCTGCTGGCCTACAAGGAAGCTTGCTGGGGTCAGTCTTTTACTTGCTGTATACTGCAGACATGCCTACTTGAAGTCACTCGGCTACGAGTATATTTCCATTTCCCGATTATACAGCAGTGTTGAGTACTCACTCGAGCCACATGCAATCTTCAAATTAACTTTTAACACATCAATTGGCCATTGATCATTGGGAAACGTATCCTTATAGGCTACAATATTCCTCAATCTAATGTCATAAGGTATCTGGACTAACACATGGATCGAAGACATACGTAGTACAAACATATCGGAACTAAAGACGCCCAAATGACACTTAAACTAAAAGGTCGCCCAGGCTTATGAATTCAAAATGCCACTTGAACCATAAATGCTTCTATTCAGTTCCAGATTGAAAATTGTGGAGAAGGAAATGCTGAGAGGACCACTGCAGAATGAAGATAGCT
Source organism: Clusia tigrina (assembly GCA_920105625.2). NCBI lineage: Eukaryota > Metazoa > Arthropoda > Insecta > Diptera > Clusiidae > Clusia > Clusia tigrina. The sequence continues at coordinate 210,233,934 of OV050031.1, forward strand.
TATGGAGCGGATTTTGAAGACCCATGCTACTACTACTGTAATAAATTGTTCAATGATATTCGATAATAAAGGACATCGATTTCATTTCAAGATGTCTTCTGCATTGCCTCATTTTGAAGGATGAGAGTCTTCCGTTTTATATATTCTGCTAATTTAGAGTCCGTTCGTCCTAAGTTTCATTTTTCTTAAAGCTGTTCTTCTCAATTTGAAAATTTGTTTTTTATCTACAACTCTTTCGGCACTTAAATCTCTCTTCTATTATTTTGCAAATCGTCCCAAATATATATATTCTATTCCAACCGACGCAACGAAAAAAGAGTATTTTTATATTTGCTTTATTTGTGGATGATTATTGTAAATTATAATCAGTATTTATGGAACCACGGAGCTCTTATCAGAATATGGACTTGACAGTTAGTCTAATAATGAAGAAATCAGACCATATATCAGGCACTTCGAATACTTAGCATGAGTATACGTTATTTAGAATTTATAATTTTTGATATGCGAAAGTTCAATTTTAGTGATAAGGGCTCCTATATAAAAGAACGATAGTTTGCACCATATCTCTAGGAATGCTTGTATCGTGCAACAGAATGTTGGCTCAAAGTATTTTTTTTGCTTTCCTTTTGGTTGGTACAGTGACGTGTTTTTCGCAGTCGCGTATCTTGAATGGAACTGATTCATTTATAGAGTATTACCCTTTTGCGGTGAGAAAAAAATTAACAATATTTTGTATAAAATGACAAATCATTACATATATATTTTTTCGCATTGCAGGCTTCTCTCCGTGTACGGAATGAACACATTTGTGGAGCTACTCTAATAGCATGTAATTGGGTCCTTACTGCAGCTCATTGCACAAATTCGTATCGTTCTGATCCAAGCGTGCTCACTATTCAGTATCGTCAGACTTTCATTGAAAGCGAAGGCACCATGATTTTAACTGTTAAGCGCGTTATCGTACATGAGAATTACGATCCTACAAATAACTATGCCAATGATATTTCCGTATTGAAATTAAATGAAAAAGTGAATTTTAACTTCCAAACTTTTCGACCTGCCTATCTGCCGATTCAAGGTTTAGAAATGAAGCAAATTCCCGAGGGTACTCCTGGGATTGTAATTGGTTGGGGTTCCTCTATAGTAAGATATTCCTACACATTTTTGTTTGTATTGAAAGCAATTTAATAGTATGGTATTTGTAACTTCCACAGGCTGGGGGACCGCTTGAAACGCGTCTGAAAGAGATTGACTTAAAGATTTACTCGGATGAGGAATGCAATTCACGATACAATGGAAAATATGATAAAGACTATCTTTGTGCTGGTGTTGAAGAGGAATGGAGGGGTTATGGTCAATGCAGTGGAGATAGCGGAGGTCCTTTACTTTATAAAAAGTATATTCAGGTCGGCATTGCTACCTGGAGCAATAACCCTTGTACTAAAGACCCAAATCCTGGAGTTTTCACCAAAGTTTCTCATTACACTGACTGGATTCGTTCACACGGAATTGAGACGCAAGGATGTCCGTAATTCACAGAACTCAAAGCAAACAACTTATGATATGAGATTTTCTACAATATGTGTTATAATATTCAATGAACACAAATTTTATAGAAATTGATAATAAATAACATACCAAATTGTAAGTCGATAGCCGCTTTCATTACACTTTGACATCGAAGGTCCAACAGTGGACCGAAGGCATTTCTATCAAACTGTAATAGAATCATTATTCTTATTATATCTACAACCATAATTACTTATGACTGCAAGGGATTGGGGAATGAGCACTTAGTTACTGAGGCTAACCTATTTGTAAACAGTCAACGACGAATCTTGGCCGAGTGTGAGTTTAGATTGCGATATTCTTTGTTCAAAAGATAATTGATTCAGCGACGGTCAATTGAAGATTATTTACTTGATAATTTTGGAGAATGGTCAGTGGTATTAACTTATCTGAAGCCAATAAATCCAGATGGAACTTGAGGATAGAGAGGGAAATAAAATTGCTCAACCTTAAGTTAAGGAGTGCAAATGCTTTTCAGTATTTCAGTCATCGACAGATTTTTTGTCTTTATTTTCAAAAATGAGTTTAATCAGCCGGAAAATATTGTTCAAGCAGGGAAAAAAATTAATTTAAATATTGTCATATTTCCAATCTTCCGCGACACCCATAATCAATTATAAATTTTGGGTTAGTTACAAGGGAAAATTAAGTATATGTACATGCTTTATCGATTTATATCAGTAATTACCGTCAGGAATCAGTAATTTCAAATTTTTAGGAAATGGACGATTCCTGACTAACTAAGACATTTGAGAGCAAAATTAAATTTTAATTATTCGCCTGTTGAAGTTATTTCTATAATAAGTTTTAACCATTTAATTAAGTATCGCGCATTCATTAATTCAAACTCATTTCAATGATAACCAATCCACCATAATTTTGTTTGTAACGCATTGAAAGTCGTTGAATATAGAAATTAGCCAACTCCTTCGAACAGCTCTCCTTGAAGTATGTTTTGGGCATATTTGGAAATTTGGAGAGCTCCTTTTTTGACAAACATACTTTCATCGGTAAAGGTGCCAATTAATAGTCTAGGAAAATGTCTCATTTGTAACTCACATATAAATTTAAAGCTCCATCACACTTAATGGAAAATTTTACACAGTATCGCAATTTGGTTTAGTATGAGATATTTTACGATAAGATAAAATAATATAATTAAGTTGCAAATAATAAAAATCTAGTGTTACTGTTCCCATGATCCAGATATTTACACACAAGCATAAATTACGAACTATATAGACTGTGGTTGATCAGACTAACTCCATAAACAATTATTCAAGAAATATGTGGAGCTACTCTGAGCCATGATTCCTAATGATGTACATATTCCTAAGATCCACAGTTTAAGGGGGGTCAATATTTGCACCAGATCTGGGCTCAATTTAGACTCCCTCTATCATATAGAAATCTCTAAGATGGAACGAATCCTAAGGATCCGACTGAAGATTCATCTGGTCAATACTGTCGACGTTTAACTCACATGCCCAACTTGGTTTACATGCGTTTCTTAAAAATTTGAGAAAGGTGTTTAATGAGTTTTAATTTGCTCGTAATGATCAGCGCATAATTGTAAAGTGATTGAATTGGTTTTAGAAATATTTTATGGCTTCAATGGAAAGGATATACTCATAGTATACAGGACTTTTTGAAAATAAGCACAAGAAAAAGTTGATTTGGCACTTTACTTGATTTATTTTACTCAAACTAATCCCCTTCTGACTCAATACAGCGATTTGCACGGTCTACATGTATGTCGAATGAGTGTTTTATATTATCGGCAGGGATGTCCTTCAGGATGTCGATACAAGCCTTTTGATTGGCTTCAAATTAGACAATGCGCTTGATTCTGAATGCCCACTTTAAATTCCATGAATTTCCAAGAAGATTTTTAGCTGACATTTGAAAAATTCACGCACGGTTTTGATGGTATCTGATCACGGATTTCGGTTGGCCAAAATTTTCTCATCATTTATGTCCTAACGACCCTTTTTAAATCGCTTTTACCGCTTATGAAATCTCCCATGGGATAAAAAAAAATCTTAATATTAGCTCTTTGTTCCATGCTCATTTTTGTACCAATTATAAAAACATCCTTCACCTCAGATGCAATTAATCCGCTCTTATTATCATGCATTATGGCTTAAGGGGCTTTCCAACGGCTCCGTGAACTTCAGCGGTAAAGTCTTAAAAAACGCTCTCATCTTATGATTGCCACCGTAAAAGATTTCGTACTAGCATACTTGCCTGTGCGTTTCATTCCAATGTATGTGAATGAGGCCTTATTATAGAAATGTGCTTGATAGTCATGACTGGAGGTAAAATTTTGATAATCCAGTTAGCAAATCAGTCAGGGCGGAATCTGAGATTAGAACGCGTTGAATGCTTTGACATATTTATAAACTGTCCAGTTCATTTTTACTTCTAATCTGATCACTCCAACTAATTATTTATGGATGTTGTTCTCAACATCACATTCTGATCACATAACTGATTGTAGAGTACAGATAGTGTCAACAGGTCGCATGTACCGGGCAAAAATTATCTATAAGACCATACAAAATATAATACACTCCGCAATGAGACATTCCTAGCGAGCTTTCCGCACATCACCAATTTTCAACAGGGCAGCTGATGGTAGTCTTTTGTAAGGAAAAGTAACACTTCAAAAGGGTCATTTGGCTCGAAATTAAGCAATCCTGGGATTCGAATCCACTCATCCAATATCGATTTAAATAAAACACAGCAAAGAACTCCGAATGCAACATGTCGCCTTTTGCAATACGCCACACATGATATTTTCCTCATCAACACAACTACTAGAAGTAACTCTCCGCTTGGGCACTTCCTTCCGATGCAATCAATCTCTTCCTTTATCAATGCCAAAATGACCTAACGAACCCCACTCTGTTCTTAAACTATATTGGAGCAGTTAATAGGAAATACAATATAGACACAGGTGGGTCACAACCGATTCTCAACTTCCTTGAGCATGGTCAATGAAAACTGCAACCTCCAATCAATTCTATGGATCCGCAGTCATATTGGTATATCCAGGAATTAAAATGCAGATGAAACAGCGAAGCTTGCCTCTAAATCCTCACTCATCATACAATTGTGCTTAAATAAAAAGGATGTTGGCAGAGTTGTGAAAGCACAAGGAAAATAAAATCCACTGCTCCCCTTATTCGCATATTTACAAATCTCAAAACCCAATAAGATCCCCTAAATTACCCCAGAGTCTTTTAACAAAAAGTCAGATTGGTCACACTAGAATGGGAAAAATTAAAATCGTGCATGCGTCCTCTACGATAATATAATGACTCGTCAATAAAAAAACTTCTCAAACCAATGCCCGATTGTCAAAAGCGCATGTCGCACACGAGGTACTAACGATTTACTTGATCCTCCTCAGACGTTTAGTGAGGGAAATATAAGTTAACACATCATTCTCAGTGGGATTCTTCGGAGGATGCATGAGTAATGGGAAACAGCTATTTCATCATTGGATAAAGAATTGCATCAGCAAGAAGCTGCTGATGTCTTCACTTTTGGCGTAAGAACGAATTAAGATAAAGACTTGCTGGAATCTTCAGGATGCAATTTGTTTATGTTTATCCCATCATGAAATGAGATACAGCATCAACCAAGAACTCGCCGATGCTCAACTTCTTATATTTATCTTTAAGATGCAATTTGTTTACGTTAGCCATTGACTTGGCATGTGATAATTTGCCGGCTGCATAGAACATCAGGCAGCACCAACAACAACATCAACAGCCAAACCTAAGCTGAGACACATATAAGTTAGGGCATTTAGTTTTAGTGAGTTAGTTCTAATCCGCGTTTAATAGCTATAAGTTCGAATCTCACATACTGAGTAAATAAATTTATTAAAAAAATTAAACCATTGTGTTTAATTACCTTATACAATTTTTTGTATATTTCCCTATTTAAAAAGCATAAGTTCATATTTCTAAATTAAATCTAAGGACTTATTGCTAAAAGAACTATTTGAAGGCTTTCGATGCTAGTACTAGAAATAATATATATAAAGTTTTTAATTGATTAAATATTTGAATAAATAAACAACAAAACAAAGTCAGAAACAAATGATTTCAAGTTAGTGTTGATTTAAAATGCTCAAAAGCGACTCAATCGGAATTATAAACGTGTACTGTATGAGGATCCTTTCAATTCAAGTTTGTCTATTTACAGCCTCAAGAAAATAACTTCTTCCTTACAAAAAGAGCTCTTAACATGATTAAAGGATTAAATATCAGGCAACTCGTTCCCAGATAAAATGGCTCTAAACAAATAAGTATGCACACTCGATCCTAATCGGTTATATTTGTCTTTGACGCACACGCAAAGTGAAATGGGGATAAAAGTGAATATTAAATAGTTTCATATTAAAATTGATACATAAATAAAGAACAAATGATAGAATTTGTGTTATTAATGTGAATATATCAGATCAACGAATTAGAAATAATTAACAACTTATAAATTTTGGCGGTGCTGCCAACTTTCACCTCGAATTCCCAGTTCGCTTATTCATGGCATGTCGTTCTATGCCACCTTTCTTGCTTGACTCTCCATATAACAGAGCAGCCTTTGTACCATTCCTCCGAGTATATATTGAGGGTTACCACCATAAAGACATACCAGAGTTTGACTACCGAATTTATTTTTTGGATTCTTTGCTGCTGGCTCGACCGTTTTCCCCGCGCATATACCTGGTTAGTGGTTTAGAAATGTGAGCGTAGTCCTTAATGAATCGTCGATAATATCCCGATAAACCTAGGAATGAACGAAGAGGTTTTATTGATTTTGGTTGCTCGTAGTTTAGGATAGCCGCAACTTTATTTGGGCAGGTTTTAATACCTTTTTCGGAGACAACGAAACCTAAGAAGCCAACTTCCTTGCGGAAAAATTTGGACTTTTCGGCAGATACTCGCATGCCAGCCTTTTCAAACTTTTGAAGGATGTAATGCACGTGTTCGATGTGCTTCTGTTCGTCCGAGGAATAAATAATAATATCGTCCATATAGACGTGGCAGCTTTTAACTATGTCGTCGCGCAGAATATCGTCGATTGCTCGTTGAAAAACGGAAGGAGCGATTTTCAGTCCAAAAGGTAAGCGGCAGAACCGTATTTACCATTGTTGACCATGAATGCTGTTTTGTGCCTGTCTGTTTCGCAAAGGTTTATTTGATGAAAGCCTGATTTTAAATCCAGCGTAGAGAAAAACTTCGCGCCGCCCAAATTTGAAAGAATGACTGTGGGTTCTGGGATAGGGTATTTATATGTTTCCAATTGTTCGTTTATTTTCCTGAAGTCGATGATTCTCAGCTTCTGTTTTCCATTTCAATTTCAATTCAATTTATTGTTTAAAGTTATAACATAAGACAAAGTCTTTTAATATATAACTATATATCAGTTATTAATATATATATATTAAATTAAATTAGCAACTAATTAAATAGATAAATAAAAAAAATGAATAAGTAAATAAGTAATAAATAATAAATAATAAATAAATAAATTAATACAATAATAAATAAAAGAATACAGACAGAAAAGAATAATAAAAGATATATTTGGTTATTTTGAAGGGTAAAAATTTAGAGAGCTCTATGGTAGCTCTCGACAAAAGTACTGGAGCACTAAATGCTTAAACTCACTAATCCCTGCCACGCCTCTCACAGCTGAAGGCAGCGAATTCCAGATCCTGATGGCATTAATGAAAAAGTATCGAGTTTAATTAGAATAGGCAAATTTAGGTATTATCATGCACCGACTTCTTTTTGATTGGCTCTGCTGAAGTTTCTCAAAGAGATAATTAGGAGTGCTCGTGATAATCAGCTTGTGAAGAAAAATACAATTTCTGATCCGCAAGAAGTTCTCAATACTGCATCCAAGAACACTTGTCTTCCAGGAAGTTATATGGTCAAACCTACGTAATCCAAACACATATCGTGTGGCATAGTTAAACACAACTTGTATTTTATGTAGGGAGTTTCAATCCAACTTACTATATACATATACTTTAATCCAGACCCTTCTTTGTAATGACATGGACTAGAGAGTTGTACTGCGAGAATGATTTACGAATTATGCCATGATTCAAAAGGCTCTCTATTTAAATTCTGCTGCTGAAATCGTGTACGGATAGCTTCGCGAGTATATAGGTTGATCGGTTTTTAAGTTTATGTATGCTTCGATGTTTGTGTTGAATGCCAGTGCTATGTTTGGGTCCGCGAACGCATCGATGTTCTTTTCTATGAGTTCTCGGACGTTTTGTTGTAAGTGATAGGGTAAGTGTTCAGTTTCTATTTTGATAGAGTTGACCTGTTGACAATTCAAATGATTAAGTCTCTCTTTTCCGTTTTTGTGGAAAATAAGGTCATTTTTCATATCAATACTTGCCTCTATATCTTTGAGGAAATCATACCCGATGATTCCATCAAAGCTCTTTAACGTGAAAAAGGTAGCTATCCGTCCTAAGATGTGGATGATGGTTTTTTGATAAATTTTGGTTATGCCATTTACAGATTTTATATCGACCGGTTCGCTAACAGGTTTGATATTTTTCCAAATGCTATTATTTGCGATATAGTTCTTTCCCGTTCCGGTATCAATTAAAAAACGGAGAACTCGACCATCTTGGGTTCGCCTAACAACGAATGGCAAACGAGACCTATCTTTAAAAACACTTACCTCGTTAACGGTGGCAGCGTCAAAATTATCGACCTCGTTCTAGTATTCATTGTAGCATATACCGGTGTCCTCGTTTGTAACCGACTGTTGTTTGTATTCGACTGCTGGTCCGGGTGTGAATTCCTGAATTGTGTTTATTTTTTGTATCTTATTCAGTGGTGACTGCATTGAATTGTTTGCCAAATACTGTCTTTTAACTGGTTGAAAAGTTTGCAATATTGGCTGTTCGGGTTGATGTTGGTATTGTTGTTGTGCCGGACCCTGTACGTGTCTGCCAACACTTTGTTGCGCTTGCTGAATACTTTGCTACCGTTATGATTTCTGTGTTTGGTCGTAATTAGTATGTTGACGGAAAACGGAACTTTTCGGATCAACTTCCATGGGAACTGGTTGTTGATTTGACATAGTCATGGAGCGATTAAAACACGGTGTTGCAGTTGGAAGAATTTGTTCGCGAAATTGACCTCGGAATGACGGATTAATGTTATCACTGTTTTGCGCGTTAGCGAAGTATTTTGCACTAGAAAATGCGTTGGCAAAATCGCACCTTTGATGGTTATGCTCCAGTTCTTGCGCTATGGCAAGTGCCGTCTGTAATCCGAGGGAGCGGCAGCGAAAAGTCTGTCACTTAATGGACGCCGTAGGCCTGATACAAAAACCCTTAAGGCATTCTCCCTTGCGCGAATATTGAATGCCGCCGTCAGTTCAGCGTTGCCGCTGTAAGTCATAGTATTTTTGTTGATAATTAAAGTCAATTGTTTGTCTACACAGTCTTAATATTCGTTTATCGTCATGCGGCCTTGCCTTAAGGTATTCAGTTCACTTTCGAGTATGTGCAGAGGTCTCTTGTCTAAATAAATTTGGTCAAGTCGAGAAATGATCGCATTAAAATTGAGAACGGTGTTAAACGCACTTAAATTTTCGTTCGCGGACGCGGTTATTTTGTTTCGCAATATACCCATCGCTATATAATATGGCTCTGAGCCTTCGGTATAATACTTGATCGCGAAGTTTGCTGCCTCCCTCCAAGCAGGGTAAGCCACAAACTTGCCGTCGAATTCCGGCAGCGATGTGTGACAGGTTTAGGAGGTTATATTTTGGGTGGTTTCATACTTTCTGTCTCCTGCTTTAAACTTCTAATTTGCTCCTCGAACTCGCCTCTGGCCAAGTCCACGGTCGCGTCGACCAAACTTATCATTGGCTTTCCGTGATAGCCATATTATTAATTAATTGTAGTTAGTTCTGCTTACTGCAGTTTGATTTTCTAGTTTACTTTTAACCTAAAATAAATTTGTCGATGAAAATGACTTACGACTGCGTCGCTTCGGTCTACTGTGTTGTCCGGTCAGTCCAACCTGGGGATTTTGAAGGATAGTCGTCGCTCTGGTGGCTGCCAACTTGTTTTTGTTCAAGTTAAATTTGTTGATGAAGTTGATGAGTTACGATTGTCTCGCTTCAGCATTGTGTGTTGTCCGGTCGCTTTTTCTCCCCACAAGTGTAAAATGTGCTGTTTCACTTACATATGGTGAATTTGTATCAAACGCATGTATTTTTTTAGGTTATGCGCTATGTTAATTTTCGACATTTTTGAAATACGATTAATTCGGAATTTGTCTTTCCCACACGATTATTTGCCGTCCCACACGTGTTCCACACCGGAATGTTTGGTGTAAGGCTTTTATTTTTCACGTTGGGCGCCAATTAGCTCGTCCGGACATCCGGATAAATTGAGCTCGATCGATGGAAGAATTATTACGAATTATCCCCTTTTTTTATTAATTTAAACAATTTAGATTTATTATTTACAATAACTACTATTATTTATTAATATTTAACTAAACATTCTTAGTTATTATTTCTTTCTATTAGGATTATTGTTTTAATGATGTAATGGCCGTACGATCACACGCAGTGTTAAAGCCAGACAAACTCAAAAGTGTCAAACTACTTGTAATTGCGTTTTAGGGTAGTCTCTAACTTATAATCTATGTTTGTCTTTAAGGTGCTCTCTAACTTATATATTATTTCTAGTACTAGCATCGAAAGCCTTCGAATAGTTCTTTTAGCAATAAATCCTTAGATTTAATTTAGAAATATGAACTTATTCTTTTTAAATAGGGAAATATACAAAAGATTGTATATTTCCCTCACTAAACGTCTGAGGAGGATCAGGTAAATCGTTAGTACCTCGTGTGCGACATGCGCTTTTGACAATCGGGCATTGGTTTGAGAAGTTTTTTATTGACGAGTCATTATATTATCGTAGAGGACGCATGCACGATTTTAATTTTTCCCATTCTATTGTGACCAATCTGACTTTTTGTTAAAAGACTCTGGGGTAATTTAGGGGATCTTATTGGGTTTTGAGATTTGTAAATATGCGAATAAGGGGAGCAGTGGATTTTATTTTCCTTGTGCATTCACAACTCTGCTAACATCCTTTTTGTTTACGCACAATTGTATGATGAGGCAAGCTTCGCTGTTTCATCTGCATTTTAATTCCTGGATATACCAATATGACTGCGGATCCATAAAACTGATTGGAGGTTGCAGTTTTCATTGACCATGCTCAAGAAAGTTGATGAACCCGGTTGTGACCCACCTAGGTCTATATTGTATTTCCTCTTAACTGCTCCAAACTAGTTTAAGAACAGAGTAAGGCGACATGTTGCATTCGGAGTTCTTTGCTGTGTTTTATTTAAATCGATCTTGGATGAGTGGATTCGAATCCCAGGATTGCTTATTTTCGAGCCAAATGACCCTTTTGAAGTGTTACTTTTCCTTACAAAAGACTACCATCAGCTGCCCTGTTGAAAATTGGTGATGTGCGGAAAGCTCGCTAGGAATGTCTCATTGCGGAGTGTATTATATTTTGTATGGTCTTATAGATAATTTTTGCCCGGTACATGCGACCTGTTGACACTATCTGTACTCTACAATCAGTTATGTGATCAGAATGTGATGTTGAGAACAACATCCATAAATAATTAGTTGGAGTGATCAGATTAGAGGTAAAAATGAACTGGACAGTTTATAAATATGTGAAAGCATTCAATGCGTTCTAATCTCAGATTCCGCCCTGATTGATTTGCTAACTGGATTATCAAAATTTTACCTCCAGTCATGACTATCAAGCACATTTCTATAATAAAGCCTCATTCACATACATTGGAATGAAACGCACAGGCAAGTATGCTAGTACGAAATCTTTTACGGTGGCAATCATAAGATGAGAGCGTTTTTTAAGACTTTACCGCTTGAGTTCACGGAGCCGTTGGAAAGCCCCTTAAGCCATAATGCATGATAATAAGAGCGGATTAATTGCATCTGAGGTGAAGGATGTTTTTATAATTGGTACAAAAATGAGCATGGAACAAAGAGCTAATATTAAGATTTTTTTTTATCCCATGGGAGATTTCATAAGCGGTAAAAGCGATTTAAAAAGGGTCGTTAGGACATAAATGATGAGAAAATTTTGGCGAACCGAAATCCGTGATCAGATACCATCAAAACCGTGCGTGAATTTTTCAAATGTCAGCTAAAAATCTTCATGGAAATTCATGGAATTTGAAGTGGGCATTCAGAATCAAGCGCATTGTCTAATTTGAAGCCAATCAAAAGCTTGTATCGACATCCTGAAGGACATCCCTGCCGATAATATAAAACACTCATTCGACATACATGTAGACCGTGCAAATCGCTGTATTGAGTCAGAAGGGGATTATTTTGAGTAAAATAAATCAAGTAAAGTGCCAAATCAACTTTTTCTTGTGCTTATTTTCAAAAGGTCCTGTATACTATGAGTATATCCTTTCCATTGAAGCCATAAAATATTTCTAAAACCAATTCAATCACTTTACAATTATGCGCTGAACATTACGAGCAAATTAAAACTCATTAAACACCTTTCTCAAATTTTTAAGAAACGCATGTAAACCAAGTTGGGCATGTGAGTTAAACGTCGACAGTATTGACCAGATGAATCTTCAGTCGGATCCTTAGGATTCGTTCCATCTTAGAGATTTCTATATGATAGTGGGAGTCTAAATTGAGCCCAGATCTGGGGCAAATATTGACCCCCCTTAAACTGTGGATCTTAGGAATATGTACATCATTAGGAATCATGGCTCAGAGTAGCTCCACATATTTCTTGAATAATTGTTTATGGAGTTAGTCTGATCAACCACAGTCTATATAGTTCGTAATTTATGCTTGTGTGTAAATATCTGGATCATGGGAACAGTAACACTAGATTTTTATTATTTGCAACTTAATTATATTATTTTATCTTATCGTAAAATATCTCATACTAAACCAAATTGCGATACTGTGTAAAATTTTCCATTAAGTGTGATGGAGCTTTAAATTTATATGTGAGTTACAAATGAGACATTTTCCTAGACTATTAATTGGCACCTTTACCGATGAAATTATGTTTGTCAAAAAAGGAGCTCTCCAAATTTCCAAATATGCCCAAAACATACTTCAAGGAGAGCTGTTCGAAGGAGTTGGCTATTTCTATATTCAACGACTTTCAATGCGTTACAAACAAAATTATGGTGGATTAGTTATCATTGAAATGAGTTTGAATTAATCAATGCGCGATACTTAATTAAATGGTTAAAACTTATTATAGAAATAACTTCAACCCGCGAATAATTAAAATTTAATTTTGCTCTCAAATGTCTTAGTTAGTCAGGAATCGTCCATTTCCTAAAAATATGAAATTACTGATTCCTGACGGTAATTACTGATATAAATCGATAAAGCATGTACATATACTTAATTTTCCCTTCTAACTAACCCAAAATTTATAATTGATTATGGGTGTCGCGGAAGATTGGAAATATGACAATATTTAAATTAATTTTTTTCCCTGCTTGAACAATATTTTCCGGCCGATTAAACTCATTTTTGAAAATAAAGACAAAAAATCTGTCGATGACTGAAATACTGAAAAGCATTTGCACTCCTTAACTTAAGGTTGAGCAATTTTATTTCCCTCTCTATCCTCAAGTTCCATCTGGATTTATTGGCTTCAGATAAGTTAATACCACTTACCATTCTCCGAAATTATCAAGTAAATAATCTTCAATTGACCGTCGCTGAATCAATTATCTTTTGAACAAAGAATATCGCAATCTAAACTCACACTCGGCCAAGATTCGTCGTTGACTGTTTACAAATAGGTTAGCCTCAGTAACTAAGTGCTCATTCCCCAATCCCTTGCAGTCATAAGTAATTATGGTTGTAGATATAATAAGAATAATGATTCTATTACAGTTTGATAGAAATGCCTTCGCTCCACTGTTGGACCTTCGATGTCAAAGTGTAATGAAAGCGGCTATCGACTTACAATTTGGTATGTTATTTATTATCAATTTCTATAAAATTTGTGTTCATTGAATATTATAACACATATTGTAGAAAATCTCATATCATAAGTTGTTTGCTTTGAGTTCTGTGAATTACGGACATCCTTGCGTCTCAATTCCGTGTGAACGAATCCAGTCAGTGTAATGAGAAACTTTGGTGAAAACTCCAGGATTTGGGTCTTTAGTACAAGGGTTATTGCTCCAGGTAGCAATGCCGACCTGAATATACTTTTTATAAAGTAAAGGACCTCCGCTATCTCCCCTGCATTGACCATAACCCCTCCATTCCTCTTCAACACCAGCACAAAGATAGTCTTTGTCATATTTTCCATTGTATCGTGAATTGCATTCCTCATCCGAGTAAATCTTTAAGTCAATCTCTTTCAGACGCGTTTCAAGCGGTCCCCCAGCCTGTGGAAGTTACAAATACCATACTATTAAATTGCTTTCAATACAAACAAAAATGTGTAGGAATATCTTACTATAGAGGAACCCCAACCAATTACAATCCCAGGAGTACCCTCGGGAATTTGCTTCATTTCTAAACCTTGAATCGGCAGATAGGCAGGTCGAAAAGTTTGGAAGTTAAAATTCACTTTTTCATTTAATTTCAATACGGAAATATCATTGGCATAGTTATTTGTAGGATCGTAATTCTCATGTACGATAACGCGCTTAACAGTTAAAATGGAACCTTCGCTTTCAATGACAGTCCGACGATACTGAATAGTGAGCACGCTTGGATCAGAACGATACGAATTTGTGCAATGAGCTGCAGTAAGGACCCAATTACATGCTATTAGAGTAGCTCCACAAATGTGTTCATTCCGTACACGGAGAGAAGCCTGCAATGCGAAAAAATATATATGTAATGATTTGTCATTTTATACAAAATATTGTTAATTTTTTTCTCACCGCAAAAGGGTAATACTCTATAAATGAATCAGTTCCATTCAAGATACGCGACTGCGAAAAACACGTCACTGTACCAACCAAAAGGAAAGCAAAATAAATACTTTGAGCCAACATTCTGTTGCACGATACAAGCATTCCTAGAGATATGGTGCAAACTATCGTTCTTTTATATAGGAGCCCTTATCACTAAAATTGAACTTTCGCATATCAAAAATTATAAATTCTAAATAACGTATACTCATGCTAAGTATTCGAAGTGCCTGATATATGGTCTGATTTCTTCATTATTAGACTAACTGTCAAGTCCATATTCTGATAAGAGCTCCGTGGTTCCATAAATACTGATTATAATTTACAATAAGCATCCACAAATAAAGCAAATATAAAAATACTCTTTTTTCGTTGCGTCGATTGGAATAGAATATATATATTTGGGACGATTCGCAAAATAATAGAAGAGAGATTCAAATGCCGAAAGAGTTGTAGATAAAAAACAAATTTTCAAATTGAGAAGAACAGCTTTAACAAAAATGAAACTTAGGACGAACGGACTCTAAATTAGCAGAATATATAAAACGGAAGACTCTCATCCTTCAAAATGAGGCAATGCAGAAGACATCTTGAAATGAAATCGATGTCCTTTATTATCGAATATCATTGAACAATTTATTACAGTAGTAGTAGCATGGGTCTTCAAAATCCGCTCCATAAGCTATCTTCATTCTGCAGTGGTCCTCTCAGCATTTCCTTCTCCACAATTTTCAATCTGGAACTGAATAGAAGCATTTATGGTTCAAGTGGCATTTTGAATTCATAAGCCTGGGCGACCTTTTAGTTTAAGTGTCATTTGGGCGTCTTTAGTTCCGATATGTTTGTACTACGTATGTCTTCGATCCATGTGTTAGTCCAGATACCTTATGACATTAGATTGAGGAATATTGTAGCCTATAAGGATACGTTTCCCAATGATCAATGGCCAATTGATGTGTTAAAAGTTAATTTGAAGATTGCATGTGGCTCGAGTGAGTACTCAACACTGCTGTATAATCGGGAAATGGAAATATACTCGTAGCCGAGTGACTTCAAGTAGGCATGTCTGCAGTATACAGCAAGTAAAAGACTGACCCCAGCAAGCTTCCTTGTGAGCCACCAGCTTCGATATCAAAAGCTTCTGTGATAAACTCACTTTTTTTAATTGAGAACTTCTGTTTGTGAGATCGATTTCAGCCAGTTTGTAGAATTTCAAAGGGTGTAGACATTTCAATTTTTATACGAGCCCCTCCAGCCAGATTGCTTGAACGACTTATGAAATGTCCAAGACACACAACGGAACAGTATTGCCTACTTCCAAAGGCGGAACTTAAGCGTGAAACAACTCGATTTAGTTGTTCAATTATTCCGCGGATTTCTTGGGTCTGTACTAGAACACTTACGATTGATCGTTTCTTGGCTTACAGACCGTTTTTATTTGAGAGTCCTTCCATTTGTTTGGAAAGTGTTGTATCCGTAAGATTTAATTAAAAATATATTTGAAAAGAATGTTTGGGAGCTTTTTAAAAATTGTAGCGGTCAATAGATCAGCTGCCGGAGGAATGATGCCTTTTATCGCTTTTTAAGGTAGCTGATCTATTCGCTGGAGTCTATTTGGAAGTGAAATTATTGGTGTGTCGGTTAAAACACTTTTTGAACGTTTTTCAGAAAGAATCCGCTTCTTTCCTCTTCATTTCTACCCCCGGAATTCCGTACATCATTAGAAAGTCCAAGTTCCTTGCGATGAAAGTGAGCTTGTACAGTTCCGTGAGAACCAATTGGAAGTTGCTTTAGTCTATTGATCTATTTACAGTTCCTCCTAACTCTACAGTGTCTTATTTTGTTGTTCGGAAGATCATTCTTCTGATATTATTTTTGTGCAGTTATTTCATTGGATTCTACCTTGCTCTGAGCCTTATTTACTAGTTGACTGCAAGTAACTGCCTCGTATCTTCACAGGTCAGGAAGTGATGGGATTTTCTTAGTGTTTCTGCTGAGAGATATATTTCTACTTTTGTGACCGGATTGGATTCTTTAGAAGCCATTTACAATTTATTTGTATAGATTACAGCAGAAATATTGAAAATTTTAATAGATGAAATGTATGAAGGCAACAGAGGTGTAGAAGAGTTGGCAACGCTCATCACCGGATCCAGTTGCGGCATTGTCGATTGTCGTCTGTTCCTTCAGTTTGAGTTAATTCCAGCGAGTACTACCTGCTCTGCTTACAGACGTTTTCGACAAGTCGTCGTTTGTGGACGACTAGCCTGAGTAAATTATGTCCTTTGTGTGGATCAAAATTATATATATATATATATATATATATATATATATATATATATATATATATATATATATATATTTAAATATTTTCCACCCACACAAAAGTCAACTCGAAACTACCGAGTGTGCCAGTTTGACAAATATTACGCTAACAACATCAAAGACGAGTACCAAACACAAAAGGAATAACGACAGAACGATCGAGAATATTCAAACCAGATTTTAAATTCAAATATTTAAAGTCATCAACTTGCAACAACAAAGAGGAGAAAATGCTGAAGATGACCCAAGGGCAAATCGTTACAACACCAACAACAATGTGAATAAAAACAACAAAAATCAGAAGTCGCTTATGGTGGAACAACAACAACAAGCACCAGCACAGCAACAAGCGAAGTTGGCAGCTGGACGCTACTGATGCCGCGTTATATAAACGGGACCAGGTAAAAAAATTGACATCTTTCTTCTCCAGCACTCAATCGAGAGACACCAGAATGTTCCTCCGCCTCCATCACGCAGAATCGACACACCGACCAAGAACATATTTCCTTCGCTTACAACTGCGACCTACATACATATACGACAAATCGGGGAGTTTGTGGTTTTCACCAACTCTTGTGGAGACCAGCGCGAACACCGAATACCAACAACAGTGAACAATGTAGGGAAACTAGGCTAAGAGTAGTTTTATATATATAAACAAATACAATATTTAATGTGCTTAAGAAATAAACAAAATAAATAAAAAAATTACACGAACGAAATTATTTATTTCTATCAACGATCCCTGTAACCAGCTGAGTTTCTAGCCCTGCTATTTTAGGGATCCCACTTTCTGTTGTATTACAATGACCATCATTCCTTGTTGACTTCAAGAGAGTTCTTCTTATATTTGTTATAAACTATTTAAATATTCGTTTATACATGTATGTAGACTACACTAACGCACCTCGGGATCTCGGTTTATTACGAAAGACTTGGAATAATATTCTGACTGCAGTGAATTTCAAGCAAAAGTATTAACAATTCCTTAAGAGTTCTGTGAGATCCGAAGGAGGTTTTTGAATCTATCCGCACATCGAAGTGGGATTAAAGTCCTTAATATCAGGCTTCCCTATATCTGCGATAACTTTAGATGCACAGCTCTGAACGAATTAAGGCGCCGAGTTTATATTTTATTAATTAGTGTACAATATATGGCAATTTATTAATTAGAAAGGGTTCTGGAATAAAATACGAATTCGGCTGAACTAAGGAGATCCAATAGTAATAGAAATAAATTTGATAGTCAAACTTTATTAAAATTATATTTTTGAATTGTTTTTAATTCGTTATCTGATTCATTCGCATTTATATTTTATATTTTAATATTTTTTCATTTTTTATATGTATGTTTACCCTGACTTAATGGTTGTTTTAGGAATAAGTACTTTGATTAAATTTCGATACATAAATTTATGCTTTTTAATAGCTTTCCCTCATTAAACTCTGAAGAGGATCCAGTAAAGCGCTAGCTTGCGACATGCGCTTTTGACAATCGGGCATTGGTTTGAGAAGTTATTTATTGACGAGTGATTATTATCGTAGAGGATGCGTGTAGGATTCTCATTTTTCTCATTCTAGTGTGACCAACCTGACTTCTTGTTAAAAGTACTATGTGGAATGCGGGAGGATTTTATTGGGTTTTAGGATTTCTAAGTATGCGAATAAGAGGAGCAGTGGATTTTATTTTCTGTTACAATGTGTGCTTTGACAATTTTACTAACATCCTTTTTCTTAAAGCATGATGGTATGAAAATGTTCCATCTGCATTTTAATTCCCGCATATACCAATATGACTGGGGTTCCATAGAACTGTTATATTGTGGTTGCAGGTTGTAGTGTATCTAATTAATTTAATCGTAGGGACAGTGTTGTAAACATTTGATGTAAACGTGATGGTAAAGGAAGATTCGGAGCCGATTACAACCTTAATTTTATCCTGATTAGCGTATTCACACGGGAAAATTATATTTTTTATTAGAGAGCTATTTTCATTGACTACGCTCAAGGAAGTTGCTGATTTCGGTTGTGATCCACCTGTGTACTTATTGTAGTTGATTTTGACTGCTCTAAGCTATTTAAAGAATACAGTAGATTTCTTAAGATCATTTTACCATTAGCATCGGAAGGAATAGCCCACGATGGAGAACGGAGAGTTGCTGTTAGTAGTTGTGTCGATGAGGAAATTATATTGTGTTTATATATCTATGTGCTATTGCAAAACGCGACATGTTGCATTTGGAGTTCTTGTTGTGATTTATTCAAATCTAGTTTGGATGAATGGATTTGAATCGCAGGATTGTTTATTTTGGAGACCAGTATGACTTTTGAAGTGTTAGTTTTTCCTTAAATGAGGGCAGCCCACCTTCAGCTACCATGCTGATAATTAGTGATGTGCGGAAAGCACATGAGAAAAGTCTTATGGCGGAATGTATTGTATTATTTTTTTTTGGCCTTATAGATAGCGTTTTTGCCCGGTACATGTGACCTGCAGATACTATCATGCTCTACAAGCAGCTACTTTATAATTCGACTGTGTTTTTGAGAACAACATCCATAAATTAAATTAGTTGAAGTGATCCGATAAGTGGTAAAAATGATCTGGGCAGTCTATACATATATCAAACAATCAATGAGTGTAGAACTCAGAAACCGTCTTGACTGATTTGCTACCAGGATTATCAATATTTTATCTCCGGTCATGACTATCAATCACATTTCTATAATAAGGCCCCAGTCACATACATTGAAATGAAACGCTCAAGCAAATGTGCTTGTTAGAAATTGTTTACGGTGGCTATCATAAGAAGAGAGCACATTTTTTAGGCTTTACCACTAAAGTTCACGGAGCCGTTGGATACCCTCTAATGCATGATACAGGAACCAGGAGCAGCCTCCGTAAGAATTTCGATGTTTAGATAAGAGTCCGTTAGTCATTTTTATGCAAGAAACAGGACTTTTTAGAAATAGGTATTTATAGTGACATATATGCGCCAGAAAGATAGGCGATGTACTATCAAAATTCCATGATATTTGGACCAATAGAATAGGAGTTATTGCCTCTGATGTGAAGAATGTTTTTGTCATCGTTATAAAAATGAGCAACGAACAATGAGATAGGCGATGTAAGATGTGTTTTAAACTTGGTAAAACTTTTGCCGAATCATTTCAATTGATGAACCCAGTTTATAATGATGATTGTTTATCCCATAGCAGACTTCAGGAGAGGTAAAAGCGGTTTAAAAAGGATCGTGAAAGCATAAGTGATGACTATATCACCTCAGATTCTATCAAAACCGTGAGTGAATTCATCAAAGGTCAACCTAAAACTTCGTGGAATTTGAATTGGGCATTTAGAAACATCGATTTATTGCATTTGAGACGAACTGTGGGCTACCGAAAGGTGTTCACACGATTTGTTTCACACAAGCCAAAATAACTCAGAATTTAACATTCGAAGGACACCATCAAAGAGGTCAAAAGGACAAAAAGTCCTTTAAAAATTTGCAATTGATGATGAAAAGTGGTTTTTTCAATATCAGTCAGAAACCACGCTCCAAAGTTCCGAGAGGAATTCGCCAGACGTGCCAAAACCCCAAAAGTCTCGTTTCGAAAAGTCAAAAGTGAAGAAAACGTTGATTTGCTCCAATTAAAAATTGGGATAACAATTAAACAACAAAACCGATTGAAAGATAAGGTTTAAAAGGACTATAGGATTTTTGATTACTCTTCATTTGATATTTTGTGTGTCCCAATCGGGGATATTAAACACGAGATATAGCCTAACAAGTGATGGTACCTCCAAAATTGCACCCAAATAAATTCACAAGCCCATATCTCGGAAACCTATCCATAGAAAATTTTGAATTGGATTTTCGAGTTCAGCAGATCAAAATACATGAGAAATATATAATGGCATTGAATGAACAGTCATTTTGTATTTTATTGTAAACTAGTGTAATCAATTCACGTACGACCAGAAGGAAGTCTTCTCTTGCAATTGGTCAACTCCATTTCAAACAGTTTTCTAATATGAGTATCTATTGGGCATATTTCAAAATTTGGAGGAGCCTGTTTTTTGACCAACATAATTTCGGCATTGAATGTGTCAAACAATAATCAAGGAAAATGCCATATACGAGTATATCTCATTTCAAACTCATATATATAAATTAAAGCTCTGTCACACTTAATGGAAAATTTTTACACAGTATCGCAATTTCGTTTAGAATGAGATATTGTACGATAAGATAAAATAATATAATTTAGTAGTAAATAAAAAACCACGAGAATTACCATTTTTATGCCCAAGTTATATAAGAACTAATTTGAACTATGGTTGATCATAATAACACCATAATACATTGTCTAAGAAATGTGAGGGCATACTCGATGCCATGGCTACTATTGACTTACTTGTGTAACATACAATTCATACAATTCATTCCGTCTATACATGGACAGATTATTGCTACTACCACGCCCCCAGTTAACCAATATTCATTACTGGGTAAACCTAAATGTTAATGTGAATAAGTATATTGACGCTACAAAGTCATTCATAGGAAATGGGATCGACCAGATAAAGGACACACCTCCCTCCCTTATAATGAACTCCGGGTACACTTTAAATTACAATAGATCTGCTCCTAAGGATAATATATGAATACAAATTGACAGTATTGTGCATAGCCATGGTTTAATTCGTACGCATATGTAAGGTATCTCGAAGTCGGTATAACCTGACTTCATTTTCTTAACTTGTTTTGATTTATTAGTAATTTATATGAGTTCTCCACTGATAAGGGAAGCGAACTCACGATACATCTATTAGTAGTACGATTAATTTGATTCATAGTATACATACGGAACTCACAAAATGTGGACTCAGAGTATATTGGCAGCAATTTTGGCCATTGGCGCTGTATCGTGCTGTCCTCAGTCACGAGTAAAGAATGGATCTATTTCCGACATAGAAAAATATCCTTTTATGGTGAGATTCACCGGCTTTAAATCAAGTTTGGAGGGTCTACAAATTATGTGTTTATATATTGATATGTGGTAGTTGGTTCATTCTGTGGTGGTACTATCCTAAACAGGACTATATGCCAGTCTCCTGAAGGTACAGTTTGGATTGACAAAATAAAATGCAGAAGGTCCCAATATGGCATCTGTTAAGCGAATAGGGCGCAATGAGGGAGTCCGTATGTGAATGCCATCGCCTAGTTGCAATTGTCAGATGAATTGGTGTTCGACTATAAAACCGTAGCTCCTATGACTCTGCCGGAGTCATATCACGAAATTGGAGAAGAATATGGTGCTGTTGGTACTTTAATTGGTTGGGCTTTCGAAAAAGTAAGAGATTTGTAGTGAGATCTCTCTGATATATATGTTTTTTTATTCTAGAATGGTGGACGATTTCAAGAGAATTTGCAAAAGGACGACTTAAAGATATACACGAATGAGGAATGTTATGCACGTAAATAGAAAACTACAAGCGACCAGATCTGCCCTGGAGTAGATGAGCCACGTGAAGATTTATGCCGTTTTGACGCTGGTGTTGCTTTAGTCTACGAAGGATCTATGCAGTTGGGCATAATAAGCTGGATACCTCATCCATGCAGCAAATATGGGCTCCCAGGAATTTTTACAAAAGTTTCACATTAAATTGATTGGATTCATGAACAAATTAACTAAAAGCGTTTATTAGATTCTGGCGACTGCCTATGTTAATGGTGTTCCTAAGAGCAATATACAAGGGCTGAAGGCATGGCGCACATTGTCATAGAAAGTTGAATTTTGATTAAGTCCGTAATAAAAAGTCCAAATGCATAATAAGGAAAAAGCCACAAACATATTCTTGATTAGGGATATCAGATGAAATTTAGGTTGGGAGGACATCGGAAGCAAAGAGGAAGAGATTATTTTTGACGGAAAATGAAAAAGAAGATTCATGGCTAAGCAAAATATATTTTTATAACAGACAATTTATTCGAATGGAATTGATCGTGTTTCTGTAGTCATAATAATTGCAGTACGTATTCAAGAACACATTTCTCATATAATGCTAGAGATATTTCGTTCTGTATATTCTCTTTCTAATTTTGCGTCCGTTTGTCCTTAGTTTCATATTTGTTAATGGTGTTCTTCTCAACTTATTTTAGGATCATTTCTACATATTTTTTATTATTTCTTTGTAAATTTTTTTATTTGATTTATTTGTGGATGGTATATTAAATTATAATCAGAATTATTAAATGATATGGATCCACGGAGTTCTTATCAGAATATGGACTTGACAGTTAGTCTAATAATGAAGAAATCAGACCACATATCAGGCACTTCGAATACTTACCATGAATATATGTTATTTAGAATTTATAATTTTTGATATGCGAAAGTTCAATTTTAGTGATAAGGGTTCCTATATAAAAGAACGATCGTTTGCACCATATCTCTAGGAATGCTTGTATCGTGCAATAGAATGTTGGCTCAAAGTATTTTTTTTGCTTTCCTTTTGGTTGGTACAGTGACGTGTTTTTCGCAGTCGCGTATCTTGAATGGAACTAATTCATTTATAGAGTATTACCCTTTTGCGGTGAGAAAAAAATTAACTATATTTTGTATAAAATGACAAATCATTACATATATATTTTTTCGCATTGCAGGCTTCTCTCCGTGTACGGAATGAACACATTTGTGGCGCTACTCTCATAGCATGGAATTGGGTCCTTACTGCAGCTCATTGCACAAATTCGTATCGCACTGTATTTATAAAGACACCATACTATCGTTCCCCTGGATCTACTTGTACGCACGCTAGTCGCACAGTCGTAGGGTGATGGTACAAATCCTGCCTAGTTCATGGTCTCTCTGCGAGTTGAGTCATAGTTGATAGTATTAAATTGCGCATTCTCTTGTATATAGAGTAACGGAAGTAGGGAGAGGGATTTGCCGAAATTTGACTTAAAGATTCAATAAGGCGAGGAAAACGGAATTCACTTTACAATTGAACGATGATAGATTGGGGCGATCATATACTCGTATATGATGCTTTTAACGCGAGATGTAAAGCTCAGTGCAGTGATGAGCCTTTTTTATGAAGGTTTTGTTCCGAGTTTGAAAAGATACTAATCAAATTAAATGATCATCAACTGTTTAATGAATAATGGAACATTTATTTATCTACTTGTCTTTCCTCTCCTGGGTGCCATTTTCTGCATGAGGACATAAGACGCTTTCCAATACCTAAAGTACTTATAACACGCTTTAATTTTATGAGTGCCATTGTAAGAAATTCATTCAGTCATAATTGCCTGTGCGTTTCGTTTCAGTGTATGTGAATGGGGCCTTATACGTATAACTGTGATTGATATTCATGGCTGGAGGTGCAATATTGATAATCAAATCAGTCAAGACGCATTCTGAGATTGTTTTGATATTTTTATAAACTGTCCAGTTCATTTTTACCTCTTATCTGATCACTTCAGCTAATTATTTATGGATGTTGTTCTCAACAACCCAGTCAGATTATAAAGTTGCTGATTGTAGAGGATGCATAGTATCAGCATGTACCGGACCAAAATATTTTTTAAATGTAAGTTACATTTCTCTAATATCTCAAGGTATTTTCACGGAAAATGATAATATTCAAACTTATTCTGAAAATCCCCTGACAGTCCTCTTAGAACTATAACAACGCTTGAATATTGACATGCAGTTTGAAGGGCAAGGAGAGTTACTTAAGTTTTGTGGATTAATTATAAAAAAAATGTTGTTCTATGTACGAGATTCGTACGAAAGTTCGTAGATTCAAACGAAAAAGTAGTCCCATATTCATGACACACTTGGCTTTCACTGATTTTTGCTATCTCGGTTTTGCTATTAGTCCGATAACGATGTTGTCTCATCGTAGCCTACACGAAGAGACATTATTTTGCACTCATCTGTTTGAAACTGTTGGCATGATCTCGAAAGAAATACAATTTGGCATGATGAGTTGAGACTAATAAAACTTATCTTAACAAACAATTTCTTTGGTGATTTTTTAACTGAAAGTCCCTTCATTATATACATTTTTCAACAAAGGTTTTTGTACTACTTGACACAACTTTGCGATCCGATCTGCAGGAATAACATTAGTCATCAATTCCTCTTCTGCCATTGTGAAACCGAGGATGGTTCAATGCCAAATACTTCAAGGAGAGGGAAGCTTCTGTTATATGGTGGAGCCATGAAATTTAGATATTAACTTCTTAGCAGTCCTACGAGGTTGGATTGTGAAGGAATCCGCAATAGGCAATGGATAGCGCCCCCACAGCATTCTTTGAGGTGACTACTGTCCTTCAAATGATTTTTGTAAAATATTCAGCTAGCTGCAATATTCAGATTTGTTGGCATTGGAAGCAAACATCTTACTAATTTCATCTAGTAGCAGTTGGATTCGGCGATATATAGGAAATGGGAGACTCCGCCTCCTTTTGAGCACTTCATATCCTTTGACCATTAACTAAAATTTGTTTTTTATTTATATTTCTAAAATGGTTTTATTCTCAGCTCTAATCAGCTCGTAACCCAGGCTTAACAAAAGCTGAATTAGACAATTAACAAAAGCTGCAGATCAGCCAGTCATTAGATAGCGATTTGCTTCTAATGACTGGCTGATGTTTTTAAGGTTTCTTAAAAGGTTACTTTACTAAGCCAAAATTTCATATCTGGCTCTGTTTTTGGATTCTTACGATCGCGAATAAAGTAGGAATTGCCAGTTAAGGAAATACTGAATATAATTTTTATATCAATAAAATTAATTTGATACTTTTCAAAATCTGTTCTGAAATGGGACAGAAATCCTGTGGAAAGTATTGTGCCTCATTAATTGATAACAACGATTATTATGTTTGTCAATGCATAATCCCCGATGACTGCTGAGAGGAATCCGGCAATCTATGTGTTCAAAAACAAGCTCTAAAAAGAGAGGACGATCGCGAGTCTCCAACACATAGAGAGAGAGAGTGCAAATGGCACCACTTTCATCCAAATATCTTCAAATCCATGGAAGGGAAAGATAGGGAAGTTTATTAGTGCCTACTTATACTACAGCGTCCAGGGAGACTCCTGCTACTTGTAGGAGCAAATTACCATAAAGTTGAATGCAGTAACTTTCTAATATCTCATTATTCAAACGGTATAATCCAGCATTCGATAGACGACCTTTAAACAATGTCGAAGTGAAAAAGCGAAGTGTTCTCTGTATTGTGACAGGTCAGAACGACTGCAATACTAAATAGAGTTTCTGCGAAATGTGAAAGGCATCAAGACTTTGCCTAGTGAGCACAAAGGATTCGCGGATGCGGTCTCTAATAGTAGAGAAGCTAAGACGAACTTAGAGTTATATTAACTCTGTTAGTTTTTCTTTTAAAAATGTTTCACCTACGGAAAACCAATGCGACAGGTCTCTGAACTTCAGTCCATCCTAGTCCATCGCTGCAGACTTGATGGTCCCGCGAAGCCCAATTTTACTTAATGAAGAACATATTAACATATCACACTGAGAGTTCTCTTTGATTTAACGCATAAACTTAAGAGAAAGTTTACAGCGAATGCAGAACTGCGAGATACAAATTTGGAAGATAATGATATCGTAATAGAAGCTTAAACACCCTCCACCAATGATGACCAGTTTTGAAAATTAGGAAAAGCCAAGCGTTTAACAGAAAATATAAATTAATTGGTTTGTTGTCTCGTGAAAATGTTTAAAAATTTATTTCAGTTTTTTTTTGTTTATTCCTGATATTGCCTCTTGTATTAAAATTCGACTAATAATGTCTCATTTTTATTTAAGTTTAAACGTTAAGTATTTAGATGCAAAATATAGGAGTATCAATATTGTAATTACTACAGTTAAAATTATTAACAAATTGGTTGTTTTTCCGATCTGTAGAGAAGTGATTTTTTTAATATTCTCTATATTAAGAGGATTTTCTGTTGTAATTGTCCAATTCGAATTATTTCAACTGGCACGCTTATTTGGAATTCAGCAAATCTTCTTCTTTGTCTATTGTTATAAAATTCTTCATTATTGATTTTTGTCCATTACTGATTTTTAAAATATATTAAATATGCTTCATTAATAGTAATAATTTTGCCAATTTCCTCTTTAAAAATATTATGTCTATCAATTACAAGTATTCCGTCACCTATTTCTTCAATTTCAGGTGTTTCCTCTATAATTGTATTGCATGCCATTCATGATTTTTTAATAAACAAGTTATAAAAGTGTCAACTAAACTTCTTTTACAAATATTATTGATTAGGTGTTTATTACAATGTGTAGTAATGTTACGTAAGCCCCATTTTTTACTGATGCAGCGTGGTGACCGAGGCTAGCTCACAGCTGCGATCGTGGTTTTCAAACCGCCTCACTGCATCGAGGGGAACAACAATAAAGGACTTCATTACCTATTTTCTTTACAAATTACTCACCTTTCCCCGCTTTCTTTCCAGCTGGATATCCTCTTCTGCTCCTTCGGCCAATTGACCCCGCCCCACACAAATAACACTTATATGTTTATACTCTATCCTAATTTTATTTATATTTATTCATTAAATACACCCAGATATACTCCTACATATATATGATATTCTGGCCAAGGGCGGGAGACACCTTCCTGTTTCATTTGTCCTCTAGCATCGACTCTCCGTCCTGTCTGGCCGCATTACAATAGCTCGTAGCACCTTATCATGAATCCTATACTCATTGTCGTCCGACGATATCAGTTATCTTATTTCTTTTCTATAACCGCCCACGGTATGTTCACGCCACGACCTTTTTACTTCACCACTTATCAATGCCCTTATTCTCAATATTCGAAACTTTAAATATTTAAAAACTCCGCTGACCACACAGATTTAGAACTAACGCTTCACGCACATTCCTTTCATACTTTTCAAACTGATCCAAAATTTACTTCCCGTTTTGACTTGGTTTCTGCCTTATATACCTTTTCGTTTCATTTAATTCTCCCGCTACACTCCTATATGTGTCTCTTGTACTACCTGTTTTCCCATCCTATATCTATCCTTTCGCCCTGTTTGACCTACTCAGGAACAGTCATAGCAACAACTTTGCACCAATCCGCCGTTGACCACCAATCCCACTTTACACTATAATTCTATAACCTCATACCAGTGACCATAGAGACGGGACACTTAAACCAAATTTTCTGACTTTTAAACAAACTGTCTTTGTTTATCATTAGTTGCCTATATGCATAGGTTTGTTTATCATTGGGTAACCATAATTCTGAAGACAATCAGCCACACTACTTCAGTTTTGCGCATGGTTTAGTGTGCGCATAACAAGAGTCATTTCTCTGGATTCTCTGCTAATACATTCGCTCCTCCCCACACACACATACTTCTTCATACACCACAATTCACACCTATAATCGGTGGCTTTCCTCACCGATAGACTCGGTTCGTGCACGTACTAAGCTTATCGGTAACAAAAACCCTCTATTATCCCAGTGGTGGTCAATCTTTCCATAAAAAACTGTGGATGAGTGTACAACCACTGATCAAACACTGAGAAAAATAGAATAGAAGATTGCGCCAATGCTAGTACGAAAATTTCCTCTCTCTGCGCATGTCGTCATAAGGTACACACGAAATTCGAGAACGGCCAAAATGCATACATTTTTGTGTGAGAAATGTGATTATTTGTCTGTAATATTAAAAATTTTAATTGATCGATTTGTTGATAATATTTATAGAAATAAATGTGAAAAAATATATTTCAATTGATTTGGCACAATATTTTCGTTTTATTTAGTAATTTTTTGGTTAAATTTATGCCGTGAAAGTTGTTATTTAGTGTTTTGGTGCAACAATGGGAATATAAACTAAAATAATTATGGGAAGTGAAATAAAAAGCACATGTACTTATTTTATAACTTTAGTTACTTTATTTATATATTTATGTTCATACATAGTTATACATACAGTTATGCATGCATATTTATGTAGTTATAAATGCAGAGGCTTAAGCTAAACAGATTTTGTTAAGTTTTTATGATATTTTCAATAGTTAAATAAAATATTAAACTGGACTCCTGTAGAAGTGAAGCAACCACTTTTGTATTATTGAACCTTTGTAGCCGCTGAAGTCGAACTTGTACTATGGGCTCTATATTTTTGCTCATAAATGGAATAGCACCTGGCTTTAAATGCCTTCTCATTGCAAATCCAGTAATTACAAATTTTTAAAATTGAATTAATATATTTTTAAAAAAAATACTTCAAACTGCAAATTCGTCTCTATGAAGTCTTCATCGAAATGTTCCATGCAAATTCGCCAAGTATTTGGATTCAATGCTATATTTTGCTTACAAAATTTCACCCACATATTTAATAAAAAAAAGAAAGGAAACTTATTTGGAATTTTTTTTTGTTCCGCTCATTGTTACACTTCCAAACCACGCACTTCATTTTTCACTTCATTGATATATTTAATATTGTATATTTATTAAATCACTACACAAATTAAATTTTTCTTTCTTGGTACATGTAAATCCGTTATGCTTAAGTACTTTTTATCGAACGGGTTTGGCAATAATTTGTACTCGTATACTTGGAAGTGCATTTGCTAACTCATTTATAATACCAGTCATCGACTAGCTTTCGTTGCGATAGGTTCTGCTTTTGACTCTCATTGTGTGTTCTTTAGGCAGTGCAGTTTAGTTTACTGTGCTTTATCCATACCTCACTACTTCTTCTTTTTTATACGCAACGTCCAACTAGCATTCAACTAATTAAGTGAAGTATGCAAAATAATCAACCGATTCCTTCGGGGAATCGGTTTTTGGAACTGGACACTTCCAGTCCAAAAACTAAGAGAAAAAAGAAAAATAATATAAAAGACCCCTTCCCAACATTTTTCAATAGAAAAAACACACAAAAAAATCCAAAATGTGTTGTGGTTAAATCAACAGTGATAAGCCTCCAACTTCCTTCACTGTTTTCGCAAAGAAAAAGGCAATTGACTCCATCAGCACTATCGGTGAATCTGTATATTGCGGGACAGAAGTCTTCTAATACTTACAAATTCTTTAAAAGTAGCGAAAAGTTTGTGAAAAAAGAAATTTTGGAGAACTGTGCCAAGTGGCTATTACTTAACACGACTCTCTTAACTCGTCAAAAGGGACAATTTTTTGATCGAAATCTGATTCCCACTAGTGAGGAAGAGATTTTGAATTTCTTAAAAGAACAAGGTGTAAAAAGTGTTTACAAATTTATGAAAGTAGTTGACGGGCAAAAAATAGCAACTGGACAAATTCTCCTTACCTTTGATCTTTATCAGATCCCCGACTCACTCGATGTAGCATGGTACGCACGTAAAGTCAGGGAATATTACCCAAATCCCATGAGATGTAAAAATTGCCAAAAGGTGGGTCATACGATCAAATAATGTAACAATAACCCCTCCTGCTATAATTGCAATCTTCCTCCCATACAATATTTCTTTACTAAACAATCATAGCCCAACACACTTCTCAACTCACGGTACATTCACTAATACTGATTTAATCCTCTGCTCACCCTCGCTTTTCCCACATGCCACGTGGAATGTTTTGGATGATACTTATAATAGCGACCACTTCCCCATCTTCACTAGCTTTAAAATATTCACAAATCACTCTCCAAATCCTCATAAGGAACCAGCATTTAATTAATAATTGCGATCGGTTGCCCTGTTTCCGTTTCTTCGTGTTCCGCCTTTGTAGATATTTCTTTGTACTCCGCCTGCTGAATGCTTTGTGCAAATACTCTTTGCTTTGTGTGTGTTTCTCTCTCATTTTTCTCCTAGCTATTCTTCTCCTTCTTCAATAGCTTTAAAACATCCACAAATCACTCTACAAATTCCTCCTAAAGAACCAACATTTAATTGCAAACGTGCGAATTGGATTCTATTTCAGAAACTCCTCTTAGATAACAATTCTACTGCACACTATTCCACTAACGTTAACAACGAAGCCTCACAAATTCATAAAATAATTCGCTCTGCTGCTAACTCTTCTATTCCACAACCACGTTTAAATAAAATTACTAAAAATGTACCTTGGTGGTCAAGAGAACTAAATAAATATAGAAACGAAAAACAATCTGCTTGGAGGACTTATAAAAGAAATATGACCACACTCAACCTTATAGATTATCGCAAAAAGAACGCTTTATTTAACAAGGAGACAAAACATTCCAAAAATAAAAGTTTTGAAAACTTCACTAAAACCCTTAATCCAAGTACCTCAGTATCAGACATCTGGCGGGAATTAAAACACTAACAGGTACCTATAGTACAAATTTTATAAAAATACTTCAAGTAAACCACACCTCTATAACTGACCCATTAAAAATATCAAATAATTTTGCGCAACTTTTCTCCGAAAACTCTAAAGACCACAATTTTTCTTCATAATTTTTAACGGACAAATACAACTCTCTCTCTCTCTCTCTCAATACGCATTAATCAAGATATCAACCAAATAAACAGAAACCTAGTTGCAACACTTAAAATTATTGACAGCTGGTCCTTACACTCAGGGGCTAAAATTTCTTTTATTAAATCTAAAAATCTACACATTTGTAAAAAAAATTAATGCAACAATACAAGAATTAATTTTAATAATATTACTTTTGAAAATGTTATCTATTTCAAAATTCTTGGCCTAATCTTTGACAATAAAAATAGCTGTAAGCACCATTGTATATATTTAAAAAATTGTCTAGCTGCCAGAAATAACATTTTCAAATACCTCTCATCCCCCAAAAGTCTTACCCACACTAACACTCTGATTTCTGCAACGAAGCTTACAATTCTCTCCAAAATAGACTACGGGCTGCAGATCTATGGAAAATGTGCCAAAACCAATCTTAATATGTTAAAGACACCATATTATGCAGCTGTGAGGTCCAGCTTACGAGCCTTAAGAACTACGCGTACTGAAAATCTCTTAGCGGAAGGGAAGGAGGCTTCGTCGAAATTGGACAGATAATGCAGATCCTGCGTTATGGTCTAACACTCGTTTATTTTGTAACTCCTCGCATATTTTGTATAAAGAAAGCTCGTTTAAAAGCTCGTAAATTCACTCTGTCGATGGAATCAGCGCATGCGCAGTTTATAAGCTGAAAACCAATCTGGATTTCAATACAACTCCACTAAGAAGATCGGTCAAACACCCCCCATGGACTTTAAGCGCAGAGTCGACTTTATCGATAATTTTTAGTTAATCGATAAAGTCGACTCTGGTGAGGGAGGCACAAACTCTACAGTCAACAAGCAGCTCTTCCTAGACACTATTACACCACTCAAAGAAAATAATTGGTCTCCGATATTTACTGATGGTTTAAAGATGGATGCAGTTGCTTTCGCAGTCGTAGCCGAGAATGGAGCATATATTTCCAGAGGATTATTACCGCATGGATCAAGTGTTCTTGAAGCAGAAGCGCAAGCCGTATTATCCAGCCTACAATGGATTGAAAGTACGTTGTCTGCACTGCAGTCGATTAGTCTATGAGGCAATAAAAAACTATTCTAACAGTTTAGAGTTTATAGAAAATATTCAACAATTGCTCACAACTATGAAAAATAATGTCAAAATTATGTGGATACTAGGACATTCAGGTATATCTGGAAATGAGCTAGCTGACTTAGCAGCTAAATATGCACTAAACTGTCCATTAGAGTACTTGAAGCCATTCTCCAAAAAAAGTATTATTACTTCAGCCAGGAGGTACATATGCAAAAAATTAAGCGATAAATGGGTACGATACACGCTAATAACCCACTTGCATCTTTTTAAAAAGGAACCACAAACCCGATGTTGCTTCTGCAATAATTCAGCTCTCACCATCTCACATCTCCTTTCTGCCTGTCCCTCCATTTCCACCATCCGAACCTTAGTATTGCAAAATAAAAATCCTTCCTCTCATGAAAATATTTATACAATATACAGTTTTCTACAGCAACTAAGAATTAAAAATAAAATATAAATACAATTGAATTTTCTTTTTTTTCTAATTATATAAATTCTCAACATTATAAGCCGATAGCCCTGGCAGCTAGAGCTTATATAATTATCTATAATTTTCTTTGTAATTAATTTTAATGAAATATAAAATAAAATAAATACAAAATAATTCAAATCCTTTTAATATACAAATTATTGCCTTTGCGCATGCATTTCTCATATCATAAAATATATTAAGGTACCCTGCGACGTCACAGCCAATCACCTGTGCTGTGTTTTTGTCGAGAGAGCAATAGCGGACCTGCGCATGGCGTAATCTTCTTTTCTATTAATCTTGCAGTATAATCAATTCACCATAAATTTGTTTGCAAGACCCAGAAGGAAGTTTTTATTAGTATTTGGAAATAGTGTGCAGCTGCTTTTTGATAAACATCATCAAGTCATAAACTGTGTTTCATTTGAAATTCCTAATCAAGGCAAATGCTGTAGACATCTCATTTCAAGCTCATATATAAATTTAAAGCTCTTTCACGTTCAAAGGTACATTTTTCACAGCTGTCGCAATTTCGTTTAGAATCATATACGATAAGATAAAATAATATAATTAGTGGCAAAAAAAACTTCGAGTGTTACTATGCCTACATGGTCAAGATATTCAAGACCTGTATGAGCTATGGTTGGTCATAGTAACACCATAAAGCATGATCCAACAAATGTGTGGCTTTCTCTATGCTACGACTATTATTGACGTACACGTTTTGCAACTCATTCTGTCCTTACTATTGTGGATACGAGCAGATTGCTACTACGGCCACGCCCACAATTAGCAAATATATATAACTAAGTCCCTATGCAAGATTCATCAACAAAATTAAACACGACGGTTCAGAGTTGCTGCAGAAAATACCAAACAACAATGGGTGAGTGAATGAGAATGCCACACCCACTATTGATACATATTTTCAACTTTTGACCGATACAAAATATTTTTTTGTAAATAAGCGTATTGACGCTACAAAGCCATACACAAGAACTCGGGCCTCCCTCCATTTTTATGAACTCTGAGTACCATGTAAATTACAATAGAAATGCTCCTGATGATAATATATGAAAACAAATTCACAGTAATGTACATCGCCGTGGTTTAATTCGCACCCACATGTAAGAGTAAAGGAGATCTCGAAGTCGGTATAACCTGACTTCAGTTTTCTTTACATGTCTTGATTTATTTGTCATTTGTATGAGTTCTCCACTGATAAGTTCCCCTATATAAGGGAAGCGAACTCATGATACACCGAGTAGTTAGTGCGATTAATTTCATTCATTGTGTAAATACGGAACTCACAAAATGTGGACTCAGAGTATTTTGACAGTAGTTTTGGCCATTGGTGCTGTGTCCTGCTTGCCTCATCCACGAATAATAAATGGAACTGATTCTGATATAGAAAAATATCCTTTTATGGTAAGAATCACAAATATTTCTGGTTGAAGTTTGGGCAATCCACTAATTATATTTTTATATACTGAAAGGTGTCAATTCGTTGGATCAGCTATAACAACCGACACATGTGTGGCGGTACTATTATAAATAGTCGATGGATTCTTACTTTAAACTCTGGGCTTATCGAATTCGAACCCCCTAACCTAAGTGTACAGTATGGAGTGACAAAAATAGGAGATAACGGTCTCAATCTTGCATATGTTAACCGAATAATCCGCCATGAGGAATATGGAAAATTTAGGCCATTTCCGAATAACATCGCCTTGTTGGAATTGAAAGAAGAATTGGTGTTCAACTATAAAACCGTAGCTCCTGTAACACTGCCGGAGTCATATTTCGAAATTCCGCAAAATTATGGTGCTCTTGGTACTGTAATTGGTTGGGGTCACGAAAAAGTAAGAGATAATTTCATATTTGTATTGTTCTACTATTTCTATTTTTGTTTCTAGTTCGGCGGAACAAATACGGAGCATTTGCAAGAGGTTAACTTAAATATATACCCAGATGATAAATGTCAGACACTTCAAAGGAATGTAACAAGCCACCAATTGTGCGCTGGCACAGATGAGGTCAAAAATTTTTGCGGTCGTGACGATGGAGGACCGTTGCTCTATGAAGGCCGTCTGCAATTGGGCATTGTAAGTTATAATACTGGTCCATGCGAAACAAAAGGGGTACCAGGAGTTTATACAAAAGTTTCACATTACATTGATTGGATTCGTGAAAAGATTAACTAAAAAAGTAGTTGAGATTATGGCGACTGCCTATGTTAATGGTGATCCTAAGACCGATATATATGGTCTGAAGATAAAAACACGGTAGCACATTGTCATAGAAAGGTCAATTTTGATTAAATCTGTAATAAAAAGTCCTAATGCATAATAAGGAAACAACCACACACTCATTATTGATTAAAGATCTGAGATGAAAATTTAGGTTGCGAGGACATCGGAAGGAAAGGAGGAAGATTTTTTTTTACGCAAAATTTAAAAGAAGACAAATGGCTATGAAAAATATATTTTAAACAATCAATTCATTTGAATGGAATGGATTAAATTACTGCAATCATAATAATTACAGGATGTATTCAAGAATATATTTCTCATGGACTGCAGTAGTGTATCATGTCCAAATATATCTTTTTTGCGGAAATGTTGAATTCTTAAGGCCATGGTGACAATAATGTATGCAGATTCAGTACATAAGCAATGGTGGATCCATATGGAAGGAAGTGAGCCAGCCTTCCGAAGTGGCATGATGGGCTCCCTCTCCCGAGTCAAACTGTAAAATAGATAAAACTTGAAGCAAAACAAACATCAAAGGATTCGTGCTACAGTTGTCGAAAATATATTCTTTTATGCTGCGAAATACAAATACAAATTGAAGGAACAGAAAGGAGATGGCATTCTCACTGTTCTATGCGTTCGAATCAAACGAAGAAGTTGCAACCTCATGGCAGTGACGCTCCATCGCAAATGCTCATGCTCGACGAATTCGATGTACATGACGAAGCGTATTTGATTCCCCTGTTTAGTACAAAATTTTGAAATATAGCTTCAATTTATAGTATGTATCAACGTTGTTCATAACTTCTGAAGAACGTCAAACTGGGTGCCATTTGAAGGTGCTACGAAGCTACAACGCCACTGATCTCTTTAACATTATCGAAAGTGTTGAAGGAGTAAAGCCGTTTGATGAAGATAACTGGTTGTGGGTGCAAACTTGCAACAATATGATGAAGTCTTTGATACTGCGCTATAACTCACTGTGTTTACGCGATAATCTACCGCATATTGACTGGGAAGACTACGCACTTAATGCAGACTTTGAACTGATGGATACCTTAAGAATGTATCGTATCCGCAATCATCCATATAAACCTGAAATTGGTATTCGTTTTCAAGTGTATAGACCTGGTCTGATAAGAGTTGGAGAACCGGTTTATGTGCAGTAAAAGCAAGTGGGCCATTATATTAGTTGATTTCCATGTGCAATTTCAATACCCTATAACTGGAATTGTAACTGCTGTCAATTTGCCCATTAATTGCAGAATAATTTTTAATTAAAATAAAATTATTTAAATTTGGATCACCATCGTCCGCCTGTGATAGGTAGTTGGTTGGTTGAGCGGTCGCCAAAAACTCACTTCGAGAGAGTCCAGAAAGTATTCACCCAGGAAAGTGGATCTCCTTTTGGAGAGCGCTGGATACGTGCATATCAGGAGTTCAGTGGACTCTTACTCATCCTCATCCATGCAACTCCTGTAAGAATTATTTGCTACAGTTCCCAACCTTCTACCATGAGTACCCATGGTCCCATTAGGGTACTTACGACGCTTCATATACTTTGTCTATTTAGAGATATATGATCTTTTGAGCGCTTGATGTTTATTTCACGCCAGGTTGGTCTAGCGATTTGCATTCTACTCCTTCAGACCAGCACCTGCCCTCTGAGACTGAGGATATATGTATGTGTTAATTAGTAGCTGACATGTGGCAATGGGAATATCGAGGTTTGGCCTAGCTGACTAAATCGCCCTCTCAGGCTAGTTCATCCGCTTTGCAGTTCCCTGGAATCGCCCTGCGGCTAGAAGCCCAGATCAAGTGCGGTATTTCCTAACGGATGTTGATGTAATAAAAATAGAATCCAGGGAGCGCGAAGCCGCTTAACTGTCAGATAGAATGCAAATATCCTGTCCATATTTTTTCTCTACTTGAGCTAAGGCAGGGATCTCAGCTTGAAATAGACTCTTACGGTCGGGAAGCCTAAAGGGCATCTAGATCATCTGAGAATATACCGATTCCCACCCTTCCCTGTAGCTTAGATCCATGTACGAGGTGTGATCAAAAAACCGTTATTGTGTGATCAAAAAATAAAGTATTTATTTATTCATCAACAACTATCTTGTCCCCTTCAAAGTAATTCCCCTCAGATATAATACACTTATGCCAGCGTTTTTTCCAATCCTCGAAACACTTCTGAAACGCTTTTTTTTGGTATCGCCAACAGCTCCTGTTTCGATTTTTCTTTTATCTCCTCAATCGTAGCAAAACGCTTTCCTTTCATCGGTGTCTTCAGTTTTGGAAAGAGGAAAAAGTCAGCGGGGGCCAAGTCCGGTGAATACGGTGGTTGAGGCATGATAACAGTTTTTGTTTGGCCAAAAACAGCTCCTGAGCGATGTCCATGCGACGTTGTTTTTGCTCAAAATTTAGCAATTTTGGAACAATCTTCGCTGCCGCACGTTTCATGCCTAAAACATCCGTAAAAATTGCTTGGCATGAGCCGAACGATATGCCAACATCATCAGCAACCTCTCTGATAGTGATTCGACGATTATTCAAAATCATTTTCTTCACTTCGTCAATGTTTTCATCGGTTGTTGACGTGCTCAGGCGACCAGGACGAGCATCGTCATTGACATCTTCTCGGCCTTCTTTAAACCGGTTATACCACAATTGAACTTGTGTTCTGCTCATAGTAGACTCGCCAAAGGCCACAGTCAACATTTCAAATGTCCTTGCGTATTTAATTTCATTTTTTACACAAAACTGAATACATTTTCTTTGATCCATTTTTTCGAATAGTACAAAATCGAAGAGCACACCAAAACACGACTAACCTTTTTATCTGTCAAAAACAAACTGACAATCCAAAATGGTTGGTATTGCCAACATATATAACAGACATGTGTACCAACATAATAGAAAAAAATGCGAACATACGTAACTCACGAAAAGATGAAAATAACGGTTATCTTTTGGTCACACCTCGTATGTAGAAATGGATCCATTTTAATTGTGGGGGGTTACATCCTTCCATTCGTCTCTACACGTATCATTGAAAACAAGCATGGTGTGATGTAATCCGAAGAGTCTGGAATACCCCTATCGCGCTGACTTAGATCAGCAACTGAAACCAACCCCTATCGCGTGCCTGCACCTTGACGTGCTGGTTGTGCTTGAGTGCACCAAATGAAGAGTATGAGCTATGCCGGCGGAGTGGACTGTTGTCCGCTCTGAAAGGACCTCCCATGCCGAACAGGTCAGTCTCTGAGGTGCCTGACCAACCCAGGTACAGAAAAATTTTACGCAAAGGTGTGCCAGCTTCATGGCTGGTAGTGTGAAAACAACCAGTCGCAAGCGGTCCCCTCCGATGCCCAGGCAAGGTCGGTTGTATTTAAGTGCCTTACCTCGACCAACCTTTTCCGTGCATACTCGTGGGAACAAAATACCAAATATAAAGTGAAAGAAATAATTAAAAGGAAATTGAGTAGTAGAAGATAGAAGAGGGTTGCTGGGCACCACTTCAGAAGATGAACTCCTGGGTTCGAGTCAGGGGAACATAGTAGTTGGTGGTGCCAAGGATGCCAACCATAGCTTTGCAAAACAAAAGAGTAATTAGAAGTCTTCTAGCTCGGTACTGAAGGCGCAGTACTTGAGGGCCCTCTTCATTATTGACAAGATTGACAAGAATAAAGGTGAGGCCGAAGTACATGAACGCGAAGCCGAGGACAATATTAAATATACGGCAATGGTCCGGGAGTTTGAGACGCCCATTACCGCAACCGCCCTGCGCGGCAAATCGAAATCGGTCGCAAGTAGTAATTGATAATGCCGCAAAAAGAGGGAGGCGTGCCTTTTAACGGGAGGAGGGCACTTCCACAAGTGCTGTGGCAGCCGCTAGGATGGCTTATAGTGAGGTGGAAAGGGACTACCTCCAAGTTGTCCTTGTGGGTGCAAGTAGTAACAGTGGACGACGGGCACTGGGCGGGGCCCCATAGACGACTGTCAGAGATGGTCGTCAAGCACAAGGGTAGGCCCCAGGCGTTCATCTGCGAAGAGGTGTGCAGATGCTGTAGGGTGATCAGATGTGTGCATGGGTTCTCAAAGGAGTTTCCGGAGAGCAAGACGGCAAGAAGTATGTTGGGATAACCCAGATTAGCTTCCAGCACTCCAAATTAGCCATTTACAACTTTCTTGTCTTTTTCAGAGAAGGGGACATCGACATCTGTCTGATCCAAGAACCATGGGTCAAGCAGTCCCAAGTTATGGGTCTGAGGGTCGGACTATATAACTTGTTCTCTCCCCATGGGGAAGGTGAGCCGAGGGCATGTGTTTTTGCAAAAAATATGTTACATGTTTTCCTCCTACCTAATTATAGCTCGTTAGATGTCACAGTGGTCAAGGTAGAACCGCTGGTTGGCCAATGTCTTCTGGTCGCTACATCATATATGGCCCATGGCCAAGCACCCCCTGAGGAGGTGCGGCGACTCATTGCATCAACAACCTTAAGAAAGGAAGCTGTTCTGGTAGGCTGCGACGCCAACGCCAGTCACACGTTGTGGGGTAGCATTGAGACAAATGAACGAGGGGAGTTTCTTTTCGATTTCATTATAAATAACAACCTAAGTATATGCAACAGAGGCATCTCTCGGACTTTTAGTTTCCCTGGCTCGAAAATTTCAAGTGGGTGGGAAGAAATTCTTGATATCACTCTGGTAACAAATTCTCCCGATCTTCGGTGGGATAACTGGTCAATATTTCGAAGGATATCTTGGTCAGACCACCGAGTTATCTTTTTCAATATTGAGTTTGGCGGGAAGTGGTTTTACCCCGAAGAAATCAAAAAAGAACGAACTGTGGTCTGTTCAACAGGGAAGTCAAAAACAAACTCGATAAGAACATATCAACCATTTCTTTTGCAATGATGCTGGACAAGCGAGAAGATCCCTTGAAAAAAACCTTTCAGGCTCCTTTTAGGGTCTCGTGTCCTGCTTCACGTAGCAAAAATAATTTTGCACCCTGGTGAAATGGGAATCTTAGAGACTTGAGATCAAACCCCAGAAGTGTCTTTAACGAATGCTACATAAGTCGAAATTTCCAAGGTTACGGAGGAAGCTTAAAGACATACAAAAAAGCAGTACGGGATGCGAAACACAATTCCTGGGAAGACCACTGCGAATCTATTGTATCACTGAAGGACTCTGCCGGGCTTGGAAAACTTTTCACCAAGGATCACTCCAACAGAATCTTTGTAAAACGTACTGATGGAGTGTGGGCACCATCGGCGACGGATCCAATGGAGATTCTTGTGGATACACATTTTCCAGACTGCACTGATCATTCAGAGCGGAGTAGCACGTCTGCGTGTCGAGAACAGGTAACAGCTGCATTGCTGGGGAAGATTCTATCTGTGGACAAGATCGTCTGGGCAGTGAACTGTTCTTCACCCTATAAATTCCCGAGTCCGGACGGTATCCTGCCTATAATGATACAAAAGACACAGGGATCCATAATATCTGAGTTACGGGAAATTTCAACTGTGTGTATTTCTCTAAATTATATACCAAATAGGTGGTTTCAGGTAGGCAGGCTTGTTGCGCCCTAGGAGAACCTTCGTTCTCCTCATGTCTAACCTAGGCCATAAGGCCCTTGAAACTTCACAGTCGTCCCGATTAGTCCATAAGTTATTTGTCACCGCAATAGTGAATTCATCTACGTTCCTAAACAGTTCGCATATCGGGATTTGTATTGAGGTATCTGCTTCGTTAATGTCCATTTAAGAGCCCCTTCTGGCCATCTCGTCCGCTAATTCATTCCCTTCTATATCGCTATGTCCGGGAACCCAGCAAAGCGAGACTTTCCATTTCATTACCAGCTTCGATTTAACTGTCTTGGATTCTATTGCCTTAAGCGCCGCCTGACTATCCACAAAGATAGTGATATTCGAAGGTCGAATTGTACTACTTTTGTATCAGTCAGGCTGCTTTCTCAATTGCATAGACTTCGGCCTGAAAGACGATGCATGCGTCAGGCAGCCGCTATGACTGTCTTGCCTGCAAGCCTTCCGAGAAGACACCCGCCCCCGTTCCACCCTCCATCTTTGAGCCGTCAGTGTAGCTGGTAATGTCAGAATTACGCGTCACAGAGCCTGACTCCCAGTCTTCTCTGGTTGGATAGAGAGTTGGAATTCTAGCTTTAGAGTCTATAATAGAAGTCATGTAGTCTGTAGCCGTTTCTAAATCGGCCGTAACTAACCTTTGACCTTTCCGTCTTATTTCGCTCAAAATCGTACAGTGTCCATAGTTGGCAGATTTCCACGTGATGCTCTCCCTCAGTCTGAGGGCACACTCGGCGGCACAGCCCTGAATGAACACTCCTAGCGGTAAGAGGTGAAATAATATGTTTAAGCCTTCTTGAGGCGCGCTGCTTACAGCCCCTGATATTCCCAGGCTAGCAAGTCTTTGTGCTTTTTCAATACGGGTTAAATTACATTTCCTTTCCAACGCCTTCCACCAGACGATGGACCCGTAGGTTAAAATTGGTCTTATGATTGTGGTGTACATCCCATAAACGATGTACGGTGACAGTCCACATTTTTTCCAAAGATCCTTTTACAGGTATAGTATGCAGCCAAACCCTTCTTTCTTCTCTCCTCAATATTCCTTCTCCAATTTAACTTGGAGTCCAGAATGATACACAAGTATCTTGCTTCTGAAGAGAGATTCAATGTTACCGTACCTAACTTTGGCAAAGAGAACTCAGGGATTTTTGTTTTCCTGGTGAACAAAACTAACTTCGTCTTAGTAGTGTTAACTCCTAAGCCATTGCGCTCAGCCCATCCGAAAATCTCGACCAGTGCTGATTCCATGATTTCGCTAATCGTTGACAAGAACTTGCCCGGGATTTGTATGGCAATGCCATCAGCGTAGGCTACAATTTTTGTTCTCTTTGCTTTGAAGGTTTCTAAGATCTCATTTACTACTAGTAGCTCCCTTTTTGTAAAGGAAGAAGGACCTTTCGCCTTCATTTTACGAAGATAGTAAGCCGAGCGCTTATAGCCATTTCTGGCCTTTTGCTCTTTTGTGAGGCTTACCACCTTCCTTGTCTCCTTCCCCGGCTCAGGAGCATGTGGAGCAGAGGGCTGAGAAGGACTGAGCAATTGTATCTCAACATCCGAGCCTATGTCGTAGACATTGCTGACCTGTGACAACGAGTCGTCATCGGTTGCGTGGTCTAAGCGCAAGCCCAGAAGCTGAGATCCTATGCGATCCCCCTCAGCCCCCACCTCACAAGTCCCTTGCCTACCCAAAGTTGGCTCGGAGACCCTCCCAGTAGCACTAGCAGACATCGCGGCCTGGCGTACCACGGCGATGCCTGAGGAGTTGCTAGATATCGACGCCAGGTGGCCTCCTCGCCAACCACCTACCGCCGGTACTGGGGATCCGACCCCCTGCACAGTAAATTCTTCCTTACTTGCATTCGACATCTGAGACCAGAAAAAACACCTCCTCCTCGTGGGGTTTCTTTACAGTCTACCACCCCATGCACAAAAAAAAACAAACCGCTCCTAAAATGGAGAAAACAGACGTCGTTGTGTGGCGCTCCTAACCTGGGAAAACAGACGCACACGTGGTAGATCTTTGTTCGTTACTCATCGGTCGATCTGTCTAAAAACACTGGCGGCCCTGCCAGGGGGCAGTATATGGCCTTGGGTTCAAGCAGTCCGACGAATCTTTGCAACTTAAGCCCCCACACCACGCCAAGGTGCCTACCATAATGGGAGCTGCCGACGCTAACTGGTCAGCGACTCTCACCAAATACTCTCTATAAAGAATATGCGACAGCCTTTCAGTTAGTACAAAATCTTGAAATGTTGCTGTCAAATATGGCAATCAACATTTCTGGAAAACGCTTTTTAAAATGTGTCTTGTGGGAATTAGCTTTTTAGTGGATTTTAATTCCTTCTTTATATTGATTATTATTATCTTCATCGTCATTTTCTTATCATTCGTTGTGCTTTATATTGATATCATATGGTATTAAAGCAATTAAAGCGCAATTTTATACGTACACACATATGCATATAAATTGCATACGTACACATTTATTCGCTCCGATTTATTATGGTATATTAATACATATCCTGAATTGAAATGCTTATTATTTAATTTTTTCTTACTTTTACAAAAATTTGGAAAATTTAATAACAATTTACTGTATTTGATTTGATTATGACTGATTCAAAAAATCCTATGATGCTCCTATTCTATTTACTGAAATTTCTTAAATTTTCAAATTTACTTTGAAATGCGAAGGTTGCTACTTAAGTTTTGTGGATAAATGAATGTTGTTCTATAATCTAACGAAATAGTTATGTCATATTCATGTCTAAATGTGCATTCAAATTAGATCCACCATATTTGATGTGCGCTGATTGTGGCTATGTCGTTCTTGATATTGCTACAAGTCCGCTAATAAGGATATCTCATACACGATGAGTCATCAATGATGCTTTTTTTCATCACTTTTGATTCTAAAATATGTTGGCATGTTCTCGATAGCTATAAAATTGCTATGCGGCTCACCGATTCATATGATTTGTGACTTAGATGCAACTGTAATAGGACTGTTGCCGAATTAAACTTAACAATTTCTTAAGTGAATTATTAACTGAAAGTACTTTCATTAAATATCAGAATGCAACATAACAGACCAAATATGCCTCAAATATAATAAAACAATAAAATAATTAATAACCAACATAACAAGCGAAAATATCTCCATATTCATAAAAATACTAAGATCCTCCGAAATATATTTTGAAATTTAACGCATCAACTACAATAAAATAAAATATAGGCCGAAAACCCTAGCCGTTAGTCCCTTAGCTTTAAGCTTAACGTTAAGTTGTTTGTATAATTAATTATACCAATAAACACGTAAAAAACAGGGTTTCTGCACTATTTGCCACAATTCAGCGATCCGAACTATCAGCCTGAACTTATCAGCCATCAGTTCCACTTCTCAGACAGAAAATGCAAAATATTTCAAACAAGAGAGCTTCTTTTCCCACATTGTCGAATCGTATAGCTTAAGTACAAACTTCATCGCACACGTATAAGAGAATATAACTAATTAATAGAAATATATAGGAGTCTTATCGGTACGAACCGCAAGTATTCGAATGTCGTAAAATGATTTGCTTTCATAAGGAATACTAGCGTGCATACTTTTTTGATTTATTATTTATTTATAGGTAGTACTCCACTGATTAGTTCCCCTATATAAGAGGGGTGAACTCGTGATATATGTTGTATTAGTGGGATTTATTTGATTCAATTGTGTCCACACGCAACTCACAAAATGTGGACTCAGAG
Organism: Clusia tigrina; assembly: GCA_920105625.2. Lineage (NCBI taxonomy): Eukaryota > Metazoa > Arthropoda > Insecta > Diptera > Clusiidae > Clusia > Clusia tigrina. The sequence continues at coordinate 210,278,559 of OV050031.1, forward strand.
TGCTTTGGCAGTCATTTTGGCCATTGGTACTGTGTCATGCTTTCCTCAGTCACGAGTAGTGAATGGGACTGGTTCTGATATAGAAGCATATCCTTTCATGGTGAGAATCACAAATATTTCTGGCTATATATGAGGTTGCGGGTAACTCACTAATTATATTTTGTATATTGAAAGGTGTCTATTCGTTCTTGGACTGGTTCGCACAGTTGTGGCGGTACTATCATAGGCAGTCGTTGGATTCTTACTGCAGCTCATTGCGTACTCGGAAAAGATCCACTGGATTTTAATGTACAGTATGGAGTGACGACAATAAAATCTGATGGTCCCACTATTGCAACTGTTAAGCGAATAGTCATACATGACAGATTTGTTTATTATACTCCTCTCCCAAATGACATTGCCTTGTTGGAATTGGAAGATGAATTGGTGTTTAACTATGAAACCGTAGCTCCTGTCATTCTGCCTGAGCCATATTACGAAACTCCGCAAGTATCAAAGGGTGCTCCTGGCACATTAATTGGTTGGGGCTACGAAAAAGTAAGAGATAATTCCATATTTATAATTGGATCGTTCTGATATTTAAATGGTTTATTCTAGACTGGCGGAGAAATTCAAGAGCAATTGCAAGAGGTGGACTTAAAGATATACTCAGATAATGAGTGTCATTCACGTCATAAGAAAACCACAAACCACCAGTTGTGCGGTGGCGTAGATGAGGGCGGTAAAGGTCAATGCAGTGGTGACTCAGGTGGACCATTGCTCTACCAAGGTTCTATGCAGTTGGGCATTGTGTCCTGGAGTGTTAAACCATGCGCCAGATATAAGTTTCCAGGAGTTTATACAAAAGTCTCCCATTACGTTGAATGGATTCGTGATCAAATTAACTAAAAATATAGTTAATTGAAAGGGCCAGTTATGTTAATTGTGTGTCGAAAACAGATGTTACCTAATTTTACAGTCCAATCGCAAAATAATAAGTGGAAACGTACAAATGTATATGTAACTTTTCTCTGAAAGTTTCTTTGGCTTACTCTTGGTGAGAGAGTCAACTTGAATTATAGAAAAATACCATTCCAAGTATTTCTCCGTATCTCTACCTTTAAGTACAATACAGCAATGAGCTGACTTGAACCATTTGAACGGCATTCAATTAATATAATTCCTCATCAATGCTTTTTTTATGGTTTTCGGAATATATGCCACATTTATAATTTTGTTTGTATTAAAGTTCAAAACTATCGGTCAACTTATATTGTCGAAAACCTTGTCTTACAATAATCCACTGATCGGGATTTCACATTATATTTTTAATTAATATTGGAGGTCGACGCACAGACACACATCAACTTAGTAGAGTTTTGTGGAAAATAGAGTTCAGGTCACATTTCTAAAAAAGCCATGCAGGAACGTCTCTCATTCCCAAAACTTTTATTAAAATAGTGCGAAGATCCTGAGCCATCTCTCTTTAGCAGATTTTTAATCATAATTTTATCCGCTCTATTGATAATTTCATTATCATCAGTAGAAGCCGTGGAAGGCTGGAAGAAGGCTAAACTTTAACCAATTCATTAATTATTTGGTCGTCTTCTCAATATAGTAGTTTTATTGCATAGTCAGATCACAATAATGATTTTCCATAACTCAAAAAAAAGTTTTCAAACGAATTCCCGGTATTTATCTGACAGAATTGTTTTGAACCAAATGTGTGATAATTTCTGGGTTTACTCAAAAGTATTATAAATAATGGAAACCAAAAATCCACCAAATGAACTCACCTCAGTATCTTTTGGCGCTTGTTCTCGTCATTATTGCACGACGAAAGCTTAACTCAGGACCACCACCGCAGCTTCTATCGTTGGTGCCTAAAAGTATGCAGCAGCTGAAGCCTTAACATTTGCCACAACCCTTCGCAAAGCTTCTGCTGCCATAGCTTTCACCCCCTCTCAAGATTGTACTGTTGCAAGCTCTTGTACTTCTTTAATGGTGGCGTAACTTTGAATTGAAATTCAGTTCCGATTACGATTCCAACGCGAATGGTGCAAGGCGGCAAATAGAAACTGTGCGATAATTTAGAAAAAAAAACTATGAAGTGTGGCAGCATTTAAATGACCGTTAAATTTTGAATTTGAATACGAAAGTGCTGCAATCATTTTCCGTAATTGTGAAAATTTCATTCGTCTAACAATAACACAGAAGTAAAGTAAACTATTGTTTATAATTATTAACTTTAGCCTCCAGAAAATATGCTGCAGGAAGTGCACCTGCCGGCGACCCTGTGCGACTTGTGGGCAAATAAATTTGTGAATTGCCGTTGATGTTCTTTAATTAGTGCAACCCCGACGCATTCGCAAATTCATCACCCCCAGTCTCGCCCCCTTGAGGATTAATGAGGAGTGTGTGGCTGAGTGTTAGTGGCTGAGTATGTGTGTGTCTATGAGTGAGTTAGCGGCTGACGGCTTAGAGATGAACATTCGGATTGTATCTGCAGTTTTTATTGGATCCAAAGCATCCAAATGCGCTGAACTATGCGGAAAGCGTAAAACTGTGTTAATTATTCAGGCAGATTATAATTTATTTGAGCAGTTTTTATCAATTTCACAAAAATTGCCACTTTCGAAACACATATGGTATTATGAATCCATGTTGCACTAAATACGAAATATGAGAGTAGTAGTTGTAAAAAGATCAAACCAGTAGATCATTTAGTAGATCCCTCCTCATTGGTAATTTAATATTTTAAGAAATTAGTTCTGATATGCGCGTAGGCACGACAAGGACAATAACAGAAATGTGACTGTAAAGAAATATTATGCATTTAAAAGTATCCGCATTGTCTTCTATTGAATTTCCTTTTGGCCTTGAATTGAGACGGGTTACACCGCCATAACCATACTTCAGACCATAGTTGAAATTTTAATAGGTAGCTGGCGATATAAGCAAGAATACTAATTGGGCTTCAGTAATGTGTAAGGAATCGATGATGAGGCGACGGAATAATGCTGTCAAAATTAGCACTTGCATATCGGTGAGCAGTGCTATATTAGCCAACCCCAGATCAATTGTTTACCTCCTCCTTATATGCTTCTGTATTTAGGAGGATTTGTAAAATGCTTATTAAATTGGAAGAAAATAGTTCTAATTGTCCCTTGCTGCGTAAGGGGAATTGTCAGTTGACCGTTTAAAATAGTCGTTGATTACTGATGGAATGTTCTGAGCTTCGGTATACCAAGTACCATTAACAAACTTCACAATAGATATTCTGTAATATATAAAAAGTTATTCTTTATCGAAAGTTAAGATGCTTAAAAGTTTAGTTATTAGTGAAGAATTCGTTGCGTTATTAAGAAAATCTCCCGTCGGAAATTCTTGCAAACTCAATCAAATATATCAGCAATCAATAATTATAATGCCGCTAGCTTGCAAAGTGGTTGAAACCATTCTGCAGATTAGTTTTACAATATATATATATATATATATATATATATATATATATATATATATATATATATATATATATATATATATATATATATATATATATATATATATATACATATATATATGTATATATATATACATATATATATATATATATATATATATATATATATATATATGTATGTATGTATATATATAGATATATATGTATATATAATATATATATATATATATATATATATATATATACATATATATATATATATATATATATATATATATATACATATATATATATAAAAAATCTGTATAATTTCCCTGCGAAAATTCCGAACAAGGTACCCTTTAACTCTGACTGAAATCGAGTTCGATGTGGCTATGTGAGTCACACTAAGATACAATTATTGAAATTGCAGCTAGTAAAATTTTTGAGCTATCATTTTGTGGACTTCTATATATGTGGGCTTGGTGGGCGTGGGAATTATGATATTCCCATATATAGTAAAAAAATGTATACTCCTAATATTCGCCATTAGCAGAATCTTGCATAGAATCTTGAATAGCAGTGAAATTACCGCCACAGGCTCTAGCGTAGTGCGTTTATAATGCCACTAATGTCTAAAATATACTGTTTATCAATATATCACCCTCAATATGAGTATTCTTCTCATATCACACATTTTGTAAAACTTGGTTCAGTCAACGGATTCAAAAACTTTCATTAACCCCCGCGGTATAGCAAAAATTCGCTATACAAAGTTTAAATTACATCGTCTCAGAGATTAGGCAGCTTCAGTAATGGGGGCATACCAGAAGTTAAAGAGACAGCATTCCAAACAGATTGCATTTTACATATACCACTCTAAGGTGCGAAATCAAATTACAATAACTGTGATCTTCATATACGAGTACTTTCATATATACATACTCGTATATTACTTATATTTGACTGCCCCGAAATTGTCATTTTCCGTCGAAGACACCGTGTTTGTTTTGCATTTAATAAACAAAATTGATCAGGCTCCTTGTGTTTGTAGTGTACTGCATACCCATCATGCAAGGTTCTTCATCAGACTCTTTGCCTGCCTTTGGAAAACACAGTTCTCCCTCAGGTTTCGCAGCTTTTCACTCTCATTATTTAAATTGTTTGAGTGTGTATATTTCTGCAATTAAAAACCGCTGTGGAACTTTTACTTTCTGGGCCTCAGTAAGGACTTAAGGCAACAGTGTGCTACAAAATTAGCGTTCTGTTATCCACAAAAACTTTCAAAGAGTTCTAGACAATTCCTGACTACTATAATAAGAGTATTTATTTTGGCATTATTGAAGATTTACATGCTGATCCTACCTTTCCAGAGAATATAATTTCTATCGTGGTATTTTTGAAAATTGTATTATAAGTTTGAACTGTTACCATTATCAACTTAAACTTGTTCTTATTTGAAGATATTTTCCTATTTTTGAAGCTCCAGGGAAATTTGTTTGAAGTTGGCCACTTCTTCACTGGTTTTCTCAAGATCTTTCACTGTAGTACTCATCCAATTATTTTCAATGATGCTCTACACAGCGTCCTTCGTTCGTATTCCAGAAGAACACTGTTTTTTTTTATACGGTGTAGTCCGACATCATCTGCTTACGGTTAATATTGCGTAACCTTATTTTATATATGTTCATTGAAAACAAATTTCTCCTTAGAGTCTACGTGATAGCCGGTGGGCCAATTCGCTTTTCAAATTTTAAAAAAATCCCTGGAAGTTTTTATTCAAAATACGGTTCAATAAGCGGAGATTAGACAGACAAACGATATATAGATATGCGTGAAATTTGTGTGTTCATGGTGCAATTTTCCGACTCAAGTTCTGAAAAGTACAGGACAGTCTCGGTGGAGTATCAGTTACACCCTCGTGTGCTACAATGTACCCAGTTCAGATTAAAAGTGATGTCATTGTCCTTCTCAGTTTGCGCTGACTTTTCTTGGCAATAAACCGTCTAGAAAAACTGATTTTCTTAAGTTTCCAATATTTTTTTAAGATCGTATAATCGAGAAAATACTTTACTGTGTTCACTAAAACATTGTGTTGCTCTCTCTCCATCTCTGTCTCTTTCTCTCTATATATTTCTTTGTCTCAGATTAAAGGTTAATGAGTGACATTGCAGATTAAACTTTTATATATCATTGTATTACGTTCCGATTTGTCACTATCTCTCTCTCTCTCTTACTCTTCTCAATTTGTAATAATATTTATTATTATTATTATTATTATTATTATTATTATTATTATTATTATTATATCTTACACCATAATTAATTATGAGTGCAAGGTGTTTGGGGAATGAGTACTACCTACAGAGGCTTTCGACTCGAAGAGAAAAAAATTTATTGTATAGAAAAAAGCATTTTGGAGACCAAGCCCGTGGCAGGATTTGAACCTGTGACCCTTGGGATGTGAGTCTAGCATGCTTACCACTAGACCACAGAGGGCGGCTAATAATATTTATATTATATTTATATATATTATTTACCCACTCACTCTCCCATCATCAGTTCCTTTTGATGGTTGTAAGTTTTGCTGCCAAAGGGGACCTATGTCCGCCCATTTTTCTATCAACTAACGATTGAACTTCAAATGTAAATGCACAGCCTTATCTGAGGACTTACATTTCAAGCTATTTTAAGCTGCTGACTGATAACAGGGAACAATAACAATTTACCAGTATGTGTGAATGAATGCTTTTCGTGCTTTTATGTAATCCTCACAAACTATTTTGCTCTGGGCTCTTTGAAAAAAATATTTGTCATGAAAGAGGAGTCTCCTGTTAATACATAATTTACTTCCAGTTCTCCAAGTAGCTGTTCGAAGCAACTGCTAATCGAAAAAGACAATTCAATTTGAACATTCATGATTTTCATATATGATTTTCTTCAAGGAATTCCTCCTTAGACAGCGGGTAAACAGGAATTCCTCCTCTTCTGCCACGAAACACCAAATCTCTTCCCAAATTTCTTTATTGATATGGGAAAAATTGGAATTTAAAAGAGTCCTTCAGCGGAATTAGTGTATACTTTAACTGAAACTTAAAATGTTGCTAGTGCCATTTGCATAATGTTCCATTTTTTATTGTTTTAACTTGAAAAGTTTTTACGAGCCAAATCAAAGCTACTTTTGGGTCTTATGTGCGTAGCCAGGAGCTGCCTTTCGGCTTAAAAGAAGATAAGAGAAGTTAAATGGCACAATTTTCGGACAAGGTCTTAAAATTTTATGAATGCAACATTCAAATTTCAGTAAGTAAAACAAAAAAAAAAAAAAGAAAACAATCTTTGTCAAGCCCGGATTAGTTATTTTCAGTGGCAAAGATGAATTGCCTCTGTTGCTCGCTGCACAAGTTGAGAAGCCGCGATAATCTTACGTATCATAATGCAGAGGGCGGTTGAGGTTAAACTATGCTATTGCAGCAACTTTCAAGAATGACTATAAACAAACGAGAAAATTTCACGCAAATAGTTCGGCAACAATTTCAATTTAATGGGCGTTTAAGTATTAGAAACAAAAATCGCTGGTAACTTTTTTTGACTGCAGCATTTGCGCCACGCCGCGCCGCACCATACCATAGCCACCACTCTAGGGTTGGTATTAAAATGTTTGCCATTAAGAGAAGAGGATACTCTTGTGTAAAATTACACAAGAAAGCGAAGGAAAGACGAAAAAGTTGTCTAAACTATAGCATACTTTCAGGGATATCCGAGGTATTGTGCTTTAAACTTCGGAAGAAGTTTGAAGTAGCGCAGCAAAGTTTTGGTTGCTTCAACACGTTTAATTTGGAAAAGATAAGCCAGCAGCAAACGTAAATGCAGCAAAGAATCTGTGTGGTAGGCGGCAATGACCGGGTTAGGCACGAACAACCGAATGTGTAATGGAAAATCCAGCGCATTCGTGGCAGAAGTTTCACTTAAGGTGCTCAGATTTGTTGCGTGCAATACAGAGCAATGTAGAATAGATGCAGGATTTCCCGAAAGTGGCGAATGTTTGCTCTTGGAATAGTGCTGGTATACATATCTCTCCAATTTATCATATTGGCTCATTTCTATTGATATGGGTAGCCACCTGAGGCCGAGCGAATACTTTGAATTAATACGCTTAGTTTTATAAAGAAGAGACTGATCTAATTTATAATAGTATTCAAAATAGTAATAATATCATTTAGAGGTCACTGCAGTTTTACAACCCTAGTTCAGGTTGTAAAACTGCCTGTAATCATCTGTCATTGTTTACGGTTGTAGCTTTCTGCAGCATTTCGCATCCAAAGTGTTTTTTCTATATAGTTTTCATTTGTTCACCCTGAGAATAATATATCACAACAAACTGAATAGCAGAAGCAAGCATAAAATCTACATAAATCCGTTTTCGTGATATTTCTGTTCCCTTGAAGTTCCATAGTTTTTCATGCAGTGTGAGCAGTACCGCAATTGCATTGTTGAGGAATCGACCTATAAATATTCTTTCTTCACATTAATAGACATGCCTCTATAAATATATCCACTGATATAGATTTCCTTGAGATTGAAATTGGAATCTGAATATTTCGGCGACAGTCCTCTGTAAACAGACACAATTTATTCGTCCCAATAATTAGAGATGAGGTGTTGTTTTTTCCTGCCGTACTTTTCGATTGACTCAACACTCAGGAAATTATGGAGAATAATAAACAAATCTGTGAATTGGAGTCATCTGCAGATTGGTTTTTTTGCATTGTGAACAGAGTAAAGGCGTAAAGGCGGAACTTCACTGTTAAGTTTTAATTTTCTAGATACATTTGGTGATGATAGGTAGGAAGACAGCTTAGACGGGGAGTTATAATAATTTTGTTTTTTTTAAGGAAAAACTTTTTTCAAATATCTGTTCACAACTAGATTTGTAGCTAAATTAATAACGATATTGCATCATTGGCGAAAAGTAGACTGAAGCTTTTCGTCCATCATGCATCTGTTACACTGATTTTTAAGTCATATCGTTTCATAATAGTTAAAGTATTTATTACTACGCCCAATGTCTCTCATTGATTTAATGCGTATAGAGTTAGATTTGGTGCTCGAGTCTGAACTTCAGATAAATCAGCAAAGCCTTAGATGTTCCGTCATCAGCACTTTCTATTTGAAGACAAACATTTTTGGCTGAAAATATCATATGTAGGCATGATTAAAGAAGAGTATACGATGAGCTCATGCACACCATTGGGCTTTTCGGGCTCTTGGATCTTGATTATGGCATAATTCGAACAACCAAACTAATCCCTTCAGAATATAAAAATAACGTTCAAACAATTTTCTAGTTACATAGATGCGCAGATTTTTAAAATCTGCTAAAATAAACAGCGGAATGTGAGACGTGTTTGACTACTTAGATGGGAGTTAAAGTGAATATTAAACCGAAAATTACCGTCATATTAAATGCCAATTCGCTAGTATTTCCCTCAAAGCAATTATTCTTGGCGAGGCTAGTGTTGGATTACGCGGGTTCATTTCGTGCGCTCTTCATAGTACATTGAGCATGATCAATTCCAAGTTGTCCGTCAAGCTAACACTGTGGCCTACTACAATTTAGACTAGCCACTGTAACACTTTCCGGATCCCAGGCCTCGTGCAACATAAGCATATACCGAAGACCATCAACTGGTGCAAGTTGCTCAAACAGATTCGAGTATCTATGAATCTGACACATTTCTTCTTGACACATCCTTATTCAAATAACGTGGTACGAATATTAAGAAGCTGTGTATAAGTAATGGTCATTCCCATTTGAGGAGAAACACACGGAAGCAAAGGATGATAGGAATTGCTTTGCATTGTAAACAAACTTTGATTGCTGGTGATTCATGTTTGGGATCATCTCATAGGTCCACCACCTTTGGGTCATCTCATATATGATGTCACTCTATTTTCATAATCCTTTTCATTAAGCGCACTTTGACTTTACTGTAGCTTTTATGGTTTTCAGACTAGTTCTGGTGCAATCGTTCTCGACTTCCTTTGCTGAGATGTCTCACGGCATCTATTCCCCAAAATTATTATATGTTTCATTGAATTAGAAGTAGCCCATTTAACGTATCCTTATCGTAGACTTTGCATTCTGTACTGTCGGCTTATCAGGTTCCGTTCATTAAAGTCTTGTAGCTAGGCGTAGTGGCCTACTTGGGCGCCCTATATTTTATATTAGCTGTTTTCTTGTCAGATTCCACTGTCACTGCCATATTGCAAGTGATTCTTGCAATCTAGTCAGAGCTGGACCCATTTATATTTGAGTATTTTCGTGTGTGTCCGGATATATAAATGTGATGGCTTAAACTATGCAGCATAAATTTCACATAATTCCCTAAATAAAAGACAGAATTTGTTGTTGTAATCGAAATATTTGCAGAAACCACGTTTTAAAGGCAAATAACAAGAAACAAACGACACAATTTCACTTTGGTCTTGACCATTATCAATACAAAAAACAATAGTGTCATAAATCCAAAGCCACCGTTTCGCACAGCAACATAATCAATAATCAGGCATATTTGCAATTCACCAGCAGAAAGAAAGTACGAGGATTCTGAAAAAAACAAACACTCAAATTTGTTTGCGATACGAAAAAGTAAGCAGAAAATTCAATAATGTCGCCTACCACCACAACCGACAACAAACGTAACAACACAACATTGGCAGGAACGGCAACAACAATATCATTGTCTAATAGAGCAGGCATGGCATCAACAACAACAGCAGCAGCAGCCACAACAGCCTTTATGAGCTATCAGAATGTAATTGCGATGCTGGTCTTATTGGTACTGTGCGGCCTGGCCACCGTCAACGGACTCAAGTGCCACATGTGCGGCCAGTACAACGAGGGAGTGGGCTCCATAACGCCCTGTCTCAACTATTCCGATCAATATGCGCATCTATATTTAAAGGAATGCTCCAAGAAGAGCGAGAAATTCTGTGTGGTAAGTCTCGAAATAAGAATTGTTATTGCTACTCCTACTTTTGGGTGTTCTTTTGTTTTTTGTTTTGTTTGTTTGTTTGTTTTATGAAGGATCTTCATTACATAAGGATAACATAAAATGGCAACAATCATAAAAATAACATTTTAATACATGCGGAAAACAAGCGAAAGCTTGTTACTTTACTTTATTGTCGTGTGTAAGCGGAGTTTATTGTTCGTGCAGTTGTAAGCCGTACAAATGATTACATAAAAACAGCCTAAAATGTGATATAAGCACACACAAACATACATGCAAACATACACACATACATGCCTAGGTAATCACATTAAACATTAAACAAAGCCAAACAAAGCGGAGATTCTGACGCAAACATCTCAAAATATCCTTCATGCGCACACCGAATGCGTTGCATACTAATTTCGATGTGTGTGTGGATTCTTCATTTGTCTTCTCGCACCAGCACTTTCAGCATGAGTAGATCCCACTCCTTGGAGGTTACTGAGATGCATATAAAATTGGTTTGGTGAAAATATTGGTAGATATGGACGCTTGCCCTGCTGTAGCTACTACGTCTGTGATTTGGACGCTATGACAATGATCCTTAATTACTTCCGTAAAGATTTCGCTGGTTTTCCTAATTATTCGCGTTATTTGACTTTTTAAACTTTACATCGTGGTGAAACCCCGTAAAAATGGAGTTCAGTGTGGATTTGAGCCCCAAATAAACTTTGCCAAAATGAGTCTACACCGAAACGTTACAGAGGGATAATTTTTAAGGAGTTTAAAGCGATAATAAACCTCGTCGCGGCCACTATAAAATGGTTCCCTACTACTACCAAAGTGGTTCCCTCCAAGACAACCCAGTATGACGGTTGTTTGGTTGCTCAATGAAATCTGACAAATGACTTGATTAAGTATTATAAGCTGAGTAGAGTATAGAGAGTTAAATATAAATTTGATGAACACTGTCGTATTCCCTGAAAACAATCTACCGGTAATACTATAGGCTGTTACCCGATGCTTACCCCATAGCTCAAGCCATAACATTTCTATGAAATTACGAGTACCACAAAAAAACCTGGTTTGAGTTAAAATTTCATGAATTTCGTGACTGTACTTGGTAAATATAAGATTTTGTTCATTGTGTTCCTTTGTCTTGACATGACAACACCTGAGTCACATATTTAAACGCACCACATGACCAAGCGTCCGTGCTTTATACAATCGAATTGCGTATTTTGTGTGAGAAGAGAAGCAGAGTTGCATCCCTTTGGCTCTACTCTCCTTTACTCACGTGCTTCTTAAGGCGTTTGCGTGTTTTAATGTTATTTTCTCAATAACATTTTGCGTTGTGCTGCCTGTTTAGGCGTTTTGCCTAATCTCCTTTGCAGTTGCTGTTACTTTGGCCGCCGTTAAATATTTAACACCTTCTGACTTACTCGTACCTTGGGATATGCATAAATAATACATTCGTGCTATTTAAAGCCTTAGCATGTTAGCCCTTTGGCCTTTACGTGCTTGCCATTTTACCACATTTACCACCTTTCCACTTACCTAACGAAACTTGTGGTTGGATATTTTGCAATAATAGCTTTTGTGCTTCAAATTGGCCCATAATTACTTTTGCCATTTAAGCGAAATATTTTATTTATGGCAATAAAAGCGAATGCTGCAATTAGCATTAAATTTGCCTCGCAATTTGGGAAATTTCATGTAATTTTTCTAGCTTTGCCTACAGGGAAATAAATAATTACACACAGTTCGAAATAATTTAAAACATTAAAAGACGAACACGTCAATGCACATAAATCAAAACAAGGCTTGGAGGCATTATAAAATACTCGTAACTAAGGTAGCAATGGCATAAACAGAACTCTCATATTTGCATCGCCATAGCTGCCCAGTAGGAAAGAGAACAATCCTTACATTCTTCATATGGAGCTTTATTCTGTAACATAAATGTATCGACTTTGAGTCGAAGCCGTTGCATCGGATAAGTAGGTGAGGATTTTATATATGGTTTGAAGTAGCTGCGAAGTGAACATTTCAGCAATCCTATTCACAAATAATGAAGTTACTTTTTAGATGCATTACGTGCGCCTTGAGACAACAATAACGTTCGTTTCATTTTACGATGTCGTTAGCTCAAAATTTGGTCAAGAATAAGGACTAACACAAGACTTCATGTTCCATTAGTCTAATCCCAGCCGGAGATAGGAGCTGGTTTCACACACTTTTGAGATGGATGTGAACACTTTTGCTGATTACTTACGTAGAAGAGCCAAACACATGACAGATTTCTTCCGGGGTCACTTCTACGCCCCGATAAGATTTGATTAATTGAGCACTGATGTCTCAAGGTTATTAAGTATAATTAAAGTTCAATACTCGTATATCGAGGAGATAATTTCCCCTCAACAGAGTGGCGGCTGTATTAAGGTCGTGCTGAATCAGTCAATAAAGGTGGTTGAGGTCTACGGTACTTTCGTATCTTAAGTGTTAAGTTTCTGCTCGACGTGAACTTTTTATATCGTATTTCATTTACTTTCTTTGGGAATTCCCTTCAGTTCAAGGAGTTTCAAGCATCCGTTTCGATCCAACAGAGAGACCAACAAAAAGAGTTTTGTTATTTTAAAGAATTGCCCTGGGGATCACACCATTGCTTGATTCTGTCCGATATCCCAAAGACTCTCCTTACATGACTCCACACAAATCGTCTGCATATGCCTGGCTTTTATATCTTGTATTTGTAGTGTCCGTTCCAAGATAGGAAAGGGGAGAGAATAACATTTGAGGACATCTCACATCAACTTTTACGAGTACAAGAAGGAGTTTTCAAATTATTAAGCAAATTTAAACTCAACCTTCGCACACATCATTGGGAACCAAACCCTCATAGACATATTATCCTATAAGGTTTCTTTTATTCTAAAAGGCCTCCTTATTTGTACAGCTATTTAGATGACATTGGTACAGTGAGGTCGAAATGAGGAGTTAGTAACTTTAAAAATTGAAATTTGTGTTCGTGCCTTGATAGTGAAGTGGTTTGTTTTCACCGCTTTATTTTTGTCCTGATTTTGTCGTTTCCTTCATTTATGCATTATGCTAATCTAAGCGAATTTTCTTTAAAAAAGAATAAGCAATACATAAATCTCTGTCTAACTATCTGTACTTTCACCAATTATTGAGGCTAAGCATTTACGCCAGGGTTTGCCCATATAGGACGATGGTGAATTCTGCTGTTTCCAATCCGGTGATCCAGATGCTGCTGCCGAGAAGTAGGGAAAGCAAACTGCATCTTTCTGTATACCAATACAGCAGAGATGTGAACGATTTAAATCAACTTGGGGTTACATTACGGAAATTAAATACAAACGTATCTTCTCTTATTAAAAGAGTATATAAAAGCTGTATAATGAATTTGTTACTATGTTTCCGTTGAAAATCAGAGCACATCTTCAGCATCACTGAAATGAAGATTAGGATCAAAATCGGATTTAACGGAATGCTTAATATAGATTGAAATTAAATGGTTTGAGTTCTGTTTTGTATATTGTTATCCGTTATCAACGAACAAAAGTTGACCTTAGTCTCGCATGCATTCATTCAAGAAAAAATCAAATAAATTCCCCTCTTGCTCTTGAATTTCCATTTCCTTTGAAAACAATTAAAATGACCAGAGAAAATGCATTAGACACAAATTAGAAAGCGCCACTTTAAATACATTAAAATCTGACAACTTGTTTTGTTTCTGTTATGATAATTCCGAGTGCTGTAAATGTCCTGGCTGTCCTGCCTAACAAAATAAATGGCGCCTACTTAATTAACAAAATGAGTAAATTATTTACGGTAGAGCACGAGCCAAGCAAGCAAGTTCGAGTAGAGTCAACTTCAACTCAACTCTCAAGTCGAGTTGAGTGGAGTCGAGTAGAGTCTGGTGGGGTCCAGACAGAACTTACTCGTAGGAGCAGCGGCGTTTCTTGATGCGAAAACTTTGGTTAAATATTTACTAAGGAAAAGTTGTGCCAGAGGAAGGCAGCAGGAGAATATGAATGTTGCCTTTCAACTTTTTCAACAGCTTGAAGAGCCGGTGGCCGGGTAAGCAGGATGCAGAGAAATTATGATCAACAAATTTATATTCAAATTAGCAGCTGTGTGAATATTGCCTACTTCCGCTGATTTACATATATATACATACATACATATATATTGTAGTTCAACTGGCACTGTGACAACCAGAACAAGAGCAATGAATAATTTATAATTTCAATAATGAGCTGCAAGTGGCTGCTGGTTCACCCGCAGTTAACTGTGCCCAATACGCTATAAGACCAAGAAGACCAAGTGGCGGCAGACCTTGGTACACATTGGTGCTGATGTAGATGCGCCTGCTTCTGCTTCTATTTGCTTTAACGGTTATTTAGAGTAAACAAACAAGACATATGTGAATGTCCTGACAATGTCAGGAGGGCAAAACACAAAAGGCGCGGATCCACAGTGATAAGGAAAGATTCCAAAGAAAAAAGAGACAAGTTTAGTGACTCATTCAGATGCAAAATATTTTAATAATAAATGCGCGCCACTGAGTTCGCCGCCTGCGATGCAATCAGCCCTGGCCTCAACCGGCTCGGCTTGCTGCATCACACAGCAATGCCTGCCATAATTATGCGCATTGTTTGGAAGTAGATGGGTGTGCAGCATATTGTTTGTGGATTATTTGCAGGAATGTAAACAGCGCTGAAAAGAACACAGCGATGTCGTGTCTAAAACATAAACAACAACAAAGTAAAAATTTAAAAAAAAGGAAAACTATAAAAAAGCCCAGAAAAGAAAACAAAAGCAACCAATTCAACAACAAAACTACAACATTTTTTGTATGTCAAAACAAAACATTCTGAAAAATAATTGCTCGCAAAAAATTTCACTTGATATGCGAATGCGAGCTCTCCCAACGTAAGCGGCATCATATGCTGTACTCAGTTTGCACCACTGCAGTGGGATGGGCTTTTGTTAAATGTACTCAAAAATATTCACAGCAACAACAGCAGCCGCAACGGCAATCATGATAATAATAACAACACAGCTGCGGTGGCATCAGAGCCTACTACAATGCAATTTTGCACTGCGCGAGCAGCAACATTAAAAGGTAGCCCCCAGTTGATTCTCCACTGCTCATTGTTCACTGTTCATTGCCCATCAGCAGTGCGCCTTTTCAAATTGGGAACATTTATGAGCTTGTTGTGCATTCTATTGGAGCATCTCCACACCCCACTTGACTATAATTGCTCAAATTTTGCCGTCTCTGCGTTTAATTCCCAGCTGTGTACCATGAACAATGTGTCCATTTGCTTTGGCCCTGAACAATTTCTTGAAAATTATATTCACACATCGGAATGCGATACAATTAAAATCAGAACAAGTTTCAATTGTTTTTTATTATAATTCATACAGTTAGATATAATTATAGAATTTCCCAACAAGTTAATTGTGGATAGCTCATTTTGCGGATTTAAAGGAGGTTTAAGAAAAGTTTAACGATGACGGAGTGGTTCTTCCACCACTTAGTCCGAGTGGCAATACAGCGACTAAAGAACAACAAAGCAACTGGTGCCGATGGACTCCCTGCTGAATTGTTTATGTCCGGCGGTGATGAGTTGATAGGGTGCATGCATCAGCTCATCAGTAAAATATGGCTAGAAGAAAGCATCACCGACGATTGGAATCTCAGTGTCCTCTGTCCTGTATTGAAGAAAGGTGACCCGATGATACATGCCAACTACCGGGGAATTATTCTTATTGCCATCTCTTATAACGTTCTCTTTAGCGTATTGTGTGATAGACTAAAACCCCATGCCAACACACTGATTGGACCGTATCAGTGCGATTTTGGACCTGGAAATTCCACCATTGACCAGATCTTCATGCTCCGCCAAATTCTGGAAAAAACCCACGAGAAACAGATCATCATCTCTTTGTTGACTATAAAGCTGCTTCCGATGCCTATTTGCCACCATGTCTGAGTTTTGCATTCCTGCAAAGCTAATACGGGTCTGTAGAATGGCATTGAGGAATACGTCCAGCTCTGTCAAGGTACGAAGTGATAAGGCGATCATCCACTGACGTACGACCTCTTCAATTTCACCATGGAAGTGTTACTGCGGAAGGCCGGTGTACATCGGAATGTTTCTATTTTCTACAAAAGTGTCCAGCTCCTCGCATATGCTGATGCCATCGACATCATTGGATGTTGCAAGAGATGTTACTGCTGCATTTTCCGCCATTGAAAAAGAATCAAGTGAGTATGAGGGTAAACGAGGGCAAGACAAAGTATATGCGGTCCACCAGCAGGAATACTCGGCGTTTAGGAACCCATGTTATAGCTGACAACTGTACTTTTGAAGTTGTCAAGGAATTTATATACCTTGGCTCCACCATTAACACGGAAAACAACGTTAGCCTGGAGATTAAACGAAGAATCACGCTTGCTAATAGGGCTTGCTATGGGCTCAGTGAGCAAATGTGTAGTAGAGCCCTCTCTGGACCGACAAAACTGACACTCTACAAGATGCTCATCCTACCCTTGCTGCTCTATGGCGCAGAAGCATGGGTCGTGTCACAGACTGATGCAGCCGCGCTTGGGGTGTTCGAGATGAAAATTCTTGGCAAAATCTTCGGTCCTGTTCGTTTCGGCGAACGAGCGAAACATTCACACATTTTTTTCATCGACTAAAATCATTGTCGCCCCCAGCTTCGATTCGTTTTCTCTAATAGAAGAACCCATTTTGTATTAATTTTCTGCAGGCCCAATTTTGACTTTTGAGATAATTTTACTAAACTCATATATAAACTGTACGGTCTCTACGCAGCTTGTAAATTCCCTGTAATATTAAGAGTGGCGACACGTGTTTGTAGTAATACATTATAGAACAACAGTAATTTTGGTTGTAAGTGGTGGTTTTTCTCTACCTTAACCTCTCACATCCTTTGCACCTTAGCCTTTAAGTATATATCATGATTTTTTAACCAAGCCTCATCAAGCATTCTGCTCGTGTCATGTTCGTGACCTGATAACAAGTTTGTCATTCAATTTACCATTAGGAATAGTGCCAACGTACGCTGCTATAAACAGCATTTAGCCGCTTCAAGACTGCCGCATCCTTGCAACACACAACGATCCACACAACACTCGGTACTATCGTCTTCTGACTTTTGCGAGGCAAATAATTCAACATTTATCGTCGCTACAAACACAAACCGAGTGCTGCTTCTTAAGGATTTAATGTGCTGCGTTAGTCGGCGGTATTTAATAGACTCGTGCTACACGGCTGCCACACTTCTCGCCTCTTTACCACCAGCCTCGTAGATGTTCACAATTTCTCTTTCTAGCAACTCTGCTTGTGAAATACGAGTATCCAACGAGGTTGGTGGAAAGTGCTCCATCACGTAGGATGATTTCTCATCGTGTTTCAACATGAGCGTCGCTTATCCGCAACATTCTGTTCGTAGGGCTTTTATGGCAAGAACTGTGGCTCTTGGGCGGGGAGTTGGGGCAAGTGTAGCCAAATACAACTGTCAAAAGGCCCACAAAATATGACTCAAAATAAAACTATCAGCATTTTAGTTCTATTGGTTTCTCCTGTCTCACTGTGCTAGGGTTAGCGAACTTTTTCTTGCCCAAAATTAGTCGATACATAATGCGGTATGTGCGCTAGTCTCGCTGATATATGGGCACCAGTTCAAAGATTGGTCTTGAAATGCTTCTTTATAAATGTTTGCTTCTTCGAGCAAAAAAGCATAGTTTCTAGTAATCAGTTCTGCAAAACCTTGCTCATATGACGTAAACCGCGCAGATTTTATTTGCCGTAACAATATGGACGCCTTATTGTTTAGAAATGTTCTCTGTCATTAAAAGAGAGATGTAATACAAAAATTGAGAATATAATTGTTCCCATGGAGTCATCGGATTGCATTGTTTGGTAAAAATTGGAATTTGGTATTCAGAAAATGTTTTTATTTGTGAAATATTTATGTTTCAGAAATAAGTGGAATATCTATATCATGTCGTTTTAAATACAATGATATCTCCTGAACATGATGATATCTCCTGCACATGTTGAGCAACTCCGTTGACATTCAAAACTACAATTTTGAAGGGCACGACGGCTTAGTCGATTTTGCGATGAGTGCAGTGTTGAGGTTTGTCAAGGTAGATTCATCATTTGATCAAAATGTGATACCATTGATTTCATACATCTTTCTGAAGATGAGTTAGTCCGCAGGAGCATTCGTGCTTTCCCGGCTACTCCGATTAAAAATGTCTTGGCAGAGACAGGAATGTCCACTATTGAAGAAAGAGTTAATTCGATCACCTTCCGCATGTTCCCTAAACTGTTTTAACAGAGATTACTTTGATACACAAAATCAAGAGGCCATCCACAATTATGAAGTGTATTCAATTTGGCAGACAACATGGTGTGAACAAGACTCCGGAGACAATTAGATCTGGATCTCTTCCAGCCTGGGTAAAAACCATCATCCCTTGTTTTAAATTTAACCCACTAGCCAAGAGAACACACTCACACTTCTACATAAAGATATTTATTTTTTCACATAAATCAACCATACAATTATCCGGCTGGCTTTTTATATATACGGCTGCGTCAAAAACAGAGGAAACAACATCATTCTCAGTGGTGAGAGAAGATGGGTGAACTATTAACTTTGGCCTACTGTTTAATTTTTGCTCAGTACTTACTGCTGAAGCTGCAGCCATACTACACGTGACAACTTTTGCTGGGGATATCCAGGGGAAATTCGTGAATTGCGCTGACAACCTGGCCTACGTTAACGCCATCCGCTCACAATTCAATAAGCACCACATTATAACCAAGAGCAAAAATAACATTATTCAGGGTCCTAACAAAATTAAAATAATCTGGATTCCTGGGCATGCTGGATTAAGGGAAATGAATTCGCTGACACTGCCGCTAAAGAAACTTGGAAATTTCCCACGCTAATGTCCCCCTTCTACATCAAAAACGATATTTTTAAACTGAAGGGTGTAATTACCCAACTAGCTCAAAAACGGGAATGGCAGTCATATAACCACCACTTTGTACCAAGTAATCCTGAACGGAACAGATGTGAATGTCTTGCTTCATTACCATGCTACATAGTAAAGATCTTTACTCGTCTGCCTTTGGGTCATACTTAGTTAACCCACGCACGCCTCCTCAACGGGACTGCCGCTCCTATCTGCACATTTTTCAATAGGGATACTGTATCAATAAGGCACTACCCAACACTTGCTGCTTCTTCAACTACAACCGGCAATATATTTTTGGGAGCCAAGTGCCTACAGAACTTCCAATAATCTCATCTCCAGATTATATGAATAAAATTTACAATTATTTAAAATTAGCTAATATTATTCAATCATTAAAACATCCGAATATTCATTATATAACAATGTACTTTGCCTAATCCTAATTTAAGTATATTTAACCAGAGAGCTGATGGCCTTTTTTCGTTGGACATCTTTTAATTCAATGATTTATACTAAATGACGACACTCAGGTTAAGAGTTATTAGACTGACCTAAATATTGGTTCTTATAGCCGTTGAGTATGTTAGATGATAATTTGGTAAAAGCATGAAAATAGTCTGCAATCACTTTTAGATTCATTCGAAATGGTTTCCTTCAGAACTCTGGTTACTTTTTATTGTTTGTTGATTGAATCCTAAAAATAAAGGGTCATTCATCTTCAGAAACCCAGTTTGTGTCAAATCAGTTACTTTTAATGCACTTAAAGGCTCTTCACTAGTCTAAAATCAGGCAATTTTATCTGTTCACTAAGCCTCATCCCTTAACAAAATTTTCAGTGAAATGTGCGAACTTATTTTATATGAAACCAGTGCTATCAACAATCCCGCGGTTTCGTGACTAATGATGTAATGATATAATCTAAATATTTAATTGAAATAAAAATATCCATGCATTTTTAAAATTATATACTACATATTTTATTGCCAAAAGAAATTAATGGCCCTGTATATTCAAATAGTTCATAGGTCTTTTATATATATATAATCAATGTGTATATATAATCAATGTTCCTCATACGCCATGGTGATTTGATAAGGTCTTTTATTTTTGAATATGTATATTATATAAATTCCATTTTATCACAGTTCTATAGTGGAATGCCATAGATCCCAACAGGTTTAATGGAGTATTACTAGATAGGAGTTTTATATTCTAGAGTCACATGTGTTTTCTGCTTCTTTTTACTTTTACGAGTATATGAGAAGCTCTGCTTGTAGCTCAATCTTTAGTAGATATTTCGCTAAGTTAGAATACTGACATAATAATCATTTAAGTACGAGTGTATTTTATTTTCTGGCTGATAAAAATTTTCTTGATTTTTCAGAAAGAATCTTAATTTTCCAAGATTCAGCACGGAAGCTTGTATTTTCATCGTTTGCTTTCCTGAATATTCACCATCGGTTAAGATGGGTCCTACTTCCTAGCTGACATCCATTTTATGGTTATGACACAGAATATCAAAATATCTGCATATTGCTTTGACATAAAATTGAATATCTTGTGTAGTAAACCCTTATATCTAAAGAAATATTGTATAGGAAACTATTTTTTCCAGTGTGTATTTTATGGTTGGCGCGATCCCATTAACCAGCTCCAGGGTAGACTAATTGTAGGAATTCAAATTGTTGTTTGAAAATAGAAAATCTACCAATCGTGAATGGATTATAATCTACTCTGCAGAAAATAACCAAATGATTTGGACTTATTGAGCTGTTGTCTGGCTATAACACAATTCTAACCTGAGTAATTTCAACTGACTCTCGATATATTCCAGTTTTGAAATTCTAATATTGATTTTTACGCTGTAATATATTCATCTCCGTTAATGGAGCGAATGGAACAAAAGTTGTTAGGATTACTCAGGTAATACCCAAAATTGGCATGAGACAAATAGAAGAATCCTTATCATAGACACAGAATTGAACAAAATTTTTGAACAGATTTCCTTGTTGTGTCGAGCTAAGAAATCAGACCTGTGATATTCTTCTTAAGTACGAATTCTGTGCTACTTATAACGATCAATCAGCACAAAAATCGTATCATTGGGGAAGTTTTTTCACCAAATCATACCTTCTATTTTGGAATTATCTCTTATATTCTATTAGTATTCTATTTTGGAATTATCTCTTAACGTATTCGTCCTTCGTTCCACTTAATTGGTTCTTGGCTTTCTTACTAATCCGGAAAGAGCGGAATGTACTGACTTCATTCCAAGCTCAAAATTGGAATGAAAATTCCAATTACTAAATTTTATTTAATTTAGGAGTCTAATTAACAAGTAAGAACAGTTGATAGTCGGAACTTCCGATCGTTCTGTTATATTATTAATACCAATGCAGATATTTCTATATAAGCGAAAAGGTGATATTTGCTAGATTTTGTTTACATTCTATTAAAATCGTCACTGCAGTTCGAACAACTTACAAAACTCAACTTTAAGTTTGAAAGTCAAAGATTCCAGTAATGCTGCTCTCGCCCTTTAAAATGACCATGAAAAATGCCGGTCTATATTTGTTTTATTGTACACAAATCAAGATTTCGCAATTAGAATTCAGTATTTGCCCTTCACTTGCATCAATTTAATTAAATGGAATGCAATTCAGCCAGAGCTTAGTCAAATAGGATAAGGATGGGACACTTGAATACAGTTGCATAAGTGGGCGTTTGCTTTTGTGCTGTAATCAAAGAACACTTTCCTTTTGTCATTTATATCACGACCCACACATCTATCGACAATAGTACAAAATAGCTTGGAAGGCAAATAAAAATAATTGCTGCGAAAAATATCCTTGTCAAGGGGCTGAGCAGAACAGTGATAGTTGGCGCAAAGTCTTATACGGGGCACTTTAGCGCGTCCAAGGAGGCAAATCAATTGTGTTTATCTACAAAAGCGAGCACAACAAACAAAGCGATAAACCAAGAGAGATGTGAAGATTGGAAGAAGCAAAGGGGGGTGAAGGTTTTCTTTTGTTTTGGGTAATTGCGTGTTTTGTTTGGGTGCGTGGCGGAGTGAGATTGCCTACCACCGTCCTCCTCAATAGATTTGTGAGCTCTTTTTTATTGTGTCCACTCTTCCTTTTCCTGTTTATTTTTGGTGTTTGTGCGCAATGTTGTTGTTGTTTCGGTCCATATACATCTGCTAATCCTTTGCTTTTCTGTTTGCCTTTCAATTAGTTCACAATTGCATGTGGCAAAGGGGTTAAGCCAGGAAGTTTGTTATTTTAACTAATGTTGATGTCCTTTCTTCTGCTTTCTGCTGCATAAGTAAGATTTTTTATCTTCGAAGATAACAAACACACAGAGTACTGAGCTGAGTGGAGGGAATTTCTTACCACTGGAACTGCATTGTTGTACCAGCAGCAAAGTAGCCGAGATTGGCATCTTGTGTGCTATTCAACAGTACAAAGCATAGCGAAATGTTACTATAGTCGATTGGAGTGCGCAGTAAAGCGGACAGTCAAGCACTGTGCAATTGTGCAATTCACCCCCTCCCCCTCAAGTTATTTCCCTTATGCCATTGTTTAAGACGATCGCATGCAATTCTCTGAACGGATAAGTCAGTGGCCCTGCAAATGTACCAAATAGTAATATGCTGAGCAATTTACCGACTCAACTACTTTTTTATTGCGGCCTCAACTGTTTTGGAATGTCTTTTTTACTGCCATTTCACGGTACAATTCTGAAGTGTTTAAATTTTGATAGTTGGCCAGTCAGCGGAAGGCCCTCACGTACGCCACTCACTCAAGCGGTTTGCCGAATTCTACGTTTATGGCCGGGCTCATCATGAATAATCGTTTCTGCACGCCGTTATAAAAGTTCGCCAAGCACGTGAAGTAAACTCATTTGCGAGAGAGCCCAAACAGAGTACAGAAAAGCGAATTTCACCGGCGGCAAACTCGAATTCCTTCAAGTGATTCAAGTGCTTTCCTACGTCTGCGTCACCACAAAAGTTTCACTCGTCATACAATCAAGCACTTAATTTCGACGGGCGACACCTCCTATTGTATTCCTCCACATTTCAGATGCCGTATCCACATTTCGGATGCCGTATTTGCATGAAGGTATTTAAAGTGAATTTGAAAAGTTTGTCCCATTTCTCACCGCTTCAGCTATTTAAAAGTTTTAAAATAATGCTCAAGTAAGCAAATTCAATTTTCTGCGTTGATAAGTTTCCTTCTTGTTCAAATTTTTTTGGATTTTATTTCTGGCGGGTTCCACCACCCCCGGTGCAATGTTGAACCTGTTCAGAAATGTGACTAAGTAGACCAATGGAAAAATGTGGATCAAATTAGCAAACTTTGTAGAGGACTTTGTGACAACATGCGTATCAATGTATGTTCGTGGATATATGGGAGAGAGTGTGTGCGAATGTGTGCCAGTTTTTGTGAGAGTGTGTGCGTGAGTAAAGTTTCTGTAGTAATGGGTGCCGACGTTATACGAAGCGAATTCATAGCGACTCACAAGTTTTCTCAATTTGTCATTTAAACGCCCATAATAAAATTATTTTCGCACTCAAGTGTGTGAAGCCAAAAGTTTCCCAAAGTGGAATTGTTGTTGTGGTATTCGATTTTACAAAAAATGGGTGAGGAACCTTTTCTAAAGCTAAATTCTCAGTATGCCACATCTGTACAATTTTTATATAGGTATATATATATATACCAATATATTTTATATAGGTCAAATATATACCTATATATTTTTATAAAGGTATATATTTGAGTTGAGTCTACTATCCATTCTATTGTAAGCCTCTAATAACACATTGGAGTTATTGTCCTGCTCCCTTATAAATCCAACAGTCAAGAGTTTTTCTACTGGTGGCGCTTATTCCCATAAGTGGCAAATTTTTAGGCATGTTCTCAAAATATGCGAACTTGTATTTAAAGCGGCTCAACAAGAGTTCAGTTGTGAATTGAATCAAGCAGTGATAAGGCTGATGTGGAAGTTAAAGTTCAACATCTTAAACTTTTATACTGACTGTTGAACTCTAAGACACCACTGTTACTGAAGCTAAATTATGAAAAAGTTATATCTGTGGTTCGGAGGCGTGACATAATCCAGTGATCGAATGTTTAAAAAAACTATTATTACTAATTGATTATTATACTTGAGTGGGTTCATACGCATTCGGCTGCCTTTTAGTGCCTGACTTCAAATATATTTTCTACCATGAGCCTCAAGATACAACCATATTGTTACCTGGACCAAATCGAATGAAGGCACTCCTACCTCCCACAACAAGTGACAACTTCTTTGAAATGACCACAGCTTCGTTCTAATAATAATATTTACTAGTAATGTACATTCGGTTCGTCCTAGTCCTAGGGTTCATACTAGAGTCCATAGTATGGTCCCTGCTAGAGTCTATGCTAATTAACAGTGTAACTACAGTGTTTCGAATACTATTGACGTATACGCAAAAATTGAGATCTGCACTAGATTTATCAAAAAATATTACAATAGTGTGACAAAATTGGCACTATCAAACTTATTTATCAATGTGAGCGTAGTATTGGAACTACCACACCTTTATATTCAATTAAATGTGGCCAATATCCTAATGATTTAAGACGCCAACTTTTATTAAATAGGCGTAAAGGTGAAGGTATCTCGTGGTCAGTCCAACCCGACTCCAACTACCCCTACTAGTTTTTATTTCAAGGTTCTATTAGAAACCTCACATTAGATGATTTGGATAGAAAGTTACCGAATTGCAAGCCAATTTACACTTTAATTTCATCATTTGAAATAAGTGTTTAATCCTCAGCGCGACCCACAATGTTGGAGTATCAACCATACCAAAGGTATTTGGAATATCAGTATTGATATACGAAAGAAAGAATATGCAGTGAAATAAGTTACCTACGCAATCTTGTAGTTTACGGAAATGAACTCCACAGTTTAAAGCAATGCTTTTTTTGTGAAGGTCAGGTGAAAATGCTTTATGCACCGTCATCAAGGTCGTCACCGTGGTGGTGTGCTGGACTCCTCCATGGCTACCGACTAAAAACGCCTCCTCTCTTCGAGAATTTCGTCCGCCCTGGAAGACTGTTTCGGTATTACTTCAAGGGGGATTCCATTTTCTTTGGCTATCTGCTCTGTCGTCGTCCTCTTTCTAGCCTACGTCTAAGCCTCCGCTTTATATTCCTTCTAGTTATTAATCGAGATCTCTCTTCTTGGCTCGCATGACTTCTTCTACATATCGGGAAATTAAAGCAATGCCACTGTTTTGTTTATGCTACGTTGCTTTGAATCTAAGTATTATCCAGTGGGTATTCAAAACGTGAAAAGAAATGTTTGTCAGATAGAAACGTTTTATTTGACTGCATTTTAAAAACCCCAATTTTGGGGTTTCCAGTTCCGGATGATTGAATTGTATTGGAATTAACCTACAACCGAAAGATTTTTGAAGCCAAAATAACTTTTTCAACGATCGCGGAATAGTTAATAATATCTTCACCACACTTCATTATTCGGATTTTTTGAAAAGCTGGGACAGGTAATTTCAGTGATACTCCTATAAGGATGAAATAGAATATATAGACTGAGACCCACACAACATCCACATTTAAATTACCGCATATTTTGTGCGCAGTACTCACTACTCAGATGAGTAATTATTTTATTGTTAATTCTCTTGCGCAATAACTTGGTAGAAGAAGATAACTTATTTTTGTTCGATTATGTGGAATAATAATTTTGGCGCCGATATCATGGAAAAATTAGTCCGGATAGTGTTGGAGACAGAGATAATGACGTATTCTATGTCTGTACTGTTAGAAAATAGAATACATTTCACGGTCCGTTTCGCCTATGGTAATAGTAAATAAACCCTAGCGGTGGAATTTAGTTAAGTATCACTTCATAGAATAATTCCACTATGGTATAGAGTGGAATAATTTTTCTAAATTATCCATAGTTCCCAATTTTATAGACTCTTAGCTGCAGATCGTCACATACCTACTGCTAATTGTTACACATCAGAAACAACGGCTTTGATCTTCATTGATCTTGAATTGACCTTGACATTATGTATGTATATTACTCTTCTGGTAATATGAAGTACGTCTTCAGCGCGTCGCATATTGCTCAAATTGTTCTGTTTATTTAATAATTCCTCATTTCTTTATATTATACAAAATATTGACAATTGGATCCAAATTTTAATATGCAATATAACATGTAATAATAGTTTTGCCCAAGTGTGAGAATTATAAGTTGGCTTGAAATAACTTCCTTTAGAAGAACGGAGCATCTCGTGTTTACAGCCGCGAGAATCTTCGTTGGTGTTGCACCACCAGAACTAGCGTGATTGGATGATGCGAGCAGTTCATCTTGAGCCCCTTGAATATTTACAAATCTCACGTACAATGGTGTATTCACAGTGCTTCTTAGTATACTGGACGCACTGAATTTTCATTATATTAGATTAAACCGCAGCCGCCCAGAACTGAGCGCCAGAAGTCAAAATCGGTTTGATTTTACAATGGAATTTTATGGTGGATCAGAAGCCGGGTTTTAATTGTTTAGGGATGTTAACTTATTCTGTTTTCGTTCCCATAATCAGAGTTTGTATGAGCCTAGATCACAATACTCCAGACTTTAAGTCGCACAGTGTCCTCTGTACCTATTGTATGCTAATCCATCCGGGCTACTGAGACAGGGGTTTTCTGAATTTTTACCTTAATTTTTACTTTTATTGGTTCGACAATCGCATGAGCTTCCAGATTTTTACTGGTAGTTGACTACTTTAAAATATTTTTAAATATAATTCGTTGTAGCTACGAAAATCTGCCAGATTTCCCATGCAGTTTGAAAACCTGAAAGAGAGATCTTTTGACATGCACCATTTATGAAGATCGACGAAAATATTTTGGTTATGAGTATAGAACGTGTTCTGACTTTTATATTAATAAAGGATATCGAAGAAAGGCATCAGTCAAGAATGTTTTTATCAGTGAAAATTGATTAAACTATTTAAATATATGTATCTTCAGGATGTTATTGATGTTCATACACAGGATTATGAAAGGTTAAGTCACCGCAAAACTATGCGTTAAATGCGCCCCACTCATATTTATTAACGCTTGATCCTTTATGATTGTATTTAAGTTTCAGCATATTCAGATATTTTGACTAAAATCTTCGCATTGTCTGAAAATGACCTCTAAAGTTGTATTCTTCTTTGAACAGAACCGGTATAAGATTAATGAAACTATGTGTTCACTTTATCTTAATAAAATTACGCACCCATTTTTTGTATGTTTTCTTAACACTGAATCTTCATCTGGTTTCAAATCAAAAATTAATAGGAAAAATTAAATAGGGATATCAGTTTGCTCAGCCTTACACCCTACAAGGATATCGTCATGTTCCTGATTAAGGTTTAAATATTTCATGTTTTCCAATTACTTCTGCAATCGCACAAGCAAACGCATTTCTGTAAATCGTACTGCAGAGTTTCATTATTCATTGCAATCACACGCTGGGGAGAAATATCAGAAATTGGTCAAACTTCGGCGCAAGTACGCGCGTCGCCGGCTCATGTATTCACTGGTTCATTTGCTGAAAGATTGTGCGTGCGCGCTGCACAGGTACGAATAAATTGACCATAGCTTGGCACGGTCCCAGCAACTACTGCGACAACTATTTTAGGGGTGCCATTACTGCAACACTTCAGTGACAGAAATGAAGGGCAATTTTAGTCCTTATGCATTTTTTGTAATGATATATTTTCCATGCATTTCTTATACAAATAAATATTAAATCAGATGAGAAACTGTAATTTTAATTTGAACTTGAATATTAAGGTAAAGGACGGGGACCAAACTATGATGCAAGTACATGTGGTAGTAGGGAAATGATAGGCAGTTATGTTAACCTTTTGTGAGAAAATGTATCAGACTGAGCAAACTAGAGAAGCAGGTATTGGCATCTTCAATCAAATCTATCCAGTGCTTAGTTGAAACAAAGCTACAGAACAATCTTAGTAATAAACTGCTTGGTCGTTGCCACCTACCTAAAGTTTAGGTTTAGGTTGGAGTGGCAGCGAGAAGCACACTTAGGCATAAATAGTGGTATATTGTGATACCACGGATGAGGCGATACACACGCACTGACCACTCCAGCCGAGTATAGTTACCGTTTAGATGGTGAGCGCCTGTGCAGCACTTGAGGCAGCACGACTCCCCCGATTAGAATGTGTTGAACAAACTTGACAGTTTGATAAATTTGGCTACGTCCCCAATCTTTCAGATTGCGAGCTCTGTCAGGCTGATTAGGAAAGGGGCCCCGAAGATGTGCATTCTTCGTCTGGTTAAGGATGGACACTGACATATAAGGTGTAGCTCTTCATCTACCTGACTAAAAAAGCGTTAAATGTCTAGGATACTCGTACCGGTTCTGTTCAAAGGAGAATAAAACCTTTTCAGATAGTCCAAGTATTTTACTGAAGAATAATTCCCGGGAAACTTAAATACATTTATAAAGGATAGGGCGTGAATAATTATGAGTGGAGCGCTTTTAGCGTATGGTTTTGCGGTGACTTCATGATCCTGCAACTGGTGTACATATACGAAAGTTGAAAAGGTGGAAATGCTGACGTGGTTGCAAACGCTCTAGACCACAATTCTATGATGGCTTAGAAGAGATCTTGAATAAGACTGAAACTACAGTCCATTTGATGAACTGCATTACACTTGACCCTGTAGCAAATAAATCAGCTCTGTTGCTCTTACTATGTCTAACATCTTCAATAACTAAGGTTAATAATAACTGCAGTGATCAATCTACTTTTCCTCCATAAAGTTTAAAAATTGTTATTTTTATGTACACTGACAAAAATGTTTTGTTCCAATTATATTAAAATCCACTTAAAACATGTTCGCAAACCCCGCACTTCAGAAATTTCACACTCAATTTATGCGAGAGGAATCCGCCCCTCAACTCCGCCACCCATTTCGCAGGCGAGCGGCAGCAATTAATTGTCAAACATTGGCGGAAGCTGCCGGAGCCAGCGGATCATAAAATATGATCCGGAAATAGGGAGCAATTTCTCAACGTTAAATCACAGCACAAGCCTATAAGACGCCAGGAAAGAGCCGGAGGAGGGCGGAAAGTAGTCGATGAGAGTATTAAAGAGGAATTTGCCCAAGGCATGGAAATTTGAATTTGCACACAGCTTCGTCATTGTCGCTGATGATGGCGGTGGCGGTGGCGGTTGAGTCGGCTTTCTGGGGTGCCGTGATGCCCTGGCGACAGGAGTCAGTTCAGTTTTCATTCTATTAGTGCCGCTGTCAGTGCGCTGCTAAATGCATAAAATGGCAAAAAATTGCTGTAATAAAATTTGATAAAATACTGAAATGAAGGTGTGGGGCGGCAGGGAGAAGAAAACACAAACATAAAAAAAGGAATTGCAGAAAAGTGAACAAGCCGAGCGGAAGTGCTAAGGATGTGCTGCCTTAAGGATATTTGGGTTTCCGCTACTCATAGAGTTCCTCAGCTTTTCCACTTTCTTTTCTGATTGTTGTTGTTTTTTTCAATATTTTTCCTTGCTTTTGTTTTACTTCTGCGTCTCCAGCTTGCAACAAATTCTTGGAATTTCGCTTACGTTGAGTTTTGTGGAAGAATTATGTTGAAAGTTTTTGCTGCTTCCTTCCTTCCTTCGTCACGCACATCATTTTGATGGCCACACACATTCTCTGACAACAGCTGCGTCGCTTGAACTTGGGCGAACGCACACATTTCGCTGCTCGGCAGTAGCTGAGGGGGGACTGGGTGCGGCGGCTTATAACCGTAAATGTATGGGAATTCATTTTTCATTAAGTTTTTATTCCTGCAGACAAATACTGCGAATTTTCCAATTTTTCTCGTTTTTGGCGCCCTGTTCTCGCTTTTTTGCGGCAACTCTCGCAATTTTCACACATGTTGACGGAACAATAAAAGTTTTTTTGTTCGTTTCGTTGCTTTGTTTTTTGTGGCTGCAAGCTGGAACTTGGCCCAGAAAGTGCGAAGCGGTCAACGAGCATTTTGTGACAATGAGGATTTTTGCCAGTTATACCATGAAGTCGATTGGCCAAAGGGTGAACACGTGCCGGTTGCATAGCTTTGGTCACGTCGCCCATATGGCAAATGTCGTCTCACACATCATTCCGAAATGCAGAGGTAAACGACGCGTCGTTGGACGAAGTGAAACGCACAAAGTGTGGTTATGCAACGGAAGGAGGACATGACGGCTTCTGGCGATACCACTTGTCATGGTTCAATACCAAACGTAGTTGAAGTGGAGTGGATTTGCTTGCTATTAGTGCTAAAAGGGAAATTAATGAGGTACCATTTGGAGTAATAGATAGGCAGTGTATCTGATGGGGTCTGGCCTTTTCCGTTTTGGATTATATGCTCAAATAGGATTGAAAGTGTCAATATAACACAGAAATATCAATCAAACACTTGGAAGGCTTTCTTGAACTCATGTTTAATGTTACACAAGGCAAGTATACTTATTTCTCTGCTTGCGTCAAACAATTTCCAGTGGGAAAATCCTCTAATAATCTTAAATGATTAAGGAGATTATGGTTAAGTTCGTTATGTAGCTTGAGAATGAGTAGAGAAGCGAATTAAATAATTGAACACTATCTTAATTCACGAAACTCTTTGGTACCTGTTTTCTGGACTTAAATAGGCAGGAATTCGAATGCAGTTGATTGGAGAGTTGCAAATTCAGAATATAATGTCTTTCATCAAATAGGCCCAACTAATTGAGGAAGTGGTCTTGGTATATTGCGTAAAAGCTGATATAGTTGACCCATTAAGTAACCCGGAGTTTGTTTCAACTTTCTTTGTAACTTGCTTTTAGTGGGAATAGAAAGATCTTGTATACTGTTGCCATTTCTTTGAGTTTTGTGCGGAACATTCCATTGACACGCAGTCAATTTTTAAATTAGATTTACCTACTATACTTGGAAGGGTATGGCATTTTGAAAGAAGCGATCATTGATTTGGACTTTTTGGAATTTGGAAGCTGTGTTATAGTAAACATGTGTTCTTCTCATGGGATGATATGGTATTTTAATCAAAACTTCACATACTCTGCACTGTTCAGTTATTGCTAAAACACATCCTTATGTTGTAGAAAAGACAGTCATAGAACTTATACCTTAGCATCATATGCACCAGCAGGATTTTTTACTGATCTCAGATTGGTCTGGTGAATTTCTAAAACTAAAAACATCTCAAAACTCGTTTAGGCTCAAAATTGTTTGAGTCCCACAAAGGATCATTAATGATGGTCACCTATTTGCTCTAATAGAATGGTACCTGGTACTTCTAATGGATAAAACGGAGATTCGTTGTAATATTTCGAACAAGTTCTTTGATATATTGATGCAATACAGTGATCGATTTATTAGGAAAACTAATTTCTGGATACATATTGTTACGTAATTGCCTTTCTGACAATACTTGGATTCTTATTGCTGGATTGTATAATACGCAAACAATTCCCTCTTCAGTTAGAATAATTGACTTTAATTATATTTGCTCGCTTGTCACACTTCCTCTTCCTTATGGTTTGCTTCGCTTATAGTTTGCTTCAGTTAGTCAGTTGTTGCACTGCAATTTTCTATTTACATCCGCTTCAACTGCCCGTTGCTAACCGATGTCGGCTCTGCGACGATCACTTGTTATGTCTAGTTGCTAACACGACGCTCAGTCTGCTTGCTCCAACTCTCAGGATTCGGCTACGATCACTTTTCACTGCTTGCTGCTAACGATGCTCGTTTTGCTACTGTCACTTGTTCAGTGATCTCGATGTCAATTGTGTGCTCGCTTATATACTTCTTGTATACCAGAACTTCCACTAGCCTTTGAACGCAGTGATACATGCCTCCTCGCGTGTGTATTTTTAGGGGTTGAAAATGGCGCTTACCTTAAAACTATCAACCAATCAGATGGCGTGTTGATTTCGTAACAATATATTGAATTATGTGAGGAACTATCAATATTAATAGGCCCACAAGCTAAATATCTCAGCTCTGGGTGAGGGTAGTTGTGGAGTCCCTGTAAGTCATTAACTTAAAGTTTCTGTCCTCGGATTCCCCTTTTCACCCAATATTGATTTTTTTAAACAATTGTATGGTAAAATAAGTATATTATTATTATTATTATTATATCTTACACCAAAATTAATTATGAGTGCAAGGTGTTGGGGGAATGAGTACTAGCTACAGAGGCGTTCGACTCGAAGAGAAAAACATTTTTTTATAGAAAGAAGCATTTTGGAGACCAAGCCCGTGGCAGGATTTGAACCTGCGACCCTCGGGGTGCGAGTCTGGCATGCTTACCACTAGACCACAGAGGGTGGCTAAATTAAGTATACTAACAAAGTACAGAATAGTAGAGAAGTCACTTCAGTTAAATAGTCCGGATGGGCTCCGCTTTCTCAATTCGAGCTGTGATCATATTGTTGTCAATTCCTTGATGGTTTACACACAGAATAGGTATTTAGTACTTTTAACAGTTGGCTAGTAAAAATCTAAGCGTACCTACCTGTTGCCAATAACTAGGAAGCTATATCGAAAGAGGCCAACATCAAATTAACTAAAATTTAACGTTGTCCTCTTAAATTGTGAAATGAGTTCAGGGATTAATTTTATTGACGGATATTTTACAGAAATATGCCAGATGAGGCAGAAAAAGTGGGCTTGGTGGCAAAATATACCACAAGGTATGAAAGACAAAATGACTTTCAAGAATTATACAGAGAGATATGTTTAGGGCATTGAGCGAACTACTGAGGTGAGCAGTCAATAGGGCAGAGCAATTTCAAATACCACAAATTGTTTATATATTATGGAGATTTTTCTAACTCGAAACTGTCTTCACCAGTCGAACTTGATTCTTGGTTTTCAATAGAACACTTTGTGTACATGCTTCTTTTTAGTTTTTGGTTTGCGTCTTTGGGTTTTGTTAAAAGACGGAAAGCATTTAACAATTGTGGGATGTTGGTCTTGATATTTTGTGATAATTCAGCAAATTTCGGAAATAAACATTTCTTACTGATTTGGACTTAATGTAAAGAACAAAGCTGGATTTATTTCTAGCTTAATATAGGAAAAGTTCAGTCTCTAATAAGCAATGCTTGAGTGATATGAACTAATACGGCTGTGCAATGTTACAACATATTCTGTGAAGTTGAACATATTCGATACTTTATATCAACTCATAAGAATTTAAGATATAATAATTTTGCTAAACAAACGCAAAGGACAACTGTAACAACAAAAACAACAACAACAACATCACTTTAGACAACCTCCCACGCGATGTTTTCAAAACTTGTTCTCTATTCATCCTGTTATGAAGTGTAATTATATAAAAACCGCATCACATTCTCCCAACTGTCATGTGAAAGTTCCCTGACAGGTGTCAGAATCAATATTCATGCATTATCGTGCTAAATCTGTGCATAGGGCTGAGCAAAAGTTTTTCCAACTGTCAAGAAAATGTACAAAAAATTTTAAATTTGAGTGTGTGTGTGGGCAGATTATTATTTAAAAGTTCTCTTATGTTCTACCATCATTTCTAATATCCTTATGCAAAGCAGACGAGTCGATTTTTGCTAACTATTTTGTCCCAATAGTCCTCTTTCTGCTGGTGCAAATCCAATAAAAACTAATTCCTTTGCCGCAGCATATGTCCAAACAGCACGAAACTTGCCCATCTCGATGCCGCTCGTCGTGCAAGTGTCCTTCATAGTCAGATATTGTCAGAGTCCTTGTTTTTGTTGCCGCTATTGTTGTTGCTATTGCTGCTCAGCTGTAGTGGTTGTTGCCCAAAATTTGCATTTCAAATCATAAAGTCTAAAACTGTCAGAACAAGTTATCAAAATTATTTTTATCCACTTGGCATACCGCGCAGGATGCAAAAAAGGAACGAAGACGAAGTTAACAAAAAGGCAAAAATGCAGCAGAGAATATAATGAAATTCAACAAATTTCGCAAATGTACGTGAAATGAGCGGTATTCAATGTCGCCAAGTAGCAAGGAAGCGGATATAACGCCATTATGTAATGCAGAGCTTTGTTTCCTTTTGTGGAGCTCGACTTGTGTTCACTTTGTGATATTTGCTTTGATTGTGCTGCCTGCTCCTTTGTGAAAATAGTTATTATATTCTCCTGAGTACTGTTGCTGCTACTGTTGTTCCTGTTGTTGTTGTTATTGTTGACATTGTTGCATGAAACGTGTTAAAAGAGTTTACAATACACAGCGTAAAACTGCTGTTGACAGGCCGGGTGTGGGTGGGTGGCTTGGTGGTAGTGGCATTTCCAGAAATTGAAAATATCTCTTATTATTATTATTATAATTTCCTTTTTTTCGCAAAAAAGAACAACAAAAAGAGTTACTCTTTGTTTGGATATAAAATTGAAAGTTTAGTTAAGTGTACAATATACTCAAAAGAGACAGGCCCGGATTATGAGGAGAAATTACGATAAATACTTTGAGTACTTGGTTAACTTTTGGAAGTGCTGTATATTTAAGTTAAAGTGTCAGCCTCAATATCTAAGCTCTTTCGTTCAATACCGTTACCACCATGTGCGGAATAGAAGAAGAACAAGCTGTATATTTCAACCGGGTGTCAGAGGATAGCCTTGAGCTCTATCAATATGATTTAAGTTTCACACATCGCAGACTCGTACTATTCCTCAAAACTCTTGTCTTTCGGCAATCAGAGGAGTAAGTTTTGTTAATTCACCATTTACTGGTAACATTAGTTTTTGTGGTTATTTAGGACCTTAACGAGATATAACAATCTGTCAGATCAATAATTGGACATTTTTTATAGAAGAATATATTTAGACTATTGCTCTGAGAGTTAATCTTCAATATCCTGAATCTGTAGATGATGAAAATTATGGTTTGCCTTTCTGTTCATATAACAATAATATTAAACTAATGGAAGATTTAACAGATAAGAATAAGTATGTAATTCATTACAAGAATCTTCAACAATGTCTTCGGAATGGTTTAATATTGAAAAAAGTACATCAAATTTTCAAATTCAATCATTCATGCTGAGTGAAGGAATGCAGTAGTTGCTTGATCGTTTCAAAAACGGAACGTTAAAACCTTTAAGGAAATTTGCGGTGAAAGTTCTGTTGTTAATGAAGTGTGGAATAGAAAGAAAACTTGAGGGATAACGATACTAAAGACATCTTCAATATAGATGAGATTGGCTTGTCTATAAATGCTGCTTGCCAGATCGAACATTTTGCTGCAAAAATTAAATATGTCACGGTGGTAAGCAAGTAAGATGTAAGTAAGTAAGAAGTAAGCATAGTAAAGAACGAGTTACTTTATTTTTTGCTTTAAACATGGAAGGCACCGAAAAACGAAAAAAACACTACTAATGGGGAAGTCTACAAAAGCAAAGTGCTTCAAAAACATTCGTAGCTTTCCAATCCAGTACCGACACAATATGAAGGCGTGTATGGCAACGGATCTATTTACCGAATGGCTTCAGATGTTGAATGACATCATAAAAGCTAAAAATCTAAAGATATGGTTATTCATGCAGAATTGTACGGCACATACTGGGTCCCCTAATCTCAACCAGATAAAAATCGAGTTTTTGTCACCCAACACGACATCAAAGTTGCTCCCTTTGATCAGGTATTATAAAAAATTTTAAATCATTACACCGCAAGGAAATGATTATTAATCTGGTTAATAGCATTCATGCCAAAAAAGAGTTTCAAATGTACGCCATTTACAATAATGCAAATTGCTTACAAAGTATGGAAAAGGATTAGCGCAGCTTTTATTCAAAAGTGCTTCCGAACGGTTTTGATAAAGATTTCTATAACAATTTATATGAAGACAAGCAATTGAACTTTAATACTGAACGAGGTTTCAGACAGGGCGACCCGTTATCCTGCGATCTCTTCAACTTCATCATGGAGGGGATCCTACGAAAGGCCGGTGTGCATCGCAATGGGACCATTTTCTACAAAGGAGTCCAGCTCCTTGCATACGGTAATGATATCGATATTATCAGTCGGACGAAGAGAGATGTAACTGCTGCTTTCAATGCTGTTGAAAAGGAATCAGCTGTAGTGGGCTTGACGGTAAACGAGGGCAAAGCGAAGTATATGCTCTCTGCAAACAGTGTTAGATCATTAAGTATTGTACCGTCTGTGTAAATGCTAATTTCGTTTTTATTGAACATGATTCCATTATCCCAATCCTCCTTTGAGGGAAATATGGTGGTACAGGATTTGCTTAAATTCCGCTCTAATGGATAATATCGGGACTATCGGGAATAGTAGGAAATTGTTCTACTATGATCGTATGACCTCTGATGCTTGTATTTAAAAGGGAGAGTTCCCTGAGTCTAACAGAATACTTGGCAGCAAGTTGCCTTCCATGCAAATCAGTTGGGAAAAGTTCTAAAATAATGTTCACTGCTGCTGTGGGAGACGTTTTGAGAGATCCGCTTTTACATAAACTAGCTGCTCTCTGAATACAATCTAAGTTTTTCACAACACAGCTTTTATGAAGTGCCGGCCACCATACTAGTATGCCGTACGGCAATATTGGCCTAACAACTGCTGTGTATAACTAATGTACTAATTGGGGGCCTTATCCCAATTGAGTCCTACTGTCTTCCTACACGAATAGAGTGCTATTGATGTTTTTCTTTCTCTATCCTCTACATTTCATTTCCAATTAAGCTTCCTGTCCAAAATCAGTTCCAGGTAGCGGGCTTTATCATTAAAGGGCAAAGTGACTCCATTCACTTTAGGTGGCCTTACCTCCAATGTATGTTTCCTAATAAACATTACCAGTTCTGTTTTGTGGGCATTTACGACTAAACCGCAAGATTCTGACCAAAGATTTAGCTCATTTAATAAGATTTTCATTACTTCGCAAGAATTTCGGACTTTGCCCTAGTGTTTTGTGTAATTTCCATTATACCCGTAGGTGGGTTATCAGGAATCTGCGTATTTAACAACAGATTAAGAGATTCCTCACTTGATACGGTCCACCTCTTGTCTGATTTCTGGAGGTAACCAATTGTTGGAGTGGTCCAAAAAATTGTCTTAGGTTCTAAATTTTAAACATGTATTAATAGAAGCGTGGCCCTCAAAATGTACCACCAATTTTTTGGTTCATGTTCTATACAAGCACTCTGAACCTTCCTATGAATCTTCCATAAGGCCCAAAACTAAATATTGGTTAATTGTGGAAGTAGTAATAATCTCCCCAAATTTTACTAGCATACATACATGCACGGAACTAATATATACTGCTATCAATTTGTAGTCATATATCATTAGAAGCATAGATAGAGTATTTTCTTAAAGTGGGGTCCACAAAGTTCATTATATGGGAGAGAGGCGCGTCCTTCATCCGACCGACCCCATTTCTTGTGTATGGCTTTGTAGTGTCAATATACGTACTAATTTAAATTTCAGACGAAAATATTGAATAGGTCGTAAGTTATAAAAATATGTCAATAGTGGGCGTGGCTGTAAAAATAACCCAGCCATTTCTGTGTGGTGTTTAATGTTGCTACCCGTAATCTTCCTGTGAAATTTCGTTGATAAATCTTCAATAGGAACCTACTAATGATTTTTGGCTAATTGTGGGCGTGCCAATAGTATAATGATACCTATATTTTGCATACACACTATTATGGATGTACATACACACTATTATGGATAGCATGAATACGAGCATAGGTAAGCTAATTTTAATTTTGAGCCCGAAAGTTCCTTATATGAAAAGTGGGCGTGTGATTTCCCTGGTCCACCTCATTTCTTGCAGATAGTTTTCTAATATCCACATGTTGCTTCTCGTAAATTTCGTCTATAAATCTGCAACTGATTTTAAGTTATGAACGTTGGTTAATAGGGGGCGTGGCACTATATATATTCTATCCACTTTTTGCATAGTGTTTACTAGGATTCATATCTCCATAACTGCCAAATTGTGTCACAATTCCATCAATTGGACCGAAGTTACAGTCATTTTAAAAAAGTTGATAAACTTCCTTATATGGGAGGTAGAAGTGGTTTTTTGTCCAAAATCGTCCCATATAGCAATCTAGTTCAGTATCTTTGTCAGGTTATACTTTTGCAAAGTTTCATTGAGATAATTCTAACGGTGTAGAAAAAGTGTCCACAGAAGGACGGACAAATTAAAAATTGTTCAGTGATTCTGATTCTATCAGTATATTAAGGTCTATACCTATCACATCTCCTTCTTGTAGTTGACACCCACCACAACCGCACAAACTTAGTATACCTTGTTACCATTTTTAAAGGTAAAGGGTATAAAAAGGGCCCTGTCAATATTTTACTTTATGTACCCTCTTCGGTCTCTAAATATTTCGCCTCAAAAATCCTCTCGAAATTGGCCTCATTCTTTGAGGTCTTGAAGTTTGAGATCCTTTAAAAATATGTCATTGGAGTTATAAAGAAAACTTTGAGTCCCCGTCCTACGAAATTTAAAAATTTCATTCAAAAGTTGTCTAAAAATCAATAAGTAAACTTCTCTT
The DNA here is from genome assembly GCA_920105625.2 of Clusia tigrina. Classification (NCBI taxonomy): domain Eukaryota; kingdom Metazoa; phylum Arthropoda; class Insecta; order Diptera; family Clusiidae; genus Clusia; species Clusia tigrina. The sequence continues at coordinate 210,317,641 of OV050031.1, forward strand.
GGCCCAATTCGTGTGAGGACGAACATTATTGCATGACAAATATTCTCGAGGACGAATATAGGGCAAATTAGAAAAGCCCATGATTTAGAATATGTTAGCCTGGTCCCTTAGTAAATACGAGGTCGTTCTTGAGATATCGGCCAGAGAAATTCTTCGACATATTTTTTAGTATCATTGCATTATTTAATGGTTCGAGTAAATTCCGTGTACCTTTCTAGCAATATCTGAACCAATTTGGGATATTTAGGGAGTACCCTTGCAACACTTCTACAGAATATTCCGACACAAATTGCTGCGTATTTTCTTTATTTACTTTCTGGAGTGACTTCGGGTTTCCCTTGTTGTTCTTTCTGGTCGTGTTTTCTGATTTCTTATTCTTCTCTTTTCCTTGAAGCCATGTGTCATGTTTATATTCCGAACTGTTTCCTTTAAGCCTTTGTCATGCTTCTTTTTTCCGCACTGTTTTAGTTCCCTCAACTTTTCGGCCCCTTTCTTTTGGTATTCTATTAGTTTTAATGATTTTGGAAAAAGTTTCTATAAGACGCTTTCAAGGATAGATTGGAGATTTAAGGAAGCAGATTCGTATCACCCGAGGTACATTAGAAAAAGTGATTGATATTTTTTAATAACATATTATTAGTTCCTTATACCATAATCAATTAGTTATGCATGGAGTTTGGAATCTTAATACTAGATCCTTAGGTCTTCATCTCAAAGATAATTAGAGTTGTTATTATTATCGTTGAGGGGATGTTGCACTGCAACCTATAAGATCTATTGTGCCCCCTTCGTGGACCTAGAGTATTTCTCTTAGCCCAATTCCCTCGATGAATTGCAGTATTGGTCCTACTTCACAGAGTCTGAGTTCTTCATCGAGTATGATGAATACGCCAAGGTGTTTCCTTCTCTTGTGCATCAGGGCGGGGCAAGTTCCTAACACATGTTGTGCGGTCTCGTCCTTTCCTTGCAGAACCTACAAAGAGCATCAGGGAAAATTCCCAGTTTTGTTAGGTGATAATTCAACAGTTCAAGAGAGAGAGAGAGAGAGAATTTTCTAGAAAAGTATACGATTCAATCAACCAGAAGTCATGCGAGTCTAGTAAACAAGTAGTACGGGAAAACGTTGGCCGACATATTTTATTCCATTATAGTCAGCATTGGTCAGCAGTGGTCAAAATACCAAGAAGAGCAGTGGTCAAAATACCAAGAAGGTCGATTACTGAATTATTGATGTTTGCAGAAAAGTATAATTCTCTTTTTGTATGCTTTCGTTAATGAATTTTAAAAATCTTCCAGGGTTCACCTGCTCCATTGCGCTGCGTTCATATTTCCGTTTCATGCTCGAATATGCAGAACAAAGAGCCTGGTCGAATGTAAATGGCCATGTTTTGTACCATAATTTTCATTATATGACCTCCGCTGTTCCGTTAAATCTCGCCAAGTGCACATGTACTGGCATAGCGACCGCCCACAAGCGCGGCTCTTGTTCATTTCGATTGCAGGCCACAGTAACAACGGCCTCCATTTCATTTTCAATCGCAAACGAAAAAAACGGAAATCAAAAAAAGTTAAAAATGAAAAATGGAATTGTGGAAAAAGCACAAAATCTAAAATCCAAAATCAAATCTAAAATGGATTATAATATTTGACTAAAAAAGGGATTTGGCCGCTGTATTTATTCGCTGGCTCCCACATGTGCATGTGTGTGTTTGTGAGTTAGTCGCGCTGCTGTCGGAGGGTGGGCTACAATTCTGATGGGCTGCTTTACTGCTCATGCAATTTTGCATTATTTTGTACGCCACAATGCCTTCCTCTACCCCGCTGCGTATGATCCAACCTGTAGGAAAAAGCAGGCGTATGAAGAAGAAAGGACTGGCGTATGAAGAAGAAAGGACATGTCTGCCTTCCTTTCATAGTAGGTCTGCTTAGAAGGACGATCATATTTTGTCAGTCCCTCCTGGCCTACTCCAGCAACCTAATTGAGCTGCTGTGCCCCTCTAATGCCTGCTGCCGTTTGATCCCAGGAGCAGCTATCCGCCCACTAACCGCGGTCAGCGTTTGGGTCTTAACCACCTCCACTAGGTTTCCCCCTGCAGCACCCCCGTGTCCAAAACGAGAGACCAGATTTCCAAAGCCTTTCGGACCCCCACTGCCAGCACTCGTGCTAGGACCAGCCCTGATATCTAGGCCCCCTCTGCCTCCCGCTGCTATCGATCAGTCCACCACCCTTGTATTAGTGGTAGACAGGATCGTCCCTGTCGGTTTTTGGGGAGGACCGCCCTCTTTTGGTTTTGAAGTTTTTATGTGATTTGAAAGGTTCATATGTGGTCCCGCGAGTACCGGACAAGAAAGGTCCGCTCGCGCAGAGTCCGTGTGCGTGGGTAAGGCTAGATAGAATCGGAGGCCGTCAAGTATCCGGAGCACCCCGTTTGAGACTGAGCTAGTTTTTAATCTGGGTCCCCAGCCAGGTTGAGCATTGACACGGGTTGTATGACATCTTGCTCCAGCCCAGAGGTTTTTATAGAGGCTAACTCCTCCGCACCCTGTATCCGGCGAGGTTTTTATTCCTCAGTCTAGATCCATAGTGTTCGGCTGGCAGGGTTACCTCGGGCAGGGTGTGACTCTTCGCCATGCACTATCGGGCTAGATGGTATAGAGGCTAATGTTTCTAGAACTATAATCGCATATTCCCATCCTGCGAAACATACCCTTCAACCCCTTCTTGTCCTTGTTGATAATACACGCTAAAATCATTTCTATTTTATATGTACTTCCAATTTTCCACACAAATACTTTCTCAGTATAAGAGTTATGATTTTCTCCATTACAAGAGGTCTTCTTAATACATGTACTATAATTTTATTGAGTCTTTTCTGCATACTTCAAATATCCATTCCGCAGCAAGTCAAGGACTAGAAGGTCTGCCTTTGCTTTAATATTCAAATAAATTTTCCTAAGAAAATTGCAAGGAAAGAATATCTTCTTTTTTATGTATTATGCACTGAGCCTTTCTAGTGGTCCTAATTGGAAAGATATATCAATATCTCATCTTCCGAATTTACTTCCAATATCCATCCCATCTTATCTAGAGGAGAATATTCATTCCATTATTTATAATCGTAACTTCAACCAGTCTTGTCTGGAAGACTGGAATATTTTAGTCGTATGTCAGGCTTTCTAAGCTTGATATTTTTCCCACTGGGGTGCAGTCCCCACTCGCACTCTCCCTCATACTTCCAAGCAGATGCCTATTGAGCGAATTTCACTGAATTTTTGTTCTATACACGTGGACTTCGGTTGCTACCTGCTGCCTGGTGACTGCCTTTGACGTAACGCGGCATTTCTGCAATTTTTAGCGACTTATGTGAAATTCATACGTCCGTGAAATAGATTTTTTGCCATTCGCATTTTGGGAGCACGTTGAACGATGGATGGACCTGTGTGTGTTTAACTCTGTTTTGTTTGTTGTTGCAGTGTTGCTGGTTGGCCTTCGGCAGGTTAGCTGCTCCGTGTGTGTTGTGTGTGTGCGCAAGCATGGCTTTCGTTGTTACATGTTTGTGTTTATGAGCTTCCTTTGGGGCGGGGTGCATTTTGGTCCTTTTTTGCATTACGAAACTATTCACCAACATCGATTTTGGGCCGATGATTTATGGTGCGGAATTTATGCTGGTGCTGAGCTTTTGGTTTCATGGCGATTTTAAAATGTTTACTTACGTAAATGCGTGTGCATAGATTGCGTATTTATGCGAGTGTGTGTATCTGCCATTTTGTACAGCAATAAAACAATTACATGTACATTGGACTTCGTCCGCAACAAAAACACCGTTCTTGTCGCGAATCTCACCAAAATAATCCGCTACATTAACAATGTTTAAAAATTGCGTTTCGTGGTTACTTTCAAAAGGACAATTTATGAGAATACAAAATTGTCCTGTCCACTGTCAGCTGCATTAAGAATGAATGAGTTTTAATTAAAAGGTAGCAAGTGTTTTCATGTTCCAGCATGATATTCAATTTCTGCGTAAGCACTCCTCCTGCTTTCGCTTCGAAATTGAGGCAAGTCAGTTCCGCTGCTCTGTGCATGACTTTGATTTACGACTCTTTGGCATGTGCCAAGCGGGAAGGAAGGGTGTGCGTGTTTGGGCTAATGAGTGGAACTGTTCAACGAGCTACTGCAAAAGATTGATACTTGTTCTGTCTTTCTCGTCTCCCCATTTATTTTAAAATTATTTTACAATATTTTCTTAAATCGCTTTGGGTAGCTCTAGCACTGCAACTCTTCTTTGGTTCCCTCTACGGAGCTCTCACTTTTGCTGAGATTTAATTAAATGTTAAGCATCCAATAAATATGCCAGCGCTACAACAAAAGGGCCCATAACCACAGCGTCGCTTAATGCCCAAAGCGAGTGTGCACTTGAACCACTGCGAAAACCACAATCGGAATGGAATGGTCACCAAAGGCAGGAATTGCAGGACGTACGCGATTAAAAAAAATATACAAAAAACACGAGAAGGAAAATGCATTTTAAAATATTCAATTTTAATGAAACAAATAAAAATGAAAATAAAAATAAACACAAATAAAAAGCGATACAATAAAAACAGTTGGTTTGAAACAAAAGCCGCAGCGTGCAGTGCAAATAATTAATACTCGCATTTGCATTCCGGGTACTGAGGAACAATTGGACCGCGGCCAATGCCGAAGTCGACTTCAAACGCACAACTGTTTATTTATTTTGTAATATGAATACGCAGGCGAGTGAGCGAGTATAAATAAATACACTGCATGTATGAGCAATCTAGCGTCATTAAGCGTACAGTAGACTCTCGATAACATCGACGATTGAGTTCGATACTCAAAGGTAATTACATGGTGAAAAATGGCACACAATCTTTTGAGAGAGAATTGTCAAAAAATCCAAATACTTTGGAACTTTGAGTCTGCTTTCTATTACGAGTATTTTAACTCAATACTTTATACAGGGATTATAGAGTCATATCAGTGAAATTTGTATTATTTGTCATAAATGATATTCTAAAGTCATAAAAATTACTATCCATATAAAGTCTGAAACTTGTAAATGGATTTGAATTGAGGACGGAATGAAATCTTAACAGTATTTTTTTAAATATTGAAACATAAATGACTGCATACTTTTAGGATCCCATTTTAAGTTTGAGAATAAGTGCACCCCAGATATGTATTTAAGCCAAGACACAATCCATGCAGATAATAGTCTAGAACCTTCCTTCGAAGTGTAGATAATATTCTAGAATGTTCTCGAAACTTCCTTCGAGTTGTAGATAATGTTCTAGAAAGTTCTACCTCAACATAAACAGGTATATAAGCTACCAGCAAATTCAAAGTTGACACAGTTGAGCAGAAATCGTAACAGTGTGTACATCGTGCATTTCACTTGTAGCAGTTACAGTATTAAGAAGTAATAAAGTGATTAAATGAATGATTAAATAAAGTGCAATTTGTAATAAAGTAAATTTCAAGCATAATATTGAGTGTGTGAATTGCAATAATTAAATAAAGTTAATTATTTTAATTTAACCAGCGATTGTTTGATTACTACACAACCCAGTGGAACGAATCCGAGTATTGAGAGTTAGAATAAATTGTCAGGAGGGCAATTTCGTAACAATATATTCTACTTACCAATATCGCCATATATTAATTATATATGTTTGTATAAGTTATACACGCACATCTCATTAGATTCTGGACAATAATTATAAATAAAAGCTATTGATTTTAAAAGAACCCTTTTATATAAATCGCTAGATCTACAAAGTATAACGATTTTAGTGTGGTTTGATTACAATATTATCTCTCAGTTTATCAAATCTTTCTGATGAATTCTACGAATTATTTTGGAAATGATGAAAACATCGGTACGACTACAAATATCATTGTTCACGTGTTCGCGAGACAACTTTTTGGAGTAGTTATCAACATTTACAAAGCTCACTTTTATATTAAATATAGATTCTGAAGACTAAAGATTCCATACACTAAACCTTCGGACAAAGGATTCCATACACTAAAGCTTTGCCCAATTCTGATTAGCAATGAAGACTTTTGCAGAAAACTTTTGGAATTTGCAACGGCAGAAGCTCCTCAGATAGAGTCCGAAATAATATATGATAATGTCTTTTACCTCCTACAATATATAGCGTAAATTAGTCTTGCTCTAAAACATTCATCATAATTTTCCAGAATAATGACATTAATGAAGTCCATTTACGCTATTAGTGATCTTGGATTACAATTGGATTAGTTCAATGAGTCCTAGAATTGTATTCAACAATGCGGTTGAACAAAGTACAACTTCAGGCATTAGAAATCTTTCAAGCACTTCGTCATTTGTGGGAAATTTAGCAATATTTATAAGTGAACAACAATCAGTATATGTAGCGGATGCTTCCCGTCAATCTGGGTGGATCTCTGATATCATCATCCAGAGGCTAAAAGTCTTTTAAAGCCCACATAACGTATGTGAAGTATTTCAATATCATTAGGAATAATTGTCTTTGGCAGCTGACCAGAAAAGAGTCCACATCCAAATAGAGAAAATTTAAATATGTGTCTCTCAATTTCTCTCTCTCTACTTGGTAGGCTTTATACTTTCACAAGAAGGGGCCCAGAATGTAATTTACAAGTAAGGGTTGTTCAAAAAATACTAGCGGCGTTTAGCTAACAAGAAAGAGCTTCATTTATGGCGGTGCAAGGTTCACAGGACTAAATGAAATGACTTCTTGAAACCCTCCCTCCCATGAGGCACATTAAAGAAAAGCCAATTTTTTAATAAGGTTACTTTACAACACCATCAATCAGCAAATGAAGCCTTCGATTTAATTATAGAGTATTCCATCCCTCCAAAAATGCATTAGTAGTTCATGCTTTATATTATGCGAAATAACTCGTTCCTCCTCTTGTTCCCCTCCTGAAAGCTCTTAAAAAAATTCTAAAATAATTTGAATTTCACAGTGCAAACTTCGGTTAATCGAGGGTTTACTGTAAGCGTGTGTGTGTTTTTCAGACTGATGACTGCGCCATGCGATAAGCACGTGATGGATTTTACGAGCATGTTTTCATGTTTGGAACAATTTGCGCTTTTGTCTGTGATCGTTTGCTTGTTTCCTCTTCAATTTGTTTGCGTTGCACACTGTTCAGGGACCTGATGAGAATTTCGCAATAATGGATGGAATGATAACGAAATGACCAAAAACTGTTAAATTTATGCATCGTAAAATGAACTTTAACGAAATGTTTACAATTGCACCGCATTGTGTTTTATTGACTTTTGCTGTAGGTGAGTATAGAACATTCATTGGATTATAGGACGACAATTGTGCATCCCAAGTGTGAACAACGATACGAATATTTTCGGAAATCGTTTATCTGCATGGGACATAGATTTATGTTATAATTTTTGCACAACTAAATTAATTTCTTTCGACGAGTTATTGAAACAAAAGCATCATCATTCAACCCCTAAAAGTGTGCTTAGTATTGGGGAGGGTACTTATAGTGCAATAGAAAAACGTATCACAATATGGCTGGCTGGAATCAGCCTTAAAATGTAGGCGCCTATAAATATGCCACACTTATTTCATCAATGTTTGAAAGCGGATTCATGTGTCCTTATGTATGTGTGTGTGTATGTGAGTGGCTGTGTGTGCGCATTAATTGCTATGCTAATCCCAGCACTCAAGCTATTCTCTTAAGTTATGCAGTACGAGTAAAATAAAACTAAATTCCATTTGTCACTCCAGTTATGGCCACACAAGCACGAAAGTTGACAGTCGCACACACATACACACACAGAAACAGTGGTACAATTGGAAGTGTTGAGGCTCTTTGGCTCACACCGCTGCTGCTTCCTGAACATCAGTAATCGCCGCCAATTCGTCATTCCGCCGTCGTTTTGGTTTTGTATTTCTTTCCAACTCATTGTCTGCGCTTTGTGGTTGCCGCTAACTTCGCTGGCTCCGCTCCTTCTCCCCTCTTTCCCTCTCATAACTAATGTCATTAGGCAATTAATTAAGAACTTCTGCTACGTTGCACATTGTTACGTTGTAATTGCTACGCTCATGCCTGCTTATTGCCTTCCTGCCTGCCATCCTTCCCATATGGGAGCGTTTGCCTCTCTGTCTGGTTGTAGGGCTGTCATTTTATTTTCATTTATTTTTGTTTTCAAGCAGGAGGCGAATGTCGCAAGCCTTTTCTTGACTCGCATAAAAGTTCTCAAATATGTCGTCAAAGTTCAGCGAAGTTAGTTACTTTGGCTGATAACGTCGACACTTGGCGCTTGTGTAGAGCCGCACATATATTCCTGCACAGATACATCCTCCGCATGCACGTGTGTGCTTGGGGAAAGCTGTTTCCTTTGGTTTTGTGTGCCACAGGAGCTTCATTTATAATTTCTTATTTTCCTTTGCCTTGGAATTTAGGTGGGCAAGTTTAGCTGGGAACTTATGCGTTTAAGCTAAATTTACTTATTTTATTTTGTTTGTCTTTTCCAAGCATATTTGTCGAGGGATTGTCGGAGTGTGCTCTACAGTTTTTCTGGCGGCAGTAATTTGCAAACTTTTACATTTCACTACGCACCACACCACACCAGGCAATATGCACAGCCACTCTACAGGCTGCGATTATACCGCTTGTGCGAGTATAGTGGAGTTTTCATAAGCGTCTTTCTAACAGGATGTCATAATTTCCCAGCAGCTTATATAGTTAGCAAACAAGATGAATGGGTTCGAGTACGTATGAACAATTCAACGGTCCATTTATTTTCCGTCTGGAATTAAAGCCATCAGAAACTTTGTATCGAAAACTTGATTCAGCGCTCTATCGAAAGGCAGCATTAAAAGAATTGTGTATAGTTGAAAACTTGTAGTAACGTAAAGAAGTTACATAGTTTTTATTTGGCTCGTTGCACTTAGTCAAACGACATTCCAATTGTTGTAAACTTGAATAATATGATTTCATAGAAAGTATTTTTCAATATGATTTCATACAAAATTTCAGTGATGAACTCCTCTTTGGATACAAATCTTTAGATGCCGCGACACTTCCCCAAGTTGGGAAACTCAAAATAGCCAGGGGAATAGATCTGGAGAATATGGTGGATGTGGAAGATATTCATATCCAAATTGTTGGCATTGTGTTATGGAAACGATACACAACTGCCTCTTTATGATAGTCAACTGCAGTACACATTCCTTTGTTTCTGATGTGCTGCGACGTATCCATATTGCCTCATAGTTTTGAATCGATGATAAAATTCGTTCGGAGTGCGCTTTAACATCACCGTAAATGAAGATGCAACTTCTGCTTGTCTATGGTCAATTGTGACCCGCCTTGCGACAAGGTTTCCAATATCCACATGATCTGCTAAATGTTCTGACCCCTTTCGGTTGAGATGCCCACAAACTAAAAAATGTTGACCACTTTCAAACTATGCTTTTTCATAACCATACTAAGGAGGCTTTCAATCACTTCTGTGGTCCCCATTTTGCCAAGCAGACGTTAGGCAGTATGCTTCATTTCCCTAGAAAGAGTTTTTATTGGTGGCTGAATTTGTTATGTAAAATCGTTCTTCCCCCTTTGACATAACAATATGTTGTCCTAAGTAAATGGAGGAAATTAAGTTCAAAGTATCGTCTACGAAATATGTTATTAACATCGAATATGATATAGAAACTTAGTGGCTACGATTTGTTTTTGTTTAAAAGATTTATGACCGTAGCTACAATTTTACGCAGTTAGTCTCCTCAGTTTTTGACAAAAATAATCAAAATGAATTAAAAATTGTTGCTGAGTCTCTTCTGGCAGCTGTGTTTTTATTAGGTTTCTTCTTCATTTGCATGCGATTCTAAATGCATCAAGCTTTGCCCGTTCACTGCAACATCCAAGTCTTCCCTAGAGTGAAAGTGGGTACAAGTTTCCTGGCACAGTGGAATTATTTTCATTAAATGCCCTCTCAAGATTTTAGTCTCAATTTCCAGTCAAACCACACAGTAATTCCAGGATATAAAACCCCATACATATAGTAAATGGCTACGATTATGGTTGCTGTGAGCAGGACCTTTACATTTGTACGAAATACCCATTTCATCTTACATGACTAAACATGAATAAAAGTTACATTCAAATTGTAAACACAAAAATCTGAAGTGACATCATCGCATAAAATAAAGCTCTAAAAACAACCTGGTTTACTACTAATTTCAGAGTAACGTAGAAACCAGAGAACACAGAGAAAGGAAAGAAGCGGACACGCTAAGATTTTTAATGGATTCACCACGATTCTGAGTGGATTCACCACGATTTTCAGTGGATTCGTGTACAACGTCCATCTGCTTTATTTCGCTGCTTTGCCGTTTGACGTTTAAGTTTCTTTTCTCTGTGTTCTCTAGTAGAAACATACGATTTGATAAACAAAATCAGAGACTATTAACAAATTCAGGAAGTAGAAAATAAAATCTCTAATGAGGAAGGGTAAAAAGTGGAAAAAACAGTATTGCGAAGATCAGTGAGAATAATAAATAAAAAAAACTGATAACTGAGCTGTTAACTGTGTTCACTGTTCACATAATCATTGTTCTAGGAATGATATATAAAGATGTGAAGATAAAAGTTATTATAGAAGATACAATTAAAACAAATGTAAAAGGAATATTTACAACACACTCGTACAATATTTGGCTCTGTCTCTCTCTCAGCAGAATTATCTGTATCCACCAAATTCATTGGAATTTTTCTATAAAGAGTATTATCGTTTCAAGAATTTAATTTCCTGAGCCCATGATAGCATATGGAGTTTCTTTAACACCATTATTTACTGCCTCCACTATTCTCCTTTTTTGTAGTCGTCTTTAGCACTTAGGTCTTTCCCGTTCTCCTGCTGTGCATCTCTCCAGTGACCTCCTCTCAGAAGTAGTTGCAAACTGTGCTTCTATTTCTTTCTAAATGAAGAATCTAAAAGGTTTCTACAAGGTGAATTTCCTGATATAGGTACCACATTAAGCAGAAGTTTGTTGGGACTCATCTTGCCTCACCGCCACTATCTAGTAGTATAGTACCTATGGAATCGGATCTCGATGCATATAAGTACCTATAATCCTTACTCAATTGTTATCTACAATTATTCCCTTTCGGAATCGGTATCTGTCTATGTTTTTTAGCAGATGTAGATTTCACACAAATTGTTTGAAGCAGGCGGCGATGAATTGAAATGGTGTATGCATCGACTCATCAGCAAAATATGGCTAGAAGAAAGCATGCCCGACGATTGGAATTTCAGCGTGCTTTGCCCTGTACTGAAGAAAGGTGACCCAACAATCTGCGCCAACTACCGAGTATCAGTCACATTTCCATCGCATATAAGATCCTGTCGAGCGTACTGTGTGAGAGATTGAAGCCTCATAAAAGAACACTGATTGGACCTTATCAGTGCGGCTTTCGTACTGGTAAATCCACCATAGACCAGATTTTCATACTGCGCCAAATCCTGGAAAAAACCCACGAAAATCAAATCGAGACACACAAGCTGCGTTCGATAGCTCGATGCGGAATTGCCTATACAAAACAATGTCTAAGTTCGGAATACATGCAAAGTTGATAAGACTCTGCAGGATGACGTTGAGCAAAACGAGCAGCTCCATCAAAGTAGGAAATTACCTTTGAACGAGGTTTCAGATCTTGCGATCTCTTCAACTTCACCATGGATCCTACGAAAGGCAGGTGTGCATCGCAATGGGACCATTGTCCACAAAGGCTTCTTCCGTATGCTGATGATATCAATATTATCGGTCGGACCAAGAGAGATGTTACTGCTGCTCCAATGCTGTTGAAAAGGAATCAGCCAAACTGGGCATGACGGTAAACGATGGCAAAACGAGGTATATGCTTTCAGCGGACAACTACAACATTAAGGTAGTCAAGGAATTTACATACCTTGGAATCGCCATTAACACCAATAATAATGTCAGCCTGGAGATAAAGCGAAGAATCACTTCTCTGACAACAATTAAATATTCGATTGATGCCCAACTGATATGTAGTTACTCCATTGAATTTGCCTACCAAGGTACGAGTAACAAAATCAATGCCAAACCCTTGTCCCTTGATTTTACTTTATTTATTATTCGTTCCATGGTCACAGTAAATGTGAGATTTAGAGTTATAAAATACCTGATTAGCCTTCTGCTAGCCTAAAATTGTATTCATTCTTCTTAACGAAAATCTTAAGAATGTTTTTAAATGAAAATCATTAGCTTATTCTCTTATTGTCCAAATCATCCTTAATATCAAGTAAGCCACCTTATTGTAGTCTCTTTGTTCTCGAACTTACTTGACTTATATTACAAGGATTCATTGTAGTGCATATCCTGTGGCGATGTGTATACTGCTCTCTGTTGAGTAGATCAACATACAAAATCATTCTTTAAGCATGTTTTTCTATCAATTTGAAGAGATTTTAAATGTGTAAGTTATTTAGTCCTCCTTAATGAAAGAAATGTTTAGAAGGACATTCTCTAGGATATAAAGTTGACCAGTGTATTCTCCCTCTGTGTGCTACATATAGTCCATCCCACTTATGTATACTAATAAGGAAATTGCTTTTCTGTTAGACTAAAGAAGAAAATTCAAATTCTTATGGGGTTGTAAAGAACTGATTCTCCATTTAATTCTCTCCTCGCTAAAAACTTACTGGTACCGATTCTCGATTTTCATAACCGGTTTTTGGCATTCAGAGTTTCTCAAGCTCCAATTTAAATCCAGAAAGCTGCAGTACACCTTGAATTGAGCTATTAAAGTACGCATGCAAGCAAGGACCTCTTTCGCACACATCCTCACAGCCACACACACACACACACAATCGCAATCGCACATACACACACACAATCGAAATCACACACTCACACATCCGAACAAAGTAATACAATCCAAAGGACTTGTGCGAAAGAATATTTCTTCATTCACTTCGCTCATCCTGCTGTTGGCTTTGTCAATTATTTATTGCTGTCAGGCTGTGCCACTGCAAAAATTTACGCCTTTTTTATGTGTGTCGCCGAAATTTTTGACTGCTGCTTTATTACACACGACCATAGACACATACTCAGACGTTTGGTTTACGAATACAGACCCCATCCCACCAAGTCTCTCACACACTCTCCGTTGCACATATATATTTATATATACGAAGGCAATCTACCAGTGTAGGCATTTTGTAATTCAAATTATCCTCTTGCAGGCTCGTTTTATTTTTCCAAAGTAAATCAAAACGTTAAATATTGCAGGACAGAGTATGGTGAGCACGTTATATCCTTGCGCTGTATGCCTATCAGCAGTCGGGAGTGGTACGTGTAGCTTTAAAGGTTCCCTCTTTAAATGTTTGTGCATAATTTAGTTACATCGCATTATTCCAGTTAATAAATTTTGTTGCTCTTCCTTGCAATTTTTTGCTGCTGATTTTTTTCCTTTGGCTGCTATGCATTTCTTTGAATTATTTCAAGGATTCATGTAAGATTTATCTACCAGATTAGTGCTGAATTGTGTTGGTCATAAGAGATTTTTCGAAATTGTCGCATTTTCTCTGCTTCGTTAGTTTTATGTGAGTCTTTTGCTGCTTTATTTGATTTATATTTTTATCTGTTGTTTCTTTACAACCGCTGCTCTCAGTCTGTGATCATCCAACATGCGCGTACCAGCGGAGCGATTGATTAACTATTTTTACGAGTGCCTAGCATTCTGATATACGAGTGTTTGGAAATTAAATTTATGACTTGGTAATAGAGAATGCCATATTTTCAGCGGTTGCTCAACCTACTATGCCACATTTTCCGCTCATATATTGCCCCTATAAAACGGAGGTTACAAGGCTTCAAAAGTGATGAATGGGGAATGGCTGCCTTCATGATGTGGAATATGAATTTGGAATATTAGAAAAACAAATATTTATTGCGCTTTTGCTGTGGACGGCTGTGTGTTTATTGTCCCCAAAAAGGACACAAATCATGTCTCCAATATTTATTATTTTCATATAACTTTACAATTTAAAGCTGTTAAATGATATATTGAATATCATATTAATTGGGGGTACATTAAAATGATATTCAATATATCAGGGAATATATAGGGGAAGTAATAAAAATTGTATGTGCTGTTATTTCCCCGATTAGCATGAGTGGACGTTTTTTTCGTTTAACTACACTTTAGAGATTGTTTTTTTACTATTATCTCCATAAATAAATTGGATGCAAATTGTGGTGTGATTATGGCAATTTATGAAGGTATTTGGTATAGTTCAAGGGTTTTGTAGGACAGGAATGATTGAAGATAGAGGCGTTTAGAAAACTCCATAGTCTTATTCCTCCTCTCTAGTACTTACTTCACAAATTGTTAGTATAATCATCACAATCCAAGGAGATAAAAGCTTCCTTCGAGGCGCAGATAATGTTCTAGAATGTTTTCGAAAATAAAAGCTTACTCAAGAACCCTCTTTCGAAATGTAGATAAGATTCGAGAATGTCCCACAAACTTTTCTTATAGTGTAAGGCATATTCTAAAATTTTCTACTTCAACCATAAGAAAGCCACCACACAAGAAAAGTCGAGACACAGTTGAAAGAGAATACTTCCAGCCTGAGAGCATGCCTGCCGAATAGCCAATGACCAGTTATACAAGACACGACCTTAGAGATATCCTCTCTCGACAGGGCAAGCAAGTCTCTAGATTTACTCCAATTAAACTCGCTAAGTTTGATTTCTTTTCAAGTATTGTTGGATTGATGACACCAAATCGAGTCCATGGAGCTTCAGAATTTTTATTTAAACTCAGATTTCCACTGCATTCAATATATGAGAATTTTTGTTCCTACTAAGTCGCAGTTTTTGTGGATATAGAGTCATGCGTTCAATGTCTTTATTCCCTTGTTCTGATACTGTGTTCTACTATATAGAAAGCCCTTTGCTTTACATTACCATTCCTCTTGAAAGCTGATCCAGTATAATTTACCTCATAGCTAAATTAATTAGTATTGTACGAGGGCTACAGTTGCCCACAAAGTGAAATTATTCCCCGCAAAAAGCTCTTTCAAAGGCGTGTAGCTAATTAATTTCAATATTTGCGGATTATAGCGAGGAGGAGCGCTACACTCAATTCAAGTATGCTTTAAATGCTAATTAGTGTTTAATTCATTTGTACGGGAATTTGTGAGCATTGCGTAGGAAACCATTTCAAGGTATGTGTGTGTGTGAGTATTGTGGGTGAGTGTCTACGACTGTGGGTTTGCATCAGTGCTTGTATTCGCATGCGAGTGTTTAATTGGAGGCTGTGATTGATTGGAAATGTTTGAAATGCTGAAATTCAGTCCGGCCCAATTGATTGGTAACTGTATGAATTGGTGTGTGTGTTTGTGATAATCAGCTTCCCTGCAGGAAATCGGACTTTACTACTTGTGATGCCAGTAGTAAGCAACGAGAAGGAAGACTTGGTTAGAAAGCTGTACCAGGGACTTTTCAGTGCTTAACCCTGATGGGACGTACCGCTATTCTGAATCAGGATCCACCTTTTGTCAACTTTATCGATTACATATCGGTCTATCCCGATTTGAACAGGGAGTTCGACCTCACTATTCCAAGCAGAAATGACTGGACTTCAAAAGACATAATCGTCGGCGAAACGGTTGATATCTATACTGATGGTTCCAAACTAGGGGGTAGAGTCGGCAGCGGTATCTTTTCCGAAAAACTGGAATTAAAAATCTCCGTCCGTCTCCTTGACCATTGCAGTTCAGGCTGAGGTCACGGCCATTTATAACGCAACTAAACGGATGCTGCGTAGCGATATCGGCGCAGTCGACATATCCATCTTCTCCGACAGCCAAGCCGCCATTAAATCTCTTTTTGGCTCTACGGCCACCTCAAGACTTGTTCATGAATGTCGAACATCTCTAAATGAGCTCTCAAGATATTCTCGGGTGCACCTAATCTGGGTTCCGGGACATAACGATATCCCGAGCAACTGCGAGGCGGCCGAGCTTACCAAGGCAGGCATGCTTCAGCACTGGCAACAGCCAAGCTCGAAATCAAACAGAAATACCTGGGTTGACGAGGGATCCTGCCACACGGCTAGAACAGAACCAATGAACTTCTTCGATTTAATCGCTATCACTGTCGACACCTGTGTCGGTTTTGACTGGCCACTGCATACTGGGACAGCACACAGGAAGTCTGGGCCTACCCTCAAACGATTTCTGCCGAGGCTGTGGTTACGAGGAGGAGGACGAGACGGTTCTCCACTTCTCATGTCACTGTCCATCCTTGAGGAGAAGAAGAAATCGCACCTTTGGTGCCCTATTTCTGACAAGTCTGACAGAGCTGTCATCCTTTAATATTAGGGACATTGCAAGGTTCATCAAACTATCAGGATGGTTTCCTGCAACATAATGGGAGAGTCGTGCCTTTCGTTGCTGTCCTTGCGCTGCCTATCACCATCTTAAGTAAGAGAATTTTTTAGTCAGTGCTTGAATGGGGCCACACCGTGGTATCACAATGGGTCATTAGGTATGCTCAAGTGTGCTTTTGGCAAAGTAGGCTGCCACTCCTACCTACCTACCTACCTATGCTAGCCTGCTTACCACTAGTATACCGAAGCCGACGTCATATTGCAAACTTTCTATCAATACATTCAGTTCAATTACTTATCCAATCCTTCCAAATAAACACAATATCACTGACATGGGATACGCTTATCGGAAATTTTCGAGGGCTTAATGCATATTTCGGGATCTATCTCGACTAAAACGATCCCCATATTTTTGACTGTCAAGAATTTGTGGATTATTGGCATAGAATTGCCGTTTTGCGTCACCCCTGAAAAAGATGTCGAAAGGTGCTAAATCTCGTGATATTGATGGCCAAAAGAAATGGCCAAATGTAAAACCAAAAGTCAACAAACTCTTCACATCATATAGTATCGGTTCATGAGGTGAAATATATGTGACCTACCCTGTGTAAACCAGAAGTCTTTCAAGGTACCTTATTCTAATTTCGTTCATAAAAAATATGTTATCATTTGCTTATAGAAGACGCCATATTCCTCAACGGCCACTTCTTGAAATATATCGAATAAATATGATCCGATAGTAGCTTCAGCCAAAAATACCGAAAAAATTAACGTGCGTTTAATTCTGACCTTCTATAAAGACCAAAATCTCCTCACTCGTTAAGAATCCTTTTAGCTAATTCCCCGCCATAATATTATTCTCTCCTGGGCTACTTCATCTCTGGAAAACTGCAGGGGTACGAAATGTGGCCAAGTATCTTTCACAACGAAGAAGCATTCATACGCTGGGATAAATCTTCCAAACACCGCCACAGTTGCCATAGTGCTAAACTATGCTCAGAAGTGGTGCATAATTATATGCCCAAATTAACACCAACACGCATGAACTCACACATACTCATTTAAACACACACATACACAACATAAACGTGCACACATTGACTCTGGTAATTTGCACTTGCTCAGATTTGGAACTTCTCCGCCTCAACCATCACACCAAAGATGAAACTGTGTGTTTAGCTGCAAGCGTGGTCGACACCAACCACACCCACTTCTAGAGTTACAGCACGCGAACACATGATTGCTCATGAGCGCGTTCCCACTTGGGGTCCTTGCCGTTGCGGCGTGCCATTTATCAAATTTAATTACTCCACTCAGTCGTGTAAATTTGCCCTACTTTCGGTGATTTTATGTGCTGTTGGCCCTTCCCGGCATAACCCGTTGGGGTTAACCGCAACGATGTGCCTCTCAGCTGTCGCCTGTAATCGCTCCCTCGCACATCCTTGGCGTGTGGTGTGGCCTTCTGCTCTAGACCGGCCCAAGAATTGACGAACAATGCGCAAATGTTGCGCCGCGTTTTGATAAATTGACACCAAAAATTTCAATAAGGCGTAATTGATTTGCTTCGAGGAAAAATGTACGCAGAATTTGATAACCCGAATAAGTGAAATGGAATTACTGGATTTTAAGTAGATTCGTTGTCTGGGTATGTGAGTGTCAACCAAGAGGGTGTTATGTTTACGACACCATTTAAATTACTGCCTACTGGCGGTAATTTAAGACAATTTATAAATACTCGTAGCTACTCGTAGATGCCTCATTCAAGGCAGCTTTTACAGTGCAGAATTAAGGGCAGTAATTATGATTTAGTCCATTTCAGGGAGCTGCTGTAAGTAAAAGCCAGCAATCGGGAGCATTCAATCAATCGTTGTTAGCCATTGATGAACTGTAATGTAATTATAAGAAATATTAATTGAACTAAAGAAATTGATGGCACTCTCGTATTTCACTGTAGTCCGCAAACTGTCATTTTACAAATGCTGGTTTGATTCAAATAGGGCTCAATTGCTAACTTAATCTCACGGCTTTAAATTTTACAAATACTCTCTCAATAAAGTGAAACGTAGTTGAAAACGAAAGAAAGAAACAACTTCAATAAGCCATGACAAAATTCTGGCCAGCTGGTAAATACATCGGGGTCTCTCTGTGATTGCAAGGGTCCAAAGGTCAAATGGATTTATTTACTTATGAATATTGTTCATTTCGTAAAATAAAAAATAATCAAATACTTTACAATTCTATCAGGCTTCGCTTTACATCTGTAGAACTCATATTGATTCTGTTTCCATCCCTGCCATTTATTTCGGTTAGTTCCGCGGTCATTCCACAAATTCTAGAACCACATTGATGAATTCATGAAGTCAACTTTTACTAATGAATTTTGATTCTTTCAGTTGAGGCCCAGAATGGATTCGTGGGAGGGTTCTTAGTTAGTGTGCTATTGATTTCTGAGACATAATCTCTCCTTGGGGAAAAATTGTCTTTCATTGAAAGATCTCTGATGCGGACAAGTGGAGTGACCGATATAGCTTTAAGATCTGCGTTATATGTAGTCTATTCGTAATAAGCAGGTTAGATGCTTCTTTGCTAACATGATAACTTAGTCTGACTGCATGAGCTTCAGCAAACCGTTTTACTTCATCCTTCACTGTTCAGACTTAAAGGTCACGGTAGAGTTCACAATTTTTGAAGTAGCAGGGGGCATTGGCAATACATCTCAAGACGTTGTTTTGAAATCGCTGAATGTTTGTTATGTTGTTCTGACTAGCGCAGCCCCAGAGTTGGACGCCATATGACCACACTGGTTTCAACAATTTCTTGTATAAAAAAATTTTATTTTTAATTGTTAAAACTGATTTGCGTCCTATAAGCCATGTTATTGAGTTAAATTTCAGGTCCAACTCTTCCCATATATTTTGAATGTGTGCTTTCTAGCGAAGCTTAACGTGGAGTGTCATACCGAAGTACTTATATTTGGGATATGTAATATCATCGATTTATATTGGAATATACTGGGTATTCTTGTTTGTAAAGTTTATGTGGACCGATTTAGTGTTGTTTAGTTTAATTTTCCATTTTGTAGTCCATCTTACGACGTTATTTCTTTCTGCTTGCAATATCACAGCGGACTCCTTTTCTGTTTTGGTTGTTGCCATTAAGACAGTATCATCTGCAAACATGGCAGTGACGGCATTATTTGAAGTTGGTAGGTGGAAATTAGGTAGGTGGGAATTAGGTATAGGGCCCAGCACACTTCCTTGCGGGAAACCTCCTTTGATTTCATATAGTTTCGAAAAGGTGGTATTATTAACTTTTATTCTGAAGTATCTATTACTCAAGTACGATTCAAGGATTTCCAAGTATTCGTTTGGTAGGAGCATTTTAATTTTGTTTAGAAGGCTAGCTTGCCATACTTTATCAAATCTTGCGATACATGTAAAGAAATCGCAGAGCATACTCTCTTTTCTTCCAACGCTTCTTCAATTTCGTTTGTAATCCGATGCACTTGGTTAATGGTTGAGTGGTTTATCCTGAACCCGAACTGGTGTTTAGGAATTATACACTTTTGTTCAATTATGGGCATAAAAAGTTTAATTAGCAGTTTTTCAAAAACTTTTGATATCATCGCCAGCAGAGATAGAGGTCGGTGTGACGCTACATGTAGGTTTACCCGGTTTGAGGCTTATTATAATTTCTGATACTTTCCATACGTAAGAGATGTGTTTAAATTTTAATACAGCTTTTACTATTTGCGTAATCTTGAGAGTTCATGTTTTTGGGATCTATTTCAGCAATTCTATATTTAATAAATCAATTCTTGTTATTCTGTAAATGGATTTAAGTATATATTTTGTCCTGTTTGTTAAATAAAACACATTTAAAATGGCGCCAAACAAATTGCATTGCGGGATTTGCTGCCTTTATTGAATACTTAAGAGCCTTATTGAACTTAGCCATATAATGTCTATCACTGAGGTAAAGTCCCTAAATAACTTCTTTAGTTTGCAACTGTGTTTCATTCAGTTTGTGAATTTAATTTTGATAGAAAATGCATACGTATACTTTCTTTAGCTTCATGTTGATGGGCACCATGACCAAAGTTAGAGATAGTAAATTAAGAATTCAGTTACTCAGTATGATTTGAAATTGTATAATAATACTATGCATTCTATTGAAATGCGAATTGTATTGTCATCCTTCAACAGAGCTTATATAGAATTTCATTTGCCAGTTCAAACGGTATTAGCCGTACTTCATATATATCGGAGCAATTTGGAAAAGTGCTTTGAAGTATACTTTTTTATGTAATTTAATAGAATGCCTTCAATAAACATCTCACAGAATTATTTTAAATTTCTGTTGGTGTAAGTATATTTCGTGTCCTGGTTGTAATCGCCTTCTCTTAAGTAATAACACCAGATTATCCCAGAAAAGATTTGTCCTATCGATATTTAAAAGGATAGTTTTAGAACATCTTTAGGAAGTAAAGTCCTCATGAAGTTCCTCATATGGTTTTGTACAGGACAATGTGCTTGTAGGTAGATTGTCTTTAACGCGAACAAAGTTCATTTATTCACGTCTTTGCTAGCTACTGAGTATGTGCAGATGAGTTATTTGATGTGGTTAATCCAGTGCCAGATCTTCTCTTATTTTTTACATTAATTATTAATTCACTGATTATTACTCATTGAATAACTTCGATATTCAAGGACGTATATCCTCTCTTACATTACTGTCAAAAGAAGAAACCTCTAAGGGCGTGGTTTGTAACTGGTCACTGGCTATTCGGCAGGTATGCTCTCAGGAATACTGCAGAAGCTGTGGGGATGAGGAGGAGGAGGAGACTGTGCAACATCTCTTCTGTAAGTGTAGCACTCTGGCTAGAAGCAGAGAGGGCTCTTTAGGCAAATACGCTTTTAAATCTCTTACAGAAGTGTCTAGCGCAAAGGTCAAACAAATCCTGATCTTTATTAGGGCTTCGAAATGGTTTGACGAGTATATCAGAGGTGCGTTGTTACGCGGTGGTATCACAATGGACCCATGATGGTTTGAGTGAGTTGGTCTATAGACCGGCTACCACGATAACCTAACTACATTACTGTTATAGTCAAACTTTGAACCTCGTCTCTGAGGTTGTTACTTATAAGTCCCAGATGGACCGCTTTACCCATTACTGAGTACAGATTCGAGTAGTTTGAGAGAATTCGTCTTGTCACTTTGCCCATATTTGTCGTTTTTATCAAGATGTCCAACTAAAAAAATTTTTAAATTTTCTCATTGCCATTTTCATCACCACTCTGCAACATTTTTTTATGGTTGCAAATAATCCATTTTCATTTATGCTTATCACTTCCCAAAAATCACAAGTTTTCCTTTCAGCTTTAAATTGACTTCACTTGTAACGGTGTCAGAAACGAAAAAAGCGATGGTAGGGTTGTGGCTATACACGAGTCATGTGCCGCAAATACGCTGATGCCAGGACGTGCGCTGCTGCAATAGAATTGTGTACTCTCAGTTGACATTGATGGCGCGTTTGCAGCGGGCTTCCCGGACACGCAATCAGGTCACCGAAATTCCGCCCATGGAAAGTAGCAATTGCAAGCTGCAAGTTGTGCAAATAGAAAATAGAAAATTGATATGGAGAGATGTGCGCTGTGGACAAGCGAAAAATCAACATTTGCCTTGGAAAATTTACACTCAATTTAATTGGAAAAATGTAATCGCACACCCACAATTACCAGCCATTAAAATCAATTTGGCTGCACAGCGAAGGAAAACATTGTAATAAATTCTCGCTCTGTTTACAGTCTGGAGTGGTGCGTCAGCGTGCCAAGAGCTCGTGACCTTAATCGAGTGCTGATCTTCGTCTTGCCGCTGCAGTAGGCGAATGCCAGCCACAAGCGTATCAGTTTCAGAGGATAATAGAAACTTGCCCCGACGTCGCCGCCTGGGAACTTTCTGTCGTTCGAGACATCCGACCAACCAGCACAAAAGCCAACAGCTCAGGAGCACGTACGCTGTTTATCTATGGCATATTTACTGCATTCATTCGTATTTGCTTCTCCCTGCCCCTCGCGCACACGAGCAGAATTTTCAATTTGCCGAGCCACAGACCAATGCAATTTTGTATGTCGAAGTGGCAGGAGGCAGGAATCATTTGCAGCTTGCAGCTGTAAATACTTGTACTAAATTTATAAACATTCCGAAAGTGATGCTACAACTATTACTAAATAATTTGACCTCACACACGCAAACAAGCACAAATACGCACATCCCATAGGAAGGCATTCAAATAGACACACGAAATATTGGCAAGGACAATTCTGTTTACATTGTTATGCATAAGTAGTAAATAAATTTCCGTTCTTGTCTCTTCCTTACCACAGCAGTGCAATCCTTGCAGTTGTTGTTTGTTGACTTTGTTGTTGTGCGGTTGTGGTGTACAGCTCAACACTACGGAGTACTCGGATATGGCTACTGGATTGGGCAGCGGATATGGCAGCAAAATGCCCAAATGGCTCTAGTGCCAAGGTATGAATATGTGGTCAAATCAACAAATACCGAGCCTTCATAGTCTCTGGAATTGCGAGAGTGTTAGGAAATTAGTTTACCATCCTCTGCGGCTGTGTTCCTTGGCTATTACTGACGTTGTAAATAAGGTTGTATTGGCATATTTCCTTTGCAAGCAGCCATGCATACCACCAAGGCATGAATTTATCGCCTAGCATAAAGAGTTGCGGTTTTTCAAATTTGATGGGGCTTTGGAGATGTTGAATCAATCGATAGTTTTAGTTTTAAGGTATTTGATGTGTGGTCAGTCGTTGTACACTTCAATATACTCAGCAAGGCTAAGTCAGTTTGCTCTGCAGGAATTGTGGACTTTTAGAAAAAAATTTGGATTACTTTTTAAACACTGTGTTAAAATTGTAGAAATGCCACGGTGACACGGCGTAAGTTTTTATTTGAAGCATCTTATGAGTAAGTAGTAATTTTGCATCCAAATGTGAACCAATTCGTAAATCTTTTGGCCGTAAAAAACGTAGTGAAGTACTCTATAATCCTTAAGACGATATCTTAGTTTGAGTCATCGAGACTGCAGGCTCCAAACAACCGAAGTGATATCAAAAATCAAGATTTTCTAAACACATGAAATATTTGAATTACTCGAAATCGCAATTTCCGGATTTTCAGGATAACTTTCTGTATCCCGTACCTGGTTTGACAGTGCTCCTATAAGTATAAAATGTTCTGATGGATTTAATATTACTTTTATATATTTGATGTGTAAGCCAAGATAATAAATTATTGAATGTTTATGAATAAATTTATTAATTTATTTATGAATGGTGGTTAAATGTGGAGCTTAGAATATTTTGCAATCTCTTTATGAAGCCCATGTTACACTGAATGGGATTTAATTCAAATTATTCACCATTATAGTGCATATATATACATTTTTTTCTATCAATTGCTACGCTTTGTATCATAGTTCTTTTTACTATATTGCCGTATATATACTTCAGATTTATATCAATCTCATTATTATTCTTATTATTATTATTATTATTATTACCGGCAATATAATAGTGCAGTGAATTGTGCGTGTTTGTAAGTGGTTGCTTTGCAGCCGCATATTGTCTTCTGTTGCCGACGCTTGCTGCAATTCTTTAATATTGTTGTATTAATATGCCTTATTAAACTTTCAAGCCAATGAAATTGTAAAAAAGTATATAAAAACAGAGAACTTGCAAAGTACGTTTTCCATATTAAAGCAATTTAAGTGTTTTAATCCGCAATATCATCATCAATATCAAAATATAGTGACAATGGGCTTTAAAATTGTGAGGACGTAAATTATTGCTAATTTACGCTCCCACTTTAACTACAACGAGTAAGCAAATGTCTACATGCACTTTTGCACAGAGATCAAGACCAATAACTATACAAGTGCACTATCATCCCCAGCATCCCACAGTTTAGCAATTAACAAGAACGGTAAACGGCCCCATGTTAATTACAACAACACTCGCAAACAACGTAGGGAGCGCAAAAAACCTACACAACTAAACTGTCATAAATATTGCAATGATTGGGAAGCCAATTAATTGTAATACAGAAACCAAATGCAGCGCTAAGAAATCGTGCCAACAAACACAACGCACAGAAGAAGGCAAATTACAACAGCTCCAGATCTGCAACAAAACTTCTTCACACATCAGAGGTGATTGCACGACAGACAATGCTCGGCAAATACTGAAGGTAAGGCAGCCGATCAACTGCACTAACAATAAAAGTACGAATAGACGATACGAGTAGCACAAACAACAACAACAATACAGCGACAGAAGACACGCACAAAGCAGCCACCATAGATTAATATAGATACGCACCTCTTCTTCTTCCTCATCTGCTGTTGGTAATCTATGGCAGCCACAGCAGACAGATGTACAGGTCAACCGGCCGCAAATACATGACACAAAGAAGACAACAGAAAATCAATGTTTGTTCTAACGACAGAGTGAATTTAAACATTTACTTGTGCTACGACAACAATTACAAGGCGACAACAACAACACTATAGCCACCAATAATTGTTTCGGGCCGCGCTGACTGCAGGCAACAACACTTCTGGACAATTGGAAGTGCTACAGCAAGGTGGTTGACCAGCAGCATTTAAAGTTGGCGCAAGGACAACTGAACCACACCAACAACAAGCGCAGACAAAGCGGGCCAACGGAGATTTGACCATACAACGGTGCACCCACCAAAAGACGATGCACTGATTCCGGTTGCAGCTTTCGCTTCGTAAGTAAAGTGGCCCGGGCAGTAAGGTCTCTTTGATCCAGCATCACTCGGCAAGACACATCGCAGCTAGACAGACCTACTTTCTGAACACATACGCACTCGAACATCCTCCAAGAGCCAATTCTTGTGGAATCCTGCGACAAATACTTAGGGAAACTTAAGCTATTATACAACGACAGATCAGTGGTTTAGGGTTTTTACCGACTCCATTGAGACTTTACTAACGCAGACAGAACCAGTGGTTTAGGGTTTTTACCGACTCCACCGGGACATTAGAGCACAAAGACAGATCACTGGCTTAGGGTTTTTAACGACTCCACTGGGACACCGTGACACTCGGCTAGGCACTACGTTAGCTACCTATACTAGGATTATTGCTATAGGAAACTTAATGTTAGATATTTAAGTGAAATATAAATTAAATAACACACTACATTCGCATAAATTTCTGTTACGAGCCTTGGACACCGCTGAGGATACCCGAACATGCATGTTTCGACTTTTAGTTTTATATCCGCCGATTATATAAAGCCACTGCTCCTTAAAGGTAGGAAAAGCACCAGCGTAAGGCCAGGATGCCCTTGGTCTATATGTCGTTGCACTCTCTTAAGGTTAGCTGAGCATTATGTATTATCTGCAGAATCTGGAGATTTCGTACACATTTGAACAAAAATTTAATGGGACTGAAGCAAAAAACCGAGCACGGGAGTTTGCAGGTAAATTGGCCTTATTTTAAGGTAATGTTATTTGAGTGAGAAGTGATTCTGCCACAGAAGTGTTATTTACATTGTAATGACCCTTACAATTTCTTTTAGCACAGCTAATTAATTACATTGCAATTATCCTTACAACTTCTTTTAGAACAGCTAATTAATTACTTCGTAAGGATTAGGTCCTCTATGTTCACAGTGACTCATGTGTGTATTTAGTCTTAATGTTTTACTGCAGCATTATTGTTATCGCAATCCAAAGAATGATGATTTTCTTCTTATCCAATTGGTTTACCTCCCCTCTTACATTCATATCCGTCACTGATCTGGTAGCCAAATAATAATAAGCGTGTTCTCCATCGCTAGTAGGTCCCTCACTTACCTACTGGTCATAATTATTTAGAGTATGTATGTTTGTATCGACTGAAAGCACTTATGTAGTCCTTAATTTAATAACCCAGTATTCCATAAACTCTTTTAATATCAAATTTAATTTTCCTAATTTCTTCCTTTCTTCCTTCTTCATTTATGCCTTCATTAACTACAATATGCCAATAAGAATGAATCAATTTATCCTTCCATATCCTTGTATAATAAGTGAACTATAAACTTTGAAGACCTTCAACACCTTCTCAGTGATTTTATGTCTTTCGAAGAAAATGCTCAAGTGTAATTCCAAACTATATTCCTAAACCAAGCACACACACTTGCATTCATGCACGAGTAACAGGCAAATAGAAATAAAACTCGTAAAAGTATCTATTCCAATAAAATAATAAACTGGTGCCGTAAATGCTGAATTGCTACCAAATGGCGTCTAATAAAAGCTGCTCATGGCGTGCCACCATAAAACAGGCAAATAAACATGAATGAATGAAAATTGCAGATAAAAGGGCTCCAGTGGTGCACAAAGAAAACAAACCACACAAAGAGGAAAAGCACATGTTAAACTTACCGCTTCGGACCCAGCCAAGATAAGAGATAATAACAACAACAAGAATAATAACAATAATAAAGCATACAACAAAAAATGAATGGAAATGCGCAGCCGTAGAGGCGAAATGTATCCGCAGCAATTTTGGGAAATTTGGTTTTGATTCAAATGCTCTTGAACGAGCAGGAACCGAATGTGAGGTAACTCCGGAAAAAGCAAACAATTTGCTATAAATCTACAAACGAGCGCACTAAACTTTCAATAGGATTTGCTGGTAAATTTGCCCAGCGAGATTGAATTGCAAACGCAGCAGAATGCAACTGTAAAGAAAAAAAACTGATGGATGCAGTCCCAGAAGGAAATACTCGCATCAGCGATGATTATACACTGACTGCTGATTGGTCGTTCTCGCACTGATCAAAGTTTGTAATAACAATTTTATAAAAATGTTCGTGTTTGAAAATCTGAAGTGCAATGCTGTAAGGAACTCAAACCAAATTATCATATTTTGCCTAATTGACAAGTAATGAGAAGGTTCTTGGATAATACTTCGTAGAATAATAAATAATTTCCACCACTTGCAGATTATTTTCTTAAGATCAAGCACATGACTTTCTGTATGACCCTTTGTACAATTAAATGGTTTGATATGCTGAGTAAGGAGTTGACACTATTGATTATTATTCTGCGGATATTAGAAGCAAGAAATGCAAAAACTGAATTTCATTTCATTCACAATATTCAGTTCACTTTAATCAAACTGAAATAAAATTTTGAGCAGAAAGACAGGCAGGAAATGTCACTAATTTTCGAAGAAAAGTGAAATTACATGCCGATTGGCTGATCCTAAGGAATAATCTCTATTCTATTGTAGGGAATGATCAAAAGAGTCTTTTGTTCCATAACATTCACAAAGTCTTCGACATAGTTACTAAATAGCTCTTCTTTATCAAACTTTTGTATGACACTCTCTTATATCGAGCCTTTCCTGAAGAATTCGTTTAATAGAAGGTATGTCATTAGTGGTGTTCATTACGAAGGTCAAGCAGTCGCATTTAAATAAAGATACCTTCTAACCTTGATCCTCCAAATAATATCATGTTGTTGTTCACATAATTGCGTCGTCTCTTGCTGGGATCCTTGATTTGTGCAGAAAAGATATGACATCTCCATTACCGTACCAGCATTTCCTTTCATTCATCAAAATTAATGATGATTCCATCAACAAAGTTTTCCGACTGGGTGCCCCTCATTGTGCTCGTAGATTCGCTGGTTATCACTCTTACAAAATATGCACTGTACGCACTTGAGGCAGTGTGCATCCGTTAGATACGCTACATAAAAGCAAGTATCTTAAGTTGAGAATAGAATTCGATATGAATTAAATCGATTTGATTTTCATTTCTTGCAAGTTCTTCGACATTCCGTTAACAATAGTCAACTGAGTGTGAGGGAGTCAAAGTTTTGTGAATAAGAGAAAAAGAATATTCAGGAGGGTATAAAGTGCACACACATGTTCGACGTAACTGGTCGAAGGCAGGAGGCAGCCACACCACGTGCGTGCTTAAAATGAACACCAACTGCAACAACACCTCTGAGCTCACACACACAATCAAACACACTCACAAAGCAACACGAACACTCTCAGCAAAATCAAATTTCATCTCTTATGACATTAGTTTTTTTCGTTTTTCTGGATTGCTTTTTTGTGTTGCCGAAATGAAAATGAAATTGCATTTTCCTCCAGTGCGCTGATTTCATCCATTTTAGTTTTCATCATTTTAGTTATTGTAGTCCTACAGTGAGGGGCGGGAGGCACCAGCACACGCTGCCGGGCCACATAAACTGATGCTTTTTGCATTTTCGTGTATAATTGAAAGCGATGCATCCACACATAAAAAGGCACCAAAGTCAAGTAAACTGCATTCATAGTCACTCAGATTTGAATCCTGCCTCTGCTGCTCACTTTGAGCAGAAAAATAATACAAATAAAAGGGGGCTTTTGTGATTCGTACCATTATTGCAGATTATTAAAAAGCTTTTTCGATAACAATGACACATTTTTGCATTTCCTTCAGTGGCACGTCAGGCTCATTCATATGCAAGTGAGTAAGTGAATTATGAATGAAATCTATTTGGCCTTGATGCATTGAGACCTATGAAGAAATATACTAAAAGATTTGTGCTTATAAACATTCCTGAAGTTCAAACGTGTCTCTGGTCCTTGACATATGGTAAATAAATAATTGAGTTATACCAAACCATGACCTTATATGGGTTTCGATGAAGTAGCGGAAGATTGCTGATCCAATATGAAATCTTTATGGCCACGTAATTCCAAGGCTGCATCTTGAAACGAGCTTTTGTGATTCATACCATTATAATGAAGTGAAACACATAATTTTTTTATTTTTTGTTTCATACCATATCCTCTGGTCCAGCATAATCTCATTGACAATTCATCACTGTCAGAAAACAATCACTTCATTATTTTTTATGGGAATTGTATCACATTTGCACTCATTCCCTTTGGGCATTTTAATTTTGGTTATTTCTTCGACATGGTTAAGGCAGCTTGGAAAATGAATGAATCGCCTGCTCTTCATTTTTCACAAACGGGGTGAACACATAAAAGAGATGAGTTATTCCATTTTTACTGCAAAGTACTTTCGTTTTGCACCTGTCACTTGACATTTGCAAATTCTGAAATGATCAAAAGTGAGAGCAGAGGAATGAACATCAGCAACCGAGGCAACAACAATTAACGTCAGCAACACTGACAGGCAAAGAGGCAATAATGGCAGCCGGGCAGGTAGGCAGCAGCTGCCAACAACTCCTGCCACACACTCGAAATGCAGAAAGGAACTGCAGTTGCCTTCGTCGGGAAACCGTTCCATTAGACGGTAATCAAGTTGGCTTTGTATAACTGCATGTATGTGAGTATGAGTGTGCTGTGTGTGGGATAGTAATGTGAGCTCTTCATGCGCCTGTGTGTATTCTAAA
Source organism: Clusia tigrina (assembly GCA_920105625.2). Taxonomy (NCBI): domain Eukaryota; kingdom Metazoa; phylum Arthropoda; class Insecta; order Diptera; family Clusiidae; genus Clusia; species Clusia tigrina. Next base: position 210,347,519 of record OV050031.1, read on the forward strand.
GAATTTTTCTTTCAATCACTAGTTTAAATAACGTAGACGAAATTTTGAAGAGCTCATTGGTAGAGGAATTAGATACAAAATTACTTTAAAAATAACAAGAATTTACTTGCGAAATAGAAAAGCACAAATTGGAGAGTTCTCAAATAAGTGCCACATTTTGCGATTAAAGCAAGAATCGTCAAGTATCTCTTGGTGTCGTTTGATTTAAAATTTTCGAATATTTGAGATAGATAAAGATATATAGATAGATTTATTTAAGGGTGTTCTGTATTGTGATCTATTGTAATGCTCCTATGTATTTGGAAGATGAGGATAGTCTCCACACTACAGATCTTCTGTCAGGTTAATTTCCGACAGGAATTCATATATTTTGGAGGAATCAAGTTGAGGGATCTTGCTCATATCTAAGAAATAATATATATAAAACTTTAAACAAAAGTTGTTTAAATTATTTCAATGCTGTCTCTATTGAAACTTATTTTATTTTCCTTGGTTGGGAATTAGTTTCCTTTAACGAACTAGTTTATAGTTTATTGCATTTGGAGTTTAAATTAATTGATAGTGGCGAAGGTTTTCTTTTCTCGTATTTCACTTTTCATTACACTGTATAAACCAATCCTTAATGTGTAAACTATATCCAATCAGTAAATTCCTCCATTAAAGTGAATATGCCGGCGCCTGACTCATAAGTATGTAGTCCACAAATTGCGGTTACGCGTTGTTGTAATGAGATACGCACAAGTAGTGTGCTTAAAATTCAATAACCTTTCAACTGATTACCTGCAGAACTCCATAAAGGCGGGGCTCCTTTGTGCATGAGCGTAAAATTATCCAATGTAATCTCGTTAGGTTAAACCTGCCTGCACAACACGTAATGAGATAACATAACGCAGCAGAGGCCTTGTTAGGGCTTAACCTGACAGTCACAGCAGCCATCAACTATAAATCCACTTCAAAGTCGCACTCATTAAAGAGAAGCCATCCTGAAAGTGTGTCAGATTTTGGGAAAACTCGGACAAATTGCTGGAAATATTCACAAGTGTGCGATGGAAGCATATAAGGAGGCAAGTGTAGAATCCCAGTGAGAAATGGTAGACTAAGATAGAAAATATTAACAAAATATTGAAATGTGAGATCAATTTTTGTTTTTTCTTTAATATCCGATAAGCAGGGAATTAGAAATGTCATATATCTTGTTCCCTATTTTGTTAGTGCTGCGTGCTAACCCAGATATCAATAGTTGACAAAGATTAACTAATGCCACACAATGATCCGGAATGTTTCTAGCTTTATTTATATGGAACTTTGCACGAAACATGTTGACCTCAGTTCTGAAGATATGCTCTTTTTAACAAAATAAGTTTATGGAAATTGGGGGAGCCTTAGCAGTGCTTAATCAGTTCCTTGATGATGAAATTTGGCCGCATACAAAATTTCTGCAACATTGTTTCCTTTTCGCTCTTGAGAAACATGTTTTCACTCAAAAGACATTCCTATATTTCGTACTTATTGAATGTGCACTTCTAATGTTATTCCTCATTTTCCTACTGGGTTTGAAACAGCTTCTCTGTGGCAGTTAATAAACTACCTCATTTATCTGGCTGCAGATGTACTTTTGTGCGTGTAATTACGGTGAATTTTTGGCAGCATTCTGAACAAATTTTGCACTGGCAGATGAGTAACATTTTTAGAGTAGCATCAAAGTAATTTTCATAAATCAACGAAATAATGAGAAGCCACAAATACAACGAAGCACACCCTAGAAAACGCAATACAGCACAATACAACATACAACATGCAATTCCCTCAAAACTGCTCCGACTCTTGTGGAGTGGTGGTGGTGCTGAAGTACTACACTTGTAGTTTTTCAGACTGACACAAGGATTCGGATATAAAAATTCATGGATATGCAATGATAGCGAAGTGACAGTCATTTTTGACAGCCCCCCTTACTGATTGCCTGAGTGACGGGCAGCATCACTGCGTAGCCTACATGACATATTCAAATCCCTGCAGGAGTTGGAGAGTTGACTGTGCACGCAGGTGCTTGTTATTGGGCCCCCAGGTGTACCTTGCGGAGGAGAACGCGCACTGGTTGCCGTACAGAACGACTTCGTTTTCTTCGTTCTCCTTTATCCCCTTCCTGACAAATGATGGAGTGAAGCTTGTTGCATTCCGCTGTGTGTATAACAGCCCATTATGGAACCCTCACAAGCCGCAGGGTGGCTGCCTTACAATAAACAAAAGCAATAACGGCTGCATATGCTTTATGCATATTTGAGTGCCCATGTGGGTGGGTATGTGTGGGTGTACATATGTGTATGTGTGTGGAAATGCATACGCGTTTCAACACCTTCATTCTATCGATTAAGCTCTTCAGAAACTTTTGTATGCCATTTGCTTTTGTTCGTGTAATGGAAAACACATGTTGAGATATGAAAATTCATAGAATTCCGAAGTAGGTAGCATGTGTGTAGATGCAATTATGTGTGTGGTTGTGGGTCTGCGTGAGTGTATAAGTATTGCCAATGCAATTGCATTATGCAAGTTGAATAACAAGCGGCAGCACCAGCACGAGCGGCAATAACAATTGTGAGTTTAAATGGTGCCAGTGGCAATGTGCGAACAATGATAATAAATCCTTGCAGCTGTTAACACACCCTTTTGTGGAAAACTGAACTATGAAAGAGTCTGCGCGGGAATTTCAATAAAATTATCACATTATGAAAATAATGCGCAACATAAATAGCTATATTTTGAAACGAAAAGGAAAGAACTTAGCTTTATGGAAATTTATGTACAATAATTGAAGAAGCTGATTTTAGTATTTTATTGGGTATTTTGAACATCTACACCAGAAGGCCAGCTACAGTTCTTGGGACTCTAGGAAGTCTGACAATAACTATCGACCATCAATTTAGGAATTGTCGATTGAATATAATAGTAAAGAAAGTTCTGATCAATGAGCCCAGAGACCAACTCATGAGTGTTTCTGAACCGTTCATTCAATTGTCACTTCATGATGCGTTAACCAAACCAAGTCACTTTGATCTTATTGACAACGTATGATTTGCTTCAGTCTTCGACTTTCAGAGTTGGGAATCAGTTTGAAACCACTTCTATTCCTTTGGTAATACTTATAATTGCCCCGCACCGATCTGTACACAATCAAAAATAATTGCCGTAGTAATAATTCTGAGAGCATCCTAGCATAATCTACCCATGCTACACATTCTGGCATTTCTGTACTCAATTGTTATTCTAGAGCTTCTAATATAAATTAGCATGACAGAATAAGAAATTTCTATATATACTTTAAACTCGATTTCAGGTAAATCTGTATGTAATACTCCAATAACCACATACGAGGGCGGATTGATATTGAAGCTACCTAAGTCGGAAAAAAATCAATCAATTGATCCAATAATGCACGATAATACTTTCCTGTGATTGTGGATCCTTTTTCAAGATAATCGATGAGCAATATTACGTGTGCATCCCAAAATACAGTGGCCATAACTTTGCCAGCCCATTTCACTGCCTTCGCCTTCTTCGGAGCACTTCTACCAGCTTCCACCCAATGTTTCGATTGATTTTTGGTTTCAGGTGTGTAGTGGTGGACCCACGTTTCATCAACAGTTATTAATCGACGCCAAAATTCAACAGGATTACGCTTTATCATGTCCAAACACCGCAGTGAAGTGGTCTGTCGAACTCGTTTTTGTTCGACACTGAGCAAACGCGGCACCCATCTTGCCGATAGCTTTTCATATGCAAATGTTCATGCAAAATGTTGAACACGTTCATATGATATGTTTACCATTTCAACAATCTCACGCAACTTGACTCGGCGATCATTCATAACGATATCGAGGATTTTCTTGATATTTTCTTCAGTAACCACCTCTTTTGGCTTTCCTGTTGATGGTATTGTTGCAGTGCTTGTTCGGCCGCGTTTAAATTCAGCAATCCAATATTTTACAATGTAATCTGACGGAGCAGACAAACCGTAATGTTTATCGAGCTTTTCTTTTGTCTCTTTCGCCGTTTTCCCTTTCAAATAATAGTGTTTAATCACTGCACGAAATTCGCTTTTTTCCATTTTTCAAGAAACACAAAAGTTGCTTACTTCAAACGACTACAACAAATAAACTAATCGATGAATTTGGGTGAAATTTTAACAGCTGACGTTTGACAGATCGCAATTTCTAAAAAAAGCAAGTTATTGTGTTAGTGCTGCCATCTAGCGCTAGGTAGCTTCAATATCAATCCGCCCTCGTAATACACTATTCGCCTCAGAGAGTGTCCAATGTTCCTATAATATTCCGTTAATTTTCCTTGAGCAAAATTGGTTTCACCCGCAGACCATGGCTAAATCAACAATTTAAACATTGCCAGAGACATCGAAATTAGTGTAAATAGACGGACCAATACCTTTATTGACAGAAGGATTTCATTTAAATAGTTCCCCTGTTCATCTTTTGTATTATAATTATTTGGCCAAAATTAAAGCAGAAGCAGAATTAAATTAAAAACACAATTTGATTGACTAATAATGTATAGAATTCCAATTTATTAGAGAAGTATATATATATAATTTTTTATCCCCAGTTGTACTGAGACTTATCAGCAATGCGAATAAATATTGTCAAAATCCAACTAAATCCTTATGAATACCAACTAAAGCATATCGACTTCCCGACACATAAATTTCTCAGACTTTTAGCGTCTCTTCCTGTACCAAATTATTACTCGTTCATAGTCTCTGCCTGACATCTGCTTAGTAGCTTTAATTATAATTTTAGATACCAAAGTTCATCCTAGTTTTGAGTACATAAATTTTTCATTTACTTCACTGAATAAAAACCCAGATAATGTAAGTGTTTAAATTAATTACAGACTTTCGTTCCTTTTCTGTTTCTTTCTCACTCAACTAAGAGACGCTTGCCATATAGCAGACCATATAAATAGGAGGGAGTTCACCTATAGAAAGATTAGGAAGATGTGATCGAGTCCAATCACTTTTATTGGTTTCGAAATCTTATCCCTTCTTCCAATGGCTTGGGCACATTTTCTGCTTGAAATGTCTTGGTGCATACTTACAAAGATTTATAAACATCGAATGAAGGAACGAAATATATTTTGGTAATAGATGGTATTGCTTCATTGTATTTAGAGTTTATGGAAAGATGATGATGGCATGTATGAAGATGGTGGTGAATATCCATAAATCGTTCTCATAATTGTTTTGAAGAAATTTCAGGTTGGTTGGATAGTTGGTTCAGGTGGGTGATCCACCGCATCCTTGCGTGAATCATAAATAGCGCCTTAGCACCGTTTTATAGCCACTACCCCTCCTAAACACTGGAAAAATATGGGTTGTTATCTAGATCCACTTTGTGGAAATCAGGTATTTTAGAAGATTCTTCAGTTTCACAGCTAAGAGGTCGGATAGTCCTACTAGAAAATAGTTTCCCAGGGCTCTATTTCTTGCGGCCACCAGAGCTGGGCATTTGCAAAGAAAGTGAGTTATTGTTTCCCTCTCGTCCGAGACTTAACAACTTCTACAATAGGTATTGAACGGTCAATGCATTTCGCATGTGTATTTACTTAAGTGACTTGTAAAAACCGCCAATAGTCGGCTGGTGTCTCTACGCTCCCTGCATATAAAATCCCTTGATCTAGCTATATTATAGACTGACCAGGTCGCCCGGGATGTATTGCACGTTGTAAGTACCCTCCATCTCCCGCCAAGGAGAGACAGTACAGGAAGATGCCCCTCTTGATCGCACCCAGAGAAACAGATACTAGTTCCGCATAGGTTAGATAGGTTAGGTCGAGAGAGGCCCCCCTACGCACTAATTCATCAGCCTTCTTATTCCCATCGATATACCTCTGGTCTAGAACCCAGATGATTGTGATGACAACATGAAAATTTTGCGCCCTAACTTCATCCCTACACTGTTTGACCAACCTGGAGGTGATGGTTTTTGACTGTAGAGCCTGGCTGTCCACAAAAATGGCAACCTTGCTTCTATGTCCTTATCTAATGTATTGGGTAATTTGCCGACACGCTTCCCTGATTGCGAGTACTTCCAACTGAAAATCTGTAGTCTTATCAAGTAGGCGTGTGCAGTAATTGATGTTACCGTGTGTTGAAAATATCTCAGCGCCTAACCAAGATACACTTTGGACCCGTCGGCATAAATGGGTATATCGAATTCCATTTAAAACTTTCGCCTTGCCCACTCTTCTCTTCAAGGATATCTAACTGTGTGTCTGAATAACCTTGATTTGGACTTACTGTATCACAAACTTAGTCTGAGTTACCTTGGTCTAGACTTACTGCGTCACAAACTTAGTATGTAATGTATTTGGTTAAAACTTATGCAAGCATGATACTTGTTGTTGCTCTATCTGCGATGTTTCTAAGGACGACCGGACTTCACATTATTTTCATAATGGGTTTCTTTCTCAGTTGTGATTCTCTTTGATTTTGGTATGATTTTATTTGCTGGAAATATTGACAACTCTTTGCTTTAATTATAGTTAAAATCGATCGATACCATCGGATTAGTTTAACCGCTGACGGTCAACTTGAGAAGCTGAGAAGAGATGACATTTATGGGGCTTTTTTTATTTTCAATAATTTATCCGGGTTTTTCTTGAATTAGAATAAAATTATTGGTGTATTCTTTTATTTTCGTATACAAAATAAATTAAAATAAAAAGCAGGGTACACTTGTAAAATGTCTGGCTACGCTCATTTCTTACACGCCGTTAAACCTTTGCCCCAACATGCAGCATATGCCATCATATGCGGTATGGTATTTTGCTCGTAGACGCCGGTGAAGAGGTGAGCCCAAGGACCTGACGCAAACACAGCGACATCTTCACCTCCGTGACTCTCGGAGCTGCGTGGTATCGTTGAAGGAAACTGATCATGGGCCTTGCCAGTGACTATCTTAGTAGGATCGCGACGTTCGTGTTTTTGGACATCATAAAATTTGCTAAAGCTTGGGCCACTCGCATAGCTGAGTGTCAGATATGGCTTACCGTCGGCAGACTTGGATGGAGCACGTCCAAATACGTCGTCACCACGGTACTGGAAATAAGCAGCAAAGCAAAAATTATTAATACACAAATCTTCTTAATGCTTCAACTGATTGGGTTACTATTTTTGATAAGTCGCCTTACCTGATATCCCGCATAGCTGAGAGTGTGAGAGTGATCGGACGTCACCACAATCAGAGTGTCCTCTTCACTAGTTAACTCACGAGCGGCCTGAATCGCTTTTGAAAACTCAACCGTCTCATCCAAAGCAATACGCGCTTCGTTCTCGTGATGAGCCGAGTCGATGCGACCTCCCTCGATGAATACAAAGTAACCGTTCTTATCGCTACTCAACAATTCAATTGCTTTGCGCGTCATTTCCTCCAATGTCGGCTCCTTGGTTTGACTGTCGGTGTCCAAGTGGTACGACATGTTGTCATCATGAAAGATGCCCAAAACACGGTCAGTTGTTTTGGCGTCTACATTCTGCAGTTCCTCACGTGTTTCCACAAATTTATTCTTGGGATTCAGAGTTATGAACTGATTGATCAGGTTAACGCCATCGGTGCGTTTACCATTCTCATATAATCTGTGGTCCACCAAGTGGGCTTTACCACCCCCCAGAATGACTTTCAATTTGCTGCCCACATCACCATTCATGAGTTGGAAGGCAATGTCCTGAATGCCAGAATCCGGGCCACAAACATCAGACACAATTTTGTCGTTCTCCCAATTGCGGTCGCCAACATGTGCATACGCACCCGCCGGTGAAGCATCCGTTATTCTCGTATTGGTGACCACACCTGCGGACTTGCCAGCCTCCAGAGCCCACTTGGCGATGGAGTCGACATGATTGCTGCGATTCTTCGACGCCGCACAATCACCCCGATTCACTTTGCCATTCACGCCGATTGTGCCATATATGGCTTTGACTCCCGCCAGGTAGGCAGTAGCGGTGCATGCTGAATCAGCCACAATCTGATCGACGGAATAAGTCTTCGAGAGACCTGTGTACGGGAACTTCTCGAAGGACAAGTATTTCTCCTCGCCGCCCAGCAGATTTCTGGCTGAGGCCAGCGTGGTCAGACTCATGCCATCACCTAAGAACATGATCACATTTTTGGCACGATTGGTGTTGAGCGTGGCGGACAATTTTTCCCTTACAGCCTTCTTGCTCTCATCAAGCCAGAAATTGTTTGTATCCTCACCAGCGATAACGCGTTTTGCCGTTCTGCCACCAGGCAGATCTGGGTGCATGAGATGCTCGCGACATGCTTCATCGTCGTCGGCACACTGTGGCAGTGCTTGCACCGTGGCCAACGCCAGAGCGCATAAGGAGCAGATTACTGCGAGATATACATGCGACATTCTTGTTACAACTGAACTGGACCGCACTGAATTATAATTTAAACAGGCGATCGACACCTCGAACTGAAACTAAGTGCAAAGAAACTAATTCAACACTTTCCCTGAGTGCAATCAGAGACGAAGGGTTGATAAGATTAGCAAAATGGATATGCGTGATTCCTACAATCCGCTCCGCTTTCCGTAGTGGCAGTTTAGTTGTTTATTTGGTTCACACTTTCGGCGCGTTTTGCTGGCCGCGGGCATGCCAAAGTCTCGTGTTTTAATTTACAATAGCACTTGGTCGTGCATTGCTCAAATAGCCAGTCCAATAGTGTCTGAATGTGAATGTATTTCTATATTTCTACCGTGATATACACACCCACATCAACTTTGTTATTTGACTGACCATAAATGCCGCGATAATTATAATCGATATTTTTATGATGGGCCTCAATAACTGCGCTAATTTTATAGATTATCGTTTCTTGCGGTGCTTATCCGTTGGGGTGTTATTGGACTCAGGTAAGTGGCTGGAAATAGCGTGGAAGCAGCCTACACTCAAAATATCGATGTGCCAAAAATCAGCGAACCAAAAGGAAAATTCAATCATTAAAATGAAAATGGCGTAATGGGAACTTTATTAAAGCATTACAAAAGTCCTTTGGGTTTGTTGGGTGATGGTAGTACAAAATCAGAAGGTAATGTAGTCTACAATGTCCTGCTCGTATATCAATTGGTAATATTACAAATCAATACACACATTCAAGCAATGCATTTAACTTGCTTTTTCTTTGATTAAAAAGAGGAACTCGCTGATTAGATAACGCAAAATGATCATGGAAAAATAAAATAACAAAAACATCGATGAATGGATGATTCGTTTGGATATGAAGCAAACAATATTAGAGGTATAGAGAGACTTCAATCAGTTGTAACAGTAAACAAACTCTAGGCTACAAAATACACACAAGAAGTGAAACGATGTAATATGATCAATCAATGAAACAAACATGGATATTGAAAATATATTTCCAAGTATTACTTAACAGAAACACCTAAGAGGAGAATGACCCAACATTTATAGTGCACAAATAATTATAGCAATCCAGGAAAACTCTATCGTGGGCTCTCTATAAAATAAGGATGATAATAATCGCATCGTAGTTTCCAAATTATGGTAATAAACTCCAATAGAGTATTTCAGCAGATTGAATACCATACCGATTGAATTTATCATGATACTTTAACATATCCTTTGAAGCAGTCAACAAATTAAAACATCTTCATAGCAGAGAGGTAAAGTTGGAATTCTTCACCTCAAAGCTTCTATCGAGGAAGAAAATAATCAAGATTGAACCCTGTGTTAGTTACTTTAATTCTTACATAGGGATGTGAAGCTTGGACTATGAAAATACGCGTGCTATTCAGTTGAGGACAAAAACACCTCAACTTACTTGCGAATACAACAGATTAAATGATGATACTCGCAAATTGGGAATAAGTAATAACACGGAAGTTAAAATTTACTTCAAAAGATAAACAATGGAGCTATTGGCTGGGTATGGACACACACTTTGACAACGTGTATTGGCGTTCCTAATATAAATTTCACTCCCACTGTCTTTCTTGTTTCTTCAAAACTTCTTCCACCACTCAATTATTATGGCGAAGACTTTGCCCAAAGTGAGTTTCCGCTGGTGTTCAGACACAATCCAAATCTTTTTTGCAGTTGCCAAATATAGCACACAGCTAAATGCGACAATTGGTAGATGTGGTATCAGTGATTAATTGTCGTATTGCTTATCTCTGAAAGCGAAACTAAACGACGAAATAGCAATAAAAAAAAGAATGATTTAGTTCACTGAAAGTTAAAATAAAATAAACGAAAAGTGAAATAAATAAAATTCTCCAAAAAGATTTGTCATTTCAACAAATTTCAACGTTGTCGTGTTGCAAATTTCTTTTGTGGACTATGCAACAAGTTATCTTAAGTCAGCTTGATCGATTGAACAATTCAATTGCTATGTAATTACTCTGGAATCAGTTTAAATAAGTCTGAAGGTCACGGTTTGACTTCCTGTATCGCTTCATTCAATATAATAATGATGGAGAAACAATATTATAATCATTGAGCTTAAACACAGTTGGGTCTATTGCAATACGTCATTGATTATGCTGCCGCTTTCTCTAATATTGCTCTGTTAGCATGAATCATTTACTAGAATTAGTCACCAAATATAGATCTTGATTGTTTCTCTTTGCATAGTACTTCGATATTAATGCTTAATATCAAATCCGGGAAACACCTTTACAACGGGCTTGCGGACGGTCTTCCTACTTAAGTTGTCAATTGAATGAATGAATGAATGAAATAAAGAGGGAAAATGCAGCTCGACAAATTTGATCCATTGTACTCTTCCTGCATGTACCTATTAAAGGTCTTCTATTAGCCCAACAGTTCTAAGGAAACTTAGGACTGAGTTGGGGTGCATTGCTCTAATGTCTCTGCCCTCGGGCCTGTAATGCCCCAGATAAAGGGTGTTTTTTTTTTAGACGTGTGGTTTTCTATCTGGCAATACTTTTTTCGGAGTTGGTCTTTTTGACAGCTGTCACTTGATTTATGCTCAGTTTGGGTTGCCATTTCATAAGTTTATGGCAGAGCGCGTCGCACGTTCGGTGAATGGGCCTAAAACGAGATGGCCACCGATCCCGATTTCCACAATAAAATTTTGTTCAGCGATGGTATAATGCTCACTTTTGGTATAATGTGTACGTTAATAAGCAAAATTGTCGCATTTGGAGTGACGATAATCCACAAGCCATTGTTGAGACGCCGTTACATCCTCAAAAAGACACTGTTTGGTGTGCTCTATGGGCAGAGGGAATCATTGGTCCATATTTCTTCAAAAATGAAGCCGGCCATACTGTTACAGTCAATGGGGAACGCTATAGAGCTATGATTAATGACTTTTTCGTGCCTGAATTGGAGGATGTTGATGTGGACGACCTTGGTTCCAACAAGACGGCGCTACATGCCATACAGCCAACGAAACAATCAATTTATTGAAGGAAACTTTTAGTGAGCGCATTATCTCGCGTCATGGGCCTGTGGCGTGGCCTTCAAGATCGTGCGATTTACCACCGCTGGACTATTTTTTGTGGGGTTATGTGAAGTCGCTTGTCTACGCAGATAAGCCCGAGACGATTGACGCCTTGGAAGAGAATATTCGGCGCGTGATTGTTCACATACGGCCCCAATTGCTGCAAATAGTGGTGGAAATTTGGGACTCTCAGCTGGAATTTATTCGAGGCAGCCGCGGCGGCCACTTGCCCGAAATCATTTTTAAAACATAATGGCAAACCCATATCTTTATAATAAAGCTAAACTCTTGGCCATAACATTAAATTATATGTGTTTTATTTCTGCTTGAAAACCACATCTCTAAAAAAAAACACCCTTTATTTTTTCCTACTGCGAGCTCACACTTCATTAGAAGGTGCTCTGGTGTTTTTTCTACCTCCATGCAGAACCTACACGTATTTACTGGGGAGAGTCCCAGTTTCATGAGGCGGCTTCTTAAACGACAGTGGCCTGTGAGGTGACCTGTTAGAGTTCATAAATTGATTTTGCTTAACTGTAGACATAAAGCTGCACATTTGAGTTCTAGTCCCCAATCTTGAATTTGGATTGTCTAATTTTTGGTAGTGAGGTTCAGTAGCGGGATCTTCAGGATTTTTCCTCCTCTCTTAATTTATCTGTTATGCTATTTGCCGCTATGCCAAAAAATGGTTCAGATCCAATAGAAGGTGTGGCTACCCCATTGCGGGAAAGAGAATAATCTTTTTCATTTCCAGGGATCCCAGTGTATCCTGGACCCATATTATGGAAAGTTTCTTGAGGCTCCCTCGCTTAATTAAAAGCTCTACGCTTTCCCATACAACAGGAATTGAGTGCTTTGCTGTCAGACATGATAGCAATGTCTTGACCCTCAAGTTTACGTCGGAGGTTAAACATAACACAGAGGCGAATTGTATGTATCTCTGCCTTTAATATGCTGGGTGATTTCTCCATTGGATCGGAGTGATTGACCCTCGGCGCAAATATGCCAGCTCTTATACCTTCTTCCGTTTTTGAACCATCTGTGAACCACTTGATGGTATGATCTTTTAGGATAACTTGAGTGATTCAGGTTTCCATTCTTTCTTGTTCCCAAGCTCAACTGTGAAGCGTTCCTCAAAGTTAAGTTAAGTTGTCAATTGGCGGCTGTAGTGATAATTGCGATTTAGAAATCTAAGTGAAATTTGCTAAACTATTCTAGGTAGGTAAAATGGCTGACGACCCTTCGGGTCGCCTCAATTAGCAATAGTGCCGTTTTGATGCCATATCCTCGCGAGCCTAAAGATGGTAATATACTTTGGTAAATTGACAACCAGCCAGAGTTGTTGCAAAATTTGGTTGGATATGAAAGTTTTAAAGTAGAGCAATGCCCTAGACTCTCTCGAAAAGGAATTCCGAAATATTTGAGTCTCAAGCTCTCAAGGGCTGGGCAATCATAAAGAAAGTGGATGACTGTTTGTCTCTCTTGTGGTTCTTTACAGCTCCTGTAATGAGCATCGAACGGAATTCACAGTTTTTCAGCGTGGGTGCCGATAGTCCAATGACTGTGCAGATAGTTATAAGGTTGCTAATGGTGTGTCTTGGTTTATTAAGAAGATGATTCATTCTTCTTGGGCTGTAATTAGGCCACGAAATTCTCGAAATGGCACATATCACTGTGTTTTTCCACCTCTCTTCAGCCTTGCGGAGGCAGTGATTATATTAACAACGGTTAGGGGATGCCCACGTCCATGTATGGAAACAATTGCCCTGTTTCTGATGAGCTAATTTGTGGTATATCGTCGGCCCTTTCTTTGCATTCAATGTTCCTGTGTCCAGGAACCCAGACGAGGGATACTATACTAATTTTCGATAATGAGTTAAATGCCTTCTTACAGAGTCCGACCAGCTTAGAGCTCATAAAAGGTGACGCTAGCGCCTTTATAGCGGCTTGGCTCTTGGAGTAAATGGATATGTTTTTAGTCAGCTTGCAAATCAAACAAGTTCAGAGTGTAAATGTATTGGTTGGTTTTTTTAACACTATATGTGCATATATAGATTTATATAACTTCTTCCAGAACCAGGCAGTTTCACAGATACGTCTTCAACTCTAATTCTCATTGCTTCAGAATACAAATTTATAAATAAAGACTATGACCCTTGATCCTTGATCCATGATTTTGCCTATTTGTGAATATTACAAACGACGAATTTATAGCACTTTAATGAATTTTGATCTGTTTTTGTTTAAATTTCTAATTTCCGGAAAATTCAATTGCTTTTAATTGTGTGAATACTTTATTTGCGTTTGCTGTCAATTACTTTACAGTTACGAGGAATTATAAATTGCATTTCCATTAAAAAGATCAACTAAATTAATTACGCCCTGCCATGAAGGGGGTGTGGAGATAATTGATTGCTAATATGAATTCGCAATTAAGGCGAATAGAATTAAACCCGGCATTAAACACCACCACCACAAATGAGACAAACTTTTGCGGCCGCTCGAAAATAGAAATAAACGCGAACATAAATAATCCGTTAAATAGTTTACTTAAATTGGAACAGTTGGGAGGCGGGGGCGCACAAGAGGCGTAGAGCCAGATTATTGATTTCAATGGAATTGCATTCAAGCGCAGGATATAATATCAAACGCACATTCTGCGAGTGCCGATATGGCGCTGACACCCACACATGAGTGTGCTTCCACGCAGAAACCCGCTCTAACACTACACCCTCCCACTTGATTATGCGAACACACACATTGAAAGAGCCACCCTAGCACTTAACAATGACGGGCTTTGTTGGTGATATAATGAAAATTAGTATTTCTATTGTGTTTTAAACTGAATTTCATGTTGTTAATATTTAATAGAATAACAAAGGATCTCTTTTTGTTTTATTTCAGAAATATGTCAGCGAACTGTCAACTGTGCGGGACTGCGCCACAGAGTGCGTTGAAAAAGGTAACTTATCTATTGTATTTGTTAATATGTATGTACGAGTATATGCTCGCTTATGAATGCGTAAACATTCTTTTTGCGGGCACTACAATTGTTGACAGTGTTTAAATATATGAGCACCCTATACGCAAACAAATATTTCATCACTGTACACAGCTGCCAATGGAATATTCATGTGCGGTTAAGCAATATTTTACACAGGCGTTGTAATGTTGGTTGAAATTAAAATCCACAACAATGGCATCAATTTTCACATGAAACTGTTGCATTTTTCATGAGTAAATTAATGGCTGGAAATGAGAAACGCAACCACAACTCTATAAAATATTGAAAATATATTTGAACCTTCTTTTTAAGCTGTGCAGTTAATTAAGCCGCAATAGTTTGCTTAGCTGCGTTCGTTTAATGCATATTTAAAATGTTGAACATTTTTCCAGAAATATCGTCACTGGAAACTTTGGTTGAGTTTCTACTTTGCAGGTCTTTTTATAGCTATCTTTTTCTTTTAATAATCCACGGACTACAAATACAAGAAAGGTTGCATTAAATTTTTGGAGTTGAGCACTGTTTGTAACGCCCATTAGAAGGTAGGTTAGGTGAGGAAATAGAAATATTTTTATGGATTTTATTGGAATCATCAGATGAGTAGATCCAATTTATCTAACTCCAATCTTCTCGACCGTTACATATCGTAACTTCACATAAGCATAGTTGGGAACTTATGACAGGACTAAATTGCTATATGAATCAAATAAGAAGAACCATTTTTGTACTATTGGTTCCTCAATTAAAATTTCTAGAGCTTGAATCCTCTAACGGCACTATTTTGTTACGTAATTTCCATTGTGCCAATTTATACCAAGCTCAATACTTGGATTCGTATCGCTGGACTGTGTAATAAGAAAACAATTCCTTCGAACAGTTAGAAAAATTTGCTTTATTAGTATTCGTCCAGCCTGCCTACTATTGGCTTTAATTCTATTTGCTCGCTTCTCACACTTCGTCTTCGCTATTAGTTTGCTTCAGTCAGTCAGTTGTTGCACCACACTTTTTCAATTACATCCGCTTCAAGCTACTATTGCTACTCTCCCGATGTTCGCTCTGCAACGGTCACTGCTCAACTGCCCGTTGCTAGTACGATGTCCGCTCTGCGATGATCATTTGTTAACTCTCGTTGCTAACACGATGTCCACTCTGCGACGTTCACTGCTCAACTGCCCGTTGCTAAAACGATGTTCGCTCTGCGACGATCACTTGTTAACTCTCGTTACTAATACGGCGCTCAATCTGCTTGCTGACAATCTCAGGATTCGGCTATGATCACTTTTCACTGCTTGCTGCCAACGATGTTTATTCTGGTTAACTGATCTGCTACTACGATGTTCACTCTCGGCTACGCTCACTATTCCACTGCTACTACTACTACAATGTTCACTTTGCCACTTTCAATTGTTAACTGATCTCGATGGCAGTTGTGTAGTCGCTTATATACGATTTAATAAATATACATACGAGTACATCTTGTATGCCAGAACTTCCACTAGCCTTTGAACGCAGTGACGTATGCCTTCTCGCGTGTGGGTTTTTAAGGATTGAAAATGACGCTCACCCTGAAACTATCAACCAGACAGATAGCGTGTTGATTTCGTAACAATATGTTAGTTATACTCCTAGTCCTAATATCTATACTACACTCGGCGGGACATGTGTCGACTCGCACACTCCTTAATCAAATATATAAATATTTGCATTATATTAATATTGGTGTCATTCTTTTTGCTGTTTCTAAAATTACCGTCTTGATCGTTAAGTGCTCATGCTGACCATTATTGCCCAGCATACAGACAACAACACTTGCAATATTCCTAACACTGGATTTCAGACTTTTTCACGGATTTTCACTTGAACTCACACTTTGCCCCACAGTCAATATAGAGCTTAACCATGCTCTAGCTCAACCTTGAAATTCACATTTTTGAAGCGAAGGGAATGACAAGGTTAGGTTAACAGAATTACACAAGTTACCTAGCTTCGGAGGCCCATTGCCCCATTTTGATACCAAGGGACTAAGAAACTATGCAGAATGTTTTTTGGCATAGATTATTTCACCATTGTGTAGTTGGTATTCCAATAATCATTAACTTCACACACATTACTCGCTTTACACTCCTCTAATTACCTACAATATCATTTGAATAGACAAAAGAAAGTCACTGAAATGAATATACGAGTAGTGGAAATTGTTGTGCAAATGAAATTCGTCAGTTGGCAATTCAATGACAAGAATTATTTTATAAAATTGCTGTGTTTACTTTGTGCATTTTTACTCAATTGACAAAATACAGTGTCGGGCATTAGGTCGAACTCTGCTACTCCACCCACTGATAAATCATCCCTTCCATTGTTATCGTTTTTTGAGCTTTTATTGTATATTACGCTTTGGCTCCTTTGGCTCTGAATATTCTACTCATTTGGAACCATACATACACATATCACGTACATGACGCATTCTGGTCCTGCACTTGTCGTTGTGATTGTTACAGACGAGATACAGAATGCTGCTCTCTGTTCAATTTGTTTGATTTAATTAAAGCTGAATTTATTTCAATTGACGAATAAAGTTTAAAAATAGTTTTTCTTTTGCTTTATTATTGAACATTGGAAAATTTGTTCAATATTGAAAATATTTAGGAAAATTTACTTTAATTAAGAATGAATACGAACAATAGTCTTTATTATTTATTTACTTTGTACATATTCCTGATACATTATTAATTAAATAAACCTATTTTGGTTGGATACATTCAAAGGATTATGGATTCATTTTAAGTAATTGTAAAATACATTTGTTTCAGCACGATAGAACTTTGAACACAATAAAATTAAACAAAAATATCAATCAGCTTGTCGTCCAGCTCTGATTGCAATAAGTCCATGGTTGGGGTCGCCTTATAGCCTCATCACACCACGGTGTGGTTAATGTGGTGTACATTAAACAAATAATGTATATACATAATCATGATCCGGTAACGATCAAAAGAGTTCGAGATGTGAGTTCCCACTTCACAGTTGAAAACAGCAAGGTCCTATCTTAATTGCTTCACTCCATTTGCTGCCATTTTCCTTATTAACACAATCGATGAGCTTGAAATAAGCTTCCCAACCATACAAAATTTTCGGATTAAACAAGAGAAAGAAAAACTTACAACTGTTCTAGAAACCAATCGGCGGAAGAGATATGTTGGTTTTTGGCCTTTCATTCCTGCACGAGTAGTGCATGTAGTTCAAGCAATTTGAGCATTATTTTCATCATGCTAGACCCACACAAATTTGGAGCCATTTAGAGCTTTTAATGAAGCAGTATGTGGAGCTAATCTTTTTGTTTGAAAGTGAGCCTCCTTCTGGACAGCGCTGGACAGGTGCATAACAGGTGCTCAATGGATTCTTCCTCCTCCTCGTCCATACAACTCCTGCAGAAGTCGTTAGAGGCAATCCCCAGCCTACAATAGTGATGGCCCAGAGTTCAGCATCTCGTTAGGACGCTAATCACAGAACGTATGCTTTGTCTATTCAGAAACACTAAACACTTGAGCGCTTGACATTTATTTCTGGCTCGGTTTGTCTAGCTATTTTGCATCCTGTACTTCAGACCAGCGCCTGCCCGCTTTGCTGAAGGATATTATATTAATTAAAAACTTACATGTGACAATAGGATTACCGAGGTTCTACCCATCTGGTTCAATCGGTATGGTAGTGCCCTCACCCACAGTCTGTAGTCCATTTAGAGAGAATGTTCAACAAGTGTTGCATCAAATCCCTCAAAATAGAAATGTGTTTTCCCGAGATACTAATTGCATCCGCATACGCAACTACCTTGCACCCCTCCCTCTCCAGTCGAACGAGCAGCTCATTTACCGCAAGATTCTCGAGTAGTAGTGAAAGTACTCCATCTTGAGGTGAGCCTCTGCACACGGACTTCTTGACCGACGCCGTCCCCAGCTGTAAATTGATTATCCTGCTACTAAGTATATTTTCAATCCACTTTCTAATGGCGGATTCCACATCCAAGTCCCGCAGCGCACTGATTATTGCGTCTGATTTGATATTGTTAAAAGCTTCGTCAATGTCCAGGAAAGCAATTTCGGAGAACAAGGAGTTCCCCATGCATGGAATACTCAACACGCGCTTTTTCAATTTTTTGGGGTCTGAGTTGATTGTCTCCTCTAGGGACCGTCGACGTTTCGATGCCTGCTATAAGGACTCCTTCACGACTTACGTCGCTTACCCGAGGGAAACCTTCTGCTTCACCAGCCTCTTCTTCTCTGGAATACACAACAAGTGTTCAATCGTCCGGAGAGCGGACTTTCTTTCTTTGTATACCCTCTTAGGTCTCGGTTTCGCGACACTACCGCAGCAAGTGGCATTGCTTGTGGCAGGATCGTCGTCCTTAACTGCAATAGTTGCCGCAGAATGTGCGGGGGATTCTTGAGATACATCCTAAGTAGCGTTTAAAGACCGCGCCCCAGTTTTTTTTATGTTTAGATTTGGCATTCTGGTTCGTACGGCCACCAGCTCGACGATTCAAGCTAAGGCAGCCAAAAATTTGAAAGGTCAACTGTTGTAAAGATGGCAGGATCGCCATGTAAAGATGGCAGGATCGCCATGTAAAGATGGCAGGATCGCCATGTAAAGATGGGCTCAATTAGTTAATTTAGCGGCGCGAGAGCTAGCGCACAATTTCAATCGGCGACTACTGGAGTACAGCCAAATATTTGATGAGAAACGAAAGGTTTGGTTTCCAGATCGAATCTGATTTATTGGTAAAATCTTATTGCTATTTATACTTTTAATTTCTTATGTGCTCAGACTTAGTATATAATATGGTTCTTAATACATAAAGAGGGCTTTTGCAATGTCAGCGGAAAGTATCACGGTCAATGCCAGCGTACATTCGTTCGAGGGCATCGAACATTAGAATGCAACGTAATCAAAAACGTGCGCGCTGTTCGCGCTTCATAACATACATATTCTTATATGAGAGTTCGATGCATTGCATGTGCCTACGCCGCGTATGGTGTTGGCGTTTGTGTGTATACAGGTAGACCTCGCTTAACACGTGCTTCTTATAACACGGCCTCGCTCTAACACGGTTTACGTTTTGTGATCATTTTTCGTTTAACACGCTAAATGGCCTCGTTCTAACACTCTTCTTCTGAAAATTGTATGCTACCATACAAACAAATTTATAAAAAACTGTCAAACAAACAGCCAAAACTAACAGATTTTTTTAAAAAACAGCCCCAAATGGATGCACCTCAAAAGCGCGCACGATTGACCATAAGCAGCGATGACGAACAGATTTGAATAGCTTGATTGTATGTATTTTGATAAATTTTGAATTCCTTTGATACTTTATTTTTTTAAGTTTGTTAATTTTTTTAATTATACAAACAAGTAAACGTGAAATTCAATTTTTGTTAATTTTTTTAGTTATAACTACAATTAAAATTAATAAAGAGTAAAAAAAAAGGCTTTTGATGTATTTTTTGATATCCTGGAACGGAACCCTACTTTTTGTACTGGTTTCTTGTTTCACTTAACACGGTTTCGCTTAACATGGTATTATACGGGAACGTAACCCCCGTGTTAAGCGAGGTCTACCTGTATATATATACACGGTCGCTTAACACGGGGGTTACGTTCCCGTATAATACCATGTTAAGCGAAACCGTGTTAAGTGAAACAAGAAACCAGTACAAAAAGTAGGGTTCCGTTCCAGGATATCAAAAAATACATCAAAAGCCTTTTTTTTACTCTTTATTAATTTTAATTGTAGTTATAACTAAAAAAATTAACAAAAATTGAATTTCATTCAAAAGTTTACTTGTTTGTATAATTAAAAAAATTAACAAACTTAAAAAAATAAAGTATCAAAGTATATACATTATGCTTTTCATACACTACACTGTGGCAGTGCCCCGTAAACCAGTAAGGCCACTGTTACTTCCTGGGGCAGCCCGATATCTGGAAGGGGGAGCTCCGTTACAATACATCCTCATTTACCTCCTGGTTGCAAAACTACATCCAATGGGTATGATCCCAAGAGCACCCTGGCTTAGGAGGGAGACAGCTCTTAGTTGGATTACTCCGCAGTAGTCAGTCTGGCTAGGGTAATCCCATAAGAGCCTAAACTCCGCCATCCTAACCCATTGCAACCCTTTAAGCCTTCGTATCACAATAAGGTGACTGGTCTTCACGGAGGTAATCTAATCAACAATTCAACAAAAGTGAGGGAGTTAAATGAAAACTTTCAAGTGCTTAAGTCCAGATAACTCCTAGGTTACTGAGCGTTTAAATATATCACTGAAAATTTTATGAATGTCGATGTTATTATATTTTTGTAGATATTGTGTCAGAGAACACAGAGAAAAGAAACTGAAACGTCAAACGGCAAAGTAGTGAAATAAAGCAGACGGACATTGTACATGAATCCACACAAAATCGTGGTGAATCCACTCAGAATCGTGGTGAATCCACTCAAAATTGTGGTGTGTCCGCTACGGACGCTGGCAGCGGAAAAGATTTTCCTTTCTCTGAGTTCTCTGTTGCGAATACCCCTCATACCAGTGCTAACTATAATTTTTGCTTTATGTATTTAATAATGTAAAATAATTTTATTGTTTTTTGTAGAAATTTGGGAAACCCAAACTTACTGCTGCAACCAGGACGGCTGCAATGGGTCCAGCAATTTGAAGCCCGCTGCTGTGCTGCTGCTATTGCCGCCGCTCTTCTTCATATTCAACACGGTGAAGGCCGCACTCAAAGTGTGCCACTAAGAAAGCAGGCAAAATTCCCAGAATGTCTGCTTCGAGCAATTTTAGTTTCAGTTTCAGATTGCTTTGCTTTAAGTAATAATTCTTGTTTAGTTTCGAAGAAACTCTTAAGCGTTAAAAAAATTTAAAACTAAAATTATCTTATTATGCATTAGATTTATATATGGGACCTAAGAATTGTTGTTTATGTTTTTTTATTTACAATAATAATATTCTATGTTTACAACTTTATTACAATTATTAATATTCAATATATTTGCAGCAAGTTGCGGCTTTGTATTCGAAATTTTATGAGTCTTCCCAAAATATTAACAAACAAAAAAAATAAAAAATAAAAAATTTTAAAACAAAATAGAAGGAAATTATATAAAGAATGAATGAGTGGCGTATTGCAGAACAAAGAAGATCTTTGAGAAAAAATACACTTACAAAAAATTATTAGCAAAATTCTAAAAAGTACTCTCACTAAAATTCAACTAAACATAAAGTAAAAAAAAAAAACAAAAAACAAGTAAAATGCAGAAATTTGCATAAGTAGCAATTTATAACTAAGTTAAGGATTAAGGATAATCCGGCTCCTGCAATGAAGGATTTACACACGAACATTAAAACTAAATTTCAATTGAAAGTAATCTATGAAATACTTCAAACACCATTTCAAATCATTTTTTGTGCCAATCATTCGTCGATTGTCCTGGGAAAACAGTGCTTTAATATTTAAATGGAAAAATGGCAGAGAATAAAATCAACAATAAAATTGTTTGCGACACGACGTCATCTGGAATGGGTGTCCATGGTTATCCATGCTTTTTGTGATGTGTTTAATTAAAATTTTGTATTTGCTATTGGCGGTTTTTTCCGTTTTTTGAATTCATCAATGCATCGAGGCAGATATGGTGTGCCCAGATATTTATGAGAGATGTTATTTCGAATTGTGATTTATCACAACATGACCCACTTTTAGAGAGTCGTGCGGATTTATTGCTATTGAAATGTAAAACTTCGTTCATCGTTCATTCGAGTGAAAAGAATCCAATTAAAAATCTTTATTAAGAGTTAAAAATATGCGCGTATTTTGTGTGCGGTATTTTCATTTAAAGCGTTCAACTCAACAATATTTAATTCAAAGTGTCTGGGTAAAGAATATGGTCAGTTTCTTATGTGCTCAAGAATAGCGTGGAGATACCGAGTTATGTTGCACAGCAGTATCCAAATCTTGTCAAGTAATAAACACAAAGTCACACATAATGGTCGTGATACTTGAGATAATAATAATAATTTAGTTTTATTTGTGTGCTCCATGGCCAACACTGCGACCTAAACGATCTTTTGTGTCATACTACATTTGTCATTAATGATCCATGTGATCACAACTGTCCGATCTACTATACTTTATAAGTCTAGTATCGACGTTTCTTCCGTAATGCCATAGCATTTTGTCCGTTTGGTGATGTCAAAGCGTCACAATTATAGTCATCAGGTTCTTTTCTACTTAGATGTTCCTTCTCTAGAAAGGAAGTAGATGAGACCTAAGAATGGTTGAAAGTCATGTTCTTTCATTACCTTTTCCGCTTTATGGATGTATTTGAGAAGGTCCATAACAAGAGCATTCTTTATTTCTTCCAGAGCCAGCTGGTCGCGCTGGAATATGTTCATTCTAGTTCTTGCCAACTTGATACCAGAGATGGGAATATACAAAACTAAAATGAGAGGAATTTGAACGGAAAGAAATGTGGTATGGAGACAGGGAATACTTTCGAATGTTAGTTAAAGCGGAAAAATCTGATATGTCTGGGATACAGAACACCCAAATCTCTGTTTATAAACGCAATGAAAAATTAGCCAAATTGTGTGTAACCTCAACATATCTATATAAAATAATGATTGGGTTTTTATAAAATGATAAATGTGTGGATTTTGTACAAAAGTATTAACTCACTAGGTCTCCTCTGTAGTACACATTTTGTTATATACTGAAAGCTCATTACTTTTAACAGGGACTGCCATATCTGCCTTTCCTTTGTTATTTTTATTCTCAAGTCTACATTGCATTCCGAATTCCTGCATAATCTAGATTGTTTATAGTACATTCCGCCTTTCCTTTATAAGCCAGATTGTTTGTTTCTTAAAATATTAAGCAAACCACAATTTCGCAAGAGATATTATTGGGGCTTGTGAAGTTGTTGTTTCCGACTAATATCCCACAAAATTGTCAGTATATTTATGGTTTATTATGATATTTTTATCATTCCATTTGACACACTGGCGTAAAATCCATGAAAACAAATTCTAAATAAAAATGAATCACCATTCAAAAATATTGCGTAAAATTAAAGGAATAGTTCAATAATAATAAAATATAGAAAAGTAGATTTTCAAATAATGCAAAAATTAATAAAAGCAAAATCCACGAATGCAACGAACTTAATTTTAATTATATAAAAATTAAGGACTCTTCAAGCTGTTTGCAATGTAATAAAAAAGTAAAAAACAACAACAAGAAAACATAAGAAGAAGACAACAATTGAAATGGAATATTATGCTAAACTAAACAAAAAACATAACAAAATGATAAAATCTGCTAATGCTAGTGGTATTAGCATTATAATTATAAGCTTACACAAGACGCATACGACAAGACCAACAAAAACCCCACTACTAACAACAATAACAACCAACAACATAGACGCCAACATAACACAAACAGACAAACAACAACAACCCCAACACCAAACACACCAACATAACACAAACAGACAAACAACAACAACACAAACAAAAATGGAAAATCGAAATTTCCCCCAAACTGTACAAGAAATTCTAAATTATTGTTTAAATGAAAATTAATATTAAAATTAGTGTTATTGAATTAAAGAAGCAGCATTGAAAATGGCAAAAACAATGCGTCAAATATTATCTAAAATTAAATTTTTAAATTAATAACAATCTTAGCGAAAAAACCTTTATTAAATATATATAACTACAACAGCAAATAAATAATTACTATACAAAGTTCTAAAAGAAAACCATACTAGAGCACTTTCGTATTCTGTTTATCCTTTCTGAAGTAAACTTTAACTAGAACAAATCAAGGCTTGGCAAATCCTTTACAAATATTTAGCAGTAGTGTGCAAAGGCAATCCACGAAAAGAAACACAAGCAAAGCAAATCCATCGGGTCCGACAGAAACACGCAAGTTAGTAATCGTATTAGTTCCTTTTCAATTTATATATAATTGCGTACTACCGAAACAAACGTTTGAAAACAAAGAGAAAAAATAAAAACACAAACATAAAATCAATTGATAAATAACAAAAAACAAAAATAAAAAAAAAATTATAAATTATATAACGTTAAACTATTTCCACCAAGCAAGCAACATGATAATTTCCGACCCTAGCTTTTGTGATGTGATTTACATATAAAATATTTAGTGACGCTACACCCAGAAAGAGGACATATACGTCCACTTATGGTGTGCATATATGTCCTCTTTCCCAGCTCTTTAACCTGAACGTACATCCTTTTAGAATTATTTTTTAAAATTCATTTATATCCCCGTATAAAGAAGCAATCCGATTTTATGCATGTGAATTCTGTTCTTTGTTTTTACTTTTCTCATGTTATTCTGGCGCTCTTTTTTATTGAAATGATTTTTTGTGTGGCTTTTTCATATTTAATCGAGTATATATTGTTACGTAATTGCCTTTCTGACAATTTTTGCCAAGCTCAATACTTGGATTCGTATCGCTGGATTGTGTAATAAGCAAGCAATTCCTCCTTCAGTTGGAATAATTGGATTTATTTGTATTCGTCCAACTTACTATTGGCTTTAATTCTATTTGCACGCTTCTCACACATCGTCTTTTTTCCGTAAGGAGGGGGTACGCACGAGGGGGTACGCACCACCCAAGAGTGTGAGATTTTTACTCACTAAAACCACCTCCCTAACCTAACGGTTACGCTAAGCCTCAAAAGCCTGACAGCGATTTAGGAACGGAATTAAACAGATATAGTGAAACAGAAAAAGTGTTATTTTCGATTTCAACATATGTTTGGATTCTTCGCTAACGTTTGCTTCAGTTAGTCAGTTGTTGCAGCACAATGTTTTACTTACATCTGATTCAACAGTCCGTTGCTAACACGATGTGCGCTCTGCGACGATCATTGCTCAACTGCCCGTTGCTAACACGATGTCCGCGCTGCGACGATCATGGCTCAACTGCCCGTTGCTTTCACGATGTTCGCTCTGCGACGATCACTGCTCAATTGCCCGTTGCTAACACGATGTCCGCGCTGCGACGATCATGGCTCAACTGCCCGTTGCTTACACGATGTTCGCTCTGCGACGATCACTGCTCAATTGCCCGTTGATAAAACGATGTCCGCTCTGCGACGATCACTGCTCAATTGCCCGTTGATAAAACGATGTCCGCTCTGCGACGATCACTTGTTAACTCTCGTTACTAATACGACGCTTGCTGTCACTCTCAGGATTCGGCTATGCCCACCACTGTCACTGGCTAACTGATCTGCTACTACACTGCTGCTGCTACTACGATGATGACTTGGTCACTTTTACTTGTTCACTGATCCTGTTCACTTGCACTTGTTCACTGATCCCGATGTCTGGTGTGCAGTCGCTTATATACTTCTTGCACACGAGAACCTCATCCAGCCTCCGAACGCAGCTTCGTATGCCTTCTCGCGTGTGCATTTTTAGGGCTAGAAATCGACACACACCCTAAAACCACGAACCAATCAGATGGCGTGTCGATTTCGTAACAATATATTGCCGAATCCCTTTTCAATTTCCCACTCTTTAAGAAATTTTGTTTCTTAATCCTTCTCTAATTCATAATTTTATTTCACAGCTCTTCAATATTCAAACAGCCTTTTCATGACTTATTTTGTTAAATCCATTACATTAAACAATATGTCAAAAAATCATTAAAATGGTAATGAAACAATCGAAACAAAAAAAAAAAATATATTTGCATAAAATCGCTGCCTTTTTAACAATTCACTTCGCTCGCTTGCACAATTTAATTGCTTTTCGTTTTTGCAACATGATTTCATTTCACCGAATGCAACAAATATCCTTTGACACATTTCATGCATTGCTAATTTTTGTGTAATTTATTCGTGTTCCGCAAGTATCTCTTTGACCCCTCCCCCACTTTCGCTTCCGACTTTCCAATTTAATGTGATAAACATTGAGGTAAAAATTAAAAATAACGAAGAATAAAACGAAACTGTTATTAATTATGTATAATTATATTTATTGTGTCTATTTTAAATTCAATTTCATTATGTATTGCAATTGTATATTAAAATCCAAATATACCTAAACTACTCCATACACGTATATACAACACAATAATTATTATGAGGAATACTTCAAAAACACATTTAATTTGAATTTTAGAAATAAACTTAAATAAAAAACAAAACAAAAACGAAAAAACGATGTGTTTTTATTTCATATTCCTGGGATTTAGGTGAGTATTGATGAATACCAGAGTCGCCCAGTGGTTAAGACTCGTCCATATAAATAATATTTAACTTTTATTTATTATTTGATTTATTGAATTGATTTTATTAACTTTGAACGTAAATTGTTTTGAATTGATATTATTCAAATTGAAAGTAAATAAACTGTTTATTTTGAAAATAGTAAATTTGAAACTGAAAGTATGTTCGAAGCTCGGTCGCCCGTGCACTTAATATTTAAATTGAGTTGAATGATCATTCTTTTGGTACTCTTCATTATTGCACTTAGAATATACCATATATATACATATATGTATATGACATTATGTAGTAAAATTTGTCAACGCTTCGTTATAAACAATATTTTTGTAAATACACGTTCACCTTTTGCTGAACGGCATTGTTCATTATAGTCACAAATATAAAATTTCAGCGCATCAAATGACCTAAACTCTGCTTGCAGCTACATATGCCCATGCGTGAATACTGGATTTCTCAGCATAATGCCAACTTTAGCAAATATTTGGCCTTGCGATTTATTAACAGGCATAGCGAAACCAGGAGTAATTCGACATTACGGTCGTTGAAAATCGAACGGCAGCAAACTTCCAGAATAATCCAAGCAAATGGGGGGGATAAGCACACGCTTACCGCGTGTTGTTCCAGTCATAACCTCACAATCGATAGCATTATTGAGCAGTACCTTGATACGCATTCTTGTACCATTAACGAAAGCTTCCTTCGCATTTAAATTTCTTATCAAAAGTACTATGCAATTTACCTTCAAAGTCAATTTATGTGGTGATAGACTACTGACATTTAAAGAATTTAAAAGTTCCACTGGATAATTATTGACTTCCGCGTCATTATCTCAAATTATTTTGTCGTGGCTATAATACATTTTTTCTTCCCCCGATATTTGATTGAGAATATCTCGGTTTAGGAAAGCACAATCTTCATTTAGTTGGTGCTCAATCAACGGAACTCAAAATGTGTGCTGATCAAATACTTTCCGCAATATTCCCAAACACATCATCAATTATATTACTTTCATTTCCAACGTAGTATTGCGGTATTTCAATCACATTTCGACCAAACTTTGAGAAAGCTCTTGTCTCTCCATTACCGTTAGTTTTAAAAAATTCAACAAATTGGATTTCCTCTGGTCTGGCCCTCATATTTTGTGTGAGGGACACATGATGGAACGCAGCAGCCTCGTTCCAATCAGTAACACAATCTTCAATTAAAGTGGAACGTGTACCAAGTTGGACAACTGGAAATATTTTCCGAAAATCTCCAGATAACAAAAACAGTTTATTTTTATTATGATGGTCTGAACACAAATCCCGCAAGAACTTGTCTAATGCTTTCAATATTAAAACAGGGTACATAGAAATTTCATCGATAATAATTAAGATGTCATTATATACCTGCACAATCACTATTTACGGAAATGTTTGGTACTGAAGTTTCTAAAATTGCTATTGGCAACTTAAAAGCATTGTGTAACGTTTTGTCGCCAATTAAAAGAACAACAGCCATACCACTGAAGGGAGCTACTATACATGTAAGATGGAGTGCATTTAACCAATGAATAAGGGAAGTTTGGACCATAGTTTTTCCACAACCTGCAAGAGCGATCAAACTAAATATATTTGAGACAGTATCATGTAATTGAACTTCATGAATGACACGATCAATTATATCACGCCGTTGTTGATTAGCACTCTCATATTGTTCCTTAAATATGAACTGTTCTTTCGCCGTATCGTAATTATTTACTATCGGCACATTGGAGATTATGTTAGAATTTCAATTCCCATAATTATTTCATTTTATATTCCCATTATCGCACGAAAACAGTAAATAACAACTTTCACGACACAAATTTGACCAACTAATTATTGAATAGAACAAAATTTTTATTGCCAAATCAATTGAAATATATTATTTCATATTTATTTATATAAATATTATCAGAAAATGCGATAAATATAAAAATATTTAATATTAAACACACATTATCACATTTCTCACACAAAAATTTTTGCATATTGGCTGTTCTCTCATTTCGTGTGCGCCTTCTGACGAGTTGCGCTGAGAGAGGAAATTTTCGTACCAGCATTGGCGCAATCTTCTATTTTATCATTCTTGAGACTTTATCACCACCTCTCTGTCGCGTTTTTATCTATTTTATTTATCTATCCAAGTAAAGTGTATTGGAATTCCAGTGTATTTGTACGCATTGGCCATTAGATCCTTTCGATTCAATTCAAAATGGCCAACAGTTTGGTACGTTTGATAATCTCAGCAGCTTGACATTTTTGCCAGCTTTAAAATACAAAGTTTGATTATAAGGTAAATGAATATCAAGACGAAAAATAAAATACGATTGCTGGTGCATCGGTATTTCGAGAATTCGCCTCTTTGCTTTAGTGGATCCCACATACCGACAATGACAACATTTTCTGCCCCTACATTCCCGACTTCAACAATTGCACCATCATACTATGTATTTTCCCACTCTTACGAGTAGTGCAAATCTCGGCATTTATATGGGAATTAAATTTCGCAAGCAAATATGGGTATCCATACGTACATAAATATTTGCATAGAAAACACAATCGTTGAAGTGCGCAAGCAAGCATGTGGATGAGTTTGTGAGCACATCAAATGCAAGCAAATTTGTTTGTGTATATGCGACACATTTTTCTCCTCTCTCATTATCTCCTTCACACAAATGTGCTGCCATTATGTTCGTACATACATGTGATTCATATATTTAGTTGTGTTGGTTTTTTACATTTACCTTAATAACTCAGGTTAAAGGTAAGCAAGACCCATTCAGACCATCTTCAATCAATTGGGAGAATGTGTGTATAAGGAGTCTATAGCTCCATTCTTAATAAAAGTTCCAAAGCCTTTCAACGTTTCGGAATAAACGAATTTTAGACTTGTTTTACTGATATGAAATGTTTGTTGAAAACTTGTCAATATATAGTGTACAATATACATCTATGTTTTACTAATAAAATTCCCCCATTCCCTTTATCCGAAAGCTAAAAATATCCAGGAACTGGATGTAATGGATTATGTCGTGACGTATAGGGTCAGACAGGATTGCCATGTCATATAACAATGTGAGGTTAGTAGTACAATACGCTAGATAGACTGTAGCCAAGTAGTACAATGCGCTAGATAGACTGGATCGTCATGACATTGGTTATGCTATGTAGACAGGATTTATATGTAGTATGCTTCAGTACCATTTGGTGTACTTCTGTAAAGTGAAAAGTTCCTAATGAAGCGGATATGGGCCCTGTAGCAAAGTTTGTGATCGGCAGAGTGTACCATTGATCACACGCGAGTGGGTATGCTGTTCTCAGTTTATGCCTAAATGAGATCACTGAGAAAGAATAGAAGCAAAGAATAGAGATTGAATCACTCAAAATTTTGGGAAATGGAAGTGAAGGCGATTTCACAAAAATCGGTGAGCGGCAAGGGGAAGCGAGATGCAATGGGTTTGCGTGTATTTATGTAAATGTTTGCAACAATAACTTCGTTCGACATGCGAGCTCTATTTATGTATACTCTTTGATAGAAGTCTAATGCAGTTATGCAGGTTTAAACGATCTGATTCAATCTGATCTTTATTCGGCTCGACGGCCCTTTTATATAATTTTGATACATATTTTGTCTTACTCTATTTAACATAAATTATTCCTATCATATTTGTACATGGCATTAATCATATCTTAAAAATATCACTCAAATGTCGAATTATCGACATTTGGTGTTGACAAATCATGATCAAGCACGCTTTGTTTCCATTACATTGAGTGATCGCGACCCCTATCTTTGCACTGCCAAAAATGCATATTCAGTATTCTGCATTGAGCGCAATTGCCCGCGTCGCGCCAACAATGTTCTGTACAGAGCCCGCTTTACTTTTATCTTTTCAGAAGAGCCATACAAGAAAAATTAGCGTTTGCCAGTAATCTCAGCAGACGGCGAACACCGTGACAGTTACTCATTCCTCATTTCGCAGAAGATCGTCACGGTTGGTGCCTTTAGCCTAAACCCATACCAGATCAATATACTTCCTTAACGTGAAAGGACTGCTTTTTGATCACTCGTCGTGTTTTCTTCCACCAAGTGTTTTCTTCTGCTCATAATGAAACTAAGATTCCTTTAAGGTAAAAACGAAGATCATTTTCTCAACTTTCTGACCCTCATCATTGCCGAAGATAATATCGCCGATTCGTTATTTCGTTCTACGATTAAACGATTTTAATGCGTTGGACCTGGAATTATGTTCACGGCTTTCAACAGACGACATGCCAAGAAATACATGCAAATAATAGAACTGTTCAATTTCTGTAGTGACGAATGGAACCGTAATGCACCGATTTTGCTATAGGAAAGTACTGCTGATAGATGAAAGAAAAATTCTGTGAAATTGGCTGTCACACCCAGAAATGGACTTAGAAATAAATACATATGGACAGATGCCTGAAAATAACCACTTCCTGAGTCCCGTAAAGAATGTCACACAGTCCAACTGTGGTCACTTTTCTTTGAAATCGTGCTGTAATGAGTTATAAGTGTTCACAATCAGGATCGTATCAATCACAACAACAGTTAATTTTAATTATTTTATTATAATACGGTTTGTTCTATTCCCCTCGGGTTCTCACAGGGAATCTCTTATTCTGTCCAACCCGCCCTCAAAGTTTTTACTACACAGTTTATCATGTATTCTTTTATTGTGCTTTCATTAAAGTTAATTTCATTTACTCGTAACTTTTGAGATTTGTGTTCTCATTAATTAATCCTTATTCTCTCGTGGCAGTCACTTCTACCAGGACGCGTTCTCCCATAAATTTGAATTAGTCTGCAAGGATGAGTAATTAAGAGCACGAATATAAAAAACGACCAACAAGGTTACATCTTCATTCCTTGAAATAGATAATTAATTGTACTTTTTATACATTCGTTGTTGTTCCGCCAGCACTCCGTCTCAAATCTTGGTGCTGCATTATTTATTTAGTGGAATGACGGTTGTTGAGGAGCTGCAAGTGAAATAAATGGGAGAGTCAACCAGTGCTTGGAATGGAAAATTTCAGCTGGAGCAATGAAATTCCTCCTCAAATTAATTGAATTTATTTAAAAGAAAATTTAACTCTGAATTGTTTTGAAGTGCTTAACTTGAAAGGTTTTAAAAATTTGAAGCAAATTAGTTGAAAGCCTTTTATTACGACCTTTTCCCTTCACCATTCCACGGGGAAAGACAAAATAATATTGACATAATTTCAACAGATTTATTAAGAAGACTTATTTCAATTCTTGCACAGAAGTGTTCAGTCAAATGCTTCGTAATTGAACTATGTTTCCCCCTGGTCTCATCTGGCCAGCGGGAACTTTATGAATGACAAATATTACCAACAACAATAGGAAAATGGAAATTATTATGACTGCAGCCCGTTCCACGAGCACAGTCTGTCTTCAGCAATTTGAAACGGTTTCATTTACAGTACTTGTTTCTTTTATTATTATTGTTGTTTTTGTTGTTAATGCAATTTTTTGTTTATTTTTCTGTGCTGCACGCTATTAAGCGCTTCCATTTTTCTGATTTTTTCCGCCAAGTTGCCTTCTACTTCCACTGTTTCTGATGAAGCCCTTGCGAAGCCCTTGTGAAGTCCTCACGTTTAAAAGCATAATCCGGATAATCCATACTTTCTGAATGCGCAACACAAAAGTGGCGCGCAATTCAAACACAAATTGAATTCTGAGGCGCGACGATGGATTCAGCGGCATGCAAAGCAAAAAACACAAATGCGTTTGTCAGCGAAGGATTTGGGCACAACAACAGCCAAAGAAAAATGCTTTGATATTTTTCGTGCTGGAAACGACTAATGGCGATGCTAAATTGGAAGCAGGCGGTGACCTAATTTAGGCCGTTATGAATAAGAAGAACAGCAACAACAAGAGTGGGGGTTGTAGGAATTGTGACCGATTGCTGGCAATTACATTTGTTTTACTTAACTACAGGATCAGCGGCCATCAATCATTTTACGCACACATCAACCCAGACACAATTGGAAGACGCGAAATTTACAGCTTTTAATTATGTTGCATGAACTTGCCTCAAATTGAAATTAGAACGTTTCCATCAAGTAAATTTTAAAGTAACTCAGTACTTGTTGCAAAAATAACTGACTGGGAACTGGTGGTAAGGTAGCAACCCCAACAACTGGTTGCAGGGGAATTTGTAGAATTGTTTTGCTTGCTGTGCAAAACGATTATTGTTGCATTAGAAAATGGAGCAAGCATTGCTTATGGAAAATCTTCTGGGCTAACTAACTACTCTTAAGTTAGGAAGGTGCTGAGGATTGAACTTTGTTGTAGTGTGGCGTACTAATGAAAACCAAGAAGAATAAGAAACGCTTTCTTAGCTCCTTAAATTTAAACCATTAATTTAAATTTTGTTCCATATTTACACTTTCCTAACCTTATTTGCAAAACTGAACTTCAAGGACAACAGAACTTCCTAACAACAAATGGAACATTTTTATTTAAGAACATTTCATAGTGTAGTAGTGTAGTTTATAGCTGTAAGAGGTAATGAGACCAAAAAGATAAATTGTACCGCCCTCTGCTATTAAGGGTATCCACATAAAGTCTCATCCAACCCCGTTGCCCTCAGAAATTGCAGGATGTCGGCTATTTCTAGCGTTGCTGTTTCTTTACCTGGTATTAGGTACAAACCCAGGTATTTTCTTCTAACATGCATTGGTAATCCACAATTCATTAATATGTGCTCTGGCGACTCATTTTACTCATCGCAGAATCTGCACAATGGGCTTGCTACCATTCCTATACTGCTCGAGTGTCTTTTGACCCTACAGTGTCCGGTGAAAAGCCCGGTGAGTATTCTTAAACTGTTTTTGCGCCACTAAACTGTTTCCACCTTTTGTGGTTATAGTTCCTCTATAGTAATTTAGATTGTCTAAGACTAGATGGCTTATAAGAAGTACCTGCCTCTGTTGTCTTTCTTATTTCCTAAGCTCGTTTTGCTATATTCCTCTACATATACCGAAATATATTTAGAGGAGTATTGGTGGACGCGCCACCTGGCGTTCTCGTCGACCTGTCCATTGCCGTAGACGCCCACGTGTCCCGGGACCCAACAAAGGCTGACTTTTTGTTCTTGCCCCGCTGATTCAGTGACTTCAGACATTCCCATACTAGCTTTGAGTCCACTTCATACGAGCTTCTTGCTCAAAGGGCAGCTTGACCGTCTGATAGTATGCCTAATTATCGTCTCCTGTAAGCCCTGTTGAGATTAAACTGTGCACATTTTCGATGGCGAGAATTTCTGCTTGAAAAATACCTGGATATTCTCCCATGGGTTCTAAATATTTAGATCTAGGGCTAAATACTCCCACACCAGTTCCACTATTGGTCTTTGAACCATCAGTGTACCACATTTTTGTTCATTTCTTAAAAGAATAAGCTGCGTTCATATTACTCTATTCCCTTCTGTAACTTAGCTTTACAGCAAAGCGTTTCTCAAAATCAAAATTTTCACTAGTCCTATATTGTGGGTAGTCTAGAAGGGTGTTATTGGGACAGTTTCCTAGGTTCCATAGCCCTTTGCAAGGCCCAGCTTTCATTTCATCCCCTGCAGTCCTAACTGTAGTTGCATTGGCTATCTTCCCCACAGCTATGTGTAGTGGCGTGAAGTCGAAGATTACTTCTAGCGCTGTTGTTAGACAAGTCCTCATTGCCCCGGTTATACCTATGCACGCTAGTCATTGTATTTTTGATAGCTCTAGCTGAGTTACCATGAGCTCCGTTCTTCTGCCCCATGCAATAGCTCCATAGGTCGCTATTGGTCGGACTATCATCGTGTACATCCAGTTTAAGATACTTGGTTTGCACCCCTATGTTTTGCCCGCCAGTCTTTTATATGCCATTAAACCAAGATTTGCGTTTTACGTAATTTTCTCGACATGTTTTTTCCATTCATTTTAATAATCTTTGCAAAATATCTGCATATCCCTGGCAGTCTATGCCCGCCTTTGACAATAACATTAGCAGTTCATCATTAACTAGACTCCACATAAGCGGTGACAGCACTCTTCCCAGTGGGCATCCTCTGGTCGTCTCGACGGCTATTGTTTTTTCTACTGCGGATGTCTTTGCCGATCTTGTGTATAGAACTTCAGCCATCCACTTGGATGTCATCGAGTCTACTCCACTTCTGCTTAATCCCCTCACACTACATGTGGGGTGTTATCAAAGGCTCCCTCGATATCAAGGAATGCGCAGATTGCTATTTCTTTGTCGTCAAGTGGCTTCTGAGTCAGCTTTATATGCAAGCTGGTTCAGGTGAAATGGCACCTCTTGCAATGCTTCACATCTTATGTAGTTATCTACAACTTTTTCAAGTATTTTTAAAGTAAAATATGTCAAGCTTATTGGTCTGAAGGACTTTCAATGTGTGGTGTCTTTCTTCCCCACTTTGGGTATAACCACCACCTTTGCCCTTATCCAGGCCGTCGCTAAATACCATAAAGCAAGGCTGCTGCGGCATATGTTTACTATGAACGGTAATAGTCCTCTTAGGCCCTTTTGTAAATGAGCAGGGAAAGTACCGTACTCGGAGACTTGAATGGTTGAAAGGTGCTTAATGCCATTACATTTTCGAAGCAGAAACGATGTTTGCTGCTACTTTCCTGGTTTCAGTACCGGCCCTCAAACAGTGAGTGGATGTTCTTCAAAGAGAAATACCCGTATATTATAGTACAAATAATTTCTGTTTTGTGAAAGGTTAACTTAAGGCCCCTGCTTAATTTATAATAAATTGATCCTAATTTTAAAAAGCAGTGCTGGGCACTGAATATCTTAAGAAAATGTAGACAACTATAGAAAATAATGTAAGCGTGTGAAAAAACTAGGCCATGGTGTTAAGATGGGTAGTGAAGGCAACGTGTGAGAGAAGAATTGTGTTTACATATTCTGTGTCTCATAATATTTGATTTGATATTCTGGAGCGTATTGTTATGCTTGAACTATTGATGAAAACTATGATAAATAAAATAAAGTCACACAAAATGTGTCTGTAAGCTAAAACCATCTCTTTAGAGCTACGAAAAGTTTAGTTGATCGTGTTTATGGAAACTGGATGAAGGTGCAAAGTGCCAAGTTGCGGCTTTGCGTAGATCAACTCGACTGCTTAAGCTGTCAAAAACTGAACTATTGGATAGTCACATTCTGTAAAGTACATTACTATGATGAATGATTTCCAACTTGGTCCAATATTAAAAGGGATCAACTTATCAATTAGAGATCATCTTAGAACACTCTCTAAACCGTCAGTGGTTCACCTGAAGAACCATACTACAATTTCCTTCGCTTTGTGCACTCATCATATTGGGTTTTCCTTCCCTTAGCAATATTGTTTGTGCGATTGTCAATTAATTTCTGTCTCAAAACAGTGAAGCCTTATTTTGTCACCTGTTACTATATTGAATTCCGATTTTAAAGTGACTTGGTTGAATTGCTCAGGAAATTGCTTGCAACCATCATAGCGTACCTTCTTTTCGCCTTTAATCAGATACCAAGTTCAAAGATTCCTGATTCCCAGATGGTCATGCAGAAGTATTTTTTGGGGAAGTCGAGTGAACTAATATAACAGAGCCACGTGTGCATCAGCTCATGAATAATGCCTCTGTTATATGAGAAGTTCATAGGTTGCATAACTTCCAGATTTGGCTTTGAGAATTTTATTTTGTGGTGTTACGTAAAAGAGTGCATTCTTGCTAACAACCGTAATCTTAACGATAATATCCTTCAACCGTGCTGGTTTTATTACTAGAATACATTCATTTAAATTTTTACAATATTATTAATATTAAAATTCAGCTTCAGCGTCTGACATTCAACTAGAAACTGGGTGTGAAATTCTTGAGAGAAAATAGCTCGTTTAGCCATTTGTGTTGCTTCAAGACAAATCCCTGAGGCAATATTCTTTTAATCCCATAGCAAAGACAAGACTAAGATAAAGGATACGAGTTGAAGGAGTGAGCCACTCATGCGCTCAATGCTTAACACGTTGTTTGACACTTCGTTATGGTCAAAGTGGTTGCTCTAGCTATAAAATCCCATGCGCTCCACAGGCACCTAAACTGTGTGCTCAAATTACAAAGAAAGGAAATCGCCTTCGGCAACTAATAGAAGGAAAGAAAATCATAAAAATGTCGAGCAAAAGGAAAGGGAAGTGGTGGCAGTGAAACTAGAAAATCAGCTACAAGAACAACAAAACCATAACAACAATTACTCCATTGCAACAACGAAATCGTATGAAAAGGCTTTCAAGGCTTTGAAAGAGACTTCAACATCAACGGGCGCTGCTGCCTGAGTCTATGGTTCATCAAGTGTGCCTGCGCTCTCATGCATAGGTACACATATAGAAGCACTCCCATACACATACACTCTCACACAACACACACACAGATTGCTACAGCTGCAGTTAGGCAAACATAGCCTCCATTTTTCTGCCTCAATTTTCTTGGTGGAAAACTTTCAGTTTTGTAGCCAGCCGCTTGTTGAGTTTTCCTTTTTCTTGCTGCTTTTGTTTTGCTCTTCAAGGGGTTTATGTATGAAGGGGGCGGGGAGTCGGTCGGTGACGTAAACGGCAGTACTTCTTGAGCATTTTAAATGCAGTTGAAAGTTTTGTTGATACGAGCGAGTATTTTGGTTGCTATTGTTCTATGGTCGCATTTGTTTGCCACTTGCGCCATTTGCGCCATTTCTGCCTAACTGCCGCACTGCCTCACCTCCGCACCGCCGCACCCCGCACCTATGCTGCAACAACTAAAGCAAGTGCTCATGGGAATTTTCTTACTCGTACAATAAAAGCAATTTCGAGAATAATAATTCTTCTAAAGTTGGTTTTTATGGTCACAATGCGGAGTGTTTGTGTTTGGTTGTATGTGTGTGTGTGTGAGTGGGTGTGTGATGGGTGTATGTGTGGGTGCGCCTGTGCAATTGAAAAATGGTTTTGTGCAATTCTGCTTTGAAATTTTAATTGGCTGTAAAAATGAATCAATTAAGAATTCTTGAGCTTAATAACGCGTTCTAAGATTACTATTAACAATGCGGAACTTAATTGGAGGATGCAGAGAAACGTAGACTCTCTTTGTACAAATATGGAGAGCATTGTAAAAGTGACACTAGAATAACGCTATTTACGAGTACAATACTGGAGCAGAAATGGCAGACTCCACAGGTGACCACCGATCGTAGCACCTTCAGGATATGCACAGTCACCATGCTAGTTTGAGCTAAAGCTGTTTTTCTCTAACGGTCCTTATCAGTCTTCAAGCATTTTTTGTCTATGGAAGTGAAGTCAAAGGAAAGTGGGGATAAATGCATGGTCATGGTGAGCTTCCTGTTCAAAATATGGCGTGTAAAATTTCGAAAATGAATATATCATGAATCACATTGAATGTCAGTTCTGGGTGCATTTAGCTGCTGACTTGGGAGTATAGGAAATATTCACGATATGAAAAAGTGGCATACTAATGACATCGCTCAATCTGATGTTAAATTTAATAACGTTGACACTACAATATATTTCCTCTAATACCAAATAATTCAGCAAATAGTTCCATCACTGGATTGTAGCAAGTAATTCAAAAACACTGGTTTATTCATTTATTCTTTTAAATGTGGTTTGACAGTACTTCATTTAAACAATTTATACGAAAATTTAGTTCGAATCCATCTTAACAAACATCGCTCAGTCTTCCACACAAATTCCTTCGGATGTCCTTTTTGCTTTCTATATCCCCTGTATGCAAAGGAGAAGTAGATGGTACTACAATGATTCCTTGTTTTTAACCTCTTTGGAGATATATTGAGTAGGTCAACTAGTTACACATCACGATATATCTTCTCGAGCTGCCAAGGACTCTACACTACCCAAGGTTACTGATGAGTTGCGGCCACCTCAGTAAATAGGCCGCTCATATAATTGTGTAACATTAAAATATTGTTGTACATATATAATCAAATGGCATCTTTGTCTTCAATCTCAACTTCTATAATGTGAAATAATTTGCTTACATTAAGGACAAATTGTTTGGCAACAATTTTTGTGACACTTCTCTAATTACACTCATCATGCTCATATTAATTTGCCACAATTGGGAGCGAAATGTCCTTGAATTTGCCAAATGTGCTGTGGGAAAACAAAACAAAACTAACTTGGCAGTTTGTGCTGTGGTCGCACAATTTCACAAGCGTACACACACACACACACACAAACTCATTTACTTGTGCAGGACATTCCAAGTGGCAAAATGAGTAATGCCACTAATCTCAAATGACATATTTTGTGGACACAAATTTCACCGACACAGCCAGAAGCAACCATAACATTAGTATTCAGAGAATTAGAGAGCATTCCATTGCAGTAGGATAACGTTGAAGGATTTGTAGCAGCAGAAGGATTGCTACAAAAACAACACCACAACGTAGTGTGAGCAAACTTTCAAAGGCTGTCTGGAGCCGAAATTGGTAATGACCATGGTGCTGATGATGAGTACAGATACCCCGGTTGCTGACAAGCTTTAAGGATTGCCAGCACTTGGAATATTTACTGCCAGCCATGAAGCTTATGCAGGATATACGGTCACACATCTTTGAAGGAAATCCCCGCAGCAGTAATTACACACAAACTGTCAGTTATTCAAATGGTATTTGCGGTGCGCTCCAAAGAGATAAAGCACATCCCTCGTTTGGCCGCGTCAAAGGGAAATATATCCAGAAGCGCTCGTAATTTGCTGTTACGGATGCTGCTTGTCCAAAGAGGCGTGCGGCGTATGCCAATTCAAAGCCCGAGTTTGCTAAACTCGCAGTTGCAGCCGCGCGTAACTATTTAATTGCAGCCAGTGTGCCGCGTCGGCGCTTTATTGGGCGTGTCTGTGTTATTATTTGTATCACATGTAGCACGGCTGAGATCCGGCAATTCGGTCATGACAGCGCAACAGCACAGGAGCCGACTGAATGTCAATCACAAACGCACGCTTACACTTCAACTACCCCCCGTTTGTACCCCTCTCCAACTGAGTGTATCGCACTGCAATTTTTGTCACTCCATTTTTTATATTTATGTGTGCATATGCGGCGGCACTTCCTTGCCATCCTTTTGTATAGCTCAGTGTCGGCTTCTGTGCACTCGCTTCGTCATGTTTTAATTTGATTTAATTTAATTTCTCTTTTTTAGAGTATTTCTGCCTTTGTGCTGCGCCATGCAGTGCTGGCTTTTGTTGCATGTGCATTCGCTTTTAATTTCGTGTTCAAAATTACATTTTTTCATGATCCTTTTCCCTGCTGAGCCAAGGACTCTTATATTCGATTTGGGCGAGAGTGTCGAAAATTGCATTAAGTGCAAAATTTTAGTAATAAATAAGAGTATTTCCGGAAATTCAACGAATTTTTTGTATATAGTGTCATGAAGGGGAGGAAGGCAGATCGCCATGGTGGGGTTTGTAGACCATTTATTCCAGTATCATTCTCCTCTTGGAAGCTTCACAGAAATATTTTATATGTTTATATTTTTACACTAACTCAGGAGCATTGCTGGGTTATGCTAGAAGCAATCTAAATGGTATCTGTTTGGTTAGGTTGCGAAGGCGTGTGCAGATATCCGCACTTCCACTCGAAGACATCTATGTCCATTGTGACTGCCTTCAAAAATACCGTCGAATGGTATATGTTAATATATGGAGTTGTTAGACAACGTGGTGGAGCTATTAGACAACCCAGTACACCCTTTAGCCAAGTCGATTTTTAGGTTAAATTCCTCATTACAATAGTACGATTTTCATAAACGTCTCAGACTGAAACTACAATTAAGACCGTGGTGTCGAAGAAGGATTATAATCTTTTTTTCTGAGTCTATATACATTTCTAATTTAGATATCCTTGCAGTGGAATTTCCCAAATTCGTCATTTTTGAAACCCACAGAATCCATGGACGATTGGTAATACAGCGCTTATTTCATAAATTGATTGACTGGCCAAGTTCACATCAGATTTCCAATGCACAAAATCGAAATCCTATGAAAGTCCAAGAATGGCACTATAATCACCCGAGTTCAAGGACTGATTGGATGAACTATGTTCATTACTACTGCTAGGAATGCAGTTTCTAGTGATACTTTCAGCCACTCAGATAAGGTTTCTTAATTATCACTTCTCAATATTACGTTTCTTAAATATTACCTCTCAAAAAATCAATATACTGAATTCCTCGCAAAGCCCATTTTTAAGTAATAATATGGTTAGACTTATATTAGAAAAAATCGTTGCAGATGGTGTCAATATATGTCCAGTTCAAGCACTGCAGTTGTTGGGAATCTTACTGTGCGAAACCTCAATAAGTATGGAATAGAGGCGGTCAGGAAGGGTAGTATCTGTTTTAGGTTGTTGTTAATACAATTGTATTTCGAAGCGCTTTCTTGCTGGTTTGGTAGATCTCAGGTTAATCAGTTCGAATGTGAAAGGAGCTCTCACCCATCTGCAGCCTGAAATCTGGTTCTGTGACAATGTTCCTTAGTACTTTATTTTGAAAATATTTGTAGATTTCTATGCTGGTTCGACTAGCACATCCCCAGAGTTCAGCGCCACATGTCCACAAATATTTAATATTTGATAATATAATATTATTTTGTTTTCCATAGGGAGAGATTTACAACTCATCAGCCATTCCATTTGCGTAGTTTTATGTCAAGCTCCACTCCTTCCTTTTTTATGTATTCCTTCCAATAAAGTTAATCATACAGAGTTATACCCAGATATTTTCCATATTTAGCAACAGGGATGAAATATGAAAAATGCTTATTTCTATAAAATCCTTTTCTCTTCGAGTCGAAGGTCTCTGTAGATAGTACTCATTCCCCCAACAATTTGCATTCATAATTATGGTGTAAGATACAATAATAATATTAATAAAAATAATGAAAAATGTGTTGAATTCTTCTGTTTGTGATATCTGTATGAGCCAAAAGATCACGCTACTGGGCCTCACTACGAAAACTTAGACAATCCAAGCTCATGATTGGAGACTACAACTGAAAACGTGCAGCTCTATGTCTACAGTTAAGCAAAACTATTTAAGAACTCTTTTAGGTCACCTCACAGGCTACTGTCGTTTAAGAAGCCACATCATGAAACTGGGACTCTCACCAGTAAATATGTGTAGGTTCTGCACGAAGGCAGAAGAATCACCAGAGCACCTTCTAATGAACTGCGAAGCCTTAGACCGCAGTTGGAAGAAATATCCGGGGCATTACTGGCCCGATGGCAGAGACATTAGAGCAATGAACCCCAACTCAGTGCTAAGCTTCTTTGGAACTGTTGGACTAATAGAAGACCTTTAATAGGTACATTCAGGAGATCAAATTGATCAAGATACATTTTCCCTCTCTATTTCATT
Source organism: Clusia tigrina (assembly GCA_920105625.2). Taxonomy (NCBI): domain Eukaryota; kingdom Metazoa; phylum Arthropoda; class Insecta; order Diptera; family Clusiidae; genus Clusia; species Clusia tigrina. The sequence goes on from OV050031.1 coordinate 210,389,816, forward strand.
CATTCATTCATTCATCTGTATTAGCTCATTTTATTGGGTTTAGTTTGATGTCCCATCTTTTTGTCCAATTTATAATGGAATTAGCGGCCTCTTGTAATTTGGCAGTTGATTCTACTGCAGAATTGCAGTGTTATCTGGGAATGTTGCTATTTTGCTTTTGGGTGTTGTTGTAGGTATAAGAGTGCACCAAGGACACTTCCTTGTGATACACCAGCTTTTATCTCCGTAAGGATTGAGTAGCAATTTTCTTATTTAATATAAGGAAATCTCTCCGAGATGTAATAATTTAAAATTCTTTAATATGTGAAAGGCCGCTACTCCAAGAGAAAGGGTAGAACAGATTTTCTCATAAGGGAAATTATACAATCTTCATGTTCCCCAATTTTGATTCATTCGTTACATTGCGCTTCATTTGATTGATATGTTTTAGCAAAGTGATTTGCAAAAGCTTCGGCTTTCTCTTCATTATCGTTTGTCCATTTTCTCATTACTACTCTTTATTTCTCTGATATGATTGGTTGGTTTCTTTATATGCTTTTTCTATTTCCAAAGTTAATAAACTGACTTCTTTACAGAAGTTAGTGCTGAAATTTTAATTTTGATTTATGAATCAATTTAATTTAATTGCATGAATCTCATTTTCAAAATTTGTAATGGCTTTGTTCATTTTTTCTTTATCAATAGCAGATTGCATTTGATGTTATCTTCTCCTCAGCTTCCTTTTGAAGTTGATAAGATTCAGGATTTCTTTCGGAAAGGTATCTCCCACAATTTTTCTATTATGTGTCGATGCCCTGCGCCATGGTGCATTTGTATTTGCTTAACCAACGAACGACAATCATTTTCAAGATTTATATTTTCTTTTCACTCTGTCAACATATTATTTAAACTCTGACCTCTTTCTTCTCTTCTTATAACCGTTGGTTGATTGGTTCATGTGACTGATCCACGGCATCCTAGCATGAATCACAATTAGCGCCTGAGCGCCGTTTTATAGCTACTACCTCTCCTAAACACTGGAAGAAGATGGGTTGTTATCTAGATACATTTTGTGAAATTTAGGTATTTTAGAAGATTCTTCGGTTTCACAGCCGAGAGGTCGGATAGTCCTGCTAGGAAACAGTTTACCAGGACTCTTTTTCTTGCTGCCGCCAGAGCTGGACATTTGCAAAGAAAGTGAGTTATAGTTTCCCTCTCGTCCGAGTCTTTGCAACTTCTAAAATAGGTATTGAACGGTCTATGCATTTTCTCCGCATGCGTACCTACTACCCAGTGACCTGTAAAAACCGTCGTTAGTCGGCTGGTGTTTCTACGCTCTCTGTTTATAAGATCCCTTGACCCAGCCATATTGTAGACTGGCCAGGTCGCCCGGGATGTATTGCACCTTGTAAGTGGCCTCCATCTTCTACCTGCCAAGGAGAGACAGTCCAGGTAGATGCCCCTTTGATTGCATTTAGACAATGCTATGGTTCCGCATAGGTTAGGTCGATAGAGACCCCCTGCGAGCGAATTCATCAACCCTATCATTCCCATTGACTGCAACCCAGATGATTGTGATGTTAACAAGAAAACTAAGCAACCTAAGTTCATCCCTACTCTGTCTGACTAACCTGGAGTCTATGGTTTTTGACTGTAGAGCCTTTACAACAGCCTGACTGTCCACAAAAATGGCAACTTTGCTTCTATGTCCTTCTCTAATGGATTCGGTAATTTGCCGACACGCCTCCCTGATTGCGAGTACTTCCGCCTGAAAAACTGTAGCCTCATCAGGTAGGCGTGTACAGTAATTGATGTTAGCGTGTGTTGAAAATACCCCAGCGCCTAACCCAAGATTCATTTGTATAAATGGGTAAGACCCGTCTGTATAAATGGGTATATCGTATTCCGTTTCAAATTTTCGCCTTGATCACTCTTCTTTTGAAGGAAATCTAACAGTGAAGTGATTTTTAAAGTCTAGTTGTGGTACTATGTAGTCTGTTATCATTTGTGTTAGTTCCCTCGCTATTGTGTATAGCGCCCTACCATGACCATACGGTCGCTCAGCTCAGCAACCTGTCGCTTTTAATCTTAGTGCACTATTGCAGGTTAAATTTTTAATGTAAAGGTCAATGGGGAGAAGATGTAGCATTACATTGAGTGCCTCCGAAGGACATGTTCGCACTGGTCGAAAAACCTCATGTAAAGCTGTTTCAGTAAATTTACCCTTGAGGTACGCATGTTGCGATTTCGAAAGGGAAACTGATCCACTGTATAACCGTCGTAACATTCAGCCTTCTACAATTTGCACACAGCTCGCTGAAGCTTTATTGGTGAAAATGAAGTCGATATAATTTTGTAGCTTATTAGGATCGGTTGGCCTATTTGTGGGCTTCCCCATTGGCTGCCAGCTTCCAGAGCCGCTTTGAAGAGCTCGCCCACTTTGTTGTGAGGCGTGAGCACCAATGCGTGTGCCTCACATTGAAATCACCGAACAATTAAAAATAATTTATCGAAGAGACTTCTGGATCTGTTCAAAGATGATAAAGACTGATGAGTGAAATACAGTAAATAGTAATAGGAGTATAGATTATATGGTGAATTATATATGGAATTCTCGAACTAAACTCCATTTAAGTTAAGGAGCTGAACTAATTGCAGCAGTGGACAAACTAAAAAAGCACACAAGATAAATAAACCACACATTGTAGGCAATAACCTAATGACAGACTTGGATACTCCAAATGCAGTTAGAGATCTCATACTATAAAATCGACATTTGGGAGCTAATTAGTTCTTCGCTTGTTATACCATTGATATTGAGTAGACACGAAGTACTGTAAGGATACATCAGTAAAAGATTAATAAACAGTTGGAATTCTGTTGAGAATCTCTTTGAAACAAATTTTTGGGTCCGATGAATTTTTACGAATTTGGGTAAACCGCTTCTGAGGTTTGCAGTATTCCATTGTGGAGAGTGCCTTTGTGAGTCTCAAGTTATATCCTGTGGAAATTATTAAGCCTCCAACATTGGGCAGCTGATTGGCGTTTGTTGTTTTTAAAGCAGCCTTGGGTTGATATCCAGTAGAAGACGATCACTGAACTCTTTGTGGCCTTTCTTTCTGATGAGTGCTTCCGCGTATAATTTCAGAGGCGAGCTTGAATTTAATTACCACGGAGTTAATAATATTCACCGAACACATTGCTTGTGAAGATTGTCGATGTCAAATTCGGAGTGTGGATCTTGTATAATAACTTTATAATGAAGAGATCTGATAGAGAAAAGGAGATTGATAGATTTATCATTGAATTAGAATTGGAATGTTTTAAATGATTGCTGAAAGGTTATAGTTGCCAGTTAATAAATTCTGTCGCAACTGCATCTCTGAAGAAGAGGTGGAAACAGTTCTTCATCATATATATGACTGCCCCTGACTAGCTGGGAGCATACATTACTACCTGAGCGCATCTTTTCTTACTGCATTGATCGAATTATAATCCATAAGTATCAGGACCATATCCAGGTTCATATCGAAATCGCATCCCCGGTTTCCTGCGGTATCACAATGAGCCTTTAATTGCGCTTAATAGAGCTTTCATGAAGAAGGCTGGTATCTAATATTCGATGATCATAACTTTTTTTTTTTTTTTTTTTTTTGTCGGAACAATCTAGTAAGCGCAGCACTCAAACAGAGTATATATCCATTGTACTGCACTTAAGGTTCCCTTTTACTCTGTTTTAAATCTACCCGACCTCCGAAGAAGTAGAAGTAGATACTGTGGTGCCAAGGAGCCAAGTTGGTTACTCCTCAGCACATCAGTGCCAAAAATCCCGAACCTGATTCGAGCAAAGGCAGGGCAGACGCAAAGAAAATGGTCCGCCGTCTCGTCTTCCTCTCCACAGGCTGGGCACAGCGCACTGTCTGATATGCCAATCCTTTCCATGTGCCTAGCCCATAGAAAGTGCCCTGTCATCACGCCAACCAACAGCCTGCAGTCCCTCCTACCTAAAGATAGAAGGAACCGTGACCATCGGTCAGAGATAGCAGGTAGCATAATTTTCGTCCATCCGCAGCCTCTCTCAGCCCGCCATGCTCGCTTGTGGGTCGAAACAACCCACTTGTTTGCAGTGGCTTTGATGGCAGCGGAAGGGAGTGGCAGAACAGGCTCAGGGCCAATAAAAACAGCCTCGGAGCCCATCCTGGCCAAGGAGTCAGAGGTCTCGTTACCCGCAATGCCAGCGTGTCCCGGGACCCAAGTCAACGTCAGACTATTATGTTTTCCAACACAATTTAGCATGGATTTGCAGGACCTGACTATCGTGGATGTGGTGGTCGGACTATCCAAGGCCATGAGCGCAGCTTGGCTGTCACTGCAGACACAAGTAGATTTGCCTTTCCACTTGTTTTCCACAACAAAGTCCATCGCCTCAAGTATCGCATACACCTCCGCCTGAAACACAGACGCATGCAGACCAAGGGCAAAGAACCGACGGGTCCCACAGGATTCCACGAAGACACCAGAACCTGAACCCTCTTCAGTCCTGGAGCCATCATCCCAACTTAGTCATCTGAAAGATAACTTTCTTCCGTGTTCTAACAACTTCAATTACTACACAGGTAGAGAAATGATGTACGAGTCCATGATGGAATGAAGGGAGTGTCATGAATAAAATATGCCTCGTTCTGCTTTCAACAATGATACTCGCATCGGTGGTGTGTTGATTTCTTCTGGTTGCTGCATACAATTTTTTCCTTGAGTCAATTTCATTTCCACACAAAAGTAATAATCAGTTGGATATATCCACCATCAACATTTCCACCATCATACGCAGCAGTGCCTGCTAAGATCAGAACAAAAGGTTCTTCATTCTCACGAGCGTAGCGATTTAACTCTTCACACAATTTACAACTTGAACAAAGGCACCGAAGTGTTCTCGCTTCAACTTTTTGCTAATTTGCAAAGAAAATTAATTGACTCCCGCATTAGTCATGAAGCCAACTAACTTGGCGTGGCTCGTTGTGCCTTGCCTTGCTGCACAACCCAGCGATATAGGGGCTGAGTGGGGATGTGTTGCCTTTGTTGTAATTTATACGCCCACATAAGTAACAAAAGTTACCTCCCAGTTGGTTGCCGTATACTCAAAGTGAATATTAATTATATGAGGTGAAGTGCAGGTCGCTGATGCAGGGTGCGTTTATGTAGGGATGTGTGTGTTCCGTACACGTGCGGATATGTTTAAAATAGTTTCCCTTTATCTCTCTCTGCTGACACATACGCAGTGCTCCTTGTGGTTGCTGAGCAATTTGGTAGCTGCAGAATGTGCCACTGGCATTAATTCCGGTGCTAATGGAGACGATTGCATAAGCGAAAAGTGTTTTACTCGTATCCAAATTTAGTTAAAACTGAGCAGAATGCAAATCAGTGTGTGAGCGGCACACTGCAAGACACAAGTACAATTGAAAAGGACCTGCCGTCTTTTCAGGCCACACACTTTAAAGGCATCGTGAAGCGATGTGATTTTAAGGGATACGAAAATTAGCTTCTTTAAAGGCGTCGACTGCTGCAACTGCTGGCGAGCATCATTTCAATCAATCATATGAAACTTAATTGAATTGAAACTTTGTCCTTGATAGCCGCAAACGCCCGCTTCTTGCAAGCTGAATGCCGACTGCGGGAAGGAAGGGAGTTGCGAAAAGTGAAAAAGTTTCAAACCAGAATTCAAGTGACAACGATGGCACTGTTGCGGGCTGATGCCTTGAATACTAATTGAGGTGCCACGAGAATGAAATCATTTGCACAACTTACCAACGAAAGAAATTCATGAGTTTGCCATCCGCACCGAAGCGGTGGATAAAGAAGCTGGCTTCGGGTGCTGGCGGATAACTCACTCATGAGCAAAGTTAATTTATTGGCATCTGTCGAGCGTAGGTCGTGAAAACTGTCCGACCGAGTGGACTTTTATGACCAGCGACTGGAAATGCCGTAAAACCAAAGTAGCGCTGTGCACGAGCTGTGCTATGGTGTGGGGTAAGTCAATAATTTCATTTCGTCTGCTCGACAGGGAAATTGACGCGCCTGGCCGCAGCACTGCCGAAGAAAGGACACACCAAAACAAAAACGGCATGATTCCGTTGGCAGCCTTTCTTGTACGGGGATTTATGGCTGGATTTGGTACATTTTCATGGTAGTGATTTGAATTGTTAAATGTCGTCGTCAGTGTAGTCAGCTTAAATCGTTTTACTGGCTTTCTGTTTCAAACAATGACAGTCATTGTGGACCATGGCAGGGAGGCAGGCGGCGAGCAAGCTAAAAGTGTGGCCACTGGTAAACTAATTTTTTAAATTCATATTATTGACCGCTTCCATTTGAAATTTACGGCCGCATTGTGTCCGCAAGTGTCAGCACAGCTGTCGGTGCGAGCGAAATTTGCATTTGACCAGCAGCAAAAATTCGCAAATTTTCCTTTGATCAGCTGAATTGAATTTGAAAACTTCTGGCAGAGTTCGGTTGGGGAAGAGCGCCATCGCATTCCGGCCAAATTTCATGAATTTATTAATGCGGCCTTCTGCAGGAAACCAAAAAGGAAATTGCAAATTTAATTGCTGTAATTAAACTTTTCATTATTATTGGGCCGGTGGAAAAACTCGCGATACGAAATCGAACTGTGAGAGAGCACGCAGAGCACTGTCATGGGTGTGTGAGGGGTGCTGAATTGGGTTGCAATTTAATAATTAAGTAGATATTTATTACCACGCCACCTTATTTAATTGCTTCTAATTAGAGTGAATAGATTTACGAAAGTTGAGAGGAGATTCTTTCTAAGCCGCCATCAAATAATAAAATTGATTTAGATTACAAATTGGAGTATATGGGAATATAATTAAAAATAGGATGTCATTAGTTTTAGATCACGTACTTAAATTGCATATTTATTACCAAAACTCTAGTTCAAAGGCAGCACCACCCGCCAACAATATCGAACTTCTTATAAAATCATCGATTTTCTGGCAATTAATTGTTCATGGCTATTCTGCTACTAATGGTTCTATTTACTTGAAATGTAAATAGATGGAATGTGTTTAAGAAAGGACTCTAATTTTGTTATTGAGATACTAAAATCGTTCTATGATAATTGTATGGATCATGTTAATTTACTTGATTTCGTGCCCCCGTTTTATGGTAAGAAGGCTAGACTCACACAGAGAGGGTTGCAGGTTCAAATCCTGCCCCGTTTTTGATCTCAAAATGCCTCTTTCTAAGCAAAAAATGTGTTTCTTTTCGAGTCGAAAGCCTCAGTAGATAGTACTGGGGAATGAGTACCCCTCTCATCATAATTAAGTATGATGTAATATATAATAATAAAGAAAATAAATAATTGATTTCGATATTCAATTGGAGTCATGGATGGAGAACGGTAAACTCATTCCGCTGTATTATTCATTCCTGTATTACTTTAAATTTAGGCTGACAATAAAGATGATGTTGTAAGGAATATTAGAAGCATCAAGGGTCAGTTTCTATATAGAGAAATTAACAAATATTGATAAAGGATTCATTAAAAATAGTCAAAACAGTGTCATTGTTTTTGCTTCATATAAAGCGATAAGAAGAATCCAACAAGTATTATTTAATGTTCAGGCAGAGGACTGAATTTATTACGATCTTAAACAGTTCAAATTAGAACTAGATCTCAAATAGTTCAAAAAGCTAATTTGACTATCATAGTGATGATTATCGGGAGATCCACCTTTTTCTTTATTTACCTAATAATAGTGTTAGGATGTGCGGTGCTATTAGAGGATATATATTGGAGTAATCCGTATGACCGATTCTCTTGATGTGACAGTTCAGTGTTTTCCTCTCCGTAGATTCAACTACTTTTTTAAGAATTTTATGAGACTTACGTTTCTGCTCTCACTGTCGATAGTTTTAAAACTGAAAAGAAATTAAAATCTCTGTGAAACATGACTTCAACACTCGTGCCAAATGTAGCACTAAAGACAAAGAATTGTGCAAAAAACTATCTCTGTGAGAGAGAGATTATACTCGTATACTTCACCTCTTTAATGTTGTCCTTTATGCACGAATATATACGAGGTTGGAATACCAATTGCCACCTGTAAACTGATGCGGACGGATAGGGTCGTGCGTGAGGCCAATGGGTCTTGGGTAAACGAGGGCACTTGCTTAACGACCAGGCTAATGTGCCGAAACTTGACAGGAAAAAATCTAGAGACTTGCTTGGCTTGTCGAGAGAAGATCATGGGTTGTATAACTGGTCATTGACTATTCAGCAGGCATGCTCTGAGGCTGGGAGTATTCTCTGATGAATACTGCAGAAGCTGTGTGGATGAGAAGGTGGAGGAGACTGCGCAACATCTCTTCTGTATGTGTGCCCGGCTCTGGCATAGCGGGCTCTTTAGGCAAATACGCTATTAATTCTCTTACAGAAGTATCTGGCGCGAACATGAATCAAATCCTGATCTTTATTAGGGCATCGAAATGGTTTGACGAGTAAATCAGAGGTGCGTTGTTACACTGTGGTATCATGATGGACCCATGAATGAGTGAGTTGGTAAGTAGACCGGCTACCACAATAACCTAACCTTACCTAATTTTGTAAAGGAGAAGCACAAATTGTTCTTAAAACGAATAACTAACATTCATTAAAAACAAATACTTCTTAGCTATTTGGGAGGCTTCAAATACGAATAGTTGGGAGGCTTCAAGTATGTATAGTTGAAATGCCCCTCCCATTCTTATAAAGAAATATTCAAAAACAAACTAAAGTCTTATCAATTCATTCAAAATACTCGTACTCGTAATCTGAACCTTTTCTTTCTTGCCTAATACGCTCAAAGATTTGCGAAATTTATTTTCTGTAGCTCGCATCCACAAAGTGCCTGTTTTGTGTGTGCCGTTGAGGCAATTGTTTTGCATTTGACTTTGATTGATTCCCGTTCAGTTGATGTTATTTTGACGTATTGGGAAAATGAATAGAAATCACATCCATAGATGTGGCTGCGGATTAGGCGATTCATTTCTCATTCAACTTATTTCAAAACTAGGTAGTGAAAAGTTCTGATTTATAGAAATCCTTTCAAACAGGTGTATACACTTATTCACACACTTGCGTAGATACACATGTGGATGCTCAGCTTAGGATGCGTAGTGCTCGTAAAGTGAACTTACTTGCTGAATTGAACTGAAGTGCATTGGCAATGTATGCTTCAGAGTACCCATCGTGAATCATTTAAGACAACAACTGACATGAGTTGAGGTTGCTCAGCCGTTAGATCCTTTCGGACGGAGGTGCTTTCAGCAGTGCTATTCACAGTCAGTTCAAAGCTTAGAGCAAAACGGTTGGAATACAAAGGTTGAAATGTGGTTGCTCTCGTTGGTTCAACCTTCAGTCAGTGTGGAGAGTGACATTGAATGTTTGGAAGTGTAACATTTTTATGGAGAATCGAAACGAGCACAATATTAAATTGGACTGAATTATTTTCATTTACGTATTTGTTAAATCGGGTTTGTTTGGAAAAGAAAACGACTTTAAAATTTAAAAATTATTTGTGGTAAATTTAATTGAAAATAATTTTTTACAATAAAACTATTAAATTGAAGTTGAATGCTGAAGTTTTGTCCTAAGTGAATTCCTCGCATCCTGAAACCCAATTCCTGTAAAAAGGTTTAGCATAAAAAGATATTCGTTGATCATTTGCTTCTCCTTGCAGATATACAAAGCTAAATTTCATGGACCTCTTCTTATAACTTCTCCACAAACATTCGCCAGATTTACTCTTATCTCCTCTTCGGTATTTACATGCTCCTTACTTCCTTACCATTTAAGTCAGACCTTCATTTCGATTAATAGTGAGCGGGATCAATGCACATTTATTTCTAAATATGGATAAAATTGTTGGGAATTGTTGCTTCAGTTGTATGGAGGTACGTGCCTTTACGCAAGCATAACTAACGATTTATTCAAATCATAGAAATATCGGTATATTACCTTGAACACTGTGAAGATGAAATACTTCCACAGACAAATTTCACCCACACAAAGTCTCGGTTGTTCAAAATAAATCAAATTAGGCGAGTCAAATTTTGATTCGTTTCTCTCTTCTTTTTGTATGAAACCAATTCTCAATCACGTTAAACTTTCAGTAGGTTAAATAGTGATTGAGAATCTTTCAGAGTATGGAGTAACAAGCGTTCAAAGTAGCAACAACACATCGAAAGATCTAGCAGTGAACAATAGCAAAGACCAATAGGCGTTGAAATCATAAGAAGGACAACGAAATAGGATCAACCAAGTCCACAGGAGACTCAGCCTTAAATAGTTTCACTGGGACACGCACACTCCACGGCAAGAAGGACAACAAAATAGGATCAACCAACTCTATAGGAGACTCAGCCTTAAATAGTTTGTAAGGAACCTTCCTGCCTACGCTTATGCTGAGGTGACGCTCGCCGTTGTCCAGGGTCCATACAAAATTTATTTATTTGCAGGGTTGAATAATAATTTATTATTATTGGAAAAAACTTAACCTATCTAACATGGATATACGAGTATACTTAATTCTAATATAGAGTGTTTTCCTGTAGTACGGCCATGGTTTACAATATTTTACCAGACCGTAGCTTTTACAATTATATGATATTTCAATATACTTACGTGCGGTGGGGAGGAATCCCACGTTGCGGCGAAATAGTCCGTGGTGTTGACCTATTTCCTGTACATAGGTCACGAGCGTATGAGTTAGCACCGAGAAAAGCAGACGTATCCCGGAATTCTCGGTGTAACAAAAGCGTCAGTGTTCAGTGAATGCTCGCTAGGTGCTGCTTTGGACAAGATCTGAGAAAGGCAGACGAATCCCGAAATTCTCAGTTTTGCAAAAGTCAGGATCTCAAGCGAGTATCCTATGTCTAGGTTAGCACTGAGAAAAGCAGACGAATCCCGAATTTTTCAGTGTAACGATGCGTCAGTGTCCTAGGATAGTTACCTATATGTTGTCACTCTGCTGGCTCGCCGAAGAAGAAGGGCTGAGTTAAGCTCTGTACGCGTTTTTATAACCCCTTCTCAGCTGTTTGTGGTGTGAGGTGTTCGGGCGCTTTTCCATATGGCCACCAAGTGTGCTACGTTCGATCCTGCAATTATGTAGCCCCAGTGGCCGCTAGATGGCGGTGATAGTTTTTTCCGGTGTGGGCAACTCACATGCGCGCGTGCGTGCCCACGTTGTGAGAGCAAAATTCGAGGATGTTCAGCATTTTGGTTCCTCACAAGTTTCATTGGGACACGCACACTCCACGGCAAGAAGGACAACGAAATAGGATCAACCAACTCCATAGGAGACTTAGCCTTAAATAGCCTCACTGGGACACAATCACTCCACGGCAAGAAGGACTTATTTCTGTTGCCGAACCCTGGACACAGCTGAGCTTTACCCCGGCTCTGAAAAGTTCGTTACGATACCGTATGATTTTTCACACCTTGAACACTTTCTGTGGAGCTACATGGCCAAATACGATATTTAAACAAATTTTACGCGCTTTATTGGCGAGATACCTCCGCTGTTTGTTGATAAATAGAAGGAAATTGGACTTAAAGAATAAGCTTCATCGAGGAATACTATGGACATATCTCCGAATTCATATTCAATTAATAAATACATTAAAAACAAAAACAATCTTGATAAAAATTTAATCGTTTCTGTAATTTATTTAGTTTAAAGTATTCATACTATTACAATTCAATGACAAGCTTCTAACATTATCTTTACGAGGGCAGTTCGAAATGTTCTTAGCCTAACAATGAAAAACAAGAGCTAGATTTTTAAAATAAATTTTGCACACAATCTCCTGAAACTTCAATACACTTAGTCCAACGTTTTTCTAACAATTCTACCCCTTGATTAAAATAATTTTCCGGAAGCTCCTCAAATAGTTTACAGCTGCCATTGCATCTTCATTGTGGGTAAAACGTTTGCCAGCAAGGAATTTTTTTAGATTTGGGAACAGGTAGAAGTCAGAGGGAGCTAAATCAGGAGAATAAGGTGGGTGGTCAAGCAATTCGTACTTCAATTCTTTCAATTTTGCCATTGTTAAAACACTCTTGTGGCATGGTGCGTTGTCCTGATGAAAAATATTTTTTTTTCTTGTAAACCAGGTCGTTTTTCTCGAATTTTCAAATTCAATTGATCCAAAAGGTTACAATAATATTCAGAATTTGTTTTACCTTTTTGAAGATAGTCGATTAATAAAATTCCTTTGAAATCCCAGAAAACCGTTGCCATGACCTTACCAGCCGATTGAACTGTTGTTGCCTTCTTTGGTGCACTTCCTCCAGCTGCAGTCCATTGTTTGGATTGTTCTTTTGTTTCTGGTGTGAAGTAATGGATCCATGTTTTATCAACAGTTATGAAACGACGCTTAAAATCCATTTTATTTCGTTATTAAATCCAAATTATTTCGTATTAATAATAAATAAAAAACGATCCAAACAAGCTTGAGAAATTTTCATTCGAATACGTTTTTGGTCAACTGTTAACAAATGCGGCACCCATCTTGCAGAAAGCTTTTTCATATGTAATTCTTGTTGCAAAATAAAATGTACTCGATCATTTGAGATGCCTATGGCATTACCTATTTCACGCACTTTCACTCGTCGATCGTCTAAAACCATATCATGAACTTTAGCTATGATTTCTGGCGTTGTTGCAGTTTTTGGACATCCACTTCGGGGTTCATCTTGAATGCTTGTACGACCACGTTTAAATTCAGCAATCCAATTTTTTACTGTTGCATATGAAGGAGCACTTTCACCTAACACATTCACCATATCATTAGGAATTTCTTGTCCCGATAAACCTTTCTTATGTAAATATTTAATCACACCACGAATTTCTAATTTTTCCATTATAAAAAAATCACTGAAGCGTCTTTTTTGAACACGTGTTACTATACGAATGAGTTGCCAGATCTCAATGAAATTTAACATGTGTTCCATTATAGAAAGCTTTTTTCTGTTTATACCGCCATCTATATGTCAGGCTAAGAACATTTCGAACTGCCCTCGTATTTACAAAGTGTATTCCAAGGTAAATAGGACTTTTTAAAAATTGGTATTTCTAGTGATTGGCATTATTGGCACTACATGCGTCAGAAAATTAGATACCTCATTGATGTACTGTAAATAGATCCTGATATTTGGACTAATAGAAGTGGAGTTAGTGGGTCTGAAGAGTCAGTATGTTTGTGTCAATGGTAGAAAAATGAGCGTTGAACAAAGAGCTTAATAATAAGTTCTATTTTAAAGTAGTTAAAACTTTTACCACAACGTTTCAATTGATGAACCAAGTTTATAGTAACGATTGTTTCTACAGCAGCAGAGTTTATGAGGGACATATGCGATTCAAAAACGGTGGTGAGGACATGAATGATGATTAACATGTTGGCCAACTGAAATCGGTGATCACCGCAGATTCCATCAAACTGTGAGTGAATTCATCAAAGGTCAGCCGAAATCTTCATTGAAAGTTATGGACTTGGAATTCAGCATATCAAAAATATCATATTTATATATACTCGTACGTATATAAATATTTTTACCGAAAAGTGTTTGCTTGGTTTGTTCCGTAGAAGTTGACTGACGACCAAAAATTGCTAAGAATTCAATATTCGAATTAGATCATCAAGGAGGCCAAAAAGGTCAAAATCTTGCCTTTCAACATTATGACCTGTGATGAAACGTGGTGTATTCAATATGTTTCAGAAACCAAGCACCAAAGTGTCGAGTGGATGGTGCCAGACAAGCCGAAACCCCAAAAATTTTGTTTCGAGAAATTGAAACTGAATACCATGTTCATTTGCTTTTAGGATTCCAAAGGCATTAACAGTTTTGTTATTATATTAAAGGAGATGAGTATGGATGATATCCCATCCTCGTCGCCAGTTTTGTTTTTATAGTAGATGAATTAATTTATTTATTAATATTTTATTTAATTGATTAGCAATACTCCCTGCTTCGTCTCTCGTTTCTTCCACTTAATTCCAGTTTTTGTTCTTTAATATCGATTCGCTACATCTCACTAGATCACTTATAAAAATACGTTGCTAAATATTCCAGTAAATGCATGGATCATCAAAATTAGTGATCATTGTGAGCGGAACCGTTCATCCAGAACTATTATCTTCACGTAGAAATATGCAATATGAAAATGCCGCAAAAATTGGTATTTACCTTGGTTTAATCTGCTCCGCCACTTTACTTTGGATGTGGTTGTATTGAAATTCTTAGGTAGTTTAGTTTTAGTGGCATCTCGAAGCCGCTGCAAACAGTATTCTGCCTTCTTTAGTGGAATTTTTTATAAATTGCTCTACACTGTAATTAAGGGTGCACAATGTAGTTCATAGTACCACGAGGGTTTATGAGCTCATTTGTATGGAAGCCCTCAGGACTGCAGAAAACCCCTTTTTTATATGTTTTTGTTTTTACCAAGTTCTCCTCTTTCATTGGATTACTGCAAATACATATGCTAAAGGAATAAGAGCAGAGAAAAAAGTTAAAAAATAAAAAGTGGACATAAAATTAACAACACAAAAACCGAAAAACAAAACGGTGAGCAAAGGTCAAATGGAACCTCGGACGTGGCATTGTTGGAAACACTCGCACCAACTGTCGCTGCAATGAAACAGAACGAAGGAAAGGGAAATCTGAGCGGTCCAATATGTCGTCCGAATGCCGTCCGTGCAACTGAGCAAACAAAAAATGGTTCGACTAAACAATGAACTACAAGCATGTGTGTGTGTTAATTGCATTGGTGTGTGACCGTGTGTGTGTTGGATACAATTCCCACAAATGGTGCACGTGGAATTGAATCAAATTCATTTCTGCACCACAAAGCAACCGAACCTCTTGCGACACGCTTCATGGCATCGCATCGCATCTTCCTGCGACTTTTCGGTCATTTGGTTTTGACCTTTTTCATTTTTATTTTCTTCTGGTGTGTTTGTTGCTTTGGTTGCTTTTGTTGTTGTTGTTTTTTTTTTTTGTTGGGCCATTTGCTGTGTTAGTAAATATTGGTGAAACGTTAATAAACCAAGACGAGGAACAAGCGAAATTGCTTTTGCGCTGCTGCCTGCATGCATGCATTTATCGGAACGGATTGGACGAAGCGAATTCCACAAATTATTCCAGCATGAATTATTCAATGCGAGGGATTTCGTGTGCTCCCTCTCCGCGGTCCGTGCATCCCTGCCAATTTGGCAAATAAATGGAATGGTTTTTCAAAGTACAAAACGAAAAAAATAAAATTTTATTTTTTATTCATTTAATTCTATTTTTCATGTTTCAGTCACTTCGAATGCACCTTCAACGTTTCTTTTCCGTTTCCTTTGCTGTTGAATTTTTTTCTCCTGCCATTTTGCTCCTGCCATTTTTTCTCTTGCCTCCTGTAAAAAATTCACTTTTGGAAGCGTTTTTTTGTGTTTTTTGTGGTTGCATTTGGCACTCTCAGACGTTTCGCTTAACTGAAATCTGCATTAAATTCACGGCTGCGCTTCGGATGTGGAATGTATCTCTTCGCAGCGGATGTGTCGGTTTTGGACAGGTCTTCCGTTTGTCTTCTGCAAATGTGCACCATTACACCAGAACTAATGTTTACAGTCGAATCTTATCTGGGAAATTTTTCATGGCAGAAGCGAAGTTTTCAGCTGCAAGTACACGGCAGTTTTTGCATATCTCTGGAACAAATTGCGCAATTCAGTCGATTACAATGCAAAATAGACAATTGCGTCTTCCATCTTCTGTGTTGCTTTCCTTTGTGAAAGTCGAACTTGATTGGTGTGGGCGCTTCGAGTACATTTCTGTTCATCCAATAAGCACGGCAATTTCTCAGATTGTATTGATGTCAATTTTGGGTTTCAGATGAATGCTGTTGAATAGAGAGTGGGGTTTTCTAACTATACTATAAACTGTAGTATGAACATGCCTATAAATTCATCATAGCGCTCGGTTGCAAGGTCACTATAACCTTTAATGATTCATATAATTGTTTGTTATATATCTCTACGCTAATTGAATAGTGAGCCCGTAATGGGTTTCTTAAGCATATCCTATTAACTATTCCAGAATGTCATGAGCATTTTTTAATGAGGAGGGCGACTTCGTTAAAGGTAACAAAGAAAGTCTAACAAATACTTATATTGCCATCGGCTCTGCCTCTCATTATCCCTCTGTTGCCTTATTAAAATGGAATCTTCTATAATGAGGACTATAGTATCTCATAATGAGTTGGAATTAAACCTTACTAGGATTAATAAAACTCTGAAATTGATTTGATTGAGGACAAAATGGCCTTTGCCACTGTTTAATTGAAATGATTGTAATAAATTAAACAATCACAGAGTTGATGATAAAGAAATCATTATAGTGGTAGATTTTGCTTGTATGACTGGGTGTTCTCTAGACGCTATACACACTTATACAAACATACAAAGGAAAATATCTTTCATGCTCTAATACGAGCATGCAGTATGCTCTAATACGAGCATGCAGTACGCTGTCTTCTACGATACTAACACGATTAACTTCGGCAGGAAATTTATTAAAATCTAGCCAAGAACTGAGATTATGAATGCACAAAATACAAATTTTTATGCACCATTGCCCTTTCGAAAATGCTCTTTGAATATCCTGTCCGCCTATATACAATATATATACGTATATACAATACACTGGAATTGTACAGTATGCCCACATAAATCTCCAAATAAATTCTTTAAATAATATTCTTCCGATGCAGGCAGATGCCGGAGTAGTGCACTCAGTTGCAATGCGATGGAAAAGGAAATGGCTTCTGCCTGAACGATCACGTTTACAAATACAAATTTAGAGCCCCACATCGCATTCACTCTCGACGCCAATTTTGCAACATATGAAAGCTCCACAAAAGAAGCTGCAAATAATCTGCTGCATACTAATAGGCAACTTGCCTTTCCCTGCACATATTGTTATGATTAGTGATGTTCTTAGCTTGGACTCTCATTTTTCGAGTATTCGGGTATTTGAATGAACTAGTGGAGTAGGACCTAAAACATAAATCTGCGTCAGTCTTGCGATATCTAAAGACGATAAGGTGAGGTGATAAGGCACATTTTCAACTCCTAGAAGTTGAATAACCCTTTCATAACTTATAAAAATAGTTGTTGCTGTTAAATTATCCCATTGCTGGAGAGAGTGACAATTTATGCACACTTTGAATATTCATACGTATCGCTTTATATTTTAACATTTGCGCATATATAATAGAGAAGTTGATAGATATGTGGAATATGACATAATTCCTCGAGACTCCGATCCTTTATTATATATTATAATTATATATATTATAAAACAAGGTATCCAAATATTTCGATAGTAGCGCAAGAAAATCTTTGCACATTGGCATCTTCCGTACCATTCGAACGCCTTTTTTCGCATGCTGGACAGAAATTAAGCGAGCGGCGAAATTGTTTAGGGGATGCAAGTGTAAAAACGAAACGGCGATAATTTCGCTGCGTCAGAACAATTGATCGTTGAGGAGAATAATAAAATTCGATAATTTTAATGCATTGTTGTGGACTGTACGTATTCATTTTAAATTTCCAAGAGTTCAGTAATAATCTGCAAAAAGAAAAAATAAATTATGTTAAAAAATAAAAAAGTTATTTGTGTTTCACATCTGCTGGTCTTATTTGGGCCACCCTGTATAAATACTATACTTAAACTTTATTTATCACTACTTTTTATTATTTATAAATATTAGATTATTAATAATAAAATGTATTTTTCCAGCTGAATATCATTAATTTATTTATTAGACGATAAGATATTAAAACGACTACGAATGAGATATGACACTAGCAATGCACCAAAGAAGAGTGTGTTCAATTTCTACAATGCGAATATATGAAATTTACTTATTCAATCAAATAAATTTTATAATAACATAACTTAAAATATCCACTACAATGTATAACATCATTGAGAAATTCCATTATTGTTAGCTACCCTGTATAATTAATTTCAAAACTTTACTAATTATTTGAAAAAATTCAAATGAAAAATTTCCCTTTGCATAAAATTTATACATTAAAAGTAACAGCAATCAAGAAACAAACAGTGATAGTATGCTCTTTTTCGTTGCATTTTAAAATGACTCCTTAAATAATAGCAAATTGTCCCTCTCTGTTGATTTATATAGACATAAACTGTTCAATGTGTAAGTGTCAGGGTTGTCAGATTTTTTTTATGCCATATCCCCATTTCGCTCATGAGCAATTATTAAAAATAATTGAAAACATTTTAATTCATAAATTATTGCCTTTACACATGCATTTTTCATATAAAAAAATATTTCAAAGCGCCTTTTGACGTCACAGCCAATCAGCTGTGCTGTGTTTTTGCCGAGAGAGGAATACCGGACCTGCGCATGGTGTAATCTTCTATTTTGTCATTCTTGATACCATTCTCTCTCTCTCTCTCTCTCTGTATTCACTTAAAAAGCTATACAGAAACAGTGATTTCTATCAAAGCGTGAAATCAATCGCCGCTGTTATTTCACGGTTTTATTAAAAGTAGCGATTTTCAATCACTGTGAAAAAAGAAGGGACTGTTAAAAATCACTCTTTTGATCAAATCGCTGTTACTTTGTATATTCGATAACAGTTGCTACCAGCGATTTTTAAATAACAGCTAACTTAAAATTCTTTAATTTTTAAATAAAGTGTAAAAACAAAAACAAAATATACAAAAATAAAAACAACAAAATAATAAAGTGAGAAACAACAAATAATCACAAAGTGAGACAACCGCAAAATAGCACTGCTATTATACGGTTATGTATGTACACAAATACGTTAAATTAAAAGCGGCTTAGCAAGTATCTAGTGTAGAGTTGCCAAAGTTAATTTTAAACAAAAATAAATAATAAAGAAAAAAAAATGGGTGTAGACCGTACCCCACCTAGAGGGGAAGGTCAGCAACAAGAAGAGCAGCAACAACAAAAACAGCAGCAGCAGCAGCAGCAGCAGAAGCAACAACAACAACAACAACAGCAACACCGAGAAAAACAACATCAGGAACAACAACAGCAGCATCAACAACTGCAAACACAAAAGAAACCCCTTCTTCAGAATCCGCTCCAAAATTCCTGGAGTCCTCAATGCCCCTCGCCACAATCAAGCTCGTCTTTTCCAAATAAAAACAGCTCTCAACAAACTGTCCAACAACAAATTGATCAGCTTCAACGCCAGCTTCAGCTGCTATACAAACAACAGCAACCAGTTGCCTCTCCCCAAGTCACAGTAAGTGTACCCTCCCACGACGAGGACTGGAAAACGGTTCTAAACAAGAAAAGGCAAAGAGAGAGTCCAGATAAAACAAAGACCACTCAAAAACAAGCGAAACTTGAAAAATACTGGCTAGGAGATCCGAAAGGAACCGAAAATCGATTTTCGTCCCTAGAAGAAGTTGAAGAATGTGACCAAAAAAACACAGAACATAAAGAAAAAGTCTCTAAGCCCCCACCAATATTTGTTGACAGAGTTACCAATATAGCTCCTCTAATGAAACTATTGTCTGAAGCTGCTCCAAATTCATACGAATTAAAGCTCATAAACAATGAGCAAGTTAAAATCCAGGCATTTTCTCCAGAAGCCTACAAGACAATAGTCAACCAGCTTGAGCTAAAAAACACCGAATTTTTCACCTATAAGCCAAAACAAGAAAGAGGCTTCAAAGTAGTACTGAAAAATATGCACCCATCTATAGGCACAGATGAAATAACCCAAGCCCTGCAAAACCTCGGTCACTCTGTCACGAATATTTGGAACATAAAGCGAAGAAACACAAAAAAGCCTCTGCCAATGTTTATCATTGAACTTCAAACAAACTCAAACAATAAAGAAATTTATGAAGTCAAATACCTGCTTCATACAAAAATTGTTTTTGAGCCCCCCCGACCGACTCGCGATATTCCCCAATGCGCTAACTGTCCGCAGTATGGGCATACAAAAACGTACTGTCGCAGGAAACCAATGTGCATTAAATGCGCCGGAAGCCACACGTCTTCAGATTGTGTACGTAAAAGCAGATCAGATGAAGTCAAATGCGCCTTGTGTGAAGGTCTATAAAAATCTTCAGAAAATGAAATACCCACAATTAAGGAAAAACGACAATTTACCCATGAATCCTACTCAACAACAGGAAGTTCTGGTAAATCCCAGTACATCAAAACACACTCAAAATGTACTTTCTACGCTCAGGCACTGAAACACTCAACACAAGCAACTAATGAAAACACAACGGCCCTACCAATTAATACTGTTCCTGCAGAAACCCAAGCTCCGAACGAAATGCGAGAAATGATAATGCTACTCCGGCAAGTCATGCAACAAATGACAACAATGATGAACTTATTAGTGACCCTCACGACTAAGAATTGCTCATCCTCAATCCCATAAAAATCATTCTATGGAACGCTAATGGGCTGTCAAAACATTTATTAGAAATTAAAAAATTCCTTAAAACATACGAAATAGATATACTCCTAATATCTGAAACCCATTTCACCAACAAAAGCCAACAACAATAAAAATGGAGGAGTATGAGAAATTCTTTAAGACCCTTGGCAATAGATTCCTAGCTGGACGCAAAGCACACATACTGGGGTTCCCGTCTCACTACACCAAAAGGTCGACAGCTTTATGCGGCCATTGGAAAATTAAATTTACTCCCTGTCTCTTCAGGTACACCAACATACTGGCCAACAGATGTAAGAAAAATTCCCGACTTGATTGACTTCTGTGTGACGAAAGGTATCATGCTTAGTGATCTTAAATGTAGCCCATGTTTCGAGCTGTCTTCTGACCACTCTCCAGTTCTCGTCGAGCTTAACAACAATCTTGCCCTTCTTCCCAGTCAATGTAGCTTACATAATAACAAAACTGATTGGAATCGCTTCCGATATATGGTATCTTCCACAATTGATTTAAAACTATCACTGAAATCTGAAGAAGACATCATTGCGGCTGTTGAACACTTCAACAACTGCCTGCAACAAGCTGCGTGGGACTCCACCCCCCCAGTGATGAACGAAAATCAACGAACATCTCCAAACCTATAAAAGAAAAACTGAGAGAAAAGCGATATGCAAGAAAAAAGTGGCAACAAACTAGACATCCTGAGGACAAGAAAAAATTAAATGCGCTTACAAAAGAACTTAAAGAGATCCTTAATAGCGAACGAAACACCCAACTCCATCATTACCTCAGTAATCTCGATGCAACAGCTGCTACAGAATACTCTCTCTGGAAAGCAACTAGGAATCTAAAGAGACCCACAATGTTCCAATCCGCTTTACGAATGGAAAATAACGAATGGGCTAAAAGTGACCTTGAAAGAGCAGTCACATTTGCCCGACACTTAAAAAAAGTATTTACCCCACATGAAATCGAGCCCCCAGCATGTGTAACAGAAGAAGTGAAAAGTGTTCTGAGTAATACCCATCAGATGGACCTACCCATACGTAAATTTTCCAAATCTGAAGTGAAATCAGCTATTGATAAGCTAAATATTAAAAAAGCCCCTGGGTACGACCTTATCACTGGAAAAATAGTAAAACAACTTCCAGAAGAAGAAGTGACATATCTTACCTACTTATTTAACGCGGTACTAACATCTGGCTTTATACCTCCCCAATGGAAAGTGTCACAATTAAAAATGATTCTCAAACCCGGAAAAAGCGCTGATAAAGTTGAATCGTATCGCCCAATTAGCTTGTTACCGATTGCTTCTAAACTCATGGAAACCCTTTTCCTGAAAAGACTACTCCCAATTATAGAAGAGCGAAAGCTAATTCCAAATCATCAATTTGGATTCAGGAAAAAATACAGCACAATCGAACAGGTTCATAGGATTGTTGAGTATATACACACTGCATTCGAACAGAAAAAATATTGTACAGCAGCGTTTCTTGACATCTCGCAAGCATTTGATCGCGTTTGGCACGATGGCTTGCTTTACAAAATAAAAACTACACTCCCCATTAACTACTATGTGTTAATCAAGTCCTACCTTACTAATAAATATTTTTTCGTAAAGCAAGGTGAGGAACAATCTGAGCTCCATGAAAGCTCAGCAGGCGTACCCCAAGGAAGTGTCATGGGCCCAATACTTTATCTACTTCACACGTACGACTTACCATCAGCTGAAGGAGTCACCATAGGTACCTTTGCAGATGACACTGCTGTCTTAGCTGTTGACACTCTCCCACACTTAGCTTCCTCTAAAATCCAGAGTGGGCTAAACAAAATTACTGACTGGCTAAAAAAATGGAAAATCAAGTTGAACGAAACAAAATCAGTCCAGGTTACATTCACTCTCAAACGAAACACCTGCCCACCCGTTAAATTCAATGGCATAAATATACCCCAATGTAATGAGACTAGATACCTTGGGATGCACCTCGACAGAAGATTAACTTGTAAAACACATATATTTACAAAACGAAGATCACTCGGTATAAAGCTCAGAAATCTACACTGGCTCTTGAATTGAAACTCCAAAGTCTCAATCGATAGAAAAGTGCTCTTGTACTCAGCAATTTTAAAACCAGTTTGGACATACGGTATTCAGCTGTGGGGCACTGCGGCAACTTCCAATGTTGAAATACTTCAAAGATTCCAATCAAAGACCCTAAGAATGATTGTAAACGCGCCCTATTATGTCACAAACAACCAAATCCATCGTGACCTCAAAGTTCCTACAGTCGCTCAAGAAATAAAAAAGCTCTCTACTTCGCACAATCTGAGACTCCTAGTCCACCCAAATCCACTGATATCGGAACTCACTTCCAACCCCTTCACTTTCATCCGACTGAAGAGAAAATCCACAACAGATCTCCTGTGCTAATAGGCAATGGCTGCACCACTGGGTGTAGTCCATAAAAGACAGTAAATACAAAAATTAGTCTTAAGTTATTAAATATTGCTGAATGTGATTGAATGTAACAGATTGCAATAAAATATTTGGATATTAACAAAAAAAAATAAAAAAAATAACAGTGAAACAATCACCGGCAGTGAAATTTTGCTCATCTTTAGTCTGCAGTGTCTCGTACCAAGTGTCAGAAGAAACCTAAACGTTCTATCTCAAATAACAGGCAGAATAACAGGCCTTTGCCCATATGCTGTATCTTATAGAACCGTCATTCGCGCTAATCTGCACAGGCAATCCAATCACTAATAATGGCCCTAATGGTATCAGCAGCAAGAGAGAGAACAGGTTTCGGGCCAGTAAAACTGGTCTCAGACACTTTATTTACTAGTTTACCCGCGACTCATTCCCCATAACACACATGTGTCCTAGAACCGACGTTAGCAACAGACATAGATTTCCAACATAATTCAATCTGGATTTGCACAACAGCACCAACAAGTGACAAGGGCACTGAGTAAGGCCTGCAGTGCAGCTTCGCTGTCACTGCAGACACAAATACTTCTGCCAAGCCATCTGTTTTCCACCACATAATCCATCACCCTTAGGATGACATAAACTTCTGCCTGAAATACAGAAGCATGACACCCAAGGGCGTAATAAAGCTGGACATCGTTGAGTTCGACGAAATCCACAGAACCTGATCCAATATTTTGGAGCCATCCATGAAAATACGACAGTTCTGCCTATCGGGCTTAGTCATGCGATCAAAATATAAGTGAGCCTCTGGAATTTTTATACAGTACCGTCTTTCAGTCAGAAGATAAGCGGGTATCGAATCAGTGGGCATAGAAGGGATACCAATATCCATGTCAGTGCCAACAACATCTTCAAGATTCCAACTCGCACCCACCCACTGCCTATTATGATTTAACCTACAGATGGCCTTTGCAGGTTTAGGTTTAGATTATTTATAGCAGAGAACACAGAGAAAAGAAACTTAAACGTCAAACGGCAAAGCAGGGAAATAAAGCAGACGGACGTTCTACACGAATCCACTGAAAATCGTGGTGAATCCACTCAAAATCGTGTTGTGTCCGCTACGGACGCTGGCAACGAAAAAGACTTTCCTTTCTCTGTGTTCTCTGATTTATAGTCTTATGCTTTTAGTCCTAAAATATAGTCTTTAGTACTTCATATATTTATATAATAATATCAGTATTGACCAAGTAAAGTTCCTCTTATAAAGGGTTTTCCAACAAAAGGTGTTATTTTCAATCACCCGGAATTTCGGTAGCTGTCACTTTTGAAGCTTTTATTCTTTGACATTTGACAAGTAGAAACTACGCCATTACTAAAAATGGAACGATACACGCTTCAACAACGCTTCGAAATTATTAAAATTCACTACAAAAATGGTGAAAATCTTGCAGTCACAGTTCGCAAAACTAAAGCATTTTTGGGTCGTCGTGAAGCACCTTGTCGGACCGCAATACAGAAATTGGTGGAAAAATTGGAGCTGTTGGGACAAGTTAGTGATGTGAAGAATAAAACCCGTGCACGTCGCTCAAGAACAACTGAGAATATTGCTGATGTCCATTCCTCGTCGTTCTTTGGAATTGGGCATTCCACAAACGTCATTACACCGTATTTTGCATAAAGACTTGGGTCTTAAGGCTTATAAAGTTCAGTTAACACAAGAACTCAAGCCGGCCGAACATCAACAACGTCGTGTCTTTGCTGATTGGGTCCTTGAAATGCATGAACATGATCCGGAATTCCATTGAAAAATCATATTGACTGATGAGGCCCATTTCCACCTCGGTGGCTACGTCAACAAGCAAAATTGTCGCATCTGGGGCTCGGAAAACCCAAGAGTTATTGTTGAGAAACCTCTCCATCCTCAACGTGTGACTGTTTGGTGCGGTTTATGGTCCGGCGGTGTCATTGTCATTGTCACTTTTTCGAAAATGAGTTTGGATCAACAGTTACGGTGAATGGATTGCGCTATCGAGAGATGATTAATGATTTTTGATGGTCGGAGTTGGATGGTATTGATCTGGACAACGTTTACTTTCAACAAGACGGTGCTACGTGCCACACAAGCAACGAAACCATTGTTCTTTTACGGGAAAAGTTTCCGGACCGTGTTATCTCTCGAAGAGGTGATTACAATTGGCCACCGAGATCTTGTGATTTAACACCTTGCGACTTCTTCATTTGGGGCCACGTGAAAGATAAGGTCTACGCCAACAGCCCAGCGTCGATTCAAGACCTCAAAGATATATCTTCGTGAGGCTATCGAGGACATAGGGCGGCCACTTTGCGATTTGGTTATGGAAAATTTCCTGAAAAGGATATTGTCCTGTAAGCGTGGTCGTGGTGGCCATTTGGCTGATGTTGTTTTTCATTATTACCGGCATACCTTCCTCTTTATCCTACATCTGTACATCCGATCATTTATCTCCAAAAATGGCATTTTGCTTTGAATACCAAAATAACACCTCTTATTGGAAAACCCGTTATTTGAAAAATTATTATTGATATTGCTTGTACACACCACATAACATTTTACAGAGTATATTGGACACGAGATAATACTTGAAACGGCCAAAAGAAGTCATGGGGACTATGGATATAGGAATATATTTTTGATTAGTCCCAATTTTTGCCGATTTGCCCATATCCTTCCGTGTTTCGATACTTATTTGAAAGTACAAATCACAAGAAGGGAAATGGATATAGATATTGTTTTGGAAAAGGGACAAATGGTAATGTGTACTCAACTGGTAATGCCTTCATCCATATCCTCAATATATGATGCTGATTTCAGTTTTCGATTATTGTAGCTCTGGATACAATTTGAATTTCTGGTTTAGTAGCAATAAATCACATCCTAGTGAGGCCTAATCTGTATTTATACTCGGTACTCATAACCATGAATACTTTTCTATCAGCTTTTGCACATCCTTAGCGCAAAAACCCGGTGCACACGAGTGTGTATGCAAAGTTCAAAAATTCTTTGACTTGAGCCGCTTTGTGGCTGCCTCACGTATTGAAATTGGGTGCGCTTCTCGGAACCTTTGAGTGTAGTGCCACACACAGACGGATGGACTTTAATTTCGAAAAGAAACACAGACGGGTGCATGTGTACTCTGACAAAGTGGAAAAGTCGTACTGGAGCAGTCGCCGCTTCCATCACATGACACACTGTTCGCAGTTGATGAAAGCGCCCTTCTAGGCTTGAGGGCATTTGCAGTGAATTTTTATTATTAGAGAGACATGCAAAGGAACTTCCTGAAATTTGCAAATACTGGAAACACTGACAGCGTAGAAATTTGTGTACAACTCTGTCATAAAAGGGACACAATGGCAAAGTCCGCATTGTAAGGAAATTCCAATTGTTTGTGTATTCGGCTGTGTGCAGGCGACAGGCGGTGAAATTGCGCCGACCGACAAAGTGTGAAAACGAAATGAAAATCAATTAAAGTTCCCCCCAGACGGCACAAGCACTCAAAAAGGACCAAGTTTTTGTTTTAATTAAAATTTTTGAATTATCCAAAGGCGTATAAAAAAAATGGGAATTGTGAGTAGAAATCATTATGAATTTCCGGCTGTGCATGATGTTTCTCATAAAGGGACATGTGAGTCGTCACACATGTCCTTGGCATGTTTTATGCAAATACAAATATGTTTAATAGTTTCGGGCTGTGATTCCAACTTCAAACACTGACGGACTTGACAAATGCTGGCATAGCTGCCCGTACCTACATTGCGTCGAGCGAAAAAGCTGCTATCCTTGAATGGATCTGTGCGCAAGTGACAAACAAATGATAAGCATCATTATTACCAGCAGGCAAATGGGCAAACAAACAAGCCGTAAGTGGAAATCTCTGTGTGCGTCTGCTTGTGTGGGTTGGTGCGCGTGTTGGTGTGTGTGCTTCTGCGTCCATGTTACCAAGTCAAACATTATTAATTCCGTTGTCCACACGTCATCGCCATTGAGTAAGCGTCCTATTTTGCTCTATTTGCACACTCAAATTCAAATTCGAAATGCATTAATCATATAAACACGTCCTCAACCTCACACCCGCACCCACACACATGTGAGGCTAAACGGATCCCCACATACAAAGGCTCATTTACAGTGTTTGTGATTTATGGCCGGCATGCCCGCTGAGCCCGTGATGGCGTGCTGCTTTGCTGCGTTAAGCACATTTAAATAAATGCTCGCACGCTGGCAAACAATTCCGCAAGTGAATAAAGCATTCTGCAGGCCATTGTTGCACTGCTGGCTGCGGTCCAAATCGGCGACTTTTGGCACAAGCGTCACAATGAAAATGCCATTTGTAAGAAATGTTTTTCTGTATCATTGCGAATATTCAAATTTATTATGTGATATGTGCCCGTAAACAAAGTGGTTATTATGGTTGTTTTTCCTCAGAGCTGTGTGTGGTCGCTGCGGTTATGCACAGCTGAGTGTGCACGCGTGCGCAACAGTTTCACCTGCTCAGCACGGACTAGTGGCACGCAGCAAAAAGTATCGGAGGGGAGGGTTTGAAGTGCATTTATACTGTCATATTTCTTATTTTAAAGGCACATAGACGGTTCTTCTTGTGTTGGGGTGAGAGTGGTTCTAAACCCCTAAAACCTACCGCTGAATTCGCATAAGATATCTGCTAGTGTGCTCTATTTTGGTAGATTTGAGGATGATTATTCTACGCGTAGAAAACGAGAGAGTGAGAATATGATTAATGAACGCTTCTCGCCCTCCCTCTGCTTAGCAATAATTCTGTCAATGACTCCATCGCTTGCGGCAATAACATGCTCGTAGTTTTTCCACACTAAGCAGTTTGGTTAAAAATAGCACAGGCTGCGGGTCACATTCACACACATTCATTCATAGCAGAAGTCAACAAAACTAGAATTTCCTTTCGAGAAATGAGGATTAGTGGATAGGTCTATAAAAGGGGAGACTATGAGATACTTACCACTCCACAACGGAAGCCGTTGGACAAAGTAAATAAATAAATTCCCAACTCTAATATATTACTGTTGAAATAATTCTAAAGAGAGCCTTAGTCAAATTTTTTGAAGAAATTGAATCCTTGTTAACTGCTGCAAACAAATACGTTCGAAATTTTTAAATGGCTTAAAGCGATTAGGCAAATATGCTTCATCACTCGCAAAATACTTTTAAATCAGGACGTAATCCTCTCCAAATTGGCAGAAGTTAATTAAGCTTCTAGTGAAACTCCTCTGTGATTGTCTTTTAGAAATTACACTGATAAGACTGCTATTTTCGATATTCCATTTACGGGTAACTCTGCTATCGACTTAACACAAAAGTGTTAAATTGGGTATGGACACAAACGCACACACACTCACACACATTCATAGCGCAGCTAAATCAGTGGTAGTAAAAAATTCGTAATTAAATTTCAATTGCTGACTGGAAATTACCATCATTCCTCGATTGAGGGGCCCTAGTTGACATAGGAAGTGTCCACAGACACTGCTCTCTCTCTCTCTCTCTCTCTCTCCCTCTAACTCTGACTCTCTGTCTCTCTCTGTCCATCTATTTCCCTCTCTCCCCCTCTCTCTCTCTCTCTGTCCCTGTATTCCGCTCTCTCCCTTTCTCTTTCTCTCTCTCTGTTGCCTGTTTTCAGGAAACCATTCACCAAGGGCACCAGCTGCCACAGTAGTTGCAGGAATTAAAACTGTCACTCTGCACTAGCGTCGATTTCAAATCGTATTTAATGGCGATAGAACAAGGATACTCGTGGCCAATGTTGCCAGCCAAGGCAAACGGTTGGCGATGTCTCATTGCCAGTCTCATTGACGCGGAAACAGACAAAATTGCTTGTCAGCTGCAGGGGGACTTATGTGACATTGGATATTGGCTTGATTGGTTGGCAAGAGAAAATGCCGAGTGTAGCATGGGTGCATACAGAAGCAGTTTAGGGAGTCATTAAGAACATGAATAAGTCATTTAAAGTGCCACATGAAAGCTAAAACTATGAAGTGATTAGCAGCGTTTGTCAGCCCCAAGCCACACAAAATCCAGTTAAGATATTTATTTGCCTGAACAGTTTTCAGCTGATTTTATGATATCATTGTTCAGATAAAAATTTGGCCTAATTATAAGCATTTTGGCGTAACTTCGCCAGGCTTGTGGCTTCATGCCAAACCCAACAACGTAATGGAAAATCATGTGCACCATAATTGCTAATGATCGTTAGCCATCGTTTTCTTGTGACACAGCAGTGCTAATGGCAACACCGATGACTGGCAGCAGTGTTTGACTTCACTAGCCAGTGACTCAACACACAATACGTTCAAATGGTTTAGGCAGCACATGGCACTGTCACAAGAACAAACGTTAGAGAATTGGTTCGGTTGAGTGATTTGACATTTAATCTTCACAGGACATGTAAACGTTTATGATCCTTTAAAACAACACAAATACATCTCTATCTGTAATATGAGTTGAGGCAGGGCAAAAGCCACAAATTCAGGTTGTCAGTGTCAGTGGAGTATTAACCCAGTCAGACTCTTAAAGCAGACACAATTGTTACCATTTTTCAATACGAGTATAAAGTTTAAGTTTGCTTTGGAAGAAGATTTATGAGGAGGAATGTAGGTCTGCGTCTATTTTAAGACGATTTTAGGGTATTCCTGGCTCTTTCGATTACATCACAACAATTTATGCCTTCAATACTATGTGGAGGATTTCCATTCCCTCCAGCGACGAATGGAAGGATTGCATTCCCTCTCATGTAGAAGGCGTTCACATCTACACAGATGGATCCAAGAAACAGAGTAGGGTGGGAGGTGGTGCCTTCTCAGAAGATTTGGACATTAACATGTCCTTTAGGATGACAACCACTGCATTGATTTTCGCGGCTATAGAGGCAGCACTGTCTTGGCTAAGGAGCTAAGCCAAGCTGCTTTGCGCTCCCTGGAGTCGGGTATTATCACCTCAAAAGCCAACAAGAGCTGACGCAAATCCTTAGACGAGATAGCTAAGCAGGCCCGTCTGCATCTGTGCTGGGTTCCCGGCCACAGAGATATTCTAGGGAACTGTAAAGCGGATGAACTTGCCCGTAAGTGTACTACCATACCGATTGAACCAGATTGGTCGAACTTCGGTATTCCTATTGCTACAGTAAATACAATATCCTTAGGCACAGCGGGCAGGCGCTGGTCTGAATTTTCAGGATGTTAAATAGCTAGACAAACCTGGCCAGAGATAAATGTCAAACGCTCAAAGGACCTAGTGGCTCTCAATAGACAAAGTATACGTTCCGTGATTAGTGTCCTAACGGGACACTGGACTCTGGGCACTCACCAATGTAGGCTGGGGATGGCCTCTAACGACTTCTGCAGGAGCTGAATGCACGAGGAGGAGGAAGAATCCATTGTACACCTGTTATGCACATGTCCAGCGTTGTCCAGAAGGAGGCCCACTTTCCTAGGCGACTACTTTCTGGACTCTTTGGGAGTTATCTCAAGCAAAAAGATTAGCTCCGTCAACCGCTTCATTAAAAGCTCCAAATGGCTGGACCTTTGAAAGAGATGGGACTTGATGTCTCATGCTGTATTACAAGGGGTCAAAGATGGCCTAAGTGCGACCTTCGGGCGAGCGCTTTACCTATCTACTGTACTAGTACTATCAACACAATCAGGAAATTTTGGCTACATATTTTAATTTCCTCAAGTCTTTGTGGATATTCGAATTTTTAAGAAACCATGGAGCCGCTGTAATTCTTCTTAATATTGTAGATTGGACCGTTTGAAGCTTCTCTCTATTAGAGGGTACTGCAGAGCCTCACAGTTGACCAGAAAAGCAAATTGAGTATTACATCCTTACAGTTCAAAATAGGCGAAAGTTGCTTGATCAAGGGTGTCTCACACCATTTGGAGGCTAGAGGCAGCAGACTTATGGGTACGTAACACCTCACTATTGTTGATCTTTCCCGGCCTTGGGAACAATTATTATTCGTGGTAATTTCCAGTCACCTGGAACGTAGCTAGTGCACAGGATACAATTTATAATGTGCTGAAGGTGTTTAATAGCAATTTGGGTAAACTCTTTTATCATTTTCCCATTTATTTGGGCAATGGCTGGTGCTTTCTTTATATTGACATTTTTTATCGCTTCATTTAAAACCTTCAATTTTAGTTTTATTTGTTGTCTTCTTTCAGAGATATCAGTTGGATCCAATCGACTGAATTTAGTTTACTTTCATCTATATCCCCCCCGTCCCTAAATATTTTTCCAGGCTTAGTACAATAGGCATCAATGCCTGAGTCCTTGGAGGCCTCCTTCTTCGGCGGTTGTCCGACCTACCCCACTTCTACCTATCTATCTATCTAGTTTCTGGGTTGGGTGTGAAAACATTTTGCAAGTGCTCAGCGAATGCATTTCCTTTCTCTGAGTCACTTTTATCCCAACTATGATTAGACAATCTAATAGGCGCATCCAGAGCGATCGGGTTTTGTAGTTAGTTAGTAGGTACAGCAATGTTTGCCACTCGAATTAGCCATTTTGTGAATGATTTAACTGCAGAGTCTATATTAAGGGGGTATGTGAAGTTGTTTATGAGAACTGATCTATATCCGATATTTCAACCTGTTTGTGTTGGTATTTGTTAGGCTTTAGGGTAGATCCATTCGCTTGTGGATCCATTCGAAGGTGAGTGATCTGAAGAAAGATCGTAATCAGATTCGAGTTTAATCTGATGTCTTCTGATATTTTTTTCACACCAAAATCGATCAGATCTGGGATCTTACGAGGATCAGTGGGCCAGTAAGTTGGTTGACCATAAGATACAACATCCACATTATTTTTTGGTATTGCTAACCAGAGTGAGTTTCCTTTTGGGGTTTTGACTCTTGAACCCCAGATGGTGTATTTTGCATTGTAGTCTCCAGCAGATATAAACTTTGTACCCAATGTTCAAAGAAATCAGTAATTGGTTTTCTGCTATGGTTTCGTTGGGCAGGTATACTGCTGACACTATTAAGTCGTCTGTGAATATTTATTGAGGTTGTGTGTAAACATTCTTTACTATAATTTTCAAGAGCATAGTGTTTTATTCTGTTTTGGATTAGAATAGCTGGTCCGTCACCTGACTTGTTGTTAGGATGTTTGATGTCATAAAATGAGTATCCTTGCATCGAGAAATTATTTTCTTCAGATAGATGGGTTTCTGATATAAACATCTATCTGATTATTACGGAGGAATTTTTGTAGTTCTAATTTGTGTTTCCTGAGTCCATTTGCATTCCGGTGGCATGTTTTTAGGACCTTCATGGTTTAGCTAACATTGCTTGTAACAACATTGATTGGTTTTTCATCATTTCTTGCATCATAGTTTCCATTGAGTTCATGAATTGTTTCATATTCAGTATGAATGTTTGCTGCATAACTTCTATTGAGTTTGATTGCTGATTGGGTGTTGAAAAGTTCTGGGTTGTGTGTTTATTAACTGGTTATTGAGGATTTGTTTTTAAGACATGTGCATATGACATAGAAGGAAGGCTCTGGTTTAAGTTTGTAGAGAATAAATTTGGCGGAACAAGTATTTGTTCTCAACTTTAGTTCAATTTCTAAGTGAATATGACTGAAGGATATTCCCAATATGGTTACTAGTTGAAAGTATATATCACCCTAAATCAGAATATATTCTTACAATATTTGCTATGGATGTTTCGATTTAGAAAAATCTTAAAAAATCTAGTTGAAAACATGTTCTGCACTACTTGGATTTTGTGCCTTAATTCACTGAAATATGGCTGAAATGTGTTATAGAACCCTCGTCTTTTAGAACCCTACAGTATATGTGAATACTTAACTTTAAATTTCTTGTCAACAGTATATTTAAATAGCAAGTGAAGTGAAGCCAATTCCAACACACTCAAAATAAAACAGTGTTATTTACTCAGCAAATAGGGATTTCACTTCAGAGCTCATTAAGCTTCTAAATTGAAGGAACCCAGCCAAGTCAACTAAAGCTGCGGTGGAATGGGAGTAAACGCTTTACACTCTGAAAGTGTATTTGGCTTTATTTCCATTTTCATCTCACAAAGCATTCAGCCAAGCGAAGATTCAATTAAAAAAGGCACTCCCTAATATGCAGCATATTCAACTAATAGAAAATTTCATCTTGAAAAATTCCATTTGCACCCAACTGACCTACAACAAAGTTAATCAACAGAAAAAAGGAAACCTACAACAAAAAACTGCCCAAAAAAGAAAAGCACAAAATCCAGCTTAAAAAAGGACACACAGCACACAGATTAGAGAATCATACAGCGTAACCTGAAATTTTCACCTCATCAACATGAACGCACTCCATTGCGGTTAGCATAGCCACAAAATCCGAAGCCCTTAACCAAATGAAGAAACCACTGAATACAGGGACTGGACTGGCCTGACCTGGCTGGCATTTGCCTTTCTCCACACCAAACATGACGGCAACAAAGAAGAGAGAGCGGCAAAAAATCCATGCCGTGTTTTTGAAGTGTTTGTTTGGCAACACACTTCAAAAAGGCACGAAAGTTTGCACCGTGAGAAATTAACGAGTTTGAAGTGGGCCCACAGTACTTGGTCTACACACAGAAATAAGGGAAATTTGGAAAGAGTCAAACCTTTTAATAAAGTCTTTGAAATTTATGAGTCTCATAAATCTTTACAGGGATAGAAAAATGTATCTTGTCCATTTCCATTATATTAAACATAATATGCGCCTCCTCATTCTCACAAAGGAAGAAAAGAGAAGCAGTTAAAAAACTCGATGTTGCCTATGGTCGCCATATGATGGACCTATATATGAACCCCAATTGATTACCCCGACCCTTGATCGCATATCGTTCCTTCCTTATATTATGAGGAAATTCTCACATGGTTGGTTTGCAGATGACTGAGTCGCACACCATCGCATATCGTTCCTTCCTTATATTGTGAGCAAATTCTCACATGGTTGGTTTGCAGATGGCCGAGATGAACCATCAATCCAGATCGACTACCTTTTAATATTTGATGACAGTACCTGCTAAACGAATACCTATGATTTGCTCTGGTCCCATTGCAGTGCCACCATTTGTCAGTTCCTCAGTTATTTCGTGCCCATGAACACACCACGGTGTCTCGGAATTCAAATAAGCCTGATCCACCTTGCTATGGAGTTAAGTTTTGACTTACATTCTTGAATAATTATAGTTAAATATCATTGAAATGTTTGGTTTATTTATAAGTTATGGTTTTATTTTACTGTGCCAGATTTCAGGTTTATACTTTTGAAATTACACTTCATGATATATATATAATTATATATAAATATGAAATATAAGATACCTAGCTAAGTCCAAGCTTAACACTGATTCGCTTACCAGTATTTTTTTCCATTTATTTATTTAGTGAATCTTTCTTTGCCAAGAAACTAACAAATTTTTCTAAGCTGACAGACTACATTTACATATTTAGTTAATGTCCTCAGCCACTCCATCGAATATTGAGTGTTTTCACAGGACGCAATAAGACTTTGCTAAATCAGGTCTAAGGTATCCATCCTTTGGAGGCGTCTTGTAGAGGGAAGCTCTAGTAGGCTCCTCGTCAAGCAGTTAGGTGATTCTCTAATTTAAGAACGTAGGTTTTGCAGGTGTTCACTACTTCATTTTCAATCGAGGTCACGATGGATATTTAAGTTCCTCAAGTACCATGGAGCACATGTGATCATTCTCAGAATTTTCGATTGGAGGCGTTGGAGTTTCTCCCTGTTTGACGGACACTCGGTGACCCACAATTGAATCACATATGTCCATATAAGCTTAATAATACTGGTATAAATAAGTACCTTATATTCTAAGGCAAGGTTTGAATGCTTATTTAACAGTCAGTTCAAGGTATGGAGTTTTAATTTGATCTGAGCACACTTTGAGTCAATGTGTTTAGTCCATTCCATTCGTCTGTCTAAGTGGATTGATACCCAGGTACCTTATGTCAGAGTATTATGGAATGTTTTGGCCATTGATGTGAATAGAGGGCACGTGTTCTTCCTTAAAGCTAAATGTGCACATTTAGCTTCATTGACCTTTATTCTCCAGTTGTTAAGTCACTGTTCAATAGACAGTAAGTGGCTCTATAGTCATTGCAAGGATTCAAGATGGGAGCTGTTTAAACTCAGTATGGCGGTATCATCGGCAAATTTGAATATAGTCTTGTGATCGGAAGTTGGCATATCAACTGTAAAAAGCAAATACACCATTGGTCCAACCACACTGCCTTGAGGTGCTCCTGCTTTGAAGTCAAAGTAGTCAGAAGTAGTGTCATCTTGGCCTACCATGCATTCTCTGCCTTTAATATAGGTTTCAAATAATGTGTGGAATTTCTTTGGTAGAATTTCTTTAAGTTTATATATGAGCCCTTTGTGCCGCACTTTATCAAAGACTAGCGTAATGTCTAAGAATGCAGCAGAGCAGTATTTATTTTGTTCGAATGCTGAGCATAGACTTGTAACCAGAGAATACAGAGAAATGGCTCTTGTTTTGCGCACAATAACACATATTCAAAATTGTAGTAGTGTGGTTGATTTTCTTCAGAATTCTGGTTAACCAATGATAAACAAACCTATCCATATAGGCAACTAATGATAAACAAAGACAGTTTTCTTTAAACGTCAGAAAATTTGATGTTTAAGTGTCCCGTGTCTATGGACTCTGATACTCTTACTACTTTTCACGGAAGCCGACCTTTTATTGAGGAAATACATTGTTTTTATTTAAGTACTGAAAGAGCTGCCGATGGACTAAATTTTCGAAGATTTTAGATAAATTGGGCAGTAGACTAATGGGTCTATATGAAGAAACCCGAGTAACATCCTTTCCTGGCTTCGGGGTCATTATTATTTTTGAAATTTTCTATCTTTGAGGATAGTGCCCAGTGCGTAAGATATCGTTGAATAATGTGACTAAGTGAGATACAACTATATTAGGTAATTATTTGATCATGTTTGCTGTTATCTGATCCATTCCGAGTGGTTTTTTAAGATTTAAGTCTTTAATTATGTTATTTACCTCCTTCCTTGAGCTTTTCAGGCGCTCGCTGTTTCCACTATTCGGTATTTTAGAAGGTTCAAACAATTAATCGGGGGGATTTGGGCTGAAGACATTACTCAGCTGATCTGCGAAGGCAGTGCATTTTTCATCATCGCTTTTAGCCCAAGTGGCATTATCTTTACTAGTATGTTGATAAAACTTCCTTTGTTAGTTTGCTTTTAATAGTGCAAATACCTGAAGTGACATTTGCCGTCAGTTAACCTATTCGCATTGTGATTCCAAGAAACACCCAACCTACCTTCCCTAGAAGACAAATTCCAAATTGATCACTTTTCATCCATTTCCCGGATACGTTTTATTCTCCTTTTTGATACTTTTTTAATTTTTCAACCATTCTAAGTTGCATTTATCATAGTTCGCTTAGTGATTTCCCCTCTGCATTAAAAGGAATTTTGATGGAAATAGCTCAGTTCAAAGGACTTATTCGGTTTGATTATAAGAATGAGGAGTTAAGTTGAGAGTATTGATTCAGAGTTCGCATACGACCAAATGTGTGGATATTTTAAATGTGTTTTTCTTTTTTAAGGTTTCCGTTTTCACGGAAAACTTTGAACTGTGAAAAGTTGGGAAACTGGTGGGACTGACACATGTATTCATGTTTCACTTAGCATGGACCATTATCATATTCAGAATTTTTCCCAGTTAGCACACGCAACTCTGCACTTTTGTCAACCTTACGCCACCACATTTGTCCGAGGGATAGCTTCTTTACACCGGCGAGA
The DNA here is from genome assembly GCA_920105625.2 of Clusia tigrina. NCBI lineage: Eukaryota > Metazoa > Arthropoda > Insecta > Diptera > Clusiidae > Clusia > Clusia tigrina. Next base: position 210,426,617 of record OV050031.1, read on the forward strand.
GCACTGTGTTAGTGGCTGTCATTGACGGACGTCGGTGTGGGTGTGAGCTAAGCAATGGAATTATTTACTGCCTTCCCCAGTTCCACCAACGAGCTACATAGTTCCTGTTCGAGCGATCGGAATGAGAGTAATTGCAAAAATTTGCATTTGCACTTGCTTTCGCACTATTTGAGCCAACTCGCTGTGCCAACCAACCAAGTGGGAGTATTGTAGTCCGGCGGAATGTGCATGGGGAGGTGTGAGGTCGTCACTGGAAATCGCGTACTGCAACTGCAAATAAAACAAACCGTTGAGAGGGTTTTGGTTTCTGGTTTGTTTTTTTTTTTTTTTTGCTGGTTTAGGGAATCATTTGCAAATGCTCCGCGGTTGATTCCGACCCAAATTGAATTTCGGTGTTGCTATAAAATTAAATCAGGCATTACGTATACGCGCTGCCCTTTGGGACGCAATTCAGCTGCCTCAGTTGGCCTGTGTGCTTAATTGTGCGTTTATGTGCAGTGCCAACTCACACATACACACACATACACGCACACACATATCCTCAGAGTGGCCACAGTGGTCACGTGACCCACGTGACAAGTGCCGTGACATACAGCCGGGCCGCTAATGCGCTTGGCGCTTATAATATCCGTTGAATTGCTAATTTATGCATAGTTTGGATGCGAGTGAGAGTCCGGGAAGCTGGATGCAATGAATGCAAGTGACTCTGCGGCCAAGGAGGGACATACATATATTAAGCCCAAATGACGTTGACTGGCATAGATTCCTTTATTAATTTCCACTATTTTATGTGGCTATAATTTGGTGAGACCGGCAGCAAAATATTCATAAACAATTTCAGACATTTATGTAAGACCAGCATCCGGAACAGCTTTAAAAATAATTTCATTTGAAACTACGCCAATTTCAATGTGCAAAATTGCCACGAATTGTGTGTGCATGCGTGGAGTGTCTGTGTGGGGAGGTTAGCAATGATGTTGCGGTTGAGGCGTGAGTGGGCATAATTGCATTTTAATTGTTAGTTTGTTATGCTGCCACAAAACGAATTTCGTAATTGCGTATCCCTTTAGTGATTAAATAAATGATTTTATTTCTTTTTTCAGTTAGCTGCGAATTTGGCAAATAAACGGCAAATAGATTGAATTACATGTAAATACATTAATTACTTTTTAAACGATTCAGATTAATATTAATGGAATATCATTAGCAAACTTGCCTGAGGGCCCGCTAAACCGAAACGGCCTTTTTATCGCAGGATGATGGTGTATTTTAAAATGTAATATATTTCGCGAGGAGTTGTGTCCTCCATGATACACGCCTTGATTTTCAAAGTAATAGTCTATGAGGTCTGTGAATATCGGATTCACTAAATAAAACACGGTGGCTTTTCAGGAAATAAGGATGGGGTCTTTGCTCTACTTGATGTTACAATTAACATGCATTGTAGTTAATATATCAGAGTACGAGTATTTCAACTTAAAGAGCGCCTCTCAACATGATGTCCAATTCAAATTATCAATCATTATGATAGTCGAAAGCATCTCAGTTGGTGGAGGAGTGCCACAATGAAGTAATCCATTGTCTGTGTTATTAGTGTTCAAAGTGATCAGGAGGATGAATATGTTTTGTCTATTTTTTATATAAAGGGGTGTGTGATCATCTAAAAGGTAATTTGAAAATGTGGGAAATTACGGTGAAGCGTGTAAGGAGTAAGAGTGTCATTGCAAGTCTTTCAGCTTTCTTCGGGTTTCTTGATGCTGGTACTGCTGTGAATTTTTTATGGAACAATATGTTCTTTTTTTATAATATTTTTAAAGGGCTCTTATATACAAATTACTGGGAAAAATGGAGGTGAAAATGAATGAATAGTGAAGTTGGAACCACTCAGATTTAAGCAACTCTGCAAAGCAACTTAGAATAGCACCAGGAACTAGCAATATACAATCCAGTTATCTGTGAGTACGCAGCAGGCAGCAGAAAAAGGAGAGAGAATATGCTAACATAGCATCCGAAGAAATGTGGATATTATGGTCCCATATGGTACTGAACTTCATTAACAGCCTAGAAATGAAAGGTTAAGGTTATTTAAAGGCTTCCCACAAAGTATCAAAGTGCACTAAAGTCGATTATAGAGTGCTTAGCAACACGCTACATAGGAAATCCTTCTAAATAGGTGAATTTTTGGAGTTACGCATTGCTAGCAACATCAGCGTGTCAAGTGGCAAACACTTGTCTGCCCCTAGAGCCTCGCACACTCGAAATGATATTCAACAGCAATGAACTGCTCCTTAAAAGAGAATATGTAGTCATTGCTTTTGATTTTTACTTCAGACATTCGTGAAGAAAATCGTGGACCCGTTGATCACTTTAACTATGCCATGACTGGTGAGCAGTTGCTCTTCCATTAACAGGTATTAAAAATGCAAATAACTGATGTTACGTACCTGCAACCTGGCGTCCCAATAACCGTAAGTCCACCCTTACTATATGAGGTGGTCGTAGCATTCTCATACAATGTTACGAATATAAGGTTTACAGATCCTTTCGATTCAAATCATTTCATACCTTGCTCATGTATACTGGTTTTTAGGTTTAGGTGTGGATCTAAGAAAAAAAGCCCAAGGCTCAGATCAGCCGGAAGATACTCTTAGACCACATAAAAGCCCATGGAGCTAAAATTAAAATTGCAAATAACTGATCTTACGTACCTGCAACCTGGCGTCCCAGTAACTGTAGGTCTAACCTCACTATATGAGTTGGTCCTAGCATTTTCATACAATGCTACGAATATAAAGATCACAGATCCCTTCCATTCAATGGAAATCATTTCACACCTTGCTCATGTATACTGTTTTTTAGGTTTAGGTGTGGATTTAAAAGCCCAAGGCTCAGAACAGCAGGAGGATACTCTTAGACCACATTAAAGCACATCGGAGCTACCATAGAATAAAAGTGGGGGACTTTCTTAGCCATTCTGAAAGTAGGGCAAAACTTAACTGGTTTTCCACATATACTGATGTGATTGTTCTGGTTTCATTTATCCACGTTCTAAAGCAAACACACTTAGAAAATTAGTTAAGTTAGAGAATTAGTTAGTTAGAGAAATAGCTGCAAAGTTAATATATCGCAACAATCTCCCAGCAACTCCCCACATATGCAGATACAGGACCCATATTAAAGACACATGTCTCTTACAAGTATAAAATTAATGTGAACTTAAATGTTGTAAGAATAGACGATCAAATGATTTTAAACTAAACATGAACACATAAAAATGTTTGCTAATTTTCCGCACCATTTTCACGGGAAACTTTGAACTGTGAAAAATTGGGGAAACTGGTCGTGCTCACACATGTTTTCATGTTTCACTTAGCACGGAACATAAAGTTTTCCTTTCAACAGAAATGCGCAAATAACAAGGGGAACGTTGCAGCTGAAAGTGGGTTGAGTGCATGCTGCTGCTGATGGTAATGCAGATGCTGATGTTGAGTAGAACAGCAGAAGGTGCAACGCACTCGGGTGCTGCCGCCACAGCGGTGAAATTGTGGCAGGGCAACAAACACAATATTGCGAGAACATTTGCTGCAATAAGCTGGCTATGTTCGTGCCCGTGCTCGCTTAGTTGTCAGTATTGCTGTTTATGTTCGTGTTCATGTTCGTGTTCATGTTCGTGTTCATGTTCGTGTTCATGTTCCTGTTCGTGTTTGCGCTGCTCTTTATTGTGCACTATTTAAAGCAGGAAACCATTAATGGCGCATGCACTAAGGACGCTCTTGAATGAGTGGGTTCTTGAGGCACTAAAATGTTGCCTTCACTTGCATGTACTCGTATGTGGGAGCCCCACGGTACTCAGGAAGTGTGCACATCGCCGTGTGAGGAAAAGAAATATCCCCTAAGTTCAAATCTAAGATGTATGTGCATACTTCCTTCAAGCTCAGTCGTCTACGATCCTAGCGTCACACCTGGGTTGTGGGATGCATACCGCTTTACATGGTCGCAAATTGCTTCTGTCTGAGGAGTGTGCATGCGGAGTGTTAATGAGCGAAAGTTTAAAACGTTGTTCACGCTGCCGCTACGCAAATGTTGCATTAAAATGCAAGCAAACTTTTACAGCTTATTGCGAGTAAATGAAGTAACAAAAGCGGCTGCCATCGTTACATAATTTTCAACAGTTTCTGGTGGCAGATGGCTTGCTGCCAGGCTCTGAGCAAACAGTGACGAGCTGATATGCATTTTTATACTCCTGATGCACCGTTGTTGAGGGTAATTGTGGTTTTAATTATTTTTTGTGGCTCCGGTCGGTATTTTCATTTGCCTCCCCCAAGGCAGCATAAAACTCAGAGCACATGCTGGATGGAGCATCAAACACCTGTGAAAATACTCGTATGATGTGCTAAGTTTACGTTAGGGTGACGATGTTGCTTTCTCGAGCAGCCCAATTACTTATTTCGCTTTAAACTCTTTTAAGTGTTTGGACTGTGTACGAGTGCTGAGCATTTATAGGTTTAAATTTACTTCATGGATTCAACACAGCCAAGAGGTCTACATTTGCGATTTTTCCTCCAGTATCGCTCAAAATCTGGAAGCCTGAGACCACTAAAATCATTTTACTGTATACGAATCACACTGATATGGTAATGCCCAGTCCTCTATTTTGATGGCATTGGTTGGTATCCGTGCTGTGATGAGGTTCATAATTCTTGCTATACCGCATCTTGAGGTTGACATAAGATTTTCACAGGCTATACGACGGCTGCAAGTAGTTAGGTAGGTAGGTCGGGCAGTCGCATCACCAATAAACCAGTGATGCCACTTAGACCACCAGTTGGGTCCGTTGTGAGCCGCGGTTGCGAGGCATGGCTACGCTTCCCCGTCCAGATTGAACCAACCTGAGCCTTTTACAAAACAAAGAATGTTGTTAACACCTGACTGGCATAGACCACTGGAAGTAGTTACAGTCGTTACATTCTCAAATTGGCTACTGGAAGAAACTTCGTAATAATGTTCTCCTTGCTCTTCCCAGTTGGATGGATGAGTTCTTTCTTTGTGAAAGTCAAATGTTAATATAATTATGATTGAAGACTCATAACGATGCAGTATGAACAGAAGAATACAATTTAAACAGCATTCAATTGAAGCACCGTATTGTACTCGTAAGTGCCCTTCTATATCAGGATTGACCTCAATTCAGAAATAACCGTAAATTGGACCGTCGATTGTAGTACAGTATTCGATAATTCGAGTGTCATCGCAGAAAAGTTAATCTCTGCTTGGTAACAAAAAAGAATTGGGAAAGGACTTGTTAGAAACTTACATTTATGAAGAGTGTTTTACTATAGAGTTCTCGCAACTAGCTTATTCGTGGAATTCTCGCTGGAAACTTTAATATCACACACCACACCACAACAAATCCCATCGCATGGAGTCCTTCTCTATCTTATAACGTTTAAATTTGTTGGTGCTACACGGAACAATATCCCGAGGAGCACATATTTTAGTGTCCCACTATGGAACACTAGAACGATGTAAATGGCTATAGTCTTTTCCTATATCGAGCATATTTAAGTGTAATATGCACCCATACATAATCCATTGACTTCGAATCGAAGTATACCTTTTTATGAAGTTGCTAATGTTTTGATTAAGTTAAAACATACTTGTCCAATACGCTGAGGAGTAATTGCTGAATTGTCTATTCCTCTTCATAGCACTATATTCATGTTCTAGTGTTAATGATATCCAATTCGAACAAATGTTGCATGTAATTGTGTAGTTACTGGTTTTAATTCCACCGCACCATTATTACTTTTCTGGTTGAAAATTTCGTATATATTTAAGATCCTGAGTCCATCTTGATCTTCCAGTATATCTCAGATTATTGCCTCACAACACCGACATGATTTTTTACATACGCTTTTCTATTAGGTAGACAGTTTATGCGGCCGCATCACCTAAAAAACAGTGATGCCCCTTAGACCACCGTTGTGAGCCACAGTTGCGGGGCGTGGTTACGCTCATCCCTCCAGACTGAACCAACCTGACCAACTACTAAGGCGTAGCTATTGACACCTGATTGGTATAGATTATCTATACTTGTTATGAAGTAGGATCCTAGTATACGTTCCCTATTTTTAGCAAAAGCTGGACATGTGCAGAAGAGGAGCTAGACCGTTTCCAGTTCCACCTCGTTTCTGCAGCTGCGACAGAAATCATGCGTATAAACACCCATTCTTCTGTCATGATTTCCTATTAGAAAATGTCCCATGTGAGCTACTATTATACGAGGTGTGATCAAAAAAGAATCGTTATTGTGTGATCAAAAAATAAAGTATTTATTTATTCATCAACAACTATCTTGTCCCCTTCAAAGTAATTCCCCTCAGATATAATACACTTATGCCAGCGTTTTTTCCAATCCTCGAAACACTTCTGAAACGCTTTTTTTGGTATCGCCTACAGCTCCTGTTTCGATTTTTCTTTTATCTCCTCAATCGTAGCAAAACGCTTTCCTTTCATCGGTGTCTTCAGTTTTGGAAAGAGGAAAAAGTCAGCGGGGGCCGAGTCCGGTGAATACGGTGGTTGAGGCATGATAACGGTTTTGTTTTTGGCCAAAAACAGCTCCTGAGCGATGTCCATGCCACGTTGTTTTTGCTCAAAATTTAGCAATTTTGGAACAATCTTCGCTGCCGCACGTTTCATGCCAAAAACATCCGTAAAAATTGCTTGGCAAGAGCCGAACGATATGCCAACATCATCAGCAACCTCTCTGATAGTGATTCGACGATTATCCAAAATTATGCGTCAATGTTTTCATCGGTTGTTGACGTGCTCGGGCGACCAGGACGAGCATCGTCATTGTCATCTTCTGGGCCTTCCTTAAACCGGTTATACCACAATTGAACTTGTGTTCTGCTCATAGTAGACTCGCCAAAGGCCACAGTCAACATTTCAAATGTCCTTGCGCTTTTAATTTCATTTTTTACACAAAACTGAATACAGTTTCTTTGATCCATTTTTTCGAATAGTACAAAATCGAAGAGCACACCAAAACATGACTAACCTTTTTATCTGTCAAAAACAAACTGACAATCCAAAATGGTTGGTATTGCCAACATATATAACAGACATCTGTACCAACATAAAAGAAAAAAAAATGCGAACATCGAACATACGTAACTCACGAAAAGATGAAAATAACGGTTATCTTTTGATCACACCTCGTAGACCTAATTTGTAGTATATTGATTCTAATGATATTCTTACATAGACGCAGATTTAGCCTCGACGATGTTTGCCTGGCGGTTTCGCAGGTAGTGTCACAGATCCACCTATTAGTTAATTAGTGTCTCCCTTATGAGAAGCTTACAAGTCGAAGAGTTATACCCATGTGCCTACTGACATTTGTGCATAGAAGTACCGTCTCTTGCAAGTTGATCAGCCTTGCAGTTCCCTAGCACATCCCTATGACCTGTCACCCAGTATAAATGGATATGGAATTGTTTTGCCATCTCGTTAAGAGTTACTTTTGTATTATAAATATTGTTATTATTGTGCTTTACGTAATTGAATCATAATATTATTTTTTAATTTAAATTAATATATACGAGTAAATCCACAAATAGTTCTACAGCTCTTTTTTTTCTCTATCTGTTTCCTCCTCTTGTGTTGATATACTAAGAACAAAATTATGTTAACCTTATTCTTTTGTACCAACTGATTTACGACTCTGTGGCAATATAATACAGAGTTCTATTTGAATGTGAATTTTTTCAATCCTTTCAATATCGCTTGGCTCTCTAAAAATATGTTTATCCTTTTTCTAGACACTGTTCGATGCACCAACTTTTGTATGCTTCTATCCAAGGCAAATAATGCAAATTTTTTATTGTTTGTCCAATACTCAGTCATATGAATGCCGGTATAGTGTGTCCGCCACAGTTTCTTGTACAGGACCCCTTTTAGGCAGCATCTTTTATACATCTTGACAGACTTTCCTATTCTTCTTTAAATGGATTTTTGAGAAATACTCGTATGTATTTGTTTATGATGCGTTGAAAGAAGTTTGATTATTTAATTGACAATAATTAATTTTTTTAACTTATAATATTTCATTTGCTTCTTACATAGGAGCCTGCATCAAAATATTGATAATAATATGGCCTGATCCCTTAAAAACCTTGAGCTTCGTCAACACAATGTACTGGACACATTTTAGAAAAAACCTGAAATTTTGAAGACGAATGGGATCACTTCCTTAAACAAAGACACGTGTGGAATGTTGCCTTCAAAATTTAAACTCCGCTCAATTGATCTGAGATGAAAATATGAGAAATGTAAATAGGTGGTAAGAGTATATTTCAAAAAATTTCTAACTTATTGGTACAATGAGAATGTCCTTAACTAAAAAAAGCACTATTTCCTTATTCCAAGTCAATTAAACGAGACTCTTGTCATTTATTTCAATTAATTTTGGAGTCTTCATTCAAGGAGTTCTTTCACTTATCGTGGAACTCTCACCATATGAAAAGTATTCAAACATATTGCAAACTTCTTCTCAACTTTCGTTCCTTTATTGCTGATGGGTTCCGTTCATATCATAGATTGGATCAGTTGACATTCGTGTTCTACGAATTTGCAATTGTCATTGATAAATAGTGTTATTATAATCTAACCCTAAAGTCAGAAAGAATCGATTTTTAAAATTCCAAGGGGGTTGTTCAAGAAATCCTCTCAAACTTCATAATAATATCCTATGATCGCCAGATATCGTTTAGTAGTGTTATTGATCTACTCACGACATGGTTGGATGCCAAATAAACATTCTCAGAACTATTGTAATTTTAGAACCTGACCATTTTTGATTTCGGTACTCTTCACAAACTCACGGGCAAAACGCAAATTGTCTGTGAAGGACCAACTCGCATCCTCTTGACCTAAGAAGACATCCTTGTCTTATACACTTCTTAACTCGCCACTAATTTGTAACTCCGCAAATGAAGAAAAATTGTTGCCATAATTCACCGGAAATTGTGCTAAGTGAATAAGGAACAAGAGCTGAGTGCATAATGGGCGGAAATGGAGATGAGAAATATTTTAAATATTTAATTTTAATAGTCCTTTCGATTTTTGCTCTTTGTCCGTGGCACATACGAATTACAAAACGCAACACAAAAGTAAAAAACCCTTGACGTGGTGATTACAAGTTTTTATTGCAGCGGCAGCAATTTTGTTGTGGCACGAATCAGAACAAAACAACGGAATAGAACAGAAAAAAATAAAATAAATAGTTTCGCCAACAACAGTGCAAGCGGCGGAGAAATGTAAAATTGTGCTATTTTAATTGGAAATTGTTGTGAAATCATAAACAATTTTGGAGCTGTGCCAAATACACGCCCGCACACTTTGCCAGGATAATAAAGACTGATGCGCTAATTTGAAAGTGGAGCGAAAAGTAAAATCAAAATTTTGCTGAAATAAATGCCTCCAAATATTCGCAATTTCAAGCTCGCAAAGTGCTCGCATTAAGGAGCTGTGCAAGTGAGTTGAAAAATTGTGGCTCATTTTGCTCGCAAGTTTGAATAATTGCAGCATCGCGGAACATTTTCTGCAATTTGCATAATTTTCGCAATGCGCAACAAACCCAAATTGTAATATGAGCGGGATTTGCGAAATGAGCCAACGGAAAATTTGCCAACTTTAATGCAATGCGCCTAAAGTGGCACTGGGAGCGACACAAACGTGACTAAATGCTGTCTCCCTGTCAGCATGAGCCACAATTCTGAGTAGGTGGTAAGTGCTGGGAGCCTCTTTGACAAAGAGTCCTCGAAGGATTTGTGCAGGGAAGCATTTGTACTGGGAAATTCAACGTGTTTTTAATTACTGATAACATCCGAAGTGGCAATGGAAGGTGGCAACTATCTGAGTGAAATAGTACAGGACCAATGCGGAGTGAGCACTTCATGGGGCACTAGACTGAAATCGTACTTTAATGGTCCTATCTCAAAACCAAATTAAAAGTTGAGATCTGAAATCATTTTAAATTGAGTGAAAAATGTATTTGATTCTCGAATAAAAACAACAATTCGGGGGAATTTTGAGTGTCCTCTTCAGATTTCATTGCTTGTGTTTCATTCAGGATTATGCCACTGTATACTTCGCATTTACTGGGAGTTTTTAGGTATGTTTCCTCTGTTAAGCAAATAGTGATGTTGTTTTATGTGTTGTGATACCTCACACTGACTCGTCAGTAAACCAGTGCATAATGATCCTATGAAACTGTTACTTTGTAATCGTGGACGAGCGATCTAATGACGATGATGTAATAGATGTGTATGTAGAAGTGGCGATTCCTTATGGTTGTACAACTGTAGAATACACACCATACGATGTAGAAAGTCTACACACCAAGTAGAGTGCATGTTTCTGTTGACCATGACCAACAGAAGCTTTTGATCTCTTTGTATTGCACAGATAGACCGCGGACTTAGTCCTCGTACATAGTGAACAGCATTGCTACAAAAGTTGTTTCCTCTATACAGGATAGTTTGGGTTTACTCCGATATCTATAATAATTTTAATTTCTAGCGATTTTATTTATTGCTTAGTTAATCCAGCGAGTCCACATAAGGTCGGTAGCGATGTTTTGATATCAAGACCATTTGAAACTTGAATATCGATATTTTTTGTGCATGAAGCAATAAACTGTTCGATTGAGAGAGTTCACTGGTGATACTTGAAGTCACCAGGTGCGGTTGAGGAAAATGTCTTGGCTTTACATTTTTATATTGTCGGGAGGAAGGTACCTCATATGCAGGTACAAATTGGTTCATAAAGGAAAATGTAATAAATTTCTTCCTGGCATAGTTGGTACCTTCCTACCTCCAGCATTAAACTGTAAAGCCAAGACATTTTCCTCAACCGAACTTGGCGACTTCAGCGTTTTTACAGAGCAGTTGGTCGGGAATGGATTATAAACATAAATATCGATAAAATAATGTAAGGAGGGGATTACGACCTAATTAGTATACAGTTTGAGAGTTATTATGACCACTAAATTCTGTATAGGTAAATAATAAATCTCAGTAGCTAGAAATCATGCGACTTTTTAGAGAGAACTGTGTCGGTTGCAGTTCTTAATAAGATACAAGATATTTATATGTATGACTCTCAGATATGTTGTCAATAGGAAACTTCAATATCTCTTCCGGAAACCTGTGATGATTCCATTCTCCTTTCAGTTTAGTTACATATATATTTAAAAAAATTCGAAGCTTCTTGTTGCATACGAATTGAATTCACGAATATTTGCTCGAGATATCGAGAACGGGTTTCCATGATTTCTGATCCTAAGAGTATAAGACGTGATCACAATATTAATATTTTTACGCGTATAAATCGTATTGGAAAAGTACAGAGACTTGCTAGCCTGGGAATCTCAGGGGCTGTAAGCAGCGCGCCTCAAGAAGGTTTAAATATATAATTTCACCTCTTACCGCTAGGAGTGTTCATTCAGAGTTGTGCCGCCAACTGTGCTCTTCGACTAAGGGACTGCATGGGTGGAAATCTGCAAATTATGGACACTGTACAATTTTGAACGAAATTAAACGGAACGGTCAAAGAATAGTTACGGCTGACTAAAAAACGGCTACAGACTACATGACTTCTACTATAGACTTTACAGCTAGAATTCCAACTCTCTATCCCACCAGGGAAGACTCGGGTCAGGCTCTGTAACGGGTAATTCTGACATTATCATCTACGCTGATGACTCAAATATGGGCAGTGGATCGGGCGGGTGTCTTCTCGGATGGGTTGAAAGCAATACAGTCATATCGGCTTTCTGACGCATGCAGCGTCTTTCAAATCTGACGCATGCAGCGTCTTCGAAATCTATGCAATTGAGAAAGTGGCCAGGCTGATACAAAGCAGTACAATTCGACCCCCGAATATCACTATCTGTGTGAATAGTCAGACGGCGCTTAAGGCAATAGAATCCAAGACAGTTAAATCGAAGTTGCTAATGAAATGTCGTACCTAACTATTGAACATTGGACCCACAAAATCTCACTTTGTTGTGTTCCCGAACATAGCAATATAGAAGGGAATGAATTAGCGGACGAGATGGCCACAAAAAGCTCTAAAATGGACATTAATCAAGCAGATACCTCAATAGAATTCCCGATATGTGAACTGTTTAGAAGCATAGATGAATTCATTATTGCGGTGACAAATAACTCACAAATAGTCTCACGGGCCTTATGGCCTAGGTTAGACTTGATGAGAATGAAGGTTCTCTTAGGCTCAACAAACCTGCAATAAGGGTGCTTACGGGGGTCATTACCGGGCATTGTGCTGTAGCACCAATGCTTCAACGTTGTCATATTCCGTCGAGCGGGCTATGCAGGAGTTACCATGATGAAGAAGAGATAGAATCGATTCATCACTTTTTATGTCAATGTCCAAGACTAGTTGAACGACTTTAATGTTTGGGGTCGCGCTTCTTCACAAGCTTGACAGAGATAACGAAGGTGGACTGCTCGGATCTCCTCACTTTCATCTGGAAAACCAAATGGTTTAATAGGGATGGTACTTCCAATTTATACGGAAATTGAGGGTAAAGACGAGAATGCATGCTCTTTGCATTTTTGAAGGCAGTCACAATGGACATAGACGCACACGCGTTCGCAACCTAACCTAACCTAACCTACGCGTATAATAAATACTGCCTTTATGGCTTCTGGACCTCAAAAGGAAAATTGAAATAGTCCTCTAATAAGCAAGTTTAAAGTCAGGGTATTCAATTTCCTATAATAATCGGGATTCGACCATGTAAGTTAAACAAATTCGCAATTGTCTGGAACACCAATAATTCTTCTTCCATTTGTATATTTATTATTCTCATTAAGTCTGGCATAGGCACTGAATAATGGAAGAGTGGAAAATGCGGAAATCGCCAAGAGTCTATGAAATATATGTTAGGACAAGTTTGAAATTATTGAAATGTTGCATTCACAGCTAAAATGAAGCATGAGATCAGAAGGAAAGAGATAAATTCGAGACAAATGCCTTCTGAATAACGGGACATGCGGACAGAGCAGTGTTGTTGGCTACATGAATATGTTCGTAACATCTTAAAAGAGAACCTAAACAAGGCTTAGATTTCCAAGGACTCTCTTATTCCCAATGTCATATGCCCCTATTACTTTATATCTCTGATCTGGTTACAAGCTTGCAGCATTTTATTCACTTGGCTGAATGATATAAAAGGAGCACAACATTCAAAAAAATTAAGAAATTAAATATTCAAACTAAGTATCGAAGTTGAAGAAATATATACGAGTATATATATGTATACATGTATATATATGTACCTATATCATCACTTTTAAAAATTATTTAATGGCAAATGAAATAAAGAAATACATTTTTTAACATTCCCAGAATATCCAACAATAAATATGCACATCTGTACTTTAATTGCGAAAGCGCTCATGCGCAATCTCAGTCACACTTTGCTTGATTGCTCTTGACACGCGCCACCACAGCTGACGACCTCTGCCATCAATTACAGCTCTTCATGTGCAAATAATGTCAATGATATTTGTCTTAAATTAAGTAAATTATTAAACAAAAGCAGCATCTTCTGTGCAGGCTCATACACAGTCCCCACACTTCCGCTGAGTCTGAGAATACTACACACACACCAACACACGCGCACCCACACTCGCTCAATAAGCACGTCCTTGTGTACATGAGCAGCAGCACACACATTATTCATGGCATTTTAGTGATAATAACGGTAATGGTGGCGTGAGAGGAGTAAATTGCAATTTGTTGGCATTACTGTTTCATATGTCGGAGTGGTATTTACACAGCGGCAAGCAACATGCGACGTCACGTTACTCGAAGCGTGCGGCAAGGACTTCTCCTTCCGGTCTTGTATGTCCTCCAGTCTGTCGCTGCAGAAAGACTGTCGCTTCCTTGGTCCGTTTGTCGTCGTCTGTCTGTCATTTAACTGCCGGCACGACTTCGCTGTTCCACAAGAGGCGTGCGGCAAGGAACACTTCACTCATCCATGTTGCATGCAACGCAAACGTCTTTCTTTAACGCAGCATTGTAGAGCAAAGAGTAAACTTTTCTTCTTCATATTGGGACATTTTTAAAAATTTGCTGTTTTGTTTTTGTTGGCTTGTTGTATAACCGTGTTTAGCGAATGGTGCAAATGATGACTCATTTATGTTATTTTATTTTATTTTACTGCAGCTGCAGACGGAGACCACCATCAATGCCAGAAGCGTCAATGGAGAAGAACTTTTCGCAATCTTTACTTTGTTGGCTCGGGTTTAGAATTTAATTACACACAATGTTTGGAAGTAATTGCATTTTTTCTAATTAAAGGCAATTTCGGAATTGAAAAGTAGCAAAACTATTGGAGAGCAATCGCAAGCTGCAACAAAATGAAATTCAATTGTATTTTAGTTCTCTTTTCTTATTTCTACTTCTGAATGTGATGGTTCTCGAAGTCATTCATGTTGTCGTTGTGTCTTCTTTGATACCTACTACATACATACATACTGATGTGTTTCAATTTCTTACAGAAAGATTTTCGTATATTTTCATAACTGTATCAGAATTTATTATCGGTGGAACTCTTCGAAGGACATAATTTTGAATACCCTGTTTAAGCAAAAGTAAGATTTGACTGTACACTTCTTAAGATGCATGCTGTCTGTTAGGTCCAAGAGAAGACTTAATAACAGAAAACGAATTAACCGACTGAACTTTCAGAACCTACCCAAGTTTGTAAACCACTCCGACTGGTTGTAATTCATATCATAGTACATAACCATGTTTAGGCACCAAAACGGCTTTAGTGCTAATTGGGGCAATCTGAAGATCGTCAGCTATTTTACCTGCCTACCTAAATTTGGGTTATTATTATAATTTAAACATTATGAAATCACATGCACATTCTTATGGTGAATCGGCTTAGGAAGCCATGTGACCCTTACATTTAAAGTATAGGATGTGTTTAGCAGATTTATGTAAAATTCTACGAGGAACATATTTGTGGAATTTTTTAACCCGCTAACTCTTCAATGCAAGGGTCTTATTTGTCCCTATTGTGAAAAAGGGCCAAAAAAATTCCCATAAAACAGGGATATAACGGGTTACAATGTCCGACAACAATATTTGTCATATAATTCTACTGTAAGTCTCTGTTAAGTACATAAGGTATAAAGCTCCCGTGTGTTGTTCTGTGGTTTCTAGTAAATGCTGAAGTCGTAGTCAGTTTTTACTTTGTACTCGTGATTCGATTTTTATCATTCAAATTGGAAAGCTTCCTTGAGGTCATCATGAGTTGAACTTTTGACTGAAATTTCCTTTCTCTGAAATATCTCACTCTGTTTTCTTAATGATGTCAGATCTGTTGACTATTATGTTTTTGATAACTGTAATGGTTTTGATAAGATTTACTTCTCCAACCGAACTTACGTTGAAACATTTAACATACAAACTTAAATAGTTTTATAAATCAAACACCAAGAATTGAAAATTGAAATTGAAATAAAAATACCTTGCAAAAAGAAGAAGCTGGACCTGTCTACACTTCAACAGATTTATATTTGTTTATACACATGAGGCTATGCTTATTTCTTTCAGTGTAAAGAGTGCAAACTTCACACAATCACCCATTTTTTCGATGACTTTAAGATGATAAATCTACGGACAGACGCTTCACACATCAGATACCACCGTCTTAGTTGCTACGAAGACAAGCTTATAGATACGAGAATACCCATTTCGAACTTAAATCATCTCTACAATGACACTATATCAAATTCTTAACGAACACATCAACTAAATTTTATACAATATTCTATAGCAAAATTTCTTACTTGATGGCAGCAGAAAGTATTATTTAAGGATCTAATTTGATATTTAATCTGTTTTGATACCCTTTATTTGCCACCACCAAATTTCAAATTAGAATTCCTTGGACGTGCAAACGACATATCATTGAATCTACAGAATTGTGGTGGTTCAGATATAGCAGAATATTTTAGTATATTGTTACGAAGACAATACGCCATCTGATTGGTTGCAATAGTTTAGAGTATGCGTCATTTTCAACCCCTAAAATATTCAAGAGAGAAGGCATGCGAAACTGCGTTCGAAGGCTAGTGGAAGTTCTGGTATACAAGTAGTATATAAGCGGCCCCACAAATGCCATCGGGATCAGTGAACAAGTGACAGTGCCAAAGGGAACATCATAGTAGCAGCAGCAATAGAACAGTGAGCGTAGCCGAGAGTCAACATCGTAGTAGCAGATCAGTTAACCAATGACAGTGGCAAAGTTAACATCGTTGGCAGCAAGCAGTGAAAAGTAATCATAGCCGAATCCTGAGAGTGGCTGCAAGCAGAGTGAGTGTCGTATTGGCAAGATCAGTTAACAATTGGCAATAGAAGAGTGAACATCGTATTGGCGGCAAGCGATTGACAAGTGATCACAGTCGAATGCTTAGAGTAGCAGCAGTTGATGAAAAGTGATAGTCCCAGAGCAAACATCGTGAAAGTAGCAATAGTAGCATGAAGCGGAAGTAAATAAATAAGTGAGGTGCAACAACTGACTAACTTAAGCAAACTATAAGCGAATACGAAGTGTGAGAAGCGAGAAAATAGAATTAAAGCTAAATGTAAGTTGGACGAATACTAATAAAGTCAGTTCTAACTGAAGAAGGAATTGTTTGCTTATTACACAATCCAGCGATACGAATCTAAGTATTGAGCTTGGTGTAAATTGTCAGAAAGGCGTAACAATATATTTAGTAGCATTTAAAAATTAGTGTTGCATATCTCCACTATTAAAAGTGTGTTCATCATGTGTTCCCGCCAAACATCGAAGGGCCTCTTTCATGTCTAATATTAATCTCATAACAGAAAGGGCGAACATCACAAATAATTTTTCATTAATGTATTTTATTATTATGGAAAACAAAATAGTAACTGAAACGTATATTTTAAGTTCCAGACTATCTTTGAATGTAACATTTATTTATGTTTACTGAAATGACTATTTGGAGTAATATGGAAAGCACAGAACTGTTCCTTACACTTTTCTAGTACGATTAGTTGAAAACGATATATCTTAATTAGAGAGTGTCCACAATCGCTTGTCTATTATTAAAATAATAATAAGTCCTAAGGATAAATGTATTTTCTTGATTATACAATAATTGTTGACCAAAACCTCCACGAAAGTTATCAGCCGAATAGCTCAGCATCATGATCTGATATGATCCCATATAACTTTCATTGTTTCCATTACAACTTTGTGACAGATTGACACATTGAAACCAGAGAACAAAAAAAAGCAGGTTGCCTATTACAAATGTTTAGGAGTGTGGATTGTTCGTTGGTAGAGGTAATTCCCCTCAACATATATTGCAACCGGAAAAGTTCAAAAATTAATTAGTAGAAGTAAATTAACATGTTGTGAGTCATTTAACCAATAATCCCAAGTTTAAGTGATATTCCTGCGGGTCAATTTACTTTGCCACGGGCCCGTAGATATATGGAACCACCATTCTTGTTTGGTCTTCATTGCTCCTTCGTCGTACTCGGAATGTTTATCCATATTATTTCAGAGACTTTTCCGGTCCTGCCCTAAATCACATCATATACGAAGAATAGTGTGATGTTTTTAAAACATCATTGTTGGTCATTCTTCCAACTGGATCCCTTATAACTGTAATAATGCAAACATTATGCATTTCAATCTTTTCCGTTTCCTACTCTTTCTAATTCGAATGCAGCGACTCCCCCACTGAGCCACATTGTTTGATGCTTTGTTGAACGCTTTCGTTGATGTTGTCGCTGTTATTATTATTATTGCGCTTCTACGCTCGATGACAACATTTACTTTCCATTAACAATTCAAATACAACAAGTGAACAACATAGAATTACATACAGGAGCCCTCCGCATGCAGTGGCTTAGCCCATAAGCATACATGTCCTCACTCACTGCCTTCATTAAGATCAGCGAGCGAAATAAAATGCAAATGGAGCAAAGTATATCCTTGAGCAAATAAAAGCAATTTGGTTACTAACAAAAACAAAAACATCAGCAAGAGCAGCGGAAAAATGCCCTTAACGCAACGAACAAACACAACATCCCCATGAATACTCACACACCCACACACATGCACACAAACCCACACGCACGCATATTCCTGTATTTATGTTGAACAATTGTAATTTTGTTGATACTCATTTGGTTGTCATGTTGAATTGGTTAGTGCGGTTGCATTACTCGTGTTTAAGGATTTGTCGCCAATGTGCTCTGGTTGCGTGGATCCCTATTCCTCTTTGTGTGTGCGTGTGTGTGTGTGTGTGCCGCGTTTTCGAAAATAAACACTACAAAATTTCAATAAACGAAAATGTGCAAATATGCGCAACAGAATTGATAAAATACCCCGAAAGTAAGGAGAGGAGGGTAGCTGGGCATAGGTGCATGTGGCTTTGTGTGAAAAGTGTCGCCAGCGTGACACCCAGGGGAGCTGCCTGAATTACAATAGCGCTCCTCCTCGTACATTTCTATTAATTATTTATGCAAACTGCTTTGCGTATCTATTGCGGCTGCTGCCTGCAACATTTCATTTTCGGTTCCAGGCTTCACCATTGATGCGGGTATAACGGGCAAATCCGCCCGCTGTGGCATGTGCTTCACTCATCAATGTCAGCGGTAACAGACACAGCGGCGATAACAGCAGCGGTTTGGTTCAGCGTTCAGCCCGTTGCTGGCTTCCTTTGTCGATGCCAGCTCTTTTGTTTGGTTTTTGGAGACGCGTGTGTGCGTGCCTTCGAACTACAAGGCTCTCATATTGTCTCCACATGCCTCTGCTTGTTTTATTGTGTATTATTTTTGTATGTTTTCCATTTTAAAATTTGTTCCGTGGTTAAATCGTGTTTGCGACATTTCACATGACTTCCTGAATAATTCACACAAAATTTTAGTGGAACTGCAAGAGTGTGAGTGTGTGTTTATGAGGCTGTGTGTGACATAGCCACGTTTTTGTTATCCTTAACCGCGACAATTTGTACGTATTCATTCTTGTTCTGTTCTTACTTGCATGTGGAATGAATGGTTGCGCAATCTCTGAACGCAGCAATTGGTTTCACCGGCATCTTAAGATTGTTGTATTGATTGTTTGCGGTGGCAACTTTGGTGCACTTTTGTGGCCTTTCTGCTTGTGCAGCTTTTATGTTCCAATTGTACGCTTTTCCCAATTGAGCACACGCAGATCCGCTTTATAACAATGCAGTGGATATGTGGAATTCGGAGCAAATTTGTCAAACGGTGAAAAGAAATGCAAAAGTGAGATATTTTCTATCAATGCAAAAACGAAACTTGGAAGCTTCTTTGAGCCTTTAAAATTTAATAAAACTATATTAACTAAAAACACAATCTTAGTTTATTCTATGTTGAATTATATAAAATACTCTAAAGGCAAATAAGTTAAATATTTTGTTGCCGGTATCAGTAGTCTACTGGTAGAAGCTCCAGTCTAAAAATGGTCCACCGTTTCAACTCCACAAGCCTGGCAAGGACGTAACCTACGGAAAGTGAATAGTCATCAGTCCTTCTAGAAAGTCTGCAGTCTCTTCTACCAAGTGACAGAAGAAACCTTGACGCGCGAGTTATGTACCTAGATTGGTACTTCATGAAAATATTATTTAAGTTTCACAAAATTTATTATTAATTTATTAATATGCTTGATATGTTTACTTTGATCTCTTCCAATAAACTGAGAGTTATTCACATACTCACCGCCTTTTTATATAATCAATGTCACAATTTCCTATGAAATGTTTTGGTTACAATTTCTTATGAAATGTTTTGGTTACAATTTCGTACGAAAAGTTTTTGTGATAATTTCGTACGAAAGGTTTCGTAACAATTTCGTACGAAAAGTTTTTGTGATAATTTCGTACGAAATGTTTATCAGCAATAATTTCTCATGAATATGTGATATTATAAATAACTCTGTCCGGCGTTGCCGCTGCTGTCTGCTGCTGCATTCTCTTCTAGGCGGCTTAGATGGAGGAGGTAACGTATCTCGCGCATTGAGTCAATGGGCATGGATAACAGGATCCATGTCAGTGCCAGCAATATCTTCAAGTGCCCAACGCGCATCCACCCAGTTCACATTGTGCTTTCACCTTATGACCTTCAGAGTAATAAAAACATCAAGGGAGGGAATATTCAGCAGCGAGTCAAGAGCAGCTCCGGAAATCCTCCAGTACAACATATAGTCACAGTTCTCTGAAATCTAGAGATAGTGGGCAGTCTTCACAAATTTGAGAGATAATCTTTTCCCCCCAGACCACTGATGGAGCTTGATCATTATAGATCAAAAGGCTTTCGAGGGAGCCATACCCCATGTCTTGCCAAAAATTCTCTGACACCACCAACAATTTGCCAGTGCTTTCGCTACCATTAGTTCAACATGTAATTTTCTGCATAGTTTATTGTCAAGGACCACCCAAAAATAAATCACCTCCCTGGATAACTGAATTGTGACCCCACTTGTTAAAATTGCGCTCTCCGTGTGCACTCATTGGAGTCATATGCTAGAGTAATTAACGTTTATTTGTGTGTTACGAGGGGTACTATTCATATTTCGGGAATAGCAAATAATAACAAACATTTTTAAATGAAAATGGCTTTATTGTTTTTCAAACTATTCCCCTTGATGATCAATACACTTTTGTATTCGTTCAAACCATTTGTCATAGCAGTTTTCCATTCCTCTTGAGACACCTCCAAAACATGGTTTTTGAACGCTTCAACTTCTTCGGGGCTCGTAAATCGTTGACCACGCAGTTTACCTTTGATATTCGGGAACAAGAAGAAGTCATTGGGTGCCAAATCAGGACTGTACGGAGGATGAATCATCAATTCGATGTTTTGACTGCTCAGAAATTCACCTGTTTCACGAGATGAGTGAGAGCTTGCATTGTCATGATGGAGAATGATTCGTCTTTGGCGGTTGGTTTTACAAAATTCTCCGAAGACTTCCGGCAAGCAAATGGTCGTATACCACTCAGAATTGACCGTCCTACGTTGCTCAAGCGTAACAGTGGCCACATGACTCATTCGGCCGAAGAAACAGGCTGTGCTTCTTCCACGAACAACTTTTGTTGGATTTAGCTCGTCTTGGAATACCCATAGGGTCGATTGTGGTTTTGTTTCCGGTTCATACGCATTTATCCATGATTCTTCACCTCTCGTGATTTATACACGTCTTTTGAAGCACCACGGTCGAACTTTTTAATCATTTCCTTAACCCAATTGACACAAGCCTTTTTTTGAGCTATTGTCAAATTATGTGGGATCCAACGCGAACAAATCTTTTTTACAGCCAAATGTTCATGCAATATTGAATGTATGGAAGTGAAATTAATGCCCAATGTCCTCTACCTCACGATATGTCACATGACGATCTTGCATGATCAGTGCACACACTACATCGATGTTTTGTGGCACAATAACCGATTTTGGACGACCTTCACGGAGTTCGTCGGCGACCGAACTACAACCACTATTGAATTCACAATACCAGCGATATACTGTGATTTTTGATGGTGCTTTGTCGCCATACAAAGAACTGAGTTCATCGACACATTCTTGTTCTGTGTAATCCCTGTCGAAAGTTGTGAAAAGTAATCCAACGAAAACCTTCTCTTGAAATTTCCATTTTCTGGCCAAATTGATTTTCTTAACTCACTGTAAACAAAACAAATAGCACTTGTACATCAACACGTTGTGAGTACGATTATGCTAAATAATGTCAAAATTTATTATGGTGTTGCCAGATTTTAGCTATTGACAATAGTGTTGCCAGTTCACGAAATATAAATGGTACCCCTCGTATTGTTATGATGGAAGCTAATACATTTTTTCTGTTCTCCTTCTTCATTATTTTTCATTCCGGAATCTACGAATATATTCGAGTATATATATACGAGGGCGGATTGATATTGAAGCTACCTAAGTAGGAAAAAAACATTTTTTTTTTCAAAAACCATTTATTTCTCAACATAGTCTCCTTTTACTTCGACACACTTAGTAAGATGATATTCCAACTTTTTTATACCATCTGAATAATACGATTTCGGGAACCCCTCAAAATACGCGTTAGTTTCGGTAATCACTTCTTCGTTTGAGATGAATCTTTTTCCTGCGAGCCGTTTTTTCAAGTTTGGGAACAGGAAAAAGTCACTAGGCTAAAGAAAGAGCTAAATCTGGACTATAAGGTGGATGATTAACCAATTCGAAGTGTATTTCGCGTAATTTTTGCATCGTATCTAATGCTGTGTGAACCGGTGCGTTGTCTTGAAGAAAGAGCATTTTTTTCTTCGTTAAATGTGGTCGTTTTTCCTTGATTGCATCAATCAATTGATCCAATAATGCACGATAATACTTTCCTGTGATTGTGGATCCTTTTTCAATATAATCGATGAGCAATATTCCGTGTGCATCCCAAAATACAGTGGCCATAACCTTCCCAGCCGATTTCACTGCCTTCGCCTTCTTCGGAGCACTTCCACCAGCTTCCACCCATTGTTTCGATTGATTTTTGGTTTCAGGTGTGTAGTGGTGGACCCACGTTTCATCAACAGTTATTAATCGACGCCAAAAATCAACAGGATTACGCTTTATCATGTCCAAACACCGCTGTGAAGTGGTCTGTGGAACTCGTTTTTGTTCGACACTGAGCAAACGCGGCACCCATCTTGCCGAAAGCTTTTCATATGCAAATGTTCATGCAAAATGTTGAACACGTTCATATGATATGTTTACCATTTCAACAATCTCACGCAACTTGACTCGGCGATTATTCATAACGATATCGAGGATTTTATTGATATTTTCTTCAGTAACCACCTCTTTTGGCCTTCCTGTTGATGGTATTGTTGCAGTGCTTGCTCGGCCGCGTTTAAATTCAGCAATCCAATATTTTACCATGTAATCTGACGGAGCAGACTCACCGTAATGTTTATCGAGCTTTTCTTTTGTCTCTTTCTCCGTTTTCCCTTTCAAATAATAGTGTTTAATCACTGCACGAAATTCGCTTTTTTCCATTTTTCAAGAAACAGAAAAGTTGCTTACTTCAAACGACTACAACAAATAAACTAATCGATGAATTTGGGTGAAATTTTAACAGCTGACGTTTGACAGATCGCAATTTCTAAAAAAAAAAGTTTTTGTGTTTGTGCTGCCATCTAGCGCTAGGTAGCTTCAATATCAATCCGCCCTCGTATATTGACTTAGGTGGACTCACGACTTGCTCAAACAGGTGCCTTGATTTTCCGCTAATTTATCATGCAAAGAAAATAAAAATTAATATGCAGGCAGTCAGCGGATTGAAGTATTTGGTGGAGAAGGAAGTAACTTGTGGTAAAGTCTCCAATTTACAGGTAATTTACTAATGCGTATTTCTAAATCTTGTTCTGTTTTAGTTCAAGCAAGCACTAACCACTATTATTTCCTTTAAAACCCTTATAGATATAATTAATCAGAGCCGTAATTAACTTATAATAATTATAAAATAATACTTTCACGATAATATTAAATAAGGTGAATATTTGTTTGCTCAGTAACTAGAATCGCAATTCGAACACTGCTTTAATTGGATCGATGCCAAGCGTCTGTGTTATTGTTCATGCTAACAAAGCACACAAAATTCGTTGGCACAACTAATTAATACAATGAGTTCTGCAAACATGCAAAATTTATCAGCAATTAAGGCAACGCATTTAATTAATTAGGATTAATCCTCTATTTGAACTAAGCTACTCTACCATCGAGTTAAAGGAATAGTTTCATAACTCATATTTTAACTAACAAGGTACAATTGCTCATGATGTAATTTATGTGCAGGTAAATAGCTATTCGAACGCTAGTCGCCAGTTGAAAGCATTCGATAAAGGTGGGCATTCAACATGACTATCAAAGCCATTAAACACCACAAGCAAATTTAAATAAAATACTGAATATATATATTGAAAAAAACCAAAGACCCTTTCAAACTTCTTACAACTTTATTTCAGAACTGATAAATCAATATTTGTTTTTAAGTAGAAACATCCCTTGATTTAAAAAAAAACCTCCTCCTATAAAATTTATCATGATAAGAGTAACTGAATGAAATTCAGAACTCACATTTAAAATGGTTAAGAAGACAACTCCACATAAATACTATTCCTTTGCTTTCGTTCAGACCACGCTGTGAGTCTTTCTCTAGTCTCTAATTCGATTTAATTTAGTTTTACGCAAAAGCGCTGCAGTTGCTGGAAAGCACACTGGGCTGAAATGATGCATTACGCATTTACTTGCAGCTTGTCCGAAAGGGCTCATGAATTATAATTGACATTTGCAACGCTAAAAATCTTAAAAACTTTCCTATTCCCTGGCCATCATTAATTTTACCGTGGAGAGAAAAGAGACGCCTTTCTTTTTTACATAATTTCAATAGCATTCTTTCCTGCAAAAGTTTCCCACAGTTGAAAGAAACGCTGCAGAAAAGTGCTGCATGTGCGTAAATGCCCTTAATTTAACTTTTAGCCTTGGTGCTTGAACGTTACGAAACGTAAGCGAAAAGTTTATTTTTTGAGAAATTCCCGCAAAATATTTCAACTGATGTGAACTCAGCGTTAAAAGAAAAAAAATTGGATATAGAGTATTCTCTCATAAGTAATTGGGGAGGTAATTAATGTCTAATCATGTTCGTAAAGTAGATAATCAATAATCATGTTCGTAAAGTAGATCGAATTATGATTTTGACTGATCTCGCTCCGTCGCTACAATGCATATGGAAGGACTCTGCTAATTTCGCCCTTTTATTCATTTATAAGGAAAATAACGATTTTGTATTTAGTCACAGCTCAATTGCTGTAGATATTATATTACATACCGTTAGAGGAGGCTATTTTTCGGCTTCTGAAATAAGCTTATGAAGAAAATGGCAAGAACAATTATCCATTTCGATCTTCAGCAATCTTTATTTTGGGTGCTATATGAAAATAAATAGTGGCTCCTACGGAGGAAGGTAACAAAACAATATGTAATGTAATGTATTGTTAAGGGTTGGGCCATCGCCCTTAGGCACTGCGACCACAGAGATCTATTGTGCCAGCCCATTCATTCAATTAGTAATTACTGTGCTCAGAAACTGAATCAGACCAGTCTGCATCAGGTCGTCATCCCCGAGAAAATGTTTGCCGAAGTACCTTACTCTTGTTCGTGCAAGGCCCGGGCAACTGGCGATTAGATGCCCAATAGACTGTGCAGGTACAGGGAAAGTGACCCGTCAACGCACCGCACAGTATCCTCAATTTATTTCTTCTCACTGATAGGGCCAATTTAGCCTTTTCTCCTTTAAACACAGGAACCTCTTCGAGTTCCTCAGACCCTCTAAGCTGTTCCTATACTCATTTGTCCGCGGCGTCGTCCAGCTTTTTAGACTCAGCTTAAGACCGTGCTTATTGAATTCGAACATTGGACATGGTCCCATGTAGGGGTTGTCTGCCCCTCCTTTAGCCCGTATATCCGCTGCTTAGTTGCCTGCGTGTCCCTCATTGCCTGGAACCCACACCAGAGAAAGTCTGTTGTGTGTCGGCAGTCTGTTGAATGCA
Source organism: Clusia tigrina (assembly GCA_920105625.2). Taxonomy (NCBI): domain Eukaryota; kingdom Metazoa; phylum Arthropoda; class Insecta; order Diptera; family Clusiidae; genus Clusia; species Clusia tigrina. Next base: position 210,452,320 of record OV050031.1, read on the forward strand.
CAGTGGAACTCCCAAAGTATTTTGGAAGTGTGAAACTATTTGTTGAGTGCTTTTAATCTAGCCTGACTATCTGAGAGTATATTGATTTTGTCTGCTGTTTAGGATGTTCACCGCCTCCAGTACTGCAAATAATTGGGCCTGAAACACAGTCGCATCATTGCATAAGGAGAGTGAGATGTGTGCTCCAGGGCCCACTATCCCTGCACCCGCGCCAGTAGAGGCTATTGATCCATCATTGTACCACTTTTGTGAGTCATCGTTTACCAATGAAGGCCCTAGAGCCCACTTCTGCCTTGTTGGAAACAGGACTCTGTACCTTCTTGTAAAGTCGAGGGCTATGTCCATTTGGTCCAGGGTTTTTGTGTTGTAGCGGATGTCCTCTACCCTGTTAAGTATCTCGAGTTAACCCGTGAGGCTCCCAATGACATGTCACCAATATCATTGAATAGTGTGGAGGGCCACAAGTCCTTGTAAATAGCATCAATTTTAAATTATAAAAATACTCACCATAACAGACTACATGGTTGAAACAGGCCAATAGTTTCAGTCGTACTCTTAGGTATGGTCAATAAAATATATACTCTGCATTAGGGCAACCAGTTAATAGTTTATTGGAATAATATGGGTACAAAATGTCTGAGTTCGAATGTGGAACAGGGTCTAATAATTAAGTGGCGAGACTCTGAAGAATGAATATTGCCATATAAACTTAAATCTCAATTTAAGAAAATCATCAATCATTGAAAATTTCAGTCTGAGAACTTTCACATACATTGTCAGAAATGTCATAAAAACATGACGAATTACCAAATATGGCAATGATGACAAATGTTTGATAAATGTGACATGATATTAGATTGATAGAACGAACCAACGATATTCAACTGATAGAAGAGGGCTCTCAGCATCAATCTTAACCCCATTCCAGTGATTTAAATGGATGTGGTTAAAATATATAGTGTGCTTTTCGCAAACTAGGCTGCCACTCCTACCTACTTACCTAGTGGAACTGATGTCAAAATATGACGCTCCTGGTATGATTCAGAATCAAAGCGACAACATTTTTTTCATGTTCATGGGAAACTGAATTGTCGGGAACTGTGTTATATATGAAATTATCAATTTGTTCGACATTTCAACTTGCAGTAAGTTATGATGACTGTAACGACTAAAATCTGCCGGGGTAGGCTCGCTGGATCGCCAGGAGTCGTTGACAGAAATAACAAGTCGTATTCAAATATTTTACCTATTTTTATTTCAATGTCCATTTGTGTTGTCCTTTCTTCTGATTCGTCTGGTCTTGTCGATTCCGGTGGACTTGGTTTATGGTATTTCATTGTCCTTTTCTGATCCTGCTGGTCTAGTTGATTCATTGCCCTAGACTCCGGTGTACTTGGTTGATTCTATTTCGTTGTCCTTTCTTCTGATACAGCTGGTTTTGTTGATTCTTTGCGCTTGACTCCGGTGGACTTGGTTTATTGTATTTCATTGTCCTTTCTTCTAATTCGGCTGGTCCTGTCTATTCCAGTGGACTTGGTTGATTGTATATCATTGTCCTCTCTTTTGATTCTGCTGGTCTGGTTAATTCTTTGCCCTTGACCCGGTGGACTTGGTTGATTCTATTTCGTTGTCCTTGTTAAGATTTCAACTGTTATTGCTCTTTGCTATTGCTCTCTGCTTGGTGTCTCGATACCTTAGTCGTATCCCTTCCGACATTATATCTGGATACAGACATAAAACAGTTGGGTATTATACTCATAGCAAATAATCATTTCTTATTAATTGAAAACTCAACTCCAAATGAATTCAAAGCTTGCCAAGTTACGTTTTGGGTTTTCATAGTTGAGTGCATTTCACAGTTGGATATATGGGGGAACATAAGGTGTAGCATTGTTATTTCTTCTTCCTTAGCATCACACCCATTTCAGAAGTCAATAAAGGGCAAACCTAGCCTACCCTGGATGCCCCCCCATCCCAGAATGTCCCGTCAGCACAGAAACCGTAGTGCTGATGGACTCGCGTTCCAATCGAAGTAGCTGAAGCGTATGCTTCATGCTGAGGCTAGGCCAGGTTAGCCTTGAGATATGGCAAGAACGTTCCTTCGCCCATAGTTTGTTTGCCTCATGGAAATACCTGCGTTTGATCGCAAGCCTGGCTATAACGAGAGGGAAGAGAAGGGTGTACTTCGGATAGAAGAGTGCCTGCTTTAGCCACCGCATCTGCCTAGCAATGTCCCTCGAGGTCCCTGTGACCAAGTACCCAGAGTAGATGAACTATGAAATGCATGGAGAGATCATTTAGATCTGACTGACATTTCTGTACGAGTCTTGAGAACAAACTTGTAGGTCCTCACATAACATCAATACGATCTAATTAGATTTTAATCTCAGATATTTCTGATGGAGTCTTCATTCCCTTAGCTAGATCCATGAGATAATATGATTTTTTATATAAATCTACAAACAACAGTAAAAAATTCATTCTGAAATTGGAGGAAATGTGGAAAATTTATAATCTGGGTTTAGTTGTTTCCTTGTCCTCACATTACAAATAGTTGTACCTGGTCAAAAGATTATATACTAAAATTCTATGAAGTCCTCGGAATACTTATAACCGAGTCCTCCACATATATTAATTAAGTATAGTATCTTATCATTTTAATCAAAACTTCTTCTATAAACTTTATAATCTATCTCTAACACAAGCAGAACTTTTATAACGATTATTATGATATTTTCTTTTACAATGTCCAACAACTTTTAGGCAATTATACTGTTGTCCTTACCATAAAGAATCAAGCTTCCTTCTTCTCTAAATTTTAGAGCATTGAAAGGACAACAAAAAAACAAAAAAAAAGGTTCATTTGCCGAAACTTGACGCGTTCAAAATTCTTTGCTCCTTTGTTTGCTGTGATTTTGCAGGGGCGTGGAAATTTTATACAAATTATGAAATGTCCACTTCTAACAATTTATCAGAGTATTTAAAGCGCTGCTGTAAAATTAAGTTTTATTCGGAAAGGCACTGGCAGCTTCAATTTTGCGAATGCTACTTTGCCATGACAGGTCATAAAGTGAGTTTTGGCGCCAAGTTTGGCGTTCAATTTCACTTCACAACCTTCAATGGAACTTCTTGAACTTTGCAATTGAATTCAATTTCGCTCATGATTGAGCTAATTCGGACGTAAAAAGTTTCCATCATCCACTGCAAGATTAATTATCGGCAATTATTGGCTTCTTTCGTGCGTGAAGCATTGGGCTACTCGGGCCATATATTTCAACCTTCACCCACACCCACCCCAAACGACATACGACTCCATCGCTTAATCATCGGCGTCCTGCTGAGCGCATAAGTGCTCAGTTAAAATAAATATGCACTCCAGCAACATTTCTTTGAAATGCACTCATACGAGCATTCAGGCGGGTGTCGATGGCAGACCCCATGGAAAAACCTTACGACATAATCGCATGTAGTGCCCGTAGTCCTTCGTACCTGAGCAGCAGCTGGGAAAAACCAAATTTAATTAACGAAAAGTACTCGTATGTTTATCGGGCTTCCACAGTGAGTTAATTTGCAAATTACGTGTTAAGTATCAGGCAGTGCTCTGTGCAAGCCATGAAGTACTCGTATTGGGTTGCAGTCCTTTCCTGATTGTTTGCACACTCGCACCAAAGAAAACACTTTTTAAAATCTGACAGTTCATTAAGGCGCCCGTATGTGTGAAAAATGATTTTATTATTTTAAATATGTACGAGCACTTACTTGTATATATTTGTAGAGATGATATGGTACACGTAAGTGCTGCAGAGCATATTCCGTTTAAAACTAAATGAAATAATGAAATAATTAACACTTGCGTAACCGAGAAGAAGTGGATGAGCAGTGAATATGGGGCTCAAAGCTGTGATACATTGAAGGAATTAAAATATCAATTAGAGGTGGAGCTGTAAAATAACATATTCAATTGAATCCGTGTCTACTGAAGTCGAACAGTCATTGAGTAAGGGTTTTAAATGCCAGATTTTGGTTCAGTATTGATGGCTTGATTGAAATGAATGCATGTCCTGATGTGATTTCCAATTTAATAAACAAGTCGTGATTTAAAATCAGTAGCAGCATATTGATTGATACTTGCATCATATTGCAACAGCTTCCATAAGTCGTAGTTATGAAATCACATTGAGTTGCAGAAAGTCAGTGAAAAATTTCGTACAACCTGAAATTCCTTTTTTAAATTTTTTTTTCGGGTACAGAGGGTCGCATCATCAAAACTGTCGTCACAAATCTGGTATGTGAAGATTGCACTCACTAAAGCATCCCCTCCCTCACTGAGAACGTCTCCCACTCTGGAACCCTTTTCTTCTACTTCCTTCAAAGTGGAGATTCTCACTTCGTCCCTATTGGACTCTCAACATTAATCCTGCGTCTAGGTCTCGCTTTTTCCACCGGGGCACTTTTTCCATATATTTATCTACGTGGTCCCAGTTTTCTTTGCTACTTAGCATGACCTCCACAATGTTTTCGGTGGCTAAAGTGTTCCCGATTTCCATTTCAAACGTGGTGCGCTCTGTTTGCCACCATCATCCACATTCTTATCGCCATTGCACTCAGGCACTCCAATTTTTCCCATTCGTTGTAGATACTTGCAGAAGTATCCGTAACCAGACAGTAACTGCGTGAGGTAGATATTGACGGTTCTGGCTGTTCCTCCTATCCAGCTCGCTATGTCGGGGATGAGTCTCGCTGTCCATCTTCCGCGACTCATGGCGGCCCATCGTTCTTGCCAACCTTTTGTGTCCTGATGGTCTCGGAGCAAACTCTCAAGTCAATTTCGATTGAAATGTGCTTTCTCGTGTTCAGCAATGAAGAATGTGCTTTTTCGGGTAGCAGTTCCATCCTTTCCGTGACAAGTTTCAAACCGTGTGAATCGAACGTAATATATTGGTGATCGCTTCCATTGTAGTCTTCTAAAGCTTTCCATGTACTTACTCTATGAGCAATGATCTCAGAAGCTATTGAAATATGTGGATTATACCCTCGCAGCCTGGTCTTCTAAAAGTGGCAAAGATCCCTGTGTTTACGACCACCAGTCCCAGTCTCGCGGCCATGTCTAGTACCCGTCGGTATCTTGAATTGGTTGTTTGCATTCCCCATTCGACTGCTTTGGAGTAAAAATCGCCAGCGATGATGAGTGCTCCTCCAAACTCCTGTACTTTATCTTCGATGTTATCGATCTTTTTCTGAAACACTTCTGCGCAGTCACTTGGAGTCAAGTAGCAGCTGTGAGGTATCGGTAATGGGCTCAAACGAACCCATGGCCTTTTCCATCTCCGGTTATGCTGAAATTGCTACCTAATGGTAACCATATGGCCGCCGTTCCGCTCGTATCTGCAAGCCATGTTCCGCTTGCTTTTTCCCTATATTGCTCACTGATTACTACAATGTCTGCTTTCTGCTCTATAATAAATTTGTTCAGTAATGCGTCAGCCCCTCTGCTTCTGTCCATGTTTCCTTGTAGCACTTTCATTTAGATGGACATTTTTTTTTCTCATCGCGCATCTACTTGAGCTCGGGATGTGATCTACCAGACTGCTTTGATCATCGATGCAGTGGCAATACTTTGGGGGGTGTTAATGCACTATTTTAATTTATGCCCCGTTTCGGATCATCGTATGCACAAGCCTTGACCTTTCCTGTCAGGTCGTTTGCACTAGCATGTTAGGTGACCTGGAATAAAGCCCCGGGAACAACCTGATGCCATCTTTCTTCACTAGTATATTGGCGAGCTCCGATGACATCGTTGCTTAGGCTCGCAATTGATTTTGACTATTTGGTGCTGTCATAATTGTTACGACATCCTCACAGGAAACAGTTCTAATTGTTTTGGGAAGTGACTCCTTTACGGCTTCATGTGCTTCTTCCTTTCTGGCGAGCAGATCGAGTTCTCGTATCTCTATCGTGGCTCTTTGCTTAAAGTCACAACTGCTGACTCCTGTAGTGCACCTTTTAAAAGTTCACAAAAGCCCGTTGTCACTTTTGCTCCTTTATCCAGCTCCAGCAGAAGCCCACCTGCTCTTGTTTTCCGGATCGATCGCACCTTGGTCTGTGCATCCTCTCGTTTCACATTGCAGCGGATGCTTTTCAGGACATCCGCATATTTGAAACCCTCTGCTGGTTTGATAAGGACGGCTTCAGACTTTGGTTTTGTCTCCTTCGTCCTATGTCTTCCTTGCATTGTTGTTCGTGACTTATCGCTGTCGCCCACGGAATTCTTTGCTGTTGAATTTTCCTGTGTTTGACTTCGTGTTGCCACGCGTCTACTCCTTGTGACAGTTTGCCACCCATCGGCCTTACTTTCGCAGAACTTTTTCCCATCTTCTGGTTCTGCTGGGCTAGAAGCTGCTCGTTTGGGTCTAGCCATCGTCGGTGTTGCTGAAGCGCTTGTCAGAGCCGTGTGCCTCGGTTTCGGTGCCGTAACAAGTTTGCACTCGTTCTCTTTTTCCGTCTAGTTTCGCAGATAGCTTTCCATTACGTCGAAAAGCTCGTCTAGCTCGGAAACTCCGGTCGTTACGTCCATGCTCACGTTATTCTGCTTGATTATGGCTTGTTTCATCTTCATCAAGACTTTCCGACTTTTCGTGAGAACTTATTCTTCTGTCGTTCTCATCTTGCTTCAAAATCCTTAAAACCAATAATCTTAAAATTAATAATAAGCCCCAAAAAAATAATATCAATTCACAAATCTAATCACTTGGTTATATAATAACATCCTTCGAATTTGTCCCTAGCCACCGAAGAAAGAAAGCTGAAGTGTTCCTGACATCCAAATCTATCTTCAGTATTCAAAATTCTGATCATTTCATATTGGAAATTTCAGCAATGCGACCATTTTTTGAATATATTCTGCTCAGGCGTATTATGACAATTTTTTGACAGAAAGGATCATTCTTCAACTTTTTTCGCCCATTTTAGGTTTAATGTGTTATATAGATAATCTGATTCAGTAAATAACATTTCGTTGATCATATGATTTCGTGTTTATAGTGGTGATTACAGCCGTTCACACAGACTAGTTAGTATCGAGAGGAATTCACTTGAGAAAAGTTGTTTATCATATCATTAATTATAGGGAAGTTGTCATCATTCAAAATAAGTGTTAACGGAAGGAAGGCATGCCCTTTATCCGATAGTTGCGCACATACATACCTGGTTTTATCGCAAGGTCTGATGTAGGCTTCTGCAAAGTTTTCTTAAGATATTTGCAAAGATGGGTCAAGTAGACAGAGAAATAGTACCAGGTAAGCCTCCTTTTGAGTGTGTGGTTGAACGAAACTCAACCACACTAAATTAGAGTACTATTTTGTAATTTTGAAGGGTGAAGAATATAACAAATTTACAATAATATTATTCATTTCCTTCACATCCCCAGGGGGTGATTTTGGCTGAATTTAAAATACGAATAACGAGTAAGTAAGTAGTGAATGGTGTTGGAAATAAACACATTTTATACTAAAGACGCAGACAATGGTGCATGATGAAGAACTGCAAGAAACATGTATTGCAACTTGTATGTAGGATTTTAAACTGATAGTTCTGAATTATACCCGTACCTAAACTAGGAATCTTTGTCGTTTGCCTTCCAAATTATTTCTAATTCCTTCAAGCAATGACTTCATGTCTAACTATTCACTTCGTGTCTAACAATCATATCAGACCTGAAACTCAATCTCAATCCTCTCACCTACTGTTATTTTATTTATAAATAAGAGTATAAAATCATATCTGTTAAAATTTCTCCACGATATGCTCCATAGAAAATGAAAATTGCGCGTCATGCTAGTGTTAAAGTTGTCCTTCTCAATATGCATTCAGATGTACTCGTACAGTCATTAATAAAAAATGCGATAAGTGAGGTTGGTTGTACGACTGTGGAATTGACAGGAGGGAAAAAATTGCTGCCACACCCGCATCCACATCAGCATCACATGAATGCATGCGCCCATCTTCACGCATAACTAGACATACACACTCCCACTCGGAATGCGGTGCTGTATTTTAATGCCTTCTCGATAAGATAAATGTAATTTTTTACAGCTAAAAGCTTCCGACTGTAATAAAACCAGCACAAAGACTGCATTCCATGGATTTTTAAATTACCGTATAACCAGCAGCGATAGCACCAGCCATGGCAGTAGCAACAACACGTAATAAATACACTTAAGCGAGCACTCAGCGGCATAAATCTGCGAGCAGGAAATGCCACGCAAAAAATATGACGAACAGTGAGCCGGAAGGGGGATAATTGCTGGTGTACGGGATTGTGTGCAGTCACTGCCAACTCAATCGGCCCTTCTTCTGTGCAGATTGGACGTGAAATGTGTGCCCAAACCCGTCTGCCCCTTCATTAGCGAGCAAACGGTTCCTCTACATACTTTACGCATTCCCTCTGAGATTCACTAAATTGCAGTGATTTCCATGTACCTTCTCTGTCATATTTAGTATGAAGACCGCTCACAATTGAGGATGACTGTACCCACAAGCACATGTAGGAATGTTGTTGACGTGTTGTCAAAGCACATCCTGCGACTGGCTTTCCTATGGCGTAGTGTGTGCCGTGTGCTGCCGGCAGTTCTTTGAGGAATACATTCGCTTAAGTGGTCTTTGGGTGGGGCCGTGCATACAAATTGAATATAATGCACGAGTATTAATGTTGCTGTTTGCACAATTATTGTGGTAATTATTTTCCAATTAATCAAGTGAATAATTACCGCCGCGATATTAATGGGAGGCATTTCCGTTCTCAAGCAGATAAAAGAGTGCGTGCGAAATTATGACAGCTGCGCGAAATTAACATCGTCTTAAAAAGCATTTTAAATAATTTTAATTCCGCTGTAATCACGAGTATCTTGAACAACTTGATGATGTGGAGATGTGGGTCTACTTGGAGAAGAGTTTGAAGTTAATGAATAATTTGTCTAAATATTTCTTGGTTTTTGCAGAAGCATCAAAAGAATCTTCCATTCTATTCATATATCAAGGCTTTACAATCTGATAAACCAGAAAGAAGCATATGTGATACATGCCGCTAGCTGAGGCGACCGTGGGACGAAAATAAAACCAAAAAAGTCCCTTTCCTAAACAAAACAGCAACGTAGTGTTTCAGTATCCTTACTCAACATTCTCTCTTTGGTGGGAGGGAAAAAGTTGTAAATGTTACGTTGAAAGGACAGACAAAGTTAACGTGGATTCCTAGTTCAGTTCGTGCCACATGCAATGAGTGTGGAGATCAAACTGTCAAGATTGTGTTTCAACATCAAGACCATACAATTACTTATGCCTGTAAATGCCCAAATGTGTTCTCGACAAATTAACAACGAACAAATTGATAGACTCATAGGTCTTCCTACAGCCACGTCTATAAACAGGTAAATTCAGAAAAAATCTTTCCTGTTGTGTTTCCTGGAATTGCGACAGACGCACTGCAGTCTCTAAGTTTGATGCTGGTCTTGCAGAAGCTGTGCTACATGCCGCTAGCTGAGGCGTACGTGGGAACGAAACAAAACCAAAGAAGTCCCTTTCTAAAACAGAAGAGCAACGATGTGTTCCAGTATCCTTCCTCAACATTCTCTCTTTGGTGGGAGGAAAAAAGCTGTGAGTAAAGTTGCCAAAATGTTACTTTGCGAGAAAAGACAAAGATAATGTGGATTCCTAGTTCTGTTCGTGTCAAATGCAATGAGTGTGGAGATCAAGCTGTCAAGATTGTATTACTACGTCAGGACCATACAATTACTTATTCCTCTAAAAGCCACTGAACCAAAGGTGCTCTCGACAAATTAACGACGAGCAAATTGATAGACTCGTAGGTTTTCCCACAGCCACGTCTATAAAAAGGCAAATCCAGAGAAATCGAACTGCTGTATTTACTGGAATTGCGACCGCCGCACTGCAGTCTCTAAGTTTGATGCTGGTTCTGCAGAAGCTGTAAGCATACTCAGATAATCGAAGCCGACATTCACTCATTTTATGGAGTAGACTCGGTGGGGAAACCATTTATGAATCTCTTCTGATTTATTAATTACCAGGATAGCAGATGTTGGGTGACTTATTTCGGTTTAAATATGAGACTAAGTTCTTACATTTAATACCACTTTCCGATTATTCCGCAGAGGATGCAGAATGGACACACACTGTAGCCTTGGTACCTAAATTGATCATTGATATTAATGTGCAATCTAATCTTAATTAACGAGTATAATTTAAGAGAACCAGTTAAGCTCCGTTTACGAATGGAAATACCCTGAACAGAAGTATTATAGTCTAAATACCCTTTCACTACAAATCCCTACCCAGAAAAGCAGGAATATGCATTTTTTAGAAGTTGTATAACCTTCCTCGAGGTATATTCAAACTTTATCCAACTGAAGTAAAAAGCATCAACTCATCAGCAAAATATGGCTAGAGGAAAGCATGCCCGACAATTGGATTCTCAGCGTGCTTTGCCCTGTACTGAAGAAAGGGGACCCAACAATCTGCGCCAACTACCGAGGTATCAGTCTCATTTCCATCGCATATAAGGTCCTGTCCAGCATACTGTGTGAAAGATTGAAGCGGCATACAAAAACACTGATTGGACCTTATCAGTGCGGCTTTCGGCCTGGTAAATCCACCAAAGACCAGATTTTCATACTACACCAAATCCTGGAAAAGACCCACGAAAATCAAATTGAAACCCACCATCTCTTTGTTGATTATAAACCTGAGTTCGATAGCCCGATGCGGTATTGCCTATACAAAACAATGTCTGAGTTCGATATACATACCTGCAAAGTTGATAAGCCTCTGCAGGTTTGCGTTGAGTAAAACGAGCATCTCCGTTAAGGTAGGAAATAACCTTTCCGAAGAATTTAATACTGAACGAGGTTTCAGACAAAGCGACCCTTTATCTTGCGATCTCTTGAACTTCATTATGGAGGGGCTGCTACGAAAGGCCGGTGTTTATCGCAATGACACTATTATCTACAAAGGTGTCCAGCTCCTTGCGAACGCTGGTGATATCGATATTATCGGTTGCACCAAGAGAGATGTTACTGCTGCTTTCAATGCTGTTGTAAAGAAATCGTTGGATCATAGACTTCATGGACTCCGCCCATAAAAGGAGATGGTCAGAGCTAAGCTTCTGCAGAACTGCTAAGTTCTTCGTGAAACAACCACACAGGAAATTAGCGAGGTTTCTTCCAAAAGTTACCAGAAGCAAGTTGGGTGTAATGACTGGGTACAACACATGTGGTCGACATAAGGCCATTCTGGGTATCATTAACGATGCCACCAGCCGATCCTATCTTGATCGACAATACGGACGACACTATTGAGTAGTTCCCCGACAACACTTCTGAGTACTTCCTCTGTGGCTGTCCAGCTTACGCAAGAATAATATTAAGGCAGTTGGGTGATGATATATTCAGTATGAATAATGTTCATACTCTTCCTTTGCCCGATATTCTTAGGTTCTTAGATGATTTTTGGAACTGCATTAATATTGAAGAGCTGGAAACTTAAAATGGAGATGAAACAAACAGATATTTGTATCCGCTGTGATTGAGCTAAGAGTATTTAAAAATCAGCCTACTGAAGAAGGTAATTTAACTCAGTATCTTTGGATTCTGAGGCTCACGTGTTCGCATAAAAAACAACTACTTTCCAAGCCCCAGAAACCAACATATTCTGTTCTATTATAAACTCATCTACTGTGGACGGCTGTATAAGTACTTTTTACAGTGCTGTTCTTTATTCAAATTTAATGAGACTAATTTCAAATGCTGGCATGAAAACTGTTCACCTTACATCAACAAGGCTCGTGCATTTGTTCCCGCTTTCTTTAAGGACCTTACTCCACAGCTCCTCAAGTATGCTCGTAATTCAGGATTATTTAATTGGCCTGTGAAAGTTGACAACTTTTCATAATTTCGCCGCAGGCCATAAAAATTCCATTACGAAGGTATTGTTCTTATTTATTTTACCTTCTTTTAGCAAAACGAATTCCACAAAAGCCTCCAAATGCTGGGAAAATAGACGAAAAAGTTCCTAGACAAATTACCCAGAAGCACACGAAAAAATGTGCAATACGCAAAGTGAAAAACAAAAGAGAAGCAAATGAAACCTGCCCGAGAAAGCAGTAGACGCGACCCCACTCCAACAAAAGAAGTTTGAATGCTCCGGGACTTTGGCCTTTCCGCTGATTATTCGTACATTTTTCTGCTCATTCAACGTTTTGCCATTGTTTGCTCCGCTGTCGCAGGCCGGTTGGGTCGAGAGGATGCTGGACCAGCTGCTTTAGGGCACACAGCATACGCTTTCTAAGAACTTAGTACTGATACTAGTACAAACTGCGAACATCCCCCTCCACCCTTCCACCAGGCCAACAGTCCACTTGCCTGCGTACACATAACTGGACTTGTGGCACTGCTATTTTGTCATTTGTAAAAGTCAACAAAAGAATTCGCCCAGCAGAGTAATTTTACGAGTAATGCAGGCAAAATAGGTCGTCCACAGAAGCGAATGCCTGGCATAGTTGCAGCGCACACTTATCAGTAGTCCAAATTGTGGACGCCACACCCCACTACGGGTGAGTAATGCCGACAAATACAAACGTAAATAAAATTAACGAAGGTAACCAACGACAAAGCGCAAATTATTAAATGGCACATTATTTTTAATTAATAATTAGGCTTAATAGCGAGAAAAGACCTGGTTACGGCGTTTACGGAATGAGTAATGAAACATCTTTAAAAATTCGAGCATTACCAAAGTCAAGCATACTTCTAGGGAAACAAGAGGAATTCCACAAAAATGACTGATATATCCACTATACTATTCATGAAAACCATGTAAAAGAAGTCAGATAAGGAAACAAGAAACTTTCAGAAACCAAAGGATTACACAACGAATGCCTTACACAATAATATACAAATGAATTGGGAAGAGGGACGAATTAAAAAGTTGTTCAACTTATTGCGATTGTCCTTATGAAGGAATACACTCATAGAGATGTGAGAATTTGCATTGCGAACTATTGCACTACAATTGCCTTACAAAGTAAAGCACAACTGGAAACAAGGCTTACGAGTATTTTAAAAACGAGAGTTAAGACTGCTTTATAAAGGAAGGTGCAACTAGTAAGGGAAAAACTCATAAGAAAAGGACATGCTTCAAATTTAAGGAGAATTGTAAATTTAATCGCGGTCTAGCTGAGAACTATTGTTATTCAGTTGCCAGAGTTGTGATGAGAAATGTGTTGCCAGAATATGCCAGAATATCCAAGCTTAAGAAAGCAAGACAACTTAACTTTACTAGCTTAGGTGCAAAGGCTTGCTGGCGTCTGCATAATAGGGGCTATGAGAACCTATCCTACAGCTGCCCTGAACGTCAAACTGGAACTTACACCCCTGTACATATGTGTGGAAACACTAGAGGAGAGGGCTCTGTATAGAATGACGAGGGCAGTAAACGGTCCTGAAAGTCTCATCGGGAGTCAGATGGTCGAAACATTATCAAAGACATCTGTATACCGAAAGACTTTACAAACACGCGCTACGGCTTCACTAAGTTGGTTAAAACGGAGTGGAGCTACACAAACGCATAGAGAGGTCTCAGCGAAACCTACAGGTTAGATCAGTCCACAATCAACTGGTATACCCTCTCAAAGAAGAGGGTTCCGGCGCAGGGGTATTTGGACCTAGATGTAAATACTATGATGTCCTAGGCAAATATACTAGCATCTTCCAGGGGAAAATCCACGCTATTGAGAGATGTGCACATTTCAACATTGAAAAAGGGTACGAGCGCAAGAAACTTGGCATCCAATCGGATAGCCAAACGGTTATTAGGGCACTTACCTCTTTTCAGGTAAATTCGAAACTGGTATGGGAGTGCATCAAAAAACTTAATGCTCTTAGCTCACGCAACAAAGTTTTCATTCTATGGGTTCCAGGGAACGAGATTGGCGACGAACTTGCAAGGAAGGGGGCTGCAACACCCTTTATTGGCCCAGAACCCTTCTGTGGTGTAGGCAAGGGTAAGCTGTTCAATCAGCTTAGGATCGACGGGGACACCATAGGCACAAACATAGGGTTAACACACCAGGCCTAAGAGTGCCAAAGAGTCTGCTAGAGATATACCACCTAAAAAGATTCGAATCACTCTTCAATCTTTCTAAAAATAATCTTAGGATGACTGCAGGCTTGCTCACAGGACACTGTAAACTGAACTCAGATATGGTGAGGATGGGGGTCATCTCTGAAGGGTTCTGCATATTCTGTATAGAGGAAGAGGAGACGTGTTTGCATGTGCTGATACAATGTCCGGCTCTCATGCACATCCGCAGGAAATACTTGGGATTCTTCCAAGGCTCTGCCAGTGATGTGAAACCTCTGAAGCCAAAACCTGTCATCACACTTATCCACAGGATATGACTCAAAGATGTACTTTGAACCTCTGATGGAGGTACAATAGATCGAAAGGTCGTGGTCCTTGAAATCCCCTACGCAATAATAATAATAATAATATCCAATCAGGAAAGTGTGTTTCCAAAGACTTTGTCTTTTAGTATTATCAGGATCTCGGTGGTCTCCGTGATCTAGTTATAAGCAAGCTAGTCTCGTAGACGCGGTGTCGGGGGTTCGAATCGTTCTCAGGGCATGCTTTTAATGAAGCAGTTAATGGAGCTAATCTTCTTATTTGAAGTGCGCCTCCTTCTGGACAACGCTGGGCACGTGCATAACAGGTGTATAATGGACTCTTCCTCCTCCTCGTCCATGCAACTCCTGCAGAAGTCGTTAGAGGTAATCCCCAGCCTACACCCGTGAGTGCCCAGATTTCAGTGTCCCGTTAGAGCTGCTAGGTCCTTAGAGCGCTTGACATTTATCTCTGGCCAGGTTTGTCTAGCTATTTTACATCCTGAAAATTCAGACCAGCGCCTGTCCGCTGTGCCCAAGGATACTATATTTATTAAGAGCTTACATGTGGCAATAGCAACGCCGAAGCTCGACATTATATGGCTTTGAAAATCAGTTTGTGAGACAAATAATTTACAAAATTAACTCCTTTGACTATGATGAATAAGTTTGTAAGTGGGCTTGAGAAGGAATACAAATTTGTTACCCGAGCTGCCATCTATTTCCCACAATATACTGGAGACGGCGTAAATAATCGAGTGTTGGAAGTCTAATTGGAAAGCTTTTATCGTTACTTACTCCACCCTGAAGCAGATTATGTCTTATAAACGATTTTACTTATTTATTTACTTATTTGCCTGCCTATGACTCAGTAATAAATTCGAATTAAAAATATTCAATACTTCGAATAGGAAATTGTCTGATGGCTTATTTTGAAATAAGCTGCTCTTAAGCTGGAGCTGTTCTCTACTACTATTTCCAGCTGAAGTGTGGCTATTTGGCCATTCGATATTAGGCCCTAGTAAGCTTATTGCCTCCCTGCATCGCCGTCTTTTTGTATGAAAAAATCAGAAAGCGTTTTTTTTTTTTGCTTAAGCAGCTTGTTCACTTTTTACTGGGTCATGCATAACTCAACACTTACCGCAAGCACACCCAACTCTGTGCTCTGGCAGGTCATGGTGGCTGTTGCCAGTGTACCAGTACTTATATCCGGCGCATTGTGTGGCTTTGTTGCTTGCCCGCACCACGCTCCCCACTGCGGTCGTTAAGCGAAACTCCTGAAACATGATATTTTGGTTAGAAAAAGCGGTTTTGAATTTTTAAAACTTCAAAACATGCCAGCGAAAGTACGAACTGTATAAGCAAAGCGGGTTGATAAGGACAGCCGCCTGTGCACGTGTACGTGGGCGAACACCTTGAGTCCACATGTTTCGCTGGTGAATCATGTGCACACACATAAAAACATGCACACAATGTTTGCAGTGATGTCAAGAATAATAGTTTTTAATATTTAATTTAAGGATGTGTACACAGAGCAGAATCTCACATGTCAGAGCCAAATTAGTTTGTGTGCGTAACTCTGCTGTTGCTAGTGCGAGGAACGCCAAGGATTACGCCGACAAGTGAATGAGTGGGGCAAATGAAATTTCAATTATAAATGATACCAAGAATTTTACAAATTTGAATTTTTTATATAAACCACGGTCATATACGAGTACGGCAATTTTCTTTGTTTACTTTACTCGTGTTGCGAATTCATTCAAGATAAGGCACAGTCCTTTGAATTGACAATTTAAACCTCTGTTTCAACATTTCAGTAAATCATTTGACACGTTATCGGGTAGCATCAGAATCAAATTAGTAGGTTGAGTACTTTCTGTTGGTGGTATCCCCCTTGATCAGTTGTAGAACAATGTTGTACATAAAAGGAGTCAAAATAATTACAGATTAATATTGAAACGTGATAGCATAGTGAAACGGATTGCATTTGAGAATGAGTGCACCACCCTGTGTTTATTAGTCAAGACACAATCTATTCGAATAGAAGCTTCTTTCGTTGTAGAGATAGTGGTGTAAAGAATTTTCTCGAAAGAAAGAACTTGCTTTGAAGTGTACTCGTATATAAATTTCTAGAAAGGTCCAGATTGGATTCTAAAAGTATGCAATCCGTTTCACTGTGCTATCACGTTTCAATATGTTGCAAGTGATCAGAATAATAACATTTTCTTAAAGAAATTCGAGTGTGCTTATATATTAAACCATTGTCTTCATGGAGCTGATGTCCCAAGCAGTGAAATTAGCTATACCCCAGATAAAGTCTGCAACTCGAAAAGAATGTGCCTCCAAGATATGCAAGTACTTCCCTCCGAAAAAAGATTTCTCAGATGAAAATGGCGAAAGCAGAGATCCTCATCTCTGAAAAGAATTCCCACATTGCACCAAAAAGCTTCGTCGTCTTTTAAAAGAGAAAAAAACCTGTGTGTTTAATCAATATGTAGAGACTCTTTGACCTACAGAAACCTCAAGTTATTCACTATGGCGTGCAGCAAAAAACTTAAGAAGACCAACACTAGCGTAGTCCCCAATACGCCTTCCGAACGGTGAATGGGAAAGAAACGATGCAGAAAAAGGGCCTGTCTTTGCAAATCACTTAAAGCAAGTGTTTATCCCTAATATTGCTGGTTTCAACCCGTTCCGACCAGTCAACGCTATCCCGAGCAATTAAAAAAAGAGCTTTCAAACGTTATCAAGGATCTCAATGGCAAAAAATCACCAGGACGTGATTTAATTACAGGTCGAATGTTAAAGGAACTCCCAACTACAGCTGAAATACATTTTCTGCACATATTTAATGCGATAATTCGCACTGGCTATTTTCCTCAATCGTGGAAAATTTCTCAAATTACCATGATTCCCAAACCTGGAAAGGATCCTACAAATGTGTCTTCTTACAGACCCATTGGCTTACTAGCTATTTTCTCAAAGCCCTTTGCGAAATTGATAGTAAAGCATGTAAGAAATGAAATTGAGAAGAAAAGTGTCATACCAAACCATCAGTTTGGCTTCCGTGAAAACACAGTACTGTCGATCAAGTGCACCGCCGTATTGAAACCACCTTTCAAAATGCAAACAAGACAAAACAATTCTGTTCGGCAGTATTCCTCGACATCACGCAGGCGTTTGACAAAATGTGTCATGCAGGGATTCTGTCGAAACTCAAAACTATCGTACCCCCAATATTTATACGCTTCTGAAAAGATATCTCTCAGACCGTCAATTTGTGGTGAACCAAATAGGTTGCATTTCCACTGAATACCCAATCAAGGCTGGTGTACCCCAAGGTAGTGTACTGGACCCTCTGCTCTACACACTCTACATGCCAATTAACGGCAATACTGTCACCTCAACTTTTACTGATGATACAGCCATACTTTGTTCCCAATCAAATCCTAAAATGGCCTCAAAGCTTCTCGAGGAATATGTAAACACCCGACAAGAATGGCTTGACATCTGGATAATAAAAGTAAATGAGACCAAATGTGTACACATCACAGTCACTCTATGCAGAAGTACTTGTCCCCCTGTGAAGATCAACTCCAAGCCTATCCCACAGGCTTCTGAAACAAAGTACCTTGGAATGCACCTCGTTCGCAGACTTACCTGAAAGAAGCATACAAACGCCAAAGTCACCCAAATCAGGTTTAAAGTAAATGACCTGGGATGGCTCCTAAGTCGACAGTCCAAGCTGGACTGCAATGTATTGCTCTATAAAGCAATAATTACGCCCATATAGGCATATGGCATCCAACCCTAGAGTACCGAATCACCGTCAAATGTGGAACAACTAAAAAGAGCACAGTCAAAAGTCCTGTGAATGATACTACCGCCCCTTGGTACATAAAAAACTCAAACATCCACAAAGATTTACACATCCCGAGTGTAAATGAAGAGATCTCAAAATTTGCTAAAAGCTACTTAGCTAAACTAGAAAAGCATCCCAATGCTTTAGCGAGACAACTACTGCTAAATCAGGGTCACATCTGACTGCAGAGGAAGGACGTGCAGCGCTTAATATACCATTAAATTCTAAGTTTTTGCACCATTATTATTGAAGTATTGCGCTTACGTCTTTCCATATACCCTAACACCTCAAATCACTGGCATTGAGAGGTTGGAAATGAATGTATGAATGTAAGAAAAAGTGATTTAGTACCTAAAATATTAATTAAGGAAAGTTATTGTGAGTTCTAATATAGTTTTAGAAGATTCAACATAAAAAATTTAAAGAAAACAAAGTTGTCTTAAATACTCGAAATACAAGTAGAACATTCTTTCATCATCTTAACTGATTTTACCTCTAGGATCCAGCACTGATGATTGGCCATATTTGTAGACATAAACATTTATAGACTGCAGACAAGCCTCTGAAAAATTACTTTCCATTTACATGTGTCTGAACAGGACTCTGAAGAGAATTATACAAACGTAAGTATAGCTTAGAATAAGGCTATTTAGCAGTTCTAACAGTTATTGTATTATAGGTATACCTGTATTTCTACACTGTTTAACTATCTGCCAATTGTATCGTTATTAATCAATATAACATCGAACATATATTTTCCCAAGTACCACCATACTACCCGCTGGCAGGCAGCACTTTATGAATTTTTCATCTTATTAGTTCGATTCCGCCTTTGAATGCTACTTCAATTACATTTTGTTATGCGAGGTAGAAAAATGCTAATTACTTGTCCAAATTACGGAAGAAATCTGCCATAATTAACTTAACACGCTCTTAATGACATTTCCATAAACACCCTCCCCGCAGTGAGGACCAGTGTATTTCCACCACCCAAAGTACAAGAATTAAACTGGCACGCCATAAGGCGCCAGCCAGCCAGTTTCCCACATTTCCTTCTCCTTGCTATGTTTGGTAATTTTTTGTTGACCATGAAAATGATTAACCTCATTATTTTATTACTCAAATACAGCAGCACCAGAGTCATTTGCCACAGAGTGGGACGTGTCGTCGGTCCGCCGCAATAGGCGAGCGTACTCACTTCGGATCGATATAATAATGACTCAAGCGAAGTCAATTAATCTTCTTAGCCAGGAGAAAGAACATTCGTGAAAATACGTTAATAGCCGATAACTTTTACCCAACAACAACAACACCACCAACCAGAGCAGCCACGGCAACCGCAACTGGAATTCTCGCACGGCTTAATGAGTTAATCCACTCGTATCTGAGGACATTTATCATCGCAATGCAATGAAATTGAAAGCTCAGAATATGCGTTCATAAATTAAAGAAATTTCTGAACCAATTTGCTTCTGACACAATTTATGACTAACTTTTGGACTCCATGTGCTTAAAGAATTATTTCCATTATTAGAACGACATTAAATTTAAGGTCCAGCTGAGATATTAAGACACTGAGAAATTATTTATAACTCCTTCTGTTTATTATTGAAGAGCACTGAGTCGTTCATAATGGCAAAGAGCCAAAGCAACATTTCTATGTCCTATTCACATATCGTGAACTATTTCAAATTATATAAAAGTATACGACATCAAATTAGTAATGAAAGCTTTTAGGTAGTAGAGAAGGATATTCTGTGAATTCGTCTTTTCATGTTTCTGAGGACACAAAAAAATCAGCTCTGAATTAAGAAATTATATTCTTCAGAAAGTTGAAGTCCACTGATGTGTCTTTATGTTTTTTGTCTTATATTCTACTTGAGTTGTGCTCAGCTCTGTGGTTCACAAATGTCTATTTGAGTGGGCTAAATTAACAAAACACAGCTTGAGATGAGACCCTAAAGAGGTGTACGAGATCTATATATTGGACACTCCGAGCCTGCCTTTTTGATTTCTGATTTTTCTAGAATTGACAAACACCTTTTCTATCCTTCGTTATCACATCTCCAAGCAAGTGCAAGTGGACTCCTAACCCCCAGCTAGATATAACTCTCAACTTTGGCTTGTAAGAAGCACCCGTTGAAATATGCATAAATTGATCAACTTATTACGGCGACTATAACTACTCGTACATAAATATTTTACGTGTTCCCTCCAATGCTGCAATTAAACTTTACATTATCTTTTATCGTTATTTTCTTTCACCACACAAATTTCGTAGTTTCATTTACAAATTTCCATTCCTTCCTTTTCTCTATTGTTCCTTGGCTTTAGAATATCAAAAGCCAACACTTAAAAACCCTGAAGGGCTTCCTCGAATGAATGCTAATCCCTGACAAAAAGTCAAACAAAGATAAGTGCTCGTTGCTGGTGACTCGGCGAAAATTTGAAGTGACAACAAGCGAAGCTAATTGACTGCAAAATCTGGTCAACGCTCCACTGAAGCATTGGATTTAAGTGCACAATGTCGCACAAACAAAGAACAATTGCGTTACTGGTTATCCTCTTAGCTGCTGACACTGCTTCCGACCTTCTGATTTTGATATTCTTCAATTGCTTATTGCACAGAATTGTAATCGATTCGTTGCATTTTAATCGGCAGGATCTTAATCAGTTGTGAGTACGTCATTTATAGTCATTGTTTCTAATGCTCTGAGCAGCTTCAATTTCTTTGAGTTTCTAAATATTTCTGAAGATGAACCACGAAACCATACTCGTACAACTATCAGTAACAGTGCATCGAAACTTTGCTGATTTGTGAAGAAAGTTTCAGAGTTGAACAAAACAAATTAAGCAATTTTGTACATGATTTGACTGGTTCCATAAACAATATTTCAGTGCAGTCGAACCTACGAAAGAGTCCACCCAAAGAATCTATTTGGAGGGTATGTGATCCATCTCATTACAAACCTTTCAAGGAATTACCAACAGAGATGTTCTTCTACGTTGACACCATCTCTTCTGAGCCTAGTCTTTGATAACATTTATTCAAAATAATAGGACTGCAGTTCAAAGAATTCGAAAATTGAACCACTTTGTTCAAAGAAACAGCTTTTCCATTTCATTCTATTCTGAGGAATCCATAAACTATAGCCAAGGTTATATCATTTTCGACATCGCAATCATGACATCGTTGGCCCAGTCCTCTCTGCAAAGATATTGATTTATTCAAGCCCATGACTAAATTGGAAAATTAATGAAAACTGAAGGAAAATATAATAAATTTTATCAGTTCAGGAATTAAATGAGATACATTTACGTAGAAGAATCAAGTTTAAGCAAATTCAGTTCTAGAAATAAAATTTCTTTGTTGTTGAGAGAAGACTCGTGTATCTGCATTCTATTGGCATTGTATTTGTCTCTATCGATTCTGTGTGACTGATACCACCAGGTTCATCTGAACATAAATCTGTATAGATTGTAGTCAGAGCGGGAACTAGTCACCAAGACACTGCGGCCAAATAGACCTATTGTGACACACTCTATTTTTACAAATGCTGCCCAAGTCAGGTATTCATTACGAATTCAGAGATTTCTTCAGGGGATTTTTCCGCAATACCTGACGGTTCTAGGAAATGGTTACCAGAGTAACGAGGCTGGGTCCATATTAGACCATTACAATGATAAAGCAGATGTTGAGCAGTTTCCTCCTCCTCATTACACAATCTACAGAGTTTATTTTGGGTGATCCGTATATTTATATAGGTATTTCATTACTCCACAGTTCCAAGTCAAAAATTCCGTGACAATGCGAATACCTGACCGAGACAAGCTTAGTGTCTGGTTAGTTCTCTTGAAAGACTGGAATGTTTTAGCTACCCTACTGTCTTTTGTTTCCATCCAATATTGGTGCGGTTTCTATCCTAGCCATTTCTTAATCTTGTATTTTGTGGAGTGCCAAGGTAAGCTACAGAATGGTTCAGTCCAGTAAAATTACTGGCTGTCTGTTGTCGAACTTGCTGCACAATCAGTGTACTCTGTGATTTGGAGATGTCCTAAGAGGAGCAATCTTTGTCTTTACTAAGCAGTAACATTGTGGAATATACTGAAAAAACATTATTTTGCCTAATTCTGAGAAGCTCTAATATGCTATTCCACTTGGAAAACTCTGTAAAGCATGGATATATTTGCCCTTAATTTCTTAAATTTTGAAATTCAAATTTTGTTCTTTCGGCACTGCAACTTAACTTCAGTGCTCATCCACTGTGTTGTTTTCCATTGTAATCAAGCTCATCACCGATTTTATTATGCGACTTGAATTGCTCCATCTGAATAATCCAGCGTCTTTTTAGCTGAAAACACAAGCAAGTGAAGACTGAAGCAAGTGAATGAATCTGATAGGAAATGTTTTACTTTATCTTTCTGCAATTATCTTTTACTTGCATACTGCGTTGCTCATTATTAGGAAGTGATACACTGGAAGCTTGAAAAGTTTTCCGAAAAGGGGAAAATTACTTTCAACACTTCCTACCATTGAGATTACGGAGTGCATATTGAAGTTTGGCGACTGCGGTTCGGGACTAAATATTATTTTCTACAAAATATTAAAGAAGCATTTTGTTTATTTCCGCTTGCACACCAAGAAGAAGGTTGAGATTTTCTTCTGAATTTCTGTAACTTCACATTTCTATTTCAATAAGCGCAAGAATTTGTCATTGAATTGTAACACAAACGCCTTTTGCCCCGGGGTCCCATAGCAAATCACACAATTCAATTCACGGAACTGCAAAGGACCTGCACCGGTAAAGGCGAAAGGCAACACAAGCAAATCCATGCACATTCCATTTTCGACAATTTGTTTCTGTTTTTGTTGTTTTTCATTCGTAGTTTTTTCAAATTCACTTCACAAACTTGACAAACTTCTCGAAAAACTTCAAAATAAGTTGCCACTGATATTGTTGCACGGGTGCGGAACTAACAACTACCGAGAATCCAAACAAATAAGAAAATCACTGCCGAACACTACAAAGAAATTGCACGAGTAAACTTACCAAATCACAGTTTGACGATGACAACAAAAATAAAGTCAGTTACTTCAGCAAAAAACACATCGAAGTAGTCAGCCGCACACATTGATTTATGGGGCAGCAGCCAACGACAAGGTACGAAAGTGCAATTGAAGTGAAAATTGAAAGGGAACGAACACAAAAAACATAAAGAAAAAGAGATCGAAAAACCTTTGCTATAAGAAAGGACCAAGTTTCAAGTATAACGTTATTTTAAATATTTCATTTAACATTTTTCATCTGTGACAAAAACACGAAAAGTTATGCCTGGACGATGATTCATTGCTAATCTGACCCCAGACATAAGCTTAGCAAATATGGTAACATTCGACAGGTAATGCCGCGGATCAGCTCGGATTTAAACAGAAGCAGCAACAAAAAACACGCAAAATTAAATTACTCTTTATCCTTTTTGGCCTGGGGTCCATGTATAAATGGAATTTTATTTGCATATTTCGGCGTTTTGACTGATGTTTATTAATTATTTTCCATTATGCAAATCCCCTCGTAGCGCAAATACTCCAGCAAATGGGGGAGCAAATGACAGAAAACGTGTGGGGCAGTAACGGCAGAGCCGGCATCCTGCCAAAAATTTGCATAAGCGTAAATAGTCGGACTCTCTAATCTGGGAAATGAATTTAGAATGTGAGTGTAGGTTGACGGTATTTGATATTGATTAAGGAAACAGCGAGGAGAGTGAAAATAAAACAAAATATATTAAAATAGAAAAAGCAATTGTGGTTCATACTATGAAAGCTGGACCAGTTGCCTCCTGCGTACGGTAAACAACATTACCGGCTATTATACAGTTTTATTACTATAATTAGTTGCCATAATAGTTTGGATAACTGGATTGTGTGTTATACTTCATCAACGTTTGATTGACTTTAATAAATGTAATTTACGTGGACAGCAATTCCCTCAAAATCTAGCTAAAATTACATTTTCACATTTTTACTTTGTTAGCACTGCTGCCTTCAATTCACAACTGAAGGCAACAGTGAACTACATGCCCTTTTCATTCACTCTGTGTTTTTTCAAAATCGATTGCTTGAGAGCGGGAATAAGTCACCTGGTCACGGCGACCAACTTTGGACCTATTGTGACAAGCTCTGTAGTTACAAAACATCCCGGAGTTTAGAGTACATTAAGAATTCTGAAATATGTTTTGGAGATTTGTCCGCAATTTCTGGCGGTTTTAGGCAGAGACCATAGAGACGGGACACTTAAACGTAAAATTTTCTGACATTGCCTATATAGATAGGTTTGTTTATGATTGGTTAACCAGAATTCTGAAGAAAATCAGCTACACTACTATAGTTCTTCACATGTGTAAGTGTGCGCAAAAGAAGAGTCATTTCTCTGAATGCTCTGGTTTTAGGTAACAATTTCCTAAGTAACGAGGTCTGGTACAGATTAGGCAGTTACATTAATACAACAGATGTGCAGATGTTTCCTCTTCCTCGTTACATAGCCTGCAACAGTATTTTGGGTATACCTTCATGTTATATAAGTGCTTGTTTACCCTACAATGTCCAGTTAGAAAGCCTGAGGCAATGCGAGTACCTGTTCTTTTTAGACCTAGAATTTCTATATTTATTTTACGGCATCTTTTTGTTATGAAGATTTTCGCGACTCTTATATCTTTTGTTTCCATCCAATATTGATGTGATTTTACCTCTAGCCATTGATTTAGGTTGTACTTCGTGCAACTCCATGGCATTCCTCAGAATGATTCCGTTACAATAAAACTACTGGCTACCCCTTTCGTAGCGAGTCCATCTGTCACGTCATTTCCTTTATGTCCGCTGTGACCTGGCACACAAATCAGATGAACTCTGTTGTTAGGTGGTAGTTTTTCAGCAGTTGAGGACCA
The DNA here is from genome assembly GCA_920105625.2 of Clusia tigrina. NCBI lineage: Eukaryota > Metazoa > Arthropoda > Insecta > Diptera > Clusiidae > Clusia > Clusia tigrina. The sequence goes on from OV050031.1 coordinate 210,477,571, forward strand.
TCCCAAACCAGTTCTGATACTATGATAAAGACTTCAGCGCTAGTAGTGCTGCTTTGCTGACAGAGTGGATAACGATGTGGCTATTTATTGGACCTTTATCTAGTTCCTATCTTAGGCAGAGTTCTATAGTGAGAGTTTCGGCCTGAAGAACAAAGTTTTCTCGGCCCATTCTTGTGAATATGTAAGGTTTTTCATCATACTCGTAAATCCCTGCCCCATGTAATAATTTCTATTATTTTTAACTGTAAGATTTGTTGGTCTCTGTTCGGTTTGTGTACAAAGAGCGCACGCTATTTAAATCGGCCTCAAGGCTTTTACCTTGCCACAAAGGCAATTAATATTTAAGCCACAAAGGCTGTATAAAGAAGAAGACTCATCAGTTGCTTCTTTAATATTTCCTTGCTCTTAACCCCCTCCTCAGTTTTTGAGCCGTCTGTGAGTACCTTACATGTACATTATAAGGTGGCGTTGGTCTATTATGTTCCCGGTTAACCCTACTCGGTAATGTGAACTTGTTTTATTTGGAGTTATACTTAGGATGACATAAGTCACTTAGGATTAGATAAATCGTTTGTGTTTCAGTTTCAGCATCCTTTTGCTACGCGAAGCCTAAAGAGGATTTGATGTTCCTATGTCTGAGAACATTGTTTATCCATCTACAACATGCGCCGCCAAGCTTTTTGGATCATCGACCCCTATATAATTTTTCGAAATCTCCATCCACCCCCATAAAAGAAATTTTCTTTTAACTGGCTCAGATTGACCCCCGCTTTTGTTAAATAAACTCCTGGGGGTCTATATAGACCACTTTGGCGACCTCTGATCTACAAGTTGTAATTAATGGCCTTTGTCAGGATTGGCCTATTTATATTGATGTTATGAAAGCTCCCTCAATGTCAAAACAACACCCAACCGCATATTCTTTGTTCTAAAGTGCGTATTCAGTTGTTTGCGTGAGATTCTGAAGAACATGAATATGTAGTTGATTTTCCTACCTGATATGATATGCATATTGATTTCTATGTAATGGCTTCCGTAATAATTCCGGGATAACTCTCTGTTATATGCCTATCAACCAGTTTCTCCATTGTTTTTAGGAGACGTGAGGTTAAGCTAATCGGTCAGTTCGACTTTGGTAGGTTGGCTGGTTTGTCAACCGCCTTCGGTAGATATCGAACGATCACTTCTCTCCATTTTCATGGGTTGTAATTCCATGGAAAGCGGACCCTAAAGATATTGACACATTATATAAATGAGCCCATTTTGTATGAGTGCTGGACTTAGTCCTTCTCCTCCCGGGGCTTTGTAAGGATGAAAAGTGTCTACTGCCCACTTAGTTCTTTCCTCCTTCCTCACAGAAATTTATTCTTACTCTAAGTCAGTCGTTTGTATTGAGCCTATGTTCCTGTACCATTTCCGTTGGACCCTGAGTGGGAATTGTGGATCCTAAGAAGTGCACGCTGGCAAAAGCCTCAAGGGTCTCCAGATCTTTACCATTAAATAAGAAGGTTTTTATACCTAATTGTAGAAGAAGGATTACTCCCAAAGTTTAAACAGCTTCGAATCTTTAAAACTAAGTATCTCTGCTAAAAAAGGCTGAAAGTTATTTCCGTTCTGGGCCTGTCACTCCATAAGCCGATAAAATTTGATTTTCAAATTTGCTCCTCTGCTTCTATACCAGCCTTTTGGCAGAAAACTCAAGCTTCAGTTGATACCCGTTCAATATATGATGCATAGAAGTGCTTTCGGCCAAACTTGTTGCGCCTCTACAATAATACGAGTAATTTAATTCCTCTCCTTTTGATTTGTGTCCTTTGGAAATTTAAGTACAATTATACTAGAATCCTCCTTTTTTTGCCCGCCACTTATTTTTGTTATTTTTTATGCCGTAAAAATATATCTTCCAGTGTGAGCAGCGCTGAATTTGGCACTTTGATATTTTGGCGGATTACCAACCAGATCAAAAATGTTTGCACGCAACAATCTCAACAGCAACAACAACACCGAGAACAACGCTAAGAGCACCTAAGAGCAACTGCTGTCGCTACGTGCGTATTTTGCTCCGCAATTGAATTCAATTCAACTCTTGACTCAGCTCATCTGAACTCAATTCACCGCTGGTTTATTTGTACTCGCAGTGGGGCACGAAAAGGATATGTGCGGATATTATTTTTTATTAAATTGCTTTTTGCATGAATTTTTACGCAAAATTTGATTCGCCAAGGATTTTCAAGAGGCTTTATTGTGTGTCGTATTCCACTTGAACGTGTGTCCTTATCTCTTTGTGGGCTGATTGAGTGCATGCACTTCAAAGGATAACAGCAAATCCAATTGAAAATTTCCCTAACCGTAAATAAATGCAAATTTTTTGATGTTTTGTTATCAACAACAACACAACAAACAAGTATAAAATATGGCGGCCATTTACCACTTCCACTTATTTTGAGGCGGTTTGCTTCAGGTCGGATGCTGAATCGTTTTGTGTGGGTGTGTAAATTTTCAACTTTAAAATAGATTTCCGCAGATTTTTACCGTTCAACTGATTTATGCTTGTAAAATGCTGCCCTCGCAATACTTAAATTGATTGTAGCAGATGCGCAGGTGTCTTGGAACCAACATTTGGCAACGTCCAAAGGAAATTTCCAATATTTCAATGTGCTTTCTGAACTGTCTTTTCTTAACTAATGTCGTTGTATGTGGTTGTAGCTTAGGAATCAGGAAGCGTATGAGATGTAGATACAGAGTTCCTAAATAAAGTCTTCGTGTGATGATTACAATTATAATTCGTACCTTTAATGAGTCCTCCATGCAAGTCTCTTTCAGATCTGTTTTGTACCTGAATCAAATTTATAACATTAGCTGAATTTAATTTAAAGAACAGAATCCTTTTAATTTATTAATATCAGATTTTTTTAAACATTTATTTTTACAGTTGACTATTAAGAGGAGAACTGTCTTCCTTTAACTAATCGCTGTGCATATTTTGAACATCCTTTCAATGCATCCACTTCAAGTTGCTACCATTAGAAACAAACTGTCCTGATCATTTCAAATTTAATTGAAGCAAATACAATTTAAATTTTCAGAAACTAAAATATTTTAAATACTCGCTTAAAGGCACCACAATTAATTGATCCTTAAAACCCAACTGAAAAAGGAGTCTCAAAGAATGACTAACATGGAAGAGGAGGAAACATATCAGAGTTTTTGCGGACGCAAACATACAAATAAGTGGACATGGCCAGTGACCACAGTGAGTCCGCAATGAACCCAGAATGGAAGCCGTACACAACCTAATGAACAGCCGAGGTTGACGAGGTGCTTCAGTACATGCACCCATGTTGCAATGCACTCAAATTGCACACGCTCCAACTGGCCGTGGTACATGGGAATAACAGACACGCGGTCGCACACGAACCAACCGGTGCACATTAACAGTGTTTTGCAAAATTTAAAGCTGTCAGGAGCATGAGATTCAGCTTGCATAAGGATACAATTGCACAAATACCTGTCATGTCGCCATCGAGGAATCACATTTCGCATTTAAAGCCATCGCCGAGGCAAGGCAAACAGCATAAAACGACAATCTAAGCTATGCAATAATGCCCGTGTTGACATTTAGTGTCGTTAGTGCGACAGAATTGTGTGGAGCTGGCAAAGCGGTCGCTCGGAGCGCACAGCAGCACAAACACGCTCATAGACTGATAGTCACACATGTGCACCTAAAGAAAAAGTTAAGTATGCAGCAGGGCGCATGCAACAGCATAGGCAATGAGTGAATGAGTAAATGGGGCTGGTGGTAGACCTTGGTGAAAATGACATGTTGCCGTCTCAGGTACGTTTGTTCTGTGGGGACACACATACACCACTGCGTGCGGGTGTGTTTGTTTATGCTGATGCTGGGGCACTGGTGGTGGTGGTAATTGTGGTGCCAGCAGAGGTCGTCAGCAGTTCGTGGTATTGCTAGCAAAGCTGTGCACAGACCGACCGCAGCTATTGGCACCTCACACAGTGGTTGAACTTCGGAAGAAAATAAAACTTGCAGAAGTGGTCGGAATTTTCAGGCACTCGTTTAAGTAAGCATGACAACGCAGATACAGAAACAATTTTGTAAGTTAAATTTATATATTCCACATAAATTCAGTTCGAAAATTTTATTTGTGTCCTATTTGACACGACATACGAGCAGAACAAAAGTTAGCGTTTATAAATTGGTCAATTTTAAATGCATGTTTACCACGAGGGTAGCAGGTTCAAATCCTGCCATGGGCTTGGCCTTCAAAGTGCTTCAATCTATAAAATCCTTTTCTCTTCGAGTCGAAAGCCTCTGTAGCCAGTGCCCATTCCCCCAACACCTTGCACTCATAATTAATTATGGTGTAAAATATAATAATAATAATAATAATAATAATAATAATAAATACATGTTAATAAAATTTTCTGGTTTCAAAAATAACTGCATTTTATTTTTAAATTTTTTAGTCTTGAGAATAAATATTTTCCCTTCATGGATTTTTCTAATTGGGTTTTAGAAGGAAAAAATCGTCACATATTTTTAGGGCAAATATTTTTAGTAGGACCATTTTATTCGGGCCATCAAACGGAGGTTTACAGACGTTGAAATCTCGATCATGATGAGCCTCCATTGATGCTGCTGCATCTCATATTTCAGCTAGATATACACGCTGCCTACAGCTGTTTATAAGGTTGGTATTATGAGTCACAATATGATGCATCAGAGCAGTGTTTTTTTTGTCTATCCTATCAAAGTTGTCAACCTGCATCTAGAATTACAGCCAAATCAGGCTTCACCACTTTTTTGACATAAGCCAAAGAACTAAAAATAGACTGTTTTCATCCTATACATGGACATTTTTCTGGTTTTCAACTGGGTTCAGCAAACAAGTCCTTAATTCAGTAAAACTCTAGTCTAGCAATGAAGTCAATCAGAAATGGGCCTCGTCCATGTAGATGTTAGTTTGCCAAATTCCATATAGCATTTGAGGCACTTTAAAATCTAATTAGCATATGTTCGCGGCAACAAACGATTTTTTGAAGGATCTCCTAGGTTCAGAGGATCTTACATAGGTGCAGGTAGAAGCCTTTGAGCAGAATTTCTTTTGACTATAATTTTTGTAACAATGCTCAATACTTCAAAGACCTTTTTGAGTTACGTTTCTTTCCGCCACAAAAGGAATATCTTTAGAAAGTGTTTATATCTTTAAAGATATATAATTGCCAGTAGAGGGAATGCCAGAGAAACTATGGATATCCCTGTTGGAAAAGAAGTGAACCAATGAGATGTTTATTCTATACCATTCTCAGGTTTAACGACCTCTTCTACAGTAGACATCTTTACCACGATACCAAAAGCTCATATTTGATATTAGCAATTAAGATATCGTCCAGATATTTCACTGGTGAATTGGATAAAGCTTAGCTTACTTTACATGAAGATCTCTATGGATATGTCCATTCGCCGGAAGATTGTCCGAGTAGCTGAGTACAAACCAAAAATATTGTTAAAATGATGGTGAGTTATCCTACCCACCTCTCCAACTTTAGATAGAAATATAAGTATTTGAATTGTATTATCTTTCTTATTTTAACGTTACAATATTAGTTATTTTGGAATCTTAGTTATGTCGATTTTACGAGGACTATAGTTTACAAATAACTTTTAGGGAACGGATTAAATAAAAAATTGTACTATAATTTCTACCCAGTTGTAATTTATCTCAACTCTACTGTATCGAAAATACAAGAATCAATTGTGCTTGAAAGCGCAGCATATGATTATGCTTTTTAACAGATTGATAGACCAGAGGTCGGATCACATTTATTGAGACCCGATAACATTTATTGAGAGTACCACCAAAATGGATCTAAGTTTTCTATGGTACATTAGTTCTATAGTAACTTTTAAGCCTTGAGTTGATGCTACCAATATTTATGTTTATTTTTTTTTCTCATTTATTATTTATTGTATCTTCAATATAAATTGTACTAACAATAAGTAATGAAATCTTGACTCTAAAACTGCTTATTATTAAGTCCAGCCAATGCTAGGCGAAAAAATATAGTTTCTACGATTGCTTCTGTGGATGTCTTTCACGTCTCACCTAATCGGCTGAGAGCAAGGGTGTCCCTCCTTCTCAGCCGAGTGTGACCTCCATAATTTAGAATATTGCGGGCCAGTGGATTTGGGTGGAACTCAAACATGTTTTTAAAACACTATTTTTACCATCGGGACGATTAGATCTTTGTGAATGCACGAGTTTTTGACATACCACGGAGCGGCTGTAATCATTCGGAGGATTTTATTTTGTCGCCTTTGAATTTTCCCTATATTTGACGCTGAGGCAGTACCCCATAGCTGAATCCCGTAGCACCATATTGGTTTTAGAATCGAGTCGTATAGTAGAAGTTTACAGTCTGGCTTAGTGTAGAATTTCTCCCAATAAGCCAGTTAATTTGAACTGTTTTTAGTTTCATTTGGGTCAACTTTGGTTCTATGTGGGTTTTCCATGTTAATCGACGATCAAGATGTATACCGAGGTATTTAAACTCGCTGTGTTGCGGTATAGTCTGGGTGTTGATATGGATAGGCGGTTTCCCTGCGCAATGTAAATGTAATATGTACACATTTTTGTTCGTTCACCTTTATCCTCCATTGTTGTAGCAATTTTTCCAACTGAGATATATCTTGTAATTTGCGGGATGCTTCTTGAGGGTTTTCGTGGACGCTTAGAAAAGCTGTATCATCAGCGAATGTTGATACGTGGATATTATTGGTTATTGGCATATCAGAGGCGTATATCAAATATAAGATAGGACCCAAAATGCTGCCTTGGGGAACTCCGGCTTTAATCGGTTAAGGTGTGCTCAGAAAATTACCTTCTTTGATGATAAATTTTCATCCAGTTAACTAGTTTTTGCGGGTAAGTTTTGCTTCAATTTCAAAATTAAACCTTCATGTCATACTTTATCAAAAGCCTGGGAAACTTCAATGAAGAGGGCAGAACAATATTTCTCTTCTTCGAACGTTTTTCTAACTACCTTTACAAGTCTATGTGTTTGTTCAATAGTGCTGTGTTTTCTTCTGAATCCAATATTTATTTAACAAACTCTTTTCATGCTCCAAACTGGGCGTGTGATCATAAACCCTAAATTGTAAATCAACTGCAGTTTATCCCTGCAACCTATCAACTACAGCAACAGTGATTTTCCTCAATCGCCGAAGGAGTCGATAGATCTGTGTGTTTTAAAATCCTGGTATCACTGGCAGAAAATGTACTCTCAATATTGATATTTTTTTACTAAACATGTCTTACTCTAAGAACAGATCATAAGAAATCGGAATCGCAGTTCGAAGTCGTCAAGTCGTATAATCGAAATAATGCCAACTCGTTAAAAACGACGACGACTTCGTTATCTCACGTGATCTCATGTATATTTTGGAATAAGTGAGGTTTGAAAATAAGCGGCTTCAGTTTACTTCCCTTTATTAAGGCTTTCTAAAATGGATCGAAAATAAGATTACTTTACGTAAATTATGTCTTGGGTTCCAATACCGCCCAGGGTACAGTACTCTCAATTAGGCTCCTGTAATATATAAATTCTGAAAGCATACGAGTACTTTGCCCGGACACTTACAGGCTTAGAGTACAATGGGCATCTATGACTGAGTACTTGCAGACCTCCTTCTACAGCGATTCTCCGATCTACTCCACTTATATATATATATGTGTATATACCGTGCCCGGGGGCGAATGGTCTAGGTAGGTTCATAGATAATATTGAAATAGAACACTGCTTTAAATGGAAGTCCACTGACTCTCTGTGGGTGGTTATATTTAAAAGTTTTTGTTTCATATTCACATCCTCACATCCTTAAAATTTACGCAAATGTTTCCTCTCATGCACCACTGTGCGACACTCGGTTAAATTGTAGTTTTGTGTAGGGGAAGGGAGTGAATGAATGTTTAACGTAGCATGACGATGACGTTATAATGCTACTATTACGTTATATTAAAATATGAATAAAGGTGATGAGACAAATAGCAGTCCGTGTGTGTATTTAGAATAGATGTCAAGGTCACAGCTGTCAGCATTACCTTTCGCCAGACCTTGACTGCTTTTTGATAATGCCAAATTATTCACTTGCAAGGACGGCGGGTGGTTAAAGTCACAGCTCTGCATACGATTACTAAACATACACGAATTAATAAGAGAGAGAGGAAGGTTTCTACTGACAAATGCTATCAGCAATTGTAGCAACCAGAAGTAATGTAAAAAATAAGTTAAACGCGGTATCATGTGCCTCCATTCCTATCTGCGTCCTTCAAGTTTATAGAGCAAAAAAGGACTTATACCAGAGCCACCGGCAGTATGAGAAACAAGAATTCATAAAGCAGTTTATAAAACTTTGTTTTTAATATTTCGGTCTGAACAAGAATTTTAGTTGCGGCCAACATACGAGTATCACAGCGCAATACTCGCTCGCACACACACTCACAAATTGCAACATTGTCCGTCGTGTAATTCACACGTGTCGAGCGGAAATATTGCATCCATTGTTAATGCATTTCCCGCAGCGTATTCTGCACTCTTTCGCCCACAAGGAGGAGGGCTGGCGTGTGACATGAGTCAACAAAAAACTTTCTCCTGCTAGCCAGTTTGCTTCCACATGTTTTCTTTCGCAATCCACATACACAGATATATTCATTCACACTTATAAACAGATACTCTGGCAAACGCATTTGCAGATCAGCAATAAAATGCTGCAAATTGTCAGAAGTCCTCAATGGGAGTAAAGATGCGGTTCCCAACCGGTGATATTTTTGCCGAGGAGGTACTCAAACATCCTTAACGCCAACGCAAATACTCACCACTCGGTGTGGGGCAGTGCCGACATCTTTGACAGAGGTGAGCCAGTTTTTTAGTTTATTATGCAATGTAGTCTAAGTATTGCTAATCTGGAGGAAGCGCCAACATTCATGGGACCCACCAAAAACGTCTTGCACATCACGCTCCACACATGTGCTAAGACCCTAATTAGGGATTGGAGAGTACTCGATATACCCTCGTTCTCTGATCATAGGTACCATTAGATTTGAAGTAACTTTCTAAACCAAATGCTGAGAAAGACTGTAAGAAATCCCAGGAACACAAACTGAGGCCTCTATAATAAACCACTAAAAGGAAAGCTGGTCAGGCCTAGCACGATCAAATCCCATATAGCATTACTTGAGAGTGCTCAGAGTGTGATGTCGCTTATTTAAGTTTATTATTTGTGGTCCGATCGATAAAATAATGAATGGTAGTCTACTGTAAGATAATTCAAAAGGTAACAAATTATGGAAAGAAATATTGTGATCTGTATTCAGTCAATTGTGTCCAATTGACATTAACAGGAAAACTTTTATATGATTTTTCGAAAATTCAATAATTATCTGACGTATTATAACTACACCTGACTAGTATAAGACAATATGAACAACGGATAATTATTATACACCTACCAGAGCATATCTAAGATGACGCATAAAGGCGCGATAATATAAATCTTTGTATTAAAGAAAGGACCTATTAGAGTCCCTCTTACACTTTAAAGCATAAATTGATCTGTTTCGGGGAGAATTTACGAGTACTTCACTGCCTTCTGAGGGAGAATGCGTTACTCTAGCATGGGTTCCAGGTCACACAGGGATTGTTGGCACGAATAATATGGTCTACTGGATAAAACAGTAGCGGCATGTATCGTGAATAGTTGGTCTCAACGATACTTACACAGCATTATATGTAAATGTCATAAGGAAACATTCAAAATTTTGTGAATGGATTAAAGAGCTTAGGTAGACAAAACTTTTCCTCCAAACCAACCAACTAGTCTAGGAAGTATCCGAATCTCAGTAGAAATAATGTCAGAAATATTTGTATCTTTCACTGTCCTCTTAAATTAAGTCACCTTTATAAGATGGATATCAAATAGGACTGATTTGGCCATCATGAGGAATAGAAGGACTCGGCTGAACATATCCATATGTACCATTCAGTTCGGTATCACATTTTCCCAATATCGAACACTGAACTCAAAAGAGTGCTGAATTTTAGGAATAGACTAAAAGTACATATATGATACTCGACAAGAGTTGATTCTGATATTCAGTCTATTACCAAAGACAAGTGTTGCTTCTGAGAAATCTCCAACATCACGGAGAATATCAGCTTAGGTAACTGCAGCAAAACTCGATTTGAATCAGTATCATAATCGATGATAATCAATGTATAGGAAGTAAAGTACCACTTAATATAGTTGGTAGTGCAGTGTACGAAATTGGGCTGGTGGAATGGAAAAGTTTGGGAATGGTTTTATCTGTATTTGCAGGGGCACGTTGCAGCTGTCAATTAAATACTAGCACGTGTGCGTGCGTTCCTCGTACATGTACTACAAATAAATGGCACACATATCTGCGGCAACCTTGCTGACAAGCGTGTTGCCAAATTGTTGTTGGACTTTGAATCGTTCGCTTTTATCAAGAAAATGTTTGCCGAAAACTTTTTTGAACTTGTCGTAAAAAAGGAAACTGCATTTATTGGCAGTGATTGCATTTTTTGCAAAAATATATTGCTGGGGGTTTTTCGCGGTGTTTCGTTAAACGGAGGAAAACATTTAAAATTGTTGTATGCGTTCAAGAAGTTTTGGATAATGAGGGGGCAATAGATTGTGTTTATTTCCTGTTGAAATTTTCCTAGAAGGGAAAAATTCATGTCAGAAAAAACTGTGTAAAATGTTCTCGAATTTTGCAGACATTTTGGACAACAATTCGAAACTTGATTAGGTAAATAGATATATTTAAGGGTATTATACACTGCGACCTGAAAGAGCTATTGTGATGCCCCTATTCATTTGAAAGATGAGGACAGTCTCATCTATAAATCTTCTGTCAGGTTAATTTTCGACAAGAATTCATATACGAGTATATTGGAGGGATCAAGATGAGGAATCTTGCTCATATCTTAGATATATTCAAACTTGACTAATTATCGCAATTTATTAGTTATATTTTGGCTATTCGGGAAGATGTTGATGGTATCTACTCATATATATCGAGAGAGCTTCCTCAGTAGAATAAGAAATATTCTATATATTGGGGGTTATTCAAATGGAAACAAAATATTTCTGTACTTCCTCAGAAATCTACCAATTATACCAACATCTGTGGAAGCCACAATATGAGTCGTAAACTAAGGTCTAAAATTAAATCATGTGCACCACCAATACATAAGACGAAATCCTAAATACCTACGCACGCAGTTACAACTCTGGAGGACGAAATGACTTGGTTCAAGTCGCAGAGGACTCTTCGTATAAGCTCTTATGATGCAGCCAAGCAGTATGTGGTAACGGAGAGTGTCCATTTGTACCTGGCTAAGTAGAAGATAAAATGTAAATATAAACAACTGATAATTGCCTTAAAATGAATCTGCATTTATCAAGCTCATAAGGACCACGAAACTAATTAAATTTATAACTCAATAAATTTATAACTCAATAGATTACCAGACAGTCATTTGATTACAGTTTCAGGCCCTTGGAACCCACACTAAAACCAATAGGGAAAATCACAATTTCCTATATAGCACAATGGGGATCAGTGCCTTTGTGCTTGGAACCTCCTTCTTCAACTGTTCTCTAGCCTACCCCACTTTACACAGTTCTCTATGATCGCCACTCAGAAAATACCCAGACAACACAGCGTCTCGTTTCTATTGAAGAACTAAGTTATCTTAAATTCTAATAAACTAGAAGTTAATCATAGCATCACTATCGATGAAAATACTGAAATACTTGAACCAGGGTATAGCAGAGTGGGTTGGTCATCTTCAGCACGAACGACAGTTGCTCTCGCACTTAAACTGTACCCTGGTAATGTTAAGGGTTGGTCCATCGCCCCTAGTCACTGCGACCACAGAGTTCTATTGTGCCAGATCAACAGTGCCCTTACTCATTCCTCCATCTTTCAGCATCTTACGAAATGATTGATACTGGTTTCTGCAGCTACGAGTCTACAAACAGGGACTCCACTTCGTCAAACTACTTTTTAAGGGATGAAACTGAGTGGGAGAAGTCGAAGTTTGACAAAATTAATGTGAAACCATTAACCATTAACTAGGCTTACATAAGATAAGATGGCTTTGAGCTTTAACGCCAATTAAGTTGCCATTCTGTTTCCCTAATATATCTGAACATATATCAAGTATTCTCCGAATAGTACGGCTTTCACATACATTTGTCATAGCATTTTTTCCATTCCTCTTGAGACACCTCCAAAACATGGTTTTTGAACGCTTCAATTGCTTCTTCGGCGCTCGTAAATCCTTGACCACGCAGTTTACCTTTGATATTCGGGTACAAGAAGAAGTCATTGGGTGCCAAATCAGGACTGTACGGAGGTTGAGTCATCAATTCGATGTTTTGACTGCTCAGAAATTCACCTGTTTCACGAGATGAGTGAGAGCTTGCATTGTCATGATGGAGAATGATTCGTCTTTGGCGGTTGGTTTTACGAATTTCTCCGAAGACTTCCGGCAAACAAATGGTCGTATACCACTCAGAATTGACCGTCCTACGTTGCTCAAGCGGAACAGTTGCCACATGACTCATTCGGCCGAAGAAACAGGCTGTGCTTCTTCCACGAACAACTTTTGTTGGATTTAGCTCGTCTTGGAATACCCACAGGGTCGATTGTTGTTTTGTTTCCGGTTCATACGCATTTATCCATGATTCTTCAGCTGTCACGATTTTATACACGTCTTTTGAAGCACCACGGTCGAACTTTTTAATCATTTCCTTAACCCAATTGACACAAGCCTTTTTTTGAGCGATTGTCAAATTATGTGGGATCCAACGCGAACAAATCTTTTTTACAGCCAAATGTTCATGCAATATTGAATGAATGGTAGTGAAATTAATGCCCAATGTCCTCTATCTCACGATATGTCACATGACGATCTTGCATGATCAGTGCACACACTACATCGATGTTTTGTGGCACAATAACCGATTTTGGACGACCTTTACGGAGTTCGTCGGCGACCGAACTACAACCACTATTGACTTCACTATACCAGCGATATACTGTGATTTTTGATGGTGCTTTGTCGCCATACAAAGAACTGAGTTCATCGACACATTCTTGTTCTGTGTAATCCCTGTCGAAAGTTGTGAAAAGTAATCCAACGAAAACCTTCTCTTGAAATTTCCATTTTTTGGCCAAATTGATTTTCTTAACTCACTGTAAACAAGACAAATAGCACTTGTACATCAACACGTTGTACGTGTTGTCATAGTACGATTATGCTAAATAATGTCAAAATTTATTATGGTGTTGCCAGGTTTTAGCTATTGACATTAGTGTTGCCAGTTCCCTAAATATAAATAGTACCCCTCGTATTGGCAGCGACCATATAAACATGTGACTAAACTCAGGAAGTTAATTGAGTTCACAATCTACATTTCATTGCGGAAATTTTTCAGCAAGGGTAAAAAACTGCAGACGTATTTCTAAAATAATAAATCTGCAATACAGTTTACGATTTGGAACAGCTCCCAGATACCTGATTACTTCCGCAAAATCAACGAAGATGCCACCTGCCAATTAGCATCAGATTTGGCTAACATTATCACCAAGCGACTAGCCACCCAATAACTGCCAGCTCGGACAGTTCTTGTGTTCGCTTCGACATCGTTTAAAGCAATGCCAGTGCCCAAAAAGACCACCACAGTCCCATTTCCTCACATTCTGGGTATTTCTTAATAATGTTTATTAATGAATGAATGCCAATTTTCTCGTATAGAGTATCTTCTAGCATGTAGGTAAGTTTGGGCATTAATTATGTCTCAGTTAGATGTGAGTCTTTCGATTAAATTCACATGAAAGGATGTCCAATTAGATCATTACAGTTAAAGCAAACCAGGTTAGTACATAAAAGTTTAGAACAAAATACACATACAGAGGGCATCATCAGGATACCGTGCCCTGAATATGCGTACAACTGATGCTTAATCAAAACTACATTCTATCAATCACGTTAATTACTTGCACCCCCTTAAGTACTGCGAAACAAGCACTCCAGAGCACCAGTCCACACATTATTTTACACTTAAACCATTTAAATATCAACGAAACTGCTGTAAAGAGGCAACTTGCAGGGACCAAAGCAAAAATCCGGCACGCATGCAAAATTGCGCTGTCCAAAAGGCAGAATTTGACTTGCATTTTTATTTTTTGGCTTTGTTGGTTTGGCGGCTTTTTATTCTTTCACACGCGCCCTCCCTGGGCCTTTATCTCGTGGCGCACTGTTCAACCATTGTGAAACTCTTTTCACGCCGCACTCAGGTCGAAATGGTTGCTGTTGCAGCTGAGCTCATAAAGGTCGCCTCGCTGCTGCAGTGGGGCCATTCTGCATTTTGTGTGTTGTTTATTCTGCCTCTGTCGGTGACTTTGCCAACGCAGAAAGTGTGTCAACACACGAGACACACTGTAATGGAACCACACGATAAGGCATGAAATCCGACGCGGACACCGATGCACGCTGCCCGGAGTACCTATTTTTACGAGCACTTCTTCCATGTGTAAACAAATGTGTTTATTTTTATTGCAGTGCCGCTCGTGTCGTTTTTCCTTCCTCTTTGAGGGGCAAATGAAAAAGTTTGTCGCTAGTTGAAATTTATTAAAGGATATTGCCACGTGCACCTTTGCGGAACTTCTGAAATTTCGTTTCAGTGTGTTTCCCTGCAGATGATAAAATTTCATACAAAAAATTCCACTAGAGTCAACTAAACCACGGCACTATATTCAGCATTTTTTCCAATTTACTCCCTCAATGTTTTGATGCTAGTTCCATGGAATTACCACCTGCGTACAGAGATCGTAGAGTCTTGAACTACAAGGCAGAATACTTCTGAGGTAGTTAAATAACGACCTAGGGATACGGTTATAGAAGGCCTGCACCTGTTCAGCATGGCACAGTTCAGTGGTAGTTCAAAACACTTCTTAAATAATCAGCGTCAGTGGGCGCACAGTTCGAGTTAAAAATGACGTGTCTTCTGTAAAGTAAAAACCAAAGTCCAAGACAATCAAATTCTTAGCAAGTGATTGCAAAATTTCAGATAGAGAGCGATATAGACATAAATATCAAGATTGGAGCAAAACAAAACAATCATTTGAAATTGTCCGTTTGGCCATTTGTGATGTTACTTGACGTATTTTTCACTATTAAAAATTACAAAATATTTGAGCAAAGAATTTCAGTTCGATGAATGATTCGAAAAGATCGGAATTGTTTTGAAACAAACTTCTGTAAAATGTGAAAAAAACTTCACAACTCAAAATTCAAAGAAAGGTGCTGGGGAATAGTACTGCAGAATGCCTTCCGCAGACCGATTACCACTCTTCCCCTCCCGTGCTAACCTCGTGCTCGTAAAGCAACGCGTATACGCGGCTAAGCGTGGACTTCACTTGCTGAAACGGAAACGCGATGCACTCGAGTTAAAAGTGCGTGAATTGAACGCAAAACTAGCACCACTCCAAACGGCACTGGAAGACGTAATGAGAGCGGCCATATTCTCCATTGCAAAGGCCAATTACCTCGGAGCCGACACGAAGCCAGCCGCAGTGGTGCAGGTAGATCGGGCCGATATCTTCATCCGAATCAATTCACAGAAAGTGGTGGGTCAGCAATTGCCAAATTTTGAGCTAATTATGCGTGAGCCGAGCTGTTTTCCCCTGACCGGGCTGTCGCGTGGCGGCGTGCAAGTGGAAGTGGTGCGACAGAAATTCCAAGAGGCCACCGCCGTACTTGTCTCTGTCGCCTCGTTGAAGTTCTCCGTCAACGTTTTGCAGGACGCTGTGAGAAACACCAACATGCGTATAAATGGTCTGGATTTCGTGGTAATACCTCGCTTTCAGAATACCTTAAGCTATATCACCGATGAGCTGGATGAGTACGAGCGCGAAGATTTCTATCGTCTGAAGCGTTCTCAAGCCAAGCAAATGGCTGCCAAGCAGAAGTTCCGCCGTATGTTGAAGTTAAACCATCTCAAGTCGCTGGGCATCCAAATACCTGCAACGATTGATGATAATTTCGATGTGGACGAATTCGAAAAAGTGGCTCTGCGTGAATTAGAAGCTCAGCAGGCGACGGAGGCGTAAAGTTTTCGCAACCAGAGCAATCCACATTAGGCAAGAGGAGCAATTTACAAGAATGAAAACGCAGAATTATATTTATGCAGCCAACTGAGGTTCCATTGCGTCCAACTGGCACTTTCTACGAATGGGTCTCAACCCCGCGCATCAAGTACAAAAATGAAAATTGTGAAGTGGTGCCTCTTGATACGAATTCAATTGGGATTCGAACTCTGTCTATTGCAGATGGACAGGAGCAATTTGATTAAAGCCTCAGTGGTTGTCTTTGATATTGAAGTCGTTGGCTTAGATACTCACTCCTAGTATTCCCCAAGATCTTCATGGCAGTAAATTTATAAATTTTTAGGTGTGAATTAAATATGATTCTTCTTAAATGATTTTATTGATTTATTATTGACTCCCAGAAGACCCGTTCTTACAATGAAGCAACACTCACAACGTGCTTGATGTAAAAATGCTGACATTTCAACACAAAAGTTTATTTACCGATGAAGCTTATTTCTGGCTTAATAATAATACAAACAAACGAAATGGTATATTATTGAGTGAAGCGGAAGTCCCAAGTAAGGCAAAAAGCTTGATTACAACCAGAAAAGGTATGCTCGCTGAGTTGTCGGTAGAGTCATGTTATATATGTCAGGCTTCGATGGAATGTATTGTGTGAAACGGGTGCGGCCTCTGTATGGGAATAACTGCTCATCAACGGTCACTGCATCATGCGGAGTGTAAGCTGCTGCCAAGTTAGACTGCAACATTTTCCAAATATCATCAATAGCCGCAGTTTTGCTGTTGATTAGTCCCAGCGGACCTTTTCACACGTTCCCTAAACACATTTAAATCTCAATAGCAACTAAACTATTGGTCGGATCGCTTTGAAATTTTAAACGATTCTAGATACAATTTCCTTGGAATATATGTGGGGGTCGGGTATACTTCCCATGGACCATCAAGGAGTAATTTCAGTTTGAAAATGAAAAAGGGACCCCAGGGAACTTCTCACCCGCCGGAGGGTTAAATATATATCTACAATGGCGTCTGGTTTTGATGATCCCGGTCATGGTCCTTTCTTTGATAAAACAATACAACGTGATAGTACTGTACTTCTTATTATATACACAGTGAAGCAATTTCTGACATGATAACTGAGTAAAAGGCTCCCAAGATCTTGGTATTTCACACTTCTGGAATATTTCTTATCGAAAATTTGTGGTTTATGCCGACAAATCACAAACCTTTCACACTTTGAAAACCATATTATGTGGCTTGTTGGGGATACAAAAACACAGCATTTTTACCAGTCTTATAGGAAGTAACCACTGCACAAATTGGTTTCAAGTATAAAATTCGATAAAATTCTAAACCGAATACACCAAAAGTTTCCTCTTCCATTAGAAGAATTTGTGTTTGATTCATACCACTTTAAAATCCCCACATATTTAAAAACCACGCCTTATAAGAATTTAGATGCAGATTATTGAAGGGAGTTAATTGAACTTTTTTTCCCACCCACTCATGTTGCTATCAGAATGTCATAAGCAGATGCGATTAAACTCGCGCCTGCCACCGTAGTCAAGGGGTGATTGATCGCACAGCTGCGAGTGTCCTTAATAAACAATGGAAGTTCGCAACTTTTACTGCTACTGTTTTTTACATCTTTGCTGTAATCATTTTTATATTACGTGTTGTGACATTTTTATTGCGCGCCTGTGATAAATTGTCGCCATTTATTATCATCACAACAACCCATTAAGTAATTTATTAAAATTCTGCGAGAGCATGGAAAGGATGCGTGAAATTGCAATTCCCGTGGGGGTGTATGCATTCCTGCTGTAGACACAGGAAATTTAACTCTAGTTGGAATTTACATTATCCTTTTCATATTTTATGGCAAGCATTCGCACAACAATCGTATCCGATGTCAGATATATATTCAATAATAAAAAAAAGTTTGTCAGCAAATTGCGGCTTTATTTTATTTGATGTCTCTTTTAAAACTTCCGAATCGCACCGTTCGATGAAGTGCTTCAATTTTAGTTTCAACTTTTCACCAATTTTTCACTTGATTCTTAATCCTGCCTATAACTCTTGCAGCACTTGAGAGTTTTACACAGCTTCTAGTGTAAGCTTACAGTGAGTTTTTTCGCAATTTCAATTTAAGTTTTCTCTCATAGTAATTGAAATAGAGATAGTTACAGTTGGCAGAGGAAGCGTGTAATTTGGCGTTTGGATATAAGAGATATTACCGAGCTACAGAAACAACGCAGGTAGTTATCTGAAGTCTGTATTTACGAACGTAGGTGTATCTGCAGTGCAAGTCACGCGTTTACAAAGTTCAAATTTTAATATTTTCTTATAATTTGATTGAATAACTTCCCTCTCTATGACTACGGAGGAGCTGTCTATAGTCCTACTTGACTATAACCGTCAACTAAGACCAGGGAAAATTAGTTTACTAATATAATAACTAAAAATTGTTGGGATATTTTCCTCCACCTTCAGTTATTAAAGATACTAATATGTATGTTCTATAAATAGAACTAAACTATCAAAGCTCAATAATTACAATACATGACCAATCTAAACAAGTTGTTTAATCCTCTTAATTTTAGTTCGAGACGGTTGTTTCAATGATTGTTGATGATTGACGGTTGAAATTGTTTCTCTAGACAGTGATAGAAAATATGAACCAAATGAAATGCTCTGCCTCATTGGCACCTTCACAAATTCGGGAGTGTTACCCATATACATGAGGCTAATAGCAGATTTGACTCAAGTGCGAGGTCAATTAATGAAGTATCTGTAGAACTTCAAATAAATTTATCTTAAAGACAGTGGTTAGGTTAGTTGAGACTGGCTGACCGAATAGACCACAAATAGACCTGTTAGATCCTTGCGATACCATTCATTTTGGACTCGCGGTAGTAGAATTATTGAAGAGGGAGGTGTTTTTTGGTAGTCTTATGAGTGGATCCATTTCCAGAGTTTGTAATGACACGCTGGGTCTCTTTAATATTTAATAGCTGAGGTAGACTCAGCGGTGTCCCGAGTTTGTTTAACAAGATTGAATAAAATTTTCTATACTGATATTTAATATTAATCTATTTATAATATATTTCCATCACGGGTCCTCTGATAGTCACTGTCCAGGCCGAGTGTCTGATTCTCCTCAGGTGGTCATCTGGCTCGCTCAGATGGTCGTCTGGCTCGCTCAGGTGGTCGTCTGGTTCGCTCAGGTGGTCGTCTGGCTCGCTCAGATGGCCGTCTGGCTCGCTCAGGTGGTCGTCTGGTTCGCTCAGGTGGTCGTCGGGCCCGCTCAGGTCGATTGTAAGTAGTCCGGCGCGAGAGACTGACTCGCTAAGGTCTAATCGTACGCCCAGCGGGAGTGACTGACTCGCTCAGGACGTAACGGTCTTATCTATGGTCTGTGGTTTAGGACAGATGCACGTCGCGGGTCCTTCTGAAGTATTGTCTGGCGCGAGTGGCTCAATCAGGTCTAATCGTACGTCCGACGCGAGTGACTGACTCGCTCAGGTTGTATTGGTCCTAAAAGTCAGTGAGCATTTCCCTGCGTTGGTTGGGTTGGCCGCCGGTTTCTGCGTGGCTGCTCAGCAAAAATATGAACTAGTGTTTCTGTTGCTCTGGTGGTTCATTCCAAATATAGATATTGCTGGTCTGGATGCCGGCAAGAAAAACACACAGAAAGCATTGGCTGCTGCCGCTTTTATACTCCAGCCTGGTTGTACTATCAGGGTACTTGTTGTTGTCCCGTATCCCGCATTTCAACCGTGGGCGTCCTCTGCACTTGATAGAAGGTGATCGACTGTCCAAGTCCAAAGAATTTGTTGTTGGCCTGTTGGTGGATCTGCGCTTGACTTTGGGGGACCTCTACGCTGCGGTAAAAGTGCTGCTTCGAGCTGTTCTCAAGTTCGTGTATTTGTTGGTGCTTCTGAGCTTTGTCTTTTGGTGACCTCTACGCTGCCAGAAAGGTCCCGCTTCAAGCCTTTGAGAAGTCCGTGTATTTTGCTGGTGTAACTGTTGCTTTGTGCTTTGTTCTACCGTGTCGGTTATCTGTCGGAGCCTTAACTCGCCTCTTCTCTGGTTCTATTTTCCATTCGACAGTAATATTTTTGTAGGGGGAAGCCGGTTGTGCATATTTCCAAACCAGTGACGGGGTATTTATTTCGTGTGTGGAAGCAGCGTGTCGCTTACTTCGAAGCCACGTATATTTATACATACAAAGCAATGGTGTAGTGTTAAAATGTGGAGGATAATTTCCTGAGAATTTTCCTCCCTACAAGTTAAAACATCTTCTAGTCCCGCAAACCAGGAATCCTCCAAGTATTTTAAGGGTGCTCTAGCGATGGACAGAAATATAGGAGACTTTCCAAGGCTTCCTTGAAATCTGCTTCTACACATTTCCTACACCGATCATTGCATGTGAACAATAGACACATAACTGGGGAATAAGATATTGTTGAATTACCCATAATATGGCATCCCTGCTAATCTTATACCCATAACCATATGGGTATAAGATTAAACTTCTACAATATGACCTAAATCGCCGAAGCCAGCTTTCTGCTGGAATATAAGGTATCTCGTAGTTATTGCAATCCGATTGTTAAAGGCATCAATTATATTTTTGACTCAATTACGTCTTTTCTAACTACCAATGTGAACGCCTACTTTTTTCATACCTGAAGTGTTTTACCATAAATAATTACAACTAATATTGTCGATTTAATTTGAAGCCTTCGTTGATGAAATACACACAGTCTTAATCTGATTGAAACACATCCACCTCGGAATGAAATAAAGTGTTGCGGAAAATAGAGAGAAAACAGCGAAGAAAGGTAATGAGCGTTTATTGAACCATTGATTCGCATGTGGAAATAGCAGTTTAATTTCACTGGTATTTTCCGCTTACTGCGTTACATTTTCCCATTTTCCATTCAATTAACGAACCAATCTATTTATCAAAGTATCAATCAACGAAATCTATTATAGGTAGAGATGGGCTTCATTTAATACATGCATATGAAGCCGATCACATCGAATGAAATGTTTAGCTAATGTGAATTATTGGTGAAGTTTCTTCCAATTAAAGCAGTCAGAGAGTATTAAGTAAAAATGTATTATTTAAATAAAAAAACGCAATATGCCAAATCTGAGAAGACTCCTGTCTGAGACGCTCATTTGGACTTGGGAGTAAGATAATGACAGTCACTACACTCGTTGATACAGCATAAACAAAAAATGTCTGAGATTAACTCAAAGCGAAATGCCTTATAAGAATAACACAAAATTTAATACATCGCCATTTGGGTCCAGATTGTGGTGCTATTGTATCCTGAATACACCAGTAAAATTTAACAAAAAAAGTTACAATGTAGTTGATGGACCCAGAGAAGTTAAAGGACTTCCAGAAGGGTCAAAGGCGAAACTAGAATCTTTGATTACTAAAAGAGCATTGAATGACTGCAAGGATAATAAAGGCAATTAATATAAAAACCAAAACTATAATGCGATGTAAGTTAAGTCTAAGGACACGATAACTGCTGATTAATATGTAATCTTTAACTAGATATGGTAGCGTCAGATAGGGGAGAATATACTGATCTTTTGTAGCATATATATATATTATACTCAGATAAAGAAAACAACTGCAATTCCTTTATATTTCAGAGGACAATATCAGATTGTCGCTAGCACCCGTATTGAGCATTGTCTTCGCTGCCCTGTAATCATGGAGATCAGTAATTACAGGTCCTTTCTCCCCAGACAGAGGAGGAAGCTTGCTGTTTTGCTATTCCGTTTTTAAATAAAAAATTCCCTAGTTTACAGGATACAACTCAATACCATATTTACATATGATCGATATCTAGAACATCGGTTGCCAATTATTATTATTATGATTCCCACCAACTGGAATGGGACTAGCCTCTGAACCCATCGAATTTGTCAGTAAGACTCATTCGGACAATTCTCTAATCATATTGTATAGTTCATACCCATTTAACCACACTGTTGAATTCAGCCTTACATTCTTTTACAATCTTCAAGACTATGCTTGTTTTTCGATGGCTTTTATATGAGATTACGAGTATATTGAAACATAAATGATTGCATACTTTTAAGACCCCATTTGAAATTTGAGAAATTTAAGCCAAGACACAATCCATGCAGATAAAGTCTAGAACCTTATCAAAACTTCCTTCGAGGTGTAGATAATGTTCTCAAACATTCCTACTAGGTGTATATAATGTTCTAGAATATTCTTCAAGCTCCTTCCAAAGTGTAGTTAATGTTCTAGAATGTTCTCGAAAATTCCTTCCAAAGTGTAGATAATGTTCTGGAATGTTCTACTTCAACCATTCAATAGGTATATAAGCCACCACACAATGAAAGTCGGGACATCGTACATCGGGTATTTTAATCGAAACAGCAACATTTGTAATTGTGATTGAGAAGTAATAAAGTGATCAATAAATTATTAAATAAATTGCAAATTGTAATAAAGTAAATTTTAAGCCTCATATTAAGTGTGTAAATAGCAATAGTTAAATAAAGTTAATTATTTTAATTTAACCTGCAATTGTTTGAATACTACACAATCCAGTGGTACGAATCCGAGTATTGAGAGTTAGCATAACTTGTCAGGAGAGCAATTTCGTAACAGTATAAATTGTCAGGAGGGCAATTTCGTAACAATATATTTCCCTTCTTACTTGTTTCGACCATCCTCATGACTGCATTCAAAGTAGAAAATAAATTCATGTGGGCCTGTCACTATTTCTTTCCTATAATGAAGCCTTTTGTTTCATCTTTGAGGTACCAATGTTGAAGGGTTGGCAAATTTTTGTCAACGGATAGTTAACAGCATAACGATATACAAATATATAATATTATTATACCTTGGACCATACTTCATTATGTCTGCAAGGGTTTGGTGGGAGGAGTAATAGCAACGCAGGCCTTCGACTCGAAGAGAAAAAGATTTTAGAAAGAATCATTTTGAAATCGTTATTATTATAATCTTATTATTTATTTCAGGGAGTACTAGTACCGCGACCCATAAGAACCTATTATACTAACCCCTATGTTTCACTCTAAGGCTTCTTATGAATTGGAACACTTTGGAAGGTTGAATTGGGGGAGGGTCTGTGAAGAACTCCCCCAAAAGTGTTTGTCTTTTACTTTGGTCGTTGGACACTCACAAAAAATGTGTTCTAATGTTTCAGAGTTGTGTCCACAGAATGTGCAGTCAGAAATGTCCGACAGGCCTATCTTATTAAGGTGATACCTTAGGCAGCAGTGTCCTGTCAAATATCCCACTAGAGTCCTTATACTTTCGCGGTGCAAGGCTAGTATCCTTTTGGAGATACTACGGTTGGGGTAAGAAATCTATTTGCCTGTCTTTGGCCAGAAGCATGCTGCTATTGAATAATTTTCTCAGTTTCTTCCCATTTCCTAAGTAAGTCTGCAGAGTAACACGTAGCCTTGCCACAGAACGGTTCTGGGCCAATGAGTGGACGGAGCGCGGCAGTCCGCCCTTTCATTCCCAGCGTGTCTTTTATGTTCAGGCACCCAACAAAGTGTGTCTTTGTTATCTTAGCCCAGTTCATTCAGGATTTTATTACATTCTTCAGTCAATCTGGACGTATAGTACCTTGTCTTGAGGGCAGCTTGGCTATTTGACATAATGTATATAAGCTTGCCGTTTAGTCTTCTAAGAAGACAGTCTCAGATACATGCTTCGATGGCGAAGATTTCCGCTTGGAATACTGTGAGAGTGTTACCCACAGTGAGCGCTTTTTGGAACAATGGTCCCACTATACCTGCTAATGTACTACCCTTTTCCAGTGTGGACCCATCAGTATACCATATCAGGGCACCTTGTGGAATTTTGGTAATGAATTCCTCAAACCTACCTCTTGCAGGATTGAGAATCTTCTAGAGTTGTTGAGATCATGCCCGGGGCAGTAATAGAAAACACGACTCTCCGACATATATAGTATATTCTTAAGTAAATTAGTTTTACAACTAGTTCAATCACTGAGTTGTGTGAAGTCATTCAAACCCCTTCTTTGAGTTTAAGAGTAGTGTAGCTAAACAATTTGAAAAGTTAATATAATTTAATTTAATACCAATTTTCACAATCTTATGTTGCTTTGAAAGTAGTCAAGCTTCTGCTTCCAAGTTATCACTGCAACATGTGTCATGATGCATCTTAATTTTATTTATTTAAACTGCTTAAAAGGTTATTCCCATTTATTTCAGTACTAAGTCTGGTTGTGTTTTTTGGTCTATTCAGATTTTGCTGTTAACGCACAACGAGCAAGTTAGTGTAAACATGATAACGATGCAAGATGCTGGATTGCTCTTTGCAACTACCGGCGAAGAGGTTTGATAGCGGCTCATTTGTTCATTCCTTTTATTGTCCAAAGTTCTTTTTTACCGATTTTATACCTATGCAAAAGAACAACCCAAAACTCTCCAGTACAAAGGACGCTCATAAGCATAACTATGGCTTTATAACCGTATTCACTGTATACCCTAAGAAGTGTCACGTCGCAGTATTGCTCCAGAAGTAAATCGGGAAACTTTGCTTTAAACTTTCGCTGTTCGGTCTTATCACACTGCACTGCTTCCACATAAGAATCAATTACAAACTCAAGAAGGGCTTCTGTAATGCGGCAGTGTTGCAGGTGCTCATATTCCCAATCTACATGTTAATGGTCGCACAAGCAATCCCTAACGAGACCGCATTAGTTTCTGTAAGATCGTGCAAACCATTTACGACCCGTTCCTAACATCTCTTATTTCCCTGCAGATATAAAAAATAATTCAATACACTCAATTGAACACTTTCGAGATGCAGTTCATTACTTTTCAATGATACCACGAAGCACGCTACGTGCTGGTGTTGCATTACAAAAACACATAAATTCTCAACAAGCATCATGGGAAAACTGAAATGAGCCACAATAACAAAAAATATGAAATACATACTCGCACGTACAACAACCGCTGTGCTGGTTGGTTTGGGAGCTGAAACAGTGGCCTCAACTGAACTTAGCTATGAGCATTTTATTTCGTGTAAGAGTGGCGCCACTTCCACACACACACAAAAATGTTCAAAAGGAAAACAGGCGAACAAAAACTGCAAAAACTAAAATGCAACAAAACCACGCGACTACGAGTAATGCGAGTACTGCGAGTATCTGCGGCAGCAAAAACAACCTCAAGTGATAGATGCGAGTATGTAGAAAGTTGCCAAAGATACAAGATACAATTTACTTCCCGCTGAAAGCACAGCAAAAGCGAAACAAATCTCAGAATAGCCCTGAAACAGCACAAAAACCAAAACAAACATGAAGGAGGAGTATGAAAAAAATGCGAGAAAGGTTGCACTGCAATTTACGAGTGTGCTGGCAACGAACTGCGAGCGGAAATGAGCAAGAAATGCGCAGCCTGCACATTAAGAATGCTGCTGAACGGAAACGAGGCAAAAGAACCGAAGCAGTCGCTTTGAAGGATGCTCAGCGGTTAGGGCCAATGCCATTTGCTGACGTCTTTCGCACGTCACGGAACGCCCGCCCGCTGGCATGGCGTTTCAGCGACGCAGCCACCTGCCCAACAATCATGCTAACGACTTCCGGTTTAAGTGGTAGCCAGCGAATTATGAGTGCATTAAAAAGTAGTGGCGTAGCGGCGCTTGAGTGCGAGTATGCATCGTGCAGGGCAGGAAGTGCACAGCAATTCGTAGCTTTCAGGGCACGCCAACTGAAGTGTTCCTAATGCGCCTCACGCTGACTAAATTGAAATTATGTTTTAATTCTGTACAATTAATTTGTGAGTTTTCGAGCCTATTTATAGCAGCCACTCAAGGCACGTGCGAATCTTTTACAATGGAATTTATGTTTCAGCTTTTTCCTGAACCACACTGCAACTGAGGAGAGCTGTTAAGGACACTTATTTTGTACTGAATTTTGTCAAATCTCGGAGAAGGAACCACTTTTTATTTGTAGTCTATTGAAAATTTTTTAGATTAAAAATTTACAAATATGGAAGATAGTCATCTGTGAATTTATCACATGTTAATATAGTTACATGAATATGAATGCTTGATGACACTTACTTATGAAATGAAACTGAGTTCAAGTGTTGCAAGACGAGTAAATGGCATTTAACAGTTAACATGAGTTGAGAAGTTGAGCTTCTTTGTCCCCATTTTTGTAGCTGCCGAACAAGTTTGAAGGTCTTGAAATTATTGGCAGCTTTTATAAGGAGATATGTGTATTGTAAGGCTTAATGTTAATGTTAGTGGGTGTGGTTTTGAGGTATAATATATACTGCCATCAAAAAGATCTATTGTACCGCCCTCTACTATTAAGGGTATCCCTATAAATTCTCTTCCAGCCACGTTGTCCTCAGAAATTCGAGGATGTCGGCTAGATCTAGATTTGCTATTTCTTTACCTGGTATTTGGTACGAGCCTATAAGTTTTTTCTAAAGGACATTAGTGCTGCACAGTTCCCTAATCTGAGCTCTGGCGCCTAATTTTCTTCATCGCAGAATCTGCGAAATGGGTTTCCTACAATTCCTATATTGCTCATGTCCCCTTTGAGTTAATATTCTTAAACTGTTTTTGGGCAAACTAATGCAAAACTCACATCTTTTGTGGTTATAGTTGCGCATTAGATTGTCCCAGTCCTAGATGGCTTATGAAAAGTTCCTGCCTCTGTTGTCTTTCTTGTTCCCTAAGCTCGTGCTGCATACTCCTTTACCTATGCCACAGTAGGGTTCTGGCCGTATCTTTAGTGTGGAGGCTCCTAACCTGGCGAGCTCGTCGGCCTTCTTATTACCATGGACGCCCACGTGTCCTGGGACCCAGCAAAGGCTAACATTATTGTTCTTGCCTAGCTGATTCAGTATCCTCAGATATTCCCATACTAGATTGGCTTCTACTTCATACGAACTCAATGCTAGAGGGGCAGCTTGACTGTCCGATAGTATGGCTATATCTCGTTATAAGGCTTACTAATACCAGAAATTGTTTTATAACTGATATTTAGTGTATCTTCGAAAACTTCTGTGCTTCCTCATGCTATCAACAACTTTTTCATTTTCAATGTCAGCATTTTCAAAGAAAAAGAATGGAGTGGAGAGAAAAATATGGATGTGAAAATACAATCAATGGCAAAAGGATTCTTATGATTGACACAACGGTTAAGACTTTGCTTACTGAAGTTCATTATTTTCTCTTTGAGTTGATGGCCTCAGTAGCCAGTACTCATTCTCCTAAACCCCTGCAGTCATAATTAATTATTCTAATAAGAAAAATAATAAATTTCCTGTCGTATATTATTCTGTGGCTCGTGGACCTCCTTTTTGGCACAGACCAATAACACAGAATAACTTCATAGCAAAAAGTTTACAGATTTCAAGTTCATTGGGTCCAATTTATTCATTACCACGGCTGCGTGATATTACAACTCCAAAGTATGTTTCAACCGTAATTATGCGGCACGTTGCTCTTTCATACTGAATACACCCTATTTTACGCATATTGCATGGATGAGGAGGAGGCAAAGTCCATTGTACACCTGTTATGCACGTGTCCAGCGTTGTCTAGGAGGAGACGCACTTTCCTAGACGACTACTTTCTGGACTCTTTGAGAGATATCTCAAATAAAAAGATTAGCTCCATCAACTGCTTCATTAAAAGCTCCAAATGGCTGGACCTTTGAAAGGGATGGGACCTGCTGTCTCATGCGGTATCACAAGCCCTTCGGGCGGCCGCCTTACCTACCTACCTACCTATACTCTATTTTGGATATCAAAAACAAGCAAATAAAGCCACAAAAATTACTCATCAACACCCGATATATAACCCCTATGATGCTTAATACTCGTCCTATATTGTTTTCGAACAAAAAGGTTGTCGTTCCTTTCTAACCAACAATCCGCCTTAAACAGTATAATTTTCCGCAGGCTCTAGGATCACTCGAAAATTGCTTCAATGCCATATCCGCAATGTTATTCCAATCCAAAGGTACAAAATGGTATTGTTGTTGAATATGACTTTTGGTTGCTGAATTCGAGACAACTTCAAGCTGCTCCAAAGATCTACCGTTTCAGGAATGTCACAACAAACGATTGGTGGCATAAGCTTTAATGCAGATGGAGATACACCTCAATTTAAGTGCAGAATTGTTGGAGTGAAAGGTGGACATTTTCTGCTTCCTATACTTTTTCAGAAGGTTTATGTGAAATCTCCTCCTCTCTGTCCACAAAATCCGACTTGTATCGTCTTTGCGACTAAAGTGTGATATTCTCGAATTAGGCATTAAGTTACACATATTTTTTAAAACAATTTAAGAAGAAAATATTTATTCATCCTCTGTGATAAATCCCTCAGTACATTTGATATATATTTGTTTCGCAATGACGTCCCTGGCTACTGGGAATATCTGTGAACTTATATTAATGCGAATTCATCATAATCATATCTCAGTTTATTGAAGGTAGAACATTGATTGAACTAAAGTCGTCATTGTAACTTAATTTCCCTTTCCTATTACTCCTTCCCAAAGCATCCTAAATGGCAGTTTCTGACTTTAGCCTCCAACCTGATTTCCAAGCGAGACGCAGTGCAGCTTTTATTTACTCAGTGCCCGATGTTTCTACATTTCCTCCATGATTCCGCCATATTTCCTCGAACAATAGAACATTTTCGATGAAAACAAAGAACACCACGTCCATGCTTAGCCCACCATTTACGCTGCATTCTATACCATCACAGAAAGCTCGATTATCTCTTCTTGGCTCCATTGGCACAATTCCAGCTGCGTGCAATTTTAGTTAGCGACATTTCGTAAAATAATTTTTCATTTCCCTTTACATTCTCTTTTCACTCCGGTGAATTTAATTAAATTTAAACATCGAAATAGCACGTAATAAAGTGCCATAAATTAAACGTTTCCATCGGCATGCGGAGCACCGTAAACTGTGCGGCGAGACGAGTACAACTGCAGCTGTGACTGTGATTATAACTGCAAATGCAATTGCAAATATGAAACATGCCATATGAGAGAACAAATCACCCAAGTGAAGTGCGTCTGTGATTTACGAAGCTGAAATTTCATCATGTTGGCGAAATGGTTTGTTGACTTCACAAGTTCAGCAAATGCGCGCACTCCTGCACACTCACTCAAGTACTGCCTGCAGGGAGCATAAATTTCAATACATACCCAATTTCCGATAACTCTAAAAGTTCACTTAATGCCACTACTGTTTACATTCACCAATAGCGTTGGCAAGGATTCGGTATATTCTGGAAAAATTTAAAACAAATTTAATAAGAAACTTCAACACCGAAGAAGCATTGGGAAAATTTACGACGCCAGGAAATTGTACGACATAGACTTGCATAGCTTGGAGCGCTGCACGGAACTGACGCTCTTCATATCGCACAACATAACTCAGTTTAGATTATCGATGCAATCTTTTTTCTTCCTTTCTTCAGCACAATTTTTATGCACCGCGTCACGTGAGTCTAGAGCCGCAACGTGACCTACAAACTGCCGCCTAACAAAACTAGCCGTGTAGGTGGCGGGGTAAGCAGAGTAGTCAGCTCAGCTTCAGAGTCTTTATGTACTCGTATTCTGGCTCATATAGCATGCCATTATTTGGCAATAGCCCAAAATTTTTATTACGTACCGCGTCAGCCACAACATACTTGAGCGCACATTTTCAATAGCCGCACCATTTCTTTTCTCCGCCGTTTGTTTCCACCCCCTCTTCTTTATTTCTATGATGTTTTTATTTATATATTTCCTACTTTAACATTTGCTGGTTATTTCGCTATTATAAACAGACCTCCCTAAATTAGAGGGAATTATATTAATCCGCTCAGAATCGCCTTTTCATTAATATTCAATGCCGTGCATCCTTCATGCGGCTTTGTGTGGGCTTCTTTTGTGGCCCTGACAAGCAACATTTCTGGAGTTGGGCGATAATTAGCGACAACGACCAGCTAAGGTTGTAATATGAATCAATGCACCAAAGTTCTAAGTTTTCACTACTGAAAGTGTTCGCACTATTCATGCTTGGGGCAATCGACGCAAGGGCTGGCGTATGAGTAATTATAATAGCAGTGTAATTAGTCTGTTCAGTTGTAATCCTTTATCTTGATATTATTTTTATTACACCTTGCACCATACTTAATTATTATTGCAAGGGATTTGGGGAATAAGTCCCAGCAACTGAGGCCTTCGGTTCAAAGGGAAAAAGTATAGAAAGAAGCATGCCTAGCACCTACTTTGTATGGTCTTTGAGAGTTAGCTCACTGTCACCTAGCTTCGGGAAGTTCCACGCGGGGACCTTGTACTTTCTGGTAAAGAGTATCATGACCGTTTTATCCGCGTTGACCTCCAAGCCTACTCGAGACGCACACTGATGTATCATTTTAAGAGTGTTGTTCATTATGTTACTGATGGTATCTAGGTACTTTCCCGCTACTACTATTGCTATGTCATCTGCATATGCCACTAGTTTAGGTGCCTTCCCATCAAATTCCCTAAGTAGTTCGTTTACTACTAGTAACCACAGAAGCGGCGATAGCACTCCTCCTTGTGGAGTACTTCTGCCTGCCTGTTTGGTCACTTTAGCTTCGTTCCATTCCGCTCTTATCTTTCTGCAACCTAGAAGCTGCTTTATCCGCAGATAAACAGTGGGTTCTACATCTTCTTTACCATTCTATTCAAAATAGCATCCTTCGTCACGTTGTTGAAGGCTCCTGATATATCTAGGAATACCCCAAGGGCATATTCTTTATATTCTAAGGCCCTTTCTATATTCAGTATTAGTGAATGACGTGCAGTCTCCGGGGATCTGCCTTTAGTATAAGCGTGTTGCGCTTTTGACATATTGTCTGGGGCAATTATGTCCCTGATATATGCGTCTAGTGTCTTCTCTAACGTTAGCAGAAGGAATGAGATCAAACTGATGGGCCTGTATTCTTTTGAGTAGAGACGGTTGCTTTTACCCGCTTTCGGTATAAACAGAATCCTCGCCTGTCTCCATGAAGCAGGCATATAGCCGAACCCTAAACATCCCGTATATATCGTTTCTAGCCATGGTACCAAAGATAGCTGACCTTTTGGACCATGGCTGGGAAGAATCCGTCCAGACTCGGGTAATTAAATGGGTCAAAGAAATGTATTGCCCATTCTATTCTATCTGCTGTAATGATATTTGTTGGAATATCGTTCACAGTATTTCTTCGGTTCGAGATTTACAGCCCGTGAATTGTGTACTGACAAGGTCCTCGAGGGATACCTCACAGCTGTCAGTCCAGTCTCCATTGTTTTTACATTTCTGTACTAAGATTCAACGAAAAAATCCCACTTCAATGACCATGAAGTAACATGATCATCTCCATGCTAAACAAATGATCCATCTTTCACTTTCAGATGAGGGTGAATATTTTGCTTCATCCATGATCCCAGCGTCGTGTCTAATAGCGGACTTTTCTCTTGCTAAACGCTGATGGAACATGTATTCCAGTTGATATGCCATTGACATTCAAAACACGTTGACTCCTCGGGTTAAAAATTGTGTTTAGAAGAGCTCATCTGAGATCTTCAGAACGTCACAGCAGTATGCTTTACCAGAAGGAGCGAACTTCGTGGACTTTTTCGACCTAAATATCAGGATGAAACTAGCGACTTTCTTTCGCTATAAACATAAATATTTTGACATCACATTATACAATAAATTGTACTGGAACCCACAAATACGTCTATTGCGTACTTAGAGAAGAATATCCTATGTTCAAAAAGTACCCGGACTTTGTCAATACATCGAATCGCGCTGAGATACTAGCAAAATTTGTTTTCTAGGTTGGTACATCTGAGAGTTCTTTATATGTCAGTTTTGAGTGCAATTTTTCAGATAGTGTGTGCATAATAGCTTTGTAAACAAGTTATTGTTTGGGGTATTCTGTGAATTTCGCTTTAACGCATTTAGTTGAGCAAAGAGGCTGTCTGAAATTTTGTGTTTCCAACAAAATATCATGTGCGGAAGCGCTGAAAATGTCAGCAGTAATCTACGGGGACTTGACAATGGCGAAAACACAAACATATGAGTGGTACAAAGAGTTTAAAGCGGGCTGTACTATGGTTGATGATTTGCCTCATTCCGGTCACCCATCCAACTCTGTGACTGACGACACCATCGAAAAAGTTAAGAAAATTGTACTCGACGATCGTCGTGTTACCATCAGAGAGATAGCAGCCGATATTGGTGTCTCGCTCGGATTGGTGCAGAGTGTTATGTACAATATCGTGGGGATGAGACGAATTGAAGCGCGGCTTGTGCCGAGAGTGCTGAATTTTTTGCAAAAACAGCATCGCATTGCTGTAGCTAAAGGAATGCTTTCTTTGGGCCACAATGTTGTCAAAGGCACCATTACCGATGACCAGACATGGGTGTATGAATATGACATCGAAACGAACCAACAATCATCGGAATGCCGCTTCTCAGATGAGCCAAACCCCCAAAAACCACGTAAAAGTCGATACAAAATCACGGTTTTGTTGACTGTTCTCTTTGATTGCCGTGATGTGGTCCACACCGAATTCCTTCCGCCAGACCAAACAGTAAATAAGGAGTATTAAGTGAGTGTTCTGAAACGTATAAGGGAGAATGTTTGTCGCAAGAGCTCGAAATTTTTGAGAGATAACTCACGGTTTTTTCACTACAACAATGCACCGGCTTGTACGCAACAATTTGACCAACAACATTAATCAACCCATCCTCCTGCTTTAAACTCCTCAAAACCTTCAAATGTATGCTAAGTGACGGCAATTCATGAAATTATGACAATCACTAATTAGCAATGTCCTGATAATTAGCAACCCAATAGTAAACAAGAGATCTCTCCAAGCTACTCAAAGCGAGAAGTTCAAGTTATGAAATGATGCCAAGGGCCCTTACCTGAGAAAGATGCTGCTATCGAAACACAGATCTGCTTTATTTGTATTCTTAATTAAAGAAAAAACCATTTGAACATGACTTCTCTATGACACTGGTTCACCAGTTACTTTCCGTTGACGTCTGCTTACATTTTGTGTAGGCGTTCCCTCTTGCATTGCCTATAATCCTTGAAGTACTCTAGTATTCATCTTCAAATTTGTTCAATGTGTGATGAGATTGAATGCCAGCTTTACCCATTCCCAAAAGTGAACTACTTTTGGTTGATATATGACATCAACATAGTAAAACACTCACATCATATAGCAATTAATATTTGCTACAATTTTGCACCCACCTCACCAGCAATACACCAGCAACCTTGCTACTTGAACTAGATGCCAAACGCAACTACTCGTAACTTCAATTCGTTCAGAGGGTTTGTGTGCAATTTACTCTCCATGTAGACTCAAGTACCTTGACATTCTGACGTACTCAAGTGATCCACGTTATGTGTTCAACTTATATTGCACTGAAATAAGTTCTCGTGTGTTATTGAAAGAAAGGACACACTTTGAGCCGGAGAGGTTCAAATTAAAAATTCGTTGCTGTAATTATCCAACGTACAAAATATAATTAACGGAACTGCTTCCTCTTCACACGCTCACTAAATTAGCATAACTCGACTTTGAGCACACAACATGTCATGTGTCAGTATTCGCAGCATTTCACTTAGCAAACGAAATTGCTGGCATGCCAGGCAGCTGCAAGGAGCAAAGGAGTTGAAGAAGAAGCACCAAAAACGTCCACTTAAGAATTCTAACCTAAATCTCAATACAAGCGGTACTCAAGAAACTTTGCAGACAGCCCGAGCAATGCATGCAAATTTGCAAGCAGCAGCAATAGAAATAACACACAGAATACACATAAGTGCAGGACGCAAAGGAAGCCATGCAAGTAGCTACAACCTGCAATAAAATGCAGAGTGGAAGAGCTGCAACAAATACGAGCGTGCGATGAGGAAGCATTTAAATTCATAAAATTTATATCCAGCAGCAATACGTGGAATTAGCACATGAATAGCAGCAACTGCAACAACATATTTTCCGCCAAGTAACTACAAATAAAGCCACAACTATTTCAGTGCTGTTGAAAGTGCCTGCATAGCCAAATTACGCCAGTGTAATGAGCACAGCGCGTGCTTCTTTGATGCGAATTTTGCTGTGTACTCGTGTAGGCAACTGTTTATGTTGGACATAAACAGTTGCCTACACACTCGCACGCCTTGAGTTGCATGTTATTTTGATTTGAATTTGTGTAAACTGTGTTTATATGCTTCTTTAGAATGCCCAAAGTAATACAGTCAAAGCCAAACAGTTGCACAAAAAATACAAGGAAAGAAAAGCCGCCCACAAACCGCCCTCAGAGCATGACAATTATTTTAATTGTACCATTGCTTTTGCACCTTTTTACCCGTAAAGACTTATCTTTGGCACTCGTATGTTGTTGACTTGTGTGTTTCCTGCCTTACTCGTTTGTTCTGCATTGTGCACTTTTCGCACACACACATACATACACAGTAGCAGCATCCTTAAGACTGGCAGTGAGGATAAAGCTGTGCCTGTGAGTTCTTCCACAGAGAAGTGAGTGACTATCAACTAAGAATACAAATATGGCTAGTGTGGTAACTTCTTCTGAGGTTGCTTTAGCAACACTACTTATAGCCAAAGATGGACTCAAACTCGCCATCATATTTAAACACACTCCAGACACACTTAACCGCATTTCGGAAATGAATTTTTAATTGCGAATGTGTGCTCAAGCAGTTATTTTCAGCAGCACTCGTAAGTAAGTTGCTAACAGCCCCAAATTGTTGCTAATTCTACAAAAGAAAACAACTTTTTTGTATTTAAATTTTATTGTGTTTAAAATTTTATTTCAGTTTGCCACATATCCTGCTTGATTCGTCTTGACAGTGCCTTCCAGTTTGTTATCAGGATAAATGTGAAAGTTTTCTCGTATTTCTGCATTCTCTTTAATGTATTAAAAGGAAAAAACTTGCGCATTGCGGTTGCACAATGCTTAAAGTCGACTTAATAAAACAACAGCCACCAAACGAGCCACGCCGAGCAACAAAGCCTTAAAAGAGTGAAATAAATATGAAAATGTTGAAATGCGAAAATGTACTTCATTGATGTAAATGTGCAGGGAAGGCGAAAGGCAAAAGTAATAACGCAAATGCGCGGCAGCCGAAAGCTATAAACTCATTTATCGCAGCGACCTTCAAGTACTCGAAATCAGTTCACCACGTTGTATGAGCAACATTGAATCGCATTTGTCGTTCACATTTTCTGAGTATGCACCCTTTAAGCCCGCTATTGTTTCGTCGCAGTGCCGGTGTTTCAGCATCGGCCAATGAAAGCCATGTGGAAGGATGTTTCGCACCTGCGTAAATGGCCGTACAACACCCGTAACCTCATCCTTTTTATACTAAACAAACAACTTGAGCCACATTGTAAAGTTTAAATTACTCGCATGTGATCGCTTTATGCAACGAAATGGCAACTGTGGCAAATGGAAAGTAGCGAGACTTCAGGAGAAAGAAAACTTGTTTGCAATAAAATTTTTTAACACGGGCTAAGTGTGGAGTAGTCGCTCAGCTGTGTGGAAATGTGTCCATAATGTAGGAATAAGGATGTTAGACTTAATGAAAAAGCGAAGTACTCGCATATTACGGTTGTTTAATGGCTTGCGAGCGAGCAGATGAACTGAAAAGATTCACCATAAACGTGCTGGGTTTATTTAGAAATGCACTTCATTGCATACCTGCACTGTATTCAGTGAGACAGCATTCGTTTCTTGAAAGTAGATGTCAGCATAACTACGCTATCTACTTAAAAAATGTATTCTAGTTTCTGTCTGTGACTTTTTCTACATAAATCCAACTTCTTACGTATATTCTAAGTTAGGAGTAGGCTTATGAACAATTAAAGCTCTTATAAACACTGCAAAGACCTATTTTGTGATTCCGTGCAACTTGTCTAGCACTGTAGAAGAATATCTCTATGGAGCTCTAATAATATCTAAAATTGTGTCCTCAAAAAATGCAGCAATCATCCAAGCTGACTTAGAATGTCCATAATGAACAGCGCAGTTAAAATTCTTAAAGCAATGGGGGCTCTTCGACTTCAAGAAGTTTGAGTTGATGAGATCCTGTCGCATTTATAGAGCAGAAGAAAGTTTCTATTTGCTTTTCTATCTTTGCACCTGGAGCCGTGAAGACACATTCATCTTTTGTGGCAAAAGTTTCCAATATAAACCAGATTGGTCAGCGTAGTAAAGTTGTTCATTACTTAAACCAAGCTCTTAAATGTTTGCCTTTAGCGCAATTTTGATTTGATCAACCAACTGGGGTTGTGAAGCAAGTTTTTCTCCAGATGTTTGGAGCAACCGAATACCACATCTTTTTTTGAAATTTTCAAGCCAACCATCACTGGTATTGAATTCAGAGCAATTTTCTTTTTATATATAAAAGGTGTCCCAATAAGAGACGTAACAAAATGTGAAGCTCGTAATAGACAAGCAAGTACACCCAAATCACACTGAACAAAGAGGAGACAAGGCAAACCATTAGCTGCCAAAACCATTTTGAGTTCGCGCCAAAACTCAACAAAAGGATTACGAAGTTAGACCCAACAACAATTAGCCCGACGTGCTTGTGTCACAGCATACGCACTTCAAACTTTCTAAACCAGGTGCAACAATAGCCGCAAGAAGATAGTCAGATGACTTTACTAAACTACTTCAACAACAAATTGCTTGGAGAGCACACAACATCACATGAGGGAAGCAGAAATGCGCCAGATCATGTCACGGAGCAGAAGCGACAACCAATTGACACGGTGTGACATTCAAAAATAAAATGTTGCAACCATATTGCGCCCTCCACTAGCTGAGTTGGCAATGAGAGCAACAACTTAGCAATCAGAATAGTAGCACGAAACAAAGGAAGAGCAACGATTAACAGACGCCTCGCAACTCGTCTACTAAAGGAGACTCGCATATAATAGGAACATTGCTTTCTTTAGTATAAAGAATCCAGACAGGTAACGTAAGCTGTGAACATATCACAAGGGACATCCATGGAACAAAACCCCATCAGGCTCCAGACACACTTTCAAAATTATTACTACCGTAATTTGAGTGAATAACATTACTTCTAGTACTAGTATTGAACTTCCCACTATTATGAGTGCAGTTTTTATACCCCGTAGGTACAGCAGGAATGACTATATTCTTATTCAACATCACTTCCTGAGTGGATTTATCCTTAACCTTCTGACAATTTGTGAAGCTTTTCTTCAACAGATAGCAAAATGTTGCTATCACGCTCGTAATGAACTCACATTCATAATTGATATATAAGATATACGAGGTTTGATCAAAAAAGAATCGTTATTGTGTGATCAAAAAATAAAGTATTTATTTATTCATCAACAACTATCTTGTCCCCTTCAAAGTAATTCCCCTCAGATAAAATCCACTTATGCCAGCGTTTTTTCCAATCCTCGAAACACTTCTGAAACGCTTTTTTTGGGATCGCCAACAGCTCCTGTTTCGATTTTTCTTTTATCTCCTCAATCGTAGCAAAACGCTTTCCTTTCATCGGTGTCTTCAGTTTTGGAAAGAGGAAAAAGTCAGCGGGGGCCAAGTCCGGTGAATACGGTGGTTGAGGCATGATAACGGTTTTGTTTTTGGCCAAAAACAGCTCCTGAGCGATGTCCATGCCACGTTGTTTTTGCTCAAAATTTAGCAATTTTGGAACAATCTTCGCTGCCGCACGTTTCATGCCTAAAACATCCGTAAAAATTGCTTGGCATGAGCCGAACGATATGCCAACATCATCAGCAACCTCTCTGATAGTGATTCGACGATTATCCAAACTCATTTTCTTCACTGCGTCAATGTTTTCATCGGTTGTTGACGTGCTCGGGCGACCAGGACGAGCATCGTCATTGACATCTTCTCGGCCTTCCTTAAACCGGTTATACCACAATTGAACTTGTGTTCTGCTCATAGTAGACTCGCCAAAGCCGCAGTCAACATTTCAAATGTCCTTGCGCATTTAATTTCATTTTTTACACAAAACCAGGGTTCAGAATCATTCACTCGCTCGCGCTCTCGTCCGCGAACGTGTGCGTTTCAATTTTTTCATAATGTTCATTTTCGCGAGTAAGAGCGTAAAAAATATTTTTTTTCTCTCTCCTTCGTGTGTGCGACGGTTGAAATTTTTTTGTTGCTCATCCTTCGCGTGTGTGCGTGAATCCAATTTTGTTTTGTTCATATATGAACGGTAGCAAAAGAAAGAGCGCCCATAAATGAGCGCTCGCACATTTATGACAGGTTGACGGGCCTGGAGACCATTGTTTGAAGCCTCTTCCGTATTACAAATCCACAACCGAATTCGTGCCTCTCCGCATGGCAGCTATAGTAGATATCGTAGCTCGGTCGCTTAGAGGAACCATGCCGCGTTCATTTCTTTTCCTAGATGGCGGTTACGTCAGTCTTTGTTTTTTCGAGGTCGTTCGCGAATTGGATAGAGGCACCTTCCCTATTGAGGGTCCGGACATTCTAGGTGCATTATCATTATCCTTTTTCATTTTGCGGTTGTTGTCAACGTTAAGAGGGTTCTCTTCCCAGGCTTGTTTTTTTTTTTGCTTCACTGGAGTGGTTTTTTTTTACTGTTGGGTCACAGACCCTGCGCACAATCCTATTAGCGTCAGGGAAGACCCGCTGCACACATTAGCTATTTATCAGATGCTGAGATAACTACCCAGGTGGCATCACGTGGAAGCTTTGTGTCAACTTGCTAATGCTTTAAACAGATATCACTCTGGCCATCAGCAAGTTGAAGAGAATCAGCAGCTTTACTCTGATCAAATAAAAGCTTAGCCAACCCGTCTGGGTGTGTTGGGAATGGATAATACACATTTCTTATCCCTGAATAGACTTCTGAGATTCATAAAGGAATCAAAGAAGTTTGAAAAGGTCAACTACCCCGCTTCATAAATGCTATATCTCTCCCCCTCCCCTCTCAACTTCCAGCCTTAGAGTACAATGGGCATCATTTACCTTCATCTGCGGCGATTCTCCGGCCTACCCCAATTCTATCCTACTATATTCTATCCCAATGTGTCTAAAAACTCTGTGTTCGTAGCTTCGATTTTAAATTAATAATGACCTCAATAATCTTCGTTTTCTGTGTAATATCAAGTTGACATCTTTCTGTCTATAATTCTATTCAGTTCTGGTTTATTATTTCCAGCGAATTGTTGCTACCTTTGCTTGGGCGATAAAAGTTCTTTTGAGGTAAGAATTACTGGGAAAGAATGTGTCGTATAAAAGAGGTATCCCATCAGTATTTGATCCTTAAAATCCAACACTTCATTTTTCAACGCAATTCAAAGTCCTGCTCTGTGGCTCTCTGAAATCGTACTATTAACTTTTGAAGATCTATATTAATTCCCTCGCATAAGTGACATTGAGTTAATTCAGTAAACACGCTACGAGTTTAATGGCCCCAAATGCAATCTATTATTATTCTAACTTCTTCTATGATTTCTATTTAAATAAGCTCTTTTAACTTGTTAAAGTGTTTCCGTCACATTGCGTGCCCTGCTAATTGCCAATTCAGGCGGTGACCTCAAGGACCAGAGTCTGGCCAAAGATGGAAAAATCAACGCCATCAATTTGCCAGCTATTAAAATAAGACAAAAATAGGCCAGGAATATGAGGCAGAAATACAACAGCAAGAATGCCAAACGCTGCTTAGAAAGGGCGTAAATTAAATTACATTAATGTACCGGAAAATAAAGCACAGCTTTAAAGGATGACCGAGCTACAGACCGCACACACCGCAGCCTACACGTACAGCCGAAGTCGGAACTCACACGCCCCGTGGAGCTACAAATGCCTAAAGCTTTAAAATAACACAAATTTATGCAGTGAATGCGAAAAATCTCCAAATGCTCAACAGAAAAAACGAACAGGACGTACTCGAACATGCTCTTAAAATTCAGGCAAAAACGAAAAGGACACAAAAATATTTTCCTGCTTGGCATGAGGCCGTGGAATAGCTTCGGTTTGTACAAATGCCCGCTCCTTCCCTGCTGCAGAGCTTGTCCTACTTATTTACAGTTTTATGTTATTTTTGTTTAGTTTATTTTTCTTATTTAACTTAATTCTATTTTCTTGTTTTCTTTTTTAATGGTGGCCCCTTTTTTCCACACACACACAAACACACGCACACACACATACGCAGCCTGCCATCAAACTTCATGTTTTTCTGTTTATGCGGTGCTAGAATTGCGCTTATTTAAAATGAACCCACCTCCCGCACAACTGCCTAGGCAGGAACAGTTCCTCGTACACAGTTATACGCACTCAGAGGCGGTCGCATACGCCTTTACGCCATTCACGCACACACGCGAGGACGCGAGTGAAGCGGGTAAAGCGAGCACAAAGGAGGGGCCATTTTTATGATCGCAATTGCGTTAAAAATGTTTTCACTTCAGTGAACAACATGCCTCACTCTGCGCTGCTATCCTACTCTCACTCTCACTCTCATTTTGACTCTGACTCTTGTCTGTGTTTTAGTAGGAGTTGCGCTTTTATTTCTTGCTTTATTTCGCTCACGGAAAGGAGCAACTTTCACATGCTCGTTTAGGTCAGCGTCATCATCATTAGCAATCCTTGCTCTTGATTATGCTTGTCGTGAAGTAATTATATGTGCCTATGTGTGTGTGTGTGTGTGCGCGTGTGTGTTTAAGTATGAGCCTGTGTGTGTTTTCAGTTAACGCACTTGGAGGTAATTAGCTTTATCATATGCCACTTTAATTAGTTCTTGTTGTGACATTAAGAGTGCATCGTGAGCACTGCATTTTGTGTGCCCGCCTGGCATGGAGGAAGGTGGCTGGAAATGCTTGTGTACTTCTTGGTTAACATAATTGCATAACATTAATTTTTAATTACTTTTCTTACTTTCTTATAAGCCCATACTTAATTAGATGGGAAAATTTGCGAGCAATGAGTCCGGGCTGTCAAGGCCGAGGAGAAGAAAAAAGAAAAGGGAACTTTACTAGTGGCCAATTTTAAAGCCATAATGAGGCAACGCTGCTATATACTTTTTAAAGTCCATAAATCGGCAGTGGAGTGAGTCTTATAGAGCTTAAGACTTTATAAGCGTATACCACAGAGCTTAAGACTTTATAAGCGTATAAAGCACCATTTATAAACATAACGCTACATTGTTGGTAGTATGATTACTGGATAAGTATGGTGACAGTATCAGTATCTCTCATATGTTCCTCATAGAGAGATACTGATACTAACCCTATGAGGAACATATGAGAGATACTGATACCGATATCCTAACTCATACTTAATATCTTAACTCATTGTAAGTACCTCATTGTAAGTGGCATATTGGAACATATCATGGGTTCGCTACAAATGAGTTTTCTATTCATCACCACATAAATGACCATACAATTTTGATTGCATTTCACAATTTATCGCCCAAACTGAATGCCAGTTGTACAAAATTGTGATATGGAACGTGCAACAATGTGTATGATGTAGATTATTAAGGCTATTAACAGAAGAAACAGGAGTTTGCTGCACATGTTGAATTTGTTAGAATGAGGACTGCATGTTAACTCATTGATACCTTTGAAGATACTAAAACCCACAAACATTGTATAGCTTTAAGTCAATTGAAACCCATAAATTATATTTTTAGTGCACCTGCCTAATACATAATCTTACACAACTTGGCGGGAAGATCCGCCCGGACAATAATATCAAATTTCATGATAATATCACGATAGATTAATGTTTTGGAAAGAGTCAGCCAGCAGCATTTCTTTCTCTCTAGTCTGTGTTCATCTTCACCAGCGACAGAACCTCAACGAACCATTGGCGAATCCACACTTGTTTCCTATCCCAAGTATCCTGTACAACAAATTATTTTGATGAAGTATCCTGTACAACAAATAATTTTGATCTGGAGCCTGTCTGTCCCGTAAATGTTACCAGCAGGCAAATGCAATCCACTGTATATGGAATTTTTCAAACTTCGATAGGCAAATAGGATAAAGGACGGAAGTGTTTGCAGTTCAAGCTCGGTATAACTATACAGCAGCAAAAGCATCTTTCCAGCAGAGATTAAGGCAATTCGTATGACTCTAACTCAGTACACGTTGGCGGCCTTTCTGGACATAGAGGGGGCTTTTAACAACGTTAGTAACAAAGCAATTCTGGACTCTCTCACCAGGGTAGGGGTTGAGGAAGTTCTTAGGGAGTGGATAGTTACAATGCTTAGGACTAGGGTCATTCAGTCTGAGCTGGGTAACACGGTTCTCGTCAAACACGTCAGTAGAGGAACACCACAAGCTGGGGTGATTTCAGCCTTTTATGTTACGTTAGTAACAAAGCAATTCTGGACTCTCTCACCAGGATAGGGGTTGAGGAAGTTCTTAGGGAGTGGATAGTTACAATGCTTAGGACTAGAGTCATTCAGTCTGAGCTGGGTAACACGGTTCTCGTCAAACACGTCAGTAGAGGAACACCACAAGCTGGGGTGATTTCACCCTTTTATGTTACGTTAGTAACAAAGCAATTCTGGACTCTCTCACCAGGGTAGGGGTTGAGGAAGTTCTTAGGGAGTGGATAGTTACAATGCTTAGGACTAGAGTCATTCAGTCTGAGCTGGGTAACACGGTTCTCGTCAAACACGTCAGTAGAGGAACACCACAAGCTGGGGTGATTTCACCATTTTATGTTACGTTAGTAACAAAGCAATTCTGGACTCTCTCACCAGGGTAGGGGTTGAGGAAGTTCTTAGGGAGTGGATAGTTACAATGCTTAGGACTAGGGTCATTCAGTCTGAGCTGGGTAACACGGTTCTCGTCAAACACGTCAGTAGA
The DNA here is from genome assembly GCA_920105625.2 of Clusia tigrina. Taxonomy (NCBI): domain Eukaryota; kingdom Metazoa; phylum Arthropoda; class Insecta; order Diptera; family Clusiidae; genus Clusia; species Clusia tigrina. The sequence goes on from OV050031.1 coordinate 210,520,751, forward strand.
GGAACAGCACAAGCTGGGGTGATTTCACCCTTATTGTGGCTATTGGTAATTGACAACATCCTCGGCATACTAGATTCAATTGGGGATAAGACGGTAGCATACGCGGACGATGTAGTGATAGCTGTATCAGGCATGTTCCCCTGTGTAATAAGTGATATTATGCAAAAGGGGCTGGACAAACTGAATTCCTGGGCCATAGGATGTGGACTAGGTGTGAATCCAGAAAAGACAGAACTGATACTTTTCACTAACAAGGCCAAGATTCCGATCTTCAAGCTTCCGACACTTAACGGACAACAGCTAAAGCTAGCGGAGAAAGCGAAATACTTAGGAGTTATCCTGGACCCAAAGCTAAATTGGAGAACCAATATAGAGTTACGGGTCAGGAAAGCCCACGTAGCTTTCTACGCATGCAAGAAAATGTTTGGGAAAAAATGGGGACTACGCCCCCATATCACTCACTGGAAGTACGAAGCAATCGTGCGTCCAATACTAACTCACGGTTCAATAGTCTGGTTGCCAGCTCTAGACAAGGGCTATAACGTTCAGAGACTTAGTAGAGTTCAAAGAACAGCTGCCGCTGGCATTGTAGGGAGCCTGAGAACATGTCCAGCGGAGGCACTCAACGTATTGCTACACATCCTCCCTATCGACCTGTACATTAAGAACGTAGCCTGCAACAGTGCGCTAAGGTTAAAAGCGACAAACTGCTGGTCTGAGCGAATGTACGGTCATGGTAAGGTGCTATACACAGTGCCGAGGGAATTAACACAAATGACGACAGATTACATAGTACCACAACTGGACTTCAAAAAGGACTTCAAGGTTAGATTTCCCTCAAGAAAATTGTGGTCGAAAAGGAAACTCCAAATGGAGTACGATATACCCATTTATACGGACGGGTCAAAAATGGACCTGGGCGTGGGGGCGGGGGTCTTTTCTCCGCACGCTAACATTAACTGCTGTACACGCCTACCCGATACAGCTACAGTTTTTCAGGCGGAAGTACTCGCGATCAGCGAGGCATGTCGACAGATCACCCACCACATTAGAGAAGGGCAGAGGAGCACGGTTGCTATTTTTGTGGACAGCCAGGCTGCCATAAAAGCCCTACAATCAAACACCATCAACTCCAGACTAGTCAGACAGTGCAGGGAGGAACTTAGGGCGCTAGGTCACCATGCTGACATCACAATCATCTGGGTCCCCGGACACAGGAATATAGATGGAAATGAGAAGGCTGATGAATTGGCGCGCAGAGGAGCCTCTCTCGATCTAACCCATGTGGAACGAGTACCTGCTCCATAGGTGCGACTAAGAGGGGCATCTACATGCACTGTCTTACATTTGCGGGCAACAGATGGAGGACACTTAAAACATGTAATACATCCCGGGCGACCTGTCCAGTCTTCAACACAGCGATATCTAGGGATCTCATAAACAGGGACCGCATGGACACCAGCCGCCTCACGGCGGCCTTTACGGGTCACTGGCTCGTGGGTACTCATGCAGAGAAATTGCAGAGACTGTACAATACCCATTGTAGAAGTTGTGGAAATTCAGAAGAGAAGGAAACCTTAATCCATTTTCTTTGCGAATGCCCGGCTCTGGCGGCCGCAAGAAATAGAACACTAGGAAACTATTTCCTGGCGAGTTTATCCGATCTCTCGGGTGTAAAACCGAAAGATCTTTTAAGATACCTAAACTCCACAAAGTGGATTTAGTGAACAACCCATCGTTTTCTCCGGCGTTAGGAGAGGTTGTGGTATCAAAACGTCGCTAAGGCGATAATTGTGATCCATGTGAGGACCGACTAGGATCAGCCACTGAAACCAACCAACCAACCTAACCGGATTGATGTGGACACCGATACTATACGGCTGATGAGCTAGCAAGAGAGGGCACCAACCTTCCTTTATGCATGGACAGTTGGAATACCTGTTGCCACCTGTAAACTGATGCTAAAGGATAGGATCGTGCGTGAGACCAATGGATTTTCGGCACACGTTGGAACTTGCTTAACGTCTAATATGGCCAAAACTTAACAGGAAACAATCTACAGACTTGCTTGCCCTGTCGAAAAAAGATATCTCTAAGGTCGTGGCTTGTATAACTGGTCATTGGCTATTCGGCAAGCATGCTCTCAGACTGGGAGTATTCTCTCATGAATGCTGCAGAAGCTGTGGTAATGAGGAGGAGGAGGATACTGCGGAGCATCGCTTCTGTAGGTGCCCGGCTCTGGCGAGAAGCAGAGTGGGCTATTTAGGCAAATTCTCTTACAGAAGTGTCTGGCGCGAAAGTCAAACAAATCCTGCGCTTTATTAGGGCTTCGAAATGGTTTGACGAGTAAATCAGAGGTGCGGTGTTATGCGGTGGTATCACAGTGGACCCATGGTGGCCTGAATGAGTTGGTCTGTCGACCGGCTGCCACGACAACCAAACCTAACCTAATATCTATATATAGATAAATAGTAAAGGTCTCCAAGCACTCAGGCATTGATGTTCATTGTACCCAAAGCCTTGAAGTATTTGGGGGAAGTGGGAGATAGGGGATTTTGGAAAGGAAGTTACATATTCTCAAACTTCTTTGTCTCTTTTATGAATCTCAGAAGTCAGTGCAGGGATAAGGAATGCACGTTGCCCATTCCCAAAACTTCTGACCCTAATATGGGCCTCCTTATCCTGCAAAGGCAGGATAAGCATAGGGAAAATGCTCTGTGTCGTACTGTTCTTTCTCCAGACGGGACTTCCTATGGTCGCCATTTGATGGGCTAAGCTTTGACAAACATACTTGGACAATTTTTTAATTGGTTATTGCGTTTTCTACGGCCTTAACTGCAGCCTGGCTGTTGGTGGAAATCAGGCTACTATGGCTATGGGAAGTATGGCAACGGTATCGAAAGTACTTGTAATACTGAAGATAGTGGACTGGTACTTGACAAGAAATGGCGCCTTAAACTGATTACAGTCTATAGTCAGACTCTGAAATTTTCATTCATATGCCACCTAGTCCCAGTTCCCTTTTCAGTTTCGAAGCCGTCAGTGAGGAACGTTTTCGTCATGCCACCTGAAAGCAGTTCTGGAACTCTTCAATATTCCCTTGTCGGGAAGCTGACTTTGGATTTCCTTCCAGAAGAAACTCTGGGTATGAGCTTCTCCTTCGATGCCAGAAACAACGGGTATTGCTCTGACACCTTGTTGAACATCGCCGTAACCCCAAAGTTCTTGTCGTCGTGCCAATATACATATAACATCTAAATAAAGGATGTAAATGAGCATCGGAATTTGCACATTTGTTGAGGACCACGTGAGTTGCATATTTCGGAATAAATTTTAGTCGGAGGAACTAAGCCAATTGTGTAAATATTCAGATGCAGAATACTTTTTCGATCTGGAAATGTTTGCTCCATATTAAAAATCTAACCAACTCAAGAAAGGTGATGTTTGCTTTCAAGTCACGATATATTCATGACCTTCACAGGTCCTTCTAAAAATATACGGAGCGGCTGTTTACTTCTAAGAAATACTACTACATAAGACAACAAATATAGAGAGATTTCTATATGCCAGATATAGAGAAGCATTAATAATAATAATAATAATATTTATTGGTAAGAAAGTAAATTGCACAATACAAAAATATGTAAAGCTGTAAAGACAGGGGCTTTCAGCTTGTATAGAGAAGCATTATTAAACAAACATCCTTTGGATTAGTCAGAATTGTGTGGCACTTCTGGGCCCGTCAATTGATGGCACGACTATAAGGACTTATTATCCAGTTTTTCTTGACCTTTTCAGAGACTGTGAGAATCGAATCAATCCCAACTAATAATCCTACCAATCGATTGGCGACAATAAAACAATTGACGTTAACGAAACATACAAAACTATCTGATGACCGCAATTAAGAATAGCAACTGGGGTTATAATTGGATACTATCTTACAAGAATTCATGCGAAAGGAGAAAGATTTCTTTATATTTTTCAAGATAGGATATAAGAAGATAGAGGATAAAGGAATATACAGTAGAATAAAACTAATTTAGGACGTCTCTACACTTGTTCTGCTTTGAATGGGAGAAGGAATACCAATTTTTGAATTTACTTCTTACAGTAAATATTTGATCTGCCTATTTTTTAATAAACTAAGGAGATCACCAATTCATCCTATTCTGTCGTTTTTCTAAACTTAATAGGAGGAAGAAACCCCGCCTGAGAAATTACTTCTTGGAACGAATATTTCAGCGAATACGACGAATATTCACAATCAGCTCCACTTCACACTCATAATAAGATCATTCCAAACCAAACACCCCTCAAAAACTAGTATACTGAATAGTTTTAATGAAAGGTCCTGTCATTCGACTATGACACATTTATCTGACATGACTTGACCTTAGCAGGACTCTACTGTGACAAACAATTCTTTCAGCTTTTTAATATTTTCCGAAACTTGACTGGGTTCTTTTAACTTCTTCTCAAACAAACTCTCTAAAATTGTTCTTCAAAAGCAATTTACTACTTGAAAGATATATTGTCCTGCCACCATATTCTACTGTTTTATCGGTCATAATTAAGGAAAGAAGCAATATGGAATTATTGCATCTATCTTACGATTTTGTCTACTTACGAGTAGTTTCACACTGAAGTGTTATTCCATCTAAAAATGAGGTTGCCATATCAGGACTTTATGTGATACAGTTTCCCGGAGCCATTCACAACAGATCAATGGCTTTAGTGTTAATGTCAAAGTAAAGCCTGAGTTTACGAGTCGCCGCTGCTTATAAATATGTTTATGCAATGACTGAGAACACAGATTTCAACTACAATTTGTTAACAGCGGAAAAATTATTTCTTTTCGCTTCCATTTTACATGATTATTTGCTAATAATCTTTCTAATGCAACAACAACAAATAACAATAAGAAAACTAAGAACAACTGACATCCTTTCAATTAACCTCGTTTCAGCGTTTATCTACGTCTACGTCTTGGTTGTTTCACCTACCCTCGTAGCTACAGTGCACATCCTACCACTCAGTGCAGCTGTGCCACTTTGTATCCGTTTCCGTTGCAGCGCAAAGGCCGTTGTTGTCTGTCTTATGTACTCATGCTATCTCTCCCCCTTTTCCCGCAACAATAACTTCAACGTTTGCTCGTAGTCGTGCTCCTCTTCACTACGTGAATTTATCAGGTGATTTCAGAAACAAATGACAGAAACGTGACTTTAGCCAGGCAGCGCGCATCCATCAGCATCTAAATAAGCTGTGCCGGTGGTAGGATGCAAAGGTAAAAAGGAACATAAAAATCGTATGCAAAGTGTTCGCAGCATTGAGGAAAGACGCTTTTCAAAGCTCTTGCGAAGCCACTCTCCCACTCTGCCACCTGCTTGCAAGCTGGGTGAATTACCCTGTAGCACCAAAAAGGATATTGTTTGCATATGACAGGCTGTAATCACAGCCGAATTTGCATGCCGCGATTGCGAAAGTAGATGGTGTCGCTTATATTATTTGATATAAAGTCACTGTGTGAGGGGCACACATGCACACTTACACTCAGCACACACATACAGTCAGCACACACTCACACGGGCACACATGGACACTAGCAAGTACTCTTTTCACACTCACTGTTGTTTCAATAAAAAAGGAGTTCCGCCTAAGCTTCGGCTTGTTAGTCCTTGCGTATAACCAACTTAGTGCACGTGAGTTTCTATTGTGGCAGGCGTACGAGTAGCTATGCCGGATATCCTCTCGCTAGGCGCCTTTGCCGTTTCATCCTTTGTTTCTCCTTGTTTCGTTTGTTCTGCGATTTTATGCACTTTGCCTGCTTGTGTGTACGTACACGCGGCTTCATTATCCTCTTGTTATGCATCTCATCTGTGCGCTTGGCCACATTGTCTAACTTCCCTTTGGGTTTTTCATTTTGCGGTATGCGCCGTCATAGAGTGCTACTGTTATTTAGCTGCCTTAGATAAACATAGCAAAGGATTTTGTTATGTTTTTACAACAACGGTTTTATTTAAGGATTTGAGCTTACGCTTTACAAGCAGAGCACAGCATTATGCAGTTGATTTGGCACTTTCAAATCTCCAATTCGTTGCAAACCTTTTCCCTTCTCGTATTAGGCGCTCAGACTAAAGGTAGAAATACCACCCTCAGTCACCGTTGTGCTGTGGTACGTTCTTCGTTTATCCTCGGTATTACCATCAAACCATCAACACTACTTTCACAATTTTGCAGACGTTCCACTCGCATTCCACAATTCCATGTAGTCCGTACTAGGTTTGAAAGCCACTGCAGTAGTGGCACAGTAGCTTCCACAGAAACGTGGCTGGTATTATGTACGCTTACAACTACGCATGCTTTGGGACCCATTTAAAATGGATACTATTGATGTTTTTAGTTGGTGTGGTTTCCGACTTTTAACGTTTGTTATTCACTTCAAAGTCTTTAAATGTTGAAGGTTCATAATTTGTTTTCCATCGACCAAAATGAGAGCAAGAAATATCGTTCTGTAATTAGAGCTATTTCAAAATGTCAGAATATATATGCAGCTTATACCTACCCAGTAAAACTTCGAAGTACAGCATATGATTTTGGCTCATATCATCTTCTAGTGACAAGAATTCTTCCAAGTGGCGGATCTAAAAGAAACGAGGCCGCCGATAATGGTACAATCCTTACAGCCAGCCAAGTCATACAAGAAGGCTTTCTCAATTCTGTCAGTTAGCATCTTATTGCCGCCCTCTTTTGGAATCCTTTGCTGAACGTCTGATAATGTCTTCCTCACATTCTCCATCATTTATTATAATTTTTACTAAAAATAGTTTATTTTTCTACCGAGCAAAACCTTACCTCATACCTAGAGTTTTTTTGGAAGAAAGTACCAAGTCAGTTTCCCGACAAGGGAGCAATGAATAGATCCAGAACTACTACCAGGCGGCAAGGCCAAAACGGTTCTCACTGACGGCTCTGAAACTGAAAAGTGATCTAGGGCTGGCTGACATCTGAATGAATATTTCAGAGTCTGACTATAGACTGTAATCAGTTTAAGGCGCCATTTCTTCTCAATTACCAGTCCGCTATCTTCAGTATAGCAAGTATATCCGATTCCGATTGGAATACCGTTGCCAAACATACTTCCCATACCCATAGCAGTCTGACTTCCACCAACAGTCAGGCTACATTTAGGCCCTAGAAAACGCATTAACCACTTCAAAAACTGTCCAGGAATGTAAGTCAAGATATAACCATTCATATGGTGACCAAAGGCAACATCGAGAGTCCTGTCTGGAGGAAGAACATGACGGCACAGAGCATTTTCTCTATGCTTATCCTGACTTTGCCAGAATGAGGAGCCCCATATTAGGGTCAGAAGTTTTTGGGAATGGACCACGTACCATCCTTATCCGTGGACAGTCTTCTGATATTCATAAAAGAGGCGAAGAAGTTTGAAAAGATGTAACTTCCTTTTTTCCACAATCCTCTATCTCCCACTTCCCAAATATTTCTAGACTTGGAGTACAGGGGCATCAATTCTTGAAGACCTCCTTCTTTGGCGGTTCTACAGCCTGCCTCACTCTTATATATCAATCTATCTGTAGATGCTAAGATCGCCCAATATGTGATATACTCATATCGGTTTCCTCATCAATAAGGATAGAGTCATATAAATTGCCTTAATCTCTGCTGGAAAGATGCTTCTGCTGCTGTATATTTATACCGAGCTTGAACTGCAAACTCTTCTATCCTATATACCTATAGAAGTTTGAAAAATTCCATATTCTGTATATTGCATTTCCCTGGTAGTAACATTCACTGGACAGACAGGATTCATCATATCAATTCAGCGATAAGGACACTTTCTTAAAACCTTTCGACAAGTTGCTTACTCCAACATAACTCAATAAGTAACGTTTGTGATTGTATACTGATTAATATACCTACCTACGATACGTTAATTACACTCATTTAAGAACAATTCACGCTAAAACCGTTGATGGTCACAAATCACAACTGAACTATTCTATTGATCCATTTTACCCCTTTTCATAGCCACACTCAAATATAATGTTCTCGAATATACGAGAAAGTTGTTCATTAGAGCAAATAAAATAACAACAACATTTCGTCGTAGTATGACAGAAAGAGACAAAATTACATTTTATAAAAATATAAACCACTGGATAGAAAGAGAAAGCAATATAATGTTATGGGCATAACTAGAATGTAACTTAGTAATAAATGGATGGATAAATGGATGCTACGTCACAGTTTATATAGTTGTTGATCAACAGGACCTAAGCAGATTTAGCCATAATCATCCATCTCTCTATCTGGTGTCCAAGATTTATTTTGTAATACTGTCAAATCAAGAACCTAAGAAAATAGGCCCTTAATCACGTTTTGGACTGGAGAAACTAGAATTATTTTAAGGTAAAAGTCTGTTCGAAAACACTGAAATGAAAATCGAAAATCTGTGATGGATCCGAAAATCCCCGAAGGTCGGTGTTATAATTTAGGTCGGCAGTGCACAGTCCTAGAGTAGATATGCATGACAATGTGGCAGAACCAATCAACAGGAACCCAGTATATTCCTTAATGTGCTGGTTCTATGCATCCACCACTGATAGGAGGACTTATGTAGCATAAGGCCACCTCGTCTGCCAAAAGCACACTTGAGCACACCTAATGGCCCATTGTGATATCACGGTGTGGCGCCGTTCAAGCACTGACTAAAAAGTTCGCGTACTTGGGGTGTAGATAGTCAGAGCAAGGACAGCGCCGGGAAAGGCACGACTCTCCCATTATGTTGCAGGAAACCATCCTGATAGTTTGATGATCCTTGCTATTTCCCTAATATTAAAGGACGACAGCTCTGTTAGGCTTGTCAGAAATGGGGCACCAAAGGTGCGATTTCTTCTTCTGCTCAACGATGGGCAGTGGCATAAGAGGTGGAAAACCGTCTCGTCCTCCTCCTTGGAACCACAGCCTCGGCAACAATCGTTTGAGGGTAGGCCCACTCTTTCTGCGTGATTTCCCAGTATGGTCAAAACCGACACAGTTGTCGACAGTGATACGCGATCAAGTCGAAGAAGTTGATTGGTTCTGTTTTTGTCCATTCTTGCCCAAGTTAGTGTAGCCGTGTGGTAGGATCCCTCGTCAACCCAGGGTTTGTTGGCATCAGCTAGATATTTTCGTTTGATATAGAGCTTGGTTGTTGCCAGTGGGATGCCGATATTTACGGAGGGCTGAATTTCGTGCAGTAGCGTGCCTGCCTTGGCAAGCTCGTCCGCCTCGCAGTTGCCCGGGATGTCGCTATGTCCGGGAACCCAGACTAGCTGTACCCGAGAGTAACTTGCGATAAAGTATTATGACAATATCGCCAGTGATGATTTGGGTACCTGCAATCTTTTCGCTGATAATTTGAAGTCCAATTACTCTACTGGAGACTATAAAATGGCCGATTATCCTTTCTCTATACAACCTGCCATAGTGAATCAACCTATTATTAATGACGACATTGTGCTCAACCATTTGTCTCAGCTGAAATCATCTTTTACTCCAGGTACCGACTTAATCCCTTCTTTTATTCTTATACAGTGTTGTCTTGAGCTTGTCTCTCCGATTACTTCGCTCTTTCTTGCTTCTCTTATATTAGGACAATATCCCGACATATGGAAAAAGTCATATATTTTACCACTGCATAAATCGGAGAGTAAACTTTTAATATCCAATTACCGTGGGATTGCGAAACTTAGTATTCTTCCTAAGTTGTTTGAAGCAATATCGTAGCATCCCAAATTTCGTTCTAGGCCTACAGCATGGTTTCCTGCCTGGAAACTCAACTGTCACTAATATGTTGGTATATTCTTCCCGCGATAGATGGCTTTGCTAAGGGTATGAAAACATACGTTATTTATACTGACTTTAGGGAGGCATTTGATGTACTAAACCATAGACTTCTCCTCCTTAAACTCTTTGGGTTTTTTTCCCCCACCATTACTTTTAAAATGGGTAACATCATATATGCCACAGCGTATCTAACAGGTGTTGTTTAATGGACATTTATCTGATGGCTTTCCTGCATCTTCCGGCGTGCCGCAAGGCCTTAGTCCCTAACTATTTTCAATTTTTATAAACGACCTTGCTTCGCGTATATCCCATTGAACATTCTTATGTTTTTGGATGACGTAAAAAATTTTTGGTAACCCAAATGAGTTGCTTCAACATGATTTAAATGTTCCTGGTGACTGGTGCAACATAAATTGTATGCAACTAAACTACAAGAAATGCAAACATATGTGCTTTTCCAGATCACCCCACTCTGTTCATGCTTACTTCATTGTTAATCAACCATTGTTATCAGTTGATCATATGTGCGACTTAGGTGTGAACTTTGACCAAAAACTTACTTTTGATAAACACGTTGGAATTATAGTTAGCAAAGCTTCTCTGACTCTGGGCTTCATAAATCCTTGGGCAAATTAGTTCAAAGAACCTTTATTACCAAACTTCTGTAGACTTCCTTGGTACCCCCATCAGTAGAACACGCAAGTGTTGTTTGGTGTCCTAGATATGCCTGTTACTCTGATGCTATTGAATCAATTCAAAAGCGGTTTTTATTGTTTTGCCTACGTTCCTTTACATGGATCGCCAATTTTCAACTTCCGTCTTATTGTGAGTCATCTTAAACTCATTCGCGAGTCGTCGTAAACTTACCCGGCTCCCCACTCTTAAAGCCCGTAGAACTATGCTTAATGCATGTTCTATGTTTAGCCTCATGAGTGGTGAAATAAAAACTAGTTTTTACTTGGCATTCTCAGCTTTAATGCTCCTACAAGAAGAATAAGGAATATTACTCCTTTGCATCTCCATCCTAGTAATGGAAACTATTCAAATATTGCGTCGTTTCGTAGTGCGTGTTATGATTTCAATTTGGTTTCGGAGGTGATTTGTTTGAATGACAAATGTTGAAAACGAAAATAACACTTTTACTCTCAAACCCTGAGTAGTTTCTCTTTGGACATCTGTTTAATACCCTTCCTAAATTGCTATCAGGCCTTTGAGGCTTAGCTGCTTAGTAACTGTTAGATTAGGGGGTGGTGTTAGTGCGTAAAAATCTCACATTCTTCGGTGCTGCGTACCCCCTCGACTCTTTTTGAAGATTTCCCCTCCCTCGGGAAAAAACTCCCGATTATTTCGAGAACAATTTGACGTATTTTATGTACAAACCTCTTTTTTCTAAACAGAATTTCTATTGATAACAATATATTACGAAACGTTTCAGCCCTCAAATGATCATTGAAGGGCTTCTCCGATTTCCTCTTAAGGGCTTCTCCGGTTTACTCTTAAGGGCTTCTCCGGTTTCCTCTTCAACTCATTGTTTCCTTTTCTATTAGAATATTCTCGTTTTTCAAAGTAATTGCTTTATTTATATTTTAAAGTACAATTTCATTCGATTGTGAACGCGGGGTGCATTTATTTACAACATTGCCTTAAAATGACACAATTTTTGAGCCAATTTTACAATTTCTTTCCTCTCATTTGCAGAATTCCCGCGAATTCATTACAAATATTAACATTTAATTTTATATCTAAGTGCGCGGCCATACAAAATCCGCTTTGCACTACACCAAACACCGCAAAAACAATACGTACGTATGTGATTGAAATAACAATGAAATAATTACAATGGAATTACAAATGCGTTGCTGGAAAATACTCGCAACCAACTAACAATCACATTCATTGCAGAACTCGTTATGCCGTAACTTTGTGCAATTTGCGCCAGGCAAATTGGCAAAATTTCGCTTTTCCTCCCCGTTTAACAATGCAAAGTAAACCATAAGATAATCATGGCGCCAGATGGGCGCTTTCGAAACGGTCGCCTCCACTCGGGCAACGTCAAGGAACACAATTCAAACATTCGAAAAGTTCCAAAAGTATACAAAAGATAAATAGTAAAAATAATTGGCCACTTGCCGCATTGCACTAGATCTGCTTTACTCCGTGAAACCTTAATCTCCGTAAAGCAAATTGTCCAATTTCGATTTTGTCTTTATCTCGCAAGGCGCCCCATGGCCGGGACGGCCCCAGAATGTGTCGAACGTCTCGAAGTGCCTGGTGCAGAGGTCCCTATCGAGCTGCTGCGTGACGCTGATCGAGCGGCGCTTGTCGGAGATTTGCCTGTTCAAATCCTGCAGGTAGATCATATCTGCGGCGGTCGATATTCTGCGAGGGCAGTGATGGTAGTGGCAGTTGCAGTTGTAGTTGTAGTTGCAGTTGTAGTTGTAGTTGCAGTTGTAGTTGTAGATGTGGTTACAATGTATACGTGCGTATATGCAGATAGAAGATGAGTATTTTTGCATAAGTATTTTGCTTGGGACTTTTGCTTTTTTTTATATTTCTATTTTTTCTTTTATATGTTCACCTTAATTATTAATGTAATTGTTCTGCATTTGTACACAAAATAATAAACAAAAAATATGCAATCATTTATTATAGGAGTAAATATAAAATGGATATTCGTGCAGATTGAATTATTGGCTAGTAATGAAAATTGCAATGAGTTCGAGTATTGCAAAATGTCGCATGCAATTTGGTATTTTTTTCGTTGCTTGATAAGGAGCTGTTTTGATGATGTTGCATGCAAATCAACTTTCAAATAATTTTATTAATTTATAATATTTGTGGATATAAAGTTATTTCTTTAAAGTACAAAAAACTTTTTCTATACATTCTCCCTAATATGAAACAGAACAGAACATGAAACGTCAATTCCCAACCTTGGTATGTAATGTCATTATATTACACACCAAGTTTGGGAATATATAAGGAGGTGCGTGAAGTACTGCTACCAACAATATATACTGTACTACCCTCTGCTAATAGTATAACCTCATAAAATCTCATCCAACTCTGAGGCCATCCAAATTTGAGGATGGCGCCTGGTTCTAGTTGTGCCATTGAGCTAACGAGTACTTGAAAAGAACCCAGGTGCTATTTTCTTTTGTGCCTCAACGCTCCAGAAACCCCAATTATGTGCTCTGGTGATTCAGTAGCCTCCTCACAAAATCTTCACTTGGAACTTAATACAATTCCTTCTTACTCACATGTTCTTTGAACCTACAGTGTCCAGTTAGAGGCCCGGTTAAAAATCTTAGTCTATTCTTGGATAGTACAATGAAAGACACAAATATTTTGCTGTTGTAGTTGCCTAACAAGAGTGTAGATTGCCTTTTAAACCTATGTGGCTTGAAAAGAGTTTCTGTCTTGCACAGTTCTTATATTCTCTGAGTACATTTCTCCAGGCTACTCTTCCTATCCCACAAAACAATACTGGTGCTATTATTTTTATGGAAGCTCCTTCCCTGGAAAGTGCGTCTGCCTGCTCGTTTCCTTAGATGCCTACGTGTCCCAAGACCCAGCAATGGCTGACGTTGTTATCTTTACCTAGCTGGTTTAGTTTCTTAAGAAAGTCTCATACTAACAAAGAATCTACTTCGTAAGAACTTATTGCTCAAATGGCAGCTTGACTGTCCGATAGTATGTCTATGACCCATCTTTTGTTGTTGCTATTCAAGTTAATCTGTGCGCATCTTTCGATGGCATTAATTTCTGCTTGGAAAATGCTTCGGCAGTTTCTTATGGATTCGGAGAATCTCCAGAACAAGATTCCAAATTCCCATTAGTTTTCAAAATTTCTATGCGAAACATTTTATTAAAACATATTATTAAAATGCCGTTTCGTCGGTTTATTTCTACTCTTCGTACCTTCTCACTAATTTTTTCTCATTTTTTTTTCTCTTTCTTTCATCCTATTGTTGCCAAATTTTTCAGTATTTACTTGTTATCTCACACCATGGTCTAAATTCTATATTCTCTTTTATTTTGTTATACAGCTGAATATGGTTAAATGCTTCCAAGGTGTATGAAGAATTAACCTGTCGCGATGGAAAAATTTGGTCTATTCTGTACTAGCTTGTTGGTCTAAGTTTTATACAAAAGTATATTTTGCCATATATCTAAGTAGATTTACGTACTGCCAAGGTGTATAAAGACTTACCCTGTCGAGCTGAACATGTTTTTTTGCTAGTTTTATTCGTCCAATTTCTTAATTTCTCTCTTAGTTTCTACTCCCTTTTTCCTTGTTGTTGCCAAATTTCTCAGTATGTACTAATTTCGTTTCTCACACAGTGGTTTAAATTGTATATACTCGTACAAGTTGTCATATATCTGAATATGTTTAAGTGCTGCCAAGTTGTATGAAGATTTACCCTGTCGGACTAAACATGTTTTTTGCTGACTTTATTCGTCCTATTTCTTATTTGCTCTCACATTTTCTGCTCCCTTTTTACTTGTTGTTGCCAAATTTCTCAGTACTTACTTCGTTTCTCACACAGTGGCTTAAATTCTACAAATACTCTTACATGTTGTCATATATCTGTATAGGTTTAAGTGCTGCCAAGTTTTATGAAGATTTACCCTATCGAACTATTTTCTTATTTTTCTCAAATTTTCTGCTCCCTTTTTGCTTGTTGTTGCCAAATTTCTCAGTACTAACTTCTTTTCTTACAAATTGGTTTACATTCTCCTTACTCGTACATGTTGTCATATATCTGAATAGGATTAAGTTGTATGAAGAATTTCCCGCTCTAACTAAACATGTTTTGCTAGATCCAAATTCTTATTTTCTCTCTCATTTTCTGCTCCCGATTTACTTGTTGTTGCCAAATTTCTCAGTTTTAACTTCTTATCTTACACAGTGGTCTAAAAAGTGTATACTCATATATTTTGTCATACAGCTTAATTAGTTAGTAGTTAGTTAGTAGCTGCCAAATTTTCTAAAGATTTGCTTTGTAGTACTAAAACAAAGTAGCAATCAACGGGTCACATTCTGCTCGCTTAATATTGCTAAGTTACTCTCAGATCTCTTTTTTGATTAAGAGACTCACAACTGAGATTGCAATTTGGTATTTCGGATATGATTGGGTTTATGGCTGAAAAGAGTTTGAAAGTTATTCTACTGCCTGGAATGGAGAGAAAGTAGTAGTTCCTTGTATTGTTATTGAAAAATGATTAATTTAGTAAAACCAGTGTGAGAGTGTGTGTGGACCTAGTCCTTGTAGGCTGTGATATTTTAAAAAAATACAAATTGGATGAAATATTAGAAGCTTCCTTCATGTTATTATTCTAATAATTAGTTATTATTTATAATTATTCTATTGTCTTGTCGCAAAATACATTTGGATATCATACTAAAGCCAAGGATAACCCCATTGACCGTGAATTACAACTAAAAATATTCAAAAGATTTGAGCGGAGCCTACCTTCTTGAAAATAATTGGCGATAAGATAAGATTTAGTTGATATAAATTAACTTCGAATCATGTCTTACTTATGTCCAAAATTCCATTCTTGCACTATTCTAAAGAGAAGATGAGTTAATTTACCTATCACCGAATTCCATTCTCTTTCTAAGTTTATTATTTCTTCGTTCAGGTGCAAATTTGAACACTCATTACACCCCCCTCCCCTTTAAGGAAGTCCCGTATTCAACGGTAGAATACTTTCCCGACTTCCGCCTACTTTACTGCTTTATTTATACAATGGCTGTGGTGCGCAGCTCACTTTTCCAAAGTTGCTGAAAGACCACGAGAACAGTGAAAAATGGTGAAAAAAACAAAATTCAAATAAGAAGAAAACAAAAGTTTGCTTAAACTTTTTCACTCTCACAACTTGGCAGTCAGAAAATTGTTATTCCTTTTTAACAGGAAGAAGCAGGGCAGTCTTTTTGTTGCATAACTTGGAAACTTTAGCGGTTTCTTTTAAAAATTCTATACAAATATGTAAATTTCATTCTTGAAGGAGATATAAACTAATAATTGTTTATTAATTCACATTAAGTTATACGAATATAACAAATAAGGGAATAGTTTAGTGTATGTGAATATAAAATAAACTATTATTATTATTATTATATTATACACCATAATTAATTATGAGTGCAAGGTGTTGGAGGAATGAGTACTAGCTACAGAAGCTTTCGACTCGAAAAGAAAAAGATTTTATAGAAAGAAGCTTTTGGAGACCAAGCCCGTGGCAGGATTTGAGCCTGCGACCCTCGGGGAGTGAGTCTAGCATTATTACGTAACCTTTGATGGGGTGGAAAAGACTTGCAGGTTAGTTAATATATGCTGCGCACATTCTGCTTGGAGTGTAGTAGAACGCTCATGTACGTAAGTCATTAATTAGACCGAATATCAGGCAGTTTTAGTGAGGTCTCTGCATATATGGAAGGTAGGTAGCAAGTAGTTGGCAAATACGTTCATATACTTATCTAGTTCTGTCTCAATGTCCTGGCTATGTTTCTGTAAAGTTTCATTTAGATTTGTTAATGGTGTACAAAATGTTGGATGACATTGGAATACACGGAAAAACAGATGCACGGAACGAATAAAATATTCGGGAAGTGCCGCTGATTATTCTTGTATATAAATATCCATATCCAAAACGCCTCGCTATAGCTGTTACAAAGTTAATTATGGGTGTTTCCCTATTTAAGGATAGAGGGTATAAAAGTATAAGCTATGAACACAGATAAAAATATGAACGGCATATATAAAATTTGCAGGAGCATGACAGTGAAAACTATTCGGGTATTGTCTACTCAAGTGATACTGACCGACTGAAAAATAGAACGATTAATTCCGGGAATACAAAATATTCTATTGCAGTGCTGTCTAAGTTCAACTAATTGTGGCTCCTTTCCTCTTTATGGTTTCGCATCTCATCCTCTTCAATTCACCTTTCTCTTTACGCTAATGATCCCTGCTATGTTTCACAATCATGGTATAGTGTGTCCAGATAAATATCGTTTAAGTAGCTAAATTATATTTATATGTTTGTTTCTACAGTCATTTTTTGTGGGAAATTGTCGTCAATTGCTGTTGTCGTATTTTTGTTCTTGTTGTTGCGCTCCTCGCATTGCATTTCTATAAGCATCGTACTCGTGATATAGTTATGAAGTTACCTAAAATACCATATTCAAATAATGCAATTGCGTCCAAAATTATGCTCGCAACAACACTGTAGAACTCCAGATTCTATATAGAAAAACTGAGAACAATTAACACAAATGGTTTGGTGAAATACTCCGTTTATATTTGGAGACTGTTTTTTAGGTCATATGCTTCAGTTCATAGTAAGTACAAATATACGCAGAGTGTTGAATATGCTTTGAGGATTTTTGTTCCCACAGAATATAGTCAATTATTATTCCTCCCCCGAGTTCAAAATCTTGAATAATCCCGAGGTCGCTTAATGACATAATATATCAACGCTATCCAGACCAGTGCGTCAGTACACCTTTCGAGTTGAGAATGAGCGCTAATTATGAATTTGAATATTACAAAATTAGTTCTATTCAAAATAGCTTCACTCTCAATTACTTCTCTTCTCTCTCTCTCTATCTATCTCTCTTTCTATATCTCTGCATCTCTCAGGCTCCCTTTTTCTGTCACAGTAAGTGTCATCAATTAATGATTGCTCGAAGTATATTATGTCTTAAGTTTAAACCTAAATATAGCTTAGAGCCCTGAAGCATGCAGTGTCATTATGCACAGATCCCTAAATACACTAAAAGGATACCTAGGAGCAAATATATAAAACGATGGTTAAGACATGGTCAAATAGATTATGTTCTTGTTTCTTGCAAATCTTGTCGTTGTTTCTCACTAATATGGCTTCATGGAATTGTGGTCGGGCGTTAGGACACCAAATTACAATAACTCAAAACAGCTCCTTAAGCAACATTGATAGCCGAACAAGTTTCAAGCAAGTGAATCAGTAGCTTCAAATCTTCAGCGATGAAACTATCTACTCTAACTTATCTAAGCAACAATCTACTCTAAATTTCTCTATCTAAGCAAGAACACAAATATGGATTTGGAATCATATAAGGCTGAGCTTGGAACTACGCAGGCACAGCCACGACTTCAGCATAATGGTAATGATCGTGAGCATGAGAGCACCGCCAACTGAACTCAACGAATGTGCAAAGTGAACTTTTTCAAGCAATATGCAGGGGCGTTATTGGGGCAACTGCTGTTGTTGTAGTTGGATGCGTACCTATCATGCGACGCGGTCCGCTTGGTTACGTCCGTGCTGGACAGACTGAGCGGCCGATTGTTGGCCCGCCGACGCGCCAACAGCGGCACCAACTCCACTCCCCCGCCGGGAATGTTGTTCGAGCTGTTGTCCGTGGTAGTTGCCTGATTGTGGATGCCACTCGGTGGACCGGCACAATGGCGCACAAAGCGTGGACACGCTTTCGGTTTAATTATGTCGATTTTTGTGGTGCAATGAGCACCTTTACTGGGCAGACAGGGCTGCACTTTCTTTGGTAACGGTTTCAGCGCACTAGTCAGCATGACGGCGGGGCAGGTGCATGTGCAGAGATCACAGCAACGTTGCGGTTTTCTGCTGGGTCGTGTTTTGCGAAAAGTTGGCTTTTCTGCTGGTGTTGCGGGGTTGTCCTGATCCAGATCCTTGAGCATTTGCTTGTTTGTCCACCCCTAAACCGAATGGAAGAAATAATTCAGAATATTTACTAAGCGGCATCATGAAAATATAACTTACCAGGGACTTCATGAAGGAGCTGCCCACGGCTTTTGGACTACGCCACGGTTTGCCACCAGGCCCCGGTTTACCCCACGGATCTTTACACGGCTGCAGTTAGAAAGAAAAAGACAACACAAACGAATAATGTCACTGCTCTGGCCACTAAACAAGAGCTGCTCACCGGCTTTTTCGGGGGTTTCTTAATCTGCGGACTTGGCGCTCGGATCACCGTCTGCGAACATTTATCATTCTCTGTCACCGTTATCTTCTCCAGCAATGGCTTTCCTTTGCCTGGTGCCGTGGGCTTGTAGCGCAGCTCAATATCGACATGGCCTTTATTGCGAAACGACATTGATGGATGATCTTTAAGTGTGATTTCCAAACTCTCACCATTTTTCCCAGGTTTGGAGGCACTGGCATCGCCCCCCGGCCGTTCGCAAATGGTAACCGTGCTGCCGGCGACGGGATGCGCACTTTCGCTTATGTGATGCACCGTGTGTGCATGCGTCGGTGCGTGCGGAATGTGCAGATTGTGATGGTGACGATGATGGTGCTGATACGCCGCGACGGGATCGTGGCATTTCTTATGCTTCGAGAAGTAGTCGCTATACCGACAGGGCGGCAATGAAGTCAGACGATGAGCTGCACCCTGAACCTTAGATGATAACAAATCAAGAAAGTTTTGAGATGTTTTTCTTTATAAAAGTCGCCATAATTGGTGTGGTAATATTTACAATTGTTGGCGTCGAATGTAGGCCAATTGCGGTAATATCCTTTCGCCGTACATCCACATTGGGCGCCCCACCGCCCGGACGTCCCCAAGGACAGTGCTTGATAAAAAGGTCGTAGTACTACGAATAAAGAACACAATATCAGGGTCATATTAGAATGATCGAGCAAGAAAAATTTTGTACTTCTTACGATGAAAATTAAAAAAAACTTGGTGAGGTTGAATATTGAAAAGTAGTCACGAGTTGTATAGGACCTTAAATAAAGAGATCATCCTAAAAGTACGCACTAACAAAACATGGTCCAATCCCATTTTGTAATATGTGGGTTATGAAATCGAAAGCTATCATTCTACAACACGTATAAAACTTTGAAGAATGAAGTGACTCAGGTAACTCAGGAACTGGCAATGGTATATACAATGTATAAAATGGAAATATCAACTCACTCTAACCGGTGTGTAGGAGGGAATGCAAATTAGACCCCAAATAAACACGTTAATGAAGTGGGATTACAAAAACCATACTACATAAAAAGGATTATAACAATACCGAAGTATAGCTTTGCATCAATGTAGGACAAAGGAATAGAGAATAGCCACAAGTCGACAATATAATGGAGATATGTGAGAGTACCTATTTTGAGTATGCTCTGTATGCTATGCATGATCTACTGACCTTGTAACTATTGCATTATATATTTAGTTCTTGGCAGAAAATATAAACAAGTATCTAATAAGATCTGGGAAAATCAATATTTTATATGAAATGTAGGGTGTCGTTAAAGAATGAAGATGCAGCATATCGAAAGAGAAACATTCAAGAAGTTCTGCGCGCACAGAACCCTGAAAAATTTATTTATTTACATTAAGACAATGGTGGGTTAGATTAAGTTTCACTGGCTAGCCGTAAGGGCCTCCCACAGACCTGCGAGGTCTTTTGCTGTGCCAGCTGGATATCCATTTAAGAATTCTATAATAGGTCGTTAAAAACAGAGACGCTTTTAAATAACTTTAAGAGCGCCACTATCCCTAGTGCTGAGACCTCGTCTAGTCTTTCAAGGGGGCGCGTGTTAGGTGCTTTTTCGACAGAGATATGGAAAGGCTCCAAAGTTTTATTTGTGTCTTGCTCCCCACATTTTCTGCATTCGTCGTTACGAGGGTTACTATTTATATTTAAGGAGCTGGCAACACTAATGTCAATAGCTAAAATCTGGCAACACCATAATAAAATTTGACATTTTTTAGCATAATCGTACTCACAACGTGTTGATGTACAAGTGCTATTTGTTTTGTTCACAGTGAGTTAAGGAAATCAATTTGGCAAAAAAAATGGATATTTCAAGAGAAGGTTTTCGTTGGATAATTTTTCACAACTTTCGACGTGGATTATCTCAACAAGAATATGTCGATGAACTCAGTTCTTTGTATGGCGATAAAGCACCATCAAAAACCACAGTATATCGCTGGTATAGTGAATTCAATCGTGGTCGTAATTCGGTCGCCGACGAACTCCGTGAAGGTCGTCCAAAATCGGTTGTTGTGTCACAAAACATCGATGCAGTGCGTGAACGGAAAATGCAAGATCGCCATGTGACATATCGTGAGACAGAGGACATTGGGCATTACTTTCACTTCCATACATTCAATATTGCATGAATATTTGGCTGTAAAAAAGATTTGTTCGCGTTGGAACCCACATAATTTGACAATCGCTCAAAAAAAGGCTCGTGTCAATTGGTGTAAGGAAATGATTAAAAAGTTCGACCGTGGTGCTTTAAAAGACGTGTATAAAATCGTGACAGGTGACGAATCATGGATATATGCGTATGGGTCGGAAACAAAGCAACAATCGACCGTGTGGGTATTCCAAGACGAGCTAAATCCAACAAAAGTTGTTCGTGGAAGAAGCACAGCGAAGCAAATGGTCGCCTGTTTCTTCGGCCGAATGGGTCATGTGGCCACTGTTCCGCTTGAGCAACGTAGGACGGTCAATTCTGAGTGGTACACGACCATTTGTTTGCCGGAAGTTTTCGGAGAAATTCGTAAGACCAACCGATGCGAGCTCTCAAACAGGTGAATTTTTGAGCAGTCAAAACATGGAATTGATGACTCATCCTCCGCACAGTCGTGATTTGGCACCCAATGACTTCTTCTTGTTCCCGAATATCAAAGGTAAACTGCATGGTCAACGATTTACGATCGCCGAAGAAGCAGTTGAACAGTTCAAAAACCATGTTTTGGAGGTGTCTCAAGAGGAACTTAAAAACTGCTATACAAATGGTTTGAACGAATGCAAGAGTGTGTTGGCGTTCAGAAACCATGTTTTGGAGGTGTCTCAAGAGGATTGGAAAAATGGTTTGAACGAATGCAAAAGTGTATTATTCATCAAGGGGAATATTTTGAAAAACAATAAAGCCATTTTCATTTAAAAATGTTTGTTATTATCTGCTATTCACGAAATATAAGTAGTACCCCTCGTATTTGGAAGTCCCAGCATTTTAGCGTGTTCAGCCGTTAAACTGTGAACTGTCAATATGCCTCCAATCATTCTAAAAACCTGAAGAAGGTAAATGCCAGCTGGCTACGAGTGACGACTTGCAACAATGCAAGGTAGGTAGGTAGGTATGGCGGCCGCCGGAAGGGCGTAATTAGGCCATGCATTAATGCAAAGCAAATGAGGTTTAAGTCGCTGCAAACAGATCTATGGAAATATTAAACAAAACGTATGTCGGAATACTAGTAGGCATCGTAACCGGACACTGCCTTATTGGAACACATGTGTGTTAGACTTAGATTCCCTCCCTAAATTCCCTCACGACTTCTGAAGAAACTATGGATATGAGGAGGAAGTACAAAGTGTGGACCAACTTTTATTCAAATGGCCGGAGTTGCTAAAGAGGTAAAGAAATCTTCTTTAACCACCTTTCAACGCTGGCGGAGTTCTGAGCTTCACTTCGAAGTTTACTTCTTTTTGCAAGGCCCAGTGCATGGTTCGCTAACTCGTGAAGCTGAGAAGGACAGAGGTCGTCGTGCTAGCCCAATGGACCTAAGACCGAAGTGAAGTCTATAGGAACAGCCACATTAACCAACCAACCAACCAACCAGAATGGTTAATGTGGTTGCCATTCTGCAATCCTTTCTCGGGGGTGCCAGTATGGATATGGTATGCTAAGTGCCTAACGATGTGCACATAATCTTTGGAAATGCTCCAATACGCTTTGTCTTCCTTAAGCTTTCCTCATCAACACGACTATTAATCATTTGTAGAGGAATTATTAAGTTGCTTACTTGCTCATTCGGTAGTTGGATGCCGCTCTCAGCCAGATAATGGTAATTGCAACCCAAGATAAAACATGATACTCTTAGTCCTCCCGATTATTTGCAATTCTTTTTATTCTCTTCAGAAGCAGCTAAAAAAAATTAAGCTCAACTAAAAGTGAAAATCAATGAAAACAATCGTCTATGTATATATGTATGGTCCTATGGCTCCGCGGGGGAGCAAACGACCCCAATTATGGGAATCGTCTATGTATGGGAACAATATAAATTAAAAGGTTGATATAAAATTTAACACTGAAGGAGCAGCTATAGCCCTAAGCCCTCTTTGTAGGAACAGTCATAACAATACTTCCTGAATATCTGTAACTCCTCTAGCGAACATAAAAATAAAATATGAAAAAGGCACCCTATTATAGACCTTGAACTGTGTGTCCTTACCAAGAGGATGACAAACAAAAATCCTCTGAATATTATTAAAAACAATAAGTATTAAAATATCCATCGATTTGTAGAGTTACTCAAACTATGTTTATAAGGGAGAACATGTGTCTTTTTATGATGTAAAATTGTCTATCAACTTCAGGAACTACAAAGCGTATTCTCAAAATAAGCTTCGATATATGAGTATTTCAGGAAAAACATGTTGACATCTGTGTTTAATTAACTTTAATAGGCTTCGATAAATTCTCAAACATCTCCTCAAATGCCAGAAAAACGTTACATAAATACTAATCAAGTATCAAGTTACAATAAGCCTGTGGCCCTCACTCCGCTCACTCCGTTCTCTATCCACCGAACAATTCATGTGTAGCGCAAGTTAAAGCCTAATCGCCAAATGTCGACTACAGTAATTTGATTTTTTTCCACAATCTGCTTTCACATGCAGTCACCCAGACGCGTCTCCGCACGTGCAGACAACATTCCTTCCTTCGCAAATTGTGTTTTGCTGCTCGTTGCTTATTCCTAAGCCTACTCCGACTCGGCAAAATTTAGCTCCTTCCCACTATCCTGCCGCACTGGGTGTACTTGTATGTAGGTTGTTGTTATAGTTGCAATTTGACATAAAAGTATGCTTCCGTCTTTGCAACTACTTCGGTTCGCTTTTCAGGCTTGCTTTGTTTTGTTCCGGTATTTTGCCTACATTGATAAAGGATTTTGCATGTGGCATTGCCAATAAGGATCTAGTCACGGAATTGCTGCAAGTTCCCAACAATTTGTAACGGAAATTTAATATTTGGTAAATTTGTGTGTGAATGTGTGTGTGCAAAAAGCGCTAGAGTGGGAGTAGGCATCTAAAAATGGGGACTTCAGTCAAGTTCTTGGCATTTTCATAGCATGAATGGCATAAAAATGGAATTTGTTTTGTTATCCTATTTTTATGTGAAGTACACAAACAGCATTAAATATTGATATCTGCAATTTGACTGAAATCGCTGAAGTTCTTTCACCTTTAACCAGCGCACGAACATGAATAAACAAATATTCTCATTCTGAAACCAGCCGAAAAGTCGTGCACTTAATCCACAATAATATTTAAATTCTAACCACGATTTCCTGCCTCGGGAGACTGGTGATAAACGTGCTACTTTTCCAAATGATAGGAAGAGGATTCGTATCTAAAACATGCTTGTTGTCATCAGCATTAAGGGTCGTGGTTGGCAAAACTCAGACTCCTGAACTTTACACATACTTATAACTGATTAGAAACACAGTACGTGGGGTCCAGGGCATGGTCTCAAAAATGCTTCTTTCTAAATATGTTTCCTTTCGAGTCGAATGACTGAGTTGCTACTACTCTTGCTCCTCTCCCTTGCAGACGTAATTAAGTATGGTTGAAAGATATAATAATAAAAGCACAGTAACTTAACTTTTGGTGTGTTCACCTGAACTCTTACGAGATGCTTGTGAGTAACAAATGCAACGGCATCGGAACTAAAGACCTGAGATCCGTTTGTAAATCAGTAGACCTTATTGTTCTAAAGGGGTCATCTTCAAGATTCCCGCTTCTTAAAAGTTATTACGAATCGTTTAAAAACCTCCTGACACGGAACCTTTAGTTAAAAGCTTCATATTCATAGGCTCCTCACATATTTAATTCACTATCTCTATTCTGACCGGTCGAAAATTACTCGAAAATTACAGTACTTCAAACGTTTAAATTCAATGTGAAGGACATGTTGGATTATAGTAAACGTTTTTACCCTTTTAAAGAAGACACGACAGGTATATATATATATATATATATATATATATATATATATATATATATATATATATATATATATATATATATATATATATATATATATATATATATATATATATATATACGAGTATATATATATTGTTGATCAGTGCCGCTTCATAAGTCGTTTGTAATCATATAAGTAGGTATATAAGTATAGCGGTTGTCAGAAGGCACACTAAGGCCACCCTTTGTGATATCGCATGAGACACAAGTCCCAAACCCTTTCAAAGGACCAGGCATTTGGAGCTTTTATTGAAGCAGTTGGAATATCTCCCAACGAGTCCAGCGATTTGGAGCTTTTTTTGAACCAGATAATGGAGCTAATGTTCTTATTTGGAATATCTCCCAAAGAGTCTAGAAAGTAGTCACCCAGGAAAGTGCGCCTCCTTCTGGATAGCCCTGTTCACTTACATAACAGGTGTTGAATGGACCCTGGTTCCTTCTCCTGCATGCAACTCCTGCAGAAGTTGTTAGAGGCAGTCCCCAGCCTACTACCAAATATAGAAAAATTGAGTATAATTAACGCAAATGGTTGGTGAAATATAGTGTTATTTGCTACTACTACCAGGGTCCAGTGTCCCGTTAGGACAATTACAACGGAACCCATAGCTTTTCTGTTCAGAGAAAAAAAATCTTTTGTGCGCTTGCCATTTATTTCAGGACATGCTACTCTAACTATTTTGCACCTGCCTGCTGCGCCTAAGGATATGATATTGTATTAATTAAAAGCTTACATATGGCAATGGGAATACCGAGGTTTGACCTATCTGGTTGAATCGGAATTGTAGTACCCTCTTGGGCGAGCTCATCTGCTTTACAGTTCCCTGGAATATCCCTCTGGCCGGGAACATAGCTCAGATGCAGACGAGTCTGTTTAACTCTCTCGTCTATAGATTTTTGGCAGCTCTTGACGGCGTTTAAAGTGATAATAGCCGAATCCAGGGAGCCCAAAGCCGCTTGGCTGTCGGACAGGATGAAAATATCATGTCCAGATACCTTCTTCTTCTTTAGCCAAAACAGTGCTACCTCTATAGCCGCGACTTCTGCCTGAAAAATACTGCAGTGATCGGGCATCCTAAAGGACATGTTAATGTCCATATCTTCTGAGAATACACCACCTCCCACCCTACTCTGTAACTTGGATCCATCTGTGTAGATGTGAACCCCTTCTACATGAGGGGGGATGCCATCCTTCCATTCGTCCCTGTAGGGAGTGGATATCCTGCACATACACTTGAAGGCATAAATTTTTGTGATGTAATCGAAAGAGTCAGGAATACCCTCAAAATGTCTTTAAATAGGCGCATGACCTACGTTCCTGGCAATTCATTGAGGCGTAGCTTTTAGCCTTATAGCTGAGTTTGCAGCCATTCTCTTGCCAAAAGGCCTGACAGGCAGCAAGTTTAGCATCACGTCTAAAGTTGCCATTGGAGTCTTTCTAATAGCACCACTTATGAAAACCTCCACCGTTATTTGTACCTTTGTTACCAACCTTTTGTATGTGGACTTAGGGTCATCCACCAAACAGGCACCCCATAAAAAGGACTGGTCGTACCACAGCTGTGTATATCCAGTAGACTAGCTTTGGTTGTAACCCCCATTTTTCCAAATGACTCTTTTGCAGGAATAAAGAGCTACTTGGGCCTTCCGAATGCGCTCACTTACATTAGACTTTCAGTTCAGCTTCTTATCGAGGATTAAACTCTGATACTTAGCTTCGTAAGCTACTTAAACGAAGGAATATATTAAAGTGAAATTCTAGGTGAATATGAGGTTTAACATATATATATAAGCTATAAGTCTAGTTTGAACCAATAATGCGCCCACTTCTCATAAGGGAATATTCTGTATATTCTTGAAAAGACCATATCACAGGAATCACTCCAATGTACTACATAACCTTTGCGAATGGAGATCAATTCTTTGTTCCACTTTTAAGGTTTGAATACCTCATAGAATAATTACACTTTGAATAATTCCACTGAAAAAAAGATTTAAGCATACGAAACAATTTCCAGAGTAATTACAGATTTCAGAAGCATACATTGTGACGTCATAAATAGAAATAACAAATTCCCTGATGAATTAGAAATCAAAACTAAAATTGTAGGAATGAAAAAGGATCGGCAGTGATTGCTCCTGTGATATATAGTCAAAGAAAATTACTGATACTCGTGAACTTATAATAGAATATAATAATTTAGTTCAAGAACGTTGGCCTCTATTGCCTCGATTGCCACATAGAGCTTCAGATTTGAATGCGTGTCCAATTTCATGTACCTCGGCGTCCTAATAAACAAATACAACAGCATGCAGGATCTGCCCGAATACTGGCGGCCAATCGAGCATATTACGCTAACTTAAAACTGCTGAAATCAAGATCCGTTTCCCGCAAATACAAACTCGCTTTCTACAAAGCATTCATAAGACCAGTGCTGTGCAGAAATCTGGAATATGACTCTCCCAGACGAAAACCGCTTAAGAACTTTTCAGAGTAAAATTCTGAGAAAAGTTTTGGGTGCAGTACATGAGAGTAATGGCGATTACGGAATAAGATACAACAACGAACTGCTGAATCTCTGCAACGAGGAGGACATCGTGAAATTCCTTAAATCGCAACGCATCCACACCTTACGCATAGACAATGGCCGGATACAGAAACCTTTGTTAGACTACATACCACCAAGCTCAAGGCATCGCAGGAGGCCAAAAACAAGCTGAATGGATGGCGTCAACGAAGACCTTAAAAACATTGGAGTGAAAAACTAGAAGTTAGTGGCTCTAGATCGTGTTGAATGGAAGAAGATTGTTGAGGCAGCTAAAGCCGACCCCGGGCTGTAATCCTAAATGATGATGATGATGATGATGATAATGATTCAGTGCGTACAGATGATGGTCTACTAATGTTCACTCAAGGAATTATTTACAAAATAGCATCGCCGTCAGTCAAAAGTCTTCTTACTACTCCATGTCTTTGATATAAACTGTTAGAAATTGTTGTATGAAACGTCACATAAGCCTAGAAGGAACCTTAAGCCAGGCCCACATTGTTATATAAATAAAATCGATCAAAGAACTAACACTTCTAAAACAAAGCAACTGTTGACATGTTATTTGGAATGTCACAACTTTGCTCTAATTTATGGTATAAAGGTAACAAAATTTTGAAAATAAGCAGGATCTCTCATCTCCCATATAAATAACTCTTGCAATCTCTCACGAACAAATGTCGTCGTTGCAAGTCATATGGTGAATAACTCCTCTCCCACGCCCACAATTCACACATATTAATAATTGGTTGTATTAAGAATGGAGTTTTGTACGATGGATCACAATGTCAGTAAAAAACACCACACAAAACATGGGTGGATTAAGGACAATGGCACGCCCATCATTCACGAATGTTCATAACTCAAAATATACAAGATTTATCAACATTATTTTATGATGCTCTTTTTAAGTTAGTTAATTAAGGTGGGAATGTTCAGGTTATCCATAATATGTCAACTGCCACGCCCACTTTAATTTGGTATTCTGCAATCTGCCGAAAGTTCCTACACAAAGTCATTTAGTATTAAGTTATATTGATTGAATCTGATCTTGGTTTAAATCGCACACCCACTTTGTTTCTGTGGGCGTAGTTTGAAAAATTAACTTAAGTTATAGTCGCGAACGGTGTAACCCGATCTCAACCTTTGTTATTATTATATCGGAAGAGTATTCACCATTGAAAACTCCGGCTTTAGACGCTTTTAATCCTCGTTAAAAAACAAAACAAGAAAACAAAAAAAACACACAAATTGTACGACCGAACAAGGACACAGTTCTTGGTATGTTCATTGAACTTTACTCCTGTATAGACTTAGAGTTCATGCTCAAATTTGATTATCAACAATAACTTCACATTTCACTCTTGGCACTTGGCCAGTGGAAACTTAACAACATTTCAAAATGTTGGTCTCCTAATTCCAAACACAGAAGATACTCGTAATTAAACAAAATTGTTTCATAAAAAATAATGAAAGGTTTCAATCCATCATACCTTATATAAAAACTCTGATATAAAAATGAATTATTCAATTATTTGAATCTAAGAAGAACTTCAAATCCCGAAGAAATGATCACGCAAAAAAAATCGGGGTATTAATTGAACCAGAAAACCCATTTTGGAGGGTCTACTTTCGTATTCTTCAATGTCCCAAGCCTCTATTTACATAAGCTACGCACCTCTTGTTTTTCCTTGTCTTTGCGTGCCACTTCCTCTGCTTTGCGTCGTCGCCACATACGCATACTCTCCTCTGCGTTTTTGCGTTCCATGACGCGTTTCTTCTCCTCGCACCACAACAGCGGATGTTCGTAGTGGTCGTGGCAGAAGTTGCCCATCTCGTCGCTTGTCGTCATAACGTCTGCACTGATACGCGTACAATTCAAAGGAAAACAAACTCCATCTCCGTCGATTTGACGAAAAACAATGGCCAATAAATCAGCCGGAAGTAAGCGTTTAGCTCAAGTACTGGCACCGAACTGAAATGTCTGGCGCGCTCAACCCAAACCATCAAGTTCCAGAAATGTTTCTGTGGCAATCACGATTTAGGCGCAAACAGCCGTGCCTGGTACGACGCGCAATCAATATGTGCTTGACTGCTGCTACTGCTGCTGGTGCTCGTTTTTGGCGCGTTGTCTAGGAGCCTTCCCTCGGCAACCGCCTAGCAGTCGCTGCACGGAGCGCGCAATATTTATAGCCTATCCTTAGGCGCACAAGTTGGTTTACATTGGCAAAGGTGCACATGCCAAGTGAAGCGGTTCATGAGTTTGTTTGCGTTGCTCTACGATTTGAGTGTCCTTGAGGGTGGTGTGCTATGGGAGTAGAGTGGGTAAGGTTTGATTACTTGGATTTCAGGATATTCAGAAATACTCGTATTTCGAAAGAACGCTGATAAGTAGAGTGACAATTAAAAATGACATAAAATTCATGAGTAAATAAAAAATTTGCACCAATCTAAATCGCATTATTTGAAGGACTTTGGTGTTGACTTTTGTTGTTGTACAATGAGTTACGTTGTCAGACTCTGCAATAAGGAAAGGTTTTCATATTCGTATAATAAATTGTCTCCATTTGCAGGTCAATTTGGTGTCGTCGTTCGTCCTGTTTCTATTAAATGCTTGCCTCGCAAACGATATCCGTCTATTTGGCGATCTCTGATATGAAGTTTTCCCTGTTGAGAAAGTTTTCTCCCCTCCTTATTTGCATAGTGACCCTGATTGTGTTCAACACAGCTCACACACATATGCTCCACATACCCACTTCTGCCACTAAAATCAACAACATCAACAAAACTTGTTGATATTTAGAAATTATGCAAACAATACAGTCCTCCACGTCGTTTAGTATACTATATAAGATTAAAATCACAGAGGCGCAAACCACTCCCTGCCCAACTCCAATCCTTGCCCAGCCCAAGCACAGCCCTCACAGAGAATAAATTCACTGAAATTCCGCCACAAACGATTTCAGCTGCCAATGCAAATTCCATTGTTTGCGTTGCTATCAAACGCAGCTAGCTGCAGCTCATAGCGTGCCAATGAGACTGGCTGTGTCCCTCCTCTTCATTTAGTTTGTTTGCCAACTCAACAACGACTACGACAGACGTGCACAGTATTAACAGCAAAGAGACTCCGTCGTTGGCTAAAAGGATTTAATTTTCAACGTTCCTTAGTAAATGGCAGCTGGGGCACTGTGTATACGGACAGTACTCTGTGCAGTCCTAATAAATTGAACATTTTATAGTACACATGCGAAACATTTACTTTATACATCGGTATTAATCACAAATACAATAGTGATGAACCCTGAAAGTAGGCAATGATTTAGATAAGTTTAAGTAAAATACTTTATTGGCATTGTATACGTCCGCTGATATGGGCGCGGCCTGCAAAGGATGCGTCTCAGAGCCACATCTAGGAAACCACCTCTTAGATTGTATTTCGCCTTCAGTTATTATCGAAGTAAGAGCAACCTCCTCTTCATCTTAACCACAGAATTATGTGGAGACTGAACAAAAGGGGTTCAGATTCGGTGGTTCACAAAGGACCCTGCGGGCTCCAATGCCATTATATGAACCCAACCTAACTATAAATTTGTGAGAATCATGAATAGGTTCGTGCAGTTCCCTGATAACATATTCTTCGCCTTTTAAAGCGCTCAGCACTAAATCAAAAATCCACAGAATGTGGAAAAGTATGAAAACACACATTCGCATGTGTTTTCATACTTTTCTACGGCAACAGAGTACTGTTTGAGGATGAGTGAAACGCAGAGACAGACACGCAGCCCCAACATTTATTTATTTGCCCTATTTTGAGTGCTGCACTTCTCTAGTATCGCTGTGTTTTGTTCACGTTTTTCTTTTTATTCGCGCCTATGCGCCACTAAGGAGGCTTGTTTGTGCGTGTGAGTGCGCCAGTGCGTGTGTCTGACTGTGTGTGTGTGTGTGTGTGTGTGAATGGGTATCAGTGGGTTTCTGGGCTATTATGACTGTTTTGTTTGCTGGCTTGAAAGCTCATGACAGCTTGTTACAATGTAAAACAGACAAGGATATACATGAGAGTTTGCTATTTTGATACCATGTTGCACGCATTCATGCGCTCCTGCTCCAGTTATTCGTTAGCGCCTCCATTATATGTATGCGATTTTGAGGAAATATATGCTGAAGGCAGCAGACCGTTTCATCCTTATAATATTTATAATTGGACTATTCATTTCTCGTCTTTTCATTATTATAATTAGAGATTTGTTTTAAATAAATACTATTTCCCACAGAATTTTGCAGCACAAATTACAGATTTTTGTGCACGTCTATCGAAATAAACATTTTTCTTTTAGTTGATTTTATAGTGTTAAATTTATTTGTAACTCGTAAACTAGTATCGAATTTTTTTAATGGTTTTACTGTGCTCCAAGTTCGTAAACATAACATAAATTGCATAAAAGTGCTGGAAGGTATGTAATGAGTAGACAGGAGTGTCTAAATCAAAAGGTTCATCGACCAAATGAGTTTCTATGTCTATTCTAATTCTATTTCTATTCTAATGGGCCTATATTTGCAATTGAGAGCTTTGAGATAAAATTTGACTTACTTCATTCTCAAGAGAATCTTTCATTGCCGCCACTGATGTATCCAAGTAAGTAAAGTAAGTAAGTACCGATTATCAACGTAGCATATCTTGTCAAACCCGACTTCTCAATCAGCACTATTGGTTACTTCATTCTATGCTTGGTTTCTTCATTCTATATCTGCCCTACAGTAGTTATAAAATCATTTTATGCTATGCTACCCTACAGTATTTATAACTGCATTTTATGCGATGTTATCGGCACATGTTCAATCAATTATTTACTGCACTTCACAACACTTGAGACCAGTTAATTCTTCATATAAAAGCAGTTTATCACCAACACAGTAAGTAAGGATAAAAGTATATAGTAAGTTTCTGCTCTTTGTGACGCTTGTATATCCGCGTCATCGGCAGATCCATTGTAGACTATTAAAGAAGCAGCTCATCTCTCTTATATGCCAATGTCGCACACATAATTTCAACTGTATTTCTACTACTGAGGATTTAATGATTAAATATGATGATAATGGATATTTCGTTCATACTGAGTAGGTAGGTAGAAGTTACCCCTTCTTCTGCGAAGGAGTAACTTCCCTTACCTTAATTTTATTCCATGAGTTGCTCATTTGTGCCTCGTAACATTAATTTTCGTCAGTTCTATTCACCAAAGGTGGGTCGGTATTTAATACTACTCCTGATAAATTTGCAAAGACCTCTGTATTGAAAAGACAAGTACCGGACAAGGGCGTACCAAATGAAAGGTATATTCGTGCTTATATTTAGCTCTGCAAGTTCTGCAGAAGTAACAGGTTAAACCCAATTCACTAAACCCAATTCTCTAATCCATAAACACATCTGCAATGCTGTTTTGCCCGTAAAGAGAGGCCAACTATGCTTCGTGGTTGCAGTAATGAATTCGTCCCTTATCATCAAGTTTCATACTTTTAGTGGAACATAGCAACCAAAGAATTCGGAACAGAGGTCGACAATTATACCCAGGCAGTGGTTGCGCAGGGCAGTTATTTAGGATTTCACTATAACCAGTAACTCATATCAGATATAGATGGACTGATCAACCATATTCTTAAGAGATTACATTAGAGATTGTATTACGATGGTTGATACAAATAATGGAGATGCCATTGCTTGGTTCTCATTTTCTGACTCTAGAAATCACAATTTCTATAACCAAAACTTTGTCTAAAATTGTAGGTGAGTGTAGTGTAGTTAAGTTCCCCTAAGTCTAACATTTCCGAGGTACGAGGTTTGTTCAAAAAGTATCGCGAATTTTGAATTTTCGCACGCTACGGATGTTCGATTTTCGATCTTTTTCTGGCGTTATGGCCATTTTGAATGTTCAGTAAGTTTTTGACAGTTATTGTGCGTGGACGTGTTTTAACTTGTCTTCGGTTTTTGTCTATCTCCTCAATCGTGGCGTAGCGTCGTCCTTTCTTGGGCCTTTTCAGTTTCGGGAACTAGAAAAAGTCACAGGGGGCCAGGTCTGGGGAATACAGTGGCTGCGGCATTATTAGAGTGCTGTTTTTGGCCAAAAATTCGCGCACAAGTAACGATGTGTGAGCAGGGGCATTATCATGATGCAAAAGCCAATTTTTGTTCTTCCACAAATCCAGGCGTTTCTGGCGGATTGCTTCTCGCAAATTGCGTATTACTTGAAGATAATATTCCTTATTGACCGTTCTTCCCTGCGGCAAAAATTCATAATGCACCACGCCCCTGCAATCAAAGAAAACTGTCAGCAAAACCTTCACATTCGACCGAACCTGGCGTGCTTTTTTCGGTCTTGACTCATGCGGCAGCTTTGAGTGTAGTGTAGTTAAGTTCCCCTAAGTATAATATATGCAAGGTTGTCGTATGTGCATGTGTCCTTACTTGGTTAGATTGCAATCATACTGAAATTGTCCCGCAACCAGAAACTTCTAATTGCGACTTTATTTCATCCATAATTCAACTCCCACTTCCAATTTATTTCTCTGGTCGTTTTTTTTGTTTGTACAGCATGTAACTATAACTTATCATTTATAGCACTCAGACCACAAGATATACTCGTACATTGTAATCCTTGATGTTGTATCGGAAATAATAGGACCATAGCATTTGTTGACTCTTATGCCTCCTATTCGCAAATCTGTGCATATTATTATATGAGTTAATAAAACACAGTATATTATTTAGTTAGGAAACTGACGTCCTTACACGATGATAGTTTATTTAAGAAGAAAGGAGAAAAAGCATATTACAAAAGGATTATCTGTCAAACATGACAGAACTCATTTGATTCCGATTATTGCATTTCAAAAACAATTCTCAGTAGTGTACAGCCAACCCAATCTGTAATAGTGGAGAAAAGTTCCGGGCCAGTAAAACTAGTCTCACATCTCTTCGCAACGCCCATGTGTATTGGAACCAATGTTAACATAAAACTATCTTTCCATCTGACTAGGTTTTTAGTATTATTAATTCTCCAAGGTTTTCAGTATTAAATTTTTTTGTACATTTTGTAAATTTAAACTTTGGCTTTCAATTAACAATTTATCGATTCGATTTTCCTTGGGCAAATAATATAAACACATGTTAGGTGTTTGCATCAAATTCAATATATAAAGATCTTTTATTTTTATATTATTATTATTATTATTATTATTATAATTATTATACTTATATATCGTGTTTGGTTTACATTCTTTGCTCTGAATTACTTAAACCAAATGACGAAACCAACAGTGTCAGAAAAATTCACATACTTCTAGGGGCAAAAAGTCAACCTTGTTTCGAAAGTATGGAACCAGGGCAGAATTAACGTGTTGAAACCGACGGTAACCGCTGACAAAAGTAGAGCCAAACAAAAAGAAAAAATAAAAGCCCGTATGAAATGTTATCACTTTAAACCATTTTCTTTACAATTCACCATTCTAAAATGCCGTGATATAAAATAATAAAGGGAAACCAAAGAATGAAAATGAAAAATGGACCATAGTGAGAAACATTGCAGGAATTTTATGTTATTTGAATAAGGCTAATTTATGTTTGTCGTGGATACATCAATAAATTTGCTTCAACTCCAGGTCATACATCATTCCCTCTAAGATCCCTGTACTTAGGTTAGGTTAGGGTGCGAAGGCGTACTTCGTATCCGCACTTCCACTCGGAGACATATATGTCCACTGCGACTGCCTTCAAACAATGCCAAGAGGAGGCGCACTCGTCCTTACCCACAATTTACGTATAAATTGGCAATACCATCCCTATTATACCATTTGGTTTTCCAGATGAAAGTGAGGATATCCAATAAGTCCACATTAGTTATCCCTGTCCAGCTTGTGAAGAAGCGCGACCCCAAGCATTGAAGTTGTTTCAACTGTAGCCTTGGACCTTGACATAAAAAGTGATGAATCGAATCTCTTCTTCATAATGGCAACTCCTGCATAGCCCGTTCGACGGAATACACCAAAATTGAAGCATTGGTGCGATAGCACAATGCCCGGTAATGACCCCCGTTAGCACTCTTACTGCAGATTTGTTGAGCCCTAAGAGAACTTTCGTTCTCTTCATGTGTAGCCTAGGCCATAAGGCCCGTGAGACTTCACAGTCGTCACGATTAGTCCATAAGTTGTTTGCCACCGCAATAGTGAATTCATCTATGCTCCTAACCAGTAGACATATTGGGATTTGTATTGAGGTATCTGCCCCGTTAATGTCCATTTCAGAGCCCGTTCTAGCCACCTCGTCCACCAATTCATTCCCTTCTATATTGCTATGTCCGGGAACCCAACAAAATGAGACCTTGTGGGGTCCAATTTTCAGTAGTGATGTACGATATTTCATTACCAACTTCGATTTAACTGTCTTGGATTATATTGCCTTAAGCGCTGCCAGACTATCCACACAGATAGTGATATTCGAGGGTCGAATTGTACTGCTTTGCATCACCCTGGCCGCTTTCCCAATTGAATAGATTTCGTCCTGAAAGACGCTGCATGCGTCAGGCAGCCGATATAACTGTCTTGCCTGCAAGCCTTGCGAGAAGACTTCCGTTTGGAATACCGATGACATGGACAGAGCCAAGAAACCACCTTGATGATTTCTACTTTTGTGCTGTGAATGTAAAAGGTATGAACCGATACAAAAAGCGCTCTTGGGTTTACCCAAACGGACAATCCCCTAAGCCACCAACGCTGCATAGTGAAGATTTGCCAATACCGGTATTTACTTCCTTATCAGACGATTACTCTGATGATGAGTAAAAGCATATACTAAATATTCCTGAGAGCTTTGTCTGTGGGACAGTCTTACGAAAAATGAACACTGGAGCAGGAAAGACTGACCGTCGATAATGAACATGACTGTAGGAAAAACTAACATCGTTCATGAACTGTTGATCAGTCGAGAAAAAATCATACTTCCGCCACTACATATTAAACTTGGACTTATAAAACAGTTTGTTAAAGCTTTAGATAGGAATGGCGATGGCTTCAAGCATATTTGTGAATCATTTCCTGGTCTCCTCAGTATAGAAAAGTTAAAAGCAGAAATTTTTGCTGGGCCATAAATCCATACCCTTCTGGTGATAAATTGGTGAGAGTATAAAAATATATTTTTAAAATCATATGCAATATAACATTTTATACACGAATATATGATATCCAAATCTTGCATTGTATAATTCTTGAATGGAGCTGAAGGAAAGCCAACGTGATTTTTGAGGTTGTGCTAAATATATAAAATGGATAGACTAGGAAGCTAAGAAGGGAAGAACCAAAACAACGAAAAAATAGAGAAGAGTTAAGGAAATTCCACAACCAAATTATAAAGAGACGAATATTTGTGTTTGTGTGTGTGTGTATTGCCATTAATATATTGTATAAATATGACCTTAATTAAAAAATTGTACATAAAAAGAAACTTCGGAAAGAAATAATAAATAAAATAGTAAGAAAACAATAAAATTATAAGTAAAATCAAAAATACATGATAGAATAGAATTGTATTTCAAATAATGAAAGCACAAAAGGAAGTGTCATTAATAAATAAAAATAAAAATAAGAGTTGACATATTAAAATGTTGGTGAATACAACAATCGTCTTTCAATGCATTTTTGCAGTCCCTCCCATGACGTAAACAGCATCAGAGAGAAAACATAATACCAAAGAGTATGCATACATAGAGCTTGAATCACTCCAAATTTTGTGGCAAAAATCGGTGAGTGGCATGGGAAGCGAGATGCAAAGCGTATATTTATGTTCAAGGGGTTTACTAGAAAACCCCTCGAACAAAATTATGGCAACAACAAACTTCGTTCGTCATGCGAGCTCTATTTATGTATACTCTTTGATAATACAACAGTTTAGAATATGACCTTGAAGGAGCTGAGCACTAACAATAAAATTCCATACAAGACATGCTCCTCCTTATGAATTTGCACATTTATTCAAATATCCGTTCATATAACAATTTTCTTACAATTCCTCCTCGTTTTCACAAAACTTTTCTAAACATGCGAATTTTTATTGTAAAATATCAAAACGTTCTTTAAAAGTTTTCTGAAAATAACAATAAAAATGATGTAACAATTTGAAGTGTAAAGTTTGACTACGTGAAAAAGAAAATAAAAACATAAACAACAATATTAATATTTAATATTAAATATTGTACATTTGTACATTGACTATTCGGTATTTTATACATTGTTTGCTTCTCATTTGTTTGTTTTTTAACATTTGTTTTTAACTGGTATTTTGCTTAATTTCATTTACACATATTTGCAATAAAATTGTAAATTTCAACAATTGTCTTCTTCGCTTGATTTTTTTTTGTTTTTTTTTTTTTTGTTTTCTCGTTTGTAACAATTTTTTTTTATTTAAAAATATTATGGAAATTTTCTTTTTAAATTAAATTTTCTGTTACTGGGATGGTTTTTTTTTATTTTTTGTTAATCTTTCTCTTTACATTATATATTATATATATGTATATAAATTATTTACATTGTGAACAAAAAAAAAACTTACAAACTATTTTTTAATAATTATTTTAATTTAAATTACAGGTATTCGTCCCCTTTTTCACTTGCTTTAAACATGTTTATATAACAATTATATAATACATAAGAAGATGTTAAGTTCTCCGTTCGCTTTTATATACTTTAGTAACTATGTATATAAATGTATATATTTTGTGAAATTGGTTGTTGTTGTTTTGTTGTTGTGTTTTTAAATTATTTCATACGATTAATGACTAAATCTGCTACCACTTGCAGGCCCTTCTGATAGGGCGATTCGGACAGATTCTGTGCTAAACGTATCGCCTCCAGACAGTGCTTCTTGGCCAAGAATCGTGTCTGCTCGAGTCCGTGTGATTTGTGTACCAGCTCAAAAGCACGCTCAACGTCCCCGGGCTCGCTAAACCGTCGCATAATCATGGGATTCAATTCAGGATACTGGAAATGTAAGTAAATATATATTAAAAGGTTTGGAGAAAACTATAAAAAATTCAGAATGTTTGTTAATTTCATATAGAAAAAAATCATTTTATATATTGAAACATAAATGATTGCATACTTTTAGGACTATATTAAGTGCAGTTCACACCGAGAGAGGATATATAAGTCAGATACGATCCAGTCGAAAAAAAAGCTTACTCAAGAACCCTCTTTTCAAATGTAAATAAAATTCGAGAATGTTCTCGAACTTCCACTGAAGTGTAGGGAATGTTCCAGAATGTTCTATTTCCACCATAAGAAAGGTATATAAGCCACCACTTAATTAAAGTCGAGGCAGTTCAATAACAATCGTAACAGTGTGTACATCGTACATTTCACTTGTAGCAGTTACAGTAATTGAGAAGTAATAAAGTGATTAACAAATTATTAAATAAAGTGCAATTTGTAATAAAGTAACCTTTAAGCCTAATATTAAGTGTGTAAATTGCAATAATTAAATTTTAATTAAATGTTAAAGTTAATTATTTTAATTTAACCAGCGATTGTTTGATTACTACACAATCCAGTGGTACGAATCCGAGTATTGAGAGTTAGAATAAATTGTCAGGAGGGAAATTTCGTAACAATATAATATAGGTTAGCTTAGGTTTTCGTGACAGTTAGTCTACGGACAAACTCACCCAGACCACCATGGGTCCATTGCGATACCTCCGCGTAACACTATACCTCTACTTTTACTCGTCAAACCCTTTTGAAGCCCTAATAAAGCGCAGGACATGATTAACCTTCGCGCCGGACACTTACGAAAGAGAGCTGAAAGAGTATTTACCTGAAGAGCCCGCTCTGCTTCTGGCTAGAGCTGGGCACCTACAGAAGCGATGTTCCACAGTCTCCGCCTCCTCTTCATCCCCACACCTCTGCAGTATTCATGAAAGAATACTCTCAGCCTGAGAGCATGCCTGCCGATCAGCCAATGACCGGTTATGCACGCCACGAGATTAAAGATATCTTTTCTCGACAGGCCAAGCAATCTCTAGATTGTTTCCTGTCAACTTTCGGCTACATTAGCTTAGTCGTTAAGTAAGTGCCTTTGTCTGCCCAAGACTTATTGGCCTCACGCACGACGCTATCCCTCAACTTAGTTTACAGGTGCCAATTGGTATTCCAACCTCGCATATGAGGAAGGTTGGCACCCGGTGTGGCTAGCTCGTCAGCCCTATGCCCCGGGAACCATATAAGGCGCATCCTGAAAACAGTGCTGATATCAATTAGAGAAATCCTGGGCAACCTTTGATTTCAGTGCCACCGAGTTGATTGAATTCAATGGTCGCCTGGCTATCATAGGAGAGATTTATACAATTTTTTGTTACGGCGTGTCTACTTAACTAGACGGCTACCTCCTTTAAGGGTAGGACCTCTGCTTGATAAGCACTGTAGTGGTCGGGGAGACGGAAAGAAAGCTCCAGTCACAGTTCTTTTGAGAAAACTCCAAAGACGACCCTATCATCAAGCTTGGATCCGTCGGTGTAGAAATTCAGTTCGCCCCCACCGCCATGGCATGGGTGTTTGCCACTCCCTTCTAAACAGAATATGTGCCTTGAAGTACGAATCAAAGTTGAGATTAGATATAGAGTGGTCAATGTGTTGGATACAACTACTTCAGGTATGCACGATAGTCGAGTGGCCAATCTGCCGATGATTCCATAACGCCGTACATTTCAGCCATAGCGCTGATGCGGCGGCCACTTGTTTCCCTACCAGATCTAGTGTAGGTAGGTTGAGTATCACTTCTAATGCTTTAGTTGGGGTAGTTCTTAAAGCATCTGAAATGCACAGGAAAGCTGTTCTTTAGACGTTGCTCAGAAACTTCAAATAGCTTTGTTTCTGAGTGGCTGGCCACCATACCAGTATTCTATATAGCAATATAGGTATCAGCAGAGATATGTACAGTCGAGAGAATCAAATTGCACCCAAAATATATGGGGTAACTCCAGAATATGGTATCCTAAAATCTCACAAGGATTTTATGCCAAAAATATTCAATTTTGTGCACAAATACAGAACAAAGAAGAGTTGGAAAAAAGAATGGATTGGTCTGATTGAGACGTATAAAGTTAGAGAAAACTCCCTCTTATGGTATACAGACGGTTCTAAGACTATGGACGGAACTGGGGCAGGAGTATTTGGGCCTAGAAGCAACTACTGGGAACCAATGGGTTCTTTCCCAACCATTTTTCAAGCGGAGATTCCCGCTATTGAAAGATGTGCCCAGATTAACATTGACAGGAAATATCGGGGGAAAAACACCGTGATACTATCCGTCAATCAAGCAGCACTCACGAGTTTGAGCTCACACTTGGTGACGTCAAAACTTGTATGGGTGTGTATTGGGAAGCTGAACTCCCTTGGCAGTATGAACAAGTTTTCTCTAATGTGGGTACCAGGCCACATAGGAGTAGATGGAAATGAGAAAGCTGACAGGTTAGCTAGAACGGTTGCGGCCTCTCCTTTAAACAGCACTGAACCCTTCTGTGGACTATCTGCCAATACCATTGGAGGTCTGTTGAAGAAGTGCTCAGATGCAAAAAGCAGTGAAATCTAGAAAACTCTTCCGGGATTAAGACAGTCCAAAGCTCTTCTGGGAGATTTTAATCCAAAAAAGATTTAAAGAGTTAATAATCAGGCCTCGGAGTAAATTAAGAATCACTACAGGCATTTTAAGCGGACACTGCAGACTCAACTACAATATGAATAAGTTGGGTATATCTTCAGCTGCCATCTGTCGATTCTGTGGAGAAAGTGACGAAACCTCACTGCACCTGACCACAGACTGCAGATCATTGGCACACAAAAGACTCAGGTATTTTGGAGAATATACCTTAGATATGATCCCTCAACTTGATTCCTCCAAAATACGAGGTCTGTGCAAAACGTATCGCGAATTAAGAATTTTCGCGGGCTATGGATGTTCGATTTTCGATCTTTTTGTGGCGTTATGTTGGTACTCATGCTTTTTGAATCGACCTCGTATATGAATTCCTGTCAGAAATTAACCTGACAGAAGATTTGTAGATGAGACTATCCCCATCTTTCAAATAAATAGGGGCATCACAATAGATATTTTAGGTTGCGTGTGAATAACACCCTTAAATAAATCTATCTATCCATCTTTACATCCCAGTATGTTAATCATCTCTCCACCCTAAAGCAATCCCGTTGATTATAAGACAATTTGCGGCTACTGATCGGATTGTCGAACACCAGTAAAAGTCCGATTCTCAAACTCAAAACTGATTCCCACCATTCAGATTGTATTGGGAAACACCAAAAAGTTAGATTTCCAATAAGCTTTCAATCCAATTTCAATCGAATTGAAAAACACACATGATTATGTCAGTTTATTATATCAATTCTTAGCTGAATTGAAGAACCTGATTTGGAGAAAGCACAGTGGTGTAACATGAGGAAGAAGACTATATTCGTGTCTTGTTTCTAATGCTCTTTCTCCAAATCAGGTTCATCAATTCAGTTAAGAATTGATATAAGAAACTGAGGTGTGCTTTTTTCAATTCGATTGAAATTGGATTGAAAGCTTATTGGAATTGTAAGGTCAAAGTGTTCCACTATTTAACCTATTCTCAGGATTTGGGCTCTACCAGTTCTTCCCTTTTGGACAGAGGACTCATCATAGGAAACGCACATACACATTGAAAACTGTGCTAGGAGCTAAAGCAGATTGAATGGCTCGAAAACTCGTAGTTTTTATTACAACTCAACAAGCGTTTAAAGTAGAAGAAGAAGTCTAGAAAAATATATATTTTATTTATTTAATATGGCAAAATCCCGTAATTGCCCTATATAACTAAATAACGGATATGACACGCACAACACTGACACCTGTCGCCAATATGTGAGGTCAAATTTAATGTGAAATACAATCTTGTAAAATATATGAAAATTTTAAGAAATGTTTCAGATTAATTTATGTTTTTTCCATTGTTGCTAATTTCGCAGCCCCCGCCCTATTAGCTGAAACATTATGATGTCTGTGCTGGCATGAATTATGTATCCCATTAGGCTGACTATTAACGCCCCAAGCAATTTAAATTGGGCTAATTTTTCAATAACGCAATTCATAATAGAAACATAAATTGTTGTGTATACGACGGATCAATATATTTTTAAGCGATTACATCACACAAATTAATACCGAGCCGCACCATAATCCACAACAACATCGAAGCATAGAGCGGACTCCACATCAATTCCGAATTGGTAATTGGAATATATTTCAAATGGTTTGCAAACGTTCAATTTCAAATTAATTATGCGAGGCGCGCGTTCAACATTTTTACCGTTCGCTGCGCAACGCATTCTAATTCAGCGCGCGCTCAACTTCAGCCGCTTCAGTTGAGCAGTGGAACAGTTGGAGCCCAGCGCTGCGAAGTGTCTTACGCGTACTTTGTTTGCGGGCGCATTTCCTCTGTGTTTGCAGCTTGAAACAGTGTTCCACTATTGCCAATGCGTTGGAATGGCGTCGAACATGCCAACTGTCATTCAAAGAGTGCACCCGTAGCGCGGTGGCGGGCGCACTGCATTGGCGTTGCACCGTGGCTGGCTCTACCTGTCAGCCATTGACGCACAGAGCGCTCCACCGAGCAAATATGCAGGGCACGTGCAGGCA
Source organism: Clusia tigrina (assembly GCA_920105625.2). Classification (NCBI taxonomy): domain Eukaryota; kingdom Metazoa; phylum Arthropoda; class Insecta; order Diptera; family Clusiidae; genus Clusia; species Clusia tigrina. The sequence goes on from OV050031.1 coordinate 210,563,887, forward strand.
AATCGCGGCGCATAGCAATTTGGAAACTACTTAATTTCGTTGCGCATATGACAAATCCACGCCGTGTGCTATTTGCCTGGCGCAAATATGTCTAAATTTGTTTTTATGAATTGTTAAAATTACATTTTAGCATCGAATCACCTGCTGCTGCCGCTCCGCTGCTGACGATCCGCTGCTGACGATCCGCTGCTCCACTGCTGCAATGCCTTGTGCAGCATGATTTCTTTGCAATTGGATTTTTTCACTGCACTGAGAAGTGAAATTTTGACGAGCAATTTTCAAAAAGTGTCACATTAATAAATGACAGATTGGATCTGGAGGAGCAAAGGCTGAAGAGGTGAATGCAACATGAAACTACCGATGCATGATTAGTCGCAGAATCCGCAAAAAATTAACACACAGAATATGCCGCATTTAATTGAGTTTATTTCGGATATCGATCAACATTAGTAGGGAATTTACGGTAATTCATTTCTTAGTTCGATCACTGGATTGGGTCAAATAACTCCCTTCTTTTGATAATTAGCATTCATTGAATATAAGTTGAAGCCAACAGTAATTCACTTCAGAAAAGTCATTACGTTCGTATATGTCAAAAATGTTTCTAACTTCTGAAATGTAAGCTCATTCGGGGACAAGAAGAAGTCATTGGGTCCCAAATCAGGACTGTACGGAGGATGAGTCATCAATTCGATGTTTTGACTGCTAAAAAATTCACCTGTTTGACGAGATGAGTGAGAGCTCGCATTGTCATGATGGAGAATAATTCGTCTTTGGCGGTTGGTTTTACGAATTTCTCCGAAGACTTCCGGCAAACAAATGGTCGTATACCACTCAGAATTGCCCGTCCAACGTTGCTCAAGCGTAACAGTGGCCACATGACTCATTTGGCCGAAGAAACAGGCTGTGCTTCTTCCACGAACAACTTTTGCTGGATTTAGCTCGTCTTGGAATACCCATAGGGTCGATTGTTGTTTTGTTTCCGGCTCATTCGCGTATCTCCACGTCTTTTGAAGCACCACGGTCGAACTTTTTAATCATTTCCTTACACCAATTGACACGAGCCTTTTTTTGAGCGATTTTCAAATTATGTGGGATCCAACGCGAACAAATCTTTTTTACAGCCAAATATTCATGCAATATTGAATGTATGGAAGTGAAAGTAATGCCCAATGTCCTCTGTCTCACGATATGTCACATGAAGATCTTGCATGATCAGTGCACGCACTACATCGATGTTTTGTGGCACAACAACCGATTTTGGACGATTTTGGAACACTGAGTTCGTCGGCGCCCGAACTACGACCACAATTGAATTCACTATACCAGCGATATACTGTGGTTTTTGATGGTGCTTTATCGCCATACAAAGCCCTGAGTTCACCGACACATTCTTGTTGAGATCCAACGAAAACCTTCTCTTGAAATTTCCATTTTTTGCCCAAATTTATGTTCTTAACTCACTGTAAACAAAACAAATAGCACTTGTACATCAACACGTTGTGAGTACGTCTATGCTAAAAAAATATAAAAACTTTATTATGGTGTTGCCAGATTTTAGCTATGGACATTAGTGTTGCCAGTTCCCAAAATATAAATAGTAACCATCATATAGCGTTGTAATGTGATGACCATCTCGCGTCTGAGAGTCGCTTAATCACCAATCTGTCGCCAGGCGATGATGTAAGGACATTCCACCGATGTGTCGAAGCAGCAAAAAACGAAAAGCTGCACAAAATCAAAAAATTTTACGGACTCACGGCAACATTCTGCGGCTTTAACTCCGGCCAAAGTAAGACTATAACCAGCGCAGGGATTATACGTAGCAAACTCGTTTAATTGACAAACACCGGTGTACCGTCCAGACATATATGATGCATTATCATAGAATTGGCCCCGGCAATTGGAAAGTGGAATTGAATTCGTTGTGCCAGATTTTTTGCGCCTTGAGAAAAAATGGGAATGAAAGTTATGAAACGCTCTGCTAGCTCGCATCCACGAGCATATCGAATTGTAAATGTCAGCTGATCAATATGTGAGATATCTGGAGTGGAGTCTACACTTATTGGGTAATACGTTGATTGTTTTATTTCCTCCAGAATTGTAAGAAATACACGCTGAGCCATTAGTTCAATAAACTCCTCACAATTGTTGGCAGATAAATATGATGTAGATCATTTTCCTGCATTTCCATATTGCTTTTAGTGTTGTTGCGAAAAGGGGTCAAATTCACTTAGAAGTGCAAGAGAACCCAAGTAGTTTCCATTCTTTGTCGATCCAATAGTTTCGTTGTCTCCACGAAAAACGAATTACTGCGACAATGCGCTTCAAAATATTACGCCAGTATTCCTGTTCAGAAAGGTACTGAGAGCCTAATAAAAAATCAACACATCCAACATTGTTTTGACGGATTTTATAAGTTGTCATACACTTTCATGTTCGTCTGTGTTTTCGTGATCTCCAATAGCATGACATTGCATCCAACAGCTTGAATCCTTATTTGAGAGTAATCGACAAGCAAAACTATATAACCGACCATTTTCTCGAGAATAAAGTAGCCACTCACGTTTTACGAATTCACCGTTTCGCAATTCACGTCTGAAAACATCTCTGGAAAGATATTTGGTAGTAGTTTTAATTTTTCCATTATATTCCTTGTATTCAAATACCGGAGCAGATTTTAAAAGTTAGAATCAATTGTGGCTCAAAGACGGTCCACTACGAATCCAAAATCTCATGTTTTCATTTTATTACTGTCTCTCAATGGTTTATGACTTAAAATCTTATCGCTGCTGCTTTCGAGTAACAATTGAACTGAACTATCGTTACACATATTACACTTCCTAATTATTTACGACGCTGTTGAGATAAGTCCAACACATTCAATAACGTTGTTGCAATAGAACAGACGAGATATTCCAGTTCTCGCAGTTTAAAGGAGAGCAAAATCCCGGATAAACAACGAGAAGATCAGCTGACTGATTGTGTTATTTTGTAGTTATAGGGATAATGTTGCGGCAGCTGTCCATAATTTTCATAGTTATATCATTCACATACTACGATTACCTACACCTATAAACAGGGATTAAATAGGGGAATAGATTCTTCGAAGAAAATCATCTTTGTGTATAATCTTTTATGCGGATTGGTACGGAAGCTAAACTGCTTTATTTGGATATAGAAATATGCAAGAGCAATTTGCGGGCACTCCAAAAAAGAGGTGATCGATTTGATTTTTACTGAAGATGACGACGAAAACTCTTATGGTCAACATAACCACAACGGTGTTTTTAACGAAGGTTTTAACCTGTCCTGTGAGGAACGAAAGAACCAAAGGGATCTCAAGACTTCGAGGTTTTGGACATGAAAGTGCAGTTCACAACGAGAGAGGTGTATATAAGGCAAGACACGATCTAGTCGAAAAAAAAGCTTACTCAAGAACCCTCTTTCGAAGTGTAGATAAAATTCGAGAATGTTCTCGAATTTCTCCCGAAGTATAGGGAATGTTCTAGAATGTTTTACTTCAACCATTCGAAAGGTATATAAGCCACCACAAAGTAGAGGCAGTGAATAGCAATCGTAACAGTGTGTACATTGTGCATTTCACTTGTGGCAGTAACAGTATTAAGAAGTAATAAAGTGATTAATGAATTATTAAATAAAGTGCAATTTGTAATAAAGTAACCTTTAAGCCTAATATTAAGTGTGTAAATTGCAATAATTAAATTTTAATTAAATGTTAAAGTTAATTATTTTAATTAAACCAGCGATTGTTTGATTACTACACAATCCAGTGGTACGAATCCGAGTATTGAGAATTAGAGTAAATTGTCAGGAGGGCAATTTCGTAACTATACGATAAAACAGATTTTTAGCTAAATCCGAACACTTTTTAAGCTACCCTGGAATACTTTTCTGTTGCTCATTTGATATCCACCACGAATCTCATACTTTCCCACAAACATGCTGCATGCAAGTTCCCTTTACGGAATTATTATTGGTTTTGTATCAAATTTATCGATGAATCCACCTATTCTCAAATATTTATAAAAGAAAATAAAGGGAGTAGAAATTGTAGCGCTCGAAAAGTGCCTCAAAATTCCACACATAACTCGAGCAATATATTACGTCTCGATTTTACCTTAGATCAGAGAGCATTAATTATAAGACAGAGTTGCACAGCGTTTTTTTATATTAAGAATTCTGTGCTGTGTGTAGAAGATTTATTGACTGTGTAGTAAGCTCCATGAATAGGGAAATAAACACCGAGTGATATACGAGTACATTGAAAAGGTATTATTCAACTTGTACCGGTATTAATCATCTGCGTTTATCTACAATTAATTTGTATGCATTTAGCAAGCAATATAATTCAATTGTGGTCATTATCATGGCGCTTGCGTCATAAAAGTCCCCACTGAGCGCAACTGATGCCGCTGCAAGCGTCAAGCATCATCGTCAAGATCAAATGCAAATTCAAGGCAATTGAGGAAGTCAAACGCGAGCTTCGTGTACGCAATCAAAGTTCGCAATCAAATGCCACGAATTGCAGCAACATGGCAGCAGTGAAAATCGCAACGAATCAATGAAAACGCAAAGCGTGGCAAAATGAATCGAATTTACATAAAACCCCCATGACAACAACAACGGCCGCAAAAACCAACCATAAAAGTTGCGAAAATGCAGCCAATATGCAGGCAGGCAGGCAGCCCCACTGAAAGCCGACTCGTACTTACCTTCTCGCATGCAAACAACACGGGCGCCGTTGCCAGGCCCAACTTCAGATCGGCAGCGGTGGGCTTTCCCATGGTCTCTGCGGACGAGACAAAGTCCAGCATGTCATCGACCAACTGAAATGCCAGTCCAATGTTTCTGCCATACTGGAATGCCAGTTCAACGATATTGTCATCGGCCTCGGCGATTACGGCTGTCTGCAAGGGGACCAGAGGGAGCCAAGAGAGGCAACTTTAGTAAACAATTCACTTTTATCTGTTTGTTTTTTTTTTTCAAATATTTTTTTTGTCTTTCGCTGGCGTCACGCTTCAATGCAGCGGTGTTGAAGCGTACGCCACTGTCAAATGCCAGGCCGTAGCCCGGTTGTGGTTTACTTACCGCTTTCAGTGCGTTGGCAATTAACGATGCCGTTTTCCTGTACGTCTTGGTCAGGTAGTGTGCGAAGCGCTCGTTTTCGGTTTCCTTTGAGCCCAGCTGCATGAATTCACCTTGAACCAAATCGGTTAAAATCTAGAAGTAAAGACAACAACAACAGAGTCAGTGGAAGAACCCAATTTACATGTCCGCACGCACACGCAGGCACGCACACAAGTGCTCCAACACACTCGAATGCGCTCAATTTAAACTAAAACGGAAGTGAAACTTTTTACGAGCATACTCGCATGCAGGTGTGCAGGTGCGTGTGGATGTGCACTTGTGTGTGTGTGTGAAGAACAATTTGTTCAAGTGCTTAATTAATTATTTAATTAACTTAAGCTGCAGGTGCTTACTTTTAAGTAACCAGCGACACCAACAACGCCAATCAAATTAAAAACAAAATCGTCAAGGTGCAAAGTTAATTCCGAAGAGCCTTGATTGAAAAACTTTTAAACGGATTAAAGTTTTCTATTGTTTTGAAGTTTCCCTGCTGTTAACTGATTTTCAAACTTACGGAGTAGGCAGTTATTTGCAGTTTTAAGGGTATATTTCTACTACTTTGAATTCGATGGATTTGTATAAACTTGTTTTATTGCTCCTGTTTGCTTTTCAGAGGGTTCTTAGGATTTAGTCAGAGGCGTAGACAATTATTGATGCGGGAGTACTGTTGCCAACACTTTTTCTATGGATGTGGTTCTAAGAAATATGCAATGCCCAATTACAATATTGGAGTCAGACTGGGAGACGGATTTGGAGTGGGATTCGGTGTTATAGTTGAAGTCGAAGTTGCAGAGTAAGCGATGAAATCAGAAGTTGGAATCAGTAATATTCTGTCAGTGGTAACAGTTGCAAAGTTGATAGAATTTCGACTTGACGTTGACAAGATAATAGTGCCGGAAGGTCGAAAACCAAAAATGCCGGACTGGGACAAGTTTTGGGTTCTTGTTGACGAGAGAACTCCCAGGTTTAGTAAACACAGAACCATAGCGAAAATCGAAGAGGCGACCCAACGGGTAACGAGTACTTTGATAGAATGTTATGAGAAAGTGTGTCCGTTAAGAATGAGCAGGCAGGTAGAGTAGTTCCATGGTGGAATGCTGAAGTTTCAAAGCTCCGAAAAAGGACCAGAAAACTTATAAATAGGGCTCTCGAAACCCGAAAAGAAGAAGACTGGACTGAATATCAAATAGCGCAGAGAATTTTTAAGAAGAACATTAGGTCAGCCAAAGTAGACTCTTATAGAAATTTCTGTAGTAAAATTGACAGCATGAAGGAGTCGGCTAGGCTGTGCAGGGTGCTTAAGCGGGACCGTGCAGTTAGGCTCGACTCTCTTCTCAGGTCTGATTGTTCTTATACCAATTCAATGGTTGAAACTTACAATACCCTGCTGAAAACCCACTTCCCGGGTAGCAGAATCATTACTGGCACAAGAACTAGGTTGGAGGGTGACAGGGCTCTAATGGTGGAATCACGAGACGAAACTGGTATCCGGTATCAAAATTTGTGACGGAGGAATCAATGAGGTTTTCTCTTTCTTTGCTCTTTTGACAACTTTAAGTCACCTAGCCCTTATAATGTATACCCAATAATGTTAAAGAGAGGAGGGGATAAGTTCAATAAGGCCTTGAAAAAGATCTCCATTGCTACTCTTGCTCTGGGTTACGTACCATCTCTTTGGCGATAGGTTAGGGTAGTCTTCATTCCCAAACCGGGAGAGGATGACTACACTTTAGCGAAGAGCTTTAGGCCGATCAGTTTGACATCGTTCATGTTGAAAGGTCTGGAGCGTATGATGGAGAAGTATATTAGGGCGGGTTTAATGTTGAATAGCCCCCTTAGTATCCATCAGCATGCATACCAGAGTCAAAAGTAATGCGAATCAGCTCTGCACGATCTAGTTTGTAAGATCGAAACAGGCCTGGAAACAGGTGTATACAGAATGGGGGTATTTGTGGATATTGAGAGGGCATTCGATAATGCTACCTTTGACTCTATGTGCTCGGCTGCTAGACGACATGGGTTGGACGAAACTATTGTCAAGTGGATCCATTTCATGGTATCAAAAATACTGTTAACTGTTGGAGAGACAAACGACAATTGTACCGTGGCAGAAGTTGCTCGTGGATGTCCTCAGTGTGGCGTACTCTCTCCACTTCTCTGGTAGACTCTCTTCTGGCTGAGTTACAAAACTATGAAATACACATCCAAGCATATGCGGATGATGTATGTGCACTGGCATCAGCAATGTCCCTTAGGATTGTATGTGCAAACGTACAGAAAACTGTGGACCAAATGGCTCAGTGGTGCACTTCCAAGTAAGACAACAGTTGCCGACTCCAAGCTTGTAAACAGAAATTCTACAGAATATTTCTATTATCAGCCCCAACTAAAGAAACATTTTGACTAAATTAAACACAACAAAATATAGAAACTTAGACTCTAAGGAATTCCCTATAGTATAAACTTCAGTGATACCCCACAACATACTATATAGGGCAATCCAACATATATTGCTGCTATATATTAATATATATTTATATATATATATATATATATCATGAGTCATGCATATATATCAATAGTGTACGTGGAGTTGTCCGGCATATTTCCTTGATGTGTGTATCTTAAACAGAATATGAACTGACGTGCAATTTAAAAATGGTATCCGTATATCGTCAACAGGAGGTTCATTCGTTTTAACTGAATTATCGGCATGTGTATAAATGGAAAGATGGAGTGCCTTTATTCGAAATTGGTCTTATAGAAATTTGGTCATAACCAAGACGACGCTTGAGACAAATTTAACTGTTTAACTCGTCTTCAGTTCGGTAGAAAATTAGCCACAGACAAACGTTGTTAAATGGATCCCTCCTTTACCATCCTAACCCTTTTTATAGTCCTTAAATAGGGTTGAAAAATAAACATCAACAATAATTTCACATAAATAAAGAAAAAGAGATATTAAATCATTAGAATTACTATAATTACTGAATAATTTAGCAATTATTTCTTTTCAGACCATACCATATCTTTCTCAAACGAAGCTACCGTTCCCGTACTTTGCACACAAAGCTAAACAGAGGTTGGAATTTAAGGAAATTATAAGCCAAACAAACTCAATTCTTTCAATGTACTGCGGAAGAATGCTAATATAGCGAATCCTACTTTGTCGTCTAAATATTTGCTCCTTCGGTGGAACTAACCAACTTCAGATGGGCTCATTGTCAATCTAAAGGCTGAATTGAGAAATGTGTACACAAATTGTACAAACTGTTCAGCATCATGGAATAAAGCAGAATTAACGAGATTGGTGGAAAACTCAAGAGCTCATAAACAAATACGAGATGTAATTTTTGCACATGATGTCTATGGAAGTTGGAAAGATAACGAGGACACCGATGAAAAATGAAAAAAATAAGAAAAGATGAGAATTAATAGACTACTTTGCAACCTCATGCCTATGTAGTACAGACGGTTTCGGGGAATGAAAAAGAAGATTCAGAGGAACAAGAAGTTTCAGAGGAATGAGAAGGTTCAGCGGAACAAGAAGGCTGAGAGGAACAATAAAGTTCAGAGGAATAAGAAGGTTCAGAGGAACTCAAGATATACACTGTCCATTCACTTAACTAAAAATGAGCCGTTGCTTAATTGCTCTAGAATGAAATTATCGGATATTACCACTAGATACCGAAATAATGATGTATCTTACAGGTTAGTATAGCAACCACATAAATTATGATTTTCCTTATGGTCGTTATTTATTATAATAATAGATTTTGAGGACCTAAAATCTCAAGGATTAGGTTATAAGTAGCTTTTATTTTGAAATAGTAGTGACGGAAATCTAACCATTCTTTTAAAAAATAGTACAGCTTATACAGCTTTATAGTTTCTAATGCCAAAAGCACTGTTCCCTGTGTATTTCTGCGAAGAGTGGTTGTGTTTACTTCTCTATATACTCCTACGAAGTGAATGGCGGTGCCCAAAACCAACTTGGAACAAATCATTCTGCATTTCCTTTGTGGGTATCTTCAGTACTACAGAGAAGAATGAACTGCTGTTTAGAGATAAATCATTTTTAAAGGTCTGTTCATCTATTTTGAGTAATAACAGACAAATGTAATCATTGAAGCTATTGCAGAAGTAGAGTGGATTCCATAACATGTAGGCTGATGGATTCAGATATGGAATCTGAATTCGTAATGGAAGTAGTTGAAACTTGTGAATATATATTGTGAGTTTTCTTCACTCATTCAGTCAATTCGGAACAAACGGAAACATTAACTAAATTTTTGAGAACTTATCCTACAGCCGCCCTGAACATCATCATGGAACTTACACCCCCGCACATATTTGTGGAAACATAAGAAAAGAGGGCTCTGTGTAGAATGACGAGGGCAGTAAACGGTCCTGAAAGGCTCATCGAGAGTCAGATGGTCGAAACATTATCAAAGACATCTGTATACCGAAAGACTTTGCAAACACGCGCTACAGTTTCACTAAGCTGTTTAAAACAGAGTGGAGCTACAAAAAGGCATGGAGAGGTCTCAGCGAAACCCACAGGTTAGATCAGTCCGCTATCACCTGGTATACCGACGGGTCTCTCCCAGAAGAGGATTCCAAGTCGGGGTTATTTGGACCTAGATGCAAATACTATGATGTCCTAGGCAAATATACTAGCATCTTCCAGGCGGAAATCCACGCCATTGAGGGATTTGTACATTTCAACATTGAAAAAGGTTACGAGCGCAAGAAACTTGGCATCTTATCGGATAGCCAAGTGGCCATTAAGGTACTTACCTCTTTTCAGGTAAATTCGAAACTGGTATGGGAGTGCATCAAAATTCTTAATGCTCTTAGCTCACGCAACAAAGTTACCATTCTATGGGTTCCATGACATGCTGGCAAATAAAGGAACGACGAACTTGCAAGGAAGGGGCTGCAACACCCTTTACTGGCCCAGACCCCTTCAGTGGTGTAGGCAAGGGCAAGCTGTTCAACCAGCTTAGGATCGACGGGGGACACCATAGGCACAAACATTGGGTTAACACACCAGGCCTAAGAGTATCAAAGAGTCTGCTAGGGACATACCACCTAAAAAGATTCGAATCACTCATCAATCTCTCTAAGAATAATCTTAGGGTGATGACAGGCCTACTCACAGGACAATGTAAACTGAACTCAGATATAGTGAGGATGGGGCTACTGTATAGAGGAAGAGGAAACGTGTTTGCATGTGGTGACACAATGTCAGGCTCTCATGCACGCCTGCAGGAAATACTTGGGATTCTTCCAAGACTCTGCCAGTGATGTGAAACCTCTGGAGCCAAAACTTCTCATAATGTTGAACCTCTGATGGGGGTACAATAGATAATAATAACTAAATTGTAAAATTAGTTAGTAATGATTCTATGGTTTTTCTGGGGGGTTAAATTTGGTATCGATATATGTATTCTGAATACGACGTTTTATATATTCTCAATGCAACATGTAGGGAATGGAAATATAATCAGTTCTTTTGTATAATTCTCCAACAATAACGATTAAGGATCGTTCTCAATATTTGTGTCAAAAGACACAAACATATTTGTACCCAATCTGAACACCCCCTTCACTTTTCGCATATAAAATTCGATTAGTTCAGTAGCAAACATTTTCGCTGCTAATTTCACTTTTAAGATTGCCAAATGCCGATTACGATGGCGATGGCGATGGCTCTGATTTTGGCTGCATTGTAAATATTTATCGATTTCATTCAATTGCACGCGTTGCTTGCATACAAAAACGAATCAAAATCATTATCGACCAATTCGGGATGCGTTTGTAGGTTGTAGGTGGGTGTGGGTGAGGGTGTTGTGTGCATGTGTGTAATACGTTTTAGCGTACTCAACGAATAGCAGGAGAGCTGAGGCGCTCGGGGCAGTGCACCTCAATGCAAAGCGCGAACGCCCCATTAGCAAATTTATGGTTAAAATTTATGTTTAACAGCCCGCAGTGAGCACCCAGCAAATTGCCAGCCAGCGGCGTGCTTCTTATTATTGTGTGGTGGTTGTTGTTGTTGTTGTTGTTAAGCACACACAATTACACAGACTGTTGGTGTTGTTGTTATTGTCGTTGTTTGCGTAGTGTAGTTTTGTTAACTTGTCTGACATTTGCTGAGTAGCAACAATTGTTTGTAAATTGTCAATAAAATTGTAAAATGTGTTAAAAACATATTTAAACACAATTTAAAAATTTTATGTGAAATAAATTAAAAATATATAAAAGAAGTCGGTATTCAAATAAGCAAATTTGTATGAAGAATTTTTGAAATTGACGATTATAATAATTTTGCGATTTTTCTGAATATATTTTTAAGTCTACTAATTTCGGAGTAATAATAATTATTTTTAATGAATTTTTTAAAAATTATGTGTTTTGGTCTTTGTTTAATTATTTTGTTATTATTTATTATTACTTTCACTCCTACCGATTCCAGCGGTTATAATGTTGAGGTCGATCGTGGACATCAGAAGATAGTCTCAAAATTGAGTGTACAAAACTGAAGTGTTAACGACAGAGTTTGAAGTCCAACATTTCCAGGGTACAAACGAATCACAGCCGAACTCTTAACACAACTACCAACAAAGATGATAGCCATACTAACAAATATAATCAATTCTAGCTTCGAATTGAAACACGTCCCGATATACGGGAAGGTTTCAGAGGTAATAACGATCCAAAAGCCTGGAACACTTCTACATGATAATAGGTGTGATAAAAAGATATCCATTATTTTTCCAATAGATGGCTTTCGTAAACTATATCTCGCGTTGTAAAAGTGCGATCGTGTTACGCTAAATGACGTTAGAAAGATAAAATTTCGTACTAATAAAAATTTTTAAGCTGGTTTTGATGTTTCTTGGCACAGTTTTGTTTGAGCACGTGTCAAAGATGGACACCAGCAAAGAGAATATACGCCATATTTTACTTAATGTCATACAAGCCAATCTCTCTACTCCCAATGCTATCCAAACTATTTGAAAAGCTATTATTAAAAAGGAAATATCATATCATAGATAGCAGAAAACACCTCAATTTAGTTTTCTCAACTAATACCCCACACTACACCAAGTCCATCGAATTACACAGAAACAATCGAAAAAGCTGTAGAAGAGAAAAAGTTATACTTAATTATCTTTCTCGATGTAGCCAAAGGATTCGGCACACTATGGCATGCTGGTCTACTCACCAAAATCAAAGCTGGTCTTTCAATTCTTTAATATCCTCACTTCATACCTCTCAGAACGCTACTTTAGAGTAAGGCAACAAAATGAGTATTCAATTTTCAAGGAGATCAAATCTGGAGTACCATCAGGGTGCCTGCGAACGTATCCTTCGGAGGCACTCAATGTAATGCTACATCTTCGCCCCATTGACCTTTAAATTAGAAATTTTCCCTGCAATAGTGCACTACGGTTAAAAGCGACAGGTTGCTGAGCTGAGCAACCGTATGGTCATGATAGGGTGCTATACGCAATGCCGAGGGAACTAACACAAATAACAGCAGACTACATAGTACCACAACTAGACTTTAAAAAGGACATCACAGTTAGATTTCCTTCAAGAGAAGAGTGGTCAAGGTGAACATTTGAAACGGAATACGATATACCCATTTATACAGACGGGTCGATCTTAGAATAGGCGCTGGGGTATTTTCAATACACGCTAGCATTAATTACTGCACACGCCTACCTGATGAGGCTACAGTTTGTCAGACAGAAGTGCTCGCAATCAGGGAGGCTTGTCGGCAAATTACCCGATACATTAGAGAAGGACGTAGAAGCAACGGAACAATCTAGTAAGCGCAGCACTCAGACAGAGTATATATCCATTGTACTATATACGTAGAAGCAAGGTTGCCATTTTTGTGGACAGCCAGGCTGCTATAAAGGCTCTACAGTCCAACACCAACAACTCAGACAGTGAGGGGTGAATTTAGAGCGCTAAGTCTTCATGCTGGCATCAGAATGATCTGGGTTCCAGGCCATAGGAATATCGATGGGAATGAGAAGGCTGATGAATTGGCGCGCAGGCCTCTCTCGACCTAACCTCTGAGGAACTATTATCTGTTTCTCTGGGTGCGATAAAAGTGGCATCTACCTGCACTGTCTCTCCTTGGCGGATAGAAGATGGCGGGCACTTACAACGTGCAATACATCCCGGGCGTGTTGATTTATTTAATTTATGATAAACAAAATTTTTTTATTTCGTTTTAAGTTGAAATTTTTTTAGTTTTCATTCTAATTAATTAGTTTTATACGTTTATATTGTTTTTTTTTTCTTGCTTTACAATTTTTCTTTTATGTTTTTTAACTTTTTCTGTTTTATTTTTATTACTTTTGACTTTTTATATCGTTTGTGATAAACTAATTTTGTGTTTATTTTGCTTTTATTTGTTATTATATTTTTTTTTTAGTATTGATTATAATTAATTTTCTTTTATTTGTATTTTCTTTGTGTTTTGTTTTAATTTTCAATAAAATTTTTTTACTTGTTTTTAATTAAAATTTTTATATATAAATTTTTATGTTTTATTTTTGCAATTTTTATTTCTTTAACTTATGATTAACAAACATTTTTTTCTTTTGTTTATGATAAAAGAAAAATTTCTTTTTAGTTTATTTTAATTATATTTTTTAGTTAAATTTAATTATATATTTTTTTTGTTAATTTTCAATATATTTTTTTTTAATTACTTTTAAATCTTTTTTTTTAATATTTATATATTTTTATTGTTTTAATTTTAGTTTTTTAGTTCATTTAAATTAAATATTTTACATATTTTTATTTTTTTTTTTAATTTTGTTTTAAACAATTATAACATTTTATAGTATATAACTTTTTAATTTATGGTTAACAGAATGTTTTGTTTATGATAAACAAATTAATTTTTTTTATTTCATTTTAAGTTGAATTATTTTTTTTTAGTTTTCATTCAAATTAATTAGTTTTAGGTGTTTACATTTTTTTATGTTTTATTTTTATTACTTATGATTTTTTATATCGTGTGTGATAAACGAATTTTGTGTTTATTTCGCATAATTTTTATTACATTTTTTAAATTTTAATTCTAATTAATTATATTTTTTATATTTGATTTTTTTATTGTTTCAATTTTAATTAAAATTTTTTACTTAATTTTAATTAAATTAATTATAGATATATTTTTATAATTTTTTTATTTTTGTTTTAAAAAATTATAATATTATATTATATATTATATATTTTATACTTTTTAATTTTTCCTAAAAAAAAAATGTTTGTTTTATTTTGCTTGATAAACAAATTTTTTTTTCCTTTTAAGTTAAAATATTTTTTTTTAGTTTTCATTCTAATTAATTAGTTTTATATATCTTTTTTTACAATTTTTGTTTTAAGTCTTTTAACTTTTTATCCTTTATTTTTATTACTTATAATTTTTTTATTTTGTTTATTTCGCTTTATTTCGTGTTTATTTATTATATTTTTTTTTAGTTATGAATACAAATTATTTATTTTTTATATTTGTAATTTTTTTTTTTAAATTTTGTGTTTTAATTCTTGTAATTTTTTATGTTTTTCTTTTTCTTACTTTGTGAGTAATACAAAAATATTTTTTATTTCGTTTTCAGTTGCATCATTTTTTTTTTCATTTTAATTAATTAATTTTTTGTTTATATATTTTTTTCGGCTTTATAATTTTTATTGTAAGTATTTTTAATTATATTTTTATTTGTGTGTGAATTTTGTGTTTATTTCGCTTTAAATTTTATTGTATTTTCTTTTTAGTTATGATTCTAATTAATTATTTTTTTATATTTGTATTTTTTTTCCTTTTAATTTTGTGTTATAATACTTTAAAATTTTTTATGTTTTTCTTTTTATTACTTTATGATTAATAAACATATTTTTTTAATTCGTTCATGATAAACTATATTTTTGTATTTCTTTTTAAGTTTAATTATTTTTTTTTAGTTTTCATTCTAATTAATTATTTTTTAGTTTATAATTATTTTGTGTTTTTATTGTAAATTTGTTTTTCAGAGCTTTTTATTTGCCAAATTTCACACGCAGTCGCCCGCGAAGGCGAGACTGCATTTTTGTGCGCCGCTCTGTGGTAGGAGCGTTTAGCATTGGCAACGCGCGATCTATCGCACTTTTTTGGCTCGACCACAAGTGTTAATTAACATTGACTCTCGCTTTTCTTAAGGTTTTTTTTGTTGGTTTTTTTTCTGTATTTGACTAAATTCGTTAAATAAACTATTTTTATTTATGTTGGCAAATTTTTTGGTATTCAATTTTTTTCCCATTTTTTTACCAGCCTCTTACCTTGGATTGCTACAACTATTTTGGCCATAATTGTTCAATTCAAGTGTCGTTTTGTTTGGCAGACGTTGGCTTTTATTTTTTGTTCCACCTTTTTTTATGTTTACTTAAAAATTTTACATCTTCTTGTGAGGCATGTGTGCGGATTAACTGAAGATGAATAGGCGCGACTATTGGAATGATATTATTTAAGGAACTGTGGAGATGTGTTTTGTAAAAAGAGTTACCACAACCTGCACTAGTAACCGTAGTGACCCTAGTAATAATTGACTTACAGATGTCGTCTACGGTAAATAAACTCAACCAATGAATTGAAGAGGGATCTGATTAGAGCCCCGATATGCATGAAGACTGAATTCTTGAACACGTTCCGTTTAGGTTTAATATTGAGCAGGATTTCCTAATCAGGATTTGCCTCGATTTTGCTGAAACGCATAAAAGGATCATTCAGATCAGATTTGATCAGACCACACTGTACAGTAAGGACAACACCTTATTTGAATAACACTAGAAATAGCGTCCAGCAGAAGATCCAACTATTTCATCAAAATATATGGATTCCAGTTCTCTCCATGCAACAAAAACATGCTCCAAAATTCCAAGTCCGAACATCTTGAATAACATTAGAGCCGAAAGACAGCAAAAACAAACCGAGAGAGAGCGAAAAAACTCGAGATAGAGTGAAAAAAAGCAGAGAGAGACCCAAAAAAAACCCGAGAGAGAGCGAAAAAACTCGAGAAAGAACCAAAAAAAGCCGAGAGAGGCTGGATCCTTTTTGTGGCGACTTGATGGTTGGAACCGAATTTGACTGGATGTTTTTAGTAGGGAAACAGAGAGTAGCTCTCCGAGTCCCAGCACGCTTACACAAGGGCAGGTCGGTTGAGACCAGAGTATACAGGGTAAAGAAACTTAAACCTCAAACGGTAAAGTAGCGTAATAAAGCAGACGGACTTTGTACATGAATCCCCTGAAAATCGTGTTGAATGCACTCAGAATAGTGGTGAATCCACTCAAAATCGTGGTGAATGCACTCAAAATAGTGGTGAATCCACTCAAAATCGTGGTGAATCCACTCAAAATCGTCGTGAGTCCGCTATGGACGCTGGCAGCGAAAAAGAGTTTATTTTCTCTGTGTTCTCTGGTTGAGACTGCACTGCATGCCCACAGGAGTTTTGTTAAAAGCCTATTCCCTTCAAGGAACATACTCTAGTGTCCCTCCTGGATATCGAAGAGGCTCTCAGCAATGTTTGCCTTCATGCGATAAACCGAGCAATGATGTCATCAGGGCTAATCAGGAATCTGGTGGATTTCATCGGTATCTTATTCAGTGACCGCTTTATCTCCACATAGGTGAGGCAACCATTCGAAGAGGTATTACAAGAGGCACCTCACAAGGAGACGTTTTATATCAGTTACTCTCTTCTATGATTAATTGAAAGGTTTGGATTTTTGATAAAATTAAAGCAATGGAGGATCGTATTGCTGGCTTTCCTGAACTGTTTAGTTCCATGATAACAGATATATTTAGAAAAACCATCACAGTTTGGCCACCCTGGAGAAGCAGCCTGCCACCCATACCCATCCCAGCCAGTACAAACGAACTGGCCCACCAGTATAGGCATGCGGAAGTTGCTAATTTGGCCACGTTGCGCACGAGACGTGCCAAAAATTGTACAAAATTATGTAACATGCGAGTGAGAAAAGTGGAGCCTGCGGACAAAGCACATGATGGTGAACATGTTACCACCTCAGCGGAGACATTCGCACTTAAATGTCGAACGGCAGCATTGAAATGCCTACAAATTGACGATGCAAATGAATATTTGGAATACGCCACACCTAACGCGCCCATCTGCGTATAATGACACAGCCGCGGTTGGTTGACAGCCTAACAACCACATCAACCAAGGCGCGCAAACGTTTGGTAATCGATTAGACTGACTTCAGACTCGTACGGGTGAGTGTGGCCACTACTCGTAAATGGGGTAAAGGCAACATGGGTGGACCGGCAGCCACCGTGTTCAGTGTCAGTAGTCTCGACATTGTTTGCATTGACAAGTTGTGTAAATTTAATTTTTATCACTTCACGTCACTTAAGTTCAGTTCAATTCGGATCGGTTCAGTTCGGCTCGACTCAGGTTTGATGTCAATTTCAATTTCCAATATTGTTATGCGTTAATTTTTTGTGGTGCGTCGTTCGTCGCTTTAATTTAATTTGCATGGATTTCCTATGAACATTTAATTTTTGTATGTAAAATCATAATAATTTTAAAATTCGTTGTAAATGTCAAACGCGGCGCAGGCGTCAAAGAGATGCGACCGACTGACCGCTTGATTGGAGAGGACGCCTTGACTTGACCGACTACTCATGGGAATTTCGACATTTTCGTAATTTTGTTTTAATAGGTGCTCAGCTTTTGTGTGTGTTTTCCCTCTTGAAATGCCCAAAAAGAGACAAAACTAAAAACAAACACAAAAACACACCCGAAACTTGTATTGCCACATAAATTAAAGAATGATAATGACACCGACACCGACACCAACCAGACAACCAACCAACCAGACCAGACCAGACCAGACCAGCCTACGCGGGTAGCTCCATGCTTGTGTCGACCTTTAAAGGTGAATAAACAATTTTCCTTGAGGATGCTATTAAAAGCAGAAATTGGAAAACAACAAAAACCCAAACAAAAGACCATAAAAATGAGCACTGGTAATGCCGGTTTTAGGCAATGAGAACGCTCTGCAACTGCCAAAGATGGCAATATGCCGACTGTGATGAAGGGATACATCTGCTTCCACACCAAAAAAGAAAAAAAAAAACTCCTCATAATCCATGTCCAGCACTGCAAGTTTTGCAATGTGAAGAGCAACACTCTGTGCGCAGTGCTGAGTCCAGGGTTATTATAGCAGCATCATCATCATCATCATCATCATTATTGGCTAAACGGTCCTAGTTGAACCTTGACCTCCCACCATATTATGGCAGCATGCAAAAATTTCTATGTAAAGATATACAAACGGATATTTGCCCTGAAAGATATCTGTATAGGTCGGAACAGGAGTCAGACAATTCACTTTGAAGCCCATCTGATTGCCTTTGATAGCGACGAAATGCTTCCTCAATAATGAAAATATAGAAAATAGATCCATTATCATCATGGAACGCAATGATGTTATTAATCGGCTTTTGTAATGGCCTTTGATAGCTCCGAAATGCTCCCTTAATAATGAAAACATAGAAAATAGTTCCATTTTCATCATGGAATGCAATGATGTTATTATTCGGCTTTTGTAATGGCCTTTGATAGCTCTGAAATGCTCCCTTAATAATGAAAACATAGAAAATAGTTCCATTTTCATCATGGAATGCAATGATGTTATTATTCGGCTTTTGTAATGGCCTTTGATAGCTCCGAAATGATCCCTCAATAATGAAAACATAGAAAATAGTTCCATTTTCAACATGGAACGTAGTGATGTTATTATTCGGCTTTTATAATGGCCATTCCAATTTCAGTACTAACCTTTCCTCTTCTCTCTCACTGCATCACAAGTAAAGCCAAACATGACATAAGCACTTAAGCGATGACTTAAAGAGCTGAAGGCATTAAGAAACCTGACGAAGTTCAACTTAAACTTGGGACGAAAAAGAGACGTATTTAGAGAGTTACAAACGGCAGACCAGTCTGCATATTTTATGGAGGTTAATAACGCTGGAGGCCAAAGCTGAAAGGTGGAGCAAAATACAATTATAGGAGACACCAGCATAAAATACAAAATGAATTGGATGCAGTTACTCCAAATAACTCAAGAAGCTATGAAGAGCATTGCTTCGCTGACAATAGTAATTTGCTACATCCATACTAATTACACAAGCAGTTAACCACAGAATTTGCTACCGCTCAAATGTAATCTATGAAAATACATAAAGCACGTCCAGGCACTGCAGATGACACCACAAATGACTCACTCACATAGCAAGTCACAGTGTGGCCATGTTAGACAACTAAAGTACGCCTACTTAAACCACCAATTTGCACGTCAATAAACTCTCGACTACTGCAACGTTTAGAAGACCGCGTTCAATGAGCACGCGATAGATTTACTTATGTTTCTGTTTTAGTTTTCAGCAAGAAGAGTTAGAAATAACCCACCCATCTGCTGACAGCCGTGCCAAGGTCACTTGTGGAGCCTATTGCAAAACATCTATAGGGAAACACCAACAATGTGGAATCTCTTTCAAGAACATTGTCTCATTCCCAGACTCCTTTTATGTTGTCAGTTGTGTTCCGCAATCTCATTCAAAGTTTTCACTATAATCGACTACAAGTTTTTGTAACTCATCCTTGCAAAAATCTTTATTAGCCCTTTAATCCCTGTTGTTTAAATTTATGGGATTTACTTCAAAGTAATTTTGTAAGTCACGATGGTATCATTTTCTTCCAGAGCTGAGAATAGTAATTTACCGTCTCCACCAAAGTATTGAAACTAGTCGTAATCAAAAGAACTATCGTTACTTTTCAAGTATCATTCTATCGATTTGTATTCGGATCGGATTCAATATTTATTATGTATATATAACGGAATATGTACAAACAAAAATCAACAATGCCATATAAAAGTATCGATACTGAAAAAAATCATCGATAACGAAGAAACGTATCGATAACGGGAAAAGTATCGATAACGGGCAAAAGTATCGATAACGGGCAAAGGTATCGATAACGGGCAAAGGTATCGATTAAGAGCAACAATATCTATACGAACAAAGATGACGATAGCGAACAAGAGTAACAATAATGAATTTAAAATATCGCTAAAAGAAAAATATCGATATCGAACAAAATTATCTTTATGGAATAGAAGTTGCGTATCGATCGACTCGTCAAAGTATCGTTAGCGGGCAAAAGTGTCGATAAAGGGCAATCATATTTTTACGAACAAAGATGACGATAGCGAACTAGGGTAACGATAATGAATTTAAAATATCGATAAAGAAAAAATATCGATATCGACCAAAATTATCCTCATGGAATAAAAGTTGCGTATCGATCGACTCGTCAAAATATCGATAGCGGGCAAAAGTATCGATAAAGAGCAATCATATTTTTACGAACAAAAGTGACGACAGCGAACAAGAGTAACGATAATGAATTTAAAATATCGTTAAGGGAAACAATATCGATATCGAACAAAATTATCGTCATGGAATAGAGTTGCTTATCGATCGACTCGTCAAATTTCACTTATGATGAAATTTTTATAGGATCACAACACTAAAAATAAGGAAGCCGCAATTTGTAACGAGTTGAGAGTGGTGTCCTTATATGGCTTAAGATCTGAGAATTTTAGAGACCAGGGTCTGCTGCAATAATTCAGACCCGGAATAACACTTTTTTCATATAAACAATTTAATATTGTCAAATCAATTGTTGCCAATGCCCAACTTTCTAGGAACCATGAACTTAGCGAAACTTCGTTGTTTTTCTTGCAACCAAGTTATTGGAGTGGTGAACAAACCGCGGCTATAAATATCACTCTTAGAATAAACGCATCAAGTTAGCTGGATTTTTTGACGAACGACTAGAATCCCACGTCCGATTCTTAGCGAAGTTTCTATACATTTCTATCCTGACATAACATCCTCATTGAAAAGATGGTGAACCAAGGTTATGGTCTATATTTGCTACTTACCCACTTGGTAGATAGTCAACTCTATCACAGATTGCTAATATTAAAAACACTACTACTACTACTACTGCTGCCTTCACTATGGCCAACTGTGGAATTAAAGCTTCAGGAGGCAATGCTGTGTTGCTTTGTATTCAGAATATGAATCGTGGCTACAGTTTTTTTTACCAGTTCAGTAATCTGAATCAGACTACAGACTTCTGCTAGGACTGATGACGGGTCATTTTGTATGGTCTAAGCATATGCAGAAGATAGGCATTGCAGACAGTGCAGTTTGCCAGGCCTGTGAAGAGGAAGCTGAGACGGGTGACCACTTTTAGTGCGTATACCCCGCTTTCGCTAGAATCAGGCTCGAAGTATTTGGCACTAACATCATGTGAAGTGCAAACTTTGGCTGCTTGGAGACACAGGATCCAGTAAGTTGTGTACACAAATCTGGCAAATTCAAAGAACATTAAAATGGAATTTCAAATATAGTACAATGGATGTCTTGTGGTCTGAGTGCTATATACGACTAGTGACAAAAAAAAATGTAATGAGTAATGTACGTAATAATCATATTCAGAAAGCCATACACAGCACCTATTGGCATGTCGGTTGTGGTAATTAAATGAGATAAAGAGACAACCATTCGTTGATTACCGGTAGTAATTTGTCAGTAATACTTGATTTCTTATGATGCTATCATAAATTTCCTCATCATGTGATACTATACATATCTCTATGGTTCATACCATTGGCAAATGAGCTCAAAATCTACGTTTCAAGCTCGGGAGGTAAGTTTGTTTGGCATTTTGAACAATTTGTGGTTCGAAACTTCCTTTGCTATCACTTCAAAAGCTCAACGAGCGTGTCTTTGTACGTAAGTTCTTTGCATTCCTCCCATTTCTTCGATTAAAATGTTCAGGCAACAAGTGGTGTTCTATTTCGGCCACACCATGAAATAGTGTCGGTTTATTCACCATGAAAAAGTCGGTTGGGTTATTGGTCAAACCCATGATATCCACCGGAAAGAATCACCTTCCATTGAGTAATCTCTGAAAAGAATGGTGGGGTGTCCGAAATACCTATCAGGTCCGCCAGTAGTTTCACTGATCTCACTAAATAGTTATCCCATTATTTTCATTTACTCTACATCTGGTGATACTCAAATTTTCAGATATATCTGTGCATCTACCATAAAATATTGGCAACCTGGCTGAGTGTGCCTTTGGCGGTTCCAAAGTATTAAATTCTTGGCTCATATGAAATTGCTAAAAAGTGCCCTTTCTCCAACTTAAATTCGCGGGGTTTTAAGTGAAATTCGCCAGCATAGTTGCTAATTTGTGTAATTGTTTTTTTGGATTTGCACCTGCTGTACGAGAGTGCTTAACTAGCCTCATAGACGCAAATGGTTTCCCCACATCGCTGACAGTTCTTTCAACTTTTTCCGCTGAAGTGCTCGAATCCTACGCATGGCGGCACTAATGACAACTGCCAATAGCGCTAGCGTCAACTGCAAATGTGTAAATGTGCTTACCTGACTCATAATGATCGTCACATCCTCATTCTTCAGACGTGCTATCATGATCGAGGCAACCGCCAGTATGAAATCGCCAGCCATTGTGACCTGCAAAGAAACCAGAGCCAAGATTAGAGCCAAAGGTTAAATTGTAAAGCTGCGCATGTTGCGCCGCACTGAATGCTGCACCGCCACATAAATAATTCAAAAAAACAAGAAATTTAAAAATATTGTTGATTTAATTTATGTACAAACTTTTAAAATTGCATTTACGGAGTGTACGCGGCGAGATTGCTGTTGAAAGACGTGCGATTTGCGAGAAAACAACAGTAGCGGAAAACGTCAACAATAAAACTTAATCAGCCCGACCTGAGAGCCATGCAAATGATTATCTTGCACTGCATTTATTTATTAACGCTGCAATTTGTTTTAATTTCAATTCAATTATAAATCGTACCTATAATTACTTTATTTTTACGATCGCTTTTTTTTGCGCAACAATTCCAAAATTGCAATTGCAACGACCGCCGCTTGCAGCCGCAAATCGCTCGCCTGCCACATGCTGTGCTATTGACCGCTGTCTTGGCCGTTACTGCCAACTCGTTGCAGTCGTGGCCTTTTACAATTCGGCCAAAATTCTGTGCATGAGCATGGCTCTGCGTGCTTGTCAGATTTCGAACGCGTTTTCGTTTCAAATTTCCTAAATAACTTCTCAAGGTTCGCTGCAGCCAGTGGCTGGCTTACATAAATGGGAATTGCGCACAAGTGTGATGTGGTAGCCTTGATGTCTGACAAATTTAATTGCCGGCACTTATTAAAAGTACATATTTGCACTCATTACTCTCCAAAGAGGTGCTGCACATGCAACATTTGTTTGATAATAGATTTGTTTTTGGTTCCATGTGGCCAAATTACGTAGAGTGGATCCAAAAGTAGAGTGGACTGGCTGCGATGTTTGTCAAGTTTAACGCCAAGTGCGGCTCCAATGGATCGCCATAAAAACGTATCCAAGTGCACTGCAATGTTACAGAGATGTTCAGAGTGTTTTGCAGCTGCAGCTGAAAGTAAGGCAGTTGTTACATCATTGTGTAACGAACATTTCGGATGCAAGGGTCCCCTCCCTCGTCTTGTTGGCCCTGGCGAGTTGCCTGTGGTATACAATAACTCCCTCGAAAACAATCAGTGCCAAGAAGAGTGGGATTTTAAGAGAGTAATAGAGTGGTTCAGCTAAGTAAAAGTGGTATCATATATGTATGTATGCCAATATCTCAGAATATCCTAAAAGATATATGCATACATATATATAAAACCCTATTGTATGTCTGCCAGATTTGTATGATTGGTCTCTTCTCTACTAAGACTGATGCATTGCTAACATATTGGTGAACAATCAGTGCCAAGAAGTGTGGGATTGTAAGAGAGTACTAGAGTGGTTCAGCTAAGTAAATATGGTATCATATATGTATGTATGCCAATATCTCAGAAAATCCTAAAAGATATATGCATACATATATATAAAACCCTATTGCCATATTGGTATGATTGGTCTCTTCTCTAATTTTAAGACTGATGCATTGCTAACATATTGATGAAATAACTGTTTGAAATATATATAGATATAGAATCCCGATGCGTTTCTGACTCCCTTAACACCAGAAAGCGATTAAATGCTCCTTCTACATCTGCTCTTCAAAACGGGGGCTCCCCTGGTTTTTACGTTCGTTGCTTAAGTCTTTTAGGAAGGTCAGTGGCAAAGGCAATACGAAAGACTTAAGGCACAAACTTGACATTTCCAGAACTGATATGGAAGGGAACTACGAAAGCAGAGAGAACAATAAGTATAAAAGCGCTTATTGGGCCACGCCTACATTTTGGTAGGAAATTTGGTACGAATTCTGTTACGAAAATGTATGCTTTAAATATCAGAGATCATGGACAAACTGCATCGAAATGAACAAATGGGTGCACCCTTAGACGTCTAAGCGATATATTTGAAGCAAATGAATGAAATATTTGAAGCAAATGAATGAAATATTTGAAGCAAATGAATGAAATATTTGAAGCAAATGAATGAAATATTTGTTTCTTGAAGTAAGTTTATAGTACCGAGGGCAATATAAGAACCGACTATGTCAGAAGTTCGACATTTTCAAATCTATAAACTAAACATCAGCGCAAATAAACCGATATCCAGGTGATTGGTTATAAAATTGTATGAAGACAAGAGCGAACTTTTCGGAATAGAAATACAATCCCATTAAAAATCACCATACTCGCTAGTCTGAATCAACAATTTGTTTGAAGAACAGTGATCTTCAGCGCCAACGACGGGAATGTGCTACTCTTTCTGCCAGACCTCTCTATTTTGCATACGTTTATGGTCGGGGGTTTTTTTGCCACCACTTGGCACAAAATAAATAAACTTATCTTTGAAAGAAAACAAACACTTTAAAAATATTGTTCTTTCTTTTGTTGTAAAAGCCACCGAGTTAGTCATGAGCAGGTAATAAGCTGAAAGTGGTTGGTCTCCGCAAATGATTAATTACGCATACATGACTACAGCTGAGGACATGTGATGCTTGGAATGACAATTAACTAAATCGGAGTATACAGAGTGTAGGGGAAAACAACAAGAACCAGAAAACACGAAAGAGTGTAAAGAAGTTTGGCCAAGCAGGACGAAGTCAGTGAACTATCTGAGTAATGTATTTTGGCAAATCTACCTTCAGGGTCGTTCTCTAAGTAAGCGCACTGCAAAACATTTTCAACAGGTTGAACGCCGTAATCAATTAAGAACTTGAAATTATTGCACAGAACACTCGAATGTGCATATTGCGGGCCAGTCTCTGCATGGAACCGTATTACAAGAAGAATGGGCAATCTATTGAAAAACAAATTGCTTTTCAGCCTTGGAATAACTGAACATTTCTGAAATCGAAATGTTCAATTTTGTAAACTGAATTGAAAAAAAAATAAGATACGAGTATGTTGCCCAAACGGTTTCCAAACAGCCCAAACTAGCCTCAAAGCCTAACGCCATGCCATGAATTACGTAGTCATTGGGCAATGCAGCTGCACGGTAAACGTTTGCATGGGTTTGGCATTTACGAAAATTTGCAGAGCTACTGCAGCGATTTGCATAAACTATTTGCGACAATTTCTGTTTATATTTTAGTTTTTATTTTGTTGTTGTTTTGGTTCGTGCAAACAACAAAAATGGCCGCTTGTGGTAAAAATCGCCGCAAGGTACTAATTAACGGTTGCGCGCCAGTGAAGGGCAGGTCGCCAACGCCTCGATAAAGATCGAACTGTGTCAGTGCTGTAATTAAAGTATTGGAACGTGCCCACTACTCTCGTACTCTCCGACTGACCTTTTTATGATTCCAGACCGCATTCACGCTGGGCTTGCCGCGTCGAAAATCCGACTGATCGATGACATCGTCGTGCACTAAACTCGCCGAGTGCACCATTTCCGCAAAGAGTGCCACTTTTCTCTGCTTCTGGACCAGCAGCAGTCTGCAAAAAGAAGACAATAATTTACAAGAGCTTAAATTAATGACTGCTCGTTGCGTTCAATGGAAGACATCAAGTACACCGGTAAGATTCCAAGTACACCGTTGCATGCGAGTACTTGGAATCACTTCACACTTGAGTGACCAAAATTAACTCGCTAATGCCTTTTTTAATTGCATTAATTTTTAATCCTACAACTTACTCTGTTTCTTTGTTCATGTGGTAGTTGATCGCTTTAGCCATGAGCATGGCAACCATCGGTCTTAAGGCCTTGCCCTGTCCATCGAAGTAGTACGACGCAATTTGCTCAAGTTCAGGCTGACTGGTGCCGTCTTGCAGCAGCTGCAAATGTAATATCAAGCATTAATATTGGCGCCATTTTCTCTGGGTACAGTTGTAAAATCAAATAATACTATTGTGGATGGTTTATTTAGAATGTTCATTAACGCTCCGCTCCACTCCCTGTTCGAAGCAGTTACGGAAGCGCCAAAAACCTCATTCAGTTCTATTTTCTTCAACTTGGCTTTCAAGGCAAATTATCTTTGTATTCGTAGCTATGCACACTTTGAATAGCAAACAAAACTCTCAATTTACGTGTGTGTGTGTGGAGGGGGTTTCCGTTCTTTCTCTAAGGAAATCCCGCACAATTCCAACCGAAAGTAACGTTGACTGATTTTCGATAGCTTCATAGTAAATGCTTAAGCAAATGAAACGTAAATTTTATTCGACGCTTGTGTAGTTTATTACGAAATATTTATTTTAGGCCTCTTTTATTGGGTGCGTCAACAGGCTGATTTGTGTCCGTATGGCAAAAGTGTTACCTCACATTTGGCCTATGATTGAAGAAGGTGCTTTTTGTATACCTGCAAAGGTGCGTTTTCTATACCTTCTTGTCTATAAATTCTTAGTTTAATTTCCATTCTTAATAATATTCTCCAGGTTTGAATTTTATGGAACATTTGTCAAATAAATTGACATGCCTTTTATTTTCGAAAAAAATGTGTCATTCTTAATTAAGAGTTATAATCATTCATTAAGACTTATAATCAAGAAAGTCAACCCATTTAGAGGTTGGATAATGTGCCTTATTACCCCTATATTCTTTAGTTGTATCACATCCAGAGTTGATTTAGCCGTGTCCTAGACTGTCAAACATGGACGGGGGATCGGACGTGCCTACCTTCGACTCAAATAATTATCATTGAGGTATCACTTAAAATGACCCAACTTCGCATTTGAAACGTTTTTTGGTCCAGTAGCCAATGTCTTTCCTGACAGAGAAATCACACTGATCTGGTAAAAATCAAGTATAAAAACCAATTCTTTGATAGACTAAGCAAAGTAAACAGGTTGATTATTTACTTATTAATTATTAGCAGGCTAAAAGAACACCGCGACCTAAGAGATCTATTGGGCAGCCTCGTACCCAACTAAAACAGTCCTAGACTGTTTATAAATCTCGAAACTGCTGTGGGCTTAATTTTAACCAGGTGATTTGAAGATAAGAACCCACTGCCTAGGTAGTTATGTCTGCGTCTTGCCACCGCTGGGCAAGTGCATAGAATATGTTCTGCTGTTTCCTGCTCCTCTTGACAGAGTCGGCAGGAATCGTATTCTACCACGCCTCTTTTTTCCAGATGGTAATTGGGTCTACAGTGTCCTGTTAAAAGTTCAGTAGAGAGTTTGATGTCATTTCTGCTGAGGTTTAAAGAAGCATCTACCCTGATGTGTTCAGGGTCAATGAGTAGTCTCAACTGCCGCATGCCTTTGAGGGCTCTCCAGTAGTTCAGCAGACCTCATTTTTCCTGTTCTCAAAACAAGTTATTTATGAAGCTGCTGTTTACCCCACAGAAGGGTTCTGGACCTATGAAGGGAGTGCCTGCGCCCCTTTTTGTCTGTCATTTCGTTGCCTTCATGTCCCTCATGTCCCGGTACCCACATTAGCGTAACAGAGTTTTTCGCTGCTAGAGTATTGAGGAGTTTAGAGCATTCCCAGACCAGCTTTGATTGGAATGAGAAGTTTATTAATGATTTCAGAGCTGCCTGGCTATCTGAGAGTACGCATATTTTGGTGCTGCGTGTACCCCTGCGTACATTCTCTAGCACTTTGCACTCTAGCATACTTTTCTATAAAATAACAATGATCAAAAGCTGGTAAATCCAAAGGATCCATTATCATATATTTTTTTCACAAGACTAATTATATAAAAGATGTTGCCATGTATCCCATGTATCTCTATAAATGCTTCTACCCTACTCTTTAGATAACTTGTCCTTAAATGAATCAAGTGCCTTGAATTTTGACTATTTCGTAATTCAATAAATTGTTCAAATTTTGAAGGATTTGCCATTTATTTTTATACCAATTTTAATACTTGAGTACTTGAGTCCTTTATCTTACATCGGAGGTATATGAAGATGATATATATACCTACATATAATATGGATAACAAAGGTCTACTATCGTTCAAACTCACTTCTCTGGCATCATCGTAAAAATATTTCAGTTCATCGTCGAGTATGATGTAGGGATCAATTTGTAACTCTCTCACGGGTCCGGCCGGTTGTTGTGTGTGGACTGAACTATATTTACGGCAGTTTGCGTTTGAACATTTTGACATTGTGTTGTTGTGCTGAAACAAAAGAAAAATAAACAATTAATATAATTAATAATAAAAAAATTAGGTAAACATTTCAATTTATTTTTAGAGTTTGACAATAAGACAGTCTTTTGATATATAACTATATATCAGTTATTAGAAAAATTATATTAAATTAAATTAGCAACTAATTAAGAAGATAAGCAAATGAATATATAAATAAATAAGTTAATGAACACAATAAAAATAACATAAAAATAAGATTACAACATACTCATAAAGTGAAGCAGAGAAATAAAAATAATGCAGAAAGAAAAGAACAATAATGGAGATATTTGGTTATTTTCAAAGGTAAAATTAAGAGAGCTCTATAGAAGCTCAACAAAAATACTGAAATACTAAGCACTTAAACAGGCTAATCCTAGACACGCCTCTGACAGCAGAAGGCAGCGAATTCCAAATCCTGATGGCGTTAATGAAGTAACGAGTTGAATTACCATAGGCAAATTTAGGTATTATCATGCACCGACTTCTTTTTGATTGGCTCTGCTGAAGTTTCTCAAAGAGATACTTGGGTGTTCTCATGATAATCAGCTTGTGTAGAAAAATTCACTTTCCGATCCGTAAGTAGTTCTCAATACTGCAGCCAAGTCTTCCACTTGTGTTCCAGGAAGTTACATGGTCAAACCTTAGCAATCTAAACACATATCGTGTGGCATAGTTAAATACAACTTAGTTATATACAACTTGTATAGGGAGTTTGAATCCAACTTACTATATACAAACTCTGAATAGCAAATTATCGGTAGAACCAGATGCTTAACCAACATTCTCCTAGTCTCGACAGGTGTAAACTCTGCAGACATCCGTAATTGTCTCAGCACAAAAAAAAACTTTTTTCACTATACTATTTACTTGATCAGCGCAAGTGAAAGACGAATTAATATGGAAGCCCAAACTACATGATCTTTCGACGAACTTCAGCTGTGCGCCACCAATAGATATTAAAGGAAGTTTGTCCAATTCTATTTTCTTCTTCGAGATTGGTAAAATATAGGACTGGAACGGATTTACGAAAAGTCCATTTCTTTTTGACCAATCATATATAGAATTTAGATCTTCATTCATTCTAAGGCTCGAGTCATCAATAAACTCCATGCGCCGAGAAAGATGAATCTGTAGCAGGTCATAAACATATGCATGAATATTCACGTACTTACACACCAAGAAAATGTCATCAAATATAGTAAACAGGGTAAGCCAAGAATTAGTCCTTGTGGAACATCCGAAAAGACATACTTCTAATCAGAATAGCTATTGCCCACCTATACTCGCTGCATTCTCATTGTTAAATAACTATTTATAAGACCAACTGCACTGTCACAAAACCCATAGTACCGCTTTACTTTTAAACAGAGCAAAGAATGATTAACGCTATCAAAAGCCTTAGAGAAATCCAGGAGACATAGAAAAGTAACAAGACTTTGCTCATACATTAACCGAATATCATCCATAACCTTAAGCATAGCAGTGGCACAACTGTTCCCCGATCTAAAACCAAACTGCAATGGAGAGAAAAGATGATTTTGATGAAAGTAACCTGAAGTTTGCTCAGCCATGAGTGATTCACAAACCTATGATAGAGAAGGTAAAATACTAATAGGTCTAAAATCACCTGGATACAATGCAGAGGATTGCTAAGTTAGCGAAATAACGATACCAACCTTCCAAATTCTAGGAAAGCAAGAAGTCGTAAAGCAATGATTAATTATGTGGGTTAATCTTAAGAAACTAAACCGGCAAGCCATCCTCACCAATTGCATTTGACTGAAGCCTCATCAAACATCGCCCCACATCAGCCTCACAGACAAGGCAGAATTGAAATGTAGACGTGGCGGAACTAACCGTTCCAAGAGCAGTCGAAGGAACTGAGCCACTTGATCCCGAAGAAGCAAAGCTATCACACATAACACTAGCAGCCAACTTGCAGACTGTAGTATCACTACTATGCACTCCAAGGTTTCTCAAATTCATCCAAAGTATCTTGGTAGAAAGGGACCTTGTCAACTTAGAATTGTAAAAATTTCTCCTAGATTGACGACAGTTTTATTTGGAGCAAACCTAAAAGGATTCCAATTATCTACAGCAGGCTTAATTTTCCATTTAGCATGGAATTTATTTCGCTTCCTAATGGCGAATTTAACGAGCTTAGAGTACCATGGACAAGAACTATTCTGAATTGCCACTGAACGAATGGGGACATATTGATTAAAAATCCTATCAATGCAACCAACAACCAAGTTCAACTTATCATCCACAGAGGTTTGACACCAGCATTCATCCCTCTGCACTCGACTCATTTCACAGAATAGCATTAAGGCACAGAGTAAAGAAATAAGAGTCACAATCTGAAATGTCACTCACTTTTCGTCATAGAAGAGATGGGTCGGGTGTAGTGAACAGAGTGGCGCTGTGATATGCAAATAAGAGCGATTGAGTGATTGGCGCTATTAGCAGCGCCACCATACAAAAAGTTTGTTGTTCGAGATTGTGACTCTTATTTCATTACTCTATGATTAAAGTCACGATATGGAAAAAACATCCGGCAGAGCATCTCGGCTCAAGGTTATATTTCAATTTGAGAAAATGGTCAGGTGTGAAATGCTTGTAGAACAACATTGAGAAACAACAAAATGTTAGATTTGTTAAATTGATTTATTTATATTTCCTCTGATACAAGAATATACAATTTATTTCCTGATTGAAAGAATGGCCGGAATGGAGCCATAGTTTTGGCAATCTATTCGAAATAATACATTATTGTTAATATATTGGAATAGTTTATGATGCAGAACATTGAGTATTAATCAAAAACAATTTGTCGTGATTAAGGGTGATATTTGTAAGTCGCGTCGCGTCGTAGTTGGAGAATGAGTCGTAAAATTATGATGAAGTCCGCGCCTGATTTCAGGTGGCACTTTCCCATCACTTTGAGTCTGTGTACTATTTTATTAATAGCTTCATTGATGCTAATTTTGAATGAAGTTTGTTCAGTAGATCTGTGGTATCATTAGCAAAGGAACCTATGATAACTTTATCATTAGCTGGTAGAAATATAGTATTGATCCCAGTCAGCTGACGTTCCCCCTTAAATAACAGTGTCTTGGAACGTTAATGAGTTGAAGTAATTTCCACCCTGCGACGGAGTTAAGTTCTGAATTACATTCCGGGACAATCTTTAGAAGTGGTTAACGGTTTTTCCAGGGACTTTAGTGCAGGCTGATGTATTGAGTGAATGAATGAATGAATGAAATAAAGAAGGAAACTGTGCCTCGACCAATTTGATCTATTGTACTCCTCCTGGATGTACCTATTAAAGGTCTTCTATTAGTCGCAACAGTTCTAAGGAAACCTAGTACTGAGTTGGAGTTCATTACTCTAATGTCTCTGTCCTCGGGTCAGTAATGCCCCAAATATTTCTTTTTACAGCGAGCTAAGGATTCGCAGTTCATTAGAAGGTGCTCCGGTGTTTCTTCTGCCTCCGTGCAGAACCTACACGTGTTTACTGGTGAGAGTCCCAGTTTCATGAGGTTGCTTCCTAAACGACAGTGGCTTGTGAGGTGACCTGTCAGAGTTCTTAAATTGTTTTTGCTTAACTGTAGATATAAAGCTGGACGTTTTGAGTTGTTGTCCCCAATCACGAGCTTGGATTGTCCAAGTTTTGGTAGTGAGCCCCAGTAGCGTGATCTTCTGGATTTTTCCTCCTGTCTTAATTTATCTGTTATGCTATTTGCCCCTATGCCAAAGAATTGTTCAGGTCCAATAAAAGGTGTGGCTGCCCAATTCCTGGAAAGACTATCCGCTTTTTCATTTCCAGGGGTCCCAGTGTGTCCTGAGACCCATATTATGGAAAGTTTATTGAGGCTCCCTAACTTAGTTAAAATGTGTACGCTTTCAGATACGAGTTTAGCCTAAATCTCGTAGGAATTAAGTGTATTATAGCTGCTTGGCTGTCATACATGATAGCAGTGTCTTGACCCACAAAGTTACGCAGGAGGTTATAGATCACACAGAGGCGAATTGTATGAATCTCTGCCTGGAACATGCTGGTTGATTTCCCCATTGGTTCGGAGTGGCCCAAATATGCCAGCTCTTATACCTTCTTCTGTTTGATGGTATGATCTTTTAAGATATCTTGAAGTGATTCTGGTTTCAATTCTTTCTAGTTCCCAAGCACAACTGTGAAGCATTTCTCAAAGTTATACATTTTGTTCATATCGTCTCTAGGGAGATCCGCGAGGGGTATACTGGCCACGATGCTGTCTCGTTGTTTATTACTACAAATTTTCTCGCGGCCAGCATCTTCCTTGGCGATTTTTAATAGGGTTCTTTTTGCAGCCATTTCTACTGTAATATGTAGCGGAGTAGGATCTAAAAGTGTTTCCATTCCTGCTGTGGGTCAAGATTTCATAGATCCCTTGCTGTGAGCTTGGATTAATTTTCTACAGATCACCCACTTCTTTATCTAGTTTCAGTTTCAAAGAGAAGTCTCGGTTTGATTGGTGGGCTCGAACACTAATAAGTTATTAG
Organism: Clusia tigrina; assembly: GCA_920105625.2. Lineage (NCBI taxonomy): Eukaryota > Metazoa > Arthropoda > Insecta > Diptera > Clusiidae > Clusia > Clusia tigrina. The sequence goes on from OV050031.1 coordinate 210,597,283, forward strand.
AAACTGAAATTTGTTCAGGAATAAACAATTCCTCACCCATCCAAATGGTTGGGAGTAAATCTTTACATGTCAGTATCTTTGTTCAAATAAGCCGTAATGGTGGCAAAATCCGCACTGGTGGTTTATTTTATGTTTTTATTCGTCAACTGGCATAAATTGAAATAAAAAGGTTCCAGAGCTTTTGAGAATATGCGAATAGGGTTTATAAGAGTACAACTCTCATCAGTTTTTTTTTTGGTTTAAGAATTATTGTAATTTCGATTGAGGAGGAAACGAATGAGATCAGTATTAAAAATATGAGTTAAAAACACGATTCCTTATTCCGACAGCTATTAAAGAAACTTCTCTCTAAATGCCACTTCCAGGATATTTTAAGTTGTTGAAGGACCACACGAATATATATCCACTTATTTAAGTATAACAAAATGTAATGCCATAGTAAGGAATTACACCCTGTTGGGCTTAAGTCATCGACTTCTAGCGATCTTTCGTCCCTTCCACTGTGAACCTATTGACTTCTACCGATCTTTCGTCCCTCCCACTGTAATCTTATTGACTTCTAGCGATCTTTCGTCCCTCCCACTGTGAACTTATTGACTTCTAGCGATCTTTCGTCCCCCTCACTGCCAACTTTTTGACTTCCAGTGAACTTTTAGATTACCTCAAATATGGTTAAGAGTATTCCTATCAGAAATTATGAAGAAGTTAGTTTTTAGTGAAAGTATTGATTCCAACTCACGGAAAAAGCAAGAGTGAGCTTAAAAAATGAAATGTTTCCAATCGTGTCCATTGGTACTATTTACTTTCCAATCGTAGGAATACCATTTAAAAAATGTACCATGTCTAATTTCAAAGTAGTAACAAACCCGGTTTCATACGCATCACACAGACTGCATTGAATAGAATAGCATTTGTGGGTGGGTCTGCATGATTTATTTTGCCCTATTAATTTCCATCAATTCAAGTGTTAGGTCCCCAAATATTTTGTAATGGGAATGTCACACCCTTTACTAGGACATTAATGTACGAGTATAGTCAGAGTATTTTTGAAATTTCAGAACTTCATCTACTAAGACAGCGAACAGTTCAAAGAGATGATAAATCGCTCTTGGCGCCAGGGTGTGAGCGTGTAAGAACCCGAATTGAGAGAAATATTCGATAGAAAAACGAATTAGGGACTATGACTTTTGGGATAGTATAAGATAAGGAAATTCTGCTTATACGATTCTCCACCAGATTTATCTGGTTTTATCTGTCAGATGAAGACAAACACATAATATGGTTACCCCCGAATTGAATTATTCAACAAAATTTTTTACATCTGTGACTCACAGTTCCATTTGATGCCTTTTAAAATCCAAAGCAGTATCTTCGTACACAGTAACACCGAGTCCAGGGAGTGACCTCTTGATATCCACTCATAGGCATCAATTGCTGTCAGTATTTTAGTGACTAGAGATACATATTTTGGGGTTAGAAGACAATAAACGATTCATATAGTTCAGAGTATTATTGCTATGTTCCTGACGACACGTGCACAATACTTAAAGCGACACCATCCTCTGCCAAAATTGCAGCAATTATAAGGGGTGTATTTCAAAAATAACATTGGAACCACATTTAATTTCCACACTTCGCCTGCCAACTCACAATTGCAGCAATTACGGCGACCGACCACTCCGGCGACTGAAATGACAGATTTTCATGGTAATGTAATGAATCCAGTGTTGAGTGGAGGCATTAGCAAATTGCTGAAAATTGTGGAATAATTTGGTTTCTTTGTAGTTTCAAGCAAATTAAGCGGGTTTATGCCAACGTAAAGTGTGCAAATTAAATTAGTGGAAAATTGCTATGAACGCGCCTGCGCACACGCACGCACACAAACACTCGCCACAACCGCAGACCACACAAATTCTGTACGTGTTACTTGTAAGTTGCTTGTCTTCCCTCCAATATGACCTTGACTATTATTATTATTAGTATAAACCTTTTGTTTACATACACAAATAGCTCGCTTCGTGATCTGGCTGAACGCATCAGGTTGTTGCGCATGCGTAAACTGTCAAATTGATATGAGTTCATGTTCAGCGGCAGCAGGAGGCTCTGAGCTCTTCACAAATGCAGCCAGCGACTCCAGCAATTCCGCTACAGCAACAACAACTAAGACGACATCATTTGCACCCACCTTGTTGTTTGTATTGTTGTTGTTGTTGTTGTTGTTGTTGTTCATACATCGTTGTTAGCAGAAAAGTTGACTCTGTGTCGCTGCAGCGTTTGTTTTTGTTGATTGTTGGCCCGCTGCTTGGGCAACAAATGCGGCTCATGCAGCTTCATTTCCATCAATCGTGTTACAAGATTATGTAATTTTCTTGTATTTCAAATTGGTTTATTTGCATAAATTACAACAACAACAAAAAGCATAGAAAACACACATTCACAAAAATGCATGCTGCTGACAACAGAGTAAACAGCCACGACAACAACAAAGACGACACAAGTGTCAACAGCAGCAGCAGCCGCAGTTGTGTTGTTTGCAGATTGCCGCTCTGAACAATATTTACCATATTTCCAATGGAATCTGCATATGTGCAAGACAGACTCTTTGGCAGGTGCGTGTCTCCTCGCACGTTTATTTGCTCTATCATGATGCGATTCTCACATTTATTGGCTAAGGTCAACTGTGAATGTGCAGAGAAAGGACAGCAAAAATGTGGCAGAGATACTCGTACATGGTGGGTTTAACCCGTCACGTTTCGTGTGAGCGGCACTAACTTGCCCCAAACTGGCCCCTCTGCTAAAGTGAGTGCAGTGTGGATTATCTTGTGTTGCCAAGGTTAGTTTAACAAACTGTAGATAAAAGAAGATAATGATGCAGCCCACAGTGGAATTCCCAATGCCACTGGGAGCTAGGAACAATGAAGTATCCAACGAGTAGCACCCCAAACTGGCCCCTCTGCCGTGTGGATTATCTTGTGTTGCCAAGTTTAGTTTAAGCACCTGTATATAAAAGAAAAGACCGGCTGCAGACCGCAGTGGACTTTCCAATACCACTGGGAGATAGGAACAATGAAGTATCCAGCGAGTAGCCCATCAGAAGGGAACTGATTTCTCCTGGATACAGTAGAGTAATTAGGGACGAAATCAAACCCCAATGCAGTCCAGTATATAAATATAATACTTCCATAACACATTTGTCATGAGGAAAACGAATACTTTTCATTGTCCAGGAGTGTCTGGTCTAGGTACAAATGTAACAAGATCACGGTGTTTTACCTACTTCCCTAAATATGTACTGACTTTCTACCAATCTATTCTACCACTACCGACATTCTACCGTTCTACCAATATTATCCCTATTGTAAACGATAAAGATTTGTATTGCGAAGTTCAGATATCAGTTTCTATATATATACTAGTATTGTAAAGCTATGATATTAGATCTATTCTGGACTGGGGTCACTAGAAACTGCTATATTTGACCATGAGAAGATCTCCTTGAGTATGTCATTAACTCTTCAAGTGTATGATACAAGAATATTGACCGAGTTAAACTCAGAACTCAGTCAAATAAAACTAGTTTCATGTTCTGGAATGTCTGTTAATCATATATCAAAAATAAACTTAACTGGTGTATTAGCGGTCTTCCTGCAAACAAGTGTCGCTGAGAGAAGTTCCACCAAATTTAAAAAACATCCTTGATTTACAAATGATATCTTCAAAGGTAATTAAATACCTTAACAAATCATATACTTCATGCAAAGTAGACCAAATCAATGGAAATAGTGACCTGTGTATATAAAGCTTTCAAAATGAATGCAACTTTCCTCTCTGGATGCTCTAAGAGATCAGGCCTGAAGTTGAAAATAAAGGCTTTGGAGGTCATTTGAAAAATCCCAGTACAATGTAAAGAAAACCCGCTGTTTCTCCTGTGACTTGGCAACTAACTCTCATCACCTACTTCCAATGCAAATAATTCTCATCATCTGTTGGTTAGGCTAGTCAACCACAAGAGTGTCAATGACATTTCTGAAATTCCCGAAGAGAGAAGGTGTTTTTTAGTCGATAGCCATGGAGGATTCCGATACATCAGCACGGTGACAACCTTGCTGACGGTGCATAAAGTATTTTCACCTGACCTCAACGCAAAAAAAACGACATTTCTTGTGCCGAATCGTTCAAAATGTTCCAGAATACCTACGATGAATCAGATGAGTCAAAACATTCCAACCAGACGGACGAGTGATTGGAGACTTTCCTCCTAACCGGCTGACCTTCAAAGTATTCAACTGATGATAACACCGACAAAGTGAATGAAACGTTGATGAAATATCATCGTACAAGCTTCAGGCAGATGTCTTAAAGTGTGAACTAGTCTCACAATACTGTTCACACCATATCAGTGGATTTTTTACATGAAAGCCGCCGCGGCACAGCCTGAGATGCATTTCCAATAAAAAACAAAAATAAAACGGGTTGCTGAAGATGTGTGTAAATGAGTCAATTGAGACCCTGCATTCATTAAATGCATAACAAGTGAGTTTTACATGGAAACTTGGAAATGAGGACTGAAAAACCACGACAAAGGTGCTCATAAATCAAATTCAAATGAATTTATCTTTGCTATAGTTGGGTTGTCCACTTAAAATTGTGGTCAGAGCACGCAAGCAATCTGCAAACAATACAATCGGGGAATTAAAATTAGATTAAGAGAGAAGTTTCAAGGTGAAGGACCAGATTTGTCAGCACACTTTTTTCCAAAAATTTGAAGATCAAGTGACATATTTCCTATAACAATTTTTATAGTCGAAAAGATCAAGTGACATATTTCCTATAACCATTCTTATAGTGGAAAAGTATTTCATTGCAATTGCGCTGTCATACTCATCACTTTTGTATCACAACGTCCGCTTATGGAATTTAACTCGCATATTCCCACATATAAGAAATATTCCCCTCCCAGCCAATAGTCCAATACTGAAACGTCTCGTATAGGTTTACACTTCAATATGTTTTTCTACATATTTCGGGAACCACACGGCGTTAATTTCCATACGGCTTAAATTCGGTTTGAACAAAGCATCGACCAACATTTTAAGTTATTTCGCCACTCTGTGATCAAGTCTTATCTTCAGTAATTCCCTTTAAATGCCTTTTAAATGCCGCCACATTCGCGCTGAAATTCCGGCAAAAGTACAAAAATGCATATCAGCGTTTTTGACTTCAATTCCAGTACAAAAGGAAACCAGTTCATGTAAATGAAGTCAATAACAACAAAGTTGTGGCTTACCCTGAATTAAAAATAAACCCTTCATGAAGAAACGCCAAAAATACAATTTATTACCTTTGCAGATGGAAGAAAGTACGCATGCGATAAAACTCACGTAGCACATAAACGCAGCAGGGCAACTGTACCAACATCAGCGAGAAACTGTCAATAATTGCGAAGACGCTGCAATGTCCTTGTGACGTGTCATAATTTTCAGCAGAGCTCACGAAGCAACAACAACACCCGCCAAGAATATACGAGCAAAGGCTGAAATGTCCACAAATTATGGCCATAAAAACTGTGGAAACTGGTCAACACAAAAAATCAGGGTCCAGACAAGTTGAAGTTTCGCAGTTTCATGAAGTTTCGCAGTTTCACCGACTGAGTGTGAGATTTTTCAAGGAAAACTTTACTTCACGTGTGTGACAATGGCCTAAGAAAAGTTGCGAATGCGGATATCTTAACAATCAACAAAACAACAACCGCTTCGATATTCAGTCGGTTGCCAATATTTTGTGGCCTCTCGCATCTTATCATTTTGTGTTGATCGTTTCATTTTTACAAACTTACCTAATCGAGAAATCTGAAATCACGCTTGGCCAATTTGTGGCCCTTTGTTGGCAAATTAGTGGCAATACGTGGAATTTGGGTGTCTAATTTTTCTAGACTTACGACACAAGATTTTCCTTTGTTTGCCTTGTTTATTAGCTTGTTAACGCATTAAAATATTTGTGAATTGAATGGCGATCGCCGGATTTCAATGGCCACGACTCATTTAAAGCGCCAACCCAGCTTAAGATGTGGGAAGCAGCGGGCACATTTATGAATGAAGTGGAGAGCTCAGAAACTAAGTTGGAGACTTAACGCTTGAAAGTGAAAACTTGTGTCACAAATGAAGCCCATCGAGAGTGAACGTTGAGTTGAGGTGCGTACGCACTAACATAGGCATGGAATGGAGGCAAGCAATTCCACCTGACGCAGTACGACAGAGCGAACGCAAAGAACATTCAGTGGCTTGTTTGTTCAGGGTTGGGTGTAGTACGTAAATTTATGCGAAGATTACATGCTCGATTACATGGTTGATTACATGGTTGCTTACATGACTTAGTACAGATTTTAATAGGAGTACTTGGACTCACTTATGTCTCAGCATGAGTACACTACATACAGAAGGCATATGCATTTTGTAAGCCTTTAAATACTCCGCAATTAATCAAGCATAACTGCACTTGCAGCCACGAGCTGTGAACATAACAATGGACGGAAGAGTTAATTGCTGAGAAGACAAAGCTAGTTTAATCGGTTAGTAGGAAGGTTGAGCCATTGTTAGCTAGAAAATTCGCTATACCCAAGGTTGGTCAAGAACATTGCAGGCTACTTAATTGTGGGTTATTTATTGCTGCAATTCGAATTTAACAAAACCGTGCAAATTGAATTGTGTTCTAACAACGAAGTTAACTACTCAAAGGCTTGCAAAACAAAATTCTAGTATGTTATTTAATTGAGGAAGTGGAGGAAGGTCTTCCTGGGCAGTTTCAATGCATCGAACTTAGTTCAATTTTATATTTATTTATGGTACTAATATTGTTCGGAGAAAATTGAGCATACTTATATTTAATATATATTTAATATTGGATTATGCTACTTAGGGGCTTCTTTGTCGAACCAGAAAGGCAGTTCTGTTGAGGTGGAAAAAAGATAATTTACCCCAACAAATTTTAAAACATGGATGTACACTTCTCGATCTAAATAAAATAGTTCTGAATCAGTGTTCAAAATACTCCCAAAAGTCTATTTTAACAATTATTCACATTATATATACAACTCTTATCCAGGTTAATACCTTATTTTCAAGCAAACTTAACTCCGGAATATCAGTCACCTCTGTCACCCGTGGCATCCTTTTAATTTTTTATTTATATACGAATACCAAACAAAGTATGTGGTCCTATTGCTAGAGGGTAGGTAGGTAGGAGTGACCGCCTAGTTTGCCAAAAGCACACCTAAGTACACCCAATGGGCCATTGTGATACCACGGTGTTCTATTACTAGAAAACCCGGGTTCAATTGTGTAAAAGTAGTACCGTTCGTCATTTATAAGTATGCATGGTTAACATTTAAAATGATATCAAAAATTTAGGAGTTGCTGATTATAGGACATTACCAATACATCACGCAAAATCCATAAGATCACGCTACTGGGCCTCACTACCAAAACTTAGACAATCCCAGCTCGTGATTGGGGACTAAAACTCAAAACGTGCGTCTACAGTGTTAAGCAAAAACAATTTAAGAACTCTGACAGGTCACCTCACAGGCCACTGTCGTTTAAGAAGCCACCTCATGAAACTGGGACTCTCACCAGTAAACACGTGTATGTTCTGCACGGAGACAGACGAAACACCAGAGCAGCTTCTAATGAACCCTGAGCTCACAGTAGGAAGAAATATCGGGAGTAGACACATTAGAGTAATGAACCCCAACTCAGTGCTAGGTTTCCTTAGAACTGTTGGACTAATAGAAGACCTTTAATAGGTACATCCAGGAGGAGTACAATATATCAAATTGGTCGAGGTGCATTTTCCCTCTTTATTTCATTCATTCATTCATTCATTCAATACATCAGGCTGCACTAAAGTCCCTGGAGAACTCGTGAACCACTTCAAAGATTGTCCAAGAATGTAAAGCAGAACTTATTCCATCGCAATGTGGAAATGACTTCAACTTATTAGCGTTCCGAGACACTGTGTTTTACGGCCGAAAAAAGTCTTGAAGAACTGGCAAACTGTGTATCTGCGGGTACTCCAAAGGAACCAGAGCCATTTATCGGTGTGAGTTTAGCAAGGGCTATGGATTGGATCAAGGGCCAAGTGAATAATATTCACAAGGACCAATGGTACAGTTCAGTAGTCTTCAAAACATCCAATTGCTTCCCAGAGAGTCCGAACAAAAGAGTTGCAGATTTCCTTCTAACTTTATGTACGAAAGATCTTCGATCATTGGTTGAGTTAATCCAAGGCCACAATCAATGAGGCCATCATATGGCGACCAAGGGCATCATCAAAAAACTGAACTGCTTCTCCTGGCTGGAGGAAGAACGGGGCGGCACATACCATTTTCTCTGTGTTTGTCCTGCCTTTGCCAGAATGAGGAAACGCATATTAGGGTCAGATGTTGTGGGAATGGACAATGTACGAGTATATTCCTTATGCCTGCACTTATGAGATTCATAAAAGAGTCAAAGAAGTTCGAAAAAGTGTAACTTCAGATATATTGGAAATTCCTTATCCAAATGGCTGGACCTTTGCAACGGTTTGGAACTTGTGTCTCATGCGGTATTACAACAGATCAATGATGGCCTAAGTGCGCCACTCTGGCGGTCGCAATAACTACCTACCTATCCCTGCAGAGACTTTTCAGATTAATAAAAGTCGAAAAAGTTTGAAAGAGCCTTCGCTGTCACAGATCCTCCCTTCTACTTACAGACTATTAGTAAAATAGACATCACTTCCCTGAGTGTGTGAGGACTTTTGTCTACGGTAGTTTTGCGGCCTAACCCAACTCTATGATATTCTATTGCCAGGCTGGCAAATTATTCGTACCTAATGCAAAGTTTATTCCCGAATACTTTATTCCTGTATAGTGTAGAATAGTGTATAGTGTAGAATAGTGTATAGTGTAGAATAGTGTATAATGTAGAATAGTGTATAGTGTAGAATAGTGTATAGTGTAGAAAGCCCTTCTGGGAGACTTTAATCCTTAAAGAGGGAACGATTAGATAAGCATGGCTCGGAGCAAATATATAATTGCGAAGATATGAATACTATTGGAGGTCTTCTGAAGAAATACACCAGTGAAAAAAAGTCAATCTTAGACGAATATTCCCAGACTAAGACTAGCCAAATAGAATAGTGTATATTGTAGAATAGTGTATATTGTAGAATAGTGTATAATGTAGAATTATAATGTAGAATAGTGTATAGTGTAGAATAGTGTATAATGTAAAAAAGTGTATAGTGTAGAATAATGTATAGTGTAGTATAGTGTATAATGTAGAAAAGTGTATAGTGTAGAATAGTGTAGAATAGTGTATAGTGTAGAATAGTGTATAGTAGAAAGCCCTTCTGGGAGACTTTAATCCTTAAAGAGGGAACGATTAGATAAGCATGGCTCGGAGCAAATATATAATTGCGAAGATATGAATACTATTGGAGGTCTTTGGAAGAAATACACCAGTGAAAAAAAGTCAATCTTAGACGAATATTTCCGGATTAAAACAAGCCAAAGTCTTTCTGGGAGACTTTAATACTTAAAGAACTAAAGGGAGACATTAATCCTTTAAGAGGTAAAGACTAGATAACCATGGATCAGAGGAAATTAAGAGTTATCACTGGTGTTTTGAGTAATCACTGTAGACTCAATAACCATATGAATAAGTTGGGTTTAGCAACAGAAGCCATCTGATTCCGATCCGATTATGAGAAAGTGATGAGACCTCACTACATCTGATCACAGACTACGGAGATCTGCTACACCAAAGACATAGATATTCTGGAGAATACATCTTGGATATTAGTAAAACTCCTCAACTTGATATTCCTCAAAATGAATAAGTTCCTACATGAAATAAACCTGAAATCCATGTTTGAACTCTATAAAAATCTTTGAAGGGAACAGAAGTCAGTCTCCAGTAGAGACATTTTTCGGCCTAACTACTTATCGAACAGCTGGCAAGGAAAGCTAAGTCAGTGATTTGCCAATATTTATACGTGTAATAATTTGCATCTGCAATAGTAGCAGCAAAGAAATTGAAGATATTTGGCAACCCTGCCAGCGCAGCCGCTGCAATTGTACGCATTTAAACTGTAATCAATTACAAAATCGAAAAACTTTCGTTTTCGATATGTGCGCTAAATAAAAATTAGACTGCAATTGCGCTCACCAGCAAGCGAGCAGCAACAACGCCAACAACAACAACAACAACACAATAAGAAGCATTTACCAGCTGAGCAAAGCCAAAAAAGTCTGCAAATTAAAAACTAAATGATTTGCTTTTTCGCAAACGAAACGTGCAAAAATGCGTTTAATTGCGCTTTTAAAACCAAAAAAAAATTATTATTTAATTTTTTGGATTTATTTTGTTTTTAATTAAAAAACATTATTTGCTGTTCGCAGCTTAAACGTTAACTTAAAAACGCAAAATGCGACAACGACAAAGAAGCCTCAAAGCAGCAGTCAACACTGTTGCCGGGTTGTCACAGGCCTCAGCCGAGCGGGCTGCGGGCGGTTCATTGGTAGATTGGCTGTTTGCTTGTTGGGTTGTTGGGTTGGTCAGCCAAAAGCGTAGCGGGTAAATAAATCAAAAGCGAAATACGCCAAAAAGATTAACGGCAAAGACAAACGCCAACGAAGAAGGTGCACAGGGAAATGCATAAACAAAGACAGGTACGAGTAATAATCAATAAGACAGCACAATTCATTACACCAACCGAGGAAGAGCGTAGAAACCAAACGGACGAAAACAAATGCAAGCAAATAACGAACTCGGAATTGCGCGGAAAGTAGGAAGAAAAGATTCGTTACACTTGGCTAAAGTCTGTTGCCTGTTTTACAGCAATTGGCTTTGATTTTTTATGTTTTCTGTTTCTGTTTTTTTCCATTTATTTATTTTTTTTTTAATATGCGAGTAAGCATTGTAATTTTTTGTTAATATTGTAGTTTTATGTTCAATGGGGGAAAATATGAAATAAATATTGCAGTCATGATAATGAAATGTCAACGAAGTGGCGCTTTATACCATATCCGGTCCAATGGTTGGACTTGGCCAGAAAAATTTTATAAATAAATAGTCAAGTGAACATTTATTTATTTAAGCGATCTCAGCGGATGCCAAAAAGAGGTGACGATGGACTGTTAACATGTCAGAGAGCAGCGGTGTCCAACTGGTAGAGCTAAACGTACTTCCCGGACATTGAGAGAAACCCTCCACTTTTCAAACAAGCATCAGTGTTCCCAGACCCTTTTCGTTTACCTCTTTATGAACCCTTTGGACACTATTTCGTTATGTTCATTTGAACATTCTTGATAATTGATGCCCTTACAAATAGAGAAAAATGAAAAGTTATTAGTGAGATTGTTGTAAGTAATAATGTAAAGGTTCCCAATCGAACAACCCATAGGAATTCTTCAGATTTATGACCAGAATTCGCTTTATATTGAACAAACGTTCCTTGGCCTACTCGAAATGATTGCTCAACATTATCACTGACTAACAGTATCTGAAGCATTGTAGGAAACTTCTAAACAACTGGCTTTGTAGTGGAACACCACAGCTGGCGAAATTGTGGGGGAGAAAGAAAAGTTCACAATTATCCAGCTGGAACTATCACGGACTTGCATCGAACTCATGATTCCTGATTTCTTAGTGCCCCAATTTCCAACTCACCAACAGGTTTTTCCAACAACACGGCCCCTTTACCTTAGTTGGTGCACCTTGTCGTGGTAACGGGGCTTAAGTAAGGTCAATGATCCATGAAGCTATGATAGACCAGGTTCAACCATAATGTAAGGTCCTTGGTGAGACTCTGAAAACCTTCCCAAGCCAAGGTGTTCTTGAAATCAAGCCGAGAGATGAATCGTGCCTATAGATGAATCGTGCGGAGAGATGAATCGTGCCGAGAGATGAATCGTGCCGAGAGATGAATAGTGCCGAGAGATGAATAGTGCCGAGAGATGAATCGTGCCGCGAGATGAATAGTGCCGAGAGATGAATCGTGCCGAGAGATGAATCGTGCCGAAAAATGAATGGTGCAGGGAAAATAAAAATACAAGAACACCGCACTATGAGCCTTCCAGCGAACCTTTGAAACGAACAATTCAGAGATGTCATAATTTACAGAAATAGGGATGTTCAATGGTCGCTACGAAATAGAGCCATGATGTCATTAGACTTGTTCCCCTTAGAGTAATATAAAATCACTCGCCAAAGCCCATAAACCAAGACGAATTATAAACCTCAAGGAGAATATTACACCGGAAATTTTTAATATTAAACTTCCTTTGAGAAAAAGTCGTAGAAACTTAAAGTTCCCTCATACGCATCACCAAATGAAGTAGTAGAGGAACCTTCCTCGACATGGTACATCATCAAATGTAATCCCATACATTGTATTTCAATAGTCTATAAAGACTCTCAAGGATAAGCTCATGTACCACCAGTTTCATTTCATTGTAGGGATCGATCAAGCTTAATGGCAATCCCTTTACTATACAGTACTCCTATTCGTCCTTAACTCCTAATCAATTATATTCCTTTAACTTGGTCGGTCTTCTCCTTTGCAAATCTAATCTTCTCCTTCTAATCTAATCTGAAAAGAGTTAGAAACACCAATACACTTTGTTTAATTTGTCTGATCTTTATGCACTCCCTTCCTCATATATCCAAAGACCCGGGCCTGCGAATCTCACAACAATGCGTACATAAGTCAATTTACTCTTTAGCATGGTCCAATTTGTTCTTCAATTGTTGTCAATTTTAACAATTTATGAGAAATCACGTAGTTTATACATCTTTACTCAGTGCCTGCAATTTGACCTCAATTTCCTGAAACGCACTAACGGAAATATTTTTTAATATATATACTATACTGACACTCCCACTTTATATGTAACAACTGCAAAAACAAAGACAATCTTCTTTGGAATTTACAAAAAGAGCTCGTCAAACAACAACAACCACGACAGTAGCAATAACAACAAGGAAGACAACTGAACAACTCTTCCATGTGTTAGTTGTGGTATGAGTGGTGTTGACTTTGCTACCATTACTGCCGCTGCTCAGTTGTGGTTGTTGCCACTGTTGTTGTAAGTGTTGTTGTTCCTATTGGTGCTTTTGTTACTGTTGTTGCTGCTGTTGTAGCTGTTGTTGTATTTGTAGTTGTAACTGCTGTTGTTGCCTTTATTTTCACTGTTGTTGTTACTGTTGTTGCTGCTGTTGTAGCTGTTATTGTATTTGTAGTTGTAGTAGTTGTTGTATTTATAGTTGTACTAGTTGTTGTAGATGTTATTATCACTCTTGTTGTTATTACTGTTGTTGCTGCTGTTGTAGTTGTTGTTATATTTGTAGTTGTAGCTGTTGTAGATGTTACTATCACTGTTGTTACTGTTGCTGTTACAGTTCGGCTGCCTCCACCTCTTTACCAGTCAATCAATGCTTAAGGTTGAGGTTTCAATGCCACAGCAGGCCAGTATAGCCGGAAACTGTGGACGAGGGTGCCTCCCCCTAGTCCACAGTTTGCGGCTACACTCACTATCGAATCAACTACCAAATATTTCCATGTGGTTATTGCTGATATTATCGTGATTGTTGTTGTAATCTATGCCATATTTGTTTGTTGTGGCAATTGTTATACTCTCTTCACTTTCACATTGACTCTTTTCAGCTACTGCGAACTAATCATATTTCATGTTCGCAAATTTTTAACTATTTCTCTTTTCTGTTTGCTTTGTCTTCACTTCTCCTTTTTGCTCTCGTATTAGTTAACTGTAAACTTTCTGACTAACTGTTTTATGCTTGTCATAAGTCATGCACTGATACGTCATCTGTTATGACCCACTCCTTCGGTCAATGCATTCATCATTCGCTCGTTCAGTTTGCTTTTATTATTAACTTTTTTTTGTTTGTTTGTCATAAGTTTTATTTATTACATTTATTGCACAATTGTTAGTGTCACTTTTGTGTGCTCGCACCTGCGAATAAATATTTCAGCAGGTTCCGGTTTTGTGGGTAATTCATAATTATTTCTAGTTTGAATTATAGACTGAATATTCAACTCAAAGGCTTATTCTGAATAGAAATACTCAGAAGATATTTTCTTCATTCCTTGTATAAAGACAATGGAATTTTGTTCTCAGAATAGGAATAGGAATGAAGAGGCTTGCATGAAGAGGGTTGATGAAGGCTTGCACAGTATACAGGTTGATTGAGCATTGATTATACATATACGTATAATCTATAACAAAGTTTGTTGGAGGATGTGAGGGCTATGCCATACTAGGACTATTAAGAAAATTCTGCATGGTACTATATACGAAATATAGGATTTCTACTTTGTTAACTCCGTCGAGATCTCATGAATGTAATAAAACTGCTCATGAAATTTGTGCTTTTTACCGAGCGCTGACCATGATTTAGTGGGGGATAATTAGAAAATTAATTATTGAAGAATGAGTGAATAGACAATAGTATTGAGAGGGAATATTCAAGAACAAAAATCATTTCTTAGTTCTCACATGTCCGTGGCGGAAGAAATTTAAAACTCCATTTTAGGAAAATTCCAACGAATATCTTCTGTCCACAACTTTTCATTAAAAATTTCAACAGGAGCGAAATATTTAAAATCGAAAGAAGAAACAAATGTAAAATTATTTGCAAATTATCCAAATATTTTCAGTATATCGATTGACAGATGCCGCTCATTTCCTCACGATGCTGGACTGATCACAAATATGTTAACTAGCTAAAGTGGAGGAACCATTTTGGGTGCAACGACGAAGAAACCGCAACAAAAATAAACATTCATTCAAGTCACATAACAAAAGTGGCAAATGTAAAGTCCGTTGATGCGTTAGACAATATGCCACGCCTCCAATTCCACATTTATATTTAAAATTAACCATAGAGAAACACAACTTCATTCAAAGAAGTTTATAAATAAATAAATAAATCAGCCACCCTCAGTGGTAAGCATGCTACATTCACACCCAGAGGGCCGCAGGTTCAAATCCTGCCCCGGGCTTGGTCTCCAAAATGCTACTTTCTATTTTATAGAAAATCCTTTTCTCTTTCGACTCGAAAGCCTCTGTAGCTAGTATTCATTCCCTCAAGACCTGTACTCATAATTAATTATGATGTAAGATATAATAATAATAATAAAAATAATAATAAAGACATCAAAAATAAGTTCCAAAACTTTTTGTTGATTTTCTCTTTAATTGAACAGTAACGATTCAGGGTAGAGAAGTGCACCTGTGGTGTGGCCAGACAGACGCCAAAAGACTATGGCCATTCAATGATTTCTGTCGCAGCTGCGACTCTGAAGAAGACGAGCAGTCCCCTCTCCATCCACGTGTCAGTGTCGTCGCTAGCTAGAAGAATATATAAATTCCTGGTTCCACTCTTTCCCAACAGTCTAATCGAGTTAGCATCGATAGTGTTACGAATATAGCCAGGATTATATCGGAATCATAATGATTCTCCACGTGGTAGATAGGAAAATTGCGCCGGTTTCTTGTGGTACCACAATGAGACTAAGTGATTGAGTTAGCTTTCCTGAAGAAGGCTACCACTCTAACCAAACTCTTTTCTTTTCTCACAATGGCATCAATAACAACTATATATTATAGCTGCCTTTAAGATTCTAGAACGTTCTCAAATCTTCCGCAAGTAATTCTTTATGCGAGAGGGAGAGAGAGATAGAGTTAGAGAGAGACAGAGAGAGACAGAGAGAGACAGAGAGAAGGAGAGAGATCAACATGAATATCACATAGTATAAGACAAGGAGAGCAACTAATTCCATATGCGAGACAGAGAGACAGACACACACAGAAAGAGAGATAGACAGGGAGAGCGACAGATAAAGAGAGATAAAGAGAGAGGAGAGAGATAAAGAGAGAGGAGAGAGGAGAGAGATCAACATGAATATCACATAGTAAAAGGCAAAGCAACAATAGTGGTTTGTAGTAGCAACGTTTGAGAGATACAGCCTTATGCAACGTATTAGAGAGACAGCCTTATCCAACGTATGAGAGAGACAGCCTTATTATTCATTAATACTTATTTTAATTTCATTATTTTTATTGTTGTTAAATATGCCAAGTATTGTACTACGACAAATCACAATTAATCTATCCACAATATTGTCAAAGAAGTTGATTCCTCAGCTACGCCAAAGTTGCGATATTTCTCTTATACTCGTGTTGTGATTTGAAACCTGCAATCAGATTACAGGCAAGCAATTTTGTATATAGTGTGCTTAACTTTCACAACAATTCACACTTTTTCCAACGAATAAAATATTCGCCATTTGTTTGTGTACCTGCTTAAGCGATATGCAATTTGTGCTGACCCGGAGATTCTTAATCCAACATCCAACTTAACTTAATCCTTTTGGAAACCATAGCATAGAAGAGGCATACACTCCCTCCAATAATAATCAGAGGATTTCGCTCTCTCTGTTAGTAATAGTATAGGAATTCATAAAGGGATCAGCTAAGATATAATGGGCAATTTACCACGCTAGAAAGTGAAGGTCATCTCTTGAAGTCTTGAACCGCGCATGATTAACCCAGATATGGTTATGCATAGAATAAGGCGTCCACGTTTTAATTGCAGACTTTTCTTAAACCACAACGGTTTCTTTTTAAGCCATCAGTGAGGGACCTTACGTTATAAACTAAAATTGCTCGCGAGGTAAATTTCAATTGCTCGTGAACAACGTTCCATCGCCAGACAATGGCGAGCTATACACGCTTCCATCGATATTGAACCACAATTCAAAATCGCAATTGAAATTGCAACTGAGATTGAACTCATTTCGCATAAAACAATTAAGCGTAATTATTACAATTTGAAATTGTAAAATTGCCTTACAAGAAAACACATTTTGTTAATTGCGAGCGTGTGCGTTAACAATTTCGGTGAATTTGTTAACTTAATGAATTCGTTAAAGCTGAAAGACACTTGAAATGTAAAATTAACAAAAAAAAAACAATCAACAACAACACAACAACAACAACAACAACAACAACATGGGACAAAGCAACAAAGTGAGACGATAAAACAAGCGAATCGCATATGTAAACAATAAAAAGTGACTTTCAAGTCGCGCCATAATCGCACGAAAGTCGCATGCAAATCGTCACTTCTGCAGATGATTTGTTTAAGTTTATGATTATTATGTGAAGCAGCCGAGAGGGGAGCGTTCGGAGGGTCAAGTGCCCCCTCGCAGAGGTGTAAGTGAAGTCACGAAATAATTTCTCAATCTGTATGCAGACACACGCTGAAGTGTTAAATTATTTATTTATTTTTGTTGTTTTTGTGTCTTCGTCGCCGTTCCAAACTATGCAATTATAAATAAATAAGTCTTCGACTTCGATTTGCGATTGACAATGTAACTAAATTGCAGCTGCGTGCTGTAATTTTTATGATACACCGCCAACAACAACAACAACTGACGAAACACACAAAAAGATTGGTTTCGTTGACTGACTTTTGAGTTTATCGTTTTCATGGCGAAACGTCGTCGCATTGTTAGAGCAAGAAGAATGTTTTTGTAAATTCCCACTTTTACTTTTAATTAATTGCCACAAGAAAGGCATTTAAAATAAATAACAACAATACTGAAATATAAACTCCAATCCATATGCTCTTGAAAACAGTGCTGGATTAAGATGTAGAATAAAATGGCCCCCAAGATAAAGACACTCTTATGCTAGCGATTATTTTAGAACCAGCCTCTAAAAGGAAACTATATTTTCAACATGCTCTTCTCTCCGAAACATGTTCAGAATTTACTTAAGGAAACACTCATATTCCAATTGTGCTCTCACTTGTGACCGCTTTCATTCTAATTTAGCAGAGAACTCATAATCTCAGTCATAATCTCATCCAAACGATCCTTAGCGTTAAAAGAGGTCGCTAATATTACGAGAAGCCTCGAGGTAATATTCGAATTGTTCTTTCACTTGTGACTGCTTTCATTCCTATTTAACAAAGAACTCAGTTATAATCTCATCCTATTGATGTAGGTGTTCCTTCGCGTTGAAAGTGGTCTCTAATATTACAAGAAGCCTCTATAAATCCGGCACTGTTTCAAGGTAATTAATGTAAATCACTCAATCATCCAGTACTCCCAGTTTGTGGATAAGCCATTAAACTGGTATTGTGTAATAGGACATAGAACTCAACCCCTAAAGATAAACACGCGAGAAGGCATGCGAAACTGTGTTCAAAGGCTAGTGGAAGTTCTGGTATACAGGATGTATATAAGCGACCGCACAATTGGCATCAAAATCAGTGAACAAGTGAAAGTAGCAAAGTGAACATCGTAGTAGTAGCAACAGTGGAACAGTGAGCGTATCCGAGAGTGAACATCGTAGTAGCAGATCAGTTAACCAGTGACAGTGGCAAAGGGACACCGTTAGAAGCAAGCAGTGAAAAGTGATCATAGCCGAATCCTGAGAGTGGCAGCAAGCAGATTAAGCGTCGTATTGGCAAGATCAAGTGACAATAGAAGACTGAACATCGTATTAGCGGCAAGCGGTTGACAAGTGATCATAGCCGAATCCTTAGAGTAGCAGAAGTGGTTGAAAAGTGATCGTAACAGAGCGGACATCGTGTTAGCAACGGGCAATTGAACAGTGATCGTCGCAAAACGGACATCGTGTTAGAAACCGGCAGTTGATTTTTGCAGAGCGAACATCGGGAGAGTAGCAACAGTAGAATGAAGCGGAAGTAAATAAAAAAGTGAGGTACAACAACTGACTGACTGAAGCAAACTAGATGCGAAGACCATGTGTGAGAAGCAAGCAGATAGTATTGAAGCCAATAGTAAGTTGGACGAATACTAATAAAGACAATTGGAGGAAAGGAAAGGAATTGTTTGGTTATTACACAATCCAGCGATACGAGTCCAAGTATTGGTATACATTGTCAGAAAGGCAATTACGTAACAATACTCATATATTGTCGTATGCAGTATCGTAGCTATTGACAACTTGGTATAGAAAAAACTTAAACCAGATAAGAGCTGATCTCAGTTGGAATAGCAAAAGTGTTCATTGATCTACCAATTGTAGGATGTCGAGCTTCCGGACATATGTATAGACAGTGTGTCCCATTGTTATCCAGACTGACGAAAAATTAAGTAGCATATTTTTATATTAATTATTATTTTTTTTTCCAAATGCATTCTCCCAAAATCAGTGAAACGTTGGAAGCACAAAAATGTTCTAAAACTTTTATGAAACACTCGGGTTTTACACATTTCGACATAGTTTTTCGTGTTCCATCTTTGGCATATTGAATGATGTTGTATCTTGTTCCTTTATCTTACGAATAACCAGAAGTGTCACGGAATCAAATCATTGGAATATGGTGGATTGTTCATTATACTAATACAATCATTGACAAAGAAATCGACCACTATTTTTGATTCGTATGCTGGAGCCCTACTATGACCATGACCCTAGCCGTTGATATTCAAGCCGTAGATATTCGGAAGCTTTCAGACAAATGTAAAAAAACGCAGCGTCAAGGTAAAACAATTGCATTTGCACATATACTAGAGGAGTTTATTTATCTTGACGTTGCCGTTAACAGAAGAGGACGACAGAAGCTCCGATGGAAGAATCAAGTGGAGACACACCTATCTTGGTGTTTTGATCGGTGTCTTAATTGGTGTCTTGATTGGTGTCTTGATTGGTGTCAGAAATTGGAGCCAGTGCGCACTTAGCTGAGGCGCTTGGAGGTCTTACTTATGAGTACATTACAATATGACTAATCTGTTGATTCATTTACTCGTACTTTCAATAGTAATCAACAACACCGTCCTAGTAAATAATAATTTAGAAACATCATGAAATTCTGGGGAGCTTCGGTTCAATTAACGATGTCAGAATGTTGATACCAGTGGTGGAATAGTCCATGGTACTCGTAAATAAGTGTTCCATCGTTTATGAGAGCGAGTCAGCTTAAGGCCTCTGTAGTCGTAGCTGTTCTATTGTACCTTTAGCTTAACTTTAAGAGCAATTGCAGAATGAGAAGTACAAAATATTGTTCTGTTTTTCTCAATCCCCGCAATTTCTAGAGAACTCTTGTAAAAGCATACAAACTAGTATTCCTTTCATATGGGCTGCGATCAGAGAACCCTCAATAATTACTCTAAGTACTGTTCTTAGTTATTTCCTGTTCAGTGATGTCAGAGAAATTGTTCGATGTATATTTAGCTATGGCCAGATTAGAGCTCAAATGCCGGTTCGATGCGAGTGTGGCACATGAATATCATAACATAACTAATATGTGTATATAACTCTACTATATATATTATATATCTGGATTAACCATCGACTCGACTGTTCGAAGTCTATCTTATGTTTCCCCGTCTGTCTGTCAATATGTATGTTCCAGATAATGTCAAAAACTACTATTTATGTATAAACTACTATATACGAGTATGTAATCTCAAGAACTGCCCATTTATATATATGATAGGTAATCTCAAGAACTGCTTAGCCCTTTTATGTATATGACAAGTAATCTCAAGAACTACTAAACGTTTATATATATATATATATTCCAGCTAATCTTAAGAACTACTAAACCCATTGATGTATATGACAGGCAATCTCAAGAACTGCTCAACCCATTTATGTATATTCCAGGTAATCTCAAGAACTGCTCAACCCATTTATGTATATTCCAGGTAATCTCAAGAACTGCTCAACCTATTTATGTATATGACAGGCAATCTCAGGAATTGCTTAACCCATTTATGTATATTTCTAGGTAATCTTAGATCTACTAAATCCCATTTATATATATTTGAGATCTCAAGAACTACTACATATATTTATGTATATTCCAGGTAAACTCAAGATCTACTAAACATATTAACACACATAATATTATATGTATGTATTTTCTGAAGAGTCAGGACACCAACTATGTATATTCCAGCTAATCTCAGCACCTTCTAACGGATTTTTCTACTGCTATCACCAGTCGATAGTTTCATCCTAGAGATCCTGGAGATATGTTGTGTATGAAAAGGGTTAGTTCTCATCTCTTTACTAGGTTGATCCAACCAAATATGGTTTACTAGACCAAGTAGTGAAGTGTTTCGCTTATTGCTCTGAAATAGTTCTAACAGTTGGTTGAAGTCTTCTAGTATAGTTTGGCGGCCCCTTTTTCACAGACAATACTGGCACATATTCACTTAAAAAATGACTTGTCGTAACCAATAAATTAATGAAATCAATTGTGGTGCAGATTGATTTAAAAACAATTTAATTGGCACTCGATTGCTCGGTGAGAATGCTAAATGAAGCGGCTTGTTTGCCCTGAACAATTGACGCCAATTGATCTGAGTGGAACATTAAAATATATGTTTATGAATTTTATCGGTGGTTCGAGACTTTGTGAATAAAGAAAAGATATAAATAGGTAAAGAGAAATATGCTCAGACGCAGGCTGAATCTTAATAAAACCGGAACCGCAATGCATTTACGGCATACATTAAGTTCAGAAATAAAATACACAAGTAGCCAAGTGGCAAGTAACCCAAAGCGAGCATTGAAGCATTGGTTTTTTTGTGCTTTCCAGCCGCATACCAGCAAATGAAGTCGAAAAAGAAGAGTGATTTGCGGCCAAATAGTGGCATGTGCTGACGCATTTTAATGAACCAGCGCAACGGTAGGAAGTGAACATACAAGCGCACCTCCCGCCCAGCCATCTCGCCATGTATCTAGCCGGGCAATCGTCTGCCAAACCTAAACGAAGTCAGCTATTTCGCCCATTTATGACCAGTAACTCAGTCACTCAGTCACTCACTCACTCATTCATGCGCTCGCTCACATTCCCTCGGTTATTGTCCATCAGTCACAATTTACGCCAACTGAATGATACACACAAGACTTTCCCTTTTTGCTGACATAACAACTGAGTGGCAGGGCCCGCGGAGCAGCGGGATGGTGTGGCGCATTTGTTTTCTTTTCGCTTCTACGAGCGCTTTTTTCATATCTTCTTCTGCTGGTTTCTCATTCAAACTTCTGCGGCTACTCTGCTATAAATTGAGTTTACCAAACGCTGCTGACAAGTGCAAAGCTGCGCTGACAAGCTGCTAACCCGGGGAACTGTTGCCGCTTGGGCTATGGCGTTGACGTTGACGTTGACGTTGGCGTTGGCGTTGGTGTTGGCGTTGGCTTTGGCAGTTAAATTCAGCGTTTTAGCATTCGGCAGTTGTGGCCATTTGCAGCGGCATGGCATGAGACGTAAACACCACTACCACTGCAGTCCGAGATGGAGGAGTCTATTTTATTTCTAATAAAAACAGAACTTGCTAATTTCTTAGACTAATGAACGCGAACAAAATTGCAAAAGACTTCAAGTACGAAGCGGAACGTAACTTTTTACGTTTACTTCAAGTTAAGTAATGGCGATGGAGGAAAATAAACACTCGCACTCACACACACACACGCAGGCTCACATAATGCTGTCAGTAAACCTAGATTTGAAATTATGAGGTTAGCAACAAGAAGAAGAACATAGCCTATTGTGAATGGCACGTAATGTCGCTAATCATGTGAATCTTCAATATTAGGATATATCGAGATCTTGCCAAATTCTGATATAGGGGCGTATAGTTCGCTCTTTATCGAGCGGCCTTGAAATCGACGAAAAGATGGTGGGTGTCAATTTGTTTCTCTAGTGTCTTCACCAAGATTTGACGTATTGCGGAGACTTGGTGTACCATACCCTTACCAGGCCTGAAACCGCTCTAATAAGATCCAATCAGTTCGTTAACGATGGGTTTCAGTCTTTCGCAGAGTACGTCAGATAGGATTTTGTGTGCGATGTTAAGACTACTTACGCGGTAGTGTTTCTGCACATCGCAGGATCGCCCTTCTTGTGGACTGGGCAGAGCACACTCAGGTTATTTTACCATAATTAATTATGTCTGCAAGGGGTTGGGGGAATGAGTACTAACAATAAAACTTTCAAAGAGAAAAAAACTGAGAAAGAAGCATTTTTGAGACCATGTCCGGGCAGGATTCAAACCCACCAAATTAATAATGGAAAGATATTCGGTTGAACGACGCGTTTTAATAGTGAAAACCTTATTTTATGTTTATTATTAATTAATTATGAATGACGAAGCTCATATCCACTTAAGTGGACATGTAAACAAATAAACTAGTTCTGGGCAGTAGAGAATCCTTAAACAATTCATCAATCACCATTACATTCCTTAAAAGTGACGGTGTGGTGGGCAATTTGAGCTGGAGAGTTCATTGGATCATATTTTAACCAAAATCCGAATGGTTCCGTAGTTACAGTCAATGGAGAACGTAATCGTGATATAATAAGGAACTTTTAAGACCAGAATTGCAAGAATTGCATGACAATGGTTTGGTTAACATGTGGTTCCAACAAGACGGTGTCACATGCATACATACTGCTAGAGAAACCATGGAATTGTTACGAGAAATGTTTCCACAACTGTTAATAAGAGTGTGGTTGAGTGGAACCTACAACTGATGCTGAAATTCTAGAAATTGTTCTTGTTGTTGACAAACACAAAGAAAGCAGAGGGTGGAAACTGCAGTGGAATGCATGGCTGGTATAAAGGACCAACATAGTCAGGAATTCACTCTGGCTGCCTTTCTTGATATTCAGTGGGCCTTTAATAATGTTAAAGAGGAGGCCATCACTGCAACAATTACTGAACTTGGGGTGGAAGTGGGCCTGGTAGGCCTCATTGGTAAAATGCTGAATAGCAGAATCATTGAGGCGAATCTAGGAGAATCGGTCCTACGTAAGTTGGTAAGCAGGGGTACACCGCATGGAGCTGTCCTCTCGCCGTTTCTATGGAACACAGTTGTTAATAAACTCCTATTAAGATTAGAGGCGAAGGGATATAAGGTGGTGGTTTATGCTGATGATGTTGTTATTGCTGTCTCTGGAAAATTCACTACTCAGAGAGATTTGCTGTAAAATGCTCTAGATATTCTTTCAAAGTGGGCGGAGGACTGTGGACTTGGAGTAAGTCCGAATAAGACTCAAGTCATTGTTTACTAGGAAACATAAAATCCCTCCTTTAGATCCCATTACACTTAAGGGAGAAGGGATTTCAGAAGAAACGAATTATTTGGGTCTTATAATTGATAGGAAACTTACTTGGAAGTCAAACATCCTTGAAAGAGCTAGGAAAGACTGGGTAGCTTTTTTTGCATACAAAAGAGCTAGAAGTAAAACTTGGGGAATTAAGCCTAGGGTAGCTCACTGGCTTTATACTGCAGTTGTCAGGCCCATTCTCCTATATGGAAATGTTGTCTGGTGGACTGCAATGCAGAAAAGGGCAAACATGCGAAATGCTTAGTAAGGCACAGATTTAGCAGAATTAGGAATAAGCGGCACCATGGAAACCACGCCAACTCTGGAATCGAATATCATACTACATCTGTCACACTTAGATCTCTTCTGCAAATATATAGTCATGCTTCGCCATTCAGCCCAAGGCGAGCTCACAATGGAAAGCTGTTCGGTATGGACATGCGAACATATTAGAATCCTATACGGACATACTCAGTAATATTGATTACCTTCCTTCTTCTCTTTCGAAATACATTTTTGGGTAAAGATTCCTTCAAAGGAATGGCTCGAGGTGTATCCATCACCAGATACTCCCATCAAGATATACACAGATGGATCATAAATGAATACCGGTGTAGGATCATGGTTTTATTGCGAAACGCCCTCAATCAGTAAAAGGCTGATCAACTTGCGAGAGACGGCACTTGTGTGCACAAATATCAGTAGGCATATGGGTGTACCTCTCGAGACCTGTAAGCTTCTCATAAGGGAGACACTAATTAATTATACCAACTATAGATGGATCTGTGCCACTTCCTGCGAAATCGCCAGGCAAACATGGCCGAGGCTAAATCTGCGTCAATCTAGGAATATCATTAGACTCAATAGACTACAAATTAGGACTATAATAGGAGCCCTTACATTGTCTAATAGGAAATCATGCAAGAAGAAAGGGAGCTTATACGCATAATTTCTGTCGGAGCTGCAGAAACCAGGAGGAGCTGAAAATGATCCAGCTCCTCTTCTGTACATGTGCAGCTTTTGCTAGA
Source organism: Clusia tigrina (assembly GCA_920105625.2). Classification (NCBI taxonomy): domain Eukaryota; kingdom Metazoa; phylum Arthropoda; class Insecta; order Diptera; family Clusiidae; genus Clusia; species Clusia tigrina. The sequence continues at coordinate 210,622,469 of OV050031.1, forward strand.
AATAGGGAGCGTTTACTAGGATCCCATTTCTTAACAAGCATAGATAATCTACAGCAGTCAGGTGTCAATAACCTTCTTCACTTTATAAAAAGCTCAGGTGGGTTCAATGTGGAGGGGGCAGCGTCTCGCATCCGCGGCTCATAATGGACCCAACTGATGGTCTAAGTTGCATCACTGGTATATTTGTGATGCGGCTGCCCAACCTACCTACCTGCCTACCTAGTCAGGTTGAAGTTGTAATAAGAATATAGCTGAGAATATCTGAACAATAAAACATAGAACCATTTTGTAGTACTTAGAAGAAAATCGCTCTATTCGGCCTCTTTAGACGATAAAAATTAAGCAATCCCTGACCAACCTATGAATCAATTCAAAAAAATCAATCCTAAATCATCATTTCCTAACTAAAACTATTTTTATTTGAATTTTCTACACAAATTCTCGCGAGAATTCCCCAGTGCCATTGTTGGGAAAAGAGACGTTTACATACGACTCGCACATGTTAAAACAACACGCAACACATGCAGCACGAGTATTGAAACTGCATTGATTGGATTTTAACAAAGTCACGTCACGACTTTATTGCCTCGAAGTAAACAAATATAAATTAAGTTAATGGTTTGTTTCATTCCGACAATTTCCACAAGTGGCAGCAGCATTTGTGATTTATGCTGCACTGCAATGCAAATAATGGTTTATATTTGAATACTCGTATTCATTTCTTCTTTTTTACTGTTATTGTTTTATTTGCGTTTCTTCATTTTATTGGCATTTTATGGCATGCGGAAGGATCACCAAGTCCGCAACTGCCAATAAGTGAAAATCGATTGAAGTGGAGTAAGAGTGGAGAGTTGCGTTTAGGCCTCAAATTGCATGAACACGCGTTGAGCGATTATCGATTTCTAAATTGGAACGCACGCATGCATAATTGTGTAGAGTGGCCTGCACAAGGAATCCGTCGACACAATGCAAAGGTGTGAAAAGGTAAAGATTAACACTTCCATGGAAACGGAAAGTGTATTAAATGAAATGGTGCGATGTAGAAATGCGCCTGATCAGCACCACTTGATGTGGATGAAGTTTTAATGCCAATGAGCAACCGTGTCAGTTGGCATGAATTGATAGAGAAGGAAGCATGTATTGAGCAAATTCCACACCAAGTTCTGCGAAGAGTTGGTTCGGCAAAAAACTGCTCTCTTCAAAAAGAGAACAGCGCGGATTATTCTGAGCAGCAAGTGACGCAGAAGTCTGGGCATGCATTGACCCTAAGTGACTGGCTTGGAACTTTGCATTGTTGAAACATCTAAGCGCGAAAGTATTACTTTGTTATGTTCCTTTTATGCACCGTACCCCATCATATTTACTAGCAAATATCATGACACTCGCAATAAGTGAAAAATGTGTGAAAAGTACAAAGAAAGCTCAAATCTTTCTATTACTATCAGAGGACCAAAATGAGCTCTCTTATAGTAACCAAAGACTTCTTACTATAGTAACCAAAGACTTCTTACTATAGTAACCAAAGACTTCGATAACATATTTGCGACCAATATAAATTGGTGCCGAATACTATAAAAACGCCGGGATCATTGACCCCATCATCTGTGCCCAAATAAGTGGATTTGTTACTCATCAATTGACCTTGACACCATTACCGGTGCGTTTCGTTACGTTGTACTCTGCAATGGCTATGAGCAATCTGAAGATGACACTTGAAGAGGCCAAAACGTTTAGCACCAAAAATATTTCTGCGGTCTGTGCCATATTTTGGCAGGTTTCATGGCATGTTTCGAACTGTTACGAGTGCTGCGTGCAAACGAGGTTATTGCCTACAATCACCAAACGAGAAATTAACAGTAATTAATTTGAGAATTCTGAATGAGTTGATCTGATTGTTTATGATGTGATTCAATGTGATTAAAGTGATTCATAAAGTCGGCATGCGGCATCCGTGCACCATTCGTATTGGAAACAAACAAAAAACCGAGCAATAATAATTTCCCCCAAATGTGGACAAAAGCAGACAATCTGAATCGTGTCGATAATATGAGCTATAAATAGCAATAAAGTCAGAAATTGAACAATGATGATATGGAAAATGGTGGAAATTTCTTAACGAAACATGATGCCTATGGACTGATATGACTCCAGAATATATAAAAGTGAGGTAAAAGTCATTACGTACTCGTTCAATACAAGTCCATGCAAGCAACAAGCAAACCAATTTAATAACAAGATCGACAACTTATAAATAAACCTCCCACTGAACTGTGCTATGAATTTAATATGAAAATTCTTCCACAATATATCGACAATTTTACAATTTACAACAATATCCACTAAAAACCATCCTGTGGATAACATATCGATCACATTGATAACTGCTAAAGGATCAACCCCTCAACTAGAATACGACACTCGAAATAAACTAGAGGCAATCGCTTAGATTAGGGTAGGTTGCGAAGGCTTGTGACGGATACGGTATCTGCACTTCCACTCGGAGATATCTATGTCCATTGTGACTGCCTTCAAAAATTCCAAAAGAGGAGGCATACTCATTCTTACCCTCGATTTCCGTATACATTGGAAGTACCATCCCTATTCAATCATTTGGTTTTCCAGATGAAAGTGAGGAGATCCATTAAATCCACCTTCGTTATCTCTGTCAAGCTTGTGAAGAAGGGCGACCCCAAACATTGTCGTTTCAACTGTAGTCTTGAACATTGACATAAAATGTGATGAGTCGATTCTATCTCTTCTTCATCATGGCAACTCCTGCTTATCCTACTCGACGGAATAAGCCAACGTTGAAGCATTGGTGCGATAGCAATCCCCGCAATGTCGGGAACTCAGGGATTTTTGTTTTCCTGGTGAGCAAAACTAGCTCCGTCTCATTAGGGTTGACTCCTAAGCCGTTGCACTCAGCTCATTCGGAAATCTCACCCATTGCTGATTCCATGAGTTCGATAATCGTTGACAAAAACTTTCCCGGGATTAGTATGGCAACGTCATCAGCGTAGGCTACAACCTTTGTTCTCTTTGCTTTGAAGATTCCTAATATCTCATTTACTACTAGAAGCCATACAAGAGGTGATAGCACCCCCCTGCGGCGTACCCCTTGTAGTCCTCCTCACAGAGGCAGGCAATCGCTTAATCAGTGATAGCAGCGTAGACTAATTGAAGAACTTTCGAATCACATATCGATAACTTTGCTACAAAGCATTATGTTAGTTAAGTAAGTCAGTTTAATATATTCATTTATTTATTTTTACAATCAATGAAGTAATAAAAATAATTAGTGTAACAATCATAGAACAGCAGTGACAACTACGGTCTTCAGATGGTGATGAATTTAAAGTGAATAATAGACGTATTCGATTCGCCACTCTATCGAGGATAGGACAGACTTTTGTATGGAAAAATTTGTCGAGTAAATTATACTCGGATGAAACGAGCGAATTTTTCCATCCTCGATAGAAAGTGCTTCCAAATGGAAAATTGCTGTCAGTGAAATTAAAAATTACCCTGGGATTTTTATATTTCTCAGTAATTTTTTTTGAAACAGTGCTGCCAAGTTTCCATTTACTCGTTTGCTGTTTTATTCTCACAACTCGATACGAGCTCGATACAAGATACGAATCGAATACGCCAAATATGGTTCTTTCTACATATAATTTAAGCAAGAGTGATTGATTTTTAACATTTTATATGATTTTGACACTTCGTATAAAATAATACGTGGATGGATCGGTAGCAAAAATTATGCCACTTCAATGTATTACGCACTGTAAAGTAAACTAAAACAAGTTCTGTGGATAAATATTTCAAACGTGTATTTCTATTAATAGAACTTTCAAAGAAACTCCACTAATTTCCAGAATAATGCTTCCTTCCAATTCGTGCCAATATAAAATCTAATAATCCGTTCTTTAGATCTCATAAAACTATCGAAAGTCCCAAATACACCTCGATAAATTTATCCACAATCGAAATTTTTGTAACAATTAAGCACAACTTTCAATAAGAAACTCCACTAATTTCCAGAATAACAATTACTGGTACAATTACTTCACACACATCACTGGCAACTTTCCAACAATTTATCGATAATTTTGCTACAATTTAAAATATTCACTTTTGCAATTACTTCACAATCTCGCGTTAAAAGAAAAAAAGACCATAGATAAAATTCGAGTTTATGCAGCGTCTACGCTAACGGGACGTATGAGCAACCTGTCACATAGTGCGGACATGTTAAAAGCAACGCCACATAAACGCGGCTCTAATCCAGTTTTTGGTCAAAACTAAAGCTACACCTTTTTGGCGTCATCACACGTAATTACCACAATTGCAGTGCAACTACGAAAATGCCTTCATAATCGGCTAAAATTACATAAAACTACACGAGGTAGGAACGACTCACCACGATCACCACCACCACCACGACCACCACCACCACAACCACCACGACCACCGCAAGCAGAGCAAGCGTGGTGAAGTTACACACAACGAAGAGAAAATAATAACAAACAAAAAGAAAATATGAAAACTGGGCAACAACTTTTGGATTGAACAATTTGGCGCGCAGAAAAAACCACGTCCACTTCGAGGCTACTCTGTTGTATGAGTTATTTGGGGGCTTACTGGATGCATGTGTGTGTGTGTGTGTGTGTTCCGTGTAGACGCTGTCCGGTGGTGGTGTGTGCGTGCCTCGCAAATGAGCAAGTCGCTGCATTTGACGCGTGCCACAAATTACCGCAATGTTATTGCACTCGAAGCTAATGTCTTTAGCTTCTTTGCTGGAGTTCGTCGTGCATCGTCGTGCAGTTTGTTGTAATTTTTGTTACTTTTGCCATTTTTTCACATTTTTACATGTTTCAACTTTATTTTCTTTTCTTCGTTACTTCCATTCGTCCGTCTTTGTTTGCTGATGTTATTAATTGCTTTTCTATGAATTTAAATAAATTTATTGCAAATTTATATATTAGCGCCGTATTCGAATTTGAATTATTTATAATAATAAAATTAAAAAAATTTTTTTTTTCTATGCGAATATAAAGAAAATAACTTTTACTTTATAGAGTGACATACAGGGTGGCAGCCAAATTAATTAACAATATTTTGAGCACATATTTAGATAAAAAATGTGTAGGAAATTTCAAGGTCTTGGTTAGATGGACTTGGAGATGCCCTTTAATATAAGATTAAACCAATCAAAACGAGTCAAGTGGGCGCGTGAGATAAACCATAACGATATTGGTTACATATGACTGATAAGTAAGCATTACTCTTTACAGGAATGTTTGCATAATGCTGATTTCTATGAAGGTGGCCTCTGAAATATTACTCCCTTAACTATCACAAAGTTTCAGTGTCTCATTTTGTACCAGTATAACAAATTTTGTTGATAGATCTAGTATGGATCAAGAGATACGTATATGCGGAAATAGTCCACTGTGCACTGGGAATAGTCGCAGAGAACACTGAGAAAGGAAACTGTTTTTCGCTGCCAGCATCCGTAGCGGACACACCATGATTTTGACTGGATTCACCACGATTCTGAATGGATTTACCACGATTTTCAGTGGATTCATGTACAACGTCCGTCTGCTTTATTTCGCTGCTTTGCCGGTTGAGGTTTAAGTTACTTTGCTCTATATACTCTGATAGTGGCACTGGATTTAACCCGCCCAATTTTGGTGTATATGAGTTTTATATGGACACTATGATCTATCGTATAAATTTCGTTAAGTTAATCCACATAATTTTTGTGTTTCTTGTACTGTGATCCATCATATCAAATTTCATTGATGAATCTTACGATTATAAAGGGTGTTTTTTAGACGTGTGGTTTTCAATCTGGCAATACTTTTTTCGGAGTTGGTCTTTTTGACAGCTGTCACTTGATTTATGCTCAGTTTGGTTTGCCATTTCATTACCTGAACAACGTTTGCAAATCGTGTAAATTTATTACTATACTATATTATTTATAAACAAATATAATGTAAATTCTGGGCGTGAATATGCTGCCCATTTTTTATAGGCGATAATTATTACCAATTGTTTAATGTCATGAATAAGATCTGCAGAAATTATTCATGATTCGGAACCTCAGGATCCCACATATGAATTTTATGTAGGATCCCGACAATTGCGTATAAAGGAAGTAGGCGTGTCCTATATCTAATATATACCATTTCTGACTTATAGTTTCGTAGTGTTAATGTTCGTATTCACACCACATTCCGCCAAAATTGCCTACAGGTGCAAAGTTATGAATATGTTTTAACAATAGGCGTGGTAGCAAACATATCGCCCACATTTTGTATAGAGTTTATTAGGGCTCACATGTACATACCTTCCATGTGTCACTATATCTTCATTTGGACCGACGTTATGGTTATTTTAAATCAGTTGCCGACTGTTGCATATACGGGAAGTATATGTAAGCTTTGTCTGAATTAGACCATATCTGCTATCTGGTCAAAGTCCAAGTTATCTGGTCAAGGTCCAAGTTATCTTGTCCAAGTCCAAGCTATCTGGTCAAAGTCCAAGTTATCTGGTCAAAGTCTAAGCTATCTAGTCAAAGTCCAAGCTATCTGGTCAAAGTCCAAGCTATCTGGTCAAAGTGCAAGTTATCTGGTCACAGTCTAAGCTCTCTAGTCAAAGTCCAAGCTATCTGGTCAAAGTCCAAGCTATCTGGTCAAAGTCCAAGCTATCTGGTCAAAGTCCAAATTATCTGGTCAAAGTCCAAGCTATCTGGTCAAAGTCCAAATTATCTAGTCAAAGTCCAAGTTATCTGGTCAAAGTCTAAGCTATCTAGTCAAAGTCCAAGCTATCTGGTCAAAGTCCAAGCTATCTGGTCAAAGTCCAGCTATCTGGTCAAAGTCCAAATTATCTGGTCAAAGTCCACGCTATCTGGTCAAAGTCTAAGCTATCTGGTCAAAGTCCAGGTTGTACTTTTGCTAGTTAATATGTCCCTAAAGGTGTGTAAGGAGAAAAACCCGACCATAGACGTTCGCCGGAAGATCGGAAGGTAAACATTTTGCCTAGATTGAGAGCAGTACCAACCACATATGTGTGACTTAAGAAGGAGACAAACTTCAGAGCTACCACCACCTATACTCCATCATATTAGAGCGTGCCCTAACTATGGTAGGTAAGTTGTCTGAACTCATCTCAAAGTAATCTCATCCCACTGCTCAACTTAAAAATAACACCTTTTTTATTCAATGAATTATTTTAATGGCCCCGAAATATTGTCCATAAATCTGTTAATAAATATAATTGGAGTTACAAATTTCAAATTTATGTCAAATGTTTATTTCTATGCAAATAACTACCAAGAAAAAATTAAGCTCTTTGAAATGCATCTTTTATCGGCAGATTTACTTGGATGCAGATGCATTTCGACCGAACCCAACGAACTTGGATAAGAGCAGAAAAGCCCAAAAGTGACCACGCATGACCATGACAATAGTTACAACAATACCGCCAGCAAAAATAACAACAAACAATAATGAAAACTACTTCCACATGATTTTCAACGGTGGGAACTAATTTGCATAAGCCACAGCAACAGCGACGACGACGACGACGACGACGGCGACGTCCACTCTTCAAGCTCAAGTGTAGCAATCAACGAAAGCAGCCGCAAAGGCTTTTATGTTAATTGATAGCACATAAAATCGACGGAAATCGAAGCTGCATGCATGGATGCGGCTGAGGCAGAAACCGATGCAGATGCAGATGCTGTGACGAAGACTGAGATGGAAGCTGCTGAAACCGAATACTGTAGCGCACCAGCATGGTTGACGGCCAACGTTAACTACCACAAAGACGGCCAAAGAAATGGCTGACTGGCTGAGTGGCTGGCTGGCTGGCTGGCAGGGCTTATGTAATCTTGGTGAACAACAAGTTTGATTTTTTTGTTTTTGAAATCTTTTTGTTTTCCGTCAAAACTGCGTTGTGTTCAACTTTAGTGCTTCCAAAATTTTCCCCGCATTTCTTCAGCATCTTTTGATATGTTTTGCCGTTGATTGTGTGCGGGTATGCGGCGTTTTGTGGTCCTATCTCTGTTTAACTGAGAGAGCGAAAAATCAAAAGTAAAAAAACCAATAGCAACGAAAGCGAAAACCTGTTTGCGCATGCGTCTCGGAATTAGGTCAGCAAGTACAATCCAGTCTAAACTGTTTGGCCCAAAGTACTCGTCGATGATGGCTGAGTAAACAGGTGTCGGCCAGGCACAGACGAGTCTGTGTGCAGAAACAACGCTGCACACAACGTATGTGGTCATTAACGCATGACACACACACACACAGACAGACAAATGCTGCAATTATTTTTGTCTCCGTTTTAATTTTAGCCGCCTAAGAAACCCCATTCCAAGCGCAGAACTCTCGGTCGTCATAATCCAATTCCAACGGAAATCAATAACACTCATAAGCGAACAGCCTCACGCATGCGCAAAGCGGTGCAATTGTGTAACGCCGCAGCGGTATGCGTGCAGACATACACGAGCGTGGCTCGGACCTGTCGCTGTTCATGTGGAATTTGCATTTTTATGCTTTTAACACAGATTCCTGCAATTTTAGTCATGCTTTGACGTATTCGCATTTTTGGCCAAATTTTTCCCTTTACCATGCGTATTTTATTTGGCTTTTTTGGGTTTTATTGAAAAGTGAAAGTATCTTTGGTTCGGTTTGTTTTTCTTTTTTGTGCCTTTCTGCAAAAAGATAAATTTTTTTTTAACACCTTGACGCATTTTGTTGGGCGTCAACTGTATTGAAAACGTTTGTGCGTGGATCTGCGGATGTGTGCGTGTATCTGCTGATGTGTGCGTGTCCGTGTGTGTGTGGTTTTTTAAATTGTTAAGCCCCTTGAACCTGAAACGCAAGCTCCACTTGAATTAAGCAATTGCCATGGGCTCCCAAGGTTTTCGCATCTTCACAATTTTTCATGAATGCCAAAAAAAATTGCCCAAGTTGCGATGTGTGAAAAAACCGAACGAGTGTTATCTGGATTTAGGCTGGACATGAATCACATAAGTAATGAGCAAATTTTAGCAGGCGGCAAGCACCATCGATGCTTTAATATTTCAGGCATGTACCAGAACCAGACGACAGCCAGGCGCAAACTTGATGAGGCGCAACTACAAGCAAATACTTCTTTAATAAGCGGGCAAATCCCACCATCAACGAAGTTAGCACTCAAAAAGGCAGCACATTTTAAAAACATGCCGCCAACAATAATGGCAATTGTGTATTAAACACATTAGATGCGTCCTTCTGTTGACTATAAAAATGGGGCTGAGCTGTGTTGCAGACGAGGGTGGACTTCTCTTTAAGCAGTCTTGGAAGACATAATCAATTTCGTTTTGATATTGTCATTGATATTATCATTGATAATATGGTATATTTTTCCTCTTGTTAAAATAGTGTCAAGAATATCGAACTGAGAAGTTTAAGGAAGGAAATGCATGCGAAGCCAATTCATCGAAAGTCTACTATATAGATAGATAGATAGATAGATATATTTAAGGGTGCTATACACCGCGACCTGAAAGATCTATTGTGATGCCCCTGTTACTATATAGTATAGTGAAAATACCAAGTCCACAATATATACGAATCCACTGTCTTCATTTCTCATTGATTCTTTTGCATTTAAACTGAATAGTTTCATCCACACCGGGATCAACGAATCTGATGAACGAATGACTTTACATTCTATCGATTCAATCATAATGGCATTACTCTTCTAGGTGGTTCAGTTTGACTTTATTTCCTTTTATTTATAGTTTAATTTATTTCCAGCTCTCGCTGCTATCACACTCAGAACTTAGGTTTAAGCATCAAGTAAGTGCGCTAATGGGATACTGGACCATGGGGTACAGTCAAATGACTTCCTCAGTAATTGCATGGACGAGGAGGAGCAAGAGTCCATTGAACACTTATTATGTATGTGTCCAGCGCTGTCCAGCAGAAAGCGTACTCTCCTGGGTGACCAATTTCTGGACTCTTTGGGAGATATACCAAATAAGAATATAAGATCCACTAAATATAAGATTCATTAAAAGCTCCAAATGGCTGGACCTTTCAAAGGGTGTGAGACTTGTGTCTCATGCGGTATCAAAAACGGTCAATGTTGGCCCAAGGGGCGCCCTTCTGGCGACCGCTCTACCACCTATCTACCTACCTATTACACACACACAAACACATATATGTATATGGACACCCCAAAACCCACCCGTTTTTACCAATTTCCTATTGATGAGATTTTTTCCAATATTCTGAAACAATTTCATATAAAACAATTTGTTAGTTTCTTACTGAACCAACATAAATTGACTTTGCTTAGATACCCCCTATTTGAAATTTGAAGGTTTATACATATTGTTACGAGATCAACACGCCGTCTGATTGGTTGATGGTTTTAGGGTGAGCGTCGTTTTCAACCCCAAAAATGCACACGCGAGAAGGCATGCGAAGTTGCGTTCGGAGTATGGTTGAAGTTCTCGTGTGCAAGAGGTACATAAGCGACTGCACACTAGACATCGGGATCAGAAAATAAGTGACAGTGCCAAAGTGAACATCATAGTAGCAGCAGCAGCGAAACAGTAAGCGTAGCCGAATGTGAACATCGTAGTAACAGATCAGTTAACCAATGACAGTGGCAAAATGATCATAGCCGAATCCTGAGAGTGGCCGCAAGCAGCGTGAGCGTCATGTTAGCCACGAAAGTTAACAAGTGATCGTCGCAGAGCGATCATCGTGTTTGCAACGAGCAGTTGAAGGAAGAGGTGTAAGTAGGACATTGTGGTGCAACAACTGAGTAACGGAAGCAAACGTTAGTGCAGACGTAGTGTGAGAAGCGAGCAAACTTGTAAAGCCAATTTTTCTAACTGAAGAGGGAATTGTTTGCTTATTACACAATCCAGCGATACGAATCCAAGTATTGTGCTTGGTAAAAATTGTCTGAAAAGCGATTACATAATAATATGCCACCCTTCCATCCCTTCCTGGTTTCCACATGCATACTATATTAAATAATTAAAAAATAAGTCATAAAAACTATCAATCGAACTTTAAAAACTTCCTTAATGTATTGATCAACTTCCGAGTAAAGACATGAAATCCCGGACACTTCCATTGCGGTCATTAAAGTGTGTAAGTAGGCACTTTAAAGAGAGCTGCTTGTCGGTATGTGTAGTTAAATACATATGCAGTTATATACATATACCTACACTTGTACTTATCCATAAGAGCAGCGCTACGCTAGTCAAAATAATTAAACATGAACGAGTACAAGAAACGGCCGTTAATCAGCGTTGAGAAAGTGGTCAAAAAGAGATTTTTTATTATTATTAGTGATTTGTTTTTTTCGGGCCTTGACTTTTAATTAAGGGGCAGTGCGGCGAGATACGCATATCTCTCTGTACGTGCGCTTTCTATTTGCGGCATTTGTTTATTGTTGGCGGATGATAGATAGAAATACACAGGCGTGTATACGGGCACATAGGAATACATAGAAATACTTGTATATACATATGTATATGCAGATCGTTAGACATAAATTCAGTTTATTTCATTTCAACAGTTGTTGAAATGTTTATTTATTTAAATACTTATTTCATAAATAATTCACACAACAGAAACAGAAACAGTGACATTTTTGCATGCGGTACGCCGTACGCCTCGTACGCCTGCCTTTGTTTACTCAGGTGTGTGTGTGCCTGTGTAAGAGTGTGTGCGCGTTGGTGAGTACGGTGAAGTGTTCGCTATTTGCGTTGCTTATGAAAGCTTAAAAGTAAATTTATTTCTATTTTTATTATTTATTTTATTATTTAATTCATAAACGTCACATTGCTTAGAATTACATCACGTGCATTTCACATCATTCAAAAGCGATTTCAATTGCCAACGGTTAAACCAGCGGCCTGGCTCACCCATCGAATTTAAATGAGTTCAAATCACTTTCGTGCGGTAATGGAGACATTCAAAGCGCTTACACGTCACTTGCTCTGAGCTGATCAGCCAGCTGAGCCCGCAGTGACTGCGCCATTTTTCCAAACTGCGAGCATTTCGAGGGGGTCTTTATGAGTTCATTGAGTGCAAAAAGTGTGAATCAAAGTAAGTTTTTTGTTTTTTTATTTTTAACCTCTTCTTTGCAAACCAAACTAGTTTAATTTGTGTACTTGAGTGCAGTTATTAGCAAAGCGACATGCAAATTTGTGCCAAGACCTTGAAATTTTGCAGTGCTTTGAAGGCACTTACCTGGGTTCCCCGGCATAGCGATATCCCCGGCAACTGCGAGGCAGGCACGTTTGTACACGAAGACATTCAGCCCTCCATAAATATAGGCATCCCATCCTAAAACCTCGAAAATTTTCAGTGCTGTTCACTTGAGTCTTTTCATCCTATGAGCTTATCTAGGTTCCCGGACATAGCGATATCCCAGGCAACTGCGAGGCAGACGAACTTGCCAAGGCAAACACGCTTCTACATGAAATTCAGCACTGTGGCTGTGGGTACAGACATCTTTTTCAGCGGCACACTATCAACTGTCACCGCAGCCGTAGCCGACCAGAAGGATCTGCTGAGTCTGTTATGCACATGAAATTCAGGCCTCCATAAATATCGGGATCCCACTGGCAACAGCCAAGCTTGATATCAAACGAAAATGCCTGCCATACGACTAGACTCACTTGGGCAAGAATGGACAAACACAGAACCAACCAACTTCTTCGACACGGTCGCAAATCTCTGTCGACAACTGTGTCGGTTTTGACCGGCCACTGCATAATAACGCAGAAAGACTGGGCCTACCCTCAAATGATTTCTGTGGTACCGAGGAGGAGGAGAAAACGGTACTCCACCTTTTATGTCACGGCCCATCCTTGGGCAGAAGAAAAATCACACCTTTGGTGACCTATTTCTCACAATTTTGGCAGAGCTGTCATCCTCCAATATTAGTAGCAAAATTCACTAAATGATCATGATGGTTTCCTGCAACTTAATGGGGGAGTCGTACCTTTCCGGTGCTGTCCTCATGCTGACTATCAACACCTTTAATCAAGAGAATTTTAGATAGTACTTGAACAACTCCACACCGCGGTATCACAACGAGCCTTTAGGTGTGCTCAAGTGTTCTTTTGGTGGACTAAACTGCCACTCCTACCTACCCACCTACCTATCTCACTTGAGTCTTCTTAGTAAGAAAATATTCATCAGGTTAATATGAAAATTTAATACAAAAAATTTTGATTTACATAATTTAACCAAAATATAGTCTTAGAGATGGCGTGCCCTTTTTTTTGCTATTCTCACAGTACAGTTTACAGCCTTTCAGAATTTATTTTCTACTTTATTTTTTTAAAAGAAACTTCTCAAAATGCTTTGTATCTCATAAAAAGGACAGAAACTTTGGTTTTGTATGCATTTTTCTTATTCCGAAGACATTAACAAGGCGGAAGGAATTAGACACGCTTTTCACTGCACCTGATCACAGACTGCGGACCATTGGCAGACAAAAGACTCAGGTGTTTTGGAGAACATATCTTAGATATCAGCAAGATCCCTCAACTTGATTCCATCAAAATATATGAATTCCTGTGGGAAATTAACCTGACAGAAGATAGGGGCATCACAATAGATCTTTCAGGTTGCGGTGTATAACACCCTTAAATAAATCTAATCTAATCTAGACATGCTTTAGTGGACCCCTGATAGAAATACACCGATTATTAAATTAAGTTCTAGATTTTGTCAACCGTTGTAGGGAAGTGCTTAAGTGGATATCTCGTCTATTTCAAAAACACTAAATAGATATGACGAGAACAATAATACTAAAATTAGATGTGTTTCTCCGTTTTAAAGTCTCTCTGACTGAAGTGACTTGGTGCTGCACAGGCGCCCACCGTCTAAGCTGTATCTATACTCGGCTTTGGTGGTCAATGCGTGTACAACGCTCCATCCGTGGTATCACAATGGGCCACTATTTGTGCTTAAGTGTGGAACTCGCTGCCACTCCAATCTAAACCTAACCTAACCCAAGTGACTAACTCAAATGATATTCCCCATAATTTAAGAGAGAAACAGTTGTTTTTTTTGCGTAATGATGTTTAAAGCTGTTTTGCAGACATCAAAGAAGAGAAACAAACGATTTTAAAACCTCACAGTCGCTTGCAGAGATCATAAAACAGCTCACACATGTAACGATCAGTCATAGAAATTTAGTCTCAACGCTAATTTGAAGGGAGCAACCTGCATTGTAAGTAGGTACTTGCAGGAGGTAGCGGTCGCATTGGATGGCAGTAAGACCCTTCCATACATGTTGATAGAACTTACTAAACGACAACTTTGAAAGTTAAGAGACTCTCTGTGATCACTTGAAACGATTTCGAGCCTGAGGTGTATTTGTATATAAGGGGATCCAAAATTGTTCAGAGGAATTTCTTGGAATGTACAGAAAAAAATATCAGAAACAAACACGTCTGCAAAAGGGAGTGCAATAGCACTGGTGGAACTTCTGGAACTTCAGGCAGAGAATACCGAGAAATGACTATTGTTTTGCGCACACTTACGCATGCGCAAAACTGTAGTTGTGTGGCTGATTTTCTTCAAAACCAATGATAAACAAACCTATACAGATTGCCAACTAATGAGCAACAATCTGAAACATCAGAAAATTTTACGTTTAAGTGTCGCTTCTCTGTGTTCTCAGCTACAGGTAAGTACCTGCGTTTGTAGGAAAACTCAGAGAATGACTCAGTACCATGTTTTGTGCAATTGATCGTTGGCTGCGGACTATTTAACTACACACATTCCAGTCTTTTGTTTTTGTACCGCTTCTAGAATAGACAGTTGAATCTTTCCTACACTAACTCGCTTTATTAAATAACATTGATTATTACCTGTGAATAATTCAAAATAGTGATTAGATACGAATAGAAATATTTTTTTCCAATTTGCAAATATCGCATATGAAAACAGAAAATTTGTGTATCAATCTGCAAATGTTTTTCTGAATTTAAACAAAACTTAAATCCATAAACAAAAAGAAATGTTTATTTTATCTATAAAAATATTGTTTTTTTCAATTATCCAATTATTTTTTTTTTACCATGGCTTTATAAATTAGTTATATTTCGAAATGCAGAATATTTTTAATTGTGTCATTAAATAAATTATTTTTCTGTTACTTTATTTGGTATTTTTTTCAGGGAAAATATAAAAAATATATTTACATATTTTAAATTTATTTCTGTATGTAACTTATACAAATAAAAATAAAATAAAAAAATATACCAAAAAATAGGAAGCGGAATAAATAATTTCTCTAATATAAACACTGTGAATGCTTATTCAATTAAAACTTTAATATTCATTCCATTAGTATATGTTTCACTGTAAATACTTCAGTCACTTCAAAATCCTATTAGCATATATAGGTATATATATTTGAATAAAAAAACTTGTATTATTGATTCAAGTTCGAGTTCTAAATCAGACCCGATCTACTTTAGACGAACCAAATAAACTGTACTTTGATTTTCATGATTAATATATTTATAATTTTTTTTTTTTTATTTATTATAAGAACAAAGTAATTAACATCCTACTTTAAGAGGAGCATGGCCTGCCAGGGCCTTCAGCTTATCATCATTTTTATTTAATAGTTCAATACACTAATCACGACTAGGATATTATTTACTATGGATATGAAGACCCTGTTCAATACTCTAAACACGACTAAAACAGTATTTACTATGGATGGTTAGAAGACCCTGTTCAATACTCTAATCACGACTAGAACAAGGTCTTCTAATCATTATCATTAAGAATAGCACAGAGTAATAATAATAAAAATACATAGAATAGAAAAGAATTTCCTACCATCTCGCACACAGTTCTGAAATGACTAAAAACTAAATCATACTTCCTAATTTAGATATTTATTAAATAGTAAAATCTTTCGAAAATTGTTGCTATTTCTGCGGCACAACTAATTGTGTATTACCTTTAATTAAAAACTATTTTAGTAAATAAATAAGAAATAAGCTCGCAGACAGATTTCAAAGAACTAATAAAAAAATATATTAAATTTATACTGCCAACGGCTTGGTCTCCAAAATGCTTCTTTCTATAATATGCATTTCTCTTCGAGTCGAAGGCCTCTGTAGCTAGTAATCACTCCCCGACACCTTGCACTCATAATTAATTATGATGTAAGATATAATAATAATAATTGTAATAATAATACTAATAATAATATTAAATTTATTTAAATTTATTTCAGTGCACAGTTTGAAGTTCACAGTTTGAGAAGTACTCGAATATTGATTAAAAACACAGCACTCGTTACTCTGCCGCTCTAACTGCGAAAGAGTGAAAGGTTTAGAACAATAACAAACATACACACACTCACAATGCAGCAGAACAGCTGACAAAAGTGCCGAGCAAAACAAACTGATGGCGAACAAATGTCAGAAAATGTTTACTAAATGATAAGAAAAAAATCAAAAACATTTCACAATCGTTGAATGCGGCACGAGGCAGTTGCATAACACAGAAAAATATGATTAAGAGTTGGGGATATGTGGGCACATTGGTAAGTTTAAACGAATCTTGTGGCAATATGTGAAGAACTGGTAACACCACAAAATTTAAATCTTTAATGTAAATGCTGCAAGCAACCTGTGGTTGCACTTGCTTTTGTTTACTAAACAAAACACTTGTGCCAGCAGCTGCAACAACAATAAATACCGAAGTCTGACAAACACACGGACAACATATCCGACCCTTACGTACACCCACATCCCGCAAGCTCTCTTTCGGAGCAAACAACTTGTCTTCAGTATATTTTGGCTTTTCTTTTGCCAAGCTTGCCAACGGAGTTTTTATGCCAAATACAAAAAAACGGCACGAAACGAAAAGTAAACAGCAACAACCACAAAAATAGCAGATCATTAATTTCACTTTCAATTGTTGCTATGGTGCGGAGAGTTGGCACCCAATGCACTTTTCTGCGTGGACGCTAGAGCGAGGAATGCGCCGACGAAGATGTCAGCTGACTGAACAAAGTTGCCACTGCTGCTCCGCTGACGACGTGTTTGCCACTCGCGACGAAGTGGACACACAAGCGATAAGTTGCTTGATCGAGCCATGCATTCAAACGAAACTCAACTTTATATATATTTTTTGTGGGTCTTTTTTAGTTGATTGTAACTGTTGGGAGGAATCAGGAAGTTATTGAATTGGAAACACAAATTTCCTGACCACAATTGAGTAGGGATATGACTTTCTATACTTTGTGTGAAGTTTGGTACAGGAAGCAACCAGCTGTTGACCTTGAGTGACTTTGTATGAGTGACCCTTGAGGAGTAGCACAATAAATTTCCAAACACAATATTCAGCATAACTTAAAAATATTCAAAATTGAAGCACTGTTCACTGAATTTCGAAGAAGCCGACACCATTCAAAGCCAGACTTACCGTTAAAGCGAAGTAATCGTTGCTAGCCACAGCGGCTTTTGTTCCTTTTGGCAGCGCATTAAATCCATGAAAGTTTCGTTGCGGCAGCAATATTGCTGAGGCTGTGGGTGCAGCCATCTTTTTCAGCGGCACACTATCAACTGGCACCGCAGCCGTAGCCGACCAGAAGGATCTGCTGAGTCTGTGATGCAAAAATAATTGACACAAAAACTTTTGCGCCTGATGGCGACGCGTACCAAGGACCGCACACATTTCTCGTCGACCGGTTGTACTTAAGCAGGCCATACTTTAAATATGAAACTAAAAATATTACGAGCAACGAAACCTCCACCGAGAATGATCAATATTTATAGAAAGGACACGTGCGGAACAAACTTTTATGTACACTTTTCGGTGGTTTTATAAGCCTTCGCCAGTGCTTTTCAGCTTCATTTGTGTTATTTCTTTGTTGAATTTCTTGAAAGTATTTTAACTTCTTTTTATGTTGCAAAAAGATAGGAAAAAGTTACGTTTTTATTATTATTATAATTTTTTAGTATTATTTTAACCGTTAAGGACACGCATTAACGGACTCGAGTTTAAATATTGAATATTCCAGCGTTCGTTTGACTTAGCACGGTGGTTTAAAGCAAATACGAGGACGGAACGAAGATATGCTTGCGTCTGGCTCCAACAGCTTCAACAGAGTGTCTGTCGCGGCCACAGGGCCAGAAGCACGCAGCTGGCTGGCTGGTCGAGCTTACGTTGAACACGGACGGCTAAACGAAGCTCAGCTTGCTCGCCGTTTACGGTTGCGCAGCGGCTGCAGCTACGGCTGCGGTTGCTGTCTCGTTGCTGTGGTGTAAGTCCACGACGCGAGCAGTGCTGCTGTGGTGAATTTTCACTTCTTTAAACGATTTGAACTTGGCAGATTCGTATTGGCGACATGTGGTCGAGGCTTGCTGCCGGTTTGGTAGCTCTCGGCTGCTCTACCAGAGAGAGCCGCTGGTATTGAAGGATTATTGATGGGGATTGCTGTCGAGCACTGTTGGCTGTTATTGGCCATGAATTTTATCACTGCTGGTTTCTTTCCGCTGTGAGCAACATCTTCCAAGTATGAATATTGTTGGGAATATTTCAATCAGGAACTTTTTTTATTTCACTTTTCTGGTTTTATCACATATCTCGTTACTTTCAAGAATTGTTGTAATAAGCCAAGTGTGTTGCCTAACACCAGCTGATGACAAGTTTTTTCTTTTTTTTGACATTTTTTGACGTCGGTAATTTCTCTTTCTATTTACTTACTATTTTTCGAAAATGAAGTGTCTTTCCACAGCAATGTTGCCGCTTTTTCATAAAAAGTCTGCAATGAATGATGAAAGAAAAATGGACAGAATAGTATAGTAATTTTAAACTTAGAAATATCAGTTTTTTCAATTAAATTGTAGTTTTAAATAATTGTTTGCAGAGTATTTAAAAAATTTATTTTAACACCAAACAAATGAAAACGAGCAACTGTCCGGACTGTGGAACACAAGTTCACCACTGTGGACTCACGCATTTCCAATTTAGCTAATACTTGAACCTTATCGGTTCTTTTCATAGTACAGCTGATTATCATGCGTCAAATTTAATGTACATACTGCTTCTAGGAAGTTGTGAAGTTCTGCTTAAAAATGGAGCGTTATTTGGTGCTTCGGATTTCCAATTTTCTTAATCGTTTAGAGAATTTGTTGCCACAATTATTTGGCCGTGGCGGTCAACCACCACCAGCTGTGTTCGCATTAACCGGTACGCATGGTAATTACCAAAGCAGTGCCTTCAGGCCGACCCAACCGGAGAGCCATAAATCTCTTCTCGAGAAACTTATTGGCGATGGTTTTCTTTGGGCCGTCCCCAAACACCGCCGTACTGTGGAAAAGCGTCTGAACAGGAAGTTCGGTTATCCAGATTACACTTGGAAGCCATTGCGGGTGAAGTCAACTCTGCGCTCATGCAATCAGTGTGGTCATGACCATGAAGTAGGAATTCTTTGTCGTAAGTGAAAATTAACATTAATGTAATAATCCAATATATTTTTCCGACCTTATTATTGCCTAGCTCATTGTTACGACAAAGTGCGTCAGGAAACCGAACTGATGCAAGAGAAAATCCAAGAAGAACTGGGACTGCAGCCGGTGGAACAGGAAGTAATTGTGCTTTACGAGGGCGAAAAAAAAGGGCAGCCAAGGGAATTCCTAAATGGAAAGCGTGTTGTGGAGATGCAAAAACCACGTCCCATGTGGTTCACAAAAAACTTGCTGCAGAAGACCACGCAGCAACCAGCTACGACTAAAGAAGTGAAACCAACAGATTTGGCTTAAGCAGACAAAAGCACCTGCAACACAAACAATGTTACAAATAAAAATATAAGATGTTACACTATACAGCACTTTTATTACTTAAAAATAATTGTTCTCCAAGTTTCAGCTTCTTTAGGAATCCATTATTGAAGTCCGCAGCACTCATCACTTTTTTGCTTTCAACACGCAACTGATACACTTCTATGAAAGAGTTGTTAGCACAGCGCACAAGTAAGCATTTTTTACTACGCACATAGACAAAAGCACCTGCTTGTGCTGTCTTCAATGCCGTCTCACCACTTGGATCTAATGCAACCAATTTTATATCGATTAATTGCATAATTTTACCCTCGAATGTCGTAACCAAATGCTTGAAACTGTACAATGCGCGGTGAAGGTTATAAATTTCCTGAGCGTTCATATCCTGCCAGACCACTTCAGTGGCAGTAGAAGTTATTTTGGGCGCTGAAGAAAAAAACCACAATAAAATGAATTTAAGCTAATATTAACTTGACTGCAACTCCTACCATATGTCACCTCTTCATTGTTTTGTACTTTTGCATTTTGAAATCTTTGGTGGAAATCATTTATCACATCTACAAGTAACCCGGCGCCCTCCTCGGCCAATCTTGCGTGCAATTCGGGCATAAATACATTTTCTCCAATGGGCACCTCCAGCTGTGCCAGTATCTGCAAGGCAATGTTTGTTATTTTACGTTTTCTAACTGCATTAAGTTCAAACACTAACGTCGCCAATGTCAAAGTGCTTTGGCTCGATTTTCATTATGGAAACACCCGTCTTCACGTCACCACGCATAATTGCGTAAATAATGGGAGCAGCACCTCTCCAACGCGGCAGTAAACTGGCATGTACATTAATCATGCCCCTGAAAAAAGGCAGTGTTACAGAAATTAATAAGTTTAAATAAATTTTTTATTTACTACACACAGTGGAAAGGCCTTAATAATTGCTGATGGTATTAAGTGTCCGAAGGAGACCACCACACCCAAATCATAGTTCCGGCACGCATCTGGTTCAATAGGCCAACGATACAAGGGCAATTTCTGCAGCTCCGCGTATGTGCGCACGCAGTTCGCCGGACTCTTGAAAGAAGTTACTACTCCCAAATTAGGTACATTGTTGTAACAGCTAAATGAAAACAAATTCTTGTTTTAATACATTGTGTAAATAGTGTTCCTTTATTTAATTGTTTACCTGTTGTTTTTGTGCAAATGCTCCAAACTGGGCAGGGAAAAGCGATCGGTACCAAAGAACAAAATTCTCAAATTTTTTGTTTCCTTGCTTTTCGTCACTGATGTTGCTATACACCAATGCTCCTGAAACGTTGTATGTGAAAATAAATTGAGTTTTCTCTTATATTTGTAGAAATTAGTTAATAGTTTTTGCAAAGACATTTTCACTCAGCTGAGATTACTACCCAGCCGCTTTGAGGTTATGTACATTGTTATGGTCTCCCATGGATTCAATTTGCTTTATACACCTAAATGCATATTTATCTTGTCTATATAGTTATATTAAATAAATTGTGATTTAAGCTTTTTAATATATTCATTTATAGCATTGTTTATAATGATAAATTACATAAACAATTCATATATGTTCCTTTACCCTATGTAAATTACCAAGCTGTCAAACTTAAAGCTGACAACCCTGGTCCAAGAAACAAAATTAATGGAACAGTGGAAAAAGAAACAGTTTGTGTGATAGCAAATAAATCTATAAATAGTACATATATGACATTTCTTCCAGGAAATTAGCAGGTAATTAAAGAACTAATGATGATTGTACTTAACTCATTAACGCACACACTGATTTACTCTCCTTCCTGTTGCGCATTATTTTGTATATATACTTAATATATTTTGTATATATACATATATATATATATAAATATACTTAATATTTTAATTTTGTTCCATCCATAGTAATTTTATTATGTGGCTGGTGAACACGACTCGGAGAGCGCCTTTACATTTTTCAAAATTTAGTAGGGAAAGAAATTTTATAAACAAAATTTACGATCACTCAACAGACGAATAAATTATATTTGTACATTATATGGTGTTTTGTTGTTGCTTTGTAAATAACATGAGACATTTTTGAATAAAAATGTGATTTAAGCCGATAGAAAGAAAAAATTATATTATATAGATATATCGACTTGTCATTTATAATTACACATTATAATTATAAGTAAACTGTATTTAAGTAATACTATTATTGTATATAATAGCGTTTCTAAGTTTCAATAACAACAAAAAGCATGAAAACGTTTAAATTTCTATTCTGAATCTAGTTTTGTGTATATCATTCGAATTATATATAAATCTTTTTTACTCTTATTTATTTGATAATACACTCATATTTCACAACCGGGTTCATTATATAATTACACTATGGCTCTGTATCATGGTAAATATTCTTTTGCGGTGGTCTGAGCAAACACTTTCGCAATGACGGTAGGGCATATTGATAGAACGCTTCATTTGGTATTTGTCATCTAAAAATATATAAACCTATAAACACATATAAATCGCTATATGCTGAATAGATAGGAGAGATTCCACAAAATAAAATTTATTTAGACCCAGTAGCAGAGACCATAGAGACGTGACACTTGAATATCTCTCGTTCTGCGCACACATACGCAAAAGTTTAGTAGTGTGACTTTTTTCCTCAGAATTCTAGTTAACCAATGATAACGAACCTATAGGCAACTAATGATAAACAAAGTCAGAAAATTTGACGTTTAAGTGTCGGTTCTCTGTGTTCTCTGCCCAGTAGTTACGCCAGTTACGCCACCTTTCCACTATCTCCTCGTTCCTATACATAAAATGCATATGCTAAACAGCTGACTTGTTTCATTCCCATTTTTCTCATGTTTGTTTTATGTCCACTTATTCCATTCGCTACAAGTTTAATGTTTTGAACCTTGTCAGTCTATCAATAGTTTTACTTGTGATTTCACTAATTTTGCTTGATCATAGATAGCCTGTTCATATATTCGTAAATTTATAGTTTTTATTTTTTTTCATTTATAATGGATCCGCCATCGAATTCAGATCCGAACTTGGCTTCGCAATTGGCGCTTCGTGTGGCACTGCAAACCATGAAGGAACGTTGTATTGCACTGCAACGTCGCCTCAGTGCCCTGGAGGAGGAAAATCAACAAATGCGTGAACAGTCGTCGCCAGCAACACCAGTTGGTGGGACCAATGGTGGTGCAGCCGAAAATTTTCAATTGCGTCTGCAAGTAACAGATCTAAATCGCCAGAAGGCTCAACTAAGCGAACACATCAGCATGGTATCTAATGAAAATCGTAAATTATGGTCACGTCTTTCACAAATGGCCAAAGAGCAGGGTAAGACGATAACCTTAAATAACGACATCACTTTAACTAATGAATATAATGAGGAAGCTGTGGCAAGTCCGCGCTCCTGTGGAGGTGCCAATCAAAATCTAATACGTTCAAAGACTTTCACACAACACTCGCCAAATCCGCATTTGCGACACAAAGTAATCACAACTGATACACCAGATGAGCTTGAAGACGTTAGCTTGGATGAGATAGGTTTGGATGCATACGAGGACGATGGATTCGGTACCGGTGAGACTAACGCAGACGACGGTGATGCTGATCTAAGTTTTGCCTATTTAAATGTCGATGAAACTGCTGCTGCAACAGATAGTGACGCAGATTTCAGATTAGAGGCCAAAAAATGCCTTGAAGGACTCCAGGACATGCGCCGCGTAGCGTTGAAGCAGAAACACGAGCTCCAGTCCGCTTTAACTGTACTAGAGACTAGATTTGGTAATACTTTTGAAAATGTTTCTTCCAAAATTGCTGTTTAATATAACAAAATTTATTGATTTTAGCTTTGCAACCGTGCTCGGAGTGTGTGCAGAAATCCAAAAAACCAGAAATGGCCGATAAAAGCCTTGAAACCGACGATAGCCTCAGCGAAATTCGTTTTTATAATAACAGCCAAAAGATGTTCGAGTCCAGTACCTCCACACTCCAAAATGGTCACAATTTCACAGAAAGCTCATCGCATCTGGATATCATACAGGAGAAAGTAATAGCGGATACTCTGGATAAAACTTGCCCCATGTGCGGCAAAACCTTTAACACCGATGTGTCCTTCAATGCGTTCCGTGCTCATGTTGAGCTACATTTCATTGATGACTCCGGCATAGAGAACAGCATTGATCGCAATTTCGAACTCATATCGCACACAGTGGGCGACTTCTGACACAACAAAAAGATATATTTTTCATCGGAACTGTAAACGTTTATTTTGAATGGGGTCACTTTATATGCTTGACTGTGTATTGGGAGGGAAAATGTTAACTATACAAATATTAAATAAAACAATATTCTTATTACCATAATATTCTATTATCTATATATGTATCCTTAAATTTTGTATGTGAAGTTATTTAATGTTAAATATTTGTCCCACACCTTCACCGGTGGTCATTTCGATGCTTGTGATCAAAATATCATAAAAGTAAATTATATTTGCAAGTGTAGCTGCTGTCTCGATAGTTATGTAAGAGGCGTGGTATCTGCAGAACAAAATCTTCAATTTCATCTAAATAAAGAATTATTCATATACTCGTATGTTATTACTCAAATTTATCATATTTTCAACTATTTGCCTTCTTTGTATTATATGCTATCTGATATATACGCAGAAAATTTAATTATAATACAAAATTACTTATTAGATCCTGCCATATATTAGTATATAAGCAGACTGATAATCCAGCAGCAAATGATGAAGAATATGTTTAGGTAACGATTGTGTGGACAACAACACAGTCAAGGGTTGTAATTAAAGCGGGAAAAAATGGTCAACAGTTTTTGCTCGAGACCATAAAGCTGCGTACTGAAAGAGGATCAAGGAACTAGGTAGAAAACATGTAAATTCAGGCAGGTAGAATCAATGGTGCTTGTTTGAAAGTGTGGGTTGCTTCGACAACTGACTGGCAATTGCTATTACATTAGATTAAAATCATTCAACAATTTCTGCAGTCAGCTAACTTAGAGGCCTGCAACACATTTATGTGCTATTCGCGCGGCACTAATTGCTGACGAAGCACACAACTTTTCGGCAGAATCTGTACATTGTTTATGTTTAGCATCCAGTATACTTGGAAAAAACAGTGAAATATTGTAGTTGGCCGTACCGACTGCTACAAATATGCTACACATTGAGATGAGTATAAAATTGCCACTATTACGCCGAGTAACAAACAACTGCCGATATCCATCTAAACGTTATTTAGTTTAGGTTTAGGTTTAAGTGCCTATCTAGGGCACAGGTAATCGACTAGAAGACACATCTAGGCCATGGAGAGGCCCATTGTGATAACGCTTGTGACGGGATAAATCTACACTTTCCAAGAATCTGTGGGAAGATTGACTCCAGCCATTTCGTAAGTAGGAGGAATTTTAGGAGGTATTTTACATTGACTGATATAAGAGCATCCCGGTCATTGGAGAGGAACCAAGAGGAACCAACCTAGGACTTGTAGAGGCCTGGACAATGACAGAGTAGAGGGACTATTGTCTCATCCTCATATTAGCAACTGCGAGAGGTCTTCCGCTCGTCGAGGTACAGTCTGTTGCAATGGCAGCCAAACAAACATTGGTCTGCCAAGTCGCAGACAACAGAGCTAATCTGTTGCTTATTGAAGGATCTTAGCTCTTTGGTGCCTCTGGGTTCAAAAGAAGGACAAAGCACTTTATTCTGATGAAATATATACTCAATATAATTCCTATTAATCTCTCAAATTCTCGCTAAAGCCATTAGCATTGGTGGTATGCCCTTCTCTGCTAAGGCACTGAGTCATCCAATACGATATCTTGTTCACGCAAATGCGCACATTCTCAAAAGTACTGAAATAGCATAGAATAATAAAAATCAGAGCTCTGATATAAATACGCGATGTAGAACGAACGAACAAAGATAAGAATGAGACTAAAAGTGGAACTTGTTGAACTGTGTATATGTATTTAATATAATAAATCATTTCTTATATAAATTTCTGTAAAATAAACTACTTTTATTCAAGATAAATTACCAAACAATATTTTTGTGTCATTTGATCCAGTTTTGTTTTTGTGGCCAGTGATTGGAACTATGTGCACGAACTAATTTTTGTAGCAGAGCATAAACTTAAATCATAAACAAACAAACATATCTCTCGTTTGACATAAACGATAATCGTTACTCCTAGGTATCCACTTGCTCCTCAGTTCATAATCATCAAAGGGTGGAAATGAACTCTTTTCACTGGAAGAGAAGTATGTCTTGGATAGGCGGCCGATATGTGTGCTCCGCAGGGCTTCAATGCTAAACTTTGTTACGCGCAAACTGACAATAGAAACGCCAACAGAAACAGAAACAGAGGAGAATATTAATATTTATGTTGTTTGCGAAATACAATGAACTACCGCTTAAAATGTCCCTACCTTGTAGAATTCACCACCCCCGTGGTCAGTGAAAAAAGCTTCATTTATTAATGACCTGGCTCATCTTCTTAAATCCAACACTCCAAGCTCTGTATATAAACTAGATTTTCGGAATTAGCAGCTCATTTCAAACCGACCGGTTGGCAACTTCTCTTCAGCGACGGATCTAAAGCAACCCACACAACCTTTGCTGTAGTGAGAGAAAACGGCAATCCAATATCATATGGTCAGTTGCTTCCATTTTGTTCAGTTTTCACTGCATAAGCTACTGCTATACTTCACGCCTTGCAGTACTCCAAACAAACAAAACGAAAGCACATCATTTGTACAGACAGCTTGTCCAGGTTCCAAGCTATAAAAAACTGCAGTAATTCCAACTACATCATTGGAGCTATAAGAGACATCCTGACGTCCATTCCCCACAAACTTAAAATCATGTGGCTGCCTGGCCGTTCGGGCATCAGTAGCATTACGTTTGCGGACACAACTGCCTAAGAAATGAGTAACACTCCCACAATGACCTCCACTTTATTTTTCAAGAGTGATATCTACCGGCTTGTAGTTCAGCAGAGACAAACCAAGCTTGCAGTGGACTGGGTGAATTACAACCACCACTATTCCAGAATTAATCCTAACCGCAATAAACCTGATTATCCGACAACAATTCTAGCTAACTACATCACTCCTTACACTCGTCTTCGTATAGGTCCCCTTCCATTTCAGCAAACAATTCCCAGGAATTTATTTATTATTATTATTATTATATCTTACATCATAATTAATGATGACTGCAAGGTGTTGGAGGAGTGAGTTCTAGCTACAGAGGCCTTCGACTCGAAGAGAAAAGGACTTCTTAGAAAGAAGCATTTTGGAGACCCAGACCGGGGCAGGATTTGAACCTGCGACCTTCGGGGTGTGAGTCTAGCATGCTTACCGCTAGAACACAGAGTGTGGCTAATTTCTTATTTAGAATAATAAGAGTAGAGAACAAATTCAAATTATTCCCAGGGATTTGCATATATAAGGGAATATATCTAGAATAAGGTTTGAATATTTGATTTTTTCGGATTTTCAGATTAAAAATGTAAATATGATTCTAGGGGTTCTCTTTGTGTGAAATTTGTAAATCTTCTGTGAATGTTGGAAGACCTAATCGTGAGACTCTATACAAAACTTCGACATCAATCGAAATATTCATTAATATATTTCATTTGGATGTTCAAAGTCGATTTAGTATTATCTTTCCGACCACTATTTTGCATAGTAGGTATGAGTGGTGTGTGGAAACTTCCTTATTTATTGACCGATTTATACCAAATTTTATAACGATCGTTTAAATATGTATAATATTAGATACACACAAATTATATCCAAATATTTCAGTTGATTCCTTGTACTACGTTCTTTGCAAAGAAAATAGTAAAACCGGAGAATCATCCGAGGCAGTGATCTGTACCAAAATTACATATATCTGTGCAGTGTACACATATATCCATTTGGTGGTTACAAACCTTTACCAAAACCGAATACGCCATAGAAGTGAGTGTAGCGCATAAAAACAAAATACACAATAGGCAAGTAGGGAAATTACTTAAATTCTAAGTTGCAGCTTCCCCGCAAAATATTCAGTGGTATTGGTGATTTTCTTCATCACAATGCGCAGCGATACTGTAGCTCCGCTATGTGTGTGAGTTCCCTTGACACCCCCTTTCAATTTTACTTACATTTTTGTAAGGGAAATACCTCAGCTGGCGGAGTGGTATTTCCCATATTCCTTCAGAGTTAGTGGAGCTGGTGCCTTACTGAGTGTCAACTGAAATGCTTTCACTGGTTTTAATGATATGCAAAATAATGATAAATGAAAAATAAAGCAGAGAATGGGCCTGAATAGGCAATTGGATTCCAATTCTCTATAAATGGATGTATTAGTAGGAGAGAAAGAGACAAAAGTAAACAAAAATGAATCTAAAAGACTTATTTTCTAAATCGCATATTAATTTGTTTCAAATTAGTTCAGTTGCCCTTGTAAGGGCGGTCAAAGATTTATGATCTAGAAATATAAACTGTAAATAGCACACTCATTTCTGCTGTATTTTCTACTCTGCTACCCTACATTCAGTCAGTTGACCGAAGTGCAAAAGTAGATAACACGATAACATAAATTTAGTACAATGTCAGTGGAGATAAAAAGGGCCAACCAAAATAGACGAGAAGAGACGTAACGAGTAAAGGGCTAACCAAAATAGACGAGACGAGACGTAACGAGTAAGTTGAAATATATGTGAATCAATGTTAATAACCAAAATGGTCGTACGGATTTGATCGAAACTGAACGAAACATTTAGACATGACGTTCTGTTCCGTAATAACCGAACTGCAAACGTCTGCTACTCGTCACAACAGCTGCTCGGTTGCGCGCTTGTTATTTTCACAAAAAATAAATTAAAATGACGGAGTTTGGCTACGATTTAATCGCCGCTGTGAGGGATGAGCTCGCAATTTATGCAGACGTCCAATCGCTGTCGTTACGTCTCGTCTATTTTGGTTCTACCTAAAGGCGTAACCTTTCGCCTTTGGAAGATTATTGGGATTTTTGACAGGTTCCTCTTTACATTGCCCGTAATACAAAGGTAAAACAGTGAAAGAGTGGATCCATTATTTAATCGTATAACTATTTCGGACACGCGTCTTGTCCCCACAGAGATCTTTCAATGAAAAGGAATTTTTCCCCAAAAAATTAATGTACTATGACACC
Source organism: Clusia tigrina (assembly GCA_920105625.2). NCBI lineage: Eukaryota > Metazoa > Arthropoda > Insecta > Diptera > Clusiidae > Clusia > Clusia tigrina. The sequence goes on from OV050031.1 coordinate 210,651,544, forward strand.
ACTTAAATGTAATAAAAAGAGAGAGAGCAACTTAACGAAACAAATGAGGGGTAATAATGAGGCACAGTAGCAGAGATCACAGAGAAGCGACACTTAAACGTCAAATTTTCTGACGTTAAAAAAAATGTCCTTGTTTATCATTAGTTGGCAATCTGTATAGGTTTGTTTATCATTGGTTCTGAAGAAAATCAGCCACACTACTACAGTTTTGCGCATGTGGAAGTGTGCGCAAAACAAGATACGTTTAAGTGTCGCGTCTCTGTGGTCTCTGACAGTAGTTTAGAGCGAGGTGGACTGAGACAGTACATGGAAAGACTTTGATCAGTGAGTTCACCAACTGCAGTTAGCGCAGTTGTCTGAATGGACAGAGTACTATAGCTGAAGACCCAAATTCGATTCCTGGGAGGGTTCATAGTTGGTGTGCTGTCGATTTCTGAGACATAATAACTACTTGGGGAAAAATTGGCTTTCATTGAAATGTATTTGATGAGGACAAGTGGCGCGTCTGAAGAGATCTGCCAAAATATTTCAATAATTATCCCTCTGACAATTATTACGGTGGCATAACCACACATTTCCACCTACCATGGTGCAGTTGTCTGTCAATAAATTCGAGAGAAATAATCTTAATTTCACTGAATTGACGATTCTTCTCTCATATATCAACGATTTTATAATTCAGCCAATAATGTATCTAAGGATTTTCTAAACACCTCTAAAGCATAATGCCACTATAAAGAATCCTTTCCCCACGAGGCTTTGGACTACCAGAAGGAAAACCTTTTTCTCAGTGGTAAAGAAGGAACTGAAACCATTCTACTCATATATTTGTATAAGGAATGGTATATTCTAAAAAAGGGAGTTCAGGAAGGGTGGGATTCAGGTATATTAGAAAGGGATGAACATACTTTTTTGGTAGCTGGCCATCCTCAAGATATTCAAATTCTGCTAACTCCAGAATGAATAATAATTGCAATCGTATACGAGTCAAAGGTTATCTAAACATGCGTATATATCGATTGTAGCGCATCTCCCGTCCTCTAGGGTCAACAAAATCACATTCATGTTTGGTGAAGAGTGGTTTTGGACAAACGGATTCAAGCACACCAAAAAGAAGGAAATGTCGCCAAACTTAAAAGTGTGACACGCAAATTGTGTTTGATCTGTTTCCAAACGGAGCAGGTATCAATGCTCTGGCGTCATCAACCTGCAATCTACGCGGACAGTGTGGTGGCACGCGCTGAGGCGGCGGATGTGTTTAGTAGCAGTGCTACGGCGCTCAGATAGAAATTATAAAATCGGTTGGAAATGGGAAATTTGCTTCAGTACCAGTTGCAGCGGCTTCGCTATTTCATCTTCCCAATTGCTGCAATCGGTTCCGGTTGCAATTCTCCACTCTAAGTGAATTTCATGCAAATATTTTATATAATTTATATCTAAAAGTGTGAAAAATGCATTCAATGTTGCCGGTAAATGCTTTTCAACATTTTCTGGTACTGTTTCCGTTACTCCAAACTAGTCCAGGTAAATTGTTGATCTCGCCACATATGACGGTGAAGTGAAAATCGAGGACAATTATTGAAAAAAGTCAAGTGTCCTGTGAAGTGTTACATTAATTGAATAAAGTGTTGAAGAGTGGTGAAAATTTAGGAGCTTGTGTGTTGTGCAAATCCAGCAGTAATTAAAATGAATCCTTTAACAGATCCTTTTTATAATTTTTAAAGTGAAAATTTTAATTCTATTCCAATTGAACGGGAGCTTCTGAGAAGAGAGTAAATACTCCGAACTTTATTGTAAAATGTGAACCGATTTTCTTTGAAATAAACGATGAAATACAGAAAGGATAATTTGTGATCCTGAATACCACAGGATATAAACAAACATCCATACCTAAATGAGACAGAAATGCGAAGTAGTGATGTGTAAATGTGTTTTTGTGTGGTGGCGAATTGTAAAGAAGCCAAGACCGCACATAAAATGAAAACTCCAATGCTAGACATGAAGGCGCTTTATTTTCATATCATGCTTCTTGTGGGACAATTCGCTACCTGCCAAAATCATAACTTGTAAACCGCCCTCAGTGGTGTAGAAGTAAGCATGCTAGACTCATACCCAGAGAGACGCAGGTTCCAAACCAGTCCCGGGCTTGGTTCAAAAATGCTTCCTTCTGAAAAATATTTTTCTATTTGAGTCGAAAGCCTCAGTAACTAGTACTCATGCCCCAACCCCTTGCAGTCATAATTAATTATGGTATAAGATATAATAATAATAATGTATAAGCCAAAATAATTTCAAGGTCATTGCTACCAAAAGACTTATTTAATAATCCTTTTCAGTAACTTTAAAATATTTGACGTTGATGTCCTTATTTGTGTTTTAGGGGCACCGAACGATAATAGTATAAACAATCCACTCCAAGAGCCGCACGAGACTTGTGATCTGCATTTAAAGATCGGTTGGTCGTATGAAACGGCCAATTATTGGGGCGAAGACTACTTCCACTGCAATGGTGAACGACAGTCGCCCGTTCACATCATAAGTAGTAAGGTTAGTCTAACAAAATCGTCAAGCTGCGTGTGTGATATTCTGACAAAAATATTTTGGGGAGAATACTTCCCTCTCTGAAGAGGGAAAATTCTTCAAGAATTCATTTTTCACTCCTTTTATTCTGTAGAAATATCACTCTACTAGCATAAAGTTGGATCTAGGTACACATTTAATAATCATGATGTCCTTTCACAGAGAGTACCCATTAGAATCCCGCCGCTGAAATTTTCAAATACTGATGTGACTTTTGCGTTACCATTGACACTGATCAACAGCGGGCACAGTGGTAGGTGCTTCATATATATTTCCGATATGCATTGAGGCTATAAAATTTAACCAATTTCACGCTCTCATTTGAATTGCTTGCAGTGAAATTGAAATTAAGCGGGACCAAAGATGTGATGAAACCAAGTCTCAGTGGTGGCATGTTAGACAGCGCTTATGAGCCCATATCTCTTCACTTTCACTGGGGCTCACCGGGTGTTAAGGGCTCGGAACACGTCATCGATAATAGAGCATACGATGTCGAAATGCATATAGTACACAAGAATATTAAGTACGAAACCAAGCAAGAGGCGATGTACCATAGAGATGGGATGGTGGTGTTGGCGATCATGTTTGATATTGTTGAAGTAAGTTTCGTCAGCCAGTTATACAGGTATGAACTACTGTATAAAACATTTGCTCTCCAATTGAAATTGTTATGAATACAGGGTCTTCCAATAAGTGACAAAATACAACAACGACCGACGACTGTACATGAAAATATGCGTAATATCATGTCTAGAAGGGACTTCGGGATTAGTTGCGATTCAGTCTAATCTAATACTGATTCTTGTTATGAGCTTGGGTTTTACTCTGCTCACAGACCCAAAGAAAATAAACCCGATATGTGAGGTCACACCATCTTCATTCATATCGTTCTTTCACACTGCCTTTGATCTTGGGGGGAATCAAAACTGGCGTTTCGCTGACTTGCCCCACCGTTTTCTTCACGACTTATCACTCAATTTTGGCCACAAAAAGTTTGCATGACTGTAATCGCCATTTTGGCGAAAATAAATCCCAATCATGACTGTAGCCCAAATCACGAACTCTGCGGAATGTGTTTTTACAGTTTTTACACGAATTTCCGTAGCAAACGAAGTTCTACGGTGTGTTTTATTGTTATTGTTCCATTACTAATTGATGACACTTATCAAACAGAAACACCGAACACTGTTGCCAAATTTCACACAAAGCCTTATATAGACAAAGCTCACATAGATTCTATTGGAAAACCCTCTATATATGAATAAAACATTTGTAATTTAAGAACTCCTTTTAGAATCCTGAAAGTATTTACGTGGGCTTGAACAAAATCTTTCAACACATTTCCTCCGTGTCCGATTATCATTCGGAAGTTCCCTTTCAACAAAAACTCAGATACGAGAACTTGTTGGGCGATTTAAATACACGAAAATTTTACACATATCAAGGTGAGTTTTCATTGTCCATACAAAAAGAAACAATCTAATTTAAGTGTCCTTCTGCTAGGATCTCTGACAACTCCACCCTGTTGTGAAGTCGTAACGTGGGTTGTGTTTCCGGAGCCTCTGGGTATTACTCAGAGTCAGGTGAGTTTCAATATCAAACGCATTTCCTGCAGTTGTTTAACTTGTATTTTTAACTTTCCTCGCAGGTGGAACCTTTCTGGAATCTAATAAATGCTCATCATGACCCCTTAATACGAAATAATCGACCTATACAGCCTCTGAAAAACCGTCGCATATACTATCGGGCACAATACTACTAGGCTTGAAGAGAATCAATTGGAAGAGGGGGAAATCTCTGCTGGTTGATGCTGTTATTACTTTATTACAAAGGGTTTATTGTATATTGAATTGTTTGTTGTATATCTACTTAATTGAATTTGGTTTTATATTTAACTTCGGCTCCTGAAAGACTCATTTATTGACGCCAAAGTAGAGGAATAGTAGTGGGGAACATATATTTAAACCCTCAAAATAATATCAGAGTATTTTGGTGCTGAGCTCTGTACTGGAACTTACGATGTTTGTGGTCTCTTTAATTTTCTTTGGTATCAATTTATAAATCTGAAATATTGTTAAGAGTCTGTCGACAGATTCACTACGAACTTCGAGTCACTCTACTGTAATTTTAGTCCTGCCCAAGGAGCGTAGAGACAAGGACTTGTATGTTGAGAAGCGAATATCGCTAGATGGCTTTTTTAAGCGATATCATGTGGAATATGATAGAACAGAATAGTTTATTATCAGAGTGATTGTTTGGCAAAGCGGACGTTAGATGGCGCTTTTTACAAGTTGCCGCACTGATTTTATGAAAATAGTAAAGGAGGGACAACAGTACTGACGTATTTCTTGGACTCAGTAGAAGAGAACTCAGGGCTATCGTGGGAGTTCTGACAGGACACTGCATCATAGGCCGAATTGGAAGCCAGGGACGGTGCTCTTTCAAAGATTATTGTAGGAGTTGTGGAGATGAGGAGGAGGAAGAATCGGTGAAACATCTGCTCTGTGATTGCCCGGGTGTTCAGAGGTGGTGAGCCAGGTATATGGGCTCGGCCTTCTTTGAAGAACTGCAAGAATTAGCTGAGCTGAAACTAACTGATATTGTCTACTTCACAAAAGCTTCTGGGTGGTTTAAGTTCACGGGGAGCTGAGGGTTTTCGAGGGAGTGGGGAGGGAAGTGGTTTCCCCCTAAAAACAGGTATTGAAAAAGGGCCAATGTGGCTCCGAGTGCAACTTGCGTAACTCGCAAGCTACCTGGTTAACCTAACGTAACCAAAAGGAGAGACAAAGACAAATGCATAATCTTGGAAGTTTAGATGCCGTTCACCATTTACTAATACCGTTTACGATACGCATCGGTATTTACAGGTATTACACGGTCTTCTGTCATAACCTTGATGATCACTGTTAGCATGATATCTCTGTTCTAGGATATAGGTAAAATAAAAATACTATGTTAAAAAGGGATCACACAAGCTATATATGCAACTGATAGTCGTGACTAGAATAAATATGTGCAGTCAACCTTGCGGTTCTTGGAAGTGATAAAAGTAGTACTGTCAATGGAATTACCTAATAAATATGTGTTGGGCAATCTGTTTTAGCTATGTTTATTTGCAGGCTCTTGTTTTCTCTTCTCCATATAAATTGCACCACTACATAGTACAAAATGTCACAAGTAGATGGCATTTCTTTATTATACGACGCTTGGCAAACGCAATGGTAGATGTCACTCATAAGCAGTTGCCATCTATGTCGAGAATGGTGATAGTATTCCATTTTCTTAATATAGTGATATTTGCTATAATAGTAGTAATATTTGCTGGGCAACTATTGACCAGCATATTCAACCATTTTATACTAGAAACGTTACTATTCCCGCCCATTGTTTCCAAAATTCACACCACACAAGTTTGGTCTCCTTGGACTGCTAGACTATTGTTGATTATTAATTAAGGAGGATAGAGACAAGGTGTCAACTGATGCACATAGGAGCATAACCAAAAAGAGATACAAATCATATGTATATTTCTGTATCTCTCTATCTCTTTCTCGAGCATATACAGCACATTAGATTATATTCTTTATCGCTATTATCACCATAGAATACAGAGAAAAGAAAGTATTTTTCACTGCCAGCGTCCGTAGCGGACACACCACGATTTTGAGTGGATTCACCACGATTCTGAGCGGATTCACCACGATTCTGAGCCGATTCACCACGATTTTTAGTGGATTCATGTACAACGTCCGTCTACTTTATTTCGCTGCTTCCCCGTTTGACGTTTAAGTTTATTTTCTCTGTATTCTCTAATTATCACTATGCGACTATGCAGTACACCACGGATGGAAGTGGTGAATACGACTCCGAGACCGCTCTCCGCAACTGTCAAAACTTGCACGAGAAACTTTTACAATCAACATCTGGAAGATAATTAATTTAATCGATTTCGTAGTTTCCAGCAATGCAAAGAAATTGTGAAATGTGATTGTAACAATTGAATAATAATAATATAATTGTTTCAATTGTCTATATTATTATAGATTTAAATATCATGGAATTGTGTACCAAGGTGAAGAATATAGAAACTATCCTTACTTTCACACAGTTCTTATCAATTTTTATTATGTACTTGATACTCAAACTATATCTAAAGTTACAGTTCTTATCTTCATATTTCCAAGAAGGACATTGTAATAAAGTTAATGTACAGGAATGAGGAGTCCGAGATCGAGGTTTCTGCCTTCAAATTTAAAATCCAAGCTTGAAAATTGCGCACGATCTCCCTCCAAATGGTGCAGATATCAATGGATGGCCGAAACTATGACCTTATCGTCTCGCAGTCTCTAACTTCCTTGGCGGATTGTGATACAATTGTGGATGAGTTTGGTTAAAATTGACATCATGTTCAAGAAAAGTTATAAACTCAGCTGTAAATGAGAAATCAGCTTCGATGCCATTTCCAGCACATTCACTTTTCTCCTTCATTCTATTTGCATCTATCAGTTCCGACCAGTCAAAATTCTCCAATTCTCTGATAGCTCTGGATTTGTGCAAGGGAGTTTTGTTAGGTCGCTTGACAATGTCAGAAAGCTTAGAACAATTCAAGAGCTAAAAAACAACATGAAACATGAAATTTTCCATGTTGGCCTTCTCTTATGGGCTTCAAATATAGGGTGTAGTAAAGGGAAATTTTACATTAAATTCAAGCCTTTATTTAGCATAATTAGAATGATCCGATTTAGGTCAAATATAACTATTTTGTTCGATAACTTTTTGCCATTTTGAAGGTAATTTCATTAGCCCTCTCTCATAGAAACCCTCGTCCCTATTGGCAAAAAACTGCGACAGTCAATTTTCACAAGCTTCACTTGAGCCGAATGCTTGACCAGCAAAATTATTCCCCATAGACAGGAACAGGTGGTAATCACTTGATGCCAGGTCCGGAGTATAAGGTGGATGCATAATAACCACCCAACGAAGCTCCCTGAGCTTCTGGCGAGTCACTATCGATGTATGTGGCCTGGCGTTCTCCTGATGGAATTCCTCTCCTTTTGGCAGAAGCTGGCCGCTTCTGGGCGATTGCTTCCTTCAAACGATCCAATTGTTGATAGTACTGGTTCGATTTCAGAGTTTGGTAGGAGGGGAGCAGCTGATAGTATATGATTCCATTCCAAACCCACCAAACACACAGCAAAACCTTCCTGTCAATCCTGACTTAGTCACCGTTTGGGCCGCCTTACCGCGATTCGACCACGACCATTTTCGCTTGACGTTGTCGGAAATTACCGCTTCAGCAGTGGGTCAATTTTGTTGCGGTTCAGCAGCGATTAGAAATTGGGTTGAGGAGGTTCATTTCGTTCATCGAGCTTCTTTTTGTATCCAGCCTTATTCAAGTGGTTACAAATGGTTTTTTGTGCAATGTTTAGCTCCTGGGTAATCGAAGTCACATACGGAACATAAGCAACTTGGACTACATCAGAGACCACAGGATCAACTGACAGGCAGAGGCATCATAAGAACCATCAAACGGGCCACAATTTGCTTGAAAGTTCAAATAGTCCAATTTGTCTAGAATCATCGGAGGAATACTAAAAATATTTCCAATCAGAATTTGTCAAGGATAATTAAATAAATAAGGAAAATTACTATTTTAAACGAAGCCCAATCTATTAGATGAAAGGAAAAGTGTGAAGAATTTCTGTGTACGACTCCTGGACACCGCTGAGGATACCACGGAAAAAGAGTCGTTACAATCCGCATATCCTGAAAGTTGGTCCATACCAATTGTTTCTTTGCATAGAATTTTTTTATATATTAAACTTCATCAAGTCTCACAATGGCACTTTGAATACTATTTTAAACACTTTCAACTCTATAAAGTACTTCCTCGGATTGCCACTTATCAGCCAATCCGGCCCTGTATTCGGAAATCCAGTTTCAATTACTTTGTATCTGAACTGTTTCCGAATCTGATAATTATGATAAATATGCAAATTTGAGCATCTTTTGGCAGTGTGTGAGATCAAAACTGGATCATTGCTTAATGCTTCAGCTTCTGCGATCATTGTTTTTATTCCGGGATTAATTTCCGTTCCACTGAACTGCATTCTGAGCAAGGTCAGGTAAATGGCCTTATTAATTGTATTTGTTGGAAATTTAATTGCTGTTATTTAAAAGAATTAAAATTCAAATTTGTATAAAGTATGCGGCCGTTTGGAATCTGATTTCATATATATGTAGTTGCAGGATCATGTGTCACATAAATTCATATTCATAAGTCTGAGAATAAGTTCTGGTACGAGAGTCGACGAGAAATGTGGTGCGTGACAGTTGTTCATATATTTTCGGCAGTTCTGATCGTAGCTGATTCGACGCTAGGTAAGTTTTCTACATTAGTTTTCTACATAAGTTTTCTCAGGCACGAGTTTGTAGCTTCTGAGCAAGGTCCAAAGAACAGATTTTCTCTGCATTTCTGGTGCTTTCAGGACCACTCCAACTAAAGCATTAGAAGTGATATTCAACCTACCTACCCTAGATCTGGTAGGGAAACAATTTGCCGTCACATCAGCACTAAGGCTTGACTGGCAGATTTGTCACTTGACTATTGCGCATACCTGAAGTAGTTGTATCCAACATATTGACCACTCTATTTCTAATCTCAACTTTGATAGGCACTTCAAGGCACATATTCTATTCGTCTAGAAGGGAATATCCATGCCATGAAGAAGGGGGGCACTGAATTTCTACACCGACGGATCGAAGCTTGACGATTGAGTCGGCTTTGGAGTTTTCTCAAAAGAACTGGGACTGGTGCTTTCGTTCCGTCTCCCCGACCACTGCAGTGTTTTTCAAGCACAGGTCCTAGCTATAAAAGAAGTAGCCGTCTACTTACGTAGACATGTCGTAACAAAAAATTTTATAAACATCTCCTCTGATATAGCCAGGCGCCCATGAAGTCAATGAACTAGGTGACACTGAAATCAAAGGTTCCCCAGGATTGCCCTAATGATATCAGCACCGTTTTCAGGGTACGCCTTATGTGGGTTCTGGGACATAGGGACTGACGAACTAGCCACACGGGGTACCAACCTTCCTCATATGCAGGGTTGGAATACCAATTGCCACCTGTAAACTAATGTCGAGGGATAGCGTCGTGCGTGAAGCCAATAAGTCTTGGGCAGACAAAGGCACTTACTTAACGACTAAGCTAATGTAGCCGAAAGTTGACAGGAAACAATCTAGAGACTTGCTGTCGAGAGAAAATATATCTAAAGTCTTGGCTTGTATAACACGTCATTGGCTATTCGGCAGACATATTCTCAGGCTGAGAGTATTCTCTCATGAATGCTGCAAAAGCTGTTGGGATGAAGAGGAGGTGGAAACTGTGAAACTTCTCCTCTGTAGGTGCTCAGCAGAGCGGGCTCTTTAGGCAAATACGCTTTCAGCTCTCTTTCGGAAGTGTCAAGCAAATCTTGCGCTTTATTCGTGCTTCAAAATAGTTTGACGAGTAAAAGTAGAGATACAGTATTACGCGGTTGTATCACAAGAGACCCATAGTGGGCTGAGCGAGTTGGTCTGCAGACTGACCTAAGGCACGTGTAGTGTAGCTAACTAAATATATTTAAATCCATATAAACTAATAGTGACGCTGAAATATTGAAGAGGCTTTTAAAGACACTGATCTTTTCTAAGTCGTTCAATTGTTTGGAATATCAACTCTTTCTTATTCTCTGATCTGGTTCGTTTGACCTTCAGCCATCAACAAGTTTCGTACTTTCAAAATGATTTTGCCTACATCATTATTTAATTTTCCCATTATGATTTTGCCTACATCATTATTAAATTTTTCCATAATGTTTCAATCATTTCTTTTGTTGTAAATGTTGTTCAATCACACCGATTCACATTGTTTTTTGTTGTTGTTCAATTTCATAACAGCCCAAGAGGAAAACCCTTTCAACTACGATGACCCGAGCAGCTGGGGGGCAGAGTACCCACAGTGCAATCAATATCGCCAATCACCGATTAATCTAAATACTGATGAGGTAAGATTGAAGTTAGTCTAAGTGTATATACGTATGGTGGTATGGTCGCTACAATGAGCCCGTTCAGTCTTCTACAGTCACATGAAATGAATCGAGTTTCATTCAAATTGTTTAAATTTTATTAGGTTTTTTATTGTTAATGAATGAAGCAAGTAAAAAGGTGCCGGCGAAACTATGTTTTACAATAGTGAGAATCATTTCGGCTGATTTCGGGCTTCTTATTTTAATATAAATGAAAGCTAATCTTACTCATTTAAAACAGTCCATATGAAAGAGGGCAGTGACAGGCTTAACCCAGTGACCCAGTTTATATTCTTGAGTCTTGACTCCAGACCCTCAATGAACAGGGTATACAATGAATTTAAGGACCTTTTTGTTAGGTGGTTGACGATCACATTTTTTGAGGACAAGGACACATTTATTGGAGTCAAGGACAACAAAAATTCTTAAACTTTAGGAAATATACATTTAGAAAAATACACAGCGAAACTTTTTCACCACTGAAGGTGACTTTAACGAGCTTTCTGCTTGAGACAGTTAGCTCTGAATAGATGTCACAAAATCGACTGACAAAAATCGTGTCTCACTTGAGACAGACCTCAAGTGATACAGCTCGCGCGAATAGAGGGATTAGTTTTAAATTAGATTTGGTAGGGAAAAGACGTGAATAGTTTGGAAAAGATATGAATAATTTGACTCCATGGAACAGACAGAAGAAAGAACATTTAATTTATATTATAAATTATCCCTGGCAACGAAAAAACTGACGAATGAGCCAGACTAGGATCGGAACTGCCGGAAGAGAGGCAAGTGGAGGACATCCTTTCACCTCTCTTGGAGTTCTCAAGCATGATAGAAATCACTGTAAAAAGATTAACGAATGAACGGTGGTACTTAACCGCCGATTGTCGAACATCTCGATGCATGTGGCCAAAACTGAGCCAAAATAGGAGTGACGTACTTTTTCGGCTCAGTAGAGGAGAACTCAGGACTATCGTGGGGGTTGTGACAGGGCACTGCATCATAAGCCAAATGGCAGCCAGGTATTGCGCTCCTTTCAGAGATTATTGTAAGAGTTGTGGAGTTGAGGAGGAGGATGAATCGGTGAAACATCTGCTCTGTGATTGCCCGGGTGTTCAGAGGAGGCGAGCCAGGTATATGGGCTTGGCGTTCTTTGAAGAACTGCAAGAATTAGCCGAGCTGAAACTACTTCGCAACTTCACAAAAGCTTCTGGCTGGTTTGGATCACGGGGAGCTGAGGGTTTTTTTGAGGAAAAATAGTTTCTCCCCTAAAACAGGTATCACAATGGGCCAATAGACCTCCGAGTGAAACTTGCGTAACTCTCAAGCTACTTAGTTAACCTAACCTAACCTATATTATAGATATTAATTCTTTGGATCAAGGAAGGACGAATCCAGTTTGAAGAATTGTGTTCTCTGTTTAGTAGAAATATTTTTCTATTGATAAAAATTCTACAATTCAAAGACGCTTCCATTCAAATTATTTTTTTATTAAAATAGACTACAGTCGACCGCCGTTAATCCGACAAACATTTCTCAAGGCGGTGCCGGATTATCAAATTTGTCGGACTATGAGTGCTGTCACAGAACCCTTGAAGTCCGGCACTTCATGAAAATTAGTATCTTTTATAATCCGTCAAATTATAAAAATGGTGAATTAAAATTCATCTCTGTATGTACATAATTGGCATGTCGGATTACAGGGGGCGCCAGATTAGCCAGGGGCTGGATTACCGGGGTCGACTGTATGTTATGCATATACATACAGTCGACCCGGTATATTTTTGCATACTCCTTCCATTAGAATTTACAATTGTTATTCAAATCTAAAATCTGGACCTAAGTAATCCCAATCGCAGGGAAATTCACAATCAATATAATGGGAAATAGTGACACGGAGATTCTTGCAAAAGATGAGAATAGTTCTAGGTCGAAAAACAAGCCACTGAACCAGTTGAAGTAGTATAAATAAAATATCCATACTAGCAGGAAATAAAGAGTCGAAACCAAAGAACACAGAGAAAGGAAAGTCTTTTGCGCTGCCAGCGTCCGTAGCGGACACACCGCGATTTTGAGTGGATTCGCCACGATTTTGAGTGGATTCACCACGATTTTGAAAGGTTTCACCACGATTTTGAGTGGATTCGTGTACAACGTCCGTCTGCTTTATTTCGCTGCTTTGCCGTTTGACGTTTAAGTTCTTTTCTCTGTGTTCTCTGGTCGAAACATAGCTACCAGCTTTGGTCTGGAATCGGCAAAGAACGTGAAAATTGAGGAGGACTCACGAACCCTGAAATAGCACCTTAAGAAAAAGCTAAGTATCCCACAAAACCTGGAGGGAAACTAAACTCATCATGAAGGAATGCAATCAATAGGTAGATACTTTCAATGTTCCAATGGTCCATTGGGATCGACAGGGATTAGAAATAGTAAAATGCATTCACGTATTGCTTAAGTCCGCATAAGTATTCTTAAATTCTCGTTCGTACACTTACACAAGTTTCTGTTGAAAACTCAGCTCATGAGGAGAACACTAAAAGATTGTGCTCACACCAGAAGTTGGCATTGTGAGATCTTTCTGCAATGTGTGGAAGCGTGTTCTGGGCATTGAGCCATCAACCGTACGATAATTTACAATTCCACAGATACCTTCAACGGTTACTTAACTTCAATATTGCATTTCGATGGATGGTCGACGAACGTTTAATTGCGTTTTCAACTAGACGGACTTCATTTCACGCTGATTTGATGATATAATGAGCAATGAATATAATTGTACAGAAATGTTCGAATGCTGGTTATATTTGGATTTGGCCTCTTTGTTGTAAATACTCATATTAAAATAAATAGTAAAAGTTTTTTACTTTCTAAATTAAAGTGACCGTATAAAACCATTAATCAAGCAGCGAACCTTGAATTTTCATTCAAAAAGTAACAGTTAATTGGAAAGAAACTTGATGATTATCTCGAATATTTGAAACGAATCTGTCTGCGAGATGTCTATATGGCACTGCAAGATTTCTATATGGTATAAATCAGAGCAATAAGCATATATTATATAGAAAATTCAAGTAAACATATTCAAAGAATTTATCGGTGGTTCATTTCATGTCGAATTATTAATCTATGAACCCAGGCAAGCTGAGTTTCTAATAAGGGGAATGAAAGCACACCTTATTAGAACTTATTTTCCCTGGTGAACTGTTAAAATGGAATTTGCAGAGCAATGCACACTATTACACTATATACAAGTTACATAGTCTCATAGACCCTTACTTGTCCCACCTTTAACAGGCAATCAAAACACCATTGTGGCCTTTGGTCTTTGAAGACTACGATGCGCCATTGTCGGCACCGCTGCAATTGACAAATATAGGGCGCACAGGTAAGTACCTAAGACCCGACGTTAGCAACTCATTTGAAGTTTCAATTCCTGCCTATTTCTTCAACACAGTGGAACTGCAAATACCCGTGACCGTATATGGCAACCGGCCGACCATCTTTGGTGGCGTATTGACGCACAAATATGAAGCCGAATCACTGCATTTTCATTGGAGTTCGCCGGGTATTAAGGGCTCGGAGCATCATATCAACAATTGCGCCTATGATGTGGAACTGCATATAGTGCACAAGAGTACCCAATACCCCACCATGGATGAGGCGATGCGGCACCATGATGGTCTGGCTGTGCTGGCCATCATGTTCGAGGGTGTTCCGGTAGGTTTCAATAGAAATAAATGCATGACTTAATAATAACGATAAATATTTCATGTAATTGCAGGATAATGTGTATCATTACACCGGCTTTGATTATATATTTAGTCAACTCTCGTTGGTCGTGAATTTCAATGCTACGACTGTGGTACGGAGACCGGTGACATTGAGCGAAGTCTTGGCTGATTTAGATGTGAGCCATTTTTACACATACAAAGGTAGGTTTGAATGAGATTCAAGCATTCAACTGAAACTCTCATTGTTAATTACTTGCCCCAGGATCCGTTACAAGTCCTCCCTGCGCAGAGAGTGTTATATGGCATGTTTTTCCAGCACCTCTACCAATAGCCTATTCACAGGTAATTTACAGTAATATTCAGCCCGATTAAGAATAGAAACATGGTCAAATTTTATTTGTGTTTCCTTTGAAGTACTTGGTCAGTGTCGGGCTGTTAAACCTTTTCTGGCTAATTCTATATTGATCTTTGAATCTTCCAGATACAGAAATTCTTCAACATTTTGGACAACCGGAATAAGCCCTTGATCAATAACTTTCGACCAGTGCAGCCAGACTACAATCGTCCTATTTTACTCAGGACTTGAATTTTGACTATGTGCCCATCACACCTGTATAATAGCTGTATAAATAAACACTTTACTATAAAAATTAGCATTATATCTTTAGCTTGTACTCCTCGTAGAATTTCCCAAATATTTTAGAGGCCTCATAAAATTTATTCTATTTCTTAAGGAGAAACATGTAAGAAGTCTAAAAGAATACAATACTAACTGATTGTCCTGCAGAGACAGACTGCTCATGAAAATCCCGTAATTCACACAATTGGTACTAAAGGAGAAGTTGTATATTACTATATATTCCCCTAGAGAAAGGATCTTCCTAGAAATGTAAACTTAAATCTAAAAATCCACCATGTCAATCTTGGGCGGCAAAAAGACTCTTACAGAGAATAGCAGCTGTCAGCATTATCAGGGTTTTGAGAATTAGATAAAGATAAGACATTGAAGGTCTCATAAACCTAACACAGCTACTGCTACACAGCTACACCTAACCGGTCTACTACCTACACTATAAATTCAAATCAACAACAAAAAAAACGGGATATCTGTAAATACCGAAAAGTGTAGAAACTCCAAAGATAACGACGCCTGTTCTCAAGTTTGCTTTAAAACTGAACTGAAACTATCATGTTAGCATCCATTAAAATAGCAATGAAAAGGAACTTCGCCATCGATAAAATACGATATCTAGAAGTGGCAAACAGACGCCTCAAAATCAGACACTGAAGAGGTTCCACGCTTAGTTAGCTCCTCGATATCGTTTATATATTACCATATGTAAATAAATTATTTGTTGTAGCCACCCACAAAATGAGAAGGTTGCCAGATTATCAATGAAGGTCGCGGCTTCTTAATTCAACGGCCCTGAATCTTCTGTGGACTATTATCCAACACCATTGGAGGTCTGCTGAAGAAGTGCACAGATACAAAAAGAAGTCAAACCTGGAAAGATCTTCCGGGTTTAAAACAGTCCAAAAGTCTTCTGGACGACTTTAAACCTCAAAGATCTAAAGAGTTAATAACCAGGCCTCAGAGTAAATTAAGAATCATCACAGGCGTTTTAAGCGGACACTGTAGACTCAACTACCATATGAATAAGTTGTGTCTATCTTCAGATGTCATCTGTAGATTCTGTGAAGAAAGTGAGGAAACCTCACTGCACCTGATCATAGACTGCGGACCTTTGGCACACAAAACACACAGTTGTCTTGGAGAATATATCTTAGATATGAGCAAGATCCCTCAACTGGATTCTTCCAAAATATATGAATTCCTGTCGCAAATAAACCTGACAGAAGATCTATAGATGAGACTATCCTCATCATTCAAATAAATAGCGGCATCACAATAGATCTTTCAGGTCACAGTGTATAACACCCTTAAATAAATCTAATCTAATCTAACTATCTTCTTCGTCTTGATCTTCGCAGCTTTTATCTATAAAAGATTCGAAATTCTATTCTTATGAAGACTCAACATACCAGGCGATATTTTTACGACATTGTTCTTCCTCGTGTCTTTGTGAACTGTTTTGAACACTATCGTCTCTATTCTTATAGTTGATGATATCTCAAAGAGTAAAGATGATGCATCGGTAAAGTATAAAGCAGAATCTGCAGTCGACCTTCATGGCACTCATAAAGAAATCATGTTCATCATACCATTAACTAGATAATATGTTGTTGTCACTATTATCTTCCTGAATTATCAAAAACTGCAACTAATTGCATGCTCAAAAGTTACTTCAAGGAGTACCTCCCTCTCGAAGCTAGCTCGGTGAACGAGCACACAAAAGACGACAGAGGAACCCAGAGCTAAACAAACTCATCCTATTCAAAATTACACATCTACTCAAATTTAGTTTCGGTAATTGCCCAGGTTTGTTATACGAGTAGTAAATTATTTAATTTGTTAGGGAGCATCAATTCCATTGTTACACGACTGAAATCATTTGGCAGAAATTCCACCGGGCCCCTTTCTATGTCGGTATGTGAACGTTAACTCACTTTATGTGTGTTGCTTCACTTGCAGGAACAATAAACTCATCAAGTTTATGAGCGTATTCGCAGATGGTGAAGCTCAGCTTGGTGATCGCTCTGGGCTGTCTATTGACTACCGCAAGTCCAGTGCCGCTCAAATGTTATTATGGGCCCTTGAATAACCCTCTATAGAGTAACGGATCTTGCAAACTATACCGAATTTGTGTAGACATCTGGGTTCTTATCAGACGCTGTTGGGCATTTTATTATTTACTTCAACTTTGTGAACGACGTCTTAAGAGAATTGCTATGAAAAGAAACTACTTCAAACTAACGAATCAAACAAAGGATTTTGTATTACCTGATACAATCCAGTGATGAAACTGTTAGCAAGACTTTAATTCCCGTAAGAAAGTGTTAATGGAACTAAGCACCAATTCATGACACAGCTTTCATCTCCACTAAACTTAAATGGACCTCTGCGAAATGGACTCGCCTACTTAGCATACGTGTGCATTAAACCTCCCCTGGGTTTGGCAACTTGTCAACGGACGTTTTGGTGATTGGTGATTTTTAATTGCACAACATTTATGTTGTTGTCATTTCGACCGTTAATTATCATTTCAGTCATTAAAATGTATAATTATGACCACAAACGACAGACAGGCGAACACGAGTCAGTCATAAGTCGAAAAGCGCCCTTCTACGAGTGATCACAGCTGCAGCAGCGACTGCAGCGCTGAGTGGCCATATTAGGCAGCACCTGTGCTGGGCTCTGCAGCAATTCCTTCCTGCATAGCGGTACTTAAGCACTGCGCACGCGTAGACGTTTGTTTATGTTTTCGGGTTTGAGTTAAAATCTTGTTAAATGCTCATGCGCCGCCGTTAGCCAAACTCAAACTTAGTCGGCCCACTTGAGTAAAAGTATAAAAAATAATGGTAGCAAAATATTCCAACTCAGTCCACGTTGAATTGTGTGCTGAAGATAGACGCAGGCGCGGCTTGAATGGAAACCACGCGTGTGCTATGAACAGAAGATTTCAAATCTGCACAGCCATCAAGAAGCAGCCATCGGGAACATACGCACTTTTCGCTGATGCATTGGCAAATGGTAATCGAGTGCTCGTACTCTGCCACTGAGGTTGTCGGTACCGTCTCTCCGGGACAATGAGTTTTGCACTGCTTGGCAGTCTTTATCAACATTTATTGCTGCTGCTGCCGTTTGCATCGGGTACGTAAATGCATAGTTAACGAGTTATCAAGTCAGTGAAGTGTGTCCCGCGCCGTGACCAAGTAATAAAGCAATTTAATAGAGTTCTTACAATAGAATCAGCAAACAAAAGTGTCCCATTTGCCAATAATAATCCATAGCAATAAGTTAAGTGTGGGTTGCAGCAACTACCGAAGTGGGTGGCAACTGAGATGTTTATTGAAAGCATCTGCCAAGGAAACATAAAAAGTACCTACTAATCAATTTGAGGTTTCCGTGTCATTATGTGATGTTTGGTAATCTTAGTTAAGTGGAATGAAGACTTCAAGGTCTCAAGTAATAAATCGAATTGACAATAATTGTGAAAGCAAAAACCAATTGAAGTACCTCTCCGGTCATGTGTGAGTGATAAAACCTGTGGAGCTGTACCCAAATAATGTACCATTCTTATGCCAACTGAACACCAACTCCGACATTAAAAATGCTCATCAAGACCGATCAACAAATTGCAATCGTATTCAAGTTCTTATGCGAATTATAAAAATTTGTCAACTTAATTTTGTCCATAATTTTACTTCGACTGTCATTTAAGAAGGAACTCCTCCATAGTCCTTCGAAATATCTGGGGAAAATTTCACGAACTATCAAGTAAAAAAGGTCCCGGTAAGATCAAACATGATCAACTAAGTGAAAAAGCAGTTTTAATAATGTAAAGAGGGTCTCCGAACTCCTTGCCTCGACCTCTGCTAGTCTTACATGTGTATAGAGGGCGTTTCTTGAAGTGTGTGATTTCAAATGTTCTACATGAAATCGGCGAATATAGCCCAAAGGACATATTTGGCGGATTAATTGTTTGCGTCATCGGTACTCTGCAAGTATTTAGACCAATATCCTGGACAGAATTCGGTTGAAGTTGATTCACGAAAAATCTAATTCCTGTGAACTCTTTAAAAAGAGCAACCATCGTTTTCTCGCGACACGCAGCCAAACCACAAATGATTTCCAATGATATAACGGGACGACCTCGGCTAGTACCCATATCCTGGACAGAAAGCTCGAATTATTCCCTTAAATTCAACACGGTCTGGGAGAAGGTGCTTCTTTGCCACCAAAACTTCCGCCGGATTTTTAACATATTCGAACTACTATTCATCATGTTCACTAAAAATGTCGATATTTTCTAGAGCAGGAACGATATATCATATAGTATTAACAGGGAAATCGTTCCAATATCAATTCAAGCCTAGGGTATTAAAAAAGCCACACCTTCATAGTGTTATTCCATGCCGGTATAAAATTGAGCCACCTTTTAGCGAAATTGACCGTCTCCAAAAACACCACTAAACAAGGGATTTCTGAAACTTTCGTCTCTCAAGATGTATCAGACAATACATTTTAGTGGCGATTTCCGGGATCAGGGCTACTAAATATTATGGGGTAATATCTGCCTTGATCTCTTTCATCACATAATTTCCTGGGTCACTGATGTCAACTGCAAATGAGATGATATCTTCTTTGATCTCTTTCGGGCCTATATTTATCACTCTAAATATCTGTACGAATCTAAATAACTCTCTAAGATTTCGGATTTCATAAAGCTAATAACTTTCTGAAATTTCAGATTAGCCAAATTCAATTCTGTTGTGCTTTATATAATATAGTGATCTGTTATTATGTTTATTATATTCTGTCTAAACTCGTTGCATCCAGCATAGAACTCAGATTATGGGGTGTCCATATAACGAGGAGTTGTAGCAGCTCATATGTCAGTGACAATAACAGCTTAAGTCGATCGGCTTTTGAACCAATGGTTTTGATTATAATCATGAAGATAATCATCTTCAGATATCGCCAGAAGTGGTTACTCCATGTGGCCATAATCGGCTGTCACTGTCACATGCTGAGAACTTTTATGTTAAAAGAAATATAAGAGTTAAAAGTACATGCTTTTATCTACTCTCCTCTTTGTGTCGCACTATATTTCTTAGCCCTTGAAAACTTCCAGGAGTTTACTAGATTAAGACCGTTCTAAACTGTACAACATATGGAACTAATGTATATGCAGCTCCGATCAAAACTCCATTCCCGTAAGAGCAATACTGGATAGTTTCATTCAAACGTGAGAATAATACTGGATAGTTTCATTCAAACGTGAGAATAATACTGGATAGTTACATTCAAGCGTGAGAGCGATACAGGATAGTTACAATAAAACCAGAAAACAGTGTAGAACTGACATAGAAGAGACATCAGAAAACAATCTCAAGTTTGGGGACTCCCTCGAACATCAGTTAAACTTTGTGAACAATATTGAGAAGACAATATGTCTGCAAGAATATGAACAACTGTCCACTCATAGCTCGTAAACAAAATATTAAAAAAGGTCATGTGTCTTCTACTTACCGCCTCGGCTCTTTCACGCATAATAATAAAAGTGTGTCTTCTATTTCTGGACAGTTACTCACATTTAATACGAGATAAAATAAAGAGTTTTAAGTACTTCTTTTGTTTTTGGTTTCAACTTGGAAAAACAGTGTCTCGCAGGCTTCTTTCCTAGTTACACAGGTTTGCACTCTCATTTGTTTATTTGGTTCTGTTTGGTTAAAGTAAAAAGTGAGTAATAACTCGAAAACTATATAAATAATGACCACACAAACAAAAAAAAGCATTGATACAAAAACTGAACATAAAAGTAAACAATGACAAACATGTTTTTGTTTAAAGCAAAGAATAACTCCCTTCAACTGGGGAAATTACTATCAGATAAGAAATTGTAACTTAGAAACTAAAACATATTTTCGTCACTTGAAAAATGTAAAAAATTGCTTCCGGTACCGAAAATTGAATATAAACGGTGCTTCTGTGTTGGTATAGGAACTAGTATTCCCCACGTTTGAACTATGATCTCGACAGCGCCAACGAACATGTTTTAGGCACCTGCCACCATGAGGCTTCAGTAGGGGCATTTTGTTGCATTCGTTTCCATGGGAGGAAGTCCGCTCCAATTATTCACATAAATTTGACACGGTCTGGGATAAGGTGCTTCTCTGCAACCAAAACTTCTGCAGGCTTTTTAACATGTTCAAACCACTTTTCATCAAGTTCGCTATAATATTTCGATATTTTCACGAATAGGTATGATATCTCATATAGTATCACCAACAAGGAAAATGGTTTCCATGCATTTCAAGCCCATGACAATAAAAACCCATTGACAGATAAAAAGGTTAGTCGTGTTTTGGTGTGCTCTTCGATTTTGTACTATTCGAAAAAAATGCATCAAAGAAACTGTATTCAGTTTTGTGTAAAAAATGAAATTAAATGCGCAAGGACATTTGAAATGTTGACTGTGGCCTTTGGCGAGTCTACTATGAGCAGAACACAAGTTCAATTGTGGTATAACCGGTTTAAGGAAGGCCGAGAAGATGTCAATGACGATGCTCGTCCTGGTCGCCCGAGCACGTCAACAACCGATGAAAACATTGTCGCAGTGAAGAAAATGATTTTGGATAATCGTCGAATCACTATCAGAGAGGTTGCTGATGATGTTGGCATATCGTTCGGCTCATGCCAAGCAATTTTTACGGATGTTTTAGGCATGAAACGTGCGGCAGCGAAGATTGTTCCAAAATTGCTAAATTTTGAGCAAAAACAACGTCGCATGGACATCGCTCAGGAGCTGTTTTTGGCCAAAAACAAAACCGTTATCATGCCTCAACCACCGTATTCACCGGACTTGGCCCCCGCTGACTTTTTCCTCTTTCCAAAACTGAAGACACCGATGAAAGGAAAGCGTTTTGCTACGATTGAGGAGATAAAAGAAAAATCGAAACAGGAGCTGTTGACGATACCAAAAAAGCGTTTCAGAAGTGTTTCGAGATTGAAAAAACGCTGGCATAAGTGGATATCTGAGGGGAATTACTTTGAAGGGGACAAGATAGTTGTTGATGAATAAATAAATACTTTATTTTTTGATCACACAATAACGGTTCTTTTTTGATCACACCTCGTATAGAAGAAAAGTGTTTTAAATTTACAAAAAACTCGGAATTGTTGTACTAGTTTTAGACTCTATAAGAATATTGTACCCTTTTTCCACACAACTCAAAGTTAACACATTTACGATGGAATAATATATGTAAGATATTACAATGGTATAATTAGTTATAAAGTTACAAACATTTAAAATTCTGACTTTCTCTGAATTAAACTATATAATAATAACCTTCTAAATTCTGTAATGAAGGCATTAGAAATTATAGATGAAAAGTATAGTTATGTATTACTTATAGTGTTCCTATTAGATTCTTATAAAGTTTGTATAATGTAGTAAACATTTTGACCATGAGTTAATAATTGCTACTATTGTTGGTAACAGCCTCTATCGTTGATACAGAAGAGAAGATCAACAGTTTGTTGAGGCCCCATCTGTAGTATGAATGATCTTCAATAACAATCACAGTAAATTTGCGAGATGATAAAAGTATGACCTTTATTTTTGGAATGTAGTATAAGGAGAACATTATAATGGATCATCGCAGGACTACATTTCGTCTACTCTCGCTCATTTAGTACGTCTAGTAGGGAGATATTATATAGACTGTAATGAAGGAGCAGTCCAAAAGGAGTACAAAATACATTAACTATATTCAGTATGGAGTTCTTCATTCTTCGTATTGGAGACCTTCACTATTACTCTTACTATTTTCGACTGCGTTACTTCCGAAGCCTGCACAAACCCACAGATAAATGGTAAATGTGTGAGGATAAAAGAGGCTCACTTCATCCACAAAATAAAGCATGGATAAAGACGGAACAGCTATGAGGGGAAATCTGATTTTTACATATCATAAACAGCAATTTGTTTTTGTAGGAGTACTGAAGCATTGCTTTGGACAAAAGAGTGGCTTCCTATGCAGAGCTTTTCTCGCTTGCGCTTCGCCTCCCACAAACAACAGAGAAACCCAGATGCGCATGCTTACCGGATCACAGCGCCGGTGAGGCCTTTTGTTCCACGCTGTTATTGTTTCTTTTCATATGAGCGCCTTATATAATCCGATAACGTGCGTGTTTGCATCTTTGAATTGAATCGCTTGATAGGCAGAAGCAAACGTTTTCGGAACAAACGTTTTCAGTTTTTTGTGTTTACTTGCACGCATTTTGTAAACAGTTTCTGATGCGGCAAATGCAAAATCTCAGCTCTTCAGTTATGAACTCAGGAGTGAATGGGTTCGCCAACTCACTTCGAGCATTATGTGAAATGCGCGCCAATTATGGGCTGAGATTTGGTAATTGTGTTGCTCATTTATTGCATTACGGTTATGACTATGGCCAAAGCACTTTATAGCATAATTGGCGAGTCTGAGCATAACAAAGCGGCTGAAGCCTCAACTGATGCATGCGGATACAATGAAAATGTTGCCAACACGCACGAGTGACGCGAATTCGAGCACACTCGCAGCAAGTGCAGACAAGTGCGCGCCTGGCAGACTGCTCCTCTATTGTGTACCAAAGCTTGTGTCGTTTTCATGCGCTTGATGAAAATATTTTTAATTACACGGTTATTATCTGCACTAGAATTGCGATATGCCACTGTCTCCCATTATATCACTGCAGCACTTGCGTCTGGCACATTTCCACAGGTCCAATAAAGACTTACACATTGCACGTAAAACGAGGAGGATAGAACCAGAGTTGTAACTGGTGATTTGGGAATGGTAATAAATGTGGAGGCATGGCGCGATGGCTGGAATAGGTTTGTGGTTATGCAGCTGATATAAAGTAGAGATTATTCTTTGATATAAAGGACATATAGCTACAAATCTTCATATGATTCAACTTAATACTTCATTTATTTGTACTTGACTATAACCAGAGACCACAGAGACGCGACACTTAAACATCTCTCGTTTTGCTCACACTTACACATGCGCAAAACTGTAGTAGTATGGTTGATTTTCTTCAGAACCAATGATAAACAAACCTATACAGATTGCCAACTAATTAACAAGGACATTTTTGTTTAAATGTCAGAATATTTGACGTTTAAGTGTCGCTTCTCTGTGTTCTTCGGTATCACCTTCAAAGAAAATATACATATATGTGTATTGTCTTTGTATATGTATATTCTCTTTGTCACCTTCAGAGAACACAGAGAAAAGAAACTATTTTTCGCTGCCAGCGTTCGTGGCGGACAAACCACGATTTTGAGTGGATTCACCACGATTTTCAATGGATTCATGTACAGCGTCCGTCTGCTTTATTTCGCTGCTTTGCCGTTTGACCTTTAAGTTTCTTTACTCTGTATACAATGGTCACCTTCTGGTTCCCAATGTATATATCAAAAATCATGGTAGGTGGCATCAGTACAATATCTCTTCTTCTTCCTGAACTAATTGTCAAACGATCAGCAGCTGATTGTTTGTTTTTGTTTGCAAGAAAATAACTGCAAATTGATATTAAAACCATCAGCAATTTTATTTGCAGCCTTTACGCTTAAAAAGGGAAAATATAGTATACTAAGTTTGTTGGGGTTGAGTTCTTATTCAATTGCCAGAAAGAGGTGTGGCAGGTATAGATATATATATATATATATATATATATATATATATATATATATATATATATATATATATATATATATATATATATATATATATATATATATATATATATATATATATATATATATATATATATATATATATATATATATATATATATATATATATATATATATATATATATATATATATATATGTATATATACAAATGTTCAGAATCTGAACAATTTTGATTTTGTCCGATCGTCCGTCTGTGGTCACTATTCTTCCACAACATTAGAGATATTTTAAATTCACTTTGCAAAAAAGTAGTCTGGTGCAAAATTCAGAATCAGATAGTTATATGAGCTCATTTAGATAAAGACCACGCCTACCTCACATACATGCAAGTAAAGGCACCTTTCTGAAAATAACTATAACTTCTGTTCAATTGATGGTATAATGACGGAATTTTATGTATTTTGTTTTTTGTAGCTATACTTCTAGATCCTATGCAATGTGGGCTGTATAGGTATATATTTACTACCACGCCCACTATTAACACATATTCATAAAAAACGATCCATAAGATTAATGAGCGAAGTATACGGATATTTCAGAACTATATGCAATAAATGGGATAGATCAGAGAAAGGACACGCCCCCTTTCTATAGAAGGAACTTTCGGAACTATGGGCAGTAAACTACATCGGCCAAGCCCACAATTAACCAAAAATCATTACTAGGTTCCTATAGAATATTCATCAACGAAATTTCTTATGAGGACTGAGGGCACTAATATTCAACACCACACAAAAAATGGGCAGGGTATTGCAGCTACGCCCACAATTGACACATTTTTATAACTTAACTGGACGAAATTTTCTATGAATAAGTATATTAACGCTACAGGGGTCAATCAGATAAAACATATGCCTCCCATATAATTAACTATGGGCACCCCACTTCAAATTACCTTAACTATGCTCCTAATAATGACATAAGAAAAATCAGTTGAAAAGTACATTTCGTCCACACTAGTGTGCATACAAAATATAGACAGATTATTACTACTGCCACGCCCACAATTAACCAATATTCATTTGCGCTGCTCTATGCAAGATTCATCAAAAAAATTCCACACGAAGTGTCTCAGTGCTAGTATAAAACAACAAAAGGAAAAAGGTCGGGAAATTCTTAGAGCCACGCCCACTATTGATACATTTTTATTTATTTAGGACCAAAAAATTTACAAAATTTTTGGGTGAAATTTCATGTGAATAAGTATATTGATGCTACAGAGGCATACACTAGAAATGGGGTCGATTAGTTAAAGACCACGCCGCCCTCCCTTATAAACAGCTCTGGGTACCCCTTTAAGAATTCTCCTATATATGCTCCTAATGACGATATATGAATTCAATTTTGTTAGTAATTTCAAGTGAAAAAGCTGAGTCAGACCGCTTCATGTAGTCCTACTTTGAACCATTCCAATTACATGGAATTGCAGGAAAGCTTCATCTCTTTGTCTATAATCTCCTTGATTTGTAGCATCTCTATTTTTATATCTTCACATTTTCCACAGATTCATTCAACTATGATGATCCAAATCAATGGTTTATTGACTTTCCGCAGTGCTTGGGCTTCAGGCAATCACCCATTGCCATAACCACGCACAAGGTATACCAAAAGACCTATTGACATTTTGAAGCCCCTCTCCCCTAATTTTAATGATTTCCAGACATTCCTTATCAGTTTGCCACCCGTGCTATTCGGTTTCTATGACGTACTGCTGGACGAGCTGCTCAAAGGACGCAATAATGGACACACGGGTAGGTCGACAAGTATTTGTAAGCACGAGTACGAGAACGTTAAACATTGTTTGTTAAAATTTAATTATGCAAAGTTGAATTTGAGGTGCCTGACACGGTGCTCGGGGAACGACCCTTCATCACCGGCGGATTACTGCGGGACACATACGCGGCTGAAATGGTGCACTTCCACTGGGGTTCGCCACAACATAAGGGCTCTGAACATGTGCTAAATGGCAGGCGCTACGATCTGGAAATGCACATTGTCCACAGAAATACCAAATATGTAAATATTGCTCAGGCCAGAGACTTTGACGATGGTCTGGCCGTGATAGCAGTGCTCTTCAAAGTTGCTAGGGTAATCTTTACAAAGGCAGATTTAGAAACAGCAAATTTTATTTGTTTTCTAATTCTAATTGTAGTACTCTGAGGTGTACTATCCCGGTTTAAATGAGGTCTACAATACTCTGGAGTATTTGACTGAGTTCAACACAACGGTCAGCACCACGCAGCTGTTGACCCTGGGCTCGCTGCTTGGTGACATTAATCGAGCGGATGTCTACACTTACAGGGGTTCATTGACAACGCCACCCTGTTCGGAATCTGTGACGTGGCTGGTGTTCCCTCAGGTGTTACCAATTCCACATACAGAGGTGAGTACATATTAAATTGTACCTATTCGCAGGTTGGACGAGACGTCCAATTTTCCGTAGAAGCCAATTTTTCCTATTTCTCGTGGAAGCCAAGGTGAATTTATTATAAAGGTGAAAGCAAGAGAAACGTTTATTGAACTAATTTTCCCTGGTGAACTGTCAAAATTGTATTCGTAGAAAAATGTGATCAGAAGAAATATTCAATCATATAAAATTTGAGATATATGTTTAATGAGAATTTTATATGTTATAAATTTTTATATATTATATTTTTTATATTATGAATTTCTGCATTGCTTTGAACTCCTTCATTATTGTCACCTGCTTTATTGCACTTTGCTTATGTTTGACAATTCACAAAGGAAAAATTTCACCTTTCTTCCACTTTCAAGAAATTCACCTCTCGTCCGCCTTCCCATAAATGTGTCTGAACTACAACTCAATCGACCAAAACATACTAGAATATTCGTACTCTAGTACAATTTGGTTGACAACTATTATTCTGTAGTACTCGTATTGTTTATCTCCATAGATATCATAAAACCGTTCTATTACATTTCTTTCGAGATGAGAATATTTCTGCGAAAATTAGTTTTGCCAAATCACTGAATTGTGACAAGAAAACAACAATGTTTATTTATATATTTAGCTTTAATAAAATTAATTGCATTTAACAGCAATGAAAAGTAATTCAAGTTAATACCAAAGTTTCACAAATTTCATTTATATTTTATAATAGGCGCATTCGAATCGTCACTTGTATCGAGCTCGTAACGAGTTGTGCGAATAAAACAGCACACAAGTAGGTGGTATACTTGGCAGCACTGTTTCAACTGTTTTTTAACATTTACTTTCTTTCTTTTTTTTTTTGCAAACTAATCATCTGAATATAATTAAAATCAACAGAATAATAATATTTAAAATAAAAAAACAAAATTCAAAGATTAAATTTTGTTTTCTTCAAATTTAAACAGCTAAAATGTAAAAAATCCCAGGGAATTTGTATGGGTAATTTTTAATCTCATTGGTTTTCAAGCAATTTTCAATTTGGAACCACTTTTCTATCGAGGATAGAAAAATTCGCTCGTTTCATCCGAGTAAAATTTACTCGATAACTTTTCCATAGAAAAGTCTGTCCTATCGTCGATAGAGTCGCGAATCGAATGCGCCAAATGTAATATTCTTACTACAGTTTTCAATTCACACATAAACTGACCTGTTGAATAGTTCATTTTTTAAAATGTTCGGTACTTACGAGAACATTCTGAAGGGCTTCTTAGATGGTCAATCATTTGACCTCAATCATGTAGAGGTCTTAGTGAAGAATGTGTGTATGCATCTTTCCATGCTTGACGTCACAAGATTGACCGTGTAAGGCCAGCTTAATGCATTCGAAAACATTGTGTATAAGTGCAAGAGACAAAGGCACTGTTGATCGTGTTTGCAACATGGGAGAAAGAGAACAAATCACTAATGCTTTTACCAAATACGATAAATTATTAATAAACTAATATATCGTGTTTGGTTTTTATTGAATGATTATTATTATTTCTTATACAATAATTAATTATGACCGCAATGAGCTACGGCGGCCTTCGACTCGAAGAGAACCAGATTTTTTTAGAAAACATTTTGGAGGCCAAACAGGCAGCATGTTTTTACTGAATGATTCTGCTAGCATTAACGATTGTTTTGTATACTTTGTATGTAACTTTTATTCATATTTAGCCATGAATACTGTGAGGTTTCGTGACTATTATGGACGCATAAAAACACCTTGAGAATATAAATGAATATTCTTATATTAATTGTAACAAAATCCTTTCAATTTCAGCTGCCGAAATTCTGGAACATATTAGACCGGAGAGGTCGATTGTTGCGGAATAATATACGACCACTGCAGTCCTCTGCATATCACAGCGTCTACCACAGTATTCCCACATTTAATTATTTATTTTAAACCGCATTTAGTATCATCATAATATTTAGATTATTGTAGTTTAGTAAAATTGTGTTGGTAGATAATAATTCACGTTGAAACTAACTTTGCATTTATGTTTTTCAGTCCGTTATGTAAGATGGACTTGTTTTACATTTCTTAGTTAATTTTTTTAAGTTTTATACTAGTTTTACGTGAACTCATCAACCACGGGCGCCAGTTTAGGTGCCATTTCTGTAGCTCCGATTTTCCACCGACAAAAGGTTTCACCTTAAGTGTTATGTATTCGTTTTTATGTTTGTCTAATTTGTTAGTTATGTTTTAATTACATTTTTCTTGTTTTTAATTAGTCTTAAGCTTCGTTATATCATACTCGTAGTGTATAAAAGGTTTTCAATTATTTTGGACGTGGCTTGAATGACTCCCTTCAAAGGTAAAAGTAATCATAATTATGTATGCTTGAAATGATTCATTGGGATATGCCTACCTACAACTTGAGGATGTTAGAGACAAGGATATGAAATCGCTACGGTTCATTGAATAGACGAAGAACTCCCTAATCAAGTGTGAAAGCAAATACTCATATATCGTTTTTCTATGAGAGAAATACGATATCTAATAATATATCGTATTTGATACTTATGATTACACCTGACTTTCTCGGGTGACTACTTTCTGGACTCTCTGGGAAACATTCCAAATAAGAAAATAAGGTCCATCAACTGCTGCATTAAAAGCTCGAAATGGCTGGACTTCTGAAAGGGAATGGGACCTGTGTGTCTTGCAGTATCACAAAGGGTCAATCATGGCCTAATTGTACTTTTTGGCGACAGTTCAGCCTACCCACCTATTTATTATTGAATCTGACGGTATATTTTCCTTCTTTCCTTCGCAACATATAAATATATATCGTATTTGATTTAAACATCCACATCTGGTCATACAACTATGTTTGGCCCCATTCGAAAAGTCCAGTATTTATGGAAAAGACGAACTGCGCCTCCTTGTCTCTAACCTCCTTACGTACATAAAAGTATTTCAACCTTCAATATACATAATTTGAAACCTTAAAATATTTATAACTATATTACGCTATATAATTCATTAAAATATACATTTATTTATAATTCTGGCTCACACATTTTACTTTTACTTCTCGTAATGCTGAGAGCGTATTGGATCTAAGTGAGATCGTGCCAAGAATAAAAGAAATTCAGAATTTTTGGATGGTCACTCCCTTCCTGGGCCGATGCATAATTACTCTGGTTTACATACATGATATCAACGGAAAATTCACCTACGATTAAAAGACCTCTGAAGAAGACGAGGCTATAAGATCTCCCCAATAGTTCTTCACAGATTTTATTTGATAATTTTTGTTTTTTCTCATTACAAAATAAAAACTTCCATTGTCCAAGATAAATTATACTGAAGAATAGTTTATAAATAAATAAATTTCTGCTGGCTTATATAATCCTATTTACATGTTTCAGTCTTGTTTATGTTTATGATATTATTTCGGAAAGATGTTCGCTTCCTCCCTGAGCTTGCATGATTTCAGTCATTTCTATTTCTTGCACTATATTGAATATTTTGGATTTGGCTATATTCAAATTGTACGGAGCAAGAGACTTCAACGTTGGCGCTAATCCCGCAAGAAATGCATCAACCGGATGAGGCTGCAGGCTACTTCTCTCCGCTTGTTTTTTTCGTTCCGTCATGTATTTCATTAATGTTGCCGAAGCTCTTTGTCGTGTCTTCAGATTTGTTACAGAGCATACAACTCTGTTTCTTGGTTCAGATTGTGGAGAAGGGGCAGATACAATGTCGTCTGTGGTAGCATTCCCATTTGTACTTTTGATGGAGTGTTCTTCTATGTTACTCAAAGACTGCACAGATGAAATAGCTATTCTGTCCT
Organism: Clusia tigrina; assembly: GCA_920105625.2. Taxonomy (NCBI): domain Eukaryota; kingdom Metazoa; phylum Arthropoda; class Insecta; order Diptera; family Clusiidae; genus Clusia; species Clusia tigrina. The sequence continues at coordinate 210,682,538 of OV050031.1, forward strand.
GGTCTAAAGTCTCTTCTTTAATATAAGCGGCCACTGCGGAGGTATCACTTTCATTTCCTGTAATTTTTTCGATGTTGACCAGAGAATGCGGCTCCGTTTCTCTTATAAATGGCATCAGGAACGACAAATTCTTTTCGTATTTATATTTCTTGTATTTCTTTGCCACTCGACCATTTCCGAGAACTCTCTTTTTTAACGATTTCCGAAAGTTGTCTCGAATATTGCCCCAACGGGATTTGCAGACGTCAGCTGGAAATAATTATTTTTATTTTGTGAAAATGTGCATATAAATGAATTTTATAGAATATTATAAATGAATTTTATAGAACGATATTTTGGGTCTATTCCAGCATCCTTTTGAACTGGCATTCCCTCGCAGTGATATGTACATATATTGGGCTTTCCTTTATTTATTTCCTTAATGGGGTTTCTTTTTGTTTTAAATAATGAAAAGGGAAAAAACTTTGTAGCTCCACTATGTGCCCAACGCCTATTACACTCATAATTTGAATGTGTGTTGAGATTTGAAAAACCAAGGAAATTTGTATGAAGATAAAGTACCGTTCGAACGTGGAGTTGCCATAGTTTCACACACAACAGAATACAAAAGTAGTCGTGTTCGCATCAAAGTGTGACGTATCACACTTCAGTATAGCACAGTAAAATTAATTCCTCTTTAATATATATAAATAATATAAAAAATTAGAGGCTACCTCACAATAATATCTTCTAGAATAATTACAAAGTGTATGCATCACCAAATTTTTCTCTTGTGAAATCCCAAAACAAAAAGAAAGCGCAATAAGCATCTGATTAAAATACTCACAACTCAAGGTGAATTTACTTACATGGTGACTGCAAGGTGAATTTCGTACCTCAGGAATTGCCAAACATAAGCAATGTATGATAAAAATAAACGAAATTGAGAGGAATGGAGGAATACATAAGAGCTGCTTAAAGTGGTACACAATTCATACAAAATAAATTTAATAGTTAAATAGACTCATAATTTCTTCATAATGTTCAAAAATAACAATTAAAAAACTCTTATTCACTGAAATCAAAACTCTATTTGTAATAGTTTGCATATTTGTTTTGATCGCATTTCTCTATAAATTAACTTTTGGCAGCTACGTCGGGAAAATTGGTTCAAAAAATTTGTTCTTGCAGTCACCATGTAAGTAAGGTCACCTTGATACAACTTAAAGGAAATGATAATTAACCATTGCTCTGGTGAATATACTTGATTGTTACACTATGGGGATGTTGAAATAATTTCAATCTTGAACACTCTACCCACATCAGTCAATTGGGGCCCCATTTTCATCCTGGTGCCATTTTCAGGTGTCCAAATGTACATGATTTTTTTTGAATTTAATTGCAATGAAAATAGCGACACAAAAGAACACCGAAAATGTCGGTAAAAGTATCTTATCTATATACAAATCTATCTACATATATACAAATAGATACGGACATAAATTAACGACACGGCACCCTATAGTGGTCATTTGAAAAATGTTGATTGTCGCGCCCTAATGAATATGTAGCACAACTGCGATTAAAAAGATAATACGGACACACCAAGAAAAGTATTTATATAGTACATAAAGACTAAAACACGACTTTCTTCACAACTTTGTAGATAAATTTAAAGCTACTGTGGCTAAAAACAAGTTCCCACTTTCCACCTGTAAGGAACACGGCAACCAAATAACTATTTACATTAAAAGTAGTGAAAATTGACGTCAGATACACGACGGTGGGGCCACGCTTAATACATACGCTAAAACTGCTGTTATACACATTCCCGCACAACTGTACGAGATGTGCATATTTTCGGTACAATAAAATGATTTTAAATAAAATACCTGGATGACCCAGCTTATTGGCTATTTCGGTCCACACTTTAGTTTTCACATTCGTGTTCACATATTGCCCATCCCATATATTATATAATTCTTCGTGATTACGCACGTATTCGATAAGTTTTTCGTCGTCCATTTCCACGGACCGCATCGCAGCCGCACTACTTAAAATCTGTATTAACACTGCCGTGGCGTGCCAGTAGCAACACATTCTCAGCCGTCGCAGTGACGTCGTGTTCCGTATCGCTCTGTCAGTGAAAATATCAACGAAAATGATTGCTGCCGCGGCACGGCCATGTACGGATACACACAAAAGTTGATACGAAAAGAAATGTTTTTATCAAGCCATCAGGCAGGCATAAATATACACTCAATCCAATCAACTAAAGCAAAATTGTTGTTGTCAATACACGGCCGTGCCTTCCACGCACACTGTACGGTTCAAACCCGCGATTTTTTTTTTGTTTTGCGGTTATAAAACGGTTTAGAAAGTACGAAAAAAGCAAATAGAAGAGAATTGCTGTGGTGTGATTTTGCGATTTAGATAAATAGTTGCATTAAATAATACAATTGAAATTTGATGTCTGGGTAAACGCTTCAGGATGAAGTGGGAATTTTGCGGTAAGTGTGAAGCGAAAACTGTTGGTCATCAGTTGTGACAGGTGCCAGGTATATACAGTGGCAGTCACATGTATGTATGTGGGCAAAAACATGTACATATATGCAGATGTATATGACAAACATTCGTGTTGTTAAAGAATGCTTAGTGGAATTACTCTACGAGTTGGTAACCAGACCCAATCCTCTGCTCCACCTCCGAAATTATTTTTAGCTCTGGACGTAACAACCCACACACGCACCCACACAAACACACACGTACACACACACTCGCACCCACACACACAAAATATATTCGCCTGCGAAACTTTGTAATTTTTTGATTGCATAAACATAAATTCCCCGATCCACCTATTTTCACCGCCTGGGTAGAGTAATTCCAATATGATAAAGGCCTATTTTTAAAGATACTTGAGCGTTTATATTTTTTTCACTAAATTTTGTTTTTGGCCCTGCGTCAAAATTCCGCCGCTGAGGCCCACTGTAGTAACAGTGAAGGCGAATTCCAAGAGTGATATGCAACGACAGAAACAAATGCAACTGCAGCTGAAATTGGTAATTAAATATCTTCTACAACTGATAACAAGCATTACCTTCACGGGATGCTGAAGCTTTAAGCAAAAGTTCAGCAACCATTTTTTTGTTTTCACGACTCGTTGAGAACGCTTTGGAATTTCTTCGTCTGGCTTATAAACTGATGGCACAGTGCCTCATTTTAGCACCCTTTTATTTGCGAAACCTAAAAAAATCTTTAACGCACTTTCATTAATATATGCACATATAATTATATTTATAATAATTTATTATAATAATAATAAACATAAATTATATTTACCCATTTTAAACTTCAGGCTATTTTCAAAATTTTCACTTACGAAGTGTTCTATGCAAATATAGCAGTTCTTCAAATTGAAATGTTTGTCTTGCTGGCTGAACTGCACCATTTGCTCGCCAAATTCGGATCCGAAGAAAAACTGAATAAATTGCACTTCGATGTTGGTATTTTGTAGCATTACTACAACCAGCCACGGCACACTTCATTTTGTAGATTTTCTAGAATGATCTCACAAATATAATTAACTTATCACAATTTATAATTAAAAACACACCGCTCGCAATACACTTCTCAGAAAACGTTGATATTATGACGTAGTCGACTGAACAGCTGATTGTCAAAATCGAGAAGCAAAAGTAACGGAACAGCGAAATCTCTTTAAGTGCGGTACACATTATCGGACAGGCTTCACAGTCAAAAATTCAACAATTTTGAATGAGAGCTCGTAATGATCGAACTATCATTCATGTACGAAGTTCAAACCTTCAGTTAAGTTGTGAAATTTGACAAGTAAACATGGAAAATAGGAAAATTGGTGCGGATTAATTATTAAGGCGCTAGTTGAAGAAAAGAATAGAGCATAGAGCGTAAAAGAAGGGGCAAATGGGTAAAACAATGGATTGGCACTAGGAAAGAAAATTCACATGTGAATATTTTAAAGGAAATTAGCCCATGGACTTCAAAAACTATTTTAGAATGTCAAAATTATAATTATTTATTTTAATTCTCCTCTGTAGAACGACTGAAATGTTTGTAACTCCTCAAAAGAAGATTTTTTTTCTATATTTTATATTTCAACCAGAGGTCGAGAATTGATTAACAATATTTTCATTATATAATTGTTCATACGATTTGGTTTCTTTGGAAAAGTCTGGTCACCTGTCGTGGGAGTGATGCTATTAAAAAAGGACATGGGTTTGCATATATATATGTATATACTGTGATCGATTACCAAGCATTTGAAAATATTTTGTTGACGGAAGTAACTACCAGTTTATAATCTCATCTGCAAACCTACGTACTTACTTAGGTGGCCATTACAACCCGTTATCGAGATACGGCCAACCTTGAAAATTCTCGGCAGGCGCCTGTGTATTGCGCCCACCTTCTCCAATCTGTTCTACCAAGCGTGGTTAGAGTTTCCTTGACCTGCTCCGGTCAGAGGTATTGTCATCCTCTACATCTTCGCTCAGCGGCTTCCGCTCGAACACTTTTTTCGCTGGAGCTTCTTCGCTCATATCCACATGATGTCCAATATAGCTCAGACGTTGTACTGACTATGTCAATATACATTGTACAGTTCGTCGTTCATCGGAATACCAACAGAGCCGAAGATGTTAGGTTAGGTTAGGTTAATGTGGCAGCCAGTCCAAGGACCAGCTCACTCAGACCACCATGGGTCCATTGTGATACCACCGCGCCACAAACGCACCTCCGATTCACTCTTCGAACCATTTTGAAGCCCTAATAAAGCGCAGGATTTGTTTGACCTTCGCGCTAGACACCTCTGTGAGAGAGGTAAAAGCGTATTTGCCTAAAGAGCCGGCTCTGCTTCTAGCCAGAGCGGGGCAACTACAAAAGAGATGTTCCACAGTCTCCTCCTCCTCCTCATCCCCACAACTCCTGCAGTATTCATGAGAGAATACTCCCAGCCTGAGAGCATGTCTACCCAAAAGCCAGTGACCAGTTATACAAGCCACGACCTTAGAAATATTCTCTCTCAGCAGGGCAAGCAAGTCTCTAGTTTTCTTCCTATTAAGCTCCGGCCACATTAGCCTAGTCGTTAAGCAAGTGCCCTCTTGTGCCCAAGACCCATTGGTCTCACGCACGACCCTATCCTTCAGCATCAGTTTACAGGTGGCAATTGGTATTCCAATCTCACATCTGTCCGTGCCTAAAGGAAGGTTGGTACCCCGTCTGGCTAAGTCATCAGCCCTACAGTTTCCCGCAATATCCCTATGCCCCGGAACCCATATAAGGCGTACCTTAAAAACGGTACTGATATCATTTAGGGCTGCTCGGCAGTCCTGAGCAATTTTTGATTTCAGTACCAACGAATTCATTGACAAGATGGCCGCTTGTCTGTCCGAGTAGATATTTATAATATTTTTTGTTACGGCATGTCTATTTACGTAGACGGCTACCTCCTTTATGGCTAGGACCTCTGCTTGATAAACACTGCAGTGGTCGGGGAGACGGAAAGAAAGTTCCAGTCCCAATTCTTGTGAGAAAACTCCAAAACTGACTCTATCGTCAAGTTTGGATCCGTCAGTGTAGAAATTAAGTTCCCCCCTTCTCCATGGCATTGGTGTTTGCCACTCTCTTCTAGACGGAATATATGTCTGGAAGTGCCTATCGAAGTTGAGATTAGGTATAGAGTGGTCAATGTGTTGGATAGAACTACTTCAGGTATGCGCAATAGTCGAGTGACCAATCTGCCGATCATGCCATAACGCCGCACATTTCAGCCTTAGTGCTGATGTGGCGGCCACTTGTTTCCCTACCAGCTCTAATGTATGTAGGTAGGTTGAGTATTACTTCTAAAGCTTTAGTAGGCGTGGTCCTTAAGGCACCAGAGATACATAAAAAAGCCGTTCTTTGGACCTTGCTCAGAAGCTTCAAATAGCTTTGTTTCTGAGTGGCTGGCCACCATACCAGTATTCCATATAGCAATATGGGTCTGACCACCGAAATGTATAGCCTGTGCATAATTCGTGGGGATAGCCCCCACCTGATTCCAACCGCTTTTTTACATGTGTACAAAGCAATATTGGCCTTTCTGACTCTTTCTTCAATATTGGGTTTCCAGTTAAGTTTTCTATCTAGTACTAGTCCCAAATATCTAACTGTCTCCTTCATCGGAATTTCCACACCTTTTTATGTTAGCGGGGAGGCCTCAGGATATCTATTTTTCTTAGAAAAGAGGATTAATTCTATTTTATCATGGTTTAACCCTAATCCCCTTCTTCCCGTCCAACCAGTAAGCGTGGCCATGCTAGAGCGGAAAATATCCATAAGATTGTTAGGATATTTCCCATGTTAAGACAGCTTCTAATTGCAGTCACAACCCAGGGCGTAATTATGTCCCGTGATTGTTGCAGTTCGGCTGGGTAAATTCCATCCGGACCCGGAGATTTATATGGACCAAAAGTTTTAATGGCCCACTGAACTTTCTCGATTGTAACTATCGCATTCCCTATCTCAGACTGCCTGCCCCTAGGTGTCGGGTTATCACCCTCCACTGTGCTACTGCCTGGAAAATGCGTATCTAAGAGGAGAGCCAAAGATTCCTCGCTCGATTCACTCCACACATCACCCGGACCTTTAAGGTAGCCCAGGGTGTGTGGTGTCATCGCTAGGATTCTTCTTAGTCTAGCTGCTTCCGATGTTTTTTCCAGATCCCTACAATAATTTTGCCAGGACTGTCGCTGCGCAGTTCTGGTTGCTTTCTTGTATATTTTTAGCTCAGCCTTGTAGGCTTCCCAGTCCGCGGGCAGACCCGAAGTTTTAGCCCTGTTAAATAACCGCCTATTGGACTTCCGGAGAAGGCCTAGATCCATTGACCACCAAGGTGGTTTGTTCTTGCCTCTCAGTTTTACAACCGGGCACCCGGCTGGCAGTGAACTATTCAGGGCCGTGGTTACCTGATTGATCAATTCGTCTAATTCCACAGGGTCTGTGGGATCAGACGGGTGATTTATTGGCAGTGAGACCCTGAGAGTTTTCCTATACTTCCCCCAGTCCGTTCTCCGTATATTTCTAAAGGTCTTAACTGGAGCTACCTGGGAAGTTCAATTCGTATTCTATATAGCGATGGTCAGAGTAGGAATTTTCATTCGACACTCTCCGTCTTTTTATATTGTTAGCGAAGTTATCGAAGGTCAGGGTAATATTTAACACTTCCCTTCTATTTTGTGTTATAAACGTCGGCTCTGAGCCTAAATTTACGACACTAAGCTTAACCGAAGATGTTACGAAGAAATGTTTCTCTCGCACACCCCAAATGTGGCTGCATCCGTCTGCGACACAACCTATACTTCTGCGTCGTTAACAAGTACGCTAGAGGATGAGAGCCTCGTAGATTGTCAGCTTTGTCGGTCAGAAGAGATCTCTACTACATATTTCCTTACTGAGTCCGTAGTAACACCCATTCGCAAGCATAATTCCTCGTTTAATATCCAGGCTAACATTATTTTCGGTGTTAACGGCGGTACCAAAGTATGTGAATTCCTTCACAACTTCCATAGTATAATCAGAGACCACAGAGACGCGACACTTAAACGTCTCTCGTTTTGCGCACACTTACACATGCGCAAAACTGTAGTAGTGTGGCTGATTTTCTTCATAACCAATGATAAACAAACCTATCCATATAGGCAACTAATGCCGGATTCGAACCCACGCCCCCCGGAGTGAGAGTCTAGCGTGCTTACCACTAAACACGGACGTCGGCTGCCAAATAATTTAATTAAAGATAAATACTTAGAACTAAACAATGTTCTGCGTATTCATGTTCACCAATCCAGTGATCGAAAAGAAATGCATTACTTACTGTTCCTGAGCCCAATTATATTCGAATTGAAAAAATCGTGTGTGGTTGGGTTAAAATTGTTAATTGTTCTTTTATTTCACTTTAAAATATTTATACAATAATTTACTGACTTAATTTATTGGTAATACAGTTCAATATTCAAAATAACATTGGCCTCTTACTTAATGACTACACTTTAAGGTACTTGCAATTACAGTTGTTGTTATTCTTGTAGTTGTACGTGCTTTTGATCTGCGTGTGAATGAAGTGTTAAACACTTTTTAACCAACTCTAAGCGAAAAGGGGCAGTTCTGATCGTTTTGTGTAGTTGGAACTCTGTGAGCTGGGGTGAGCTGGGGAGATATGCATCAGAAGTGGGTGAACAAAAATGTACGACGTACTTTTTAAAAATCAGGAGCTCATAACGGCATACAACCTAACATTGGAAGCAATGGATTAAATCGAATCACAGTTTATCACTGCTAATTGAGACTAATAAAGAATTAGAAGCGTTCCGCTTTTCGTATAATTTTCCATTCAAAATTTCATCCTCAAAAATAAATTGTAAGTTCTTTTACGGTGGTAAGGTTCGAAAAGGTTGTGGTTAAAATTGATGCAAATTGCACTTTGTGTGTTTTGGTATCTATTTATTGTTGTTGGGGAGATATTCTTTTATTAATATTTACAGTGTTTGCCTGTGAAATAAGAAAATATAAAAAAAATTATAGACACATGAAAAGTTGTATAGAAGTTTAGTAAAGGATTAGGCGTATAAAGAGCATGCCAATTCGGAGCAACGGTGTAAGGTGATCAGTTATACATACGAATTGTTCAGTTTTTAACGCCAATTGGTGCCAATTTCTTTTTGTTTTTGGGAAAAAATACATTTGGAAAAGAAAACAAATTTTACCAAAATTATTTCAATTCAAATGAAAATTATCAAATACCTTAAATTAAGTATACCATATTTAAAAAAATATAATTTAAACAATTAAAAATACACAATAAATGATATATGATTTTGTAAAGAGTTGTTTGAATGAACAGATGATTGTTTTTATTGTCTATAACCCTTTGAATGTCCGTTTCGCTGTTTCCTTAGCTTAATTTGACTGTATACATATAAAATAAGACACGATTTTAACAATAGTCAACATAAAGAAATATAAATTGTAATAAAGGCCGTTAAATTCACATATTTAATTATGTAGATATGTACTTTCCACTGAGCTTCAGCATTAGGTGATTGCATGTAAACCATTTGTCCTAAAGTTGCCGTGTTCGATTCACCACCATTGTTACTCACTTCTGAAAAAAGCATCAAGTCTGTGTAGGAACAAATGTTCCGAGTGGTTCCATATTCGTATATGAACCAAGTCTGCATTCTGTACACGAACCCGCTGGCATCACTGTCGCTAAATCAAAACTGCACTCGCTGAGTTTTGTTGTTGCATTATTCAAAATGAGCGAGTTCAAGCGAGCCGCTGGCAAATGTAATCACAATCCCTGCCAAATGGCATCACAGTCACTAAATCCAGAGAATACAGAGAAGTGACTCTTGTTTTGCGCACACTTTACATGTACAAAACTGTAGTAGTGTGGCTGATTTTCTATAGAATTCTGGTTAACCAATGATAAACAAACCTATCCATATAGGCAACTAATGATATACAGATATTTTTTTTTTAACTTCAGAAAATTTGACGTTTATGTATCCCTTCCCTTCTCTGTGTTCTCTGGCCATATCAAAACTGCACTCGCTGAATTTTTTGTTGCATTATTCAAAATGAGCGAGCCGCGGCCGGTAAATCGAACGTAGCTAATATCAATTTACTAATATCATAATTATTAATTTAAAGATAAATGTTTTTCTGAAGAAATTGGGTTATATGAATAATGCTTAAGCCATTTCGTCTGAAATTGCAATTAGTGCTCATGACCTCACCATTTTCTCTATAGAAATTATACACTTATGTAGTGCCAGGTAAGCATTTCGTCTTCATAACAAAATTATTTATTAACAAATTTCAATATGAATGCTTAACATTAAACAATTTGTGATATATACAAAAATATGTTTTACAAGATGCGCTCTAAAGGAAAGAAATTAGATGTCTAGATTGCTTGCTGCAGATAGCACATAAATGGTAGTGGTGGCGAATGTTAAATGTACGTTTTCTATAGAGTGAAGCTACAGTGTAACAACAAATTAGAGTTTTGGTGACGGCAGCATGGACGTGTCCCTGAGAGAGAAACAAAAAATTTTATAATTTTTAAATGCAATTATGATTAATTATGAATTATTTCTATGCTAGCATTATAATAGACAAGCACGAAAACAGTTCGACTTGCTGTAAAGAATTAGATTTGAAAGTAGGACTTCGTGTTGAGGGAAGTTTGATGATAATGGAGGTTGGATTGTGAGAGGATATTTGAGTTGAATGGATGGATACGTTATCTTTGGTTAAGTGGGGAAATTTACAATGGGAAAATATTGGTTGGATGATATCTGTAAAATAATAATTAATAATATAAAAAAATGAACAGAATATGTACAGAAAGAAAGAAATAAATAATAAGAACAAACGAAATACAAACCTTGGAAAGAAAAAGCACAAAAAGTACGAATATAATAATAATATTTAAGTAAAGAAGAGACTAAAAATTCAAAATAAATTGAAAACAAACAACAAACTTTAAATTGTGCATGAAGAATTTATAAATAAATAACCTTCTAACGTAGTGAGGCGGTTGTAAGTGTATTAAATGAATCGAAACACTTGTACACAAACCTATAGCAGAGTAAACGTACGGGTAACCACTGCTGCAAGTTTCTCATACAACATTTGGGACTGTAGCATTTCTAGTTCATTTAAATGCCACCCCACAAAACATCTTTAGTATAAATGTAGGAATAAAAGTATATCTAGCTTACACGATATATATATTGTATTCAATTTGGTTTAAATTTTGAATATATTTATTTATTGTACATCAGTATTTGTTGCGTATATGTATAACTTAGACTTAATTAGTTGTAAGTAATTAATTAGCAAGTAGTGCAGTGTCAAAGGTAACAAAGTTTTAATCAGAGAAAGTAGAAAATAAACAAAAACTACAATCAAATAAAGGAGAACGTAAACATGCTAGTTTTATAGAGTAACTAAAAATACTATTGGAAGAACAAATCGTAAATGTTAGTAATAATTTTGCAGCTGTGTAGGTACAATGTCAATTTAGGTTTAATTAGAAATTCAAATAGCTTCAATTTCAAGAGGCACTCTACGCATTAATTTATAAATTATGGTAATTGCTTAATTAACAAATGCTAGTTTGCGTGTTAACACACACTTAGAGAAATTACACTTACATGTGCTCGGGATGATAACGTATGCAGTCAATTAACTCTTGGGGCTTCAACTGACCATTGCAGATTTTGTGAATAGCAGTGAAGAGAGGGAATCTGATATAAATTGAGAATTAAGAATTCACTTAAAATTGTATCTTTTTCTATACGCATATTTAATAATTACTTCTCTTCCAGCCCCTTGTTCTTTAGCATGACATTGACTTCTTCAGCGGTAAGGGGTCCTTGCAGTTTCTGACCATTTAACATAGCAGTTTCCAGTTCCTTAATAGACTTGCCAGTTTTTACAAAAGCCTCTGAGACTTTCCGGTTACGGCCACCTAATAAATTAAAACAGGAAATATATCTTATTTATTAAGCTAACTTTCGAAATTTAAACTGTAACCCACCGTAGCAGGTTGTAATCAAATCAGCCACACCGCAGCTCTCGAAGAATGTCGACAGCTTACTGCCTGGATAGAACACGTCCACAAAGCGTATCATCTCCATTAAGCCCAAACGTATAACAGCAGCTTTGGTGTTGTCGCCCATATTAAGGCCATCCACGAAACCAGCACCGCAGGCGACAATATTCTAAATCATAACAAATATATATATAATAAATTTAAGCACTTAAATACAAAGCAAAGAAATTACCTTCAAAGCACCGCAAATTTCGACAGCATCAGCATCGTCCACAACAACCACTCTAAAGTGGGGCGCTTGGAAGATATCGCGCAGAGTCTTGGCGTATTTGGAATCCCGACAACCAATTGTGGTCTCACAGAAATGATTCTCGGCCACTTCGTTGGCTAAGTTGGCGCCCATAAGTACGGAGCAGGGAATCTAAACATTTTCCACAATATTTTAATATAATCTTTCTTCCTGTTCATTCAAATTTTACCTTCAGATGGCGTGTAATGATATGTGAAATCAAGTCGAGACCTCCTCCCGCTGCCTTATCAAAGCCTTTAATCAGGGAAATCGCAATGGCATCTGGCTTAATTTTGCCCAAGAGGGTCTTGCAGAAGTTGGGAATGAACTGATGTGGCACAACGAAAATGAGAATGTCGGCATTTTTGGCAGCCTCAACGAGATCGGTTACGGCAACCTGAAATATTCAACACAAATCAAAAAGTTGGAAGCAATTATAAAGCGAACTGCAGTGCACTAAAATAAAGTAATTTGTGTCTACAATAAAAGTGCAATTTTAGAATCAATAATTGTTTATTTACGATTTTAGTATAGCAATTAAATAATTTATGATTTGTATGCGGCATCAAAGAAAGAATCAAGCGTGAACCTCAACAATAGTAACAAAGTTCAACTTCAATAAAGTCCAAAGAAGATAAGGCGATAGCGTTGATAGCGGCACGGGGAGTTGGAAATAATAAACTGATTTAAAATTAGACCAAATCAATTTCTATATTTTAAAATAAATTCATAAGATTCGACCAGCTCGGCAACCAAATTACTGTTCAGGTATTCAACTATTTAGCACTGAAGAGGGAATGAGCTTTGTTGTCTGATCATTATAAGTCAAATATAATGGTTTAGATAAAATCAGTTCAAAAATTAAATGTCCCTGTACTCAGATTGTTTCGAGTATGTACTCATATCAGAATTAAGTTAGATATATTCTTTCTTTTAGCTGAGGCGTTTATAATGACTTCACACTTATGAGTAGGGTGGTTCATATAGAATTTTTGAGTTGCAATCAACAATTGTTCTGATCACTTAGTTGTGATTCGTCAACACTCCCCTCCGTTTATGACACTTTCGAATATAATTACATTCATTTATATAATTAACGCATAAACACATAAATCTTAATATAAAAACATTTGCTATATTCTTTTCTAGAGCGAGTGTGTTGTTATGTCAACAAAAACATTTCATTTAACGATAATCTTGAAACTATGCCAAAAAAGAGGCGACATCCAGCTGAGTTATCAGCGCACACAATGAATACATGGTTTACCTACATATGTACATACTTATAATAAAATATACTCAGGAGGTGTGTACTAAATAATGACTTAATATACAATTTTATAGAAAAGAAACAAATTTGGTTTGAAAATTCTTATTATTCTATTGTGTTCATTCGATTGGTAAAATATGAGAACCATCATTGTTGGAACCCTTTGGAGACTATGGGAATTTTCGCATTTCGACCTTCAGATTGAAGCTTCAAACTAATATTTTCTTTGGGTGTAGGATTTGACGTTTTTGGTTTGCTTTCAATCTACTAAAAGAGAACTACAAACAAACATTCTAAGGGATAAATGAGAAACCTATACCAGGAATCAAGGGGCGGAAAAATATGTCAAAATATCGCGATTTCACAAAATACTTTCTGTAGACCCTGTTTTGCTTGAATGCAAGGCTGACAAAAATGCTACGCGTCGTAAGCATACGTAAAGCCGTTGAAGCAGCACTTAAACAGCATTAAAATCATATTAATTGCAATTCCATTTCCGAAACTGGGGTTCAATCAACTGGAAAAGTGCTTATCAAGTTATTTATTATTAACCAATATATTATAAATCGCATACCCTTATATAGTATGTATATATTAATAAACATACGTAGATGCATTAAAAGTTGTACATTAAAAGTACAGTGTGTTGCAAAGCAATTTATCTGAAAATCAAACCAAGCCAGGTATGAAATATAAAAATATATAGGAAGAATAATATAAGAATGTATAGGAAGAATAATAGCTGTTTCTTTCAACGCGAGTGTAGTATTTGGCAGCACCGGTTTTGACAATTCAAATCCTTATACATACACACTTGTAAACAAATTTTAAAGAAGAAAAGGAAAAATTGAAAATTGCAAATTCTCAGCAAACGTTGGTAATTTAACTTTAAATGTGTACATATTAATTAATACACGATAATATACTATATATTTTATATAATTACAGCTTTTTATATAATTAATTCTTATAGTTAATTATTGGTTTCCTCTTTTTATCGTTCACAATAGACAACAAAAATGTCTTGGCAGCACTTCTGTTTGAGGCGCTAACCCATAAGCGGATACAAACACCTTGTCTTAACTAAGCGGTCCATATGTATGGATAAGCGGGCGTTTTATTCACACTCACGTTGAAAGAAACACAGCTAATATGATCATAGGCACTCTTATTTATATAACCCATTTACAAAATATATTTAACATTAAAACTAATAGTCTCAATGAGAGAGGTAATGGTCAAAATAATATTATACTCGTTAGGTCAAAGATTATATGTATCTTTATCTTCGTCGTTAGTACTATTTGTCTTAGGCTATGCTGACAAACTTAATTAAAGATATTATGTTAATAATAATAAGTTTCATTAATTAGGTTTAAGTATAAAACTTAAAAAATATTTACACGAAACTTCATCAGTTGCTTGTACGGATTCCACCAACTCCTTAATAATCATAATGGAGCATAATAATCAATTATGGTGCAACGTATAATAATATTATTATCCAAAGTGTTAAACAATTAGCAGGGAACGAGAGACGCATTTCTTTACAATACATACACTGTAAATTACTGGCAGCACTTTCAGCAAAATATTTCAAGGGCATAATTCAAATAACAAATTCACTTTGAAAATTATGTAAAAAAATAACAAAAATATACTAAACAAGACCGACTGAGAGTTCACACTATATTTAATATATTTAAATTAAATAATAAATGAAGAAGTAAACAAGAAATACAAATTAATGGAACTGGTACGAAAGCAGATCTTGCTTGAATATGAACAGTCAAAACATGTGCTCGTGTTCGTACTGCGCCAAATTGCAATTGGACAAATTATGTTTATTTAAAGACGTAGAAAGTGTGCAAACATTTCCATTATGCAGATGTAGACAATTCTTATCAAACATCTGAGCGTACAAAGAAAAATATTATGAAATTTTTCAGTTGTATGAAAGAGGAGCTCAAGCGACTTTGCTGTTCCCCCGCAAATGCTGCCATTAAGTTTCCAGTTGAAGTAGGAAAGAACAAGCGCATTCGATTCGTAACTTGTATCGAGATCGTATCGAGTTGTGCGAATAAAACAGCAAGCGAGTAAGGGGAAACTTGGCAGCACTGTTTCAACTGTTTTTTTAAACATTTACTTTTTTATATTTTCTATACAAACTCATCATTTAAATATAGTTTAAATCAACACAATAATAATACTAAAAACCAAAAAACAAAATCCAAAGATTAATTTTTGTTTTCTTTAAATTTAATCAGCTAAAATACAAAAAATCCCACAGCAAATTTTCATGGGTAATTTTTAATCTCGTTGGTTTTCAAGCAATTTTCAATTTGGAAGCACTTTTCTATCGAGGATAGAAAAATTCGCTCGTTTCATCCGAGTACACGATAACTTTTTCCACACAAAAGTCTGTCCTAGCTTCGATAGAGTGACGAATTGAATGCGCCTACTACCCCCAGATAGATAAGAAATACAGCTCAGTGATCAATTAAGCATATAAAATTCTATGGGTCAATTTATTCCACTTAACAATTTTTTAAAGTCTTATCTGACATTATATTTATAAGGTTACAACAGAAAACAAATTATGAAACCCTAAAATGAGTACATTTTTTATCTTAAGATAATACGTGTGTGTAGATCAGTATTCGTCCAATTATTTTTATATATGAGATAATATAAATATATATGCAGTAGGTACTTAAAGCCTTAATAGCAGCAACAAATTTATTAATTTATATAAATTACTATTTGCTTTGTAGACTCTTCTCCCAATTGAGCTCAATAAAAGCATTTCTCCTACTTCCCATAAATTTTATGTTAGTTTGTTCCACTGTGTGTAAAACCCAATTAATGATTATTTTATTACACCTCCCAGAGTAAGTTACCAAAAGAAGGTGTCTCACTATATTCGGCAATTAGTACACGGCAAATTTCCTGCTGAAGCTACCAGCATTCCTTATTACAATTCTAGGAAAGCCACTCCTATTTTCTTGAAAAGAAAAAAATTTGTATTTTGCACTTTTCAATTTAAAGTTAAGAAAACTACGTGAGAAATTCACAAATGAGATATCCTTTTAAAACAGTTTTTCCCAAAGCTCTTTAAATTAATATTTAATATATAACATATGCAAGTAAAAGTTGGAATTTTTTACTTATCGGAAGTTGAATTACAACACAAAATGATTACTCAAAAATCACAACCTATATCATAACATGGAAAATGTACACAACATTCCATATGAGCCTATACTAAAGGGTGTAGAGTGACAAAACAACAACAAAATTAACACAGTCCCATCATAAATCCACAAACAAATAAAACACAAACAACAACAATCATTTAAAGTACATAAACTCTTATCAAACTTGTTTGAGTTCTGAACTCTGTTTATCTCACTTATAAATAGGTTTCTCAAGTGATACAATAAAAAACTGGTATTGAAGAATCCGTGACTCGAGTGCCGGTCAAAAACCCGTTTCAGATATTATCAACAAGAACTGGAAACAATATAAATTTGTAATAAAATATTTAGTATTAAACACAGGAAATTGCTTTCTTTTATGCGTGTGTTGAAGTAATTTTTCACAAAAATAAAATATTGCATAATGCAGAAAATGCACTCGGCAACTTGCAGCAAAGGCCAAATCAATGTCAAGTTTAGAGTGATGTCTTTCGGAAAGTGAAAGGGGGCAAATAGACACATTGACGTGCCCTCAAGTGAAGTTAAATCGCACACAGCCAATTTTAGTTTTCTAATTCTCTCGAATAATACAAAGGCAAAATCCCATCAACGTCGGCAAATAGCGGCCTGCTTATGGCCTTGACCTACACGATGTATTTATAAGTTAAGATAAAAACAGAAACACGGCAGCGAACGCGCAGAACTACAATCATTCAACGGCCGAAGGTAGTTAAAAGAGAGCGAGGCGGAGCAGAGCAGAGCGGGAAATGTAAGAGCGCTAAAGCCGAAACCTACCACATCAAGGTACAGATAACTGCACTTCTGCTGAATGGTCTTGGCCAAAATGCATACCATTCAGAGCGTGACATTGAAACAAAAACAATGCACAAAAAGGCAACAACAATTCAGTGTCAGTGTCTGATTAGATAACATATGCTTCTGAAAATTCGAAAATTTACGTAAGCATTCAGTTCTTCTCTTCGGTGTATTATGTTCTGATGAAAAGTCATTTTTCACATCAACTCAATACTGCTAAGAACAAAACAAAAGAAACACAAAGCATTTTCTCTTCGCGTGTATACCGCAAAAGTGTGTGTTCTGTGGCTCTGTCCCTGAATTGGCGTTTGGTCGTATGCGCATCACATTTACACTCATGCATATTTCTCTCTTTAAACACGGTACTCATTTTCCAATTATTTATTACATAATTTATTCAAGCGAATTGTTAAATTCTTTTCAACACCAACAATAGCAATTTTAACTCAGCTATTTATGTTAGAAAAAATTGTAGCTAAATTACAAGCAGGCGACAGAGACGAAGCGGCAAAGCTGATAAAATCCAACTCTGACTCCTCACACACTTCACACTTGAAATGTAAACACGCAATCGAGAGCGCTGCGACAAGATAATAATGAGGGTGGGTGGGGATTGTTACATACTTTTCATATCATCTCATTGTGTGTGTTTTGGGTGCATTCATTTCGTGTTGTAATTTAATTACAGATAACTAAAAATGTCCAACTTATATACTTGCAAAACATATTCATTATTTAACGCCAATAAATAAGTTGCAGATAGGTCACACAATTAATCTGTAATCTTGATATTAACTTACCACATTTGGTGGTAATTGATGGCCAGGCAAATATTTCACGTTCTCATGTGTGGTATTAATGATCTCAGATAATTTTTTGCCATCAATCATTTCCTCATAGACGAACATTGTGACACGGTCCTCAAATTCGGGCAGTGCAGCGGCATTGGCTCCCACAATTTTTGCTATGGCACAGCCCCTGCAAACCAGGAAAACACCAACACAATTATATAACATATGCTAATTTATATAAACAGACATTGAAGTGTGACAAGTTCAGTGAAATGCAATCAACAAATGCAACAAAAAATAAATGTTTTTTGTTAGGAAAAATTCCACACTCACCAGTTACCGGAGCCCACAATGCACACGTTGATTTTCTCCGACATATTGTTTTAAAGTAATTAAAAAATATATATGACAAAAAAGTGGAAATTCACAAATTGATCTTATAAACGTATTTTCTGACTAGACAGTTGGTTGGCGATTTTTAAGTGTTTGTTGCAATTCAAATTGAATATTTGACACGTTTTACACGAGCAAAGCAGCAACTACGACTGACCGATTTGATGTGGTGGCAGGCAATCGTTGGGCTCAAACCTCCCAGCACACCAGCACTTGGCCCGCTTGCGTTTCACGCAAGCGAATTTTAGTGTTGAGAGAAAGAGAAGCGTTTTTTGCTAGAGAGAGAGTGGGTAATTTGTAGCTAGTGCCGTTTGCTTCACTTTGCTTGCTACGCGCTATAGTGGGCGGGCGGGGGGTGTCAGAGTACTTCGTTGTTTATTCTAAATTATGATAGAAGAAAAACAACAAGTGATAAGGAATTGATGCACAAAGTTGTCACTAGCTTTACAAAATATTTGTGCTTACTATTAATCCCACTTGGTTATAAAGCTTTGATACTATTGCTTTTTGTTGTGACGCTGCGGTATTGTTATTATTTTGTACGCAAAATTTACTGTTCACCGTAATTTTCCTATAACCGGAAAATTTGCTTGACGTTTTCTTTCAGGCGCATTTCGTATATTGAAAACGGAGTAGCCAGATCATAGCTTAATTACTTTAGAAATACATGCTTGGTGTTATTATTTTAGAGGTGACCATACATTTTTCTGTATAAATTAACCAAATAATGCTGTTGAAGAATTATATAGTGAATACATAAGAAATGCGATTCACACATATATATCTCATATCTAAAGCTAACGTAAAGGAATGTATACAAGAAAAAAAAAGAATTTGTTGTTGTTTCACACTCTTCCGCTGTCAGAATAGGTTTCACTTTGAAATTTCACAATGATCAAAAGCAATTAATATTTCATAAAAAGGCACAATTAACGTGATATAATGACATTTAAATAAGAAACTAATAATCAAATCATATATTTTGGTTTATAAACTGTAAGATTGATCGAAAAATGTTCTGACAGTAAGGCAAAAATACAAAAACAGCTAAAAATGTAATAAAGAATGTATTGCTTATCACTAGAGAACACTTAAACGTAAAATTTTGTGACGTTTAAAAAAAATGTCTTTGTTTATCATTAGTTGGCTATATGGATAGGTTTGTTCATCATGCGTTCTGAAGAAAATCATCCACACTACTATAGTTTTGCACATGTGAGTAAGGTTGCTCAAAATAAGAGTCATTTCTCTATATTCTCTGTATTATTTAGCGATATGTTCATTAAATGAGAGTTGTGACCAAAAACGATTTTTTTACATTGGCTTATGAAAATGAGGTATCGTTACTGCAGAATCATTTAATGCAAGTCTAAAAGAAAAATTTTGTAATTCCAATTGTTATATTCATTTATTTAAGTTTCCAGCATTTTAGTTTAGTTTAAGTTTTTTTTTTTTGGTTTTGACATTTCATATGGAAAAATTTTGTAAAATGTTATGCGATAAGTTGGCAATTCATAGTTACTCAAATTTTTACTCGTTAGGGCACTATAGTTTTTATTACCCATATTTTTAAAATAACTTAGCATAACATTTATTGAAAAAAAAATATGGTTTTTGCATCGAATAATATAGGAATTAAATACGAGGACCTTGAGATTGAAACATACAATTTAAACAGCACAATTAGTTGCAAACTGAAATTTTTATTTCATCAGAGGAACGCAATTGAAGTGGTATATTAACAGGTCTTCAGAATTCACAAATAAACTATTTCGAAGTAGCGGAATAAAAACGTTCATAGCGGTTGAAAGTTTGCGAGTAATGAAGAAACCATTTCTACAAACTGATTGATGTGAACTAAGAAAGCATTATAAACAATAGTAATAAGTAACGTTAAAGAAACGTTTGACACAAAATTTATTCTAGGAATTATGCAAGTTTTAGAGTAAGTAATGTAAGACTAATTTTCAGAATAATACGAGTAAGAAGACTATGTCTTATAGGATAATTATCTTTATTTATACTTTAAACACATTATTTTCTCTAAAATAATGTTTATTCTAAAATTTATTCATTATAAACTCAGTCCAAATAATATGTCGATAATTGGAATAATTACTTTTTTAAGTCGGCTTAACCTAAAAATCATTCGAAAGCAGCAGAAAAGTAGGTCACAGTAAATTGCGCGTTGAATTGCACCTCATGTGAAAGCAACAAAAAATTTGTGACTAAATTTTGAAATGTGGCAGCCCGGTTGCCATATGATTATAAAAATAGTAAATCTTGGAATGTGCCTGCATGCAATATAAAAACATTGCATTTAATTTGCCATTTTAATTTGTGATCTCATTGTTGTCCTAGGAAGTGGAATGGTTGAAAAGACAGGTGGTGATAAAGGCTGGGATAGTGACCCAAAGTCTTGGTCGAAACCCGTAAAAGCCTTGGAGGAGAAGTGGAAACTAGTACCGGCATATCTGCAGGTTAAAGGTTTGGTTAAACAGCACATTGATTCGTTTAATCACTTCGTAAATGTGGACATTAAGAAGATTGTTGAAGCCAATCAAAAGGTGTTGAGTGACGCCGATCCACTCTTTTACTTGAAGTACCTGACAGTGCGTGTGGGTGCTCCAGACATTGAGGATGGCTTCAACGTTACAAAACCAACAACACCGCATGAATGCCGGTTACGTGACACCACATATTCTGCTCCAATTACAGTGGACATAGAATATACACGCGGCTCCCAGCGGATTGTGCGCAACAATCTGTTAATAGGCCGCATGCCTCTAATGCTGCGCTCTTCTAATTGCGTACTCGCACGGAAATCAGATGCTGAACTTGCCAAAATGAACGAATGCCCACTTGATCCAGGTGGCTACTTTGTTGTACGAGGTCAAGAGAAAGTCATTCTCATTCAGGAGCAGTTGTCGTGGAATAAAATGATCACTGAGGATTTTAACGGCATCGTCCAATGCCAAGTTACCTCTTCAACGCACGAGAAAAAATCGCGTACACTGGTGTTCAGCAAGCATGGCAAATATTATCTGAAGCACAATTCCATGTCGGACGATATACCCATCGCTGTAATTTTTAAAGCCATGGGCTTGGTAGCAGATATGCATATCATGACGCTGGTCAGCAGTGACACCGATACCCAGAATCGTCTCGGCCCTTCACTGTTGGAGGCTTTCCACCATCAGGTGTTTACGCAGCAACGAGCGCTCGATTATATGGGTTAGTTGGTGCAGTGTTAGTGCTTTATATATTTTAACTGTTTCCATTTAAATTAATGCAGGTTCTAAATTAGTGGCAAAACGTTTTCAAAGCTCAGTTGTAAAAACACCCGCCGAGGAGTCGCTTGAACTGCTCGCCACCACAATTTTGGCGCATGTCCCCGTAGAAGGTTCCAATTTCGAAATGAAATGCATTTACGTGGCCATAATGCTGCGACGAGTTATGGCAGCGGAATTAGATCACAGCCTCTTCGACGACCGAGACTACTACGGCAACAAGCGACTAGAGTTGGCTGGTTCCCTGCTGTCGCTTATGTTTGAGGACCTTTTTAAGCGTATGAATTGGGAGCTAAAAATGATAGCCGACAAAAATATACCGAAAGTGAAGGCGGCACAATTTGACGTGGTGAAGCACATGCGCGCTGCCCAAATAACCGCAGGCCTTGAGTCAGCCATATCTTCAGGCAACTGGACTATTAAGCGTTTCAAAATGGAACGTGCTGGTGTGACACAAGTGCTGTCCCGTCTTAGCTACATTTCGGCGCTGGGCATGATGACACGCATCAATTCACAGTTTGAGAAGACAAGGAAGGTATCCGGTCCGCGCTCTCTGCAGCCCAGTCAGTGGGGCATGCTATGTCCATCTGATACACCTGAAGGCGAAGCTTGCGGTCTGGTTAAGAATTTAGCATTGATGACACACGTCACTACGGAAGTGGACGAGGAACCTGTGAGGCGTATGGCTTTCAACGCAGGCGTAGAAGACATACGTAGTACTGGTGGCACTGCTATCAACAGCCCCAAAGTCTTTCTGGTATTTATCAATGGTAACTTACAAAATCCACAATCTGTAAAACAAATAATAATGACGAAATGTTTCAGGTAACATTCTGGGTCTGACTATTAACCATAAGGAGGTGGTTAAAGTGATTCGCTTATTGCGTCGGAGAGGATATGTGGGACCATTCGTCTCTATACACACCTCGCATACGCAACGTTGTCTTTATATACATACTGATGGCGGTCGGCTTTGCCGTCCCTACATTATAGTGGCGCGTGGAAGGCCCGTGGTGCAGCAGCGTCACATAGACGAGTTAAATCGTGGTGCGCGGAAATTTGACGATTTCGTTGCTGACGGGTTGATCGAGTACCTGGACGTGAACGAGGAAAATGATTCGTATATTGCGTGCAATGAATCGGAGATACATCCGGATACCACCACCCATCTCGAAATTGAACCGTTCACCTTACTAGGTGTATGTGCTGGACTCGTGCCATACCCACATCACAACCAGAGTCCCCGTAATACTTACCAATGTGCTATGGGCAAACAGGCAATGGGCGTTATCGGTTACAATCAGCGGAATCGCATCGATACGCTTATGTACGGTTTGGTGTATCCGCAGGCTCCGATGGTGAAGACTAAAACTATAGAATTAACCAATTTCGATAAGCTTCCTGCCGGCCAAAACGCCACCGTTGCTGTGATGAGTTATTCTGGTTACGATATCGAAGATGCACTGATTCTGAATAAAGCGTCCATTGATCGTGGTTACGGGCGTTGTTTGGTGTACAAGAACTCCAAATGTACTGTCAAGCGCTATGCGAACCAAACCTTCGACCGCATTATGGGTCCGGCCAAAGATAGCCTAACCAATAACATCCTGTTCAAGCATGATGTGCTGGATACCGATGGCATAGTGGCTCCCGGCGAAATGGTACAAAATAAGCAAGTGCTCATCAATAAAGAAATGCCTGCCATGAGTTCGAATAATCCCATCGAGCAGACTGAACAAACTTCAGCTGTGAGTAGCAAAATTTAAATAAAAGAAAAATGTTCGTGTTAATATAATTAAATATTTATTAATTCCAGGCACCCTACAGCTCAGTGCCGATAACGTATAAAGGCACGGAGCCTAGTTATGTCGAAAAGGTGATGGTATCGGCCAACGGCGAAGAGGACTTTCTCATTAAAATACTACTTCGTCAGACAAGGCGTCCTGAAATTGGTGACAAATTCAGTTCGCGTCACGGGCAGAAAGGTGTCACCGGCCTTATTGTCGACCAGGAGGACTTACCTTTCAATGATTTCGGCGTTTGTCCCGATATGGTTATGAATCCCCATGGTTTTCCATCTCGTATGACAGTCGGTAAGACACTCGAACTGCTCGGTGGCAAAGCTGGTTTGCTCGAGGGTAAATTTCATTATGGCACCGCTTTTGGCGGCTCAAAATGCAAAGATATTCAGGATGAACTTTTCAAACATGGCTACAATTATATGGGCAAGGACTACTTCTACTCGGGCATTACGGGCGAATCACTCGAGGCGTACATCTACTCCGGACCAGTATACTATCAGAAACTGAAGCATATGGTGCAGGATAAAATGCATGCCCGTGCCCGCGGTCCGAAAGCCGTGCTCACGCGCCAGCCGACCCAAGGTCGCAGTCGTGAAGGTGGCTTGCGTCTGGGCGAAATGGAACGGGATTGCTTAATTTCATATGGAGCGAGCATGTTAATCATGGAACGGCTGATGATCTCGTCGGATGCCTTCGATGTGGATGTGTGCAAGATTTGCGGTCGCTTAGCATATTGCTCCTGGTGTCATTACTGTCAGTCGTCGGCAAATGTATCCAAAATATCCATGCCGTACGCCTGCAAGCTGCTGTTTCAAGAACTGACTAGCATGAACGTCGTGCCAAAACTTAAACTACAAAATTATTAATTAAGCTGGCATTCTTTTTTAATTGAATATTTTAAATAACTACTTTTACTTTTATTTAAGTATTTTTTTAAACTGTTTGTAAATAAAAAAATGTTTTTATACTTGTCTCTACTACTGTCTACTTATAATGTAAAGGGTAACTCGACGGTTTTGGTTGCCGTTTTTCAAGAATGGTTGTAGCAAATTTAGGAAGCTTGGCTGCGTTTTCTTTAACCAAATCAGCTCTAGAACGGTTTCCAAAGGGGATAATAGCTGAATAATAAACTTGGCCGGCTTCTGTAATTATATTTTACTAAGTTAATGGCAAAAGTTACTTCCTTAAAAAGTGCCAGCGACTATTTTTATTTTGTGCGAAGCTTAAAATTTGAGCCATATCGTTATAATTGAATGCAACTCCTGAACCAGACTTTTCTATGTCTCCTTGAAAACTACCTTTATGGAGAAAGTAGACCGTAAGTCTCCCGATGGTAAAGTAGTACCTTTATGAAAAAAGTAATGCATAAGTCTCCTGATGGTATAGAATTAACCGATTTCGATAATCTTCCTGCCAGCCAAAACGCTACCGTTGCTGTGATGAGTTATTCTGGTTACGATATCGAAGATGCACTGATTCTGAACTTTTCAAACATGGTTATAATTATATGGGCAAGAATTACTTCTACTCGGGAATGGCGAATCACTCGAGATGTATATACATCTATTCCGGACCCGTATACTATCAGAAACTGAACTATGCTATGGCAAAAGTTTTATCTCCTAACTGAGCGAAGGGGGTAAATAGACTTCTGGTATATTTCCACTTAATCAGAATGTATTTCGAGTTGATGACTTCTTGGCATGAGATGAATCTTTTACAAAGGAAGAATATTCTTTAGCATACATTTGCGGTTCGTCATATAAACATGGAGGTCAAGAATAATTTATATAAACTTTTCCATCTCTAAATTAATAATTATGCCACTGCGGACTTACGAGGACAGTTTCAATGGAAATGTTTTATTTATTTATTTATATAATTAATTACACAAATAAAGTTACAGATAGGTACTAACAACTACGTCACTTTGAAATGATTTATATTTATATGTGGTATTAAAAAAGATATTGTGACGAAATAGTTTTTGCAACATTTAAGCTAAGCTTTTACTTGATTTATTCCAGTGATCGAATTTTCCTAACAAATGAAAAAGAAAGTAAGAATCCCATTTATCCAATACAACAACCTTCAATATAACAGAATTGCACAAATTACCCACCTGTATGACACATTTCGAACAGCTGAAGTGGGAAATTCGTAAATGGCCTGCGCCTAAAAACAAACTAATGAAAATGTCAAACGCGGAATGCAACTCGCTGCCTCTCCTTCCCAAACCGAATGCGTTGTGTGTGTTTTACTTTCTTGCAGAAGAAAATATTGCAAAATGCAAAAATAAGTTTTCGCCAATTTGTTATAAAACCGTCAACAACAACAACAAAACAACGAATTAATCCTAGTTTCGGCAACAACGCGGAAGTGCACGCGCGTCCAGTGCGCCTAAATTTACACAAAGACAACGAATTTTACAGTTAAAGAAAGTTCGTGTGGAAAAAATTATCGAGCTAACTTTTAGGCGTACGCGAGTGAAAGTTTTTTTTTTATATATATTTCTTCCCGATCGTAACAGGCACGGAATTTGTAAATAGACTACCTACGCGGTTGCTCATAGTCGTGATTATATATATATTTTTGGGAAATATTTTTTAAATGAATCGAAACGTAGTGAAAATTTGCGTATCGCAAAAATCATGGGAAATTTGTTGTGATTTTTCTCTATTTGCTAAAATTGCTCATACTTTTTAATACAGGCGCATATTTTGGTAAATTTTGCAGCATATTTTTGTTAACATTATTCACTGTGAAAATCGTTTAGTTTTGGTGTAATTAATCAGTTTAAGCGGAACCACCCACAAACTTCTCAGCTTTGCACAAGCACACATACATACATACGCACACAGCAAACCAGCGTCGCATTATTGCAAGTACCAATAACACCAGCCTCATCAATAGCAGTGGCAGCACCACCACCGCCACCCACAACAGAGTACTACTGTCAACTCGCAAGCAATCAGTCCAGTTAAGAAGAGCCTTTGCTTTTGTGTGGGCAATGTCAGTATACCGTGAACTGTACGCGCTGTAGCATAGTCTCTTTAATTGCGGTCTAAGAATTTTGTGCTGTTTAAGGGTTTTACGCGGTATATAGATAATTAAATAAGAAGCGTTTTGTGGTTTTCGAAATTTATACGGGTAATGCTACTTTGACTGACAATAGTCGTTTTAACAATTGCTTGTAGTAAACGATTCGGGTTTATAAACGATTCTGAATTGTTGACGATTGACTTACACACAACTGAAATTAAGTTCTTTAATACATGAAATCGCTAAAGTAATATGTTCTCGGAATAGCAGTTGTATAACCGCTTCCCTGTAATATTCCGAATTAAGATGGTGGCGGTTTAATACTTTCAGAAATTTTAGGAATATCATTTAAATTTTATAAACTACTCCACGTGAAGTATCTGTACAAGGTCAGATACTAGCTATCATTAATTATTAAATATCTATTAGGGGCAAGCATGATAGGTGGAAATTTGCCAAATTAGGTATATTATACTGGAAAATGTCAGGATACCAATGTATGTAATGCAAATATATTACTCTACAATGCATATATATTGCTCTATTATCTTAAAATCTTCTAGCAATTTATAGTAAAGATCAGAACTCAAAATAGTTTAAATATGTTCTACTAAGTTTAGAAATCAATATAGTTTAAATATGGTTTATGGTTAATAAAGAAAATATTCCTGTTTAATTTTATAAAAATGTTCTAGTATTTAACGGTGATGTTATAGGCAAGTTTCATATATTAAAAAGTTATTGGGTTATAGAGATATTTATGTAAACTAGGTGATTGTCCTGTGCAAAATATATACTTTTTTTTAATAAACTAGAATAAAATACTTATTGAGGCATATGGCCGTAAAAGAGGTGCACTACGATTCTCTTAAAACAAAAAACAAAAAATTGTACCAACTTATCCCTTATAAAGAATTATCTTATCGATAAAAATTAAACTATCAGTCTTCCAATGATGTTCTACACGAACTTACTTAGTTTATTTAGGTTCTAAAGTAAGTGGTTATATAATGTTATCAATTTCTATAGCGTAAAAAAAGATTTTTTAGCGATCGTAATTGTTTAAGCATAAGCTTTTACTTAAATTTCATTATGAACGGTCTCTAGTTAAAGTAACTAATCACTAGTGACAATTAGAATTCCTAATTTGTCTCGAAAACATTATAAATTACATTAAAAAAGTTCTTAAACGAATCCCTACTTCTGGACTGCTTTCAAATTTTAAATATTCTGCTTTTGAGTTGTGATAAAAATGTTCTTCATAGAGTCAAATGCACGTAAGAGTTCAAATGATGCCAAAATTGGCATATATTGAGAATTATTATATCTGTCAGATTTCTACATGTATGAGGATAAATTATGAAAATAGCCACAATCATTAAATTTATAGCAGCAAAAATTCTGTTAATAATATTCCTTTCCCCCATCTATAAGGAATTCTATATATAATCTGCTCTAAACATTGTCGAGTCTTCGAAATTTTTTATATAAACTTATAAAATTTGGTGATAGCAAGTACCTATTACGGTATAAACATACATACTCGGCTGCTATTCGGTGTTGGTGTTGGTTGCGGTACTTTGTGCATGGTATCGTTTTTGCTCACTCGCAAAGCATATCCTCCTACATGTTGACATTTTACTGTGAAGATATTAAATTCTAGTGTAACAGCGAACTGGCAGCAGTGCATGTGTGTGTGTGTGCGTGAGTGTGCGGCAGCACCAAACGACTAACCACGAGAAACCATAACAAAAGTAATCTATCAATTATTCGCTACTTTACAGCCATTGCAGTAAGATTTAAATTTATAACGAAGGAAGCCAAAATAAAAATAGTCTAAAAAGTGATGAAGTAATAAACTGAAAAATAATCAAAAATCATTTCTTCCGGTTACAAGCTTTAAACGTAGAAAGTATAGAAGTGAGAAGCGGAAACATTGAAGTGAATTTCTGGCAGCATTCAGCGCACTACTGATTGGTCGCAGCTAAAGGGCAAAAAAGAATAATAATTCCTTTAACAATTGCTGCAACGAATTTTCCTCATTCCCCAGTGATCAGCACAGCCTCAAAATTACGGAGCAGAAGAATCAAGTCACACGCGCCATGCCCGAACAGAGCAACGACTACAGAGTCGTTGTGTTCGGGGCAGGCGGTGTGGGCAAGAGTTCGCTGGTGCTACGCTTCATCAAAGGCACATTTCGCGAAAGCTACATACCCACCATAGAGGATACCTACCGTCAGGTGAGTACGAGTGAGTGAGTGAGAGTGTGTGTGGAAGCTGTTAAGTGTCTGCTACTTAAGCGGCATTTTGAGTATTTTTGAAATACCGTTCTGATGTGGGATAAGCCGATTTATGGGATTGTTCAAGTGTTTTTCGAAATGTCAAAAATAGGCCATTGGGGCTTTACCTTTATTAACGTTATCAAATATTGGTCGTTAGAGAATTCCTACAAGTTGTTGGCCTGTTTGTGTCTGTGGGCCTGTGTGTGTTGCTCGGTTGCTGATATTTTTAAACCATAACTGAAATGATAGCTGCCAAACTGTCATAGACAAATGCCTACCTACGCTTATATTCGATATTAATACTTTATTTATTTAGGACCAGCGAAGGCAACACACACACACAGCCACACGCACTTAAACCAACTCACATATATATGAATACATATTTACGTGTACTTGGCACTGCATATCCACCCGCAGGAGGCCGCAATTTAAGCCTTTTGCTAATGTGTGCAACCATGCATGAAGCGAAATTTTCTAATAATAATGTTGGAGGTATAGTTCCTTGTTTTCGTTGTGAGAGTATTTACAACTTTTTCCTGATTTCTACTCCCAATACAGGGAGCAGTTTAGTTCGTTTTCAAACATGTTACGTATACGCCGTGAGGCCCATCGAATCAGTTGCATATGGGCATTTCCACAAAAAGGTCAACCACGAGTGCAAAATTCAAACTGCTCCTGAAAACTTTTTGTTGATGATAAATCTCAAATGTGTTTATTTTATAAATATAAAGGAATTTTTATTTTCTTTTCATTTTGAGCCGAAATATACAACGAATATACCAAATTTACAAAAATCTGACTTTTGACCAAATATACAAACTTTTTCCTTGTTATATTCCCTTATTCAAAGTAATATTATGATGTTTTATAATATAAAAATCTTCTGCTGATAGTAACATAATGTTCAACAAGCAGACAGACTGAGTGGAGATCGAATAACGGTAGTTTCCGTTACCGAAAAACAGCATTTATTGTTCTCATTAGTGTAAATTGCTTTCAGACTATAAGCAGATAAATCATTTAATTAAAAACTATTGATTTTTAATTTCTGAATATCAATTTTTTATTTAAAATAGATTAATTATTGACTAAGTAATTATCAATTAATCCATA
This sequence comes from Clusia tigrina, assembly GCA_920105625.2. Lineage (NCBI taxonomy): Eukaryota > Metazoa > Arthropoda > Insecta > Diptera > Clusiidae > Clusia > Clusia tigrina. Next base: position 210,712,449 of record OV050031.1, read on the forward strand.
TCAATAATTTAATTAATTATTTACAGTAATTATACTAATTAATGTCAGTAATTGAATTACTTAATTTCAGTAGCCAAATTACTTAATTTCAGTAATTAAATTACTCATTTTCTATAATTGAATTGCTTAATTTAATTAATTTAATTACTCTATTTCAGTAATGAAATTACTTATTTTCAGTAACTTTAATTGAATTGCCTAATTTAATTTCAGTAATTGTATTTACTTAATTTCAGTAATTAAATTACTTTACTTCAGTATTTCAGTGATGAAATTATTTAATTTCAGTAATTAAATTACTTATTTTCTACAATTGTATTGCTTAATTTTAGTAATGGAATTACTTAATTTCAGTAACTAAAAATTGCTTATTTCAGTTACTAAATTACTTATTTTCAGTACTTGAGTTGCTTAATTTCAGCAATTATGAAAAGAGATTAATTGTAATCAGAATATAAATTCTTACATTTCAACGAGAAATTTACTAATCTTCAGAAAATAAATTACAAATTTTACGAATTTCTGAATATCAACAATTGGAAATGAGCAGTGGACATGAGTGCAATCTATAATAAGATTTTCATAGTTTACTTTTACCATAGTTCACTAAGGATTTTCTTCAATAAAGAAATACGATTTGCGTCCTTCACTTTAAACTTCAGTGGCGAATATTCTAAAATAGCATTTTACATTAACCTCACGTCGTTCATTATTCTATAATTCTTGCAGCAATTTAACTCATGAATATATCAAAACAATATTTCTGATCTTTAGTAAAATTTCTGAATTGCAGCAAGTCTATACAATATCTCAGCACCTGAAGTTATGAACATTTACTTACTAAATATCAGGAATTGTGATGAAAAATTTATGAAAATTAAAATACTCTAATTTCGACAACTGAAATTTTCGACTGCAAAAATATAATGTAAAGTAATTGAATTTCTGAACTAAAATTCAACAGTCAATTTACTGAGAGTAATTATTTTCTCTATGAACACTAATCTGTGTTTGCTGATTTTCAGTGAACATATTCATATTTCTCATAATTAATTTGTGGCATAAATAATTAAAGATGCACGTCTGCAATATTCCTGCCAATATGTGCATCGTTAATTTTTCATGCAGCAGAACTGGCTTTTCTCTCGGATATTATTGCGCCGTGTATGCTATTGTAATGCACGACAAGTCAATTCAGGTGTCTTACACCATCCGTCCTGCATACTAAAATAACGCACTTCAAGTTTAATACTGCCTCTCATACCAGCCTTGATTTCAGTCCTACAAGTATTGCGTGTGATTTGTGTGGCATTTATCGATTTCAATTCAATTATTGCTCCTCATACCTACACTTAACTTTATTGCAGTCAGTGTAATAAAATGGTTACTCATACGCCCCCACACACCAATTATCCACTATTACCATTGACCCACACACACATTGATACACAGATGGAATTTTAAATGTGCTCTTTCGTTCCTCCCAGGTTATCAGTTGCAATAAAAACATTTGCACCCTACAAATCACCGATACAACAGGATCCCATCAATTTCCGGCTATGCAGCGGTTGTCCATATCGAAAGGGCATGCCTTCATATTGGTGTATTCGGTGTGCTCAAAGCAAAGTTTAGAGGAATTAAGACCAATATGGACATTAATCAAAGAGCTTAAAGTGAGTCCTTGAACCTTTTGGCAAACTGTTCCAAATTGCCCTTCAAATAATTGGCACTTATTCATTCCATTTCGTTCGCACAGGGTCAAGATGTTGCCAATATACCGGTCATGTTAGTTGGCAACAAATGCGACGAGAGCGCAGAGTTGCGTGAAGTATCACAGGTCGAAGGGCAAGCTCAGGCCACCACCTGGAGTATATCGTTTATGGAGACCTCTGCCAAAACCAATCACAATGTCACAGAACTATTTCAGGTACTACTCAGTGTCTTTAACAAGTATTCCCTTGCACCTAGTAAACTGTTTGAATGATTGCAATTTTATTCTAGGAACTACTTAATATGGAGAAAACGAGAACCGTCTCACTGCAGCTGGACACTAAAAAGCAGAAAAAGCAAAAGAAGGAGAAGAAAGTCAAAGAGACCAACGGTGCCATACCAGAGAACGGCGAGGGGACCAGCGGGGGCAAGGAGAAGTGCCATGTTATGTAAGGTGTACATACAGTTGATAGCACATAGGAGTGAGTTCATTGACTTCATACATTCGCGCACTTTTTTGCTGACACTTATACTCGTTTTCATTAACTACATTTACAAAATTGGTTTTTTAAATATACTCATTAGTTTTATTTATAGATTTAAAACAGTGCTTACAGCGAAGCCATTTTAATTGTGATTTAAAAAACTAATTTCATATAAATTTAAGTTGGCAAAAGAAAGGCCCCACAAACGCGTTCACAACGCTACAAATTTTAAGAAATATATATTTTAAATATTAAACAATTTATTTTTTTTGGACATTGGAAATTGAACTGGACTCGGGTTGCTTCTTACATGATACGAGATTTGAATTCTTACTATCGCTATAATTTCAACTAATTAGTATATCTTAACTTGCATAACGTTTCTATATGAAGGTTTATAGCATTTTATAAAGCTCAATGATTATGTACGGAATTAAATTAATTGCACACCTTTTTAGTGGTTTGCTATATATGTAAAACCTGAACACAACACAAGCCCGTCTCTTTACTTTCCCGGAGCCTTGTTTCACTCGCACAAGTTGTATTCTGCAAATATTTTATTTTTATAAATAAAACAAATAAATGTATACATATCAGAAATTATGATGTTATGTTTTGAGATTCTCATTATAACCATGTGCGAAACTATCTCTTACTTATACATACATATATATAAATAATAAAGTATAAAGTATATTATAAAGATGTAAACTATTTTAGAAGGAAGAATATTATTAATACACCCAAATACTATAAATTAAAACTTGAAACTTCTATAAACGGCAACCAAAACTGATCAAGAACGGTGAAATCACGAGTGAAACTAAAGAAATTATGGAATAACCTACACCAAAGACATTTGCGTAGTGAAAGGATTTTACTATAAAATTCAAATAAAATTCTATTGATTCCTATACTTACTTACATATACATTATATATACATATATAAAGCGAAAATATAACATACGACAACACACACATATATATCACACTCTATATATCATGTACATGCAAACATATATACGAAACCATAAGTCCACTGCTAACATAATTAAGTTTGTCCTTCAACATAGCCTGCATATATAGAACGCTTATCTATCGACCTATAATGAATGCTATAAATATATAAAAAAAACTAAATTATAACAAAAAAATTGCATAGCAAAGAAAAAAACAGAAAATTTTAAAAGAAAAATCATCAAAATTTTTGGAAAAGCAAAAAAGCCACAAAGAAAATATTGAAGCAAAAATCACTGATCATGTCTGCTATAAAACGGAGAGTTGCTATAAAACTTAACTATTTACGCATAATGCTATCTTAACTGTCTGTATCGATGTGTTTCGGCTTTGTCAATTGCTATGATTGTTTCTTCAAAATACTCAACTTTACTTTAGATTCTTCAGAGGAAAAGCACCAATTTGATGATTATGCAAAAGAAAACTGCTCTGCTTGTCAGGTTGAAAATGAACTAAGAATATTATATGAGAATTTTTTTTATAATTTATTATTTTATATTATAAGTTTTAATTAATACGATTCTAGTTTATAAGTTGCACGCCATTATTTTGTAAATACATGGATCAGAAAACAAGACACACCAAAACACACAAAAAACAAAGAATTCAAAGATCTAAAACCTAAAAAAATTGTTTGCTGAATCAATATTTTAAAATATTTTAAATACAATATATTTAAGCAGTTTTACTTATGAAATGCATATAAAATTTGTTAATTTTTTTGCTTTTAACAATTTATAGCAAATTTATTATAACAAAAAAAAAACAATATATTTATAATTGTTATTTTATTTTATTAAATAAAAAAAGCTTTGTTAGAAAAATATAATGAGAAAAGAAACAAAAAAAAGAAGGAATTTTTAGAAATGCAACAAAAACACTTTATAATCTAATAAATTCATAATTTGCATCACACATTTAAAAACATCGAAGTAACATTTTTAAAAGTAAATAAATAATCATAAAATGATAATTATTTCACAGCATTTTTCATGCAATTATAGCGAGTTTATTGTAAGCTTTGGCAGGAAGTGCGGATGGTGCCATTGGAAACGCTGCGGTAATCGATTGCAGGTGCGCTCTCACGTAATGCCATAACGAAAATTGATATTATTTACGTTATAAATTCACTGTTATTGGGCTTAATGCGCTGCTAAAATTATTATTAACCTTGTTATATATGCATAAATATTTGTGTAAAATTTGTTAATTAATTAATTAAAAGGAGAAATACAATTGTAAACAATTTCCGATAGTGGACCAATTTGTGTATAAGATTCTGACAATTATAATGCTGTCTACTTTTAATAGCATGAACATATTATATTTTCTTTCCATTTATAGCAATACACTAAATTATAAAGCCAATTTTTGGGTTTTTCTGTCTAAACTTCATTTTAACTGCAACCGAATGTGCCAACTTTTATACCCTACAGAATGTATGTATTTATATTGAAAGAAAATGTAGAATTATGTGTGCGCAAGGACATGCAAGCAAATAAGTGCTTTCGCTATATTTAAAATAGAAAATGTTTTCAATATACATATATAATTTATTTATTTGGTTAACTTATTAATCTAAAGAGATGAGAGAGAAAATCTGCCAACAACTTTAAATTATTCACCTCGTCTCTTCTGGGAGTTTTTTTATTCACCAGAGGCGAACTGCTATAATAATATTCAGTTGAAATCTGCTGCAAAGTGAAGCCACAGTGGAATTGATGATTAATGATACCGATTTAGAAAATTGAGAGGTGTGGTGTCAAGTAAAGTGGGGTGAAAAACGACATGCAGATCATCCTTTCTCAAGGTGAATTTACGTGCATGGTGACTGCAAGAACCAAGGTGAATATACTTATATGGTGACTGCAAGGTGATTGTCGAACCTCCGGAATTGTCAAATAATATAAGCAATGTGCGATTAGATATTGTTCAAAATAAACGAAATTGAGAGGAATGGAGAAATGCATAAGAGCTGCTTAAATATATAAAATATATTTAATAGTTAAATAGACTCATAATTTCTTCATAATGTTCAAACTTCACAAAAACAACAACTAAAAACTCTTATTCACTCAAATCAAAACTCTATTTGCAATTGTTTTTTTCGCATTTTGCTATAAATTCAATTTTGACAGCTACGTAAGTAAATTCACCTTGGCAAGAACCAATTTTCCCTCATGAACTGTCAAAATTTAATGTGTAAAAATATCCGATCAAATCAAAAATGCAAACAATTCACAAATTAAGTAAATTCACCTTGGACCGTATGTATCATCCTTTCCCAAGCAATATTTTCGCTGATCAATATGTTGACAGGGGGCTAACTTTGTATCGATATATTGCCAATAAGTATATGCGAATTGGAAACTGTCGTAGCAATTTTATACATCCTTCATGCCTGCTATAAAGCTTCTTAAAATAAGTCATTCAAGTCTTAAAACAGCCATAAAAGGTATATTCTAAAATTTTGAATTTTATAAATGAAATCATTCAAAGTTATTATGCAGTTTGCTTTGCCACTCCCTCAGTATTTAATTCTTTTCGATTATTCATCTTTATATCTGCATATGCACTTGCCACACTCTCGAACGATTGCTTATAAACATGTTCTTCAATAATGGTTGTAGGGTATTCTCAACTTTGGTCATACCGAAAATAACACTAGTAATTTTTGTGTTTATTTTAATTGTTAACGATAAAAAAAATGCTTCTGCTTCAAATATATATAAAAAAAAATTTTTTACTTATTTTTCAGTTGAATTATTTATATTTATAAAATATATATTTAAATATTTATAAATTTTTGCCTAAATAAAGAATGATTATTTGAAAATACAACGAATAAAAAAAAATGTTTACAATTAAACTTATTAAAAATTGCTTACATAATTATGACGTAATTTATATATACATACATATATTCGAATCATATATTATGTAGAATTTTTGTAAAAAAAAAACCCATTAAGCAGTATGACAAAGACAAAAAAGGAAATATTTTACAATTAAATGAAAGCAAATGTCTGCTTGTAATATTCAAAAATACAATAATATGAAACTTAATTAAACGCTGCAAAAGAATTTACTTAAAATTTGCAAAATTCAAATCAACAAAAAAAAAAACAATTTTATTTATATCTAATTTTAGCAACAACTCAAAAGAGGATTTATAAAATATATATTATACTTCCTTACGAAGCTGTAAAATACATATTCAGCAAAATTTTTAAATTTACGATAAAAAGAAAAAAAACATGGTGTATTGTTAAAACATAATTAATACATAAAATTATACCAAAGCAAAAAAAATTATATACATTAATTAAATTTAATATATACATAAATTTAATAATAGTTGAAGCATAAATAAAGTGAAAATCTTTAAAATTCCAGAGCTCATGTGAATTCAAATAGCATTTTCTTATTGATCCTTCACTTGTTTTGCTCTAGCAGTTTTTTCAGTGTACTGTATTTATCAACAGAAAAAATCGACTTATTTCCTTCTTTTTTGTGCATATATTGCTAAAAATAATTTCTTCTGATAAGAAAGTTTACACAAGTGTTCAGTAATCAGAGACTCAGAAGAGATGTGTAAGGAAACGCCAAGAAATATTTCATTTGGGAAATTTTGAGAAACTGTGATATACTATTCGGAGACACTCAGCCACGTTGAAAACCTGGTAAACTTCAATTCGGAGAAATAGTGCTGAACGACTAAAATTTAAAAACTCACCACAGGGCACTCATATTTACCAGTTTTTTTTTTGTAACTATATCGAGAAATGTAATATCAAGTAGTCTCATTGAAAAAATACTGCTAATCAATTTTCTTCCTTTGTGAATTGTGCGATGGTTGAGAACACAAGAGTATATTCTCTCAACATACCTCGATTATATTGTACCGCTATGCCTGCGTCCAGATGAATTGACCTCAAAGGTGGATGCAAGGTGAATTTCTTCATTTGTCAATTGTCAACCATATGCAAATTACACCAAGGCAGCTGAGGACGAAATTTTGTTTCGAATGGACAAATGCAAAATTACATAAAATAATTTGATCTTTCTGAGAAATTTTCCATATGTTTCAAGTCCTTGTTACGCTCACCGTCTTAGCGACGTAACTACCCTCTTTGCTGTAGACACTCATCCATAATATATAATTTTCATATCGGTTTATTTAAAAAAGTGAAACATTTTTCTTGTAAAAAATTTTCACCTTGCCTTTAAATAAAAAGACCATAAATAAAACATTTCCTGAAAATTCAGTAATAAATACATAATTATAAAATAACTTTTCAAGCTAAATTAATAATATAAAACTAATATGCACAATAAATTAAGTGTTCCACAGCAATGATTTTCTGCTAAGTTTCTAAACTTCCCTTATCATCTTCCAGTTTGGCTTTCGACGTGTCCCCCAAGTCCTGTTCGCTGACATTGCTATCGGACACTTCTTTTTTGTCCGCCGCTGCAACAACAGAATTTGGCGAATTCGATGCCGATGAAGATGTTGAACCAGTAGTAGACTCAGCTTCCAATTGGTCTAAAACACTTTGTATGCCTGAAACTGTATGTGCGCCATTCATTTCAATTGCGTCCTTTCGTATTATAATACTGGGTGCACTAATAGCATTTAAAAGTAATTTTAAATTTTCCCCGGAAATGTGATCTCCAATGGGCGCAGGGTGCGCGGTAAAATGATGAGGTTGTGGTTGCTGATGGGAAGACGGCCGATTTAACAAATTAGCCCATGCTCTCGGACTTAAAATATGCTCAAATGTAAGTTTAACTATATAAGCAATCAAGACTATCATCAAGGTACCAGCTAAACAATTGTAGGGGAACGAGAAACTGCCTGTAAATGAGAATAGAATCATGTAAAAATATTTACTATATATACCACTTTCAGAACTTGCCTTTCAACTTGATTAGGGTCTCAGTGCATTTCTCTAATAAAAACTCCAATTGCTTGAAAAATAGTTCATTGGCATATAATATTAGCACGTGATCCGGACGGCAATATGCCAAGTTAACTTTGCTCATCTTGCTGCATTTAGGAAATTTTCTAATTAGCTAATATCACATTCTATATTTCTACTATTCGTAGGTACGCACATAGACTGTTTGTTGAGCGTCTCCTTTCCAGAATCACTCAACCCAATCCAGTTTGTAATAGGTGTGAACCATCGTGGCTCATCCTGTGCCCTTTGCTTTTGATCTTTTTCGATTATCTCAAGCAATAAATCAACTTCCAACTTCTACAAAAAAAGAGACTAAGTACGTATATTTAAATGATGTCCACCGAATAAGTACCTTGTTGCATTCCAGATATGTGACGAAGTAGCCAAAGAATATAACGCCTCCAACGATCAGAGTTAAAATGCCGATATGATAACGGCGGTGGAGGAACCAGCCTAAAAGTATAGCGCCTGCAAACAGCAGTAAAAATTGTACCTTCAAATACACAAAAAAATGTTTACTTCCTCAGCTGCGATCAAATCTTGCTCACCTCTGATGTTTTTAACAAAAGCATACAATCCTTCAATATATCCCAAACAAGGGCAAGACTACTCCAATGCCCGCCTGAACCCGGAACATCTCTATCACAGCTACTTTGTGTGCGAGCATTGGAAAAAATTTCTGTTAGGATGGTGTCTAGATCTCGTGGATCTGCCAAATTCTCCAATTGTTCTAGCTGACTGGGATGTAAAGTGAAGAGCACATTGCGTTGATATAGAGCGAGCGTGTTGTCGTACTAACCAAAAAGAGAGAGAAAAACATGTTAGCTTGTCTTCGCTACATAACTGCTAATAAAAACAAATAAATGTGTTCGCACAATTGCCGGGTATGGCATGTGTTGTGATGATGTCATCCACCGCCCGAACGACTGGCAAAGACACAGCTAAAAATCTTCAATTTCAACAAATATTTGAATCGTCTCACCTGCAATTTTTTGCGATTAAACAAATTCGCTATGAACTTTTTATAATAAAGTAAAGCGACTACGTCGTCTTTAACCGCACCATCCCCACCCCTAAAAGCTTCGCATTTACTACAAACAGAATCGTTTTCCAATTCTAATGTATCCAAACCAAGACCGTGCCAAGCCTTTGGATCGATCCAGGTGTCCTCTTCGTTGTTGCATTGTACTCTATGCCTTCCCAACGCCAGGAATAGCAACAAGCTGAAGATGTAAAATAACTTGCACTTCATATTTGCAAAACATTGGTGGATTTATTAGTTTTGATCTGTATTTATCACAACTGCGCTTCAAATTTTAACTTGACGTGGTCAGACACAAAATTGCAACTGATTTCCAAACAGAGAATCATCATATGAGTGGAGCTGGGAAATTTAAGTATGTAATCATTATGTTAACTTCTTTCAATGCAACCCTGTTAAGGAAATATGGAATGGAGTCTATTAAACATTATTTATTATAAACAAAAACAAGGACGTCAATAAATTTAACAAATATGTATTATACCACTTCACAACAAATAGGGCTATAATGAAATGAGCCTAAAATTTATCTTAATAGGCATCGCTTTTTTCTGCGTGTAGATTCAACAATGATTCCAATTTAGTGTAGGCAGAGACCAGGGAGCACTAATAACGTGGGTACAACAACAAAAATTTCCTTAATTATGTTAGTTGAATTGTCAATTAAGTGAAAGCAGCTAAAATCCTTTAAAAATTGAGGAACGTAGAAACGATCAATAAAAAGAGAGATGTTCCCTTGCGATCACTAATAAGTGCTCCCTGGCAGACATTGGAGGCATATATATTTAAAATAAATGTTTATGGTACAGGTTTCTGGAGAAGCTAATAACTCAAAACTATTTAACAGGAGTGTAGAAATCTGTAAAGTGTCCTTTTTCTCATTTTAGGGCTAAATAAAATTTCAAAGACTCAACTGTGGCGAAGCAAATGGTAGTCGACAAGTAGACATTTTACACATAATTATGATTTTGTACTTACAGGCTTCACGCAGTCACGCGTTTGTAATTTTTACAATTTTTAAGCATTTATTCATATATTATAGAATTTTTAATAAGTCAAAAAAAGATTGCGGCTGTATAATCGTTGTATAAATAATTAACTATGGGGTGAAATTCACAATAATAAAATATTAAAAATAGTGTGGGCAGTATGTATATATTCTATTATTTACATATATTTACTGTTTGATTTTAAAAAGGTTAAGCTTACTTCACAACTTATTTATTTATTTATTTACAAAAGAAAGATAACAATCAATTCTTATCATACGAAATTTAGGAGCACTAGCTGCCAGGGCTTTCAGCTCAATTTCATAACTTATTTGCATTGGTGCGCTTTTAAACTTATTTTTGTTTATGCTTTTAGTTTCTCAGTATACATCAAGTGATCATCTTTATCACGTTTTTAATTTCGAGACATATATTAAATATTATAAATAATTTAATTTCCCACATTAGTTATAACATGTTAAAAATGTATATGTTCAACGTCTTGTTAACGTTTAAATCGCTACAGCTAACATTAATAAGTTGAAATTGTTTACCTTTTCAATAAATATATTTAAGAATTATTATAATTTTAATAATAGTTAGCTTGAATTTTTTTCTCGTACTTTACTATTTGAAAAATGTAAATTCTTTTTGTGGCTATGGCAACACTGATGTTAACATAAAGTTAGACCCATCATGATGGACTTATAAATGGGTACTCATTTTGACATTTGAGATGTGTTTATTTCCAATTATTCGCTGCTAGTGCGGTTTGCAAGGATTTGATAAATTTGCACTTCCAATACAAGGATGAACTCCAATGAAAGTAATCTTGGTAAGCTTACAGAAGAATCACTTAAACGCAAAGAACGTCTCAAAAAGTTGCGTGAAAAGGCAGCAAAATCGGCTCAAAATACAAATAACAATGGTGAAAAACTTCCAAAGTAAAGCATTCATCCTATAATTAACTGTTTTTAACAAATACTTATAATATATCCAATATTTGCAGACCAGTATTTCGAAGTTACAGACCACAGAATGAAGACGTTGGTGAAGTGTTGCCGCAAGAGCCGACAGGCGACATTGAAGCTGCAGTAGCCTCACAGCTGGAACTCTTGCAGCAGCCAATGATTATCGATGATATTGACATAGTAAATTTGGCGCCACGAAAGCCAGACTGGGACTTAAAGCGTGACGTAGCGAAGAAACTAGAACGCTTGGAGCGACGTACTCAAAAAGCCATAGCCGAGCTGATACGAGAACGACTGAAAGCTAATCAGGAACAGGAAGATATTCTGCAAGTGGTCAATGTCGGCGCAGCACATGCCGGCGAAAGTGGTGGCACCGGCGACGAAGATTAGTTTTGAAAAAAGAAGTTGGTAGACATATAAATGTAATTTAATTGTTTGTAAAATAGCGTAATAAATAAATATTAAAGCGAGTAAAATAAGTTGTATAAAAACAGGTGGGATTTTAAAAATAATTGTATATGCTGAAGCATACGCACATCATTTCCGCCTACTATTGGCTGGAGTGGTAGCACAAAGTGGGTCTTTTGTAGTGTTTAATTTATCTCTTAAAACTTGAATTTCTGAAATATAAAAATTATTTTTGTAAGGACTGCTTGGGACTAGTTCTGTGCACTTACGCTCGGAATATTTTTGTTCCAAAGTGTTCGCAAACATACGCAGGGAGTCCAGCTGTTGTGGTATTTCCTGTCGAAGGCTTTCAATTGTTGACTGGAGGTGCTTAATTTCGTCTTCACGCATTCTGAGAACTTTCTCCTTCTCGTTCATGGCCTTCTCTTGATGCAGTGCAACATCTGTTCGCCAGCTTACTGTTTTCTTTAATCTTATTAGATCCTGCGATTGTTTCAATATAATTTCGTTGGCTTTAGAAATTTCTTCGGTTGCCATTTCTAAAGCATGTCTCTTATTCTGAGTGATTTTCTTTTCCGCTTCAAGTTCCGCAATAAGATCAGCCTTAAAAAAAGTTCTTAGCCTATTTCAAAATGCTGTTTTTTTATATATACCTTAGCCTTATCATATTTCTTAAGTTTGTCTTGCAGATCCCCAATGTGCTTGCGGGTATCACCTAAATGCATTTCATTTTTACGTTCCAAATTCTTGAGAGATGCAATTTCTGCGTGTAGCTTTTCATTTTGCTCCTTCAAATTGCTAATATGCGTCTTCATACTAGCCAGTTCCTCGCTTAATGTCTCATTCCGTTTGTGGTCGTGACTAGAATAATTATTCGAATGAAGTACTTGGAACAGCAACTCTGCAGGTACTACTCACATTTTTTCCGCTTGCAAATTTCCCTTCTCTACGCTAATTTTCTCTAACTGCATCTGAAGTGCGCTGATGGTCTTTCTATTGCGTTCATTGTCGTTGTGACGTTGCTCTGAAGCTTTCCGCAAACTCTCTTGTATGTGTTGGATCTCTTCCGTGTGACGCTGATTCAGATTTTTCACATTTTCTACCATGCTCTCTCGAATTTTAGAGTTTTCCCCATCTAATTGTTCGATGCGACGAACGTGATTATGTACTTCATGTTGCAGTTGTTGTAAGTTGTGATCTTGGCCAGCAGTTTTTTTCTATAAACTCGAAGTAATCAAAATTCAATTCTGATGAAAATAATATGAAGTTTAAACACAGTGTTTACCTGTAATCCATCTAAAATGGTGTTCATATAGAATAAAACGACATTAAGCGGTGCCATACGGCATGGCAAACACAAATGTACGAGATTCTTAAAAGAGCGCATTTCTATGAACTGTATTTGGTAATCGTGAACATCACTGTCAGCATTAAACGGCATATCATTCATCGCTCCATTAACTTGAGACGTTTGCACCAAATTTAATTCAAGTTTACCAGCTTGGCAATCTTGCAAAAGGCGTACTAAATTTTCAATAAAGCCAGCAAACGTTACATGAAGCGACTGATCCTGTTTCAGCTTATGAAAGGAGCTACTATCTAAAGTAGTTATGTACATGCGACGCTGATCAACTTTCTCAGTTAGACGTAATTGCTATAAAATTAAATATTACGGTGATTGTTTTATAAACGACAGTAATGCCACTTACAATTAATCCCTTGAAGTCCATCTTTTCTGCGTATAAGTAGCAAGGCTTCTTGGCTCGGAATCCATTCGATCGGAAATTAATAGATAACTCGATGGTTGGAGAAATACATTCAATATTTTTGCTGTAATTTATGTTGGCAAAATAGTCTTCATCCATTTGTTGCGTAGTATGAGCAAACATTTCAATTAAAATAAAAATTAAAAATGCTTATTTATCCGCTGTTGATTATTTTTGAAATCAAATTGCACGAAAAGTAAACAAACTTTGACACCTAAGAAAAATCCCATATTACTTTTGCGAGTTAAAAGAATTTGGCAGCATTGTCTCGGTATTGATTTCTTACGTTTTTGCAACTGTTGTTTTTGAGGAAACACACTTCGAACAGTGGCATCATTAAATTTGAAATCTATTCTGGCAAACGTAATAACTCAAATTTATCTGATTTTCAATGGCTCGTCGAAATGATTAGAGGCCAATAAGTAAATTATTTGGAGGCAATATTATTATACAAAAAGTAATTATATACATAATTGTGATTCTTGGCTGTTGAGCATTTCGCAGCTAATCGTTCAATCCACAGTCAAAGGTTTTTTAATTTTTACTTTTAAGAAAAACAATATACTATCCATTAAAAATAAGCTGATGAATGGAATCTTAAAGCGTAGGGCAGTTTAAAGGCAACTGCAATTTAAAAAAAATGTATGGAGGGAGGTACTTTCGTTGCAGTCACTACTTTAAAATACGATCACGAATGGCAAAAGTGTGTCAGCGAAAAATTATGTTCAATATATTTTTACAAGATTTTATTCACTACTTTATATATTGTCAGCTAACTGCAGTTTTGATAAATATAATTAGAGATATAATGTTTGCGAAGGTCATTGTTTACACATTTGCGTCAAGTGGGTTTCCATTATATTTTTTATGTACGTTTTCATGACGATTAATAGGGCGCTTACAATAGATGATTCTGAAAAATTGATTTTGTAGCAAATAATCATAATCAACCACTTTTGTGACATTGTGAAAAACAGTAATGATTGAAACACTATATCGTTTTCTTTAATTATTATGTGCGATTTACAATAGAATATCCGGTTCTTTTGTAAATTTTTCTACCTCCCCTTTTCCTGTAATATTTTCGTAGACCTCGGCAGATTCGTATAGCATCGCTGCTGTTACTGTTGACTAATGTATTTCCATTTTGAAAGTACATTGTAACAAAAATTGAAATTGGCAATACTGCGAAAATTCATAAAAAGAACAGCGGCAATCTTTTTGCTTGTGAAGCCGCATCGATAGAAAGTTATTTGGTTCTATTAAATCTTTTAGAAGAGTGATCGAATAATATTTATTAAAAGTGCATAGAAGTTGAAACAAATGGCCGTAAGTAAAATAAATTCAATTAAATGTTGTGTAGCGGGAGTTTTCCTTTTCTCTACCGCGTCTTTGCACAACTTTTTCGCCCGTCGATACGCGTGATTGCTAAAAATATGTATAACATCCGCCGAACATTTTTTTCTTCATCGCTTTCTACAGGAAAGCACTAAAATTTTTGTGGGTAGTCTACCACCTGGTACGAAACCCGAGGAATTACGTCATTTGTTTCAGGATTATGGAACCGTTGTGGAATGTGACGTCATGAATCGATGTGGCTTCGTTCACATGGAATCTCCAGAAGTGGCACTGGCCGCCATTGCCGCATTGAACGGGGTTGATTTTAAAGGGCAAACCATCGTTGTTGAAGAAGGGCGACCAAAGGACAAGAAAGGTGGAGGTGGTGGAGGCGGAATGTCTGGTCCTCCACGTGGACGAGGTGGCGGAAGAGGTCGCGGTGACCTAAACGGTGGTGGTGGTCGTGGTGGCAGAGGTGGTGCAATCCATGGTAAGTTTAAAGTTTAGAGTAGTTATGTACATCTAAAAGTTTTCTGTAACTATATTTTTTATGGTGGTTTCATATTTGGTATATACTATTTTCACATCTTCAGGTATGGGCAGAGGTGGAATGCCTGCTCGTGGTGGTATGTCTGGTGGTCCACCACGTGGTCGTGGAAGCTTTGGCGGTCCACGAGGTGGAAATAATGTCGGTAGAGATAATGGTATTGGACCCATGCGCAATGATTCGTTTAAGTCGCAGCGTAATATGCCGTACAGCAGAGGAGGTAATGCAAGTGGACCGAAACAAGATGGCGGTGGGAAGTTTGGTGGCGCTGGTAGGTTTGGCGGTGGTGGTGCTGGTGGTAGTGGAGGTGGCCCGCCGCGAGGAGGAAAGTTTTTTGAAAATCAAAGAGGAGGAGGTGGTGGCAGAGGAAATTTTAACAACGCTGGCCCTGGAGGGTTTGGCGGTGGTAATGATTTTCCTAATTGGAAAGCCGCTAGCAGTCCCCATGGAGGCGGTGGTGGAGGCAACCGCAATTTCAATGATAACCCTAACTATAATAGAGGCTTCGGTGGTAGCATGGGCAATGAAAGCTCTTATATGGGATTCAATGCGAACAAAAGTGGTGGAGGTGGCCAGGATAGAAGGGGGTTTGCTCTGCCCGCCGGAAATCAGCAACAGCAACAATTTGGGGGCGGTAATGCGGGGGGTGGCTTCGGTGGAGCGCCTTCAGGTGGTAAAGATGCGCCGAACATGTTCTCACGAAGGAATGCGGCGCCCAATATGTAAGTGATAAAAATTTACCGAAGTTTGTTTCTAAAATAAATTGAATACATTTTAATTCAGGAATAACAATGGAAATGCACGCGGCGGTGGACGAGGTAATTTTGGAGGAGGTGGACGCGGCAACTCTCAAAATTTTGGTGAAGGAGGTGGATTTAAGCGTGGAGGCGGTGGTGGAAATAATCAGCCAACAAATAATTATCAGAACGAGTTTCCACCACTTGGAATCGCTGGTGGTGGTGGTGGTGGTGGCCGCGGCAACTTCAATCGGTAAGTTTTTGAACAATATAAGTATTAACCATAGAAATAATTGTTAAGCGAACGAATAAATCCTTGGATTCTGCGCATATTTTGCGATATGAAATTAGTTGTGCCAGAGAACAGAATACGAAAAGTTCAAAAGAGTTTTACGTTGAGACTCACAGAAGCGCCCACAAAGTAATATTTTGACAGAAAGTTTGAGTGGCTTGTTTCTATACTTACCCACGATTGGAGAACGAAAACAAGCTTATAAGTTATATAAAAGATTATGATATGCAATGCGTTTTGCATATATTGCGTACATATAGATAGCATAAATTGTTTACTACATACAATATTTAAAATCAATGTGAAATCTATTAATTTAAAATTTTAATTCTTTTACACAGCAATGCGCCGCGCCAAAATATGATGTCGAATCGTCGCTATTAAATAGAAAATAAACTTTGCAAAATAACGTCCCCCTAATTAGGCTAATAATGATATGAAATATATACATTGGGGATACGACAAGTCATTACAGAACACACAAAACAAAAAGCAATCAATAATATTGCATTAATATACATTTTAATTTTTTTTTCATAAATGCACTTAACTATTAAGCTAAAGATTGGCCCTGACAAATCCTTTTAAATATTTGTCTAACGGATTCAATAAACCACCCATTAGTAATGGTACGTTGCCAATAGGGACTGTATTAACTAAACATCATATGAAATTGACTTAAAAAAATTGAACAAAAAACAACAAGAAAAAATACAAAACAAAAACCATACCACACTTCTTTAGAAAATTTTAATTAAGAAAATAAACTGTCGGATTGTCGGGAAGCACCGAAAAAAAGAAAGCAATTCCTTGTGGTAGTAAATTGCCCAGAACGCACCTTGTTATATGGAAATATATATATAGATATATATAACATTGAAAAAGTTTTGTTGCATATCAACTTATTTTTTCCTATTAATTACTTTAATTTTAAATTTTCATATTAAAAAATCATCCTGCGATATAGTAAGACGTTTACTATAGTCATAAACAAATACGAAAATAGAAAAAAACTTTTTTTTTTTTTAATTATATGCGTTTTGTGAAAACAATATTTATATGTAAACAAATACAAAAACAACATTAAAGAACAAAAAAATTTTAGTAAAAATAAAAACCAATAAAAAGGCGTTATGATTTATAATATTTGCGCAGCATTTAGCATTTATAGTTGCATGTGAACGAATTGAATTTGTTAAAATTAGCACTACAAAAGCCAACAAACGGGCTATATCGGTATCAATTGAAAAATGCGTATGCTTTTACAAGGAGCTTAGAGTAGAAATATAGAAAGAGTAGGGCGCCAAGCGTAGGAACAAAATAGAGTGTGTAAACAGCGCAATTACGTTATTGATTGCTTCACAGTAGCGAAGTGAGGTATACGCACAGTTACAGTCGATACGCAAATACCACAATGGGAATGTAACGAAGTTTAACGTAGACTTGTACGTTAGGTTAGGTTAAAGTGGTAGTATTCTTCTGGAGAGGTCATTGTGATAGACTTATACGTTCCGTTGAAAATATATCACGATTACAATTGCTCATGTTGCTCATGTAGCAGAATTCTGTGCAACACTACGATTAGGCTTTTTGCATCTTAATGGTATTCTGTTAACTTGTTAGGTTCTTCGTAATCTTTGTTCGTGCGTAAATGTGACGTAATAAGGCTTTAGTTTGAGCAAACTTCGTAAGGAGACCATTCATAAAGTTTGCTGTTTTTTAAGGTAGCTCTTTTTACAAAATTGACTTATTCATTTCAGTCATTCATTGTATTTTTCCGATAGATTCTTTGAATTAAGGATAATTGGTAAATTGAATAACATAAAAAATGGTTCAAACATGAATGAGGCAGTATTATCAATTGCAGTATTATATCCATGTCACAGGATACGTTATATTTGTGCTTTTAAATTTTCGGAGACAATGGTCATAATGATTTTATAATTGCATGAAGATATCAATTTTAAATGGGGAAAGTGATTAGAGGTATAAAGAATAAACTTTAATTTTATCATGCTCAATCAAGTCGAAAGTATACTGAGTTGTGTGGGAGGGAGGGAGACAAAGGATTTTTAACGAAAGAAATTTGCAGATATAAAAAGAAAATGTGCGAAGTTCATAAGATTGATTGAAAAATGCGTTGTAATCAATTTTCATACACTTTTCTTATATTTATACACCCTGCTTGCAACAAGTACCTATGAAGATTTGGACTGTTTGTAATACTGGCTACGTCAATGCGTCTATATACCAGTAAATTGTCATTTAAAATAATGCAAATATAATAATTGGTAATTTGATAGAAATAAAAAATTCCGAGTACACGGATCAACTTGAACATGTGTGTGTGTGTGAAGTGTACAAAATATCTCAGGTAGTGAGTGACTGCAATAATTCATTTCCATTGGTGAATTTACGTAATGAGTAAATTTTTTTTTAATCTATTTGAGAAGATTGTTCGAAAACGAATGACAGTAACAATTAGAATAATCAAAATTGTTGTTATAATAAAACAACAATAACAACAACAACAACGAGTAAAAGTTTCAATAACAAGAGACAAAAAAGAAGCCCATTTGATCACTCATCACCAACACTATCATACTGTTCTATTGTGGCATAACTGCTCAAGCGTCAGTAAAGTTCGTCTAAACTCGACATAAAAGGCCGTATACGAAACATTTTTTAAAATATTCAGTTAAAAATTACATATTGTGTACAATTTTATATTAAAGCCAACGAGGGATTTTAATAAACATTGCTAAGAGCTGTTTCCACTTTGAGAAACAAGAATGCGCAGAAATTGTGTTATACAAGTACAGTTACACCTAATTGCGCACTAAACATAAAAGGAGCAAGCGAAAGGCGTTTCGTAAGTACAACAAAATAAAACTACTTTAAAACTTTTGATAATGGTTTTGGTTACAAAAGACATAATAATTTTGTTTAAATAATAAAAAAGCGTATACAGTTTAGTAGAAGTTTTAAACTGCTTAGTTTTCATGAATGCGTATAATACGATATATAGCAAGTACAGTACGATGTACTATATACGTTCTTTAGGTAATAGAGAGGGCAGAGGCCCCAGTCAGGCAAAATGCTGCTGCTACGTTTTCTATAATAGCTGAAAGGAATTCGAAGTATAACTTTCTGAAATCAAAGCTTGTACACATGTGCATAATTGAGGGGAAATCAGAATCAGAAGCGTTTTCTGTGTTTGTTTCTTAGCGAACAAGTGTGATCCTTCAAGGACGTGTTAGTTGCATACCCGATAGAGCGCAAGCATCCCATTCTAAAAAATGGTATTATTAAATTTAGCAATGTCAACTCTTGCGAAGCTCATTTTCAGCAGGAGCTGGATTTTATTCATTTGAAAGTAACTGAAATTCTGCAATTCAAGTTTTACTCTCTTGACCGATTAGACTGTCAACGTTTTGTGTTGTCTGAAGCTTAGTTAAACAAAGATATACATACTTATGTACATACATACCTGAACATATTTATGAAAATTTAATATTTTGTCTTGCGTATGCGAAGTTGTCTAATTTGAGTATAAATTATCGTTTTTTTGCTAATGACTTTTCCCTTTTTATTTGTTTTTGCTCTCTAATTAACCAAACTAATTGACTGCATTTATTACATTTTTCTAAAATTTCCGATTTTGTTTGTACTTTCAGAGTTTATATGGCATAATTCTTTGCTACCTACCACACTTGACTGTGAAATGTGTAACTACCTCTTTCTGGAACTACAGAAGTCTGAATTTATGTATTAACTTATATTAATTAGTTAATTTTGTATAAAGTGTAAGTTAAGAGGGTGACTGTAAAAATTACTTGCTTTCAATAGGCAATAGACTTAAATTGTATTCTCTATGGTAAAACGTTGATACCAAAGAATTCTAGCCTACTGCGTGATGAAGCATTAATGACCACGTTTACAGCAGTCATTTGAGAATACTGAAATGATAATGATTATCCTCTAGTCTCCAGTTAGAGAACAAATGACTTGTATCACATCCTACTAGGTGTCTTCATATGTGGATGAAGAAGATTGCCTGCCTGGCGTCCGCCTTATTTGACCGCTTGTTCAGTCAAAAATTGTTATGGTGACTTATGCTGCATTTTCACTATGGCCAATCAGTGTTATTTTCTATGAACTGTATCTTGTCTTCCAACAAAAAAATAAAATAAATAAAAAAATTAAAATAAATATATCCAAGGAGTGACACTTATATGATAGTGAACATGCAGCATAATTCATCTTGAAATCAATAGTAATATACTTGAAGTCTGCAAAGTAATATAAATTGAATGCTAAGAGAATCTAATCTCCACAGTTTTAGGTCAGCGAATGATTTCCCTGACACCTTATACACTATCACTGTTGATTTAATAGTGATTATTCAGTCGTATTCTGAACAGAAATTCCACAAACATTTTATATGCCTCCACGGCATAAATACTTATACAAAGATGTTCATTGTACAGAAGGTGTCTCTCTACTAATTTTATGATTTTTGCTGGGGTGCTTGGGAGATAATTTATTATCATACCCAGTTCACCATCACACCAGCTAAGAGATAAAATAAAAACCATAATAAAGGGATTTAAGAAATTTCCCTCACTTGTTAATATTGTTGTCTCCCAACCGCCCGGCAAAAAGTAATTGTAAATTTTAAGAGAGAGAGAGAGAGACTCTCTTTGCACAATAAATACTCTTTGATAAGTAATATGGAATTCCCGAATATAATATGGAATTGGCCGAATTCCCTGGCCATTGTTATTTCAAAAGGATAAACCCTTGAATCGTCCGAATCGAATATGAAAGAAGTAATTTTTATGATATCCTCTTAATAAATTTGTCGAACATGTGATCCATTTAACTTTCAAAGACATATTTTTATAATAAAGTTTTTAAATACAAATTAATTAATTGTTCTGATACTGTTTAATAATTTCAATTTAAAAAAAATTTGTGTATTGATTGATAGTGGTGCTCAGCTATAAAATTTTAATGTAAAACTTGGAAGCAAATCAGAATATAATTTCATTTGCTAATGAAAAAAAAATTTAAATTTTTATATACGAGTGAATATGAATTTAGCGTTCAGTTCGCGTTCGATGATATTCTGCTATAAGCTTTTCCAGATGGGAAAACATTATTTATTTATTATCTTAAAGGGTTTTGGGTTACGTTCTGATGATGATGGACATTGCAGGCAGTATCGGATCGATGTAAAATTCATTACTGCTACACCTTCAGGGGGTTACAGGAAAGTATTGCATACATATAGCTATTTAAGTAATATGACTTTTGGTGTTATTATAGATCAATAAATTTTGTGTGACTGACACTTTCCTGAACTCTTCGAAGCGATCCAATGAGGTGCACAATTTTTACATGTAACTATCAACCCTCGATTGATCAACTATGTCGTAACTAACATACATATTTCCCTAAATGTTTTGGAATGACCTCGAAAGCAACCGAAATAAAGAAAATTTCAGCTTGTATGATTTCTGTAGAGTGCGACATTTTTTAATATAACATCGACTGAAACTATAAATTTTTTCATTCGGTGAGTGGCAATAGATGTGGATGAGTGGCAATAGATGCACCCTTTCTGGGTCAAAATATTACAATACAAATACTCTGACCAGAAATTAATCTCGGCAGACTCATTTCTTCTTAGTTTTTTTTTTTTTTTTGGGTGTGCTGCCTATTTATTAAGCTATATAAATTAGGTATATTACTAGGGAGAAAGATAGATAAACGGTCGATTATTTTCTAAATACGATATGCATAATGAGAAAAAACTTATGCTGGAAAACTGATTACGAATAAAACATTTTCATTTCGATTAATTTTGAGTTAAAAAAATATATTTTTCTGCATACCAAAGGACTGAATGAAGGTAAATCCAAAATAATTATAATAGTAGGAAAATAAAAAATTGATACTTGGATATCGATTTGGTAATAATAACTAATTGAAAATATATAAAAATTATGATTAATATCTAAAATGCCAAATAAAATAAGTGGCAATTGCAAGTAAAAGAGGTCAAATACAGAAATGTATCCAAAATTTACAATTGCAGCATTATTTTGTATTTTTCATATGAAAAAACTCACATTTGGTTAGCAATTTTGTAATAGTACCTAACATATATATCTTGATTTTTACCCATACCAGGTGATGGAAATAGAGAGAGGGCCGATAATTTACAAAGGCATGGAGCATATTCAATAAAGTAGATTTGCATGTGTGTGCTTTGTTTAGTGATGGAAGGTAGGAAACAGCACCACAAGAGAATATACATGCACCACCTCTCGAGTAATTCTACTTTTTTTTTTTATCAATGTCTGTGTCCGGCTCGTTAGAATTTTGTCCCAATTATTGTAATTAAAGACTAGGTGCGGACACAGTAAATTTCCTCCGTGTGACTGAAAGAATAAGACATTACAATAAGCAACTGATCAAAATATATGCAAAGTAAACTGAATTATATATAGTATGGGAATCGAAACCATCATTTTAGTTACCACTAAAACAAATTTACCTTGGTAACATTCAAGGTAAAATAATTACGCAGTTTATTAGCACATAGTAATAATTACTATTCTTCTTAACTCCATTTAAATTGCCGCGTGAATTTAAATTAAAGAGTGAATACCATAAATATAAAGAATCATAAATGTTGAAATTATTTTCATATATCAAAACCAAGTATGGGAACTTTTTAGTCAGTGCTTGAACGGCGCCACACCGTGGTATCACAATGGGCCATTATGTGTGCTCAAGTGTGCTTTTGGCAAACTGGTCGGCCACTCCTACCTACATTTGTACGTATTCTGGTATTAGAACAATCAATTCAAGGTGCATATTCATTGAATGTCCTTAAGTTTTTGATTGTAATACAGTTTTTACTTAACGGTGGGCTCAGGGCCCCAATTTTCATAGTACGGCACTGCTTTCAATTATTGTTTGAATGTGTGAGTTGAATACATATAAAAATGGCGCTTGCGCAGGAGAGCGCATGCTTATCAAAAAAGAGAGCCACATTCTGTCTCTCATAAGTGTTGTAAAAGTTTATCTCAAGCAGAGTTGTTCAAAGGGGATAAGTAACCAGTTTAATATTATACGACTTATCAATTAATATTCACAATTTTTTTCATTTATTTATTTGAAAGTTGTATTTACAGTGCAAATTCAATTACAACAATGGAAGCTATGACTACGGTGGCCTTAAACTCGAAAATATGTTAAGATATTCTGTTTACGAATCTAATGCTATGTCTCCACTAGAAGATTTATTCGGGATTTACAGTAGTTTCGAGATTTAGCACTAAATTTTGTCGAATTTGGCCGGTTTTACTATATAAATTTAAATCTTTTGAGCAAGGAGATTTAATATAAATCTTGCATAAATCTCTGTCTCTTCCCTAAATAATCGATAAAAAATATCGAATTTCTAAGATACGCCAGCTGTAGAGATGTCATTCTACGGTTAATCATTTGACGTCAAATTCCATGTATGTGTATTTGACGCTAGCCCTTATATACTTTAATCGACTGACGTCAAATTTTAACTACGCTGTTGCGGAGAACATACGGATGATTGTGTTGCATATATTGCCTTGGCATTGCAGTCCAAATAAAGAAAAAAAATAAACAAATTATCGAATATCAATGGTTTTTTTTTATCATGTTTTGCTTTTGACGAAAGTATGAGAAATGATATTCATTTGTCTCAGCTGGCATGTATATTGCAAGGCGTTCGATTTCTAATGAGCAAGAAAGGGCCTTTTTCTGCTTCTGTTTTTTCGGAAAAGGAAAATCAAAAAGTTTTGAGTGTCCATGTGACGCATATACATATTTCACTAAAGCATCTACGTGATTGACCGTCTAAGGATCCTTTTATACTTGTAGAGTCTTGCGTAGAAACGCATTTATCCACCATTGCGCTTGCCACAACACCAATCATTATAAATCACAGAAAAAAACCCACACTACTCCCTATTGATACTACCGTGTAACCTTCTGCCATGAATTCAATATGTTGACACGCTCTAAACAGAGTCAGATATCTTCTATTACAGTTTTTGTACTCATTCAAAATTGCTGTGCTCACTTGAATGTGAGAGATTTTCGATTTATTTTGTTGTTAGCCACTGAAGTGCGTGTTTGTTGTTTGCTATTTATTCCTCCGGTTTCTGTGTCAATATGCTGTGATTTGTAATTTGTTTTCTTATTGAGGTATTTGTTGAAAGAGTAATGAAGTGCGGCACAAAAAAATCCGAATTTTATTAAAATATATTTAAAATGTTAACGTATGCCAAAGCAAGCTCAACGCTAATATTCGAGTCAAGCAATTAAGTAATTTTGCAATCCCCGCGTTAGCAGCAACAAAGGCAACCAAAACTCGAATTTCAGAGTTGCACGACAAAGTCGAATTGGCATTAAAATTTAATAATAAATTCATAATGTTGGATGTGAAATATCGTTCCTCATGCCGGTGGTTTTCAATGCCGCTGTTGCTGTTGTGTGTGGTTTGTGCAGGCTACGAACCTGTCTACGCTAGGAACTTGCTTATGTCAGAAAAAAGCGGATTCGACGACTACCAAGCAGCTGGTTACAATCCTGCCGCTGATAATGCCGCCCTTTCACTCAAGGGCAAATTGGTTTTCGCTCATGTGGTAAGTTACTCTGGGCCCTGCATGGAAGGTTCATATTTTAGTTTAGCAATATTTTATTTTTGTTTTCCTTCTACTTTCGACAAAAGATTTACCGTCACGGGGATCGCACTCCTATTGAACCGTATCCTACGGATCCCTGGAAAAATCCGGAGATGTGGCCAACTGGTTGGGGACAATTGACAAATGTGAGTGGATGCCTTAAAAGAATTTATTGCGTAGATACAATTTTCATTCATGCTCCTTACTATGCTTAGTCGTGTTTACTGAAGTAATTCTCCTACCATATGGCAAGCGAATTTTGAGAGTGGGTCACTAATGTGTGTGAAAACAAAAGCCCAGTGGTATGAGTGTATGTTTTGCATATGCATGTGAGGATGCGAATCGGTATGTATGTATGCATGCGAGTCGGTATGTATGTATGCATGCGAGTCGGTATGTATGTATGCATGCGAGTCGGTATGTATGTATGCAGGAATGTTCTTGGGTATCAATGGGTGCATGAATGTACTTCGGCATGTGTGTGTGTTACTGCATGACTGCGGGTTTGTGTGAATATCTCCAAAGTAGCAGGTAGGTTCCGGCAGGTAATAGAAAGCAGCTGGAAAGTGCGGAACCAGAACGATGCCGCTTATCTGTGAAGCCGCCTTAGTACATAGGTCTGTACTCTGTATACAATTTCTCTGAGGTGGTAAATCTCTCGAAACTTGCCAAGGTCGCTCAGTACCTGTCTAACTGGTTACAAATGGCCTCATAAATGGGCATTGTATCGTTTTCGTTATTTTTAATCACGAAAGGTTTAATTTAGATAAAATAATTTTATCAGAAAATATCATTAAATATTTGTATTTTTCGCAGAAATCGTTATCAGTATTGTCACTTGTTATTTATTTTCCATATTTAATATTTAAGTGTGAAACAGTTGGTGAAATTTTTTCCATTGTTAAATATTTTCACTATTCGCTTTCGGTTGCTTCAAGGCCAAAGTTCGCATACATTTTAAAGTCAATAACTCATTTTTGCTTATTTATTTATATGAATGTATATTAAGCCTTGCAGTTTTCTTCTCTTGTGCATGGGCTAAATACCTTCAGAATTTGTACACTTTATTTATAACGTTTGGTGTTAATTTTCAAGCGTTATTTTCACCTGATATGGCATTAATAATTTAGTTGAATGTAGCGTGACTGGGGGTAATTACCTGC
Organism: Clusia tigrina; assembly: GCA_920105625.2. Classification (NCBI taxonomy): domain Eukaryota; kingdom Metazoa; phylum Arthropoda; class Insecta; order Diptera; family Clusiidae; genus Clusia; species Clusia tigrina. The sequence goes on from OV050031.1 coordinate 210,738,620, forward strand.
AGTTGAGGGCAACTTATTAAAGCAAATAATCAAGTAATTGACAAATTATATAAAGAGAACCCTTTTGCTAATATGGCATTATATGAATTATGGGTGGGTGGTTTTTGTTTACTTAAAGTTTTTGCTGACATATCAGTGGCAAGTTTACTTACTTCTATAATCTATCACACAAGTCACAACAAAGCCAAAGGGAGGAGGGCAAGTGCTATGAATAGTGATGTATTACTACAATTACTCACCCTGCAAATTAATACTGTGATATATGATTGCTATGGTCATGAAATTAATAAAACCGTTTGGGGAAGATGGGAATAAAAATGCCCCTTAAGTCAGCCATGGTATAATTTATAATAGGCTCATTTGATTCGCCACTTCATCGAGGATAGGACAGACTTTTGTATGGAAAAAGTTATCGAGTAAATTATACTCGGCCGAAACGAGTGAATTTTTCTATCCTCGATAGAAAAGTGCTTCCAAATTGAAAATTTCTTGAAAATCAGCGAGATAAAAAATTACCCAGGAAATTTCCCTGGGATTTTTTATATTTTAGCTGATTAAATTTAAACAAAACAAAAATTAATCTTTGGATTTTGTGTTTTCGTTTTTAATAATATTATTGTGTTGATATAAATTATATTCAAATGATGACTTTGTATAACAAATATAAAAAAGTTAATGTTTAAAAAAAAGTTGAAACAGTGCTGCCAAGTTTACCACTTACTCGTGTGCTGTTTTATTTGCACAACTCGATACAAGTTACGAATCGAATACGCCTAATGCAAAATGTGAGCTGGAGATGTCCATTGTCTTTTATGCTATATTTGTTGGTAGTGGTGGTTATAGGAAGGAATGAAGGCATAGTTCGTAAAGTGGATCCTTTGTGTGTGCCAAACTTTGTGTGTACTATGAGAAAAGGGTATATATTTTTTCCAAAAATTGTCTCGATGCAGCTAAGACATTATTTTTCATAGGATACGAATCGGTCGAATTAATTAATGTGACATAAGAAATTATTTTTGATAGGATGCGATTCGATCGAATTAATAATGTACCACCTTTTCTTTACCTTTACGATAATTCTGAAAACTTTTCTTACATTTTTTGATAAGATTTCACAATCTTATAATAAGATATATACCATGTCATATATAAGAAAGCATATAAATAACTCCAAACTAATTTAATTTCATTCAAATGGAGTGAAATTTGCAAATTATTTTAAAAAAATTTACACTGACTTCGAAAACATAGATTAAAGATCAACTCATTTATATATAATTTCCCGCTATTGGTTTCTGTGTGTAATGAGTGCTTTCCAGGTAACAGATACCTTGTTTTTCTATCTTGGTACCGCAGAACCTCGCCTTATATTGAGGTTGGTGATCGCATTCCATTATTTATAGGCACATTTTGATTGTCCAAATTATATGAAACGAACGATTAAAGTGTCAAAAAAATTGTGTTTATAAACGAGTATAAAGCATAGTGTAACACCATGGTGGAGCAATACAAGGTGGCAATCTCTACAATATTTCTCTTATTCTTTTTAAATGAATTTTTAAACGATCGGCAGGTATTTGTTCATGTATTTTGAAAAGAATGCAATTCGAAATTGATATTCAAATCATGATAAGGTTTTGTTTTCAGGTGTATTAATATATACTCGTATACGAGTATATAAATTTGAAATGTTTTAGTAAAGGTTTTTTTTAAATGACCGTATTTGTAAACGTTTTCAAAATCATTTTGTAAATGATTTCGCAAACTTTTAAGGACAAATATACATATATATTTTTTGTCAGTTGAATTTTGCACTTAATTTTGGAATTTGTTGCAATTGTTCTAGTGTGACCACCTTCTATATAGTTTGGCCGGCTGAGTGAATGACTCAGCAAATTCCGGCATTCAATTCAAGTAGAATACAGATGGCATAGGTTTTTAAGCAAACAACTCGTAAAAAGATATTCCTCAGAAAGTTCCGCACTGGGTTCTCTGATTCCACCATTTCAATTATGTTCAATCAGTGGAATAAGGCATGTCGATTCATTGAGCAAGTGTCTTTGCATGGTGTTGATAGAAACAGACTTAGCAGCTAGATAGTGGTAGGAGAAGGCGTACTGAGGTAATAGCTGAGAATTCCAAAAACACTCCCTATAAAAATTATAAAATGAAAGGTGGCCTGTGTATGGGCCAGTTTTGCTGGTGTTGCCAAAATTGATGAAATTACAAAGAATTCGCAATGCTTACGATGTTGATGATTTCACGCCGAAAAAAGTGATGCACACTAATCAGGAACATTATTACAAGGCTCATCAGGAAGGTAAAGTTAAAGCAATAAATAATTGCTTGAAATGCATAATTTATAATGAAGTGTTTGATCAAACTTTGTATTTTTAAGTTAAATGCAGTTAAATGACGAGTTAAAGAGAGTTCTGCAATTCAAGAAAATTAACTGAACCATACACTCTGTACTTACATTATGGTGTAAACTAACTAAGGACACTGGACACTGGGTGTGAAAGGACACTGAATGTAAAGGAACAATGGGTGTGAAAGGACACGGAGTGTGAAAGGACACGGAGAGTGAAAGGGCACGGAGTGTGAAAGGACACTGAGTGTAAAGGAACACAGGGTGCGAAAGGACGCGGAGTGTGAAAGGACACGGAGAGTGAAAGGGCACGGAGTGTGAAAGGACACTGAGTGTAAAGGAACACTGGGTGCGAAAGGATAAGGAGTATGAAAGGACACGGAGTGCAAAAGGACACTGTTTGAAGAAATTAGAGAGAGCACCCCAACCGGAGAGTAAGCTTGGAAGTAGAAGCAGCTCAATTTTAAATAAAAATTCCTTATCTGTGTGGCTTCCACTTTGCGTGTGATTTCTTGTGGGAAAACCAGACATTTAACTGATCGTTTTTATTCCGACTAAAGTTTTTGCTACTTTAATCTTTTCTCGACTTGGTCTCTCCTGCTTACGAGTAGGGAAAAATGTCTTTACTACGTCCCAATCCTTTTTCAGTTGGTTTGTTGTGGCCTAGGAAAACATTACATTGCGTTTCTAGGCACTGCTTGCTATCTCCTCAGTGTGTAACTAACCCTTTTTCTACCTAATCTTCCAGCGTACTAAAAATAAAATTGGTTCTTGAAACGTGGAAGTGGTGATAATAGTTGAAATGTTTTATGACTGCTTCGAACCCTTCGTTCGCTCTTTTTCATCCTTGTTCTTACATACAAAATTGTTTTTCATCGGTGTTTTGTTGAATTATTAAAATAAACTATACTGCGAATTGTGAATCAAAACAAAGTTCGCCGTTGTCGGTATTTGTCTCGTCCCGCGGTGCTGCTGTTCCTTATCAGCGAGTAGTTTTTCTCTGAACTGTGGCATTTCTAGCGGATAACTGGTTCATTATTTATAAACGATAATTTAGGAGCTTGGCATTTACTCGAATGAAATGTAGCCGCCTTAGGAAGCGCGCTGGTCTTTTGTTTGCACTTTACTGTTGGTGTTGTTGTTGTTGTGGAATGATTGATGGCTCGATAATGAGAAAAGCCGAGTTCTTAATGGGGGAAGCACATATTGACATAGTTCTGTGTTATTACGGTAATTTATATACACACATTTTATAATGAACGCATTTGAATGAGCATATTGCAGTAGCTGAGTACGATGCACGGGCATGGTGCGAGTGTGTTTACTGCGTGTGTGTTTAGTGGGTGACATTCTATTTATAAGTCCCGAACAATGGCGAAGATGTGATGGAACAAAATATTTGCGGCTGATTTGAGTGTGGGTCTGGCAGTTTTTTGTTTGTTGTTTGTGTTTTGATCAACATATATTTGTATATATAAAACTCGCTTTGAGTGCGATAAGAATCTGCGTTAGCCGAAGTACTCAAATCGCTCTGCCCGGTCAGTGTGAGTCAGTGAACTTTTATTTAGCCAAACAAAGCAAATAATTGTTTGTTATTTTAATAATTTTATTATGTTATTCTAGATTAGAAACTAAATTTGCATTGTTTACAATTAATCTAATAGTTTGACTTATCATTTCTGTATAGACGGGAAAAGAGCAGCAATTACAGCTCGGTCAGTGGTTGCGCAAACGCTACGATTCGCTGCTGAATCGTGCCTATACAAAAGATGAAATCTACATTCGTTCTACTGATGTGGATCGTACGATGATGAGCGCTCTCTCCAACTTGGCCGGTTTGTATCCGCCGGTGGGTGCTCAGATTTGGGATAAGGACATCGCTTGGCAGCCCATCCCCGTGCACACTGTGCCCGAGAAGGAAGACAGCGTAAGTTCGGAGTGCTTTTAAATATATTTTAATTACCGTTTTAAGTAATTGAAATTTGTTTTTATTTGTTCAGGTGTTGGCGGGCAAAGCGTCATGCCCCGCTTACGACTTCGCTCTGTCGGTGCTGCAGGATTCGCTGGAATTTCAGAAGCTGAACGATCGCTATGCATATCTTTTCAATTACTTGACGGAGTACACTGGACGGCAGGTGGACTCCTTGGAGGCTATACAGCGCATTAATAACACGCTCTACATTGAGAGCATCTACAATAAGACGCTGCCCGAGTGGACTAAGAAGGTGTACCCCAGCGCCGATATGACTTTTGTGGCCAATTTTGCCTTCTCCATTTTCACTTACACTCGCCATATGGCGCGCTTAAAGACAGGCCCCCTAATCAAAGAAATACTGGAGCGTTTCGTGACGAAGTCGCGTGGCAAATTGAATCCGGATCGTTCGGTGTGGGTGTACAGTGCGCACGATACGACTGTGGCAAGTGTGTTAAATACGCTCAATTTATTTGATGTAAGTACTAAACTCAATTTTATATCATAAAACTACGAATTAAATTTACTTTGTTTAATTTATATAAAAAATAGGTACACAGTCCCCCTTACACAGCCTGTATTATGTTGGAGATGCGTTTGGATGAGAGCCAGAAACCATATATTTCGATTTTCTATAAAAACACCACCGCTGAACCCTTGCCCATGAATATCCCAGGCTGTGGCATCGCTTGTCCATTGGCAAATATGTTTGCATTGTATAAGGATATATTGCCGAGACACTGGGAGGCCGAATGCAGGTTGTCCACTTTGTCAATGACCTATGAAGATGCCTATATTGGCAGAGCCACTGGTACGTTGGAACCTGCACCGTTTCCTGCCCCATAAGAATAAGTGTAATTATTTCTTCTGCTAAATTTGTAGGTGTGCTCGTGGCTATTATTACCATCGCTTTGTTCCTGTCCTATATGATTATGATCTATTACCGACGCCGCAGCTATCGAACCTATTCTTCCTAGCCAGAGGAGGCCTAAGAAATGCACCACCTACATGCGTTTACTTCGACAGTGTATGTTGTTGCATTGTCTGCGTGAAACACCGGCCAAACATATCAAACTGGCAGCCTAACTCTCAACGTAGCAAATTTTAGTGTATCTTTTAAATCTATTTGTGACTTAGTGAAATTAAAGACAGAACAAAAATATGGCTAAAATTGTGATTCACATTTCAGCTTAAGTTAATTTTAGGGGACGAACTCGGCAGAAATGCGGCATTTAACATGTGCTTAAGGATCTTGTGCAAGCGTAGAAAACTTGCTACTTTTACCATTACTCGCGCACTTGGCGGTAAACTTAACCAATTGTCCTTTTAACACTAAACGGAAAGAATATTTTATGTATACTACATATAGAGAAAGGAACTGGAAGCTTTTAAGGAATTTAGCTTCTACTCGAGCATTTTCTAATTGTATTTAAAGATATTAATGTAAATGTTTTTTATTATTCGTATTTACTCTAGTGTCATTGCTGTTTATTGTTGTGCTAAGCTTATAATTGCATGTTATGGGCACTCAAAGCAACTATTATTGATGTGTGTATGTATGTGTTTAAGGATAAGACTGTTTGTGCTCAATGAAATGTTCAACTTGACCAGTTTATGGCAAGTACAATAATTGTTGTTAATATTTAAATTTTGAACTCTTTTTCTATTTTTTAAATGAATGATGATGAAAATTACAAATATTCGTAAAGTAATGGACAAAAATATAAATTGATATTGTTAAAAATATGAACACAGGCGGCTTTCGTTTAGGGTTGGGCTCCAATGGAACTAATCCTACAATTCCGATATGCGAGCGACGGATGTGGATTTGCGTAGAAATTGCAAAGGATGTTTTCACTGAGTAGAACAAACAAAGGGAACAAAAGTACTGCGTTTCCTTACATTTACAGTATGAGTATAGTTTGAAAAGTAGGTAGGAGTGGCAGCTTAGTTTATCTATAGCTTGAAAGTGGTGGAACAATAAATTAGAGTTAGTTTTATGCTGTAGTACATCGGGTCAAAGTTCCACACTTGTTTTAACTCTACACTTGGGATTGAAGTCCTTTCAAAGCGAGTTAAACCACATGTCTAAAGACTCAATAACCTATCATGATAACTTTTATATTTTAGTTAGGGTGTGACCAGTGCCTAACAAGTAGACAGACCTGGCCGGAATGGAATCGCGGCCGTAAAAGCTGCTATTGAAATTTAATAGGCAGAATATTAAAAATTCGATGGGGGTACGGACAGGTCATTGTTTGATTGGTAGACATGCAAGTAGACTGGGGGTACCCGATTATGAACTTTGAGGAGCTGTCAAGATGTCGAGGAAGAGGAAACAGTGGAACACCTCCTGTGTGGGTGCTTGGCTCTACAGAAAAAGGTTCTCCACTCTTGGATTCGCGTTTCTTCACAGTATTGAGGAGGTTTCCCGGATGAAGCTTACGAAAGTGGCTACTCCTATCAAATCCACAGGATGGTTTAGGAAGATCCGTAGGTGTATGGGGGAAAAAAAGCTCTAGTGACCACAATGGGCCTTGAACAGGCCTAAGCGAGTCTTAGGACAGCCATCTAACATACCTAGGGTGTGACTATGAGAAGTTCCTGATCTTAATAATATCAGGTTGCTCAGCACTGCCGGGCAGCCCTAAATGATATCAGTACCGTTTTCAGGATACGCCTAATATGGGTTCCGGGACATACGGGTATTGAGGGGAGGGTTGATGAGTTAGCCAGACGGGGCACCAACCTTCCTTTATGCACGGACAGATGAGAGGTTGGAATACCAATGCCCACCTGTAAACTGATGCTGAAGGATAGGGTCGTGGGTGATGCCAATGGGTCTTGGGCACACGGGGGCACTTCCTTAACGACTAGGCTAATTTGGCCGGAACTTAATAGGAGGAAATCTAGAGACTTGCTGGCCCTGTTGAGAGAATATATCTAAGGTCGTGGCTTGTATAACTGGTTATTGGCACTGCTGGACAGGCATGCTCTCAGGCTGGGAGTATTCTCTCATGAATACTGCAGAATCTGGGGGGTGAGGAGGAGGAGAAGACTGTGGAACATGTCTTCTGTAGGTACCCCGCTCTGGCTAGCAGCAGAGCAGGCTCTTTAGGCAAATACGCTTTTAACACTCTTACAGAAGTGGTTTGACGAGTAAATCAAAGGTGCGTTGTTACGCAGTAGTATCACAATGGACCCATGGTGGTCTGAGATAACCTAACCTAGCCTAATAATATCACTCTTAACTGGATCGCTGGAAGAATAGATTAATGGAGATGAGAAATGTGAAGTATCGTTATGAGTAAGGTGCATCAGAGTACATGTCTTAAGAGGCTCATCAAACAATTATGATAACTTTTAATTTGGGGTCCTCTTATGAGAAGTTGCTACTCTAATCACATCACTAAAGTGGACCCTAGGAAGTGGGGATTGATGGATATGAGAAGTTGGAGCTTTATTATGGAAATAAAACTCTTCGCCTTTGTTCGCTCGTTTGAAAGTGCGTCGTATTCATTTAAACTATGTACTCGTATATTATCACGACATAGTCATTTCAATATTCTTGAGGAATCATGAAAAAGTTTCTTTGAAGTCAAAATGGTCCGGAACAAACTCTTTCGCAGCAATTATATTAGTATATTGTTATGACATCAACACATCATCTGAATGGTTGATGGTTTTAGGGTTAGCGTCGATTGCAACCCCTAAGAATACACACGCGAGAAGGCATGCGACACTCCGAAGGCTAGTGGAAGCTCTTGTATACAGGAGGTATACAGGCGACTACACAGTTGACATCGGGATCAGTGAACAAGTGAAAGTGACCAAGTGAACATCGTAGGAGCAGCAGCAGTAAAATAGTGAGCGTAGCTGAAAGTGTATATCGTAGGAGCAGATCAGTTAACCAGTGACAGTGGCAAAGTGATCATAGCCGAATCCTGAGAGAGGCAGCAAGCTGCGTGAGCGTCGTGTTAGTAACGAGAATTAACAAGTGATCTTCGCAGAGCGATGTGAATAGAAAAGTGTGGTGCAACAACTGACTTTGAAGCCAATAAGTGAGTTGGACGAATACTAATAAAACCAATTGTTCTAACTGAAGAAGGAATTGTTTGCTAATTACACAATCCAGCGATACGAATCCAAGTATTGAGGTTGGTGTAAATTGTCTGAAAGGCGATTACGTAACAATATTAAAAGAAAGTTCTTGAATTGTAATAAGTTGCATTTTGCTGGGCGGGAGGGAGTCAAACATAATTTTGGTTCAAAAATATGAACTGAAGAAGTAAATTTTTGTATGACTTAAAATGTTCCCATTATTGTATGAGAATAACCTTGCTCGATTTCAGTGGTGTGGTGTTGATGAGTATTGAGTATTTATCATAAAATGTCTCCTCACAACATGTGAGGAGGGTGGAGTTGGCTCTTAATTTTTACCCATTAAATTTCGCGGAGACAAATCGAAAAATAAATCAAGTTTTTTTAAATCAAACATCGACTTTTATATAAAGGACATGCTAACTTTGCTTGATTTCTTTGGTATGCTGGCAAGCTGGGTGTGATAACATGTATCCTCCCTGCAGACAAGCCGAAACTGGCGAGTTTAAAGTCGTAAGAGTGAATTGCAAACTCCGCTCGTGCGATGAACTCTTCTCCCTTCAGAAATATTAACGAACTGAAAGGATCTCTGAATATTTTGCATTCAATTTAAATTCACACCATAAATGTTCTCTCACAATTAGTATATGGGGAACGTTGCTACCAATCTCAGGAACAAGGGGAAATGAAACATTCGACTCGCTCGCCAAGTGGCATAGCAAAATGGGACGAGGATCGAAATGATAACGATATTAATCGGGATTCTTAGCGCTCCTATTTTATGAGATTATTATTCAACATGAAAAAAGTTCCATTTAAAATTCCATTATTTAGTCTTTATTTGTAATTTATTAAATAACTTAATTATTTGCACAAATCTCTTTTATTATTATACAAAAGTCTTAACTTAAATTAAGTGCGTAAAACTAATTTGCTTAGAAAGTCGATTTTGATTGGTTTAAACGTAAAACTAATTCTCAGCTCAACTGCACTAAACTTGTACTTAAACTATTTACAATCGAACGCATTCCAAATAATTCGCATACACATCCTTCCTTCCTTCCTTCCTCAAGCCGCCGACGAGTATTTTATGTATAAATTAAGTTTGCGGTGTTCCCAAAATTTCAAGCTGATAACTCACTAAATTGCGTAATTTGTAAGAAGATGTCGCGTAAATGTTACGCAACTGACTGAACTCTTTCGCTCCCGATCTCTCTCGTTGTTCCTCTGGGACGGTATTCCGTAGCTGTACGCCTACTAGCAGAGCATACTTGGACCATCCAATTCAAACCTACTCGGGCCTCTCATCGCGCTGCATCTATCTGTAGGCCTTGTCGTCCGAGTAAATGATGTAGGGTTGATTGTTGGACTGACTCGCATTTTGCTGCTGGTGCTGTTGATGCTGTTGGTGCTGCTGGTGCTGCTGCTGCTGGGAGCCGCCAAAGTACGATAAGCGCGACATGGTCGAGTACGAGTTGTGCGGCTGCTGCGCCTGGCGCTGCGACAAATTCTGCGAGGACTGGTGTATTGAAGCGGCTTTGGGCGGCAGGGTGGCGTAGCTCTGCGTGGCATATGGCGGCACCGCGTAGAGAGCGGTTGGCGTCGGGGCACCTTTGTAGCTGAGCGGCACACCGCCCGGGCCCATTGGTATGCCGATCATGGCCGGTCCATTGTGGTATTCCACACTGCTCATCCGCAGACGTACTATGCAGATGACAATGATGAGTATGGCTATGAAGGCGACCACGCCGCCCACAATACCAATGATGAGCGTGTCGTCGTTGCTCATAATGGGCGCTTTCATGAGGGGTGCCTTTGTTTTGATTTTCATGGCCGGCGATTGTGTGGGCTCCAGACTCCAAATGATCATCGGCTCCTCGGTGGTGCTGGTGGTGGAGCGTGTGACGAGGCGCGACGAGGATTTCTGCATGTACGGCGGTGTTGTGCGCGCAGTGCTCGCGGTCATACGACGTGGGTCGCAGGTGAGCTCGTCGTCGCCGACTTCAATGAGCTTTTTGCCCGCCAAATAGGCGGGAGAATGACACTCAACATTGGTCATGTGCGAGTTGGGCAGCCAGCGGCGCAGAGCACGAGCATTGCAGTCGCAGTGTATGGGATTCGAGGAGAGACCCTTCAGTTCCAGGCTTGAGCGGCGGTCCTCGAGGGCGGTGAGGAATTGCGGTAATAGCACGGTGACCTTTGAGCCCTCTATGTCGAGCGTGAGATGAGATGAACGCGGTACTGGGAAGAGGAGGGCCGGTGGTAGAGCGCTGAGTGAAGTATTTTGCAGTTTGATGGTCAAATCGCTGCTCTTGAGACCCGCTAAGGTGCCAGATGAGATGGTCTTCAGGCGGTCGCCTCGTATGCCGATTGACTTGAGTCGTGGATGTTTCGAGGGTTGGATCTGCTCTGTGCCAATTGTGGCGTCCTTCACTTCCAGATCTATGCTTTCCAGACCGGGCAGCAATTCCAATATGCCCTGCAAGTCTAGATAACCCAGCAGCGGCAAGTCATATGCTTCCAGCGAATCCAGATTCGGGGTGTGCTTGAAGGCGCTCTTCTCAATGCGGTTGCATTTCGCCAGATGCTTCAGGCGCAAAGTGCGCAACATCTCCAAATTCTCAAAGTTGCCTTGCGCAATCATCTCAAAACTGTTGTTGGAGAGGTCGAGAGTACGCAGGACTTGCAGTTTGGGCCAAGCTTTGGACAGCTCGGACAGGTTTGTCAATTGGTTGCTCGAAAGATCCAGCGTCTCCAGTAGAGTGGTGCGTTCGAAAACGTTGGCGTCTATGGATTTAAGATTGTTATGCGACAGATTCAAGTACTGCAAGAAAGGCGTCTCCAGAGAGTCGATGTGTTCGATGCCAGTCGCCGCCAGGTTCAGTTCCCGCACGGTCTTCGGCTCATTTAGAATGTTCTTAATGGCGCCTTCGGACAACGGATTGTAGGAGAGATCCAAGTTCTTGATGTTCACCATGATGCTGTCGTCTCCCGGTATGGCTCTAATTTTATTATGGCTTAAGTTCACCGACGAGACAAAGAAGTACTGACGCTGCAACGCATTCAGGGGCGCGTAGTCGAATTTATTTTGCGCCAGATTTATGTTCTCGAGCATCTGCAGCTTCGATCGTTCGAATACGGAGTCGGAGAGCTCAGTCAGTTGATTGCCCTCCAAATTGAGCAATTCCAGCCGCACCAAACCCTCGAACGTACGCTCTCCAATGCGATCCAGGTTGTTGTGCGACAAGTCTATCACCTGCAGCTGTGTAGAGTTGTGGAATGCCATCTCGCTCAACATGTCCAGCTGGTTGTACGACACCATGAGTACACGTAGGCGTGGCAAGCGCGCAAAGTCTAATTCCTCGATGGACTTCAGTTGATTGTGAGACAAGTCGATGTGCTGCAAATACTGCAGTGAGGAGATGAGTTCAGCGGGGAAGAAACTGAATTTATTGTTGGCAGCTTTAATCTCGCGCAAGCGTGGATGTATGCGGAACGACGATGGAAAGAGATAGCTCAGATGATTGTTGGAGATATCCAATTCTTCGAGTCCCGTGCCGGTATTGAAGAATTCCCCTTTGAAGGCCGATAACTGATTACCATGCAGATTAAGTCTCTTTATGTTCATCACATTCACAAAGGATCCTGGGCGTATGGATGTGATTTGATTGTTCGACAAATCGATGGAGCTGATGTTCCACAGGTCCACAAAACTGCCATCGTTGATTTCTTGTATGCTATTGTCATTCAAGTAGATGTGCTTGAGGTCTTGCAGAGTGGAGAACAGATCGCCTGAGAGTTGTTTCATGGAGCAGTAACTAAAGTCCACAATTTGTAGTTTGCTCAGCGGTTTTATCAGAGCGGACGGTATGGGAGACAAATGGTGATTGCCACTCAAATTGAGGTGCTGTAAGTTTTCCAGTCCTTGCAGTATGTTGCGGGGAATATCAGCCAAATTATTCTCACTCAAATCGAGGCTACGAAGTTCGGTTAGGGCCAACGGTATGGTACCCAAACTAGTAATTCGGTTCTGTGAGAGTTTCAGCTCATTGAGTGAAGTCTCCAGGCCCATGAAGATGTCAGCACCTATCACTGCCAATGAATTGCCGGACAGGTCCAGTGTGCGCAGGTTGCTGAACATTTGGAAGCTGCCTGTGGGCAGTTCACGTATGACGTTGCGTGAAAGCGTCAGCGTCGTAATGTCCTCTGCCTGCAGTGATCCCAGAATTTCCGACGACAAAGCAGCAACCCGATTGAAGTCAAGATGAAGAGCACCCAAGTTCGGCAAACGTCCCAGAGCGCTGCCAGGTATAAGCAAAATATTGTTGTCACGTATTATAAGCGTCTGCAGATTATCCAAGCCCTCCAGAGCGTCATCCTCGATCTGAAAAGCAAGCAGACGGCGGTGAAAACCAACCAAATATAATTCCAAGTTATAATAATACTCACGGTTCTCAGGGAGTTCAGACTCAGGTCGAGATACTTTAGTGCAGACAAATCGCGGAAGGTGCCCGGTGGTATGGTCGTGATGCCATTGCGGCTCAAATCCAAGCTCTCCAAAGTCTTCACCACTTGCATGTGTGTATAATCCAAGCGCTGCGGATGGATGAGTCAGTCAAAACATGGCCAGAAAAACTACGAGAAAACCGCAACTCACCTGCAGCATATTTGAGGATAAATTCAGCGCCTTCAAGTTGACAGCCGCCGCCAGTGATACGGTCGGAAATTGCACAATGAAATTCTCGGACAAGTCCAACTTCTGCAGTGTGGGCACGTTCTCGAAGACGTCACTGTTCAGATTCGTCAAGCGGTTTCCGGCCAGTTTGATTTCGCGTATCTTGCGCAGACCTTGAAACGTCAGACCCTCGATGTTCTTGATTTCGTTGTGGCGCAGGTCGACAATCTCCAATTGCGGTTGCGCTATAAATGATTCGAAACGTAGCGCACCTGAAAACACGTAAGCACAAAATGCAATACAGTAATTGCCAAGCGGTAATTGAGTAATTATGCGGTAATTAAGGCAGCTTAGTATTTGTGTGCCAGCGTGGCCGCCGGTTGCTTTACTCACCGATGAGATTGTGGCGCAAAGAAAGATGCCGCAACGCTGTGGGCCCATTCAGCGAGTTGGAAGGCACTGCCGTCAGACTATTACGATCCACGTAGAATTCCTGGAAAACATCAAGTTGGAAGTACACTTTAGTGGCTTGGAGTTACTCGTATTTGAAATTGAAATTCAATTGGAAAATAATCAAAGTTTATTTTGTTGAATTGGCAGATTTTCAGTCTTTCAACGTCAATGGCTGGCTCTTAAAAGCCTTCATTATTTTGCCAAGCTTTCTTATGGACTCTGAAATGTCTACGTCATTTGTGTTCTCAGTGTCCAAGTTCAGTGTGAACAAAATTTCGGGGGATTCTTTCCATTTTTCCTTATAAAAAGCAATGGATCAGTGGAAAAATCACCAGGAAATATTTAACTACGATCAGACTGGATTTCAGTAATTAATCATTCGAAATAGATCAGCTTTACCTATGTTTGTGGAGCCTCTGAGGTCCTCGGGCAAAGAGCCTTTTGAATACTTTTTCCTTCTAGAAGGTGTCAGGTAGTCAATCGGAAGACTAGGTCTCGGAATTAGTTCCGAAGTGGGTCATTCCTTCCAGGAAAGTGATTTTAGATAGAATGTCATCCTGCAGATAGCATGACTTCATAATGATCCTGTTGCCAGGTTCTCACTGACTATTCTTATTCTTCTGTTGAAGGTTATTTATGTAAGTATCTTAGATTTCTTGGTGTAATTCGGCCCCTGGATAATTTGGATGTTTGTTTGATTAATTAGTCATATTAATATAAAAAAGTCCATGCCGACCGCTCAGAAAGGTTCGGATCTCATAAAGATCATTGTTCTCCAAGTCGCTATGTACTAGTAGCCATTGAATGTTGACCAATTTATTTCTTCCCAGTTCTTCAATCACATAAAAAGACAAGATTTTTCTAACAGTCTGAAGGATTGCTTGGTTGTCTGAGGTAATCAGGACTCTCCATTTCTGAAGAGGAGCGATTAGAGAATTTAGCTCAAATATCGATAACAATGATTTCAGGTTGACGAATGGATGAGTGGCTACTAAGACTACCAAGATAGCTTTGGTCAATGTTATCATTCATCTTGAAATCTTCCATGTGCCACTTGAGGTCGGACGGAGTGGTTTTGTGATGACCAGTCATCATTGTTGGGATGCATTCTGAACAACTTTTGTGGAAGCTAGGTTTATGATCAAGGATCTTCGTGCTTTTAATGTCTAATATTGGAAGGATATTTGGGTCTGATCTTCTCTATTTTGGGATTGCTTTGAGCATAGACGTTCAGTAGAGCAACACATGGTTTTGAGGTCCGTTAAAAGTACACTTATTATATGAAGTTGGGTTGATGATTCAGTAACATTGCATATCTTTTTCATGTTAACAGTCCTTGATAATTCTTGGAAAATTCAGTTCCTAGGGAGCTTGGGTAAGAATGGGAACGAGGATTGGGAACATTCTTGTATGTCCTGCTAAGCAAGGCGAGTCGCAAACCCCCGCATTCCATTCACTGTTTCGTTCGTACCCATGGGATCTTGAAACCATGTTAGAGGTCTGGTTTCTCTTCTTGCTGAGATTACAATCTGCATTTCCGAATATGTCTGTTTAGAAGTGGACTTCAAAATTAAGCTGGGCTAAATCAGCTTAAAATTGGCAGCTACAAACTATTTCAATTTAACTTCTATAAAACTGGCCCCAAATTCGGAGGCGTTAATCTCAAAATCTCCAACATTCCGTTCTGCTTAATTCTACATAATTCACTTAGATCCGAGTATTTACAAAATCTAATTAAAAAGTGCTTTTAAAATGTTAACAAGTACTTTTTCAAATAAACAATTCCATGAACTCGCCTTGCAGAGGCCAAATTCGCACGCTTGCGTCGTGTTGATAATGCATAATTTCTCGAAGCGTGTCAGACGCGATTGAACACAAAATACTCGTAGCAAAGAAACTCGATTTGTTGAATATTTTTTCTATAATTGCAAAATACAAACGACAACGAGTAAAACAGGCTACACAAACAAACCAACAGCCAGACAGATAGAGTCCGAGTGTGTCTGCGACTGCGTCTGCAAATCGATCCAGTCGCACTTGCGCCAAAGCTTGTGTCATCGCTCTTGTCGTCCTTCAGCGGCCATAAACGCAGAGTTTATTAACATTTTCCAAGCGTCGAACGTGTTTTGAATTGCCTTTCCACAGTTGGAAGTGCGATCATAATTTTTATTGTGTATTCTATTGCTGGACTCACCTTTAAATCCGCACATCCCTTCAGCAGTCCTTCTTCAATCGATTTGATTTTGTTGCCCGATAAGTCGAGACTTCTTAAATTTTTCAGCGGATGAAATTCCGCCGTCGAGAATATGGGATTCAAGCTGTCCCCCAGTAAGTTGTTCGCTAAACGCAATTCGCTGAGGGTTTCCTTGAGGCCGGCGAACGATTTCTCCGGTATGCGTCGTATGAGATTGTTCGAGAGGTCCAACAATTCAATGGGCAGTTTGAGTGTACCAAAGGACTGGAAGAATACGAATAGAACATGATTAATTAAATGGATCAAAATAAATTCAGAGTGATATTTATAAAATGCTGAATGGAATATGAGGACAGTGCTTGAAGTAACGCCGTTTCGAGTTGCTTAGGGAGGTTGTGAGAGATAAATAGAATAAACTCTGATCTCCTTTTCTGATCGCACAATTGGCATGCTACAAACTACGAGTGATGAGGGTTGGTCATATGGTGGTGCGAAATATGTGACTCCAGACATCGTAAATATTGGGAAGCAGCTACCGAGGTACATTCATGCCGTATCTCAAGCTTAACCAGGTCTACCCTCAGCAAGAAGCGTGCCCTTTAGCTACATCAACTCGAATTCGAGTCCATCAGCACTACGCTTTCGGTGCTGACGGGGCATTTTGTGATAGGGAGGCTTGCGGCTAGGCTGGGTTTGGCCTGTAATGACTTCTACCACGGGTGTGGTGCTTTGGAAGAAAAAGAAAGAGTGCTACACCTTATGTGCCAGTGTCCATCCTTAGCCAAACGAAGAATGCACATCTTCGGAGCTCCTTTCTTGACCAGCCTGACAAAGCTCGGAACCTGTAAGATTATGGATGTAAGTGGGGATCGTAACCTCAAATTGTCAGGTTGGTTCCCCACTCTGTAATCGGGGGAGTCGTGCCGCCTCCGTTGTTGCATGGGCGCTCATCGCCTGAGTGGTACTCATACTCGACTTAGGTGGTCAGTATGTTTGCAGCGCCCTATCCGTAGGGTCACAATGGTCCATTATTTGTGTATGAGTGTGCTTTTTGCTGCCACTCCAACCTTACCTACGGAGGCCATACTCGTATAATACCATTTTAAATCATTTGGATAATTATCAGACGTGTTGTTTCAGACAGATCGTCAATGTTTCTTTCGTCACTTGGAAGGAGCGACTGAAGAGTTCTGATAGGAATGATGATAGGTCATTTTTCGTGGGCTAAGCACATAGAAATGATAGGCATCTTGAAAGATGAGACGATTGATCATTTTTCCGGGAACTACGTTCTAGATTTTTAGCACCGAGATCCTAAGTACCGTAAACTTTGGTTCTTTAGTCACATATGATCTACTGAGATTTTTTCTCAGATTACCTAGACAGAGAGATATTTAAAATGGAACATCAAATATCGTATACTGGATGTTTTATGATTTGAGTGATATATTTCACCAGTTATTCGCAATAATTATCAGCTTAGTCACATACTGGTCGGATCATACGTCTAAATTTAGCCCCATGAACAAACATACCAGCATATCCCCCCCTTTAGTCTCCTTGATGCCGACAATAGAGAGATTTCTGGCTTTCCAATATACTATTGTGAACTTCAATCTAACTAATATCATTATCAAAGTTCACAATAGTAAATTATTACCAAGCACCGTGGAATTACACCTATATTTGAAGAGTAATCCTCACTAGAAATTATTCCTGTTCTAAATATAATTCAGTTCTGTTCATTTTTACAGCATCGGTGTTTCAATAGATTACTACTAATAAAGGAAATCTCGGTAGAAATGAGAGATTGGTTACAATTAAACCCTCAATTTCGAATAAACTCGTAGTCGTCATATATAAACTCTGAGCGATGAGAGTTCCATGTCCTTGACTATAGGATTAATATATTATATATTTGCACATATAATGCATTAAAACGATATTCTGAAAGATGAACATTTACGAGTACTCAGTGATGAAATATAATTCAAACAGTGTACCAATAAGAGGGTAATTTTCCATACCTTGTTTCTAGTTTACAAAAAATTTTGATTAGTTTGGGGAACGAAAAAAAGTTCACCATCAGTTTTTGTAGGTTTGACCGCAAAAGCCAACTTCAAAGACCATCTGCTGATTGTCAGGAGAGAAAAACACTCGGAAAGGAAATACAAAGAAAAATTGGTTCATGGAAAATAGGGTATTATTGCTCGAACTGACGTCTTATGGTAGGAATTCCAGAATATATTGTTCTAAGATACTTTTGAAGAAGCGGATCAATGAGGAACACGCATTTTCTCAAGATCGAATATGAATAAATAGCAGGTCATAAACAGTAGAGGGCGATATATAAAAAACCAGTCGTAAGTGATGACAATTGTTTTGCTCTAAAGGGCTTGGTTGCTCTAATGGACTCGGTGAGTACGAAATTCGTACTACGAATGAACTCGAAAGCACTTGAAATGGAAGAAAGATATCATATAGTATTCGGGCAGATCTGAGGAAGAAGTGTGAAAGCCCAGAAGAAAAGAAGAAAAAAAACGAGGGTCACACAAATCACTACTGAAAATGTTGTGAAATGGTAATGAAAAGGTGGTTCCGTCGTTTTTGATGACAGGTATTTTTTTTGAGCTCAACTTTCAGTTTATTCAAACAATGGCACGAATTTCATAGTGCGGGTATATGGTCGTCCGAAATATGTACATATTGAAACATAAATGATTGCATGCTTTTAGGATACCTCTATTAAGTTCAGTTACTACGAGAGAGGTGTATATAAGTCAAGACACAATCTATTCAGAAAAAAAGCTTAGTCAAGAACCCTCTTTCGAAGTGCAGATAAAATTCGAGAATGTCCTCGAATTTCTACTTCAACAATAAGAAAAGTGTATAAGCCACCACACAATTAAAGTCGAGACGCAGGTGAATAGCAATCGGAACAGTGTGTACATCGTGCATTTCACTTGTAGCAGAAGCAATAAAGTGCAAAATAAAGTGCAAATTGTAATAAAGTAAAATATAAGCCTAATGTTAAGTGTGTAAATTGCAATAGCTAAATAAAGTCAATTATTTTAGTTTAACCAGCGACTGTTTGATTACTACACAATCCAGTGGTACGAATTCAAGTATTGAGAGTTAGAGTAAATTTGTCAGGAGGGTAATTTCGTAACAACTTGATTATCCTTCGTTGAAAGTCTGGTTTTGTAGACAATGGTTGTTTGAAACCATAGCAGAACTCTTATAAAGCCAACGATGAACAGAATGAAAATACTGGGAAACTTCGGGGAAATCATTGCTCGTGATGAGGCAGAGTTCTTCAAGACAGATCGCCACTTGTTCTTCGGTCGTAGATGTCATTGAGCAACTCAATGAAATGAAAATACGTCCCCTGTAGTCAAATGATAAATTTACTTTTGTACCAGATAAGGAAGATTTTCAGTTGGAATACAAATAGTTTCAAGGATTGGGACGAATGCGATAATAGGTATAATTTAGTGAAAAGTGTCAAGATTGATGTGATGTGATGTCAAGGTCGAGTAATTTGGAATTTTTTGGTGATTTCGCTATATACCGAAACTCAGAGATTCTCTCCTCTTAGAGGTCGAATAATAATTTTATTTCTGCTTCAATTATGAAGTTAAACATAGACAGAAAAAATGTTGTCCAGTATTGTTTGATGTTTCTAAATTATAAAAATTTTCAATCTCCGATAATTGCATTCCCTAAAAATTTCCTTACAGCACTGAATAATAATCATAAGGTACGTTCCAGAACCCGTAGTTACACTGTTTACATCAAACTAGTCCTCCTATTATCAAAGCGGTGGAAAGTTTGATGATGGAAAACCGAGTCGAACTCCACTGTGAAAAGCAGACTATGACCAAAAAATTCTCGGAGGAGTACGAAAGAGTTTGTTTAATGAGTTGGGAGCTTTAGCTTCAAATATAGATAGTACAAAATGATATGAAAATGGAAATATTTTACAGGAATTTCAGATCCCCAGACTGGATTCTTCTGCAGGTCGAAATCTGACCAACTTTCATAGTCACGATATTTATTATGGAAAAATTATTTCCTGAGTTGATCAACTTTCGTATTCACGATATTTTTGAAGGAAAAATGACATTCTCTGGGACGGTCTCTGTTGAGGGTATTCGCTCATCCTCCATACTCAGATTCTATCATCTCTGATCATGCTTCTAGATTATAAAATAAACGTCTAATTAAAATAAAATTTGCATGGAATTAAATGCAACAATAAAAATGAGATTTTATGTCAAAATTAATTTCTTTTCCTTTAGAATGTAAAATTGTTTTTTTTTTAACTTAAATGTTTTAATTTGTGTAAAAAATAAATATAAATGAGGAGCAGGCAAAATTACTCAAAGAAACCGGTCAGAACGGAATGAAAGTTACCACAAAAAAGTAAATTGCTTTTTTATGATTGCCAAAAAAGCAAAAAAAAAAAAAAAATTATTATAAAAATAAACAAAAATAATTCGGAACTGAAAAAATCAGTTTAAAAAAAATAATAATAAAATAAATAAAAAAAACCACGGCGCACTCATGTGTGGGCAAGGCGGAAAGCGCGCCGCTGAGATTTGTGTGTAGAAAGCAACGCTGGCGTGTTGTCGCACTTAATTGGCAACTACTGTGCGGCCAACGACCACGCCTATAATTTAATGTCGTCATTTAATAACCGCTCTTTCGGCTCTTTAGTTTAACTCGTCTTTTATAGTTACAACATTTTTCAATTATGCTCAAAAAAGGCCGTATAAAAATTCGTTTTCATTTGGGCTCAATTTGCATGAAGTCCGTTTAATTTGAAATAGAAAAGAAACATAATAAAAACATAACGAAATTGTTTCTTTTTAGGCAGACACGCAGACAAAGTCTTTGTACGCACAGCTCCAATTATGCATAATTACCAAATTGCACGGTGAGTACAATTTTTTGTCTTTCTCTGGCAGTGAAAGTGTCTGCCAAGTGAGTTTACCCCAAAGATACCCATGAGTAACACAGGCAGAAAGTTTGGTTTCTATCTTGAGCGTGGTTCTGCAAAAACGATGTTGTTGGTTGGCGTGTGTGGGAGCCAATTAAAGAGACAACTCTTGCTTTTAACTTCACTCTTCTTCGAATTTTGTCAGCTTTAAAATTTAAGTAAAAGTGCCGAAATTCTCGTGGAACACGGGGGAAGCACTCAACCAGAGACATCCTCGTCAGAGTACACATATTTGGATTATAAGGAAAGTGGCTTAAATCCCGACTACAGTGATATAATAAGTAGTTTCAAGCGACGTACTTACTGAATGGCGTTTACAACAGTTTAATATTAAGCTGGCGTGATGCGCCAGTTTTCGCTCAAACAGTTTTCGGTCACTCAGATTATTCCTTTTTGGTCTGTGCACTGAATAAGCAGTTTCAACAAATCTAAATTCTAGGACGAATTAATTAGCAGATGATGAATAAGCAGTTTCAACCAATCTAGACTCTACGACGAATTAATTAGCGGCCCTTACAGAAGGCCACGGGGATGTATAACAATCTACTTTGGATTAAATAGAATTTGAGGAAGGGAATGAGACCTAACTACTGAGGCCTTCGACTCGAAGAGAGACGAATTTTTTAGAAAGAAGCATATTTGAGACCAAACCCCGGGCAGGATTCGAACTTGCGACTCTCTGAGTGTGAGTCTAGCATGCTTACCACTAGGCCACAGAAGGCAGATTTGGGGAAGTTTTATTTATGACCAATTATTATAAAGAATACTTGATTAGATAAGAGTAGTTTTAGGCTTTAAGTGCCATTAAGCGTCCGGCACCGTCACCTTTTTATTCTCTCAACATTGCTGAAGATGGACACTTGCATTTTCAGCCATCTTTCGGGCTCTCTTTAAATATATCTCATACTTCAAAAGCTCATACGAGTCTGTCAGTCTGTTCCATAAGAGAGACACGATGATAACACATAGTTAAGTTGCACATATAACTATATCTTTCACACATTTCTATTAACTATTAGTACCCACATATCAGTCCACTTGCTATATGTCTAGTATCCTACCATTTAGTACGAATCTTCCAGAAACCTAATATCAGACTAGTAATCATCTATTTTTCATCTATAACGATCCAGTACTAATTTATTAATCATTCGGAACCTACCCTATTAGTAGCTAATCATCTAGCAAACATCAAGTATCCTACAGGTACCCATCATTTCCATTCCATCTATTACCCACTCTGCACCCATCTAGTATCGGCTTGTTTAATACTCATCTAGTACCCACTTAAGGAATCTATATCCAATACCAGATCAGTGCCCACATATTATTCATCTTTACTGACCTAGTATCAATCTAGTAACCATTTGGAATCTGCCTTATTAGTATCTACTTATTTAGCAACCATTTAGTATCCTACAGGTACCCACCTAGTAGAAACATAATTCCCATTTAGTACGCACCTTTTATCCACTGAAACCCACCCATCTATTAACCACTTTGCACCCAACAGTGATTAACCTGGTAGCGCATATGTATGAAACCGTGACTAAACGGGAGGAAGTTTGTTCTACAGCAGCCACTATGATGATAACTCTGCGGAACACTGAACGCGCCCGAACAGCAGCACGCCTACACCAGCGCAATGCTGAGGAAAACGTCAATAGGAGTGGAGCACGAAGTAGGACTGAAAGTGGACTGACGATTGAATGGTAACGCTCGCATCGGCCTCTTGACATATTACCTAAAGGTGAAGTCGCAAGAGGATAATCAGGCCGGACATCGGGGTGAATTTAGTGGGTTAAGGCCCCACACTACATATGTTTTTGACTGCTTGACAACCTCGTGGAAAAAACCATCCATCTTTTAACCACTTTGCACCCACCTAGTAATCACATATTATCTATTTAATATTCATATAGTATCCATTTGGAACCCACCTAGTATACATATACCACCCACCTAGTACGAATCTACTAGAAACCTAATACGAACCTAGTAACCATTCTGAACCTAACTCATTAGAACCTACTCATCAAGCAACTATCTAGTATCCGTCAGGTTCTTTCACACATTGCTATTACTAGTGTCTACGATGACAATGTCACTCCAGCTCAAACAAGATTTAAGTGAGGACGTTAGACGAAACGAGTTCCATATATGCAAAGCCATATGAGGCAGGGTATGCACATAACCGAAAGGAACAAAAATGTCCTTCGCTGATGCAGCTAAAGCAGGAAGTCAGTATACTTCGTTAATTAGTGGGTGAAGCGGTACAATGAAGCAACAAACGCAGATCACCTACCGGATCGCAGGAGCTCGAGAGCAACGACCAGCCGGCAGGATAAAGAGATTTTGAAGATTTTCGAGCAGCATCCCACTCTGAGGCTACAGGAAGCTAAGGAGAAACTTTTCAAAAAAGGAATTAATATTGGTGTCAACACAATCAGGAAGCGCGTACAAGAGGCAACGATCAAATTTCGCTCTACAACCTCGAAATCATTGCTTCGGGCAGGCCGCATGAAAAACTGTAGAACCTGGACAAGCGAAAACAGTAATCGCGATTGGTCGATTGTGGTGTTTACTGATGAATCGACTTTTGAGCGTGTTACAGGGACGTATGTCTGGTTAAAGGGCTATAAACAATTTATACACCTTCAAACATCCTGTAAAAGGTAATGTCAAGGGTTGCTTCTCAGTAAGCGGCTTTGGGACTACCCAGCAAGCAAAATTTAAATGCAGACTTCATCGTGACATTATACAAGCGTGGCCCGCTGAAACCAACCAAGAAGATCTTTGGATCCAATGATGGAAATTGGGTTCTACAAGAAGATACAAAGCATCGGAATCGTCTCTGCCGCGAGTGGAAGGATCAAAATAGTGTCATCACAATGGAATTATTGACTTCTTATCATGTGTATATTTCATCTAAGGTTTCTTAAGCAGTTTGCTATTGAAATAGTTATAAAAACTGTCCAAAGAGTTTGTAACAAAACTCGTCTTCCAGGCTAAAAATCAACCAATTTCAATCTGCGTGAGGATAAATCGGAAAAGAACGCACATAGCTATCTATTTAGATAGTCAAGCTGCATTACAAGCATTAGCTTCATATTCCTTGGAACTAGTGGAAGAATGCTTCAATAACCTACAATCTTTGGGTGGAACAACTAATGTTGCAATTTGCTGGGTCCCGTGTCACTTAGGGATAGAAGGCAAAGAAATTGCTGACGAACTGGCTACGGTTCCGCAGGAAGTGTCACAGGATTCCGCAAGAAGTTGCATAGGGTTCCGCAGGAAGTCTCATAGGATTCCGCAGGAAGTCTCATAGGATTCCGCAGGAAGTCTCATAGGATTCCGCAGGAAGTCTCATAGGATTCCGCAGGAAGTCTCATAGGGTTCCGCTGGAAGTCTTATAGGTCCAGAGGCATACTGTTATCAACTGGGCGGAGGTTAAATCTAGGGTAGATAACTGGGAACATAGTCTCAAAATGTCACACTGGAAAGGGATAGAAGGACTTCGCCAAGCCAAAAGACAGGTAAGGCCATTCACCTACAATAAAGAATTGCGCAAGATGTACAAAGCAAACATAGGGAAATTAGTAGGTTTTCTATCAGGTCATTACTACCTGAAATATCACCTGACTAAAATCCACATTCTTGATGATACGGAGTGCCGGCTCTTTCTAGAAGAGGAGGAAACCACGGAACACATACTGTGCGACTGCATTGCGTTGGCAAGAACTAGAATGAACGTAATCAACCGCGACCAGCTGGCTCTGGAAGAAGTAAAGAAATGCTCCTGTTATGGACATTCTCAAATTCATCCATAAAGCGGAAAATATAATGAAGGAACATGACTTTCAGCTACTTCCTTTCTCTAGAGAAGGAACATCTAGGTAGAAAAGGACCTCATCACTTTGTTTGTGGTGCTTTGAAATCACCAAACGGACGGAATGGTATAGCAATACTGAAAAATACCGGTACTAAACCAATAGGGTATAATAGATCGGACAGTTGTGATCACATGGATCACTACTGGCAAATTGCAGTGTTGCAATGTTGTAGTCAATTAAGCTTGGCCAAGTATTTCCAAATTGAACTACTCTCATTGAAGCTGAATAATACAACAATTCGTACTGCATGTGTTCACACAATCCAGTGTTTCGCACTCTCAGCATAAGCAAACATTCGGAGGAGCATTTCAAATATACAGTTTAGCGCTTAAGCAAAGAAACGATAAATGTTTATGGCACTTCGTATTTGTAAATGTTTGCTATAAACACGCTTAGCTATAAATTTGCGAGATACTAAAGCGAATCTATTAAATTAAATTATTTCCAGTTCAAATTAAAATCAATCAGTTGGAAATCACTCACAAAGGCAAGCGCGTCTTTTTTTGGTTATTTGATTTAGAATTTAATTACCAAAATAATTACCAAAAAACACCATTTGTGGACTGCAACATTTATGCAAGTGGACTATGGCAGTTGCCTCGCTTACCTTGGAGCTGGTGAGGAAACACAAGTCGGTTTTTTGTTTGCGGCATTTTAATGCCGTGCAGCGAACTCGCTTTTCGGAGAGAAATAAACAAAATCGAGTTTTTTCCTGCTATAATTGTACAATAAACCTTTTATAATTGCATTGTTACAGCTTCGGAACAATTCCCACGAAGCACAACAAACATAAAACTGAAGAAAAACTTTATAAATAAAAGAAACAACCGAAGGAAAATGGAAAGACTAAAAAAGGCTTAATAGTGTCTACAAGAATTTCAAATTATGATTAAAACTGGCAGCTACAAGTCTCACAAAAACACATACGACTATGTGTGGGGTCTGTATGCACATTGTTGATGGCAACATACAACTAGGAATGAGGGGACTCAGAAGAAGAAGCAAAATGGTGATCAGTTGCTGTCAAATGATGGCAACTCGCTACCAGAGAATACAGAGAAACGTCTCTCGTTTTGCGCACACTTACACATGTGCAAAACTGTAGTAGTGGGGCTGATTTTCTTCAAAACCAATGATAAACAAACCTGTACAGATTGCCAACTAATGATAAACAAGGACATTTTTTAAGCGATTGAAAATTTGACGTTTAAGTGTCGCTTCTCTGTGTTTTCTGCTCGCTACTGTCAAATTCAGCAGCTGAATGTATTCAAGGCACACACAAAGCGGTATGTGAGCAAAATAACGAATTCTTTACAGCCTAGGGGTACAAATTTGACGTTTCTTCTAGTACCCCACCTGTTAAAGTAATTCTGTTATGGGCAACACCCATCATTGCACCACTGGAATGAAAATAAATATGGGGAAAAGGAAGTCGAAGTCTGGTATAGTCTAGAATAAAGTGTGGAAAATTTTCTTACTCGATCAATCATGGGAAAGCTGCTTCCCGCAGCCCCAGAGTGACACTCTGCTCGAACATCTTCAAAATCACTTTATCCTGCCGGCTGGACGTGACTCACAGAGACATTTTAGTGCAGGAGTGTAAAGTGACCTTATGACTTGCTTGCTAAGCCGTAGTCCATTGAGGACTTTGACTAATTTAAACTACAAAGATTTTGTCCGGACGTGTTCTGCACAGTTTTTGGACGAGAGGAATGGGGGACAACATAAGTCAATTGCGATTTCCCTGAACACGGTCAGGACAAACTGAGAAGCTAACAACATCCTGATAGTGCCCTACTTCCCGATTTCTTATTTAGTCTTTGCTTTTGACATTTTTTTTACTTAGAATTACCACCATTATTCCATATGTTGCTACCTGATTAGTGTATCCTGAATACCATATTTTTTCACACACATCCGTCAACCAGTTGCTGCCACAAATTACTGTGGTTGGATGCTATTCACCGGCTCACTCCTTTGGTGCTGAATCCTTCTTAAATATATAGGTTCTTTTTTAACAAAAATATGTGCCCAGATCAACATTGACAGGAAATATTGGGGGAAAAACATCGTGATACTATCCGATAGTCAAGCAGCACTCAAGAGTTTGAACTCACCTTTGGTGAGGTCTAAACTTGCATGGGACTGTATTGGGAAACTGAACTCCTTAGAGAGTATGAATAAGTTATCTCTCATGTGGGTACCAGGCCACATAGGAGTATAGGGAAATGAGAAGGCTGATAGCTTATATAGAAAGGCTGCGGACTCTCCTTTCAACGGCCCTAAACCCTTCTGTAGACTGTCATCCAATACCATCGGAGGTCTGGTGAAGAATTGCACAGATGCAAAAAGAAGTCAAACCTGGAAAAATCCTCCGGGATTAAGACAGTCCAAAGTCTTCTGGGAGATTTTAATCCTAAAAGAGCTAAGGAGCTAATAAATATGCCTCGGAGTAAACTAAGTATCACAGCAGGCATTATAAGCGGATATTCTAGACTTAACTACCATATGAATAAGATGGGTATATCTTCAGATGCCATCTATAAGTATTAATTCCACATGATCAAGACTTGACAACAGCCTAGTTGGATCATTCAATGTATAATTAAAATTGACTGCAAATTGGCATATTGCCTGCTTGAAAGGCACAGAAAGGAACAAATCAAACTTGACACGAATATTGGAATATTCAAATATCTTACATCAGCTTTATATATACGCAGATTATATTATACGGTATTTAATTGAATTTTAGAGTTTGAGTTACACGGCCATTTGTTAAAGCGCCCACATTTCGTACCATTCGATTTAACAACATCTGTATATCAGTCTCCTCCCAAAGAGCTTTTGTGGTGAGCCTGGCCATATTCCTTCATGCACTTTTCTGAATTCCCCATAAACTATTGATGGGGTTCAGCCTGTTGCCGTCAGCCATGTGTATGTCAGGCCACTTGATTACAGCATGCAACAACCGCAACCGTGCAGTGATGTTGCCAAACGACTTACCTGGGACGGCAGAACTTGTTGGCCACTAAAGCGCTGCGTATAGGAGACGATTGGCGCGGCGTACGGCAATTGCGGTGCCTCACCGTGAAAGACGACACGATCGCAGTCCATTGCCACAGCGCCGAGTTGTCCAGTGGCTGCCAGCGGCACCACGTTGCATCTGTGCGGGATATAGAGAGGGGGTGTAACAAGTTGGATTAATTTTTTTGTTTGTTGTTGTTCTTTATGATATAAAATTGAAAATCAATGCGCATCAAATGCGGAAATTGCTTTTAGAATTTTATTGCACAGCTAAGCATGCGACATTTGAAGCCATTTGTGACAAGCTGTTCGTGTCGTTGTCGATGTCGTTGTTGTACAATAGTTCTAGTTGTAGTTGTTGGTGTTGTTGTTCACTCACCTGCAGGGTAGGCGCAAAGCTGGACTCAACTCCGGACATGGCCGCCATGCTTTGATTTGTGACAAATAGAGCAGCAGCAGCAGAAAAATGCAAAGGTGTCGTATTCGTCTGATGTGGCTGGTTGATGTGTTGTGCTGCATCTGGAAGATGTACAAAGTCAGTAGAATTATAGCATTATTTTTTATACAGTTTTTTGTTTGTTTTATAAAGAAAATACGAGTTTGTAGGAATTCATTTTAATAAGCAAACTTCTCAGGTTCTAAGGCGGTTTTATATTAGCTTCGATAGTCGGGGGCAGAGAACACAGAGAAAAGAAACTTAAGCGTCAAACGGCAAAGCAGCGAAATAAAGCAGACGGACGTTGTACATGAATCCACTCAAAATCGTGGTGAATCCACTCAAAATCGTTGTGAATCCACTCTAATTCGTGATGAATCCACTCAAAATCGTGGTGAAGCCACTCTAATTCGTGGTGAATCCACTCAAAATCGTCCACTTAAAATCGTGGTGTGACCGTTACGGACGCTGGCAGCGAAAAAGACTTTCTTTTCTCTGTGCTCTCTGGTCGGGGGTTGCTCCAGGACTGAGTCACTGGAACGGTTTTGTATCAATGTTCCCAAAACAAATATTCATGATGGTTTGTTTAGTAAGAAAGTTAGTTCGGGTTTCTTCGTAGTCTATAAGTAGTAAGTCCATAGTTGAGGACTTGATTTGATCATTCAATTATTTGAGTGTATTTTATTTCTCAAAATAAGTAGAAAATATTTACTATCAAATCTAGAACTGTGAGGAAATATACTTATTTAATATTGAGTTTTCACCTTCGGGAAGTGCCTTAAAATACCCTATTAAAAGATTTTTAGAGATCACAAAATATCTTAGAATTATGCCCATCTGCATACTATATGCAAGACTCATCTTTTGTGACATCTGCACGGTTTAGTTCGAGTGTCCCAACTGAGGACAGTGCCGAAAAATATTTCACGCCTGAATAAGTCAAATTTTCTGTACCATTCTATCAATAACAATCATATATCAGTCATATGATATTGTTAGATCATGTATCAATCATATGATAAAATCATTTTCAATCATTCTATCAATATCAATTATATATCAATCATATGATATTGTTTGATCATGTATCAATCATATGATAAAATCATTTTCAATCATTCTATCAATATCAATTATATATCAATCATATGATATTGTTTGATCATGTATCAATCATATGAAAAAATCATTTTCAATCATTCTATCAATATCAATTATATATCAGTCATATGATATTGTTTGATCATGTATCAATCATACGTTCAATCGCGTCAAAAGTAAAATTCGCAAAGAGCGAACTGCACACTCTTTATAATGAATACTCTTTCCTTTAAGTGAGCTGAGACACAAACCAAAAAGAATTGATACAAAGAGGTATCAAATCGCTCTTGAGTGAAATTTTTGAGTTATATTTGGGGTGGTGAATTTCATACTCTCTTTTACTATTTGATAAATCTTTGTATCTATTCTTTATGCTCAAATTAACCACCCAGCGCTAGTCATAGCGTTGATGAGCATGGAATACGATTCCTCTCCAAATCTTTCTGACATGAATTATCATAAATTTCAACAAATTCACAAACTCAGCAATGAAGCACAAATTAAAGCAGTATGTAAATAAGTCACCTTTCATATTGGAACGTTTTGCTGCACTTTGCCAGAAGATGTTAAAATATGTTTAAGCAAAAACCGAAAAAAAAATGTTGAATGTTAAAATATGTTTAAGCAAACACAGAAAAAAAAATGATGAAGAGTACTTCTAAAAAGTGGAAAATGTGTTAACTGCTCCTCAAAGGCAGGCACAAGTGTGATTTATACAAAACCACTTTAGCACTTACTCGTAAATACACACATAAAATCAGAGATTGACGGTTTAAATATGCCTGCTCCAATTCCAAGCCGCTCGCTCTGCCTCAGCAATTTCAAATAATAACTTTAAATTAGGCCGCAGGTAAACCAAAATGCGAAGGTGTTGATTTTGCCCCGTCGCAAGGTATCGAAATCCATTTCTCAAATTCACAATTGAGCAATTTCGTATTGAAAACAGTTACTATCATTATTTTGCGCTTGAAATACCCGAGTAATTGCAGACGTCTCGCAAGTGATGCATAGCAATACACGAGCAAATGATGGACTTGCCTAGCGAGCATCACGCACACACACACACAAGAAGAGCAAAGTGTGCTTCCAACGAAACTCGTAAAAATCTCGTAAAAAAGATGCACTTAAAGCAACTTTTTTATGATGGTGGCGATAGATACTCATACTCGTAAGTGGTTTTCCATTAATATGATCATTTAAATGCATACTCCTGAATTATGCTGGAACATTGCGAAACACTGAACAAGAAAATTATACTTGTCGGATGAGCAGGGAATCATCTTTTGGTGATGACCGAAACAGAACACAGAAGTTTAATATTTATAGTGCTGCAATAACCGGCCGTAGTTTGAGCATTTGGCAGCACTGTTCTTAACAGCTGTTCGTTCAGGTGGTGTGCGTGTTTAGTAAAGTTGGCACCAGCACTGATTCTGGTTAGAATTTTGATCATAACTTTGCATTCACAATTATTCGTAATCAAGATCCCCATAAAAGGATTGTATCTAAGAAGGATTCAAGTTATATAGGAGAATTTTCATTCCATGCTCACCAATTCACCATCGTAAACATCAGCAATAATTACACGCATATTAAAAATTATTCAAGGTTTACTACGATCGTTCTCATATTCTGTTGATGAATAACCAGCTAAGAGAAAATCAACTTGATGATGTACCAGAGTCTTAATATTGCTACTTGGAGAGAGCAATGGGGAGGTTCGGTGTGGTAATGGCTTTTCTTTTAATACAGGATACAGCAGGTTGAGTACTCAAACACCATTTGTGCAGGTTATTTAGTTCAGCTTGATGGTCTGATGGCAATACCACCAACATTCGGATACCAAATCTTCGTTGATTTCACATACGTTCACATAAGTGTCTTATAGATCCTATTCGTGTATTAGCAACCCTTCCTCCTAGGAGAGATTAACTTGTGAAGTTGGTTGTACTGGCATTACCGAAGGAAGAGAAGTTGATGAAAGTTGTGAAATTCGTAGATGCATGCGTGAGCATCACCTCGGGTAGGATATAACTATAATATTAGGCCAGCAAAGCGACGGGATACATCGTGGTTAGTACGAGTGTCATGCAGCAACTACGTCGTGATAAGCGAAGGGCAATTAGTAGAGTATGATAAGATACTGGGGGATGGGAGTATAAAATGAAGCAGAGTATCGTATAATGAAACTCTATTCCACCCCGGGAGGTACCATTTTCATTGGTAGCTAGGTAGGTAGGTTTATGTGACTGTCAAGGGAATGGACACTCGGACAAAAGATACACTTAGGCCACACACAGGCCCATTGTGATAGCACAAGTTAGGGGATAACAAGTGTACTTCCTGAGAATCTGTATAGAGTCTTACTCCAGCCATTTTGAAAGCCGGACAATTCCTTTCAAGAAGACATATATGTTGATTGATTTGAGATGGTCCAGGTCATTAATATGTTGCCTGTTCAATGAAATTAAATCTTTAGTGCGTCTGAAATCATTTGTGGTATTACGGAAAATGGAGACAATATACAAAAGAGGGTTAGGTAAGGTTACGTTATCGTGGCAGCCGGTCTGCAGACCAACTCACTCAGACCACCATGGGTCCATTGTGATACTACCGCGTAAAGACGCTCCGCTGATTTACTCGTCAAACCATTTTGAAGCCCTAATAAAGCGCAAGATTTGCTTGACCTTCGCGCCGGACACTTCCGAAAGAGAGCTGAAAGCGTATTTGCCTAAAGAGCCTGCGCTGCTTCTGGCTAGAGCTGGGCACCTACAGAGAATATGTTCCACCGTCTCTTTCTCCTCTTCCACATCCCCACAGCTTCTGCAGTATTCATGAGAGAATACTCCCAGCCTGAGAGCATGCCTGTCCAGCAGTGCCAATGACCAGTCATACAAGCCACGACCTTAGAGATATATTCTCTCGACAGACCAAGCAAGCCTCTAGATTTTTTCTTAACAAGCTCCGGCTGCATTAGCCTAGTCGTTAAGCAAGTTCCTTCGTTTGCCCAGGACCTATTGGCCTCACGCTCGACGCTATCTTTCAGTATCAGTTTACAGGTGGCAATTGGTATTCCAACCTCGCATCTGTCCGTACACAGAGGAAGGTTGATACTCCGTCTGGTTAGCTCATCAGCCCTACAGTTCGCCTCAATATCCCTATGCCCCGGAACCCATATTAGGCGTACCCTGAAAACGGTGCTGGTATCATTTAGGGCTGCCCGGCAGTCCTGAGCAACCTTTGATTTAAGTGCCACCGAGTTCATTGACTTGATGGCCGCCTGGCTATCCGAGTAGATATTTATTATATTCTTTGATCCGGCGTGTCTACTTAGGTAGATGGCTGCCTCCTTTATGGCTAGGACCTCTGCTTGACCAAAGAGGGTTAAAGTCTTCCTCTTCGGATTTCAGTGTAATTCACCAAAAAAGGTATATAATAAATCGTTGGAAATCCATCGCAAAACTAAACGTAAACTTTCTGTTCGATTATAATGGTGGAAATTTCTAGTTAATTTGGTGTACTACGAGTAATTCGGGAAATACATTTTTTCAAGCTTCAATATAGGAGAAAAAACATTCGGGAGAATAATTTTTGGGCACAAATAGTCGCTAGAATAACTCAGATTATATCGCTAGAGTAACTCTTAGAATAACTTCCGAGCGATCCTCCCAGTTTTGATGTGATTGAATTTGGAACCGATATTATTAAAGGATGAAAGAATACACAGTTGAACTCGATCTGGCTGCAATCAACATTCTGACCGAACTCCCTGACTACCATATAAAATTACTAAAAGCTGTCATGCATTGGAAACGTTATAGGGATGACCAGTGAATTGTAGGGTAGGTCATCGTGCCAGAGATGTTACCTTTTTGCGAATAGTCCCAAGTAAAGCAGTCATGACACCATTTGGAAATATTTATTCCAAAGAAAATTTATCGATCGAATCAGCGCAAGATGTGTGGTTGGTGAATCCAATTTGCTCTCGAATGAAATTTCAGCTAAAATGAATCTAAGTCTGAGAACATGATGCGTGTTTGGAGTCTCATATCAACGCTTTGTGAACGGAACTCATTCATGAACAATCTGAGTTCAACTTTCCACGCCTTTTGGACTTCTGGAACAGAGCACAGATATGAAGGAAGAGGTATCATCCTCTATACAGCAAAATGAAGATCCACGTAGGTGATTACTTACTTATTTTGTGGAGCGTAGGATTGGGACATGATATAACCTTCCTCAACATGATGTCAAGAGCTGACTGATTGGGATCTTTTTAGCTTTCGGTTGCAACTTAATATACGAGTAACCTAACTAAGCTGCCTTCAACTGAACTGGTGTAGACACGACTGGGGTGAGAAAGGATTTCCTAAGTGCATTAGAGGATATTGACTGGTAAAAGAAGGTAAATTCTGCTGACACAGTAATGGTGGCCTCTCGTTTCCTCTGCCTTGATTAAATTTTGTTAAACACACTCATTTGTCGAATTTTAACCAGTTTCATAAACATTGTCTGCAAAACTTGTTCCTATTTGTGGGCAATGACTAACAAAACTGGGGAATTCCAAGACTCGACTGAAGAGTAGCAAGTAAGGAAAACAAAAATAGTTGGCAACTCTAAATGGCGCATCCAATTGCCCAGAGTGTTCGTCTTTGCCCTGCCCGATTGAGGCGATTAT
This sequence comes from Clusia tigrina, assembly GCA_920105625.2. NCBI lineage: Eukaryota > Metazoa > Arthropoda > Insecta > Diptera > Clusiidae > Clusia > Clusia tigrina. Next base: position 210,772,517 of record OV050031.1, read on the forward strand.
CTACGCCGTAATTGTTTTCCGACTTTAATTATCATCCTCCGAATTGCTGAATTTGCGTAACTCTGTAAACGTTAAATTTGGCACATTAATTTTTAATAAATACGAAAAACAACGAAGCGAAATAATTAAAATTTTAATGACTGCGCTGTCCAATAAATTACCAATGTACCGCTGTCTTGGCTACTTTATAATTTGTGGCGGCAAGTCATTAGGAAACTTAACTGCCCAGTGTCTGAAAGACAATTTAGTGTGGCAGCTACTCGTATGTCGGTAGCTGTAAGCGTGGGGAAATGGGTCTTCAGTGGGTCTTTAAGGCATACAGTTAAGTGAAAAGTTGAAAGTGATTTTTGAGCAATTTTACAACAAACTCTGCTGGTTTACCTTAAATATCAAACAGTTTACGCGAGTGTGTGCGAGTGTAATTATATAATATGCCTCTGCCCTCCCCTCCTCCAGGCAACTCAAACTGAAGCAAGAAACGTTGCCATTGTTTCTAATACTCTGCGCTACATTTACCGCAAATTGTGGTTTTCTATTGTAAACGCAGCAGTGCGTGCGTAACGCCTCTATGGCCAGCCATAATTACCGCAAGACTTGCGCATGCGGCGTGACTCAAGAAGTGTCTTACTCGGAGTGCTTCCTCCGTGGGTGGGGGAATAGAGGGGGTTGAATCTCTTGCCATAGACATGTGTTAAGTGGCAGACGGTGACAGTGAGCGCGGACATTAATTTGGTCACTTGGAAGTGAATATTTTTACAAGCCAAAATGATAAAGTCGCTTTAGGGCACTGTCGCTGCAAAATGTTAGTACTGTTGTGCTGTCTTCACATAAGAAGATGAATCAGGGCCTTTAAGCCTTTGCCAAATGAATGCGTTAATTTGTGGATTTGTGTGAGATTAGCTCGAAGTAGATTTGACATCAATCTTCTCAAGATTTTACATCAGTCTTCTTCAGATTAACATATTTATAATCTCGGTAAATTGGCGAACGAAATCCAAATTTTATATCTGTCATAGATGAAAAGCAGTTTAGACACGGTTTTCTCGAAATAAGCCACTAATTTTTATCTGCATGGTCCCTAAAATGTTTCTCTGTAACAATCAGTTTCTCTCCGAGTATCGTTTTCTCTCCGAGTATCGTTTTCTCTCCGAGTATCGTTTTATCTCCAAGTGTCGTTTTCTCTCCGAGTATCGTTTTTTCTCCGAGTATCGTTTTATCTCCAAGTGTCGTTTTCTCTCCGAGTATCGTTTTTTCTCCGAGTATCGTTTTCTCTCCGAGTATCGTTTTCTCTCCGAGTATCGTTTTTTCTCCGAGTATCGTTTTCTTTTCGAGTATCGTTTTCTCTCCGAGTATCGTTTTCTCTCCGAGTATCGTTTTCTCTCCGAGTATCGTTTTCTTTTCGAGTATCGTTTTCTCTCCGAGTATCGTTTTTTCTCCGAGTATCGTTTTCTTTTCGAGTATCGTTTTCTCTCCGAGTATCGTTTTCTCTCCGAGTATCGTTTTTTCTCCGAGTATCGTTTTCTTTTCGAGTATCGTTTTCTCTCCGAGTATCGTTTTCTCTCCGAGTATCGTTTTTTCTCCGAGTATCGTTTTCTTTTCGAGTATCGTTTTCTCTCCGAGTATCGTTTTCTCTCCGAGTATCGTTTTCTCTCCGAGTATCGTTTTATCTCCAAGTGTCGTTTTCTCTCCGAGTATCGTTTTTTCTCCGAGTATCGTTTTCTCTCCGAGTATCGTTTTCTCTCCGAGTATCGTTTTCTCTCAGAGTATCGCTTCTCTCCGAGTATCGTTTTCTTTCCGAGTATCTCTTTCTCTCCGAGTATCGTTTTCTCTCCGAGTATCGTTTTCTCTCCGAGTAAAACTCCTCAATTGCTAGTACTCGTTCCTCCAACCCTTTGCAAAGATAATTGATTATGGTGCAAGGTATAATAATAATAATCTTTACATAAGAAAGAATCCTTAAAAGAGGACAATAAGAAAACATTCGCCCCGTGTAAATGGAATTATGCTCAGAGTATCCTGGTGCTCGCATCTCGTCGTTTCGGAGGTATTACTGCCAAATTTGAAAATGGGAAATCGAGAGCTAAGTGAGAGCGCCAGAGGAGTGCTCGGCAGAATATTGCTATGGAAACAGAAAAATTAGAAGACACATTATTGGATATACTGGAGGAGTCATGTTGATCAGAAAATACTTCCGCTGGCAGACTGATCCATGTCTGCACAGTAAAGTCAAAGAAGGAATTATATATGAAATGCATCAAACCGTTGAATTGAATATAATTGAAGAATATTTGGGTTACTGAGAAGTTGGTCAGATGTTTGATCTGCTTATTATGTGGACTGACAAAATAAGTGTTTCAAAGGCGAATGTAGTAGTTTGTTAAAATAACTGTAGTATATTAAAATAACGCAGTTGTATATAAAATAACGGCAAAATGAAACGCACCTGATAATCCTCTTGGGATTTAAGAAAGTGGGACTGATGCCCCATTTTCAGGATTGAGCTTAACCGCACGCCTTTGTTTGCGGTCAATAAACTTCAGATTAGAATATGAAGGTCCTTCCTTGATAGTATCATATTCGAATATAAGTATTGTAGCAAAAGCAGAGTTTACAAATCCATTGAAAATAGTGCGGGAGAATTGTGATGAAATAGTATTTTCTTCATTAATGAAAACTTAATAGTGAAGCTTCTTAAACAACAAGTCACAAACAACGAGTCATGCCTATGCTGTTGCACTGTTCTCGAGTGATTTCGGCAGCGGCCGCATTAAAAAATAAGGAGTTCAGTTATAACTTGAAAGAAGAAGCGATAACTGTGTTTCAGATGTAAGGACATACTTATCAGACATAAACATAAATACTTCAAAACATAAATACATACGTAAATACATGTTTTAACCATGTATTACTGAAGTTGCTATTGAATGAAACCACATTAAGGAATATATATATTAAATATATAGTGTACATATAATTAATTTTAATGGATAATCATCAAACAAATCTTTTGATTTCTTTGGCACTGTAATAAAATTATAAAAGCCTCGTAGGATTGCCATGTATTGAAATTATAATGTTAAGTTGTACTGATTCGTCTAGTGGTGTATCGCGTTATGCTGGTAGGATCGCCATGTAATAAATTAATGAGAGCCTGGCAGGATTGCCATGTAATAAAAGGATAAAGTTCTGGTGGCAGTACCGTCAATATAATACAGGATTTGTATGTAGTATGCTTCAGTATATTTCTGTAATTAGAAAATATCGGTGCGACGGTAGCAAAGTTTATGACCGGCAGAGTTTGCCGCTGGTCAAGCAATTGTTTGTGCAGATCTCAAAGTTAAGCCTAACTGAGAGCACTGAGAAAGAATTGAAGTCTAAAGCAGTTATGCAAATTTAAACGTTCAGATTCAATCTGATCTTGATTCAGCTCGACGGCCCTTTTATATTATTTTGATACATATTTTGTCTTACTCTATCTATCATAAATTATTCTTATCTGATTTCTACTTTTTATTAAACATATCTTCCAAATATCATTCAAATGTGGAATTATCGACATTTGGGGTTGACAAATTACGGTCAAGCAAGCTTTGTTTACATTACACTAACTGATCGCGACCCCTGCCAAAATAGCATATTCAGCATTCTGCATTGAGTGGAATTGCGTGTATCGCGCCAACAATGTTCTGTACAGAGCCTGCTTGAGTCTTTGTGTTATATGAAATGCTTATTCAACAATACGCATTGAGTAAAGTTGAGGTAACAATATTATGTGCGGCATATAAGAATTCAGAGTATGATTGTGTTATTGTGTGGTCGTCAATGTACGCTAGTGAGGTACACTACAGCACAATGCAGTAATCGAACTAGTAGCTACATTTGTTTTCCTAATAGTATGTTCAGGTTTCAGAGTTCATAGAATAAATTTAAATAGGATACCGCAGTTATCTCAATCCTAATCTCTCAACGTAATTATTTAATAGCCTAAAAGAGCACCGCTATCTGAGAGATCTATTGAGCATCCTCGTACCCAACTAAAGCCATTCTAGCCTATTTACGAATCTCGTAACTGCTGTGGACTTAATTTTTACTTGGTGATTTGTAGCTAAGAACCCGCTACCTAAGTAGTTAAGTCTGCGTCTGGCCACCGCTGGGAAAGTGCATACAACATGTTCTGTTGTTTCCTGCTTCTCTCAACACAGTCAGCAGGAATCGTTTTCTACCACACCCATTTTCTACATACGATAATTGAGTCTCCCAATACAAGCATAAGATTATATATGTTTTGATGTGCCAAAAAGATCTTCATATATTGCATAATCTATTCAAGTTGTTGAATTTGTGTGACTGTGAAGAATTTTACAGAACTTTACTAACCAATATTTTTGTGTGTAGCCCTACTATAAACAAGCCGACGAATACACATAATTGGACTGTTGAATATTTTGTGCGGAAATTGATAACCATATTAAATAGTTTAAATAAATTATTGTTAAATTAAAATATTGGTAAAAATTATGGAGCGCTAGCCAGCGACTTCCTCTGTCCACCACGTCTTTTAGGTATGTTTTTAAGCTCGAGTTTTACGGCTCTTAAAATTAATGGTCATTAGTGGTGTCACATATCTCTGCATTTCGGCGCTTATTGCCATTCGATACATTAATATGCAGTTAACGTTACTTTGCATATTTGACTGAGAAACGTTTCCTCATTGACGGACGGTTTCTTGCAATAATTAAATAACAGTTCCTGACATTGAAACCCATTCAGGGAAGGGCTGCTTTGTAAATGATAATTCTTGTCAGAGTTGTAGCATTGAAACAATCACACAGTTAGGGGCGATATGAATAGTTATTAGGAGTTATTGGTTCTTGGCTCTATTGATATATAGAATACATTCTTATATAGACTGCATAATTGTTGTGAGAGATATTCGTATATAAGAACTAATTTTTTATAGTTCCATCTTCATAGAAATCTACATCAAAATCGTACAATACAAAGTGCAGAATTGCTTATGAAAAGTTGTCCATATCCATATCTTAACAGATAAAATACTTCAATGACAGGATAATTCCAGCCGGTACCGAAAGTCTCAACTCCAATCAGAGAAACTCACTAACACACTGGAAGGATTGAGTACATTTAAAATTTTGCACTCTTGAGCTAAAAGAATGGACACAAAGCGGTGTCAAATAGCTCTTGAGTGAACATTTTGAGTTATATTTTGTTGCCTAAGAATCCATACTTTATTTTCTTTATTCTTTTTGATATAAGTACTTGATAGAATGGGTACTTTCTTTCGGATATAGCGTATTCCTTGATATACACTTTACAGGTGGTACTTTCGGGTAACCAATGGATAGCGTCATGTAGTATTACCGGACGCGTGTTGATTGCGTAGTTGCTTTATTATTCTTATAGAAATTATGATCTCAGCATTACTCCATATTTAGTATGCAACTTGTTTGGGTCCATAACGCTCACTGGCCCTTCCCTATGACTCAGCTCTGTGCCCTATTCGCACACTGGAAGTTGGAATTTTTACATAACCGTTGACATAATCGCGTTGAATGTGGTCACCTTTTCGGCAGCCAGCTGGAAACTGGATATGCACATGATATCAATTTTTAAAATATCATTTTTTCACTTCATTTAAGTTGTGTTTTTCATTCACTTTGAGCACTGCGGTTTGGTGTTTGTGTATCTTCGTTTGAACCTGTTTATTAGCATATTTAATCTTCTGCGACTGTGCTTATAAGAAATTCGATTCTATTTCAAGTTTTTATAAATACGCTTCTTTATGTATCCATCGATTGTTTGGCTACTTTTTTCCGGAGGAATGTAACTAAAAGAGTCGCTGGTTGCCTTTGGTTTTCGCTTGTTTTTGTTGTTGACAAATGTTGTTAGTTTGCATTAAGATAGTTTTGAAATTTGTTGTTGTGTTGTTTGTTTTTCTGTGTGTGGTGTTTTTGTTAACACATTGTTCGGGTGGAGATGCTGATGTACTTTGTCTAGTGACTCAACAAATTGCCGAATAACTTTCGAAATGCGGTGCGGTTAGAGTGGTCTTGAACTTGAGTTTGACTTTTAATTTATTACTGGAAGTTGCTTGTTGCTTCTGCTATAAAACTTTCAAAATTCCAGTCGCAGAAGTTGAAGATAGTTTAGAGATGCTGTGGCATGGGAGCAACTTCATGCGAAATTTAACTTTAAATGTGAATTTCTCAAAACCAATTAATGACTGCTACAGAGTGAATACTTGATTACGCCACTTTGTGATTAGCAATGCATCTGGCACTGAAAATAGTCGAAATCCCCCTGATTTCATTCATTCTTTGGAGATTCCATATTAATGTTTTTATAGCTTTTGAGGTGGGCCTTTCTGCATTGTAGTGAACAGCGGAAGCGTTTATAGCCAGCGTATTGATGCTAGCAGATCACATTGTACTGAAGCCCTCCAAAGACACACGAAAAACCTTTAAATTAAAATATTAATTTAAACATTTTTTATTCATGAGAATGGCTTTTTGTTACAGCAGGCGGAAACAAGTCTATTAGCATACATCTTTTCATTCTATATCGGAAGAAGTTACAAGACAGTTTTTCCCTTCATATCTTTTGTTCTTTGGATTATTTTAGTTAATAATTTTAAGCATACATAATTTAGCAGCTTAATTTTAACTCAGTCAATAAATGCGGAATGTATGATGAGGCGATTTTGCTAAGGTGCTATGAAGACCAGGAACGAACACACACTTCATTTGCGTGGTTCTCCATTTCACGCTTTGTTTCCTTCACTTTGCATTGTTTACGTATGGATTTGCATTTACATACGAGTACGTTTGCTTTAACTTCCTTGTTGGAACGGGTGCTTCAGCAGAGCATGAATACACAATTATTACATAAATGTTTCGCAACTCCGCTGCAATTAAATTTTGCATGCTTGTTCGCCATAGCAGCAAAGTGAGACGGTTCCTTGAATTATCATACCTTGGTCCACATTTTTCAATTTCATAAAGAAAGCCAGGAAGTTGATGAAATGCGATGAACCACAAAACCAATTCACAGAGAAAAATTAAACGAAACACGCAAACCAGGAAAGGTATTTTTTAATTGAGTGTAATTGGAATTGAGTGGTAATTTAATTGCGAGTAATTTTAAATGAGTTCAACTGTAATTGTGTGTCATTGTAAATGAGTGGAAATTTAATGGAAATACTTTTTTATTGGGAATAATTTCAATTGCGGGTAATTGTAATTCAATGTAATTGTAATTGAGTGTGATTGTAATTAAGTGTGATTGTTATTGAGTGTAATTGTAATTGAGTGTAATTCAAATTGAGTGTAATTGTAATTGAGTGTAATTGTAATTGAGTGTAAATTTAATTGAGTATTATTGCAATTGAGCGCAAATTTAATTGAGACTAATTTTAAGTCTGTATTATTGTAATAGAGTTTATTTATTTTTATTGGGAATAATTTTAATTGCATGTAATTATAAATGAGTGTAAATTTAATTGAGTATAATTTTAATTGAGTGTAATTGAAAATTTGTGACTAATTATAGTTGAAAGTACTTTTAATCGCATGTAATTGCAATTGAGTGTTAATTTAATTGGGAGTAATCTTAAATGAGTACAACTGTAATTGTGTTCATTGTAAATGAGTGGAAATTTAATGGAGATAAATTTTTATTTCGAACAATTGTAATTGAGTGTGATTGTAATTGAGTGTAATTGTAATTGAGTGTAATTGTAATTGAGTGGAATTGTAAACAAGTGTAACTGTGACTAATTTTAATTGAGAGCAATTTGAATTGCGTGTAACTCTAATTGAGTGTAAATTTAATTTAGTATTATTGCAATTGAGAGTAAATTTAATTGATACTTATTTTAATTCAGTGTAATTGGAATTGGATGTAATTGTAAATAAGTGTAAGTTTAATTGAGACCTATTTTAATTGAGTTTAATTCGAATTGGGTGTAATTGTAAACAAATGCGAATACTGAATTGAGAAAAATTTCAAGTCAATGCAATTTTAATGAAGTGTGATCTTAATTGAGCGCAATTGTAAATAAGTGCAAATTTAATTGAGATTCATTTTAGTTGAGAGTAATTTTAATTGAGAGTGATTTTAATTGAGAGTTATTTTAATTGAGTGTAATGTTAGTCGAGCGTGAATTTAATTGAGAGTATTTTTAAGTGAGAATAGTATTAATTGACAGTAATTTTTATTGAGTCTAACTCTAATTGATTGTTAACTTAATTGAGAGTAATTTTAATGGAGTGGAAATTTAATTGAGTTTTATTGTAAATGAGTGGAACTCTAATTGAGTTTAATTGTAAATGAGTATAACTTTAATTAAGTTTAATTGTAAATGAGTGTAAATTTAATTGAATGTAATTATAGAGTAAAGAAATAAGAGTCACATTTTCGAACACCAAACTTTTTGTATGGTGGCGTTGCTATTAGTGCCAATTACACAATAGCTCTCATTTTCATATCGCAGCGCCACTCTGGTTACTACCCCCGACCGACCTCTTCTATGTCGAAAAATGAGTGACATTTAAGATTGTGACTCTTATTTCTTTACTCTATGATTTAATTGAGAGTCATTTTAAATGAGAATAGTATTAATTGGCAGTAATTTTAATTGAGTGTAACTTTAATTGAGTGTAATTGTAATTGATTGATAATTTAATCAAGAGTAATTTTAATTGAGCGTGTATTTAATTTAGTTTAATTGTAAATAAGTGTAAATATAATTGACTCTAATTTTAACTGAGTGTGATTTTAAATGAGTGTAATTTAAATCAGTGCATTTTTATTTGAGTGGAATTTTAAAAAGAAATTGAAAAATGATTTCATAAATTTTATGGGGCCAAGATTCTAAACCAACTAACTTTGGTTACCCGTCCATCGGTACTACCCTCAACTTCAAATTAGAACTTTCTGAGGGTTCTCCTTCGAAGATGTTTTTTTTGTGGGCTGCACCAAAACGAAATGTTAATTTATTTCATAATAAAAGTGCCTTTACTCAAAAACGGTTCATACGATCTTCTTTCTATATGTATTCTTGGTCACTTCTTGAGTCGATGTACCGCCTGTGCGTCTGTCTACACAATGGGCACACTTCTTTCCACTTTTTAGTCACATATTTCATTAGTGTATTTATTATAGTCGGGTATGACCAATTAATAATAAACACAAAAATATAAATCTAAAAAAATATAGACACATTTTTTATTTTCTATAATAATTTTCATATAATACACGTAAATAATGAAGTAAAGAGTTACTTTGAGGATTTTCTTAGGGAAATGTTTGGACCAACACGACAAAATTCGAAGAAACAACAGGGAAATGCCAAGAAACGACGACTTTGTGACATGCATCAAAACACAACGAATTCAAATCCAATCAGCAAATTTATCATAGTTGTGTTAAGTAACGAAAGCCAAAAGATAGCCCGGCCAATACCAATGTGAATGGAGGTGGAGTTCTACAACATGTTACAGCAGTGAGCATATGAAATTCGAAACTGAAAGCAAGCGACCGAACAGAATGCAGTTGAATGGTGTTGGAAACCCAGAATTCGGACTATTGAAGTTTTTGTTGATATGAAATATTACTTCATTTTACTACAAATGACCATATGAATACATTTTCTGCATATTATAAGTGTTTTATACACACAAATGTATAAAATTCTGAAAAATACTATTTTGTCCAGCTCTGATAGTTGAGTTTTAGTTGTAGTTCGAGCGGTACTCCTATTGATAATTTCATAGCACAGTAGGCAGATTCAGAAACGGACGTGGGCTCTTCATCTTTGCATTTTACTATGTATTGAACATACATTTTCTACATATTATACGTGTTTTCTACACAAAAATGTATGAAATTCTGAAAAATTACAATTTTGTTCCACTCTCATAGTGGAGTTGTAATTGAGGTTCGAGAGGTACTCCTATTGATAATTTCAAAGTACAGGAGTCAGTTACAGAAACGGAGATGGACTCTTCATCTTTGCATTTTATTATGTATTTAACATATATTTTCATACATATTCTACATAGTTTCTACACTAAAATACAATAATATTCGGAAATATACGATTTGGTTCAACCCTGATAGTGGAATTGTAATTGTAGTTCGAGAGGGTACTCCTATTGATCATTTCATAGAACAGTAGGTAGATACAGAAACGGAAGCGGGCTCATTAATATTTGTTTGCCAACATAAATTTTGTTACATATTTTACATGGTTTCTACACTAAAAGGTATAAGATTCTGAAATACACATTGTGATCTACTTTTATTGTGAAGTTTTAGTTGTAATTCGAGGGGAAATCTTCATAGTACAGTAGGCATCGGCAGAACTGAAGATGGACTCTCGAGTTTTTGGACCAATTCCATCGCTTTATTGTAATATAATGTAGATAATGGGAGACCAACACTACGTTGGAAGGACCAAGTTCAAGAGGACCTGGCTGCACTTGGTGTTTCCAATTGGCGCCAGCGTGCGCGAAGCAGAGACGACTGGCGAAGGCTGATAACGCGGCAATGATCAGAAATGGTTGTACGCCAATTATGATGATGATGATGAATGTAGATATTGTAATTAATGTTGCATTTCTACATATGCCACAGTGAATACATTTTCTACATATTCTACGCCTTTTATACACTAAATTGTATAATATTCTGTAAAACACACATTTTCCCAACTCTGATAGTGGAATTGTAATTGTAGTTCGAGAGGGTAGGTAGGTAGGTAGGTATATAGGGTAGGATAGATAGATAGGGTAGGTAGGTAAATAGATAGTTTGCCAAAAGCACACTTGTGCACACCTAATGTCCCATTGTGGTACCACGGCGTGGCGCCGTTTAAGCACTGACTAAAAAGTTCTCTTACTTGAGGTGGTGACAGTCAGCGCAAGGGCAGCGCCGGGAAAGGCACGACTCCCCCATTATGTTGCAGGAAATCCTCCTGATAGTTTGATGAACCTCGCTATGTCCCTAATATTAAAGGATAGCAGCTCTGTCAGATTTGTAAGAAATGGGACACCAAAGGTTGCGATTTCTTCTTCTGCTCAAATATGGGCAGTCACATAAGAGGTGGAGAACCGTCTCGTCCTCCTCCTCGGAACCATAGCCTCAGCAGAAATCGTTTGAGGTTAGGCCCTGTCTTTCAGTTCGAGAGTGTACTCCTATTGATAATTCAATACTACTGTAGGCAGAGCCAAATCCACACTTAATCGTTCTATTTAAAAGTCCACAGCACACACTTTTAGTTGCTGCAATTTCCCAGTGGGAAGTGACTGCCACATATGCAGAGGAAATTTGAAATTAAATAAAAATAATTAATATAATTAAAGTGAATTAGACGTGAGTTCATTGCAAATTGAACATAATCGCTCAACTGCATTAGAAACCACTTCCTGCCAGCAATTGTGCGCTCATAAAATTGCACGGCAATAAACAAAGTAATTTTGTATAAAGCTGCGAGCAAACCAACTCAAATACAAGAATCTGAAAACCGTGCTGCAAAAATGTAAACAAACGACATTGCAATGGCAAAATACTGGCAGAAAAAAGTCCAATTGAATTGCCAGTTTCAGGTTGTTGCTGCTTTTACAGCCAAAACAATATTTTTTTTCTATTATTTATGTTTTTTTTAAATTTTTTATAAAGATTTTTTTTGATTTCTTCAAATGCAACCTACCTACCTACACGCCGAGTGCAAATTCCTTGGGCCGCGCCGCGACTGCAGTCGCTCTACGCGTGCCCAACTAAGCCTCTGCCTGTGTATGGCAGCGATTGCATCGCTGAGCGTGCGTGCGTTAGTGTGAGTGCGTGCGAATTTTGTTGTCAAAAGTGGAAAAATGTGGTTTGCAGCACGAAACTGGTTCACAGAGCGCAGCTCGCGGAGTTGGTCTTATGGTCATGGTGATTCGTTGAAGACACTGCGTTGATTTTAATCTGGAGAACGTGCATGGCAGTTGCTGCTGGCGAGCCGGGTAACTGCTGTACCCAAATTAACAGCACCCGGAGCGGAGCTTGCTCAACGTAAGAAAAAAAGGCTTTGTTTTTTGTGAACAAGCGTTTTTTTGTTTGTGTTTTTCTGGGCCTCACGGTCTGGGAAAAATTCACTTTATGCAATTGTTTTCAGGCCAGCAAGCAAATTAAGTCCGCTTAGCTTAATTAAGATGATTGAAAGTTGCTATTATAGAAATAAAGCAGACAATGCTGTGTTTCATTGCAAAATATACAAAAAAAAAAAAAACTAAGAAAAAAATGAAAAACAAAGAAAAATAAAGAAAAATATGAATAAAATGTTTGGAAATTTTGAGTGAGTTATTTCAAGTTCGTTGCTTGAGTTTTTCGTTCGCGAGCCTCAGTTTGCCATTGTTCGCGCTGCTCTGCTTCTCGTTCGCGCATTTCGCACACAAAACTAACAAATTCCACACAGATTAGATGCACATCTCATGAAACTTAAACAATTTACGAGCCCCAGACCTATTAGCGAAAATTGCTGTGACTTGCCACAAATCATTAAAAAGTTATTATGACAAGCGCAGGCAGTGTGTGGCTCATTAAACAATGCATCAAACAAAGCTCAGTTCAAGCACCTGAAATGCATGCAGTCAGACTCATGAAAATAGAAGAAATTGCTTAAAATTTCAAACGCGTGGCTCTGATTTATATGCGTGAAAAATTTCACTTGTTTGCAAATGTCATTTCAACGCATTTTTAGTTTATTTTAATTTTATTATCTCCTCTTCAAAATTTGTTTTCCATTGCGAGTGTTTCTCCAAATACTCGCACCTCACACTGCAGCAGCAGCATCTGCACACAAAGCGCCCCAGCGGCAGATTTCGCTATTTAGTAATGCTGTCAACGTTTGTCAGATTCGGTCACAGTTTGCGCTGCTGCGGTGCGAACGCTGCGGCCGCGTATCCGTCTGCGCCTTCGTCTGCATTTTATTGGCCGCAAAAAGTTCGCTTCTTTGCTCGTTGTAGCGTTGAGTGCCCAAAGACAAGCAACAAATTTTGAAATTTTCTGTGCTAAGTACTCATGTGATTTGACCCCAATACGGCTGGATTTCTATTTCAAATATTTGCCTTTTATTTATGACTTCGTACGTTTTGGATGTGTCCGCTTGCTGTGATTGTGTAAATACTTGAACGGATATTCTTCTTTTTCTGCGTTTCGAGAAATTTATGATGAGAAACCCACGAGGTACTGGCGTGGACTTGAGTTGTTATGTCTGTTGCTTTAAGGCCGTGTGCACATCAAATCTGTTACTAAACACAGGTATACTACGAACGATCCACTGAGTTGCAGCCTTTTCTAGGTGGGTTTTCAAGGGATGAGTTTCACTAGAGTGGAGTTATGTACGTAGAGCCTTATAATATTAATCACAATAAAAATTTTATATATATATATAATGATGTTTTCAGTTACTTCGTGTGCGAAAATCATTATGAAACAACGCTTAGCTTCGAAGAGGAAATTTATAAAGAGTTATGCCAGCTTTTTTCTGTGGCGAAGGTGATCAAAGCTCATTAAACCTCCTCACAGATTGCACAGAGAGATCTCTCTGATACACAAAATGCGTTGGTATTCTGGAGGATACATCTTGAATATGAGCAGAATTTATCAAAGTGTTCCCTTCCAAATATTGTAGGGATCAAATCTCATTAAACCTCCCAAAAGATTGCACAGAGATCTGATACACAAACTGCATGGATATTCCGGAGGGTACATTTTGGATATGAGCAGAATTTATCAGTGTTCCCTTCCAAATATTGAAGTCTCTGACTTTTTCTGTGGGTGATCAAACTTCATTAAACCTCCTCACAGATTGCACAGAGATCTGATACAGAAAATGCGTTGGTATTCTGGAGGGTACATCGTGGATATGAGCAGAAATTGTGAAAGTGTTCCCTTCGTTGAAGTCTCTGATTGGAGTACGAGTATACCTGACAAAAGCTCTAAAGAAGACACTACCCTCACCGTTTAAGGAAGCAGGGACATCAGAATAGATATGTCAGGCAGAAGTGGCATCACAATAGATCTGTCCAGCCGCAGATTATAACACCCTTTTAACTAATTCTAATCGAATCTATGCTGCTTTTAAGTACTCAAGACCAAACTTTATTATTATATTTATAATAAATTATTTGTTAGAGGTTCAGATTATAGAAGAGTTGAGTTCCCAGGGCATTACAGTAGTATATATTTCCACAAAAATGTATATATATATATATATATATATATATATATATATATATATATATATATATATATATATATATATATATATATATATATATATATATATATATATATATATATATATATATATATATATATATATATATATATATATATATATATATATATATATATATATATATATATATATATATATATATATATATATATATATATATATATATATATAAATATTTATATATGGAACAATACACACAATTTGAATAACTCAATTCACATTTCATCTTCACTTGCGCCCTGATAAAATAGTCACTCCTTTGCACTCCGCAGATGTTAGGCAATAAGTTTCACGATACCCCACATGAAGCTAGTCCTGCCTCTAGGGTCACCACAAAGACTCGAGCAGTGTTAAGTGGTTGCTGAAACACGGTCCGATGTCATTGGTGTGCACCCTGCCTAAGGCTACTTGTAAGCTGGGGTTTGCTCTTTAAACAAGTGTTAATGCGTCTGCGGTGAGCCGCCGAAGGTCGCACAGAATTATTATTGCTGTAAATTTTGAGTGGCCTTCTGCGACTGAATGAACCTGTTTCGAGTAACTAACCGAATATCCTTGTATTTGTTCGTACAGCATTTAAGTGTGCTTATGTAGTCAACACGTACGAGTACTTGAGTGTGGAAGTATTGAAATTGTTCAGTTTAATTTTTGAAACTTGCGTTTTCTCGCTTATTACGAGACTTGAATGTTTCTTGGAAAAGTTAAATTTATAAAGACAACTGAACCGGTGCAACAGGATGCTCTAAAATGGAAGACTTTAAACTTTTTTTTTTATCACTTTTATCACGTTTTTATATCAATAAAACGAATAAACCAAATATAAAAAGAGTAGTATAAAAAAAAAAACAGTTGTAAATGAATTGTAAAACATTATAATCAAAATTCATGCCTACATACACGCATAATTAATGCCCTTCCTTTCTTATCAATAAAAACGCCCTTGTCTTGTACTACAATAAAACAACAATTACAACAACAATAACAGGAAAAGGCAAACAAAGAGCGGCAACTGTGATAATCAGCACCATCATCACCGTCATCACAATCATCAGAATCGTGAACAACACATTCAGCCGACTCAGCTTGCATAGAGGCAAGAGTATACCTACACTTCACATGTGCCCCGTCATAGTTCAGTCTTTTATTGCAGAGTGTTGAAAGGCTTTGAAGCTTCAGCGGCTGCATTGACCGGAGAAAATCTATGGAATCATGGTGGGCACATGCGGTGTAATCTCGGCCAACTACAAGAGCCAGTTGGATGCAGAGGAAGCAGTTTATTAGCCACGATTTTTCCTTTTTTGTTCTGTGCTTCCTGCCATCGTTGTTTACGTTCTTTACTTTAATTATAGCGTAGCGTTAGGGCCGGGCATGGCGTACCAGCATGTGCTGGGGGCCGTAGTAGTTTTGTGTAGAACTAAGTTTAAGTTATTAACTTTAATCAAAGTAATTACAGCACAGTGCCAAGCCGAAGGGTGCGGAAATTATTTTTTGCGCAAAAATTCTACAAAAACTTTTGCACAAGAATTGTTCGGGTTATTATTAACTGAAGTTATTACATAGACCTGAAGTTATGAAGTAAATCCGGGCATGCAGCTATGCTCGAAAAGGTGTGGAGTCGCTTAAACCAGGCTGGGTCTAGTGGGCCACAGGCTGTGGGAGAGGCACGCACTAGTAACAGAATCAATTTAAACTAAATTGGTGACTTTAATTATTATTTTAGATTTATTTTTAAAATATTTTTGAAAGAATAATTAAATACAATTTTTGAAAGAATAAAAAAAAAAAAAATTTTATAATTAAAATAATATTTTTATTTTTTTATTTGTATTATTTTAAATTCATTTAAACAAAATACCTTAATTAATTATGAGTGCTTGGTTTGTGTGTGGTTTCTACCCTCTTCGATTAGCAGAGGAAGATGGCAGATGATCAATTAATGCTCTAAGTAGGATTTGAACCATTGTCCCATCTACTAGCATCAATAGATCATGGCAATATACGTTCACCAAGTTTAACTTTTACTCGGGTCGCCTCAATGAGCAATAATGCCGCTTTGTTGCTATGTCTTCGCGAGCCTAAAGAAAATGGCTTTTGCACATTTACAACCATCCGGAGCTGTTCACAAATTTGGAGAGGTCTGAAAGTTCTAAGCTAGAGCAATGCCCTAGACTCTTCAGAAAAGGACTTCTGAGATATTTGAGTCTCAAGTGAGCCAGGGTTGGGCAATCACAAAGAAGGCGGATGACTGTTTCTTTCTCCGGTGGGTCTTTACAGCTCCTGCAATGAGCATTGCACGCAATGTCCACTTCTTCAGCGTGTGTGCCGATAGTCCAATGACCTCTGCAGACAGCGATGAGGTTGCTAATTTTGTGTCTTGAGAAGGTGGTTAGTTCTTTTTGCACTGTAATCAGGCCACATCATTCTCGAAATGGCACATGTCGCAGTGTTTTTCCACCTCTCGCGAGACTTGCGGAGGAAGTGATCATAAATATTTCCCTTAACTATACTTAGGGGGACGCCCACATCTATAAAGGAAAACACTTGATCTGTTTCTGATGAGCCTCTTCGTGCCAGCTCATCAGCCCTCTCGTTGACTTCAATGTTCCTGTGTCCCGGAATCCAGGAAACAAGGGATATGGAACTATTTTCTGATAATGATTTAAATTCCTCCTTGCAGAGGGCGGCCAACTTAGAGCCGGCTTTAATTTAATTATAGATCTCAATATAAAACCAATCCGCCTCTGGAAAGCGCTTTGCGCGCCAGCTTCCCTTAGTTTATAATTTTAATTATAAGTTATAGTTATAAATAAATAAATAAATAACTTAGAGCCGGTAAAAAGCGACGCTAGCGCTTTTTGTGCTGCCTGCCTGTCGGAGTAAATGGACAGGTTTTTGATCAGCTTGCGCCCCTGCAGCGCCCTGCATGCACGCCAAATTGCAAAGACCTCTGCTTGAAAGACACTTGATGTCGATGGCAATTTGAAGGAGAGCAGAAAATTGAGAGGTTCTGAAAATATTCCCGCACCCACCCCAGATTCCATCTTGGAACCATCGGTGAAAATTGGCGTACCCCCTTTCGCGAGCGCCTTTCCCTTCTTCCAGTCATTCCTGCTGGGAAGAACTGTGTTAACACAGCCCGCAAAATCCAGATTGTGAACGAAGAAGTCGATTCTCGAGGGTACTATGTCTGGTGGCAGTTGACTCAAAATGCTACCATTACCATCCCTCCAGTTACCGGATTGCCTGAGTCTTAGTGCACTTGGTGCGGAAATACCATACGTATGAAGATCAATAGGGAGTAGGTTTAGAATCGCGTCTAAAGCCACCCCGGGACAAGTGCGACAGGTTCCTGTAATTCCAATGCAAGCGGTGCGCTGGATTCTCTATAGTTGCGTGAGATTATAGACCTTCCTGAGAGCTGCCCACCAAACCACGGAGCCGTATGTCAAGATCGGCCGCAGCACCATATTTATCCAGAGCACAATTCTTGGTCTAAGACCCCATTTGTTGCCAAACATCGACTTGCAAGCATAGAAAGCCACACAAGCCTTCCGTACTCGTTCATTGATGCACGCCTTCCAACTAAGTTTGTGGTCCAATATGACACCAAGATATTTTTCCCTGAATGATAGGGAGACCCGCTGACGTTAGCCTCGGCAGTTTGAAGGAAGGAGATTTATATTTTCTGTGAAGAGTAACAGTTCCGTTTTATCGGAGCTAACCCCCAGGCCATACCTGTTCGCCCATCTACTAAGTTTGCCCAACGCACACTCCATGATGTCACTGATCACAGTGGGGAAGGGTCCGGAGATCAGGACCGCCACGTCGCCAGCTTACGGTACCACTTTGAGTTTTTCAGAGTCTAGTTTAGCGAGAGTTTTGAAGAATTTTCTTTATACAATTTATGTTTTCAATTCATTTAAATTGCATGCAAATTAAAATGGAAAATTGTTCTCAACACAATTTATTAACAATAAATTAATTTATTTATTAAATTATAATATTCTCACATTCGAGGGGTCGTCGATTCGACTCCTGCCCATGTTAAGGTCTGAAAAATGCTTCTTTCAAAAGCATTTCCCTTCGGTCGAAAGCCCTGGTTGCTAGTACTCATTTCCCCAACCCCTTGTAGACATAATTATGCTTCACTTTATTATATTAATAACCATTATAAATAAATTGAAGTATATTTGCCAATAAAATATTTCAAAATAATTCATTTGAAAGAAATTGTATTTAGAAATATCGCCAGTCTTTTAGGATAATGCCATAGAATGAAGGCATTCAACATACCTCCCTCTTATGGTTGATTTTTAGAAGATCTCAGAAGAATCGGAATCGAAGCGGTGTTGTGATGTTGTGATACGTGTGTGTGGTCCCTATAAAATCCCAATAACTTAGATTTTGTAATGAACTTAGGGTAATCCGGGAAACTTGAACAACAAGTATCTCCGGAAAATATATCTTATTCTATTCAGTACTAGCACCAATATAACCAGGTTCAAATTGCCCAATGCTAAAGGTCAAAAGTAATCAGACTGAGATGGCTGACAACATGGTCGAGAATGGATCGTTTCTTGACGGAGATAGTTTTGGCTCCCTCAAGTAGGGTCGAAGCACTCTTCCAAGAAAATGTGCCCAATATTAAAAAAATTCTGTATCATTTCATCATTGTTTATGATCATCCAAAAAAATGAATTTGCAATACCTTTATAAGATTCCTTCGTGTAACAAAATTCCTCTGCCATTGTTCTTCTCCCACTTTACTAAATGGAAGCACATCAGCGCTGAGTTTCATTACTTGCCCTTGGACCACAGCGTTACTGTTGTTGTTGATTTTTGATGAAGTGGTTTTGGCCACAATTGGTCTTATCACGCTATTCAGCTTCCAATCCACGCTGGTATGGCTACAAAACAAGTTCTTTCTTTTTGCTGCAGTTTCTTTGTGGTTTTTTCATAATTTCATTTCAGATTCCATATCTAAGCGGCCAGTTTGGAATTGGCTGATTTAAGTGGGTAGCTCATAAATTCCCGTCTAGGCCAAAACCATGCCAAAATATGCAACGTTAAGGCAACAACAACAGCAACGAGAATAATAACAACGCTAACACTCCCATTGGTATGTATTGCATGTGCAGAGACGTTGTTGTTTTGTTCGCTGTTGTTTTTGTCGTTGTTGTTTTGTTGGTTGTTGTTTTTGTCGTTGTTGTTTTTGTCGTTGTTGTTTTGTTCGCTGTTGTTTTGGTCGTTGTTGTTTTTGTCGTTGTTGTTTTGTTGGTTGTTGTTTTTGTCGTTGTTGTTTTTTGTTATTGTTGTTATGGCGTAGCTTTAGTTGTTTCAGCCACTTTATTGACAGCAGCCGTAACCGTTTTCAACGGAAAATGATCTCGCTGGAATGTTTTCGTGGCGGTATCCAATCATTTTAAAGGTTGGTGTTGGTTTCACTTGAATATGCAGTATTTAAAAAGGAAACTAACGCTGTATTCATGAACATCATCATCACCAACATCATCATATAGCATTATAGTTTATGGTGGGCTTTATCTTTACCCTTTATCTAGTACCCTTTTATGAACGATGTGGTTTCCTTATACCGAGGACTCTACTATTGAATTAATGGTGCTTTGAGTACGAATTTTGGAGGTAATAGAAAATTGTTGGACCCATACAATTAATACATGATACAAGTAGATTCTTTTCATTGCTTTTACTCTTCAAAGCCTCAAAAGAACAGTTTACGTGGGCCAAGAGGTGTCTTTGTAGTGCAAATTGATCCAATCATTAGATATAAAAAGGAAACAATGTTGATTTATGTATGAATTATAATTTTTTGTTTGTCAAGAACTTAGTCTTATTCACTTCAGGATATGTCAGTGTTAGTTTATAAAATATTTAAATTTAATAATCAAGGTCGACCGTCAATCTATATATCTATATATATATATATATCTTTCATACTTGGACAACTGAGTAAACATTAATGTTCAATATCTATTTTTATGTATACATGTTTCTAGTACGAATACTATAGTTGAACATTCTATGCTTCCTTTGATTTACGGACTATCCACTGCAGTACAAAATGATTATATACTGCTTCCGTCTATTTTCATGATGAAATCAGTGATGATATATTTACCAATTGACAGATTACCGATTGGGTTTTGGAGGAGTTCACAGAGACTTACTTTCAACCTTCACTTTAATAAGAATGCATAGTGAGAGTATTCCTTGTCATTGCAGAAGTTTTGGCACAGCAGATTATGTTGGATGTCACGTTAGAGTGTGGAATCAGTATGTGTTTTCTTGCTCCAATTTTGATGTTGGGAATCCTTCCTCGTCACTAGTTCAAGGTATGCCAATGCTGTATGAGCAGATTCTCTTATTATTTGACAGGCTAAAGGAACACCGCGACCTAAGAGATCTACTGTGCATCTTCCTACCCAACTAAAACAATCCTAGACTATTTATAAATCTCGTAACGGTTGTGGGCTTAATTTTAACAGGTGATTTGGAGCTAAGAACCCGCCACCTAAGTAGTTATGTCTGCGTCTTGCCACCCCTGGGCAAGTACATACGAGTATAATGTGTTCTGCTGTTTCCTGCTCCTCTTGACAGAGTCGGAAGGAATCGTCTTCTACCACGCCTATTTTTTTCGGATGGATCTACAGTATCCTATTAAAAGTTAAAAGGATAAGTAGAGTTTGATGTCATTTCTGCTGAGGTTTAAAGAAGCATCTACCCTGATATGTTCAGGGTCAATGAGTAGTCTCGACTGCCGCATGCCTTTTTGGGCTCTCCAGTAGTGCAGCAGACTTCGTTTTTCCTGTTCGCACAACAAGTTATTTATGAAGCTGCTGTTTACTCCACAGAAGGGTTCTGGACCTATGAAGGGAGAGCCTGCGCCCCTTTTTGCCAAAGAGAATGCAATTTCCTTGCCTTCATGTCCCTCATGTCCCGGTAAACACATTAACGTAACAGAGTTTCTCGCTGCTAGGGTGTTGAGGGTGTTTAGAGTATTCCCAGACCAGCTTTGATTGGAATGAGAAGTTTATTAATGATTTTAAAGCTTCTTGGGTATCTGAGCGTATGGATATTTTGGTGCTGCGTGTACCCCTGCGTAGACATTCTCTAGCACATAACTGTAAGACGTGGACTCCAGCGTAGATACTCTCTAGCACATAACTCTAAGGCGTGGACTCCAGCGTAGACACTCTCTAGCACATAACTCTAAGGTGTGGACCTCCACTTGAAAAATGGAGCTGTTTTTCCCATTGCAATTGCTTTTTGGAAATTTGGCCCTACAATTCCCACGCCAGCACTGTCATCTTCCATTTTGGACCCATCTGTATACCACAACTGTGAGTCCTGTCTTATTATTATTTCATTGTTTCTTCACTGATGACCACTTTGAAGTGCTTGGAGAAGTTTAATTTTATGTCCATCTTGTCAAAGACCATGTCCAGAATCTTTCCGTACCCCGTTAGTTTGCCTTCTTTAAGATGGGCTAGCTTAGGTAGCCTTAGGGCCGCGCTGGCCGCCATCCTCTTAACCACAAGGTGTAGAGGGGTGAGTCCAGTGATCATTCCTAAAGCTAGTGTGTGGCACGATCTCATTGCTCCCGCCACACTCAAACAGGCTATACGGTGAATCTTGTTAAGGGTCATCTGATATATTCCCTTGATTTTCTACCTAGGCCTGTCAGAGCCTAACTCTAAATTAGATGTGTTCTCAATTTACTGGATTCCTCAGTTGTCTTTTCTTTCAGATTTTCAAAGATGGGTTTACATACTTGTAGAACTACTTGTAGTGCTATTTACGAAAATCATGGAACACTTTCTTAGGTTTTTGTGACCTTTTGTCAGTAAAATAAAATGACTACTTTGCATCCTACATGAAGAGTATGTTTGAATATTTCAGCATCATCTTTTTTGTGACCAGTTTCCTTATGGAAATCAAACCATGTCGTTGTTATTTATGACAAGTATGCAAACAAGTAAACACTCTTTTAATTTTTACACACATTTTTACAGGAGGTGAAAGCTAGAACAGCAAGTGCTAAATTATTCCACTATATAATTAGTAATTATTTATAAATATTTAATCACTAATTAATTGTAATTTCCTGCAGAAGTTGTTGCATTCGATCCAGGAAAACTTGGCAGTATTAAAATCTCATTTATACTTTCTGCTTGCTAAGATATGAACACGAATTCCTCATAATAACCAAAGTTCAATACAATGTTCACTCTAAACATAGAACCCGGTCCGAACTGGACAATCCACATGCATGACAGCAAAGCTCACCCAAGGAAAAATAACAACACCAACAACAACGACTTTGAAACAAAAACCATTTGATGCAATAAGCTGAACTAGCAGACTTAACTGGCCACTTGCTGATGGTACAAAACAAACATTCTACTGCGGCTGTGTCATTGCTACCGACGAACTGAGTGGAGAGTCAGAGGAGCGTCCGTGTTGGCGGCCGCAAAAGGAATTTCTTGATAATGATAATTTATACACCGACAAAAACTGATGAACAAAATTTAAAACAAGCTGAAAAAGTAGCCATAACCACTTCGGTATGGAAGGGAACCCATTTTAGACCAAAGAAGACACGAGGGAAGGGAAAATTGAGGAAAAAATACACCATCAAAATTTACCTTTTGTATTTATGCAGCCGTTTTCTTTTCAAATATTGTTGCCAATTTTGATTGAGGGTGACCAACTGTAAAGTAAAGCGTACAGTTATATGTCTGAAATATGTGTGAGTTTTTTTTTGCAATTTATTCTTAAATATTTATTTGTGTTTCTTTTGTTTTTTGTTAAAAATTTAAATTTCATTCACTTTGAAGTAGAATTGGCGCAAGTTCGTGGCTTGAGTCTTTTGTTCTCTTGCAAATTCTCGCGTAAATTCTTCGGCTTCGATTCTATTTTGGATTTTCTGCCAAAGCAATTAACACGTTAGCATTAAATTTCCTGGTATATATGCATTCACGGCTCTGTGTATGTATGGGTGAGAAATAAACACAAACACACTTGACTTTGAAACCGTTAGGCCGCACTTGTACTTAGGATTTTCTATTTTTGCTTTATTCACACGCCAGCCAGGCTTGGTTTTCTTTTCTTTGACGTTTTCTTAGTTGCAAAAGAACTATTTGCATTGAAAAGTTAATTTCAGTCGGAGAAAAGGGAACGCAAAAATTCACATTCCTACATTTACGTACAGTGGAGAGCGGCCGTATTTGCACGAAAAGCCACCAAAGTCGGCAAAGAATGCAGACAAACAAGTAAACTTTGATTTTCCCTGCTGCTGCTGCGTTCAAAAATAAACAAGATCAAAACGAAAAAAATAACAGAAAAAAAATGAAAAAATCAACTTTAGCTGAACCGTTAAAAGTGGAAAACTCGCGCTACGCTTTGAACGCCACGAACGCTACTCGCCAACTGAACCAGCCGCCGCAGCGGGCATCATTTGGAGCTAGGCCAGCGTCTGCAGAGTGTGGCTGTGTGCGTTCGGCTCGTGTGCGCTTCTGCCTGTACCCACTTCGTGGCTGAATGTGAAGCTGCTGGGCTCGTTGGCAGGTGGCAAAGTTGCCGCGAACTGGTTTCGTTTGCAGAGTCGCGAATGCTCTGCGTATGGCCAGCGTTCTTTGGTACTAAAAAGACACACACGAATACACTCACTCACACTCAGGCACTCACTCATACTCAGGCACTCACTCATACTTAGGCACTCCCTTACAAGTGTACTAAAATCTCAGCTGTCTTGCATTTGTGATTCGCAGATACGAAATTATGAATGAGCTGCGCGGTAAAAGTTTTACTTTGACACTGTGACCGGAGCGCGAGAAACTTTGTGCCTACTTTTTGCGTAAGTCTTTTGGTTTCTTTTCCTATTATCTTCATACTTTGCATATATTTCGTTTCAACGTTTGTTGTTGTCTTTCTTTTATAGCTATTTTATTGATTCGGCGTGTGAATGCTCGTGTTTCGGCAATGGATTGCATTCTGTCAATTCTATAACCGTCTTTAAGCTAATCTTGATAAAGTGTGTGATTTTTTTATGTGTGCCCAATAAAAATGAGATAAATTATGCCGATAGACTGAAGTTTCGATATTTTGTTTTACACTATTTTGCTATATGGAAGCAGATTTCAGAGACGAACTGAGCTTTGCAAGTGGACTTTTTTCTCCGGAGGGAGGGGAATCTTCACCCAAGAGTGTGAGATTTTTACTCACTAAAACTACCTCCCTAACCTAACAGTTAGGCTTAGTCTCAAAGGCCTGATAGCGATTTACGAAGGGTATTGAACAGATATACAAAGATATACAAAGAGAACTTTGATCAGTTAGGTTGGAAATATCACAGCCTCATTTTTCTACCTCATTGAATTGTGGCGCTAATTTTTTGGGTCTGCTGACCTGAGAAATTTTTAAAGGAATAAATTCTATTTCTTAAATGCAATTTGTTTTATGTCGTACCTCCGTACATTCAGACTGAATCAAAAGGCAATAACAAAATTAAGCAAAATTCGACACGAAATTGGCTTCTTCTATACACAAAAAACCACCATGAGAACATATCGAGAACGACGGATGTGAAAACACAGATAGAACATCAATTACCGGATGAGAGCCTAATGTTGACAATGTCAGCACACAGTCCGTTGACTCCGAAAGAAGCAGGTTGACAGAATATATTATGTGAAATGCCCTAAAAGGATATAATAGGCCATACTAGAGGTTAACTGGAGGGTTCCTACCTCACGTATACACAAAAGATACTCGGAAAATTTGGATGAGTAATATTCTTTTAATTTGTCACTAATTTTTCTACCAATTTCCGATCTGAGTTTTGGGAAGTACCGATAGATTTCCAGACAATAGGAGGGAGGTTTTAATTAATAATTAAACAATAATATATATCTGGATATAAAGCTGGTAGCTGATATTTTTTGTCGGTATTTATGTTAACAAATCTTTGCTCAACTTCCAACATGATAGCGGCCATTTATTTAGTTGTGATCATATAATAATCAGTTTAGGGAACATATTGTTACGTAGTTGCCCTTAAGACAATTTTTACAAAGATCAATACTTGGATTCGTATCGCTGGATTGTGTAATAAGAAACCAATTCCTTCTTCAGTTGGAACAATTGGTTTTATTAGTATTCGTCCAACTTACTATTGGATTAAAAGTTTGCTCGCTTCTCACAGTTCGTCTTCGCTCATATTGTGCTTCAGTTAGTCAGTGGTGGCACCACACTTTTCTT
The DNA here is from genome assembly GCA_920105625.2 of Clusia tigrina. Taxonomy (NCBI): domain Eukaryota; kingdom Metazoa; phylum Arthropoda; class Insecta; order Diptera; family Clusiidae; genus Clusia; species Clusia tigrina. The sequence goes on from OV050031.1 coordinate 210,798,099, forward strand.
ATTTACATCCGCTTCAACTGCCCGTTGCTAACACGATGTCCGCTCTGTGACGATCACTTGTTAACTCCTGTGGCTAATACGACCCTCAAGCTGCTTGCTGCCACTCTCAGTATTCGGCTATGATCAATTTGGCACCGGTGGACTCGTCCGGGAATCGGCCATGATCACTGGCCTGGTTAACTGATCTGCTTCCCTTTCGGCTACGCTCACTGTTTCACTGCTGCTGCTACTACTTGTTCACTTTCACTTATTTACTGATCTTGTTGTCTCGTGTGCAAGAGGTATATAAGCGACTACACACGAACTCAACCAGCCTGAACCAGCCTCCGAACGGAGCTTCGCATGCCTTCTCGTGTGTGCATTTTTAGGGGTTGAAATCGACGCTCACCCTAAAACCATTAACCAATCAGATGGCGTGTGGATTTAGTAGCAATATTATATAATTATTCGTATCCCACACCACTCTTTTTCCCCGCATATCGCGCGAGAAGGGGACAATTTTCACAGAACATGACGGCAGTTTCGGACTGCAAGTCATGTCGGCACTTTGTTTTTGTTATGTTTATTATTATTGTTATTGGCCATAGTGCAGTTGGACAAATGTTATCCTTTGACCATCATTATAGACTCTATACATTTGGTTATACATGGGTTTCCATCGCTCGCACGGCATGCGCAGAGTTTTCCGAATCCTGGTTGTATAATCTGCAGATATTAGTTGAGGAAATTCCCAGGTTCTGGGAAGATACCTGAGTGTATAATGGCCCGTTAGGTATCTAGGGAGGATTTTGATACTAGAGCATTTTGACAATAAAGCTTTCTACATACGCCTCTCTCTGGGACCAATATTCTTTTAGCCTAGCTTTGTCCTCCATTTTTAGTCCATTGCCCGGCCAATTTTTGATCCACCAATCTCTTCAGCCATTTTGGGATAAGGCTTTAGTTAGTTGGTTGGTTGGTTAGTTACAGCGGCGATGGTTCATCATCCAATTAGCGCAGGTGCGCCGTTTGGATACTACTCTTTTGGTTTGTAGTGCAAATTGGAATATTGTTGTGTGGCGGCCCTTATATTCCCCTTATTTCCCCTTATCGTGCAGCTCGCGATCTCTCCCATATTTTGTTGGCCTTTAGTTAGTCCACATACTGGTTTGGAACCTATTAGAGGTGGCATTGCTCTTTTTTTGGTTTAATAGTCGGTTTGTTCGTTGCGTTCATGTTTTTTACGACCTGGAATCCAATGTAATTCAATTTTTTTAAGTTGTCTCAATTCGTTTAAAAAGTATCGGTTATCCTTGACTAGTCTTGATGTGATCACAAGTTACCACATCATCACCTGCCACACTTTTAACCCCGCTTGACTATCCGAAAGGTTGTATATAAGTACACTGAAAGTATATATATATATATATATATATATATATATATATATATATATATATATATATATATATATATATATATATATAGGTATATATAAGTGCAACGATGGTTTGGTTATAAGTGCATCGATAGATTGTATATAAGTGCACCGATAGTTTATATATAAATGCACCGACAGTTTGCGTAAGCCATGGCTCGCTGGCATAGGTTTCTGTCCAGAAGATCCACCTATTCAAAACCTTTTTGGAATCTAGGATCACAAATGACACCTCCTACTCGTCCGTTTCACAGTTTGGATCCATCAGTGTACCATACTTGTGACCCTAGTTCAGCAATGAATTTATGCCATCTGCAAGATTCTCTCTCTGAGATATACGAGTATACTATGTATTTTTAGGATAATTCCATTGATAAGGAACTTTAAATTAAAACTTGTAGTTAAGACGATGAGGCCAATTACTCGTATAAGGAACCTATTTTACCATCACATCCGCCACATTAGTTATGCCTCATATTTTCACACATTTCTTCCGGCTTAAGCCATGTAACACCCGCCAGAAATTTGAGTGCTGAAACGTGTAATAAAATCGGCTTGTGGCATGGGTTTCGCCTTGCTTGATTTTGTATCTGCTCAACCACAAACAAAAGAGAAAATGCAAAATATTCATTAATTGTAACCAATTAAAATATTAATAAAGTTCATTTCCTGAATCTTTGTTTCTTCCAATTCCTTAATTATAAGGTATGCAAAGTCAGCGCAGAATAATGCAGACCCCTTCGCAGCAATGCAGCTGGTCAAGTGGGCAGACCAGCAAGTATGCAGAGTGCGGAGATAAAAATACTAATTTGTGGTTTGCTTCTCGGATCCAATACAAATTAACTCGGAGCTGGAGCAATTCGACGCCTTTGCACGTGTTTTCAATAATTAAATGAAAAGATTATAAAAATGAATGATCGATATATTCAAGGGTGTTGGAAAGTGTTCATAAAAAGCCGGTTTCTTCAATAAACTCAGCAAATGTGGTGAATTTGCATGGTGTGGTAAATTTGCATGGTGTTCTCGTGGACCCAATGAAATGGTGGTGGTGTCGACTGGGAATCTTTCATAAGGGAACAGGAAAAGGAGAAAATCGATTAGAAGAATTTTATGGCACTAATTTACAATTATCTATGCATCTTGATGCAAGTATCCAGTTACGAAGACAGTGGTTGTAATGTTTTTTATTATAAGACTTATACTTTAAATAATAATAATGTTGAATTTAATAATTAAACAGTTGTCATATAAACAAGTTCTCATGAGGTTTATTGTTACTAAAATATTTCTTATTTGAAGAGTTTATAATATTGTGTAATTTCGTATCCAATTAACAATTAAATACTGTTTATATATTGATTGCTGGGAAACATTGAGCGAAGTAAATCAACTTTAACCAGTTAGAAAGTCTCTTCAACAAGAGAGAAATGACGATAATTCATAGTGAAGTTACATATAACTTTGTTTACTAACTATTATTTGTCTACGACGCCAATATCGTATCAATAGGGTCTACGGTTCGCAGTCGCCGTATATCACAAGATCACAAGATAAGCGAGTCAGATGAGTTGCAGTGTTTTCTGGTTATAAAGTCAAATGCTTGTGGTACCGATGAGATTCGTCCTGTCTTTGTTAAGGCCGTGCTTCCTAAGCTCCTGCCAGTCATTACCCATATTTTTAATACTATTATAATGACATCAACATTTCCTAATTGTTGGAAGTTCTTCTTCTTAGCTGGCACTACAACCGACGGTTGGTATTGTTACGCCATTCGCCTCTGCTCTGCACGCGATGACGCCAGTTATAAATATCGAGCGCGCTCAGGTCATCGTCGACTTGGTCCTTCCAACGGAGATTAGGACGTACTTTTCTGCGAGTACCACCAGCACATTCCGAATAGAGTACCTTCTTGGCCGGAGCGTTGTTGTCCATTCGCTCGACATGACCCAGCCATCGCAACCGCTGTAGTTTTATGCGTTTGACTAAGTCTATATCGGCGTACAGCTCATACAGCTCGTGGTTCCATCTAATCCGGTATGCGGCCTCCACGCAGATTGGACCGTAGATCTTTCGAAGAATTTTCCTCTCGAATGTCCCCAATAATCTTTCAATGTTGCTCGTCATCGTCCACGATTCGGCGCCATACAACAGGACGGGAAGTATGAGTGATTTGTAGAGCGTTGTTTTTAGCCGTCGAGAGAGGGCTCTACTTTTCAGTTGCTTACTGAGTCCAAAGTAACACCTGTTGGCAAGAGTGATTCTTCGCTTGATCTCCAGGCTGACGTTATTATTGATGTTAATGCTGCAGCCTAGATAGACAAAATCCTTGACCACTTCAAATGTGTAGTTGCCAACAGTAACGTGTTGTCCAAGACGCCGGGACTCTTTGTTTGTTGACACAAGATATTTCGTCTTGTTCTCGTTCACCACAAGACCAACTCGACGGGATTCCTTTTCAAGTCTGGAAAATGTTGCGCTGACCGCCCTTGCGTTTGTGCTAACAGTCTCAATAACATTGGCGTACGCGAGCAGCATGGCACTCTTATAGAAGATAGTGCCGGAGATGTCGATATTCGCAGCGCGGATTATTTTCTCCATAATCAAATTAAAGAAATCGCACGATAGGGAATCACCTTGTCTGAAACCTTGCTTCGTTTCAAATCGTTCGGAAAGATCCTTGCCAATTCTTACTGCGCTGGTGGTGTTGGTTAGTGTCATCTTGCAAAGTCGGATGAGCTTTGCAGGGATGCCAAATTCAGACAGAGCGGCATATAAGTGATCCCTGATCGTGCTGTCAAATGCTGTCGATGAAAAGGTGGTGTAGATTCACTTTTCTCGGGTCTTCTCCAGGAGTTGGCGTAATGTGAATATCTGGTCGATGGTGGATTTACCAGGTCTGAAACCACACTGATAAGGTCCAATCAGTTTGTTGACGGTGGGCTTCAATCTTTCACTTAGTACGCTTGATAGAACCTTGTATGCGATACTAAGAAGGCTTATCCCTCGGTAGTTGGCGCAGTTTGTGGGATCGCCTTTCTTGTGGATTAGGCAGAGAAAGCTGAGTTGTTGGAAGTTAGGGAAAATTATTCCTACCCCAAAGTCTGATAACGATTATAGACCAATAGCAATTTTACCATACCTGTCCAAGGTATTTGAACTAGTAATGGCGAAACAATTAAAAAAGTATTTAGCAGACAATAACATTATAACGGAAGGACAGTCTGGATTCATGCCTAGGAGGAGCTGCATAACGGCTCGGACTCATGTAATGGAGAGTACTCGTGTATCACTTGACTTAAATAGGGTGTCTTTCTTGGTATTATTGGACCATTCAGAGGCATTTGACTGTGTTTACCACAATATTTTATGTACGAAGCTTCTGAGAATGTACAATTTCTCTTCCAGTGCAGTGAAGCTGATAGAATCATACCTTAGAGAAAGAACCCAAGTGGTTTACCAACCGAGTCAGTCAGATGATGAGGCATCTGATTTTTTGTCGGTAGTTCGAGGTGTAGTTCAGGGGCCTCTTCTTTTTTGTATATATATATAAATGATCTACCGACTGCATTTGCACGATTGTGATATTCATTTGTATGCTGATGACGTCCAACTTTACATAAGCTGCAAAAGGGACGAAATTATTAAATGTGTCACTCAAATTAATAATGATTTATCTAATGTTTATAACTGGGCAAGGAAAAATGGGCTTTGCCTTAATCCTGCTAAGTCAAAATGTTTAGTGACTTACAATAAACACTTTGATACCACAATACTACCCAGTATTGTAAAGAATGGGTCTATGATTGAAAGTGTAAATCTGGGTAAAACCCTGGGAGTTATATTTGATGGTACTCTAATATGGAGTAACCACATTGCAGTCACGGTTGGCAAAGTTTACGGTATGCTGCGTTCGCTGTGGTCAACGCAATATATCACCCCACATGGAATCAGAATGCTGTTGGGAGCAGGCAATGTTGGCTGCTCCCAACATTGCTATGTGGTTGTCAAAGGACAGAATGCATAGTTTACAAAGAGAAATGATAGGCAGGTGATTAAAAAGAAAAGTCCTCTAAATAAACTTTTAGTCAACTAAAAAACTATTCCAGATCAATTGTTTAAATAATATCATTATCAATCATCATTGGCATTTTTAAAGTTCCAATCATTACTTTGCACAAAAGTGTGGCTTATCAATCCGACCCTTCTACGAAGGTGATAACATCAGATGAGTTCCATTCATTGCCTGAATAAATCCTTTTTGGTCTAAATATTAAAAACCAGCAAGAGTTCCAAAACCGTTGTTAAAAAGCTCTCAATATAATTAAGAATCAGTTTAAAATTATTGTGTATATTGCAACGAAATCGTCATTTCACGAATAAAGGTGGATTTCTAATTATAACCGTCATATTAAAATTATGGGCCGCAATTACTCCTCCTTAAGTGCTTCACTTCTGTTGCTTGCGATATTTTTATGTCATTGAGTGTGTAAGGAACCTTCGTGCCTATGCTTGTGGTGAGGTGACGCTCAATACGAGGATGTTGAGCATTTTGGTTCCTCACAAGTGACACAATTGGACAGGAGTTGGTTCTAAGGATGCAAGTAATGTGTGTACAGTTTGCGTCGTTAACTTTGATACGACAGTTTGCCGGCCACATTTCTACTTCTTTGAGGTGTTCGTCTAGGCCACGAGAGGCGATTTGGAGATTCTGATGAGTACTTCAAATACCTGTATCGTCAGCAAATGTGTAAGCGGCTAGTCTGCTATTTGTTGGCAGGTCAGACGTATATACTTTGTAGAGAATAGAACCAAGCACACTGCCTTGGGGTACTGCAGCCAATATTTGATACTGCTTGTCTTTCACTTTGTATTCCCGATTCACGCAGTAAGGTTCCAGAACTCTGTTTAATCTTGTACACTAAGTTCCTCATGCCAGACTTTATGGAATGCTTGGGCAAAGTCTCTAAATATTGCTGAAGAATATCTCTTCTGTTCAAAGGCTATTCTAATCTCACTTAATATACGGTGACACCTGTTCTATTGTGCCGTGCTCTTTCGACATCCGAATTGATGAGTTCAACAATTTTACTCAATTTATTATATTGTTTTGTCTTACAAGCATTTCGGTACCTTGTCCTGACTAGATCCCACCACTACGACTTTCATGCATTTATAATTGTTAATTGCAAGAGAATGGGGGTTGATTCTAGCAGATCAGATTTCTTTCTATTTAGGGCAATCATTGATTCCTTTCTTATTTTCTTTCTTATATTATGAAGAAGAGTTTGTTTCGATGCACTGGTTTTTCATGTTTACTTAGTAATCTTGCGATGTGGATTTCGTAATTATATGTTAAATTTGTATATCGAAAAAGAAACTTCCGAATTAAGCAAGACGATGCCTACTCTGAGCTCCGCGAAATTAGGCAGCTGTTCCCCAAGGCAGCATCCTAGGGCCCCCACTTTATCTCCTGTTCACAAGTGTTTTACCGACCGAACAAAACCATGTTACCGCCACATTCGCTGACGATACAGAACTCCTAGCTACTGGTGACACTGCGGAAATCTCAGTAGAGAAACTCCCACGTGCCGTGAACTTAATATTAAACTAGACAATGAAATGGCGTATTAAAGTAAACAAGACAAAATCAGTTATCATCGATCGACATAAAATCAGTCATCATCGATTTTACGAATAAAAATGTTAGTTACACCCCACTCTAAATAGATGAAATACAAGTACCATACTCTAATAATGCGAAGTATTTGGGGATGACATTAGATGTAAAGCTTCGTTGGTGTGAACAAGTAAAAGAGAAAAGAGAAGACCTAGAAATACAATACAAAAAATTGTACTGGTTAATTGGCAGAACATCTCCACTCTCTGCATACAACAAACTTTTGTTAAATAACCAAATCTTGAAATGTGTATGGAGTTATGTCATTCAACTTTAGGGATGCACCACACAAAGCAATATCCAAATGATCCACAGATTTCCAAACAAAGTTTTATGCAACATAGTTAAGGTACCCTGGTATGTAAGAACGGCAGACCTCCGCAGAGATCTTGGCATTCAGAAAGTAAACAGCGAAATTACCTGAGTCGCAACCTCACATCATGAATGACTTCAACACGAAATAAGCAAAGAAGCATCGAAACTCTCCGAAACAGACACAATGGAACGACGTCTTAAGTAGACGAAGCCCAGAGACCTAACCGATTAGTAGCACCAATGCGTTGTGTATCATCCATCAATTCTTATTTTTAACCAAACTTAAATTGCTTGTTAATTGTTAAACATTTTATAATTAGTTGCAATTTTATAAACGCTATTTTAAAAATCAAGGCTATATCACAATGGCGCGTTAGGTCGGTCGCGCGTTTGACAGTTGAAGTAGAAACAATGTAATTCTATGAAGCAATTCGAAATGCGGCTTCACGCGTTTGATCGTAAATTTTTACAAATATCGTAAATGCGCTAGGGCAAGTTTCTAGTCGGTCGTGTGTTTGACAAGCTGCTTGTCAAGAGCTACACTAGAAACTTACCCTAGTCGGGCGTTTTGAACGCGTTTACGATATTTCTAAAAATTTACGATCAAACGCGTGAAGCCGCATTTCGAATTGCTTCATGTTGTTTTTACTTTAACTGCCAAACGCGCGACCGACCTAACGCGCCATTGTGATATAGTCTTCCCTTTATAACATTTGAATAAAAAAGAAGTGTATGAGAGGTGGAAGTATGGTTATAAGTCCCGCCTGTGTTACGCTTCATTTCATATAGTCTAAGAAGTTCACAATTTCATGTTAATAACTGATCCCCTTTCATCAACGATTCTACGAAGAATTTATGTAAAATTAGAATAGCTCCAGTGAAGTAAAATGAGAGTCTTTGGAGAACGGGCAAACCAAGAACCCGCTCAACACAAAATTTGAATATAAATCACTTCACTAACTAGATGCGTATTTAGCTATATATACGACAAGACTTAGCAAGCTAATTGTATAATATTCCGTTTTTGCTCTGAGAGTTCCATACTGGTATGAAATCAACAATCTACCATCATAAATTTAACTATGGAAGGATGTGAAAATGTACCACGATTATAAATGAGCATGTTTCCATGCAATCATAGCTGCGTTCGCCTGTTTAACTTCCTCATACACAAATGCAGTTAATGGGGTCTCCACTGAATGTGCAATTTTCTGCTTGTAATTATATGAGCAATCAGTGTACAGGATTATGCACAAGGAGCACGTGAAGACAGTGATTAAATTTCTAAATAATTTTTATAATAAAATCATGGAGACGCTCACCAGATTTTAGCATAATTTTATGTAATTCAGTGCGAATAACACCAGATTAGCTAAAATTGCAGCGCGACATGCCTCATAACTGAATAACTACACTTACTATAATGTTAAATGGCCCAACAAAGTTTACGAAAACTTCATGAGTAACAACAACAACAACAACAGCAGCTGCAGCAGCAGTTGTACCAACAACCAAAGTGGTCGTAACGAAACACACCAACAACAACAGAGCTGCAGCCTGCCTTATATCACAAATGCAGCCGTGCAGCACTAACTTTGGCGAATACCCACACTTGCATAAGTGGTCTTTATGCAAATTGCCGCCAGTTCTTTTTGCATTTCCAACACACACACCAACACACATTTACATACGAACACACACACACACACACGAGCGTGGCTCCAAATTGTACCTTTGAGAAGGCAAGTTTAGAAATTATAAAATAAAAGAGAAAAGACCAACGGAGGAATACTGAAGCAGCCGGCTAACGAGTTCACCTTGATGCGTTGACAAAGTGTTAAAGTGTGGTAATTGCTGGCTGCACTTGGTTGTTGGTGTTGCTGTCTTTGTGGTTGTTGCTGTGACAGTTGCCGTTGCATTCAATAAAATGTGTAAATTATGCGTGAATGCGTGAATGCTTTCAGAAACTGGAGAGCACTGAAAAATACTGCAAATATTTCATACAGAAAACTTTCAAATGTCAGCAACTGAGTGGCTTTTTGCTGCAGTCGATTTAGATTTAGATTTTTTTAAGGGTGTTATACACTGCGACCTGAAAGATCTATTGTGATGCCCCTATTAAATTAAAAGATGAGGATAGTCTCATCTACAAATCTTCTGTCAGGTTAATTTCCGACAGGAATTCATATATTTTGGAGGAATCAGGTTGAGGGATCTTGCTCATATCTAAGATATATTCTCCAAAACAATTGAGTCTTTTGTGTGCCAATGGTCCGCAGTCTGTGATCAGGTGCAGTGAGGTTTCGTCACTTTCCCCACAGAATCGACAGATGGCAGCTGAAGATATGCCCAACTTATTCATATGGTAGTTGAGTCTACAATGTCCGCTTAAAATGCCTGTGATGGTTCTTAATTTTCTCCGAGGCATATTTATTAACTCCTTAGCTCTTTTAGGATTAAAAGCTCCCAGAAGAGCTTCGAACTGTATTAATCCCGGAAGATTTTTCCAGGTTTGACTTCTTTTGCATCTGTACACTTCTTCAGCAGACCTCCAATGTTATTGGCTGATAGTCCACAGAAGGGTTCAGGGCCGTTGAAAGGAGAGGCAGGATCCTTCCTAGCTAAGCTTTCAGCCTTCTCATTTCCCTCTACTCATATGTGGCCTGCTACCCACATTAGAGATAACTTGTTCATACTGTCTAGGGAGTTTAGCTTCCCAATACAGTCCCATACAAGTTTAGACCTCACCAAGAGTGAGCTCAAACTCTTGAGTTTTTACTGCAGTAACTCAACATTTTATTGTCATAGAAAATGTCCAAAACTAGAAGTGACGTCATTAGTGACTTCAGCTCCTTTTATAGAAGATTACTTTATTACTTTGAATTTTTTTTTTTTGGGTGGTCGCAAATCTATTCATCTACATATCTAGGAGAGTGTAATTGAAGGGCGTGGCAGTATCCTTCCCTTTCTTTACACACATGTTAGAACGGACCAATTTAATATCATTATCGAATTTATCTTTATATCATCAGTTGCACCATAGCTGGGCTGATTTTTAAATAAGGTCTGATGGGTGGTTGGTAGGAGAAGGAGGGCATGTTCTTCTTATTATACTGTCAATTAAGGTAGGTAGGTAGGGAAGACGGCCACCCTAAGGGCTCACTTAGGTCATCACTGACCCTTTCTGATACCGCATGAGACATCAGGTCCCATCCCTTTCAAAGGTCCAGCCATTTGGAGCTTTTAATGAAGAAGTTGATGGAGCTAATATTTTTTTTGAGATATCTCCCAAAGAGTCAAGAAATTAGTCGCCTAGGAAAGTGCGCCTCCTTCTGGACAATGCTGGACACGTGTATAACAGGTGTGCAGTATACTTTTCCTCCTCCTCGTCCATGCAACTCCTGCAGGAGTCCTTAGAGGCAATCCCCAGCCTACACCCGTTAGTGCCCAGAGTCCAGTGTCCCGTTAGGGACACTAATCACGGAACCCATACTTTGTCTATTTAGAGCAACTGTCAAGTTAACTACCATGATTATTCTTGCCAAGTTTCCTACATTCATCTTGTATATATCTCAAGTGTAAGCAAGTAAGTGAATACAAGTTATGAATATACAAGTAAGCGAATAGTATTGTTAAGAAAATTACTTTTTGTAATATATAGTTAGATCACTGGATTGTTTCAAATACCTCAAAAACATTTTTTTGATAATTTAACTATAATTAAATTAGTACGATTCAGCAACAACATTTTAACCAACTTCGCTTTTATCACCACAAATTTCCTTCCCCTGTGTTTGCAAGCTGGAACTGAACTGGTTTGGTTTATTACCTTTGCTTTTGAGGTCATTCCCACACACTCCAGAACGAAATCTATTAGAGCAAAAGAGACAGCATTATTCATGACCCGTTATCATTGTCAAATTACAAAGTGGAAAAAGGTGCCCACAAGTTTGCATATCATTGAATCAGATTATATATAAATACTCACACCTGTCTCTTTTTAGGTGCTACAAATACAGTTGAACTTTCCAAACTGAATTTCCTTTCATGTTTTAGGATATTGGCTATGGAAAGGCTCCAATCAGTTGATAAGACATACAGTCTACTTTAAACTGTTCCATTGTTTTCGTCTCATTAACCTGAACAAGAATTTGTTCTTCTGAGTGTACATTGCCAAAGTTTCTTATTGTGACCATCGACATGACAAGAGTTGCACAATAAATCAACAAAATATAATTCTAAATTCGTTGGAAGTTGGCCAAGAGAGCCAATTTGAGGCGGCCCAGTTCTAGGTAAGGTAATTAAAAAAACATTCTCAATTCTTCTGTGCGTATTCTTGAAGTTCCCACCCAGCAGAAACATTTCAGGTCATATTAAAACTGCATTGGTGGACGGTTTCAAATAGAAATCTAAGATTCTTAAGTCTCATAAGCACAAGAATAGTCCTTCTTTCGATGGATTGTGGTCCAAATAAGCAAACATCAGTCTGAAACGAATAATTAACTTTCTTATTTGTTTAGTTATTACAGTATTCAGCAATAACGTTATCAACTTGAAGACAAAAAAAATATATTGCAAGAAGCATTTTGAGACTATTTCTTGAGCGGGAGTTGAACCCGCGATCCATGCGGAACAATGGAACAATAGGGGTGTGACAAAATGTTGATAAGATTAAATATAGAATTTATAAACCTAGTTCTCTGTGTATGATCTACTGATCTAGTACTCAACTAGTTACAAACGAACAAGTGTTCAAGTATTATTTACATTGGTGCTTCTACACCAGACCATCAACAAATTGATTTGGTAACAGTGTGAATATGAGAGCAATTCAGTTCTGTTATATAAAAGGACAGTATATGCACAAGATATGGAATAAGAGCTAGATTGAATAAGCTAAAGGTGCCACACCGACTAGTTTTCCCTCAGTTCTGAACTGATTAGTTTCACTGCTGGGTGTGGAGCTCTGCAGCCAGTTTGAGTGTGTTTACTTGGGCGAAATAAGTCATTCCACGCATGTTCTCTAGTGCGGCTTGCAAATCAGCGTCAGTCATTTGCCAACTAACAAGCCAACAGGCGACTCCAAAGTCAAGTACTCTATTAGGGTAATATACACATGACTCATGGCCACATGCAACGCCCCATCATTAATAGGAGAAACGTAGAAATGCAATGTGAGTGTGTGGAAGACAGAGTCACTTACGTGTTCTCATCACAAATGTAAATATATGCATTATAAGCTCAGCTTCAAGTGTGCGCGCGCTGTTTTAATCTGGAGTAGTTGGGCTGAAATTATGGGGCGAACATGCATGGAATATCCATGGCATACAGAATTAGGTGAATAGTACTTCGAAGGTGAACTTCAACAAGTGCGTTTTTTGGGTCATTGTTGCTGACTTACAACGGATTCCATGGTCCACACCTCTGACTTGGAATGCAGTATTAAATATTAATAGGAAAATATAAGCGGAAAATACCAGTAGATGAGGGATTAGGGGACTGCAAAATGTTTAGAAAATAGTTAGAAAGGCAGAGCTTCGAAATCAGCATAACAATCATGCAATCATATCTTTAATGTCCTTATATAGCAGATTCTGCTATAATAGGGCGATTCCAAGCCTTTATTTTCTTATGCAAAAATTATTGCCTTTTATGGTAATTTATGTTGATCAGTAAAATGCTCTCAATCGATCCAATTGTTGCTTGATTTGTGTTTAGTGGGTTTCCCAATCCAACCAATTGAAATATAGACACATTCTGGTATTAGGTTAGGTTCGGAAGGCGTGTGCGGATACAAAGTACCCGCACTTCCACTGAGAGATATCTGTGTCCATTGTGACTGCCTTCAAAAATGCCAGGTGGAAGCAGACTCGTCCTTACCCTTCTGGTATTAACTTGCGGCTGTTATGAGATATCAGAATAGCTTCATAAGCAGCACAAATGAGTACCTTGCATATGTGAAAAATACAGAAGATTAATATCTCAATAATCAACTGATCATGACTCTCCCACTTCTTTTATAAATGACAGCTCTAATTCGATTTCTCTAAGATCTGCTTCCAAATTGTTCAGTATTGTTTGAAGTTGGCCTCCAATCTTGTATTTAGTTTAAAAAAGTCATGTTTGATTCACCACCCAAGTTACTCACCAGCAATAAAAGTCATTAGTTCATGTTTTCTTGGCTGTTGGCAACACTGGCTTCAAATGTTCTGTTAATATTTTTTCTATGGAAAAATCTTATTCAATGTATAAAAAAACCGCAGATGCAATCGCCACCGATGAAAAAACTCAATAGGGATTGGGCAAAGAGTGACAGGAAAGGCCGATTTATTTGCCAATCACTTAGAAGAAACTTTCAAGTCATTTGATGGAGACTCATTCATTGACTGTCCTGGCGGTACACAACGATATTTGACAGCTTTGAAATAAAAAGCAAGTCGTTTACCGACCTTTGCCAGACAATAAAAAAGGTGTAAAAATAATCAAATAAATAAAATAATAAAATAAAGTAATAATCAGCCCCTGGCTATGATCTCTACAACCGACCAAATACTCAAGGAATTGTCAAAAAAGCACTGATTGAACTCCTCTATTTGATAACTGCTTCGATTAGATTATTACACGTTCCAAATCATTGGACAGTCGAAGAGGTTATAATGATACAGAAGCCGAGAAAATCTCCAAATGACAAACCATCACAGAGACCGATATCACTACATCCAATAAGATCATTCAATATAATATCTCAATCGGTCATTGAATAAAAGCTTATAATAACTGAGCATCAATTCAGGTTCAGAGTCAAGCATTCCCCAATTGTTCAGGTTTTTATAATAACCAATGAAATTGAAAAAGCCGTAGAGGGGGGGGGGGAAAGATTTCCTGTAGCGTTTTGTTTGTCGTATCTCAAGCCTTCGATAGGGTTTGGCACAATGGCTTGAAGTATAAGTTAAGACGAGTTCTTCAGCACCATCTACATAAGATCATAGAATCTTACCTTGAAAAGAGATTTTTCGTCTTAATTTAAGGAAATCGTCGCTGGAGTTCCGCGAAGGAAGTGTTCTCAGTGATCAATCTTGTTCTTGCTCTATCTCTCTGTTCTCTCTCTCTGTTCTCTGTTCTTGCTCTGCTGTAGCTACGTTCGCGGGCGATACGGCTATTCTAGTAACCATAAGTGTGGCTCAGCAACTGAGAAACTTAAAAGACCTTTGGATAACATCTGCCAGTTGAGAAAAGTTTGACCCATTGCTCTCAGGGAAGCCAAATCTACTCATATTAACTGCACTTACAAGAAAACAAGCTCCCTACCGGTATTCATTAACGCGGTCCAGATACCATAAACAAATATCTGGGAATACACTAGACACAAAACTTTAGAGGTATTCGCATGCGTATGCCATCATTTATTCCCATCTTTAAAACGATGCCTCTTAAAATCTCAGATCAATTTAGGGATTAGTTTTGTTTCGACAATTGTTGAAAGTAGTCAAGTTCGTGTGTATCGATCAGTGAATTCTATTTTTGGATGGGAAGACGTGTGAGGAAATCAAAGTGAAGGACCATGCACCTTCGATGCCTACCATCAAGGTGTAATGAATTTAAGAGTGGCCGAACATCCGTTTATTATGAAGAGATCCCTGGCCGTCCTATTGAGGTGACTACGGGTGCAGATCAAAAAGATTACTGTAATTGTACACATCTCAATTGAAGGCATACAAAATATTCTACACGACAAATTAAAGCTATCGGCGAGAATGGTGCCGCGTTTGCTCACAGTGGAACAAAAACTGAATGGCATGACATCTTCGGAACACTGTTCGGACATGTTTAAGCGCAATCCGAAAGAGTTTCTTCGCCGTTTCGTGACTGTAGACGAAACATGGTTCCATCACTACACGCCAGAAATGACAGAACATTAAAAACAGTGGTCTTCACCCACCGAAACCGCTACAAAGAAGGCGAAAAGAGTTCCATCGGCCGGAAAAATCAGGGCCACCGTTTTTTGGGATTCACAAGGCAGCATCTTTACCGACTATTTGGAGAAGGGAAGGACAATCACGGGACAGTACTATGCTGATTTAATAGACCGATTTGATGCTGAATTGATGGGAAAACGGCTCCATTTAGCGAAGAAAAAAGTGGTCCTTCACCATGACAACGCACCAGCTCACTCATCCGCAATCGCCACCGCAAAACTGTCCAAATTACTCTACGAATTGCTACCTTATCACAGTATTCTCCAAATTTGGCTCCATGCGATTTCTTTTTGTTTCTGAAGATGAAAAAGTGGCTTGGTGGAAAGCGATTTATGTCACACGAGGAAGTCATCGCCAAAACAGAGGCCTATCTTGTGGACACAAAACATATTTTTTGGATGAGTTGAAAAAGTTAGAATATTGCTGGACTAAATGTAACTGAAAGGAGACTATATTGAGAAATAAAAAGAAATTTAAAAAAGCTTTTTCTTACAAGATTACTTCGGTGTAGTAAACAAGAAGAGGGTGTTTTGAGTCAGTAGAACTCTGACACTACTATGATTACACAGTAGGTAGATAACTGGGAACATAGTCTCAGAATGCCACACTGGGAAGGGATAGAGGGGCTTCGCCAAGGCAAAAGACTGGTAAGGCCATTCACCTACAATAAAGAATGGCGCAATATGTGCAAAGGAGACATAGGAAAAATAGTAGTTTTCTATCAGGTCATTACTACCTGAAATATCACCTGACTAAAATCCACATTCTTGATGATACGGAGTGCCGGCTCTGTCTAGAAGAAGAGGACACCACGGAACACATACTGTGCGACTGCATTGCATTGGCAAGAACTAGAATGAACATAAATAACCGCGACCAGCTGGCTCTGGAGGAAGAAAATAATGCTCCTGTTATGGACATTCTCAAATTCATCCATAAAGCGGAAAAGATAATGAAGAAACATGACTTTCAGCTACTTCCTTTCTCTAGAGAAGGAACATCCAGGTAGAAAAGAACCTGATAAATTATTGTGATGTCAAATCACGAAACGGACGAAATGCTATGGCATTACGGAAGAAACGCCGGTACTATAGGGCATAGTAGATCGGATAGTTGTGATGGAATGACAAATGTAGTTGACACAAAAGATCGTTTAGGTCGCAGTGTCGTCCATGGGGCAAACTACTAAAACTAAATTATTATTATGATTACACAGTATGTGTCTCATAGTGTCAATGAAGCTTTTCACCTAACCAAAGAGGAAACAACATTTGCTCAAATCACAAGAGAGTTGGCACCACAATTCCAAGTCGCTAAGCCCGCTAAAACTAGCGATTTATATTATTATACTTGAAACTCGTTAAAAATAACGACTTCGCTAAGTTTTGCTACAGATTTCAAAAGAATCAACATTTGGAGAGTTGAATCCATCAAATTGAATGCAGCTAGAATAACTCTAATTAGAAATGAAACTGAACTTAAATTCCCTCCATCGAGGATGGCACCACCCACTGGGAAAGTGGTTACCCTTGGCAGGTGATACGAGTGCATGTACGCATATGAATGCAGGGAGGGTCCGACGCATAACTGCGGAGTGCATTCACCATCTTTATTTGCAGGGAGTCTAATTAACGCACGCATGCACGCGTCCGAACACGCATGGAAAATCGTTCATAAACCACGCGTCCCGTGGACCATCAGCGGCTGCACGCACTAAGTATGGCAAATCATGCTGAATTAAAGCAATCTACGCTTACGGGCGTAATTGATAATCAGGCGCAGATGCTGATGTTGCAATAAATTATAAATAAAATATTGAAAATGCATATCTCGGCGGCAATGCATGCTCTCTACTTGGGCTGTTGTTAGTGATCTTGTTGTTGCCTTGAATACTCGAGTTGTTGTTGTTGTTGTTGTTGTTGTTGTTGTTGTTGTTGGTAATAAATCAATTCCAAATCATCTCATTATATGACTTGCACGCTGCTGTGTCTTACTCTATTTGTTAGTAAAAATGGAAAGTAATTACAACAAATGCAGATTCATACATCTCCTGTTGTTGTTGTTGTTGTTATTGTTATTGTAGGCGTTGGTGGTTGGCAGCAATCTTCGTGCCACAATTAAAATAACTTCTCAGCTCTTATTTTCGTCTCTATTTTGTGGAAGATTATTTTTTCTTTGTTGCATGTCATTTCGTATGAAACAAACGCCTCTGCTACAACTTCAACTGCATTCGTACATTTCTGATCGGATCTTCTCTCGTTGCACAGTGGGGGAAATCAGCAGAAAAAGTAACAAAAATTCAAGACTGACATTCAACTCTTTATGAGTTTAGTTGGTTGGTATAAAAGGCTACTTGACTTGAATAGGTAAACAATACGGAGAGTTCTACAAAAATCAAAGGCATTCTTAGGTTGCAGCGAAAAGGGATTTTGTACCCCCAGGATACCTATGTAGATTGGAGTAGAAGTGTCATGTGGAAAACAATGATGTAAAGTGAAACAAAATCTTGGTAGACAGATTTTTCTTAAATAGTTGGCTATCTTGTAAGTGGGCGTGGCGCAATACGATTCTGGAGAGATGGAAAGTATTTCAGTACAGAAATAGAAATATAAATGTGGTGTGGTGGAATTAACCAGAGCACTCTCTGACATAGACCATTGTATTATACCCAGGATAGATGCGGCAGAAAGAGTAGAGAGATAGGAAAGGTTTCAGTAGGGGGAAAAAGTTATTGAATAAGGTCACTCTTGGCACTGTCCTTGCGCTGACCATCACCATCCCAAGTAATAGAACTTTTAGTCAGTGCTTGAGCGGCGCCACACCGTGGTATCACAATGGGCCATTATGTGTGCTCAGTGTCCTTTAGGCAAACTAGGCGGTCACTCCTACCTACCTACCTAAGATCATTCTTCTTTGAACTTTCTAGTTGCATTTATGAACCTAAGAATATCGGGAAGAGTATGAACATTATTCATACTCAATACATCACCACCCAACATCCTTAATCATATTCTTGTGAAAACTGGACAACAACAAAGGAAGTGCACAGTAGTGTCGTTGCTCTCAAGACAGGATCGGCAGGTCGGATCGTTCATGATACACATTATGGCCATATGTTGGCCACACGTGTTGTGCCCAGTGATTACACCTAACAGTAGTCTCAGATTCTTTCTGCTAAGTTTTAGAAGAAAGTTCGTTAACTTCCTGTCTGGTTGTTTCATGAAGCGCTGAGCAGTTCTCCAGGAGCTCAGCGCGGGCCACCTTCTTTTGTGGGCGGAGTCCACGAAGTCCTTGATCCAACGCATGATCATTGTAGAACTGATACCAAAGAAAGGCTCCGGACCCGGTGGCGAAATTGCAGAGCCGTCATAGGCCAACTTGTCAGCCATTTCATTCCCTGCAACCCAGATAAGACATAACCTATTGAGTTTTACAACACTCAGTTCAGTTTTGTCTTACATTCATTGACCAATTACGAGAAGCAGACAGGGTTAGCAAGGGCCTTTAGTGCAGCTTGGCTGTCACTGCAGATGCCTATGCACTTCCTTTGCCATCTCCTCCTAATTACCCAGCACGCCACGTTTAGTATAGCGAAGAGCTCCGTTAAGAAGGCTGTCGTCATCTTTCCTGTGGCAATAAAGGACTTAATTTCACCATCTATGTATCAACCACCACCGCTACCGTTTGAAGTTTTGGATCCGTCAGTGTAGAAGATAGGATGTAGACCCCAAAGCAAAATCTTTGGATTCTACCATTGATCTCGCTCCGGGAACCTTACTTCATATCTCATTCCAAAGCTAACAGAGGACACCCGATTGTCAATTGGCATCGGAAAAATATACTCTGTTCTGAAATCTGGTGTATCTGTGTCCAAAGTATAATTCGCCTTGCCAGACCCCGCTTCATTTGAGACTGTATGACGCTTTCATTGCCGCCTTACGGATCAGAATATCGAGGAGAAGCAATTTCAGTAGGGTATTGAGGGCGTCACCTGATGTAGTGCTCATTGCACCAGTGATACCCAAGCACACACTTCTCTGCAGCCTGGTCAGAGAGGATGTTGTGGACTTGACCATAGGGGCTCTCCACCATACTACCGAGAGATATGTGATTATGGATTTAAGAAGAGTAGTACAACACCCCCAAGTCTTACCGAAAGTCCGCCTACACTGCCAAAACACCTTTAGTGATCGAGAGATCTTCTGCTCGACATGCATCTTCCAGATCAATTTCCTATCTAGGATTACCACGAGATACTTGACCTCAGAAGACAGCTGCAGTGTTACTCCTTTTATTGTGGGTAGTAGCAGGCCCTTAATTTTGCGTCTCCTTGTAAGGAACACGAAGGTGCTCTTATTGGGATTAATTGAAAGAATATGCAGATCGCACTAATGCTCGATCTTTTCCAAGACTTCTTGCAGTTTACTGCAAACTGTCGGTAAGGACCGTCCCGAGATCGCTATGCACACATCGTCAGCATACGCTTGAACGTGACCTCCAATCATTGAGAAGGGGGTCCACAACGAAGCACTATAGATGCACTATAGAAGAGAAGAAAGTACTCCTCTTCGGGGGCATCTTTCTTCACAATCAGTTCTTCAGTATAATTTTTGCTCTTGGGATTGTATCCCCAATTTTCCACCGCGATTGATCTGCATATAATGAGAGATCTTTCGCTTTCCTGATTGTCTCATTGATGTGAGACCTCCATGATAGTTTTCTAGCTGGTATGATACCTAGAAGCTTTATTTCCGATTGCACAGTGATATCCACTCAATTTATATCTCCACACCATTTATATCTCCACTAATTATAGCGAAAGATTTAAAGAAACGGAGAGGAGGGTCAAGAAAACGATGTTTGGTATCAAAAGAAGTCTACGTATACGCCTGTCTAGCCTCCTTTTGAGCATTTGTCTGTTATAATTTTCGTCCTTTGTAATCCTAGAAATATCCTTTTTATACACAAACAATTTAATGAAATCTTTTAATTAATTTATTTTCATCAGGTTGGTTTTGACCAAAATTTCTGAATTTTACTCCACTGTTCGTTGTAACAAAACCATCATGTGTGCAAATTATATATCAAAAAAGACACAATAATGAAAATACTTGCAACAACAACAACACACCATCAACAACAACAACAATAACAAATAAAAGCAAAAATGCATTTAATTGCAGCGCGGCGCTCCTTTGCTGCTGCTGCTTGATGAGCGACTTGCTGCTTGGATTGCTTCTTCGGATGTTGGCTGGATCTCCAGTTATGAGTTGTAATTTTCAAATGAATTCACACGTTATGCTTTCTTCTGGCAAAGCATTAAATTCGGCATTAACGGTGCTGCAACACGCTTGAATTGCTGCGGGCTGAGCTGGTGAGCCGCTGAGCTGGAGAGCCGGTGGAGTGCTGTGCTTCGGTGTGGCGTGGCATGGCGTGGCGTCGAGTGGCGTTGAGTGGCGCTGCATTTTCCATTGCAACATACGATCATGATTTTTCACTGCTGCATAACATTTTGTTGTTGTAGTTGTTGTTGGAAATGATGTTGTATTTGTATTTAATTTTCACTGCTGAAAACTTAAAAGCCCGAACGCGCTTAGACTAATTTGGTTCGTTTTCCAATTAAAGATTACATGAAGTTGGTTATGCTTTTAACACTTTGTACATACTCGTATGTGATTGAATACGAGTATATATGTACACATTTGTAGATATTTTGGAAACTGTGAACTCCTTCAAAGAAAATGTGACTAATTTGTACCGCAAATGTACCGTGTACCGTAATGCCACCTTAGCAGAGAAGAGGCAACATTAGCGTAACTACTCAATAAGTTTTTTTTAAATTTTTTTTTTATTTCTTCCTCTATATATTACAATCTATAACAATAATATTAAGTAATATTTTGTGCCGGTTTGGATTGAATATGCTCTTTTTGCCAATGCCAAAAGAACTTCTTTTATTTATTTGTTTATTAAATTTTCTCTATTTATCCATCATTATATTTATGTATATAATTAATTATTTATTTTGTTATTGTTATATATTTATTTTTTTTTAAACGTTCCTGTAAGTTCTGCAGGGGTAATTCGCTTCAATCTTCTTGGAGTTGCACCCTCCGTGTCTGCTGCACTACGCAGTTCGAGGTTTTAATGGCCTCTCAGTCGGTGTATATGTTTGGTGCTGCATTTTGTGATTGTGTCCGTGATGGTTTCAATGTGTAGGTCACGGTGTATAACCTCGTTCGGGATATACCATTCAGCATTTGTAATTGTTCGTAGTATTCTTGACTGCATTCGTTGTATTAAATTTAAGTTTGATATGCTAGCTGTGCCCCATATCTCGATTCCATATTTCCAGATAGGTGCTATTATTGTCTTGTATATTATTAGTTTGTTGTAGAGAGATAGTCTAGATGCTCGTCCAAGTAGCCAGCTTAATTGTCGGTACTTATTTTTTGCATCGTTTCGCTTGTTAATGATGTGCTGCTTCCAAGTCAATTTTTCGTCTATGGTTATTGCAAGATATTTTGCAGCAGAGTGAGTTTTTATTTTTTTGCCCTTTATAGCAAGGCTGTATTTTGTCGATTTTCTGTTTGTATATACAACTTGTACAGTTTTGTCTTTATTTATCTCTATTCCCCATAAGTCACACCATGCTACTACATTGTCTAATATATGTTGGATTGCATTTGTTGCCTTTTTTTCGTCATTGTGTGATGCCATTAAAACTGTGTCGTCTGCGAATGTTGCTATCATCGCATTGCTTTTCGTTGGAATTGGTATATCTGCTGTGAATATTAAGTATAGTAGAGGTCCTAATACGCTGCCTTGTGGTACTCCAGCTGTTATTGGTAGGATGTCTGAGCAATCCTCGTCATATTTTATGTAGAATTGTCGTTCGCTTATATAGCTCTTTAAAATGTCATAATAATTTTGTGGAAATATTCGCTTAAGTTTATATAGAATTCCTTTGTGCCACACCTTGTCGAATGCTTTTGCAATGTCCAAGTATACAGCTACGCAGTATTTTTTGTTCTCTATACTTTCAAGGATTTTGTTTACAACCCTGTGGACCTGTTGCACAGTTGAGTGTTGTCTTCTAAATCCAAACTGATGGCTGGGTATTAAATTTTTTGTTGTTAAGATTGGCTCTAATCTGTCCTGTAGTATCTTTTCAAATACTTTCGATAGTATTGGCAATAGACTGATAGGTCGGTAATAAGTTGTTTTGGTGGCTTGCTGATGGCTGTTATCTGTGCAACTTTCCATAAGCGAGAGAAATACTTAGTTTCTAGCATGCAGTTAAATATATTTCGGATATATATTATAGCTATATCAGGCATTTCTTTTAGCATTTTCCCGCTTATCAGATCATATCCTGGCGCCTTTTTGTCTTTTAATTTTTTAATTTTGTTTTTGATTTCTGCTACTGATGTCTTTTTTGTTTTGGATTGCGAGATATTTATTACATTGTCAAGATGAGTGGTTTGATTGTCCATTTCGCTTGTAAATATTTCAAGGAAATGTTTGGCCAGTGTGTTGGCTTTGTCTCTACTTGTTTTCGCCCATGTACCGGTTTGTGTTTTGATAGGAGGTTTGTGTATTATTGCACCAGTGGGTTTTTTCGTAGCCTTCCAAAGAGACTAATTTGTTGATGTGGTCGTTCCCAAGTTCAGCATATGTTTTTCTAGTTCCTTTTCTCTGTTTTTCTGAAGTAAAATTTTTAATTCATTTGTTGCTTTGTTTAGGTTGTGTTTATCTTCCGGATTCCTAGTGATTTGCTATGTTTTCCGGAGCTTCCTTTTCCATTTAATTTTTCCCTTGATGAACGCTGGCGTAGTGTCCGTATTTGCTAACGTTAGCTTTGGTGTTGAAGCTGTGATTGCTTCGATGACGCTATCATTGAAGTATGCGATTGCGGAATCGATTTCATTTTTTGTTTTTAATCGTATATCTATTTTTAGTTGTTTTTCCAGTGCTAGACGAAAATTATTCCAGTCAGTTTTATTGTTATAGATGCCTGAGAAAAGTCTTCTCTCTATTGATCCTAGTAATGTCATTAGGATTGGGGAGTGGTCTGAGGATAATTCTAAACATGATTTAATAGTTAGCTGTTTATGAAGAAAATTTTTTGTGATGCAGAAGTCTATTAAATCTGGTTGTTTTTTTGTATCTGTTGGCCAATATGTTGGTTCACCAGTGCTAATGAATCGACCATTACTATATAGCTTACAGTATAGCTTTAAGTAACTCGCGTCCTTTTGCGTTTGTCAACCTTGATCCCCATAAAACTCAATAATAAAGAATTCTCAGCTCGCCAAAGAAGCTGAGTTTCGGCAGATTACTGGGCGACAGATTTAACAGCGATTTCCTAGAATAGAAAGGTTGATCGTCAATTCAACAAACATCGCCGAGTCTTTGGGATTTTCTGAAGCCGTTGTTGTAACCCGGCCAAAACCGACATGCGGTGGTAGTGCCACTTATGTATGTATGTATGTTGTTGTAACCCAGTGTGATTAAAGTCCTAATATAAGTCCTGCATACATCAGTATTGGTAGAAAAATATATCTAAGTTGATAGCTGCACAGATTATACTACAAGTTTACATCATGTTGATTCGGTGCTCTTCATTCTTAAAATTTTTATATTTGTTTCGAAGTATTTGCTACCTGCCAACATGTTCAATTGTGGATATCTGGCGTTTCTTTCCACCTACGACATCCGCGAACACCGCAAGTTTGAAACGGAAAGCATAATGGTGTGATATAATGTATAAACTGTTCTTTGGCCTTTTTGAAGGTTGAAGTCGGAATACAAAGACGCACTGATAACTAACCTAAACGTTCTTAGGTTAAGAGAAATAAACTGCTGGAAGGATCTTCCGCATGACCACGGTAACATACTATCAGAAAGAGTGCATGCAGGAATAACAGACTACAAAGAACCCACTCGAAATCCCTCACCCCTGGAGTGGAAGAGAGGTGGGACTACGGACAATACATACACCCAATCTACAGTGGTGGCTCAAATATGGATTGTGGGGAACAGAAGAGCTAAGGATTAGCAAATCAATCTGACTCCCGAAGACATCAAGGGTATTCCTGGCGGAAGTGCTTGCAATAAGGCAGGTTGACAGTGGAAGACATAAGCTATAAAGAAGAATTGGAAAAATTTCAGATAGTTTGGCTGCTAGCAAAGTACTGGACTCGGTAGTAATAACCTCGAAACTAGTACGGGAATGCAGGGAGGTCATAATGGTACTAGCTCGATGGTTCAGCGTAACATTGATAATGATGTATAGAGACATCAACTGAGACGAAAGAGCTAACGAGCTGACCCGAAGAGAATCCATTCTTGATGAACTTGAAGCGGAGCCGGTTCGAGTTCCAATTGGGT
The DNA here is from genome assembly GCA_920105625.2 of Clusia tigrina. Taxonomy (NCBI): domain Eukaryota; kingdom Metazoa; phylum Arthropoda; class Insecta; order Diptera; family Clusiidae; genus Clusia; species Clusia tigrina. The sequence continues at coordinate 210,822,877 of OV050031.1, forward strand.
CAATCAGTAGCAGTAAAGGCAAAGAATTCTTTGCAACAGCAAAAAAACGATGGAGGATGGTGCAATCTTGTATGATCAGTAAAGAGAGCAGGATCACAGAGTTATAAACTAAAGCTCATCGTCAATGTTTCCTCTAATTTTTTCGCTGACTGCGAGGTGCAAGTGCGAGGGGAGGTTAGGTTCCTGAGCTTGTTTGGATTTTTGGCATTTTTAGATGCAAGCAATTCTTTTATAAGTTGATATGAAAAATGATGAACAAGCCCTTTGTGCGCAGATTACAAAAACGGCTCCGTAACTTTCGAAAAATTACTGCAGCTTAGAGGAAACTTTGGTCATCCTGATGCAGCTAGGCGTACCGCAGACATTACAGGCCTCTAACCCATTGGGGAACATGCGGCTCATATATGTACCTCACTTTAACACTAGCTGCTGCAGCTGCGGAAACTTGAATCAAAAGGAAACCACAGAGGACTTCCTCTGTACTCTCCCGAAGAAGATGGGAAAATACTGGTTAAAGCATGGGAGAGATCGGAAAATGCAAGATGAGTGAAATTCTTCCGTTCAAAAATCGTTATCGTTCAGCATATAAAAAAAAACAGAATACCAATCAAACAACCTGATAACTAATCAACCTGATCCCATAGAATTTAGGGATGTGCGTGAATTTAAACATGGCGATATTTTGTCTATATAATTTTATATCCAAATGCATTCTTTGTTGGAAAGTTGTTCTTTCTGTTTAATTCTGCATGAAGGTGTGGGCATCATTTTATATGTTACGCCCACTTTGATTACTAAATTCTATCATTTAGTCCAATGATGATAATAAATATATAGATCTAGAGTTATGCAAGGAAGTCAATGGTGGTATGGATACTGAAGTTAACCCACTCATTTTTTATTTAGTGTTTATCGAGGGACTCTTATCTCTCATATACAATTCCATGGCTAAATATATTATGAATACGTGGTGGGCGTACATTATTTTTATTCCACTCAGTTTTGTATCGACCAGACTAATTACTTCAAAATTTTTTTTGTGTCCTGTCCTAAGACGGGTGTACTGTTGAAGATACTTTCTTGGAAAGTTGGAGGGATATCTGGATGGTTTATTATCTTATAGTGATGTTGGTAGCTGTGCCAATCCTGTTGTTTCTTTGAGGTGTAGAAGTTCGATGGCTTGCATGATGTCCATTTTGTGTTGGGTGGAATTTTTATTATTGGAGTAGTGGAGCTAAATTTTGTTAATTCGTCGGGATACTGCTGCCTTGAAGTCCAGCGTGTGCGTGGATCCACATCAGTTTAATTTTGTTTGCATGTTGTAAGAGAATATCACTGATTTCGCATATAGTATCGTTTTGGTGGGAAGTGTTTATAATGGCTTTGATGAAGGACTGTGAGTCGGAGCAAATGATGTGTTTGCCTTTTTGATTTTTGAAGAGTTTCATAGCATCAAGCACCGCTTCTGCTTCGGCAGTAAAGATTGAGCAGCTACTATTGAGTTCAGATAATTGTGCGGCCTTGTAGTAACTGTTCACAATTGCATAACCAACACCAGCTTCTGATTTCGATCCATCGGTGTAGTGGAAGAGCCAGTTGTTAGCTTTATGGGATTCCATTTATTGTTGAATGCTATTTGATAGGCTCGGTGACTTGTGGATTGGTTTGGGAGGTGCATTAGATAGAGCTGAATTTGGAGGATAGCGTGGGTTATCCTACCCACAGACCACATTAGTTTTCTTGTTTCGTTTTCTGTATTGTAGCTTTTTTGCTCAAGTTACTTCCAAATTCTATTTATATTGTATATCATCAATATGATTTTAAATATGGGAGCTGGGCAAACCCGATCATGTCTATGAAAGTTATAAAATGTGTGAATAGTGGGACTGACAGTCTATATAGGCCACCCACATAGAGTCAGTATGCGTCGAATGCACATTTCCACCAATTTTAATGATTTGAAACAAAGTCCAACCTTTGTTTAATGATTTGAAACAAAGGTTGGATAAATTGGAGGAAGGATTTTTCTTTGGAGGAAGGATTTTTCTTTGGAGGAAGGATTTTTCTTTAAACGACTTTTGCATATTGCAGTCTGGTTTTGTTGTAAGGACAATGCTAATGTGAAGTTTCATTAAGATATGACTTAACTATTTGAATGCAAAGTCTGCACAGATGGAACACCGAACATGGCTAAATTGGCTGAAGAAAACATGAAGATCAATAATATATATATTTAAGTATATAAACAACTCCCAAATCCTGTGGAGGCATTACTAAGACAACACAATCTTGGTTTCTAATATATATTTTTTAATATTAAATAGTAGTGAAAGGAAATGGTCTAAAAACTAAGAATCCAAACTGAATGTATTTGCAAGAGAATTACAGAAGGAACCATTATAAGGAAACATTATAAGATTAAAGGGTATAAGAAGGAAAGCAATAAAAATCTGAAGTAATTATATTGCCAAATCTTTGGAAGAGACCTAAAATGTAGAAGTTAGCATTAGGAGACTAAGCTTTGCATATAAATATAGTGGACGTTTACAATGCTTAAGGATTATAGTAGACAGTAATGTTTCATGGAAGCTCAGTGTGGAGGAAAGGATAAAGAAAGCTGCCAACGCTCTAAACGCTTGCAAAAATATGGTTGGATGAACTTGGGGCCTCTCTAATTCTCTGATACATTGGTGCTACAGAGGCATAGCAAGACCTATTTTACTTTACGGTATTTTGGTGTGGTGGACTGCTGCTAGGAACAAAGCCTTCTGCAGACCTATGGAAAGTGTCCAAAGACTTGCGGCACTGTGTGTGACGGGGGCCTTAAGGACTACAACAAAAGCTACCCTTAACACTATTCTTAATCTACCCCCAATCGACCTCTTTGCGGAAATCTTTGCAGCAAAAGTTGCGAAGAGGTTGTTTGGCCACTAAACAGTTCTCTCGCCGATCTTTTGGTCACAGCTCTGTAGGTCGAAGTCTCACGGTAAACACGGACTATGTGACTCCAAGTCTCAGCCTGCGAAAACCAATAAAGACAACTATTGAAAAGGAGGGGAGGCGAAGAGGCATAAAAGCTAAATGCAAAACCTTCAACTTGTTCACGGACGGCTCCAAAATGGAGGACGGTGTTGGGGCAGGTGTATACTGCCTGAATTAGATATATCAGACAGCCTTTCAGACTACCAAACTACTGCAGCATTTTTCCAGCGGAAGTTTTTGTAGCATGGAAAGCCGCAGAGCTCCCCCGCATAGCAGAAACTACCAACTTCACAATAAACTTCTACCCAAGCTGCGATCACTAACTTCATGATGTACATCTTCCAGAAATGTTTTGGAATGCAAGGTAGCAGTGTATAGACTGACCACCAACGGAAGCTACATATCTACTGGGTGCCAGAACATAAAAGCATTGAAGGAAACGATATTATGGATGCTATTGCGAAAAGCGGAATCTCACTACCAAACGAGCAAGTAACTAACGAACTGATGCCTCTAAGAATGATCAACAGCCGTATTGAAGATGACTCGATGGGAAAGGTGAAAGAACAGTGGAGTTCTGCCACATATATTATCGCAAAGCTCAAGTGTAAAGCGTACGGCACTCAAGCCAAATCGATACTGGCACTTCCGAGGAAGGATTGCAGTATGGTAGTAGGAATACTCCCAGGTCACTGTCTAACGGAGGTACACGCTAAAAGAATGGGACTCACAAACTATGATGAATGCAGGAAATGTGGGGAGCAGGGCACAAGGGAAACTTTGGAGCATCTACTATGCCTATACCCCTCAATATCGAAAACGTGTCAGCCACATCTGGGAGCCTCTTGGTTTGAAGGACTAGAAGAGTTTACACAATTAGGGATAGTTTCGCTGTTAAGATTTGGTAAGAGCGTCTCTCTGTTTAACGATTACAGCTCTTAAATGGATATCCATCTGTCATCCCAAAGGTCTATATGTGATCTTCAGGGCCAGCCAGTTTAACCTAACTTAAGCTACCATTCATTTTCTTCCAGAACACTGTCCATTTATAGTTTCCATTAGCTCTTAAAGGTTCTGCTTGTCTGACTTTACTTACTAAGCTTAGAATCTCCTCGTGGCTACTCACTTGTGTGGAAGTTGACTTTAATTCTTCATACCTACATTCTGTATTGCAATGACATTGTGTTTGTTCTTAAGCATAAGTCCGAGTAGACTGACTTTGAAATTTTGTCCATAAATATATCAATATGGATATTAAAAACTCGATTACACTTGAACACAAAATTAGTCGTAATTGAATTATATTTTGCGAGCCTATTGAAAGATTTCTGCAGTTCAATTCAAATCCTATTTCACTCTACGATATTGGACACAAAATTTTGGAAAATATTATTTCAAGAGTTTAAACGCCTCCTACAAAAACCGCACATTAATGTCTAAAACAAAATAATGTCTATGCAGCATTTTTCACATGGACTGCCCTCAATCTGTCAAAAGCAGCATTCAGCGGGTGAGATATATCATGAGAGCATTTGCGTAGCCACCTTTTACTGGCTTGCTTTACTTTTATTGTGAACTTTTCAAATACTGCGATATCATTTGTGCGGATACGTATCTACCGGCGAAGCTGATGACTAAACCACAGTTTTGCTTTTGATATGCACAGCGTGATCGTTCCTGCAGTAAATTCACAATTCACCACCAAAGTACGCTGAGAGTTCATATTACTTAAATCGTGGCAGGCAGGCACGTTGTGAATGTTTTCATTTACATACTCGTACAAGGTTTCCTCCACAATTGCTCGGCCTCGGGTCCAAGCAGTGCTGCTGGCTTTGGCAGACCGTTAAGTTATTGAACGACCCTTACAGAAAAATCTATGTCAATTAATAATAAATATGTAAGCATGAAAAAGTACAAGAATCAAGAAGCGAAAGTGTATTCGAAACTTCTCTGGAAGAAACACGCGAAGAATGTTGCAAGCTTACGAGTTGTTGGCCTCTCATTCGTGGTACTGAAAGAATGCTGGTGAGAAGACATGGAGGTGTGGCTCAAAGATTTTGCGATGCTTTTAAAACGTGACACAATCTCATGTACGAAGATACGGTATGGTCTCAGAGCTGAATGGTGTGTATAAGTCTGCGTATTGCATCGAAAGCCGAGTTATGCAGATATTCGACTCTTCACGCCCAACTTTTGGTAAGGGTGTCGTTGTTATGATATCAGTGAGAATTACTGAAATGGATTATCCACTAGTTAGCAGGGGGTTTTGAAATATTCCAATAAGATATCAGGTAAAGCTTCAGTTGGGTGATTAAGTCCGACGATTATGCTGGACTATTATGTTGTACGATCATATTGGACGATTATGCTGTGCGATCATAATGGATCATTATGTTATTCGATCATATTTGATGATCATGTTGACCTGATATACGAATATTTCGAGTAATTCATTAGATGTCTGCCGAATAGAAAGCGATCATTGAAAAATTTTTACTCACTTTGCTATTATGTTCGTTTTCATGATAATTTGCCAAGCCTCTTTAATGATGTTTGTATAAAAGTTCAATGATATACGTATCTCGTCCCTATTGGTCCAAAAGATTAGCAAATGAACCCAGTAGAAAAGTTCAATGATATTCACATATCGTCCTAATTGGTCTAAAAGATTAGCAAATGAACCCAGTAGAAAAGTTCAATGATATTCACATATCGTCCCTATTGATCAAAAATATTAGCAAATGAACCCAATAGGAAAGTTCAATGATATGCATATCTCGTCCCTGTTGGTCCAAAAGATTAGCAAATGAACCCAGTAGAAAAGTTCAATGATATTCACATATCGTCCCTATTGGTCCAAAAGATTAGCAAATGAACCCAGTAGAAAAGTTCAATGATATGCGTATTGCGTCCCTATTGGTCTAAAAGATTAGCAAATGAACCCAGTAGAAAAGTTCAATGATATTCACATATCGTCCCTATTGGTTCAAAAGATTAGCAAATGAACCCAGTAGAAAAGTTCAATGATATTCACATATCGTCCCTGTTGGTCCAAAAGATTAGCAAATGAACCCAGTAGAAAAGTTCAATGATATTCACATATCGTCCCTATTGATCTAAAATATTAGCAAATGAACCCAATAGGAAAGTTCAATGATATGCATATCTCGTCCCTGTTGGTCCAAAAGATTAGCAAATGAACCCAGTAGAAAAGTTCAATGATATTCACATATCGTCCCTATTGGTCTAAAAGATTAGCAAATGAACCCAGTAGAAAAGTTGAATGATATGCGTATCTCGTCCCTATTGGAAACACTTTCAAAGGCTTCCCTTCAATTTGAATTTGGAATACATGAATAATAAAGTAATAATTACAATGGGCTTTAGCATTACTCTACAAGTACTTAAAGGCATATATGAATTTTTGGGGTACGAAGTGTGCGGTACATAAACATGGTAAGAGAAAGACGTTTGGAAATGTGTGACTACAATCTCATGGCCATTTCATTGTTCATTGCGTTCATTTGTACCACATAAATTTGCGAGGTTAGTGCTGATGAGATCTCGAAGTCCAAACCAATTGGTATGAATAAGTGAGGCAGCTGCGAGGAGTTATTTTGAACCCACTTTCACAGGTGGAGCAGCCGCAGATGCTTTTGCTTTTAATTTTTCATTCATATTCGAGACAAATTTTTCACGGCTTCGTTTGTGTCTACGAGTGAGAGTGTGTGCGTGTGTGTGTTTGTGTGCGTGTGTGTTGTATGTATGTGTGTGTGCATGCGCGCGCGTATAGCATGTGGCCTGGAATTCACCACAATTAATTCTTTACGATAATTTGTTAAACGACGTTCTTGTTGTTGTTGCTGTTGTTGTTGCCACTGCAGCACGTGCTACGCTGACTTTCATGAAATCGGTCATTCACATTTGTGGCTAATTGACTTTTGACTTTCGTGATCTGGCGCAGATTAAGCGCTGATTAATTGTAATTTTAGCACTCGAATCTAAACTTTCGCATTCTGAAAGTGTGTAAAAATTTGAACAAAACTTTTGGCTTAAATTTGGACATGGTTTTGTAGTGGGCTCAGAGAATACTTATCACGATGATGGCATGTGATTTATCAAATTTGGTTTTGTTTGCGTTTGCATTCTGTTACGAGTACGAAAAGTAAATAAGAGGGACTTCAATTTTATGTTGATGGCTTCAGTGAAGTTATTTGTTGTAATTTAAGTAATGAATAATGAATTTAAAATATAAAATAAAAAATTAAAATAAATTTTGATTAATAAATTTATCTAAATAAACAAAATAATTGTATTTATATTTATTTAGTTTATATTGCAAAATTTCTGTGAATTATTGAAATGCCTCAGTGTTCCAGTTCGGCGCAGCAGCCTATAACAAGATAGGGGTAGTTCAGTGAACCAACAATATGTTGGAATATAGAATCATCAACTCATCTCTGGATCTTTCAACTATTAGGAAGGCAGTTCAACTCATCTCTGTGCCTTTCAACTATTAGGAAAGCAGTTACACTCATCTCTGGGTCTTTCAACTATTAGGAAGGCAGTTCAACTCATCTCTGGGTCTTTCAACTATTAGGAAGGCAGTTACAAGAGCAACTCCACAGGGCGGTGTTTTATCACCGATTCTGTGGAACCTTGTTATTAACGAAATTCTCACCAAGTTTGAAACAGCTAAGATAAAAGTAGTTGCTTGTGCGGTTGACGTTGTAATCATGATAAAAGGAAAATCTATTCCCAAAATCAGTGAACTCATGAACTCTGCACTTAGCAATTTGGAGCGTTGGACAAAATGAAATGGTCTTGGAGTTAATCCTAATAAGACAGATCTAGTTTTGTTCACTAGGAAATACAAGACACCACCTTCAATAGGTGGCGGTGCACCAAATCTTATCAAGGAGGCAAACTACTTGGGTATCATTCTCGACTCTAAGCTCTCTTGTAAGAGAAACGTGGAGGCGAGGTCTAGGAAGGCTCTATCTGCTTTTTACACATACAACAAAACCTTTGGGAAACAATGGGGAGCAAAATTGTATGTCCTTCACGGGATGAACACGGCGGTTTTAGGACCTATTCTATCGGCACTGGTGTGGTGGAAAGCCCCGAACACTAAGTCATTAATAGGCAAGCGTGCTAAGGTGCAGAGTCTAGCATCCTAACGTACGGAGTCTAGCGTCCTTAGATACAGAGGCTTATGTATTATTGGGGTGGTGAGATCTGCACCACAGGCAGGACTGGAGATGCTATTGCCAATCGATCTATACATTAAGAGTACAGCAGCAGAAGGAATTGTTAGAATTAGGGAATGCGGCAAGCTGCGTAATTTCTCAGGGCACTCCTCTATTTTGAAGAAAATAGACAGAAATCTCTCTCACAAAGACACGGATTATAGAACACCCAAGATAGATTTCAGCACAACCCACAGCATTAACTTTCCGACAAGGCGGGAATGTAAAGCCGGGACAACCCTGGAGGGAAATGACCTGACCATTTGGTAGCCTAAAGGCACGTTCATTTTCTAGTTTGTCCGAGTAGACTCCCACACCAGTACCCATGTCCATCTTTGAACCGTCAGTGAAAATGGCCAGGGCAAAGATGCACATATATTAAGAGCCAGGGAGCTCACTCCCTCGACAATAATCATCTGTGTGGACAGTCAAGCAGCGATCAAAGCACTAAATGCTAATATTGTAAAATCTAAGTGTGAAGAACACTACAGGATCAAACTCTATTTGCGATCAAACAAAGATAGAGGTATGTTCGGTCCCTGGACATCGGAGTATCCCTGGCAACGAAACAGCTGATGCATGGGCCAGACTCGGTTCGGAACTTCGGAACTGTTGGAACAGAGGCGGGAGGAGGACATCCTTCCACCTCTCATGGAGTTCACAAGCAATATAGAAACCACTTCAAAAAAATTGATGAATGAACGGTGCTACTTAGCCGCCGACTGTCGCACATCTCTATACATGTGGCCGAAACTGAGCCAAAATAGGACTAACATACATCTTCGGCTCATAGAGCAAAACTCAGGACTATCGTGGGGGCTCTGACAGGGCACTGCATAATAGGCAGAATGGCAGCCAGGGACGGTGCTCCTTTCAAAGATTATTGTAGGATTAGTAGAGATGAGGAGGAGGAGGAGGAGTCGGTGAAACATCTGTTCTGTGATTGCCCGGGTCTTATGAGGAGGCGAGCCAGCTATATGGGCCCGGTCTTCGTTGAAGAACTACAAGAATAAGCCGTGCTGAATCTAAATGATATTCTCTACTTCACAGAAGCTTCTGTCTCGTTTAAGATCACGGGGAGCTATGGCTTTTGTGAAGGAGAGACGGGGGGGAGTGGTTTCTCTCTGAAAACAGGTATCACAATGGTCCAATGGACCTCCGAGTGCAACTTTTTAATCGCAAGCTGCCTGGTTAACCTAATCTTAACCTAACCTTCAGTGTTCCTTTGGATGATTTCACGAATTTCTTGCATTTAAAAAAATACCGTAGATATTCTCCTAATGATGATTCATGAAGCAAACATCCCCATTGTTTAACTCGCACGCACCTCTGGAGCCAAAACTTGTCATCACGTTTATCCAGAGGACTCAAGGATGTACTTTGAATCTCTGATGGGGGCACAATAGATCGAAAGGTCGCAGTGCTTAAATGCCCTACACAATTATAATAAAAACTCGCACGCACAAGGAAAGATATAGGGTATTTCGAAGTCGGTCTAACCCGACTTTTCGACTTCTTTACTCGTTATTTATTTACTTAGAAGATTAAGAATAGTAAATAATTATTTCACTTATGGACTAAAGCACTGATTGTCAGGGCCTTCGGGGTTGTTTGAATATTATTGAGCTTCAATAGTTCTCCTTTTATAAATTATTAAATAATTTTAACACTCGCATAAATTTCCAAATTTATTTCGAACATTTCATTTCAACTTCCAAAGAAATCTTAGCACAGACAACAACCATTGCCAGCATTACTGCTTCAACTGTTCACCGTTAGGCGGCGCATTTTATAGCTTATAGAACTGCTATAAATAATGAGTAAAATGTTTCCCATGTGATTTAAGCTCATTTAATGGTTAAAAGGGGAATTAATTGTTAACTACTTGGTTAATTATAAAATTTACAATTAATTGAAATTTTTTTATAATTGAATTTTATAATTGGATTAATTATTTCGGTAAATAGTACGTATGCCGAAAGAATATTTCACCAAATCCTTCAGTAAGTAAAGATTATTTTAGTTAAGTTTGATGAACGTGTATTCTCACAATGCTTTGAAGACCAGAATTGTGATTTGTTCTTCTTTTGGACATTATTACAGTATCCGGAGTCATGTAGAAGTATAGATTATAATTTTATTCCATAGAAATAATTTCTTTAGTAAGATGAGATAACATTTTACTGATAATTATAATTTTTTTTTTTATTTATATTGTTAATTAAATATTAATTATTATAGTAAGTCTGGTAAAACCAACTGATATAATAGTACAAATTAATTGAATATAATGTTGCAGTATCACTAATGACAGTATTAGCGAGAACAAGGCAGAAAAGGGACCGATGATTCTCTAAGTAATTTAATAGTAACGATTTTTCAAGTTGTTTGTTTAGTTTGTTGTGGGAACAACTAGTCATATATAGCACTCAGACCACAAGACATCCATTGTACTATATTTGACGTTCCATTATAATTTTCTTTGAATCTGCCAGATTTATGAACAAACCTTAGTAGATCCTGTGTGCCTTAGCAGCCAAAATTTGCACTACTTATCATGTCAGTGCCAAATACCTTGAACCTGATTCTAGCGAAAGCGGGGCAAACGCACTTAAAGTGGTCAACCTCACCATCTTCCTCTCCGCAGGCCTGACAAAGTACACTGTCTGCAATGCCTCTCTTGTGGATATGCTTAGCCCATGCAAAATGACCTGTCATCAGTTCTACCATAAGTCTGCAGTCTCTCCTACCAAGTGACAGAAGAAACCTTGAGGTTCTATCTGAAATAACAGGCAGCATAGCCGTTGCCCATCTGCTCCCTCTTATAGCCTCCATTCGCGATTCTGCGCTCATGCAACCCAATCCCTAATATTGGCCCTAATGGTAGCAAAAGGTATGAGAAGAACAGGTTGAGGGCCAGCAAAACTGGTCTCAGATCCTTTATTCGCTAGTTTGTCCGCGTCTTGATTCCCCACAATACCCATGTGGCCTGGACCCCATATTAGCAACAGACTATTATCCTTTACAACATAATGCAATCTGCATTTGTACAATAGCAGCAACTTGGAACTGACAAGGGGGCGGTGTAAGGCCTTCAGTGTAGCCTGACTGTCACTGCAGACACAAATACTTCTGCCACGCCATCTGCTTTCCACCACTTATTCCATTGCCCTTAGAATGGCATGAACTTCCGCCTGAAAGACAGATGCATGACAATCAAGAACATGACAAATAGAGCTGGACACAGTTGAGTTCCACGAAAACCCCAGAACCCGATCCAATATCTATTTTGGAGCCATCCGTGAAAATTCGACAGCCTGCTGACTGGACGCAGTCGTACCCTCAAACCTTAAGAGAGCCTCTGGAATTTGTATACAGTACCGTTTTTCAGTTATAGGATACGCGGGCATCGAATCAATGGGCATAAAAGGGATACCAATATCCATTTCAGTGCCAAATATATCTTCAAGATTCCAACGCGCACCCAACCACTGCCTATTGTGCTTTAACCTTTAAACTGCCTTTAGGGCTTCTCCTCGCCGCAAGTTGTCGGAAAGGCCCCAGTAGAACAAATAGCCACAGTTCTCTGCAGTCTAGATAGGGCAGATTTAACCCATTTGAGAGACAATACTTTCCCCCAGACCAGAGATGCAGAGAATATTATGAGCCTGATCATTATATAAATCCAAAGGATTTTCGAAGGAGCCCACGTCTTGCCACAGATTTTCTTGCACTGCCAAAAAGCTGACAGTGCTTTCGCTACTTTTAGTTCAACCTGTGATTTCCAGAGAAGCTTACTGTCAGGAACCATCACAAGATATTTTATATACCTCCCTGGATAACTGAATAGTAATCCCCTTTAGTATTGGCTGAGCAAAAGCTTCGACTTTTCTCTTTCTGGAACTAATTTCGTTTTGGCTGGGTTTGTCGAACATCCATTTGCCTCACACCATGTGTCAATCTTATTCAGAGAAAACTGACCCTTCCTGCAGATGTGCATAAGAGAGTTTCCTGCAATTACCCTGGCTGCATCATCTGCATGTGACTGACCGTAGATATCAGAGTTAAGTGACACAAGTAAAGGTTCAATGACAATGCGCTAGAGTAGTGGAGACTGCACGCTACGCTGTGGGCAACCCTTCTACCCGACGATACCCACAGATTCTGCTCCGCTCCCAATACAATAACCCCGTTTTCTAGCATTGAACGAATCCAATTAACCAGCACATTATCTACACCATGTTGACGAGCAGAGCTGCACATTCTCTCAAAAGTAGCATTATCAGAAGCTCCCTCTATGCCGACAAAGACACCCAAAGTGTTCTCCCTCCTTTCGAAGGCTTGCTCAATCTTGCTTACAAGACTATGCAACGCCGACTAGCAGGATTTTCCACTTTGATATGCGTGTTAAAACGGAGACAGGGGTGCTCCTTAAGCGACAATTTTCGCATGCGAAGCTCAACTAATCGTTCCAGTCCTTTTAGTAGAAAAGACATCATACTAATAGGTATATAATTCCTAGGATTATCTAGTCATCCTTTCCCACTTTTGGGATAAATGAAACTTTGACAAATCTCCAGTAGTGTGGAATATAGGCTAGCGCCAAACTTCCAGTGAAGATTCTCCTCAATGTGGTAATCTTCAACATGAGTCCATGAGTTACTTAGTATTTTGAGATACTACTCCCATTTGTAACTAGTGGTGATTCCTAATAAAATGGGTTACCAAAAATTCGATTCACAATTTGTGGGTTTGCCATTTATGGAAGGTTTTTCATACCTGCAACATTGACTACAAGTCGAATCTCAAGACTCTTCTTGCAGGCGATATGTGTAGAGCGTATATTAAACGAGTTCCTCTGCGTTTACGCATTCCCTTCATTATAACTTTCGGAAGCCGAGATTCTGGAATAGTTTAGAGTCCGCAAGAACTCCAAGAAAGGGACTAAATTGTATGTTGGGTAGAAATTTACACACTTGATATCTGTGTTGCAGGCTCAGTTGCTTAACACTTGTGAAAACGAATCCAATTTGAAACGGAATTTTAAAGGCTGTGATTCAATTGCAAATCTCATAGTATTGAAGCAAGGTTCCACGATAGAAATATATGAAATGAGTCACTGCGAAAGCAGTTGAAGTAGTTGGTTCATATCCTTTTGAATGAGTCCTTTTAGTTCCAAGATATGCCTGCTTGGTTTTTTATCCACTCTAACCATGCTACTAATAAGAACATTTTATCATGTAAACTTGCTGTGTGTGCTTCTACATTTCAATCATTCAAATCATAGTCTAAATTATCAGTTATAACAAAACAAAACATTTCCGGCCTCACACTTTTGGACTTAAGGATATTTGTAGAAACCGCTGTTCCCATAAACCGAGCCATTTCCGTCCTTTCTGTAACCGAGGTGGTAGTCCCGCGGCTCTACTGCCAGCCACCAAATTACTCCAAATCGTGTACCAGCAACATAGCGGGGGACCAAATAAACGCTGCAAATGAATATCCATCAAGGATTTAGCTGCGATGTTTGCCACAGAATCAACTTCAGAGGGCATCGTTACAAGTGTTTGCGTTGTCCCAACTATGATTTGTGCGTTGAATGCCATACCCAGCAGTCAGCTTCAGAGGACCACCTGACCAGCCATCCTATGCAATGCATACTAACGTACTCAGATAGGGAACTGTTCTATGGTGGCGAGGATTACCGTGCAGAGCTGACGCAGAGTTACACGTGCCCATTCTGTGCGGAGATGGGTTTCAATAACACCACATTACTGGATCACGTGTTAGCCGAACACTCCACCATTGATCTCGACGTGATCTGTCCGGTGTGTGCTTGTCTGCCTGGCGGCGGAGTGAACCAGGTTACCGGAGATTTCATTGGCCACATGATGACACAGCACCGAACAAGGCGGCGGGACCTCTTGTCAGTTGTGGACCAGTCCACTGCAATGCGTACCACATCGAGGACACGCGGTCGCCGTCAGAACATTCCGCTCACTTTAACGCCCAATATTTTTTCACTGTCAGGAGAAAATTTATCCCAGTTGTCGATAATAGCGGAAAATGATAATCACAGTCCACAGTCTTCTGACGGAGAACTGCCACAGCCACAGCCGCAGCCACAGCCACAGCCACAGCCACTGCCTCAACCGCAATCGCAACCCTCTCCACAATTGCAACGACACCAACCGACTGGAACTGGGCGGACCCGACGTGAGCGCACACGACTACGAACTACCACCGCCACCGCTACGCAGCACAATGATGCGGGCACGACGGACACGTTAAGCGGCACCGAGGTCGTTAGGCCCACAAATCGTAGAAACGCCATTATAGGTTTAGGTTCGATCGCCGCTGCCCTGAGGGGCAACACCAATCTTTCCTCATGGAACACACCACCCCAGCGACAGCATCCAAGGCAATCAAAATTGGCGGATTGTGCGGTCAGCATCAAGGAACCCGAATCAACCTGCAGTGCGGCCAATGCGGAGAATAGTGCTCCTGGCAAACTGGCTGGGAGTGTCGCTGCAAAATCTGCAGACCCAGGCACTACCAATGACGGGGAGTCAAAATTTTTTCTTAACAAATTCTTGGCGCATCCCCTGAGCGATGCAGAAATAGCGGATATTGAGCTCGAGCGCGCAAGTCGCTCGCAATTTGTACAGGCTCTCTTGCTCTCAACTCTGGCCTCCGACACACTTGACTCTGCGAATGCAAATGGGAATAAATCGTTGGAAAGTGCTGCAAAGGCTCCCAGTAGCCAACAAAAAGCGGATGCGGCTGGGGAAGATAGCGATAATGGAAGCGATACTGGTGGCTATCGACCACTGCTGGACAATATGATGGATGAACACTAGCATGCTAACTAGCAGGTAAAAGTTGGCGAAATCTGGAACTCTACAAATATCGACTGAATAAACAAAATTATCATCCATCATCATTTGACTCTATTCGGCACATTTTTTGGAGACATACGAAAAACCATCCTAAAGAGTGGTGACTAAATAGACAATCATAAATTTCTAATATAATAAATCAGTGAAATCTCAGGCTCAATCAAGTTGTTTCTATGTACCACTGGTCATCCGGGCGTATACTTAACACTAATTAACACAGGGGTAAAATGCAAATGTAGGCAGGCGTACGTGTTTGTTTGGCGTTAAACAGACTACAGAGACGTGTATGCTTGAGCATTAAGAGCGCCATGAGTATAACATCTGGTGACGCTCTGAATTCTTTGTTGAACCTGCCACCAGTGGATGTTGTGATTCAACAGGAGGCGATGACAACGGTTATATTCTTATTGATATTGGCACGACGACAAGAACTTTGGGCATAGAGTGATGTTCAAGAGGCTATCGGAGCAATACCCGTTGTTTCTGGCACCAAAGTATAAACTCATAGCTAGAGTTTCTTTTGGAAAAAAGTACAGAGTCAGCTTCCTGACAAGGAAGCAATGGAGAGATCCAGAACTACTTGTAGAAGACCCGAAGAAAACTTTCTTCACTGACGGCTCCAAAACTAAAAAGGCAACTGGGGCTGGCTGGCATCTGAATCAAAATCTCAGATGCTTCTTGGCTATGGGAAGTATGGCAACAGTATTCCAAATGGAAGTGTTTGCTATACTGAACGTAGCGGAATGGCTAATTGAGAAGAAATAGCGCGGTAAGGAGATTAGAGTCTGTAGTGACAGTCAGGCTGCACTGAAGGCCCTAGAAAACGCGTTAACCACTTAAAAAATTATCCAATTAACTCCATTGCAAGATGGAATTTATAGGAACCTTTTTTAGTTCCGGGACACTGTGGTGTTCCGGGGAAAGAATTAGCTGATGAATTGGCAAACTGTGGATCTGCGGGTAATCCAATGGGACCAGAGCCATTTTTCGGTATACAACAGTCATGTGAATGATATTCACAAAGACCGATGGTGCAGTTCAGTTGCCTGCAAAACCAAGTGCTTGCAACGCAGCCCAAACAAGCGAGTTGCAGTTCGAAGTGTTCGAAGGAAAGATTTTTTTTTGTTGTCACGGGGCATACTCCATGGGGCCATCATATGGCGACCATAGGCATCATCGAAAATCCGAACTGCGTTTCCTGTCTGGAGGAAGAAAAGGACGGCACAGAGCAATTTTCTGCGCTTGTCCTGCCTTTGCTAGAATGAGGAGGCGCATATTAGGGTCAAATGTTTTGGGAATGGACCACGTACATCATTTTCCCTGGACGGACTTCTGAGATTCACAAAAGAGGCAAAGAAGTTTGAAAAGGTACAACTTTATTTCCAAAATCCTCTATCTCCCCCTTCCCACAAATATTTCCAGGCTTATAGTACAATGGGAATCAATGCCTGAGGGCTTGGAGACCTCTTTCTTTTGGCGGTTTTCCGCCCTACCCCATTTCTACCAATAAGAGGTGATATGCGACTATTTTGAAAATATTGACAGATCCAAAATTTCATCACAAATTGAATTTCTCCCAACTTTATCTTTAAAGAAGCCAGACTGCATATGAAAACAAAAACTCCAATACTAGACATGAAGACGCTTTGTTTGCATGTCATGCTATTTGATTGCATAAGTCGCAGCTGCCAGAAGCATCGATAAACGGGTAAAGAAGATTGATGTCGGGTTAGGCCGACTTCAAAATACCCTTTGCCATTTCTTGGGCGTGCGAGTTAGACAATGGAGCTCTTTTTTATTCATAAATCATCATTAGGAGCATATCTACGGTTATTTGCGTTAGGGTACCCTGAGTTGATTGTAATGTAATGAGGCGTGGCCTCCATCTGATGCTCCCCATTTCTAGTACATTGCTTTTCTGGGTCAATGCACTTATTTATATAAAATTTTATCCAAAAATGTTGTATATGTCGTAAGTTTTAAACATCTATCAATGGAGGGCGTGGCTCTCAAAATTTCCCACCTATTTCCTCTTTTGTGTTTCATACTAGCACTCTGAAGCTTCATATGAAATTTGGTTGATGAATCTTGCAGAATGAATTTTGGTTAATTGTGGGAGTGGCAGCAGTAGTATTTTAGACCCAAAGTATATCTTTATTCTTAGATCATCCGACCACCTCCTTCTCATGCAGCAGGAAGCCGGCAGTTATACCTGGGTTAATCGTTGATTTACTTACCTTGGGGAAGTGCGCCTAAGGTAGCAACCCTAGTCATCTCAAGGAGCACCGGTTTTAGGGGTAAACTCAGTACTGGTGCTTCCGCTTCCCCTCAACCAAAAGACGCCCCAACACCACTGCATTTTGGGGAGGTGTCGAGCCATTGATTCAGTCCAGGCTGAACACCCTGAGAGGGACAGGAAGGGTTTACACAACTACTGCTGCGGACAAAAACATCCCTTTATGCGGCGTGAAGTCCGTGGGTAAGTCAGGACCGAGCGCTCATTCCAAACCTGCCAAATGCACAGCGTCTACATGCGCTGGTATCCATTTTCTGGCTAAACTAGTGGATGTAGCTCCTGGGTCTAGTCGAAACAAAGTGCCATTGACGGCACATTCAGTTGACTTCTTGCGCGGTTCAGCGCTCAGTTGATATGGACAATCTCGCGAAGGTAAGCTAATTTTAATGTTATATCGAAAGTGGGCGTGATCAAACCCAACTCTTGTAGTTGGCTCTATAATCGCTACAAGCTGCAGGTTTTTTTCATCCATAAATCTCTAATAGATCTTAAGTTCTGAATATTTGTTACAATATTGGGCATATATACCACCTACATTTTGTAGGGTGCTTGGTAGTATCCACATCTGCATATCTACCTAATTCCATCACTATACTACTAATTGGACCGCAATTGTAGTCTATTTAAAAAAGTAGTAAATATTGCATATATGTGGAGTAGGCGTGGTCTTTCTGGTGGTTGAAAAACCGCTCAGCCGCAGACTTAGATACCCTTTTTACCTTTTTTAGGGTTAAGGGCGCAAATATAAGAAGGAAACTCTTTTCAATGAAAAGAACACAAACAAAACACAGACTACAAAGCTACCACGAAGTGGGAGTCACCATAAAGTACAGGCACTCACCCTAAAGTACAGTATACACCAGAAGACACCAACAATGAAAAGCTGACCATGCATAGTATTGTCACAAATGGAAGATTGTTTTACCGCTCTCGAAAAACTCCTCAGCAACTTTTTATCACTTGGAAGTGAAATCGTATTACAAAGTGGGTTAGAATAGCAGCCTGTTGAATACGCAAAATGTGCCTTTGATTGGATGATTTTGGACATTTTCCAAGTTCCGGTTCCATTCTACTAAGTCTTAAGTCTGTTTGCGTCTATTGTACTCATAGTTACGAGCGAGTGGGTATGCACGGAGCGGCTGGAGCTCTTCTAAGCTGTCATATTTATGCGAGTATATCATGGTGTACTGATATAGAAGGTTTCTGATGCTTGCATCTTTCAAAATATGGTCGTTCATGCAGCTCGAGTTCAATAATAAGAGATCAACCTGAGAGCAAAAAGGATTTACCTGGGCAATTGATAACAGCATCCTTCAATAGGTCTGCGCAAATACACCAAGCAAAATTCCATCCATGCCAGTGTGACAACTGGTAACGATTCATTTTTGAACTGCAGAGCGTGTTACTGCGAA
This sequence comes from Clusia tigrina, assembly GCA_920105625.2. Taxonomy (NCBI): domain Eukaryota; kingdom Metazoa; phylum Arthropoda; class Insecta; order Diptera; family Clusiidae; genus Clusia; species Clusia tigrina. The sequence continues at coordinate 210,841,715 of OV050031.1, forward strand.
TATTGACAAGTTCAAGTCCTCTTCTGAACTCAAAAAAACAATCCTAGGGACTATTTTCTTGAATGAATGCTTTTAGCGCTCATCACGACCAATAATTCCTGCGACTCTGCTATAACCGTAGAGAAGAAATATCCTATTCACACGTGGCTCATCCAAATGATTATGAACTTCATATCGATGAATGGTAATTTGCTGTGAACCCTTGGCAGAGAACTCACTAGATTAGGGACTTGTAAAGAAAGGAACGAGTATAAGAAATCTAATTTGACAGTTCACGCTCGTCTCTGATTGATAAAAAGGAAACAACCAATACTGGGGCTTATATTGAATTACATGCGGTTTCAAATATGCGTACCGAGTGCCTTGAATGCAAACGGTATTTATTGGGACCACGATCTTACTTTTACAAGTCGAGCTCTGCTCGGAACGCTTAAATGAGACCCCTATTGGGAGAGAGGCTGAAAGAGTTCTAAAGCGGACATTGTTGGTTTCAGCTCTAGAATCACATCAACAGCTTTCTATTGTAAATGGGTGACAAAATCATTTGTATAGAACGTTGATTAGAGACTGCTCAGCAGGGCTTTACATGAACGTATTAGTAATATGCATATAGAAGGGAATGGAGAGTCCGTGGTATGGTGAGGTCTGTAACTGTTGTCTTTGACTTTAATGCGAACGCCGATGTCACCACCGACGAGTACGTGAATGTTTAGTAATGTGTTTGCATATGTTTTCCAGCTTATTGAGACACATTTCTCTATTTAATATAGTAATTCTTCGAATGTGGCTTCTAATTTATGAAACATAAGGAGAATCAAACACATAAAAGTAGTGTTGATAACAAACATGCCTTTATCTTGTTTTTTACTGTGTACTCAAGTGTAGTAAAGTTTCTTTCGTTTGTTGGCCCCACGGTATTCCACGGTACCCGGTTTCGTACGGGTAAGTGTGAGTGTGAAATAAGTCAGAAATGGACACGAAGGTGAGTGTTGAAAAATAAGAAAGGGGGACTGCAAATGTCCACCCTCGATGCAGTGTGACAAAGTCAGAACCACGCCGGTTCACCACACTGCATGCGATGGCTAAGATTGGTAACATTTGTTGTCAACGCACCAACATGTTGTTTTCATGTGCGATAACTGCTTGGAAGCCCCAGTTGACTTTTCTTCCGCCCTTGCTGATAGTGAACAGACATGATCATTCTAAAGCAAGGTTTTTGCAGCATTTTCCCCAAAGTTGCTCGCGTAGCCAGTTTGTTAAGAACGTCTGCCGAGTCAAGGCTCTGAACTTTGGCTGCCTTATGTTGGCTTTCCTAGTACATTCTTCCAGTGTGTTTTTTGGCCCTATGGAACAAATCTAGATTTCTCAGTCAGTCTCTTCCCAATAAGAGACCAACACGTCGAAGCAAAAGTTGATATGTCCACCTTCGCCATAGAAAGGAATTGCCATATTTCCGAAATAACAAACTAGAGAGTTCTGGAGATACATATACATTCACAGTTAGTCGTATGTACGATTGAGAGGAGTGGTAAAAAAGATTTAACTTTTGTGTTTAACAAGTTGAGAATGTTTCTAGCATTGCAACTGAATCAATACAAACTTTGTAAATAAAGTACCCTTTAAACAACAACATCGCGTACAGGCGTGTGTGGAGACACAATTAAGCAAAAGCTTTCCACAAACGTTTTAAGCTGATTAAAATATTAAATTTTTCTGATTAAACAAACCTCTCTCGAAATATGCTCTCAACTGAGGCAACGTTCATTGGGAAGCCAAGCTCGCGAAGTTATCAAAATACATTATAAAATACGTCCACGCACCATTCGAGGCATCAGTTACGAAATAATTCTCTTAAAACGTGTTTACAATTGAAGTGAAGCGAAAAAACTAGCGACGATGAAGATTCTAATTATTTTTAAGTGCGTGTACGGTCCTGGCTACAGCGCTTAAACCCGATTATTGTGATCCAAAGTTGTGTCCTATAAATGTGAATCACGTCGTTTGTGGAACGGTTTATGTAAGTAGTCAACTAATCGGAACAAATCCATCCGAAGTAGAGCCCAATATAAGAGGCAAGGGGTATACAAAGAAGGAGGACACTATTCTTGGAGGCAAGTATCCAGCACCTATATCCCCTCCCCACTAAGAAATTATGTGATGCCTCCGACATTTGAAGTATATACAATTCGAGACACGAAGTTGCTTTCTAGAATTATAAGATATTTCGACCTCCTCATCGACTGAAAAGAAACTCCTTTCCGAGATTGAACTGTTCAATATCTGAGCGCAACTAAATTCTCTGACAGCACGCATGTCCTTCATTTGCTTGACTATGGTCCCAGAAATGATGTTCAGACACACGAGCTTTTCATATAACGAGCGATTAAAAAAGACATTTCTGCAGTGTCAAAGAGAATAGAGACAGTTCAAATTTTTCATCCGGCTTAGGTTGACACCAGTTTTCCTGCTGCTATACATTTGGGCCAGGATTTTCACCAGAGGAAGGAGCCACACACTGATTCCCTGTGGGCAAAATTTATCCTATTTGGACAAACTTCTGGTCTTTCGTCTTCACCACCCATCTGTCTATCTCTTTTGGTGCAGTGACACCAATTTCTGAAAATTTCTTCCGACGCCTATAGTGTCGGTACTTTCATTCTCTCCCTATAGTTATGTCTCGGTTAAAGAAAGGTCCCTTAATCTGCAGTGCCCGGTAAGAGCCTGCACCCACTTCGATTTGGCTACAGCAGTATTTTTCTAGTCGGTAAAACTTCTCGCGAACGAAGCATTTATCCTGTTACCTTCCTTACCTTCCGTTCAGAAAAATTGCCGTTTTTCTTCCAGCATCAGCTTTATGTGTTGATTGTACCAAAATTAGATGAACTCATTCGATTCGCAGCTAAGGACACTTTATTTGTATACATTTTGTATACATTTGTATTTTTTGTATACATTTTCGGCAGATTTACTGTCGGAATATATATAAAGTAATCTCTGTCTACACTCGAACATACTCTGAATATACGCGCACCGTCCTGGTAGACAGAATTATGTTGTTCCACACATCCATATACATAGTATTCCACCTCAAATCTCACGCCTAAAATTGTCATTATTATGTATTTTTACAGGACCAGAAACCCCACCATAAGTACTTTTTGTCACCTTAGCATAAGTACTTGATTGAACAAACAGTTTCGCAGCATTTTGGCTCCCAAAATTTTTTTTCCGCCCATTCCTTTTCAGTTCCATTTTCTTTGTTCCTTATCTGGCAAGTCAGCAGTTACTAATCTACTAAAGATGACTTGTTATGTGGTCACCGGTTTTATTCAAAGTAGACAGACTGACATCATTTACAAGGACTATAAAACCTTCTCGAATTCTCTCTGTTTCCAGTTAGAAAATCTTTTTTGACTCCACGTAATCAACTTGTCTTCTGACTTACTGAAGGCAACTATCTTGCGCCCATTCAGTTGTCGATACTCGTATCCATGAAAGCTTTCTTTCGCAATTATTTTATTGCTGGTGGCAGAAAGATTTTCCATTTGTTAAGTAGTCCCGATGAGCTACACTTACTTCAAGCTGTACAGACAAGTGACTGGTGGGCACACATCGTTTGCACCTGAATCCCGAATAATGTAAGGAATTGGTTGTTCCTCGATCGAACCCATTTCGAATATTGTAACGACTCTTTCTGTATACCTGGGGTAGAACTCAGCGGCTCCAGGGGTCGTATACAGAAAAGAATATATTAATTCCACGAGTATTTTCCAGTTCACCAATTTTATTTACTATTCATAGATTGAGGGTTTTTTATAATTCAAAATTTGATGCAATGGACTTTGATGAGTCCTTACAATATTACTCCTAAATTTAGGTTTATAGTTCGTAAAGTTGTAATACGCGCAGCCAGTTCCTGTTCTACTTCCCTCGATAGGTGTGACGTGCGTTGTCTGGTTATGTGGCTCAGTGAGAAAACGATTAAAAACCAGTTGTTCTCACTAAGCCGCTGTGTTCGTAACGTACGCTGTGTAGCGTAGAGCTATTGCTGGTCAGGATGTCGGTGATCGAAGGAGAGACCTACTGCTTGGACTGCATGGCTTATATACTCCAAGCGAGTACGGTGGCTGGTGCATATTGTTGATGCCGGGCCACCGTTGTGTGGTTCCACTTCCGTTGGCCGGCCTTGCTTACTGCTACGCCACGCTTGTTGTTGCTGTGGTCATGCCTGTTGTTGTTAAGGTCACTTGCCTTTGGGCCACCTTCAACTTGAGATGGTCAGTCACCTCACTGCAGCGTATTCTGGTCGGCCTGCCGTGTTGCTGGCTGCAAGCAGCGCTGTCCGAAATCGTATTTGGTTCCCGTAGTGGTATTGTTGTTCAATTTAAAGTTGAGCTAGAATATTTTCTCTCATTTCCTCCTTCTGCTATGTATTTATTAGCAGTTGGCGTGGTGGTCGTTCTGTCGTTGTCCCGCTTGTGCTTTGCTTTCGTTTCTGCGCGTTGTTAGTGTTAAATTTGCCGAGCGAGCGTACTCGGCAAATTCCTCCGCTTGAGTTCGTGCACTCACCTTCTGCCGTGCGTGTAGTTGTTGTAACACTCGTATTAGTCGCTGTGTTTTCTCTTTTGGCATGCGTGGCGCTGGTTGGTGAGATCGCTGGCTGTGCGTGTGGTTGTTTCGTTGTAATCGTAGTTCTGTGCTGATTATTACAACTGGTCTAATATGCTGCTGGTTAGCCTGTGGTCGCCACTGCTGTGTTGATTGGTTATTGTGATTTTTGCATATTGGGGAATTATTTTCCGTGTTGGTGTGTGTACTCGTATAGTTACGTTCGTTGGGTAAGTTCGTAGGCTATATTGTGGGTCAAAATGTATGCGCCAAATTTTGGTCCTCACAATACATTCTTCTTGAGAACAGGCATTTGCTCCGGTATGTACCACACCACGTTCGGTGAATTTGATGGAAGCCGACATCACATCAATACTTTCGATCCACAACAGTTTTCGTAGCCGCCTTGCCAGAGGCGAAGTTGATGAATATGGGTCCGTTACGCAGATGGCAACTATTAAGTGGGATGATGAACTGGCTGCCATTGCCGCATACAACGTTATAAAGTGTGACGGAAGGCCCGATGAGTGCCACAATACAGTTCAATATAAAAATTCCGGGCAGAATGTTGGGACTGCTCCACTCTCAGCTAGCATATCCTACGGCAACCGGATATCAAATATCATTGAAGGATGGTGGAACGGAAATTCGTAAGTATTCATTAGAAGGGGTCAAAGCAGAAGTCTCACTAACTTATCATTTCATATCTCCGAATTCTAGGGAGAATATGGCGGTCATGGCATCCAGTACCAACTGGCTGTGGGGTGCGCAGCTGTAACTTACGGAAACCCAGATCCCACTTTCCAGCTTACTTGCAATTACGCGATTACCGCCAACCGCATTTTCACAGAGGGCGCGGTTGCATCTGATTGTAAGGAGAAGAATCCCGACTACAAAGATTTGTGCTCGACTGCTGAGGTGTACCCGGATTACTGTGACCCTACTTTATGTCCCGTTGGCGTGTCGCACATCACATGCAACAACGATAGAGTAAGTCATCTCATGTACCAACTCACAATCATTTATTTTAGAATTGAAATTTGGGATGGATCCTAAAAGTTCGGACACTAGGCGATCGGAATATATATAGGAATAGAATGGTAGAGAATATAGAGGCATGTCTAATAGGAGCTCGTTAATTCTGCCCTGCTGTTTCAGTCGAGAAGAAACAGAGACAAATGCAATGACAACTTGAATCGCAGGCACATTTCCCTCTGTTCGCCTTCTTTCGTAATTGCATCTCTATCAGCAGAATCTTCGAATTCAGTGGACTCATTCTATCATATTTTGTGCCACTCATTACACTCTGATGTTGTCCGTGCCTCCAAAGTTCTTAGTGGGAGTCAAAATCTTGATCTGAGTAACTCGGCATGTAAAGAAGCTTCCTCCGTGATACTTTTTGCGATCGAGTCCTGAATTCTAGGGTACTCTTGGATACAGTTCGTTAAACGGACTCATGTGAACAACACTTCACCCTTCGGAGTCTCGAAGGGTGAGGTCGATATTTTATGTAATTATGATAAGAATGACTCCGATTTTGATCCGAATTTCGACACTGCCGGACAAAATTCTTGGAAAGTTTCCCATCTCAAATGGTTTTTGGGAACGTTTCCTTCAGACTGAAAGATAAGAAAATGAGTCAAAGACAATGTGTTAACCGGGTATTAAGGGTATTGTTCCGGTTAGATCGCAATTATCGTGGTAGAATTCCGTGGTCTGGAAACATATTTCCACAGTTTGTAAGTCTAGTATCTATCGTCAGAGTGAAATGGTCATTCAATGAAATTATTATCAAATCAATTCCTTTTCAAGGCAGTTTTGTACTCTCCCAAAAATTGTACAAATACATTTATGATAATCCAGAATTTTACCCACTACGTAAATGCCTTTGACAGTTCCTGCCCATCATCCACCGAGGCTATTATCATGACACCCTACATAAAGCTAATCCTGGATTATCATAATGAGTACCGCAGTTCAATTGCTAGCTATGGTCCACCTTCTTACCAAGCGACGAAATTAGCCACCGTGAAGTGAGACAACGAATTGGCAGCGTTGGCTGCCTACAATGTTCGCAAATGCGACGTCAATTTACTCGATGCTTGCCACAACACGAAAACATTTACCAAATCTGGCCAAATGAAGGACATCTCGGAAGTCATTAGATTCCAGGATACCTGGCTCAAGATACAAACTATTCTTTACAATTTGTGGAGCGAGGAAGGGTACGTGAGAATATTATTGTCGAAAGGCAGTTGGTGACAAGGTGTTGCGACTCTCATTCTTCCCCGTCCACTCTGAAGATATACCAGGGTGTTTTTATAGTTTATGTAGATCTCTTTAATAGAAGACTGGCGTCATCCAACCACTATCAACATCTACCTGCAACTCCTTGTCGCTAAACTCCTTGTGCTTGAATATCTTCTGGGCACTAAACTCATTTCTTTTGAACTTCCAGATATACATTCAACCTCGCGCTCACCGAGAATCAAAGACGCGTTGGATGTGCCGCCAGAAGGTTCAATGACAATGGTAACGTCCGAGTGCATCTTGTTTGCAACTACGCCACAGTTGCCACCGATCGTATTTTCACGCCCAGGTGGATCCGAGTGTACAGAACGCAGTTCAGTCCCGTACCAAGAATATCTGTGCGTTTAGTGCCTATGTTTAATTAAAGGAAGCTTTTATCAATAAAAATTTCAAATATCGCAGACATTGTTGGATGGTTTTTATTAAATATTTCAATTTCGACCTCCGTGGCCTAGCATGGCAGTGAATACTACTCTGGGCAAGGATTGCAAATGCTGCTTTCTAAATCTCTTTCTACTCAAGTCGAAGGCTTTAGTTCGTAGCACAGTGATCTGCGATGGGTCCGTCGCGGTTCTATGAACCTGTCATAAAATCTGTCGTACGACACGGCTCTTAAATACAAATTGTACACGTCTAGAGACTCTCTTCTTACAGAAATCAGTAAAAAGTGAAATCAAATAAATTCTAAACTTCGTAATCACACAAATTCATGTACGCATGAAATTGAGAATGTATTTGATTTCATAAAATAGTTTGTGATTTTGATATGAAATGTGGCAATTTCGCGCAAATTGTCAAACTTCAAAATGATAAAAAAAAATCCTAAATATATAACAAATATATGGCTCTAACAATATGGGATCGTTTGACCTACATTCGTGAATAATTACATTGGCAATACCAAACGGTCACACGCCAGCAACACGATTTAGAACTGAAGAGACGATTGTCACATTTTGCTTTTATACTATATTTGGTATGCAGCCTACCACAAACCAATTCGCAAGAGTATAAGCGCTTTCCCCACCGCAGCCACTAAAAATAAATTAGCAGAAACAGGCCTTCCGTCAATTCTCAATCGAGTTACGACCAATACATACAATCTCATACCAAATCTTGTAAATTCGAGCAACCCACTACTACCAGAGGACATAAGCAAGGTGCTCAAACAAGAGAGAGAGCCAAGAAATAAATCAACAATCTATCGTTTCCGAGAATTTGCCACGAATCTACAGATCTACATCCGTCCACAAGGAGTCCAAGGTAACAACCAACCACCGAGGCTCCTAAGAGAGTCCTCATTCATTTTAAATCAGTATAGCCTACCAAAACAATCAACAAATCCAACGCTTTATCGACAAAGTTTTAATGAGCTTGCGGACTTACTAAACTAATGGACATTCATTTACACTGATGAGACGGATACTGTGCAACTTTCGCCGTGGTGCAACATAATAGCCAATTAATTACTGCTGGATCTATCGGGCTTCTCTGTTCCGTTGGTACTGCAGAAGCGCTAACCTAAAAGATGCAAAGTTTGCTATTTGCACCGACAGCTGCAGTACAATTGAAACTATTAAAAATGTTGGCCATAATAGCGCTCTAATTGGTGACATCAGAAAAATTTGCCTCAAGCACCCAGATAAGACTGAACTAATGCAGGTCACTGGTCATGTGGGGATACCTGGAAAGGAGTTTGCTGATGATGCAGCAAATAAAGGCATTCGCCACCTTGCTTGTTGTTTCACACCTCCGAAGATAAAGTCGTTATGAGGCTCATCCACAATCATCTAATGTCACTTATATCCGTTGACTGGTATCACCATAGCCACCGTTACAAAAACTTATCTCCAACGGCCATAAAGTTACGTACCAACATTTGCTGGGGACCTTGCTCCTACGTGCCAGTTTTGCCGTTTTCCAGCATCTATTGAACATATCTTCCACGATTGCACACCTGCTATGCACATATCCAGCATTGTCCAGAAGGAGGCGCACTTTCCTAGGCGACTACTCTCTGGACTTTTTGGGAGATATCTCAAATAAAAAGATTAGCTCCATCCATTGCTTCAGTAAAAGCTCCAAATGGCTGGATCATTGAAAGGGATGGGACGTGATGTCTCATGCGGTATCACAAGGGGTCAATGGTGGCCGCCTTTCCTACCTACCTACCAGGTCCACAAACTTTTGTCAGAACATTTCAAAGCAAAGCCTTCTTCATTAACAGAAACTATTGACAATCTAAAAAAGTCTAAAATTAATAATGAAAAGAGGTTCGGAGAAAAAGTCAGGGAATTTAGGTCAAAATAGGAAGGCAGAAAGTAGGGGCAAGTTGGTCCACATTATTAATGATAAAATACTCATCTTATTCTCTCTATGTGAGCCCAGTTTGGAGAAGTATAATTGTGTCCCTGGCACACAATCAAGGCGAACACTGAAAGAAGCACATAATCTTAAATTCCTACACACTTCCCGTAAAAATACAGATTTTGAGGCCAGTGATATTCAAGTTGCAGTCCGTAATGTTTGTTTTTATAATATTCACCAAATTTGGATTCATATTTTATAGGTAAAGAAAAATTTTGTAAATGAGAAAATTTCATTTCTAGAAGGTAAAGAAGGCTGATGCTGTGGACCGTGTTTGTTTTACTTATCCCACAAGTTCCGATGATTCGTAATACTTACTGCAAGTATAGTCATGTCTCTTCAGTATTCTTAGGCATAAAATTTCTTAATGAATGCAACCAATTCACTTTCCGTATAGACCCATCAGATACTACTGATTTCAAGGTGTACATCTAAGTACTTTAAGAATCGAATATAAAACTACGAGTTAAATTTCTTTCTGAATCCTTCCAATTTATTTACAGGATGGACCCATTGGATACTGCGGATTTCACAAAGAACGGGCTCTTAATTGTCCGATTACAACAGTGGAAAGACTTTCTGAAAACAAAAAGATGTCGCTAAATGACTTTTTATTTGACTTGAGAAATGTTTTCCATATATTCTTCAATAAAAAGATCAGTCTCCACTGAAGTATGTTTAATTTAAATTTTGGTCTGAATTCAACCTTAAATTTATAATAAATTGTTTTATTTTCCTGCTCGAATAAGGAGAATGGACAAGCAGTAAAATGCTTATTTTCCTCGTTCTCTTTCAATGGATCCAATGTCAGCTAAAGTGAAATGCGACCACTCGAATAGGAAAAAGAAGGAATGCTTCAATCAGTGTAAAAGCAACCATAAATACTTATTTTATAATCCATTGGGGCAATATCTTTAGCAGCAAATTCCAGTGTCACGCGGTTGAAACCAAATCCGCCTTCAGTCACAGAGCCGCCTGCAGGCTTTTTCGTATTTGAAATAACATTGATACCAGTTATGGAAAACTTGTCAGCGCAAAAGAACTGTTTGAAAGAAAAATCAGTTAAAAAAGAAAATTAAATAATAATTATTAAACAGAAACTACACACCGTCATATAAGGACTTGTTACACGAACGTCTTTCATACATGGTTGTGGCGTACACTCACAGTGCACAGTTACAGCAGAACCGGCCACTAGAAATCCGAATATCATGAACAATTTCATTCTGGAACAACCCAACACACTCAAATGCAGGCAATAAACTGAAATATCAGGTACGTGGTGTGCTAGAACAATAACTTTATAGGCCCTTGAAAGTAGCAATAGTATTCCATTGTATTCCACTTGTACCCCAACTGTGTTAACACCTAATTAAATTCACTTGCAGAATAATGTTTGTTAATAAATAATTTATTTTAATTAAATTTTGCTTTTTCTTTTGAAAATATCAGCACGTGTTATTAAACAAATTACTTCTACCAATTTCTCTAAGTAAAAGCCAACTGAGCGTTTGAATTTCCGTTCTCTGTATACTCCGTTGTCAACTTTCCTGGTCACATTTCCCCCCGCTACAATTGTCTACATGAGTACTCGAGTACTTCATGAAAATTCCCACTGAAGATGAATAAAGAAAACACCTATAAAGAAGGCTGAAGTCTGGTTAGACCAACTGCGAGATACCCTATTTCAATAGTCCCCAAAATCAATTTGCTGCGTATCGGGAATATCGCTTTTATGATATTTCATAACAAATTTCATGCAAGTCGCAAGTAATAAAAATCTGTCAGACGTAGGCGTGGTAGTCTAAACATGCCGCCCACAATTATCTAGGATTCTAGTATTGATATAAAGTCATTGTGAGTGGAAAAAGTTCAATCAAACAGTATAAAAATGATTGCCCCTAAATATATGCAATGCTTTTTTATCATATAAGTACGGGTTTTTGAGCAGCTTTTCGCCAACACTCTTTCAAAAATAACCGCTTTCAAGGGCACATCAATATTCAAAAATATAAATATGTTCTATAAATGTATATACTAAAAATATTATAAATATATACCATATAATAATATATTATAACTATATAATAATTTTATATCATCCTATATACATATATATATATATATATATATATATATATATATATATATATATAATATAAAAATTTAAAATAATAATATATAATAATTATTTTTATTGTTTTTTTTTATTAAATTTTTTCTATAATTACATTATCTTTTCTATAATTTTCATGTTTAATCTGCTGTCGAAGCTAGTTTCCATTAGCTGGAAAATTCAAGAGGCAGTTTCACATGCGATCGTTTTAATTTGGAGATGCCAGAACAATCCGTGTACGAGATGGTGCAAAGTCCACCACCTCCATTTGGTAGCAAGGAAGTGTCACTGAAAGACTTTGTCAGACAGGCTGCTGATTGAAAGTGATGAAATCTACCTATGCCTCTTTTAGAAGTTATATATAGAGGTATGGAACACACCTCATACAATGCCGTCCAAGGAGAATGCCTCGGAAAGCTAATATTCATCTCTTTATGTTACATCGTGTCGTATGCCACCATATGACGTAGAAGCTTGTATGCTTTTATAAAAGAAACGTATCCAGAGTTCGATAGAAAGACACTCCACCAATCAATCGCGAGTAGCGAATTCGACTGACCTCTCGGTGAAGAGAAGAAAATTTGGTGTACCGACTCTCGCTTTTGAAGGCAATTTCAGCCTTGGGCTCCAGTTCTAGTAAACACGCGGCTTGGTCGTACTTTCAATTGAAAACACTATTCCAAGTCCTCTCTTCATTTCCTTGGGTATCTTCAATACTTGCCCAAATCAAACTATTTGTGTGTGCTACCAACACTCAACTGTTCCTGAGTAGGTGTGGGCACTTTCATCACACTTCACTCTCGTACTTTGCACTGATTTCATATTGGCCTTCCTGCCCAGTGCCGAACTGAGTGTTGGCCAAACGCATTTGTTTTTTTGAGGCTGAGCAGATTGTTACTTTTATTGCTATTGTATTCGCTTTTCAGCATTCCTAAAGAGCATTTACTGTTCACACGTCACTAGTAGGTCTGTCTACTCGTATGTGTCAGTCCTATGTACCTCGAGTTCCGCATGGCGGTGGCGATTGCGTTCAGCATAGCGCGCTCGTTCTGCGATTCGCAGCGCCTTCATAATGGTGGCCGCTGCCGAGCAAACTGCTTCCCACTTAGTGAGCGTATCGCACATGTGCTCACAGAGGTTGTCCATTGTTGGGGGCTCCTCTAGGACAACACCCAGTGTCTCCCGAATGTTCTTAAATTGCTGGCAGTAGAATAACACGTGTTGAGCGTTCTCGTGCATCCCCGGGCAGTACGGGCCCTCCTCAAATTTCTTCTCAAATAGGTACTGCTTAAAGCATCCGTGGCCACTTAGTAGCTGGGTGACATAGTGGTTTAGCTCTCCATGCTTTCTTGTTTCCCATGTTGTTATGCATAGGATCAGCCTGAAGGTCCATCTACCTTTGTCCGTTTGCTCCCATCTGCGTTGCCATTCCGCAATGGTATTGGCTCTTTCCACTGCTTTGGCGACGTTTGTGGGTCTCGCTCTCTGTTTGTAGAGGCAGTGCATCTCCTTTGCCAGCAAGTCAATGGGCGGTTTACAAGTTATGAGCACGAGCCACCCTTAGCGCGCTCAGTCTATATGCTGACTGTATGCATTTGGTGTATGTTTTCACCCTAGTGGCCTCCACCCATATTGGGGCGGCATACAGTATGATGGAGCTCATTACCGTTGATAGCAGCTTCCGTTGGCTTGAGCGTGGGCCGCCTATATTCGGCATGAGGCGTGTGAGTGCCCCATTTACCCGGGTAGTGTTTTCGCAGACCGCTTTAATATGCTCTTTGAACGTGAGCCTGGAATCAATAAGTACTCCTAGGTACCAGAGCTGTGGTTGGGATATAATTGGATGGCCCCCCACTGTGATTGTTAAAATCTCGCTTATCTTTCTGGTACTCACTAGCACTGCCTCTGTTTTTTGAACTGCCAGTTCTAGCTTTGCCCTACTGAGCCATTCACTCACACGCACAATTGCATCGGTGCATCTCGTCTGCTGCGTGTGGATGTGTTTTGCAACTGCCACCATAGCGATATCGTCTGCGTGCCCGAGCAGTGTTACATCCCTTGGTAGGTCCAAACGTAGTACGCCATCGTACATGACGTTCCAGAGAGTAGGGCCTAGTACAGATCCTTGTGGGACGCCACTCGTGATTCCATAGCGTCCAACTCCTGCATCCGTGTCCGCCAGATATCAGCCATTGTAGGAACGCCGAAATTCTGTATCGCATCCATAATCAAGGGCCAGCTGGCTGAGTTGAACGCATTTTTTATGTCCAACGTGACCACCGCGCAGTATATTTTCGTGCCGGTACGCCATCGTTCGCCACTCGTTGCTTCTTGGGCTGTATCCATTACGACTTGGATTGCGTCTACCGTTGAACGAGCCTTTCGGAAACCATATTGCCGCTCGGAGAGCCCGCCCTTTTTTTCCAGCACTTCCTGGACTCGTTCGCAGATAATTCTTTCCAAGACTTTGCGCATATTGCCTAACATACACAACGGCCGATAGGCTGACGGTTGGTCTGGTTGTATCCCCGGCTTGAGCAGTAACACCAGTCGCTGCCATTTCCAGCGTTTATGGGAGTGTACGAAGCAAAATGTGTATAATTTGAATTTGGGGCATGTGCCTACTTGTCCAGCTGGATAACAATTCTGCTGATAAGGTCAAAGAAATGCAATTCACTGGTATTTTACTATACCAATAGCAGCTAAGACTATACTAATATATCTGAATAAGTAGCTCAATCGTTGAAGAAGAAGGTTGACCATTGATAGAACAGCCATGGAGCCAGTTTAGTATAACTTATTACCCAGAGTGATCAATTCTTTAAGTACAAAAAAGTGGCTAACTTGTGTAAGAACTGCATTTGTAAAATGTCCTGCGATAAGGATGTGTAAGCATGTTCGAAATAGGCAATAGCTTCGACAACATGGTCAAATATTTCTGTCGAGGATATAAAGCCATGCATCTTCCAATTCTCATCTTCCTAAGAGTACACACTTATTACGTCCTCTACTCCGACCTTGCCGGCATTAAACTCAAATAAATCCATAGAGAATTATTTTCTAGAGAAACTAATAAAGAATCAAAGAACCAACAAAATTACTAATTTTATTAAATATTATTATTGTATTCATCTTGTTACGAAATCGACACGCCATCTGATTGGTTGATGAATTTAGGGTGAGCGTCGAATTCAACCCCTAAAAATGCACATGCGAGAAAGCATGCGAAGCTGCGTTCGGTGGCTAGTTGAGGTTCTCGTGTGCAAGAGGTATATAAGCGACTCGCTTACATACCTCCTGCATACGAGACTTCGGGATCAGTAAATAAGTGAAAGTGCACAAGTGAACAAGTAGTAGCAGCAGCAGTAGAATAGTGAGCGTAGTCGAAAGGGAACATCGTAGAAGCAGATTAATTAACCAGGACAGTGAAACAGTGATCATAGCCGAATCCCGGACTAGCCCACCGGTGGCAACAGTGATCATAGCCGAATACTGAGAGTGGCAGCAAACAGCGTGAGGGTCGTATTAGTAACAGGAGTTAACAAGTGATCGTCGCAGAGGGGCCTTCATGTGAGCAATGGGCAGTTGAGCAGTGATCGTCGCAGAGCGGACATCGTGCTAGCAACGGGCAGTTGAGCAGTGATCGTCGCAGAGCGGACATCGTGCTAACAACGGGCAGTTGAGCAGTGATCGTCGCAGAGCGAACATCGTGTTAGCAACGGGCAGTTGAGCAGTGATCGTCGCAGAGCGGACATCGTGTTAGTAATGGGCAGTAGAAGCGGATGTAAATAAGAAAAGTGTGGTGCCACCACTGACTAACTGAAGCAAACTATAAACGAAGACGAAGTGTGAGAAGCGAGCAAACTTTTAAAGCCAGTAATAAGTTGGACGAATACTAATAAAACCAATTGTTCTAACTGAAGAGGGAATTGTTTGCTTATTACATAATCCAGCGATACGAATCCAAGTATTGAGCGTGGTAAAAATTGTCAGAAAGGCAACGTAACAATATTATATTAAATGCATAATAAGGAGTGCTTTTTGAAAGTATCTGACAAAAAGTTGTGGACACAGTTGCTGCGAAATGGGAGGATTAATTAAGAAATGTTTTGTTTTTAATGACTAATAGGTTAAAAAACTATTATTTTCATATGATTTAAAAAAAAACAACATAAATATCGCTGAAGAAAATATGTGATATTTCAGTTTCAGCACTTGATCAAGTTACTCGGGATTTCATCCAGAGTGAATTTCTGTTTGATACTCGCATTTTTAGGGTCACTTTTTACTGCGCCCAATCACTACATCGATGAATTTGTTCCAAAAGTTTTCGATTGAAACATAATCTTCAACGACTCAATAAATATTCAAGAATTATTTTTAATAATTTTCAAATTAAATTAAATTTTGTAGTGATTCAAATAATTTTGTTCTAGATTCAAATAGAAATTTGCATGCAATACATCAACTCCCACGTCTCCAATATATATACTATATACAATTTGCAAAATTTGTTTTCTCAAATTATATCAAATTTTATAATATATCAATAATTAAAACACAATTCCACTTCTGATTTTAATTTATTCACTTAAATTTATGTAAATAAGTATTTAAAAAATGATTAGCCTCAGTAACACTCTTTCATAAAAATTCCAAATGTATTTGTTCTTCTCGTGTCCACTAGGAAACAGCTGATCTTGCATTCGATTTCCTATTGATTTTGTTGAGGGATTGACGAAGTTATCTCTCTAAACTACTCTATGGCCATGAACATAGCTTTGTTAAGTGCCAACCAAAATAGACGAGACTAGGCATAACTAGTAAGTTCAAGCATATGTGAACGAATGTTAATAGCCAAAATGGCCGTACGTATTTGATCGAAACTTAACGAAACGTTTAGACATGACGTTCTGTTCCGTAAGAACCGGTCATCACAACAGCTGCTCGATTGATGCGCTTGTTATTTACACACAAAAAAAATTTAATTGACAGTTTTGCTGCGATTTAATCGCCGCTGTGAGGGATAAGCTCGCAATTTATGTAAAAAGTCATCCATCGATGCGTTTGATAGCGTCACATTTTGGGTTAAATGTCAAAATCGAAGTAACGAGAGCAGACGTCCGTCCAATCGCTATCGTTACGTCTCGTCTATTTTAGTTGTACCTTTAGAGGCCATGAACTTAGCACTCTTAGTGGCCATGAAACATAGCTCTGTAAGTGGCAAGACACTATGCTCTGTTAGTGGCCATGAACTTAGCTTTGTTAGTGGCCATGAAACTTAGCTTTGTTAGTCGCCATGAAACTAAGCTCTGTTAGTGGCCATGAACTTAGCTCTGTTAATGGCCATGAACTTGGCTTTGTTAGTGGCCATGAAACTTTGTTCTGTTAGTGGCCATGAAACTTAGCTTTGTTAGTGGCCATGAAACTTAGCTCTGTTATGCCCAATACACACTATTCGTACCGGTCACATGCCAGTGAAGTTCAGACGGAGCGCAATGTACATATTCACATTATCCATTCACATGCCAAATCACAACTTCTCAAATGTAAATGCTAATGTGGATATAATTGCAACAGAAACTTCTTTCCAAAAAAAATTTTTTTTTATTGAAGTCGCTGTCATGCGCCGACTGTAAATCAAAAAGACTTTCATGGCTTCGCACCAGCTCAACCAACTACTCGTCTGAAATTTATAAAATGCATACATATATTTTGTACATATATAAAATTAATATGAAGTAATACGAAGAATGTACGTATGTTGTACAATGCTAATTATTATTTTAATAAATGTCCGAAGTTGAACTAATAGGAGATAAAACAACAAAAACAAATAAAAGTTAAACGAAGTGGATGGCGTCGATCGTATTTATTCCACACTCACACATACTCGTATGCTGGCACAAGATGTCGATCCCTACGCTAGAACGCGTAAAATATAATCTCAACGAAATCCACAAGCAAGCGATGCATTCCATACAGCCGTTCAACCTTCGGTCAAGTATTCTTTTTGAAAAAACCGCGGCGGTCTTGCTTGGACTGTGACTGGCACGTAACCGGTAATGTGAATACTTCCTATTAAAAGGCATTCAAGAATATTTGACGGATCCTTGACTGACCGTCACCGGTATGAATAGTGTGTATTGGGTCTTAGTGGCCATAAACTTAGCTCTCGTAGTGACGATAAAATATTGCTCTGTTAGCGGCCATGAACTTAGCTTTGTTAGTGTCCATGAAACTTAGCTCTGTTAGGGACATAAACTTAGCTCTGTTAGTGGCCATGAAACGTTGCTCTGTTAGCGGCCAAGAGATTTTGCTGTGGTTTATTGGTTCAATTATCATTTACTATTGACTCGTTAACAGAGTTCTGTTAGACTTACATCTTGCCAATAATTCCATTGAACAGCCTTAAAATAATTTTATTTTTCCAGCGTGAAACATTTGCCTTCTATTATAAGTAAATCCTCTTCATAGATTAATGATCTATATATGTATGTCCTCTTTGCCTGTAGGTACCCAGCAAATTAATTTTCCAAACCATCTTTGCACCAACTCTTCGCTTGTCTAGATTGTGTATGAATAATTATTATTTGTTTTTTTTACATATCTCAACGTAGAGTAGTCAAAATTCACAGTTTATTGTCGCCTCCTCTAAGTTCATGGCCATATTTCTGAGCTATCTCATCAGTCAATTGGAATTTTCAATAAATAAAGATTTTCTAATTTTCTTTTTTTATGGCTAATTTTTATTACTAAATTGTGAACACGAAAAATATATGATCACGAAAAATATATTATCACGAAGTTTTTCTCTAGCTCTCACATTACAGATCCTATTAGCGTAATTTTTACCGACATAAAGAACTTACGGTATGAAATGACTTTGGACACGACGAGGAATGATGAATGAACACCATTTCCTGATTTTTTTTATTACCGACCATCACCTATTTCTATACTAATCTATTCTATCTAACTGAATTGTTATGAAGAACTTTCCAAAAATTAACTAGAGTAGCCTTGCTTGATGTTATTCCCTAGATTCGGTCCTGTATGAAAGACCAATACTCAGGTCATAGTTCTGGAAATTGTATTCACCTTTTTAGCATAACCTTACAGTGTGCCCTCAATCCAGCAGGATGCTTTTTTTCTTCATCATCTTTCGGAACTGAAAAAAGCAATAATAAATAACATTATGATGGTGCAATATAGCAACGACATCGAATAGGAAATCTTGGAGCTTCGAACAGTGGTGTTGTTCAGCTCAAGTCTGCTGATCGAAGCAAACTTTCCACACAAAAAATACAGGTTACAAACATTGGATCCTGGATGCTTCAATGGGAAGCCTGCCTCCACACCAAAAATTAGCGTTTCATCATTATCATGATCAGAATCGCTAACGTCATTCGTCAACAGTAACTATTCATTATATAGTAAATATTCTATTGTGTAGTGACACGTGCTGCTCTTGGCTGGTAAAATTACAGCTAAATTCGAAAGAAACATTTGTTTTGCGACTAAACAAAGAATTGCTAAGTAAATAATTGAAGGAGTGAACAAACGCGAACACCGAATAAAAAACAAGTTCTGTTCTGTTTCGTTTTTTTTATTTGTTGTTGTTTTCGTCAACATTTACAAAATGATCAAATGCGTATTTTTTCGGGTGTTTTTTCTCAAAATTTGTTGTTGTTTTTAACACAATTTTTGGAAAAAAACTACCTTGCAGCATTTTCACCTACGTGTCTTTGCGTGGAGCTGGAAAGTATAAGTATGCCAATGCAAAACTGGAGATCTAGTATTTAATTTCTTAAGTGAGTTCAAGTGAATTGTTTGGTTCAATTTTGTGCAAAATGAAATTGAGCTTGGTTTTATTCTTTATTGTGGCCGCTTTGACCGTAACCTGCTATGGCGTAGCACCGATGGACAAGGAAGATCAACCTGCAGTCATTGTAGTCCAATCCAAAGAAGATGTTCCAGAAGGTTCCGTAGACTGCGTTAGAACCAGTGTATATGGGATGACGATGATTATCAATTGTAATGAGTACGAGATTACCGCTGTGATGGCAACGTCTAAAAATGGTCCTGGTGAATCTGTTATAGTCAAAAGCAACTCTCCTAAGAATTCGGTATCATTACAATTCCCGGATAATTCTGATATCAAAAATTACTACGATGTAGTCGTATATGGAATAAAAACTGAACAACCAAAATAAACAAAATAATCCTGGTACTTTCTTCCTGATACCAATTTTAGTTATTTGTATTTTCAAACCCGGTTTGCAAATTGGTTTCTTAATCATATTATGCATTTTGTTTAAAGCTAATTTATGAATATGGAATTATTTAATTATTAGACTGCTCTTAATTATATAACTGTACTTATTCCTATTTCTTCTCGTTATTATCTCTCAAATAAATAGATTTCCTAAACTTTTTTAGTAAATTAAAACGAGTTGTAATTTTTTCCTATTTCCTTTTTTATTGCATATTTATTTAATTTTATAATAAAAGTGTCTGTCGACAAAAAACATGTTTCCCACTAAGTAAATAATTGAATCAAGTTCTACTCTCACACGTGTCTATATACTCGTACATACATATACAATATCGCCTCAAATGGTGAGAATATGGGGGTTAGTTTTGCGCAAATGTACTTCCTCGTATTCACTTCATTCGCCGTTCCGTGTCATGTTTTAGTAGTGTGTAATATATATTTAACTGAATTATCGGCGTTTAATATTTCCATTTCACACCGAAAAGTTCCTTATTAAATATACGAAATTTAATATAAAAACACTATCATGTAATTTTTGAAGCCTTTAAGGGGTATTTCCGATGCTATCAGTTGAAATTAATGAATTGTTGAGGAATATGGAACCTCATAAGAGAGGAACTCCAGGTTCATACTATTCCGCGCTCATTGTCACAACAATTTACACATTGACATTGATCTGAATGTAATGTCCTGAAACAATGAAACAAATAATGGAAGGGGGTTGACACAATTGTATATTAAAAACACCTCTTAATAAGTGTTCCGGGCTTCTGGAAATACCCATCCGAGGAATTTGATTAAAACTCCAACAAACTAACTCAATTCTAAACTGACCACATTTCGCAAGATGCCATATTAAACAGGAATAACTTCCAGGATTTTCGGTGACGACAATAAACAGAACTAAATTTCGAATTCCACACATTTTCCACTTTGAACCAAATAATATTTCAGCACAATTCTGTTCCTTATTTCCCGATTCCTCACTCAGAGCGACTCCAATAGTTTTGTCCATAAACAATCAATCAAGAACAAAACTTGATCACTGTCGCTACGTGCATGTTTCTGGAAAGTTCGCCACAAACTCACTGTCGATATTCATGCTTTCGTATGGAAGAAAGATATTATTCGGTGCACAAAACATAAAGAAACTGATTTGCAAGGACACTTCGAAGTCCGACAAATAAAAAAATTGTTATCAATACTCGACTTCCACACAACAATAGCGACGACATTTGGCGTGTTGAAAGTGGCAAATCGAGCCTGGTTATGGTAGCAAAGAGAACAACTTCCCGTCAGTAATTGCAGTGATTAAACTAACAATCTGCCTGTTATCCACAAATGATCTCATGAAAATCCTTACAAATTCCCTGTTAAAGATGGGAGGAAATTGCAGAATGATAAAGGATAATATTGCATTCAAATGTTTTTCACTCCCTTCACAAGATTGAATAAGAATCACACCAAAATTTCCGAGCAAATGCAATTAAAAAACTTTATTTCGAAACGTAATTAACAGAACTGTTTTTAAGATGCGAGCAAATAAGTCGCTATCTACATTTTAATTGACACAAATAAGAAAAAAATTTCACCTGGAATATTTGTACATACTTCGTATATTATCGTGTGTACTTGTATATTATGTATTAGAAATTTACACAGAAATTCCGTATATTGTTACAGAGGAATATCTTACCAAGTCATGCTCCGGAAAATGTAATTCTATTTCATTCGGTTGAAGCGGTTTGTGGAATAGAGAAGGGGATAATACACGCTCATTGGACACTGTCAGGATATATAATATCTAGAAGTTAGATTTACATTTAGTTGGCGATATTTGATTTTTTTTTGTGAGTGCATATATCGAGGCCATCGCGATTTTCCTTGCCAGAGGCAATTTTTCCATGTCTGAAGTTATTAGAACTGTTTTCGTCAGAATCGCTGTCACTATCAGAATCCATTTCTCTGTCAGCTTTGCTATTGCTGCCAGAATCGCTATCGCTGTCAGACCCGCTATCGCTGTCAGATTTGCTATCGCTGTCAGAATCTTCGCTATCAGATTCTCCGCTATCAGATTCCTCACCTTTTTTCACTGCAGTTTCCTCGCTGTCACATTCCTCTGTAGATTGTTCGCCATCAGCTTCCTTATCTCCGTCCTCTGTAGGTTCTTCGTTATCAGCTTCATCACTTCCTTCCTTGTCTGATCTTTCGCTATCAGCTTCCTTATCTCCGTCCTCTGTAGGTTCTTCGTTATCAGCTTCCTCATCTCCTTCCTCTAGAGATTCTTCGCTGTCAGGATTGGTCACTGTTCCATCTTTGGGAGTTACTACATTTGTAGCACCTTCGCTTCCTATAGGGATTGTACTAGGAGGGGCTAGGGTGCCTCCTGGAAGAATGTCCTCTCCAACGATAGGTATGGCAGAAGTGTGTACGACGATACTCGCCAGTATTGAAACAATTATCAAACACAATTTCATTTTGCACGGTATTTAGTCAACCTGTTCACTCAAAGACGTAGAACGAATTGAATTAGTTAAGTGCCGACATTAACAATTTGAGCCCAATTTATTGGATTTGTACCTGCCTAATTTTGTTTAATTACAAAACACACAAGAGTACAATATCCGTCCATGCTGTCGTTAGGGTATTTTTCACTCTAACTAAGAATGAGACAATTTGAAAACATATTTTCTTTGTTTAAATTGTTATTTTGTGTTAGTTACAAAACTCATTTAATATGAGAAGTGCGTAGATAAGTGAACAGAGCTGTTTATTTCGCAATAATTTTGCTCAAATGTTTCTTTATGCCCAAAAAGACACGTAACCCCATCCACAGAATAGAAAAACAAGTACCAGGCACTGCTCCTATTGTTGATTTTCTTCAACTGCTTACTAGGCAAAAAGTTGTTGAATAATACGTGGAAGACCAATCCTAAAACCGATACTTCGACTGCAAATCCCCACGAGCTAATAATGAAGAGTACTGAGAGGCATCCGTTGGCATCACAGCATCTCTGTATTTATCCACGCATTTGAGAATAGTAGCTTTGGGAATTTAAGACAAATTTCACCTTAATCCAGTGTATCCAAAACAGATTTTGTTTATTTTTTAACATTTACTCGGCCCCCTTCGAAGTCCCATCCATGTTGGTAAATCATCAGCCTGTAAAGGCATCCCAACAACAATAAAGCAGATGCCATCAATTGCGAAGAGGACAGATCAGTTGATTGTTTGATATCATCTCTTTGCTTATTCTCAATGGATCTGTTCTTCTCGCAATTGATGGCATTTGCCTGATTGTTGCTGGAATTCCTTTTCAGGCTGCTGATTTACCAACATGGCTGGGACCTCGATGGGGATGCCTTCACAGTCTTACACAATTCTCTCAGAACTGCTTCTCAAATTCCACCTTTGCATATAGCCTGGTTTTCAAGATATTTCGTTTATTATTATTCCACCTTACAACATGATTAATTATGACTGGAAGAGGATAATTCGTTTGAAAGATATGGATTAAATAAGAATCCTCTCAGCCTCTGTCCAATACAGAACACGACTTCTTCACCTCCATATCTCTGTAGAGAAAGTTATTATTGCACATAGAAACATAGTATAGGATAGTATAGTAATATAGTATATATATAAAGTATAAGTACATATTTCCACACTTATCAAGATTTGCGCAGTTCTCCTCCTCATTAACTGTTTGCGTAATGTTTGGTACATTCAATTCTCGCAATTATAACCCCCCATCAGCCCCCCACCCCCCACAATTCGTCGCTCTTAAACCACATTTTTTGTTAAAAATAACTAATTTTAAATAAATAATTTTTTAGTGCTTTTGTTCTACGGAGTATGTCGTCAAGCCACTTTTTCCATGCCATTTCACAACAAATTTCAAAATTTCACCTGCCACCGTTTAATTTTCTAGGGTTTTATCTGTTGCCACACCTAGTTCTTTGAAGGCGTACACTTTCTATTCCAGGGGTTTTCATACCAAATTTCACAATTGCATCTTTGACGATTCCCAAAGTTTGTCCAGTAATATATTCCGTTTCAGTGACTGACTGGTACTAAGCTTATTCTAAAGTTCCAGAACTAATAGTTAGCCCATAAAAAAGTCAGTCAAGGTCAGGTGAAAGAGGATATATATGAGGTGGCCGGGGAAAGCGGATATCATACGCCTTCTTATATATTATATACACTTCGATTATAGAGAAATATAATTTCAGGCTCAGTTTATAATCCCCACTTTGCTTGAAGTCCAAGAAAGAATTCGGACTTAATATGTGAGTGGTGCCACAATGGAACCTTGGCTGGCGTCATTTGTCATAAGTCTCCATTAAATAGTGTTACCTAAATTCGGAGAATTCTGATCGGTTGGACAGCTGATGGGCTGCAAGAATGCAGCAAATGCTATTATCAAATTTTCTTTCAGTAATCTGAACGCAACAACACACCCGGGCTAGGCGGAGGACAACCCAGAGTGATGTCACAATGGAACCTAGGCTGATGCCATAGCTCATCTGACTCCCTATATGATATGGGTTTCTTCTAGCAAGCTTTGTTGGGTACATACACACGCATAATTCAACATCAACCTCCCCCACCCCACCCACTATTGAACTGAGTTTCTCGTTCGCACCCAATTCCCCTAAAAAGTGGCTCTTTTCTGATATGTCCACTGAATGTGAGTTTGAACGTATTCACATTCCGAACCTTGAATTTCGCATCTTTGGGGATATCATATGTACTCCTTAAAGAGTATTCCCTCAAGAGTATTCAGAAAGTTTTTTAGAAACCAATGTAGATCGGTTAATTTCCTCACATAGTACCTTACTCTCCGGAATTACGCGCCCCCTCGCGTAACTAATATTTTGTGAAAATCTTGTGAGAAAACGAAAAAAGGATCTGCGAATCGATCTCTGGATTAAGAGTCAGAGGAACAAATTATCAATATATTTCGAATTTACTTATGAAACAAAAAAGGAGTTGTTATATTGTTATGATTATAGTATATATTACAATTCTACATTTCTATATTATTATTAAGATAGGTAGGTAGGTAAGGCGACCTCCCGAAGGGAGCATGTAGCCCACATTGACCCTTTGTGATACCGCATGAGACATCAGGTCCTATCTCTTTCAAAAGTCCTGCCATTTGGAGCTTTTAATGAAGCAGTTGATGGAGCTAATCTTTTTATTTGAGAAATCTCCCAAAGACTCCAGAAAGTAGTCGCCTAGGAAAGTGCACCTCCTTGCGGACAACGCTGGACACGTGCATAACAGATGTTGGACTCTTCCTCCTCCTCGTACATGCAACTCCTGCAGAAGTCGTTAGAGGCAATCCCCAGCCTACACCCGTGGGTGCCTAGACTCCAGTGTCCCGCTAGCACGCTAATCACGGAACCTATCATCATCATCATCATTGGCGTACAACCATTTCTCATCATTGCCGAGTCATTAGCCTTCGCTAGTCGTCCCTGCTTGGCGCACGCTGGCGCCAATTGGAAACACCTAGTGCAGCCAGGTCCTCTTGAACTTGGTCCTTCCAACGTAGTGGTGGTCTCCCCCTCCTGCGTCCGCCACCCGGCAGCATCGACTGAAACACTTTTTTCGCCGGAGCACTTTCATCCATTCGCACGACATGACCCAGCCAGCGCAGCCGCTGTGTTTTAATGCGCTGAACTATATCAATGTCGGCGTACAGCTCATACAGCTCGTTGTTCCATCTGATTCGATACTCTCCGCAGACACATATAGGACCATAGATCCTTCGAAGAATTTTTCTCTCGAACGCCCCCAAAGGTCGCTCATTGTTGTTTGTGATCGTCCAGGTTTCGGCACCATACAGCAGGACGGGAAGGATGAGGGCTTTGTAGAGGGTAATTTTTGTTCGTCGAGAGAGGGCTCTTCTTCTCAATTGCCTACTGAACCCAAAGTAACACCTATTGGCAAGAGTGATTCTTCGTTTGATCTCCTTGCTGACATCGTTCGTGGTGTTGCTGCTGGTTCCCAGATCAACGAAATCCTTCACATTTCAAAGTTGTAGTCGCCAACAGTGACGTGGTGTCCAAGACGCTGAGACTCTTTGTGTGTTGACACCAAGTACTTCGTTTTGCCCTCGTTTACCGCTAAACCCACTCGCCTCGCTTCTCTCTCCCAGCCGGCAAATGCAGCACTCACGGCGCGGTACGTTGCGCGTTCGATTTTTTCCAACATTAGATTGAAGAAAGCACACGATAAGGAGTCACCTTGTCTGAATCCTCGCTCAGTAACAAACGGCTCGGAGAAGTCATTACCGATTTTAACTGAGCTAGTGGTGGTGCTTCGCGTCATTTTGCACGGCCGAATTAGCTTAGCAGGGACGCCAAATTCAGACATAGCGGCGTACAGTTGACTCCTTACGGTGCTGTCGAATGCGGCCTTTGAAATCGACGAAAAGGTGGTGTATGTCGATCTGCTTCTCTAGGGTTTGCTTCAGGATTTGGCGTAGTGTGAACATTTGGTCAATGGTGCCTTTACCAGGTCTGAAGGCACACTGATAAGGTCTAATCAGTTCATTGGCGATGGGCTTCAGCCTTTCACAGAGTACGCTCAACAGGACCTTATATGCGACGTTCAGAAGGCTGATCCCGCGGTAGTTGGCACAGATTGCCGGATCACCCTTCTTGTGGATTGGGCCGAGCACACTTAAGTTCCAGTTGGTGAGCATGCATTCCTCCGACCATATTTTGCAGATGAGCTGGTGCATGCGTTTCGTGGGCTCATCGCCTCCAGCCTTGAATGGCTCCGCTGGTATACCATCAGCTCCGGCGGCTTTTTTGTTTTTAAGCCGCCTAATAGCTAGCAAGACCTCGTCATAGGCGGGGGGCGCTACCTCATGTTCGTCGTCAGCAGCTGTGGGGTCGGGTTCATCTTCATTGTTATCATTAGCGCTGTCGCCATTCAGCAGCTTCGAGAAGTGTTCCCTCCATAGCGTGAGTACGCTCTGGACATCCGTCACTAAATTCCCGTTTTCGTCACGGAACCTATACTTTGTCTATTTAGCGCCGCTAGGTCTTTAGAGCGCTTGACATTTATCTCTGGCCAGGTTTGTCCAGCTATTTTACATCCTGAAAATTCAGACCAGCGCCTGCCCGCTGTGCCTAAGGATATTGTATTTACTAAGAGCTTACATGTGACCGAACACGTCATACTTCACAATCAAATCCATCAGTTATTTCAATTTCTGTTTGAAGACTCTCGCGGGGATGTCATGGCGATCGATGGGTGATTAGGTAGGGAATCACTTTGGGCGGATTTCTATCCACTGCGGATTGCACGTGAGAGTGAAAAACAAATCTGCTGTGCCGTAATGGCGAACATACGATATTGCATCTTGAGAGTAGTCATGCGTATGTCGCGGATTTCCGACGTACGTTGTCGGAAGAATCGTCATTCGGCCGAGATTCTGTGCATTTCCATCAGCATTGATGGCATCTGGAAGGTGAATATACTCTTCTGAACGGAGTTTTGTCTGGTTAAATCTGATGAATGAGAATCGCTCAGTTTTAACTTTGACGTACAGATCGACCACATATTGGTGAAATAGACGTCGACATTTCAAGATGTGATTGTCCTCATTTTCACGAACCATCAGTCGATATGAATATAGTTCATTGAACTGATTTTTTGTTCGTTTCAGCGCCTGGAAATGAATTTTTGTGCCAATTAATAAATTATATATGAAAGAATATTGATTCGGTATTCACCTGTAAGCGGATCTATCATCTTGATCGACCAATTATAACCGGCTTCACCTTGCCAAAATATGATGGTATATTGCAACGCATCATATGATCGGTGCGTTTCGGACACACGCTGTAGCTGATCGTTCCGCCCCTGTGGAACGATATCACGGGATTCCCAATTTTCGCCAATAATGACAATGGCAACATCATCAATTGTTGGCGCTTTAAAAGTCTGGCGAGTTCTCCCACAGGCATCTTATCGGCTCTGATTACAGCTTTGTGATTATCAGATGGCATGCGGTCCAGTGCTCTTTTGAACAATGAAATCAATTCATTGTGTTGATGAAAAAAGTTTCCAGTTGTTCCATAATTGGTCTCTTCACCAAACTGTTGTGTGCACAACGCCGATCTACTTCTTTTTGTGAATTGCCCATAAAACAAATCTGCAGAAATTTATAGTCTGCAACCGGCGGTGGCGATAGCGAACTGACTTGTTGATATCTGAGACCTTGAATCTGTTGTAATAATGAAATAATGTTGTTCAATAAAGTTCTGTGTGGAATTGCCGAATGGTGTGAAAGATGATTGTGTTGCAATTACTTTGAAAGTGGGCATGAATTTGTGCCGAACCACATTTGTTGCCCCAAATGAAGTCATTTGGAAGCAATTGTTGTATTTCTGGATTTGTGTCAGGAAATGTGTGGAATCTGCTCATGTTCCAGAAACCAATGAGCGCAATGGCTCTGGTGACGGGACCAATGGCGCCACTTTGACTTTGCCCCTCGTGCAACACTATCCAGGAGTTTCATTTTGGTATTTCAATGCCTTGCAATATGGGCGCACAATGCTCATCCATCCAATAGCACCGACTATAATCAATAGTCATGCTATAGCGCAATGCAGCTCGATGAGAATTGAACGCCACATTTGCTTGTCTTCTTGCACGATGATTCACACTCATTCGTTTTTGTGTCATTCAAATGTTGTTGTTGTTGTTGTTGTTGTTGTTGTTGTTGTTGTTGTTGTTACGACAACTACAAAACCTTTATTTCACCTGTGTTTATGAACCGATTTCAATGAAAATTTCACCTTGACCTTCTTATAGCAAGTATCTTTCAAACGATTTTATTAAAATCGGTTCAGTGATGCTGTTACCAACAGAATTACAACTCTTTTTTATATATAGAGAGATAATATAAAAATTTAATATATAATTTAATAATATAGTTGAGAAATACGTTCATAGACAGAACAGAATTTGACGACTGCTGATTTACTCACACAAACAAGACGAAATACGGCTAAAAGTGTGTCTAACGAACGTTCACAAGAAATTACAGAAAATACCCCACAGACAAGTACACTACATACAACTGGCTCTGCGAGAGCTCTTGAATAGTTTATGCTATTTCTTGTTATGGAGGTGTTTCTCAACGAATTTGTCAGACATATACTCAAAATGTTAGCGCCGATCAGGCTTAATTAGTCTGTCCACTAAAAAATAATGTAATATGACACCACTTAGTGTAATGAGATCGAATGGATGAGAGGAATTTAACGCAACAACGAGAGGATGGACAACTACTCTACCTGAAAGCGCAGGTTCGATTCCTGGGAGAGTTCACATTTCGTGTGCTATTGCTTTCTGAGACATAATATCTACTTGGGGGGAAATTGCTTTTCATTGAAAGTTCTTTGATGAGGGCAAGTGGCGTTTCGTTGGACGAGGAGGAGGAAGAGTCCATTGCACACCTGTTATGCACGTGTCCAGCGCTGTCCAGAAGGAGGCGCACTTTCCTAGGCGACTACTCTCTGGACTCTTTGGGCGATATCTCAAATAAAAAGATTAACTCCATAAACTGCTTCATTAAAAGCTCCAAATGGCAGGACTTTTGAAAGGGATGGGATCTGATGTCTCATGCGGTATCACAAAGGGTCAATTTGGCCTAAGACGCGCTGCTGGATGTGTTCAGTGAAGTGGCAGAAACGCGGATTGCCACACGAACATACTCATTTGGTTGATTGAGAAGATAAGACCGAGTGAACTCGATGATGTGATATCAACGGAAATTCCCGACGAAGAGGAAGATCCAGGCTGACATGAGGTTGTCACTAAGATCATGATTCATGGCCCCTGTGGAACTTTAAGTATGATCGATGGAAAATGTTCAAAGCGTTATCCACGGCCATTACCAGCAGAAACAATTACCGGAAATGACGGTTGTCCGGAAATCCATCAGCTCTGTTTGTTTACGCGCCAGACAACAGTTCTATGCACTGATCGCTGCATGCAACTCCAGCTACCGTTCTCCCCCAACATACCCACACCCTCCAGATTCCCACCATGGGTTTTCAGTGAAGCAATGGTAAATACTTCTTTATGTTAATAGAAGAAAGCGACCACAACAGAGAATACAGAGAATAGAAAGCCTTTTTCGCTGCCAGCGTCCGTAGCGGACACACCACGATTTTGAGTGGATTCACGTAGAACGTCCGTCTGTTTTATTTCGCTACTTTACCGTTTCACGTTTAAGTTCCCTTTCTCTGTATTCTCTGCCACAACTACCGAGAGCTATCGCAAGCTGTTCTCCGAATACAAAAACAATTTAAATGACTACCAGTTTTCTTTTCAGATTTTGGTTTATTAAACAATATATTTGGTTTATAAATTAATACTTCTTCGTAAATCTTTTATATGTTTTACTCTGAACTGTAGTGCGATCAGTTGCGATGTCATTACCAGACTGAAAGATCAAAATGCACACTCCGCCCACGGCTCAAGCAAGCAGAGCTCGTAAGCCGTCGATCGCGCGCCTCGCGTGCCCCGCTCTCCCATCCGACAGCAGCCGAGGGCATTGCTTCAGTCAAGCGGCGATTGACATCGTCGCTCTCACCAAGCGATCGTGTTAACTTACACATTACTTTACACAGATGGTTCCCATGCCAACTGCAACACCGCCTACAGCATCTCCACAGTAAATAAAACATTACAAATTTAAACACTACCACATCACAGTTCCGTTTTCTCGGCAGAAATAATTGCTATCTCCGAAATAGTGAAAATAGCCAAGAATTACCCGGGAAAATATGTAATCTGTTCTGACTCCCTCTCATCTAGGGATGCCATCGCAAACATCAATCATTCGAGCTACTACCCCTCTTCCATAAGAGACAAGTCCTAAACAAAATTAATGTGGGTTCCTGGTCATGCCCAAATATTGGGTAATGAATTCACCGATCAAAGTTGAAAGTTTGCTACCAACGCCCCTGTCTTCAACACGCTTAATCAAAATACGGACGATATAAACAAATATCTTAAATCTTTCTACTATAATATACAAAGTGCACAATTTTGGGAATCGTCTCCTGGCTGGTACAAAAATATAAACCACCACAAATCATCTATAAACGATTTTCTCTTATTGAACCACACCGCTAATTTTACTAGAACAGAGCTAAATAAATTTGTACGATTACGAACTCATTTTTAAACACGCCTCAAACATATGCTATAAGCATCCAGCACATCCTGCATGATTGCCCAGAATTCCAATATAAATGATCTCCAATTTTTACTCAAATCACCCCCTCATCCCTTCTATCTAACCCATCCCACGAAAACATTAAAAAACGAGTACAGAAGTCTGAAGTCGGGTTAGACCGACTCCGAAATACCCTTTAGCTTTCCTTGTGCGTGCGAGTTCAAGAATGGGGATGTTTTCTTCATAAATCATCATTAGGAGCATATCTACGGTAATTTTCGGTCGTGTGCCTTGAATTGATTATATCGACCCCATTTCTTGTGCATGGCTTTCTAATGTCAATATAACTACAGGCCACAGACGAAAAGACTGACGGACAGACGGACGGACAGACGGTCGGACAGACGGACGGACAGACGGACGGACCAAATAAAAATCGGTTAGAAACTAATTCTGATCATAACTGTATATATATGTCCATACCTACCACGCCTTACTTCTTGAAATTGCAACCCCTCTCAAAAGCACAAAATTGTGTACCCCCTTTGCCATCCTTTCTCTAGAGAAGGAACATCTAGGTAGAAAAGAACCTGATAACTTCAATTGTGACGCTTTGACATCACCAAACGGACGAAATGCTATGGCATTGCGGAAGAAACGCCGGTACTAAACCTAAAGGGCATAGTAGATCGGACAGTTGTGATGGAATGACAAATGTAGTATGACACAAAAGATCTTTTAGGTCGCAGTGTCGGCCATGTCGACATTCATTAATAATATTATTAGTTTCCTTTTTTTTAGTTCTACAGGAGCTGAACGCAACAATGCTACATTTTTATATTATATATTATATTTTTATACTATATTTTTTTCAAATATTTATAGTGCCTAGTAAAAAGAAATCTATTATTTTTCCAACAGATGGCTTCGCGCTATATAAGTCCGACCGGGTTACGCTAGATGGCGTTAGACAAAAACTTCTCAGCTGGTTTTGTGATTTCTTGACTGTTTTCTTTGAGCGCGCGTCAATGATGGACACCAGCAAAGAGAAGATTCGCCATATTTTACAGTTTTTCTTCGATAAAGGCGAAAACGCAAGGCAGGCGGCTGAACGTGTGAATAGTGTAACGGCCAATCACGCGCAATTTTGGTTTCGTCGATTCCGTTCCGGAAACTTTGATGTCAAAGATGCCCCGCGCTCTGGAAGGCCAAATGTCGAAAATGTGGATAAAATCATGGAAATAGTCGAGTCCGACCATCATGTAAGCACTGTTTCGATAGCCCAGGAACTGAACATTGCACAAAAAACCGTTTGGAACCACTTGAATAAGGCTGGATACAAAAAGAGGGTCGATGCATGGGTGCCACACGAGTAAATGCAAACAAATTAAATTATTATTTAAGTCATTTAATACAATATCTTCTTCTCTTTTAATATAAAATATATAATTATTATTTGAAAATTCCTGAACAGCTCCAACCGCTTCGGTTTATACGCTAAACTGGAAATTACAAAATATACAAATTTGCTACAAAGGAAACTTAAATGCACTTCGAATTTGAACACGGGAGTCCTTTCAACCACTTTTCTTTAATTTTTGTTATTTGATACTAGTACTGCGAATCCAGAGGCCACTTGGCCGTCTTTCATGGGTCTTGTTGCGCCTGTTCAATGGAGATTCTGGTTCGGAAAATGTCAAAATTGGGCCTCCCCTCCTAGACTTATTTGTGGTATTAAGGAATATCTTCAGGGCTTTTGGAAGCTGCAATAAAAAATTTACAAATAATACGAGCAATGAAAAGCAACCAACATAAGCCTCCCATCCCCCCACAGCAATGAAAAGCAACCAACATAAGCCTCCCATCCCCCCACCCCTTGTCTTACATATGTCCATCTGTGTAAGAGCTCGAGCGCGCCCTGCCTTGCGTTCGAGGTAGTCAACAACATTTTCCATTTTCTCCAATTGTTTCTGGTGGATGGCGGCGAAATTTGGCAATTTAGTGCGTGTGGGCTTGGTTGCACATCTTTCCTCCATGCTCACCACAGGGCTCGAAGTGACTGAATTGGATTTTCAATTAAAATTGAGCAAACAAGTTAATTTGAACTTAATTGCGACTGACCTCGCTTTGGTAACTTGGCTTCTTCTTTATTCATTGTGAAAATTCAACAAAAATAAAGAATTCGTTATACAGAAAACTACAAATTAATTTCCAAATTTTACACAAAATGAAGATCTGTTCATAAAAAATAAAGTCTATTCGACATTTATTTTGAAACGAAAAAAATTCACAGTCTGCCGAGGATTTGTTCTGCAAATTTCACTGAGTGACAAATGTTCAGCTTTCAATGCCTACGCGGCGGACAGAAGTGAGGGGTGAGAGAAGTCGCAGGTGCCAGAGCGGTGCCGAAAGTTGCTTTGGAATTAATATCGAATCCACTCACTTTATGCCTGTCGCTTTAGACGCGATTCTAAATCTCCTCCCTATTGATCTTCATACGTATTGTATTTCCGCAAAAAGTGCACTAAGACTCAAGGAATCCGGTAACTGGAGGGACACCCTGTATGGTAATGGTAGCATTTTGAGTCAACTGCCACCAGACATAGTACCCTCGAGAATCGACTTCTTCGTTCACAATCTGGATTTTGCGGGCTGTGTTAACACAGTTCTTCCCAGCAGGAATGACTGGAAGAAGGGAAAGGCGCTCGCGAAAGGGGGTACGCCAATTTTCACCGATGGTTCCAAGATGGAATCTGGGGTGGGTGCGGGAATATTTTCAGAACCTCTCAATTTTCTGCTCTCTTTCAAATTGCCATCGACATCAAGTGTCTTTCAAGCAGAGGGCTTTGGGATTTGCTTAGCTTAGAGCTTTCAGACCTATACAAATTTGTGAACAACTCCAGATTGTTGTAAATGTGCAAATAGGATGAGAGATGGGTGCGGAATGGAGTACCGGTCGCTAATCGTTTCATCGTTCAATTGTTTAAAGTCCAGTACGATGCGCAACTTCCTCTGGCCAGTCTCATCCAACCCCTTCTTTGACATCACCCACAATGGATTATTGCAGAGCAACCGCGATGGTCTGATTATCCCGTCTTTAAGCATCTGATATATTTCTTTGTTAACGTAGTCGGTAGCGGATATGAGATATGGATAGGACCGGTCATAAACAGGCTCATTATCGACGGTTCGAATTGTGGCTAAAATATTGGTATTAAATGGCAGTCGCTCGTCTGGGTCAGCGAATACTCTGATCATATCCTCCAGCATGTCCCAATAATCCTCCAATAATTCAGATGGTGTGCCTTCCTTTTCCTATGGTTGCCCATTGCGTCAATGTAATTCACCTCCGGGCATGGGACGTAACATTGGGGTTCAGTCCCCTGGGCAAGAATGAAGGCCCCTTTCTGCAAATCGAGATGGGCGTGTACCTCTGTAAGGAAGTCACATCCTAATATGGCATCAAAGGAATCTAAGCCTGGCAGGATGAAGATGTGTGCCCCAATATACTGATGACACATTTTTATGCTATTTTACTAACACTGTTCACAGTTCGTACTATAAACTCTCTATCAACAGTCTTTACCCCTCTCAGGTCATCATTGCTCCTGATATAATTCTTGGCGAAACCAGTGTCCTCTCAGAGTCGGACCTCCTCCTTGCCCAACTGCATCATCTCGTTCTGGTTTGTCAGTAGGGAGCCTCTTCTGGATCTCATCGGAATACCGGTGTACCGAGAGGTATCTTTGTCTGAGAGCCAGCAATGCCAGTTTCAGCAGATGAGTGCGCCTCAGATCGGCATACGTGAAATCTAACTTCCTAACGATTGCTTTAAAGTTACCTAGTGGGTTAAAGGAGGTTAACAGGGTATGCGCTTCGCCACAACTTCCCGTTTCAAATAGGATGGCAATATTTATTATCGATAGTATTTTCGCTCATTAAATTTAAAATGAAATTAGATGACTTAAAGTTTATATTTTAATATTTATTCTCAATTCGAACGGAAATTCATACACACGCAAAATACAACATCAACCTCCCCCACCCCACCCACTATTTAACGGAGTTTCTCGTTCGTGCCCAATTCCCCCAAAAAGTGGCTCTTTTCTGATATGTCCACTGAATGTGAGTTTGAACGTATTCACATTCGGAACGTTGAATTTCGCATCTTTGGGGATATCAAATGTACTCCTTAAAGAGTATTCCCTCAAGAGTATTCAGATAGTTTTTTTAGAAACCAATGTAGATCGGTTAATTTCCTCACATAGTACCTTACTCTCCGGAATTACGCGCCCCCTCGCGTAACTAATATTTTGTGACAATCTTGTGAGAAAACGAAAAAAGGATCTGCGAATCGATCTCTGGATTAAGAATCGGAGGAATAAAATAATCAATATATTTCGAATATACTTATAAAACAAAAGGAGGATTGTTTTATTGTTATGATTATATTATATACTACTTACTTACTTTACTGTCGTGGCCTAATCGCACAATCTGCGAAACAACCCGCTATCGGGTTACGGCCGAACTTAACAGCGCTCGCCAGGCGCCTCTGCTTTGCGCGCGTCTTCTCCAATCTGTTATACCAAGCGTGGTTAGGGTTTCCTCGACTTGGTCCTTCCATCGAGGCATGGCCTGCGTCGTCGTCAGCGGCTTCTGCTTCGAACACCTTTTTCACTGGAGCTTCTTCATTCATACTCACGACATGTCCAATATGTTGCTTTTAACACAATTTTTGGAAAAAAAACTACCTTGCAGCATCATCACCTACGTGCCTTTGCGTGGAGCTGGAAAGTATAAGTATGCCAGTGCAAAACTGGAGATCTAGTATTTAGTTTCTTAAGTGAGTTCAAGTGAATTGTTTGGTTCAATTTTGTGCAAAATGAAATTGAGCTTGGTTTTATTCTTTATTGTGGCCGCTTTGACCGTAAACTGCTATGGCGAAGCACCGATGGACAAGGAAGATCAACTTGCAGTCATTGTAGTCCAATCCAAAGAAGATGTTCCAGAAGGTTCCGTAGACTGCGTTAGAACCAGTGTATATGGGACGACGAAGACTATCAATTGTAATGAGTGCGAGATTACCGCTGTGATGGCAACGTCGAAAAATGATCCTGGTAACTCTGTTATAGTCAAAAGCAACTCTCCTAAGAATTCGGTATCATTACAATTCCCGGATAATTCTGATATCAAAAATTACTACGATGTAGTCGTATATGGAATAAAAACTGAACAACCAAAATAAACAAAATAATCCTGGTACTTTCTTCCTGATACCAATTTTAGTTATTTGTATTTTCAAACCCGGTTTGCAAATTGGTTTCTTAATCATATTATGCATTTTGTTTAAAGCTAATTTATGAATATGGAATTATTTAATTATTAGACTGCTCTTAATTATATAACTGTACTTATTCCTATTTCTTCTCGTTATTATCTCTCAAATAAATAGATTTCCTAAACTTTTTTAGTAAATTAAAACGAGTTGTAATTTTTTCCTATTTCCTTTTTTATTGCATATTTATTTAATTTTATAATAAAAGTGTCTGTCGACAAAAAACATGTTTCCCACTAAGTAAATAATTGAATCAAGTTCTACTCTCACACGTGTCTATATACTCGTACATACATATACAAAATATCGCCTCAAATGGTGAGAATATGGGGGTTAGTTTTGCGCAAATGTACTTCCTCGTATTCACTTCATTCGCCGTTCCGTGTCATGTTTTAGTAGTGTGTAATATATATTTAACTGAATTATCGGCGTTTAATATTTCCATTTCACACCGAAAAGTTCCTTATTAAATATACGAAATTTAATATAAAAACACTATCATGTAATTTTTGAAGCCTTTAAGGGGTATTTCCGATGCTATCAGTTGAAATTAATGAATTGTTGAGGAATATGGAACCTCATAAGAGAGGAACTCCAGGTTCATACTATTCCGCGCTCATTGTCACAACAATTTACACATTGACATTGATCTGAATGTAATGTCCTGAAACAATGAAACAAATAATGGAAGGGGGTTGACACAATTGTATATTAAAAACACCTCTTAATAAGTGTTCCAGGCTTCTGGAAATACCCATCCGAGGAATTTGATTAAAACTCCAACAAACTAACTCAATTCTAAACTGACCACATTTCGCAAGATGCCATATTAAACAGGAATAACTTCCAGGATTTTCGGTGACGACAATAAACAGAACTAAATTTCGAATTCCACACATTTTCCACTTTGAACCAAATAATATTTCAGCACAATTCTGTTCCTTATTTCCCGATTCCTCACTCAGAGCGACTCCAATAGTTTTGTCCATAAACAATCAATCAAGAACAAAACTTGATCACTGTCGCTACGTGCATGTTTCTGGAAAGTTCGCCACAAACTCACTGTCGATATTCATGCTTTCGTATGGAAGAAAGATATTATTCGGTGCACAAAACATAAAGAAACTGATTTGCAAGGACACTTCGAAGTCCGACAAATAAAAAAATTGTTATCAATACTCGACTTCCGCACAACAATAGCGACGACATTTGGCGAGTTGAAAGTGGCAAATCGAGCCTGGTTATGGTAGCAAAGAGAACAACTTTCCGTCAGTAATTGCAGTGATTAAACTAACAATCTGCCTGTTATCCACAAATGATCTCATGAAAATCCTTACAAATTCCCTGTTAAAGATGGGAGGAAATTGCAGAATGATAAAGGATAATATTGCATTCAAATGTTTTTCACTCCCTTCACAAGATTGAATAAGAATCACACCAAAATTTCCGAGCAAATGCAATTAAAAAACTTTATTTCGAAACGTAATTAACAGAACTGTTTTTAAGATGCGAGCAAATAAGTCGCTATCTACATTTTAATTGACACAAATAAGAAAAAAATTTCACCTGGAATATTTGTACATACTTCGTATATTATCGTGTGTACTTGTATATTATGTATTAGAAATTTACACAGAAATTCCGTATATTGTTACAGA
Source organism: Clusia tigrina (assembly GCA_920105625.2). Classification (NCBI taxonomy): domain Eukaryota; kingdom Metazoa; phylum Arthropoda; class Insecta; order Diptera; family Clusiidae; genus Clusia; species Clusia tigrina. The sequence continues at coordinate 210,879,606 of OV050031.1, forward strand.
GGAATATCTTACCAAGTCATGCTCCGGAAAATGTAATTCTATTTCATTCGGTTGAAGCGGTTTGTGGAATAGAGAAGGGGATAATACACGCTCATTGGACACTGTCAGGATATATAATATCTAGAAGTTAGATTTACATTTAGTTGGCGATATTTGATTTTTTTTTGTGAGTGCATATATCGAGGCCATCGCGATTTTCCTTGCCAGAGGCAATTTTTCCATGTCTGAAGTTATTAGAACTGTTTTCGTCAGAATCGCTGTCACTATCAGAATCCATTTCTCTGTCAGCTTTGCTATTGCTGCCAGAATCGCTATCGCTGTCAGACCCGCTATCGCTGTCAGATTTGCTATCGCTGTCAGAATCTTCGCTATCAGATTCTCCGCTATCAGATTCCTCACCTTTTTTCACTGCAGTTTCCTCGCTGTCACATTCCTCTGTAGATTGTTCGCCATCAGCTTCCTTATCTCCGTCCTCTGTAGGTTCTTCGTTATCAGCTTCATCACTTCCTTCCTTGTCTGATCTTTCGCTATCAGCTTCCTTATCTCCGTCCTCTGTAGGTTCTTCGTTATCAGCTTCCTCATCTCCTTCCTCTAGAGATTCTTCGCTGTCAGGATTGGTCACTGTTCCATCTTTGGGAGTTACTACATTTGTAGCACCTTCGCTTCCTATAGGGATTGTACTAGGAGGGGCTAGGGTGCCTCCTGGAAGAATGTCCTCTCCAACGATAGGTATGGCAGAAGTGTGTACGACGATACTCGCCAGTATTGAAACAATTATCAAACACAATTTCATTTTGCACGGTATTTAGTCAACCTGTTCACTCAAAGACGTAGAACGAATTGAATTAGTTAAGTGCCGACATTAACAATTTGAGCCCAATTTATTGGATTTGTACCTGCCTAATTTTGTTTAATTACAAAACACACAAGAGTACAATATCCGTCCATGCTGTCGTTAGGGTATTTTTCACTCTAACTAAGAATGAGACAATTTGAAAACATATTTTCTTTGTTTAAATTGTTATTTTGTGTTAGTTACAAAACTCATTTAATATGAGAAGTGCGTAGATAAGTGAACAGAGCTGTTTATTTCGCAATAATTTTGCTCAAATGTTTCTTTATGCCCAAAAAGACACGTAACCCCATCCACAGAATAGAAAAACAAGTACCAGGCACTGCTCCTATTGTTGATTTTCTTCAACTGCTTACTAGGCAAAAAGTTGTTGAATAATACGTGGAAGACCAATCCTAAAACCGATACTTCGACTGCAAATCCCCACGAGCTAATAATGAAGAGTACTGAGAGGCATCCGTTGGCATCACAGCATCTCTGTATTTATCCACGCATTTGAGAATAGTAGCTTTGGGAATTTAAGACAAATTTCACCTTAATCCAGTGTATCCAAAACAGATTTTGTTTATTTTTTAACATTTACTCGGCCCCCTTCGAAGTCCCATCCATGTTGGTAAATCATCAGCCTGTAAAGGCATCCCAACAACAATAAAGCAGATGCCATCAATTGCGAAGAGGACAGATCAGTTGATTGATTGATATCATCTCTTTGCTTATTCTCAATGGATCTGTTCTTCTCGCAATTGATGGCATTTGCCTGATTGTTGCTGGAATTCCTTTTCAGGCTGCTGATTTACCAACATGGCTGGGACCTCGATGGGGATGCCTTCACAGTCTTACACAATTCTCTCAGAACTGCTTCTCAAATTCCACCTTTGCATATAGCCTGGTTTTCAAGATATTTCGTTTATTATTATTCCACCTTACAACATGATTAATTATGACTGGAAGAGGATAATTCGTTTGAAAGATATGGATTAAATAAGAATCCTCTCAGCCTCTGTCCAATACAGAACACGACTTCTTCACCTCCATATCTCTGTAGAGAAATTTATTATTGTACATAGAAACATTGTATAGGATAGTATAGTAATATAGTATATATATAAAGTATAAGTACATATTTCCACACTTATCAAGATTTGCGCAGTTCTCCTCCTCATTAACTGTTTGCGTAATGTTTGGTACATTCAATTCTCGCAATTATAACCCCCCATCAGCCCCCCACCACCCATAAAATAACTAATTTTAAATAAATAATTTTTTAGTGCTTTTGTTCTACGGAGTATGTCGTCAAGCCACTTTTTCCATGCCATTTCACAACAAATTTCAAAATTTCACCTGCCACCGTTTAATTTTCTAGGGTTTTATCTGTTGCCACACCTAGTTCTTTGAAGGCGTACACTTTCTATTCCAGGGGTTTTCATACCAAATTTCACAATTGCATCTTTGACGATTCCCAAAGTTTGTCCAGTAATATATTCCGTTTCAGTGACTGACTGGTACTAAGCTTATTCTAAATTTGAAGAAATAATAGTTAGCCCATAAAAAAGTCAGTCAAGGTCAGGCGAAAGAGGATATATATGAGGTGGCCGGGGAAAGCGGATATCATACGCCTTCTTATATATTATATACACTTCGATTATAGAGAAATATAATTTCAGGCTCAGTTTATAATCCCCACTTTGCTTGAAGTCCAAGAAAGAATTCGGACTTAATATGTGAGTGGTGCCACAATGGAACCTTGGCTGGCGTCATTTGTCATAAGTCTCCATTAAATAGTGTTACCTAAATTCGGAGAATTCTGATCGGTTGGACAGCTGATGGGCTGCAAGAATGCAGCAAATGCTATTATCAAATTTTCTTTCAGTAATCTGAACGCAACAACACACCCGGGCTAGGCGGAGGACAACCCAGAGTGATGTCACAATGGAACCTAGGCTGATGCGATACCTCATCTGACTCCCTATATGATATGGGTTTCTTCTAGCAAGCTTTGTTGGGTACATACACACGCATAATTCAACATCAACCTCCCCCACCCCACCCACTATTGAACTGAGTTTCTCGTTCGCACCCAATTCCCCTAAAAAGTGGCTCTTTTCTGATATGTCCACTGAATGTGAGTTTGAACGTATTCACATTCGGAACCTTGAATTTCGCATCTTTGGGGATATCATATGTACTCCTTAAAGAGTATTCCCTCAAGAGTATTCAGATAGTTTTTTTAGAAACCAATGTAGATCGGTTAATTTCCTCACATAGTACCTTACTCTCCGGAATTACGCGCCCCCTCGCGTAACTAATATTTTGTGAAAATCTTGTGAGAAAACGAAAAAAGGATCTGCGAATCGATCTCTGGATTAAGAGTCAGAGGAACAAATTATCAATATATTTCGAATTTACTTATGAAACAAAAAAGGAGTTGTTATATTGTTATGATTATAGTATATATTACAATTCTACATTTCTATATTATTATTAAGATAGGTAGGTAGGTAAGGCGACCTCCCGAAGGGAGCATGTAGCCCACATTGACCCTTTGTGATACCGCATGAGACATCAGGTCCTATCTCTTTCAAAAGTCCTGCCATTTGGAGCTTTTAATGAAGCAGTTGATGGAGCTAATCTTTTTATTTGAGAAATCTCCCAAAGACTCCAGAAAGTAGTCGCCTAGGAAAGTGCACCTCCTTGCGGACAACTCTGGACACGTGCATAACAGATGTTGGACTCTTCCTCCTCCTCGTACATGCAACTCCTGCAGAAGTCGTTAGAGGCAATCCCCAGCCTACACCCGTGAGTGCCTAGACTCCAGTGTCCCGCTAGCACGCTAATCACGGAACCTATCATCATCATCATCATTGGCGTACAACCATTTCTCATCATTGCCGAGTCATTAGCCTTCGCTAGTCGTCCCTGCTTGGCGCACGCTGGCGCCAATTGGAAACACCTAGTGCAGCCAGGTCCTCTTGAACTTGGTCCTTCCAACGTAGTGGTGGTCTCCCCCTCCTGCGTCCGCCACCCGGCAGCATCGACTGAAACACTTTTTTCGCCGGAGCACTTTCATCCATTCGCACGACATGACCCAGCCAGCGCAGCCGCTGTGTTTTAATGCGCTGAACTATATCAATGTCGGCGTACAGCTCATACAGCTCGTTGTTCCATCTGATTCGATACTCTCCGCAGACACATATAGGACCATAGATCCTTCGAAGAATTTTTCTCTCGAACGCCCCCAAAGGTCGCTCATTGTTGTTTGTGATCGTCCAGGTTTCGGCACCATACAGCAGGACGGGAAGGATGAGGGCTTTGTAGAGGGTAATTTTTGTTCGTCGAGAGAGGGCTCTTCTTCTCAATTGCCTACTGAACCCAAAGTAACACCTATTGGCAAGAGTGATTCTTCGTTTGATCTCCTTGCTGACATCGTTCGTGGTGTTGCTGCTGGTTCCCAGATCAACGAAATCCTTCACATTTCAAAGTTGTAGTCGCCAACAGTGACGTGGTGTCCAAGACGCTGAGACTCTTTGTGTGTTGACACCAAGTACTTCGTTTTGCCCTCGTTTACCGCTAAACCCACTCGCCTCGCTTCTCTCTCCCAGCCGGCAAATGCAGCACTCACGGCGCGGTACGTTGCGCGTTCGATTTTTTCCAACATTAGATTGAAGAAAGCACACGATAAGGAGTCACCTTGTCTGAATCCTCGCTCAGTAACAAACGGCTCGGAGAAGTCATTACCGATTTTAACTGAGCTAGTGGTGGTGCTTCGCGTCATTTTGCACGGCCGAATTAGCTTAGCAGGGACGCCAAATTCAGACATAGCGGCGTACAGTTGACTCCTTACGGTGCTGTCGAATGCGGCCTTTGAAATCGACGAAAAGGTGGTGTATGTCGATCTGCTTCTCTAGGGTTTGCTTCAGGATTTGGCGTAGTGTGAACATTTGGTCAATGGTGCCTTTACCAGGTCTGAAGGCACACTGATAAGGTCTAATCAGTTCATTGGCGATGGGCTTCAGCCTTTCACAGAGTACGCTCAACAGGACCTTATATGCGACGTTCAGAAGGCTGATCCCGCGGTAGTTGGCACAGATTGCCGGATCACCCTTCTTGTGGATTGGGCCGAGCACACTTAAGTTCCAGTTGGTGAGCATGCATTCCTCCGACCATATTTTGCAGATGAGCTGGTGCATGCGTTTCGTGGGCTCATCGCCTCCAGCCTTGAATGGCTCCGCTGGTATACCATCAGCTCCGGCGGCTTTTTTGTTTTTAAGCCGCCTAATAGCTAGCAAGACCTCGTCATAGGCGGGGGGCGCTACTTCATGTTCGTCGTCAGCAGCTGTGGGGTCGGGTTCATCTTCATTGTTATCATTCGCGCTGTCGCCATTCAGCAGCTTCGAGAAGTGTTCCCTCCATAGCGTGAGTACGCTCTGGACATCCGTCACTAAATTCCCGTTTTCGTCACGGAACCTATACTTTGTCTATTTAGAGCCGCTAGGTCTTTAGAGCGCTTGACATTTATCTCTGGCCAGGTTTGTCCAGCTATTTTACATCCTGAAAATTCAGACCAGCGCCTGCCCGCTGTGCCTAAGGATATTGTATTTACTAAGAGCTTACATGTGACCGAACACGTCATACTTCACAATCAAATCCATCAGTTATTTCAATTTCTGTTTGAAGACTCTCGCGGGGATGTCATGGCGATCGATGGGTGATTAGGTAGGGAATCACTTTGGGCGGATTTCTATCCACTGCGGATTGCACGTGAGAGTGAAAAACAAATCTGCTGTGCCGTAATGGCGAACATACGATATTGCATCTTGAGAGTAGTCATGCGTATGTCGCGGATTTCCGACGTACGTTGTCGGAAGAATCGTCATTCGGCCGAGATTCTGTGCGTTTCCATCAGCATTGGTGGCATCTGGAAGGTGAATATACTCTTCTGAACGGAGTTTTGTCTGGTTAAATCTGATGAATGCCAATCGCTCAGTTTTAACTTTGACGTACAGATCGACCACATATTGGTGAAATAGACGTCGACATTTCAAGATGTGATTGTCCTCATTTTCACGAACCATCAGTCGATATGAATATAGTTCATTGAACTGATTTTTTGTTCGTTTCAGCGCCTGGAAATGAATTTTTGTGCCAATTAATAAATTATATATGAAAGAATATTGATTCGGTATTCACCTGTAAGCGGATCTATCATCTTGATCGACCAATTATAACCGGCTTCACCTTGCCAAAATATGATGGTATATTGCAACGCATCATATGATCGGTGCGTTTCGGACACACGCTGTAGCTGATCGTTCCGCCCCTGTGGAACGATATCACGGGATTCCCAATTTTCGCCAATAATGACAATGGCAACATCATCAATTGTTGGCGCTTTAAAAGTCTGGCGAGTTCTCCCACAGGCATCTTATCGGCTCTGATTACAGCTTTGTGATTATCAGATGGCATGCGGTCCAGTGCTCTTTTGAACAATGAAATCAATTCATTGTGTTGATGAAAAAAGTTTCCAGTTGTTCCATAATTGGTCTCTTCACCAAACTGTTGTGTGCACAACGCCGATCTACTTCTTTTTGTGAATTGCCCATAAAACAAATCTGCAGAAATTTATAGTCTGCAACCGGCGGTGGCGATAGCGAACTGACTTGTTGATATCTGAGACCTTGAATCTGTTGTAATAATGAAATAATGTTGTTCAATAAAGTTCTGTGTGGAATTGCCGAATGGTGTGAAAGATGATTGTGTTGCAATTACTTTGAAAGTGGGCATGAATTTGTGCCGAACCACATTTGTTGCCCCAAATGAAGTCATTTGGAAGCAATTGTTGTATTTCTGGATTTGTGTCAGGAAATGTGTGGAATCTGCTCATGTTCCAGAAACCAATGAGCGCAATGGCTCTGGTGACGGGACCAATGGCGCCACTTTGACTTTGCCCCTCGTGCAACACTATCCAGGAGTTTCATTTTGGTATTTCAATGCCTTGCAATATGGGCGCACAATGCTCATCCATCCAATAGCACCGACTATAATCAATAGTCATGCTATAGCGCAATGCAGCTCGATGAGAATTGAACGCCACATTTGCTTGTCTTCTTGCACGATGATTCACACTCATTCGTTTTTGTGTCATTCAAATGTTGTTGTTGTTGTTGTTGTTGTTGTTGTTGTTGTTGTTGTTACGACAACTACAAAACCTTTATTTCACCTGTGTTTATGAACCGATTTCAATGAAAATTTCACCTTGACCTTCTTATAGCAAGTATCTTTCAAACGATTTTATTAAAATCGGTTCAGTGATGCTGTTACCAACAGAATTACAACTCTTTTTTATATATAGAGAGATAATATAAAAATTTAATATATAATTTAATAATATAGTTGAGAAATACGTTCATAGACAGAACAGAATTTGACGACTGCTGATTTACTCACACAAACAAGACGAAATACGGCTAAAAGTGTGTCTAACGAACGTTCACAAGAAATTACAGAAAATACCCCACACACAAGTACACTACATACAACTGGCTCTGCGAGAGCTCTTGAATAGTTTATGCTATTTCTTGTTATGGAGGTGTTTCTCAACGAATTTGTCAGACATATACTCAAAATGTTAGCGCCGATCAGGCTTAATTAGTCTGTCCACTAAAAAATAATGTAATATGACACCACTTAGTGTAATGAGATCGAATGGATGAGAGGAATTTAACGCAACAACGAGAGGATGGACAACTACTCTACCTGAAAGCGCAGGTTCGATTCCTGGGAGAGTTCACATTTCGTGTGCTATTGCTTTCTGAGACATAATATCTACTTGGGGGGAAATTGCTTTTCATTGAAAGTTCTTTGATGAGGGCAAGTGGCGTTTCGTTGGACGAGGAGGAGGAAGAGTCCATTGCACACCTGTTATGCACGTGTCCAGCGCTGTCCAGAAGGAGGCGCACTTTCCTAGGCGACTTCTCTCTGGACTCTTTGGGCGATATCTCAAATAAAAAGATTAACTCCATAAACTGCTTCATTAAAAGCTCCAAATGGCAGGACTTTTGAAAGGGATGGGATCTGATGTCTCATGCGGTATCACAAAGGGTCAATTTGGCCTAAGACGCGCTGCTGGATGTGTTCAGTGAAGTGGCAGAAACGCGGATTGCCACACGAGCATACTCATTGGTTGATTGAGAAGATAAGACCGAGTGAACTCGATGATGTGATATCAGCGGAAATTCCCGACGAAGAGGAAGATCCAGGCTGACATGAGGTTGTCACTAAGATCATGATTCATGGCCCCTGTGGAACTTTAAGTATGATCGATGGAAAATGTTCAAAGCGTTATCCACGGCCATTACCAGCAGAAACAATTACCGGAAATGACGGTTGTCCGGAAATCCATCAGCTCTGTTTGTTTACGCGCCAGACAACAGTTCTATGCACTGATCGCTGCATGCAACTCCAGCTACCGTTCTCCCCCAACATACCCACACCCTCCAGATTCCCACCATGGGTTTTCAGTGAAGCAATGGTAAATACTTCTTTATGTTAATAGAAGAAAGCGACCACAACAGAGAATACAGAGAATAGAAAGCCTTTTTCGCTGCCAGCGTCCGTAGCGGACACACCACGATTTTGAGTGGATTCACGTAGAACGTCCGTCTGTTTTATTTCGCTACTTTGCCGTTTCACGTTTAAGTTCCCTTTCTCTGCATTCTCTGCCACAACTACCGAGAGCTATCGCAAGCTGTTCTCCGAATACAAAAACAATTTAAATGACTACCAGTTTTCTTTTCAGATTTTGGTTTATTAAACAATATATTTGGTTTATAAATTAATACTTCTTCGTAAATCTTTTATATGTTTTACTCTGAACTGTAGTGCGATCAGTTGCGATGTCATTACCAGACTGAAAGATCAAAATGCACACTCCGCCCACGGCTCAAGCAAGCAGAGCTCGTAAGCCGTCGATCGCGCGCCTCGCGTGCCCCGCTCTCCCATCCGACAGCAGCCGAGGGCATTGCTTCAGTCAAGCGGCGATTGACATCGTCGCTCTCACCAAGCGATCGTGTTAACTTACACATTACTTTACACAGATGGTTCCCATGCCAACTGCAACACCGCCTACAGCATCTCCACAGTAAATAAAACATTACAAATTTAAACACTACCACATCACAGTTCCGTTTTCTCGGCAGAAATAATTGCTATCTCCGAAATAGTGAAAATAGCCAAGAATTACCCGGGAAAATATGTAATCTGTTCTGACTCCCTCTCATCTAGGGATGCCATCGCAAACATCAATCATTCGAGCTACTACCCCTCTTCCATAAGAGACAAGTCCTAAACAAAATTAATGTGGGTTCCTGGTCATGCCCAAATATTGGGTAATGAATTCACCGATCAAAGTTGAAAGTTTGCTACCAACGCCCCTGTCTTCAACACGCTTAATCAAAATACGGACGATATAAACAAATATCTTAAATCTTTCTACTATAATATACAAAGTGCACAATTTTGGGAATCGTCTCCTGGCTGGTACAAAAATATAAACCACCACAAATCATCTATAAACGATTTTCTCTTATTCAACCACACCGCTAACTTTACTAGAACAGAGCTAAATAAATTTGTACGATTACGAACTCATTTTTAAACACTCCTCAAACATATGCTATAAGCATCCAGCACATCCTGCATGATTGCCCAGAATTCCAATATAAATGATCTCCAATTTTTACTCAAATCACCCCCTCATCCCTTCTATCTAACCCATCCCACGAAAACATAAAAAAACGAGTACAGAAGTCTGAAGTCGGGTTAGACCGACTCCGAAATACCCTTTAGCTTTCCTTGTGCGTGCGAGTTCAAGAATGGGGATGTTTTCTTCATAAATCATCATTAGGAGCATATCTACGGTAATTTTCGGTCGTGTGCCTTGAATTGATTATATCGACCCCATTTCTTGTGCATGGCTTTCTAATGTCAATATAACTACAGGCCACAGACGAAAAGACTGACGGACAGACGGACGGACAGACGGTCGGACAGACGGACGGACAGACGGACGGACCAAATAAAAATCGGTTAGAAACTAATTCTGATCATAACTGTATATATATGTCCATACCTACCACGCCTTACTTCTTGAAATTGCAACTCCTCTCAAAAGCACAAAATTAGTGTACCCCCTTTGCCATCCTTTCTCTAGAGAAGGAACATCTAGGTAGAAAAGAACCTGATAACTTCAATTGTGACGCTTTGACATCACCAAATGGACGAAATGCTATGGCATTGCGGAAGAAACGCCGGTACTAAACCTAAAGGGCATAGTAGATCGGACAGTTGTGATGGAATGACAAATGTAGTATGACACAAAAGATCTTTTAGGTCGCAGTGTCGGCCATGTCGACATTCATTAATAATATTATTAGTTTCCTTTTTTTTAGTTCTACAGGACCTGAACGCAACAATGCTACATTTTTATATTATACTAGCGGACCCGGCAAACTTCGTCCTGCCTCCGAAGGTTTTAAATCTAAAAGTTTATATTTCTTAGGATTGATGGTTTTGCATTAAAAAATTTAATTTTAGAGACCAATAATGTTCGAAAAATTTGTTTATTTAAAAAATCGCAACAATATAAGTGAATCAGTTTTGAAATATAACATGCCTAACAGTGCGAAAACTTGGAAGCACAACTTGATTGGGTGTTTTGAAAAATGTAAGTTAAAAAGGTGAAGATAGAGAAAAATTATCAAAGGTTGTAGAAACATGTTAACTTGTTGTTGACAAATTTTAAAATTGTTTTTGGTATATAATGATGAAATGCAATCGTTCGCTCTCGATTTTAGCATACATGTCCACAATGTATTGATGAAAAAGTTTATTGCATCGCAAAATGTAATTGTCCTCTTGATCACGAATCATCAATCGATACGAATAAAAATTCATCGCACTAACTTTTTTCGTTGTTTGTTGGCCTGCAAATATTAAAAATTATTCTTTTAGTTATTTTAACGCAAAAATTACTCACAAAAGTAATCAAAAATCATTATTTTTTTACCAGTCATTGGATTTATCAATGGTATATTTATATGATAACCATCATCTCCTCTCCAGAACAAAATCGGGTATTGCAATGCGTCATAACAACGATGGAGTTCAGAAATACGATTTGGTTGCTCATTCCTACGGTGCAAAACAATATCTCTTGGCCGAAATTGTTCACCAACTATTACGATTGCCACTTCATCGATTGTTGGTGCGTTAAATCGCCTGGAATGTTGCCCGAGTGGTGTTCTGTCGGCACGTATTATGATTTTATGATCATCGGTGGGCATCTGATCCAGTGCAATCTTAAATAATTTAACCAATTCATTGTGCTGATGTAAAAATCTTTGCAGCTCTCTCAAGATTTCTCTTCTTGTATTTGAAGCAATTGTACAGCGCTGATTCAGTTCGCTGTTCTCATTACCAATGAAATATATTTGCAAAAACTGATGGTCAGCATCTGGGAATGGCAACAATGACCCAGCTCTATGGTATATCTGTCCTTGAATCTGTAATGTTTTTGAAATAGATTTAGATGACGAATCCGAATTTTTGAAGACAGCAAATACAGAGACAGCACATAAATCAAATTTGATATCATTTATTCCATGCGAAGTAATTACCTTAAACGTCGGCATAAATCCATCTCTTATAATATTTGTAGCTCCAAAAGATGTCATTTGGAAGCATGAATTGTACTTTTGAATATTTGTTAAGAAATGCTTTGACGCTGCTGAATAGCCATAAATTAATGAGTGTAAAGGATCTGGTGGAGGTTCTAACACAGGCAATTTAACTTTCCCACCAGCACAGCACATGCCAGGCGTTTCGTTCATAAATTTGAATGCTTTACAATGCACACATTGTTTATTCATTTGTCCAATATAAGAATACATACTGTAATCAATTGTGCTATCATAATTATAAGCCGCCAATTCCATTTGTCGTATGATTTGAATTGAGGGACGCGTACGTATGTGTTCTTTCTGATTTTTTTATTCGAACAGTGCGGACACGGTCAATTGACTTTCTGACATTTTTCCAAATTTTAATTGATTTCTCGAGTTGTTCGGGCCATTGTGCATTCGTCCCAAATGATAATTTTGCACGTTTTAAGGATTGTGCCCATTTTCAATAAAATCGCTTAATTAATTCAGAAAATATAGAATAAGGTAGCTTCTACCACTTTTGCCCTATTTAACGTCAAAAATTTTGATATTTTTAAGAAATGTGTATCCTATGTCATCGGTTAGATAATTCTGAAGACGTTGTAAAAACTTAATCAAAATCCCGCCTTTTTCCAATCCATACGTTGCAAACATACATACATTTTTATATAGAATTAGGTAGGGGGAGTTTTTATCCCTTTTGTCAATTTTACCCCCTAAATGTGGAACAATCCAAACAATGTATAGCCTATGTTATCCGAGGGGTTTTTCTGAAGACTCTCTGAAAATTTCATCAAAATCGGTCCAGCCGTTTTCGAGTGCATGCATTGCTTACATGCATACATACATACATAGGGAGGGAAAGTTTTTATCCCATTTGCCAATTTCACCCCCTACATGTAAAAAATCCAAACAATGTGTAGCGTATGTTACTCGCGAGTTTATTCTGAAAATTGCCTGAAAATTTCATCAAAATCGGTTCAGCCGTTTTCGAGTACATACGTTGCATACAAACATACATACATACATGCAAACTTTTATATGGACAAAATCACGTGTTGACATAAAAGGTCATAACTCACGAACGCGTCGACCGATTTCGTTCAAACTATATATACCGATTTCGTTCAAACTATATATATATATATATATATATATATATATATATATATATATATATATATATATATCTATAAACCATCTACACGACCATACGAACAAACCACAAAAAGTTTCATTGAATTCGGTTTGACGGTTCATGAGTTATAAAGTCACAACGCACTTGCACCAATTTTTTATATATATAGATATTATATTTTTATACTATATTTTTTTCAAATATTTATAGTGTCTAGTAAAAAGAAATCCATTATTTTTCCAAGAGATGGCTTTCGCGCTGTATAAGTCCGACCGGGTTACGCTAGATGGCGTTAGACAAAAACTTCTCAGCTGGTTTTGTGATTTCTTGACTGTTTTGTTTGAGCGCGTCAATGATGGACACCAGCAAAGAGAAGATTCGCCATATTTTACAGTTTTTCTTCGATAAAGGCGAAAACGCAAGGCAGGCGGCTGAACGTGTGAATAGTGTTTATGGTCCCGATACTGTAACGGCCAATCACGTGCAATTTTGGTTTCGTCGATTCCGTTCCGGAAACTTTGATGTCAAAGATGCCCCGCGCTCTGGAAGGCCAAATGTCGAAAATGTGGATAAAATCATGGAAATAGTCGAGTCCGACCATCATGTAAGCACTGTTTCGATAGCCCAGGAACTGAACATTGCACAAAAAACCGTTTGGAACCACTTGAATAAGGCTGGATACAAAAAGAGGGTCGATGCATGGGTGCCACACGAGTAAATGCAAACAAATTAAATTATTATTTAAGTCATTTAATACAATATCTTCTTCTCTTTTAATATAAAATATATAATTATTATTTGAAAATTCCTGAACAGCTCCAACCGCTTCGGTTTATACGCTAAACTGGAAATTACAAAATATACAAATTTGCTACAAAGGAAACTTAAATGCACTTCGAATTTGAACACGGGAGTCCTTTCAACCACTTTTCTTTAATTTTTGTTATTTGATACTAGTACTGCGAATCCAGAGGCCACTTGGCCGTCTTTCATGGGTCTTGTTGCGCCTGTTCAATGGAGATTCTGGTTCGGAAAATGTCAAAATTGGGCCTCCCCTCCTAGACTTATTTGTGGTATTAAGGAATATCTTCAGGGCTTTTGGAAGCTGCAATAAAAAATTTACAAATAATACGAGCAATGAAAAGCAACCAACATAAGCCTCCCATCCCCCCACAGCAATGAAAAGCAACCAACATAAGCCTCCCATCCCCCCACCCCTTGTCTTACATATGTCCATCTGTGTAAGAGCTCGAGCGCGCCCTGCCTTGCGTTCGAGGTAGTCAACAACATTTTCCATTTTCTCCAATTGTTTCTGGTGGATGGCGGCGAAATTTGGCAATTTAGTGCGTGTGGGCTTGGTTGCACATCTTTCCTCCATGCTCACCACAGGGCTCGAAGTGACTGAATTGGATTTTCAATTAAAATTGAGCAAACAAGTTAATTTGAACTTAATTGCGACTGACCTCGCTTTGGTAACTTGGCTTCTTCTTTATTCATTGTGAAAATTCAACAAAAATAAAGAATTCGTTATACAGAAAACTACAAATTAATTTCCAAATTTTACACAAAATGAAGATCTGTTCATAAAAAATAAAGTCTATTCGACATTTATTTTGAAACGAAAAAAATTCACAGTCTGCCGAGGATTTGTTCTGCAAATTTCACTGAGTGACAAATGTTCAGCTTTCAATGCCTACGCGGCGGACAGAAGTGAGGGGTGAGAGAAGTCGCAGGTGCCAGAGCGGTGCCGAAAGTTGCTTTGGAATTAATATCGAATCCACTCACTTTATGCCTGTCGCTTTAGACGCGATTCTAAATCTCCTCCCTATTGATCTTCATACGTATTGTATTTCCGCAAAAAGTGCACTAAGACTCAAGGAATCCGGTAACTGGAGGGACACCCTGTATGGTAATGGTAGCATTTTGAGTCAACTGCCACCAGACATAGTACCCTCGAGAATCGACTTCTTCGTTCACAATCTGGATTTTGCGGGCTGTGTTAACACAGTTCTTCCCAGCAGGAATGACTGGAAGAAGGGAAAGGCGCTCGCGAAAGGGGGTACGCCAATTTTCACCGATGGTTCCAAGATGGAATCTGGGGTGGGTGCGGGAATATTTTCAGAACCTCTCAATTTTCTGCTCTCTTTCAAATTGCCATCGACATCAAGTGTCTTTCAAGCAGAGGGCTTTGGGATTTGCTTAGCTTAGAGCTTTCAGACCTATACAAATTTGTGAACAACTCCAGATTGTTGTAAATGTGCAAATAGGATGAGAGATGGGTGCGGAATGGAGTACCGGTCGCTAATCGTTTCATCGTTCAATTGTTTAAAGTCCAGTACGATGCGCAACTTCCTCTG
The DNA here is from genome assembly GCA_920105625.2 of Clusia tigrina. Classification (NCBI taxonomy): domain Eukaryota; kingdom Metazoa; phylum Arthropoda; class Insecta; order Diptera; family Clusiidae; genus Clusia; species Clusia tigrina. Next base: position 210,894,672 of record OV050031.1, read on the forward strand.
GCCAGTCTCATCCAACCCCTTCTTTGACATCACCCACAATGGATTATTGCAGAGCAACCGCGATGGTCTGATTATCCCGTCTTTAAGCATCTGATATATTTCTTTGTTAACGTAGTCGGTAGCGGATATGAGATATGGATAGGACCGGTCATAAACAGGCTCATTATCGACGGTTCGAATTGTGGCTAAAATATTGGTATTAAATGGCAGTCGCTCGTCTGGGTCAGCGAATACTCTGATCATATCCTCCAGCATGTCCCAATAATCCTCCAATAATTCAGATGGTGTGCCTTCCTTTTCCTATGGTTGCCCATTGCGTCAATGTAATTCACCTCCGGGCATGGGACGTAACATTGGGGTTCAGTCCCCTGGGCAAGAATGAAGGCCCCTTTCTGCAAATCGAGATGGGCGTGTACCTCTGTAAGGAAGTCACATCCTAATATGGCATCAAAGGAATCTAAGCCTGGCAGGATGAAGATGTGTGCCCCAATATACTGATGACACATTTTTATGCTATTTTACTAACACTGTTCACAGTTCGTACTATAAACTCTCTATCAACAGTCTTTACCCCTCTCAGGTCATCATTGCTCCTGATATAATTCTTGGCGAAACCAGTGTCCTCTCAGAGTCGGACCTCCTCCTTGCCCAACTGCATCATCTCGTTCTGGTTTGTCAGTAGGGAGCCTCTTCTGGATCTCATCGGAATACCGGTGTACCGAGAGGTATCTTTGTCTGAGAGCCAGCAATGCCAGTTTCAGCAGATGAGTGCGCCTCAGATCGGCATACGTGAAATCTAACTTCCTAACGATTGCTTTAAAGTTACCTAGTGGGTTAAAGGAGGTTAACAGGGTATGCGCTTCGCCACAACTTCCCGTTTCAAATAGGATGGCAATATTTATTATCGATAGTATTTTCGCTCATTAAATTTAAAATGAAATTAGATGACTTAAAGTTTATATTTTAATATTTATTCTCAATTCGAACGGAAATTCATACACACGCAAAATACAACATCAACCTCCCCCACCCCACCCACTATTTAACGGAGTTTCTCGTTCGTGCCCAATTCCCCCAAAAAGTGGCTCTTTTCTGATATGTCCACTGAATGTGAGTTTGAACGTATTCACATTCGGAACGTTGAATTTCGCATCTTTGGGGATATCAAATGTACTCCTTAAAGAGTATTCCCTCAAGAGTATTCAGATAGTTTTTTTAGAAACCAATGTAGATCGGTTAATTTCCTCACATAGTACCTTACTCTCCGGAATTACGCGCCCCCTCGCGTAACTAATATTTTGTGACAATCTTGTGAGAAAACGAAAAAAGGATCTGCGAATCGATCTCTGGATTAAGAATCGGAGGAATAAAATAATCAATATATTTCGAATATACTTATAAAACAAAAGGAGGATTGTTTTATTGTTATGATTATATTATATACTACTTACTTACTTTACTGTCGTGGCCTAATCGCACAATCTGCGAAACAACCCGCTATCGGGTTACGGCCGAACTTAACAGCGCTCGCCAGGCGCCTCTGCTTTGCGCGCGTCTTCTCCAATCTGTTATACCAAGCGTGGTTAGGGTTTCCTCGACTTGGTCCTTCCATCGAGGCATGGCCTGCGTCGTCGTCAGCGGCTTCTGCTTCGAACACCTTTTTCACTGGAGCTTCTTCATTCATACTCACGACATGTCCAATATGTTGCTTTTAACACAATTTTTGGAAAAAAAACTACCTTGCAGCATCATCACCTACGTGCCTTTGCGTGGAGCTGGAAAGTATAAGTATGCCAGTGCAAAACTGGAGATCTAGTATTTAGTTTCTTAAGTGAGTTCAAGTGAATTGTTTGGTTCAATTTTGTGCAAAATGAAATTGAGCTTGGTTTTATTCTTTATTGTGGCCGCTTTGACCGTAAACTGCTATGGCGAAGCACCGATGGACAAGGAAGATCAACTTGCAGTCATTGTAGTCCAATCCAAAGAAGATGTTCCAGAAGGTTCCGTAGACTGCGTTAGAACCAGTGTATATGGGACGACGAAGACTATCAATTGTAATGAGTGCGAGATTACCGCTGTGATGGCAACGTCGAAAAATGATCCTGGTAACTCTGTTATAGTCAAAAGCAACTCTCCTAAGAATTCGGTATCATTACAATTCCCGGATAATTCTGATATCAAAAATTACTACGATGTAGTCGTATATGGAATAAAAACTGAACAACCAAAATAAACAAAATAATCCTGGTACTTTCTTCCTGATACCAATTATAGTTATTTGTATTTTCAAACCCGGTTTGCAAATTGGTTTCTTAATCATATTATGCATTTTGTTTAAAGCTAATTTATGAATATGGAATTATTTAATTATTAGACTGCTCTTAATTATATAACTGTACTTATTCCTATTTCTTCTCGTTATTATCTCTCAAATAAATAGATTTCCTAAACTTTTTTAGTAAATTAAAACGAGTTGTAATTTTTTCCTATTTCCTTTTTTATTGCATATTTATTTAATTTTATAATAAAAGTGTCTGTCGACAAAAAACATGTTTCCCACTAAGTAAATAATTGAATCAAGTTCTACTCTCACACGTGTCTATATACTCGTACATACATATACAAAATATCGCCTCAAATGGTGAGAATATGGGGGTTAGTTTTGCGCAAATGTACTTCCTCGTATTCACTTCATTCGCCGTTCCGTGTCATGTTTTAGTAGTGTGTAATATATATTTAACTGAATTATCGGCGTTTAATATTTCCATTTCACACCGAAAAGTTCCTTATTAAATATACGAAATTTAATATAAAAACACTATCATGTAATTTTTGAAGCCTTTAAGGGGTATTTCCGATGCTATCAGTTGAAATTAATGAATTGTTGAGGAATATGGAACCTCATAAGAGAGGAACTCCAGGTTCATACTATTCCGCGCTCATTGTCACAACAATTTACACATTGACATTGATCTGAATGTAATGTCCTGAAACAATGAAACAAATAATGGAAGGGGGTTGACACAATTGTATATTAAAAACACCTCTTAATAAGTGTTCCAGGCTTCTGGAAATACCCATCCGAGGAATTTGATTAAAACTCCAACAAACTAACTCAATTCTAAACTGACCACATTTCGCAAGATGCCATATTAAACAGGAATAACTTCCAGGATTTTCGGTGACGACAATAAACAGAACTAAATTTCGAATTCCACACATTTTCCACTTTGAACCAAATAATATTTCAGCACAATTCTGTTCCTTATTTCCCGATTCCTCACTCAGAGCGACTCCAATAGTTTTGTCCATAAACAATCAATCAAGAACAAAACTTGATCACTGTCGCTACGTGCATGTTTCTGGAAAGTTCGCCACAAACTCACTGTCGATATTCATGCTTTCGTATGGAAGAAAGATATTATTCGGTGCACAAAACATAAAGAAACTGATTTGCAAGGACACTTCGAAGTCCGACAAATAAAAAAATTGTTATCAATACTCGACTTCCGCACAACAATAGCGACGACATTTGGCGAGTTGAAAGTGGCAAATCGAGCCTGGTTATGGTAGCAAAGAGAACAACTTCCCGTCAGTAATTGCAGTGATTAAACTAACAATCTGCCTGTTATCCACAAATGATCTCATGAAAATCCTTACAAATTCCCTGTTAAAGATGGGAGGAAATTGCAGAATGATAAAGGATAATATTGCATTCAAATGTTTTTCACTCCCTTCACAAGATTGAATAAGAATCACACCAAAATTTCCGAGCAAATGCAATTAAAAAACTTTATTTCGAAACGTAATTAACAGAACTGTTTTTAAGATGCGAGCAAATAAGTCGCTATCTACATTTTAATTGACACAAATAAGAAAAAAATTTCACCTGGAATATTTGTACATACTTCGTATATTATCGTGCGTACTTGTATATTATGTATTAGAAATTTACACAGAAATTCCGTATATTGTTACAGAGGAATATCTTACCAAGTCATGCTCCGGAAAATGTAATTCTATTTCATTCGGTTGAAGCGGTTTGTGGAATAGAGAAGGGGATAATACACGCTCATTGGACACTGTCAGGACATATAATATCTAGAAGTTAGATTTACATTTAGTTGGCGATATTTGATTTCTTTTGTGAGTGCATATATCGAGGCCAGAATCGCTGTCATTATCAGAATCCCTTTCGCTGTCAGCTTCGTCATTGTTGTCAGAACCGCTATCTCTGTCAGATTTGCTATCGCTGTCAGATTCTTCGCTATCAGATTCCTCACCTTTTTTCACTGCAGTTACTTCGTTATCAGATTCCTCTGTAGATTGTTCGCTATCAGCTTCCTCACCTACATTCTCTGTAGGTTTTTCGCTATCAGCTTCGTTATCTCCGTCCTCTGTAGGTTCTTCGTTATCAGCTTCATCACTTCCTTCCTTGTCTGATTTTTCGCTATCAGCTTCCTCATCTCCTTCCCCTTTAGGTTCTTCGCCAACAGCTTCCTCATCTCCTTCCTCTAGAGATTCTTCGCTGTCAGGATTGGTCACTTTTCCATCTTTGGGAGTTACTACATTTGTAGCACCTTCGCTTCCTATTGGGATTGTACTAAGAGGGTCTAGAGCGACTCCTGGAAGAATGTCCTCTCCAGCGACAGGTATGGCAGAAGTGTGTACGACGATACTCGCCAGTATTGAAACAATTATCAAACACAATTTCATTTTGCACGGTATTTAGTCAACCTGTTCACTCAAAGACGTAGAACGAATTGAATTAGTTAAGTGCCGACATTAACAATTTGAGCCCAATTTATTGGATTTGTACCTGCCTAATTTTGTTTAATTACAAAACACACAAGAGTACAATATCCGTCCATGCTGTCGTTAGGGTATTTTTCACTCTAACTAAGAATGAGACAATTTGAAAACATATTTTCTTTGTTTAAATTGTTATTTTGTGTTAGTTACAAAACTCATTTAATATGAGAAGTGCGTAGATAAGTGAACAGAACTGTTTATTTCGCAATAATTTTGCTCAAATGTTTCTTTATGCCCAAAAAGACACGTAACCCCATCCACAGAATAGAAAAACAAGTACCAGGCACTGCTCCTATTGTTGATTTTCTTCAACTGCTTACTAGGCAAAAAGTTGTTGAATAATACGTGGAAGACCAATCCTAAAACCGATACTTCGACTGCAAATCCCCACGAGCTGTTAATGAAGAGTACTGAGAGGCATCCGTTGGCATCACAGCATCTCTGTATTTATCCACGCATTTGAGAATAGTAGCATTGGGAATTTAAGACAAATTTCACCTTAATCCAGTGTATCCAAAACAGATTTTGTTTATTTTTTAACATTTACTCGGCCCCCTTCGAAGTCCCATCCATGTTGGTAAATCATCAGCCTGTAAAGGCATCCCAACAACAATAAAGCAGATGCCATCAATTGCGAAGAGGACAGATCAGTTGATTGTTTGATATCATCTCTTTGCTTATTCTCAATGGATCTGTTCTTCTCGCAATTGATGGCATTTGCCTGATTGTTGCTGGAATTCCTTTTCAGGCTGCTGATTTACCAACATGGCTGGGACCTCGATGGGGATGCCTTCACAGTCTTACACAATTCTCTCAGAACTGCTTCTCAAATTCCACCTTTGCATATAGCCTGGTTTTCAAGATATTTCGTTTATTATTATTCCACCTTACAACATGATTAATTATGACTGGAAGAGGATAATTCGTTTGAAAGATATGGATTAAATAAGAATCCTCTCAGCCTCTGTCCAATACAGAACACGACTTCTTCACCTCCATATCTCTGTAGAGAAAGTTATTATTGCACATAGAAACATAGTATAGGATAGTATAGTAATATAGTATATATATAAAGTATAAGTACATATTTCCACACTTATCAAGATTTGCGCAGTTCTCCTCCTCATTAACTGTTTGCGTAATGTTTGGTACATTCAATTCTCGCAATTATAACCCCCCATCAGCCCCCCACCCCCCACAATTCGTCGCTCTTAAACCACATTTTTTGTTAAAAATAACTAATTTTAAATAAATAATTTTTTAGTGCTTTTGTTCTACGGAGTATGTCGTCAAGCCACTTTTTCCATGCCATTTCACAACAAATTTCAAAATTTCACCTGCCACCGTTTAATTTTCTAGGGTTTTATCTGTTGCCACACCTAGTTCTTTGAAGGCGTACACTTTCTATTCCAGGGGTTTTCATACCAAATTTCACAATTGCATCTTTGACGATTCCCAAAGTTTGTCCAGTAATATATTCCGTTTCAGTGACTGACTGGTACTAAGCTTATTCTAAAGTTCCAGAACTAATAGTTAGCCCATAAAAAAGTCAGTCAAGGTCAGGTGAAAGAGGATATATATGAGGTGGCCGGGGAAAGCGGATATCATACGCCTTCTTATATATTATATACACTTCGATTATAGAGAAATATAATTTCAGGCTCAGTTTATAATCCCCACTTTGCTTGAAGTCCAAGAAAGAATTCGGACTTAATATGTGAGTGGTGCCACAATGGAACCTTGGCTGGCGTCATTTGTCATAAGTCTCCATTAAATAGTGTTACCTAAATTCGGAGAATTCTGATCGGTTGGACAGCTGATGGGCTGCAAGAATGCAGCAAATGCTATTATCAAATTTTCTTTCAGTAATCTGAACGCAACAACACACCCGGGCTAAGCGGAGGACAACCCAGAGTGATGTCACAATGGAACCTAGGCTGATGCCATAGCTCATCTGACTCCCTATATGATATGGGTTTCTTCTAGCAAGCTTTGTTGGGTACATACACACGCATAATTCAACATCAACCTCCCCCACCCCACCCACTATTGAACTGAGTTTCTCGTTCGCACCCAATTCCCCTAAAAAGTGGCTCTTTTCTGATATGTCCACTGAATGTGAGTTTGAACGTATTCACATTCGGAACCTTGAATTTCGCATCTTTGGGGATATCATATGTACTCCTTAAAGAGTATTCCCTCAAGAGTATTCAGAAAGTTTTTTAGAAACCAATGTAGATCGGTTAATTTCCTCACATAGTACCTTACTCTCCGGAATTACGCGCCCCCTCGCGTAACTAATATTTTGTGAAAATCTCGTGAGAAAACGAAAAAAGGATCTGCGAATCGATCTCTGGATTAAGAGTCAGAGGAACAAATTATCAATATATTTCGAATTTACTTATGAAACAAAAAAGGAGTTGTTATATTGTTATGATTATAGTATATATTACAATTCTACATTTCTATATTATTATTAAGATAGGTAGGTAGGTAAGGCGACCTCCCGAAGGGAGCATGTAGCCCACATTGACCCTTTGTGATACCGCATGAGACATCAGGTCCCATCTCTTTCAAAAGTCCTGCCATTCGGAGCTTTTAATGAAGCAGTTGATGGAGCTAATCTTTTTATTTGAGAAATCTCCCAAAGACTCCAGAAAGTAGTCGCCTAGGAAAGTGCACCTCCTTGCGGACAACGCTGGACACGTGCATAACAGATGTTGGACTCTTCCTCCTCCTCGTACATGCAACTCCTGCAGAAGTCGTTAGAGGCAATCCCCAGCCTACACCCGTGAGTGCCTAGACTCCAGTGTCCCGCTAGCACGCTAATCACGGAACCTATCATCATCATCATCATCATTGGCGTACAACCATTTCTCATCATTGCCGAGTCATTAGCCTTCGCTAGTCGTCCCTGCTTGGCGCACGCTGGCGCCAATTGGAAACACCTAGTGCAGCCAGGTCCTCTTGAACTTGGTCCTTCCAACGTAGTGGTGGTCTCCCTCTCCTGCGTCCGCCACCCAGCAGCATCGACTGAAACACTTTTTTCGCCGGAGCACTTTCATCCATTCGCACGACATGACCCAGCCAGCGCAGCCGCTGTGTTTTAATGCGCTGAACTATATCAATGTCGGCGTACAGCTCATACAGCTCGTTGTTCCATCTGATTCGATACTCTCCGCAGACACATATAGGACCATAGATCCTTCGAAGAATTTTTCTCTCGAACGCCCCCAAAGGTCGCTCATTGTTGTTTGTGATCGTCCAGGTTTCGGCACCATACAGCAGGACGGGAAGGATGAGGGCTTTGTAGAGGGTAATTTTTGTTCGTCGAGAGAGGGCTCTTCTTCTCAATTGCCTACTGAACCCAAAGTAACACCTATTGGCAAGAGTGATTCTTCGTTTGATCTCCTTGCTGACATCGTTCGTGGTGTTGCTGCTGGTTCCCAGATCAACGAAATCCTTCACATTTCAAAGTTGTAGTCGCCAACAGTGACGTGGTGTCCAAGACGCTGAGACTCTTTGTGTGTTGACACCAAGTACTTCGTTTTGCCCTCGTTTACCGCTAAACCCACTCGCCTCGCTTCTCTCTCCCAGCCGGCAAATGCAGCACTCACGGCGCGGTACGTTGCGCGTTCGATTTTTTCCAACATTAGATTGAAGAAAGCACACGATAAGGAGTCACCTTGTCTGAATCCTCGCTCAGTAACAAACGGCTCGGAGAAGTCATTACCGATTTTAACTGAGCTAGTGGTGGTGCTTAGCGTCATTTTGCACGGCCGAATTAGCTTAGCAGGGACGCCAAATTCAGACATAGCGGCGTACAGTTGACTCCTTACGGTACTGTCGAATGCGGCTTTGAAATCGAGGAAAAGGTGGTGTATGTCGATCTGCTTCTCTAGGGTTTGCTTCAGGATTTGGCGTAGCGTGAACATTTGGTCAATGGTGCCTTTACCAGGTCTGAAGGCACACTGATAAGGTCTAATCAGTTCATTGGCGATGGGCTTCAGCCTTTCACAGAGTACGCTCAACAGGACCTTATATGCGACGTTCAGAAGGCTGATCCCGCGGTAGTTGGCACAGATTGCCGGATCACCCTTCTTGTGGATTGGGCCGAGCACACTTAAGTTCCAGTTGGTGAGCATGCATTCCTCCGACCATATTTTGCAGATGAGCTGGTGCATGCGTTTCGTGGGCTCATCGCCTCCAGCCTTGAATGGCTCCGCTGGTATACCATCAGCTCCGGCGGCTTTTTTGTTTTTAAGCCGCCTAATAGCTAGCAAGACCTCGTCATAGGCGGGGGGCGCTACTTCATGTTCGTCGTCAGCAGCTGTGGGGTCGGGTTCATCTTCATTGTTATCATTCGCGCTGTCGCCATTCAGCAGCTTCGAGAAGTGTTCCCTCCATAGCGTGAGTACGCTCTGGACATCCGTCACTAAATTCCCGTTTTCGTCACGGAACCTATACTTTGTCTATTTAGAGCCGCTAGGTCTTTAGAGCGCTTGACATTTATCTCTGGCCAGGTTTGTCCAGCTATTTTACATCCTGAAAATTCAGACCAGCGCCTGCCCGCTGTGCCTAAGGATATTGTATTTACTAAGAGCTTACATGTGACCGAACACGTCATACTTCACAATCAAATCCATCAGTTATTTCAATTTCTGTTTGAAGACTCTCGCGGGGATGTCATGGCGATCGATGGGTGATTAGGTAGGGAATCACTTTGGGCGGATTTCTATCCACTGCGGATTGCACGTGAGAGTGAAAAACAAATCTGCTGTGCCGTAATGGCGAACATACGATATTGCATCTTGAGAGTAGTCATGCGTATGTCGCGGATTTCCGACGTACGTTGTCGGAAGAATCGTCATTCGGCCGAGATTCTGTGCGTTTCCATCAGCATTGGTGGCATCTGGAAGGTGAATATACTCTTCTGAACGGAGTTTTGTCTGGTTAAATCTGATGAATGCCAATCGCTCAGTTTTAACTTTGACGTACAGATCGACCACATATTGGTGAAATAGACGTCGACATTTCAAGATGTGATTGTCCTCATTTTCACGAACCATCAGTCGATATGAATATAGTTCATTGAACTGATTTTTTGTTCGTTTCAGCGCCTGGAAATGAATTTTTGTGCCAATTAATAAATTATATATGAAAGAATATTGATTCGGTATTCACCTGTAAGCGGATCTATCATCTTGATCGACCAATTATAACCGGCTTCACCTTGCCAAAATATGATGGTATATTGCAACGCATCATATGATCGGTGCGTTTCGGACACACGCTGTAGCTGATCGTTCCGCCCCTGTGGAACGATATCACGGGATTCCCAATTTTCGCCAATAATGACAATGGCAACATCATCAATTGTTGGCGCTTTAAAAGTCTGGCGAGTTCTCCCACAGGCATCTTATCGGCTCTGATTACAGCTTTGTGATTATCAGATGGCATGCGGTCCAGTGCTCTTTTGAACAATGAAATCAATTCATTGTGTTGATGAAAAAAGTTTCCAGTTGTTCCATAATTGGTCTCTTCACCAAACTGTTGTGTGCACAACGCCGATCTACTTCTTTTTGTGAATTGCCCATAAAACAAATCTGCAGAAATTTATAGTCTGCAACCGGCGGTGGCGATAGCGAACTGACTTGTTGATATCTGAGACCTTGAATCTGTTGTAATAATGAAATAATGTTGTTCAATAAAGTTCTGTGTGGAATTGCCGAATGGTGTGAAAGATGATTGTGTTGCAATTACTTTGAAAGTGGGCATGAATTTGTGCCGAACCACATTTGTTGCCCCAAATGAAGTCATTTGGAAGCAATTGTTGTATTTCTGGATTTGTGTCAGGAAATGTGTGGAATCTGCTCATGTTCCAGAAACCAATGAGCGCAATGGCTCTGGTGACGGGACCAATGGCGCCACTTTGACTTTGCCCCTCGTGCAACACTATCCAGGAGTTTCATTTTGGTATTTCAATGCCTTGCAATATGGGCGCACAATGCTCATCCATCCAATAGCACCGACTATAATCAATAGTCATGCTATAGCGCAATGCAGCTCGATGAGAATTGAACGCCACATTTGCTTGTCTTCTTGCACGATGATTCACACTCATTCGTTTTTGTGTCATTCAAATGTTGTTGTTGTTGTTGTTGTTGTTGTTGTTGTTGTTGTTGTTGTTGTTACGACAACTACAAAACCTTTATTTCACCTGTGTTTATGAACCGATTTCAATGAAAATTTCACCTTGACCTTCTTATAGCAAGTATCTTTCAAACGATTTTATTAAAATCGGTTCAGTGATGCTGTTACCAACAGAATTACAACTCTTTTTTATATATAGAGAGATAATATAAAAATTTAATATATAATTTAATAATATAGTTGAGAAATACGTTCATAGACAGAACAGAATTTGACGACTGCTGATTTACTCACACAAACAAGACGAAATACGGCTAAAAGTGTGTCTAACGAACGTTCACAAGAAATTACAGAAAATACCCCACACACAAGTACACTACATACAACTGGCTCTGCGAGAGCTCTTGAATAGTTTATGCTATTTCTTGTTATGGAGGTGTTTCTCAACGAATTTGTCAGACATATACTCAAAATGTTAGCGCCGATCAGGCTTAATTAGTCTGTCCACTAAAAAATAATGTAATATGACACCACTTAGTGTAATGAGATCGAATGGATGAGAGGAATTTAACGCAACAACGAGAGGATGGACAACTACTCTACCTGAAAGCGCAGGTTCGATTCCTGGGAGAGTTCACATTTCGTGTGCTATTGCTTTCTGAGACATAATATCTACTTGGGGGGAAATTGCTTTTCATTGAAAGTTCTTTGATGAGGGCAAGTGGCGTTTCGTTGGACGAGGAGGAGGAAGAGTCCATTGCACACCTGTTATGCACGTGTCCAGCGCTGTCCAGAAGGAGGCGCACTTTCCTAGGCGACTTCTCTCTGGACTCTTTGGGCGATATCTCAAATAAAAAGATTAACTCCATAAACTGCTTCATTAAAAGCTCCAAATGGCAGGACTTTTGAAAGGGATGGGATCTGATGTCTCATGCGGTATCACAAAGGGTCAATTTGGCCTAAGACGCGCTGCTGGATGTGTTCAGTGAAGTGGCAGAAACGCGGATTGCCACACGAGCATACTCATTGGTTGATTGAGAAGATAAGACCGAGTGAACTCGATGATGTGATATCAGCGGAAATTCCCGACGAAGAGGAAGATCCAGGCTGACATGAGGTTGTCACTAAGATCATGATTCATGGCCCCTGTGGAACTTTAAGTATGATCGATGGAAAATGTTCAAAGCGTTATCCACGGCCATTACCAGCAGAAACAATTACCGGAAATGACGGTTGTCCGGAAATCCATCAGCTCTGTTTGTTTACGCGCCAGACAACAGTTCTATGCACTGATCGCTGCATGCAACTCCAGCTACCGTTCTCCCCCAACATACCCACACCCTCCAGATTCCCACCATGGGTTTTCAGTGAAGCAATGGTAAATACTTCTTTATGTTAATAGAAGAAAGCGACCACAACAGAGAATACAGAGAATAGAAAGCCTTTTTCGCTGCCAGCGTCCGTAGCGGACACACCACGATTTTGAGTGGATTCACGTAGAACGTCCGTCTGTTTTATTTCGCTACTTTGCCGTTTCACGTTTAAGTTCCCTTTCTCTGCATTCTCTGCCACAACTACCGAGAGCTATCGCAAGCTGTTCTCCGAATACAAAAACAATTTAAATGACTACCAGTTTTCTTTTCAGATTTTGGTTTATTAAACAATATATTTGGTTTATAAATTAATACTTCTTCGTAAATCTTTTATATGTTTTACTCTGAACTGTAGTGCGATCAGTTGCGATGTCATTACCAGACTGAAAGATCAAAATGCACACTCCGCCCACGGCTCAAGCAAGCAGAGCTCGTAAGCCGTCGATCGCGCGCCTCGCGTGCCCCGCTCTCCCATCCGACAGCAGCCGAGGGCATTGCTTCAGTCAAGCGGCGATTGACATCGTCGCTCTCACCAAGCGATCGTGTTAACTTACACATTACTTTACACAGATGGTTCCCATGCCAACTGCAACACCGCCTACAGCATCTCCACAGTAAATAAAACATTACAAATTTAAACACTACCACATCACAGTTCCGTTTTCTCGGCAGAAATAATTGCTATCTCCGAAATAGTGAAAATAGCCAAGAATTACCCGGGAAAATATGTAATCTGTTCTGACTCCCTCTCATCTAGGGATGCCATCGCAAACATCAATCATTCGAGCTACTACCCCTCTTCCATAAGAGACAAGTCCTAAACAAAATTAATGTGGGTTCCTGGTCATGCCCAAATATTGGGTAATGAATTCACCGATCAAAGTTGAAAGTTTGCTACCAACGCCCCTGTCTTCAACACGCTTAATCAAAATACGGACGATATAAACAAATATCTTAAATCTTTCTACTATAATATACAAAGTGCACAATTTTGGGAATCGTCTCCTGGCTGGTACAAAAATATAAACCACCACAAATCATCTATAAACGATTTTCTCTTATTGAACCACACCGCTAATTTTACTAGAACAGAGCTAAATAAATTTGTACGATTACGAACTCATTTTTAAACACGCCTCAAACATATGCTATAAGCATCCAGCACATCCTGCATGATTGCCCAGAATTCCAATATAAATGATCTCCAATTTTTACTCAAATCACCCCCTCATCCCTTCTATCTAACCCATCCCACGAAAACATAAAAAAACGAGTACAGAAGTCTGAAGTCGGGTTAGACCGACTCCGAAATACCCTTTAGCTTTCCTTGTGCGTGCGAGTTCAAGAATGGGGATGTTTTCTTCATAAATCATCATTAGGAGCATATCTACGGTAATTTTCGGTCGTGTGCCTTGAATTGATTATATCGACCCCATTTCTTGTGCATGGCTTTCTAATGTCAATATAACTACAGGCCACAGACGAAAAGACTGACGGACAGACGGACGGACAGACGGTCGGACAGACGGACGGACAGACGGACGGACCAAATAAAAATCGGTTAGAAACTAATTCTGATCATAACTGTATATATATGTCCATACCTACCACGCCTTACTTCTTGAAATTGCAACTCCTCTCAAAAGCACAAAATTAGTGTACCCCCTTTGCCATCCTTTCTCTAGAGAAGGAACATCTAGGTAGAAAAGAACCTGATAACTTCAATTGTGACGCTTTGACATCACCAAATGGACGAAATGCTATGGCATTGCGGAAGAAACGCCGGTACTAAACCTAAAGGGCTAGTAGATCGGACAGTTGTGATGGAATGACAAATGTAGTATGACACAAAAGATCTTTTAGGTCGCAGTGTCGGCCATGTCGACATTCATTAATAATATTATTAGTTTCCTTTTTTTTAGTTCTACAGGACCTGAACGCAACAATGCTACATTTTTATATTATACTAGCGGACCCGGCAAACTTCGTCCTGCCTCCGAAGGTTTTAAATCTAAAAGTTTATATTTCTTAGGATTGATGGTTTTGCATTAAAAAATTTAATTTTAGAGACCAATAATGTTCGAAAAATTTGTTTATTTAAAAAATCGCAACAATATAAGTGAATCAGTTTTGAAATATAACATGCCTAACAGTGCGAAAACTTGGAAGCACAACTTGATTGGGTGTTTTGAAAAATGTAAGTTAAAAAGGTGAAGATAGAGAAAAATTATCAAAGGTTGTAGAAACATGTTAACTTGTTGTTGACAAATTTTAAAATTGTTTTTGGTATATAATGATGAAATGCAATCGTTCGCTCTCGATTTTAGCATACATGTCCACAATGTATTGATGAAAAAGTTTATTGCATCGCAAAATGTAATTGTCCTCTTGATCACGAATCATCAATCGATACGAATAAAAATTCATCGCACTAACTTTTTTCGTTGTTTGTTGGCCTGCAAATATTAAAAATTATTCTTTTAGTTATTTTAACGCAAAAATTACTCACAAAAGTAATCAAAAATCATTATTTTTTTACCAGTCATTGGATTTATCAATGGTATATTTATATGATAACCATCATCTCCTCTCCAGAACAAAATCGGGTATTGCAATGCGTCATAACAACGATGGAGTTCAGAAATACGATTTGGTTGCTCATTCCTACGGTGCAAAACAATATCTCTTGGCCGAAATTGTTCACCAACTATTACGATTGCCACTTCATCGATTGTTGGTGCGTTAAATCGCCTGGAATGTTGCCCGAGTGGTGTTCTGTCGGCACGTATTATGATTTTATGATCATCGGTGGGCATCTGATCCAGTGCAATCTTAAATAATTTAACCAATTCATTGTGCTGATGTAAAAATCTTTGCAGCTCTCTCAAGATTTCTCTTCTTGTATTTGAAGCAATTGTACAGCGCTGATTCAGTTCGCTGTTCTCATTACCAATGAAATATATTTGCAAAAACTGATGGTCAGCATCTGGGAATGGCAACAATGACCCAGCTCTATGGTATATCTGTCCTTGAATCTGTAATGTTTTTGAAATAGATTTAGATGACGAATCCGAATTTTTGAAGACAGCAAATACAGAGACAGCACATAAATCAAATTTGATATCATTTATTCCATGCGAAGTAATTACCTTAAACGTCGGCATAAATCCATCTCTTATAATATTTGTAGCTCCAAAAGATGTCATTTGGAAGCATGAATTGTACTTTTGAATATTTGTTAAGAAATGCTTTGACGCTGCTGAATAGCCATAAATTAATGAGTGTAAAGGATCTGGTGGAGGTTCTAACACAGGCAATTTAACTTTCCCACCAGCACAGCACATGCCAGGCGTTTCGTTCATAAATTTGAATGCTTTACAATGCACACATTGTTTATTCATTTGTCCAATATAAGAATACATACTGTAATCAATTGTGCTATCATAATTATAAGCCGCCAATTCCATTTGTCGTATGATTTGAATTGAGGGACGCGTACGTATGTGTTCTTTCTGATTTTTTTATTCGAACAGTGCGGACACGGTCAATTGACTTTCTGACATTTTTCCAAATTTTAATTGATTTCTCGAGTTGTTCGGGCCATTGTGCATTCGTCCCAAATGATAATTTTGCACGTTTTAAGGATTGTGCCCATTTTCAATAAAATCGCTTAATTAATTCAGAAAATATAGAATAAGGTAGCTTCTACCACTTTTGCCCTATTTAACGTCAAAAATTTTGATATTTTTAAGAAATGTGTATCCTATGTCATCGGTTAGATAATTCTGAAGACGTTGTAAAAACTTAATCAAAATCCCGCCTTTTTCCAATCCATACGTTGCAAACATACATACATTTTTATATAGAATTAGGTAGGGGGAGTTTTTATCCCTTTTGTCAATTTTACCCCCTAAATGTGGAACAATCCAAACAATGTATAGCCTATGTTATCCGAGGGGTTTTTCTGAAGACTCTCTGAAAATTTCATCAAAATCGGTCCAGCCGTTTTCGAGTGCATGCATTGCTTACATGCATACATACATACATAGGGAGGGAAAGTTTTTATCCCATTTGCCAATTTCACCCCCTACATGTAAAAAATCCAAACAATGTGTAGCGTATGTTACTCGCGAGTTTATTCTGAAAATTGCCTGAAAATTTCATCAAAATCGGTTCAGCCGTTTTCGAGTACATACGTTGCATACAAACATACATACATACATGCAAACTTTTATATGGACAAAATCACGTGTTGACATAAAAGGTCATAACTCACGAACGCGTCGACCGATTTCGTTCAAACTATATATACCGATTTCGTTCAAACTATATATATATATATATATATATATATATATATATATATATATATATATATATATATATATCTATAAACCATCTACACGACCATACGAACAAACCACAAAAAGTTTCATTGAATTCGGTTTGACGGTTCATGAGTTATAAAGTCACAACGCACTTGCACCAATTTTTTATATATATAGATATTATATTTTTATACTATATTTTTTTCAAATATTTATAGTGTCTAGTAAAAAGAAATCCATTATTTTTCCAAGAGATGGCTTTCGCGCTGTATAAGTCCGACCGGGTTACGCTAGATGGCGTTAGACAAAAACTTCTCAGCTGGTTTTGTGATTTCTTGACTGTTTTGTTTGAGCGCGCGTCAATGATGGACACCAGCAAAGAGAAGATTCGCCATATTTTACAGTTTTTCTTCGATAAAGGCGAAAACGCAAGGCAGGCGGCTGAACGTGTGAATAGTGTTTATGGTCCCGATACTGTAACGGCCAATCACGTGCAATTTTGGTTTCGTCGATTCCGTTCCGGAAACTTTGATGTCAAAGATGCCCCGCGCTCTGGAAGGCCAAATGTCGAAAATGTGGATAAAATCATGGAAATAGTCGAGTCCGACCATCATGTAAGCACTGTTTCGATAGCCCAGGAACTGAACATTGCACAAAAAACCGTTTGGAACCACTTGAATAAAGCTGGATACAAAAAGAGGGTCGATGCATGGGTGCCACACGAGTAAATGCAAACAAATTAAATTATTATTTAAGTCTTTTAATACAATATCTTCTTCTCTTTTAATATAAAATATATAATTATTATTTGAAAATTCCTGAACAGCCACAACCGCTTCGGTTTATACGCTAAACTGGAAATTACAAAATATACAAATTTGCTACAAAGGAAACTTAAATGCACTTCGAATTTGAACACGGGAGTCCTTTCAACCACTTTTCTTTAATTTTTGTTATTTGATAGTAGTTGAGTACTGCGAATCCAGAGGCCGCTTGGCCGTCTTTCATGGGTCTTGTTGCGCCTGTTCAATGGAGATTCTGGTTCTGAAAATGTCAAAATTGGGCCTCCCCTCCTAGACTTATTTGTGGTATTAAGGAATATCTTCAGGGCTTTTGGAAGCTGCAATAAAAAATTTACAAATAATACGAGCAATGAAAAGCAACCAACATAAGCCTCCCATCCCCCCACCCCTTGTCTTACATATGTCCATCTGTGTAAGAGCTCGAGCGCGCCCTGCCTTGCGTTCGAGGTAGTCAACAACATTTTCCATTTTCTCCAATTGTTTCTGGTGGATGGCGGCGAAATTTGGCAATTTAGTGCGTGTGGGCTTGGTCGCACATCTTTCCTGCATGCTAATCACAGGGCTCGAAGTGACTGAATTGGATTTTCAATTAAAATTGAGCAAACAAGTTAATTTGAACTTAATTGCGACTGACCTCGCTTTGGTAACTTGGCTTCTTCTTTATTCATTGTGAAAATTAACCAAAAATAAAGAAACGGAAAACTCAAAATTAATCTCCAAATTTTACACAAAATGAAGATCTGTTCATAAAAAATAAAGTCTATTCGACATTTATTTTGATACGAAAAAAATTCATAGTCTGCCGAGGATTTTGTTTTTCGAATTTCACTGAGTCAAAAATCTTCAATTTTCGCGACGGACAGAAGTGAGGGGTGAAAGAAGTCACAGATGCCTGGTAAGCACAATGACAATGATCCAGAGCGGTGACGAAAGTGCTTTGGAATTAATATCCAGTCCCTTTGTTATGCTAAGGTATAAATATTGCTGATACGTGAGTAGATTAAGAAGAAAAATTAATGGAGAGGTCAGTAAAAAACTTCGAGAACTCCATTTTTTATTCCTCGACTCTCCTTGAGAGATGTCGCAACATACTTAGTCCAACAATATTCCAAGGCCATTAAACCATTTTTATAGAACCCTTTGTACAATCAGTCAACGAACTCGTTTACATCATAAATCTCGTTATCATCACAAAATCTCTGTCCATCAAACCATTTTATCAGGTTGCCAAAGAAAGGGTAGACCAGTGGGAATAAATTAATCTGAAGAATACCATGGATAATTAGGACTTCCAATACTGTCTTATGACTGGAATGGCTAAGTAAAAGGCATTCTTGGGCAAATTCCTTTACTCAATAGTGCAACTCCTCCTTTGTTTACCACAATGGGCCGATCATGCCCTAAGTGTACCGTTAGGTAACCACCAGTACGGGCGGATTCTTCAAATATAAAAGGAATCTTGGGTAGAAGGTAATAAAATATATTTAGTTTTGTATTTATTATAATTTAAAATTTCATATTTTTATACTGGCCAGACTAGAAATACCAACTGTGTACAAAACTCCCTCACAACAGGAACGAATTCCGGAAAGTCGATTGTGGTCTGCTCAATAAATTCGTGCTCTCGCGATGAAGGACACCGTGACTGAGAATTTTTCTTTGATACGATGAAGTTTCTTTGGCAGGCTTCGATGAAGCCGCAAATGAACCTCTGACAAAGAATTTCCACAACATTGAGTCAGGA
Source organism: Clusia tigrina (assembly GCA_920105625.2). NCBI lineage: Eukaryota > Metazoa > Arthropoda > Insecta > Diptera > Clusiidae > Clusia > Clusia tigrina. The sequence continues at coordinate 210,913,885 of OV050031.1, forward strand.
GTAATATTGAGACGATGGACAGATCCAGGTGGTGCTCCTATTGGTGATGATGGGCAGATCCAGGTGGTGCTCCTATTGGTGATGATGGGCAGATCCAGGTGGTGCTCCTATGGTGATGATGGGCAGATCCAGGTGGTGCTCCTATTGGTGATGATGGACAGATATCGGTGGTGCTCCTATTGGTGATGATTGACAGATCCAGGCAAAAGGCACTAGCGTATCAGGCACTACATGAAATAACTTTTACAGTTTTGCTTGTTATCCAGGCCATAAGGCATCAATCGCGATGTTCCATTTTATGGTTATATCCATCTATCCCAGTAGATCCAGAGCTCTTCAGGAGCCTAAAACCACAGCTAATGGTCTGTTAGAGTACATGTATATTATAAAGCCATATGCATAGATAGATAGATATATTTAAGGGTGTTATACACTGCGACCTGAAAGATCTATTGTGATGCCCCTATTTATTTGAAAAATGAGGACAGTCTCATCTATAAATCTTCTGTCAGGTTAATTTCCGACAGGAATTCATATATTTTGGAGAAATCAAGTTGAGGGATCTTGCTCATATCTAAGATATATTCTCCAAAACACCTGTCTTTTGTGTGCCAATGCATACTCCTCAAAATACCCGCTGATGAATTCGAGTCCTTTTGGGAATAATTTGAAGCACCTCAAACTCCCCTTTGTTATGCCATGCTATATAAATGATTGTATGCAATTGATATTAAACTGCGGATCATGTTTTTAGGTCAATACATCAAAAAGGCTCACAAGTGTATTCACACTCGACATCTATGATATTCATAAACGTAATCATACGCAATTTAAGCCCAATTGCCTACATAGAAATTAGATTTGTTTAGTACTTCCAATAAATATACTCTATTTTTAATACGTTGACGCCCTTCACTGGGAATGCATCGCAACTCATTTTATTCAAATACATAAAAAATAAAAATATTCAGTTTTTTTATGGCATATACAGAGCACGCCGTTAAATGCGTTGAAACAAGGAACCAAGGTGTTTAAGAACAAAGCAACCAGTGGAACTAAGCAATGCAACGAATACTTGTTCTAGGTATTGATAGGAAAAGCGACATTTTTAGTGCGGCACATTTTTTCCTTTACAACTGTGGCCATTAAGAGATTGATGATATTAAAAAGCATAAATCATTAGCGGCGCGCACTGTGTACAATGCATTCAAATCGACGTATTACGGAATGGTGAACTACTTCACATTTACATTAATTAACGTAACAAATGTACTGGTGGTCAGTTTAAATAAAAATTGCGTTAAATACGCATTACAAGAAATAATACTACGCATTTGCGAATAAGTGTAATAATATGCGTGAATACAAATACAAATGTTCAAAAACAATAAAATTCAAAAATAAAAACTAAATTCCATTGTGCTCTAAATTTTTGCGGTGCTGCATTTGCAATTCAAAGCGCCGATTCGAGCGCACTCCACGTATTATATTCGCATTCTTGTTAGCATCACGTCCTCCTGCATTCCGTCCTTTGAACATTTCCATGTGACGCTGACGTCTGGCCGTTACTTTGTTCTCCTTTTCTGTAGCACCTTGCATGGTAGATGCATTTTGGTTATGATGGTTCATTGTGGGTGCCGACAACTGGCTTAATTTGGGCACAATTTGATGTTTAATTGCAGTGGACAAATTAAATGCCGGTTTTTTGACATGATTGTTTTGCTTAAGAGCTGATGGAGCCTTTTTGGCTGATGTTGGTGCCGACTTTGGAAATAGTTCCTTGGTTGTCGACGACATGGGCTTAATAATGGCCAACCTCGGGTTGGGCAACAGATTTGCTCGCATGGCATCATCATCTTCCGTAGTATGTACAGCAGCGAAGTTATGCAGAGCAATGTTACGGCTGGCTTTTGGTTTCTCTCGGGTCACTGGCCCAGCTGCTCTGATATCTTTGCTGTCACTGTGTGTATACGGACCACCTTTGGGTGCATACGGACCTTTGTGTGCTGAAGAAGCTATTGAAATGTGAATATGTAATTTTTTATAGTTGACATCATCGCATGACTCACCTGTGCGTGTTTTTGTGTTGGAAGTTATGAGTGCTTTGGCACGTTCAGTTTTACGATTGACATGATCAAGCAAATTTTCCATTTTATTAAAATGTTTCTCATGGATTGCAGCGAAATTTGGTAATTTACTGCGCTTAGGTGTAGTAGACGGTTTTCTAGATGGCTTTGCGATTTTTCTTGGAGTGATACCAGGATTATCTGGAAGAAAGTTTAATGATCATTAATTGCAAATACCCAAAATTACAAAATAAAGACCTGGAAAAGTCTTACATCAATACAACAGAGGAGCTTCGGATCTTTATATCTAAGGCTTTGAGTTTATAGTGGAACACAAGAAAGCTGAGCCTCAACTGTAGCACTGATCAGACCTCCAAAATGAGCTTTTAGCCTGACGATGCTAAGTTCTCATGCATATCGCAATTGATGTTTGTAGATTGTTTGTTTGTTTAATGGTTGAAAATAGGAAATATGATCTTCTATTCAAAGAATGGTTTACACTAGCCAGCAAAACTAATGGTCAACGATAAACTGATAACATGTTTCGTTACATGATAATCTAGACAATCAAATATCAAAAAATACTAAAATAATTTTTTACTAAACTATCAAATATCAAACAATACTAAAACAATTTTTTACTGAGTCAAGTGACTTTCTCTTTGGGGACAAATTCGGAAATATTTCTGAATATTGAGTATGGAATATCCTATAAACATTGACGAGTAGGCGTTAAGCGTGTTAGAAAAAAAAAAAAATGCGTAAAATCTGTGGAACTATGAGTTGTACGAGCTATACGCCGATATTAACATAGTTGAGTGAATCAAGATCCGCGACTACGCTTCCTAGGTCACGTCATGCGAATTAATGAAACTTCTCCAACCCAGAAAGTTTTCGATTCGATGCCCCAGGTTGCCGACGCAGAAGGGGAAGACCACCACTGCGATGGAAGACCAAGCTGAGGAGGACTTGCCTGGAGGTGGAATTTCCAACTCTCGTCAGCATGCCCTTTGCAGAGACGACTGGCGAAGACTCATTACGCGGCATTGACCTACTAGGGTTGTTCGCCAGCTAAGAAGAATATGTTAGAGTAACCCATATACCTATAGGTATCCTCAGCACTATTCCAACATTATGAAATAAAACCAGCAATCTACTCCTCCACATATACATCGAACTTTTAGACTAGCATAGAAAGAGGTATCTAAGTACTCAGGCATTGATATAGCATATAATATAATATCACACCATTATGACTTCTGAGCAAGCGAAATGGACAGAATCGCATTTCATTCCATACCGTTGCTGCCCAAAGTCCATAAAATAAATATTATAATTGTCCTTAAAGCTTGGAAAATGAATGTCAGTATTAGGGAACTTCTTTCAAACTAATCCTGTTTGGATAGCAATTTTCAAAGGTCGTCTGGGTCACAATTTCCCATATTCTAAACTAAACCCCACTTACACCCTCAAATCAACTGCTTTATAATACATATTTAAACAGTGCAGTTGTGAAATTTAAGTTTATATATACGAGTACAACAACAAGCCCCAGAACGCAGTATAACAATTTAATAATTAATTTATATCATATTCCAAGAAATACATACTAATTGAGATAGTTTACCCACCTGGCTGCGACAAAATGGCTTCATCAAACGAATCTGTACGCTTGCGACGTTTGGTGACATCTGCAAAGATTAAAACAAAATACTTAAAATTCGCTCAGGTGCAAAAACTCAGGCAAACTTACTGATTTCGTTAATAACCGGAGTGTTTCTGTAGAGCTTGTCTGTGCTGCTGCTGCGCGAACCCATGTTAGCGGGACTGTGAAAGGTGACTCGATTGTTGCTGCGTGTGGCACTGAATTTCGCTATGTTTGCATCAGTATTCATGTCAATAGCAAGGGGACGTTTGCGAATGCTCCGCAAGACAGCCCGATTGGTCTCTAGTGTAGTAAAAGTGACATAGGGTTCATTGGTGTCCTCGTTGTCTTCGCTTTCCTCGTCTTCTTCCTTTTCTTCAGAAAATTTCAACTTCATTGACCTGCTTTTTGTGTGAGGAGTTGGAAAGCGATAAACTTTCGAACGCGGTTTCGGTGTCGCAACAGTTTCCCTCTTTGGTGTAACAGCAAATCCTTTACTGCTGGCACTAAATGTGGAATTGAGAGCTTTGTTTGGTTCAGCTCCATCTTTGTCGGCATTATTTGTAACACATTCATCGTTCCCAGCATTCTCAAAGTAATCTCTATTCTCTTGTACATTCGACATTGAGCGAGTTTTCATCCTCATATTGTATATAATTTGCAAATATTTCCTTCTAAATTATTTTTCCTTTAACAGCGACGCTTCGTTTCTAAATTTTCTCAACTATGTGTTCGTTGTATTTGAACGGACTCTCTGCCGCCTTTTGTATCGATTATTTTAAAAAGCTTTGGCAGCACTTCTGTGGCTTTCGTAATGGAGAGCGTTTGAAAATTGTGATGGCGTTGCCACTTTTAGATGATTTGAAAAGTTTTCTAAACCCATGACAAATAAAGTAACTTTTTTATAAATAAAATATATTCAAATTATTTGCTAAATTTAAATATTTGTATTTTGCTTAAAAGTACATTGTTTTTCAAATTTTTTTATTGTTTGGAATTGCACATAGAAATGTTCTGGTAGCACCTGACGATCGCATTACTCACCCACGTAAAGCAGCTGTTTGTATGTTTGCAAATTGTTCGCTCGCTATGTGACGGAATTCTCTTCGCACATTTATAGACACTTGGAATTGTTTACTTTAGAAGATAAATGGAGCTTGTTGGTCAGACGACGGCACATGAAACATTAAACTTTACCCACAATAAACTACATGGGCAAGGATCGCGAACTGTTCGAGGCGGCGCGCAATGGCAACGTAGCATTAGTTGGAAAGATACTGGATCAAGTGTCGAGGCGAGTTGGCCCTTTATCAAGGTATGATTATATCATTCAACCTCGATTTCGGTCATATATTCAATTATTCCTATTTATAGCTTTCGTCGTAGTCCCAGCATCAATGGTCAAGATAGTAATGGTTATACGCCATTACATCACGCTTGTTTGTGTGGTCACAGTCATATTGTGCAATTGTTATTAGCGCACGAGGCCACAGTAGATGTGCCTGATATACGCGGATCGACGCCATTGTACTTAGCGGCATGGGCAGGTCACCAGGATATTGTGAAGATGTTGCTCATGCATAAGAATAAACCAGCAAATCCTAACGCTCAAGTATATTAACAGTGAGAAGGTTTCTTGTGAATCGTAATATTATGTGTTTAATTTGCAGACTATCGAAAATGAAACGCCGCTGCATTGTGCAGCTCAACATGGACACAACACTGTGCTGGCTATTCTTTTAGCCTACGGTGGCAATCCTGTCATACGTAACAACAGCTTCCAGACAGCGCTCGATCTAGCAGCTCAGTTTGGCCGCTTGCAGGCAGTACAAATTTTGATACGTACACATCCTGAGCTAATAGAGCCATTCAAACAACACAACACTACCAACTTTAGCGTGGTCTCGCCGAGGAACAAGCACATTTTCACGCATACTTGTTTGCATCTTGCGAGTCGGAACGGCCATAAATCTGTGGTTGAGACTCTATTGGCCGCTGGAGTTGATGCCAACATACTAACAAACGCGGGCTCAGCATTGCATGAAGCTGCACTTTGTGGAAAGAAGTCCGTGGTAAGCTGCCTTCTCGATGCAGGCATTAATCCGAATGCAGTCGATGGTAACGGACGCACAGCGTTGGATTTGCTTAGAGAATACCCGCCGCATGTTACGTACGAAATTGTGCTACTAATCAAAGGTATGAAAGGATGGGATTCTGTTACGAATATATGTGAAATTGGTTTCATTGTAGAATTTTGCAAACAGGGCAGTGAGCGACAATTTCGACCCATAATTGAAGAATATGAGAAGAAGAAGCAACTGTCTTCCGAAAATAATAACATTAAAGCTGCCAATGTTGAGGAGAAAGAGCAACGCACGTTTGTGATTGTGGAAACCCGCTTGGAAGATGTAATGCTAGAAACGCCAGTCACAGCACCACCAAATAAGTAAGATTACGGCTGTTAACGTGTGTATTATTTGGCTCATGCAACTCCATTTCACACATGTTCCATAATCCACAAAAGACCATTTGCTTTCTGTGAAATAATATACTTATTCTGTGATATTAACTTCGTTATGATTACTCTAGCCTATGCACAATTTCTATGCTTTTCCACAAACTGTACATAAAACTAATCATATTCCTGTACATACTCATTACACTTTAAATACATTTCTACAATATAAACCCATATGTTTGTTTGTATGTGTGTGTGCGAATGTTTCATTGCCTGAAACATTAAATTTTGTATTGCTGAAATATTCAATTTTGTGTTGCAATTTGCAATTTAGTAGAATGCAATCCGCCACTTCAAATTCGATCAGGTTGAAGCCGCCCGAATTTTATTTGAAAATGAAGCCAATTGTGGTTCAAAAGCCCACAATCGTTATGGGTCCCCACACTGAGAATGTGTTCCGGTATAAACCGGTTTATAAACCACCGTATATTACCTCGCTAATTAATAGAAATGAGAATCATACCAATGGGGAATCCATTAAACAGAAAAGTTCGAATGGACATGAAGATAATTTTGTGGAAGAGTCAGGAACTGCAAGCAGAACAAAACGTAAGTTTGGGCAGTAATGTTCTCTGGTTTGATTGTTGTCACATTTCCATCTTTTAATTAATACCAACTTTTGTATTAGGGGAAAGTCCAATCAAGCAAATTCACTGCGTAGACGAGTATGTGAAAATGACGAAACCTACATCGCCGGAAATCTCTGCGAACTTTTCTCCAGTTACGCCTTTGCCAAGTCCACGTAGTGTCGAAACTGCCGACTATGCAAATATAGATATCATATCGCCTTTAAAAATATCCCCCAGGCGATATAAGCAGTCATCGTAAGTTCTTAGAATTATTCAACAAGTATGTAAACAAATGTGAGCATTGCAGAATCACACCCACACGTTCATTTTCCACTGACGCCAACAACAACAGGAGTGAACACTCTTCTACACCCGAATTTCCACCTCCGTCAGTAACGCAGGCTGAGCACACAATTCTTGCCTTCATGAAGCCGCCAGTTAAGAAATATAAGCGCCGATCTTTGCGCATTGATTTAAGCAACGAAAATTTAGAGAATTTGGAGACGTTATTTTTGGAAAACTTGTCTCTGACAAATTCTCCCGTATCCAATAATTCTCGCCTATCCGATTGTGTGGAGGAATTTGTGGGAGACGTGCCATTTGCGGGTGAGTTACGAATTTCATAAGCCATTAGTTATTTTTTATGGAAATTTTAATTTCAGGGTTACTTAAAGGATCTTCTTTAAATTTAAACAATTGCGGTATAGAGGAAAATAATATTAATCCTTTGCTGGAGTATAAACCAGCTCTTCTCAGATCTCCCAGTCTAGTCAGGTCCATAAAACCAATACCAGCTAAGAGAAATATGCCACTACCAGAGAAGGGGTCAAGTGCCACAGATAATTTGAATGAGACACAAATTTGGAACGAAATAGACATCATTTTGGAATCTATTGGAAATGAAGTGTCAAATGCTGAGATAACTCAAGCCACTGAAAAATTAAAACCATTTCAAAATGGCGAAGATCCTCAATCGGCCGAACCGGAAAGTTCAGAAATGAATTTTAAAATGCGCGAACCCGCCGATTTACTTTTAGGGATTGCCAGCAATACTGCCGCGAACTGGTGCCATACCGCGGACGAGCTCATTTATGGAGAAATTCTATATAATGTTTATGTAAGTTGGATAGAAAGCTGGAAGATTTGTTTATTTTTAACCAATAAGTTTCACATAAATTGGTGAATAATGGTGAAAGGCAGTGGGGTCTGGACCATTATATGCCTAAAATCCATTGCAGTTGTTAATAAGAATTATCGTGAATAATCTCTCGGATTGGAAGATGATTTAAATGTGCAAAATCCCTTTGGGATCCATTTGAATCATCCTATGTGAATTGGAAGGATTATTCATGATTCATGGTAAATTTCCTTCTTCAGTATCTAGGGTCAACTGTAATAAAAGAGCTGCATGGAACGGCGTCCACGCGTAAATCTATACAGAAACTGAAAATAGACGAAAGTTTGGTCGAGGAGCAAGACCAAAGTCTGCTGAAAGATTGCAATAGCTCAACAAAATTTCTTAAAGCGAACAAACAAATACGTCTGGAAGTCACCATTGCCTTATCGCATACTGGTGTGAGGTTTATGGACATTGAAAACAAGGTAGATATAAGTTTCTTGCTGCCCATTTCTGAATAAAAACTCCCCGGAAATGGATTTTTTCCAGGCAAGGCAGAAAAATATACCGATAGTTTATATTCAGTAGATGGTCGCATATATATAGATATATATATTTAAAAATTGGTTCCTTAATCTTATAATTACAGGCCACAATTTCTCGGCATGAAACTCAAAATATCAACTGCGTCTGCCAAGATGCTGAGGATCTCCGTTATTTTGCGTATCTAACTAAAGAGGATGGTGTACACTATTGCCACGTATTTATGGTGGATAATTTGGTATGTGGAAATGGTTCCATTTTTATATGCATGGGACACAATATTCTAGAGTTAGAGAAAATCGATTTCCAAAAAACTGAAACTGAAAATCAAAATCTGAATTTTGTAGGGGAGCTTTATCATAGACATGGGGAACATATTAAAACATATGTACATATGCATGTCAATTAGAAATGATATCAGGAACAGTAATAATTCTCAGTAATAACTTTCAAATGATCAATATCATGACAGCACATCTAAAACTGATGGAATAAGGAGCCCATGCAGGCGACTAGCATTGTTTACTTCCCTACCCACATAATCTTACATCAATTTTAAATCCAATTGGATACTTTTTCCGTTTCATTTCTATAAAAAAAAAACAGTTTGCAGAAATTTAAAAACATTTTTCTATTATATATAATTTCAGGCGTTGGTTAAGGAGATCATATTGACTCTGGGGCAAGTGTTCGAAGTAGCGTATCAGTTGGCACTCATCAGGAATGAAAGTCTCATCGAAGCTGAAACTAATATTTTTAATTTTGATGCCAATATTAATGAAATCTAACTTTAGATATATATACGAATTTACGTATATACATACTTGCATCTGTTATTGTTGATAATGCATAATAATATTAATTATTGCTTTATTAATTAATATTTATTTGAAGACTACAGCATTTAATCATTATTTGTATTCTTTACTAGTCGCTTTGTTGTACACAATAAAAATAATGCATTTTAATAATTAATATAGTATAATTTTGTCGAACTCGATACACCCGGGAAGTCTTCCTCGGCGGATTGGCCTGGCGTGCGAGGGGCCATGGGCCTGAGCTCCCACTTTTGTTCCCACGAAATGGCACGTCGTGGAACATTTGTGGGATTTTTGCGAAGCCATTTTTGATTTTAGCTATCTACATAATGGAGCACTAATAGGGATAATTTTTAGCATTTTTTTAAATCTCATCACTATTTGCTTGGCTTTTTTCAATTTTCAAGCGACGCTTTAAATTTTTAACCCTGAACAACAAACAAACAAAAGCTACGAACAACAAAATTAACAAATGTCAAAAACGATCAAGAAGAAGAGGTATTTCCCCTTGCGACCACCTAGTAAGTGCGCCCTGGGAGCAGCTTTCCTCTACGCCAACGATTGATTCGTTTACTTTGATATTCGACCCAGGGCGTCACACCATTTTATTTTCGATTACTGAGATAGTATTACCACTTCAATTTTGGCCGCCAAAGGAACCTGTTCACCACTCCGCTGCAACCACCGTAGAGAGTGCTTAAACCTTATATATACAAGCATTTAATAAATTCTGTTATAAAACATAAATAAGTAAAAAAATGTATAGAGCTAAATAGAGACAACATTATTTAAGTGTTCCATCGCAAATTTTCAAAAGATGAATAGAAATAAACAATATATTTTTACATTCAACGAAATCTTACAATTAAAAAATATTCCTGAAAATTACGTCATTTTTTTTTTAAATCCATAGTATACAATTTTAGACGAATTTATTTTTTATACTCTGGTATGCTCTATATAATTAATAATGACAGATTTCTTGCCGCCAAATATTCCTGAGTGTTAAATCAAGGTGAATTTATTTAGATGGTGACTGCAGGAACAAATATTTTTGAACAATTTTTCCCGCATTAACTGTCAAGATTTAATGGATAAAAAAACAAAACAAATATGCAAACAGTTGCAATTTGAGATTTCATTTTATTTAATAAAATTTTTCCTTTGTTATATTTGTGAAATCTGAAAATTAGAGAATTAAAACAATAAACAATATAAGAAGCAAATGTGTGCTGTGCAAAGGAAATGGATCGTTTTTCCGTCTTCCCAAATATGCATATTTCCAACAACAGTGTGTGGAATATTAATTTAAATCCAATAAGCATTCTGTGTAATGTATAAAAGATTTCGCGCATAAATTCCTTAGCACTACTGTATCTTGACCAAGTTTACTATCACACAAATTCAGGGTCAAAATATATGATTTGGCAGCACTGTGGTTCATAAGTGTTGGTAACTAAACAGTGATTTTGACAATCGATAATTTTTTATTCATTTGTATTATTTCTATTTCTACCGTATAATAGACGCATTCGATTCGTAACTTGTATCGAGCTCGTATGTAGTTATGCGACTAAAATAATACACGAGTAAGTGGAAACTTGGCAGCACTGTTTCAACTATTTATTTAAACATTAACTTTTTTATATTTTTTATGCAAACTTATCATCTGAATATAATTTAAATCAACAGAATAATAATATTTAAAATCAAAAAACAAATTCTCAAAGATTAATTTTTGTTTTTTTTAAATTTAATCAACTATAATATAAAAAATCCCAAGGCAATTTGTTTGGGTAATTTTTAATCTCGTTGGTTTTCAAGCAATGTTGGGGATAGAAAAGTTCGCTCGTTTCATCCGAGCATAATTTACTCGATAACTTTTTCCATACAAAAGTCTGTCCTTTCCTAGATAGAGTGGCGAATCGAATGGACATTTTACTCGGCATATATCACATATTTTTTATATTGTACTTCAAGAAAACGCCAAAATTTCCCAATGGAGTCAGTTCATTTAATGCTGATTATTGCATATATAATAGGCGCATTCGATTCGTCACTTGCAACTAATGATAAACAAAGACACTTTCTTTTTTAAACGTCAGAAAATTTGACGTTTAAGTGCCCCGTCTGTATGGTCTCTGCCGACAGCCCTGATAGATAGTGCTTATAATATAAGTTTATTGTAATTTTAATTATAGTAAATATATATTAATAATAATAATATATTAATCAGTATAAAGATAATTAACTAAAATGTGAAATTCTTTATTATTTTTACTTTCAATGTTAATAAATCTGTGAAATATATTATAAAAAATCGTAAATTTATAAATAGCTGTTAAACAAGAGGAAGGCCACTTTGAAGGAGGTTGTGAGTGGTTGCTGAGGGCGTTTCTTCACCCGCATTCATATATTAAGAATGGGATATTTTTATTATTATTATAACTTTCCTTATAATTAATTATATCTGCAATTGTTTGTGGTAATAAGTACTAGCAATCAAGAGTTTCACCTCGAAGAGAAGAGATTTACAAAAAAGCACTTTTAACCAACCAAGATAACAGAAAGCCATAGAGTTCTTTTTTATTTCATTTTTGTTTGTTTGGTTTTGGGTAAGAGAAAATGATTGATCTAACAAACAAGTCACAGTTAGGACTCACTTAGCTCTCCCTGGGCACAGTTATTTGAGTTTCTTTTCCAATGCAATAAGACCTTCGCTCTATTGAACAAATTTCATATTCTACCATTCTTGATTTTATATCAAGCAGTAATAAACGATAAGTTAGAACTTTGCACCACTGGCCGAAAGCCAAAGTTGGTATTACTAAAACTATTAATTATTATTACTATATAAATTATATTACATAAATAAATAAATAAACGAGAAGTTTCAGTTTAACTAAAATATATTTAAAATAAAAATTGAAATAAAATTGTCAATTGATTCAAGAATCATTCTTTATAGAAATGATTATATTCGATTACCGACTAATTCGATAGTTTTTCTTTCAGAAGTGTCATCACTAGTTTTGACGTTTCCATTTCTTGTCGGCAAAAAGATCACTGCACATTTTCGCAAAGTATAAAAATAACAAATTTAAAATATTCTTTGCTAACAATTGGAAAAAATAAAGACCATCGACATTGCCGTACGATGGATACAACTAAAAAAGACTCTAACGACGATTCCAGCGAGGGTGAGTAGCCGCGAGGATAGCTGTTTACATACTACCTTTAGTTTAATTGATATTGGGAAAAATGTTCTAACTTGAGTTGAGAATTCGCGGAATTTATTGCGTTTTTGTCTTGTTTCGCGGATATTCCAGTTTTTTTTTTTATCTCGGTATTGCGTCAGTAGACTATTGATAACGTTTTGATAATCATGTACGTGTTTTGGCCTCTTCTACATAAATAATTTTGGCACATATGGGAAGATAAGCTGTGACCATGAACGCAGCAATTTTTGGGAACTGACTCCAAATCAGCCGGTTAAATCTTTGCAATGGCACTAGGCTAGTTTCTAGATGCCTTGGTTGTGCTTTAGAGGAGGTCATGCATTAATATCGCTTCAGGTGGCGTCTGTAGAATTTGAGATTTTGTTTGCCCGGTTAGGAAGCTTCCAAATACTTGAAACGCTATTAATATATATTTAAATTGAAATTAACAATTTATCCGTAAAGTAAAGGGAATATATTTATAAGTACAAAGTGAAAGTGGGACATAAATAAAATACCGTACAACATGTCCGAATGAAATGTTTTAAAATACAGTTAACATTTTTCTTGCTAAGGTATGCAATTTAAATTTACAGTTTAATATAATAAAAATGAAATAAACTATATTTGCAGATATGTGCACGTCAAATGGGATCCTGGCAGTTGACGAGCCGAAGAGTAAAATGCCCAAGTTATGTACACCGGAGAAGCAAATGATCGATTTAACGTTGAACACGCAATATACCACAAAAGAATTTACCGAAACGCTGCAAACACATTGGAGTGGTCAGCAGGAGAAGGACTTTAAGGATGCCTCAACTGGCGTAGAAGTATATGGTGAACCATTTCAGATATGTCTGTTGCCGGAGCTGCTGGAATGCAAGCAAAGTTGCAATCAGCTCGTCAACGAAATTGTCGAAAAGGTGCATTGGTCCCGTAAACCCATGGATCTGTACGAGTTCTATCAGAGCACTGACTTGTCCAATATGAGTGAGTGCAAAGCGTTGACCAGTTTCCTGCAGCAATTAAGACGAAACGTACGTCCTTGGTTGGAGAAGGTGACCAATCTCAAATTGGACTACGTGTCAGCGTCGTGTTCAATGTACACATGTGGTGATTATTTGCTGGTACATGATGATTTGCTTAAGGATCGACAAATTGCATTCGTTTATTATTTGTCTCCATGGGAAGGTGCTGAGCAATGGAGCGAGGAGCAAGGCGGATGTTTGGAAATCTTTAACAGCGACGAAATATGCTTTCCTCAGTTTCCGGTGAGGCGAAAGATATCGCCTAAAAATAATCAATTCGCTTTCTTTAAGGTCGGATTGCGATCGTTTCATCAGGTGGGCGAGGTGACCACATTTGATTATCCTCGTTTAACCATTAACGGTTGGTTCCATGGTGCCTCCAATGACGACCTCATCTCAGAGAATTTATGGTCATTTACTAAACTGGATTTTAGGCAACCCCAGCAAACAAACGACATTGTAGAGCATATGCTAAATGAGGTTTACCTCAAGACTAGCACACGAACGAACATACAGAAACGCATTGAGGATAATTCGGAAATTTGTCTATACGAATTCTTGCGGCACAAATGTTTCCAACAGACCCTAACACAACTACTCAACGATGCGACGCTGAGATGGCGTCGTCAGGGTCCTGCCAATGCACAGAACTATGAAGTGCTCGAACTCAACACGGCCAGCAAAGACGTGGCTCGGTTAATTTCGCTATTCTCAAGCTCGGAGATGTTTGGCTTGCTGCGTGACTACACTGATCTGGACTTAGCTGGTGATGTTGCGGCCGACCCGACTTTCAGTTTGGAGCTGCAACGTTGGTCACACGGCAATTACACGGTACTGGGCGATGGTACAATATGTGAGGAGAATTCTCTGGATTTGATATATTACTTAAATGCCACAGAGGGTGCGGCCGTCATCACATACCTCTCCCCTGAAGCGGAAGCAGGTGCACACCAATCTGCAGCAGAGAATAGCGACAATGATGATATGACCGAAAATGAGTCGGTGTTGCTTACCATCACCCCCATCGACAATTCGCTGAATATTGTGTATCGTTGTGAGGGCACTACCAAGTTCACTAAATACATTTCACGCAATACGCCGCTGGAGAAGGGTCCTGTCTTTGTTTTATCCTGTTGCTATAAGGAATAAGTGGCTATTTTGTCACTGGCTAAATGCATGCATGTCTACAAAGATGTAATTGTGAGTTCTGTTGTGAATTGCACGCATTTTATTTGCAATGTAAGAAAATTTTTATCTTTAAGTTTTAATGTGTTACAATTTATATATTTTAAGGTATGCAATAAAAGAAAATTTACAAATTTTTTATGTATATTTATGTACATATACAATTTTATATCACATTATATACTAATATGTGTTTTCAGAGTAAAGTAAATAAAAACAATTGTGTATTTAGCATAAATCTACGTGTGCAATTTAATGCGAGTACTGGTACGAAGATCCTTAATGCTTAAAAAAAGGAAGAGCGTAATTTTCATTATTCCGATATTGTTTGGCAAACATTTTATATAGATAAATGTCCTCAACAATAATTATATATCCTAGATGCAGTTCAAACGTTTTATTTGAGGCCCATTCAACCATGTAAAAGTATGCTGAATGAATTTTGTTTATCATATTCAATAATTGACCTCAATCATGTTCATTGATTTATGGACCTATTCAGGAATCGGCCTGTCAATGACGTTTGACAATTATTGGGCATTATCTCTTATCACTATATTAACTGGTCCGTGTTCAAAAAGCATAGTTTACGACTTACTTTCTCACCTTACTTTGGGAAATATCACAATAGGCCTATATATGATCCAAATGTGATTTCTGGTCGATTATCTGTGTCCTTGACAGCCACCCTTGCGAAATATCACAATGACCTAAGTGTGTCTTGTGGGCGATAAGCTGTGCCCTTGGCAGCCATTTAAACCTTCCTTGGGAAATGTCATAAGTGTGTCTTGTGGGCGATAAGCTGTGCCCTTGACATAGATTACCAATGCCCTTGGCAGCCATTTAAACCTTCCTTGGGAAATGTCATAATAACCTACATAAGTGTGATTTCTGGTTGAATATCTGTGCCCTAGACAAGCCACCTAAACCTTCCTTGGGAAATATCACAATGCCCTCAGTGTGTCTTGTGGGAGATAAGCTGTTCCCTAGACAGCCACCTAAACCTTCCTTGGGAAATATCACAATGACCTAAGTGTGTCTTGTGGGCGATAAGCTGTGCCCTTGGCAGCCATTTAAACCTTCCTTGGGAAATGTCAAGTGTGTCTTGTGGGCGATAAGCTGTGCCCTAGACAACGATTCAAGCCTACCTTCGGAAATATCACAATGACCTAAGTGGGTCTTGTGGGCGATAAGCTGTGCCCTAGACAAGCACTCAAACCTTCCTTGGGAAATCAACGAAACTTTCTGCAACATCAACACTATCTCCTTTAAAGAAGGAAGTCTCCTGAGGTTCTCCAACAAGTAAAAGTAAAATTTGAAAAGGTCGGATGTCGTTTTATGTTCACTTTCAGTTCTAGCATCGTTGGTACAAGTCGAGCAGTGACTTTCTATGGGCCAATCTTATTGAAGACGTGCTCCGCATTCTCCTCGTTATTATCCGTTGAAGAGTTTTTAATTCTCTCAAGTTTCTAATCGTGGCTACTATACAAAGAACCCACAATTCTGTCAGTCAATAAAACTTCCGCAATATAATCAGAAGCTTTGTTCGAATCTCCCGCGATCCCTTTAAAATACAGATTTCATAAGGAGATAATGAAAAATTTGCCTTTGACCTTTTCCTTGCAGACAAATACCGCATTGGCGCTTCGATGGCTTTTATGATTGTGGTGATTTTGATAGGTCTGCCAATGTGGTGGAAGACCACCGAGGTGTACAGGTAAATGTTGCTATAAACGGCTTATAACTAAACTGACTCATTTGCGCTTTTTATTCTTGCAGAGTGAACTTGCCATCAGACGACATTTTGGGTCTGAGTGATAAAACAATTAAAGTGGCCTTAAAAGTTGGCATATTCACGTTCCAACCAGAGCGCGGACAGTTGTTGATAAAAGAATTGACTGAATTGTATGGCAGTAATGGTAAAAAATATATATATTTATATATCAAATTACAGTTTAAACGAAACTAATTGAAATGAAAATTTACTTTGTAGAAATGTGGCAAATCGAATTCGAGCAAATTTTACCATTCGAGAAGGCCGTAAATGCCAGAACCCCCGCTGCCCTGGAGATACAAATACTCAAAGCACACAAACAGGAGCCGGGCGATTTCCTCTTCATAGAATGGTCAAAATTGCAGGAGGAATGTTTGATGACCACAGAACGCTCAGCTTTCGTACGCTCGGATATAAGTTGGTTTTTCTTTATCAATCGGTATAATTTTATATAATTATGTTGAAATGATGTTGTGCAAATAGGTTCCCACAAGATGAGAACTGTTATAAACAGTCTGGTTTTACAAACGCATCGCATGAATGAAATTGTCACGAAAGATCAGCGCTTTGCCAGAAAAAGCGAGGCCCCGCAGGCCAAGTATGATATAATTGTGTCGGTGTTGAATCCCAGACCGGATACAATGGACGCCAAGTGGAATGTGCAAATGGCAGTGGAAAGTAGGATTCCATTTACTACGTGTTAAAAGTGGCTCTTAATTATTTCGCTATTCGGTTTCAGCGTATATTGCTCCCTTCCTGCAAGAAGTGTCGGACGTGTCCAACTACACGCTGAAAACGCAGTGGAAATTTCAGCTGCCCTTCGGTGCTGAATTGAAGCAAGTACGGGACACAACGAAAATTGGCCGCCATTATGCGTTGGCCCAAACAGCTCTGCCGCATATAATCACCTCGATTGAGACCAATCTGGGCGTGGGCATCAGCGATAAGTCGGCTATCCATTTGGTGGTGTACATACCGCCTTGCGACATAGCGCCAGTACACATATATGATCAGCACGACGTTCAGGCAACACGTCACAATGTGGATTCGTTTATTTCGCCGAAATGGGGCGGCATCATAATTGCCAATCCGCCAATGGAGGCCTGCTTAGCGTACAACGAACAGAGCGAGGGTGTTAGCTTCTATGTGAATACGAACGATGTCATGCAAATAATGTTGCATCAGCTGCACAAACTTTTAGATATCAGTGTGGAGGTGAACTGAAACACTTTTCAATTGATAATCAAGAAACGCACATAATGCTAAATTACACTTGCAGGTCAAGGTCGATGGCGTGAATACAGTGGCACTGGAGCAAATAGCCCCGCGGCGCTGGGAGTATGAGTCCTACATACGACGCAGCACTGTCATGCACATCTCAACTGCCACAAACACCTTGCAAAGTTTAATTAAGTTATTAGGTAAAGTAATTGAACACTCCTACAATGAATTAAAGGAACTCCTTATATTCTTTCTGTTTTCTCCCATGATTTATCCAACTAAAGACCATTAGTTCTATACTCAATTGATACTTCAGTTGGAGTTTTCTCTTGTTCTTTTTATTTTTTATGGGAAAACAGAAATTGTTATTTAAATAATAAACATTTCGTTTATTTAACAACATTTTTTTTCCTTAAAGATAATATCAGTTACATTGTGATAAACGATGAGGTTGGCGCCGCCATCAACGAGGCCTATCAGAACATATTGCTCGCTAAAGAGGCTCTGGTAGCTAACAAATTGCTGGAGGCTTCTCAGTATGCGAAGATAGCATTTGTTGCCTCCGAGCAGGCATTTTTCGACTCCAGTCTCTTGGCGCAACTCTACTTCCCCGACGAACAGAAGTACGCCATTTACATTCCATTGTTTTTGCCCATTATGGTGCCTGTGATCACTCCACTTATACAAATACGCACACTGCTGAAGAAATTGCGTGCTAAAAAGGATCTAGTCTAGTCCGCCGAGCCGTGTCAGATGTGTTGGTGATATGTTTTTTATGCTGTACACACGTAGAAAAGAGAACAAAGCGCTTTTTGGTCTGCCGAAAAGTGCAAACATTATTTTGTATTACACCACGCCTTCTTTTTTTACATTCATATTTATAAATCAAATGTATTAGTTTCAAAAATTCGTTTCGTTTTATTTGTATTTATTATAAATGATAAAGTTTCCTGAGTGAGTACCGTAAAGGTCATGATTTTTTACCATAATTAACACTGATCGCTTGTGCCGCCGTTGTTAACTTTAGTGTTAATTATTTTAAGCCCTACAGTCGACTGTAGCTGTGTTGGTAGCGCTGCCATTGCCGCTGTAAATTGCCTCTCATCGGCATATTTTTATTTATTGTGTTGCATTTAATTTCGAATTAACGCCAATATTCGTCAAGGCAATTTGGACATTACTTTGAGCCGTCTGCAAGAAACACAACAACAACAACAAAACACCAACATTTATTTGTTGTTAATGGTAATTACACCGATTGGAATGGTAGTTAATGGTGCTGCCGGCTGGGGTCTGTCTTTCAAAATGATTGATTTGCAGTCATTTGAATGCGACCGTTGCATGGAACACCATTTGGTTCTTGACTTTATTTTATTTATATATTTGATTTTTCTTTTTGTGTGTGTATTTTTTATAGTTTTAAGCATATTTTCTGATATCCAATACAATTTGAACAAGCGTCAAAACACATGCTGTGGCCTTGTTATAATTACTTTATAATTAAAATTTTAATTAAAACCGTTAAAGTATCTTTACAGCAAAATGCACAAAAATCACTGAGTTGAGGCGAACATCTGTAACAAATGTGTTATAAATTTACTAATAAAAGGCCTTATACAGTCTGTTCAACAAGAGAGACACGACAATATTTGATTTGTTTATTGTGAAGAAGCTACGACGCAATTATGCAGTACACTGTGACATTGCCTTCAGTGTCGAGAATAGCTGCGCTTCTTGGCATACTCTCAACTAGTTTTTCAGCTTACTCCGTGGAAAGCTAACGACATATTTTTTTCAATGTTCCGCAGAGCTCCTTTACATAGTATAAAGCAGACTTGCTTTTCATAAAGGCCCACACTTTTTCTACAGGGTTGGCATTTGGAGATTGTGAGGGCCAATCCATTGAGATGACGCCATTTTGCTCCTTCCGCTCACTGGCAGAGACGACTCGCTGCTCTCGATCATTGTTTCTTGATTAACACAATTTTCATTATTGAGTCCAAGCAGCTTCTTGGCTGCTTTCAGAGGGTCACGCTTGTAGAATTTCACCATGAATTCTGCACTCAAATTTTGTTTAGAGGAGTAAAGCCCAAAACTTCGTTCTGAGTAGCAACCCCAGACATTAACTTTTACAGGGTGCTCTAACGGCCTTTTCGACGTAAATCCTATTCAGTGTCTCCGGGGGTAAACACCGTAATGACGAGAGGAGGTTTTAGCGGAGTTAGAGTCCCGCACTGACGGGATTCTTACTTTAGATGTTTTCCGCGTCGTTAAATAATAATAAAAAAAAAAAAAAAATACAAAAACAGAGTGCATTGTATACATTTGTTATCGCTGGTTAACCAGGTATGCTCCACCGGGACACGTGGCCAAAAAGTCGATTCATCAGTAAGTACCACATTCAACCCACCGCGTTTACTGTCTTCACTAGCCCAGGCCCTTAGGTTTTTTATGTGGTCTCCCGTAAGGAATGGTTTCGAGGTTTTGGAGAGATATTTGAACTTTCCTTCGTGTGAGCTCCTAATTTTGTTCAGACCAATGTTCTTGAAAAGTTTCTCTTTACCTTCCCGCGGCCGCATACTAGGATTCTGCTCGAACATTTTTAATATCACTTAATCCTGCCGGCTGGGTTGCTCTCGATTTTCCAGCGATCCATCGTACCGCTTCACCAACTTAACGATTCGGACTTCATAATGATTTCACACTTCGTAACTGTTTTAGCTGCGGCAGCATAGAACATTTTCAGTCCTTTCGGGCATAAAAACACGGCCTCATACCGCTTCGCGTATACGGAATTTATTTCGTCAAACGACCTCTCTTAATAAGGTACTGAGCTGACATGACTTTGGTGTCGTAATTTTGAGGGTAGGCACTGCGACCACAGCGATCTATTGTGCCAGGCCATTCATTCAATTAATAATTATTGTGCTCTGGAACTGAATCAGACCAGTCTGCGATGTTTGCATCAGGTCGTCATCGCCGAGAAAATGTTTGCCGAGGTGCTTTACTCTTACTCTTCGTGCAAGGGAAAGTGACCCTTCAACGCACCGCACTGTATCCTCAATTGATTTCTTCTCAGTGATAGGGCCAATTTGGCTTTTTCTGCGTTGAAGCACAGGAACCTCTTCGAGTGCCTCAAACCCTCTAAGCTCTTCCAGTACTTATTTTTCCGCTGCGTCGTCCAGTTTTTTAGATCCAGTCTTTATTGAAGCCGAACATTGACATGGCCCTATGCAGGGATTGTCTGCCTATGCTTTAGCCGGTATATCCGCTGCTTCGTTTCCTGTGTGTCACTCATGGCCAGGACCCACACCAGAGAAAGTTTGTTGTGTGAAGCCAGTCTGTTAAGTGGTACTCCCAAAGTGTTTTGGAAGTGGAAGAGTATTTATTGAGTGCTTTTAATGCAGCCTGACTATCTGAGAGTATATTGATTTTAATTCTGCTGTTTAGGATGTTCACCGCCTCCAGGATCGCAAATAATTCGGCCTGAAACACAGTCGCATCACGATAGGAGGTGCATAAGGATAGTGAGATGTGTGCTCTAGGGCCCACTATCACCGCGCCCACGCCAGTATGTGTTTTTGATCCATCAGTGTACCACTTTTGTGAGTCATCGTTCACCCATGACGGACCTAAAGCCCATTGTTGCCTTGTTGGAAACAGGACTCTGTACCCTCTTGTTTTGTTGAGGGTGTCCTCTACCCTGTTAAGTATCTCGAGGTGACCCGTCTGGTTCCCTTTCATGTACCTATCTCCTACAAACAGCAATAGCGCCTGCGTGGCTGCCTCCTCCTGCATCGCCAAATGTAGCGGAGTTAAGTAGAGTGCCTCTTCCATGCAGTCGGGGTCCTTTTCATAGCCCCCGTTATGCAAAGACTTGCTAGCGTCTTGACTTTACTCAGCTTCCTGATGGTCATGCTCTGGGTGGTCCTCCCCCACCACACGAGAGTTCCGCACAGCAACCTACCCATCTCTGTGTATGCCCAGTACGTCATATGAGAGACCCCATGACTTCCCGAGCATCTGCTTCGTCGCCCATAATAAGGGAGTGGCGTTCGCCGTCACCAGGCCCAGATGCACCACCCAAGTGAGTTTGCTGTCCAGGGTGATCCTCAGATACTTCACCTCTGTACTTAGGGGTACGACCGTGCCACTAACCCTCAAATCCGGAACAACAGAGCTCCTTTTGTATGTAAAGGAAACTACCGTAGTCTTGTTTGGGTTGATTGACAGACCTTCCTGCCTACACCAGGTCTCCGTTAAACTTAAGGCCTTCTGCACCGAGTCCCTCATGGTCCTTTCATGGTCGCCTCTCACGATGACTTCCAAGTCATCCGCATATTCTATTGTTTTGAAGCCGCTAGAATTTAGGGCCTCAAGTAGGTCATCCACCAGCACTGAGCACAACAGCGGGGACAGAACCCCTCCCTGCAGACAGACCTTCATTGCGGTGACCCTGAGTTCAACAATCTCAAGGTTGGCCCACCCACGCTACTATTTTCGGCTGCACTCCTTTCCTGGAGAGAGCTCGCTCTGGTGACTCGAATTCAGCATTATCGAAGGCGTACTCAATGTCCATAAAGGCACAAAGTGCCACACCTCTCGACCGTAGAGTTTTCTCTATGTCTGCCACCAGAGTGTGCAGCGCCGTCACAGTCGATTCCCATAAACATTGGACGTTCCATCCCTATTAAACTATTTGGTTTTTCAGATGAAAGTGAGAAGATCCGATAAGTCCACCTTCGTTATCGCTGTCAAACTTGTGAAGAAGCGCGACTTCAAACATTCAAGTCGTTTCAACTGTAGTCTTGGACATTGACATAAAAAGTGATGAATCGACTCTGTCTCTTCTTCATCATGGCAACTCCTGCATAGCCCGCTCGACGGCATATGCCAATGTTGAAGCATTGGGGCGATACCCCTCTGATAAGCAAACTGCATTTTGTGTAGTGGCGATGCCACAAGAGCTTCCTCTCTAATGTACTGATCTATCAGTTGCTCCATTGTCTTTAGCATGAAAGACGAGAGACTGATTGGCCTTTACGATTTTGGTGAGTCAGTTGGCTTGTTACTTGCTTGGTGTCGTAGACATGTAAACAAATAATCGCAAAGTGCGAAAGAGATAGTTATATGTACGCCTTATCTTTGAATTATCGTCGTTTCTCTCTTGTTGAACTGACTGTAAAGTGTAGGTGAGAATTAGAATGTTATATTAAAGCTTCTTATATTGTTTCTATAGCGCCGTAAACTTTATACTTATGGCATGGTATACATCGTATAATTTGCATTTAGTGAATGCATTCATTCGACTGTGACATGAAGCCCTACACAACATCAAAATCAACTGAAATTTGGCAACTTCTAGCCCGGCTCTAAGGAGAAAAAGCGGAGGTGTAACAAAATACTTTGACTCATAATGGAATCTCTCTACCAGGTGAAGTAAATAGGGACAATGACAGATTTGGTATCTGAGTTATTAAAGAAGACTCGAAGGGCTTTGCACCCATGTAAGCAAAAGAGTTTTCCAGGTGTGTGGTCAGCGGAACTTGACTTCGTTGGTGATGTGCTTGAATGTATCCAAACATGGGCTGAAATCAAAATTAACACTTTTCCTTAGCAATTGTGATAAGTCTCCCTTGCAGATACCTACTTCTGCACTCCTCTGTGAATGCTTTCAAGTCATTGTTGCTCAGCTTAGATAGATAGATACATATATTAAAGGGTGTTATACACTGCGACCTGAAGGATTTTTGCTCAGCTTAACTGGATCGTTTTTGGGGAAGTGATTTTAGTTGAGAGGAAATCTCTTCCTCTGTGAGAACAACTTTTCGTTTGTAACTTGGCGAATATCTGTATATTATATATACATATATTCCCCCTCATTTCAGTTCATTAGAATTGCTGTGATTAAGTCACAAACACAAACAGTATTGAAAGTTATTTAATTTCAATCACTAATTAACTGCCCCATTGAGGGTTAATTACGGTGTGGTGTGGTGTGGTGTGGGAAAAACAAAAGCGGTCACAGAATTACCACGCAGCATTGACGGCATGCAAACAAACGCCGCAATTGACGAGCATGTCAGGGTTAGGCTAGCAGAGGCAGCCGAAGCAATCCCAGCAGCAGCAGCAGAAGCAGCTCAAGCAGCAGCAGCCGCAGCAGCCCAAGAAGAAGCGTGTGAAATTTCGCATAGGTCATGTTCAAGCTGACGCAGTCAATTGAAATTTGGCAACGCCTGTCAAAATCAAAATCCCCCCTCCCCCCACAACTTCAAAGCGGAAAGTAAATTATTGCAAAGAAAACTAAAAAAAACCAAAAAACAAAATGAAAAAATTGTTTAACAAAAGAATATTTCCAACGCTGCTCAACGTTAATTGTCCGGTTCGCCTCTTTCGGTGTAAATGTTAAATGAAAATATTTATTTGCATCACCAATGGAAAAAAGATTAGATAAAAATTGTATTTAATAGCAATTTTGTGTGTGTGAAGGGGTCTGAGCAGTTAATGAGGCATTGTTTTTTTTAGGTTTTTTGTTTTTATGTTTTTCTTTTTTATTAATATTTTTTTTTTTATGTTATTTTTGACTTTTTTATTTTCATATATTTATTTTTTTTGTATTATTTATATTTTTGTAGTTTAAAATTTTTTGCCTTCTTTTTCTTTTGTATATTTTTCTCTTTTTATTATTTTCCTATCTGTGTTTTTTATATATGTATTTTTCTTGTGATTTTCTTTTATAATAATATTTTGTTTTTAATTTTTTTTTTGTGTTTTTGCTTTTATATTTATCTTGTATTTTTGCTTTTATTTTTTTTTTTGGATTTTTATAATTTCCATTTTTTTTATATTTAAAATGTTCTTTTATGTTTTTCTATCCTTTTTTATTTTGTCTTTTTATATTGTCTTTGCTTTCGTTGTTTTTTCTATATAAGAAAAACATAGGCTTTTTTGTTTTTTTATTTTTCTTGGTAATTATTTATTTTTATTTTCGTTACTATTTTTTGGCACTTTTTTTTGTTATTTTCTTGTTTTTTATTTTGTTTTTTTTTATAACTTTTTATATCAAGTTCTTTTCTAGTTTCTTTGTTTTTTTTAAATTTTTTATTTGTTTTTATAATATTTTTTTGTTTTTTTATTTATATTTTTTTGAATTTTTTATAATTTTTTTCTTGGTTTTTTATTTGTTTTTATATTGATCTTGTTTGTTATACTTTTCTCGATTTTTTAGTTTTTATATATTTTCTTTTAGTTTTTTAGTTTTTTTTTGTTTTTTACATTTTTCTTTGTAATTCTTTGTTTTAATTTTTGTTACTATTTTTTTTTGTTTTTTCTCGTTTTTGTTTTTATATTTTTTCTTTTTACATTTTTGTTTTCATTTTAATCTTCTATTCTTTTTTTTCGTTGTTAATAATAATTTTTTTTTTATTTAAATAAAAAAATTTTTATTTTTATATTTTACTTGTCTTTATTTAATTTTTTTTTAATTTTTTGTTTTTTAGACTTTTCTTGCTTTTTGTGCTTTTATTTAAACATTTTTTTGTATAACAATTTTGTTTGTTTTTTAATATTTTTTTGTTTTTTTTTGGTTTTTTATAATTAATTTTTTTTTTTTTAAATAAATTTTTTTTAAAAATATTTTCCTTCTCTTTCTTTGATTTTATATTTTTCTTTTTTCAATTTTTGTTTTTTATAATCTTTTTTTTGTTTTTATATTTTTCTAGGTTGTTTTATCTTTTAATAACAATTTTATTTGTTTTTTATAAATATTTTTTCTTTGTTTGTTTTTATATTTGCCTTGTTTTTTGTTTTAATATTTATTTTTATTTTATTATATTTTTTTTATTTTCTATTTTTTTGTTGTTTTTATAGTTTAATTTTTATAGTTAAAATTTTTTTTTTCAAAATATTTTTCTTATATTTTTTTTATTTAATATTTTTATTTTGAATTTTTTGGTTTTTTATAATTTTCTTGCATTTTTTGTTCTTTTATTTAAATACTTTTTTATAATAATTTCTTTTTTATATTTTTCTTCTTATTTAGTTTTTTATTTGTTTTTTATATATATATATATATTTTTTTTTTATATTTTGTTTCTTATTTTTGTATTTGTTTTTATAATTTTGCTTGTTTTTTTGTGACAATTTTTGTTTCTAGTTTTTTGTTGTTATTCATTTGTTTTATTATTTTCCTATTCACTCTTCATTGGGCTGCATCAGGTAGGCAGGGAAGGGAGGCAGACAGACCAGGTAGTGAAGGGTCATTTCAAAATTATTTTCTTTTGATGGCTTTTTGAGTGGCATATTTCACCAAACAAAGGTCAACAAATGTGGTCGGTTAAAGTGCCACCGCCGCCGCCTTCAACACTGCTGAGTGCCGCCGAACATGCTGCTGCGGATTAATGGAGATGGTCTTCCTGCGCCACGAGAGTGTTTTCGGTGCCGGCGCCGCGCTGATTTATACTGATTATAATGTGAAATGCTTCGCTCACCGTTTGCAATCATTTGCGGTCTTAATAACAATTTATATGCAAATTTACCTTGGCTTAGTTAGGAACGGAAAGAGATTTGAGCCCAAACGGTGTGGGACCCCCTCTGCTGGAAATTGTGCAACTCCGTGGAATGTCAATGTTGTTCTTGACGTTTGTGTGCCTAATTTAGGTCTTAACGGGCGAGGGGGCGCCATATTTTGGCGATCTGTTCACATGCCCATTTTGTCTACACATGCTCCCACTCGAGGAGTATGGGCGAATTACCTCATAAGCCACCAAAATGGCAGCCACTAAAACAGCGATGCACGATTTTCGTAGCTACTGCCTGGGTGCATAATAAGCCAAACAGGCAGGCAGGCAGACAGTCACGTTAACTCACGTCTCTGCCGGAGTTGTTGGCGGTGCCAGTACCTGCGCCTGCGCCTGTGCCTGCACAACAATTGACAAATGCCGTCTTCACTAATGTGACGTTATCTTCTTACCATGCTAGGCATCATCTTCCCATCTAAGTGATTGTAATAGCTGCGCAGGAGCCACTCACAGCTCTGTGTATGCATGAGTGCATGAACTCCTATGTGTGTGGGTGTCTGCGTGTGTGTGTGTTTGCATGTGTTTCTATGCATTTGTCAAAAGTTCACAGAAAGTGCGCCATCAGGCGGAGTGAAGGGAGCTGCAGCGAAGTGAAGGTGCAAATGACTCCAAGCAGTGACTCCCCCCATTTGCCATTTGCTTATCGCTTGCCAGTCAAGTCTGACGTAGTGGAAATGTTGCAATCGCATCGGGCTTTGTTGGAGAAGCGTTTTTCTTGTTGTTGTGTGTGTGTTTCTGTTGCATTATTGTTTCTTGTTTGTTATCTGTTGTCTCTGCGCACAGATTTGTGAATTTCCAAGAGACGTGGTGGTGGCTCCGCTGTTGCATTGTCTGTTTTAAGTGTCTTCTTTATGCGCGTAGTTGTGGGAGTTGGTAATCTGAACCAACAACAAAAAGTTGCTGCCACTTTTTCAGCTGTGGCTAAAAAGACTTCCTTGAAACCTCAACTTTCAACCAGGCAAACATTTTTTGTGCATCTTTTTTTTTCTTAAGAAAAAATTGCATGTGTGCCGTTTGCACTGGAATTGCATGTAATTTTACGTGGATAAAGTAAATTTGCTTAATATATTTATTTCTTTTTTATTTCCTTAATATATTATTTATGAATTTTTTTATCTTAATGTTTTTTTTCCAATTATTATTTATTTTTTATTTATGACTATTTTTCTTAAAATTAATTTGAAGATTGAATTTTGAAAAAAGTATCACATGGAAAAAGAGATTTTTAAATGATTCGATTGCGGATTATACTATTCTACCCTTGATTTCCCCTCCTAGTACTTGCAAGTTCCCTCGATTTCCCTTCTATTGCTTGTTAGTTCTCTTGATTCCTCTTCTAATATTCAGTAGTTCCCTTGATTTCTCCTTCTAGTACTCGGAAGTTCCTTTGATTTCCCCTTCTAGTACTCGGAAGCTCCTTTGATTTCCCCTTCTAGTACTCGTAAGTTCCTTTCTATTGCTTGTTAGTTCCCTTGATTCCTCTTCTAATATTCGGTAGCTCCCTTGATTTTCCCTTCTAGTACTCGCAAGTTCCTTTGATTTTCCCTTCTAGTACTCATAGGGTCCCTTGATTCCCTCTTGTAGTAGTCGTAAGCTTCTTTGACTCGCAAGTTCATCAACATTGCAATATTAATTACATATATTAATTAATACAAATTTGTATTTAATTTTAAAAATTAGTCTTTTAACAATACAATGGTTGTTTAACATCCCCATTGCCAAATATTCCCCTGTTCCTTCTTGATATATTTGTGATTTGATGATCTTGTACTTCATTCATTCGTGGTTCGGGAAATAAAAAGCCTACAAATATGAAGTGTTTCAAATGTCCATGTTATGAGACATCATATTCTCGTCAGAGGCTGAAAATTACTCCGTGAAGTAAAGTTTGACTTTTAGCAAAGACTGAGGATCTCTTCAAAACTCTTCAAAAGATCAGCTCACCAACTCACTCGAACTGGAGGTAAACATTGTAGGAGTGTGATATGCATACAAGTGATAGTGACATTTTAGCTTCAGCTGTCCAAAGCGATGGCCGAAATAATACACAGGCCACGCAATGAGTGGCACACAAATTACCCCTCTCTGCGCATGACGTCATGCAGTACGAAAATGATATAATAGTAGACCTGGATATAACTCAATGTGATGGGATGGCAGTGAGTGACTAGGGTTAACTTCCAAATACACTTTATATATAGGACACAATTCCTTTATAGGATTTTAATTACATTTTGTAGATTAGATTAGAATTTGTAGGAAACAATTATCTTATGATCATATAGGAACTATTTTCATTTGTGTGTGGCAAAAGAAATGATGGGACACAAATACTTAACTAGAAGCTTTGCAAGCTTTGCAATCGCCCAGAGACAAACTTTGACCAAACTGCCCTATGTACTCAAATTCTGACTCAAGCGTATCTATATTTTTCTTATTTTTATCGGAACAATTTGTCAGATAAAGCACTCAGATCAAAAGACACCCATTGACCTATATTTGAGGTTGCACTTTATTTGTTTATTGAAATCTACCTGATCTGTGAAAAGAAATCTCCGAAGATCCTGTGTCTCTAAGCGGCCAAAGTTCACTCTAGATAGGATGTCGGTGCCCAAAAACTTCGAACCTGATTCTGGAAAAAGCGGGGCACGCATAGAGAACATAGTCAACCATCTCATTTTCTTCCCCCTCTGTTTGCTATGACCATCATGCCCATGTGCTGAGGTCACGTAAAATTACCGTCCATCCATTCTATCAGAGGTCTACAGTCCTTTCTAGCAAGCGACAAAGAAATCTTGACGTTCGCCTAGATATAATAATTAGCATAGCCTTTCTTCCACTGCTGCTTCTTAAGACTTCTCATTCGGGATGATGTGCATACGTAAGCCAATCTGTAGTAATGACCTTAATGGCAGCAGAAGGTAAGGAAAGACCTGGTTCCGGGTGAATGAAACTGGCATAATTTACTTCTCATTCCAAAACAATAACAGCATCATGTGAACATTTCACATGATGGGCGAATCCACATTAGAATTGCTTCAAGCGAGTTTAATACGAGTATAAAAATCTAACAATCTTTGTGTAATTCTGCAATACACTTCGGTTATGCAAAAACCTAGATAAAAAATCGAATATCTTCAATATTTGTTCACACATGTCAGGTATTTACTCAATGAAATGTGTGCGGTTTACAAAATTCCAGCAAAACCAACGAAAATCAATTGAGCGCTTAACGAACAACACCACAACTAATTGGACTGCGGTTCGTTGTGTGCAATAATCGAACAAACAAAGCAGAGAAACACCAGCATAACGCAGCACCACAGCAACATAAAAGAGCACTCAAGATGTTGCACTCTCGCCAATGTACAACAATAATAAACAACGCTCCAACGCGGTTGGAAGCATGTAATTAATAGTTGATTGAATTTTACAGCGAACTTATGTAAAAACCTTGACATGTGGTGAAGTTCAAAAAAAAAAGGGAATATATATGTATATATGTAGGAAAAAAGAGAAATAAGAAAACTTCAATGAACGCAAAGAGCTCTGGTACGTGCGTCGAGCCGCATAAGGAGTATCATTTAGCACTTAAGGTTGCACCACCAACGCCACTGCCACCGACATCGCCAGCGCCAGCACCATCGCCATCACCAGCACCATCACCAGCACCATGTGGTATTGTGGCAGTCAAACTAAGTAAACAAAGGGCAGCAAACAATTCAGATATGTTAATTATGTTACTTGTACTATTTTCAGCCTGAATGATACCAAATAATTGTTTATTAAAAATAATGTTTATTAATTTAAAACCCGAAATTTGTGTTAACAAAAGACTTAAGAAGCGAGCGTACTCCGATAAACTCAAGAAGCGAGCTTAGAAGGAAGAACTTAAGAAGCGAACTTAGAGCGAGAAACTTAAGAAGCGAACTTAGAGCGAAATACTAAAAACGAACCTGCTTCGCTAAGAAGCGAATTTACATCGCTAAACTTAAGAAACGATCTTGAATCGATAAAACTAAGAAGAGAACTTACAGCGTTAAGAATCGAATTTGTAGCATTAAACTTAAGAACCGAACTTCCATCGCTAAGAAGCGAACCTACATAGATAAACTCAAGAAGCGAACTTAGAGCGAAAAACTTAAGAAGCGAACTTAGAGCGAGAAAAATGTAAAAACGAACCTGCTTCGCTAAGAAGCGAATTTACATCGTTAAACTTAAGAAACGATCTTGAATCGATAAAACTAAGAACCGAACTTCCATCGCTAAGAAGCGAACCTACATAGATAAACTTAAGAAGCGAACTTTGAGGGAGGAACTTAAGAAGCGAACTTAGAAGGAAGAACTTAACAAGCGAACTTAGAAGGAGTGAACAACTTAAAAAACGAACTTGCACTGCCAATAAACGAACTTAAAAAACGAACTTGAATCGATAAACTTAAGAAGATAATTTACAGCGATAATCTCAGGAAGCGAACTTAGAGGGAACAACTTAAGAAGGGAACTTAGAGGGAACTTGAGAAGCGAACTTAGAGCGAATAACTTAAAAAACGAACATGCACTGCTAACAAATGAACTTATATCGCTAAACTTAAGAAACGAACTTGAGTCCATAAACTTGAGAAACGATCTTCCATCGTTAAGAAGCGCACCTACGTCGATATACTTAAGAAGCGATCTTGTCCAACGAGATGCTTCGACAATGAAATGAGCACAATAAACTCTCTACTGCATAGTTCAGTGCAGGTGTGCTAATAATATAAATTACAATACTTGCAGCGTAAACAAGTGCAACACCAACTAGAATGACAATGACAACAACAACAACAACAGAAAAACAATAAAAACAGCAACACAAGCCTGGCGACTGGATTGTAATGGATACCAGCGTACAATGATCATGGCGACCAAATTAAGAATTTAATGCAATTTTCTTGGAATTTTTTTGCGTTGTTTGTTCGAAAGGTTTTTTCTTATACTTTTACCTTAAGTGTCAGTGGGTTGGCAGGCTCTTATACAGTTTTGCCGAGGTTTTCCCACGTTTACGCGACGTTGTCCAGTATCAATTCCGAATGGAAAGACTTGAAATGAGCACACTGAGCGTAATAAAATATTGGTATGCGTATAACTGCCGGATAGTAAATTCAGAAAATTAGCGAAGCTTAAAATTAACTGAAGTGTTTAAAGTCGTTATGCCAAAAATTTTATTAGCCAATGAAGTGCAATCATCAGCAAACATCGCAGGTACTCACGTGTACGTATAAACTCATACGGTTCATCAGTTCGCGCGTTTGCGGATTAGTACGACACCAACATAATTAAACTTAATTAATTGTCGCAACACTTTTTATTGCGTTCACTCAAAAACTGTATGAAAATTTGCCCCAGATTAGGCAACTTGCTAAAATTCCCATAAAAACAAAAAAAAAAAACAGATAAAAAATAAATAAAAATAAATAAATTCAACTCGAAAGGCTGCTGCAGCCACATTACAGCCGTGGCGGCGACAGACATGCTGCATGCAGACGCCACAACTGCAGCGCAGCTAAGCAACTCATACGAATGTGAATGTGAATGCGGATTTCATACGTTCGATAGACACGAAAAAGTCATTCTTTCTTTGCCAATTGGCATGAAGCGGACTCACACACGCGAACACACACACACATATACTTGCATACGAAGATGTAACAACATTCTCAGGCGACTGCACACTTCCAACCAAGGCCATTTTCTACTTGTTACTTTTAATATTTTGCAAACGCAAACGAAAACGAAAACGATGGTGCGACTTGTGAGCGTCATGGGAGCTGTTCTTTGCATTGAAAATTATCAATGAGCATTAATTCCGTGTAGGCTATCTTTCGCTGGAACAATGGGCTTGTTTTATTATATTGAATTTAAAATAAATGAGCAAGGGAGGTTTCATTCTTTTGTGTAAAAGAACTGATTAACTGCATAAAGATATGTAAAAAGAAATAATTGGATATACACAAAAATATTTTGGACATTTTGAAGGCAAGAATTCTAGCAGCGAGTTCTCGAATTACAATTTGACATGAATTATAGTTGACTTATTGGCACAAGTTGGGGCACAAACATTGACAAAACACTACTTAGTTTGGGACAATTCCTACGAGGTCAAACAATGTAGTCGTTTAAATGAGGTGGTAGAATGAACCACTTTAAATGAGGTGGTACAAAGAGCTACTTTAATTGAAATGGTACAATTAACCATTTCAAATAAGGTGGTACAATTAACTTCTTTAAATAAAGTGGTACAATTAACCATTTAAAATAAGGTGGTGCAATGAACCACTACAAATGAGGTGGTAAATTTAACCAATTCAAATGAGGTAGTACGTTGAACCACTGTAAATGAGGTGGTACAATGAACCATTTCAAATGAAGTGGAACCACTGCATATGAGGTGGTACAATGAACTACTTCAAATGAGGTGGTACAATTAACCATTTCAAATTAGGTGGTATATTGAACCACTGTAAATAAGGTGCTACAATGAACCAATTCAAATGATTTGGTACAATTATCCATTTAAATAAGGTGGTGCAATGAACCACTTCAAATGAGGTGGTACGTTGAACCACTGTAAATGAGGTACAATGAACCATTTCATATGAAGTGGTACATTGAACCACTGCAAATGGGGTGGTACAATGAGCTCCTTCAAATGAAGTGGTACAATTAACCATTTAAAATAAGGTAGTGCAATGAGCCACTTCAAATGAGGTAGTCAAATGAACCAATTCAAATAAGGTGGTACATTGAACCACTACCAACGAGGTGGTACAATGAACTACTTAAAATGAGGTGGTACAATGAACCATTTCAAATGAAGTGGTACATTGAACCACTGCAAATGAGGTGGTACAATGAACCACTTCAAATGAGGTGGTACAAATAACCACTGTAAATGAGATGACATATTAAAATTCTATGAAGCAAAACCGTTACTGTATTTTCTTAGCATTTTGAACTTGTGGCAGAGCCGAATAAAAATAGTGAACTCTTTCAGTGCTATTCTCCAAGATAGAATTTTAGGTGGTTCCTCGGAATATCTGTGAATGGTATTTTATAATTCAAAATGTTATATGAAATAATTCGTTTCCATGTCTTAGCAACAAAAGTTTTAATTTAAAACTGAATAAATAAGTCATTTAATTATTTGGTATACGAAAAACGTTCGTTTCTTAAGTCTTAGCAAGTAATTTCTAAGCCTACTATTAAGACAGATTTATATTATATTATGTTATAGTCGCATATATTCTTATATAATATCTCCAACTGTATTAGATCACTGCGGAATGTGTAATTTTTACTTATATGCAAAATCAGACTCCATCAAATATGACCAAGAACCAAGACAAATGATGTTATGTGAGTGTCTGCAGTCTTCCATACCAAATTCTTAGTTTTTCTTATCCCCCACAATTGACTGATGTGGCATTACTCAGAACGTTTCCTTATTATTATCCAACAAATAATTCCGCTGATTCATGGAAAACAGCAGACCACATTGCGAGATGATTTCATAGAACCCTGGCGTGTGAATGGGACTCTGTTGAGTTTATACCACATACATTTATTTTTAGATTTTCCGCACCTTCAGAAAACCATAAAAAATATAAATAAAGAAGCAAGAATCATTTCAGCAATTTTATTTCATTAATAAATGCCAAAAATTACTTCTCTCTGCGTGTGTGTGTGTGGTTATGGTGTCTGTTTCCTTCTACAAAAATAAAGCAATTGTGTTCGCGGAGTTCAGCGAATTGAGCGGTAAATACTCGCACAACAGCGTTTGTATTTGGTTCTTCGTCATCATCTCCAACTTTGTGCGGATGGTTCGCACCAGAAATCATCGCAACTACACACCAGCGACCTTGCTTTCAACACAATAAAATGCCGAGTACGTGGCTACACGCAAGCATGGAAATTGATGGTCGTGCTAAAGTTTCCGAATTGAGCACTTTTTGGAGAAAAAAACATTTTTATGTATGTAAACAATTTGAAACGCGGCTAAAGGTGCTAATAATATTTTTCCAGTTCTTCTTTTCGGTGGAAGACCTTTTTCAATTAGTTTCTTTGTTGTTGCTTTGTTTGCTTCCTACTCTGGCGTGAATTTGAAACAGAAGACTTAAGAAACGAACGTTTTTTGTATACCAAATAATCGGTTATAATTAAATAACTCACTTATTATGTTTTAAGTTAAAACTTTTGTTGGTATTCATTATAGTTTCTTTTTCTCTTAATGATAGTAATAAAAAATTATTAATAAAATTTTTTTCATTCTAAGCAATTTTTGTTATTTATTAAGTATTAAATTAAAACATTTGTTGGTATTAATTATATTTTGTTAAGTTTTTAATAACAAATCATAATAAAAAATAATTATTTTTAAAGTTAGTTTCATTCCAAGCGATTATTTATTTTATATTTGCCAATTTGTACATCAAAGTATATTTTTTTTTCTAATGTTATACGAGTTTTGATAAAAAATAACCGTTATTTTTTCAAAAAGTATTTATTTATTCATCAACAACTATCTTGTTCCCTTCAAAGTAATTCCCCTCAGATATAATACACTTATGCCAGCGTTTTTTCCAATCCTCGAAACACTTCTGAAACGCTTTTTTTGGTATCGCCAACAGCTCCTGTTTCGATTTTT
Source organism: Clusia tigrina (assembly GCA_920105625.2). Classification (NCBI taxonomy): domain Eukaryota; kingdom Metazoa; phylum Arthropoda; class Insecta; order Diptera; family Clusiidae; genus Clusia; species Clusia tigrina. The sequence goes on from OV050031.1 coordinate 210,948,852, forward strand.
CTTTTATCTCCTCAATCGTAGCAAAACGCTTTCCTTTCATCGGTGTCTTCAGTTTTGGAAAGAGGAAAAAGTCAGCGGGGGCCAAGTCCGGTGAATACGGTGGTTGAGGCATGATAACGGTTTTGTTTTTGGCCAAAAAATTACGCACAAGCATCGATGTGTGAGCTGGTGCGTTATCATGGTGCAAAATCCATTATTGGTTTTTCCACAATTCTGGGCGTTTCTGATGAATTGCTTCTCGCAAACGGCGCATAACTTCAAGGTAGTATTCCTTGTTGACCGTACGACCTTGTGGCAAGAATTCATGATGCACCACGCCATTGCAATCAAAGAAATCTGTCAGCAAAACCTTTACGTTCGACCGAACTTGACGTGCTTTTTTCGGTCTTGGCTCATCTGGACGTTTCCATTGGGATGATTGGCCTTTGATTTCAATGTCATAGCCATACACCCACGATTCGTCACCAGTTATGATCTTTTTGAGGAAATCTGGATCGTCGTTGACGATGTTCAACAGCTCCTGAGCGATGTCCATGCGACGTTGTGTTTGCTCAAAATTTAGCAATTTTGGAACAATCTTCGCACGGTTCATGCCTAAAACATCCGTAAAAATAGCTTGGCATGAGCCGCACGATATGCCAACATCATCAGCAACCTCTCTGATAGTGATTCGACGATTATCCAAACTCATTTTCTTCACTGCGTCAATGTTTTCATCGGTTGTTGACGTGCTCGGGCGACCAGGACGAGCATCGTCATCGACATCTTCTCGGCCTTCCTTAAACCGGTTATACCACAATTGAACTTGTGTTCTGCTCATAGTAGACTCACCAAAGGCCACAGTCAACATTTCAAATGTCCTTGCGCATTTAATTTCATTTTTTACTCAAAACTGAATACAGTTTCTTTGATCCATTTTTTCGAATAGTACAAAATCGAAGAGCACACCAAAATACGACTAACCCTTTTATCTGTCAAAAACAAACTGACAATCCAAAATGGTTGGTATTGCCAACATATATAACAGACATGTGTACCAACATAACAGAAGAAAATGCGAACATCGAACATACGTAACTCACGAAATTTGAAAATAACGGTTATTTTTTTATCACACCTCGTATATAAATTTTGGTTAGAACAAACACAAAAATTAACGAACAAATCCTCTCTCTAATTGGGTATAAATTGTACTAAAAATTTCTTTGGAAGTGTACTAAAATTTTCTTGTTATAAAAGAAAGAATCCCAAATGAAACAGCCACAAATGTTCTCAGTTTCAAAAACAGTTCTACTCTCATGGAAATTGTTTTATTATACATTATTCCGATAATTCATGGAACAGTGAAATAGACGATCCTTTAGTGAACAAGATAATGACAGTTGATAAGTAGCACATTCAACTAAGAAGAAGCTAATTTGATGACATAAGTGGAATTAAATGAGATGACTCGCGATTTATGCTCGCAATATCAATTATTGAAATGGAAACATCTTTCCAAAGAACCTAAAGTCAATGGAATATTCCAGGTTTATTCAAAATATTTAACCAACTGTTGTTAAATTAAATACTCGAACAAATGTTCAAGTTAGCTCTGTTGCTTAATGAAAATATACAACTAACGATTCCCATTATGCATAATCATTCAACATGATCGTCCAACATGATCGTCCAACATGATGGTCCATCATGATCTTACAAGATGATCTTGACTATCCACCGTGTTCCAACCAACGGAGTCTATAGTGGATAAACCCACGCCTGTTCATCGCTGTAACGCTCCTTTAAACAAAAACATTTCCACTATTCTCGAAAGTGAGTCTATAAATTAGCCGACGTTCACAGAATTCTTGGTACTTCCCTAAACCTCCACCGCACGATGACTCTTAATTCCTTTTGGTTTGACTTAATTCCTTTGGTATACCATACATAATGCCTTAGAATGGAAATCTTTCATTCAACTCGTTTCATTTTAAAGATTTGTCTCACTTAATAGAAAACACAGGATTTGATGATCCGAAATAAATCATGTGCTAAAAAGTGGATCTATGTCTAATAAGTATCCAATAAGTTAATTGATATTGCTCCGTACGGCTTTCAGACAATTTATACCAAGCTCAATACTAGGATTCGTATCGCTGGATTGTGTAATAAGCAAACAATTCCCTCTTCAGTTAGAACAATTGTCTTTATTAGTATTCGTCCAACTCACTGACGTCCGCTCTGCGACGACCACTTGTTAACTCTCGTTGCTAACACGACGATCACTCTGATTGCTGCCATTCTGAGGATTCGGCTACGATCACGCTGCCATTGTCACTGGTTAACTGATCTGCTACAAAGATATTCACTTCCGGCTACGCTCTGTTTCTTTGCTGCTGTTACTATGATGTTCTCTTGGTCACTTTCACTTGTTTACTGATCCTGATGTCTCGTGTGCAGTCGCTATTATACCTCTTGCATACGAGAACCTCAACCGGCCTCCGAACGCAGCTCCGCATGCCTTCCCGCGTGTGCCTTTTTAGGGGTTGAAAACGATGCTCACCTTAAAAGCATTAACCAATCATAGGGCGAGTTGATTTCGTCACAATATCCTCATAACTGTTCATTAACTTTCTCTATATTTGTGATCAGACAACACCACACAGTGAGAATCTTTTAAAAGCTGATATCCTGGGAGACCAAAAGGGCGAGAAATACATACAAACAGTTGTAAGTATGTTAGAATACTGTCAAATCAGTTCCATTCGCATTTGGATTCCCTCACCAATCATTTCAGCTTTGGATCTGATGTCACAAAGATTTATAAAATGTTGCGAAGGATTCTCGAAAGTTTTAGGAGTGCGTTTTTAGGGCGTTCACGGTTATACGGGGAGGGGATCCCACAGAGAATGAAATTCATACTTCCGCTGTTATATTGGCGTTATATGCAGAATAAAAGTGGTTCCTCGTATATCAGTGGAGACAACGAAGTAGTCCAGGTAAGAGATGCCATGGTAGGAAAACTCGCCCTCCAACTTTAGAATCACCCAGAACAATCATTTATGGACTATATGTGGTTCCTTGTATTTCTGTGGAAACAACGAAGTAGTCCAGGTAAATCTCCTAGAGATGGCATGTTAGGAAAGCTCAACCTGCAACGTTTGAATTACCCAGTACAATCGTTTAGGAACACCTTTCTTCGGCTTCTCTTGAATTTTGAAGTTTTTCCGTGGTTGTTTATTGTAATAAATTTTTAGTACTAAATAATTTTTAGTAGAAAGCAACGAATGTGAAAATAATCGTGTGCTAAAAATTACTTTAGTTAGTAGTTTGTCGCTTAGGGACACTTTTCATCGGTTTCTGTTTAATTTTTTGATTGTTTCTTTAATTAGAACAAAGTTTTTGTACTAAAAACTTAAGCAATAAATTTTCTAAAAATCGGTTATACAAGTGTACTAAAAATTCCTTTTTTCCTCGGTTTCTGTTTAGTTTTTGACTGTTTCTTTAATTTGAACAAAATTTTAGTACTAAAGACTTAATCAACAAATGTTCTAAACACCGGTTATACAAAACCCCTTTGGCTAAAAGGTAAAAATAGTGTCATTTTACGGGAAGAATCAAATTTTTGTTGAATACTTTAAAAATGTTTTTTTTCTTTGGAATTTGGAATTAAATTAAAAGCGGAAGACTTAAGCAACGAACGCTTTTATTTCTTATACCCAACGTTTCCGGTGATGCTCATGATTTCCTTAATCTCTTGATTGTAAACTGCAAATAAACAGCAAATTAGTTAAATTAATAACCCAATGAAGATTACAGAGTCAATTAAATTTAATATAAACAACCAAAACCAGTTGGAAATCCTTCAAAAATAAGCCTGAAGAAAATTGTTAGTATTATTCGCACAAGTTGTGCATTCGTAGACCTTAGAAGAGACCGAGTCTTGCCTCTGCAAACGAAACGTGAGAAAATGGTTTTTAAATTTGTGAACTCCGCCGGATTGTTCGCAAAGCGAACAAGTTCTGCAGCGCTGAGAATAGTGTGCATGCAGATGGAAACAAGAATTTATGCAGCAGGCGGGCATGGATATTTGGAGCCACTGGCATGGAGGCGGGGAGCCGACACCAAGACGCGGGTGTTTATGAGTGCGACGGATTTAATAGAAACTTGCAGCTGTGTGTGGCTAATTGCACTTTTATCACAGATGCTCAGAGCCCATTTTCGTAATTAAATTTGTGTATGTGAGGGACGAGTAACTAAGAACTGGGAACGCATCACAATAATTAACGCTAATAATGGCAACGCGACTTGCCGCAGATGGCAGCACAATTACTGCCTATAGTGATGGGCGTGTAAAAACGTAAAGTACCCGTATACTGAAGTAACAATGCAGAGCCGCATAGCGAAGCAAAGAGACCGCTTTACTCGTATCTGATATTCGCAGATGCAAAATGCGTGCTTGCACTTGCAGTTTTACACAATTACTGCGCTCACTTTCGTAGGATTTGTTCTGTGTTTTTTTATTTTAGCGCATGTCTGAACGGCTTCTCAACAGCCTCATGAATATTCCGACAACAGCCACCGACAGCAAACAAAGCCGGACAAGATTTCTTTCATCTGCAGCCGCAACTGAGCGCATCGCATGGCGTCGTTGGCATTGCCTTCCCTGGTCTGGTCGTGTTGTTAAGTTGCCTTTCTTTATGCGATCATTTACATTCATCACTCACTGTGTCACTTGTTAACCTTTATGGAATATGCCGCCAGCGCAACCGCACTGACCCCACCAACCAGTCGCACGAAGCTAGCGCGCAACCAGGATGCACCAGTCCTATTCTATGATTGCAGAAATTATTTCTTATAATAACTTGGAAATTTATGCACATTTTCATTTAAAAGTTATGTAAGTTTAATTGCGCCCCATTGACGCCACTTTGGGTATTGCCGGCGATGCTGTTGCTGAGCACTCTGCGAACAGTTTGGCTGAGGCAGCAGCAAGGCCACATCTCGTTGCCTCGTTTAACTGCGCCGCTTGTTGTCGAGTGAGGTGCCCAAGGGTTACCGACAGGTCTCTGCATTTTGCCCGGGTACGGCTTGCTGAGTTTTCCTCAGGTTTCATGCTCATGCATTTGCATTTTATGCTTGGCGCTGTCTGTGCCGTCTTCACTTAATTACGGCATTCGTTTTGGCTGTGCTCGGCGCTCACTGACGCTGCGGTATTATGGATGGGAAAATTTTAAGGAGTGTCATTTGTTGGCAATCACTGGAAAAGTGTGTTAAATCAGATTTATGTGCCTTGTAGCATTTGGAAGACATTTATGCCGGAACGTGGCTCAAGCGCGCAGAATGTTATTGCATTGCTTGGATGATATGCGCTTAGATATACTTCTTCTGTTTTATGTACCAATTAAACAGAACCTCCCTACGACTTGCGGACAGTCGTATAATTATATGCTGAACTGGAATATACTTCTATGCTGAACTAGAATATACTCCTATAATGACTTCAAAATTATATTATGGGAAAAAATAAGTAGAAGGGGGGAGCTAGGGAATTTGTGCAGGGGAAGTTATACCTTTTCAAACTTTATTGTCTTTTTTATGAATCTCAACAGTGTGTTCAGGGATAAGGAATGTACATCATCCAATCCCAATACATTTCACCCCAATAAGCGTTTCCTCTTTCTGGCAAAGGAAGGACAAATACAGAGAAAGTGGTCTGTGTCATACTGTTCCTCGACCAGACAGGAGAAGCAGCTCGGTCTCAACGATGCCTCTGATCTATGTGGAATATGGAACTAGCAAACTAAGGCTTGAAGATAAAACTATTTTATTTAATAAAATTTCTTTGGAGATCATACCCTGGGCTGGATTCGACCCTGCACCTCCACGATTGTGAGACTAGCAAACTTTCCACTAGAACACTGAACCCGGCTGATGGTGGTGGGTGACTTAAGTGACTTATTTATTATGACAATTAACATGACTTTTTAATCAAAATTCCTTGAAGAAAAATCTGTGGAAGCAAAAGCCAATCCTGGAATAATTTCTTCTATCTTGGAATAATCTTCTGAACAAAAAAACAAAAATACGGGCATGAAATACCCTAATAAAATCTTCGGAAAAACATCGTTGATATTATAATATAGTTATTATTATTATTATTATATCTTTCAGCATAATATGTCGGCGAGGGTTGGGGGAATGAGTACTAGCAAACTAAGGTCTGCGACTCGAAGAGACAAATATTTATACAAAAGCAGTTTTGAGACCATGCCCTGGATTCGAATCCACCATCCCCAAAGTGTGAGTCTAGCATTATTATATAGTTGTTATGGTAAAACACCTGAAAATGGGAGAGGAACTCAATTGAAAGGTTCTTCTTTATCTTCTTAGGTGGCCATGACAACCCGTGGTCGGGTTACGGCCGATTTGAGTACCTCTTGCCAGGTGCCTCTGCTTCGCGCGCGCTTTCTCCGATTAGTCACACCAAGAGTGGTCAGTGCTTCCTCAGCTTGGTCTATTCACCGAGGCACGGTCTCCCTCTTTGTCGTCGACCTTCAGCTCTCGCTTCGAATACCTCTTTCGCCGGACCTTCTTCATACATACGATGGACATGACCCAGCCAGCGTGGGCGCTGAATGTTTAAACGCTGAACTATGTCAATGTAAGCGTAGAGCTCTTACAGCTCGCGGTTCATTCGAATGCGATAGTCGTCTCCAACTCGAACGGAACCAAAGATTTTGTGAAGAACTTTCCTCCCGAACACCCCAAGAACGGCTGCATCTGCGATACCATCCACGCCTCAGCGCCATAAAGAAACACAGGTAGAATGAGGGTCTTGTTGAGTGTCAGCTTCGTCGATCGAGAGAGGGCTCTGCAACCCACTTGCTTACTGAGCCCATAGTAGCACCTATTAGCAATGTGATTCTTCGCTTATCTCCAGACTGACATCATTATTGGTGAGAAGGTATGTAAATTCCTTGACTACTTCAAAATTGTAGTTACCCGCTGAAATATGAAAGCCTAGACGCCGCGCTCCACTGTTTGCAGACAGCACATAAAAACAAAACTGAAAGGACTTTAGAGAAGTTCCGATTTCCTCCCGCAGTTCAAATATTGTAAGGAAGGTCTGTGCTAAGGTGCAAAATCCATCCTGAACCTGCTAAGAAGTTCAGTATATATTTCGCTCCTGAACACAGAGCTTCCTTACAATTTCTGAACTGCGGGAAGAACTCTAACTTCTTGTGGCTTTATTACTGTAAAGTGCTCGGGAATTTAGCAGCCCTCATAGACCTGACCGACCAATTTTTTAGACCGTGTTTCGATCATGTTTTTGTAGTCCTCTTAACTTTGTGCGCATATAAAGCCTCTTGGCATTATGTGAACTTATAGAACATTATTAGTGAACTTTGAAGCCTTAAAACTTGGAAGTTCGAACAGTGTCGCTGTAGATTCTGTAAAATTCCCATAGCTTCATTTGCTGGCTGAGGTTTGATAATTCACCACGACAAATTTTTAATATGCTTGGCAGATATTCAAAAGTTGTTCATCTATAATCTCCTCAAACACAACTGGCCTGCGAGCTGTGTCGTCCACTTCAAGCAATCCTGCACCTTCGTCTTCAATGCCCAGCCATAGCTTTCTACATAGAGAAGCACTCAACCACTGAAGCTTCAATACGCTAATCCTCTGCATTTCCATTACGCTTGATTGTGAAACGTGTGTGTCGAATATTAAAAAACAGCAGAAAAAATGTTAAACCGCATTAGCGAGGCACGCAAGATTTCCACATGATTACGTTTAAATTACATAATGGGAAAACTGAAAACCACACGGCAGACGCCAGCTACACAGGCCGCGCCACCATGACAGATGCGCGCACACACCGCCACCCAGCCACTCATCGATCCATCCATGCAGCCATAGAATGCATTCACCGAAATATTAATTATGTGTATTTTGAAGATGCACCTACGAGAGTTGCAACGTGAATAAAAATAAGTAAGGAAATGCTGCAGACACGGCGGCTCAGCACTGTGCTGAAATTTGGCAAAAGTGAGGCGCCTGGCGTACTCGCATGAATGTGACTGCTTCCAGCGTTTGGCCAAATTAGCCAGGAAAATGCCATCCACAAACAACTCTCACCGCCAGCAACAGTGGCGACTGCCACAGAGACTGCGACTGGGACTGGGGCTGCGACTGGGATTGGGGCTGCGCTGTTCCAGCGACATCGATTTGCTGCCTTAACTGCGATGGGGCTGCGCAAGCGCGCATTAATTGCAGCCGCACCGTGGCACACAAACCAACGTTGAGTAATTGCTGAAACTTGTTTCGCCCAGGTTCGAGCTTTGCTGGATTTTTTCGGTCTTTTTTCCGTTGTTTTTCTTCTTTTGGTTTGCCAGATTTTTCCGCCGATAAAATGCCGCCGCATGGAAGAAAAGTCTTTGGCTTCTTTGGAAAAGCTGTAAATTCTTTGCTGCATTGGGAAACAATTATTTTATTATTATTTGGTTTTTTCTCTCCACTCTTTTTGTTTGTTGGCAAGCAATTTTGCCTCGGCGCATGTGGGTTTCGAATATTTGCGATAATTGCACGTGTGTTGGTGTCGCTCGATTGCTTGCTTGGCTGCCAGCTGTGACTGTTGCGGCATTAACGGGCTTGTGCCGCTCCACCAAAAGGCTTGCACCGAGTTCCATTTTGTTGAATTTTCGGATAATTTAATGTTTATGATGTGCTTACTCAATCGAGTTGCGACATGCGCTAAAAACTCTGGCCAATTCCTAAGCGCAGCTAATGCAGTGCGCAGACGCAGACGCAGATGCAGGCGCAGACGCAGACGCACAGGCGTGCGAGTACGTAAACAAACATTTGTGGCGGCGTTTCAAATCGCGAGTGTGACTTGGCATCTGAGGAAATGTGGATGGGCCGCTTGTACGAACATTTTCTGAGGCTCACTCATTTCATAATGGCATGTTATAAAATTAATTTCGCAAAATGCGTGTGCTAACGGGTCTCTGCGGCGAGAGCCGGTGAAAAATGTTCATCTTCGCTGTGGTATAAATAAATCCAGAGATCATATCATAGTCACACTATTGCGATAACTTTCCGGCACAGCATCACAAGCAGCATTTTCAGCATTTTCTTCATAAGTATTGTTGGTACGAGTAACGTACTTCAGGAGTCCTTTGAAGTCCTTAAAAGTGACTTTACAGTCTCTTTTTATGTGAATAGAAGAATACTATGTAATAATATGGAATAATGTGTAAAACGATTCTGCCGTTTATTAAACCTTTCATTTTTTTTGTATTTATCGGGAGATTACAAAATCCTTCTTCTGTATAATGACTTTAAAATAACGCTATAAAAGCTTTATAATTTGATTAGTTGAAACTTCTTGCTCTATAAGACCTTATTGTATAAAGACTTTAAAACCACGCTATAGAAGCCTTATAATTTGATTACTTGAAACTTCATTCTCTATAAGTCCTTATTGTGTAATGACTTTAAAAGAACGCTATAGAAGCTTTATAATTCGATTACTTGAAACTTCTTGCTCTATAAGTCCAATTGTATAATAACGTTAAAAGAACGCTATAGAAGCCTTATAATTTTTTTACTTCAAACTTATTAGTCCTTATTTTATGAATAGTTTAAAATAACGCTGTAGAAACTTTATAATTTTAATATAATTATTTAAAACCTTCTTGCTCTATAACACTTTCTTGTATAATGGCTTTAAAAGATAATGTTAAAATAACGCTATAGAAGCCTTATAATTTTTTTACTTCAAACTTATTAGTCCTTATTTTATGAATAGTTTAAAATAACGCTGTAGAAACTTTATAATTTTAATATAATTATTTAAAACCTTCTTGCTCTATAACACTTTCTTGTATAATGGCTTCAAAAGATAATGTTAAAATAACGCTATAGAAGCCTTATAATTTTTTTACTTCAAACTTATTAGTCCTTATTTTATGAATAGTTTAAAATAACGCTGTAGAAACTTTATAATTTTAATATAATTATTTAAAACCTTCTTGCTCTATAACACTTTATTGTATAATGCCTTTAAAAGAATGCTTTAAAAACTTTATAATTTGATTACTTTAAACTCCTTGCTCTATAAGTCTTTATTGTATAATTACTGTAAAAGAACGCTATAGAAGCTTAATAACATAATTACTTCAAACTTCTTGTTGAATAAGTCCTAATTGTCTAAAGACTTTAAAATAACGCTATAGAAGCTTTATAATTTTATTACTTCAAACTTCTTGTTCAATAAGTGCTTATTGTATGATGAATTTAAAATAACGCTATAGAAACTTTATAATTTTAATATAATTATTACAACCTTCTTGCTCTATAACACTTTATTGTATAATGCCTTTAAAAGATTGCTATAGAAGTCTTATCATTTTATTTCTTTAAACTTCTTGCTCTAAAAGTCCTTATTGTATAATGCCTTTAAAAGAACGCTATAGAGGACGTATAATTTTATTTCTTTAAACTTCTTGCTCTAAAAGTTCTTATTGTATAATGACTTTAAAAGAATGCTATAGAAGCCCTATAATTTTATGTCTTTAAACTTGTTGCTCTAATAGTACTTATTGACTTCGTTCCATAGAGCTTCAAACTTGATATATGCTTTACGTTGGAAACACTACAAAGTAATACCAAGTGCCTTATATAGATTTGTTTATAAAGCTATATTAGGATCGCTTTATAAGGGTTGTAATTTTGCATGTTCGACTTTATAAATCCAGGTCGAATAAGGTTCTGAGAAGTCAAAAAATGTTTTTATTCATATTTGTGACCTTGATTCATGATGATTTGATGACAGAAAGCCCAATAAAAATAAAGAAAATTAACTCTGTAAAAACTGTATAAGAGTGCTGCAACAACATTGTTGTGTAAGTTCTATAACTTTGTTATACAAGTACTTTTAAAGCATTTATTATTATTATTATTATTAATTCCATGAAATTTGACACAATAAAACTATACTTATGCTAACAAAGTTAACTAAAAGACATAATCATAAAAGAGTCAAACATCGCTCCTAGTCGGAGCATAGGGCGGTCACAAAAGCTCTTCAACGGTTTCTATCAGCAGCCAGGTGTCTTATTTCGTTAAAGCATTTATGTAACATGATTATTGTTGTATAAAGATACTGATATATTCTCAGTGTTTAGCAATGCATTTATAGAGGCTATATATGAGTACACTACATACCATTGGTCCTATGAGAACTCATGAATACTTTATAATATTTCTTATTATGAAAAAGCTTATAATAAACCCTTTAAAGATTAAACAACACTGTTATAGAGTTTGCATTGTCATTCACATACACTAATGACATAGGGATATACCAGGGAACTGCAAGGCTGATCAACTTGCAGGAGACGGCACTTGTATGCCAAATGTCAGTACGCATATGGGTGTACCTCTCGCGACTTGTAAGCTTCTCATAAGGGAGACACTTAATTAATTAATTCTACCAATCAAAGGTGGATCTGTGCCACTACCTGTGAAATCGTTAGGTAAACATGGGCGAGGCTAAAGCTGCGTCTATCCAAGAGTCAATAGATTAGAAATTAAGACTTTAGTAGGAGCCCTCACGGGACATTATCTAATAGGAAATCATGCAAGAAGAATGGGAGTTTATACACATGATTTCTGCCGCAGCTGCAGGAACGAGGAGGAACTGGAAACGATCCAGCATCTCTTCTGTACACGTCCAGCTTTTGCTAGTTATAGAAAGCGTTTACTAGGATCCCACTTCCTAGCCAGTATAGATGGTCTATGCCAGTTAGGTGTAAATAACCTTCTTCGCTTTGTAAAAGACTCAGGTTGGTTCAATCTGGAGGGGAAAGCGTAGCCATGCCTCGGATCCGCGACGGACAACGGACCAAACTGGTGGTCTAAGTGGCATCACTGGCTTATTGGTGATGCGGCTGCCCAACTTACCTACCTACCTACCTACCTACCTACCTAATGCCCAAATAATTTATATAACAACATGCACAATTCTCAATTATACGGTTTGCAACCTTCTACTAAACACTATAAAACTGTATACAGACTATATACAGACTTTACATAGTAAATTAAAAGTCAGTTAAATTAATTTAAGTTTGTTAGTTAAGTTGCTTAAGTTGCTTTTGTGCTTAAATAGTTTCTTTTCTATGAACACAAATTTAGAAAATGTTGGAGACCCTTTACAAATATTTTACACTGTCTTATACAGATTTAAATTAGAACAGCCCTAACACTATAATGCATAATATTTGACTTATGACTTACAAGTAATAACAATCAAAAACTATATATTTATACAGAGTAAACAATTTCTTATAGTGTTACTATTATAATGGTAGAAGCTGTATAAAATTATAGTATTTCCAGTGTAATAAGTTATATAAGAGATTAGAAAGCACACCTAAAAAAGTTTAATGTTCTCATTACCATCTCAAATGATGTAACAAAAATTACACCATAACCCTCGTATACGGTTGAGCAAGATCATCAGTTGCATTTAAATAGCATGCAGCGAGACTACCTTTTGCTGCATAACTGGACATGAAGATGATTAGGAGATCCTGCCCTGAGGCAGTAGGGCACTGCTGCATTTAAGAGTTTTTGTGTTAATTGCCATATTTTTAAACTGGGTGCTTAAATATACACCGGCCACCTGAAACCGAAGTGTTGAATAATCCCAAAACTTCCATGAAGCAAACTGCCACATTTGAATGTGTGATTATAAGACTCATGTGGTAGCTGCTCAAGAATTACAGCAGTGATATATGATGTTGACACCGACATTATACACAAAATGTTCAGACTTAAGCCACCCTAATCCTCATTAGTCAAATTCCTCCATTAGGCAAATTGCGCACATTCCCCGCAGCGCATTTAAATGAACTGTTAAAAAAATCGTGATAATTTGCCGACCAAAAAAAAAAAAAAAAAAAAAATAGCCAAATACAAAGTATTCCGCCGCAGGCTCAGACTGAAATAAAAAATGCAAAGCTTTGCGCCTTTTTGGGACGAAAACCACTGCCTTCGCTGGTTGCACTGCCAACCGTTGCAGCGGAGTATTCATCACAGTTACGAGTATCACTGAGCAGGTAAACAAAGGTGCCAGCTTCCATGGACTCGACTCGTCTCAATACTCGTCTCCATACCCACACAGACTTTTAATGTTAACTGATAAACACCAAAATATTTATTGTGAATTGTAAATAACTTTACAACAAAGTCGTGCTTAACTCCGCGATGGCATCAATTTTTCCGCGATAGTGGCATTAATCAATGCCATTTAAACGGGGCTCTACCCACCAGAATGCCGGGCACATCGATCGCCTGCTGCTCACATCCGACTGACTGGTACACTGATCTCCTCCTCTGGTGGGGTGTTCTAAGCAACTCTCCGTACTGTAGCGTGTTTAATGATCGCATAAGTAGCGTGATTTCAAAATTTGCAATTGCGTGCGACCAAGTTGCAATTAACACCCAACAAAGAGGTACAAACGTTTATCTAAGCTGTTAAGCAACGCATTCTGATGGAAAATTGAAAGTAAATCACTGCTCACGAAATTGAGAATTTATTGTAAAAATCATCCCCAAAACACCACTCACACAAAAATTCGCCAAACTTTATTTATTGACTCATTAATTTGATTAAAAGTAAATTGCTAAATTACAGTTCGGATTTTCAATTTTTAAACTCATCAATTCCGATCCCTTCCACTTAATTGTGTCATTATTTGCTTGATTATAGCCTGGCTTGCCGAAACGTTGACGGTTGGGGGGAAATTGATTTTACCCACAGAAGCGCATAAATCAACAAGGCACATTTTTAATATAAATTCGTTGCTTTTGTTTTTTAATAAATTTGCAAGTAATTTTGTAAAATTTCTGTGGTTTTACCGTTCAAGCATGCTTCTGCAATTTGGGGAGTTGCGCAAAATTCTGCCATGCATCAATAAATCACAGCTGCATATGCCGACTGCATTGGAGGTGAAAAGATGCTGCAGGCCACGTAAGCTCCCTCTCTCTCTCTCTCTCTCTCTCTCTCCCCCGCTGATGAGGGACACTGGAAACGTGTTACTTCTCCTATGGTGGAAAGACTGTTCCGTGAATACTGAATTTTCTAATTGCAATTTTGTATTGCGAAACTTCATTTTTACGTGACAATTTATTCTGTCTGGAATAATATGGTAACGAAAATTATTTTCTGCTTAAAGTACGATCACTGGATTGTGTCAAGTAAGTCAAGAGCCCTGGTTGGATAAATGGAAATTAAGTAAAGTAGTTAAGAATAGAAAATATTTGATTAGAAGAATAGATTAGATTGGATTGAAGAATAGAAAATATTGGATGAGAAGAAAAGAGAAAATTGGATTAAAATAATAGAAAATATTGGATTAGAAGAATACATCAGATTGGGTTAGAAGAGCATATTAGATTGGAGAAAATATTCGATTAGGAGAATACAAAATATTGGATTAGATGAATAGAATAGATTTCATTAGATGAATAGAAAATATAGTGATAGTTAGAAGTGAGTAGGCCACAGAACCGTAGGAAGTGAATTCCCAAAGCACTCAGCCAAGTGCTGCCAATTGTAACATAAGCCTGTCAGGAAGGAAAGTAGCTTAATTAATTTAGCCAATAGTTAACAATATTTGGTTTGTTACAATATTAAAAAGTATTGGCTTGTAATTATATTACCAAGTTTACATTACATTACACCACAGCAAGTACAATGGGATGTAGCAACTCTTGACCCCTACAAGATACCAGGAGACGATGGCATAGTGCCCACCCTTTTACAGAAAGGAATAAAGGTACTGGCCCCGCACCTGGTAAAGTTTTTCAGGATTAGCTGGGCGACAGAGTATATTCCAGCAAAACTCTAGTTACATTTATACCGAAGGTTGGAAAGAAGGATTTCACTTCTCCAAAACCTTTCAGACTCACAAGTTTAACCCCCTTTGAACTCAAAGCAATGGAGAAAATTATGGAAGGGATAGGAGATGCCACATTTGGGCCGAGGGTCCACCACTTCCAACCAATGGGGAAATCACCCAACATATTTCAGGCTCAGTTGCAATTCGCCTCTGTGTTATCTTGAACCTCCGACGTAACTTTGTGGGTCAAGACATTGCTATCATGTCTGACAGCCCAGGAGATATAAAAGCACTAAATTCATATGGGATTCAGTATAAACTCGTACGGGAAAGCGTAGAGCTTTTAAATAAGTTAGGGAGCCTCAATAAACTTTCCATAATATGGGCCCCAGGACACACTGAGATCCCTGGAAATGAAAAAGCGGATAGTCTTGTCAGGAATGGAGCAGCCACACCTTTTATTAAACCTGAACCATTCTTTGGCATAGAGGCAAATAGCATAGCAGATAAATTAAGACAGGAGGAAAAATCCAGAATATCACGCTACTGGGCCTCACTATCAAAACTTAGACAATCCAAGCTCATGATTGGGAACTACAACTCAAAACGTGCGTCTACAGTTAAGCAGAAACAATTTAAGAATTCTGACACGTCACCTCACAGGCCACTTTCGTTTAAGAATCCACCTCATGAAACTGGGACTCTCAATAGTAAACAGGTGTAGGTTCTCCACGGAGGCAGAAGAAACACCAGAGCACCTTCTAAGGAACTGCGAAGCTTTAGCTCGGAGTAGGAGGAAATATCTGGGGCAGAGGGCAGAGACATTAGAGCAGGAACCCCAACTCAGTGCTAAGTTTCCTTAGAACTGTTGGTCTAATAGAAGACCTTTAGTAGGCACATGCAGGAGGAGTACAATACATCAAACTGGTCGAGGTACATTTTCCTTCTTTATTTCATTCATTCATTCAGTCATTCATTCACACATTACATATATGTGTATTACACTCTTATCGCTTCTGCTTCCAAGTCGCAATTGAACTGCATTGCCATGACTTTTATAACTTTTATTTGTTTCCGCTGATTTCGAGGTCATTTCACCATATTCTGGAACTAAGAACATTACTGCAAAAGTGATATTATCATTTATGACTTGAAGTTTATTCGTCATAGTATGCGTAAATATAAAACATCAATGACCTAGTGACCTTTCACTACTAGCTTATCACTGATAACATATCACTAATAACTTATCACTAATAACTTATCACTAATAATTTATCGCGTAGAACTTATCACTAATAACTTATCACTAACAATTTATTATTAATAACTTATCACTAATAACTGCATTCTCTCAAGAGAACTAATTTGATGCTGAGCTTGTCTCGGTCTGGTATTCGCATTGTCACGGGACTTTTGACTGGGCACTGCAGAGTAATGAAACACTTATACAATGTAAGGATCACCCAAAATGACCTCTGCCGGTTGTGTATTGAAGAAGAGGACACAGCCGAACATCTGCTTTGTCACTGTAATGGTCTCATGTGGACTGGCTTTCGTTCCTTAGGTAACCATTTCCTAGAACCGTCAGATATTGCGGACAAATTTCCTAAGGAAATCTCTGAATTCGTAATGAATACTAGACTTGGGGAGCATTTGTAAAAATAGAGAGTGTCACAATAGGTATATTTGGCTGCAGTGACTTGGTGACTAGTTCCCGCTCTGACTACAATCTAATCTAATCTAATCACTAACAACTTATCACTAATAACTTATCACTCCTGTACCATATTTCCCATAAGGTGGAATGTGAAAATGCATTTAAACTTTATTCGAGGTATTTCTGGCACGCCCCAAGAAGATTTTTTCTTTTATTGTTCTATGAATTAATATTTTTGGTTTGTGTCCTTGCTTTTTACTCACAATTCTGGTTGAAGTATTTGGTTTATCGATACGCGAAATGGATACTTTTGGAATCCTTTACTTGAATGTACCTCAATTTTTCAGACTTTTTAGCTATTACCGAGCATAAACTCCAAGTACGCTCTTTGGTTTAAGATAAAAGCAATAATGATTTATGTAGTTTTGAGAGTGTAACTCCGAATTTTTTTTATTTTTTATACAGAAACACCAACAACAAAAGGAAAGTATTCGTGTGGAAACTCCTTGCTAATATTTTAAAATTTCCATTTGTAAATATTCGCCTAACGAACAAATATGATAAATAACTTTTACCATGGAGTGGAATTTAAAAATACATTTAAAGCGCACCCAAGCAAATTCATAAAAATGTGTAAAAAATATTCCAAAATATTGGCCACGTCAATTTGGGGCAGCTGCGTTCAATTCACTTATCACGATCCGCGCAGATTTGCAGCAGGCAGCATTTTGCATAAAATTTCCTATTTAAATTGCACTTAAAGGAGCACCCCGTACATTGCAGGGAAATATTGCATGCATTTTTGAAGAGGAAAGGTGGGCATCAATTTTGCTTTGCTTTTCCCTGCAAACGTGAAATGCTGTTGCAGGAAACTGCGCAGCGATGAGTCTCCTTGGCAATAATTGAGCTCATTCGTTAGTAATGGTGTAAAAGTTCAGAGATATACGAACTCTGTTGTGCGGGAATAACATTTCCCACCTTTTCATTTTTAATAAATTATTTATATATGTGACTGTGGTGGAATTAAGGGGGACGGCTTGCGGGTTATAGACCTCTTTTATAAGAGGAATGGGGATTTGTGATCAAATTGTAGAGAAGGGTATAGGAATTGGTGGGTAAAAAGGGCATATCAGTGGCAACTTGAGTAAATTATGGACTATTTTGAATTATCCCCGTGAAATGTTCTCTGTATATAATAATGATAAGATTACTCCTCTCTTTACAAAGGTAACTTTATTAATGATTTTAGGAAGTACATGATCCTTAAAACTAAGTACACAATGAAAAGCTTAAGAACTAGCAATGGAATCTAACAAAAGGAATGTAAAGATAAAGAGTTTAAAATAGAACAGGTCAATTGGTTAAAGAGCAAATAAAGAAAGTGGAAGGTGGGATGGGAGAAGATAAGTAGTTTTATGAGAGTTACATTCAGAGTATACAGAGTAAAGAAACTTAAACGTCAAACGGCAAAGCAGCGAAATAAAGCAGACGGACGTTGTACATGAATCCACTGAAAATCGTGTTGAATCCACTCAGAATCGTGGGTAATCCACTCAGAATCGTGGTGTGTCTGCTACGGACGCTGGCAGCTGAAAAGAGTTTCTTTTCTCTGTGTTCTCTGGTTACAGTAGCTATTGTTAGTAGTGGGAATGTTGGTATGTAACTATATGAGTATATTTGCTCTCTGTTCAACTATCCCGACTTCAATTGTGTAGCAGCTTATATACCTCTCGTGTGGTGAACCAGAACAGCCAGAATATTCACTACACTTCGAAAGAAGTTTCATAGGAGAGCATGCCTCCATGCATGTGCCAGAGCATGCATCCATGTATGAGTGTATTTGTGTTGAAAAAGACGAATAGAGTATACCCTAAAAGTATGCAACAATTTATATTTCAATATTATTATTATTATTGCACTCCGATCTTAGAGACCTATTGAGACCCCTTCATGGATTCAGAGTATTTCTCTGAGTGAAGTTTCCTCGAGAAATTTTAGTATTAAAACTAGTCTTGTTTCTTCATTCGGTATTAGATGATTCCCCAACTGCTTATTTCGTTTGTGCATTAGTGTTGGACATGATCCCAACGCATGTCTCGCGGTCTCATCTTCTTCCCTACAAAACCTGCAAATATTATATATTAAAGCGATGTATTTTTATACATCGTTTTTCAATGTGGAAACCTTTGATTCTATATAGTTAAACATTTTAGTCAGCTTACTAGAAATTGATCCTCTTCAGATGAAGTCGCATTTGAACCAATATTTTATTCACTGATGATCAAAATAATGATATCTTTGAATCCTTTGAATTGCAGGAAACCTGAAAAGAACATCATTCAAAGGTGGGAGATCTTTACAAATCGGGATAATACGTGAAGGAATATGATACCTTCATCGGGAAGAAATTTAATATAACCAAACAATTTTTTTAGAGATAAGAGTGTGGGAAAAGATTGCTATTCATCTTGGTGGAGGTATCATTATCTTAATTGTGGAAAACTTGGAAGCTAACGCGTTCAAAGATGGAGTGGGTCTCTTTATAAACAATCGGTTCTGTAAGCTTAGAAGTGGGGTAGGCTAGAGAGCCGCCGAAGAAGGAGGTATCTAAGCACTCAGGCATTTATGCCCATTGTACTGTTTTTAAGCTTAGTTCTTCATTCCGAAAAAGTGAATATATATCAAGTTGTATACTATATACTGAAGGTGAGTATAAAACAACATTTAATTTTAGCGAGAGAGATATATAAAATCTATCCTTCCAATGGTCCACTCCTTAGAAATTGAATCATGCCAAGATCGTACAGAAGTTTATGCACTATAATTGCTCAAATGTCTGAAAATTTAAGTACACAATTCAAAGGATACCAAAAGTATGTGGAAGCTCTCTCCTAATAATTTTCATTTTTAAATATATATCTAGAAATCCTATTTTCATGAGAGATCTATAATTTTAGAGAAAACACCAGTTCTATATTTACTGATAAAAATAGGCATCGTAATCACATCGTCTGAAACTCAATTGATCAGTTCAGGAATTATTCAGAAGTTGACAGTTTCACATGTCGAAAAGACCATTTGGTACGTGAGAAATGTGTATTATAAAAAATGATGTCTACATTAAAACCGATTATAACACTACGAGCCACATCCTCCCCCTTCCACCCTTCCAACTATCTCCTTGTCAACTATACATCGAAATATTAGTTTCATTGCATAACAATTTTCTTCCACAGCAGAGCTGAGTTAAAGTCCTTCTCCTGCATACACGCTGAGGCACTTCAACTCTCCAAAAGCGAAAACCGATAAATTCAAATAGACTTTTTCAATTAATTTTCACAGGATTATCAACTGGGCAAATGCGGTGAGCAGAAAAGCCAAGAGTCATAAATCAGCAACTTTAGCCACAAAACGCAAAACCAGGCACAGGCCGAGCCTCAGGCAGAGGCACGCTAACACAATGAAACAATTGCTCACCTTCCATGTGAAACTTTTCGTCTTCCGGTTGTCCAACGAGCGAGGCGCAGACAACATTCAACATTAGCCATAAAAACAAGCAAGCCCAAAAACCTATTAACCGCGCGTGAGACCCGCACTGGAGAGTAAAAACTGATCATCTGTTCGTTTAGCATACGAGTACAATGCCAACTCCTGTGGCCTACAAGTAGTACTGGCAACTCAGCCACCTCAGACTTCATAATCGGGAGAAATTTGCTTGGAAAAACGCAAAAAGAAGAAGCTCATGTGCTGATGCCAAGCCAACTCTTTGCTCTTCCCACATTTTCATGTGCAGTTGAAACAGAATTTGATATCGAAATTTCCCATCGTGAACCCAGGCGACTGTACACCTACACACACGCACTTATACATACGTACTCACCCATGTATACACACTTACACACTCGTCTCTACAGAGGTATGCGAAAAAGGCAGCTCTGGCAAGGATTGCCAAATGCTGAGCTCAAGTATTCGCTTAAATAATGGAAGCAATTGAGCTGTGCCTGCACTGGGCTGGGGCTCATCTTTCGGCTGCCAACGCCAGACGGTCACAGAGTGGTGCGGGACGGTGCGGCGTGGGGCGGGATGGCGTGGCTCGGCGTCTTGAGCCGTCTAAGCCGGTCGATTACTCGTACTCGCTTATTGGCCCATTGTCGTTTATGTTGTGCGGCAGCGGCAGCGGCAGCAGTTAAGGAGCCGCTTGTTGCGCTTTAACGATGTTGACATTTTTTCGTCGCTTCAATTGCACAAACAATTTTTTTCTCGCTTCTTTGCCTTTTTTGTTGTTGGACTTTTTAAGCAACCTCAACTTTGAAATGCCAAAATCGCGTTTTTGCCGCCTGCTTCGACGAAACGGCCTTTAAGGTTTTTTGCATATAGATTTGATTTGTTTTTTCTGTTGTTGTCGTTGTCGTTGTTGTTGTTGTTGCTGTTGTTGTTGCTATGTAGTAAGGGCATGAAGTGCTGCTCTGCAAATGATTATGGCACTTTTGCTCTTTGTACGGCTCTGTGTGTGCGACATGCAGTGAAGAGAAGACGGAAGTCATTTTTAGTTTGACATTTTTACATTCCATTTTTTAGTCAAATTTATGACCATCTTCTTTTAGCCGCCAAATTAAGCGCCTCTCAACAATTTGTGGTGACTGGCAATCAGTTTAATTTAAGTTTTCCACGGCGATTCTGGACTTTGGATGCTACTCGCAAGAGACGTGTTTGTACTATGGGCACTGAGGAAATAATGCCAGTGATGAAGTTTCATACAAGAATAATCCAAGTGTGAATAATTTAAGTTCATAATTGATAACACCCGATTTCCTTAAGCAAAACACAGAAGAAGCTAAGGTGGCTTCCTGTCATAATTGGCAAGCAATTGTAATATCCTTCTTTGGTATTTTTGAAGATATTGAAAGCAATTTTATTTGTGACGTATATTTATATAATAATTATTGTGAATTTTATTGTACTACTGTGAATGATTTTCTGAACAAAAAAATCAAAGTAGAACGGGGACGAGAGATTACAACCAATCAATCCAAGAAAGGGGACGAGAGATTACAACCAATCAAATCTCAACGTGAATTGTTTCTGTTCTGACGCTAAACGCTAATTTTCTGTCGCTAAATTTTGTAGTTTCTCTTGCTAATGTACTGGATTCTGTTTATGTTGACGTTTCTGCTTTATGCCACTATGCACCTTTGGATATAATTGGGGTAGGCCGGAGAGCAGCCTTAAAAGGTGGTCTCCAAGCACCTCCATTCAATCGGTTGCTATAATTTTGAAGAGAGATTTCATAAAAGAAGGGAATGATGAGGACGCCACCAGAACGCTATTAGGATGCCATTAGGATGCCTATTAGGTAGAGTTAAAAATATGTCTGCAAGTTGTTCAACATTAACAAATATGTTTTAGTATTTTTATAAATATGTTATCTCTTAGTTTAGAATTTTTATAAATATGTTATCTCTGAGAGATTAGATCACTTCCGTAGTCTTGTTGAAGATGGCATGATGAGGAAAGCGGAAACAATATTGAGTATTTCCATATGTAACATCACAAGGCTCATGTGCAAATCCTACGGTACTCAGCAAACCAAATTCAACCTGGTACTCCCGAGAAAGTATTGCATGATGATTGTAGGCATACTGGCATGTCACAGTCTAACGGCGCTATAAGCTGAAAGGATGGGACTCACAAATAACGACGAAAACAGAATAAGATACAACAGCAAATTGCTGAATCTCTACAACGGCGAGGACATCGTGCAATTAATCAAATCGCAACGCATTCATTGGGCAGGCTACATCTGGCGCATGGACGATGGACGCCCATAGAAACTTTTGATAAACTACACACCAGCAAACCTAAGGTATCTCGGGAGGCCGAAAACAAGCAGGTTGGATGGCGTCTCCGAACACCTGAAGAAACTTGGAGTGAAAAATTGGAAGTCAGTGGTTCTAGATCGTGTTAAATGGAAGAAGATTGCCGTAGCAGGTAAAGCCCACCACGGGCTGATGATGATGATGATGGCAGAAATTTAGGGAGTAGGGCATAAGGGAAACTTAGGAGTGCCTCCAGTGCCTATGCCCCGCAATCCCGAAAATGAGTCTGGAACATCTGAAAGCTCTTGGTTTTAGGGAGTAGTCGATGTGTCAGCACTTAAACGTTGCTTAGGGCGTCTCTCTTTTTAACGAAATATATTATTATTCGATTCTGCTATGATACGTGTACTTGGGGAAAGGCTCTGACAGATATTCTGCTCACCCATTTTCGCACGTAATTTTAGTTTGTTGAACGATAGTCTCTCTTTATTGCGAATCTGTGGCTTTCTGCTATTACAACAACAAGTAACAAGTTATTAGACTATGAAGAAAAGGAGCCTTCGATTTTTTTAGCTTTCAACTGAGAGTGTTTTGTGACGTAATCATCATATCAAGCGTACATATCCGAAACCTTACATTCAAATCATAAACGTCCGATTCATATTTTTGCATTTAAATTCAAATTGTGACCAGAACATTTGACATGTATTGCTATTGCTATCTCGTTCTCCCCAAGGTCATATGAATAAGTTATAAGTCATTAGTCACGTTGCCTCCTTCTATGAGCCATCACCCATGTTCCTATCTGGATTCTATAAATGAACAAAATTTTCTTATAGGTTAGGTTAGGTTGCGAAGGCGTGTGCGCACTTCCGAACTTCCACTCGGAGACATCTATGTTCATTGTGACTGCCTTCAAAAATGCCAAGAGGAGACATACTCGTCCTTACCATCGATTTCCGTAAACATTAGAAGTACCATCCCTATTAAACCATTTGGTTTTCCAGATGAAAGTGAGGAGGTCCGATAAGTCCACCTTCAGTATCGCTGTCAAGCTTGGGAAGAAAGACGACCTCAAGCATTGAAGTCGTTTCAAATGTAGTCTTGGACATTGACATAAAAAGTGATGAATCTACTCCGTCTCTTCTTCATCATGGCAACTCCTGCATAGCCTGCTCGACGGCATACGCCAACGTCGAAGCATTAGTGCGATAGCACAATGCCCGGTAGTGACCCCCGTAAGCACTCCTACTACAGGTTTGTTGGGCCCTAAGAGAACCTTCGTTGTCTTCATGTCTAACCTAGGCTATAAGGACCGTGAGACTTCACAGTCGTCACGATTAGTCTATAAGTTGTTTGTCACCGCAATAGAGAATTCATCTATGTTCCTAAACAGTTCACATATCGGGATTTGTATTGAGGTATCTGCTTCGTTAATGTCCATTTGAAAGCCCTTTCTGACCATCTCGTCCTTCTATATTGGTATGTCCGGGAACCCAGCAAAGTGAGACCTGGTGGGGTCCAATGTTCACTAGTGAGGTACGACATTTCATTACCAACTTCGATTTAACTGTCTTGGATTCTATTGCCTTAAGCGCCGCCTGACTATCCACAAAGATAGTGATATTCGAGGGTCGAATTGTACTACTTTGTATCAGTCCGGCTGCTTTCTCAATTGCATAGACTTCGGCCTGAAAGACGCTGCATGCGTCAGGCAGCCGATATGACTGTCTTGCCTGCAAGCTTTCCGAGAAGACCCGCACCCCCGTTCCACCCTCAATCTTTGAGCCGTCAGTGTAGATTTTCTTATAGACCAGCATATGCTGGAAAGCAGAAATTATCTGTAGAAAGATCAGAGTAAAAACAATAATGTACTCAGATGAATGTAGAATGAATATAGAAAGAATAGTGAACTATAGGAGCTCTTGGTATCAAATTGAATGTTGTCTAATTTCTGGTTTTTCCTGGTTTTAAAAAAGAACTCGACGCAGAAAAGTGAAAATTTTCTGTAGGTAAATTTGCAACATGTTTCTGTTGTTTATGGGCCTCATTTGCCACACCACCGCAATCATCATCATCATCATCATCATCATTAACAGCATCATAATGATCTTCATCAGCAGCAGAAGCAGCAGCAGAATTAACGTAAGTGCATATCAGCAGCAACAACGTAATCGGCAACTGCCTCGTCGCGCTGCAACCATTCTCATGCACACATTTGCCAAATTTAAATACAATATTTCAAACGGCACGAAGCGACAAATGCGGGAGTGCAATTTCCCACACTGCCACCAAGCAACAAGCCAACCTACCAACCAGCCAACGAACCTACCTACCAACCTACCAACAAATACTTGACATTCCCAGCAATTGATTGTGCCTACTGCCTGCCACACTCTGGGCTGGCTGCAAATGAACGACGACACAGTCACCTACATTTGCCACAGCCACAGAGTTCAGCACAAGCGAACGGAAAACCCACCAAACAACAACACTCGCCCTGCTGCCTGCTGCCTGCCACACGAAACCAACACGGCAACACGGCAACGCTGCTGCACTGCTGCATTGCTGCACTACTGCTCCCATCCTTCGCTGCATTGTGAGCATGATATAATAGCAGACTTGCTGAAGATGCACCCCGACCAAGCCAACAACATACGAGTGCGAGTGCTCCGTACTTGCACAGAGCAGCCGCAGCGACAGAGAGTAATTGCCTGCAACATGTGATCTTGTAAATGTGTTGGCATAAGCTCGACTAAAGCTGTACCAACTGGGCAGCAACGGCAACAACAGCGACAGCAGCGACTACGCTTACACAGCCAGCAGCCAAACAGCATTTGCTGCCACGCTGCCAGCGAACATTCTCCGTCACCAACAAAAGCGTCACAAGCATTCTCTGTGGCCTCCAGTCACAGCCAGAGTCACCGCCACCACCACCACAGTCAACACTCGCTCGCTCACTCGCTGCCAGTCGCTTGTTGCAACTATTTGTCTAGGCTTGAAAATAGCGTTGGGCTTTAACCGTACGTGGCCGATCGCACAGCCTCAGATGATGTAAGCCAGCCAGAGTCTTCGCTGTGATGCATCACCCGCACAGTGGGTACGTGTGAGTATGCGCTCATAATGCAGTGATGGAAGCGCTTGCAGTGGGGCTGCAGCAACATACTCCATAAGCGTTTGATATTTGCTGCAAGCTTTGTCCCATGCCAGTTGGGGCATCTTCAAACAGATTAAAATCTATTAGCCTGCACAGTGGGCCAATTTGCAAATTAGCAAACAAATATTCAAACAGATGGGTTTTTATGGAATTCCACAGCAAAATAGTTCAGTAGAATATGTGATTGAAGTGGTTCAGTGGACTTGAAAGTCCTTAAGAATCACTCAAATATATATTAAGAATGCCTGATTAGGGGTTAGAATGATTCAATACAATATTGGGGTGGACTCACCACTTTCAATGTCGAATCTCTCTGATTATAAAAATATTCTCGCTGGAAAATGTAAGGGGAGAAAACTTCTTAAGGGACCTCTTCTGTGATAAGGCGTGTGTTTATTCCATCACTGAACAGAAACAATAGAACTAATGGTTGTTTGGAGTAATTGAAGAAATTGTATATAACAGATGGTTCAAGAAATACTTGAAGCTTCAAGGCTTTCTGATGTTTTACCAAGATCAGATTATTTGCGAACACTTTTCAAAAATGATCAGAAATACAAACAATATTTTTCGCCAAAATCTGATCTCTTCTCTATCCTGGCAGGATCTTCTCTACCATATTGAATAATTCTACTATTACAGAATTATTTACACTTTTCTTAATTTACTAGGGATCGATTCGTAACTAGGAAGGCCATCCATGTTCGCACGGAAGTGCATAATATGGAAATAAATAACTGGGTCATGTGCAGTTACTACCAATATAATTGCAAAGTGATTTTCCGTTATGGAAATTGATTTTCTATTATCATTCGATTGAAGGGAAGAACAGAACGAATCACCCACAATATGCAGTACAATCATCTAGTATAGTACCTCAGTTTTCGTATACTGTTTTGAGCAGTTCCAGTCAAATCGCAGGAGGAAATTATATCTAATGTAATAAAGCTTCTAAAGACTTCTAGAATTAGAAGCAACATATTTCCAAAAATTGCCAATGTGAATCAACTCATGGCAATCGATAGAACAGTTGCACCTCTGCTCTTTGGTGTAGAACTGTAAAGTCTCTTGGCGGAATAATTCTTATAATGTATCTGATAAAGTAATTTTCGTTTCTTTTATAATATTTAAAAGAAAATATTTTGATATTGCACTAAAAAAATTTCTTCTTTTTAGTCCCATATTGCTTCAGGGATATGATTACATATGAGGAAGGATCAAGTAAGCAGACGTGTCTTGTTGTAGTCAAATGAAATCGCTCGCAAAATACAAAAATCCATCTAGAAATAGAAATAATTATAGAACTAAATCTGCTGCTGATTTTTTTTTATTCTTAGAAGCTTATCTTTCTACTACTTTCTGGACTCTTTGGGATATATCTAAAAAAAAAAAAGATTAGCTCCATAAACTGCTTCATTAAAAGCTCCAAATGGCTGGACCTTCGAACGGGATGGGGCCTGATGTCTCATGCGGTATCACAAAGGGTCAATGTTGGCCTAAGTGCGCCCTTCGGGCGGCTGCCTTACCTACCTACCTATCTATTTTGATTTTTGAACAATATTTTGAATTGAATTGAAGAATATTTTTCGACTTTTTGATTTCAACATGAATACACTGGAGTATCCCTAATATTGTCCCAAAAATTCTATCATCATATCATTATAACTAAAAATAAACATGAATTAGTTTTTTAAGTTCTAAGATTATTAATGATAAGTTTAAAAGATTAGTGGTAAGTTTAAAAGATTAGTGATAAGTCACTAATCATATGTCATTAGTTCGAAAATGAAAACTCATTTGTTAAAGGTCGTAAATATCAGGGCACAAACAATGAGTTATAAATGCTGTTCTTTGCATTTAAAATTTGTTCTGGAATGCGTTGAAATGACCATAAAAGCAGCTCAAATATCTAAAAGAAACGTGCATCACGGAGATTGAGTGCAGTTGTGACCTGGAAGGTGGAGTGCTAAGAGTGTTATAGGCGCAAAGTGAAGTTTATTATTCAACTGTTTAGTAATATACAAATCATTTCAGTACTGCTCCAATGATTTATTAAGAAATGAAACTTTTTTAATTAAAAATCAATTTTCGTACAATTCATTGACACAATCCAGTGATCGAACTTCTAAAAATCGAATTAGTAAAGTAATTTATAGAACAATATTAAACAAAGTGTGATTGAAAATCACCAGTCACGTAGATTAGGGACGATATGGGCCACTTAGCTGAATACAAACAGCCCCGGAAATAACTAAAATGCATAATACTAGTTCCATTCTGCATATTTGGTTTCAGAACTCTACCATTTACTATATAGCGTATTAATAATATCGATACCTCAGAGGAAAAATCGTTACCAACATTCAGTCTTTTGAAATGACGATAACTTAGAAAGTAAGAAAGATATTTATTTAATATTTGAGTTACAATGCAATTATTCAGTACACTGTGAAATTGCCTGCGCCACGCCTTCTTAGCATACTTTCAGCTAGTTAATACTCCGTGGGTCCGCTTAGACGGAACTTATTTTGCCAAAAGTCTTCTATTAATGAAGTACCGCGTAAATCGGAGCTGATATGATATTGTCGTCGTAAACATGTAAACAAATAATAGCAATGTGCGAAAGAGATAGTTATATGTACTCGTACATCTTAACTATGAATTATTAGCGTTTCTCTCTTGTTGAGTGCACTGCATTCGAAGTTGAAGTTGATCGTTCTTCATGAGATGATTTTCACCAGCACATGTGACAATTCAATATGAAGGCTTATATTTTGTGATACTTGAGAGGTCGGTGGTATTATTCCATTGTTCCATAGGGATGAAAACCAATTTTCCATTGAGAACAAAAAATGTGACTGTCTATTTCGCATCTGTGGTAGATGGGGAGTGTCAATCTTCTGACTTCAGTGGAATCTTGTGATACAAACTTTATCAAATCATTCAGGATATTAAAAAATCTGAGGAGGGAAACAAAAAGTAGGCTCCCAGTATACAACACTAAACATACAAATACATGCGATCCATTATATTAAAATCCCAAGGATGCTGAAAGGAGGAGGTGTATTTTTAATGAGTATTTCTTAAGAACATACAAATATGCTCTAAAATGAAATATCACTACAAATGAGCTTGAGTTTAATATCGCCATCTGAAGCATTTCAAGGCTTCTACAGCAATTCTATCAAATGGTGTTTACCGGACATAGTTTTTGCTTCCTTAGTATTTATTTCTGGTGAAACCTCACAAAGAGTAAAGTATTATATAGTTACTACCCACACAGTTGGTGATGACATTTGAATCATCATTGCTTGTTTCATCATTTTTATTGTGAGCAACCACGATTAATGGAGTGTTTTGTTTTATTTTTACTTAGGAAATAATGGACCAGAAAATAGATATAAAATATCATTTTTTTCGCTGAGTATTTTGCACAGAATTCTTTCGGAATCACAGATAAAGATGACTTTAATTGGAATTGATAGGATACTCAGACTTCGAACGAACCAATCAGCCATTCAAAAATTGTACAATCTCAACTGAGAAAACTGTTAAAACTTCGCTGAAGCTTGAACAAAACTTTGAAGAAATTCTAAAATTTGTAGTACAACAACAACAACAACAGAAGCAGCAGAAAAAACAACAACAACACACCGCACACTTGAAACCATCAAAAATGAATAAAACCTTACCACCAACTCGACCAGCTCCAAAGCTGCTAACCAAGAAGAAGTGAGCTGATGATGTCTGTCTTCAAGAAGAAGAGGAAACAGCAGAAGCAGCAAAGCAACAATTGCTGTTGTTGCTGCTGCCATTGCTGCTGCTGTGCTTGTGGCTGGTGTTGTTCGGTGGTGTTGGTGCCGATCTCTAGCGAGCCCATCGCTACGCTCTGTCCGTATGCAATGCGTCCGTCTGCGCTCGAGATGGGCCCAAGTGATTTTCCTTTCGCTTTCGAGAAATCATTTCGCTTCGGATTCGTAAACGGTAAAGTTGTGCATCGCGCATCCATCATCAACACACGTGGTGCGTTCGTTCGTTCGCTCCTAACGCGGCAGTTTTCAAATTCAACTTTTATTGTATCTGAAGTGCTCAAATTTTAACGTTCCGCTGAACATTTTAAATGCCTTTTGATTGTTCTGCATTTGCGTTTGTTTTTCCACTTGAGTGCCGCCGTTTTCCAAAGTCTTCTGGATGACACTCGTCTCTATTGCACTTGTACTTGTGCGTGTGTGAGTGGGTTTTTGTGTGTATGCGTTTGTGAATTGCGCAAATACGCGTATTAAGTCAAAATTGAGGAAACAAAATTCACGCCCTTGAACGGAAACACAAATTAACACAATTTTCGTGAAACTCTTTCATGTAGAAACAACGGTGAACAACATTTTCGCGCTTCCATTGGCATCCTTCATGCTATGACAGAGAACAAAAATTAATGTAGTCAAAAATTTCAGCAAAATAACAAACAGAGAACAAAAATTAATGTAATAAAAACATATTAATTAAAACAGAAACACACAAAAATATTTACAAAAAATATATAATAATAAAAAAATACTTGCAAAATAAAAAACAAAATAAAAATAAAAAATAGATTGTCTATTTCAGTGATTCGCTGACTTCCGACACAAATTTCTAATTTGGATTATAAACGACTTTGGATTAAAACGACGCTTGGATTCCCATCGCACAATGTTCAATATTAATTTGATAATATTCGCGTACTTTTGTGGTGAGTCTCCCAATTGGTTCTTCATAATTCAATCCATGATTGTTTAAATCGATTTTAATGTTCTCAAAATTTTTGGATTTTCAATAGTAAAAAATGTACATAAATAAATATCGAACAAATATTATTAATTAAAATACAAAGAAAATATAAAATGAAAATAATAATTAAACATATTTTATAAAATATAAATTAAAGTAAAATATAAAACTAAATTAATAATTAAAAACACATGATAAAATAAAAATAAAAATTAAATATAAAATTGAATTAACAATACAAATAAAAATTTAAATAAAATTTATATTATTAATTAGTCAATTCTTATAAAATATAAACTAAAAGTAAAATAAAATATAAAATCAAATTAATATTTAAACACTTATAATAAAATACATTTTAACACTAAAATAAAAGAAATATAAAATTAAATACATTTCTAAGAGAGTCTAATTAAAAAAAGATTAAATTAATAATAAAAATTAAATATATTTTATAAAATATAAATTTCAACTAATATAAAATTAAATAAATGAGTAAATTTAAATGAAAAAATTAAATTAATCATATTATAAAATATATATTAAAATTAAAATAAAATGTAAAATATAATTAATATTTAAATATATAATAAAACTAAAATTAAAAATATAAAAAATATTAAATTATAAAAGATTCTAATTAAAACAAAATTATCTTAATAATTCACAACATATTTTATAAAACATAATTTCAATTGAAGTAAATATTAAATTAAATAAATAATTAAATTTATGTGAAAAAATTAAATTAATAAACATATAATAAAGTATAAATTAAAAGTAAAATAAAATAAAAGAAATCAAATTAATATTTACACACTTATTATAAAATCCATTTTAACACTAAAATAAAAGAAATATAAAATAAAAATAATTTATAAGAGAGTCTAATTAAAATAAAATTAAATTAATAATGAAATATATTTTATAAAATATAAATTTCAATTAATATAAAATATCAAATTAAATAAATGAATAAATTTCAATGAAAAAATTAAATTAATAATCATAAAATATAAATTAAAATTAAAATAAAATATAAAAACTAATTAATATTTAAATATATAATAAAATACATTTTAAAACTAAAATAAAATATAATATAATATTAAATTATAAAAGAGTCTAATTAAAATAAAATAATATTAATAATTAAACATATTTTATAAAACATTATTTAAATTGAAGTAAATATCAAATTAAATAAATAATTGAATTTATATGACAAAATTTAATTTGTAATTAAACATATCATAATCATAAACAAAATATAATTAAATATAAAAAAAACAATAAAATATAAAATGAATTTTTAATGAATCAACTAATACAAAATATAAATTAAAATTAAAATAAATTATAAAATTTAATTAAATCATAATTGAGTCTAATTAAAATAAAATTTAAAATAATAATTAATCATATTTAAAAAAAATAAATTTAAATAAAATATAAACTAAAATTAATGATAAAAAATAAATTAAAATTAAAGTAAATTGTAAAAAGAAATATATATGATGAAATATAAATTAAAATTATATTAAATTAATGATTAAACATTTTTTGTGAAATATAAATTTC
This sequence comes from Clusia tigrina, assembly GCA_920105625.2. NCBI lineage: Eukaryota > Metazoa > Arthropoda > Insecta > Diptera > Clusiidae > Clusia > Clusia tigrina. The sequence continues at coordinate 210,980,733 of OV050031.1, forward strand.
AACTAAAATAAAACATAAAATTAAATTAAAAATTAAACACACATGAAACAATATAAATTAAAATTTAAATAAAATTGAAAATGAAATTAAATTATAAGTTAGTCCTTGACCGAGTATTCCAAGTGAAGTCAGAATAGTTTTCAGATATTTTATATTTGTTTTTTCATTTTTTTTTTGTTGGTTTGATTGATGCTCGAAAGGGGGAATTTCAGATAACACTCCTAAATCATTGTGTAACACTCCTGAATCGTTATGTCTCATACCTGAATCGTTATGCCTTGCTCCTGAATCGCTCTGTCATACTCCTGAATCATTCAGCCACACTCCTGAATCATTCAGTCTCACTCGTGAATCGTTCTTTCATTCTCCTGAACCTTTCTAGACTTATTGGTGGTAAGACTTAACCAATGTCCTTCCTACACCAAAGATGATTTAATTTAAGTTCTCTTTTCTTAACAATTATTAAAAAAGTTGCCAGATTTTGGCGTAAAAAAGTGCCTGGTAAAAATGTGGAACTGGGGTAGAAACGACCGAACAATTTGACTATATATGTAAGTGTAAAGAATGTCCTTATTGATAGCGATGCTACTTATTCGGGGAACATAAATTATGGGGTTGCATAAAACCATTCCATACATTTGAAGCCCCTTCAGGAAAACATTAAATTTTTTAAAACTCAGTACACAAATCTAATAAGAATAATATTCCATCTTAAGTATTTAATTTTTTAAATTTCAAAGCTTAGAATGTGAGAGAATTAAATTTATTTTAAAAATTAATCTTTCAACACCATGATTAAGGAGCTGAAAGTCCTGGCTAAGCAGAATTAAGTTTGTAAAATAAAAATGTATTATTAGCTTTCACTTATAAATATAAATAAATAAAATGCTTTAAGTTTATAAAATACTCAGATTTAGCTAATTTACTCGTTTGATCATTGGATATAATCCTTAATTGGTAATATTATTTACACCAGACCCCTCTAAGTGCAAAAGATTTTCCGCTATTCTGGGGCCTGTCTGGCGTAAATGATATTACCAATTAGAGATTATTTCCATATATATATATATATATATATATATATATATATATATATATATATATATATATATATATATATATATATATGTATATGTATATATAATATATGTATATCAGAAGATCCTACTCTCGTCATCCTACATACATAGATAATATTCAGTCGCAGTAGTATTCGTCGAAGTAGTATTGAACGATTTATTCCCCAGGTAGAAAGTCCTTAAGGTCCACTGAAGTGTATAAGAGGTGCTATAAATTATCGTACCTGAAGACTGGGGAAGTTCCGCATATGATATTCGTTTATCCCTCATTCATTCTTCTGTGTATATCTTCGATATGTAAAAGAACCAAATGAGTTTAGTAGAGATTAAGACCAACATACATGATCCCTGAAACTTTAGTGGTGAGGTCAGTGGAGATCTCATTGCTTCTCATGCTAAGGTCACAATTGCTTGATATTCTAACCCCTACTTAGTATTGGTAGGCAAGTGGTGGAGAATATTAAAACCACTAGTTACTAGTCACTAGTTTTGAAGAAGAATTCCGCGTCGAGTGTGCCTTGAGGGCTGTGGGGCTATCAAAAATATTTGTTATCTGGTGACTTTTAACCTCCTTTTGAAGATTAATAGCGTACTAGGTAGGTGGGTAAAATGGCTGACGATCTCGGGTCGTCTCACTTAGCAATAATGCCGCTTTGTTGCCATGTCCTCGCGAGCCTAAAGAAAATACCTACTTATATACATTTACAACCATCCGGAGTTGCTGACAAATTTGGATAGTTCTGAAAGTTCTAAGCTAGAGAAATGTCAAGCGAGCCAGGGCTGGGCAATCACAAAGAAAGTGGATGACTGTTTCTTTCTCATGTGAGTCTTTACAGCTCCTGCAATGAGCATTGAACGGAATGCCTATATGTTCAGCGTGTGTGCTAATAGTGCAATGTCCCGTGCAGACAGCGATGAGGTTGCTAATTTTATGTCTTGGTGTATTGACCACCTTTAGTTCTTTTTGGACTGTAATCAGGGCACATCATTCTCGAAATGGCACATGTCGCCGTGTTTTTCCACCTCTCGCGAGCCTTGCGAAGGAAGTGATTGTAAATATTTCTCTTAACAACAGCCGGACGCCCACGTCCATAATGGAAAACACTTGATCCTCTTCGTGCTAGCTCATCAGCCCTCTCGTTGCCCTCAATGTTACTGTGTCCCGGAACTAAGCATATTAAGTAATCTATCTCTTGCGTATATTTTGACATATGACTATCTCTTTCGCACATTACGATTATTTGTTTACATGTCAACGATTTCACTGTGTACTGAATAATTGCGCTGTAGCTCTTAATATATACTTCAATGGAAAAATTAAATCAATATCTTGTATACTTGCCAAGTTATTGCCGTTTCTCTTTAGCCACCGAAAACAGTGTGGAGGTTATGCTAAGCAGCAAAGAAAACTGGGACCACGTAGATAAATATATGGAAAATGTGCTCCGGCGGAAAAAGCGGTACCTGGACGCAGGAATAATGTTGAGAGTCCAATAGGGACGAAGTGAGAATCTCCACCTTGAAGGAAGTGTAACAAGGGTTCCAGGGTGGGGAGATGTTCTCGGCGAGCGAGGACGATGTTTTAGTGAGTGCAATCCTCACATACCAAATCTGTGACGACAGTTCTGATGATGCGACAGGCATTTTTACCCTCTCTAACAAAATAAAAACTAAAAAAAATAAAAAATTGTCGTTTCTCTCTTGTTGAACAGACTGCAAATCTCAGGATATGAATTTCCGAACTGTATATCCAGAGGAAAAAAACTGAGGTTCGAAAAAAAAATTTTTTTCTGGGTTCCTGTGGTTTAGTGGTAAACATGGTAGACTCACACTCAAAGGGTCGCAGGTTCAAATCCTGCACCGGGCTTGCTTCTTTCTGAAAAAACCCTTTTTCTTCGAGTCGAAAGTCTCAGTAGCTATTCCTCATTCTCCAACCTCTTGCAGACATAATTAATTAATAATATAATAATAGTGACTTTTTTTTATGAATACTATTTTAAATATGGTTTAAATAAATTTTTATAATTTTTAATTTTCTTATTAAATAGTTGGTACTTTTTGGAGTTCAAGACAGGAACTTCTTTATTAATATTTAGAAATCGAACTATATCTTTATACATTTTTTATGTCAATATTTCGATACCTCCAGAAACCATCCTCAAAGACGCTCCAGTAAAAAGTTACAGCTTTTCAACGTGGCAAACTTTGATAGTCTATGTCTTTATACATTTTATATGTCAATATTTCGATACCTAACGAAACCATCCTCAGGGTGACTTTTGAGTCTATTCACTTCACAATTTATATATTTTTAATATTTATTTCCTATTTTTACTTATGAACTGATACATAATTCCTACCCCAATATCAGTCCCTCAGCACAGTGATGAAAAATGACAATTTGTTCCCTAATGAGTGACTTTCGCACACTCTGAATACATTCCACTATAAGCCGAAGAACAGAGGTCACTCCGATTAAAAGGTTGTAAAAATATAGCAACATGACTTGGAAATACACGTATTCAAATCAATCGGGCAGCAGGTTGGAGGAGAATTTCATTGATTGATGAGTCTCTTTTCATTGATAATCTTTAAAACAAACACAAAAACATAAGATAATAATAAAACATAAGATAACATACAAATTTGATATAATAATAAATCATAAAAAAGAAACATATTTTTGGTTTGAAGGTCATCTCTTCCGTGGGTACTGTTGAATTGTTGCGAATTTCACTTCGGCTGTCGAAGCAGTGCGCAGACAATAAGAGTAATTACGAGTATGCTCGTACTGTAGAACCCCCTCGACCCGCTCTCTTTTGATTTATTAACCACAATAATAAACATGAAATTGCTGCATTGAATTGCCAATCAACTGCATTGACAGCTGATTCAGAATTGATTGTTGAACTTCTTCGTACGTTTTTGCCGTTTCTTCCTTGGCTCTGTGGCAGATTAATTCATACGCGCAGATGTAAAGTTGGTCGGCTTTTGCGGTTTTATTGTGAATGAGCTTTATCTATTTTTTGTGAACTAAAAACCAGGCAACGTCTCAAAACCACTTGGCACGCACATATATTAATTATATTAAATTATATACATTTATCTTCCCAGAGGAAATGCATTCAAGCGAAATAATTTTGGGAAAAAGTAATTAACATGTTGTTCGAAATTGATTATCGTCCATAGTATATATATATATATATATATATATATATATATATATATTGGTATGTAAAGATAAGGCGAAAATTGTTGTATTTTAACTGAATCTATGAATTTGGTAGTTTTAGTTTTTAAGTGACGGCTTTAGGGCTCTTTTAATTAGTACCCCTGATGATAGCCTCAACGAACCAAATTATTCCTGAACTGCAATTTGCTATATGTAAATACCCCCATATTGAGAAAGCCCAACTTCCCAACCCATTTGGTAAGAAACCCCTCTCTTCGTCACTTCACACGACGCAGTTAGTAACTTTTGTATTGCATTTAGTGGAGAAAAATACGTTTAAATCGGTCACTTCCGTCAGAGTTAAACTTTTGTGGCCTGCCTTTTCGACTATGAAGACAACTTCATCTTCACACACTGCCGAAGTCTCTGAACCGGAACTTGTTTTCAATTGTTAACTGATTTTCAGAAATTCATCAAATTACTGAAAACTATGACAACATTTGTGTGGCGCATAGTCAGGTAACTTAATAGGGCTGCGATTATGTTTCCAGTCAAGACCACACGAGATTTACTGGCATGATGGTTGCGGTAGTAATCTCAAATTAAGTGTTAACCGGTTAAAATTGACGTCAATTTTGAAGGTACTTAAAGCAAAATCGATGTGGCTATTTAGTTTGTCAATTTAGGTGGTCCGGCACAGCCTTCAATAATAGTGAATAATATTATGTTAGTTTCCAAAGACTGATGAAACGTTGGATGAGACTGTAAGTGGTGTTTAAAATGCCTGCATGTGATGTTAACTACTTTCACCTCCTCCTACAATTGCATAACTATATTTATATATATGTTTAATCGGGCAGAAGAGACACCTTTATAGAGAAATTGTAGATTTGAATCAGACACGGTTACCATATGAACAACAGAAGTTTAGAAACAAAGACTGAGAAATATTACAATAGTTGTTTCGAAATATACCTGAGATAGTATTCGACTCTCCAAGAAGTACCCAGCAAAACGATCACCCCGATTATTTCGGAAGGAGGCTAAGTACCACCTTTTTTCAAAAACATTATAAGCACAATTTATATAAAAAGTTAAGTTTTTCCAATATTGAATTGTAACATGTGTTTAAAGAAGTCAACGACACAAGTAACATTAAAGTATCCGACAGATTGGGAAGGGTTCTACATTGATGAGAAGGTGTCTACTCAGATGGTGAGTTCTTTTGGATAGGTTAGGGATAAGTAGGTAGGGGTTAGTGACCGCTCACTTAGGCCAAAAAACTTAATTGTGATACCACTGAAGCTTACCCGTTTCTCTAGACCTCGAACCAACCGGAACTAGTGATGAAGCGTCTTAGGACTTTAATGGCAACTTCTGTTATGTCTATTACGTACTTTAGCGCAAACCCATAAAAACCTGGTGACCTCAAATCGCACAACATTGGCGACCAATGTACATTGCTAAGATTTGATACTATACGGTTTGGGAACTTCAGGCCCAATACAGGTATATTGACGTAGGCTGCGTACCAACAATTTTGATGAAGTGTTCTTCACACCAAAATCCTACAATTTCGCACACAATAAATCTGTCACCATGGTCATTTAACACTACGCCAATGGCCGTAAGCTTGAAGACTGGATGATTTTCAAATCCCACCCTAATCACGCCTGATGTGATACTCATAAGTTTATCTTCCTTAAAGAAGTATGGAAGAATTTCATGTCTGACTCTAACTCAATGTATAACACTGTGTAAACTGAGTGAACCTTTACTTTCTATCTTTTCAAGTCACACAATTGGGAATAACAGTCCCTCCCTAATAGCCAAGTTAAAGTGTTTCCCACGCTGTCAATAACCGTTGCCATTAAGTTGGTCACAAGCTCAGCATTGGAAACAATTCGCATGGCCACGTTAGCTTGCGTGCGCGGGAGTGAGTAAACACGAAATATGATTGAACAAATTCAAAAATACGTTAATACATAATTTGTGCTTGCAGCTTGGAGAGCAGAGTCGCCTGAGGGGAGCTCTTGAACGGTATTTGCACAATGCATCTTTGGCACTTTTCATTGATTTGCCGGAACACCACTTTACACGCATTCATATCTCTAAACTAATAAATTATTTGACGAGCCCATTATTTTCGTTTTGGTTTCGAGTGTTGCATATTTTATATTTGTGTGAACAAATTTTGTTGGTTTTGTTGAATTCAGTTCAAAAAATAAATAAACAAAATAGTGGTTATGTAAAAACTTCATTGAAAAAAAATTTTTAAATTATTGATTCATATTTTTTTTTAAATAAATTATTTATGAATTTTTATTATATAATATTATTATCTTATTGAATCTTTCAAATTTATATTTAATCATATTGCATTATTAAATAATTACTATTTACCAAAAAAACCAATTTATTTTAATTTTATTAAATATTAAAAAAATATTTTGTATGTATATTAAAAAAATAAATAAATGAAATTGATCATAAAAATATTCGATTTAAAAAAAATTAATTAATAATAATACTCTTCAACTAAAAAAAATAAAATTAAAATAATAATATTCAATTAAAAAAAAAATTATAAAATTAATAATAATAATATTCAATGAAAAAAAAGAAAATTAATAATAATATTCAATTAAAAAAAATTAATTAAATTAATAATAGTAATATTCAATTGAAAAGAAATAAAATTAATAATAATAAAATTCAATTAAAAAAAATTTATAAAATTAATAAGAATAATATTCAATTAAAAAAAATAATATATTTAATAATAATAATATTCAATTTAAAAAATAAATAAAATTAATAATAATAATATTCAATTTAAAAAATAAATAAAACTAATAATAATAATATTCAATTTAAACAAAAATAAATAAAATTAATAATAATAATATTCAATTTAAAAAAAATAAATTAAATTAATAATAATATTCAACTAAAAAAAATATAATTAATAATAATATTCAATTAAAAAATTAATAAATTTAATAATAATAATATTCAATTAAAAAAAAATTTTATAAATAATAATAATATTCAAATAAAAAAATTTATAAAATTAAGAATAAAAATATTCAATTAAAAAAATAAAATAATAATATTCAACTAAAAAATTAATAAAATTAATAATAATAATAATATTTAATAAAAAAAAATTTATAAAATTAATAATAATAATATACAATTAAAAAATAAAATTAATAATAATAAAATTCGATAAAAAAAAATAAAATAATGGTCGCTCGTTTGAGTTACATAATTATTTGTGTTAAGTTATTAGTATAAAAACTTATTTTAAAAAAATGTAAAACCAAATTTTTTTTTATATCTTATTTATATTTCTTTAATAACTTTGTTATAAATTTTTTTTTTATTATTGAATATTGTTATATTATATTGTATTATTAAATATTTATTATTTATTTAATATATTATATTTTATAATTTTTTTATTTTATATACAAAATCTTTATCTATCAATTTATTGCTTTTTTCAGTAAGATTAAATTGAATTTTTTTTTAATCAACTCAGCAATCACACCAGAATATGGTTGAGAACTACAATTTGTTGAAATTAATTCCAAGTTCAATAGCTGACCTTCTGATTGATTGATGTGAATATTCATATTTGATGCATTTCTTCTGGTCCTGTTTTGATCGGTGTTGCTCATAGTTCGATCATTGGAGCCAAAAAGTGTTCGTTGATAATTTTTCTTTTGATAAAGTACTCTATCTCATCATAAAATCACTTAAGCAACAGTCAACAGAATTCATTTACTACTCTTAAACTATATAATTTATTTCCCACTACTTTGCTCATAATTTTGGTATTTATATAAAATGTATTTATATTTATTTTTTGTGTACACTCTCTGCAAATAAAACGGTGTATTGCGATGTTTCGTAAGCCTCCTCTCAGTGATAACAATCCAACCGACTTGAAATCAACTGAATCAGATAGTTTCCAACCAGACAGGAAGGATATCATCAGCATTCTCAAGCAAATTGACTAATTGCTCTTAACGTGTGTGCACGGCTGTTGTAAGCTCGTAAATTACAGACCAAGATTAGAGAAACGGAAAAAGCGGGCACCACAGTACAAATAAATAGTCTGCTGGAAAACATGCCAACTTCAGTCAAACAAAGGCACTCTGAGAAGAGCAAAAAGCACCGTGTGCCTAGTGCCAGGTAAATGGAAAGGCACTGCACTGCAGAGTGCAGCGCCGACTGCAGCCGCCCCATAGTTCACTTCCCAACGAACACAATTCAATTTTATTTAAATTTTAAATTTAAATTTGAATTTGAACTCCGAGTGGAAAAAAGTACGAATTTCGGAACAAACTGAAGATGGCTGCTGACGTCGCTGTCGGTGTCGCAGTCGGTGTTGGCGTCGGTGTCGCTGTTGGTGGCGGCGTCAGCGCCCTCGCCGTTAATTATCATCATCATCATGATAATGATGAATGAGCGAGTGAAGTTGCACAATGCGAGCGCAATTTGGCGCTGTTGTTATTTGTTGTTGTAATTGCACTGTCTGTCGTTGTTGTTGTTGTTGTTGTTGGGAACGATTGCACTGAAGCATCCTGACTTGAGAAATATGCGCATACTTTTCGCAGTTGGGCGTACAATGCCTCCTCGCAAGACCAGATTGCGCAATGAATGTGAAATTAGAGGGGAAAAAGCTGAGCTGCTGAGCAACATTGAGACGTTTAATAAAGACAACAGCTCAGTGCAACACATTTGCTTACATGGGTTTATAATTGATATTTATATCCATTACAAAGCGGTTTTTCAATAGTCATGTCTATAAATCTTTATGACATGTGCGCGCCTCAGTTCCCACCCACCGCACTACTACCAAGTAAAGTGATCGTTTTTTAAACAGGGCTCAAAAGCACTCAAAAGGCATTCATCTTCCATGTGCCTGTGCGCTTAACTGACCCAACAAAACTGAACAGAAATTGACAACAACAACAACAATAAGAGAAAATTGAAACTGAAATTTGACAAATCACTGTGAGTAAATTTTGTAGTCTCATTTGACGTGATTGAGAGGCGTTCACTGCGTGCGGCAGGCAAGCCGAAGTGCCGCTGATACGCCGAACACACAAGCCCCCAAATCAATTTCACAAGCCCCAACAACATTCGGCCGCAACACCAGCACGGTTGCTGCAACACTTCGATCGGGTCCGCTGATTTTCAGTTACATGTGGACAAATTGCCGCGGCATGATTAACCACCCATTCACTCACGGAGAGTCACTCACGCAGTCACTTTCTTACTCACTCACTCACTCACGCGGATGGCAACGCACCGAATCGGAACGCTAATGCAAAATCAATACACTTAATAAGCCCAATCACGCTCGGCGGAAACTTAATGCACGCATTTTTGTTACATAATCAATTTGCTTTCAATTGGTTTTATGTGAGCTTTCTTCATTTCGACCAGGCTCTCCGTTTGTTAGCCTTAATCCAACAGAATGAGACAATTTAATCGATCGTTATTAATTACAAATTAGTTTTTGTTCATTACAAATGAATATTTATTGAATATAATTTAGTTTATATTAATTACAAATTACTTCTTTTAATTAAAAGTGGTTTTTATTAATTACATTAATATTTGATCAATTAATTATTAATTTCATAACAATGGAGGAGTATTTGGAAGTTTATTCAAATTAATTTCGTTCAATCCTTTAACTTGGCTTCCATTCAATCCCTTAACTTGGCTTAGTGTAAGTTTTCACTATTAATTTCAGTCAATCGTTTAACTTGGCTTAGTGTAATTCTGCATAATTAATTCCATTAATTTTCATTGCATAACTTGGCTTAGTATCGCTTCAACATGTGGAACAATTTGTCTGGGTTTGAGGCACTTAAATGTATGTGAAATATTTGAATAACAGAAATATTGTTTATTTAAATTGTATTTCATTGTTTCATGGCTATACTGGCAAAGATGCTGATGTCGTTGTAAGCACCATGTAAACTCTTCCCTCCATTCCACTCTAGCTTATAATTCTGTTCCTACCAAACACTAGTCTACACTTAGTTCCGCCAGAGTCTTCATTTATCTCGCTCTTAATTTAGATCGTAACGCTTACAAATCATTTAATTTGCCTCTATTTACGAAATATAGTTGTTTCCAAGTCTGCCGGTTCCCCACAGCCAGCTTACATCGAAGTAGATAAATTGGTAGAGAACTCTTGAGCCTGTGTAGGTCAATTGGGCCTCCTCAGCAAAATTCCTCATCAGTAATTTTAACATGGTGTGTTCATTCTAATTGGTGCTTGCAACGGAGCCTCCAAAAGAATTATTTTGCTTATTGAAAACTTTAGTTGAGAAGAGGGTGAGTACATATATATTTAGGTATATACTGAGTGGGCATGTACTTAGTAAATATAGTGGTATACTTAACAAGTATATATTTAATCAGTATATACTTAGTATTGTTACGAAATTAACACGCCATCTGATTGGTTGATAGCTTTAGGGTAAGCGTCAATTTCAGCCCTTAAAAATACACACGCGAGAAGGCATGCGTCACTGCGTTCAAAGGCTAGAGGAAGTTCTGGTATACAAGAAGTATATAAGCGACTGCACAATTGCCATCGAGATCAGTGAACAAGTGAAAGTACCAGAGTGAACATTATTGAGCTTGGTATAAATTGTCAGAAAGGCAATTACGTAACAGTATGTGTATATTTGCAGTTAATATGAAAGGCGAGTTGAGGTATTTGTCGGTATTTTTTTGGTGAATTAGGTAGCTAAGAATGTTGTAAAGCTTTCTCCCGAAGGGCTCTCTTAGGCCGTCATTGGACGCTTGTTATACCTCATGAGACACAAGTCCCAAACCCTTTTAAAGGTCTAGGAATTTGGAGCTTTGAATGAAGCACTTGATGGAGCTAATCTTTTTATTTGAAATATCTCCCAAAGAGTCTAGAAAGTGGTCACCCAGGAAAGTGTGCCTGCTTCTGGACAGCGCTGGACACTTGCATAACAAGTGTTCAATGGACTCTTGCTCCTCCTCGCCCATGCAACTCCTTCAAAAGGCAATCCCCAGCCTAGCCAGGGACCAGTGTCCCGTTAGGACACTAACTACGGAGCCTATACTTAGTCTGTTTAGAAATACGAATTCTTTTGAGCGCTTGATAGTTATTTCTGGCCAGGTTTGTCTAGTTATTTTGCATCCTGTGCCTTCAGACCAGCGCCTGCTTACTGTTCCTAAGGATATTGTGTTTATTGAGAACTTACATGTGGTAATAGGAATACCGAAGTTCGACCTATCTGGTTCAATCGCTATGGTAGTACCCTCTCGGGCAAGTTCATCCGCTTTACAGTTCCCTGGAGTAGCCCTGTGGCTGGGAACCCAGCTCAAATTCAGTCTAATGTTTTTACTATTTCTTGCACTGGAATCTTTTTATAGGTATATTATAGCTAAGCCACGGAAAACACGTTTTTTCTTCATGCTTATTGGAGCAGCTTCTAAACAGGTTTCAAGAGGACATTTTAAGGATGCTGGTATCTTTATATATCCGGTAGTTATCTGTTAATAACTACCACATTGCTCATTGTATCTCTCTTTAAAGACACCAGAATGTTTGTTATTACCGTTGTTGTACTACAGGTACATTCAATCTGTCCACTGTTGGTTGGTTCAGGGGATGATGTTTCCTTTGAGCAGCAGGATTTTTAATAATACCACCAGCCAAATCACTGTAAAGGCATTCTACTAGCTGTTACTGAGGTCTCTTTAGAGAAGATTGAGACTGTCCTTTATTGTATATATTCCACCAAAGCAAATATGTTACAGTCTGAACTTCAATCTGACCACCTTTGGTTAACTCAAGTCATGATCTTTTCTTTGCATAACAACATATCTGGCATACTTGGAAAGTTACCTCGACCTGGTATAAAGACATCAACCCTAACCGAATTTCTCTTGTCGATTATTTACCTCGAACCACAGACACAATCAGTAGACTGGACAGCTTTCAAACTAGTAACACTCAGATTAGGTCATTGGAAAATTTCTCACGGACACCTGATGAATATTGGACCCAACTCCTTATGCAACTGAATTATCACAGTATCCTATCACAAAACCTCCGTGAATGTCAAGAACTGAACCGCTTAAGATATTATATCTTTCACCATGATGTCCCCTATCCCTTCTCTCTAACCCCTCCCCAACAGATATTGAAAAAATCCTGAAATTTTAAAAAGCATCTAAACTATATTACCTAATTTAATCCTTGCCCATAAGCAGCGGAAGGCCATTGTTGCTATTGCTGCTATATTTATAATTCGGTATTAATTTAGTTAATACACTAATTTTATTAATAAATAAATAAATTGAGCTTGCCAATAGACTGCAATTAATGTTTAGATCACTATCCAATTGCATTTGAGATTCAGTTGCAGTACGGAAATTTACACCAGAGTCCTCACAGACAAAGTCCTGAGTACTTTAAGGGAAAGCTTGGAGGTTGTTTGTCCTAGGGCGTAGTTCTTTCAGCTTCATTAATTACAATAGAATACAGAACTTTAATACAATTTTTTCGATACAAATTCCTTCTCTTTTAATGGTTTTCTTAGCACGATAATCACGATTTTTCAGTTCTTCAGTTTTTCCAGGATACGTAAAACATTCTGTTACCCTAGCAATACACGTAACTATTTCATAAGACCAGGAAATCACAATTTCCTCAGTTTGTCGAAAGATTAATATTGCTAATTAAATAAATTAATAACTTGCATATAGGAAAACACATCTTCAATCAAAATATGACCTCAACGTGTGACACACTAATTTACATCGCTACCAAAACCGTCGAAACTCATTTTATGCAAAACCAATTTTCTTTAATGGAACACAACTAACCGCAGTAAACGTGGATCGATTGGAGATGTCTCAAGGCAGATAATTACTAACAAAAGGTTTGCCTGCACCATTGGTCAATAATGATATAGCGATTGGCATTATGCCACTGCTAAATGCATGCATTAATCATAATTTCGATGTGGAAAGCGAATTTGTCGAGACACCATTATACAACATGTTCCCATGCCTGCATCGCATTACTATGCAGGTGGTATGGACCTAAGCAAATGCAAATGTAAATATAAACAATGTAATCGTGTTTGGGTTGCGCACTGCAGCTGATGAAGTATAAATGAAAAGAAAACCTTTCGAAACACTCCGAAGAATGTTTCTTATTGTCTATTATAGAAACTTCACTTCAGTGATGCTGTTCAAGAGGGAGCCTAGATTTTTATATCAATATCAGTGGTAAGGAATCGTAAAAAAATGCCTCCCACTCCGATTCTCCCAATAAGGTTTTCACAACACAACTTTATCCCAACTTCAATGGTAATACAATGTGATTATAGAAGCATAATTGTGTGTAGAACTGCTATTGCTAACTTTGGGACGAGAATTTAACTTCATTTAACTTATGTCTTTTTAATCAATATTATCATATAATTTTATTGAACTTCAATTAGAGTCATCAGTAGAGGGGAATCTCCCCAAAACTAACATACTGCTCATATAACACCATAGTAAGATCAATGGTCCCCTATTCAGCGTTAGTTTGTTGGCCCAAGGTACAACAAAAAATGGTCAATAGAAAACTAAATAAACTCCATCGTCGTATCACAATGGGCCACTGTTTGTGCATAAGTGGGCTTCCCGCTGCCACTCCAACCTAACCTAACCATCGTCTGGTATACGTGGGAGTAATGGGGGCAATGCGTAGCTGCCCTTCTGATGCTCTGGGAGTCATCGCGGGCATCCCTCCGATAACCATGACTATTGAGAGGGAAGCCTTATGCTTTCAGGACAGCTCCAATATAAAAGGAGACCTTTGGGGGCATATGAAGGTACTAGACCCCTTTCTGCATGACCCCCTTATAAGGTTTTCTGACAATATGTTGAGAAAAATATCATTCACTACACTTTATAAGGTTCACATTCCTGCAAGATATTGGTGTGAGCAATTCATGACCAATATTCCCCAAGGTGCCCAGATATGGTATATTGATGACTCCAAATTGGAAGACGGTAGTACAGGAGCAGGTATAATGGGACCATAGTTCCAAAGAGCGCTCCCTATGGGATAAACGCCCAATATTTCAATCGGAAGTCTTTGTCATCAAAGCATGCAACCGAGAATGTGTTCATAGAAGACTAAACGGCAAGCTTATATACATTATGTCCGATAGCCAGGCTGCTCTTAAGTGACTGGGATCGTACACGAATAGCTGAACAATGTCATCAAATCCTAAATGAATTATTCAAAGACAACAATGTCACACTTTGTTGGGTGCCTGGACATAAAATACACGCTGGAACTGAACGGACGGACTGTCTCACAAGAAGGGGGGGGGGGGGGTCCGACCGCTCCTTGGTCCTGAACCTTTCTGCGGTGTGGCTATATGCCACTCTGCAGACCTATTTAGGAAATGGGAAGAAACTCAAATAGCTACTCAATGGCAGCACACCAAAGACAGGCAAAGAGACTTCTTATCACCAACCGAAGTAACTCCAAAAGGATACTAACCTCGAACCGCGAAGCAGTGTCCTGTCAGATACCCCTTAGGACTCTAGTGAGGTATCTGACAGGACACTGCTGCCTAAGGTATCAGCTTAACAAGATAGACCTATCACAGAATACTGACTGCAGATTCTGTGTTTCATATTTATGAAACATCAAAACACATTTTATGTGAGTGTCCAGTGATCAAAAGTAAGAGATTAAAATTTTTGAGGGTCTTCTATTTTTCTTTTTTTTCCGTAGGGAGAGGAAATCTTCAAAAAGACACAAGGGGTACGCACCACCCAAGAGTGTGAGATTTTTACTCACTAAAACCACCTCCCTAACCTAACAGTTACGCTAAGCCTCAAAAGGCCTGATAGCGACTCTCCCACAATATGGAAACTTCAACCTTCCAAAGTGCTCCGATTCATAAAAAGCCTAAGGTTAGAGTGAAGCATAGGGGCTAGGACAATATGTCCTTATGAACCGCGGTGTTCGTACTCCCTGAAATATAATAATAATAATAGAGTCTTCAGTAATATTCCACCATATATTGCACCGTGCCATGATCTATTGGGCTGACCTCTAGTGAACACTCACAGTGGTGAAATTCTAGTATATCTAACACTTTCTTCGAGTTGGTGTTCCAATTTGTATGTGAGAGTACTACAAGCCCGCTATATGGCCCATTATGTGTGCTCAAGTGTGCTTTTGGCAAACTAGGCGGCCACTCCTACCTACCTACCTACTACAAGACGCTTCTAGCTGAATGAGACGGAGTCTACCGACCACATGATAGTAGGTAGGTAGGTAGGTTGAGCGGCAAAAAGCACACTTAGGCCTGGACTGGCGCTTTGTCATACCGCTTGAGACCCAACTCCCATTTCCTCTCAAATATCCAGCCATTTGTTGTCTTTTCTAAAGCCTATGGATGGAGCTCAGTTTTTTATTTGAAGTGTCGCCCAGGGAGTCCAGAAAGTAGTCGCCCAGGGAAGTGGTTTTACTTTTGGACATCACTGGACATGTGGAAATCAGGTGCTAGATGGACTCCTGCTCCTTCTCATTCATGCAACTCCTATGAAAGTCATTTGAATGGATTCCTGATCTTCTGCCATGAAAATTCAGACTCCAGTGTCCCCCGTTAGGACGCTTATGATGGCAGTACTTACTTATAAATTAGTTCATTAAATTAGTTAATTAAACTAACATATTAAATCAGTGTTTTTGAACACAATCCAGTGATCGAATTATGAGTAATTTATGTAAGAATAGTCTACATAACTTCTACACTCATAGTACCCACTTTCATTACCTTTTTCTATAAACAAATTTTAAAGTTATTTACATTGAAATTTTCACGATTTTGTCCAACTCTGCTGAGCTTCCGTTTCAAGCCGAACTACCTCCCTGCCTTCAGTTGAATGAATAATGGAAAATTACACTGATATACTCGCGTATACCCATAATTTTAGCTAATTACGTTTACTTTCAAATATCATTATTAAACAATTTTTATAAATTATTTTAATTTTCGTATCATTGCAGCGACATTCTTCACAGCCACATGCATTTTAGGACAAGCGCAATTCTATCGCAAACCATGGCCAACTTACAGTTTAGAAAATATGCCGCAAACACGCTTCAGATGCCACGACAAAATACTCGGCGGCTACTATGCAGATGCAGAGACTCAATGTCAGATGTTCCATGTGTGCGTCAAAGTGTCCGGAGTGGGGGTAAGTGTGCCGCTCGCTGGCGGGGTGGTGTAGTGGAAGAGGCCAACAATTACCGCACGTACTCGGACAGCGCTGGCGAAACACCAATCGAATTGTAAATACCCAAATGCGATAGATCAAAGCCGCTGATACACTGTGCCAAGCAAACACCTTCGAAATGCTAAAGTGTGTACTTGCACTGGCGCTGCATACCGAAAGGTTTTCCAATAGCACTCGCACTGCCACTCTCGCACAGTTGGCTGGCTGGCACAAATGCGGATCGCGGATCCGATTGCCACATGGCATGGCCAGAAGAGCAGTGCTGGTGTTGGTGATGGTGATGCTGCTGCACACCATGTTCTCATGTTAATTCACTTTGGAGCGTGTATTATTCTGCGATTAAATGTTGCATGGCGAATGGCGAATGTCGAATGACGAAATCGAATGCGCATCTGTGCGCCAAGAGGCTCACAGAGTCACAGACAAGAATTCGATTTGCTGCTAAGAGTATTTTTATTATTTATCTTTTTTTCCCATTGTTTTTGTTATTGTTTTGTTGTTGGTTTCCAAATGGCAAAGTATCTTAGACGCTTGGACGACTTTTCACCAGTTCGTGACCAGCAACGTCATCTTCAGTCAGCACGGCATACTCGCACGCTCAACATTTGCATGAGCGGAAACAAGAAAATTGCTTTACTGCTTCATTTAACAAGCAACAAGCAACACACACACATCTTTATAGAGGTGACCTTTAAGGCTTCAGCCATGTTCGCTGCAGTATCTCTCTATCTCTGTATGTGTGTGTGTGTGTTTGTGTGGGTTTTGAAATATTAGGCTCCAATGAAAATGATAAATACGTATTAAATTTTAAATAAACAACAACGAATCTTAATAAATTAGGCCCGCTTTATTATTTCAAGCCAAGTCTCGGCTCAACCAGTTCTTGTTCGCATATTTTCCCCCCTGATGGTGGAGTTGCCTGCTGCTCTGCTGGCGCAAATTGTTTTAAATGCACTTACACTGCCGTTTAATGTGATCTGCAGAGTTCGCTTTACTCGGCCATAAATTATGCCACAGCGCTCAGAATTGTGAGCGTTGTGTCGGCATATTAAGTGACTTTCTTAGCAGTCACTTTTGTAGACCCCATGCAAGCCAAGACGCAGTTGTTGACAATGTGCACAAGCAGACAAAGAGACAAACAGGCAAACAGACGAAGAGACAAACATGCAAACAGACAAACAGACACACATACAAACAGACAAACAGACAAACAGACAAACAGCCAGACAGACAAAGAGACAAACAGGCAAGAAGACAAAGAGACAAACAGCCAAACAGACAGACGACCAAATGGTTGTTTGCCAGCAGCCGCAGCATGCACTGTGCCACAATCGAATGTCAAATACCAAAGTTCATTGCAAATGATATTTATTGGTTTAATTAATCTCGAATCCGGTGCACTTTTAAGCAGCCACGAAAATTTATGCGCAACTTTCAGTTACTCGCAGTTTAGTCAAATGGCCTACAATTAGAATTCAATAAGAATTCATTTTAAATGCTGTGAGAGCGAATCCGCTGCTGGAAGTTCAGTTATTGGGGCCGAAATTGAAATTTTGGCGCTCTAAAGTGAGAGGTCGGATGACTCCTATTAATTGACGATTTAAGGCCAACCACGACTGATTGAAAGGAAACAAGTACGGTACAAGTCGGGAAGAATAATTTGTACTTTATCAGAATGATACATTATTAACTGTTCTCACTAAAGTCTGCGACCCGTAGACCCAGATGTAAAAACGTAACCCAGGGAAAGTGTTTGACAATTATTTTTAATGGTAGGCGACAATAAGAAGGGAATAAAATGAACGCCTTCGAGAGAGGGAAGGGAAGTGGATAACAAGAAGGGAAGAAAACGAACGCCTTCGAGGGAACAGAAAGATGGGCAATTATCTCCCCTTTCTTTATTCGTCAATATCCGTTGATAGGACTATTTACAATTGACCAAGACACATTCCAATGTATATCTCTCATAATACTCATTCCATAGGTTTGCTTCCAGATAGTTCCTTAATTTCAATAGCGAAGTTGATGCACCCTTTTGGGGGATTGGGTTTATATTTTCTAACTCAAATCTTCTTCCTATAGGACTCAACACATTCAATTTAAAATAAACACACTCGCATCTAGAAATCTGCTAAACTTGTAATAGATTTTTCGACACCAGACAATCCATTTTTTTACTCTCTGAAGGAGCTTTATACAGTATGCTCGTAAATTGTAAAGAGTGAGCATTTCAATCTTGAAGTCTTACATGAGAATTTTAGTCTCGAGAGATAGGAGATAACACATGGTTTTGTTTGAATTATCCGTACTAAAGAGTCAAATTTTCAAACCAACAAAGGATATAACATTATTAAAACCTACAAAGGATATGCTTAGTAGCTTTCTTGACGTATTTGGTTGAATGATAGTGACATGTAGGTATGTGTTAAAAAGTTATCTCCTAGTTGTCTCCCCAAAACCAGAGAGTCAAACTCATAAATCGCGACCTGTACGCTTTATATAATATACTCCACTTTGCTCTTTGACAGCATTATCAACCTTTTGAACCTTGCTATAGAATAATCAGTAATTTTGTAGAAAGCCCCATTTTGTGGAAACCCCATTCTCACATGTCCACAAATGTCCTTCAAACTAAATCGATCTACAGACCAACTTTTTGATGCCTCTTCGTGCACGAAGCATAGAGCCAGCTTTTACGCTTCTGGTCTATGTGTGGTTTTTGTTCACTATTCGCTGTTCTTGGCGTGCTTCTCCTATTATTTAAGAATAACTCCTAAACTGGATATGTCCCTCAATTGTATCATAAACATTTTAGAAAATTCTAAATATTTGATTTCCAATTATATATATTCGATTATAAGTAATCAGATCTACCTGTATATCAGCTCAGACACTTTATACTAAGACCTCTTCAATTATAGTGGAGTTGAGTATTTCCAGAATGCCTCCTGGTGAAATGCTGATGGAGATTCCTAAGGTAATTTTGCGCACATCCAAGATTTCTTGTATTGTTTGGCTTAGAAAGGGATCTATCTATTAATAGATCATTCGAAGTTTCAGCCCACAGAATCTACAGTTAGAGTCTTCATATAAGTGAATAAAGACACTATGCCCTCCACGACATCTTATCATGTTACTACAACACCTTCTCATGTCTCTAAGACATCTTCTCATGTCTCTAAGACGTCTTCTCATGTCTGTAAGACATCGTCTCATGCCTCTACGACATCACCTCATGTCTCTGTGACGTCTTCTCATGTCTTTACGACATCTTCTCAATTCTCTAAGACATCTTCTCAATTCTCTAAGACATCTTCTCAATTCTCTAACACATCTTCTTATGTCTCTAAGACATATTCTCATGTCACTACAACACCTTCTCATGTCTCTAAGACATCTTCTCATGTCTCTAAGACGTCTTCTCATGTCTGTAAGACATCGTCTCATGTCTCTACGACATCATCTCATGTCTCTGTGACGTCTTCTCATGTCTTTACGACATCTTCTCAATTCTCTAAGACATCTTCTCAATTCTCAAAGACATCTCAATTCTCTAACACATCTTCTTATGTCTCTAAGACATATTCTCATGTCACTACAACACCTTCTCATGTCTCTAAGACATCTTCTCATGTCTTTAAGGCATCTCATGTCTCGAAGACATCTTCTCATGTCTCGAAGACATCTTCTCATGTCTCTAAGACATCTTCTCATGTCTGTAAGACATCGTGTCATGTCTCTACGACATCATCTCATGTCTCTACGACATCATCTCATGTCTCTACGACATCATCTCATGTCTCTGTGACGTCTTCTCATGTCTTTGCGACAGCTTCTCAATTCTCTAAGACATCTTCTCAATTCCCTAACACATCTTCTTTGTCTCTAAGACATATTCTCATGTCACTACAACACCTTCTCATGTCTCTAAGACATCTTCTTATGTCTTTAAGGCATCTCATGTCTCTAAGATATATTCTCATATCTCTACGACATCTTCTCAATTCTCTAAGACATCTTCTCAATTCTCTAACACATCTTCTTATGTCTCTAAGACATATGCTCATGTCACTACAACACCTTCTCATGTCGCTAAGACATCTTCTCGTGTCTTTAAGGCATCTCATGTCTCTAAGATATATTCTCATATCTCTACGACATCTTCTCAATTCTCTAAGACATATTTTCGTGTCTCTAAGACATCTTCTCATTTAAGATGTGTTCTTATGTACGACATCTCAATTCTCTAAGACATCTTCTCATGGAGCTAACAAATCTTCTCATGCTCTAAGACATCTTCCTTTGTCTCTAAGGCATATTCTCATGCCTCCAAATTATTTGAAATTACAGAGAAAGTGGCTACACTGACCTTATACCAGGAGTGACTTCAACCATAATGTAATACATGATTACATCTCAAAGAGCCCTCCCTTCAGCCGAAGGTTGCACAGTCTAGAGAAAGATATCTTCTGAGAAAATCTTATAACCGGCAACCGAACAATTATTTAATTTTGATCATTTCATTGTTTTTTACTCGAATGTAATTAAAGTGGTGAAATTTGTCGCAAAAATTATTAAAAAATCATTAAAAAAATTATTGTGCAACAAAACGAAAGCCAGTTTGACAGATGAAACGAGTCGCTCGCTGAATCTTCTGATTCATTTCCTCCTCTCCCATTCATCATCATCTCATATAACGATGTCAATCGCCCCCCTGGGAAAATAATAGTCCGCTGCAAGTCATTGAAAAGCTCCAATCAGAGCCCGCTTCACATAAAATTGTTGCGTTTCCAATTAGTTTGTTTTGTGGCATGTGTTGCACATTGCCGCATACGAAATCACTTCGTGTTTATGCAGCAATTTAGGAGGTGTCTTCTGGTAATGAATTTGTTACGAGCCCATTCATTAGTTGCGAGTAAATCAACTAAAGTGAGAGAATAACTGTTCGCTTAATTGAGAGCGAATTAAGCAACATTTTCGTCGAATCAAATTACGCTCTTAAGCGGGCTGCAGTCAATTGCGGTTTAGTGTTTAATGTTGATTGCAATGGCAACTAACAAGAAAATGTGGCCAAATGCAGAGATGAATTGTATGAGAGTAGACGTGTAGGCGGTGGATCCAAGGTCACACCACAATTCACTTACAACTTAGTGCTACTTGTTATGAGTAGTGTTGGTACAGAGGGTAGGGAGGTAGGTAGGTAGGTAGTAGAGAACACAGAGAAAAGAAACTTAAACGTCAAACGGCAAAGCAGAGAAATAAAGCTGACGGACATTCTACACGAATCCACTCAAAATTGTGGTGAATCCACTCAGAATCGTGGTGAATCCACTCAGAATCGTGGTGTGTCCGCTACGGACGCTTGCAGCGAAAAAGACTTTCCTTTCTCTATATTCTCTGGTAGGTAGGTAGGTAGGAGTGGGCGCCTAGTTTGCCAAAAGCACACATAATGGCCCATTGTGATATCACCGTGTCACCGTGTGGCGCCGTTCAAGCACTGACTAAAAACTTATCTTACTTGGGATGGTGATAGTCAGCGAAAGAACAGCGCAGGTAGAAGTGGTCCTTCTCCTTTCGATAGCCCGCTTAGGCCAATCTGGCCCCTTGTGATACCACACCAGCTCATCTCCTTCTCTAGGGGTTCCGAATCAGTCGGAACTAATGATGAATCTTTTTAGGCCTTTGGTGTCAGTTATTGAGATCCCGACCCTTGAAAGTGCAACAGACTTCGAGAACAATTTTTTATGATGAGAAGTGTGTGAATTGTTACCAGAGCTTTTAGCGATATCTCCCATTCTTTCCATCTATTTCTCTCTCTCTTCTTACTATTTCTCTCTCTATCTTTTTCTTACTATTTCTCTCTCTCTTTCTTACTCTTTCTCTCTCTCTTTCTTATTCTTTCTCTCTCTCTCTCTCTCTCTTTCTGACTCTTTCTCTCTCTCTCTTTCTTACTCTTTCTCTCGCTCTCTTTCTTACTCTTTCTCTCTCTCGCAGTCTTTCTTTTCTCTTGCTATTCTCTCTCTCTCTCTTTCTTACTATTTCTCTCTCTCTTTCTTATTCTTTCTCTCTCTCTCTATTTCTTACTCTTTCTCTCTCTCTCTCTTTCTTACTCTTTCTCTCTCTCTCTCTCACTATTTCCTTTCTGCTAGTCTGATTCCTCATATGATCATTTGTTGATTTAATTGATTCCTTGATTAAATGAATCATCCCGAAGCAAATCAAAATGCTCCACAAATTTGGTTTATAGACTTCCCTGACAAATTTATGGAAAAGCTGCTTCAGTGTAATCAAGGTCATTTGAGGTCAAACTACACTACTTTATAGGAAATTTCTGTAGACATGCTCTCAGTTGGTTTCGTAATAAGAGCATTTTTTTCATTTTGAATCCAAAGCGAAACTTTTTATTCCATTTTGGATTTGTATCCAGGTCCACCTTTATATGTTTTCAGCTGCTCCAAGAGTAGAGGAGCGGTGCTTTTTGGCACTTAAAAGCCGCATTGTATAATTTGTTATATTTATAAATGAAATCCACTTAGTTGAGTTGATCGATTGATGGCGATAGTGTAGTTAGCAGTCCTCATCGCCAGGCCCGAGTTATATTGGGCAAACTTCCGCTAAATTCCACTGCAACACCCATTATCCATTCGTAAACACATGCACGCCCAGCACAACTCCCCATAAAGTAGTTAAATAGCTGATGAATTTTATTTTGTTGCTTGGCTCACACCTCCTCCCTGAACTTTCCGCAACTTTCGCTGAGTACCAGCAATTAACCTGCCACAATTCCCAACGAGGCAGAGATTCGTCGCAGGTAAGCGGCGTATTTGTTGACCTTTTTCATCGCAGTCTGACAGTGCCAGACAATTCGAAGATCGTACGTAATTTTTAAATAGACGCGTCCACAATTCAATTTGTTATGTCTTTTGATTGACAGGTTCAAGACTTCCGATTCCTTTGTCCGAATGGCACCGCTTTTGATCAGGAAGCGCAAATTTGTGCTGATTGGGGCGATGTCGATTGCGAGCAGTCGGTGTTGTATTACGGCAGCGATAATTTCGACCTGTATCGCATTGGATCGGGTTTCGAGAGCAAGCGAGCGCCACTCGCCGAGGAGGAGGAGGCCACCTTCCATTTGCAGCGAGCCGAAAGTGGTAAATATATATACGAGTACACCATTAGAGCTTATTTTAGTGAATGCGGTTATCAGCGATTAAATTACGCACTTACACAATGTTTCCATTGTTTGCAGCTGACATAAGACGCTCCAAAGAAACGCGCATTGATCAAAAGTCCCGGCCCGACCAACCGCCAAATTACACAAGACACTTTGAAGCCACAACGCGCAACTCATTTAATAACTACGCGCACTTAAATGAGAATAATCGCAATCAGCAGCAACAGCAGCAGCAGCTGCAGCAGCAGAAGAAAATTGATGCGGCCCAGAAGCCGATTGCGAATTACTACACGCCAACAACAACCACAACAACAACCACGGAGA
The DNA here is from genome assembly GCA_920105625.2 of Clusia tigrina. NCBI lineage: Eukaryota > Metazoa > Arthropoda > Insecta > Diptera > Clusiidae > Clusia > Clusia tigrina. The sequence goes on from OV050031.1 coordinate 211,004,815, forward strand.
GATACACCGACGAGTCGAAGCGTAAGTGGGGCAACTCGTGTAGTTTGGGTAAAACGTTTAAGTAAATTTCCACCTCTCACTATTACAGAAGAATACGATGACATCTTCAAAGGATCGCACAGCTCGCACTTCTTTGCGAATCGCAATGGAGGACGCGAAGACGACTTCCTGGAACATCAGCAGACGAAGGCGAAGCCAAACGACTTCACCGATTACAACAGGAAAGCCGAAACATCTACGAGTGGCAAGACGCGAGTGCCTCCCACACGCTCCAAGCGCATACAAACGCCCACTACCAGCACCACCACCACCACCACCAGCACAACCCCCACGCCTACCACCACTGCGGTGCCAGTGTCATCGAAGCTCACCACCAAAATAAACCTGCAAAGTTTCTTCAACACAGATTTCTTTGGTCACACTCCCACTTACAAGGCCAGCACGCCCAACACTTCGGCCGGCTCCGCCGCGACCACTTCCCGTCCCAGCTACAGCAATGCCAACAGATTCAATTTCGGCGCCAACGACTACCAAACACAAGAGAAGATCCAGCCGACAACCTACAATCCAGCCAACAGCATCTACCGCCTCAAGGCCACCACACCCAAGTACACGGAGTTCAGTCGCCAAGACAATAGTCTGCCGCACAAGACCACCAAGAGCGCCTACAACGATCAAAGCGTCACACCGCAGCTCACAAAAGAGTTCAGCAGCAAGCCCACCATTTCCTCGAGAAAGTCACAAAAGCTGGAACGCAGCCAGCAAAAAGCAGACGCGGTAGACACGAGCCTGGTCAATAATCAAAACGAATTCTCCAGGATCACGAAGCCGCAACAAGCCCAGCCACAGCCCTTCCAACCACTGCAAGTCTTCCGAGCGCCGCCTGCCACGCAGAACACCAAACCCGCGCACATAGAACCGCAGTTTTATCGCTCACGTGGCAGCCCGTTGGGACAGCAGCAGCTGAACGGTGGCAACCAGGCGCCTTCGCCGTTTGTGGCCACACAAAACACAAACAGCAAACAACGCGTTGTCCCGGCGGACAATAAGACAGAGAAGGCGGAGAGAAGCAAGCAAAAGGCCACCAACAGCCCGGACGTGAGTCCACGCGGTTTCACCAGTCGTGGCAGCATCAATTACAAGGCCACCACCCAACGGAACGGCGAGCTGTACACACCCACAACGACTGCCTTGAAGAAGTTCTCCACCTTGGTGCCGAAAGATCAGTACACACCCACCACCTTCAAGCCCACGACCTACAAGAAGCCCTACGAAAACAATTACAACTTCTATCAGACCCAGCAAACTGTCCGCGCACCAAACAGGCCACAGCAAGCATCGGTGATCAGTACCACCACCACTCAGGCGCCCAACACGGCTCATCCCGCGAACAATGCCGACGAGGATGACGGCCAATACCACCCCGAGTTGTACGAAATTGATTTCCCACGCAATCGCCTCAATTTGCAGCGTTCGAGCAAATCAACCACAACAGGCACCTCCAGCACCACCATCACCACCACCACCACGAAGAGGCCCCTCACCTACAACCACAATTTCCAGAACCCACTGAACCACCTCAAAACCCAGCAACAGACATCGTTCCAGAAGCAGCAGGAGCAGGCCACCCCAGTCGACTTGAGCGACGAGGAGGAGCTGTTCAAAACGGCGCATTCTCTCAATTTCGGCGCGGCCAGCATCAACAAGTTGCGCGCGGACATCATCAAAGCGGAGAAGACATCGCAGCAATACAACTCGCAATACAGTCCAAATGTGCCCGCTTCTAGTCCGAGGACGGCGGCGACTCCACACAACACACCCTCAACCAGCGGCACCACCAGCTACTCAGCGGTGACAACCAGCAAACCGTACGCTTCCAGTTACTTGCCCACAACTACCAGCAGCACCACAGTGAAGCCCCCGATTGCCATCTCCACAACGCTCAAAGCGTACGTCATTCCCAAGAGCACGAAAACTTCAAGGAAGTCCTCCAAGGGCAAAGGTAAGAAGGGCCACTCAAAGAAACGTCCTGCGCATGCCGACGAAGACACCAGTTATGATTACGCCTACTACGACACGGACACGCTGAGCGAGGCCCCGCAGGAGTATCAGGAGTATGAGTTCGCTGAATTCGCCAGGACACGAAAGAACTGAAGAGGAACCTTGTAGTTTACTGTGCTTTATGAGCGATCCTACTCACCTCGAAAGTGCTCACACAAAGAAGCGTCACGATATATAAACTTCATCCCCTCCCTTCCCAAGCAATGCAACCAACAAACCGAGAGGCAAATTCAACTGCGTTCGCATATTCCTACAGCGATAATTCGAGATATCGGTATAGACAGTAACATCCTCGTGCTTCAGAATTCCCATATATATTCCTACAGGGATGCTTCGAGATATAACAATCGGCATAGAGACAGTAACATCCTCGTGCATCAGAATTCCCAGTATATCCAGATGAGTAAGTATTTCCAGAAAGCTGGTACAATTTATTCCAAGCTTGCCAAGGAAAATGTTTAAAAATCAATTTGATTGGTCTCCTGGGATACTGATTTATTAGCTTCCATCTTCGTCCCCAAATTCCATTTCCCATTTTCAAGTGCATGCCTTCATCTTCCTCCTTATACGCCACACAGATTAATATTAGGGAATATATTTTCATTTAATTGTATACGAACTCTGCTCTATCTGCAGGTCCTTTATTGCCCGAGCCCGAAACGACACACTTCTCTAACTGGAAATCCATTTCAGTTCTCAAGTAGAACTTTATTAAAACTTTTCCAACAATTTTAGTGCACGAAAAATCGGCGCACTTTCTTATAAAATATATCCCACAATTTCAGGACCTTGAATACTCCTTTAAAACGTTTTCTTAGTTGTCAACTAGACTTCTAATTATCAATTTGTTGGACTGGCACACTCCTTGAAAACTCCATTTCAGTTCTTAAATATAATTTATTTTAGTTCTCAAATAAATTTTTTTTTTTACTTTTCCAACATTCGTTCATCGACCCCTTCATTTTCATGTTTCAGGAACTGAAACACTCTCTTTAAACTCCATTTTAGTTCTGAAATGCAAGTTTAAAACTATATTTTAGTTCTGAAGTGGGTGGACTTCTTATGAAACATTCCAACATTATTCAATCTGTCCATTCGTCTTCATGGAGAACATTTCCAACAGGGCATTGTAAAGTAGTGTTCCGGAACTGAACTTAATTTACGTTCCCAACCCTGCCTTTAAAACTCAATTTTAGTTCCCAAATATGTGTCTTATGAAATGCTTCCAACCAATTTCAAGAAGTGAACCCCATTTTAGTTCCCAAATCTGCAAAACCCTCAATTTAGTTCCGAAATATGCGACTTATGAAATCGTTTCAACCTATTTTAGCAAGTGAACTTCATTTTAGTTCCCAAACCTGCCTTTAAAACTCCATTTTAGTTCCGAAATACGCGTCTCGTGAAATCTTTCCAACCTATTTCAAGAACTGAACCCCATTTTAGTTCGCAAATCTGCCTTTAAAACTGAATTTTAGTTCCCAAATATGTGTCTTATGAAATCCTTCCAACCTATTTCAGGAAGTGAAACCCATTCCAGTTTTAAAATGGACCTTTGAAACCTTACTTTAGTACTCAAATAGACTTCTTATGGAATATTCCAACTGTCTGTCCCTTCATTTTCATATAAAGCAACTTCAGGAACTGAACTTTAAACTTATCTAAAGTTCCAACAATTTCTGCAACTAAACAACATTTCACTTCTCAAGAAGACTTCTTATAGAACAATATCCCAAAATTTCTGGAACTATAACAGTTCTAATTTGAATAATTTCGTTCACACACTCAGCTCACTGCTCCTTTTTCCTTCCTTATGAAATATTTCCAATCTTTTTCTTGAACTGGAAGAATTTATCCGTTTGTTCCGGATCATTCCGGACTCTCATCGTGGCATTTTTACTCGTACATAGTTTTTGAATTAGGTGCCAGAGAGACATCATTTTCATCTCATCACAGATTCAGTATAAAAATTGGCTCAAAATTGTAACTCTTATTTTAAAAATTCAATCATAAATGAAAAACTTACATAAAAAGTTGCCAAATTTCGTCACACATACACAGCCACAAAATCGTTACACCCGCATGCTCACACGTGTTTCTAGTTATTTAAAAATAAATATAAAAAATGTATTGTTTTAGTCGTTAGTGAATTATAAACAAAAAACAAAACAAAAAACTTTAAGCTAAATTAATTGTTGTACATTTTTGGCTTTTTCACTTTTATTTTGTTTTTATTTTCAAACAAAAAAAAAACAACAACAGCATTTTTTATTGATTTCCATTTTTAAATTATAAACAAATAAAAAATATTATATTATATAAAATAAGTTTTATATTGAAATTTTATTATAAAAGAACAAAAAGTGAATTACATTTAAGTTTTGCTGTAAATAAAAAGGAATATTTCAATAAAAATCAATATTAAAACTTATAAAAAAAATTGTATTTTAACATAAAACACATTTTCCTCCTTACCTTCGTCTTCGGTAAATAAAAACTTCAGCACAAAAGTATGCTAAGGAAATATATTCAATTTAATCGTATTTAGTAGTGTTAGTACGTGGTAGCAGTTTATTAACTAACCTCATCATCTTTCAGTATAAGAAAGCAACGGATCGCCTGGGTGACGAAAGAGGTGCACCCTAAAAGTAGGCTTCACTTTTGTGGACCAAACATTTTTACTCCACAAACTATGTCAAATAGCACATTAAATTACAACCTACTTTTGGGGTGGCCAGATGTCGTCTCCGAGACGATACAAAAATTCCTTTTGATGAGAGATGATGAGATTCATTATACGCCTATAGTTTCATTGCTTATAAAGAGATCATAATTACTTTCTAATGAAAAAAACAATATTTAAATGTTTTCCCAATTGTGTACACATAAATGACGTTGGTAGCAGGAAAATTATTTTATGACAAATTGGTTGATCACAAGAATGGCGATCTCAAGTTTTTCAGAATCTGTTCTCAAGCAATAAATATGTTCCAACACAAGTTTGTGAGAGATATACTTATAGTATCTGGTCATCAAACATTTCAACAATCATAGTGTATTTTATTTCACTTATTTTCATAATTCAAAAAAATTTATTGAAAGTTTCCTGTTACACGGGTGGGGAGGCAGGTTAGAAATGCAAAAATATAATAAATAAAATATCAAAATAATATGATTAAATGTAATTGATCTGAAAGAAATACTCAATATTTCAGTTATTGATTAAGTTCAGTCTTTGAATTTTTGCCGGACGCAACGTGGCATCGGGAATAAATATATCAGCATATTGAACGCGGCTAAGCCAACAGCAAAGGCACAGGAAGCGGCCACATCGATTGTTTCCTGAAATATATAAACTAATTTAAAAAAGTTCTTTTGACAACACACTGCGACTTAGTTCACATACATCTGGGTCGGCCAAGCCCAAACGTTCGTGCAGAAAATCTGCCGGTTTCGGGCAGATGACAGAGGCAGTGGGCGTGCAGTTCATTTTACGCGATTGAAAAGCGATGCTGTGCAACAACGAAGACGCGTAGCGAGTATGAGTGCCCTTCGTATTATCCTGCAGCCAAGGTTGTAGACCCTTAAATGACCTGGGTGTATGTGGATAGTATGGAAATTAAATGAAAATGAAATGAAATTATAAAAAACCAATGAATTTTATATTTCTTAACACCAACCGCACTGTTCCGCTGGCTAATGCTATGCTAATGACCAAAATGTAGGTGACCGCAATGGCAGCGTTGAAAGGCACCTTAACGACCAATAAAAAGGCAACGCTCAGTTGTTCGGCCAAAACATAACTGGACCACAATGCAACTAAAAGATATGCGAAGACGGTGCCATTTGGGAATTTCGGATCCAAGAGTAACCTAAAAAAGAAGCAATTAACGTAATTACGGGAATACAAATATGATCACGCCTACTTACGGATAAATGACACAACTTGCTATTACTGCTGAGATCAGAGAAAATGGTATGGACACCGAGTTGTACGCAATTAGCAGAGTAGAGCCAGAGTAAAGACCTTCCGGAGTGTCCTGTGAGAAACGCTTACGCCAGATGGGAACTATGGAGGGTGAAATTATGTGAAATTATTATTGTTTTTTTCTTTTTATAAGATTGATTTATTTACACAGTGAAATTGTGGTTAAAATGCCACATCCATACGCCAATCCGATTATGTTCAAAATCATGCTATTCTTACTGAAGAATCCATGAGAATCATCCTAAAAATTATATAAAGTTCGGAATAATAATTATTGATATATATATATATAAATATAATTGACATATAAATATAGTAACAATTGATACTATCAACTAAATAAGTATAATTACCCCCACGTTGGTATAAAATAACCACATCAACCCCATTGCAATTGGAAGCAAAAACAAGCGCAAAAACAGGGATTTCATTCCTGCTAAGCCGCAAGAAAATGTTGAAGCCAACAGCTTTCTACGAAAGTATAAACAATTGTTTTATTAATTTATTGATTTTTTTAGTAATTTACTTACAAATACAGCATAATCCAGACTTTCAATTCTCCAGGTTTCCCATATGCCAATGGCACCTTCCCAGTGCCCATAGTATTCAGAGGAGCATCCGAGATTGGCGTCTCCCTAGAGAAACGCTCTACCAACGCTTCGATTTGCTGGCTGGACTCTAAGAAGCGATCACGACTCCTACAAAATTATGATATTTAAATTATGAATTGTATATTTTTGTGGTGTTGCTGCAACAACCTGCGATCTACAGTCGATAAGCACAAATAATACATCAATGGATTTTCGAGTTGTGGGCATGGAAATCCAATGCCATGAAAATATTCCAGCATAGCCCGCGTGCCACCTGAGTACACTACGCCACCCAGGCACAGAAATAAAGCACGATCTAAAAACGGAAACACATCCGAACGAGGCTTCTCCAAGGACAGCAGAATACCGCAGCCCGTTTTCTTCGCCGTGTTCGAGAGTATGGAAATGAGCAAATAAGCGCTGAGTGGATCAAGTCCTTGAGTGGGTTCATCAAGCAGTAACATAACTAAAACGGGATTGTTAAGTTGATATTTCAGAATTTAATTGTATGAAAAACTTGAACTAGGAAAATGCCAGGAATGTGCGTAGAAACAAAAGACTGAAGACACATACTTTTTCAGATAAGAAATAGAAAGTGGAAATAAATGTGAACTTCTCACCAGGATCTCGCACCAATTGTGTCCCTATGGCTAAGCGTCTCGCTTCGCTTATATTTAAGTATTCCACACGCTTGTGGGCCACTTGAGAAAGTGCCAAATCCGCCAATACCTGCCGTACTTTTGAGCTCTTCAGGTAACCAGAAAGCTGCAATTTAAGTATAGTTTTAATTCGATCTAAAATTGACATTTGAAATCCCCATGTACTTACAATGGTGGGCGTGTAGTGTAGTGTCTGAGCCACCGTCAAGCCGGGTATGAAAGTGCAGGACTGTGTCACATAACCACAACGTTGCTGAAATAAAGCCTTGCTCAGTGGAGAGCCGTTCAGCAGCACCTGACCACGTGTTGCACCCTCAGAACGACGAGAAATTACATCAAGCAGGGCCCGTTTGCCACTACCTACAAAAATTGTGTGTGTATAATGTGAATGGAATACATTTTATTTCAAATTTTTATGATTTTAGATTTTGTGTGTTTTATTGTATACCTTTGGAACCCAATATTGCCATTACTTCACCGCTGTGCACAGTAAGATTCACACCTTTAAGAACGAGGGCTGAACTACCGCCGCCATTGAAGCAACCACCTCCATCAACCTGAAGAAAAGAGCAGAAATATCAGTTTAATTGTATGAGCACAAAAGGAGCTCCTAAAGGGAATTTGTGGGATATGAAAAAAGAATGGGTATAGACATATATAAATATATTGAAAGAATAGTGAAAATATATATGATTATAGAAGCTGTTTGTTTATATGAACTAATTACTAAACAGCATTTAATTTTTGGTACAATTTAATCTTTCACAAGTTTCCAGCCTTTTTTTTATACTAATCAGTTAATATTTTGAATATCTTTCGAAAATGCACCCTACATATTTGTAGCTTAAAGGAAAACTAACCTCGGTGGTGTGAAAAATATTGTGCGCCTCTAAAACATAATCACTTCCAATCATTTTCATCTCAAATGTGATGTCACGATTAACGCAGTTTTTGTTTTGTTCTCACTTTTCGTCTTTTTATGCACAACATACGCAGGTGAACTCAATATAACTGTCAAATCCAACCAAAATCACACACAAATGCACAGTGTCTCACAGGTCTGAGTGAATAGTGCAAGCAGTGTACGAGTATGTGTGCGTGTTTCTGTATAAATATGTATGTATGCTGCTTTCAAGTAAAAAAAAAATCAAAAGAGAGACTAGCGAAAGTTTCCACACAACAATTCGTTCACACGTCCAAACACAAGCGCGGCTCTGAACAAACTGAAGCTGGAATACGTTTTAGCCATGGTGGTGACTTCAGCAGAGCTCATTTTTCCAATTGGTCTACGAGTACAAAGAGCGGAATACTGTAGTACTGGAAAGATACTTAGCTGGTTGGCTATGAACTGGAAATATTTTTTTTAAATACGACAGAAGTTAAATCATTTCAATTTAAAATTTAATACTGAAAGAATATATATGTTATATAAATAATATTTATATACAATTTTCTAAGTAAAAAAATATTTTGGTTTAATTTAAGAAGATTATAATAAAAAATTTGTGTGTTTAATTGCTTTATCACATATTACAATACAAGAGTTATCTCTAAATTATGTTTATTATTAATTAGTAGTTAGAAAATATGAGTAAGTTGCATTAAAGTATTAAATTGTTGTATAAATATATATATATATATATATATATATATATATATATATATATATATATATATATATATATATGTATATATATATATATATATATATATATATATATATATATATATATATATATATATATATACATATATATATACATATATATATATATATATATATATATATATATATATATATATATATATATATATACATATATATATATATATATATATATATATATATATATATACGCGTATATATAGTCCAGTGCACATATTTATAAACATTTCGTTTATATTGCAATTGATAAAAATTATAAATATATACTAAGTTGCTAGTGCTGCTAAATTCTTTTATTTATATGTTAATTTCATTAATAAATAAAAAATAAATAAATAATAATATATATCTTCACAGCATTGCCAGGTTAGAGTATAAATTGATATCTGGAACTAAAAGGAATCTCATAAATAAACAGGCTTAAAGTTAAGCACTCTGCATTGTGCCCACAACCTGCTAAAGTCATTTTCGTATTGGAATCTCTTTTGAATGAGTTTTTCTTGTATTTCTCAAACTAAACTACTCGTAGCTTTAACCTGTTTTAAACACAATAACCTGGGCAAACCCCTTAAATCTGATCTTAACACTGATTGCAAACCCTCTGTCCCATCTACTGAGAGTTTAGTTGGCTGTTGTTGTTGTTGTATCTGACACAAGAGAGCTTTAGCATTAGCCTGGAAAGAAATCCGCATGCAAACCAGCATTGGAAACAGCAAAGGTAATAAAAACAAGTAAATACAGATAAAAGCCAACCACATCCAGTGGAAGTTGAATTTTTCCCACCGAACTCAAGTTGGACCAAATACGATATATAGAGTATTATATCGTATTTGGTTGGACTTAACAGGTAAGATGGCGTCTGGTTTGAGGCCAAGTTCAGTTCTCTGAGAGAGTTAGCGCACACCACATACTGCTGCGCTCGGCGCGGTGCGAATACAAAACAATATCGGTTTATGTAAATGAAACAAAAATAGTTTGTTAATTAATAAGAAATTTATGCAAAATTCAATTCAAATATTAAGTGTTAAAAGTGGTACCAATTTGATATTAGCTGCAAGTGTGAAAAGTCTAAACAAATATTAATTGTGTCGATTTCGCACACACACATACACACAAAAGAAATCGCTTTAAAATATAAAATTAATTCTAACTGGAATAGAATTCACCACAGTCATCATCAGAAGTGTATGAAAAAAAGGAGAAAAAAATTTTAAGAAAATTTCTAGTGACGCGCATTGCGCTGCTCTGGTATCTGTAGGTATCTATATTTATACCTGTTAAACAACACACACACACGCTGCAGCTCCAAGGAATGCTCAATTGGAATATTTTAGCAGCATCAACGACAACGACGGCCAGCACCAATTATAGCAACAACAACAACTACAACAATAAACAACGGACACAATTAGAAAAACAACAACAACAACAACTGCTGCAGTATACAATTTGAAGTGTTGATTAGGATAAGAAATACTTTTAGCGGTGAGTTTACAACAAACAACAAAAAGTTAATTTAAAGAAAAAAATACAACAACAAAGTTCTCAGCCGCAGTGTAACTGCATATATTACATTTATGTATATCTATGACGTGCACCTGATGCTCTGCGCTAACACCGCTACGTGATAATCTCAGCACATCAAGTATAATTAGCGGAAGAAGTTGTTTTGAGATACAGCGATAGAATAAGGAGCCATCAGGCATTCTCTGTGCCTTGGTCCACAATTATATATTAGACTGGACATTTTCACGAAGTAACTGATGAAAGCATTTTTTAAATTAATTGTTTATGGGGACTTGGAAATTTTGCGAGTGATACTCTGTATATTTATTTATACTTATAGTAATTTTCATTCTATATTTCGACATTTTAATTATCGGCTCTCAAGCTATATTTACACATTAATTTTATCTTTCACAAAGCATCGCATAATAGCACAGCGCGGTTGAGTTCAGTTGTGAATGCTCAGTGCTGCTCGCACAGCACTCGTCGCCGCAGAAGGTCAAAGATCTTAAGTAGCGCTCTTGTCTAGTTCTGGCTGCATGTGTATGGCTCTTTCTTAAGGGTCCACCACCACAGACGCTCCTATGTGTGTGCTTGCATAAAATATGCACGGGAACTCATATTGGAACACAAGTGCAACTGTGTTTGCTCAGCACTAACACCAGCTCCTCTTTTGCTGAGTACGCTGCTGGCCACAGTTCTAACTGGCCACTATTCTGCTGCCTTAGCTGGCCGGGTTGTCGGTTCTTACGAGCATGATTCTCTATGGTGTGGTTTGCTGGTTGATTTTTCGCATGGATTTTTCTGTACTATGCATTTTTCTCTTACTTTTCGGTGTCTTCTCTCTTCAGTTCTTCTTTCAGTCTCGCAGATTCGACTCTTGCCGTTTATTGTATAATGTTTAGAACTTCTCATAACTGGGCTTTCAGTTTCCGTATTTGGGCAGATGTGGAGAAGATTGTGTGAGTACATGCAGGTGCTTGTGTGTGTGTGTGTGTTTAGGCAAATAATTTGTATAGTTTTAAGAAAATTTGCTTTAAAGGCACACTAAGGACCAGTGAATAATTCAGAAACTTCACAGATAACATTATGAACTTGTAAGTAGATATATTCATATATATAAACAAATAAATTAACACGTCACTCAGTCACAGAGGAGGAATCTCTCTGATGGAAGCATATTTCGCTGTTGATAAAGGCAGCATATGCAGTTAATAGAGAAGGCGCAAAAACTAGGCGACTAATAAAGAGGTCTTAAATAAATATTTTCTAAACGCATTCTTGATATGAGTAAATGCAGGTGGAATATTTTGGTCTGACATATAACAAATATAAATGCACATATTTAGGAATACAAGGTGCATTCTAAAGTAAACAGGGCGTTTAAAAAGTAAGAACAAGTTTTTTTTGGAAAAATAGATAGAATAATAATAGTACAATATTTTATTCAAAATAATTCCCTTCCAACTCAATACAGTGATTTGCTAAAAGCATGTCGAATGAGTGTTTTATATCGTCGGCTGGGAAGTCCTTCAGGATGTCGATACAAGCCTAGGTTTCTACGTCCACAGAATGTGAAACTTTCATCTGCAAATGCATTTTTTCCGAAAAGATATTAGTCGCACTTGGCCAAATCCGGCGAATACGGGGAGTGGTTGATAATTAAAATGCCATTTTTTGTCAAAAATAGGACACAAGAGTCCATCGATGAGGCGCATTATCTTACAACAAACGTCAACTTTCTTCCGCACGATATTCCAACGGATTACCACGAATACGAATACGCGAAGGTGAGTTGTGCTTTAACGGTTAGGCCCGGATGAACGAACTCTTTCTAGATAATGCCCTTGGCATTTTGACTTCTCGAAACAGGATTTTTTGGATTTTGGCTCGTCTGGCGCCCACCACTCGGCGCTTTGGCGCTTCGTTTCTGGATCATATTGGAAGCACCACGTTCCATCAGCAGTAACAATGTTGTAAAGAAAATATTCGTAATTTTTGGCCTTCTTGACGATGTCTTTCGAATGTTAAATTCTGAGTAATTTTTGGCAGTCAATCAACTTGTGCGGAACAACCTGTGCAAACACTTTTCGCTCAAATTGTGATAAATTGATGATTTTGAGATGCTCAATTATAATTCCAATTCTAATTCAATGAAGATATTGGCTGATCTTTGATGAATTCATGCTTGATTTGATGGAATCTTTAGTGATCATGGACTTCGGTCAACATATTACTCATCAATTATGTTCTCACTAAAGTTTTTAAACCGCGTGGTATACTCATGAATTCTGCCACGGTATAAACAATCATTACCATAAACTTTGTTGATAATTGAAACGATTCTGTAACCATTTAAAACAAAACTGAAAGTACATCAGTGAGGGATCTACCTTTCTACCGTATGTAATTGGCAATAGATCACCAATAGATACCAAGTTTAAAACAAAACTGAAGGAAGTGAGTGAGGGATCTACCTTTCTAAAGCAAGTAATTGCCAATAGATGACCTCACAAGGAATACCTATTTTTAAAATACTGCTACTGCGTACTTTGGAATAATGCATATTGTAGATTGCACCTGCTAAAATGGCCGTTTTGTGACAATCTATTTTCCGGCTGGTTTTCCTTCCAAATGAATTAATATCATATTTTGAAGCACTCCTCGATATTTCTAACACCAACTGTTGCCCTCTTTTCATGTGTAGATCATTGACTTTCTTGTAATAACAACATTTTTAGGTTCTTCTGTTCGAAATAAGAACAGATTGAGTCCCTGAAGAGTATAAATCGAAGCCACATTAGCAGTAATCTAGATTCCCTTGAATATTATTGTGATCGAGAGCCGGAATTGACTGGTCATGGCGGATGCTTAAGATTCAAATACCTTCCTAGAGGCCACAATGCGCCTTGAACAGGCCTAAGTGAGTCTTAGGGCAGCCATATAATCTACCTACCTACCTACCTTACTAGAATGGGGGACGTCGATTTATTACTAGTTACCAAAGCCTTAATTGTGAACTGAATATCTGAGTATATATAAGAAAGTATAAGTATTTATAACAAAACATAAGCTTAGAAATACTTTTTCTTTTCTCGGAACAATTTCTCAGATATAGCACTCACAACATCGGACATCCACTATATGTACTATACATGACGTTTCAGTTTTTTGTTATGGAATATTGTTGGTTTTTATGATATTATTAAATTTCACTATGAAGTTAAGTAAACCCAAAAAAAAAAAACACTTTAAATATTTTTATTGTTTATAACAGTTCAATTTCATGTTCAAATTATTTTGGTTTTAATTACTTATTTGTTTTGTATTTTTTAATTACATTTTTATTCAATCATATATCTTCTAAAAATATATGAAATGCATGTCACTGTTTGTAGTGTCAATGATTTCATTCATTGTTCGGTTGTTACTCACAGTACAAACATGAGTAATCCAGAGGCCAACCATGGAGTGCAATTTCGGTTTCATTTATTATGATTTCATTCTATTATTGAACAATGACTGGCGGCGTTACTCCCAATTGTACGTCTAGAAAAGCGAAAATAAAACAAATAAACAATAATTCCGAATCCATAAAGCACAACATTTGAATACTTAATAAACTTCCGCAACTCACTGCAATACACATTGCCATATAGAATACAGTATATACGCGTATATATATACATATATATAACCTACAACAAATTGATAACATTTTGTTACCACTGCTGCTCAGGGCCGGCTGTAGCACAGGTCAGTTCAAAAGAACTGCGGAAGGGCCTTCATGATTCTGAACACTATATTTATTTATTAATAAGATTTATTAACAAGTATAAATTATTATAACTAAAAATTTATAATAATACTCTATATATGGAAAATAATAATCTATATTGAGGGCCTTAAAGAGAACATATTCCAAAATCAAATCAATATTATACATGAGTCTTCGAGCCTTTCCTCTATCCCAAGCAACGAACTTAACATGCAATTCGAACCTCAAACACTGCACACTACACTATAACTAATTGAATGCATTTATGTATGAATGAGTCCTTAAAGGATTTATCAGAGCCACAGTCATTGCATTGGGAGGTGTTACCAAGCATCCAATGCTTCATAATTCTGATAACAATACATTTATTTATTAATAAGAATTTATTACAATAACCAATTAATATTCTCTATACATAAATTTGAGGCCTTAAACAACAAAATTACTAAACAAAACTATAAAATATAACATATGTCTAAAAAACAATACAATATTACACATGAGGCTATAAAGAATTGAATGCATTTATTTATGAATGAGTCCGTAAAAGAATTATCAGAGCTAAAACATTGCATTGTGGGAGATGTTACTAACCATCACACCCGTTTCTATAATATTGTTACGGAATTGCCTTTCTGACAATTTTTAACAAGCTGAATACTTGGGTTCGTATCGCTGGATTGTGTAATAAACAAACAATTCGCTCTTCAGTTAGAACAATAGGTTTTATTCTATTTATCAAACTCACTATTGGCTTTAAAAGTTTGCTCGCTTCTCATACTTCGTCTTCGCTAACGTTTGCTTCAGTTAGTCCTGTCGAAAATTAATCTGACAGAAGATTTTTAGATGAGACTATCCTCATCTTTCAAATAAATAGGGGCATCACAATAGATCTTTCAGGTCGCAGTGTATAACACCCTTAAATAAATCTAATCTAATCTAGTCAGTTGTTGCACCACAATGTTTTACTTACATTTGCTTCACCTGCCTGTTGCTCACACGATGTCCGCTCTGTGACGATCACTTGTAAACTCCTGTTGCTAACGCGACGCTCACGCTGCCTGCTACCACTCTCAGAATTCGGCTATGATCACTGATGCCACTGGGGGCTCGTCTGGGATTCGGCTAAGATCACTGTTTCACTGTCCTGGTTAACTGATCTGCTTCTACGATGTTCCCTTTCGATTACGCTCACCGTTTCACTGCTGCTGCTACTACTTGTTCACTTGTTCACTTTCACTTATTTGCTGATCCTGATGTCTCCTCTGCAGTCGCTTATATACCTCTAGCACACGAGAACCTCAACCAGCCTCCGAACGCAGCTTCGCATGCCTTCTCGCGGGTGCATTTTTACGGGTTGAAATCGACGCTCACCCTAAAACCATCAACCAATCAGATGGCGTGTCGATTTCCTAATAATATCAATAATTAAATTTTTCTTTGTAGGTATGCACACATTTCTCAACACCACCAGATGATGGCCTTCCAAGTTCTCCCCAATTAAAAGCATCTCCTCCACTCTTGATACACTTCTTGCCAGAGCACCTTTAAGCTTCACACCGCAGGGAGGACTCAGCATATGCTCAAATGTACCCAACTCACAGGGTCACTTAAATATATTTTGCCTCTTCAGTATTATTCTACGTATTCATTGTGTTCTTCCATTAAATTAGTTTCACCACCACCGAGATTGGTTTCGTAGAATTATTGAGTTTATAAATGATGATATCCAGCAGTGTCCTCAAATACTTTGGGCAGTGTTCGTTAGTATGATACCCTACAGTTACCAGTATCCCGCCTCAAACTGGCTACGTGGAATTTGTTGAAAAAAAGTATATATTCTCATGAACAAGACCACAGCCTAAAGAGGACAGAAGCGTACGCGATTCAAGAATTGCGAATTTATTTGATTTAATAAAGTTGTTCAACTTTCTATAAACTTGAACGCCGAAATATTTGTGTAAAAGTCACTTTCACAACGCAATTTGACAGAGCCGTCAGTTCCACTTCTCAAGCGAACACTTTCAATCTTTCGGCTTGGCTAAAAACTGTTCAAAGTAACGTGCATAAAAGTCGCCGTCTCAGCCAATTGCCACAAACTGGCTGTGAAGTTGGCGATTGTTAGCCAGAAATAAGTAATCAACAAAATGCAAAAATCCATGAATTTTTGTTGCTGTTTCGCCGTTTTGATATACGCGGCAAAAGATGCGCGAATTTGTGTGGAAAAAAGTCAGCTTATAAAAAGTGATACGAAGCTAAAGAGGGGAGGGGAGATGTTTGTTTAAAGTGAACAAAAAATTAATGAAAACAAAAAAGAAAAACCAGAAATGAAATGCTTTGTAAACAATGGTCACTTAAAGAAATCTTAACTGCGGCTCCGTCAAATTACGAGAGCAGTATTTATGTCCATATGCAAATTGGAGCAAACTGCCAATACGTACGAAAGTGAAAAACTCGCCGAGCGACTCGCATCTCGCCGTGAATGTATAAGGAAACAGAGATATATTTTAGCTTCAAGAAATATGGGCTAAAATTTAATGGTTAAAAGCGGAAGAAAAAAATTAGTGGTTGGCCATGGTTATGCCGCGTATACTCGTACCCACCACTTAGCCAACTATACAGAGAAAATTATATGATATTTGTGTTAACGTTTCTAATGCTCGGCTAAATCGATTTCAAGTTGTACGCGTACGGAGAAGAGTGTAAATTGATTCTGTGCAAGATAATTCAGTGTATCACAATTTGCACTGGCAGTGGTAGTAAAACTGGAGAGCATGCTAATCTACTCGTAGCTGTGCTTGTATTGGAATGTAGGTGGAGTTGGTCTAAATGCGACAAGTGCATCTGGGAGGGGATTCGTGCGTGCTCCTTTTGGAAGAGAAATCGCTTCTTAGTAGCTCGAAATGTTTCGGCGGGATGTTTCTTAGTAGCTTTAACCTGAATGCAACCAATTATCTGCGATGATCATCTGTGACGATTTTGTCAGATGTCGAAAGCTACCATATTTATTGAAGGCAATTACTATGCTACAAATTTGGTGCTTCAAGGAAGTCGGTCCTTGAAGAAGTATACCCTAAGATACCCACTCTTCTCTCAGTTGCGAATCATAACATACCACTTAGTATACGTACATTCAATGTGTTTGCAGGAGAAATTCTCATTTGAAGTAAACTGGTCGGTTGAATGAAATGATTCGGCAGGATATTGTGGAAGAAATCTCCCGAATTGAAGTAAACTGGTTGATTGAAAAGATTCTGTGAAGAAATCATTTCTCATCGTGATTACCAACACCACCACAGGTAGCAGGTCAACGGGTTATAACTCTACCACCTCGATTATCAAAATCATTAATGAATTGTTTATTAATGCTTACTAAGTTATATTTATTTAAATCTGAATAAATTTTCATAAAAGATTTGTCAATTTCCAGTATGAATTGATATTTCATAATGATGGTTTAGTAAACAATTCATGAATGATTCTGACGTGGAAGTAGAGGCAGACCATATGACCTGGGCTACGTAGTGATGTTAGCAATCACAATAAGAAATGATTTCTTCGCAAAATCTTTTCAATCAACCGACCACTTTACTTCAATTCGGGAGATTTCTTCCAGAATATCCTGCCGAATCATTTCATTCAACCGACCAGTTTACTTCAAATGAGAATTCCTCCTCCAAATACATTGAATCCACTTTTACTAAGTGGTTACTATGTACCAGAATTGAGAGAAGAGTGAATATCTTAGGGTATTCCTGTTCAAGGACTGAATTTCGGCCCCACTTTTAACTTTTTGTTATAGATTCATTTTAATCAAAGTCTTGCACAGAGCACATGGAGTAAAGTATCAATGATTTCTCGAAGTCTTCTAGCTATCCGCATATGCCCATTTTCGATGTGTTTTCCGAAACTTTCCAACCTCTTATCTTGGCAATAACGATGTTCAGTTTGTCCGTAAAAAGTTTATGTATTTCTAGCAGAGTTGCGTCCTTTCTCCAGACCTTCTCCCAACAGGAAGTCTCACGACCACGGGTTCATGATCTCCAGATCACCAAATTAAACGGGAATTTAACACTTCACGAAATGGAATCATTGCATCCATATCAAAATGTATTCATTCGGTCACTAAAAGGCAATTATCATTTGTGTTTAGCGGATGTTAAAAATGCTCGTTCATCATTGAAGTATGTCTCCAAGGTCGCCATCCTAAAACTTGAACCAACTTTTACTTTCGCATGTAACGATGAAACCACGACAATGTGGCACATCACTGAAGATAATTTGTACCGAATTATTATCTTCATTTTTGCACCATCATCGTTAGACATTGTAGATTGTCAACGGACGACAAGTCATCAAAATATTTGGCAACTGACAAATAACTGGGAGATTCATATCATGTATGAGGACTGGGAAATTCGCATCATGTATGAGGACTAAGAAATGCATATCATGTATAACCCTGTTAAATATTGTTATTAATTTAATAATAATCACATAACAATTTATTATTTTCGAGATTATGGAAGACGTTGTGAAGAGATCGGGATGTTCATGATATCCATGTTGTCAATCAATGTGAACAGTCACAACAATTCACTATTCTTTATGTAGTTTTTTAAACTCCTTCCCTATCGTGCTTAATTATAAAAACTTTTGGGAATTAATACTTTAAAACCCCATACTTCAAAGAGGTCTGAGAAATAGCAACGAGCAATCGTACCATGAATAGAAAAATGATTTGTGTACTAACCAAGAAATCTTGACCCATTCTTTCCCCCCTGTGCTCATCACAACAAATGGAATTCGGAATTTTGGTAATAAACCTAACAAAAAACTGAATGGAAATCTCATAAATTTGAAATCATTCGAACTGTAAATGTTTGAACAAATAAGAGTACCCTCAGCAGACGAAATATCTGGATACAATACAAATTATGTTCTATATATATAATTAAATCTTCACCAAGAAGATACCATTAATAATTGTTAACTGTAATTTAATTGGGTAATTTGCTACGAAACAAAACAAATATGAATCTGTATATTTAGAGAAAAAACCTCTTTGTGGAAAGAACGGCAGGGGGCTCAGAACAGGTCAATCGATCAATTTTTGTAGCAGCACAAAAATAACGAATTCCGCAACAGCACAAAAGACTCAGAGAACAGGCGTTGCTCACATACGCCGCACTCACATGAGCATGGAAGCACGGCCCCGTTGAGCCGACGACAAAAGACAACGGACACAATTCTAAGCCAGCAGAAAGAGCTCTGTTCAGAGCAGTAGCGGCTCCGCAGCTCAGTGGCTTAGGGGCTCAGAGGAGCTGCTGCTCTTTAGCGGCTTAGTGGATCAGCGGCTACGCAGCTCAGGGGCTCAGCGACTCAGAGCGACGCTAATGGTCAGCGCAGCGTCACTTGAACTGGTTCCAATAGATCGATTTTGCTTTCATATTTCTCATATACTTGTACACTGATGTATGCGGCGGGGTTCGTTATATGGGTGCACACTCGCATTGTGTGCATTTTGTGAAAGAGGTGCGGCTGTTGGCGTTTCTCCCATTTCAATTTCAAATGCCTGTCTTAACTTCAAATCGCTTCAACTCGTATGAAGGTATTTGTTTATTTTTATTTTTACATAAATTCGTTATTTTATGAATATTTTCAGAGATTTCTGCTTTCATTGCAGCTCAAATTTAATACGCCACTTATCCGGGCACTAAACTTAATTCTCGCTTTTATACTCCGCGGTCTGCTTGTTAATTTTTTCCTCTCTTTGGCGCGAAGTAATTTTATTGGCACGTATGTGTGCGTCCAATTGCTGCACTTTTCCGGCCACCTTGACTTTATCAGCTCGTTCGAACTGCTTTTAATTCATTTCGCTTTACAAATACTTACTGCAATTTACTTTGTTGCCTTAACGATTAAATTTAATTTAATTTTTCATTGCTGTTTCCCACTAAAAATTACAAATTCATTATTTTTAATTGGACGAAATACTTTGAAAATTAATCAACATATTTCAAAGCGTACGTGTATTCGTATGAGGATAAGAGTGGGTTTTTTCCAAGTTCGTATTTTTAGAGTTCTTATTTTCAACCCAACTTAAAATATTTAGGAATATACTCGTATGATCACTTCATTAGCAAGTAGTTGAAGATAGTATTTTACTCACTAACAATTCTTTAGAAGAGGTTCTAGGACACAATAATAAAGCTTATAGATACCTACCATGAAAGTTGGGCACTCTGATGGCTCCCTTAGGCTTCCCAAATGTTGTTTATATAAATTATTAAATATATGCATAGGGATATCAAATGTAATGACTTCAATAGTAAGAAATAGTTATGTATGCTAAACCCAGAACTCTTCCAGAACTTAACAGCCTCATTCCATCACAAAGAAAGC
Organism: Clusia tigrina; assembly: GCA_920105625.2. Lineage (NCBI taxonomy): Eukaryota > Metazoa > Arthropoda > Insecta > Diptera > Clusiidae > Clusia > Clusia tigrina. The sequence continues at coordinate 211,025,465 of OV050031.1, forward strand.
AGAAACCATATTTGAGTAATGACTATAACTAAATAGAACTATCTTACTGAGTTATGAAACGAGTATTAACATTAAATTTGTCTACAGCTATTGATAAACCTTTCTTCACCAAATAGAGTCTTCTCATTTGATTCTTAATATCACTTTCGAACTGCTTTGGATGCAAACATTAACATCCTAAGCTAAGATCGCTGTGATATATTAGCAGTGTTTCACAAGAAGTAATATGGGTTAACTAGTACAGATATATTTTCCACTTGAGCTGCATAACTAAACGTACAACTAATCTAATAATTGAATGAAATTCAATTCAAAGAAAGGGCTTAAATTGAATACCATTTCAAAAAGGATAATTCATGAAGCCTGAGAGACAAATTTATTTATACCATATTCAGTATAAGGTTATGTAGAGCACAGATAATTGTCCAGAAGACACACTTAGGCCATGTAGAAAACTCAGAGGCATACCACAAGTGAGGAGATATGTGTGTACTTTCCCAGAGAACAGACAGTAAAGACTGGTACAACTGAGTTAATATGTTGCCTATTTAAGCAGATCAGCTCTTTAGTGAATCTTTGATAAAAAGAAGGCCAGAGCTATCTGTCTATAGGTGCCACTATCTTTAGTTGGCCTATTCAAGGAAGCTAGAAGTAATGTGAAGTAAGACCAATACTCCAATTGATCGAGGAAATTGGGCTAAGAGAAATACTCTAGGTCCACGAAGGGGGCACAATAGATCTTATAGGTCGCAGTGCAACATCCCCTCAACGATAATAATAATAACAAATGTGGTGTTTGCAGGTGGCGAGAGGCATGGGCACTAACTTAGGGTTGTTAATGTTGTGCCACATCTTGCGAGTTGATCAGCGACACAGTTGCCTCTTATATTATAGTAACCTGGCACCCAAATCAGGGCGGGCAGATGCGGCACATGTGCGCTACCTCGTTGAGCAGAGTTAGACTACCTTTGAGGAGGTGGATGTCTGGTTTAACGCCTTGATGGCAGCCATTTAAAACTTGTGTTTATAAAATGTTTCAAATCATAATTGGTAAAATGCAGATATACATCAAATGATACAGGACATCAAAGGCATCACATATCTGCAGTAATAGTATCCAGAGTTATGGTACACCTCTCTTTTGGGGAGTACTAAGTCAATCTCTGGAATATAGGTAATCTATCAAATAAGTCATTCTATCAAATTCAGCAGAGAATTATACAGAATAACATAGGCAGGATATGTAATGAAGAGTTAGAAAATTCAGAACTGTTATATTGGCTCTTGAGTTTCCAAAATCGGTACATAGAGTATGTTCCACAAGAGAGAAATGACGAAAGTTAAGGTGTGTACTTCATTAAGAGATAAATATCTTTTATACATTTTATCCAAGTTATCGTCATTTCTCTTTTGTCGAACCGTCTGTAGTTGTTATTTTTATTATCATTTTTATTACACATAATGAATCATGTCTGCAAGGCTTTGAAGGAAACAGTACTATCAACTGAAGCCTTAGTCCCAAAAAGAAAAATATTAAGAAAGAAATATATCGATACCATGACACCGGGAGGAACCCGCAACCCTACGCCTGTGAAACCAGCAGGCTTACTACTAATCCTCGGAACCCGACTGCGCTGCTTAGTCACCGCAAACCCTACAAGTTACGTGGCCCGCATAAAATCACATGATGACTGGCAAATTCAAAACTAGAAAACTCATCCTTGGATACCAAAAGAGGCCTTTCTGGATAGGTTACCTCCTTCCTCCATTGAATTTATATTAGTTCATTTTATGCATTTTAGTTGTAAGGCTAAGTCCAGTCACCATGCCGTATACAAAACATAGTAAGTTGTTAACTCACAACACCTGCAAGTATTCATATTTCCATTACCCTCAGTCACGTACCAAATAAATAATTCAACTGCGAATTAACGAAATGAAGAGGGAATCTGTAGTTAATATGTTTCTAAATATTTCTACTTCTACGGCCCAGTCTTGCACGCATGACTTAAACCATTACTGAAAGGAAAGGAAACTAGCAACTTCCAAGTGAGTGTTTCTTCAGCATTTGAAAGTATGCACACTAGCGCCCAGAACGCACACACCCGCACCTACCTAGCTTAATCGCGCCCACCAAGCTACCAGCGCCCTAAGCAAGTCGTCTCCGTGTTCTGGAACGTGTAAAGCCAGCAGCACCATAATGAAATTTAAATTAGACCACCACAAAAAATAAATAAGTGAAAAATATGCCTGAAAGTTTTCGCTTGAAAGTAGTTTGGCTGACTCTGTCTCTGACTCCGACACTCTGCTCCGCTTGTAGGAGCGCAGAGTGCTGATATTTCCATTTTACTTTAATTAAATTAACACATGTGAACAAGAGCAATCGTAAAAGCGCCACCAAACCTGGCACAACGAAGGCGCAACTGTAATGTAAATGGAAATGAGAAGTTTTCAAATACGAGCAGTCAAAATACAATTGCGCATAAAGTCGAAGCGAGTAGGGAAGGAAAAGGGTACCGAAGTGCGGTGACACAGTTCCGCAGCTCAGCCATGATTGCGTCTAGGCATGCTTGTGCTAGCGGGTTCATTGGTAGTGGCAGTGGAGTGGCTCTTTCTGCGCCGCCAGTCAGGCCCTCGTCTGCTGTAACTTGCTGCTGGGTCTCAGCCATTCAAATAAACACATGTCAGCGGCACTCAGCAGCACAGAATTCAGCACGAAGTAACTTTAGCACGTCTGCGAATAAATTTACCGTTGAATTTGTGTCATTCAACTTGTGAGTTCGCAGCTTTTTTCTCGTCGACTCTTTTAAGTGAGTCAAGCGCGTGCGCACGCGCATATGTACGGGAATATTCACTCGCCCAGCGCCTGGGCCACATGGCTTCAGTACGACGAGTAGGGTACCCACTGGCGCAATTTTAGTGCCACGATAGGACTGTGGGCGTTCAAGAGAGTGTATTGCTCTGTGTGGACGTGTGTGTATACTGTGTGTCTGTGTGTGTATACTGTATGTGGAGGTGTGTGTATACTGTAGATGTGCATGTGTGGTGTCAGATAATGCCAAAAATGTTTTTGTTGACACAAAAGAAATGCTTCGAACAAAGAATGTTTGGCATATAAAGTAGTGCGCTCGCATAATGTGCGGTGCGCGCCGTGTGTATGGAATTTGTGTTATTAGGTAATTCAATATTTTTTTTTATTTTTTTCATAAATCCACTAACAATATAATTAGCATTCCACCGCTCCAGACAAGGAATTTTAGTTTAACTTTAATATAATTAATTATAATTCCTTCTTTGACTTCTTCTGTTTGATTGTGATGATCGCCAAACTGAAACTGAAACTGCTCCTAAACTTGAAATGGACTGTTAAGACTTTAGATGAAGGAGTATGAATACCAAAAGAATGAATCCATTATTAGTTCAGTGGAGGAAGGATCTCCAAATCAATCATTTGGAATTATGCCACATGTATACGCCTCCCATTGCCTAACAGGAAAGATCGATTTGAAAAGAACTCTTGTCGAAGTTTGGTTTGCCACTCCTTCTTCTTTGATGGCGCTACAACTGATGATCGGTCTTGGCCACCTCAAGACATGGTTTACTTCTAACATGAGGAATTCACCTCATGAAGTGGTTTTCCTCAAACTGTATTGCTTCCCCATATTCAACTTCATTTAACGAAGTCATCTGGTTTACAGAGTACTTACTTATTGAGACCATGACTTTTGTAGGAGCTGTCAAGATGTCGAGGAAGAACGAACAGTGGCAACCTCCTGTGTTGGTGCATTGCTCTATACACAGAAAGCTTCTCCACTCGTGGATTTGCATTTCTTGACAACATTGAGGAGATTTCCCGGAGGAAGCTAACGAAAGTGGCTACTTTTATCAAATCCAAAGGATGGTTTAAGGAAGATCCGGAGGTGTAGAGGGAAAAGCTCTAGTGGCCATAATGAGTCTTAGGACAGCCAAATAACCTAACCTAACCTAACCTATTGAGGGAACTGGAGATAACGCTTTGGGTTAATTGTTGTTGGCTGCTTTCCAAACAGAAACTTTAGCAATCAAATAAAACTGTCTCAGCACAGAACTATCTATTATATTTGGACAGTCAAGCTACCCTGCAAGCTGTATATTCCCACTAAATGGGTCTTTAAGGTTCTAGAATTGTCGGCATAAGTTTTCAATGTCCTCGCCCTTACCATACTTGGTTATTCAGTCTCGCCCTCACCATACTTCATTCAGTTATCTCAGTTATCTCAAGGAGGCAGTAATTTTACACCATTTTGATACCTCTGACAGATTTGAGTCTAATTCCTAGGTTATGACTAACATCAATATCCTCTTCCAATATCCTTCAAAATGTAAACAGTCTTACTGAATCTACATCGGGTATAACCTAAGAGCTATGGCAGGTACAAAACATTACAGAATATTGTCTCTGAGGTAAGACTCCGTGTTTATGAATATACGAGTATTTTGGTCATGAACAGAATGAGGGGCTTATTGATTTAATAGCAGACTTCCTTGCCCTAAATCTCATAAGGCATTTGTCGTAGGGAGACACTTTTCCTAGGATCATGGACCATTATCTGCAAGGGAGCAATATTGACTTCACGAACTCTTATATGATTATAGGGTGTCTAGTTAAGTTGACATGGCGCAATAGAAGTTGAAGTAGCTTTGTCTACTAATAGTATACATGAACTCATTGCCCTGGAATAACGAAGAAAGAACCTAGCATTGAACCAATTTTATACTATTTCTACTTTATTCTGAGTTAAGTTAAGCTTTTATTTTTGATTTTTGCCTGGGCTACACTCAGAATAACAACTTTGTCCTAGGCTTGCTCTGTAGTCTTGGGCCAATTGTTCTGTGACTCCGTCAATGCTTTGTTTTATTGAATTGAAGGAGAATGTGTAGGTCGGCCGTAACTCTATAAAGGATTGTAATGGCCACCCGTTTAGTAAGAAAGAGACGGCTAATTATTTAGCGTTATCCTGATATAACGGTTCAACATTATGCCAATTTGTTACTATAACTTTCATCAGACTTCCAGAACACTCAAAGCTTGATACGACATACTTCCGATTGTAGGGAAATAGTGGCAAATCAGAGGTAATTGGCAAAACACACAATAATTGGTTATGTCCGCAAGGGTTTTATAGACCGACAGAGTGCTCTTTTCCCGGCATGTGGGCAGGAAGATGAGACGGTTGGCCACTTTTTGTGAGTGTGGCCCGCTTTCCCGAGCATCAGCTTCGAAGTTTTTAGTACCGACAACCGACAAAAAATACCTTTTTGGGCAATGAGTTTTAGCAAATAAGACTCGAAGATAAAAGTAGGTGTACGTGACCATGTCCTGGACAGGATTCGAACCCCATTGTGGTATAAAATTTCAGCTTAAAATATATTTTCTGTTTTTGTCCTATGTTCTTAACAAGAAGTGAGACGAACTTACATGTCCATACCTACCTCGCCTCCTACGGCCATTACAAAGAATTGTCTCAATTCAACAGACACCACAAACAGTGTGCTTAGTGAACAAAAAATTGGAACAGGAAACCTCTCGTGCTTCACTTTGCTTTGCTGGCGTCATTCCAACAACTCGTGCCATTTGGCACAAATTCGAGTTTGTTTATGAAGGCACGTTATAACGTGATAAGGATGTTAATAATTGGAATTATCAAATAAAGCGTGCTAGAACAGTTGATCTGCTTGTACGAGTATCATATTTAAATTCTATATTAATACGAAATTGAATCGAACATCTGAATTTCTAAATAAAATCACGTGAAACTGCTTTAAGTACACAGTAATCGTGTATTGAAATGAGTATTTGATGTTTACTATAAAACAGTGAAGAAAATCGAAGCAAACTGACCCAGCAAACGACATTCCAGCAGCTCCGAGATAGCTGACAATCCGAATTAGCTACCAGAATAATTAAAATTCCGCAAAGCACACGCAAGCGATTCAATGGTCGAGAGCCAAGACACACCTGGGCAGAAGATCAACTACGCAGCTGTGATTAGCTGGCAAATAGATAGTTTTAAACTAGCAGCGAACAAGTGAACTCACAATTAAAATTAGAAAATTAGCTTCGCTAGGAAAAGTAAAATTTTATTCAACTTAATGTCAGCGAGTAAGAGTTAGAGTCAGAGTCACAGTTGGAGAGATATAAATCGTAGCTGATGAATGATCAAGTGAAGATTAAGCAGTAAACCCCTCTTAGACACCACTCACATGCATACACACTCATACACACACTCTCGCTACAACCAACTTCCCACAATTTGCCAACAATGCAGCAAAGTATGAACAAAGATTTCAGGGAAAACTGGGTTAATCGCCTGTAAACAAACATGAATGAACCCATGGAATCGTGTGGCTTACTGGGCACATACGCCCATATGCAGTTAATTAATGCCGACAGTCGAGAGGTATTTAATTACGAAAATTCATAATAAAAGTGACCTTGACAATTTTCAAAAAGCAAAAAATCCATTTGTGTATGGAAATAGGTGCAAACACCGAGCAAAAAACACAAAATTCAATCCATGAAAAATAATAAAATAACAACAAAAATAATTTTTTTATATCGCTTCACTGACGTCGACTAAAAACCGTTCCATTTTAGGGTCGCCGCACAGCTTATTACATTATTAAACGCTGCTGAAGCACACGTTTTTCGGTGACTAATGCTTGTGCCCATGTGTGTGTGTGTGTGGTGGCTTTAGTTACTCAGGGCGGGCGCTACGGCAACGACATGTTTTTGCGGCTTAGGGGCACGGAAGCTCGTCCCCTCGGTATACTTGAATTTTTTATTTACAAGTAGTTCGTTTTACGGCCATTGCGACACTCCTCCCACAGGCCCAACACAAATGCTTCAAACAAACTGTTAGAAATGAGACTATTCTGATTGACCTTCAGTGAGAAAATTTGGAGATTGAGTTAGTCTGCGTCTATTTAGAGATGCTAGGAATACCCCACTGGAGACCATTGTGGTCTATCATTAAACTGAATGAGGAAAATTTGCATTGAAATCTCCGTGATTGTGATAGTTTGTACATGCCGCTAAACTATCGTACCATTTTTACATTCTGTGGACAATTATTATATTGTCTCTTTATTATATTCTGTTTCTTTATTATATTCTGTTTCTTTATTATATTCAGTCTCTTTATTATATTCTGTCTCTTTATTATACTCTGTGTCTTTATTATATTCTGTCCATTCTGGCCACTATCACTATTCTCTCTCTTTATTATCTTCTGTCCATTCTGGCCACTATCACTAGTCTGTCCCTTATGTCAAAGATATCAGACACGACAATATAGCAAATTATATTTGAAGAGGTTTAAAAAACCTGGGCATTTTATAAGCGATTGGATGTTATTCAAGAGACACTGGAAGACTGAACAAAATGTATAACTGGAATGTCTCCAAAGTCTTTTGTCTTTGAATGCCAAATCCAGCTATGGTGCAATACCCATTTAAAACCGAATTTAGAGATATAAACTGAGACATTATTCTAATCTTAAAAACTATAAAAATGTGACATTAACTGTGGCAAATTCTTAAACAACAGGTCACAAATAGCACACGGCGAGTGAGAAACAGCCAGTCCTCAATGAAGGTACTCATTATGCGCTAATAGCCTTAGTTGTGGAGTGTGTAGGAATGAACTCGAAGGTAACTGAACTAAATACCGGAGAATTATGCCGTAATATGAGTACTTGGGTTTGGGTATTATAGAACTGCATAACGAATTGGTGGAAAAGGTTCCAATATTGTTAATCTATGCTGATATAAAGCTTGTTAACCATTTCTAAGTGAATTGCTATGAAATTAAACTAATTCACGAGCTGAAGGCCCTCGCAGCTAGTGCTCCCCTTGCAATGTAAAATAATAATTAAGTTATTGGTTTTCAAGTAATAATATAATAATAATAATAATAATAAACTATTATTATTCAACACAATCCAGTGATGGATAAATTATCGAAAATTCTGCCCCGAGCTTGGTGTCAAAAATGCTTCTTTCTAAAAAAATCGTTTTCTCTTCCAGCTTGTACATGAGTACATGAGATTTTAGATTCGAATAGAACCCCAAGCATTTACAATTAATATGATGTAAGATATAATAATAATAATATAAGTTTATTAGGTCGGCCTCTGTGGCCTAGTGATAAACGTGCTCGACTCACTCCTGTGGTTCGCGGGTTCGAATCCTGCCCCGTCCATGGTCTCAAATATTCTACTTTCTAAACGTTTTTCTCTTCGAGTCAAAAGTCTCGGTAGTTAATACTCATTCCCTCAAATATTGGGAGGCATAATCTATTATGATAAAAGGCAGAATATTCATGGGACAAAGAGGATGAGGTCTAAAATTAGCAACACCTTGGTGCATTTCAGATGAGATCAGGAAGAGTAAGAACAATAATAATATACGAAAACAACAAAGTTATAGAACCGAGCAGAATCACTCTCAGAAAGCAGCTTATTTTCAAAATTACTGATATATCAATTATAAAAATATTACTTTCAGAGATCAAATAAACACTTTGATAAAGAATCCACTCGGTCTTACTTCAGTTATAATGAAATAAAAATTCCAAAAATTAGGGACATGTTTTAATTCATCCAGAAAACCAATGATGATGGTGTAATGCGGCATTATAGGAGGTGTGAAATATGATGTGAAATCAAAGAAATCTTTTTCCACCAAATCCTTTATTTTAGATTGATCACACTTTATTTGCGTACAAAACTAAGGATAAATATTGTTACGAAATCACTACTTCATCAGATATTTTGAAACATTAAGGGTTGCATATTTTTAGGGTCTACTACTCGTCGTTTTCAATCCCTAAAATATACACGCGAGACGGCATGCGAAGCTGCGTACGAAGTCTGGTGGAAGTTCTAGCACACAAGAAGTATATAAGCGGCCACACAGTTGACATTGATTTTTTTAGCATCGAGATCGGTTAATAAGTGACAGTAGCAGAGTGAACATCATATGAGCAACAAGCAGTGAAAAGTGAGAGTAGCAGCAGTGGTTGAAAAGTGATCGTCGCAGAGCGGACATCGTGTTAACAACGGCAGTTGAGCAGTGGTCGTCGCAGAATGGACATCGTGTTAGCAACCGGCAATTGAGCGGTGATCGTCGCAGAAGGGACATCCTGCTAGCAACTGGAAGTTGAGCAGTGATCGTCGCAGTGTGGACATCGTGTTAGCAACGGGCAGTTAAGCAGTGATCGTCCAGAGTGGATATCGTGTTAGCAACGGGCAGTTGAGCAGTGATCGTCGCAAAGGGGAGATCGTGTTAGCAACGGGCAGTTGAGCAGTGATCGTCGCAGAAGGGACATCGAGTTAGCAACGGGCAGTTGAACAATGATCGTCGCAGAGTGGACATCGTGTTAGCAACGGGCAGTTGAGCAGTGATCGTCGCAGAGCGAACATCGTGATAGCAACAGTAGCAGGAAGTGGTTAAATAAAAAGTGTAGTGCAACAACTGACTGACTGAAGCGAACGTTAGCGAAGACAAAGTAGTTATAAGAAGCGAGTAAATTTTTAGAGCCAATAGTCAGTTGGACGAATACTAATTAAGCCAATTGTCCTAAATTAAGAAGGAATTGTTTGCTTATTACACAATCCAGTGCTACGAATCCAAGTATTGGGCGTATAAATTGTCAGAAAGGCAAATTTCGTAACAATATCTTCAAACAAGGCGCTGAAAGCGTGAATCTTCACATTACTAATTAGGTACAAGATTAGGCACGAGCAATCCGAATAAAAGGAGAGTAGGTAGGTAGGTAGGTAGGAGTGGCTGCCCAGTTTGCCAAAAGCACACTTGAGCACACATAATGGCCCATTGTGATACCACGGTGTGGCGCCGTTCAAGCACTGACTAAAAAGGTTCCCATACTTGGGATGGTGATAGTCAGCGCAAGGACAGCGCCTGGAAAGGCACGACTCCCCCGTCATGTTTCAGGAAACCATCCTGATACTTTGATGAACCTGGCTATGTCCCTAATATTAATGGATGACAGCTCTGTCAGGCTTGTAAGAAATGGGGCACCAAAGGTGCGAATTCTTCTTCTGCTCAAGGATGGGCAGTGGCATAAGAGGTGGAAAACCGTCTCGTCCTCCTCCTCGAAGCCACAGCCTCGGCAAAAGTCATTTGAGGGTAGGCCCAGTCTTTCTGCGAGGAGTAAGGAGAGTAGATTATGCCAAAATGAATAATGGGCACATAGAACTGTCTTGCCGTCCCCAGAAACAGATGCAGATATCTTTGCAATCTCTCTTTCAATAATATGGAATTTCAGACTCTACTCAGATTCATCTGGAACACTCTATTCAGATTCATCCAGAATACTTTCCTCAGATTCATGCAAAACACTATACTCTGACTCATTCAGAACACTCTACTCAGATTCATTCAGAATTCTCTACTCAGATTCACCCAAGCCCTCTATTCAGATGCATTCAGAACACTCTACTCAGATTCATCCAGGCACACTATTCAACTTCATCCAGGCACTCTATTCAGATTCATCCAAAACTCTCTACTCAGATTCATCCAGGATTCTATTCAGATTCATCCAGGCACTCTATTCAGATTCATATCGACACTTTACTCAGATTCATCCAAACACTCTACTAAGTTTCATCCAGAACAGTGTGATGCTATCCAAAAGCACTCTAATCAGATTCATCCAGAACACTACTCAGACTCATTCAGAACACTCTACTCAGATTCATTAAGAACCATCTCCTCAAATTCATCAAGAACACTCTACTCAGATGCATCTAGAACAATGGGTGGCTAACATAATCCCTGGTGAAGGAGTAGGGTCTCAATCCCCCCTTCCTTTTGTGGGATTACAATGGGCCGATCTTGGAATAAGTGTACCGTTAGGTAACCACCACAACATGCATAAAACGTTTAAATTCGACCAAATCTCGAGTCCGTTTTACTCACGATCACTCAATTTTTCTTTGCACCCTACAAAATTTAAAAAGTTATTAACAATTCCTAATACAATTTTTTCAGATTTTTTCAATTTTTTCATATTTCCACCTATCGCAGGGTTGTCCTTCACTCTTTACATTATTGGAACAAACAAATAAAGAATTTATAAAAATTTTAAGAAAAATGTGTGAACTCGTAGAGTCTTGGAGAGTCGTGCTTAGCCGACTGTAAATTTCTTGCTTCAATTTTGTTATTTATTTTTTATTTTTATTAATAAATTTAAAGTGGCAAAATTCTCCGCAATCACTAAAATTGCTAAGCCCACGTAAACATATGTAAATGTAAGTGTGTGTATGTGTGTGCATTGGTGAGTGAGCTTGAGTGTGCAGTTGTGCGTCAGAGCATGCAGTGCTTGACTTTTATGTGCTAAGGTTCAACTCGAAAATTAGCGTTATTAAATAAAGCACACACAATTTTCGGAAGGTTTACAATTTGTTTATGGCTTTATTATGCCCCGGCGGTAAACAGCTGATTCGGCGGTGCAGTGATTCATGTTCATACGCCCCAGTGTGGTGCTTAAGCTAGCGTATGCTCCCGTTATCGTGTATGTCAATGCATTATTTTGTGTGTGTAACGAATTATTTTGTTTGTTTATTATTTTAAAATGTATTTAAAAATGTTCACTGCAGATAATTGTCTTCAATTTTAGTGCACAATTATAAAATATTTGTGTGTTATCTCCAGCAGTAAACAAAATGAGTAGATTAAGAAATTGTATCAGTTTAAACTCAGAATTCTTACTCTAAACGTGCTAATTAAGTCAGCAAATTTTGCATATGGCGCCACACAATGCTGACCACCACGAAGCTGCTGGTGGCCTGCGCTAACCGGCAACATTTGTGAGCACAGCGACTTGGCGCACACAAACGAGTACGCCACGTTGTATTTAAATCTGGACGGTGTTCTATTATTTCACAAGAGTCCCCTCAGTGCCCTCTCATACGTATGTGTGCCTGTGTATCCTACAGATTCCGGTTTGCTCAGAGTTTGAGTCACAAACTCGTATGTCAGCTGCTTAGGAAACATTCTTTGTTGAAGACATTTGATATATGACAATACTTAAATCACAATTAAAGAAGCTTGTCTTGGATTGCCTGAAGAATTGCTATAATCCCGCCCATATTGTTGTTATTGTTGTGATCTGAAAGATGAGTCTTCGCACATGTTTGCTTAACACACTTCTTTGCACCCCTTCACACTGCCTACGAGCACCAGAAACATTACGTTTCGCAAAAAAACAAGAAAAAGAGCAAAAAACAAGACAAAGAGGAAAAAATTTTGATACCACAGAATGTCGGTAAAACTTGTTAATAAACAAAAACATTATGAAATGTATTTTGCGGCTTTTGTGTAAAACAATTATAGGAATTATTTATAAAAGATTAAAATTTATTTGTGATTATGATTTGTTTGAAAAAAGGATTGTGATTTACATAAAAAAAAATGTGGGAGAACTTGTTATGCCGGCCACATAATAATTCGCGAAAAGATTAAGACCTCAATTACCATGTTATTCAATACTCAAAGTGTCCGACAAAATCCACTCACGTTTGAGTTCTTCCATAAATACGAACAATTTCTCTCAGATAGAGAATCTTGGAGAACACATTCATATCTGAACCAGGAACACAAGTATGGTACACGAATGGAACTATATTAGAAGACGGAAGTAAGGGAGCGGGCATTTATGGCCCTAGTTTCCGAAAAGGTCTTGCGATGGGAAGACTTCCTACAATCTTCCAGGCAGAAACCTAAGCCATCAAGGCATACTTACGCAGGGAAATCTGTGGTGCATATATATACTTACTAACGAACAGTCAGGCATCCTTAAAGTCTACAAGACTAGTCAAGGATTCCCAACACCTTTTAAATGAACTTCATAACTTTCATGACATCATAACAACAATAGAATTATATTTAGCTCCAGGGCATCAAGGCAACCAAGGCCACGAACAAGCCGATCAATTAACCAAAAAAGGAGCAATAAGCCCTCTAACAGGTCCTGAACCAATCTGTGGACTACCAAAAGGTCATATCAAACAATTGCAGAGGAGATTGGCTGATCGAAACGTTGCCGTGCAATGAACTCATAAAGTAAGACAACGTCAGGCCAAATGATTTTGGTCTCAGACAAAGGAGTATGCAGAAAGCTCCTCATGCTAAACAGGAACGACCTCCAAATACTTAGCGGATACCTGACGGGGCACTGTACAAGTCTTTGCGGTCACAGCAAGACTTGTTAAGGACACTTTTAAATGAACTGAGACAACATAATACTATAGAATTACATTGCGTTCCTGGGCGTCAAAGCAACCAAAGCCACTAGCCAAGCCAGTCAATTAGCCAAAAAAGCTGAACCAATCTGTGGATTACCTAAAGGTTACATCCAAGAATTGCTGAGGAATGGATTGATCGAAAAGTTTCCGTGCAATGAACTCATAAAGTAGGACAACGTCAGGCCAAATGAGTTTTGTTCTTAGACAGAGGAGTATGTAGAAACCTCCTCATGCTAAACAGGAAGGTCCTCCAAATCCCTAGCGGATACCTGACGGGGTCTGCACTCTCAGATATCATCTTAAAAGCTGGGAATTTCCTACACGGAATAACACAATTGCCCTTGAAAACCAAATTGAATACGTCCTTCGAAATCTCTGCAAATGCCCTTCCTCAAATTACGAGTGCTTTAAAGGTTTCCTCCTTCATTTCAATTACGACTCTTCACTCAGGTCGATACACGCACTCGTAGCAAGTCAACGATTTCCAGCGGCAGAGTTACATCTCTGCGTATTGGCTGCAGTTGCTGTTCAATGGTTTTTGCTTGTCAAGCTTGGCTGCGTATTGCTGCAAAACACCCCCTGCTGCACCCTACACTGGTGCGCTACATGACAGCCATCCATCACACAACTACTTTGGTATGCGTTGTGAATTTTTTTTTATGATTATTGTTATTTTTTTATGGTGCTGCATGCATTTTTGCTGGGTTCAATTGGACCAAAATTTCACTTTCTCACTGCACCGTGCTGCCAGCCGCCAACAATCGTAAATATCCGTAGTTGCATTGAATTTGGCGCGCCATGGAATGCAGTGTTACTGCTGTCGAATGTTGCTGTTGGTGTTTCTGCCATTGCTTACGCTGCCATGGGGTTTAGAGGCGCTGTTTGTTGTTTCTCCTGTTCCAATCGTGTGATTGTTGTTTCTGTTTCTGTTGCTGATGTTGTTGTTATTGTTGTACTGCTGCAGCAAGTGCATGCTGACAACTTGAAATTCTTCGTGTCAAGTGTCTCGGGATGGTAAAAGTAGGTAGTGCGCTGCTTGACGGCTGGTCTGTTCAGGTTTTTATGGCAGCCTTTGGGCCTCAATCTTCAAGAGAAGCAACAAAAACGACACCGTTTTTTCTTTCAATTTTCACTGAACTTCTTCTCTCTTTTCCATTATTTATTTGCAGCTTCGGCCCGAGGCTCAAATTTGTACATTGCGGCAGAGATTATTATTGATTAAAATCTGAAATTAAATATGTTCAATATAGTTTTTTATGGCCCATAAAAGCAAATTTATGTAAAAGGTACGAGCAAACGCTTTAATTCGACACACGCTTAACTGTTGGGGAGGGAAGGCTGTTTATTTCATATATAAAAAGAATTCATAAAATTTTTATTAATATAATAAAACCGTCTTTGATTAATTCACAACATCAGACATAAATCATTCAGACGGATGCGAGTCGAGCGATTAGCTGAGAAACAAATTTCATATCCTGCTTTCACACTCTAAAGGAGGAGCAATGCTTCCGACATTATTAGTAGCGCATTTCTACATGCAGGTGCTTCCCGATTAAGTATCCCTGAAGCTTCTATAGATAAACTCTTTACTACTTTAGAAAGTTATTAACAGTTCTACAAACTTTAATCGGGAAATTATCAGGAGCGACATAAAACTCTATCACCGATGTTTTTAAAGGGACTGCTAATGAGTCCTTGGTCACAAAAACATATGTAAAGATGTCTCCATTTCGACATTGTGTCTCAAACAGATATGAAGATATGAGCAATGAGTCTCGAGTTCTCGATCGTTTTACGGTACTATATTAAATATTGTTCGACTTCAATAATACGAGTTGGAATAAAAGCTCTCTTAATTGACAATACCAGAAACTTCAAGGAATCTCCTAGAATCCCTAAAATTTAAAGTTTCACCACGCCCCACCAAAGAGCTGCAGATACCAGGTAGAAAGGGAGGCCACACAGAGCTTTTCCGTAATACTCCACATAAAAAATGTATAAATTGGACGAAATTTCTGATTCGATTTGTTGAATTTGATGAGTTTCATGATTGCAAAAGCGTCTTTACACCCTACCGAAATTCACAGTAGAAAACTATAAAATTTTAAATTATTGAAATCCAAGTTTTAAGTCTCTTCCTTTTGACATGAAACCCTACTCGAGTGGTAGGACCTCTCTCGCATTTGTTACGGTCTCAAAAAATAAAAATTCCAAAAATTCAACAGAATTTTCATGTCTCTCGTTGCTTATATTTTCTCCATTAAATTTCTAAAAGAACATGAACCTCCTTTTCAACACCGATTGGAATTCAAACCGATCCTTGTTGCGCTTGCTTCCATTCAAAGAGCATGGCAACTAAGCCATAAAATAGATACATCAACACTTCTATGGAAAATATAACATTCCCTACGAAGTCTATAAATCTCATCCATTAACTCTGGTTCTTCATATATAATCGCCAAGATTTCACGAACCATACATCGGCAATAGAATATTTTGTTTCAGCCTGGATTGTGAAGGTGAATTTGGACTCCGAGTCGCTCCGATGACTCCAAAAGTGAACCGAAATGTTGTATTACTGATTACGATGCAATCTAGTCAAGTTCTCGATTTGGTTTCCTACTGTTTCCAGTACTTACTCCATGTAATTTGACCTTAGCCACGTGTAAGCGCTGCCTGATTGTGTTGAGACCAATTTTAATTCCTTTTTTCAAAAGCTTCTCCTTAGCTTTCCGGAGCCGCAGAGCGGGATTCTGCTAGGAGAGCTTCCAAATCAATTTACACTGCCAGCTGAAATCCTCGGATTCATCTGAAGGTCCCGCAATCTGGAAGATCATCTACGTCTTAGAGTTGAAGATATTTTTGATAACTCCAAGAGAGTTGAAGATATTTTAGATACCTCCACACACTTGGTTGAACCACAGCATATCAACATTCCATCTGAGACTAGTGTCCACAATATTCACATCAGTTAAACAGCAGGTACGATTATCCCTTCTCAAAAACACGGTTCAACATTAGTGGCACAACATCCAAAGGCGCATTAACTAGGACTAAAGGATGTGAGGAAGATAAATTCCTAAGAGTTTGTCTTCCCACATATATTTAACTATGAAATACCCTCAACTATGAACACGAAAAACTTAACTAAGCACGTTTTGGGTTCATTTGGATTTGAGTTTTCAATTCATTTCAAATGATTATTTGCTATGCGTATAATTCCCAGCTGGTATCCAGATACAATGTCGGAAGGGATACGACAAAGATATCGAGACAGCAAGGAGAGAGCATTAGCAGTTGAAATCTTAACAAGGACAACGAAATAGAATCAACCAGGTCCACCGAAGTCAAGGAAGAAGAATAAAATAAGAACCAAGAATCCAGGAAGAAGAATAAAATAAGAACCAAGAATCCAGGAAGAAGGACACAAAAAGAACCAAGAAACTACAAAGAAGCATTGAAGCAAGAGCCAAGAAACGACAAAGAAGTATTGAAACAAGAACCAAGAATCCACGAAGAAGGATACAACAAGAACCTAGAAACCACAAAGAAGTATTGAAACAAAAACGAAGAATCCACAAAGAAGTATTGAAACAAGAACGAAGAAACCACGATATAACAAGAACTAAGAATCCAGGAACAAGAATCAACCAGACCAGCAGAATCAGAAGAAAGGACTACAAAATTGGGCATTGAAATAAAATAAAATAAGTAAAATATTTCTATGCGACCCGTTATTTCTGTCAATGACTCGTGGAGATCCGGCGAGCCTACCCTGGCAAATTTGAGTTGTTACAGGACTAACTACATAATTTAGCTCAAGGAGAAACTAGAAGCTGAAGGGAAGCAATGTTCTTACTCTATGTACCATGTTAATAGAAATCGTCAATATCCTTTCCGTCTTAAAAAGAGTTCTTATCATTAGTTAACCCTGTTAAAGGCTTGAAAATTAGTTTAAATAGTTTCATGACTGGATTGTGTCATGTAATTCAAAGCACTTGTTTGATAATTCAGTGTTCAACAGTATCAATTAACTGCAGATCATTTAAGCCATAATTTGCAGGATTTATTTACTATATACTTAAATAACATTTCAACAATTTGAAGTAGTTTCACTCTCATTTACATTACCCGCTTATTGCTTCGACTTTCAAGTCACAATAGCTCGAATATTATGAAGTTTGTGCCTTCAGCAGTTTGTTCATTTCAGCAGCCTACGAATTCATTTCTACACACTCTGGAAGCAAGTTCATTAGGAGAAAAAGTTACCATTATTTATGGCTGGTATTTTATGACTTGTTGCGTGCTGTTTATGACCTGCTGTTTATGACCTGCTGTTTATGACCTGCTCTTTATAGCCTTTCACTGAAAGCTAATTTTAATAGATTTAAGAAATGTGCCTACTCTGATCATAAATGTGTATTCAGTATTGTGTAGTTTGTTTATAGTACTTGGAGTAAATATGGATTTATATGTTATAGTACAAGGAGATGTATTTAAGTTATGAGCTGGTCTAGGAGTGGCCTCGAGGGTTGGTATCCCGCCAGGATATGCTTATTAATTTCAGTCTGTATATTCGTCCTCCTCTTCGAGTCAAACTCACTTACTGTTATTCAAAGCCTGAAACCATTGCCCACTGAATTACTCACGGTGTCGGTTAATAATAATTAAATATTTAAGTATTTATGCTACTTGCCTTTTACGAGTATGATTGCATTTCTGCCACAGATACTTCGATTTATTGGTTTCAGCAATTTTCTGGCCTGCAACCGTGAAGCAATTTAAACGGATTTCTTTTATGCACTCGTAAAAATAGCAACACACTTCACGAGAAAACCTTTCAATCGCCCACCACAGTCCGCAGAGCACTCTTTCGCTCATTCAAGCAACCACAAATCCCGTTTATCGCTCTCGTACACCATTTAATAATAAATTTGCAGCAGCACATTTGACATTGGCTCTTAAGAGCAGCAAAGTAACGCTACTGCCTGCCAGCACAACCATAACTAATAACTAACTCGCAGAGTGTAACTATCAAAGTGGAAATTTGTCAAGCCAGCAGCCCCGAGCACTTACTTCACTCAACCAGTCCGCTGCATACGCGCAACGCACAATTGCATCAAGAGCAGCTTACAAAGCAAAACGATGCAAATGCTGGGACGTGGGGTAAGGTTGGCCAATTGAGCGTATGCAAGCACAATGCCACTGGAAGAAAAAACCCGCCAAAGTAACTGCAGATTATGCTGCTGCTATTGGCACTGCTCCTTTTGCCATTGCTGCCATCGCTCCACAACGGAGCTTCCATGTGCGGCACCGTCACTTGGCGTTACAATTTAAGATGTCAACTGGGAAAATTTACGATCAAATGCAGCACAGCGAACGGTCAAGCGAACGGGTCTAACTGCATTTCAGCCGCTTGGCGTTGTTTGCGTACCGCGCACGCATGCGCAGCTGGCAATATCGCTCTGACTCGTACGCATTCACATTTGCGCCATTAATGAAAATTCAATTGTACACGCACGCGCTTTGATTTTACGTTTCAATTCACGCTAATTCCCAACGAGCGTGTAATTAAAATGTTTCTCTCATTTCGACTAATTCCTTATGTGTCTTTGATATTGACCACTGTTGCAAATCATGGAGGTGGCTCTTGGGTATCCACGCATCTGAATGGCATTTTGAACATTACAAGTCATGATTATATGTGAGCATGTAGAGAGCGTAACGAAGCACTGCAACAGGTTATTTGGACTGAGAAGTTGCTAATGAAGAGACCATAGTTCGCTGTCAAAATCGTAAGAATTGCAAGAATGTATTATTATGAATTATGGATTGTGTCTTAAGGAGGTCACAACTCACACCCGTAATAGTTAGGTCTATATAGTTTGCTACATGTTTCCTCCCTGGCTCTCTTTTTACTATCTTTGTATCTCTTGCTTTTGTTCCCTCTTCCTATACGATCCCACTCTGTCTATTCTATCTCTATCAGCTCTCTGTTGTGTGTCTTAACTCACCATCAACTCAAACTAAAATCTCCCTCAACTCCCTG
This sequence comes from Clusia tigrina, assembly GCA_920105625.2. Lineage (NCBI taxonomy): Eukaryota > Metazoa > Arthropoda > Insecta > Diptera > Clusiidae > Clusia > Clusia tigrina. Next base: position 211,044,830 of record OV050031.1, read on the forward strand.
TCAGCTCTCTCTATTTTTTTTATCTCTTTAGCCTTTTTAATCTATCAACTCTAACTCTATGTCTCCCTGTCTCTTTCCCTCCACTCTCTTTCCATTTTCTCTCTACTCTACTGTACTGTACTCTCTCTATAATATCTCCCTATTCCCTCTTTAATCTCTCTCGACTCTTTAATCTCTCTCGACTCTCTATACTTTGTCCCTACTCCCTCTATAGTTTCTCTCTAGTCTCTCTATACTTTCTCTCTACTATATCTGGGCAGTCTCTCTGCTCAATCTCTATTCTCTGTCTTCTCTATGTCTCTACTCTCAGTACTGTATCCACTCTATATACTTTATCTACTCTTTTTAGTCTCTTGCTCTGTCTACTCCCTCTGATTTCTTTACTCTCTTTACTCTCTATACTCTCTGCATTATCTTTTTTTTGAGAAGGAGGAAAGCATCAAAAGCCAGTGGCCGTAGCCATCAGTATGTGACTTTAACAACTCTAAAAGCTGCTTTCGTCCATACGGTTTGATCCCCCCGGAGCTCTTCCGTTAATACGTCAGGAAGCCGTTGTAAAAATTTCTACTCAAATCGTCAGTCAGTTATTCTCTTCAAAACACGTCTTACGTTCCCCACTCGTGGTCTGTGCTTTCCTCTTCATGGAACGCAAGCTGCTTTTCTCTGCTTTGTCTTTCTACATCCTCAATATTCTGTCTATACTCTATCTATCCATATACTCTATCTATATCTATACTCTCTAAGCTATCCCTGTACTCCCTATAGTCTATCGCTCCACTAATTCCGCACTCTCTCTCTCTCTCTCTACTCTCTATCTACTTTCTACTTTCTAAGCGGTTGTTGTTCTAAGAGGTCCTCTTTGTACTGCCACTGTTCTTTCCAGCATCTTCTCAAATAAACGAGAAGGTTGACCATTAGTTTATGCCTCGTATATATGATAGAAAGGGACAACATTTAATCCTCATATTATGATAGGGGCAACATTATTATTGACAACATAATTTTTTATAACAATATTATTGAGCACAATATAGCAACATCAGGTTCTTTAAGTTGTCAACTGAAGAGCTGTTCTTCTAAATTGTCCTCTTTGTACTCTGACTCTTCTTTATAGGATGTTCTCCAATGTATGAGAAGGTTGAATAATGGCAATATTATTATTGACATTATTATTATTGACAATATTATTGACAACATTATTATTGAGACCATTACATTATTATTGACAACAACAACAATATTAGTGATAAGAATAGTATTGACAACAATATTATAGACAACAATATTATTGACAACAATATTATTGACAACAATATAATTGACAACATTAGTATTGACAGCAATATTATTGACAACAATATTATAGACAAGAATATTATTGACAACAATATAATTGACAACATTATTATTGACAACAATATTATTGACAACAATACTATTGACAACCATATTTTTTACAACGTTTTTTTTTTATCTAGATGGAAATAATTATATCGATCGCAATTTAAAATTACAAATTTAAAGTTTCTAAAGAACTTCATTGTACCCTCAAACGTTTTCTTGCATTCGCCTCCTGTCAACGTTGATACTTCATCGCATCATTTTACTTCAAATCAAGCTAAAAAAAAGACTCCCTCGCTCGTAAAAGTATGTTCATCTACGAAGCGGATATATTCTCATGTACTGTGTGATTGTAATCCGGTACCATGTTCTTTCTATTCATTTCACTTTCGTGTTCATTTGAAACATTGAAACAATGTTTCATTATATAACCGAACAAACAAACAAGCCAGTCACTTACAAAGCATGCACCGCGCTATTAAAAAACAATTGCGCGAATTTTTATGAATTGCACTCGGAAAGCGAGCGCCCACTTTCTCCTTGGCTGAGGAAAACTTCAAATTGTTATCAAACGTTGGCCTGCGTGCGTGCGTACTCGTCTAACTGACCAAAGTCAACATTTCAATTAAAACCACATTTAACCCGGCAATTAAATGCTCAAAATTAAACGTTTGCACTCATGTTTTATAATGTTAACAACCTTTTTATTAAAGTGCAAGCGAAGTGATGTTTTTCCATTTTTTGTTGTTGTTTTGTGGCTTTAACGAAAACTGCAAATTATAACATTTAAATTGCTTTTGAATTTCACAAATGTGTTGTAATAAGTTAACAAAGAAACAAAGATTTAATTAAAATTATTAACTAAGGCTCATTGCCAGTTGGCGGCATGGCGTGGATGCGAATTTTCAGTTGAAAGTGAAGAAGAGGCTGTGTGAACACGCACTTTAACAGCAATTAAAGCACCAAAAAATAATGCAAAGAAATTTATTTCGAATTCCGTAATTAGCCATGAAAAATGAAAGCCCGGAACATTCACTTCGAGCAGTTATAAATCGAAAGAAAGCAAAGGAAAAAAATTATGAAAAATTATGCACAATGAGGTAACATTAAAAAATATTCCACAATAATTTCTTGTTCACTTTTTTTCGGCTAAGAAAGTAAAAGTTAAAATAAACAATTTGCTTTAAAGATAAAATGAATTTGAATTTTGTTTGATATGAATTAAACTGCGCTAATTGTTGTTAATTGTGTTTGAAATGCAGTTAATTCCATTGAGGCACTCACTCCCCGGCGCCTTCAGAAGTCAAAGTAATGAATTGGCTTCAGGCTTTTATTTGGTGGCTTGTGCGGCAGGAGCAGACGCGGCAGATACGGCAAACGGAAATATTCATACGCCTCGTTGCACCGACACGGCATCCATTGTCGCTGCGGCTGCGGCTGCGGTGGCGATTGCGGTTGGGGCTACTGTTGACGCGTTGCTGATGCCAGTGTTGAGTTGCACAATCTACATAGACTCCAATATACACTACAAGCACACACAGACACTCGCACACAGAAACACTCGCCCAGACTTCAACACAAAATTTTGTTTGTTCGCACAATATTGCTACTGAGGACCGCGATCTGCTTTGTTCACTTTTAATTAGAAACCCATTTGCATGCTGCTTACAAGCAATCACTCACACACACTCATACACACACACTCGTACACCTGAATTTAGCAATTAAATTTTGTGGGCGTTCCATTCATTGTGTTTTCATTCTGAGAGCTTCTTAATTCGGCGCCGCTTCTTCAGCAATTTGCAGTGAGAATTGATGTGCGTTTTTTGCTTCAGAGGCTGCTGCCGGCGCTACTTCTGCTGCTGCTGCTGCTGCTGCTGCTTATGCTTCTACTGGTGCCCCTGCTTTTGCTGCTGCTGCCTCTGCTTCTGCTTTAGATGCTCCTGCTTCTTAAACTTTTGCTGCTGCTTCTGTTGCTGCCACTGCTCTGCTTCTGCAGCTTTTGCTACAGCTGCTTCTACCTCTGCTACTGTTCTGCTCATACTTGTATAAAGAAATTACGCAAATGCAGTTTCCGCTGAGTTGGGATCTGCGCTTCAGCGCCGAGCATTGCAATATTTGGCAATGGAAGTGGCAATCGTTCATTTCGTGGTTGGAAATTAATTTATTAATTTCCCTCCAAAAAAACAAAATTTATTTTCAGGCTTTTTAAACAAGAAATTTCAATTTTAAACAAAACACACAAAGCATTTTCAACATAAAAGGAAAGTTATCTTCGCAATTGTTATTAAAGAAAATATATATCTACAATATATCTGGCAGTCTGGGACGTGTGAGTGTTCAGAGTACATTCACCTCAGTTCTCCTGTATGTAGTGGGAAAGAATACAAAACTGGCTGCACAAAAATGCACTGCTGCTCGTGTAGCACACACAAAAGTCGGAATACTCACACACTTCAACTCGAGTCTGTTCTTTATAAGGTTGATCTTTGACAACAATAATCGTAAACTTTGTTGTGTTCGTGAGTTAAGCTACTTGAATATTGAGTTGACATATAAGCACATCATTTCCCTTAAACATATGACAAAAAAATACGCAAGACACGGTAGTCGTAAATTGTATGTAAAGGAGAATTGGGTTATAACGAAGTAACTACTCGAAATCGGTTTCCATCTCCAAACTAAATCTTAGGAGTATACGAAATAAATTGTTGATAGATGAGGCAACTAATGTTTATCTTTAATTTATAGTTTGTAATTATATTTTTATTATCATTATTATACCTGACATAAATTTATTGTATTATATTATGATCGATTATAATTAGATTATATTGGATTATAAATGAAAACTGAATTCTGCTACTAAGTACGGTGGGTTAAAGTCACTAACTAGACCTCTACGAGTACTTGACACTATTAACCTCAGCATTTGGATACCATTAACATCATTATCATGGCAGTTGGATATGTTTTTTGAAGTTCAGAGGATCTTGATGATGTACTGCCGAAAATCCATGCACTACCTACGCTGTTAAGAGTTATTCTGGAGGAATAAATTTGCAGCTACAATGTATTTTAGTTTGTAACTGAAATCATCAAAATATTCTTAAAACCGAATCGAAGAATCCAGAAACACTTATATATGATGATTTTCCCGACCTCTACCCTATTTCTACTAAATAATACCTTTCTTGTTCAACTTCCAGGCCGACTTTTTACCAGTGAATTTCGTTGGTGTCTAAAATTAAATAAACTAATAAGTTTGTGACGTCACAAATTTTGATTTGAAACAATCATCGTAGCCACCATTTCGGAAGTTCTTTGGAACTTGACTCACTTCGCAAAGTTGAGGAATCTTATCAGATCCTGAGTACTACGAATGCGATTTGTTCCCAGTTGTTTAAGGCAAATGTCTATATAACGTTCGAATCCTGGTAGGATATAATGGCGGATGAATATATAAAAACTTCATTATAATGTTTCGTGGATATTAAACCAGTGGTTAATCTATTCCATTTAAGATTTAATGCTTCCCTACTGTTCCCAGTGATTATAATATAAGATATAGTCAGAGTAGGGATCTTTTGTGTATTGGCAGGTATTTTGCTGTAGCGTACCATAGGGAGAGCTCCTCATAGTCCATGTCGAGGGTATTAAGGGTACTCAAGATAGATATTTCTGGATACTTCGGGTGCTGTTATCTGATTCCTTAATACACAAATAAGTGTTAAGATCACACGGTGCTGTAGAATGTAGGTTTTATTTGCGAGTGTCATGAGGTATTTTGCTGTTAGTGATCTTACTTATGCCATTATGAACTACGACTCTTAACAAACCCATCAGCCACTATTGTGAATACATCAGGGGATACTCAAAGTAGACTATTGTGGTGTGTTCTTAGTTTGCTAATCATCAATGACACTCCGGATATATTTCGAACTCTCAATATCAAATATAAGATTATGTTGTTTCCTTTTTATAATTCTCATACGCCTTATGTTCAATTATTATTAGATTGATTGTATTTTCTGGGGAACAATTAAGACTAGACTTTACAGAATCATTTCTGTAGTCAGTCTTCCTTTACTTTCATTTAAAAGTAAAGAAATTGCACCCGCCCTCTCAAGACGACACCCATCTGTGTAAACTTCAGGTAGCAGAATATTTGATCTCTGAACTATCAGAAAAATCTCAAAGCCCTTTCTTTCATGCCAGCACAACAGTGTTTCTATGGGGTTTTGCAGTATTTGCTTGAATCTGACAGGAGGAAATTCAAAAATCAAACATATTTTCGGCAGGTAGGAAAATTTCATTACCATGGAAATAGTTTCACTAAACAAGTGTAAACTCAGCGATGCCCCCTTTTTATGTTATCACCCTACCACAATTTACGAGTATATTGGAAATGTATAAGGAATCAAGAAGTGTCTGTTAACGAAATGTACCACATCATTTTTGGTATGAATAATTTTCTAATTGAAATGAAATCATTCGTTCGCAGCTTCCCGATTTTCCTGCATACGTCGTTATTGATTCCCATCTTGTATGCGTGTGGCGCTAGTAAACTGTGCCTTGCCGTATACCCATGATAGTTTTGCAGTTCTTCCGTGACAGCGCCATTACAAATCGATTATACTTTCCTACGTTTTATTTGCACATGACTTTCGCAGTTCTGCAGGTGGTGTAGCTATTCCACCTCGCCGTTACCTGTCTATTAATATCTTCGGCAATTTCGTTGTGTATTATTTCATTGCAGATTTTTTTCGAGATTTCTGTATGTCGTTTTCTTGTTCAAATGCTAGATTAATAGCTCGTTTGGTAATCTCATTCTATTTCGTTTCTTTCAATGCTCTTATAGTCCGCTCCCCAATAGATATGGAGCCATCTATTCGCGTATAACCTTTCTGTGGCTTCCCTGCTCTTTAGAACATTTTTGGACGTAAACTGGTATGAGATAATTGGCTTTACCGCAGTTTGGCTATCTTCGTAGATGTATACCTTGAAGTTGCTTTCTGCTTTACTGTAGACCAGCGACTTTCCCCACAGCAAAACTTCCGCTTAGAAAATACTGCAGTGATCAGGCTGGTTTATTGGGTGCCTGATGCCTAGCTCTGCATAGTAGATTCCAGGTCCTATTCCGTTCATCATTTTTGAGTCATCTGTGTAGATGTGAAAAGTCCCTTCGGTGGGTTTCATACCTCCCCCTCTTAGGTAGGTTTCATACCTACCCCTCTTCTTCGATTATAGTCCGGAGCTTTGTCTCCCAGTTAAAACGGGAAGCCTTGTAGTCCTTATTAGCTAAGCTTCTCCTAACTATTGAGCTATGTCCGCATGTTCTGAGATAATACATACTGGTAAAAACAACCAACCTTCCCGCGGATTTCGCTGTAAAGCTTGTCGCAGCCACGTTGATCGGAGGCATATTCAGTATCATTTCTAGAGCACAGTTTGGAGTAGTCTTTGGCACTCCCCGTTATGCACAGCGCAGCGAGACGCTGGTTCTTTTCCATTTACGGTTGTCTTGCTGCGGTCCACCACACCGAGACGACTGTATCAGAAACAGAGTGATCACTGATGATACTCTGGATATCTACACAGATGTCTATAGGTTTGGGGACAGAATCGGTAGCGGGATCTTCTCGAACAAGTTGGACCTTAGCATCTCTCTTAGACTCCCTGATCAAGGCAAGGTCTTTCAGGCAGAGGTAATGGCAATTTACCACGTAGTGAATTGGGTTCTAAGAAATGAGGTTTTTGGTGTCATCACCGAATTCTTCTATAACAGCCAATCTGCTATCAGATCTCTTACGGGAGTCAACACATTCTCAAGACTCGTACAGAAATAGCAGTCAGCTCTAAACGTGCTCTCCATGCATTCCATAGTTTACCTAGTTTGGGTACCTGGTCACAGGGACATCGAAGGAACTTGCGAAGCAGGTGAGCTTGCTAAAGCAGGAACACTGCTATCCGAAGTAGTCCCTTCTATGAGCATAGGCATCCCTCTCGCTACAGCCAGGCCGGCGATCAAATGCAGGTATTTCCATGAGGCCAACAAACTATGGGTGGAGGAGTACTCTTGCCGTATATCAAGGCTAACCTGGCCTAGCCTCAACAAGAAGCGTACGCTTCAGCTACTTCAACTCTGACGCGAGTCCATCAGCACTACGGTTTCAGTGCTGACGTGGCATTGTGTGAGAGGGAGGCATCGGCTATGTGTTTGGCCTTTAATGACTTCTGCTGTGGGTGTGGTGTAGAGACAGAAGAATGGACACTGATACCTTATGTGTCAGTGTCCATCCCAGTGTCCATTAGCCAGGCGAGGAATGCACATCTTCGGGGCTCCTTTCTTAATGGCCTGACAGAGCTCGCAACCTGCAAGATGGGGGACGTGGCCCAATTTATGAAACTTTCAGGTTGGTTACACATTTCGTAATTGGTAGAGTCGTGCTGCCTTTGGTGCTGCATCACCGCCTGAGCTGTAACTATACTCAGCTTAGGTGGTCAGTACGTGTCTAGCGCCCCATCCGTGGTATCACAATGGGCCATAATTTGTGCCTGAGTATGCTGCCACTCCAACCTAAACCTAAACCTAAACCTAACCACCACACCAGAGCATTGTAAAGATAAGATTGGTCTGACTATTGCTGTGTAGTACCTATGCATTAGTGCAGGAGATAGAACTCCTAGCATATTTTTACATGCGAATAGTGCATTATTATCCTTTTTCGTCCTTTATGTCCCTTCTGCAACAGAGGGCTTCCACATCAGTTTGTTGTCCAAAATCACTCCAAGGCATTTTGTGTAGTCTTTGAGAATCAGTTTATTGCCTTTCAGCTTCGGGAGGTTCCATGCAGGGAACTTATATTTTCTTGTGAAAAGTATCATGTCCGTTTTGTCAGGGTTTACCCTCAGGTTTGCTTGCCAAGAAGAGCTTTTCATGTTGCTTCAATTTCTTGGCAACATACGAGTACCAACAACATGTTTTCACTTAATTATATTGAATATATAATAAAATTTAATGGATTTCTGTTCTTTCAGTTGTCGTCTTATATATACACAAATCGCCATATATAGGTAGGTAGATAGGTGGAGTGGCCGCCCAGTTTCGCCATATATACTTAAATATAAGTACTTAAAATAAGGAAATGTTACTTTTGTAAATGTTGACAACATGTTTCCTTTGCTAGCATTTGCTTCCCTCCATGAATGTTGACTGGAAGAACAACAATTGAGCGAAACTAAATGTCTCCGCAATAAATGTGTTTGGTATAGATCTGTTATGCCCGAATTAAACTCTGAGTTATAGAACTCTTTCGCTGAAGCTTTTAGTTTAACGACCCAGGCACTGCTGCTACACAAGCTCAGATCCAATCAAAGGCATTGCGCGTTTATTATCCAACCACATGAGTCAGGAATGATGCTTGCTCGTGCATAATGCCAACAAAAACAACAATCATTAAAATGGAATGTGGCAAACGCAAAACAATAATTGAAATTCTAAAAGCTGGAAATCCCAAGACAAGAGGCAAAAACCGCAGCGCCAGCCACAGTCGCATTCGGCGACAGAAATGCAAATGCTGCAAATGTGCCAACTGCATTCGTGCTGGCAATTTGCTTAAGCTGCCTTCAAATTATGCGAATTATGACTGGATTTAAGGTTAATTCTATCAAATTACGTCGACCAGGCCGGGCCAACACACAGAAATGAACGAAAAAAAAATGCTGCACGAAAATTTGAAAATGCTTGACCCAAATTTTGCGCACCTACTCTCGTGTTCGTACTTCTGAGCCCGCAAATGCAGCCGCCTGGGAGTGCGGAGAGGGTCAAGCGGAACTGTGGACAACTTCTTATTCGCTTTTAATTCGCTGCTGACATACGATTTATTTATTATCTTAATTGTATTCCACCTTTTTTTACTTATTTATTTATTTATTTTTTTATTAGATTCTCGACTTCGCGTTGGTTTTTGTGCTTTTGCGTTGGTCTCTTCTCAAGACGCTAATTTTCTTTTTCTTCTTGGGTTGTGCGAGTGCCCAAGCAATGACAATGTTGTTAACTGTTTATAGTCAAGTGTTGCCTCGGGCCGAGTCGAGTTCGTTTTGGTCAGTCACTTCCCATGATGCCGGGCAGTGCTAGGCAAGGAAGGCTTGGAAACACGCACGTTTTTGCGACTTTCTCATCAGTCTCTTTTTGTTGTTGAATTTTTTTTGTTGAGTTTTTTGTGTCTCTTCGGTGTGTTAACCGCAATTTTGCGTTTCTGGTGCTAGGTAGTTTATATCTCTCTAACTATGATGAATGATTTTTATATTATTTATATTTTAAATAGATTTTCCTCTTCTTTTTAGATAATGGAATTAAGTAATTTTTCTGCATCAAAAAAAATGTCACGTGAAGAACGACGTTATTCAGTGCCTCATGGTCCAAATACTCCATTGCCGCCGGCGGCTTCAGAAGATCTGCATGCTTGGTCCATATATAGGTAAGTTACATGTGTAGATTAGATTAGATTTATTCAAGGGTGTTATACACTGCGACCTGAAAAATCTATTTGAAAGAAGAGGATAGTCTCATCTACAAATCTTCTGTCAGGTTAATTTTCGACAGAAATTCATATATTTTGGAGGAATCAAGTTGAGGTATCTTGCTCATATCTAAGATATATTCTCCAAAATACTTGAGTATTTTGTGTGCCAATGGTCCGCAGTCTGTGATCAGATGCAGTGAGGTTTCGTCACTTTCTCCACAGAATCGACAGATGGCATCTACCCAACTTATTCAAATGGTAGTTGAGCCTACAATGTCCACTTAAAATGCTTGTGATGATTCTTAATTTACTCCGAGGCATATTTATTAACTCCTTAGCTCTTTTAGGATTAAAATCTCCCAGAACAACTTTGGACTGCCTAAAACCCGGAAGAGTTTTTCAGGTTTGACTTCTTTTGGCATCTGTACACTTCTTCAGCAGACCTCCAATGGTATTGGATGATAGTCCACAAAAGGATTCAGGGCCGTTGAAAGGAGAGGCCGCAGATTTTCTAGCTAAGCTATCAGCTTTCTCATTTCCCTCTACTTATATGGGGACTGGTACCCACATTAGAGATAATTTTCAGAGGAAGTCCAGCTTCCCAATACAGACCCATACAAGTTTTGACCTCATCAAGGGTGAGCTCAAACTCTAGAGAGCTTACCTATCAGATAGTATCACTATGTTTTTCCCCCGATATTTCCGGTCAGTGTTGATCTGGGCACATCTTTCAATAGCGTGAATCTTCGCTTGAAAATTGCTTTGGAAAGAACCCATTGGTGCCTGGTAGTTGGTTCTAGGCCCAAAAACTCTTGCCCCAGTTCCGTCCATTGTCTTCGAACCGTCAGTATACCATAAGAGGGAGTTTTCTCTAATTTTATACGTCTCAGTTAGACCTTTCCACTCTTTTTTGCAACCTATCTTTGTACTGTTTTTGTGTGCAAAGTTGAATTTTCTTGCCATAAAATCCTTGTGAGATTTTAGTATACCATATTCTTGAGCTGAATTGTTACCCCATATATTTTGGGTGTAATTTGATTCTCTCGAGATAATTTCTTGTATTCTGGTAAGAGATTTCCTAGCAGAGTCTTGTATTACTAGATGTAAGGGTGTTAGATCTAGTATAACTTCCATTGCAGCCGTTGGACAGGTGCGCGTAGCTTCAGTGATAACAAGGCAGGCAGGTACTTAATGCATATTTTGCTGTCTTAAGTCTGACTCTATTTGACCTGGCTACAGAACTATACGAGGTGTGATCAAAAAAGAACCGTTATTTTCAAATTTCGTGAGTTACGTATGTTCGATGTTCGCATTTTTTTTCTGTTATGTTGGTACACATGTCTGTTATATATGTTGGCAATACCAACCATTTTGGATTGTCAGTTTGTTTTTGACAGATAAAAAGGTTAGTCGTGTTTTGGTGTGCTCTTCGATTTGGTACTATTCGAAAAAATGGATCAAAGAAACACCTCGTACGTGATGATTGGTCTCACCATCAAGGTATACATCCAGCAAGTTACATGTGTATAATGTCAGAATATTTCCCTACACTTGGTCATTTCCGATATAGTCAAAAGAATAGGATAATATATGTACATATCAATAGGAGTAGTGATGTAGATATCAATGGGGTTGGAGACTTTGTAGTGCAACTAGTTTCTTGAGGCAGAGCTACATATGTAGCACTGCTCATATCATACGAGATGGCAAGGAAGGTTAGATAAGAAGTGGCTACCAGCCTTAGCTAACACACTTAGACCCAAAGATAACCATTGTGATACTATTCAGAGAGTACTTATGATTTTGTGCTGACCCAGTGCAAACTCAAGATCTATGATATTCTCGTTCAAACTAGCGCTCTTAGGGAGTAACTAATTAGCTCATTTTGTCCGGAACCAGTACAAAATTTATGATTTTCTGATTGCCCCAATAACAAATCGTTCAAATATACCATAAGTCGTAAATATACCAAAGGTCTTAAATATACCATAGGCCCTTCCTTGCACAGTTTTCCTTGATACCCTTGGTCACCTCTGCCTGAAATCCAATGCCCTGCTAGGGTAAACCAACTGAAATTCTGGTCACATCATAAATTCCCCTCAAACTCTTCTATTGAGTTTAATACCATCACTACTCATATAGAAGTCAATAAAGGCATTTTAGAGAATTATTACTCAATCTGCAATTCTTGTTTATAAGATGTGGAAGTGAGAAATTAAATGCCAAATGAGGTTGGTTGGTTGGTTCAGGTGGCTGATCCACGGCATCCTTGCATGAATCACAATTAGCGCTTTAGCGCCGTTTTATAACCACTACCACTCCGGAAAAAGATGGGTTGTTATCTAGATCCACTTTGTGCGATTTAGGTATTTTAGAAGATCCTTCAGTTTTTCAGCCAAGACGTCGGATAGTCCTGCTAGGGCTCTATTTCCTGCGGCTACCAGAGCTGGGCATTTGCAAAGAAATTGAGTTATTGTTCCCCTCTCGTCCGAGTCTTTACAACTTCTATAACAGGCATTGGGGCTGGAGGAAAAATTTGCCTACCTTTTTACAGCTGAGAGCAATTTTATAGCTGAATTACTCACTAAACAGAAATGCGCATAGTAAACACTTCGAAGGGCTCCTGAAAAGCAATTACGTTACAATATTTACTCACCTTACTCCAGGAAACTTGACTTTGAATAGCTCAAGATTTGTGATTTGTGTTTTCGGTGTACAAAAGATTTCATTGGGATTGAACCAGACGGCCGACTTTGGAAAGATCTGATATTTCCATAACATATATATAATAAAAGAGTTGCTTGTACCAATTGTGAAGGTAGTTCTATTCGTCCACCGGTTACAAGCCTGAGAGAGTAAAGCAATGTCAGCAGAATAATCATTTTCGTTCCTCTTCAAGCTAACCACGAATTTCATTCCGTTTAAACTCAGAGGAAACGTTTCAAAAATTTATTAATTTAGCATTTAGTTTTGAAGTAATGCAAGTATAAAAAAAGAAATTGTAGATATGTATGAGACAACTGTCCGAACATTTAATTTCAATATCTTTGGGATATTTTTTCCAAAAATTTGTATTTTTGGCTCAAGTTCAGTAAATCAGACTTTCCAGGACCATCACAAAATTGCTTTGGAGTCATGTTTTCGAATTTTATCAAATTGATCAGCAAATCGACAGTATTTTCTTTTGGATCTTGGTCAACTTCTCGTTTAACGTCAGTAGTCGATTCACCTTCACCGTTGGCCTCAACTTCCGTAGCCTGCTTATTTAATAAATGCCAAGGTTTCACCGAGAGGAGCTGATTCGCCTTTATATACTTTTCAATCAAAGAAAACTTCTCCGTCTCATGATGAATAAACTCAGTCACTTTCAAAAACTTGATGAAAGTGTTCGAATCCAATTGGAATATCTCCGAACCAAAATTCACTTCAACATTCTGCAGTATCTAGAAATGAGAAATTTAAGTATAATTAATCTTATTATTTCAGGGGAGCTTTGTTTCGCTTACCCATGTCGTGGATTCGATTAGTTTCTTATCGCCAATTTTATTGGCAAATTCGAACATTTTGATTAGACCCTTAGGAGGACAGACATGACCTGGATATTTAAAGCTCTCCAGCGGAGCTTGAATGGCGCGAATGCAGGCATTGCACAAATTTGACACCAAATACTTATCGCCCACAAAATAGAGATTGATCAAATCTTCCGTGCTTCGGGTTCTATCCATTGTTAACTTGTTACGATAGACAAACTGCAGAAATTCTTCAAAGTCATCTGGCTCCACATCTTCCAACGGGATGTGGTAAGGGAAATTGGATTCCTTGAAGTCCCCAAACAACATTCGTTCGAACACCGGCGAGGCGCACGCCAAAATCAGTTGATGGCAGGAAAATGTCTTCACATTCCCGCCAGATCCGACGATAAAACTGCAGTCCGCAAGGTGTGATGTCTTCAGTAAATATGACATTCTTTCCTCATATCTGCGTACAAGGATAAGAACGATTTTTAATTTTAATTGTATGTGAATAAAATATGAATCTCTTGTATATACTCTAAATCTTGCCAGGGAGAGCCAATTTCGGGTGTCTGAGACATGACGGATGTTTTAGAGGTGTTCGTTTCACTTCAGAAAAATAATTAGAATAATTAACCAGACAAGAAAATGTCCTCGATTTGAAATGTTGAAGTCTGTTACTTTCTCACAGCACACTTCAATCGAACTAATAACTCTGCATAGTGCTAAATAAGTAGTCATCTATTTGTAAATTTTTATACTTCTCTTTCAACCATCCTATTTTCAAGCGTTTATTGTGAAGATGAATTTGTCCACTGACAATTTCACCCACATCACATCAAGATTTCCGTTTGGACATAAGAAACTCAAATGTCTCTTTCCAATGCATATGGTGTGAAAGCTATAACAGAGACCACAGAGATGCGACCGGTAGACGTCTCCTTATTTTGCGCTTACTTACACATGCGCAAAACTGTAGTAGTGTGGCTGATTTTCTTCAGAACCAATTATAAACAAACCTATCCATATAGCCAACTACTGATAAACAAAGACAGTTTTTAACGCTTAAGTGTCGGTTCTTTGTGTTCTCTGGCTATAATATTGTTACGAAATTGCCCTCTTGACAATTTATTCTATATCGAAATTGTCCTCCTGACAATTTACTCTAACTCCCTGTACTCGGATTCGTACCACTGGATTGTGTAGTAGTCAAACAACAACTGGTTAAATTAAAATAAATAACTTTATTTGATTATTGCTATTTACACATTTAACATTAGGCTTAAAGTTTACTTTATTATAATTAGCACTTTATTTAATAATTAATTTCATCACTTTACAAAATCATAATTACAAAAACTACTGCTTCGATTAAAATGCACGATGTACACACTGTTACGATCTCTGCTCAACTGTGTTCGACTTTGAAGAGTCTTGTGCTTTTTACAGCTTTCGAATGGTTGAACTAGAAAATTATACACTATTCAAGAAGTTTCTGGATCATTCTGGAATCTTATATTCACCTCGAAGGAAGTTTTGATTTTCGAGAACATTCCTTACATCTGCATCTTGGCTTAAATACATAGGGTGGTGCACACAACCTCAATCTCCAGATGGGATCCTAAAAGTATGCAATCACGTTTCAATATGAAAAGAAGGCAGTTGGGGTGAACTTAGATCATTTGTAAGACTCAAATTATAGTGGAATTAATTTATAGGGGAGTGCAATATCAGAGATCTACAAATTTCACATCTACTCTGTCGAACAGAAATGGATTCTAGACATACCAGCCATAAATTTTGGGATGCCATTGGGAGTGCAAATTGATATGTTTGACAGTAGGGAACTTGAAAACTGTATTCCATAATGAAGCACATACAGTGATCGTGTGATTTCGCAAGCGTTTCACTGTTGAGTCTTCGTGTGAAAAGACCCAATGAGAGTGACCAGCTCATATGAACTTCTCCTTCGTTTGTAGAGCAAACTAGATTGGCGGGTTCCTAACAATTTTTCGCGTAAGCTCTCTCCTTCGATTTCTTCCCAAAGGATTCTATCAATTTCCATTTGACAACTGAAGTAGACATTTTAGATTTCATCATCACTTGTATGCCCTACACTATGTTTGGTTGTATATTAGTTGTCTCTCTGACTGTCACAGCTTATCGTGTAACTATTTTGGGCACGCTTGTAAGGGACCATCAAACATTACATTTGCTTAGAACCAAATTTTGAACTAAAGTTGTCCTTATTTTCCACCCTTTCATTTGAGGAGTTTATTGCACAGATACTGCAGAAGCCAAGTTAATGTATTTTACAGGTGAATGCATTGATGTGTTCCTTTTCCCGTGTGAACTGTCATTCCATTGAAGTTTCATGTGTCTGAAACAGCTGTTTATTAATTGACTTTATCTTTAGTTTTGACCAATCACAAAGGAATATTGTGCTGGATTTTATATATTTAGATTATGTACAAAAGAAGAATTCCAACTCCTTGTTTTCTCCCAGTAAATTAGCAGATCCATGATTCAATAAAATTCATGACAGATCAGAGAACATTTTTCAAACCTGCCTTCATTTTTATTTGCCTTCCCATCGAATCTCACTCACGAGTTGATGATGATGGCTCTGGTATAATGATAATCTGCCTTATATCTCTTTGCTCAAATTGGTACAATTGTGTTCCAAAGACCTTGCTGACATATTCTGCCATATGCACCATGAACAACTCCATGAGTTGACTTCACCTGCTACCATAGCGTCATGAGTTACACGAACAATCATTCTTGTTTCTGTGCTCAACTTGAACTGCTTCCGTTTTACTCATTACAAAAAGCCACCTGTTGTATACAGTTATGTGGAAGCATACACCAGTTGCACCATGACCGCAAACATGCACCCATGCACCATCATACAAATGTTCTAATCAATTCAAAACTTAACGCAACAATGATCACTCTGCGCTCGATTAGGTTCGAACAGCCGGAAGTGCTCATAAATTTGCATTGATTGATCGGAACTGAAGAAGACATAATAGCATTAAAAACCTGTCATGCAACATAAACTAGCAGAGCACCTATAGAAAGGGAGTTTCCGTGCCAAACCCTGCCACTTAACCCTTGCACAACTATTGAAATTCACTGCGCTCCCACACTTATTCAGTCGCATGCTCATTTCAATTTGTATTTGTTTTTCATTTCACTTTCGTTGCTGCGCCGCTTCTCCACTGGCACTGGCACTGTCACCACTCCGCAGACAAAATCTCAACTCTGACTTCACCGATTCAGCTTTAGGCTCATCCGACAAATCACCGCTGCCATATGGAAACTTCCAACTACGCGACACAACAGTGCAATCAATTTTAAATCATCCGCGTTATGGTCCCAAGTAAGTTGACATATCCGCATTTATCGGTGTATAATACTATATATGCACTTCAATAACTTATTTATCTTCTTACCTAGATCCGCCTTGGGCTCCAACATGTACACCTACCTGAAGTTCGGACTACCGCGCGTCTTCCCACCGAATGCCGGTTCTCAGCGCTCTCATCGTCCGGGGCCCGGACCGGGCGGGGTGCGCGGTCGCGTCAATCGCGGCTTTCGCGATAGCTCCGGCGGACCCGCAGCTGGCTCCTCCGGTTATGACAGCAGTGACAACGAAACGACACGCAGTCGTGTGCCGCCCAATTTAAGGTATGCGTGGGAAGGAGTTTTCTTTAGATACCAAACGAGCAATTAACATTAACCACTCACATCCTTGCTTGATCTGTCCTACAGAAAATACCGCAGCGAACAAGACTTTCGTGCCATCGGCGGCATACCCAATTCCCGTCCTGAATCTCGGGCCCAAGGAGTACCCATGTCTGCCTTGAAGCAGGCAAACAGTCGCGCTAGTATAGCAGGTAATCTGAGCCTAACACACTCGAAATGCCAAACTTTACTCACACTTTCCTGCACTTAGTGGGCACCCACATCAATACTCATCACTATGTGCCGAATGGCAAACACTACGGCCATCGTTCACACAGCGAAGCCGACCTACTGGCCGGTGGCGCCGAGGGCATGGCCTACGACTATGGCGAATCACGCATCTATGGCGGCGGCACATCCCGTCATCGCTCGACGGATCATCCGAACGGAGGACATCACAGCGTCTACGCCATGTCGCATCGGAAGCATTCCAGCATCGGTTTGGTGTACCCGAACATACAGGTGCACTGCCTCGACGTCAATCCCAGCTTGCGTGGCGTTTCGCTACAGGCTAAAGCCGGCGATTTGTTTGCCATCATGGCGACGTCGCAGCGCGAGGGCACCGCCCTCACCGAGTGCCTGGCGGGTCTGC
Source organism: Clusia tigrina (assembly GCA_920105625.2). Taxonomy (NCBI): domain Eukaryota; kingdom Metazoa; phylum Arthropoda; class Insecta; order Diptera; family Clusiidae; genus Clusia; species Clusia tigrina. The sequence goes on from OV050031.1 coordinate 211,062,553, forward strand.
ATGAGCGTATGGCCGGTGAAATCTTGATCAATGGCCAGCAGATCAATCGGCGTGGTTTGCGGGAGCTCTGCAACTATGTGCCGGCACTGAACGTCTCCTCGCTGGATCCGCGCATGAGCGTTCAGTGTACTCTCAATTTTCATGTGGCTCTGCGAGGTCCCCTGGATCGCAGTGACCTCAAGGAGAGAGTGAGTTTCAGTTGGAAACTTACTTGAAGCACTTAAATACTAATTGCTCCACTACTACTTTTCCAGATGGATGTTCTGATTGAGGATCTGGGCTTAACCACTGTGCGTGCTTCGAATGTGTCGTCGCTGACGCATTCGGAGAAGCAGCGGCTCAGCGTTGCCTGTCAATTGCTGGCGCAATCATCGATCCTGATACTCGATCAGGTGACCAGCAATATGGACATATTCGACACATTCTTCTTGGTGGAATACTTGCGACAATGGTGCATTGGCGGCCGCATTGTTATCATGACCCTACAGCCGCCCACCTTCGAAATACTTTCCATGTGCTCCGGAGTGCTGTTGCTGTCAGGCGGGCGCACTGTTTTCTCCGGCAGCCGATCCGATCTGCCGAAACACATGGGCGAATTGGGTTATCCATGTCCCCCCTTTAAGAATCCAGCCGATTATTATTGTAAGTTACAAATCGTCGACGTTCTGCGTGAGAGGGACAAGGAGGTGAAACTGCGATACAGCTGGCAAAGGTTCTGTTTTTGTGTCTCCGTCCTTATTCAGTAGATAATGATATAAATTCCTTGGATATTTACTGGAGTCATGGTTGCATAGACCAGGAATGTATATCCTTATCTCCTGAATAAGGACATTTGTGTCCTTAATTAAGGTACACTCTTGTACAATTTGCATGGGAAGTCAGAAGTGTTTCATCTCCTTGTCTCTGGCCTACTTGATTATAAGTTGTTGTTTGGGAATATTGAATTGTCGCAAGCGCCATATTGAATATTTCAATATTAAAACGAATTTGTGATTTATGGAGCAAACCTGAAAACTGGAAAGAAAGGTCGTAACAAAGATCTGCCATAAATCCGTGAGCCTTTTTTGAGGCACCTAAAAATAGGCTAAAATTTACATATCAATTACACATAATAAAATACTCTGAATTTATGCAGCATATTTTCAGGCATGAAGTCTCATGAATCAATTACACATAATTTACTTTTGCTTGGTGTATAAAGGAAGCAGAGTATGGCTGGCATATGAAGTAACCAACATATTCACAGGCACCATATTTATGGACACCACCTGAAAGACTCATGAATCTTTGCAAAAAGATCCCCTATTAAATAAATATGGTCACATACTAATTTTAATCCATATTTGAGTTAGTTGTCTAACATAAATGTCGAATATCCACATCAAAGATGAGCAGTGAATACAGTCACAAGCATCTTAGATAATTTTTGAGGTTCCTAAAAGTATGCCACACTCTTTACATACCATTTGTACACAAATTTAGTATGTGTAATTACTATGGAAATTGTAGCATATTATCAGGTGTCTAAACAGGTTCTTCATTAAATTCATTAGAGAATAAAGCTATAAGAAAAATTTCAAATTTGTCCTGAACGCCGTGGCACTTAGAACAATTCAATATTCCAATTAGCCTTTTAACAGAGCAATGAAATGCAAATGTTTCTCCTTTCATAATAGTGGATTTGGTCACACTGGACGACTTATCCGCCGCTGCCATGCTCGAGTCATCAGCACGTATCGAATCACTCGCCAATTCGTGGGATCAAATCAACGCCGAACCACCGCTAGCCGCTCCACCAGCTTCGTTACCTAACTTCACCAAAAAAGCGGGTTGCCTCGGCCAGACCAAGGTTCTAATTAAACGCTTCGCTGCCTACAAGCAGCCCGGTTCTTTGCTAACGTGGATCAGCAAACTGATAGCGGCGGCCGTACTCTCACTGTGCGTTGGTTGTATATTTTGGGATGTGCCAGCATCGGATCCTCAGTTGACCTACAATGATCGGTTCGGCTATCACCACAGCGTCATGGCCGTGGCCTATTGGCCATTGCTCATGTTGACTATACGTGATGCTCAGGAGGACCGCAGGCATGCAGAGCGTGACATTCGTTTGGGACTCTACTCCAGAGGTCTCTACATAATTGTGCAGGTACGCCTAAATGAGCACTGCACAAGACTATATTTAACTTCGTTATACATTTCAGAGTCTGTTTGGTCTGTTTCCCAGCCTGTGCATTTGGCTGGCTTATTTGCTGCCAGCGCACAGCATGGCTGGCTTGTACACCTACTCAACGAGCAGCGATACGGGCATATACCTCTATATGGGTAGGTCTAATAATGCTCATCCACAAGTTGAAAAATTAATTCTTCACAACGATGCTTTCCTCTTCCAGGTTACATGCTGCTCTATCTCACGGTTATACAAACACTTGCGCTCTTCAGCGCTCACTTGTTGTCGGGCAAAGTGTCGGCCACCATGTTCAATATGCTGGTCACCTTGGGTTTTACCGCTGTGGGCGGCTATTCGGTGCATCCGCGCAATCTATCGAAACTCTGGTCTTGGTCACAATTGATATCGCCCGAGAAGTGGCTGCTGCCAGTCCTCGTACAGGACGAATACAGCATGGAGACATTGGCCAATTCGGCCGGTTTGCAATTATGTCGCAATAAACAAGTAAGCCAGGCTCAAAGGTGGCTCAAAACATTACCAATCCAACTTAACCATCTTCCCTTTCTGTATCTTGTCACAGGTTCAGCATCAGGAAATCATAGTGCAACAACCATGCCCGCCGCCGAATGGCACCCAAGTGCTAGTCGACTATCAATTGTTGCCGCAACAGCATATATTGGACCCCACGCCCACATACGATCAGACCACCACCGTAGCGTTGGTGTTGGCCTCGGTTGTGCTCTTCATGGTTACATTCCTCGTATTCGTGTGCAATTGCCGCAATGCATTCCGCAAAAGGCAGAAACGATTTTAGACCCTAAGCTAGGCTGATGATCGATCATCGATAATGCTAATGACGATGACGATGATGACGATAATAATACTGATGACAATAGTTGTTACGTTTAAGTAGTTAAACTAAAAGAAGGTACTTGTAATTGTAATTTTATAGCGAACAGTTTTAAGTACTCTTTTTTCCTTTTTGAATATTTTTATATATGACTTCCATAGTTCGTAGTAGTGCTGCACATTTTAACAACGCATTTAAACATTTTAGTGTACTAATTTTATATACGGAATATACATATATAATGTTAAAAAATTTAGTGAAGTTGTTGCAATGTTTCTTCAAAGAAAATAACCATATTTATAAAATATATTTAATATTTTTTTTACTCTAAAATGTTCATTTAAGTACTGATTTGTAAAATAAAAAGTTATTTTTAAAATAATCACACACAAATTTATAATAAAAATCTAGTTAGATAATTAAGAAAACAGCGGTGAAGCAATTAATCATTTCAAATCTACGAAACGTATGCAAAAAGGCAGATCCACAGACCCACAACACTACAAATTCTGTAAAACGAAACGAAGGTTTGTGTCGCTGCGAACACGCCAATGAGGCACCCTAAAATTATGCTTATATAATATGTTGACACATTAGTTCAACACATTCATGAGCCTCTTTGTTGAATTTTTCGAGCCCCGAAAATATGCAACACTTTGCTTAACAAATTTATATGAGATTGTTATGTTAAGCGAAGAGGCCCAAAGCATTTCACTTTGGGAGCGCAACAGTAACAAAACGCTCCGTTTTTGTATGCGTGATGCCGCTGTTTGTGCGCTCTACAAATAAATCGCATTAGACCCCAAAAAAGGTATCAAGCTCACAATAGTGAGCTCTGATTTCACACTTATACTCAAATGTTCTAAGAATAACAAGTGGCAAGTTGCTTGGTAGCAGCTGCATGAGTTGAAAGAGGGAGTACACAAAATAAGATTTTTGTAACTACTGAAGTGGGGAACTCTCAACTGAGTAAAGGGTTGAGAACCGATTTATTTTGAATTTAAATGTGTATGAATTGTTTGTTATTAACATAATGGAAAGAGCTCAAAGGGCGAAAAGTTTCACGGATGCAGTGTTCATTCAACATCAGATGTCATCAGAATTGCAAAAGTGGGAAAATGGAAAAAATTGCAAATAAATGTTATGTGTTTGGACCACCGTTCCAAAGGTCTATACAGGAGTACAATAGGAAAATCAAGGAAAATTCAGCTGTGACGCACCGCTTGACTCCATCGGACACAATGAGAACCTTAAAAGCGTAAGCATTGGTTCCCGCCACGATAAGCAATGTTAACGCATGTATTAAGACATCTAATTTAAATCTTCTCAAGCCAACTTGAAACTTCCCAAGCACAACTGGAAGAGTTCTCATAACATAATCGAGCTAATTTCCAACTGAGCTGAACTAGTTTATCACTGTTACTGGGTAGTCCCTGGATCCACTGCAAAAATTGAATACACTCAATAACCACATTTTCGATTCGATCCCTTTGAAACTCAAAAAAGTAGACGAACATTCATTTTTAATATCACAACTTATCCAGCCACCCACCGCAGATACCCTGATTGAGGCTGCGTTGGCTCTAAAATAATATCCATCATTCCCAGACTACAAACTATCAGGAAGATGCAGATCCATATAAGAAGAATAGAGTATCTCATCACCATCTGATCGTTCAAGACTCACAACTCTTAACCTCCTCCCGCTCAGCTGGAAGATTAACCATAGCTAAGCTGCTTATTCCCGCTAAAGAAGATGGTAACTTATCGGTAGGTTAAGCGGCTGCTTTAAAAACATATTCATTGTCCTTTGTGACACCACATGAGACACAAGTTCCTTTCCCTTCCATATGTCCAGCCACTAGAAGCTTTTGAGGAAGCTACGGGCTTGGTCTCCAAAATGCTTCTTTCTATAAAATCTTTTTCTCTTCGAGTCGAAAGCCTCTGTAGCTAGTACATATTCCCCCAACACCTTTGCACTCATAATTAATTATGGTGTAAGATATATATATAGTATATAGTTTTTAGTCTGATATGTCTCCCATTGAGCCCAAGAAGTAGCCTCTCAGGAAAGTGTTTCTGAGCCCTGACTAAACAGAACTGCTCCTCCTCATACCGCCAACTCACACAAAAATCATTGCAGAGGATTCCTAACCTCCTGCCATGAGTACCCAGAGTCCCGATGTGCCGTTAGGCTAAGGAAGATTCTTCCATAAAATAGGGAAGGAAAAGAATCAATGCAGGTAAACACAGCAAACAAAGTAATTTAAGTGAAATAGTCATGGTGTCATCAATGTGGATTGAAATTTTCCCACTCCCAACGTGTTCTGGCGTAGCAAGCGATTGTCCTTACCACGCCATCACGGGATTGTGTCAGCAAAGGAGTTTATGATAGCCACGTTCCTTTCGAGCTCTATTTTACATAATAATTATATTATAGTTAATAAAGTTTATACAAAGCAGATATATTTGTGCTTCAAGCAGGTAAATATGGAATTCTTTTCCGTTTAGCGAATTTACAATTTAAACAGTTGTGCAAAACTTAATGATGGAATAAACGGTACAAGGTGTGAACCATGGCAATGCCATGTTCATTGCAAGCTGCAGTGATGGCATCATCGTTAGTCGAACCTGATGGAGTGGCAATGTACGAAACTCCGCTCTGAAATGTTGATAAAAGAAAATTGGTTTCAAATGTGAGCGTTTTATAGCAGTAGAAGTTGTGCTCACCAAACGGGCGCGATCAATATTATCTCTAAATGGGAAGAACGCATCCGAACCCAGAGAAACTCCCGTCAACTTCTTCATCCACTCACTCCTCTCCGTTTGTGTCAAAGGCGTGGGCACCACTTCGTACCTTCAATGAATGAAAGAAAGAAACACAAAAATGTAGTAAAAAGTTGTGTATCAGTTCGTCCGACATTCCACTTACATTGCTTCGAATTCTTCGTTGGACATGTCCTTGCCCACGGTGTCACTCACATAGTTGTCGATGGCATTCGATTTCTCAGCACGCTTAACGTCGTGCTTGAATTGCATGCCAGTGACGCGTGGATGTTGGCGCAGCCACCAGTTGTCGGCCTTGGTGCCGGCCAAGCGAGTGCAGTGAATGCGCGATTGTTGACCGGCGCCAATGCCAATCACTTGGCCATCGCGTGCATAGCACACCGAATTGCTCTGAGTGTATTTTAGGGCAATTGTGGCCACAATCAAGTCGCGTACGGCTGTCTCGGGCAGTTTGCTGTTCTTCGTTACCACCTGTTTGAATTGCGATTCATCGATGATGACGTCGTTGCGTTTCTGCTCAAGAGTGATGCCAAAAATTGTCTTGTACTCCATTGGATTGGGAATGTATGTGGGATCCATCTGCGCAAAGTTTGAGAGGTGTGTCAAATGTGCATGGTATTTAATTGCCGTCAAGCTAAACTAACCTTCAAGATGATATAGGCACCTTTCTTCTTCTTCTTCAATATGGCCAATGCCTCCGATTCGTAGCCAGGGGCAATTATGCCGTCCGAAACCTCGCGTGAAATGATTTTAGCCGTGATCACATCGCAGACGTCAGAGAGCGCTATGAAATCACCGAACGAGGACATGCGATCGGCGCCACGAGCACGAGCATATGCAGTTGCGATCGGCGTCAGACTATCGTACAGATCGTCGACCATGCAAAGCTTCGCCTGCTCCTTGCTCAATGGGATTCCTATAGCGGCACCAGCAGGGGAGACATGTTTGAAGCTGGCGGCCGCGGGCAAAGAAGTGGCTTGCTTCAGTTCACGCACCAGCTGCCAAGCGTTCAGGGCATCACACATGTTAATGTAGCCGGGTCGATTATTGACCATTTCTAAAGGCAATTTCTCCTTGTTTGTGAAAATTTGAGCCGGCTTTTGGTGAGGATTCATTCCATATCGTAGAGACATTTGAGCCTGATCGGGGAAGAATTCTTTACGGTAGAAATCAGCAATAGTCGAATCATAGGCAACAGTGTGGTTAAACGCCTTCAGGGCCAGCTTTTTCCTGCATAAATACATCAAGCAAAGTGTTAATTGTGAGAAGGAAAATTGATATTTAAAAAAAAAACACGCACTTTGTCTCCAGGTGGAGTTCGCCATTGTTTCTAATGTCCTCCGCCACCTCCTTATAATCATGTATATCGCACACTACCACGACACGTTCGTAATTCTTGGCTGCGGAACGCAGCAGACTCACACCACCAATATCAATATTTTCTATCATATCTGCCAAGATCATGTTCCCCTGCTTAGCCAGTTCAACAAATGGATACAAATTGACAACGACCATATTAATCAGCTCCATATTTTGCTGCTTCATCTCGGCCAAATCGGTGCCTGTGGCGCGTGCCAGTATGCCTGCATGCACTGCCGGATGGAGGGTCTTGAAGCGGCCTCCCAACATTTCCGGGGTTTTGGTAATCTCGGAAACATCTTTCACTGGTATATTCAGTTTACGCAAGGCGGTAGCGGTGCCACCACTGGCAAGTAATCGGTAACCAAGTTTGACTAATTCCTGGGCGAACTCCCCCAGCTGCCTCTTGTCGGAGACGCTCAACAGTGCTACAAGAGAAGAGATTAAAGTAATAGCAATGTACATGAAACTGCAGTCCGCTTACCATAGCCTCTATCTCCCATTTCGGATTAACGGTGCGATCTCAGTGTGTCCAACTCTGGGGGAAATTAAACTGCGAATGAAACGTTTCCGTTGATCGGTACACTTGTAATAGTCTGAGGAAGAAAAGCAGAGTGTTTATTTCTTGACTGTAAATTGCAATCAGTGATTCGGTGACCTTTCGTAACACTCGGACCACTTGATAAGAGTGTCTATTAATTACACGGAGATTGGCGCAAACAAATTCGCTATTTTTATAGCAAAATCATAACTTTGACTTGTCCCCAGCCAAGAGGCTTATCAGAAGCGAAACACATTTGTTTTCCATTATTATATATCATCTTCAAAATCGTTATCTACGCTGGGTACAGGACTACATTGTACGTTGAAGATCATTCACCTATTAAGCACTTTTCTTTAATGGTTCTTAGCCTGCTTCGTTCCGGTGGGGAAAATTTGTTTATTCTTTTGTGTGGGCTCTAATAACGCGAAGATCTTATCAATAAACCAATGACGAAGGCTGAAGTGGAGATAGTCGACTAAGAGATAACGTTTACCTACAGATGAGTTATCTCGCTACATCACATCAATAGAGACAAAGTGGGCGTATAAGTCAAACCATAGCGATACTGGTGCCATGTAACTCAATACCACACTGGACTCTTTGAAGAAACATTATATACGTGTAAGGGCGTGGCAGTGTGTATATTAAACCAATTATGAACTTGCAAACTCCACTTTCATGCCACAATGTCAAATTTGGTCAGTCTTACTTAAAAAAGGGGTTATAATGGGCCGTGGATTTACTGATAATCAGTACTTTTTGTTTAGTGTTTTGTAGTGCAATTTGGTGGATATATGTTGCATACGACCCACTGTATAATGTGGGTGTGGCAGTGAATATATTCCACCCCCTACAGACTAGTATCGAGTAAATATGCATTGCCACCTTTTGTATCATCTGCAGAGCAGCTCACCTGGGGCTGTTTTAAATAAGGTCTCCAGAGTTTCTTTTCTAACATTCCCTTTGTCCTAATCTGCCCATTTTTTGCCTTTGCAACATACCAAATTTCTTACACAAATCTTATATAGGGTCTCAAGTCATTAAATTGTGTGTATAGAAGTGTTGGGACACTTGAGTAATTCATCAAATGATAATAAACTGAATGATTTTCACTACAAATGATTTTAGTTACTCTTTTCTTCACCAAGGAAATAAAGCAATCCAATGTAATTATTGAATTATTTATTAGAATTGATGTAAATTAGTATTAACCAGATTCATTTTATGTCAATTTGTAAGATGTGTTTTATTCGCACTCGAATCACGACCTTGAGCGACCTTGGATCAATTTGAAAAGCGCATTTTCAATACACACTCTTTTAACCCTTACGATTTTGAATTAGAATGAAGATCTTAACAAGCAACAATTGTCCCTAATTAATGATAAATTTCTGCACTGTAAAAATAGTTGCAATACAACACACTCAATCAATCGTAAAATAGCTGTGTTTCTTTCAACGCGAGTGTGAATAAAACGCCCGCTTATCCATACATATGGACCGCTTAGTTAAGGCAAGCTGTTTGTATTCGCTTATGGTTTAGCGCCTCAAACAGAAGTGCTGCCAACACATTTTTGTTTTCTATTGTGAACGAGAAAAAGAGTAAACCAAGAATTAACCGCTGTCAAATTTTATAAAAATCTGTAATTATATAAAATATGTAGTATCGTGTATCAATTAATATGTACACATTTAAAGTTAAATTAACAACGCTTGCTCAGAATTTCTTATTTTCAATTTTTCCTTTTCCTCTTTAAAATTTGTTTACAAATGTGCATGTCAAAGCATTTTAATTGTCAAAACCAGTGCTGCCAAATGCTAGGCTGTTAAGCGACAGGTAGCGTTTTATTCACACTCGCGTTTAAAGAAACACGGCTAATATACAATAATGAAAGAGACAATAGTTTCACTCGTTTACTCATTCACTCATTCATCTTTGAAATTTGAGCGATTGCTTCAGTTGCTTACTTAATGAGTGAATTACTCGGCACTACAGAGTAACTGAATAATATCGCACTATCGTGTGAAAATTCTCATCACTAACAAGTAGTTTTGTATTATCACTAATAAATTGTTTCCTTTTATTACTAATGAATAGTTTCGTAATAGCGTCCAAATGAATAGAAGCGATTCTCTGTCCATTTCAAATGAGTTATGGGTCGATGCATATATGACAGCATTACGTGTTGTTGGTCCAATTTTGTTACTACAACAACCTGTTGGCGTCTTAAAATCCAACCAACATTTATGTGAAGTTACATCAATATACTCATTGAGTTTATCAGACGGCCTTAAAATGGCACTGATCAAGAAAATATACAATGAAGCCATCTTTCAGGCATTACACAAACATTACACTAAACCGCATAGTGATTAAAAACAAAAATATTTGCTAAAGCCCCCCGCAACTTTTTGTGCGCTCCAAATATTTGTCCCAGTACAATATAAACTATAAAACTCAGCAGACTGTCCTCTCAATCTATGCATGAGTTCTCCTTCCTTTGATCCATAACAAAATCATAATCAAGCAATGGTTGATGAACGACACAGGAGGTGCAGAAAAATTTTAAGAGAATTCTCTTCTCGCTTCTGTCAAAACAGTCAGCTGGCGGGTTCCGGAGGCATGGGAATATTTGAAATACGGGGCAAAAAATTTCTTTGACGGTTGAAATTTTTGTTTTATAACGGCTGAAATATTTTCACATTTTCTTTGCACCAACTTTTGCGTCATATTCCATAAAATTTGCCCATTCTACTATTTTCATTTAATAAACAATTAGAATTTTTAAACCGCCCTCTGTGGTCGAGTGGTAAGCATGCTAGACTCACACCCCGAGGGTCGCAGGTTCAAATCCTGCCGGCTTGGTCTCCAAAATGCTTCTTTCTATAAAATATTTTTCTCTTCGAGTCGAAAGCCTCTGTAGCTAGGACTCATTATTCCCCCAACACCTTGCACTCATAATTAATTATGTCGTAAGAGATACTAATAATAATAATAATAATAATAATAGAATTTTTAATCACCAACAAAATTTTGTGTTTCGCGAATTTAAACATAGCAGGGTCAATTTTGTGGCAGCACCGGTTTTCATAATTTGACAGAACCGAGACCGAAAGAGAGCAACAAAGCAGAAAGGGTCAGGAAACGTCACTTATCTGCACCATCATATATACGCCTTGAAGCAATGTACATTAAAAAGACAAAAGCCTGCCGAAATGTGCCCTCAGACAGCATTCACTAAGCTCTCGTTCTGTCAAATCAGATTAACTCATCGACATACCTCCCCACAAAGCGTTGTCCAGTGCCCAGTACTACACTAGAAAATCTCAACTGCAATATGTTGGCATGAAATAATTTGTGATAATACACAAAAAAATAACCAACTGCAACCTTACAATTAACATTTTTCCGTTGTTGTTTAACTATCAGCTGTTTTTTGACTTCGCTGAGTGCCGTTCTCTTAAATTTTGACATAATATAAGAAAAGCGATACTCTCTGGGAGACTTTTACCTCTTTAATGTTCATTTTTATCAAGGCAATGTCCTTGGAAGTACTACCAGAGAACACAGAGAAGGGACACCTAAACGTCAAATTTTCTGAAGTTTTAAAAAAATGCGTTTGTTTATCATTAGTTCCCCATATGGATAGGTTGGTTTATCATTGGTTAACCAGAATTCTGAAAAAAATCAGCCACACTACTACAGTTTTGCACATATATAAGTGTGCGCAAAACAAGAATGATAGAGAAGTGTTTCTATTATTTTTGTGCGCAAAACAAAAGTAATTTCTCTGGGACTTCTCCAAACAGCAACAAGTTTCTGTGTCAAATACGTTGAGTGAACTAAATTAATTCCTACAAGACTCTCGCATTAATTGGAAATCGTACTATCTTCAAAATTGTTAACGTTTAAAATACCAATTTCTCGCTTAGGATTCTACCTGATAATTATTTTGGTTGGTAGGTACCAGGGCGCACTTATTAGGTGGCCGCAAGGAAAAACAACGCTTCTTTCTAGTCGTTTTTGACGTTTGTTAATTTTGATGTTAAAAATTGAAATCGCCGCTTTAAAATTAAAAAGGCAGGATTAAAAAAGTGATGGGATTTAAAAAAAAAAGCTGAAAATTACTCTATTATACTTTTTTATTATGACTTACAAAATTGTGATGACTTAACTTTTCTCACCCCCCACTTCCCCCGCCCTTGGACGTCAAAATGAGTCGGCTCTCTGAGGCTAATTTGAACATGGTCAATGAATTAGTTTTTTAGGTTACCACCCGCGATCAGCTGTTTTCACCTAATTGACAATTCAACTGGCAAGCTAATTTGATTAAATTAATGTTGTTGTACCCTTGTTGTTGTAGAGCCTTATTGAATCGCTGACCACCTTATTAGAGCACCCTGGTACGTATGGTTTGATCTAGTTAGCAACAAGTCAACTTGGCAACGACACTTTTGTAGCAAAATTATTTTTTCTGCCTATGCAAATAGTAATGCCGGCAAAGCCTATCCCCTTCCCTTTATCTCCACGAATTCCTTGTAAATACAGTAATTAATAAAAATTTGTGATCAAATACTTATGTACAGAAATAAAAAGCAGCCCATTTTGGTATTTAAGTTGAAAATTTTAATTTTTGTTCAATGTGTAAACTCATTTTTAACATACTGTATATGGCTTCACCAGATCATCAATGCCATTCGGGCAAAACGCAATTGAGTGTTGGCCATGCAGCCTAGAAATTTATTCAATCTATTTACGATTTCCAATGCGTATTCTGTAATTTAAACGTAACTCCTTAACATGGTCTTCAGCAACAAGTTACAATTCTGACTGAACTGCTGCTGACCTGAGTATTGCATGCCTACGCAGAATATTTCAATCAAACACCATCCTACACATAACACGTAGGAACTTTACTTGCTCTGGAACCCCTTTTATTTCTACTATAACGAGACCAAACAACTAATCAAAAGTAACAACAATAATTCTGTAAATATTAATGAAGTAGTAAATCAACAATCGCCTCAGCATATTCCGTATATTTCATGCACTTCCATGCTTGAATACTGTAGCCGAAAAAGTTTTGTATGGGAAACAACAACAGTGCTTGGCAATTTTGTTGTTGTTGTTTCTAGATTGAATAGCTTTTTAGACTTGAAAAATCTCACATTTCTCCACAGTACCCCATCATTCAACTTGCTAACCACCATGCCCACGGCATGTACATTTGTTCGTGCAGCATCTTTATGGCTCATATATTATTAACAGACTTGTTTTTATATTGAGGAATTGAATCGCACCATTTGATATAATTTCACTATGATATTGTCAAGTATTTTGCGCATTAAATTGTGTTACTTTTGTTATCACAGCACCCCACTTAATTAACTCGATCTTTGAAACCCACTTTTTGATATTGTTGGAGGTCATTACAGACGCCTCTAGCATCCACGTGTTTTAATAATTTTTATAACTAATTTATTTAGTATTTATTAATATGTATAAATATGAAGCAAATACATTTTTTTAATAAGAAATACCTTTCAAGCGCACTTTAATTGTACAACGTTTATCCTATTTGAAGATATGCACACCGGACAATAAACGTACAACACTCACGCATGCGGCGATCAACAACATTCTGGGTCGTGTTGCGCAAATTTAAAAATAGTGCTTTTTTAATTAAAACGTATTGTTACTACTTTTCCTAAGCAAAATGCACTATTATTACTTTTTGTGAGTGAAGCGTATTTTTAGTACTTTTAATAGTAGCCACACAGCAGAGATAACCAATAGCTATTCTTCAGTACACAATAGATTTTTGTGTGTGGGTATATTTATTATACAAATTATATAATACTATCCTAGTATCAAGGATGTATTGTATACGCTTAGGCGTATTCGATTCACCACCCTATCGTGGATAGGACAGACGTTTGTATTGAAAAAGTTATCGAGTAAATTATACTCGGATACCACTTACTCGTTTGCCATTTTATTCGCACAACTCGATATGAGCTCGATACAAGATACGAATCGAATACGCCTTTAATAATTTACATCAGACGCTCTTATTAGGCGGTCGCAAGAGGAAATCACTTTTCTTCTTGATCGTTTTTTACGTTCGCTAAATTTTTAGATGTTTTTAGCGATCAACTTTTTCACCTAATTTAAAATTCATCTGACAATCTAATTTAATAAAATTGTTTGTTGTTGTTCTAAACCTGTTGTAGCCTTGCGTCTTCTTTCTTAGTGCTCCGTGCTCCACATCGTATTTTGAGTTGTGTGATAAATAAGAATATGTATGTGTATATAAGTATATCTGAATTTATATATATATATATATATATATATATATATATATATATATATAAATATATATATATATATATATATATATATATATATATATATATATATATATATATATATATATATATATATATATATATATATATGTGCATAAAGATAAACATAAATATATATGTATAGAAAAACTATTGAAGGCATTAAGATTTTTTTAGCAGACTTAATTCCGTTACACCATGGGCAATCCAATTTTTGGACCATCTAATCATTCACAACCATGGTATGACGACATAGGTGGTGCAGATAAAAATTGACAGTTTGGTACATGTTTCTGTCAATTCAACCTGCTGTCTATTTTCGGAGAAATAACACACGACAATATTTGATTCATAATGCGTATTCGATTTGTAGCTGGTATCGAGCTCGTATCGAGTTGTGCGAATAAAATAGCAAACGAGTAAGTGGTAGACTTGCCAGCACTGTCATATTTTGGTGGTCTTAAAAAATATCAATGGTCAGGCTTGCCAGAATATATCAATATGGATTCTAATATAATATAAAATTAATTTACCTTGATGTGGCTGCATAGACAAATTTATATGAAAAGCAACTACCATGTCCAACTGTCCCCTTAAGTTCCATATATTTTAATATTGAGAAGTCGAACAAGGCCCAGGAAGAGAATATGGAAAATATGGACAAAAACTATACAAGAAAAACAATTTTGTGACAATTCCTTATTTTCATAATGAAAATAATTAATTCAATAAGAGAGTAGTTTGGAATATTATATAAAAAATAAGGAAATAAGTTAACTAAAAAACATTGTTTAAAATTTGTCAAAAACTGCATAAATGTGTTGCCTGAAACTGATTGAGAAAGATTCAATTAGAAGTACAAAAAAACAATAATACTTACATGAGAAGACTTATTAAAGAAAAAGAATAATTTTATCACTTTATTAAGCTATAATCTCCACCAATTGTTTAGTTACTAATTAATTTGAATTGGAGCGATCAGCTGTCTTCACCTATTTGACAATTGAACTGCCTTCGTTTTTTTTGTAGACAGGTGGCCACCTTATTAGTGCTCCCAGACACTGTTGCACAACTACATACCATGTACCAGTACTTTTCCATTGTTTTCAAAGTATTGTTAACTTTTTTTTTATTTGTAGTACCAAAGCGTCCAACTCTTACATATCAACAAAAAATTTTATTAAAATAATAATTGTAGTTGGTGTTTTTTTTTAGCATTTTTTAAATACAAGAGTACTTTTATTTCTCTCTCGTGCATCAGAGCTCCCAGCTCCATGGTGCTCGCTGATCTGGTATTCAGACAAAAATAGTTGGCAACTCGTGGACTGTCTTTTGTTTTTGCGGCTTATCTGTTTTTCTTTTTCTCTTTTAATTTGACATATTAAAGTTTGATGTTTTTTTATTCTCTGTCTCTTTTTATGATGATGTGTACTCTGCGCGTTGAAGAAAGTTGAAATTTTTTGTTGAAGTCTTACCATAAAAAATCAAAATTGAATCAAAGTGAAGAGTCGGACGGCTCCACAAATCAGCGAAATGAACTACAATCCAAACGCAGGAATACGGAATCGTAAGTGGGAAACCTGTAAGGCAACGGAAATCCGCAAGTAGACCCGTAACTCGCAGCTTTGGGCTTGCCAGCGAAATTGTGCCCCAACTATATACAAATGCCGATTGTAAGTGGCTGGGGTACAACCGAGACCGGCCCAAGGCGAAGAGACTAAATTGTTTTGGTTTTTATTTTGTTACAAATTCAGTTAATTACACTAAAAACACATTGAAAGGAAGATTGTTTCCTGATGTATATTATATTTTGATTTACCTAAATTGGTGCTGTTGTTGGCTGTTGCCGTTTATTAAATATACTAACATATTAGTTGCCTCCTTTAGCCTGCGTGTGTAGCTTGCAATTTCCTGTTTGGTAGTTAGTTTCAATACATTTGAAGATATTCGCTAATATTTTTCTATTGCCTGTTAGTGCAAGGGCGTGGACGGAAAATTCAGCATGTCAGCGATGTGAACGCTATGGGCCCATCAGCACCTATGCCCAATGTGTCGCCGTATATGCAGCCTACCCTGGGTCCCTTAGTAATGGAACCGCAGATGTCTAGCGCCCCTGCGGCAGGCTATGATATTGGTGGCCCACAAGCTACTAACTACACTACTGGCCCAAATGCTTTCAATAATGGCGCTGTAAATATGCCCAATCAGAACTACGGCTACATGGCGCCGCAGCAGTCTACACCGTTACCACACGTTCCACAGCCGCAACCATATTCCGCTCCAGTTAATACAGGTCCACAACCACAATTCGGCGTCATGACCAACTTGCCAAGTGCCGCGACACCAGGCGGTGGCCCGGGTGATCAGTTCTCAAACACCGTACCGCAGTTTGCCATGTTTCAGCAGCCCATAGTGCAGGACATGGCAATGCAGTACGGTCAGCGTTTAGCTGATCAGGGCAAGCAAATGGTGGAGAATCAATTTGGAAAGTGGGTACCAGTGGCAAAATTGAAATATTATTTCGCAGTGGATAACAATTACGTGATCAACAAACTTCGACTGCTCTTCTTTCCATTCACGCATAAGGTGAGCAACGTATAAGTTCGATTTTATACTATTCAAATTTATTAAGCCAACATTAACTGACAACACCATAGGACTGGTCACTTAAGTATGACCAAGAGAACCCCGTGCAACCACGCTACGATGTAAATGCTCCAGATCTCTACATACCGACCATGGCGTACATAACGTACGTAGTTGTCGCTGGGCTGATGTTGGGCATGCAAGATCGCTTCTCACCAGAACAACTCGGCATACAGGCATCCAGTGCGCTGGCCTACAGCATTTTTGAATTAGTTGTTTACTCGATTACGCTGTACGTGGTGAATATTAAAACGAATTTGAAAACGCTCGATTTGCTGGCTTTTTCGGGCTATAAATTTGTCATCATTGTGGGATGTCTGCTGATGAGCGCTCTATTCCACACGGCAGGCTACTATGCATTTCTTCTGTACTCCAGCATAACATTGGGCTTCTTTTTGGTGAGTTCTTTCATTTACAATTCAATATCAAACACTTTTATGAAACTTCGTGATACTTTCGCACAGTTACGCACACTCAAAATGAAAGTACTGAACGATACTGCACAAACACCCGGTACCGGACCCATCAACTATGATCCATACAGTAACCCACAAAACTTGGATTATTCTGGTGGTCGCAAACGGAAGCTATACTTTCTTTTCCTTATAGTGGGCGGTCAAGCGTTTTTATCATTTTTGTTATCGAAGCATTTGTATTTGCCCGATGTTGCCACAACACTGGACGCTAGTAATACTATACAAATTTAATAATTAAGCGCTTTCAAAGAAATATAAATATATAAATATATATTATATAAATTACAATTATATTTTATTACTATGCAATTTTAACTTATTGTTGTAAAACTCTGTTCTTTCCATTGTCGTTGTAAAACGTTAGAGATATGCGCTGCTTGTGGCATGTTTGGCAAATTGAATTGCAGTAAAATTGTGGCAACCGATTACGGAGAATTTTGTGTTAACATTTTTGAATAATCTCAAAAGAAACTTATTTTGCTTGAACGAACAAATTAATTAGACTTATGAAGTAGCGTCTTCCTGCCCGCGAGCATATTATTTGATCAAGGACTGATGTGTTTGGTTTATTTTTAGGATGTTTGTATTAACAATTTTATTGCAATTGCGTTTGTGTGTGAGCATGTTTAGAATTATTATTGGATTTGTAATTTGGTAGGCATGCTATCAGCATATCGGTGTAACTTTCTTATAAACAAGCAAAACAGTTTCTTTCGTTAATTTTAGTGGCCTAGAAGAGAGTGTGGTGCAGGCACATTTTCTACTTAACTCTGACTTGTTTTAAATCTAGATGAATTTCTTGGTCAACTTTAATTTGAGAAGAAAAGTTTATCGGAATCATTTACGATAATTTATGTTGAAATTTTTGGATAAAATCTAGGAGAACTTGATATGTTTTTGTAAAGATATTTTTGTTAGAGAACGGTTTTTTTAAAAAGAAAATACAATAAAAATAAATTTATAAAACCGAGTGTGTTGTAGCATGTTTATTTATGCAAACTAAGCATACGTGGACCGCATAATAAGGGTCTAACCTTTCCAAGTGGGATCGAGTGGGCGGGCTTTTATTATACACTTAAATTCGTTGCCAGTAATAAGAAAACCCTGACTAAGTCCTTGCCATGTCAATGCAAGTGAGAGCGTTCAAAAGGAATATCAAAATTACACAACCCCATTGAACAAATCCATCTGCTTGGGAAAAACCACAATTGGATTGGACTAATTCCTGAATCCAATTGATATGTGAAACAGACAATACTCTCTTTTGCTTTTCTCTGGTTAGTTGTGATCAAAAATATATATTTGTCCAAGGTATTATTCTACTAAAATATCTGCTGTTGAGAAAATATTGAATAAGAAAAAAATCATTTTTGTTACATAAGCCTTTAAAATCTTTCATCTTATACGAGAGTTGGAAATAGAATATATAATTAGGTGTTTTTTAAAAAAGATCGAAAGAAACTGATATTTTTAACCAAAATACGCATTTCTACGCACCCTAATCGAAAGTGCTATAGCTTTCTTTATTAGAATAATGGAACTATTGGTTTTTCATACAGAATTCTTTTTCTACGCGCCCTAGTTGAGAGTAACTATAGCGTTTTTTATAGGAATAAAGGAACCGTAGGCTTTTCATACAGTGTCTTCCTGGGACAGTAACAATTTTACATAATTTTATGTATATTCATGCTCATTCATCAGTCATAAAATTTCTTTTAAGGGATTAAACATTCACATGATGTTGGCGGACAGATCCATGTGGATTCAACAGTAAAAAATGAATACATTCATGTGCATTTTTTATGTTTTGAACTGCATCGTTTGGGTTCACTCACCAGATAAAAATCGATTCAAATAAACACCAGTTGAATGCCTTTATAGTCATATCAGCGGTAAGAGGATAAGTTTAAAATGACGCTTCAGTCTCAAAATCGGTGGTATGTAGAGTAAGCTCATTATATTGATGTAAGGCACAGTGCCTTATACAGTAATTCAGTGAAATATATTGCTGCTTAGTGTCCTTACTGCCCAGATGCAATTTTCCTTTGGAGCAATTATAAAGTAATAAACCAATTTTAATAAAGCCTCGATTCTTACTCATGTACTTGGAAATATTCTGCACAAAATGGAAAGCAAATTTAGAAGAGCGTTCCAGTTCAAGCGAAGAAGACATTCCTTTTCCAATAAATAAGGAGAAGCCGTAAATTATTCTGAAAGCGCATTACACATTCAAAGTTTTGAATATAGCAAAATAATTATCAGGTAGAAACATAAGTAAAGGTTCCGTGTTTTAACTACGACAAAGATTCATAACGATTGAGAAATCCAATCAGAATCAATTCATTCTTCTCCAAATCTTGTTTTCCCAATTAGGTTTTTTTGCTGAATGTAAGTTGGATACATAACTCACACAAAATTAATCACGCTATTTGAGCATTTGTGGGAATTTACCATGTTTGTAATTTTCCCATGGCTGTGTATGCAAATAGCTCTCTCGATAACTGCACAGATATCGAAGCCGTAATTGAATGCACTGCAGCGGAAGTGCAAGCGTAAAAGATTATCTTTCCGTTCGTATCGTTATGACGTCATCTGAAATAAAAAAATTTTAAAAAATTGAAACGATGCCGAGTGTTTATGACGCCAGTCTTTATATGTTTCTTTTATGTGTTTTGTGCGGGATGAGCTCAGAAGTTTGGAGAAAAAAATGTCTGCCTTGGGTAATGGGAAATGTTGCTGCTACCATTACAATTTAAGTTGCACGACTTGGACATGGTTTCACAGCATTGAATTTAATTGTGCCAAATCCCTTTCTATCCTAATTTTCACGCTCATTTCAACATTTTCACTTCCAGCTGATCAACCAGTAGAGTCCTGTGTTATCACATATCGATGAAGGTGTAATAATACCACACCAGAGACTGCCACCTGTTTAGTGTATACTGCTGCTGCTAATATGTATGACAAAGTTCTGTGTTTTACGGTTCTCCGTTCATTTTATCATCCTTGAAAGTGTCGAAAACAAACTTACAGCAAATTATTTGCAAAGGTCAAAATAACACATTACAAATCAGAACCTTCCCTCTGAAATTTCTGAATGTCAACGCGAATGGCAACACCAGAAAGATAATACAGTAAAATTGCCCTTCAAAAATTGATGAACCTAAAAATGAAATGTGTGAAATTGCTCTGCAAAAAACGATGAACCTAAATGGGGAAATGTGTGGCAACAGGCCGAAAGATGGCCAGTAATTAACTCCTTAAACCCGGGATCCTAAAGGATTGTCACAATAGGCAGCAAGAAATAGTCTGAAATGACGTGGACATTAATGCCATTCTTCATTGAAGGGTTAAATCAACACCAAAGAGATAATAGAGTAAAATTGCCCCGAAAAAACGATGAACCTAAATGGAAAATGTGTAAAAACAGACCGAAAGAAGCCACATTCATTCTCTACTTAAACCCGGAATCCTAAAGGATTGTCACAATAGGCATCAAGAAACAGTCTGAAATGACGTGGACATAAATCTCCTTCATTGAAGGGTTAAAGCAACACCAAAAAGATGATAGAACAAAATTGTCCCGCAAAGATTGATGACCATTAATGGGCACTTCACTTAAGAAATGTGTGAAATCGGGTCGAAGGAGGCCACAGTGACTATGGCATTAATTTCGTCCTTAAACGCGGGACCATAAAGGGAAGAAATTTGTCACAGCGGGCATAAAAACACAGTCCGAAATGACGTGGACATCAATCCTTTCCCATTCAAGACAAGTCCCTTCTTCAACGAAGTGTTTAGGTTGTGTTCCCTATCACATTTTATATATATATATATATATATATATATATATATATATATATCAAATTTACATTAATTATATTATATTATAGAAACAGATTGTTTGTTACAATAATAGTAAAAAAATAAACTCATTTGGTGTTTTTTTTTAATAATATTATTATTTATTGAAATCTTTTAGTCTCTTTTAATTTTATATTGAAAACTCCCAGCTTGCTGCACATGGCGCATCATACCAACTCTCTCGCTCATTCATATATGTATATATAGTATATATTCATTATTCTTAAGCTATAAAATATATTTATACATATATATTTGTGTATCTGTGTACTTAAATAAACTGTTCCTTTTTCCTTCCGTATATTTATTTATATTTAATTATTTATTAATTATATGAAATATATATGCGGTACTTTTTAATGTGTTTCTTTTCCGTTTTAAAGCGATTTTCGTAAATGTATGTTGCGGTTGTTTTTGTTGTTTGAAGATGTAAAATTTAATATAAATTTTATAATAAAAAAAACAGATGTGTTTTATTTAGTTAATAATGTATATATATGTAGAGATATATTGCTATATTTAACATAATATATGATTGCAGTAAATAAAGGTATACGAGATAAATTTTATACACAATTTATTTACGAGTAAGTAATTTATATATAAGCAAAAAACAAAACAATTGCTATTAAGTGACCAATTTGAAAAGATACGATTTATGTTTATATATAAATATATATAGATTTGCTTTCAATTAGCTAACGTATGAATAAATTTAAATTTAATTTAGAATAAATGTTACACTTGCGGATTGATTGTTTCTTTTATGTGAATTTGTTTGTTCTCTTAGCTGCGTTTTTAGTTGTTTTATAGTAATATTTATAACGTTTAATTAATCAGCATGAGTTTTTATTGCTTTTCGTTTGTTTTTTTTTTTATAAAGTTCGATATAGTTGTTTAGATATTTTTTTTATTATTTGTTATCAAGTTTTTGTTTTATTAAACAATGAAAAAAATTACTAGTGTACTGTTTGGAACATTTTTTATATAAATGTGTGAATTTTATTTAAAAATGTTGTATTTAAACAAGTATAAGGCAAAAATATTTAGGAAGAATTGTTATGGTTTTCTACAGCAGGATATTATCGTATCATTTTCTTTTTATTTAATATATATTTTTTCTAATTTTTGTTGGTTTTTTTTTAAATTTTTGTTCTATATCATTTGAATCACAAGCACAATTTTGTAACAATTTCATTGGAACATGCAGGAAATTAAAATTTCAGTTATGAAAACTTCCTCCCAAACTCAACTCCGATAAGTTATGAATGAGATTCAGATATTGGACTAATAAACGGTTCGTTGGATTTGTGGATAAAATATGAATGGGCCGCCAATGCGGTAGCAGTTAAAATTCTATGTTATGTTGTGGCGGCTTCGCTTTATCTGACTTTGTTTCATATAAATATAATTTTAAAAAGGCGTTTTTACTGTAAATTGTTTATTCTGATTTCTATATTAGTTTGAACCCCAATGCTATTCATATCACTCTTTGCTGTTTTATCTACAATTAGCTAAAAATAAAATAATTCTCTCATATGCATATTCATTCTGTTCGAGTTTTAGAAAATATATTTCACATATGCAGTATTTAAAATTCATACCCCAACAACATAGAATTCCATTGCATACTTATTGGCGCTAATGATTTTCGTTTCTTCATATACATATATATTTATTTAAGTTGTGTGATTTTTATTTGTTTCAACAATTTTTTGCAATATTTATTTTAGAGTATATGGGGTGGCTTTAAGTAAAAGAAAATACTATATATAAAATATACATATTTTTCACCATAACAATTTTCAAACATTATTTGTAGTTGCATTTATTCTGTACATTAAACTTAATTGTTCACATCTCTTACAATTCCAATAATAAAGTGAATAAAAGTTCGCAACAATACGCTTTAACACTCCATTCATTGCACTAATCAATAATAAAATTTACATTCGCAAGCTACACAAACGACTATTTTCAATATGATATGACTTCAAACATAAAACAGAAAGTTTTCATTAAAAATAATTTCATAAAACATTAGAAATTCAAACGATAGTTTAATAAATTATACACTGAAATAGTTCCAACAAAGTTTCTCCGTTTCGAGCTAATGAAGACTCCTACTACTACGGTCACCGAGAGTGAACATAATTGAATAATTATAACTAAATTGCCATTAATACGCTCAGCGATGTAATAAATAAACTTGTTAGGCTCTTGAGTAAGGCGTATACGAGGGCCAAGCGGGGCTATTCAATACATTGCCTCTTGTGGACTTATGTACGACGTGCTTCGCTCATTGGTATGCGCTTTCATTTGCCCAACTGGGGCGCATTTAAATCATTAACAAAACATAATTTGAATAAGCGAATGGCATATAAAACTCTTTAATTCGTTTGTTACGTTGTCGCATGTCTGGCTCCTCTTTGCCCCAACATTTTCAGTTCATTTTATGCAGCAGAAGTTAACAAATTTACTATTATCTCTAACATGTGGTAATTTAATGGTACTTAATCAACTATTCTCATTTGTTTATGTTTTCATATGCAATGTTGCTTTGTTTTCAAATTTCAACGGTATTCCATGCTCAACAAATTTACTTACTAAATAATCACTTAACATAATTAATATTCATTATTATAGTAATAATCATAATAATAATAATAATAATGTTTTACATACTCTCTTGTATATATATTTAAGCTAATTTATTACATTGGAATTGTTTAATTTAGTGGGTTGATCATTTAGAATGATTTTTGTTGTTGTTTTTTTTAATTGTTTAACCCTATAAATATATATATATATTTTTTGCATTTTATTTTTGTTTTTTTGTTTTATTTATTTTGTTTATTCAAGTTTCATTCTTCCATCTCCGTGCATTTATTTTTAATCAGATTCATTCTGTAATTAAGAAAATTGATTTTATCGAACTATATTACCGTGCCACTCGGCGACATCACTTGGCTCGGCGATGACACATTTTGGGGCACATTCGGCTGGAGGGTGAAAATGAATTAGTGAAATTGTAGCACCATCACAGAATGGAATGCATTCAACTTACCGCCGCATAACCGGGTCGCGCCCACGTATAAATAAAGCCATCTTGGCATGCGGTCAGGAAACAATCTTCGCGAAATATCAGCGCAGTGAGGCGCTCGTGCGCTATCTTCTTACAGATAAGCGGTTCCAATAAGGGGCATTCGTCGAAACGCGGACATGCCGGCGATCCGATGAGCTTCATCGGATCGTAGGTGCTGACACCCGCTTGTGCTGCGGCCACCAGCGCCAAGTTATGCGCAGTTGTCGACGATTTGCCCAGCTTCAGCGAACCGAAACTGTGCTGCGTCGAACTGTTGCCCATAATGGTGGAAGCGCCGCTGGTCAGCTCGATTGCGGTGCTGTTGGCGAAGCCGGGATTGCTGCTGTTCTGCTGCTGGTGATTATTGTTGCTGTTGTAGGACTTCAGCAGACTCATGGCTTTGCGTTGATTACGTTGCGTTGACGTGGAGCTGGCGTCGAGCGTGTTGCTGCCCAGTGTGGAAGTTTTCTTGTCGGAGCTGTTCAGGAAACTGAAGTTCGAAAGACGTTGCGTGAAACTGTTGAACGCCGAGAGGCCAGAATCGGACGATTTCGAGGAGCTGTTGGAAGTCTTGCTGTTGTAGCCGGACGTGGAGAAGGTGGAGGAACTGCTTTTCACGTGGTTGCCATCAATCGAATCCGATTTGGTGGCACTAATGCAATTGGGGAATTTTATCGAGTTGCCTGTGTTTAGAGACTTGCTGTTGGAGTGGTTCACTTTTGGGGCGCCCGTGTTTGTGGCAGCACCCGGTACTGCCTCATCCGGTGGCGTGTTCGCAGTGGACGATTGCGAGGATATCGTGCAATTCGCTGTGGAGAATTTGCTGGAGCTGCTGTTACTGTTCTCGGCCGCATTGTCTTTTGTGGGGCTGCTGGAGTGTTGCGGCGCAACATACGCTCCCGTTGCGTTGCCGATGGCTGTGGGGCGTATCAGTTTGACACCGTCGGCGTCCACACAACCGTTCATGTAACTGGTGTCATTCAGATTGGTGCTGTTCACCCGTTGACGCAACGAGAGCGGATGTCGCAGCACATCCTCCGTTATGTCCCACAAACACACCTGCGTATCTTGACCCACCGATCCCAGACGATAGCTTATGGCCAGCTTATCTGGCGCCAGCGCTGCCGACGATGAAGCGTCCGACCGAAACGAAGCCGAATGTGGTCGTTGCCGCGTGTGATTCGGTGTCGAGTTCTTATCGGTAGGTACAAAGTCAAAACCATTCCCAGTTGAATCGGCCGAAAAGCGTGCTTCTCGTGTGACCGCATATTCGTTCATTTGATTCTCATCGTCCGAAAAGTCGCCACCATCCCAGTTCGTGTACGACGTTGTGTACGGATCGAAAGCCACCACCGACACCCACGACCGATGGCCCTGTCCCCGTGCCACCACCCTCCGCTCATGCAGCGACCACACCGTTACCAAATCATCCTCCCCGCCAACCACAATATACTTGCCGTCCGGCGACCAACACACACACAAGAATCCCCCGAAATAAGAACGCGCCACACCCAGCAGCTCCATAGTATCGTAGTGGAATACACGCAAAAAGCCATCTTGCGACACGATGGCCAAATTGGAGCCACACGGCGAGAAGCAGAACTCATTGATGCAGCAGCTGTCGGTGCTGAAGACCCACTTGTACAGCGGATTACGCGTCGATTTCGATTTGCAGGTGAGTATTGTGTATCCATCGCCCATTTTGAAGGGTTGGTAATTCGGTGCCGCGGCTGTGCAGGGCAGATCTTCGCTGTACAGATACAAATGACCCGAGGCATGGGACGCTAAGAACTGATTCGTCGAATTGGGCAGCCACTTCAGACATGTTACTTTAGTTTTGTCAATGAGGCGCTACAAAGGGAAGGATGAAAATAAATATTCGGTGGAATGTTGATGCAAATATATATAAAGGCAAACTTACTTCCTCATTGTACAATTTACGTAATTCCCGTGGTCCTGGCTGGGGCGAAACCAGCTGAATTTGTCCTGTGGTGAAGCCAACTAATAGAGGCGCACCAGCAGGTGTGGCAGAGGTAGCATTGAAATCATGGCAGCTAGGATTGGTGCCCTTGTAGAATTTCTTGTCGATGGGTTTGCTCAACTCGGCTCCCTGGAAAGTCAGAAGAAAATGAGAATTATTATTAAACTGCGCAAAGTACATGGACAAAATTGAGTTTCCACGGAGGTTAAAGATACAGGCACAATTTCATAGAGGAATAGGGTGATGTCTTGAGGACTTCAGAAAGAAATGACAAAATGTTGATCATGCCTGGCTAATTTTAAATAGTTGTTCATTAAGAGTGATCTAATCAACCTACAGAAGATTTCTTTGTCTGGCTAATTGGTCAGTAATTCTATTGCCATTATATACGAAATGGTTAGGAGAGGTATTAGGGAAGAGTATATATAAAATTATAGCGTCACTTGGTTAATTATTACTACATATACTTATACTGGAAGTAACGACGCCAAAATATTGGCTTTTAAAAACGTCAATCGGTCAACATATCGCTTGAGAAAACATCGATATAAGCTAAAAATTGTACCCGGGTAAAATTTTAATGTGGACAACAGGTTAAATTAGGTTATCACGGTAGCCGGTCTACAGACCAACTTACTCAGAGACCACCATGGGTCCATTGTGATACCACCGCGTCACAACGCACCTCTGATTTACTCGTTAAACCATTTCGAAGCCCCAATAAAGTGCTGGATTTGTTTGACCTTCGCGCCAGACACTTCTGTAAGAGAGTTAAAAGCGTATTTGCCTAAAGAGCCCGCTCTGCTTCTAGTCAGAGCGGAGCACCTACAGAAGAGATGTTCCACAGTCTTCCCCTCATCCCCGCTGCTTCTGCAGTATTCATGAGAGAATACTCCCAGCCTGAGAGTATGCCTGCCGAATAGCCAATGGACAATAGGTTTTTACAAGTCTTACGAATAATTTGTCAGATAACTATATACATAAGTCGATTTTTCTATATATAAATATTGTATCGGATATCGTTCAGCTGTAATTAATCTAAAAAATCAGAGGCCGACACAGTTCTTCTAAGATTTTAATTTGGATATTATCCAGTTAAAGCTTTAAGAGCAACTTTACTATATAATTAAATGAGAATGGTTCGCCGTTTACTCTTATAACAGGATTTGGACTAAAGGGGAGATTGCTTACAAACAAGACTAACTGCCGGAGTTGCCCCGCCCACTAAAGAGTTTTAGAACCAATTCCATACCAGTTTAGTGCCTAGTACTCCACGGATGGACTGAATAAAATTAGTTTATATTTGTAACGACAAATCAGTATCGCTGTTGAGAGAAAGTTTATTTATGGTCACGTGCCCTCTTGTTCCACTCCACCGATAATAAGCCACTGGTTCAGCAGCTGCGTTAATAGCAGGAAATGGCCATTAAATTGTGTCTCCGCTAGACATACCATAGAAGCAACTGCGAATAATTGTGTTTAATTTTGAACAATTTTGCAAAAATTATTTTTGGCATCGCTGACGTCGATTTCACACACAAACTGCAGACGTGTTTTCATTAAATATGTGTAAAATTTTGAAAAAAAATACAATTATTTCAAAAAATATACTATAAAAAACTAAGCATAGTTAAACGGTCTTTGATTTAGCAAAGGAGGCGATTGTATTATACCGCCATGTGTGAATAGCAAGTAAGTGGCAATAATGGACTAAAACACTAACAACAAATATGAACCACAATACCAACAATATGAACTACAATAACAATCACAACAACAACAACAGCAGTATGAAGAAGAAGAATACAAGAGTGATTGCTATGAATGAATTTGAATTAGAGTCTGAATCCGTCCGGGCGGCAATTAGTGTCAGTGTATGAGCGCTTTCCTCTTTGTTCTCCCTCTCTCTTTCTCTTACCATTTCCATTTTCCGATCGGACTCGGCGTATTACACTTTTTTTTAATGTTTACACTGGCTTGTTCTGTGGTGGTGGTGTTGTTGTTGTTGTGGCCGTATTTTGTTTTACTTTTGTTTAATTCATGTCAGCATGCATGCATATCTGTTGATGCTGTTGCTGTTGCCGATGATGACGACGATTATTGCGATTGTTGCGTAAGAGTTCAATGTGACACACTAGAGCAATCATTGTTGCTAGTTGCTGTGACTGTTGCTGTGTTTGTTGCCGTTGTTGTTGATTCAATATACAATCATGCTGAATGAATTTGCTGATCAAATGATGGCACGAGGTGAAGGAAAAACGGATCTAGAAATTGTTCAATTCTTCTTTTGTGTCATTTTTATGGCAGCATATTGCTTGCTTTAATTGGATGACAGTGGCAGAGATAGGCGGGAGAAAGAGTTCGTTTGTTAAGTAAAAGTGGGGCACACAGCATACAGTTCAGGGAATCATTGAGAAATTTGCTAAGAAACACACGTTTATTGTGTCTGTTTTGACTAGAATTGTGTTTTTTTGCTTATAGTGATTGCGAATTGAAAAGAACAGTCAAGCATAGCACCGCAATTAGCGAAAGATCTGTTTTAAGCCACATCTGGCTGGTTGCATACTAATTTTAGTATGACGATGAGTAAAAGCGTTTTTGCAGGCCTTTGTGGGACTACAATTCCCCCAAGAGTGAATGCATAAATTTAGAGATTGATGTTAGATGGTGTCCCCGAAGAAGAAATATAAGCGAATTAGTCGATGCCCTACTAAATTATACCATCTTTAAGTACAAAAGACTTTTCAGTACCGCTATAAGACCTTATAAAGGAAATTCGGTAGTAAAGTCTTGCAACCCAGATCAAAAAGGTTAAAGAAAAGAATAGTTGTAAGAAAGACTAGCATTTTGCTAAATAAATTAGCATTACCCTACTTCTATCTATCTAGTACAATGGATATCAATGCCCGAGAACTTGGGGCCCTCCTGCTTCGGCAGTTCTACGGACTATCCCTCTTCTAAGCTAGCTTTGTAATGGAATAATTCGCCGCACTGTCCCTATAAAAGTCCCCACCACAACGGAAAAGAGAGCAACGATTTCCCACTGGGTAAAATTATGATGAAGCAGAAGTGACTTGCGCTTATCTATGAGCTGTTATCTTCTTAGCGTGCCCCAGAGAAGACCTACTGACTTCGAAAGCGGGGCTTCTATCATTCCTTCTTAATTCTTCCATTATGCAAACAATGACACACACTACGAATGTTTTTTACATTATTATGCAAAGTACAAGACTGGCAAATTAGGTTCTGAATGTGGAGAGAATGATTTTGTGTGTGAAATTTAATATATTCTCAAAGCTGCCTGAACATGCATTAAATAGCAAAAAACTTGTATAAAGTAATTTTAAAAAAAACATTAATTTACAGCAACCAGACGTAATATTACAATACCACAAACAGCAATTTTGCTAAGGTTCTTTCTAATAAGATTTGAGTGTTTACTGCTTAAAAAAAAGCCATTAAAATTTAAGTGGAAAATAAATATGTGTGGGGTCGAATATACACTCTACGAATGCTCCCCCACTTTTTGCGTAAGTATGATCTGAACGGTTATTGGCCCCCACTAACCCAGGCATGAGTGTGACGTGCCGGTCCGTAGCTTATAATAGTTTGCTTAGAACAGATTAAATGACTACACTCGCCAATCTCTTCTTGCAGACACATCACAGAAATCAATTTTT
Source organism: Clusia tigrina (assembly GCA_920105625.2). Lineage (NCBI taxonomy): Eukaryota > Metazoa > Arthropoda > Insecta > Diptera > Clusiidae > Clusia > Clusia tigrina. The sequence continues at coordinate 211,092,339 of OV050031.1, forward strand.
AGATTTTCCTTCTCCCAGATTACTGGGCAAAGAGCATAGAACCGAACGAGCTAGACAACAAATTGATGTGCTTATCTTATTTACACTTATTTTTCTTTTAATTTCATTGTTTGCATGAACTATTTAAGAAAGTGTCAATGCCTGTAAAAAGCAATAATTTTTGAGAACAAAATAATACAAAATTAATATACGAGTACACCGTAAGCCGTAAGGTGATGGCACTTACAACTGTTCACTAGACGCGAACGCAACGGCATGGCAAGAGATTAGGTATCGTAAAAACTATAAACAAAACACAAGCATGAAAAAACTGAGACGGACAAACGGTCAAGGGCGGTTATTAGACAAGTGTATGGAAGTAGAAACAAATTAAGAAAGCTTAAAAACACAAATGGCAAAACCAAAAAGGCCGAGAATCGTTAAAAACACAATTGCGTCGTTTCAAGAATATTTTACACACATGTGCACATAAATAATTCTATAAGTGAATTGATAATTTGAGCAATTGTTGCCGGCGCACCATCGATGCAGCCAACGGTGGGTGCTGCAATTGTTGACCAATTTAAGTGTTTAGTTTATTTGATTGCTTGCAACATCATTTTAACTATTTGTGAATCTTTTCGAGTGCCACAATTTTCATTTGAATTGGTTGCAATTTGTTTACTTTATTTACTTCTTTTCATTTGCAATGCAATTCAAAACTTATCAGTGAGATGAGAGCGTGCAAGCACAGCTGCACAAAGAGCAGTCGCGTATGCAGTGTGAGCTGTTGACAGTGGCACGTCAAACAGAGTATTTGATAAGATAAACCCAGACTGAGCTGGAAATTGTATGGTATTTATTTAAATTAGGTGTTAGGTTATTTCTTTTGTTGTGCGATGAATTGAAGGTGATACGTTCGACCGACTCAAGGAAGGCGGGGTTCTTTCACACTTTTCGTTTCTTAGTTTTCTTTTACAGATTTAATGGCATTTCCTGTGGAGGTGTAATCATTACTATGCATACTTCGGATATGGCCGTGTCTGTCTACAGTTTATTTTATCAACTAAATCAATTTGATTTGCTTAAACTATAAATACCTGCAGCAAAATAACATTAGTATTTTATAATATTTATCATTTATGAAAGAATCACGTACCTTTTTCACCCCGCGAAATGCGTACACATAAAGTTCCCTGCCAAAATTGAAACATATACGATCGCCACCGTATATCTGGGTGGCAAGACCGTTGTGCTCACTGCCATTCGCGCCGTTCATCATTGAATGCATTGACATGCCGACTCCCAGGCGCGCCTCCATCGTGGTTGGTACGGCATAGATGGACTGTTGGCCGACGCCGCCACCAATCACGGTCGCAGTCGTTACACCGCTATCTCCATTCCCATTTGAAGCGGAGCCGTTCATTAACGGTCCATTGCCACAAATGGCGGTATTACCGCCATTCAAGCCAGTACCAGTGCTTCCAGTGGTCGGATTGGGCAGTGTCACAATCGAGACCCGCACCTGCGGTGAGCTCTGATTGCTTGTGTAGCCCACGCGATTGGGGCGCGAGTACTCCGAGAGTGTGAGCAGTCGGTAGGTGCCCTCACGCGTCACGAATTGTGTTTTTAGGTCGTCCTTGACATTCGGATCAAGTTGAGTTGCCATCCCTGGTAAAAAGTATGTGGCGTGCGAGTGCGACGTCGTGGTGCGACAGCCTGCGCGGCGTTCGGGGTGCAGATGCAGCAGCGCACTCGGGGAGTAGTCCACTAACTTCAATTGAAACACACTGAATATATTTAAATACGCACTTGGGGTAACACAACACAACACCGCTATTTCGTTGGCAAGTGGGCGTGGAGTCGCGGCTGCCGCGATTGTTGTTGCTTATGCTGCATTTGGTTGTTGGGAAACTACTGTTTTCGTTTTTTCCCCTAAAAAACTTAATTGCCTATTTACATTGACAGCAACATCCGATGGCGTAACGCACAGCAACAATTTCTGCCACTGCTTTGCTATATCGCATTTAGTTTTGCACAATTGTTTAATTTATTTTAATATCGCTTCGTTATTCGTGTGAATTTTCGCACTTTTTCACAAATTTTCCGTCGTTTTCTTTCGCTTTTACTTTTATTCTAATTTTTTTTATTTTTCGTTTTGACACTAATTTTGACGGCATGATAATATTTGACAACTCTGCGTGTTGGTAATGCTGTGACGTCAATAGTCGGCAAAACAGTGCAGTTCTTATTGCTAACACAAGGTGCTACAAAGAAACTTGTATATAAACAGGGTGTGCAGCCAAATTCAAATATGTAATCTAATTGGAAATGCGAATCAAAAGGACGAAATATTCCCCTTGGAATGTCATTTAGAATGACTTATCCAACAAAAGAGGGAAAGAGAAAAATTTTTAAAATTTGAAATTTGTCAAAATTTGTTCAAAGACCGAATTTTTGAGGATATAAATGGGAGTCTTCTTCGAAAGGAAACAAATGGTTGTTACTAATATGGAATATATTCATATATATAAAAGCAGATATATGTTTCAACAACCGATGGCAGAATGTAAATCATATAATTTAGTACCAGACTACATGTAGATTCACTTAAGAGATATTATTATTTAAATACATACATTTAGAACAGGTCCATTGATATGATGACAAGATCTGGAAATCTTTCTTTTTGAGAGCTCAATATGCTGACTTTTCAACTAAAACTTCCTCTCTAATATTATATATTATAGTAAAATTCGTATAGGGGACCCATGTTATTTATTCACTGCCGCTAAAAGTTAGCAGCTGAATCAGTTTATACCCTTATAATATATACCTACGTCATTTGGAAGGTATAAAATGTGGACACAGTGCTCTATGCCACTGCTACCTGCTGCTTCTAAATTGTTATTCAGCTGTAAATTGATAACAAGGGGCACTGATAGATACAGAAATAAACTGCCGATTTGAATAATATGTGTTTGCATTTCTATTTTTGTATATATTTCAATCGAGTAACACAATTAGCCACCAATATCTTTATGGGGGATTTTATTATCCGATTAACTTGTTATAAATTCATATTAGAAACTCGGCCGTTTACTACTGATAATGATGATAGATATGGCTAATGGCATCTAAAATATTTTTGCATCAACAGGTGGATGTAATAGATAAGGAGATTAATATTCTTTGACTCACAAATGACCTTGTTAATGTGGTATAAAATATGGGCTTATGTGAAACATATCATTTAGTTGGCTAATTCAAAGGATATTTGAGGGAAATTTTCTATTTATTCAAAAATAATGGTTTATTTGACTCTGTATTTAGTTATTAAACAGCACAATGGGTATATATGCCTGTATACCTGGAGACCTGCTTCTTCGGCGGTTCTGCGGCCCAACCCACTTCCATTCACTTCTAATTATAATTACAATAAGTTCAACAATTTTTATTTTTGAGTTGAGTTACTTTAACAAATGATAAAATACGTCGCGTATTGACGAGTTGACATGAATTTCACGAAAATTTAATTCAAACAAGAACTATTTATGTTCTTTTTATCCCGGTTTAGTTTTAAATTGACTCTGCCTGGAGTCATGGTATATGACTCAGGTGACCTACTAATAGAGAGAGGAGCTACTTGTACTGTCAAAATTGACTCTAAGAATTTAGTCAACATGTTCAGTGATGGATTCTCGCCAAATTGTATCAGCTTTAATCAGCTGATTTAATTCCATGCTAGTAAATTTTGTTTGATTTGCGAATATGTCCTTCGAAAGTTGCTTTTTTAATAAAGAAAAACCCTTTAAATGGCATTTCGCAGTTTGAAATACTTTATAGATTATTAAATACACTTAATGGATTATTGAACATAGCGCTAGCGTCCAGTTCCTATTCAATTACTCAACCGATGACTTCGGTCAACACACATATACGAGTACATCCTTTTATTGACAGTATATAAACTGAGCGACAGAATTAGCCACCGACTCCAAATCCATGTGCCCATATAACGTACCCATTCAGACAACATTGCATCTATCTGCTTGTCTGTAATGCCTTTGGTATGATTGCGCATTCCTATTTGTTTACAGATCCCACCAGATTGAGTATAACTGTGAAATCCTTGTCCTAATCGCCGGTGAAAGCAGCAATTTCCTCTTCTCGATAATCTTAAATTAGCAATTTGTGCGGTTTTCGATGTGCCCACATGCCACAGTTTAACCAGCGTAACAATGCCAATAGAAATTCTTGCAAACTGAACTAAAATAACTGTTTCCAGTATACGAGCAAATGCCATGACCCACCAAGAGATATAGAGACAATGCACTTTGGACGCCGCAGTATTGGCTAAGAAGGGACGAAGGAGTAACGTAATGGACGAAGGAAATAATGTTATCGTAAATCGAAAATTAAGCAAGTTAATTTTCGTCCTTGCAGCAGTTACTTTCAAAGACAGTTTCCAGATAACGAAGCAGGTCAAGGAATGCATTGCAAGAAGATGAAGCCGAAAATACGCAGTACGAGGATATTGAGGTTTGCAATTACAGCTAAATTCGAGGGAAACTCAATAATGTAAGGTGTGGTCAAAGAAGGTTACAGTGGAACATTTAAAGGCTATTTTGTGAGAGAGTTAATGAAGTCATTTGAAATTGAATTAAGGATAGGACGGACCTCTTTTGGAAGCGGCACTTCTCCGATATACAACATTTCTACATTTGGATTAAGTAGTTTAATATTCAAGAATCACCTTAGAGTCACTTCGGCGTTAGAGCCAACACCAGACAGTTTAAGTCGTTAGCGCGAACTGTGCTTTCTCTTCTCGCCTCTGTCACGATCACCCCAGCTACGTAGCAATTTTTCATGCGGAAGATGACGTCACCCGAGGCCCCTCGCAGTTCCCAACTCTCTCTACCTTGTAACGGTCAGATGTTCTTGATTTCTTATAACCCTATGAACTTTATGGATTCCCTAATTTATGTATTATTTGGAAGCAGCGTATTCCCTACCAGCTTAATGAGAATTCTACAAAGATAAACACTGAGAAGAATATCAAACCTTACCGAGTATCTCTGAAGTACTTAATCCACCTCGATAAGTCAGTATGAAAGATGTTTATAAAAGCAGACATTAAATCAGCACAGATGTAGACCGCAATTTCACTTGGTTGAAAATTGCTGAGCAAGAGACAAAAATGAATTAAAAACAACATCATGAAATCAGTCAGTGAGTCCTTTTTATATATACTCGTATATAAGTCGGTACCAAGTTCACTTAAACTTTCATATAATCTTTTTCTCCGTAATTTTTCTGCAAATAAATCTCATCGGTTATTTGGCTCTGGCCGAACGTTCCAGTTACGCTGGCAAATCGGGTTGTAAAATCCAAGCAGAGGTGGGCAATGTTTAGCGGAACTTTAGGGATCCTACCCGGTACTGGTGTTGCCATAGTTTCAATCAGGGAGCTTTGTAGGACCGCTGTGATGAGGGTTATTCTTCTGTTGGCACTCAGAGACGTTGTGTGCCCTGGATGGTTTGGGAGCCTGAAGTCTTCCCACCAAGTCGTCCAGATGGTGTAGAAATGCCGCCAATTGTGGTCTAAAATGCTGGGAAATGTTGTTAAGAGCTAAAATATAAGTGAAGGCTATAATTTAATAATTTTTGGTGAATATTTAAGGAGAGACTTTGGAAAGGAGATGACACCAGTGTGGAGAGAACGGTATAAAATGGGGACGAATGAGTAGGTGGCGGTGTTTAACCACTGATATAGTATCATAATTCCCCGGACTTGTAGGGATTCAAGGTAAGGAGCAGGCAAACGACCTTAACTCTGAAAGAGCTTCCACAAAACTAATAGGGCCAGAACCTTTTTGTGGGATAGGAAGAGGAGTATGCACTCAGCGAATATGAGAACTGTGCTAGAGAGACCCTCTTTTAAAGCCATGTAGGCTTAAGGCAATCTAAATTCTTGTAAAGGGAACTACAACTGCAAAAGATTTGAGTCTTGCATTGGACTAGCCAAGAAGAGACTAAGAATTTTAACCGAGCTTTTGACTGGACACAAGAACATCAGAGCAAGCTAGAAATAGTGACAAGTCCCGTTTGCATATTCTGAGGATACTGAATCCCCAGAGCACATAATTGGCATTTGTGGGGCGTTGATGCACAAAAGGAAAAAGCACCCGGGTTTTTTCAAATACTAGACAGCGCAATAGGATTATTTTAACCAGCAGTTATCCTCAAATTTTTGAAGGCCACAGGGTTGGATGAGATTTTATAAGGATATTTGCAGAGGGTAGTATAATAGATATTTTTGGTCGCAGTACTTTACACACCTAGTTTACGTTACATTACATCAAATTTTGAGGAGCAGCGATAAAAATTGATAGAATATTCAGTCTGCGTCTTCTATATTCGATATATGTAATATCAGATGAGTCTTTGATAAGAAGGTTAGGGATAAGGACTCATTGTTTCTCCCTACGAACTGTACCAATTATGTGGTTTACATACTGATTCTAAGATCCAAAATATGGCTGCAGTAAATAAACGCGAAATTTATATGGTCGGGAGGAAAGAGACAGTGACAAACATGCTAGCAAAGCGTTGCTTATGCAACTCCTTCCGAAACTTTGATTGTTTGTCTCTTCTGGACGATTTAAATGATTTCAATTTGGCAACCATTTATCAGCGCCATCTAACAAAATACTTGGTAACCATTTACTACGCCAGTTACTATGATTTGTATACTTTACAACACAGGAGATCCAGATGCTTGTCTTTATCCTCTTTGACCTCTATGGATCCATGTTAAGTATTGTATTGACTTTGAGCTTCCTGGGCATACAAATAAAAAAACTGAATTAAAAATCTCCACAAAAATTTTCAGCCACAATTGGGTTTTATTCGGGATTTATAATTAATTGAGAAGTATTGAATTAAAAATTACCTTAAAGGATCTTATTTTTTTTGTTAATCATAATTTTCACTTCAATTCGAAGCCTTATCAAAGGCATTAATTTAGTGAGTTCGCGTGCATGGGTTTACAGCTGCGTTATTAATCAAAAGCCTTCCACCATATACTTACAGCACAATCGCGTCTACACACTCCTTACATATCCATCCAAACATGCCAAACCGAATGCAAATATTTCCATTTATGAGCATTACAAGGAAACTATGTTCAGACATGTGCACACACACACACCCAACTCACACACATACCCAAGCGTACGCATCTCACACACACGCGCTTGCACAAATATGCTGCAAAGACGCCAAACCACAATGAGGCTCAAACAATCCTAATTAATTCAAAACACTGCTTAAAGGAATTTTTGGCAACAAATTTCCTACCTCGTACGCGCCGCACCGTTCCCAGTACAAATTTTAAGCAGTCCGTGCAGAGCCGTGCTGCAGTCGCTGGCGCCTCGGCCTGCTGATTGCTGCTTGTTGCCTGGTGCCTGCTGCCTGGCTCCCTACACTGATAGTAGCGTATAATTTATGCTTTATCATGAAAATGCTTTCGTATGTATATTTGGGCTTAGTACAGTGGTTTAGTGCTTTAAGCCATTTAAGGACATGGTAAATAGTCTGAACACTTGAGTAATTGCCGAGCAGCCGAATGTAACAAGCAGGCAGGCAGGCAAGCAGGGAGCAGGCAAGCAAGGAGCAGGCAAGCAGCCAGCGAGTCAAGCAGGGAGCAGGCAGCCGAATGGGCAACACGTCCTCCTATGAACGCCACCACAGCCAGATACACTCGTACATGTACAACATGGCATACCGGAAGTGCTATCGGTTGGTTTCCAGTGCACGGCAATAAGAGTGGAGCGAGTTGGCTCATAAATTAATTCATGATTTTAATGTGATTCAGTGTGTGTGTGAGCTGCGCACAAAAGCATGCTACACAATAATTTATTTGAACCACATTCTTGGAAAGAAAGATTTTAAACATTGAGGACACCTTTTGATATATTCATTTAAGAAATATATATATGTTATATATTTATTTGTAAGCAGACATACATTTGTGTGAGTCTGGTGTCACTTACCAAGCTCTGTTACTCTTAAACTGTGGATGCTGAGTTCAGTTTTAGCACAAGTTAATGAGACCAGCAAATTTATTTTATAGATACCTGGAACTAATGGGTTGTGCAGCTATGTCGTGGCTAGGAATTCTCTCGGAGAAGTTCTAAAAAATCGTGAGAGATGGTATCACACAAAGTACAATATAAAAATATGTCTTTTTGTGTTATTAGTTTGAATGTTGCACCCTAGGAATCAGATACCGATCACATATCCCCGGCTTCATGCGACTAACATCAAGACTTCAAAGAAATATATTAAAACTGAACCTTGTGATATGAATATGCACTACTCGGTCTGTTACTGTGACGATCTCGCTAATACTATATGTAATAAGTCCAGTGAATTGTACTTTTGGCATAAACAACGGTTCGTTGAAATGTTGTTTCTCTGCTTATGCTTTGGGTGAGTAAATTGTCAGCTTGGAATTGGCAGTTATGTGCCGGATTCACATGGTGAACAGGGTACAAAATGGGGACAGATTGATACAAATATTATATACAGTTAACGTGAAACATCGTAATATCAACATCGAAAACGACGTCAGCCTAGAGATCAAACGGAGAATCACTCTTGCTAACAAGTCCTACTTTGGGCTTAGTAGGCAATTGAAAAGCAGAGCCCTCTCGCGACAAACCAAGCTCACGCTCTACAAGGCACTTATCATCCCCGTACTGATATACATATGACCCAGAAACTTGGACGTTGATGAACAGTGATGAGAATGCATTGAGGACGTTCGACAGAAAAATACCCCGTAAGATCATCGGTTCCCTTCGAGTAGACGATGAGTACCCTATTCGATGGAACAGCGAGCTTTATGAGCTATACAAGGACGTGGACATAGTGAAGCGTATAAAAATACAGCGGCTGCGGTGGCTTGGACACATTTCGCGTATGAACGGAGGAACTCCGGCAAGGCAGACTTACGAGACGGTACCTCAGGGTTAAAGATGCGGAAGAGGAAGACCACTTCTCGATTGGAGAGACCAAGTTATGCAGGATCTGTCAACCTTCGGCGTCAGCGAGACAAGGACAGAACCAGATGTTTTGCACTATATATATAAAAGAATATTATATTAGATTCGATTTATTTAAGAGTGTTATACACCGCGACCTGCAAGATCTATTGTGATGCCCCTATTTACTTGAAAGATGAGGATAATCTCATCTACAGAATTTCTGTCAGGTTAATTTCCGAATATTACAAGAACATTAAAGTTATTATAATATATTATAGTGATATATCTAATTCATCAATGACTTCTCTAATGAACTAATCTTTATATTTGTGCCCTAATTAAATAAAAATAATATGCCTCTACTGGTAGGAAGTAAAACAATTTGAGTTATAATACACAGAGAGAATGAACAGGAGTTTAAGCCGCACGTCTTCCCAATTCCAGTAGGATATATTCCGACATGTGCTCATATATCCGCATGTAAATGTATTCTTACCAATATTCGTATCCACATTTAACTTCCGAAAACATGCTAAAAAATATAATTGAAATGGATGTTAGGATATGCTGGTTGGGGGCGGTAAGGTGTGAATCTAAAACAAACACAAAAAGATCAGTCGCATTTTGCAGGTTAACCTTCGGCAACGAAGTTTTTTCACTCTCGCCCACACATTCACATTTGCGCCACCGTCCGCATGAATTTTTTTTTGTATATTTGGCAAAGCTTTAAAAACATGCTTTGAAATTTATTCTGCAGCAGACGCAATGTTTACTTGTATGGGTCCAGGCAGTGTTTCACAACCCATTTAGAAAATGTGGAAAACTTCCTCATTAGTATGGCCAGGAATCCTCTTAACAGAATATATTGTATTAGCATCTTTTCAGAATGCAGTCGGTGACTTGTTGATGAAATGATGGAAGCCTCTGGATTATGAGCCAGATTTGTGTTTACTCCATTCCACATAGAAAGAGGGGGGAACGGAAGATGACTTGGAAGGCATACTTATTAGGATATTGTGATTGATCAAGAAAGTATTCTATAGAAAGAGTAGGGAACAGAGCAGAACTTTGAAGACATACTTATTAGGATATTGTAAGTATTATATCTGGAATTCCGAGGGATTTTATTCAGGGGTCCACGCATTGACAGGTATTTCAAAGATTGATGATGATATGCCTATAGTAAGGGAACGATCCATTAGGCCCACTAATTTCATTCACGCGGCGACTATATCAAATAAGGATACTGGGCCTGATTAAGATCGATTAACAAATTTCTTGCTTCCTCTGCGTCACTTTCTTCCCAAAAGTAATTTCTTATATGATGAATTATTTCAAGTGTCATAACTCAGCATCAAGATCATTTTATATAGATTTTTGTATATAGATTTTTTGCGAAAGATGCAACATATGAACTTGGCAGCACTTACACAAAGATATCTCGTTCCATTCTAAATACACTGATTGTCATTATCACAAATGAAATATATAAAAATATAATATAGTTTCAAAGACGTAAGGTTGAATTACCAACAATTCCCTCAAGAAGAGGTTAAAAAGTGGGATTTTGAAAAAGAGTTTCAGAAATTTGGCTTTTATTTCTAATTCGCTTCTATTACTGCTGCTTTGGAATCACAACCGAACTACTCTAATTATACAATGCCTTTTCAAGGCAGAGTTATGTTAGCAGAGAATGTGGCAGCACAATCGAGAATATGGTCTATTGGGAAAGCAATCGATTTGGCATCATAGATGAGTCAGTTTTCATGTTTTGCAATATGAGAGAAAGAAATATCATCAGTAATTGCTTATCTTCTATGACTTATTAGCGAGGACGAGAGAGCAACAGCACTAATTCTTGAACACTAAGGAATTATAAAGAGAACGAGATAGCAACAGCACTAATTTGTGAACACTGACGACTCATCGCATTAACATAACGACTTAGCAACACAACTAACTTGATAACACTAACGACTGATAACCAAATACGGCACTATATATATATCGAATATGCTTATAACATTAACAAAAACGAGATAGGAACAGAACTAATTGGTTAACACATCAATTACTACTCTACTATCGTGGGGGTTCTGACAGGGCACTGCATCATAGGCCGAACGGCAGCCAGGTTCGGTGCTGCTTTCAGAGATTATTGTGGGAGTTGTGGAGATGCAGAGGAATCGGTGAAACAAACATCTGCTATGTGACTGCCCGGGTCTTCAGAGGAGACTAGTCAGGTATATGGGCTCGGCCTCCTGTGAAGAACTACAAGAATTAGCCGAGTTGAAACTAACTGATCTTCTCTACTTCACAAAAGCTTCTGGCTGGTGTAAGATCACTGGGAGCTGAGGGTTTTGTTTTTTGAAGGAGAGGGGGAAGTGGTTCCCCCAAAAACAGGTATCAAAAGGGGCCTTGGAGTGCATTTTGAGTAACTCGCAAGCTACCTGGTTAATCTAACCTAACCTAACGCCTTATCACATTAACGAGAAAGAGAACAGCAACAGGACCAATTTGTTAACACTATCGACTTATAATCAAATACGATATATTATAAATACTATATATATATATATATATATATATATATATATATATATATATATATATATATATATATATATATATATATATATATATATATATATATATATATATATATCAATACTAATATATCGTATAACATTAACGAGAACAACAAGGCAAAAGCAACGCATATCGGCAGACTTAGATATATTCAATATTGTTACGAAATCGACACGCCATCTGATTGGTTGATGGTTTTAGGGTAAGTGTCGATTTCAACCCTTAAAAAAGGCATGCGAATCTGCGTTCGGAGGCTGGTTGAGGTTCTCGTGTGCAAGAGTTATATAAGCGACTGCATAATTGACATCGACATCAGTGAACAAATGAAAGTGACCAAGTTAACATCGTAATAGCAGCAGCAGTGAAATAGTGAGCGTAGCCGAAAGTGAACATCATAGCAGCAGATCGGTTAACCAGTGGCAGTCGCAAAAGGTTCATAGCCGAATCCTGAGAGTGACAACAAGCAGCGTGAGCGTCGTATTAGCAACGAGAGTTAACAAGTGATTGTCGCAGAGCGGACATTGTGCTAGCAACGGGCAGTTGAGCAGTGATCGTCGCAGAGCGGACATTGTGCTAGCAACGGGCAGTTGAGCAGTGATCGTCGCAGAGCGGACATCGTGTTAGCAACGGGCTGTTGAGCAGTGATCGTCGCAGAGCGGACATCGGGCTAGCAATGGGCAGTTGAGCAGTGATCGTCGCAGAGCGAACATCGTGTTAGCAACGGGCAGTTGAAGCGGATGTAAATAAGAAAAGTGTGGTGCAACCACTGACTAAATGAAGCAAACTATAAGCGCAGACGAAATGTGAGAAGCGAGCAAACTTTTAAAGCCAATACTAAGTTGGACGAATACTAATAAAGCCAATTGTTCTAACTGAAGAAGGAATTATTTGCTTATTACACAATCCAGCGATACGAATTCAAATATTGGCTTGTAAAAACTGTCTGAAAGGCAATTACGTAACAATATGAATGTCCGATGAGTACTGAAATGGCTGTTTGATCATAAAATTATAAACAGCTGAATAACTGAACAATGTTGCCAACACTTCCAATAGACTCGTCACCTCCAACAGACTTGTGACTTCCAACAGACCCATCACTTTCAAGAGATTCCTGGTCTAAGTTTAGGCTAAACTGGCTCACGAAGGTTAGGTTAGGTTAAACTGGCTGGCCGTGAAGGCCACACAGAGACCTGCAAGGTCCTTTCCGGTGCCAGATGGATATCCGTTTAAGAGTTGTGGTATAAATCGTTAAACAGAGAGACGCTCTTAGCAAATCTTAAGAGCGAAACTGTGAGCGATCGCTTCTATGCGATCTCCCAGATGTGTTAGGCACGTTTTCGATATTGCGGAGCATAGGCATAGTAGCTGCTCCAAAGTTTCCCTTGTGCCCTGCTCCCCCCACATTTTCTGCATTCATTGTTGTTGTTGAGTCCCATCCTTTTACGGTGTACCGGCTTGGACCACAGCTAAAAATATATTCATGTATGCAGAGTAGAACTGGTCGTATGCTACATTCGATGACCGACTGCTTGAGCGCTTATCACACCCCAAAAAAAGGTTGTGCGCCACTGCATTGATGTATGTGCCAGCGTTCTAACGCAAGTGAAAAGCCGAATTTCAGAGTTGGTGTGAAATATTTGGCGAAAAATTATGTTGCCAGCATTTTGTTTTTTGTGTGGTTTTTATTTATGCAAATTGAATTAAATATTAAAACATTTTCCCTTTTTATGCCACTGGAGCGGAGTGTGTGTGCTTGTGTGTCAGGGCTTTTCCTCCTCTACTCGCATATTAGGCGGCATTAAATATAAATTTGATTTAGTTTTTTTTAGCGTACGAGCGATTTCGGGGAGAATTTAATTGACGGCTTAAAAGGTTGATTTTGGCCTGTGGCCTCGAGACTGAGTAATTAAGTTGAGTTAAAAAAAAACTAACAGTTAAAATAACAATTTGAAAAAGAGGTCGTTCGTTGGCTGCACCGCAGATAAAGTTGTTTGCTATACGAGCGATAAGCGGAGGAATTTTTATTACTATTATCTGGAAATTTTTTAAGAGTCCGGTGTAGTTTTTGTGTATGAAGGCGAGAAGTTTACATACGATTATTTTATAGAATCAACTGGAGAAATTCAAACCGAAGGAGGGGACCCAGCCGGAATGTCTATGGCCTTACAGTACTTCATCTGGAAAATTGAGGAAACTTTCCCCACTCTTCACTTCAGATACTTATTTTGAGATTTCTTTGGGATTCCAACGACAAAACTTAGCGAAGTCGCTATTATTAACGAGTTAGAACTGATCCTCGTGTACTTGGCAACTTAGCGAACTGTGCTGCCAGGTTAGAATTTTATGCTTTGTGTATAGAATACGATTTTCTCATATAAAAATATGAATATTAGCAGAAAAGTTTTTACCACAGCTGCCGGCTAAGGCAGCACGGGTAACGGCTTCTCTCAGCAGAGTAATGGCAAACATCGGAGGACCAACATCCAGCAAGAGGAAGCTTCTGTTGATGACAACGCACTCCATTCTGCTGTATGGTAGCGAATTGTGGCCGACAAGCGGAAGGTGGACGCTTGAAGAAAAGTTTTATCCTACGTGCAACGAACCGCAGCGCTGCGAGTAGCTTCAGCGTACCGTACTGTATCGGAACCGATAATTCTGGTAATTAGCGGCTTAACCCCTATCGATATCTTGGCCCTCGAACGCAAACACCTACGAGAAGCCAAGATGGGTAAAAATACCAGAGTAACCGCACAGGATATAAAGCTAAAAAACCGTGCACCATTGGCAAGATGGATGGGCCGCCGAGAGGTGCGGAAGATGAGCCGCCAAAAGTCGCGGAAGATGGACAGCGAGACTCATACACGAATAGCGAGCTGGATAGAAGGAACAGCCGGAACCGTCAATTTCTACCTCACGCAGTTACTGTCTGGTCACGGATACTTCTGCAAGTATCTACACCGAATGGGAAAAATTGGTGACGACAGTTTTGATGATGCGAGAGGCATTTTTACCCTCTCTACCCGAAGAAAAAACAAAGCTGCCACCTTTTTTGAAAGCACAAATATAGATTATTAGTTAAGTGTTTGACTCCGGTGGTGATCAGAATGCTACTATTATTAACCTTTATAAAGCTTTGTTACTATTGTCAACCTTTATAAAGCTTTGTTACTATTGTCAACCTTTATAAATCTTGGCTAAAGTTTGTTTAGAAGCAATTGTGGAAGTTTATAAAGCTTTGTAGCTTTTATAAAAGTATTAGCAAGCAGTGTAGACATCTTCAATGCCTTTAGACAGCAGTTTTATAGAGCTGTTTTTCTGTGTAATAATTAATTCAATACTTTAAAATTGTTTGCACAGTGTTATTACAAAGCTTCTAGAAAGTTTTGGTAGAGATGAAAATAAAGAACTAAATCCAAAGAAGTTTAATTCATGGAACTTACAATATAAATATAATTATAATATTGAAAATTATTACTTTAATGCCTTTATAATTACAATAGTCCTTCATTATCTTGACTCTAACTTAATCAGTTGTTATTGGTTTTGAAACTCCACTGTCAAAAGCAAAATCAACGCAAATTACAGATATTAATATGCAACAACAATCGAAGATTCACTCATTCATATATTGGAAAGGAAGCTATGGGAGGTTAAGGAGGGGCCCTACTGACCACGCCAAAATCCATTAAATCACTCAAGTAGGCGGCAACTTGGACTTTATTACTACTAAGCATGCAAACTTTTCATACTTAGAAGGTTTAGCTTAAGTTATTGTCGGCATGCCGCAAATAATGTACATCGAAGATTATCATGAAACAAATGACGTCTCAGATGCCAGCAAAATATTTGTAAGTACACAGAGTCCTGCTACACACAACAAAGCAGCCTACGCTGCTACTTGTAGAATTAATGTGGCCACAATTCGCTACATTAGAGTGGAGTTGGGTGTAGCAGCATGGCTATAAAATCCATACTTGTAGCGGCAGCGTATTGTAAAGTTGCAGATCCCGAGGGTGAGGTTGAGAATGCAGTTGAGGCTGGGGTTTATATGTCGTATTTTTGTCCTACCAATACTTATGTTCACTTAGTGATAGTCCTATAGAATTTATCATAAGCTGCATGAGGCCAAACACCAGCATATGTAGTATTAGTTTCAATTTATGAGCCAAGTTGTCACTTTAGTAATATTTATTTCTTTGCATCTCTGTGTAAGTCTTTGGCTTAGGTCTGCATTCGCCGGTATAACCAATTAAAGCAAAAGCATCCCAGTAGTCTCCTACTGCATTAATCCTGGCATCACAACTCCAACACAATTGTAATTAGACACACAAATGTACAAATGTAGAAGCAACAAATACTTCCACATCCTGCAGAGATGCGCTGGCGAATGCAAGTGTAGGACAAGTGAGTTGTCATAATGACATTTGCACTGCCATCGGGTTGTTGCAGAGTTTGCATAAGCATGACACATGGGTATCTGCGATGACGATGGACGCACTCACATGTGAATGTGTGTGGGCGTGTGCAAGTTTGTGCTTCAGGCGGGAGTTTTTCAAGCGTAAATATCGGCAGCAACTAAGCTCTGGTAACAATGCTCGTAGTAACAGCTTTGCACTGCTTTAGCAGTCAATGCCAGTTCGGCAGATAAACTGAGCTGGTGTTTTAAGAGCTATCAATGAAGCTCAATACAGAGTCTCAGTGTTAATAGTATCTTCAATTTCTACTCAAAGGATACCAAAATCATCACGTACCAGTAGTTAATAGTATATTTAATTTCTACTCAAAGGATACCATAATGAGTCCCTGTTAATAGTATCTTCCATTTCTACTCAAAGGATACCAAAATTAGCACGTATCAGGTATTAGTAGTATCTTTAATTTATACACAAAGAATGCCAAAATCATCACGTATCTGGTCTCTTGCAGTTTGGAAATTGTATAAAAAAATACATACGAAATAAGTGGGAAAATGTCGGTTTATTTGCTGAGACTTTATGTTCCTCTGTTTGAAATACAAATACTCGCATATATTCCCCACAGTTGCACTGTACAATTAAAAACCAAGCTGATCCGGTATATGCCAATTATAGCGTCAATTTCATACAGAAACCCACAATTAAAATCTTAATTCAACAGCTGAGGCGTATGAGTGACATTAAATATTCTACAATGTGTGCAATTTGAGCTGAATTAACTGCCATGTACAGCCCCAGCAGGAAATTGAGCAGGTTCTAATGCCAATGTGCTTGGTTTTGTCTCTCATTTAACGTAATAAGATAAGTAAAGAAATAAGAGGGAAACTCTTTTGGTCTGATTAGTAGAGCTGTCGAGCCAACTGACATATCGCTTATGTTATCGTAGCTGCATGACACTTCATGCAATATGTCACTGATAGTGTCATGCATGGTTTATATTATAGAGGATATTTCTCTTGTAGTTTCAATGCTTGCTTGCTTGCTATCGAGAATCAGTGTAAACACATCACAAGGCACATCATAAGTCATCTCACATGTCACCCCAAATGTCACATCATATGAGATATCATAAGTTACATCATATGGCATAACACATGGCACATCACATGGCACATCACAAGGCACATCACATGGCATATCACTTGGCACATCACATGGCACATCACTTGGCACATCATACGTAAATCCATGACGTATGATGTGCCATGGCTTATCACATGGCACATCACAAGGCACATCATATGTCACTTCATATGGCATTTCATATGGGATATCACTTGTCACACCAAATGTCACATCATATGAGACATTACAAGTCACATCTCTTTTCACATCACATTTCATATCACTATTCATGTGAGAAATTAGAAGTCACATCATACGTCACCTTACATGTCACACCAAATGTCACATCATATGAAACATCGCAAGTCTAACATATCACATGTTACATCACATGCGATATCACATGTCACATCACAAGCAACATCCCATGTCTATGTTAGATCACATGTCACATTACAATTCACATTAAATCTTACATTACAAATTACATCACATGTCATATCACATGTCACATCACATGCCACATCACTGGCCACACATTTGTTGATCGGGTAAGTGCGATCTTATTTCCGTTCCTCCTCATCATTATCATCGAACTGTCCTTCCCACTCTTTTTAGTTTTCGTTGATTTTTTGCATGAGATTCGCTGATATTTTCCTGCAGGGTTATTTCAGAAAGACACCGTAGTCAATACTAACAACAAAATTATCTTTGCCGCAAAACAATTATGGTCACAAAAGTTGCAATACACAGAAAAACAAGAACAATCAAATTAACGTCGAGAATAGGGACATCAAAAAAGCAAGTTTCGATTCTCAAGTAATCGTTACAAAATTTATGAATGAGGAATTCGTTACTAACATGACAAGTTGCTTCAAACATGCGACAGGTTTGAAGCCAATATTGTAGTGCACAGGCAGGTTGCAATCAGGTTTCGATTCAAGCTTAGGTGCGATTCAAGAGAAGTTGCTTTGTGGCACATTCTTAATTAGGTTCGAAGAGACAATTTGTGGTTGCAGCCAAGGCGTGCGTGCGGCGCTTGCAGTTGAGCGGTTGCTTTCATACTCATACAAATTTCCTTTGCAAGTGCAAACATAACTTATCTTATTTTATAATATCGCTTTAGCGATTTCTGTTGGAAGTACTTTATTTGAGAGTTGAGAGTGAAAGTAGAATATAGTTTGTGGATTACTTCTGCGCCCATAGTAAATTTCAATATTGTGCCTGATGCAGTTCCAAAGATATACCGTTAAGTGTTTTGTTATGGTGGAAATGCCACACCTACTATTATTTCTCATATTCTTCATCTTCAGTGGTGGTTCCATATCATTTATGATTCTACAATTTATAATTTCCCAAAAAATTTAAACATATGCATACCCTCAATATCAAGTTCATGGTCACCCTCTCTCGCCGATTTCCATCATTTACTCGCTACTTTTCAGCAAAACTAAAGAAGACAATTATCTTAAGACATCATCTAGTTCATGGTCACCCTAACTGGCTCATTTCCAACATTTACTCGCTACTCTTTAGCAAAAGCATAGAAAAAATACTATCTTAAGATAATATCAAGTTAATGGCCATCCTGACTCGCTTATTTCATTCCTTTACTCTTTACTCGTTACTAAAACTAATGAAGAAAAGTATCTTAAGACAACATCAACTTCATGGTCACTCTAACTCACTCATTTCCATCAATTACTCGTTACTCGTCAGCAAAAGTAAAGGAGAAAAGTATCTTAAGACAATATCAAGTATCTTAAGGCTCGCTCATTTCCTCGCTACTCGTCAGAAGTAGAACTAAAGAAGAAAAGTAAATATCTTTAGACATCGTCGAGTCCATGGTCATCATAACTCGCTCACTTCCAACATTTACTCGCCACTCTTTAGCAAGAGTAAAGAAAAAAAACTATCTTAAGACAATATCAAGTCAATGGCTATCCTGACTAAATAACACAGATAAAGGAAAGTCTATTTCGCTGCCAGCGTCCGTAGCGGACACACCACGACTTTGAATGGATTCACCACGATTCTGAGTGGATTCACCACGATTTTCAGTGGATTCGTGTACAACGTCTGCTGTATTTCACTGCTTTGCCGTTTGACATTTAAGTTTCTTTTCTTTGTGTTCTCTGATCCTGGCTCGCTCATTTCCATTATTTACTCGTTACTCGTTAGTAAAACTAATGAAGAAAAGTATATTAAGGCAATATCAAATTCATGGTGAAATTATATAAGGCGAAGTCTTCCTATAGAACACCTCTTTCAACTGGAGAAAATTTATTCATGAAATTAAGACTTTTTGTGTTTCAATTTCCTTATCCCCATTTCTCTGTAGAGCCATCATTGCTTTTTATAAATTGCCTTTTCCAACCTAAAAGCAGGCGAGATGTGTTTTGCCGGGAGTTTGGTGCCTCGTCGGACTATTCTGCTCTTAGTTAACTGCACTTTTTATAATTTTCTGAGCAAAATATCACTCTCTCAGCGAGGCTACTAACTATTTACTAATTAGCTCTGTTCTGACTGCATTTTCCATCATTTCACCTTGGTTTCCTATTTTGCAAAATAGGGATTTTTGGTGAGCAATGCAACGCAACGATTACGGCGAATGAAAGTAACCAAAAGTTACCCTACTCCGCCACCAATAGTTGGACACCACTAACCGCCTGGCAAAGGGAAGAACGGCATAATGTGACACTGATGTGACACAAACTGATTTCAGTATTGTTCGGCGTGGCTCAGTTGACGTTGTGGTGGTGGTTTTCAAATTGGTTGCATAAGCCTGCCTCAGCGTCACAGCAGTACGAGTACGAGTGGTTGGTAGTGACTTGAAATTGCAGTGTCCCGGCAAGCGACCTCAAAAGAGTTAACCAGGAAATTGCAACATTTGTCTTTGGTACTGCGGCACGAATGTCATTATTGTGTTTGGTGTTGCAGCAGACAAAGTGGAGAGTCACACCAATGTCGCATAAAATTTAAGCGAGCTCTTACACACACCCACACACACACACACACACACGCTCGCACTCTCGCTCATACACATAAACCAACATTCGCCTGAGCTCAAATGCAATTATTCTGCTCCATTTCCGGTTTGTTGGCCACTGAGGCGGATATGGGGATCTGCCAGTGTGCATGTGTGTACCTTTAACTGCTTCGACTTGTGCAAGTTCTGCAAGTATGTATTAGTATGTGTGTTTTTATGTGTGTGAGTGTTTGAGTGAGTCCTTTTGTTTTTGTTTCGTAGCGTCGTAGCGCAGCGGCCTCCTGCTCGTTGATTTTAATTGCATTTACTGCCGGTACTGCCACTGCAGATTCCTCAAGTATAAAATTCCAAAATTACAGTGGCCATTTTGCGGCACTGCGCTCTGCATTGCACTAAATTAAGTTTGCAATTGTCATGCAGTTGCAGTGTAATAAACTCTAAAGTGCTATAAAAAATTTAATTTCAACCGGAATGGATGCGGACCAAACGCTCCTTATTAGTCGCCCGAGAGCATTAAAAAGAACAACTGGTGAAATCAAATTCTAACTGAAAGTAATCCACAAAAACTCGCAACTTGATAAGAAACAATTTGCGCCATTTGCGTTTCAACTGCAATGCAGCATTCTACCTCAGAACTGCTGCTTCGCTCTTGTTGTTGCGTCCAAGAGAAGCTCTTAGCTAAATTACTTTATTTCATGGCATTAAGTCGCTTGCCGCCAAGTGGAAATGGAGCACAACATGCGCTAAAAGGGTACGTCAGTAATGGCCACTTGAATTACTTTGCCACTTTAATGAGCAAGTGTGAATCTGCAAGGATTCGCAGCATTGGGAGCGACTTTTTCCTGCATCCCTATTGAAATTGTTTGCCAATTAGAGTCGCACAAAATTGCTAATTGCTCAAGAACAGACAGCGGCTCCATTGATACCCGTACTATCCAATCAACAATCAGCATTATTGAGGTTGATAGAATGCTTTGAAGCCTCTTGCACCCTTGCATGTGAATAGAATTGTTCTGCTACAGTTGCACATCCGGTCTCCATTAAATCCGCACTATCAGAGTGTAGCAAAAACCCAACTCTTCTCGTTTGCTGTCAGGGGGTTACATAAGTATACTATATGTATATTTGAACAGCGCATCTCCGAAACCGGGCCGCATCGGGGAGTAACGGTGGCCTTCCGCGGCTTGGGCCCTCTTGTGGTGGACCGCCCCTTTCTCTACAAAGAGCCTTGACTGCCCAAACCTTTGAAGGAGGATAGTCGTACGAAACAGATAGATACAACAAAACAAACAAACACAAAAACAACCCCGGTGCCTTACACCACATACACAGAGGATGAGTTGCTGGTCTCTAGCCAATAGACCATTGACTCCGACAATAGACAGATTACGTCGGCAAACAGGTAAACCACCGCTATCTTCAGCAGTGTTAAAACAACAACACCAACAACAATCAAAACAACATTCATGTTGGTGACGGCGAAGAAGGACTCTAAGCCAAAGCTTCTGAAGCCAAAGTCTGAGACAGCGGCCAGGAAAGCCGGTACCATAAAGCCCTCTTCATTCTAAGCAAAATTGCCAAGAATGAGGCGGAAGGGTCAGTACATGAGTTTGACCGGGCAGACAAGGCTAAATACCAAGCAGTGGTCGACGAGTACGAACAGTGCCAGATCACAATCTCTCTCCCAGAAAAGGCGACGAAGCGGAATAGGTCACACGATGTGACTTTTTCGGCTTCCAAGAGACACAAGGTCGTCAAGAAAGGAACAACAACCGACGAACCATCGACGAGCACCAGAAGACCATTAGCGAAGTGGTTAAAGACGAGTTGCATGTGGCGCTTATCGATGACATATCGGAGGGGGGAAGAAAGTTCTGGAGAAGTGGTAGGAGATTGAATTCAAATTGGCTAAGATGGTGATGGAACACCTCCTCTCCGAAGCGGATGCAGAGAAGGCCAACTACTTAGGTGTTGTGTTGGATCCCAAGCAAAATTAGAGAACCAATTAAGGGTCCGAAAGGCCTAAGTAGCCTTCTACTCATCCAAAAGAATGTTCGAGAAAAAATGGATGTTCGAAGCTATTGTGCATCCAATCCTCACTTACGGCTCAATAGTTTGATGGCCGGCGCTCGATAAAGGCTATATTGTTCAGAGACTTAGTAGAGTTCAAAGAGCAGCTGTCGCCGGCGTTGTGGGTTGCTCAATGTGATGCTACATCTTCTCTCCATTGACCCTTACATTAAAAATTTGGCCTGAAATAGTGCACCAAGGTTAAAAGCGACAGGTTGCTGAGCTTATGCTATGTGCTTCATTGGAATACAATTTTCAAGTTCCCTACTGTCAAATTTATCAATTTGCACCTCCAATTGCACCCGATATGGTACAATTTATGTCTTGTACGTGTAGAATCCATTTCTGTTCGACAGAGTAGATGTGAAATTTGCTCTGATACTGCACTACCATATAAATTAATTCCACCATAGTTTGAGTCTTACATATGATCGAAGTTCACCCAAACTGCCTTCTTTTCATATTGAAACGTGATTGCATACTTTTAGGATTCCGTGTGGAGTTTGAGGTTGTGTGCACCACCCTATGTATTTAAGCCAAGACACAATCCATGCAAATGGTTTAAAGATTGTTCTCGAAAATAAAAACTTCCTTCGAGGTGAATATAAGATTCCAGAATGATCCAGAAACTTCTTCAAGAGCGTAGAATTTTCTACTTCAACCATTCGAAAGCTATAAAAAGCACAAGACTCTTCAAAGTCGAACACAGTTGAGCAGAGATCGTAACAGTCGTGCATTTTAATCGAAGCAGCAGTTTTTGTAATTATGATTTTGTAAAGTGATGAAATTAATTATTAAATAAAGTGCTAATTATAATAAAGTAAACTTTAAGCCTAATGTTAAATGTGTAAATAGCAATAATCAAATAAAGTTATTTATTTTAATTTAACCAGTTGTTGTTTGACTACTACACAATCCAGTGGTACGAATCCGAGTACAGGGAGTTAGAGTAAATTGTCAGGAGGACAATTTCGTTATAGAATAAATTGTCAAGAGGGCAATTTCGTAACAATATTATAGCCAGAGAACAAAGAGAACCGACACTTAAGCGTTAAAAACTGTCTTTGTTTATCAGTAGTTGGCTATATGGATAGGTTTTTTTATCATTAGTTCTGAAGAAAATCAGCCACACTACTATAGTTTTGTGCATGTGTAAGTAAGCGCAAAACAAGGAGACGTTCAAGTGTCGCGTCTCTGTGGTCTCTGTTATAGCTTTCACACCATATGCATTCGAAAGAGAGCGAGAGAGAGACATTTGAGTTTATGTCCAAACGGAAATCTTGAGAGGATGTCACTCTGCATCGTGTGAAAGGGTTCATTACAAATCATATAGGACGCGTTTCTTTGATTGCAGCATATATAAAGATGAATCATTGATTTAGAAATGAGCAATGATTATATAGGCCCCAATTCAGAATATATTAACTCATTGGCAATTCCCTTTGGAGAGGGATATATATTCTTGGATCCGCCCGGAACATAAGTGCATTAAGTTCGTTCTACTGTCAGGGGAGCATGCAGGATTTTTATGTTTCTCGGCTAATGAGTGACAAATGTTCCACAAGATTCGTTGAGAACATGGTGTTGACAGTGAAGCCCCTCTATTATTTACACAAACACTATTTTGACGTCACAGTTTTCCACTCTAGTACAATTTCATCCCAAATATAGTGAATAGTACCATGGCAGTGTATCAGCATCATCGCAGGCTTGATATGCCCCCGCCAGCATTACTGTTCCAAGATACAATTGATGATGAAATTACAGAAATTTTGGTAGATAGGATTCACGTTTCAGGATGAATGAAAATTTTCAGTAATTATGAGAAATTATGATTAAAATGGACATTTTAACAAAATAATTTTTTTGTAGGAAAATAATGCCGTAAATATAATATAACGACTCTTTTTCCGGGGTATCCTCAGCAGCGTCCAGGAGTCGTACACTTCACACTTTAGTTACTTTTCTTCTTTATTTAATTATCCTTAACATTTGACATCTGATTAGAAATATGTTTAGTATTCCTCCGATGATTCACGACAAATTGGACTATTTCAACTTTCAAGCAAATTGTGGCCCGTTTGATGGTTCTTATGATGCCTCTGCCTGTCAGTTGATCCTGTAGTCCAAGTTGCTTATGTTCCTTATGTCGTCGGCATCTCGGCTGTGCTTAATATGTTGGAAATATTTTCTGTTCTAATTTCCTCTGCTACAGAGGAGTGTTCTCCTGTCATGGGGCTCATGGTAGTGCCATACTGGTGTCCTTAAATACACCTCAAAGGAACAATGATCGGACGTTCACGATGATTCCAACAAATAACATCAAGCGAAGTTACTACAAATCGGATGATGCACGTAGTGGTACTCTATAGTTTGCTTTTGGTGTTTGGCTTGACTTTATTTGTTGCTTGATTCTATCGTCTCTCTCTGTTAGTTGATCCTGTAGTCGCTGATGTAGTCCAAGTTGCTTAAAGCGGACTTCGAATACTTATTTTCGACTTTGAACATTTGTTTTTCCACTTCGAATACTTGTTTTTCCACACCTCGGAAAGGTTCTCAATCAATATTTAACCTACTAAAAGTTAAACGTGATTGAGAATTCGTTTCATACAAAAAGAACGAACTCAATATCTGACTGAATGATCTGAAAAGATTTTGTGTGGATGAAATTGTCGGTGGACAAATTTCATCTTCACTATTAATGCTTGAAATTACGATGGTTGAAAGAGAAGTATAAAAATTTACAATACTATACAGAGCCCGATTGAAGGGTGCTGTGAGAAAGCAGCAGACTTCAACATTTCAAATCCTGTCATTTAAATACAAAACAAAATAAAGAGAGGACATTTTCTTGTCTGGTTAATTATTCTAATTATTTTTCTGAAGTGAAACGAACAGCTGTAAAACATCCGTCATGTCTCAAACAACCGAAACTGGCTCTCCCTGGCAAGATTTGGAGTATATACAAGAGATTCATATTTTATTCACATACAATTAAAATTAAAAATCGTTCTTATCCTTGTACGCAGATATGAGGAAAGAATGTCATATTTACTGAAGACGTCACACCTTGCGGACTGCAGTTTTATCGTCGGATCTGGCGGGAATGTGAAGACATTTTCCTGCCATCAACTGATTTTGGCGTGCGCTTCGCCGGTGTTCGAACGAATGTTGTTTGGGGACTTCAAGGAATCCAATTTCCCTTACCACATCCCGTTGGAAGATGTGGAGCCAGATGACTTTGAAGAATTTCTGCAGTTTGTCTATCGCAACGAGTTAACAATGAATAGACCCCGAAGCGCGGAAGATTTGATCAATCTCTATTTTGTGGGCGATAAGTATTTGGTGTCAAATTTGTGCAATGCCTGCATTTGCACCATTCAAGCTCAGCTGGAGAAATTTAAACATTTACGTTATGTCAGTCCTCTTAAAAGTCTAATCAAAATGTTCGAATTTGCCCATAAAATTGGCGATAAGCAACTCATCGAATCCACGACATGGGTAAGCGAAACATGTCAAGAAAGCTCCCCTGAAATAATAAGATTAATTATACTCAAATTTCTCATTTCTAGATACTGCAGAATGTTGAAGTGAATTTTGGTTCGGAGATATTCCAATTGGATTCGAACACTTTCATCAAGTTTTTGAAAGTGACTGAGTTTATTCATCATGAGACACAGAAGTTTTCTTTGATTGAAAAGTATATAAAGGCGAATCAGCTCCTCTGGGTGAAGCCTTGGCATTCATTAAATAAGCAGGCTACGGAAGTTGAGGCCAACGATGAAGGTGAATCGACTACTGACGTTAAACGAGAAGTTGACCAAGATCCAAAAGAAAATACCGTCGATTTGCTGATCAATTTGATAAAATTCGAAAATATGACTCCAAAGCAATTTTGTGATGGTCCTGGAAAGTCTGATTTACTGAACTTGAGCCAAAAATACAAATTTTTGGAAAAAATATCCCAAAGATATTGAAATTAAATGTTCGGACAGTTGTCTACAAGTTCTTCGTCTATGCTAGCATTACTTCAAAACTAAATGTTAAATTAATAAATTTTTGAAATATTTCCTCTGAGTTTAAACGGAATGAAATTCGTGGTTAGCTTGAAGAGGAACGAAAATGATTATTCTGCTAACATTGCTTTACTCTCCCAGGTTTCCAATCGGTGGTCGAATTGAACTACCTTCACAATTGGTACAAGCAACTCTTTTATTATATGTATGTCATGGAAATATCAGATCTTTCCAAAGTCGGCCGCCTGGTTCAATCCCAATGAAATCTTTTGTACACCAAAAACACAAATCACAAATCTTGAGCTATGCAAAGTCAAGTTTCCTGGAACAAGGTGAGTAAATATTGTAACGTAACTGCCTTTCAGACAATTTTTACAAAGCTCAATATTTGGACTCGCATCGCTGGATTGTGTAATAAGCAAACAATTCCTTCCTCAGTTAGAACAATTGGCTTTATTAGTGTTCGTCCAACTTACTATTGGCTTTAAAACTTTGCTCGCTTCTCACACTTAGTCTGCGCTTATACTTTGCTTCATTTAGTCAGTGGTTGCACCACACTTTTCTTACTTACATCCGCTTCAACTGCCCGTTGCTAACACGATGTCCGTTCTGCGACGATCACTGCTCAACAGCCCGTTGCTAACACGATGTCCGCTCTGTGACGATCACTGCTCAACTGCCCGTTGCTGACATTATGTCCGCTCTGCGACGATCACTTGTTAACTCTTATTTGCTAATACGACGCTCACTCTGCTTGCTGCCTCAGGATTCGGCTATGATCACTATTCACTGCTTGCTGCAAACGACGTTCACTTTGCCACTGTTACTGGTTAACTGATCTGCTACTACGATTTTCACTCTCGGCTACGGTCACTGTTCCACTGCTGCTGCTAGTACGATGTTAACTTCGCCAATTTCACTTGTTCACTGATCTCGATGTCAATACTTCTTGTATACCAGAACTTCCACTAGCCTTTGAATGCAGTGACTCATGCCTTCTGGCGTGTGTAATTTTAGGGGTTGAAAATGACGTTTACCCTAAAACTATCAACTAAACAGATGTCGTGTTGATTTCGCAACAATATGGAACATCCAAATGAGTTCATATGTTGACAATAGTCTCATGTGTGAAAACGCGTTAATCTCATCTGAGGCTGGAATCAGAAAATATATAAGCTTATAGCAACATTGCTATAAGTAGCAATGCGAGTATGCTCCAATGTTACGGACTCATCGAGATAGAGAATATATCAACAATAATGTGTAGAACCTCAGTTGGCGAGGAAGTTAATCAAAGCTCGAAGACTAGAAAAAGTAAAACTATAGAGCAGCATTCACACGAAGTCTGTTGGAGTAAGAGAAATAGGGTGAAAGGAGCCTGCGATGATAAAAGAGATCATCAAAGCATTCCATGTATGATTCAATGAGCAGAAAGGTGGAGTTAGTGGCAGCTCTGATCCATCAACAATGACTTTGGTACCAAAGGTGAAGAATATTGGGAGATGCTTTTGTGTGGATATAAATACACTGCTCTTTTCTCAGACAGTTTCTGTCTGACTTTAATTATCTCTTTCGTTCTCCTCCCATTTTTGACTGGTCTCTCTATTAACTGAGGTTTTTGATATTTTCGTCACTGTTACCCCACTCCTTTAATAGAATTGTTGCACTTTTCAGGAGCCCTTCGAAGTGTTTACTATGCGCATTTCTGTTTAGTGAGTGAAGTGGTTGAAATAATTCAGCTATAAAATTGCTCTCAGCTGTAAAAAGGTACGCAAATTTTGCTCCAGCCCCAATTCTTTTATTTGTAAATGAAAGTACGCAAATTTTCTGCAATTATGCTTCAACCATACTCAAGTGTGCCAACTTGCACAGGCGGCTGACGCCGGCATTTGAACATACTTGACGCGGTTACTTCGACAGCTGAACTTGAGGCGCGAGTGGAATACTCCAAGTAACCTCGTTAAAGGTAATTGCCTTAAACGGACTTTTTCCTCCTGTGCAATGGAGTTTTGTTCTGTTCTTTGGAGGAAGGAAAGTGAAACGTACCGCAATGATTGCGCTTGTAGGGGCAATGGCGGCTCTGTTTCTTTAGCGTTAATGCCACAATTGAAGCGGATTTCTGTAAGGACATGCGGAAGGCTTTTGAATTAAAACTGTTTAGTTTTTAAATGGATCGGGAATTTGAGAGTTTTCTACAGGAAAGAAGAGGATTAATTTCGATAAAGCAAGTACGAGTATATGTAATTATGTTATATATCTGTCCTGTCAAAATTTCAGTGGTTGAGTTCAATAATTGTAGTTTTTATACCATCATCCTTATAAAGGAAAAAGGGGGTACATATATATACAATAATTTTATTGAGATATTTGCATTATTATATTATATTGCATCCATAAAGAGGTGTGGCACATATGAACCTATAGTTCACTTTTTGAGTGATTCAATTTAATCCTTCCGAGCGTTTGTGCATAACTTCTTCCCTTATCGCAAACATATACTTCAATGCAACTGTGCATAAACATAGCTTGGATCTTCAGACAGCAAACATATTGCTATATGGATCCTATCGGAGAAAGGTTACACCTACCTCCCATATATACAACAGTCAACACTTCATTTCAAATTGATTATGTAATGAGAAAACTTGATAGTAAACAATCGAACAAGGTACTAAACACCTCGGTCATGTTGGACTCTATTAGAAGAGGCGACGCTCACATGTTCATAACTTAAGACCTACACAAAATTATGCACTATCTTAGTTGGGAATAGGTGTTTATATCTATAAAGATATGTGCAAGAAATGGGTTGGCTCAAATGTCTATATAACACAAACACCTCCCATTAGCACCTCACCAGACCACAATTAAAATCATCTCTACAAAGCTCCTAATGATCTTATAATAATAATTTGGTTCAATACTAGGATGGGCATCATCATTTCACTGCCACGCCCACAATTCGCACATATTTATAACTGGAATATGTTATGCTTTTACTGGTACTTTTTCCTATTCCTCCAATCTATGCAGTTGAAATGGCAGTTACTTCAAACTTGTTTACGCCTCTCTGGGTTTAGACGGAATTGGGGTAGGCCGGAGAGCCGCCGAAGGAGGAGGTCCCCAAGCTGCTGATGACGATTGTACTGTGGGCTTAGTATGAGAATGGAGCTGTTTGTTTTGTTATGGTTGCACTTTCTTACTACTCTATTCGACCATAACTTAATTATGACTGCTTGGGTTCTAGTGGAATGTGTATTACCCACTGAGGCTCTATACTCGGAGAGAAAAGATTTTTTAGAAAGAAGCATTTTTGAGACCAAGCCTGGGACAGGATTTGAAACTGCGACCCTCTGAGTGTAAGTTTTGCATGCTGCCAACTGGTCCACATATGGCGGGTTCTTCTATTCGTTGTTATACGGTGTCATGTGTCCATGTATAATGATGGAATTTTACCGCTTAGAGCAGCCGCCATGGTGTTGTTTCCACATACGCTCCATGCTGACGGAAAAAACGGTATTGCAGATGTGTGTGTTGGTCTGAGTGCGACTGAGTGCACACATTGCAACTCTTTCTGTAAAGAGTTCAATTGGTTACCTGAATCAAAATCTCTTGCTTCCTTCAAATCCGTGTGCATTCATTATGCCTGACAAGTGTGCCAGTGTGCCACCAGTTTCGGAGTAATCTGCTATATGCGAGCTGACACCAGGTGGCAAGCGCAAGCACGGGCAGAAACTCCAGCAACGGAGATTAGGGCGTCCTCTTCTGCTATTCCACCACCATGTATCGAAGGATACACTATCTTACCCGGAGCATCCTCATTCAATCGCTCAAATTGACTGAGCTACCGGAGCCGCTGGACTTTTAGGCGCTTTACTATGTCAGTGTCGGCGTAGAGCTCATACAGCTCATCGTTCCATCTTCTTCGATACATGCCGTCCACGGTTATTGGACCATAGATCTTGCAAGGTGTCTTCCTCTCGAGTGCTCCCAACAGCCTCTCATAATTGGTGGTCATTGTCCACGTCTCAGAGCCATTCATTAAGACGGGAAGTATGAGGGACTAATGGCGCGTTATTTTCGTTAGTCGACAGAGGGCTCTGCTTCTCATTTGCCCCATGAGCCCGTAATAGTACCAGTTGGCAAATAGTTATCTTTCGCTTGATCTCTAGGCTGACATTATTGTTGTTGTTAATGCTGGATCTTGGATAAATGAAAGCCTTGACAACTTCGAATGTATAATTGTCAACAGAAAGATTTTGTCCAATACATAGGTTAGGCTACGTTATCGTGGTAGCCGGTCTACATACCAACTCACTCAGTCCACCATTGTGATACCACCGCGTAACAACGCACCTTTGATTTACTCGTCAAACCATTTCGAAGCCCTAATAAAGCGCAGGATTTGTTTGACCTTCGCGCCAGACACGTCTGTAAGAGGGTTAAAAGGGTATTTGCTGCGTCCAAGACGTAGTGACTCCTTGTTTGCTGACACACGGTATTTCGATTTGTCCTCGTTCACCACTAGATCCACTCAACGAGACTCCTTTTCCAGGGTGGAGAATGCTGTACTGATGGATGCTTTCATCCGTTTTTTGAGCTCTTCGCCTCCGGTCTTAAGCAAGTCAGCAGGCAAGCCTTATGGTTCTTCAGCCGAGCGACGGCTGTTAAGACCTCTTCATAATCGGGAAACGGTACATCAACGTCGTGAGTGATTAGTATTTCCGGTACAGCTTCCTCAGTGGCAGGATAATTACCATCATCGCCATTAAACAGATGGGACAATTATTCCCTGATTATTCCCTGGGTACCTGTTTCTGTGTCCGTCCTTGCAGGAGAAAGCCTCGGTCTTCCATGAGTCAGGCCTCTAATTTTAATAGAGCAATTGAAGTTAAGTGCTCTTCTCACTCACTTTATTCTCATTTGTCTAACATATTGCTAAATATTCTTCAATGGAATGTCCACGGTTATCACACCAACTACACTGATCTGGAAATTTTAATAAAAGGACTATGTCTGCAAGAGACTCACTGGAAATCTGGCTATAGTCAAGCGGTTCCCAAACAATATAATGGACATTTCCATAACTTTAGTAACATTACCACGGCCAAAAAGCGAACGCAAAAGTGAATAAAGCTAAAAAGCAGCTCTTCTCTCGCCTCTCACTTTTAATTAACTCGAAACCTGTTAGAAATCCTTCACTGGCAAAACCCCAGGCCCGCATAAAATCCCTTACATAATGACAAGAAACTCCCCGACACTATTCAAAAAACGTATTCTTGCTCCTTCCACTAAAATCTTTCAGACGACTATTATCCCTCAATCTTTCAAAACTGCCATTATTGTTCCAATTAAAAAATCAAACAAGAACAATGATTTACTCGAATGATATCGTTCAATATCTCTCCTTCCTTGCATAAGCAAAGTGTTAGAAAAAATGATATCCAAGTGGTTAATGTGGTTCCTTTGAAATTCTAAATTGCTTCTCCCAACCAATTTGGATTCAAACCCTGTTCAAGTACACTGGATGCTCTGCTATATGTACATAGATACCCTTATTTCCAAAAATCTGTCCACTAAGAACTATTTATCCACCCTATCGATTGACTTCGAGAAGGCTTTCGAGAGAGTTGGAATTCACGTCGCTTTAAACAGGTTGCATGGGTGTGAAGAGTTGGTCCTACATCTACAATTACCTAAAATCGTTTCTTTCAAATAGAGAAATACATTGCAGAATGAATAATGTCCTCTTGGTCAAATTTTCACTTTTCAACGGTATCCCACAAGGTTCGCCCTTATCGGTAACATTGTTTCTTATAGCATTCGATGATTTCAGCAAACTTCTTCTAATATATAATAGCCTTCAACATTGCTTGTATACTGATGATCTATATATATTGTTACGAAATTGCTCGCTTGACAATTATTAGGCTTAAAGTTTACTTTATTACAATTTGCTCTTTATTTCACAATTCATTAATCAGTTTATTTAATAATTAATTTCATCATTTTACAAAATCACAATTACAAAAACTGCTGCTTCGATTAAAATGCACGATGTACACACTGTTACGATCTCTGCTCAACTGTGTTCGACTTTGAACAGTCTTGTGGTTTTTATAGCTTTCTAATGCTTGAAGTAGAAAATTCTACGCTATTCAAGAAGTTTCTGGATTATTCTAGAATCTTATATTCACCTCGAAAGAAGTTTTCATATTCGAGAATTTTCTTTTACACCACCGACAGGGTGTTCTTAAGTAAACTTTTATTCGAATAGATCGTGTCTTGACTTACACACAGGGTGCACTCATTCTCAAACTCCAGATGGGATCCTAAAAGTATGCAATCACGTTTTAATATTTTACAATGAAAGCACCAAAGAAATTTCTATTCATTTCAATCAAACCATTCGCCGAATTCTGGTGCAAAGCTCTCTACTGATGAATGTAAACATTTCCAAGTGTGTCGGAAAACTAATTGTAACCGTACAAGCATTACGATAAAATGTAAATCCCACACTATTCAAAATGTCCCAAAGTTAAAAGTCCTGGGTCTTTGTTTTGATTCAAAAAATTATGTTGAAAATCATTGTAATAACTTCAGAGAAAGTTTTGTTATCCAGATTGAATCTACTTCTTCTCTCACAAGAGCCACCCACATATATACCTTCCTACATATAACGAAGTTAGGTAGGTAGGTAAAGGCGGCCGCCCGAAAGGGCGCACTTAGCCCAACATTGACCCTTTGTGATACCACATGAGACATCAGGTCCCATCCCTTTCAAAGGTCCAAGCCATTGGAGCTTTTAATGAAGCAGTTGATGGAACTAATCTTTCTATTTGAGATATCTCCCAAAGAGTCGCGAGAGTAGTCGCCTAGGAAAGTGCGCCTCCTTCTGCACAGCGCTGGACACGTGTATAACAGGTGTGCAATGGACTCTTCCTCCTCCTCGTCTATGCAACTCCTGCAGAACTCGTTAGAGGCGATCCCCAGTCTACACCCGTAAGTGTCTAGAGTCCAGTGTCCTGTTTGGACGCTAATCACGGAACCTATACTTTGTCGAATAACGAAACGATAACGAAACTAATCGTATTATCCAGAATTGACTATGGTTTGCCTCTTTATGGTAATAGTGCTAAAACCAACCTGAATAGAATCAATGCCCTTATCAAGCTGCCTTCCGACGAAGCCTCAGAGCATTCAGAACGACACCGTTGGTGCTTCTTCTCACTGAAGGAGGATACCCATCAATCCAGGAGCGAATCCAATTTCTTAGATATCAACTAGCTCCTCTCTTCTACTGCAACAGAAACTTAATTCTCAACAAGGAAACAAACTTGTAAAATCACGGAGATATATGTACTTCAAAATTTCAATCCGGACTAAGTAAAATCTTGTAACTTATTTCATGGATGCAACTAGATATAACTCCAATGGGCCAGCCTACCTTAAGGTATCCTTCATGGTCGCTCCCAACAACTTCATTCATGGACCTACTAACTATTCATCGCAAAGAAACTACTCCTTCTTCTTTGTACAAGAAATTATATGCAAAAAGTGTCGACCGTTCTATCAAACAAGGTTTTACCTTGATTTTTACCGATGGTCCCAAGTCTGACAATGGTACTGATTTTGCGGTAATAAATAAAAATGGTTCAATATGAACACTCTCTCATCAGTCGCTCACGTTTTCGACGCTGAGGTCCAAGCTATATCAGGGTTAAATTTGTACTGATAGCTTATCGACTTTCGATGCAACAAGAAAAATCTGGCTCACAATTCTATTCACTATAAAACAATTGTTGATCCAACTAAAAACTAGGGTAAAATTAATGTGGTTTCCAGGGCACGTGGGATTGGTAGGGAACGAATATGTAGCTGCCAAATCCGCCATTAAATCTCCACTTTTCATCTACATGCCGTTCACTAGCAAGGCTGCTAAGTCGAATTATTTAGGGGAAATCCCAGATTATGTGCTGGTCAGAGAATACAGAGAAAAGAAACTTAAACGTCAAACGGCACAGCACCGAAATAAAGGAGACGGACGTTGTACATTAATCCACACAAAATCGTGGTGAATGTACTCAAAATCGTGGTGAATCCACTCAAAATCGTGTTGTGTCCGCTACGGACGCTGGCAGTGAAAAAGACTTTATTTTCTCTGTATTCTCTGGCGCTGATTTTATTTTTCAAGCGAAGCTCTTATTCGGGGAAGTTCCTATTTGTAAAGTGAATGCTTTTTCCTTTTTGACGTTTCTTCTTTATGAATCGTTTCGTAATCACTTTTTCGTGAAGTAAGATTATTTGTCATGGGGTCGGAGCCCGTTTTAAAATGTTTGACGATTGAAGAAAAATTTAAATTAATCAAAAAAATTGGAAAAAAGAATAAAGCGGAATGACATCGCAGCGCGCACGGTTTCCACAATTTTAAAAATTTAATTTAATGTCGTTCGAATCTGCTGCAACTTCTGGACACAACAAAGCAATGAAGAAACCCACGTTTGGAAATGTGGACAAAGCTGTCCTCGATTGGTTTACAGCAACTACAAACCAAAACATGCCAATATCCGGGACTATATTAAAGAAAGCAATAGGGTGGCGATGCAAATTTCAAGGCAAGCACAGGTTGGACGGATCTCGAACCAATTAAGATTAGCTGAATGGCATCGTGAGGGCATAGTCTCAATGGGTTGATTGAAGCATAATGGTGTACGTAGTCAGCCCAAGAGCTGTATTGTATTTGGAGCATATATTCATATATATAGCGGAGTATGTCTTTTTTTTCGATGTTGCTGAAAGTGTAAGCTGGAGTCCTTCGGGCAATATTGGCCACTGCGTCAGCATATTCGTTCCCACGAACACCGCAATGGCTGGGAAAAATGAGAACAGAAATTTTTTGTTTACTTATGTTTTTTATTCTACATGTTTATATATTACTAAAAATCCTTGAATTAATAAAAAAAATTTTCCTCTGAGAAATTTTCTGAATGCATCCCTCTATTTTGTATTGGTTCGTAGTCTCGTATAACACGGCTTTACACAACACGGTATTTTCTAGGAAACTATCTGCCGTGTTATAGAAGGAAGACCTGTAAAGTAATATAGTATTTTAGTATATATAATTATAATGATCAATAAGCGGAGTGTTAGAAAACATTTGGCTGTATTCTCTGACCGTGACTCCACACGAAGATTCCACCAATGGCCAACAACGCAAACGACAATTCGTTAAGCACGCATAAAATCTGCTTTTCTAGCTCAAGAATTATAGAGAAGTTGTTTTTATTATTTTTTGTTCTAGCTTACTTCCAAGATGCAAAATTGTTTTCATTTAATAAATTACAAAGTTTTATTTTCGGATCAATTTATATTACGCAATATAATATAAAAAGTTAATAAAAGAATTCAATATTCAAAGTATATACATACAACTTTTTAGAATCCGATCCCTTTTGAAACGCTCAAAAATCACCGAATAACCGACGCGACGAGTGACCCTGCACTCCAAACAATACCGGCTCAAACGACTATCTGCCATCGACTGCCTTGACCTTTTTTCAAAAAGTCTTTCCTTTCCCTCTTCTCCAATTCCACATTACATCTTCAGCGTACTCGCTCCCACTCCCACTCACACTCTCACATACTCATTCAGAGGCCAACCGTCCATCCTTGTCTGGCCAACTTAACAGGCAGCCCTGGTCTACCACCTCTGTCAACTTTGGCTTTGACCGACTTTCGCATAAGCTCGGTCACAGCTTTGTCCCAAAGCTGCGGACAGACGAGCTTAAGAACGATCGCCAATAGTTCGGCCGCATTGAACCGAAACAAGCCACAACACGCAAATAAATGCAGAATTGCAGAAAAGGAAAACCGCAGAATGCAACATCTGTTGCGTTTATCTTTTTCCTTAATGAATTGTTTACGGTAGAGTGTATTTTAATTTATTTCATTTCATTTAAACACTTAAATCAGTTATGAAGAAGACATATGCAATTTGTTTACTGCGCTCCTGGCCTTGACGATCGGCAGTCAGAATGGCAATTTAAATGGGCGTTAAGTTGGCCACAGACGACACACATGTTGGTTCGATCGGTGTGTGTTGGAGTGAACTGTACTCGTTTTAGCGTGATGTGGCACAAATCTAAGTTTATAAAAACTTTTGCGCACTTGTGCGCACATTTGCTCATGTTGTGTTTGGATTTCAAAGCGTACACTTGGGATCAATTTAGAAACTTTCACACTTTAGCAGAGCTTGCACAAATACATTTATAGCTGAAGAAGAGAAAGGGTGTCCATTCTTGTTGTTCTTAAACACGGCATTGGACACAGCTTTTGATCCGGCATTCATTTCCAGCGAAAGAGGAATAACCGATTTTTTGCACATTCTTTTCGTGAAGCAGTTTTCAATTTTGCTTTATCAATAATTTAAAACACTTCTGTGGTTAATTGCGCGCTTTTTTGTATAACCGGCACATTCAATCATTCAGTGAATAGTTAAAAAGGACACTTTTACTTTAATTTTCCCTGAAATACAACAATATCAAGAGAGGACATTTCATGTCTGGTTAATTATTCTAATTATTTTTCTGAAGTGAAACGAACAGCTCTAAAACATCCGTCATGTCTCAAACAACTGAAATTGGGTCTCCCTGGCAAGATTTAGAGTATATACAAGAGATTCATATTTTATTCACATACAATTAAAATTAAAAATCGTTCTTATCCTTGTACGCAGATATGAGGAAAGAATGTCATATTTGCTGAAGACGTCACACCTTGCGGACTGCAGTTTTATCGTCGGATCTGGCGGGAATGTGAAGACATTTTTGTGCCATCAACTGATTTTGGCGTGCGCTTCGCCGGTGTTCGAACGAATGTGGTTTGGGGACTTCAAGGAATCCAATTGCCCTTACCGCATCCCGTTGGAAGATGTGGAGCCAGATGACTTTGAAGATTTTCTGCAGTTTGTCTATCGTAACAAGTTAACAATGGATAGAACCCGAAGCACGGAAGACTTGATCAATCTCTATTTTATGGGCGATAGGTATTTGGTGTCAAATTTATGTAAATCATGCATTAAAACCATTCAAGCTCCGCTGGAGAACTTTAAATATTCACGTTATGTCAGTCCTCCTAAGGGTCTAATCAAAATGTTCGAATTTGCCCATAAAATTGGCGATAAGCAACTCATCGAATCCACGACATGGGTAAGCGAAACATGTCATGAAAGCTCCCCTGAAATTATAAGATTAATTATACTCAAATTTCTCATTTTCAGATACTGCAGAATGTTAAAGTGGAATCTATTCCGGAGCTATTCCAGTTCGAATCGGAAACTTTCATCAAGTATTTAGAAGCGACTAAGAATTTGCGTGAAGATATAGACAAGTTTTATTTGATTGAAAAGTATATAAAGGCGAATCAGCTTCTCTCGGTGAAACCTTGTCATTCTTTACATAAGCAGGCCACGGAAGTTGAGGCCAACGGTGAAGGTGACGTTAAACGAGAAGTTGACCAAGATCCAAAAGAAAATACTGTCGATTTGCTGCTCAATTTGATAAAGTTCGAAAAAATGACTCCAAAACAATTTAGTGATGGTCCTGGAAAGTCTGATTTACTGAACTTGAGCCAAAAATACAAATTTTTGGAAATAATATCCCAAAGATATTGAAATTAAATGTTCGGACAGTTGTCTTAGGACATATCTACAATTTCTTTTTTTATATTTGCATTACTTCAAAACTAAATGTTAAATTAATAAATTTTTGAAACGTTTCCTCTAAGATTAAACGGAAACAAATTCATGGCTAGCTTGAAGTGGAACAAAAATGATTATTCTGCTGACATTGCTTTACTCTCCCAGGTTTGTAATCGGTGGTCGAATAGAACCATCTTCACAATTTCTACAAGCAAGGTCTTTTATTATATGCATGTCATGGAAATGTCGGGGCTAATTCTCGCAGCCGTGAGCGGAATAATTCCGTAACGGAATTAATTCCGATCGTTCGGTGTTTTGGTATGATGGGACTCCTTCCGAAGCGATTCTACTTTTGTTTCGGTATTGTAATAGAAAAATGCAAAAAGTAGTAGATCACTAGAAGCAAAGTAATAGATTTATGAAAAAGTGTAAACAAAACACATCTGTTTATATACTCGTATACTAAAAAAGTTCGAACTTAAAATAAATTTATAGTTCTTTTTTTATTCCTCATCATCCGAATCTGAGGAAGATCCCATAAATAAAATAAGAAAAGATAGACGTGCTAACAGAGACCCTTTAAGTCTGTCAAACAATGAGTAAAAACATAATTTATTTCTTTTAAGTACACATTAGGATGACTAAAGAAGCCTTCAATTATGTTCTTGGAGAGTTGCATTTTAAGGCACTTTTGTCCACAACGGTACCAGCAAATGTTCAGTTGGCAGCAACTTTATTACTTTGGGAAATTACTTCCTTATTCGTGTAATCCAAAGCACTCTGTCAAAAATAATAAAAAGAGTTATAAATGAAATGGAAAGTAAGCTCTGTGGAAAATACATTCACCCCAATTCTCAATAATTTTCCGCAGTGAATTTTTTCACTTTCCGCACATTCTAAACAAAATCCGCATGCGATTTTTCACATTTCAATTTTCGAACTTCCGAAGAAATCCGCAAAAGAATCCCGTATTCCAAAGAACATAAATTAGCTGAAATTTTTCACATTTCACTTCATTTTGTTCGCCAACATTTTTGATGTGAAATTAGTGGAATCTTATAATATGTTTACCTGTGAATTTTTTTTAGGAAAACTCAAAAAATCTTAAAAATTTGGAAATTTATTTGCGAGCAAGCACAAAAAAATGTAAGTTTTTAATGCACAAGGTATGCTATGTTTGTAAATTGTGAATGCTTTTTAAAGGTCGAAGACAACCAATAAACTCCAGATGGAAAGTCTATTGGAAACAATGATTGCAAACCGCAACATGGCCAGTGGCTTCCACTAGTGGTCGAAGGAAGAAGTATCCATGTTCTGGGATGAAGAAATGCAGAAATTAAATAGTGTTGGTCCGCCCCTTAAATCAGTGGTCGAGTGGAACCTACAATATTTTGATTATTAAATAAAATCTAGGTGTGGGCTGACCAAAAGCGTAAGAAGATTGCTGCTAATGTAGAAAATACGAGTGGAACAGGTGGTGGCCTCAATAGAGAGCTAAAATTAGCTCCCAACGAAGCAATTCTGGCTGACCACTCTTATTAATTCAAAGGAGGCTATTGGGGGTGGTTGCGCAAAAAAATTCGGCTACGACAATGCACCACGAAATGAGGCGAGTGATATGGATAAGGAAAACCAAGAATCTTTTGCTGAACATTTAAGAACAACTTCTCCACTTTTAACTTTGCTAGAGGACAGCTTCGATAGCAATCAAGAGGTCCCAACCATAACTCCAAAAAAGAGGAGAAATCAGCCATCAGTTTGCCAACAAAACAAGTTAATGCTTCGCAAATACTTGAAAAAGAGCTCTGTGTACAAGAGGAAATGGCGGCCACTAAAATAAATATGGTAGCAGTAGAGCTTAATGAAATGATTACAAACACCAAAAATATATATAGAAGCTTTGATCGCATCTACGATGCGACTAAGCACCACAATTTGGAGATGGAGAAGTTGAGGAAACGTTAAGTGGAAGCCAAAATAGAGTGCAATTGTCGATAATACTATGCATATTTATTATTAATAACAATAATAACCACTTAATCATTTTTTTCAACTTTTTACGAGTTAACTATAAAACCAAATCACATAAGAAATACAGCTGTTTGTAAGTTCGATGTGGGGTTTGAAACTTCACCGCATAAATTGAGAATAGGCGGAAAAAACCGCACGTAAAATAAAATCCGCGTGAAAAAGAATCCGCATGTGTATTTAGAATTGGGGTGATTATTTTTTCTCCCGGTAATTGTGAACAAACAAAAATGTATTTTATGGAAAAACTCAAGCTGCCAGGAGGTAAATACTATAATAATATAAAGAATTATTTATTTTATTGACATTTTTCCAATTTAATGTATAAAATTATGAAAATGTGCAGCAAACCCCTGTAGAAAGTGATACGTCTCAAATAGACATAGAAAATGAAACCAATATTACTAAA
Source organism: Clusia tigrina (assembly GCA_920105625.2). NCBI lineage: Eukaryota > Metazoa > Arthropoda > Insecta > Diptera > Clusiidae > Clusia > Clusia tigrina. The sequence continues at coordinate 211,132,712 of OV050031.1, forward strand.
ATAGGAACAAAAATTAGAGACAATATTGAAACTTCTTTGTGTTGTAGATAAATATAACATTGAAACATAAATGATTGCATACTTTTAGGATCCCATTTAAAGTTGAGATGAAGTTCAGTTTCTACAAGAGTGGTGTATATAAGTCAAAACACAATCTATTCGGAGAAAAAGCTTACTCAAGAACCCCTTTCGAAGTGTAGGTAAAATTCGAGAATGTTCTACTTCAACCATAAGAAAGGTATATATATAAAAGCCAGCGCATAAGAGTACATAATCCAGCACAGAAAGGTATAAAAGCCACCACAGAAAGGCATATAAGCCACCACAGAAAGGCATATAAGCCACCACAGAAAGGCATATAAGCCACCACAGAAAGAAATATGAGACACCACAGAACGGTATATAAGCCACCACAGAAAGGTATATAAGCCACCACAGAAAGGTATATAAGCCACCACACAATGAAGTCCAAACAGTTTAACAGCAATCGTATCAGTGTGTACATCGTGCATTTCACTTGTAGCAGTTACAGTATTGAGAAGTAATAATAATGATTAATGAATTATTAAATAAAGTGCTAATTGTAATAAAGTAAACTTTAAGCCTAATATTAATTGTGTAAATTGCAATAATTAAATAAAGTTAGTTATTTTAATTTAACCAGCGATTGTTTGATTACTACACAATCCAGTGGTACGAATCCGAGTACAGAGAGTTGCAGTAAATTGTCGGGAGGACAATTTCGTAACAGAATAAATGATCAAGAGGGCAATTTCGTAACAATTTTTTAAATTAAAAATTTCCTTTAAATAATGCATTAATTGCAATTTATTAATATATCAAATAAAGATTAATAAAAGGAGTACAGAAGTCTGAAGTCGGGTTAGATCGACTTCGAAATACCGGATTCGGAAATACGGATTCGAAATGCGGATGTTTTCTACATAAATCATAATTAGCAGCATATCTATGGCAATTTTCGGTAGGCCATCTTGAATTGATTATATCGACCCCATTTCTTGCACTAATATAAAATTGAGTCCAAAAATATTGTTTAGGTCGTAAGTCAGAATAATATGTCAATAGTGTGCGTGGCTGTAAAAATAACACGCCCATTTTTTGTGTGGTATTTAATGTTGGTACCCGCAGCGTTCCTGTGAAATTTCGATGGTGAATCTTTTATAGTAACCTAGTAATGATTTTTGGCTAATGGTGGGCGTGGTAGTTGTATTTTGATCTCCATATTCTGCACACCCACTATTATGGACCCCATGTATAATTCTGCCAATTTTTATTCCGCTGGCATCACTACGAGCATAGGTAGGCTAATTTTAATTTTAGACCCGAAAGTTCCTTATATCAAATGTGGGCGTGTCTTTCCTCTGATCAACCCCGTTTGTTACAGACAACTTTATAATGTCCACATGTTCCTTCCCGTGAAATTTCGTCCGTAAATCTCTACCGGATCTGAAGTTATTAATATTTGTTAATAGTGGGCGTGGCAGTTGGCCCACTTTATGCAAAGTGTTTAGTAGGACCCACATCTCCATAACTGCCAGATTGCGTCATGATTCCGTCAATTGGACCGAAGTTATAGTAATTTTAAAAGAGGTGAAAAAAGTTCCTTAACTGGGAGGTAGGCGTGGTCTTTGTCCAAATCGGCCCATATAGCAATCTGGTTCTGTATCTTTGTCCAGACTATACTTTTGCAAAATTTCATTAAGATAGCTCTAACGGTGTAGAAAAAAAGTGGCCACAGACGGACGGACAAAATAAAAATTGCTTAGAAAGTGATTCTGATCATATCTGTATATATAATATATGTCCATACATACCATGCCTCCTCCTCGAAATTGCAACCCCTCTCAAAAGCTCAAAGTTAGTATACCCTATTTACCTTTTTTAAAGATAAAGGGTATAAAAATTAATTCGACAAACTAAAAAATTTATTTTCATTATTATTAAAGAAAGAAACACTACCTCTGTTTAATTAAAAGCATAAAGCCGTTAACTTAAATCGTTTAGGTGCATTTTTGACCTATTTTGAAGATTTTTCTGAGACTATTGAAACTGTTCTTATTTGTGAGAATACTGTAAAAAGGTTTAATTCCCTTATGACCGGCAATTTCTTGATTTTCGTTTCACTATGCTCCTAATTATTCTATGTTTGGTGTCCCCTGTGCTCTTTCATTCGTTCATGGCCATAGCAAAGAAGAATAAGAAGACTTTCAATTCCCTCCATTTTTATTTACCGTTTCGACCATTTTTTTTGGTCACACGTATAGTGTAAGTGAATTTATTGTGTTTGTGGTAAAATATTCCATATCCCTGTGTTGAAAATTATAGGCAGTATTCAAAATATCTACTAAATTTAATAGTAAAAAATCAAGTGGTTAATTTACTAGTTCAAAACTTATCTATAAGTTAACCAGTTACTGACTTCTGGGGCACTTCATTGCCGTGTATACTAAATTTTTCCTTTCTTGTCAATTTAATAAAAAAGGAAGTAAAGACAAACATTGGAATTTGAAGAAAAACAGTTCTTTTTATAATTTCAACAACTTTTTGTAATTCCTCATTTTAGAGGTAAATCTTCAAGTTAACGCGTGTTTTAAAATATCCGCAAAGAAAAGTGGAAATGCAGCACCATGAATTAACATGCTGAATTAATACACTCCTCATTTATGCACAAAAATTATTTTACATGTCCAGAACACATTATTATATTATGTACATACATATGTATATGTATATGAATTTTACATACATACAAATATGAGTAAGTATTTTAACAATTTTACTGCTGGGATGTTGTATAAAATAGCGAATAATCGGACCAGCAGCGGGGTTATCGGCTGATTTTATTAATAAAATACACACCAAACCACAAAAAAATAACGTAGTTTTCAAAAAGTGAAACAGGATGTATTGAAATAAAAAAAGAAGCGTAAAAAAAATGAACAAATTGATAGAAAACGGTAAAATAACACGCAAAAAAGGAACGAGTTCATCGGCTGCAGTATGTTCATCGAAAAATAACAAAGCAGTTTTGATATTTCATACTGCATTGTCCGTGTGACTCACACACTCTGATTAAATACACAACCAAGGTGAATTTATTTATTTATTTGAAATTACAATTAAAAAACTTATTCACACAAATCAAAACTCAATTTGCAATTTTTTCATATCTGTTTTGGTCGCATTTTTCTAAACATTCAATTTTGACAGCTACTGAGGGAAAATCGATTCAAAAAAATTTGCTCTTGCATCCACCTTGTAAATAAATTCACCTTGTACACAACGCTCATTAATCAGCTGATTAAATACACAACGAAACTTTTTCACCACTGGAGGTGAACTTAACGAGCTTTCTGCTTGAGATGGTTGGCTCTGCAAAGATGTCACAAAATCTACTGACAAAATTCGTATCTCCCTTGAGACAGATATCAAGTGTGACAGCTCGCGCGAATAGAGAGGTTAAACTTGTATCGTATCGACATCATATCCTTCTCCGTAAAAAACTAAAAAAATCAATCCTTAATGCTTGGAAGATATGGCCATCCTCTGTAGAAAATTCGCTTGAATCTCCAGAAAATGGAATGGGCGAATAATGCAACTTGCTAAATCGATCGGAGGCGAAGGTTTTGTGGACATGGCTAGTAAGGACGCCCAAGATTTATTAGTGGAAGAACAAAATGCCGAAGCGGATTTAGTGGAAAAGGCGTCCGAAGTTGTTAATCAAATCGATTCTGAAGACAGCTCTGATGAGAATTTATAAGTTGCTGGTTTTACTCTGAAAAACTACATGAAGGATTTACCTTAGCGAAAAATAATAATTCTTTAAAATTTACCATACACAAACTGCTGGTGAATACGAATGTAAAAATCCCGATTTTCGTGTTTCCTTTTACTTTTATTTATTTCCTTAATGCATTGTATACGGTAGAGGGTGTATATTAATTTATTTCATTTCATTTAGACACTTAAATCAGTTATGAAGAAGACATATGCAATTTCTTTAGCTCGGCCCTGGCCTTGACGATCGGCAGTGAGAATGGCAATTTAAATGGGCGTTAAGTTGGCCACAGACGACACACATGTTGGTTCGATCGGTGTGTGTTGGACTGAACTTTACTTGTCTGTGGCGTGATGCGGCACAAATCCAAGTTTATAAAAACTTTTGATTTTTGTTGAGTTTTTCGCGCACAAGTTTGTCGTTTATGGCGTGCTGTGCGCACATTTGCTCTTTTTGTGTTTAGATTTCAAAGCGTGCATATGGGAAAGCAGTTAATAAAGAGTTTTTAGACCAATTTGTGGAATTAATAAGAAGTGAAACAGTCATTTTTGAACAAATTTACTTGAGAACGATTATTTCTTTCATATAGTTACTCTTCCGTCCACTTTCTGTTTATTTTCTATATTTTTAGTTTACAAATGCAAATATACAAATATATAAATTAATAACTAATATCGCTGTTGCATCATCCGCAACTTAATTGGCCATGTTTGCTCAACGACGCTCAAGCATGAAATGAAGTTTATGGATTTGTGTGTCTTGTGTGGTGAGACGTGTTCACACCGCTCGAACGAACATTTATGTCGTCTGTACCCAACTTCACTTTATTACTTATGAAATTATGACCACATAAAATAAAAAATATATATTAAAAGCTTTGAAAATTTATAACAATACCAACTTTTGCATTCTGATGTGTGGTAAAGTATGGGGAGTTGACTTGACGAATGAAGGAGCATAGGAAACTCTGGATTAGAAGAATTTGCCGGTCATACCCCAAATAACAACAGTTTCAACCAAAAATGATAGAGAAGTTTCTACTATTTTAGAGTTTCAACAATATCAGAAAAATCTCCAAACTAGGCAAAAATACAGCTAAACGAACTAGGTTAAGGGCTTTATGGTTTTAGTAAACCGAGGTAGTGCTTCTTTCTTTTATAATCTTGAAAATGAGTTCTTTAGTTTATTGAATTAATTTTTTTTGCTTAAATGCAACTGTGACATTTCAATTTGTGGAATTTTAGAGATCATTGACAATTGTGAAATTATCCAAAACATTTCGTATTTTCAGTTATTTTGAGAAGTAAAGTGATTTGAGGAATTCCGAGGGCTGGAGTTAAATGGGGTTCACTGTATTTTTACAACTCCAAACAAACAATTTTAAATGTTTCGCCCACTGGCAGAACTTGCCCAAAACATTTGTGGTGAAGAGGAGGAAAAGGTGTCGATTCTTGTTATTCTTTGACACGGCTTTGGACGCAGCTTTTGATCTGGCATTCATTTCCAGCGAAATACTTTAACGAGAGGAATAACCGTTTTTCCAGCACATTCGTTTCGTGAAGCAGTTTCCAATTTTGCTTTATCGCGGAAGAACATTCAATAATTTAAAACACTTCCGTGGTTAATTGCGCGTTTCAATCATCCAGTGAATAGATAAAAAGGACAATTTTACTTTCAGGCAAAGTAATTGTTGTTTTTTGAAAATGTTGGCATAAATATAAATGCTTGAAATTACGATGGTAGGAAGAGAAGTGTAAAAATTTAAAAATTGATGATCACTTTTTCATCGTTATATAGATTTATCAGCGCTATTGCAGTGTGGTTTGAGAAAGCAGCAGACTTCAACATTTCAAATCCTGTCCTTTGAATATAAACAAAATAAAGAGAGGACATTTTCTTGTCTGGTTAATTATTCTAATTATTTTTCTGAAGTGAAACGAACAGCTGTAAAACATCCGTCATGTCTCAAACAACCGAAACTGGCTCTCCCTGGCAAGATTTGGAGTATATACAAGAGATTCATATTTTATTCACATACAATTAAAATTAAAAATCGTTCTTATCCTTGTACGCAGATATGAGGAAAGAATGTCATATTTGCTGAAGACGTCACACCTTGCGGACTGCAGTTTTATCGTCGGATCTGGCGAGAATGTGAAGACATTTTCGTGCCATCAACTGATTTTGGCGTGCGCTTCGCCGGTGTTCGAACGAATGTGGTTTGGGGACTTCAAGGAATCCAATTGCCCTTACCGCATCCCGTTGGAAGATGTGGAGCCAGATGACTTTGAAGATTTTCTGCAGTTTGTCTATCGTAACAAGTTAACAATGGATAGACCCCGAAGCACGGAAGATTTGATCAATCTCTATTTTATGGGCGATAGGTATTTGGTGTCAAACTTATGTAAAGCATGCATTAAAACCATTCAAGCTTCGCTGGAGAACTTTAAATATTCACGTTATGTCAGTCCTCCTAAGGGTCTAATCAAAATGTTCGAATTTGCCCATAAAATTGGCGATAAGAATCTCATCGAATCCACGACATCGGTAAGCGAAACATGTCATGAAAGCTCCCCTGAAATTATAAGATTAATTATACTCAAATTTCTCATTTTCAGATACTGCAGAATGTTAAAGTGGAATCTATTCCGGAGCTATTCCAGTTCGAATCGGAAACTTTCATCAAGTATTTAGAAGCGACTAAGAATTTGCGTGAAGATATAGACAAGTTTTATTTGATTGAAAAGTATATAAAGGCGAATCAGCTTCTCTCGGTGAAACCTTGTCATTCTTTACATAAGCAGGCCACGGAAGTTGAGGCCAACGGTGAAGGTGACGTTAAACGAGAAGTTGACCAAGATCCAAAAGAAAATACTGTCGATTTGCTGCTCAATTTGATAAAGTTCGAAAAAATGACTCCAAAACAATTTAGTGATGGTCCTGGAAAGTCTGATTTACTGAACTTGAGCCAAAAATACAAATTTTTGGAAATAATATCCCAAAGATATTGAAATTAAATGTTCGAACAGTTGTCTTAGGACATATCTACAATTTCTTTTTTTATACTTGCATTAATTCAAAACTAAATGTTAAATTAATAAGTACGGGTTTACAGGCATTAAGTACGGGTTTACAGGCATTTGTATGCAATTGCATTCTTGAATCTTTTCGTTCATGGCATCCTTTAACAAATGCCTTATAGAGTTAGTTGGTGATGGACCTGGGCGTTGTACAGTGGGTTGTTGCTTATTTTAAGACAGGATTAAAAAATGGCGTACATTGAGTGTAAGATTAAGCTAAATAAATTCTAGCAAGCCAAAAAGTGTATCTCAAATAATGTGGTTTTGACCCCAATTCTAGAAGTGGCCCCATGCAAGCACATTTGGGTCTAAAGGAAAATTATTTCCTTCACATAGGAAAGATTTTGTAGAGAAAAAGCAATTTGGAATAAATGTCTAAGGAAATGGTAATATCTCTCTCAGACACTGACAAGGTTAATATTGTGAAATGTATACAGCCAAGCAGCTTATCGCTCCCTGGATTCGGTTATTTTCACCTCAAAAGCCGTCAAGAGCTGCGCCCATCTTTAGACGAGATAGCTTAGCAGACCCGTGTGCATTTGTGCTGGGTTGCCGGCCGCAGAGATATTCCAGGGAACTGTAAAGCGGATGAACTTGCCCGTGAGGGTACTACCATACCGATTGGACTAGATAGGTCGAACTTCGGTATTCCTATTGCCACATTCAAGCTCTTGGTAAATACAATATCCTGAGGGACAGAGGGCTGGCGCTGGTTTGGATTTCCAGGATGCAAAATAGTTAGACAAACCTGGCCAGAGATAAATGTCAAGCGCTCAAAGGACCAAGTGTCTCCAAATAGACAAAGTAGAGGTTCCGTGATTAGTGTGCTAACGGAACACTGGACTCTGGGAACTCACGGGTGTAGGTTGGGGATTGCCTCTAACGACTTCTCCACGAGTTGCATGGACGAGGAGGGGGAATAGTTCTTTGTACACCCGTTGCGCACCAGTTCGGCGTTGTCCAGAAGGAGGCGCACTTTTCTAGACGACTACTTTCTGGACTCCGGGAGATATTTCAAATAGAAACATAAGCTCCACCAGCTGCTTCATTAAAAGCTCCAAATGGCTGGACCTTTGAAAGGGATGGGACCTGATGTCTCATTCGGTATCACAAGGGGTCAATGATGGCCTAAGTGCGCTCTTCGGCCGCCTTACCTATCTACCTACCTAATATTGTGAGTCTGCAAGTATATTTAGGGGCAAAAAGGGGCGTGTAATGTATTTCTTTTTCTTCAGTTTGTGTCCATAAAATTCAAGCAGGGTATTTCGTAGCCGGTCTGATCGAATTACAGTTTTGTTAATAGGTAATTTTGATATATGGTAATTTTGATTTGCTGATAAGGTTGTCAAGAAGTTACTTATTAATCAATCATACTCTAAAATTAATTTTTTTTGGCAATAACCAAATTAAAACTTATCAAAAGTTCTGATAACCGATAATAAATTGTTTAATTGGGAAGTTAAAATGCTAAAAAGACACACAAAAACCAGAAATAGAAGAATATGATCAGAAGAATGAGGGATCAGTAAAAGGAGGGTCAAATGCCAACTTGGATCTGTGATGGTGCGGAAAAGTTCTCTTCCACAACAGAATTATAACTGGAAAATGAAGGTTCGCACAGGGATAATAGCAAAGATACGAGAACAAGTCACTGTTAAGACCTTTTGGGGCATAAACGAATAATCAGAGTGACCTCTCTAAACTCGGAAAAGAATAATAGCGGATTTCAAGTCATATTTGACCCATAAATATATTTAAATATGAGAATCAATTTTGGAACAAAAAAAATAAAAGAACCAGTTGAAAATTATCAACTCAAATTCAAAATGTTTCACCATGTAAAATAAAAATGCGCGAAATCTTGAAACTTCGTTTGTATATATTTGCCTCTCACGCTTCACCCTGAACTGAACATATATATTTCTCGATCATTACTAATTTGATGCTGGACAGTTTCTTATTTGGCGCCAAGAGGCCCACGCAAAACAACCCAAATAGCCGTCCTGCTTAACGAAAGCCTTACCCTCCGGACAGTTGAGCAGCACCGGTGTAGCGCCCTCACTGGGACACAAATAGAACTGTGTGGGGGCCTTCGCTGTTTGTGGTTGCATCAGATTTGCACCCGTACACGGAGTCACTTCGTCCAGATACACGCAGTCCGTGCTCATCATGTCCACCGGCACGCAGCCCGTCACGGTGGCATTCCTCACAAAGAACGTATTCGGTTCACAGGACTGCTCGATGGCGATATTGCTATTGGGCAGGCAAAAATAGAATTTCGTTCCATCTTCAGAACCCCAAAGTTCATTCTGTTGCTTGCATGGTATCGGGGTTGTGCCGCCGTCATTGGCGGCAAGTATCACTGCGGCGCCACTTATGGCAAGGAAACTGCCGATCGCCAAAATCACTGAAAAATGCGAAGAAGAGAATTTTTTGTTGTGTGGATCGTTTTTGTGTTAAAAATTTCATCTCCTGTACTTGGAGGCGAATATCGTACCCTTTATCATTATATATTAGTTCTACGCTATTCTCTGACACGTTCTGTCTTGGCCGAAAAATCCACATCAACTGTGACTGAGAATCTCTTACGGCATGGTTTTTTATAAACTCCCTCGTTGACACTTGTTGATTGGAATGGCTTATCTCTGTGCTGATATTGGCCTCATCATTATCGGCCCGCGTTGACGCATGTTGATTTCGTGTAGTAGCAGACTCTGCGACAATTCACCTGTCAGGGAATTTAATCTACAAACATTTTGCGTTTTGTTTTCGTACTAATTGGTTCGATAAGCGCACCTAATAAGAAATCGGTTACATTTTTGGATCATTTCATTTTTTCCACCTTTCAATATCGTTTTTTACTGAAGCGGACTTGTAAGTAAAGTGGTGGCCTTGAAGGGCCTTAAAAATTAACCCTAATATTGCTTCACAGGGATTAACTTAATGTACTTTTTCTGGTTACTAATATCTATGCTCGATTAAGCATTACTAGACTGAGTGGTTCGAGATCTCCTTCCTTGGAGGACCCCACTTCTAAGCATTACAAGCTTCCCTCAAACAAATGTAGAGATATCGCTTAGTCCATGACTTCTAGAAAGTAGGCAGCACTGGAAACAAATCTTTTACCAAAATTGACATTTTTGTATGAAAAATATTTTATTCTAAGCACAAACCATAGAAATCTGACTTGGCAGCACTGTTCCAAAGCGCTAAGCTATAAAAGCGAATTCATCCCAACTCGTTAAAAGTAACGAATTCGGTAAGTTTTGTTAACGAATTCGGTAAGTCTTGTTGTAAGCCAATGAAAAATTCACAGGTTGTGAATTGCAAATCGAACGTTGGTACAAACTTTATTGAATAAAGGACTCGATTATCTGAGTACTCTCTCTTACTCTCTCTTTATCTCTCTCTCTCGATTGTACTTATGAATAATTATGATTATATATGCTAAGTTAGACAGACTCTGATTATACCTATGAAGCGAGACGCTGAACACGACTTAAACTATGCTCCCTACATACATATATCGAAAACTGTACGAGAGAGAAACATATATCGAAACTGTGCGAGAGAGAGACATATATCGAACTGCATGAGAGAGAGACATATACCTAAATCTGGACGAGATAGAGAGACATATATCGAAAACTGTGCGAGAGAGAGACATCGAAAACTGTACGAGAGAGAGACATATATCGAAACTGTGCGAGAGAGAGACATATATCGGAAACTATACGAGAGGGAGACATATATTGAAAACTGTATGAGAGACAGATATATATCGAAAACTGTACGAGAGAGAAACATATATCGAAACTGTGCGAGAGAGAGACATATATCGAACTGCATGAGAGAGAGACATACTATACCGAAATCTGGACGAGATAGAGAGACATATATCGAAAACTGTGCGAGAGAGAGACATCGAAAACTGTACGAGAGAGAGACATATATCGAAACTGTGCGAGAGAGAGACATATATCGGAAACTATACGAGAGGGAGACATATATTGAAAACTGTGTGAGAGAGAGATATATATCGAAAACTATACGAGAGGGAGACATATTGAAAACTGTATGAGAGAGAGATATATATCGAAAACTATACGAGAGGGAGACATATATCAAAAACTATACGATTGAGAGACATATATCGAAACCTGTACGAGAAGGACATATATCGAAAACTGTACAAGAGAGAGACATATATCGAAAACTGTACTAGAGAGAGACATATATCAAAAACTGTACGAGAGAGAGACAGAGGTAGCGACGAATATTCAGAGAAAATCTGACCATAAAATTAAGTTTCTATATCGATTTGTTAGTTAATCTGTGAATAGGCGAAAGACAGGGGAAATATATATATTCAACAAAAGAAATATATTGTTAAGAGTTGGAGTCAAGTTTCCTTCTTCTTATATATTCAACATATTCCATCATTAGCACAGATTATCTGCTTCAATGTACTTCCTATATACTCCATTTATATTCTTAGATTGAGTAAACTAATTCCTTTTTATGTTAATGTATATCGCCAGAGTTGGACTAACTTCTTTATCTGTTGAGAGTAAATAAATCTCTCTTAAAGTCTGTTGATTGTTTCATCCTTCCAATATCTAATTGCTCATAAGAATTCAGATTTGTGAGCTCCATCGAATCCCCGTGCTCTGCCATCTCTTTAAGAGTTATGTGGTTATTCCTATGTGTAGATCCTTAGGCAATAAATCGGTATATATAAATAAAGACACTAAATAGGAAAACACTAACATTGTGGCCACTTCATATATTGGTGACTTTTCAGTAGTCAGTAATGAACATGATGAGTATACTTTGTCTGAACTGGTAAATTTCTAAGAGACTCCTTTGTAATTTAAAGTGTTCCATCAATACTTCGAAATAAACAATTATATTGCTGACTACTTTCAATTATATTCCTGGCTCCTTATTCCTGATATTCTTATGTGTTATTCCCCGAATTTCTCCTGCAGCACTCCTGGGAATATATTACGGTGGATAATTCTATGCTGAGAAAGGGAATGATCCGGAAGTGATTTAACATATTCTTTATTGACAATTTGACTGAAAACGCCACTGTTTTGTTGGATGAACGAACTGAATGATCCTAAAGAAAACTATTTGAGGGGTCTTATGTCTTCACTTACTTTGAAGTTTAGAAATATTCAAATTCGACTGAAATATGGTTGCTTAAATAGTACTCAAGCTCAAATTTACCAATCACATTTCCACTTTGCAATTTAGCAAATAAGTTTTTTAAAATTTTTATCCATTCCGATCCATTTGCACCGTCATCAATCGTTCATTTACGTAACACACAACTATGAACTTTTAATATTGTCTTAAAGAGACTCGAAACTGTGATGCCTCATGGAAATATTTGTCATTAATCTTAACTTTCTTAGCATTGCTATTATATTTCTAACGACTTTATGTACTTCTTTTCACTCGCAGTCACCAGGCAATTTCCTATTTATATTCGTAGAAGTCATCGTCGACATTCTACCGCAACATGTTGCTCTGCTAATAAACTTTTAATTGAATTTAACAACTTTTCACATCAAACGCTTCAAGTTTATTACCTTTCATAGTACCCAAGTTATTTCCACTGCTGCCGAGTGAAAGAAATAAAGTGACATTATCGCTTATCAACAAAGTTGCTGGCAACTGAGGCCTTAAGAAATCTGCTGGGTCGTTTCTGCTGAGGTGGACTTTTGTCTGAAGTGTGTGTTTATTTTTAGATTACTCGTAGTTAGAAGTGAGAGTGTGTCTGGCCACACCCAGCAGGGAAAAGTAGCACTACCAACGGAATTGAATCCACTACAAGAAAATATTGTAGCCTATGGCATGTTGGTGTTCTACAACATGGCAAGTTAAGTACCCCAGAGACTATACTTCAATCACTTTCTAAATCTAATTTCACCCGATGAGACACTAAGGAGATTCTGAATTAGAATCCCATACTAATGTACAGAAAAAGGAGAAATCTCTCCCTTTATTTTCATGCAGATATTTTGACAAGAGTTTTATTATAGTTAATTATTATTTCTACCAATCTCATATCACTTATTTCTTTACAGTCTGACAGATTACATAATCAGCTCTTATTCACCACAAGCGTTCTACGATTTTTGGAGTTTCTTAAGCAATGATGCTCCAGAGCATTGTTGCAACAAAGGAAGTGATTCTTAAACGAAATATCTTCAAATATAACTGTCTGTCCCTACAGCATTTTAGAGTAAGTATTCATCTGCAAGTAAGTATTCAACACACTACTTAGCTTGTACCCACCTATTTTTCTGTATGCTTTCTTATCCTCCAATTACTTTCCTAGTATTCACCTAGTATCATATGGTAATCAAATGGTACCCGTCTAGTACCCACCCATTTAGTACTCTCTCAGTACCCATCTAGTACCCACCAAACACTCATCAAGCAGAAATCCTCTGCCAAAATATTACCCACCTATGTCCGCTTAGTATTCATCTACTACCCATTTGGTATCTGTCTACAAACCACATGCTGTATGTCTAGTATCCTACCATTTAGTACGAATCTTCTCGAAACCTAATATCAAACAAGTAACCATATATTTTTCATCTATAACGACCCAGTACGAACTTAGTAATCATTCGGAACCTGCCTTATTAGTAGCTATTCATCTAGCAAACAGCTAGTATCCTACAGGCACCCACCTGGTAGAGACCCACCTGGTAGAGACATAATTTCCATCCCACCTATTATCCACTTATACCCTTCCATATTACCCACTATGCACACCCACCTAGTCCCTACCTGTTGAAAACTCACCAATACCAATACAGTATGAATATACTAGAAACCCAATACCAGATTAGTACCCATATATTATTCATCTATACTGACCTAGTACCAACCTAGTAATCATTTGGAATCTGCCTTATTAGAACCTACTTATCTAGCAACCATCTAGTACCCTACAGACGCACCCACATAGCAGAAACATAATTCCCATTTAGTTCGCACCTTTTATCCACCCATCTATTAACCACTTTACACCCACCTAGTAACAACATATTACCTATTTAATACCCATCTGCAGTACCCATTTAGTAGAAACATAATTCCCATTTAGTCTACACCTTTTACCCACTTAAACACACTCAACTATTAACCACTTTGGACCCAACAGTGACTAACCTGGTAGCGCATATGTGTGAAACCGTGGAGACAGTTTGTTCTGCAGTAGCCACTTTGATGATAACCCTGTGGAACACTGAACGCGCCCGAACAGCAGCACGCCTACGCCAGCGCAATGCTGAGGAAAACGTCAATAGGAGTGGAGCACGAAGTGAACAGACATAAGGCTGACGATTGGGCGGTAACGCTCATATCGGCTCCTCGACGTATTACCTAAAGGTGAAGTCCCGAGAGGATAATCCGTCCGGACATCGGGGTGATTTTAGTGGATTAAGGCCCCACACTACATGTGTTTTTGACTGCTTGAAACCTCGGGGAAAAAACCCATCCATCTATTAACCACTTTGCACCCACCTAGTAATCACATATTACCCATTTAATACCCATCTAGTACCTATTGGGTACCCACCTAGTATATATATACCAGAGAAAACTGAGAATAAGGTCCGTAGCGGGCACACCACGATTTTGAGCACATTCACCACGATTCTGAGTGGATTAATGTACAACGTCCGTCTCCTTTATTTCGGTGCTTTGCCGTTTGACGTTTAAGTTTCTTTTCTCTGTATTCTCTGACCAGCACACCACGATTTTGAGCACATTCACCACGATTTTGAGTGGATTAATGTACAACGTCCGTCTCCTTTATTTCGGTGCTTTGCCGTTTGACGTTTAAGTTTCTTTTCTCTGTATTCTCTGACCAGCACATAATCTGGGATTTCCCCTAAATAATTCGACTTAGCAGCCTTGCTAGTGAAGGGAATGTAGGTGAAAAGTGGAGCCTTAATGGCGGATTTAGCAGCTACTCGTACATATGTCTTTCTACATATGTTTCTTTTCTCTATATTCTCTGATATACACTACCCACCTAGTACGAATTTACTAGAAGCCTCGAACCTGGTAACCTTTCCGAACCTACCTCATCTGATATCCGTCAGGTACCCATCTAGTAGAAACAGAATTACCGTCTACTACCCACCTTTTAGCCACTTATACCCATCCTTCTAGTATCCACTTGGTACCCATCTATTAACTACATATTACCTACCCAGTATCCACTTAGTACTCACTTAGTACTACCCTACAATTACTCTTCTAGTACCCATCTTTACTCACCACAAGGTGCTCCTTTTGAATCAACCTCAAGGTGAATTTAAGCTAAAGATGAATGCGACAACAAATGTGTTTGAACGAATTCTCTCTGGTGAACTGTCAAAATTGAATTTTTACCTAATTGAAAAACGCGTTTTGTGTTTAATGAGAATTTTTGTTTGCAAATTTTATTTCATGAATTCCTCTGAAATCGTTTATTTGATCAGTTGCCCTATTGCACTTTCACAAGAGAAGAAATTCACCTTGCATACGAGTATCGATCAATCTTTCCGATCAATTCACTTTGATCAAGCATGAAATGTGTGCTTTTGGGAACTACTTTCAAATTTCACTGCAGGGATACCGACAAACCAAGCACTCTCAGTATATTTCTGCAGATAAAAGCTGAACTATGATGCGAGTATTGAAGCAATTTGATGATTCAATAAGATTGAAAGGAATTAATGCAGTTTTGATCAAAGTTCAACACCATTTTAACACAGTCAGTTCCCTTGAAACAAGTTTGTCCAACGATATCGCATTCCATTATAATCTACCATAAAAAAGAGAATACATTTGAGGATATATTCAAGGAGAGATTCAAGCTTCAAAGAGGGCGTTTCGGTTATGATCTCAAATTTCACTGGGAATATGTTTCCACTGAGACATGTAAAAGGTGTCTAACTTGGTGTTCAGGGTGGAGGTCTTTGCTTATGCAGATTCACCACTGCTTCCGATGCAATTTCGTATGAGTGATTGTACAATTTCTTAAGTGATTATTCCATATCCTTGCATAATCACTAATAGAACATTACGTGGACTATAAGCGAAGTCATAAATTGAGAACAAGTTGCTCAAAAACTAATTTTTTAAGTACGTGCACAACAACAAAAACAACAACAACAACAACAACAACAACAGCAACAACAACAGCAGCAGCAGCAGCAACAACAACAGCGAAAATCTGGTGTTCGCAATGAATAAAAATTAATGATGAATGAAGTCCTTTCAAGCTCGTCAGGCATATTTTGAACAGAAAGTCAGAAAATTCATTTCATTGAATTCGATAGCTTTAAAGTGTTGTTTGGGAATTCCAGAGCTGAGAGTTGTTGTTGATGCTTTGTTGTTGTTTTGTTGCTTTGTTGTTTTGTCGCTTTGTTGTTGTTGCTGTTGTTGTTAGACAACGTTGCATGACTTTATTTGCATGTCAAATGCAATTGACTTCCGTTCTCTGCCTAGTCTGGCTAAACACAGACAAATCGGATTTGTGTGTTTTACCGACTCGACACTTTTCCTGCTTCCATCTGGCCGTGAGGACAACAGGGAAAGTCCACAAATGCAGTACATGCGTGGTACTTTTAGTACTCAGCAAAGTTACATACAATAGTATCACGAAAAAATACCATTTGCTCCTTTATTGGAATCAAATAGAAAGGACCTCTAATTTGCGGTGATTACAGTTGCTTCCATCAAGTTGGAATCTAACTAATCCTTGAGTGGAGCTTTGCAGAATGCAACCGCAACATTGGAATTGAAAATTGTTTCTTGCTGAATTTTGTTTGAGTGGGGCAATTGTTTGTTAGGCGTGGCGTTATTTGTAGAACCATAGTAACTGAACAGTTCATAATGGGAGGATGCCAAACATGCCCCTCTAGCTTTAGTTTATGTAATTTACGAATATCAACGACTCAAGAAAATCTCACAAACTGAAGATAAACCCACTTCCATAAATCTCTCCATCACATTCAGGCAGTTTTAAAGTTGAACCATGAGGATGACCAGCGCATATTAAACTGCCGCGTCTGTTTGAATTTCCGTTGCCATTTCTCATATTTACATACTTCAAGATAAATGGCCCATATTTCATGCACTCGAAGCACACAATGCAGCAGTGAAGTGAGGATTGAAAGAAACGTGATGTAGAAATTGTAAAAGAACCAGGATAACAAGCATTAAATCCTTTGTAGAGCAAAGAAGTGTACTTTCTACTTACAAAATGAGAATGAAGTGCCAAATGTCGGCGATATTTCAGCTTATTGGAAGTCAGCAAATTTCAAGCGATTTGTCATACAACAACGCAAGATGGCAAAGAAGACTGAGGCACTTGTGTATAGGACACAATTCTGTCGCATCTTAAGAGGATACTAACTTTTAAAAACATTTTTCAAAATCTGATTTTACTGCTCTACAAAAGTTGTTAATCTTCGGTGATCAATTAAGCTAAAGTGGGCGGATTGTGTGGGGGTGACTAATTCTTCCTACTTCCCACACTTCCATGGCACACATACCCCATTCACATGTTGTTTATTGTTTAAGCAGAGTTACTATTTCCACGCCTCCACAGCCATGCCTCCTTCACTGCATTGCTTTCATTGTCACGCCCTCATATTCACGTATATGTTTCCTTTGAGATCTATGGTAGATGCATCATTAAACATTTGCCATTGGCCACAATTGGAGTATAAAACTTAATGCCGAATATGGTTGCAATATTTCATATGTGCCACGCCCACTTTCATGTGAACTTATGCGACAAAAAGTGCGCACTAAGTATCATGTCCAGTATTCAGTTTTATATATCCAATTTAGTTATCCTTTAATTCCAACACCCACTTTATTTGTAAGGTCCTAGTTTGGTAAAGGAGGGATATTTAGGATGTAAGGTATATCGAAGTCGTGGTAGCTCGATTTTAGAATTATTTTCTGCTTTGGCAGTGACAATGATTGTGGGGTGAGTGTGTAATTGATTTATGTGTGACTTCAATTATTGTTGTGGAGCTTTCTGGCAATATTAATGTGGGCATCTCTTCAGTCAATGAAGCAGTACCCAGGGGGTCAGTACCCAAGGAATCCATATCCAGGGAGTCAGAAAGACTGCATTTAATGATGAGCAACTTTGTCACAAGGAACACATCCATCTCGAGTTCCAATACTACTTTAGTTGATGTATTTTAATTGAAACTTTTTCTACGTATCAAGTGATTTGCTCATAACGTTCGGTTCGGAGGAAAGAATATACGAGAGAAAGCCAATTACCTCCTGACCATGCTTTTGTTATTGATTTCGATTTTCTTTGAAAATCTCAACAAAGAAATGAATAAATAACTCCCTCCCTGCAGCAATTATCCACACCCAATTTCGCCATAAATTCCCACCAAGTTCCTACTGCATCCTCAAACGTACACGCATTCCTAGGACTAAGTTGCACGTTGGCAACTATCCTTTCCCTCTCAGCTCTTGACTGTCTTGTACTGTTGTAATTTATTGGATTCGTATGTGCTTGATCTTTAATTAGCGTACTATTGCCAGTTGCTCCTTCGTGCTTCTTGCTTCTTCGCAAGCAAGCATTTTTATCTCGGCATTATCGCTGCTGAAGGGCACTCATTGTTAGCAATTTTCAATATTAATCCTTGCCCGCCCGAAAGCACACACTTATACACACATATATATACTCACTGGCATATACATCCACTCACCCACTCACTGGCATATACACCCACTCGTATAATACACACACATATACACCCACACTGTTGCTCGTTCAATTCACTTATCTAATTGCCAATTGACCCTTTCTCTATTGCTGAATTACTGACTGCAAATGGCAATCGTGATAAGCGTTTCGTTAATTGCCAATTGTAATTGTAAGTGAAATTTTGGGAAGATTTATTGAAGCCATTTGTGCGCGGAGATATTCCTACGGCGATATTGTTATCTAAATGGGTTTTATTGCGCTGGTATAATTCACCATCATCATATTAATTAATTTTGAGAGATTTTAGCTTCTTCTTTGCTGAAATAGATTGGAAAATTTATGGCTTTGGAAAGTGCTGCATTCGCAGGATGTTCGATAAGGAAGCCTATTGCATTTGGTAGTATGGGTATGTATCAAGAATGATTGAATATAGGATGGTGTATTATATACGCCTGCCAGTTGAACATATTCCGTCATAATGATGTAGTGTTATATACAAATATCAGGATTTTTGAGTCAAATAGGTAAATTCTGACATATGTGGACCCTCAATTAAAACTTTAATTGTTTATATTATTCAGTACCGATATCTCCAGACTTATATTTAGCACTCAAATGGTGTGCACTGGGTTGAACAATACGAACTATTCTTCCAGAACTGCCTCATATGGGTAGGTAGGTAGGTTGAGCGGCTGCCAAAAAGGCACAATTAGGCCTGAATTGTCTCTTTGTGATACCACATGAGACACAAGTCCCATTCTCTTTCAAAAGTCCAGTCATTTGGAGGTGCTTATGAAGCCATTGATAAGTGTGCATTTTCTCGTTTGAAATGCCACCCAGAGAGTCCAGAATATAGTCGCCTAGGGAAGTGTGTCCTCTTTTGAACAGCGTTGGACACGTGTTCGCTGGGCTCTTATTCCCCTTCATCCATGCAACTTCTGCAAAAGTTATTTGAGGTGATTCCCAGCCTCTTCCATGCAACTCCTGTAAAAGTCATTAATAGAGGAGATTCCCTCGGAATTCTATTAGTTGTAAGGAATTCTACAACAGTTGTAAGGAATCTGAGCACAGAGTTGGGATTCATTGCTCTAATGTATCTGCCCTCGGACCAGTAATGCCCCAGATATTTCTTTCTACTGTGAGCCAAGGCTTCGCAGTTCATTAGAAGGTGCTTTGGTGTTTCTAAGTCTAAGTATTTTGCACGCTGCTCCTTAAAACCAACAGCTTCTCGCTGCGTCTATGGATATTGTGGTTATTTGAAGCTTACATGCAGCAATGGGAATGCCGAGGTTAAACTATGCTGGCTGAATCGGTATCGTAGTGCCCTCTCGGGTGAGTTCCTGAGCTTTGCACCCAGCTTATATCTGCTTTACTATCTCGTCTATAGATTCGTGACAGCTCTTAGCGGGTTTTGATCTCATCATAGCCAAATCCAGGGAGCGAAAGGCCGCTTGACTTTCGGATACGAGAATACAAATATTTTGTATCTCCCTCTTGAGCCAAGATAGTGCTGCCTCTTTAGCCGCGACCTCAGCATGAAATACGCTGCAATAGTCGAGAAGCTGAAAGGATCCGTTAATGTCAGGCTCATCTAAAAACACACCACCTCCCACCCTTTCTGTAGTTTGGTTACATCTGTGTAAATATGTATCCCTTTCAGTTGTACTCTCCTTCCATTCGTCCCTAGAGGGAGTGCAGATTCTACACTTTCTATTGAATGCATAGCAGGGTGGGATGTATTTAAAAGAGTTAGGAATGTCCTTAAAAGGTGGCACGAATCTCTAACATTCCATTGGTGCATAGCTTTTAGTCTAACAGCTGAATTTGCAGTCGTATTTTCGCCAAAAAGCCTGACAGGTAGCAGATTAAGCATGACTTCTAAGGCTGCCATTGGAGTCGTTCTAATGGCGCCACTTACGGATATCACCGCGGTTCCTTGTATCCTTGTTACCAACCTGTTGTATATATACTTACTTAGAACCGTCCACCAAACAAGCTCTCCATAAAAAGGATTGCTCGTACTACAGCTGTGTAACACACCGAGTGTATATCCAGTAGATCCCCTCATATAAGAATTGGATCGAACTACACAGTAAGTGTGTATTGTCTATTGACACGTTGGAGCAGAATAGTTTCTGTGGGTATGAAAAAACAGACGAAGGCTTCCTTGAAAGGGATCCTTATCATTAGGATGACATCATTTATTCACATAAACTTGCAGTTAACCAGTGGACCACTTTCAAAAGGCACAAAGAACTTGACTTAAGGATATCTTAGAAAAGTGGTGAATTCTGACCTCTGAATGTTCGGATACTAAATGGAACCTTTTCGGTCGCCAAAAAAAAACTTTCAAGATGCGGTGAGCTCGAAAATGTGATAAGAACTTCAAAACAGGAAGGCAACCATTTCCCCACACTCAGACCATATTGTACGGAACAGTGTTCTATAGAAATTAAATGCCAGATGTGTTAAAATCCAGCATAGAAAACACTCTCATACTATATATCAGGACTGAACAAAAGGAATGCTTTTGAATGAATACATGGAACTAGTGTGGCCATTCAGAAGGTATACTTCCAAATGCTGAAAAGAAAAAGAAATACAGCAAATTTATTCGTCACTCACACCATGAAAAGAGAGCTTTAAAGCTTACAATGCAAACCATAGAGAAGCTTACAAGCTCTTTTGCAAGAGGACACACATGGGATCAGCTGTACCCTACTCGAATATAGAGAAGAGAGGGATTTTGATTCATTCAATGATGATGATTAATAGCAGAGTATACAGAGTAAAGAAACTTAAACGTCAAACGGCAAAGCAGCGAAATAAAGCAGTCGGACGTTGTAGATTAATCCACTCAAAATCGTGGTGAATGCACTCAAAATCGTAGTGAATCCACTCAAAATCGTGATGTGTCCGCTACGGACGCTGGCAGCGAAAAAGAGTTTCTTTTCTCTGTGTTCTCTGATTCATAGTATAACTATCTCTTTCGCACATAGCGAATTTTTGTTTACATGTCTACGACGCCAATGTCATATCAGCTCTGCATTGTCCAGAGAGAGGATTGTTCATTAAGAGCGGAAAATTGATGAAATGAGTTACGTATACGCGAAGCGGTATGAGTACATGGAAACTGACGCGGATGGATGAGACAAGGTTATAGCCACCAATCTATAAGATTATTGTCTCTAATGTCACAGAGTTGTTGGATCACATGTGTATAACATATAGCATATTAAGACATAAAGTCGAGGTGTCTATTGTGTGAGACTACCCAAAGTGGGATATAATTTGGCAAGAGGGGAATAATTTGGCATGTAGTACTGGAGGAGAGAGGCTGTTATAAGTCATCAAAGGAGTCACTGAGATCCTGATTTTCCGTAGTCATCATACGGGTCATAGAAGAGTATATGGTGAATCATCTGAGACTACAGCAAAAAGAGAAATAAACGAAGTTGTACTGTTGGAGATAGTTATACCCATTAGTAAGAGTGTAGGGAACAATCTATGGAATAAGAATAGAAAGTACTCAAAATTGATCGAGGAAATAAGAACCCACGACGACTTATATCCACAACGAGTTGTATATAAGAACACTTAGTAAGAGAATTGGAAGCATTCTTTAGAATAAGATAACAGAAGGTACTCAGAATTGAATAAGTAGTATGGGATTCTTACAGAATTGAAGTAAAAACCCTATACGATTGATATCCATTGTCTATATATCTATAACGAATTGGCACAGAAAGATAAAAGAAAATGAATCCGCCTCTTTCAACAATAATTTTATTTAAATCTACTCAAAAATTTACTAATAAAATATGCAAAGCTTGAAAGCTCCCCATTTTGGAATATGATTTTGTAATATAATTGCACTTTGTATGTTTCTTCGTCGATTTGTTGTTGCGTACATATAACTCCATTATTCATTCGAACAGATACTCAGCGAAGCGTTCATCCATTAAATCAATCAATCAGTGAGCAATTACAATTTATTGCGGGCGCATTTGCAGATTTAGTCAGCGGCAAATTCATTGAGGGAATCGGCAAATTTCGTTTGGTTCTCAATAGAAATATACTCTGAAATATTACCTGCCGAAATTTCGATTTATGTATTAAATCACTGATTTTATTTTATTGCATTCTTTTTATGCATGTTTCGATTAAGTGAAATATTTCTTGTTGCATGCCCCGGAATGCAATCAATAAAATCAATATGCGAGCACATTGGGCGCCTTCAAAAAGGGAATGGAAATAGAAAAATTTCAATTTATTTTGAAAGCATGAAACACAATTTATTTTTAGGCTGCCACATGCATGACGACTGCATGGCCGGGGGCAGGCAGCCTTGAAATACACGGCCGCAGTGTTTCCAATTTGGTGCCTCGCATGCATATTGGCATCAGGACAACACGACAATACTTTTCAATTAAGACATGTGCATGGAAATTGATTGAAATCGAAACTCCACGAAGGCAGTCAATTTGCTTTATGGGATCTCGCTGAGTGTGGGTGTGTGTGGCCATATTTTAGTTGAGCCGAAGCAGGTGTATGAAGGGTAATCAATTTTTCCAGAATTTTATATATGAGTTTCCAAGAGAAAAATACCCATACAAGGAAGAGCGACAGGGTTAAAATCTTCCACACAAATTTGACGCGTACAATTTTACATAAATTTACTAAACACATCGTATACCTAAAGTGTAAGGGTCACATGGTTTCCTATGTCGATTCACCAGAGGAAAGTACAAAAGGGGGTTACTTTAACCCCTCCTAAAATAAAATTCAGACGTAAACTTTCAAAATGGCGATACAAGCACATGTTCTTTGGTTCCCTCTACCAGAATCCGTCGTCGGAACTTTATTATTTTGGAAAAAGTTTGATATTGTTGTATAGAGTATATATGTATATTGAATTTCCTAACTGAGATCTCGATTTTCACTAAATGAGTTCTTGATTTTCACTAACTGGGGTCTCGCTTTTAAAGGAATGCTGCTACCTGAGATATTAGCATTGAGCCTTGTTCTTATATTGATTACTTTCATATACTTGTATGTACTACTTAATTCTTATAGATATCGGATCCTTGATTGAAGCCACCGAAGAATTTCGAACAATACGAAGCCTCTCTAAGCCAATGAAGTTAACCTCCTATGACCCCAGACAATTGATCTACTTCAGCAGCGGTTTGTGTCTTAACTAACTAGCTGAGTGCTTGGCAACTTCCTATGTCAGTATGGTCAGCGGACCACTCCTAATTATTTCCCATTGTGCGTCTTCGCCACTCCAGTTAGCGAAGGTCCTTCATAATGGCGGCGGTAGTGTCACACACCGCAGCCCATTTCTCCGGGCTCTCGAGCATATGCTGCAATACGTTATCGGGCATCACGCACACTCCTTGTAGTGCCTCTCTAGCACTTTCATAACGTGTCGAATAGAAGAAGACATGTTTGGCATCTTCTATCTCTGTACCTCCACAGGTTGTACAATAGGGGGATTCCTCCAAGTGGAATCTGTGCAGGTATGCCCGAAAACCTCCATGGCCTGTCAGCAATTGTGTGACGTAGTAATTCACCTCACCATGTGACCTGTTTACCCATTGCTGAATACTGGGGATCAGCCTTCTTGTCCAGCGGCCTTTTGTAGATGTGTCCCACTGGGCTTGCCACTCTTGAAGGGTCCTCCGCTTTTCAATTGCCAAGAGCTCTTTTACATTTGTCGCGTGTGTTCCTTGGCCGTGGTAGAGGTTCATCGCTACCTTCGCTAACAGATTCACGGGAGTCATGCCGGTTATCGCCAAGAAGGCATTTGTGGATACGGTGCGGTGTGCGCAGATTACTCGCAGTGGACTTCTTCTGTATGCTGCTTTAATGGTGCGGAAGCCTTCACATCCGTATTTTTGGCCCTAATTGGCGCCCCTTACAGAGAAGAATGGATCTGATAGCCCCAGCGACGAGTCGTCGTTTTTGGGTTCTCACACGTTGGCATTATTCTACATAGGAGAGAACATGTGTGTGCTGCCTTATCTCTCACGCTCCATAGATGTTCTTTGAAGGTAAGTCGCGCGTCTATCCACAGGCCCAAGACTGAAGATTGATCCCACAGGATGATGCATACATAACATAAGATCTCTTCAGTCTTTGTGAGGGAGCATCTGCCAAGATTGATCTATCTGCAAGGTTTCACAGGTAATGTACTGGGATGAAGATATAAGATAAGACCTTTCCAGTCTTAGCTTCCAAACATCAGTCAAGATTGATCCATTTGCAAGGATTCATAAGTTCCAACTATAGGCTGTATGGGATAGAGATCATGTTATAACGAGGTTATTTTACTGAATAACACCTTCCTAGAAATATTTTTTGATCTACAGGGGATTAAAAAAGCTTCTTCGGGAATTTTGTTATATCAGAAATCAATTCTTTAACACAACATTTATCAAGCAATTGCCTTATTTGTAAGCACTATAGAAGGCTTTTATATAGTTTATATAAACATAGCTATAGAAATATGAGTGATGTCTATACAAGGACCTTAAGAATCCGAGTTTGCGAATACCCTCTCTTCACCTCTCTTGAAAGAGGTTTCATTCCAGACCTGTATCGATCCACGAACTCTATTTTATTCTGGAGACACTCGGAATCTTCACATTGAAAGTTAAATTTTGACATGCCACTGAAAAACATTCTCCTGGACAATAAAGCAAATTGCGACGATGTTTGCAAGTCAACCTTCCATTATTGCCACTCAAATATTACTAATAACTTCCGGTTCCACTTTGTGGCAGTCAGAGCAACGCAGCTAATAACCGTTTCCTCCAGAACTGTCTGGCGGCACGGCGTACAACATTAAACGAAAATTGTTTAAATTACTTTAAACGGCTGAAATAGTTTAGAACGGCGCAAAAGTCATGGGGCAGCGACGGGAGTGGGAATGACAACGCGGCCGACAACGCCGCCGACAACGCCATCGCCATTGCCGCCACCATCGCCACCTCGGCAGCAATTTTATGCGAGCTGCAAAAGCTGCGCGACCATTGCCAAAGCCACTTGAAAGGAAACGGAAATGCCATGCAGAAGTAGAGAAATAAAACGAAAACAAAAAGAAAAAGAAATACAACAAAAAGCAAAAAGGAAGAATCAAAAAGGAAACCGCAAGGAAACAATAAATTTTAAATGTGCACAGGAATTTTATGGAAAAAAGGCTAAAATGTAACAAGGGAATTGTATAAATTGTATAATGTACCACAAAAGGAGTAGGAAATATTTCCGTGCTAAGAGCAGCGGAAAATTTTATTGTATAGCACGGATGCGAACGACCCGACCCGACCCCCAGTCGCAGTCGGCACATACATAAATTATGCATATTTAGTAGGAAAATTGAAAACTAATTAATTACACTTGTAAAAGCCGCTTGTAAAGGGCCACTGCGGTGAAGTTTCGGTGTGGACAGGGGTTGGGACGGTGGGAAAGGGGTTCAGGAGTTGCTTAGCCGTCGCCAGCGTAGTACGTGGGGGCAATTCTGTTGGCGCCCCAGCAAATAGGGGAGAGAAACTTTTCAGAACTTTTCTTAATTGCCGGCATCAAGTGTTTTTAAATTGCCCGCTGGCCATAATTTGGGTCGACGTCGCCATTGACGTTGAACAGGCGGCTGGGAGAGCCCAGTTGTAGCGGCGGCTGCTGCTGCTGCTGCTGTGGTTGTTGGTCGGTGCTGCTTTGTGTCTGGTGGCAGATTTGAGTGTAATAAAAGGACTGCGTTCTATTGAACTTCGTTCGGATGGTGCCGGCAGCTGAAGCGCAGCAGGCAGAGCGTTGGCTAATTGAAGTGGTATCTGTGACATGTGGCAATTTGTTTGTCTCCAGAGCAATGGCTGTGCACGAGAAGCCAATGATAGCCGGGGCATAAGTGGTTGTAGGCAATTAATTGTGGATGTAAGGATGACAGAAAACCGTAAAATATGGTCATATTAAAAGTGAGAGTTGAAGAGGTCTGATGTAAGAGAATTGCTATTGCCACATGACGTGCTTCGGCAGTGGTAGTGATGAAGCACAGCTAATGTGTCCATTCACTAATGAGTGTGTGACTATATACTAGGTGTGTATTGGGCCAGGAACTAAATAACAACGTACAACTTTATATTTTCTTTCGATTACAATATTCCGCTTGTTGAAAGAAGTACTCTTTCGTGTAGCTATGCGTGGATGCTTATTCATAATCTTCCCGAAATCCTTACTAAACTATTATCCATAACACACTTTGCCTGTCATCTCCCCTAATCAAGTACTTCACATGGTGTGGTTGCAACCATACCGTCGAACTCTCTTGCAACTAAATTGATATGTTGCATCCAACCATCATATCACAGACTAGTTGTGTTATGGTTGTGGTGTACGACCTGTTCATGTAATGCCTTCTTAATCATTGGCCAGTTCTTTGAAGAAGCTTATGTAAAACTGCGCAAAATATCTGAAGTCTTCACAGAATCCTTCCTTTTAGTTTTGGCACCAAGTGTCAATCATCTCTTTACAGCTCTTGACTCCAAGTATCAATCAGTTGCGCGTTTGGTTAGTAGACTTCAAGTGGTCTCTTCTATTTTCAAAATCAACAAATAGGTCCTTTAAATTTTATCTGGAGAACCAAATTACTTTTGTTGCATCATTGAAGATGTTGCATAAAGTTTAAGTTGAATCAGTTTCGAGCATGTGAGGAGTTACACCGAACTTAAAGACGGACATGGTGTGCTTGAAGACTTTTCGTTTGATGGGTTTGAAGGGTTGCGGTCGAGTTTGAAGTCCTCTGATGGAGTTTGAAGCCTTCCGGTCGAGTTTCAAGAAGAGTTTGAAGATTTACGGTCGAGTATAAAGACTTACGTACGAGTTTGAAGATTTATTGAGGACTTTTAAGACTTGCTGTCGATTTTGAAGATTTACGGTCGAGTTTAAAGACTTACCATCGAGTTTGGAGACTTAAGGTCGAGTATGAAGACTTCCAAGAATACTTCGGGCCGAGTTTGGAGATTTACGGTCGAATTTGGCATCTTACACTCGAGTTTGAAAACTTACGGTCGAGTTTGATACCTTACTGTCAAGATTTAAGACTTCTGGTGTTTTTTGAAGACTTACGGACAAGTTTTAAGATATGCAATCGAGCTTGAAAACTCGCGGTCGAGTTTGAAGAGTTACGATCGAGTTTGAAGACTTGCGATCGAGTTTGGAGACTTACGGACGAGTTTTAAGATATACAGTTTGAAAACTTACTGTCGAGTTTGAAAGGTTACGGTCAAGTTTGTAGTCTTAGCGTCGGCCTTGAAGACTTCCAGTGGATTTTCAGGACTTCCGATCGAGTTTGAAGATTCACGGTCAAGATTGAAGACTTACATTTGAGATTGAGAACTTACGGAAGAGTTTGAAGCTTTACGGTCGAGTTTCAAAACTTATGGTTGAGTTTGGAGACTAAGGGTCGAATTTGAAGACTTCCAGTCGAACTGGAACACTTCCGGTCGAGTTTGAAGACTTACCAACAAGTTTGAAGGCTTGCGGTCGAGTTTGAAGACTTCCGATGGAGTTTGAAGAGTGGCGGTCAAATTTAAAGACTCAGCGTCAACTTTCAAGACTTCCGGTTGAGCTTGAAGACTTTCGATATAGTTTGAATACGTACGGTGGGGCTTCACCTTGTTCGACTGACGTCAACATGGACAAAATGAAAAAAATTATGTGCAGACATGTTGAAGCGGGCCAATTCGATGTAGTCTTCACACAGATTCCCAAGTAACTAAACGTCTACCATCGCCATATATACCAAGAGTGCTTCCGATCTCATATCCTTCGGTTTAAATATTCAAACTTTTTCTACAGAGTTTTCATATATCCTTTTTTATTAATCTTGATTTCAGTCAAATATTTGTTGTAGCAGAAGGACACAAGCAAATTTCCAGCAAGAACTCAAATCAAGCTTCAACTGCTGCAAAGTTGTGAGTTCTGGAAGTGATCCTACTTTAATGCAATTCATCTTTGTACCTTTCCGTTTGACTGCAAGGAGCATTCTTCTCCTGAGGGCTTTATTTGAGAGGGTTTTATTAATGGGTGTTTCAGTAAATTCAGTGAAGATGTGATAATATCCTGCAAATGCTATGAAACTCACACAACCCGCGTAGTAGAGAATGTTACAATTCTATGTCTACGAGTGTAAATTTAATAATTACATTAAAGCTCAGCAAATTCACTTCCACAGAAGCGTAAACTACACAGTGCATTTACAGGGTGTGCTTATTGTTGCACATTTATATGTAGTGCTTTAAATTACGCTCTGGTTGATGAATTCGGTTGCTGTGCAAAGCAGCAGATTTAGTAATTAAGTGGGATCTACAAAGAACTAATTCAGTTGACGTGGCACTGGGAATAGTACCCAGTAGGAAATTCGGTCCGTCCTGGTATGATGCTCTCTAGATTATTATCTCCTCCTGTCATTTTAAGAAACAACAAATTAGCATTGTAGTCTAGGTGTCAATTTATATGCCTTTTGTATATCCTTAGCTAAGGGACATTGTTGATGACATTTGCTTTGAAGCCCTGAAAGTTTTCGCTTGCTACAAATGACATTTCAGTCGACTGAGAATTCACTTGACATGAAGTCTGTTCTGTTATAGTTAGCTGACATTGTTGATGACATGTTGTCTTTAGTGTCATTTATATTTGTTTTATAGAGGAAATGTTGTTTGACATATGAAGCTGCCTGCCATTCCAGATGATATGACATTTATCTTATCACAGCTATCTGAAATTCTAGATGATATGCCATTTATATTATCACAGGAGATGATAAGTTATAAGCTAACTGACATTCCAGATGATATGTCATTTATTCCATCACAGTTGGCCTTTCTGATGATGTGTCCTTTATCTTGTCATACCTGACTGACTCTCGATTATAAGTAGTAAGCTATTTTTCAGTCCAGATGATACGTCATTTGTCTCAAGACAACTGACTGACTCTGGATTATCAGTCGTAAGCTACTTGTCAGTGCAGATGATACGTCATTTATCTCAACACAACTGACTAGCTCTGGATTATCAGTCATAAGCTACTTGTCAGTTCAGATGATGCGTCATTTATCTTAACACATCTGACTGACTACAGATTATAGGTAGAAAACCACTTGATATTCTAGATGAAATGTCATTTATCCCATCGCCCTGACATTCCTGATGATGTGTCATTTATCTTGTCCCATCTAACTGGCTCTAGATAATAAATCGTAAGCTAACAGACATTCCAGATAATATATATTGTATCCTGTCTCAGCTGACTGACCCTGGATCAATGTCCCTTTAAATGTCGAAAGTGCCTGAAATTTCAGATGACTTGTCCTTGTGTGTCCTGGTAAAATGCATTTTTTTCGTATATACTCGTATCTAGTCTGGAATTGTAGTTGATGTGATTAGGAACGATGCAGATGCAATGACTTTCGTAGTCTCATTGAATGATGGGGCTTGAAAGGACACATTTAATATGGCATTTGTAGTCTCATTTGTAGGATGTGGTTGGAAAGGTCTCAGATGACATGTCATTTGCAGCTTAATATACCAGGCTGACCGATATTCTATATGAGATGTGTTTTGCAGCGTCATGATTTGCCGATCTTCTTAACAGCAAGGAGTTGTCACGCACTTGGCACTAGATGACATGTCAACGAGAATCTCCACACTGGAAAATACACTTATTTTTATAGCAGTTCTCACCGAATTTCCATTCCCTACATTTGTCATGGGAGTGTCATTCTTGCCATTATCGAGGACAACTGTCAAAAATTCCCTGCTGGCAGTTACTGCAGAGCGTTGGCGGTGAAAACCACAGCACCTGTTTTTATTATTAGAGAGCAGAACCGGAATTGTGGAACTGGCGGAGTTAAGAATACCCGTATGTCTTCAGCGCTGGCGGTAATGTCCTGTGCTGTGGCTGTAAATCACTTTCTTAGTTAATTTCAAGCGTAAACAAGAAATTTATGCCGCCACTTAAGAGTACCACACACAATATGAGTGCCTGAATGTAGCTGCCCCTGCTGCAGTCCGATAAAACAGGTTTACAATTTTCCACACAAACCTGAACACACACTCACACACACTCACTCACACAAATACATAAATACACAACGAACTGCAAGTAGCTGGATGCCGGTAGTTGGACTGTAACTCACAACAGCGTGAAACAAAGCAAGCTGCAGAGAATAACACGTGGTAACTTAACAGTCAGCAACAGACCCGCACACGACTTCACACAGGATTCACACACATCAACGCTCAAACATGCACTCTAAGCACACACTCACACACACACACAAACACACAGTTACATGCATGACTGTTTAAGAAGTTTTCGGGCTGAGGTAAGCGGCATATGTGCGCTTTTGAACTTTGCTATCGTGCTCAGCTCAAGAAATGCAAATGAACAGCGCACGCCAAGGACTGCGGAGTCGGTTGCATGCAGCGTTCGTGTTTTCGCAAACGACGCAGGCGACTTCCGCCCATATCTACACGTGTCAGTCTGGCGGTGGCTGGTGTTGAGGTTAAAACAAAAGCGACCTTACAACGCTGACTGCTGCTCAACTTTTGACGCACACAGCGCTCTCTGTGACTCGGAATACCGCCCATGTGCCCAGACAATGGCTGGCGTCATCTTATGCGCAGTCACAGTTGAACCGTGCAAGTCAAATTGCAAATGAGTTGCTCACTTGCCTTGTCGTGGTTGTGTGTGTGTGTGTGTGCAACAGTATGTATTGTGCAGATATGCCTGCGCGGGTGGGTGGGTGCGTTTTAAGTTGCTGGCAGTGCAACATTCTTTCACTCTAATATAGCCAGGAATTAATTTGTCGTAAAGTTTTTCTTAATGTCTTTGCGAAGGTTTATCTTGCTTGGTAACTGCTGCACAGCTTCTGGCTGAGATTTTGCTGCCTTGCGGTTTTGTTGCTTATCTCTGTGGATATGAGCTTATAATGCCGCCGTGCATGTGTGAAACGTATCCTGGCAGGAAATTTGATTGGTTAATAAGAACTCATCAGAGATTAGCTGCGAGTATTTTGATCTGAAGTCAATATTTTAATAAGAACATTTTAGTAGACTTGGTCATGGAAGATACGAGCTCACTCTTTCGCTTCACATCGAGGCAATTGATAATCAGAGATATCAGAATGAGTCATCGAAATACCACCCTTCATTGCTCTTCACAACTTATTGAAATATCAGAATCAGAAATAAGTTCATCAGAGCAAAAAAGAGAGCATTATTTATGACTCGTTTCGTTTTGAATCTGTGCTTGTTTTCTATGACTTGTTTCTTGTAACCTCTTACTAAAGACTTATCATTAGTCACTAAGGGCCTACGTATAGCATTTTAACTTTTATCCATGCTTAGTTATGACTAACGAAGTTTTTGCCATATTTCACCAGCGATAAGATTTAACTCCTATGAAACTTTGCAGGATATCGAAGATCAGTTCTAAGGATGGCATTATATTCACTTCTTACTAAAGACTTATCATTAGTCACTAAGGGCCTGCGTATAGCATTTTAACTTTTATCCATGCTTAGTTATGACTAACGAGGTCGTTGACATATTTCACCAGCTCAGGGTAGCTCCTAAGAAACCTCGCAGGATATCGAAGATAAGTTGAGAAGATGGTATCATATTCATCTTGAAGACATTATATTCATCTTGAATATGTGAAATAATCCTCCAAATATTTTCTGCAGGGATGCTGCAATTCATTTCAATGCAAGCTTTTATGTTCTTGTTCTTCTAAAGTGTAATTAAATCTTGGTATAAAGTAACAAAACTCTGCGGTTCTGCGGTTGAGCTGTGCACAGCTGGGTACACATTGTATGGAGAAGGTTGTGGCTACAACTTAAAGTGAACTATGACAGCGTTTCGGCAGTTATATATACACAGCAGCATATGTGTCAATGTTCGGAACCATCTGCTCTACGATTTTGGAATTTGATTACAAAGGCCTTTGCTGGGAATACTCGTATATATTGTAATATTCTAAGAGCGAAAAGTGGGTGTGAAAACCATTTCCACCTCATTGCCAAGCAGATCAAAGGACACGTATGTGCTTTCCATTGCTTTGAGAGGAGAGACTAGATGAAGCTTCTGTTGGTAGAATGGGAGGCAACAAGTTGCGCTGGCTGCAGTCCCTCTATTCAGGTTGTAGGTCCAGCTGGACACTTTGCTTAAGTTCGGGAAAATTGTCACATTTTGTAGTGTTAAAATTCGTCTGTCCTATCTCCCTGTATAACAGGATTTCCTCAAGTTCCCCTCAATAGCCAGCTGACTATCCCACTTGTCTTTCGACCATTTTGAACAAAGAAATATTGGGAAAATGCTCGTTTGAACTTCAGATATTTTTGTTTATTTAACATATCTTTTATCCATCAATCTCAACGCCATCATTCAGCTTCCGCCGATAAGAGAGCTAGAGGGGTGGAGATATAAGCCCATTACATTGATTAAAGTGTCACGTTATTGTCGGTTATTGTGATGTAACCTTTGAAATATATGCCGACAGGCGTGCACGCATGCCGCAGGCAGCTCTGTAAGGCAACGTACGTAATTCATCTTAAGTTTAAAGTCGCAAAATACTCACTCACATCCCCACACACACACACACACACACACACACACACACAGATATAGTCTTCCCCATATGGGCTTAAGTGTATGCAAGGGTTCATAACAGCCACGAGGGAGGAGCGCTTAACAAAGCCAAAGGATGAAAGAAATCACTGTGAATGACGTGAATAATAAATTATGGCCAAAGAGAGAACTTTAATCGCTGGCGCAGCATTCTTGAAAGTTTCCCACACACACATTCACACATACACATTCACACATACACATAGCCACATACACATAGTCACACTGATAAAAACTCATTCGACTTGTCACTTTGCAGTGGGCTCCTCGCATTTCCAATCACTGCAAAGGCATTGTCAACGACTGTGAAATGAACTGTTGCAGTTTCCAGCTGCGGCTTTGATGGCAAACGGAAAAACTTTACTCCTAGTTTCCTAGAGAGCTGTGGGTGCTAAAAATACGCTTCCGTTTTTGCATCCCGAGGTGCGTTGTATGTGGGAATGACGGTCTAAGTAGCATGTGTTAACGCCCCTTCCTGCCCCCACCATCTTAAATAGGTATCAATCAAAGGAATTGATAGAATGGGACACGTTAAGTATGTGCTTCTCAAGTTAAGAGCGGTTAAAAAGGCCTTTGACGGTACTTGATTAAGATCAAGGAAGATATTATCTCACAGAATGATGTGATGGATTGTTAAGTGGAACAAAATAAATATGTAATTATTAGTTAATTGTAAGTAATCAATCTTAAAATGAAGGTTGGAATTGCTTACAAGCTTGTAATTAATTAAGAATATTTTGTTTATTATTATAATTACACTTGACACCTTGAATAATTACATATGTGTATGGAAGGATTTAGGGAACAAGGAATCCTTTTAATTAAAAATGTGAGAATTTCTTTTGGGAATCACCTGTGGGAGTATAACATAGTATAATATGATTTACTGTGACACACATTATGAAACATAAATCAAATATTAGGAATCATTTTCTCCAGAGGAAACGAGAGAGGAGGCTTTTTGAACTGCAGTAGTGGTTGCTTTATAGGACAACTTTATTATAGGGCAACTTTATTATAGGGCAAGTTGGGATACTCAACGATTTGAATGCCTTATATTAAAGAGGTGAATGTAGAATGGTCTTATTCAAGTGTAAATACCTGGCTGTACCTACCAATGTATTCTTACCTCTCCCACATGATACATTCAACATAACATATAGAGAAATAAAGACATTTTTGTGTCACCCACCTAAAAGGACTTCCGAATTTACCAAAATGGACTGTGTTTTCTTGCCTTACAAAACGGTATCACAAATTCACTCCAGGCTTCGACAAAATACTGGCGAAATTACTCAAAAACTTCAGGCAACAGCAGGAATTAGTTATTCAGTGAGTAGGTTAGAAGGCTTCCCAACCTTATAATGGAAAGCATCACAGGTGATTATTATACCTAAAGCAAGAAAACTCTCCGAAAAAGTAACACTACACATATAATATAGAGAGCCAAGTTCTTAAAACTCTTAAAGAAATGCTTTCACAATGTTTTTTCGATCAAGCCTTGAAGGAAGCAAATGCACCTATAATGCCATTTGATGTTTCAATTCTTCAACATATCGAATTCCACTAAAAAGAAAGTTCTAGATTCTAGAAGTTTATCAATGAGGTAGGAAGAGATAAGGTACGATTTTATTAGTTTTACCGCAGTGAACGTAGTCATATGACTACGTTGTCTGTGGTTTTACACTACAGTGGGCAGAAATTGTACATATTCAAAAGCTTTGTACATAAAACATGATGGTCAATACGGTCAAATACCTTTCGAATGATCCAATATCAAGAAGGATACCATATTTCAATCCAGTGCCACACGAAGATACCCCACTACAGAGTATAGGGCAGAGCCGAAAATACGCATTATATTACAGTCTTACTTCGATAAAGGCGAAAACGCAAGGCAGGCGGCTGAAAATGTGAATAGTGTTTATGGGCCTGACACCTAATCACGGGCAAATTTGGTTTCGTCGTATCCGTTTCGGCAATTTGGATGTCAAAGCTGCACCACGCTCTGGAAGGCCAATGGTCGAAAATGTCAATAAAACCATGGAAATCGTCGAGTCCGACCATCATGTAAGCACTGTGTCGATTGCCCAGGAGCTGAATATTGCACAACAAACCGTTTGGAACCACTTGAATACGGTTGGATACAAAAAGAAGCTCGCTGTATGGGTGCCACATGAAAAACCTCATCCAAAAAACGTCAAGGACTGTATTTTCATCTGCAAATCGCTGCTGAATCGCAACAAAATCGACCAATTTCTAAAGCGGATGGTGATTGGTGATGAAAAGTGGGTCACTTGCGACAACGTCAAGTGAAAATGGTTGCGGTAAGCCGGTGCAAATGATGGCTAGGATAGGCGGCCAGGAAGGTTTAGGTGTCTGTTTGTTGGGATTGGCACGGAATCATCTACTATGAGCTGCTTCCCTCCGGGCAAACTCTTAATTCCGACCTGTACAGTCAACAATTGGACCGTGTGATGGAAGCAATCGCCCAGACGCGACCAGCTGCTACCAATAGAAGAAAAGTCTCCAAATCAACTGTCTCTTCAACACTACAAACACCGCACAAATTTTCATAAGACACTGAACTACAACAATCTACATAAGCATAACCCAGGATTTTTATAAACACATTGAATGATGAATTACTTTGGATTCTTAGGAAAACTTTAATGTCCATATATCGAAACGATCTGTTGTTATATGCAACAAAAGTACATCTTGGCTTATTTTAGTGTAGACCTGCCAAGGATCTACGAAATCTAAACCAGCGTTTGTCTAATCTTAGTAAAATGTTTTCGTTTGGATCTTAAGGTAGGGTCCTTGAATCCGAGCTCCACAATTAATTTTCACAGAATCTCTAAAATTATGCGGCAAAATTCATAGAACGGACTCCTTGAACGTGATGAGTTATACAATCACGGGTGTTCTTCTTGGACCTGAATCAGTTACCCTTCGACAAATGACCTTATCCCTCAGATGAGAGTATAAATGCCAACAAAATAATAGGAGTCTTACCTAAAGTATAACTATAATTCTCCTTCCTTCTTGTGCTATTGTTATGAGGACCCTTTTTGAAGTACTCGTAACTATTTCAAAGAAAATACCAAAAAGTGCAAGGACAAAAAATTTGTTGGAAAACAATTTCTGAGCTTTTATTGAAGTTTCCATATGAAAATAAATAAATACGCAGTCTGTGAATAGAGGAGGGCCCAGGACGAACTTTTCTTATTGTTGTGAGTTCGGTTTGTCATGCGTTGCCAGTGCTACGCGTACATTTTATGACTTTTTAAGTGGCAAATTTTTTGGACTCTCAAATACTTCCGAAAGAAAATTTCACATGCAAAATACAGTCAAACTATTCGGCAAACTGAGTGGAATGCAATGCCACGATATAAACCTGGCTGACTAGCATGCCATTTGCCTGGGAAGAGTAACAAAACTACCAAAAGCTAAGGCACTTTGTGTAGAGCAGGCAACCTCAGTTACGTGTTGGGGCGAGCTATGTGTATACAGGCCCAATGGCAGCACTATCAACAAATGCATATCTTCATAAAGTAACACAATGTAAACTTTTTAGAGTACAAAATTATAGAATATTAAAGAAAAAGTTTTTGTCAAACTGTTGGCAAAATGTCCACACATGCACACAAAGAAATATACCCCACACACACACACACACACACATACATCTATCCTTATATGCAAAGAGGCTCAACTAGAAAATGACACACTATCTGCCAACGTCTGATGTCGTCGTAATCATAACTCTCTTCGTATATATAAGTGGGTGTATATGTGTGTATGTATGTGTGTATATGTGTAGAGTATCTGCGAGTGTGTTTGTTTGTGAAAAATGTATATCCAGCCATTTTTTTCCTGGCAATTTGGGAAGCGCCGCTCTCAAGTTATGCCAGGCACTTTGAAGTTTTTCTTTGATAAATTTTTCGAATCACTTGCGACAGTAGCGAAAATCCTTCCCATCAAATGGGTTTGCTATGTAAATTTTGTGTGTACGGCATATTTCTGCAGATAATGGAATTTTAAGAAGATCGTAAAAGTTGCTCAAATTTATTGTGCGAACTTTATTAATACTCACACATACAAACGGAGGCGGCTGAAATGCTGAAAATTTATATGCTGCACTCTGAGGAATTGTTAGCGAGGTATGCTAATTATGAGTGGAAGGGATTTGCATAACTCAAGCTGCAAAATTAACTCCCTTCGAAAGTTCTAGCAAAGTTTCTCGGTAGTGTTTGGGTGTCTCTCGAATTAGATATGAATTTATTGGGAATTTTTTCAAATTTATTTTGCTTGCACTGAGACAAAAGTGGGAGGTAGAGAGATAGTCCAAACAGTAACTGAGTTTATGCTCATTGGTCACTCCTAACATGATGTGAATAATCTGAATAAAGTTTATGTTTAGTACTGTGGTTAAAGTTTAACTGGAGGGCTGTCAATTTATTCCAGATTTAATATGATCCACACAAAGATTTTCCTTATCATCACCCATAACAATAATGCTCACATTAAGGATGACCACTAGTTGAAAGAAGGAATAGAAAGCTTCGTGATCAGGGAAGCATGGGGTCGACTTTGTATACAATGAAATCAATCGAAGTCCTTGATTAAGAAGTTCTATTATTTAAATATAGTTCTAAGTGTGCTTTAGAACTAAAAAGGGAACTAGGTAAATATGCCCCTAGCTGAGGAACATAGACCTTGAGCAGTGGTAGGAACAACAGACACTTTAAACATTGGAACATCAACTGCAGTGGTGGGAACAACAGAATCTCATAAGCAGTTCCAAGAAATGGAAAATACACGAAACAACACGACTTATGTAAAAGGCTAAAGGATGCTCTACCCTCCTAAAAGAAAGTCCCATGTCGAAAGCCATGCTTAGGAACAACCTAGTTAATAACTTTTTCTGAAAAAGTCTGAAATCGGTTCAAAAAATATACATAAATTAATAACAAGGATCGGAAGTATGCAAGGAGCTACCAAACAAACGGAAGGATAGCTAAATAAGGATAGCAATATAGATTCAATTCACTCTTGTAGAATAGAAGCGAGCTGACTTGAGAAATAAGTGGTAGTCCCTATCAGAATAAGTGAGTTATCATATATAATCCACCTTGAAAAGGGTACCAAGTTAACGTCCTTGCTAGAAGACTCTTGATAAATTTGAATAACATGATAGAAGCCTTTGATTCAAGAGGATATAGAACGATAGACCATGCCTGCCTATATCACATTAACATTAACTACTAAGTATGATGGAATAATCGGCGATTAATTGCAGAACAATTATAATATTGTATCACAAATACGATGTCCGCTCTGCGACTACCACTTAAAACAATCAACCAATCAGATGGCGTGTTGATTAGTAACAATATACAATCTACCTTTATTTGAAAATAAACGTCCATTCTACAGAATAATGTGGGGGTATCTTTGATATGAATACCAAACCGCTTCAAAAGAGGGATAGATATGCAGCATAGCAGACCTAAGGTGTAGTCTATACATCCTTCTAAGCATAGACGCAACCATCAAACTCTTGTGATTAATATTTTTTTAAAGTAGGTCACAAGATCACAACTGTAGCCAAATGTAGATTCAGGGGCTTTACTTTAAGTCTCGTATTAGTTACACAAGAAAACATTATAAACCAAAACACCATTTCTGATTTCGACATATTCTCATTTTAGCTGGATATATTAAGTTCAGCAATTGTGCAATTTTTCCATCTCTTCTACCCTTAAAAATATGCATTTCATTCAGTGATAAGGTCAACCAAATCTTTGCCTGTTGAACCATTCTTTGGTGTTCCTTAACTGGGAAATTTTCGAATAATATGGTGAATGCGGCAGCAATTCGTATCTTGATCTATGAAATTTTGTCATGGAAACGTTGCATTAAAGCGTATTCTAATTCATGGAATTTTTTCATGGAAATGTAAGCACCAGTGGATGGTTGTAATAGAAGAACAGTTCTAGCAGTTGTCATCCTTCAACATATCTCTGAAAGGTCCAAAAAGTTGCAATATAAAACGGATTGTGGCCATGATGTGAAAACATCTATGAATGCGTCGATTCATTGGCAACGTATTCAATTGTAGCATCCTAGAAATTCTCTAGAAATCTATACGAACAAGTGATAATCATACCAACTGCATAGAAAGACACGAGTGAAATCATTCTCTCTTTTGCCAGGAAACCAATAAAACCATGATAATATAAAAGTGATTAATTTTGTAGCCAGTTCGCCAAGGAACTATTTAGTTGCTGAAGAAACCAAGAAAAAACCAGTCACAAAATACTCGTACAACACTCAAAAGTTGGTGAAACTAATGTTCTGCTTTCAATAGAGCGGGAAGATTAAAAATATCGTAAGGTGCTCTAATATACTGATCCTTGGTGGAAACAGATTATTCGGTGTAAGGAACAAAATTTCCCCATAAATTTTACTCCAACATAATTCTTCTACCACACCACAATTTTTCAAACGGAGCCACGGACCTCACACGACGTAGATTGTGCCAGAAGAATTTATAATTTATTGCACTATCATAAGCAATTGGCAAAACCCACCCCTAATAAAGCCACAACAGTATGATCGACGCGGATCACATCAGCCACAACAACAACAACAGAGCTTGCAAGAACAAACAATGCCACGTGCTTGAGAACAAGCCGATTTCTGTATCGATAGTGACTGTTGCGTTTGAATCAAATTAGTGCAACAACAACACCACGGCCTTAGCAACAGAGGATGGACATGGAAGAAGCGAACAGCAGATAAATGACAACAACACTTCCTGGAAGCCTTGCGATTGAAGGTGGTCTATAAAAGCAACAGTAGCCGAGGGACTCGCTCTGTTCATGAACAGCTCTCGACGACGACGCGTCGACGCATAGGTTTTTACTTCATCAGCCATCGCATTGATCGCAGATCATTTCCTGAACAGCCATCAACGAAGACACATCGACGCACAGCTCATTTCCTGAACAGCCATCGAGGAAGACTCATCGACGCACAGATCTTTCCTGAACATCAATCAACGAAGACACATCGACGCACAGCTCTTTTCCTGAACATGTGAAGACCTAAATTTTTACAAATTTAAGGTCACACAAAATACCGCCTTCACGGTATACCAACACCATGCTCGCAAGAAGATGCAAGAAGGAGAGAGAGGAATGGAGAGCGAGCACATGTAGCCAAACCATGCCACACGTGGTTATATTTGAACTCCATACAACGCCGAAATACGGGAATTCCGAATGCTCGAACACGACACAGTGCCGAAATACGGGACTTGTCAATGCTCGCATGGGAAAAGGGTATAAAAGACCGGCTCACAGAGGAATCGGTCTCCCTCTTGTGAGTTCGACAGCAGCGGCGACAACAGCGGACGAGCAGGCGAGTAAGAGAGAATAGTATTCGCGGACAGTGGCGACAACGGCAGACAGTTTCTCCATTTATTTATTTGAGGCTCCTTACGTGATTGGTGGCGTGAGGTTTTAACCGACATCACTACTACGTAAGAGGGTGCTCCACCTTAAGCGAAGTAAACGCGAGGTCTTAACCGGCGTTGAACTTCAATGCAGTTATTGCTTCTACGTCTGCCACGTCTACCCCACTTCACCGCACTTATACGAAGAGGAAACTATACATACATAATTTAGTTTATAATTAGTTTAAGATGAAATTATTGTTTATTAAATAATAAAATAAAGTAAAACAAACTACATCAAACGTGTTGTGTTAAGGTCAATAAAACAAATATTGTACAGGACTCTGGGAAGGCTGAGCATACCCCAACTAGAGATTCCTTACAAACAGCCATCGACACACAGCTCTTTTCCTGAACAGCCATCGAGGAAGACACATCGACACACAGCTCTTTTCCTGAACAGCCATCGAGGAAGACACATCGACGCACAGCTCTTTTCTAGACGAGCCATCCATAAAGACGCGAATTAGTGGATTATATGATTTATAATCGGAACTCCACTAATACCCAGAAGTACAACGCATACGGAGAGCATTCTGAATTAGTTGACTACATGGTTTATAATCGGTAGCCCACTAATACCCAGAATTACCAACGTGCACCAAGTCTTAGTTACTGCACCTAGTAGAGTAGAGTCTAGCTCCAAATTCAAACATTTAATTTGATAAAATAAATAAAGTGTTGAATGCAACCAAAAGTATTGAATCCAACAAAGAGGTGAGTTATGAGGTTTAGTTATTTTCTGTAAACAACTCCTGGCAATCCGGCGAGCTTACCCAGGCGAAAGAAAGTGTCGTTACATCGGGGTGCATCCTTTAACTCGCATTTTTTCTACAATTGTTCCTACGTTAGGATTCAAACCCATAGCGGAACAATTCAATTGTTATAAGTGGAACAAATCAAGAGTGACGTCACCTTTTCTTATTATATTTAGATTGGAAATATTAAGAAATAGTTCTGTGTCTTTGACTTACAATGTCCTAGTGACGCTTTTCGTCTGGATATATATTTGCCCCTTAAGTGTTTCACAGGACATATTTTCTGTCTTATCCTTTGAGTTTGTATATGAACTAAGCAAGAAAACATTGTCTACCCACCTAATAATTGAGTACTTCTTTGATCTACAATTGAAATTTGGTCAGTGAACAACATGCTGGGGTCTTAATATATACTGCAGACAACAAGATTTTGTCTAAGCATTCATCATCAAATCGATCGAGGCTTTTGTAGAACAGAAACTGGGTTATCACATTGTACTCTAGGACAATTTCAGCAGCTTCATATTCAACTTATGGAGTCTTATGGGACTCAGCTCTAATTTTTCTATCGATTACCATATTCTATGCTGCCCCTTTTCCAAACAATTCCAAATCCCAGTATCATAGCTCTGCCAACTCATGCTGCAGTTTGTAGCCTTTAAAAATGAATGAGTGGTGCTTTTGTTCCAGCAAAATTGAAACTGTTTATTGTGCAAATAAATTAAAATAAAAGCAAAATCCAATTTCAATGCACAAGTTCGTCGGTTCTTGTCATTCGTTTCTATTCCCAGTGGGCAGCCAAGATATTCAGCCACACAATCCATAGTCCAGCAGAAGACACCCAAGCGCTGACCTCGGCTATTGTGCAGTCAGTCACCAGCATCACAACTCG
Source organism: Clusia tigrina (assembly GCA_920105625.2). Classification (NCBI taxonomy): domain Eukaryota; kingdom Metazoa; phylum Arthropoda; class Insecta; order Diptera; family Clusiidae; genus Clusia; species Clusia tigrina. The sequence continues at coordinate 211,175,218 of OV050031.1, forward strand.
CCTGGCATTCCGTCCTGTTGGCAAAGCGGCTCCACTCAACTCAGTTGCAGTCATCTCTGGGTTAGTGTTGTTGCATTGTTTTGATGTTGTTGTTGTTGTTGTTTCGAGACTTGAGCTCATAAAATAACAATTGCATTTTCTGATTTGTTTGTCATATGAGAAATTTGTGAAACAACCATCTTCCCTTTATTTATTTAAGCAAGGCGAAATTAAAAGTCCCCAGCGCAGTGGACAAAAGTGCTTTTAAAATAATTTGAAAAACCCTTTCATCATTCAAAAGCAATTCCCGATTACTTAAAAATATTAAAATCACCACCGCTGCATTCGTTTTAAACGAATTTAAAACCAACATAAAATATTTATACCTTTCTTTTTTTCAATTCCAGTGTCTATAAAAAAGAATGTTCGATTCATTTGCGGGCTTATTTGCCAACGGTGTCCTTACTCTCCCAACGAACGTTATCCCCGATGCACTCAGCGCTGCTGTGGTTTGCCAAAGAGATTAAAATCGTGCTTTTGCACCGTGCAAGGGGCATTTCACACCGAGTTATCATAGTTGACCAGTTCAGTTCGCTGTCGTTTCACAAACCCCGCGAAATGTAACAAAATCGGCGCTTGCAAAGGGGGTCCACGCAGCAACAACAACAACAAAGGAGCACTGCAGCAATTCATAAGCGGCGGCAATGTTAAATGATCACGTACGCGCAAAAAGGTAAACACCAGCGATAAATATTTAAAACAGAAATCATATAAATAAAAACCGGAAAGCAAAAACAACAAAAATTGAATTTCAAGTGAAAATTGCACCCAGGCCGGTGAGGAGTCCGAGCACCGTCACACAACATGGCGGGAGAGTCCTGAGGGCAAGTGTGCATAACTGCCGGTGCAGCTGATGCTATGCATTCTCATGAGCTTCCATGAATTTCAACAGTTTGTTGTTGCTGCTATTACTATTGTTGTTGTCGATACTATTGTTGTTGCTGTTGTTGTTGCTGCTGTTACTATTGTTGTTGTTGATACTATTGTTGTTGCTGTTGTTGTTGCTGTTGTTGCTATGTTGCCACAGTTTTCAATTGTGTTTCGGTTGAAAGCACTTTGATGTGTCTGCTTGAATATGTTGCCTCCGGTGCGATAATGACAATGTCCTTTTCAATGAACGAATTTTCGGTGTTTCTAACTAAATTGAATAAAAAATTAGTTTTCAAAAGGATAGTAACAGGAACAAACCTAGGGAAAATGCTCTCTGATTTCAAACCCCCTCTAATTTTACATAATTTACTTGCTTCCAAAATTATAGTTAAATATCTGTGCACCTCGAATTGGTGCCTGAGTTGGTCTCCTATTAAGGCATTTGCAATGTGCCTTTCCTTATCTAAATAATGAGTGTTTCTCCTTGAAGCGAAGTCTCTCCACTTGTACCGCCATTACTGTTTGAGTATGTTAGGTTTGGTTGCGAAGGCGTGTGCAGATACGGTATCCGCACTTCCACTCGGAGACATCCATGTCCATTGTGACTGCCTTCAAAAATGCCAAGAGAAGGCACACTCGTCCATACCCTCGATTTCCGTTTACATTGGAAGTGCCATCCCTATTAAACCATTTGGTTTTCCAGATGAAAGTGAGGAGATCCGATAAGTCCACCTTCGTTATCTCTGTCAAGCTTGTGAAGAAGCGTGACCCCAAACATTGAAGTCATTTCAAATGTAGTCTTGGACATTGACATAAAAAGTAATGAATCGACTCTATCTCTTCTTGATCATGGCAACTCCTGCATAGCCCGCTCGACGGAATACGCCAACGTTGAAGCATTGGTGCGATAGCGCAATGCCTGGTAATGACCCACGTAAGCACCCTTACTGCAGGTTTGTTGAGCCCTAAGAGAACCTTCGGTCTCTTCATGTCTAACCTAGGCCATAAGGCTCGTGAGACTTCACAGTCGTCACGATTAGTCCATAAGTTGTTTGTCACCGCAATAGTGAATTCATGCTCCTCAACACTTCACATGTCGGATTTGTATTGAGGTATCTGCTTCGGGAATGTCCATTTCAGAGCCCCATCTCGTCCGCTAATTCATTCCCTTCTATGTCCGGGAACCCAGCAAAGTGGGACCTTGTGGGGTTCAATGTTCAGTAGTGAGTACGACATTTCATTACAAACTTCGATTTAACTGTCTTGGATTATATTGCCTCAAGCGCTGCCTGACTATCCACACAGATATTGATATTCGAGGGTCGAATTGTACTACTTTGAATCAGCCTGGACGCTTTCCAAATTGCATAGACTTCGGCCTCAAAGACGCTGCTTGCGATATGACTATCTTGCTTGCAATCCTTTCGAGAAGACACCCACCCCGTTCCACTCTCCACCTGTGAGCCGTCAGTGTAGATGATAATGGCAGAATTACCCATTTCAGAGCCTGACTCCCAGTCTTCCTGGGTTAAATAGAGAGTTGGAATTCTAGCTGTAAAGTCTAGAGTAGAAGTCATGTAGTCTGTAGCCGTTTCTAAGTCAGCCGTAACTATCCTTTGAAAGAATCCATAGTTGGCAGATTTCGACGCGTTGCACTCCCTTAGTCTGAGAGCACACTTGGTGGCACAACCCTGAATGAACACCCCTAGTGGTAAGGGGTAAAATAATATGTTTAAGCCTTCTTGAGGCGCGCTACTCACAGCCCCGGAAATTCCCAGGCTACCAAGTCTTTGTACTTTTCCAATACGGGTTTGATTACATTTCCTTCCCACCGCCTTCCACCAGACGATGGCCCCGTAGGTGATTATTGGTCTAATGATTGCGGTGTACATCCCATACACAATGTACGGTGACAATCCCCATTGTTCTCTCCTCAATATTCCTTCTCCAATTTAACTTGGAGTTCAGAATGGTACCGAAGTATCTTGCTTCCGAAGAAAGATTTCACGTTACCCTACCTAACTTTGGCAAAGGGAACTCAGGGATTTTTGTTTTACTGGTGAACAAAACTAGCTCCGTCTTAGTGGGGCTAACTCCTAAGCCGTTGCTCTCAGCCCATTCGGAAATCTCACCCAGTGCTGATTCCATGAGCAGATGAGGTTCCCAATAAAATTGCTTTTATTAACTTGTCAAGTGTCAAAGAGTGTCCAGGTTCATCAACAAAAAGATCTCCGTGAGCACCACGCCTAAGTAAAATTTCAGTAGGCGCCCGCAAGCAACGCATGCTTTAATTTATCGGGATCCAGTGCTCAGGACAAGTGCAGCATTTATTTCAATTGAAACGTTTTTGCATAATTATTTCCATTGTGGTGCTACATTACATGCGTTTTTATCATTATTTACCTTTAAAAATCTACGAAAATTCAATATTTATTCCATTTACTTCCCTATGTAATACATATGTACACTTACCCGTATTTACAAATACATGATTTTCTGTTTACGGTGGTTGCAGGAAACATATTGAAGCATAAATGATTGCATACTTTTAGGATACCTCTGTTAAGTTCAGTTACTACGACAGAGTAAGTCAAGAGACAATCTATTCGAAACAACAAGCTTACTCAAGAACCCTAACTATCTCTTTTGCACATTGCAATTATTTGTTTACATGCCTACGACGACAATAACATATCAGCTCAGTATTGCGCGGTACTTCATTAAGAGAGTACGTGTGACGAAAAGAATTCCATCTATTCGGAGGTATGAGGTCAAGTTCTTAAGCACACACCCGCAAAATGTCGGATGCCACCGCAGCTAAGCTAAAATGATTAAGAAGACGGAATAATTCGTTAAGAAGTGGGTGAAGTGGTGCGATGAAGAAAAGAACATGGATGACCTCACAGATGGCGGGAAATCGAGAGCAGCGTCCAGCCCCCAGGATAAAGTTATTTTCAAGCTGTTGGAGCAGAATCCCATTGTGCGGGTTCGGGAAGATAGATAGATAGAAAAAAGTGGGATAGGCCAGAGAGCCGCCGAAGAAGGAGGCCTCGAAGCACTCGGGAATTGATTCCTGGATAATATTTAGAGAAAGGGTGGATATAAAGGATTTTGGAAAGGAAGTTACACCTTTTCAAACTTATTTGACTCTTTTTATGAACCTCAGAAGTCTGTCCAGGGATAAGGAATCTATATTATTCATTCCGTAAACATCTGACCCTAAGGAGAAACTTTTCAAAAAAGGAATTAACATTGGTATCCACACAATCAGGTGGCGCTTGTTCGACGCAAAGATACAATTTCCCTCTACAATCCCTTAACCATTGTAGACCACGTAAAACCAAACGAACGTCCTGCGTTTGGGTGTATGGAGTGTTTTTACTGATGATTCGAGTTTTTGGGCACTTGTTCCAGTGAAGCATGTCTGGTTAACTAGCAATAAACAACTTAGGCAACGCACCGTCAAACACCCTATAAAAGTTAATGTCTGGGGATGCTTCTTAGACCACGGTTTTAGGACTTTTATACTCTTTACGGAAAATTTAAATGCAGAGTTCATAGTGAAATTAGACAAGCGTGGCCAGGAAGATGAGCAGTCAGCCGAGAAGAAGTGACGTCAGCCGAGCAGAAGTTACGTCAGCCGAGAAGAAGTGAAGATAGCAAAGAAGATGTTTGGACCCAATAAAGATAATTATCTGAATGAAGCTTAAGAAGATGACGATTCATATCTTGAGTAAATAAAATGAAATTGAGTAAAATATTTTATTAAAGAGCCATTTAATTATTAATTAATGTGTATTCTATGTTTATTTATATTACTTATTGTCCACTTTGGACAATCCCCCCCAGCACCGTGTTTAAAAGTGTTCAAAACTAGTTCCTTGGAGATAAAAAAACTTTTATCTTGTTTTCTTGTTTATTTTGATTTCCCAGTCTTCGTTATCACTACCGGCGAATTTTCCTTAATTTTTTAATGCTTTCAACAGCTTTTCTGCACTGTTTTTGTGCTGCTGGCCTCTGAAGTGTGTCTGCAACTTTAGTTTTCTCTCTGCAATCTGCTCTAACAAAACTCTCTGCTGGACTCCACGGAGCTGCTCTTGCATGCGATTTAAATGTCATCAGTATAACGACAATTTCCACTCACAAGGTTCTGCTGTTGGACTCTTTTCGTTTGCATAGTCCTTAAAGCGGTATAAGAGAAAACTACTTCCGTAACTGCAAAGGATAATGTTGAGCAGACTGCGAGTGTTCTCTTATACTCGGAGTTGTTTGCGGCATGTCGCTGGTGGGTGCATAACATTTCTTGCTGCCATCCTCGGTGTCAGTTGTGCACGAATCGCCGTTGTCGGAATACGTCGAAGTACGTTGATAGCAGTGAACTTTTGCAGAGCAACGCCAGAATTCTCGTAAATAAAAGTGATAAAAACAGAACATAATTCCATCAAAATACCCCGTAATTTATTTGGCTAACATGTTGTTAAATTGTTTGTAGTTTTAGTTTTTCATGTTTGAACAAAATTAATAAAATAAAGATAAAAACTAAAATATAAAAAAAAAAATTAAAATGTTTTTTTTTTAAATTTGTTGTTAGTGTTCTGTTTCTGTAATAAAAATTCTACAATAAATATTATTTATAAAAACAAATTTTTTGCTCATAGTTTTGTTTGCAATATTCTGTTCCTGGCTTTGAATATAAAGCATTCGATTTATCGGAGAATTAACATAACATTTGTTATTGTATAAAAATAAGTTTTTCCAATTCTTCCTTTCCACAATTTATAAGCAACTTAATAGAAATTAATAAAAATATTTTGATTCCACAATTTACGAGATATTTTATTGTTTAATTAATTAAACTGATTGATGATGACTGTATTTGAGAGTACTTTTCTTTGTTTATTTTTTAATGAATTTTATTGTGATTTTAAAGTCCTCTTCTTGGTTTATTTAATAATTAAATTTATTCTTCTTTGAAAGTCCTTTTCTTGGTATATTAACTAATTTAAATTATTCTTATTTTAAAGTCCTTTCTTGGTTTATTGACTAATTGAATGTATTCTTATTTTAAAGTCCTTTCTTTGGTTTATTCCTGAATTAAATCGATTGTACATTTCAATCTTTTTTCTTGGTTTATTGTTTAATTAAATAATTTCTTATTTTAGCGTCCTTTTCTTGGTTTATTTGTTAATTAAATTTATCGTTATTTTAAAGTCATTTTCTTTGTTCATTTATTAATGAATTTTATTGGGATTTTAAAGTCCTCTTCTTGGTTTATTTAATAATTGAATTTTTTCTTATTTGAAAGTCCTTTTATTGGTTTCTTGTTTAAGTAAATAATTTCTTATTTTAAAGTCATTTTCTTGGCTCATTGATTTATTCAATTTATTGTTACTTTAAAGTTCTTCTCTTGCTATATTTATTAATGATTTTTTTTTGTTATTTTAAAGTTCTTTCCTTCGTTTATTCCTGAATTAAATTTATTGTACATTTAAATCACTTTTCTTGGTTTATTCTTTAATTAAATAATTTCTTATTTTAACGTCCTTTTCTTCTTTTATTAATTAGTTAAATTTATTCTTCTTTGAAAGTCCTTTTATTGGTATTATTGACTAATTTTATTTATTCTTATTTTAAAGTCCTTTTCTTGACTCATTGATTAATTATATTTATTATTATTTTAACGTTCTTTTCTTGGTCTATTGATAAATTAAATGAATGCTTATTTTAAACTCCTTTTCTTTGTTTATTTATCAATAAACTTTATTATTATTTTAAAGTCTTTTTCTTCGTTTCATGATTAATTAAATAATCTCTCATTGTATATTCCTTTTCCTGCCTCATTGATTAATTAAACTTATTGTTACTTTAAAGTTCTTTTTCTGGTTTATTTATTGGACAAATTTAAGCGTCTTGGAAAGTCCTTTTCTTGGTTTATTTATTAATGAATCTTATTAGTATTTTAAAGCTATTTTCTTGGCTCATTATTTAATGAAATGTATTCTTATTTTAAGTGCCTTTTCATTGATTTCAATTCTCCATCAAACAAGTCCACTCAACCCAGTCTTAAATTTGTGAGTGTTGCAACACCAACACCTTCCCTCATATTGAGGGCCAATCGAGCGAAGTCTGTATCAAGTTCACTGCGATATAAAAAACCCCAACTGCCGCTCACCGTTCCTGACGGCTTTCTGCAACTGATTACAACAAACCGCCCAGCAGCGTTGAAAGAGCACTAATTAAAATGCCAGCGCTCCATGGAAACGTCACACATCCTCACTCACCTATGGCAGTAGTAGAGGCTCCTCTATCGCTTAAGGGCTCTGCAGCAAATTCGTCGTATGCCTAGTTTCCCTTTATACTGCTTTATACGTCTATTTTGTTACCTCGACCAATTTTGATAGTTATTGGTTTTATTGTCCCCTGCAGACTAGTTTCTATGCTACTGCGGGCTGTGCTCTTTCTGCCGCTTATGTACACATCCTTATACTTTGTGTTTGTGTAAAATTTGTTTGGCACTCGGTCCATGAGTCACCTTTTCAGACGGAGGACATCCTTTTCACTCGCCAAAATGGTCGTTTGTGCAGCTGCGTGCCTGTGTCTGTGCGTGTTTGTGTATGTTTGCGTAATGAAATTTCCTTTATGCCCTGACAGGCTCTATGACAACATTTACCTTTTGTGCCATTTGTTACTTGGTTTTTGTGTCCGTGCTAAGGTTGAAAGATGAGCATCCTTTTGAGTGCGTTCCGTTATGGCGGCAATTGTAGAGAGTTGCTATGAAGAGGGTCTTCGGTTTAAGGTTGATTCACCAGTTGAACTTTGATTTTACGAATTGAGATTGATTTTTTTCGTATATTTTCTTTGGCAAGGTTGTTGACATTTACTTTGGCCCTTTTGAGTTGTGAGCAAAATGAGTATTTGTGAAGTTTCGGGGGTGGGGTTATAATTCGATATGGAAATGTTCCTAGACATAGATTCACAGAAGTCTATTCAGAATTTTATTTAAATATTCATCCTACAATTGCCAAGCAAAAGAGTAGCTCTCCAGTTAATGCATTTGAATGTAGGCAAACAAACATTAGTTGCAATTATTTTGGCCCACCTTCCCATTTAAATATAAATTCCTTTGCAAATAATCCTGTGTAATCCTGCTCTTATCTTATGCTAAGTCTGAAATTTTAGCAGCCATAATTCCAAACGGCAGGAAACACAAAATACCGTGCTCCTGGGGCCAATTATGTGCGCCGCAAAGCATGCGGGCTCTGGCGCAAGGTGGAAAGTTGGGGGCAGCAGCAATTTTCCTTAATGCCGCTTCCTGGCCCACCCCAGTGCTCGTTGCGAGTGGTAAGAGTGGAAATATGTAAAGGTATAGTAAAAGTGAGCTTAGTGGGAGGGTGTGGCACATTTACTTGGTTTGAACACATTTACTGCTATTTTATTAGACACCAGGATATTTTTTCTTTGTTCCTTTTTTTCTTTACTTTTACTTAAGATTTTTTATATAATAAAACAAAATTTTGCTTCCTTTTTCATTGCGGGTAATTAAAAAGCATTGCTTTGCTTCATTAAAAAATGCTTCAAATAATAGGGAAAAATAGAAAAATTAAAAAAAATGTCTTTTGTGTGCAAATTAATGTTCATCTAATGCTGAGTTTTCATGGTCGCTGCCAGGACTTTCTTAGTGTTTCCTTTTCATAATGAATGGCAAGTTTATGTGTGCTCAGATTCGTGTTGTGAACATTTTTTCTTTTATGTTTAAGAGCTGAGTTTTCTTATCTCTGCACGAGCCTCAAAAGTTTCCTCACTGATGGAGGTGGCGTGGATTTGTGAATAAACGCTGCTGGGCATTTCAATTTATTCCGTGCGGTGAAAATGTGCGCTTGGTTTTCACGCCAATTGAATGTTTGTTCGCTGTTCTTAGGAGATCATTATTTCCAATAAGACGTGTTATTTTGGTATTCAAAGAAAAATGCCACTTTTTGAGATAAATGATCGGATGTTTATTTCATAATAAAGAGGAAGCTATGCCGTTAATAATGAAAAACAACATCAGCCAAATGGCCACCACGACCACGCTTACAGGACCATATCCTTTTCAAGAAATTTTCCATAACCAAATCGCAAAGTGGCTGCCCTATGTCCTCGATAGCCTCACGAATTCTATCTTTGAGGTCTTGAATCGACGCTGGGCTCTTGGCGTAGACCTTATCTTTCACGTGGCCTCAAAGGAAGAAGTCGCAAGGTGTTAAATCACTAGATCTCGGTGGCCAATTGTGGTCACCTCTTCGATAGATAACACGGTCCGGAAACTTTTCCCATAAAAGAGCAATGGTTTCGTGCTTGTGTGGCACGTACCGCCGTCTTGTTGAAAGTAAACGTTGTCCAGATCAATACCATCCAACTCCGGCCATAAAAAATCATTAATCATCTCTCGATAGCGCAATCCATTCACCGTAACTGTTGATCCAACCTCATTTTCGAAAAAGTAAGGTCCAGTGACCCCGCCGGACCATAAACCGCACCAAACAGTCACACGCTGAGGATGGAGAGGCTTCTCAACAATAACTCTTGGGTTTTCCGAGCCCCAGATGCGACAATTTTGCTTGTTGACGTAGCCACCGAGGTGGAAATGGGCCTCATCAGTCATGATGATTTTTCGATGGAATTCCGGATCATTTTCATTCATTTCAAGGACCCAATCAGCAAAGACACGACGTTGTTGATGATCGGCCGGCTTGAGTTCTTGTGTTAACTGAACTTTATAAGCCTTAAGACCCAAGTCTTTATGAAAAAGACGGTGTAATGACGTTTGTGGAATGCCCAATTCCAATGAACGACGAGGAATGGACAAACTTGGGTTTTCTTCAACACTTTGGGCTACAGCAGCAATATTCTCAGTTGTTCTTGAGCAACGTGCACGGGTTTTATTCTTCACATCACTAACTTGTTCCATGCCTCAGCGCCATAAAGAAGCACAGGTAGAATTAGCCTCTTGTAGAGTGTCCGCTTCGTTGATCCAGAGAGGGCTCTGCAATCCACTAGCTTACAGAGCCCTATTAGCAATGTGATTCTTCGCCTTATCTCCAGACTGACATCATTATTGGTGTTCACGGCGGTGCCAAGGTAAGTTAATTCCTTGACTACCTCTGTTGTAGTTACCCTCTGAAACATGAGAGTCTAAACGCCGCGCTCCACTGTTTGCAGACAGCATATACTTCGTTGTGCCCTTGTTTACCGTCAAGCCTAACGTGACTGATGTGACTGCTAAGTAGGTCTGATTAAAAATATCGCTCTTATATGTGTTTTATTAATGTACAAATATTTGCTGTTGATATCTTCTATGAACTTTGCTGTAAACTTGAAACATTCCTGAAACAGTCCTGGTGTATCTAGAATATTGAACTCACTTCAAAACAGGACCTTTTCTTAGAGATATTAAACAAGGAATCCATATATTTTTTTCTAGATGCTTAGAAACAGGATGAAGTCACAAGTAATCTATGCTGGACTGGATGAGGAAAATGAGTAATCAGTTATATTCCTGATACAGTCATAGATTCGATAGCCAGACATAAGGCATATGAAGATGCATCACTTCCATGAGAATCTAGTTTTATGGACTCTCTTGCATTGATCGTACGTCTATATTTCAATAGAATACTGACATCATGCTACGACAAATACCTGACGAATAAAGCTTCCTTTAAAAAACATCCTTCTCCTGGCTTTGTTTGCCGCTTATCTTTTCGGTCATAGTGGTAAAGTCATATTTCTTCAATCTATTACTATGTGGAACCTTGGGTTGACTGGTTGCATTTTTTAAGAATTTTTTTACTAAATTCCTTAAGCGGCCTATTCTGGTTTCTAGTCTAATTGCTTGGTATTCACAGGTCACAACGTTTTCTCATCAAAGATTGCTTAGATGTTGGACAAGGATGAGCTCCCATAAGCTTATAAACTCCATATTAGGCTCTTTCAGCATTTTTGGCCCTTTATGCTGCTAGAACCATTGCAGACATTTATCCTTGTATATCACTCTGGAGAGAATAGCCTTACTTACAACTTCTTACTTCGAAGTCCTTTGTTCAGCCGTTTTGCAAGTTACAAAGATTCGTGCCAATTCATGGGTTAAACAATTCTTTAATATATTAAACAATATTTTATCTACGACTTTTCTAACGTTAATTAATTCCAATATTTCATAAAGTTACTTTTACAAAGCTAACATTGTAAGTAAAGTTACTTTTACAATGTGAATAGAATCAAGGACCAATTATTTTTCCTCCTGTTAAAAATGTGAAAAGGAAAAAGGAACAAGAAAAATTATTCTTCTTTCCTTAGATTTTGATAAAAGGGGAACAGACAATCTGAGTAAATTTCATCGTACTTCTTTCCATCAACTTTTTCGAAATTCTATCAAAAATTTTAAACTAAATTTTCTGAATGTTTTCCATGATCAGAGGAGAAAGAATTGTTTTCATACCAACAAAAAATACCTCTGAAGCTCAAATATAAACCAACCACATCCTTAAAGCCTCACATGCTCTGTGCAAGAAAAATTTAGTTCATATAATAATTATCGATAAACCCACCGGAAGACCACTCCATAATAGGTCTTCCACGTAGTAAGGTCAAATAATGTTATACTCTCTTCACTCAAATGAATACAATTAAAAACTTCGCTTATCCTAATTTAATGTGTTTCTTAAATTGCTTACGAGTGTTCTTCTAGAGAAACTTTCACACAGTAATTCCATTTGTCCGGCAAGGAAAATCCACTAAAAATAGTCTCAAATATAACGACGCTATGGGTTTTCTTTTAAGTATAAAAGGAGAAATCTAAAACTTGGGCAAAAGCTTGAAGTGTTTTTGAGTGCACCACGGCGTATACGTAACAAGCAAAAAGAGAATTAGTGGCTGGCTGGGATCCAATTAGTGCACTGCACTAAATTCCATGCACTATGCCATTATCGAATTTCCACTTAAGTGCTTTTAGTTAAAAGAACAGTCAAGAAAATTTGGCACGCATGTCCTGAAGAGCCCGTCAGTGGGCAAGTAACACACAAATTATTAATTAATGGTGTTGATTTTTTCCATACTTTCTGCTTAAAGTGTTAAAGTAAATATGAAAATTTACTGGCTTTAAATTTATTTAAGATCACGCAGCTGGTATTTAAGTATGCCGTAGCCAACATGAATTGATCAGGGTCCTTGCTGATGATATTGTAATTAAAATCACACATGAACGTTGTAGAACAAATCGAACTAGTTAAGATTAGTTCCTGTATAGTAAGAATTTTCATCTCACCTGACCATAAATTATGCCCTCCAGTTGGCTACGTAGCGGTGCATGGCAATCCTTAATGCAATAACCTGCTGCTTAATGGGTTTTCCTCCTCTCGCCTCTTTGTGTGTAGCCGTGCAATTTGTGTGCAGCATTTATGGCAGTGTAACTATGCTGTGATGCTTCTATTTGTTTTGTTCTCGACCTCCCCTCCCTCCCTCTCTCCCTTGGCGTGTGATGTTTACCTATAATAATAAATCTTTTGATTAGTTTTTTCTTTTTTCCCTTAATTTTTAATATATTTGATTTATGGCCAGTTGCTGTTTCCGATTCGTTCATCGTGGCGCAAAACACACAAAACACACACAAACACACGCAAAGGAAAGGTTCACTTTTACCGCTTAAAACATAAAATAAATTTTACTTATAAGCCATAAATAATTTTTTTTCATTGGTTTTTTTGTAGTCGAGATTTATTTATTATTGCGTGATTGTCACAAAAGTGCAAATTGCTAAATAAAAATTGGAAAACTGACAATAAAATATATGTATATATTGCTTGGGTTGTCGTTGGCAGTTACAAAGTCTACTGTGGAGTGGACATCATCACAAGGAAAGTATGCTGTGATGTAATGAAATATATCCTAGACTTGCCTGAGTAGTTAAATTTAGAAGTGTGGAAGAACAATCAACAAAGTTTCCTTAAATAATGAGTAGCATTTAATATGGGGACGAAATTAAGATTTTGTTCAATCACTGAATTGCATCAATTAATACCAAATCTATCGTTTTATGATTTATTTTGAATGAAGAAAATGAGGATCTATCATCAATTCAGCTTAGGATTCCTTTACGACGTGTAACGAACGTTTTCGGAGGTAAAGCTCAGCTACTTCAGGGTTCGTCAACAGAATAAAAACTTCCTGGTTCACAGTATTCCTCCGATGATCCAAGACAAATTGGATTATTTTAACTTTTAAACAAATGTGGCCCGCTTGGTGATCCTTAAGATGCCTCTGCCTGTCAGTTGATCCTGTAGTCGCTGATGTTGTCCAACTTTCAAACAAATTGTGGCCTGCTTGGTGAGCCTTAAGATGCCTCTGCCTGTCAGTTGATCCTGTAATCGCTGATATAGTCCAACTTCCTTAGATTCTTTAGACGTTTGTTACCCTGCCTTGGACGTTTGTTACTCTGCTTTGGACATTTGTTACTCTGCCTTGGACGCTTATTACTCTGCCTTCGACGTATGTTACTCTGCCTTGGACGTTTGTTACTCTGCTTTTGAAAGATTGTCAATCACTATTTAACCCATTGAAAGTTCAACGTGATTGAGAATTAGTCTCATACAAAAGAAGAAACAAACGAACCAAAATCGAGATTCGCCTACTTTGATTTATTATTTTTTGAATAAGCAAGACTTTGTGTGGGTGAAAGTTGTCAGTGGACGAATTTCATCTTCACAGACGTAATATACGTAATTTTTTTATGTTCAGCGATATTTTGATACTAATGAAATATTGATATATACACTTATGTATGTGGAATACAATATCAGCCAAATGATCACCCAGGGAGTTCTTCTGGCGCTAGATAAAATGTTTCCCAATATGTCCTTCATTACCTTTCTGTTACATTTGCTAGAAGCAGAGATTTTAGCCGAGGCTTCAGTAAAGAAAATCCAGTGTAACTGAACTACCTGCTCCACAGTTGAATGCCGTAGGTCCAGATGGGTTTAACTACCACTTTATATAGCAGAATTTTATTTTCCATGCTCAAACTTGACCTGCTGTTAAGGAGCCAATAGAGTGTATTAGTCTTGAGATTTAGTTGTGCTTTCGGGTGAGACGACTATCCAAATGAATCCCAAGATATTCCATTTCGCTTGCTTGTGGGATCATTACTCCATTAAGAGATAAAGGAGGGCATGTTTCATGTCTTAAAGTAAACGTTATGTGAACGCTTTTCGACTCGTTAACCTTAATTCTCCATTTTAGTAGCCATTCTTCTACACGTCTGTTGTGATTCTTTAATTTCTGTGAGGCAATGTTGGAGTCTTTATGGGAATATAAAATTGCGGGATCGTCTGCAAACGTAGATGTAGTCAGCTTATGTATAATAGGTACAAAAGCAGTCCAAGTATACTGCCTTCTGGGACTCCAGCTAGGATTTGTCACATCGAAAAAAATCCCAAAGCAGTATTTTTGATTCTCCAAACCGTCTCTAATTACTGCAGATATTCTGTGGATCTGCTCTATTGTACCGTGCTTCTCTCGAAACTCACATTGGTGTTGAAGGATTACTTCTTTTCTTTCCAATAGTGGAGTTATTTTATGGAGAAGCACTTTTTCGAAGACTTTAGAGAGTGTTGACGGAAGGTTTATTGGTCTATATATGATGTTATTTGTGTGGATCCTTTCCTGGTTTATTAATCATTATTATTTCCCGATTACTATCGGAAAGTCTTAGAGGCGGTTCCCAGTACCGGGGCCGCTTCATTTTACTTACAGCTTTCCATAGCGAGTAGTTGGTATCTGGGATCGCTGAAAGACTTTTCAGGGTAGATTGAAGACTCAGCTCACGTTCTCTCTTTAAAGTATTTTGCAGCTCTTTTCTGACACTTGTCAATTTTTGTTTTAACCAAGGGGATCTGAACTTTTGCCATCCTTATCTCAGTTATCGTTTTTCTTTTATCATTCTTTAAATGTCATTTGATGTTCTGTTAGATCGATTAGAAGCGATTTCAACAACTGGTGTGGCTGCAGTGGTAAGTATTTGGGTAAACGTCTGTAGCATTACGTCGACATCGTTTATGGTTCTAAGGACCTCGCTTTGCTGGATGTGCGAGCTGACATATATCCTAAATTTCAACCAGTTTGTTTAGCGATTGCTAAGGTTAGGTTAGGTTAACGTGGCAGCCGGTCTAAGCACCAGCTCACTCAGACAACCATGGGTCCATTCACCGACTCACTCGTCGAACCATTTCGAAGCCCTAATAAAGCGCAGGATTTGTTTGACCTTCGTCGATTTGTTAAATTGCCTGGTTTGGCTTCTATCTGAGGCTGAGAGGTAAGGGTCAAGATAACTGACGAAAGATCATCACAAGTTTCTGCTGAAAGTAGGACTCGGATTAAAGCCAAAGTCTATTAAATCTCGTATTTTTCTACGATCAGTCGGCCAGTATATAAGTTTACAGATGGTATAAAATCCATATTCCAGTTTCGAAGCATTGCGTCAAAGAGTTGCCTACCTCTCTGGGTAATAAGTCTTGAACCCCAGCGCATGTGTTTGGCGTTGTTGTCTCCCGCAACAAGAAATCTATGTCCAAGGCTATTGAAGAAGTCACTGAACTGTTGTGAAGTTATTTAAAACTTTGGAGGGCAGTTTATTGCGGAAATTGTTATGTTGCCCATCATCTCTTCAAGATATATAGATATAGCTTGGAGGAAGTTTTTGCAATGATCTTCGATTAGGTGATGTTTTAATCTGGCTTTAATAAGGATCCCAGTGCCACCACATGCTTTATCGTCTGGATGTTTTGTAGCATTAATGTTTTGCATATTTAAAACCAAACAAAAATTGTACATAAAAATAAGGGTTAAATTTCAGAAGTGAATAACCTCCTCGCGCAAATTCCCGACACCATTTCTACTGTTGAACGTATATAAGTGTACATATATAGATTTTGTTGCATGCCACTTGGTTGTGAAATTGGAGGCTCGTGCATGCAAACATTCCGATTGAACCTCAGAGTGTTGCTTACATAAGTTTTAATAACCTTGCCTAATTATTCAAATAAACACCAAAAAAGACGACTGGAGTTATCATTTATAATCGCGGCCTTCACCAGAATGCCAAAGGACTCGGCTATAACTCTATACACTTACACAGGGACAGGAGCGAAAAGGTTGAGTATGAGTATATTAAAAAATGCCAATTCAAATATCAACAAACCATCCACACTCTACGTGTACAACCAACCTCATTCCACAGAGGTAGTCAGGCACCTGAGTATGAGCGCGTGGGTAAATAGCAACACAATCGCGATAGAAAGAAATCACTAAACAAAAATAATCCCAATTATTGCTGATATGAGGAAGCACTCGTCCATAAACGGCGCCGCTCACCCAACCGCTCGTGGTGGGCAGAAATTGATTTCAGGATTTCACAATGGACGCAATAAATTGAAAGGAAAGTAAACAACATTAGAACACAAATCAAGTCAAATCAAGCCAAAGAAAACCGATCGAAATGATAAACGTTGACAAAATCAGACAAAAATATTTATTTAAGTTGTGCGAAGAGGACACACAGGACCCTTCAACAGTGGCGGTATGTACGTGTGGTGTCGCATTGCGGCATTGTGGGTGTTTACCACTTGCTCGCTTAGTACAGCGATTTGCAGGACATAAACATTTGTGTAGATTCCTTTGATTGCAAAGCTATTAATGGACAAACAGTGAATGGCTTAGGAAAGGGATAAGAATCAATAGAAGCAAACACAAAGGGACATTCACTCTCATGCACACATTGACTTGTATGTGGAATACGCATGTATCCTTTAATGAATTGAACGATTTATTTTATTGAATAGCAGACAAGTTCCGTAAAATTTCAATAGACTTAATCTAATTTTGTAATTCACTTCCTGACTATTGTTTCTTAGCGAGGAACTTGCATTTGAAAATTTGAAATGTTTTCTTCTTTAAATTAGAATGACTTTTCCTTTGGTTGTAAAAACTTTTTAATTAAAAGTTTTCTTATCTTTTGCAGCGTCGTTGTAGATCTGCATCTGACGGCAGATCTTCTTGTTGTAATATTTCTGAAGAATTTAATTAAAAACTATTTTAAGTCGTTTGCTTTGTTCATTCTGCTTGCTACTTTCATCATTCGTTGGCGTATGTCATAAGTGTTTGCAAATGTAAAATGTTGTGAGCCGTTTGTGCCGCAATGGAAGCTCAACTTTTGCTCTCTTTTCTCGTTTCAACAATGCCAAGGGACTTGCTTCAAAAATATTCCACTTTTGCATAAGCAAAAAGTAATTAAAACTAAAAGTTAACATAATAATGAAATAATTACATAATTTCTTGAAACAATTTTCAAACATTCATTGCAGATATTTTCAATCGAATGCCTACTGATCTGCTAATTATAAAATGTTTGAAGGACATTCGTCCTTAGCTAAGTATTTACAGTGGATGAGAAATTTCCATACGGAGGGTTCTTAAAGGTTCTTAAGTAACTTCATTGCATCAATCTGTGTTTAATAATAGAAATCAGGCCTTAGTTTATTACTCTTGAAGGACATTCGTCCTTAGCTAAGTGGATGAGATTTTCCCAAACGGAGGGTTCTTAAAGGTTCTTGAATAGCTTCATTGCATAAATATGTTTTTATATATCGAAGTTAGGCTTTAGTTTCGATTACTCTTTAACGTCCTCCAGAATTGTCTGCCAGTGCCACAGCAAAACTATCTGGAACGGTTTAAGGAATCCTTCAATTATAAAAAATTCGAGTGCAAAAAATTCTACAAAGCAACAGCTCGTGAAATTTCGATTATGTGGCCAAAATGGCTAGTACAGTATAAACAGAGGTAAATATTGTTACGCAAATTTGTTTCTGCTAAAAGTTCGTATCACTGGATTGTCCCAAGTTGTACGGATATCTAATTCTACACAATTCTTAAGTCGTTATCGGACGTTTTTACTCAAGCATGTGTGGATAAGTCAAAAAATGTGGTTCAATCAGTAAAAATCTGGGGGGTTCCTCTCCACACTGGGGAACTATCATTTATATTTAATAAACGTAAATGTACTAAACAGAAATCCAGTTAAGAAATACTTAGCAATGTATAATTTACTATAATAATCAAGGCAAGTACGCTTTAAATTCTAGTCCAGTGTTATCACTGAGCTTTCAATTCACAATTGAACTGTCCTCAGCAATAGTTAACCAAGTAAGCCAATAGTGTTTAACAAATTTCATAGCACTTTTATATCTTCTATGATCATGTCACAACTTCACACACGTGTCACTATACTTTATGTTCTTCAGCTCCTTTCGAGTTCATTCCAACACATTTCAGAAATAGTTGACATAGCTCAAATACATGACTTGTTGCTTATGATTTGTGATTTATGACCTCTTCACTTATGTTTTCTCAGTAATGTCTTTTCAATAATATGTTCTGTGTAATGACTTTTCAGTAATATTTTCTCAGTAATGACTTCTCAGAAATATCTTCTCATTAATATCTTCTTAGCATTGACTTTTCACTAATGACTTTTCAGTAATAACCTTTCAGTAATATTTTCTAAGTGATGATTTCACAGTAATGACTTTTTAGTAATGACTTCTCAGTAATGTCTTCTCAGTAATGTTTTCTCAGTAATGAATTATCAGTCAGTATCTGCCCGATAATGAATTCTTAGTAACGACTTTTCAGTTATATTTTCTCAGTGATGCCTCAATTATATTTTTTCATAAATATTTTCTCAGTAATGAATTTTCTGTAATAGCTTCTCAACGATGTCTTCTTAGTAATGACTTTCCAGTAATATCTTCTTAGTATTGACTTTTCACAAATTACGTTTTAGCAATGAATTCTCAGAATTGTCTGTTCTGTAATGAATTCTAAGTAATAACTTTTTAGTAATCTTTTCTCAGTAATAACTTCTCAGTAATGACTTTTCAGTAATATATTCTAAGTGATTATTTCCCAGTAATGACTTTTCAGTAATGACTTTTTAGTAATATTATCTCTGTAATGACTTCACACTAATAACTTCTCACTAAATGATTTTAGTAATGTCTTCTCAGTAATGACTTCTCAAAAATAACTTCTCAATAATGACATTTCAGCAATATTTTCTCAGTAATGACTTCTCTCTAATGAATTTTAGTAATGCCTTCTCAGAAGTGTTTCTCAGTAACGACGTCTCAGAAATATCTTCTTAGTAATGCCTTCCCAGTAATGTTTTCTCAGTTCTCATTAATGACTTTTCAGTAATATTTTCTCATTAATGATTCCAGAGTAATGACTTCTCAGTCATAAATTTCAGCAATGATTTCTCAGTATTGACTTCTCAGTAATGACTCTTCAGTAATGTATCCTCAGTAATGACTTCTCACATAATGACCCTTCAGTAATGTATCCTCAGTAATGACTTCTCCGTAAAAACCTATCACATTTTAATAATATTTTAACATTTTTTCATTGTTCGTTACGAATGAAGAAAATGCTTTTTCGTCACAATATAATAAGTTAATTGATAAATGAAATATAATTACGTAGTTCCACAGACACATGCACGAATTAACTGGTTTCGTTGAACACAGTCATTGTTCATTCACATTCCATCTTCGGGATTTTCCATTCCATCTTCCGAATTTTCCACACCATCTCCGAATTTTTCATTCCATCTTCCGAATTTTCCACACCATCTCCGAATTTTTCATTCCATCTTCAGAGTTTTCCTTTCCATCTTCGGATTTTCCATTCCATCTTCATGATTTCCATTCCATCTTCAGAATTTCCATTCTATCTGCGGCCCCGTCAATCTTGCTTCAGAACTCTTACAATAATCTGTCCCAATACCCTATTATATACATAATTTATTAGAATATTTATCTGACGATTTAAGTCGGCATTACTTCGAGTGAACAATTGTCCCACAGGGATGAAATATATTTCAACGGAGCTATTAGAAAATTCTTCTATTTAGTTCTCAGCATGGGGTTTGGGGTATGAAAGGGAAGACTGAACACAATTGCATTCTAATTTCTATTTACTTTTCTTTTAAAATAGCCCATGAAAAAATTGTAATTTCTTTAATTTGCTTTGCGAAAAGGACAATTAGTCTAATTCAAAATCCTTCCTCCAGCATTGATTTATATTTGAATTTCTCCTTCTCCTGTCCTTGAGCAATTGTTGGATTGTGCCTGTCAAAATTGTCTGTGTTTGTCTCTAATCACAATTGCTCGAAGTTTCCTTTCATCCGCTGCTGTAGCAGCAGGCTCAGGCACGAAGAGGTCACTTTAATAAATTGGCATTCACATTCCGTTGGGAGCTGTCTACTGAAGGCGATTCTCCAATGGCTCATCTAAACTGTGCGTAAACGCTTGCATTGCAATTTATGTGCTTGTGCAACTCCCCCAGGGAGGCGTAGCTGCCTTTATTCTGCAGGCACTTTGTCTTCACCAAACAAGGCACAGTAAAAATCGCAGCAGCGCTCCGTTCGCCTTCTGCATGCTGATCGTAGGCCCCCAATTACAATGATTGAAAATGAAATTTATAACGTTCTGTTAAGTTTTACGCACTTTTTATGACTTGCGCGACTTTGTGGGCTTTCGATTTAAATTCTTGTTTGCATTCCTTTCGCCTTCGTTTGTTCTTTGTTGTGATTGTTTTCTTTGTTATTTGTTATTTATTTTTGCCTTTGTTTTAACAAACTGATTTTCCAGCCTTATGCACAAATTCAAGCCAAGCATTTGGTTTTTATTTTAAAAATTTTTTGTAATGTTTTCCTTTCAGTTTTTTTTCCGTTCTTCCAAAGGACCCCAGCAGCCGATTTGGAAAAGTTCGCTTTCAACAATTCTTTTATTGCTTAGCTTGCGTTTTAGCACTTAATAATTTTGATTGTTTTCTCGCACCAGAAGGTCCTTGCTGCTAATAAAATAAATTTCACAGCTTCTTGGCGAGAGGCGTAAAAAGGGAATATTGATTTTTTGCCGGCTGTTTGTGTTTAAAATTTATACGCAGCTCTGTGAAAATTAGGCCGGGTGCGGAAGGTTGAGCCATAAAAAAGTTCGCTCTTAAAATATGCACAGCTGAAACAGGACAATATTGTATTGATTGCTTGAAGCTAGTTAGTGAATTGGGGCGAAATGATGACAATATTGTATTTATTTATGTGGAAGTGACTGTCGCTGGTGGCAGAACCGTCAGCAGTAAACTGCGGATGGAGTGCTTGTTATGATACGTGGCATGCGTCGGTTTCAGTTCATGACGTCACAGGAAAGAACAGCCACATAGTTACTTAATTTTTTATTGATACTTTTCTTATAAAGGACCCAACTGGTGGCCTAAGTGGGATCACTGTTTTCTAGATGAAGCGGATGCCTAACCTACCTACCTATCTGATATGATAAATACAATCGTCTGATATATTCTACCAATCATAGTGAAAAAGACCACCATCTGGAAAATATGAACATAAAAAATAGAAGTGGAGGGAAGAGCAATATTGGGGACAAGCGGATCCATCGAAAACTGTGATTCTAGGAGTGAACAACAATGAGAATTTCCGATTAGGAGTGATTATTATGCTTTTCTTCCACAAACCACAAGGAATAATGTTTGTACCTCCCAAAGGCTGAGTGGCTTGTATGAACATAAATATATGTTCTTTGTCAGCTTCACTTCTTAAGTCAAATTTGCCATTTCCAGCCTCATATATGAGGCCATCTTTCTGCCACACCATTAAAAAATTCATAGAAATATTGCTTAGATAGAAAGAAATAGAAAATTTAGATTTGAAGAAAGTTAAAATAACATTATCGGACAAAGGATATGACCATCTCCCATATAAAAATGTGAGTACTTCATTTAAAATTAACACAACTTTGCTCCTACTGATAACATAAAGCCAAAAATTATACGGGTACATTAATCTTGACTAGGTCCATACTAGACTTTAAGCAAAACGTGGTCTACAAATATACACTGATTGGCCCCTCTTACACATATTCCAGCTTGAGACTTTAGAAAGATTTATAGACGAAGTCTGGTGTGAAGAATTATATACACAATTTGAACTAGTCGAGATCACACAAAGGACAAAGGTTGGTTGGTTAATGTTCCTGTCCACAGAGACTGGTCTTAGGCACATTATGTACAACGAGGAGCTCTGTCCTTCCCAGAACTCATTAAAAACGATCTCGGTGAGGCCGCAATTGATGGGATAATGATAATATTTGGAGACATCTCTTAGGTCTTAGGCCCATTATGTACCAGGATGAGCTCTGTCCTTCTCCGAACTCCTTAAAAATGTTCTCGGTTAGGCCGCAATTGACGGAAAATGATAATATTGGAGACATCATTAAAGTCTTAGGTCCATTATGTACCACGAGGAGCTCTGTCCTTCTCAGAACTCATTTAAAATGATCTCGGTTTGGCCCCAATTGATGCCATAATGATAATATTTGGAGGCTCTGGAC
This sequence comes from Clusia tigrina, assembly GCA_920105625.2. Lineage (NCBI taxonomy): Eukaryota > Metazoa > Arthropoda > Insecta > Diptera > Clusiidae > Clusia > Clusia tigrina. The sequence goes on from OV050031.1 coordinate 211,197,621, forward strand.
TATAGTTCATAAAACTCTATGAAGAAAAGGGCATAACAACTCTACTGCCATGCCCATAATTCACATATATTCACAACGGAACATATATTCGTCTATGTGATTTATATCCGAAATTTCCTGTGATGAATAACTATGAAATGGTACACGAAAATGGGCGGGTTAACTCCAGCAAAGTTGGGAAACAAAATTTTAAGCTCTATGTGGGTGTAATATATCAACTGTCACGCCCTCCTTAATAGAGAAAAATGAAATATTAATGAAAATTTCATAAGCTCTACAATTAAGAAACTTAATCATCGTCATAGCGATGGGCATATATTTTAGATTGTAGGGTATCTCGTAGTCAGATACAATTTGACTTTATACTGGCTCACTTGCTTTTAAGCGTGTTAGATTATATTATTATTATTCTAAAACTATATATAGTCAGTTGGTTTTTTAGCTATTATTATTTTATTAATATTGTATAGAAATATATGCTACGAAAATTAGTTAATAGTTCGATCCCTGTATAGTGCCGAGTAATACAAGACTATTTTTTTTTATCATTATTTAATGTTAATAAATTCATGTCATTGAACTGCAAATTCACTTGAGCAAAATTTAATAAAGTTTAATTCACTATGGCAGTTAACTTCTATATAACCGCTGGTTCCAAATCACAACTGATCTACGCTGTCGTTATACATATCTTCGTTTTTATAATGATTTTCTAATACTTTCCAGAATATTCTCGAAATACGAGAAAGTTTACTATTAAATCCATTAGATAGATATAGTCTTATAGTATATAAAGAGACAATATTATATTGCCTTATCACTAATGACCTATCAGTTATGACTTAACATTAGCAATATTGGACAGGTTGGATCCTGCTATCTGTAGCAGGGCAATTTCCGCATGGCAAGCCTATATGCTATGTCGCATGGGTCATCTTTGACTTGTGATCATAGTTCAGTGAAGTTTGTGCTCTTGCGCTGACTTATCACTAGTAAGTTATCACTAATGACATATCACTAGTAAGTTATTATTAATGGCTTATCACTAACAACTTATCACTTGTGATTTATAACCAATGAGTTACCAGTCAGTATTGACTTATAAATAGCAAGTTATCACTAATGACATATCACTAGTAAGTTATTACTAATTTCTTATCACTAATGACTTATCACTAGTGATTTATAACCAATCCAGTATAAACCAGTCAGTATTGACTTATAAATAGCAAGTTATCACTAATAACTTATCAATAATGGCTTATCACTAGTGACTTATAACTATTGACATATCAATAATGCCTTATCACTGATGGTTATTACTAGTGACTTATCATTAAGGAGCTATCAGTGAATTAACAGTAATAACTTTTTTTTTATCAATAATGAATCATCACTGATGTGTTATCACTAGTGTGATGTGTTATCAGTGAATGAGTTAATAGTGGCTTGTCAATGACTTATCAGTAATTATTCATCACTAATGACTTATCATTAATGACATATCACAAATGACTTTTTACTAATGACTTATCCCTAATGACTTATCACTAAAAAGTTATCAGTAATAACTTACTAATAGTTAACGGATTATCATTAGTGACTTATCACTAACGACTTATCACTAGTAACTTATTACTAACGACTTATCACAAATGGCGTATCAGTAATGAGTTATCAGTGACTTGTCAGTGACTTATCACTAGTAACTTATCACTAACGACTTATCACAAATGGCTTATCAGTAATGAGTTATCAGTGAATTGTCAGTGACTTATCACTAACGACATATCACAAATGACTTATCACTAATGACTTATACATAGTACCATAGCGATGGACATAGCGAGAGCAACGCATATGGAATATTGTAGTTGAAATTTGAATGTACTCATTCAAATTCATGTTGACTCATGAATACTGAAATATGAACTATTTCGACACAATATTTCCATGTTTACACTCCCTCCCTTAAATCCTTCTAACTCGTTCATCTACAGAATATATTAGTGTACGCAGCATCCCCTTTTTCTGTCCATGTCCAGTATTTTCCGAACCACATAAGAACGTCTGCAATCGCTTTTCGCGCCCCAACTAACACCATCATAATTTGTTGCATTTTATTGACCAACCCACGACGTGATCAGAATGCTCACATTTCCAATCTGAGCGACAACGCCGCCCCCTCCCCCCCCCCACCCACTCGTGCAAATGTCCTTCGTGTGTCAAAGCATGTAGCGACAAACAATTTAATTGCCGAAATAAAAACTGAAATGGATGCTCTTATCCGCGGTGCTTAGCGGGACAATACAATTGACTGGGTCCCCACGCTGACATAACCTTAAAATCGAAATCAAAAACAGAAAGAAAAACAAAAGCGGCGACCAACCGTTAAACCCTCAAACCACCCAAAGATATAAAAAGACCACCTACGAAGCACAATCGCCAACGGAAATGACGAAATGTGCTGCTGTGTGAGGAGTGTGTTTGTGTGTGTATGACTGCTGTCCACTGCGCCTGGCTTAAAGTGGCATTTCCCTTACAAATGAGCGGAAGCAGATAAAAGGTGTGTCTAAACAAGTTCAAATAGTTTGGCACTTTTTTGTTTCACCCCCCCAACACGGGGGATATCAAAGTGCTCGGCCAGTTAACCGATGACCTCCAGCAATACAAATTTTTATGTGGGTTTGTGGGTTAGTCGAGTGGCCATGTAGAGACAAATGCACGGCCACTTATCAGTGCTGCAGACCCAAGGATAGAAATTGAAGGCGAGGATATCCACAGAAGCAGAGCGCTCACATTATTTCCATATAAAATAAATATCGTACATTTTCAACTCTTAAATAACAAATGCAGTGGAAAAAGTCCTGCTCTCAGGCGAACTGTTGGAAGTTGTCAAGGCGACTCACACATAAATAAGAGTAGTTTACTTCTGGCACAGCGCAACCGGACAGTGAGCTGAAATAAATGTAGTTGTGTGTGACATGACGCCAGTTGGGAAATCCTCGTGGCAAACTGGAATGCGGAGTGTATCAGGCGAAATGAGATGGCCAAGTTAATAATAAATGAACCGGAGCGAGTGAAATTAGCAGAGTAGAGAGAGAGGGGGAGGAGGTGGAGTTGTTGGGGTTGGTGGTGGAGGAGGAGGTGGTGGAGTAGGAGGTGGTGGAGTTGGTGGTGGAGTAAGAGGTGGTGGTGCACTTCTGGAACATGTTCATGTAATAGGGTTTAACTTCTGTTACATAGAAAGTGCCACAGCAATATGGCTAGAATGAGGTTGACGCTGAATTTTAACTTGGATTTAAGCTTATGCGAAGTTAGAACTGGAAACACCCCTCAAATTTCATCTTGATGTTTTTCTTACTATGACGAAATGGTCATCATTATAAAACATGAATAAAAGTTAAATGCTGTAAGTCATAAATGAATGAAAGGCTATTAGTGGAATAGTCATTAATAAAGTCAAGATAAGTCACTAATAAAGGAGTCATATACATTGAAATAGTTGTTTTTATATTCATGACTAAATATGAATAAAAGATAAATGCTTCAGACATCAGCAAAAAGTCATTAGTGATTAGTTTTTTTAAAAAAGGTTACAAACAACATTGTCATGAACAGCGCAATAGTCATTTATCTATTCATGATTAAATATGAATAAAAGTTAAATGCTACAAGTCAGAAATCATCAGGCATTAGTATGTCATGATTAAATATGATTAAATGTCAAATGCTATAAGTCGTTTATCTATTCATGATTAAATATGAAAACATGTTAAATGCTATAAGTCGTTTCTCTAGTCATGATTAAATATGAATAATTGTTCAGTTGAAAAAGTATTTTCTCAATTCATTATTAATTATGAATAAATGTTAAATTGAATAAGTCATTTCTCTATTCATGACTAAATATGAATAAATGTTAAATGGAATCAGTCGTTTCTATATTCATGATTAGGGAGGTAGGTAGGTAGGTAAGGCGACCGCCCGAAGGGTGCACTTAGGCCATCATTGACCCTTTGTGATACCGCATGAGACATTAGTTCCCATCCCTTTCGAAGGTCCAGTCATCTGGAGCTTTTAATGAAGCAGTTGATGAAGCTAATCTTTTTATTTGACTCCCAATGAGTCCAGAAAGTAGTCGCCTAGGAAAGTGTGCCTTCTGGACAACGCTGAACACGCGCATAACCGATATACAATGGACTCTTCCTTTCATGTTTGAATATAAATAAAAGTTATACGCTATAAGTCGTTTCTATATTCATGATTAATTATGAATAAATTTCAAATGCTTTAAGTCATAAACCAACAGTCATTACTAAAATGGCAGTACTGAAACGTCATAAGTTAAAAGTTATTAGTAAAAGATGATAAAGAACAAAGCCATGAGAGTTGTTATCTCCTTTGCACGAAATTTTTTTAATATTCATGACTAAATATGAATAAACGTTAAATGGTTATTAATCATCTGGGGTTAGTTAAATATTTCTTTTGTTTTAAAGGGCCTAGTTTTGGAATATGTTGGAATGACCTCGAAAGCAGCTGAAGTAAAGACAAGCGAGGTGGTTGGTGACGCGTTTGAGGAGTTGCGACTGGGAAGCAGAAGATATAAGCAGCTATAAGAGTGTTATAAATGTAAAGGGATATTTGTTAAACTGTAAAGTAAGGAAATTTTGTTAACTGTGATTTAAGTGAGTGGCTGTCAAATTGTTAAGTTAAAATCAGTTAACTGCCTTTTGAATTACCAGACTTTATCCAGTGATTGCACTAATTCTGAAAGCAAAACTAATTTACTTTACTTTCCATTTCCTCCTCCACCTTAAAAGCATTCATAAATTTTTATCACATATTGTGGTTTATTTCTGATCTTAGTCCTGAATGAATCTTCTCATCTTTAATAATTAAACTAAACTTATAAGATTCCTTTCCAGTTGCCGCCACAGGTGCGCTCCTCTCTACCTTCACTTAACATCCAATTCACAATTGTTTATTTAACTTGTTAAAAATTTATATTTTAAGTGCATTTCGCTCTTGCAAAGCAATTCACGTCAACTAGAATTTTATCTTTTAACACACAAACATACACACATACACCACACACATATATGTATATATGTGTATACACACACCATACACACACACACACAACACACACAAGAGCTTCATAGTAATATGTCCTTTTTCAGTCCAGCACTCTTCTAATGATGTGGCTGACCTTTAACCCAACGGTGGTGTCCTCTTGCTTACAGCTCTGCCTTTGACATGAATTAGGTTTGATGCTGGAAAGTATAACTAATTGATAATATTTTGTTGCTGTAAGGATATTTTATAAAAGGATAAATGCAGAAATGTGTACTTGTATCATTTGTGAAAGAATTGGTGACTGAAGTTGACATCTCTCATTGTATTGTTTTTCTTCTGCTGTAGTCTTTCCAACCTTATCGGGTTGTCTATTTTTTATGCATAACAAAAATTAAACATAAATTGAGGTTATTACAATATACTATGAGAGAACTGTTTAGGACATTTTGTGTTTCTTTAATCAAGTGAGTTTTTTTGTTGAAATGTATTGGAACTATCACCAAAATTTAGAAGATTTATTACATATAATTAAGGCTCAGATTATGGAGAATATAAACTTTGAAACTTTCAACTAAACTGTTGGAAATAGTTCTCTGCATTCTTTGGAAATCAGTGGAAATGAAGAAATTGAAACCCTTGAACGGTATGGTGACAGGAGAAACCGCTCTAAAGAGTTCCTGATACTAGAATTCGCAGTTTACTTGATAGTGTTGGAATATGTTGAGAGCTACTTGGTGCAGAACACTGGGGGTTTACACGCATGATTTTTGTCGCAGCTGCAGAAACGAGGAGGAACTGGAAACGGTCCAGCAACTCTTCTGCACATGTCCAACATCTCTTCTGCACATGTCCAGGTTGGCTCAATTTCGAGAGGGAAACGTAGCCATGACTCGCGTCCGCGGCTCACAAAGGACCCAATTGGTTGTCTAAGTGGCATCACTGGTTTATTGGTGATGCGGCTGCCGAACCTACCTACCTACCTACCTGCTTGGTGCAGGTTTTGACTGAAACCCATTTCCTCGGTGTGCAGGAATGATCAAAGTGTTCCCGGAGAACCTTGTCATCAACTCACAGTACTGGTATATCTTCATAGATGTGCCGAGGAAGGTGTTAGTTTCAGCTGTCGTGGTCGCGGTCGCGAGTTGAGGACAGTCCGGACTGTTGCTGATCAGTACCCGGTTCCGTATGTTATGCGGACGTACACATCGGTCGGTTGGATGGGTAAGTGAGCCCGTGGGATACGTCGATAAAAAAGAAATAAAAATAAAATGAATTGGATATTAACAAAACTTATACCACAGGATGTGATATTTCTGTTCAATAGAGTCACTTTCTTAGCTTATAGGAATATAACAGAAAAAGTATCCTCTCTGGCTTATACAGCGGTGAGATAAATTCGTATTTTCACAGATATTGGATCGGGTTTCGGGGATTTTCGTGGAACTCAACGGTATCCAGTTTCAATACGTCCTTCGTTGTCATGCTTCTGTCTGTGGAAGTTTATGCCATCCTAAAGCCGATGGACTACATGGAGGAAAGCAGATGGCGTGGCAGAAGTATTTGAGTCTGACGTGTCGGTCAGGCTGCATTGAAGACCTTACTCAGCCCGCTTGTCACTTCCAAGTTGGAAAGCACAATAGTCTGATGTCAGCATGGGTTCCAGGACACATGGGCGTTATGGGAAATGATGAAGATTTAAGATTAAAAGAAGAGCGGGATCTAGTCATCTAGTCACTGCGGCATGGGGAATGAATTCGCTGATAAACTTGCAAATAGTAAATCTGAAACCTGGTCCGGAACCTGTTCTTCTCATATCTTTTGCTACCATTAGGGAATGAAGTTGCAGATAAACTTGTGAGTAATGGATCTGAAACCTGGTCCGAAAACTGTTCATCTCATATATTTTTATACCATTATCGCCACTATTAGTGATGGGGTTGCCTGTGCACAGAATCGCGAATGGGGCCTATAAGAGGGAGCAGATGGGCAACGGCTATGCTGCCTGTGATTTCAGATAGAATGTCAAGGTTTCTTCTATCACTTGGTAGGAGAGACTGCAGACTTCTGGCAGGACTGATGACAGGTCATTTTGCATGGGCTAAGGAGAAGAGAACTATATACATTGCAGACAGTGCACTTTGCCAGGCTTGTGGAGAGGAAGGTGAGACGGTTGACCACTTTTTGTGCGTATGTCCCCCTTTCGCTAAAATCAGGTTCGACGTATTTGGCACTGAGATTCAAAGTAGTGCAAACTTTGGCTACTTCGGGACTCAGGGACTACTGAGGGTTGTTCACAAATCAGGTGGATTCAAAGTGAAATAAAAATAGAAAGTCAAATATAGTACAATGAATGTCCTGTGGTCTGAGTATATACAACTAGCCATACATATGACTAGTTGTTCCGAAAAAAACAATTTTGAAAAAGATAAATTGCTTTCTTATGATGACACTGACCATGAGGTTGAATAAAATTTGATAACATTAGAGGAGATAATTGGGAAAGCAGCTCAAAGCAATACTGCTTAAAAATACCAGTATAAGAAAGGCCTGGAAGTCAACAATGATGTCAACCAGCTCAATGCAACACTGCCTAATAATACGAGTATAAGGAAGTCCTTGAAGTCAACAATGATATCAACCAGCTCAATGCAACACTGCCTAATAATACGAGTATAAGGAAGTCCTTGAAGTCAACAATGATTTCATCCAGCTCAGGGCACTACTGCCTCACAATATAAGAAGGGATTAAGTGCGATCTTGAAGTAAACGATGATTTGAACCAGCTCAAGGATTCACTGCCTCATAATATAACAAGGGATTAGGTGCGACCTTGAAGTAAGCGATGATTTCAACTGAATCACATCTTCTGAGAACACTCAGCCTCTGTTTAATGTTGAATGCATTGCACACTTACTCTTCCCTTGAACTAAACAATACCCGCATACTCACATATATCGACCTATCAGAGTGTCAGATTGCCTATGACAGCTAAACCCCCCTGCTCGAAGCCAGTTGCTATGCCAAATTTATTGCTGGCGGCACAGCAAAGGTGCCTTTGTGTTGAGTTTTGTGCCAGCAGGAGGTGACATAAGTATGAGGTGCAAGACACCTCATCGTAAGTATTGACGGGATTGTGTGCATAACAGTATGAAATGCTCAAAGCGATTATGTTCGAGTTAATATGAATGTGATTGGATGAATTTGGAGATAAATTATGCTGGTCGGCGGCTATTAACAGTTTGTAAACCTCACAATATTCCCTTCTCTAATTGATTATATAAACAGTTACGTAGAAAACACATTTAAATCTTTCTGTATTATAAGCGTATTTCACATTTCTCACAAACTGTACTCCTCACCCCTGTACGCACATAGTAGTGGGAAATGTATTTATTCAATACTCGAGCCCAGGGATTTGTTCGGGCACCTTGTGCAGCCAACACTGCGAGTACCAGGAATTATTGCCAGCAAAAAGTGCATGCGAGTGAGACCCATTATTCATGCCAGTAATATTCCAGTGAAAGACTAACAATGTTCCATTATGTATGCCGCCCGAGTCCGTTCACTGCCAGCACCAGTGCCGGAGACTTGACTAGTGCGACTACGTTGTTGCACATTTTGAGTGGCGCAGTGACAAGAATTCTGTGCAACAGAACAGAGAAAAAATTCAATCGCTTTTGTGGTCTTTTTCTTCGTGACTTTCGTGTCATTTCCTCTTCCTTCAACATATTTCCGTTTACATTGCATTTCTTCAACACTTCACGCTTAACTGCTGCGTTCTGCAGCGGTCTCACATTTCTAATGCAGTCCTCTGTGGGAGAGTGTGTTCTTCTGAGTAGAGTCTCACTCTGCTGGTAGCTTTTAAGTTGCTTTTTTCCAGTGTTTTATTTTATTTCATTTTTTTAGTTTATTTATAAGCGTTTCAATTTAATTTATTTGCATATTTCCGCCACTATATTTTTTCACTTACGAGTATCATGAATCCTTCTCCCATGCAGACATTTCTGTCTCTGCTCATCTCGTATCTTTTGTCCTGTGCTATGCTTTTCCGTTCGTACTCGTTCAGTTCTACTCGTATTCTGTTCTGATTTGTGGTTATTAGCTTACTGAATTTGTGTTTCCATATCCTGCTGAGCTCTGCTAACTGCTTAGTTTCTCATCCGGTGTATCCTTTCGAGTCATTGTTGTTTTGCGGCTACCAACTTGAAACGTGTATTTGTCCTCAGGATTTGCGTACGAGTATGAATGCGCTAAGAAAATTAGTTTCATAGTTATTGTGGCTGGCACAAGACTGTGTCTCTTCCTACTTCTCGTATTCCTCCTGCCGGAGAGCATAAATTATATTCATATCCTTCCACTCAATTCCACTGGCTTAGCATTATCCTTTTATATGATAATGCGGATTGTTATTGTTTGTCCTCAGTTTCAGTTTCCCTTATTCTAATCTGACTGCTTCTCAGTGTCGCTTAAGGACTTTTTCCGGTTTACTTGCTTTCGGTTTGTTTGTTCATTAGCCAAAAAGCATTTACTCTTCCAGTTGGTGAGAGGCGGCGACTGCACGCACGCACAGTGTGAAGTGGCGGTTTCGGCTATTCCTCGACCATGAATTGCAAATACAGCTTTGGTGCTGCAATATTCCAAACTTTAGTTTAATCTTTTTTTCTCGTTTTAGAGTGCCTTTTTATATATTTTGTTGATAAATTTTGTTGCTCTCCTTCGGCTGCTTTGTAGAGTAAATTGCATAAATTTAGCTTTTTCCGCCATGCAAACAGAATCTGCATTTTTCAACTGAAAATGCAAAATTGTTGCATACACAACCTTCCGCAGCTATGTCCTACTCTTCCCCTCTACTGCTCTCTATTTGCCCTACTCCCTGATGCAAATGATAATAACGTTTTTTTTCTGCCTCTTACGCTGTGGAAATTTTAGTCAAGTATCAGAAAAATGAAGTGCTACCAGGATTGATGCTTATCTTGATTACTTTACATTTTCATTTTCCGACCATGGCGAAGTGTTGCCTTTTCTTTTATTTTAACATTTTCTGTTTTTGTTTTTCTATTCAGGGAAGAAGTAAAATTTAAATTAGCTGCTGGGAAATTTCTGCTCTTTACCTTTGTTTACTGTGCTTAATTCAAGGAAATTAGCTAATTATGAATCAGTCTTCAAAAATTTATTCCGAAATGATCAGATTTTTATTCAATTCGATATAATTCGATTGTCATATTTGATGTTTCAAGATAGTTGAAGAATAAGTCTATATTCAATATATAGCACAGGCAATTTCTTTACCCTTGCCTTTTCATCCTTAAGGGGTGGGGTATTTATAAACATTTCAATCCAAGCACTCGACTGGAGCCTATTGTGTATCCTTTGAGTATTTACCGAGTAATGTGCTTTCTGTTTATTAGGAATATACAAAAGTAGTATTCAGGTCCATGTTCCCAAAACTATCATTAAGCAAAATTATTGGTCCTCAAATAAGGAAGTTCCTAACTGACGAACTGAAGCTGAAATGGAAGAATCAAATTCGGAATCCTTAAAAAATATTAACTTACTCAGTAACAAAAGCGAAAAAGCTCGTGAATATCAGCATAAAGGAGATATATGTACCGAATAAGTTACAATAAAAACTTGGGAAATATTTATAGACCCGCTGTTTAAGACTCAAAGGATACGCTGGGTAGGACGACCACCAATAATTCTCAGCTAAACTTAAAAAAAGAGAGGAGATCCTAAAAAAAAAATGTTTGTAGGAACATTTGAATACCTGAAAACAATAGAAACAAGAATAAGGGGAAACATGGGAATAATTCAAGATGATTGTTTGCATTAACGAAGAAGAGAGAACAGCAACTAAGTTGACAATTCAAAGGAGAAGAACAAATAAATGAAGCATTCTTTCATGAGAACCGTTTTTTAATGTCACCATTTTTGAGCCGTTGTTCTTAGTTACCCCAACACCTTCCAAACTTGATTAAATATGAAACGGGGAAAGTATCGTCAGGAAATACATTGAAAGTCACACATTTGAATAAAATGTGAAAAACACTATGAATGGCGCTCAATTTCCATACACTTGGAAACTCTAAGGATGGCATAAAAACAGATTGTCGGTTCCAGAAACAAACCGACCAGAAAACTATGCTGCGCTTAACACATGCAGTCTGTTCAGCAAGAGAGTAACGTCGATAGATTGAACAATTCAAAATATATTTGTTTAATTTGTTTTGCATTGAAGTATATTTTGAGAGCTACGATGCAATTATTCAGCACACTTTGAAACCGCCTTCAGCGTCGAGAATAGCTACACATCTTCTTGCGGTACTTTCAACCAGTTTTTCAGCATACTTCGTGAAAAGGTAAAGACCTCTTCATTACAGACTTCCCTGCAATCTAGCTTTCATAATGGTCCGCATATTTTCTATAGAGTTGGCATTTGGAGATTGTGAGGCCAATCCATTGTGATGACGCCATTTTGATCCTTTCGCTCGCTGGCAGAGACGACTCCGCTGGTCTCGATCAATGTCTTCTTGAATAACACAATTTTCATTATTGGGTCCAAGCATATTCTTGGCTGGTTTCATCAGGCCACGCTTGTATAATTTCACCATGAATTGTGCATTAAAATTTTGTGTAGAGGAGTTAAGCCTAAAACCGTGTTCTGAGTAGCAACCCCAGACAGTAACTTTTACAAGGCGCATTATATACATTTTTTATCGCTGGTTGAACAGGTATGTTTGACCGGAACACGTGCCCAAGAAGTCTATTCGTCAGTAAATATCACATTTGACCAAGCGTGATCACAGTTGGCACTTGCCGGGGTCCTTCAATTTTGTATGTGGTCTACCGTAAGCAATCATTTCGAGTTTGGAGAGCGAAATTTGATCTTTCCAGCGCCATCTGATTGTGTGGAGACTAACATTAGCTCCTTTTTTGAAAAGTTTCTCTTTTTCTTCCCGTAGCCCCAGAGTGAGGATTTGCTCAAACAGCTTCAAGATTACTTTAGTTTGCCGGCTGGATTCTCTCGCTCTTGATTTCATAAACTCTCGATTTTTCGCGCTCACGATTTCTTGCGTTCTCGATTTCTTGCGCTCTGGATTTCTCGCCATCCAGAAGGTCATCTACGTTGCTTCCTTCATCGTACCACTTCACCCACTTCTTAACGAAGTATGCCGACTTCTTAATGGTTTTAGCTGCATCAGCATACGACATTTTCGATCCTTTCGGGCATGTGTGGATAAAAACACGGCTTCATACCGCTTGTCGTTCCGGAACTCATTTGGTCAAACTTCCTATCTTAATGAAGTACCACGTAATACTGAGCTGATGAGTTTTTGGCGTCGTTGTCATGTAAACAAATAATCGCACTGTGCGGAAGAGATACTATATAATATATTCATGACTTAACAGGGAACTCTCCCTTTAACTACAAGTATCAGAGGTCATTCGATCATAGTAGGATAACTTCCTATCATTCCCGATACTATAGAGTATTGTAATCGATTAAAACGGAATTTACGCAGATCTTTTGCCACTATATTCCCCTCAAAGGAGGATTGTAATAACGGAATCATGAACAATAAGGTTCAAAATAGCATTTACATTGACGGTTCAAAGCTTAATTATCGGGTGGGCGGGAGATCAGTATATCCCTTCGCTTACAGTTTCATTGTAGTGTACTCCAAGCAGATAATATCAATAAGAGAGTGTACGTTGCACATAGAGAATAGTTCGTTATCCACGAGTTATATACGAGTATATATATATATATATATATATATATATATATATATATATATATATATATATATATATATATGTATATAAATATATATATATACGAGTATATATCTACTCGGATAGCCACGCGGCTTTAAAATTGCTAGAGTCTGTAAGATAATCGTCAAAAACGGTAGTACAATGACATAAAGTGTTAAGCGAATTATCGCAATACTTTAACATAAACCTGGTCTGGGTGCCGGAGCACCATTATATAAAAGGCAATTGCAAGTCTGATGAGCTTGCTAGGGAAGAGACAGCATTAACTATCCTCCTAATAGATAGACACACTGTCGAAGTTGCAAATGTTAGATGGGGACAGTTATCATCCTGCCTAACAAGTCGACAAACTTGGTCGGAATGGAATCGCGGCCGTTCAAAACTGCTGTTGAAATTTAATAGGCAGGATGTGAAACATACGTTAGAGGTACTGACAGTTTATTATTTGATTGGCAGACATGAAAGTAGGCTGAGAGTAACCCATTATGACTTTTGTAGGAGCTGTCAAGATATCGAGGAAGAGTAAACAGTGGAACACCTCCTTGTGTTGCATGGCTCTATACAAGAAAAGGTTCTCCTCGCTTAGATTCGCATGTCTTGACAGGATTGAAGAAGTTTCGGATGAATTTACTTTTATTAAATCCACAGGATGGTTTAAGGAGGATACGGAAGTGTGGGGAAAAAGCTATAGTTGGCCTTGAACAGGCCTAAGTGAGTCTTAGGACAATCATTCAACCTATCTACCATGACTTAGCTATAAATTATCGTCCTTTCTCTCCTCTGGAACATACTGTGAAATAAAATATTTTAAAATTCTTCGTTTATTGATTGATCTATGGAAGAAACTTGTAAAGAATATAATGCGACAGCAAATGTGATTTCATGGATGTATACTGAGATAGGTTTGGGATAACCAAAGAAGGTGGACACAAAAATATGGAATATGGATTGCAACCTTAAATGCAGCCACTGGGCAGCGTATACAAACAACCACAGTAACATAAACAAAACATATAAGAATGGTAGTAGTGTCTCATAAGACATCAGCCAAATCGGAGGACTTTAGGGCCAGTAATTTGTTGTTGTAGTTTCTTTTATAAGAGCGGCATTCCTCATACGTATTAATAAGAAATTAATTTAACCCAATATTTAAGGTATTAATTTCAAGCACAATGTGTTAATTCATGGCTGAGCGCTGGACCTGCCTCCTGCCAAAAAACCTGGTATTAACAACAATATAAGATAAGCTGACTTATATTTATTTATGTATATATTTTACTTATTTATTTTTTAAAGGATTTTTTCATTAAAATTTTTCTCACAGCAACAATTAAAAATTTGCAAACTATTTAAAACAGTTTCGCTTTAATGCAACTTAAGCCCCCACCAGATTAAATTGAAATTTAATACCCCAACGCCAGAGGGAGGCACTCCTCCCGTGCAGGGGATTAGTGAGCGCCCATGTTAAGCACATTTGTGCAAACTTACGCGCATGAGAAATTGTGCAGGTTGCACAACAAAATTGAAGGATTAAGTTTGGTTAAATGAAAAAAATGAGGCCACAACAAAGGAACTCTTTTAAGCCTCTGAATGTGAACAGAGCAAATGTTCAAACATAAAAAGAAGAGGAAACAAAAAACAACCTTCGTTCTTCATGGTCTGAAGCACTGAGGCATTAGAAGTGATTTACTGTGCAAAGAACTGCTCATTAGATTGCGTTTTTCGACATGCGAACACAATTAATCCATGCCTCCACGCACGCACACTGAGTGCAGACTTCCCGCATTTAAAATTAACAAAGTTCACACAATGTTACCCTGCTGCATTCCAGTGACACTGCAGGCTCTACTAAAACTTTATTGTGGGGCTCACCTACGTCAATGTTCGTATGGATTATATAGGGTGATATTCCCAGCGCAACGCCTTCGTGTACAGCAACAAACGTGACTGCCATGCAGACTGGTGTGGCTACAAAGCCAGGCATATGCGATTTTGCTCGCGCACTGCAATTTTTCAATCACGTGGCATCAGTTCGGAAATAAATATTTTAGAAAATATTATCACCGTGACATTGGGGTCAGGATTTATGTAGCCTGGCATTACCAAAATATGTTCACGTGGATGCTTAAATCCTGTTGCGGCATTTACTTCATATTCATAAATAGTGCTTTATTGTTAGTTGACATTTTTCAAACATATTGGGAGATTCCTATAAAAAGGACATTCAGTGGGTTTAATTTATAGCAGCAGGGGTATGGGATGAAGTTAGTCCCGTTGCATGGCTGCATCTTTACGTCGTTGAGTTTAACGGGTGGGCAGGTGCTACATTTAGGAGTGGTTCGTAACCTGGACACACTTTGTTTTAGTTGACTTGATCTGCTAATCTTTCAGCCATGGAGTGATTTTGTCTAAACCCCTATTGAATTTTAAGAATCCCCAGTTGTGGAAGGGAATCCATTGAGAGTACAGCAGTATCGTCTGCAAACATGCCAACGATAGCACCTTCGGAGGCAGGTAAATCGTACGTATCGTCTGCAAATATGTCAACTAAAGCTCCTTCGGAGGCAGTTAAATTGAATGTACAAAGCAAGTAAAAGATGGGACCCATGGCACTGCCTTGAGGTACACCGGCCGAACTTTCGCAGAGTTAGGGCTGTTCTTTGCCTTATTTTAACAAAGAAATATCGATTTTTAAGGTGGGATTTGATAAATATGTATTTGTTTATCGTAGGGTGTCATTTTTGTTGTAGAGTAATCCGTCATGCCAGGCACGGTCGAAAGCTTGGGATATATCGAGAAACGCCGCTGTCGATTGCAGTGTGAATACAATTTGCACGTCTATGAACCTGCTCAATTGTACTGCATTTTTCCCGGAGGCCGAATTGGTGATTAGAACTTAGTTTTCATTTTTCCATTATTGGCATCTCTTTTGTGGAAGAGAGTTTTCAAAATTTTTGAGACGATTGTCAACAAGTTGATGGGGCGATATGACTCAATTTTGTATGCAGTTTTTCCGGGTATAAGAGTCATATTTACTTGGACCACTTTCTATTGAGAGGGACCAAAGTCAGATAATAAAACAGCATTATATATATAAGACAGGAACGTGAATCCCTCTTCTGGAAGCTGCTTAATATTTCTCAAGTAATGTGATCGTATCCGGGGTTTTCTTAGCTTTTAGCTTTGTGATCGCTTCCTTGACTTCCCCTTTTGAAGATTATTGTATGGGTAGGTCCATCTGGTACATGTGTCCCAAGGCTTTTCTTACTCTTTCGGAGGTTTGGTAAACATGAAATCGAACCATCTCTGGTAACCGCAGAAAGAGTAAGAGAAGCCTTGGGTCACTCTTTTTAAATATGATGCAAATCTCCCTGATTTTTCTCACTCTCAGCCCATTCTTCGATTTCCATTCTGATGGCAGATTGTGCCAGCCTTGGCCTCTTCAACTGTTTTGTTGCTTTTCAAAGGGAGTAGTCGGTGGCAGTATTTGCATCAAGATTACTGAGATAATATTGAAGTTGAGAGTATTATTCTTTTTTGAGGAGTTCCTTGAGATCTGTTGAGAGTGTATTTAATATTTTCCTGTCCTCAGGGTGTCTACTCTGTTGATACTTTTTGCTGCCCTGCTTTTCTGACCCAGCTTTTCTTTCACAAGAGGAGAGAGAGTATTTAATATTTTCCTGTCCTCAGGATGTATACTCTGTTGCTACTTTTTTCTTCCCCTGCATTTTTCTCCCAATGTATCATTCACAGGAAGAGAAATATGTGTACATTAACGCTTGCTCAGGGGGGCAGCTTGTAAGAGACAATTATTGCAGTATTCAATAGTTGTTTTGATATCTTCACTAGACCTAAGCGAGTGTTTCAGGTTATTTGTTGAAGATATTGAAATTCGGAAGTAGTTCCAATCAGTTTTGTTGTTGTAAATGCGACATTCAGAAAGCGAATCAACAATCAATGATTGTGACTGTTGCGGGAGAGTACTCAGAGGATATATCATAACATGAGCTGCATGTTATATCCCTAGTCGAGATGCTTTTCTTTATGCAAAAGTCTAGTAGGTCGGGAATTTTATGTGTATCGGTTGGCCATTACGTTGGTGAGCCTGAGGAAGCTGTGAAAACATTTAGTTTGGTTATAGCCGCCAAGAGTTATCGGCTTTTGGGAGTAGTGAGACGCGATCCCCAGTAGGTATGCTTTGCATTATAGTCTCCTCCAACTAAAATCCTGTTTCCGACGGTTATAAAGAACTGTTCATACTCCTCTGTTTTTCCTTTCCAATCTTCAACAACTACGTTTATAGCTTAAATAACTTCAGTGTAGTAAGATTTGAGAGGAATGTGCTTGATATTGGTTTTTATTATAATAGTTGAACAGGCATAGTCTTTCTTGTCGGGGTGTATTGTGTGATAGAGCTTACAGTTTGGGATTTGAAAGTAGCTCTAATCGGTAAAATGAGTTTCAGATATTAAAACAATATCTATGTCATGATTTTGGAGTAGTGTTTAAACTTTAGTATGTGGTTGGGATATCTCTATTTTCTTAGTTAGTAAATTTCATTTTAGTAATAATAATTTGGCATGCTAAGAGGAGCTTATTTCAGGAGGCTCAAGGAACGTTCATAACGCTCAATGAATTTGTTCAGTTGACATCCTTTTTACCTCAATCATCCTTCCTATTCTCAATTCTGTAATAAAATTTCGCATTGTTAATAATGCACCCTACAAAGGGGCTAGATCCACGCGATGTGGTGTACTCCAATCTGTGATTCAAAATTCTATTATTCAAAGGACTTTATAATATCAATGATTAAGAATGATTTCTGAGGATTCGCCTATATTTGTACATTTAATCACCCCCATAATGAAATATATGCGTTGGCACCTGCATTGAGATGGAATAAATTGTTTTATATACATTGAAATTTCTGGCAATATTTCATTTGTTCTTCCACTCTATCAACTTGAAGGTTCTCACTTCTTAGTTTCTTCTGCTATAACTCTTCGTTATTCAATTCGCACGTATTTAGTAGTAGTTTAGTATTCACAATGCTTATAACGATGTGTATTAACAATTCCAATTTAAATTCCCAACAAAATACTGGTAAATCCTTATTTCTCCAGGACATAATTAAGACTGTAAGATGCTTCTTTATTGGTCTGGGTATAAAAATTCCCCATCTAAACCAATTAAAAGGAATTGTGTAGATATGTGATAGGGAACAATCAAGGAAGATGATGTATCTCTCTTTCGGGGTGTTATCCAATTGTCCTGGTATCATTTAAAGCAGATTATTAATACAGGGCAACACACAAACTCAATAAAAGCAGATGTACAGAACTGCAGTTGCTCGTAGAAATGCCTGGGAGACTTGGACAGAAGAACCCAGCTTCGAGCATCAACACTGTAACCAAGGATACAATTGTTCCAAGCTGACAAACTATCAAATATGCGCAAGCCATGCAGTGCAGACGTTCTTGGATTCACATTGCAGAGGGAGAGTCTGAATTAGTTTCACGATTTAATGTAGAATATGAAGAGGAGGATTTGCTTTAATTTTTATGGCAGAGAATTCTTGTATTTTGTTTATTAAGTAAATTATTTTGTATTTTTTTTTTTATCAATACAAGTTAAGCTTGAATTGACAGTAAAATCCAAGCTGGGAAAACTTAGAGAGGAACGCCAACTAGAAACCATCAACTCACACTGGAGGACTGACTTCAAAATGTATAGTTGTTTACATATGAGTAGTGGACATGTGAACTCAGAGGATTCAAAGATAGTGCATTGCCAAATGCCCATCTACCAATCGTGCCCAGGTCCTCATTAACCCTTCAGCATAAGTCATCCAATAGCCCAATGCCTTTAAAAGGGTAAATTTGGATCTCTTCTGCATATTCAGCTACTTTCGTGAACTCACATTAAACTTGGTACTGAATATCACCAGTAAAGGTGGTTTCACAAGGCGAAGAATGTCTCCTGGTAAATTTTGTAGGACCTCATCTCCTACTTCCTTGTATACACGCAATATAAGCGAGAGTAATGATACAAGCAACCGACTGAAAATTAAAAAATGTACGAGTCTAGGGAGCAATATTAACAGCCATTGTTGCTAATTGGGTGTATTACTTATATTTGTGATAAATTCATAAAAAACATGTTCCTTCTCACAAAAGAAATAAAGAAATAATAATAAAAAATACCGAAAATAAGCAGCATCCATAGCTTATCCTCACTCAACACACGGCCGTGTGTTAATAACTCCAATAACTCAGAGGGTATCATTTGTCTTGGCTTATCACCCAATGTGGGGTACAACAAAAAAACCAACAACAACAACTAAAAATCATAAATATATGCCACTGGAAGCTGGCAAACAAAGATGATGTATCTCTCATTCGGGGTGTGATGCAATTGTCCTGGTATCATTTAAAGTAGGATATTAATAAATACGGCGCAACACACAAACCCATTATAAGCAGAGCCTTCTGCATTGTTAGGGGCGCCGTCGTTGTAAACCAGCAATTTGTATATGGCTTCTTCTGTTCATCTCCAGATAAGCCCAATTATTCATACGCTCATTCGTGTAGGAAGTTATTTGATGGAATTGTCTACGATATAAAGGAGCGCAGAGCAGTCGTACAAAAGAAATACTCGCATTGTGCATTAAATTAAAATCTTCATAAATGCCGCGTAATGTTGGCAAGGATACGCGTCTCTGAGTGTCTTGAAACACTTTTGATTCGTTTGATGGCATAACAATTTCCGCATTAGAATACAATTTAAATGGAATGTGTAAAGGAGAAAACATGTTGAGTGCTTCAACGCAGGAGGATGTGGGAGGGAAGCTTATAAAATGAGATGATGAACCGTTGAGTGTTTTCAGTAGGACATATGGAACAAATTACTTGCGATACATCAATAATTCTTCATAAGTAGTGATATAAATAAAATGTGGCTTAGAGAAGAGGTACACAGTTAGTGATACCTTCCGTACCTTTAAAAAACAAAAGTAGATTTTTATTTCAAAAGTATCATTATCCTTGTAAGGTGGTTTATTCTCCATACCGACAACTCAAGTAAATTAAGCTTTCTGAACTGTTTTCTAAATGAAATGCTATGAAATTAAACTCAAACAAGCGACTTTGTTTTACAGTCCACATTCCTCAATCCAGTGATCGAACTAGAAACTAATTTTCATGACAATATGATTCGTCAGTGCACAAAAATACAGTTCCATTCATGAAATCCTCACAGGTTTTGATGCAGAAATTGTCAAAGAAAAAATAACACATAAAGAAATGGACACATTAACAAATGGACACCTTAACAAATGGACACATTTTGATCTAAACTAGCACACATTTCATGCCTTTCAGTGGGCCTGTGTCAACCTCTCTCAGCCTCCAACTGACGAAGTCTTGTCAAATGTACAAACAGCCCGTAGGCTCATTTGAAATGTTTACTGGTCTGCAAACAGTTTAATCAATTTGTATTGCCAACGGCTGACAATGAGCCACATTAATCAATTGTCAATCAGAGCTCGTTACGGAGTCATTTTGGATATTTAAAATCGTTTTTGGAAAAACATTAAACGTCTGTTTAAGAATCGAGCACAGGCGACATGTGACTAAGCGATTTGCTTGCCTTTAATTTCAGTGAATATTCATGGAAGAGTTTCGTTTTTCAACTACTCAACAAAAGTGTTGCTTATACGAGTATTGTCCTTCCAGCTTACCTCCCTCGTTCATTGTTTAACATTTCAAAGTCTCCCCAGTTCCCCACCCACATTGAGTTCATTTTGTGCGCTGGGAGGCAAACGAGATTCCGCTTTGTTTTCTGCTCATTTCTGCTCCCCACAATCTTTTATCGATAATCATTTTCTGTGCTTAGAACGTGCTTGGCATGAAGATTGCCGTTTTACTCAACATTTTCAGATTTAAAAGCGTCATCACTGCTTCGGTTCGGGATTTTCATATGTTTAGTTCTTTTTTGTTTATCCTTTTTTTGCTTCATTATTTGTGGTGAAAAAGATGTTAAATGTTTATAGCCAGTTACTAAGTGTTTCCTTTGTTAGCTTCGCCGTTGCACTTTTATGTGGGGGTGGTCTTTCGAAGCTCAGAAAATGTGACTCGTTTTCACAGCGGGGTTTTTAGAGTTTAATATCTTTGAGATAACACTTCATTCAAAGTTTTGTTCATTTTTGGAAGGACTCAGACTAAAATTTGTGTGGTTGCTCAGAGTTTATTTTTAAATGAATTCATTTTAATGACAAAACAAGACAGAATCCTAAACTGGGTGTTAAATAAAATCATTTACACATTATCAGTCTCATATTCATAATCATTATATTTTATTTGAGTATATCTATGTATGGACTAACTATAGAAATTAGCGGATATAGAACAATCCAATATTGATTATCATGTGTAAACAAGAAACTTAGTTCAGCTCATATAGAAATGGGGTAGGCCGGAACACCCCCGAACAAGGAGGTCTCCAAGCATTCAGCTACTGATGAACATTGTACTATAAAGATGATATAGCACAGAGAATTAATATACTATTATATATTCTTATTGAATACGGTGTTATCATGACATATTAAAACATCATCAAAATCTAATAAGAAATTAAATTTGGAAATATATAATAATAATAATTATAATTACAATAATAACAATACATTCTTCCTACCATGAGGTTCAAGTTCAACCTTCTGATACACCACTCTAGAAATCGGATAACATATTTACCAGATTTAGAGAGACTATGTTTGTCTACTCTTACAAATGTTCTGTGATGTTGAAGCGGTTACCTTTCCATTCATTATTGGTGTTGTGTTACGCCGGGTTACGCATGGAGCCACCTTGTTCAACATGGAATTGGTTGGTATGTTGGAAGCTAGTAATAACATAAATATGAAGAAGAGAAGTACTAAAGTAAGTAGGTAGGTGGGTAGGAGTGGCCGCCTAATTTGCCAAAAGCACACTTGAGCACACATAATGGCCTATTGTGAAACCACGGTGTGGCGCCGTTCAAGCACTGACTAAAAAGTTCTCTTACTTGGGATGGTGATAATCAGCGCAAGGACAGCGCCGGGAAAGGCACGATTCTCCCATTATGTTGCAGGAAATCATCCTGATAGTTTGATGAACCTTGCTATGTCTCTAATATTAACGGATGACAGCTCTGTCAGAGTTGGGACACCAAAGTTGCGATTTATTCTTCTGCTCAAGGATTGGTAATGACATAAGAGGTGGAGAATCGTC
Organism: Clusia tigrina; assembly: GCA_920105625.2. Classification (NCBI taxonomy): domain Eukaryota; kingdom Metazoa; phylum Arthropoda; class Insecta; order Diptera; family Clusiidae; genus Clusia; species Clusia tigrina. The sequence goes on from OV050031.1 coordinate 211,219,754, forward strand.
TCGCCCTCCTCCTCGGAGCTGCAGCCTCGTCAAGAATCGTTTGAGGGTAGGCCCAGTCTTTCTGATTGCTTTCCCAGTATGCAGTGGCCGGCCAAAACCGACACAGTTGTCGACAGTGATACGCGTTCAAGTCGAACAAGTTGACTGGTTCTGTATTTGTCCATTCTTGCCCAAATTAGTCTAGCCGTCTTCGTCAATCCAGGATTTGTAGGCGTCAGCCAGGTATTTCCGTTTGATATCTTGCTGGGCTGCTGCCAGTGGGTTGCCGATATTTACGGAGGGCTGAATTTCATGAATTGCGTGCCTGCCTTGGCAAGCTTGTCCGCCTCGCAGTTGCCCGGGATTTCGCTATATCCAGAAACCCAGACTAGGTGCACCCAAGATTATTTTGACAGCTCATTTAGAGATGTTCGACATTCATGAACGAGTGTTGAGGTGGCCGTAGAGCCAAAAAGAGATTTAATGGCGGCTTGGCTGTCTGAGAAGATGGATACGTCGGCTGCGCCGATATCGCTACTCAGCATCCGTTTAGCTGCATAATAAATGGCCATGACCTCAGCCTCAAAGGCGCTGCAATGGTCAGGGAGACGTAGGGAGATGTTTAAGTCCAGTTTTTCGGAAAAGATACCGCTGCCGACTCTACCTCCAAGTTTGGAACCGTCGGTGTAGATATAGACCGTTTCACCGACGATTATGTCTTCTGAAGTCCAGTCATTTCTGCTTGGAATAGTGAGGTCGAACTCCCTGTTCAAATCGGGATAGACCAACATGTAATCTATAAAGTTGGGAACCGGTTTATTCTGATTCAGAATCATGGTTATGCGCCAGTGCGAAAAACCGTTAATTCTAATCACTGCCAACTTGGCTTGTTGCTTAACCAAGAGCCCCAAAGGGAGCCAGTGCAGCATGGCAAAAAGGGCTTTCGTAGGTGTTGTACGAAGAGCGCCAGTGATCAGTAGAGCAATGGATCTTCTGATTTTATCGACGAGTTTTATATTGCAGTATTTCTCGAAAGCTCGCAACCAAAAGACCGTCCCGTGTAACAGGTTGGGTTCGACGATGGCCTTGTAGAGCCAGAGCACGACTCGAGGACGATGTCCCCATCGAGATCCAACTGCTCTTCTACAGCAGTATATAGCGCATGTTGCTTTACGTGCCCAAGTACCAAGACTATAGCTAATTTCTCAGATACTCAGATGGTATTCAAGGCTCAAGACTATAGCTATTTTCTCAGATACTCAGATGGCATTCAAGGCTCAAGACTATAGCTAATTTCTCAGATACTCAGATGGCATTCAGGGCTCAAGACTGGCCACTGCTGAGTGTGCTTTTTACATTGCCTTTAAGGAAGAAGTTTCCAATTTATTGGGAAGAATGTAGCCTGACTCGTTCCCATTCGCTCACTTCGTTGTCATTCGAAATTCGGAATGAATGCTTACTTGCTTAGATGGCACAATAGAACTGAAGTGTTTAATACTTACTTGAATGCTCATTTTCCATATAAATGTCACGTGTTTTTAAAGGACCTGAAGTTCGTATCAGGTCGAGACTCAATACTCGATGGAGTTGTAAGGATGTGGTAAAATTCATTCCACATATGCAAGTGTTATCATCAGACGAACAACGTTCAACAATAAAATACTGTTGGAAATATGTATAAAAAATATGTAAATTATGTAAAAACTAAGCTCACATGTTTCATGCTTCCTTTGGCGTCAATCCGCTCACAATTGTATGTCATTTTGCAATTCTGCCCACATCTCAATCGGGGAGCTGAGGTGTCTCTAACCTCCTGCAACTCGATGAATTTCTGTGCATAACTCGCGGTGCACGCGACGCATATTAAAAACTGCCTGAACATTGCGCCATATGCCGGAAGGATGCTGCGAAGAGCGAGTTTTCTTTGGTCCTGTCACTGTCACGTGGCGCTGGCTTTCAGCCATTTTGCTATGTCTCGGCGTAATGCTGACGGTATGCAATATTTCCGATTGACACATGTGTCATGTGGCACCCTTGGCACGAGTAGCAGCAACGCTGTATGTGGGGGCTTAGTTGCACGGCAATGCGTCTGGAAAATGCGGTGTGCCGTCAGCAGTGGCAGTAAATCGAATGTAAATTACGTGTCGCAGGGAAATTCAGTTAATCTGTCTCTAGTGCAGTGCAGTTAAAGAGGCGCTTAGAGCGCTTCCTTGGTTAGAGTTGCTTCCTTGTTTGCAGTTTGTGTGGAAAATGGCAAGGAAGAATTTGATGCAATATTTCAATATTAATTTTTGAGAATTTTTATATAATTATTATTTAAAGTATTTAAATTATTTCTACCTCAATGTCCTTTAGTGTTGCAAAATATATTTTTACTCGTTTGAAATTCCAACAATATTTGTTCCATAATTTAATTAAATTCACCCCATTACCGCATCAGCGACTCTGCTGTCAGGTTGGTGCGACCCCACTTGCCCGAAAAGCCTTCGCTAATTAATTGACGTTGGCAGCCCGCTGAAAATGCTGCGCATACTTAAAGCGATGCATAACTCAGAATGCTGTAAAGCATGAAAATGCGAACGTCAACAACACGCTGCCACCTTTTATTGTTGCAATTTCACACTCGAGCGAGCGCACAGGAAACGACAGCGCGGCGAGTCCTAAACTCTGCGGCCACGTTTACCTCGATCTTAAATAGTAGAAGGAAAAAAGAATAATCATAAAATGGTTTCAAGTAGAAGAATAACAGTAACAAAGTTACACACAGTGAAAGTAGAGGAAATGATTTATTACGTCACTTCTGAAATGGCAGTGAGCGGGAAAAGTTGCTGCCAACCGAAGGAATGCGGAGCATAAGGAAATTTGTTCACAACAATGCAACGTGCGCTTTACGAGTGGAAAAGTTGGCGGCTGCCCTTCAACGAACTTGTACGTGGCAGAAATGATTTCTTTTCTCTGCTCACCCAGAGGCGGATGTAATGACAACATTACAACCGTGTCCGGTTTACGGTGGCAATATTGTAAAGTTATGGCGGCATACAACAGTGTAGGGCGCTGGGACCCTTCTTCGAGTTGTATTAAAACACAACACAAGAGCAAATGTTGTGCATCTACTTGTGAGTGAAAAGTGGCAGTACAATGTGGATGATAGATATAAACACGGAATTCCATGCTAATACCCATGGTCATGCCCGAATGTGACACTAAAGCAATTGTGAATCAAGGTACAGCAACTGCAATCCAAGCGAAACAGGACTTTTTGAAAATAAGAACAACAAAAGGTGTTTTATTTCATTCAAAATAGTTCCTTTCCGACTGAATACAGCGATTTGCAGGGTCTTGAATCATGTCGATTGCGTGTTTTATATCGTCAGTTGGAGTGTCCTTCGGGATGTCGGTAAAAGCCGTTTGAATGGCTTCTATGCTAAAAAAACGCCTTTTTTGAATCGGCAAATGATTTTTTTGAAAAGAGCAAAAAGTCGCAAGGTGCCAAATCAGGCGAATATGGGGGTGGTTGATAGTCACAATGCCATTTTTAGTCAAAAATCGGCCACAAAAGCCCATCGATGAGATGTCGCATTATTGTGCTACAAACACCAACATACTTCTGCACGATATTCCAACCGAATATGACGGATACGATGCACTAAACCCTACAAAATGCCGAGACAGAGTTGTGGATTAATGGTTAGTCTCGGTGGAACGAACTCTTTATGTATAATCCCCTTGGAAACGTACAAGTAAATCCACAGTGTCCTCATTTTCGACTCATCGATTTGAGATTTTTTGGGTTTCGGCTCGTCTGCGCTTTCCAATCGGCACTTTGGCGCCTTCTAATCCGCACTTTGGGGCCTTCCAATCGGCACTTTGTCGCTTGGATTCTAGATCATATTGAACAATTGTGAACGTAATTTACCGTCATAATGTTACAAAACAAGTTTAGTTCCTTTTTGGTCTCATGGATGCTGTCCTTCGAATGTTGAAGTCTGATAAATTTTTGGTTGTCTGAGCAATTTTTTGTCCTCAGTCAACTTGTGCGGAACAAACCATACAAACACTTTTCGGTAGCCCAAATCTTAGTTAAATATGTGATAAATTGATATTCTTGCGATGCCCAATCACAATTCCATGAATTTCCATGAAGATTTGGCTGATCTTTGTTGAGTTCATGGACGGTTTTGATGGTTATCACGGAATTCTCATGTTGCGTACCATTTATGTCCTCATGACTTTTTTGAACCGCGTATACGACTCATGACTTTTGACACGCGATGAACAATCATCACCTTAAACTTGGTTGATCAATTGCAAGGTTTCGGTGAAGTTTTACCAAGTTTAAAACAAAAATTAATATAAGCTCTTCGTTGGATGCCCAATTTTGTACTGATCATGCAAACATACTATCGTTTCCGACTCAATAACTAGGCTTCTATCGGTCCAAATGTTATGAAATTATGACAGTACATCAGTGAGGGATCTAGCTTTCACATGCTTGTATTTGCCAATGTATGGTCTTATTAGATATACATCTTTTTCCTGTTTACTTTGGAATGCACCTTGATTGGTACCAAATATGGATGTATGAATAAAGGATGCTGTGTTTAAACTGGTAACATATACATATGGGAAAGTAGATACAGATATTTAAAGTATTCAACAAGCTCAATTACTACCACAATGCCATACTTCAAAATTGCAATGAACAGCGAACCCAGGAAACAAAATTCAGATGGCATGCTACATGTCATGCCATGGCACATTTCAATATTTAATTAAAATTTTGTTTTCCCGACTAAGGACATGATTCATATTATAAGAAAATTTTTCTTGACCATGTTCTATCTGAGTCATGTGATTCAATAGCACCCACTGTATCATCGTATCCAATATGCTTAATATTGACGTATATAATGAATGAATAGCATAGTATATAATGAATAGGATTCTGAGAGCTGTGTAAATACGGGTGCGTTAAGGACTTCACAATTTTTGTGCCTATTTCATACCAATCGATTTGTAAATGGTTCCCGTAATATATTCCCCTGCTTTTCCATATTGGACCGCTTTGTACTGTGTACGGTGAAGGTACTTTATCAAAATCTGCTGCACGGAAATGGTACGCTCGCTTTCGTTCGTTGAATTTTGATGTGAAAGATAAATCCCGCTCTGGTCGTCCAATCGCTAAAAGAGCGGAAGGAATTCTTGAAAAAATCCAGCAGGATACACATTCAGTGTCGATATTGGTATGGAGCTAGGCAGTGATCACAAAACTGTTTTGAACCATTTACACAAAGCTGGCCACAAAAAGAAACTCGATGTATGGGTGCCTCAGGTTACAAAAGACTCAGGTGTCTTGGAGAATATATCTTAGATATGAGCAAGATCCCTCAACTTCATTCCTCCAAAATATATGAATTCCTGTCGAAAATTAACCTGACAGAAGATTTTTAGATGAGACTATCCTCATCTTGCAAATAAATATGGGCATCACAGTAGATCTTTCAGGTCGCAGTGTATAACATCCTTAAATGAATTTAATCTAATGGGTGCCTCATGATTTAAGCGCGAAAAACATGTTAGACCGAATTAACATTTCCGATGTGCTGCTGAAACGTAATGAAATCAAAAGCCATTTCTGAAACGGTTCATAGCCGGTGATGAAAAATGGGTCACGCACGACAATCGGAAGCGTGAAAGGTTGTGGGCAAGGAATGTTTCGTGTCCATCTCAAGCGTTTGCGAGTCCAGGACTGAAGCCGAAAAATGTGATGCTGTGTGTGTGGTAGGACTACAAGGGAATCGTCTACCATGAGCTACTTCCCGTTGGTCAGACGATTGAATCTCAACTCTACTATGGACAACTAGAGAGATTACGCCAGGCAATTGAAAGAAAACAGTCCGATTTGAATTAATAGCAAAGGTATTGTTTTCCATCAGGACAACGGCCGACCATACACTCCTTTGATGACCTGGGAAATATGGCAACAGCTTGGTTGGGAAGATTTGATGTAACCACCGTATAGTCCAGACATAGCACCCTCTGACTATCACTTGCTCCGATCTCTGCAGAGCACTCTCAATGGAATTCAACTGCTTCCAAAAGAAGCATGTGAAAACCAGTTGATTCAGTTTTTCAACTAGGAAACCACAGAAGATCTTCACCGATGGCATCATGGCTCTAGCCGAAAATTGGCAAAACATGGTCGATGATAATAGATCATATTGGGTAAAATACACTCATTTCCACACTATAAGAAAATCAGTTCAATTTTACTTTAAAAAACGCCATGAACTTTCTCCCAAACCAATTATTTTGAGGAATTCGTTAATTAAACTCAGTTATCTGCTTCAATACATTCTGGGGTCTCAATTCTTTCCTCTACAAACTAGTAGGAGAGTATACGATCTTCATTAGTGTGGAGAATTCAGGCATACTATTATGTAAATTAATTTTCCTTTTAGTTCCATCACTGGATTGTGTCATTTTATTGAAAAATATTTTATTATTTAATTTAGTAAATTCTTCTTTTTAAAATAAATCAATAAATAAATAATTTGACTTTAATGAAAGTAGTTTAATTAAGTAGAAATACTCCACCACATTTAAATGCTTTAACAATATTCTAACAAGTTCCACTTTACACTTACAAAACTCACTAATCCTTCGTCCTGATGCATTCATTTTATATTTGGTTAAACTACTTTGGAGGTGAATCGCACATATTCCGGAAGAGTCCATTACTGCAAAAGAGAGATCCTCATTTGTGACATGTTTTGTATGAACTGCTGTTTTATGACTACTGATGATTATGATTACTCTTCATTTATGACTTATCACTAATGACCTATCATTACTGACTTATCAGTAGTTACTTTTTAATAGGATTTCAACTTAGTCATATTTAGTTACCTATTACGAAACGACTCTTTCGTTATAGTACTAATAGAAATACTACGATTTTTTCAAAAAATTCCTTGTAAAAAACCTGTTCGGTTATTGGCAGTATTTCTATTATTGGAAAGGAGTGGGGGAACCAAATCCTTTGACATAGGATTCAAAATTTGGGATACTCTCATTTTTTTCTGTTTGCACTTTTAGATGATTTCCGGATTCCTTTTTTTTCGTTAATGTACACATAGTTAGTGTAAAGAGAAGCACTGCTCGAGTATTGCTTATGTCAAGAGAATGAGCACAGTGAGTTTGGAAGGAAAGCTGGTGCCGTTGATGGTCACCAATTGTCAAATTCGACGCTATGCACACAATTTAATGGAAGAACTTTGGCCTAAATGGTTCGAAGTAACAACTGGTGCACCCTCCTCCCTATAGATCTTCATACTTATTGTATTTCCGCACAAAGCGCACTAAGACTCAGGGAATCCGGTAACTGGAGGGATACCATGTGTGGTTTTTGAGGCACCTGCCACCGACTTCTTCGTTCGCAATTTGGATTTTGCGAGCTATGTTAATACAGTTCTACCAAGCAGGAATGACTGGAAGAAGAGAAAGGTACCCGCGAAAGGGGGTATGGCGATTTTCACCAATCGTTCCAAGATGGAATCTGGGGTGGGTGCAGGAATTTTTTCAGAACCTCTCAATTTTCTGCTCTCCTTCAAATTTCCATCGATATCAAGTGTCTTTCAAGCAGTGTTCTTTGCAATTTGGAAAGCAAGCAGGGCGCTGCAGAGAGAGAGCGGCAATTAAGGCGCTAGCGTCACCTTTTATCAGTTCTAAGTTGGTCGGCCTCTACAAGGAGGAATATAAATCATTATCAGGAAATAGTATAATATCCCTTATCTGAGTTCCGGGACACAGGACAATTGGGGGCAACGAGTGGCTAATGAGGTAGCACAAAGAGGCTCATCGGAAACTGATCAAGTATTTTCCTTTATGAACGCGTCCCCCTAACTATTGTTAAGGGAAATATTTACAAGCACTTCCTTCGCAAGGTTCGCGAGAGGTGGAAAAACACTGCGATATGTGCGATTTCTAGAATGATGTGGCTTGATTACAGTGCAAAGAGAACTAACCACCTTCTCAATAAACCAAGACATACAATTAGCAACGTTATTGCTGTCTGCACAGGTCATTGAACTAGGCACTCATGCTGAAAAAATGGGCATTCCGTTCAATGCTCATTGCAGGGGCTGGAAAGACCCACAGGAGAAAGAAACAGTCGTACACTTTCTTTGTGATTATCCAGCCCTCGAGACTCAAATATCTCGCAAATCCCTTTCTGGAGAGTCTAGGGCATTGCTCTAGCTTAGAACTCTCAGACCTATTCAAATTTGTCAGCAACTCCGGATGGTTGTAAATTTACAAAAGTAAATTAACAGTTTCTTAAGGCTTGCGAGGACATGGCAACAAAACGGCACTATTACTAATTGAGGCTGCCCGAGGTCGCCAGCCATTTTATCTACGTACCTACTGGTGTGAGAAGTGACTCTAAACTACCATCATTTACGTCCTGACTTGAATACTTGGGTCCTAAATTTGATACTCTGGATTGAAAGTGGATCCTTGGATTGAATGTGGATCCTTTGGATTGAAAGTGGATCCTTTCGATTAAAAGTGGATCTATTTGATTGAAAGTAGATCCTTTGAATTGAAAGTGGATCCTTGGATTGAAAGTGGATCCTTTGAGTTGAAAGTGGATCCACTGGATTGAAAGTTGATCCTTTGGATTGAAAGTGGATCCTTTCGAATAAAAGTGGATCTCTTTGATTGAAAGTGGATCGTTTGGATTGAAAGTGGATCCTTGGATTGAATGTGGATCCTTTGGATTGAAAGTGGATACTTTGGATTGAAAGTGTAACCTTTGGATTGAAAGTGGATCCTTTCGAATAAATGTGGATCTCTTTGATTGAAAGTAGATCCTTTGGATTGAAAGTGGATCCTTGGATTGAATGTGGATCCTTTGGATTGAAAGTGGATCCTTTCGATTAAGAGTGGATTTTTTGATTGAAAGTAGATCCTTTGAATTGAAAGTGGATTCTTTGGATTGAAAGTGACTCCTTTTTCGCTCAAAGCTCTTCAGCGACCAGGCGAATTTGTGACTCAATGAACCGAATGTAACCGAACGAAATGATCAATATTGTTGTGTAGAGGAAAAAAATATGCTTTTAATAGTTGCCTGCATCTCTAGAATCTAAAAAACTGTATCCTTCCATAAGCAGCGGAGTCCTCGAAACGTGGCAGTCACTGGAACTACCACAAAAAAGGCTTAATTTAATTTTCCGATACATCGAAACTTGAAATGCCAAAATTTCTGATTGTTTATTTGAAGTGAAATCCAGCTTCTGTGCGAGGCCTACGAGGCAAATGCTTGAAAAATAAACGCTAACCTGCAGAGAAACAATTAATTTTAAACGGAAGTCGAAATTGTGTGGGAACATTTGAAATGTAGCCGGGCATTTTAACGCATTGCGCAAAAAATGAGCAAAAATTTGGCGTGTACCCTGCGGGCGGCAAAGGACCCCACCGCCACTCAAAAGCACATAAATTACGGCTGCCCTTATTTGAAAGGAAAATTGAAAACTAATTAATTAAACGCTTCGCAGAACGAACGAAATTCTGGCCGAGCCGCACAAAGGAGAAGCATCGAAAACTGTTAAATTGTTTCTTAATTTCCAGCAACAAATGCCCTCGGATGCGCTGTCGGCGTTATTAATAAGCGGAAATTGCCGCGGATTGTTCCGTGCCATTTGGCTGCTCTCTGGTTTAGTTTTCATTGGGCAGGTGTGTGGCAGCGACACACCGAAAACCTTTTAAAATGTTCAATTAGTCCTTGAACAGCTCTGCGGGTCTGCAGTGGTTGCCGGGAAGAGGGGGTGGAGGGATATATGAGTAGAAGAGCGGTTATGCTGTTGTGTTGTGAGGCTTGGCATTTTGTTCCAATGAATTGATAGCAAATTGTTAAACGCTCCATTTCAATCAATTTGATTTTAACTTGCAAAAGAGAACGCTCGGAAGCGAGGAGGAAGAGAAGGAGATTTAAGAACACTTTTCTCTTTAATTAGGAGAACACCTGTAATAAACTTTCGAGGGTTTTCGATGGTTTTCTTATATGTTAAGTGTATTTTCTCTCAGATTTATGCTTAGTTTGTTCAAAGTTTAAAGGAGAGAATCTTTAAGGAGTAGGTAGGTAGGTAGGAGTGCCCGCCCAGTTTGCCAAAAGTACATCTTTAAGGAGTATATTTTCCAAATTTAAAGGACTTTCCTCTTCATTATCTTCAATTGTAGTTTAAGCTCTCCCATCTTTGTGAGAACATGACTCTAGCCAATACATTGCTACTGTAATATAGTGGGCGGATATGCTAATTTTCCACAATTCTCTACTCAAGTGTCTTAGCAGCACATTTACAGGAGCTGAACATGCTCTGAAAAAGGAGGCAATATTGTAAATTGTTTATAAATTTACATACCTTTTTATATTACTGGCAATTCGATGGTTTTTCAGTGCTGAAATATTTTGCTCTTGGTCATTCTCTGCCATATCCTTAATCCACGAGTCCCAGGCAATGACAAAAGCTGCTGCACACCTTTGCTTTTTCATATAAAGTCAAAGACCGTTCGGCAACTTTAACGCCTTTCAAATTATAACTACAAAAAAAATAATAAAATAAAGTGTCCAGGCACACACTCAGACTCAGCCTCCGACTCAGACTCACATTTACTCCTACACATGCATGGGAGTGCATGTGCCAAAAATGGCAACGACCTGTACCGCCCACTTTTACACTGCTGCTGCTGCTACTGCTGCTGCTGCTGCTACCACTACTACTGCTGCATATGCTCCACTCCCACTCGCATGCCCAGCAGGTGTGGAAGGTTGAAATTGCGAGCTTAAAAAATGAAGAAAAAGGAAATTTTGTAGGTAGCAACTGCAGGTGTAGATATCCCAATGCGATGTGCTGTTGTTCTTGTTTTTATTATGGCATCCTTATGGCTGTCTGTGGCAGTAGGGAAAGCGTATTATAAACACCCACACACATTCACCGATGCGGCTGCAGACACACCTTCTGGCGGAGTAGTGAGGCGAGCGAATTTAATGTGATTATATACGTGTAAATAAATGGAGCGCAATTATTGCTGCTGGAGGTGGAATACGTATGTAGAGGTGGTCTCGTGCATATTGTGTATAGACTGACTTATATACCACATATATATATTTATGTACGAATGTGGGTCTTGAGTGTGTGAAAATGTCCAGCTTCATGTAAAGTAAGCACCTTCGGCTGCATTTGTGTGTCAATGCTTGAATACGAGCAATCAAGAGACTTCATTTAAAGAGCATTAGTCTTGAAGATTCGTGGAGGTTATTTCGAAGCATCGAGTGCTTTCTTTTAAGACCTTGGGGTCTAGAAGATCCGGGAATCTTGTTAGGTTAATATGGGTACCTCTATGAATGCTAAGATATCATATGAATCCTATGAATAACAGCTGATGAGAGTCTAGAATAGTTATGGTAGTAGCACCAGAGTGCGGATGCCATTGCAAAAAGTGGAATCTTACTGCCAAACGAGCAAGTAAGTAACGTACTGATGCCTCTAAGAAAGATCAACAGGCGTATTGAAGATGATATGATGAGAAAGGGGAAAGAACGGTGGAGTATTGCCACATGTAAGATCACAAAGCTCATGTGCAAACCGTGCGGCACTCAAACCAAATCGATACTGGCACTTCCGAGAAAGGATTGCAGAACGGTAGTAGGAGTACTCACAGGTCACTGTCTAACTGTGAGTAGTCCTATTCACAGGTCACTATCTAACTGGCGCTGTCCTTGCGCTGACTATCACCATCCCAAGTATGGGAACCTTTTAGTCAGTGCTTGAACGGCGCCACACCGTGGTATCACAATGGGCCATTATGTGTGCTCAAGTGTGCTTTTGGCAAACTGGGCGGCCACTCCTAGCTACCTACTTACCTATTGTCTAACTGCGGTACACGCTAAAAGGAGGGGACTCACAAACAATAATGAATGCAGGAAATCTGGGGAGCAAGGCACCAGAGAAACTCTGGAGCATCTACTATGCCCCGCAATATCTCAAGCGCGCTTATCACATCTGGGAGACCCTGGTTTGAAAGACTAGAAGCTGTCGGACAACTAGGGATAGTTTCTCACTTGAGATTTCCTAAGAGTGTCTCTCTGTTCAATGATGATATAGCTCTAAAATGGATATCCATATGGCACCGCAAAGGACCTTGCAGGTCCATGTGTGGCCTTTTTGACCGGCCAGTCTAACCTAACCTAACCTTATGCCAGAGTCCAGTTGGAATTCACCTTCATCAAAGTGTGAAATTTTCTTAATATCCTTCAAGTACTTTGGAAAAATCCTCGTCTATAAGAATACCTGAATTTTTCTGGTAATAGGCAAAGAAACGATTTGATTCTAATCAGATATGCGAAGGCTACTTTTGGGCAGGCTTTGTCTACATAAAAGTACCTCGGGAATTGGAGATGTCGATGGAGAAGTTTTCAGTGATTATTTATTTTCTTACTTACTTTCGTGGCCTAATCACAGAATCTGCGAAACAACCCGCTATCGGGTTACAGCCGAACTTTACAGCGCTCGGCGGGCGCCTCTGCTTTGCGAGGTGAGCATTTAGGAAATTGTAAATGTTGGTGCTGTGCTTCCATGGAATGATGATTGTAATAGTGGTCAATCAGAGTAGTTATGGAGTAAAGTGTCAGGAACATATTCGGTTGTTCGCTTGCTGGAAAGTCCACGTGGTTTACACAATACCAGTACACAGTACACCCCCGACAAGTTCTACAAAACAACAAGAAACATCCTTAAAAATACCCTTGTTAGCTATTAACTCATTAAATTAATGAGTTAATAGCTTTGGTATGGAAACCTCCTTGCCTCCTGCACCCGTATTGAAAGTGTCCGCATCCTTCTTAGAAATGTTAGCTCCTCTGAACTACTTGGGACCCCTCCTCTCGAACCGTCTTAACAGTTAATAAACTGATTAGAGCACATATTTTGACTTTCCTGAGACCGTTCTCCATATTCCGCATGAATGTTTTAACAGCCTCTCTCAATAACACCGCCGAACACTTGCGAATTTGCACCAAGCCTACGTGATAGCCTTAAATATTGAAAATAGAAATAAAATCGATCGAAAGTGTTTTATTTATGGGTGCAATATGGGGTTTGGCTGCAGGAAAAATGCAAATTACAAAAGTTTCTCCTTTGAAATGCCACTCCAGTGACAGCGGCAGCATAAGAAAAGGACTCGAATGCCGGCACTGTACACCAGCAGTCGTGCTGAATTTGCACTTTTCTGTGCCTGTGCCATTGAAAATCAGATAAATTTGTAGCAGGATAATTTAGCACGCTGCTGCCTAAGTCCTGCGCCACTTTAGTTTGTGGCACTTCCTTCGTCTATTTTACTGCTGCACAAATTTCGGCCGAACTTCGACGGGAACAATTCAAGGCGTGCATTTGCAATTCCTGTTTACAGTTGCTGTTGCTGTGGCCCGCACGCGTTACGGTTGTGTGTGTGTGTGTGTGTGTGTGTGTTTGTGTGCCCCGCCATGCTTAACAAAATGTGCAAAAATGCAAAAAAGGTGCACATGCAAAACAAAGCAAGGAACAGAAAAACAACGAAAAATTTCGTATTTATTTGTTAGGAAAGAACAACTTTGGGAAACTTTTCACACTTAGCACAACTTGAAGTTGGACTGGAAAGTTTTCAATAAGAATGGGGCACGGCCAAAAGTGATAAAAAGTTTTGCATTTCACGCCCAGCCAGGAGTAGGCCATTAGTTTGCTTAGCAAAGGGCAGATGGCGAGTTGATTGACAAATTTCTTGAATTTATTCATACGAAGCATCTGAGGTACGAAGGGTCTGAGGCTAAGGAGAATTTAAGCTGGGGAATATAGATTGATGAGCACTGTTGTGTGGTGGATACAGGATCCTATTTACTCTTATCGATGAAGTGAGATGAATTATTCTGAGAGCCAGTCGGGGAGGAGGTGTCAGAAAATGTGCATTGAAAAATATGTAAACAGGATTTTTCACAGAAATATTTTAAGCAATTTTCTAAAGTATCCTTTTACACAAAGTTCGAAATTTCCAAATTGTTTGAATTGTTTAAATGTTTAAAAAGTTACCTGCACATTTTTAAATCACAATGAAAGCACGCCAACAAGTTGCTAAACTCTGGCGAAACTCCTACCATATGTTCTGCATACTATAATGATCCTTATAAATTACTTTATCTGTCAATTTCGAGTATTAAACTGAAATTTATGCTTCTACTTAAGTCTATCAGCAGCCGTGGGCGAAAGTGCTGTCAAAGTGCCGCGAGGTACCGACACAGACTAGGATGAAAAGTGCCATGATGCTGGCAGCAGCAAGTCAAGTAAAGCAAGGACGAAATTCCCGCAGTGTCTGGAGTTGGAACAAACAGATATACAGCAACCACATAAACGTTCTTTGGCAGACACACCTATACACCTTTACAACTAAACACCTATACAGCGGACACATATACACCTATCCATCTATACACCCATCCACCTGTACACCTTTACACCTATACACGTACATATACACTTCCATACATATTTGTTGTTTAAAACTTGGTTGCTTCGAGTAGTTCAGCGGTAAAGCAGGAAGCTCCACATAGCGAACTTGAGTGCCGTAAGTAGATTGGTTGGACGTAGTTGTCGTGTTCTTACACAGATGTCACTTGTAAATTAGTTTGGAACAACCACGAGCAGTCAGCTGGAAGTCCTGCCACCACTTGCTAAGCTGTTGGCTACGCTAATTGAACTTTCACCTCACCAATACCTCAGTTCTTCTGAGTCTGGCATCTTGGCGGAACATTTCATCGCAATTATTTCCAATAAATTTTGATTTCGCTTGAGGGTGATTTGTTGCTCTTCATCCGTGCTGCGGTTTAGTACTCATTTTTGATGTTCATGCATGACTCCTACCATCGTAGTTATTCAACTTGAGTGTTCACGCCTTTTGAATGACTGTTCTTCACTTTGCGAATATATTAATTTTTGGAAAATTACTTGAATCAAAATAGAGTTCACTTCTGGAAGTAATTCCTTAGATTAGCACACGAGTGCGGCAACTGACGCCTCACCTGTCAATCCTGTGATAGATTTGAAATGAAAACTGTTTGCGTTAGGAGCTTAAACCTTTCGCAAATGTATCTATCAGGCAAAACATTGGAACTATTTATTCACTTATATTTTAGCTGCTGCGAATAGCAAATATAACCACATCAACTGCAAGTGCAGGCATTTTGCCCAGCTATGAGTAGAGTGAGGATGTCCTTAACATCCACGAAGTGTGAAGTGGTTGCAAACAATCCACCATCTGCTACTAATAGAAGTTGAGTGTATATGTGCTACCACGCAAGCGCCAATGCGACTAAAAGGAAGCTGCCAGTAGAAGATTTAAAGTAATTTATATTTGTACAACTTAAATAAGAAACGACAGGACACTTCATTATTGCAGGCAGATATTATTAGCAAATGGGGTGACCACTCCAAGAACTGGCTTAGAGAAAGAGGTCAACAACCCCATGATCACAACCAATGTACTAAGAAATATCACTGAAGTATACTTAAAATAGCTTTGAATGATGTGGTGTGGGTATGGATGGAAATTAACAAGCGTTACAAAGGGGATCTTCTGGTCCACAGGACGAATCTAAAGTACTGCCAGAAACATATTGAAACATAAATGATTGCATACTTTTAGGATACCTCAATTAAGTGCAGTTCACTACGAGAGAGGTATATATAAGTCAAGACACAATCTATTTGCAAAAAAGCTTACTCAAGAACCCTCTTTGAAGTGTAGATAATATTCGAGAATGTTCTCGAAACCTCTTTCGAAGTGAAGAGAATATTCTAGAATGTTCTACTTCAACCATTCGAAAGGTATATAAGCCACCACACAATTAAAGTCGAGACACAGTTGAAAAACAATTGTAGAAGTGTATAAATCGGCATTTTAATCTAAACTGCAACATTTGTAACTGTGATTGAGAAGTAATAAAGTGATTAATGAATTATTAAATAAAATGCAAATTGTAATAAAGTAAACTTTAAGTGTGTAAATAGCAATCATTAAATAAAGTTAATTAATTGAATTTAACCACCGATTATTTGAGTACTACACAATCCAGTGGTACGAATCCGAGTATTGAGATTTAGAGTAAATTCTCAAGAGGGCCATTTTATTAACAATATATTTGGAATATATATCTCTACTGTGTATTTTGTATACTAGACTGCAAAAGGCAAATCGCATGTCTCTGTAAATATATTTTTTTATTTTTTTTTCTTTACCATCTATTTATTTACCGAATTTTTCTTTGTCAAGAAACTAACAGGAATTATTCTAAGCTTTCATACTGCAGTTACATATTTAGTTAATATCCTCAGGCACTGCATCGAGTATTTAATGTTTTCACAGCACGCAATAAGGCGTTATTAAATCAGGTCTTAGGTATATATCCATTTGAGGCGTCTTGTAGAGGGAAGCTTTAGTAGACTCCTCGCCAAGCAGTTCGGGTGATTTTCCAATTTAAGAGTAGGTTCTGTAGGTGTTCACCATTTCATTTTCAATCGTGGGTATATTCAGGTCACGGTGGATGCTTATGTTCCTCAAGTACCATGGAGCACCGGTGATCATTCTCAAAATTTTCGATTGGAGGCGTTCGAGTTTCTCCCTATTTGATAGGCAGGCGGTGCCCCACAATTGAATCCCATATGTCCATGTAGGCTTAATGATACTAGTATAAATTAGTACCTTGTAATCTAAGGCAAGATTTTAATGCCTATTTAGTAGGCAGTTCAAGGTATGAGGTTTCAATTTAATCCGAGCACACTTTGAATCAATGTGTTTAGTCCAGGTTAATACTTTCTAAGTGGATTCCCAGGAACTTTATGTCAGAGCGTTGTGGAATGTTTTGACCATTGATGCGAATAGGGGGACACGTGTCCTTCCTTAAGACAAATGTTAGGTGTGCACATTTAGCTTCGTTGACCTTTATTCTTCATTTGTTAAGCCACTGCTCAATAGACAGTAAGTGGCTCTGTAGCCATTGCGAGGATTCAAGATGGGAGCTGTTTCTATTCAGTATGGCGGCAAATGTGTATATAGCCGTGTGATCGGAAGTTCGCATGTCAACTTTAGCGAGCAAACACAGCAGTGGTCCAATGACACTACCTTGAGGGACTCCTGCTTTGATATCAAAGTAGTCGGGGGTAGAGTCACCTTGGCTTACCATGAATTGTCTGCTTTTAATGTAGGTTTCAAATAGTTTGTGGAATTCCTTTGAAAGAATTTCCTTTAGTTTATATATGAGCCCTTTGTGCCACACCTTATCAAAGGCTTGCGTAATGTCAAGGAATGCAGCAGAGCAGTATTTATTTTGTTCGAATGCTGAGCATATAACTCTTACTATGCGATGCACTTACTCTATCGTTCCGTGCTTTTCATGGAAGCAGAACTGGTATTGGGGAATTACATTGTTTTTATTAAAATACTGGAAGACCTGCCGATGTACTATTTTTTCGAAGATTTTAGATAAGGTGGGCAGTAGACTAATGGGACTCTATGAACAAACCTGTGTAACATCCTTTCCTGGCTTCAGGGTCATTATTATTTTTGAAATCTTCCAGCATTGAGGATAGTGCCCAGTGCGTAAAATAGCGTTGAACACTGTGACTAAGTGATATACAGCTATATTAGGTAATTCTTTTATTATGTTTGCTGTTATTTGATCCATTCCTGGTGCTTTTTTAAGATTGAAGTCTTCAATGGTGTTATTTACCTCGTTCCTTGAGGTTTTCAGGCGCTCACTGTTTCCACTACTCGGCATTTCACCGGGTTCAAACGATATAATGGGGTGATTTGGACAGAAGACATTACTATAAATACATGTTTCTGATACTACTTCTAAACAGGTTAGAGTTGTGGAAAACTATCCGGATTCTTATCGTATATAATGTCCTTTGAACTCTTAGTCAGGTACCATATCTGCAGTTTTATGAGTGGATTCAAGAAGAAAATGAAAGTATTCATCACTCGTTTTCTTGCTTCCTGGCTTCCTTGTTTTCTTACTTCGTTGGTTTCTTGCTACCTTGCTTTCTGGATTCCTTGCTTTCATTGATATTTTACTTTTTTCCTATCTTGCTTCCTTGCTTTCTTGCTTCCTTGCTTCCTTGCTTATTTTCTTTCTTGGTTCTTTGCTTCCTTGCTTGCTATTGTCCTTGCTTCCTTGGATCCTTCCTTCTTTGCTTCCTTGCTTTCTTGCTTCGTTCCTTTCTTGCTTGCTTGCTTTCTGGCTTTCTTGCTTCCCTGGTTCCTTGCTTTCTTGCTTCCTTGCTTCTTTGCTTCCTTGCTTTCTTTCTTTCTTGCTTTCCTGGTTCCTTGCTTTCTTGCTTGATATAAATATATGAAGGAATCCAATCTTACTGGAAGATGGGGCAGTTGTTTGGTAAAAAATAAATAGCTACGTAGATGAGCTTCTGCAAGACTTTGTTAGGATAGGGGGCAATCGTACTGCCATATCCTTCGACCAATAGAAGAGGTTATCATCAAAGTAACATAATCAAAACCTAACCTAGCATTTTGTAAAGGGAAATATTGTTATGATAAAAATCAGATCACATAAAAGGATAGTACAAAAATAAGAACCACTTATTTGCTAAACGTTGTAAATGAGGAACTAATTAGTTATATCATTACATGAATAACTGATGAGGAACAGCTGGTTATCTGATGTCTTTTCGATGAAATATAATCTCATCTCTTCAATTTTTGATGAGATAGGATTAGTTAAAATGTTCAATCATGAGTATCAATTATCAATCATCAGTATTAATAATTGGAAGAGAGGTATTTCGAACTCTTTTGATGAAAGTGAAATTCATATTTCTGTTCCCAAGTGTGGGTGGTAAATATAGACCCCCGGCCCTATTCATATTCAGAGTTTCAGTCCCTCTTTGGATCAAATACCCTATACTCAATATATTGAGAATGTTTCATGGTAAAGTTTCATACTAGATTCTATGTGCAGTGTGGACGCCAAATAGAGCTTGGCTGACTATTGTTCGTACATATTCCAAACTATAGTAGTCTATAGGATTATTCATCAAAAGAACAAAGATTACAGTGGCACTATGAATCAGCTAACTACAAAGGAGGAGGTTACTTCAAAGCCAAGCACACTACTACGAGGGTACTATTTATATTTAGGGAACTGGCAACACTAATGTCAATAGCTAAAATTTGGCAACACCATAATAAAGTTTCGCATTTTTTAGCATAAACGTACTCACAACGTGTTGATGTACAAGGGATATTTGTTTTGCTTACAGTGAGTTAAGAAAAAAAATGGCCAAAAAATGGTAATTTCAAGAGAAGGTTTTCGTTGGATTATTTTCGTAAAGCACCTCGTCTCCCCATTGACCTCTACATTAACAATTTGGCATGCATTAGTGCACTAAGGTTAAAAGCGACAGGTTGTTGGGCTGAGCGACCATATGCTATACGAAATGCCGAGGGAACTGACACAAATAACAACAAACATAGTACCACAACTAGACTTTAAAAAGGACTTCACGGTTAAATTTTCTTCAAGAGAAGAGTGATGAAGGCAAACATTTGAAAAGGAACTCGATATACCCATTTATCCAAAAATCCAGCGATTACCCCCAGCTGGGGTATTTTCAACACACGCTAACATCAATTACTGCACACGCCTACCTGATGAGGCTACAGTTTTTCAGGCGGAATTACTCGCAATCAGGGAGGGGTATTATCCAATGCATTAGAGAAGGATATAGAAGCAGGGCTGCCATTTTTGTGGACATCCAGGCTGCTATAAAGGCTCTACAGTCAAACACCATCAACGCCAGTCTGGTCAGACAGTGTTTGGTGATGAACTTAGGGCGCTAAGTCTTCATGCTGACATCACAATCATCTGGGTTCCAGGCCATAGGAATATCGATGGGAATGAGAAGGCTGATGAATTGGCGCGCAGCGGGTCCTCTCTCGACCTAACCTATGCGGAACCCGTATATGTTTCTCTGGGTACGATCAAGAGGGGCATCTACGTGCACTGTCTCTCCTTGGCGGGCAGAAGTTGAAGGGCACTTATAACATGCAATACATCCCGGGCGACCTGGGCAGTCTACAATATAGCTAGGTCAAGGGATCTTATAAACACGGAGCGTAGAGACACCAGCCGACTAATGGCGGATTTTACAGGTCACTGGCAGTAGGTACGCATGCGCAGAAAATGCATAGATCGTTCAATACCTATTGTATAAGTTGTAAAGACTTGGATGAGAGGGAAACAATAACTCAATTTCTCTGCAAATGCCCAGCTCTGGCGGCCGCAAGAAATAGAGCCCTGGGAAACTATTTTCTAGCAGGAATATCCGACCTCTCGGGTGTAAAACCGAAGGATCTTGTAAAATACCTAAATTCTATGGAATCTAGATAGGAACCCATCTTTTTTTCAGCGTTTAGGGGGATAGTTATTATAAAAAGACGCTAAGGCGCTATTTGGATATTCATGCTAGGATTTCGTGGATCTGGCACCTGAACCAACCAACCAACCATTAATGCACCAGTAGCATAAACATAACTCAACATCTACCCGAAGATTTATTAACAACATATAATAACGCATAAGTGATGTATAAAACTTCTGGGATATTTAAGCCTGGATAACTCAACTGTCACGCACACTTTCATGCAGAAGTTTGCAGGAAGCATAAAAAGTTCCTTTCAAGTCTCATTTTTAATATCACTCCTATAGGAGGCCAATGTCTTGTTTGGTTAATTCTTCTCTCCCTTCACTGGGGGTTGATTTATACAAACTCTCCTGAAGTAGGGTGTACTTTAGTTGGTGTATAACTACTGATTTTTGGTGATTTTTTTAAGACATATTTCTCACATTTTTAACTATGAAAACCTGGTCACTTGGAGATAGTCGGAAGGTGCTTCTACTACTAAATTTAGTTTATAATAATTTTTATTATCAATTTATAATTAATTTCACTGTATCCTTGGGGAATACGTTGCATCGGTACTTGGGCTGTACTCCATCATATCATATTCATTAAGATTCACTTCAGAGAAGATTATATCATTGATATTTTGTTCTACTAATGATATTTTAAGTTGCTCCTACGACATTTTCTTTCTGTACTTAAGGCATCTACTACATATTTGTTCCTTACTAGTCTGGTGTTCATGACCTTTTCAGGAGACGCTTCCAGAGTAGTGTTTATAAGCATTTTCTTAATTGCTTCGAGCTTATGGTAGTACGAGAAATTGTGCGGCTTACTAGTAAATGGGTAACAATCAACTCCTGTTACAAAATGGAAAACATTCCTCCGCGGAAAAAGTGTTCATAAATTTTTGAAAATCCTGTTAAATTCATAGAGAATTTAGCTTTGCAGCAAGCAAAAAATCCTTTTGTTTTTCATGAGGATATTAAAAATTTCCGCATCATTGCACCCGTTTATAAACACACACAAACACACCAACACAATTGGAATATCGTTGGCGAAAAAGCAGTCCTGGCTGTGTGTGAATGCATATCAATAATTTCCTGTTTTTGCTGTTTTTGTAAACCCTGTCAGTGGTGTAGTCAATCAATTTTTAATAATGAAAAATAAGTGAGCAGTTTATTTTCGAAAGCAATAAAAACAGCAGCGCCAGAATTTTTCATGCTTGCTGGGCGCTGAGCGGACTTTGTCGCGGTTTGGTAGAAATTCCAATAAATTTCAATACGAATATCTGCATAAAATAATCCAATTATACAACAATGCTTATGGTGTCATAGACAGGCATGCGGGCAGGATGGCAATGCAAATATCATCATCAGGATATGAAGGACAACGGGTTGATGTGTGGCTATGCGTGTGTGCATGGGTGATTGCGTTATTAAATATTAATAAATTGATTTCAATCAGTTGTTTACGTTGTTGGTCAGTGAAATTGTAGGGAAAATTCAAATTTGGTCAGCAAGAAGGTGACCAGGGCCAAGGATTATGTGGGTAAATTGGCAGTTTATCATCGTAGGTGACCACTCAGTGTGATTACCATATCCTTACACTTTTAAGCGACACTTACTTGGTAGCCCAGACTCAATGATTATGTGATAAAACTGGGACTCAGTGTGATTACCATATCCGGAGACTCTTAAGCGACACTTACTTGGTACCCCAGGCTCAAGGGTTATGTGGGAAAACTGGGATTCAGTGTGATTACCATAGCCTTACATTCTTAAGTGACACATACTTGGTAGCCCAGGCTCAAGTATTAGGTGCGAAAACTGGAACTCAGTGTGATTACCATATCCTTACACTCTTCAGTGATACTTTCTTGGTAGCCCAGGCTCAAGTATTAGGTGGGAAAACTGGAACTCAGTGTGATTACCATATCCTTACACTCTTCAGTGATACTTACTTGGTACCACAGGCTCAAGGATTATGTGGGAAAACTGGGACTCAATGTAATTACCATATCCTTAGACTCTTAAGCAACACTTACTTGGTAGCCCAGGCTCTATTTGCTGTATGAAGGACGAAGCTATTATTTCCTCTACCAAATAAGTCTATGAATGAATGATGAAGGAGTAGAATATTACATAGACAAGGTCCTCTAAGTTTTTATCTACTACGCAGTTCAGCTCCTTCTTCTCAGATTCTACGATATAGTTTAGAAACCGTATAGCTACACATACTTTCCCGTCGCCATCTGTAAAACTAATGTAACCCCATTTTTCTATCTTGTTTTGCAATTTAGCATCTCTTTGAAATTCACAGCAATCACATTTAATTTGTTGAATTCTAAAATTTACACTGATTTTCTTTTAAACACAATTTATTCCGCGCACACAATTGTAAGTAGAATGCAACTGACTACAACACTAACTCCCGCCCAAGTCCATAAATGTCATTGTCGAACAAGCAACCCCTAATGCTGTAATAGCTTAAAACTCCGCAAAGTATGCTAACATTAAGTAACAAAGTTTTTCTCAACATTAACAGTGGAGCTGCCTTGTCGCAGGGAGTCTGCTCGCTTCGTCTCCTGCTGCGCTGTGTCTGTCACTGCGTTCGTCCCTCTGCCTCTTTGTCTGGCTGGCTGGCTGACTGACTGACTGTCTGCTTGCACATAATGAGAAATTGTCAGCGTATTAAAATTGTAAAATATTTGCTGTGGCAGCTGACACAGTGCCCAGCGTAATTCGAAGCTACTGCAGCTGATGGCACCACTGACAAGCCTGATGACTGCTTGTAGATAATTTATTTCATTTCATTTCAGTTGGCAGTGCAGACAGTCATCAAGAAAGATGACAACGACTTATTGCATTAAAAATTTTCAAAACAAAGGAAAGAAAGATGAGGAAAATATTAGAAGCAAAAACATTTGCTTAAGCGTGTTATTAAATACTCGTCCTTTCTTTAGTTTAAAGGAACACATAATTAAAGTTTGTGATTTTAGTCGAGCTCCAATTCCACTTCCTTTCCCTACTTACTTAGCTGTTAGTCTCAGCGGTCCACTCTCACTACAAAGAGGATTTTTCAGTTCGCCTCAGAAGCGTCCAAATTTACTACCATTTACATAATTGAACACCGCTCGTGCAGTGTTGTTACAAATTCATTGCCGTTTCCCATTTGTGTGCAAACATCCAAGCCATTTCAATAAAATTTTGGCACCGGAAGTGCCGACGTTCGTTTGGCATGTACAGTGTTCATTAGCTTCGGCAGCTACTCCACCAGGTATACCAGGCATTCCTCAGGCAGTACCCGCAGTAGCTGCAACAAAGGTACGCAATCACACCCACACCCTCGCCACTGAACTTACTTTTTATACCCTTTCTCTATCTTTTATTTATGAGTGAGAGCCTTAAGTAAGGCACAGCACCGTGCTGGGGTCTACGGCGTCGAATCACACCATTAATCACGCGAAACAAATTCCACGTAAGAGCTCTTCAAGGGTACTTTTTATGGCAGTAGGAAATAGTAAATATTTTATAACGGCTCCGTCTCACATACAACATTTCATCACAGTCTGTGATGTGCAGTAACTTTGCCTTCGCCCTCATTCGTTGTGTAGCTCAGTAAACATTTATACCCACAGCCTGTAAAAAGGTGCTCCTGCTTGCGTCATATTTACTTCAGTGTTGCAGTTGGCTGCTTAACGCAAAGCGCCGAAAACTGCAGGGATTTGTGTCAAATACTACTTTTAAAGACAAGTTAAAGTCCTTACTGCACAAAATTGTTGAAATTTCAACTCATTATCCTTTGCAAGCAGTCGTCTCTTTGAAGAGGCAATGTAGATTATTATTTTGTATTTCTATAGCAATGATTTCATCTCCCTTTAGGATGCGTCATTATAGCAGCCAAACCAATTAAAGAAATCAGGAAAAAGGAATGGGCATAACATTTTCTTAAAGCAGAGAGAATAAGTCATGAAAAGGGACATCCCTTCTTAGTTTACTCTATTTACTAAAAGTTACATATTTATATAGCCGAAAGCCTCAGTTGCTAGGGCTGTTAAATTCTTTTATTTATATTCTTATTTATTACTATAAAAATCATGTTAAATAAATGAATCATCCCGAGGGTCGCAGGTTCAAATCCTGTCACGGGCTTGGTCTCCAAAATGCTTCTTTCTATAAAATCTTTTTCTCTTCGAGTTGAAAGCCTCTACAGCTAGTGCTCATTCCTCCAACAACTTGCACTCACAATTAATTATGGCGTAAGGTATGATCATAATAATAATAATAATAATAATAATAATAATAAATAAATAATAAATAGAATATTTATTTAGGGACGTGACACAAATATTTCATAAAATCTTCATAAAATCTGTTGGATCCTGCTTGATATTAGCGATTCATTCTTTAATACCTTTCAGTCAGTTTGTTCACTGGATTGTGTCGAAAGATTTCAAAGCACTTCTTAGAACATTTTTCTTATAAAGTAGTTTAGTTCAATAGCAAATCATTTAAGAAACAATCAACAACAGTTTAACTTCTATCACTTTTACTTCTCTTACCACTGCTGCTTCCTTGTCACAACTGAACTCAATTGCCTTAAGACTATTCCTTTAATTTCATTGCGAATGCTTTCGAGCTCTTTCAGATACAATTAGGTATAGTAGAAAAGAGATATCATTGATGATTCGTTGATTAAGCTTCAGAGTATGATAGGAGACTAATGAAATATCACTAATGCCTTTTCACTAATGACTTATCACTGATGATGAATGATAGGAAATCATGCCACTATAATCGGAGTTTATACGCATGAATTCTGTCGCAGCACCATGGAACTGGAAACGATCCAAACGTTGAAACTTTCAACTAAACTGTTGGAAATAGTTTTATACATTCTCTGGAGATCAGTGGAAATGAAGAAATTGAAACCCTTGAAAGGTATGGTGACAGGAGAAACTGTTTTAAAGAGTTCCTGATACTAGAATTCGCAGTTTATTTGATAGTGTTGGAATTTGTTGATAGTGACTTGATGCAGAAAAATAGGATTGACACACATGATTTCTGTCGCAGCTGCAGAAACGATGAGGAAACGGTCCAGCAGCTCTTCTGCACATGTCCAGCTTTTGCTAGCAACAGGGAATATTTACTAGGATCCCACTTCGTAACAAGTATAGAGAATCTATACCAGTCAGGTATTAAAATCCTTTTTCGCTTTATAAAAGGCTCAGATTGGATCAATTTGGAGGGAGAAACGGAGCCATGCCTCGCATCCGCGGCTCACAATGGACCCAATTAGTTGTCTAAGTAGCATCACTGTTTTCTAGATGATGCGGCTGCCTAACCTACCTACCTATCACTAAAGACTTATAGGATTAGGGAGGAATAGATAGTTTCTTTTTTGTCTGAACAACTAGTCATATACGAGTATATGTCTAGTTGTATATACTCAGGCCACAAGACCTCCATTGGACTATATTAAACTTTTCATTTTTATTTTTCTTTGTATCCACCTCATTTCTGAACAAACTTCAGTATATCCTGTGTCCCGAAGTAGCCAAAGTTTGCACTACTTTCGATAGCAGTGCCAAGTACCTCGAACCTGATGCTAGCGAAAGCGGGGCATATGCACAAAAAGTGGTCAACAGTCTCATCTTCCTCTCCATAAGCCTGGGAAAGTTCACTGTCTGCAATGCCTATCGTTTGCTTAGTCCATGCAAAATGACCTGTCACCAGTCCTGCCAGAAGTCTGCAGTCTCTCCTATCAAGTGATAGAAGAAACCTTGCCATTCTATCTGAAATCACAGGCAGCATAGCCGTTGCCCATCTTCTCTCTCTTATAGCCCCCCATTCGCGATTCTCTACACAGGCAACCCCTTCACTAATAGTGGCCCCAATGGTAGCAAAACATATGAGAAGAACAGGTTCTGGACCAGTAAAACTGATTTCAAAGCCTGTATTCGCAAGTTATCCGCGACTTCATTCCCCATGGTGCAATGACTAGTTGACAAGAGCCCACTCTTCTTTTAATCTTATGTCTTAATCATTCCCCATAACGTCCATGTATCCTGGAGCCCAAGTTGACATCAGACTATTGTGCTTTCCAACATAATTCAATCTGGATTTGCTTAACAGCACCAACTTGGTAGTGAGAAGGGGGCTCTGTAAGGCCTTCAGTGTAGACACAAATATCCATGCCACGGCATCTACCAAGTCCATTGCCCTTAGAATGTCATAAACTTCCGCCTGAAATGCAGAAGTGTGACAACCAAGTGCGTAATGAAGCTGGACACCGTTGTGTTCCACGAAAACCCCATAATCCGGTCCAATATCTGTTTTGGAGCCATCAGTGAAAGTATTACAGTACTGTCTACCGGGCTCAGTCGTACAATCGAACCCCAAGTAAAAGATGGGATAAGATTTGTAATAGCTGGATAAGATTTGTAATAGCTGAATATATTTCTGAATATGATTGTTTTGTATTGATTATAATTTGTATTCAAACTTTACTCATATTTAGTCATGTATTATGCATACTATTTCATATCAATATTTATATATAAATATATAAAAATTCCAGACAACAGGTTTTATTGTTAACCAAGCCAAAAACTCAGTGAGGTCAACAAATAGAGGCGCAATTAATTTTCGTCTTTAAGTTCATTATAGAAATTCGAATAGAATATGATGATTGCAATATCCTCCGTACAACCATCCTTAAAAGAAATGGTTTCTGAAGAATAAGAAGCTGACACCAAAATTCAGTGAAATTCGGCAACTCTACAAGTCATCTTCATCAATTCAAACTAAGAAATTCTTTAATTTTTCATTAGGTAGGTTACTCAGGCTAAAAAATTAGATACTCCTTAAACTCTGCTTAGGATTTAAAAATAATTAAAGAAATATTTCAAATGAGAGGAAATACTTGAAATCTTTGAAGGATTCAATCCGAGGATACAGTCGATTCCAAAATACAAACTTTCAAAAGGAAAGAAGAATTTTAAAATGAACAATACCACTGATAAACCAATCCTAAAAAGAAACTAGTGAAAAATAATCAACGTTTGTGAAATTGACGCCAAACAAATACACTGAAATTTGGCAACTTTACGAGTCATGGTCTTAATCAATTAGAGATAAAAAAGTCCTTTCAGGTTTCTGCAGATAGGTTTATTGTAATAGAAACAGGAATCCACAAAAATTTCTGCTTAGGATTTAGAGATATTGCGAATTAATTAAAAACAGATGGCAATTATTTTGAGTGAGAGGAAATACCTGACATCATTGAGACTCAAGACTGCAGTCGATGGAAACTTTGAAAATGAAAGAAGACTTTTAAATTGAACAATGCCACTCCAAACCAACCTTCAAAGAAACTACGGAAAAAACCAAAGTTTGTGAAACTGACACCAAACAAATACACTGAACGAGTCATGGTCTTAATCAATTCGAAATAAGAAGTCCTTTCAGGTTTCTGCAGAGAGGTATATTGTAATAGAAACAGGAATCCATTTAAAATTTTGCTCAGATATTGCGAATTAATTAAAAACAGATGTAATAATTTCAAGTGAAAGCAATTGCGATTGAGGGATTCAACCCGAGTCGATTCCAAAATGCAATTAAAAACTTTGAAAATTAATGAAGACTTTAAAAAACAACGCTGATTTGCCATCCTTTGGAATGTCCACCTTCCACGTAAGCAATTCAAATTGGATGGGGCTATTTATAGAATTAAGAAGTTCAGTTATTGCAATCTTTGAAGCTCTGATTTTGAGTGCTCCTTTGAAGCTCTGATTGTTGGTGCTACTTCGTCGGGTCTTCCTTTATTCCATCCTGTCTTTCCTTCCTTTATTTCATTCAAGAGTTCCTTCATAATATTAGCAAACTTTCTCTCTGCACAATAACAACAATCAGTCAAATCTTTCTGGACTCTGGAATCTAGAAATACCCGTTCTTAGAATGACAGCATTTTAAAGTGAAGTTTTTACAATAAATTTGCATCTCGTTACAGTTGTCAAGTCCAGACCATGGCTCCACTGGTGGATTGTTCTTTAACTGAACAGGACTTAGATGTTTTGAAGTAATTCGGCGACACTGTTCATTTGTGGACGGGCTGCGTACCGTCCGATTTGTGTCAGTTGTGTCGTGGAGCTGGACGTGCACATTTGCTGCACGCGCTTTCTGTTTGTTCTGTCGCCCTCAACTATATCGGAATTTGCATCAAAGAAGCCCTCGTAGATCACAAAATTGTTAGCCTGCGGTATGATCTGGTTCAGGCCGTAGTGTTTCTTCATGAAGTTCAGCAGTTTCTCGGATGGTCGATCCACCGAGAATTGCAACGCCTTCCAATGCTTTTCAGTTAGCATAGTTTCGAAGAGATTCTTACCGTGTCCCGTACGTTGGAGCGACTCGTGCACATAGAAGTCGAGTATGCACGGCGCATCTGTGACCTTGTGATTCTGTCCTGATTCATCGAAGAGATACAGATCCTTGTTGCCAATCTTCAGGAGGCCGACTACAGTGCCATATTCTCCAATGTCCACGTCTGCTTGTAAGTACACGGTTTGGTTGTGTATCGTACTCAGCTTCTGAGCAGTGGTCACGGGTTTTGTGAGGATTTGTGCCACCCCTGACAGCTGGCCCATGGTATCAATAATCTTGGACATTCTCGATTGAGCATCCAGGGTCTGATGCCGATTACCACGGAATGTGTGTGGCAACAGATCTGAGGTGACTCGGATGACAGGTTGCGGGAAGTAAGGCCTGATGTCGAAATCGAACTCTACCATTTTGTGGGAACCTGAATCTTAATTGAACCTTTATACGTTTGTTTTTTGTGGAACCCTACAAAGGTTTGGTTCCGAATTTCCCAAGCGATATTAGGATGTTTAAAAACTTTTGAATTTTGTAGAACTAAAGTGAAGTTTTTATATTATTTTGACAACAAAATAAATGAAACTTTCTCGTATACGAAATGGACGTAAATTCTGAACAATATTGGGACAATATGTACGCAGTAAAGGAAAAGCTATTGAGATGGAAATTCCAGAGCCTTAGTAACCTGAACACCTTAAAGAAACTAAGCAAAGCAATTTGAGGAAGCATTTGTTCATATCCTTGTTCCTCCAGCTTAATTTTATACTTTATTTGTGCAAAATGTTCGTACAACTCAGTGAGATCAGATATTCTACTGGCTATCTTCAAATGATCAATCACTATCATCAATTAGCCCAAGCAATATTCCTTTGACTACCACCTTCATTGGCGAATTAGTTCAAATTCAGCCAATGAGAATTTTCATGTTGCCGTCCGGTCCCTGCAAAGGACTCGTACAGCCCTCAAAGCCTCTCATTATTTTCATAATATTCCTCTCGTACACTAAAATTGCAGTAATTGAGCGCTTCGGCGGTTGAGTTTCTGTGTTTAACTCACAATTAAAACTGATTGATTTGTGGATTGGCGCTATAACGACCGCAGTCCAGTGACAGCCCTCCATTGACTTCATAGTCGGCAATACTGATTTATGCCTCTATAAATGGAGAGCCACTCAGAAATACACGACTGGGTTGGCCACGTTGCAACATGTAATTTGTGTGTCACAAAATTGCAACGATGACACTGCATTGTCACATTTGCCTTTTAAACTGATGACTATGTTTAAACCCTTTGCTATGCTTGACATGTGCTTCAAAAGGATACAAGGCTATCATAATAACAGCTGAGCCACTGCCATTGGTATTGAGTTTCAAAACGATACCACAATTTTATTATTTATAGGGGAAAGGATTTAATTTGACTTGTTGATGCCTCTGCGCGAAACAAGACAATTTATTCTTCAAATGACGTCAGAAAGATGAAAAGTCCACAGAAATATGGTTTGGAATCCCAATAAGAAACGCAACAATGAATGAGATCCACATTATCACTCCCCAGTCACCAGAATGATATTGTGAGGATGTACCTGATGACTGTAAGTACATCAAATTATTACGATTTGTTTCTTCTTTTGGCTGTGGTAAATATAACAGAAAGAATCTGAAAGAGACGGAATTTTGTACATAGTTTTTTACTGACTATTGTACAGACCTTTGTACTGACCACTGTACGGATCTTTGTACTGACCATTGTACAGACGTTTGTACTGACCATTGTACGGATCTTTGTACTGACCATTGTACAGACGTTTGCACTGACCATTGTACAGACCTTTGTATTGACCATTGTACGGATCTTTGTACTGACCATTGTACAGACCTTTGTACTGACCACTGTACAAACCTTTGTACTGACCATTGTACAGCCCTTTGCACTGACCATTGTACAGACTTTTGTACTGACCATTGTACAGACCTTTGTACTGACCACTGTACAAACCTTTGTACTGACCATTGTACAGCCCTTTGTACTGACCATTGTACAGACTTTTGTACTGACCATTGTACAGACCTTTGTACTGACCACTGTACAAACCTTTGTACTGACCATTGTACAGCCCTTTGTACTGACCATTGTACAGACTTTTGTACTGCCCATTGTACAGACCTTTGTACTGACCATTGTACAGACTTTTGTACTGACCATTGTACAGGCCTTTGAACTGACCATTGTACAGACCTTTGAATTGATCATTGTAAAGACCTTTGTACTGTCCATTGTACAGATCTTAGTACTGACCATTGTACAAACCTTTGTACTGACCATTGTACAGACCTTTGTACTGACCATTGTACAAACCTTTGTACTGACCATTGTACAAACCTTTGCACTGACCATTGTAAAGACCTTTGTACTGACCATTGTACGGAACTTTGTACTGACCATTGTACAGACTTTTGTACTGACCATTGTACAGGCCTTTGAACTGACCATTGTACAGCCCTTAGTACTGACCATTGTACAGACCTTTGAACTGACCATTGTACAGATCTTAGTACTGACCATTGTACAAACCTTTGTACTGACCATTGTACAGACCTTTGTACTGACCATTGTACAAACCTTTGACTGACCATTGTACAAACCTTTCCACTGACCATTGTAAAGACCTTTGAACTGACCATTGTACAGATCTTAGTACTGACCATTGTACAGACCTTTGTACTGACCATTGTACAGACCTTTGTACTGACCATTGTACAAACCTTTGTACTGACCATTGTACAGACGTTTGCACTGACCATTGTACAGACCTTTGTACTGACCATTGTACGGATCTTTGTACTGACCATTGTACAAACCTTTGTACTGACCATTGTACAGACCTTTGTACTGACCATTGCACAAACCTTTCCACTGACCATTGTAAAGACCTTTGAATTGACCATTGTACAGACCTTTGTGCTGACCATTGTACAGATTTTTGTACTGACCATTGTACAAACCTTTGTACTGACCATTGTACAGACTTTTGTACTGACCATTGCACAGACCTTTGCACTGATAACTTAATCCCAATGAAATTCCAATCTAAGTTCTATAGCTGCTTGAGGTGAGTCCAAGAGGGTGTATTGCTTCAACAGAACCCTTTCAATGATGTTGTATGTATTCAATGACCCTGATTTGTTCTTGTGAGTAATCAACTGGTATCAAATGGTTTTAATCCTTAACCGCACACAGTGGACAAACTTTACTGAATATCATTGAACGAATGAACGAAATGAGAAGAGCAAAATAAGTTGTTTGCACTACAACATTGTTTCTCTCTATTTACCTTCAATTCCCTTAAATGTGTGGCCTATGCTGGTGGAGATGACTACCAATATATACAATAATTAAGGCGAAAATGCTGTGCCCACAATGACTCTGGCCATTTTCATAATACTCGTATTTTATGTAAGCTTATACGATCTTTCCACATTGCGCTCATATATTGACCCAGCAGCAGTGAGAGTCAAGGCTCACAATTTATCGTGCCACACCATTTCGTAAGAGCATTTGTGGGCAAAATGTTCCCGCAAACCTGTACGTTACTTACTCTGTGTGTGAAAACACTTAATTACTACCTCGCAGAGGTGTGAGGGAGCTTCACCCCTTGACACAATGCCTACGTTATTGTACTGCATTATTACGTGTCTTTTCTTTTCCAGGTGGTTGCAGAATCCTGCAAAAATAAGAACATGCAATTCATTTTTAGTCATTTAAGAGGGAAAATTCTGTTTATTGTTTTGTCTCGTTCAAATTTCTTTCAGTCCGTATAGTATTGTATAGTCAGCATATATATAGTATATAGTATAGTCAGTATATTTCGTATTTCGTACATTGATTGACTACTCCAACATTGGCTACACACCTTAAGTAGTCCATTACAAAAGAACAACCCAGCTTTGCAGTCAACTAAATGCAATTGAAATGGGTGTGAAGACACGTGAAAGAGAAGAGCTCTGCTAATCCAATTCCAAAACAAAGTGGTTTGTTAGGAGTACTTCATGATTGAATATGCGCAGTTGGTGGTCTATTCGATTCCTCTAATTAATGGAAAAACACAGACGGGATTTGTCAGCTACATTGCCATATAAATTTGTCCATTTGATGGGGAAACCCATTTCGCTGTGATGAGACTGACACGGAGTTATTGGTAAAGAGTAGTGCCGGTGAAACACTTGGACCGAATAATATTTCCATGGTCATAGCGGACTGATGTTCGGCATATCCTTTACACCAGGTTATTTTCGATCCTTCAGTACCCCATATTCTTACTTATCCTTACTTCAATTTGAATTAAAAGGTTTGTTATATGTATATATGTTGAAGATTGATGTCATGTAATTGGAGAAACTGCCTTCAACTCAAGAACTCTTTGCTCATAGTATCTTGAAATTTGACATGGACATATCTTGAATATATCCTGACAAACGCCTTCTACAGTAACTCAATCTTTGCAGTTTATATTAAAAAAAACTCCTTTCAAATGTAAGTTAGAAGTATGATTAATAAAAGAATTTCCAATCTGAGGAACATTGTTCCAGCTGGGGTACAATGGATATATATAAAGACATCCGATATTGGCATTAGACATATAGAAACTGTTCAATGCATAGAATAATCGTAAGTAACCATGAATAGTACGCAAGTATTTGATAAGCAGCGATTGAGGATTTTCATGACTTCATATTCTGTTCTATGAAGTCCGTTTCTATGAAATGTAAACTTTCGATAAGTCTCCAAATCGTTCTACTAACTATAATGCTAAGGGCACTGATCATCAAATCTCAGTTTTCAATGGGTCTTCAAATCATCACACTGAATATAATGCTAAAGACACTGAATTGCTACCACTGCAACTTTGATCGGTATATTAAAATAATGCTGTGTTTGGAAGTTTTAGGGAAAAAAGTGGAGGTGGGGTTTATACTGAATGGAGGGGTTTATATTGAATGGAGGGGTTTATACTGAATGGAGGGGTTTATACGGATAACATAATGACAACAATCTGAATGTGCTCATGTAAAAGCCGAAACACTGATTAACATAAATCAAATGATGATCTGTGGTAATATTGAATCCACCAACTCATCAGGTTTGAAGAAACTTACACTGATCGTAGCTGATGTTGTCATTGAATAATGTGTTGATTTAGGAGGTCATTGGCATCCTATAATGTGATGTGGTATTCCAATTTCTTTGGGGACCTACTTAAATCAATAACAACATCACAAGAACTGAATTTTGTCAATTACTCTAATCTTATGGCGTCTGGCAGAGCACATAAGCTGATCAAGATTTCAAGACTCAGAGAGTATTCCGTTTCTGTGAATACTACTGAGGAAGGGTAACTAGATCCCTCTTCTCCAACCAACTCTTCTTCAACCAAAAGAGGTTCCTCTAAATAGATTTCTCTTCTTCAAACAAAATAGATTCCTCTAAATAGATTCGTCTTCCTTAACCATGCCACATGAATGCATATGATGAAATTTCCACTCCCATCATCTGCAATTGTGCTCTATTGACTATTAAGATACGAGTACTATTCGAGCGATTTAAAATCATTTTAAGCAAATCAACATTTATGGAATGAAATAAGAATGTCAATAAAATGTTGGACAATGTTTTCCTTAGTTATGGAATGCGAAAATTGGAATTTAAACGAACATTTTTCAAATGGCAAACATTTTTGTGTAAAGCTAATTGGGTCGTTTGAAGCCACACTCTCTCAAACACACACACATATGCACACACACACATTCCCATATAGCAGCAAAGACCCCCATGCATCTTATGCCAATGTCAATAAGTGATGTCGGCATTAAACTGGTTGGATGCAGCAGGTAGGAGCAACCACAGAGGAAGATGTGCCACCGGAGTTGCAGATGTACACAAATTTTATAAAATGAAATTCTGCATAAATGCAACAAATGCACATTTAAATATCCTCACTTTGCCATGCTGCATTTTTGGAGAAATGCACTCCTGCTACTAATTGAATTTCATTGCTGGCATATTTTAACACACTCACACACATGCACATATGCAAGCGTATATGTGTGTGTGTGTGTGTGTGCCAAATCACTTACGAACTATGTAGATAAAAGCAATCCATTTGTGGCTGGAATTCATTTTGTATGCCCTTTCATCAGAAAGTCTACAAATGTTTTAATATCCTTTAAACACATACAATTGCACGAGCATTGAAACAGGACTCCAGCACGTGCATACGCCAGCACACCAATCTGGGACGGCCTGCTCGTAATGCACCGTCAGAGAATTCAGATTCAAGCAGGCCCATTTTTTGGCACCGGCCTCGAATTGTGTGTGAGTGTGTTTTTGTGTGCGTGTGGCTGTGTGACTGTGTGTGGTGTGAGTGAATGCACACAAATGTAAAAATGTTATCCTTGTTGTGTTGTTTGATAAGTGAAATTTTGTAACCTGTTTCATGACACAAAATGGAAAAAGCTTTTATTGTAATTGTGCTGCCGCGTGAGTGTGGAAGGATGCGGCGCAACAATACAAATCCCATTCATTTATTTCAACCAAAGTGATAACATTGATTTTCGGTGGGGATGCGGGGGGAGGTTTGTTATCAAAACACATTGTTCTACATTTACTTGAAAATTAGATGAGCTCGATTGTATGTCATAAAGAATCCTTCAACAATATTCAGGATTAATTGTGTTTATAATTTTCTAATCATCCACTTATCTTAACGAATGACCTTAGGGTTGCTTCCTTAGGTTATGATGTGATTATTTTCTATATTTTTACCGAAGGATCATGAATTCCAGATTATTTCTTTTGGGGTCAGATATAATTTTTGACACACAAATGTGGGAGAGGGAAATGACCGGGAAGTTACAATTTTACAAATTTCTTTGACTCTTTTAGGAAACAAGGAAGTCTGTCCAGAGACTTAATTCACTTTGTCCATTACCGAAACATCTGACCCTAATCTGCGCCTCCTCATTCTGGAAAAGGCAGGACAAGCGCAGAAAAAGTGCTCTGTGTCGTCCTGTTCTTCCTTCAAAACGAAGACACAGTTCGGACTCTCGATGGAGACTATAATCGCCATACGATGGCCCCATGGATTATGCTTCGTGATGAGCCCAACCAATGCGAGAATATCTCTACTTCATAATGTCAGAAGAAAATCTGCACCTCTTTTGTTCGGGCTCTCTAGGAAGCACATATCTGTTATGCAGGAAACTGAACTCCATCATCGGTCCTTGGAAATATTATTCACATGGTTCCTGATCCAATCAATAGTCCCTACTAATCTCATACAGATAAATCGCTCTGGTCCCATTGGAGTACCCGCAGATCCACAGTTTGCCAATTCATCAGCTAATTCTCTTCCCCGTGTGTCCCGGAACCCAAATAAGTTCAAATAATTTCCACCTTACGATGGAGTTAAGTCTTGACTCATAGTCTAGGACAATTTTTGATGTAGTTAACGCGTTTGCTAGGGCTTTCAGTGGAGCCTAACTGTCACCACAGACTCTAGTCTATTTAGCGCGCCATTTCTTTTCAATTACCCATTCCGCTACCTGCAGTATACAGTTGACACACCCGAGAAGCATCTGACATTTTCATCCAGATGCCAGCCAGCCCCAGTTCCCTTTTCAGTTTGGAAGCCGTCATAGAAGTAATTCTGGATCGGCCCTTTGTTCCCTAGACTCGGAGCTGACATTATACTTTCCTCCAAAAGAAACTCTGGATATGTGATTATCCTTCGATGCCAGAAACGACGGTTATTGCTCTGATAGCCTTTTGAAAAACTCTCTATGCTCACAGTACTTGTCTCAAGATCATACCATTAAATGGTTCACACATGCTTCAAAAACAGAAGAAGGGAGCTGGCATATGCGGACCGAGGGTTAAAAACTTCGAACCAATGGGGAAATCACCTAGCATATTCCAGGCAGAGATACATGCAATTCGCCTCTGTGTTATTTTTAATCCACGACGTAACCTTGTGGGTCAAGACTTTGCTATCATTGCCATAATTCCCATAGCCGAGAACCTTCTGATATTTAGCCAGCCCCAGTTCCCTTTTCAATTATGGAACCTTCAGTAAAGGAAGTTTTCGACATCGCCCCCACAATTAATTCTGAATCTCTTCATTGTTCTCTGTTAAATCACTCTTACTCAGTTAAATAAATCAATCATACTATTTTTTGAAAGTCATCTCTTTTGTGAAAGTAATGTGAAAACCGATATAAACAGAGTTATAAACAGTTTTATCAACTGTTTCTATCTGGAAATCCTCATTAACCACTGCTGAGCGGTTCATCCTAACAGAATAAAAACAAAATCTCTTCTCTTGGTATTCAGTTTATTCACCTGAGTGTGGATCAATATACTGTTGTCCTAAAACTACATCCCTCAAGAACTATCTTACAAAAACTTGCACGATCTATGCCAGTGTTAAGTCGCTGAAATCTTCTCTACCAGAGTCGTTATATATATTTTCAATTAGGAATATCAATTATCAGAATAACTAAACGAGAGCAAATGTTAATTAGACCCTCGTTAGGATAGACTCAATGACCGAAAGGCCATCCTTAGGCCTGTTATATCCGTAGCGATACCAGATGAGTGTCCATTTAGGACTGGCTGAAGTAGATATAATTGAATAACGAAGCGTGTTTTGCTAGCTTTATAAGTGGGTCCATCATTCTCAGGGTCGAAACCTCTTCTAGTCACAGGGGGAGCCCTCAAGTATTTTAAGCCGGTTCAAGCGGCTGATGGACAAAAATATTGGAGATGCTCCCAGATTTCCTTGGAGTCTGTTTTCCCACATTTCCTATACCCATCATTGCTTATAAGCCTCATCTTCTTAGTCTGTATTTGAAGTTAGGCAGTGGGCTGTCAGTATATCTATCATCAATCTTAATTCGATCCATGGAAGTCCCAGAATAGGTGAGGGATATTGCTTGTCATACGACTTGTACAAAAGCTTAACAGTTATGCAGGTAGTTTGTCCGATCTACTATACTCTCTTGGTTTAGTACCGGCATTTCTTCCGTTTGGTGATGTCAAAGCGTCACAATTAAAGTCATCAGGTCCTTTTCTACCTGGATGTTCCTTCTCTAAAGAAATGAAGTTGTTGAAAGTCATGTTCTTTCATTACCTTTTCCGCTTTCTGGATGAATTTGAGAATGTCCATAACAGGAGCATTCTTTATTTCTTCCAGAGCCAGTTGGTCGCGGTGGATTATGTTCATTCTAGTTCTTGGCAACGCAATGCAGTTGCATAGATTCAGCTCTGTGATTTGTTCTGCTTCTAGACAGAGCCGCCAATCCGTATCATCAAGAATGTGGATTTTAGTCAGGTGATATTTCAGGTAGTAATGACCTGATAGAAAACCTACTATTTTCCTCATATCTGTTTTGCATATATTGCGCAGTTCTTTATTGTAGGTGAATGGAGTTACCCGTCTTTTGGCTTGGTAAAGTCCCTCTATCCCTTCCCAGTGTGACATTCTGAGACTATGTTCTCAGTTATCTATCCTAGATTTAGCCTCCGCCCAGTTGATACCACAGTGTGGCTCTGGACCTAATAGGCTTGCTGCGGAACCGGCCCTAGCCAGTTCGTTAGCAATTTCATTGCCTTCGATCCCTGAGTGACCCGGAAGTCAGCAAATTGCAACCTTATTTGTTGCACCTTAAGGATTGTAGGTTATTGAAACATTCTTCCCTTAATTTCGATTCTAAAGAATATGAAGCTGATGCTTGTAATGCAGCTTGACTATCTGAATAGATAGCTATGGGCGCGCCCTTGATATCCCTTTTCAGATTTATTCTTACGCAAATTGAAATTCCCTGTACTTCAATCCTGGAAGACGCTCGGCCATCTGCCCATTGGTTCTGAGGTTTTGGTATTATCCACATTGACTCCTGCACCAACTGCGGTGTTTGCCTTTGACCCGTCTGTGAACTATTCTATACTTTTAGTGTTCCTCCTATGTCCCATTCAGATAATAATCTCCAAATTGCGATAAAAATGTCGTTTTGGGATCATATAATCCGTGATTGATGTTTGATCTGCAATGCTTTTTTATTATATAGAAATTACCATCATGAGGCTCTTGTCTAGGCAAGATTTTCATTTTCAATGCGCTTCTAGTAAAAAGTGCAAACGAAATAGTTTCATTGTTATCTGTGATTTATGACTTATTACTAAAGTCTTATAGCATTGGCGAGGAGAACATAGCAACAGCATTAATTGTGGAATGTTCAAAAAGGTTCCTGATTGTACGACTGAATGATTAGTTATAAAGAAACAGGATAACAATAAATATCCACAAAAAGAGAACAAACTCAATAGAGCCCTTCAGCGAGGTTCCAGACTCTACGACTGAATTACTAGCTATAAGGAAAATAGTGTTTTTGCGTCTCAGTGCTAAAACTATACGAAGGACCTTTCCATTCCTAAAAGCCATATTTATATGAATACACTTAGTTGTGTCCTTCCAATCCATCTAATTTCAAACTGAATTGATTGGTTATCCATAAATTAAAATTGGCTGTGATTTGGTTACACTGCACTTATTTACACACTCATCCATATGCATGAGTACGCTTCGCAGTGTAATTCTTTTGGCATCAGTGTGAACAGTTCACATTTACAAGTTTATTAAGCTGTCGAGCTGTCTCTGAACCTCACCTACAGACGCGCTCCATTCAAACAGTTCAACATTGCAATTGCATTTTACATACTCGTACAAGGCCACAAACATACCACCCTAAGGCAATGGAGTCCACACACAGGAGTACAGGTAAAATGACTTGTAAATTCAATGGATTGTCTATGGAAATATGCTCATTCGTTTGAGGGATTTTAGCAATTCAAATGAATTCCAAATCAATTGCATATACAATTCATTTTAAGTACTCCGCACTCAGTTGTATCGAACTACATTGCAAGCAGCTCACCACTACCTTCACTCAGTCAGTCATGTGTCTCCGTCACAGTCTAATGGTGTGTCAGAGCACAGAGTGTGAGAGTTTTTAAAGAATTATAAAGTTTAGCAAGGATAACACAATTCCAAACACTTCAACTGGGGAAGGTCAACACTAATGGATCAACGGATTCGTATCACTCCAATTGTTCAAGAAAACATCAATAAAGGCTGCAGGCAATACCAGTAAATAAGTTAAAAATTACGTTCACTATGAAGGAATGAAATGTTTAAATGCTCCTTCTCCCTGTTGAATGAGGAGTTTCTGGAGTTACACAAATACGAGGTAGATAGGAAAATAATTTGCTGCAATTGCCAGGAGAGACAACACTTTTCTAATAAATCTCAATGAGATGCAATTTGCGTTTCGTTTTGTGTGCCCGCATGTAGTTACTTACTTGCTGCTTGCTGCAATTTCACCGAACAATACTCGTAGTAACTGCACTGTGGGACAATAATAGAAATTGATAGTGGAGCTTACAAGGAATCCTCTCAAAGCACATGCGAAATTGTTTTCTTTTAATTTTTCAGGAAAACAACATCAGAGCCAGCAGCAACGGGAGCGGCACCAGCAACTGCACCAGCAGCAATGGCTGCCAACAACGAACAATGCACATTTTACTATTTCATAAATCAATAGCAATCGGAAGGAAGCATTATCCTTTCGAATCCATTGCAACATTGTTCTTCAGTCGAGCGATGAATTTGTGCACAATATTTTATTGTGTATTCCCATCAGGCGGGCGGGATACCAGCACCAATGCTGCTGAAATTTGTATTGAGTTCGATACTTTTCCTCGGAAAATTTATTTTTATCATATTTACGAAGGACATGAAATTTTAAATTTCTTGTTACCACGTATACAGGAGTGTAATAATGCCCTGCTCGCACTGTGTTGTGTGATGTACTATATAAGACGATCGAAGCCATTTTTGCATAGTGAAGAGATATACTCGTAAATATTCTATTTCGGCCAGACAATTTGTACTAAGAGCTCCTTAGGTTAGGTTATGTTGCGAAGGAGTATGTGGATACGGTATCCGCACATCCATTCGGACACATTTATGTCCATTGTGACTGCCTTCAAAAATGCCAAGAGGAAGCATACTCCTTATCCTCGATTTCCGTATACATTGAAAGTACCATCCCTATTAAACCGTTTGGTTTTCCAGATGAAAGTGAGAAGATCCAATAAATCCACTTTCGTTATCTCTGCCAATCTTGTGAAGAAGCGCAAACATTGAAGTCATTTCAACTGTAGTCTTGGACATAGACATTCTCTTCTTGATCATGGTAACTCCTGCATAGCCCGCTCGACGGAATACGCCAACGTTGAAGCATTGGTGGGATAGCACAATGCTCGGTAATGACCCCCGTAAGCACCCTTACTGCAGGTTTGTTGAGCCCTAAGAGAACCTTCGTTCTCTTCATGTCTAACCTAGGCCATAAGGCCCGTGAGACTTCACAGTCGTCACGATTAGTCCATAAGTTGTTTGTCACCGCAATAGTGAATTCATCTATGCTCCTAAATAGTTCACATATCGTGATTTGTATTGATGTGTCTGCATCGTTAATGTCCATTGAGCCCCTTCTGGCCATCTCGTCTGCTAATTCGTTCCATTCTATATCCCTATGTCCGGGAACCCAGCAAAGTGGGACCTTGTGGGGTCCAATGTTCACTAGTGATGATCGGTCAGATGTCCATCCAAGGAGCTGTTCACTTTTTTTAACTCAGCGATTAACATATTCCCAGATGAAAGTTCACACTGACCAAACCTAACCTCAGAGTATAAATTTCATCTATCAAAAGGTATCAAAGTATTTTCATGTTAATTGTGAGAATGAGAACTTACAACCGAGGTGAGAACACACCTTAATAATTCAGAAGAACAATTTTATATTTAGATAGAAAAAGGATCAAGAATTCAAAGTTGTATACAAGCTATTGTAGCTAAAATTAAATAGAATTATCTGTTCTTTCTATGTGAAACGCCGATAGTATAGAATGGAAGGCATCCAACGCACGTTTACAGGTAGATGAGAACACACCTTAAGACTTCAGATGAACAATTTTATATTTGGATAGAAAAAGGAGCATGAAAGAAAAGTGGTATACAAGTCCTTTGTAGTTAAAGTTCTATCGAATTCTCTATTTTTTTTATGTGAGATAGCAATGATGCAGAATGGACGTCACCCAAAGCACATCCTACTGGCAGGTGTGGACACACCTTAAGACTTTAGACGAAAATCTTTGTGTTTAGACAATAAAAGGAGTAACAGCAAGATATATAAGTTGTATATAAGTCGTTGTAGCCAATATTTTATCGAAGGAAATTCTTCTAATTCGCTGCTCTAACCTCTTGACAATTTTTGGAAATTGCAGGACGCGGTAGCGAAATCAGGAGCGGAGTAGGAGAGAACAGCGTCACTTCATAAATTGGGTCTAGAGGTTATATCAACCGGGGAGCCAACCTACTGGCCGTCTGATATCAACAAAAGACCAGACCTCATAGACTTCGGTGTATTTACAAACATAAAAAAAGGAAAACATTTCTGCTGAGACTTCGTTTGATCTTTCTTCTGACCACTCGCTAACCTTCATTCATCTGAAAACCTCATCAGTGTCTTCAAATTTCAACTCTGTTCACCTGACAAATACATGTACTGACTGGCTTAAGTACAAAAACTTTATAAGTACTCACATTAACTATAAAGCCTCCCTAAAAGATGATCGTGACATCGAAAATACCTTGAATGATCTGGTAAATGTTTTAAAGGAAGCCGCATATTTATCCAATACACCCGTAACACAAAAAGCTTCACTATTGTACCGTCCCAGTGATGTGGAAAAACTGGTTAAGAAAAGCGACGTCTTAGAAGAGAATGGCAAAATAATCGGTCACCAATATTGAATGGTGAACTCGCGTATTGCACCCGTAAACTAAAAAACACATTGAAAAAGAAACCCCAAAAATCAGTTGCAGACTATTTTGAAAGGTTGAGTCCTCATGGCGACAATGAGCATTAATTGTGGCGTGCTATTAAGAAGTTCAAAGGACCAATACAACATAAGTCAGCACTTCGTAAGGATATTGGCACTCGGGCTAAAAGCGATTATGAAAAATGTACTGGCTTCGCATAGCACCTGAGAAATGTCTTCTGTCCAAATCACCCCATTATATCGTTTGACCCTCGTGAAATACCGAGTACAGTGAGTGCCTGAAAACCTCAAGGAACGAGGTAAATAACACCATTGAAGACTTCAATCTTAAAAAAGCACCAGGAATGGATCAAATAACAGCAAACATAATAAAAGAATTACCTAATATAGCTGTATCTCACTTAGTCACAGCCATTTTACGCACTGGGCACTATCCTCAATGCTGGAAGATTTCGAAAATAATAATGATCCCGAAGCCAGGAAACGATACTACACAGGTTTGTTCATAGAGTCCCATTAGTCTACTGCCCACCTTATCTAAAATCTTCGAAAAAATACTACATCGGCAGGTCTTCCAGTATTTAAATAGAAACAATGTGATTTCCCAATACCAGTTCGGCTTCCGTGAGAAGCATGGAACGATAGAGCAAGTGCATCGCATAGTAAGAGTTATATGCTCAGCATTCGAACAAAATAAATACTGCTCTGCTGCATTCCTTGACATTACGCAAGCCTTTGATAAGGTGTGGCACAATGGGCTCATATATAAACTAAAGGAAATTCTTTCAAAGGAATTCCACAAACTATTTGAAACCTACATTAAAAGCAGACAATTCATGGTAAGCCAAGGTGACTCTACCCCCGACTACTTTGATATCAAAGCAGGAGTCCCTCAAGGTAGTGTCATTGGACCACTGCTGTGTTTGCTCGCTAAAGTTGACATGCGAACTTCCGATCACACGGCTATATACACATTTGCCGCCATACTGAATAGAAACAGCTCCCATCTTGAATCCTCGCAATGGCTACAGAGCCACTTAC
This sequence comes from Clusia tigrina, assembly GCA_920105625.2. Classification (NCBI taxonomy): domain Eukaryota; kingdom Metazoa; phylum Arthropoda; class Insecta; order Diptera; family Clusiidae; genus Clusia; species Clusia tigrina. The sequence goes on from OV050031.1 coordinate 211,263,615, forward strand.
TGTCTATTGAACAGTGGCTTAACAAATGAAGAATAAAGGTCAACGAAGCTAAATGTGCACACCTAACATTTGTCTTAAGGAAGGACACGTGTCCCCCTATTCGCATCAATGGTCAAAACTTTCCAAAACGCTCTGACATAAAGAACCTGGGAATCCACTTAGACAGACGATTAACCTGGACTAAACACATTGACTCAAAGTGTGCTCAGATTAAATTGAAACTCCATACCTTGAACTGGCTACTAAATAGGCATTCAAACCTTGCCTTAGATTACAAGGTACTAATTTATACTAGTGTCATTAAGTCTATATCCGTCAAACAGGGAGAAATTCGAACGCCTCCAATCGAAAATGTTGAGAATGATAACCGGTGCTCCATGGTACTTGAGGAACATAAACATCCACCGTGACCTGAATATACCCACGATTGAAAATTAAATGGTGAACACCTACAGAACCTACTCTTAAATTGGAAAATCACCCGAACTGCTTGGCGAGGAGTCTACTAAAGCTTCCCTCTACAAGACGCCTCAAATGGATATATACCTAAGACCTGATTTATTGCGTGCTGTGAAACACCAAATATTCGATGGAGTGGCTGAGGATATCACCTAAATATGTAAATGTAGTCTTGTAATCGTAGAAAATTACTGTCAGTTTCTTGACAAAGAAAGATTCTGCAAAAAAAAAAATGCATAATCGAGCTTAAGTTGAAAATCCAACTTTAATTTAAAAGGCACACTCCTCCTACATACCCACGAATAACTTTAGACTGGAATTTGAAGAGGTGTGATAAATCCGCACCCGTGTTGGAATACGAAATTCATTAAAACTAAAATTTTCATTATTAACCAATTTAAATAAAATTTTCATTCAGTTATACTCAAATTTTTGCTGCTTATAATTTTGCATACTGTAAAATTAAACTCGGTGTTGTTGCTGTTTGCTGCAGAAGTCATGACTGCCACTCAGTTTAGTGGAGTTGGCGGTGCAACAGCAGTAGAAGCTGGAGCAATAGAAGCAGGAGCAACAGGAGCAGGAGCAACAGGAGCAGGAGCAACAGGAACAGAGCAATAGCAGCAGGAGCAGCAGGAGCAGGAGCAACAGGAACAGCAGGAGCAGGAGCAACAGGAACAGCAGGAGCATCAACTGGGACAAAGTTTTAATTGAATGCTGTACAAAAAATTTCATTTAAATGCAAACTTAATTGTCAGTGCACTCATTTTGCTCGGTTCACTGTGACGAGATTGAGAGAATGACACTAAGAGAGCGAAATGAAAGGTGACTGTTTCGAAAATGGTGCTGTGCGTTAACTTTTTGTGGTCAATTTAATAACAACAATTCATTTTAATTTCTCTCAGCACAACACCTTCAAATTATTTTGGCAAGCAGGCACGTTTGTGGTTTAATTATGTTTTCATGAAGTGATAAGTATGCAGATACACATTCCGGGCATACTCAGCCACAGACACAAACATTTGTTATGGAATTTGTGTACTAAGGACAACTTTTTCGACTGTTTAACTAGTCAAAATTAATTGAAGATCCCACTTCAAGGAATATAATTGATTTAGTACTATGGTCTAAGCTTCTAATAAACTGCGAAGCCTTAGAACACATCTGTGGCATTACTAGCCTGAGGGCAGAGATATTAGAGCCATTAACCCCAACTCAGTGCTAAGATTTCTTAGAACTGTTGGACTAAAGGAACACCCTTTACAGGCACATGCAGCAGGAGTACAATAGATCAAATTGGTATGAGATACATTTTCCCTCTTTGTTTCAATCATTCATTCATTCATGGTCTCCTAAGATCCTTCGCACCTATAACCTTCATTATGTGTATATTAAACATTATTTTACACCTTGACCGCTGACTGCAAGGCCCTACCATATATTTGCAATTAAATACTAAATTCTTCTCTTGCAAGAAAGCAAAAAAGCATTTAATTTTGATGCCAGGAGTGAGAATTTTATATGACCGCATTTGACATACTTCAGACTGCAAAAGCGCCGCACAAACTCAGCCGCTCAAGCGAGGCAGCAGCAAATGCGACAAAGCATGTGCGCCATTTTACACACTACGGCGCCATTTTCACCTGCAGCACGCTTACTGCAGCTTCACCGTGAGAGGAGACGCATTAAAAATGCAATCAAAGGCCTGCGACAAAGTACCGCAAAATTAAAAACAAAATAAGAAAAATGAATACGAGTAGAATACAAGCAGAAAAAGGAGTGTGTGGAAAGTGTGTAAAAATGGCACTAAAGTGGTAAATTTGTTTGTGGCGGCAGCTGTGGCGGAAGGCGCGTCTAAGGACACAACGTATTGCGGCAAATTATTTGAAAAATGTAATTTCAGCAATATTTTTTTCGCTCTTCACCAGAAAATTTATGACGCACATGCTGCGGCAATTTAATTACAAAAGGTGCAAAGAATGAATTTAGCAGGGATTTATTCAGAAGTATAATGAAGCTTCCTGCAAGTGTTTCAACTGGGTATGACAGGTCTGCATACAACTTTCACCATCACTCTTTCTCCCATTTGGAGAGGCACTTTCCCACCTTTTAGTGGGGTGTGTATCACATATTTTTAAGTTTAATTTGATCTTAAGACAATCCAACTTGACACATGGTTTAAAGAATTCGTGCATATGATTCTAGACCGTGCAACATGGCGTATGATTAACATTATTCTCTTAAGTATTGGAATACATTTGATTATATGAATTATTTAATTATTTTCCGTAGTAGGCGAACAACACTAGCGGGTCAATGCCTTATAATAAGCCTTCGCCGCTCGTCTCTGCTAAGCGCACGCTGATGCCAGTTGGAAATGCCGTGTCCAGGCAGGTCCTCCTGAACTTTGTCTTTTCATGTCAGTGGTGGTCTTTCCCTCCTGCGTCGCCCATCTTGGGGCATCGAATCGAAGACCTTCCTAGATGGAGTAGTTTTATCCATTCGCACGTCATGACCTAATCAGCGTACCCGCTGGGTTTTGATTCGCTCGACTATGTCAATAACGGCGTATAGTTCGTACAACTCATCGTTCCATCTAATCCGATACTCGCCGCGAACGGATATAGGTCCAAAGATTTTACGTAGAATTTTTCTTTCAAACGCGCGTGACGCCTGCTTGTCATCGTCCAGCTCTCTCTATCATATACGGATGGGAATGATGAGGGACTTATACAGCGTTAGCTTTGTTAGTCGAGAAAGGACTTTACACTTTAGCTGCCTACTAAGCCCAAAGTAGCACCTGTTAGCTAGAGTAATTCTCCGTTTAATTTCCAAACTGATGTTGTTGGTGGTGTTGATGCTGGTCCCTAGGTAGACAGGATCCTTGACAACTTCAAAGTTGCAGTCGTCAACAGCAACGTGATGTCCTAGACGATGGGACTCCTTATATGCTGCCAGCATGTATTTCGTTTCACCCTCGTTGGCTTTTAGACCCACTCGCTTTGCTTCTCTTTCTAGGCCGGTATACGCAGAACTCACCGCTCGAGCGTTATGGCCAATGATGTCAATATCATCAGCATACGCCAAAAGCATGACACTCTTATTAAAGATAGTGCCAGTGTGATTCAATTCCGCTATGCGGATGCTTTTTTCCAGCATTAGGTTGAAGAAGCCGCACGATAGGGCGTCTCCCTGTCGGAAGCCTCGCTTTGTGTCAAAAAGTTCGGAGAGCTCTTTTCCAATTTTCACAGAGCTGCAGGTTGTGTTTAGCGTCATCCTGCACAGCCTGATTAGTTTTGCAAGGATGCCAAGTTCAGACATAGCGGCGTATAGTTGGCTCCTTATCATGCTATCAAAAGCGCCCCTGAAATCGACAAAAGATGGTGGGTGTCAATTTGTTTCTCAGGTGTCTTCTCCAAGATCTGACATATTGTGAAGATTCGGTCAATGGTACCTTTACCAAGCCTGAAACCGCACTAATAGGGTCCAATCAGCCCGTTAACGATTGGTTTCAGTCTTTCGCAGAGTACGTTAGATACGATTTTTTATGAGATGTTAAGAAGACTAATTCTGCGGTAGTTACTGCAGATCGCAGGATCACCCTTCTTGTGGACTGGGCAGAGTACACACGTTACAGTTGCTGGGCATGTTTTTTTCCGACCGTATTCTGCACAAAAACAGCTTTGCCGGTAATCCATCGGCTCCAGCAGACTTTGTTGTTTTTCAGTCTCCTAATGGCTGTTAATACTTCAACATAATCGGGTGGCGGTATTTCGATTTCATCATCAGCAACCGGTTGCTCGTATTCAGCCTCGTCGTTAGCATCACTGGTGTCACCATTAAGCAGCTTCGCGAAGTGCTCTAGCCATAACAGTCTGAGCGTTTGTTACTAGATTTCCTTTTTCGTCTTTACAGGAATTGGCATCGGTCTGGAAAACTTTCGCTTGGCCCTACGCTTTTTGAAAAGATTTTCGAGCCATATTCCTGCTGCCATACATCTCGATTCTCGCACTCTCTTAGTTCCGCTTCTCGTTTTTCACAACGAAAAATACGTTTTTCATCGCTCCTATTCTCTCTAACTGCCGTGGGCTTAATTTTAACTAGGTGGTTTGGAGATAAGAACCCGCTGCCTACGTAGTTATGTCTGCATCTTGCCACCGCTGGGCAAGTGCAAAGAATCTGTTCTGTTGTTTCCTGCTCCTCTTAACAGAGTCGGCAGGAATCGTCTTCTACCACGCCTATTTTTTTCAAATGGTAATTGAGTCTACAGTGTCCTGTTAAAAGTTCAGTAAATAGTTTGTCATTTCTGCTGAGGTTTAAAGCAGCATCTACGCTAATGTGTTCAGGGTCAATCGTCTTCTACCACGCCTATTTTTTTCAAATGGTAATTGAGTCTACAGTGTCCTGTTAAAAGTTCAGTAAATAGTTTGTAATTTCTGCTGAGGTTTAAAGCAGCATCTACGCTACCTCGACTGCCGCATAACTTTTTGGGCTCTCCAGGCATAACTAGTTATGTATGATAAATGGTATTTCCAAGTAAGAGTTCTGTCTAGGATTGCTCCCAGATATTTCATTTCATTGCATATTATTAAGTTCTTGGCCCATAAACTTAAGGTCCCCAGATTCAGTTGCCTTCTTCTGGTGAAGGGTACCACGTTTGTCTTGATCGGATTTATCGATAGTCCTTTCTCCTGACACCAGTTTTGCGTGATGTCAGGAGCTAGTTGCATGCGATATGGTAGAGTCAAACTTGCCTCTGACCATAATTACCAAATCATCCGCAAAGCCCTGAACTTCGTATCCGAGGTCATTGAGAGTTTGTAAGAGCTCGTCGATAACCAATAACCATAGGAGTGGCGATAGGACGCCCCCCTGGGGACATCCTTTGGTTGACCTGACAATTTGCTTTGCTATCCCTGTTTCAAAGACTATTGTTCTGTTTTTCAGTATATTGAGAACCCATGTTACGATCAGTCCTTGTATACCTTTCCTGTTCATCCCCTCCTCAATTGATCTGAAAGTGGCATTTTCAAAAGCACCCGTAATGTCAACCGATGTACAGAGAGCTATCTCTTTACCTTCCAACGTCTTTTCAATTTTGCTCGATAAACTATGTATTTGCTTACTTCTCAGTCAATTTGCCTGATTGGTAAGCATATTGTTCAATATGAAGAGGTGAGTCTTTAGGATAAGTTTCCCTATAATATTTATCCAGAATTTTTTCCACAACTTTTAGCAGGAATGAAGTTAGGATAATGGGCCAATAGGCTTTTGGCGTGTAGTACGCCTTTTTGCCTGCTTTCGGTATAAAAGCCACCCTAGCCTTCGTCCAAGGTTTAGTCACTATACCCAATTCCAGGCTTATCCTGATGTTTGTTAACGCAGGTGCCAATACATGAACACCTTGCCGAAGTAGGCACGGTTGTATATTATCGACACCTGGGGATTTGAAGTGGAGATAGTCCATTTAGTTTCGTTGACGGTAAAGATTCTCTTTTATAAGCAGGTTGTGACTTTATTTATGTGGATCTATATACAAATTGATGTAAGCCAGCAAAATCGTTTGATTAAAGCTTTCGATTGAGAGTGTTATTTAATTAACACACAAAATTATTTATAATTAATAATAGTTAGGTAATAATTGTATAATAATGGAATGAATTCTGCAAATGCCACAACTAAATTGTTGAATAAATGAGTATGTTAAATTTTCAGCAATTCCATTCAACTCACAGCTCCTTCACCAAATGACCTTAATTTGGCGACAAATTGGGCGATTGTAATAAACTCGAATGGCCTAAATCGAGGCACAATTTGTTCGCAGTCAATGCATGAAGTTAAAATGTCAGAAGCATTTTAGTTTAAAAAAAATTAATTGAAAATTCCGCAAATTACACAAATCGAATTGGTTCATTTCTACAAATTAGGTTTAGAATGCAATGAGCTTAGTGGGCATTCCGCATCACCCTACACCACCTACAAGCCGATTGTTGTGGTTTTGTAAGTGACACCTTGAAAAGCATTCTTCAGCTGTGAACCTGTGAGGTTTGGGATGGTCTTAAATGGTTATGGTATAAAATATTTCTTACAATGTTTCAGATTTTTACTTCAATCTCTGAGTCGAGTTCATTGACTATAGTAAACTTCGACCAATTTGATCCTTTGTGCTAAGCCTAAATTTAGCCATTCATATTGAGGCTCTTAATAGGAAACGAATACATAAATATAGAGGCTTTCTTAACACGTTCCAAGATATTCCGCCTTTGGTGGAGTGTACGATTCTTGACTTTCTTACTTCAATCACTGAGTCGACTTTCAACGAATCAAGCAAGGTACGCATTTACTTCGCGTGCAAGAGGCTTTTTTGTATTCTCCTTTTAGTTCAAACTTTATCATTCCCACTTGTTGACTCTTAGTTTCAGTTTGGTGTCAGAAAAAGGATTATTCGCCACAGTCATTTCCGTAAAGGACCTTGCAGGACTATGTGTGGCCTTCTTGGCTAGCCATGTGTAACCCGACCGAACAGTCAATTCGCAGCACCATGTGTGGGATGTACCCAATTCGTTTTGGACTGACTATAATTATTCGTGATGGGCCTTGTTAGCACTTGAATAAAACAATTACTAAAACACAAACAACAACAATTGTTCTCTAAAATTATATAATTTCCACAAAATTTTCAATATTCCGCTAACTAAAAGCAATTAATTGCGATAAAATTGCGCACATTTCGCGCATTTGAATATTTTCAGTTTGAATTGATTGTGTTCACGATTTTGTTGCTCGCACTGCACCGCACGCACGCACGCACGCACGCTCACCGCACCCCCACACCCCATTAGCGCCCTTTCACTGCGGACAATAAATTTTAATTAAATACACTGCAAATTTAATTAACAATGAACAATGAAATTGTGTGCATTGCAATCCCTGCCACACGAACCCGCCGCTCGTGTTAGACCGTCACCGGTCATGGACATTTAAATAATATTTTCAGCGGTTCGCATTTAACAGCAAGGATAATAAAATTTTTTAATAATATCACATTTTATGACAATGCGGTGAAATGATTGCGTAAATTTTCATTGTTAATTTTATCATGAAATTTTAATTAATGCGATTTTCGGCTGCGTTTGATTTCAAAGTCCTGCCAGAATAAGCTGGAAAATTGGGTAAAAATTATTGAAAACAAGAAGTAAATTGGATGAATATCAATAAATATTAAAATAATTTTTTTTATTAAATTAAAGAGTTATAAATTTGCCTACTAATTGTTGAGGTAATGAGGAATTTATGTTTATTAGAGAGCCATCGGCGCTAATCAACCTAAGAGTAGGCTAAAGAAAGTGCTGAGCAAGTCATTATCTGTGTCTGTTGAAGCTGGCAGTATATTATAAGAGCACTTCCTATGTTATCACCGGTATGGATCTATTCAATCCACTGAATATTAGACATAAAGTCCTCTGCATATTTTTGAGATCATTTCAGTCCATAACCTTGTTCCAGACTATACTCTATATACATAGCTCAACATCTTACGAGCAAGTCTGATAATATTTCGCACCATTCAAGCCAATCCAGTGAACTACACAAGGTTCTAATCCACATTTCTCTTTCAGGATTCTTCAAAGAGACCCTAAATTCAGAGGCTTTCTCAACACGGTCCGGTAGGAGTTATACATCCTCATCCTGAGGAGTTGGCTAGTGAATATCCGATCGATCTCTATGAAGCAGTCACATTTTCGCAGGATGGACTTAAGATCAAAATACTGTAGAAAGCAGATTGGTAGTGAATGTGAATAGATAACTTGTAAACGCAGAATCTGAAACTTTGTTGGCAGTCAAGACTTAGAGATATTATAGGAAAGTGTATAAAACAATATGTAAGTGAAGACATTTATTTACAGAAGCATTCCAACAGAGTAATTCAAAGTTCTCTTTATGTATATATGAAAAAAGAAGGATGGAATCAACTCAAGATGAGCGATGTCTGCTTTAGGTTTCCAGAGTTAATTGGCTGAAGATAGCTTCAAAGTTTCTGCTATCTTTTCTCAGAGTACAGTTAAGAACAGTTGTCGGGAATTATAAGTGGACTTTGTCTTGTTAATTATAAGGGAGAGATTCCTTTGTTGTCACTTGTGCTTAGTGGACTATAATTGGGATTTGGTTTGGAATAAACATCGATGAACATTAATCACTGACGAAAATATGAAACAGAATTCAGAAAATTAGCTTTTAGTTTCATTCTTGTATTTCTGGATCATATGTACTGACACATTTCATTCACCTGCTTTCTTGTTATTGGACTCTGTCTCTGCTTTGTGAGTGTGAGTGTCCAACTGCCATTTCACAGAGATTTTCCCATCTAGTTCCAACTTCAATTTACCAAAATTTGATTTGAAATTGCATTTCAGTTGTTTATGCTGACAAATTTGGTTCTACGTGCATATTTCTGCTTCAGTAAGCGTACTCGATGTTGCTTTGAGTGGACGTGAATAGTCGTCTTTGAGAATGGGTGGTGTGAAATCCTTGACGCATGTATTCAAATTTACTTAATTTGTTTTCTGTAATAAATTACATATGAAATGTAAAAATGAGCGAGGGAATCAAATGCAATTACATCAGATATCATGCTGATCAGATACATAAGTGTATGAAGGAAGGAAGGAAGGAAGGAAAGAACGAAGGAAGGAATGAATGAAGGAAGGAAGGAAGGAAAGGGTATGGAAAAGTGTCAATTCCTTGTATATACTCGTAAAGGAATTTGGGCTCTAATAGTTGAAGAATTTAGTTCGAATTTTGCCTGCACCTGTACAAGATCCAATTAACGCAGGAAGTATGGTCAAATGCTTGATCTGTTTTCCTTCCTTTCTCACTCGTTCGCCATCCAGCTTTGGTAAACTCCACAACAAGACGCACACTTTGTGCCGTCTCTGTAGACGCTCATCATATCCCATTCAAAAGTCGTTCTGTTCTCAATGCGGTTACCCAACTGCCAAATTGCATTCTTGCAATTGGTCAGTTAAAGCGAAAAGGAGGAATACTACTGGCACTGGTCGCAGGCGTTTCCTGAAAGTTGTGAGACGCCGTTTTCGCAACGGTTTCCGTGAAGGTACCCAAGCGAAACCCAAGAAGGCTACTCAGTCTAAATAGATTAATGCTTTGTTTTGGATTTGTATCCTGATGGTGTTTCACACACTTTTTTGTTTGTTTGTAACAAATGATCATTTGTTCGCTGTTTCCAAAGTTCACTGATTCATACTCAAAGCAATTTAAAGTTTACTCCGAGGAGGGACAAGAAATCATCTTCAGAGGAGACGGACTGAACGACAGTATATACATAGGATATTTACATATATGACTTGAAACAAACAAGAACAAGAAGAGCGTTTGTGTACTGAGGAAAGTTGTTACTGTTTGATACTATTTGCAGATTGAAGGCATTGACGGTCGCTTCTTCTTGGAGAACTGGAATAAAATTCAGATTTCTTTACACTTTGATTGCTTTATTGTTGAAGTTCTGTAGACGAAATATGGATTTATTTGGATCTTGCTATTCTATAAAGTTTTCAAGAGTTTTCTAGTACTAATCAAGCTTTTCTAGCACTAATCAAGTGTTTTCTAGCTCTAAACAAGTGTTTTCTAGCACTAGTTCAACATTTCCTAATAGGGTCTTAGTTGATTCTTTTATCTTTTAGTATGCCACTGCTGATTTTCCTATCTATATTAAGACTCATTTCTGGAGTTCCTGTTTCTAAAATTCTGTGGTTATTATTGTTAATTTCTCCTTTTTATATTTTAGATGCTCCACAATATATAAATTGAATAATTTATGTATCTTCTCATACCTGTGATTTATACCTTCAGTATGCATGCAATCTTTGGTGCCGAAGGAACAGTTTCAACAGTAGCTTTTTTCTCAGAGATTATAAGAAATATTACTCAAATTTGTTGAACGAAAATCTTCAGGGCTGTGTCTATAAGACCCAGCTACCAATTGTTGCCCAACAAACTGAAAGTAGGGCTTCTTCTGTTTGCTCGATTTGAGCTAAAACTCCTTCACAATCTTTATATTTTTCTAACTATCTGTCTCTTTCATTCTACTGCCTCCTCTTATCTCCGAACAAGGATATTTTGTCACTTGATGCTAATTATTCCCTCTCATTGTCTGTTTCCAATCTAAATCAGTATTATCAATATTAGAAGGCTGGAAATGCTGAGTCAATATTCAAGCAAGGATCTGTGTTCCTTAAATATAGGAATTCAATTCGCATTGACTTTATTTTTAAAACGTTCCTCACTTGAGCATAGTGGCAATTTCGGCATTAATTTGCTATTTACTATTCTTGCGGGTAATTTGCATTCAAATCGGACTGCAACTGTGAAATGAACGGCTTCACACTCGGCTGAATTTCAATCCAATTAAGCAATTTCTCTATTTGCGCCGAAGCCCACAATTGCCAATCCTTTGTACATAATCATGGTACTCGTGCAGCAATATTATTTACATGCGAAGTGTTGAAGTTACACACAGATTAATATGCAGTAATTGCCGGTAGTAGGACGTACACTCACACAAATGCGCACAAGCCGTGCAATGCGGCACCTAACTGAATGGATTAATCCGTACAAGGTAAGATGCCGCCATGCTTCACAGCACTGGAATCGATTTGGAGTGTACGTCACCCAGAAGGAAACTATCCAGTCAATCGCAGAGCTCAACAAAGAGAAGAAGATTGCTATTGCAATGTGGTTGTGGCTTTGGGCTATCTGAAAGATAATCACACTTGCAGTCATCCTCTTTGACATAAACACTGAATTTGGCTGCAATGTCGTGGACAAATCACAAGTGAAGGGTGGAATCGAATGTGGTCACATGAACCTTAAATTTGTGAGGATTCTTTTACTTTACTGTGGTTACAAAGTCATACACTTCCATCCACTTGAAAATCAGAGAACAGCAGTTGAATTTCCGCAAAGATAGTATTGTTCCAGTGGTAACAGAGCATGGTTCTGGAATACCAGCAATTCCAGCAATTCATCGATGGTTCTTCTCGTATTGCGAGTATTTTTATGCCATTGATATCGCGTTCCTAGTGGGTTACTTATAATGAAATGTAATCAAGTGGACATTTCACAGATGCTGCTATTAGCACGAGTATTGTTGCGGATTAATTTGTAGGGTAATCAATGCTCCAGCATTGTCGCTTGGTTAAATTGTATGTTTAACCCGCCTATGGACCGTTTCAAATTCAAACCAATTAATGCCGGAAAATGTGGGGTTCTATTGATGATAATGATTTCAAATGGAAGTAAAAGGACACATTTCTTTCAAAAATATGTTGGTAGAAATAGCTTTATTTGATCCCAAATCCGATTGATCAATAATTGTAACTCGAATGTGAATTGGGATTTCCATTTCATCTCTGACAAACTATTTATATACAAGGCAGCAATGACAGGAGGAACAGTCTGCTTTCTTTAAAAATAGCACCTTGCACTATAGAAGCAGATTTTTTACCTGAAACACATATAAAAAACAAGCACACTCTCTTGTTGCAAGCCAATTGCATCAGCTTTCATTTAGAGCCCCGATTTTGCATTGGTTGATTCATGAACTCATTGTGTGACTATATTAGATCTCCTGAAGACTTTCTTTGATGGTAACTTACGTGGAACGAGAGTATTTTATGAGGTCAATGCAAGTATTTTAAGAGGAACGAGAGCCTTTAAGAGGAAGGCAATTATTAAATGAGGAATGAGATTATAAAAGAGGGACTATGTCGAATGATACTCAGGATTTGACACATTGGATGAGACTTGCTTACCAACTCAACCATTAGAGTGGACGTGAATGATGGCAAGAAACGAATACACTGAAGGATATTTTTGGTGAAGTGCTTCTCACACTGGATGAATCTTGCCTATCAATTCAATCAATCGAGTTTGGGTGAATCGCGTCAAAAAAGGAACACACCGAAAGATATTCATCGTCGAGTGCTTCTCACACTGGATGAGTCTTGCCTACCAATTAATTCAATCGAGTTTGAGCGAATGATTTCATGAAAGGCAGAACAAACAAATTTCCAAATTGCACTCGAAATCATGGACAAAACTTAAGAATATTCTTATGGCATCGCACCCAGATAAATAATAGTAAATCGGTGCTACATAAATCTGCGATTTTGTGATTACATTATCCAATTATTTATATCAGAACAGGTTCATCAAAGTATCAGGATGGTTTCCTGCAACATGACGGGCGAGTCGTGCCATTCCTGGCGTTGTCCTTGCGCTGACTATCACCATCCCAAGTAAGGGAACTTTCTAGTCAGTGCTTGAACGGCGCCACACCGTAGTATCACAATTGGCCATTATGTGTGCTCAAGTGTGCTTTTGGCAAACTAGACTGCCACTCCTACCTACCTACCTATATCAGAACATGACGCAGTGGGTTACTGGACGTGAATTCTGTGCAATATGACTCAATTTGTTTTGACTCTAATGTCGAAGTTACGATTTATACCTGAATTAGTATAGAATATACAATTCATGTTAGAATCCCTCGTATATATCAAGAAATTTTAAGCATAGAACAACTGAGAGATTAATCAGATTTCCAGCTTGAACCCAATGCAAATCATCTCCAGCATTAATTTGAATAAAATAATAAATTTAATTTAATTTGTGTGTGGGTAAACGGAGCTGATAATTAAGTTTATGATAGTCTCTTCTGCTACTAAAAAACGTCAGCTCAAGTTGGTCTGCAGAAAGTCATAACGAACTTCCACGTATGCGTCGCCAGAGATCACAACCGCTCAAAGTTGGCGTTGAATTTGCATATGACGAACTTTTCCCCACACATGAAATTTCTTAATTCAATTGCATTGCATCAGCAAAGTGCCCAGTGCTGGCTCCTGTGTCCCGGGCGCACTTAACTCAATGCCAAACTTTCAGCGGTGTTTATGTGGCAAGCGACCGAATGTATTCCGTTTGTGGTGAGGCGACCAAAGAAGAAGTTATCGTCGACACTTGCGCTCGATTATGTCTGTGAGGATTGAAGTTATTGCTACTCTGATTATTTCAGAGTGATTCACTCAAGCATGCACTTATTGCTTAAAGGATTTGTATTAATGAAACAAGGTATATAAAATAGGTTTATGGAAAGTTCTCTGTGTAGTCTGGAAAGTATAAAATAGGTTTATAGAAAGTTCTCTGTGTAGTCTGGAAACATTTTCCGGAGTGGCTTTCTTCGATGAGACTGAAACATATATTTATAAAAATTATTAAAACAACTTTGTGGGAAATCTTCCAAAGAATTTATTTGATCAAAATTAATACTAAATGGGGATCATGGGAGATACTCTGGAGAGTTAAGTGTTAGGAAAGTGGATAAGAGCGTGGTCCATATTGTGTTTTAGCCTTCATCGGTATACACCAAGACCTATATTAGGTTTAGGTTTAGTTTGAGTGCTGTCAATGGTATGGGTACTCAGTCAGTCAGACACTTTTAGCCAATGCGTATGCTCATAACACAAGTTAAGGGATAAATATGTACTTGCTGAGAACCTGTGTGGAGCCTTACTTCAGTCATCATTACCAAGATCTAATAGAGAAGTTTTTTTTTAAATGAATACTATTATCATGCAATATGTACACAAGACAGAGGAGGGTATTATTATAACACAGAATTACAGGTCCTTACAAGCTCTTGCTACAAAGTATTTCTTACCATATCCAGACTGGCCCGCAAACCTTGTTTATCTTGGTAGAACCAATTTCAGTCATAACAAGAATTGTTAAAGCCGTTTCTCTGAATGCCAAACTTTAATTTGTGTTTAAGTGACATTCTCAATTTACTACAAAAACTTATCCATAAACTGTTTGCAGGCTGAACTGTTGCCAAGATAGAATGCCTTTTTGTTTATGGAAGGGATTATTATGATCAACATATCATTTCTACACACTAAACTTGGCACAATGCTGGATTTCATTGGGAAGAATCCCCCTACACAATTTGTAGAAGGCCAGAAACATATTCGTATACAAACTTTTGAATCAATTTCAATGGGATCTTGTTCAGGGAAGAGATTATTATGACCAACAAATCATTTCTACAACCCAACATTGAGAGCTTAGTGGATTTTATTGGGAGAAGGCCTGAAACATGTTCTTATACAAACTCCTGAATCTATTCCAATGCCTTCTTGTAAATAGATTATTATGATCAACAAATCATTTCTACAACATTACCTTGGTAGCGTGCTTGATTTTATTGGGAGGGATCCTCCTACACAGTTTGGATAAGACCTGAAACATGTTCTTATACAAACTCTTGAATCTATTCCAATACCTTCTTGTTCAGGAAAGAAATTATTATGATCAACATATCATTTCTACAGCCTAACCTTGAGATATTGGTGGATTTTATTGGGAGAGTTCCTTCTGCCCAGTTGGGAGAAGGCCTAAAACATCTTTTTATAAACACTCTTCAATTAATTCTTTTTCAGAGGACATTCCTTTGTTGGTGTATTATCGTATTTCCATGCAACCACTCAACACCAGCAATATAGATGCCTCCTTACCATTTACCATTAATGCGCTTTCCAAAGGACATTCAAATCCATATTTTTCTGTATGCAAAGAGCGATCATTGTGTAGACTGCCTCGTCCTTAATATAGCCTTGAAGCCCCCCTCTGCATTCTGCTGCATTCTGACTCAATTTGTTTGCATTCAACCTGCACGGCTACAACCATAACGGCAAAACACAAAATTTCAATTCAAAGCCGTTGCTGAATGGAAATGTTTGTCCGTGTGTGCACATTTTAGTGACGTGTTGATGGAACTGAGTGAAAGATTCTCCGGTAGAGATAACTTTAGTTTCAGAGCAGTCGCTTGGAAACGTGTGAATGTAAAAATTCAATGAGAGTTGGATTAAATGACTGAATCCCCTACACAAGTACGTATGAGTGTGTGGATGGCACACAGTGTTGAATAACTGCTTGGTATGTATGAGCACACAAATCTTACATTCCAAATGGAATCATTTGCAAGCCGCCGTACAAAGAAGCTAGGAGCGGTCGTGTTGAATGTACAGGTAAATAAGAGCTGGCAAAAAAACAGAAACTAATTGAAGGAGGCGTGTTTTTTTTGCAGAGATTGTGTCAAAGATAAATGGAAAGTCAATTACTCGTGCAGGATGCGATTTCCATAGACTCGAGGAGCGTGCCTCAAAGTGAATGAAATCACCGGCAGAAAAACTGTTACTAAGTGTGACACGGAACTGCACTAACAACCGCTGACAATGCTCTTAAAAAAGCAACACAATACTCCATTGGCGCCACTCTGTTTGCCAATTAAGCTTGAGTCTAGCCGGAGGATACGCACCGCACTTCAGCAGTTGACCTTGCGTTGTCCCTTGAAAGCCCAACGGTATGCAAAATTCAAGTCAAATTGAAGGAAGACATAGGAAAATGCGTGCAGTCTAAAGCCACAAGGAAGAATTCGAGAAAAACGTTTCGGGGGTGAAACATTCAAATTAGAGAGTAGCATTGACACACAGACCCGCGCTCACATAAATCCCAAATGCAACACTTACAAATTCACGCCGCAGGGCAACCGAAACGCACAGCAGCGCCGACACACACACATGCATAATAAGGACACTTGTTCGCTGCGACAGGAGCGATAAGGAGGACAACTTTATTCCGTAAGAATTTTCCTCACTCGTACACACGCGGTCCTTGAATTCTTTGCATTATTTGCATTTTTCTCAAAGTTTTGTCCACGTCTTCGCTTCGCTTCGCTTCGCTTCGCTTGGCTTTTATTTTACTTTATTTTTTTGTTATTTTTGGGTTTTTATTTTTGTGTCTCTGGTGTCCAATCTTGATTTGGAAATAATAAACGACCCTAAATTTGCAGAAATTATGCAAATTGAGGTTACCACATCACTTTAGGTTTTTCCTTTTTTTGTCTCCTTCTTTTATTTCTTTCCTATTACTCCCACCTCCCACCTCCCACTTCCCACTTGCCACTTGCCACTTCTTGAAAGTGTTCCTCACTGACTGCTTGCCGCCATTTGTTGATGTGACTTTTTGGCGCCATTAAATTTGAATGCAATGCATTATCATAGACGCGGCTTAACCCAAAGTCTACAAGGACTTCAACTTATGCTAAGTTAATTTGCATGCTGATTATGCTGCGGATTGAGTGCATATTGCGGTCGGGAGGCTGGCTCCATGGCAAGAATAGAATTACTTATGCTCCGGAAAGGAAATATATTAATAAGTAATTTATGTACAAATATTGAATAAATAAATAATTAAATTTTGTTATTAATAAACGGCCACAAGCGTCGTCAAGAAATTGTGGGGTCTGCAGCGGACTCTGAATGATAGAGTGAGCATGCCAGGAGGTTTTCAGATATTTATAAATGCCAGAATCTTAGTCATAATATGTTTAAGCTTGTTACATTGTGGGATTAGCTCCATAAACTGCTCCATTAAAAGCTAAAAGCAAAATGGCTGGACATTTGAAAGGGATGGGACCTGATGTATCAAGCGGTATCACAAAGGGTCAATGTTGGCCTAAGTGCGACCTTCGGGCGGCCGCCTTACCTACCTACCTACCTACATTGTGGTATCATTACGTGTACTCAAGTGTGCTTTTGGTGAACAAAGCTGCCACTCCTGCCTACCTACGTACATTATATGGACGCTGCTCTGAAGAACGTGTTTGATTGAATAATATATAGAAAGAGGAGGTTGTTCAACTCTGTTCAAGGCTTGACAGGACAAGACATGAGGAGCAGACTTAATGTGCTTTGATATAAAACACGCAGAAATTCTTCACAGATAAAGCAAATACTTGCTCTAAAGAACAAGTAAGAATATCGAAGGAATAAATTTAAACTGCATGCTGAACTGAATGAGACCCATTAGAAAAAGAAGCGAATCAAACAGCCATTAAGAGAGTTGGGTTCAATAAGTCCCAGGATATGACATGTTACGAATAAGAATCCTCCTCTACTGAGTCATATGCCGAACAAGGAGTAAGTTACTATAAGCTTTGAGAATAAATTACTTTCCCAATTCACGGGAAACAGAAGGTAGGTAAAATGGCAGACAATCCTCAGGCCGTCCCAATTAGCAATATTGTCCTGTTGATGGGAATCAGAAGAACTCCTTCTCTATATATTACAGTCTAGATTGCCTGAATGATATTTAAATGATGGTAAATATTCAACATTAGGGACTAAAGTAATACTAATAATACTCCTCGACGTATGAAAACTTCATATACCAGGTTGTAAGGATACCACACTCAGCCTTAAAATCCCTGCAGATTACTCCTGACATCAATATACAAACATCAAAATATTATATCGGATTGGATTTCGCCAACAATATTCCACCACACAGCATATTAATAATTGTTGGAACTGAAGTAAATCTCGCAATTTGTACCTGGAGCTACCGACCTCCTTTTGCTTCTTAGATGGCCATGGTAACCCAATGTCGGCCTCGCCAATCAAAGACCTCCAAGCACCTCTGCTATGCAAACGCTGCCTCCAATTTCTGACACCAAGTCTAGATATGTGTGCCTCCGGCTTATCCTTTCAGCGGTTATTCTCTTCATCTTCCACCTTCAATTATCGAGCAGAACAACTTTCTGACTGGAACCTTTTCGTCCAATCTAAAGACTTGACCCAGCTGCCGATCAACTTATAGATTAGTTCTTACTAATCGATTAGTTCATATTGAAGCGTGATTGCATACTTTTAGGATCCCATCTGGAGTTTGAGAATGAGTGCACCCTGTGTGTAAGTCAAGACACGATCTATTCGAATAAAAGTTTACTTAAGAACACCATGTCGGTGGTGTAAAAGAATATTCTCGAAAATGAAAACTTCCTTCGAGGTGAATAGAAGATTCCACAAAAATCCAGAGACTTCTTGAATAGCGTAGAATTTTCTACTTCAACCATTTGAAAGCTATAAAAACCACCAGACTGTTCAAAGTAACAGACAGTCGAACAGAGATCGTAACAGTGTGTACATCGTGTAGCAGTATTGGTAATTTTGTAAAGTGATGAAATTAATTATTAAATAAAGTGGTTAATGAATTGTGAAAAAGAAAAAAGTGCAAATTGTAATAAAGTAAACTTTAAGCATAATAATAAGTGTGTAAATTGCAATAATTAAATAAAGTTAATTATTTTAATTTAATCAGCGATTGTTTGATTACTAAAAAATCTAGTGGTACGAATCCGAGTACAGAGAGTAAGAGAAATTGTCAGGAGGGCAATTTCGTAACAGAATAAATTGTCAAGAAGGCAATTTCGTAACAATATTGTTACGAAATTTCCCTCCTGTCAATTTACTCTAACTCTTAACACTCGGATTTGTCAACTTTAATTGTGTGGTGGCTTATATACCTTCCGAATAGTTGAATTCTAGAATATTCCCCACACTATAAAATAAGTTTCTGGAACATTCTCGAATCTGATCTTCACTTCGAAAGAGGGATCTTGAGTAAGCTTTTTTTCGGATAGATTGTGCCTTGACTTATGTACACGTCTCTCATAGTAACTGAACTTGATACAGGTATCCTAAAAGTATGCAATCATTTATGTTTCAAAATATATATAAATTCAATGAACACAACCAGAGCCAAATGCAACTCCAATATCGGAGTTACTGCATAAAGTGTATAACTATCTTGATAAGAATACGAACTTCATATGACATCGTTGTAGTTCACAATATCGTTAATGCCTCGAATTGGATTTGAATAACTGGGTGATGAAAAGAAGAACATCTTTTTCTGTATTGCTAAATATATTGAGTGGGCTTTGTTTTATTGCCGCAATTAGGGGAAAAATATGAACATGACATCATTGTTCATTCATAATGATCCTAATGTTTATTTTTTTTCCTTGGGTTTTGGATGACAGACGGAAATTGCTGGTCTTGTCAGAACAAATACATGCTATGGAGTAACTAACTAACTAACTAACCAAAGAATGTGTGCAATAAATCATTAGATATCGCATAAGAGTTTACTCCCCCTAGCTTGCTGTATACGTAAACTCCACAAACGTCAGCATAATGGAAATATATGTTATTTAGTTATTTTGGGTTGTTCAACCAACTGGGTTTCAAAAAGTGTTTTCAGTGTAGGCACTAACTGGCACCGATCTCGCTTGTACAGATCAGAGTGTTGAATAATGAACACACTGGCGTTGTTAGGATCGGTATGTAAAGACAGTGTATGGAGGATAAAATATCACCGCCAAATGTACGACCTTTGCAAGGATGTGGATGGTCCTGCTCACTGTCTTTACATACCGATCATTATTCAACACTAGATCTGTACAAGCAAAATCGGTGCTAAATGTGAAGGTCCATTGACTTCATTGCTTGAGTCATATTGGCACAATGAATTCCATCATCATTCATTAGCTCCTTAAATCGCTATATTGGGGACATCTGCGATGAACACTTCTTAGAATGAATCCATAACCTGAATTATATATCAGAAAGTGTGCCAAGCTGAGGAGAGAATATAACGAATAATGCTTTTAAATGTTCAAAACATTTCTATTCATTTCCATATCCTTCCGATCCTGCTCTCGGATATGTGTTCAGCTATAGACAAATGTATGTATTGTTATAAACGTAAATATATTATATGTACGTAAATATATAGCTCTCTATTTTAGTCTATCTTTCTCTCCCTTTTTCCCTCTCACTCTTATAAACCAGCTTTCTCCTGTCACCGTCCCGTTGGCTGTGATATTGTCATATAATGACACATCCTTGCAGTGTTTTTTATATAATATTTTAACCCAATATTATCAAACATATTTTTATCATGGATTTTATGCCAGTAGGGAGCTCGATAACGAGCATACCTGCACATATTCTAGCTCATATTTACTTGCCGCAACGGCAACAAAAGAATAGCATCTTAACAACAAAATTGATACATTTTATTAATAGAATTTCCATAAAGTAACTACACTTTATAAGATTGATTTGCTCCCTCAGGTCTTCTCCGAATAGATAAGCCATGGACGAGGCAAGTACAATCTGGAATCCTATCCTGACGCTCCACCTGCAAAGCTTTAATAATAAATACGTAAGTACAAAGCAGCGAGACGGTAACAAGGAGTATGTCAAGCGTTTGCAGGATACTTCTTCCTTCTTCTTGCTTTGCTTTATGCAGCAGTGCTGCAGGAGCCATGCTATTAAGCAGCTGAGGTTTATGCCACAGCGTGATTGATAGAGCTGTCACGCGGCAAATAAGGTACGAGTACGCTAAAAATGCGCGGCAGGAACTGCAGCAGTTTGCACTTTTTACTGCTGACGATGTCACGTACAGTTACTGTCTTGTCACTTCCCTTTTCTGTTTTAAGCACTTTTTCTCCACATCTCCTTCAATTTACACAAAACCTGAAAGAGAACACAAGAAAAATAAAGAATATAGAAAAATAATCTCATTTTTGCCGTTGTCATTATCATAGTGGAGGTTTTTAAAGCTCTTGAGAGGGCAAATTGCTGTATCAAATTTAAGTTACTTTCGGTT
Organism: Clusia tigrina; assembly: GCA_920105625.2. NCBI lineage: Eukaryota > Metazoa > Arthropoda > Insecta > Diptera > Clusiidae > Clusia > Clusia tigrina. The sequence goes on from OV050031.1 coordinate 211,284,660, forward strand.
TTTGTAATGGACTTGTACAAGAACTTTGCAAAGAACTGTGTACTTAGATGGGTCCTGAAAAGTTGCGTTATGTAAAAAATGTCCTGTATGCATACATTTAGAGAAATTACCCAATTCTTGGCAAGCTGAGCACCAATCGAGCGGCACCAAAGAGCTCACCCAAAACACCAAAAGCCATCTTGGGATTCCTCACTACAAATTATTTCAATAAAAGTTCCATAACTCCTTTAAAATATCGAGTATTTTTCTGTCTATCGAAGTCATAAATGCAGCAATCATTGAAGAAATCAACAGAGTCATTACGTAAAAACCCATTTCCAAGGTTCATGAACTCTGAAGTGCAGCTTCACCTGCCTTTTCAGTAGATTGTGGCAGCCAAGTACGAGTAATAATTAAATTATGCTCATATGAGTATTTCGAAATGACTGTGGCATAACTGTGCATGTTGTGTAACAGGATATCACCGTCATCATCATCATCATGAACAACAACATCGACATCGACATCAATACAACAACCACCACGGAGCATTTCCCATGTTGTTATAATAAAATAGGTTGAGCGTTCGTAAATATTTACATGCGATATCACAGATTGACATGGACATTTAATGCTAATTGCAAATTATTTCGATATTTCGCATTGTTTTTCCACGCTCCCTCCCCTCCTCCCCGCCGTCTATCAATCATTCCACCGAGCTGACCACTATCAACAGAATTGCATTAATTTGAGCACAAATGTCAATATTCCGCAAAATTTATTGCAATAACGATGAAATATAGAAAATGCGCGGCCAGTGTTTACGATGCATTCGCTTTGAGTTGAGGACATGCCAACCATGGAAATGTTTTTTAGACCACGCCTCACAGAACCGCACAGAGAACCAAACAAATTGGCCTGCAAGTTATTATTTTTAGGTTGTGAATATTTGTTTGGAAGTTTTTTGTGAGACTTGTAAATTATTTCTTTTTAAGCTATTTTTAGTGTATCATTGCCAATGAGGATATCAATAAAGCAGGCTTAAGATGGGGATATCTTCGCTTGCCCTAGCAGACTATACCCCTATAATACTCTAGTAGACTGTAATACCCTAGCAGACTATACCCCTATAGTACCCTATTAGACTAGACTCCTATAATACTCCAGCAGACTGCTCCTATACCCCTACATACTCGTACATGGAACAGGCCTCATGCACTACTAGCGCTCAATATTAACAAAAACCTCAGTAAGATATTGTGTGAGTCCATCTGAAGATTTATATTTGAGGGTGTGGTGTGGTCAATTATAATTTACGCCCGTGTTTAGTACAATCTTGGAGGGAATTGTACATTCCTTATGTGTCAATATTGGCATTGAGAGAGTCAGGGAACCTACTCTTTTATGGGGCATAAGAAAGGTAGGTGAGTCCATAATTCCACTTCGTTCATACGTGAACTTGGATTGTGTCTTAAAGTCCCATCAACCCTAAGGTCAAGTTTCATTAAGATATCCTTAAAGGTGTGGGACTAAAATGGCCCACACGAATGAAGAGACAGTCTTTGCATGAATACAAACTTCCACAGCACTCGACTTGAAGGGAAATATAACTACACATTAAATATAATAATTTCCAGGATTCAAAACCATCACAAATGGTACTAACTGAATAATCATTCTTATCGTTTATGCTTATGCATCTGCCCGATACGTCTCACAATTAGCGCTGTAGCGTCGTTTTGATTATTCTTCCTCACCGAGTAACGGGATCATGGTAGTTACTAAACCCACCCCATAGAGTTTAGGTAACATAGTAATTTCTTCTCGGACTGACCTCCGAACAGTCCGATAGGTTGTCAAAAAACAACGCCCCCAGAAACGTATACCTTGTCTTTGCCAAGGCCGGAGATTCGCAAAGGTAATGGAAGAGTATTTCTTTCTGGGTAAGGTCCCCACAACTTCTGCAGTGGTTGTTGACAGGGATACACAGTCTCTCGGCATGAATGCCCACGCACCAATGCCCAGTGTACATTGCCTTGAGCCTTGCCATTTCTGTTTGATTACTATTTATTAACTTACGTGTTCTACCCGCATTATATGCGGGCCTCCACCCTTTTTTTGCTAGCCGAAGACATTGCAGGTACGCGCTTCTCTTCACGATCCCCAGAGGAACCGGTACTGGTACCCCGAGGGATTCGTCAAGAGAGGCCCCCGACCGAGCCAACTCATCAGCTTTCTCATTTCCCTCAATGTTTCTATGGCCGGGAATCCAGATGAGGGTAATGTCAGCATGATGACTTAGCTCTATCAACGCCTTTCTGCAATCCTTGACCAGCTTTGACTTTATAGTGGTGGATTGAAGAGCCTTTATTGCCGCCTGACTGTCGATAAAAATAGCGACCTTACATCTATTTGCGATATACCGTACTATTAGTCGACACGCCTCTCTAATCGCCAGAACTTCCGTCCGAAATACCGTGGCATTATTAGGTAACCGTATGGATTGATTTATGGCCACCTGTGGTGAACGGAAATGTACCTACGCCACAGTCCATCTTTGATCCTTCCGTGAATATGGAAATATTGTATTCCTCAAGAAAACTGTTTCGTTTCCACTGGGCTCATGTCGGCAGTATTACCTTGAATTCACTTCTGAAACTCAGTTGTGGTATCATGTAATCTGCTGTTCCCGTGCCCGGGGAATTCGGTATTGTGTCAAGGACTTTGCTATGAGCTATTTAAGTACCACTTCTTTTAATTGAATATTAAGCTATTTAACCATATAGGAGTTCGTTATTTAACTATAGAGGAGTTAGTGCCCATTCTTCTCTACAACGCAGTTTCACTTCGAAACTTTCTTTAGAAGCTTTGTATGAATACCATTATTAAAAAAAAAAAAAATCATTTCTTAAAAATCTTAGCTCAGCAATAGCCTAAGAGAGGTGAATATACTACTGAGAAATATGAGACTATAACAGACAAACACAATCCAAATGGCTAAGACTTTTAACTACTCTACTATATTCCTGATATATGAGAGATATTGTCAAGAGCGGCAACTGCCATCACAACGAACCAACGAAGGACATATCTTTTCTTGTAGGAGACAATACAAGCGCTTAGACCGTGAACTGTCCTTTTGAACTAAGCATGTCTTCTGGAAGCTAATCTAGTCTTACTATGGAAGCTAATCTGACAGTGAGAAAACTGTCATAAAAAAAAGTTATAAATACGGTTGCTCAGCTCCAGGAGGCCATATCAATATAGTTCAACTGCTCTTATAATAACATCATCCTATAAGAGACCTAAATTCGGAGATTGGACTTGCGATCAAAAAGCAAGCATAACAAAGCGAAGTGTTAACAAAAGAGGTAGGAACCTTACATCGAAGCAATAAAAGACTTGTCTATTAAAGATAATTTTGAAGAAATTGAATTTTTTTAGTACCCTGTATATTGTCAATTGCTGATAATGGGTATAATTTTCCAGATTCTACATTCTACGCTACCTTTGTTCTTATAATTTGTCCAGATGCTACATCTTTACATTTGCACGTTATAGTTTCAAACCAAGTTTAAACAAAGAGCATAATACATGACATTGGCGCGTTTTAAAGAAATTAACTCTATAGAGTTGGATACTATATCCCGATCATGAAATTCGGAAAGAGTTCAGATAATTATTGGATGAACTAATGCAAGAATTATTGAAGTAGACACACAATAATGAAACATAAACTAAGCAATACAACAATGAAGCAAATTTTAATGAACACTTTTTAGATTGAAGGAGCATCATCTTCAAGCTGGGCTGTTGTAAAAGTGTGATGTGGGTTGTCAATGTGTGAAGGGTTGAATGTAATACTGCTGTGATAAGGAAATTTGTGGTGAATTCGAGTGAGGAACCCATTTTTCCATTTGGCATGGTATCAACGAAGGACATTACTATGGAAACTAATCTGATTCAATTTTTCAATTTTGCCTCATGAGGTACTGCAATGAATCACTTTAAATTTAATTAAAGGTACATAGTTGCACCGAGCGATTCTTCGAATAGTTAACCCCTGTACTTAAAGCACGGAGTTCACCATCTCTCCCACTTTAGAGTATACCAGAGTCGCTTATTTTGAACTATGCTACACTTTTCACTCAGTATGAGGCAAGGGTATACCACAAAGTATAGATATTCGAGAGGGGCTTATTTTGAACTATGCCACACCTTTTACTCAGTATGGGGTTAAAGGGCTATCTAAAGGTACTATACACGGCTCTTCATTCGCTCCACGAATGAGTTGGAATTGCTTAGCAAATTATTTCCAGGTGTTGGTTCGTTTATTCTAAATATATTTTACACAATAACCCTAAAATCTTAAATTCTCCTATACTATAGAACTGTGTCGGCGTAAACCATAACGTCAGGGATCAAAGAGTGGCCCATACAAACGAGTAGGGGACAAATTAATCTGCTGCTGATACAATAATCAATCTGATTGAGAGCGTTCATTCATGTCGTTAATTGTTAAGCGTTTAATACTCAACTGCTCGTTGGTTGTTGCCACAATCGCCGATTTATTAAACTCCGTTGAAGCCACAATTATTTTATTAATATTATTAAATGGATCTGTTAATAATTCAGTGGAATATTCCATGCTTCAATTAGGTTTGCTTTATCACATGTCCAACGCTTTCAACTTAATCCTTAGTTTCATTGCGGGATTTCGATACAATGTTTAATGCGATTTCCCTGCAATCTTTGGTTTCTTAATTGGATTTTAATCATCCTTTTTTTCTGCGAATATATTGGGAATTTTTTATCACTGCAATGGCGAATGCGGGGCCGTGAATGCAGCGCATTTAACTGAAGGTTTGCCACATTTAAACAGAAGCGAGCACATGCATTGAAATTGGCCAAAGCCAGCGTAAAATGTTACAAAGTGTTGTTGCACACAGAACAGGGGCAACCTGGAAAAGTTCAAATGAAAATGAAAATGAGAAACTTCAAAGGTACCAAAGGACCTGCTGGGGTTAATATTTTAATTAAAATGCTCTGCTGGGCCTGGGCGCCTAATTAAAAGGTTTTTCTTTTTGTATTTGCTCAAAAAATATATGAAAATGCCGCAGAGCGTGTAACGCTTAAATTTGAACCTTAAAATATGCAAATAAAGAAACAACACACACACACAGACTCACAACAACCGCATGCGAGGTGGAAAATTTTATTTTCAAAGGAACGCAGGAGCGTGCTTTCTGCGTGTTTACGCTTCCGTAGGCAGCCGAAAATTCAAGCAAGCGCGAATTTTTTCTTATTCTTACATCTTTTGGGTGCTTGCTCCTGCATCCTTGAGGCAATTTTGGAGCCAAGTGCGGACTGGGAGCCTCATCAGTAGGTGGGGTACACTTTGTTTCTGACCGCTTTTTTATGTACGTAGTTGTTGTGGCCTTTCTCTGCCATCTTCAAACATCTGTGTCGCTGACCTACGCAGTGAACGCTGGGCAGGTTTCCTCAGAGTTATTGGCTTTTAATTGAAGCTGATTTTCTAACGATAAAATGGATGTGGTATTCCAGTTCCACTCTAACACTGGCAGATTCTAGAATTTATACTATATTAAATTTATTATAATTTTTATAATTAATTAATAATAATTTTATTATATTTATTTACTTATTTTCCAGGTTGAGGAAGATCCTATTAACTGCTCCAATAGTACCTGGTTAACTGAGGAGGCAGGATGGATCTTGGACTTCAACTAGTAATGGCACTCTAGAGCTTCTTCTAGAGACTCACTTCCCTGGTTGCTTGAGCACCATTCCGCTTAGAACGAAACCCAGCGCGAATGTCAGACATAATCACGAAGTCAAAATTGCAATGGGCTATCCATAGCTTCAAACCATTTAAAGCATCTGGCCCAGATGGTGTAGTTCCAATTGAAATTCAGCAGTCAGAGAATCTTATAATAGAGTGGCTGCTCAAGTTGTCCAAAAGTTGTCTTGAATTAGCATATATTGCAGACTCATGGAAGCATGTGAGGGTAATCTTTATAACCAAGGCCGGCAAAAGCTCGCACACAGCTCCAGGGGACTTAAGGCCCATTATTCTGTCCTCCCTATGTCTGAAAATCCTGGAAAGGTTGTTAGACATTCGTCTGAGGCTCACTATAGACAGAGAGAAACTGTCAGTCTGTCAGCATGCCTACTTCAAGGGTAAATCGATTGAGACTGCTTTACACTCCTTAGTCTCTAGTTTTGAGTGCTCCCTGCATAACGAGGAGTTCTCCCTAGTGGCTTTCCTGGACATTGAGGGAGCTTTTAACAACATCAAATCAGACGCAATAATCGGTGCGATGCGAGACTTGGAGCTGAAACCCGCCATTAGCAGGTGGATTGAAAACATGCTTAGTAACAGGATAATCAAATCACAGCTGGGGGCGGCGTCGGCCAAGAAGCCTGTGTGCAGAGGCACACCTCAAGGTGGAGTTCTTCCAACCCTACTTTGGAATCTTGCGGTAAATAAGCAGCTTGTTGGATTGGAGAGGTGAAGGTGAAAGGTGGTTGCGTATGCGGATGATGTTGCTATCAGCATCTTGGGGAAATGCATATCTACTCTGAGAGACCAAATGCAACACATGTTGAACATTCTCTCTAAATGGACAACTGAGTGTGGGTTGGGGGTAAATCCGGCCAAGACTAAGCTGGTCCTCTTCACTAGGTATGAAATTCCTCAATTTATCGCTCCAAAACTAATGGGGGTAGATATTAATCTTGTCGAGGAGGCTAAATATCTGGGCGTGATCCTAGATAGGAAGCTGAACTGAAAGGCTAATATAAGCGAGCGGATTAGGAAGGCTCAGGTAGGTCAGTATACTTGCAAAAGTGTTGTAGCTAAGAAATGGGGGTTAGAGTCTAAGGTAGCCTATTGGATATACACAGCTGTGGTACGACCAGTTCTTTTTTATAGGGTGCTTACCTGGTGGACAGCCCTAAGTAAGTCCACATACAATAAACTGGTAATAAAGGTATAAAGAACAGCAGAGGTATTCATAAGTGGTACCATTAGAAGGACTCCAACGACCGCTTTGGACGTTATGCTCAATCTGCTGCCTGTAAGGCTTTTTGGCGAAAAGTGGCTGCGAACTCAGTTATAAGGCTAAAAGCTACGCATCAATGGTTTGCCAGGAACGTAGGTCATGCGTCTATCTTAAGACATTTCGAGGGTATTCCTGACTGTTTCGATTACATCACATCGATTTATGCCTTCAATGGCTTGTGCAGAATCTCCATTCCCTCCAGGGACGAATGGAAGGTGGCATCCCCGCTCATGTAGAAGGGGTTCACATCTACACAGATGGATCCAAGTTACAGAGTAGGGTGGGAGGTGGTGTATTCTCAGAAGGTTTGGACATTAACATATCATATAGGATGCCCGACCACTGTAGTGTTTTTCAGGCAGAGGTCGCGGCACTGTCTTGGCTAAGGAATAAGAGAATATCTGGACATGATATTTGCATTCTATCCGACAGCCAAGCAGCTTTGCGCTCCCTGGATTCGGGTATTATCACCTCAAAATCCGTCAAGAGCTACCGCAAGTCTTAAGACGAGATAGCTAAGCAGACCCGTCTGCATATGTGGTGGGTTCCCTGCCACAGAGATATTCCAGGTAACTGTAAAGCGGATGAACTTGCCCGTGAGGGTATTACCAAACCGATTGAACTAGATTTGTCGAATTTTGGTTTTCCCGTTGCCACATGTAAGCTCTTCGTAAATACAATAATCCTTAGGCACAGCGGGCAGGCGCTGGTCTGCACGTACAGGATGCAGAATAGCTAGACAAACCTGGTCAGAGATAAATGTCAAGGGTTCAAAGGACTTGGTGGCTCTAAATAGACAAAGTAGAGGTTCCTTGATTAGCGTCCTAACGGGACACTGGACTCTGAGCACTCACGGGTGGAGGCTGGGGATTGCCTCTAACGACTTCTGCAGGAGTTGCATGGACGAGGAGGAGGAAGAGTCCATTGTACACCTCTTATGCACTTGTCCAGCGTTGTCCAGAAGGAGGCGCACTATCCTGGGCGACCACTTTCTGGACTCTTTGGAAGATATCTCAAATAAAAAGATTTGCTCCATCAACTGCTGCATTAAAAGCTCCAAATGGCTGGACCTTTGAAAGGGATGGGACCTGATGTCTCATGCGGTATCACAAGGGGTTAATGATGGCCTAAGTGTGCCCTTCGGGCCGCGGCCTTACCTACCTGCCTAATTTTGAAGTATAAAAATCAACCTGTTTTGCTTGGACCCACTCTCATATTACTTTTCTTTGTGTTTACTGAGTGTTCCATCGCAGTATTCATCTTTAATCGTCTTCCCCGGAGAGCTGCGGTGGATATTATAATTTCTCCTTTTATATTTTTTTATTTAAAAGGACATTTTAAATTTTCACACCACACTTTTAAAATATAAATTAGAAAAATACAGAAACATTTTTTTTCCCAGCTTTTAATTTCATTTCAACTCTTGAAAAGATAGGAAAATTCATCTTCATTCACACTCCTAATTAGGTTATGTTTTTTAACAGCAATGCTCCCATCGCATTAAAATTGCTTTGACCCTTTTCATATTATATTTGCTCCAAAGGATGTTTTACGACTGTGAATTTTATCATGTGCTACAAAGTAGCCGAGTTCTGTTCCTTTCATGCCCCACTCCACCGTTTGTAATACGACTTAATTGGCATCCTTGTCCAATGCACATTTTTCCAGCCGACTTGCAGTAGCAGTTGAAAGGACTCACGGCTGCAAACGCGACGGCTTTGGTGAACCCCATTATGAAAGGGGCCAAAGTGGCCGTTAACACTTTTATTTCCTCTTTCATTGAAAGAATGGAAAAAATATGATTAACAACTCCCGCAGCTTTGTGGAATATTTCTTTTCAATGGCAGATTGTAAACTGAGCGCTAGAGAGAACATTTTTAAATGTATTATTTTTAATTAAATAGCGTAAATAAGGCAGCAACACTGTAAGAGGATACTTTCTACTGACTCAAAACTAAGCTTCACAACCAGATTTTCTTGCCATGCAGATACTAGAGGATTATATTAACTTTGGTGACCGTTTGTCAGCAGTAGGCCTGATGGTTATGGACATACATATATCCAGAGCACACATTGTAATCCTTTCCTTGCCTGTATCAGTAGCGAAAGGTATTAAAAATTCAGTTCTACTCGGAGTTCAAATGGTGAAAGGATTCCAAAGTTTCCTATCTACCTCTATTGCCACCGCTTATAGCAAGGCTTAATGCGAGTGTGTCTGGGAAACCAGCGAAAGTTCACCTCGCAACCACAACTCACGCGGACTCTGTATAAAGTTTCCATAATTGAACAGGTACTTTAAATTACAGCAGCTCAGCTGCCTTGAATTGAATAATTGAGTTGCGGTTACTTTGTATTCGCTTCTTTTTACTTCTCATTTAATTTACTATAATTGAGTTTAATAAATACGTTTCCTCGTGGAAGAGTGGAAAGTTTTTCTCTGCCTTCTGCGATTGACCCTTCTGCATATTTTATTTGATTGTTGTCGCATGCGTTGCTGCATCGAATGATATTGTGCGCGTACATTACCAGACAATTTAGTGCCGCCTTTTGTGTAGTTCCTTTCAAGGATTGTTCACTTCCGTGTTGAATTGTGGTGTAGATGGCTGAGCCAATTCATATTTCAACATTTATACACACTTTTATGTAGGTTCCTGGCAATTGACGTGAGGTTGTTGGAGGCGTTATGCAGGGGCATTAACTATAATTGTGTGTACTTTGCAGCTGATGGCATTATAAGCAACAAATTATGAATGGAATACTGTTATTGGTACTTCGGTTCCGGGTTAGAATGGTATTTTAGATAGTGGAATCAGCCATTAATTATAAGGAAGTGCTTCAACGGGGACCTATTTGTTAGTGGAATCAGCAGAAGTTCTTTTATTTGAAAGTTTTTGATGAAGGAGCCCAAAAGTGAGTAAGAAAGCGTATTGAAGGTCAATGTTGGTTCTGAAGATGACTGAGATATCCATGATGATCTCAATATTCCAAATTTACTTTTCAATTGTATGCAAGTAAGGGGAGAAATGAAATTCTCAAATAAGAATTCTCACTTGATATAAGGATACTCTCTTGATATAAGGATTCTCACTTGAAATAAGGATTCTCTCTTCATATAAGGATTCTCACATTGTAATTTGCCCTGCTAGGACTGATTACATGGGAACCACTGACAATTACCTCTTTCAACGCCTTTCAGACAGTACTTTATCGGTTGATTGAACAGTTGGATTTTACATAAGTAGAACCTCTGATCAGCGACTCTGGCATTGAAACTCCTAGTAGGTAGGTAGGAGTGACCGCCTAGTTTGCCAAAAGCACACTTGAGCACATATAATGGCCCATTGTGATACCACGGAAACTCCTAGTATTTGGTATTCCTTTTGCTTCCAGCCATCATAAAGTGTATGCAGTTTCGACTACTTTTGAAAATTCCCCGAAATCAACCTTGTCTGAGACTGTCAGTATATTAACCCATTTCTCGTATCAATCCCTTGGCTGTCGCCTCTTATATTGTCCTTATCAATCACAGTCTCAATTATGTGAGTGTGTTCATCTGCAGGGCTTCATTTACAGCTCTCGCCCATGCATCCATCACTCCAGTAAAGTGTTTGTCATTGTTAAGCAGTCCTATGCTTAATTTATAATTCGCTTGTCATCGGAAGGATGATGTGCTGAATACTTGCACTGCACTGCCATGGCATGCCTGGGCTCAAGTGAAATAACCTGCCGCCTTTGTCAACGCAAGTGACAGGATATTTGTCTTAAGGACTGACTAACAAAATAAGCAAACAGAAAATTTCAGAAAATTAAATCCCAGCGTCATGTTTGTATCAACACAATAAAAGGACATTTTACAATGAAGAAAAACAATTTTATTAATATGATTTATAATTTTATAAACATAGGTAACCATTAAAAAAACTATATTTTAAACACATCAAAAAAATAAATTATAAATTTTTATATCGAATTATTAATATTTTCTGCCTTTAAGAATCGAATATGGATAAGCTTATATTGCCTGCCCAGAGAACCATGGCTGATTAATGATTCATAGACATTATTTGAATACACCCCCGTGGTGGAATGCTCAAGTGTCTCAATCAATCAGGTTCTTGAGCTCAAAAGCAATAACAAGATGGCATGCTCTTGTGCGAAGGTGCGACTATGTAGTTGGGACCTGTAAAAACCTGTCCCAACATAAACTTAGGTGGCCAAGAGAGGAGCCAAGGTACTACAAATAAATAAGTAATATAATCATATAATATAATAAATATAATAATATAATAAAATATAATATTATACTAATATATAATAATATAATAATATATAATAATATATAATAAAAATAAATATATTAAAAGTAATAAAGAACGATTGGGCACTTTCAGACACATAAATGGGGAGTCTATTATGCTGCTCAGTCGGATTCGATGAGTTGTTTTAAGACTTCGACAAAGACTTTCAAGAACTTCCTATTAACACAGGAACACAGAAAAATTGACAGAGGGGAGACAAATTATGAATTTGTGGGCTGTGAATAATATTTTGTCTGAACTTGTCAGTCAGGCATTCAACGTTCAACGGCATATTCTTTACGATTCATACGTGCGCTAAGGAAACAACAGTATGAGATATATATAACAGCCGCTGAACTAAAAACAGCCAGGAACTTAATTATTCGTGTAGTCCAAGAAAACTCATTTGGCTTCGAAATATCATCTCTGACCAAACACGGAACAGTTTGCCGCAAGAGTAAATCCCATTCACAATTGTTAGGTACATCTGGCTTGATAGGAGTAGGCGGGAGAATAGAAAACGCAACAGTAACATATGACACTAAACATCCAATAATTCTTTCAACGAGGCACCACATTACGCAAAGGATTGCTAAATACATTCTTATAACTAACCTCCATATTGGAGTAAGTCAACTAATATTGCTGTTGAGGCAACACTTTTGGATTTTAGGTGGACGCCATATCTCGAGGAGTCTAGTGCGCAATTGCAACACTAGTTTTCGATATCGTAAATCCGCGCTAACACAGATTATGAGTGATCTTCCACTGCAAATAGTTCAATTCCAAAGACCGTTCAGCAAAGTAGGCTTCAACTATGCATGAACATTCACAATTATCACAACAATCGAGATAAACAGAGTACCATGACGGGTGAAGGGTGAATGGTTACGTAGCACTCTTTGTTTGCTTTGTTACAAAGGCAATGCATATAGAACTGGTTGGTGACTTTGCAACTGAATCATTCATCGGAGCTTTAGATCACTTTATGTCACATCGGGGCAAACCTGCAGAAATATGATCAGATAACGTGACCGATTTTGTTGGAGCTAAGCGTAAGCTTGATGAAATGCAGACTATCGTAGCAGACAATTATGCTGGTAATAAGGTAACAGATTTTCTCTCTAAAAACGACATTTAATGGTGCTTTATACAAACATCGTCTCCGTATTTCGGCGGCTTATGGGAGACTCGGATCAAATCCGTTAAAACCCCTATACAGGTTTAACTTACGAACATTTGTGCTCTTTACGAATGTAGCAAGCTTGCTTATGATGTCAGTTATTAATCGTTTATAAAGTATTATTAAATGTCATTATAACTATTGTCATTACCTTGAAGTCTTTTATAAAATAGTATTACAATACTGTGACTACATTTAAACCTACTATTATACTACTATCGAGAAGTTAAATAAGCATCACTGATTTATGAGAAGACAGAATAAAGGCGAACGAAGCCAGAATTTTATTTTATTTGTACTAAACTAACTTGAATTGAAGCACTTCTTAATTCCAGGCCAATATGTCCAAGTACTGATGGAGAGATTGATGCCCTTGCAGCTGCTCATTTCTTAATAAGCCACCCATTCACAGCGTGATCAGAACCAAGTTTAGATCTGACGGCCAGCATTAATCATGGAAATGGGACATGGTGAAGTACATATCCCAAGGATTCTGAAAGCCTTGGCACTCTGAATATCTCACGAGACTTCAGCAACGTTAGAAGTGGCTCAAAGAACAGCCGAATCTCAACCTAAATAACATCGTACTACTGCGGGAACCTAATCTACCACCTTCGAAATGGATGCTTGCCAAGGTTTTAAAATTTCACTTCGGATCTGATGGCAAGGTACGTGTAGTTAACATCAAAACATCTACTGGGGAATAAACGAGCCCAATATGGAAACAGGCTCTGTTACCAGTTCAGTAGTATCAGGGTCCTCCAACGAGGGGGAAGATGTTTAGGAATACTTGTATCAATAATTGTTTAGTATTTTATTATATGACAACACTGACCAGTCATGTTGTTGTTCGTGCTTCAATTCCTATTCTATTGCTTTGCATTGTAATATATTTACATACGAATAATTGTTTTTCCTTGACCTTTGGTTCAGTTGCTTACTAACAATCATCAAGGTCAAGTTCAGGCTTGTATCAAGAGTACCGAGACATTAAATAGAGTTCTTCAATAGCTGTAAAATTGCAATCAGTCTTTTTTTATTGCGTTTATTATTATTATTATTATTATTATTATATATTGCATCATAATTAATTATGAGTGTAAGGTGTTGTGGGAATGAGTACTAGCCACAGATGGCTTTCGACTCGAAGAGAAAAGAATTTTATAGAAATAATCATTTTGGAGACCAAGCTGGTGGATTTGAACCTGCGACCCTCGGGGTGTGAGTCTAGCATGCTTACTACTAGACCACACAGGACGGCTAGTATTGCGTTTACTTTAAATACAGTCCACAATTACCGACTTAATTCGAATACATATTTATATTAGGGGTGGAAATTGATCTGTTCTGAATTCGAATTTCTATGAATAATTTGTTGTGTTGCGTGTTTGTTGTAAAGTAACCGAAAGATCCGAATTAGCTGAATGAGCCACTGGCTCAGCAGTACATTTCATTAGTCGAAGGAACACAACTTATTCATTAGTAAATTGTTAATACTGCTTTCTTAGTGTCTCCTCCTTTTGAGTCGAAATTCAAAGTTGTACTCAGTCCCCATAAGAATATTGAAGAGATTATGATGTAAGATAAGAGGTCCTTACTATACTGGTACTGTTTCCTTAGTGTTTCCTCCTTTTGAGTAGAAATTCAAAGTTGTACTCAGTCCCCATAACCATACTGAAGGCATTATTATGTGAGATAAGAGGTGCTTATTATACTGGTATTTCTTCATAAGTGTCTTCTACTCTCGAGCTGAATTTCAAAGTTGTTGGTTGGGAGTCTCATTCCCCATAAACATACTTAAGGCGCTGAGTCCTTATGTATTGGGGTATGAGGTTATTAGTACACATTATTAACAACATTATACTTTATATTAGGAACATTGTGAAAAATTATAGGATGGGCAAACCTGATAGAGGCGGTAAGATATTGCAATAAAACTGAATATATTAATATACAAACTTTTGTTCCAAAAAACTTATGTTAACTAATTACGAGTAGCTTAAATTGGCCGCTTGGTGAGATGCTCGTATGTTCTTTAAGCTAATTCTGCTGAACTCTGAAACACAATTGTACAATTAGTGCGGTATCACTGCAGAAATCCCATTTAAGAACAGTACTTATAGATATTATGGGACTCTGTTTTATAAAGGACTCATGGGAACTGTATGCAAGTGGATTCTTCTCACTCAAATTGCTTACTGCTCATCTATTTTTGCATTCAACGCAAAACCAGTAAGGATATAGAGGAGGAATAAATCCTTTTACATAACATTAGTCTGTGTAAAGCATTCAGTATGAAGGTCAACCACATCTAGAAGGATTTCTCTTTGGCAAATGATTCGACGATTTTCTGAATAAGTTGATTTCTTCCGTTTTGTCGTAACTGTTTTATCGTAAGCTCCTCTATTGATTGTTTGCCGAGTTAAAAGATGAGCCTGAGATAGGCTGCTTTAACAATATTAATGTAACTTAATTCTCTAAGTATATCTCTCTAACTTATTCCTATCATGTGTACTCTGTTGCTTGAGGAAAAGTTCATATTTATTTATTCACAATTTAGTTGCGTGCTACAAATATCAGGTTAATGGTACCGACCGTGAGAACTTATCAACTGCGTTTAGTCACAGCTTTCTAAAATATAGAAATACCTGGCAACAGCATTTAATGAAAGGGAAAATGTTAAAACTAATTCACCCTTTGGTCCATCCAATATAGCAGTATTCACTTTGTTCTGAGTCTTTTTTCTTCACAAGAACAGCTGTGAAATACTCGCACTACAAAAAACTGTTCTACCTTATCGCTCTGTTACCGTACTGGGGCTGACATCATGTCATGTTCCTGCTTATCTAGAACAGTATTATTTGGAAAGGGCCCAATATGTAATATTGCTTTCACCTGAAACCCTTGGATATCGCCTGACTCAATTGATTACTGATCGGTGGTTGATGCCAAGCATCGTAGCCAAAACTACTCTCAAGGGATCACTAATAATCTAATAAGACAGGGCATTGAAGACATAATTACAAAATACTTTTTTCGAGTTACTGTCCAATTTAAAACTCATCCTTTAATTCAGGATTTTCCTTCAACAAATTTTTCCTATGTCACAAATCAAGGAATTTACAATGCAAAATCTGCTTGATAATTCGTGTATAATCGCTTCGTTTAAGAACATGGCTGGTGATGTTCCATGGAAGTGGCGCTCTAATCCTAAACGCGTATGCAAATCTAGCGCAACTTTCGATGTGTACAACTTTTGTTGTTCTGTAAGCGAGTCAACAAATCGCAAAGCTTTTAATGCGAAAATTATTCAAATTCCCACATGATGATGACTTCCTTAATGAGATTCGGTTGTACCCGCAGTCAGTAGTTTCGGTTTCAGCTGCATGATGTTCGTTGCTTCCAGGACTAATAGCAATGTTCCTCTCTTAAGCATGATAAATTTAATTTCAGTCCATGCGTAGCCAGAGGCAGTTAAGGTCATTAGAATAAAACTTTATGCTTGCCACATATTATTAAATCTCAAGTAAAATAGAATAACTTAAATGCGGGAGGCTCTCTTCGTTTACTTCTTTACCTCCAATTGCACCCAATTATTATATTATTCTCCGGTTTATCTGTTGAACATTTTAAATATTTTCTTCTTCAGCTGACCTGACTTCTTCCTGACAGTCGGGGGCAAATATTCCTTCGAATTTCAATTCCCTTTTAATGTCCTGCGAGAAACGAGTCGAAGCATTACGAAAAGATTTTCCTCGAAGATATGCTTATTCTGTCTCCCAACAAAGGAATTTAATTTGCTAACTAAATTTAATTCAATTTACATAAATTATCCTTCTCCTGCTTTTTGCAGAATGCAGAATTCTTCATCTTCGACTGTATACCCTGGCAGCTTCTTACAATTGACCCATGCAAATAATTTTGATTCATTTTTATTTTGCTGTGAATTTTCTAATAAAAGGTTCTTACGGTGCCAGCGGAAGAGAATACACAATTGTGCAATCTCCTTTTCGTCATAGTAATGACAATCCGAAGAGTCAAATTCCCTTCAATTATAAGCACGACTCTGGGTGATGAGTTTTCTTTAAGTATTACAAAGTTTATCTGCAAAACATTTCCGTTACATCCGCGCACAATTGCAGGAGCTGCCATTGTTGTGCTCCATGCAAATTCCCGCAGAATGACTTTCGTTCCTTGATAGTCCTTCGGCAGGATAATATGCATTTGGATGGTTGAGCACTTCTCTTAGTATTGCATAATTAGAAAAACGAGTGTATTCTTATTGCGGATGGCGACCATCCTGGCCATTGAATTGGTTGGCGGATTATTGGCGGAATTGTCGTCTTACTGGATTTGTGGTGTGCTTTACCAGTCCCAGAAGGGCTCAATCGTCATCATATTTATTACTTTTCAATTTTGCTGACAGTTTTTCTGTGTAATTCTGAAAATATATTCTTGTTTTATTTACATTTTTAGGTAATTCACATAAAAATACGTTTACATGAATATAATTGTGCACAGCCGTGTATATGAAACATTTCAGAACGATGTGAATAAGGCACGTTGTCACAATTAAATGTCACAGGTTTTTAATTGTAACAATTTTGTATGAATAGCACAAATATGTGGAGGAAATATTTGTATAATTGTATGTTTTATGAGTAATAAAAATACCCATTCACACTTATTCAGATGCCCAGTAGGAAATACAAGAGAAATGCGTCTAAGCTTGGCTGAGTAATTGAAGCAAATATGCCTACATTGCTATGACTTCAGGTTAAGCTAAGATACATAAGGTTCATATCATCTCAAAATATATTGTTGTATGAGGTCCCTTAACGGTCACGTGAAGGTCACATAAGGTTATTAAAAGGTTTCAACATAAAGTTGTAAATTATTATTTATTAAAGGTAATATAAGCTGAATTAAAGGTCGCTTGAAGGTTGCTTAAGGTCACGTGAAGGTCACACAAGTTTATTACAAGGTTTCAAAATTCATTTATTAATCATTAAAAGTAATATAAGGTGAGTTAAAGATTGCTTGAAGCTTGCTTAAGGTCACGTGAAGGTCACATAAGGTTATTAGAAGGTTTCAAAATTAAGTTTTTAATTATCTATTATTAAAGTTAATATAAAGTGAGTTGAAAGTCATTTCAAGTTTGCGTAAGGCTACTTCAAGGTTGCTTAAGGTCACTTGAAGGTCACACAAGTTTATTAGAAGGTTTCAACATAAAGTTGTAAATTATTATTTATTAAAAGTAATATAAGCTGAATTAAAGGTCGCTTGAAGGTTGCTTAAGGTCACGTGAAGGTCACACAAGTTTATTACAAGGTTTCAAAATTAATTTATTAATCATTAAAAGTAATATAAGGTGAGTTAAAGATTGCTTGAAGCTTGCTTAATGTCACGTGAAGGTCACATAAGGTTATTAGAAGGTTATCAAATTAAGTTTTTAATTATCTATTATTAAAGTTAATATAAAGTGAGTTGAAAGTCATTTCAAGTTTGCGTAAGGCTACTTCAAGGTTGCTTAAGGTCACTTGAAGGTCACACAAGTTTATTAGAAGGTTTCAAAACTTATATTAAACTATATTAAGATGACTTGAAGGTCGCTAAGGTCACTTGGAGACCATGCAAGTTTACTCGAAAGTCATAAGATCACTTGAAGGACACAATATGTCACTTTGAATGTCACACAAAGTCACTTAAAAGACACACGAATATCATACAAGGTCTTATGAATGAGTAATAAGGTCACTTACTGGTCATTTAAGTTTATTTGTAAGGGTTAGGATCACTGGAAGGAAACATAATGCTACTTTGAAGGTTACGTGAAGATCCTATAAAATCATGTGAAAGTGTCTGATTGTGTCACTTGAAGAAACTTCAATCATACTTCTATGCCATTTGCGGGCCACAAAAAGTATCTTCTAGGTCACTTAAGGTTACATAAGGTATCATAAGGTCGCGTGACAATCACATAAGATCATGTGAAAGTGGCAAATCGTGTCACTTGAATGTCATATAAAGAAACTTATATGACATTAGGTCAGTTGCGGGCCACATAACATCTCAAGGTAACATAAGGTCCCATAAGGTATCATAAGTTCATTTGACAATTACATAAGATCATGTGAAATTGTCGTAGGGGTACCTTTAAGGACACATACTTTATAAATGTCTAGGGAAATAATCACAGAAATAAAAATGGCACTCATACGACAATGAATGTAACCAGTTTTACTTGTTTGATACATAAATAAGTAAAGATGAGTTTGAAACAAAAATTGGTTTTTAAAGCAATCTGCATATGTAAATTGGCTGTGAGATGGTACCAGCAAGGACATTAGAAACCTTGAAGATGCAGATGATGCGAATTATTGGTGATGTACGGTCAGAAATTGAACCTTAGAATCCTTGGTGCAAGAGATACCTTCGGGTCACAGATTCCCTAAATTGTTTATAAATACTAAATAACAATCGCAATTGCTTTTTCAATTCATAGTTTTTAAATGCTTTATGGCTATGCCCTTCAAAAGCACCCTGTATTTTTACATTTAAATATGATAGGAGAACGCCGAAGAGTAATGCAAGAAAGATGCCATATCAAATGCATATATCAATTTGAACATTTGTGTGGCTACCACTTCGACCATCTTTAATGTAGACCCTCTCCTGGACCTTAAACAATAACCATCGATAAGCTTTTCATTTCCATATTTCTACATATTCATCACAACTTTTTGTGGGTTTATATTATAATCCATGATTTAATAGTCGGTCCCATATCTGAGGATATATTGAGAGCCTCGAGTAAGTTTATTTATGATGTTAATTGTGTTACAATCCATCTTGCTATGTTGGTTGCTCCAAAGGACCACTTTTTGTTACTGTCGAGAATATGCTGGAAGTCGATTAAGGCTATAAAAAGGGTAACGAAGATAAACGAGTCAGTTATGATAAGGACAGGATAGTAAGGATGAAGCCAACTTAAAAGTATTTAGAATGGTTTCATAAATCCGTCCATAAATTCAGATTGATTGATGAGATACTGAAGATGGGATTAAAGGGGAACAGAATAAGTTATCCAAATGTAGATACATTTCTATTGGAAAGAGAGAGTTCTCCTATAGAGCGAGAGAGAGAGAGAGAGAGAGAGAGAGAAAGAGATGCAAATTTAATGCCAACAACACATTTTAGTAGAGGTAGCCGCCCTCTGTTGTCTAGTGGTAAGCATCCTAGACTCTTACTCAGAGGGTCGCAGGTTCACATCTTGCCCCGGACTTGGTCTCAAAAATGCTTCTTTCCAAAAAATATTTGTCTCTTCGAGTCAAAAGCCTCAGTAGCTAGTACTCACTCCCCAATCATTTGCCGTCATAATTAATTATGGTGTAAGAATTAATAATAGTAGTTGGGCCATTGTCGTATATTCTTAATATAGTGTATTTGGTAGTGTAGTATAGTGTTGAAATGTTGGCCTTGCCGGATCAGCTTATGTATTGATTGCAGATTCCATACAGTGTATGAATGCAACAGAATGCTGTGGTTTAGAAAAATGCCTAACGCAAAGTGGATTACGCCCTAGAGCAAAGTTTGTAACCGGCAGAGTTTGCCGTTCGTTGCACTATTGTTTGGTGCTGTTCTTGACCATACCTAGTCAAGAGCACCGAGAGAAAAGTGAAAAGTCGAATGCAGTATTACAGGTTCAGATAAACTCTGGTTTATTTAGTGGCTCGCTGGCTCTTTTAAATCATTTAAAATATGTTGTTATCTTATTCTAACATAAAATATGCCTATCTTATTTCTACTAGTTACAAATCCTATTCCCAAAATTAATCTCAAATATCGAATTACCGATATTATTCATTGACGAATCATCGTCTTTGTTTATATTATCAAATTCGAGTGCAAGTGCAAGGGTAAAGTCACTCCACTGTCCAATATGCATACGACGCTGCAATATAGACAGCGCATGTCAATGCACCACCAAATGTGCGTATCTAGCGTATTTGGGAATTGAGTGCAAGTGCATGCGTTGCGCTATTGCCAGCTCGTTAGCATAGGAGAATTGCTATGGTGCTTGTGACGATGTGTGGTCGTCAGTGTACTACAGTAGAGAGGAACCATAATTTTTTTTCAAAAAGAGATGTCCACACTTTTTAAAGTTATGCTATGTTTAGGATATTTTGGAGCTATCAAGGACACCGTAATAAGTTGCTATATTCAGTTGTCTTTAAAAAAAAAGTCTTGTGTATTTGTTTGAATTATAAATTAACACCTAAACTGCTGACGAACTGGCTCGGGCCGGCTCCGCAGCAAGACTCATAGGTCCGGAGCCATACTGTGGTATCAACTGTGCCGAGGCTAAATACAGGGTAGATAGCTGGGAACATAGACTCAGAACGTCACACAGGGAAGGGATAGAGGGACTTCGCCAAGCCAAAAGACTGGCTCTGGAAGAAATAAAGAATGCTCCTGTTATGGACGTTCTCAAATTCATCCATAAAGCGGAAAAGATAATGAAAGAATATGACTTTCAACTACTTCGTTTCCTTAGAGAAGGAACATCCAGGTAGAAAAGGACCTGATGACTTTAATTGGAAGAACTGCCGGTACGGTTTACGGAAGAAATGCCGGTACTAAACCTATAGGGCATAATAGATCGGACAGTTGTGATCACATGGATCAATAATGACAAATGTATAATGACATGGATGGATCATTAATGACAAATGTAGTATAACAAAATAGATCTTTTAGGTCGCAGTGTCGGCCGTGGGCCAACTACTAAAACTAAATTAATATTATTATAACTTAACACCCATAATTAAACAATGAATAACATTTCAGACTAGAACATGAAGCTGAATAAGTCAGTGTCTATTGAGATTTCCTACTGGGCACATCATCAGTGTCGGCAGTGGCAAACAGTTTTAAAGCGACTACGTAACAATTCCAGCAGGAATTGTAAAAACACATTCAACTATCATTATTATCCTTTTATCCTTTGGCCAGCCTGGGCTCACTTCTGTCTACCCCGGGCAGACACAAACACACACACAGGCGCGCTTGTAATGTACTTGTTTGCCGCAGTGCCCGTCACATTTGTGGTTACATTACAGCAATTACTTTTGCGTTCTAGCTGCGTCCCCATGGCTGTGCAACTCCGCGAAAATGGAAACTGTAATTAAAAAATTTTAATTTTTTACATTATTTTTTTTTTGTTATAGAAAAGTTTCAACTGCATAATCATTATTCCGCACACAACGATGATTAAATGTGTTCGTGGGCACATTCGGAGCAGAATATTGAATTAGCTGCACTGCAAATCGGGTGAAATAGTTGGCTTCGTTACTGGCATGTGGATGTGTGAGGTTGATATGAATAGTTTAGAGCGTTTGGGGGATTGCGTTTTAGGAGTTGCGGACTGGGTTGTGGCTGTGTCCTTTGGTGGAGTCAATTAACTCTTCAGTTTAGGTTATTGCAGTGAATGGAGAGACTTATGATCCTTCAATGCAGCCGAAATGGTGATTAGGAATTATAAATTTATTGATAAGGGTGTGTTAAAATTAGAGAAATATGATATTAAAAGTGTGTGAAAGACTAGAAATTATTTTAATTATATTATAAAAAAATTAATAAAAATTTTTGGATCTTAAATTATAACAAATTCTAATAAATAATTGAGTAATTTGGCAATAGATCAGAATAAAATTGAATTCAATTCAATTCAATCAAGCAGTTGCGCAAGCTGGTAAAAGCGATCAAGCCAGTACCAGCGTCCAACCACTCGAGACAGAAGCCGTTCGTCTTCAAAGAATTGCGCACCTGCACGCACGTATTCTGCAAGCTGGAAAAAATCCGGAGGCTACTCGAGCCGCCATATACGGGCCCCCATAAGGTAATTCGCCGGCTCAACGACAAGAGTTTCATCATCGACTTGAACGGCGTCGCGAAAGCCATCTCTACGGACTGCTTGAAGCCGGCCCACCTCGAGGTGAGTGACTCAACATCGTCGCCATCGCTGCAGGCATCCCGATCATCGCCGCCATCGCTGCAGGCATCCCGATCATCGCCGCCATCGCTGCAGGCATCCCGACCATCATCGCCATCCCGATCACCATCGCCAACCCGATCGCCATCGCCGCAATCGTCGTCATCGTCAGCGACAAATGACCCGCCAGCGATCCATCCAAGGAGTCAGCTGAGGAGTCAACCACCGCCCCGCTCAGGGGACCAACCCTCACCACAGCCGGGGAGTCGACCGACGAAACGGGTATCGTTCTCCGCGCCTCCTGCGCCGATCACTGGGGGAGGATTACCTGTGGCGACACCACTACCCCCACCCAGTTGTCGGGTACGCCAACGCAAGCAGGCGTTAGTTCCGCACGCCATCTATTAACACGCTGTCGCTGTCGCACAGCGTGTTTATGGAAAAACCGGCACTAGCCTGTGTTGGCTGCTGAGCAACACACTTCGTGTTTCCGGCCTTTAATTCGATCTCTTTCTGTGCTGAAGCTGTGGTGACGTGTCATAGAGCGTTTTGTGCAATTAAAGAAATCTGTAAAAATCGTATCCATCACTTATTGTAAGTACGATATAACAAATAAATCCACAGGAACGTATTTTATTATATGCTAAAAATAAGATATAATAAATATTTCTGTTTTTTTATTGGCAACGCAACGTTGAGCACGCGAGCAACCAAGTATATATACATAAATTGTAAATGCAAATTTCTGCCTGCAGCTGCGGGTGCCTTGCGCTAAATGCGACATAAAAATACAGCTACTGCTGCGTGGCCCCTTAATTTTTCCTGGTCTTAAATAAAAGATAATTACAATTTTCTTCCAATTTCTAAAATTCAATGCAAATTCTTACATATTCAGTTCCGACATTTTGTAAATTCAAATTCAGTGTGCCCAACTACATGAATCAGATGATAAAATACACAACGAAACTTTTTCACCACTGGAGGTGAGTTTAACGAGCTTTCTGCTTGAGATAGTTGGCTCTTTGCAAAGATGTCACAAAATCGTGTCTCACTTCAGACAGATATCAAGTGTGACAGCTCGCGCGAATAGAGAGGTTAAACTTGTATCGTATCGACATCATATCCTTCTCCGTAAAAGAACTTAAAAAATTAATCCTTAATGCATGTTGGAAGAAGATATGGCAATCCGCTGTAGAAAACTCGCTTGAATCTCCAGAAAATTGAATGGGCGAAATATTACAACTTGCTAAATCGATCGGAGGCGAAGGTTTTGTGGACATGGCTAGTAGGGACGCCCAAGATGTATTAGTGGAAGAACAAAATGCCGAAGCGGATTTAGTGGAAAAGGCGTCCGAAGTTGTTAATCAAATCGATTCTGAAGACAGCTCTGATGAGAATTTATAAGTTGCTGGTTTTACTCTGAAAAACTACATGAAGGATTTACCTTAGCGAAAAATAATAATTCTTTAAAATTTACCATACACAAACTGCTGGTGAATACGAATGTAAAAATCCCGATTTTCGTGTTTCCTTTTACTTTTATTTATTTCCTTAATGCATTGTATACGGTAGAGGGTGTATATTAATTTATTTCATTTCATTTAGATACTTAAATCAGTTATGAAGAAGACATATGCAATTTCTTTAGCTCGGCCCTGGCCTTGACGATCGGCAGTGAGAATGGCAATTAAAATGGGCGTTAAGTTGGCCACAGACGACACATGGTGGTTCGATCGGTGTCTGTTGGACTGAACTTTACTTGGCTGTGGCGTGATGCGGCACAAGTCCAAGTTTATAAAAACTTTTGATTTTTGTTGAGTTGTTCGCGCACAAGTTTGTCGTTTATGGCGTGGTGTGCGCACATTTGCTCTTTTTGTGTTTAGATTTCAAAGCGTGCATATGGGAAAGCAGTTAATAAAGAGTTTTTAGACCCATTTGTGGAATTAATAAGAAGTGAAACAGTCATTTTTGAACAAATTTACTTGAGAACGATTATTTCTTTCATATAGCTACTCTTCCGTCCACTTTCTGTTTATTTTCTATATTTTTAGTTTGCAAATGCAAATATACAAATATATAAATTAATAACTTAATATCGCTGTTGCATCATCCGCAACTTAATTGGCCATGTTTGCTCAACGACGCTCAAGCATGAAATGAAGTTTATGGATTTGTGTGTCTTGTGTGATGAAACCTGTTCACACCGATCGAACGAACATGTATGTCGTCTGTACCCAACTTCACTTTATTACTTATGAAATTAATTCTTCACCACATAAAATAAAAAATATATATTAAAAGCTTTGAAAATTTATAACAATACCAACTTTTGCATTCTGATGTGTGGTAAAGTATGGGGAGTTGACTTGACGAATGAAGGAGCATAGGAAACTCTGGATTAGAAGAATTTGCCGGTCATACCCCAAATAACAACAGTTTCAACCAAGAATGATAGAGAAGTTTCTATTATTTTTGAGTTTCAACAATATCAGAAAAATCTCCAAACTAGGCAAAAATACAGCTAAACGAACTAGGTTAAGGGCTTTATGTTTTTAGTAAACCGAGGTAGTGCTTCTTTCTTTTATAATCTTGAAAATGAGTTCTTTAGTTTATTGAATTAATTTTTTTTGCTTAAATGCAACTGTGATATTTCAATTTGTGGAATTTTAGAGATCATTGACAATTGTGAAATTATCCAAAACTGCCCTTACCGCATCCCGTTGGAAGATGTGGAGCCAGATGACTTTGAAGAATTTCTGCAGTTTGTCTATCGTAACAAGTTAACAATGGATAGAACCCGAAGCACGGAAGATTTGATCAATCTCTATTTTGTGGGCGATAAGTATTTGGTGTCAAATTTGTGTAAAGCGTGCATTCGAGCCATTCAAGCTCCGCTGGAGAAATTTAAACATTCACGTTATGTCAGTCCTCCTAAGGGTCTAATCAAAATGTTCGAATTTGCCCATAAAATTGGCGATAAGAATCTCATCGAATCCACGACATCGGTAAGCGAAACATGTCATGAAAGCTCCCCTGAAATTATAAGATTAATTATACTCAAATTTCTCATTTTCAGATACTGCAGAATGTTAAAGTGGAATCTATTCCGGAGCTATTCCAGTTCGAATCGGAAACTTTCATCAAGTATTTAGAAGCGACTAAGAATTTGCGTGAAGATATAGACAAGTTTTATTTGATTGAAAAGTATATAAAGGCGAATCAGCTTCTCTCGGTGAAACCTTGTCATTCTTTAAATAAGCAGGCCACGGAAGTTGAGGCCAACGGTGAAGGTGACGTTAAACGAGAATTTGACCAAGATCCAAAAGCAAATACCGTCACTGTGCTGCTCAATTTGATAAAGTTCGAAGAAATGACTCCAAAGCAATTTAGTGGTGGTCCTGGAAAGTCTGATTTACTGAACTTGAGCCAAAAATACTTCTCTTTGGAAAAAATATCCCAAAGATATTGAAATTAAATGTTCGGACAGTTGCCTTAGGACATATCTACAATTTTTTTTTTATACTTGCATTACTTCAAAACTAACTGTTAAATTAATAAATTTTTGAAACATTTCCTCTGAGTTTAAACGGAATGAAATTCGTGGCTAGCTTGAAGTGGAACGAAAATGATTATTCTGCTAACATTGCTTTACTCTCCCAGGTTTCCAATCGGTGGTCGAATAGAACTACCTTCACAATTTCTACAAGCAAGCTCTTTTATTTTATGTATGTCATGGAAATATCAGATCTTTCCAAAGCCGGCCGTCTGGTTCAATCCCAATGAAATCTTTTGTACACCAAAAACAAATCACAAATCTTGAGCTATTCGAAGTCAAGTAGGTTAGGTTATTGTGGCAGCCGGTCTACGGACCAGCTGACTCAGACCAACATGGGTCCATTGTGATACCACCGCGTAACAACACACCTCCGATTCACTCGTCGAACTATTTCGAAGCCCTAATAAAGCGCAGGATTTGTTTGACCTTCGCGCCAGACACTTCTGTAAGAGAGTTAAAAGCGTATTTGCCTAAAGAACCCGCTTTGATTCTAGCCAGAGCAGGACACCTACAGAAGAGATGTTCCACAGTCTCCTCCTCCTCATTCCCACAGCTTCTGCAGTATTCATGAGAGATTACTCCCTGCCTGAGAGCATGCCTGCCGAACAGCCAGTGACCAGTTACACAAGCCACGACCTTAGAGATATCCTCTCTCGACAGGGCAAGCAGCTCTAGATTTCCTTCTATTAAGTTCCGGCCACATTAGCCTGGCCGTTAAGCAAGTGTCCTCGTATGCCCAAGACCCATTGGCCTCACGCACGACCCTATCCTCCAACATCAGTTTACAGGTGGTGATTGGTATTCCAACCTCGCATCTGTCAGTGCATAAAGGATGGTTGGTGCCCCGTCTGGCTCGCTCATCAGCCCCACAGTTCACTCAATATCCCTATGTCCCGGAACCCATATAAGGCGTACCCTGAAAACGGTACTGATATCATTTAGGGCTGCCCGGCAGTCCTGAGCAACCTTTGATTTCAGTGCCACTGAGTTCATTGACATGATGGCCGCCTGGCTATCGAATATATATTTATAATGTTTTTTGTTACAGCGTGTCTACTTAAGTAGACGGTTGCATCCTTTATAGCTAGGACTTCTGGTTCATAAACACTGCAATGGTCGGGAGGACGGAACGAAAGTTCAAGTCCCAGTTCTTCTGAGAAAAGTCCAAAGCTGACTGACTATCGTCAAACTTGGATCCGTCGTTGTAGAAATTCAGTTACCCCTTCTCCATGGCATGGATTCCCTTCTAGACGGAATATAAATCTTGAAGTGACTATCAAAGTTGAGATTAGATATAGAGTGGTCGTTGAGATTAGTGGTAGAGTGGTGATGTGTTGAATGCAACTCCTCCAGGTATGCACGATAGTCATGTGACCAATAGGCCGATGATGCCATAACGTCGTACATTTCAGCCTTAGCGCTGATGCGGCGGCCACTTGTTTCCCTACGAGTATTACTTCTAGTGCTTTAGTTGGACTGGTCCTTAAAGCACCAGAAATGCACAGAAAAGCTGTTCCTGCACCTTGTTCAGAAGCTTCAAAGAGCTTTGTTTCTGAGTGGCTGGCCACCATACCAGGTTTCCATATAACAATATAGGTCTGACCACAGAAATATATAATGTAATTCCGACCGCTTTTTTTACAAGTGTAAGCAATATTGGCCTTCCTAACTCTTTCCTCAATATTGGGGTTTTAGGTAAGTTTCCTGTTAAGCATTGCTCTCGGATGTTTGACCGTCTCCTTTATCGGAATTTCCACACCTTTGTATATTAGCGGGGAGACCGTATGAGGTCTACTTTTCTTAGAGAAGCGGATTAATTCCATTTTATCGGGGTTTATTCCTAGTCCCCTTCATTCCGTCCAACAAGTGAGCGTGGTTAGAGTGCAATATATGCATGTGTCATAAGCGAATTTAAGCGGTAATGGAACGGATCTACTGGCGATACTCCGCTTCGATTACTCCAGTTGTATGTCCTCTTTTTGTTGGTGACTGCGATAAGTCACATCGACTTATTATTATATTAAATTCTGTATATTAATTCCTATAGTTTGAAATCTGACACTGAAAACTGTGAAATCCATTTCCACCCATTTGAATAGTTACTGTGAAAATGTCGCTTAGAAAAGCTGCAAAGTCCTTTGTTAAAAGTGATAAAAAAACCCTTTTAATAAAAGATTAATTTAATTAATGGATCCTTAATAAATCAAGTGAGTTCAATACAAAAGGACACTGCTATGATAAAAGTCGAGGGGAACCAGTTCTTGAAACCCAATTTTGTGAAGTGGCTTAACCAAACTTGAATACCTCGAGTAGCTCACAAAAAAATTCAGAAACACCAACGAGGAATCGAAGGCAAAGTGAAGAGGAAAATCCATTGAAAAGTTTTGTAGATTGACTCTGAAATTTACTTGGCTTGCTACTGCCAAGTATGCTAGCATTGCATGCAAGTAAATAGGATATTAACGTCAGGAAGAAATGCAACTGTGTAATGCGGCATTAAAAGGAAAAGTTCTACACATGTGCACCTTGAATCGTGCGAGTAGATTCTTCGATTCACAAAAATAAAAACAGCAGGAATGCTGTTGCAATAAGATTGAATTCGTTGGGATGCGCTTTGAGTCCTCGAGTCCCTCCGCCATGCATCCTTGAGCTGAGCCAAACAAGCCAATTTGGGTGCGCAACTAATGCAGCCACAGTACAAGAAATTCAACTGAATCAGAATGCAAACACAATAAACATTTGAAGAGCTCATGGCAGTTGAAAAAGTGTTGCAAGCATATAAGTTGAGGCAATCCCTTTGCTCCTGCTTGTTCTTTGTTTGCATGCATATGTGTGTGCGTACATGTGTATTTGTGTATATGTGTGTGTATCCATGTTTGTGTGTGTACTCAATGGTCATTCAGTATCTGTTGCCGTTATTGTGAAAGTTTCCTTTACTTTCAAGCACAGCAGTTGTGAAGATAAGGCGACTGTGCTCTTCAGCTGTATCCTTTTTGCTGCTGCTATTTTATTATTTCTAATAAATTTCCCAATTCTTGTTTTTCCTCTGCCGACTTTACCATCTCATGTTTTATTGAGAAAAGTTTGAATTGCTGGTTCTGTGTTTTTCATTTCGACTGTTCAGCAACACTTCCTACATCACTTACGTGATACGAGTCCTTCGTTGTACTCGTGTGTAAACACTTCTCTCAAGTGAATATTAATTAATATTTACATGCAATTAAAAGTTTAATTAAATGTTGCCAGCCAACGTTGTGGGCGTAATGCTGTGTGCAAATTGGATTTAGTGGCTGACTCCCGAACTTTCACGTGCAGTAATTGTAACCGAAAAGTTTCACTTGCCGCCAGTCAGTACCTGCGTGATACACAAAGAGAAGGTGCTGAGGGGCGATGTTAAAGGGTGGTTTCGTATCTCATTGTGGATGTTTCGGGCGAACAGATGATTAGCCTGTTACAGAGCTGTCATTAGTAATGGCTCTGATTTTGAATATGAATTTATTTGCTTTTTCATTGAATTTCGGCGTGTTCGTAGCCGGATTGTCCTTCCGGCCATGGAATCCAATGGAATTCTAATGTGTGGTGATGACTCAGTTCGTTGAAAAGGTTCCGGCCATCCTTGACTAGTCCTGATGTGCCTATAAAGGATTGCAACGCCTTTAAGGCCACCTGACTGGCGGATGGTATAGAAATACGTGGACCTGCTTAAGCAATCTCTGCTGCATGCCTCTATAGCATGGGTTTCTGCCTGGAAGATTGTAGCTGACCGTCCCATCGCAACAAATTTTTGGAATTTAAAGGCATAAATGCCAGCTCATACACTTCCGTATTCCAGTTTGGATGCCTCCGTATACCATACTTGTGAGCCTGGTTCAGGGATACACGAGTATTTATGTGTTCTGCAAGTTTCTGTATCTGGGATACATAGTTTGTATTTATAGTAGAATTCCACCTTGGGGGGATTTTCTCGGGGACTTTGAGGACTGGATAATTTTCGAGCCTTTTGAGTATGTTCATGTGACCTGTTAGGTCCCCACTCTTGAATTCAATAGAGTAAGTTAGTCTCAGAGCCTGAGAACTAGTCTCCCTTTTCATGGTTGGATGTATTCCTAAACGCATCTGTAGTGCCATTGTTGGGCATGTTTTCATTGTACCATTTATACTTATGCATGACATTCTATGCAGTTTGTTTATTTTGATTGCTGCAGTCTTCTGTTGGACCTTACACTACCATATTGAGGTGATTATTAGTTTGACGATACTGTTGTGGGACCACTAGACCATTTACGGTCTTTTATGTCTCATGTTTTGCCGTACACCCTTTGGCATGCATACATAGCGTGCATGGCTTTATTGATTACATTATTCAGATAGCAACTCCACCTTAGTTTTTTATCTAGGATGACTCCTCACATCTTCTGAGAAGGATATTTCTTTTCCGCCCAGAGAAGGTCTCTTAAGTAGCATATGCCTTCTTCTAGTGAATGGTACAAGTCCAGTTTTCATTGGGTTGAATCCCTTGTCCTTGCACAAAATTTGAGTAGCGCTTAAGCCTTTATGCATTTGACTCGATATGGTGGACTCGTTCCAGCTTGCCATGCATATGACGATATCATTCGCGTATCCAGAGTTTTGAAACCGGGTGTGTTCAACTTATGAAGGAGTTCATCGTCTACCAGAGTTCATAATAGTTGGGACAGTACCCCCCTTAAGGGCAGCCACTAGTGGCTATAAATGTGTGCTCTTGCCCTGCCATTTCGAAGCTGATTATGCTTGTTTCCTACATGGAGAGTATCCACGAAGTGATTATTTGACTTATATTCTTCCTGATGATTGGTTTTTGGTGGAAGTGTATAATGTGTTATCAACTGCCCTTTCAATGTCTATAGAATAGATATATTTAAGGATGTTATACACTGTGACCTGAAAGATCTATTGTGATGCCCCTATTTATTTAAAAGATGAGTATTGCCTCATCTACAGATCTGCGGTCAGGTTAATTTCCGACAGGAGTTCATGTATTTTGGAGGAATCAAATTGAGGGAACTTGCTCAAAACAAATATATTATATATATAATATATAATATATTCTCCAAAACACCTGAGTCTATTGTGTGCTAATGGTCCGCAGTCTGGGATCAGGTGCAGTGAGGTTTCGTCACTTTCTCCACAGAATCGACGGTTGCATCTGAAGATATACCCAACTTGTTCATATGGTAGATGAGTCTACAATGCAATTTGTTTTGCACCTAAAGCCCGATCTATTATTGTTGTTAGGCTGTGTATTGTTGTTATCGTACATTTTTCCGTTTGGTAGGCAAATTGGAATCTGTGTAGAGGGCATTCTTTAATGTGTATGCCTTCTTGATTTTTAGATCCAATAATTTATCGATTGTTTTGAGAATTAAGGAGCTGAGGCTGATGGGTCGATACCATTTTGGGAACCTGTTCGGGCTTTTTGCCCGCGTTTGTTCGGTTATCGTTGAAAATATAGGGACCACTTTCCAACAATACCAAAGCCTGTCACTTCCTCTCCGATGGCATATAAGATTCGTCCGTGTCACTGAAGAGGTATGTTAATGCCATTTTCGAATCCTAGCATGTCTGGAATCAATATTTGGAATCTAATTGTTTTCTTCTGCACAGCGTGGTTTCGGGAACATTTTTTGGATCTTTGTGATACATTCAAATATTATGCTTCACAAGTAAATTATAGTTGGTGAGAATAAACCACTCATGGTGTCAATGCAGGATGCAATTGAAAAATAGTATCAACCATTCCACAAAATCAATAAGTCCTTCTAACCAAAATCTAGAGGCATCATTTCATATAAACAGGCAGCAGGAAGGTTGAAATTTTTCATCGATTTCGGTAAAAATAAGAATATCCAATCATTAGTGCCAAATTGGATCCTTCGTCAAGGACATTCGTAGCACAATTTGTGATTTTATATCAACATCCTAATGAAACATATTTGTAAGAACGGGGAACAGAATCATTCTCTAGAATTTGATTCATCCAAGGTTGAAATATTTCATCGATTTCGGTAAAAATAAGAATATCCAATCATTAGTGCCAAATTGGATCCTTCGTCAAGGACATTCGTATCACAATTTGTGATTTTATATCAACATCCTAATGAAACATATTTGTAAGAACGGGGAACAGAATCATTCTCGAGAATTTGATTCATCCAAGGTTGAAATTATTCATCGATTTCTGTAAAAATAAGAATATCCAATCATTAGTGCCAAATTGGATCCTTCGTCAAGGACATTCGTAGCACAATTTGTGATTTTATATCAACATCCTAATGAAACATATTTGTAAGAACGGGGAACAGAATCATTCTCTAGAATTTGATTCATCCAAGGTTGAAATATTTCATCGATTTCGGTAAAAATAAGAATATCCAATCATTAGTGCCAAATTGGATCCTTCGTCAAGGACATTCGTATCACAATTTGTGATTTTATATCAACATCCTAATGAAACATATTTGTAAGAACGGGGAACATAATCATTCTCGAGAATTTGATTCATCCAAGGTTGAAATTATTCATCGATTTCTGTAAAAATAAGAATATCCAATCATTAGTGCCAAATTGGATCCTTCGTCAAGGACATTCGTAGCACAATTTGTGATTTTATATCAACATCCTAATGAAACATATTTGTAAGAACGGGGAACAGAATCATTCTCGAGAATTTGATTCATCCAAGGTTGAAATATTTCATCGATTTCGGTAAAAATAAGAATATCCAATCATTAGTGCCAAATTGGATCCTTCGTCAAGGACATTCGTATCACAATTTGTGATTTTATATCAACATCCTAATGAAACATATTTGTAAGAACAGGGAACAGAATCATTCTCGAGAATTTGATTCATCCAACTAACTGGCAATATTTTCATTTAGAAATTGTTTCGATATCCGAATGCCATTTAGAAGTTCTGCCATCGAGAAAAGGTTGGCTGAATGCTGTCACTAATAATCCTCAAACTCACACACACACACACACACACGCTCATACAGACACACAGGCGCATCAAAGGCGCAGTGGAGTGGGGCAGGATTATGAGACAGATCAAATGCGGCTTTCCTTTTGACAAGCATGAAATAACTTTTCTCTCCACGACACAGTTTCGAGGGGCTTACGAAATGGTGGCAATATTTTTGCCGCTTTATCTGTGTGGATTTTTTTGTTGTTGTTTCTTTTTTGTTTCCCAATTCTGTTGCGGATTATTAATGTCACAAATAACAAACTTTAGAAGCCATCAAACAAATTACACGACCGAATGATTGATTTGATTGACGAACGAGAAGAGGAATAATGACAGCGGCTTCGCCAACAACAACAACAACAATAACAACAACAACAACAACAACAACAACAATACTAACATACATAACAACAACAACAACAACGGCGGCATCAGTTGCAAGAACAACTGCGGCAGTGTACGTGCAGAAAGCGATAGGAGTGTTGAAGGTACGATAGCGCCATGGAAAGTTTCGGTGGCAAAGTTTGCTGGATTATTGTCAAAATGTTAATGCGCTTTGTTTTCGCCTATAATTAATCAAATGAAAACTTTTATTTGAGTTCGGCTTGGCGAGAACTCGGAAGTGTAATCCTCCAAAAGTTCTTAAGTACTTAAATTAGTTTAAAAAGTCCTGTAATTGTAGGAAATTTATTTTGTGCTCTTGCGTTAGAGGGGAAAACATTTAATTTCCAAATTAAATGCCAATTTACTCGTAACTGAGCCAATTTTCTGGTTGATGATATTTCGGTGGGGTTTGCAAATTCTGCTGGACGACATCATTCAGAGATATTTGATTTGATTCATTACAGGCTTTTTCTACTTCACTGAGGGTAGAGAGGAGTGTCTTTATGACGCTGCTTGAGCTGCTTTGTTGTGTATTCCATTGATTTAATAGGGGGGGGAATACTGGACTATCGTCGACTTCGACCAAGTTTCATCTATTCTAGATTTAGGCTCCTTATCGCACCTTTATGGGAAGCTAGATTCAAATAAATAGATTCCGCTCATTTCACTGTTTCCATTGTTGCATTGCTGTGACGAGTACATAACAATAATTAGAATTGCGTCATTGCTTTTAAGTTCAATAGTGGATTCTTCACTATTATATTAAGAACCTATTCCTCGGTTTTTTTGTGTTTCTATGCACCTACTTTATGCAAAAATTCACCCTAAGTTAGTTGGATCATGGCTCAGGTGAAAATCGCATTAACTACACTAAAACCAAACCAGATAAAAGTGCTTCGAATAAACAGAATAGAACAGAACATATTCTGTCCATGCCAGTCTCCACACTCTGAGATGATTAAGACTTCTTCACAGAGAACAAACTAATCCGAACAAACTTGGTAGGGTTTCCAGAGATGTTGTTACATTGATAATTTAGGAAATTATAATATTGAAACGTGATTGCATACTTTTAGGATCCCATCTGGAGTTTGAGATGTATTTAAGCCAAGACACAATTCATGCAGATAAAAACTTCTTTCGTGGTGTAGATAATGGTGTAAAGAATGTTCTCGAAAATAAAAGCTTACTCAAGAACCCTGTTCGAGGTGTATATAAGATTCGAGAATGATCCAGAAACTTCTTTAATAGTGTAGAATTTTCTACTTCGACCATTCGAAAGGTGTATAAGCTAATGCAAATCAAAGTCGAGGGCAGTTGAGCAGAGATCGTAACTGTGTGCACATTGCGCATTTTAATCGAAGCAGCAATATTTTTAATATTATTGTGATTAAGGAGTAATAAAGTGATTAATGAATTATTAAATAAAGTGCAATTTGTAGTAAAGTCAACTTGAAGCCTAGTACTAACTGTGTGAATTGCATTAATTAAATAAAGTTAGTTATTTTAATTAAACCAGCGATTGTTTGATTATTACACAATCCAGTGGTACGAATCCGAGTATAGAGAGCTAGCGTAAATTGTCAAGAGGGCAATTTCGTAACAGATTAAATCGTCAAGAGGGCAATTTCTTAACAAAATCTTTAGGTTAGGTTAGAGTGGTAGTTAAAGAAAGCTCACCCTGGTCCAGGATTAGTCCGCTGTGAAACGTGGGTCCCTTAAACTGATACACCTCCTTTTTTGTTTCCCAATTCTGTTGCGTATTTTGATTCTTACATGGCTGAAAGTAGAACCAGTGCGATTCCCAGAAGAAAAAAGTGATATTGCTTATGGTAATGATGGATAGCTCAACAAGGTGCTCCAGAAAAGTTGTAACCAGGTATCTTATCGTCGTGAGAGAAGGGCAGTAGCACATTAAGTGCGGGATGTCCTCCGCAGCTGCGGCAAATGCAATTGAAAGCTAGTTTTGTTTCTGAGCATGTCTGCATATAACCAAGTGGTCGTCAGAGGTAGAAACTGCTGTGGCGAGAGAGTCGCGTCTAAGTTGCGGTAGGTACGCTATTATTTTCCAGCTAAGCAAAGCTCAGGTTGGCCTGGTGACCCTGCAGGTTTGTTCCTCAGACCAGAATTCATTAGCTAAGTTGCCGTAGGTGCGCTGTTCTTTTCGCGGGAAGTGAAGCCCAGGTTGGCCTGGTGATGCTGCAGGTTTGTTCCTCAGACGAGAATTCGTTAGCTACCCACCTGCCTATTAGGTAGTATTACAAGCGTGAGCCTTGTACCAACGTTTTGGGAGGGTTCTTGTTGTATGCTGTCTGTTCTCCCCGATTCGCCTGCCTTATCCATTCATATTGCCAAGAATACAGGGT
Organism: Clusia tigrina; assembly: GCA_920105625.2. Lineage (NCBI taxonomy): Eukaryota > Metazoa > Arthropoda > Insecta > Diptera > Clusiidae > Clusia > Clusia tigrina. The sequence continues at coordinate 211,320,510 of OV050031.1, forward strand.
ATTTAGAGCAGTCAGACACCTCACTACAACTCATGGAATACTCACGGAAAGTGACTTTATAACCACTTGGCGCTCAGAGACCATGTAGTTAAGTGAGTTATATATATGTTAACAGTCCTTGCACCGCTATCATGTCTGAACTTTTACATATTGTTACGATCTCTGTTCGACTGTGTTCGATATTGAATAGTGTGGTCGTTTTTATAGCTTCGATTGGTTGAAGTACAAACTTCTACAATAGTGTAGAAGTTTCTGGATGATTTTAGAAGCTTATATACACCACGAATCTTTTATACACCTTGAACGAGAACATTCTATACACCACTATCTTACCACGACATAGGGTGGTGCGCACAAGTTGAAACTCCAGGTGGGATCCTAAAAGTATGCAATCACGTTTCGATGTATACAAATGGAATACTATATGTTTGTATGCCTGAGTATATAACTGTCTTTGCCACCCATTCTAAAAGTTGTCCTAATATTGGAACATAGTTTCCTTGAAACACCCCAAGGAATAGAGTAAAGGTACGTCACATACTACGATCGTATATTAAAAAAAAACAACTGACCAAAACATAACTTTTTTGATACTTAAGAAATATGCTTAAATATTGATTTTTTGATTCTTACAAATCTGTGTCACATTTCCCCCAAACTGGAGCAATTCCCTAGGAAACTGTTGCCATAGAACAACATATCACACACACAGTGTTTGTAGAGCCCAGTCTAGAAACTTTTCAGCGCTGCCCCCATCAGCCTTCGGAGCTGGTCATCAGAGAAGTTAACAACAAAATTTGCTTTGCTATTAAATGAAATCAAATAGAAAATAAACAGGCATCTCAAACTTTAGATTTCCCTTTTTATATGCAATTTAGGAATGTGTGCCGCTGTTTATTCGGTGAAGTTTCTTCTGCCTTCTCATAAAATAACAAATGACTGCAAAGATGACTTGGCAAATAAGTTTGCCCTGTCTTCATGAATGCCAAAATAACAACAACAACGAGAAAACAAAACCGAGTACAACAAATATTTTAAAAAGTTTTCTATGAGTGCTAACAGACAATTTGTGACTTGGACGTCGTCGTGGTCCGGAATGGAATGAATGAATGAAGATGACAACAATTCGGCGAAGTTTCTCGAAGTGAAATTTTTTCTGTTTTATTTGTCACAAGTGTGCCCGCAACTTTAATGAACTGCAATATTTATTTAGCATATTTTTCGCATTTTAAAATAAACAAAACTCCGCCGTCAGTTTTTGTGAGGCGAATGAACAATTCAGAGCGCAATTTGGCTGCCATTAATTCTTATAAATTGTTAAGTGTTACAAGTAAAAAACAACAGTAGAAACAACAAAAAAGAAACACAACAACAAAGTTGTAAATGCAGCTCACAAGTTTATGAATATTTTGCTTTCATTTGCAGAATAGCAGAGCGAAACTTTGATTAAAACTTTGCATTCGGGAGTGAAATGGCGAAAGTTGTTTTTATGCTGCGAACAGATGTGTCCAAGGAATTCAATGTCCTTTCCGGCTATTAAAAAACAGCAAAACAGATGAGATTCTTTTAATTTGGTTTTTAATACAAAACTTTATTATTGGACATTAACCTTTTAAATCAAGGAAATTGAGTTGAATAATGGGAACCAGATGTTATGGTCCAATCTCGGACCTCTCTCATAAGCTCTGTGTTTATAATTCCTTTTAAGATAATATAACATAAAGTTCCTTTAATCGATATCATGGATATTTTACTGGAAGAATCGGAGAAGTAAGTATGAGAATAATGAAGGAACACAGTTCTACCAACTCGGAACGACTGGAGAAAGGAAAAATTTCTCTACTCCAAGATGGAATCTGGGGTAATTATTTCCGAATATGTAAATTTTCGACTATCCTTCAAATCATCATCGGCTTTTAGTGTCTTTCAAGCGGAGGTCTTTGAGATTTGGCATGCAAGCAGGACGTTAAACAAGCTGATCAAAAATATACTCATTTCTTCTGACAGCTTATCAGCAATAAGGGCGCTGGCTTCACTTTTTATCAACTCTAAGCTTGTTGGTCTTTGCAAGGAGCAATTTAACTCATTATTGACAAATAGTAAAGTATTTCTCGTCTGGGTTCCGGGGCACAAGAACATCTACCATAGTCCAGCAAGAGGGCCAAAAACCTGACTGATAGAGGCTCGTTGGAAACCACCCAAGTGTTTTCCTATGCGGAACTCGGGGTTTATGACTGTTTCGTGAAATGGTTCTTTCGTCAGAATATAATAGAAAATGGACTATTTCGTAATTATTTCAATTACTAGTTTTAGTATTTATTATTTATTTATCTTCATAAAACCCAGTGACATTTTATAAAAGGATCATTTCAGTATTTGAAGTAATTATCCTTCATGTAGTTGCTTTGTCCTTTCAATAAATAAATATATCCTTCGATGTTCCAGTTTTACTAGCATTTGCACAAATGTCCACAACAAAAAAGTCAACGAGTTGTTTGCTTTATTTCTCCGGTTCATTCATGCTTCCTGCAAAAGTGCTGGGGATCACGTACGCTGCGAGGAAAATTACAGTCACAAATCATAAGTACGAGTATTAAAACATATTTCAGTAGTGAATCATGCCACAAATGTGGACGTGAACTTTCGGTAAACAAAAAGAGGAAGAAATGGTGAAAAAAAGAAATTTGTAACCATAAAAAATGGCTGCACGTTCGAATAATCCGATAATGATTTTGCACTAGAAAATAAAAAATAAAGGATATCTGCAATCAGGACTTAGTAGGTCAATTAAGAATGTAAGAATATATTGGGAATGAAAGTTGCCTTTTAATTTGATTATCAGTTCAGACAAACAGATAATAAATTCTTATTAAACAACATCATTAAAAGAGACGAAATTGTAGAGGGCGATTGTTTTTTGATGGCATATCTTTATTGTTCGAAACGTGATTGATAAAGTATGAATTGTTTGTTTAAATACGACTCTGACAATACCCACCCTTCACTAACTCCAATATTTCTACTCCCAGTTCGATGTAAATGAAGACTCCACAACACTGCTTTTATATAGTACGGAGCAATCAGAAACACTGAAATCAATAGTTTAATACAATGGCAACAGATTATGGATAACCTCTGGATTATAAGTGTCCTTGATTTCATTGCAACAATCGAATACTTTTTAGATAATGTGTCCCTGATTTCATTGTAACAATCGAATACTTTTTATATACTGAGTCCTTGATTTCATTGCAACAATCAGACACTTTTCACATATTGTTCTACTGTCCTCTTCAAATGAATTGTATAATATTTAACCAATCAAATCCATCATTATTCGTCTCACACTTCACAGATATCCTGAATTTCAGCACATTACCAACACAACCCGAATAGCCGTCATCTGTTTAGAATGACAACAGATTTTGAATTGTTTTCCAAGCCAACGTCTACGTAATTATTGACACCTATCAAATAACGCAGCGCAGCATGTGACTTCTGCTCACTGAACGTCAACTTTATTTGATTTGCTTCTGCCAAATAACCAAACAAAACAAATTTTCATACATCCATGACGTACGCGAATATATGCTCCCCCGTCTGAGTGTGCCGTCTGTCAACTGTCGGAGAACTGAAATTTCCAGGCATGCTCCGCCAGCCACTTTAATCCTCGTTGACGGTTGCGGGGATATTGAAAAGTTCTGCTCAGCAGGGTAATTCCATGCAAACGAATTGTGTTTTCATTTGATTTGATGCTGCTTTGCCGTACCATTTCAGAGCATTTGTTTTGTTTTATATTTACGGTTGTGGATTTATCATATCTTCATGTTTTCAAGTTGGTTTTGTTCTGACAAATTTCCAGCGTATAAATTTCCGCCAGTCCCAAGGAGGCTGCTTTTTTCTTTTGTTTCATTTCTTATGAGTAGCTTGGTTTTTGGCCTGAAGGGAGCATTGAAGTCAAACGGTTACAAAGATTTCTGTATAAAGGACAAATACTCGTATACGCGAAGCTGATTCATGAAGTGCCGTTTAATATTTCTTCCTGTCATTGTGAAAAATCATGCAATGAAGTCATATTTATGGGAAAAGGAATCTAACAACAAATCAATTGCTGGAAGTTACTCTAAATTATTGCTGATATATATGAGAAAGAACACATCATGCTTCTAATGTAAGTGAGAATGAATAGTTCAAAATTTAAATATATATGAAAATAAATACATGATTCTTCATATATATGAGAGTGAATATATCACCCTTTTAGTATTTATGAGAATGAATACATCATCTTTATATGATAATGATTACATTACCCTTCTAGTATATATCAGAATGAATAAATACATCATCCTTCTAATTTATGTGAGAATGACTACATCCTCCTTCTACTATATATGAGAATGTATCGTTCATATATATGAGAATGACTTCTAATATATATAAGAACGATTAATCATCCTTCTAGTATCTATGAGAATGAATGGATCATCCTTTTAGTATATATGAGAATGAAACATCATTCTTCTAATATCTATGAGAATGAATAAATACATCATCCTTTTAGTATATATGAGAATGAATACATCATCGTTCTAATATATATGAGAATGATTAAATACATCATTTTTTTAGTATCTATGAGAATGAATACATCAACCTTCTAATATATAGAGAATTAATACACCATCATTCTATTATATACGAGAATGGATACTTAACCAACTAATATATATGAGAATGAATATATCATATATATCATATATCATATATAAACCCATATATTTTAATATCGCTTTACTGATTTAGCAAACTATTTCCTTGGTTGGTGTCTACTGATTGTATTCCTCCTTTAGCCCATAGTCCTTACATACTTATATATTTCCTAAGGATTCATAAGTTTCAACGGTCGAAGGCAACATTTCCTATAACCAAATCCTTCAAAACTTTACAAAAACTAATTTGCTAATCCATGAAATCTTGTTTGACTTATTAATTTCACAAAAAGGTTTGTCTCTCTTTCTGCATCCCAGTTAACTGCAAAACAAAAGCAAAAACCAAAGCGAAAGGATATGGAAAAGCAAATTGAAAGCCACAAAATATAACAACACGATTGCAACACGTTTCCAGAGTTGAAATTGAAATTAAATACCACAACATAAGCAGATTAAGTCCGTAGGATTAGAGTATGCATGTGTGCTTTTCAGGTAACTCTGAAGAACAATCTAAGGGATATGCGTGGTGTAGTATACAAGTCGATTGCAATAGTCATGTTCACATTGGAATGCTTCAAACAGCTGTAAAAGTTGTTTTAGAGATTTAGAGTCTTGTGATTGTTCAGACGGTCAATGAAGAATAATATACACTTTTGCTCTATTTCATTAAACCGGTTCCACGCCGGTTGTCCTGTCCCATGAATCTCTTTAAACCGGTCCCATGTCGGTTAAACAGTTCACACTGGACTTCTCTCAGCATAGAAGAGGGTGCAGAGATTTAGTGATTTGTAAAAGTATTTCTGGAAACGTTCGATGTTCAGTTTATGTAATGACATAGAAAAACATAAACTTTCCGGTGTTTTACGGTGATTTAAACCGGTATTACGTTGGTGGAACTGTGCTAGTATAGGTTGGCTCAAAGGTAGTGTAGGTAGGCGCAAAACATTATTAGTTAGCTCTCCATAAAGACGTTACTTAGGCCTTAGGTCCATTGTGCTAACACGAGGAGCTCTGTCCCTTTTTAAAGTACCCGCGTCAGCAAATCATTTGCTGACCCTGGTCAACAGAAGTAAACTTCGTATTGAAGTCTCCTGCAGTTCCGAAAGATGGCTGAAGAAGTACTTTCCCATATAGTGGAGGCGCCTCTTTGCCAGCGCTGGGCATTTGCATAACAGGCGGTCCATACTTTCTTCCTCCTCCTCATTGTCGTAGCTTCTACAGAAATCGTTATGAGTAAATCTAAGTCTATAAGGATGTGTTCCTATAACTCAGATTAAGATGCCCATTATAAATCCGATAAACGGCTTGTAGTAATATAAGTTCTATATACCTACTTGGAGGGATTTTAGGCCAGATTTACCCTGCAGTGTTGGAAGTTCGGCTCTCGTAGCCATTCTATATTATTAACAAGTGAACTCTTTGGAAATTCTATAGCAAAAGGTCTTTAAAATGCTTCAACAACTCAACAACAAGATGTCTATAATCTTATTTAAATCCTTCTTACCACACATTTTCATTCCTGTGACTAGAAAGCCAAATAGAGTGGAGTTCACTCTACACAATTCACAGAGTGCCATTGGAGAGTAATGCTGCAATATTATTGAAAAGCTCTTAAGACTGCCATAGTTGCACCCGAGATTGCTCCTTTCTGTACGAACTAAGTGTTGGCTCGGAAACTCGAAAAGCGGTTTGTATGCTTTCATTCGGTTTAACAAAGTTACTCAATGCCACGCCCAACAATAACAGCAATTGTAAATGTACAGCAGTGGCGAACTTGCCACTTGGAGTCATCGCTGTAATAATTGTAATACGATAGGGAATCGTACCCCACTCTCCCTATTAAATCCCTACTACAACCTTCCCACATCTCTCCCACATCCCTCCCACAACCTTTCCACATCCCTCCTGCTACATCTTTTCATCTAGTTGTATATTTAGTCGTTGTGTGCGTTGGCACCACGTACTAATCAAATGAAAGCATAAGTTACAACTTTGATGAGTGAGAACGACGGTTGCGCTTTGTGTGTGTCTCCTGATTGTGGATGACGTCATCGTCTGGCCCGTGGTGTTGCCGACTTGAGCGCACTCAACTATGGTATGAATTTTGTTATTAAATTAGCAAACTGAACGTGGCGTTTGCTGAGATAAATGATGCTGTAAATTAGACATCTCCAATTTGTGCCTTTATGCTTTAATTGCGATGCAGCTCCAGAACGTTTATGCAAAAAATATGACAAGTAAATAATAAACATAAAATTTGTTAGCAAGCGAAGGACCAAAATGAAGAGTAGAAGAAAATCATGTCAAGCGCTTATTACGCATTATTCTTGACTTGTAGTTGTATTTGAATTGGTTTGGTAGGTCTTATTGCCAAATAGATAATACTGAAATTCTGGAAGGATTTAAAGGTCGAATTTCAATAATATCCAATTATATATAGTATAATATAGATAGAAAATATGACAAAAGCAGCTACTATGTGCTTAGGTTATCTTATCAAAGAACCATCTTAATACAGTTTATTAGAGCGATCATATTTATATGATAGATCTTGGTTGTACTTATCCAAGTGGAAAAGAAGTGTCCAGTGATCAAGGATAGGAACAAACAAATCACAATAGAAAATGAATTACGTTCTAATATAATAGAAACCTTGTATGGGTTAGGAAAGAGTGGTAGCTAAAGAGACCTCAGCTAGGCCAAGGATTGGCTCGTTGTGGTACCACAGAGATGTAGGGCCCTTAAATTGTGACACCCCCGGGATGGTACTGAATCTGTGCGATTCCTTGATGAAGCATGCGATATTGCTTAGTAAAATCCTCTGTGAAACGTGCCGCCAGGAATCGAAATCTTCTCCTCGCGAGGGCAGGGCAGTGCTCATTAAGTGTGGGATGTTCTCCTCTTCATCCAAGGACCCGCAGCTGCGGCAAAATCATTGAAGAGTAAGTTTAGTTTCTATTTGAGAAGACCTCTCAGGAATGAAACTTCAAGCACTCTTGAAATTCTTTAAAGACATTGATATCTTGCAAGATGCCTACTACAAATGTACGTAGAGGACTAACACCATCCGCTATGGACCAATAGGTCCATGTGTGGCTTATGCCCGTCCAGATTAACCTAATCTAACATAGGTTAAGCCTCTGTTGATATCCTTCAAGATGCCTACTACAGCTCTACGTAGAGGACAAGCACTATCTGGTACTGCTAAGGACCAATAGGTCTATGTGTGGAGATGAACCTAATCTAACCTAGGTTAGTCCTCTGAGCATGTCTGCCAATGACACAGTGGCCTATCAGGACTGAAACTGTTGTGGTAAGAGAATCGTGTTTGAGTTGTAGAATTTCCGACGTTCTTTTCCAGCTAAGCAAAGACTATAGGTAGATAGGTAGGTAGTGTAGGAGTGCCCCCTAGTTTGCTAAAAGCACACTTGAGCACACATAATGGCCCATTGTGATACCACACGCGAAGCCCATAAGACAAAAATAAATATCAATTTCAAAAAACAATATTTCCAGAACCTTTCCTGGCGACCTGCAGGTACACCAAACTACCTGTGAAAGAGTGACAATACTTCACTGGAAAAGCACCCGTAAGTATGGCTTAATGCCGGCCTGCTCCTGGTTGTAGTACTGTTGTAAGTATCTTGTGATTGTGGCCACCCACGAGCATTTGAATGGCATAGTTTAGGGGTGGACTTTTAAAGTACGAATACCTTATCTCGTTAGAGCAGCGCCAAATCCCACTTTGCTGTCATGATTATTAATGTAACCACGAAAATCCTACAGAGCAAGGCCAACCTCTCTTTCTAAATTCGTTCAAATCCGTTGTTTGCTTCCTCCCTCGTTCAAACTTATAATAAGAAAATTATTCAAATTTCGTCACAGTTGCTTTTATTTGCTGGGAATTTCGGAGATTGCTTGCGGTGGCCTCCAAATTTATTAACTGTGTTAGCAGTTGGAGCCAAAAACAGCAAAAGAACAATAATACTGATGTAATCATAGCCTAAATTAGGAGTGTTTGTGGACTTTTTGAAGTACCGTGACAGCGAGAATAAATTCACAATTTATGTAAAGCAAATTTGAATAGTGCGGAACTCGTAGCTAAGGTCCTTACTTAAGTGGAAAATGGGTGAAAAGGACATATTCCAATTTATTCTTTTAACGTTTATGCATTTCTGAGATTTTTTTGTTTTAAATGTTTAATAAATACTCTTATTAAATATAATATTAAATATAGTATTAAATATAATATTGTTGATATATTTTCAATCGTTTAATTGTTCTCCATCACAAGTTATGTCAGTTTAGGTTGAAGTGATACCCTCGTGGAAGGATTCTTTAGACAAAAGGTTAGATTGTGCAGTCAGGTGTTATACGCCTGATTGTTAAATATGCAATCAATGATGGAATGAAGACAGACTCCTCCTTAAAAAAGAGAATTTTGCATTAAGTTTTTAATCTTACTCATATTTAGTTCAGTGAAGAAAATTGTGGAGGAGCTGCAAAATGATCACTTCCTTCTCTTTATTGGAGTGGCAGCAAGAAGCACACTTACGCACAAATAATGGCCCATTGTGATATTACGGATGGTGCGCCGCACACGCACTGACAACCCAAGCCGAGTATAGATACCGCTTATACAGTGAACGCCTGTGCGGCACCTGAGGCAGCAGGGCTCCTCTGATTAAAGAGTGTTGAACCAACCTGACGGATTGGTAAACTTGGCCACTTCCCCAATCTTACAGGTTGCGAGCCCTGTCAGGCTGATGAACAAAGGAGCTCCGAGGATCCGTATTCTTTGTCTGGCTAAGGATGGACAATAACACATGAGATGTAGCACTGTCTCCTCTTCTTCCTCAGTGCCAAACCCACACCAGAAGTCGTTAAAGGGCAAACCAAGTCTAGCCGCATGCTTCCCCATCATGCAATGCCCCATCAGCACCGAAATCGTAGTGCTGATGGACTCGCGTCCGAATTGAACTAGCTGAAGCGTACGGTTTTTGCTGAGGCTACGCCAGGATAGCCTTGCAATATGGCAAGAACATTCCTCCGCCCATAGTTTGTTGGTCTCATGGAAATACCTGCTTTTGATTGCCAGCCTAGCTGTAGCTGGAGGGATGCCCATATTCAGAGAAATGCATACTTCGGATAGCAGTGTGACTGCTTTAGCGAGTTCATCTGTTTCGCAGTTTCGTTCGATGTCTCTGTGACCAGGTACCCAGATTAGGTGGACTATAGAATGCGAAGAGAGCTCGTTTAGTGCTGACTGGCATTTCTGTACAAGTCTTGAGAACGTATTGACTCCCGCTAGAGATCTAATGGCAGCTTGGCTGTCAGAGAAGAATTTGATTTTGTCACCAGAAACCTCATTACTTAGAGCCAATTTACTGCGTGGTAAATTGCCATTACCTCTGCCTGAAAGACACTCCAATGGTCAGGGAGTCTGAGCGAGATGCTAAGAACCAACTTGATCAAGAATATCCCGCTACCGACCCTGTCCCCACACCTAGAGCCGTCTGTGTAGATATCCAGAGTGTCATCGGTGATCACCCTGTTTCCGATCCAGTCGTCTCTGGTTGGGATAATAAGGTCGAACCCCCGTTTAAGGTTGGAATTTGGACAGATATAGTCAACAGAGCTGGTGATAGGCAAGTGCAGATTGAGGATACTCGAGTATGCCAGGTCCATCCTCACCCACCAATTAAGTGCGTTGAGTCTGGTAGCAACCTTTAGCTTTGAGGGTAGCTTTGAGGGTAGCCAGCATAGAAAGGCAAAGAGAGCCTCGTAAGTGTGGAGCGTAGAGGTCCAATGATCATCAGAGCTGCACTCCCTCTGACTTTGTCAATTGGATTCAGGTTACAAGCCTTGAGAGTAGCCGGCCACAGAAAGCAGCTCCGTACAGAAGGTTTGGTTCGACCACGCCTGTATAAAGCCAGAGCATGATTCGAGGTTGCAGACCCTATCTAGAGCCTACTGCCCTCCTGCAGCAATACAGCGCGCACGATGCTTTACGGACCCTCTCAGCTAAATTGGCCTTCCAGCTGAACTTCGGGTCAAGTATCAGACCCAGATATTTGACTTTATTGCTTCATCTAAGCGAAGTGCCATTAATTTTGGGCAGAATAAAGGAAGGTATTTTATACCTTCTAGTGAACAGCATGACTTCAGTCTTTGCTGGATTTAGGCTGAGGCCAAATTCGGTGCACCATTTAGTCAGGGTATCTAGTGCATAGCTTAGCTTTTCAGAAAGCGTTTGAGGGAATCTACCGGAGGGAGTGATACCGATGTCGTCTGCATAAGCTATTACGCTGCAACCGCGCTCTTCCAGTCTCTTGAGAGCAGTGTTAACTGCTATATTCCAGAGGAGGGTATACAAGACCCCACCTTGAGGTGTGCTCACTGCCAAAGGGCAGTGAGCAATGCCAATACTGGAGGCAATAGTCCTTACTCTGAGCAGGTGCTCAATAAATTTGACAAGACTGTCGTCTAAATTCAGATCTAATAGAGCTGTGACCATGGCATTGGGGCACACAATATTAAATGCGCCTTTAATGTCGAGAAAGATGGCACGAGTGTATTCCTTGATGGCAAGCGATTTATCTGCCTGAGAAATGAGCATGTGAAGCGCAGTTTCTACCGACTCTCTCAAGGGATTTATCTGCCTAAGAAGTGAGCACATGAAGCGCAGTTTCCACTGACTCGACCTTGGTGTAGACATGTTGGGATTTGCAGACAAGGGTTGGATTGATGGAAGTTTGGATATGGAGATCCAGGACCCTTTCCAACGTCTTCAAAGAAACGAGGACAGACTGATTGGTCTGGGTAGAATCAGAACTTGGAGTCTTATTTGGCAGTAGTATTTTAGCTCACTCCTTACTTTTAAATACAGCCCGACTTCTCCGGAAATGTGTCAAACTGCATATGATTTTTCTTGCCTACTGGATAAGAAAAGGAAAGGAATACTTTACAAGTATCTTCAAAAACTCTCTACAGCCTTTCTTTACTGTTTGGAGTTCTTTCATTATCCAATTTGTAGAAGACTTACAGGAAATTTGAGGGGGTTGCTTTAAAATTGCTTTATTTACATTATTAATATTTTAATTAAGATTAAAAAACACAAAATAGTTCTTTTATATAATTTAGATAAAACACAATTAAAAGCAGAGCAACATTTCCTGAAGCACAGCGTCACTCTAACTGGCACAGAGAATGCAAACATTTAACCCTAAATTTCGTCCTGTGACACATGAGCAATTGGAACCGCAGAACAAAGCCCATTGTTTCAGCACAATAACACTTCATACCATAAAAACGCAGAAAAAAGGAAACGTTTTTAAATGCTTTCTAGGACGAGTATTATGGCACACAAACCAGTACACACACATGGGTATGTACCAGTACGAGTACGATGCGATTTGTGTGCTGGCAAGGAACGCAGCAGAAATAACCGAACATGTTGGAAAAACTGCTGATCATACGCCCTCAGATTACCTGCGGTCTCATCTACTGCTGCCCATGGGAGCTCATAATTATGAGAGTCATTATTTTTGTCTATAATTTTGTAGGCGAAGGCAGTTATTTCCTGCCTATCTATAAAAGTTTGTTTAGTTCTGCGAAGGACTCTGCATAGAAATTCTTCAGTTGCCCTGAAAACACTTGCAAAATGGCTCAAACAGTACCAGCATCATCCACCACAACAACAGGATATTAATGTGTTGTGTCATTGTCGTAGAGCTCACATATACACACACTTAAACAAAGCTACACACAAACACTTGCACACAGCTACACGTATATACACACCCGTTCAAATAATGGTATATATTCGTACAATTGCTCAGAGCCCTTCTAACATTGTAGTAGTCAAATATGCAGTAACAAACCGAGCGAAATGAAAACAAGTGCAGAAAGAATGCCAAAAACTGTTATCACCCATTAATATCCTGTTGCAAGGATACAAAAAAATTGCCCATACCAAAACGAATAGACTTGTGTGCAGTTCTTTATAAATTGTTTTGGTTTTTTTCTACTCTCTAAAAAGCAATTTTTATGTTGTTCCTGGTAATGTTCTTCTTCACTCCAAAATGTCGTCATTTGTGTTAAATATTTCGATGGTGGGCCTATTTGCTCTTTGGTGTAGTCCAGCTGCAGTGACATTCTTTGCCACTTATAGGCTGGTGACAGTGCCACTTTAGTAGTATAGGTGGGAGCAGCTTTCAGTAGAGTGAGGCAGATCTTCAGATGTTGAATATCATTGTGATATAGGAGGCTGGAAATTCAAGTCGTCAAGCGATGAGAAGCGTATCGCTTGCCCAGTATAATGATATAAAGAAATCGGTCCAGGAAATAGATGAGCTCATGTGAAAGGAGCCAACACCATTTATTCGTAGAGTTTGGTTATAACATAAGACAACGACACAGGCAGAGAGTTGGATCCTAAGTCTTAAGCCGTTGGAAACAATCATCGTAGGAGGAGTTATGTTTGCTGAACAATGGATTATGGCTTTTATAAATGAGAACAACCCAAAACGTAAAACAAACTAGGAAAGGAGAAAGGAAAAGATCATATGAACTTGAAGCCTGGGCTACTGGATGAAAAAATTCAATTAAATCATGGTAAACTGGGAGGAAATGCGTATAGCACCATACAAAGGTGGAAGCACCTTTGTAATTGTTGATGGTTGATTCTTAAAAAACCATTCATTATTTTTCTTCAAATCAGTTATTTGGGAATTCATTTCATTCAGTTGGAACTTCAGACTGTCTCAGTTTTTCTGCTATGATTTATATTAGAGACGAGTCGCTGGTATTGAAATAGTCAGACGCATAACTATACAACGTCTGGATGAAGAAGCTTCAGTGAAAAAGGTGTTCGAAGTGGAAGCCGCTGAACGACGACGTAGGGGCCGACCATGCCTTCGATGGAAGGACCAAGTCGAGGAAACCATATAACAGATTGGAAAAGACGCGAGCAAAGCAGAGGCGCCTGGCGAACGCTGTTAAGTTCGGCCGTAACCCGATAGCGGATTCTTTCGCAGGTTCTGGGATTAGGCCACGAAACGAATGATCAAACGAGCGAGTCGCTGGTAATAGAAGCACTCAACTGGCATCAATTAAAGCTATTAAGTAGGTTGAAGTAATGGTAACACAATCAGTTAAAGTTATAATTAGTATTCGAGAATTATAATCTGGATATTTCTTCGATTATGACTGCGCTTATCTGAGCTATAACATTTTCCTTATCCACTGAGAAAATAGAATATTATATATCATAATCTGGCAATGAAGTTTGGCAATGAAATTTGGCAATGAAGTGTGGCAATGAGGCCTGGCAGTGAAGTGTGGCAATGACGTTTGGTAATGAGATCTGGCAATGAAGTCGGGCAATGAAGTGTGTGGCAATGAAGTTTGGCAATGAAGTCTGGCAATAAGGTCTGGCAATGAAGTTTGACAGTGAGGTCTGGCAATGAAGTTTGGCAATGAATTATGGCAATGAAGTCTGGCAATGAAGTCTGGCAGTGAAGTCTGGCAGTGAAGTGTGGCAATGAAGTTTGGAAATGAAGTTTTGCAATGCACTATGGCAGTGAAGTCTGGCAGTGAAGTGTGGCAATGAAGTGTGGCAATGAAGTTTGGCAATGAAGTCTGGCAATGAAGTCTGGCAGTGAAGTCTGGCAGTGAAGTGTGGCAATGAAGTTTGGCAATGAATTATGGCAATGAAGTCTGGCAATGAAGTCTGGCAATGAAGTTTGGCAATGAAATTTTGCAATGAATTATGGCAATGAAGTCTGGCAATGAAGTGTGGCAATGAAGATTGGCAATAAAGCTCAGTCATATATTAACCACAAGCAAAGAACACTGATACTGAAATCTTCATAAGTCCTTAAGGAACATCCTGGTGCCTTAATTTGTTTATTTTTGCATACTTCGAAAATAATAAATATCCTTTTACTCAACACTTTCTATGTTGGAGCTTATAAGGCCACATAGAACTTGTTGGATAAGATCGCTCCATACATAGTTATTATCATAAATTTTAAATTATTTAATGTTAATTTGTATTTCGCCATTCCGGGCCACCCTAATAGTGTTTGTATATTTTGTTTAAGAAACAACAACATACGTATATACATACATACGGTTATTAGTTCTTCGTTTGACCAGTATGTATGTGTGTTGTTGTTGCTCTTGGTCTCATCTTCGATGAGAGGAAGAATAACAACAACAACAGCAGCACAGTTGCAAGAATTTACTTCCAATAGCTCATTCAGCCACTGCTTTGTTATTGTTATTCCCGTTTGCAGTCGCTGCTTAAAGTAAATGCTTTCCGTTTTTGTTTTGCATTTGGTGGTCTGGTGACAAATTACTTTGTATAATAAAAGTCAGTTGAAAATAAGACACGCGTGCGAAAAGTTTAATTTTTTAAAGCGCTAGTTTGGGCCACAAAATAAATAAAGGTTTCTGCGCAACAGAACTCCTTTAGAGTTCTTACAACTCATTGAATATATTTGCCAGCATTGGATACCATTTGTCACTGGAAGATATTTTAAATATCAAACAGATCTGGCAACTATGTTTCCTTCAGCAGCCATAAAAAGGTGGCTACCTCGTACATAACCAGCAAAAATGCAACAGAATGAACATTTCTAGTAAAACATTTTTTCTACCACAAACGAAACTCGATAAATATTATGGGGATTAAGTTGCTTCAATAAAAATGATTCATGAGTGGTTCACGGATTCTCATTGTGGTCGTACTACAAGCTTTGCTGACACAGAAAGTCCAGGGTGCTCAACTAAGGTCACCACAATAAATTTAATTCAAAAAACTCATGAAAAGATTATGAAGAAAAATAGGTGAGATTATTGAAACTGGGGGCATCGCAATTGAACTGTTTAAGAACATTTGGAAACATCATTCGTAATATGAAGGACTTTTGGGGTTATTCATAACTGGGCTTGAGCAATTGTTCAGTAGGGATCTAAAAATTTCAACTTCATTTGACAAAGTGTCACAAGTTACTCATAAAAGAAGACTATGGTGGAAAGAAAAAAAATTCTATTGGAAAAAATTCATCCCGTGTTTAATTTCATCTGACATATCATACCCTTCCTCGTATAATAGGTTTAAGTGGCTCTCAAGGATACTGATGATCAGCCAGAAGACATACTGAGGCACAGGCTCATGTGATCGTATAATAAAGTCAATTCACGGTTTTTATGGGTTCCCATCATACTCCCTCCACATTTCTGCTATTTTTAATTGGCAACATTCTTTAGGATATAGTAAGGCAGGTGTCCGCTACCTTAGTCCCATGCAGGGACTCATAAACTGGAGCCTTACGCCAACCCTTTAATTAATGGGATTCATTTATATTGACGCTCAATTTTAGCCAGCAACAGAAACTTCGGTTTGAAGTTCATGTATAGAGTTCTTTAACTGTAAGTAATAAGACAAGCAACTAATCCAAGCTACATCCATAAATAATTCCTCGTCCCTAGTTACTTACTTTCCTTCCACCAAAGAGCTAAATGCTTACCAGCAACCTTCTTTTAATTCCTTTCCGTTATTATTCTCAGTTGCTACATTTCAAGCACCTTCGCCACAGCTGAGCCCTACCTCAACGACCATTATTGCGTCTCTGAATGCCACACTCCTATCGGCCGTAATGTAAGTAAGCCCTATGCCGGATGTGGGCTGTGAAGGGGGACTTTAAAAAAGAACTCACAGTCACAAAACGCATGCATGTGAAAATAGAATTGCGGGTAGCATATCAAAGCGGTAATGCATTCATATCCTGTTTCATTTCCGTAAACCGAGCAAACCAAACGGCTGCATATCAATAATAAAAACGCTTTTGTTCATGTGGTTGGCGAATGCAACCGGTGCACCATTGCCGGCATATATTCGCATCGGTGTGGAGGGAGAGTGTGTGGCAGTGTGTAAAATGGAGCGGAAATTGCAGTTAAAAGCAACAGAACGGCTGTGGAAGTAGAGCAATTAATCGTCTAATGCAGCAGGAGCAGCAGGTGCAAGGGACACCGTAATGGGCCACAATAGATTGTCGCAATCTCCACCCCGAGCTGCGGCTGAGGTGCTTCAGCTCAGTTGCCGAAGAAGCAGTGCAGATTCTGAGCATTTCAGAGAAACTCATGTGGAATGGCCAGCAATTCACTTCAATTGAAAGGTTTTCTACGGATTACTTTACAGCCAGCCTTGGCCAACGCTCCTATGCCGTCATTCCACAGCAGACAATATGCTTTAATTGGAGGCTATCATTTGTATTGACTCGCTTAACTTCAGCACAGGTTTGATGGATGTCCTTATGAAAGACCACTTCGAATGCGGTTACATGGGGCTGCCTTTATGTATCCCTACAATAGGGTTTCCTCGTCGGAAGTAAGCTTCATTGTTCCATTGTCCTACCTCACAATTAACATCTGCTCTTTTCTTGGTATATCCGAAGGAATGTTCATTTAAATGTGTACATTGCCGCAAAAACCCTAATGTCCAGCACTGTGTCCTTGCCGCAGTGATGCGGTGTGTGTTTATTTTGCTCACTTTAATTAAAATGCCACTGCGCTGCATGAAGACATGGAGATCCTGCTGATTTCGTTCATACTTCGTATTTTCACTGCAATATGCCTCATTTAATTTTATCATTTTGACATTCGTTTGGAAATTTATTTTACCTGCCATGTCCTTGCATGAGTGAGAGTTCAAATTGCATCCAAATACATGCATAAACAAAGTTGAGAATGTTTCTCTCTATTTGTGTGGAGGACAAAGGCACTGACAACAACAAATGCACAAAGTCTCCAACAAAATGCATGAAAGTTTCGAGTACATGCAACATGTTTGTTGCTGTCGTCCTTGTTGTTGATACTCCTGCTGTTGTCGTTATTATTATCATTATTCCAGTGGAGTTATGACATTATAAATTTGAAATTTATGTCACTTTGGTTGTGGATGCTGTTGTTATTTATGGCAGCAATTGTTGCTGCTGTAGTTGTTATTCCCATTGCAACTATTATTGTTTGAGTATTTAAATATTGTTGCGAAAACTAGTTTCTTGCTAATAGTTTAAATCACTGGATTGTGTCAAGTGATGCCGAAACAATGGTTTGATAACTTGGCTTTAATTAAAGTGATTTAATTGAACTGCAATTCACTTAAAAAATAGTTGACTCGGTTTCAATACAAGAGTTTAAGTAGTTTCACTTTCGAATTGGTATCACTTCAAACGCTGCTGCTTTCAAGTCACAAGTGAACTTTATATGAGGCGCAAGTCGAATTTTATACAATTTTTTGAATGAAGTTTCCTACACATTTTTGGTCTGTGTGGATTAGTGCGAAAGAGACAGCATGATCTCTGACCCATCTTTATTCACTTCATAGAATGAGATAATGTGAAAGCGACAACGAGGTTTGTTGCCAGGACTCTAGCGAATGAAGATGCTATTAGATATGCGATCGCATATTTGACAACTTCAAATCGCTCGGTCTGAATGGCATTTATCCAGTTATGCTGAAGCGGAGAATATAGTTGATGATTGGTGCATTGAGGACAATTTTCGCCTCATGTTTAGCGCTAGCCTATATTCCAGATCCCTGGAGATTCGTCAGACTTTGATTTATCTTAAAAGTGGGAACGGATGACTATGGTAATCCTTCATCACAATGAGTCTATGTATGGCGTAGGTGTGCTTTCTGAGCCTTGAGTGCCACTTAAACTTAATCCTAGGAATTACAGACCTATAACTAGGATGTATTTTATGGTGAAAGGTTTGGAACGAGTAGTTGAGATTTGTGTACATAAATTGTCGCTTAAGCAGCACCCCTCTATCTCCATTAAAACGGAAAATCTTGCGTGTCGGGGTTGCGTAGTCCTGTTACTAGGATTGAGCACGCCATCGAACAGAAGGAGTCCGCTGTAGGTATCTTTGTGGATATAGAGACAGAGAGTGCTTTTGATATTCTCCTTTTGACAATATGTGCAGCTCTGCTCGTTGTCATGGTGTAGGTACTGTGCTGGTTAGTTGGCTTCGTTCAATTCTAGCCAATAAACTTATTGTGTTGCAAGGGGAGCTGGATCTGTGGTTATTGGCGAGTGTGAAGAAGGGTTGCCCTTAGGATTGCGTGTTCTCTTCACCACTCTGTTGTAAGGTCATTGACTCTTTCCTCGTCTCCCAAAATTATTCTGACATCTACGCTCAGTCATATGCAAATGATGTAGTCTCCTTAATTGCAGGAATTTCTCTTCTGCAGGTCTCCAGGAAAGTGCAGAATACCCTGAATAAGATTCACACATGGTGTTAGGCAAATGGATTTTCGGTCAACCTCGTTAAAACTAATCGAGTTCTCTTTACTGAAAGGGGGCAGGTTTGTTCAATCAACACTATCGGGGGTCACTGGGGTGGGGTGGTCTTTGATAGTATGGTACTATGGAAATCACACATTGAACTAAACGAACATTGAAGGTAGCGAAAGGACTGGCAACTATGCAAGAGAATTTTTGGCAAAGCGAGGTGTCTGGTTCCCTCGAAAGTCCTTTGGATTTATCAGGTAATGATCAGGCCCATAATATCCTACCTACCGGTGGTCTGGGGGAAAAGATTGCTCCTCAAGGGGGTGAAATCTGCTCTAACTAAACTATAGACACTTGTGGGGTTATTTCTTCCCGATAACTTCTGGCTCTGCTCTTGATGCGCTGCTGAATGCAAAGAGATGCCTTAAATGCCATCTGTAAGTTAAAACACAATAGTCAGTTGGTGTTTGCTCGTTGGAATCTTGAAGATATTGTTGGCACTGACAAGGATATTGCTACTCTTTTTATTACCATTGATTCAATGCTCGCGTATCCGATGACAAAGGCGGTACTGCATAAAAATCCCAGAGGCTCCCTTAGAGTATAAAACAAATAAAAATGGAACATAGTTCGATGGATGTATTGTGATCTGAATCCAGTACATGACTTGTTGTCCGACAAAAAAATGAGAGATGGATTTAAAAACAGCCGTGTATTTGATTTTTTCTAGATGAATTGGCAAATCTTAATTATATATTCTTATTTTAATCTTATTTTAACATTTAATCACTAATACAGAATTGGCTATTTCGTTACAACATGTTGTTTTGTACTTACAAATGTAACCAAATGGAATTTTTATTGGAAGAAGTAAGGTGAAAGATTTTAAGCAAGTGTATACTACAGAAAATTTCAAGAGTTTCTATACTAGAGTCCAGCTTCTGGAATCACTTCTTGTATAATTTTAGAGTATGGTCTCAATTGGAGATGTTCACCTTACATATAAAACGACCATAGAAGCAAATACTAAAGTGAAGCGATAAACGAATTTGGACTGTAATCATGTAATCCAAATCCGGTTGGTGGAATTCGGACATTGCGGGGCTATGGAAATACTGTAGAAATCTCTTTAATAGAACCAAGATCTGTAACCACGGGTTCTGTTTCAAATGCAAGCAAAGGGAACTTAAATATGCTATTAGGGAAGGAAAAAGAAGGTCCTAGTTGGAAGTCTGTGGTAACATAGAAAGCTACTCCGAGACTCATAAAAGAGTCAAAAAAGTTTCCAAAGGTGTAACTTCCCTTTCACACTCCTCTATCTCCCCCTCCCGCCAACTATTGCCGGGCTTATAGATTAATGGGCATCAATGCCTGAGTGTTTAGAGAGCTCCTTCTTTAGTGGATCTTCTGTCTACAAAATTCTATGATATTCTATTCTCCGAGGTTAGTTGACTGCCGAAGATTCCCAATACAACAAGGTCTCTTGACTGTATTCAGAAATCAGATTGTGTCTAGACCGAGTCTGGAGCCGAGACCGACGGGACCCTCTTTCCTAATTATAGTTAACCATGCTGAACTGGTGCATCTTTAAAGAAGCACATTTTGAGAGAGAAAAATGTAATATATCTGGGTCCTTAAGGAGTTATTACTTAATAGAACTAACACAAATCTGACAATATCATTTGGAATGATCAGCAAAATTCCGACTTCGAGTTTAATGTTTACTACACTGTAAGTTAAACAACTAAACTAATAAAATTTTAGTAAAATACCACAATTTGAGATTAAAGCGATAACTAATATAATAAATTATAATAAATATAATAATAATATTATAAGTTATAATAAATATAATAATATTAAAATAATAAATTATAATAAATACAATTTTTCTTCGGCTCAGCGGACAGGTTCTGAGGGTGCAGAATGCAAAATAGCTAGACTAAGGTGGCCTGAAATAAATTTCAAGCGCTCAGAAGATCTCTTATCTCCAAATAGACAAAGTATAGGTACCGCCATAAGTGTCCTAATGAGGCAGTGAAACCTGGGTACTATTGGTAGTAGGTTGGTGATTGACTCAAATGACTTCTACGGCTGGTGCATGGTCCAGGAGGAGCAAGAGCTGATATGTACGTATCCAGCGCTGTCCAAAAGGAGATACACTTTCCTTGATAACTACTTTCTTGACTCTCTGGAGACATTTCAAATCAGAATCTCCATCAATGACTTTATCAAAAGCGTCAAATGACTGGGCTTTTGAAAGGGAATGGGACTTGTGGTCCATGTGGTATCACAAGAGGGCATTAATGGTATAAGTGTGCCACTTTGGCGACGGCTCAACCTACCTACCTACCTACGTAATAAACATAATAATAATATAATAAATATAATAATGATTTTTTGGAGCCATTTAATTCGCAGTTCGATCACTGGATTGTGTCAAGTAATTAAAAAGAAAAGGTTGTTAGATAACTTCGATTAAAGTAGTTTCATTTATCAACTCTTAACTATCAAAATACTGGTTAAAAAGCATTTTAACTTTTGCAGGACTATTGTCGATGCTGCTTTCAAGTCCTAACTGAACTCTAGTGTTTGGTGTTGGGGCAGTGTGTGTCTGTGCTCGTCTAGTTTTTACATACTGCGGGACATGTACTGGGCGCTTGTTAGCAGCCTGAGTCCAGTTTGGATCTTTAACATTATAACTAGTGAACTTAGGCCTAAAGTCCTTATCCATATAATAGTGCTCTTCTGATGAATTTAGTACGCAAGCGCACACCTTACCCTTGTCAACGTGCGTTATGGTCTCTACGCCCTCCGCTAGCTGCTGCTTGTGCAAAACAACCGTCCACAATTTAGTGTTCACACGGAGAGTAATTAGTCTCGTTGTCCTCGCGCCTATCATTTTTTGACTACTATACTTAACCCTATTCACGGTTCCTTCCCGCCATGACCTTAGAGGAACAGTCGGAATCCTATTCCTATTCTTACCGAAAATTGATAACTCTTTAGTTACTGCATCCAGAATGCTGCGGCCCCAAAGGTTATCCCTCCCGAGTATACCATCAGCCGGAGTACCTTCCTTTTCTAGTTTCACTACGTTTATTCTGAAACTTACGTCCCTGAACTCGCTGTGGTTCACCCTAACTGAGTCTAGTGTCCTAATACTGCTGCTAACAAGTGTTTAGTAAATGTCCTGCAGTGTAAATTCTAGGCGAGCACACCAAACACCGTCCCAACACCCAACACAAGCGTCAGATTGCACTTCTTTTTACTTATTTGGACCGTGTTCGTGGCCATTTCCACCATTTCAGAACTGAGATCATTAGTGCAAAAGAGATTATTTCCGACTAAATTTGATATGTTAAAAATCACTTACGATATATTAGGAATATCCTCGACTTAGTACTTGAAATGTTGCCTCAATCTGGACAGACATTAATCTTGTTATCGTATTTGTTTAGGACTCCAGTGTGTAGAGCTTCATATTATGAGAGATGCACAACTTATGAACTTTACTAATGACTGAGTAATGGACGCTTATTCGTATCTAGTCATGAATGTTGAAAATACCATTTCGCCAGTACCAGCATATAAAAAATTATGACTAATACATTCAAAATTTGTTTGATAATCTAACAAATTTATTTAGAATTAGTGTATTCCGCCCAAAATACCATGCCACTGCTTACATTCTCTATTAGTGCAATATCGCACTTAATTACAGTAGTAATAAATCCGGCCAATTGCATCTAGACCCACCATTAGACCATCATTAGCCACGTCACAGATAAATGACAGATGCTCGCTATCATTGGCAGTTTTTTACTGCTGGTTAATTAATTGCTTGCCTGCTGTCCTTGGCCAATAAATCAAATTAGCATACCACGCAGCATTTGCAAATGGGTCCATAAAAATGCCTTTTCTTAATTGCCAAAACTAATTAAGATAATAAAATTTATTGTTAACACATAAACGACCACCGAAAATTTATGTGGCCATAAATTAGGACCAATATGGGCACAGATAGCGTGGAGCAGCATCCTGCTGCTAATTCAAGGACATTAAAGTTAGTAGCAGGGCATCTGAAATTGTTTGTGAGAAAATGACAATGGCTTTTTAATATTATTGGTTGAAGATGCAAAGTTGCAAAGCTAATAATATGAAAAGTTGCAAATGGCCGACTAAATCTTATTAGGCGAATAGGGTCCTGCAGATAAGTCCAGGAATATTACATACAGGAACCAGATATCTTCAAGCTTCCTTTCTTCTATGTTCTGGAATCAGTGTTTATTCAATCGATATATGAGTGGAATATGTACGGCAGTGGAATCAGTACGTCAGTGGAGTATTTAGTGAAATTCTCTATAAGAAAGTACAGTAGGCAGGTAGGTTAGGCAGCCGCATCATCTAGAAACGAGTAATGCCACTTATACCACCAGTTGGGTCCGTTGTGAGCCGCGGATGTGAGGCATGGCTACGCTTTCCCCTCTGGATTAAACCAATCTGAGCCTTTAATAAAAATATTGTTATCACCTTGCTGTCTTGAGAGTGTAGCTGAGGCATCGAATCTGAGTATCTGTATACTTCACTACAAATTGCTTATAATCACTTTATTGCTTCTTAATCACTTTATTACTTCTTAATCACAATTACAAATATTGCTGCTTCGAATAAAATGCGCGATGTACACACTGTTACGATCTCTGCTCAACTGCGTTCGATTTTGAATAGTGTGGTGGCTTATATACCTTTCGAGTGGTCGAAGTAGAAAACTCTACACTATTAAAGAAGTTTCTGGATCATTCTCGAATCTTATATACACCTCGAATTGGGTTCTTGAGTACGCTTTTGTTTTCGAGAACATTCTTTACACCATTATCTACACCACGAAAGAAGTTTTTATCTGCATGGATTGTGTCTTGGCTTAAATATTCGTACATAGGATGGTGCACTCGCTCTCAAACTCCAGATGGGATCCTAAAAGTATGCAATGACGTTTTAGTATTTATAATATATGTAAACTGAATACTCTATTTACAGATATTGTTATATTAGTGAAATGAAAGCAGGATCATTAATTTTTAACATTGCCTTTGTTGGTGTTTAACGTAGTTTCCGTTAAGAGTGGGCGAGGTTCTGCAAACTGCTCAGATATTTATTTTGAGCGCCAGGACTTACGGCATCTCATTAACAAATTCCTTGTGCAACAATATCGACAAAGAATTTCGAAATTTTGTTCATAAATGTGCACAGTCTTTGACAGGTGGGGAAGGGAGAGGGGAAAGTTTTGTTAACTACTTTCTGAGGCAGTTGCTAGAGGTGAAGTGAAAGCTGTAAGCGGTGCTTGGGAGCATGTAAGCAATTAAACTGGTGTTAACTTTTGAGCTATTTTGTTCCAAACTAGAAGAAAGGCAAGAAGCAAAAGGATCACAAAAAATGACCTTATTTAATTACTTGCAGCAAAATAGTTTCCAAATAGCGAAAATTTAAATATTCACTCATCACTTAACTTAACTAAACTATTTAGCTGAAGCAACAATCCACAATAACATAAAATGTTGTCGTGAATGTATTTAAAGGAAGCCATTGGCATCCTTAAATCCCTTGCAATTTCAAGTAAATCATTTTATCATCATTTAAATGCCTGGCACGACTTCGATATTTGTTTTTAATTTTCTTAAATATTCACGCAGAGATTACCATGTGTGAACTTGTCTGCAGTATTTGCTGTTGTATTTCTGTTTGGAGCTGAACTCATTAAAATATAAATCCTGTCGTACTCATCCTTTCGGTTCAAGCGTTTCATGTTTGTGTGTAAATTACGTATCTGCCTAAAGGCGCAATTTAATGACTTTAATTTGAAGGAATGATGGCTTTGAAGACTTTAAGCAAGTTAAAAAATAAGTAGCAATGAGCAGGGAGTATTAGGGAGCAGGGTTAGTAGGAAGCCAGGAGTAGCAGGGAGCTGCGAGGAAATTTAAATTAAAGATCCAATTAAATGTTAGCTCAAGAAAAGTAGAAGATTAATTTAGAGAATGAATTCAATATAAAATCATTATTTGGAATGAATTGTTGGGGTAAATAAAATTATAATTAATTCATATTCATATTTATTTGAATTATTTGATGCTGCTGGAGTTCTTCAATTTTATCCAATTTATTTATTCATTTTCAATGCAATCTTCAGAAGAAGAATTAGTCAATTAATGTTACGAAACTTAGTTCGGATCACTGATTGGGTAGAGCTATTCAAAAACCCTCTGAATTTTTCACAACTGTGAATAATCACACCGATATTCTTATGTACGTGTACACGTATTGTTACGAAAATTAGTTGTGGAATTAGTTCGGATCATTGGATTGGGTCAAACTATTCCAAAACCTTCTGAATTTTTCAAAATTGTGAATAGTCACACCCACATTCCTATGTATGTGCCCACATACTTTTGGGAAATTGGTCCATGTTCAGATTCAATAAGCACGGTCTTAAGCTGGATCTAAAAAACTAGATGACCCAGCGGAAAAGTGAGTAATGAAACAGCTTAGAGGGTCTGAGGCACTCGAAGAGATTCCTGTGCTTTACCGCAGAAAGGGCTAAATTGGACCCATCACTGAGAAGAAATCAACTGAGGATACTGTGCGGTGTGTTGTCGGGTTACTTTCCCTGCAATGAGTATCTGCTCAGAATGGGCCTCGCTGACACTAAACTATGTAGAATTTGCCTAGAAGATGATGAGTCTATGGGGCACCTAGTCGCCAGTTGCCCGGCTCTTGCATGAACAAAATTAAGGCACCTCGGCAACCATTTTCTCAGAGATTGCGACCTGACGCACACATCGCAGTCTGATTCAATTCCTGAGGACAGTAATTATTAATTGAATAATTGGCTGGCACAATAGATCTCTGTGGTCGCAGTGCCTAAGGGCGATGACCCAACCCTCAACATTACATTACATTACATAAATTTTAGGAAAATTAGTTCTGCTAATAGTTCGGACCACTGGAATTTGTAAACATGCGAGAATATTCAAAACACATCGAAAGAAGTTTTGAGAATAATCCTGAGCATCCCTCCACATATGTCTATTTGTCATGAAAAAGACGAATAGAGTATACCCTAAAAGTATGCAACCATTTATCATTCAATATGTTCACATATAAATGATATTAATAAAAACAATGATAATGGTAAATCAAAGTACATAAAAAGAATATTCTTGAAGATATTTTCATTTCACTTAATGAAGCTTCAACGAGTATACACAATAACGGGCTCCTATAGGCATCCCGGGGCATATGAGTTTCCACCAATAATGTAATTGTATTATAGGCGAGTAATTAATTAGTTACAAATGTATGACAATAAAGGCTTTCCTCTAGCTGCAAAAGGGGAGAAGTGAAAAGCACACAGTCACATACTTTGGAAGGGATGCGAACATGCGACCTGGCATATTTATAACTAGACCCACGATGTAGACAACTATGTTTATTGTATTATACATGCATGGCACACAAATTGTCACAAATGTGTTGACAATTTGATGAAAATAGCAAAGACTCTTAATATGGAACGCGTTGCTACGCTCCTAGCAGCGAATGCCGTGCAAAACATATTAAAACTGAGTTGCACTTCAGTCGCATATGCCATAAGGACGCAGCAGCAGGACAAGAAATTCCCACCTGTCGTGTAGATACCTACTTTGTGTACACATACGAGTATAATGTCAACAGTTTCAGCACTGCAACAGGAAGCCTTAACATTGTGTTATAAAAGGCGAAGAAAAAGCCAGACACAGGACAAACACACACATACCAAACTGCAGTTTTATTAAGAAAAAGGATATTCAAGTAGAATAGAAAAGAAATGCTTTAAATTTCCGCATACTCCCCTTCCAGCTGCCATTGCAATTGTGGAAAGTTTAAGTTCCTTTATTATTCATGGTGTACGATGCTGTTTAAGGCTGCATTTAAAATGTTCGTGTTGTGGCGCAAATATTTGCCAATGTTATTTGAGTAAATTTTGTGCCATTCTGACAAGGATGCTTTCAGCAGAATTGCGTGAAATTATTGCAAAAATATTTTAAATTTAAAACAACAAATGCTACGAATGAGCACATATGCACCCCAGTTATTTATAATGCTTGCATAACCAACTCGAATACGAGTTATTTGCATTGTTTTTACTGCTTAAAACATTGCATATTTTGTTGAAAGCAATTTGGCTGAAAAGCTGGCAAACCTCCGTTTCGAAGCGTCGTGTTTATAATTAATGAAACACAAAAATGCTGAGAAGCAGACCCACAATTTTGGGCGCATTGCAAGTGTATAAATACGAGAGCCCCTCTCCCAACAACCAAGCTGCCTTTCGCCACAATTTAAAATGAGTCTGGCAAATAAATGAGCATTATTTGGAAGAAATGAAATTGCAAGCGGGAACAGCCACGACACAAAAACACACAACATGGCCACGAAAACGAAACTGTTATCTGAGAGAGACAGGCAGGACAATGCCTTGACTGAGCGCCGAAAAACGAAAAGGCAACAAACAGTTTGATAAATGATGATGCTGCATTTGCTGCTGAGGCAGGCGGCCACACCGTTTCACAAGAAAGTGTGAATTCTTTTGTCTTCTGCACGAAGCGGTTCAAATATTAAAAATCATACAATTTAAGTTCTCTACCTCAAATTAGTATGTTGGCTGTTATCCTTATGTGTGAGTTTGTGTGTGATTTGCAACGGTTTCACAATATTTCTTCCGTTTTATTCAGTGTTTTTTTTTTCAAATGTTTTTTAATATGTTGTGTTTTTATTCTCACTCAAAGAGTGAACATTTTTTGTTGTTAGGTCAACAGACAATCCCATAAGAGTTGCTTTTTTGGCAAGGATTTGAAAGGAATGTTTATAATTAACAATCTTCCCTTCTATACTTCGTACAGGAAAAATTTACTTGAAGGCATCTGGCATAGCTGTGATTACGGCACCCTGTCGTGCGAGTCTTATAAATGCTTATTATGTGCATGAGATTGACGACGATACTCATCCCAGAGTAAACCATTTATATTTAAGGTGAACTTTAATATTCTTCTAGTTGGGAATTGAATACTGAATCCTTCTCGATATGAAATGAACCTGGAATGAAAACTGTGTGAAAATTCACAAAAATTCATACATTCATTTCCGACTCAAATTACTCTATTCTGCAAGACGAAACGATCGACCTTCAAAATTGACACCTAAAAGTAGGCTATATTTTTATTTAAATATATCTACGTTACATTATTCGAGATCGCTTCGCCAGCCTCAACTCGCCAAATAATGCTATTTTTTGACAAAACGCGTTACTTTCATCGGAAAATTCATTTTTGCGAAAAGGTAAAAGTCGCATGGTGCCAAATCAGTTAAAAAGGGGCAGTGGTTGACAGATAAAATGCGTTTTTTAGTCAAAAGATCGGTCACAGGAGTCGATCGATGACAGGGCGTATTATCGTGGAAGAAACGGCAACTTCTGTCTGCGCAACATTCCGGCCGAATACGACAAATTTCATTCACCAAACGCTTCAAAAGACCCAGATAGAGTTGTGTATTGACGGTTTTGCGTGATGGCACGAACCCTTTGTGGATAATGCCCTTGGAAAAGTGACACCAAATCAACGTTGTCTTTTCTTTTGTCTTCTTGAGACGAAATTTTATGGGGTTTGGCTCGTCTGGCGCCTTCCACTCGCCACTTTGTCGCTGGGTTTCTAGATCAAATTGAAAACACCACGTTTTATCACCCGTCACAATGTTGTAAAGAAAGTTTTGTTCCTTTTCTGACTCCTTGATGATGTTTATCGAATGAGGAATTCTGAGCAATTTTTGGTCGTCAGTCAACTTATAAGGAACAATATGTGGAAATAGTTTTCGCTAGCCCAAATCTGCGGTGAAAATGTGAGAAATTGATATTCCTGAGATGCTAATTTCCAATTCCATGAATTTCTATGAAGAATTTGGCTGATCTGTGATGAGGTTACGCACGGTTTTGATGGAATCTGCGGTGATCATTGATTTCGGTGGGCGTACATGTTGCTGATCATTTAGGTTCTCACTACAGTGATTAAACCACGTATGCCACTCATGAACTCTACCATGAGATGAACAATCATCACCATAAACTTGGTACATCAATTGAAACGTTTCGGTAAACAAGTTTAAAACAAACTTTAATATTAGCTCTTTGTTCGATGCTCATTTTTGTACCGATGCCACAAATATACTGCCACTTCAGATGTAATAAATCCGTTTCTATTGGTCCAAATGTCTCGAAATTGAACAGTACATCAGTGACGGATGTAGCTTTCAGACGCATGTAATTGCCAACAGAGATGGCCTCATTGGATATACCTATTATTGAAAGATCCTCTCTACTTTGGAATGTAACTTGTACACAAATGGGACGACCCAAATTACTCGCTTGTTGTATTTTGGGTAGTTAAACAAAATAATTAACTTGCCTTAAGCTCTCGAATACACTAATTTATTCTACCAATCAAAGGTGGATCTGTGCCACTATCTGCGAAATCAACAGGCAAACATGGACGAGGCTAAATCTGCGTCTATCTAGGAATATCATTAGAGACAACAGACCACAAATTTGGGCTATAATCGGAGGGCTCACGGGACAATAGAAAATCACGCAAGAAAAATGGGAATTTATACGCTTGATTTCTGTCGCAGCTGCAGGAACGAGGAGGAACTGGAAAGAGTCCAGCATCTCTTCTATACATGTCCAGCTTTTGCTAGAAATAAGGAACGTTTACTAGGATCCCACTTCTTAACAAGTGTAGATAATCTATACCAGCCAGGTCAACAACCTTCCTCGCTTTATAAAAGGGTCAGGTTGGTTCAATCTGGAGGGGGAAGCGTAGCTTTGGTGCAGGTGGTGTAGGTGGTCTAGGTGGCATTAGTGGTGGTGCGGCTGCCAAACCTACCTAAGATCTCGAGTAGAAAAATTTTTTGTAATGGAAGTAAAGCACTGATATTGAGTGCTATTGAACTGAATCCTGGCAACACAAAAGCCTTTGAAAGTATTGAATAAATGAACTTTAAATTGATGACTTGAAATAACAAGAAATTTGTGATTTAAGTAATGATATATAAATAATACTCTCCACAAATAAATGCTTAATAACCACAAATGACTCACTATCCCCACCTCCTATTTACCAAGGACCTTCAACTCAAAGAAAAAAACTAGTATGTCATTCTTTATGATTTGAAATCAAGAGTTGCTCTTCGACCCAGTAACATGACAGTCTTTAATCTAACTTCTTTGCTATCAGGCCAATTATTTTCAATAAATCGAATGAAAAATTCTTTTCAGGAGCTTTCCTTTCCGACTGTCCTTACATATTCCGAAGTAATTTTTATTTTATATTCACCTGCTTCTCGGAGATGTGAGTGCCACTTAAATAGAAAAATTCAGCGTCTCGCTTAAATTCCATCAAAGCAAGCAAAGTGAAGGCGGAAATGTGCCGCAGATGCTGCCTGCCTGTGTGCTTACTCGCCGGCATCTCGGTATGGGAAGTACGTGCCTTTTTATATATTGAACTAAACGCATTAGCTTTGGAATGAATCATGCTCTGCATTTTGATTGGCTTGTATCCGGTGCAGCAGTTCAAAGAGAAATTTTCACATTAATTTCTAAATAGAAAAATTTAAGTATCCTTGTTTATCAAGGAGAGCTGTATACGTAATTGGTAATCAGGGCAAACAAGACTGATTTTTGAGGGATGCAACTAGGATTGCATTGCAATGGCTCACAAATAAAATTATAATTCATTAAATTTAAACTTTGAATTGAGAATTGAACTTATTATTGTCCAACAAATTCATTCTTAAAGCTTAATTCTCTACAAGGACTCTAGAATTGAACAAATTTTTACTTTTTAAATGTGTGTAAGTGATGCTTGAAGGCACAGAGTTGAAATCTTGTCACCTTCCTTAAAAATATTCCTTTGCTTGTACCTCAAAAACTCCTCACTGATTGCTTCCTCCTTTCTTCCCACCTTTGAATGCCTTATGTTAAATGTTTCCAAGTAACAAAACTGTGCCTTTTATTAGTTAATGAAAATTTAGCATTTTCATCGATTGATTTCTTATTTAATTATCGTTTGATTTGTCAATCTCCCCTTGCTTAAACACTTTCAATTCTAATCCCTGACACAGTTTCCAGTTTATGCAAATTTCACTGCTAGGAGGCAGGCAGCTACCAATCAATAACGCATTTGAATACCGTGCCGGATAATTGTGTGCCTTTCGGTGTCAAGCTGTTACACATTTGACGCACATGCCAACACGCAGGCACTTAGCATAATGGCAGACTTACTGCCTCTAATCTCGCATGTCGTTAACTTACTGAAACTCTCAGCTATTTGCTGTGCGCCATCACTGCCGCACGCATTGCCTTCGCTGACAGTGACGAACGTTATGGAGGCATGGCAAAATTCGAGTATGTTGCCACGGCTACGGCCGCAGCATAATGGGCGAAAAAGGAATCAGTTCAGTCATTTTATATGCTGAATGAGGAACCGCATTATTCCTGTCTAATAATACTGACTTAAAGTTGTGTGTCAATGGGCGCGATAACTGCGAAAACTGAGCTGAAATTTTACCTGGATTGTCACAGTGTGTTTCTTGCTGTTTACTGTAGGATTATCCTGTGAATGGCGGAGTGTTCCAAACCATATTAAAGTATATGATGTGTTAGTGAGGAGGTTAATATGGCAGAAGAACTGCTTTCATTGTATTGATTTAAGTCCTTCTTAAAGTTCTAAGTTAGGATAGGTGAGGTTATATGGCTGTCCTAAGACTCACTTAGGTCTGTTCAAGGTCCCTTGTGTCCACCAGACCTTTTCCCTTACACCTCCGAATCCTCCTTAAACCATCCTGTGGATTTGATAAAAGCAGCCACTTTCGTTAGCTTCATCCGGGAAATCTCCTCAATGCTGTCAAGAAATGCAAATCCAAGAGTCGATTCCCTTGGCACATTTTGGCATACATCGGTCTCCCATCGGTCTTCTTAGTATGACGAAACAAACTGCACAAGGGTTTCGTTTATATGCTTCCTCCCCCGCAAAAGGAGGAGAGGTTCGTATAGAGTTACTCTAAACGTTGATATGGTGTCCTCCAGTACACCTTGTGGACATTTTATTTATAATCAAATAAACGTAGCTGAAGGATCTGACTGCTTCCACTGTGGACTTGCACTAATTCTTAGTTAAACTTATATTGGTTTTGCCTGATGATTGTCAGGTTCTCTATATGAAGATATTTAGGAATTACTTCTAGCCTTGAGATATCGATTAACCTAGGTTTATATAGAACATTCCTGGTACTCATTGAGTCATCAAAGCATAGTGCAACGTTAGTTCGAACATGTTGATAGAAAATAATCTCTATTCGCTCCCCTGAGGTGGACTAATCTAGAAGTAAAATAACATGTGTCATGGTTCAGCAGTGTATTCTGTAGATATAAATGATTATGATATATGATATATGATATTGATGATCTGGAAATTTATATATTCTGTAGTTGTTTTGTAACAACATTTGGAGTACATCACTTCATATGAAACAAGCCTACTTTTAGGCTCTACTACAATAGACACTTCCTATTTTATAGTAACTTATTTCGACATTGGTGTGATGGAGGCCGCAGTGACTAGGTGACTAGATCCCGCTCTTCTCTAATCTAATCTAGTTATGAATGTATCCAAATTTGCACAAATCTATGGTATATTTGGGCAAATTTGGATACATTTATAACTAGATTTGAATAGAGAAGAGCGGTATCTGGTCACCTAGTCACTGCGGCCTCAAATGGGTCTATTGCGACATACTCAATTAGAAACAAATCCTCTGAGAGTCGAGTATTCATTAAGAATTCAAAGATCTTCCTGGGAGATTTGTCCACAATTTCTGGCGGTTCTAGCTAGTGAGAATCCAAATATCGTAGTCGGGTCCATATTAGACCTAATGCTAATGCTAATGCTCTGCTATTTCCTCGCCCTCATTACACAATCTACAATAGTCATTATGACTGATTCGAATCTTATGTAAGTGCTTCAACACTCTGCAATGTCCAGTCAAAAATCCTGCAACTATGCGAATGCCTACACGGCTGAGACTAAGTATGTTTGTGGTTCTCTTGCGAGAACGTTCTGGAATGAAGGTTTTAGCAACCCTAATAGCTTTAGTTTCCGTCCAATATTGGTGCGATTCTCCCTTAAGCCATTGCTTGATTTTAAGTTTGGTTTAACTCCAAAGCAACCCACTGTTTAATACACTTCCTAAATCGCTATCAGGCCTTTGAGGCTTAGCGTAACTGTTAGGCTAGGGAGGTGGTTTTAGTGAGTAAAAATCTCACATTATTGGGTGGTGCTTAATCCCCTCGTGTCTTTTTGAAAATTTCCCCTCCCTAAGGGGAAAAAATGGTTCTGGCCCAGTTAAACAAGTGGCAGCTCTTTTCATAGAAAGCTCATCTGCCTCTTCGTTCCTTATTTATCTACTGCGGCCTGGCACCCATATAAGATGAACTCTGAATTTATAATTAATTGGGGTAAAGCACTGATTCAAAGTGAAATTTTCGTTTTATTTGACACTTCCACACTCAAGTAGGCATGAGGAAGACCTTCTTAATCCCGCGCCGTTGTAGGATCATCTTCTAAAAGGTGCATACTTGTGAAACTTAATACGATAGTTTCACCAAGTCAGGATAATGTATCCACACAGATATAGAAGATAATTTGCTTAATAATAAGCATGCAATAGCGAGGCGTTCCTTAAAGTTCCATAGCTACTCTTGTAAGCCTAAAGGAACAGCACTATATAAACAAGGATATGAAGCGGCAGTGTAGGGATTAGGTGAGGAATCAATAGAACAGACTGCGCGAATAGCTGCAACATTTGTAGTTGCTACACGTAATGTTTAAGTGAATACTCCTAGTGACCCCGTGGTACACCTCATAACGATATATGAGGGGTGATTGATAGATAGCCGTGATAGAATATAAAAAAAAAGATTTCTTGAAAATTTTGGTATTCCTTCAGCCATCTTCCAGCTCGATATATTTGGCCCACCGATACTCAGTACATGAAAAGTACACACTAGTTAAAATATATCATACACACTGTTGTTGCCGACTCGTGTATCCCCCACAGGTTCAACCCCACCTGACTACAAATATGAAACGAAGCAAACGAAACGAAACGAAACGCGCAAAGTTCAACAATCGTTCTGAAATGCATGAGGCATGAATTCCTTTAATTAATACGCGTAATCCAATTATGCCATCTTGCGGCTGTCAAGCGCACTCATTTAATTGTCACCGCAAACAAAAAACCTTACTCGAAGGACTCTCAGGACTTCTGGCGGCGCAAAAGGAAACAAAAATCAAAATATAACGACTTCAAATGCCTCTCCACGGG
The DNA here is from genome assembly GCA_920105625.2 of Clusia tigrina. NCBI lineage: Eukaryota > Metazoa > Arthropoda > Insecta > Diptera > Clusiidae > Clusia > Clusia tigrina. The sequence goes on from OV050031.1 coordinate 211,354,993, forward strand.
GAGCGCAGGCTAATTAATTAGCACAGACAGCCCACTGAGAGCGACGCTGCGCCAACTTTAATTGCTGCCAGGGTGGTGATAATGCCAACAACCAAGCCAACAACAAAGCGTTGTGTATATTGTTGTTGTTGCTTTGTTGCTTTGTGTTGTTGTTGTGGTTGTTGTAGCTGCTGCCACAACAACACGAATCTGTGCTCCTGTCAGCTTTTTGTACCTATAATTCCGCCTCTTATTGTTAAAAACGACAAAATTTTACGACTTGTGCAGGAGTAAAGGAAACCGGAAACGGAAACAAAGTTTGAAAAGTGGAACTGGAAGTGGAAGCTGTGCAAGTGATTTATTATTGAATAAATTTCGGAGAATTTGATGTGTTTATCAATGAACAAAGTGAATCAGTGAAAAATGAAGCATGAAAATTTTGCGTTGTGGAGGGAATTTTTAGTGGTGCGGCTAGTGAAACACCTGCCACGCCTTTCTTTGCTTCTTACACACAAAATATCTCCAATCCAATGCACATCACAAAGTTTGTGTGTAGAATATGTAATGGAGACCAATACTGAGCCATTGTCCTTTGTCGGGTATAAAAGGAATATGCGGGTATGACTCAATTTCTCTCTACAACTTGCGAATAAAGTTCTCCAACTCCTGAATTACGCACACTTAGTAACGGATTTTATTTAACAACTATAATTAATTACATTTTTAGCCAGAAATTGCTTTAAGTTAAGTAGAAAACAGCGTTAAACGAGCAGTTACGCTGGACTAAAAACGAGCAGAATCCACTCAACAAAAAAGTAAGTGTCTGAAACTTTTCTTAATTACCAACAGAAAATGCCTTCAAATTGCTTTCGGTCATTTTCATGGTGCATACACGGCTGCTGGCGTCCCTACTCAACTAAATTTAAAGAGCAAACAAATTTTGAAAGGAGCCACTGTGGAGTGGAGCGTGTGTAAAGCACTTTGTTTCATTTTGTATGCTGCAAATGGGAATGAATTTGGGTGGTGACTGATTGAAGAAGTTCCAAAGTACCCGTACATTTCATTGTATCCTTTTGATTTAAAGTTTAATGAGGATATTAGAAATTAGTTGGAATTTTTTAACCCGGTTACTAGCTAGAGAACGATGATATCGGCCGATCTTGAAAGATACAAGGATTCAAATCGGCAAAGCAACAAAAAGTACATAACCTGAAAGTGTTCTTCAAAACTAGATGGTTTAGTGGTGAAAATGGTGATATAGTCCTGGCGGATCTTAAAACATACTACCAGGAGTTCATATTATACGTGTATCAAGCATATCAGTGTCTCACTTCATGTCGAAATGCCACCACATGCCACTTTAGTAGGATGTGCTGACGACATCGCCCTAGTCGTCACATCGAAAAGAGTTCAAATACTTGAGCTTACCTGCAATGCTGAAATCTCACACATCCGACTCTGGCTGCTCAAACACAGCCTGCAACTTGCGGCAGAGAAAACGGATGCAGTGCTCATAACACCAAGGAGAACCGCCGAATACATAACAATTAAGGTAGCGGGAATGGACATTAGGTCACAGAGCTCGGTGAAGTATCTTGGAGTCCTACTTGACCAAAGACTGAATTATAAGGAACACAATAAGAGAACTGTGGACAAGGTGAGTAGGGTGGTTAAATCCCTATCGAACATATTGAAACGTGATTCCATATCAGTGAAACGGGATTGCATACTTTTAGGATCCCATCTGGAGTTTGAGAATGAGTGCACCACCCTGTGTGTGTAAGTCAAGATACCATCTATTCCAATAAACGCTTCTTTCGTTGTAGAGATTGTGGTGTAAAGAATTATCTCGAAAGTAAGAACTTCCTGAGGTGTGTATAAAGTTCTAGAAAGATCCAGAAATTTCTAGTGTATTGTAGAAGAGTGTTAGAGTAAATTGTCAGGAGGGCAATTTCGTAACAATGTCACCAAATATCGGTGGAGCACGAGATCGCAAAAGGCGAATATTGTCTACGGTGGCTGACTCGATTGCAATATACGCGGCACCAATCAGGTGTGGTGCAAGCTCCATGGCTCTTAAGCCTCTCAAGAAAGCAATGTGGATTAATGCGCTTAGGGTTGTGAGTGAATATAGAACTGTGTCGGATAATAGCGAGCAAGCCGCCGGTTGCAATGAGGGCGGAGAGATTGTGTCAACTATATAAAACACGTTGTGAAAGACTAACGACGGCGGAAATAGAAGAGTCCACAGAGCAGTTGATGCGCAAGTGGCAAAGACAATGGGATGAGACGGACGAGGGAAGATGGACCCATAAACTGATCCCAGATATGAAAATGTGGTACCAGAATGACTTTCCGTGCCCAGACTTCTACACCACGCAACTCATTTCAGGCCATGGGTGCTTTCGCCACTACTTGAATATGTTCAATATTGTAGAAGACCGCTGTGTCCGACGTGCCTAGTGAGTGCAGATGCAGAACACATCATCTACGCCTGTCCAGTGAAGATGCAGAACACATCATCTACGCCTGTCCAAGATTCGATGCGAATTGGTGGCTATTGAAGACAGTGACTGAGACCCATCTCACAACCACTAACCTTATCGAAGCAGTTACGTCATCAGCTAGCTAGTGGAAGGCGTTCCAAACATATGCAGAAGACATACTAAAAGAGCTACGTTGGCTAGAAAGAATCGCCGCAATTAAAACCAGAGAAAGTAGCATGGTTGCGGCAGAATAGTAGAGGCAGCTTTTCGTAGCATAGCGCCCCGACCTCGACGGCTGCTCTAGAGAGCATTTTCCGAGGTGATGTGGGTGGAAGGAAGACGATTTTAGTGCCGTAGGCCTCTTCGGAGGTGTCCCACAGTACCAGCGTGGCAGGAGCCTGCTGGTCTACATGAGGATTTCACGTCTCCCAACGGAGAAAAGAAAAGTGTCTCACTCGTCAGTGATAGTTGCCGGTAGTGACACTAAAACTTGTTACTGCAGAATCAGAATGAAAGTCATATCAAGAGCAACTTTTTGTGGGATTATAATATGAAGATAGGGTTGCTGCTTCAAATCCTGCCCAAGGTTTGGTCTCAAAAATGATTCTTCGAGAAAAATCTTTCTTTACGAGTCTAAAGCCTGAGTACCTAGAACTCATTCCCCAACACCTTGCAGTCGTTATTCAATTTAGTGTAAGATATAATCGTAATAATAATAATAATATAAAGATAAGCAGTTCCACAGGAGCGAGAAATTCAGTTAATTATCCAGAAAGTCTGTGATTACCTTTTCAACCTTCTCTTTGTTATTGATATATAAAGAAATCTGTTATATACATAATCTTCAACGTTCTTGCGCCATATATCATTAGATTAGTTATTGTCAAAACTAATCAATGCCAGTGATAAGACTACCAGTCTATTTTTATTGAATCCTACACTTCAAGTAACCTTTTGTGTTTCATTTCCAATGAAGACAATATTCTTTTATTGTCTGTATTATTCTTCATCCTCGAGGACCATAAAATTATAATCCTTGAAGAAAATTGTCTTAATTGTAAAATAAAACATTTCATTTACGTGCGTGAAGATTTCTCCAATGGAAATTGCAATAACTTTTCCTTCCAGATTAAGTAGCTCTGCTGTGGGGAATGTAATAAAGGAGCCAATGTCGCCAGTTAATTGCTTGTCGTAAAATTGTTATGATTCTGCTTTTAGCTCTTCTTCAATTATCTGAGCTACATTTTTAAACTGTATAAAAACAAAGTCACTGCAGCTCATATGATGCGCTTTTATTACACACGAGCATGGAAGTATGGCAATTTCGTCCTTGCTCACATGAGCATGCATCCAGTTGGAAGCAGACAACATAAATAAGCTTAAGTAGGCGAGATTAGCTTTATCATTACTTTTATAAACGTGATGAAGGGCAGAATGAAAAGTAAGATAAGTCAACGATTTGTGGTTTGAAATATTAATTCATATACGAAAGTTCAGTTGTGAATCTGAAGCTCTCAAAGAACAGGAACGGAAAAGAAGGCATAGGAAAGAAGGGAAACAATCCTCATTATAGCAAGCGTGAAAGAAACTCTTCAATAGCAATTGCTGAGGTCTTCCTAGGGAAATATGAACGCCTAAAACCCAGGAAATGGGCTCTTAAGGATAGAAGGGTATACTATCCTCATTATAACAGCCGTGAATGAAACTCATCAATGACAATTGTTGAGATCTTCCTGGGGAAATCTGAACCTCCCAAATACCAGGAAAGGGACTCTGAAGAAGAAAAGGGCAAACAATTCTCATTGTTACAGCCGCGAAGGAAATTCCTCAATTACAATTGGTGAGATCTTCCAGGGGAAATCTGAACCTCCCAAAGACTAGGAAATGGGCTCTTAAGAAAAGAAGGGCAAACAATCCTCATTGTAGCAGCCGTGAATGAAATTTATCAATGACAATTGCTGAGATCTTCATAGGGACATCTGAACCTCCCAAAGACCAGGAAATAGGCTCCTAAGCAGAGAAGGGGACAATTCTCATTGTAGCAGTCGTGAATGAAATTGTTCAATGAGAATTGCTGATATCTTCATAGGGAATGTTTTAAAGAATCCTTCCAACTTTAGCCAGTGTGGAAGTTGAAACTTTAGTACTCTACATCCAGAACGCCCCGACTTCCATCGAATCACTGAGTTTTACCAACATTTTTCTTGCTTTGAATTTCAAGAATTCCTCAATTGGAACAGCGTTATTTATCAACTTTCGCATATCAAGGATCATGATGAGTTTCTATACACAGAAGTTGTCCAATAATCGCCCTGCCTATATCCGTCTTCTCTTCACCTAAACTATCCTTATCGTTCGCTGCCACCATTAATTTTATTTATATTCCTTCTGTATTAAAGCGTATTGCATCGATTGAAAAATTGGGCACAAGTTTCAATTATGATTGCAACCGAAGCTTCAATGCAACGAAACGCAGTCACGTTATTCACGTTCCATTGCTTCTATATACTTGCTCAGCTCAGTTTGCCGCCACACCCCGCACAAACGAAGGAGCAGCGCAAAATCCCCATAAGCCACAAACGTGTTTTGACCAATTCAAACGGCAAAAAACGAAACACACAAAAATGGAGAAAGCAAAAGTGAGCAAAAACTGAAAAACAAAAAGGAAGAAAGAAAAAACTTTCGCAAACGTAAATTACCTGGAAAATACGTGACTCGGGCGCGGAAACGAGATGGAAACGATTCCATGTCACACCCGGCATGGTGTGGAACACTAATGCACAGAACAAACAAAATCTCCACTACTCGCAGTGCTGCTGATGGTGCTGGTGCTGGTGCTGGTGATGCTGGCAGTATTGGTGATTGTAGGTGTCCATGACTCCCGATAACCCGTAGAAAGTTAGAGAATTGTTGAAGAGTGGCTCGGCTGAAAACTTTGAGTGGCACAAATAGTGTTAAAGGTATTATGGAGTATATTCTCATCTTACCAATTTTTAAGAATTAAGTGCTGCGTGGTTATCATGGAAGGAAGGGAATGGAGGTGAAGTAATTGAAAGCAATACACACCGAACTAAAAGATACCATCAGAAATTTTGCCACAAAAACTTTCAATAGATTAGAGAACAGAAATCTTCGTTCTCAAAGTGGGCATGTGGGCAAGGTGAAGAAAGCGCTACTAACTATTTTGAGTTTGTTAGATCTGAAGATTAGTTTAAATTTGATAATTATTTTGAAATTACTAGTAGGGTCGGCGGGAGAAGCGCCAAACAAGGAGCTCTCCAGGCACTCTCAGGTATTGATGAGTATTGTACTCTAATTAACTACTAAGTAAAGAGTATTTATCACATCTTTACGTGGGGTAGAATAGTATTCTACATTAGTAGATATTAGTTGGAGAATTTAGGTACTGACAAGTGTTGTAATTAAAACTAGTTCTGCTAATAGTTTCAACACTGGATTGTGTCATGTTTTACATAGTCAGAATTCAACTTTCATGGGCTTATTCAATACCTTATGATAGTAGTATGGACAGCGGACCCCTCCTAGTTATATCCCATTGGGAGTTTTCCCCCTCCCGGTACCGTAGGTCTTTCATAATGGCGATGGTAGTGTCACACACCGCAGCCCATTTCTCTGGGCTCTCGAGCATATGCTGCACTATGTTATCGGGCATCACGGGCTCTCCACCCACTCCTTGTAGTGCCTCTCTAGCACTTTCATAACATGGGCAATAGAAGCAGACATGCTTGGCATGACATGTTCTATCTCTGTACCTCCACAGTTTGCACAATAGGGGGATTTCTCCAAGTGGAATCTGTGCAGGTATGCCCAAAAACATCCATGGCCTGTCAGCAATCGTGTGACGTAGTAATTCACCTCACCATGTGACCTGCTTACCCATTGCTGAATATTAGGGATCAGCCTTCTTGCCCAGCGGCCTTTTGAAAATGTGTCCCACTTGGCTTGCCACTCTTGAAGGGTCCTCCGCTTTATAATTGCCAAGAGCTCTTCCACACTTATCCCATGTGTTCCTTTGCCGTGGTAGAAGTTCATCGCTTCCTTCGCTAGCAGGTTCACGGGAGTCATGCCGGCTATCACCGAAGGTATGATCTGAGGATACGGTGCAGTGTGCGCAGATTACTCGCAGTGCACTTCTTCTGTATGCTGCCTCAATGGTGCGGACGTAAGCCTAAACATCCGCATTTTCGGCCCATATTAGCGCCCCATAGAGAATAATGGATCTGACAACCCCGGCGATGAGTCGCCTTTTCCGCTGTCTGGGTCCTCCCACGTTGGACATTATTCTACCCAGGAGAGGACATGTGTGTGCTGCCTTATCTCCCACGCGCCGCAGATGTTCTTTGAAGGTAAGCCGCGCGTCTATCCATACTCCTAGCTACTTGAGGTGTGGAATCGTGGTTATGGTACATCTACCAACTCTTATTTCCACTACCTCCAATACCCTGCGGCTCGAAACCAGGATTGCTTCAGCCAAGCTAAGTCCAACGTTTGCCAGCCATCTTCCGACGGTAGCCACAGTTCGGTTACCAATGCTATGTCGTCCTAGTATCCGATGATTGATATATCTGCAAGATTTCGCAGGTACTCTACTGGGATGAAGACATAAGTCCAGTCTTAGTTTCCAAACATCATTCAAGATTGATCCGTTTTCAAATTTTTACAGATACCGTATGGGGAATGCGACATAAGATCAACCTCTCTAGTCTTAACTTCCAAACATCAGTCAAGATTGATCCATCTGCAAGGTTTCACAGGTACCGATCCCTGGGGAACTCCTCCGATAATCTTGTGCGACCCCACATCTTTTTCAGACTGGTAGAGCAGGATCCTGTCACTAAAGTAGCTGGCAATCATTCGCCTCTGGTAGATGGGTACCCCAAAAAAGCGCTGGCTATGAGTTCCGAGGATTCTGAGTTGAAAGCGTTTTTGAAATATAGGGTGACCACAAGGCAATACCTCTTGGTTTCACCCCTCCATCGTTTCCCCGGGATCGCTTTTTTGGCCGTCTGCACAAGTTCGTTGCTAGCGTTCACCGTGGATCTTGCCTTCCGGAAGCCATATTACCTTTTTGACAGCCCTCCAGATTTTGTAATGTCCTCATCAATTCTGTCACAGATCCAGAAATTTTCCCGCCGCATCTAACATGCAGAGTGAGCGGTGCGCTGAAGGGTCCTCTGTAGGTTTGTTGGTTTTCAACGCCAGGACCAATCGTTGCCTCTTCCATCGCCTTTCGAAAATGCCTTCTCTCAAGCAAGTGTCGTACATTTTCCTTAGTGGCTCTGGGTTCAGTGCAGTTGCGGTTTTGATCACTCGTTTGGAGATTCCAGCTGGGACAGGTGCTTTCTGGTCTCCAAATTTCCCAACAGCCCGCAACACCCCATCTATAGTTACACTGGGTATGCATTCCTTCGTTTGCTCGAGAATGAGCTCGTATGGGACATAGTTCTGTACTGGAAAGAACAGACTGGACGGTTTGGAGCCTGCTGCCTGTAGCAGGGCAATTTGCGCATGACTATATGCCATGCCCCATGGGTCATCCTCAACCTGTGCGTATAATTCAGTAAATCATGTGCTCTTGCTCTTCATAATTGCCTTCTTCAGTACATTCCTGGCCTCCTTGAAGGCCTGGTGCTTCCGCAGGGAATCTGGTTTCCGTATGGAACGTGGGTTTAGTATGATGTGGATATGTATATGTCATATTCGAGACTATTCTTCACTGGTTCATTGAAAATAACTTCATTGAAGACTCTTCGTCTAAGCCTCAGGAGAAAGGGACAACCACATTAAAGACATAGGTTATTAGCAATACAGATATAGCAACAACAGTGTTAATCGAATTGTATACCCTTGATTTGAATGTTACGATTATTCATGTTTAGTCAAGAATACTGATATGACTGAGGATGATGTTCAGAGTCTTCATATTTCAATGAAATTATCTCAGATATTGATGCAACGAATGTAACAGTTGAGAGAACTCCAGATGTATCCTTAGATTCAGTAACTACTACAATAAACCAGAAGGATTGATAAAATAGATTTCTGAGAGAGGAAAGACTGATCCTTCTGTTCAGCAACTACTAAAACAAATCAGAAGGATTGGGAAGATATATATCTGGGATTTAGGACTGATCCTTAGGTTCGGTAAAACTACTAAAATAAATCAGAATGATTGGGAAAATATATATCAGGGCTTTATAACTGATTTTAAACTCATGTAGTAGGAGGAAGGTCTCAGGGACTGTTTAGACTTATTCCAAAAATTGGGTGGCTAACATATTAACACCGCTATAGAGCTTACTCAATTTGAGGTAATAATATATACACCCATTTATTTATATATTTTACCCTGCTATGCTTAATTTATTCCATTACAAACGTTATCCCAAATCCAATATGCTCTCATGTTGAGTGTAGAGCAGTACTGCAGGAAAAGAAATCCTTCACTGCTCTCATTACTTCTCCTCCTTATGCGGACATTCCCACAAAAACAATAAAAAATTAATATGCCTCTCGGCCCCTCGTATGCGCCGTTAATTAATTTATTGCGAGAATAATCCACAAAAATAAAAAATAATAATACGAGTGTATAATGGAAGTCTGCAGATGGTTCGAAAGGTGCGTTATGGATACGCCCGCATGTACTCCCATTTCAAGAAAATCCTCCCACACTCGCGGGCATATTCTCGCATTTATGCTCATATTGGGGTGCATCTGAAAACAATCAAAGTGGAAGAGTCAAGTACACGCGATATTCCGGCTGGTTGACTTCACGTATGCACGGTGAATGGCTTGGATTAACGGCCAGATGAGTGACACTGAAGTGGAGCCGGCAGCAACATGTTTTCAATTTCATTTATTTACAGATTTAAATTTTTGGCTTTAAAATTATGAACTGTGTCGAAAGTTTAAACTTTTCACAATTTTACTTAAAACTGAAAACATTGTAAACATTTTAGGTAGATAAGGATACAGGATATAGGAGTAAATTTGCAGTCATTCACAGTTTTAAAGAGATGTAAAAACTGAAAATATATTCACCTTACCTGATCCTTGCAACACAGGATTTAATTTACCTCACCCAATTGCCGGAGTTACAACAAAAGTATTGAGTATATTTTGGCTAGAAAGTTGACAGCATTGGCAATAAATGTCTGGTTAAGATAGAACTTTTATATAAAAACAATTCGTATTCTAACCACAATCCAATTGGAAGGCGGATTATAGGAGCGTGCATTTATGGACCCATATTCCCGAAAGGCTTTGTGATGAGAAGGCTCGCTAAATTCATACAGACAGGAACCAATGCCATAGAGGCAAGCACAAGGGAATGCTTACGCAGGAAAATCTCTGGTGCTATATATACATATTATCCGACAGTCCAGTGATCTTAAAACTTATTACTTAGTCTTATTACAAGTCTTTATGGTTACCTCAAGACTAGTCACTGATGGCCGATGCCTTTCAAATAAACTGGAACAACGTAATAATAGAATTACATTGAATCCTAAGGCATGCACACAGGACACACAGGCAACGAACAAACCAACCAACTAGTCAAAAAAGAATCAAAGTGCCCCCTATAGAACCTGAACCACTCTATGGACTATCTCAAGGCCACATCCAAGAATTGTTGAGGAAGTGGGGAGATCGAAAATTTGAAAGACAATGGTCTAATAACTTAGGATAAAGTCAGGCCAAAGTATTGTTACGAAATTTGCCTTTCTGACAATTTATACAAAGCTCAATATTCGGATCCGTATCACTGGATTGTGTAATAAGCAAACAATACCATCTTAAGTCAGGGCAATTGGCTTTATTTCTATTTCCTCACTTCTCACACTTCGTCTTCGCTTATAGGTCGCTTCAGTGAGCCATTTGTTACACCACAATTTTTCCTTTACATCCGCTGCATGCTACTATTGCTACTCTCACGAAGTCCGCTCTGCGACAATTACTGCTCAACTACCCGTTGCTAACCGATATCCGGTCTGTGACGATTACTGTTCAACTACGCATTGCTGCCAACGATGTCCGCTCTGCGACAACCACTGCCCGCTGCTAGCATGATGTCCGCTCTGCGACGATCACTTGCTAACTCTCGTTGCTAATACGACGCTCACTCTGCTTGCTGCCAACGATGTTGACTTTGCCACTGTCACTGGTTAACTGATCTGCTACTACGATGTTCACTTCGGCTACGCTCACTGTTTCACTGCTGCTGCTACTACGATGTTCACTTGGTCACTGTCACTTGTTCACTAATCACTCATAACAATGTTGCAGTCGCTCATATACTTCTTGTATACCAGAACTTCCACTAGCCTTCGAACGCAGTTTCCCATGCCTTCTCGCGTGTGTATTTTAGGGGTTGAAAATGACGAGTAGCATACCCTCAAAGCACAATATCTGATGATGGGGTGATTTTGTCATAGTATTTTTGCTCTCAGGCAGAGGAGTACCTAGAAAGCTTCTTATACTAAACAGAGAGGACCAGGAGATACCTGATGGGCCACTGCACAATCAGCTATCATTTTTAACAATCTGGGAGTTTCTTTCAAGGATATTTGCAGATTATGCTACTATCAACTTCTCTCTGTGTATGCCCTGATTTCTGCAGAAAGCACTTCTCCAGATAAAGGCAGCTAGCATAGCACCCTAAACTATTTGAAACATGGAACTCCATGAAGAGCTAAAATTCATAACGAACTTCAGTTAAATAAATCCTTCGCACAAAAGATCAAATTGGTCGAAGTGCACTGCAGCCAATGATAATAATGCACAAACCTTTAAAATGGGATTTGCCAGTAATTGTTCAAGTCGGTAATACGATGTTTCAAGTATAAACGATTAATCGTGAACTCGTTAAAATAGCAACTAGGTTAAATTTTGTTGTGGTCCTCCCATAAAATATGAAAAATAAGCGATATTCTGAACTAATCAAAAAAGTTGCATACAGTTCTAGAGGAATTTAACGGAATGGTTGTGCCAGTGCCGCAGGTTGATTTGATTCAAATGTTCAAATTCAATTAAGACCGATTTTTGGATACGTACTCAGATGTTCTTTATGCTCATTATCAGTCAATTTTAGCCTATTCTCTAGTTTATTCGGAATTGTGATCTAAACTTTATCCTGAGAATACTCGACTATTTCATTGTGATGAAGAAGACATACATTAACCATATCTCCAGAATCACACATTAACTATGTCTTCAGGAGCACATTTGCTACCGGAGCAACATATTTAAGCTCTCCTACTACAGGATTTGAGATATACGAGTACAGTACAGGTTACAACGATTACATGTATTCTAGTGCAAAGGCATCGTGGCGAGGTACCTAATATTTTGGAAACGGTGTGGTGGTATCAGCAGATTATAAGGGACTTTGCAGAGCTGCAGGACCAATTAGTGATCTTCTGAAGAAGTGCCAGAAATTCAAGATGACACCAAAGGTCATTCAGGTTTTCAAGCTGAAAGTAACTATGACAACAGCGCCAGTACTGCAACACCGGAACTTCTTTAGGCCATTCCGAATCCAATTCCAACAACGATGTGGGAAAAAGTTGTAGCAAGCAGGGCCAATTTGACCCAAGAATTGACGCTGAATAAACTATGTAGGGTGCTATATGTTCATATCTGCCACTCTGAATGGTATTCATTACAAACACAGCTGAACTACACAAGCTTAAAATATTCGATTACTATGTTTAGAATACTCGTAAGTGCTTTAAAACACTGTAAGATGCTCTGATCAGAGAAAATGCAGGTGAATGATAATGGAGACAGAAACAATATACAACGGAATTGTGACTGAGCAAATATGTAAAAATTGCCTGCCACGTCTTGAACTCTGTAACGAGGTCTACATTCTCATCTACTTTTTCCGGGAGCTGCATGATTTCGTTAGTTCTTTTTTTCTCCTACAAAAAGTCAATAAAATTCTCGTATCTGCCAATCAGCTGCAAAATTGTCGTCAATGCTTTCATCCGAACTCTTAAAATTTAACTTTATATGAGGAAGGGATGCAATTCTCCTTACCGCGAATTTATTTCATTTCGTTGTTGTTTGAATTTTTTGCGTTAATCCTGGCATAAGCATAAATACAGGCTTTGCATAAATTTCGTGAATTTTCCTCCTTTTTCTCCCCAAAGAAATTTCCAAATTTATGGTTTGTTTACACAAACGGCAGTGAGAAAAAAAACAAGGGGAGTCTTTGTGGCAACTTTTGATGTTTACAGCTGTTACGGCGGCTTTGATGTTATCAGTTCGAGCACACACATTCTTCAAGGAAATGTGGGTCTGAAGTTGTTCGAATGTGAACGAATGTGGCTTTCTTAGAGGCAGTCGAATTATAATAGTATAATGGAGTCATCAAAAGGAACTCCAAAGAAAGGAAGAACAAGTTTTTCAAGGTTTAATCTCGTATATGGCAAACTTTTGCAAGTTAAGCAAACAAAACTGATTTGTTTGTATAAAAATAGATTTTAAAAGAACTTATGAATTTTAAATGAGTATATTTGGAATATATTGGAACTTCTTTTAAATGTAAGCAACTTTGTACATTCTTTTATCTGTTATTTACTTTCAATTTACTTGTTTATTTATCAAAATTTTCTATGAATGTGGTGCGATAATATCACATATGTCAGTACTCCTATCACTACAGTAGCCAACATTGTTTTGGCTTTCGTCAGGCCTGAGTACTGTTGCTCACTAGGTAAGCGGTTAGTTCCTAATGCAATATCTGCTATTCTTCTGCAGTCCTAACTAAGCTAAAGGGTGTTTTTTTTAGACGTGTGGTTTTCAATCTGGCAATACTTTTTTCTGAGTTGGTCTTTTTGACAGCTGCCACTTGATTTATGCTCAGTTTGGTTTGCCATTTCATAAGTTTATGGCCGAAGGACCATCAAGCGCGTCGCAAGTTCGGTGAATGGGCCCAAAACGAGATTGCCACCGATCCCGATTTTCACAAGAAAATTTTGTTCAGCGATGAAGCACATTTTTGGTTGTCCACAAGCCATTGTTGAGACGCCGTTACATCCCCAAAGAGTCACTGTTTGGTGTGCTCTATGGGCAGAGAGAATCATTGGTCCATATTTCTTAAAAAATGAAACCGGCAATACTGTTACAGTCAATGGGGAACGCTATAGAGCCACGATTAATTACTTTTTCTTGCCTGAATTGGAGGATGTTGATGTGGACGACCTTTGGTTCCAACAAGACGGAGTTACATGCCATACAGCCAACGAAACAATCAATTTATTGAAGGAGACTTTTGGTGAGCGCATTATCTCGCGTCGTGGGCCTGTGGCGTGGCCTCCAAGATCGTGCGAATTAACATCGCTGGACTATTTTTGTGGGGTTATGTGAAATCGCATGTCTATGCAGATAAGCCCGAAACGATTGACGCCTTGGAAGAGAATATTCGGCGCGTTATTGCTGACATACGGCCCCAATTGCTGCAAAAAGTGGTCGAAAATTGGGCCTCTCGGTTGGAATTTATTCGAGGCAGCCGCGGCGGCCACTTGCCCGAAATCATTTTTAAAACATAATGGCAAATCCTTATCTTTATAATAAAGCTAAATTCTTGGCCATAACATAAAATTATATGCATTTTATTTCTGCTTGAAAACCACATGTCTTAAAAAAACACCCTTTATAATATAATTTGTTGTGTAAAAGATAGTCAACACATTAGTTTGGAACAAGTTAGGAAAGTCTCCTTGGACATTCAGTCATACAAAAACCTCTGTACCAAGGAATAGTGTATCAAACCTCAAGTAAACCTCTTGATTGACACTCTCTTGTTACAAGGTTCCAAGACGGAACCTCTTGTTTGCTTTTCTGGGCAAATACGAAGAAGTCATATTATAAAATCTTCCAAGCCATATACAGGCTTGGTGCTCTGAGAGTGGCCAGTACCAACCGCACCATCTCGGATGATGCCATTTGTGGCATTGCTAAGAAGGTGCCCATCGATCTGCTCGCTCGCGAACTGGAGCGGCTTTATAATCATATTGGGCGTATGTCGTCCAGTGCGGCCAAAAAGGAATGGCAGCAGCGATGGGAGCAGTCTGAAAAAGGTCACTGGACGTTCAAACTCATCTCACATATTGCGATTTGGATGGACCCTAAGACACGGAGAGGTTAACTACCATCTGACGCAAGTGCTCACTGGACATGGGTGCTTCAAAAAATACCTGCACAGTTTCCAAGGTAAAGACGACCCTTATTGCCCAATATGCCCAGAAGAACCGGAAAGCGCGCTGCATGCGTGTTTGCACTGCCCGCGATTCATCAACAAACGAATAGAGCTAGAAAGAGCATTCGGCAAAACTTTGACGGAGTCAAACACATATGGGTGAGGATACAGAGAAATGGAACACCACATGTGCTGTAGTGGCGAGTTTTATGAACACGCTGCAATAGACAGACTACGTGCGTATAACGGAACGCGCTAATAGATCTCCGAAGCATTTCTCGACGCCCAAATCAGCTTTGGATCGTACTACGACAGAATGACCAATACTGACGATTGAATAGTAATATACTCATAACGGCCTCCCGACGAACTACCTAACGGTGAAGGTTCGGAGGAATAACCGTCGAACAAGGGGGGTTTGGTTCGGGCTAAAGTCCCACACTACGGCTTCGGTCATAGACATTAGATGTTTCCCCACCTCAGCAACAAAAAGGAAAACAAGAAGAGACCTATAGTTCCAGGATCACAGTGACATACCACATTACAGAGCGCTGATAAACTTGCAGGATAATTCATACCTTGGAATGTCTGTACCGACACTTTTGCTATACTTGTATAAAAATATTGAGAAGCAAACTAGGTGAGCGACATCGAATTTATATACGGATGTTGGCAAATGGTGAACCTAAATCATACAAAATGATTAATTACCATCACTAAGCTGATCCCATTAGATGTTACTATAGTATAATACCCTGTGGATACACATACAAAAGTAATTGATGTTGGGATTCTATTTCCAAAATTTTTTAAACGATGTGAGGATATGGAACATACTTTATTTTGGAACTTATCTCTTATTATCCAATTCTAAGAGAGGAAAAGAGATACCCAAAAGAGGAGAAGAAATACCCATACGAGGAGAAGAGAAAGACCCATTAGAGGAGAAGTAATACCCATAAGAGGAAAAGAAAGACCCATAAGAGGAGTGGAAAGACCTATAAGAGGAGAGAAAGACACATAAGAGGAAAAGGAATTCCCAAAAGAGGAGAAGAAGGACCCTTAAGAAGAGAAGAGAAAGACCCATAAGAGGAGAAGAAATACCTATAATGTCATTACTTTGAGGGTCAATTCGAATGGCATGATAATATCAACGATAACTGTTCCTTCAACTTGATCGTAGCTTCAGCACGATTTGACGAGCGTATGAAACTGTGTTTAAGTATCGCAATGGACTTAACGGTCTAAGAGTCTGAAAATTAACTCCAACCGAACCATCTCATAGAGTATAAAATGTCTCACATAAATTTGCTATTAATCTCCCAGCATTACTGCAGAGTTACTGCAGAATAACATTGCTTCCCAAGACTAAATTTTTTTGTTGGTCCTCAAGAACAAATACTATTACTCTATTTACACTTCGAGCTCCATCAAAAGCTCATAATTAAGAAACACATTGTCTTTCTACTTATCAGAGCTAATCTAATAGAAAGCAAATTACTGGCGCCAATGGCAAAAATTACTACACAATAAGTCTCCTCAAACAGCGGTCAATCACGCAATTCTATTCCTGCTATAATCGGTTTCCTATCAATTAAGCAAATCAATAATCACCAAACCTGCAAAGAAGATTAATTAAGCACCCAACAAAAAATCGCAGAAATAACTCACACAAAAAAGCGAGAAAAATGAACTAATGAGAACGTTACATAAACAAAAAATTAATAAATCAACACGTTGAGCAACAAATTAAAAGGCAATAAATTAATTTTTGGATTTCCCACCCAAAAATTGTACCTAAAAACGCGACCGAGGACATTCGGCGCTGAATAAATTACACCAATTTGGCTGTGTTGAACACGGGCAGTCAAAGGAAAGCAGCGAACAAACAAACGGAAAAAGAATCATTTAATCAAATTTATTTGCATTGATGGCAAAGGAGGTGCAAAGCGAAATTCGGCGCTCAAATAAACAAACCAAATGAATTGTTTGGCACGTATTAAATGACAAAAGGTAAACGAGGTTTATTGAAGTAAAAGGGATTTTTTTGTGCTTTAAGTTCATTTCATCAACAATTTAAATATTGCGAAAGTGCATGAAAAAACGTGAAATCAATACAATATTCGTGTGTGGAATCAGGGAGAGTGGGCAAAAGGTTGTAAGGGTCCATAAGGGACTTGGTTGTTTTGAGGGACTTGACAGTTTTTAACTTTATTGTATATAAAAAAAGTTATAACAAAAATTCCAAACGAAAATTTCGTCTCGTATTGAAACCGGCAGAGTGGGCGTTGGAGGGTCTGTGACAATCTGGGGACTAATCTCTTATAACGGACCACTATAGTGATTTGCAGTGGTAGGTTATGACGATTCTGATAGCGGCGGAACAACTGTTGACAGACAAGGTCACAAATAACTCCCTTATCTATATCGTCTCTGACAGTCAAGCAGTTATAAAGTCACTTACTGAGGTCTACACTCCTTCTAAGTTTGTGGTAATGTGCGGGTTTGCTCTAAATACCTTATCAGGGCGAACTGGGGTGTCCCCGGTCACACGGGGATTGTTTGCAATTGTTAGGCAGACGAACTAGCATGAATAGGCACCACACAACAATAAAGACCACAAAACGTGGGTGTACCACTCACTTCTGTAAAGCTTTTCATCAGACAGGAATACAGGCTAGTAACTAACAGGCTCTGGTCTGAGTCTCTGGAGAGAACCCGAATATAACAACACAATTACTGCAGCTAGGACGCGACTCCTTCGTCACAGCAGATGCAGTCCCCACAGGCCATTCTGTTATTGGCAGACATGCCCAGCAGCTTAACATACCCTCCAACGACATTTGCCGCAGCTGCGGTTCATCGGACGAAAAAGAGGACTTCCCACACTTGATGTGCTATTGCCCCGCCCTTGCGAAAGTAGATTTCGATTCCTGGGGCAATTTTTCTCGAGGGTTTTGCGGAAATGACCTCCATCAGTAGAAACAAGATCACTCGCTTCATCAGATAATCGCATTGGTTCCCATTCAGTCACGGGGGAGTGTGTCAGTTTAATGGATCTATGTCTCTGTGGTACCAAAACGGGCCAATCCCTCGCCCAGATGGGCTTCTGTTTGCTGCCACCTTAAACTAACCTCACTTAAACCGTGGAATTGCTGAAGAATAATTGGCAAAATCCTCTGACTTCTCTAAAACAATTAAAAGTACTGAAGAATCAATCCTACTTGTTTGTAGTCGATGTGAAACAGCCCCAAATCGTTGAAGGAAAAGTTATCCCCAAAAGTAGGCTTCATAATTCTAATTACTACTGACACTAAATTGAGGGTATGAGCGAATGTGTTCGCTTCTGTAGTTAGATCAGTGCTGAAGAAGTACGCTCATAGGACTAGAGACCCCAGTTGGATACTTGTGAGGCGTCTATATAGATCCTATATTATTCATATGCATGATTCTGGTACTTAGCTAACAAGAATTGCCTAAGGAACTTTTCATAGATATCCTTTGGTTTGTCTTAAATAGCTATAAGATCACCACCCAATTGTTGCTACATTTTATATTGAAAATTAATGTTGTATTACAAGTTTCTTCCCAGAGGAACTGGCATACAAACAACAAATATCAAGCAATAAAAAATATTAAAATAATATATGAATTTAATTATAAACAATTAAAAATATCCACACAAATTTGTTTGGGATTTCAGCTGACAGTGGTCTATTTTATTATTATTACTATTATTATTATATCTTACACCATAATTTTTTTATGTCTCTATGGGGTTGGTGGAATGAGTAGAGCAACTAACGCTTTCGGCTCGAATAGATAAAGATTTAGAAAGAAGCATTTTTGAGACCACGCCCGAGCATGAAATTGAACCTACGACCCTCGGAGAGTGAGTCTAGCATGCTTACCAATAGACTACAGAGGCCGGCGTCATTATTACTGATAGCACTGCAATACAATGAAACCTTCTAATCCCACACAGTAGATCGGTGGATAGGTCAACCAGAAGTCACTTGCCGCACAATAGTCGAACACACCATGTCATGGAGGGACTTATACAAAGAGGCAGACTATTTTCTATCTCCCAAAGTTTCCTATCAAGAAGGGCACATTATGTATCCCACGATTTTAGAGCACGAAAT
Organism: Clusia tigrina; assembly: GCA_920105625.2. Classification (NCBI taxonomy): domain Eukaryota; kingdom Metazoa; phylum Arthropoda; class Insecta; order Diptera; family Clusiidae; genus Clusia; species Clusia tigrina. The sequence goes on from OV050031.1 coordinate 211,373,829, forward strand.
GCCAACTAACACAATAATTTCATCATTTGAATAATAAAAATGTTTTTATTAGGTTCGAACAATAATTCACTGCAATTTTTGCCCAACAAAAGAACAAAATCACACATAAATGGCATAAACACCTTTTAAAAAGTTAGTCTATGGAGATAATTTAAGGGGTCTGATGAATGTTTAATGCTCGCATTTAAACAAACTGCGCAAATAACAGTTTCGCTACGGTTCCAATTTGGTGTTTGCGTGTTTACGGTCATAAATCAAAAGTGTTTTCGTGCACTTTGGCCAAACTGCTGCCATATGCTTACCACCAGAAGCCCGTACGGTGCGTGAACGGAATTTACGGCAAATGCTTTTGCCAACTTTTCATATTTTTACAATAATTCTAGTTGCGACTTATGATATATGAACGCTAAATCGCAAAATAAACAGCGAACTTTCCCAAACGGTTCGCATTGTCCCCACCGAAATAACAAATCCCCACCAAAACAACAAATGCTGGAAAAAGTGTCGTAAATTTACAAGAAAAGTTTACTTTTGACTTCGAAAGGGCTGGAAATAGTATCAGAATTGTACATTATGTGGTAATAGTCAATTGAGGCACACGAACAGGCCAGTTGGACTCTAGGAGCGATATTGATCAAGCACCACAACAATATACGAAGTGCTCCTCGCTGAAAAGATATGGTTATGGAAATTAGAAATAGTACGATCACTGTATTGTGTGAAAGAATACAAATCCTTTCAATATCCAACTTTAAGGTAGTTTGATAGAACATCAATTGACATTTAACCAAATTTATTATCTATTTAATCATTATTAAATCATTTATATGAATTAATCACAATATTAAATTATCATAAGTAACTTGAGTCATACCTGAGCAGGACCTGCAACACGAATCAATTTCTTGTCACTACCACAATTTGACAATTTTACTTCATTTCTAATCTAATCGCTTCTGCTTCCAATCCGATTGAGCTCAACTGTCACGTTGCATATCCTTTTTATATATTATATTGACGTTTCAACAATGACTTTTAACTAATCACTAATATCATTTATAATAAAAGTATATAACATTATACATATTTAGCCATGAATAGAGCAAATACTACTTCGTCACAATTATATAGTTTTACTTTATCTCGTTATTAGCATATATCAATTGTTTTAATTTCGAATTTCTGCAAGAGTTTTCTAGATGATGATCATATGGTGTTTCAGCAATCGCGATGTGCACATATTTAACAACCCTACGCAAGCAATACCCCAATTCAGGAATACGAAGTAGCTAATTATGCAGGAGCTTGTGAAAAACCAAACCATTATCGTACAGTCTATATTAGCAAATAAATGAATGCCACAAAATTATGTGACTGGACTGCGGACGGAGTATGCAAACATAAACACGAATTTGAATCCTTCCTTATAAACAACCAAATAGACATCATGTTAATTGCTGAGACACATCTTACGCAATTTAATCATTTTAGAATAAAGACTACGACATATCCAACACTAAACATCCAAGTGGGAAAGCACGAGGCGGTGCAGCTATCATAGTAAAAACTATAATTAAGCACTATGCAATACAAGAATACACCGAACAATATATGCACGCAACACCTATCGTTATCGAAAGCCCACAAAAATAACTATTTCAGTCCCCCAAGGTTCAACATAGCAAAAGAACAATTCGCACACTTTTTCAATATCCTGGTAAACCGGTTCATTACGGCAGAATGGGCTACAATGTCAAACATACACACTGGGGCTAGAGACTTATAACGCCAATGGGCAGAAACTTACTATCTACAATATTCAACGCAAATCTCTACGTTATATCATCTGAACAACCAACTGATTGGCCTACAGAAAACAACAAAATTTCAGACTTGATTGATTTTGGAGTAACTAAAAACGTAAAAGGAGCTCAAATGTGTAGAATCATTTGCTTTATCTTCAGATCATTCTCCTGCAATTGTACTCCTTAATATGACAGCAGATATGGTAGCACCACGAGAACAGCAACAGATCCCTCTCCTGCAATTGTACTCCTTAATATGACAGCAGATATGGTAGCACTACCAGAACATCTCACAAATAAAAATACTAATTGGCTGAGGTACAAAAAGTATATAAGCTCACACACTGAGCTAAGTACTCCTCTCAAAACTGAGAAAGAAATCGATATAGCAATTGAAAATCTCGTGAGCTTAATAACTGAAACTGCTATAATTGCAGCCCCTGATTCCAACATTAAAATGAACAAATCAAAAACATCTTTAATGATAAAAAAACTTATCTCAAAGAAAAGAGAAAGCAAATTATGGGAGGGATAATTTCAGCACCACACCCATAAATCACACATATTTCCAACTGGAGCCCTTAAATTTTTATATAATGAATCATAACATCACACCGATATAGATAAAAAAAAAATGGAATGGCTCTACTGTCACACGAACTCATGAAGTAATCACATGTCTCTGGAACAAGATACGTTTTCTACAATATCGTAAAATTTCATTAGAAAAAGTTACGCTGAAGACCATAGTCTTTAGTACCTAGCATAAATTTTATATATAATTCATTATATACGAGTATATAAATAAATAAATAAATCATTAGCAAAAGAGATCCTAAATGCGTTTTTCGACTCTACGAAGAGGCATGACGAACTTTATGTAGAAATCTGCAAATATGATGGGAAAAGATACTACAAAGTATCATGTTTAGCATTAGGCTTCAATATCGTCATCTTGTTACTCCCACGGTTTAATTCTGCGTGTGTACAAAGTCTCAGGATATACGAATCTAGTAATCGGTATAACCCGACTTCAGTCTATTTACCACTTCCTGTTTGTGTGTACTGTGAAGAAATTCTATTTGTATGTTTAAAATTTAATAAGATTTCACAAATATTACCAACACGGTTGAAAGGCAGCCTTGAAAAGTCCTTGCTTACAACACTAAATCTCTTTTAACAAAACCCAAACAACCTTTTTACCACTTAAAGCGATTTTATTCCTTTTTTGTACGCCGATTTTCCCACACAAATTCTTGCTACGGAAAATGCCGCACAATACCAGCCAACTTTACCGCAGCACAATGGGAACAGATTCAGCATTCAGCAAAAACGCCAACTTCCCACGAAGGTGAGGTGCGGCTTGAGTTAACCAGATAATATCACTTGGGGGAATGCTTTTATGGCGTCGAACATGCAATTTTAAACGCAGCTCTCACGCACACTATCACACAAACCACGCCCAGCCACACCAGCTCAACAAACAGTCGCGTTGCAAAGGCGTGTTCGGGGGCGAGCGAATTCTAATAGAATATTGAATATTTGCAAAGTGAGTTCCTGCGTGTGTGTGTGTGAGTGGGTATGTACGTCAGTCAATATGGCAGAGGTGGTTTCCATATAGATTTGTAGATTATCGGTGTTGGTGCTTTTAAGGAAATATGCATAAATTTGCCTAGGACTTTGTTGGAAGCACTCTACGCAAGAAAATTACTGGCATGGAGAGTTAACTTGTAAGCAGCTGGAATAAATTTTCAGAAGAAATGCTCTTCTCACCTCACTTCAGCCCGAAATATGTGGTAATGCCATTGCAGCTGAAGTCTACTCTGCCAGTTCCACGGAGCCATTGAGGGAATATACATAGTTGTAGTGTCACAGGACAGAACATGTTCGGAATACAATCTCTACACTGCAAGGACGAAATATGTCATCACTTCAGTGATACAAGTCACGGCAGCCAGAAGACATAAAAAGAAAATGCAAAATAATTCAGTGAAAACCTGACCACAGTTGGGCGAGAACTCAGTGAGTCAAGTACGAATAAATTCCATTTGCACTCTACGAATGTGAATTAAGCAGGTCCCACCTCCATGGGCAAATTGAAATAAGTCTGCTTTGTTGACATTTGTGTCTGCAGCAGTGCAGTATTCGAGGGCAACGCTGAATCGATGCTGGTTGCAAGGAAGCCAATTTAGCATTTTGTTTCATCTCCGTGGCTAGGAGTGAGTTCCTGAGCAGAGGTGCTGCGGCATTTGGTGACAGTCACTGTAGTTTCTTAACTTTCATTTGATTCGTACACCTGCAGCATTGGTTTCCTCCGCTTCATTTTAGTTTTAAAGTTTGTTGGTTTTTGGAAACAAGCGAAAAGGATTTCGAGGATTGAGCCTCGGTTATTTGTGAAACGATGGGTTTTCGCGTTATTTGATAAGTGGAAGGAAATTATGTCGCTTTCATATTTGCTGCTTGTAAACTTTTTGAAAATAGCTCCAAGGATGTTCTACTCGAATACCATTTAAGCAGTGTGACGTGTATTAAGGAATAAATCTAAGATGATGGCGAAGTTCGAAATTTTGCTATACTCGCAGACATTCCATATAATTTAGATAAAAAGAAGTTCTTATGAAGAGCTTAGGTATCAAGAATATATATAAAAAGAGCATTAGTCGAAAGAACAATATCGACTGCTTTAGTCCGTAGAGTGAAGAAGTAACACAGCTGGAGTAACAGAGTTAAGGATCCTCATTGCTAAGTTTATATAAATCTAAAGAGAAAAGAGAAAAGAGCGCAACTCCATGGACTTGCCTTCCTATTAGCACCTCCATGGACTTACCTTCCTATTAGCTAGTAGACAGGACAATCAAGGACAGTGACCATCATCAGTGGATTCTTGATATGGTTTCTCTTTAGAGGGTTTAGTCTCTTTGACTGTTCTTCGGCATATTCTCGTATGTGCTTAGTAATTACTTCTGGAATTCCGAGCTCTTTCGGTTCATATACGCTGCCGTCATTTTGCACCCGAAAAATTTACCGGTAATCCAGACTATCAGTGAAGTTACCTGCTCCTCCATTTCTATCCAGTATATAGCTATCGGTGCAGATGTCTATCGATTGTATCTACCGAGTGTATCCAATTTCTCCTTCTTCTCTGAAGGGGAGGCGAAATCTGTCGAATTGAAAATTACGGAAACTACACTCTGAATTATGAGGAATTCGGGGGATTCTTATCAATTCCGAGACTGTTCGATCAAAGACTGAGTTCAACGTAAGAACCAGCTCGTTGCAACCATTTCAAGAAAGTCGGTCCAGATTATTTCAAGTATAATTTCTACGATCTTCAAAGGGGATCTACTCATAATGAGGTTCTGTTTAAATGAAGTGCGATTTTAGAATCTCTCTCACAGAGTTTGTAAGAAGAACAATGCGGATGGCACAGGGTTTTCTCACAGATCTTGTATGAAGATCAGTCCTGATTATATGAAACATGATTTATAGGATCTTGACAGGAATCGGTATTATGGATCCTGTAAGTTAAGATTAAGTCAAGTATTTTATTTATAATCTTGAGAGAGATTGTTCTCATATCGTTGTTCTGATTATGTGAAGGACGATTTTAGGATCTTAGCAAATGTTTTTCTCATAGATCTTGTGAGAAGATCAGTGCTGATTATGTGAAGTATAATTTTTCGAATCTGATTAGTATAATGAATTATATTTTATGGGATTAGTATTATGAATCCTGAAAGAAGATCAGTCAAGATGGATCGTGCCGTTATTACATTAATAAGATATCTAGAATATTGGAAGAAGGATTATTGAAGTAGATCAGCCCTCATTATGTGCATTGTAATTTCTGGCATCTTGACAGGATTGGTATAATGGATCCTCTCAGAAGGTCACTTGAGATTAAGCGAAGCATTATTTCAAGATATTTTAATTACTTGTTCTCGTGTATCCTGGACTAATGAAGCCCGATTGGTCAGAAGTGTGATTTAAAGAATCTTTATAGGAGTTATTCAGACGGATCCTGTGAGAAGATCAGTACTGATTAATTGATTAGAGAAACTTGATAGGAGTTGGTGTCATTAATCACTATTCTGCTTAAGTGAATACGATATCTAGGATCTTAGATGGAAGATTTTGTGTGAGACGGTAATTTCTGATTAATTGAAGTGAGATTTTTAGAAACTTGGCAGAGGTTAATGCCAAGAATCATTTCCTGATTAAGTGAAGAAAATATCTAGGATCTTAAAAAGGGGATTTTGTAAGAAGATCAGTACTGATTAAGTGAGGTAAGATTTTCAAGAACTTGATAAGAGTTGGTGTCATGAATCACTGTTTTAATTAAGTGAATGAGATATCTATAGGATCTTAGAAGGATGATTTTAAGTAAGAAGGTAATTTCTGATTAATTGAAGAAAGATGTTCACGAATTTGGCAGAGATTGATGGCAAGAGTCGTGTTCTGACTAAGTGAAGAAAATATCTACGATCTTGGACAGTAGATTTTGTGAGAAGATTAGTACTGATTAAGTGAGGTAAGATTTTTGGGAACTTGATAGGGTTTGGTGACACGAATCATGTCCTGATTAAGTAAATAAGATAGTTAGGATCTTAGAAAGATGATTTCATGTAAGAAGGTAATTTCTGAATAATTGAAGAAAGATATTCAGCAACTTGATAGAGGTTGTTGCAATCGTGTTCTGTTGAAGTAAGGATATCTGGGATATTGGAAGTGTGATAATGAAATAATAGCAGTCCTGATTAACTGAAGTAAGATTTTTAGGAACTTGAAAGGATTTGCTCTCATTGATTTTATAATCTTCATAGAATTTAGTTTAAGAAACCTTCCTAATTTAATACAGAGGGTACCTTCTTTAAGGTTCCGATATTCGAGTTGTCCCCTAAAGAGCCAATTTTCGGTTCGCTTTCGTCTCCAACTCACTGCACTCTGGGAACTGGAAATTACATAAATAAATGCCATAAAACTCCCGAACTTAATTTAAAAATATAAAGAATTCCAATTTGGTTTAAATTTCTTTTTATCTTCATATGAATAGCTGCGAAGCAGAACAATTGCCGGCATTATTCCGCGAATTTCGAAGATTAATTGGAATTCATTGCTCACTGTCAGTCGCAGGCCGCTAACATTTCCGACGTACCGCAATTGCCACCACATTTTTCGTGCTCATCCCCAAAAACCAAAGACAGAACATCAAAAATCAACAGCGGCGGAAAATTGCTTCCCCACCAGAAAACACTTAAAGCATATTTAAAGTCTAAATTGATATTTGACGCCAGAACCTAAGCGGCTTAAGTCCACAGGATTTGTGTGCACACATGTTAAATACTGTTTGTATGCTTACCAACCTGGCGAGATGCGGCCGGGAGCACACAGGATACGTTTGCAATTTACATGCAAATCGAAATCAATAGGATTAAGTTGTTTGCGGAAAAAATGCCGGTGCTGTCTTGTCTAACGGCAAACAATCGGGAGTGAGAGTGGGAGTAGGAGAATGAGGAACGATAGATGGGAGTTAACATGCCACTGAGGCACTGCCACAACGCCTGTATTCGGTATTCCTTTGCGGGAACGCCAACAGCAAGAACACAGTTGCTGTTGGCTAAAGATAAATGCAATCATACTTTTTCCATTGTAAGGTAGCTTCATCTCTGAAAATATCGGAGTTACTCGTATTTCATTGTGCCGACAATTTAATTGGAATTGACATTAAGAACGTTTAAGGAATTTTTTCTTAATTTGTATAAATATAAATAATAACAATTGAATTTTCTTATATGAAAATTTTGTTCTGAAAATGAGTGTCCTGCGAATAGTTTGAAAACTGAACTGAGGCAATTTTGTCATAATTTATATTTAATAAAAGTGGTTTAATTGAAAGATTGACTTAGTATTGAACAAGTTAAAGGAATGTCATCAATGGGAATTGCCTATGGAAAACATCTCAAGAACTGAGATAAGCGTTCTAGCAAATATAAATGAGAGAAAGGCTCCAGGATATGACTTAATCACAAAGTACTCAGAGAGTTGCCTCTTTCGTGTATAAAACCTTTAAGAAACATACTCAATGCTACATGGTTCGTTACCAGCTTCACAGACAATGAAGAGTAGGAGTAGGAGAGTTAACCTTCAAAGTACAAGGTATAAGAAGTTATTTCTCAGAAGTTATTTCCAAGAAGTTATTTCTCAGCACAATGCAAAGTGGCAGAAGTAAAGATTATCGTAAAGCCCGATAAAAGTGGTGCCGATCCCACATCTTACCGTCCCATCAGCTTGCTACCAATGATTTCAAAGTGTTTGATATACTTATTATCAAGAAAGCTAATGTCCATCGTTGAAGCGAAAAAAATTATCCCGAACACAAATTTGGATTTCGGAAGAATCGTGGTACGGTTGAACAAATCCATAGGCTACTTGAGAATATGCAAAGCTATGAAAATAAAGAATTTTGTACAGCAGCTTTTCTTGATATATTTCAAGCCTTTAATAGAGTATGACGTGAGGGTTTGCTGTAAAAGTTATTAAACATGCTTCCAGTACATTTTTATCTTCTGATGAAGTCCTATCTCACTAGGCATTTCAACATCTAGGATCTAAGAAGGATGATTTTGTGTAAGAAGGTAATTTATGTATCAATCATGATAACAAAGTCTCCTCTTCACAAAAAAATCAATGCCGGGGTTCTTCAATAAAGTGTCCTATTTTGTACCTCTAATTCACGTCAGATCTGTCTGCACCATGTAAAGTTGTTGTAGTCACTTTCCCAGATGATACGGCTATTCTGTTCTCACACAAACATATTTTTAATGCTGCTAAAAAATTGCAAGAAAGCCTCAATGACTTCACGAAATGGATGAAGGACTGTCGTATTAAGACGAATGAAAATAAGTTTGTACATGCTACCTTTACCCTAAGACTCCTACAGTTGCCCTGCACTTAAGATGAACAATTGCACAGTTCCCTAAGCGACTGAGGCCAAGAGTCTAGGTATATATGTCTTGACCGGCGGCTAACTTGGTATCCTCACATACTTGCAAAAAGAAAAATACTCTGGGATAAAAATTTCATTCTTTATGCTGGTTGCTCCAGCGTCAGTCAGTCCTATCCATAGGAAACAAGTTGCTGATATACAAAAGTATCCTGAAACCTATTTGGACTTACGGGATTCAATTGTGGGGCACTGCTTAATTTCCAGCCTTGAAATACAACAACTTTTCCAATCGAAGACTCTTCGAACTGTTGTCGACGCATCATGATTCGTTACCAGCTTCACAGATAATTAAGAGTATCATTTATAAAGGACTAAGTTAACCTTCAAAGTGAAGGTATAAGAATCGCCTCCACTGGCATCCGAATGAACTGGCTTATATCTCCAACCACATCATTCACAAGACTAAAACGCAAGGCACCACGAGATTAGGTAGCGCGATTTAGTACATATAGAAAATAAAAAGAAAAACCTTTCAAGATTATATGTTAGAGGTAACATACCAGAGGTAAGCATTTTCTAAGTCTCTTAACTTTTAGATTCTTCAAAGACTTCTGTCGCAGCTCTTCAAAGACTTCTATCGCAGCTGCGGCTCTGTCTTCCCCTCGCTAGATAGGGGAAGACATCAATTCCTGTCCTCAGTTTTCTTTACTGGTTTAATCGAATTATCATTCATAAGTATCACAAGCATAGACAGCTTCATGTTGCAATCACAATGGTTCCTCAAGCCGGATATGGTTTCTTTATGCTATTATAATGAGCCTTCAATTGCGGTTAAGTGAGCTTACATGAAAAAGGTTGCCACTCTATCTTAACTTAACCAACTTCTCAACTGAACTGCTCTGTGATTCTAAGTCGCCGTTTTTTAGTAGACAAACTGTTATTTAGGCTCCACCAGACGTAGACGCAAATACCAATTATGAGCGTGCATGAAATGTTGGACAAAAAAAGAGGTTTCATTCTTCTGAAGTACGAGCCACATACAATGTATGGTTATTTGTGAATAGGACACCTCCAAGTTTACCTCCAAAATACAATCAAAGTTGAATATCCTGCTTTATTATAAAAACACAATATTGTTAGCTCAACTATACTCAATGCGCATTGCTGAATAAGCATTTTAGTCAACAAAATGACTCAAGCAGGCTCTGTACAGAACATTGTTGGTGCGATACACCCAATTTCCCTCAATGCAGAATGCTGAATATACATTTTTGGCAAGGACAGGGGTCGCGATCACTTAGTGTAATGTAAACAAAGCTTGCTTGACTTAATATGTCAACACAAAATGTCGATAATTCTACATTTGAATGATATTTGGAAGATATGTTTATTAACAAGTAGAAAAGATATAGGAATAATTTATGTTAGATAGAGTAAGACAAAATATGTATCAAAATGACATAAAAGGGCCGTCGAGCCGAAGAAAGATCAGATTGAATCTGAACGTTTAAATTAGCATAACTGCTCTAGACTTCAATTCTTTCTCAGTCCTCTCAGTTAGGCTTAACTTTGAGATCAGCACAAACAATAGCTTGACCAGGGGCAAACTCTGCCGGTCTTAAAGTTTGCTACAGGCCGCATATCCGCTTCGCTAAGATATTTTCTTTTTACAGAAATATACTGAAGCATACTACACACAAATCCTGTATTATATTGCTTGACGATACTGCCACCATAACTTTATACTTTTATTACAATGGCAACATTGGAAGGTTTTAGCAGTTTTAGAGCACGGTTCAGGTTGGCTCCTGTGGACTTTTCTTGTTTCCATTCATACACAATGTAAATTCTTAAACTGATATTTCTAAGCTCTGAATATGCGGTGTCACCCTACACAAAGTCTTATTTCTGGGGTAGTTCGGGTAGGGAGTCTCCTGCCTTTCTGCATTGCGGTACGGATTTATTGTATACAAAACGTCTCTTATTTGCTATGTTTCTTTACCATCCTCAAATTTTAGGTAGCAGCATTCGTACATGGCAATTTACGACGTTAAATTGAACAAACTGCCAACCTTGCGACGGTGATTATCAGCTCCGCTGGTGGTTAAAGGAATTTTAAAGCAGAAAGTGGCATCAATTAAGAAACTTTCAAGAGTCTGAAAGTACTGCAACTGTTTATCAACAGTTTCTGTATCAGCATGTTGTATGTGAGTGTGTTTTTGTGTGCGTGGTAGTTTGTATATTAGCAAGTGTGTGTGTGTGTTTTGGTGTATTTGAGTCTACCTTATTTGTGTGTTAATTAAATTAAAGAAGTGTTGGCATATCATGCCGCATATCAAGTCCTAATTATAGCTCTACAGTTGTGGCGCGGCTGACGTCAGACCTTTAATTAGCCAACCTAAATTACAACCTACAACACTCGGTGTTCAAATTAAAGCAACTGAAAATAATCCCTCTGGAGGAGTGAACAGAATTTGTCAATATGAGGGTTTTACTGGTTTATTTATATATAAATTTACATACAAAGAAGGAGGAGCCTTCATCTCAACACATCGGGAGTAGTGGGAGTAGTATGGAGGCTTGAATGTTGTTGAGCCTATTCACTTTGATTTCCATTTATTACCTTAGAACAATTTAATCGGGTGGGTTCCTGGCTATTTTCAAAGTTCAGACTCTGTCATGAAGTTATTAATTCTACCTCAATTATCACTTAAATGCCCTCTCTTTATGCTGCTACAACACCGCGAATTGGTCTTTACATGGCTCCGGCTCAGGCTCTGGCTGTGGCTTTGACTCTGGCCGTGGTTTTGACTCTGGCTGTGGCTCTGGATGTGGCTCTGCTTTCGGCTCTGACATAGTCCTTAATTTGTTTGTGAAAGGAAGGTCGTGTCTGCTTTTCATAAACCACTTTATAATTACAATACTGTAATTGCCGTCGTATTTAACTGCATAAATCTCTTAATTATGGTCACCACATGTGCGTGGATGCGCAACCATGATGCATCAGTGATTAATGTCGGTGCACGCACATGTTGCATATTCCTCGCCATATAAACTGCGAAATAAAATCCCAACACAATTTTTCAATATTAAAAGTGCAATTAAAATCAAACACACATGCACACAATCCCTCACACACCCACTCACTCACTGGAAAAAGTATTCTCATGAAAGTTGTGCCCGCCTCCAGGGTATCCATTCAAATGTATTGAACATATCACACACGCGTGCCCTATTTTATTTTTTATTCATATTTTCCCTCCTTTTTTCATCATACTTTTATATATTTATTATTTAGTATCTGGCCAGATCAGTCTCAGTCGCATATTGCAGATTAAAATGAAAATTTTTAATGGCTGAGTAGGCATTTCCGGCCAGGCCTCTGCTCGTTTTGGAGTCTCATCTCACACACTGCGGCTCTTTATTATCGGTCAAATTAAATGCCCACCAAATGTTGGGGCCTTAATTAATTAGCTGTGTTTTTGCCTCATAGCCATGAATAATGCTCATCGGCATCATTTTGCAAGGAGTTTCGCTGAGCATTCACTTTGTTATCATTGACTGAGAATGGGCTTATTTAATAAAGCAGAGTAATGCCGCGCGAAGTCAGTCATTGATTTCCCTCCCATTTGCACCAGCCATCAATCAATTGCAGCAGCTTCTAGATAAGCCTTCGAATGTGTTTGATTGCATTCAACTACATTTTATGTCTACGCCTTTTTCAATTGAGCCCCCTTTTTGTCTTCCCATTGGCTTCGGCTGCAAATCCAGGCACCTTCGTTTCGTATGCATGCCACCATAATGGCCTTACACACGCATATGGTGCCGCACATTGTAAATTCTAATATGTTTTATGGCTGTTCATGTACGAGCACGAGTAGCTCTGACGTCAGAGCGTTTACGTTTTAAGTTATGATGACCTGTAAAACATTTTACCGATAAGTCGACTAAGCTCACTTACAGTTGGAATGAAAATTTATGGTTGGAAAATGTATCAATAAAGGAAACCTCATATGCGCCAGGAATAAGTGAACTCCCTTGCATTCCACACACACACACACACACACACACACACACACACAGAAGGTATGTCAGAAAAGAAGCGGAGATTTTACAATTCTATACTAACACATGTGCCAATACTGTATTCTAATCAGAGAAATTTTGTAGGCATATCAAGCAATACTTTAAAACTCTCTCATAGTAGGAGTACTTCAATGTCGAAGTAGCCCTTCATTTCAAGAAGCATATGACCAATATTCAACTGGGTACTATTTCCTCAGAGTCTTTTCAGGACACTAATCAGAGAAATGCTGCGTGCTTCAAGTAGTATTTTAAAACTCTCTTATAGTAGGAGTACTTCAATGACGAAGTGACCCTTAGTTTCAAGCGGCATATGACCAATATTCAGCCGGGTACTATTTTCTCAGACTCTTTTCAGTTGCTAGATTTATACTCCAGTTATACTGGCAACTTATGTGGCACAATTTTTGAAGTTGTTCACAACAGAACAGGGAGGCAAGAGGAGATAGCTCATACAAACACTGGCTGAAGGAAGCTTTGTTTAATTTGATTTCGTTTTATGTTTCTGTTGTATGTCATTTTGCTCCAGTTTTTTGGCTGAAAATCAGGAACGATCTGAGCAGTAGCCAAAGAAAATATACAACAAATGTTTGGCATTCTTATGAATAAGGTAGAGCACTCTGAGTTTCATGTATGTTTACATTCAACCATATACCGTGCCATTGCCGCAATCTCACATATGCTCGAGAGCATTTCATAACGATTCTGATATTTTCCATACCGAACACTCCAGCCTCCGAACTTTTGTGAGCTTTTATATTTACATTGAAGTATGAGGAAGAAAGATGTGGAGATATACATATTTTTCTACCTTTTCTACCTCCATGCAGATACAAATATTTTGTTTTTTGCCTCTGGTTCCTCGCATACGCTGATTTACTGACTGCCGTTCCATTGAGCAGCAGCACTGAAATCAATGCGTACGAATTTTACAAACCGAAAACGATGGCGTTAACGCACTCTTGCAAAGCATTCAAAAAGGCAGCCCAGCACAGCACCCAGCCGTAATAAAATATTGACAGCATGTCCTCGTAAAAGGAGATACAAAATGAAAATTGCGAAATTTATTGCAGTTCCGGTTGAAATCTAGGAATAATCACAGATGGACAGAACAGCAATCGCAGCGCTGTAGAAAGAAATCGCGGCGAAAATTATTACTCTTTATATAGAAATTAAATTTTTATATGTGTACTTTATTGAGTCTGAAAGGGTGCCAGCAGCAATTCAGAATATGTTAATTTAAATAAAGTAAATTTTGTATATTGCTGCTGGTACACTTTCAGGCGCAATGTACGAGGGCGGATTGATATTGAAGCTACCTAAGTAGGAAAAAAACATTTTTTTTTTCAAAAACCATTTATTTCTCAACATAGTCTCCTTTTACTTCGACACACTTAGTAAGACGATATTCCAACTTTTTTATACCATCTGAATAATACGATTTCGGGAACCCCTCAAAATACGCGTTAGTTTCGGTAATCACTTCTTCGTTTGAGATGAATCTTCTTCCTGCGAGCCATTTTTTCAAGTTTGGAAACAGGAAAAAGTCACTGGGAGCTATATCTGGACTATAAGGTGGATGATTAACCAATTCGAAGTGTATTTCACGTAATTTTTGCATCGTATCTAATGATGTGTGAACCGGTGCGTTGTCTTGAAGAAAGAGTAATTTTTTCTTCTTTAAATGTGGGCGTTTTCCTTGATTGCATCAATCAATTGATCCAATAATGCACAATAATACTTTCCTGTGATTGTGGATCCTTTTTCAAGATAATCGATGAGCAATATTCCGTGTGCATCCCAAAATACAGTGGCCATAACCTTGCCAGCCGATTTCACTGCCTTCGCCTTCTTCGGAGCACTTCCACCAGCTTCCACCCTTTGTTTCGATTGATTTTAGGTTTCAGGTGTGTAGTCGTGGACCCACGTTTAATCAACAGTTGTTAATCGACGCCAAAAATCAACAGGATTACGCTTTATCATGTCCAAACACCGCTGTGAAGTGGTCTGTCGAACTCGTTTTTGTTCGACACTGAGCAAACGCGGCACCCATCTTGCCGATAGCTTTTTCATATGCAAATGTTCATGCAAAATGTTGATATGATATGTTTACCATTTCAACAATCTCACGCAACTTGACTCGGCGATCATTCATATCGATATCGAGGATTTTCTTGATATTTTCTTCAGTAACCACCTCTTTTGGCCTTCCTGTTGATGGTATTGTTGCAGTGCTTGTTCGGCCGCGTTTAAATTCAGCAATCCAATATTTTACCATGTAATCTGACGGAGCAGATTCACCGTAATGTTTATCGAGCTTTTCTTTTGTCTCTTTCGCCGTTTTCCCTTTCAAATAATAGTGTTTAATCACTGCACGAAATTCGCTTTTTTCCATTTTTCAAGAAACACAAAAGTTGCTTACTTCAAACGACTACAACAAATAAACTAATCGATGAATTTGGGTGAAATTTTAACAGCTGACGTTTGACAGATCGCAATTTCTAAAAAAAAAGTTTTTGTCTGCTGCCATCTGGCGCTGGGTAGCTTCAATATCAATCCGCCCTCGTAGTTTGCGTGTATTTCGTCCTTGAAAATAATCAAGAGTTCTTATTTTCTTGATTATCCCGAGCTCTCTTTTTATTTGCCTTCATTCATATAATTTATTGCCTCAATTTTACAGCATCAAATTGGCAAATTAAAGTAAAATATAATGTTATTATTCTGCAAAACGAAATGAAATTCATATTCCTTCACTGAACCCTGAAAGTATGCAGCAATTTTTTGAGCTCTGCTGATAAATTTTGATGCAGTTGTGATTTCACAATTTAGACTCCTTCAGTCAACACTAAATTAAGCCTCATTTAGGATAAATACCATTATCGTATACTATACGAAGTGAACACTCAATTCATTTTACACCGATTACATCACAAAAGCATACGCAAACCTTACATAAACGTAGTTAAAGGACTGCATCAACATTAGCAAACATGCGCTGTATGATTTATGAATATTTTTCTAAACCTCCCCTAACAACAATTTTCATGATTTATTTGCTTGATAAATGCAATAAAAATCCTTTGCAAATTATGCAATCAATTATACGATAAAACCACAACCATTCGAGTTGATTTGTTTACACTGTTCATATGCGTTTGCATTCCACTTGATTACTCATATGAGCATTGAACAAATGGCATACCTGCATATACACGCACATACCCTGAAATACCCGTATATGCCCACATGTGCAGAGAGTTGCAGTGTAATGAAAATTGTGGATTTTAGTAAATGAGTAAATTTATAGCATTTCATTGGTTTACATCTATTTTGACTCCATCTAAATAAACGAGGTCACAACTGCGCGTCACTAGTTGAAATTTTACGCAGTGGCGGTCGAACAATACGCAATGCGGAACACTTGTTGCCCTGCAAGTGCGGTGCGGTGTTAAGAGCTGCTCAGAGCTAATCCATTGTGCGGTCATCGCTACAAGCAGCTTCCCAACACGCTGCACCAAAGTAGAAATTCATATGGCACAGCAAAGAGCGGAGCATATTTTGAGTGGGCGCAATGAGAAGCCTACAAAATATTCCATAGTTCCCAACTGGAATTCTGAAAAATTTCAATTTACAAATCGTTCTAACTTGCATAGAAAATTGACTGCAATTGCAGTAGCTGGGCTATAAGGAAGAAGTCAGGAATTTTGGGTATTTACAAAATTACAATTCGAAAGTATTCTCGATAGTTGTCAGGCACGCTACATGCTGTCATCATGAGACACACAAACAAGACCAGGAAACAGCAGCAGGGTAGCACATATTTTTCAATGGTGTCGCACTAGAAATAACAGGACTCTTAGCTAAGAACAAAGTCTGTGTTAGTCTAAGAGAAAAAGTGCGAAATTGATGTTTGTACTTGAGTTTCTGGAGGGAACATGGGGCCAGAAACAAATGCGTCCCTCAACACTGATCTTTTGGCTTTTGATTTGGCAAAGACTTGAAATTCACTTCTTAACTGTTACGTACAAAATTTGTTCCAAGGACGAGACATGATTCTCTGTTATACTGAAGGAAGGGGATTTTCTGTGGTCGGAGTATATATTTGTATCTTCAGTTTTCACCTACAGAGAAGACTGTGGAACATCTCTTATGTAGGTGCCCGGCTCTAGCCAGAAGCAGAGTGGTGCCTTAGGCAAATACGCTTACAGCTCTCTTATGGAAGTGTCCGGCGCGAGGGTTAAACTAATCCTGCCCTTCATTAGGGCATCAACATAGTTTGACGAGTAAAAGTAGAGGTACAATGTTACGCGGTGGTGTCGCTATGAACCCACAGTGGTCTGAGTGAGTTGGTCTGTAGACTGACTGCCAGGATAACCAAACCTAACCATCTACAGTTTTCAGAAAAGTTCTGGTACAAGCAAATTTTGAGCTCGAGCTCGTATATTGTAGAACAAATATGAGAAGTACCTACGCTTTAGTTGTCATAAAAACGGGCTTTGTGATGCTTTGGCCCACGCATGAGCAACTATAAGTTCTCCCTTTTTTTCTCTGTATTATAGCAAAAATAATAATCTCGCAAATTGTGTTGATATTTCACCTTGTCATCTATGCTATTGAGGGATGTGCACACTTCAACATTGAAAAAGGTTACGAGCGCAGGAAAATTGCCATCTTGTCGGATGCCAAGCGGCCATTAGGGCACATACCTCTTATCAGGTAAATTCGAAACTGGTGTGGGAGTGGATCAAAAAACTTAATGCTCTTGGCTAATGCAACAAAGTTACCATTCTATGGGTTCCAGGACATACTGACGTAGAAGGGAACGAGATTGCCAACGAACTTGCAAGGAAGGGGGCTGCAACACCCTTTATTGGCCCAGAACCCTTCTGTGGTGTAGGCAAGGGCAAGCTATTCAACCAGCTTAGGATCGATAAGGGAAACCATAGGCACAAACACTAGGTTAACACACCAGGCCTAAGGGTATCAAAGAGTCTGATAGGGACATACCACCTAAATAGATTCGAATCACTCATCAATCTCTCTAAGAATAATCTTAGGATGATGAAGGAGTCTGCTAGGAACATATCATTTAAAATGATTCCAATCACTCATCAATCTCTCTAAGAATAATATTAGGATGATGACAGGCGTCCTCACAGGACACTGTAAACTGAACTCACATATGGCGAGGATGGGGTCACCTCGGAAGGCTCCTGCAGATTCTGTATGGAGGAAGAGGAGACGTCTTTGCATGTGCTGACACAATGTCCGGCTCTCATGCACATCCACAGGAAATACTTGGGATTCTTCCAAGGCTCTGTCAGTGATGTGAAACCTCTGGAGCCAAAACTAGTCATCACGTTTATCCAGAGATAGGACTCAAAGATGTGCTTTGAACTTCTGATGGAGGCACAATAGATCGAAAGGTCGCGGTGCTTTAAGTCCTCTACACAATAATAATAATAATATTTTATACATTCATGATATTTTTTGTTGTTTTAGCTCAGCTTTTTTCCCGGTTGACTTGTTCAATGCTTCATCCCTTGTTTATCCTTGTTGTTGTTTACTGTAGTGACGCGTTAATACCCGAAAAAGTGTTGTTGGGTATGTTCTCCGATGTTTTATTGCATATAAAGAAGCTGTTGTGGCCTCTTGTTGTTACGTCAGTGTTTCCGCTTCTTAATTATCCCATCACCGTTTTGGTAATCAATTGAAGCCATTTTTGAACAATTTAAAATTATAAAACATATTTACAAACATTATTTTTCCCATAAATAAATTCAAATAATAATTCTCAAGAATCGAAAATTGCCTTTATTTACTTTCACATAATTCTCTCATAAGGACATGAGCTAATAATTTAATTGCTATATGTATATTCCTTTACAAAGTTTAAATCAATAAAATTGTGTGCAATTTGGTTGTGTTCGAATTCACACTAAATGCATAAATATTGTTATAAGCATTATTTAAATAAATTGATCCAATTAGGTCCGCACGTGTTGTTCCAATAATAACACAAACTCATAAGAACAAACTCATAAGAAAAGTCCTCGTAGACAATCGAAGAATTTCACAAGTTGCTGGAAAGTGTGCGCAATTGGCAGCAGCACTAAAAGCGTTTCAAGCGTAATAAGTGCACCAGCAGTCTCAAGGTACAATTGTGACTTAAAAACAAATAAATTACAATTTCTCAAGGCAAATACTTTCTGGCTACAATGTGCACACTCGGAAACATAAACTAACGAACTCCCACTCAGGCACACAAACAATCGCACACGAGCAGGAACTTCATGCAGTATTTGCAATTATGACTGCTTGTACGGCCACTGCAGCCACTGCGCCCACTTACCCGGACAACACGATTGGCAAATGGAAGAAAATATGCTTCAAGTGTGCTGCTCCAAAGAAGTGGACACACAAGATGGATGCCCAGAAAGTTCGGTGGTGCTACATAAATATGAAGCACAGATTTCTATACAACACACCCTCCAAGCCACTTACTAGGTAGGTACACACTCGTGCTCATACACGGGTCCTTATGTGAACGGGTACTTATGTAGTAGTGCAATTCTGACAATATTGGTTTAAAAAATAAATTGGAAATTGTTCACTCTGAAGGGATACAGTGTAAACTTACAAGTAACATGGAAGGAGTAGGGTGGAAAGAGGAGGGATAGGGAAATTTTTTAATTTTGTTAAAGAAGAAATGGACATAGTTTACATGGTTTACAGCACCCCAGCAGAGAAGGTGACTGGTTGGATTAAATGCAATATTATAGTGTACATAACTATTATCTACGATGTCCTAATCGATATAATCCCCATAGATGTAATTAGCGAAATTAACATTGATATCTCCCTCCCAAGGGTTTCTGTGTACTCGAATAATGCTCATCTGCGATTTTTTTTTTTTTTTTTTGTTGGAACAATCTAGTAAGCGCAGCACTCAGACAGAGTATATATCCATTGTACTGCACTTAAGGTTCCCTTTTACTCGGTTTTAAATCTTCCCGACCTCCGAAGAAGTAGAAGTAGATCCTGTGGTGCCAAGGAGCCAAGTTGGTTACTCCTCAGCACATCTCATCATCTACGATAGTAGTATTCTAAGTAAACAAAATAATATTGCAAATTGTGTTTATGAAATGTCATACTTGATAGTTTTTGTTGTTTTAGCTCAGGTTATTCCCGGTCAACTGACAATGCTTCATCCTTCTTTGATCCTTGTTTTTGTTTCCTGTACTAACGCGAACCGAATACCCGAAAAATAATGTTGGTTCTTTCAGATTTGTTATTGCATATAAAGATGCTATTGTTGCCTCCTGTTGTTAGTTTTGCCGATCCTTAAATATGCGTTAGTTTTGGCTTTCCTTAAATATGTTTGATGCCCATCACTGCCTTTGGTATTTTGAGAGATTTTATCTTGCCTCATCTGTGTCAGTCCTGATAGTTTCGTGGAAGAATTTGAAATTTATTGGCATATAGAAAGTTGTTCTGGTGAGAAAATGTTTTTAAGCTACGCAAATCTCATATATATCAAACTATCCGTATCTACTTTACTGCATTATTACCAAAGGCCCCACTATTTTACTTGCCTACTCATGTTTCTTCACTGATTTCAAAATGTTCCTACAAGGATACACAAAATAATTCCCCCACACCAGCATATAATCGAAAAGTGCTCAGTCGGCAAAGGAAGACATCGGTTGACATTCTTTCATAATCTTAAAGATAGAAACAGTTTCCATACTCCACTGATTTGTATGTCATAATTTATATGAAGCAGGACAAAGAGAAGGACTTCGCTCAGAACTACTTCCCTTAGACAAGCCACCTTCTACTTCAGTAGGAATTCATATATTTTTAGGGTAAATGAACGCTTACTCTCGTGTTGAATCGTTTGTTCAATAAATAGGTTCACAGCAGAAAGCTGGGAGTTATAATTCCCCTACTAATTCATTATGGGAACATTCAATGGAATCCCAACTTAGGCACTAATATCAAAGAAAATATCATTTCATTCGGTTGCACATATATACTGATGCTATAAAGCAGATCTAGCTATATCATCGTCTATCACCAATTCTCTTCTAAACTGAGAGTAAATACAGTTCTAGAAAGCTTCCAAGTTACTCTGTCTTGCAACAATTCATCATGGGAACATGAGAGGGGTTGAAACTTATATCAAATATCTTATTTGAATAATATCTAATTTTTTCTTTGATTGCATATTTATTCTGAGATTATAAAGCAGATCTGACTACGATCGTTTATCACCAAATGTCTTCTAAACTGAGACTAAAGAAACTTCTTGAAAGCGTCCAAGTCACTTCGTCTTGCAACAATTCATCATGGGAACATATGTAGGGATTGAAAGTCGCATCAAACATCTTATTTGGATAATATTATATTTTTTGTTTGCTTCCACATAAATTCTAATATTATAAGGCAGACCTGACTATAAGATCGTTGATTACCAATTCTCTTCTAAACTGACACTTACAAATTATTCTGTCTGGAGATCTTAAAAATTACTCTGTCTTGTAACTGAACTAATCCAAACTATGCTTTGATTGCTCACACTGATTCATGAATAGACACTTTTAATTAAACTGCAGGCTTAAGTTGAAAGTAGAGTATAAATGAATCTGGCACGACCGCTTTTAATTCTTAGTTTACTAAACAACTTCCTGTCTTACTCTCCTCACTTTCATCTGGAAAACCAAATGTTTTAATAGGGATGGTACTTCCAATGTATACGGAAATCGAGGATAAGAACGAGCCTGCCTCCTCTTGGCATTTTTGAAGACAGTCACAATGGACATAGATGTCTCAGAATGGAAGTGGGGATACCTAACCTTACCTACTGTCTTACTGCTCCACTAGCATCATCACTACTATCATTATTAGATTTATTTTGTGCGTTCATTCAAAATTAATTGAATTGTTGCATACTCCAGATTCAAGGCTGGCAACAACACTCTGGCGTTTGTTTCCGATCTACTATCTTCAGAAGTCTTACTTCCACTCACTTTGCCAGTGTACTCGGATAGTTTCAGTAACCAACTGACCAAGTTATGCAACTGTGTACATGGCAGAGTCGGGCAGTGCATGTGTGTGGTTTGCCTTTGAGCAGACTTTATGTGTACGAGTAACAAAGCACTGCGAGAAACGTAGAAACTTTGGAAAATTTTAAAGGATTTCAGGGTATTATTTCACTTTGTATGTGCCCAGCTTCCTTGTGAAGCGGCACACACAACTGCAACCGAATTAAAACGAAATTAAAAACAATGCCAAACCACCGCAGCAAAGTTCAGAGCAGAAGCGAAACGCATTAAATTCTTTGCAGTTGCTCTCGTGTAACTTCCCCGAAGTTTCGAGTTGGGGCATAAACGGTTTGACTTTCTTTCCATGTACTTGGCTGCATTTGTTCGTTTTATTGAAAAAGTTTCTCCTTTGGAAATTGAAATGTATGGATTAGGGCACGTCCGTTTACGGCGCACACAGTCGAGACTTCCAGCAATGTCGGAGCCGGAAAATATTAAAACTTTTTTATTTAGAATTTGTTTTTTAGAAAATTGTGTAAATTGATAATAGAAAGTATGAAAAAGAAGATTTGAATAATTTCCATTGGGGCGGGGGGCTGTGCCACATATTTGTAGCCTATGGGTCCAGATTGGTATTCAAATTTTGATTGGTTTCAATATCTAATAATTTGTTGCTTATTTTCGGTTGTAATGGTGAGTAATTTCTGTTGGTTACACTGTTTTGTCCTCATTTATTTGGATACCTCAATAAAGGAACCTATCCATTAATTTGTCTAAAATTTCTTGGAGGGTGGTGGTCGACTTCACACCGTAAGTATATGAGTTAAGCATGATAATGTCGTCCGCAAATGTTGCAATCATAGCCGTCGATTTGGCTTGGGAATGTCAGATGTGAGTATGAGATATAATATTGGTCCTAGTACGTTGCCTTGTGGGACGCCAGCAGTTGCTTTGTGTAAGTGTTAGCAAGCATCATCGTCTAACTCGGTCGGTGAGATGGCTTTCTAGCGTCAAGTAAAAATTATGTGAAGGAAATTGTTTTAACTTGGCAAATAGTCCTGTATGCCAGATACTAACAAAAGCCTTTGCAACATCAATTTAGGCGGCTATGCAGAATCTTCTGTCATTCACGTCTGACTAGATTTTGTTGGTAACTCTATTTACTTGTGGGAATATTTTCAGAGCCTCTCAATTTTTCTGCTCTCCTTCAAATTGCCGTCGACATCAAGTGTCCACCAGACATCCTCGAGAAGCGACTTCTTCGTTCGCAATCTGGATTTTGCGAGCTGTGTTAACACAGTTCTACCAAGTAGGAATGACTGGAAGAAGGGAATGGTGGTCGCGAAAGGGGTACGCCAATTTTCACCGATGGTTCCAAGATGGAAGCTGGGGTGGGCGCGGGAATATTTTCAGAGCCTCTCAATTCTTCTGCTCTCCTTCAAATTGCCATCGACATCAAGTGTCTTGCAAGCAGAGGTGTTTGCAATTTGGCAGGCATGCAGGGCGTTGCAAGGACACAAGCTTGCCAAAAACATATCCATTTACTCCGACAGCCAGGCGGCAATAAAAACGCTACCGTCACATTTTACCAGCTCGAAGTTGGTCGGCCTCTACAAGGAGGAATTTAAATCATTATCAGGAAATAGTATAATATCCCTTGTCTGGGTTCCGGGACACAGAAACATTGAGAGCAATGAGAGGGCTGATGAGCTGGCACGAAGAGGCTCATCGAAAACCGATCAAGCATTTTCCTTTATGGACGTAGGCGTCCCCCTAGATGTAGTTAAGGAAAATATTTATAATCACTTCCTCTGGAACGTTTGCGAGAAGTGGAAAAACACAGCGACATGTGCCATTTCGAGAATGATGTGGCCTGATTACAGTGCAAAGAGAACTAACCACCTTCTCAATAAACCAAGACATACAATTAGCAAAATTCTAGCTGTCTGCACAGGTCGTTGGACTATTGGCACATACGCTGAAAAAATGGGCATTCCGTTCAATGCTCATTGCAGGCGCTGTAAAGACCAACAGGAGAAAGAAACGGTCGTGCACTTTCTTTGTGATTGCCCAGCCCTCGCTCGCTTGAGACTCAAATATCTCAGAACTCCTTTTCTGGAGAGTCTAGGGAATTGCTCTAGCTTAGAACTTTCAGACCTATCCAAATTTGTTAGCAACTCCGGATGGTTGTAAATGTACAAAAGTATATTATTTTCTTTAGGCTCGCAAGGACATGGCAACAAAACGGCACTATTGCTAATTGAAACGACCCGAGGTCTCCAGCCATTTTAGCTATCTACATACTTATTCACTTTTTGCATGGTAGTCTGTTGTCGAGAAACCCCAAATTGGTGATCAGTTATAACTCTATTATTCATTAAGATTGTTTCCAGGCGATTAAGAAATAACTTTTCAAACAGTTTCCACATGGAGGAAGAAGGATATATACAAAAGCTGATCGGTCTGTATGAGGTCGATTTTGTTCCGTCTTTGCCTGCTTTGGGATGCCTATTAATTTGGAAACTTTCCATACCTTTGGGAAGTGTTTATGTCACAGTATTGCATTAAATACACGTATGTTCCTCACATAGCCTATTGTACAGCCAGGTAGGTAAGTAGGTAGATTGGGCTGCTGCATCACCAATTAACCAGTGATGCCACTTAGACCACCAGTTGGGTCCGTTGTGAGCTGTGGATGCGTTGTGGCTACGCTTCCCCCTCCAGATTCAACCAACCTGAGCCTTTAATAAAGAATAAATGTTGTTTTCACCTGACTGGTATAGATTATCTATACTTGTTAAGAAGTGGGATCCTAGTAAACGTTCCCAATTTCTAGCAAAAGCTGGACATGTACAGAAGAGATGCTGGATCGTTTCCAGTTCTTCCTCGTTTCTGCAGCTGCGATAGAAATCATATGTATAAACTCCCATTCTTAATGCATGATTTCTTATTAGACAATGTCCTCTGAGAGCTCCTATAATAGTCCTAATTTGTAGTCTATTGACTCTAATGATATTCTTAGATAGACGCAGATTTAGCCTCGGCCATGTTTGCCTGGCGATTGGGCAGTCAGTCAGGTAAGCCTTTAAGGATTTCTCCGGTTATCAGGTCATATCCAGGATACTTATTGGTCTCAATGGGTTGTTTTTAAATTGCTTGTTTTATTTCTTGCGTAGATACTTTCCTTGTTGGTGTGTTTGTTTCATCATTGATGATTTCATGTTGCTCCGGAGTAGTGGCGCGTGTATTGCTAATGTTATTATTATTATTTGTTAATGTTGTTACAAAGTATTCAGCCAGAGTTTTAGTTTTGTCTTAATGAACTAATATCCTATAATTAATTAATGAATTAAATGAATAATTAAATAACTTTCAAATCCCAACAAAGAAAAAACGAAAAACAATAAATAAAAAAATTCAGTTAATAAAACTTACTCTACAAACATTTGCAAGGATTAAAATTAAAATAACTCAGAGGGTTGCAGGTTCAAATCATGCCACGCGCTTGGTCTCCAAAATGCTTCTTTCTATAAAATCCTTTTCCCTTCGAGTCGAAGGCCCCTGCAGGTAGTACTCATTCCCTCAAACCCTTGCAGTCATAATTAATTATGGTGAAAGATATAAAAATAATAACAATAAAATCGTTCAGAATTGCATTTAACTAATCCTATTTTTTAATATGATTGTACCCCGCCATGAACATTTTTCGACATACTTATTCCTGAAAATATTTCCTACCCATTCTCATAGCGTCTCAGGCTTCCATGGCAACTATTTTGACACCCACACACAGCCATGTGCTCAACATTCTTCCCAGAAGTGACTTCTTCGCGAAGGAAATTTGTGATTTCCATGCTAATGAGGCTCAAAATAATTCTTATCAAAGTTATGTGTCGCATAAATTTGATGGCTTTCTGCCCGTTAAACGGTAATTTTGTAAGTCGTTAGTGCGCCATAGTACATTGTGCCAATATTAAATATCTTACGCCTAAAAGGCATTTCCAGCAATACGACGTACACCCACACATTCACACACGCCCATCGCAATACTTGCACATACTTATACTTCACCTAGGAGCTTGCTAGTAAATAAAATTGGCACTTCCATGTGCGTAAATTGTCAGCCACCCAGCAGAAAACTTGCATTCCCGTGAACGAAGGAAATGGAATCTAAAACTGGTCCTTTATTGCTTACATTAAGCTTAAAAGAAGACATTATTTTGCCAAAGTCATATATATAAGTCGTAGATTCTGCCTGCTATACATCTGCTTCTAACTAGATAACAGAAGTTGTTCCTTCAACTGAAGAAAGTCGTATCCAAGAGTTGAGACTTTTATTTTAGGAAACTGTCGCCGCAACCTAAGCAGATGGCTTGATAGGAGGAGATGAGAACAATGTCTTCATAGGAGTATACGGAGAGTATGGAAGTACACAAAGAAAAATGTTGGTACTGTTTTTTCAATACATGTTTGGAGTCGTTGAAACATTTTAACGCTGTAACAAGATGGAATTATTAACACGTCTTGGGGAATGGCTCCAATTTTAACATAAATTTGTTTAGTATATTCGTATGACGAAAGAAACGCGAGCAGGAATAGCGTGACTGCGAGGAACTCGAGATGTACTGGGACAGAAATGATGCTCGAAAATTCTATCAACAGGTCTGGCGTCTGACCCAAGGTTTTAAGCCAGGAGTATCTACCTGTAGAGATGAAACTGGGAATCTGGTTACGGATAGGCAATGCACACTGAGATTATGGAGGGAACATTTCTCTAAATTACTTGCAGGCGACGATGCCAGCAATACCGCCTCTGGAGAATTCAACCCGATACCACCCATTACGATCTCGGAGTGGTTCTTCCACTACCTAGCCACGATGAGGTCAGAGTTGCTATTCAGCAACTAAAGAACAACAAAGCAGCTTGTGCCGATGGAGTGCCTGCTGAATTGTTCAGGGCCGGCGGTGATGAGCTGATAGGGTGCATGCATCAGCTCATCGGTAAAATATGTCTAGAAGGAAGCATGCCCGACAATTGGAACCTCAGTATCCTCTGTCCTGTATTGAAGAAAGGTGACCCAATGACATGCGCCAACTACCGGGGAATCAGTCTTATTGCCTTCTTATATAATGTTCTGTCTAGCGTGTTGTGTGATAGACTAAAACCATATGCCAACACACTGATTGGACCTTATTAGTGCGGTTTTACACCTGGAATATCCACCATTGATCAGGTCTTCACGCTGTGTCAAATCCTGGAGAAAACCCACGAGAAACAGATCGACACCCATCAACTCTTTGTTGACTATAAAGCTGCTTTCGACAGCCCGATAAGGGATTGCCTATATAACACCATGTCTGAGGTCGGTATTCCCACAAAGCTAATACGGCTTTGTAGAATGACATTGAGCAATACGTCCAGCTCTGTCAACGTGGGAAGTGACCTCTCCGCACCATTTAATACCGTGCGAGGTTTCAGACAAGGTGATCTACTGCCGTGCAACCTCTTCAATTTCACCATGGGAGGGGAACTGCGGAAGGCCGGTGTACATGGGAATGGTACTATTTTCTACAAGTGTCCAGCTCTTCGCATATGCTGATGACATCGACATCATTGGACGTTGCAAGCGAGATGTTACTACTGCATTTTCCGCCATTAAAAAAGAATAAGCGAAAGTGGGTATCACGGTGAACGAGGGCAAGACAAAGTATATTATGGTGTCCACTAACAGGGATACTCGGCGCTTAGAATCCCATGTTACAGCGGACAACTGTACTTTTGAAGTTGTCAAGGAATTTATATACCTTGGCTCCACCATTAACATGGAAAACAACGTTAGCCTGGAGATTAATCGAAGAATCACGCTTGCTAGTAAGTGTTACTATGGGCCCTGTAAGCAAATGTGTAGCAGAACCCTCTCTCGACCGACAAAACTGACAATCTACAAGGCGCTCATCCTACCTGTGATGGTCTATGGCGCAGAAGAATGGGTAGTGTCGGTGGGGTGTTCGAGAGGAAAATTCTTCGCAAAATCTTCGGTCCTATTCGTGTCGGCAGCGACTACCGTAATCCGATGTACCATGAAATGTACGAGCTCTACGCTGATATTGACATAGTCAGAGGCATCACTATACAACGTCTGCGCTGGCTTGGACATGTCGTTCGTATGAACGAAGAAGCTCCAGCGAAGCGGAAGCCGCTGAACGACGACATAGGGGACGACCAAGCCTCCGATGGAAGGACAAAGACGAGGAAACCCTAACCACGCTTGGTATAACAGTTTGGATAAGACGCGCGCAAAGCAGAGGCGCCTGGCGAGCGCTGTTAAGTGCGGCTGTAACCCGATAACGGGTTGTTTCGCAGATTCTGCGATTAGGCCATGAAAGTAAGTAAGTAATACTCGTATATATAATTGTATTCTTTTGTAATTTAGCTGTGATCCTCAAAAATAGCACCAGAGTATGTAATGGAAGTCGAAAGTAGATCCAAAACCCAAAAAATCGCGTTTTCAAAAGTCAAGCATCAAGTCAATGTTGATTACTTTTTATAATTCGAAGGATTTAATACACAAATATTTCATCCCGGAAGGTCAGGCGATAAACGGAGGATACTACTTAAAAGTTTTGAAGTGGTTATGGGCAAGGATTGATGTGTACGACCTGACTATTCGGAAGGCAAGCAGATGTTTTTGTTGCACTATAATGCAATGAAGGAACTATGTAGACATGGTATCCATTAATGTGAGAATAAATAGGTTTAAAATGTTAAGATAAGGTTTAGACTCCAAATCGGTTTTAGAAAGTATTTCTCACGTTTCGTCACAAACCCAAATCCCTTCAGCACCAATTTAAATTTTCTTAAAAGAACACCTTTTAAAATAAGAGCGCTACAGTAAAAGAAATGTTCAGTTTCACTAAAAAGTGTAAAAGAAACCAGTGTTTATTCATGAAGGAAATTTAGTCCAACATCTACAAAAATATAACAGCAGCAGCAACCAGAAGAATACTGCGACATCTTATCTCGTTACATCTTGCCTTATCCTAGCAGATGTGGTCCTCGAGTAAAGATTTTGCGCTGTGCAAACTGATGCTTAACTCCTCGCAATATGCTGCCAGACCAGCGAGGAAAGCAACGAGTTGTGCAGTTACCATTTGGCTACTTTGGGGAAATGCCTGAATTTGCAGAGAGGACGAATCGAGACGACATGGGTATGATAGAAGACAAGCTGATAAATATCAAGGACACAATGTGTAGGCACAATCAAATGCGATTTAAAGGTAAAGGGGGAAAAATTGTAGGTGATTCCAAAAAGTTAAATTTAGAGGACTATGATAGAGATAAACAAATGAGTAAACATACAGAAGATAACTGAAGTGTTCAAATATATGTGGATATGTATTTGGAGAGCTTAAAACAAAAACTGAGGTTTGTTGTTATCAATCTAAGACATCAAATTGTATATTTCATATTTATATATTATTTTTGTTAATGCTCAAGAAACACTCATTAGACTATCGGTACGCACATTGAAAAATGGACATTGCGTTCAAAGCTCATTGTAGGAGCTGCATAGACCCACAAGAGAGAGAAACAGCTTTACACTTTCTTTGTGACTGCCCAGTCCTCACTTGCTTGAGACCCAAATATTTCGGAAGTCCTTTTCAAGAGAGTCTGGGGGATTATATTTAGTTTAGAACTTTCAGAACTAACCAAACTTATAAACAACTACGGCTGGTTGTGACTTATATCCAAGTATAGTACCATCTTTAGGGTCGTGAGGATAAGGCATCAAATCGGCACTATTGCTAATTGGGGCGACCAGAGAGTTGTGAGTCATTTTACCTACCTACCTAATCTTATAAAATGAAAAAAAAGAAAGAAGTTCCGAATAATATTTTAGGGTGTAGGCAGTCATTTTAGGTCAAGTGATTAAATGATTGAAAGCTATTGTAGAGAATACCATAAACAACAAACATAATTATAGGCTTTACCTTTTTAGTGTGCTACGCAATAGACGAATAATTGCTGATTTTACTTTATAGAATGATAGTTAATAATTGTATTAGAATATTTCTAATTTTATTAATTGAAATATTTCAAATAGATATGTAACAGTATTGCCGATCTACTGAAGCATTTACAAGATAAACAACCTCGCAATCTCCCTGAATACTAGTACCACACTTAAAAGTGCCCTAACACACCTGCTCAATCACACACACCCACATGCAGACAGACAACTTACAAGCACAACGTACAGAATCAGCCTCAACTGTTTACTGGCACAATGATGAAAAAACACAAACTTTTGCCTCAGAACGCAAAAAGCACAAAAAAAAGGAATGAAAATATAAAGGAGCGTTTGGGTTGTGCAGCTCCCACATGAACTCTTGAGTATCCTATTGTTGAAGTGTACTTAAACACTCGAATGTGTTTTTCTGTTCTCACTTACTTCTGAAGTTGAAAGTTTTTATATAATTATGTCAAAATAAATGAACTGAATCTGTAATTAAATTTGCACTTCATGCGTGTTGAGACTCCTCCGAAGCACAGCTCTTGACTTACTACTGGCAAAGTCTAAATTGAAAGCCTTCAATCGTATAAAATTGAAGGTAGTAAATGAACAATACGTTTTAAGGCAGAAAGTGACGGGATCCAATATACAAACAACTTTTCGAAAACATGTTTTGTGACATGAAATAAAGAATGGAGTGCCACCATGAATGTAATAATTATGTGTGAGTTCAGTTCAGTGCAAAATGAATTTCAGAACATTAATCAAAATTGATTTGATATTTGATAAGATGAGTTGTCAAGGGGATATGAATATATTTCACCCACAATAACCACAAACCCAGATTTGGCATCAACATAAGTAGAAGACAAACCACACAAACTTCTTTATCGAAATTATGACGACAAAGTCTTGTATTCTATTATTCATGTTTATATCAATCATTTGTAGAACTACCTGAAAACAGTGAATCCAGAACAGTCACGATCAATGAAACTTTCTTCATGCTATACTATAATATCGGCCAAGAAGCCATAGCTCCAAAGCTCGCCTGCATACAACAACTCCATAATAAATGTCTACATAGATAGCCATGCTGCGACTAAAGCTATAGACTAATGCTGCAGAGCATCTAGAAATGTTCTTCTACATATGTAAGGCAGCGATGAATCGGCTGGCCACCAACCGTAGGCTACCCATCTACTGGGTGCCTGGGCACAAGAAGATAGAAGGAAAGCGCGGATGCTATTGCAAAAGGGGTATCCTCCTACCGAATGAGCAAGTAAGCAACGTACTGATGCCTCTACATGATTAATAACCATTTTGAAGATTGCATGATGAGGAAAGCGAAAGCAAGGTGGTGTATTACTACATGTAAAATTGCAGGGCTCATGCACATCGTATGATACTGGCCGTCCCAAGAAGAGATTGCAGAATTATGAGAAAGGCATACTGCCGCGTCACTGCGGTACACCCTAAATGAAAGGGACTTACGAACATCAACGATTGCAGGAATATGGGAAGCAGGGCACAAGGGAAGCTTGGTATCATATCCTGTGCCTGTGCCCAGCAATTTCGAAAGCGTTCCTGGCACACCCGGGTGACCCCTGGTTTGAAGAACTGAACGAGGTCTCAGCACTAGGGATGGGCTCACTCTTAAAGTTCGCAGCTCCATATTACGACTCTTAAATGAATATTCAACTGGCACCGCAACGGACTTTGCAGGTCTATGTGTGGCCTTCATGGCCAGTCAGTGTACCCTAACCTAGCCTACCATGATAAATAGCTAGAATGGATTTCAATCATATTCAACTCCCTCTGATACAAGCCATAAAGCAGGTGTTGAGGTTATTAACCTTCAACACAGGACTCTAGTTAAATTTTTCTTTTATATTCTAATTTATTTCATTTAAATTTCAAACGTCCTCGCAAATTACTGCCAATTTCTCCCCCTTTTTATGGAACTCTTCAGTTCGCAACATTTCCTCCTCTGCTTAATTCGAATAGGGTACGAGTGTTTATTGCAGTTTTTCTTATTGGTTCACGAGTACGAGTGCCACACCATTTAGTGGCAGGATATGCTGGGTAGATGGCAATTACCAGACACTTAAAAGAAATTTGCGCTAATTGCGAAAATTTATTGTTATTTTTTGTACTAATGAGCTTCATTATAACTTACCTTGCCAAGCATGAGATCCTTTTACCCGTAGTCTTGCTCCGTCGCTGCACAAACTAATTAAACCGAGCGCGATTCTAATATTTGGATCGCAATTAGGATGCTTTCAAGGTGAGTTTGCTAATTTATTTTAAATTAAAAGATAATTAAAGTCGAAAAAGTTATTTAGTTACATGGCGGGGGGTGTTCACATTTGCCACTTTGAAGTCACTTTTAAAGGAAGAATGCAAAAATAATGAGGGCAAAAATAAATTTAATAAACAGCCGACACTGAACTACTGAAGCAAAAAGGGACCCCATGTGGAAACCATGGAGGGATAATCCCTATTCAATTGTTTTGGTATTGAGCCAGAAAACAAACTTTGTTTAATTTAAGGATGCGTCTCCCACAATCAATTTAAGAATGCACCTCCCGCAATCAATTAAAGGATGCCCCGCCCACAGCTGTGTCTCTAAGATCCCTAAAGTAAGCAAACAGGTAGTTTCTAAGAACGATTTCATACGAAATATGAAGTGTGTTTATAATAAATACACCGTATAAGGCAGAAGATATCAGTTGTGAATTGAAAGCAGCAGTGATTAGTCTGGTATAGAAGCAACAATGAAATTAGTATTTCAGTTTATTAACCAATTTTTAAATAAAGTGGAGTTAATTGAAGCTAATTTCAAGTCAAGTAGTCAAGCAAAAGGTTTTGTGTTACCTGACGAAATCCAGTGATGGAACTATTAATAATGAACCCATTTATACCCGTCTATTAAATCATTCTGTTACAATGTTCAAACATATTTATTTATTTATTTCTCCACCTTTGCTCCAAAATATTCCACTTCGAAGACTTCATTGAGGAGATCACAGCATTCACATTCAAATCTTGCTGGAAAGCTGCGAACAGTTGAACGCCGACTAAGTTTAATTTCGCCTTAGTTTTCCTTTCCTATGATTTCAGCCCCTTAAAGTATGGTATCATTCTTTAGACATCTTTGGTTTCCACGATTTCTGCCCGTTAACGTATGCTATCATTCTGTATAATGTATGTAGCCAACTTTCGCTTCCTTCTATTTCTACCCCTTAAAGTATGCTTTCATTCTGTAGCCAACTTTCGCTTCCTATGATTTCTGCCCCTTAAAGTATGCTATCATTCTGAAGCCATCTTTCGGTTCTTAAGATATCTGCCCCTTAAGGTATGCTATCGTTCTTGAGCCATCCTTTCCACCTTAACGCATCCATTCAGACGTATTAATTTAAGACGTTGCCAATGCCTTTTTAAGTCTCCTTCCATGTTCTCATATGCTGCCATTACTCGTTCGTTCACTCATGTTTTCAAATGGCTTATTACCATTTTTAATGGAACGGTCAGCTTGTTGCAGCAATGGCCTCTCCGCCTCTTCCTCTGCTGAACACACACACACATACCCACATGGGAGGCTCACACATACTCGCAGCGAGCGAAGCGTCTCAATTGTTTCTTTGCGAAGGAATGGTGCGTTATGATGTATGAAATTTAATGTTTTGTATGCCATAACATTTTACACACTTGGTTGCGCTTTATTTTAAATTTATTGCAGATATTCTTATACGCACGCCGACACACACACACACACACACACGCATGCAGACAGACGGGGGACGTGTGGCCAACGCACTTACGGGAACACAACGCAAGCCGCTTTGTCTTTCCGCTCAATATGTTTGAATATACGACGAGTTTTGTCCGAGGAATTTGTTAAAGTTTTGTAATTTAATTAAAGCAACTTTTCCGCTTCTTTAATTTTTGAACTTATTAGGAGCCGAAAAGTGTGCTGCCTAGAAATGTGAGAATGGCAGGACAACAGAGCCGTATTTGCGGTTTGTTTTGGTTATGGGGTTTGTTTTGGTTCTGGTACTGCGTCTGTTTTCGGCGTCGCTGTATTGGTCAAACTTGAAATTGTGTTGTTAACATTCCGCATTTTTGTCTGCGGTTTAAAGTTCACAGGAATCCGGTGTTTTTCCTTATTTTTTTTGTGCGCTTGTGTCTATAAAAGTTTAATTACAAAAACAACAAAGAGGCAAGAGAGTAATTTTGATACTCCAGTCAAGTGGCATGCAGCTGGCAATGAGCCAAAATAAGCAGAAAAGGAGAACGACAAAAGACAAAACGCAGTCACCAAATTAAATGTCAACAATGCAGACACAACCTTTCCGGTGAACTGTAAATGAATCGATTATAAATCTACAAGAATGGCAAGTGAAAATTAAAAGAGGAAGGAAGTGTGTGCAAAAATGATGTAGCAACGTAGCCAGACGGTATTAACAAATCGGGTAAATGGAGGACTTTGTTGATGTGCATAATCTGCATAATTTTTCTGGGATAATTGGGACCAAGCGGAGATTTTGGCATTCTGGAGATAATTCAATTAAGTAAATGAACTTTTGATAATTGGTTATGCTGAAGCAAGTCCTGTCTAGCAGCTCTGAAACATTAGCATAAAGTCATATCATATAAGCATGCAATCAAACTCCGATATGTGGAGATTAGTTTGCCAAGGGAGGCCAAATATCTAGGAATAATACTAGACTCCAAACTTCTCTGGAAAGCACATGCGGATTTTGTAACAAGTAAGGTAATCAGAGCGTAGAAGTTTAGCTGGGAAGACATGTAGAAGTTTAGCTGGGAAGACATGGGGTTGCAAACCTTACATTCTGAAGTGGATGTACCCCATAATAATTAGGCCGGTTCTAACATATGGAGCAGTGGCATGGGCTCAAAGAACCAAAATCCTCACCATGAACACATTGAACAAAGTACAACAACTAGCATGCATATACATTACCGGAGGTATGAAAACGTGTCCCACATTAGGAATGGAAACAGCTTTAGATATTACTCCGCTACATATTACAGTAGAAATAGCTCCAAAAAGAAGCCTATTGAGAATCGTCATGGCAGGTGCTGTCCACGAGAAAATGTGTAGTAATAAACAACGAGACAGCGTCGTTGCCAGTATATCCCTCCTATCTAGAGATGATAAGAACAAAATGTGTAACTTTGAGCTTCACTGTTGTGCTTGGGAACAAGAAGGAATGGAAACCTGAGTCACTTCAGGGTATCCTAAAAGATCATACCATCAATTGGTTCACAGATGCTTCAAAAACAGAGAAAGGGATAGGAGCTGGCATATATGGGCCGAGGGTCAACCACTCCGAACCAATGGGGAAATCACTCAGAATATTCGAGGCAGAGATACATGTAATTCACCTCTGTATTATCTTCAACCTCCGACGTAACATTGTGGGTCAAGACATTGCTATCATGTCTGACTGTTAAGCAGCTATACAAGCACTCAATTCATAAGAGATTCATTCTAAACTCGTATGGGAATGCGTAGAGCTATTAAATAAGTCACGAAGCTTCAATAAACTTTCCATAATATGGAAATGAAAAAGCGGATAGTCTTGCCAGGAATGGGGCAGCCACACCTTTCATTGGGCCTGAACCATTCTTTGGCATAGGGGCAAATAGCATAACAGACAAATTAAGACAGGAGGAAAAAGCCAGAAGATCACGCTTCTGGGCCTCACTACCAAAACTTAGACAAACCCAGCTCATGATTGGGGACTACAACTCAAAACGTGTCTAAGCAAAAACAATGTAAGAACTCTGACAGGTCACCTCACACGCCACCGTCGTTTAAGAAGCTGCCTCATGAAACTGGGACTCTCACCGGTAAACACGTGTAGATTCTGCACGGTGGCAGAAGAAACACCAGAGCACCTTCTAAAGAACTGCGAAACCTTAGCTCGAGAGCAGAGTTATTAGAACAATGAACCCCAACTCAGTGCTAAGCTTCCTTAGAACTGTTGGACTAATAGAAGACCTTTAATAGGGACATGCAGGAGGAGTACAATAGATCAAATTGATCGAGGTACATTTTCCTTCTTTATTTCATTCATTGATTCATCATATTCTTAGACGACTGTTGAGAATACTTCAGTCCCGCACTAGTGGACAATGGATCAGGAGGATCCCCGATATGTGAGTATAATATTATCATTTAATAATAATGATAATATTAGTATTTAATATAAATAATTTATAGAGTCCTTCATGGTCCATTTATTATGTGAGATAAGCAGCTACAAGAGGAAGAAAGATAGGAATCAAGAGTAGAGACCATTTCATAACTTGCTGTCCATATTCATTTATAACCTTCTGCAGATTTAAAGGTTTTCAACACTGATTCAAGATGAAGTACTTCACAATTATTCACTGTATAAACATTTTTTATTGATTATTGCAAATACATTTTATTATTATTATTATATCTTACATTATAATTTATTATGACTGCAAGGTGGTGAGGAATGAGTACTAGCTACTAAGGCCTTTATAAATGAGTAGTTCAGACGCCAACAAACAAGAACATTATCACTAATAATACAGTAAATGTGACTGAGGATACTCTTTCTCCCACCCGCGAGATCTGTCGGCAGTTTATTTTTTATGAATTTAATCAATTATGTCTACAAGGATATTTAGAGAATGAGTACTAGCAACTGAGGCCTTCGATCCGCATAGAAAAAGATTAAGAAAGAAGACTAAGTTCAATGTTGATATAACATAAAAACGATTATCCAAAGTCATAGCAAGAGAGGAATCAAGCAAACTGGGCATACCCCAAATGCGTAACTCGGAGGATAATTCAACGTAGCCTCAAATTACATTGATATGCCTAATAATATAATCGAAATAAGCCGCCCTCTGTAGTCTAGTGGTAAGCATGCTAGTCCAGGGTCGCAGGTTCAAATCCTGCCCCAGACTTGGTTTCAAAAGAGCTTCTTTCTAAAAAATCTTTTCTCCTCGAGTCGAAGGCCTCAGTAGGTGGTACTCATGCCCTAACCCCTTGCAGACATAATTTAATTATAGTGTAAGATATAATAGAATAGACTAGAATAATCGAAGTATACGAATATTACACAAGAATACAGGGCACAACGGCAAGGATTTGAGAGACGATAATACCCTACTCCAGTAGAATTTTGCAGCAGCCAAGAAGTTGACACAGAACTATGATATAAATTGACAAGGAACGGTGATATTTACCCAAGCAACTAAATCTTTTAAGATTGATATATTGATTGTTATTGGCAATGATATATAAGAGATATTAAATTGATCGAATTAAATTCATAGAAGCCGTGGATGCTTGTAGAAGGTGCTGGAGAAGAAACAACACTAACTCAGTAGAACACTATCAGAAAAAATTAACTTTACACGAGATAATTAGTCATCATAGGCCAGTGGCCCATTGGGGAACATCCGACAAAAATGGGTATATCGTTCAATATCAGCTGCCGGAGCTGCGGAAACTAGGGATAAAGGGAAACCATAGAACACTTGCCCTGTGCCAGCCCGTCCCTGGATAGATGAAGATTTAAAACACTAGTCAAACCGTGGTTAATAAATAACATCTCCAACTTACTATAAATGTGAGCAAAATGTCAGCAGAAGCATCAAAATTACAATTGCAACTAAACCAAAAGAGCGGTAGCAAAACGGCGGTATCAACACCTGCGCTAATTGGATGCGGGGTCATCGCCGCTGTAACCAACCTACCAACCAACGGAGAATTACTGAATGTTTGATGCCAGTCATTTGAGAAATTACTTACATATTACAATGAAACATCCTACGATCCAGGATAACCATCCAGCGGTCCATGGATTGAGGGTCACCTCGAGCAATTGCAGTATTATCCAATACATCATCATATGTAATAATCTCAAATAATAAGCAAATTGAAGTGGTGACAACCAAGGACCTGGAAGTAGTAAAGCATCGTAATGAACTTAGAAGAAAGGATACGACAGACATCACCGCATCTATGCACAATATTGTGGGGGTGCTTGTTAGTCTACGTCTAAGCACCGTAATTTCCCTTTACAAACAGTTCAGTTGCACTGATTTTGCCATCACAATGAAACACTTTTTTCTATCAAATTGACAAATTTTTATTCAAATGTAGCTGACAAATCCCTTTTGTGTTTTCCCATTAATCAGTGGAATTGAATGGACCACCACCTGCGCATAAAATTACTTCCAGCTTCAAGCATGAAGTGCTCTTAACAAACCACTCTGGTTTGGAATTGAATTATCAGAGCTCTTTTTCACGTTTCTTCGTTCGCATTTTAATTCAATTTCAGCTGCAGTTGGCGAGGAACTACTTTAGGTGTCCAGCTAATGCAGTAGTGTTCCATGAATACCTCGAAAGGTGGCGTAAAGTTAATCAGTGTAACGTGTATAGAAAAACTTCCAAAAATAGGTCCTGCCTCTTCGATGAGTGCAAAGAAGTTTCCTGTTCTCTCCTGTTCACGTTTAGCTGCAGAACCACTGAGAAGGAAAGGATTTATAAAATATATATAAAAGTTCACAAAATAATGCAATACGGAGGAGGCGTTGTTTGTTTCGTGGGGCGGTTGAGACTGCCTCGAAACGAGGCAGTAATTGAGTGAAAAAGTACACACACAAAAGGAGTAACGTGAATGCATGGTGCGCCCACAAATGTTCAGGCAAAATGGCGGTGGGGGAAGGTGAACTGTGACCTATTAACTGTGGTGCAGTGATGAGTAAAGGAGCACCGTGAGGGAAGATCGCATGAATTTTCTTGAAACAGAGCATAATTCTCACGGGTGATGGAGCGAAATACTGTCGTGGGTACAGCATTGATGCATTAGTGCCATATTGATTTAATGTTATATACTAAAATTATTAACAGATTTTCTACTGCAAGAAACCTCAAGAATATTTATAGTGAAAGCATTTGTTTTGTGTCTTAAGTAGCTGCACCACTTCAATGGAACTCAGAAAGTTTCCTTGCGCTAAATTATTTATCACCAAAAGGTAATTTAGCTATACTCGTAAATAAATCCGATTTTGTTCAGCGGAGCTCCTATGGGTGCTTTCGTTCAAAGTTCAGCGACTCCAAGGACATTAAAAGTGTTTATAATATGTTTTATAAATTTATGAATACAATATAAGGACATTAAGGCAATATGAGGAACTCATTCAGGCCACTAGCAACATTATGAACTAGTCATCCAAGCAGGAACACGATGAACTAGTCAGGTGATTAGCCACAATATGAATTAGTCATCTAAGCAGCAACATGAGGAAGTAGTCAGGACATTGGCAACATGAGTCAGGTCATTAGATATATAATCAACTACTCAGATGATTAGGAGCAGGTTCAACTACTCAGTCCATTAACAGAATGATGAACTAGTCAGTACATTAGCAACATTATGGAATAGTCAAGTGATTAGCAACAGGTTGAACTAGTCAGGCCATTAGGAATATGATAAACTAGTCAATATATTGGCAACATGATAACCTAGTCAGTTTATTGACAATATGATGAACTAGTCAGCATATTGGCAAAATAATGAGCTAGTCAGGATATTAGCAGCATGATGAACTAGTCAGTACATTGGCAACATGATAGAAAAGTGAGGTGGTTAGCAACAGATATAACTAGTCAGGTGATTAGCAACATGATGAACTAGTCAGACCATTAGAAACATGATGAACTCAGTCATTAGACATACAATCAACTAGTCAGATGATTAGGAACAGGTTCAACTACTACAGGTTCAAAATGATAAACTAGTCAGTAAATTGGCAACATGATGAACTAGGCAGGATATATAGCAACTTGATGACCTATGTCAGGGCATTCGAATTATAATTAACTAGCCAGGTGATTAGCAACATGGTGAACTAGTCAGTACATTGGCAACATGATGGAATAGTGGTAGTGAGCAACAGGTTGATCTAGTCAGTACATTGTCAACATGATGAACTACTCAGGATATTAGCAATATGATGAACTAATCAGTACATTGGCAACATGATAACCTAGTCAGTATATTGGCAATATGATGAACTAGTCAGGATATTAGCAACATTATGAACTTGTCAGTACATTGGCAACATGATGGAATACTCAGATGGTTAGCAACATGATGAACTAGTCAGGGCATTGGTAGAGATATATCCAAGTAAAATCTTCTTAGTTCCAATATAAACCATCACACTACTATTATGTGTCTCGCTATTCCTCCTTAAGCCAACTTTCTGATCAGTGCTGTAGCCTTATAGTCAAAGAAGCAACTTAGCAACTAAGTATAATTAAAGGCGGGAGAAAGCTCCACAACAATATATCCTCCTTATTTCACTTGACTTATAAAGCACTTTGTTGTTTAGTGATGGATGAATACGACTGTAAAGGATCCTGCGGCATTTGTTTAACGAAGCTGCTTCCTTGAATTTAAGGCTATGACACTGATCAGAATGTTGGCTAAAGGAGCTCTATAAGCACTTTGAATGTCCTTATGTTGTATTCAGTAATTTATACATTATAAGCCCTCATAAAACTGCTGTGCCCTTTAAAAGAACATTGTCTAAACATTATTAAGGACATTTCAATGTGCTTATAAAATTGTAATAAAGCTTCATAGCTTTAGACAACTACAATGTCATATACTACTGCTTTGTCTCTCTATGCTATAACACTATTTAAATCCAATGTTCTTATAGAGCCAGTAGAAACACATTTTTACCTGAGTTTGTACAACGGTTTTAAAGAGTTTATATAAAGCAATTGTAGCACTCCTTTAACTTATTAAAATTGGCTTATAAAGCTGTACTTAAGAAGTTAGGAAAAATGTATCTGGAAACTATCTTACAAGGCTTTATTTAAAACCTTAGGAAATTCTTGACTGGAACCATTCAACTTGGGTTCATATTGGCTTATACAGCCTTAGTTATGAAACTGTTGAATTATTTATGGTAAACTGCAACAATTTTATTGGCTTTCTAAGGAACCTAGCTTCATTATCTATATATACGTTTATAATTTGGCATTATTAATGGTTCTGACAGGTCTTAAAACATATTTCATCACTAAAATTTAAAGCACTGCCCACACAAATTTTATTCGTTCATACTAGTTGCAGGACAAAGCAAACAGGACTTTTAAAAGATACATATTGCTAGTGGGGCCATCTATTGGCAATTACACGCGTCTGAAAGGTAGATCCCTTGTATAAGATCGGGTGTGAATAAATATGTGTGCATTCGCTATTTTGTTTACTAAATCTTAGTCGGTAATGCCACTGGAGCAAACATCCAGAAGCCCTCAGGGCCCACGAATGCCTGATACTGGTATAAACCATCTTACAAATCGCTCACTGCAACAACCTAGAAATTTGTTACCACTAATCAACATCACTACGATGAATGAGTTTAAATTGTACCAGAGTTAAAGTATACTCCATGTCCTTGTAAACCCTGTCATAGTAATTATGCTCGTATACAGTAAACCCAAACGGAAATTTTCCAACCCACGTAATTTTTGAAAGAATTATTTTTGCCAACGCAATGAATGCCCAGTGGGTCTGGCCGAGCGACGGGGGCGCTTACACAGACGCCACATTTTCCTAATATTAATTTCAATGCACGAATTCCATACAACACTCTGTCT
Organism: Clusia tigrina; assembly: GCA_920105625.2. Lineage (NCBI taxonomy): Eukaryota > Metazoa > Arthropoda > Insecta > Diptera > Clusiidae > Clusia > Clusia tigrina. The sequence goes on from OV050031.1 coordinate 211,415,420, forward strand.
GACCTCGTCCATTGTTTGTGGTCAGTGGCAGAGCTCTGACTTGTAGCTGGCTGGGTTGTTCGGTGGTTGTGTTGTGTACTTTGTTGGCTTGTGCCCTGCATGACATCGATACACCAGAGGACACAGGACAAATCTTGTGCAGATGCTTTTAGTTTATGTCTGGTGGGGATGAAAAGCGTTCAGTACAGCAGCAAAGCAACAATCGAAAAATGTCTGATGTACATGTCTGAGCGGAAAGTGCCAAGAATTTCACTTCGAGTTATGAAACTTCACAAATTGTTTGGGATATGAGGATTATATACTTTAATTAAAGGTACTCGCAAGAAGATTTGTTTGGTGCACTTAAATCCTTTCAACTATAATCGCATTAAATGCGACTAAATAAGAAATCTTATTCATAGGACCAAACGAGCACTCACTCCCACTTTCAATAGCGCGCCATTTGCACACACGCCTTCCTCCGCAAGCTCACATTTCCGCGCTGTTTTTCACATTTCAACAAAAAACTCCCACATTATTATGCCATTTTGCCAGCAGGTGAAGGCGTTGACCAACAACATCATCCATGCCACCTGCAATCAGAGCACGAGGAAACACACGCAAACTGCAGCATACTCGCAGCTCGTTGAATGGACCGAGGGAGTCATGTGTAAGCATCACGTTTGTTGCAGCATCACGTTTGAGCAAAAATAAAAACAATGCAATGAAGAACGCTACGAACAACACGGCAAAAATAGGATGCGGAAGAGGATGCGGATGCGGAAACGGAAACGGAAACGGGAGCGCTGCGTGCATTTGATGAAGAAAAACGTGTCCGCGCGTCAGGTAAAAATGGCGCATGCTGTGCGTGCCAAAGCAAAACTTTGCAGCTCGCTAACAATGAATGCGGCATGATCACGTAGTGCGAAGGCATTAAACTGTTTTCTTTAAGGCTCTGCTCCGCTCTGCTTTCGCCCATTTACGTCGCTGCAGTTCATTTCTTCAGCTGTTCAGTACGAGTATTCAGAGATATACACCTTTGCTACGAGTATTTAATTACTTGCCTGCCGCGCGAAGTACTGCCAAAGAAACTTTCCTAAGTACTTCACTCGGTGGCAGGGGGCAATTCAATTGAAATGTGACAAATGGAAGGTTCCCACAAGGTGTTTAAAAGTTCAAGCAGCACGTTGAGGTCGTTTATTATTCACTTTGTATGCTTCCTAACTCGTCCTTACATAGCTCTTCGCAGCAATACAAAACGGGTTTTGAAAACGAAAATGTTCCTCGGATATTCAGATAATCCTGTTGTGTTTATCAGAAGCCTGAAAAAAATTAACAGGTAGGAGCTCTCTCAGACTCAGAGTATATATAAGGTGGATTTGAGTGGGTGTTTTGTTTGTTGGTGTCGCTGAAGGCAAATGTTCCTTTAAATTTACATCCAGTTTCATTTGGTTGATTACAATGAAGCCTTCAGGATCGTTTCAGAAACGTGAGAGCTTATGTTAAAAATTAGTGTTCTGTTTTGCAAAAACTATTCCAGAATTTTATGTTTAGCGTAGTCATCTTTCGGTGATTGTTATTCGTAGAATCCTGGGCAGATTCCCAACTCAGATCACTGCTCTCATGATACAACAACACCAACATCTCAGGGAATAATGATTAGAATGGTCAATTGGATTTCTCCAACTCACATTGCCAGTAATTCGTTGGTTACAGCTGCCTTATTACAAATATAGATCTTCTGTTGGAACTACGCCTAATATGGAGCAATGTGTAGGAATGCATGTATTGAGAAGATTATCGCCTCTCTATAGTAATGCGTGAAGGAAGATACAAATCTATGGATTCATAGTCATTGGTTGCTATTTATGCGTCTCTGTTCGTCCACGACGTGAGAAGTTTAGCGCAAGGATCGTGGCCGACACAAATACTCGTATAAGACTTCGCGGGTTCTAGAATTAAAGTCACTATCGTTTACCATCGTTCGTTTGATAAATGCCTTCTCGAACTGTTCCATGGTTTTATTGGAAAATGGTGCTCAGCGTGGAAACTACTTTCTGGAGATATTACGAGTAATTAGCAAAATTTCATTATATAGGAGTCAGACCCATGTGGAAGTGATGAAAAAATGTTCACTATGCTCAAACAAATCAGGAGTTTCGTGAGGTTTACAATGAGGTATGTGAGGATATTAATTCTCCAAATATGAAGTCGGAGCTCACTGTTACTGTTAATGGTAATTATTACTGAACAATCATGCATTTTGTTCCCACTGTGATTGACATTGAGTCAAATAAGATGTTGTTCCACCAGAATGTCCATATTTGTCATACGGCAGCATTTACCAACGAATCGTTGCTGTTACAGTTTGCAGACAAACTCATGTTGAGATATTCAAATAACCATTCGCATTGGAGATATCCGGATTTCACAGTTCTTGATGATTCCCTGGGGAAAGACACTTGGTGAAGGGTTTATACTAAATGACTCAAGTCGAAAGATGCTCATGTGGCTTATCCGGTAATCAGCTCACATCTTTATTATAATTATTACTGTTATTTTACATCGAACCATAATTAATTATGTCTTCAAAGGATTGGGGAAACGAGTGCTTGCAACTAACGCCTTCTAGTCAAAGGAATACGATTTTAGAGGCATTTTTGAGACCATATCCGAGACATGATTCGAACCCACGACACCCCGTCAGATCACATCTCTCATCACTTGTCTTCAAGAAAATCGTTTTTTAGGTAATTTTTATGGAACGCTCTGCAAGAAAAGGACTTTATAGGATTCCAACTACATCATGCCTTAGCATGCTTCTCTGCTACAGCTGCCACAATGATATTTGGAAATATCTGAACATTAGATCCTGGAATAGTACCCATGTAGTGATGACTATGAAAGGATCGCCTTTTAAAACGAGAATGTATGAACTGACTTGAAAATACAATTTTCTGATAATCGATCAGGAAAAATGGAAAATGGTGGAAAACTTTTTACCAATTGCTATCATGATGCAAATTTTGAAGGAGTTTTCAATAATTTAAGTTGATTTTTTGTCCGATATTTGTTACTTTTTTCACACTACAAAGGCTTTTTTCTTTTTTGGGGGAAAGGAGTTCGTTTGTACGAACCCTCGAAACCACCTCGTGCGGCGGCGATTCCCACAATTCTGATTCATCAAACAACTTCTTTTCAAGGACTAACATTTTTTCATCAGTAGTATTAAATTTTCTATGGTTTGTGCATAGAATAAGATTAAGTTTCATATAAAATTATAAATAAAGACAAAAAACTGTTTGCCAATGTTGCCAAATTTCAGGAATTATTGCCAAATTTCAGGAATTATTGCCAAATTTCAGGAATTATTGCCAAATTTCAGGAATTATTGCCAAATTTCAGGAATTATTGCCAAATTTCAGGAATTGTGCCAAATTCCAGGAACTATTGCCAAATTTCAGGAATTATTGCCAAATTTTAGTAATTCTTGCCAAATTTCAGGAATTCTTAATATTTTGGCCAGCAAGTAAATCAAGTGGCGAACTGAACACGGCTTGGCCTACAAAAAGTCTGATTGCTATATTCGTAGCAAATTGTAGATATGGACGGTTGCCTTTGAACTGTTTCCATACCATGCTCGCCTACTTCTGATTATCCCCAGCCACTGGAAAAGAAACACTTGCAGCTACTTCCCTATTTCACAGTGACCATATTGAGCTTCCGCCAGGAACACCAAAGCTCATACAAGAGCTTCTTAAATCTGCTGCACCGCCACTATACTCCTATTTTATGTGTACCTGAGTGAGTTCGTTCATTTAATACCACTTCCAGATATTTTTGTTTTTGTATTACTGAAAAGTTAATCATTAAAAATCCGATTATGCACCACAACACAGCGGCGCATTTGAAGCAGGATTTGCATACACGCAGCGCAAATCAACAACGACACAATTTGCCCCACTTGCACCACACGACGTCAACACTGCGCTGAGCGCCGCGTGCGATTTTGCGGCGAAATTAAAATGCATTTCTTTGTGCGGTGCGGCGCGACGCGACGTGGCGCAGCGCCTTTGCTGCACGTGTGCCACAACGCAACATTGCATGCAACTTGGCTGATAATTAATTTAAATTGTGCATTTGTGTTAATCGCCACGGCACACTGTGTGCCTTGTGTGCTTACAGCAGAAACTTTTCCGCTGGATTTGCATCTATGCAGCATGCAGTACCAGCATCATCACGTATGTACAGAAGATGTGTGCTGCATGTCGCGGAGATGTGCTTCCGCTGCTGCCTTGAAGTAATTCCGATTCCGAGAACACTTCGTATGGAAATGTCAAGTTCAAGAGTGATTACAGCTGCTTGACTTGAGTGAAGTGCTCGGTTTGTTGGGCATAGAACAGAGCGTAGGAGCCGTGAGTGTTGTTGCAGCGAGAACAGCCGCCGCCGCTTCAGAAGATGTGGATTAATTTTGACGTTTATGACATTTGCCTGAGTGCTGCTGGGATTTTGGGCTTAAGGGTGATTTAGTGATAATGAATACCATAAGCATGAAGTAAAAATTAATTTAGCTGAGTATGGTAACAGTGGGAAACACTCATAAGCATACAGAAGGATCAAGAAAGGCAACTAATTGCAAGTACGGAAATGTGTTCGTACCAGTTCTTTGAGTTCGCTGCTCTTTTATTCAGAGTGATTTGAGTTTTATGTTTTTATTTTGCTTCTCCTTTCCGTACATCGGAGTTTTTGTATGACTTCTATGAGAAAGTATTGTGACAAACTGTTGTTCTAGTCATGTTTATTTGGTCTGATCCTTTATTTGTTATGTAAATTTGGTCTTGGTTGTTATATGGCAACAGGGCATATCCAAGCGGGGTTCACTTATAATGATACATTAACTAATTAACTGCAGAAATAATGCATTATAAGGACACCTCTGCTGGAGGTCTATATTTAGAGTTCTAGCCATATCATCACCATTATGACGACTGAGTCTATCCAGGTATTTGAAATATGATATCATCGGCAGAAACTTTTTATTTCAATGGATTATTTACCACTCTTATGAAATATTCTCCCACTTCGAACTACATTTCCTATAATGGTCTCAAAAATGCTTCTTTCCAAGCCTTTTTCTCTTCGATAGCTTCAGTAGCTAGTACTAATTCCCCCAAGTCTTTGCAAACATATTCATTATGCTGAAAAGAATTCTTCTTTTTAGATGGCCATTACAACCCGTGGTCGAGTTACGGCCGATTTGAGCACCTCTTGCCAGGCGTCTCTGCTTCGCGCATGCCTTCTCCAATTAGTCACATCAAGCGTGGTCATTGCTTCCTCAGCTTGGTCTATCCACCGAAGGCACAGTCTCCCTCTTCGTCGTCGACCTTCGGCTCTCGCTTCGAATGCCTTTTTCAGCAGAGCTTCTTCATCCATACGAAGGACATGACCCAGCCAGCGTAGTCGCTGAATGTTTAAACGCTGAACTATGTCAATGTCGGCGTAGAGCTCTTACAGCTCGGGATTCATTCGAATGCGATAGTCGTCGCCAACTCGAACACTACCGAAGATTTTGCGAAGAACTTTCCTCTCGAACAACCCAACAGCGTCTGCATCTGTTTGCGATACCACCCATGCCTCAGCGCCATGAAGAAGCACAGGTAGAATGAGCGTCTTGTAGAGTGCCCGCTTTGTCGATCGAGAGAGGGCTCTGGAACCCAATCACTTCCTATTACCAATTGTGATTCTTCGCTTTATCTCCAGGCTGACATCATTATTGGTGTCAACGGCGATGTCAAGGTAAGTGAACTCCTTGACTACCTCAAAGTTGTAGTTACCCTCTAAAACAGGAGAGCCTTCACGCCGCGCTCCACTGTTTGCAGACATCATATACTTCGTTTTGGCCTCGTTTATCGTCAAGCCTACTTTGGCTGATTCCCTTTCAATAGCATTGAAAGCAGCAGTAACATCTCTCTTGGTCCGACCGATACTATCGATATCATCAGCGTACGCAAGGAGCTGTACACCTTTGTTGAAAATGGTGCCATTGCGAGCCACACCGGCCTTTCTTAGGATCTCCTCCATGATGAAGTTGAAGAGATCGCAGAATAACGGGTCGCCTTGTCTGAAACCTCGTTCAGCATTAAAGGTTTCGGAAAGGCTATTTCCTACCTTGACGGAGCAGCTCGTTTTGTTCAATGTCATCCTGTCATCAGTATCTTATCAACTTTGCAGGTATACCGAACTCAGACATTGTTTTGTCTAGGCAATTCCTCATCGGGCTATCGAACGCAGCTTTATATTCAACAAAGAGATAATGGGTGTCGATTTGATTTTCGTGGGCCCTTTCCAGGATTTGGCGTAGTGTGAAAATCTGATTTATGGTGGATTTACCAAGTCGACAGCCGCACTGATGAGGTACAATTAAAGTATAATAATAATTCAGGTGTATGTGAGATATTTGTAGACTCTTTAGAGTTTATATGTAAAACTCCTCCGTGTTTGAGAGTAGTTAAAGAATATATTCAATTATAAACCCTTTTAGATTTACTATTATTGAAGGGTGTTATGCACCGCGACCTGAAAGATATCTTGTGCTGCCCCTACTTATTTAAAATATGAGAATAGTCTCATCTACAAATCTTCTGTCAGGTTAACTTCCGACAGGAATTCATGTATTTTGGAGAAATCAAGTTGAGGGATCTTGCTCATATCTAAGATATATTCTTCTAAGCACCTGTGCCTTTTATGTGCCAAAGGTTGATAGTCTGGATTGGATCAGAATTATGAACCCCTCCCTCAGTTACTCGTATCTACATCCCGAAATGTACATTTTGGCCCTCTTTTGCTATTATTCAGTCTCTAAAGAATTCTTGTTCCAAAACATTAAAATATAAAATGATTTTTAATTTATTGAAATGCCGAATATAGCGAAACTACCAGAAAAGTTTCGAAAACGAACACGAATAGGCAAATATTGCACAAATTGCTTTTAGTTGCACCACGAGCACTTCCACTTTTGATAGCAGCACTTTAACGCCTTTCCACCACATTTCTCCGGAATGATTCTCTGCAAAATGCTGCTGCTGCCTGCACGCCTGCTAAAACGGAAAAGCCTTTTCATGCAATTCTTTATGCTTTGCCAGTCAAAGGTAAGCTGTTAATTTGGCGTGTGCATGGGCGGCGATGGGTGTGGGGCGCAAACACAATTCGCATTTCAATTCATTAATTCCTGCCCGACCCAAAACACTTTGGCAGCAGGTGTTTGAGGTAAACTGCTCAAACAAAATGTTGTTTTCTTTGGGCATTAAAAGCTGAAGCGCCTCTCACGTATTTTCCCCAGCCGCTTGGTTGAAAGGATTCGGATGCGGTGCTCTTTGATTACGCAAATTCTTTTTTGCTGGTTTAAAGATGGTGGGCCCGGGTCGGCATGGAATTATAAATTGGAACTGTTTGTGTTATTTTTATTGTGAAAATTTCATTTCAATTCAAATATTTTTCCGAGACGTGCCGAGCTTTTGAATTATATCAATTGGAAAAGAAGGTAGTTACAAAAAATGTTTGCAGAAGTTGAAGATAAATGGTGCTGTGGGATACTTAATTCAGGAATCAGGAAGAGAACAGTTCTCTTTCATTTTATATGCAGGATCATTTTATATTTTTTGAAGATGTCAACAAATGGAATGAAATTACTCCTATGATTCCTTTTTGATTCAAATACTCTAATTCACCTGCTGATGTTTACTTCGAATTCATGTCTAAATATGAATTAACATATTCAAAACTGTGAAGAGTTATTACTTCAGATATGAAATTCTTATAAAACTTGCATTTAGAACATACCATGGTGCAACGCATGCTCAACATTCTCTCCAAATGGGCTACGGGCTGCAGGTTGAGGCTTAATCCACCCAAGACAAAGCTTGCGCTCTTTACTAGGAAGCATAAAATACCTCAATTTATCGGTCCAAAACTAATGAGTGCAGATAACAATCCTGTAGAAGAAGCTAGGTATCTGGGTTTAATGCTAGATTGGAAGCTGAACTGGAAGGCTTTTGTAAACGACCGCATTCGGAAGACTCAAATACCGCATGCAAATGAGTCATAAGAAAGAAATGGGAGTTATAACCAAAGGTAGCCTACCGGATGTAGACAGTTGTAGTGCGACCAATCCTTTTTTATGGAGAGCTAGTTCGGTGGACGGTCCTAAGCAAGTCTATATACAACAGGTTGGTAACAAAGATACAAAGAATGGAGGTGATATTCAGAAGTGGGGCCATTAGAATGACTCCAATGGGAGATTTAGACGGTATGCTTAATCTGCTACCTGTCAGTATTCTTGACAAAACGACGGCTACTAATTCAGCTGGTGACTAAACCAATGGATTGTTAGAGAACTTGCGACTATTTTAGATCGTTTCAAGGCCATTTCTGACTCTTTTGAATACATCACAATGTCTTCAATGGCACGTGCATCTCCACTTCCTCTAGGCTTGAATGGAAGGAAAAAGCCCCGCCCTCACATGAAAAATGTATCAATATGTACACAGATGCATCCAAGCTATAAAGTAGGAGAGCAGGTGGTGTATTCTAAGATAAGCTGTGTCTCTTAGTCTTTCCAACCACTGCAGCGTATTTCAGGCTGAGGTAGCGGCTTTCGAGGAAGCACTGTCTTAGCTCAAGAAAAAGAAGAAGGTATCTGGACAATATATTTGCATTCTATGTAACAGCCAAGCGTATTTGCGTTCCCTGGATTCGGCTATAATTATATCAAAAGCCATCAGAGCTGCCCCAAATCTATAGACGAGATAGCTGAGAAGACTTGTCTGCTGTTTGAGATTGATTCTCGGCCACAGGTATATTCCTGGGAACTACAAAGCCCATGAACTCTCCCGAGAGGGTATTATAATACCGATTCAGACAACTAGATCAAACCCCGATATTCCTATTGCCACCACATGAAAGCTTTTAATTAACACAATATCATTAGACGGTGCGAGCAGGTGATGGTCTGAAGGAACATGACACAAAACTAAATGCCTGAACTAACCTGGCATTAACTAAAAGTCAAGCCCTGAAAAGAGCTAATATTTCTAAGTAGACAAAATACAGGTACCGTCATAAGTGTCCTAACAGGACACTGGACTCTGGGTACTCGTGGCAGGAGGTTGGAGATTGTCTCAAATGACGTCTGAAGTAGTTGCATGGCAGAGGAGCAGCAAGATTACATCGATCACCTGATCTGCACTTGTACAGAGCTGTCCAAAATGAGACTCACTTTCCTGGGTGACTACTTTCTGGACTCCTTCCAAATAAGAAGATAAGCTCTATCAACTGCTTCATAGAAAGCTTCAAATGGATGGGCTTTTGAAAGGGAATGGGACTAATGTCTCATACGGTATCACAAAAGGCCAATGAAGGCCTAAGTGTGACTGTTTGGCGACCGCTCAATCCACGTACTCGTTGTTTCTGTCTTGTTTTCGTTAATCATATAAAATATTAATGATATTGTACTGATAGGATGACTCATCAATGATATAATATCTTTCTATCATGCACGGACCAATTATAATGTCATTTAATGCTAATGGACTTGATAGCGAAGGGTTCTAGGATATATGGAAAGGCTAATAACAGTTTTGAAAATGGTATGTGGATCATTAAGTTCAGTTGTGAATAGGCTCCTGTTATAATATGGATTTATTAGGAAAAAGGCTAAGGTTGTGAAACTGTTGTTTTAATAAAACATTGTAAACTAAATTAAAAATCTCTAAACTAAATTGCTTTTAACTTAGTTCCATAATTAACACCAAATTGAGATGAAGGCCCTGGCATCTATTAGTCCTCCTTCAGATTGTAAAATATTACTTAAGTTATTGCTTTTCAAAATAAATAAATAAATTATCAAGCAAATTTTTGTTACCACAAAATTCAGGCATTCGAACTCTTAGCATGTTAAAACTTTCGTTACCGTGAAGTAACCTCAGTGTTCACATGGGTCAAAAGGGATTAGGATTTTTCTTTTTAAATTATGTTGGGTTTCATAGTAAGCAATATTTTCCCAGATTCTATTATCGTATTGGTTGAGTCAGCTCAAGTATAGCACTTTTGCATTCAAGTCTGTGTTTACTCCTGAATTTTCCAGGAGCAAGTGCCGAAAAAGGTGTAGAGAAGGCAGAAGTGTCCATCCTGCATCCTTACGTACTGTAATTACATTATATTATATACCGGCTTCTGCTCACTTCATTCAATTCTACTAAATGTATTTCATTAATTGTGGAAATAACCACAAACGCTTAGAAGAAAACAATAATAGTGAAAATTATAATTGTGACATTTAAAAACACAATTTTTCCTCAGGCTTTCTTTAACCCGGTAACAATTTACCTCTGCATTAAATTTTATATCACCACAAAACAGAAGAATTGCATGCGATAAAAGAATAGGTTGCTACTATTTTTAGACAATCACTTTTATATAGCATGCTATCGCTTAGTGTAAACATTTCTGTGCATTCACTATTTTTGTTGTTGTACGTCGACTTCAGTAGGTTGCTTCTGGGAAATTGCATTCGCTGGCATTAGTTAAGAATGAAACGCGGTTGGGGTCGTGCTGGGCAAATAACAGAGTAAACCTTTGTAGATTTAACAGTTACAGATATATACAATTTTTCACATTAAATAATACTATAATTGGCGAACTACTGTGAACTGTAGCCACACAAATACTTGCTAAATAATTTTTAGCAAATTTTGGCATATGTAAATTATTTCAAAAAGCGTGAAAAACTTTAGTTCACTTATTAAGTACTTTAATAATTACATTGAAACTTATGTAAACATTCCATCTTTTTTAACGCTCTGCAATTTCTGATTTGCATATTTTTTGTTAATTGAACAAACGAAAAAACCCTCATAAAAATTTCTTGGAATTCAGCAAGAAAAAAGTTCCATGTTATTTACGCCACAACAACAGCAGCACTAACAACAATAACAACACTAATAACACGAACAACAACAACACCAAGTGTAATCAATTATTGCATTATACTTTTTTCTCTCCGCGTGTGTCTCTTTCTTATCTCATGCTCGTCCGCAGTAATTACTCTCGCATTTGCTGCAGCGGCAACAACGGCATCCGTAATTTGTATACGATTTTTCCCGCTGCCAGTCGTGTTTACACATTTTTAAACACCTGATAATTTGCGGTGCTTTCCCGATGGGCAGGCAATTTCTTCTAAGCCACCCAAAATGCCATTTGCGTATTTTTAATGAAAAAAAATTTGTTGTTTTTGTTGTCTTCAGAGGTTTTTATTACTCTTACCTTCTGTGAGTTTACATGCCCCTTAATTTTTTCTGACCATGCTTACTTAATTTCTTCTCTTATTGTGTATTAAGTTTCGCTTTCTTTTTCAGCGTACCTGTTGCTTCCTGTACTTTTTCTTTCATATCTCATTACAAAATTATGCAATTGTTTATTTTGTGTGTTGTTGCTCTGCGTAACAATGGCAACATAATTTTTTACTCGTTTTCGCTTTCCTAAGTGACTTTTATTTATATTTTTTTCTCAATTAAAATTTAAAGCATATAATTTTTGCTTTTGTTTTATGGCAGTACGTTTTTACACACATACACATACAAAGTAACTTGCTTCGCAGTCAGTCTCCCTCTATGGAACAGTTTTCTCGCATGATGCGTTTTATTCTACCCGTAAGAAACATATGATTGGGGGTTTGCTCACTGTATGGCAAGTAGAACTTGCCAGTGTTTTTTTGTATTACAAGAATAATTGTCGCAAGAGAGTGAAGTTGTTGTTTCTTTCTATGAAAAATAGTTTTAGCAAGTAAAATTCTTAATAGTGGGCGCAAAACCCCTTGATTGCTAACTTATCATAGGTATCTAAAACTGATCAAAGATGATTTTGTCAGGGACTTTGAGGATTGTGTAATTTTCGAACATTTTCAGAATGTTTATCTAGCCCGTTAGGTGTCCACTCTTGAGTTCAAAGGAGTAAGTAATAATTAGAGCCTGAGAACAAGCCTTTCTTTTGATGGCTAAACTTAGTGGTGGTATTGCTAATACCACCTGTAATACCATCGTCGGGTATGTTTGCATTGCCCCGCTCATACCTATGCAGTTTTCTTAATTAGTTTGCTGCAGTCTTCTGTTCTGTTAAAGATTCATACAACAACTACGCTATTGTTGGATAAGTTTTCCCATAATTGTCTTGTCAAGTATTTAATGTGCAATGCTTAGAATCAATCGGCTTTGTAATTTGTTATAAGATGTCTTCCAGAACTGATGTCACGCGGATTGTTATGATTTTTAACCCATTCTCCATTGATTGCATGTCGTCATATTAATCCAGATGGCTCTTAAATAGTGACGTCAACTATTATGAAACCTACTCCTACCTCTCTTTTTTGTACCAGATGAAAAAAACTTGTTAATATTTTTAGTTATTTGTTATTTTAATTGTTATTATAATTGAATATTTAATGCTTAGAATCAATCGGCTTCGTAAATTGCTATAATATGTCTTCCAGAACTGATGTCAGGTGGATTTTTCGACTTTTCATCTATTCTCCATTGAACGCATTTCGTTATGTTCATCCAGATCGCCGCTATATAATAACTCACATATTAGGAAACTAACCCATATCTTCCTTTTGCATACCAAGTGAACAAATTGAGTGTTCCCTGACATTCAAACATATTTTTGAGACTGAAAAATGTCAAGAAAATGAGGCACCACGTACAAAAAATAAATTGAAAAATTCCTGTACTTGTAATGTATCTATTTCAAACTAAGTACTCCTAAGTTGAAAACATATCCTTAACGATGAATATGTCCATTTCAATAAGAGCAACTTTTGGAAATTTTGCATTTATTATAATATCATTGAAAATATCCGTAATGTCTCACAGTATGTCCCCGTCTTGGCACATTTAGTCCATCACTAACAGACCCCATCCACTCATAAGTATGACCTCAGTTATGGACTAAGATCCCTACATATTTGTGCTTATAATTTACTCTAAATATGGTTACTTAACAAACTGTTTCACTGTGGTCAGAAGAGACTCTATTTTCAACGCCCCCAAGAATACTTCTTGTAGCGCAAATATTAGCGCTCCTTTTATACTGCTCTTTAAGTTCCACAAAGCCTCTGTATTACCTATATTTTTACACCTGCCCACCTCTGCCCACACATTCACTACTTAATTCCTTTAATAGTTTCGGCTGAACGCACAACATTTCGGACTTCATTTAATATGCTCGCGGGGTGTGAGAAATCCCATGCGTATCATAATCTGGCATTATAAGATAAAACTTTACCCATGGCAAGATTAATGACATCGTGCGCGTATATTCTCGCACACGAATAGTTCTGGTGTGGACTTGTGTGCTATTTGCGCTGCCACCAGAGCTGAGTGTACCAGCGGCTAGTTATAAATTTCGTAGTATTTACTCGCATTTGTGGTAACTACATTTAAGCCTGAAAAGGCAGCAACAACACAGCTGCTCACCAAATTTCGTATACGGGGAGTGGAACAATAATTCAATGCTCATGCATACTAACATGTGTGGAAGGATATGTGTGTGTGTGTGTGTGTGTGTGTACAGGTGAGCCAGCGGAGGACTGCTCGTTGCAGCCGGCATACCTTAAATGTCTGAATTAAAATTAGTCTATTTGTGGGCATGCTACGCTAAGCTCATTAATTTTTAAACACTTTGCATTTGTTTTTACCGGTCACACAAAAGTGAATGTCCAATGTGAACCGTACAAACCGAAACGAAACCAGTTCCTGCTCCACTTCGAATGCGAAAGGTCAAATTAGGGCTAATTTGTGAATACATGCCAGCAAACGAGTATTCGGAAAATGTTAATGGCGTCAATTCCTGGGAAAAGTTGTGGTGTGATGTAATTACTTAATTGAGCGTTATATCACAACATGGAAGAGAAGAAATTATAAAATAGAAAATAAATAAAGCAACCAAGAAGAGGATATTTTAAAATAAATAAAAAAACTGAGAATGTTTCGTGCTGTCATGCCTCGAAAATGGCACACAAATCACGTGTGACAGCTTAGACCCCCTTTAATGACCCTCTACCAATGACTCTGACAGCTGAGCGAACAGGAAAAACGAACCACAGACTTTAATCAACACACAAGCAGTCAAAGTAGTTGATTATAGTTTTGAAAATAATGTTTGCCCACTTAGTGAGATAAAAATAGAAGATATGTAGGAAATGACTGTGTTAGGGTGATCTCTTTAGTTGGTTATGTGCTGATAAGAAACCTGTGCGAAGCAGCCAAAAATAATTTTCAAAATTATAGGAATAATCAGATAAATCATTATTGATGAGTGCAGATATTGAAACATTGCACGAAGCAGGAAACATGGCTGGGGAAAAGCAATGCATTGACTCCGTAAGACCTGGGAAAAGTAATGAGTTAACTATAAATGATATCAAGCGAATTTAAAATCTTTTCTTTTCAAAGAGACTTCGAATCTCTTTTTTATTTATTTTATTTTGAAAATGTGTCCCCAAAAATAAGATGGAAAGACACCGTAAACGACAACGCAAACTACATCAGTTTCAAAACCTGGAAGACGAGTGCAAAAGATCGCGACGCCTGGAGACAAAAATTGTGAGAGGTAAAGGTTCAACTAGGACCGTCGAGCCAACAATGATGATGATGATGTCCATAAGTGTGTTCCAGAACTACGTATATATTACTACAAAAGCCACAATGAAACTAACACTGAACGGAATGCAGCTCTGGATACCTATCGGGGCTTATAAGTTCCGCAAAATATCCTGTAATAAAGTTACCCTTTGTGGCCTAATCTAACAATCCACAACTATTACAAAATCTGATAAACCCAATGAAACATATTGTAATCAGTTACGGTAATTATCCACTTTATAAGGAGATAAGCACACCGGACATTGTTTCTAGATCAAACGGTTTTCAGACAAATTGTTTCCTGTCATCTTGTATGCAGGTCCTGTTTCATGAAGGTGGAATATAGGAACCTTGGTAAGGTTTATAAATCACTAAACCAGTTACCAGACTGGACAAGTAGTGATAATAATTCTACACAATTAAAATATTTGATATTGGGAATTATCTAAATTAGAATAACCAAATGTTTCACTTTGGTCTGGACATATTTAGAACCATGGCACCACACAAAGATTGTAAGCTAAAGGAATAAAATTTGATATTGAGGGTACACAAAAGGGGTCTTCAGTCAAATGATGATTGATATCAGTGACTTTTAGAGCAGCCCACTTACTCGTAGTGCTCAATACGGCGACTGGCTACTTCTGTTTCTAACTGCTGACTTTAGGTATTGGTGACTGTCCAACATTTATGTTAGTAACCAGCGCCGTAACGCGTTGCATTCACTGACTCTCCAGACAGAGCCAGGAGTTGATGGTATTCACCGACTCTCCCTGGGACTTGCTTTCAAAATAGACAGAGCCAGGAGTTGATGGTATTCACCGACTCTACCTGTGAATTGCATAGAAATAAGACAGAGCCTACGAGCTTATGGTGTTCATCGACTCTCCTGGAGAGCAGCGCGAATATCGAACACAACTGTGAACAAACAAACCGAAATTAGCAGCATCTGGAGAAATTACCACATTCTCTCAAGTACATGTAAGAATACTTGTGACCTTGGCATATCAATTACCAAGTATTCGGCATTCAAATAGAAATACCTTTTGTCTTTAGTATGAGTCAAAATCACAGCAAACACATAGAAAACGATAAACTAATTGGAAAAGAAACAATTGAGCGTGAATTGGATTTATTTACATTTCATACTTCTGAATTATTGACGTTGGAAACACACAACTCTCCCTTAGGCTTCTACCTGGTAATAATTTTGCTATGCAAACGATAATATGAGATCAAATGTTCTCATTACTTTGTCTGTGTTAGTCAGTTTAAGAGTTTCTTCATTGTAATTCTGTCACACTTATCCGCTGGATTTACCTACTTAATTCTTTCTTACGATTGAGTTAACGAAGCTGGGGGCTTATATATAAATTACAGACTACCATATACAGCAATGAACATGAACAGCAGATTATGAGGACTGAAAGTCTACGACTAATTAAAAATGTTCAAACTTGTATCCTTGAATCTCCTAGAAATAAAATATTTCACTGGTCCATGCAATTTGCAATTTGATATAAGTACTGTATTTGGCATAAATACTATATTTGACACAAGTACTGTATTTGACATAACTACTGTATTTGACACAAGTACTGTATTTGGCATAAGTACTGTATTTGACACAAGTACTGTATTTGGCATAAGTACTGTGTTTGACACAAGTACTGTATTTGGCATAAGTACTGTATTTGGCATAAGTACTGTATTTGACACAAGTACTGTATTTGATATAAGTACTGTATTTGATATAAGTACTGTATTTGGCATAAATACTATATTTGACACAAGTACTGTATTTGACATAACTACTGTATTTGACACAAGTACTGTATCTGGCATAAGTACTGTATTTGACACAAGTACTGTATTTGGCATAAGTACTGTATTTGACACAAGTACTGTATTTGGCATAAGTACTGCATTTGACACAAGTACTGTATTTGATATAAGTACTGTATTTGATATAAGTACTGTATTTGACACAAGTACTGTATTTGACACAAGTACTGTATTTGACACAAGTACTGTATTAGGCATAACCACTGTATTTGACGTAAGTACTGTATTAGGCATAACTACTGTATTTGGCATAAGTACTGTATTTGGCATAAGTACTGTATTTAGCATAAGTACTGTGTTGGATACAAGCACTATATTTGGCATAAGTACTGTATTTGATATAAGTACTGTATTTGACACAAGTACTGTATTTGACACAAGTACTGTATTTGACATAAGTACTGTATTTGACACAAGTACTGTATTTGACACAAATACTGTATTTGATATAAGCACTGTATTTGACGTAAGTACTGTATTAGGCATAACTACTGTATTTGGCATAAGTACTGTGTTGGATACAAGCACTATATTTAGCATAAGTACTGTATTTGATACAAGTACTGTATTAGGCATAACTACTGTATTTGGCATAAGTACTGTATTGGACATAAATACTGTATTTGACACAAGTACTATATTTGATATAAGTACTGTTTTTGATATAAGTGCTGTACTGCAATTTGGGAGAGACAAAAAGCATGTCATTCCTTGTAGGTTGCAATAATGGAAATCCTTGCATTCCATGCAACAATTGGGTGGTCAATTACAATTCCATTCTTTGTATAAAGGAGATGCCTTTGCGTCCAACCTGCCACTTCATATAAGACTTTTTTTCTGCGCAGTCTTTTGTATGTTCCATTGCTTAACTTCAGATTTTTAGTTTGTCCGTATTCCTGACAATTTTTCTACTATCATTCTTTGTTCTTTTGGAGCTCTTTACTCCCTGGTATTTATTGCTGGACGACCGACTGGAGTGCTTTAGCTCTTTGGTTGCGCATTAGAGAAATTTGGTCGTATTTTAGGAGAAAACAATGCACTTTCTGGACAAAAGAATTGCTTCTATTAACAAGCTTATTGACTGCGTCTGTGTTATTGCATTGTTATCCTTAAACGTGCTTTGCGCTGGTTAAGGTCACATATGAACATTCTTCTCTAGTGATACAAAGGCTATTCTGATGAATGAGTGGGTTAAGCAGATATTTGCAGATCCAAGCTGCTCAAGCGATAGTAAAATTAGTTCCATTGTTTAAGGAATTAGTGGCGTATTTGTATGTGTTGCTGCTTGAAATTCCTTTCCAGGGAACAAAATTCCCTTACACAGATTTAATCGTCCCAGACTTGCGACTACACAAAATTGCCAATTAAACTTTTGACATTCCTATTCATACATTTAACATTTAATAAGCCTTTATACACTCTTACACGAGTATGTGTATACCCGTACATGTGTACATGTTGTTGAGTTTCCGCCTCTGAAAGGATATTCTTGATACATCAGCATAAAAGTATAAAAGTTTCAAAGCAAGTTTGGCTGCTGCTGAAGCCTTGTTACTATATTTGACATGACATATGCAAGTCAGCATATACCCGCACCATGCGTGTGTGTGTGTGTGGGCAACTTTTGAAGAAGGTTGTTGTGTTGGGTTTTCAATTTTGTGTTGCTCGTAACATAGTACAAAGTTTTGCTTAAGTTCACAACTAAAATTACTTTCAACTTGTCCGAGCACAATTCCCGTCAGCTTTTGCATAGATTTTCACATCAGTTCCTGTTAGTCCCTTAAATTGTTGGTTGCGCATTAAATTTGATGCCACAATTTTTGTAATATTATCCGCACAACTCCCCTAAGTAAGCAAGTGTATCAACCGAAGGCTCGCCTCGCTAGTCACATGGCGTTAATTTCATTTTGACAACATGGAATTCATTTTTAATGAGCGCAAACATCCGCAAAAGTTGTTGACACATTTGGCGCTTGTTGCTAATGCGTCTCCTTTAATTTCATTGCCAGTGCCAGAGCTCCTTTTGCGTCGCCCGCATATCCTGCACAACTTTAAATGATTATGTTGACTTTAACTTTATTTTAGGAATAGGCTGTGTCCTTAAATTTGTCAGCACATACTTTTCAAGCACAATGCTTCCTCATTGTGACACAACAAAAATTTGCTGGCTACTACAGTGTGAGTGACTACTTACTTCAGACAAAAAATCCATCCAAAAGTGGACCCGTTTTTGCGTGCCAGGGTATATTTTAAGATTTCCGCCAGCAGGGACATTGACTCTGCTTAACACTGATTCACATGCACCAAGTGCAACACATCCAGTCGTCTCTTGTGTTGTTTTTGTTCCGTAAACAAATCTCCCTCGTAATGCCAGTGATACTACTTAAGCCGGCGGCTATCGTCCGACAACAAAAAGTGCCAAAAATGTACTTTAACACTTTTTCCCATTACACGGTGGCATGGCGCACATGAATTGCCAAGGCAAAAGTTGCAATTTTGCAATTTTTCTACACAATTCGTGTGTGTCCTGCGGCATTCTAAATGCCATAACATGCTGCTGCACGGCCACATTGCTCCTTGGCCATGCTGCTGCTCTTCAGCTGTAATCATGTGAAGGCATTCCCATGCACTCGCACTGTGGTGTGTGGTGGTGTGTGCTGCAGTGGCTGTTATGGCGCCCGCGCCTCGCCATGCATTCACTTCTGCTGCCTGGCATTTGATGACAGGTTCTGCATAGGTTGCACCGCTCCTACCGCATTTTGCATGTGAAGTGTTAATGATTTATGCCAAATCGCTATTTTCAATTCGTTTTCATTGTGAGGCAGACACAATTTATACGTTCCGCTTAACAACAAAACATGGTAGCAAACAAAAACAAAACAGCCAACAAAATATTTTATTATTACGTGGCTTTTGATTTATACACAATATTTTTCGCATTTATTTGGAAATTTATGCGATTTTGTATCAAAATCCCATAAAAAATATTTCAAAATAAAACACAAGAACAAAAACACAACAAATTTAAATTTAAATGCCGACCGAAGAGTAGGTTATTGGTGGAAGCAGAGTGGTTTATCTACTTTTCGTGGGTAGATGTGTAATCTAAATGTCCTTGACATGAAATGTAGGGCTTTGAATTCCTCCACCAACTACGAGGATATGGACGGAATAGGAAGGACGATAGAACTTAAGCTATTTCAGTAGATATACTGATATTTAAGAGGTAGAAAAAATAAGTACCAGGTATAAGGATAATAGGCCAACACTGAAAGAAACAAGCAACCTGGCTCTTAATAAAATTTGCTGCATGAATTCTTCTGATTCCTATGCAATTTTATAAGGAAAATAAGCAAATTCCCCGGCTATTTTTAGTTAGGATCGAATTGACTCAGCTTGAATGTACAGAAATATACAGTGTGTCTTCAGATTGTGTTCAGTGTGGCTTCAGTGAGTATTCAGTGTGTCCACAGTGCGTGTTCAGACTGACTACAGTGTATCTTCAGTTTGCCTTCAGTTCGTATTCAGTGTATCTTCAGTGTGAATTCAGTGTGTCTACAGGACGTGTTCAGTGTGTCTACGGTGTGTATTCAGTGTGTCTTCAGTTTGCCTTTAGTGCGTATTCAGTGTATCTTCAGTGTGAATTCAGTGTGTCTACAGTACATGTTCAGTATGTCTACAATGTTTGAGTTCATTGTATTTCCACTGAATCTGCAGTATGTATTCAGTGTGTCTTCAGTGTGTTTTCAGTGTAGCTTCAGTGAGTATTGAGTGTGTCTACACTGTCTCTTCAATGTGTCTTCAGTATGTATTCAATGTGTCTACAGTGTGTGTATTCGTTGCGTAATCAATGTGTCTACAGTGTGTCTTCAGTGTGAATTCAGTGTGTTTACAGTACGTACTCAGTGTTTCTACAGTAAGTGTTCAGTGTGTCTACAATGTTTGAGTTCATTGTGTCTTCAGTCAATGTGCACTATTTATCAAAGACCATAGGGACGCGACACTTGAACGTCTCTCGTTTTGAGCAACTTACACATGCGTAACATGATAAACAAACCTATCCATATAGCAACTAATGACAAACAAATACAGATTTTTTAAACATCAGAAAATTAGATATTTACGTGTCGGTTCTACAGTGTGTCTTCAATAGATCCTCAGTATGTATTCAGTGTGTCTACAGTGAGTGCGTTCATTTTGTATACAGTAATCTAATTGGTTCTCTAAGGCTGAATTTGTTTTCCCTTGATGCTTTTATATAGACTCACTATGACTGAATTTTTCACTACTATGGAATTATTATTGATATATTTCAGATTTAGGATCCTATATGGCCCGAGATAGCGGCCAACTTAATACATGTTCAAGGAAATTTATACAAAGTTTCATGTCCACTGCAACTAGCAACACAAACAAAATACTCTTCACTCTTCGCTGGTCACAATAATTGTCTCATTCAAACCGTGCAGAGTTATCCTCGTCATCCAATTTGCAAATTCCTTGAAATTTTCTTATATATTAGCCCTGAAACGATTTCCAGCTCTTCTGTTGACTACCAGTGTTTGCTTTGACGTGGTAGGTTTTTTGATATTTCTCCCAATTTCCTCCTTAATTTATGATGTTATGGCAATAGCCCTCCAACAAGTGAACTATATTGCTTCGTCCTAAATGAACTGAGCAACTGTAAACTGATTTTCCCCAGTTTAGAACAGTTTCATTAATAATTTCAGATAACTCTCCAGAGTAATGTCCTTGATAAGTTGTTGTTGTTAAGGGGGATTTTGCATTCCGACCTTAGAGATCGATTGCGCCTCCTTCATGGATTCAGACTATTTCTCTGAGTCCAGTTTCCTCCATAAATGAATGAATGAAACAAAGAAGGAAAACGTACATCGATCAATTTGATCTATTTGGAGGAGTACACATACTTACTGGTGGGAGTCCCAGCTTCATGAGGTGGTTTCTTAAATGAGAGTGGCCAGTTATAGTCCCCAATTACGAGCTTGGATTGTCTAAGTTTTGGGAGTGAGGCCCAGTAGCGTGTTCTTCTGGATTTTTCTTCCTGTTTTAAATTATCTTTTATGCTCGATAAATTTTAGTATTAAGCCTATTGTGCTGAGTCTTATTTCTTCATCTGGAATTAGATAATTACCCAAATATTTCTTTCATTTGTGCATTAGTGCTGGGCATGATCTCAGCACTTGTTTCGGGGTCTCAACTTCTGCCCTGTAAAACCCACAAACCCCAATAGAGTAGATTCCCAGTTGTATTCGGCGATGATTCAACCTACAGTGCCCAGTTAGAATTCCTGTAATGATTCTTAGATTATTCTTATTTAATTCTATACAATCTTTGAAACGATTTAGGTTAAAGTTGTCTATAAGGGATGTTAATGGTGATAGTTCGGTGCCCCAGTATAATCTTCTTTCTTTGTCTTCTGAATGTTCCTGAATGAATGAGGAGAAATTGCCCTTTCTTAAGATACTAAATTGTTCCGGCCCTACAAGCGGTGAGGCTGCTCTCTTCCTGGTAAGTTTGTCTGCCAATGCGTTACAAGAAATTCCCACATGACCTGGAACCCATAGGATCCATACCTGATTATTTAGACCAAGGATGTTCAGCTTATCAAGACATTCTATCACCAGTTTTGGTGTCACCTAGTGAGAGTTGAGTGCCTTAATTGCTCCCTGGCTCCCTGGTTACGATAGTTACTTTTCAGGTTGAAGTAAACGCACCTGTTTATCGCATAAATTTCCGCTTGAAAGATGCTTGTGTTATTGCCCCTAGCGTTTCCTCGTATCTTTTCCCCAGCCCACATACACCTGCCCCGGCTCCTTCATCAGTGAGGGAACCGTCCGTATAATATATTCATATTCCTTGATAGGTGAGATTGAATCTTAAAAATTATATTAGAACCGCTTATTTTTAATCTTTTGATACACTTCGTCATAAGAGCTGTGTATTGCAGTATATTCTCAACAAAGGTACCATCACATTGCTCTCCTTTCCATTCATCAACATCATCATCATTGGCACACAATCATTGTTGATCATGGCCGAGTTATTATCCTTTCCCAGTCGTCCTTCCTTCTTTTCTATTACTATTAATTATCCTCAAGTATGTTTATCAGAACCAAACTGTTATTAATAATTTCCCTTCCAACTGCTCCAACTACTGAAAGAAGTGTTCAAGGCGACCTTCGAAGATCCTTGTTACTCATATCAAATTGCATGCTTGCTAAAAATAAGTTTCATTTAATAAACTTATTTTGAATTTTTCTTTAATTGAAGTTTGAAATTTGAAACATTTCCTCGCCCTTCGTCGAAGGAATTATGAAAACTTCAACAACTTTGCCAAATGTTACTGACACATGCCAATAATTGCATATATTTTACAATTTCCCATGAATCAAACCAATCAGCACAAAGTCAAACGTGTCGTTATACTTTTATGACATGCAAATAATGCAGCACAGGGCAGGAAGGCACGCCCCCGCTTCCCACTGTGTCAGCGCTCATAAACAATTGGCAGAGGAGTTTCTGTAATGGCACTTCAAATGTCAACGCCAGTCGTCGAATGCTTATAAATATCGATAAATATTGATATGAATGCACGAGTAACAAGCACCATTTCCCCCACTCCCCCCACCGACACTCTCAGTTTATATGCCAGGCAATTTTAAATAGCAAACGATTCGTACATAAATCAAAACACCACAAATCATTGCCGGCTATAAAATGCCGTGCATGCCATTAAAAATGCCCCCACAAACACACAGCGGAAAACACTGAGCTGAGCTGAGCCGGGCTGAACTGAAGTGAGCCGAACTGAACTGAACTAAACTGAACCGAACCGAAGTGAACTGAAATGCCCCGCGGCCAAATTGAATTCGGTGGTCTCACAAATAAACCATTCTAGCGGCGTGGAAATGGAAAATGAGAAATCACAGCAAATATGCATGCGGTCAAACCCAATCTAGTCCCATAAAAAACTGTCGAGCGCATGAAAATTATTCCGTTTGAGCATATCGTGGAGTGAAATTTAATATGAAAATCGGATTCGCCAGCTCGGCCAATGCGTTAAGCGCATTTTCAGAGGAATAAAATGCTGATAATAAATACGCAGTTAATGCTGGACTGCCAGCAGCAGCATTCGTATTTAATAGTTCTTTAAATGTGGATGGAAATTTAATCAATACTGCGACTAATTGAAATTTCATGAAATATGAATTTATAAACGAATTTTGGGGTAATGCAAACGCCAACTCTAATTTACTCGCAGAAGGATCTCCATGAAGATAAATTATGGCTTTATGGATTGCATGAGGTTAAACACTATTTGATTGAGCAAATAGGAACCATACCTGGGGAATGGTCTTCCAGAAAATTTCCATTATGGATCAGTATATTAACCTATTATAAGCTTACAATCTTTTCTTATAGTCTTTTTCGTAGTATCTGTAGGTATTCTAGCTAACTATCCGTATATCATTGTCCTTATAACTTTTGCCATCTCCGTGAAGATAAATTATAGCTTTACTGATTGCATGCGGTTAAACACTATTTGATTGAGCAAATAGGAACCATACCTGGGGAATGGTCTTCCAGAAAATTTCCATTATGGATCAGTATATTAACCTATGGATCATAGTCTTTTCTTAGAGTATTTTCTGTAGGAAGTGTAGGCATTCCAGTTAAGTATCCGTATATCATTGTCCTTATAACTTTTGTCATCTCCGTGAAGATAATTTATAGCTTCATTGATTGCATGAGGTTAAACACTATTTGATTGGGCAAATAGGAACCATATTTGGGAAATGGCTTCCAGAAAATTACCATTATAGATCAGTACATTAACCTATTATAGGGTTATGGTCCTTTCTTATAGTATTTTGTGTAGGAAGTGTAGCCTGTTCTCTAGTAACTGTAGGCATTCCAGCTAACTATCCATATGACGTTCTCTTTATAACTTATGTGAAGGTCTTCAAGAAGGATATACGCATATTTGACAACAGAGGGTTCATAAGACTTCCTTTTTTAAGAGCTTGATATACCTTTTTCCCATTCACTCACAGCCACCTTTTGACGGAAGTCGATCAACGTTGCTGAGTTAACTTGGTTGGCTAATTGGTCACACAAGGATGGCTCTCATCTCGCCAGGTTTACTCGCAGCTGATGATATATGAACCCTTGTCAAAACGCACCCACAACCCCCATGATATGAATATAGGTAATCAGAGAATACTCCTAATTCTAAAAATTTTCTCTTAGAGATTTTCATACCAGAAACTTCTCAGCTCGCCCTCGAAAGTGTTTCCTGGTTTTAGTTGACTTTCTTCATTCCAGTGGTTGCAGTGAAGCAGGTACTTCGAGCAACTGGGTTCAGGTTCCTATATGCCAATGCTACAACAATATTTAAGTAGAAGCGTTTCTTCTATAGGTCTCCGTGATGTGGACTAGTAAAGGAAGCCAGTCTGGCAGTCATGAAAGTTATACAAATTGGCTGTCAACAGTTCTTGAAAGACTTCAGGACAAATTTAGGGCTGATCGTAAAATAGTTTAAAGTTTTGATAAATACTGTTTCTAGGTGTGAAGAAGACCAGGATCTGGACTATACAAGCATATAAAGTGCTTGAATTCTTTAAAATTTCTTCAAATTTTTTTCACCATTATAGACTTTTCTTTCTTTATATCTTATCTGCATGAAACTTCCCCAAGTTTTTACGTGGCCAATATGTTGTACTAATATAATTACGAATATATAAACAAATCCTGAATCTGAAAGATAATAGCTCCTTTCATAGTGATCATTTTTATTTCTCTTTTCAAGAAATCTGAGGCTTTGAGTAGTATCTTAAAGATTCTATCTTTCTTATAAGAAATAGAATCTTTAAGATAATACTCTATATCACTCTAGTACACTCTATCTCTCTATCTTTCTTATAAGAGATAGAGAGATACGAGTATTCGCTACCATACAATCAGTGCCTCTTTACTCTCATCTATATTTAAAGGATATGCTTCTTTACTCTCATCTATATTTAAAGGATACAGAAGGATCTGTTAAGTGAATTAGATCCGTTCTGAGCTACACAGAGTTGGAACTCAATTTGACTCTCCTCATTTATGCTTCCAAATATGACGCTTTTGATGTACTCGTATACTAAATCAATCCTGTCCATCATAAGCCAAATGAAACAGCGGATTAAAGTCTCCATTTCCACCAATCCACATTTTCCACTGCTCTCAGTACTCTTAATATTTTTAACAATTTGTTGCAACAACACTACGACTCGAATTTGACGTCTCATCCACACTGCCCGACTGCTAGACTGCTGGCATATGTTGCTAGTCCAGTGAGTTTATTTGGTGCTTACATTAGGGCTACGAGGGCGATTAAATCGATAAACTGCTGGGCCATTGTGTATTCTCTTTGTACATGGTGACATTTATAATTAATACTGCCAGCAACCGGTGCAGAAGGACATAAATTCGCAACAGGCACACGCAGACAACCTTCGCCTGTCAGCCTGTTTGTGGTTTTTTGATGTCCTTTTGCTCGTTGTTTGGCCTGTGCTCAAATAAGGGCCTTTATAAATGCATGTAAAATGTATACCAATATATTGATAATGGCTATAGAAGGTCCTGATTGCGTTGGTTAATGAAAGGTTTATGGATTGAATTTACATTTTGAATCGAATATTTATATTTGAGACAAATTTTCTTTACTTTTTGAGATTGAAGTACATA
This sequence comes from Clusia tigrina, assembly GCA_920105625.2. Lineage (NCBI taxonomy): Eukaryota > Metazoa > Arthropoda > Insecta > Diptera > Clusiidae > Clusia > Clusia tigrina. The sequence continues at coordinate 211,441,687 of OV050031.1, forward strand.
GTTTAAGTAATATATTTGAGTATAAATTAATGTGAATTTCAATTTATTATTAAATTATTATTTACATTTCATTAAATAATAATTCAGCGGTATAATTATAAAGAGCTTGAGTACTTAAGCAAAGCGCTTTAAATATCTGCGTGGTATTACTCGTAATTTCTGGGAATTTACTGAAGCTCCTTTGAAGCTTCAAATGCTTGTTAAGCCAATAACTTGTGTAATATTAATAATACCAATTAGTCTCTTAATAATATACTAATAAGTCTCAACTGAAGACGTAGTCAGACATTTTCAGTTTGGAGGCAGGTACGCCAAGCACACTTCTTTCTCGTTCACCATAGAAGAATAAATAATCAACATTTTTTACCATCGAATTCTTTCTCACAGACTCCGCTTCTTTGCTAACAGATATTTAAGACATAATTTTCCTTTATTTTCCCCAATTTTCTTGCAGGCATCCTTGAAATGCCTGCAAATCTGCTACAGTAATTCGCGTAAGGAGAATCTTTTCGCTCATATTACGAGCCATATGCTTGCCTGCCTGCTGCCTGTTCAGTTGGTTGTGTTGTTTCTCCACTTTCAGCAGCGCAGTGCCTAAAGTCGCAGCATTAAGACGCATCCTGCTCAGCCATGTTTATCGAAGGATTTGCTTCGTGCTAATATCGATAGTGTTTTATTCTTCACCCTTGATAAGGATATTCGCTTTTTAATAAATGAAATGTGTACAGTGCACGTATGGGATTTGCAGGCAGCGAGTTTCTGTGCTTCCAATTACCAATTTATTTGTAATGGAAGGAAATGTGTGATATGGAAATCACAACGAATTCCTGTTAGATAGAAAATATATGTGCTAATTTGTCATAGAGTGTAATGTGATTATTTGCTCATCATTATTATGATTAACATCACTATCATAAATCATAGTTATCTTAATCATCATCATTGTTTGATACTACTCTGGAAATGGAGTTCAATAGGCAAATCGTCTGGGTGCACAAAATTGGTGGAGTTGCTGTTCTACGTACTTTTTCTACTCAGAATCTCAGTCTCCCTTTACACCGATTTCCTTCTGGAATAGAGTAAAAATATATTTTGAGGAGGACCGTTAGTATCCGCTCGCTTCAATTGCCCGGAATTGGCATCTTAAACTTTGGGTATGTATCCTTCATACCTAGGATAGTGTCGCCATACAATTGCTCGTTCCTTGTCTTACTCCAGATGCTGCCAATGCAGGGAATACATAATATTAACTGTGTTTTTCACTCTTTAACTTCCGTAAGTGCACAACACTCTGAAACAAGGATTACGATGGTATTTATCATTAGGAAAGTAGGTGCCCTTTTAATGGACTTGCTACTTACTTGTTTTATAAGCCGATTTTAGCCGTGTTTACCTTAGTTTCTACGCTGTTAATATTTGCTGACTTCACAAAAGAGCACAACTACAGAAAATAGTTACCAACCTGTCGTCATTAGATTATGCTCCATGACTCAGTGACTTCTGTTATGTGTTCTTTTTAGTGGACAACAAATGATAGGAGTATTATTCTAGCCTCAGTTACTAGGTCAGTAGGGAGTATTATTCTCTCATGAATATTGCAGAAGCTGTGGGGATGAGGAGAAGGAGAAGACTATGGAACTTCTTGTGTAAGTCCGCGGCTCTAGCTGGAAGCAGAGCGGGCTCCTTAGGTAAATACGCTTTCAACTCTCTTACGGAAGTGTCCGGCGCGAAGGTCAAACAAATCCTGCGCTTTATTAGAGCTTCAAAATGGTTCGACTAGTAAAGCAGAGGTGCGGTGTTATGCGGTGGTATCGCAATGGACGTGGGAGTGATTTGGTCTGTAGACCGGCAGCACGACCTAACCTAACCAACTAGGCTCACAGCATTCGCTGCAGTTCAAAGCATTCGTTTTCGAATTCGGTAAATTGTGTCGACGTCGGTTTCATAAGTTACGAGCTGGGCATATTTATTTTACATTGTCAGATCTGAATTGGGAGTTAAACAAGACACCCCTCCCCTACCCTTAAATAAATCTATCTATCTAACTGCCTCTATTGAATATTGTTTAGGACTCAGGATAAAATGACACCCACCAATATCAAAACAATAGGCGTGGATTTGCATAGTCGTCATCCATTTATTTAGGTCTTGAAGAAGATGTCTGCATGTCTTTCGGAGACTTATTTTGGAAACGTGTGGAAAAAATAGCTGTGAATATTTTACTTCAGGTGTTTCTTAGGTTTTATAATAAGTTTTTTTCCAATGACTTTTGCAAGAGCATTAATACCGACACATTTTCCTAAAATGCTAGTTATTTAGATACAATAACTTAGATTAGATTAGATTTTTTTACACCGCAACCGGATGACCCTATTTATTTGAAAGATGAGGATAGTCTCATCTACAAAACTTCTCTCAGATTAATTTCCTTCAGGTATTTATATTTTTTGGAGGAATCAAGTTGAGGGATCTTGCTCATATCTAAGATATATTCTCCAAAACACCTGAGTCTTTTGTGTGCCAATAATCCGCAGTCCGTGATCAGGGGTCTATTCTATCATCTTCTATCATCATCTAGCATCTATTCATCCCTTTCATCGAACCAACTGATCATAGTCATCCGGTCAAATGTTTATTAATGATTTTATAAAATCCCATAATTAGTGTTTTCCGGGCTAATGAAGTATCTCCAATAACAATGACGTGATTTATATTTCTATAATCAACCATTTAATGGGCTGTATGGCCATGTACCTCTCTTATATTGAAGGAGAACATTCTAGAATGTTCTCTACACTTTGAAAGAAGTTTCTAGAACATTCGAGAATATTCTTACATTTCAAAAGAAGTTTCGAGAACATTCAAGAATATTATCTACACCTCGAAAGAAGTTTCAAGAAGATTCTAGAGTAAGCTTTTTTCGAATAGATTGTGCCTTGGCTTATATACACCTCTCTCGTGGTGAACTGAACTTAATAGAGGTACCCTAAAAGTATGCAATAATTTATGTTTCAGTATACAGCCAAAGGTATGAATACTCATATGTGTAAAATATGGGTGTGGATATGGAAGTATGCTACTACCTTATGCTTATGCAGAGTACGAGTATATAACAAGTATCACCAATAGCCACATAGTCGCGTGGGATTTTATTTTGGAAAGTAGGCTGGGACACGCCGGCAATTTTTTGTATGTGCCTTTATAATATTAGAATCTTATAGAATTTCGTTCATAATTTTGTATATGCCTCCATTTTGGAAACTGTATATATAGTAGGCATGGTAATCTATATATACGTATGGAGGAAGAGGAGACGTCTTTGCATGTACTGACACAATGTCCGGCTCTCATGTACACCCGCAGGAAATACTTGTGATGTGAAACCTCTTGTCATCACGTTTATCCAGAGGATATGACTCAAAGATGTACTTTGAACGTCTGATGGGGGCACAATAGGTCCCCTAACCGCTAGCTATTTGTCATAGACTTGAGTTTGAACCAAAGAAAACATTGTCACTAATTTTATCATTTTTTCATCAATGGGAGTAAAGCTGTGGTCATTACAAAGAAGATGTCGACAGTTAAATTTTCGGAAGTGGGCGTGTATTTTGATCGATTTGGTTTATAAAGTAGTCTTGTTTGAACTGAAGGTCCAGCCAATGATTTCTGAAGATTACAATATATCTTACAATTGCAAAACGGATAGATGGATATGGCTAAATCAACATAGGAAGATATATATATATATATATATATATATAAGTTGCAGGAAAAGTAAACAGGACTTTTCAAAAATAGGTATTTCTGGTGAAGCCCTCTATAGGCAATTTAACTCTCACCCACACCCCGTATTCGTCTGATATTTGCATTATGGACTTTTACCTTTCCGAGAAAATGCATTTGCCGCTGAGAGATAAGAGCTTTGAGGACTGAGAAGCCATTCCAAAGGCTTGTGCCGACATCCTGAAGGACAGACCGGTCGACGACTTAAAAGAGTTATTCGACATGATTTTACACCATGCAAATCGCTGTATTAAATCGTAACCTTTGAATTAAAACGATTTTGTTATTCTTATTTTTCAAAAGTCCTGTTTACTTTGGCATCCACCTTGTATACAGATGATATATACATGCCTCCTTTGAGTCCAATCCATTCCATCGAAACAGCACAAACCAATTACACCGTTTTTCCATTTTCAAGGGTAGACGTTACACAACAATTTCCACTTGAAAATAATGCTGTGTGTAGGGTGTAAAATAGAGTCGCCTTCAGCTTTAAATTTAAGATGTAATTTAAATAAACGTTTCAAAAGAATTTAACGAGCAAAAAGCGTCTGAAATGTTGCTTAACAGAGTGAAGGGACACAGTGGCAGAAATCAGAAACTCGCAGAAGATTACCACAGGCGCGCTGATGAAGCCGATGATGATGGTGGCGGTGCTATTGTTGCTGATGACTGCGATGATAATTATGATGATGTTGACGACAAACCGGCGTGATAGGAAAACGTGCCACGCCACGTACGTGCGAGTGTGTACAAACCCAAATTGGAAGCGAAATTTATTGAACTGTGCACAAGGCAAATGAGAAAATCCTTAAAATCGCCCCAGGAAACACACACGCACACATACGGAACCCAGGTTCCTTTCAGGGTTACTGGAACTTAATTTGAAATGCTGCAATTTAAATGTATTGAAAGCGAAAAGCAAATGGCATTAAACTGAAGCAGTTCCCTTCGTGGAGGGTAATTGAATTAGCACAGAAATGTTTGGCTAGAACGGCACAGAAAAATTGACTTAATAAATAGTCACTGATGATGATTCGATGCTCCTTGCTCGCTGCTGGCTGCTCTGCGTGCACTGTCTGCATTAATAAAAAGCCTTTTGGGATATTTTTTCCTCAGTTATTCTCCGTTTCCATGTTGTTTTTGTTTTAGTTACTTTGTACCATTTTCCATGTAGCTCGTCCTGCTGCTGTACCCACTTCTGCGCTCCTTTAAGTAGCATTGATTGCCTGGTATCCTTTTTTGTTGTGCCTAGGTTTATGTGGATTATTCTTTCCTAATGGCAACGCCAGGCAGCAACTGAATCGTGACTTGTGTTTCAAGCAACACGACGTGAAATTAATTGAAATCGAATTGTATTGATTTGAAGCTTAGGGATGATTACTGTACTTTAAACAAGGATAACAATTTATAGGAAAATTGAAAGGAAAAAAATGGAGCAAGCAATTATGTAGTTCTTTTTTCTTTAAACAAAAATTGTAAAATCAATTTGCGATTGTGTTTTTTTTTTAGGAATTTTCAACTTTAAAGGATCAATATTGAAATATATAAATAGTTTATTCTTACTGTTGTTTTTCAGATGCTCCAGCATGAGGATATGGGACGACTTAAACCAAAAATAGCAGAAGTAGCTGATAAAGGTAGGAAGAGTGAGCTAGTGCATTGAAGGAATCTTCCAGAAGGTGCTGTCTTCAATTCTTTCCTTGGCCCTCTTATATTCAGAGGAACCCGACGTCCTGAACATTCATCTGTATAAAATATAAAGAATTAATTATAAATTTCAACACATTTGCACGTGAAACAATAATTAAAGAAAGGTCACAAAGGTAGTCAGTTTAGTGGAAGTCCATCCAGAGAACTAGTACAGAATTTCCAAAGACAATCCTTCAGTGACTTAATGACTTAAAAAGTTATAAAACCGCTTTCAGTTCAAAGATCACACTCTACTTACAAAACAACACTATGCTGCAACAAGAATTGAAGGAAAGTTAAATATAATAAAACTTTAGTTAGGATTGAGTTCAGGTAAGACCGCAATTTCTTCATTCGAAGCCAAGATAGTTCTACAAAAACATATCAGAACGATATCCTTTTTGAGAAATACTCGTACACATGAAATATACTCCTTAGTTGGGGATTGGAAAAGCATCCGTCAGAACTCTCGAGCTGATAAGTTGCATTGCAGTCAGTGTCCATATCCTTGCTGTTGCTTCTACTAAAAATGATATTCTATTTGAAATTATTACTCCCACATTTGCAAGGAACATTTCAAATTTATAAAAAGGATAACAGAAGACGTAAAATAGAATCGTTTATTGGGATGAATTTAACATCTGTAAACATGTTAAGACAGATGGAAATAACATACTAAATAATGAAGTAAATTTTGTAAAGAAACAGCCATGGCCGTATATTCATGACTAAATAGGAATATAAATTAAATTCACATTATGAATGACTATTTTGGTAGTAGTTCATCGTCTGCTGATGATATGTCTGCTGTAGTTGCGAGGGAGTCATTTGAAATGGGACATTTGACCCTGCTTTGTCTGTTAGATTTTTCTAAAGCATTCGATTCTGTAGATCACTCATTACTATGTGAAAAGCTTCAGTTGAATTTTGGTTTTTCCAGCTCGGCGGTCCGTATGTTAAATAGTTACTTGGTTGGAAGGTCTCAAAGGGTTAGGGTGGGAAAGAATGTGGCTGCGTTCAGTAATTCAACCTGTGGGGTGCCTCAGGGCTCAGTGCTTGGTCCACTTTTATTTACACTGTTCATAGATGACATTTTCAGTAAGTGTCGTCATGTTACCATGCATGCATATGCTGATGACCTTCAATTGTATTTGTCCAGACCCATTGGTCTCATTGATGATTTATGTGCTAGGGTAAACGAAGACTTGATCATAATAGCAGAATGGGCTATAGCTAATAGGCTGAAGCTCAACTCCCAAAAATCATATGTCCTCCCGATTTCCAAGTCTGGTTACCCTTCCTCTGATATACCAACAATTTTACTAAATGATACAAACTTAAATTTGTTGAAAAAGTAAAAAACCTTGGATATCACATTAACTCCGTACTATCCTGTTAGGATCACATAAATTCAGTGGTGAGTAAGGTATATACCTTACGGAATTTGAGGAGGACTGCATCATTTGTGCCTACTGAGATCAGAAGGAGGTTGGTGCTTCAGCTTATAGTGCCGATCATGACTTACTCAGTGCAGGTGGCATTCAATAATGCTACAAGATATGTATATGGTTTAAGAAAGTTTGACCATATCAGTAAGTTTTGCAATCAGGTCCTTGGTTGCAATATTTTTAATTATATGGATGCTATAAATTGCCTATTTCTACATAACTTGATATACACGCGAACACCAAATTATTTGTTTGTAAAGTTGAAGTTTTGTAAATCGAGGAGAAATATGAACCTCTTAGTCCCTAATTACAGTATTTAAACTCGAATACTCTTTTTTGTGAACGCCATCAGGTTGTGGAATTCGTTGCACAACTTTAAGCAAGCAGTTTTTCACTACTTCTCTTAATGCTATTTTTTTTCTCTTTTCTGCTTTTCTAATTTTTGTTTCCCTTTTGTTTATTCATTGTTTTTCTGATCTGACTTTTCCTTATTTCATAAAAATTATTTATTTTTAAGTTAATTATTTATTTATTCAATTATTTATATGTTTAATTATTTATTTATCTGATCTCAACTTATTTATTTTTCTGATCTAATAATTTACTTTCATTTAATTTACATTCTTAGTCTTAGTTTTAAGTAATTTTGTTGTATATAATTCATTGTTATTCGGATACTTCTTGCCGCATTTAAAAGACCCTGTCTTAAAAAATAAAAAAATAAATAAATCATCAGTGATATATCATCAGTGATACATCATAAGTGATAAGTCTTTACTGATATGTTAATAGTGATGATTTAATAGTAATAAGTCAATAGTGAGAAGTCTTTGGTGATAAGTTTTTAGAGATAATCATCAGTGAAAAGTCATTAGTGATAAGTCATCAGTGATAGGTCATCAGTGATAAGTCATCAGTGATAAGTATTTAGAGACAAGTTAATAGTGATCAGACAATAATGAGAAGACTTTAGTGAAAAGTTATTGGTGATAAATGAATAGTCATAAGTCATTAGTGAGAAGTCGATAGAATCAATCATTAGTGATAAGTGTATAAGTAATAGGTCAGTAGTGATAACCCAGTACTGATGTGGCCTTTTCTCTTATACTATGATGAGCCCTCAATGATGCTTTATCTTACGCACTCATAGAGAACTAACTCCATGATCGAATACACTGTGAAATAAAGGGTTTTCTCCCATGTAGCATATATATGGATAATAATAGTTGATATACGAGTATAACAGATGTAAAAATTGCATAAAACAAGTTGTGTGTGAGATATCAACGAATATTTTGTTTTATTTGAAAGAACTATCAATGACATTATGTGTGAAATATGACATCATTCAAATGACCACCGCGGCTTCACTGGTGGCGCGCATTCGAAGGGTCTAAATTTCGATGACTCTGGCACATAAATCAGGCTGAATTTGAGCGATAGCAGCCCGGGTTATGTTGGCTTTGAGGTCACTGGTCGTTTGCGGCTGTTTGGCATAGACCGACGACTTCAGGAGACCCCACAAGAAAAAGTCTAACGGGGTCAAACCGCACGTTATCGGTGGCCAGTTGAAGTGGCCTCTGAGTGAAATAGTCCTCAAATCGCTAGTGCATCCAATTTCCATTGTGGCATCAGCTGTGTCGAACCTAGCGCCGTCTTATTGGAACTGCATGTCGTTCAGATCCATATCATCCAATTTGGGCCAAAAGAAATTGATTATCATCGATCGGTAGGGCTCTTCGTTGATAGTGATGGCAAAGCCATTGTCGTTTTTAAGGAAGTGCGGACCGATGATGCCACCACACCATAAAATAGTACCTTTCTATGGATGCATTGCCGCTTAGTGGACCTCGTTTGGATTGGCATCGTCTCAAATTAAACAATTGTGCTTGTTGACATACCCGTTCATAGAAAAATGGGCCTGGACAAGGAAGATGATTTTTTTGGTGAAGTCAAGGTCCGCTTCCTGCTGCTCCAGAGCCCAGCCAGCGAATACACGACGGAACACACACAACTTTGTATGCAATTCAGTAAGAGTTCAGTTGTGAACTGAAAACAACAATAACATGACCGATTTAGAAATGGAAAAGTGAAACTTCTAGAAAGGTTGTGATGAATTAAACTTTATGAACTACACAGGAATACACGGTACAATAGGGTAATTTTCGAGGATACATTTTATTCATTAATAAATAAAAATTTAGAAATGAAGTACGGTGTAACTTTTTTTTGTATTCTTGTGGGTCTGTTTCACGTAAATGACTCCAAATAAAATCGCTCATCATGCCCTCGTCCCAGAAACCGTGATAATTTCTCTCAATTTTCTGCAAATCTTGATGCAACCGCTCGCCTTGCTCGTCACTCGTATTACCTAAATTTTCCGGGAAGAAATCCAGGTGGGAATGCAGAAAATGAATTTTTAGCGATATACGAGCACCGATTCTCGTGCAATTCAGCAACAGTTCCGCGACAATTTGCCTGTAGTTGTCACTTTTCCGGTTGCCAAGGAAGTTCTGAACAATGCTCCTGAAAGATGCCCATGCTGCCGTTTCTGTGGGTATTAAACATCGCGTAAGGTTGTTGTCAGCCATCAGTGTCCTTATCTCTCAGGTCCAACGAAAATCCCCTCTTTTATTTTGGTGTAAGAAATCTTCGGAAACAGACGAGTTAACTACTGGAAATCCACCCCCTTTTGGGTCGAGCGTTTGAACGAAATTCTTTATGAGGCATAGTTTAAAATGTAGTGGCGGAAGTACAACGTTATTTGGACCATTCAGTGAAATGTTAGAGTTGTTTTGGCTTCCTGGTTAATAGTGGTCTCGAGAGGGCTATTCTTTTTTTACATAATTATGCGCTTTTGCTCGACTATCCCACAGAAAAAGAGAGCAACAGTATTTCATGAAGCCGCTCTGCCTCCCAACAAACATGCCAGTAAGTAGTAATCAATTAGTTTCAATTAATATTCTACTTCGAAATCATCAAATACCTTTAGATCACTGCAAATTTTCCATTTATGTTCGTTGTACTTGATCAGTCCCAAAATTTCTTTCATCGATTCGTAACTTTCCTTGTTGTTGAAGGCATGAGCAATTGGAATCGACGGCTTTTTATTTCCAATTTGCAGGAGAGCGGCCTTCAAAATGTATTTAGTAACGTCGATGAAAAGTCGCCAATCATTTTTGAGGTATGGATGATTCACTATTTGAAATAAACCATTGATGTCTTTGCAGAAACAAATTTGATATATCTTCTCGAAGAATGGCAATAGCACTTTATTCCTTTCTGTAAAATGAGTGACTTTCATTTCGCTCGAGAGAAATTCCCACTGTCACAGTATTTCCACATTTCCTTTGGATAAATGCAAATCGTGGGCCAAATCATTCAGTTTAGCTTGTGTTACTAAATGTTTTTCGTTGAACACCATTTCGTTACCACTGCTCGTACTGGGATCAGAAGTTTCCACATCTCTGACACCTGGACACTTCGGTAATGGATCATTGTGCAAACGTTCAACTGGCTTCGATGCTGATGAAACGTCTGCATACTTTATGTTTCGTACAGTTCTTGTACTACTACCAAAGACATTCGTGGAACAAAAATAACAGTCATTGATGTGATTTTTCTGTTGTCTTCACAGCATAGGAGTTTTGAACGCAAATACATTTGCTCGCCCATCGTACATAACTGTATAACTTTGTCCTTTACACATTACAAAACAATTTCGGCGTCCACGGGTTCTCTAACTCTCCCGCATCGAAACCAAAGTGGTGCAGCTACGCTGGTTTCAGCGAATCTACTATAACTTTGCCATTCTTTGCAACAATATAACAACCACAACTGTAACAAAAATAGTTCGGGCTGACTTTGTACGATCTTTTCGACTTTTTTATATGTTATTTTTCTATTACAAATACTTTTGAAGTGAACACGCTACTGATTCAACCAGCTGATAGTATTGCTGCCAACATGCAAAATCTGAAAATTCTGACGATCTAGCGAAAATCTGGCCACGGATTTGAATTCAGCGCGCAAATTACGTTAAGAAGGTCTCTCTTTTTCTCGGGTACAAAAGTTGACCTGAATTTGTAATCCTGTGTTATTTGTCAAGTAAACTTGTTGTTAAATTATTATCCTTTCCGTAAAGACAAATTTTAAAAAATTTGTTTTTGTATCCAGTGATTGAACCACTAGCAATAAATTAATTTTCATTTCAATGCTATCCATTAATAAGTAAATGAATGGAATCACAAACTTCACTTTAAAATATTCAATTCAATTTTCTTTTGTTGGTACTTGAATATTATATTATATCATATTATTTTATACATTATATTATATTATCATATGTGCATATGTGTATAAAAGTATCATCCTCTGTAGAACTGTTGAAATCCCCCTCACTCACTTATTCCTTATACGAGTATGAACACTATCAGCTTGTCTATCTACTGTTTGAATCACCACGGACGCAGTGAATCGGATAAAAACAAAATGTATGAATGTGGACTGTTTTAATCCTGATGAAATTCAGATTTGCTCTTCCAGATAGCATAAGTTTTATGTGTGCTTTTAAAAAGTATTTGAATGGCTTCAATAAAGAGTCTTTAGTAGCTACCAAACAGCGCTGCCAATTGCCATCCTGAATGACGAAATGAGGCAGTTTTAATTAATGTTTATTTTGGCACATGGCGGCAGCAGCAGCAGGATAAACGTGTACAGAAAGTGAGACCCACGATTGCTATCAAAAGCGAACGCTGTGAAAAAGATTGTGCGAAAGATAACAGAAATAGTGAAACGGGCTCTCAAACAAGATTGGCATCAGCTCAAACTAGGACAAGCCTCAGTAAATAAATACGGCCAGCCAAGACCATTCGGCGTGGCACTTAAGCCAAAGCTGGTATTTTATGAAATTGCATGCGTTCTCCTCCTGCAGTGAGTCCAATAAAAATGTTACGAAAATTGCAACAAATACACGTGCTCTTTATGTGTGCGCTACCTGGGAGAGTTGTGTTCTGAAAGCCAAACAAATTTATTACCCACAAACTAAACAAATTATTTGCCCAGCACCAACAGTGCAACGAGCAGCTGAAAGCAACCTTATTCTGCAGGATCGCAACACCACCCTCCGTAACCCAACAGCGACTAGGATTGCAATAAGCTCATACCAGCCTGGTGTGTTCGTGCATGTTCCAAGAGCTGCCCAACTGGCTGGGTTTGCTTGTTTCCCCATTGCAATCGACCGAAGTGCAAAGCAAAACTTGTCCAGGCTTCCTTTGGCTCAGCCCTGCTCAGCTCCACCTTTAAAATATTACTTTTTAAATGTCTTGCTTTGGCTCCCCCGACTCCGGTGTGTACTGTTGTCCGACAAACAAACGACGACCCAACATTGCAGGGTGCACCTGGGGAGATGTTTTCTTTGTATCCTGTATACACCGAGAGTAGGGACATGTTTACTTTTTTGTTTTTTTTATATATATTTTTGTTGTTGTTGTTACGTGGTGTTAATTTGAGCGTGCACACTAACTTTAATTACATTTAATTTATTCATGGTTCATTAAAAAGGTTGAAATTTATGTTGGCTCACACATGCGGAGTAACATGGAGCATGAAGCGATCAAACGTCGAGGAGTGATGAGAGGTCAAGCAGCAAAATGAATGGGAAAATACGAGTAGAAGAGCAAGAAAATCGTCCGAAAAATACGACGTCCTTAAAAAGCCGGAGTGAGGGTCAAGCCACCCTCAAAGTCAGGGCATTTGTATGTCTTTAAAATAGTTGTCAAAGGATGGACCCTTCCAAGTTGACAACTGCTACACCAGTAATATTTCCATTTGCCTCAAACTTGGAAGTCAATGAAATGAAACCGCGACTGTAACACCAAAGAAATCTGTGTCCTTTATTCATGCAGCACAAAAGTTGAGTCTATGTAAATTTTTGTCCCTGACACTCGATGGTCCAGCAAGCATTCCTTGACTCAACTTGAACATGTTAAAACATTTAACATTCATTCTTTGTTGACAGCTAACGAGTGTTCTCACTCAAAGCTCCTGCTTGTCTCCAAGGAAATCAGCATTGCTCGTACAGTATATCAACGTATGCACAGCTTTTTGCCCCAATCCCGACCAGAAGTAAAACACAAACAAACAAAATAAAAACAAAAAAAGCTCATACCTCAGCGTGCCACCAGCACTCCTGCTCCTGCATGTCCTTTAACGTTATGCTCTTATGCATGTGTGCATTGCGTCTGCTCTTTGCATTTGATTAATTTTGCAATTGCCTCGGGCAGTGCGGATAAATTCATCTTTCTGCTTTATTATAGATCCCGATAGTCCTGGCTGGCACACGAGTCCTCGCACATACTCATCCGTACGGCGTATGCGCCCGAGTCAATTTAATTTTCCAATTTTGCAGTTTTGTGACTAACTTCATTTTCATTTTCCCTCCCCTTTTTTGAGGTTTTCCATTTTTGTGGGGTTTCTCTATTGCTCTCCCATTCATTTTGCATTTCCTTTAGGAGCATTTGGAGTGCTTGCACTTGTTTTGCCGACTTAGTTAATAACGATCAACTGAATTCATTTGTCTGCCGGAGTGTTACTGGACCACTCTCCTACGGTATTAATGAAGGCTGGTACGATTTAATAGAGTCTCGTCGGTGCGGACTAAACCAGAGGAGAGTAGACGCATTGCTGCGGGCAATGAAAATGCAATGCAAGAAATGAATGAATTCTGAATGTGTTCATTGCGAGAAGGCTTTCCCCATCAAATTCAAATGTGACCACAATTTGAAGTATGGGACTATCGAGGTGCGAGCATGGACAGGTGCACCACTCCACTAGAATTACTGCAAACAAGGACTTTTTAATTGGTGTTTGCGGAAGAATTTTTCATTCGATTGTTTCTATGGAAAGTGGTGGTTGGACAGAGCTTTAGTGAACTTCAGCATTATAATCGTCAGATGGATAGATGATTCCTTGAATTGTGGCATGAATTTTCTGTGAGTATCTTGTTTTCAGTGCGGCCTATATAAATTTATTTTGTTACAACCGAAGAAGCTGTTTCGACATTTGGCCTCATGTGCCAAGTTTTCTAGTTTCATTAAAAAGAATGTATCCATTTCACTCTTTCAAAACTTCTGCGGGATATTTGCCTCGTCGGATCTCACTATAGCTAACGGTATATACAGAGAGTTCCCATTGAAATTTGAACCAGCTTTAGCCCTAGCTTACGTTAGGTTAGGTTATCGTGGTAGTCGCCCTACAGACCAGCTCACTCAGGCCACCATGGGTCCATTGTGATACCACCGCGTAACAACGCACCTCTAATTTACTCGTCAAACCATTTCGAGCCCCTTATAAAGCTGAGGTTTTGTTTGACCATCTTCAGCCCTAACATTACTATCTTCACCTTCATTTTTGCGGGCCTCATAGAAATCATCGCACAAAAGTATGATCAGCTTTGACACTCCTCTTCATCCCTTAAATCTCTTTAATAATAATTATGCCCTGGGTTCCACATTTTCATCTAACATCATCTTATTTTATTTTATATTATCAGATTTGACATTTCCGCTCTGCTGTACTGTATTTTCGCCTGTCATCTACGCAACTGATTTTAATTTTCTTCCATTGTTCTACTGGCGCTGCATTGTGTTCTCACTGATTATGTCCTAAAATATTTTTCCCTGACACAAACATTTCATTTACGTGAAACTTTATCTGAAACTGCTTTTTGAGGCCAAACTGTTGACAGCAAGTTTTCATATCCTTTCAAGTTATGCAGTAACTCGTGCTGCGTGGTTTAAGGATAATGCTGCTGGTAATTGTTTGTCTTTGCTCTTTTCTCATTTGTGTCCTTTTAGTGTAGTGAACTTACATTGTGTTTGCTTGTGAATCAGTGAACAACAGCAGTGAAACACACCACTTCGTTCTAGAGCGGAGCGAATGGGTCTTATCATGGAAGTTTGATGTACCAAGATGCTCATTTTAGAATATATGTCATTGTCAGTGTTGTGTTGTTAATAGAATCCTTAAATTTTATGTATTCGTAAGCATATTTGTCTTGCTCATACTCGAGGCACTTGAAGAGCATTTTTATAAGATCGAATTTCTATATCAAAGTGAGGTTTAAAGATTATTCCATATACTTATTAATATCATTCATTATACTTATTAATATCAATCATACGGACACCACGTGTTCGAAGACTGTAGTGCATCCTTACAGTCTAATTTATGATCTTCCACATTTCGTGCCAGATTCCACCAATAGCTTCAGTGATGTTGGCTTTTATTCTTCACTGATGTCAATTATTTTGTTAATTATTCGCATTGAACCAGAAACTTTATGGAAAAGCCAAAAACGGTAATCTAAAGTAATCAAATGGCACATCCTGGTTGCAAGTTAGCCTGATGATGCCATCTCCAGCAGAAAAAAGTGAAGCTCTTCAATTCATATGAATGTTATAGATCCATCTATGATAAAAAATGCGGCGCTAGTTACTGTACATGATGCGCAACGTGGAATGTGCTGGAATATGAATTGAAGAGCTTCACTTTTTCCTGCTGGAGATGGCATCATCAGGCTAACGTGCAACCAGGCCTGATGATGCCATCTCCAGCGGAAAAAAGTGAAGCTCTACAATTCATATTCCAGCACATTCCACGTTGCGCATCATGTACAGTAACTAGCGCCGCATTTTGTATCATAGATGGATCTATGACATTCATTTTAGGCCACCTTCTCTTCCTCCCCTTCAATATCTCCGAGTATTACCACTAACAGTGGGCTCCCCCTTGTTCAACTTAGAAAAAACCGATGACCGATAACCGATAACCGATGACTTTGTCTGAACTACAGCAAAAAGAGACCTCTCTGTACCTCTTTTGAATTATTACTCCCATCTCAAGGAAATTTTTGTACTCATCCAAAATTATGCCTAGTAATCCAGACTAACTAACCGAATAGCCCACGCATAGACCTGTTAGTTCCTTAGCGGAGAACTGTGCCTAATCAAGGGAGATAATTTTTCGAGTTACAGTCAATCTACTGAGGTCAACCAGACCACTGAATTTAATATGTTAGATAATTCCCTAGTATATTTTCATAGATCCCCAGCTCTGTGGCACATCTAAAGGCTCCATAAGTAAATATTGATACAAACCCATCTGACATGCATGACTATTAAGGTCCTTTCGGCCTGATGACAATCAGCTGTCAAATTATTGACATACATATTACATCTTCACTAAGAAAGTTTACTTCATCCCTACCCTAATTTGCACTGCATCCTCTGTGGTTCGAAAAATTTTGGAACATTTATTCCTCATTTGAACATTTTAAATGAAACAAGCCCTGCATCTCTCTCGAGATAGAATCTCCTTGTATAAAATACATCAAAAACAAAACTATATGCATCATATTTTAATGAAAATCTTTAGTTTCCCTTCTGTGTTTACATCTCACCATTCACAATGAATACAAGAATTATCCTGCGAAAATATTCCCTTCACCATGCCCATGTCCCAGCTGCAACGGGACAGCATCATGCGCGCATTCTGCTCACTTATGCCTATGTTCTTCAATTCAGTCACATTGGCATCGCATTCCGCCTCCTTGTGCGGACCACTGGCGTACACGTTGGTCCAGTGACGGGCTGTCACCAAGAACTGGGAATGCTGCTTCTTAAATTGGTTCGCCACAATCACCACTTGAGGATCGTATGGGTCGGGCGTGGCCAGCAACGCTTGTATGGAGAGCAAAACAACGCGCAGTGTTAACCCGGCCGCCCACTTGCTTGAGAGTATGTCCAAGCAAACGGCACCGGTTTCCAATGAAATATTCGGATGCCAAATCTTGGTTATGAAGCTTACAGTCGGTGGCATAAAAGGATACACTTCGGGCAGTTTCAATTCCACCTGAAATTTGCCACCCTCATATGGCGTGTCCGGGGGACCAGTGATTTCTGCCCGCAGCTCTGACCACTTGTCCTTACGGAAATCTATTGTGATGGGACACTCTGCCATAACAGGACCTTGTCCGATTTCACGCACATCGCGCTTGGCCCGCTTCTCTGCTACACTTGGCATGATCAGCTTATACAACGTCTGATTCCGAGCTCGTAAGGTTGTGTTTATGTCAGCAGGACTTTTTTATAAGAAAAAATAACCAAATTAGTTCGAGTTGGCAATCAAATTCAAGGAAAATATTCACCAATCCTTTGGCACGTTTGCACTTGAACACCTGGGGTTATATATTATATGCAGTTTGAACCTGAAGGAGTATAGTTCCTATTCACAGGAGAGATTTTCAAAACTTCCTTTGCAGATTATTGAATAAGCCGAATATTTTGATGCAA
This sequence comes from Clusia tigrina, assembly GCA_920105625.2. Classification (NCBI taxonomy): domain Eukaryota; kingdom Metazoa; phylum Arthropoda; class Insecta; order Diptera; family Clusiidae; genus Clusia; species Clusia tigrina. Next base: position 211,458,962 of record OV050031.1, read on the forward strand.
ATCGAAATTTTCTGAATATTCGATTATGAAACAAAGAGAAATATTTCGACACCTCAAAATTCGTGGATTGCTATATCAAATCTAAGAAAAAAAAACGAAACAGAACAAAGTGTTTTTATGGTCCACAAAGCCAACCAATTCCTGCCTTATCACAGTGGATTTATAGCAAAAGCGCAGTCCTGATTTTTTATTTAGTAGCCAATTTATTCCTTGTGCTTTCAATTTCATTTGCGTACGTTTTGCTTCGATGTGCTTGCGCCAAGTCAGTCTACGATCGACATGGACCCCCAGGTAGATTACTGCATTAGCTTGTGGAATAGATACGCCATTTAATGTGACTTTAGTACAGTTATCCTTACGAAGAGTAAGTGTGACGTGGGAGATTTTGTTTTCGTTTAAGCGAATGCGACCATTAGCCAGCCAGGACTCAATTAGTTTTAAATGCTCACTACGGTCTCTCGATGCAATTCTTGGATTTTTATGGCGCCTGTCTGTGGTAAATCCGAAGTAAACACTAGGTAAATAATCGGCCCGAGTACACTTTCCTGTGGGACACCAGCTTTAATGTTAAAGTCAGGGGTAACAAACTCTTTAAATTTCACTCTATACTTGCGATTGTACAAATACGATTTTAGTATCTGGCGCCTGCTTGGAGACAAGACTTTGCAGAGACCAGCGTGCCAGACCCTATCAAACGCCTGAGCTATATCTAGGAAAATTGCCGAGCAGTACTTTTTATCCCCGAAAGCATTTCTTATTTCACTGGTGATCCATTTTACCGTGTTTTGGGCGAAATCCAAATTGAGGATGTGGAATTATACCACTTTCTTCGACACCTGGTAATACGACATCTCGTATTTTTAGCATCAGCAGTCTTTTGACAGCATCGGCAGCAATCTAATGGGTCTGTATGACGCCGGTTGTGGTTTATTTTTTCCGGGTTTCGGAATTATGATTACCTGTGATATCTTCCAAGCTGAGGGGAAATAACCAATTCGAAATATAGCGTTAAACAGCTGTGTTCGAATTTTGAAAGCTATATCTGGTAACTCAGCTACCATTTTCGCAGTAATTGACTCGTAGCCTAGAGATTTCTTCAAGTTGAAATGATTTTGCACAGTCTACTTTACTTCCTTTGCCTTAACTTTAATTGGTTTAAACGTTTTTTGGGTGACCAGATGTGGAATTACGAAATTATTGGTCCCAGGATTAGGTTGAAACACTTTCTCCAGATGATGAGCAAACGCTAAGGCTTTTTCTTTGTCGCTACTCGTCCAGCTCCCATTACTCAATCTAAGTGGTGGCTCCGACTCCTTTGGAATTTTTATGTCTTTATCAGCTTTCCACAAGGAATAATTAGACTTTCCTGTAGGGCATACTTTTCTCGTGTAGGTGTAGTGTTTCTCCAGATAAAGGATAGCTTTGTTTGGTTGTAGACGATCTGTGTTTTGTTTTTGCCAATGGCGACTGAACCGTCTTTTTTCATTGACGAGGTTTTCAATGTCCAACATACTTTTCCGGATACCATGCGATGAGAATGATTTAGGAGGAGTTGCATTCATAACAGCTGCTGACACAAGAACGGAATTTATATTTTGAAGGGCTGCTTTGATTTCGTCTTTTAATACTAAAAGAGCTAAAGAGATTTATTAACTCTTCTCGGAATAATTTAGGAATCATCAGAGGCGTTTTTAGCGGACACTGTAGACTCAACTTTCACATGAATAAGTTGGGTCTATCTTCAGATGCCATCTGTAGATTCTGTGGAGAAAGGGATGAAACCTCACTGCACCTGATGACTGCGTACCATTGTCACACAGAAGGAAAAGGAAAATATATCTTAGATTTGAGCAAGATCCCTCAACTTGATTCCTCCAAAATACATGAGTTCCTGTCGGAAATGAACCTGACAGAAGATCTGTAGATGAGACTATCCTCATCTTTGAAGTAAATAGGTGCATCACAACAGATCTTTCAGCTAGTGTTGTATATCACCCTTAAAGGAATCTAAAGCTATGAATTAAGAGATCTGAGTGATTTTGTTTACAAAATGCTTTCTGTTCATTTAAACGACGTAGAAACTTGTCAAAGTGCTGCCAAACCTCGCCTGGTTTTTTATGATTTGTGTATAGAATTCGATATTTATAAAATTTTTGGTTTTATTTTTGATGACACTAACTAAATTGCCTTATAGTATGGGAGAGTAGGTTTTAACAATAAATCAAAATTTACGATTAAATTTTTTATGACAATAGTTTACAATTACATTAAATTTCATTTTCAAAATTTGCGAGCTATTAAAACCGTTGGTGTAGGGCCTTTGAGTCAACTCGGTTGCTCACTCTCCTTCATTGGAAGTTGTCATATCGTACGATTTGAGTCCAATGATAATCGGTGTTTGTGCTTTATGCTACATGTGCGGGTAATTTCTTGTACAGGGTCAATGTTGAGATCACGGCGAATAGCGTCATTGGGTATATACCATACAGAATTGGTGATTGTGCGTAGTATTTTTGATTGTAGACGTTGTATGATATTTATATTAGATATGCTTGCAGTGCCCCAAATTTCGATTCCGTACCTCCATATAGGCATGATTATTGTCTTTAGTAGCGAAGGATTCGATTGTGTTCCTAACAGCCAGTACAGTTGTCTGAATCTATTTCTTACTTCGTTCCTCTTTTGTATTATGGGCTCTTTCCATAATAGTTTGGCATCATACCGAGGTATTTAGCTTTAGGGTCAATCTTAAGCTGGTCGTTATTTATGGTCAGATGCACTGGCTAAGTCCTCCTATTAGTGTAAATGACTTGCATAGTCTTGTCGCCATTTATTTTGATTCCTCACCTTCCAAACCAAGATAAACTTTTGTCAAGTATTTGCTGGAGATTTTTTGCCATATATTTGTGCGATACAAGCGGAACAGTATCGTCAGCAAATGTTGCTATCATGTTGTCATCTGATATAGGAATAGGGATGTCAGCTGTATATAAGATATATATAGTGTTGGTCCTAGTACACTACCTTGTGGTACTCCGGCCTCCATTTTTAGAATATCGGAGCATTCCTCAGCATACTTGGCATAGAAATATCGGTTTTTGTTGTAGCTTTTTGGAAGTAGGTAGAAGTCTATTGGAAGACCTCATCTTAACTTGTGCAGTAGTCGTTTGTCCCATACGCTATCAAACGCCTTTGCCACATCAAGGTATACCGCCACGTAAGTTTTTTTTTTGTTGTCAATTTCAGTTGCTATTTTATGCGTTGCTCTATGAACTTGTTGAATTGTAGAGTGTTTACGTCTGTAACCGCACGTCAAGGAATTATTTTTCTTCTTGCTAAGATGGGCTCCCGGCGATCAAAAAGCAATTTTTCAAAAATGTTTGATAGAGTTGGTAGTAAGCTGATCGGTCTGTACGATGTGGCGACTGAGGGGACTTTATTTGGTTTCGGATTAGCAATAACTTCAGCTACTTTGCACGCTACGGGATAGTACTTTCGTGTTATAATTGCATTAAATAAATTCATAATGTATGTAAGTGTATTATCAGGCAGTTCTTTTAGAATTTTACCTGTAAGTCCATCATATCCAGGAGATTTTTTTTGTTTTAATTTTTAAGTTGATTTATTGCATAAGGACTCATATACTCGTATCAACTCGTGTACGAATATATGTCGCCAGTTATGCCAGATTTTTTGTGAGCTTACTTGCAACTTTATTGTTTATTTTGACACATGAGTTACTTTGATGGTGGTTGTTTTATTTATTAATATTTTTTTTTCTCTCAAATAAAATGTTCTAAAATCTCATATAAAAAATAATAAAGGAGTAAATTTAATTAACTGCTTCCAAACATAAAACTATTATTGATAAAAAATTGATTAAAATATATTCTCAATAATTTATCCGCACTATCACGTACTTCACACTCCAATTATCTGGAATTTATTCTCTGTACTCGTGCTTCAAATTGCATTTTAATTAAAATTAATTGCCATTTTTGGTGTGAGTAAATTATTAATTTCAATAAGGTAGAAAATTTTATTTACAAATATTAATATTGTTTAATTATTCATTCAAAATGAACACAGAAGATGCAATATTTTAGGATATTGAATATAATTTATTTTAATTAATTATTTAGGAATACAACTTTAATTGAACCGGTTTTTGGGTATCAGCGTATATAAGTGTTCATACGATATTGCCATCCTGACAATTTATTCTAACTCTCAATACTCCAATTCATACCACTGGATTGTGTGGTAATCAAACAACCGCTGGTTAAATTAAAATAATTAACTTTATTTAATCATTGCAATTTACACACTTAATCTTAGGTTTAAAGTTTAATTTAATACAAGTTTGGACTTTTTTAACTATTAATTTTTTAATCACTTTATTTAATCACTTTATTACTTCTCAATGTCGTTAATGTTACGATTGAAATTCATGATGTACACACTGCTATGATTTCTGTTCAACTGTGTCGACTTTAATTGTGTGGTCACTTATATCCCTCTCGTATGTTGAAGTAGACTATTCTAGAATATCCTCTACACTTCGAAAGAAGTTTCGAGAACATTCCAGAGTATTGTCTATACTTCGAAAGAAGTTTCAAGAAGGTTCTAGAGTATGCTTTTCTGCATAGATTGTGTTTTGGCTTATATACACCTCTGGCGTGGTGACTACAATGCGGATACCCTAAAAGTATGCAATCATTTATGTTTCAAATTGTCGCTGATATATTAATGAGCTTTAAAGGTGGCTTAAGGTCGAAAACTCTTAGTTTTAAGTTTATTTTATAATTGTATAATGTGAAAAACTGTTTAATATTAATAATAATTATAAGGGTGGTTCACATTCAAGCCGCTGAGACATGGTATGAATTACAACAAGATAAGAAGTAAACAACTAACCAGGAATACCTTGGCTTTGGAGATACAGCTTTCAGTAATGCGAGAACAAATTGCAAAACGGTTCTCAGAGTGTTGTTTTTATAATCCTTTCGTACTCTTTCATACGCTTGCTTAGTGAATGAGATGTAACTATGTCACTATGCGACTATAGACTGTGGGGAATACGTTGTGTGTTCGTTTCAAGTAAAAAAGATCTGCCAGAATTGTGTTGTTCAATACAAAGTGATTCTACTGCCAGTATATTGACACTCTTAATCATCAACAGGCCTTATTCTGTATCTCTTTGGTGTTGTGTACTCCTACTCGAGCATTTATTTAATACAAGTACCTTCAAACAACTGTCATAGAAACGCACTTCAAACTATGAATGAAGAGACCCACTTCATTGGTTGATGATTGTTGGTGTAAATTGGCGGCACCAGTTCTGTTGTCGTTACAGCTTTGGAAAAGAATAGAATCCCGACAAGGGAGAGAGTAATTTTTAATAATATTTTATCACATAATTATAGTTGAATAAATAAAATATTGATATATATTCGCACATGATTTCATTTTGATATTCCAAACGACTTAAGAAAAGGAATCATAAGTAAACCAAAAAATGCACCAGATTTCATAAAAGTTATATCATCAAAATTAATTATTTTTCTCATTGTTCATACACTTGATTTACTCGTAGTGTCCTTGTTTATCTCTTTATTGAAATTCTGCCAGTCAATCACGCAATTCCATCTGACAGCTCACATGCCTCTCGCTTCCGTATGTCTATTTAAATTACACCCTGATACACTTGAACCTCATTTAATCACTTTGGATGTCGTCCACGTTTGTTAATCCTTTTGCGGCATATCCGCTCCAGCATAGTTTATGCAACAAACACCTCGCTTGACATGTTTGACAAGCTGACAGTGCCCTGACACTGTCAGTTGTCGTTTGATATGCTTTCGAAATTTATTTATTTTCCATATGTGTGCAGGAACATGTTTCAATTACACTCATAAAAGCATCTCATGGAAATTTATTGTACGTGTAAAGTAACAATTTATCAAACTACATTTTGCATAGAAATATTTCTGAACCCACGCATGCAATGGTGAAGCTATGCCACACAAAGGTCAATAATTCGTATGTATAGTTCTGAGGTAGTTTAGTTCGGTCATTAGCTCATTCACCACAGTGCTAATTATATTAATTTAGAATATTGTTACGAAAATTAACACTGCTAATAGTTCGATCACTGGATTGTGTCAAGCAATTGAGAAACACTTATTTCATAATTATTAAAGGAGGAATTCAACAAGGCAATGATTTGATAGCAATTCATTTAATTATAATAATTAACAAAAGGGTATTTAACAACATTTTGTTGTTATTGCTTCCGCCTCTAAAGCTCAACTGAACTACATTGTCACAACACATTCCTATTTAAATTATTTCAGCTGCTTTTTAGGACATTTCATTGAGTGATTTTTGTCCATTAAATGATTTTAGAACAGATACTTTTTCATTGTAAACTGGGAGAAAATGAAGCGTACAGCATCACTAGTAACTTTTCGTAAATAAGCTTTATTGATGTGACCTTTTCATTAGTTACATAACGCAAATGACCTTCCACTAATGATTTTTCACTAATAACTGTCAGTAATGATGATGATATAATCATAATATTTGTCAGTAACATTATCAATAGTAGTCTGTGTCCAAAAACTGTGAAGGATTAGAATTTATTATAGATATGCTCAGGCTTTTAATACCCCTACAAAAGTTGATACATGATTTTATATATATTATTAATACAACTACGAATGTTGATACTTGATTTTACCAATATGCTGCTACATAATTTCTTTGTATGGAGTTTCTATAGCATTGAAACATATATGAGACCCTGAATGTATGCAATAGTTTATGTGGTGTATTCTACACGTAGCGTGGAACATATTCACCCTGAACATTCTACGTATATATATATATATATATATATATAGCATGCAGACTCTTTTTGAACAACGCTCTAGATTCGTTGCCCGACTTCTTTTGAAGTGTGGGGTAATGACTAGAACGAATTAGAATTAGAATGAAATAGAAATTTCTAGTTCAACACACTAGATATTCAAGCATCCTCCTGGTCCGCCGACCCACAGCTGCGAGAAAAGATATTTAATGGTAGTTTAAGCCTCTGAGCATGTCAGCCCATGACACAATGGCCTGATAGGACTGCTGTGGCGTGGGAGTCAGTACAAGTACCTAGCAAGCGTAGTTTTTAATACTCGCCTCATACAATGCTATTATTATGGAGAGAGCCTTACAGTACTATTTACTGCTGCAAACGAACTGTTGGGCTCTACAACCCTTCAAAGCTTATGGCGAGGTATCGGTGTGTTCTAAATACCCAATCGGGGCGAACCGGGGTTCACCTCCGGGGGTTCCCGAATACAGGGATACCCCTATGTTGGCAACTGTGAGTCAGACGAATTGGCGAGAAAAGGCACCACACAACAACAACCAACCCAAAACGTATCTGTACCACTCATGCCTGCAAAAATACTAATCACAAGGAATACAGGCGTATAACTAGCAGGCTCTAGTCTGAGAAACCAACCTTCAGGATTACTAGAGCACTAGAACCTGGGATTCACTGAGCCCGAATAGAATGGCACAACAACACAAGATATGCGGCGGGATCCAGTTAAGGAGTGTGTGAATAGCGCTTTAGTGGAAGTTGTAAGGAATGCCCCAGTGACTAGGAATCAGGCGATTCCGCGCAGTGTGTCAGGCGTTTAACCACTGGTCACCATACTGCCGCCCCTTAGAGAAGAATCGGCTTCACCACCGCCTCATACAGCTAAGAAACTATGAAGGGTTTTAGCCCCCATCTTGCTCCCAGCTTTGCCCCACCTTGCCCTCACCTTTGTTGCAGTAAATTGCACTGTAAGTCCTCCGTGCTCTCTCCATAATGCTAGCATTCCGCGTTGAGTATTCAAAATTACGCTTGCTATGTACAGGACCTGACTAGTTCGATAGAGTGCAGTGCAGTCCAATTTGGAGAGACAAAAGGGCGATATTTTATACTTCCTTTTAAATAGGATAAGCTTGGTCTTGCTAGGAGTGGCGCTCAGGCCACAGATCGCACTCCAAGGGAAGAGGATGTCTAGCGAGTAGTTCATTCTCTCAGAGAGAGTGCTGAGATACTTGCCTGCAACAGCAATAGCGACATCATCCGCATAAGCAACGACCTCATAGCTTGAGAGCTATGCAGGATAAGGTTCTAAAGTAACGCAGAGAAACCGCCAACCTATAGGGGGCCTCTCGTATTACTCCTTCGGATTCTTGCCTCACCAAGATTAGCATTTCTAAACAGTTTATTGAGTAAGAGACCTTTGAAATCAAGCACAGGTTTATGTATAACTAAATTTTGTAAGGATTGAAGATAGGTAGGGAAGAGGTAGGGCTCATTTTAAGGTCCTTCTGTGAATTGAAGACATAATTAAAATAATAGTTATATGATTATAACAATAATTAATAATATAATTTTTTCGCCTATTCTGCTTTGAAATTTAGAATCCATTCACATTTTACTATGGAAATAAACTGCAAATGAATGTTGCTCTTACTGGAACTTTTAAAGTAAAATGTCCTGCAGTTAAGGTTCACACCACTCACATGCTTTTTAGAGCTGACTTTAAGTCAGAAGTTGTTTCCCAGTACATAGTCTTTTAACATTGTTGATGTGTCTTTGTAGAAAGAAATGGATCTTCATTTTTTGTTGTGTTAGTTGGATTGATAACTGGAGTATAGATGTGGCTCCAAAGGAACCTACTTGACAAAAAGTGTTGTATTCTCAGAACTTGTGGGCTAATAAAGGATGAAAGGGAATGTGTCTTGTGATTGAAATGAACTGTTTTCAAAGTCACTAGTTTTCCGAAGCACAATTGTATATCTTTTCAACAACAGTGGAGTTAACCGAAATGAACTACTTAATGGCAGGTCACAGAGGGGTTAAGAATTACCTAACTAATCAGGCAGATCACAGAGGGGTTAAGAATTACCCAACTTTAAGCATTACCCAACTTATCAGGTACGGGAACGTAAAATTAGAAATTAAAGCAAACAAACTGGAGTATTATGGCATTCTCACCAAGCACAGTGAAGGTGTTCATCCCCACCACGAGGTCAGGATAAGCAATTGTTGTTAGAGCTGATTCTGATATAAAACAAAGCACTGCTCTTGACTGACCCCTGATTGGATGATGGGATTTTCTCCGAATATTTAAATAAATCAACAACTGAAAACTTCACCTTCATTATTCTGCGGTAAAAACAACAAAAATGGAACAATATTGGCAGAAGTGTGAAATGCCATTGTAGTGTGTTTGCAGGCACTCTCGACCCTTTTTAATTTTTTATCACTTTTATACTCCATTTCAGTTATTTTTCGTTGATCAACTTTTCTGTTGAACTCTCTTCACTAATTTTGTTGGCTTGAATTATTGATTTTTTTCGGTTTCTGCTTTTTATGGCCACATTTTAATTACAAAGGCCGAAGTTTTGCGGCCAGTTTTTAGCCCCAACAATTTAAAGTGGCTTCGTGTTTCATTTTAACTTTTGTGGTTAACGCATTTTAGAGGCTTCGCTCAGAGCCTTTTTTAGCAGATGAGAGTAAAGTTTCCTTTTGATATAAATTAAAAAGCGTTTACCCAAACTTTCATTATGAAGCTGGTTTATTTATTTGTGTGAAAATTTGCGTTAATTCGGCAGCAGAAACTCAGAGGAGGAGTAGATAGGTAGGTAGGTAGGTAGGAATGGTCGCCTAGCAGAGGAGGAGTAAGTAAGGATACGTCTAAGGATATTATATAAGGATATATATGTCTATATATGCAACTTCTTCTCTCATGTGGACATATTTGCACCAGTTTGGAATCGTTTGGTTTAGCAGGCTAAGAAATCTGTGTGAAGACTTATTAACATAAAAAAAGAATCCTTTTATTTCAGTCAAAAGATATATTGGTGTATGGAATTCAACTTCCACTTCAGCCCATTAAAAGGAAAACTAATAGCAGATACCATTTCACGGCATTTCCTCTTATCTCCCAGCAGCCAGTTGGCCTAGAATGCCACCGCTGACCATCATCTGCGCATTTTACGGGTACATCCCTACTTGTGGAAGCTGCAATTAAAATTCAATAAAAAGAACAACGAAACAGCGCACACCGAACGGCAGTCTGGCCAGGTCAGTACACATGTCGGCACTCAGACGATTGGCAAGATGCCCGGCTGAGCCAGATACTGGTGCACTCTGCTGCAGTTCACATGCAAATGCCGAGCAAACTGGGATTATATAAGTTAATTGAGGAAATGTCTGCTGGTGATGCTTGAAAGAATAGCAGCTGGCAACTGCTGCTGTAATAGGTAAGCGCTGCATGCCACACCACACCACTGGCTATAAGAAGAGGATCAAAATCTTACTTTGAATTAAAAGCCACTCCATTTACCCCGCTGCAGGTGGAAGAAAAGAGACTCACTCGAAAGCGTTGTTTCGTTTGACTTTTTCTAATTTACATTCGTAGCATTTTGTAGCTTGCTTCACTCGTCGAATAAGGAAGAATGCAAGTATCCTGCGTTGCATAGTTTTAGGGGCTCTTGTGTAGAAGCTGGCGGTTTAGTTATTTAATTATTATTAGTCTGAAAGAATGAAAGTGTGTAAAGGAATAGTTGCATAACCTTAAAAAAAATCCTAGTATGAGTTTGAAACAAATTCCTCTCAGTTAACTTGGATTAAATCAGTAAAAAACCATGATTTTCTCTCAACATATTTCCTTAGTAATTTTCCGTGCTATTTCTCCGAAATCACTTGAATCGTTTCCATTTAAAAAGAGTCTGGTTAAATAAAGCCATCTTAAATCTGCGTTTGTTATAATTCTCCGCAATTCATAAACAATTTTTTTATCCCGCTGAACGCATTGAAGTGTGTGTGAATCGCAGTGGTACGACTAAAACGCTAACCACTCAATCCGTGAGCTTAGCACAAACACACCCACTCACGCTTTCACTCTCACATCTTCCATGATATTGCGGGGAGTTCGTTGCAAGGCTTCACTTTTAAAATAACAGAAAAGTGAATATGCTATTTTGAGCTGTTGGCGACCTCGTGCATTCTGCGAGGGCCTGTATGAGAGTGCTTGGTGTACCGCTTTTGTATTGGCATGATATGCCATGCTATTCAGGCTGCTCTCACGTGCTGCACATTTAGATTGGTATTTGCTTAGGTATTTACCTTTCATTGCAGTTTCGAGTGGAAGGAAACGATTTCAGCGACATATGCGGTAAGTCGCTTTTGATGGATTATGGTCGTATTGCATGGTGTCCATACTTGAGCAGAGTCGGCACTTGGCAGACTTTTTGTACAACATTGTCAGGTTAAGATGTCGCCATCTAAGAGTACTGAATGGCACAACTCCTCTTATCGCGTAAGAATATAAGAGGATACTTCTATACTATTGATATAACAGAATACTTTCACTTTACCTGAAATCCTTATCCTTTCCTAAATACTCCCTCCAATCGGTTCATTTACTCGTAATAAAAGTGGAGCCAAAAGTTCGTTATCCTAGGTAAGTCGAAATTCGGCACAGGAATGTTATGTAATGCAATATATAAGGAGGTGTGTAAAATACTGCGACCAATAAGACCCTCTGGTAATAGGATATCCTTAAAAAATCTGATCCAACCCTGAGGTCCTCAAACATTTGACGACAACGGATGGTTCAAGTAGTGCTACGGAGTAATTGAAAATACCCGAGTTTGTATCCTTTAGTACATCAACGCCTCGCAAATCCCTACTATGTGTTCTGGTGATTCAGTATCCTCCTCACAGAGTTTGCACTTAGAACTTGCTACAATTCCTAAATGGCTCAGATGTTGTTTGAGCCTACTATGTCCAGTCAGAATCTCGGTTAAAATTCTTAGTCTCTTCTTGGATAGTCCAATGCAAAACTCAAATCTTTTGCTGTTGCAGTTACCTAACAAGAGTTTAGATTGCCTTAAGCCTACGAGGCTTCAAAAAAGTTTCTGTCCTGCACAGTTCTCATATTCTCTGAGTAAGTTTTACCGTGGTCCTCCTTCTATCCCAAAAAAAGTTTCTGATACTATAATTTGTGTGGAAGCTCCTTCCTTGGCAAGTTCCTCTTCCTGTCCGTTATCTTGGATTCCTACATGTCCGGGGCCCCAGCAAAGGCGGATGTTGTTATCTTTGCTTAGTTGGTTTAGTTTCTTACGACAGTCCCATATCTACTTCGTAAGAGCTTTATGGTTGAATGGCAGCTGGAATGTCCGCTAATGTGGCTATTTCGCGTCTTTTTTATTTCCGACTCAAGTTAATCTGTGAGCATCTTCAATTGGCATGGATGTCTGCTTGGAAAATACTTGGGTAGTTTCCCATGGGCTCGGAAAATCTGGTTCTGGTTCCGAATACCCCTGCTCCGGTACCACTTACAGTTTTCGACCCATCTGTGTACCACATAATTGAATTTTGCTGCCCTTAAATGGATTCATTCGTTTTTGTTGCTTAGATTTGTCAAACAGCATACCTCAAAGCCAAATGTTTTCTGAGTCCTGTCCAGAGGACAATCCAGAATGAAGTAATCAATATCTGGGATTGTTCGATTCCAATGCCTTTCAAAAAGGCTATTTGAGTTGACGTCAATGTTCTTCTTTTAGCCAAATCAAAGCTTAATTAGAAAGTGAATCTAGCTGAGAGGCAATATTCGGTATATACCGCTGTAGAAGAGCAGTTGGAGCAAGATGGGGACATCGTCCTCGAGTCGTGCTCTGGCTCTACACGGCTATCGTCGAACCCAACCTGTTATTCGAGACGGTCTTTTGGTGGCAAGCTCTCGAAAAATCCTGCAATATCAAACCCCTCGATAAAATCAGAAGATCTATTGCTCTACTGTTCACTGGCGTTATTCGTACCACACCTATGAAAGCCCTTTTTGCCATGATGCACTGGCTCCCTTCGGGGCTCCTGGTTAACCAACAAGCCAAGTTTACAGCGATTAGACTTAACGCTTTTTCGCATTGGCGCATAACCCTGACGGGCCAAGCCTCTATTCTGAATCAGAATCCACCTGTCCCCAAGTTTATCGATTACATGTCGGTCTATCCCGATTTGAACAGGGAGTTCGACCTCACTATTCCAAGCAGAAATGACTGGACTTCAAAAAACCTAATCGTGGGTGAAACGGTCGAAATCTATACCGACGGATCCAAACTTGAAGGTAGAGTTGGCAGCGGTACCTTTTTCAAAAAATGGACTTAAAAATCTCCCTTCGTCTCCCTGACCATTACAGCGTCTTTCAAGCTGAGGTCATGGCCATTTATCACGCAGCCAAATGGATGCTGAGTAGCGACATCGGTAGCGATAGCAGTCGACGTATCCATCTTCTCCGACAACCAAGCCGCCATTAAATCTCTTTTTGGCTCTACGGCCACCTCAAGACTCGTTCATGAATGTCGAACATCTCTAAATGAGCTCTCAAGATACTCTCGGGTGGACCCAGTCTGGATTCCCGGACATAGCGACATCCCGGGCAACTGCGAGGCAGACGAGATTGCCAAGGCACGCACGCTACTGCACGACATTCAGCCCTGCGAAAATATCAGCATCCCATTGGCAACAGCCAAGCTCGACATCAAACGGAAATACCTGGCTGACGCCTACAAATCCTGGGTTGACGAGGAATCCCGCCACACGGCAAGACTAACTTAGGCAAGAATGGACAAACACAGAACCAATCAACTTCTTCGACTTGATTGCGTATCACTGTCGACCACTGTATCGGGTTTCACCGGCCGCTGCATACTGGGAAAGCACGCAGAAGGACTGGGCCTACCCTCAAACGATTTTTGCCGAAGCTGATTCTCCACCTGTTATGTATCTGCCCATCCCTGAGCAGAAGAAGAAATCGCACGTTTGGTGCCCCTTTTCTTACAAGTCTGAGAGAGCTGTCATACTTTAATATTAGGAACATAGAAAGGTTCATCAAACCATCAGGATGGTTTCCTGCAACATAATGGGGGAGTCGTGTCTATCCCGGCGCTGTCCTGGCGCTGACTATCAGCATCCCAAGTAAGATAAACTTTTAGGCAGTGCTTGAATGGGGCCACACCGTGGTATCATTAGGTGTGCTCAAGTGTACTTTTGCAAACTAGGCTGCCACTCCTACCTACCTACCTACTCAAATGCTAGCTGAATAGCGGTTTTGGCAATCTCATCTACTATTTCGATTACTTCAATGCCCTTATAGCCCGGTACCCTATAGATATGTGGCCGTCTATTCGCCCTTTCTAGCTTAGGTTGAATGGGTGTCGGTAGATTCACTTGGGCCTGTTCAAGGCCCATTGTGGAACCACTAGAGCTTTTTCCCTACACCTTCAGATCCTCCTTAAACCATTACATGGCTTCCCTGCTCTTTACAACATTTTAGACGCAATATGTTGGGGCATTGGGGTTGGGGTGTTATGAGGTAATTGTTTTTATTTCTGCCTGACTATCGAGATGTTTACCTTAGGAGTAGCTTTCTGTTTTAGTGTAGACCAGCCCCGCGGCTTTTCCCACAGCAAATACTTCCGCTTGGAAAATACTGCAGTGATCATTCAGCTTGACTGGCAACTTGATTAGTTTGCATAGATTAGCTCCTACTCCGTCTGTTACTTTTGAAGCATCTGAGTAGATGTTAAAGTTCTCTAAGGCTAGGTTTCATACCTCTACACTATCCCTTCTTCGATTATACTCCGGAACCTTCTCTCCCAATTCAAACGCCATGTAGTCCGTATTAACTACGCTTCTCCTATGCATTGAGCTATGTTCGCAGGTTCTGAGAGTGAATTCGCCTGTCGCGGTCCACCTCTCTGCTGATTTCGCTGCTATGCTTTCCGCAGCCACGCTAATGGGCGGCAGGTTGAAGGGAATTGCTCGTTGAATAAATGCAAGTAATATAAAAGTAATAATGAGACTAAGAAAACTATTGTTTCAAATCAAAATTTGTCAACAATTTCTTAAGTGAATTAATATTCATATAAACAAATTTTATTAAACCCAAACAATGAAAGAAAAGTGTTTATTGTACTTCACAATCCTGAGATGTGAACTAACAACTCATTGTCAATACAATTCGTACGAATATTTACCTTCTAATCTGAGTACGCAAGAGTAATCAAAGTTACTAGAATAATGAGTTTTACATTTCACAACAGTTCTTAAACTGATCCACGTAGCATTTGTATTGAAATTAAGTTAAGCGCTGCTACGTTCATATGCGCCAACATCTTAGACTCATTCTGAGATCCACAAATTTCGAAAATATCTCTGCAACAATAAACAAATATGACAAAAGAAGGACTCCGTGGATTTGAAAGGGAGCACATTGAACCTATTTTTATCTTTTATAGTATAATTTTTCTTGTTCGTTTTTACATTCTGTTTGCACCCATAAATGTGCGCCATCTCTCCTATTTGGCACTAAATTCACTGTATTTATTTACTGCTTTTGTTTATTCAGTTCTTTATTCCAAATATTTTTATGTACTTTTATGTTTTTATTCTGCTTTTAAATTTTATGAACTTTTTTTAATTTTATGAGCATTTCCAACGACATTTCCATGATTACATTACACTCATCTTCTGAGCTTCTTCCATACAGCCAAATTATTTAGGTCTTCATTGCCAGTGAATGAAATATACGCTGACACAATGTGTCGAAATGTATATCAACAAGCTAACGACATTTTTATGATCATTAACACACAAACACACGCACTCACTCGCATAGGCTGAAAAGCATCAGAGGAATGGAGGAGAAGTGTTTCCACACGTGCTTGTTTCTGCACAAGCCTAGTCGCTCGTCTCCATTAGAATGTCCTGTGAAAAATAATAACTAACGCTGCGCTTCTGCGTGTCCCTAGAAAGATATATGAACATAAAAATATGAACATACTCGCATTAAAATATATCCTTGCGACGCATTAAATCACTTGGTCGGCAGAAGTGTGTTAAGCCTTTAATGGCATCCTTTCCGTTTCCTGTTTACGCGTCGTCCTTCAACACAAACCGAATGGTAGAATCCCAGTCGGTGAGTTGGGCTTCTGTGCATATGATTTGGAACAATCTCGCCTGGTTTACAGTACTACTCTCTTTTTTTATCTTTTGTTTTGATTTAATGCCTTTCAAATAATGTCGCAGGATTCTTAGTAATTCTTTTGTTGTGGAAATAAAAGTTTCTGCTATTTTCTGTTATGTTTTCTTTATCGTTGCCTTCAGTGGAAAAGGGTGCTGCGTGCAAAATAACCACGTGTTTGTTGGAAATAAAACCAAAAAACCACTTAATAAAGATTACAATTCATGTGTTTGCGTGCTCTCCGACATTAACGGGGTTTTATGCCTTAATGCTGAGCCTAAAAGTATGTGTTGAAATTTAAAGGTATTTACTGCGAGTCATAAAAAGCAGAGGTAGCGATACAACAAACAGGCTGCCAGAAATGAAGTTAAGTTCGTAATTAGGAAAAACATGAACAACTGAATTCCTGCTGTGGAAACAGTTGGTATGGTGGAAAGAAATGTGTACGAATGTTCATTAACAGTTGTTATGGCGCCTAAAAGCATGCTATTTTTATTTGTGTTTATATAAATTGGAATTAAATTATAAGATTTTTTACTATATCATTAATTATATATTTATTATTATAGAAATATAATTTTTGTTAGAAACCTAAATTCATGTTTAGGATCATTAATGATTGAAGATGATTTTCCTCAGATGGCGGTTCCTACTATTCCTAATCAAACTTATTCTGAAAATCGAATATTTGGATACCAATTGAAGAAACTCGAATATTGATGCCTTCCAAACGAATATTTGTAGAAGTTTCATCTTAATATTTCTATGACGTCATGAAGCACTACACATAATAATCAAGAGTTGCGAAATCGTACCATTTCGATGATCTATGGAGAGGTCCATTCCTAGTAATCACCTTGTCGCTAAGCTTTTATTCCAATAAGTGTATGGTAGGGTTCTCTGTACGACTTGTAGCATCATCCAGTTTGCAACTGTTTAAATCAATCTCTAAACCAGCACCAAACTTTGCATTTTTGACATAAGGTTACATTGGCTGCCCGTGAAGTCCACACATGGACCTGCAAGGTCCGTTGCGGTGCCAGTTGAATATCCATTTAAGAGTCGTAATATGGAGCTGTAAAAAGAGAAACGCCCTAAGCAAACTTTAAGAGCGAGACCATCCCTATTGCTGAGACCTTGTCAAGTCACACAAACCAGGGGCACCCAGGTATACCAGGCGAGCTTTTGAGATTGCGGGGCATAGGCACAGGAGATGCTCCAAACTTTCCCTAATGTTCTATTCCCCACATTTAGTGCAGTCGTTGTTGTTCGTAAATCCCATCCTTTTAGGGTGTACCGCTGTTAGATAGTGCATCCTTAGTGTGACTATCTCATCATTCTGCAATCGTTTTTCCAGACTGCCACTATGGATTTGGTTTGCTGAATACCATTGGATTTGTATATGACCCTGGCAATCTTACATGTGGTGATACCCCACTTTGCTTCCGCTTTTCTGCTATTTATCATGGTAGGCTAGATTAGGGTACACTGACTGGCCATGAAGGCCACACATAGACCTGAAAAGTCCGTTGCGGTGCCACTTGAATATCCATTTAAGAGTCGTAATATGGAGCTGCGAAACGAGAGACGCTTTTAGCGAACTTTAAGAGTGAGCCCATCCCTAATGCTGAGACCTCGTACAGTTCTTCAAACCAGGGGTCACCCAGGTGTGCCAGGAACGCTTTCGAAATTGCTGGGCACAGGCACAGGATATGATACCAAGTTTCCCTTGTGCCCTGCTTCCCATATTCCTGCAATCGTTGATGTTCGTAAGTCCCTTTCATTTAGGGTGTACCGTAGTGACGCGGCAGTATGCCTTTCTCATATGTCTGCAATCTCTTCTTGGGACGGCCAGTATCATACGATGTGCATGAGCCTTGCAATTTTACATGTGGTGATACACCACCTTGCTTTCGCTTTCCTCATCATGCAATTTTCAACATACTTATTAATCATTTGTAGAGGCATCAGTACATTGCTTACTTGCTCATTGGGTTGGTGGATGCAGCTTTTAGCAATAGCGTTCGCACTCTCATTTGCTTCTATCTCCTTGTGCCCTGGCACCCAGTAGCGGCATAGCCTAAGGTTTGTGGCCAGACCATTCATTGCTGCCTTACAATGAAGAATATTTCTGGATGAGGTAATCGCAGCCTGGCTATCTAAGTAGAAATTTATCATGGAGTTCGTGGTTTCTGGTATACAGGCGAGCTCTGCAGTAAACACTTCTGCCTGCTAGGCACTGAAATAATCAGTCTGATTGGCTGTCTAATTTCTAGTTCACTGCAGTATACGCCTGCTCCTGCATCATCTACCATTTTCGAGACGTCCGTGAACAGGTTGAAGGTTCTGCAATTAGCATTCATGCCTTTGCTTCATGTTGTTGCCTCCTTTCGATAGGTACTTTTAGCTTTTTTCGCAAGCTGAGAAGAGGAGTCACATGGTCCATGTTGACGGTGAATCTCCAACCTACAGAACTATGACCGAACAATCGGATCGATTGTTTAGGGGCTAACAACCTTCCCTCAGATTTTGCTGCAAGGGTTTCCGCAAAAAGTTCAATGGGGGTAGATTGAGTATTGTGTTGCGGACTGCCTTAGATGTAGTTTTCAAGGCTCCCATCACACAACAGTGCCGCAAGTCTTTGGACTCTGCATTTTGGTGGATGTGTCTTTTCCATAGCTTCTTAATTACTATTATATTTCTTACTATTATTTCTGTTAAGTGAGAAATCGTCCACAGTTTTTTGAGGTTCATATAATCTCCCTGTGTATTTTCTCCTTGTCCATGTTACTGTATCCAGTTCAATCTAGATATTGAATAATATTTAGGAGGACTGCAATTTGACCCTTCCTTATATGACTCTTGCCATTTATAAATCCCAATGTCTGCACAAAATATGCCAGAAGGTTAGACACACTCAAGCAAACAGTATTTTAGACAAACAGAAGTGAACAAAAGGAAGAGTCCTTGTGAGTTTTAGTTAGGAAACCACGCAAAATAATCATTTAGAACCTTGCTCAAATTTTATGAGCATGGTTCTAAAATGCCTTCAAATGAAGTTGCTTCCAAAACTCGCACTTGGGGTTTGAGAGATGGTGAGTGTTCGACTTATATAAATTAGTTTCAAAAATCAATCGAGTAATCCTCATCAAATAGGGGCATCAAAATAGATCTTTCAGGACGCAGTGTATAACACCCTTATATGAATCTAAATCTAATCTAATCCTCATCAAGGAAATTTCCTCTCGTTGACGATGCACAAAATACTTAACTGAACATTTAAAATTGTCTCGTTGAGCCTCAATTGAATTGAAGATTAAGAACCGCCTCACACTTAACCAACTGACTTAAGCGCTGCAGGTCAAAAACCGATTGTGGTGTCGTCGTTAGAAGCCAAATATTTAGTTACTCAACTCCCCAAATATGTGCTTCGATGAGGTTACGCAAATTGCTTCGTTTATTCCACTTCATTGAACCACTGCGCTGAAATTGCGTCCTAAAATATCCTCCGCGCGTTTCGCATTAAATTTTGAGCTACTAAAACCGCAAAATTGACACAGTCGCGCGTTGTTTGAATAACCCCAATGACACACGCACACACCCAGGCGCTCACCCACTGGCAGGCGGTGGCGAATCGACCGCCTCAAATTTGCATCTGTTATTAGTTCTTAATACACATCCCGTACTGGCGCCGATATTAAACTGGAATCAATTTCGAATTGAATTGGAAATTTGATTTTATGAATTCTCTTCACTGCCAGTATTCTTTTATGCGAACGTCAGCTGCAGTGCTCATGTCACAAATGCACAATGACAGTGCGTGGAGTGTACTCTGGCATATCACCTGCCAGTTGATGTTTAAGTTGATGGCTCATAAACTATTGTTTAAATTGGCATATGAAATGTGCAGAGGGCCAATAAAAATATGGAATTGCAAACATCAATTTGCAAGATAATTTTCATATATATTTGAAGTACCTTGTTGAAGGGATAATCGATGTAATAGCCAGAGCAGAGCAGCGTGATCCGTTCGCAACAATATCTTTTGTCCACATAAATACTTATTGAAGAGCTTCACGCACTGCATAACCGTCAAAAGTTCTCTCCTCTTATAAAAAGTCTGATAAAAGTTCTCTTCTTGTCTGAGAAGATCTATAAGATCTAGTAGTCTATTACTCTTGCATGTCCTTCAATAACTTGCTCCAGGATACCACCAATCCCGAAGCTATTTGGATCCGTATTCAAATTAAATGTTTCCCCACGAATTGGATACGTAAGGATCGGAGCTGTACACAACATCTCTTTCAGTTGAATGTCTTCTCCTATTCGTTTTTCCGCTCAAACGGACAATTCTTCCTCGTGAATTCATGCAGACTACCAGCCATGCCTCCGAAGCTTGGAACAAATCGTCTGTACTAGGTGTAAAGACCCAAGAAGCTGCTTATCTCATGGAAACTAGTTGGTCTTGGCCACTCCCTTACTGAGTCTATCTTATCTCGATCTGTGTGTACTCCTTCAGGTGTGACTTTATGTCCAAGGTACTTGACTTCTTTCTTGAAGAACGAGCATTTCTTTGCGCTCAGCTTCAACCCTGAAGCTCCTAAACGCATCAATACTTCTTCCAAATTCTTCAAGTAATCCTCGAAGTCCTTTCCTATAACGATGATGTCATCTAGGTACACCAGACACGTTTTCCAGTGGAGACCCTTTAGCACATGATTAAGCGTTGAAATGTAGCGGGGAATTACACAGTTCGAATGGCATCACCAAAAATTGCCAGAGTCCTTCACCGGCACTGAATGCTGTCTTTTCCTTGTCTTGTTCGTCTGCTGCCACTTGCCAATATCCGCTTTGTAAACCCAACGTGGAGAACCAATTTGAACCAGAAAGTGTGTCCAAGGTATCATCGATGCGAGGTAATGGATAACTATCTTTATTCATTACCTTATTAAGCTTCTGATAATCTACACAGAAACGTGTGGAACCATCCTTTTTCTTGACTAATACCACTAGAGAACTCCAGGGATTTGCTGATAGCTCAAAGACGTTGTTCTGGTGCATTTCCTTCAGCAACACATTCACCTCTTCTCTCTCCAGAGGTACTCCTCTTGAAGCTTGACGAATGGGTTTGGCATCACCAATTTTGTTGATTGTTTGTTTCACCATCTTTGTTCTGCCTTCGATTTCACCCTATTCAGCAAATACTGACCAATGTCTTGTGAAAAGTTGGCTGGCAGTCTTCCATTCTTTTGTCAGATCACGCAGTACCTTTTGATCCGATGGTATGCTACTTTTCATGTCTCGCTTTATTAAGGGGTATTACGCATATTTAGCAGAAGAAGGTCGACAAAAAATATCAGATCCAGCAGTGTCAATCATTTGGACGCATTCTCATATCAACTGAGTTTGTTGCAGAATGATCTGTGAATATCTGCGCAGACCACTCTTGGCAAAAAGGATTCAGTTGCTTTTCCCTACAATAGATCGGTATTGGTACATCGTATGGAAGGAGCCAATTTTTGATGACTAAGTAAGTTTCTTGTAGAGTTTAATATAGAGTCATATTCCACTACAGTAGCCACAAGTTGAGAAAAATAAGGCTGTACATATTCAGAGAAGCTTCCAGGTGAATATGAAGATGTACATGAGGAGTACTTCTATAACATTGTTGGGATGATATACATGTGGATTACTCCTATAACTATACTGAGATGATATACATGAGTATTACTCCTACAACTATGCTGAGATGATATACGAGTATATGTGGATCACTCCTATGTTAAGATATCATGAGCACACAACCACAGCGATTGAAATTCTGGTGAATCTTTGCACTTTCTCCAGACGGCTGGTTCTTGTGACTTCAGTATACATAGCCTACAATAGTAGAACTCTACTTACGTCCTTCTTACATAGACCATAAGTGTGTTGAGGCTGGGCACTATCCTAAAGGGCATGTTCCAAGTAGTATTATCGATATGCCTATAACTCAATAAGTTGGCGAGTGCAATCTGAATTTTTTGCGGAGTAACTATTTGGTTTTTTTTCAAGATAATAACTAATTCTTAAGATTCCACGGGGGAGGAAAAGGCCACCTTCAAAATACTTCTATTGTACTGTATATAATTATGCCAAGGATATTTGGCTTAATTGCAGAAGTCAACATGTTGTTTGTAATATTGCAATCTAACAAATCAAGTAGTATTTTTGTTCAATGAAGAGGGATTAGTTGTGTTTTCTTGGAAATAACAATAGAATCTATTTTACAAACACCACTTTTGAATCTCTATGGCTCTGGACCCCATTCTGTCTTTTATGCAATCCTATTGATGCAAGATTCTCCTCAGATGCAAATGGTAAATCCCTTTTTCCCCAATTAACTGTTAGTAGGCGGAAAAGGCGGCCGACAATGATCGTCTACGAGAAGGGTGAGGTCACACTATCCTGAGGACCAAGAAAATGCCTCTACATTAATCTGATAGTTAGGTTGGTTGGTTCGGTTCATTCAGGTGGCTGATCCACGGCATCCTTACATGAATCACATTTAGCGCTTTAGCGCCGTTTTATAACCACTGCCTTTCCTAAACGCTGGAAAAAGATGTGTTGTTATCTAGATCTACTTTGTGAAATTTAGGTATTTTAGAGGATCCTTCGGTTCTACAGCCGAGAGGTCGGATAGTCCTGCTAGAAAATAGTTTCCCAGGGCTCTATTTCTTGCGGCCGCCAGAGCTGGGTATTTGCAAAGAAAGTGAGTTATTGTTTCCCTCTCGTCCGAGTCTTCACAGCTTCTACAACAGGTATTGAACGGTCGATGGATTTTCTCCGCATGCGTACCCACTAGCCACTGACCTGTAAAAACCGCCATTAGTCGGCTGGTGTCTCTACGCACCGTGTTTATAAGATCCCTTGACCTGGCTATATTGTAGTCTAGCCAGGTTGCCCGGGATGTATTGCACGTTGTAAGTGCCCTCCAGCTTCTGCCCGCCAAGGAGAGTTAGTGTAGGTAGATGCCCCTCTTGATCGCACCCAGAGAAACATATACTGGTTCCATATAGGTTAGGTCGAGAGAGGCCCCCTGCGCGCTACAACAGGTATTGAACGGTCTATCCATACTCTCCGCATGTGTACTGATCTGATAGTTAATTATTGTACTTTTGTTCTTCAAGGATACACAAACTTTGCAATTGTGGATGATCAACGGTAAATGAAGTCTATCAGGAATTTATTTAATTGAGTTTGTTTATGGGTGATTGCCAAGATCCTCCAAGGAATGTGGCAGGATAGACAATTATTTTATTAGACCGATCCAAAAATCCTTTATATCCGAACTATGAGGCAACTACTCTGTATGGCAAGTATCCTTGGTGTGACTTGAGTTCTAAGTAACCACCCTAAATATAGCAATTAATTATTCTCAGCCCTCTGAATTTTCCTTTATGTTATTACCACACCCCTTTAAGCTCAACACATTGACCAGAGTGCATGGCTGCCCTTCCTTTTTCCACATTTTTATCTTACCACAGCAATCTCCGACAATTTAATTGTCAATCATGCAACAAGGTGCGTGAGGCGAACCTGCCCGCTGCAGCAATTAAAATCCTGTTAAAGTTCATTATTCGCACTCCGCTACTTTGCACTCCTTTTCATGCCACCACTCGTGCTCGTCCTGCAGTCTAATACGTTTATGTACACATTTTTCCGTGCAGGTTTCGATGAAAATATTTTTCACATCATGTTGCTTTTCCTTTTCTATTGTTTTTTTAATGGTACTCGCTGCTTTTACCCTTAACGCTTCCACTCTTTGACCTAATGCAGCCTTCGAATTCTTGTCCGGCGTTTAATGCAAATTGACTTGCTGCCCAGCCCTGTCCCACTGCACCACGACCACAGCATTTGCTGGTACGCCTACAAAACCCTTTCCCTTTGCTGCTTAATTCAGGTTACTTCCACACAAGTATTGGAATATTTTTTTTCTCCGCATTACTCGCGCGTGATATTGCGCTCTTGGCCATTTTTATGGCTTATTTCAAAGGAATTTTAAATTATTTAATTTGCATACTAAAAGCGCATTCTTGCAGTTGTTTTGTTTTGTGTTTAAAATATTTAAAGTGTCGGCTAATATTTGTTTTAAATGCGCCCTTATCGTGACTGCAGGGAAAAGCTTTTGCAGGAATATCCGCAGCTAATAAATTTGCCGTGACTTTATTTTATTTAATGCTGAAGGACATTTTTTACCAAAGTTATTTGTGCAATCAACCGTAGCTAATAATTAGTATGTCATTTTATTTCTTTTATACTGAAGGACATATTCTACCTAGGATATATGAGCCTTTATCCTGTTAAATAAAGTGAGCATTGTTGTCGCCTGATTCGTTGTGATGGTGGATCCAGGAAGTAAGGTTCATTGAGATTTGATTTTGCATTCGTACTAAAAGGACTTCTAGTTTGTTTACTGATATATGCAACAGTGTACACGAAAGACTATATGAAGGTCCTTAAAAAATATCCTTAGCAGTATATGACTAAATACTAAATCGACTTGACAACTCGAACAGTATTCGGGTGGCAAACTACAGTTGTAACACTTCCTTCTGCGGTAGATGTATTGCCTGTAAATATAGTTTCTTTCTGTTCCTGAGCTGGCTCACGAAAATTTAAGTCAACGTCAGAAGAGCTGACAGTAGAATGAATCCTTTATAAGTCTTTAAGAAGGGGCATAGTTAAGATTATTACAATTGTAAGGAAGGACTATACATACTATCCAAAGTATTCTCCAACATATTGCCTGATCAAATTAATACTATTCTACAAGAATTCTTCTAATAATACTAAAAAGTTTCGTAACTAACAAGTTACCTACGAGCAACATCTCATGATGTTCATGTAGAGTTATAGCTCAATATTAGTCAAAGCTTCATTAATAAATGCTTTTCCAAACTTAAACCTTGGCGGCTAGGCTCCTCCAACTCCTCTCTCACAGCTTGTTTTCAATGCAGTTATTCCAGCGTACTCTCAACCTGCATTTATTTCTCATCCCTTGATGCTTGCCTGCAACTGTATATCTGGGGTTGTTCGCCAGTGATATTTGTGATGTGTCCTGTGTTGTTCTGTTATGAATTACAACTGGATATCAGGGGTCGCTCCCCAGTCAAATTTGCGATGTATACTGGATTGTGTACTTACGAATTTTTCAATCTCTTCTCCTTCACACAACTGAAGTAATTCGGCTTAGTTACTGATCCTGTATTGTGTGTCTGACTTCTTATCTAACTGAATATACATTCTGCTTTGCATCTTTCTTCTCAATAACAAGTGTGGCTCCTCTGTAGTTGCCAGGATCCATTTTTCCATACTTAAACATAAGCCTTATAATAGTGTTATAAATAGAGCAAGTGTTATAAAGAGACATTTCACCAGTAGCATCCTTGATTTCTTGGGTCTATTTAGGAACCAGGTTCATGTAGGTCTGTTGTGGGTTTAGTCAGTCAACAATTTTTATGACTAAAGACTTTTTTAGGACCTTCACTCACTCATTCGTGTAGACTTTTTTTCAACAAACATGGCCGCTAGACGTTCATGGTTTTTTCTCAGGAAATCAGGACATGCAGTTAGTTTATGCTCTACAGACTGTGCTTCATCTCTTAGGTAATATTCGCAGGAACTGTAATTTTCATTTTACTTTAAGTGTGTCTCGTCAACTCGTCCCTCGAAAGTCTCTCAAAGAAGTTTGAAAAGTTGTAACTTCCTTTCCAAAATCCTTTATATACCCGTTCCCTTAAATATTTTTCTAGGCTTACAGTACAATGGGCAT
Organism: Clusia tigrina; assembly: GCA_920105625.2. Lineage (NCBI taxonomy): Eukaryota > Metazoa > Arthropoda > Insecta > Diptera > Clusiidae > Clusia > Clusia tigrina. The sequence goes on from OV050031.1 coordinate 211,484,867, forward strand.
CAATGTTTGAGGGCTTGTAGGCCTGCTTCTTCGGCGGGTCTCCGGCCTACCTCGCTTCTATTTTATATTAGATCGGGTTAAAATTATGGCACCTTCGCTAATTTTTTACTCAACCTTCTTTAGAGTGTCTAATGCCATTTTGTTTAAAGTTCCATGAGACTACTTAATGACGTCCTCTGCAATCAAAATACATGTCGTTGTAACCAATCGTCACCCTATCACTGAAGGATATAACAAATATAGAAAAGTTTCATTGAAGCAACCACTTAGAAGACACACGCAGCGACAACACTCACAATGAAACAAATATTTTCTAGTACTCTCCACAAATCCTTCACTTATATCCTTCATATACTAAAGTGTGTTGCAGAGCAAACAAATCGTCCCATTTAAAGAGGGCTTCCTGGGGCACTTCAATGTGTTTTGCAATGACACGTCCTTGTAATCCATATTTCAAACTATCACTCCTTTGCTTCTGCAAAATCCTTTACCAAACATCGATAAGCGGCGTTAAGTTCTGCGTCTGAATATTGCGCATTTGATAATAGAGCTGCACGCACGCAAGGACACACACGCAGCCATACACACGCACACATGCACACACATGCACCTACACGCTTCTATCCTTACTGAAAGGCACGCAAACAAGAACACAACTGATAAAATCTCAACAAATTTATGCAGGAACCCCATAACCACAGCAAACCCCCAGAGCTACTCCAGCTCATATTAAACCCTACCAGCTGATTGAGAGATTATTGCACGCATACACTCACACACACCCAGTAGACCTGCTGAGTGTTCGTATGCGTGTGTGTGTGTGTTTGTGCACTTATTGTTAGTCAGTTGTAGTGGTCGTGGCAGTAGTCGCAGTTGTGTTCACACAAAAGCTCAGTCAGAGAGTCGGTGTTCACCGAAGTTGCCTTCGTTATTGTTCATTAAAAGTTGAATGGAGTCCTTTGCCGGAGTCCTTGCATGGCAAATCATTTTCCTCACTACTTTTCAGTGACGTTGAGGCTTGCTAGCCTCAACGGGTACGTACCCGTGTAGTAGCAATTACAATCACCCAGCCGGATTAGGCTTCTGGTGTTTGTGTTTGCTTCGCAATCATTATTTAAGCCTTTTATTGCCACTTTTGCATTGTACACTGGCTTTTGCCCTTATTAGTCTTTGCGAGAGATTAGAAAGGGGAAGGCTTTCACTTCACTATTGATCTTTTTCAGTTCACCTCTTTTGTCTAAGCAGTAGTTTGACTTTAGCAAGCATTACCAGTAGATAAGCCGGCAACACCCCAAAGCAGAGTGGAGGCTCTCAGCGGCCACAGGCGCAGACAGACGTCTTTCCACGTTACCCTTGACTGCCGGGAATGCTGGCACTCAACGGTGAAAAGAGGAAAGTGAAAAGTAAATTCAATAGGCCAAACTTTAAAGTGTGATTCATAAAGTTCCATTGGCCGAAATCCTGAATATGCTTAAATCCCACCAAAATGTATGTGTGTGTGTCCTTCAACCGGGAGTGTGTGTGTATATCCTTCAACCGGCGGTGGCTGTGCTTTAGCAACGTTTCATTACCTCCACGAGTGGGCATGAATGAGCGTTTGTTGTTACTGCGTTTTAGAATGTTGGTGTTTGTTTTCTCCGGCCAATAGCTATTTTAGTCGTAGCTGTTGTTGTTGTTATTGTTGTGTTTGTGGGAGTTTGTGCGGGGAATACGAGTAAAACGACTTTTTCGCGGCATAAATTAAATTGCTGAGTTACAAAATATTTATCGAAAACGTTTTGGCAGAGCTAATAAGCGGATAAGCGCGACAATGTGCCTCGAACTTGTAAAAGGAGTGTAAAATGGGTTCTCATGTTTGGAAAGCAGCCTCCATAAAACATTAGTTCTGCAATGATTTGGGGAATTAAGTACTAGCAATTAAGTCCTACTCCTCGAAGAAAAAAAGTTTTAGAAAGCATTATTTTCAGACCAAGCTCTGGGCAGGATTCGCACAATTTGAAAGAAACCAGTGATCGAACTATTACCATGAAAGTAAGAGAAAAGTCGGATATGGTAGGAAGAGAAACGCATAAATACAGCACAACAAAGCAACTAGAATCGAGGCTAACTACAGTTCGTTGGTAGGTAACATGAAGCAGAAGTCTATTGGTAAGTAACAGGTGTTAGGTAACAGGAAACAGAAGATTTGAAATTATAGCTTCAAGCACAAAATATCTCAAATGAAATGAAAGTGATCCTGAATAAAAGTTATGAAAATTTAAGTCACTCTTTAAGAGTGATTCAATAACATGTTTTTTTCTAGGAACAACATGTCATATATAACATTCTGATCACAAAACCTTCATTGTACTATATTGGACGTCTCATTTTCGATGTCAGCACAAAATACCTCGAACATGATCCTAGGAAAGCGGGGCATACTCACAATAAGTGGTCCACCGTGTCACCTTTCTCTCCACAATCCTGGCAAAGTTCACTGTTTGGTAAGCCTAAGGACTATAGACAATTTAGTCTGTCCTCCTCTCTTTTGAAAATGCTGGAAAGGGTCCTTGAAATACAAATCAGGAGCTCTATTAATTCCACGTGCCTATCCAAATCACAACATGCCTATACTAAAGGTAAGTCTGTGGAAGTAGCGCTGCACGTGCTCATTGAGCAATTAGAGAAATCTTGCCAATAAAGAATATACTCTTGCAATATTTCTTGGTATAGAAGGGGCGTTTAATAATAAATGTCCCTCCGCCATTATTTAATCCCTAAAAAACCTAAACTTTGATCCCAATCTGGTTAGGTTCATCGGACAGCTACTGAAAACACGCGTCATCAGCTCCTCAATAGGAAATGTGCATGCTAACAGGACTGTCAAGAGAGGTACGCCACAAGGCGGTGTGCTCTCTCTGGAATCTGACGGTGAACAAACTACTAATGAGATTAGATCAGACCGGCTGTAACACTATAGCTTATGCGGATGACATCGCTATCTCTGTTTCCGGCAAATATCTTTCAACACTTTCCGAAAAGCTAAGCTACTCTCTTAGCATTCTGTTCCAATAGTGTCATGAAGTTGGTCTAGACGTCAACCCTTCCAAAGCTGAGGCTATGCTTTTCACCAGGAAGCATAAAATACCAAGTTTTGTCGTACCCAAACTCAATGGGACTTCGCTTAGCCTAAGCAATAGCGTCAAGTATCTAGGTCTGGTCCTGGACCCTAAGCTTCACCGGAATGCAAATTTAGCGGAGACGGTACGGAAAGCCTCGTGTGCTCTCTAATCGTGCAAGAGGGATCTCTTGCATTCTTCACTATCTTAACCGAACTATCCCCCATTAACATTTAGGCATAGCCAGATTCATTTCGGAATCACTGTGGTTCCCAAAACTCTAGACGGGGGAGTCGCGTCGTCTTAGTGTGGTATCACAATGAGCCATTATATGTGCTTAACTGTGCTTTTGCGGAGAAGGCTGCCACTCCTACCTACCTACCTAAGCCTATCATTTGCGTCCAGTCTCGAATCATGTCCTGGCTCTAGGCAGCGGGGGTTGATCCGTATTTTCTCTATGGCGCTGTGTTCTGGTGGCCCGCAACTGGCAAGGCGGTGGACCTGAAATCTCTTGACAAGGTCAGAAGAACAGCAGTGATTCTGATAACAGGGGCTCTGCGTACCACCTCGACGAAAGCTCTATTTGCAATCCCATATTGGTTGCCCACTAAGCCAGACTCAATGCTATATCTCGCTGAACTAGGATGAACCTGGGCCAAGCTAATTTTCTAATGCAGGACACGCCCGTACCGACGGACATTGACTATATATGCTCTACACCTAATCTAGACCACGAGTGCAACACCCACATTCCTAGTAGAGAGGAATGGTCCAATAAATTAGTGGTCACTGATAGTTCTACTGACATCTACACGGATGGCTCCAAACTGGAGAATACGGTCGGCTGCGGCATTTTCTCTAGCAAACTTGGCTTTAAGCTCTCCTATCGTCTCCCTGACCATTGCAGCGTCTTTCAGGCGGAAGTAATGGCAATATTCCAAGCGTCCAAGTGACTTATTCACAACGAAGTATTCGATGTGAATATTCGCATATTCACGGATAGGCAGGCGGCAATCAAGACCCTGGTTGGTGTATTCACTACATCTAAGCTCGTACTTGATTGCCGCTCTTCCCTAAACGTCGTCTCAGACAATTCACAAGTTCACATATGCTGGGTGCATGGACATAGCGACATTTTGGGAAACTGCGAGACCGATAAATTGGCCAAAATAGGTATGCTGCTCCCTGACATCTCTCCCTCTTTTGGTGAAGGTGTCCCACTGACCACGGTCAAATGGGCCATAAAACATAACAACCGTGAGGCAGCTAAAAGAGCCTGGGTAAATGAACATACTTGTAGTATGGCCAGACAAACCTGGAGCATTATTGACACAAGGCGTACTAGTCAGCTACATAATGTTAGCAGCAACTCCATACAATAAATGTGCTCACTGGACACTGCCTGATTGGTAAACATGCTGAAAGACTAGCACTGCCGCCCACCAAGAATTCTGTCGCAGCTGCGGCTCTGAGGAGGAGGAAGAGACAGTACTTCATCTCATGTGTCAGTGCCCAGCTTTGGCCAGGCGAAGATTAAAATTCCTAGGCTCACCTTTCTTCACTACCTTAACCGAACTATCTTTCATCAACATTAAGAACATAGCCAGGTTCATTTCGGAATCACTGTGGTTCCCAAAACTCTAGACGGGGAAGTCGGGTCGTCTTAGTGTGGTGTCACAATGAGCCATTATTATGCTTAAGTGTGCTTTTGTGTAGAAGGCTGCCACTCCTACCTACCTACCGACCTACTTAAGCCTATCATTTGCATATGCTTGGCCCATGCAAAATATCCCGTCATCACTCCTGGCAGAAGTCTGAATCAATCATGTCAAAATCTACAGACTCTCTTATCAAGTGTCAAAAGAAACCTTGAGGTTCTATTGGAAATTACAAGCAGCATAGCCTTTGCCTATCTCGTGCCTCTTAGAGCCCCCGGTCAAAATTCCATGCACAGCCAACCCCTTCATTAATAGTGATCCTAATGGCCGCAAAAGCTATGCGAAGCACAGGATTCGGGCCTGTAAAGCTAATCTCACAGCCTTTATTCGCAAATCTAACCACGACTTCATTCCCCATAACTCTCATGTGTCCTGGAACCCATGTTAACATCAGACTATGATGCTTTCCAACATTTAATCTGGATTTGCAATTAGCTTGAGAGTATAAAGGGGCTAAGCAAGGCCTTTAGCTCTGTCACTGCATACACAAATACTTCTGCCACACACAAAATTCCATACATAAAACTCCCTGACTTTACAGTTCTTAGTATAAACAATGTTCCCGATATCCTCCACAATTTATTAAGATTTCTGTGGACTCACTTCTCCAGTACTGTCCACTGTTGGAGATATTGAGCGTTGTCGACACTTGAACCAACGGAATCTCTGCCCGCATATTTGACGCGAATTCCTGCGAACTTTTTCAAAGCACTCAATACAACTTCATGGGCATATGGTAAGATTTATTTGCCATTGGTGGAATATTCCAAAGGATCCAAAATTGTGACGAAAAATATTTGCTGAATTCCGCGTATCTGTTCGAATTTCCAATCGAAACCGTGGCGTCCGCCGAAAATCGTTTCAATTTTTAATACTACTCGCTCGAGTATTACAAGAGAAGTGTTGCGATTGCACTTTGTTTAGGTTTTTCTCTGTTTTCCTTTTCCGCGAACCGAGAGCGCAATTATATCCTTTTGGCAGCTGCCCTGGCAAATACGAGCAGAAACTATTTTGTGTGTTGAGCGTTGAGCATTCATAAACAAAGGGCTGTAGTAGGCTGCGATGGCACCTATTCCGCCGCCTGCCCGCTCCGCAGTGTGGCACCGCAATTTAACGCTTTTCCAATTCAACTTTCCATGTTGCACGAGTATTTGTGCCCGTGGACATTTATCATTTTCATTGCGTCAGCTTTTTTATTTTCATTTCACAGTTACAGTTTTTTTGCTTCGCGTTTTTGTTGTTGTTGTTGTTGTTGCACTTTATCTCGCAATATGTCAGCGTCATATTGCCTCAGTGTAGCCCACAATAACGCCAGCACTTTTGCGTAGCTTTGCGAAAATGTTTATTTTTGTTTCGTCCTGCCCGCCACCCGCCCTCCGTCCACGGCTCTGGAACATGCCGTTGCTGGCTGTCATTTTCATTCTACAATTTTAATTTGACGAAATAAAACCGAGCCCTGTGGAAAAACTGCCGCTGCAAAAAAGGAATACACAGGCTTATGCAGCCTAGTCAAGTGCTTGGGCTCTGAAATACCAATTCCAGGATAGAAAAAGGAAATCTGAAGAATTATGTGGAAAACTCATAAGTTACAGGCTCTCAGTTGGATGGGGAAACGTTTCATTTATGAAGCTTGATGATATGCAGCGAATTCTCTCCACGAAAATAAGATTAAATTCAACGCGAAATAAAGGAAGACTTTCGGCAAAACTTTGAAGGAAATAGTAATGCAAACAGGAGTTCCAAGACTCTGCAAAACAGGCACTTTCCAATTGTCCCATAGAACGAGCATTTATAATCTTGGCAGGGCATTCGTATAACACACGGTGTTAACACAAAATTTACGATGAACACACTTCCATCTTCCTCTATCAAGAGTCAACAGGAGCAACATGACTGCGACTGCCATGGCAATGGAATATTTCCAGTAGAGGATTCAATAGTGTAAACACAATTAAATATATTACTTTTTCTCTTCGCAGCTCAATCAAATTGTCTCTTCTCGTTCTGTAAATATGCCGCATTAACTGCGAACGCCGCAAGTTATGCTATAAATAAATTACATTTTTCCACAGCCGGATTTTTCAATTATAAGCGCTGATATTTACATGGTCTCTTTGTTACTGTCTATCATTGTCATTGTCGTTGTCATTATTATTGTCATAGTCACTGCTCTTGCAGGCTTTCTGTGTCCTTGTCCTGTGCACAATAAGAAGTTGTCAGTGTAAAGAACTGAAGTTGATAGCAGGCCCAACAGTCAGCATTGCTTAATACCTTAAAGCATCAGCAAATGGTTTTGCTAATGGGAAGATTGTTTCTTTTTATTGTGTCAACAGATGCAGACATTTGCCGGATGAAAGGAAAATCAAAAAGCATGCAAATTCAAAGAAAACAAATTATGTAGGAATACTAAATCCAGACGATCCCACGTCAAGAATGATGGAATACATAAGAGGTCCCTTTCTACGATTAGAAATTGGATTTTTCGTAAAACAAAGGAAATATTTGTAAAATAACTTTTGACACATGAGATGGAAAATTCATTTGAATGACTTCGATAGGCGTGGAAGAACGACATTTTATCTGATAGAGCAAAGGTAAATATTGGTATATTTAAAGTTAATTTCTAAGAACAAGTTTGTTTATATTTTAAATGCCTAAAAATATGCGGAATATTTTTAAATAATTATTTTTGACCTTTAGTGCCTAAAAATATGCAATACAAATTTTATATAATTAATATTTCTAAGGACTAAATGGATAAAATATTTATAACAATTTCTATAAAATTTTGTTTGGGGACATTATATCGACTTTTAAAGCATCATCCTGCCACGGGCTTGGTCTCCAAAATGCTTCTTTCTATAAAATCCTTTTCTCTTCGAGTCGAAGGCCTTTATAGCTTCCCCCAACACTCATAATTAACGATGGTGTAAGATATAATAATAATAATAATAAAGCATCATCATATTCATATGTAAAGCCAAGAAGACGCTGCCAGGATAAGCCTTCATTCTTAGGCCCAAACAACCCTATATTGATACCAGGTAGAATATATTTTAATCCTGTTCTGAAAGTCTAATGGTCAATGCACCACCATATGTAAAATGTTGAAGACGATGCCAGGATAATCCTTTATACTTAGGGTCCAACAAGCCTATCATGACACCAGGTACATAAAATTGTAATCCTATTCTAAAGTTCTACAGGTCAATGCACCACCATATCCATAACTTTGAAGACGCTTTTAGGATTAGCCTACATCCTTAGGCCCAAACAAGCCTATATTCATACCAGGTAGAACAAATTTGAATCCAGTTCTGAAGGTCTAATGGTCAATGCAGCACCCTATGTAAAATGTTGAAGACGATGCCAGGATAAGTCGTCATATTTAGGTTCAAACAAGCCTAACACAAGCCACAAAATTGTAATCCTGTTCTAAAGTTCTGCAGATCAATGCACCAGCATATTCATAACTTTGAAGACGCTGTTACGATAAGCCTTCATACTTAGGCCCAGAAAGGCCTATCTTGATACCAGGTAGAAAAACCCTTAATCCTGTTTTAAAGTTCTAAACAAATGGCTTTCAATGAATATGAATATAGTCTCTGACACCCAAGTCTTTTGACTGAAGCCTGAAGATACTTTATACTTGATTTCTAAGTACGTTTTCCTTCAGTACAACTATAGTGAAATCTTCCAAACAATATTTAAATACCTCTCCTCCTCCTCCTCATTTCTGTATCTTTGTCATAATCGCGGAGCGAAAAAGCAGCCCCTTCTACATGTCTTCCTGCAGTCATATCTCGAAATACTTGAAAAAAGGAAACACTACAAAAAATTGGCAATATTTTCCGAAATTGACAACACAACAACAACGCGTGCGATTCAGTAAACAAAAAATTCTTTGCCAATTGTTTTTCACAGAATACACCAACCTCCAGAAGAACTCAGCAGAGGATTAGAAACAAGCTCCTATTAATAACAGCAACGAGGCGCCAACAGAAGGAGACACATTCAGTTGACTGCCTAAAATTGCGCACTGGTACAATAGAAGCTCCATGAGCCAGTATGCAGAGCAACACAGCCCAAGGTTTGTGCCAATCACCTGTTCAACTATTAAGCGGGTCACATTTGTTCATTCTCTGGAAGAAGTAATTTGTATTGACGTCGGCAAGAGAAGTTATCATATTATTACCACGATAGGCGAGGAAGCATTCATTGAAGTATATGCCAGTTCTACGAAGCAACTCTCATTAATTGTGGAATGTAATATCGAGGTAATAAGGGAACATCGAAATATATCTATTGAAGTGGTCAGAGGATGCTCTCTTTTAGAGTCAGAGAAATTCTTCTAAGTTCATCTGTTGGACAAGCATCAATTCGAGGGCAAGAGACATTGCACCACAAATCGTTTCAACTCGACCACAGGTGAGTATAGCTATATATACATTTGTCTATACTGTTGTTAATGCTTGATCATATATATATATATATATATTTATAGTGTACATACGAGTATATATCTATTTATAGTGTACATGATGATCTATTTTGATATGAAGGATTCTGTTAACTATACTAAGCTTATAATAGTATGGAAAAAAGCAAACTAATGCTTAATAGTATCCGAAGTAATGTAGATCTTCCTCTATCTAATGTTCCAGAACAGACGAGAAATATGAAAGAAAATCTAGTGGACAATTCAATCTGAGTGGTGTGCAAATCAAATCCTATAACTGAAAGGCGGTCCCCGTAGTTGTTTAAACCCACTGGATTCCGAAGCATTCACTGTCAATGGTGAGAAACACTGCAATTTTATGTAGTAAGGAACTATCTTATGTAACTTTTGTGTTAATGTCCGCTAGAGCCTCCTTCAATGTGAAACTTGTGCCTATAAAATACTCACTAACCTACCAGAATACATCACTAGCTGCATACGGACTCATCAAAGGAGTATAAATACAAACGAAGTCTCAAGATATCCAATCTGATGGAGTTGTTGTGGAATATGTTAAGGTGGCTTTAAGCAGAACAAACAGAAATTTCTCTGGAACCAGATGACTAACGATTTTGTTTGGAAAAACTTGTCAGATATAGCACTCATACCATAAGACATGCAATGTACTGTACTGTATTCGACGATTCAATTCCATCGCATTTGGTATCAATTTAACTAAAGAAAAGTTAGTGGGCCAGGTACTTATTTCTCGCATTATCTACGGATAAGTTATGGTAGTTTGCTGAAGGAGTACTCTGCAGTAAAAAAATTTACCATAACTTCTCCGTAGATAATGAGAGAAATAAGTACCTGGACCACTAACTTGTCTATAGTTAACTTATCTTCATTTAATTATTGAATAACTCAACCTGCAACAGAACAATTTATTAGAAATTAAGTGGGTTTATTTGACTCTATTCTCAAGCTCTAGTTTAAAATAAACTCATCAACAGTATGGAATACATTTTGGAAACCGTGGCACTATGGCAGCTTCAAACTTCTCATGAAACTAATAAACTACTTTAAGTATACTTCAATATAGAAACTCGGGTGCTTCTCAATATCCTTTTCTTTTAAGGTAATGTCCAGAGAATTTTTATTAAGACACATAGATATGAAAATAGATGGATTTAATTTCATGAACTTATATGACAAAATGAATCCATAATATATAAAATATATCCAGGGTAAGTTTTGAAAGTATTCCAAACTAGATCGGAAATGGATATTCTGGGAACAAATATAGAAAATGCTACTAACAAAAAGAGTTTGGCATATTCTCATAATGTAACTCAAGGTTCATCACCCGAACAAATCTATTTGCAAGGCACTAATTGATGGTCTCCTATAAAAAATACTCCTATCATGAGAATAAATCAGAGACAACTGATGAATAACTGGGAGAAAATTTCACAGCCTTTACAGTAAAGAATCTTGCAACAACATTAGAAATAGAAGACCAGATTAGAATATAAGAGATCCAGTTGATAAACTATTTCAACAGAATTGATAGTTGTAAGTCCGTGATAACAGTGTACATAAAGTTCCAGAACATCATGAATATTATTATTGTGTTAAGGGATTGGAATCGTACTACTATACGTCACGAATAGCTGAAAGATTATCGTGTAGGGGATTTAAAGCACCGAGACCTTTCGATCTATTGTGCACCCATCGGAGGTACAAAGTATATCTTTGAGTCCTATCCTCTGGATTAACGTGATGACAAGTTTTGGCTCCAGAGGTTTCACATCGCTGGCAGAGCCTTGGAAGAATCCCAAGTACCACCTGTGGGTGTGAATGAGAGCCAGATATTGTGTCAGCAAATGCAAAGACGTGTCCTCTTCCACCATACAGAATCTGCAGGAGCCTTACGAGGCGACCCCCTTCTTCACCATATGTGAGTTTAGTTTACAGTGCCCTTTGAGTAGGCCTGTCATCATCCTAAGATTACTCTTAGAGATATTGATGAGTGATTCGAATTTTTTTAGATGGTATGCCCCTAGCAGACTCTTTCATCATCCTAAGATTATTCTTAGAGAGATTGATGAGTTACTGACATCCTTTTAGGTGGTATGTCCCTATCAGACTGTTTGATACCCTTGGGCCTGGTGTGTTAACCCAGTGTTTGTACCTATGGTGTCCCTCATCGATCCTAAGCTGGTTGAACAGCTTGCCCTTGCCTATACCGCAGAAGGGCTCTGGGCCAATAAAGGATGTTGCGGGCCCCTTCCTTGCAAGTTCGTCGGCAATCTCGTTCCCTTCTACGCCAGTATGTCCTGGAACCCATAGAATGGTAACTTCGTTGTATTAGCCAAGAGGATTAAGTTTTTTGATCCACTCCCATACCAGTTTTGAATTTACCTGATAAGAGGTAAGTGCCCTAATGGCCACTTGGCTATCCGATAAGATGGCAATTTTTTTGCGCTCGTAACCTTTTTCAATGTTGCAATGTGCACATCCCTCAATAGCATGGATTTCCGCCTGGAAGATGCTAGTATATTTGCCTAGGGATCATAGTATATCTAGGTCCAAACATCATATGAGTGACACTTTAATCGGTAAATATGTTATGATTCCTCAAGATTAACTGAATACAAGGATACGAATTGGCAATGAAATGATAATGAAATTTTGAGTTATGAAAGCAAATGCCTAGAAAAATAAGAAAGAAATTATCATGAATATAGATAGCATTAGTTTAGAATGGCAGCCTTCTTCGGGAAAGCTCACTTAAGCACTTAAAGGCTCTTTGTCATACCATAAGAAACCCCGGAAACTCCCTCATCTAAATAGATAAAGGAAACAAACTGTTGCGAATTCTTTCCGACTTTCAGTTTATATTCGGTTCAAATTCACTGCAGAGCAGTTGGAATCAAACATGATTCTGGTTAAAAGAAACCCATTTTCAACCTTTTTCAACAGAAATAAAAAAACAATAAATTGTTTTATATTCACGCAACTTCCTCTTCGCATTTTTTCTTTGTAGTTTTTGTTTAACCGAATTAATTAAGTGAGGAAGATGGATTACTTGCAAGTATTTTTTTTGGAAGTTGACATAAACCCCAGAACCACCTTCGTTGGCTTCCTTAGTTTACCATTTTCATTTCCTCCCCACAGTAAACAAACTTTTCTTACTCTGGAAAGTTTCTTGCCAGCGCGTATGTGTCAATTCGCATTTGACGTGTTCCACACACATAAAAATAAAACTCATTCGAAAATGTATTCGTAGAGCAATTGCAACTTCCTTTGAGACGTCTGAAGGCACAAGGATCAGGCGGAGGAAGTGTAATAAATTTACAACATTTCAACGAAGAAATTTGCTTCTCTTTAAGGTTCTTGTGCCCGTAATAGCTGCTGAAAAGAAGGTAATGACGGCAACACAAATACACCAAAATTGCAACTAACACGCAAAATTTTGCTACAGCTCTCCAAGGATCACCTCCAACTTGGCTACAGGACTACTATTCGGGCAAAACTATTCCTTGCGAGCAGTTCATGCAGGCGGAGGCAAGCGAAGCATAATTTAAATTATGCGTGTTTACACGCTTATGAGGAATGATTTATAGGATTTGCATATGACGTGTCAGGGAGGTTTATTTTGTAGAAGAAATTTCCAGGATATTCGTATTCATAATAAAAGTTATTCCCCAAATTTAATGGTATGAAAATGAGGAGTAATTTGAATGGTTCTTTTTTGTATATTTAACTAATGATTTAATTTTATTAAAGAGTTTGGAATATTTTGAAAACTTCGCTTCTTTCGTTGTAGCTTCTGCATCCTGGACAAATTTGCAACTTCTCGCAGTAACATCCTCAGAAAATTTTATTTAAAAACTTATGTAGAACTTCCACCTGAGTAGTAAATTGCTTCATTTGCATGAGAATCATTCAAAAATCGTCCTTGCATCATTAATTTCATTGACCAGTTGACATTACCAATATTTTCATTGACTAATTTTGAACATTGTTGCCCCACTCACAGAATGTTCGGCCCCACAATCTATGCAACAGACCACAATGACTTGAAAGTCGCAAGAAACCAATCACTGCATAATAACACTCGCACATGGAAGTGTACAAGAATTAGCCAAGTTTTGTTAAATCTGCAAGCGCCGCCTCGCTACTTCCCTGGCAAGAGTAATTATGTAAATAGGTGCACAAAACATTGCGCCACAAAAAATGCCACGCATGAGTTCACTGTGCAGCTGAGTGTATTGATGGCTGTGTGAGTGGGGAATGGTCGGAATTGTCAGACACCACAGCAAAGCCGTGCATCGTGAAGTACTTTGGGGAAGGAGCTCGTACAATGGAATAGTAAAGTAGCAAAAGCGCAAGCGAGAAGTTTCGAATAAAATTCCCACATCCGCTGTGCCAGTGGCACAGTTGAGCAAATGCTGAGCCACCGATGAGCCCGTTGCAGCATTAGTTGTATTAGCAAAAAACACTCTTGGAGGAGAGTTAATTTTTCATATCAGGAAAGGAGAGAAATTAAGGTTTTCTAGCAAGCACCATTGAAGCCCCCTTTGGATAGAAGTAAAATAAGAGTAGAGGCATTCTAAGAGTAGAATTAGATTAATTAGATTTTCAACGAGTTTAACTGGAAATGTGTCGTTAGGCTGTAAGCAAGAATACTATTACCTAGGTCGGGCCCACGAACCCACAACGGTGAGACTAGCATGCTTACCACTAAATCACGGAGGCTGGCTTTTGTATTCATGAATTTATATGCACTTAGCATATCCGGTTGTTAGTTCACTCATGCCTACATTTATACTTGTGATCATTCTTCGTCATTCTAGCTCATGATTTCAAGGTAGATAGATCCCTTTGAGAGACTTTGTGCCTTATGTTCGAGTTTTGATCTTTGGATTCTTTGTCGGGTGTCCTATTTGCCAGCTACCCTGCGAGTTCCACTCTAATGCCTTTCAATACATTTCAATTTCCACTATATTTGCATACGGACTGTCTTATGTAGTCCGATATGTTTAACACAACAACATTTTCTTTGACTTATTTCCATGCTTAAGAATGGGAAAAATTACTGCGTACTTGTTCCCAAGGTACATCAATTTGTTAGTAGGAAATTGGCGACAGTAGCAAGCAATGTGAATATTTGTTGCCGATTAGTGTTGTAGCTGAAGAGGTATATTTTCCACACATCAAAACTTATATCTTATAACTCCAGTTTATACATAAATAAAACTTATGTTTTCATTGAATGTGTGACATATCTTTGCTATCGGGAACTAATTGCACTCCAGGCCACCTCAGCTGATATTCTTTTTAAATTTTTATCACAATCTATTGTTTTGAAAACAACTTTCCATCCCTAAGTTCTGCAAAATAGCTTTTGACTAAGATTGAATAAAAGGATCCCTTCCATTAGTATCAGCATTACTCAGCTCAGTTAGCGGCTAAGATATGCATATGAGTAAGAGACTATAAATACACTAGATGATGTAAAGACATGATTGAAGTAAGTTAATACTCACTTTATTAGAAGGTTCCCAAATATACCCTGGACATTTGCCAAAATAAACTCAAAACCGAAGAACTTAATATGCTTGAACATTGCCTACTTTGATACCGTTATTAACAATCTACCAGCGAGCCTTTCAGCTGAGATTTCGTTATTTATTTCTATTCTATTCCCGTTACGGGATATAAGCGAAAGATCCAGGAGTAGTCCTGGACAAATAGCTTACTTGGAGCCCACATTTAAATTTTATAACCAACAAAGCAACAAGAACGTTCTTTGCATGCCAACAGCTTTTTGGTAAAACCTGGGGAACCACCCCAAAACTAGCGTACTGGTCATATAACACCACAGTACGACCAATAGTCACCTATTCAGCTTTGGCTTGGTGGCCCAAGGTACGACAAATGTAACCAGTAGCAAACTAAATCAACTCCTTCATCGTATCACACTGGGCCACTATTTGTGCCTAAGTGTGCTTCTCGCTGCCACTCCAAACTAACCTAACCTAACCAACGCCTGGTATACGTGGGAGTAGCAGGGGCGATGCGTAGCTGCCCTACTGATGTTCTGGGAGTCATCACGGGCATCCCTCCGATAACCATAACCATTGAAAGTGAAGCCTGTGGTGAAGCCTTACGTCTTCAGGACATCTCCAACATAAAAAATGGAGACTTTTGAGGTCATATGAGGATACTTTATCCATTTTTGGATGACCCTCTTACAAGGATTTCTGACAAGCCTGTTTATAGTTCCATGGATGAATATTAACAATTTTTTCATTAAGATCACAAAAGTTTGGTAATGAACAAGCTACTTTCCTTATCCCTTCAAAGACTTCTGAGATTCATAAAAGATTCAAAGAGTGTGAAAGGGGCAACTTTCCCTTCACAACCCTCTACCTCCCCCTCCCATCGTATATTTCCAGCCTTAGAGTACAATGGGTATCAATGCCTGAGTGCTTGGAGACCTCCTTCTTCGGCGGATCCTTGGACTACCCTACTTCTATATATCTATTTTTCTATGCACAGAATTATTCAGATTTTATTCATAGAATGTGCATATCAGGATATCATTATTTTTCCTAAGGTGGTACCGTGTTTTACTGGTAAGCGTGGTAGATGCACAATGCGGGGAACCGGTTTCAACTTTCCCCCAGAGCATGGACTCGAAATGGTTCTGTTTAAGTCTTCTTCTCCGTCGTTTTTCTTATTCGACTCAAAAGCTTTATTGCTAGAACTCATACTCCCAAATCCTTCCAGACATAATTAATTATGCTGAATAGTATAACAATAATCATCATTATTCTTTCATTCACACCCTCACGTTTCCTCCCTTCGCTACACAAACTAAATGCACTTTTTCGCAAATTAAACTCTTCATTATAATGGCTGAGACAACAACTTTTAATAACTTTTAATTAAGTGTTCCGTTGAAATTAAAAATGCTGCTTCCTGACAGAACGAGTATTTTGTTTGTTCTTCTCTTCATATCTTACGCCAGTCCATACCGCCATCGACCAGAATCGACGAGAGGGGAATTGCTTTAAACTGCTCAACTTGTTATCATCAATTCCAAAGCTGAATCATTTGCAGTGGTCTTCAGTGGGACAGGAGAAAGTGCAAAGTTCCTGGGAAACCAGCTGCAGTTCGAAACTGAAATGCTGTCAATGAATTGTAAACTTTTGACCAGTTCAAATTTTTTGTTTGTGTTAATTTTAAAGCCAGTCTTGTTTATGGCACGCAAATTTGCACCGCTGTGGCAGCAGAATTTCACTGCCTTCAAGGATAACAGAAATTTCCAAATAATTCCCATTACAAATCGCACTGAGACGCGATTATTGGAATTCCAAACGCTAAATTCAAACAAAATAAATTAATTGAATCACTCAACCGACTCGTACGCGAAGCACACATCAGGCATAGCCATCCTTTTAAGGCACTTTGCAGAGGGTATAGGGTAAGGGGGTCCTTTATGCAAAACCATCAAACCGAATCGTTACATTTAATGTAATATGCCGCTTCGAAATCTTTACTTAAATGGCAACACTTATGGTAATTCAAAATCCCAACCGAATCCCCGACCCTGCATGGGCTGAGACCTTTTTCCCGGGTGGGTGTGAGCCATGCCAAACAGTGTGTATCCCGTTCATGTGTGGCTGTGTGACGGGCCACTTTGGAATGTCTGCTTTTATGTGCAATTTGCTAAATTAAATGTTTGTGCTCCTCGTGTGAGATGGGGCTTACGTGGCTGCGGGGGCATTTTATAGGGGAGTGTAGGCTAAAATTAAGGATTTCTGTACGGATACAATTCAGGGGAAAATTTCGGTTTAAAATGTTATGATACCGCTTTGGTATTGTGATCGAAGCAGATAAGCCCGCATCTTGAATGAATGAGCTGAAATGTTACATCCTAAAGTATTCAAAAGATCTTCAAATACTTTGCTTACTACACGCAACTACATGGAAATTTTATGTAATGTATTTTTGTATGTTTATAATCCTCAAATTTATCCAGTTTGCCAGAATCAATTCAGAAACTATTCTAATACTTTGTAAATTATTGCACAACACTTGGCAAAGTTTCGTCTAAATCTGACATGATTGCTTGCTTACCTTTAAAAATTCCCCAGTACACTCGCAAATCCCTTGTCCGGCAAGCAGGTAACAAGGCAACAAGGCTCCGACTGCCACGCTGCAAATCCGTAAACTCATGTTACGACACACGGCTTACATGCCTGGTCGTTTGCGTCTCTGCGTACCTCTAAAACCGCAACGATGCCATCCGCATTGATGCGATGCCCAGAATGCTGCTGCCATGTTTCATATTCTTGCAGATTATGTCCAGGCAGTGCCGCTCCGGCTTCTCTAGTTTCTGCTGTGGTTGCTCTTAATGTTGTTGCTGTTGATGCTGATATCGAATTAGACATGCCTTTGTGCGTTCATATTGATGAAATTCTATTAAAAAGGATTTGACTTTAGAAACTGGTTACAGCACCGAGGCAACAAATTCGGCACATATTCACAAATAGTTGAAATTGTGCTTTTCGCAAGGACGTTTTGTGGACACGATGGACATGAAATATTTGTGTGAGTGAATTTTGGGGGATTTTTTGATAATATTCTGCTACAATTTTAGATGATTTAATTTTGATTGCTATGCTGCAGTTCAAAAATGGCAACAGTAAAATGTGTGAACGATACTCGTATAGTCAAGGAGAAGCAGTCTTTAAGGGCATATTTCCTGAAATCTGTGAATAGATGAGTGTGTGATACAGGAAGTAGGATATATTGAAAAGGCAGGAGTATTTACTTAAAGTTTGAAGCAAGAGTAACCAGAATTTATATGGTAGGATAAGCCATCGGTATGTTGCTAAGCGAGTCTGACTAATCCGACGAGATAGTCCTTTCATTCTTCAAATATGAGTTGTCAATGAAAGTCATATCACAAAGTAATTTATTAGGGATGAGACCGACCTTGTCATCTTTAGTATACGAATGGAGAGATAAATTCACAATGGAGACTGACTCTTATTTTGCAGTTCGAAATGATTCTTCTTGCCTAATTCACAAAAGCTGACTGAAGTTTTATTTGTGATCATAATGACTCTTCTTGCATAATTTTCCATGCCTTACCCACATATTACTTCCAGTTTGAAACGCAGTTTCACTTTTAGTCAACAGTCATCAAAAGCGGCACTCACCTTGCCGATGACTTCTTCAAAACTAGGTTTTGTAAAGGATATTTTAAACGCTTTCAAGGAACATGAGTGAATGTACGAAATATTCTTCATCTTCACCAGGTAGTCTGGTAGCTCAATGTTGTAAGGAAATAGTATTTTCGTTATTCAGAACAACAGAAGGAACTTTAAAGTGCTGTCAAAAGGAGATTAGGGATTCAAGAGAAGCAATATCAGAGGCATATCAAGAAGTCATAAACAGCTAATTAAGAAACCGCTTATAAACAAGACGACTTAAACAGTTAAGATTGAATAGTAAATCATAAACAACGAGTCATTTATGATACCACGTCTTTAACACTAATAGGCTTTTGCACCCTAATGATTCCATCTCTTTTTCGCTAATAGACTTTTGTTCTAATACAGCCCTGGAATATGTAGGAATGACCTCGAAACCAGCTAAAATAAGTAGCGAAGAGATACATCATGACTCGGCCGAGTAGTTGTCTCTTGGAAGCAGCAGTAATAAGAGTGTTATAGATCAGACTTGCATGATTAAACACAAGTCTTTGCATCATTTCACACAATCCAGTGATCGAAAACCCTATTTCTGTAATAATAGCACGAATTTTTTAACAGAATTCTTAACCATTCCGTCGGGTAACTTGATCGATATGGCTGCTTAGTCACTCTTGTATTTCTTAAACCTGTGACTGATGATAGCTATGGAAGGTACAGTGTCCTTGCGTCCCATGATATGACAGTCAAAATGAAACTACTCGATGAATTATTTGAGGAAACGTCTGTGATCCCTGCACCCCATGCTACGGCTGTCAAAATGGATTTACTTGATGATTTGTTTGAATGATCGTGTGTAATTTCAGCATTGTTTGCTTTCAGATGAAACAAGGATTCAATCATAATACTTGTGATTTATTAATTTGTGGCATAAAATTATCCTTTTGAAGATATGAAACTTTTTATTTGAGTTCGTTGTCATGATCGCCGGTGTCATGATTCGACCCTTGAAAAGTGTACCATACTGCAATATGATTGATATGATGGAACACTGAAAAATATAACACTGATATTTGTATGGATTGATACTTGCATAGAGGATATATTGTATATAAAAGGATATCCTTTGGAAATACATTTGAACCTTCCACACAAAGAGAAGTAAGAAACACAGCGTATCCTTAGAATTTATAGAAGATGCTCATTTAGTTCTTATAAAATTAAGGAAAGTGTATGTCTGAGTCCCCTCGTACTTACTTCATTCCGATTTACATTCATGTTGAAAATGAAGTTCGATTACAGTGGTTTAACTAACTTAGCAGGATGTGTAACTGGCACAGCCAAATTATTAATTATAAACTAATTTTATATAATTATAGTTAACAACTAAAAAAGTAACAAGCAATTTGTTTTATTTGTGAATAGGATTAATGGGAGGTGTGCACTGATATTGCGTTTAAGTAAACCAGATTTCATGTGCACAGCTCGAACCAGGCCCATAAAAATGTTAAATTAACATAACCCCACTGAAGCAAACACACTTAATTAATGCTAAATATATAATATTGCTAAAAAAATGTATAATTGTAATGGAATTAACACAGTAAATTCCAGTTAGACAAAAAAAAATATCGAAAAAGCATATTTCAGTTAGATACGCCCTAAAGTATGCAGCAAAAAGGAAATGCATTAATGGAAATAAATCAGGCATTTTCCTAAATAACAAAAAAGAGCACTTCCTTTGTGTTATTAAAACAATACAACAAAGCAAAAACAATGGCAGGAATCTATGAAAAAAAATCACACAAATAAAATGGGACAAAAAGTGTGAAAGGACAATAGAAATATTTCACTCTGAAACATCAGTAAATTGAGCGCATGATTTGTTTGTATTTTTCCCTATTCTAGGGTGAGAAAGGATGTAATAAGTTTCTGCTGGTGAGCTATTTTATACAAGAGGAGGCGTGCCGGCACCATATATGTATATACTTGATTAGGGGTTTTCATATCTTTTTGGAAGGTGTTCTACTCAGCAATGCTTGGGACGACATCACTTTTCCTATTAGACCAGAGAATACAGAGAAGAAATTTAAACGTTAAACGGCAAAGCAGCGAATTAAAGCAGACGTACGTTGTACATGACAGAGAATACAGGGAAAAGAAAATCTTTTTCGCTGCCAGCGTCCGTAGCGGACACACCACAATTTTAAGTGGATTCACCACGATTTGGAGTGGATTCGGGTAGAGCTTCCATCGGTTTTATTGCGCTGTTTTGCCGTTTGACGTTTAAGTTTCTTTTCTCTGTATTCTCTGGTACATGAATCCACTCAGAATCGTGGTGAATCCACCCAGAATCGTGGTGAATCCACACAAAATCGAGGTGAATCCACTCAAAATTGAAGTGAATCCACTCAAAATCGTGGTGAATCCACTCAAACTCGTGGTGTCTCCGCTACGGACGCTGGCAGTGAAAAATGCTTTCTTTTCTCTGTGTTCTCTGGCACAGACTTTGGTTTCAATAGAGGATAAAACAATGTAGTAAATTTGGCGACCTTCATGGTCTAAGGGTAAGTACTCTGGTCTCACATTCCTAGGATCTAATAATATCCAGGATTTGGCGTTGAAATGCTTCTTTGTAAGTATGTCTCTGCCAGTGAAAATCCGTTGATGGTGGAACTCTTTATTCCACCTCGTTGCAGACAAAGTAATTATAATTTAACGTATAATAATAATGACAATAATTTGGCATACTCCCCTCTATTTATATTTATAGAATTTTGTAATCCACAGATTGGAACTCTGTGTGTGTATATCCTTTTTTGAAATTCTCTCAGTGGTGCAAAGGTAGCTGCTTTTCAAAGGTGTACGACATTTGTAGGTGTGAACGATTGTTCGTGTCGGTGCATTTCTGCGCTGTTGAACTTCATACTCAGTATTATAGTTTGTGATTTGCCTCAACCCTTTTCTGAATTGTGCGCATTATAATGCTCTTCAGACGCTCGCCCACAAGTGCATGAATCCGTAGGAAGTTCAGTTACTGGTACTCACACAAAACACCCTATACAATGAAAATTGCTGAAATGCCAACAGACGCATTGAATATTTAACAATATCGCAAGTTGCGAGTGCTGTTCGTACACGGCTTTCACATCTTCCCTGCATTATCCTTCAATTCGCAAATTGTTGTGGTGTTTGTGGGGGTTGTTGTTGATATCCTGGAAAAATAATTTCAGCAGTTTGAAGTAGAATTTCAGTAAAGTAGTGGAAGTCAACTGGAAATTTAATATATAATAAATAAGAGATTGAAGAAATAGGAGCATATTCAAGGACAATGGCGATAGACCAAATTTTTCCTATATAATGTTACGTAATCGTCTTTCAAACAATTTATACCAAGCTCAATACTTGGATTCGTATCACTGGATTGTGTAATAAGCAATCAATTCCTTCTTCAGTTGAAACAATTGGCTTTATTAGTATTTGTCCAACTTACGATTGGCTTTAAAAGTTTACTCGCTCCTCACACTTCGTCTTCGTTTATGTTTCCTTCAGTTAGTCAGTTGTTGCTTCACAATGTGTTACTTACATCTGCTTCAACTGCCCATTGCTGACACGATGTCCGCTCTGCGACGATTACTGCTCAACTGCCCGTTGCAAATACGATGTTGCTAATAAGACGCTCACGCTGCTTGCTGCCACTATCAGGATTCGGCTATGATCCTTTTGCCACTGTCACTGGTTAACTGACCTGCTACTACGATGTTAACTCTCGGCTACGCTCACTGTTTCACTGCTGCTGCTACTACGATGTTCAATTGGTCACTTTCACTTGTTCCCTGATCCCGATGTCTCGTGTGCAGTCGCTCTTGCACACGAGAACCTCAACCAGTCTCCGAATGCTGCTTCGCATGCCTTCTCGCGTGTGCAATTTTGGAGATTGAAAACGACGCTCACCCTAAAACCATGAACCAATCAGATGGCGTTATTTAAATTTGAATGTTTGAAGCAGCATTTCAGAAGAACAGAGGGAGTCAATTAAAAAATCGAATATATACTAAAGAAAAGTTTGGGGAAAGAGGACCACATGCAATGACTTTATCTCGAGTCTCACAGATTTACTAATATATCTGAACACATATTTCAAATACTGCTGTCAGTATCCTTACATAGCCTTTACTTAGGGTGAAATAAATTTGAATGCTTGCAACCTTTTTTCCAACAACAACTTCAAAGCTAATCCCACTCATGTGGCAATAATTTCACAGCCTCATTTCCAAATGGCAAATTGCGGTTAGTGTCCAAATATTAGTTTTAATTCATTCACTTAAATAATCAATTAAACAAACCACCCTAGCCGAGTATTGTAGTGCATTTAAATAAATATTTGAAGTTGCCTCGCAAAACAAATATTTTTACATGCTTGATGCCAGTAAAAATGGCTCCGCACCTGCCCCGAACACACCAGTTAACTTTTCTATGCATTTGGAGTGAATTTAAAATTCAGCAAATACCACAAGGAAAAAAGAACACGCACAAATGCATGCTCATGCCCACGCCCACGCCCACACACCATTCAAATGCACAACTGCATATGTATGCAGTTCCCGGCTGCATCCAAAGGAAATGCCATTTGCACCTCGATTAACAGCACAATAGAAACGCACATGCCACAGAGCTGCGTTGTGCATTTGGCGAAATTTGCGAAATTTGCAACTTTTCAGTGGCACAATGCGGTGTAATGAGTATGAGCGTTTGCGTGTGTATGTGTGTGTGACTGTGTGTGCATGTGTGTGCGTCTGTGTGTGCATTTGTGTGTGCCTGGCTGTGACTCTGTGTGTGACTGGCTTTCTATGACTCTGCATGGGAGTGCGTTTAAGCCCGCTCGATGTTGATTGATGCAGCTCCGTGCGTTCCTCCTCATTTGATTACATTGCACAAAAACCTAAACTACAGGTCCAGATTGCCTGCAACGCCTGTCTCATTTATTTCGGCATTAATTTCTACGTTTTGTAACTCGTAACTCGTAACAAATTGGCGCTAGTTTCCATTTGCAGTCTGACCTAAAAAAATAGAAACACTCTACAAAAAAGTTTAGTTTGCGGCTGCCATTAACAGAAAATTACCACATCAAGCGTCGACCACTTCATTGTTGATGCGTACGCGCGGTTTTGTTTGATATCCACTTTCGGGCATTTGAATTTCCAACCACAAAAGCCTGAAACTGCCTCCCGTTCAATTGAGATGTAAATTTGACACGCTTTAATTAAAAATTGAATTTCACATAGGTGAATGCATAGAAGGACACTGCGAGGGAAAGAGAGGGGGATAATTAGAGCGAGGCAGAGATCGAGCTATTTGGAATGCAATTATTTTCAATTTGCCAAATGCGCAAATGAAATACGAGTTTTGTTAGCATTATTCTGTATAACAAAGCTAATGTTGGTGATGTGTTGTAGCCTAAAAGTAGGCTAAATTTATGTGATGTGATGGACTCGCAATATTCATTTCATAATTGAATACCTAAATAAAGGTTTTTTTATTATCTGCAAGTACCGAGCTACGAAACTCAACTTTTAAATGCTTTATTCCCTTTTTTGTACGATTTGGATAAGCGAGGTCTGCAGCTACAGTTTTCAGATTCAAGGCTTCAGTGTTCTCCGTCTACTCCTCCTTACTCCCTTTTGAATATATACTTACCTCAGCTGTCCCCATGTTCTCCCTGTCAGACCCTTTCGATTCTTCTATTATCTATATACTTGCGTCAGTTTTACCCATGTTCTCGCTGTCAGACCCTTCTATTCTTCTACTAACACTGATCAGAAATTAAATTAAGTTCTGCATTCTTCGCTACTTTCAGTTGTTTTTCCGAACTATATTTTCTCTGGATCATCTCTAACTGCTCATTTAGTTTTAAGCAGCGTTGTTGGTCTCGAGTTTCGGCAGTTTCTTTAGGGAAGGTTTGTTAGGACTGTTCCAACTAATCCTTGTTCATCTTGGGGGTGTTCGTTTTTTCCGATTTAAGATCAAAGATATTGTTTTTGGTTTTGTTAGATTTTTATTTCAGCGTCTTTATATCCTTTACCATAAAAATGGGTAAAAAGGCAACGGTGCGTCTGTTCCACTGTGGGCAGCGCCTGGTCTGCGTCTGACCTCAGTGGGGCGGCAGCTGCTCACACTTGGCAGATAAGTATAAAATGGAAAAAACTGCACGAGGTATCCAGCTAAGTGGTAATCCTCCCGCCAACGCGTCGGCGGCGTGGGCATCAGATGTGCAGGCCCAAAGCTCACCATCCCTAATGACCGAAACTGGCACTCAGGGTATAGGAGGATGCAAATTACTGAGTTTAATTAGCGGCTCATTGACGAGGTCAATGGAAAGCCTATATTTGAAGGAAATGGTAGGCGATTTGGCATCAAACTTGCTGGAAGCAACACATGATAAAGCTGTGAAGAACTGGTAGCGAGTTCGACTTCGGCAATGGTTCAACACCTGTTGCGAACCAGGAGGTCATCGGTAAAAAGACGGAGGGTATTGGTGGTCCTGAGACAGGCAGACAACAAAAAAGAAGTCTACAGAGGGAGAGGAAAGCCCCAGCAATAGTTTGGGTGATTACTCCGACTTCGGTGCCTGTGACGGCAATGGGGAGGCGTGACAGAACATACTATAACTCGTCTGCCATGGCACACTCTTCTGGTGTCAATCTTGGGTCTGTGCAGGAAGATGGAAATGGCAGAAAGGCAAAGGAGGTGGCAGAAGGACCCCTAAGTAAGTCGGATGATACTCGTACGTCTGCCTCTGGTGATTATAAGTTTGTGGGGTTGATCGATATTCAAATACCAGAAAGAGGCGTGGCAGGTATGGACATATATATACAGATATGATCAGAAATCACTACGAATATCATATATAAGTTACCAAAAAATTCACAAGAATTGGGAATGATCAGATAAAGACCACTCCTCCCTCCATTATAATCACCTAAGGTTACCCTACTGAAAATTACCCTATATATTCCTCTAATTATGATATATGAATAAAATGTACATGGCCATGATTTAACTCCCACGATCAAGTAAGGGTAAAGTGTATTTCGAAATCGGTCTACCCCAGCTTCAGACTTCTCACTATGTTGATTTTATAATTGCATAACTAAATACACATTTACCCGTTCATACCTGCTTGAACCAAGTGTCTTTCTAATCAGTTGCTTTCTACGAACAGTTGCTTTCTACGGACAGTTGCTTTCTATTGCAACGTAGTGCCATATAACGCAATTGTGCAGGACGATATCCATACTGGATATTATATTTTCATTGACTTTCGGTAATATTAACAAGTGCCCTCTGCATCGTCTCTCGACTAGACTGTTCCTTCACAAACATAATCATGCTATTCATGTTCATTATACAAGTATTATTACCAACTCTGTCCACCTTAGCTTCTGATCTATTAGCAGAGATCCACGATGGATCATATCTATCATTGTTTGCATACGTCCGACTGATATATACGAGGTTAAACACCTGGAACCTGAAATATGACTATCTTTGGGATAGATCCCTGCGCATTCCTTTGCTTTTCTCCACAAAATTTCAATCATATTTTCATCCATAGTTGAAACTGTAGTACAACATTTTGTTCTCCAGCTTCTATACTAGTTTCATTCTGGATCCATGTACAATTCATTTCGATATTGAGTTTCAGTGTAGCTTCTACATGATTTTGTCGAGAGAAAGAGATCGAAATCTTAAGCCTTTTCCACAATTCATCCACTTCCACAAGTCATCCAAAGTATTTTCTTTCGTGAGAAAAGATGGAAGAGATGATTTTTATTATGACATTTATGATTTTATTAGTGAAAATATTCTAAGCTAGGTAGATCAAGAAAACCTGGTACTCTAAAACTAACTATATTTTCACCTGGCAGGTAGGTAAAATTGATGACCACCCTCGGTTACCCCAATTAGGCACTAGAGCGATTTTTATGCCATATCCTCGCGAGCCTAAACTTGATGATATACTATGAGTTTCAGCCAGCCGGAGTTGTTTATAAATTTGTTTAGGTCTGAAAGTTTTGAACTGGAGCAACGCCCGACTCTCTAAAAAGGACTTCAGAAATTTTCAAGTTTCAAGCGGAGAGGGCTGGGCAATCACAAAGAAAGTGGACGACTGTTTATTTCTCCTGTTGGTCTTTACAGCTCCTGCAATGAGCATTGAACGGAATGGCATTTTCTTCAACGTGCGTGCCGATAGTCTAATGACCCGCGCAGACAACTATAAGTTTGCTAAAGGTACGTCCTGGTTTAATAAGGAGATAATTCGTTCTTCTTGCACTGAAAGTAGACCACGTCATTCTCGAAATGGCATGACATATCACAGTATTTTTCCACATCTACTGAACCTTGCCGAGGAAGTGATTATATATACTTCCCTTAACAACGGTTAGGGGGTGCCCACATCAATGTAGGCAAACACTTCGACCGTTTTCGATGAGCCTCTTCGTGCTAGCTCGTCGGCCCGCTCGTTGCCTTCAATTTTCCGGTGTTCCGGTACCCAGACGAGGGTTGCTGTGCTACTGTTCGATAATGAGTTAAATCATTTCTTGCAGAGGCCGACCAGCTTAGAGCTGAGAAAAGGTGAAGCTAGCGTTCTTGTTTTTGCTTTGTTGTTGGCTTAAATGGATCAGATTCAGCGCCCTTCATACTTTCAGCGCACTTCATACCTTCAGCGCCTTTCATACCTTCAGCGCTCTACATCCCTTCAGTGCCCTGCATTCCTTTAGCGCCCCTCATACCATCAGCGTCCTGCATCCCTTCAGCACCCTGCATCCCTCCGGCGCCCTGCATCCCTTCAGCGCCCTTCATACCTTCAGCACCCTGTATCCCTTCAGCGCCCAACATGCCTGGAACATCCCAAAGACCTCCGGTTGAAAAACCCTAGACATCGATGGTAATTTGAAGGATAGTAGAAAATTTTGAGATTTGGAAAATATCCCCGCTCCCACCCCATATTCCATTTTGGCACCATCATTGGCTTTCCTCTAATATTCTTTAGCAAAACAGAAACCCCATCAAGGTCTGAATAGTTTCCCATAAAGAATATGGTTTCCAATATAGGTATCAGACTGCCAGAGTGTAAACTGCTGTGATGTCGAAGAATTTAACATTTTTTCACGCCTTTACAAAGAAATATCTCAAATATTTAAATGCGACGTGTCTCCTGTGTGAAGATCATATTATTTCAAGGATAATTGGTGGCGAGTACAAAGATGCATATTTGATTTTTTCTTCAATTGGTTTGATGAGAATGTGGCTTGACCAGGAACACCGATCGATGACCAGCTTCCCAATCGAATGCCGGCATCTGCTATTCATTTCCTTACTATTTTTATTTCTAACTATTCTATTCCACCATCACTACAATGTTGTGAATCCTTTAATGGAACAATTTCCAACTGGTATTTTTCTTGTGTTTATTTTTGCCCATTTTTTCCATTAAAATACTTTTTAAATTTATAAACAATGCAGTTAATTGCAGAACATTGCAATTCGTGCGCAGCGCTGTGAAAGCGTCAATAAATTGCCCTCTAACGACATTGCATGGAGTTCACATTCGCAATTACTCCCTTCCTATTCCCCATTCCACATTGCGATGGCACTACAATCGGCTCCATTCACTGCAAAAAACTCATTTTCATTTGCATTTCAATTAACATTACAATGTGTCTTTCTTTTTTTCTTATTTAATTTGCTTTTACTAGTTGCGGCGTTGTTGCTGTTGTTGTTTCAGTAGTTGCAGCATTTTAACAATTGAGTGCTTTGTGCAGGGGAAACACGAGCTCATTTCTATTTTCTTTATTTCACTAAACAAGGATAATTACACTGCATTAGAAAAAATGGACGAGTTGTTCACAGCCCTCTCCATTTGATGTTTGCCGTTAATTGTGAGTTGCATTTGCACAAAGTTAATTGAACCGTTTTAATTATAACTTGTTTTTAAAGCTCTTGGGAACTGTTTTAAAGAGTGTGTTTGAAGATTTTTTTATTGTTATTATTATTATATTTTACTCCATAATTAATTAAGTCACTAAGGGGTTGAGGGAATGAGTTCTACCAAGGCCATCGACTTGAACAGAAACAGATTCTGAAAGAGGCATTTTTTAGTCCAAGCCCGGGACAGGATTCGAAACCGTGACCCTAGAGTGTGAGTCTTGGATGCTTACATATTCGCAGATAATTATTCGTTGCAATTCCACTTTGCATGCAAAAATATTATTAAGAAAATTAATTGCTAGTTAATCTATCCAATAATCTATTATCTAGTTACTTGTTCGACCAATGGGGTATAACAAATAACAAAACCATGGTTTGCTCTCGTAGTTGAGCATCAAGTAAACTATTGTAGTTTAAATACACAGCTCACTTAACAACTGTTCACTTAAAGGATAATTAAATACTCGTAGTTTAAATTGCACCCAACTGTTCAACTAGTTCAATTTTTGTTTCTACAAAACTTTGAAGCTTTTCAGAAGTGTAGGACCTAGAAGACCTGTCGCTCTTGAAGGTCATATACCCTAACACTTACTGTAAAGTCTGAGTAAAGGAATCCACCGGAGACTCTTACTTTTCCACAGCCTTAAAGTAGATAAACACCTGACGACTGACTGAACGCCAGTTCGGTCTCTGGGTATTTCTCTTTTGTTGTTTCTTCCAGTCATCGTATTCTCTACAACTATGGGTGGTATCAGATATACTTTTCGTGATATCTTCTCTATTCTTCATTAAAATTGTTCAGTTGTTCAGGTTAATAAGTCCACAAAGGTTGGTACACTGATACACCAAAATAATTTGCTTGGTAATAGGAGACTTCTTAGCACATAGAGTAGATCCTGAGTATATTTGGATACTCTCCAGTATGTATGTGCTGAAAATTATATCAATTTCGAAAATAGTTCCCGCCTGTTGCCATTTGTAAAATACTTTTATACCCTTTTTCCTCAAATAGAGAAAAAAGGAGGAGGCATCAAACTCTTTCTTGATCTTCGCAATCAATTCTAAAGTTGGAAAGCCCTGTTTACTGATGGTTTTAAGACTGACGCGATACAGCCTGACTGACTCACCCTGACTGATACAGCCTGACTGATACCACCTGACTGATACAGCCTGACTGATGCAGCCTAACTGATATAGCATGACTGATTCAGCCTGACTGATACCACCTGACTGATACAGCCTGACTGATACAGCCTGACTGATACCACATGACTGATACAGCCTGACTGATAGAGCCTGACTTATATAGCTTGACTGATATAGCCTAACTGATATAGTCTGACTGATACCACCTGACTGGTACAGCCTGACTGATACATCCTGACTGATATAGCCTGACTGATACAGCCTGACTGATACAGCCTGACTGATACAGCCTGACTACCCCGATGTCCAGGGACCCAACATAGCTCTATTTTGTGATGTTTGATCGGAAATAGTGCTTTCCTGCAGTGTTCTACACACTTGGATTTTACAATTTTAGCGTGTTGACTGTCTACACAGATGATTATTGTCGAGGAAGTAAGCTCCCTGGCTCTTATTATTTGTGCAGCTTTGTCAATGGCACAGATCTCAGCCTCAAAGACGCTTCACAAATTTGGTAGTAAAAGACCGTTCAATTTTTAGTTTGTTGGAGTAGACTCCTGCATCTGTACCCATTTCCATCTTTGACTCGTCAGTGAAAATGGTGGTTTCTTTCAAGGGTTGTCCCTGTTTCCCATTCCCGCCTTGTTGGAAAGTTAATGTTGTGGGTTGTGTTATAATCTATTTTGGGTGTTCTATAATCCGTGTCTTTATCAGAGAAATTTCTGTCTATTTTCTTCAAAATAGAGGAGTGTCCTGAGAAATTACCCAGCTTGCCGGATTCCCTAATTCTAAGGATTCCTTGTACTCTTAATGTATATATCAATTGGCAGAATATTCAGTAGCATCTCCAGTCCCGCCTGTGGTGCATATATCACCACCCCAGTAATGCCTCGGCTAACAAGTCTCTGTACCTTAGAAAGCTTGTCTATTAACGACTTAGTGTTCGGGGCTTCTCACCAGACTAGTGCCCCGTACGATAGAATAGGTTTTACAACCGCCGTGTACATCCAGTGTACGATATATGGTTTTGTTCCCCATTGTTTCCCAAAGGTTCTGTTGCATGTGTAAAAAGCAGATAGAACCTTCCTAGACCTCTCCTCTACATTTCTCTTGCATGAGAGCTTGGAGTCGAGGATGATGCCCAAGTATTTTGCCTCCTTGATAAGATTTCATGTACTACCACCTATCGATGGTAGATTGAACACTGGTATCTTGTATTTCCCAATAAACAAAACTAGATCCGTCCAAAACCATTTCGTTTTGCCCATCCCTCCAAATTACAAAGTGCAGAGTTCATCAGTTCACCGATTGTGGAAAAGTTTCCTTTATCATGATTACAACGTCATCCGCATAAGGAACTAATTTTATCCTAGATCTTTCTTACTTGGTGAGAGTTTCGTTAATAACAAGGTTCCACAGAATCGGTGACAAAATACCGCCTTGAGGAGTTCCTCTTGTACCTGCCTTTTTAATAGTTGAAAGACCCATTTTTACCACTAAATTTTCCCACAATTCCAATGCCAAATACACAATTTTTCTCGATTCACTCCCTACAATTAAAGCTATTCGTAACATTAACAATTACGACAATTCCATTTCCACAGTCTCCTGAATTCCAAGACACATTGGCAATACGATGGCTGATGAGGAAGCAAAGCTAGCAACGCGATCTACAAATAACGAATAACAAAACATATATTCGGAACATAATTAATCATCAGCATTCTAAAATACTGGATTCTAATTGGAATAACTTAGAACAACATCACCAAATCCATTAATATCAATAGAACACCGCCGCAATACTCATGGTCATTAAGCCATCTAGAAATTGTGAACAGGCTTCGTCTAGGCCATGCTAGACTAACTCATCTACATTTATTTAACAACGACCCGGCCCCAATATTCCATTTGTGTAGCACCGAAAACATCACCATAGCACATCTCTTAGCTTGCCAAGAGATTAACCAAATAAAACATAATATCCACAACCAGACCAAGACATATATCAACCAAGACTTTTCCTCATGAAGCTTATTCTGGAACCCCAATTCACACCAGTCAATATAAATTCCTCACGAAGAAAAGTGAGTAATGTTGGCTTCCAAATCCAATCAATCGACTCTCGTTTATCCGCACAAACATATGACGTCACGGTACCTCATAGAAAATAATCAAGAGAAGTTTAGGTTTAAGTTTAAGATACGGTGTAAGGCGCAGATAATCTACAGGAGGACACACTTAGGATTTATATACCCTTTCAAAGGCCAATGAACAGATTCAGATCTCGAAGTTTCCTGGTCGCCAAATTGTGTTGTCAACAACTTTTGGGGTAAGTCTTGGGGATTGGGGAAACGTATGGCTCGTACCTTTACAAAAACACATCTCGTTTGGATCAAGGTCCTCCACTTTGTGAAAAAAGGCATACATTGACCATAATACCACGATAACCATATGGTATATTCCCTGAAACTCCGCTTGATCTCATTCCATAAGCTTGCATTTTGTTCTATTAATACAATCGCTAAGCAAGGATTAATTCTCATCGTGCTCTATTAATACAATCGCTAAGCAAGGATTCATTCTCATTGTGCTCTATTAATACAATCGCTAAGCAAGGATTAATTCTCATCGTGCTCTATTAATACAATCGCTAAGCAAGGATTCATTCTCATCGCTGAACACTATTTGTCGATAAAAGTAGTGATAAACTTGACCCTTCTCCAGAGAACAATTGATGAAGCAAATACGTAATTGATAGTTTTGAAGATTAAGTTTCAGTTTATATGGTTGTAGGCTAAGATCCTACCGCAAACCTTTGCCCGTGGTGAAAGGACAGAGCCGAAATTGCTGCAAATAACGACAAATCGAATAAATTTGGATGTCCTTTCACAGTTTCGCATACAGCGACGATAGTCACTGCAGTATGCATATTCCTACCACATGTTGAGGTGGTTCGCTGCATGTGGGTATGTAGAATTAGTTCCGAAAGGCTCTCTTAGGCCAAAATCAGCCCTTTATGGAGTCACAAAAGATATGGGAAGATTGAGACCCAACTTTTCCACCAGGAATTATGTTAGCCACCCACTGCTTTGGACCACTCTGAGCAGACTTTTTATGCTCGCTGAACCAAGATATTCCATGTAATTGATAGGCCAATATCCAACTATTTCTGGAGCTCTGAAGTTGCTTCATGAAATTAATTATATGTTCTGAATTCGTCCACAAGTTTACGAATACCTCATATAATACAGGAAGAATGAAGGGAACACTGATTTTAACTTCAATATCCACAATTGATAATGTTGTTGGACCGTAGAACTATGCACTCCACAAAAATTTGTCGACATGAACTGAATGTAGAGGAGAAACAAATGTTTCCATATAGCAGCGCACTTTTCACCAACACCTGTCGCCTGTACTAACCCACCAAAAGCCACCCTGTATAATGCTAACCGTGGAGAAGATACGGTCATGCTTTTCATTCGAATTTCTTCAGCAGAGCCATCAGGAAGTGGAACTTTATTTATGAACATAACTTTCCATAAGGAGTCAAGCGAGCCAGACCCACAATTATATTACTGGACAGTGGAAGAAATAAATTTCATAACAAAATTTCGCTTTTGTTTATTTAAACGCTGCGCTCCGAAGTGTCTGCCCTGAGGCAACTCGTTTTCAATGTCTGCCCACCAAACGCAAACTTTCATAATGCGGACAGTAAAGCAAAAACTTGTTATTAAAATGCATAGAACTGGAATTAATCTTATTTTTAGATGCGGCAACCGAGCCCGCCACTTGCACTTCTTGCATTGCGCTTAAAAGTGGCACAAGTTGCGCCACTTCAGAAGGCAATTGTACGAGTATCGTCGAGCAACACCAGCGGTGCACAAATGCGCGCGTGGACTGCAGTTTGCAGTTTCAATTAAACTCACTTGCACGAGGCCAGCCGGGGAAACGTGAAGCAGCAGCCAGTGCAGCTCTGGTTACTGATGCTACAGCTGCCGGCTACGGATGGTGCTGATGCCGCTGATGATGCTGCCGCCGCTGCTGCTTTGTACTACTGCCTCCACTATCTAGGTTTAACGAGGCGTACATCCCTCTTCCGATTGTTAACGAGTTACGCAACTATTTTTACTACGAGTATTTTAAGCGCAAAATTGCGTATAAATATGAGAACATTTAGCAACAATTTCAGTTGAGCTCTCCGCGGACACATGCCCACTTCAGTTAGCATTGGGTGCGAGTTTGCACAAATTTAGCCCAGAACCGCGCTGAGCGGTGGCACAATGTTTTTGTGTGTATGCTGCGCTGTAAATGGGAGTAGCTGAAGCGCAACGCTTGCACTAAAACAGTCGAATATACGAGTACACTCAAGTGGAAGATGCGCAAACTTATTCGAACTCATCACAGCTGTGTACACACAAGCCAACTCACAACTGCTCGTACATGGCCACAATTAAATGCACTGCTAATACTCCCTTTTATAAGCACATTCCAAACGAAATTAAAATATAACGAAGAGTGGCCTGAATTCATAATTGAAGGATGTGAAGCATTACAACCAAATTCCATGTAACTCTGCTGAGTAACTGCAAGTAACTGTGAGAATAGGATAGATAAATAGATAGAAGTGGGGTAGGCCGTAGAGCCGCCTCCAAACACTCAGGCATTGATGCCCATTGTACTAAGTATAGAAAAATGGTTAGGGAAGGGGGGATATAGAGAATTTTGGAAAGGAAGTTACAACTTCTCAAACTTCTTTGACCCTTTTATGAACCTCAGAAGTCTGTCCAAGGATAAGCAAAACATCTGACCCTAATATGAGCCTCCTCATTCTGGTAAAGACCAATTTTAAAGTAACTCTGCTGAGTGACTGCAAGTAAATTCGAGAATAGGAATATATCTGTAATATCAAAGGAATTTATGGGTATCCAGAAATATGGAATACTTGGTGGTAAGCCAATTTTGCTTACGCTTAAAGCCATGGCAGTCAAAACTGTTCATATAAGTCAAAGACGGCGTTTAATTATTTATTTTAATCTGTTATATTTACAAAGAAACACTGAGAAATCAAAGAGTGTTCAGCAACAATCGCAACAGAATCAAGTTAGAAGCAAGTATCAAGTAATGACAAATGTTGGAGAAGGTAACTAAGGTAGAAAGGTAACGACGGTGGGAAAAGGTAACGAAGATGGAAAAGTTAACACAGATGGAAAAGGTAACGACGGTGGGAAAGATAACGAAGATGGAAAAGGTAACGAAGGTGGAAAAGGTAACGAAGGGGGAAAAGGTAACGACGATCGAAAAGGTAATGACGGTGGAAAAAGTAACGAAGGTGGAAAACGTAACGACGATCGAAAAGGTAACGACGGTGGAAAAGGTAACTAAGGTGGAAAAGGTAACGAAGGTGGAAAAGGCAAAGAAGGTGGAAAAGGTAACGAAGGTGAAAAGGTAACGACGGTGGAAAAAGCAACGACGGTGGAAAAGTTAACGAAGGTGGAAAAGGTAACAAGGGTGGTTAAGGTAACGAAGGTAGAAAAGGTAACGACGATCGAACATTTAATGACGATCGAAAAGGTAACAACCGTGGAAAAGGAAAAAAGGGAACTAAGGTGGAAAAGGTAAAGACGATGGGAAAAAGTAACGAAGGTGGAAAAGGTAAAGAAAGTGGAAAACATAACAAAAGTGGATAAAGTAACGAAACTGGAAAAGGTAACGAAGATGGAAAAGTTAAAGACGATCAAAAAGGTAATTACGGTGGAAAAGGTAACAACGGTGGAAAAGGAAAAAAAGGGAACTAAGGTGGAAAAGGTAATGACGGTGGAAAAGGTAACAAGGTGGAAAAGGTAAAGAAAGTGGAGAACGTAACAAAAGTGGATAAGGTAACGAAACTGGAAAAGGTAACGAAGATGGAAAAGTTAACGACGATCGAAAAGGTAATGACGGTGTAAAAGGTAACGAAGGTGGATAAGGTAATGATGGTGGAAAAGGTAGCGAAGTTAGGAAAGGTAACGACGATCGAAAAGGTAACAACGGTGGAAAAGGTAGCGAAGGTAGGAAAGTTAACGACGATCGAAAAGGTAACAACGGTGGAAAAGGTAGCGAAGGTAGGAAAGGTAACGACAATGTAATAATGGTAACGAATAAGGTAATAAAGGTAATGACGGTGGGAAAAGGTAATGACAGTGGAAAAGGTGACGACGGTGGAAAAGGCAACGACGATGGAAAAGGTAACGAAGGTGGAGAAGTTTTCGGTAAATTTTAACTCGTGGTCACGAACCTGCACCCTACCATATATACGAGGCTCACAACGAAAGTTCATGCCTCGGACTGGCAAAACTTACTCATAATATGAGTTCTGGTTAGATATTTTATTATGATTTCTCAAGAAACTCCTTTAAGGTTAACAATAGTCACCAATATTTTATGTCTCGACTATTATTATTTCCCCTATAAAAGTCGATATGAAAATTTGCCTTATAATGTATAATAACAAATAGTCCTATTTACACTCTAAAGTCCTGGGAAGGAACCAAAATTTCTGCAGGTTGACACATTAATGGGGCCTGATACTATTAAATTAAATTATGATTTTTATTTAACAAAGCACTGAAACTATCGCTCCAAGAATACCTCATAGATCAGTTGTTTATCGCCTTCGACTACCGCTTTTGCACTGGTGAAACACCATCCACATTTTTGGTTCATGAAGTGAGGAAAGAAAAAATTGCGAGGTACTTGGCCAGGACTCGAAAGGAGGAGGCGAAAGGTTGATAAGTCCCATGCTGATTTTAATGTGTTTTCAAAACTATACCAGGTGGAAACTTTGCAAGTGAATTATATGGTTGGAGACTGTCCTGCCTTATATGGCACTTTACCCGTAAGGTTCTTAAGAAATGGTTGGCGTATTGAAGATGCGAAGATCCTGTAATAGAATTGTGGATATTTGACTTTACATCCAAAGAAGATGACGTTCTTTTTCTTGGCTCAAATTTTCCCTTGTTTCATTTTTGTCGCATTTTCCTCGCCTGTGATGATTCACTCATCAATTATCACGTATTTTCGGGTTTGATACAGTAAATCCATATTTCGATCCTGTTAAAAACTCTTGCTAATTTTCTCAGGACATTTCCTTTGACGAATCGTCACCAACTGCTTTTACATTACTAACAAGTTACCAGACACCCAACTGGAGAAAAGTTTACTGGTACCCAAGGAATCGTGAACAACCAGTCACACTTGGCTCAGGGCAATACCCAAAGATGTCTGGTAAGTGGCTCTGATTTATACGGTAATCTACCAGCAGTGATATTTTCAATGGCATTCGTGGAAGTCGGGAATATCTTCGAGCACATCTTTCAAATAACTGCGAGAATTTCATAGGCATAGATACAATCTACAAACACTAAGGAAATAGTACAGCTCTTAAAGGTGACTGCTATTCCAGAGCAACACCATTTGTAACGTAAAGAGCAGAAAGAATGTCGTCACTATTCTTTAACGCCTAAAAATACGAGTATTGCAGAACATCCCAAACAATGTCTCATCATTGAAGCAGATTAACTATCACAACAGACTGACAATAGTTGCCCATTTACGCCACCCTGTATTCGGTTGGCTTGTAATCAAGTTTGCGGTGCGAAAATAATTACTGTCAGCAACTAACGCCAGCGTCACTGCCGCGTCTGTGACAGTGTGTCTGCGTTACTTTGGCAATTAAACGTGTCTGCAGCATGGCGCGTTGTTAGTTGTCCTTAGTTGCATTTCAATTACACACAACAAATCCGCAGCTCCACGCTAAAATGAATATACAGACTCATGTACGAGGGCAGACGCAGCTCCTCCTCACAGCGCTACTTACACCAGAGCGTGTGTGGCTGGCGGTGCAACCAAATGGAGGGAGGCACTCTCTTGAGTTTATGCGCTAAATTGCGCGCACACACATTGAGAGCTGCAAACGGTGCATGCATCCACACACACACACGCACACATGCACACGTAATAAAGTGTTACGCCAAGGCGTGTCTGCGGAAACAAAATGAAAGCAGTTCCTGTGTGTGCGTGTGTGTGCACGCTGCGGCAGAAATTTGCGTTATCCTTTGGTGTTGTTGTGAATTTCAGTTGTGAATTTGCATACATTTCAACCAGGACTGCGGATGGGTGTGTGTGTGTGTGTTTCTCTGTGGATGTGTGAGTGTTTGTGTGTTAGTCTATGCTGCTTCATGAAGCCAGACATGTTTGCTCTGAAGCAACGAACACGTCACCGCCGCCATAACAACACCAAATAACAATGCGTCAAAATGTCAATGAAATTATTGAAACAAAACAGAAATTTTGCAAATATTGTTGCAAGGAAATTACGGATACACTCGCGCATAAACATAATTTGTACGAGTATATAACTTCTGCTTAGAATATAAGATACCATCAGAAAGTTGAAGGAAACAAAGCTATCATTGGAACCTATATGAATGGAGAAATTCAGAGGGCTCTTATACTATGTTGAAAGGAAGTCATATACTTTAGCTTTTAGGTTGAAAACATGAATGAATTAAAAGTGTGATAGGACTACTCTCTGCCGAGACCTTCGACTATATAACAGACAGGTCTCTTTTCGATTATACAAACTCTGTCTGCATAGTGTAGAATACTTACTCCTCAGGTATTTTTCACCAGAAGCAGGAAAGTGGAAGGTTTTGCTCAGCCAACACTCAAGGGGATCACTATGCAGTTATCCAGGGAGGTAAAATATATTGGGGTTGTCCTCGAAACTAAGCTTCTCTGGAAAACACACGTTGATCTAAAGGTAGCGAAAGCACTGCTTGCAAGACGTGGGGTATGGCTCCTTCGAAAATACTTTGGATTTATAAGGTAATGATCAGGCACATAATATCCTACGTATCGGTGGTCTGGAAAAAAAGATTGTTCCTAGGGGGGGGGGGGGGTGTGTGTTTGGCATGGGTGTGAAATCTGTCCTTTCTATACTACAGAGAATCAGGGCTATTTGTGGAGCCTTTCCCACAACTTCTGACCTTGCTTTGGATGCGCACCTGAATCTTCCCGCCGTAGAAGTTTATATGCATAGAGAGGCTGCAAAGGCCATCTGTAGGTTAAATCACAACAGGCAGTGGGAGGGAGCGCGTTGGAATTTTGAATATTTTGTTGACACTGGTAAGGATATTGCCACCCTTTCTATGAACATTGATTCAATGGGCATAAAAATTCCAGAGGCTAACTTATGGAATGATCGTACGACTCAGCCCGATAGGCAGTACTATAATATTTTTACTGAAGGCCCCAAAACAGATATTGGTTCGGGTTCTGGGATTTTCGTGGAACTCAACCGAGTACAGCTCCATTACACCCTTGGCTGTCATGCTTCTGTCTATCAGCCGGAAGTTTATGTCATCCTAAGGGCAATGGACTATGGGATGGACATCAGAAGGCGGGGTAGAAGTATCTGTGTCTGTTGTGATAGATTGCGTTGAAGCTCTTGCTGAAAGAAGCTGAGCAAGGCCTTCAACGCAATCTATCTCAACAGACACAAATACTTCTGCCCCGCCGTCTGGTTTCCACCGCATAGTCCATCGCCTTAGGATGGCATAAACTTCGCTTCCAAGTTGGTGCTGTTGTGCAAATCTAGCTTACTTTTTGTGCGTATGGCCCTCTTTTGCTAGAATCAAGCTTGAGGTATTTGGTACTGACATCCTAAGTAGTGCAAACATTGCCTGTTTAGAGACACAAGATCTACTAACGTTTCTTCACAAATGAGGGAGATGCAATGAAACTGCTAGAAGGAGGTGGCATCTATGTGTTGTTCTTCCATAAGTCAGAGGTAACGTGCTTCATACGTATTTGGACCCAGACGCTTCTCTGGACGAACTACACCACAAAACTGTAACTTGTTGGAGTTGGATTCCTTGACCGATCCTTTCTGTAGACTCTTCAGAATACCTTTAAAAGGCAGATATGCTGGCTTTTATACGCAGTTAAGTGGCAATGGGCTTTATCGGTGCAGCTTACTTTATAGCGAAAATCAATAGCCGTTGTTTCTATCAGACCCTATCTACGAATCCTTGTTCAGCTGGGTTCATCTCTTGTACGATTGGCATTTCTCAAGTCCTTAAACGCATATCTTTATGTAGTATATTATTGAATTATTATTAGTCCTGCGACTCGTCAATTCTATACCTTTGAGGCAATCAGCTTTTCCACATATATCCACTGATTAATCCTGTTTCTGTTATTAATACGAACTCTCCCAAGAAAAGAAACACAAATGAAAGCAACCAGCTCAATGTGGGGCTCCATCATCACGAAGTGGCCAAATATAATCCAGCTTCATGGGACTCTTATAATTCATCTCACACACCACCACAGCACTTGAGGCATTAGCGGCGTCTTTACAAATTACGATTCTCCATTATGGAAGAACAACAACAAAAGAATGCCAGGAATTTAATTTGTGTGCGTAAAATTCAAAATTCGCAAATTTGTCAGCTTTCATAAAGCTGCATTTGCACTTTACGAGTATTCAAGCAGAGCAGCAGCCACACCGACACAAACAAGCACGCTACAGCGTGGAACGCAAGTGTTGCTAAACTTGTTTAAAGTTCAAAGTTGCCAACAAAGTTGCTGCAAACTTGAAGCGGTAGTTTTCAAGAAAAAACCTCATTCTCAGATGGAAGTAGAACGGAGAAGGAGACGCGGCGATGCTGGTGGCATCCACTGAGACAGGCAGACGGTACTTTTGTTAAGCCAACAATGCACTTTAAATACTTTGAGTATGGCAAATGTTTGCCGCTTCCTTGTCTGCTTATGACGCCCGCATAAGTCAAGCAAAAATTTTCCACGCTCGCATATAGAAAATTAAGTCGGATTTGTTTGTGAATGGCGCGAGTTGGCTAAAGAAATATACGTCGAGTGTGGCAGCATTAGGCAGTCAGAGTACGCTATAAGCCAGAAACGGGGTCTATCAGTTGTGTCCTGGTATGTCAGGATATTCAGAATTACTCAACAGGATTAAAACTAAAAATCAATTGGAAATGGAGAAGATCCGCGGTAGTAGTAAAAGCCTCAAATACGGTAAAGTAGGCCTCAAATACGCCATGCATGAGGCCTATTTTATTACTTTCTGCCGATCTTTAACACGATAACATCCCTTCCTCAAACTGCTTTCCACCTCGTCAGCACTCTCCAAGTACACACCCATCTAAATTCATCATTTCCTTACATCTAATTTCTTAAACAGTTTTTCCACAATTCAGTGTGATGTTCTGCCTAGCGTAGCGTAACAATCTACGCTGACTGCCTGCCTATTTCCATTGCAATTAATGCCGCCTGCTTGTCTTTCAATTCGTAGATGCTGCGCCATGATTAATTCATCGTTATAAGAGATTTCTGCTCCAACTCTCTCCTCCATTTATTTTGTGGTGTCTGCTCGCTGCCTGCACATATTTTGATGCCTTCTGTTCCAAGACGTGATAAGCCATGCTTCTGTTCTCTGTTTCCTCTGCTTATGTAGCATTAATTGCGACTTTTTTTCTTTGGGGGAATGTTTCGGCAAGCCTGAACGCCCTTCCGAAGAAAAAAAATTAATTAATTGTTAATTCGTTTGTAATTTGACTGTGTGAATGTTGTTAATTGCTTGTGAGGCTGTTACGGGTTAAAGAAGATATTAATTTCAGCTAGCAAAGGATTCCATTGAATTCGTCTGGGGTCTGTTGGAGTCAGTGAGCGTAGACATATCGCTCACTCATGTGAAAGGATGCTGCTGTTAATGAAATATTGTATATGAAAGCTCCATTTTAGTGGAGCTGTTTATTGGTATAATACAGAAATTTCTTGAAGAATTTAATATCCTTTGTGATTGAGGAATAGTTTTCATTGTTTGCCTGCAAGCCAATAAAGCTGTCTTACTTTGAGCTTCACTTGAGTTTTTGGCTTCCATGTGTGGGGTACAGCCTTCGATCAAGGAGATGTCTAAATAGGAGATGTCTCCGGTCTGAGGGATGGATTGATGGTTTATTTTTAGAGAGGAACATGTTCCCAATCTCAGAGTGAATGTAGCGTGAGAACATTTGGATTCGTTTACCATGATTCTCCAGTTTACTAGTCAGACTTCCAGAGAGTTAAGGTGATCTTGAAGGTGAGTTATAGCTATTTTAGGGTTATTATAGGTTATAACGTTAGAACATAACATGGTTGTATCATCTATTTTTTTCTTTTTTATTTTTGCTGAGGAGGGGAAACATCAAAAGTCTATGACCAAAGTCGTAGTATGGGACTTTAGCCCGAATGCTCAAGGTATTAGGTACTGACATCCTAAGTAGTGCAAACTTTGTCTGCTTAGAGTCACAGGATCTACTGTAGTTTGATCACAAATCAGGGAGATGCCATGAACTACCAGAAGGAGGTGGCATCTATGTATTGTTCTTCCATAAGTCAGAGGTAACCTTCTTCTTTCGTGCTTGGGGCCAGACACTTATCCGGACAAACTACATCAAGACACTATGACTTGTGGACGTTGCATTGGAACCAACCGCCACCCCCTCTCTTGACCGATGGTTTTTCTTCTCGCAACTTCACCGTTAGGTAGTGCGTCGGGAGGCCGTTATGAGTATACTAGAGAACACACACCAGAACACTTCCTTGTAGAACAAAGGCATGAATATCATATGGGTCTGAAGTGAATCCTTTATGATTTACCACAAATGTCCTATGTGGTATATAGTTTGCAAATGAATTGTACACATTTCCAGGCAGTTACTTTTTAGGTTTATATTAGAGTCCTTCGTGCCATACTTTGTTATAACCTGGAAGACTGCTGCGCAGTATTCCTTATTTACGAATGACTTCCTAATAACCGTGACGATGTAATGCACTTGTTCTATCGTGTTATGCTGCTTTCTGGAGTCGATTTGGTGTAGAATCATTTGTCCCTCAATTATTAAAGGGTTTATTGCCTTTATAAACAGTTTTTCAAATATTTTTGAAAGCAGAGGGATTATCCGGATTCGCAATCATCATGATTTTCGCCATTTTCTAGTCCAGTTGTATAATAGCCAATACCAAGGAGAGCATTGAATATATGCATGCATTGGATAACAACTGAATGGCGTAGTTCTTTTACCATTCTAACTGTTTTTGGGTCATCTTCTGGGGCATTTTTAAGGTTTAAGTCCTTGTGCACCGCTTGAAACACTCCTTTTCGTTTTTATTACAAGCAATATTCTATTGTGCTTCGCAATCAATGCCGGAAATTGGAAGTTCGTGTTGGCTTGGGTGGGATAAATACTATTTTAAGATAGTTTGCGAACAAAATGCCGTTTTCTCAGTTACTCCTGACCCAGTTCTCATCACTTAATTGTGTAGGCGGGTCTGTAAAGACGTGGCGCTGTAAGTTTCTCGCTGCATGCCGCAAGGATTAGTCAGTGGGTAATGTTGTATCGAATTTCCTGTTTGGCCGGGGTTACGCTCGCCGGATTGCCAGGGTGGTGGTATTTCAACATTCGATTTTGTCGTCCCTTTCTACCAC
Source organism: Clusia tigrina (assembly GCA_920105625.2). Taxonomy (NCBI): domain Eukaryota; kingdom Metazoa; phylum Arthropoda; class Insecta; order Diptera; family Clusiidae; genus Clusia; species Clusia tigrina. Next base: position 211,528,033 of record OV050031.1, read on the forward strand.
TTCGGGTATTGTATTGGATTCCTTTGATTGAATACTTCCTTCGACTGAATACTTCCTACGATTGAATTCTTCCTGTAACTGGACTTCTGCTGCTATTGAATTCTTCCTGTGATCGAACTTCTGCTGCTATTTTGTAGAATCAATGGAAACTGTGTTTGCCGCATTTCTATCTTGGTTTCCTCAACGACTCGTCTTTTCTTTGAACTCTCGTTTCAACTTCGAACGTTTGTTATTCCACACTATGGAAGATTCTCAATCACTATTTAGCCTACTAAAAGTTTCACATGATTGAGAATTCGTTTCATACAAAAAGAACGAAACAAACGAAGTCAAAATCTGACTCGCCTTCTTTGAGTTTTATATTTTGAAACAAAAGATTTTGTGTGGGTGAAATTTGTCAGTGGACAAATTTCATATTCACAATGTTGGAGATAGATTTTTCTGTGGTTATTTCACTTCTTGCTTTAAGGATGGTTCGAAGTTTCCTGGAACAGCATGGCAGTCATTTTTGTGAGGTTTGGTGATCTGGAATGTCTTGTTATATACCTTTTCTGTTTAAGTAACGCATCGATCTCATGAAAATTGAAGATTGGAGTTCTCATTCTACTTTAATTTGATTTTGGGGGAATAGCTCCTTTAGCCCCTACTACCAATAGATGGTGAAATGTTTTGATCTCAATCTATGCCTTGGGAATTTATAAGTTTGCTGCCCTACTGAAAGTGAGTACTTATACATTTTTTATAATTTATGCAGTTTGTAAATCTATTAGGTGTAATTAAGGGTGAATGTGGGAAGGACGCAATAGTGGAGTTGATTCTGATTGTTGTTGCGGAGTGATTGGATCATAACATGGCGAGTATAGATCATAACATGGTTCTACAGTTATGTTCGATCTTGTGAGTACTTTAGTTATCCTAAATTCCTGATCAGAAAATAAATTGTATATTCTTCAATAAAATAAACTGTTCAATTATACAAGGAAACAACTCCATTAAAATGCAGCTGAAATATGTACATTTACTTCAGGATCTTACTTTCATATATTTAGGAGGAATCATAAGTACGAACTTTGGAATATAAAATCGAAAATTCTGATTCTTTTCTTTTTTTCTTTTTACGTTTACCATTAGATTTTAGTTACCACTATTTTAGCCAATGGACTCTCAACTATCATATGTAAACATTGGGGTCTAGTGTCAGAAGCTATGAGAAGTTGTGAGAGATAAAGTGTATGCTATGGAGAAAGTGACGAATTCTCAGTATAGGTGTGAAAGTGATGAATTCTCAGTACATCACAGACTGCCAGGGACTATCAGACAAATATTAAGGACCGTTTTTGAGAACACACCTTGTATAAGCATAACATTTTTCAACTTAATCCTTCGAAACTACATGAATCAAACCTGACATAAGATGTTTAGATGAGACTTTCTTCATCGGAAAAGTAAAAATCATCGCAATTCGTCGTGTAGATCTCTGTAAATAACACCTTTAAAATAAATCTTAATCTTTCATTATAAATAATTAATCTCTCCACTATTTTTCTTTTTAATAGTATTTCCATTAGTTTACATTTTCTAAAGAATTTTTAGCAGTGTCCTTCTATATAATTTTATTTATAACCTCCTTGCTTTCGATTTTAAGTTTCAGATGTGGTTTTTTGCAATTTTTTCCAACTTGCTGAGCCAATTGATTGATGTGACACAAGAAGCCACTCAATTAGTTTGAATATTCATATCCTTTTACGAGGACTACGTTCATATTCGTTGGAAATAAGAATAATAGTTATTTCGAATTGCTATTCTCATAAAGAAAAAGTCTGAAAAGCAAATATACTCGTATACAAACCGATGGATGTGCCAAAGAGAATATATGCTCGTATACACTTGCTGCCGTACGCACACTTACGCATGCACGCATAAAAGTTGAGAGCAATAAATGTGCACTTTTTCTCACAATTGCCATTCGAAGCACTCACAACCACCATTGACTTATTGAAGCCTCATTCCGAGTACGTTTCCTTGAGATACTTTCGCTGGAAAGTAGAATAAGAAATGGCAGCAGAAATACTCTTAACACACACACACACACACACACAAACACACATACACAACCAACTGCAGTAGCAATTTCGCGTACATGCCAAGAAGGGTTTGACACAGATTTATTGCAACCGTGTTACGCATTTCTCGCATACCCTCTCAAGCATGCATGCGGCAGCAACAACAAATCGTGTCATTTAAATATTTGCAAAATTGAAAAAAATTGTGTGGAAAAGTGCTGCGAGGGATTGATATTGTTGGGCGACGGTAGGGATGGGCGATTGCAATCGATTAACCGAGTGATCATTGGTATAGTGAGTATATGAACACTATTACAATTTATATTGAAGCAATTTTTAGGGCAATGATTCTGAGGTAATTGTTCCTAAGCCTTTGATTTTCTAACTTATGTTGCGTAGTGATGAGATCTCATCTTCTGCAGAGGGGTCTAGTATGCTCGACTCGCACTCATGGTGTCGCTTGTTCGAATCCTGCTGAAAGCATGGTTTCTCTGTGGATAAGCCTTTAGTTTCGAATTCTCATTATCTCCAAGCCTTCCCCACATAATTCTTTATGGTGTCCGACCCGAGGATGGACCCTTACGCTGCCCCTGACGTGATGGTTTTGCTTCGGTTGTTGTTGGTCTCGTATATCAACATTCGATATTTAATGTAGCTCCGGATTATCTTCTTCAGCTAAACTGGTATCTGAAAACGATTTTGGAGTGCCTCGATCATATCCACCCACCTGGCGCTGTTGAAAGCGTTTCTGACGTCTAACGTAACAAGGAGAACCGCTCGCCTGGAGATATTACATATAAAAACAAAATAAATATTAGTGATACATCACACAAGCTCCTGACGTCATCTCCGTTTCCGGCTAAAGATACTGAGCTCTATATTCCATAAAATTTTCGAGGTCTTTAGGAAGAAATGAGTGCAAGTCCCTGTACGTCAGATCCGTCTTACCTTGCAAGTTAGTCCAAACTATATACGAATCTTCGTTTCGAATAAGGTTTCATCAAAGTGAACAGTTCTTAATGCAATCTGCTGATCTCATAAAACTATTCAATATCAATGACAATCAATAATCAACTTACTTCCTGAATCATTTTGTCAGCCGAAGTAGAAGATTCGTGTATCTAAGGTAGTATAAATAAATTGGTTTGCAGAAAATTTCCTTGGAAGAGGATTTCACAGGAGTTCACATTAGTTCATAGTTCAATATATTCAAGTCAGCTCAAATCTCTGAAACAAAGTGAACAATTTGGTTTCTTGAACAATTACAATGGCTCAGAAAATAAAAAAAAATTGGTAGTTTTAAATTGGTCTTCAGATCCCCCAGGTCTGCAGAATGGTACAATTAACTACAGCCTACGCACCAATAGGAAACAGATCCAGTTTCCACAAGCATTTAAAAGGCAATTGTGTACAAGATGAGTTGGTTGAGGAAATACCTTGAAATGTGGGCCCACCTTTTATGTTGAATTGCTTGAGGGAAGATATTGAAATGTGGGCCCACCTTTTATGTTGAACTTCTTGAGGGAAAAACTTGAAATGTAGGCCCACTATTTATGAAGAAGAGTCTTATAGTAATTATTTCTCATTTTGATAGGTCGAGAAGAAAATATCCTAGAGAGGTATGAGAGATATATCCAAGTTAGCTACGTTTGTTTAGTAGTGACAAGATTAGATTTAGATTAGATTAGATTAGATTAGATTTAGTTAAGGGTGCTTACACCACGACCTGATCTATTGTGAAGCCACTCTTTACTTAAAATATGAGGATAGTCTCCGACAGGTATCCATGTATTTTGAAGGAATCAATCTTGCTCCTATCTAAGATATGACACCTGTGTCTTTTTCATGCCATCATCATCATCATTGTTGGCTCGACGGTCCTAGTTGAGCCTTGACCTGCCATTTTATGTGACAAAAGTCGCCAGTCTGTGATCAGGTACTGTGAGGTTTCGTCACTTTCTTCACAGAATCTACAGATGGGAACTCAAGGTAGACCCACCTTAATCATGTGATAATTGAGTCTACAATGTCCGTTTAAAACGCCTGCGATGATTCTTAATTTACTCCGAGGCATGTTCATTAACTCTTTAGCTCTTTTAAGATTAAAATTCCGTAGAAGATCTTGGGACTGTTTGAATCCCTGAATAATTTTCCAGGTTCAAACGTTCAAAACTTTTTTTTGCATCTATCCAGACCTCCAATGGTAACAGATGATAGTCCACAGAAATGTTTAGAGCCGTTGAACTGACAGGCTGCTGCTTTCCTTGCTAAGCTATCAGTCTTTTCGCTTCCCTCTACTCCTATGTGGTACCCATAATAGATATAGCTTCTTGGGATAGCTTTCTAGGGAGTTCAGTTTCCCTAGTAATGAGTAAATGACGAGTTTATTGAGTAGTGAACACTTTCTAGCTGATGCCGTTTTCCGCTTCTACAGTTCCCAGTTAACCTATTTATTCTATTATTATCCTATTAAGAGAAGACTTCTTCTGTTCATGCAAAAGATTTCGATATATGGGAGCACTTCTCCTATAATTCTATGAGATGTGCTGATCAGATGATATGATGATGAATATATTTGTAATCGATGAATTTGAATAATCGACCACCTCTAAAGCTCGCATTGAGCCCTAAATCCCAGCTAAACTGTTACTAGCCGCCACAAATGAGCTGCGTACACATTGGCAGCTTTGGCAAATCACAATTTGCTCCGTAAACGTCCTCACACATAATCATATGTATGCGTGTGTATATGTATATATATGTATGTATGTGTGCATGCCAAGGTTCTGCGGTTTCCGTCCCATACAATAAGAATTTGCAAAAGTTGCCAACAGTGAGGAATTAAATTAGATTCTTGTGGTCCTACTGCAGTTTGTATATTTATGCTCAAGATGCGCAGCAATATGGGCACGCCTGCCGCAGAGTCGTGTGCACTGTGCTGCAAGTTGGATTGTTGGCGAAACTAAGGCAAGCAAGAAGTGCACAACTGACGGCAACGCAGCAGACTTTCCAACAAAAGCCGCAAGCAATAAATTTTTCAAGGATCAGAGCCGCATGCCTTGAAGTGGAGTGTAAGGCGATTTAGTAGTAGCAGCGCACAAGATTTGTAAGCAGCTGCCAATCCTGCTAAGAAGATTTTTCAATTTTTCCCTTTTGAAATTGTTGTCCTCGTAGAAATTGTTGTCCTGGAAGGAATAGTTACTTGCATGCAACGAATTAAAGAATATGCCACCAGTTAAACATGAGGAATGCAGTCGTGTGAAAAGAGTAGCAGGGAAATTATGAACTTCCATAAACATTTACAGAGCAATTTAAGTGTGGGAAGTGAGAACACGGCCACAGTTTTCAGATTTCATTATAACTGAAGGAGAGTATTTATATTTACAGCTCGATTCTATAATAATTATCTTTTTGCAGATACAGCTCTCTCATCTTGAACTGCGTCTGTTTAAAAGTGTTACAGGTGGTCAGCAGCAGGATAAGGCTAAATCGACCCAGTGTTACTTACAGTCTAGCAGCAGGACAAGGCTTAATCCACCCAGTGTTTCATACAGGCCAGTAGCAGGACAAGACTTAATCGACCCAGTGTTACTTACAGGCCAGTAGCAGGACAAGACTTAATCGACCCAGTGTTTCATACAGGCCAGTAGCAGGACAAGGCTAAATCAACCTAGAAAGTAATGCAGATATAAATTAAATATACCTTTCCCTAACAAGAAGCTGTCGGGATTCTGGGCAGCTTAAAATCGGTACTTATAAAAAGAATTCAATGTATGGAAGCATGGGTTCAGCTGTTTCCATCTGAGCTTCAGTAAATTGGCAGGAAAGTCAATAAGCCAAGGGCCAAACATACGCATGTTGAGGTACTATAAACGAGTTTCCGTCCATTGTAGAATAGTAGTATGGATGTAAAGGACACTCTGAATGATTACTTAAAGATCCTTTATGCCTTTAAGTGTTTAGTATGACTCTCATTCTAAAATATAAGTTTGTGTTGTGAGTTGACATTAAATGAAATGATTTGGAGATACATTTTCTCATATTTTCAGTTGATAAACAGTTAATAATCATTCTTAAGAATACATCAATTTGTTGTTTAGAAAGAAAAGTGAATTAAATTATTACTCCTAAAAAATAATTTCAATTTCCTAACACCAATTTTCCACTAAATAATCATCTTTTCCCCGGTCGCCACTGAATTGCGGAAAGCAGTCATCATCAGCATTAAATGTGCAACAATAACGTTCTGGAATTATTTGCAGGAGCTCAGCGAGTGGTAACTACAGTTGTGGTGTGTGGTGAGAGCACACAAAGGAGTAACACATTTGGAGCCAGGAAAAACGGAAACAAGTGCAGCCAACACCTTTGCACCTTTGTGGCGTCTTTCCTACTAACAAAACCAACAAAAAAAGGAGCAGTCAGAAACCTCGAGTTACTGCATTTCACCTCCACACACCTTCGTATCCGTATTGGAGTGCAACTACACAGCTCTGCTCCTGGCTTTCTTTTCACTGCACCGTGCGGGTGTAGTTGACAATTCCCTTGTGCATAAATGACTTGTGTTTTGGTATTAGAAGCTTTGGCCGGCTGGCGTAAACTAGCACGCTGCCACCACATATGCTCAACTGCATTTGAGTCCTCTTTTAATGCAGCCCTGTTTGTGGTGCAATCAGGGTGAAGAAATGTGCAAAGCCAGCAGCGAAAGGTGCAGTCAGGCAGCAAAGAGTGTGCTAAACGTGAAATTACTGAGAGTTTACATAAATTATGCATTTACTGCATAGTTTAATGTGTAAACATAAACAAATTACAAATATGTTGTAAGGATGAATGCGGTAAGTGCAAGTGACTATATTCAATGACTTTAGAAGCGGCTCCGACTCGCTCCAGTTCTGATGAAATGTTTAAATAAAGGAATATCGAAGTTAATACAATTAAAACGATAGTTAAGATAGTTTGAGAGTAATACAAAAATCAAAAGTCAAAATTCATATTTAGGTCATATATAACAATATCACTCATACGCCGTGAAGGCCTTTCAATCATTTCGAAGTTCCACCAATTGTAAAGCAGTATTTAGGAAGAGTTTATATAAAGTTATGGAAAAGAAAAGTTGGTTTAAAAAATGCCTTTAACATAATTAAATATTAAGTAAAAAGCAAATTTAAATTATATTTGCATAAAATAAAAATATTTTCATACCCACACCAAAATAATTCTTGCTTGATTTCTTTCACAATTTGGTCGCCCCAACAATATCCTTTGACAACTTTAACTTACTTGCTGTGACTTAATTGACTGCATTGAGTTGCAACAACCACATTCATGAATATTTTAACAAGCTCCACTAATACTGAAAGGGAGAGTTAGAGTGTCACTGCATGTCACTTCGGTTGACACTCAAAAGAAATTTTCCATTTTCATAGAATTCAATTAAAACTTTGTTATGGAAACTCACTTTGGTGAATGGAAAAATTTGTTCATGTTTCAGCTAACTGAAAATTATCCCAGCAGCAGCAGCAGCAGAGAAACCACAAAACTACATTTATTTTAATTGTATTGCAGTGCATTAAACAAAACCACAGCACAGCCAACCAAACCGAGCCAGTCCAAGCATAAGTAAGGATAAGTAGTGTGGCCATAATTTAATTAAGAACATTTTAATGAACAAAAGAGCCAACTTTACATACATGAATTAACAATTTTCATATAGCTGTTATTTATCTTCCATGGGAAATGTGTAACTGCAGAGTCTGTTTTCAAGACTAATGCTCAGACCAGCACGAATGCTCATCAAGCTACGTCAGACACACAAATAAACCCAACACAAGCGGCCCTTTTGCTGTTTTTTTCCTACTTCGCAGACCACAAAATTTATTGTTATTATTATAAACATACATTTATAAAAATGTTTACTAAATAAAAAGCAAGTTTTATTTTTGATGTTATTTTCATTGCTCTTCACCGCTCACAGGAAGCAAAATGTCAATTGCTGCGGGCTGTTCTTTTCATAACAATGCTAAGCCACATGCAGCAGCAGCAGCAGCAGTGACTCTGGCTCTGGCTCTGCCACATGCCCGCTTAGGTCCATGTGAGCACATGTGTATAATAAAATAGAATAAAGTGCGAAAGTTTATTCACTTCATTGAGTGAAACGTTAAAAAGCCATAAAAAGGATAATGCTCATTGTGGCTGAATTGTGAATTGTATATAGCGAATGGCATGGCGAAGTGTACAGTGTCGGGAGTGTGTGTTGAGGCTGGGAAAATTGAAAAATTGTCCAGAAACTGAGTGCGCTCAGAGCGATTTCTTTCCTTTTCTTGTTTGTGTTGGAGAATTCGGAATTATTTAGTTGGATTGTGGTGTGCAATAGAACTGTTTTGTTCGGAAGCTGATGTGGCAGAGGCTAAGATTCAATATTTCTCTGAAAGGCGTCCTCAATATTTTGTGGTTTGAACGGTGGTAAACTATATTTTGGAGGACCTTTCCCAATGCTCAATGTTAGTTCTAGTATGAACCTCGCTATATTAACTCTGTATATCAACTCCCATCTTCTGCGCTAACAGGTGTTGATGCTCAGCTGTGATACCCACAAACCACACGAACGCCAGCAGAGAACTTGTAATGTGGCCATTATACTTAATCACATTAAATGTGTAACATTTTTGAGCTTCCCAACACGAAATCGGCAGCGTTAGTGTCACCACAAATGTGAGCACCGATAAGCACTTTATTCTTTGATGTTTTGTTTGGAAACATATAACAAAATATACGAGTATGAAACAGTCCTAACGCTCCGAATATTTACAGACCAGCAAATAGAAGGAGGTCATTAAGAATTTGTTGAAATTGAGTCTATTTTTATAAATATTCCGTAAGTATTCCGGAGTTCCTGAAACCGATTGATATATAGCATTGGGTGACATTAAAATATCCTCTATAAGCGACTTATTCGCCTTTCATTGCCCAGCCAGAGTTTTCATTGAAGCTTAGTGCGGGTTTTGGGTATCTCAGCAACATCAACATCTTTTAGCCGGAAGAAGGAAGATGATATACAGAGTTAATATAGCGAAGTTCATACCAGAACTTACATTGAGCATTGAGAAAGTTCCTCCAAAATATAGTTTCCCACCTTTCACATCAATAAAGATTCAATAATTGATCTGGGAAACTGGTGTGTAATAAATGAGGATATGAATCCTTTGCCATGTTACCATGTTCAATAAATTTGCTAAATCTTTAACTATATTCAACGTTAGTGACTAAGATCTTTGAACCCAATTTGGATGTTTCCATTTTATTGGAACGCTTCCTTCACAAACGAATTATAAGATTACTCTTCAAGGAAGAGTTTATGTCATAATTGTATGTTAGCAATTCGAGACAACGAGGTAAGAGAGTGAACTTGATCTCGAGCTATAAAATTTTCTGTAATTCCATGAAGCATTGCCATTGCCTTCTCTGTATGACTGCGTTTAGAAAGTCATTCAACAATTTGTACAGAGAACTATTATTCAGAGAAATATTATATAGAGAATTATTATTGTTTAAAGCAAGATAACTATTCATTGGAATCTGCTTTACAGAAGACATTTGAGTACATTCCTCAATACACGGGCTAAAGTTTTGCACGGTGTTGCAACTGTAAACACGAATATGAAAGTTGATTTTCTCCACATATCTTTTCAACTGTTAAGTCACCGGGTACTGCTTTACAGCTTTTATACAGCATATATTTCCATACCATTATTGTACCTTTATAGATTATCACCACTTTCAATATCAACAAAATTTTCTGCTGGGTTGTTTGTAATTCCACAAACAAACCGACCCACACACATGCATAGGCGTCGAAAGTCTTTTATGATGCTTTGCAGCTGGCAAATTTCCTTTTTGTATTGCAGCCGCTTTTATACAAAGTTTTTACACCTGTTTCTGTTGCGGGATCAAAGTGCAGCCAGGACGAAACTAGACAGCAGAGTTCATTGCCTTTGTAGGAGGAGGTGTGTTTCTATGTATATAAAAACATGGGCCCGTATCGAAAGTAATGAGCCTCTACTATTACCAGACAGATGTGCAATTTTCTTGATACATGTAAAAAGTGCGTGGCTGTTCGTGTAGGAATTTGACAACAATTTAATTTTGCAGGATATTAGTCTGGGTGAATAAAATGGGCAATAATACAGATCTGTTTACAACTGAGGCTCTCTAGAAGAGTCATCAATAGCAAATTTCTCTTGGTGGTTTGATTATTTAGCATTAAATGCAAACTGAGCGCGTTAAATCCAATCTCATCCTAATCACATCCCGAGATCTATGCAAGATTTATCAACAATTTTCAGACAATGACATGAAATTGTTGTGTGAAATGTAATGGTCAAAGTGGGCATATTATTTCAATTATCCTGCCCGGTTTCATGTGCAATTCAACAAAATACAACTTGTTCTTAGGTAGGTAGTGGCAGCTAAAGGAAACTCACCTAGACTAGAAATTGGCCCGTTGTAGTACCACAGAGACAGGAGTCCCTTAAACTGATACTTCCTCACGGAAATGAGCGGGGCACCATTGCGATTCCCCGATGAAGCGAGCGATCTTCCTTATACTGATGGAGGATGTCTCCGCAAGACCCTCTAGAAAAGGTGCCCCCAGATATTGAAATCTTCTTATTCCGAAGGCAGGGCAGCAGCAAATCAAGTGTGGGATATCTTCCTCTTCGTCCGACGACACAAAGCTGCGGCATAATTCATTGAAGGGAAGGTTAAGCTTCTGAGCGTTTCTGCTAATGATGGCCTGTCAGGACTACCACTGTTGTGACGAAAGAGTGGCGTCTTAGCTACAGACATTACGCTATTCTATTCGGGCTTACTGAGACCCAGGTTTCTCTAGTGATCCTGTAGTTTTATTCCTTAGACCAGAGCCTGTTAGCTACAGGCTGTAGATGGTATACCCACGTTTTGCAATGTTTTTTCTTCTGTGGTGCCTCTTCTCGCTAGTTCATCTGCCTCACAATTGCCAGCAATAACCTTGTGGCCTGGGATCCACCGGACTTGAAGCCCTGTTCGTTCTGATAGGATATTTAGAACGGACCATAACATTACCACAAGCTTAGAAGGGGTGCAGACCCCAGAAAGTAACTTTACAGCTATCGTTCAAAAAATTGTTAATGAAAATCTATATGGATCCAATATCACACCAGGGTTCAACTCGAATGTTCGCTTCATTTCTACTGGCGAAGAGTGATAAATCAGTAGTCTTAAGATGTAGGGTATCTAAAAGTCGGTTTCAACTAAAAGTAATGTATATTTACTTATATTTATATATAGCATAAATCGACTTCAGCTCTTGTATCGAGAACGTCGTTTTGCTATCGAAATGTCAGGGAAACAAGTTCAAGACATAAACGGGGTCATAGGTAGAAAACAGTGCAGCCACTTAGTTGGGCCCGTTGGGAGTCGGGTGCTCGGGTGCGGGGTGTGGCTATGCTCCCCCTGCAGACTCAACCAAATAATAAATCGAAGAAGGTTCTTAACACCTCACTGGTATAGATTATATATACTTGTTAAGCAGTGGGATCCTAGTAAACGTGACTGGCATAGACCATCTATACTTGTTAAGCAGTGGGATCCTAGTAAACGTTCCCTATTTCTAGCAAAAGCTGGACATGTGCAGAAGAGATGCTGGACCGTTTTCAGTTCCTCCTCATTCCTGCAGCGGCGACAGAAATCATGCTTATAAGCTCCCATTCTTCTTGCATGATTTCCTATTAGACAATGTCCCGTGAGGGCTCCTCTTAGATTCCTAATTTGTAGTCGGGGCCATAGATGAGGCTCATTACTTTCGGTACGGTCCTCCGTGTATCCTCGTATTTGTTTTGTGGGTGAGAAAATTGTTGAAATTAATTTCAATGGCGTGTAATTGTAAACTTTTTACCTGCCGTTTTTCAGCAGAAACAGAGCTGCAAAGGACTCGGTGAAAGACTCATTAAATACGCTTAAACCATTTTTTTCTGAAAGGATGCGTGAACAAAGCGAAGTCTGAAACGTTTTAATACAACCGCAAAAGTAATTTAAATTAAACAATTAAAGGTTTTCATTTACACATTACACAGAAGGTGAAAAGTTGTGTTTTAAATATTTGCTCTCATATTAGGAATTAGCGCAAAATCCCTGCAGTAAACTGGATATACAATTTGTCAGCAATATCCTTGTACTAGTTTTGGTCATATTAGCAAATTTTTTTTTGTTTAATTGATAAACAATTTGTAAATGGCGAAATAAAAAACGAATTTATTTAATTTAGCTGCCGACATTGCAGTCGACTAACACAGTCGACAAACAAATCCTGGCAAAATTGGATTTCCTAATTTGTTTGCCTTTCAATATTCATAATTAATACCAAATTGTCTGTGTTGATTGCCGCACGTAGGCAAATATTAACACGCCCACACGCCAATAGAGCGGAAAAACTCACCCACGCACACACGCACACTAAAAACCCAAATGCAGTTTAATTGATTGCGCACATAATACGCGTTGCTGCACTCTCAGCCCAGGACTCGCATTGCAGCGAATTTGTATAAATTAAATTTTGAATTTTGTGAATATTTCGCAATTGCATAAAATCAATTCAATATTGGTGAAAGTCGAAATGTGCGCCTGAATTGCGTACAAAAGCCAAAAATTCAATTTATTTTCTAATTTCTAATTTAATAGACTCACATGGAACTGCGGCAAAACCTACAATGCAGGGAATTTTTAATTGTTAAAACGTAGCGAAACGCTCGGAAGGCTCGGGAGGCTCAGAGTTGCCCATCACACAGTGCTCAATGCACATCGATGCAAGTGCGAATATTTGCAGTTAATTAAATTTTAATGGCATTTTAGCAATATTCAAGATTTAACACTCTGCTTAATGGTGCAGTTGCCACCGTTGCCATTGTGATCCCGATTGCTGTAATCTTTGCTTGCAAATTCCGGTCATGATACTTACAACGCAAAGCTCACGGCCGCCCTAATCCCCGAGTATTTGTGCGTAATATTCACTATAATTATTTAAGCACACATGTGGGTTTATCTGTTTGCATAGCACACATTTTGAGTGCAGCAGCCTTGTAATAAAATCAAAGAGAGCAGCAAAGTGCATTGTCATGGAGCTGTTGTTGACAATACGCTTGAATAATTCAAGGAAAAATTGAGAAAATCACTTCCTAAGAAATTGAGTTATTTACTTGACTCAACAATTAAGTTAAGTAAGAAAATGTGATTCAAACAAGTTTAGAAAGCTCAGTGTAAAATTCCAGTAACATACTAAGATAGATGGAAGAAGTGGGGTAGGCCGAAGAGCCGCCGAAGTAGGAGGTCTTCAAGCACTCAGGCATTGATGCCCATTGTACTAAACATACTAAGATAGCCCTGTAGTCCTGCAGAAATGTAAATAGAGGCTTCTCGCTACTTTAAATGACACCAACGAACTACCCAGTATGCTGTGATTCTAGAGAATATGCAATTATAAACCATGCCGAAGACACTACATTAAAAAAGAGGCAAAGGTGATCAGTTACAAAATGTAAAAGGATATGAAAATTACAAGGCACTGCCTTGAGAGGTGAGACTGGCTGACCATATTGACCTCTCATAGACGTGGTAGGTCCTTAGCCATACCACATGAGTGTCCATTTAGGACTTGCTAGGTCCTTAGCCATACCAGATGAGTGTCTATTTGGGACTCGCGAAAGTAGAGATCATTGAATAGGAATGCGTTTTTTGCTTTACATTATAAGTGGAGCCATTTCCAGGGTTGAAGTCTCTTTATGTCCCCAAAACCAGGGAACACCCAAGTATTTTAAGCGTGCTCTAGCGACAGATGAACAGAAACATATTAGATGCTCGTAGGATTTCTAGGAGTCTGTTTCCCATATTTTCTACCCCATCATTGCTTGTGTTATATCCAACTATCAAATAAATATCCATCCCTGATATCCTATATCATACTTAATACTCTTAAATGCAACCCTTCATTATATTACTTTTAATAACTATTTTTATGTAACTCTGTTATGGAATAAGCTTTAATACTTTTAATAAAACAGTTGACATTGAAATCTCAAACGTGTCAGTCTCAAAGTTTATCAGCTTGTGAGCCTCATCTTTTGTGGCCTATTGGTATTCCAATCATCAAACTCCAATCGTTCCGTGGAAGTGCCAGAACAGACATACTATAGACACTTGCCATACGGTTTGCACATAAGTTTTGCAGTTTGGCAGGTAGTTACGAGTATGTTGTTCGTCCTCGCTAACGCCTTTCTTAACGTTTTTTCCCCAACACCTCGCTACTAGACCGTGGGGTAGGCCGGAGAGCCGCCGCTGAAGGAGGCCTCCAAGCACTCAGGCATTGATGCGCATTCCTCCACCTCTGTACTGCTTGTAAAGGCATCAGTAGGCAGCTGATATGACGCTCTGGTAAATAAATTCCGCTTTTGGTAATCTTGTCTGCTGTCTCATTCCCTGGCATCGTTCTGGCACCTAGTACGCCCAGCTGCCAATAGTCTAACTGCAGATCTAGCCGCGAGACTTCCTGCAAAAATGCTAATTTTAGGTCGTTCAAGATTGTATCTAGGCAACAGTAAACAGTACTTCATCTTATGTGTAAGTGCCCAGCTCTAGCCAGGCGAAGATTAAAGTTCCTAGGCTCACCTTTCTTCACTACCTTAACCGAACTATCTTTCATCAACATTAAGGACATAGCCAGGTTCATTTCGGAATCACTGTGGTTCCTAAAACTCTAGACGGGGGAGTCTCGTCGTCTTAGTGTGGTATTACAACGAGCTATTGTATGTGCTTAAGTGTGCTTTTGCGTAGAAGGCTGCCACTCCTACCTACCTACCTTGTATCTAGAGCGGCCATTGATGTGATTCTTAGCGCCCCGGTAATGCATAATGCGATTGAGCCTCTGAGCTTTTTCCTGAGATAGGTTCACTTGTTTACTGCATGCCACCAAACCACTATACTATAGACACACCACAATATGGGCCTGGAAAAAGGCCATTAAAATCTTATAGAAATGATGCGACACACGGAATCTATATACAAACTGTAAAAGGTAACCAATTCACCAAAAAACGGTGCTGAAAGGAACGATATGTAAGTAAATCCTAACTATCATCATAGTATTCAAAGAGAGAAGGATAGGAAAAATACACCATTTCTATCAAAATGAGTCCATTATACATCGGTACATCTCCGACCGGCTTCAAGGATACCCTTCAACTCATCGAGATATGGAAAAAGTAGCTTTTGAGAATACAAATGGTAGCACGAGGAATGAGAGCTCTATCAAATCTCAAATATTAGTACGCATAGCAAGGAAAGATATCTAAAGAACTGATAAATTTATAAAAATACTATAACTTCTAGTGAGGCCATAAGAAATGACATCTGGAAGTACTGATCATAATTTAGTTATGGTAGTGGCCAAGGTTCTGATCACAGTCAATGATAAGATAGTAAGACTGAAAAGAAATTTAGTTAAATTAGAAACCAAGGCATATTCAAATGAATGAGACAGCAAAGAAAGCAGTCTGAAAAACCCAAGATGGACTAAAATTTAAAAACCTTTTCCTTTTGTAACAGTAATTAAATACCGAAACGACTTAAATATACAGGACTTCCATTATTATTGCAATAAGCAATTTAATCAATACACAGCCAGGATTACTGATGTAGCAGGATATACGAAGATGCATGCTAAAGAAGATGAGGAAACATTTTGAAGTATTTGATAGGTATCAATAGAGCGACATAGTTGGTCAATTTGGGAAGACAAGTTTGATACATTGAGAAATATAGATTGAAGAAATTTGATAAGTATCAAAACAGCGATGTATTGGACAAGTTTTTGGAATATTCAAATTAAAGCGAAAACTTGATTTGATAAAAGACTGCGAAACTTATCAACAATAGGCATAATTCTATTCCCGATTATATTAATGGCTTAACCCATTTATATCATATCATATTTCAAAATTCCATAGTCACATTTTCATCTTCAATGATGTAAAATCTAGTTAGCTTTAAGGCTTCATACCTATTTATACTGGTAGTGTGGACATTTAGCGATCCTGAATTAAATAGAATTTGCGCACCACAGAATGAGAAATCTTTTATTGAATCCGACTGAACCTCATTCGTAATTGTTCACTTCTCCAAGAATTATCCAAGATAATCGAACACATTTGAATTAATGGTACTTGACTTTTCCTATTCCTGGGAAGCAGTTGCAGATCGAACTGAAGCTGATCAAACTGCTCTAAACGAATGTAACCTTTTCCAACTGAGTCAGATCGATATCTATCTGATTGAGTTAACTTTGACTTTGAATTAAATCTGTTCAAATTGAATGGAACAAAAATATATCTGATCAAAGTGAATAGTGATCGACATCAATCAAATTGAAATGACCGATGATCGAAATTAATTTGGTCAAATTAAATCTGATCGAGATCAATCAGAGCAAACTGAATCTGAGCAACATCAATTTGATTGAACAGAGTTTGGTCGAACTAAATTAGATCAGAAGAAAATTATATCCGGTCAAAGTGAATACTGAGCGACATCAATCAGATTGAAATAACCGGTGATCGAACTGAATTTGGTCGTATTAAATCTGATCAAACCGCATTAGATTGAATTATATCTATTGAAATAGAATCCGATCAAAGTGAATCTGATCGATATCAATCTGATTGATCTGAATTGGATCAAATTAAATCCATTCAAACTGAATCTGATCGAATTCAAACTTATCAAACTAAATTTTGAATCCGATCAAGCTGAATTTTGAATCTGCTGAACTGAATTAGATTGAATTAAGTCAGTAGAAATTGACTCTGATCAAAATGAATCTGATTGACCTCAATCGAACCAATGATCGAAATTAAACTGATCAAACTGAATTTCGATCGCTTTAAATCTGATCGAACTGAATTTGATCAAACTGAAACTTTTCAACAAGTCTTCCATTGGAAGTTTAATCTACCAGCTCAGTGTGAAAGGGTCTCAATCGCCAGATACGTTCTCAACCCACCCAAACAACTTCTCCGTGGAGAAACTCTCGTTGCACCGGATGCCACATTAAGTTCCTTGTTAGCCTTCACTGAGTGTCCGGCTAACGAGACGCTCAGTTCGTAGCACACAACCCCGGCATAATCACCGTTGAGCACCAATCAAGACACGACTAAGGCAGCGAAGTGCTTCGCAGTTCAAAAACATACTCGTTCCTTCCTGTGTCCATGTGCCCCCACGTGTCACCAAACTTGCCGCATTTGCATACATTTAAATTTCACTTTGTTTTAGAAAGCACTCAAGCCGTTTATCACTCACCCCTGGCATTCTTGGAACTTGTTTACATTGGACTGAAATTCTGCATAAATTCTCGTCACTGGGCACTTATGCTGGTGCAAAGAAAGCAGCAAATTGTGACAAAAGCACTTTGACTAATTCTTCCACAACATGCAAACCTCACAGCAAATCTGCAAAGTGCATGAAAAATATGCAAATAATGGAAAAGTTGTAATTTTGTGTCATTTCTCATGCGTAGCGGCTTTGGCAGCCTTCCCATTTGTGCAAACGCCTTTGCATGCGTTCCGTGTCCGCAATTCTTCATTGTTTGTCTTTACTAATTGGAGCAGGTGCACGTACGAGTACCCCACCTCACACTTCCATCGCCACTGTGAGGTCGACTCTGTTGCAGCCGAGATATAATTATTCCATTGTTCTCTTAAATTCCATTATGTTATTCTTCTGCCATAAAGTAACCAACTAAGACTATTAAGGTATGAATCTGGTTGGATAAAGAGTCAGTTACTGAATGAAATTGACACGTACAAATGATTATTGTGTAGTTGACAACACTCACTTGAAGAGCAGCATCAGAACTTGAGAAATATGTATATATTATATATAAAGAAAATCATCAAGCTTATATTTTTATTTCATAATTTATTTGATATTGGACCACTGCAGTCATAATCGTGTAACCGTCCATAAACTCTGAAGATCAAGTTTTTTTGGGCAATTGGAACCTTATACTTTCTTCTCCTTTGATGGCGCTATCGGTGTTGGCCGTCTCAATAAAGCTTTGCCAGTCACCTGAGCGATGCACGCGCTGGCACCAATCGGCAAGGCCAAGCGAAGACAGATTCCCAACACCTCGTCCGTCCAACGGAGATTAGCTCATACTCTTCTGCACGTGTTGAAGAATACACTCTCCTAGACGAAGCATCCTCAGCCATTCGCACAACATGACCAACCTAGCGGACCCGCTGGATCTTTATTTGCTTGACTCTGTCAGTGTCAGTGTAAAACTCATCATCATTCCATCTTCTTCGATACACGGCATACAAGTATCGTCTTCTCGAGTGCTGCCAGCAGGCCTCTCATTATTTGTGGGCATAGTCCACGTCTCAGCGCAATAATTAAGACGCGAAGTATGAGGGACTCCTAGAGCGTTATTTTCGTTCGTCGAGAGAGGGCTCTTCTTCTCAATTGCTTAGAGAACCCATAATAGCATCTGAGTTATTCTTCGCTTGATCTCGAGGTTGACATTATTATTGGTATGAGTACTGGATCTTAGATAAACGAAATCCTTGACGAGTTCGAATGTACGAGTATAATTTGGACCATGTATCGCCAGAAAATGTATTGACTTCACAAGCATGAATCGACATTGGTTTGTCAGCATACTCATATACCATGTACGTAATATATTCAATCAATCTTTAAGTATGAATAAATCTGTGTTTCAAGATACAACAATTTCTCGTTCCTTTAAAAATTGGGCTCTTTCCCCAGAGAGTCAATTTGTTTGTGACTCGCTCAAAATATTTCTAAAAAATTGTCGGCCACGAGTTGATCTATTCACCATTAAATACCTGCTCATGAGAGTGTTGAAAGCGTGGCCCAATAAACCGAAGAGACGGTGTCATGTCAATTCATTGATACTGAATTCTGCTGTGAGGTCAGCAATTCAATCTTGAAACCATGTCGCATATAATGAACTCTTATGCGAAAGCAGGAGGTACAAGGACCCATAAGAGAGAGAAACAGTCGTCCACTTTCTATGTGATTGCCCAGCTCTAGCTCGCTTGACACCAAACATTTTCGGAAGTCCTTTTCTAGAAAGTCTTAGAAAGTTGCTTTAGTTTTATAACTTTCAAACCTGTTCCAAATTTGTTAACAACTCCGGATGGTTGTAAATGTGTAAAAGTATGTTACCATTTTCTTTAGGCTCGCGAGGACATGGCAACAACGACCCGAGGTCGCCAGCCATTTTACCCACCTACCCACTTTATTATGCTAAGGTATAAATATTGCTGATACCTGAATAGAAGTTAATTTCCTTGGTTGGATGCCGAGCTTGCATTAGGGTGAGAGAGCTCGAGCGCTAGAGTACGACAACCTCAACTTGCTTATGGTGGGTGGGGGGGAGCACTACCAGGAGACAATGTTATCAACGTCATTCCGTTTATCCATATTCCGCCCTTGTTTTCCATTTCAATCAGTGCAGATTGGTCATTATCAATTTTACTCCGTAGTCAATAACTTGAACAGGAGCCAACTCAAGGGCTGGGATTCATTTGAGCTGGATTCATGAGCTGAAAAATCATTTGCTAGGCAGCTGATGCAAGTGGGGTTGGAATCTTCTTCAAAGAAGCTAATTGAATCCGAAGCTTGCTTATATCCTGCCAATGAGACGAATGTGAAGTTGCATTTAGCTAAGACTGATGACCCATGACATGATATTGTGACGACTTACCTTTCTCCAGTATGTCGGGGAATACCTGCACTCTATCAATTCTAGGATATCGTATCAGAAATAGGATGACATCTTCATTTTGGAACAGGCGTATGTTGGAGACAGCCATGACATTCATGACGCTTACATTGGCTAAGTTCTCCGTTCTTACTGTGGTTTCAACTTTGGCACCATTCTGTAGGGCGTAGAGTTTATCATATTCATTTGGGTGTTTTGGGCTGCAAGTCTTACTGAAACAAACACCTTAGAGCGAGGTGCATTGCACGGACGGATGTCTCACACGCGCATAGTGGACGGACGGGCACAATAGATCGAAAGGTCGCGGTGCTTAAATTCCCTACACACAATAATGGTGGTCGGACAGCTTGCATGCGCACGGTGGACGGACAGACGGATAAGCGAAATTGATCTTATATGTTATTCATTTCCTTTAATTTAGTTCTATTTCGAGATTCTACTCGTAATCATAGAAAAAACTTGCCGATCCCATCATATCCTACCGGGTCAGTTACCGAATTTGATCCTGGGATGCAGTGTTGATGCGTGTTTGCTGCTCGTGTGCTGTAACCAGCCGGCCTTGAATTTGGTTCAGTAAGGCAGGGCCATCCGCGTCTGGGGTTCCAGCGATGAATTTCAGGGCTGATACCAACAGATTGATGCCTCTAGCGTACTTGTAGTGCATCTGGAATATCTCCAAGAGCCGATCAATGTGCTCAGCATATATATAAACAACTCCGGCTGGTTGTAATTTATATCTAAGTATACCATCTTTAGGGTCGAGAGGATATGGCATCAAAATGGTACTATTGGGGCAACCCGAGGGTAGTCAGTCATGTTAAGCACCTACGTAAACCATTGGAATACAATTCAGTTTGACTACAAATGCATGACTAGCATTAAGGATCTTTTTAGAGATGTTCTCCTCAACAACACTCAAACCGAGTCAATCTCAGAGCTTTGCCAACATGACAAACAGGGCATAATCTCCTTAGGCACAATGCAAGTAAGTTTAAGTTCTGCCGGGACTCAATATGCAGATTCTGCACACAAAAAGGACATGAATGCAATTTGTGTGCACAATGTTCTTACTGCAATGTCCTGCTCTCATCTGCATTGTGTATAACATAAAAGAGTAAATAATTTTCATTAAGTATGCCTCCTGGTGTACAAGTAGCAATAAAACATTAAAAACATTATCAATTACGTATGTTAAAATGTTTATATAAATTTAATTAATATTTAAAAGCTTTTCATACACTCAACTAAAGGTAATTATTACCTTTCAATTGCTTTGTTGTAATGATTGCGTCAACTGCAGCATCAAGGAGGCCAGCCTTAAGGACCTCGCTTGAGTTTAATTAAAAATGGTCTTTATTATGGTCCGACATTAAAAAGAACTCCCTTTTAAATTCAACGCCACACATTTTCAGGCAAACGCAAAAGTAAACAGCCAGTTAAAAGGGCCAAAGCCAAAGAGAGAGATAAAAACAGAAAGAAAACAGCGCGGCAAACAAAACAACTTTTTTCCGTTTTATTCATTACGCCTTTTCCATCCTTTTTGCAAAATACGTCATAATGTTTTTTTTGTGTGTATTTTTGTTGTTTTTTAAATTTTAATTTTTAGTTTTCCGCTTTACATTTCGCGTTTGCATGCAGCGCCCTGGGGTTTAGTTACGTATGCAAGGAGCGTATGTCGATGTCCTTTGGAGAGCATTTTTATGCATCACACGATTTTGCGGCTTGTTTGGGTTTTAATGCAAAAGCACACAAAGTTACACTGATTTTTTGTGCAATTGCGCGGGCGAATTAAAAAACAAGCAGCAAATGGAATACCCTACCAGGATACAACGAATTTTATGTTGTATGTTCGAATCAGTTCAGAGGACAGGTGTGTGGGCTGGAAAAGTTAGACAGCCGTCATTAAGAACGGACTGGATCACAAGGGCATCAGGGAACAGGTCGCTTTGATAGGTTTCTATCTCGTGGCGCAGTAAATTTCCACCTGCGAACTTAACCAAAAGCAAACATGTTTTTATGTTGATACAAATGAACTGCGTGGATGCTTCGTTTCCTGTTGAAAGTTATTTTAAAAATGTTTCTGTATTTGCTTCAGGCCAACCGCATTTTCGCACGGACTTTTTTGTATTTCGTATTTTGTAGTTGGCCACCGAAACGCTCTTAACCAAATATACTCGTGTGTGGAACTGTTTCCTATTTGTTGGTGTAGTTGTAATGTATTTAAAAATATAATTAAGTTTTCATGCTAAATGTAAAAAATTAAAAAGTAAAAAAATAGAAATATAAACAAAACATAAAATATTTGTTCATCGTTGCTCGTTGGAAATTGCATGAGCATATATTCGCATATGACTGCGTATCCTTTTGCAGTGTAAAACAGACCATCGCTAATTTCATTTGTAATGCATTTAATTACAATATTACTCGCTTTTTGCAATATGAATAAACAAACAGTGTTTAATGCATGTGAAACATTTTTGATTAAAATTAGTTTAAAAAAATACAGTTTTCCTTTTACTTGTAATTATATTCCTCCTCTTTTCAAAAGAATAGTTGGCAGCACATTGAAATATAAATGATTGCATACTTTTAGGATCCCATTTGGAGTTTGAGAATGAGTGCCACCCTATGTATATAAGACACGATCTATTCGAAAAAATAGCTTGCCCAAGAACCCTCCTGAAACTTATTTTGTTGTGTAGATAATATTCGAGAGATAAGATTCGATAATGATCCAGAAACTTATTTTATAGTGTGGGGAATATTTTATAATTTACTACTCAACCATTCGAAAGGTATATAAGCTACCAGAATTCAAAGTCATCGCAGTTGAGCAGAAATCGTAACAGTGTGTACATCGTGCATTTCACTTGTAGCAGTTACAGTATTGAGAAGTAATACGAGGGGTACTATTTATATTTAGGGAGCTGGCAACACTAATGTCAATAGCTAAGATCTGGCAACACCCTAATAAAGTTTGACATTTTTTAACATAAACGTACTCACAACGTGTTGATGTACAAGTTCTATTTGTTTTGTTTACAGTGAGTTAAGAAAATCAATTTGGCCAAAAAATGGGAATTTCAAGAGAAGATTTTCGTTGGATTATTTTCACAACTTTCGACGTGGATTATCTCAACAAGAATGTGTCCATGAACACAGTTCTTTGTATGGCGATAAAGCACCATCCAAAACCACAGTATATCGCTGGTATAGTGAATTCAATCGTAGTCGTAGTTCGGTCGCCGACGAGCTCCCTGAAGGTCGTCCAAAATCGGTTGTTGTGCCACAAAGCATCGATGCAGTGCGTGAATTGATAATGCAAGATCGTCATGTGACATATCGTGAGATAGAGGACACCTTGGGCATTACTGCCACTTCCATACATTCAATATTGCATGAACATTTGGAAAGATTTGTATCCGTTGGACTCCACATAATTTGACAATCGCTCAAAAAACGCTCGTGTCAATTGGTGTAAGGAAATGATTAAAAAATTCGACCATGGTGCTTCAAAAGACATGTATAAAATCGTGACAGGTGACGAATCATGGATATATGCGTATGAGCCGGAAACAAAACATTAATCGACCGTGTAGGTACTCGAAGACGAGCTAAATCCAACAAAAGTTGTTCGAGGAAGAAGCACAGCGAAGCAAATGGTCGCCTGTTTCTTCAGCCGAATGGGTCATGTGGCCACTCTTCCGCTTGAGCAACGTAGGACGGTCAATTCTGAGTGGTACACGACCCTTTGTTTGCCGGAAGTCTTCGGAGAAATTCGTAAAACCAACCGCCAAAGACGAATCATTCTCCATCATGAGAATGCGAGCTCTCACTCATCTCGTCAAACAGGTGAATTTTTGAGGAGTCAAAACATCGAATTGATGACTCATCCTCCGTACAGTCCTCATTTGGCACCCAATGACTTCTTCTTGTTTCAGAATATCAAAGGTAAACTGCGTGGTCAACGATTTACGACCGCCGAAGAAGCAGTTGAGGCGTTCAAAAACCATGTTTTGGAGGTGTCTCAAGAGGAATGGAAAAACTGCTATGACAAATGGTTTGAACGAATGCAAAGGTGTATTGATCATCATGGTGAATACTTTGAGAAACAATAATGCCATTTTCATTTAAAAATGTTTGTAATTTGCTATTCCCGAAATATAAATAGTACCCCTCGTATTATATAATGCTTGATTTTTACAAATATTAATCACACCGTCAATTCTCTCGGCTTCAGCGTCTGTGTGCTGTTCATCTTATGAGGTTCTTGGTAGTCGATATTTGTAATATGTTATCACTTGTCTTCTGAGGTTTAGAGATATGTATGCTCTACAAAGATGTATCCATAGTTCAGTTTTCTCATCAATGTTGCTTAATTCTGAACTAAGTGTGCTTTTTGGCCGCCCCTGAACCCACCTACCTAGTGACTGGTCACAATTTGTGAGAATACGTATTTGCATGGCATCGGCATATAAGTTAATTACTTGTTTGGATCCCGAGCTAGCATCAGGGTGAGCGAGCCTGAGGGTACAACAACCTAAGCTTACTTACGGGGAGCACTACCCAGAGACAGTGAAAGAGAGTTCACCTGATTTGATTCTGCCGCGGCAGGAGCACATGATAGCAGAGGCGTCCCACTTTGGGTGGATGCTGCTTGCGGGTCACAGAAGGTGGCAAATCGCAGGGCTAATGGTACTTCAATAAAAGTCTAGATTATTTGTATTTTGATGAATCGATTTTAATGGGAACTTGTTAGCTCGGATAGTTTGACAATTATTCTTATTCTTAGATAATATTTATCTATACTATTTTATGATTATTCTGAAGTTTCACAATCGAAGTTCATAGTTCACATTCACACTTACATTTTGTAGTTATATTCAATGATTATTTAAATTAGTTTATTTTAGTCGAGCACCGCGCAGTTGCTTACACTTTCAAACTAAGAATGACTTCCTCGTCTTTTTTAATCTATCTCCACAACTCACCGGCTTCAACCCCAGCCAGTGAGCTTACCTCCCAGGATTACGTGTGGCGGAAGAGTTCCAGACCCTAAGGCAGCATTTCCGTGTCCAAGCCGATAATTCACCTGCCGTTTACCTGCCAGCGTGCGAAAGAGCTGACTCCCACAAGCTCGCCGTTTGCGCATTTCACCTATTGCGCGATCTGCCGTATAACGATTGCAGCAGTGATAAATGGTATTCCAATTACGGCTTACGGCAGCGATAAACGGCAAAGTCAATGACCGTCACACGCGACTTACTAACATATTCCCTTATATTAGTCTAAGGTATGATCTATGCTCGGCATTTATGCTCTATCTTTTGGGCAAATACTTATCACAGAACCAATAAAAGAAACCCAGTTAAGTGCATCTTAACTCCTGTCACAGTCACTCATACTCCCTTCTATGAGTAGGTAATGAAGTCCTTAGTTAAGCTCAGCAGGTGAACATTTGGCAATCCTCCGCTTTGAAGCCAATCCTCGTTCTGCCTGCATCAGAAAAAGATTATAAAATTTTAATGACTTCCGACTGTCAACTTATCGGAATTCGGGCTGCCAACTCATCAGTGACAATTTATAAAATCCCTCGTTACTAAAATTAATTTCGCTGCTTGTGCCGCTGCACTGCCGTCATGCGAACGCAGCGACAGTTTCTAATGAAAGATTCGAGTACGAGTATGGAAGCATGGAGAAGAAAAGCAGCTCGAACAAAGCCCAGAGTAAAAGTGAACCGCCGGCATGAGTTGCAATTTGATTGTTTTTCCGCAATTGCATATTTTGTTGTTGCTGTTGTTGTATTGCTGTTTATTCATTTGATGTTTTTTGTGCCGCGGCGCGTTCTGTTTAAATTAAATGTGCTGCAAATGTTGCTTGCGGCAGTTGCTGCACGCTTTGCGGGTTGGGAAATTCGCTTAAACATGCATACTCGAAGTAATGACTACATTAAAACCCGCCATGTCACATGAGTTTTTCACATGCTGCCAACTTTTTACCCATTTTTCTTTTGTGTTTTTGTGCAAAATGACTTCGGTACAAAAAAATTGTTTGTTGAGACTTGTGTCGTGTGTCTTTTTGTCTCTTTAATTTATTTTGTTTTGTTTACTATGAAAGTGAAAGTTGCCGCCAAACTAATTGAATGAAAATGTTCATTGTCGCTGAAAGAGCAAAACTTGCACAGATGATGAACGCATTTGTTTGCATTGACATGTCATGTCATGTCATTGATTACATTAATTAAAAAGAGAAGAACACGCCAACATATAAAAATGAATTTATAGTTAACTTGAACAGTTTTAGACGAGCGTGCTGACTAATTGCACGCCGTTGTTCGCTGCTCGGCATAAATCTCTTGAGCTGTGAATTTCATTGAAGCGGTCGCCATTAGCGGCAGACACATTAAATGGGCTTACGTTGCATTTAATGCAGTTTCCCCGTGTGCAGACATGTGGGCGGGGTTTCACGAGCAAAGCCATTTGCATGTAATTGTTTTGATTGTGACTCTGAGTGTGAGCGGCATGCCTCTAATGCAGCTTAATGGCGGCGACGATGGGGTGGCTGCTGGCGATAATGGCAGCAGTCTATGCCAAATGAATACAAATATCCTCAGTTATATTTAAATGCGAAATTAAGTTACTGCTCAGACGCCGCATATGAAAAGGATGCGACGGAGCTTGTGTGTTACTTGCTTAAATTTTGCTGACTGGTGGGCACACTATTATGATCCTTTTGATATGCTCCACAGCGTGGGTCTGCCAACTGCTCAGCCTCATTTCGTATGATGTGCTCTGACCGCTGTGCTTTGTGGTATGTGCCTCTGCAGCAATGCGTATCATTCTGCATTGTGTGTTTGTGTGTGCTTTGTGAGTAACCTTATTTGGCTTTGTAGTCATCCACACGTGGCCACCACATTGAATTCCCCAATTTGACCTGCAACCGCAACAAAGTTCAGAATAATTTCAAATTTCCATTTTCAATTCGGTTTCTAACACCAACCCACAAACTGCGAGCGTGTTTAACAATTTTCTGCTTGTTTGCCAGCACGGTTTCTGGCCAACTGCTGCTTGTTGGCAGTTTGGCGCTTGTTGTGTTTTCGAAATAAAAACCAAAACCAACCGACAACATTTGTAATGGCAAATGTTGCCAGCAATGTGAATGAACTGCAGAACTTCCGCCGCAGGTACTGGGTTCGGTTGGGTATGAAATGGTGGGCTGTTGGTAGCTGCGAGCTGCGAGATAGCTTCTAGAACGACACAAACCACTTTCATCTCAACTGTATTTTCAAAGTGAGGTTCATTTAATTGATTACAAATTTATTTCAGGCTATTTTAAGAGTATAAACAATGCAACAGGTGAAAAGGCTGACAAAGTGGCCTACATAATTATACCAAGAAGGTTCATCACAGGAAGATGAAACTTGGCTTTTGTGGAGAAAATGAGTAGAGAAAATATGCAATATTATCCTTGGAGGGTATTTTGGATGAGTCTTCAACTAATTTCATACTTGTGTTGTATTCACAATGGGCTTGAACAGGCCTAAGAGAGTCTTAGGATAGCCATCTAACCTAACGTAACCTAACCTAGGCTTTCTTACTCACTCTTATACCGTCCCATTTACTCATATGTGAATTGTGACAGCGATAAATACACTGATTACTTGTGATTATTATGTTCACGAACAGTTGACTAATACCCACACATCCCGGCCTGGCCCAACTCTAAAATATCTTCCAGCCTTTGATCGTCACGAACGTTAGAAAATTCAGTGATAAGTGACACTCATAATTTACGAACACCAGCTAGAGTTATTTGAACCATTTGTATGCCGAATAGCGTTAACCGTATCCTACGGGGACTCAATGTCAGTGTCGACAACACAAGCAAACGAGTCGTACAATGGGTTTAAAGCGGTCCGTACTGTGGTTGATGATTTGCCCCGTTCCGGTCGTACATTCACGTCAGTGACTGACGAAAACATCGAAAAAGTTAAGAAAATTGTACTCGAAGATTATCGTGTGGGCATCAGGGAGATGGCAGTCGATATTGTTGTCTGACTCTGATCGGTGCAGAGCGATATGCACGATATTTTGGGGATGAATCGAGTTGAAACCCCACTTCTCCAATTCTCTCCAATTTGGGTCCACTAAGCATGTTAGTGTTAATCTCTGCCTCCATACAAAAGGGCACTGTTGCACTTCATATCAGTAGTATACAGTGTGTCCCTTGATGATGCAGTGATGCTAATTTCCTACCTTCTTTGCAGAAATAAATTTTCAATGGGTCTGGGGCACTGGTGGCACCTCGTATGTAGAATGAAATTACTATTGGCTTTAAAGAAACATTTTTTTAAACTATTCTAGTCTCCATGAAGATACAACTCCCTTCAAAAATCAAAGATTTGCTCGTATTTCACCAGAGATATACGACATATACAGATTATTATCGCTTATATACTCGTATATAATAAAATTTTGCTTATAAATATAAAATTTAGTGCTGTGGTATCATATTGATTCATAGCGTGATCAGTTTGAGATATATTTATACTTTATACCTCCACTTATTCCCCACATGGCAAACTGCATCGAACAGACGCATTTAATACTACGCAGCACGCCACCACCACTTATAGAAGCAACGCAAACATTTGCTCTGTAAATATGGTAATTTCTTCCAAGGGCTTAGCTTAATGCCTCAAATGAATGATGGATGCACCTTAATCGAAAATGAAAATTTTGAAAAATTACACAACGGAATTGCCTTCGTAGGCATTCCAAACCACTTTAATGGGTTGCGTCCGATCGACTTCATGCGTTTTGGTATTTACTAAGACTTCATACGTTGTGGTATTTGCTAAGATTCCATTAGGATGGCTGAGCACGGCAGTAGGTAATGTGAAAGCACTTATTCTTAGGGGGAGATCCATCAATTACCACTGCAGCGTGTGCCGCAATTGGAATCTGTGGCACGGAACACTACAAAGCGAATAATCAACTGTTTCTGCGCAGTACTCCCCCCAATCACTAAAAGCACTGTGAAAATGTGCGTTCGAGTAATGATGAGCATATAGAATCATGTATCTGGTTATATACAGATAACGATATATGCATTTAAATGGGGCTGAGCAACTTAAACAGGAGACTAATCGACTGATAAAAGGAAATTCATTTTTTAATTAATAAAAGAAAATGGGGTAATGAGAAAATAACATTTATTTGTATCCCGCAACACAAATTTCTACAGACACATGTGACAAGTCAATGTGCTGCTTACAAGCTGTTTGGTGATTAGAGTACGTAAGAGTGGGTTATATATTGAAACCATTGTTAATATTTGAACAATTTGTGGGGGTGTTAATTTGAGTGTGGTCACTGAGACGTAGTGCAGCTTCTTTGATCAGAGTCTGGGGTAGATTCGGTTTTCGTGGCAGTCAGTCTACAGACCAACTCACTCAGACCATCATGGGTCCATTGCGATACCACTGCGTAACACTGCTACTCTAATTTACTCGTGAAACCATTTGGAAACCCTAATAAAGCGCAGGATTTGTTTGACCTACACTCCGGATAGTTCCGTAAGACACTTCCGCTTCAACCCCTGATCAGAGCCTAAAAACTATCTTCCAAGTGAAATTGTGTAGGGAGACTTTGAGCTTAAGTAGAGCTTACAGACGGATGACCTGGTCGCTTCACTACTAGTGCCTCCGATATCAAAGCAGTGATTGACTATCTTCCAAGTGAAACAGAGTAGGGAATCGCACCTTAAGATGACGTTCTAGACTAAGGACCTTGTCGCTTGAGTAATAGTGCCTCAGATATCAAAGTAATGACTACTCCAATCATTTTCTTAGATTTCATCAGAGTCTACAGACTATCTTCCAAGTGAAAAGGAGTAGGAAACTCAGCCTAAGTTGGTGTTCTAGACGGATGACCTCGTCGCTTGACTTATAGTGCCTCCGATATCAAAGCAGTGATTGACTCCAAGTGAAACCGAGGAGGGAATCGCAGCTTAAGTTGACATCGTATACTAAGGACCTTGTCGCTTCACTAATAGTGCCTCCGATATCAAAGCAGTTATTGAAGTAGTTTTCTGAGATTTCATCAGGGCCTACAGACTATCTTTCAAGTCGAACGGAGTAGGGAATTGCAACCTAAGTTGGTGTTCCAGACGGATGACTTTGTCGCTTGACTAATAGTACTCCAGATATCAAAGCAGTGATTGACTATCTTCCAAGTGAAACAGAGTAGGGAATTGCAGCTTAAGTTGACACTCTAGACTAAGGACCTTGTCGCTTGACTAAGGACCTTGTCGCTTGACTAAGGACCTTGTCGCTTGACTAAGGACCTTGTCGCTTGACTAAGGACCTTGTCGCTTGACTAAGGACCTTGTCGCTTGACTAAGCAGTGATTGAAGTAAATTTCTAAGATTTCATCTACCAACGAACAGAATTGCTTTTGTGCCTTCTTGTGTAATAACATTTTCTGCAGGCAATCCTTCGATGGCAATGAACCCAGGATAATCTCTTAAAATTCTTAAATTTCATTCCCTAAAATCTGAGAATTGGGGTTGTTTCTTTTTGGAATCGAATGAATATTTTTTAGTATCTTTGTGAGATGGAAATCTGATTCATTATTCTCTGCTTAACTTGTTTGCAACAGAAGGGATCTAATGCCTAATGAACTCAGTTTCATTCTCAAGCTCAATTCAGTCATTTTCAGAATATTTCAAATAAATTTAAATGAAAGCAGCAGACAGGAGAAAATTTCTCGTCCTCTAATTCCTTAAGAGATTGAATCTTCTATGAAAGCTGGGCTGGCCTGCCTTTCAAACTCTCTGACACATTTTCAATAGTGTAAACAAATATTACAAAGGTCCTTGGCGCGTCATGCTTTTGTTTTGCTTGCACTGTTTTGTATTTAGCTGAATTAAAAGTTTGTATTTCAATTGAAAGATTGAATGCGTTTCTTTGTTTAATTGTTCAATTTACCTCGCGGACATTTCATTACGCTCGTCTCAGCTGTCAAAGGAGTAATGCCAAATAATTTCATATTCAAGCAATTTTCCGGACTCAATAATTTATTATTGTAATGAATTGAGATACAATGAAGATGCAAATACTCAGAAGCAAACTAAATTGACGCAGCTAGTCCTGCCAGTGAATGGGAGTGTTACATTTCCACATGCCACAATGGGCGTTTAACAGTCCTAGGTGAGTCTTAGGACAGCCATTCAGCCTGCCTACATTCCCACAAAGCAGTGTGTAAAATTTATTTATAGATTTTCTGAAAAATAGGAAACAAATTCATTCCAAGCAATAGATTAGCGTCGAAGGCAATATTTCCTCCTTATCCTTATTGCTCAGCTGAGTGAGGAACGTGTTCAAGATAAGATGCATCCACACTACACCCAACAATAAATCCTCCAAGACTGGAAATTCAAGCAAAATGAAAAGAATGTGTATTTTGCTTTCCGGCGGTGTGTGCGAGCGCACGTGCTTCAAGCGGAAAAATTGCAAGCCAGCTGCTGCAAATAGACTCGTATGCGACGTGAATGCTGGTAGTAACGTGGCGGAAGCGGTAGGCACGCAGAAACGAATTGCACAGCTCTGCATGCCACTTTACTCTATTCAACGATGCCAAGTTGCAGCAAATTTGCGACAATTTTCCCGTGTTTGCGTGTGAGTCTGTGAAAAGAGGGGCTGTGTGTGAAATTGTTAAAAATAGAAACCAAGTGACGGTGCTTCCGCACTTTACGTGCTTCACGATCACTTTTGGCCTTTAATTATCCAAACGATTCATCAATTTGGTCAATTTGCAGCTGGGCGAGATGTGAAGAAGTATTTTCATCTCAGATTTTCTTGAATCCTTTTTGACATACTTTCTATATGAAAAAGCATCTTCGATTACGAACTCAGCCATGATTTAACAAATCCCCCAGTAAATTGCTTTATGGCTACGGAAACAATTTGCTGCTGCCAGAATTTAACAAAGCCCCGATTGAAATAGCATATAAAATGTGCTCTCGCCTTGCGGAACCACAGAGTCAACAATCACAATCAGGCACTCGCTCGCAAACAGTGTGCAGCAAGCGAGCCCTGCAGCAGTCCTTCTTAAGGCATGACTCTTGAGTTTATAGACACGCCAAAATTGACTTTTAGTGTTGTTTTGTTGTTGGCTTCTCTATTGTTGTTGTTGTTATTGTTGTTGTTGTCGTTGTTATTGTTGTTTTGTTGTTGTTGCTGCTAGTAAACGCTTCCGCATCCATTTGAGCCCGAGCAGTTGCAACTGTCATCTCAGCAACTGTGTCTGAAGTCAAAGCGAAAATGTCATTATGGCGCCTCAGTTGCAATCCTTTGAGTGGGTGTGTCGGAGTATGTATGCTGACTCCCACAAGCCCTCTTAATATTCTTTTGTGTATCCGACAGCTGTGAATTAATTTGCTGCAAACTTCGTCCTGTGGATTTTCCGATGATTTCGTACTTGAATTTTTTAATGTTCTCATATTGTACTTAACTGTTTTATGTCTGTTACAGTGGATTCCTGCTTTTATTTATGGAACTTACTTGCTGGAGTGGGTTTGTGAGATTAATTTTACGAGCATATTTCGTCAAGGGCTTTTCTTAGAATATGTTCTTAAATCTCATATGACAGAAACTCCGTGGGAATGTGAACAAAGTTATCTCAACTTCTTTACCAACATATCTTACTGAGTGGGGAAAGGTGGACTTAGCATAGTTTTCTGGAACAGGGATATCGGAATTGAAGGAACTTATCAACAATAACCACACCGTGGGAGTAAGAACAAAGTTATATCACTTCTTTACAACTTATGGATGGACTTAGGATACTTTTCTGGAACAGGGATATCGAAAGAGAAAAAATTCTGGAGCTAAACAACAATAAAAACACACCTCCTACTTGTATATTAAAGTAAGCCGATTCCTTTTACGATCCTTGTTGCGATTCTTTGGGGTTTCTTTTGGCGGTTTTTCCATATTTCTATTATTTTTATGTTTTTTCCGCTTTTGTTTCTGATCCACTTTAAGATTCATGTCTACATTTTTTTAGCTTTACTATTGCAATTCTTTTTTCATTTCTTTTTCCCATCCTCTTTCCAATTCTTTTTTCTATTCTTTTTGCTAGTCTTTTTGCGATCTTTTTGTGGTTCTTTTGAAATTTTTTAAAGAATTTTTTGGCAATTTTGTATGCGATTCTATTTGAGTCTTTTTAGTTTTTCTTTTTAGGATTCTTTTCGAGATTTTTTGAAAGCCTTTCTGGGACTATTTTCAATATTTTGGGTTCTTCTTGTGATCCTTTTTCTTTTGCTTTTTGAGATTATTTTGGTGATTCTTTTTACGTTTCTTTTTCCGATCCTGTTTACGGTTCTTGTTCAATTCTTTTTGCGATCCTTTTTACGCTTCTTTTCAATTCCTTTTTGGGATATTCTTGCAATCCTTTTTTTCATTTCTTTTTCCCATCCTCTTTACAATTCTTTTTTCTATTCTGTTACGACTCTTTTTGTAGTTTTTTGAAATTTTTTTCCCGATACTTTTTGAAAATTTTGTATGCGATTCTTCTTTATATTCCTTTAGTGTTTTTTTTTTTCTTTCTGCGGTTCTTATTCATATTCTTTTTGTGTTCCTATCGGACCTTTCTGGGATTCTTTTTCAATTCTTTTTTGGATTTTCTTTTGAGTATTTGGGATTCTTTTTGAGATTTTTTCGTGTTCCTTTTTCCGATCCTTTTTCCGATTCTTGTTGCAATTATTTTTGGGATTGTTCTTGCGATTATTTTGGTGTTTCTTTTTTGACACCTCTGTGTGTTTCTCTTCCAATTCTTTTAGGGATTTTCTTGCAATCCTTTTTTTCATTTCTTTGCCCACTTATTTTGGCGACCCATTTTCCGATTCCTTTTGCATTTCTTTTTACTTTTTTTTGCGATGTTTTTGAATATCTTCTTGTAATCCTTTGTGCAATTCTTTTTACCATCTTTTCCTATCCGACGGTATGCAGCGCAGTCTCAACCGACCTGCCTCTCGTGTAGACGTGCTGTGACTCGGAGAGTGATATTGGGTTAATGGATTTCCTCACGTGAAGGCCTGGAATACCTTCCCGTGTATTGAGGAGGAATTAAAAAGTCTTCAGTTTTTTGTTTCGATTGAGATATTTTCTCCGCATACAGATAGACAGAGAGGGAGGGACACAAACGAAGAAGAAAGTAGATAGACAGAAAGAGACAAAGACAGACAGATAGAGTCGGACACAAACGGAGGAGAAATCAGATATTCCCAAAGATACACATACAGATACACAGAGAGAAACAGAGTGACAATGCTGGTGTCGCATTGAGCCCAGTGTCTTTTTGGAGATTTCCACGTCCGTTCCAATCTTAGAAAAAAGCAGAGAGACGGCGGCCGTCTTGGTATCCAGCCGCAAGGTATTGAAGGTAGTGAAGATACGATTTGGTAGCTACGCCATAACAACGATTGCACCCCTCAAGTACCGAGGAATTTGGATAGACACATGAGTCAGCTTCAAGGAGCATCTTGCGATCATGGGAGAAAAGACACACACACACAAGCGCACTCTCTTGCCGAATATTCCCCAACGTAGAGGGACACACGCTGCGAAAAATACGACTTATTGCAAGGCTGGTAAAATCAGTTACTCTGGAGCGCCAATATAGGCCGCAAATACGGAGTCTACGAGGACACGAATGAGGAAAATTTAGTAGAGAAGATAGAGGCAGAGAGAGAGAGGCGCAGGGGGTGAGAGAGAAATTCAGAGTTCAAAAATAATATATTAATATAAATACAGGGATACAGAGAGTAGTGATAGAGCGAGAGAACGAGATAGAGAGAGAAAACGATGTAGAGAGGGAAAACGAGATAGAGAGAGAATACGATGTAGAGAGGGGAAAACGAGATAGAGAGAGAAAACGAGATAGAGAGAGAATACGAGATAGAGAGAGAAATACATGTAAAGAAGGAAAACGAGATAAAGAGAGATAACGAGATAGAGAGAGAATACGAGATAGAGAGAGAAAAAGAGATAGAGAGAGAAAAACCGATGTAGAGCGGGAAAACGAGATAGAGAGAGAAAACGATGTAGAGAGAGAAAACGAGATAGAGAGAGAAAACGATGTAGAGAGAGAAAACGAGATAGAAAGAGAAAACGATGTAGAGAGGGACAACGAGATAGAGACAGCAAATGAGATAGAGAGAGAAAACGAGATAGAGAGAAAATACGATGTAGAGAGGGGAAAACGAGATAGAGAGAAAAAACGAGATGGAGAGAGAATACGAGATAGAGAGAGAAAAAGAGATAGAGAGATAGAGAGAGAAAACCATGTAGAGAGGGAAAACGAGATAGAGAGAGAAAACGATGTAGAGAGAGAAAACGAGATAGAGAGAAAACGAGATAAAGAGAGAAAACGAGATAGAAAGAGAAAACGATGTAGAGAGGGACAACGAGATAGAGACAGCAAATTAGATAGAGAGAGAAAACGTGATAGAGAGAAAATACGATGTAGAGAGGGGAAAACGAGATGAAGACAGAAAGCGAGATAGAGAGAGAAAACGAGATAGAGAGAGAGACTAAGATAGAGAGCTCTAAGATCCTGATTCTTGTACCCCGATCGCTTTTATCCATTAAAAGATATAATAAAAAACTACCAATCAAAAAAACCATATTAAATCACAGAAACGATTGGAAGGACTATGGCGCTATATTACTATTTTGAGTACAGAAACAACCTATTGAAAACAATGTATTGCTTTAATAAATGAATCATTAAAGAAGAAAACATATTTCCGCAAACCCAACATTACAACAGCATCCCACAAGGTGTGGATTAGCCAGCAAGCCAAACAATTTTTCCAGCTTCCCCAACGATTAAATTCGACAAATAACTTCTTAAGTGCATAATTAACTAAATTGCACAAAATTCATCTCCACTGGAGGCATTTCACTTATTAAAGGCGGGTTCGCAGCCCTCAGACACAACGCAAGTTTCGGATTTTTTCCAATTAAGACGCCGCCAAAAGCGAAGCGCTATGAAATATGAGCCCATTTCATTAGTGAAGTGTCACGTCAAGTTATTGTGTGAAGGAATCTGCAAACACGCACGCAAGTGTAACGGAGAAACAAGCCAAAGGATAAAAGTTAAAGGTAAATAATGCATGTGCTAATAATGGAGCGAATAAGCAAGGACGAGAAAGTGCCAATAACTGTGTATGCGTGTGTGAGTGTGTATCTGCAGCAACATCAGGCAAAGCCGTCATTGCAAAGACGCTGAGCATATTTAAAGGAAAACTTTGCGGAAGACAAAAGCGCCATTCGCACGTGGTGAGCTGCGAAAGGTTCATTGTTAGTCAATGTAGCGTAAAGAAGAGTCTGAACAGCGAGGAGGAGTGCAGAGGTTGGAGACAAAAGGCAACGACTGTTTCGCAAACTACCGCACAGCATCGGTATAGTGCGGGTTGGGCATACTGCGGTGGAATAAGTGCCACATGTATGTGGGCACTCGAGTAAGCTTTTGTATAAATGAAACTGCTCAAGGATTATTAAACTTTGGCAAGGATCAATCAAACCACACACTTCACTTACACTCTTCAAGAGGGTGTAGTCGAAGAGCAAGGAGGTAAGCACAGAGTTTGAGAAGAAATTAGTTGGATTTTTGTCGTAAGCGAGGAGAAGAAAGTTTCTTAGTCATGATGTCCTTCATCACAATAAATTGGAAAATACTACAATGAATTGTGTGTATAAACATGTTGTAGGTCACAAGCAAACATGACCAAGAGAACTTTCCTGATTATTAAAGTTTGCGTATACTCGCACATGACCCAATAATATCCTTACCTACTTCTTGAGTGCACATGTAAGTATGCCATACACAAACACACAAATATATGGAAAACTAAGTACAATCCAATACGCACACGCCCATGCAAATCTCGGCAAACACACTGACACATATTTCCACAAAAGAAATATAGGAAAAAAGAGCAAAGACTTTCACAAATGTCTGAGGACGCATTAAAATATTTGCGCAATTTCTGAAATACTAAAAAGTTTACTGTCCTTATTTGTAGAGTACTGCAATATAACTTTACGAGTGCGCTTGTGGCATGAAAAATAAATACAAAACATTTGTACCAACTTTAATTACACACACAAACACACATGCCCCCATACAAGCTTTTCCTATACATACCACCTCACACATACATTAACTACTCATACGTAAGTCCTGCATTGTGGGTCTAGTAGAAAATCTATTCAAAAGTGTTGAAACTGCCTTCACTCGACTTTCTTCTGAACACGATTTTCCAGACACTTTTATGAGCCACATTGAACGGCTTGAAACATGTTCTTCTATCTATCACCATCAATCTATCATCGTCAAGTGCAGTGCTGCTTTCTTTTGTTAGCATGGGAACGTGCTGAGTGCCACAAGTAGAATCGAGAAGGCACGCGTTGCATGCTGTTTTGTTGTTAAGAGCAGCTCTTTTAAAGAGGGAGTGATTGTTGCAAGTTGGGATGAGCGATATTTCAAACCAAGACGACTTACGACGCGTTTATGCTAGCGGGCTGATGTAAGGCTAACAACAAGAGCTTATTTTCTCTAGGTAGTTAGTTAAAATGCCAGGCAA
This sequence comes from Clusia tigrina, assembly GCA_920105625.2. Taxonomy (NCBI): domain Eukaryota; kingdom Metazoa; phylum Arthropoda; class Insecta; order Diptera; family Clusiidae; genus Clusia; species Clusia tigrina. Next base: position 211,565,578 of record OV050031.1, read on the forward strand.
CCTCGGGTCGGCCCAATTAGCCATAGTGCCATGTCCTGAGCCTAAAATATGATAATATACTTTTGGAACATTTACTGCCAGCCGGAGCTGTTAACAAATTTGGATAGGTGTGAAAGTTCCAAATTAAACAATCCCCTAGACTCTCTAGAAAAGGACTTTCGAAATACTTGAGTCTCAAGCGAGCGAGGGCTGGGCAATTACAAAGAAATTGGACGACTGCTTCTCTCTTATGAATATTTCTAGTGCCTGCAGTGAGCAATCTGTCTCTAACTAATTATAGTATAATAAATGTTGTAGTCCTTGTGAGTTTTAATGTAAAAAGGATCTCTAGATTTCTCTAACTGGGCCATCTCTCAGTTTGATACATTAATAGAATCCAACATGTGATGAGGGATCACCCAAACCCAGCTCCGGTCCGTTACAATGACTAAATATATAACGGTAAATTGCCATAAGCCATCTCCAGCACTAAACGTAGTTTTCTCTTTGTCTCGTTCGTCAACTTCCACCTGCCAAAAACCGCTTTGAAGATCTAATGTGGAGAACCATCTCGCACTAGAAAGCGTGTCCAATTTGTCATAAATTCTAGGTAGCGGGTAGCTGAAGTTCTTTGTTGTATCTTTCAGCTTCCTATAGTCCGACACTCAGTATAAAATGTAGTAAAATAAGCACGAAATCCTTTGTCTTAGCATTTAGGCAAGAAAACAGAAATTTAGATAGTCCTTGACAATTCACAACTTTTGTAAATCAAGTCATGTAGCCTGCGTTTCTGTTATACATATAGTAGATCCACAAATATGCATCCAGATCTTTCTAGAAGTCAGTTTACCAAGTACCGCAGAAGCCATGATGGAACCCACCAGCGATATAAAGCTGCAGTCACATCTTTCCATATTGTCCACTAAGAGTTTGACATGAATCCAGGTACCAATTACACAATATATGTTTAATCAAATAACAATCGAATGGTCTACTGCAAAAGATTCCACAATACCCGGGGTTGACTTTGCTTCCACGAAGCCAGAAGTTACTTCCTCCCAACTCTACCAAAACCCTCCTTGTAAAACTCTCACAAATAATATAGGCAAAATTATAAGGATAGCAAATAGAAACGGCTTTTCTTAATAAAGAGGAATATCCACTGTAACCTCAGCCGATGACTGTTCTATGGAGCAATACTTGGACCATAACTGGTACAATATTTACACCATTTATGGTCCAAGTAATTCCCAATCAAACAAAGCAGTGCCTGGACCATAAATGGTACCATATTTACACCAAGGAATGCTCCATCAAACAGTTATTGGCTCAGGTTACTGAGAATATTCCTCTTTATTAAGAAAAGCCGCTGTTAGGAAAACAATCCTTAACATTTTGCCAATATTGTTTGTAAGAGCTTTACTGTATATCCCGCTCTTTGACTTGAATATGGCACAACTCTGATATTTTATTTATTATAAGTCACCAATGAAACGATTTCCTACTGGCCTTCGGAACATGTGAGTATACCCACAAGTGCAGTGGCGCATTTGTTTGTTGACATTGTCATAACTTCGCATGTTTTCTGCTCTGCAAAAATATCCTTAAACGCGCTATTATTGTGCCATTTGACAATTGAAAAAGTTACTTTGGTATTTCCATGTCCGCTTGCTTGCTAACAACACTCTGAGTCATATACTCATAAATTCGCAAAGGAATTTTAGAAATGAAATAACTTCAGAAATTATAAACAACACTTGAATACATAATCCAAAAGAGCCTTCTGTGCTGCTGAAGGCAACTTTGTCGGCGGGCTGGTGAGGGGGATTTATGAACGATTCCTAACTGGTTTTTCATGTATTCCCTTGGATAATGATTATTGTTTTTATTATATCTGAATAAACCGGCAGAACTGCGAACTAAATTGGTCGATTGTGAAGAAATTTGAATGAACTTAGCTTTATTACTTTGTGAATATATATAACTCTTATCACTGCTTTGGATTATATACTTCAATATATCCTTCAATATCATGATTGCTAATTGAAAGTATACGATATTCTTTCTGTCCAACGCTGGGCATAGAAAGAGGACATAATCAGCCCTCTTCAACTGACAAGAGAAGACTGATTCTGAGAGATCCATCGTATAAAAATTACATTTCACAGGGCTGGGTACAAAAGAGAAGCTAGTACGCCTTCGTAGTTAGTATAATGGGCATCAATGCCTAAGTGCTTGGAGGCCTCCTTTTTCGGCGATTCTCCGGCCTACCCTACTTCTTTCTATCACGCCTTCTTATATTATTGCTACTTTCTAGCTTCATTGGGTTTAATGAAAAATGTTGACTTGTTGGTTGGTTTAATGAAGACTGATGGAATTTACCCAGCTTTCTGGAAATCAGTCCTGATCACTTAAGCCCAATGATGAGTGTCTCCACAGAAATGTTCGTTGGAACCTTTCAGGTCACATTTTCATAATTAGCTTTCATATTACCTAAAAATCCTTTAAGGTCCGCAATTCATGGTAAAGTTAACTTATTTTCTCCCAATAGCTCTCCAAGTAGATTCGGAAGTACCAGGAAATTGTCCTCTCAGAGTTGAAAAACGTTGGAGTTGAGAAAACAACCCACGAGGATGTGGCTTTGTATGACACGCATTCTTTCCTCAGATACTCTTGCACATTAATTTCAATGGAATAAAATCTTAAGCCCAATATGATGAATTTATAGAACCATGATGCATGGACAATTCCAATGCTGTATATATTCGGTAGTAATGGCCCAAATACCAACTGTCCGCCAGCTTTGGATACTCAATGTTATATTTCTACCTGTTGCATCCTTTCGTTTGATTGTGCAGCCTATTTTACGAGTAATTCGTAAATTTTTGTCATATTTCCAATGATTCACAAGGTCAAGTATCCAGCACCTGATTGAATATCTTCAGAAATGTACAACTTTCAGCCGAAGGATATTAAAAATGAGGTCGTAGAATGTCATACTTCTGCACATTCCAGAATTCCAGAATTCACTTGTATGACTTCAGACTAGAAACTTTCTTAAAAGTCCCAAGAATCATTTATCAAACACAACTGAGGGTTTCTCTTCACATATTGCAAGGGTCATAATATCTTTTAGTATTTAAAAGTTTCCAAAACATCCCACCCGGAGACCCAGAACTTTTGAGTCCTTTCTCCCTCAATTTAACTACAATGTTAGTTAATCATAGTTTCATAGCATAGTCAAATCGGGGACATATCTCTTGTAGATGCATCCGTCCTCTCAGTGCTAGTGGTGAGACTTTTTTGGTTATGGAGAGAAAATCTGTGAAACTTTAATATAATTTATTCTAGTCCTTCATTGATCTGCAATTTATATAATCTTCGATAAAAACACAATCATTTTTTCTAGTCTTTCATTAATCTGTCCTAAACTATCTGTCCCATTAATTACAAGAAACTTATAATCTATCTTAATCGCCTATACTTAGTCTGCCATAGGCCAAATAGTCTGCTCAGTGTCACTGGAGACATTCAGAAGTTCCTTGAAAACTATAACATAGTCCAAGTCTGTCGTATTCTATAACATCCAAATCTTTCGTGTGTTCAAAATCGTCTCTTAATGCTACGTTAGCATCTATCCTAGTATACTCTCATAGTCTGTGAGTCGCCTCCCTGAACACAATTTCTGCGACTCAGGGTATATTATGGTCTCCAAATTGCCTTCTCCAGTACCTTCGAAGAAACTTAAAGTGTATCCAAATCTACCAACATTTTTCATAGACTGAATTGTCCCTTTCAACACCAATTGGACAAACTCAGAAGTTCCTTAGAAACTCAACAAAGTGTATCCTGGTATTTAAATCGTGTAAATGACTGCACTGGAGATACTCAAAAGTTCCTTAGAAACTCTACAAAGTGTTTCCCAGTATTTAAATCGTGTAAATTACTGCACTGGAGACACTCCAATTTTCCTTAGAAACTCAATAAAGTGTATCCTGGTAATTAAATCGTCCCAATTACTGCACTGGAGACACACCAATTTTCCTTAGAAACTCAATAAAGTGTATCCTGGTAATTAAATCGTCCCAATTACTGCACTGGAGGATATCACAATCTTCCATAGTATTTAATTTAACCACCCCAGAGGCTCTGGAGGTACTCAGAAACTGAAATAACTGATGTTTCAACTCCACACTAGGAGTAATTTGAGGAGTTAAAGGAATAATATTTCTTTAAGTGACCTCTGAATTAGCACAAACTTGTTTTACTCCCAATAAACACCAATCAATCAAATATTAAGCCTATTCCTACCTCTACTCAATCTCCGCACAGTTCCCTCGGTGCAGTGCAAACCTGATCAGCCTGACTTCGTAAACGGAGCTATCCCGCTCATCCTGTGATTTAATGTTGTGTGTACTCGGTTCAATGCCGCAAAGTTCTTAGTAATGCATGAAGTTATGTGTGAGTACTTGCAAAGTCTCAGGTCTTTCGATTACCGATTGTGTGGAAGCAGTCTAGCCAATAAACCAATAAACTAATGAAGCATGTTTTAGCATGCCATTGACTACGATGGTGTTGGTCCTTCTCACGTTAATAATTTCAACTTATCAGGAATCTTGTATTTTATTGCCAATCGAATTTTTATGACGCCCGAATTGTGAGCAGAATACACGAACACTGAAATGAAAGCAATAAAAACTGTGCTTACTGCTAAAGCGAAAAGGCAAACACGAAATCCAGCGGTACACATAAACCACAAGGACAATAAAACAGCGGAAGGAGCTCATATAAAAATAGTTTCCCAACACCGAACGGGCAAAGAAGCAAAAAATGCCAGCAAGCAGCGAAGAAAAAAGAAAGACATGAAGCAAGTCAAAGGTATGCGAGACATGCCGAAATTAAGATACACGCTCGTATTTGCTCCAACAAATTGGCCGCATGCCTCCTGTCTGCGCTGTATTATGTTGGCAGGCCAGGACAAAATGCCACAAGTCAATTACACACGGTCTCGTAAAACTGTGGCGAACACGCATTTTGCTTTAGAAAGCGGAAGAATTTAAGTGCGCTGATAAATTTGCGTCTTCGTTGACATTGTGTGGCAGCGTTACAAGCCAATAAAAAGGAAACGTTTATAAATAAATTACGAGTACCACGGACCGGTCAAAGGCAAAGGGAGTGAGTGAGTGCAGCGGCCCCATCCTTTCTTTCCTTAGAGCACATTCATTTCTTTTGGGAATCTCGTCGGCACGGTGTGAGTGTGTGTGTGTGTGTGTGTGTGTTGTCGCCTGCAACAGCACAAAGTGTATTGACTTCATAAGGGCAGCAGTTAAAGTGTGTCCTGTGGTCCCCACGAACCGTGACACTGCACCACACGTAAGTGTAAAAGTTGGGCACAAGGACAAAAATAATGAGAATTTGTGTTCTTTTAATTTTCAGCTTCTTTGATGGAACACAGAAATCTCACTCGGTTAATTACCAATAGTTTCTGAATGAATAGTTTCTGCAGAGGACGCTACACAACTTTTTTCACAAATGCTGGTGTTTTCTTCAAAGATCCTTAAAGCCTAAATGCACAGAAACCTCACTCAGTTGATCACCAGGTCTCCAAGGACCTCCAACCCTTGCAACATTACTTTCCAGGGCTAAATATTTTCCGAGAAGACGCTACACATCTTTTTTCCACAAATGTGTTTGTTTCCTTCAAAGATCCTTAAAGCCTAAATGCACAAAAGTCCAACTCCTTTAATCACCAGATCTCCAAGGACCTCAGACCCCGGCAACATGACTATCCAGGACTAAATATTTTTCGAGGAAATCACTACACATCGTTTTTCCACAAATGTTGGTGTTTTCTTCAAAGATCCTTAAAGCTTAAATGCACAAAAGTCCAGCTCCGTCAATCACCAAATCTCCAAGGACCTCAGACCCCTGCAACATAACTTTCCAGGGCTAAATATTTTCCGAAGATGACACTACACATCTTTTTTCATAAATGTTGGTGTTTTCTTCAATGATCCTTAAAGCCTAAATCCACAGAAATCTCACTCAGTTGATCATCGGATCTCGAAGGACCCCAAGACCCCAGCAAAATGACAGAAAATTTTCTACAGATGACGCTACACATAAATTCTCATAAATGTCGGTGTTTCATTCAATACTCCTTAGAGCCTAAGTTCAAAGAAACTTCTCTTAGTTGATCATCGGGTGTCGAAGGACCTCAGACCCCGGCAACATGACTTTCCAGGGCTAAATATTTTCCGAGGAAGACGCTACACATCTTTGTTCCACAAATGTTGGCGTTTTCTTCAAAGATCCTTAAAGCCTAAATACACAGAATCCTCACTCATTTAATCACCAGGTCTCCAAGGACCTCAGACCCCAGCAAAATGACTGAATAGTTTCTGCAGAGGACGCTACACACCTTTTTTCATAAATGTTGGTGTTTTCTTCAAAGATCCTTAAAGCCTAAATACACAGAAACCTCACTCATTTAATCACCAGATCTCGAAGGAACTCAGATCCCTGCAATTTGATCTTTCCACGGCTAAATATTTTCTCAAAATGACGCTACATCGGAGTCAATAAATCAAAAAATAAAGTAAACATAAATCCAAATAAATAAATGTCCACTTGAAAAAATATTTTTGGAAATTCTTCTAAAAAAAAAAGAAAATGCTTGAAGAAAACAAACAAGTATCCTCGTCAATACCTTTCAACTCATCCTTGTTTGTATACAGTTTTCAGTGTTTTCCGTATGCGTGTGCGTGTGCGTATCGAGCCCAGCAATAATGCCGCCAATTAAATGTGTTTACGTTTGTTAATGTTTGCTGAGCATGTCATGCACTGTCAGCGCGCAGCGGCGGCGTTTCTTTCACATCCTTCCCTGACCCTCAGCAACACGAACTGCAGTGCAGCGACATCAAACAAAACAACAAAAAACAAACAGTAACGAAAGAGGAATGAGTCCCGACATAAGTGTCATGAATGTTTCAGGATCACGTACGCGTATACTCTGCACAACAACAACAACAACAACAACAACAACAACAACAACGAGAAAAAAGGTAAACCAAAGTCGAAAAGGAAAAATGAAACAAAATATGAGCGCTTCGTCGTGGGGCTCTGCTACTTGTACCTTACCTCTCCAGCACCAGCACCAGCGCCGTATGCAACACGACCGCCGCTGCACTGCGCTACCCTGGTAGCGTGCTCGTACATAATTTCATCCATTAAAATGTTTTGTTTCAAGGATTTCATTTCAGCATTTTGCTCGGCAGGAGTTCATTATTTGCAGTTTCGAGTTCATTTCTGTTGCATGAGTTGTAGGGATAAATTGTTACTCCTTTTTTATTTGTGAATTTGAAATCCTGTTATTGTATAATTTATTTATCTTGATAGCGCGCCAGTTAATACAGCAAATAACTTCATTTAAGCTAACAACAATGAGCAATTTTTTGTTTGCATACATTCATGAATATTGAAGGAGTTGTAATGGCTGCAACAATGTGGGCAAAACGATGGATTTGTTTGGCAGCCTTTTAGCAGGAAGATCTTTTGAAGATAGGATATATTTGTGTATAAGTATTAACACCAATTAGTGAAGGGGGTGGATTATGTTGTGGTCACCTACTCTCCATTAAAAAGCTGACAAGAGTATAGTTTACTCCGAGCAGGAGATAACAGCATTCCAACAAGTCCTTAAAACTTTTTCAACTAATTCTGAGCTGGTTTCTTGGTACTTAAACTACATTCAATTATTTAGTCAACAAACTTCAGTTAAATTGCTAAATCAATAAATGTTTTATTTAACACAATCCAGTCAACCGTATCCAACTAATTTTCGTATTCTGCAAATAAATTAAAACATGAGCAATTAATAGAATCCATCAAATTTATTGTGACAATCTGAAAGTAGGTCGTATTTGAGGCGATAGGATAACCCAAGGATAACCTATTACTCGAAATACTTTTTTAAGAACCATCTGTTGTATAGGAAATGCAGGGAGCTAGTCACGAAGGAGACTTTGGAACATCTCTTATGCATATGTCCTGCGTTGTCAAGAACATGCTTAATATGCTTGGGGGAACCCATAATTGGGACGTTGGATCTTAGGTATGGAACTTCAAGCACTCCTGAGATTCGCTATAAGCGCTGATATCCTACAAGATGCCTACTACAAAGGCCACATTTAAGCTCTTAATAAATACAAGATCCTTAGGCACAGCGGGCAGCCGTTGGTCTGAAGGAAAAGGATGCAAAATAGCTAGAGAAAACTGGCCAGAGATATATGTCAAGCGCTCAAAGGACCTAGTGTCTATAGTAAATAGACAAAGTATAGATTCCGTGATTAGTATCCTAATGGGCCACTGGACCCTGGGTAGTCACGGGTGTATGTTGAGATTGGCTCTAATGACTTCTGCAGAATTTGCATGGACGAGGAGGAGGAAACGTCCATTGTACACCTCTTATGCACGTGTCCAGCGTTGTACAGAAGGAGGCGCACTTTCCTGGGCGACCACTTTCTAAATTCTTTGGTAGATAACTCAAGTAGAAAGATTAGCTCCATCAACTGCCTCATAAAAAGCTCCGCATTGCTGGACCTTCGAAAGACCTTTGGGACATGATGTATCATGCGGTATCACAAGGGGCCAATGATGGCCTAAGTGTGCCCTTCGAGCGGCCGCCTTACCTACCTACCTACCTACTACAAACCTACGTAGAGGACATCTGGTACCGCTAAGGACCAATAGGTATTTGTGTGATTTACAGCCAGCCAGATAAACCTAAGCTAACCCTCAGTTATAGTCTTCTGCTTTTGCTCGATTTTTGTTTTGGGAATTTGGGGCCTTCTCTCTTCCACGATGTATTTCATGTATGCATTTGGAGAACAGGAACGAGTTATTTGGGGTCATATCTGGCAAGATCAGTTCGTTCCCGAGGTGTGTCTTTGACTTTTTGGGGTTAAATATGCAAACCCCTTGCACTCTGACCTTAGAGATCTATTATATTCCCTTCATAGGTACGTAGGTAAGTTATGCTTAGTTATGCTCTCATAGGTAGGCTGTCCTAAGACTCACGCCTGCTCAAGGCCCATTCTGGCCACTAAAGCTTTTTCCCTCACACCTCCGGATCCTCCTTAAACCATCCTGTGGATTTGATAAAAGTAGCCACTTTCGTTAGCTTCATCCGGGAAACCTCCTCAATGCTGTCAAGAAATGCGAATCTAAGAATGGAGAACCTTTTTCTGTAAAGAGCCATGCACCCACACAGGAGGTGTTCCACTGTTTCCTCTTCCTCGACATCTTGACAGCTGCTACAAAAGTCATAGTGGGGTACCCCCAGTCTACTTGCATGTCTACCAATCAAACAGTGACCCGTCGGTACACCTATTACAAATTTTATATCCTGCCGATTAAATTTCAACAGCTGTTTTGAACGGCCGCGATGCCGTTCCGACGAAGTTTGTCGACTTGTTAGGCAGGATGATAACTGTCCCCATCCAACATTTGCCACTTCGACAGTGTATATATCTATTAGCAATTTGCATGTTGCTAAAGACATTGGTAATGGAACTTTATCCAGAAGAATAGTTAATGTTTTCCCCTCCCTAACCAGCTCATCAGTCCTGCAATTGCCCTCAATATCCCAATGGCCCTGCACCCAAACCACGTTTGTATTAAAGTATTCAGATAATTCACTCAATACTTTATGGCATGGTACTACGGTTTTCGACGGTTGTCTTAGTGTTTCCAGTGATTTTATGGCCGCTTGGCTATCCGAGCAGATATATATCTCTCGTGGATAGAGGAATATATTTTATATGCAGCATACCCTCTCTTATTGCTATTACTTCTGCCTGGAACACACTACAATGGTCCGGCAAGCGGAAGGATAAACTGACGCTCAGCTTTTCAGAATATACACCTCCTCCCACCCGATCATTAAGTTTTGAACCGTCAGTGTAAATGCTAATTTCATTCTTATTGATCATGATTCCATTATCCCAATCCTCCTTTGTGGGGAAATATGGTGTTAAAGCAATCGTTGACCACGCAGTTTACCTTTGATATTCGGGAACAAGAAGTAGTCATTGGGTGCCAAATCAGGACTGTACGCAGGATGAGTTATCAATTCGATGTTTTGACTGCTCAAAAATTCAGCTGTTTGGCGAGATGAGTAAGAACTCGCATTCTCATGATGGAGAATGATTCGTCTTTGGCGGTTGGTTTTACGAATTTCTCCGAAGACTTCCGGGAAACAAATGGTCGTGTACCACTCAGAATTGACCGTCCTACGTTGCTCAAGCGGAAGAGTGGCCACATGACCCATTCGGTCGAAGAATTACCTCTTAACTCACTGTAAACAAAACAAATAGCACTTGTACATCAAAACGTTGTGAGTACGTTTATGCTAAAATATGTCAAACTTTATTATGGTGTTGCCAGATTTTAGGTATTGACATTAGTGTTACCAGTCTACTAAATATAAATAGTACCCCTCGTACTAGTATGCCGTACAACAAAATTTGTCTAACCACTGCTGTGTATAGCCAATGTACTATTCGGAGGGTCATACCCCATTACTGTCTTCCTACACGAATAGAGTGCTATTGACACTTCTCTTACTCTATCCTCCACATTTATAATTTCCATTTAAGCTTCCTGTCGAAAATCATTCCCAGGTAGCGAGCTTTATCATTAAAACACAAAGTGATTCCATTTATTTTAGGGGCCTTAAATAGTACCATTTCTGTTTTTGTTGGCGTTTATGGCCAAACCACTTGATTCTGACCATAGATTTAACTCATCTAACATGGTTTGGTCGACTTCACAAAGCGTATTGGGGAATTTGCTTCTTATTGAGATTGCAATATCGTCCAAGATAGGCAACAACGTGTATTTTTCTTCCCTCTAAGCTTCTAAGCTCTTTAACAGATTATTCATTGTCAGTACCCATAGCAAAGGAGACAGCACGCCGCCTTGAGTAGTACCCCTGCTGACGGATCTTCGTAAACTCGAGGCACCCAATGTTGAATTCACAAACCTGCACATAAGCATTTGTTCGATGAAAACAACCAGCGCTCCGGGGACACCCAACACCATCAGTGCACCGGTTATTGCCTTGGGTAGGATATTATTAAAAGCGCCCTCAATGTCTAGGAAAGCTACCAATGTGTTTTCTTTGTCTTCTATTGATCTTTCAATTACCGTCACTAAAGAATTCAAAGCTGTTTCTTTAGATTTCTCTTTACAGTACCCGTGTTGTGAAGTCGCTATATGAGATGGGGTTATTTTTCCCCTGATATATGTTTCTGTTAACCTTTCCAGTAGTAGAGTCTCCTTTATAGATTCAGAGTATTTCTCCTCTTCTCTTTGAACCACTTCAGAAATGGTACAAATCGATTCATATTGGAGAAGTAAATAAAAATCGACCATTTAATTCAACTTACTTTGGAACCACTGCTCATTATTCTTGGGTGCCATTGCCCACAATTTTTTGGGAATTTATACTGGGAGTACAACTAAATTAAGTGCGTCTCATAACTGAATAACTTCAGTTAACAAGAGTTGTCTACAATAAATGAACAATGTTCTACTCAAATCCGCCCTATGTACAGCAAGACTGGTTGCCAGCTACACACCCCAAAGACAGCCGCATAAGTAGCTGACAAATACAGCCGAAACAGCAACTTCCTGCAAGCATTTCCCTCACCCCCATGGCAGTAAATGTGCAACCAATTACGCAGTCATTTGAAGTTAAAAATAAAATTATAAATATGAAATTATGCTTAGCGACTTGCTCTGCTCCCTTTGCTGCCAGTTCCAGCAGTAAAGCATTATCCCATTATCCCAATAAAGCGATTAAACGTAGATTAACGCACGCACAGCACAAATCCAGAACAACATAATTCACTCCACATGCGCCACATAGTGTCAACACAAGCCCAGGACCAAGCTCCAGAGCGCTCCATTCCAGGCAGTGCATAAAAATAGAAACCTTCTATAATGCTTTGGCTTCTGATGATCCACAGGAGTGGTGATGGGAGGGAGTGAGGGGAGTGAAGCGTGCAGCGTAATACGCCACATTATCGTACGTGCAACTTGGCTGCTTTCTTGCTGCGCGCTCTGACAATTAATTTAAATTGTGCATTTGTGTTAATCACCACGACACACTTTTTGTCCTTAAAAAACAAACTTTTCCGGTGGAATTAAATGCTGGCCTGGCAGAGCACCCGCCGAACGTATGGGGACAACTTTTCACTTTTGAGATTCTAAATAATTCTGACAGCACTCAACATGAAAATGTCAAGTTCAAGAGTGATTACAGCTGCTTGACTGCTACGAAGTGGTACTAGTGGCTGCACCCGTCTGCTGGGAAGGGGGCTGATGTGCAGGGTGCTCAGTGCGAGCGGCGTGTGCGATGTCAGTAGCTGCAGGCAGCAGCAGCAGCAGCAGCACCCAGAAAGAGTGGATTAATTTTGACATTTATGACATTTGTGCTGCAGGCCTGTCTGGATTTAGGCTTCAAGGGAGAATTACTGATTGAATTGCGATAATGAATGGAGATGGTTGGGTAATTAAATGAAAACGCATAAAATTCGAGAGTGAGGCAAATAAATTCACTTAGAGAAGCAAAAGAAAGCAGCTACGCTGGCGTTGTTGGCAACCACATTTTTCTTATCTACGAATATTTTCCCGAAATTGTTTTCAGCACTCAAAAACTGTGTTCCCTGCAACAGCCCCCCATCCATCCACTTCGGGACTTTTTCCACCTTATCTCAGTGCTACTCTCCTAGCGAGCATTTGACAAGCAGCACATATTTTGTGTACTTTACGATGTTCTTAGTTCATTTGCTAAGTTCACGAGAACCTTTTAGTGACAGCCACAAATGGAGCATGGCACTACTGTCGGCAGTGGGCATGCAATCGTGTAACTCCGTCTGTGAGGGCATCAGCAGCGTATTCAGTCATGGATAAGAGATTCGAATAAAATTAATTCGTGGCCAAACCTCTGGGTCAGCAAATTTTAATGGAATTTATTCCGCACTCTAACCCAGTAGCTGAACAGTTCTACCAATCGTTACAAATCGTTATCATGCTCACAGCCATCCGAACACTGTTGCTTTATAATTAATTAGAGATATGTCGGAATAAACTAACCAAATACTTTGAACACCTTTGACCTCTGACATACGAGTGGTGCATATTAAAGGCATTGTACACCGCAAAGGTCAAACAAGCGAGGAACAAACAGAAGGATATTATTTAAATGGAAACCATGAAAGCAGAAGGAATTGGTGGTTACGAAGGAAGCAAAAATGTTAATTAGTTCCAGAGAAGCCAAGAATACATCTTACCTCCAATAGAGTAGTAGGGAGAATCATTTGTGAATAAATGTCAAACTGAAGTTAAATAGCAAGGAAAAATTTATAGAGAGATTCTAAAAAATGTTAAGACTACTTCAGATTAGTTTAGTCCATAACCCATAACAGAAATTCCCCAACGTTGCTCGATGATACTGCTCATAATCGCTCTACTTCTCTAAAAATCCATCCCTAACCATTGGGATCCATCCCTAACATTAAATTACTTGTTTCTTTCATTAGTGTATGTGCAAAAACACAGTATTGTGATGAAAATTAATTCATTGTGCTTTCACTGGATTCTATGAAGTACTTTAAAAACCTTTGCTTGATAACTAAGCTTCAATAAAAGTAGGATAAATTAACAGCAAGGATAAGCGTTGATCCGACCATATAAAGAAACCTTAAAATCAAAAAGGAATCTCTCTTCTTAGATGGCCATGACAGCTCATCACCAGATTACGGCCTCGCCAATCAGAGACCTCCATATAGCTCTGCTAAGCACTCCAATCAAAGAACTCCAAATGCCTCTACTAAGCACGACAATCAAAGAGCTCGAAAAGCCTCTGCTAAGCACGAAAATCAAAGAACTCTAAATGCCTCTGCTAAGCACGCCAATCAAAGAGCTCGAAAAGCCTCTGCTAAGCACGAAAATCAAAGAACTCCAAATGCCTCTACTAAGCACGCCCATCAAAGAGCTCCAAATGCCTTTGCTAAGCACTCCAAATCACTCGGAAATAGTAAATTAAGTTTCACCACAACAGTTCAAAACTTTCCACTTTCTTGTGTTTAAATCCGTCATATGAATTCATAATAACTGCTTTCAAGTCACAACTGAAGTACTCCCATGTTAGTACATTAAATATTAGCACTATACTTTCCAGAATGTTCTTGAATCTACTGGAATATTGTATATTAATGCCAACACGACAACCGCATCCTGTCCACCTCAAAGAGAGAACAATACAAATTACTTACAATATTCTGGAGAACGAAATAACAACACCAGATCGACTATTATAGACATCAAATTGGATATATTATGTATCGCATTTTGTAGGCATCCTTCGTAGTTCCTTATTTAATTCAGTATTGACTTAAAAAGTCAGAGAGGACTACATCCGTGGAATATGGTAAGAACCGAAATTCTTTTAGTTATTTTTTATATTCAACATTTACAATTACAATGCCACTGTGAGCTGGAGCATACCCTACTTTATGAAATATTTTCAATCTGTCCACCCACATGAAATCGTGGCTATCCTACAACGTAGTTCTGGAAGGCTGTCGTAACTGCTTGGCCACTTTCGTTACTGATTGGCCAAGACTTTCGTTACTAATTGGCCAAGACTTTCGTTACTGATTGCCCACTTTCGTTACTGATTGGCCACTTGAGACCCGACCCTGGTCTATACTCTTTTTGCAGACGTAGAAATCATCTTCAACACCTCTTGCAGTTTGTACGGGCTTTAGCAGTAGAGTGACATAAAGCAGAAACAGCAACAGAAACAGAATCTAGTACATTTGCAACAGAGACTACAAAATTTAACGACAGAAAATAAGCGTTTGCCGACAGAACAGAAACAGCTCATCGTGAGTTAGGGCCCTTTTTTCCAGTTCTCCTCTCGTATTCCCTATTTCATCTTTCCTACTGTATTCCATGTTCTATATTTCCATCTCATATTAGTTTGCCTATGAAAGATAACAACAATTTTTGTGAAAGACCCCATATAATAAAGTAATTGTGAATCATCCAGGGGGTAATATATACTTCATTGTTGAACAAGCTTCATAGAGTCATAAGCACCTATTAAAAAAAACTTTATATTTCCATAAATAGATCGCTTAGTTAGCCCCGCCGAAAGTGAGCAATTATTTCTATTTGGAAATTCCGGTCATGATTGCCAATGAGGTTCAACGAGTTGAAGCTGATAGAAAGTGATAAGAACATTTCTGAAACCATGAAAAATATTGCGTTGATTTCAAAAACATCGAATTCCGTGTCTTCTTTTAAGATTTAACATATATAAATAGATAGATACAAGTGGGGTAGACCGGAGTACCGCTGAAGAAGCAGGCCTACAAGCACTCAGGCATTGATGCTAATTGTACTATAAGCCTGGAAGTAGAAGAGAGATAGAGAATTTGTGAAACGGAAGGGAAGTTACACCTTTTTAAACTTATTTGACTCTTTTATGAACCTCATAAGTCTATCCAGGGCTAAGGAATATACATTGTCCATTCACAATACAACTGACCCCAAAATGAGCCTCCTCATTCTGGCAAAGGCTGAAGAGTGAAAAAATGCTCTATTCTATACTGTTCTTCCTCCAGTCAGGGCGCCATATGAGGGCCCCATGAATTATGCCACTTGATAAGCTCATCCAATGATCGAAAATCATTCCTTCCATACGCCTCTCGTCATTTTAGCAAAGGTAGGATAAGAGCAAACAAAATGCTGTGTGCTATCCTGTTCTTCCGTCAGGTAGGAAACGCAGTTCGGACTCTCGATGATGCCTATGATCGTCATATGATGGATGTCATAGATTGTGCCTCTTAATTCGACGAACCAATGATCGAAGATCTTTACTTCGTAATGTTATATGAAAATCTGCAACTCTCTTTTCAGGTTCTCTGGGAAGCACTTGGTTGCTTTCCAGGCCACTGAACTGCACCATCGGTTCTTGTGAATATTATTCACATGGCTCATGATCCAATCAATAGCCCATGCTAAACTCATGCGGATAAATGGCTCTTATTGCAGTTAATAGTCCCTGCTAGACTTATACCGATAAATGGTTCTGATCCCATTGGAGTACCCGCAGATACACAATGTGCCAGTTCATCAGCTACTTAGATCCCCTGTACACCACAGTGTCCCGGAACCCAAATAAGTTCAAGTCAATTTCACCTTGCAATGGAGTTAAGTCTTGACTTACATTCTTGGACTATTTTTGAAGTGGTTAACGAATTTTCGAGGGCCTTGAGTGCAGACTGATTGTGACTACATTCTCTAAACTGTTTAACACGCCACTTATTCTCAATTAGCGAGTCCGCTACCTTCAATGTAGCAAACAGTTCCGTTTGGAAGCAACTGACATTTTCATGAAGATGCCAAGATTTAACATAGTTTTGACTTCAATCAAATAGCGTTATGTGCTTAGAATTGTTTTCGGTACTCGTATATTCAATCCCAAATTTTTGAAGCTAACCTTCCCGAAAGAATTCAAAGGAAACTTAGGTCTAGCTTCCTAATTTAAAGTATTGCTAGGGCTATTGTCAGTTAGTGTTTTGTTACAGATACTCTAAAAATTTGTACATGGAGTATTCTAGTCAAAGGATTTCTGGGAACTATGTTGGATTGTTGTTTGAGTTCTTCAAACATGTTCTCATTGTACAGCACACCAAAGAGTGAATGGTTTAGATTCAAACTCATACAGGGAAATTCCTTCGAACTTAATATCACCAAAGAGTGAAAGGTTTATAGTCAAAATCCTACCTGGTAATCCTTTCGAGTATAACCAAAATAGCAATAATTCTATGGAGACGATGTTCTGGGTGAGTTCAGATATGTTCTCATTGTACAATATTCCAAAGAGTGAATGGTTTAGAATCAAAATAATACAGGAAAAGTGCTTCGATCACAATAACACCAATGAGTGAAGGGTTTATATTCAAAATCAAAGCAGATAATCTTTTCGAATATGACCAAAACAGCAATAATCTTGAGGAGACGATGTTCTAGGTGAGTCATCAATACAGCGATAGCGTAGTGATAATAATAATAATCGCCTATATTCCTCTGCCAGTTGTAAGTTAACACTATTTTCTACCGGGAGTTCAAGAATCTGTTTATATTCTTACTATAAGACCACATAACGAGTACATACAAATTTTCTATGAAAGAGTTTCTGAGGAGAATTATTATTCTCAAAATTTAATAAATAAAAGTTCAAATCGAAACATATAGAAAATGTCACCTTTCTTTCCTGTACTTGATTCCTATGCCATTTGATTCTTAAATACACCCACACTTGAATGTAAAAAATAAACACTTCTCCGACTGCAAGGAGAGTTGTCAACAAAAATAAAATAATATAAAAAATAATTGGAAAACGTCAAAATCCTGCTTCCTACCGCGTGGTTGGTTGCTTGTTCAATGAATTCCTTGTTTGTTTTTCACACCCGAGCGGGAAGTGATTTCTTGCACTTGCAACAAAATGTCAACTGTCAAATTTGACACTAACGCGCACGGTGCCGAGCGCAGCCGGGAAACCAACAAAAACAATGCATTTCTCTATTTACCGGGGACTACTCGAACACGGCAAACACATCTCTCCAGCACACAGTATTCATTTCACTTCAAATACGCTGTTGCGAGGAGTATTTGACAAATAATGTGCGCTGCAAAAGGAGTGGCGCAGAGGGCGAGCCAGAGCCAGGGTAAAAGTTTGAGCAAAAGGAAAATAAAATTACACATAAACACATTTCCCTACTTGAGATGCAGTGAAAGAGGCGAAAACGACGAGCACACATTTTCAGATGTTTACGTCACTAAGTGAACTGGCTGCACAAACAACGTTCAAGTGCTCGAGTCACAACTTGACTGACTGTTACTCACTCGTTGCACCGCAAGGCACGGGGTAGCCGGGTGTTGAGGTAGGTGAAGAGCATTTCCGTGTTAAGATAGATTTTTAAACTTAATAGAATATTGAATAGAAATTTTTGGAACATTTCCTCCGCCTTCACTGCATGGCATTGCTTGGAGAAGATGTGTGACGATGGCAAT
Organism: Clusia tigrina; assembly: GCA_920105625.2. Classification (NCBI taxonomy): domain Eukaryota; kingdom Metazoa; phylum Arthropoda; class Insecta; order Diptera; family Clusiidae; genus Clusia; species Clusia tigrina. Next base: position 211,583,710 of record OV050031.1, read on the forward strand.
TTTATCGATAGCAGGATGCAGCATGTCTCGCATGCTCGTACATTTCCGGCTACAGTTGAGCAAGTTATTGGCGAGTTCCGTTCGGTTACTGTAGCAGCGCTTCCCCTTATTGACACGTATTTTGTTGGTGAACACAAATGTACCAGAAATCATATTTATATGGCGTTAAACATGTATACAATATAAGGATCACTCAAACTGAACTATGTGGGTTGTATAACGAAGAGCTGAAGATCTGCTTTGCACTGTAATGGTCACATATGGACCCGGCTTGGTTACTTAGTTAACCATTTCCCAGAACCGTCAGATATTGCGGACAAATCTCCTAAAGACATCTCTGAACTCGCATTGAATACTAGACTTGGGGAGCATTTGTCAAAATAGAGTGCGTCACAACAGGTATATTTAGCCGCAGTGACTTGGTGACTAGTTCCCGCTCTGACTACAATCTAATCTAAAATGGAGTTAAAATTATTCCGGAATTTCTTAATCGCTGAACGGAACATATGAGAAATTCTGTTTGAGATATCTCAGGAAAGTAATTACAGAATAGTCGCCCTTCTGGGTTTAGTGGAAAGGAAATCATTTTCACAGTGGTAGAAGTGTCTGAAAATGCTTCTTACTACATACATCGAAGGCATTAGTTCCTAGCATTCCCAATTTACTGACAGTCAGGCAGCACTCAAGGCCCTAGAAAACACGTTTAACCCCTTCAAAAATTATCCAAGAATGTAAATATAGACTAAACTCCATAGCAATACTTTAAATTAGGAAGCTAGACCTAAGTTTCCTTTGAATTCTTTCGGGAAGGTTAGCTTCAAAAATTCGGGATGAAATATACGAGTACCAAAAACAATTCTAAGCACATAACGCTATTTGGTTGAAGTCAAAAGTATGTTAAATGTTGGCATCCTCATGAAAATGTCCAATTCCAATCGAAAGTGTTTCCTATACAGATGGTAGCAGACTGGCTAATTGAGAATAAATGGCGCGGTAATCAGTCTAGAGTCTGTAGTGACAGTCAGGCAGTACTCAAGGCCCTAGAATATGTGTTAACTACTTCAAAGACTGTCCAAGAATGTAAGTGGAGGCTTAACTCCATCGCAAGGTGGAATTTACTTGAACTTATTCTGGTTCCAGGACACTGCGGTGTACGGAACAACCACTTAGCTGATGAACTGGCAAACTGGGGATCTGCAGGTACTCCACTGGGACCAGAGACATTTATTTGCATGAGTTTTGCAGAGCCTTTTAAGGGCCACATGAATAATATTCACAAGGACCGATGGTGCAGTTCAGTTGCCTGGAAAACAGCCAAGTTTTCCTACAAAGCCCGAACAGGGAGTTACAGATTTCCTTCGAACATTACGAAGGAAATATTTTCGATCATTGGTTTGGGGTAATTAAGGGGCACAATTCTTGGCATCCATCATAGGCATCATCGAGAGTCCGAACTGCGTCTCCTGTGTGAAGGAAGAACAGGATGGCACAGAGCATTTTGTCTGCTCTTGTTCTACCTTTCCTAGAATGAGGAGCCGCATATTAGAGTCAGTTGTATGGTGAATGGACAATGTACATTTTTTTTATTATAAAAGAGTCAAAGAAGTTTGAAAATGTGTAACCTCCCTTTCACAATTCTCTATCAAACGACCAAACTCAAATAGGTATCAAAGATATCAAACATAACTGAAATTGTTTAAAACAATAAATTAAAATTGAAAAAAATACCTGCACCTAAAGCAGAACAATTCCTTGCAAAGCTTACGCACTTCCAAATAAGAATAAAGTGGCTCTCCAGATACTGAAGACGCTGTAAAGTTCTGACAAGATTTAGCATCCAGATTTAACATAAACTTCACATTCATCCACCACTTTGGTGCGTTTGCAGAAGTGTTCAACTTTCTGTGCCCATAAAATCAGGAAGCAAATAAACATATCAAAAAGTATTCCAGCTCTCATAAAATCACAAGATTTATATTGGAGAGAAGTGAACTAAATAAACGGAACACTGAGAAAGTTACGCAAATTATTGACTTTGAGTCGAGGAGAGTGAACAAACTTAGCAAAACTTTTTGGGCAGAAAATAGTCTACTGACTGAAATGTGGAGATGGGCGGAAAAGTGGTGCGGGTGTACTCTAAGCAGGAAGTTCAAGGTACGTATAACAAGATGGTTTCGTATTGCAACAGTTGTTTAATTAGTCTCAATAAAAAGAGTTTGTATTGAGGACCAACGCAGCTCGAAAAAGTGTGGGGAGCGATCTGTGATGAAACCAATTTGGTGCTTTAATTTGATGTTTTAAATTTCAAATCGAGAGTACTTAATTTTTTGTGGATATTATTATGTCGAGCAGCTAGAGAGTGGTGCTGGGGAACAGGATTGAAAGGCAATGCCTCGAAGACCACCAGTGTACTGTTTACTAGAAAAATATTCTTGCCATATATGAAACCTATTCTTCTAAATGGTGCGCAGGTCGATATTAGCAATGAGACCAAATACCTCGGAATCATTTTCGACAAAAAGTTATCGTGGAAGACTCACCTGACATCAACCACCAAGAGAGCTACTACTTCCTTCAAGAAGCAGAAGGCCGGTAAGTATTGGGGATGTATCCCAAAAATCATTCGCTGGATCTGAAGCAGGATGGTGCGACCAATCGTCACCTATGGTTCTGGTCAAACAGAGATAGACTTACGACAGCGATATCTGCCTTAAGTAACGTATAACGCCTTGCCTGCCTTTTCATCACTGGATCTGTGCGCATCTGTCCAACGGCATCAATGGAAGTTATACTAGAGCTAACAACCTTACATCTAGTAATACAAGGCTCTGCTAGCAAATCTCTTAACAGAATACAATAAATTACTCCGAGGGTATCAAATTACAACCAAAACAGATGGGGAAACAACTCATCTCACGAATACGGTATACTAAAATCTCATAAGGATGTTATACCAAGACTATTCAAGTTAGTTTACAAAGACAGTGCCAAGTTAAGTTGCGGTAAAGAACGGAAAGGTCTGACTGAGACGTATAAAATTAGACTAAACTCCCTCTTATGGTATACAGACTGTTTTAAGACTATGGACGGAACTGGGGCAGGAGTTTTTGGGCCTAGAACCAACTATTGGGAAGCAAATGGTTCCAGACATTTTTCAAGCGCAGATTTACGGAATTGAAAGATGTGCCCAGTTCATCATTGACAGGAAGTAACGGGGAAAAACATAGTGATACTATCCGATAGTCAAGCAGCACTGAGAAGCTTGAGTTCATCATTAGTAAGGTGTAAACTTGGGTCTGTATTGCGAAACTCTCTAAGCAGTATAAACAAGCTAGATAAGTATAACTAGAAAGATAGCAGTGGGGTAGGTCGGAGAGCCGCCGAAGAAGGAGGTCTCCAAGCACTCAGACATTGATCCGCATTCTACTGTAAGCATGGACAAATATTTGGGTGAAGGGGGAGATAGAGGATTTTGGAACGGAAGTTACACCTTTTCAAACTTCTGTGACTCTCTTATGAATCTCAGAAGTCCGTCTTGGAATAGGGAATATACGTTATTCATTCCCAAAACATCTGACCCTAATATGCACCTCCTCATTCTGGCAGAGGAAGGACAAGGGCAGAGAAAATTTCTATGTGATTGCCGGCCTGGTCTTCCTCCAGACAGGCGACAGGAGTAGAGTGAAATAAGAAAGCTGATACCTTAACAAGGGCCCTCAGTTCAACAGCGATGAACTCTTCTGTGGACTATACACTGGGCACACTTTCTTTGAATCCCTTCACTTTTGTCTAATGTGTCATCCAACACCATTGGAGGCCTGCTGAAGAAGTGCACAGATGCAACAAGAAGTCACACCTGTAGAAAATTCCCTTAATTAATACAGACCAAAACTCTTATGGGGACTTTAATCCAAAAAAAGGTAAAGAGTTAATAAACATGCTTCGGAGTGGAAGTGATTGGAAAAATATACAAAAAGTAAATAAAAGTATTTAAAAACATTTTATATTAACAAAAGGCAGTGATGCAGTAATATCGGTATATAAAGGTATTAATAAAAAAGTATTTGCCGACTGTGAGTGGGTTAGAAGGACATTTCTTAACAAGCCCGTCTTTAATGGTACAAAGCAAACAATTGTATACAAATATTTCTGGTCATCTTTTATAATCATAATTGTGGGATGATGATATTTCCTTACACTGTTTATCATTTAGTTTCACTAAATTCAGTATTCAGCACCTCGAGATCAGATCAGCACCCATTTCGTTCGAGAAAAAAGATTGGCATTATCAGCTTAAAATCACCAAATATTTAAAGACCTGTTCTAATCACTCTAATAACATAGTATATAAAGTATACAGCCCGTGCTTCAAGCCTCATTTCAAGCACACTCGGCACACTCTGGTCGAATCCCTTCACATTTATCACTGTGTCATTTTTATCACAGTCTTGCGAACTAACTCAGCTCTTCTTTGTTATATTTCCATACACTTCAAGATCGTCATCTATAAAAAAAGAGATCGAAGAAGAAATCAAACACCTCGGGTTGATCGACTGGTGTGGTCGTTGTTGATTCAAATTAGTTCCCAACTGAGTTGACGCATTTATCACTGATGCAATCCGCTCATAAAAACGTATCAAAGAGTCAACATTTAATGACACTTTATCTGTTTCGGGTTTCTGTGTGCCAGAGATACACCTCAATTAATTGAAATGTTGTCGAAAAGTGTGCTCCAAACGCTTTTTTGTTTGTCTTCTTTTCTTGTTTCTACGGGGTCTCTTCATTTATTACCCACATAACGCGTTATAATATCCTTTTCTTCATAGACATCTTTTACCTGCTGTTTACAACTCTCTTCGCCGCCGCGTTGGAAACGTGTTAATTTTGTTTTCTTTAGAATAAATAAGCCATGTAGGCACATGTGCCTGCATAAATAAATTCCATTGGAAAATTGTCCACTACGTGATCGGGGTCAGGTAGAAAGTGCCCAACTCATGTAGAATCACGTCTGCTCCGCTGTGATGTTTGCTGCTAATGGTGCTCTAGCTACGTGGGAAATGCAAATATGCGTCGAATCTCTGCTTTCAGTTGGCCGTCCCACAACAATGGAAACGTCAACTTTAGAGTTCGTGTGGGGGTGTTCCTTGAAACCTCACAATTTCTTTTAATTGCGTGTGTTGTTGTATAGTTAGTAATGTGATACTTTTGAGTGACTGTTGTCGGGCAGTTGTTGCCAAGATGTCAGCGTCCTTTTTGTGGAAATCGACTACTCGCCGATTTGAATTGTTGCATTCGGCACTGCACCACATCTGCGCAGCATGTGCGCCGCGTGCAATTGTTGGAATTCTGCACAGTTCTTTTGCATGCATCGTATTTTTAGCAATTTCGCTTCGAAGTGTTCACATTCGTGAATGCTGCGGGATGTTTTTGATTAGTCTGCCAGCCAGGGAAAATATTAAATTTCATAAACATTTTGTGTGGTGGCTGCAGTTTCCTCGGAATCCGTTAATCTGAGCGCTCCCTTCTCATTGCAATGCATGGCGTGGGTATTTCTGTGCAGAATGCTTTCAGCTTTCATGAAATCGTCATCTGAGCAGAGGTACTCTCCATAGGAGTAGATGTGTTTTCCCAATGAGTTACTTCAGTTTCACGTAGGCTGAATTTAAAGTGCATTGCGCCGTGAATCCGTTCAGTTTTATAGATGCTTATACAATGGAGGACTACACTGCAAATATGCTGTAGAGGCATTCTTTTCAATGAAGTGAAGAGTAGGTATGCCTGGAATTTGTTGTAAACAATAAAACCGGATTCGTTTGTGGATCCTTTCAGTTTCGAATGGCTTTACACGGATGTGAGCCTTATCAATGTAATTCAAGTACTTGTCTCAGTTTTAATCTCCATTACAGTAATTCAATTACTCGTACTCAGCTGTAATCTGCGATTGGAACCGAATTTTTTTATTTAGTAATGAAAGTAAGTCGAGATTATGTCGATATTATCCCATCTCTGCTATAAAGTATTTAAACCAATGAAGGAAACTGGAACATCTCTTCTGTAGGAGACCGGCTCTGGCTAGAAGCAGTGGGGGCTCTTTAGCAATTTCATTTCAATTCCCTTACGGAAGTGTCCTGCGCGAGGGAGTGAGGAGAGCTACAGTGTTGCGCGGTGGTATCGCAATGGTCTCATAGTGGTCTGCGCGAGTTGATCTGTAGAGTGGCTGCCACGCAAACCTAACTTAACCTAATGAAGTAGACTTCTGTATTCCTATCCAACCCATTCTTTACTCTTATGGATCAAGGTATGGTATATATGATTTACCTAATCACCCCTCATTCACGGAATGTGGCAGAAGAGGCGGGCTCTGATAATCGCAGAACTACATACCTCGAAACATGGTGGTTAATCTGCCGACTAATAATCCAATCTTCCCTAAACCATGATATCCCATCAGGAGGCATATGACATAATTATAACAGGAGTTGAATATTACGACATGGAATTGAGTATTACGACATGGATCAGAATTTGAATATTACGGCATCGAATTGTAGAACAAAATATTCTAAATGTGGAATAGTTTATGAAAAACATTCATAAAGTTGTTAATGAATCAGAAAAAATCGTTGAGAATGACAGGGAGAGAATATAGAATAGGCGAATATAGAGGAAGAAAATATAGTGGCCAATAAATGATACGATAAGTGAGGAAAAGCAACATTAATCCAAGAATGGGATGCTTCATAGAAAAATTTGATTTACTGGTCCAATCATCTGATACGTAATCGAATAACTCCTCATCTAGCTTTTCTTTTCATGGGATGCTTTATAAGAAATTCGCTTTCACAATCAAAAAAGAGCTGGTATAAACCGAAGTACAGTCACAGAACTAAATGAAAAGAGTAATAATATGAAACCCATTCAAGGATAGAATAGAAAAACCCTTCAAAAAGGCGATTAAGGGAAAAGCCGCGGAAATTTCACAATAAACTGGTAAAACTAATAAACAATGGAAAAAAGTAGCTACTATAAAAGCTGTATAAAATAATGAAAGTATAGAGAACAAAAATTTGCGAAAAATGGGTCCAAATATCTGATCCGTAATCGAATACCTTGTTAGATAACAAGCTTTTCATGGCCTTATAAGAAATCAGCATCAGCAATCAGCACCCCATGGCTTTATAAAAAATTTGTGTTCACATACAAAGAAGAGCTTTTATAAGCCGAGTTTAAGGTGGCAATCAAGGCTGAGCTATTCGACCCCTGAATAAGGAAACAATTTGGAAGCCTCTAAAGTGTTCTCATGCTCGCTCTCAGGCTTGTGAAACCAAGTGATATTATAAAACTCCATTTAATACCGATATAATATCCTACACCAAGAATAAAACAATTACATCCGCATACTTTACTTGATCTTCTTAACTTACCCATTATACTAGTATAAATATTAATAATTATATTTCTTTTTATAAAGAAATAAAATAATCTGTCCATAACAACACTTCCCTCTCATACGAATTCCGTACCAGCAAAAATTTCTATCATTAAAACATGTCTCTCATGACAATTTTCTCGCATGCGTTAAAAGTGTTAATTTAAAAAATGCGAGTGTATCATGCGCTCTCCTTCTGTCCCGGCGCTAACATACGGCCAGCATTCTCTGTTTACAACACACTGCACAATTTGTCGCTCGCACATTTACAACAGAGTTCTCTGTTTAGGCATTTCTTCGCTGTACTGGCAGAATTCGGCTCAAATCGTTCGGATGGCTCTTTTTCATTTTGAAATTCAGTTATCTATGAGACGTCGTAGCGGTTAAATGTCTGTAGCGGTTGCGTTTCGCGTGTGATGTTTCACGAGCGTAGTTTTTCGGTTTAACGTGTGCCAATGTGTATATTTTGGAGCCATTAAAAAGTGTACGAAATCAACAGCATTCAAATTAAATAAAAAAAACCATTTCGTATTGGCGTTTTTATTGCCTTGCATTGAATGCAAACTTCAGCCTCAAAGTGCTTTTGGTCAACAATTTTTTAGAGCTATGTGTCCATGTGTAAATGGATTAGTGAGTGAGTTAAAAAAGTGAAAATTCCAATTGGAGTTTTATATGAATGTAATTTTGTTAGCCCCAAATTTTAAAGTGTTTGCAAGCGTTGCCAACTTTACTTGATTTTGTTAATAATTTGTGTTAAAAGTGTTTTTGATCTTCGATTCGGAATTTAAAAATACCCCAACATATTCTTAAGAGTTTTGTACTGGCAGAACGTGTTTTCAAGCAACAACAAAAACTAACTTTAATACGGTAATTTATATTTGATGTGATAATAATTTGATGATTTTGTTGTTGTTCTCGCTGTTGTTGTTGTGGTTTGTTTATCTCTTTCCAACCCGAGTGCGCTAAGCCGTGCTTTAACAAAATGTCGCCTTCGTCCGCAGCTTACGAGCATTTCAAAAATTCTTGAGCAATTTGCATTTGCTTAATCTTCCCTGTTTGTTGTTGTTCTTATTGCTGTTATTATTGTTGTTCTTGTTATCATTGGTGTTGTTTTTGTGATCATTGATGTTGTTTTTGTGGTAATTGTTGTTATTGTGAATCTAGCTGCACTTGCACTTGCAGGTGTGTGTCACATTTGACTAAACACTTGACAATTGGCCGCTCTTTGGCGCTTTGTTTGTTTTCATTTGTTGTTGCTTTTTTTTGCCACTGGGATTTTGTTTGCTGCAGTGCTTAAACCAGTTTTTTCGCTTTTATATATGAATCTGCTTTTTAATTACTTTCTTTGTTGTTAGTATTGGTTTTGTTGGTGTTGTTGGTTTTGCAAATTATCAGTTATTATTTTTATATTCATATGTATCAGAGTTTTGTTTTGATTTTTCGCTTTTGCTCTGTTCGTCTTTTTCGTATCTGCCTGTTGCTTCATCTTTCTCTTTATTTTGCATTTGAATATTTGTAACTGCGCATTGTTCTTGTTTGGGGAAAATTCTGACGCTGAAATTGATAAGGAATTCTGCTTAACACATGCCATTTATTTTGGTAGTAATCTTTTCGTGCACCCTACACACAATTTGTGGGTATTTAAATTTGCTCAAAAATTTCGAAATTTTGAGACAATTAAAAAATTATATAAAAAAATTTCAGAAAAGTGGAAGTTATATTTAGAAGTCTTATTATACGTTTCTTGATTATTCTGTAATTCATTGAGTAAATAAATCAATATTTGAAGAATGAGCTGTTTACTAACTTTAACGTAGATTTGTTTAGGCTGCTTATAAAAACCCAACTAAAAATACTATATATAATTATCTTGTGTATATAAGAGGGAAGATTGTTTTATTATTATTATTATTATTATTATTATATCTTACACCATAATTAATTTTGACTGCAAGAGTTGGAGGGAATGAGTACTAGCTACAGAGGCTTTCGACTTGAAGAGAAAATAATTTTATAGAAAGAAGCATTTTGGAGACCAAGCCCGTGGCAGGATTTGAACCTGCGACCCTAAATATTATTTTATATTATTATATATATTAAAAAAACACTTATCTAATTATCATAATCATTATATTTTTAATTATTATCTGTGCATGAGGAGAATATAATGTGTGTCTTTATAACCGGGCCTAATAAATTGGCTTGAAATGTGGAAAAACCATCTTAAATTGTTTATAATTAATCCATATTAATCTATGATTGTCTGGAGTTTTTATAAATTAAACGCGATTTTTTTTATTTTGTCTCGTCTGGCGCCTTCCACTCGGCACTTTGGCGCTTGGTTTCTTGATGAATGTTGTAAAGAAAGTTTTTGTCCTTTTTCCCGCCTTGAAGATGTCCTTCGGATGTTAAATTGTGAGAAATTTTTGGTCGTCAGGCAACTTGTTTGGTAAGAAACCGTGCAAACACTTTTTAATAGCCCAAATGTTCGATCAAAATGTGATAAACTGATGTTTTTGAGAAGGTCAATTCAAATTCCATGAATTTCAATGAAGATTTTGACCGATCCTTGATGAATTCACACACGTTTTTGATGGAATCTGTGGTGATCACAGATTTCAGTTGGCCAACATTTGCTCATCATTTACTTATGTCCTCACTACTGTTGTTAAACCGCGTTTACCAGTCATGATCTCAGCCACAGGATAAACAATCACCACCATCTTTAAAAGTTTTACCAAGTCTAAGACAAAACTTAATATTTGCTCTTTGTTCAATGCTCAATTTTGTACCGATAGAGTTATTGCTTCCCAGGGGATGGGATGGTTGTGTCCACGGAAGCAATAACTCCACTTCTTTTAGTCCAAATGTCACAAAATTTTGACAGTACATTAATGAGGGACCTACTTTTCTGACAGAATTGACAGTACTTTAGTGAGGGACCTACTTTTCTGAAACCATTGACAGTACATTAGTGTGTCACCTACTTTTCAGACTAATTGCCCATAGGTGGCCTCACTAGAAATACCTGTTTACTTTGTTTTGCCCCTTGAATATTCATATCCTATAAATCACTATCGGAGCCTTCACTACTCCAGGAATTCTCCCTATTCAATTCAGCACTAGCCCAGCATTCAAATTTTCTGTAATCAAGACATTTTTTAAATTACTGCATTCCCTTCGAAATAATTAAATTATTTATGTTTTCTGAAAATAGCTTTTAAATAAATTAATATGCCAATATTTTATTTATTTTTTTTGTCGCTTCAGCAAGTTTTATTACCAGGTGTTTTTAGTTTTCACAGCTGAGCTGACGTTTTACACATTTTTATCAGACTTTATCTAAGTAAAAATGCGGTTAAGGACGAAAATACTAATTATCCGAATTATCGCTTTTATTATATAAAAGTCTGAATGGCACAATGTCAAACCCACTGTTTCAAGATGTTGATTCCATCCATAGATTGAATCCGGGGGGAAAGCAATGATCCACATATTTATGTGATTGACATATTTATGCAGATGACTCAAATATTTTAGAAGGATAGAAGGAAGGGTGGAGGTGTTTTCGCTTCGTATGAATATAGTGTTATTTATCAGAAGCCTGTATTGCCTCCTAAGAGAAATTGAGAGTGATTCAAACAGCCTTAAACTGGTTGAAATGATATGAAATTATATCAAAGTCTGTTCACTGATACTCAGTCCACAATGTCATTTGTTTGACACCATGTGCCCCATATTTTCAAAAGATAGCGCAGTAATCTGCGGCTATGTTGGAAGTTGGGTAATCTGGCAATTTCAGAGAACAGTGGGGTTGACAAACTTTCCCGAAATGTCAACTATCTGTAAATATTTTAAGAGGACTCACATTTAGCAATACTCGCACAGGCCACAATGTTCCTTCCATCATATGTGTTTCCTAATATCTTCAAAAGATAGCAAACTAATCTGCGTCTAAGTTGGATTGTGGGTAAAGGAGCTATTTCTAACAACAGAGGGATAAACTTCCCCGAAAAGGCAACACTCTCCAAATATTCTAAGAGGATTCACTCTTAACAATACTCGTACAGGCCACAATGTTCCTTCCCTCATATCTTCAAAATATAGCGCAGTAATCTGGGTCTAAGTTGGATTGTAAAGCTGCTATTTCAGGGAACAGTGGGGATACGAAACCATTCCTTTAAAGGCAACACTCTGCAAATGTTCTAATATTATTCACACTTACCAATACTCGTAAAACATAAGTTCCAAGCTGTTACTCCAACAAAAAATTAAGAAGGATTAATCAAACCAATATGGACATTTTGTAAGATATCTCTCACATATATCGAAGCAGTTTTGGCCAAACTTGAAGGTAAATAGATCACAATTCATAGCAGAGGTTTTAATTATAACTAAAAACTATCTGAAAGGAATACGAGTTAAATTATCTCGCAACACCACTTTCGAATCTGCGAGTATTGAAGGAGAAATACACCATTGTGCTCCTCCCCTGGCCCTCTCTTAGTAGAGTATGACGATCTATTTGATTGGGCTAATGTCCTTATGAACACCCACCTCCTCCTCTTTATCTGTCACAACTAAGTCACACATATCATCAACGGATAACAATGGTTGATTAACAATGAAGTAGGCATGAGCAGAGTGATTTGATTGGGCCATATGAATTCCATATGAACACCCTCCACCTCCAATTTATCTGTCCAACAATATGGTTGGCCCTCAGGTGTGCTGGTATTCCAATGGATCTTACTTGACTAAATATGCCTCCTTCTAGGTAGCCACTTAAAACTAATTTAAGTAATCTTCATATTTATTAACTATAAAATCGATTAAGTACGGTAGGAATTTAATTAGTAGTATTATACAAGAACCCTTCAGGGGATTGATGCCGCTCGAATATTTCCTAATAATTATTTCAGTGTAAATTCCCCCTTCTGCACTGCAGTACCCGTGCCTGTATCCCGCTGGTTAGAAAACTGACCCGCCGCTGCTTCAACGCCACGTGAAGAAAACTGCTGATTAAGACAATGACTTTAATTACAATTTTGTGCTGTTTCAACGAATTTACGGAATCTTTGTACAAACTGAATATTTAAGACCATTGTTTTTTACCACCACAGCAACGCGCATAGAATAAACAAGAAAAATTAAATGCAAATTGAATTAAACTTGATCGCGTAAAGAATCTTGTTTGTCTGTCCGCGCCCACATTTATTAAATTTGGGTCAATGTGCTCACTTACCAGGGGAAGCAATGATGACACAAATTTCTTGACATTGATGTCAAATATGCGTACATATTGGCATGCTTAGCACCCCGCATTGACGTCAGAAAGTTTGCAGTATGCAGAAACAATATGGAAAGTAGGCTCCTTGATTCCAACCCAAATAGACGCCCCCAGTGACAGCGTTTAACATGGTATAATCCTGTGTAATGCTGGCGTGAATGGCTGTCAATTAAAGCGAGCCACTGCCGTTGTTACGGAGAGGAATGCCAAGGCTCTTGCAGAGCAGTGTTTAAGTAGGTGGACAGAGAATTCTCCCTCCCTCCACGCTATTGAATACTTAAATTGACTATCTGCATACCAAAAGGGCACCCGCCTGTTACCGGGAATGTGCTGCCGTGTAGTTAGCATGCTGAGGGTAGTGCTCGTAGTTATGTGAGATGGGTGTCAATTCACCTTTATAATGTTAGATTATTTTTACGTGTGCCATTCTACCAAACTATTGCAGTGTGTGTGGGTAGCAGCAACGCTCTTCTCCATCCTCCACTTCAGCTGTGGTAATGGTCAGAACAGACCATTTTTACACACGAAAGTGGTACCGCCAACACTACTCATCCTCGTTGAAGAGCAAACAAGTATTGAAGCCGCCTCTCATGATAAGTAAATCATTGTTTGCCTTTTCTGTTAGGTTTTTTGGAAACTTTTCAAGCCCGACACCGTTTGCATGTGCCCACTTGCGGAAGTGCACAATAATTAAACACTTCGTTACACTCCAATTCTTCGCCGCTGAAAAATACGTTACCAAACGTTACAGTTACTTACTTTATGCTGGGAAAAGCAAACACGCTGCGAAATAAATGCTTAAATAAATGAACAAAAAAGAAACACAAAATTAAAAAAAACACATTAAAATGATAGTAATGAACATTTTCAGTAGTTTTTACATAAATGAGTTCTCTTTTTTTGGACTTGCAGCTCTATGTAAGTGCTTACCATGTTTGTCTTTCTACCAAAAAATAAAGAAAAATTGTTACCTTTGTTGACACGCACACCAGGCGAAAGACACAGTTGATGGCTTTCTTCTCTTCGGCGTTGCTGTGTGTTTTGTTTTGTTTTTAAGCCTTATTTAATGTTTGGCGCATTATGTGTTTGAGCCATGAGTGGGCGTTTATTATGGCCAAATACACCATTTCTCTGCATGGCTGCCAAATTTCGATTGAAATTGGCAAGAAGACAATAAGCTATACCGGGCCGACTTTTAAATTGTTACGATTTCTGTGTAAATTCATAGAAATCCATTAATTTTTTAATTATATATTGATTTGTGTTTTATTGTCATTTTGTATAATAACACATTTGTCTATTACAGTACGGCCTTGTTTTTATATACCTACATACATCCATATGTATAAAAAACCTTCCCAGTTGTCGCCTCAATCTGAAAGTCTGCAATTATTAATTGTACTATTTAATTGTTGTAATTCAGCAATTGCATAAATTGGCATAAATATTCATACACACCGCGTACGCGCGTATTTTTTTTTTGAACTTTATCTCGATTTGTCATGCTTCATATATACACATCCACCTCCTCCCGCCCCCTCTACTCCACTCATATTGGGTTTCTATTTATTTTTTTGCATTTGTTGTTTTTTTCTGCACTTGTTGTTGTGGTGTTTAACACCAGCTCTGAGTGTGTCGCACGTTAACACTCCATTCGTTTCTTTCAATCCCTCGCATACAGTCGCTCAGTTTGACGTCACTGATATGAGCTGGTTTTAAATGAATGCTTTAAGCCGTTCTCTCTCATTTACTTTTTTTAAATCAACACAATGCGGAAAAAACCGCAGGGGGTTTGCTCACACTATTCTGTTTGAAGCTTGTCAGAGGTGTTTGAGTATAGGAAACAACTACAACTACTTTGCAGACTTTTAGTTCAGAGCTTTAACGTATTGTGGATAGAATGACGTGTGCACACCCACTTTATATGAAGCAGTGGATTTAGACGAGTGGGGAGAAGCTAGTTCATTCCCTCAAAACCAGTTTACATTGGATTTGTTGTCTGTTCCACTCAAATGTGGAAATATATTCTAATATTAATTATAAATTAGATACATTTGTATCTGTATATATAGATATGTGCTACGAGAGTGTATTGTTTGTTACTTAATAATCCATATTTGTTGTTTATATCATTTATCACGGCTCTCCAAAATCAAGTTTTAATTATTTTTTGTAGTTTTCTTTATCTGCTTTTATGTTTGTGTCAATTGCAGCCGATTATTTACGTCTACAGCAATAAAGAAACGTAAAATTTTATCATTGAATGATTCCATTTTATGAGTGAATTTGTTTTATCATTGAATGATTCCATTTTATGAGTGAATTTGTTTTCTATTCTCATTTAGAAGTGTAGTTCCCTCAAACAATTACTTGAGGGAATTATTATTATAATTGGAGGGCTAAAACTCGCATTTATATTTAAAGAACTTTCATTTAAACTAGATTTTTAAATGAAAAAGATTTTAAATATAAAAGATTTTTAAATAAAAAAAGTTTTTGTAACTAAAACAAATGTTTAAATAAAAAAGGTCTGGTATATAGTAATTTTAATGGAGGATAATAAGGATGTAAGCACTTTTTAGAACGAAGTTTAGGCCGGACAATTATCAAAATGGTAAAAAAGTTTGTTTAAATTATCAATAAGTCAATAAGTCCTTGAAAATTGTTCAGCAAAAAAAAAAACTTTTTATTTTTCAACATAGTATCCTTTTACTTCGATAGACTTCATCCAAAGTTCCTCTAATTTTCTGATGCCCTCCGAATAATACGATTTCTAGAGGCCCTTACTCCCAAAAATCCAAAACTTGATGTTCAACTTTAGACTCGTGAAGCCACTTTTCAAATTTTTATCCTGACGGAACAAAACAAAAATAACAACAACATTGTCCATTGTTTATGGAACAATTCAATTTCAAAACATTTCAGTGTGTTCTCTTTGCCCACATAATCAACGACATCACTTATAATTTTCAGGCACTTATTGACCCACATTCGTATAATAAACCAAAGCTTGTCTAAATCTGCGAGAATATAAACAAAATAGGAGCCTTGTGACGTTATCGCTAACTTGTTATTCTTTACTCAAAAAAAGCCCAGATCTTGATATTCAACCCTAGAATCGTGCAAAGTGGCTTCAAATTTTTATCCTGACGTCACAAAACAAAAGCAACAACAACAATGACCCCTGGAATAATTTAATTTCAAAGCATTTCAATATCCATCTCTTACCCAAATGCGTGTTCTCCAAGTCACACAAAATCAACTTTTAGCTTCTGTGATTACAATTTACAATTTTTTCCCTGTTCCTACCCCGGGAATGGTCTCAAAAATATTCTTTTCTTCTTCGAGTCGAAGGCTCTAGTTCCTAGTCCTCATTTCCACAACCCTTTGCAGTAAATAATAATAATAATAATAATATTTGATCAATTTAGCTTACTCTTAAATTAAACTTCCTATTCTATTTCTTTTCAGATACTTCGCACCTAAGGACAACTCAAAAACAAAAAGGATATTGACACAATTCCTGTAATTCATAATTTAATATATTGTACAATACTCTCTTCAAAACAGAGATTCCTTTAACTGCTTTAACCTTGCTTTAGTCAGAAGTATTGATCACAATTCCGTGAATACCCGGTATTTTGTGGTTTTTACTGATTAATTCCAATATATACTTGCTTACATACTTATATGTATCTGTATATGAAACTTAACTGACGATAATTCGTGGCAAAATTAATATCAACAGCGCTTGCAGTCGTGTAGATTCGTAGTGGGTAAGTGTCTTACTTGGTTTTGGAAATATTCATGCCATTAATTGAACTGTTTTTGCTTCCCTGAACCCGCAACGTTGCTAAATATTTTACAAAGCCCATCATGACTGGCAATTATTATCAATCATAGCAATTATTATACTTGTTTTCAGAGAAATAGTATTGTAGGTAGATGAGCGATGCCGTACCTGGAAATTTCTTCTCATTTCATTTTCAGTGGACGGATTTTTAAATTGCTTAAAATATAATATAATGGATAGAAGTTTGTGCAATATTTTTATTGTCAATAATATTGCATTTGATGCCTTTGAGGTGGAAGAATAGTTACTCAAGTGACTGATAATCATGCCATGGAGTAAATTAAGAGACATCAGTGGCCTTGTGGGTGGTCAGTGTAGACTCAACTAACATTTGAATAAGTTGAGTCTGTTACCAGATGTGTCTGTAGATGGCATTCTGTAGAGAAAGTGTTGAAGCTTCACTACCACTGTCAACAGACTGCTATTTTGGATACCTCATCTTGGATATAAGTAAAACGTGGTACTCTTCACCAGAAGCAGGAAATTGAATCTGGGGACCTTAAGTTTAGGGACCACGAACTTAACAATATCCAATGAAATATCTGGGAGTAATCCTAAAACTCTCACTTGGAAAAACCATTTATCATACATAACTAGTAAGGCATTAAGAGCAACCTACGCCTGCCAGAGGCTGTACGGTAAAACATGGGGACTACGACCAAAAATGATAGGGTGGTCATATATAATATATAATACCAATGATTACCTATGATTCTTTGGTATGGTGGCCAAAAGTAAATCAAACAAAGGCTCAGATGACCCTTAACAAGATTCATCGAATAGCCTGTATGAGTGTGACGGGAGCAATGAGAACGTGTCCCACACGAGCTTTAGGAATGATCAATGGACCCACTCCTCTACACTTTGTGGTTAAGAGGATAGCAGCCAGCGCGGCCCTGAGGCTACCAAATCTTGCCTTTCTTAAAAAAGGCAACCTAACTGGGCACACAAAGATTCTGGACATTGTCTGAAATTCTCCGTGGCTCATGGTGTTTGACAAGATGTACAGAACATTTGACTTCTCCAGGCACTTCAAAGTGATCATCAATGACCGTTCAGCGTGGAGAAACAATGAAGTAATAATAAAACAAGACTCACAGTTGTGGTATACAAATGGGTCCAAAATGTAAGTTGGCAGTGCTAGAGCGGGAATTGTAGTGCCAAATTTCCGAAAAGCAATTGCAATGGGGAAAACAGCTTCCATTTTTCAGGCGGAGGTCCACGCCTTAGAGTTATGTGCTAGATAATGTCTACGCCGGGGTTCACACAACACCAAAATATGCATTCTCTCAGCTAGCCAGGCAGCTGTAAAGTTATTAATATACTTCTCATTCCAATTACAGCTGGTCTGGGAATGCTCCAAACTCCTCAATACCCTTTGAATTAAATAGTCTATTGTGGATGCTCTTCAGCTCATTTAGGATAGTTTTGTTTATAAACTTGGTGCAAGAATTTCTTGAATGGCGTATTTTTTCATGATAATAATGGCAGACTAGAATAATGATGTCACAACATATGTCGGATTGTCAGTTGAAGGAATCAAAGAATCCACAGGAACAACATTTAAAGGAAGCTGAGTATAAATGAATATAAATTCAATCTTCTCTGCATACTTTCATCTCTCACCTCCTTCATAAGTTGTATTGGAATAGGTACTTAAATTATATCCCCATTTTAAAGATAAGTTCTAATAGAAGACTTTAACTTCGGAGTTATGATTGCCTTCATTCATTCCCTCTCTTCCCTAATAACAGAAGAGGTACTTTAACCGGGGAGTTATGCATTACTTTGTCCCTCATAATTCAATGAATTGATTATCAGAATACTCCTATCACTCGCTTCTCTAATGGAAGGAGTTCTTTAACTACAGAAGTGTGAAAACTTTCGATCCTCACTTCTTTAAGAAGTGTACTTTAACTGAGATGATGTACTTTAACTGAGGAATGGAACAGGTATTCACTTTACTACGGGAAGTGAAAATAAATGTGACAATAACTGGTCTCGGTAATTATACATGATTATCAGCTTGCTCCTCTGTCCATTCTCTAATGCGTTCTAATTGAAGTGGTTCTTGAAAGTTGCGATAGTTAAAGTCTTCCCACTGGAACAACATTTAAAAGAGTCGGAGTATAAATGAATATAAATTGAAATAATGGTTTGTGTAAACTCATCGAAATGAAAAGTGATGAATTGGATGTGTTTTGATCCATTTACACACATGTTTTCTTATAGTTTCATTTTCCGGAACGAAGTGATTCTCGTTTAACGTGTGATTTTCAATTAATTTCAAATTTCCAACATAAATAACTGCATTAGTAACACGGAAGTAAGCACACACTTCTTGGCTTTTTGTGCCTTTTCGAATCGGGTCAGAATCCTTTTAACCCAATATGGTGCCGCTCACACACACACACAGACCCACGCATATATATATATATATATATACTCACGCATTTTGTTTATTACTCCAAACGAGTATGAGAGTGTGTGGGTTCTAACGTCTCATGTTGACTGGCCATTTATTTTGTCTTTTTGGCAGGTGCTGTTGTCTTCTTCGTGCTATGTCTAAAGACCTATTTGCCCGCATTGTGCCACTTTATATGCTCTTTACATCAGAATCTTTTGTGTGCTCGCTCGCCTTTCCTTTTTCCTTTTTCTTCCTTTTTTTTTGGTATGTTTTTTTTTTTTGTTTGCTTTTTGTTTTTCTTTTCTCTGTTTAGTTGTGTTCTTATTTTTTGGGGAACCTTTTCTGGCGTTGGTTGTGCCTTAATTTATTATACTGATATCACGTCCACCGCTCTCATGCTTTGGAGATTGAGGCATATCTTTTGAAAGGGTATAATGAGGAGTTGTACGCTAAAACATTTACTTGGTAATGGCCGCGGCCTATGGCTTTATTTTATTTTCAGTTTTTTTCCTTGTTGTTGTTATTGTTGTTGTTTGTTCTCTTGAATTTTATGTTCTGACAAGGTTAAAAGATTAGCATCCTTTTCAGAAATAAAGAGAAGCAGGCTTTATTTGCGTGGGAGATGCGTGCATATATGGTTTCACTTTTAAGCCGTGCTAGGAGGGATGGTAGTTCAGGGAAGGAGGGATGGTAGTTCAGGGAAGGCAGGTATTGAACATAGGCAGTGTCTTTTGCTTAAAAGGAATATGTATAATTATGAGTATATGCTTACAGAAATATAAGGTGGGATATGTATGGATCTATACATACTCATATAGCACGATGGACTTCTTAAGTTTTGAGTAATATTTCTGACTTGTTATGACAGAAAAAACCAAGCAAGTAATGTAAATGTAATATAATATGAAGGGTTCGGCCATCGCTCTTAGGCACTGCAACCACAGAGATCTATTGTGCCAGCCCATTCATTCAGTAAAGTGATTACTGTGCCCAGGAATTGAATCAGACCAGTCTGCGATGTTTGCATTAGGTCTTCATCTCCGAAAATATGTTTGTCGAGTTGCCTTAATCTTGTTCGTGCAAGGGCCGGGCAACTGGCGATTAGATGCCCCATATTCTCATCGTCTTCTAGGCAAATTCTACATAATTTGGTGTCAGCGAGGCCCATTCTGTGCAGGTGCTCATTGCAGGGAAAGTGACCCGTCAACGGACTTTGGTATCAGCGAGGTCCATTCTGTGCAGGTGCTCATTGCAGGGAAAGTGACCCGTCAACGGACTTTGGTATCAGCGAGGTCCATTCTGTGCAGGTGCTCATTGCAGGGAAAGTGACCCGACCTCACAGTATCCTCAGTTGATTTCTTCTCAGTGATACGGCCAATTTAGCCTTTTCTGCATTGAAGTACAGGAACCTCTTCGAGTGCCTCTAAGCTGTGCCAGTACTCATTTTTTCGCTGGGTCGTCCAGTTTTTTTGATCCAGCTTAAGACCATGCTTATTGAATCCGAACATTGGACATGGTCCTTTGTAGGGGTTGTCTGCTAATCACGATAGTCTGAATAATTCAGGCTGAATTTCAAGGAATTGTATACAATGTTTGCATTTATAATCTAGAATTGTAATTGTCATTTTTTATTTATAGGATTGTAGTCTGTATGGTTTCCTTAAATGCAAATATCTTTCGTTCATAAATTGTTCTCTGAATTGTTCACTGAGGTCTTCAACAGGTCCTCAAAATTCGAAGGAAAAGAAATGAGAAACTTGATTACAAGTGTAGGAAAATCATACAACCTCGTAGCGGTCTTAACTATATCCTCTAATATCCTCTAAAAAACTGTTTAAATTACAAATATGTAACTTTTCTTAAACATCTTTTCTCCTATATCCTTTCAACATGCACGTCCTTCCATTACAGCCGGCTGTGCTGCACCATAATGCTTCCCATAGCCCACTCGTATTCATTTAAATACACGCCAAGTTCTCATGGGAGCAGTTTGAGGCGCCACCACAAAAGTATCCAACAAATGGCCACGGTATTAGCTGTTTTTTGAAATGTTTGCATTAACCGTAGCCCAGCCAGCCACAGCAAACGTGGGGCAACACAGCCGCCATGTACCACTAATGACTACGCACAATTGTTTCATTAAGAGCAGGCATGTTTGTTTTTTCCTTTTTCGTTTGACGGGGCTTATTTTATGCTGACCTTAAGCAGCAGCGGCACACCGTGTGCATTTTCTAATACCTTCCGCTTGGAAAAAGAACACATTATGTGGGCAAACCGTTCCAATGTGGCGTGGCGGCTTTCATCTGTCGAAAGAAAGCTTTTTGCTTTATTAAAAATTCTGGAAAAATGCAAAGAAAAAAAAGAAAGCGACCGAGAACGCGTAGGGCAGAAATGTTCATTAGCGGAAAGTCAATGTTTGTGCAGCCAGGCTGCTAGGGAAAATAATGTGGACTAGCCGCTTCTTCTTTTAAACTTTGCTTAATGCGTTTGTAAGCCATTAAAACACCCATCGTTGGAGTTATTTAACTATCTTTGTAGGCAGACATAATACAGATTTATATTACAGCATACGAAATTAAGCTTCACATGGCAGCAGGGCCCAGCGGCCCTCACAGAACTGCCTCCGCACTGATTCTGTTACTCGTAGAGTAGCAGCAGTTCTAAATGACGCCCACTTAAAACATTTCGGCTCGTTTTTTGTATGTTTCATATCAAAATTTACGAGTAATTTTGTTGTTTTGCTAGAAATGCCCTGAAAATATTTTTAGTGCATCATGTTTTTTAAAAACTTATGATGACTTTTCAATGATAACACACAGAAAAGGTTATCATGAACCGCTCCAAGCAGGAGAAGGCAAATGTCATGCATGACTTAATGCATGCATGCCAGGCCGCCACTCTCGTCATCTGATAAGCCTCGCAGACTTTCTTGAAAGTAAGCAAATGTTCAGTCTCCACTCATAATTACACTGCAGGGTTGCACTTGCTTTGCCACCGCATTTAACGTGGTTGCGCTTCACCTTCTGGCAAAGGAAACACTTACATATGTTTACATTCGTGTAGATGGGTTTCTTGCGCTGGCACGGCATGTTTTTCCGGTACTGATTCTCAAGTGGCCTTTAAGGTATCTGGCGACAATTTGCTTCGACTCATTTTGAAGTGCTGTGGAAACCGCTTCTTATGCACATTTATAGCTGGCAAATGCACTTAATTGGTTCCCCTTTTAATAATTCTACGTAATTTTTAATGCACTGCGAAAGATCTGAAAATTCGAAGGAGTGAGATAACGAAGGGAATATTTAACTGAATCAACAAAGCAGACGGGGGCAGGAGTAAGAAGCGTACGTAGGTAGCAGGATTTCTTTAAACACAGAACCGCGTCACTCAACTTGATTTGTACTCAAATTTCTGTGGCATATGAAAGGGCAGGGGAAACAAGGTTTGCTCTGATCAGGAGAGTAAATAGAAGGGGTTATCTGACAGATCTTCGGTAAGAAGTCAATGGGAACATCATCCCTTCCTTCTCTAAGAAGTGTTAATGTAACTTCTCTACGAAGCTTTAATGGAATAGGTAGTTTATTTGAGCTGTACAAGAGAAGCCTTCTTCAAGTCCTTTCCTCTTTTCTCAAAGAAATTATAATATAAGACGTACTCTCCAAGAAGTTTAACTGGAGAATTACGTGTATTTCCATCACTTCCCTAAG
This sequence comes from Clusia tigrina, assembly GCA_920105625.2. Classification (NCBI taxonomy): domain Eukaryota; kingdom Metazoa; phylum Arthropoda; class Insecta; order Diptera; family Clusiidae; genus Clusia; species Clusia tigrina. The sequence continues at coordinate 211,606,393 of OV050031.1, forward strand.
AATTTATTATCGAAGAAGTACTTTAACTGACGAAGTATGCATACCTTCGTATTTCACTTCCTTAAGAAGTTGTACTGGAAAGGGTATTTTGATTGCGGAGTTATGAACATTCATCCCTTACTTCTCTCACTTCCTGATGACTAAGTATTTTCGTTTCTTATTTCCTCAAGAAGTTCTAATAACAGAGATACCTTAACTGGGGAAGCATGCATAACTTTGTGTCTTACTTCCTTACGAAGTTGTATTGGAGGAGGTAGTTTATCTAAGGAAGTCCTTTTCTCTCCTCCCAAAGAAATTTTAATATAAGAGGTACTTTCTAAGAAGTTTAACTGCAGAATTATGTGTATTTTCATCCCTCATTTCCCTAAGAAGTGCTGATAGAAGAGGTACTCTAACTGACTAAGTATGCATACCTTCGTCTTTCACTTCCTTTAGAAGTTGTACTGGAAAGCGTATTTAGACTGCGGAGTTATGAACATTCATCCCTTACTTTTCTCTCTTTCTTATGAATAATATCTTCATTCTTTACTTCCTCAAGAAGTTCTAATAACAGAGGTACCTTAACTGGGAAAGCATGCATAACTTTGTATCTTACTTCCTTAGGAAGTTGTATTGAAAGAGGTAGTTTAGCTAAGGAAGTACACATACTTTCTTTCTTCACTTCCCTAAGAGTTCTACTGGAATTGGTATTCTAGCTGCGGAATTATGAACATTCATCTCTTACTTCTCTCACTTCCTTAATAAGTTCTATTGGAAGAGGTTACATAACTGAAGAACTAAGCATACCTTCGTCCCCCACTTCCTTAAGAAGTTGTGTTTGAATAGCTACTTTAAATTCAACTCCCATTGAAAGAAGAAGTTCCAATAGAAAACTGTAACAGATGAGTTATAAATACCTTCATTCATTCCCTCACTTCTTTAAGAATAGAAAATGTACTTTAACTGGGGAATTATTAGGCATAACTTTGTCCCTGATAACTCAATTGCATGATTATCAAGACACTCCTCTCTCGCTTTTCTAATAGAGGAGATGCTTTGACTACAGAATTATGAACACTCATCGTCCACTTACGTAAGGATTATTTGTAGGACAGGTACTTGAATTGAGGAAGCATTCTATTCACTTCCCTAAGAAGTAGTAATGAAAGAGAAAGCAACTCACTTTACTATGAGGATTTAAAAGAAATGTGACAATAGCTGGTCTCGGTAATTACATGGTTATCAGCTTGCTCCTCTCTGCCTTTTGTAAGAAGTAGTCATAGAAGATGGTACTTAACTATATGATTCGTAAATCCTTCCTGCCTCACATTACGAAGAAGTTTTCATAGAACTGATACTTCTCCTCTTCGCCAGCTCTTCGTATATGTAAAATATTCAAGTTATTTCTCTCTCAATTCCTGAAGAAATTGTAATGAAGGAGATATTTTAACTCTTCAATAGTCAACACCTTCCTGCCTCTCTTCCCTCATAAGTAATGGTGGCGTAACTATTCAATGGTGTCAGCAGCAACCTACGTTCCTACTTTCTTTTATAAGTGAAGGTCTTATCTTGCCATATTGCCAACAGGATATTTTATTTCCGTACTCACGCTCCATCAAGTGTCATTTCCATTTGCTACGCGTTTACTGGGCATGGGAAGAATTGTTTGTTGTTCAATTAGGAGACTGTTAAAATTCTGCTTTCAAAATATGAAATAATCTGCTGTTTAATAATTAAGCACGCTGCTTCGGAAACAAGCCCACAGGGACACGTGCACGCAAGCGAGGACCATTAATTGACGTGACCTGTCCAATTAAGTATTCAACAGTGACACTGTTGAGTTCATTTTAAACAAAGTAGTGTGGAAATTGGAGCATCTGTCGCTTCGGAATGGTTTGGGGCGGAAGTAATAATGTCGACACATCATTTGCATTAAGAAAGTTTTCTGACGCCTCGGAAAATCGAAACATATTTTGTTAAATATTCACATGCTTCATTGTAACTTTTTTCGGTGGTGATGTTGTTGTTGTTCTGTACTGATCTAGGCCAGTTGCCGTAAGAAAATTAAATTAAATTTGGTGCAATTGAAAAAACGGGAAACATTTTCAGTCATACTTCTAAAAATAAAACAAAAAAATAATCCATGACTGAGCAGATGACAAGTCATCTGAAGTGTCTATATACGATGACATATCATATGAAGTTTCAGGTGTCACTTACACTACAAATGACATGTCATGTGCAATGGAGAGAATCAGTGGCACTAAATATGGAAGTGTTAGTAATCATCGACTGTACAAATGACATGTCATGTGATGTGTCCGTCATCAATGACTAGAAATGACCTCTCTCCTGATGATACTACAAATGACCTCTCAAATCTCAGCAAAATTCCTGCACCAGAAATTACATGTTCACTGTCGTGTCAACCAATCACATGTCATTTGAGGTGTCCAAAATCAATGACACTATAAATGGCATGCCTTCTGTTATGACAGAAATGATACTACAAAGAACCTGCGAACAGATGTGTCAAGAATTAATAAGACTTCAAATTACATGCCATCGGAATTGTCAGCAATCAAATCACCCTAAGAAGGCCATGTCATCTGAAGTATCATTATAAATGACACATCGTCTGGTATGTCAGGAATCAATGACACTATAAATGACTTGCCTTCTGGTAAGTCCTTCAATGGTACTACAAATATCCTGTGAAGAGATGTGTCAAGAATTAATGTGACTTCAAATTACATGTCATCTGAATTGGCAGCAATCAAAGCACCCTAGTAATGACATCATCTGAAGTATCACAATAAAGGACACATCATCTGATGTGTCAGGAATCAATGACACGATAAATGACTTGCCCTCTGGTATGTTCTTCCATGGTACTACAAAGAAGCTGTGAACAGATGTGTCAAGAATTAATGAGACTTCAAATTACATGTCATCTGAATTATCAGCAATCAAATCACCCTAATAATGACATGTCATCTGAGGTATCACTATAAATGATATATCGTCTGGTATGACAGGAATCAATGACACTCCAAACGACATGTCATCTGGGCTGCCTGTAATCAATCACCCTATCAATGGCATGTCATCTGAAATATTGGAACTCAGTGACATTATAGATGACATATAATTTCATGTGTCAGCAATGAATGATAGCATAATTGAACAGTGAAACAGTGACTCGAGCTAATTGTTTGATTGATCATTCAAAGCAATCATTTTCTGAACTCTTCAAAGTTGACTCGTGACAATTTTTTGAGAATCTTCCACGAATTATTCCGTAGAAGCAATATTAGAAGGCTTTTCCAGTCGATGAATGCTTACTGTACATAAGAAAAGTGACGGACTTCTGCTCATTTCTCTACATTCTCAAGCTGAATCGGGAAACAATATATGAAATCATCGCTTATGAGGGCCTTGAGTACCCATAAAAGATGGGTTCTGGCTTCATTGTATCATATTTTATCTCAGACCTCGGGAATAGAACATGATAGAACTCTAACACTTAAACTATTCTGAAGACTATCCTCCCTATGACTGGATTGACACCCTGAAGGACTTGAGACCTGCTTAGGTGAGGTGGTGGGCAATCATTTCATTCGTCTTTCCAAGAAACGATACTAAAATGTGTTCTAATGGCAGTTGAGATATCTTTATCCATAGCTATATTGAACTTTATAAGTATGCGTTATTTCTTTTTCTTGTCTCTTCCTTTGATTCGAAGAGTCTCGCCTCACCCTTCTCCTGTTTGCAAAGGAGCCCCGTTCATTATTTTGAATTTTACACACACTTTTTCTTTTGTTTATGGTTTTTAATATGCTCCTGAACGACGTTTTCGTTGACTGGCAAAGCGTGAAATTAAATACTTTTTGTCTTTATTCAAAGGCGACATTTAGGTGCAGTAGTAATTGTAGGAGAAAAGTGCAGAGAGGGAGGAGACAAATGTTGTGCCATCTTCTGTTTTAGCGCCTTGAAGTAATATTCTTAAATTGCATAAAAGGGCGCATTCTTTTCATGTTTGCTGGAGTGTTGAAATGTATCGTGTGTGCCTTGGAACTCTCCTCTCCTGCTGCTGTTGCTGCTGATACTAACTCGCAAAACACACATGTCTACGCTTGCAGTAGTTTTCTTGGAGGGAGATTGGTGTCGCCACCGAAGACTGCCAATTAAAATTTCGCAGAGAGTTCCAGCAACTAACAAAACCCATCATCACTAGCTCGCTGCTGGTGTTAGGAACATATTTTCCATAACTTAAGCTGTGCGGGAGGGCAATGGCAATGGTCTGGCTCTGGGTGTGTCTGTGGGTCTATCTGTGGGTGTGCTTGTGGGTCTGTCTGTAGGTCTGTCTGTTGGTTTGTCTGTAGGTCTGTCTGTGGGTTTGTCTGTAGGTCTGTCTGTGGCTCTCTATTTGCTGCATGTTGTCGCTCTTTGACAACTTGTGTGCCCATCGCATAAATGCATTCCTTGGTCATGTTGATGACAGTTTTTGTTTTGAGTTTCTACCAAGTTTTTCCCGGCTTACTTTAAATTACTTTCAGCATGAAGTTGTTTTTTTTTTTGTTGTTTTCGCTGCAATTGAAAACAGATTCCAATTCCAATCCCTTTGCGTAAAGGAATGTTCCGCATTTCATTTAAGACTTGTATGTCTAAAGTGCTTGGAGTGCTTGAAGCACCGTGACTTTTATTAGCAGTTACTTTTTTTATTTGCCCTTCGACGACTTCCTGTGCTGCTGGAAGTGTGCGTCACGTGGTGACTTCAATTCCATTGCGACAATTTCAAATTCATCTTTAATGAGCGCGCACATGTGCCGCCGACTTTGTCGTCACATTTGGCATTTTTTGCTCGTAATGTGACCCTCATAATTCCATGCTAATAATTTTGTTTGTGCGTATCCTGCTGGGCCCTCAAATGAGAAATTATTCTCGGGGCGACTTCAGAATGTGTTGATTTGTTATTCAACTCGTTTTTTGTGTTTTTATTTCCATTCAAAATGTTGAATGGAAATATTTTATTTGAAAATGATGCCATAAAAATATGACTGGCTCTTAGAAGTGTACTTGAGGGATCTTTATTTCTGTTTTCAATTTAAAAACTTTAATTGTTTTTATTATGATCGGAATTTTACTTTATTGTGGAATTTCTGTTCTTATTGTTTCCCTTGAAAACTTAAGTACATGTCAGAATAGCTAAAAATGTGTCGTTATTATTAATTATCGTCGATTATCGATACGAGTACTGATCAACCAGTACGAGTAATGATCAAGCCTTTCCCTATATAGTTTTTCTGTTCGCACACCTGTTAGGTTCGTGTCCAGCGCTGTCTAGAAGGAGACACATTAGACATAGGAGACCTTAGAGATATCTTCTCTCGACAGAGCAAACAAGTCTCTACATTTCCTCCTATTAAGCTCCGGCTACACCAGCCTAGTCGTTAAGCAAGTACCCTCGTGTGCCCAAGATCTACTGGTCTCACGACCGACCCTATCCATCAGCATCAGTTTATAGGTGGGAATTGGTATTCCAACCTCGCATCCGTCCGTGCATAAAGGAAGGTTGGTGCCCCGTCTGGCAAACTCATCAGCTCTACAGTTCCCCTCAATATCCCTATGCCCCGGAAACCATAATAGGCGTACCCTGCAAACGGTGCTGATATCATTAAGGGCTGCCTGGCAGTCCTGAGCAATCTTTTATTTTAGTGCCACCGAGTTCATTGACTTCCGAGTAGACATTTATAATATTCCTTGCTACAGCGTGTCTACTTAAGTAGACGGCTACCTTCTTTATGGCTAGGACCTCTGCTTGATAGACACTGCAGTCGTCGGGGAGACGAAACCAAAGCTCCAGTCCCAGTTCTTTCGAGAAAACTCCAAAGCCAACTCTATCATCAAGCTTGGATCCATCGGTGTAGAAATTCAGTTCCCCCCTTCTCCATGGCATGAGTGTTTGCACTCTCTTCTAGACGGAATATGTGTCTGGAAGTGCCTATCAAAGTTGAGTTTAGACATAGAGTGGTCAATGTGTTGGATAAAACTACTCTGCCGACCAGGCCAAAACGCCGCACATTTCAGCCTTAGTGTTGATGCGGCGGCCACTTGTTTCCCCACCAGATCTAATATAGGTACGTTGAGTATTATTTCTAATGTTTTAGTTGGGGTGGTCCTTAAAGCACCAGAAATGCACAGAAAAACCGTTCTTTGGACCTTTCTTAGGAGCTGATATCAGGCTTAGGAAGTATAAAAATAATAACACCAGTTCCAAATCTATCAACAGAATTTCCATTTCCACACTATTTTAGTTCTTGAATACTGTGGAAATAACAAATAAATTAATAAAAGACATCCTTGTATTTCCACAAGTTCTATTTTTCCTTTGACTCTATAATTCACAAGACTATTTTTGAACATCTTCGTGGTAAACTCTCATTCACTCTTCAGTATTTTGGCTCTCAATCTTTCATATTCACAGGTTGTCTTCGAAGCCATTTCTCTAGCCAGCTCTTGGTCTAACTCTGCTTCTGAGCCTTATATATTGGTCTTATTTATTATTAGAACAGCAGAACTTGGTTTCGATTGATCGTTATTCAACCGATTACAGTGTTGCTCCTCTTTTTCTTGATGCTGCTCTTTCTTCTTTTTCTCGTGTGTCAGTATGTCAAGTAGATAAATTCGTTCTATGGTGAGTTTACACTTCTCTCTAAAACTTCTTTCGTTACTATATTTAAATTTTTCCCTATTTTGTAACCAACTTCTTAGATCCAGATTTAAACATACTCCTTTTATATCGAATAGATTTGTGTACAGGGTTGCCCAAATTCGACGGACCTATCTGGCAACGCCATAACTTTTGACAGAGATGTCAGATCGCTTAATGACATACCGCGTTTGAAGCGTCAGTCCAAGCAGAATTTTACCATGGAACAATACACGCCACGCGAGCGTTCTGAAATAGTTGAAATTTACATTCAACAGAAGAAGTCAATTGTGAAAACTCAACGTGCTTTTAAAAACTTAAAAAATGTGAGAAGTGCGCCTTCTAAGAACACCATTAAGAGTTTATACGAAAAATTTTCGACTGGTGAGGCTCTTTCTAATCCGAAGAGGCCAAATAAAAGTCGACCAAGGCGATCGGCCGTACGAGCCAGTGTTGAGAGGTCCCCAAGAACATCCCAAAAACGCCGTTCTCAACAGTTGGGCATGGCTCGGTCCACTTTACAACGGATTATTCGCGTTGATTTGCATTTGTTCCCGTACAAAATTCAATTGACGCAAAGATTGTTGCCTGCGGACAAGCCTCGTCGATTGGAATGGGCCCAAAGAGTCATCGAAATGGCCGAAGATGACGAGCAATTTTGGAACAAAATTATCATGTCCGATGAAGCCCATTTCACATTGAATGGGACCGTAAATAAGCAAAATTGCCGTATTTACGCCACTGAAAATCCTCAGGAGATTCAAGAAGTGCCTCTTCATGACGAAAAAGTCACAGTTTGGTGCGGCGTTAGTGCGAAAACGGTCATTGGGCCGTTTTTCTTCCAAAATGAAAATGGCCATGCTGTTACCATCAACCAGGAGCGTTATCGCGACATGATGACCAATTTTGTGATGCCAATTATTCGTCGAAAGCGTATGAGGCAGTTCTGGTTTCAACAAGACGGCGCTCCACCGCACACAAGTCGCATAACAATCGATTTTCTGAAGAATTTGTTTCCGGGCCGTTTGATGTCGAAAAGTGGTGATTTGGACTGGCCACCGCGTTCGCCCGATTTGACGCCGCCTGACTTCTTCTTGTGGGGATATTTGAAGTCAAAGGTTTACGTTAACAAGCCAAGGACCGTAGAAGAGCTCAAGGACAACATTCGTGAAGAAATAGCCGCTATTCCGGCCCAAATGTTGGCGAAAACGATGGAAAATGCTGCAAAAAGGGCACAATACGCCATCAACGCCAGAGGCGGCCATTTGAGAGATATCATATTCAAAAATTGATGTAAACAAATCTACTTGGAACAAATTAAATGATTAAGATTGCCAACCGCCAAATTTTTATTTTTTTTCTTTGATTTTTTTAACAAAAACATGGGTCCGTCGAATTTGGGCAACCCTGTATATAGAATTGACTTGATAGCATCCCCGTGGCTTTAAGATAGAATTTTGTATATCGAATTGACTCAATAGCATCTTCGATTTTAGCAGGTTTTTCGATATTGTATACAGTTGTGTGGGCTCTTATCGAGTATATAAATTGATCTTCACCTTTATACTCATATTTATCCCCAGAAAGGTTGTCGTATTTTCTTGTCTGATTGTCACTTGAATAGTGTCGATAATCAATCTGAGAAATAATTTGCTAATGGCAAGTTCCATGAATGCTTTACTTCTATTGATGCTTCCGAGTGCTTATTTACAGTCAATGAACAACATATGAAAGTACGTTTTCGCTCGAAACACTGTTCTATATTATACTTTAGGTATTTTGCATACTTTATCTAAGGTTGCCCAATTATATTGGAGGCTATGCTCATATTCTCCCAAGATGTCCCGCCTCTATTTCCTTAGCGTAGACTTAACGTACAAATAACATTGCTCTATATTCTACTTTAGGTATTTAGCATACTTTATCTAAGGTTGCCCAAATATATTGAAGGTTGTGCTGATTTTCTCCACGAAGGCCCGCCTCTATTTCTTTAGCGTAGCCTTAACGTATACTAACCACTTCCAATGCTCTCTACTTAAAAGTATTTTCCTTGACATATGTCGTAGTATTTCCACATTATTCTAGATATTCTACGAGTTCTTCCTCCAAAGACGTCTGCCTTGTTCGTTAAATTACCATCGTTGCATGTTTAAAAAAGTTATTCAAAGAAACTTTGATAGCCTTGTGCTGCATATAGAAATACCGCAGTCAGCTTAGGTGGACCGTACTTCCATCATCGACATCGACGTATAATGCCAGCGTATTATAGCAAATCCATATTTAACTCATATACCACATTTTTACGACCCATTGCAGTCTCTACTGCAGCAGTACTACGAGTATCTACGGAAAGAACAATCACTTACCGAAATTGGCACTACGAACAAACCGCTGCCTTGGTGTCCGTCCGCGGCCGCTCTCCAGCACGTTGCCATTTATACGAGTAACGTTCATAAATCGCAATTTTGCAATTTTATATGCGATTCGTGCACTGCCCGCGGGCCTTCTAAATGCCATAACATGCGTCTAAGTGGCAGCACTGCTACTTAGCTATGCATTTGCGTTTAAATTCCACATAATTATATCCTGCGGCCGTACTTCCTTGCTGCCCCGTGATTATGGCGCTATTATCTGTTTCCTTGCTTGCTGGCTGCTTTGCTTGTTTAGCATTTGATGACAGGTTAGCCACAGGTTGCATCCTCCGCGTGGTGCTTTGCAGCGTTTGTGATTTATACTAAGCAATTCCCAGGCAGGCTCTCATAAGTTTTCCTTTTCAACTCCTTAGCAGACGAAATTTATATTTTCCGCCGTTTTATTTTGTTCGGTTTTTTAAACTTCATAATGAAATACCAAGTAGTCTGACAGTAGTATTGTTCGTTTAACATCGGTAGAGTTAAGCAAACATTGTGTAATCACGAAAATTTAAGTATACCTCGATTATTAGAATGAAAAACAGAGCAAGATAAAATAAAGTTAATCGTATGTGACAAAACTCAAACCGTTCGGATCTTTATTTCTGACTATAGTATTAGCTTGTGTTTTTCTGTGTTTCAAGCCTTATCTCATTATACTTGTGTATATAAGTTCAACCAGAACATTACTTAATTAGCTGGTTTTCCAATAGACAAAAGGTCATAGGCATAGTTTATTGTGAAGACAACGGTGGCTTCTCAGGTCACTTGTGTGTGGAAGTATGAAGAACTTTGTATCGAGCCATGAACTGTAAAGTGAAGGAGTGATACATGTTGACTTCTTCACTTTACAGTTCATGACTCGATGTCATGTCAATTTTTATTCATAGGCTTAGAAAAAGAATACTGGTGGGGTTGATATACACACAAATATTTTAAAAATAACTACGAGATATTAGAAACTGAGGTAATAAAAAACTATAAAGGATTTGTTAGCAAGAGTATAATAAAATTTTGTCAACTTCCTTAAATGATATTTTTGCTCAATTCACTCCGATTATGCTTTTTTTGCTCAGCAACAAATTTTCATTCTCCCTCTCGCCGTGGTAAAAGGAACAAAGACAAATTTCAACAGAGAGTTGCATACTCTTTTTCTTATATTCTCTTTACTCATTATCATTAAAACGCGCGACCGTGTTGCTCCTCTTTAGACTAACATTAAGCAATTTGCTGGCCTCTCCATTTGTGTGCTGGCGGAGTCTTTCTTGATGAGATTCGGCCAATTTTCTGATTTCGGTGTTGACTGTCGGTACTTTCAGATCGCGGTGAAGGTCGCTGTTTTTGATTTACTAGGGGGCTTTAACTATGGAGTGTAGCACTTTGTTTTGGAAGAGCTGAATTATTTGTACATGACACTTCTTTTCACAGCCCCAAAGCTGCGCGCCATACAACCAGACAAGTTTGAGAACTTGTTCAGAGCTTGAGCTCAGAAAAGTCGTTTTCACATTTGGCATGGAAGAATCGATCAGAATGTCGCAATAGTCGGCTGGGAGTATGCCTCTAAGTTTTTTGATTAAGCCTGCATGACAAACTTTATCCAAAGCCTGAGCCATGTCAAGAAATATGGATGAGTAAACTTTTTTTTCAAAACATTTTTCAATTGCGCTTGTTATTCTGTGTATTTGTTCGGTTGTTGAGTTTATCTCTAAAGCCATACTGATGCGATGGAATAAGACTCGATCCTTCAATGACTGGCTTAGGGCGTTTTAGTAGAAATTTTTTAAATACCTTCGATATTGTTGGCAGTAATGATATTGGTCTGTATGATGAAGCTTCATGCTGCGGCTTGCTTGGCTTGCGAAACACAAACATCTTCAGCAATTTTCCAGCTGGTGGGCACATATTTTAGGGCGAAACAAGCGTTAATTACATCGGTTAATCTAGCTGTAGTTTTACACGCTAATTTCTTCAGGATCTCCGCTGAAACGAGGTCAAATCCGGGAGTTTTGTTGTTCTTTAACTCGTTTTGGATTAGATCGTTTATTTCTTGAATAGAAACTGGATGAAATTGTTCGTTGCTCGTATTATCAGAGCTATGATTTATAGATATCTACCTTGGCATTTGTGGCATCAGTAGAGAAGATGTTTTCAATACTTTTGCTTTCTCAAGAGCACTTCTAGCTCATTTACCATCAGGTTTTTTTTTATTGGCGGAATATGTTTGATTTGTCGTTTTGTACATTTCCATATTGAATATCCGTATCTCCGTTCGGTACTAAGGCTGCTAACGTACAAATTAACGGAATCTTTTTTGAATTCACGAAGGGATCGCTTTAGATTTTGAGCTGCATTGTTAAAGTTGCATTTGTCATTAAGAGATCGGGTTTGGTGCCATTTCTTCCTCAATCTACCCTTTTGTGCTATGAGATCTCTTAGTTCACGTGGGTAGTTTATACCAATCTTCTTTCGTTGAACCTGCGGTGTACTTTCCCAAGCCGATTTTTGTATAAATTTAACAAGCTTAAGTGCTTCTATTTCTATGCCGTCATAATTATGGATATTTACTTCAGAGTCATTGTATTCGTCCAGCTTTGAACGGACATTTTCTCAATTTGTGTTGCTGTTTGTTAAGAAAGGAGTTTCTGATATGAGGCATACTCGTATGTCAATTTTTCCAGTTGTTAGTATAGCTTCAAGCTCGTTTTTATGGTTAAGAAAACCGTTAGCATACCATGTCATGATTCATAGTGTACTTATCATTACATATATACATATGCTTTTTTCTATTTCACCTACATATGACACATGACGAACTGTTTCCCAGTTAAAGCTGAGCTGGGAGTAAAAAATTGATTCACTGTTTCTCTTTACTTCCCAAGTTAAATTTTCCCGAGACTGAAGTGAAATTAAAAATTTTCCTTTAAATTATATTTGACCTTTAACAGTTTCTTCCATGAAACGAGACTTAATTTAGTCTGTATAAAATACAACGCAGGTTTCTGGCTTTGTCATGAGAAATTATAGTTATCAGCATAATGTCAGAGGGAGCCCACATAACGCAACTCAACAAATTTCTCTACGCATAGACATTAGGAGCCAATTGTTGAAATGGAATTTTAGATGTCAACAACATTCGAATGCCCATAAATCAATAACATATCGTAGGGAATACTGAAGTGTACCCAAATCAATGCTCTGAGGAATGCTTTGCTTATGAAGGCACTCGAATACGCACATCGAAGGCAGCTCTCAAACGTAAACGGCACAAAGCACCACAAATCATTGATGACATTTTATTGTCATGCATGCCATTAAAAATGTCCCTCATCAGCAGCACCAGCACCAGCACCAGCACCAATTCCAGCTCCAACTCCCACAGCCAGAATGCCGACCGCAAACTGCCGCTCCGTAGCAAATTGAGTTCAGTGGTCTTTCAAGCAAAACACCCAATGGAAATGTGGAGGAAAATCAGAAACCTCAAAAAAGTAACTGACTAAAAGCCATCAAAGTGATAAAAACTGTCAAAAGCATAAAAATCGATTTTATTTTATTTTCTTTCCCTTTTTGTTGTTGTTGTTGTTGTTTTTTTAGTTTATTTTAATAACATGGAATGTGATTTGATATGAAAATTGGCTTATATTATACTAAGTGTTAGGTTAAATTTCCCCCCAACTAAATATGTTTATCAGTGGGGTCAAATGGGGGGAGGGATTTGTGTGGCACTGCATGGGGCTACCCAGCGAAGGTTAAATGGCTAATGGAATATTATTATATGGAATTGATACGAGGGCGACTCTCACACACAAATGCGGCACATCGACTTGCAGTGAAATCATACACAAAGCGGTGTGATTTTATGCGCGGGGGACCAGGGACTCTGACATCGAATTGGAATTGATTGCGTGAAAGTAGCACTGGAAATTACGAACATTACTATAATTGGGGAGTAGCTGATATTTTTGATATATCTCAACGTTTATCGAAACAAAACTGAGGCCCTTTAGAGTCAAATGAAAAGCTGCCTTTATATCAGGCGGGGGGAAAGGGAAGATGACCAACACGACATACCTGGGGCGGGAATCAATGCCACCAAAAGTCCTGCATCTAATGAACAAGTAAGCCATCAATTTGTTGCGTGTTGTAGTCAAAGTCCTGCATCTAAAGAGACAGCATGAGGTAAGCCATCAATTTGTTGCGTGTTGTGATCAAAGTCGTGCATCTAAAGAGCCATCATGAGGTAATCCATCAGTTTGTTGTAGAGTCCACAAGGGCGGATGTAATGGAGCCATCCGAGCACCGCTGATTTAAATCAAATCTCGAAACATTTAAAATAATTAGGTCAAAATTTTTTCTCTCTCCCTCCCGCCGAAAATAACTCCAGCTAATTCCACAGAAGTGGTACTAAAAAGAATAACAACAAACAGCACCACAACAACAACAACAACAGCGTTAAGAACTTATTTACAATCACGTTGCCTTGCATTAACTTAAAAAAAATGAAGAAGAAACTTTTGAAAAGAGGTTAATGCACTGCTGTGCTTAAGCTGCTAAGGCTTAAGACATCCATAAATTAAGTCTTTCGGGTCTCACCCAAGCAGGCAGTCAGTCGCCGTCGCCGTCACCAGCACCAACGCCATCACCTTCTCCAACACCATCATCATCACCAACCAGCATAAGAAGCAGCACACCCAAGCAACCAGGTTTACAGAGATACCCCAACACCGCGCAAGCGGAGTGTAGTGGGTAAGCCCGGGTAAGAAACCCGACGGCTGACATTAGCATAAAACACAAAAAGCGAAACATTTTTAACAAAAATGAAACAGAAACACGAAAAGCAAAAAAATATGGAAAAAGAATCTTAACTCTGTCAAGAAATGCACCTCCTCACCTTCGCACAACGCTTCAGCCAGAACAGTCATCATAAATCCCAGGCGCATAAATTAGTCTGATGTGTTGTTGCCGTTCTTCTTCTTAGTGTTGATGTTGTTGTTCATACTGTTGTTGTTGTTCGTACTGTTGTTGTTGTTCGTACTGTTGTTGTTCTTCTTAGAGTTGTTGTTGTTCGTACTGTTGTTGTTCTTCTTCTTTAGTGTTGTTGTTGTTGTGTTTTGCTTTTACAGTATTCGTGGTAAATAGGAAATAACTAAGTTCTCTGCCTCAGACGGTTGTTTAATATTTTGTAACGGGGTTATGCGGTATCATCGTTTCGCCGCATGCAACAAGTTGTGGCAGCATAAAAATGCCAAATGAAGAAAAATTATATTCTCTGGAAATAAATAAAAATGAACAAACACGGTTTGTGGCTGGGGAAACAGCCTTCTTCTTGTGCGTTGTGGTTATTTGAGTGGAGTGGAGTGGAGTTCCTCCTAATGGAAAGCTAATTAAATCAATTTCAATATTCGTGAAGTTAGCCTTGGGTGCCATAAAATATTGTTCGTGCGATTACACATGAACAAATTAGTGGAAAGTATGGGATTAGACACAAAATAGTTGCCTATTCGTAGCTCTGAAGAATTTCTTTAGATACTTGGTTGTTGAATAGAGAAGTGGGGATTTGCCATTGTTGCTAAGTATAATCATATGTAAAAAATGATAACAATATACTTACAAATGAAATGCTGAAGTAGGTTCTCGACTTCGAATACAATTGAAGAAATAAAGAAACAAGTTGTGTTCAGTGTACTGGAACAACTTTTGAAGCAATACGAATTGAATTATCATAAGAATCAAAGTTTTATTAGCATAATACTCCTGACTTACAAGTATATAACCAAAGAACATATGAGTATACAAACATACATATGTATGTAAGCCCGTGTTTGTACAATTCAAACAGAAAATTGTGTAGTTTGCCACAAATCATGATTTGTAGTGTCCCCCATTTAACTCGGAACTCACAGAGAAAATCAAATATTCTTCTCCTTGATGAGACTTCTTATTACGTTTATGTTCTTTGATATAACTCTCTTTTTAATACAATTCTATTGAACTAGTATCCAACTGTTCTTCGTAAGATACTTAAAGAGGTGATAGTCTTCCGACACGTGCTTACTTTAGACTTGACTATCAATATTTAAAAGCCTCTGATTTTGGAATAAAAATCAAGAAGTTAATCGACCGTATGAATATGAACAACAAGTCAATATATGAACAATATGAATAAAGATATGAGTAAAGATGTCCATAACAACCAAAAAAGGTAGATTCTGAAGGTACCTTAAGTCGCTCTCTGACTTTGTCGACTCTTTGAATTAGAATCTGGCGACTCTTTGCATTTGACTCTGTCGACTCTTTGAATTACACTCTGGCGAGTCTTTGAATTTGACTCTGTCGGCTCTTTGAATTTGACTCTGTCGACTCTTTGAATTAGACTCTGTCGACTCTTTGAATTTGACTCTGTCGACTCTTTGAATTTGGCTCCATCGATTCTTTGAATCTGACTCTGTCGACTCTTTGAATCTGACTGTCAACTCTTTGATTTTGACTCTGTCGACTCTTTGAATTTGCCTCTGTCGACTCTTTGAATTTGGCTCCATCGATTCTTGGAATCTGACTCTGTCGACTCTTTGAATCTGACTGTCAACTCTTTGATTTTGACTCTGTCGACTCTTTGAATGTGACTCCGTCAACTCTTTGAATTTGACTCCGTCGACTCTTTGAATTAGACTCTGGCGACTCTATGAATTTGATTCTGTCGACTCTTTGAATTTGACTCCGTCGACTCTTTGAATTTGACTCTGTCGGCTCTTTGAATTTGACTCTGTTTGACTCACGACAGTCTATAGCAAGAAATTTCAAAGCCTCAACAACATCTCCACACCCTCTCCTGGTATGCAGAGGAATCAATGGTCGTTTCTCTTTGCGCTCAGTAAACGAACCACATCAAAGCAAACTGAGGTAGCCACAGAAAAGCTATAAATCACACAATGATCACACAAGCAATAACTTGCAAATATTTAATGATTTCCAAACCCCAGGATAGTGATAACATAAGCAAGAGTTGAAGGACACAAATTATTTTGACTAAAAATAGGAAAAAAGAAGGTAGCACCGATTGCTGTGAGAATGGAATGCACAACCGAGTAAGAAGCCGCTGAATAATTTTGAATATGTTGTATTGCGGATTTGTGGGAAATATAACGGAAAAGACGCAAAGTATGGAACAAGCCTTTAGTAGCTTGCCTTTAGTAACTGGCCTCTGCTGGTTCAATTAATAATTCAATTATTCAATAATATCAATGGTTTAATAAAAAATGTCTGTGTATTGATCCACTATTTTTTAAACTGGCTTTCATATACTTTTTGACACTATTGGTGCAGGTGTTGCCAAATCTTCCAGGAGGGTGTTAGTTTAGTTAGTGTATTGTGGATCTATCTAAATTGAATACGACTAATGTCTGTCGCATTGGACATGACAGGGAAAGATGAAGCGAAGCTGAACAAATTGATAACATCTGAGGGGAAAAACTCTGCTGTGAAGTATTATATCATTAATTATAGGATAAAAGTATCTTATCCACTACCACCATCTCCAGTTCTCCGAAATCACACCCTCAGTTATTTTGCTGGTGATATCACATAAGAAGCACAGATACATTTTGGCTGCAAAAGTAATACAAAATTGGAAAATCAGAAAAAAAGTCATTAGCTGTATTCCAATGGCACTGGATCGGATCTAATTTAATCCAAAACAGCAACAAATTAGGATCCAGCTTCGTTTTCAGATCCAATTATTGGATCCGGAAGTGTTCGGAAAGCAACAGTACGGAAAGTAGTCCCTGTATTTGGCACTATTGGCAAAATTTTACAATCAGCTGCTGCCGATTATTGTTGTTTTTTGTTATTTTTAATATTTATTTTAATATATTGTTTTTAATTTCATTAATTCAACAATGTCTCAAAACTCTAAACACAGATATTTTTATATTTTCCCTCTGTTTTTCTTGACAACTAAACAAAAGTGCAGCCAAGTTTAGCGTGGAACCATAATTTGGATCGAAACCATTCCAATGAGATTGGATCCGATCCAGTACCATTGGAATTTGGCTATTGTGAATACCAAGTTCTCCAAAGAAAATCCCCTTGTGCTTATCTCAGGTTTCTTTGAATTTCCAAAGTGCACACGGATTGATTTTAATTCGTGTTTATTCGTAGGATTATAGTTGATCTACTAAACATATATGAAAAATTGTTATTTTTTCTTATGTTCCTTGCTCTTTTGTGTGCTTATTCCGGGAGAGAGATCGAACTTTTCTCTCCCCAGTGTTGCATTTTCATATAAAGTAATTCCATTGTTCATATGATACCACGTTGTCAAGAAAATGTTTTCCTCTACGTCGGTTCATACGTACTTCCTCGTGAAACAAAGCCTTAATAAATATTTGTTTCAGTAACTTTACCCCGTTTAAAATTGATTTCAGAGCATTTTACACTGTTCCGTGAGACAAGAGCCATGCCACGCCACACAAAAAACATTTTGTCTTTCACCAACACTATCGTCCTTGACATAACAAACGTACCCTACCGCCACAACACAATTTTACTCACTCTGTGGACTGGACACATATGGCTAAACTATTTGGCACCCTTGTATTTTAATATCACACTTTAAATAATAAAGTACGTGGTCGAATCACGTCACTCGTGATTAAATCACAAGTTACACAACTAAAAAAAATATTTTCTCTCTATGCCACAAAAAGTTCGAGTCTCCCAGAATTGACTCGTGACTTCTGTTGGCAACACGACTCATTGCTTCACGAGTCGTGAGTTTTATCTCGCAACTTTGAAACTCCGCACACACACACACACCAACACACAACTTATGTACTCTTCTCTCTCGCAACTGCAAAAACACACGCACTCTCTGCTTCATATTTTTAGTGCTCTGGCAGAAGTCGTTAACGAAGGACGTTAAGGGATACGCAAATTTGTCGTGATTCTTTTGTTCTACTTTCTATAATAAAATGTCTGACGAACAATTAATTGAATGTGTAAAAAGATACACATTTTTTTACAATAGAAAAGATCCCAGTTATTCCAAAATTAGAGAGAGAGAGAAAATGTGGAACGAAATTTCGGACGAAATGAATTTAAGCGGTAAGTAGAATCGGAAACTATCCAAAGCAAATAATATTTTGCAAATTTTGTTTTCTCTTTCCCTTCTGTGTATGCAGTTGCCGTACTGAAAAGGAGATGGAGAAACTTGCGTGGTAGATTTTATAAGCACAAGAAAATGTTAAATGAAAGCGCTTCCGGAAATGTCAGCATCCTAAAGAAGCCTTTCTACTTATATGATAACATGCTTTTTCTAAATAATTGCCACACTCAAAGAAGGTATGAGAATATTTCAGAATAAATCAGCAACAGTAGCAAAACAAACCCAACCATCCACCGACAAGCTCTCTGCCATTACACGAACAAGCATCGTCATTTTCTGTATCACTTCAAACAGACGCTGTTCTAGTTGCAGCATGTTGAAGCTTTTTTGTGTGTGTTCTAAGCAAACAGAGCTACCACGTTCTCTTCGGGGTGATTTTGTTGTTGTTGTTGTTTCTCACATAAATGAAACTGTAATTGCTTAATTAACAATTGCCCGTGAAAACATCCCTATGACGTCATGGAATCATGGCGAGGATAAAAACGTAATTTAATATTGTGATCAAATATCAATGCTGCTGTGCATTCAAATATATTCACCACTGCACTCGTCCCCTCTGCTAATTACACCACAGCGGAATGGTCAATGGTAGATTTGCGTTTCGTTGTAAACCATGAGCTCTTGCATTCTGTGGTGACTTCTCTCACTTGGACGCTATGAACTTAACCTCAAACAGCAAAGCTTGCAAATAAAGCACGCGGATTTGTGTGTGTGTGTTCTCAATATATTTGAAGCATGAAGTGCAACAAGCAAATAATTCTGCGAAAATTGTACTTGACTTAAAATGAACGTTGGAAAATCACACACTCTCTCTCTCTCTCTCTCTCTCTCATTACATATGCATAAAAATGTGTATAGAAATGTATGAACATACATATGAATGTATAGATAAGATTATATATCTTATAGACATAGATATATACATATGTATCCATATATATATACATATATATATAGATATGAATATATATGCATATGTATATAGATATAAATATATATAGTTATCGTATATATATATATAGAATATGTATGTACAGATGTAAATAGATAAACCTGTGTATAAATATATATAATTATATATGTATAACTATACTATAAATATATATATATAGATAAGTATGTATATATATACATACATATTTTTTATTGGCAAATCTGGGTTTTCCCCACAACCCCCGCGTATTCCGGGATAGTCTCTTCGATTAATTGCCCGTGTCTCAGTGAGAGGTAAAAGTCATCCTAGTTTTTTTTCGTTAAAGAGCAAATCACAAGCTAGTTAAGAATTTTCGAATGATTCAACTCAATCATGATTCAACTCAATATTGATTCAACTCAACCATGATTCAATTCAATAATGATTCTACTCAAATATGACTCAACTCAATAATGATTCAACTGAATCATGATTCAACTCAAAAATGATTCAACTCAATCATGATTCAACTCAAAAATGATTCAACTCAGTCATGATTCAACTCAATAATGATTCAACTCAATAATGATTCAACTGAATCATGATTCAACTCAAAAATGATTCAACTCAATAATGATTCAACTGAATCATGATTCAACTCAAAAATGATTCAACTCAATCATGATTGTACTCAATCATGATTCAACTCAATCATGATTCTACTCAATCATGATTCTACTCAATTGTATATATTTAAATATAAAAGTAGTGACATTTTTGCTTTGATTGCAGAACTTCACCAAAGAAATTGATGCTGAAAGATACCACCTTCGATTTTTCGGAAACTGGGAGTGAGTATAGTGGTAAAGATGAGTGTGATTCTCATATTGCTACAGACGATGAGGGCTCATTTGAACCTCCGACACCTAGAAAACGTCGAAGAGAGTCATCCGACACAGATATCCAAAGATGTGCTCTGGAGCAGCTCCAAGTGCTGATAGCAAAAATGAACCATCAAGTGGAGGACCAAGGCATACGAAGCTTCTACAACTGCATGGCGGAGAAAGTGCAAGCAGCCAAACTGCCTATGCAGCTATTAAATCAACTGCAAATAAAACAATTGCAAGCATTCAATGAGATACTCATCTTGCACAACCAAGAAACGACTAATGGGAAATATAAATAAACTCCCAACTAATTTAATAATCTCTTAAGTAATTTATAGACTGCTATCTGATATCTGACTTCATCCCATTTCTTGTATTCCATTGTTGTATAAATAAATAAATACGTAGTGTAAAAAAACTTCATGTGAAATTGTTTATTGTTTTTAAATCAAGCCAAAAATGGGTATATCCGAAAATCACATTCTTAGTATATATATCTGTAGAGATATCCAAATTATTGAAAAAAAATGTGAGAATTTTAATGTCCCGCAGCCATTGAGAGCAAGCTTAAAGTAATTGAGAGCTCCCTGGGTTGGGGGACTACAGGAACTTTGAACCCTGGGAATGGTTTCACTTATAAGGCTAGCAAAAAACGCCTCACTATCGAGTGATCTCCACTTCCGCGAGTACTAAATGAACACTCATCTGATATCCCTAAGAACTCATCTGGCATCGCTCAGTACTCATCTGGTATCGCTAAGGACTCATCTGGTATCGCTAAAGGCTCATCTGGTATCGCTAAGGACTCATCTGGTATTGTTAAGGACTCATCTGGTATTGTTAAGGACTCATCTGGTATTGTTAAGGACTCATCTGGTATTGTTAAGGACTCATCTGGTATTGTTAAGGACTCATCTGGTATCGCTAAGGACTTATCTGGTATCGCTAAGGACTCATCTGGTATCGCAGGTCTCAGCCAGTCTAACCCAGCTTAACCTAATGGCCCACATGGATCGCTCGTTTCCTGCAATTGGGACACAACTCAAAATTTAGATGAGTATTGAACTGGGTCTACTACATCCACTACATTTGATTTTTAAATTCAAGTTTATATTCAGTGGACTCATTGTTGCAACAAACGAGATAGAAAAAATAAAATATGTTGAACTGAGTAAAAAATATTTTGAACATAAATTCTGGAGACCGCACACAATTATTATATATACAACCTCAGGGAAATTCTCGACTTTTGCTGATCAGCAATTTGAAGTTTTCAAACAATTCAAATACTGCCCCTCATTTATAGAGTTAACTAAGTACTCTATGAGATTCTGCTGGAGTAGTTTTTTGTTCAATTACAGTCATGGTTCAAGTCCAGAATTTCCCTTAACATGGTCATTAGTAGAGTGCCATTTTCACTGCAGGGAAGGTACCAGCGAACTTGTGCCACTTAATTTAATACTCGTTAACTTTTCGCTGTCCAATTTAATGAGCCGTTTCAAATCTACGTTTCAGTTCTTGGCCTAAACAAAGTTTGGTATTTTTGGCATTTCTTTTCAATCACATTTCGCTCCTCAGAGAAGTGAGGTTAATCGATTCAGTGCGGTTAATTATATTTGTGTGTAGTTCCACTAAAAACCTGGCAAGTTTCTATTGTGGTTTTCTTTGAGATTTTGAAGTAATCCCACTTTATAACGTAACCGGAAAATCCCCAAAACCCAAATGCAACCAATGACAACAACAACAGCGGAGTCAGTAGTTGTTTACGCATTGCTAACTCGAGTTTGTTGGTGAATTTGTGTGAATAGGGTTGCCATGAGTCCAAGAATAATGTTAATTAAACAGCTGTCAATTCTTTTTTATACTCATTTGGAGATCAGAGCTTATTGGTAGTTGGAGATCAGACCTTATTGGTAGTTGGAGATCAGAGCTTATTGGTAGTTGGAGATCAGAGCTTATTGGTAGTTGGAGATCAGAGTTATTAAAAGTAGTTTCATAGATCTAACAATTAAAGTAAGAACGGTTGATTGCATTAAAGAATTTCTAAAATTTTGTTGGAGGAAATAGCAACAATTTTGAAGTTCAGTCTTCTTCAGAAGAAGTCTTCAGGAACTGTTGTGACAGATATAATGCCTTTAAATTATTGATCACCGTCACTTTCTGAGTGGATTTGGACTTATGTATGTTTGCTTAAGGACTACAGTTTTCCACACCCTTGAAGACATATTTGTTCAACTTAAGGTGTAGAGTCGCATAAAGCAGAAACGGCAACAGAAACAGAAACAGTACATTTGCAACAGAATCTACAAAATTTAACTAGAGCAAATAAGCATTTGGTGACAGAACAGAAACAATTCATCGTGAGTTTGTTTCTGTTCTGCCCCTGAACGCGCTTTTTCTGTCGCTGAACTCGATTTTTCTGTCGCCAAACCCGCATTTTCTGTCGTTATCATTTGTAGTTTCTGTTGCAAATCTACTTGATTCTGTTTCTGTTGCCGTTTAATTTTTATGTCACTTTGCACCTTTACCAAAATAATGATCTAGACCAGGAAATAGAACTAGATTTCGGTATGATAGGACAAAAGACAAGATGCCAAAACAAAATAAGACAACCTACAAATTTTACGTCCACCTCCCAAATGGGCAAATTTGTGGGCTCATTGTAATTAGACCAAACTTCGTGCTTATTGATAATTCGTACTCTTATATTTGGTAATTCAACATTGAGCCCAAACTGGGTTCAAAACAAGATATGAGCGGGATATGTTAGGTCCAATCAACACTTAAAATTTATGGAAATATTTCTGAACAGAAATTTACATGACATGAGAATCATACTCATGGTATAGTTCGCAAAGAGGTGTTATATTCCATCTGGCCTTATCTTTCGTCAATATAAGAGCTGTGGGAGTTGGCCCAGAACAAGTGCATATTATATGGAATTTGTTTATACGAAACCATGTATCTGTGTCTTATTTACCTGTAGTTAACTAAAATTTCCCCGATAACAATAATTCGTTTCCTATCACAATTTTCCTCGTATTCGAATTTTTCCTAATACACAACAATCGTATAAAGAGAAGATATGACAACCGAGGCGACCGTTTCACTCCCTTATTCCCTAAGAATAATACCAGAGAATACAGAGAAATGACTCTTGTTTTGTGGACACTTACACATGTGCAAAATTGTAGTAGCGGGGCTGATTTTCTTCAGAATTCTGGTTAACCAATGATAAACAAACCTATCCATACAGCAGCAAATGACACACAAAGACAGTTTTTTTAAACGTCAGAAAATTTGACGTTGAAGTGTCCCGTCTTTATGGTCTCTGATAGTACCTTTGGTCGGAGAACACAGAGAATCGACACTTAAACGTCAAATTTTCTGAGGCTTAAAAAAACTGCCTTTGTTTATCATTAGTTGGCTACATGGATAGGTTTGTTTATCATTGGTTCTGAAGAAAATCAGCCACACTACTACAGTTTAGCGCATGTGTAAGTGTGCGCAAAACGAGAGACGTTCAAGTGTCGCGTCTCTGTGGTCTCCGATGCCAACCAAGGCGACTGTTTCACTCTCTTTCTCCCTACAAATAGTACCTTTGATACTGCCTTTCTGTGTGTGTGTGTGTATTTTGCACCTGAGCTGCTGAGTTGCCAAAGCCCTGCTCTCCTTCTACTGTGATTATGTCTGCGTGTGCTTTGAATCACGTTGACTCTTTCTCGTGTGTTTCTGGTGCATAAAATCACAACAACAAAACCTGTATGGAAATAAGTTGCTTCAATTAAAGCAAAAGGTACCGTCTGTCTGTCTGCCTTTCTGTCCGTCTGTCTGCCTTTCTCTCTGCATGTCTGTCCGTCTGTCTACAAACAAAACGTTGGACGTGTGCCTGGCTTTTGGCCAAAATCTTCAAAAGTACCCAGCAAACCAGTTTGTGAGTAAGCGTGACGTGGTTGAGGGTTTTTTGCTGAACTGGGGTTTAAATGAATTTTAAATGTTATTCAATTATTTGGCTTACAATTATTGAGTGATGTTGCTAATTTAATTCAGAATTGAAAACGTTGCTAACTTATTTTCTAACTGATTCAATGGGTTTTGAGTGGTACGTCAAATAGTGATTGTTGGCTTAAGAGGAGAGGCCAGTTCAAGCCCTTTAAATAAATTGTTCATTTTGAAATCCCTTCCAGTTTATAACCATATTGCCCACTACGTACGTGAGTACCTTATGCATATGCCTCCTCTGTCCATCTTGAGCCCCACTTATTCATTCCCATAGTTTTTGGGATTATGTATAGAGGGATTGCGAGTATTGTGTGCAAGTAGAGCTGAAGTGTTCTTCACCCTTCTTGATTCTTTCTGCCACTGAACCAGCACTTCCGCATTGTTGATTCGTTGTTTTTGTTCTGTTTCTTGTTATTGTTGGTGTGGCTGGTGTTGTTGCTTTTGCCACTGCATGTTTCTGTGGCATGTTGCATGCAATAACGCATTACAGTGTAGTACCCACTTCAGCAAAGTAACAAAGCGTTAAAATTTTCACTTCAGTGATTTTTGGATTTTGAAATTGGGTTGTTGTGCATATGTAATTCGTCTCTGCATTTCAAACTCGGCTGAAGCAACTCAGAGAGTGTGCAAATATTTCTTTTTTTTTCTATATTTTATGTTCGAAGCTGATGAAATCATGTTTGAAAATTTTTCATGCATGATTTTTAAACTGTAAAGAATCAGTTTCACACACACACGCACACACATTACGTGATTATTTCTGCATTCACTGATGATAGAGGAGGGGGTCTTACACACACACACACACACACAATACTAAAGATAGAATTGCTGTTTTTTAAAAGAAACTTCTATAGATCGATTAACGAAGTTTTAACTCGGGTTCAGTTAAAAACTTCATGCTGGCATATTTATTAAACTTTTGTATCTAATCCAGAGATAACTTCGTATTCACATATTTATCAAACCTGCTAATCTGATGCAGAGAAGAGCAAGTTCAAGCATAGTTAATTAACTTGGCTCCCCAGAGAAATATAAAAAAGTTTATATGTACATCTTGAAGAACCCTGTTATACTATTTATCTGTTATACTTCAATCTCCATAAAATAATTCATTAAAACATTTTTAATTTAATGTAAATTTAATGAGAACCAAAACAAGAGATGAGTACAAATCATGACGAGTTTAACTGTCCACATAACGAGACTCTTCCCTCATTTGTTGCTATATTTTATAGTAATGAGGAAAGTGTTTATAGAATCATTGAACAATGAGGGAAATGTTCCCTTTATTACCAAAACATCATTGAATCAATTGAGTTGTCATCTACCAATTTAACTGTCACATTGTTCATACGGGTCTGAGTGGATTGAAGCAATTCAGATTGATCCAATCAAGACTGAGACACAACTTATAAAAGGAGTATTTATTTGAATTATGTCGAGTGTTTTATTTGCTTGAATTTCCATGGGAGAATAAGAAGTGATTTCAGAGAACGAAAAATGTCTGGAGAAGAACATATTTAGCCTGAATATAAAAAGTGAAGAATTATTCTTAAATAATTTTTCCAAAATCCTGGTGGATATGGTATACTGTACTCGTAAACTGCCAAGAACATGTTAGTGGGGAGGAGTGTGTTATTTCACAGATGAAGAGAAAACCATAATAAAGAGATGTGGAAATCCCCAAAGGACTTCAGCATTCTATAACTAACAATTTCTTGAGAATCGTGGTGTTTACTTGCTTAAAAGTTAAAAGTAAACTGAATGCAAAATTGTTTATACAATCTTAATCTAAGTGATTTACATAGTTTGCTTATGTCCACTAAATTTTTCAGATGAAATCATTCAATTGCTGATATTTAGTAATACAAGTACTCATATTCAGTAATTGAATTTTTGATATTCAGTAATTGAATTGCTTATATTCAGTAATTAATTCGATGATATTCATTAATTAAATCGATGATATTCAATAATTTTCTTGCTGATACCCACTAATTCGTACGACCAATTCAATGTTTTAAAGTCAGCGATTTAGGTACTGAAATTGGGTATTTTTTTACTAAAATATATGAGATAATTTTTGAAAAGAAGTAATCAAATTGCTGATATTTGGAAGTCCAATACCAAATATGGAATTTTTAAATATTAGCAAATCAGTTTCTTAAATTGAGTAATTTGATTACTAAAATATAATATAAATAAATAAATATAAATAATAAATACTAAAATGTTAGAGTATAAAGTACTTTAATTAGTTTTTTAAACTATATGGCAACGCTTTGCTTTTCTTGTTCTTGACGTCTTGTAACATTCATTCTTAATTCTTCTATAATTCGCTGTTCCGTTCTTAAAACAAGCGCGTGTCGTTAAGAAATACAACTGCCATTGAATTCAATAAGCAATAAATTAAAAGTAATTTAAAACCACTGTGTACTTAATTTATTTAAATTTCTAATATAAAATATATCAAATCCATTTCTGATCATTTCCTGATATTCAGAAGTTTAAAAGGAATTATTATTATTCTTAAAGTCAGCGATTTAGGTACTGAAATTAAGTAATTATATTGTTCAATTATATTAAATCAATTGCTGACTTTAAGTAATTCATTTGACTTATTTTCTTAAGGTCCACGAATAAGTTTCTGGAAATTAGTAATTTGCTTACTAAAATATATCAAATCCATATCTGATAATTTCCTGATATTCGTATGTTAAAAAACCCATTCTTAAATTTCTTAAAGTCAGCGATTTAGGTACTGAAATTAAGTAATTAGATTGCTGAATTATATTAAATCAATTGCTGACATAAAGTAAGTCATTTTCTGATATTCAGAATTTTAACACCAATTCTTTAATATCTTAATGTCAAAGGTTAAGTTCTGAAATTTAGTATTTTGCTTACTTTAATATATAAAATCAATTGCTGATATTAAGTTATTCTATTCCACGAATTCTTCAGTTTCTTAAATTCATATGTTCAATTTCTGGAATTTAGTAATTTGTTTACTTAAATATATCAAATTCCATTCCGATGTTTAATTAATTAATTTGTGGGTATTCAATAGAGTAACAGGTACTCTTCAATTGCTTAAAGTCAGTAATTAATTTTTGTACTTTATAAATCGGTTTACTGAGATATAACAGATAAATTTCTCACATTAAGTAATACAATTGTTGAGGTTTAGAAGTTCAACAACAACTATGCACCTACAAAGCCATTCAATTGCACCAACTCTTCAGTTGCTTAGTTTCAGCGATGCAGTTTGTAAAATGTAATTATTATAAATAGTTTTTTGATATTAAGTAATTAATTTTCTGATATTAACAACTGCAACATCAGCACTTTAATTTCTTAAAACAAGCGAATCAATTTCTGAAATTCAGTAAATTATTTATTGAAATACGTCAAATGAATTTCTACACTGAAATAAAACTATTGCTGTTATTAACAAATTAAAACTATTCAATTTCTTAAAATCAGCAATTAAACTTCTGAAATTTATTAATTTAATTGCTAAAATATATTAACTGAATTTCTAAGTTTCAGTTCTTCAGTGGCTGCTATTCAGTTTCAACTCTTTAAAATTTTCTTTAGTAATTTTATTTGGTTTATGAAAATTAAGATTTCAATTCGTTAATTTTTTTAAAAATTAAATAAAATTTTTAAATTAAATATTAAATAGTTTTTAATACTTTCCAATATGAGCAGTTGCTGAATTTTAGTAGGTAAATAAATAATTGTTGAGAGGAAACATTTTCAGTACCCTGGAAGCATTTTATAGTACTCATTCCTCCTTCCTACTTCTATTCCTGAAACTATTCCTATCCAAGCAAGCGTAGTTTCTATCTTATTGAACAGACTGCACTGCCACTATTCTGCTGACACTCTCTTTCCTATTAGTAGTACTTCAGCACTTACTCATCTTCGTATTCGAGTATTCTATAATTTCGCTTCATACCATCATTTGTTCCTTCTTCCTTCCATTCAATAATTGATCCCATTGATTCAGTCGAATTCTCAGAGTATTTCCTTGCATTCATCCTTTTAATATCTTAAACTATTTTTAATATATTGAGGCATATTACGACTATATTTGAATTTATATTCCATTAGATGCTAAAGCCAATAGATTACATCAGGCGGGCACTGCGCATTTACACCCACCCCCCTTTTCAATATTCCATTTAAGTTTGCTGTTTTATGTTCAGCCACAATTTTATGACGCATAATGGTGCATCAGCACTTTGTTGCAGGTGTCAACCGCATTTTACGACTCAATTTACTCATACTTCCGCCGCTCCTTGCCATAGTTTTCCTGCTGTCCTGGCGCAGACTACAATAGCTTCATGCCGTTTTTTCTGCCCGCCCCGCCTTTTTAACCCCACCCGGCAGGCTATGGACTCGCGCAGTATTTCAGTCGTTGGTAGGTTGTGTTACCGTCCATTCTGTTCAACATTATCATTAATAATGGCAGCATGCGGTGCAGCTATAAATTTATAGAACACATCCTTCCACCACTTTCAATTTCAGCGCCCATCCTGGTCGATGTTCATTGTGGCTTTTACGGTGGTATCCTCAGTGTTGTCGTTTTGCATATGCTTGGGTCGCAACGTAACTGCTCTAATTGTGGGACAAATAATTCCTTTAAGGCTTTAACAGAACTTATTGAACTGGCTTCAATGGGGATGATTTTCCCAGATTGTACCCTTGTGTTTAACTTATGTAATGCGTTTGTTGACTGATTTTTTAATGTGATTTTCTTTTCTTCTCGTTTCAGGTGAGTGTGAAGACATTTCAATCATTGTCTCAGCGAGTAAGTCTTATAATCGAAACTCGACTAGATGAATCATGTGTTTTTTTCTCCTCTTTGTGCGGAATTCAGGTCGACATCATTTCCTGTTTCTTTTTTTCCACGGTATTCATTCATTTCTCTGAAAGCAATTGCACTTTATCTCATCATGTGAAATCTCTTTCATGTGTGCTGCTCGAATCAGTCGGTTTTTAATTTTCCCATGCCAGCACTCTCACAAAGGATCATCACACAACAATACTTTTATGCTGCACAAAGCATTTGCCGAAATAAAAGAAAAATATGGCAAAAGGAGATCTGCACAATGGATTTATACCAAGAGCTACTATCTTCCTACGAGCATGGAAAGAGGAATATTCAAAGCTCACCTGCGTCATCCAAATTTTTTGGTTGAATTCGGTTTCCTTTTTCTCTGTTTGTAATATTTTGACAGTTGGTGACATGAATATAAGAGCAAAAGACGAAGAAAATAAAGGTCTGCTATGTTTGCTTATCTCTGCTCTGCTCTGCTCTGTTGGCGCAGGTTTGACCGCAATCGTATTTCAGGATTTGCGGCCTCGTTTATCTGCATGCTGGCAGAAAAAAATGGTATTCCGCCGTTGTTGTTGTTGTTATTAATGTTGTTGCAGTTGTTCGTCGTTTGTAAATGCCCTCAAAAGGCTTGCGGCATTGTGATGAATCTAACAAAGAAGCACATTAGAGACGCAGATACGAGTAAGCGCCTTTCCACATATGCCCGGCCTGGGTCATGGTACGAATATGCATGAAGAAATATTGCCAGCCTGTTGAAACTAGGCTCAGCTTAGTTATGCGGTGAAGAGCATGTTTGTTAATATGATTTAAAGTTTCCTGATCATGATAATGCGAATATTTTTCTCTGTTACTGGTGATTTTTATCTTATACTTTGCCCAGTAATCTTATAAATGGGATCACTCATATCTTTAGGAAGTTAGGAATGACCTTCTTTATTATTAGATTACTGAATATTAAGTATTTTGTCATATCCTTTACATCCTTTTAGACCTTTCTTCGTTTCTACCCAATTGGCTTTCATAAATATTCTCATGAATATAATATTTCTATTGTTCTGGGTCTCTTTAAGATGATCTCCAGTAAGATGACTGAAAATGTGGAGTTCAGTTAACAAATAGAAATAATTCAATTAAGTTGACCTGTTCGTAATGAGACGGGTATACAAGACCGTGGATTAGTTTAGGGTAGCGTAGAAGGGGCTGTCATTATTGTCCTACACAGCCAGGTCATTGTAATACCACGATATCTAATATAAGACTCCCTAATGCCAAGCTCTAGGAATGAATGAATGAAATATAGAGGAAAAATGTACCTCGACCAATTTGATCTATTGTACTCCTCCTGCATGTGCATATTAAAGGTATTCTATTAGTCCAACAGTTCTAAGGAAGCTTGCACTTATGTCGATGCCCTCGGGCCAGTAATGCCCCAGATATTTCTTCCTACTGCGAGCTAAGGCTTCGCAATTCATTAGAAGGTGCTCTGGTGTTTGTTCGGCCTCCGTGCAGAATCCACACGTGTTTACTGGTGAGGGTCCCAATTTCATGAGGTGGCTTCTTAAACGACAGTGGGATGTGAGGTGACCTGTCAGAGTTCTTAAATTGTTGTTGCTTAACTGCAGACATAAAGCTGCACATTTTGAGTTGTAGTCCCCAATCATGAGCTTGGATTGTTTAAGTTTTGGTAGTGAGTCCCAGTAGCGGGATCTTCTGGATATTTCCTCTCTAAGAGGAATACAAAAAAAAGGAATACAAAAAAAGAGGAATACAACAAATCTAGACAGAATACCCCAAATTCGAAATAACAATCATTATTTTTCCTAATTTAAGGATGACTTGTTGAGGTATGTTACTTTGCAAGTCCTTGTATTCCTGATTTGTAAGTCCTATCATATAAAAGATATAATACAATGGGCATCAATGCCTGAGTGCTTGGAGACCGCCTTCTTCGTTCCGGCGTACCCCTCTGATGCGCTACTTTTACTATAGTCAGTAGTGAAAGTAGGGCATCACTTTGATCCTAAATCGAAATGATATATTAAATAATCATAAAATATCACTGACATTTTGACTTAAATGTGAATGGAGAGTACCGAGATTTGAACACCAACTTAAACAAGTTCTTAAGAAATTGTAGAACATCTCTGACATCTGCTCTCCTAGAACAGTGGACAGCACTGAACTGCTTCGATTTCCGACGATCAGTTGAGAAATCGTGGGAGATCTCTGACTGCCTTGATATCAAATCCATGAAGTCTCTGAATAGATTTATTATTATTGTGTAGGGGATTTAAAGCAGCACGACCTTTCGATCTATTGTGCCCCAATCAGAGGTTCAAAGTACATCTTGAGTCCTATTCTTTGGATAAACGGGTTGAAAAGTTTTTGGCTCCAGAGGTTTCACATCACTGGCAGAGCCTTGGAAGAATCCCAAGTATTTCCTGTGGGTGTGCATGAGAGCCGGATAATGTGTCAGCAAATGCAAAGACGTCGCCTCTTCCTCCATACAGAATCTGCAGGAGCCTTCCGAAGTGATCCCCATCCTCACCATATGTGAGTTCAATTCACAGTGTCCTGTGAATAGGCCTGTCATCATCCTAAGATTATTCTTAGAGAGATTGTTGAGTGATTCGAATCGTTTTAGGTGGTATGTTCCTAGTAGACTCTTGATATCCTTAGGCCTGGTGTGTCAACCCAGTGTTTGTGCTTATGGTGGCCTTCATCGATCGTAAGCTGGTTGTACAGCTTGCTCTTTCCTACACCACAGAAAAATTGCTGACTAATAAAAGGCTCTGCAGCCCCCATCCTTGCAAGTTCGTCGGCAATCTCGTTCCCTTCTATGCCAGTATGTACTGGTACCCATGGAATGGTAACTTTGTTGTGTGAGCCAAGAGCATTAAGTTTTTTGATGCACTCCCATACCAGTCTGAATAGATAGTTTCTTAAAGGATTGAGTGCGAAATGTAAAAGAGATGGAAGACTGACACTTTAACATTTCCGTATGTGTGGCTCCCAAGTTTGCAATGTTTGGTCAACTGCATACTGTTCCTTTCAAGTGGTAGAACGTCCTTTGAGCTATGACTATTTACGAGTAGTTAAGCCAAATTCCTTCAAGTGATAGAACGTCCTTTGAGCTATGACTATTTACGAGTAGTTAAGCCAAATTCATTAAAGTGATAAAACGTCACTGGAGCTCTGTCTATTTGCTTAGTTAGGTCCAAATTCCTTGAAGTTATAGAACATCATTGGAGCTCTGTCTATTTATGTAGTCAAGGCCAACTCCCTCTAAGTGCTAGAACGTCCTTGAATCCATGATTATTTACAAGTGATTCAAGCAAACCCCGTTTTTTACTTCCACTATCCCATCTTTAATTCTCTTCCCGCATGAGGTTCAGGATACGTGAAATCTCACAATTTGTTTCTGATCATTCCATGGTAGATCAGATGTAATTACTGATGATAATTACATCTGATCTACCATTGATGATCCCTGTATGCAATTTAGTTTTTATTTTAATGGAAAATCATTAAAACTTCTTTGAAAAGAAAACTTCAATCAAGCAAATTTCACCATCTCTCTTCAATGTTCCATTTATTTATCACCACAAAAGTAAACTTTTAGCATTTACTTTCTAAATTTGTACTCAATCAGAATAGCAATTAAGCAATGCCCACAAAAGTCAGTTTTCATTAATGGAAATACATTTATTTCTTGAATAAAAGATTTTTCTTTTAAATGAGCAGCCAAAAAACATGCCAACCTGGCTAATTACTACTGCAGAGATTGTGATGAGCCTCTCACATTCGTGCCGGAGGCAATAAAGGTGAATACTCATCGACTCATTTCTAAGCATCCCAGCAAGAAATGAGTACGGAAAGTACAAATGAATGGTCACTTACAATTGCATACTGGATTTTTTGTATGATCTTGGTATAATTAACTTGATGCGTATCGTGGCCAAAGCCGGGCACCTACAGAAGAGATGTTCCACAGTCTCCTCCTCCTCCTCATCCCCACAGCTTCTGCAGTATTCATGAGAGAATACTCCCGAGCGTGAGAGCGTGTCTGCCGAATAGTCAATGACCAGTTATACAAGCCACGACTCTAGAGATATCTTCTCTCGACAGGGCAAGCAAGTCTCTAGATTTCCTCCTATGCAGTTCCGGCCACATTAGCTTAGTCGTCAAGCAAGTGCCCTCGTGTGCCCAAGACCTATTGGCCTCACGTACGACCCTATCCATCGGCATCAGTTTACAAGTAGCAATTGGTATTCTAACATCGCATCTGTCCGTGCATAAAGGAAGGTTGCTGCCCCGTCTGGCGATGCTCATCAGCCCTACAGTTCCCCTCAATATCCCTATGCCACGGAACCCATATTAGGCGTACCCTGAAAACGGTGCTGATATCATTTAGGGCTGCCCGGCAGTCCTGAGCAACTTTCGATTTCAGTGCCACCGAGTTCATTGACTTGATGGCCGCTTGGCTATCCGAGTAGATATTTATAATATTCCTTTTTATAGCTAGGACTTCTGACTTTTTATAGCTAGGACTTCTGGTTGATAAACACTGCAGTAGTTGGGGACACAGAAAGAAAGCTCCAGTCCCACTTCTTTTGAGAAAACTCCAAAGCCGACTCTATCGTCAAGTTTGGATACGTCGGTGTAGAAGTTCAGTTCCCCCCTTTTCCATGACATGAGTGTTTGCCACTCTCTTCTACACGGAATATGTGTCTGGAAGTGCCTATCAAAGTTGAGATTAGATGCTGAGTGGTCGATGTGTTGGATAATAGTACTCTAGGTATGCACGATGCCACTCCAGATATACACGTGGCCAATCTGCCGATCATGCCATAACGCCCTACATTTCAGCCTTAGCGCTGATGAGGCGGCCACTTGTTTCCATGGCCAGATCTAGTGTAGGTAGGTTCAGTATCACTTCTAATTCTTTAGATGGCTTAGCTTCCTTAAAGCGCCAGAAACACACAGAAAATCCGTTCTTTGGACCTTGCTCAGAAGCATAAAATAGCTTTGTTTCTGAGTGGCTGACTACCATACCCGTATTCCATATAACAATATAGGTCTGACCACAGAAATGTACACCCAGTGCATAATTTATGAGGATAGCCCAACCTAATTCCGACCACTTTTTTACAAGTGTAAAAAGCAATATTGGCCTTCCTAACTCTTTCCTCAATATTGGGTTTCCAGGTAAGGTTCCTATCTAGTATTAGTCCCAAATATTTGACTCTCCCCTTCATCGGAATTTCCACACCTTTGTTGTATATAAGCGGGGAGCCCGTAAGATATGTATTTATTTTCTCGGGGTTTAATCCTAATCCTCTTCTTTCAGTCCAACAAGTAAGCGTGGCCCTGCTAGAGCGCGAAGTTTCCATAAGAGTGTTTGGATATTTCCCTCTAATCACAATTGTGGTCAGCATACAACGACATGACAACCCCTCTCTCTAGGGCTAGCAGTAAGGGATTTTCCGCCAAATTCCAAAGCAGGGATACTCCTCCCTGAGAAGTACTCCTCCCTGAGAAGTACTCCTCCCTGAGAAGTACTACTGCTTAGAAGTACTCCTCCCTGAGAAGTACTCCTCCCTGAGACCTGTCTGCTTAAAGTCTAGGTACCTAAGCTGGCAGTTACCTTTCTGCTGCCGAGTATTGCCTCAATCAGTGCAACCACATTAGGATCATCGCCCAGAGCTTCTAACGCTCCCGTAACTGTTGTTCTAATAGTTGAGTATCTGGCTAACTTTCCTACTGGGGTGAATAATTTATTACACCTACATATACATGCCTACCTACAATACCTTTCTATAACCATTTCATTCATAATTTCCTCATTTCTCCCAATGAATAGTACTAAGCATACGCCTGGATGAGAATGCTTGATTGATTTTGAGTTTGCCTTTAAATGATGCTTGCCATTTCCTGAGACCATTGTACGGTCAAACAATATCAGATTAAAGATAAATCCGATCAATTTTCAAGTTTAAACTTTGTGATGTTTTACAATGATAACTCACTCTTTGTTCACATATCGCTTCACATCATCGTCTCAGGTCAGCATGTTGATGGCATTTATTTTTCTACATGACCTAACTTTCTACTGCAAACGAGTATCTCTCAATTCTGAGACAATGAGACACAAATAGAATGCAATACACTCACAAAATAAAAGATGTTTACACACCGAGATTCCTTTTTATGCTGTAAATGTTGAAATTCGTATTTGTAAGGAAGTCCTTATCAAAAATTTATTATCAAAGCAAAGATACCAAAGCAGGATAATATTGTGTTGACACAATTGGCATAGTAAGCCTGTTAAAAATAGTAAAACAAAGCAATTATCCTGTACAGGATATTACTGGATTACTATTGACATCCATGATATGTGTAGGTTTTTTGGGGCAATCCTTCGTTGTTGTGTTATGCTCCTGCATATTTGATGGTGTCCTTTTCTTGAGCTGTGAAGAATGAAATGAATTTTTGTGAATTAAATTGGACAGAAGTTGTAATACTCATGTCCTGGGGATTTTTAACCCACAAGAGATTAAAGAATTTTTTAATGTATCAATACTCAGTTCTGAGAATCATTGTTCTGATATAACCAAGCAATATGTATCCTGAATAAATTCCCTACTACAAAAAAACTGCTGCAATATATACTCATCAATCCCAGTTACTCAAGGATTGATATACTGATCAGTGAAGTTGATTCCTTTACATTAACATCGCGGTTAGTCAAGGATTGATGTACTGATTAGTGAAGTTGATACCTTTACATTAACATCCCGGTTAGTCAAGGATTGATATACTGATCAGTGAAGTTGTTTCCTTTACATTGACATTCCAGTTACTCAAGGATTGTTATACTGATCAGTGAAGCTGATTCCTTTACATTAGCATCCCAGCTACTCAAGGATTGACATACTGATCAGTGAAGTTGATACCTTTACATTAACATCCCGGTTAGTCAAGGATTGATATACAGATCAGTGAAGCTGATTCCTTTACACTAGCATCCCAGTTACTCAAGGATTGACATACTGATCAGTGAAGTTGATACCTTTACATTAACATCCCGGTTAGTCAAGGATTGATATACTGATCAGTGAAGTTGATTCCTTTACATTGACATTCTAGTTACTCAAGGATTGTTATACTGATCAGTGAAGCTGATTCCTTTACATTAGCATCCCAGTTAGTCAAGGATTGATATACTGATCAGTGAAGTTGATTCCTTTACATTAGCATCCCAGTTACTCAAGGATTGACATACTGATCAGTGAAGCTGATACCTTTACATTAACATCCCGGTTAGTCAAGGATTGAGATACTGATCAGTGAAGTTGATACCTTTACATTAATATCCCGGTTAGTCCAGGATTGCTTTACTGATCAATCAAGTTTTAGCTCTGTGCATTTTAGAGCCCTGTCAATATGTCATTATTGCTACTGGCAGGGAACAAACTTCGAATGTAATGGTTCCCACGACAGGATCTCATCCACCGCAAGCATATTTCGGAAGAATATAAGCAGATCACATTTTGCTTAACAGCTGTTTATTTCTTGAACATTTCACACCATTTTTCCTCATTTATTTCTTGACTTAAAAAGTGAATCTGCGTAGTGTTATAATTATTTTTCTCATTCCTCAATTTTCTGATGACATCATTATGTATCCTGGTGAATTATACACTGTTTTCTCACGTCACAGTTCATATGAAGCTTTTTTTCGATTATTGCTTGTAATTCCCTTTGCATTCAAAGAAAAGACCACCAACAGCCTCTTTAAACTGTTTACAGCAAAATTACCAAATTTCTCCAAAACGCTCCTGTTTGAATTGCTTTAGGACTGAAATCCTTTTCTCAGAAAAAATCTTTGCATAAATTTAATTCAATTTAAATTGCTCCATGCTCCATGCTAAATTTTATTGGCTGCCTTTCAGTTGCGCAATTATTCATCTAATTTTTTCTGTGTTTTTCGTGGAATAAATTCCAAGCATCCTTACAAAACATTCTTCAATTTCGCCAACTTCATTTCACATTACCACAGAGATTTTATTTGAATATAAATGCTGAAATATCCTAGAGCCATCATAGTCTCAGTCATCTTATTGTGAGTATTCTATATTGAACAAGTTAATATTTAGCCAAGTCCTTCCTGCGTCGTCGTCGTCCTTGCAAGTGTGTATCGCTGTTCAGTTGCGGCTTAATCTACGCATCTGCGCCAAACTTTAAATTGCCCCAACGCAGTTGCTACGAGTATTTGCGAAATTTCCTTATTTCTTGGTGGGGTCGTTCGTGTGTCTGCTGCGATTTTCCTTTCGCGTGCCTGTGCTGCCACAGGAAATTGCGTTCCGCGTAGATTTTCACAATATTTGTCCATGAATATAATATTTGGGGAAATGCTTCCTAGGCCGCCTGCTAATAATCGATATTACTTTATTTTATGTTCGCAACGATGCGCGCATTTTTAATCCCCAAGGATTTCAGTTCGCCTCTTTTATTGCCTGCTCTTTTAGTTGTGTGCTTGTGCGAGTATGAAGGCACAGCATGGCCAGCAGGAGTAGCAGCAGAAGCAGAAGGTACTTTATGGAAAATCACGGTTTGTACACAGTTGGAGCCAAGTGATTTGCAGCTAATGGAACATTTCGCGGAATTTTGTTTCTTATTCAAATTTCCTCTCCCTATCGACGTTCCTATCGCCGCCTGTTCGGTGTGTTGGACACCCAGAACGTATAATTTAAAAGCCAGCAATATTTCCATGAGAATTCTCATCAGTGCTAAAATGCGATTATTACAATTGGCCACAAATAAATTCCAACTGAACTCGAAGCTTGTGTGTTTAAAACTTTGCTTTTTAAATAAGTGATAATAATAATGAAAAGCTAAGAAGATGGGATAAATATGGGATAAGAATAATTATAGGATTATCACTGGTTTGCGAGCCAGAAACATTGGCGAAGTGAGGGAACCAGAAGTTTGCTGTAAAAATGGAATTAAGGAGACTTAAACTATGATTTGCAAACACTTGAGAAGATGGCTGGACAACGAATTAAATTATTTTATAAACTATTTTATTAAAAGAAAGTCCTTTTTCGGATCAATATTAAACACAGCTGCGGTATTAGACTTTAGTCCTAAGAATGGTTGTTATTTTGGGTGATCCTTTGAACCTTTGAGCAGTGATTTAGTTTCAGCATTGGATTTGAAATATTTCCTTTTCTTCCAGGAAGCTCTTTAAACAGATTTATTATTATAGCTTCATATCCTGAAGACTCTGAAGAACCAAAAACCTTCGCTTCGATAAATTCTTATTTGTGGTATAAGAATTTAATATCATATAACAACATATTCCAAGTTCTCACTACGCATTTATTTTCTGGCCTCCTTCACCTTTCTCAAGGATTCACTTACTGATTGTATATAAAAATGTAAATATATATATTTAAGTAAACTCAATAAATGAATACAAAACAAAATGTATTTCACACTCCAAAACACAAACAGGACTTTTCAAAGTAAATGTTCGCAACAAAATCATTTTTTCACTTTCTCACATCCTCACTTCTTCACTTCCTCACTTCCTCATTTCTACGTGCCACAAATAAAACAAGAACGCAAGTTACACGGCTTTTAAAACTTTTTAATTTTGTTACTTATCCTGCCAAATCCCACATACTCGCACTCCTCTCAACACACAACAACAACAACAACAGACCAACGAATCGCAGCCAAATCAATTTGACGCGAAGCAAACAAACAAAAAACAAGATTATCCCCTCGCCTCAAATGTGCTGTCAAACCTTTGCCACTTTATCCTGGAACCCTAAAGTTTCATTACAATAAATGTAATAAAAAGGAGATTTGGTTTTCCCCAGCCAAACTCGAAGGGTGGGATTCAGAGACATTACGCCTTGTTAGCAAGTTGGATAAAAAATAACTTTTCGATAGCGCATTGGAACGCTTAAACGGTAGACAAATTCATTCACTTCAAAAACACACACGCGCCAACCTGGTTCTCAACCAGGTTGAATGAAACTGGTTGCAGAACGAAATTTCATGCGTCTTTGTATTGGTGGACTTCACATTTTTCGTTGTGTGGTGGGATAATCACGCTAAGTTTCTTTACCTTCTGGGCTAGCCATCAAATCCCGGCAGACTTAACCCTTTTTGTTTTGTACCATCATCAGCCGTCATCCTTTATTTTGTGTCTATATTGCGTGCGCCACAGCAGTCATTAAGTTCCCGCCAATTGGGAACATATGAGTATGTTTACAGAATCCATCGCTTCTTTGGATACTCAATCCAGCTGCTGTAGAAAGCTAACCCAACTTCTGTAGAAACTCAACATAGTTTCTGTAAAAATCCAACCCAGCTTCAGTGGAGACTTAACCCAGCTTCTGCAGAAACTCAGGCTAGTTCTCTAGAAACTCAACCCAGCTTCTGTAGAAACTTAATCCAACTTCCGTAGAAACTCAACCCAGCTTCTGTAGAAACTTAATGCAACTTCCGTAGAAACTCAACCCAGCCTCTGTAGAAACTTAATCCAACTTTCGTAGACACTCAACCCAGCTTCTGTAGAAGCTCTTCCGAAGTCACGAAAAGGGTCCTAACTGAATAAAGCTCAAACTCAAATATAACCTTTATTTAAAACTAAAAAATACCGCCTATCAACGAGGCTGAAATTGGCTAATTTGCTGAAATCTCGGTAGAGTTAAGTGAGGACCCATCTAGAAGACCTAGCGATATTTTGATGGACATGTGAAATACACTTTCTTGATTGCTCCAAATCTCGATTAATGGTCTTTTTGAATGTTTCGAGCAATTCCGATTTCTTTTATCTACTTGCATATAGTTAAAGGAGTAAGAGAACTGGATTCTGGGTAACAGTCTATGGGAACACCATGACTGCTGCTGATATTGCTTCAGAGATACTCACAAATTGAGTCCATTCTGAAAGCCTGGGATATAGTTATAGTTGTATATCAATAACAATTTAATGTTCACAGTTTCGGAACTGTTTCCATCTACGAAATTCGACAACTTTACTCTTTCTGATTTGTAAATAAACATTGTGACGAAATAATATTTGCGTGATTTATGGTTGGTATGAAGCGGATATAACGTTATACATCCATTAAAAAGATTTGGTGATTAACTATTTCTTAATTATATTGAGTATTCCTTTGTAAAAGGTCCTAAACAACAAGTTTTTAAGAAAAAGTCATAAACAACTAGTCATAAACAACAAGTCATAAGCAAAAAGTCATAAAAACAATTCAATAACATTAAGTGATTGACAACAATTCATTAACAACAGGCCATAAACATCAGGTCATAAACAACAATTCACTAACCACAGGACATAAACGTGAAGTTATAAACAGTGTGACTTAAATAACAGATCATATATGGAGTTATCTATTTTATGCTCAAGAAATTGGTGTTGGATCGCCAGTAACTACAGTTCATGAACAACAATTCTTAAACAACAATTTATAATCCACATTTCACAAACAACAATTCATAAACCACAATTCATGACAGGTCATAAGCATAGACTCATAAAAAACAGGTTATAAATGATGACATTTATTTTGTGCTAACGGAATTGATTCTGGAGTGTGTTGGAACTTCAGTAAAAACAATTCATGAACAACAATTCATAAACAATAATTCATAAGCAACAATTCATAAGCAACAATTTATAAACCACAATTCACAAGCAACAATTCATAAACAACCATTCATCAACAACAATTCATAAACAACCATTCATCAACAACAATTCATAAACAGTATTTCATAACAGGTCATAAGCAGATACTCATAAACAACATGTCATAAACATCAGGTCATGAATAGTGTGTCCTAAACAATAGATCATGTGAGGTGAGGTCAATGGTGTTATTTACATATTGTGTGCTCAGGAAATTGATTCTGGTGTGGATGGCATTTATTTTCTGTTGATGACATTGATTCAGGAGTGTGGAGTGTGAAATGACTTCGAGGACAATTGAAATGCATAAATGACATGTGTTTCATAGGACCTGGCTGTGATAGTTGTAACCGAAACCGAAGCATTAAGAGATATAAAGTGA
This sequence comes from Clusia tigrina, assembly GCA_920105625.2. NCBI lineage: Eukaryota > Metazoa > Arthropoda > Insecta > Diptera > Clusiidae > Clusia > Clusia tigrina. Next base: position 211,647,422 of record OV050031.1, read on the forward strand.
TGGATTAAGAGATATAAACTGATGGATTAAGAGATATAAAGTGATGGATTAAGAGATATAAACTGATGGATTAAGAGATATAAAGTGAAAGAGTTGTAATACATTGTTTAATTTTGTGGTAAATAATCTTTAACTATTCCTTAAGAAAATAGCTTTCAATTGAAACAGCTTTAAAACTAAATTTCCAAAGAAGTATTGTTTAATGACATATCACTATCCGGTGATGGAACTATTCACAGACTTAAATTACATATTAGCATTAATCTTTTAAAAACACCAACAAAAAGAAAGCAATTAAACCACACGATAAAAGGCATACAGTCATCACCTAAATTCCTCACAAAACTGGAGGAGCATCATCAATATAACGATATTTTTGTGACGTCATGCTTAGGAATTCCCCACTTTACATGAATTTCCCACTTAACACTCATTTCCTTTAATATTCTTCTATTCTATTTACTTGTATTTTATTTTGTTTCTAAAGCACCTTCCTACCTTCTTTCTTTGTTTCCTGAATTGAAGATATTATTATACCCCCTTTATTTTAATTTCTATATTTCCTCTTTTTACTTGATTTTACATTTGATATATCACCAGTCTTGTATGATATTTAAAGCCGTCGAAAGATACATTTAAATTTATGGCTCCAAATATTCTTGGAATTTCTCTTTTGTCAAGCAGTCAGATGTGCCCAAAACCCAGGAGCTGTGTATCGGTGGCAAACATCAAGATACATATTACCATGTCTGCATTGCTCGTACAGAGAAGGAGGAGCCCTTTTTTGTTGTGCGTACACAAGTAAACAAAACAATCAATGTTTGCATATGCTTTGCCAAGAAAGGGTTTGTTTGCGTAGTAAATTTATGCAAATTAAAGGAATAGAATCTTGGCAGGAGTCTGCTTTAAATTAAAATTAATTTCTCTTCTTGATTTTTTACTCCTCTGTCGTTCTCAGGCGAGGTTGACGACATAACACAATTGTTTTGTTGGCACTAAAAAAGGTCAATGTGAGTAAAAGGAAGCTTTAAATTTGTCCAAAAACCGAGTAACATTAAATTCTCTGCACTATACTAATGACTCTTTAAACTTAACCATATCGCAGTCCTTTGGGCTTACCGCGCTGAATCCTTTGCAACAAAGAAAATATTTTTGCAAAGGATTTCTCTTTGCCGCCGTTTAGCAAACACATTAAAATCGCTTTGATATAAACTCAGGTGGTGGTGGTGGCGGCGGCCGTGGTGGGGTAAATGATGATGGTGTTCATGGTTTTGGTGGTGTTGGTGGTGTTGGTGGTTTTGGTGTTGTTGGTTGTCTTGGTGTGGTTGGTGTTGTCTTAAAAAAATAATGAATATGAGATTCAGCACAAAAGATTACTCTACTCTGGAAAGGTGCGCAATGGCAGATAAGAAACACAAAATCGGTACCACTTGGGTACGGCTTTGATGGCGCCACAAACAACAACAACAAAAACAACATAATAATCACCTGGGAGCACCATGCGGAACACGCAACTTGGGCAGACATTTGCCACAGAGACTGTTTGCGAAAGACAACGTGAGTGAAATATTGACGTGCATACGCGAGCATGTGCAGCAATGGGAAAAATCAAATTTTCACGCGGCTTACTTTAGTTTCCAAAGCACTCGGCTGGAAATATGTGTGCGGAATGTAAATATTTGTATTACATTTACCACCTTAAGCATAAACATAAGCATTATTTATATAGTTATATAGACGTATATATGTAAATAATAGATTTGAAGAAACTATGGCAGAATTTAAATTAAGCAGAAGGAAATTTTGTATGAAAACTCGTGTCGAGCCAATTAATAATGTAGCAAAAACCATGCCGTGGCTTCTGCCTTCGCACCACCGCACTATCTCTGTGCATTCCCATCGTTAGAAATGACACAATTGCAGACCAAAATGAAATAAACCCCAGCTCAGCCACTCGCAAAGCTGGCAAAGAGCATTTCCCAAGCTTTGGCAATGTGAAAATGTCAGCGACGTGATTTCACGATAACCTTTCCCACACTTCACAATGCTGCAATTCAGTGGCTTTTTACAGCGTGTTCAACAAGCAAAAGTCAAAAAAAGACATTCAAATTATACACACCAGCAGCTCACCTGCAACTGCAACTGCAACGGCACCTGCACCTCTGTACCTGCACCTCTCCAACTCCGAAACACAACCTCCAACTGACTGACTCGACCACCAACCAACTACTAGTCTGTACCTTCAGCTTGTCTACCACCAACTCTCTCCCCTCAGCTCGTCTATCACCAACTCTCTCCCTTCAGCTCATTTACCATCATCTCTCTCCCTTCAGCTCGTCTCTATCCACCTCTAACACCATCATCACCCACAGCACCAACTCCAATTTTACCTTCATCGGCAGCTCTAACTCCAAATGCAACACCGCCGAACTGCGGTGAATTCACACCGCTGAGTGACCAAAAATCGCGCAGCAGTGCTCAGACTCAAATAATGACAAATTCCCACTGTGACAAGCAGCCGCGAAAACTTATTTTCTTTTTACACATTTTCTTGTTGCTCCATTTATTTTTCGTGGTTTTTCCATTTCCATTTTCTATGCTTTACTTACAATGCAAGGATTTTGCAGGTTGGTACGGAAAACTAACAAATTGTTCAATTTATTGTTGTGATTTTTTGTTGGTCTTGTCAAAATTCAACAATAATTATTAGGAACTCAAATCACAACTGTCCTGGAAAAGGGCGATGAACTGCGGAAATCAAACATTTTAAAATAAAATCACTTCTATACAAAATATAAACCATAATAATTGAGGAGCGGAGGATAATGTAAGCTAAGAGGATCAAAGGAGATTATCACAGAAGCTGCTTGCGAAGAAATACACAACTCAACCAACACTGTAGACAAGTCTTGGAGAGATGCTTGAGAAGTTCGAACTAATGAAATTATCCTAATAGCATAGTATTGATAGAAGCGTACGATATAGAATTATTCTTGAACCACATTCAGACTGGTTCCATTCAAGAGTTCAAAGGGTGGTATAATGGAGTTCCTTATAGACAAAATGTAAACTACGAAGCAACAACAAAATCTTTTATCTAAGGAGGAGGAAATATATCCTGAATGTGCCAATACTTCTGATTTTGATTACAAAAAGATTCCTACAAAGTATCCACCTAAGTAATATATCAATATAATTATATTAGATATAATATATCACCTATCATTAGATATAATATATCACCTATCATTAGATATAATACATCACCTAATATATCATTACAATTTATATTTCTGCCAAAGCATAGTACACAGAAGGATCAAATGTACAAACCTGCATAAGAAACACAATAGTTCAAGGATATGAAGCCGGGGCTGAAGTTTCTAAAAAATACTTATATGGCTTAAGTAGCGCATCACGCTACAAAGAATCCTCAGACCTGTGAGAAAAAGTCTGGACTACAATGGGAAGTTATGTGGATTATATAATGATCCTCAAACATAAATACTCGAGAAGTTATAATACAGATATAACAATTATTATTAATTCCATGACAGATATAACAAAGGTAATACCAATTTATTCGAAAATTAGTTTTGCTAAAAGTTCCATCACTGGATTGTGTGAAACGTAGTTTTGATAATGCAGCTTCCTTTAAAGTAGTTCAATTGAACTGCAATTCTTAACTGCAACTCTTAAGAAATTGATCAAGATTAATTCAAATAAGTATTATTTCTGCTGCTTTCAATTCACTACTGTACTTAACTGATGCACCGTTACTTCATCATATGTTAATATGAAGTATGTAATAGTAAAAAGAAAGAAAGAACTTACTTGTGACCGATTACTGTTTGGATAAGATAAACACTTCTCAGTGGAGTGTCAAATTAACTGCCATTTTTGGTTGAACTCAATATTCAATTTGCAGAGAAAGGAAACTTCAAGTTGAGATATAGTTAATGCCCAATCATGTTGGTAAATGAGCCTTTGATCGTGGTGAATTTCATAATTGACCTATGTAGCCCCTCTTTGGGATTGGTGGTTATTAGTTTGCCCTCTTCACTAGACCAGAATACTTTTCCAACTATACCATACCCTACCAGACAAGTTGTCTCTATTATACTGTCAAGATTTTATAACCATAGGGTACTTTGTGCTCCATTTTTCATCCAATTTCGACAGATAATTGACTTCAGTGATGACTCGTCGTTCATGACTCTTGTTGTGAGAATAAGATATATCACTAATGATTTATCACTAATGTTTGATCAGCAATGTTTTATCACTAATGTTTTATCATTAATGACTTGTCACTAATGTTTTATCACTAATTATTTATCACTAATGATTTATCACTAATGTTTTATCACTAATGTTTTATCACTAATGTTTTGTCATTAATGTTTTATCATTAATGATTCTTAGCATTATCCTGAACGAGATACCACCACCAGTTCATATTATATATGTAATTTGAATATCATTGATTTTGCTTCAATGGGTTGAATTGGGGCTTGATTCAGCTTTAATCAAGAATTATGAAGTAGCTTTCTCGTGACAGTGTGGTTATCAGAGAAAAGAAGCGGAAACTTGTATGCGCCGGCTATTCACGTCGGAACTATAGGTAGGTATTATAGATATAAACAGTAGATCAATGCTGTGTTCTTCAAATTGACTATCAAATTCGATGAATCATAACAAATGAAGGGGAAGTTTTTGGGAATCTAGAGACAGATTAACGCTTCTATCTTCTATATTTCTACAATATTCGTAGATAAACTCATTGTAAGTTTCTTTAAATTAAATATTCAATATATAAACCTTTAACTAATAAACTGTTCAGCTACTGCGACACCGTGTTCCAGAACCAATAAAACGGTTTATTCAATCACAAAAACCTGCTTCAGTCGCAAAGCAGCTGAACAGAATGGGTTTATGAGCACACTATGTAAGAAGCCAAAGTCTTTATATATGAGATCAATTGTCAAAGTTTCTGTTACTTCTGTGATATTTCAAATCCTTGCTTCAATGCAGACTTCCTCCAACCTTCTCCTTTATTTCATAAGTTAATCGCAGAACTTATTTGTGTTGTTACCCATTTTTATAGGCCTGATGGAAGCCTAACGAAACCATTGAAAACCTAACGAATTCATTGAAAGCCTAACGAGTCCATTGAATACCTAACGAGTCCATTGAACGCCTAACGAGTCCATTGAACGCCTAACGAGTCCATTGAACGCCTAAGGAATCCATTGAACGCCTAACGAGTCCATTGAACGCCTGAGGAATCCATTGAACGCCTAACGAATCCATTGAACGCCTAAGGAATCCATTGAACGCCTAACGAGTCCATTGAACGCCTAAGGAATCCATTGAACGCCTAACGAGTCCATTGAACGCCTAAGGAATCCATTGCACGCCTAACGAGTCAATTGAACGCCTAATGAATCCATTGAACGCCTAAGGAATCCATTGAACGCCTAAGGAATCCATTGAACGCCTAACGAGTCCGTTGAATCACACTACCTTTCAACCCACTTTACATGATTCAAATCAGTATCGTATTTTCTACCATTGAACTTTTCTTCTTTCTACCCATTGACCAATGTTAACCATGTTACAAATTACTCACGTCGCAGAGATCCTTAAGGATTTCTTGAGTAATCTATTAATGAAAAATAGTTACCAACCAACTATCCTTGTATGTCCGAAATAAAAAGGAGATAACTTGATATGAATGCACAGCGGAATCCATTCATCCTTCCGTCCATTCAGCTGCTATCGACGTGTAACGGAAATTGAAAAACGTGCAAGCGGATATACATCCATGTAAGTATTTCTGGTGAAGTGGTCGAAAAGGAAACGGAACTGCTCGCACAAATTGACGGAAGTGAATAAATGATGTGTGTGCTTTAACGAGTTGAAAGCGATAGCAACATGTGCGATAGCAGACCAAGCAGACAAAGATAAACAAATATACCGACTGCCTTGAAAAACAAAGCCATCAATGTAGGTTAGTGATGAGGTTCAATTGAGGTCAATCGGGGCAGTCAGCCGGCAATCAGGCAGGCTGTGAGGCAACACACAATCACGCAACTATGCGAAAATGACACCGAGGAATGCACAAACATGTGCAATGTTAGCCTGCCAACGAACTTCACCAACCTACGAACCATGTCCGGCTACCATGTTGAATGTCCAGACTTGACATGGTCAATGGTCGACCAGCATCACCAGGATAATTCAGCATTTCCAATATAACAATTTACCGCAACATAGAAAATATTTTACTTTAAGCCACACAGCACACAGTGCAAAGGCATTGCCTTGGCTTCAAATAGAGTTGTGCGGTGCATGTGTGTGTGTGTGTGTGTGTGTGGGCATGGTCGATATTTCAACATACTCGCAGTTGGCCGAAAGCATTCATGCCATTGCAGCAGCACAAACCGAACGCAGAAGTTCACAAATTTCGCATATATTTCAATACTGACAACACACGCCACACTCCACACTGAGGACTGCGACTGTACGCTTCCATGCAGCCAAACCAGTGCTCCTTTTGCTCGGCCATAAGCAAAAATAGCACTTTACATCCTGCTGATTGTGCCGCAGTACGACTTGTGTAGCATTACATCTCAGCATACTTCGTCCGTACACATGTCCACCCTATTGCATTTGAATGATTTGGCATTGTCTGGCGCAGACTATGCCCTAACCTTTCCTTATCCCTTCTAGCATGGTTCGCCCATAGTTAGTCAGGATATTGCAGCAATCGATTTCATTTCATTCAGTTGACAATTTTCCGTTTTTGCTTCTTCGACGTTTCTTTCTGCTGTGTCTCCTCTTTCAGAGGACACACTTGTATTCCCTTTAAAAACGCTTTCATTGCACTTTGTTATGCCGACTTAGCTAGTAATCATTTAAATTCGTTTGTTCAATTGTGTGAGTGGACACTTCACCTCTGGGAATGTAATTTTCATGCAGCATCAGTCAGGATAATTGAGAAAAGATGTAAAGTGCAATTGCGCAGGGGTGGAATAGAAACGGAGCTTCGCTTTAGTTGTGTGTTTAGAATTTTCCAAAGAAAAAAATGTCGGGAGTCTGTGAATTCCTGTAAAGGTGCAAAGGATATTCTAAATACTCGTCTATGTCTGCTTTAAAAAGAAGGGAATCTTAAGATGTGAGCTGTGATATGAGCCAAGTTTGAGGAGGCAAGAGCGAGGATATTCCTTTTATGAGAGTGTTGAATGAAGGTATTCAAAAGTATGTATGTCTGAAAAGTACCCAATTTTGATCCACAGTTATTACGCTTTCGATACAACATCCTTCAACTATGTTTAAGCAATAATTACTCGTGTCATTTCCTTCAGATTAATGGAGTTGTTGGGTTTTGGTAGATGTTGAATCATTTTGTTTCCTTTTTAATATTTCTGTGCCATTTTTATTTAACTGATACTTTTCGTATTCGGTTTTCTGCGCTATCCTGTTGCTGTTTTATTTTCACCAAGCTTCATTCTCTATCGAATATGTCCACAATCTAATATGTCCATGTCCCTTAAAAGTCAACACAACTAATGACATGGTTCACCACTAACCATGCAATACTTGCTGTCACAATGTTTTACGTGTGGAAGCGAAGTCTTTTGCTTTCAACTTGCATAATTAAATTCTACGGTTCTGACATGAATGGCTTTTGAACTTTACGTGCATAAATTGATAGTTGCTTTGTCCTGTATCTGTTTACTTTTGTTGTTGTTCGGAATCCTTGTAATTTCTCTGCATAAAATAATGTTAAAGATTTACTCTTATCAAGGAAATTCCAACGGCGAATGATATGACACACTCTTTGGGGAGCGAAGCGAACACTGTAGCTGACAAATTTCTGATGACTTAAAATGATTGATGTGTGTGTTTGGTAATGTAATTTCAGATCTCAACAAATGTACACAAAGACCGCCACAAAAAATAAGGAATCCAATTTATATTGAATGACAGATTTCAAAATTGATGCGCCTGTTCACGTCTCTCGTACATCAACAGACTTGCTGACGACAGCGACACACAAGAACGCTCTCAGAATATTTGCTTAAGGTTGAAGCGTTTTGGGAGTTGCAACAGCTGAAAATATACACAAAAATTGGTCATGTTCAACTTATTCAAACTCATTTCCTGCCAACGCAATTAAAGTCCCCAAATTAAGTAAACATAACACAACACAACAACCCGCCAAAAAGTGTGCTTCAAATCTTTGTTAAGTTCAAGTTGAGGGCATTTCATAATAACTTTCGGCACTGGCACCGGCACCGTGCCACTGGCATGGCAACAGTTCAGCAGCTGGTGTGCTAGTGAAGTATTATGACATATGCCCTTCCGCCCCCTTCCTACCTCCCTCGGTTGGCGAACTGTCAGCTCGTCTGCTGCATGTGTTCTCCTCCAACATTCTGTTGGCGCTCCTCTATTTTACATGGTAGCGTTTCGGTTCATATTTTTCCACAACTCCATGTCTCCATAGTCTTGGCGCAGTTTTAGCACGTGTATACACAGAGTACATGAACACACACTTTAGAAATTTTTGCCGCATATGGGACACATGTGTGTGTATCTTTCCGCTGCCTCTGACATTCCATTTGGTGTACTCGTACGCGTCCGTGTAGCTCCCTAGCGCTTGGTGAAGTCAACAGTCGTCGGCTTCGAAGTTTGCATGTCACTCCGTTCCCTTGATGCGATAATGTCACATCAGTTCAGCTTTTTATTTGAATTATGCTACCTGGGGACCATTAAACTTCATGTTGCGATGGCAATTTTCAAGCAAAAATAGAGTGTCGGAGTGCGTCAGAGCGTCAACATTCGTCGGCATTTTGATGATGTGTTGCGGTACAGGAATGTGCACCGGAAGCAACATTTTCAATTTATCATCTTTTCAGGGAAAGACACGAACATTTTCAGGTGCAATTATGCGAGGAACCCATAATTTGGACTACAATCTTGTTGTTGAAGGACACTTCCCCCTGAACATTAAATAAGAGGGGTCGCCAAGAACGCAATGCGAAAGATGAAATTCACAGTACCGAACTCGTGTTGGATCAAAGTGGACCTTAAATATACACTACAAAATAATTGGATTTACAAACATCTCCAGAGGACCTCATATATTAAGTCAGAATACGTATAAGTGAAGGACTTAGAGTGTGAAGTGTTATGAGAATTCGTATAAGTGAAGGACTACAATTTGTGGCTATGTCTCGCATGGTTTCCTTTCTATATTTAAGACTGACTATAGATGATAGATGATCAACTAATGTCATGAAGTTGGGTAACAACTTCTCTTTCTCAAGAGTCATACAAAACCCAGAAATGAAGAATAAATGTATGAAAATACCTCACATGAAGTGGTTCATTTGTCACACCTCACTCTGCAATAGAGTTACATACACACTCAATTCGTTATTCCCTTCCTATATTGAAGATATAGATATAATGTCAGGTTCTCTTCTTCAGGATTCATAATTACCAAGGAGTTTTAGAGAGTATATAGAAAAATATACTTCATTTCGCACACTTCATTCTGCTGTTTGAGTTACTCATACAAACTCAATTCATCATTGCCTTCCCACCTTTAAGTGTAGTCATAATCACCAAGGAGTTTGAAGGAGTATATTTATAAAGATACCTCATTGTACCACTTCATTTTGCACCATCAGTTACTCATACAAATTCAATACATCATTCCCTTCCTACATTTAAATATGAGAGATATGGTTCTCTTTTTCAGCATTCATAATCACCAAGGAGTTTCAGAGAGTACATTGGAAAATATAGTTCATTTGTCACACCTCATTCTGCCATATGAGTTACTCATACAAATTCAGTATTCCTACATTTAAGTATGGGAGATATGGTGTACTAATATCATGAGGTATGAGGGTAACTTCTCTTTATCAGCAGTCGTCATCACCAAGGAGTTTGAAAGTGCATATTTTTAAAGATACCTCATTGTACCACTTCATTTTGCACTATGAGTTACTCATATAAATTCAATACATCATTCCCTTCCTACATTTAAGTGTGGTGTACCAATATCATGAGGTTTGAAGGTAACTTCTCTTGGCCTATTTATAAAAATACCTCATTGTAACACCTCATTATGCAATACAAACTCAATACATTAACGTCTTGCTACATTCAAGTATGAGTTAGAAATGCAAAGTATCTTAAGATATAAGGTAGAAACTTCTCTCCTGGAAGAGGAACATTTTCTTAGAATAAATTGAAGAAAATACCTCAAATAAGATCATTCATTGTTGCACCTCATTCTGCAACATGATTCCCTCATACAAACTCAATACAACATCGCCTTGATATATTCAAATTTGAGTGAAACAGTGAACTAATGTTAAGAAAAGATCATGACAGCTCCCCTTTCTGAGGAGTCAAATGGATTATGATATGTTTTCTAAGTGTTATCTTATAAAGATTCCTCATATGAGGTCAATCATTGTCGCACCTCATTCTGCAGCATGATTTACTCATACAAATTCAATACTAAGGAATATTTTGCCCATCATTATACCTAATTTCCTAGTAAATAATTATGCGATCCCTGCACTAGTTTTTCATGTGATCCCTGTACTGGCTCTCCCATTCATCTTCCTTATTTCATTTTAATATATTTACAGCCGTTCTTTGAACTCTCTGCAACTGGAACTCCACACAACTAGTTTCCCATTCAATCCTTGATTGTCGTTTGCCTGTTGACTTTCACAACTTTACACATCCTTGTGTTTAACTGCTGCTATAACCCTTGCTTAACTCCAATATGTACATTGTCCTCTTTGATTATACTGTAGTTGGGCATGTCGAGCTGACCGTTTATTTGTCATGAGAACTGGGTATGAATAAATCCATAAAAAATGCATAATAATGGCAGTGAAACTGACTCGTCATGCTCAGTTCGCAATAAATAGTTTTCATATCCTTCAAAGTAATCCAACTGCTTTAGCAGTTATCCATTTAATAATATGATAGTGTTGGCTGCTGTTGTTTGTCCCCGCTTTTTTCCTTCCGTTCTTCCTTCCGTGCTTACTTCTTTGCTGCCGCCATCCTTTCCTTCCTTTATACAACTTGTACTCGTGCTCGTTCTATACTAGACTCTAGTCTGCTCAGCTCGACTACGCTGTAGCCGTAGCTTTATGAACTTTTTCAGTTTACTGGTTTCCGGTTTGTTTGTTCATTAGCCAAAAAGCGTTTATCCTTACTGCAAGCCGGCAAGAGTGTCCTAGCTAGCAACAACCAGAACGGATCTGGGCTCTGTCCTGGGTGTTGCTTGTTGTTTGTTGGGGTGCTGCTTGTGCAGCATGAGTTGCAAGTTTTAGCTTTTACGCTTCGTTTTCTGTAATTTATCTTCTCTTCTGTGTTGCCCTTTTTTTCTATAATGTAAACTGTATAAATTTATTTTGTCTGCCTGCCTGCCAAGCAAACTAAAAACTACTTTTTCCAATTGTATTCATAAAATAGTTGCATGAAGCATTTGTTTTTTGTTGTACGCCGATGCTGCTGCTGCTGTTGCTGCTGCTGCTTTTCCTGGTGCTGCTCAATTTAAAGTTTTCCCTTCTCTCTGTGGTAATAATATTTAACTAACGCAAAAGCAAAGGACTTGGCCCGGGCTTGCCTAGCTCTGCCTCTTGGGCTGCCTTAAATGAGGACGCTTATCAGGAACGCTTCTCTTTTTCATAATTTGACTTTTGCGGCGTGTAACTCCCGCTTTGGTGCAACGCTTTCGCAAACTTTATAAATTAGCCACCGGATAAAGTTTATGTTTTTATTTTTGTTTATGTTCTTGCTCTGAATTATTTCCCAAATTTGTTATTCTTGTTTCGACAGCTTATTTCATCCATATTTTATGGGCGTGCTTTTTTATACCCTTTTTTTGTGTTCTATTTAATTAAACATCATTTTAATTATCATTTTGCATTCGGAGATTTGTAAATGGTTTACTTTGTGGATTGAAATTCAATTATTCAAGAATTGTTTAATTTTTAACGTGAGAACAGAATCTTTTCGACTTACTTGATACGGTTAGTGGTGAGGGATGAGTACTTGGGTAGATGAATGAATGAATGAATGCAATAAAGAGGGAAAATGTATCTCGACCAATTTGATTGATCTAGTGTACTCCTCCTGCATGTACCTATTAAAGGTCTTCTAAGGAAGCTTAGCACTGAGTTGGGGTTCATTGTTTTAATGTCTCTGCCCTCGGGCCAGTAATGCCCCAGATATTTCTTCCTACCGCGGCCTAAGACTTCACAGTTCATTAGAAGGTGCTCTGGTGTTTCTTCTTCCTCAGTGCAGAACCTACACGTGTTTACTGATTAGGGTCTCAGTTTCATTAGGTGGCTTCTTAAACGACAGTGGCCTGTGAGGTAACCTTAACCTAAGCTTGGGTAGATACTTCCAAATATTTCCTAAGAAATTTTCTTACAGTACCAGCAACTAAGCCCTTCGATTCGAAGAGAAAAAGATTTGGAATGAAGCCTGAGCCATTTACTGACTCTGGCATATAGGTGAGTACTTCGTATTGAAGTCTCCCCCAGCTCCAAAAAGGTGGCTAAAGAACTACTTTCCTATATAGTGAACACGCCTCTTTGCTAACACTGAGAATTTGCATAAAAGTTGGTCCACACTTTCTTCTTCCTCTTCATTTCCTCAGCTTATACAGAAATCGTTATGAGGGCATCTAAATCGTAAGTATGTATGTGTTCCAATAAAGCAGTGCCCGGTTACCATGCCTACTAATATTCTGATAAACGGTTTGTTTAGTAGTAAGAGTTCCATACACCTACTTCGAGCGATTTTAGGCCTGATTAGCCTTGCATGGTTGGAAGTCGGCTCTCGTACCCATCTAGCCTCCTTCTGGTATATTTCTTTGACCTCCTTCAGGTATTATGTTTTTAGTGGTACTTTGCAAGTGGCCAGTGGTGTACCTGCCTCTTGAGCTCTGCTTTTGCAATGTAGCTCGGTGCCTGCTCTGGCTTCAGTTAGTGCATCTGCTACACAATTTCCTTCAATATTTCTGTACCCAGGGACCCAGCACAAGTGTATGTCATATTCTGAATTCCCGTTGTTCTACAATGTGGGACAGTTAGTAGCGCTAAAGGGGACTGTCTATCATTATAAAGAATGATATCCGTATTCACTTTAAGCCAGGCGACCGTTTCACCTGAAACAGGTTGGAACGCCCTGCAATAGTCAGGCAGCTGATCCAATAGGAGAAGGTTTAATCCTTGCAGTAAACTCCGCTTCCGACTTTGTCATTCATTTTTGAGCCCTCCATGTAGAAAGTTGCTGTTAGTCGCGCTTCCTGTGGAAGGGCGTACTCTTCCCATTCCCAACTTGCAGAGATTCTTGCACTAAAGCGTTTCCTTGACTGGTCTGGGAATAGTGTAGTTTAATTCCTCACTTTTAAAGGGGAAGTTACCGACAAGTTCGGCATGGTCGATTCTTGTTGCCTCCATGGGGCAATTGCGTTGAGTCTTGCTGCTGCTATAGTTTCCTCGAATATATCTAAGAGCCAAGGTAGGTTGGGCAGCCGCATCACCAATAAACCAGTGATGCCACTTAGACCACTGGGTCCGTTGGTATCGAAGAGCCAAATGTTTAATATACTTTTCAGGACTTTAGTGGGTGTTGTTCTGATAGCTCCTGTTATCATTAGGGCTGCCATTCTGTGAACTTTTTCCACTTGGTTGACATACGTAAGTTTCTTTAGTGCTGGCCACCAAATCGTAACTCTATATATAAGAATGGGTGTGGCCACTGCTGTGTACAGCCAGTGTATGATCTGCGGTAGACCCCATTGCTGTAAAGAGCAGTATTGGCCTTCTGGATTCGGTTGCTAATGTTTTTCTTTCAGCTTAGCTTTCGGTTTAGGATAACTTCAATGTATTTTCCTTTTTCTTAGAATTGCAGGTGTTTGCCATTTACTGTAGGCATACTGACAAAATGACTCTTGTGCTTCTTCGTGAATGGCATAAGTTCCATCTTCGCAGCATTTACTTCCAATCCGTAATCTCTTGTCCATTTTGATAGAGTTCAGGGCGCCTTGTACTAGGTCCCTCAGAGTTTCGATGTGTTTTCCTGAGGCTAATAACGCTATGTCCTCCGCACTATGCTATTACTTGGCATCTATTAGATTCCAGTTTCAACAGAGAGGGGTGGGTCGTTACTAGTAGTGATAGTACTAGTCATAATAGTCCATAATAGGGTCCATAATAGTAGTGATAGTACTAGTTATTGAGATGCTCCTCTGGTCGTATACCGTATGATTATTGAGTCGCCTAGCTCAGAGAAAAGTTTTCTTCTAGTTCTTCTGGTCAGGCGCGGCCAGTGTATATTCTGCTTTAAAGTTGTTGAAAGCTCCTTCGATATCAAGGACTGCTATCATCGTGTATTCCTTGTTTGAGATTGATTTCTCACTCTTTGCCACAAGGAAATATTGACTTTAGGAACAAGTGTCTTTGAATACACATCTCGACTGTAAAATTTCTAGTGCATAATTTGAATTGTAAATATTATCATAGTGAAGCGAAAGGATTTTAACAGACAATTGTATACCATGGATTTGCGAATTAAAGATTTTGGTGTTCTGGCCAGAGAACACAGAGAAAAGAAACTCTTTTTCGCTGCCAGCGTCCGTAGCGGACACACCGCGATTTTGAGTGGATTCACCACGATTCTGAGTGGATTCACCACAATTGTTAGTGGATTCGTACGCAGCGTCCTTCTGCTTTATTTCGCTGCTTTACCGTTTGACGTTTAAGTCTGTATTCTCTGGTTCTGGCCTCCCTCTTTTTCTCTCTCTCTCTCTCACTCTCTCTTTTTCCCTCTATCTGTCCCCCCTCTCTCTTTCCCTCTATCTGTCATCCTTCTCCCGCCCCCTCCCTTTCTCTGCTTGTCACTCCTGCCACAATTTACCATTTGCCTCATTTATATCTTTATTATTTCAGTCAGTTGTCAGCGTAGAACTTCCTACATTTCTGGCAAACAAACCCGGTTGGGATTTGCTTAATTCTATTGTGGCTTCTGAGCTATTACCTGCCATTTATCTAGGAGTAAATGAACACGAAGACCCTAAAAATTTTATAGCTAATTTGACAGCAAATGTAGAAATGTTGAGCATTATTCCGAATGTGGTTAACGTTGCGGCAAAGCAATTGTGAAGAACATTATGGGGAAAGCTTTCACGCATATGTGTGCGTTTAATTTTTATATTTATACTTACACGCCACACACACACACACGCACACACACACATGCGTCACAAAATTTACAGTGCCATTAAATTTAGTTTGCTCTCGTGTGCGTGTGTCTAGGAAGGAGTCCTTGTAGCCATGCTGATAGAGACTGGTTTGCTACACGTGCATGTGCTGGTTACACACCAGAATGTATGCGGTACATTAAGAGTGCTTTGTTGCTGTTTTCAACACAGATCCTTGTCTTTACTTTGGCTTGCCTTAACTTGCCTTGCCATGCCTTGCACCGCCGTACACCGCCTGCGCCCTGTTTTGCATGGCTCGAATATTTTCCCTGCTACGCATATGTCTGTCACTCGTTATGTGTGCGTTTATGCGTGTTGTCATTGTAACGCGGTATGCGTTATTAAATTTATTTGACTTGACTTAAATTACACTCCTTCAGACACAAACACACGAACACACGCACGCACGTATGCACGAACACACGCACGCACGTATGCACGCACTCACGCACTTGCAAGGACAACTCTTTGCGCGCCAAGATGTGAGCCGGGAACTCAACTGTTTTATTTGATACGCTGTTACCCTAACGCATTAGATTTTTAGGAACATTGGCACAGGAGAACATGAGCGTATGTATGTGTGTGTATGGCTGTGTTAGTGTGCATTTGCGTGAGCCTGTGCATTTGTGTGTTTATCATATTTTCATTTAATATTTACATACCTTGCGGTATGTCCTTTATGGGAATTTCGTACTTTTTGCAAGTGTATTCGAAAACATGTTTTTATTCGTTTTTTATTTGCTTTTTTTATGATATTATTAAATTATTTAACGAAATTTTCCCTTAAGTGTCACGTTATGTACCAAAATTTAATATTCAAATTTTTTTCCTCTTTTTGCAGATTATCCTTGAAATACTTGGTTCGATTTCGATCTCAGAAAATTCACCGGAATTTACCACATTTCAAGTGAGTAGACGTGACGAGTTGTTCATAGCTGTAAATTACAATAATTCTCTTTGAGGGGCGAACATGATGTCACTTAAATTATGAAATTTATGGGATATAATAAAGCATCAGTTACTATATAGATCATTTATACTTATGTATATATTCATTATATATTATAAACCATTTATTTGTATCACCATTGTAATATCATTCAATTTGAAGAGTAAACCTTCAAGGAGGCAATGGTAAAAGTGAAGTGACAATATGCCAAACTTCACCAAACTCCCATAAAAACCTTCCTCCCTAATGCACAGAGAAGGTTTTTTAGAATATTGAAGAGTCAGTTGAAAAAATATCCTTCTGTAAATCAGTAATTGTGCCACTCATATAAGATGCACTTCATCCCTGTCACTGGGGCTCTCCGTCCAAATCCCACTAAAGCACTATTTGCACTCCTCAATTGGATTCCATCGGATATCTGTGCCAAACAGTCTGCGAAACTGGATGCCGTACAGCTGAATGCTGTCATTAAATGGTCCTGGACCGACGTGGGTAATGCCAACATTTATCATGTAGGATCCTCTCACTCCGGAATATACTGACTATGCGATCCATCCACCATGCTTTGAACTTAAGTTCACCGCACATATTCCTGGCAGGGATGAATGATCTGCAGGCCACTGCTCCATTCCCAACACTAAAGAAATATTCGCTGATGGCTCGATACAGAATGACAGAGTGGGCTGTGGTGCAAACTGCGTCAATCTTTGAGTTTGGTCTCTTTTTCCGCCTCCTATGGTTGGTAGGTAAAATGGCTGGCAACCTCGGGTCGCCTCAATTAGCCATACTGGACTACTATAGTATTTTCCTACCGCAAGTAATGGGGATTCTGATAGCGGAGCAACAACTTTTGATAGACAAGGTCACCAATAACTCCGATATCGATTTATATCTTCTCTGACAACCAAGCGGCTATAAAGTCCCTACAACCCTTCTAAGCTTGTATTCAGGTATCGGTCTGCTCTATATACCCCATCAGGGAGAAGCGGGGTTTACCCCCGTTGGGTGCCTGGTCACAAGAGTGGTGTTGACTATGGTGAGGCCGACGAATAGGCACAATACAAAAACAGCCTTCCCAAAACGTGGGTGCATCACTCACCTCTCCAAGACTATCTATCAGGCAGGCATGTAGGCGGGTAGCCAACAGGCCTTGGTCTGAGGAACATTCCGACAGGGTCATCAGAGAAACCTGAGCTTCACTTAGTCCGAAAAGAACGGCGCATCTACTGCAACTAAGACGCGACTCTCTCGGTAAAATAGTCTCAGTCCTACTGCAACTAAGAATGGACTCTCTCGGTACAATAGTCTCAGTCCGACTGCAACTAAGACGCGTCTCTCTCGCTACAATCGTCTCAGTCCTACTGCAAATAAGACGCGACTCTCTCGGTACAATAGTCTCAGTCCTATGGCAACTCACACGCGACTCTCTCGGTACAATAGTCTCAGTCCTATGGCAACTCAGACGCGACTCTCTCGCTACAATAGTCTCAGTCCTACTGCAACTAAGACGCGACTCTCTCGCTACAATCGCCTCAGTCCTACTGCAACTAAGACGCGACTCTCTCGGTACAGTAGTCTCAGTCCTACTGCAACTAAGACGCGACTCTCTCGGTACAGTAGTCTCAGTCCTACTGCAACTAAGACGCGACTCTCTCGCCACAACAGTGGCAGTCTAACAGGCCACTTTGTCCTTGGCAGACATACCCAGAGGCTTCACCCACCCTTCAATGACTTTAGGCGCAGCTTCGGGCCGTAAGATGAACTGAAGGACAGCACACACTTAATGTGCTACTGCTCCTCCTTTGCGAGAGAGAAATTTCGATTCTTGAGGCACATTTTATCAAGGAGCTTGCTGAGCTATCGTCCATTAATAAAAACATTCTAAAATGGAGCAAATATTAGGATACAACACTGATTATAGTAATATGTCAACTGTACGGGTATAAAAGACACCTCAACTTTGAGTGTCAAATAATAAATCGTTCCTGTTCTCTCTTCTTCTAATAATTCTGATGTAATAAAACGTGCTTTCTTTGCTAGCGCTTTTTATAATTTTAAGATAGCTTGCTTCATCAGGGAAGCGCACTTCATTTTTCAGTTTAAGGACCCATGGTTTTTTTGTATCAGAACGGACCAATCCTTGGCCTAGGTGGTTTTCATTTAGCTCCCAGCCTAACCTACCTGCCGAATCGCACTCAAACTTCAAATTAAGCTACTTTGCAAAATATTTGTAAACGTGCAAATTGAAAAGAGCCTTCAGAGTAGTGTTAATGCTGGAATCGTGTAACAATCCCAATAACAAGTATCTTTGTTATGGTTGACGTCTGACAATGAATTGGCTCTTTCCCTCCTTTGTTATATATTGTTAGTTGTTATGTGTTTGTTATTAGAATACAGAATATATTTCATATATCACATTGTCAGCAGTCTGTATAAATCGTTATTGTTCAAGTTGTAAACTGTTTAGTGACGGAAAAGAAGCCTCACTCTTAAATAACCAACTGCAAGGCTTGAAAAATGATACCATTCCAAACGACCAACTTTCAATTAGCCACACTGAAAGGCACTTGTCACTTCTTTGGCAGGCACTTCATTTGTCAACTCTGTTCCGATGTGCTGGTGAAGTCGTCTGCTTAAATGGCTTTTAATATTTTTCGATTTTAGCCCATTTGCATATGGGATGTCTGTCATTCGTGTACGCCTTCATCGATAAATCGACACCTTTGTCATATTTGACACATTACAGTGACACTGAGAGCCAGTTGGCATTTTGCTGGGCTGTCAGCTCGCCTTCGTGTGTTTATGTTGCAAGTGCTTTTGCCTTTTCTTTATTTGCGTAACATCAATTAATTTTAATCTTAATTGTTGTTGCCTGCAGAAGCGCATAATTAACGACTTCGCCTTACACACATTACGCATTACACATTACCACATGTAATGTGACCACAGTTGTGGTTTTGCTGTTTCGTTTTTTCCTGTTTTTTTGCCTGTGGAGTATATTTAGTAACCAGCCTGGCAGAGTCCCTACTCAATTAAAGTGCGAGTGTTTTACTTTTTTGTCTTAATGTGCGTCCTTTGGAATTTATTGCATAAAACGCGTACGTGTTACTAATGACTCCATGCGTACGTGTGCGTATATTTGTCCAGATATTCGTTTATGGACGCGTGTGTAGCTGGCCTACGCGACCACCGAAACACGTGACTAGGAGTGTACTTCCATGTCAATGTGGTTGTCATTTATAATTAATATTGTGCGAAAGGTTCTACTCACCGAGATGAAAGCCGTGCGTATACTTAATAGAATCAAAATGTAATTAGGTCAGCTTCTAAGCACTGCGCTTGAATTAGGACGATTTCAGTTCGTGTCAGTTATCTAAATGAAATGGATTATAATTTAAAGTAGGGAAGGAGAAGGGGGGACTGTAATTTCCATATGATTCCCCTCGAGTCATCAAATTAGTCTAGAAACCTTCAACAATGCATAAAATATTGCTGTCAAAATTAGTTTAAGCTGTCTACGGTGCTACGATTCTCTGTTAAACCAAGTTGATGAGTGGGTATTACATTCTTCCAGTTCAGAAAAGGCGAAAGTTGCTGGATCAAGAGTGTCTCGAACAAATTGGAGAGTAGAGATTTTATAAATACCATTTTCTATAATTGTTCTCTGTATACACCTCTTTCTGGTCACTCTCCAAGTCACCCAAAAACTGGTTTAGTCCGCAATTGAAGTATGAAAAAAGGATCTCCACAATACGCACAAAAGTAGTATTGTCACTTACAACCAAACACTTCTAATTCCCTCTATTAATTCCCTGTTCCCCGGATACACCCCTACCATGGCAGAGAAGCACATTATTTCAGTTACAACTGAAAGTATGAGAACAGGCATCTGCACGCCAATCCTAAACGTTGTGGTCTCCCTTACTACCAAAAATATTGTTTTGTCTACTTTAGTCCCACGGAATCCTTTTCCAAAGATTGATAAAATTCACCTGTCCTTTCTCCTAAATCAATGCGTGTATGCATGAGTGAGAGAGCTGTTGCCCACACGCACATGCAAATTGAATTCAGACACTTTTTATAATCAAAAAATGCACCGACCACTCCGTTCAGTTTGCCCGCCCCCTGCCAACTGCCCCCACAACATTGTGGTGTAAAGCGTAGTACTGCTGCAGGGTTATTTGGCGCGGCCCCCACGCTTAGACTCAAATCTGTGGGATTAAGTTAATGCTCACCGTGCCATACGTGCGGTCGCTTCACTCGTTCGCAGAGGACACATGTGCAAACACTTCCGCCAGGACGAAACCGACACATATGTATGCACTTCCAGCATTGCGATTTTATTACATCGCTTCATTTTTAAAATAAACTTTTTGAAAAACAACCAAAAGAGAGAAACTGAAAAAATTTCAACGAAGATATTTGAGGGGATTTGAACGACCGAATACACTGCGCAGAAAATGGCCCCCATATTTTGTAGGTGTGTGTGTGATTGTGTGTGAGGTTCGTATATTTTCACTGGGTTTGTGTGCAGGTGCATAAGGATGTGTGCGAGTAGTCGTGGTGGGTGGTAATGCTACATGTGAGTGTCGAGACACGGATATTATTTATTTTGTCGCTTTGTTTTTTTGAAAACATTTCTCATATTTTTAAGCATTTTTCAACGTTTTCTCCTCTTCCCCATGAAATATTTGCCCAGGGATTTTCCACTCACTGCAGTGTTTATTTAGGATTTAGTGCGTCGGCATGCTTGGCCGAAATTCATATTTAAAATGAAATGTATGCCAAACAAAAGAAGGGATTAGAAATTCGTTCGCTTGGCGAGCATTAAATTTATTTTATTTGAATTTAACCACTCATGAAATTCTATTGAGCAATTAACTCAATCATAGCTGAGGAAGGCAAAATTATTTTAATACTACATTCATATCAGTTCGCCCGACCTTTTACATGCTTATAACGCAGCTGGTAACTGCTTACGTTGTGCAAACTCTGCATTTATATCCTTAGACAAACATTTACATAAATAAGTTATTCATATCCTTGCAACTACACTTAGCTCAAAGCTTTAATTTGTAATGAATCTGCGTGTGGGTGGGGATGTGTGTGTGTTTGTTTGTTCGTGAACACTGCAATCACAGAGCAAGGTATCTGAGAACCTCCTCCATTAAGTTAGTTTTTATGATATTCTCATGATAGCACAAGTGTACATGAGTGTATGTATTAGTGTGTATGTATGAGTGTGTGGGAGTTTGTGTGTTTGTGTGTATTTATGTTCGTACTGCGCTCCACTGTCAACATTAAGAAATGAATTAATATGGCTCTAACTGTTTGGCACCACGCGTTGTGGTAATAATAACTGTGCTCAGGCATAGCCCTGTAGGAAATGTAAGTACAGTATGTTAAGGAGTGAACTTACTTAAGTGGGGACACATAAAACAGAGGTGAGTACGGCGCACTTACGTGTATTTGTAGTTCTCTGTGCTAATGTCTTAGATAGATAGGGTCTTATACACTGCGACCTGAAAGATCTATTGTGATGCCCCTATTTAATGTCTTAGGTAGTAATGTCTTAAGTAGTAAGAACATTTCAGCTTACCAATGAAGTTATGATGCGCTAATGCCTTACTTGTAGCTTACTTTTGCATATGAAATTTTATTCGATATACTCGTATATGTATACTATATCATTTATCTATAATATAATATATGAAATAGTTTCCTATTTCATTAATTGGTAATGGCTTCCTTTTTGCTTACAATTTTCTTTTAAATTAATATTTAAATTTCTAATTTTTATTTAATTATTATTTCTTAATTTGTTATTATTTTCAATCAACTTCATTATTTTTATTTTATATATTAGTAATTAGGGTGAACTCAACACTACTTAAGTACATTAGTAGTACTCTCTAGTAATGTCTTAGGTCTTAAGAACATTTCAGCTTACCAATGAAGTTATGATGCGGTAATGTCTTACCTTATATCTTACTTTTTCATTTACAGTTTCTTTCAATATACTTCTTGTACCATTTTTTTACAAACTATCACCTATTTCATTAGTTAGTAAGTGCTTCCTTATCCCTTACAATTTCTTTTGCATTTTTTTTATTTAATTTTAAGATTGTAATTGAACTAGTTTTTCTTAATTTTGTTATTATTTTTAATTAAATTTATTATTTCATGTGAGTAATTTTGTGCCTCGCCACTGTTTTAAAGGTGGGATATGAATCAGAGTTGAGTTCAGCACACTCATGTGCATTCGTAGGTTTCTGGAGTAATGTCTTAGGTAGTAAAATCTTTGCAGCTTACCTATGAAGTAATGAGACGGGAATCACTTACCTTGTAGCTTACTTTTTCATGTACAGCTTCTCTCAATGTACTTTCTACGCCTTTTTTCCAAAATACTTCCTATTTCATGGGTTGTTAGGAGCTTCCTAATGCCTTACAATTTCTTTCCCATTTGCAGTTATGAGACGGGAAACACTTACCTGTTAGCTTACTTTTTCATGTACAGCTTCCCTCAATGTTCTTACTATATAATTTTTTCCCCCAAAATACTTCCTATTTCAATAGTTAGTAAATGCTTCCTTATGCCTTTCAATTTCTTTTGCATTTTCAGTTATGAGACGGGAATCACTTACCTTGTAGCTTACTTTTTCATGTACAGCTTCGCTCAATGTTCTTTTTACGTC
Organism: Clusia tigrina; assembly: GCA_920105625.2. Lineage (NCBI taxonomy): Eukaryota > Metazoa > Arthropoda > Insecta > Diptera > Clusiidae > Clusia > Clusia tigrina. Next base: position 211,670,379 of record OV050031.1, read on the forward strand.
GTTTTTTCCCCAAATACTTCCAATTTCATGGGTTGGTAGGAGCTTCCTTATCCCTTACAGTTTCTTTTGCATTTTCAGTTATGAGACGGGAATCACTTACCTTATAGCTTACTTTTCATGTACACCTTCCCTCAATGTACTTTCTACGTAATTTTTTTTCAAAATACTTCCGATTTCATTGGTTGGTAAGTGCTTCCTTATGCCTTACAATATCTTTTGCATTTTTTTTTAAATTTTATTCTTTTTTTTAGTATTATAAATATAATTTGTGATTCAATTTAATTAAATTTATTATTTTTATTTAATTGTATTATTTTTATTTTTTATTACTAATTTTGTTTCATTTTGCTGTTTTTATTTAATTATTTTTTACTTAATTTTTTAATTATTTTTCTATAAATGTATTATCATTATATAATTATAAATTTCACTTATCATGTCAAATTTCCTACTGGGATCTCTCAGCATCCTTATGCAAGTGGCTTTATCCGCGCGGCAGTAAGTCGGGGTGTCTGTGTGTTGGCTCACAAAGTGTTTTAATGAAATAGGATCCTAATTAAGCAACTTGTGTTTGTGAGATAAATTTAATGGTTAAGCGCCTTAGCGCAAAAAAAGTTATAAAGGATCTCCTTAAACGTACAAAGGAAAAACCTTCGAACTTTAGTTTTATTTGAGTGAGAACATGTAAAAGAGTTATGCTTAATTTTTATGCGATTTCATTAAACTTATCTTAAACAGAAAAGCATTCAAGCATTAGAATAGCTACCTGGCTACTGGAGTGGCTATCAATCCTCACTAGACCCCCATCTCTGAGTATAATTCTGCTTGTCACACACATCTCCGGTCAGAGCAGGACCAAAAATGTTAAAGCTTGTCAACAGCTTAGACCACATCAAGGCTACCAATTTTGTAATACCCGTAATAACTCATAAAATACCGGCCTAATATAGTGCAATCAAATTTGAAGAGCTCAGGGAAGCAGCACCACAAAATAGCTTAACTTTTGTTCAACAAAAACTGTACGAATGACTGTGAACGGAAGTATAAAGATAAGAAAAATATGAGGTTAAAGAAGCAAACTGGAGACACACAAAACCTCATACTTAAGCGTGTGTTTGTAGAGCTATACATACGGGTGTTTGTGTGTGTGCCCTTGGAGAAGGAATTAATATCTCATTCAGGGTATTCGAAACAGCTTTAAAAAGTGTTGAAGCTTAAATTGAGATATGCTCGTATGAAGTGCACTCGTACCTGGAGGATATCAGTGAATAGCATTCTGACAAATTATTTTCATTTGTAAATTCACAGTCCCAAGAAATTCCCCGAACAGCAGCAACTGAAGTAGACAGCAGCAGCGAACTCTCCCGGCTGGATTCGTTGCGACTCCCAACTGCCGCTGTTCGCGAACTTCATTAAGTCTTCATTTCCGTTTCAGAAAGTATTTAAGCAGAACCCATTTCAGTGGAGTGACAGTTGAACCATTCACAGCGAAATCACCTCCTCCTGCAAAGGTGTGCGTGTGTTTCATCAAACGTTGATGAAGTGTTTGCAAAAATAAATTATAAAAAATCGTACTCCATTACTCAGAATCCTTAAACAAAAAATTGCAAAAAATAAATCTGAATTCATATATTTGCACATGTATATGAAATTTCTCGTTGTGTGTGTGTACTTATATTTATATTTATCAAGACTGAAGCGCCTTCTTTCTCTCCTTTTTTCCTTTTTTGCTGTTTCTGCACTGCTGCCACCCACAAAGGCATTAAATCACGTCTTCGGCAGATGTGTGGTAAGTATTTAATGACATCCTTGTTTGTTTGTTTGTTTGTTTGTTTGCTCGCTTGCGTTATTTCCTTCTGCTCTAAATGAAACGGAAGTGGGCTTGTTCGTGGGAGTGTGTGTGCTGTGCGTGCTTGTGTTATTTGTGACTTCTGATTTATAATTTTCCATTTCGCCTACGCCTGCTTTCGTAGGCTTTTTCCATAATGCTAAAAAAGGGTGACATAATTCATTTTTCTCGTATATTATTTTCTTATAAAATTTCTTGTTGAAATCACAATCAGTGTAGACACATTTTTATGTTCAGGACGATTATGTCGTCACGTGTATTTATGTGTGAAGATTTTTATTTGGATGAAAGTGTTATTTGTTTAGATTTTAACCGCTGTATTAGAATTGACGCAGGAATGTACTTAAATTTCCTAAATGACAAAGTTTAAGGATCAGAAAAGTATGAAAAAGTTATGAATGAAGTAATCAATTGAAGGTATGTCAGGAATTAATGGAAGTATCTGTATAGGTGAAATTAATAGAAGTAACTTTATCTGAGGAATTCATTGAAGTATCGTATCTGAGGAATAAATAGAAGTATCTTTAACTGAGGAATAATTTAAAGTATCATTATCTGAAGTATCGCTACCTGCGATGCGAAATTACTACTTGAGACTGAGTTGATAGTGTCCGTTTTTCAAGGAGACACTCATAAGCGATGTCACGCATTATGATATCTCGCTCAAACTACTTGTAATGCATTATTTTAAACATACTGTTACGAAATTTATTTGGTGCTTATAGTATGGACCACTGGATTGTATCAAGTAATACAAAAGCGTTTAGTTTTAATTTTAGGGACTTCTCAATCAAGCTATCAAATTAAGTTTAATACAAGGGCTTCAGTGTTATTTCTTCATTCACCCTTATCACTTGAAGTCATGGCTCAACTGCCACATGGGTTTTTTCATATTATTTTTTCCTTCTTTTAAGATCAATCCAACTCATTTCAATATATTGTCCAGAGAATGATATAGCATCAATGGGTCATCATCTTCCCTTATACGAGGGCGGATTGATATTGAAGCTACCAAAGTAGGAAAAAAACATTTTTTTTTTCAAAAACCATTTATTTCTCAGCATAGTCTCCTTTTACTTCGACACACTTAGTAAGACGATATTCCAACTTTTTTATACCATCTGAATAATACGATTTCAGGAACCCCTCAAAACACGCGTTAGTTTCGGTAATCACTTCTTCGTTTGAGATGAATCTTTTTCCTGCGAGCCGTTTTTTCAAGTTTGGAAACAGGAAAAAGTCACTAGGAGCTAAATCTGGACTATAAGGTGGATGATTAACCAATTCGAAGTGTATTTCACGTAATTTTTGCATCGTATCTAATGCTGTGTGAACCGGTGCGTTGTCTTGAAGAAAGAGCATTTTTTTCTTCTTTAAATGTGGTCGTTTTTCCTTGATTGCATCAATCAATTGATCCAATAATGCACAATAATACTTTCCTGTGATTGTGGATCCTTTTTCAATATAATCGATGAGAAATATTCCGTGTGCATCCCAAAATACAGTGGCCATAACCTTGCCAGCCGATTTCACTGCCTTCGCCTTCTTCGGAGCACTTCCACCAGCTTCCACCCTTTGTTTCGATTGATTTTAGGTTTCAGGTGTGTAGTGGTGGACCCACGTTTAATCAACAGTTATTAATCGACGCCAAAAATCAACAGGATTACGCTTTATCATGTCCAAACACAGCTGTGAAGTGGTCTGTCGAACTCGTTTTTGTTCGACACTGAGCAAACCCGGCACCCATCTTGCCGATAGCTTTTTCATATGCAAATGTTCATGCAAAATGTTGAACACACGGTCATATGATATGTGTACCATTTCAACAATCTCACGCAACTTGACTCGGCGATCATTCATAACGATATCGAGGATTTTCTTGATATTTTCTTCAGTAACCACCTCTTTAGGCCTTCCTGTTGGTGGTATTGTTACAGTGCTTGTTCGGCCGCGTTTAAATTCAGCAATCCAATATTTTACCATGTAATCTGACGGAGCAAACTCACCGTAATGTTTATCGAGCTTTTCTTTTGTCTCTTTCGCCGTTTTCCCTTTCAAATAATAGTGTTTAATCACTGCACGAAATTCGCTTTTTTCCAACAACAAATAAACTAATCGATGAATTTGGGTGAAATTTTAACAGCTGACGTTTGACAGATCGCAATTTCTAAAAAAAAAAGTTTTTGTGTTTATGCTGCCATCTAGCGCTAGGTAGCTTCAATATCAATCCGCCCTCGTATATAAAACCCACTTCTTCAAGTTATCCTTGATGACTTGGTATGAAAGACTATAGAGTTGTGTCCATTAGCGCGATGGAGACAACAAATTTTGAGGCATCTTATTAAGAAGTTTCTTTGAAGACCATTTACAGACACTTTCAATATCATTCTAAACCGTTCTGGAATCTTACTCTGTATACTATATAAAACCCACTTCTTCCAGTTATGATTGATTACTTGGTATGAAAGATAATAGAGTTGTGTCCCTTAGCTTGAAAGACCCCAGCAAATTTAGGGCATCTATTTGCGAACTTGCATTGAGATTTTATTTTATTTTGTTTGGATAAAATACTTGACCCAATTAAACACAGAATTCACATGTACTCGTAAAGGCAGACTGCATCCATTCTTAATGAAATTTTGTTGTGTTCTCCGAATTTTCTGAAATCACTTCATCCCTGTAAGTGAAGCTTTTACTACCACAGGAAATGAACTGTTTGAAGTTTTATTTATATTATTCGCAGCAGTTGCTGAACAGGAGTGAATTCCTTTCGATATTGAAATTGTGTTAACATTTATTTTTCATTTCATGGCATCTTTCTAAATAGAAGCTTCTCTCTGTTGCCCTTCTCACGTTGTATGGCATCCTATAAAAGTGTTTCTTTGTCGATTGGCATGTTTTTGTAAATACGAGCACGAGTGTGTTCCGTAAAATATGATGAGAATTTACCTTTATTCTTTAACAATTCGTATCTGAACGCTTTTCCGACATCCGTAAATGTTGCAATCATGCCGAAAGGAGAGGAGTCAAAAGTATTCCGCAGATACATGAATTAAGGATATGAATATCAAATATTTGATACTTGGATAGAAGAACACACAACAAAGTTCAACTTCATTCAAGTATGCTTATTTTATTCTTCAGCAGAGCTGCATTTGTATGCCTATTTCTATGAATGTTAAGAACTGGGACAATGAAACAATCAATTTTCGTTTCAATAAATGTAAATTGTAGGCACAATCCTAATTGTTAGTCTCACAATCGTAATTTGTAATATTTTTCTCATATTAATTTATAATATTATTACGTAATCGCCTCTCAGACAATTTATACCAAGCTCAATGCTTGATTCGTATCGCTAGATTGTGAGATAAGCAAACAATTCCATCGTAAGTTAGAACAATTGGCTTTCTTTGTATTCGTCCAACTTACTATTGGCTTTAAAAGTTTGCGTCAGTCAGTTGTTGCACCACACTTTTGATTTAATCACTTCCTGCTACTGTTGCTAACACGATGTCCGCTCTGCGACGATCACTGCTCAACTGCCCGTTGCTAACACGATGTTCGCTCTGCTACACTTCAGCCACTCCTGCTACTCGCAGGATTCGGCTATGATCACTTTTCAGTGCTTGCTGCCAATACGATATTCTCTCTGCCACTGTCACTTGTTCACTGATCTTGCCAATACGACGCTCACTCTGCTACTATCACTTGTCATCCGTTTGCAGCCAATACGATGGTCACTCTGCCACTGTCACTGGTTAACTGATCTCGATGTCAATTGTGTAGCCGCTTATATACTTCCTGTGTACCAGAACTTCCACTAGCCTTTGAACACAGTTTCGCATTCCTTCTCGCGTGTGTATTTTAGGAGTTGAAAATGACGCATACCCTAAAACTATGCAACCTAACAATATATTCCTTAAAAATCATTCACTCGAATGGTCCAGCAAAGTTAGTCCTATTCTGAATTTTGAGAAATTGTCTTGGAGATTTTTCTCCATCGTAACTATATGGCAAAAAGGAAAAGTTCCCCAAAAGGTGTCCTTTAAGACACCACGTAGGGTAATATTTAAAAGACATATTGCAGTACAGTAGAAGTGTATAAATATTTGACTGAGTGATGAGTCCAACTAGTAAACTAGAATAGAAGAGTCTCATGGAGTGTTAGGTAAGATTAGGTGGCAGGAGTGGCAGCCTTCTTCAAGAAAGCTCACTTATGCACATAAAGGCCCATTGTGATATACACTCCCCATCTACCGTCTGAGGGTCCATTGTTATTCCACCTGGTTATTGTGAAGAGCCTGGTTATTTTCCTAATAGCAATGGATGATAATTCAAGCAGACCATTGAGGAATGGTGAGACCAGGTACTTATGTCTACTTCTAGCTACCGAAGAAAACTGACACATGAGATGGAGTGCGAATTCTTCGGCTTCTTCAGAGCCAAAGTCGCGACAGAAGTCAGTGAATGCCAACCCTAGTCAAGGGGAGTTCTATAACACAAAATAATATAGACAGTTATAGGCAGTTGTAGACCCAACTGCTCGTAAGTCAAGCTAATTGATAGGAATGAGCAAACCCAAATTGAGGAACCGCTTGGTTTGGGCATCTTCAGATACTTCAGATACTAGAAATGTTCCTCTGTCTTCATAGTGAGAAAAAGAGTGCGAAGCTTTCAGTTATAAACTGTCGCAATGCCCGTCTACAATCAACACATTTAAAGGGTGTGGCACTACAGTTGAGGATGAGATGATAACTAATGCCATTATTCTGCCAAACGCAAGAAACATTCATATTCACTCACAAACGAAAACGGTGCTCCCAAATTTTAGGCAGCACTTCCAAGTACAATTTCATATATTTGGGAAAGAAAAATTTGTAGCCTACTTTTAGGGTGCATCATTATCGTTTGAATGGCAATACAACGGTTCACATCATTATACAGAATACCACCTTTAAACTTTTAAATGATACAGCACAAAGTTAGAGTTGCTCCACACAAAAATCATGATAGGTTTATTCATATTGCTGCAGATACCTGGCAGGGTTTGAGGCCTCTCCCTCAGACGCATACAAATTTATTCTAATATTTAAATTGAAAATAATGCCTTTGGGTCTAAAGCTGCGAGGTAATTAAATTTAATCAAGGCATAATTTTATAGTTTTTTTTCCAACACAATCGCTGCTTCTCTGACTGGCTCCCCTCTGCTCCGAATATGCCTCAAAATCTTCCCTAATGAATTGCAAAAATCAACCTTAATACTTAGCAGCATAAAAAAGCGCAATCAAAACACGCACTCACACTTAAGCAAATGCGTGCGCAGGCACGAAACAAATGACTTCATTTTGCGTGCAACGCTTTAGCGTTTTACACATGCAGCGTTGCATGTCGCCGGCATTAAGTTGAAATATAAATGAAGCGATATTTTATGCCGCTGCGGAGAAGAAATGCAGCAAATATTTTCATAGCAGAAATTCCAACGCAAGCACACAAACACAAGAACACAAACAGACGGACATATACAACATGTACTCACACACAACATATACTCACACACATACACACTTCCCCCCGCACACATCTTCCCATACAAGTGCAAATAACTTTCATTATTATTAGTTGGGGGCGGCGTTTTTAATTGCTCGTAATTTCTCAAAACAGAGGCCAAAAACGTGTTTGTAAAGTTCTCACATGGGCTCCGAGGGCGTATCAATCAGTCCACCGCACATTTGCCTCAGCTCCCTTCGATAATTGAAATAATTTTTCATGCTTACACAGCACTTCAGTGTATCCCAAGTCTTTTGTTGTGAATTAATTATTAACCTGTGCCGCCACAGCTTTGCAGGCGTGTTTGTCAGCAACGCCTCTCGCAAAGCCGCCTACGGGCTTCACATATCCTAATAGTGTCCTTGTCGATAAGTGCCACCAGGCAACACGACGTCGCTAAATTATTTGTAATTTCAATTAGGCCAGGACTCTGAACGAGTCCTTGTTAGACAAACGAATTATGACAAAAGAGCCCATAATTATGAATGATACTCGTAGTCCAAACAGAGCCCAGTGGCTATTTAAGTACACATTCTACGTTTGTTTAAAAGTAACTCTAGAGAAATTCTTTATCAAAGTGCCAATCAGCGTTTTCTTTGTTTTTCCCCTTTAGTCCTCCCACACTTGCAAACTTTCGAAACACATTCAATGTTCAACAAAAGTTTTCTTTCTTTTCTGCGTTAGTCATGCAAGGCAAGACAAGGCGCCGCAATCTGACGCCTCCCCTCAACTGCAGCAATTAAAAGCCCATTACAGTTCATTATTCTCAATTCATTGCTTCAAGTCTCTGATCCCTACCGTTTTTTAGCCAGCCATCAGCATGTGTGAACACACCTTCGGCCACACACACTCACCAATGCCTCAGTTGCACACCCAGTCGTGCCCATAAATATGCGCAATCTGGATAAACCATTTGAATGTGTTAACATGGCATGCATGCTTCGATTAGAATTTGTTTCATTTTGTGCTCGGGCATTTTCCGCTACCCTGGTTCCTAAGCCGCGTACACTTACGATACTCACTCACGCTGCTGCTGCCGTCATACCACGAGTTCAAGCTCGTATTTGCTCTGACGTCCAATATTGCAAATTCCGTTTGCATGTTTAGCGTTTTTATGCAAATCGCCCTGCCACCGTTGTTTAATGTTGCATTGAAATTTAAACTGCACTGCACGGTGCCGCGCTGCCCAGTTCTGCGCTGCCCAGTTCTGCCCTGCTATTAGCCACTCACATCTGCAATCCAATCCCCCACTACGGTGGTTTGGAGGTGCTGGGGTGGTGTGGGATTCATTGATATTCTTATTTATGCGGAGTTAGACTAGAACAGCGAATATCTCTCTCTTTGAACTCAAAACACATCAGTTGCTTTTTCTATTGTAGGTTCCCTTTAACGAGAAGTTCATACACAATATTCAAGGACTGTGAAGAACTTCATGATACGTCTTCCCTCTTTGAACTCACAACAACAGTTTCTCACTCCCAAGCTTCTAAGAGGGTATAAACATTTCGTGATCTGTGTTCCTTGTTTGACCTCCATTTCTTACCCTGTTGTATGTTCCCTTTGTCCACAATCTCGAAGGACTGTCAAAAAGTTCATGATTTCTGTACTTTTTTGAACTCAAACACAACAGTTTCTCACGCTTACCCGGTTGTGTGTTCCCTTCAACAAGAAGTTCACTCACAATATCCAAGGACTGTCAATATATATATATATATATATATATATATATATATATATATATATATATATATATATATATATATATATATATATATATATATATATATATATATATATATATATATATATATATATATATATATATATATATATATATATATATATATATATATATATATATATATATATATATATATATATATATATATATATATATATATATATATATATATATATATATATATATATATATATATATATATATATATATATATATATATATATATATATATATATATATATATATATATATATATATATATATATATATATATATATATATATATATATATATATATATATATATATATATATATATATATATATATATATATATATATATATATATATATATATATATATATATATATATATATATATATATATATATATATATATATATATATATATATATATATATATATATATATATATATATATATATATATATATATATATATATATATATATATATATATATATATATATATATATATATATATATATATATATATATATATATATATATATATATATATATATATATATATATATATATATATATATATATATATATATATATATATATATATAATATGTGTTCCCTCTTGGAACTCACATCGGTACCAAATTCCCGATCTGTGTTCCTTATTTGAACCTCTTTTCTCTTTCTTACCTGGTTGTGTATTCCCTTCACCAAGAAGTTCTGATCTATATTCCTTGCTTGAACTATATTTCTCTTTATTTGTTCCCTTCACCAAGAAGTTCACTCACAATATGCAAGGACTGTCAGGAACTTCATGATATATATTCCCTCTTTGAACTCAACACAACAATATTTTTTTCTTGACCTTTTGTATGTCCCCTTTACCGAGAAGTTCACTCACAATCTTCAAGGACTGTCACGAAACTCAGGATTTCTTCCTTATGCCTTATCTTAACTCATGTTTGCATTAAATCCAATCCCAACTTTAAACCCGTGTAAATGCTTACACCTTAACTTAGTCCTTTTACCCTTTATGGCAGGGCATAAAAAACACTTTCAATGGACGAACGGACTGCTCTGATGGCCTACTAATTTTTATGACTTGCATTTGCTAATTCTAAATGGCCACCATTGTTTTAAGCAAACTTTGCATATTGCGCATTTTATGGGGCTATCCATGCTCGAATTCAAAGCAACACTTATAAAGAGTCACACACACACACACACACGCAGCTATATCCACCGCGCCACACACGTATGAAGAATGGCACGGCACAAAGCACTGCCATTGATAAAATCTGTACAAATTTGTACAACAGGCCAATATGCAGCAGTGCAGTGGAAGACTTCCAGGTCTGTCCTACCACAGTTATGGCAGTCCTTCCGCTGCCAGCTGATTGAGAAATTTTGTGCACAGCTTTAATTGTGTTTGTGTGCATGCGAGTATTCATGAGGGCCCCTATTGCCAGTGTAGTAAAAACACCCTGCAGTGAAATTTTGTGTACTCACATAAACGCAGTTAATTGATATGTGGAACAGTGAGCAAATGAGTTCTCAGGAAACTATTGTGTTTGGTGGTACACTCCTCCCCTTATTCGCTGATGCGAGCACGTCTAGGATTAGTCCGATATTCGTTTTATCAGCTTATTTATATTATTGATAATATTTCGGATATTCTTTTAGTCTCTTTGATTTTTATTGAGTTGTTTCTAGAACCCCTGGGCTTTTTTACTCAGAGAGACAATAGTAAGAGTTTTGTTAGAATGAACCCTCTTCCTTGACACTATACTCTGCAGAGTAATGGAGCAATGGAGCTCCCTTGTGGTGTTTCCACATGCTATATTTTCTGTACTAGCAAAAGCTGAGACAGGTTCCGGAACAATATTCGCAATAGGCAGATTCCAGAACAATACTGGCAATATGCAAATTCCGGAACAATACTCGTAAGTGGAAGAATCGTTTGAGGCTCCCCGAACTATTTGATCAGAAGACTCGAATTGTTGAAATACAGTGATCAATAAAGTTTCTGATACGGAAGAGTAGATATAGTATGGATAAGGAATTTTGCCAAATTCTTCTTTTTCCCTATACACTTCCTATGACTGAGAAAACTTTAATTTTAAAAATTTTAATTTACTGGCACATTTTTGTTGGTAATAATTTGAACTAAATATTTCTTGTGTATTTACTTAAAAATCGAACATTTTTATATCAGTCTTCACCAATAATAGATGCCCAGTCTTTTACAATAATATTATAATGCAGAAGCTCCAGTTTCCGGGTTCAATTAATTACAATCGCTTTAAGATTGTATGAATATTTAAAAATTGATAATTTTTGTGTATTTCCAGTTTCGAAACTATCCATTTTCAAAAAGTTACTAATATATTTATTACTTGATCTGCAGAAAATACTTATTGTATATTGCTATTGACCTAGTTTTATGGGAACAGCTTCTATTGTAACACCATCTGAAATGGAATTGCTATTGACTTAGTTTTATGGGACCAGCTTCTATTGTATCGCCATCTAAAATGGTATTGATCTAGTTTAATGGGACCAGCTTCTATTGTATCGCCATCTAAAATGGTATTGGTATTGATCTAGTTTTATAAGAACAGCTTCTATTGTAACGCTATCTGAACTGGTATTAATCCTTTTAATAATGAACTTCTATTATAATGTCATTTGAACTGATATTGGACCAGTTAATAATGAACTGCTTTATAATGCCACCTAAACTGATATTGAACCAGTTTCTAACTTCTTGTATAAGGTCTTCTGAACTGGTATTGGATCAGTTAATATTGAACTAGTACTAATCGAATCCAATAAATTAGTTATATTTATATAAATAGTTCAGTACTTCAGGAATTAGTTCATTTTAAACTAGTTTCAGACTATTTCAATGGTTACTTATGAAAGCTGGCAGCGACACCACCTGTAGTATGTGATTACCGACATCCAACACGCTCTTTGATCCATTCAAAGTAGATTAGCTAAGAACTCGTTATGGTTCCACACTCTTCTTGCTTTCCTTTTTTGCCGTACAAGTCAATTTCCCTGCCGGGTCATAAATTAGTTACAGTTGCATAGCATTTACGAGTATTATGTGTAACTGCATATCACTGTGTGTGTGTTGGAGTAAGTTTGTGTGGCTCGTGAGTGATTGTTCATTAAAAGTTGAATGAAAAGTTTTGTTGCAGTTTGCCAATACAAATCATTTTAGCCAATATGCTCGTTGCAGCAGTATGGCAATAATTGCTATTAGCAACGACCGAGCCTGGGGGCATAAACTGCCATTGGCATTGGGTTTTTCCGCTTGTGTGTGACTCTGAACAGCCATAATTAATGTCTTTTATTATCACTTTGGTTTTGCTGCTTTCAATAGGACTAACAGCCTAGTTAGGCTTTTATTGATGATGATGCAGAGACAACCGGGAATGACATTTTGGGGCTTGCTTAAATTTGGATTTTCAACCTTTTTTGTTGTGTTTCTGGTTGAATTGTCTTTGAACATAATGTTTGAAAATAAATATTCTATTTTTAAATTAGGCTGATTCTTTTTTAGTTTAATATAAAAAAGATTTTTCGAAGGCCCGTGGAAGGATTGTGAATAAAATGTATCTGATAAATTTTTTTCAAAGAATCTATGCGATTATCGGGATTATCCACTCGACAATACGGTTTTCGGCCAGGAAAGTGCACAATTGGCGCCGTAGAAGGCGTCATAGAAAGTGTGCTAGCGGCACAGCAAGGAAATCACTACTCCAGGCGAGTGATACTCCTTGTTACATTAGACGTCAGAAACGCTTTCAACAACGCTAGGTGGGTGGACATGATCGAGGCAGTCGAAAATCGTTTTCAGATACCAGTTTATCTGAAGAAGATAATCCGGAGCTACCTTAAAGATCGAATGTTGATATACGAGACCAACAATGGTACCCGAAGAAAAACCATCACGTCTGTGGCAGCTCAAGGGTTCATCCTAGGACCGGACTTTTGGAATATGAGCTACGACGGCATTTTGCGCATAGATATGCCAGATGACACCCATCTAGTCGGATACGCAGTCGACATTGCGGCTGTCATCGCCGCACGCGACTCGGAAGACGCCCAAAGAATGCTGAACCAGGTCATGATTAGAACGCAGAGGTGGCTCGATTTACACGGTTTGGAGTTGGCCACGGAAAAGATGGAACTGCCATTCCTCACGAGGAAGCACATTCCAATCGAAATTGACTTGAGACTGCTCCGAGACCATCAGGACACAAAAGGTGATAAAGTACCTGGGAATTCAGCTTGACTCCAAGCTCACCTACTGGGCGGTGAAGCAAAATGCAGCAGTGAAGGCAGCACGGGTAACGGCTTCTCTCAGCAGACTAATGGCAAACATCTGAGGGCCGACATCCAGCAAGAGGAAGCTTCTGATGATGACAACGCACTCCATTCTGCTGTATGGTAGCGAATTGTGGGCTGACAAGCTGACGGTGCACGCCCGAAGAAAAGTTTTATCCTCCGTGCAACGAACCGCAGCTCTGCGAGTAGCTTCAGCGTACCGTACTGTATCGGAGCCGGCAATTCTCGTAATTAGCTGCTTAATCCCTATCGATCTCTTGGCCCTCGAACGCAAACACCTACGAGAAGTCAAGATAGGTAAAAATTACCAGAAGAACCGCTCAGGATATAAAGCAAAAAACCGTGCACCATTGGCAAGAACGATGGGCCGCCGAGAGTCGCGGAAGATGGACAGCGAGGTTCATACCCGACATAGCGAGGAGGAACAGCCGGAACCGTCAATTTCTACCTGACGCAGTTACTGGCTGGTCACGGATACTTCTGCAAGTATCTACACCGAATGGGAAAAATTGGAGGGCCTGAGTGCATATACGGCGACAGCAATGCGGATGTTGCAGAACACACCTTTTTCGAATGAACAGGGTGGCAAACAGAGCGCACCACGCTTGAAATGGAAATCGGGGAAACTTTAGCCACCGAAAACTTTGTGGAGGTCATGCTAAGCAGCAATGAAAATTGGGACCAGCAAGTAGATAAATAAGTGGAAAATGTGCTCCGACGGAAAAAGCGGGACCTGGACGCAGGAATAATGTTGAGAGTCTAATAGGGACGAAGTGAGAATCTCCACCTTGAAGGAAGTATAAAAGGGATTCCATGGTGGGGAGATGTTCTCAGCGAGGGAGGGGGATGTTCTCGGCGAGGGAGGCGGATGTTCTCAGCGAGGGAGGGGGATGTTTTAGTGAGTGCAATCCTCACATACCAAATCTGTGACGACAGTTTTGATGATGCGGCAGGCATTTTTACTCTCTCTACCAAAAAAAAATAAAATAAGTGAAATAAAAATATTATTTTTTATTATATATTTTTATATATATTCACCAAAAGTATATTATTTTTATTGATATATTATTTTATTTTTTAATATAACATTTTTTTATTATTTTTAATTTTTTTGGGTTTTTTTTGTGTTTTTATACTTTCATGTTTTTAATTTTTCTATTATTATTTTTACAATAGTTTTTTTTTATTTTTTTATTATATATTTTTTATTATATATTTTTTATTATAAATTTTTTTATTATATATTTTTTATTATATATTTTTTAGTATTTATTTTTTTATATTTTATATTATTATATTTTTATATTTTTATATTATATATTTTTGATTATATATTTTTTATATAATTTTTTATTATATATTTTTTATTATATATTTTTTAGTATTTATTTTTTTATATAATTTTTTATTATATTTTTTTTATTATATATATTTTTTTATATATTTTTTTTATATAACTTTTTATTATATATTTTTTTATTATCAAATTTTTTATTATATATTTTTTGATTGTATATTTTTTGTAATTTTTTATTATATATTTTTTATTATATATTTATTTATTATATATTGTTTTATATAAGTTTTTATTATATATTTGTTTATTATATATATTTTTTATATAATTGTTTATTATATATATTTTTTATTATATATTTTTTTATTATATATTTTTTTATTATATATTTTTTTATATAAGTTTTTATTATAAATTTTTTATTATATATTTTTTTTATATAACTTTTTATTATATATTTTTTATTATATATATTTTTTTAATATAATTTTTTATTATATATTTTTTTATTATCAAATTTTTTATTAGTTATTTTTTTATTATATATTTTTTTGTAATTTTTTATTATATATTTTTTATTATATATATTTTTTATATAATTTGTTATTATATATTTTTTATTATATATATATTTTTTTTTATATAACTTTTTATTATATATTTTTTTATTATATATTTTTTTATTATATATTTTTTGTAGTTTTTTATTATATATTTATTTATTATATATATTTTTATATAATTTTTTATTATATATTTTTTATTATATCTTTTTTTATATAATTTTTTATTATATATTTTTTTA
Source organism: Clusia tigrina (assembly GCA_920105625.2). NCBI lineage: Eukaryota > Metazoa > Arthropoda > Insecta > Diptera > Clusiidae > Clusia > Clusia tigrina. Next base: position 211,685,965 of record OV050031.1, read on the forward strand.
TTATATATTTTTTTATTATCAAATTTTTTATTAGATATTTTTTTATTATATATTTTTTTGTAATTTTTTATTATATATTTTTTTATTATATATTTATTTCTTATATATTTTTTTATATAAGTTTTTATTATATATTTTTTATTATATTTTTTTTTTATATAACTTTTTATTATATATCTTTTATTATCATATTTTTTATTAGATATTTTTTGAATATATATTTTTTTGTAATTTTTTATTATATATTTTTTTATTATACATTTATTTATTATATATTTTTTTATATAAATTTTTATTATATTTTTAATTATATTTTTTTTATATAATTTTTTATTATATATTTTTTATTATATATATTTTTTTATACAATTTTTTATTAGATTTTTTTTTATTATATAATTTTTTTTTAATTTTTTATTATATATTTTTTTATTATATATTTATTTATTATATATTTTTTTATATAAGTTTTTATTATATATTTTTTATTATATATTTTTTGTATATAACTTTTGTATATTATATATTTTTTTATTATATATTTTTTTATTATATATTTTTTTGTAATTTTTTATTATATATTTTTTATTATATATTTATTTATTAAAAAATTTTTTAAATAAGTTTTTATTATATATTTTTTATTATATATTTTTTATGATCAAATTTTTTATTAGATATTTTTCTATTATATATTTTTTTGTAATTTTTTATTATACATTTTTTTATTATATATTTATTTATTATATATTTTTTTATATAAGTTTTTATAATATAATTTTTATTATATATTTTTTTTACATAAATTTTTTATTATATATTTTTTTATTATCAAATTTTTTATTATATATATTTTATTTTATATATTTTTTTATGTAAATATGTCTGTAAATTTTATTCTAAATCGGGCTGAGTATTTTCTTTGTACGTAAATTGTTATTTTGTAGCCCCTTTTTATTTTATATAATTATTTATTTATTCTTATATTTACTGTTATTTTTAGCATCGTCCTCGCCCCTTTCTTCCAAATATCGCCAACTAATTTCCGTATCCATTTCAACTGACCTATTGTGTTACCCTGAATGCGCATAATTCATATAAATCGTGTTTAAAGCAACCCACCCTTACCTTGTTGCTGTCAGTCTAAATTAAGACATTAACAATGCTCGGAATGGCATGCTAGTGTCTACAATAAAAACAACACCCAACAGCATAGTCGACAACAACAACAACACCAACAGTTCCACCCAACATTTTTATGTTTCTAATACAAATCGGAACTTTAAACATTTATTTCTAATTTTGCCCTGCGATTGCATCTACAGTGATAAGAAACATGCAAACCTGGTGCAACAACAGCCGACAACACACCCCACCACCACCACACATGCCCCACCTCCCTGAAAGAGTACTTAATTGCACTGCTATGCGCTTGGAGCGTGTGAGAAAGCGTTTTAGTTTATTTTGGACGATAAATCGTCATAAGCGGAGTTCGACTTGATTTAAAAATGTTCGCCTTTCACGCAAGTGGCTGAGTTGTGTGTACGAGTGTAGTCAACCTCAATCCTGGGCTCCACACATGCACTCACATACTCGTAGTCAGTCTAATAACATATTCGTATAAGACTTTCAGACTTTTTATCAAATTGCAAATTCCACGAAATTACCGCAAACTAAAAAAACTAAAAATTATATACAAAATTTTCCCTTTTAGAAGCTGGTGGCACGATGTAGGGGCGAGGACTGCACCCCATTCCCATTGGCTCATGTGTGTGCTGTGCTCATATGTAATTTTCACCAATACCAACACATAACTAAGCCAGTCTGTCAGCCACCAGGCCAGGCAGCCAGGCACGTTCCAATATTGGCGCTTTTTATGCGCGCTCATTTCCTTCAAAATTTTACGTTACGTTAGTTTATGCCACACTCAGGAATTCGTATTCGTGGGCTATGGACGATGGTTTCGGGGGGGTTTTCCAGGACTTGCAACTTTTGCAATTACGTGCTTTAACATTTTTGCCCCATCCACACCAACAATTAAGGGTCATTTACAATTTTTTCTATTTTTAGTGAAATTGTTGGCTTCCAGCACTAACCACGCACTCACACACACCCAACTACACACTCTATTACCGAACCACACACTTACACACCCAACCACACACTCACATATACCCAACCACACACTCACACGACATCTATCCCAGTCACAGGATCGCTTTGTCCCGACTTTTTGGCGTGGCTTGGTCCGTCTCTGTCAGTGAATTTGGCTGCGCTTTCAATTGAGCAATTTTGTAGCGATATTTTGTGTTTCTTTTTCAGATTTTATCGGGTTTCATAAAACTGTGTGTTTATGTGTGCGTGTTAAGAGAATTTCGCTTTCGAAAATCACAGTTGTGAAGTTTTCATTTGTGGTAATTTGATGTTAGTGAAAGGCTGTATTTAATTCGTCCTGTAATTTTATGTTTCACACAGTATTGGAGTGGTATGGGAATCATGTGCTAATAACTGAACTATAATTGCAGATTATATGTCAATTTGAAGGTGGCATGTCCAACAATTTCCTAAATGCTTTGGACATTTTGTCCCTAGACATTGGTCAGACACACTCAGTGTGGAGTTAGTCACATGCTCTCAGTTGATCAAGATTGTTTCCTGCTCATCCATTTTTACAGAAGACATGTCCTCAACTGTATGAGAAAGATTTGTCGGTCTATCCCGATTTGAACAGGGAGTTCGACCTCACTATTCCAAGCAGAAATGACTGGACTTCAAAAGACTTACCGACGGTTTCAAACTTGGAGGTAGAGTCGGCAGCGGTATCTTGTCCAAAAAACTGGACTTTAAAATCTCTCTACGTCTCGCTGACCATTGCAGCGTCTTTCAGGCTGAGGTCATGACCACTTATCACGCAGCTAAACGAATGCTGAGTAGCGATATCGGCTCAGTCGACGTATCCATCTTCTCAGACAGCCAAGCCGCCATTAAATCTCTTTTTGGCTCTACGGCCAGCTCAAGACTCGTTCATGAATGTCGAACATCTCTAAATGAGCTCTCAAGATATACTCGGGTGCATCTAGTCTGGGTTCCCCGACTTGTGCTTCAGTTAGTCAGTTGTTGCACCACACTTTTCTATTTACCATCGCTCTGCGACGATCACTCCATTGCTAACACGATGCTCACGGTGCTTGTTGCCACTCTAAGGAGTTGGCTATGACCACTTGCACTCCCACTGGTTAACTAATCTGCTACTAAGATGTTCATTTTCGGCTACGTTCACTGTTTCACTGCTGCTGCTACTACGATATTCACTTGGTCACTTTCACTTGTTCACTGATCCCGACATCAGCTATGCAGTCGCTTATATACCTCTTGGACAAGAAAACCTCAACCATCCTCCGAACGCAGCTTCGCAAGCCTTCTCGCGTATGCATTTTTAAGGGTTGAAATCGACGTTCACCCTAAAACCATAAACTAATCAGATGGTGTGTCGATTTCGTAACAATATTTTTTTATATTATTTCCAGGGTAGGCTTTTAGATTTGATTTAACGGAGTCTTTTTTAAAATTTACCATTATTTTTGGTAGTTGGGGTTCTCTCCAATGCAGCTGCAACTGGTGCAGTATCCCCAGTTCGGAGAGTATAACTGCCGAATTCTTAACTGGGTCGTTTGGTAGGTTTAGCGGTTGTCAGAAAGCCCTTAACTAGCCTTAATGAATTTATCTTTACTGCTTCCACGAATTCTAAACTGAGCCAGACTGCCATTGGTGGCAGAAGCACAAAGCCGAGGCAGTCATCGACCCAGTAAAGTTCGCTGATTACCATTTATAAAACGGACTATTGTATTGACATATTCCAAGGTATAACGGAGCCGAAGATTGTGGCCTTTGGAAGCTATGGGTAGCAAAACCTCTTAGGTCCATTAGCTACTAAGCAACAGATTAGTGAATGAATTGCTTTGACTCTGAGGAAGTCGCTATTATCACAAGTTTTAAAATCTTTCTTTTTAGTAGTTAATTTTGTGTTCCTTCCTTGAGCCTATTCCCAGATTGCAACTTCCTACGACTGTTTTGTTAGTAATTGAAAAATGGGAATTTAAGCATGACTCCCTCTTCCTACTACCCACCTCTTTTGTAAAACCGTCAGACCTACTTAGACACAGTCTCACTCGGTAGCGTGAAAGCTGTGCCATCACGTGATAGCGATCAAAAATTTGCATTTCTTATTATTATCCTTATGAAATTCGAATATGTATGAGAAAATTCTTGAATTGTGGCATTTTTATACAAAAACTTTGCCAAGTTTATTCATTACTTTTGCTTTCAAGGGATTATGTAAGAAATATGCAGAAAATAATTCAACCCAAATACATTTTATGCTCCTCTTAAGCCTGAAATTGGCCCAAAAAATTAACTTTGCAAATATTTCACTTGGAAATATTTTTATATTTTGTTCTAAATCTCAGAAAAAGGAATTTTTCACATTTTTACAGGAAAATGTTCGGTAACTTTCACAAAGCATTTCGCGTGTAATGCTTATCAATTTGTCTCGCTTGAATAAAAGAGATTTCTGCTGATATTAAGCATTCAACTGAAAATTTGTCAGCGCCTAAAAATATGTCTAAAAATATGCATTCATTATTTGCAGTTTCTGAAATTAAAACGACAAAGTTTTGTAATTAAACGACTGCTCAGGCGAACTGAAGAATCCTCCCCTTCATTGAGTGTACACCCTCCAGCAGCCCCACGCCCCCGCTCTTCAGTTGCCTGAATTATGACGACACGGTGAGTGCTGTAATGATTTGCAACTCCGCAAAATATGCCACCAATTTTATTTTTTCATATTTTTTTTTTTTTGGTTTTATTCTCTTTGTTTTTTTTTTTTTGCCAGTTCCTTTTCGACAACATTTGTAGCTATGCGAGCTGACACATCCACTGACAGTTTGTCACTTTGTCTCGTGTCGTTTGTGTGTCTGTTTAGTTCCGCTTTTTGTGTTTTCGCTCTTAATGAGAAGTTGTCATTGGCAGTGGTGGCGGTGGCAGTCATTATAGTACGTACTTTAAAGCTCCTGCAAATGATTACCGAAGTGACAGACTTGATAAACAGATAGCTTCCTATTTCAGCTGAAAACTCATTTAAGGGGGAGGGAGCAATGGTTTTAAGCATTGAAGCTTGGCTATTAAATTAAATGAAGCCGTTATGGGCTTTAATGGAAGTCTCCACTGAAAATGGATTCGTGTTTTCTGAGTTAAATAAGGAACACTATTTTTAGGTAACTACTAATCCCATTTTATCCTAAACTATCTGTAAAGGCAGAAGGACATACAAGAAGACACAATGGACATACAAGTAGACGCGAAAAATATTTGGTTTCGGTTGCTCTCAGGTTTAGTTGAATGCGTTTGTGAACATTTCTTTGGCTCACTTGCAACTAATTGAGTCAGAGTCCACATTTCAATGTAAGAGGGCTGCTTCATCATGCTCTTAAACTCTCTAAAAAGTGTGAATTTGGAAAATTAGCTATATTTCTATTCGGAATGGTTTCTTTAATGTACCCCATAAGGCCCAAAGCAAACAAGTTCGAGAGTTCAACAACAATACAAAGTGCAATCATATTAGAACCAACTTGCAGAGAAGGCCAAATATTGGATCCCAAGTTAAACCAATATAGAATTAGGGGTCCGGAAGGCCAAATGCAAAATAATGTTCGGCAAAAACTGGGGGCTATGTCCCCATATCACTCATTAGATGTACGAAGCAATCGTGCGTCCAATACTCAATTACGGCTCAATAGTTTGTTGGTGGCCGCTAGATAAATACTATATTGTTCAGAGACTCAGTAGAGTCCAAAGAACAGCTGGCGTCGGCGTTGCGGGGTGCCTGCGAACATGTCCTTCGGAGGCACTCAATGGAATGCTACATCTTCTCCCCATTGACCTTTACATTAAAAATTTAGCCCACAATAGTGCACTAAGGTTAAAAGCGACAGGTTGCTGGGCTGAGCGACCGTATGGTCATGGTACGTTGCTATACGCAATGCCGGGGGAACTAGCACAAATGACATCAGACTACATAGTACCACAACTAGACTTTAACCCTCCGTTGTCCTTATACGAAGTACAAGGTCCACAGGGACCTATTTCTATTTGTATGGAATTTTATATGGAAACGCATTTTTTTACATTTTTATTGTTTTGATTTATCCATTGTATCATTGTATCAACGCCCGATTTGTTGGCGTTGTAATCCAAAATAGCAAACGGCTTCTTCTTTTCAGTTTGCATGTCCACACCGCAAGTATAATGTTGTGTCGACAGCAAAATTACCGCTTTGTTCTTCTTGGGCACATATGAACATAGTGCTATATCGCCTTCGTTGAAGACCAAACTATTGGTCGGATCGCTTTGAAATTCGATTCTAGATAAAATTTCCTTGGAATACATGTGGGGGTCGGGTATACTTCCCATGGACCATCAAGGAGTAATTTCAGTTTGAAAATGAAAAAGGTCCCCAGGGACCTTCTCACCCGCCGGAGGGTTAGAAAGGACTTCACTGATAGATTTCATTCAAAAGAGTGGTCAAGGCGAAAATTTGAAACGGAATACGATAGACCCATTTATGCAGACGGGTCCAAAATGCATCTGGGGGTAGGCGCTGGGGTATTTTCAACACACGCTAACATCAACTACTGCACACGCCTACCTGATGAGGCTACAGTTTTTCATGCGGAAGTACTCGCAATCAGGGAGGGGTGCTATCCAATACATTAGAGAAGGACGTAGAAGCAAGGTTGCCATTTTTGTGGACAGCCAGGCTGCTATAAGGGCTCTACAGTCGAACGCCATCAACTCCAGGTTCGTCATAGAGTGTAGGGTTGAATTTAGGGTTAAGTCTTCATGCTGACATCACAATCATCTGGATACCAGGCCATAGGAATATCGATGGGAATGAGAAGGCTGATGAATTAGCGCGCAGGAGGGCGTCTCTCGACCTAACATATGCGGAACTAGTATCTGTTTCTCTGGGTGCAATCAAGAGGGGCATCTACCTATACTATCTCTCCTTAGCGGGTAGAATATGGAGGGCACTTACAACGTGCAATACATCCCGGGCAACCAGTCCAGTCTACAATATAGCCAGGTCAAGGGATCTTATAAACATGGAGCGTAGACACATCAGCCGACTAATGGCGGTTTTTACAGGTCACTGGCAGTAGGTACGCATGCGGAGAAAATGCATTGATCGTTCAATACCTATTGTAGAAGTTGTAAAAACTGGGACGAGAGGGAAACAATAACTCACTTTCTTTGCAAATCCCCAGCTCTGGCAGCCGCAAGAAATAGAGCCCTGGGAAACTATTTTCTAGCAGGACTATCCGACCTCTCGGCTGTAGAACCGAAGGATCCTCTAAAATACCTAAATTCCACAAAGTGGATCTAGATAACAACCCATCTTTTTCCAGCGTTTAGGAGGGGTAGTGATTATAAAACGGCGCTAAGGCGCTAATTGTGATTCATGCAAGGATGCCGTGGATCAGCTACCTGATCCAACCAACCAACCCTTCGTGTATTTTTTGGGGTCAGCAAACAAGGCATTTCAAAGCAAACAGTGATAGCTAACAGAAAGAAGAAATGTCACAGTACACACTCAAGCGCCATTTTACTCGGTCGCCCTCCCACAATTTCGAAACTGCAACCTACCAAAGTGCTTCAATATATCAAAAGGCTAAAGTTTGATTGAATTATTGGAGTCCTTCCGGGCGCGCTGCTAGTACTCCCTGATATTAAATACAAATACTCAGTCTCACACACACACATACACCCATATAATGAGTCGATGTCTGAGAGACACAAATTTGTGCCGTATGTTTTGCTTGATTAGTTTTCTGACTACAACCGCGGCTCTTTAGAATTCGTCTCTGAACTGAGAAAGTAGATAGAAAGAGTTGAAATGTGATATAAAAATAGTTGAAGGTCGGCACACAAAATTGCAATTTTAGAGACTATCACAGAGTGACCAAAGTTTTGTATGACTCAAAGTCCTCAAGCTGGAGGATATAGTTATGAGAATATTCGAAAATCCTCAAACAAGTTTCATATCATCTCCGATATTATGCTTCAAATAATTTATTAAAATTACATCCATTTATTTAAAATAAATCAATAGTTTATTATAATTAACCTTCTTCCATACGGAAAAGTGTCTTCAACTCAATGTGTAATTGACCTTATTCCACACTGAAAAGTGTCTTCAATTCAATGTGCTCCTTTTTATGTCTTTGTAATAGTATACCTCCTCCTTCAATAGCCAGAGGCGAACCACCACCAAATTTCAGTGATTCATAATTTTGCAAATTCTCAACGCTGGAGCTGAGCTGTTTCCTCCTTCTGACGAGTACGCTGTACGGCGGACTAAATGTGCCCTGTAGCCGCCACCACAGACCGACACGATTCCACCACGCACAGTCATATCAAATTACAAGCCAACGTGGCAAGCATCACAAAAGCTACACAAAGACTGCCACAAGGCTCCTGCACTTGATGAGTGTATTGGAGCTGGTGAGATTTGAAGCACACTCGTAAATTCGCTTAAATGTTTCCTAAAAAAATAGCGAAATAAAATCTAGTGATGCGGCGATGGCATGAGGGGGTGTGGAAAAAACGATAAGTTTAAAGGATGCGTGTTTCAGCGCTAATGAGAAAAGATACACACACAAATAAATAACGTGTCGACATGCGAGTGGGTGTGTGTGGACGCGTCGGGATGCTCTTCCGGTAGAAAATGTATGGTGTAGGAAGGTCTGATAGAACACGTTATGGAACAATCATCCAGAAATCAAATAGGAATTATAGGTTCGTTTCTTTGTTTTCTCCTTTTCTACACGTATGTGGAATGCGACAAAAAAGAAGGTTTTCTATCGGCAATCCTTTGGAAGGCCTTCTATCAAATATTTTAGTCGCTACCACATATATTATAATCTGTTCTATTCATATTCTATATCCAAAAATTTGTTTTGTCTTTTCCCTGAGCTTCTCTTTTTCTTTCACAGATTGAGTCCTTAAAAATTACTTCTTACCTACCGTATACTAAATCAGTACTTATAGAAGGTCTTCGTTAAGAAAGCAAACATTCAGATTATTCTTAATATTTCATTCCTGTTCTTTTTTTCCTTCCTTATCACTCTTCTGTTTGAGTCTATCAAAATTGGACTACTACTTACTAAGACATTAGTGAGAAGGTTTTCTTTAGCAGGTAAGAATAAAATCCGATTTGTTCGGAATATTTCATGCCTGTTCCTCATTTCTTTCCTTATCACTCTCTCGAAATTATCCTACTTCTTACCACCAACACACTAAGAGACTAGTGAGGGAATGCTTTCTGAAGCAGGTAGTAATAAAATCCGGATAGGTATGTTCCTCTTTCCTGTTTCTATTTTCTTTCTCTTTCCCACTTTTATTTGAGTGTTTCAAAATGAAACTACTTCGTACCTACTGTATATTAAATCAGTACTTACCGAAATACTTCCTTAAGAAGGTATGTCTAAAATTTGGTTTATTCTAAATATTTCCACGGTGTTCGTCCCTTAGCTTTCTCTTTCATTCTTGTGATTGAGCCTCTCAAAAGCTTATTGTCTTCTACATACTAAGAAAGTAGTCAAAGAAGACCTTCTTTAAGGATGTAGGTCTCAAATCCGGGTTGTTCCAAATATTTTACTCTATTCTTTTCTTTCCCTTGTGCTCTTACGTTTCAGTCTTCTGAAATGATACTATTTCTTACCACCTGCTTACTTAGGAAGTACTGAGAGAAGGTCTTTTTAAGAGGGCAAGTCTACAATCCGGTATCTTCAAATATTTCACGCTATTCTTTTCTTTCCATTTCGCTCTTACGTTTCAGTCTTTTGAAATTAAACTATTTCTTACCACCTGCTTACTTAGCAAGTACTGAGAGAAGGTCTTTCTGAAGAAAGCAAGTCTGCAATCTGGTCTCTTTCAAGTATTGCACCCTATTCTTTTCTTTCCATTTCGCTCTTACGTTTCAGTCTTTTGAAATTAAACTATTTCTTACCACCTGCTTACTTAGGAAGTACTGAGAGAAGGTCTTCCTGAAGAAGGCAAGTCTGCAATCCGGTCTCTTTCAAGTATTGCACCCTATTCTTTTCTTTCACTCTTACCTTTCAGTGTTTTGAAATGAAACTATTTCTTACCACCTGCTTACTTAGGAAGTACTAAGAGAATGTCTTCCTAAAGAAGGCAAGTCTGCAATCCGGTCTCTTCCAAGTAATTCACACTATTCTTTTCTTTCCATTTCACTCTTCTGTTCCTGTCTTATGAAATGATACTACTTCTTACCACCTGCTTACTTAGGAAGTACTGAGGGAGGGTCTTCCTTAAAAAGGCAAGCCTACAATCCGGTCTCTTCCAAGTATTTCACCCTAATATTTTCTTTCCATTTCACTCTTCTGTTTCAGTCTTCTGAAATGATACTATTTCTTACCACCTGCTTACTTAGGAAGTACTGAGAGAGGGTCTTATTTGGGAAGACCAGTATAAAATGAGGTTTGCTCTGAATACTTACCGTGGCATTTCTCCTATCTTCGCTTTTCACCTGACTGCTTTTATGCAGATGTAGCCGACTCCGTTCTCAACAATGCTGATAGAAGGCAGGTCTTACTCTGGAATAGCTTTGAGACTACTTACAATACTGGTATCAGACAAATATTTGAAAAGACCCAATTTAGAAAACGAGTGGTCTGGAAGGATCACTGAGCTACGCTGCTCGTGTTGTTGCCTGTTGCCTCCGATGGTCTTGTCACAGAGCCACCCCCGACTTTCAAGGTATTATATCAGACTTTCTTACGGCAAAGCTTTGTCTTTTTTCTCACTGCTTAGGTAGCGTCTGTTAGCGGTCACTCAAAAGTTTCCAGGTTCTTTGAGGATCAATTTGCTATAAAAAAATCAACAGAAATATAACAAAAGTAAATTTCATAATTAAGTTTAATTTGATCAAAGACTTTATTTCAACCGCATGTGATACATTTCTCAAACAAACAAGTACATTGGAGTGTATTAATTCTATTTAAGTTATGATTGCCAGGCAGAGCAGAATAAACCACTTACTTCCTCGTACTTAGAGCTCCACCACTCGAAGAAGTTGCCACGCTTCCTGTTGAAAATTATATTTCTATATAAACACTCATATGCAGAAACTTTTGTGGCTGTAATGAAACTTTTTGTTCGTTGCCAGCGTTTACTCTGTTGCAGTTTCGTCTTCTTCTGCTGTACAAATGTGGAGATTTCCATTCTCTTTCACTTAGACAGACTGCCTGCCAGTTGCTTCGCACGGCTGCGATTGTTGCATTTGGGTGCGGTGGAGCAGCGTGGCTCGAAGTGCGATATGAAGGTAACCTTATATGCCATTTGCCTAGTTCACTGAACTACTTTCTGCGGTTCTTCTTAAGAACTGATATGCGCGCTGCCTGTGCCCGTGGCCGTATCTCCGCCTCGCTGGTAATTAGGACGCTGGCAGACGTGTTGCAGATGTGTGCACAGTTCCGTGTTCTAATGACGAGCAAATATGTATGCGAAACATAATGCAAAATAATACTTTGCCAGAGAGACAAAACAATAACAATAATAATAACAACAACAATGCTTCACTAAGTAGTTTTAAGTGCTGGAAAGTTCGCATTCTAAGTTTGTGTGGTTACCCCAAAGCCCTCCTCTCTTGGTACTGTAACAATAACCTAAGTCAAGAGAAAGCTGCACTTCCATGTAAAATAGCGTGTGAGTATCAAATTTAAATGGTACTGTAACCTTTTGTGTCTCAGAGTGTTACCTAAAGGCAAGTATATGCAGTTATTATGTTGAGAGCGGTACAATATGTGGACGCATTGTCACAGGATATCGATAATTATGTGACTCAACTGGTGGAAGAAAATAATATTTATTCAAAAATACACGAAATGGAATTTTTACACTGTTTTCATAACTAATGAGAGTGGGAGAGAAACTTGGGCAGATCAATGCCATAAACTGGGGTAACAATGTTCTTGAAAGGGCCATCGTGGCTTCGTTGAATGGTGTGCATTCGAGGGGTCCTATTATCAATGAGCTCTTAATTTATATCTACAAGGATTTGAGTGAAAGAATCTAATCAGCTTAAGCCTCAGAGTCGAAGATTACTTGATTTATACTGAAGCTTTAAGAGAGCACTCCCAATCCCATTAGGGTAGGATTCGGACCCGCAACCCTACGATTGCGGGACTAGGACACTTATCACCAAACCTGGAGAAGCTGAGACCACAAAAAGAAAATTGGATGTACTCCTTTTTTCTTTAACTCTTCAGTGGGTAATTGAGTATTGGGGATATAGACGAGAGACTTCACTAAATCCACCAGAAATGTGTGAAATCACAGGATTCTAACTATACTCATCGTTTCTCTGAACTTATTCTATTCAAAAAAAGGACCTTCAGTGCAGAAATTATTGGCCTATATAATTTCTTCTGGTTGACAAAGCTTACCTTGGGGATGCACTTAGAAGAACGTTAGTTAATCCCCACCCTATAGATCTCTCATTGATGGTCAACGCTGAACCTTTATCATGTCCAAAGCAGCAGGATCCAGTTCAATGACTCCTCCAACCATAAAACCAAAACTGTGTGTTTTTCCGTGTATATTGGACGCTTCAAGATTTCTAGTGAATTGGTTTCAGCCCATATGCAGCAATTACATTGGGTGTGAAGCAGTTCTGCTGAAGACAGGTCTTGGCTAAATCCCATTAATCAAACTTCTGGAGTTTTATTTTAAATAAAAATATGGGTTAAATAGGTCACGTGGTTGAAGAGATGATTTTCTGAGCGCAGAATTTCAGAGGTCGATGCTTTGTTGGATTGTGTAAGTTTCCATATTAAAATATCCAACCAGAAACCTTTCCAGTATTTGCGAGTCGCGATAAATATCGAAAGGATCTAAGGTTTTCATATAATAATAACAAAATTCTGGAATCTTCACTGGAAGACACTTCATATGGCTAATGTGGGTATTGTGCAAATTGTCAGTCTTTTTGGCTTTGTCTTATCTTTACGTTGTATATGAGGAAGGACTAAAATGTTTCTTATCTCGAAGAAGGGAGACAAATATGTATACGAGTATAACGTAGCAAATCTTCCTATATTGAAATTTTATGTCATTCTATTCTTAGCTCACTTGGGAAGCAAAATGGAGTGAGTTCAACAACGTCGGGATCTCTTTTTAATGAAAATCAGGTAGATTTCATGTGGTGTTTGGTCTCCATAGATGAGACCAGGATTTATGTACCACTACACACCAGAAAGCAAAGTTCAATAAAATCATTGAAGAAAATGACCTGAATTGGGACCAAGTATAAGAAAACAATCCCCCAGAAAGGTACTCATAGTAGCTTCAGGCTTTCGATTCAATATCAGCTGAGTCACACAATGGCCAGTGACCTTGGGCTATTGTTCTGAGCGGAGTTACAATAATGCCCAGTGTCTTTGTGCTATTGTACCATAGTTTTGTTCTGCCCGTTTGGGGGCGGATTGTTTGACGAAGGATTCACAGTTACATCTCCAATTATTTCAAACTTTTCTTACACCAATGATAGAAGAATTTAATTGCCTTTTTTCTATACTAAATTGTGGCATTTTTGCCAAAAACTTTTTTCTTTTTTTCTATATACAAAAGTCCTTTTTTATTCTCTATCGAAAAGTATAGAAATGAAAGTTTGTGTAACTTTTCCGTACAACGAGGAAACGCAAACTTTCTTGCTTCCTTTTTCTTCCTTTCCGTACTGAGAGTATTTTGAATGAATCAACGAAAAAACAAGCACATAAATTTTCGATGTTGTACCAAACTCAACGGATGTTTAACACCCATTTGACTATGGAACTTGTGTCCTAAAGTTGTAAACTTTATTTTTCTTTTTCCAATGCATTTCGCTTTGAATTCCTTGCTCGCAGTTCCGTTCAATTTTTACGTCCTTAAATTCCCTGTGCTCAGATGTGGCTTTGTCACCAAGTACGAGTTCAAAAACACAGCTCAGATTACACCTTTATTTTATTTACATTTTATTTTTGTTGTTTTTTTTTAGTTTGTGACACTTGCGGTTGTTTTTTTTTGTCATACTTTTTCCTCTGCACATTTTGCCTCTCCCATTTTGCGGCCACTAAGTAACCCCCAATTTTGGTATGAAGTGCCACTTGCCGCCTTTAATTTGCTTTACAGTTTGTTTTTGTTTAAAAGTTTGCCTTTGAAAGGATAACACAGGATTTGAGCTTTTTATTGAATTACCTTGGCTGCGCATCGCTTCGTTGGTGCACTCTATCATTAGCCAGGACACTTTAGTCAATAATTTCTGAAGGACACTGCAATTTGGAACTGTGGCAGACACTTGCATTATTTGTGATGGTTTATTCTGATGAATTATTATAATTTTTAGTGTGGGAATTGTGGGGGTGTTTGAATTTTTTAACTATTTGTCAGTAGAAGTGTCCTTTGAAAGAGTGGTTTATGACCCACAATTCATTTCCGCTACCATCTGTATTTAATACTTGTCCTTTCATAGTACCTTAGATTATTATTGTTAATTTTATACCTTGCACCATGATTTTTGATGTCTGCAATAGGTTAATCGAAGGATTTATAGCAACTAAGGTCATAGACTAGAAGAGAAAAAGATTTCGAAAAAATATTTTTTCAGACAATGCCCGGGGCACATATACGAGTACGAGTACTATATATATTATATTTTGCAGAATATGAAGATCAACGTTTCTCTCTATTGACAGTTGGATGAAAAGGATTCGTATACAAATATTCCATAGTAGGTCCACTGAACCCTACGAGTATCTGCATAGACAATCTAAGTTTATATAATTGAAAAACTGCCTCTCATGCATTATTCTCTTATTCAGGGTTTCCCAACACCTTCGCAGACATTTCCATCTCCTTTAATCTTGTGCTCCATAAGTCTAAAACTTTTGATTGCTGAAGTTTGTCTTAGATAATGTGCTCGTATTACCAGTTTGGAATCTTCCAGGACCTATGCCTCTCAACGCAGTGTTGGTGGCATGGACGTTTTTAAAATAGGTCCAGCGAGAACTTGGCAATCGCTGGGATCCAAATAATCTTCATACATTCAAGTTGTTTGAAAATTGTCCAGTCTCCTCCCAATAATCTCCATCAATTCAAGTTGTCTGAGAATTTCCAGTGTCCTTCCATTAATCTCCATCAACTCAAGTTGCTTGAGAATGCAGTTTCTTTCTATAATCTTCCTTCTTTGAAGTTGGTTGATAGTTTCCAGCTTTCTCGCAATGATCTTCCTCATTTCAAGAACCACAAGTTTCCATATATCCGAGCTCGCTTTACAAGCGGGGCTTCAAGTGAGCTAGTTTCAAGATGCTATTCTCCGTTATTTAACTCAGCTCAATATCGGGCCTCCCTTTATTTTCGCTATTTAAACTATACCTTGTTTTGTCTGGATGACCTGAAAGCAGTTCTGATGAATGAATTTCATTCCAGACCACCACTTCTCTAAATCCACTATTCAATCACAGTCTCAGCAGGTAGGTGGAACCAGAAGAGCTTTTTTGATTTATTAACCCCTTGAGTACTAGTACTAGTTCTAGAGTGATTATATTTTCTTATTATACAAGAATAACTCTTCTTGGTTGATGCCGCGCATTGTTGTTTGGAACTATTTCACACGGTACGAATATTATAGTGATTATTCCTGGGTATAAATTCGTCTCGATATAATCGCAAGCAGTACTAACCTCACCACAGAGCTGTATGTATTACTCTGGGTAGTTCATTTATAGAAACAATTTTGGACTCGAATAAATCCAGCATAAATATGTCATACCTTCAATTTCTATGAATCTTGTGTATATATATATATATATATATATATATATATACATATATTGTCAGAACTGTATTATTATACCATGAATTTGATGGAAACTATTGTCGTTTTAAATGAGGTATTAACAATTCCTTATATAGAAACATTTATTCAGTCTCCATTTATATATTTTCAGTCTAAAATGCTTTTAAAATTCATTCATTCTTCACTGTACTGTTCCTTTCATGTCTTCTACAGTAATATTGATTCTTCCTTTAGTGGTTCCTCCATGTCTTCTACAGTAATAATGATTGTTCCTTTCCTGCTTCTTTACTTTCTTATATAATAATCTTTAACTTCACTTTACTGCTTCTATCATGTCTTCTACAGTAATCTTTGACTTCAATTTACTGTTTCTTTCATGCATTCTAAAGTAATTTTTAACTTCCCTTTACTGTTTCTTTCATGTATTCTAAAGTAATCGGTAACTTCACTTTACTGTTTCTTTCATGTCTTCTATAGTAATCTTTAACTTCACTTTCCTGTTTCTTTCATTTCTACTCCCCATAATAAACAATCTTCCTTTTCTTCTTCCCTTCTTCCTTCTATAGTAATATTTTACTCTTCTTGAAAGTAATAATTTCGCCCGCATTCCCATGCTAATTTTGACCTCTCATCCCACTCTTCTTCGAATTGGCAGACATTTCTGTGTGGAAGGCTACCAAAATTCTATTCAGAATCGTTAGTAATAACTTTTCTGTCATACCACTCATTCATCTTCAAGCTATACTCCACAATGACAATTACAAGAACTCGATTGTTCCTTCACTTGCTCCAGTTACAGCGACGACGCTCACTTTCCAAAGACTCTGCCGACTGAAGGCAAGTCTACGAGTACCAGTAAAAACAATGGAACTGAATGAGAATTGCCTGACACATTTCAATTGCAGCGGAGCGCAAATTAGTATCCGCCAAAATGCAACATTAAAGATACCCACCGACATCGCCCCAAATTCCCCCTCACCACACCATCCAATATGATGATGATGGTCTTTATAGAAATAATTACTATTCTGCACTTTGTAAATGTTTAACCGGAAAATAATGGAAAAACAGAGCGCGAAGACGAAAACAATGGAACAGATATAAACAGACAAACAAACAAATAAACAAAAGAAGAACAAAGCAGAAAAAATAAATACTAAATTTATACAACAACAACAACAACAACAACAACAACTGCAAAAAATGCAGCATTACTCGTGGAGAATGAGAGAAATTGCAGAACAAATGTTGCAACAAAAGTTGTAGAAGCAACCCAAATACATATTCAAATAAATTAGCTAAGCACAGAGGAGGGCGGCGTCTGGGGGAGATGGGTAGGTGGGCACGAGTAGACACGGGAGGGGTCTGTGTCTAGTTGGCATGAAAGGGAACAGTAATTATGTAAAAGGTAGACGAGTACAGAGTATGCAGAACACTAATGTGGGATGCTTGGTGCTGCTCCAAACAGAGCCTCATCCAGTCAGTCTGTGGCATGTGCGGAAATACTGAGATATTCACTGGCGGTACCAGCACTGAACAACGGATCCAATTCTGTACTGAACGGAGCTGTTCTGTGCTGAGCCATTCAGCACTGAGCGGTTCTATTCTGTTCCACACGGAGTTGCACGTTGGTGCACACGCCATGCGCCGCTGGGGGAATGCTACAATGGCATCGGAGCATGCATGCAGGCCGCATAGAATAAAATTCCCACATCCGTTGCGCCACTTATGCAACTTAGCGCATGTTGCACAGTCGATGGGTTTGTTGTGTTGCTGCATTCGTTACAATTGCGCATTGAATGAGTTTTCTTTTTTCCTTCTTATTCATATGTTTATTCCATTTATAAGTAGTTCCTTTTTTACGTGTTCATAGTACGAGATACGACTCATATCTAGAAATAGTTTTTGCCATTTTAATTAGCTGATTACCAAGAGTCCCTAAGAAGGCGAAATATGATCACATTCGGATTTTTACTGTAATTGTTCTTTATCACCGATGGTGGTTTTTCTGTTGTTTCATAATTATAACTGTCTATTCTGCACACATTTAGAGAGCCTGAAACCTGAGTTGTTTCCAATCTTATTTGGTTGCTATTGGGTACCTTTGAAGGCGTCACAGGTGAAGGTATTTAAGTGTTGAGGTCTAAAGAAGTTTCTTAAGTATTTCTGGAACTATGAACACAAGTTTATTCTCAGGGTCTAGAACCATCAGTGATACCTTTGGTTGTTCCATTGTTTTTAAGCTCATTTGATTGCTATCAGGTTCTTTGAAGAACGTGTCAAACAATGGTACTTAAATCTAGTTTCTTAAGTATTTCTGGATTTATGGAGGTAAACTTGAGGTAGGATGAGAATATAAATCCACATGCCTTACATTCCTGTATTCCTTATGCCCTCACGCCTCTGTGGTGACGATTGATTATAGAATCTCTACTCTCTTCCAATGGTAGAGGAGCATATCAGGATATCACCGGGGTAATCTAAGAAAATGTCTACACAATGTTTTGAAGATTGATTATAGCGTCTCTATTCTCATATCAGGAGTGAAGAAGCATATCTTGATATCACCGGGATAATCCAAGAAAATTTCCATAAAATGATCTGGATATGTTTCCTTAAACTTCTATGAAATATCCTCAATAACATCAAAGGTCATTCTTTTATATTGCTAGTTAAGAAACATCTGATTAAACTGTCTCTGTAGCAAAGAGCCACTTGTTTAGATCACGGATTATTTGTTTAATGTGATTCCTACTGGGCTATAAAAGCATGCATTTTCAATCAAAAATTCCGTGATGTGATTATTTGTGGAACTGTGAATTGTTCCCTCAGCTCAGGTGATCCAACAGAAACCTCTTTCTAAGCTTCTTAGGCATAAACCAAGTCTGAGATGTATGCGGAAGACTCAGCCCTAAACTGTTGCATTGGGAATACCGTCATTGATGATAAACTGCTGACATTATTTCCATCCAATGTTGCGCTTTACACACACTATTGCTGGATTCTCAGTCGAGAGAACCCAAACTTGATTGACTTCGAAGCAGTGTTTGAGAGCCAGTCCCAGCTGCTCCCAATACACCACACGATTTATGCATATTTCGTCGAGCGGGCTATGCAGGAGTTGTCATGATGAAGAATAGATATAATCGATTCATCACTTTTTATGTGATCAAGACAACAGTTGAATCGACTTCAATGTTTGGGGTCGCGCTTCTTTACCAGCTGGACAGAGATAACGAAGGTGGACTTATCGGATCTCCTCACTTTCATCTGGAAAACCAAATAGTTTAATAGGGATGGTACCTCCAATGATTAAGGAAA
The DNA here is from genome assembly GCA_920105625.2 of Clusia tigrina. Lineage (NCBI taxonomy): Eukaryota > Metazoa > Arthropoda > Insecta > Diptera > Clusiidae > Clusia > Clusia tigrina. The sequence goes on from OV050031.1 coordinate 211,705,199, forward strand.
TCGAGGGTGCGGACGAGTATGCCTCCTCTTTGCATTTTTGAAGGCTGTCACAAGAGACATACTCGTAGATGTCTCTGAGAGAAAGTGTGGATACCACACCGCACACGCCTTCGCAACCTAACCTAACCAACCTATTCATATTTTAATGACATAAATTGTGATCTTAAATAGAGAAGTTGCATTTTATTTCAATTTAAAGAGTTTCCTTCACTTCCCAACAACAATTCACACATGAACCTGGCAGGATTTTCCTGTATTATTTGTTTATAAGTACTTCAAGCCAAGTAATCAACTTTTGTCTGGATTCATTTAAGTGTTCTGAGGACATGGAAAACTGCATCAAAAGTCAAGTGGTTGATGGATATAATAAACAATCCTCCACATTAACATATAACCAAAAACTTCAATTTCTCCCAACATAAAAATAAAACTCTTCATTCAATTGTGCAGATACTGCCCACATACATCCATTTAAATTCAAGCCAAAGTACTTAAGTCCTTGTAAATCTTCGACAATTTCAGTTGCTCAATAATTGCTTCTATTGTATTTATTTATTGCTCAGGATACGCTCAGCAAATCTGGCAGAAACAAACATTTGCAATGGAAAGTTTTCAAGTTTATTTAAATTTCCTCTTACTTGCGCTCCTCTCACTTAAGTCTTGTTAGTGGCGCTACTGATTAAGTTATCTTATTGTTTTGATTTGAATTAAGCCTTTAAGGATTATGCGAGCTTAGCCAATAAGATAGGCAATGCTACAAAGTGGCCGCTGGTGGAAAATGGCAATGCCTTCCGAGCAATTGAAGACAATGGAGAGTTCAAATTAAGTATAAGAAATTCACTTGTTTTGCTGAAACTTATCCAAGTGTTGGCTTAGGCGTAAAGTTGTTCGAATCGAAAGCTGAATAGAGCCTTTATTTAGTTAGATTTAATATTTAATAATAGTAAATTTTTTATTTATAATTTATATTAAATAAATAAAGTTTAAGGCTCGTTTGTCCATTGACGTTTTTCTAGGTGTCCTTTCTTATATGAAGTCAACTAATTTACGTTTTGCTTGTGGGTTCAGCTAACCCTCATCCTATGTATGAGTATCCTGAAACTGCTTCGAAGAAAGAAGTGTGTAATTTATAAAACAAGTAGCCCAGTTGCCGTATGTCCTTAATCCTTGTGCCTTTCTTCATTTCACATTTTATGTAACACCTTTGATTCGAGAGTTGCCCAACTTCAGTTCATGTAAATCGCTTTAAAGAGTCAACTAATCTCCTAGCACAGTCATCAAGGACCCTGGCTCTTGGCTTATCATACCTTCCTGCAGACCGTGGTCTTTGCTTTCTACACCACCCTTCGGCAGCCCATCCCCCCAGCCTCCTCCTTGCCAATGCCTTACATTCATACGAGTAACCGCATAATCGACTTGTGGGTTGCTTTTAAAATGTATTTTATGTAATGTGTGAGTGTGTGTGAGCATTGTACAAGGATAGCAGAGACGAACATCTTTGCAGCAATATGTGTTCCACACAATGTGTTGCACTTTGTGACACCATAAAACCAAAAATATGTGCAATATACGAGCCGAAATGCCGCAATTTATTTATGCAATTATATCAGGAACATAATATCCTGTGTGCCTGCCTGACAACCATCACTTGTGTACATATGTGCCCATGTGTGAGCGTGTGCTCCAATCTCGGCTCTTATCCGCCCAGAACAAAAGAACACAATTAACTTTGCATATTCCCTGATGAGGTCCCACGTCTGCCCCATGTGTTTGTGTACTCCTACTATCCTTCCTTCATCTACATCCTGCATCCATGTAAAATCGCTCGTATCTAATTTTGTCAACATGCCCACACATACTCGAGCACTTGTTAACACATACACATCTACACATCTACATTTATTTATTACACACATTTAATAATTTTAAAATTGAAATCGTTGTAAATGACTTGCAATTTCTGCAAGTATTCCGGGCCGGAGCCTTGTGTGTTTGTTTGGGGCTTACTCCAGCCTTCTCGGAGTATGCAAAGATTTAATTTGTTTTTATGGGTTTGGATAATTTTGTGTGTGAAATAAATTGTTACAAAACGACTACGAAACGGAGGAAATCTTATTGAAGATTTTTATTTTTATTAAATTTTTGTTTGTTCAAAATGTTCAGAGCTATCTTTGAAAGCTAACTTCATTTTACTTGATTGGTCCTTTTCTATTTAAATGAATCATTTGTGGGATGCAATTTAGTTTGCTACAAGGATTTGTAAAATAAATTGACAAATATTCCATAGAAATGTCCAATTAGAATAAGAAAATTATATCAAACGGTGCCATTAAAAGGAGCAGAAACTAATTCATAGAAAGCAAAGAGTCCTGGAGAGAAAATGCCCTACGCTTAGGAAAGAGATATTAAGCAATTATTTTCAGAATGCAATACATGAAATATATCTATGAAGCAAGTTAGAGGGAGGTGGCACATACACATTCCCATACATATACATATACATATACATATACAAACCATGTACATATACATATACGTATACATATATTTACATATACATATAATGATGGAAATATCGGACCGTTTCCCGACAAAGCTTTATTATAGTACAATAATTGTTTTCACATATTATTTTATCCTCTTCACGTGTCTTTCAAATCCACTTTCCTTGCAACAAACTAAAATTGTCCTCAGAATCTATTTCGTCACTATCGCGTCTATTTGCCCGTTCACAAAAAGTATGAAGCCACTTGACTCAGTATTTGTATAGCGTAGGGATCATGTTTATATTTGGACTATGTCTATTGGTCTGATCTCAGTTCAAATTGAAGTTCCGCAAAGCAGTTCCATTGAAGCATTGACTACAGAACTTCTCTGTCTACATTAATTTATGAAAATCCTCAACTGCATAAAACTCAACTTGTGAAACATGATATAAAAATTCATCTTCTTTGCTTCTTCTTACTTTATTTTGGTTTGTAACTGTTCTCATACAGTCACATTGGTATATTGTTGATTGGTACTTGGAACTGAGCTCTCACTATTCAGATCTGAGAGCCTGTGTTGTATATTAGAAAGTAACCAATCCTTAACTAAAACTTTCCTTTATGCTTTTTGCACTATTTTTCTTTATGCAACACTTGAAAATGTCAGCAAATCATTATTATTGCACCTTAAAAGACGCACTATTTTAAGCACAAATCGATCTTTCTTTCCTGTTTAGGTTTGTTCAACATTACTTATAGGTACACGAGATTTAACTCGGTGTAGGACTTCGGAAGAATTGATCTGCATTAGTACGTTCATTCCTTGAAGCATAAGATACATTGTTTTCTCTTCACACTCGATTTCCAATCAGAAAAAGCATCCGATTCCACACTCTTTTCCAAAGAATACGGTATTCATTGTCCGAGATACCATCACCAGTTCTCCACTCATTCACTTCATTTTCCAAACACTTTTCAAACACATCTCTCTTCCACATCGCCAAGAACACCGTAGTTTCCGACTCCTTCATTTCCTTCACCAAATAAAGTTTCTCTTCATCGCTAGGAATGGCATCGCCAAGAACACCATAGTTTCCGACTCCTGCATTTCCTTCACCAAATAAAGTTTCTCTTCATCGCTAGGAATGGCATCGCCAGGAATGCCATCGCCAGGAACACCATACCACAGTTCTCTACTCATACATTTTCTTTTCCAGATAGTTTTTTTTCTCTGCGAGGAACACCGGTACTAGATCAACATAGTTCCCCACTACCTCACTATGTTCTCCAAAAAAGGGTTTCCTTCTCTTTCAGAGACAGTATCCATAAAACAATTATTCTTCATTCCTTCATTTCCTTTTTTCAGACTCTTCTAGTTTTCTACCCTATCTTCCAAAGAAGTTTTAATCCTATTATATCCAGATAAGGCAATGTTCCTATAAGTAAAGTTACGAGGAACACCAGTACTAGGTCCACTACTTCACTAAGCCTTCCAAAAATGGGTTCCCTTCTCTTCCAGAGACATTATTGTCCATTCCTGGATTTCCTTTTTTCAGACTCTAAATAGTTTTCTACCGGCAACACCAAACTTCACGTCATCTGCCAAAGGCTTTATCCTTTCATATCCATATAAGCTAATGTGCTTTATGTTCCTAGAGCCCAGTGTAATATGATTCATATAAGCTTGGCAAGGTTACAGGACATTCCTGGCACAGTGCTTAGCGGATTCGTACTCAGTTTTCAAGTAGGTATTCGGTACTCAGTGGGGTTTAATGATGGAGTCTCTTGATATGCCTCAGCATTGGTCTCTGCCCCTTAGTGACAATTTTGCAGTACAATTCCTCGCTATTTATAGTTTTCTATTAGAACAAGATTTTTACTACCTCTCAGGTTCAATTCCTGCTCCGGGTCTCAAATATGCTTCTTTCAAAAAAATCGTTTTCTCTTCAAATCCCTCATGCCTCAGTAGCTCAGTCCCCAACCCCTTGGAGTGAAATTAATTATGGTGTAAGATATAATAACAATAATAATACCTTTAATTTCACTTTTAGCATAAAAAGAAAACTTCTCTGACCTTGCTTTGATCAAGAATAAATGCTGCGGTGAACTGAAAAGCGCTGCTGCAAATATGCCAAAAATATATTTTCAATTCCAGCGAAATTACGCCGAGTATTTGCATTTTAACGCTTCCTTTTTCTAAAATAAGCCTTCCTGAAATATTTTTGCGTGAAACTTTTCAAAGTCTTTCAAAGTGTCTTCTTTCCCCTACCCACCTCCCTCCCTCCCCCACGCTTGCCTAAATATGCAACACTGGCAATTAAGCAGCGCACAGCAACAACACTTCACAAATGCTCACTCAAGATAAAAAGTGCAGAACATTTTTCGCTGGAAAGTCATAGAAAAGCGAAACGCCGCCGCTGCATTGAAAAGGACGCTCAACGCGGCGCACTTGCAACGCTGCAAAAAATTCTAATTAGTAGCATAAATGCAACATTTCGCATTCGTGCGCATTAAAATTCAAGAGGTGCAGCTTAAATTGAAGCATATTTAATTAATGTTAAAAGTTTTTCCATTAGAACGCTGCGCGTGAGGCGGGGAATGCATAATTCGCAGACGCGAAGGCAGGCAGAGTATTGTAAAAGACATAAATCTCAGCTGCAAATTGAATGGACTGGAAAATTGAGAGACTTAGTTGTCAAGGAGGGCTTCTCATAAGTAAAAAGAAACTGCACCCGCTTCGGCCTTGAATTTTCAGGCGATGGAGAGGGGGACAACACTTTTACTAGTTGAAAGATTCAAATAAATAAGAGCATCTGTTAGGCTATTGTGGATACCGGGACATGAGGGACATGAAGGCTGCGAAGTGGCGAACTCTTTGGCAAAAAGGGGGCCGGCACTTCCTTCATAGGTCCAGAACCCTTGTGTGGGGTAAACAGCAGCTTCATTAAATAACTTGATGTGCGAACAGGATAAACGAGGTCTGCTGAACTACTGGAGAGCCCAAAAAGGCATGTGGCAGTTGAGATTACTCAATGACCCTGAACTCATCAGATTAGATGCTGCTTTAAGCCTCAGCAGAAATGACATTGAACTCTATACTGAACTTTTAACAGGACACTGTAAACTCAATTACTCATCTAAAATAGGCGTGGTAGAAGACGATTACTGCCGACTCTGTTAAGAGGAGCAGGAAATAGCAGAACACATTCAATGCACTTGCCCAGCGGTGGCAAGACGCAGACATAACTACCTAGACAGTGGGTTATTATCTCCAAATCACCCAGTTAAAATGAAGTCCACGGCAGTTACGAGATTTATAAATAGTCTATGATTGTTTTAGTTGGGTACGAGGCTGCACAATAGATCTCTCAGGTCACGGTGTTCTTTTAGCCTGTTAAATAATAAGAGCATTTTTTTAAAACACACCCAACAACCATGGTAACATGAGAAGGAAATGCTTACTTTACTTGGTTTTTTTGGTAAAGATGGACCTGATCACATGTTAGCTCCCAGGCACCACCCCAAAACTGATGATACAAAATTCGTTGGCACGGAATGGTTGAATCTCAGTATTGATTGTTGTTGTTGTTGGTATGGTTGTCGTTGTTATTGGTGTGGATGTTGTTGTTGTTGTTGTGGTTGTTGTTGTTGATATCTGGCTTCATAATAATTTATGTCTGCAAGGGGTTGGGGGAATGACTACTAAGAACTAAGGCCTTCGACTCCAAGAGAAAAAGATTTAGAAAGAAGCATGTTTGACACCATGCCGGGGGTAGGATTTGAACCACTTCTTCCCGAGTCTAGCATGCTTACCATGAGACCACAGAGATCGGGAGTCATTCTGTATAATAAATCATCATTGAGTGAGCACGGAACAGAAAATTAGTGATTTAGTTTCATTTTCTGAATTCATCAAGGATAAGTAATAAGGCACCCAGAATTATCAGTATAAAATCAGTAAAAAGGATATTATTTATTAAGGTAGAATAATGTTGATGAAACGCATATTTCTGTAGAAAATTTAAATCATTTATTAAAGTGTTATTCGATATTTAATCCTCCTCCTTTTCTTTCTTTTCAGAATATTCAATTTGAAGGTTACTCCATATACAAAATGTATGTTTGTACATTTATTTGGATTATGCTGCAGTAATTGACAATTCTGAAGGTAAGTCTCAAGACTAAACAACTTTAAACAGTCATATTAGTAGTAATAATAACTAATAACCATTTTGGGACAAACTGGATTTCATAAAAGTCGTCTCGAAGCTAAACTAAACTCTCTTGGCATGATTTGTGAAAGCCAATTTTCGTTAAGAAGAAGTGGAAATTTCACAACTTTAAAAGAAAGGAAAATATCTTCTTAAATTCTTTTTCTTAAACTTGAAAATGGCATTTACCGGGTCATGTTTTCAAAAGCCATCGCAACTTTCAATGACATCTTTCTGGGAATAATTAAATCCTCTACGATCATATGAAGGTAGGTAGGCAGGTGGCTTTAACTGGCAAGAAAAGCCATACTAGGTTGGGCAGCCGCATCACCACTAACGCAGTGATGCCACTTAGACCATCAGTTGGGTCCGTTGTGACTTATGGCATGCTCAATGAGATGTCATAAATTACAGAACAAAAAGTGACCTTCCTCAGAGTCTGTGTGGAGCCTTACTCCAGCCATTTTGAAAGTGGGTCGAATCTCAACAAGTCTTTTATATTGATTTTGGGAACTTTCAAGTAATTAAAGAGGGGGTTCCAACTACGCCGGACAGTGACAAAGTAGATGAACAACCGTCTCTTCCTCATCCTCTTCTTGACAACTACTTTAGTCCCGCACGACGAGACCCAGCTTAGAGACATGGCAGCCAAATATACAACGTCCTGTCTGCCACAATGGAGCTAATATGTCACCTGTTCAAGGAAATAAACACTTAATAGGTTTGATATTAAAAGAGACTCAGAGCTGTCCTATAGATTAGATTAGATATATTTAAGGGTGTTATACACTGGGACCTGAAGGATCTATTGTGATGCCCCTATTTATTTGAAAGATAAGGATAGTCTCATTTACAGATCTGCTGTCATTAATTCATATATTTTGCAGGAATAAAGTTGAGGGATCTGGCTCATATCTAAGATATATTCTCCAAAACACCTGTTCCTTTATGTGCCATCATTATCATCATTGTTGGCATGACGATCCTATTTGAACCTTGACTTCTCACTTTGTGTGTCAAAGGTCCACAGTCTGTGATCAGGTGCAGTGAGGTTTCGTCACTTTCTCTACAGAATCGACAGATGGCATATGAAGATACTTATTCATATGCTAGTTGGGTCTCGAGTGTCCGCATAAAATGCCTGTGATGATTCTTAATTTACTCCGCGGCATATTTATTAACTCCTTAGCTATTTTAGGAGTAAAGTCCCCCAGAAGAGCTTTGGACCGTCTTAATCCCGGAAGAGTTTTCCAGGTTTGACTTCTTTTTGCATCTGTACACTTCTTCAGCAGATCTCTAATGGTATTGGACGATAGTCCACAGAAGGGCTCAGGGACGTTGAAAGGAGAGGTCGCAGCCTTTCTTGCTAAGCTATCAGCCTTCTCATTTCCCTCTACTCCTGTATGGCCTAGTACCCACATCAGAGATAACTTGTTCATGCTTGTCTCAGTTTCCCAATACAGTCCCATCCAAGTTTATACATCACCAGTGGTGACCTCAAACTCTTGAGTGTTGTTTTCCCCTGATATTTCCTGTCAATGGTGATCTGGGCACATCTTTCAATAGCTTGAAGACCCGCTTGATCCGCTGATTTTTCAATAGCGTGAATATCCCCTTCAAAAATGCTTGGGATAGAACCCATTGGTTCCCAGTAGTTGGTTCTAGGCCCAAATGCTCCTGCCCCAGTCCGTCCATAGTCTTAGAACCATCTGTGTACCATAAGAGGGAGTTTTCTCTAATTTTCTACGTCTCAGTCCTGCAACAGGTACTTTCCCCCAACACCTTTTGTTGGCCTAACTAGAAGTAATGTAATGTTTGCATGTAGGTAGCGAAATTCCCGCTATGTGGCTTAGTTAATGTTGTCCCGAGTCTAGCAAATTCATCACAGTAGTCACAATGACCACGTCAGGGAGATGTGGTGTAATTGCGCCAGTGTATTGGCCCGAGAGCGACAAAGAGAGACCATCTTCGAGGAGCTGGATGCCTTATCTAGAGCCTTAATGGCGGACTGGCTGTCAGTGAAGATTTTAACATGTTCGTCTGACAGATTATAATACTTCAGCAGAGACAGGGCTTTAAAGAGAGACCATATTCGAGGTGGAGGATGCCTTGTCTGGAGTTGTACTAACGGACTGGGTGTCAGTGAAGATTTGGACTTATAATGCTTCAACAGAGATACAACTTTAAAGAGAGACCATATTCGAAGAGGTGGAGGATGCCTTGTCTAGAGCCTTATTGGCAAACTGGCTGTCAGTGAAGATTTGGACATGTTCGTGATAAATTATAATGCTTGAACAGAGATACGGCTTTAAAGAGATACCACCTTCGAGGACCTGGATACTTTTCTAGACCCTTAATGACAGCCTGGCTGTCAGTGAATATGTTCGTGTGACAGATTATAATGCTTCAACAAAGATAAGACTTTAAAGATTGTCAGCACCTCTGCCTTGAAGACTCTGCTGTAGTCCGGGAGTCGAAAACTTTCATTTAGTTGGAGGCTTTCGTATACTATACCGCCTACCAACCCTCCCCTGCAAATTGGAGCCGTTAGTATAGAATCATACCCTTGTTCCAATACCTGGTCACTTTCCCATTTTCGTCTACTTGGTATTTGGGTGGAGAGTTTAGTTTCAAAGAAGAAAGAGGGAAGTGAGTAGTCAATGTGGCTGGGAATGAACGCCACGTTTTTCAGTATAAGGCTACGGTTCAAATCTAGTCGAGTCTATCTTAGTCCACTTAGTGTAGTGGAGCTCTAATTGGATTATCGAGTATACTCAAATGTGTTTAGCGTTCAATTGTCAGCAACTTCCGTAAGAAAATTCGTTTACTATGATCCAAATATACATTTTCTCTCTAAAATGTTATCCCTAATGTGTTTTTTATATACGAAAAGGATTCTTCTCACCCTCCTTCTCTCTGAATTTCTGTTCATAGCAAAATGGCTTATGCAGTTAGATAAATGTTAACAAATCATATTTACACACTCACAATTCAGCGCACAGCAGCAAATACCAAAAACAATGGACAAAAAATGACCGAAAAATTGCAAATATTGCGGCAGCAATTAAAAAATCATTTTTGAGTCAATGCACACACACACACACACAAAATACAAACCAGAAAGTTTCTAACAAAAATATGAAATGTATTTGATAAATAAATGTTCATAGGCGAGTGCATATATTTTGCTTTATTGTGGGCATTTTAATGACTCACATCTAAAGCCTAAGAGTATGCAACGATAAAATGTTCCATTGTACTCGCACAACACCAACACACATGGACGCACTGCAACACAGCGCTCCACCACGCGAACTGAATAACAGTGGACTCATTCGGAGTGTGTGTGTGTGTGTGAGTGTGTGTGTGTGTGAGTGTGTGTGTGTGAGTGTGTATGTGTGTTTGTGTGCTTTGTAAATAGAACAAAAACACTGCATTTCAGCGTAATAATAAAAAAGAATATGGTATAAACACACACACACACACACTCTCACTCAAATACACTCACACAAGCGAGGCATAAAAACACCGCAAACAAATACCAACTTTTATTGAATAAATTAAATGTAAGCAAACATAAACAGAACATCAAAAACAAACACAAACAAAGCAAAACAAAGCAATACAATAAAATTGCAAGCATTTTAGACTTTTTGTTTTGCATAATTTGCTTATCGGAGCATGTGTTATTATGATGGTTTTTGTTGTTGCCGGCGTTGTTGTTGTTGCTGTTGCTGTTGTTTTGCTCCACCATTGTTAATACAGGCCTGCATATTGTGTTGTCATAAATTATATTTAAATTGTTTGTCCGTGTTTCTTTTGCTTTTTATTTATTTCTCTCCCTCTCTTCCCCTCACTTGGTTGTTCATATCATAATGTTGCTGATAGCAATGCCGGAGGGCAACCCTGACAGATGTTTCCTTCTCCATTTCGCATTTAATTGTTGTGAGTTCTAGTTGTAAACTGAGTGTCGACCATTTATGTACAACTGTGTCAACCATTTTTGTACAACTTCCACAGAACAAAATAGAATATCGCCTTCAGCATATCAGTTCATAAATATGTTCTCATATCCTAACCCCCCCCATTTGTGTCCGTTCGAGGACCTTATAACAAAAAGCATATGACTAAGTTGCCTTTATACTCACACACGTCCAAAAGCACTTGTATCCTGCAATAATAAGAGAACTCCAGTATCACCAAGGGAGCGAAATACAGGGGTTTTTTACTGGTCAGAAAACCGGTTTTCTGATACTGACCCTGGCAGTTGGTTTCAAATAGTAATGACGACTTCAATTGGAATTATTTTAGTGTCTGATGCCACTGTGTTCTAAGGATATATTAGGCGTATGCGATTCGCCACTCTATCGAGGATAGGACAGACTTTTGTGTGGAAAGAGTTATCGGCTAAATTATACTCCGATGAAACGAGCAAGTTTTTCTATCCTGGATATAAAGTGCTTGCAAATTGAAAATTGCTTGAAAGCAACTGGATACGAGCTCGATACAAGATACGAATCGAATACGCCTAATCTATTCATTAGGTATTCTAATTTACCTTACGAAGGCAGAGTCCAAGAGGTTTCCACCACACCTCTCTTTAGCATAGAGTTCCGTTTGAAACATGTTTGGTTCTATGTCCAGAAGTATTACTATCATATTTGATTGGTAACTGTGCTGATATATTCGTAAACCATTTTCTAACTTAGTCAAACCATTTTCTTTATAAAAGTGGTTCACCATTGCTCCAGGTGTTTCGATTGGAGATTTGTGTGTTACACCCAACTCCCTAAACAAAGTAGCTTTGGCATAAAATCTGAAGCATTCCAGAGTTTTCGATTGGAGATTTGTATGTTAAACTCATCACCCTAAAAAAATTAGCTTCGACATAAAACCTGAGGCATTTCACAGGTTTCGATTGGAGATTTGTATGTTAAACACATTTCCCTAAACAGATACGCTTCGGCATAAAATCTGAAGCATTCCACAGTTCATGGATTGAAGTGCTTCAGATTTCCGTCACCTCTTACAGTATCAACAGTTGGCCTATTAATTTCCACTCTCTCTATCTCTATATCAGACGCTTTCTTACAATGTCTCTGTTCTTCCTGACTATATATCTATGCCAGACACTTTCTTATAATGCCAATTATCTGCTGTGTTTCAATATAGTTCGTTCAAGACTGATATATTTCCCATTAACCAGCACTACTAGAATCATTTAAGAGATTCCAGTTCCGTGACATATCCCTAAACACGATCAGTTACGACAGTCATTGTTCAACAGATGACATTAGAAGATGATGTCCAGCTTGACCATCAGTAGTGTCATCTAGCATCAGGCATAGTTACTTAACCATCACTCTCCATACACACCCATGTATCCTTGTAACTATGCACATGAACAACTATTTTGAAAGGCCACAAAAAATGTCTGCATAATATGCGAGCAGCAGCATGTTCACTAGGAATTCTTTAAATCCTTAAAATTCCCACATATTTGTGTATTATGAACAAGGAGGCAACCGGAAATGTTTCAGAAACTATTCGACAATTGCATACTTCCAACTGCTCCTGGCTTCTCCATTGCTTTCCAATGGAGTAGTGAACCTATCACTCTGTGTGAGTCTGCACGAGTAGGGAGGGGGAAAGAATAATAAAAATAATTCACTCGTTTTGTTGATATCCTTGCACTGTGAACGTGCAATGTTTACATAAGGACATGCAAAAGTAGCTCACTGGTTAATATTGCATACTTTCAGGAGATTTTAATTTATTTTTATTTATAAACACACCAACACAATCACTCAACCTTAATTTTGTTGCTGGATATCCACACAAAGAAAGCGCAATTGCAGAAGAATAAAAAAATCAAAAGGAAATTCACGCTATAGCCGGCAGCATAAGTTAAGCTGGATGGGTAAAAAAATGATCAAAGTGAAAAATGCGCTTCGTGTACTGAAAGGCTGCTTATGATGGGGCTTTACATAGTAATGAAGAGTGTGGATGGTTGCCCGCCTGAGCACATCCTCTGTTCTGTTGTGCTGTATGTGAGTGTGTGTTGGGCTGTGCGTATATATATATATGTGTGTGTGTGTGTGTGTGTGTGTGTATTTGGGTGCATGTGTTTGTATATACGTAAGTAAATTTATTATGTCCTGTTTGCTTAAACAATATTTTTAAATTAATTGCAATTTCGTGGAGAATTTTCGCGGTTTATACACGGCTGTGCTGCATGCTCCTTTAATATTTACTTGCGTTATGAGTGCATACGGAAAATCCACAGAACTGCACAATTTTTCACAAACCGTGCACTTTTCACTAGACGAGTATGTGTAAGGGAGGGGTTGGGGGATTGGAGGAGTCACTTCAGCCTCACTCTTGCTAATTTAATTTTTAATTTGTTGTTTTTTTTGCTTTTTCTTGTACCTTTGCCATGCTTCCACTACCATGTTAAATGCATACGTTTGCCGGCTGCTCTGTTCATTTGAGTACGTTTCGCCTTTGAGCAAGTAAGTAGCTAATTATAGCAAAGTCGAAAGTTGTGCTTAAAAGGATAAATTCCATAATTTCATACAAAAGCGTAAGCAAATTACTACAAGTGTAAAATAGGGTAAGGAAGTTAAAAAATGACTAACGAATTGGTTGAACAGGTGTACCATTTTAATGCTTTCTGACATACTCGAAACATTTCTGGTTTCTTCCGATTCTTTATCACTTTTAGATTGTTCAATATACCAAGTCATCTATACTCGTAGATATATTATTGTCAGGATCAGAGCAATCCACAATAATCTTAACTTGAATCTTCAGGTGTCTTAGTGAAGAAGCTATCGATATATCAACGTCACCCTCAGCTGTGATTTCTAAGATTTACTCTTCAAGATGTGAGGGAACTCCAGCAAAATAGCAATACCAAAATGGAAGATACAGAAATTTTATATCATTGGCAGCAACGTCTAATTTTAGAAGTGTGTTTCATTCATCTAAAGTCCTATCTTTATCTTCACGAGAACAACTTTCTGAACCTCTAATTAATCCAACATTTTTAGTACCGGATCCTTCCACAGGTTTGTCTAGTAGTAGAGTTTTCCGCAGCTTTGTCTGGAAGTAGATTCTTCCACAGGTTTGTCTGGAAGTAGATTCTTCCGCAGGTTTGTCTGGAAGTAAATTGTTCCGCAAGTTTGTCTGGAAGTAGATTCTTCCGCAGGTTTGTCTGGAAGTACAATAGATTCCTCCGCTGGTTTGTCTGGAAGTACAATAGATTCTTCCGCAGGTTTGTCTGGAAGTAGATTCTTTCGCAGGTTTGTCTGGAAGTAGATTCTTCCGCAGGTTTGTCTGGAAGTAGATTCTTCCGCAGGTTTGTATCTAGGAACTCTCAAACACCTCGGTTAATTGGCTGTAGTACTCAACTTGGATTTAGGTGGGAGGAATTAACTATATTTATAAAATTTAAATTACCAATCTTCGAGGAAACAGAACAGATCAGTTATAAAAAAAAATTTAATTTTTGAGGTACGAAGCTATTTCTCGTAAACTTTCTATAATAAATAAGGACTCTCGGCTTTCTGGTTAGAGCTGTGTAAACAAATCACAATTCATGCCCCTCATCCTCATACAGGCTTATACTGAACAAACTAAGCACATCCAATTTCCAGACGATTTTCCGGATGCCAACATTCTAGCTCGCAGCTTCCATAATAGTTCTCCCTCTGCTTCTCTTAGAATTTTGCTACCTTTGTATGTCCCAGCTTTAAATTTCAATATTTTCAGGATGTCCTCAATTTATAAGGAAGATATGGGATCGAATCGTCAGGTTCGTAGTTAGTTGATTAATCTCCTTGCATAATAACTCCTTTTTTGTATATGAAAATATTTCACAAAAGCAAAACAACATTTCACGTACCATGTTAATCGATCACGTATCCAAGGATTCGACCGCTGATTCATCCGGAATAGTCAGAAAATTATCTTCATAAAGCAAGCGAAACTTAAGCCATGCAATCAATTACCTTATCATGCTTCTCAGAAAGGAAAGCTTCACTTATTCTTGACTGTAATATTATCCTGTCATATCCTGTTTTCTTTTAAATTTATTATTCCAATTAAAATCTACGATGCTATATTTCAAACCAAATATTATTTTCTTACAATGTGAGTGCACATAATGGTGTTCCTTGATATCTTTGAGTCTTAAACCATAGTACCAATATATATTTTTGGGTGAGTTTTATAATCCGTTTTGTTTGTAGAAGATTGAGAACTTCTTGTTCTTCTTCAATGACCATTACAACCCGTGGTCGGGTTACGGCCGATTTAAACATCTCTTGCCAGGCGCCTCTGCTTCGCGCGCGCCTTCTCCAATTAGTCACACGAAGCGTGGTTAGTGCTTCCTCAGCTCAGGCTGAGAACATCCTTATCCTATAAATACCGCATTTTCCGGAACAACTACAAAGAAGTCTCATCAATAGTCCCACTAGCCAAAAGCAATGTTAAAGTCCACAAGCATTGATTGGGGATTGTTACGTAATTGCCTTTCTGACAATTTTTACCAAACTCAATACTTGAATTCGTATCGCTGGATTGTGTAATAAGAAAACAATTCCTTCTTCAGTTAGAACAATGGGCTTTATTAGTATTCGTTCAACTTACTATTGGCTTTAAAAGTTTGCTCGCTTCTCACACTTCGTCTTCGCTTATAGTGTACTGCAGTTAGTCAGTGATTGCACCACAATTTTCTTATTTATATCAGCTTCAACTGCCCGTTGCTAGCACGATGTCCGCTCTGCGAAGATCAGTCGATAATTCTCGTTGCTAGCACGATGTCCGCTCTACGAAGATCACTCGATAATTCTCGTTGCTATCAGAATGTCAGCTGTGCGCCGATCCCTGCTCAACTGCCCGTTGCTAGCACGATGTCCGCTCTGCGACGATCACTTCTTAACTCTCGTTGCTAATACGACGCTCACGCTGCTTGCTGCCACTCTCAGAATTCGGCTATGATCAATTTGCCACTGTCATTGGTTAACTAACCTGCTTCTACGATATTCACTCTCGGCTACGCTCACTGTTTCACTGCTGCTGCTACTACGATGTTCACTTGGTCACTTTCACTTGTTCACTGATCCCGATGTCAAATATCCAGTCGCTTATATAACTCTTTCACACGTGATCCTCAACCAGCCTCCGAACACAGGTTCGCATGCCTTCTCGCGTGTGCATTCTTAGGGGTTGAAATCGACACACACTCAACTAATGAAATGGCGAGATGATTTCGTTACAATATTTTTCTTAAAGTATATCTTGTAAGATTTTTAAGGTTTTTGGAAATGGGGGATAGAAGGGATGGTAATTTGATAAATGGTTTATAAATTATCGGCTGTGAGGCCAGAGGATAGTGTCGACGATTTTGTGTGAGCTTCTGGATAAAGAGATCACATTACTGAGTGATTAGAAATAAATGAGTTGGAGGAGTTATATGATTTTTTTTAATATACTGTAAATAGTTCAAATTAGCTGGGCCTACATAGTAACTATGGTCTTCTCATCGATGACCCTGATGATGAATACTTCTAAATCATCATCTCTTGTTCCGTGCCTCATCACTTCTTCATTGTTACACTGAAATAATAAGTTCTTATATTTTCTTGCCATTCAAAACGTCGTTCACTCTCACAACTTGTATTTAACCTATTTCCAATTGAATCCTCGAAGCGTCCAAGTTGCGTTACGAAATCCACTGCTGCAAATATGTGCGTAATTGTGGAATCGAAAATAAATAGAATTCCCCACGCGTTCAAACGCACACAGCACTGGAACAAAACGCAATTTGCGCCGCTGGAAACAGTGAATCGAATCTAAATACAAATACGCTGGCATATGGATTCCCGCCGATTCGATTGGATTGCATTGCATTGCGTGCGTATTTCACGCCATCAGTCCGCGCTAATCGTATGGAATGGGGGACTGAACGAACAATTACGCAAATCAAGGCAGGATCGTTGCAGGCAGTGAACTGGATGCCGATGGATGGCGACTGTGTGTGTTTAGTGAATGGTTGGCAATTTATTTTCCCCATGTTTATATAAATAATTTTATAGATTGCAACAAGTGGAGAGAAACAAATAAACAGACATTAACTTCAGTTGAAGCAATTGTCACAGAAGTTACTTAAAAGCTGTATTTCAAATTGCCAACTCACACTCCAGCCAGTACTGGCTTTAATAAAGCTGCATCTTGGTTGGAACTGGGTCGCTTGGTATAATTATGTAAAAGTTTATCTCGGCGCATGCAAACAAGGTCCCACATTAAAGCAACAAAATAAGCTAAACCAACAGCTTGAACGTAAGCGGATATATTTCAGCCCGCAGCTTCAGTTTGACTGAGTACCACCGCACACACTCACTCACTCAGTCGCTCGCTGGCTTAGTTATTCCCAGTCAAGCACCCATCCACCCACTCAGCAGCCAATTCCCCAAATGCAAGTGTGTAGCCTGGCAACCTGGTCGGTTCAGAGTCTGGCAGGCGAGCTTTTAAAAATTAATAAACGTATGAATGCGCATTTATAATGGCGAATGCGGGGTTCACGCAACACCACAGCGGAAATGCACACACACATCCGCCTTGCTCCGCCCCACCACCCCGCCAGCTAAGCACACCGAATGCGAGTCGCAATGCAAACAGAACGTGCGCGTTTATGCAAGTCGTCCTGCTGCATTCATTGGAGCTATTGTGTAAGCATTTACGTGAGCTCCTATGAATGTGTGTCGTGGCGGTAACGGTGGCGTTTGTGTTGGTTTCTACGGTTGTGTTTACGTTTGCGTTTATGTTTATGTTTGTGTTTGTGTTACGCATTCAAATGCGGCTCCATAAATGAAACGTATTAAATGTGAAATGAGTTATACTCGTGTAAATTAAATGCAGTAAACAAAGAAGCCTGACAAACGGAAAGGATGCTCTCCGACTGAGGCTCTAACAGAATATGTCACCGCTGGCGCGTTGTGCTGCACATCCTGACACTGACAGCGTCGATATTTAATTTACGAGTACACTGCACAAAAAACAATTGCTGTCACCATGTGAGTGTTTATTTCATTGTTATTGGCAGTGCTTTAGCGAGGACGGCCAAAAGTCCACTTAGCAGCGAAACGATGATTTGCTGTTAATAAACTTGAAAACAAAAGCACACATTTAATAAAATTGCCTGCTGAAGAGCAGGGAGTGGGAGAGAAATGGGGTGGGGAAGTGGGCAAAATTCGTGTACGTCCTTACGACATTAAACATTAAAAGTCATTGCATACATTTTGGCGCTCGTGCTGCATTGTCCTCGGTGATCCTTTTTCAGTTTACCAGCGACACAAAACGGGTGCGATTGAATTGCAAAAATTTGTATTTATTTATGCATTGCTTCGGCTTTTGTTCCTTTTCATAGGCTCGTGAATTTTTATGGCGCAGTTGTCACTATAAAATTGCTTTGAGGATATCATTTTTTCCTTATTTATTATTATTATAATTTGTTTTATATATTTTATCGTATTTATGGCATTTTTTACTCAATTGTATTGAAACACCGGAGCATCGTCAATTAATCTTGAGACGCCAGAATGGTTGGGAAGTGGGTTTTAATTTATGTGTTTCTGCTGCAATTGATTGCAAATTATGTTCTGTTGAATTCAATGCTCGCTTTTGTGGCAGTTTCTGTTTTAAATTATAAATAGTCGGAAGCTGGTGAACGTGATTTTGGAGCTTCATTAATGAATAAAATGTATTAAAATGGGTTCCGGAGATATACGCTTATGTGAATTTTTGTACTTATGAGTCAGATTTTGCATATATCGCAATATTTTTCCACCTCTCCTGATCCTTTTAGAGCAAGTGATTGTATATATTTCCTTTAACAATGGATATAGTCATCCAGGGAGCGGTTTAGTAGGGTATGTGGAGTGCAAGTCTCACTTTCACTCGGAGGCTTAATAGCCCTTTTGTGAGTCCCTTCGTATCTAAGGAAGAAATATCCATCAGCCCTTTTTCAGGTTAAATCGTTTCAATAATTTTTAGTAAATTTAATAAACATAAATAAGGAAGGAAGTCTGCTTCTTTCAAACTTCAGGTTCCTACATAGTGGTGAGCGTGCTCCAAACCTTGGTTAAGGAAAATATATATATAGTCACTTCCTCTGAAAGGTTCAAGAGAGGTGGAAAAACATTGCGACATAAGCCCGGAATGACGTGGCCTAATCACAGAGCAAGAAGAACAAATCGTAGAGCAATAAGAACAAATCATAGAGCAAGAAGAGCAAATCATAGAGCAAGAAGAACAAATCATAGAGCAAGAAGAACAAATCTTAGAGCAAGAAGAACAAATCATAGAGCAAGAAGAACGAACCATCTTCTGCATACACAAAAACACACCTTTAGCTACCTTATAATGTAATGTAATGTAATGTAATGTTAAGGGTTGGGCCATCGCCCTTAGCCGCACGACCACAGAGATCTATTGCGCCAGCTCATTCATTCGGTTAATGATGTGCTCAGGAATTAATTCAGACCAGTCTGCGATGTTTGCATCAGGTCGTCATCTCCGAGAAAATGTTTGCCGAAGTACTTTACTCTTGTTCGTGCAAAGGCCGGGCGACTGGCGTTTAGATGCCCCATAGACTCATCATCTTCTAGGCAGAATCTACATAATGTGGTATCAGCGAGGCTCATTCTGTGCAGTGCTCATTGCAAGGAAAGTGACCCGCTAACGCACCGCACAGTATTCTCAGTTGATGTATACTCAATGATAGGGCCAATTTAGCCTTTTCTGCATTGAAATACAGGAACCTCTTCGAGTGCCTCAGACCGTCTAAGCTATTCCAGTACTCCCTTTCCGCTGCGTCGTCCAGTTTTTTATATCCAGCTTAAGACCGTGCTTGTTGAATCCAAACATTGGACCGATTTCCTAAAACTACGTGCGCAAGAATGTGGCTGTGACTATACTCAGATTTGAAAAAGTCAGAAGGTTTTTGAATAGCTGTAACCAATCCAATGATTGGAATCAATCAATGCTCAAGCTGCAAAAACCCACAAGAGGAAGATGCAGTGATCCTCTTTCTTTGAGATTGCCCAACCTTCGCTCGTATGAGACACTACTTTTCGGTGGTCCCTTCCTGGAGAGTCTGGGGCAGTACTTTAAATTAGAAGTTTCAGACCTAACCAAGTTTATAAAGAACTCCACTGGTTGTACTCCATAGCCTATCACTATCTATAGGCTATGGATTACAGGATTAGGCCTTTCCATTCTAAATATATCCATGAAATTTACCACAGCCTGATCGGCCATTGTGCACGGGGTAAAATGTTTCTTTCTTGATCCTAATTTAGGTCGGTAGAGCTGTGATATTTATTCTAAAAGTACGTGAGTTATTCCAAGTCTCACACATGCTTCTGTGAGCACTTTCACCTCAATATAGTTATGCTCTGGACAGATAAGAGAACTACCAATGCCAATATAAAATTGGAAAGAAATCAAGGCATCTAAGGATACGATACCCATCACAATACCAGTATATTAAGTAATCAATTGGCATTAAGGAATGATTTGTAGCGACATTTATCATAACTAATTGGATGAATAATCACCGCCGCTGCAACCAACCACCCAACCAACCATCATAACAAAATGTTGCTAGAAAATGTTACGAATCTCCTGTTTGGCCGGAGTTACGTTCGCCGGTTTGCCAGGGTTCGTGACAGACATGACTCTAATTTAAAATATTTTATTTATTATATTTCAAAATCCAATTTGATCGTCCTTTTCTACTACTTCGGGTATTGTATTGATTGACCACCAGTTGGGTCCGTTGTGAGCCGCGGATGCGAGGCATGACTACGCTTCCCCCTCCAGACTGAGCCAACCTGAGCCTTTTATAAAGCGAAGAAGGTTGTTGACACGTGACTGGACCAGACCATCAATACTTGTTAAGATGTGGGATCCTAGTGAACGTTCCCTATTTCTAGCAAATACTGGACATGTAACATGTACAGAAGAAATGCTGGACCGTTTCCAGTTCCACTTCGTTTATATTGGATTCCTTTGACTG
Organism: Clusia tigrina; assembly: GCA_920105625.2. Taxonomy (NCBI): domain Eukaryota; kingdom Metazoa; phylum Arthropoda; class Insecta; order Diptera; family Clusiidae; genus Clusia; species Clusia tigrina. Next base: position 211,725,979 of record OV050031.1, read on the forward strand.
AATTCTTCCTATGATTGAACTCTTCCTCTGATCGAATTTCTGCTGCTTTTGAATTCTTCCTGTAACTGGACTTCTGCTGCTATTGAATTCTTCCTCTGATCGAACTTCTGCTGCTATTTTTTAGAATCAATCAAACTGTGTTTGCCGCGTTTGTATCTTGGTTTCGTTAGCTGCGCGTCTTTCCTTTGAACTCTCGTTTCAACTTCGAACGTTTGTTATTCCACACGAATAGTTGTTCTTCCACACGAATACTTGTTTTTTTCCACCTTGAACGCTTGTTATTCCACACTCTGAAAGAGTCTCAATTACTATTTAACCTACTAAAAGTTTAACGTGATTGAGAATTCGTTTCATACAAAAAGAACGAAGTCAAAATTTGACTCGCCTCCTTTGAGTTTTATATTTTGAAACAAAAGATTTTGTGTGGGTGAAATTTGTCGGTGGACAAATTTCATCTTCACAAAGAATTCAATATTTTATTATTTTAATTATAAATAACAGTTTATAAAATGAAAAATATTTAAAGAATTTTCTTATGCAAATCCTATTGTTTTGTTTTTTTCTTTCACCAACCAGAAATTAACAGTCTGTAACGTTATAGCTTACTTGTTCCTTCTAAAGCATAGGAACTGCATGTGGAAAATCGACTTTCTCCCCATCGGTCATCGACCATTAACAGAGATTTCTTCTTTCTTCTCAAACTGATGCAAAATTTGAAGTGTCCATTGTCTCGATTTATCAGAGCAAAACCAAATTTGTGCAAATACGCGTATTTTAGCGATTCAGTAAACACGCAGACCTGCTACGATGCTGTTTATATCCCAAGAACTTTGAGAAAAAAAATTTACTTTAAGAATTTGACGGTGTGTTCATGGTTAATTAAGCATGTCAATTAATATATTGCTGGTCAAGTGCTGTCAACATTAATCGTCGGCTGTAATAAGGCGTCAATTTGCGATGTTTCAAAAGCCTCACCTTTTAGTGGAGCCAGGGATAAAATGCTGGGGAAACTTAGCACCCCCTCCTGTCCAAACTTTGACCATTGAACGGGAGATTTCATATTACTGGCATCATTATTTATATCTCACAGACCAGAATTGACCATTGAACGGGAGATTTCATATCATTATTTATATCTCGCAGACCAGAACTTATATCTCACAGACCAGAATCAATTTTGTGTGCCATACTATTGAGCCAACCCACTCAGCCCTGATAAATCAGTCCCTCGCTGTCCTTATTTCGTTTGCATTGTTTGCCTTTTAATTACTTTATAGTTGCTCATTATTCATGATCAAATTCAAATCTCATCATTGCTCATTATTCATGATCAAATTTCTGTTGTATTTTTCCGCCACAGTTTACACAAATTTATCCTTATTTATTTGCCCAATGCATTCTGCTCGTCCTATTAACGTCAATATTTGTAATTTGATTACAATTGTCTGCGTCACTGACATATGAAATTTTATGCATGCCGGCCAATTAAATTTATTTGCGCACTGTGATAATTGAACTAATTGCTGTGTCAATTAGTAAATTCAATAAAGTTTGCGACGAAAATGCAAATTGAAAATTTTCCGATTAGTGCGATTTTTACTTACAACGGAATGCTTCATCAAATAAGCACACACAGAAGTTATCTGCCGCATGCCACGTTTGACACAATCGGCAGGATTTCCTAATTGTGTGCAGCGACACTCACAACCCATTTTGCACTGTTACAAGGGGAGTATTAGAAACAATTTGGTGATTAGTTGTTTGTTCTATGTTCGATGAGAACATTATCGGATCGCATCACAGCAGCGAATTGCGGATAAATTCTCATTAATTAAGTTAATGTTCCCGGCAAATGTTCTGTTTGCTGTGTAAACTTTATAACAAGGAAGTATTTTACGTCACGAATGGTGATGAATATAAATATATGATAGATAGGTATGTAGGTAGGAGTGGCCGCCCAGTTTGCCAAAAGCACACTTGAGCACACATAATGGCCCATTGTGATACCACGGTGTGGCGCCGTTCAAGCACTGACTAAAATATATGATAACGAAAATTAGTTCTTACTAATATTTCCATCACCGAATTGTGAGAGAACATTTTTTTTTATAATTTGTGTGTAATAATAGTGGTTTATTCATTTATTTTTTAACTATGTTGATATTGAAAATTAGTTCTTGCTAATATTTCCATCACTGAATTGTGTGAAATCATACACAAATATCTGTTTAAAAATTTAGCTTCAATCAAAAGTAGTTTACTTATTTATTTATTCATTTATTTATTCATTTATTTATTCATTTATTTATTTTGCCATATATTTATTTAATCATTTATTTAATAGGTAGGTAGGTTGGGTAGCCGCATAACCAATAAACCAATGATGCCACTTAGACCACCAGTTGGGTCCATTGTGAGCCGCGGATGCGGGGCATGGCTACGCTTCCCACTTCAGATTGAACCAACCTGAGCCTTTCATAAAGCGAAGAAGGTTGTTGACACCTCACTGGTATACTCGTAAATTATATATACTTGTTAAGAAGTGGGATCCTAGTAAACGTGACTGGTATAGATTATCTATACTATATCTAGTGAGATCCTAGTAAACGTTCCCTATATCTAGAAAAAGCTGGGCATGTACAGAAGAAATGCTGGACCGATTCTAGTTCCTCCTCGTTTCTGCAGCTGCGACAGAAATCATGCGTATAAACTCACATTCTTCTTGCCTGACTTCCTATTACACAATATCCTGAGAGGGCTCCTATTAAGGTTCTAATTTGTAGTCTAATGATATTCTTAGATAGACGCAGATTTAGCATCGGCCATGTTTGCCTGGCGACTTCGCACAGATCCACCTTTGATTGGTACAATTAATTACTGTCTCCCTTATGAGAAGCTTACAAGTCGCGAGAGGTATACCCACATATGCCTACTGACATTTGGCAGACAAGTGCCGTCTCTCGCAAGTTAATCAGCCTTGCAGTTCCCTGGTATATGCCTACGGCCTGGTATAAATGGATATGGAATTGTTCAGCCATCTCGTTAAGAGATCGGCGATAGTCTAAAACACTCCTTAGTGTTATTTGAAAAATATTCAAAGCCCTTAGTGCAGCATGGCTGTCTGATAAAATGCAGACCTCGTTAACCTCCACCAATTCAAGCCTTCGTGAATAGCGGTTATTTCCGCTTGAAAAACACTGCAGTGATCCATTAGTTTGATGGATTCACTGATTGAGGGCGTTTGGCAATAAAATCCTGATCCTACACCGGTATTCATTTTTGATCCGTCTGCGTATACTCGTATCGTGATGGGAGTATCTGGTGATGGATCTCCCTCGAGCCATTCCTATCTGGAAGGAATCCTTACCCAAAAATTTCTTTCGAAACAAAGAGAAGACAGAAGGTAATCAATATCACTGGGTGGGTATATCCGTATATGATACGAATATGGTCCCATGTCCATACGGAACAGCTTTCCATTGTGAGTTCGCCTAGTGCCGAATGGCGGAGCATGCCTAAAATATAAAGTAAATATATATATAAATAATATATAGTCTAGGTTAGAGTGGCAGCCTTCTTCGGAAGAGCTCACTTAAACACGTAAAAGGTCATTGTGATATTTTAGATCAGGTGAGAGTGGCTTCCAATAATATTAACTCTAATATTGACTCTTATATTGACCCTTATATTGACCCTAATAAAGTCAGGCTAAGTTCATAGTCAGATTAGAAGAAAATCCTAACCTAAGTTACATTATAACGGGTCCGCCAAATAACTTTTTTTTTTGAAAATTCTATAAAAAAAAACTACTGGATATTTTCTCAAATTTTTTATTTGACAGTACAATCCTTCCAGTTAATAATGGAAAATAACTTCATTCAAATAGCTGCCTCGGCTGGCCATGCAGTAGCCTACACGATCGGTCCAATATTTAAGCACATTATCGATTGTGTGCAGCTGTATTTCACCAATGGCTTCACGAATATTGTCCTTTAAAGCGTCAATTGTCTCTGGTTTGTCGGCGTAACACTTATCTTTAAGGGCACCCCACAAATAATAGTTCAACGGTGTCAAATCGCAGCTCCGAGGTGGCCAAACGACATCAGCTCTGCGGCTGATAATGCGATGTTCAAAAACAGGGCGCAAAACATCGAGTGTAGCTTCGGCTGTGTGGCACGTAGCGCCGTCCTGTTGAAACCAAATGTTGCCAATATTCTCCTCTTCAATTTTTGTGAACAAAAATTCGTTCAACATAGCCCGATAACGATCGCCATTGACTGTAACGGCCACTCCTTGCTCATTTTCGAAGAAAAAAGGCCAAATTATGCCTCTGGACCAAAATCCGCACCAAACAGTGACTCGTTTTGGGTGCATCGGCTTTTCAATGTATGCGTGCGGGTTTTCTGTGCCCCAAATGCGACAATTTTGCTTGTTTACATACCCGCCAAGATCAAAATGAGCTTCAGCTGAAAAGATGATTTTTTTTGGCATTCCGCAACATTACCATGATTTTCAAAGTAATGTCGCAATATTTCCCAGCGTTGTTCAAGCGTATACACAACCATATTCGTTCAGCGGAAGGATAAAACTAATTATCTGTCAAATCAGACATGAGCTAAGTGTTACCATTCACGAAATATGCACTAGTTGACAAAAAAAACGTTAGATGGCGGACCCATTAATAGCTTATTGATCAGATTATATATTATGCATAAATGTAGTTTAATTTAACAGCCATTTACTATTTTTATTATTATTGTTATTAAGAGGGATCTTCCACTCCGACCTTAGATATCTTTTGTGCCCCCTTCATGACTTCAGAATATTTCTCTGAGTTCAGTTTCCTCGAAAAATTTTCCTATTAAACCTATTTTATTGAGTCTTATTTCCTCATCCGGTATTAGATGATTACCCAAATGCTTCTTCGTTTGTACATTAGTGCTCGGCATGATCCCAGCAAGTGTTTCGCAGACTCATCATCAGTCTTCTGCAAACTTTATTAGAGTATATTCTCAGTTTTATTAGGTGACAATTCAACCTACAGTGCCCTGTTAGAGTTCCTGTGATGATTCTTAGATGATTCTTATTTATTTCCATACAATCTTTGATACGATTTAAGTTGAAGGTCCCTATAAGCGATTTTGATGGTGATAGCACCGTATAATCTTCTTTGTTTGTCTTCTACTTTTTAAATGAATGAAGAGCCACAAGCGGAGAGACTGTTCCCATCCTGACAAGTGTGTCTGCCATTTCCTTATCACATATTCTCAAGTGATCTGGAACCCATAGAATCCATACCTGATTGTTTCCGGCCAGGACGTTCAGCTTATCAAGACACTTCATCGCCAGTTTAGGTGAGGCATTCACTAAAGTTAACCAAGTTGTATTCACAGTTTAACTAGTTTGATATTTATTTCGAAATCACTGACAACACTGGTGCTTCCAATTCACAACTGAGCTACTTGCCGTGGGCTTTCAAGTTGCTTTTTTATACTCTCATTCGCACAGTGTTTTGAAAACTATTCTCGATTGTTCGAGAAGGTTCTACATTAGTGTAAACGGGACACCATCGTCTATTATACCTTTTATTATGATAGAAAGAGACAAAATGACTAATGACTCATAACTTTAGAGAGCACGAGAAAGCTGCAGCAATGAATATCGATTGTTCTAGACATATATTTGAGAGTTTATAAAAATTTAATGAAATGTAAATATCGATATTGACTCATGAACGATGAAATGACAGTTTCGTTACTATATTATTTAATTCCTCAATTTGCTCTATATTGATATAAATGTAAAGTATACTTAATATATAGTGTTGTAATAAATGATATGATATTGTTGATAAATATGATCACTTAAATACTTTCATATTTCAAAATGTTCCTAGAAAGAAGAAAGAGGATGTATAGGAAAGTGGGTGTATTATGGTGCATGTTGTATTGATCAAGACCTTTCCCACTTCGAAGATCCTCTCCTAATATTTATTTCCTCTTCTATCTTTTCAAGTCGAATACATAAGCTGATTATTTCGCCTTGCTGTGGTGCTGCAGTCAAAGGCAGTCTAAGAGGCAGTTTAAAGTATTCTGCCTATAATATAAACAATTTATATGATATCCGAAGGACTTTTATAGTTCCAAAAGTTCCTAGAATGAAGAAAGGAAATAATAGGTTTCAATAGTGTTTTAATCCAGATGCTTCTCTTTCCCTTGAGGAATAGTATATTCGAATCCCACTCCGAGCACTCTTAATATAACTTTCTTCTTCCGTCTTTTCGAGTCAAATACCTCAGTTGATTTTACGCCTTGTTTCTTACGACTGGCTGAGCTGCTACAGTCAAAGGCAGTCTTAGAGGCAGTTGATTTTAAAGTATTCTGCCTACAAAGTTATTCTATCCTCCGGATATTTACAGCTATTTAGTAGGTAATTTATTTTAATTTCATTAAAAGTGCTCGTTCGTTCTTAGTGTGTATTCACTTCCTGACTTCCTTCTTCCGTCACACCGGGAGCAAGTGAACAATCAAGTTCTTGACTACTCGTAACTTTCTTCACAGACGCTCACACGCAGGCTGGCATACGTGCCTCTGGTCCACACACTTCAATTTCTGCTGCTTCCAATGACTTCATTAAAGAACTTTTATTTTCCAGTTTTTGTTGTTGTCGTCGTCAGCTCCTTTGCTCTTGACGTCCTCTGTGTCATCAGTAAATTGCCACCACGTTGCTGCATTTGTTTTTTATTTGTATTTTTTTCTATTTGGAACTATCGTCGCCCCATAATGAATACGTTTAAAACACACAAACGAGGAAATGAAAGCCAATCATTGTTGGTAGCCCAAAGAGCAGCTCACAGATGGTGAACTGATAAGTGCAATAATTGCAAACTAGGCACCAAGGAAGCTAGGAAGCTGTATGGCAAACTTTTGCTTCTTCAACTAAGCAAGCCAATAATTAGCATATGCAGCAGAGAAGACGGCAGTGATAATTTATTCAGCAAGTTGCAAACTTGATTTTATCATTAATTACTCGTATCCTCGTAAAAGTAAGAATTGATTGAAAATGTTGCACTGCGACTGTGATCTTTACGGTTGAATTCTAAGCTCTGCGGGTTTCCCAACCACTTCCTTTCAAGCTTCTACAATTTTTATGGCGCCGAAGCGACACTGACAACATTGAAACATCAAAAATGCTGTTAGCAAGGAGCGGGTCCTTAATTATGTGGTTCCTCGGTGGGTTCTTCAATCGGTTCCTTTTGAGCAGCGCAATATTTGTATAGCATCACTAAAGCACCTGAATTATAGTCAGATAATGTGGTGTAAAACCCGTTAGATTGGGAATAACTTCCCCGTACATACTCACAGTAGTTCCTTAAGATCCGTCCCGATATGTAGAGACGTTTATATTGAAATTTAGATGACCATGGGAACACAGCACAAAGTTTTAGTAAATGGTTCAGGTTAAGGTTTCGTTCCTTTTTCATTTTGCAACCTGGTGGGCTGTCAGAGGCATCCAGAGTAGAACGACACTTCAGCTCCCTATGATGGAATCGCCCAACCCTCCTATTGACGCTCTTAGTAGGCCATGTTCTTTGCGAAGAAGTATAAGAGGTAAATCTCAAGGTCGAGTTCAACATCAAAACCCTCCCCATAATATCTTTAATCAAACAGTATCACCAGTAATTGATGTGCTAGAAGAACCAGACCTCTCGTAATGCTCTTATCGTTGCCTTCGACTAGGACACTTCAGCCTCCTGTGATTGAATCACCCAACACACATTCTTTGCGAAGAATTCAACACCAAGGTCGAGTTCAACATCAAAACCCTCCCCATAATATCTTTAACGCCTTATTATCACCAGTAATTGATGTGCTTAAGCTTCCTGCGATTGAACAGTCCAACCTTCCTATTCCCGCTCTTAGTAGGACACATTCTTTGCGAAGAAGTAAATCTCAAGGTCGAGTTCAATATCAAAATCTTCGATGTATTATGCCATTTGGTTTGTTTACCGACCCCAATTACTTCCAAAGGCAATACTGAGACCTGCCTATAACTAATTTACCGTAGCTTTCGAAAGCGTCTTACACATTGACCTTTCCCGCTGAAGGTTGTTATTCAACCGATATACTCCACTCACCGTCCCATCTACTTGGTTTTGAACTAAGGATCATTCATAGATAGGTAGGTAGTTAGGTAAAGCGGCCGCCCGAAGGTCGCTCTTAAGCCATAATTGACCCCTTGTGATACCGCAGGCAACAGGTCCCATCGCTTTTAAAGGTCCAGCCATTTGGAGCTTTTAATGAAGCAGTTGGTGGAGCTAAACTTTTTATATGAAATATCACCCAAACAGACCAGAAAGTGGTGGCTCTAAAAAGTGCGCCTCCTTCTGGACAACACTGGACACGTCAGACCATTCATAGCAACAGAAAAGTTCTGTATCCGTAAACTCATTATCCATCGATTAGAAGGGGATCACAGCCATCAAACTTTGATGGGTGAAGTTCTCAGTTTTCATATATACTCATGACTGATGCTCGTGATATATGTAGTATCAGCACCCAATTATACTCCGTTTGAATATTTAATCTCATCCTTACTTGGATAAGACTCTCTGATCGTGCTAAAAATCGTCGAACATATTGAAGTACGTCTTGCTACGCCAAGCATAGCTCGCCGAGCATAGCTTGCCAAACATAGCTCAACAAACATAGCTCTACAAACATAGCTCGCCAGACTTAACTCCCCAAACATAGCTCGCCAAGCATATCTCTACTAACATAGCTCTACAAACATAATTCTACAAATATAGCTCTACAAACATATTTCTACAAACATAGCTCTACAAACATAGCTCTGCAAACATAGCTCTACAAACGTAGCTCTACAAACATAGCTCTACAAACATAGCTCTGCAAACATAGCTCTACAAACATAGCTCTACACACATAGCTCTACAAACATAGCTCTACAAACATAGCTCTACAAACATATTTCTACAAACATAGCTCTACAATTATAGCTCTGCAAACATAGCTCTACAAACATATTTCTACAAACATAGCTCTACAAACATATTTCTACAAACATAGCTCTACAATTATAGCTCTGCAAACATAGCTCTACAAACATAGCTCTACAAATATAGCTCTACAAACATAGCTAGCCAAACATATCTCGCCAAGCATAGCTCGCTAATCATAGACTGCAAATTAACATATTCAAAATAATCAATTCGATTGATAACATAAAACTCGACCTTCACTCGACCTCGAGTTTCAACCTTTTGTCGTTACATTCCTCATTCCCCGTACACACTCATAGGAGTTCCTTAAGGTGCATCCCGACATTTCGGTGTTCTACCACTAACAGAGCGATTTCAGCCTTAGATTATGGGAGTTTCGTATAATTCTTGGTGACTCTTAAAATGTGGAGCGATTTCATTAACAAAAAGTCATCAAAAATATAATTATTTAATTATTATTTTATTGTTTAATAAGTAAAATTATTATATTTTCCACCACCTTTAGATGTTCAACTTTCGTCCTTTGCCCTTTGTGCGATTTCTGTTCAGCGTTTCTATAGAATGGCACGGAAATTCTTTGGCTTTTACTGCTGGTCTTGCTCGAGTGAAATTATATCCTTGTCAGCCGCTGTTAAATGGGCCAATAAAATTGCTCCTGCTTAATTGCTTTAATTAATTACAATAATAAAATTTATTGTTAACACATAAACAACAACAACGGCCGCATCGGCAGCAGCAGTACGAGCAGCACCGGCACCAGCACCAGCAGAGCAACAACAACAACAGCAACAGCGACTATTGAAGTGGCAATAAATTGCATTAAAGTGGTCGGCGCGGCACAGAATCCAGTGCGGAGAGTTTTTAAGTTAACAAAGTGCATTAAGTGTATCGATTGCATGCCAATTGTACGAGTGGCGATGTTTGTATGCCTTTGAAATATTCCTTTGGACGTGTATCTTTTATATTTTATGTCCACTGCAGCAAGACGTGGCCAGGCGCACGGTCGCGGTCGCGTACAGCCACTCGCGGAGCACACACACACTTCTGGAGCTGAATTAATGCGGCCGAGTCACATAAATTGAAATGAAAAAGTTGTCATTAAAACGCAAGGAACTGGAATTAATTCTATATTTAGAAGCGCACAGGCTGCGACACTGGCTGCGTTTCCTGACTGCCCCTAACTGAGTTGCACGGCGCAGGGAGCGTATGGCAGAAATCGCAACCCAAAGATACCACAGCGCTTAACGAGTGCGAATTGAGCGTGGACCCGGCCAGTTTGGCGTGGAGGCAACAGGAAAAGCAAAACAAAAGAAAAATCAAATCAGAGGCAGCTGTTGTCACTAGGAAGACCATTCTTGTTGTTGTTGTTGTTGTTGTTGTTGTAGCATGTTAGCCACTGAGCAAGTTCAGTGAGTTCAGCGCCGGTTTTTCATGACTCTTTAACGAGCCGCAAAACAATTCCCTCCCCATAAGAAGTGGTTGACAATTGAAATGAAGTGGTTATTGCGAAATCGTTGACTCTAGGATTATTTTGATTTTGTTCCTGTTCGTTTTGGATTTACTTTCAACTTGCTTTTGGCATTGATTTCTTGCTTACCTGGCGAACTGCAAACTTAGGCTGTGCCCGGCGTGTTTGTTGTGGCAGTTGAGAGATGATGATGTCCAAGGAAATGCTGGCATATCTATTTCAACATTTGATGTGTACAAAGAGATGAAATTGCTATTCCCTGTTACAAGTCAGTGGCTCGTTGTCAGTCTCACTATCGACATTATCATTGCCATACAAAGGTAGACTCAAAGTTCGGAACTGAAAAGGTGTTCCTCTTGTGGAACAACTCTTCTACGAATTTTTGTTCATATCTTCCTAATTATTATCATCACCAGCTGATCCTTGTTAGTGTTACCATCACCATACACATCAAAACACTGGAAATTTTGAACGCGGTAGAAGAAAGCGTTCCTCTTTCGCTCCTCTTTCTAGTAATATACTTGCATTCCTCACCAAACTAACCCTCAACATAACCAAGATAGTATTTTCTGGTGATTTATGTTGTTTGAATTATTGATGTCTGACTTTCTGGAAATTTTTGCCAACTTTGAGAAAATTACCAATTAAATTTTTAAGAATATCTTAACAAACTAGGCATGGTCAGCACTATAGTTCAGAATTAAAAACTAAACTTTTAGAATCGTATTTAACTTCAATTCCAAGTACTGAGTTGCCTTAGTCCGGCAGTCGCCTCGGCCACGTCCACTAAGAATAATTGTACTTTGCACTGCTGCCCCTGGAATTAATTGCCTTAATAGTAAAATCACGTCAGTAAACTGCGGCAAGTTTTTCTTCCTTTCAACGAGTGTGTTCTTCTTTGTTGATGTTGCTACCGGTTTCGGTGCGTTTTCCAACTTTGTGCTCGTCGCTGTGTACTCGTGCCTGCCTTTTGGAGCCACTGCAGCAGTTTCGATTGCATTACTTGCCTTTTAAGTGTAGTTGCAGCCCTTTAATGAGAACAAGTTCAGCCTTTGCTTTTCCATAAATTAACTGTTTTTTGCTCGCGTACTTTTGAAAGCATGTTGCAGTAAAGCACAAATTAAATCGCATACTTGGAGCCTTCGTGTTTACCTACAAATCTCTGCCACAAACACTTCGCTTGCAGCTTCCACCTACCTCTGAGTCTACTTCTTCTATCCTATGGTATGGAGCTATGGTATTATGCCCGTTTTGAGTTCTGAGTATGGTGGCTACTGTGCCTCTCTATATCTGCCTGTCTGTCTGTTTCTCTGTCCGTCTGTCTGTCTGCCTGCCTGCCTGCTTGTGTTGTTTCAGCAATTAAATGTGTCTGCTACTGCAACATCCTGTTTTGTTGTGCATCCAGCAAAAATTCAATTGCAAAATTTTAAATCAATACTCGGCACTCAAACGACGCCAGAGGGAGTGCAGCCGACGCACAGTACTCTGTCCATATATAAATAGCGGTAAAGTCCCTAAGGTATCTCAACGGAAACACAGTACTCTGTCCACATTTCAACAGGCATCAATTAATATTCTATTATACTTTAAGCGAGATTAACCGAAAGGCAGTCATCTCGCCGCTTATACAAAGGCATAAATGCAAGATCCCCTGGGCGACTTCCTTCGATACATAGTACTCCCACCACATATATAAATGAATGATGCCCTGAGTGACTTTAAAAGAAACACAGTACTAGCGCCACATACAAATAGACATAAAGGAAAGATCCATTGTTGGACTTCAATTGATACACAGTACTCTCGCCATACATTTAGAAGGATAAATGGAAGATCCCCAAAGCGACTTATACACAGTACTCCGGCCACATATATAGAGGCAAAGTGCTCGCACTACATGGATAAAGACATCAAAGAAAGATGCTCTAAACGACTTCTACCGATACACTGTACTCTCACCATAAATTTAGAAGGATAAATGGAAGATCCCCAAAGCGACTTCAGGCGAAATACTGCACTCTCGTCATATATTTAGAAGCATAAATGGAAGATCCACTGAGCGACTTCTATCGGTACACAGTACTCTCGCCATAAATTTAGAAAAATAAATGGAAGATCCCCAAAGCGACTTCAGGCGAAATACTGCACTCTCGTCATATATTTAGAAGCATAAATGGAAGATCCACTGAGCGACTTCTATCGGTACACAGTACTCTCGCCATAAATTTAGAAATATAAATGGAAGATCCCCAAAGCGACTTCAGCCGAAATACTGCACTCTCGTCATATATTTAGAAGCATAAATGGAAGATCCACTGAGCGACTTCTATCGATACACTGTACTCTCGTCATATGTTTAGAATCATATATGGAATATCCCCAAAGCGACTTCTATCGATACACAGTACTCTCGCCATATATTTAGAAGGATAAATGGAAGATCCACTGAGCGACTTCTATCGATACACAGTACTGTCGCTACATATAGAACCATAATTGAAGATCCCCTAAACTCAATATATTCACACAACTCTGCCCTCATATAGATGGAATATCCGCGTGCTCCTTGCTACTCTTACTCCATTGCGAATTTACTAAATCCTCGAAACTTATAAAGAATAATTTTGTGGAAAGTACCAGTTAATTGAGCTAAACTGGTCTCAATTAACTACTTCTAATAGAAATTAGTCCAAAATGTCGGGGATATTTTTGGTAGGAGTGTTTGTCCTGAACAGTACACATTTGGGCGAAAACGTATCTACTATTATTTAGTTTTCTTACCTAATGTACTCGTACAAGCTATCCATCATTTCAAATATGAACTACAGTTCACACACCAATAAAGGCAACTGCTGGAACGAGCAAAGTCATTGACAAAGAACTGGCCCAGCTGGATGTTCGAAATGTGACTGACCTTTTCAACCTCCTTTCCATCGATTGAGATGTTTCCGTTTTAATCAGCAGCGCCGAAGTCAACAAATAAGGAAGAGAATTGAAAATTTAAAACGCAATATCTGGTTTTAGCCAAGTTCCCCTCGCCCAGAAGCCTTCCCCACACACATTTCTGACAGAACCACTCCTGAGATTACCAATTTGTTTTTAAATCTAATTCGCTCTACCGAACTCCTTTAAATATATCATTTTTGTCGTATATTTTTGCCTCCTACTTTTTGTCTGTGCACCGCAAATACTGTGCCACAGGATGTCGGCGTAGTCCTCCCGTTATTTTTTGGCGAGGACGCCACTTATGGGCTCACTCACACTCATCTCCTGGCGTCTGTGGTCGGGGGTATCTGTATATGAGAGCGAAGCCAGGCAGCAGCCACTTGAATTTATGCGCTAAATTGCGCAAACATTGACGAGGCTACCACGGTGAGTGCAGAACACGGCGCGGCGTTGTTGTTGTTGCTGTTGTTGTGCATCATGCGTTTGCACATGAAATCAAAATTGAAGCAGCTTGTTGAGCTGCGTGCTCATGCTTGATAAACATATGCAGACATGAATATGCAACGCTCGTAAGTATGAAGGCAGGCGTGTGTGTGTGAGTTTGTGCGTGTGGCGTGTATTTTTAACACTTTAAGTGTGTCTGTGTGTTATTGTGCTGTGTTTTCCACAAGCTCAAATTTTCACTTACAACTTTGCATAAATTTCGCAAATCATTTCGCTTGCGTGCTACCTGTCATCTCAGTGGTGCCACTGACAAGTGACAGACAACCCGACACCATCATCATCATCATCACCAGCAGCAACTGCAATAACACCAACAACAATAACAAGTGCGACAACGTGTCAAAGTGCCAATATAATCATCTCAGAGGAGACCAGGAAAGAATGTGAAGGCAGTCATGAATTCATTTTTAAAAAATGTTACTGCACTTCATTTGGAGAATTCGTTATTGGTGCTGCTGCTTTGCTCTGAGGTGACTCCGTAGCCGCAAACTATGAACTATAAAATCTTATTAGTTGCAACAACAAAAGATGCCGACAGCCGCCACATGTTGCTGGCAGCAAAATTAATCATTCTTTGGTGCGAGTACGTAACAAACGGACTTGCACGCGAGCGCAAAATCAAGCGGCAGAGAAAAAGGACGCCACGCCGCCACAAGAAACTAAGCGCGCCCGGACTTGGCAGGCAGAATGAGTGCACAATGTGTGGCAAAGAAAAGCCATAATTCATGCCACACATACTCGTGCCAAGCACTTGAGAAATGTGTCTTCAAAGTTTCCAATGCAACAACAATAACAACAAAGAAACAAAGAAAAAGAATGCCATTAGCAGGTCGTCTTCACGGGTCGTTGCAGTTCTTGAGATTTGAAACTATTTGGCAGCTTTCATATATATTCATGTGGCAGTGTCTCTCAGCCTGTATGAGGAGGGAGTGGGTGTGGGTGTTGTTGTTGGTGTGGGTGTTCGTGTGGGTGTGGGTGTGGGAGTAGCATTTTTCTATTTATCACAAAGCAACACAATATCTCTGTTTTGAGAAGTAGTTTGTGCGGGAAAGTGTCGCAAACTTCTTCGAAGTTCAAAAGTTATTCCATGCTTTTGCAACAAGTTGAAGAAAAGTCAAATTTTTAGCCAGATATTTGCGAGGAAACCCCCTCAGTCCTTATAGGCACAGAACAACTGACAAATGCAAGAAGGAGAAGACACTATTGAAGAAGGCATTTTCAGCATAGCAAGTAACAATTTTCCTTCGGTGCGTCTAGCAACGCATTATGAAGCCATAAGTGGGCAAAAACTTCAGGAAGAGCAAAATTTGAATCGTTTGGAATGACAATAGAGTCAAGAAGTAGAGATATAAACTATTTTAATTTCAAAAAATACTCGGACTATAATAGTAGTTATACTACGACTACGACTATAATAGTAGTTATATAAATTAGTTTGGTTAATGCCCTTAGTTCGATCACTGAATAGTGTCAAACACACTTTATTCCAAAAACAATGAATTGATAATTAAGTATAAATGAGTAGCAATTCACTTAAGACATGATCAATAGAATTGAATAGAACGCTGAATAACACTCTTATCGCTTCTTCATTCAAATTGGAACTCAACTTTGCCAACTCAACTTTACCAACTCAACTTTACCAACTCAACTTACCATCATGGCGTATGCCTATTTTATTTATTTCTTCACTTATTTTTATGATTCATCACCAATAACTTTATATTTAATCCTATACACTAATGACTGTGTGATAGCATTTCACATTTATTCATGTTTGCAAATGAACCGTCAAGACATATACTTGTTTTACTTATTTCAAACGAGGCTTGTTTTTATGATTTATCACTAATAACATCTTCACTAAAAAATGTACCTTTAATGCCTTTCACTAATAAATTATGTTATTTAACATTTATTCATGTTTACTCATGGATATTAGAAATTCTAAAGACTGATAAATGGTAACAAAATGTGGACTCTTATCACCTCTGCTTTCAAATCGCTATTCAGCTAAACCGGCATGACCTACACCCGTTTAATTTATTTCAGGAACCACTTTCACTAATGGCTTATTCATGTTTAGTCATGAATATTTAAAAAACTAAATACTAAGAAATGGTTAACAAAATTTAATTGATTCCTCTATAAAACGCATTCTCCTTCCTAGTTGAATCTTGACTTAACAGTCATGACGTATGTACTCGTATATCCTTTTTATTTATTAATTTTAGCAAATTCCATAACTAAGTCCGTTGGTGTAAAAGAGATAGAGTTTATAAGAGAAGGAAAGACGACAGCACTAATGATTTGTTAGTATCGACTTTCAGCTCTAATGACTTTCATTACTAATAACTTTATCTATAATAATTGTTGCACTTAAGAATTTAACACTTATTTATATTTAGTCATGAATGTAAAAGGGACTAAAGACTTGCGAATGCTTAACAAAATTTACATTATATATATCATACATATTCTTGTGGCAATGTCTCTGTGCTTGCATGTATTGAGAGTGATAGTAGTGGGTGTGGGTGCCATCCAAACTTCTTATTATCACTGCTTTCAGAACCCAGCTCATCCGTCACGACCTACTCCAATTTTATTCATTTCTTCATATATTTCAAAGCTTATAGTGTAAAGGAGATTGTTTCTGAGAACAGGATACAATATCGCTATTAACTACATCGTTAATGACTTTGTCATTATTGACTTATCACTAATAGCATTTAACATTAGCTTGTATTTAGTCATGAATGTAAAATGACTATTTCCTTACAGTTGGTTGACATTCCTTCTCCCTGACTACAATTAATAAAAGTATTTTAAAGTGTTCCTTGATTATTATTATTATTATATAAATTAATTACAATTATCAATAATTATTATATTTATAAAGGAAGCACTGGCTACCATGGCCTTAGGCTTTTGTGGAGACATGTTTGCAACGTATTTTGATTAAAGCACCATATACCAATTGAGTTAATTGAAGGTATTTAAGGATTCAAGGTGAGCCTGTCTGTCCATATCGATTGATTTTTGATCCCATATCCGCCAACGTGTGCATTCCATGGCAAAAATTTCATAAAACACTTGTAGTAATTTTCATCACCGTCCTTTTCGTTTTTCTTTTTATCAATTGTTTCTTTCAGTGTAGCAAAATTCAAGCAACTGAATTCTGCGGCACTCTGCAGCTTCTTTATTATTAATTATAATTAGCAGCCATCACTCCGCTTCCAATTCCGCTGCCGGTGTGCTCTGCTCTGCTCTGCTCAACTCTGTTCTGCTATCTTTTAATTACACTTTGATGGTATCTGTGATAAGCCACATTGACTGGGCACGCCTCCTGCTCTTTTCTGCATAATTCTTTCCATCATACTCGTACAAATTTTCTTTTTGCTGAAAGTGCTTTTTCAGAAAATTC
Organism: Clusia tigrina; assembly: GCA_920105625.2. NCBI lineage: Eukaryota > Metazoa > Arthropoda > Insecta > Diptera > Clusiidae > Clusia > Clusia tigrina. Next base: position 211,743,343 of record OV050031.1, read on the forward strand.
CGTTAAGTGCCGCAGCGGGCAACACGCCTTCCCGAAGCGAAGAATAATTAATTTGTTAATTTAATTGTACTGCGTATGTGTTTAATTGCGGAGTGTAGGGAGGCGCATGTGTGAATGTCAGCAGATTTCATCAGATTAATGGAGATATTTCCATGGGGGAAAAAGGAAAATCAAAGTGGGAGTGAGGAGTTACTCGTAATGTGTTGTGTATGGGATGGTTTGGAAACGGGAACGATGTGAGGACTTTTGTGAGGGCAGGGAAGTCAATTCATATGCTATTCATGGTCGATTTTATATTGGCTATTTATAAATATATTTTATTAAAGTTCAATGTTTATTTTGATACAATGTTTTATTTTAGAGCAGCGTCCTACAAAATATGCTTCCAGGCTGCGTTGTTATATTTGTAAATTTCAACTATTTTATTTGCTGCGATGCTCAATTTTGAATATAATACTCTCCACATTAACAGATCAATCCTAAACAAGGGTGTCGACGAAACGACCTATATATGGATAAACGATATCCTGAAGGGGAGATAGATAGATAGATAGTGGGGTAGGCCGAAGAGCCGCCGAAGAAGGAGGCCTACAAGTACTCAGGCATTGTCCTAAGCCTGGAAGAATATTTATGGAAGGAGGGACATAGAGGATTTTGGAAAGAAAGTTACACTTTTTCAAACATCTTTGACTCTTTTATGAACCTCAGAAGTCTGTCCAGGGACCAGGAATGTACATGTCATCCTAAAGGGGAGAATGATCAAGTCTTTTTTGGGTATAACTAACTTACAGGTTCAGGTAGCATAAGAGTGTCCTCAGGGTGGAGTGTTGTCTCCACTTTTGTGGTCTATTGTTACAGTTACTAAGCTACTGGCGCCATAGTCGTACTTATCAGAGGAAAAATTGAAGACACAATTTCAGATTCTCTCCAAAGTGCATTGACCCTGATATCAAATTGGTGCAGGGGGTTGGGGCCTAATGGAAACACCAAAAAAACCTGCTTCGTTAGCACGGGCAACTTCAATGAACATTCCATTTTTGGTGAAAAATTACGCTCTCGAGAGAAGTCAAATACTTGGGTATACTTCTTAAGGACGAACTGCTTTGGAATTATCACTTTAATAGAAACAAAAACAAGGCTGGGACACAATATGGACCGGCTAAAGTTTAGTGGGGAAAGATTGCGGACTAAATTGGTGGAAGAAGCTAGACATAGTTACAGGTCGGGCCAAGATTAATAGAGTACAAAGACTAGCCTGTGTCCACCTAACATGGACTATGAAGTCTACTCCGACTGCCGTCTTTGAGGTCTTTCTAAATCTCCCCCGATTCATTTATTTATTAAGAAAGAAGCTTTACAATTTGCGGCAAAGCTCATCTTAGAAATTGAAGAAGGGTCGTCTCATCTTTTACGGTCTTATTTAGAGAAGGGATAGGAACGCGCAAGAACTTTTTAACCGGAAGCGGCGTCTGCAAAACCAGATACAACTTCCAACACAACTTCAAGGTCGCATTCCCTGATTAGGTTAATTGGGAACAGAATACATTTAACTATGTCTCATGTGTGGTACGCAGATGGCTATAAAATGGATGAAGGTGTTCGAATAGGAGTATTGGGTGAAAGACCTAGAAGATGCATGAGACAAGAGAACTCGGTGTTTCACGATGACATTTATGTAATAGAACTTTGCTTAAGAGAAGAACTAGAAAGTGACACCACAAATTGTCACGTCTATAGGCTCTCGGACAGTAACAATGCGTTGCTATCAGTAAATCCAAACTAGTTTAGGACTGCCTACTTCTATTGAAGAGACTAGCACTAAATCCAAACTAGTTTGGGACTACCTACTTCTGAGACTTGAAGAGACTAACATCAAAAAACTGAGTGCATCTGATATGGTTGTCAGGGCATAGTGAGCACGTGGGGAACGAAACGGTAGATGAGAATGCTGTAAAAGGTCAGCCAGTAGCTTGACTGGTCCTGAACCATTCTGTGGTTTACCTTGGAGCTCCACAAAACACAAAATTGAGGAATGGCTAGGAAAAAATCACACCAATATTGGATGGAAACCAAAGATATTAGGGTAGCTAAAACTTTCATGCCATTCCATTCTCTCAAGAGAACTACTGAGATCTTGAGCTTGATTCGGTCAGGTATTCACATTGTCACGAGACTTTTGACTGGGCACTGTAGAGCAATGAAACACCTTTATAAGGATCACTCAAAATGAACTCTAAAGATTATGTAGTTTAGGTTAGGTTATATGCCTGTCCTAAGACTCACTTAGGCCTGTTCAGGGCCCATTGTGGCAGGTTATGTAACGAACAAGAGGAAACAGCTGAGCATCTGGTTTGTCACGGTAATGGTCTCATATGGACCAGGCTTAGTCACTGAACCGTCAGATATTGCGGACAAATCTCCTAAAGACATCTCTGAATTCGTAATAAATACTAGACTTGGGGAGTATTTATAAATAAAGAGTGTGGCACAATAGGTCTATTTGGCCGCAGTGGCTTGGTGACTAGTTCCCGCACTCATTACAATCTACTACCTCTGGCACATTAGAACGTAGATCAATATCAACGATGCACATATAAAAGTAATCAACAACCAGGTTGTTGCAGAGGAAAGTAGTGAACGAACCTATTCTTCAGTATTTTAGAGTCACTTCCGCTCTTAACCCATTTGCATTGCCGGTCCTGTAAACACTCGCATTCGACAAAAAAGCAAAGAATGCACTGATGCAGCAGCATTTCTAATTCCATGACTAAAAATCTCCCCAACTAAATTCATTCCAGCCTCGCTTTGAGAACATTCCTTTGAAGTCCGAAAAATGTGAAAAAGTTGTTCTTATAAAATTTGAGCCGAATTCGAGCGCAATGCGTGCCTTCATTGTGAAAGCATTCTTAACGGCCACTTCAGCAATTTTATTCATTTAAAGGCTTTGCGAGTGGCATGAGTGGCATGAACTGTAACAAAGTTGTAGCATTTTAACAATTTTATTCGCATAAAAAACGAAACTTTTCGGTATTTTAACAACAACACAGAAAAAAGCCACCAAAAATGTCATGGTAAACAAAAGGGCAAAAACTCCGCTGGCTGGCTCGGTTTGCATGCAGTTTGCACCAAATGCGAAAGTGGCACATTAGGTGAACTTTGTGTAACTTGCACCAGTATCCGTGCCGCTCACTGCAATTGACACAAAAGAAGTCGAAGCTTCATTTCGAGTGCCTTTCGCTCGTAGGTACTTAGAATAAAAACCAGCACGAACTCATACAAAGGCGGAAAATTGTGTGCTTTTGTGTGCCTGAGAAGAGTGTGACACAGATTTATTGCCCACGCCGAAATAACTCAGTTGTGAGCATGCATGCAACGACGACGAGAGTGCAATCAAATTGTAAACAATATTTGCAAAATTGCAAGGAAAATTGAAAAATCTCATTTACAATGTAATAAAGTGACAACAAAGAAAGTACTCGCATTAGATGGAAAATAGTCTGTGGCAGGAGCAGTCAAACATATTACAAAGCAGCAAAATAGTCGCACACAAGTGCACATCAGACACGGATAAACTGGCACATATAGACGTGGGGGAGGGGAAGAGGTATGGAGACACCACAGTTGTCTGATGAAACCACAAATTCGTGTTGGCTCCATTTGTGGTAATGACCAAAAAAGGATAAAGGCGAGAATATTTTTGAGAAAGCACGCAAATTGAATTTGAAAAAATTGGGGCAAGGATTGTATTGAGGCGTTTTAGGTCACTGTTTTGCTTGCTTACTTTTATTATTATTATTATTATTACTGTTATTATTATTATTATAATTATACTTTACAACATGATCAATTATGTATCCAAGGAGTTGGGGATATGAGCACTAGCAACTCAGGCCTTCGACTTGAAGGGAAAAGGATTTAGAAAGAGACATTTTTCAGACCATGCTGGGGGTAGGATACGAATGTTAAATAATACAATTCAATTATGCTAGAAAGAATTTTTTTGGTTAATATTTTTTACCAATTTACTACCTTTAAATTAATACTTTTTTGTGGTAATATTTTTTACAATTTTACCAACTTGAAATGAAGCCTTTTTTATGGCAACATTTTTGATAAAATTTTTTACCATTTTACAATCTTAAAACTAGAATTTTTGGTAGGAAAATTGTATATCCTTAACTCAATACTTTCTACGGTTTTCTTTATGGACATATTTTAATTTGTTATTAATTAATTAAGGATACTCAAACGCTACAACAATTTACTTGGGAAGACTCTGCAATCAACAGACTCAGACTTGTTCTTGTGGAAGACTTCTTAGTGACTCCACATACAAAGTGCAACATGAAATCCCCTCAAGTAATAAAATATATAAGAATCCTGCCTACCTTGGAGTAAATCGAATATTATATAAAAGTATACTTCTCTTTGCTCTGAATCAGTTCACAACAGACCAGCTAAGACTGCTGAAGTCGACTTAAACCGCCTTTGAGGTACCCTTTGCTCTATATAATTAATCAAACCACGCTTACTCAAATAAAGTGGGGTTGGTAGTTCAACCATGGCGATATTGTTTACATATAACCCAAAAATAAAGATTATCATTGTAAGGAGTTTTTTATAACAATCAACTCTGTGTGTGGGTGCAAGTGGCAGCAGAAATGGTGCAGCCACTTTGATTACCAGGATTCATAATTAGATTAGATTAGATTTATTTAATTGTAGTATACACCGCGATCTGAAAGATCTATTGTGATGCCCTATTTATTTGAAAGATGAGGATAATCTCATCTATAGATCTTTTATCAGGTTTATTTCCGACAGGAATTCATGAATTTTGTAGGAATCAAGTTGAGGGATCTTGCTCATATCTAAGATATATTCTCCAAAACACCTGTGCCTTTGTGTGCCATCATTATCATCATTGTTGGCTCGACGGTCCCAGTTGAACCTTAACTTCCGACTTTGTGTGACAAAGGTCCGCAGTCTGTGATCAGGTGCAATGAGGCTTCGTCACTTTCTCCACAGAATCGACAGATGGCATCTGAAGTTATACCCAACTTATTCATATGCTAGTTGAGTCTCGAGTGTCCACTTAAAATGCCTGTGATGATTCTTAATTTACTCCGAGGCATATTTATTAGCTCCTCAGCTCTTTTAGAATAAAAATCTCCCAAAAGAGTTTTGGACTGTCTTAATACCGGAAGAGTTTTCCAGGTTTGACTTCTTTTTGCATCTGTACACTTCTTCAGCAGATCTCTAATGGTATTGGACGATAGTCCACAGAAAGGCTCAGGGACGTTGAAAGGAGAGGTCGCAGCCTTTCTTGCTAAGCTATCAGCCTTCTCATTTCCCTCTACTCCTGTATGGCCTAGTACCCACATTAGAGATAACTTGTTCATGCTTGTCTCAGTTTCCCAATACAGTCCCATCCAAGTTTATACCTCACCAGTGGTGAGCTCAAACTCTTGAGTGTTGCTTGACTATCAGATAGTATCACGATGTTTTCCCCTGATATTTGCTGTCAATGGTGATCTGGGCACATCTTTTAATAGCGTGAATCTCCGCTTGAAAACTGCTTGAGAAAGAACCCATTGGTTTCCAGTAGTTGGTTCTAGACCCAAGTACTCCTGCCCCAGTTCCGTCATAGTCTTGGAACCATCTGTATACCATAAGTAGGAGTTTTCTCAAATTTTATACGTCTCAGTCAGACCTTTCCATTTTTTTTGCAACTCATCCTTGTACTGTATTGGTGTGCTAAGTTGACTTTCTTGGCATAAAATCCTTGTGAGATTTTAGTCTACCGTCTTCGTGAGCTGAATTGCTACCCCGTATATTTTGGATGTAATTTGATTCCCTCGGAATAATTTCTTGTATTCTGCTAAGAGATTTCTTAACAGAGTATTGTATTACTAGATGTAAGGTTGTTAGATCTAGTAACTTCCATTGCTGCCATTGGACAGATGCGCATAGCTTCAGTGATGACAAGGCAGGCAAGGCGTTGTACTTCACCTAAGGCAGATTTCGCTGACTCTATTTGACCAGGCTACAGAACCATAGGTGATGATTGGTGTCACCATCATGGTATACATCTAGCGACCGGTGTTTGGGTTACATCCCCAAGATTTACCAGCAAGCCGTCTACATATCATTAAGGAAGCTGTAGCCCTCTTGGTGGTTGCTGTCAGGAGAGCCTTCCATAATAACTTTTGGTCGAAAATGACTCCGAGGTATTTGGTCTCAGAGCCAATATCGAACTCATGAGTTCAAACACAAAACATGCATTAAGTTTTAAGAGAGGGGAGACGAATAAGTTTAAAACGACTCACATAAGAAAGAAGTTGAAAATTGGAGTTCCATGTAAAGGAACGTAGGCAAAACAATAAAAACCGCATTTGAACCGATTCAATAGCATCAGAGTAACTAGGACACCAAACACCAGTTGGGTATTCTAATGATGGGCGTACCAAGGAAGTCTACAGAAGTTTGGTAATAAATGGGTATTTGAACTCCTTTGCCCAGCGTTTTATGAAGCCTAGAGTCAGAGAAGCTTTGTTAACTATGGTTGCAACGTGTTTACCAAGAGTAAGTTTTTGGTCAAAGGTCACATCTAAGTCGCACATATGATCAACGGATAACAATGGTTGATTGACAATGAAGTAAGGGTGAGCAGAGTGGGCTGATCTGGAAAAACACATATGTTTGCATTTCTTGTAGTTCAGTTGCATAAAATTTATGTTGCACCAGTCACCAAGAACATTGAAATCATCTTGAAGCAACTGCGATTCATCAGGGTTATCAAATGAATGAAACATTTTTCCGTCATCAGCAAGCATAAGACTGTTGCACGGGGATATACACGAAGGAAGTTCTTTTATAAAAATTGACAATAGTAAGGGACCAAGGCTACCTTGCGATTTACCAGAAGACGCAGGAAATTCATCAGATAACAGTCCTTAAAATAACACCTGTTGGTAAGCTCTCCCAGAAATTCTTTGGTGTCCACTTCTAAAGGAAATTTTAAAGATTTGCCTCTATCTTTGTTGTAAAGACCAAACCTATTTTATTAAATCAAGTTATTGATAAGTCTATGAAGTTAGTTTTGTAGGGAATTATTGATGGTAGACCCCTCGCCCCCGTATCAAATTGAAGTATTTAGTTTCACCCACTTCGAACTATTTAGTCTCTAATTGTGGTGAATTTCTATTCTCCTGATTCTGTCTTTCTAACTTCTCAATTGGGCAAATGCTGAAAATGCTGCAATTACATTTCCTCCAATTAGTGCCCCTATTTTCTCAGAATTTGTTTGCTCGGCATTTAAAGTAAATATTATGCAAACACTTTAATATTTATTTCGAACGCCTTTCATGTGCTCTCCAAGTCCAAACGGAAAGAAATGTTCGCCAAGAAAACCTTTTTCCACACACTCTCCACACGCAGAGGCGTCCGTCCATACGCGTCCGTCCATACGCGTCCGTCCATACGCGTCCCGCATACAGGACCACATTAACGCGTATTTTTGCACCCTTCCTCTTTGACTTCCCTTACGGATGTGTATAAATTCATTAGCTAAATGAATGAATTACAACCATGCCCCTGCAAGTATGCTGCAAATGGAGCTGGAGGCGAAGTTGGGGTTGGGTTGAAGCTGGCGTACTCGCATGTGCTTGTGTGAGCACCCGTCGGCGCTGGTCCCAATGTGTGCATGGCAGGCATTTATAATGGTGATGTTTTCACACCAACCCGTGCACAAACTCCCACGCACACACACATACACTCAAACACACTCCCACTCACACAAGAAGGCGCTGTTTAACGCAGAAAGTTGCCACATTTATGAAACCGTAGCTTTGGCAAATTATGTTAGAGCCTCATTAACACGGAAATTATAAATTTCTTCAACGAAACTGAAACTTTTCGCAAAGCGCTCATGCACACTTTCATGCTTGAGAGGCGCCGAAATGAAATTTCCTGTCAGCAGAGTTCATATTTAATACACATACATAAATATTAAATAAATTGTAAAAGAGGACCTCTTTTTTTGTGGATTCTGGTGCATTTACTTTCTGTTATTTCCATGAATTATGTAAGAATTCATACTTTAAGAATATTGACTGTGAGTATAAGAAAGTGAAGAAGCTTTTCCGTTGGTATATTTTGGCTGCTTCACTCTCTGATTAGTTCAGAGAACAATAGTTCATTAATTACAGCGAGGTGGTGGGAATGCTAGAAAGATTAATGGGTGTTTGGCACACAATGATTCTATGATTATGGAAGTGGAGTTATACTGTTTAACTTCAGCAATGCCCAGGAAATGCAACATTTAAACCTGTATTCAGATTGAGCATAACTATTAATTTGCTCCGCATCTTGGGGCTGTGATTTCAATAATAATTTCTCTAAGGATATTTTACATACCCATGATTAATTAAGGAGTAGTCAAAAAATATGATACAAATCAGGATTTTTTGTCTCTTAAAAGAATTTCTTTATAACTCTAAATCGTTGCCTGCTTTTTCTTAGCAAAGTTTCCTGCATATTGTGCTTCGTTACATATATCAAATTATACGTTCTTAATAGGATGCCAGAACATAACCGTTGATACTATGCCAGTGTAGAACTAAGTCGGTAAAAGTGGATGTTCAGGACTCATTTATGGGACGAACCCTTTTTGAACTGAAGATACATAAAGGAGGTTTTCTTCAAATGGCATATGCAATAGATAGAGTTATATTGGAATAGCGGCAATGCTGTAATAATGAGGACAGACTCGAAGAATTTAAAAACTCCTCAGATTTAATTAGAAAAAAAGTACGATGAGTATCCGGATGATGCTCGTAGATCTACGATAGACTGCTCTCTAACACTTCTTTACAAATACAGTCACCATATTCTTAAACTAGAAATCATAAAACATGCGAAAGGTAGAAAGAATGAACTTTTACTCGTCAATTATCCAACACAAGGAGTATTTATTATACTGCATCAAGAAGTATTTATTGTACTGCACAGTAAACGCTTAACGGATTTTAACTCCTTTGCTTAGGCGTGGCAGTTGGTAGATAACATTTTCTCGTATCAAGTTTTTTACCAAAGAAATCGAGCAAAGTGCTAATTTGTATTCCATACGAGACGAGAATTACTCTTACCTTAGAATAGTCGACTATAAGTGGGGTACGCCGGAGAACCGTGGAAGAAGCACAGAGCACAGGCATCTATCCCCATTGTACTACAACCCTGGAAATATTTGGGGGAAGAGGCAGATAGAGGATTGTGAAAGGGAAGTTACACTTCATTGACTCTTTCATGAATCTCAGAAGTATGTCCAGGGATAAGTAAGTGTGCATTCCTAAAATATCTGACCATAATATGCCCATCCTCATTCTAGTAAAGGCAGGACAAGCGCGCTCTTACCTTAGCAAAAGGGTTCGTTTCCAAATTTGTTGTTAATTCATTCGAATTTAATTAACCGAAATGATTGTTATCTTCAAACCGTATATCCAGAAGATATGAATTGAATCCAGGAGTAGTTTTGAGGCCTTGAGGGGCCTCAATAGCTCTTAAGTTCGCAGTGCAATTATCCCCATAGCAACAATGACATTGTCTCAACCAACTTGTGCAAGAGTTGCATGGATGAGGAGGAGCAAAAGTCCATCGAGCACCTGAATGTCCAGGGATGTCTAAAAGGAGAAACACTTTCCTGGGCGACTACTTCCTGGACTCCTTGGGGGACAATTCAAATGAACAAGCAAGCTCCATCAATGGCTTTAACCTCCAAATGGATGTACCTGCCGCAGTCACCAGGTCGCCGGTCTTAACCCGCCACCCAGCATCGAGAGTGGACTATAATTTGCAATCCTCCCCTTACTGTCTAAAACAACTCACTCGCTCGCCTTGTGTCTCATGCCATGTTACAAAGGACCAATCCAGGCCTAAGTGTGCCTTTTGGCAGCCGCCGAACCTACTTACCTACCTACAATAACATTCTCACAAATATGTATTCAACCGATTTGTCCAAGTTACCCGGGAGAGCTCGAAGACGCACAGCATGAACCGTTTCATTGCCAACGATTTAACGAGGGCACAAACAACTTGAGCGCTATCTTAGGACAACACCAGCAGTGGCTCATCTGGTAGCGCATATGAGTGAAACCGTGACTAAATGGGAAGCAGTTTGTTCTACAGTATACACTATGATGATAACTCTGCGGAATACTGAACGCGCCCCGAACAGCAGCACGCCTAAGCCATCGCAATGCTGAGGAAAACGTTAATAGGAGTGGATAAAGAAGTAGGACTGAAATGGACAGACCTAATACTGACAATTGAGCGGTAACGCTCGGAAAGGCTTCTCGACGTATTACCTATAGGTGAAGTCCCGAGAGTATAATCCGACCGGATATCGGGGTGAATTTAGTGGGTTACGGCCCCACACTACATGGGGTCATGACTGCTTTACACCTCGTAAAAAAAATAAAATAAAAACCGCCGGGCAAAATATCAGTATAATGTTTCTTAGAGCTCCCCGCACTTAGACCTGTGTTAAACCTCCCTAGATTTGAAACTAACGTCGCTCTCAGTTGGCTCTTCTTTGGAACTAATTGCTTAGTACGACTCTGTAGCCGAAATGCTCGTATACATACTTACAAATAGGAAGCCGTAGACATGCGTATTCCCGTAGATTTGTGTATTTTAGGCTCAAGACCTCATTTGTTACTATTCACTGAAATTCCTTACTTATATAGAGTATGTATGTTCCGTATTAGTTACGAGTATGTCGACTGAATAGAGTACGAATAATTACTTAAGACTACACCATACTTTTCCATCGCAAACCGTTCGCATCGACTGTGTGCGCCTAAAAGCAGTCACCAGGCTCGATATTGCAACATTGTTTTCGTATTTTCACTTGCCTCATCTACAATGGTACAATCCTTTTGTTCAGTTTGCTTAGTAACCCTTCGTTTTGAAGGCTATCAGCCCTTGATCAAGGATATTGGACAATAGAATAATTCTATGTGATGAGTGTGGTTATTGTGTGGGTGTGAATGAAATGAGGTGGGATTTTGCGGAAACTACCAAATTTGTTGAGAAGCACTTCGAATTATTTTTCTTCTTTGTTATTCTTTTTTACCTTTTCTTTGTTCGGTAACTTTTTTTATTATGTTTTTTTTTCTTTATTTTTTTATCTATATTATTGTTTGTCTATTTTTTTCTCTTTTTGTGGTTTTTTCTTTTTGTTGTTATTTTTCTATTTTTTTGTGCTTTTCGTTTATCTCTCTTTTTCTGTTCTTTAGTTTGTTTTTTATAATTTGTTTTTGTTTTTCTTTTTACTCGTTTGTTTGTTTTTTATCTTTTGATTATTTGTTATTTCTTATTTTGGTATTTTTGTTGTTCTTTTGTTTTTTTTCTCTTTGTTTTTTTATTTTAGTTGTTATTTGCTTCTTCTTTTTCTCTCTTTCGGTTATTTTTTTGTTCTTTCCGTTTATGTCTCTTTTTGTTTTGTTCTTTACTTTGTTTTTTCTTGCTGGTTTTTTTTGCTCGTGTTTTTTTTATCTTTTGATTATTTTTTTATTTCTTATTTTGGTATTTTTATTGTTTTTTTGTGTTTGTTGTTTTTTTTTCTTAGTTTTTTTAATTTTATTTTGTTATTCTTTTTCTCTCTGTTTGTTGTTTTTTTTGTGTTTTGTCTTTTTTTTGTTCTTTTCGTTAATCTCTCTTTTTTTTGTTCTTTAGTTTGTTTTTTATAATTTGTTTTTGTTTTTTTTTTTTGTTTTTTATCTTTTGATTATTTTTTTTCTTATTTTGGTATTTTTGTTGTTCTTCTGTTTTTTTTACTTTTTTATTCTTTGTTTTTTTTATTTTTATTTGTTATTTTGTTGTTATTTTTCTCTCATTTTATTTCTTTTTGGTGTTTTTGTCTTTTTTTCTGTTCTTTAGTTTGTTTTTTATTATTTTTTTTTTGTCTTTTATTCCTTTGTTTTTTCTTTGTTCATTGTTTTTTTTTTTTTTGTTAATTTGTTGTTCTTTTTCTCTCTTCGTTTTCTCTGTCTTTTGTCGTTCTTTGGCTTATCTCTCTTTTTATTCTTTTTTTATTTATTTATTTTTTATTATTATTATTATTTTTTTCTTGTCTTTATTGTTATTTTTATTTTTTAGTTTTTTAATGTTCTTTTATTTGGTTTTTTTCCTCTATTTCTTATTCTTGTTCTCCTTTTTTTGTCTTTTTCTTTGTCTTTTAATTTCGTTAGTTTTTTCTATTTTTATTATGTTTTTTGTTTTTGTCTTTTTTGTTCTTTTGTTTATCTCTCTCTTTTCTATTATTGTTCTTTTACTTGATTTTTTATTCTTTTTCTATTTTTGTTATATTTTTTCTATATAGTTATTATTGTTGGCTTTTTATCCTTCTTGGTATTTTTGTAGCTCTTTTCGTCTTTTTCTTTATTTTTTTCTTTTGATTTTTCTTTCTTTTTTATTACTTTTGTTGTTATTTTTTTGTATTAATCCTTTTTTTTCTTTTCTTGTTCTCTTACTTGTTTTTTATTCTTTTTATTATTTTTTGCTATTTTTGTTATTTTTTTGTAATTTTTTTTTTGTTCGTTGCATATGTTGTTTTAGACAATTGTCACACTTTTTTTGTTGTTGATTTAAATATAGTTTCTTTTGTCTACTTGGATAATGTTCATTGTCTGTGGTATGACCAATTATGATTCCTTCAACATAGGAACCTACTTCTGAATAAAGAAGCTTTCAATATTTCCTTAACAAGAAACTTAGAGATAGAGGGATATTTCACCATTTCTATTCATCACCTCTTCACAACTACTTCTATTCACCACCTTTTCACCATTACTTCTACCATGTGCCTGTGGCTGTGTTTATAATGGCAAATACTGGAAAGGTTCTAATTACCTCATCAACTATTTTATGCGAATGCAATTGAAGTGATTTGATTTTATTATAATTAACTTTTAAGGCGTTTATATATATTATCATATTATTTATACGAGGATATGGATTAATTTCGCCCACAAAGTGCTCTGCGGAATAAAACCAATGTGAATATATGAAGAAATTGTCTTTTATTGAATACATTAAACATTAATTTACACATACGATCTATGAAAGTCAAACAATTAAGTACCATTCGCCGATAAAGTCAATACATATAGAATCACAATTGAAGCTGCCGAAGCAAAAGTTTTTGTTTTTTAAATACAGTTTAAATGAAAGCGTTAGTAGAATGCGTGAGGTGTTGTTGTTTTTAAGTACTTTCTCCCTTCTCTTTCGAAGCGCCAGTTATGCCTTCGCGTGGCCACGCGACTGCGTGGGTCCTTAAATTAATGTTTACGTTTAGGTTAATTAGCATTATGCAAAAATATATATTTATATGTATTTAGTCCATTTGGGGTTTCTATTAAGTAAGTGTCTTTAGTTTTAAAGGTTGTCTTTGGTGTTGTTGGTGTTATAAATTTTTGTCTTTTCCTTTAAAAGCACAGCATGTCCTCATTTGCTTTTGTTATTTTATATGCTTAACAAGGGTCTTTAACGTCCTTAAAGCAGCATATCATCATCACTATCGGTGAACTCGCCGTTCGGCTCCATCAACAGATTGGCCTCCTCATTCGACTGCACCTGTTTTAGACACAGAAAAATAGAAATTTCAATATTATTTGGATCGGCTCTTTGGAACATACTCTGGAATATCTCACAGCGGTAGCACTGCGTCTGAACAGTCGCCTCAAACTGTTTCGTCGATCCGGCGATATGGCGAACACACCGAAGCAGGCCACAAAGAATGTTAGCGATAAAATGGCAGCCAAGATTGCTATAAAAATTTCCAGGGTGTTGAAAGGACAGATCCATTACGATTATCATAATCACACAATTTACCTCCAATAGACCCGGTGCGTTCAGCAGGATGAGCATCGCCTTTATTTGGGTTTGCTGTGGTGGTCGAGGTTTGATTGTCGTTGGGAGTTGCTGAGGTTGTGGTGGTGGAGCTGGTGGTAGTGGTGGCAGTAGCTGTGGCAGTCGGTGGTACTGACAAACCCAGAAATTTGCATATATCCGGAGTGCGTTGGGTGTAAACCAAGTTGCATTGCGAGTCCTGCAAATAGAAAGGAAGGGAAAGAAATTATATCACTTCAATTTGAGTTTGTCTCTGAAAGTTTCAAGCGTAATTATTGCGAAAGAAAGGAGACACTCTCGTGGCAGGAGCCCCACGATTATTGCCTTCAATTAAGTTCAAGTTCACTTAAACGCGTGCACACGCTGGCAGAGAAGCAGCCGAAAGTAAAGTAACACTTCTGCGTTCACACTTCATGAAATTCAGCAGCAGGAGCTGCCGAGCTTGTAAAGGAGTCTGTATGTCGGTTTGTCTGTTTTACTAGATACGAGTACACGAAAGCAATTTCCTTAAGTGAACACTAATGTTCTGGCGCTCAGGCAAAAATAAAATGAAATTAAAGAAAATCCATTTGAAAATTGCAACAGAGCTGAAGGAGACACACACACACACACACACAGACACTCATGTATATATATACCTACAAAGTACGCACGAGGCACCCAGCAACATGTGCAATTTTTGCTACAGGATAATAGGATAAAAGTTATTATCCTAGACAACAGTTACACCATGCGCGGCTGTGTGTGCCAGTGTAATAAAAAGAGTTGCTACTGGAAGAGCACTCAACGCCGTTCAACTCTGAAGCGATCCAGACACAACGCTCACCCACTTTACTGGTGGGGAGGTACTTATGCAGGCAATTTTCTACCTTGTAAAATGGGCTAATATGACACTGTAAATAGGAAAATGCGATAATGTTTGAGCAAGTGTTGCGAAACTGGCAGAACCAAGGAGGAGCAGCGGAGACTGCGTATAAAATTTGAGAGGATTCGCTACAAATTTGCACTGCTTGGCTTGGTTTCGTTTCGGTTCGGTTTGGTTGGTTGGTTGGTTGGTGCCTTCAACTTTCCAAGTCTCCCTAATACGACTTCTTACAAGGTAATTTTATGCATGCTGTACAGAAATTATTTAAGCAGCACTTAAGGCATTTACTGCGGTACAAAGAAGGGACGAACGAACGGACAGACAAACTTCTAATGGAAAGTGAAGAGCCAATGTAGTGTTTGAGATCAGTAGTCATGCAGTTCCTTGTAGTTTTCAAACGGCTTCAAGCAACACTTTCCACTTAATGCTGTGTGCTGTGTTGTATCACTGAGATTAGCCCTCAGCTGATGTTTACTGTGTTGTATCACTGAGATTATCACTCAGCGGATGTGTGCTGTCTCACTGAGATTATCCTCATCGAACTTTTCGCGGTGTTACTAACCTCGAAGGACCTTTTTACACATATTTTATTTACCCTTCTACTCAGCAGCGATACAATGCCCTCCAATACCCTCACTATATGGGTCAATAAAATACTTAAAAAATAACCAATAGCTCACTGGTTAGCTACCAATTACTTTACTTTTCCTTTTTTTATGTTTATAATGATCAGTTTTTATGCAATTTTCGTTATTCCTGCTTCCTTTTTAATTATCTAGTAATTAAAATATTTATATACAGTCAAGAATGTCTGAATCAGTCCTCTCTGATCCTCTTTCGTTCTCTAGACTAGATCTAATTACCTCGATATGCCGAATTTCAGAACTTCTTTCCTCACATCTACCAATCCAATAATCACCAAACTAATACGTTGCTTATCGAGAAGACCAGTACGCTTTACACATATAAAATTATAATCATTCACCAACTATTTCCCTAATGAACTCGGCTCTGGTTGCACAATAAAGCAACAAATCCTCGCGTAATTAATTACATCGCAAACTAACTCACCAGTAAACTTTTAAGGACCAAACAAAGGAGCAAGCGCACAAGTACGCCACCCATGGCCACGCAAAATGCATGTTTAAATAATCAGCACACAATTGTATGCGTTCCATTTGCCCGCAGATACGGATGTGGACGGGTATGCTTGGATGTGTGTGTGGAGCCGAGCATATTTCAATTATAACAAGTATCTGGAGTATGTAAAATGCGGGCAAACTGCCATTGAATGAGGATATGCACAAACATGATTATTAACAATTCGAATGCAATTATTATTATATCAAAATATTGTTGACGCATTTGAATTGCAGATGCGAACGAGTGTGGGAGTGTGTGTGTTTGTGTGGAAGTCTGGAACTGTGCTAATACCAAACACACAATTCATATTGTAATTATAAATGCTCACACTGAAATTAATTAGAAATTGCAATGCATACGAAAACCGTTGTCAATCGCACGCACACACATGTCCATAAACACTTCGCACATGAGGGCTCTCTGCGTATCAATGCAATGGTACAGGATGTCGGAGTGAATGTGTGAGTGCGAGTGTATTGATTGTATTTGCTGTGCAGAAAGCACTGAGTGACAATCTAATTTATAATCCACACAACAACACAACGAAAATATGACTTTCAATAAAATTAAATTAATTATCAATTGCAAAATTTACACATAACGAGTGACTGACTCTACTAATCCTGTCCAAGCACCAAAAGTCCATTTGTCTGCCGTAGTAGACCCTGTAATCCCTAGGCATATAAATTTGGCATGCAAAGTGTCAGGTAAGCAGCCGTCATTTTAGAGCAGCATTGCAACTGGAATCGAATTTTGCTGTCAAGAGTTTTTCAAGTGATGAGGCCGACAGGAATTGACACCTTGCAAAGCTGTTTAGAGCTTTCGTAAATCAAATTCAACTTCTTAACATAATAATTGAAGGAGGTGTTTAATTAAAACTTCTGTTAAACAGAAACATCTGCAGCAATTAAGTTTACAGGCACGCACAAATTTCAAGCATAAACTCACAAACCGACACCAACAAGTTGAAACTTTTCACAACCATCTCAGACGCCCCTAAGAATCGGCCTACTCTGAAGAAGGAAACTGAAAAACTCTTTAACCGAAACATACAAAGAGCGATGACCTTCAGTGCCCACGTTAAAGGCGCACACCAACGCAATAATAAAACACAAAAGGACTAAACACAGTACGCAAAAAAAGCTTAAAAAAGGAGGAAAATACTACCAGCCGCAGTGCACGCACCCAGCGCTAAAAGGATATACGCAGAGTCTGAAACATGTACTTTGCTGAGCAAATATACAAGTCTGGCTGAGTGTGTGTGAGTGAGTGAGTGTTATTTACAAACATCCTGGCTGGCTGCCATGCTTAAAATATGATTACTTAGGAGCACATAAATAAGGCAGCCTACCAACTCCAGCTCTGGCACTGTCCCGTCCCGTCCTGTTCATCCTGTCTGTTCGCTTTGTATACACAAGGAAGCATTTAATTAAATGCGTGGTTTGACCAAGCGCTGTGGAACACAACAGTTGCCCATAAAATGGGCACAACAGACAAACAAATAAACCGCAACGGAAGTCACGCCTACGAGTATTAGAGTATTATTAAACATGGTTTTCTGGAGCCTTTCAGATGGTACCTGAAAGTATGCTTCACTTTTTGCCAAGTGGCTGCATATAAAATAGTCAAAATTTTGTATGAGTTATTAAACCCAACTGAGATGTTCAGATGATGATATGATGATTGTTTAAGGAATTTTTTATTCCGAGGCGCCTAAAAATATGCTACACTTAGCAATATACTAGCAAAGGGCAAAGTACGCATTTGTGCGTGAATATGGTGTATATTTGGTAGAAATATGCAAGTAAATTTTGGAAAAATTTTTGTAGCCCACTTTTCGGTGCCTCAAAAAAAACCTGTTGAATGTATTCACTACATAGCTTTCATGAGTGTGAATGATTAGTATAGGTTATAATACATGTGAAAGTCTGAAATTGCTTTGAATGTGTTCTGAAGAGAATTTTTATAGAGAACTTATTAAGGAGATATTTCTTACCCCTAGGAATATATACTTTATTCAGCCTAGTGCAGATTAGTTTGGTGTGCTAACTAACGTTGACGTCAAGATTGAAGTTTTGACTATCGACAGTTCTAATTTATAGGATAAAATCAAGTAAGACATATTATCATAGTTTCAACGTATTGAAGGAGACTTCAGGCAGAAAAATCAATTCTTCTGAAGATCGACTAAATACCATTTGTCAGATATGTTGAAACAATATTCTGTTATAGTGCTAATTTGCCACACAGAAACTTGTGTAAATAAATTATGGAATTTTTCTCTATAAATAATTTACCCTCATCACCCCCTGAACACAATTTGCGAACGTTTAAAAATTGCAAATAGAAATATTATAACACTTTAAATAATAATTCTCCGCCAGTAACATTTTCAATGCATGAACAACAACATGAGCAGTTAAGAGTCACAGAGCAGCCAACAATGGGGCCATTGTACCATGGCTCACCAGCGAACCAGCCAACCAAACAACGAACTCAGAAAGCAAAGCAGTGCAGTGCATTGCAGTGCTTTGCGCATTATCCTTTTTATGGCACTTTACCATTCTACTCAATGAAGTGCATAAACTTTCGCATTTTATTCTATGGCAAATGTGCGCATAAAGCGCATTGGCTTCTTGCTGCAGCATGTGTGAATGAATGCCTCTGACGCCGCCGCTTGTTGTTCTGCTTGCATTGTTTCGCAATAAAGAGCCAACAAATGCTGCTGTGCATTCTACTCTCCTTTATTACATGCGGGCGAGTATAGGGAAAAAATCGAGCAAAATCTAAATACTCTTATGTGAAGTGGACTTTTTTTGCATTGAATATTCTGCTTGTGCATTATTCGCATAATGATACTTTGTTACACAATATAAATTCTTATGTGGGGGTGCCGTGTGTGACTGTGTGTTTGAATACGGAAAATAGGAAGGGGCCTGTCAAGCACAGCCACAACATAAGCCACATTAAAAATGCTCCTAGTCTAAACAAAATACACGAGTATATGAAAAAATATTCTAACATTTTTGTTCCTCTCACAATTGCCTCCTGACTAGTTTCATATTTCATTCTTATTCTGAAATGCAGTGCAGGGAATTTTATGAAGAAACCCGAATTCTTGCACGAAACTGGCACATTTGCAGCACCATTTCATGTTTTGTTATAATTTAATTTGCAGCGTTTGAAAATTTCCACTGCAAGTGTGGCAAAAGTTTGGCTCCTCTTTTTCGTTTACTCCCGCATAACTCCAAAACTTTAAATTAAATTATGTTTCGAGTATTGTTTGATTTATGTTGCAACTAAAAATAACGCAGTCATTTCGACGGAGCCAGTGTTAAACTCAATTGCAATTGGAAACAAACGCAATAAACAGCATAAAGTTTGGCGTTGTCCTCCTCTTTTTTGGGGATTTTTCTTTTCATTTCAGTTGTTCGAAATTAAATTAATATTTCTTCAAATGCAATCAAACTAAAATGGTAACTTCAAATTTCTAAATTGTGCATGGCTTCGTGTTGTTTGCACTTTGTTGTTGAATTGGTGCTGTCCTTTGCCTGTGTTTGCCCTGCTATTCATAGAATTTCCGTTCACACTTTTTTCATGTGAACATGGTCAAAAGAGGATGCTTTGAAGTGCTTAAAAGGATATATTTTTATAGGGAAAAATTTAGAGCTAGTTTAATAGAGGGAGTTCAAGATCAAAGGTCAATGCTGAGCTTGGTTTAACAAGTGGGAAAACTTTGATTCAAAGACGTTTAAGATAAAAATTGATTATTATAATTTTTTTTTAGTTTTAAATTTATTTTTGAATATTTTTATAAATATTTTTAAAGTTAATATTAATAGTTTTTTGGTGTGGTGGCTCTCTGCACTAAGAAACTAACTTCATAAGAGCTCATGGAGCATTATATATGAAGTATGAAGAGTCCTTACTAGAAGACTGTAACAATTTCATTAATAGCATTAATTCAGTGCCTGACTTCACAATTACTCATAAGTAGGGTCCTAAGCTTAGAAGTGAAGTGGGGTAGGACGGAGAGCCGCCGAAGAAGGAGGTCTCAGGCATTGATGCCCATTGTACTGGGGGTCCTGGGCTTAGTATATATTACTTAATGTTCCTTTCCTTCGTATCAATACCATCTGTTGCTAGTACCCCAAAGAATTGCTTACATAATTACTTATTATATAGAGAATTGTTTAATAAAAATTAATAATAATAATATTAATAATTAATAATATACATAATTAATAATAATTTTAATAAATAATAATAATATACATAATTAATAATAATATTAATAATTAATAATAATATGAGATATTTATAATAATATGAACATTTAATAATATTAGAAATAAATATATAATAAATATATAAATATATAATAAAAATATAATAAATATTAGAAATTAATAATGATGTTAGAAATAAATAATCATATTAAAAATTAATAATAATTTTAATTATACAAAATAATTTTTTTTATATTCCTATAATAATTAAATATTTTTCTTATTTTTTTCAGTAGTGGCATACAAATTTTACACACAAAAAAGGTGAGTTCGGTTTGGAATGTTCTTAAAATATAATAAAAACATGTATACTAATTATTTATAAATATTGTACATATAAAAATAAATAAATAAATAAAAATAATTAAAACAAAAATCTATAAAATATTATTATAAAACCCTGAAGTAAAAACATGAACAAAGTATCATAAGCAACGGCTTTGAGGCACACATGTTCAGACATATATGACCAGGACACACAAACGGAATATGAATTCTCATATGTTATGTGGGTTCTTCAGTTATTATTCGATATGTTCATGGATCCTGTACACCCATCTGGCAATATTAGGTTAGGTTAGGTTATATGGCTGTCCTAAGACTCACTGTGGCCTGTTCAAGGCCCATTGTGGCCATCTGGCAATATTAGTCAGGAAAGATATACAAAATTGTGTAGTAATACAAGAAATAACGTCATTTAAGTCGAGCAGCGTTAAGACACCAAATAACCACTCCAACTAACACACCACTCACCAAACGACCTGTCGTCGTCGATACACATAACACTATAGTGTTCGCAGATCCTCACCGCCAAAGCCGACTGAAGTGTCCACCTTCTTATTAACGGCAATAAACTAGGCAACTTGGTCACTTCCGACCCCTGCGTCTGCATTAGAAATGTTCACGACACACTCTCACCAGTAGTGAATCATTTTTAATATACTCATTTGCAACATTTTTATGCATTTCCTCTCCCTCAAAGTATGCAACAAATAATGTGTCAACCATCAACAGCACACACACAGCAACGAGAAAAAAAAACCCAAACAGCGTTATTATTACACATTTAAAGCTTGACAGTTGCACTAAATGTGCACAACAGCGTAGCAGCAAGACCGCCCAGTTCCGCCCCCACTTTTGTATACAACAATGCTACACAATTTCTAACCATAATTATACCACAAACACTGCTGCAGCATAAAAGGCAACAAATGCAGCGCAGCATATGTGCCACTTTACGCACCGCTTCCAACTGACGAGCGGTTTGCTGGGTATTTTATAAGCACGTTACCCATACACATACACATACACACACACACACACACACCCACAAACACACATCCATGCATACACAGCTCCATGTTAACTCTCGTACACACCCAAGCATAAATGGGTTGTCATCAACACTTTTAAACTCGCCGCATTGAGTGTGAAGAGAAGCGTTAAAGCTGTAACCAAAAGCGGAAACACGAACGTACGACAAAGTGCTGCAGAATAAAACAAAAGAGCACGAAAAAAGGCAAATTTCTACAAAAACACAACAAAACAAAACGCTTGCCAGAGCAGCTATGAAATATGTAAAAAGGTATTAAGTTGCCTAGCATGTGCATGTGGCGGCGCTGGTGCTGGTGCTGGTGGTGCTGGTGGTGCTGCTGCTGCTGGTGCTGGTGCTGGTGGTGTTGCTGGTGGTGCTGCTGGTGCTGGTGGTTCTGGTGGTGGCGACGCCGCCTGTTGTTGATGCTGCAATTGTGGCCAGCACCTTTGTTGCATTTTTCTCATACGCTCGCTCCCGTTTATTGTTTGGGGCAAGCGATGCATACAACTACTAAATTAAAAACGCAGCTTGCTGTGTGGCATAATGCATAATATCCACCCACATTCTACTTTAGACATTTTTGTGTTTCTGACAAGTGCTTTTCAACTGAAACTGCAGGTATAATGCCAACTAGCAGCAAATTTAAACAGCATTATGCGAAATTTGTATGTATATAAAAAAAAGTTTTTCCTATTGTCGGGGATTATTAATTTCCGTTTTTTAATGGCATATTTTTAATTCAAAGCTGTCAACATTGAATTCTGAGCACATCGGAGCGTATACGTAATATTTAATTGAAAGGCAGGTCTATGGGAGAAAACTTTAAACTTTTGGAGTGAATTTGAAAAATTTATTATTGAATTGTTTCATGCTTTATTTTTGGGTTTTTTTTAAATTAGTTTAAATATTTTTCGAAATTTTACAAAAATTTTATAGTTTTTTTGTTAAATTTTTTTTCTTATTCATTGAAATTTGTGATAAGTATAAAAAAAATTTCAAAATGCTTAGAAACATATACAAAAAAATTACAAGAAAATTTATAAATAAATAAATAAATAAAAAAATTACAAGAAAATTTATAAATAAATAATAAAAATAAAAAAATTACAAGAAAATTAATAAATAAATAAAAAAAAAATACAAAAAAAATTATAAATAAATAAATAAAAAAATTACAAGAAAATTTATAAAAAAAATAAATAAATAAAAAAATTACAAAAAAAATAAATAAATAAATAAATAAATAAAAAAAATACAAGAAAATTTATAAAAAAATAAATAAATAATTTAGAGAAAAATTTAAAAAAGAATACATTTATTTGTTAATTAAATTTAAAAATTTTCATTGTTATAAAAACATTTTTTATAATGAAATTTTTTATATTAAAATTTTTATATGACTCAAAATTTTACAACAAAATTAACAAAAAAAAATATATAAAAAAAAAATTTTTTTAATTTTCTCTAAATTTATTTTTTAGCTTTTTGGTTTTAAATTTTCTATTAATTATGTTTTTTTATATTCTTCTAATTATTTTAAAATTTTTTATATTCATTAAAATTTTCAATTAAATTGCGTATACAAGGTTTTAAATTTAAATTTAAAATACAAAAGTAGAAAAATAATAACTAACGAGAAAACAAGTAAAACAGTGAAAAGCATTCTTTCATTGTTCTACTAGTTTTTTTTTTTTTTTTTATTAAACAATTTTCAAGTAGAAAACAACGCAAAAAGGAACAATATTCATATACACAAATTGCTCGTGTCTTCTAAAAATATATCTTCATAAAAACGTGTCTTCGCATAACTTGACCTTCCACCATTCAGGCCATTCAGGCAAACAAGAAATGCTTATTTCAGATAATTACCATTTCTACTCGTACATTATTCATAATTTATCACAATTCTAATTGGGCACTCAAGCGCAATCCTTACAGGCAATTCAACTAAAGGCAAAGAAAAGCAAGAAAAAATGTAACCCTTGTCATCATCATTACCGTCAGCGTCATCGTCATCGTCACCATCATCACCAACGCCAACGCCGTTTCCTCCTTGCTTTACTTGTCACTTTTTTGCATATTTACCCGCATACTGGCAAATTCAAATACCCGCATAAGCATAAATTTGTAGCCTGCTTCTTTAGAAGTAAAACAAAAAAGAAAGTAAAAAGCCATTTATCATTTGCCTTCTTCACTCACTCACTCCACACTAACTCACTTGGCTAAGTCCTTTTTTGTGTAGCACAGCATAAAAATCCTGCCGCACTACGACTACTGTGACTACCTTCCTACTATCCTAGCTGAAAGTAAAGCGGGTCAAAAGCTCTCCACTAATTCTGTCTTTGTCTGAGCAGGCAGGAGACAAGAGAAATGTACGAAATGCAAATAATATGAACATAAAAAATAAATTTGCACAATATTTTCTTCGGTGTATGAAGACCCCTATGGATGAGTGAGTGTGAGTGTGTATGTGCGTGTGTGTGTATGTATGTGTGTGTGTGTGTGTGTGTGTGAAGTGTTGTACGAGTATGTGAAGTGTGGTATGAGTTGTATGAGTTGTATGAGTTGGATGAGTGTATGTGAGCTTGTGTGTCTTCTCATATATTTTAGTTACATTGGCATCTCTGTCAATTGCAAGTGCGCTGCAGCAGCAGTTTCTGAATGCGTGCGGTGAATGTGCCGTGCCAAGCCTGCCTGCAGGTCTCTTTTGTTTTCTTACTAATTTGCACACAATGGGTCTCAACTGCTGAGCTGCTGCGCTACTGAGGTGCCCCTTGTTGAGAACTGTTTCAAGCTTTCGCATTGTTTTATATTTAACTTTACAAATAATTGGAAGAGAGTTGGCAAGAATTCTGCGCTGTGATTTAAAAAACAGGTCAACGAATTAAATGGTTTAATTTTACCAAAGAAAACCATTTTAATGAGAAACACACAAAATCCTAACGCAATTAATTAACTAAATTATATTCTTTTGTATGCTGAAAATTATACAAAAAATAATAATAATAATAATGCCTTCGCATGCCGCCCAAATACTGAAGGCACAGCGCAAGGAAACCCCACCCCACCGCCCCAGTCATAAACAAAAACAATGAATAATAATTAATTGCATTGCAAATTTCATTTTCAGCGCTTTTGCGTGCCCGTGTGAGGAGCAGCTGTGAGCGGGTTCGACCCAGAGACACAAAATAAACAGCTTTTCCACCACATATATTTATTTTATAAATATTTATAACGCCGTTATTTTTATGAAACACAACATAAAATTAATAAATAAAAATACCGCCAATATTAAAAATTTAATTAACATGCAAGAATGGCGAATTATGCGGCTGTGAATTGCCACAAACGCTTTTTAGGCTGCCACACACACACACACACAACGCCAGCGGCATGGAAGCGAGGATACGCTACTCGCAGCACGTAGCACAAAAACTCAACAGCATTTTAATATAATTTTAATGTAATTGCGCAGAGCTGTATGATGTGAGCTTCCCCTCCTCCCTTGGTGTCACATGAACTCACACCCACACGTCCGCCTCCGAAAATGTTACCCCACACAATATCTGCTTAAATTGGAATGCTACGCGTTTGCCAGCTGTACTTTTATAATAACTAAAAGCACACTTTAAAGCTGTTGTAACGATAAAAAAGCGAATAAAAAAATATAGTTACACACAAGCTCAGCTCCACACACTCACTCCACCAGTGCACAGATAACACCCTAAAATGCAATTTTAGCTAAACTGCACTGCTTAATTGCAGTTTTTAATTTCACCCCCCGAACAACAAAAGCGCCAAACGTGCCACGAATAAACACGCGTGCACTTCCATAAATGCTCACAATAGAAGCTGCACAGGACATGGGCATTAAGGATATACAAATATGCACTCAAATGCGTTCATGAACAAAAACAAAATTATTCTTCACCCCCAAAGCAATAAAAAGTAATTAATAAGAGCAGAGCAAGGCGAAAACGGAAATTATATTTTTCATAAATTATTTTCCTTTTTGCCAAATTTTTTTGTTCTTTGTTGTTGTTGTTGTTGTTGTTTCGCTTCCTTGCTTATTTTGTTTGTCTTTTTGCTTGTGCCGGAAAGGTTACTTGCAAACAATTTGCCAGTTTTTTAAGCCCGCTTACATGGGGTGGGGGGGGGTTCTATTTGTAAGCAGCAGCAGATGAAAAATTGTCCATTTTAATTAGTCGCTTGCTCGCCATAAACAAAAAGCAGGAAAATGTATTAAAAGTGGGGTAGCAAGGGTGTTATTTAAACCCAATTGTGGCGCTGTTTTGTGAATTTTAAATGGTCGGGATAAAATTAAAATCATATCAAAATATAATAATAATAATAATAATAGATAATATAATACAAAATTCTTAAAATATTCATAAAAAAAAGTTATACAATTTTTTGTTTGCTAGAAATAAATATATAATAATAAAAAATATTAAATTAATAAGAATAATTTTTTCTGTGGTTTTTTTATAATAATAAAATCATAAGAAGAATTATTTAAGAAATGTTTTGTTTCTTAAAAATAAGGATATAAAAATAAAAAATAAAAAATCATAAGAATAATTGTTTTTGTGGTTTTTTTAAAATCATAGGAATAGGTACTTTTATTTCTTATTTCTTAAATAAAACAGTTTC
This sequence comes from Clusia tigrina, assembly GCA_920105625.2. Lineage (NCBI taxonomy): Eukaryota > Metazoa > Arthropoda > Insecta > Diptera > Clusiidae > Clusia > Clusia tigrina. The sequence goes on from OV050031.1 coordinate 211,769,519, forward strand.
ACAACAGTTAAAAAAGAGATTTTAAAAAACTTAAACAAAATAATCACAAAATACATTAATACAAAAACTAGCAAATTATTAAAAAATGATTACTAAGTCAGAAAATTTTAGAAGGCCAATCATTAAAGAATAAATATTTATAATGATTTGGAAAAAAATCTTTAAAAAATAAAAATATGTAAATATTTGCAAAAAATAAAAATTTATAAATATTTTCATAAAATTATTAAAAACAAAATATTTGTATATAAATATTTCCAAAAAATCTTTCATAAATGAAATATTTAATTAAAAATAAGAATTTTTGTAAATATTTATATATTTATATGATTTTATAATTTTTTTTTAATATTGATATATTTTTTATAATTTTTTTTAATATTCATATATTTTTATTTTTTCTATAAGCTTTTATAAATGTTTATATATTTTTTTATAATTTTTGGTAAATATTTATATTATTTTTTTATAATTTTTTGTAAATATTTACACATTTTTTTATAATTTTTTGTAAATATTTATATATTTTTATTCTTTTTTATAATTTTTTGTAAATAAATTATATTTTTTTATAATTTTTTCAAATATTTATATATATTTATTTTTTTATGTTACAAAATGAATGAATATTAAGAAAATTAAACTATTTAAATTAGTACAAAGTAAAAAAAAACAATTTATTCCAAAAATTAGTGAATAAAAATAAATTAAAGTATTATAAAAAATTGCTAATTTTCTAAATATACAAAAATTTTAAATTTAAATTATAATACTACTAAATAAATATAAACAAATTCAAAACTTAAGGATATAATAATATAATAGTACTAAATAAATAAATATTAAGAAATTAAAAAAGATTTTAAATGGAGTTTTGAGTTGGAATTTAGTTGTTAGTATTAAATTTTCGTCTAAGATAATAAATAATAAACAATAATAATATTAATAATAATAATATAATAATACTAATGACAATAATATAACAAAATTTAAACTATAAAAATATGTTAAATAACTAATTAACAGAATAACGAAATAAATTATTACAAATAAATAAAAATATGAAAAAAATTATAAATATATCAAACATATAATAAATATATAAAAAAAACCAACAAATGTATGAAAAAATAAAAATATATACAATTAAATTAAGACTTAAAAATATTTGGAATATTTATAAACAAATAATATTAAAAAACATAAATCACAAAATAAAAAATATTAAATTAATTTAAAAATATGAAAAAATAAATGAATATTAAATTATTTTTAAAAACATTACAAAATAAATGAATAAAAAAAATTACAAAATAAATGAATAAATGCAAAAATAACGTATAAAAAAAAAATTATAAAAAATTGATATATAAAAAAAAAATAAAAAATTTCAAGTGTAATTTCTTAAGTACCGGAGAAATTTGCGTGAAAAAGGAACTTGCTTGCGGATAGTACCACTTTTATTGTCATTTATGGCGCATTGTAGTTGGTGTTTCTAGCTAATATTAGTTAACGAGCGGACATGTCCATGCCAATAAACTTAACGGCGCCTCTCACCACTCTTACTTGCTCTAGTAAAGCATTCGTACGAACATGGCTACCTGCCTACACAAGATAATGCCGCTACCACACATGAATGAGCCACGTCGTGCTGAAGGTGCTTGTTGTTTAGGCAGTCGCAGGATCCGTGCTTGTGCTAAATAAGGGTTGGGTTTTCCGGACCGATCTTTATGATCGCTATTCTCAATTGTTTTATTGGTGACCGTAATTAGTGGTGTCATAAAAACGATCGCCCTTACTCGCACGTACTGAGAACATTTTTTTGGTATAAAAGGAAAATGATTTTAGAAAATAAATTTAGTATTCAAAAATTTTCAACGAATAAACATTAAATTGTCCAGTGGGCTTAGAGTGATAGTGAATAGTGATTTATTTTAAAACTTGTGTTGAAGGACAAAAAAACGAGAACGTCGCTGGACTTAGAGAAACGCCAATGACCAGTGAGAGGCTCGTTTGGAAGACGGAAGCCGAAAAATCTTAAAAGTGAGAACATAATAATAATTTTTTATTTCTTTTTAACAAATTGTGTGGTTGTGTGAAAACTCTCCTGCGTGGATTATTCTCGTAAGGAAAATTGTCTGTGTTCTTTACTTAGATTAAATCGTGAATAGACTATTCAATTATATTATATTCAATTTGTTAATGATTTTGCTACCCGTGCTAGGACCTTTATTATAAAAAATCTTCCACAATAACTGCGAAAATTCGATTTTGCAACGTCACTCATTTCACTAATTGCGAATTTAAATGGAATTGCATTTCATTGAATCAAAGTACATTTAACACTGAAATCAATTTCAAAACGAAATTATAGAAAAATCCAGTCATGGCAGGATCTACTTTCGACTTCTGCAGTTTAGATATTGTTGGGTCAACAAATCCCATATCACTCTTTTCAAAAAGCTCGATTTTCTATTCCAAAGGATTTCAGAATACTTTTAAAATAGTTTGAAATTATGATTAGTATGTTTAATTTAACTTGGTAAAACAATTAGATCAGAATTTAAATATATATATATATATATATATATATATATATATATATATATATATATATATATATATATATATATATATATATATATATATATATATATATATATATATATATATATATATATATTAAAAATCAATGCATTAGCAAAGGATTGTAAAATTTAGTGTCCATATACGCTTTCCTTATTTCATATATGTTTGCTTAATTCGCTTAAGTACAACCACATTTGCTTAATTCGCAATACGTGCAAACACATTCCCATAATGGAAATTTTTGTGTTTCATGCAGCAATTGCTGCATACGTGTACCTCCGAGTTCGGAGTATTCGTTGACGAATTCATACAAAACTCTCAAATGTGGTGGTGTGAAAAACCCCACGCACACATGCGAATAATTCGACGCCAGTACTCCTGAGCCATATGATTTGCTTAGCTCGTTCTGAGCCTTCGATTTCAAACTGTTCGGTTTGCATGTGCCCTGACTAAGGGTACATTAATATCTTAGGATATGACTTTATATGTTAGTCATAGACCCAATGTCTTCTCGATTTAACAAGGATTTTGATCTCAGAAATTGAAATATAACTGAATATACAAATATACAAATTTATAAATATAAAATATATTCATTTATTATATATATAAAATATAAATTCATTACCCTTCTGTGGTTATTATAAGGACTGATTAATTGTTTAATAATTACCCTTCGGTATTCAATATAATTGATTAGTAATTATTTTAAAACAAAATATTCGCAGATCTTTTAATATATTCGTATTAAAAAAGTCATAAACAAACAGCAACACATTTGTAGGCAGTCTTTCAACCTCCTGCCCCTACCCACTCTCTCTGGAGTCCCAATGCAGCACCCTCATTAACGCAACTTTGGCTGTTTCGAGCCGCAGCAGCAGAGTTATGGGAAGCGCTAGAATTGGTCGCCGACCACAGGAAAGTCCTAATTGATTTTCTGTCTGCAATTTGGTTGCCACCGTCGTCATGGTTTTCACTTATTTTTAGTGTGTCCAGTTGCGGTCATGGCTGCGGGCAACTGTTGCATTGTCATTGGCATTTGCAGGGCATTGCAACACCAAAATAGCCCACCAGGAAAATGCCGAAATTCGAATGAAAATAATTTGCATTCACAATTTGAAGCAGCTGCGTTTAGAGCAATATTGCCATGGAGCAGTCAAAGTTCACTGATTATTCCCAGCTCATATAAGCCGCAGGTGGCAGGAGTAGCAACACGAAATGAAAATTAAATAATTTATATATTCGTTTATAAGCATCCTCTTATATGAGTTTATCTTTAAATATTGTAGCTCCTGTGATAACAGCATCATCTACTTTCGACAAATCAGGAGTTCAAATGTAGTTGGGTCAACCAATCCCATAACACTCGATTTTTCAGTCAAAAAACTCCTTTCAAAATAGTTTGAAATTATGAGTAGTTTGTTTACATTTGGGACACCAGTCGAATGACGATTGATCCCCACTCCCTATGGACCAATTCTCACAAATTCCATTTGCCTGCGACACTATTTTGCCTCCTACTCATAGAAGAAGAATTTTCGGAAAATGTCTGCTAGAATTGTCCAAGGAAATATCCTTAACTGCGCATTAATTTTAGCACCCTTATCAAATTACAGCACTTCGCTTAACAAGCAATTTGCCCGCTGCTGGTACTCCCACGAAGCGTGGTTTCTACAATTTTGCCGCTTCTGTTTTCTTGCTTGCCGCCCCACCACCCCGCCCGTCTTCACCTTCCCGGGTGCATTGCAACTGCTCGTATTCTGCAGAATTATGGCAGCTTTTCTTTCCCTGCTTGAGCAATTCAGTGCTTATTTTGCTTCTGCCGTCTTTGTTGGTGTGGTGCAGAGAGGTGAGATGAGGGTGGCGGCAAACAGACAATTACCATCCACTTAAAGGACATTTGTGCTAATTGCAAATTGTGCTTCTTTCATTTGTTGTTATTACTCGTATTATGCTGTACGCGTAATGAGCCCAATTATAATTTGCCTCCGACTCGTATAGCCTGATGTACGAGTATGTTGGGTGGTGTGGGTGTGGCGGAGTGTATGTGTGAGTTCAGTGAGGAAGGGGTTTGTTCTGCATTTATTATCGTGCATTTATGCCCCCCAAACCAGGCGCAATTTTCATATTTGGTAATTCAACGCTTCTTGAAATGTCTCCTTCATTTCTTCATGTAGTTAGCTGAGGGAGGATGCCCCCAGCAGCATACAAATAATTGTTTCTTTAAAAATGTAATTTTTATTACTTTAAAATTATATTTTTTTATTTCTTTAAAATTTTAATTTTGACTTATTTAAAATTGCATTTTCTTATTTATTCAAAATTGTAATTTTTATTTCTTTAAATTGTATTTTTTTTTTATTTATTTAAAATTGAATTTTATTTTTTTTTTGATTTCTTTCAAATTGTAATTTTTATTTTTTTATTCTTTTTAAAATTGTAATTTTTATTTGTATAAAATTGTAATTTTTATCTATTTTAAATTGTAATTTTCATTTATTAAAAATTGTAATTTTTACTTATATACAATTGTAATTTATATTTACTATAAATTGTAATTTTTACTTATTTAAAATTGCAATTTTCATTTCTTTAAAATTGTAATTTTCATTTCTTTAAAATTTGTAATTTATGAATTGGTAATTTTTGTTTCTTTAAAATAGAAATTTTTATTTCTTTACAATTAAAAATTTTTTTTTTCTATTTCTTTAAAATTGTAATTTTTTTCAATTTGTAAGTTTCATTTCGTTAAATTGTAATTTTTTTATTTCTTTCAATTTATAATTTTTATTTATTTAAAATTGTAATTATTATTTCTCTAAATTGTAATTTTGATTTATTTAAAATTGTAATTTTTATTTTTTTTATTCCTTTTAAAATTGTAATTTTTATTTATTAAAAATTGTAATTTTTACTTATATACAATTGTAATTTTTATTTACTAAAAATTGTAATTTTTACTTATTTAAAATTGTAAATTTTTTATTTCTTTCAAATTGTAACTTTTATTTTTTTTATTCCTTTTAAAACTGCAATTTTTATTTGTTTAAAATTGTAATTTTTATCTATTTTGAATTGTAATTTTTATTTATTAAAAATTGTAATTTTTACTTATTTACAATTGTAATTTTTATATACGAAAAATTGTAATTTTTACTTATATAAAATTCTAATTTTCATTTCTTTAAAATTGTAACTTTTTATTTTTTTTATTTATTTCTTTGAATTGGTAATTTTTATTTCTTTACAATTAAAAATTTTTTTTTCTATTTCTTTAAAATTGTAATTTTTTTCAATTTGTAAGTTTCATTTCGTTAAATTGTAATTTTTTTATTTCTTTCAATTTATAATTTTTATTTATTTAAAATTGTAATTATTATTTCTCTAAATTGTAATTTTGATTTATTTAAAATTGTAATTTTTTTATTTCTTTAAAATTGTAATTATTATTTCTCTAAATTGTAATTTTGATTTATTTAAAATTGTAATTTTTTTATTTCTGTAAAATTGTAATTTTTGTTTTTTTTATTCCTTTTAAAATTGTAATTTTTATTTGTTTAAAATTGTAATTTTTATCTATATTAAATTGTAATTTTTACTTATTAAAAATTGTAATTTTTCTTGTTCACAATTGTATTTTTTATTTATTTAAAATTGTAATTTTTTTATATCTTTCAAATTGTAATTTTTATTTTTTTATTCCTTTTAAAAATGTAATTTTTATTTGTTTAAAATTGTAATTTTTATCTATTTTAAATTGTAATTTTTATTTATTAAAAATTGTAATTTTTACTTATTTAAAATTGTAATTTTTATTTACTAAAAATTATAATTTTTTTATTTCTGTAAAATTGTAATTTTTATTTCTTAACAAGTGTAATTTTTATATTTTTTTATTCCTTTTAAAATTGTAATTTTTATTTGTTTAAAATTGTAATTTTTATCTATATTAAATTGTAATTTTTATTTATTAAAAATTGTAATTTTTCTTATTCACAATTGTATTTTTTATTTATTTAAAATTGTAATTTTTTTATTTCTGTAAAATTGTAATTTTTTTATTTAAATTTGTAACTTTCATTTCTTTAAAATTGTAATTTTTTAATTTTTTTTTTATTTCTTTGAATTGGTAATTTTTGTATCTTAAAAGATGTAATTTTTATTTCTTGACAATTAAAAAATTTTTTTCTATTTCTATAAAATTGTAATTTTTTTCAATTTGTAAGTTTCATTTCGTTAAATTGTATTATTTTTATTTCTTTCAATTTGTAATTTTTATTTCTTTAAAATTGTAATTATTATTTCTCTAAATTGTAACTTTTATTTCTTTCAAATTGTATTTTTTTATATCATTAAAATTGTAATTTTGATTTATTTAAAATTGTAATTTTTTTAATCCTTGAAAATTGTAATTTTTACTTCTTTAAAATTGTATTTTTTTTTCTTTAAAATTATAATTTTTATTTCTTTAAAATAGTAATTTTATTTCTTCAAAATTGTAATTATATTTTTGTTTTTATTTCTTTCAAATTGTAATTATTATTTCCCTAAAATTGTCATTTTTTATTTTGTTTTTATTTCTTTCAAATTGTAATTTTTATTTGTTTAAAATTGTATTTTTTTATTTCTTTAAAATTGTAATTTTTATTTCATTAAAGTTGTAACTTTTATTTCTTTAAAATTATAATTTTTATCTATTTTAAATTGTAATTTTATTTACTAAAAATTGTAATTTTTACTTATTTAAAATTGTAATTATTATTTCTTTAAAATTATAATTTTTTATTATTTTTTTTTTCTTTAAAATTGGTTTTTTTTTATTTATAGTTTTTATTTTATTGAATTATTTCCTTTAATTATTTTTTCTTATTCTCAATTTGTAAATTTTGTTTATGTATTTATGTTTTACTATTTTTTATGTACATTTTCTACTATTTTGTTTGATTTAAAATTAAGGCCACTGTGTCCTTCTGCCTTCTTCAGTGGCACAAGCAAAGTTCCATAAAATTCCATGAAAATTCCACCTAAAACTCTTCTCAAAGGCTTCCCTTAACAATAGTCCCAAAAAATATGCTTCGGAGAATCATACAAATTTACCATTTTTTTCATTGCAGTTTTCTTTGTTGTTTTTTTTTATACATTTTTGTATTTATTCTTTATTTTTTTTATTTTCTCAGCATGTTTCAAGATTTGTTTTTAACTTTTTTCGGTCCTCTTTTTATATGGCTTAAACTGGCCATGTTAGTGCCAAAAATGTCATAAAACCGGAAACTGTTAGCCACAATTTCACTTATTTCCATCCTATTTTTTCATTTTTTCCTGCTCCTTCTCATGCAAAATAATATTTAAGCTCTTGTTTTCCATGCTCACTTCGTCGTCGGACATTTTTGACTTCAAACTTTATTTATGCATGTTTGCATTTACAACTTTTTCGTAGCATAATTTCCAGCGACACAAACAGAGGAGAGCGAGCGAGTGAGCTCAGGGGATCGCTGGAAAGTATGCAGCAAAATTGTAAATATTTTCGCACATGGCCGTGGTTAATTTTTGGCAAAGTTATAAATGTAAACACACTCGCTGCTCGGCTCATTTGTTTATGTCACTCAAGTGGTGGAGGGGAAGAATTTATTACATGTTGCCATGTGCGCTAGTTTACGTGCCTACTGGCTACTGAGAATGTACTTCCAGCTGCATTTGAATGTGTGCCAGATAAAGGGGGGAGGCAAACATTAATTATGAGAATTCTTAACTGCAAACGTTGCACACAGCCTGACCGTGTAGGTAGTTTAAAAGCCCATTTTAACTTTGCTAAAATGACGGAGTACTCTTTTAGGTGATTACGCTGTGTAGTATAAAAGTCCAAAATAATACACTTGCAGGCTTATCAGCAAGTTCTGGTATATTTTTGTTTACAACTCTGTTTATGGCAGTAAAAGTATTCGCGCAATTTTCAGGTATTTTTGAGGCACCTAAAAATATGCTCCGTCAATTAGAAGACTGACTTTCCATACTTTCCAACGTAAAGTTAGTGCAATAAGTTTAGCATATTTTTAGGTGCCTTGAACAAATGTATTCAGTCTTCGGTGTAATTGAAACAAACCTCCGAACTTTTACATTTCCAAAGATACTCATGAATTCATTCTTAACAGACCTCTGATTTATATTCATAATTTTATCCCTTTATTACTTATTCCCTTTATTAATTATGTTCTTTTTTCAGATTAACTTGAAGATTCACCACAATCCTCTCACATAGACGCGCCTAATTGGAAACTAATCTAAAAGGATCGGCCACAATTTCGTGCCGCACCGCCACCATGCATTTGGGCCCCAATTTCGGCAGCAGGCAACTGCACCAACAGCGCCTAAAACTATACGCCATTCTATTGATACTTGCCCAGCATCACATCCATGCCGCCGCCTCGTTTGCCATGAAAATGCGCGAAGACTGCAACGAACTGAACGCCAACTCACAGTGCCAGTGCTCGCCGATTCTCAGCGACTTCGAGATTTTGTGTCCCTCACCAGCGCCCAGTCCGAAGATCACCGTACGCATCCGACCCAGCAGTCATGTGCAGATCGAGTGCTACCGCATCGACGCCAAGGATTACAAACTGCTGCCACGCATGGCCATCGGCAGCAATCCCATAGTCCAGATCCAGCAATGCCCGCTGCCCGGCCACACCCCTATATCGCGCATACTCGACCATTTGGGCATCACTCAAGTAAATTCGCTTATATTCGAGAGCGCCGATCTGGGCACCAACCTGACCAGAGAGCACTTGAGCGGTCTACACAGCTTGGGTCGTCTGCGATTCAGTTCGAACGGTCTGTCGCGCATCCCCGAAGACATATTTACCGATCTCAAGAATCTCACCTGGCTGGACTTGCGTTCGAATAATGTGGAGTTACCGATGAACATATTCGCCGCTCTCGAGAACCTCAACTTCCTCGAACTGGGACACAACAATCTGAAGAATTTGCCGACCGGTATTTTCCGCAATCAACGCAAACTCATACATTTGAATTTGTGGAGCAATCAGCTGCGCAATCTCAGCAAGCACGTCTTCGAAGGTGTCGCCTCCATTACCGATTTGGACTTGAGCTCGAACGGCATCGAACAGTTCCAGCCCGATGTGTTCTCGCTGCTGCCCAACCTGAGCAATATTAACCTGAACGCCAACCACTTCCAAGAGCTGCCCGAGGGCCTGTTTGCGTACAATCAGAATCTGTCACAGTTCCGCTTGACCAACAATCGAGTGCCGTTGAAAACCCTGCCGGCCGGTCTGTTCTCCAATCTGCCGAATCTCAAGGAAATCCGCTTGACTTGCGATCTGGTCAGCATTCCAGGCGATTTATTCGCCAACTCGTCCGACATCACCAACATCACCATCTCGGGCAATCAGTTGACCACGTTGCCCAGCACGTTGCTGGCGGATCAATACAATCTCTTTGACCTGGACTTGAGGCGCAATCGTATACATTCGTTGCCAGATGAACTGCTCGCCAGCTTGAAGAACTTAGTGGTGCTGAGATTGTCGTACAACCAGCTGAGTGAAATTTCAAGGTAGGTGAACAAATAATTCCAAGAAGGAAGTGATCTGATGAAGGAAGGTCGGATAATAATTATAAGCCAGGGTAAATGAGAGTCTTCTATTGGTCGAAAACCCAGTACACCCCATTTGACTTGTGAATTTATAGAACCGAAGGGAAATATATGGCATGATGATGTCACCCAAAGAAATTCCTAATTCCAGACTTGAGCAATTAGTCATGTTGAATTCTGTCATTCTTGAACTGTGCCAGTTCTATATTTGGGGAACTATCGTTCATTCAATTATTCCTGAACTATGCGAGTAATTTTAGATATTTCATTAACGATCTATCCTCAATAGCTTTCCTTTTAACATCCTTGAACTAAGCTCCCCATACCGCAGCTAAAAAGGTATCATTCCTGACTAGTTTTGGTAATAGTCTTGTACTATGCTTATATCATGGATTGTATCATTCTTCAATTATGCTGCTCTTAATCTTCCGGAACTGTCCTTATTATCCTTCCTTGTATCACCCTTGAACTATTGCTGGCTCTATTTTTCTGGAACTCTTTATCTCATTCTCTCCTAGTTATCGTTCCTTCTCATTATTGAGCTAAGGTGCTCACATAGCTAGTTCCCGAACTATCTTCCCTATCATTCCTTCCATCATTATTGAACTCAAAGAACAGTTTTTGCTTCAATGTTAAAATTTAATGCATTATCTAATATTTCCATCTCTCTCTCTCTCTCTCTTTCCCTTATAGTGACATTTTTGCTGCTCTTGAAAACTTGGAATCCCTGCAATTGGACAATAATCAGCTGACCACCATCAATCCCAACGCCTTCGTCCACACGCAAAATATACATTACATCAACATGGAGAACAATCAGATCAACCTAAGCGAACCCTACGGCGACCTGCTCGAGGGCAATCTTCAGCTCGAGCTCGGCTCCCCGTTCCAGTACCTCTTCAAACTGCACACACTGAACCTGCGCAACAACTCCATCATGTACATATTCCGCGACTGGAAGTTCCAACTGATCGAACTGCAGCAGCTCGACCTCAGCTACAACAACATCACCTCCCTGGAGTACAACGATCTGCAGTATTTGACCAAGAACAGCGTCAACGTGAATCTCACGCACAATCAGATACGGGCCGTGAACTTCCAGAACATCGATTTGCTGGACGTCAATGGCAAGGATCAGAAGGTAGCGTTGGACCTGAACAGCAATCCAGTGCACTGCGACTGCACTTTGCTGGGCTTCATTCAATACCTGCGCGGCGAACTGGGACAAAAGTTGGAGAATCAGATCGCATTGGACACCACAACGTTGGTGTGCGAGCAGCCGGCAAATTTGAGAGGCCGCAATGTCCACACCCTGGCACCCACCGAGCTACTCTGCCCGTTCGACTACGAGGGCTCCAAGCAGAAGCGCTGTCCACGCGGTTGCGAATGTTGGGTGCGATCGTACGACCTCGTTTTGTTGGTCAACTGCACTGGCGGCAACATGACCAAAGTGCCCGCCCTGCCACGACTCGAGCAGCTCAAGTTGAAGGCCACCGAACTGTACGTGAGGGACAACAACCTGATGAAGCTGCCCTCTGGCAGCATGCCCGGCTACGCCGATGTGACGAAAATATTTGCGGCCAACAACAACCTCAGCAAAATCGAAGCCCACAATTTGCCAGCGGGTCTCTCCCATCTGGATCTGCGCAACAATCATTTGCGGCATTTGAATGTCAGCGTCCTGAACTTCCTCAATGAGAGTCGCTCCCTCTACTCGCTGTCTCTGTCGCAGAATCCGTGGGTGTGCGATTGCAGCGCCAAGCAACTGCTACAGTTCACCCAGAGCAAATATAAACTGATCGCCGACTTTGAGGAGATCAGCTGCGTCGGAGCATTGGGCACCACCGGCATCCGTAAGTTCCAGGATCTCTCGGTCACGGACATCTGTCCGGCCGAGAAGGGTCTGGTGATAGCCGTCGCCGTGGTTATCTCGCTTGTGGGCTTTTTGATTGGCATCACCGCCGCTCTCTACTACAAATACCAGCAGGAGATCAAGGTCTGGCTGTATGCGCACAACATGTGCCTGTGGTTCGTCACCGAGCAGGAACTGGACAAGAACAAGAAATACGACGCGTTCATCTCGTACTCGCACAAGGACGAGCAATTTATTGCCGACTTCCTGGTGCCGGAACTGGAGAGTGGCCCGACGCCCTTCAAGTTGTGCGTGCACGTGCGCGACTTCATTGTCGGCGACTGCATACCGGATCAGATTGTGCGCTCCGTCGACGACTCGCGACGCACGATTATCGTGCTCTCGCAGAACTTCATCGAATCGATGTGGGCCCGCATGGAGTTCCGGGCGGCTCATCAGTCCGCCCTGAATGAGGGACGAGCGCGTGTGATTGTCATTATTTACGGCGACATTGGCGACATCGAGAGTCTCGACGTGGAGCTGAAGGCGTACCTGAAGATGAACACCTACTTGAAGTGGGGCGACCCCTGGTTCTGGAACAAGTTGCGCTACGCCCTGCCCCATCACACACACCGACTGAACGGTCTGGTCAAAACCCCACTCAAGGGCTCGACCGACGACAAACTGGAGCTAATCAAACCCTCACCTGTGACCCCGCCCCTAACTACACCGCCCGCCGAAGCAACGAAAAATCCGCTAGTGGCTCACTTGAACGGTGGCACCGCGCAAACCGCCGTCATGATACCCAATGGTAAAGTGGGCGTGCCGGCCTACTACGCCAACGGCAAGACTCAGAATGGACACATCAACGGCGCCTTCATCATCAACACGAACGCCAAGCAGAGTGACGTATAGAACAGGGAGAAGGCGGAGGTGTTTCAATTCGATGACGATCTGCTATTCCGATGAAACACGGGCGCTTTTCCCACGGACTAATTAATGTATTGAGAGGATCACGAATGCGGACTGATAATGAGTGGGGCGGGAAGGGGCCCCTCACTGAGGGAGGGGCTCTTCAACGCACTGCCGGGGGGTGGGGTGGAACTTTGACCAATTGCTTTTTAAAATAATGCTAAATTTATTAGAAATACGAGTATGTGCGGCGTAAATGCATTTAGATGTGCAGCGAAAAAAGCTCATTTGAAAACAAATGTATCAAATAAAAGCTTTTTGGAGAGCTTTCAGTTCATAACACTTCGTTTGATTATTGTAAGGAGGCAATAAGTTTATTTATGCTCTCGTTTTAAATACCCTCAACAAATTTTGTGCTATTATTTTGTTAATTTTATGTGTGACGCACTCGTGCCCAACCAAATCTATCGAATATTAAGTAAAGAGAAATCTCATGCAACATATTTTTATACTCTTTGACATTTATAGGAAAACACTCACAACATAATTGTGGTCATTTGTAATTAAGAACGCCTTTTCATCCTCTCACGGACACGTACACAACAAATCTCTCTCACAGACACAACAAATTTCTCACAGCCACACGATCATACCCATACACAAACAGACAGTAATTGATCATTCAAACTCGCTATAAAAAGCTCAAATTAATCTTAAGTTATTATTAAAATATGTTATCAAGTTATGTTAAGCTTTGTTTTACTAAAAGCTTTTATTTTGGATTTTACTCATATTCAACTTTCGTGTTCGTAAAAGCTTTAAATTAAGCTTTTTCCAATTCTAAACTTAGTTTTACAAAAATAAAATCCTAAGCTTTGTTTTACAAAAATAAATAATTCGAAGCTTTGTTTTGCATAATTCGAAGTTTTCTGGTACAAAAAATTAATGAGCTTTGTTTCATTCGACACGAGCTTATAATCTAAGCTTTGTTTACAAAAACTTCAAATACAAAACTTTGTATAAAGTTTCACGAAAATTTCAATTTAAAAGCTTCTCTTTTTTAACAGTTTTTCAAAATTGGGGATTTACAAAAGCTTTTAATTCTAAGCTCTGATTGAGGGAAATTTCTAATTCAAGGCTTTTTAGCTTTGTAAAATTTTATAGTTTCAAATTTGGCGTTTTTCAAAAATTTATAATTCGAAGCTTTATTTCAAGCAATTCAAAGCTTTCGCTTCGTACAAGCATATAATTTCAACCTTGCCAGTTTGTTTATAGTTATAAGCTTTTTTTTATTATTCCAAACTTTTAATTTTAAAGCCAATTTGGTTGAGTTTGTGGTATCTTCTGATTTTAATCCTTGCTTAAGAGAAAACTTATCTTTGAAAGTTGATTTGTGAAAAGCTTTAAATTTTAAATATTTCAATTTTTTATTTAATGGAAACTTTTCTTTAAGAAAAACTTTGAATTTAAAGCTTTTTTTAAGTATAGCTATTATGGCTTTTTTAAGAAAAGCTATTCATTTTGAACTTATTTTTAAAAAAAGCTTTTCATTTTAAAACTTTTCTTTAAGAAAAGCTTTTAATTGCACACTTTTCTTTAAGAGATTTTGATTTTAAAATTTTGTTCAGAAAAGTTTTTAATTTTAAATTTTCTTTAAGAAAAGCTCCTAATTTAAAACTTTTCTTTGAGGAAAGCTTTTAATTGTACACCTTTCTTTAGGAAAGGCTTTTCATTTGAAGTTTTTTTAAGAAAAGCTTTTAATTTTGAACTTGTCTTTAAGAAAAGCTTTTAATTTGTTGTTCTTTAAGATAAGCTTTTAATTGTACACTTTTCTTTAAGAAAGGCTTTTCATTTAAATATTTTTTTGAGAAAAGCTTTTAATTTTGAACTTGTCTTTATGAAAAGCTTTTAAATTTTAAATTTTTCTCCAAGATAAGCTTTTAATTGTACATTTTTCTTTAAGAAAGGCTTTTCATTTTAAGTTTTTTTTAAGAAAAGCTTTTAATTTTAAATTTTCTTTAAAAAAAAGCTCTTAATTTAAAACTTTTCTTTGGGGAAAGCTTTTAATTTGAAACGTTTCTTTATGAAAAACTTTTAATATTAAAATTTTTCTTTAACATAGGCTTTTAATTGTACACTTTTCTTTAAGAAAGGCTTTTCATTTTAAGTTTTTTTTAAGAAAAGCTTTTAATTTTAAATTTTCTTTAAGAAAAGCTTTTTATTGCACATTTTTCTTTAAGAAAAGATTTTCATTTTAAACTTTTCTTTAACAAAAGCTTTCAATTTTAAACTTTTCTTTAAGAAAAGAGTTTAATTATAAACTTTTCTTTTAGAACGGATTTAATTTAAACATTTTCTTTAAGTAAAGCTTTAAATTTTGAACTTTTTATTAAGAAAAGCTTTTCATTCAAAATTTTTCTTTAACAACGTCTTTTAATTTGAATATTTTCTTTAGAAAAAGCTTTTAATTAAAAACTTTTCTTTAAGAACGCTTAAATACTAGCTTGATTTTAAAGAGAGCTTTTCTGTATAAAGCTTGAATCAATAAAAGCTTTCATTTCGTTTAAGTTTAATCTTCGTTTGAATCTCTACACTCAATTTTTAATTGATTTTATTGAAAATAGTTTAAACAAATTCATATGCTAGCTTTATAATTATATTACATTATATAAAAGCATTACAAAGCAGGCTTAAAGAAAACAAAAACACACACACATACATACATACATACATACATACATACATACACACACTCAAATGTAAATTAAACTCACACAGCAATGTAGAAAATAAAAAATAGACAAAAAGAAAATAAACAGATCAACAACACTCGAGCATCTAAGAATATAATAATATAAAATTAGCATTAATTTATGTAATAAATCCAAAAATTAGCAATTAATTATCAAATTTATAGAATTTACTTAACAAAATATATTTCTAATATTGAAATTAGTAAATACCCAAAATAAATGCCTTCTATGTGTAAACATATTCAAATATATTAAATATTAAATATTAATTGTAAGTCAGAAAGTAATTTTTTAAGCATGGTTATGAACAATATTCTCGGCTTATTTATAAATTGTGTATGTAAATATACAATATTAATTTTTTAAGTAATTAATTCGGTTGCAATATTCTTTCCGCATATTGTAAAACCATACTTGAGCATAGATATACACGTATATATATAAATATATAGTATAGCACTGCAATCTCGATGTGTGTATTTAATTTTTAAACTTTTATTATTAGTTGTACTCATAAATTATGTAACTAGATACGTGCTTAGATATACAATAAATTAACATTCTACAGGAACAGTGTGCGAAAGTCTTTTTGAATCTGTAAGGGAGGATGCAAGTTAGAGGGGAAGAACACCAGGATGGAATTCTAGGTGGTGGCTGTACTATTGAGGAGCTAATTTATCAATATAATTCATTGAAACATAAAGTATTGCATACTTTTAGGATACCTCTATTAAGTTCAGTCAATACGAGAAAGGTGTTTATAAGTCAAGACACCATCTATTCGAAACAAAGGCTTACTCAACAACCCTCTTTCGAAGTGTAGATAGAATGTTCTCGAACTTCTACCGAATTGCAGGGAATATTCTAGAATGTTCTACTTCAACCATAAGTAAAGTATATAAGCCACCTCACAATTAAAGTCGAGACGCAGTTGAATAGCAATCGTAACAGTGTGTACATCGGGCATTTCACTTGTAGCGGTTACAGCAATTGAGAAGTAATAAAGTGATTAATGAATTATTAAATAAAGTGCACAATCCAGTGGTACGAATCCGAGTATTGCGAGTTAGAATAAATTGTCAGGAGGGCAATTTCGTAACAATATTTATTTATAAATTTTCAACGAAACTGCAACTGAGACTGTAAAAAGAGTGGTAGCCACAGTAGAAAAATGGTAAAATATACTCAGGAAACATATTCAATATTTATTGGAGCAGAGAATGAAATATTGTACGGGGATCACCAAACAACCAATTGAAGGGGAAAATAAGTCTCTTCGAAACAACGTGAGATTTCCAGTACAAAAATGTCAAAATGACCAAATCGCATGATTTAATATTATGATGTAGTATGGCGAACTCCAATCAGGGAGTATTTTAAACTAATTGAAGTAACACTCTTATCATATCTCTTAATTCCTGCCACCGTTATCATCGTTCTTCATTCCTAACCCTAACGAGTAATCCAGTAAATGACTGGAAAAATAGCAAATCCCTCATTCTTGACTTGGAATCGTTATTTCAGTGGGACAGAATTGCACTTTAAGTGGATCAGAATCCCTCTTTTAGTGGAACAGAATCGCTTTTTAATGGATTAGAATCGGAATTTTGGAACAGAATCGCACTTTTAGTTGAGCAGAATGGCTCTTTTAATGGAGCTGAATCAAACTTTGAGTGGAACAGAATCCCTTTTTTAGTGGATCAGAATCGCTCTTTTAGTGGAACAGAATTGCTCTTTTAGTGGAACAGAATTGCTATTTTAGTCGATCAAAATCGAACTTTTAGTGGAACAGAATCCCTCTATTAGTGGATCAGAATTGCTCTTTTAGTGGAACAGAATTGCTCTTTTAGTGGAACAGAATTGCTCTTTTAGTCGATCAAAATCAAACTTTTAGTGGATCAGAATCGCTCTTTTAGTGAATCAGAATCGTACTTTTGGTGGATCAGAATTGCTGTTTCAGTACATAATAATCGTTCTTGCAGTCTATCAGAATCGCCCCTTCCAATGGAACAACAAAACTGACTGCAATTAATAATTAAGGATATTTCCTGTCTCCAACTTTCTGTCTCCAACTCATAATAATAAAAGTGACTCGGTTCCTTCCAACATGCAAACAGCCTAAGAAAGGGTGTAACTCACATTGAACACAGGGGTTCAAAAGCCTCCACCAAACGAGGTACAATAGCAGAATTTCTTCAATTGTTTCACACAAGCAGGAAAAACAAATAAATAAATATTTTAATTTGAATTTAATCCGCTTAAATTTTGTTGTTGTGTTTTGTCGACCGAGAGTCCCGCAGCTAATGCCGCCAAAGCTTAACAAGCGTGTCAACGTTTTGACTTTTTCGGATTTATGCAAACCCGTAAATCTAATTCGTGCCCACTTTTGGCACATATTTTCCCCCCGGTTAAGTACCCAAACAAATGCACAGGACTCGGGCAAAAAACTTCCTCAACGTAATCCACTTATGTATGTGGACTTTTGCCAATGCCCGAAAAAGAACAACAAAACACGGAGTGGCGCAGCGCAGTGCAGGACGAAGGAAGAAGGAGCGCTGCAGAAATGTTTTTCTTTTCGATCTCTTTGAACTTTACACACTTCGAAAAACAACAACAATGCTGAGGGGAGGCGGAGGGGTGAGCAAAACACGAAATACGAAAACATTTTTACAACTCTTGTTCTCGGCGGCGAGAGAAAAAGGTAAATTGCAAAAGTTTGTCATTTAAAAGTGCCAAAGACGAATGCGATTGTGAAGGCGAGAGAACGGGGAGAGGGAACCTGAACGTAAGGCAGGACGAGAACGTAAGAGGGAACGAGGACGTAAGGGAGGACGAGCACGCGAACGAAACTGAGCTGAAGAAATGGCTCGGGAGGAAGAAGGAGCGAAGAAGTAGGAGAAGGACCTATTGCAGTTGCGGCACATATTGCAATGCTGCTAATGCACGCTGCTGGAGAACTGACTTGGAATCCGATAAATTTCACACATTTCCCAGAAGTTTTCATGCCCCCTTCCCCAGCCCGATATTAAGCTTCGGTTGCACTTAAATTCTACGAGTAAGAAACTCACATTTCGCGAGGTTTTTTAGTCCTTATATTTGTTTTTATGTCGCTGCCCATTTAAGAGAGTATTTTGCCCATTGCCGGCACTGCGCTACGCTGATCTTCTCTGCTCTGCTCGCTAAATACAATAAAATAAATTTCGGTTCAAAAATGCTGCACACTTTCTATCGTTGGGGGGTAGGAGAGAAGGAGGAGTGGGAGGGGGAGCTGAAAATCAAGCAAATACATAAAAATGTGCACATAAAAACTTTTCCACTTTAGGCAATTTATGCCCAACCAACTGCCTCGGCCTTCACCTCCTCCCCCGTTGCAGTTACCACCCCAACGGCTGCAGCGTTGCAATAATGACAGCTCACAGAGCCGAAGTGGAGCTGGAAAAGTTTCTTGCTTGGCACTCGGAATTTCTTTGGCCGCAAGTTAAACATGACCGCCACCAACCAATAAACAACATGCCAGGACTGCTTTTCTTGCGAAGTTTTCTTGCTTAAAGTCAGGGAACTTTTTCTTCCTGTGAATGAGGAGTTCAGTAGGGGCTCTGGGCAACACGGATTTGGCCATTTGGTCACTCATATGCTGGTGAAGTGTTGGACGCTAAGAGGAGGATTATAAGTTGACGGTGTTGTTTTGAATTCTTTTCCTGACATAAATGAATGATTTCTTTAGCAGAGTTCCTCTTTAAGCGAGATCCACTTAAATACGATATGGTGAGCAGTGAATTCCAGTCTTACTTGAGTCATTTAAGGGGTCCACGCTAACCCTGTGTTTTGCTCTCTGAAGTCTTATCGAATCAATAGGTAGCATAGACTGACCCACTAAGGTCAGTGAAAAGGTACTTGAGTGCTTCGGTTCTCTCATCTCATGGTCATCTCCGAGACCAGAGTTTACGATACTTCCCTCAACTCACCTGGGTCCTTACTGTCCTTAGATGATGGCGGAACCACTGTTGGATTTGGAAAGTATAGAAACTGCGCACTTAGCAAACCTGCTACTACTAAATGCATCAAAGTAGGATATTCACTGAGGTAAGCACTGAACTCCAGTGAAAGGTAAGTACGATATATGAAGTTGGTGAGAAGTGGATGCCAGTCTTAGTAGAGCCACTTAAGGATTCCACTCTACCCTTATGTTTTGATCTCTGAACTCCTGACGAATGAAGAGGTGGCGACGACCATCCCACTAAGGTCAGTGAACAGATATTTGCAATCTTCGGTCTTCTACCATAAAACATGCATCTCGAAGACCAGAATCTATGATACTTCCCTCAGTGGGTCCTTAACTTAGTGTCCTCAGTTGGGAATACTCTTGGATTTGGAGAGTGTGAGAGTGTCCTTAGATGACTGCTTGGGATTGAAGAGTTTGAAAATATCCCTAGATCAGTACGGGATACTCTTGGGTTTGGAGAGTTTGAAACTATCCGGAGATCAGTATGGGATATTCTTGGCTTTGAAGAGTGTGAGAAATCCAAGCAAGCTGCTACCACCAAATGCATCGACAGCTTAATAGCTTCCTAGGTCTAAATCCACAGTTACCACATTTGTTTGCTTGTGGAGTGCTTCTGCAAAGTTTAAACACAGTTAAAATTGTGGACTACATCAGTCGGACTCTCACTCAGACAGTGTAATTAATAGCATTATGGGAAGATGAAAGACGGCTTTCAACAATAATGATATTATTGATAATCGGAATAAGATTTGGGGCTCCAGTTCTTGAAACCCTATCAGCATAAGCAGAGCTGCATTTGCCTACACAAGCTGATAATCAGTTGTCCCTCGCTCTCTATGAAACAGAGAAAATAATCCTAAGTTCATTATTTGAACTCAACCAGGCAATTCTCCATCAACTCCTACAGAGTGTGGCACAAATGTGAGCGTCGTATTAGCAACGAGAGTTGACAAGTGATCATCGCAGAGCGGACATCGTGCTAGCAACGGTCAGTTGAGCAGTGGTCATCGCAGAGCGGACATCGTGCTAGCAACGGGCAGTTGAAGCTGATATAAATAAGAAAATCGTGGTGCAACAACTGACTAACTGAAGCAAACTATAAGCAAAGACGAAGTATGAGAAGCGAGCAAACTTTTAAAGCCAATAGTAAGGTTGGACGAATACAAATAAAGCCAATTGTTGTAACTGAAGAAGGAATTGTTTGCTTATTACACAATCCAGCGATACGAATCCAAGTATTGAGCTTGGAATAAATTGTCTGAAAGGCAATTACGTAACAATATGTTATATCATGACTACAAGTGGGTGACTACAATGGGTTGTGTTATGAGTACTCGCTACTGAGGCTTTCGACTCGAAGAGAAAAAGATTATTTAGAAAGAAGCAGTTGTGTAAATTAGTTTATTAGTTCGATCACTGGATTGCATCAAGTAAGTTAAAAAAATTTGTCTGATATTTCCTCTTCAATCCATTGAGTTTAATTTCATAGTTAGTCTTTTAAGAAATGATTTAAATAATTTATTCACTACAGAGTTTCCTATTGCTTTCTCATGCACTTTACCACGTGTGATTCCAAGTCACAACTGCACACAATTATTCCGATTCATGTACTTTTTATTAATTTCAACTACTTTTGTGGGTATTCCAAGACTTGTGTTATATATAAACCCAGAAGAACAACAGAAATAGAATAATTTATGACTGGGTTATGACTCATTGTCCTTTTTCTATGTCCTTTTCATTAATGACTTATCATTAGACACTTTTTAATAGCATTTTACCATATATCCATGTTTATTTATGAATGAAAATACTATTTAATAGCATTGTAACATATATCCATGTTTAGTTATGAATGAAAATACTATTTAATAGCATTTTACCTTATATCCATGTTTAGTTATGAATGAAAAGACTATTTAACAGCATTTTAACATATATCCATGTTTAGTTATGAATGAAAATACTATTTAATAGCATTTTACCTTATATCCATGTTTAGTTATGAATGAAAAGACTATTGAACAGCATTTTAACATATATCCATGTTTAGTTATGAATAAAAAGACTATTTAACAGCATTTTAACATATATCCATGTTTAGTTATGAATGAAAATACTATTTAATAGCATTTTACCTTATATCCATGTTTAGTTATGAATGAAAAGACTATTTAACAGCATTTTAACATATATCCATGTTTAGTTATGAATAAAAAGACTATTTAACAGCATTTTAACATATATCCATGTTTAGTTATGAATGAAAAGACTATTTAACAGCATTTTAACATATATCCATGTTTAGTTATGAATAAAAAGACTATTTAACAGCATTTTAACATATATCCATGTTTAGTTATGAATGAAAAGACTATTTAACAGCATTTTAACATATATCCATGTTTAGTTATGAATAAAAAGACTAT
The DNA here is from genome assembly GCA_920105625.2 of Clusia tigrina. NCBI lineage: Eukaryota > Metazoa > Arthropoda > Insecta > Diptera > Clusiidae > Clusia > Clusia tigrina. Next base: position 211,791,663 of record OV050031.1, read on the forward strand.
TTAACAGCATTTTAACATATATCCATGATTAGTTATGAATTAAAATACCATTTAATAGCATTTTACCTTATATCCACGTTTAGTTATGAATGAAAAGACTATTTAACAGCATTTTAACATATATCCATGTTTAGTTATGAATAAAAAGACTATTTAACAGCATTTTAACATATATCCATGTTTAGTTATGAATGAAAAGACTATTTAACAGCATTTTAACATATATCCATGGTTAGTTAGGAATAAAAAGACTATTTAACAGCATTTTAACATATATCCATGATTAGTTATGAATTAAAATACCATTTAATAGCATTTTACCTTATATCCACGTTTAGTTATGAATGAAAAGACTATTTAACAGCATTTTAACATATATCCATGTTTAGTTATGAATAAAAAGACTATTGAACAGCATTTTAACATATATCCATGTTTAGTTATGAATAAAAAGACTATTTAACAGCATTTTAACATATATCCATGTTTAGTTATGAATGAAAATACTATTTAATAGCATTTTACCTTATATCCATGTTTAGTTATGAATGAAAAGACTATTCAACAGCATTTTAACATATATCCATGTTTAGTTATGAATAAAAAGACTATTTAACAGCATTTTAACATATATCCATGTTTAGTTATGAATGAAAATACGATTTAATAGCATTTTACCTTATATCCATGTTTAGTTATGAATGAAAATACTATTTAACAGCATTTTAACATATATCCATGTTTAGTTATGAATAAAAAGACTATTTAACAGCATTTTAACATATATCCATGTTTAGTTATGAATAAAAAGACTATTTAACAGCATTTTAACATATATCCATGTTTAGTTATGAATGAAAATACTATTTAATAGCATTTTACCTTATATCCATGTTTAGTTATGAATGAAAAGACTATTTAACAGCATTTTAACATATATCCATGTTTAGTTATGAATAAAAAGACTATTTAACAGCATTTTAACATATATCCATGTTTAGTTATGAATGAAAATACTATTTAATAGCATTTTACCTTATATCCATGTTTAGTTATGAATGAAAAGACTATTTAACAGCATTTTAACATATATCCATGTTTAGTTATGAATGAAAATACTATTTAATAGCATTTTACCTTATATCCATGTTTAGTTATGAATGAAAAGACTATTGAACAGCATTTTAACATATATCCATGTTTAGTTATGAAAAAAAAGACTATTTAACAGCATTTTAACATATATCCATGTTTAGTTATGAATGAAAATACTATTTAATAGCATTTTACCTTATATCCATGTTTAGTTATGAATGAAAAGACTATTTAACAGCATTTTAACATATATCCATGTTTAGTTATGAATAAAAAGACTATTTAACAGCATTTTAACATATATCCATGTTTAGTTATGAATGAAAAGACTATTTAACAGCATTTTAACATATATCCATGTTTAGTTATGAATAAAAAGACTATTTAACAGCATTTTAACATATATCCATGATTAGTTATGAATTAAAATACCATTTAATAGCATTTTACCTTATATCCACGTTTAGTTATGAATGAAAAGACTATTTAACAGCATTTTAACATATATCCATGTTTAGTTATGAATAAAAAGACTATTTAACAGCATTTTAACATATATCCATGTTTAGTTATGAATGAAAAGACTATTTAACAGCATTTTAACATATATCCATGGTTAGTTAGGAATAAAAAGACTATTTAACAGCATTTTAACATATATCCATGTTTAGTTATGAATAAAAAGACTATTTAACAGCATTTTAACATATATCCATGTTTAGTTATGAATGAAAATACTATTTAATAGCATTTTACCTTATATCCATGTTTAGTTATGAATGAAAAGACTATTCAACAGCATTTTAACATATATCCATGTTTAGTTATGAATAAAAAGACTATTTAACAGCATTTTAACATATATCCATGTTTAGTTATGAATGAAAATACGATTTAATAGCATTTTACCTTATATCCATGTTTAGTTATGAATGAAAATACTATTTAATAGCATTTTACCTTATATCCATGTTTAGTTATGAATGAAAATACTATTTAACAGCATTTTAACATATATCCATGTTTAGTTATGAATAAAAAGACTATTTAACAGCATTTTAACATATATCCATGTTTAGTTATGAATGAAAATACTATTTAATAGCATTTTACCTTATATCCATGCTTAGTTATGAATGAAAAGACTATTTAACAGCATTTTAACATATATCCATGTTTAGTTATGAATAAAAAGACTATTTAACAGCATTTTAACATATATCCATGTTTAGTTATGAATGAAAATACTATTTAATAGCATTTTACCTTATATCCATGTTTAGTTATGAATGAAAAGACTATTTAACAGCATTTTAACATATATCCATGTTTAGTTATGAATAAAAAGACTATTTAACAGCATTTTAACATATATCCATGTTTAGTTATGAATGAAAATACTATTTAATAGCATTTTACCTTATATCCATGTTTAGTTATGAATGAAAAGACTATTTAACAGCATTTTAACATATATCCATGTTTAGTTATGAATGAAAGGCATATCAGATCACAATAAGTTCAGCAACAAGACACCATTTAAAGAATTATTGGCTTATTGTATTGCCATCCTCCCTTCTTTCCCTTCCCAACTGATCCCTCACTACCGGTATCAACACGGTTTCTCTCTCCTCATGCCTCTCCAATTGCCCATTTATCACCACTTCCTCTTCTACATTTCTCTTCTCAAGCTCTTTTTCATGTACCGCCTTCTCCTCTTTTGCATTACTATATTCACTGCTTGGACACATAGAAATTTCAACATACTTAGAACTATTTAATCCATTGTCTTTCTTTGGATTCAATCACGCCTTTGAAATATGGGCTTTCTGCTGGCTATTAAGACAGGTAGTTTTAGTATCCAGCTGCTTTCTTGGACTTTTAGGTCCAGGCCTATTTGCATCACTTGTCACTGGAACTTTCTCCTTTATCCTCTTCTCCAAGGCAGCCAACTCCTTGACTCCTCCTCTGCCATTAGCTCCTCCATTTTTTTCATAGCTACTCGTATATGCAGCCTCAGCACTTCCCTCAGTGCTTCCCATGTTTGAATTTTCTCCTCCAAACTTGGGAAGCACTGAGGCTGCATCGTGATCTCATGTTTCACTACTGATGGACAGTACACACGCACACTACAAACACACACTTCCTACTGGGGGGAAAACTACCACTCAACATGAAAAAATGCTTAGTAAATCTGGATTATATTAACTATTTTTGCACCGATATATCCTTGTTTTTCAATAGCCAAATAAAGCGCCGTCAATTTAATAACGAAAATTCCCCAACAGAGGCAAATAAACTGAAAGCCCCAAATTAAATAAATCAGTTAAAAACTTTTCACAACGCATAAATTGCAACAACAAAAAAGGAAAACCATAAAAACAGAGATAAAAAGGAGGGGAGAAAATGGAGGGAAAATAGCACAAAAGAGAGAAAAAAAGTGGACTGAAAAAAGTATAAAAAAACAAGTCCATAAAAAAACTTTTACAAGTGGCATTACTAAAATTACGCTTTTAAATCTGGAAGAGGATTTTTTTTATTTGTTTTTTTGAATTTTTTTAATTTTTTATATTTTTTTTAAATTTTTTTAAATTTTCTTATAATTTTTTCAGTTTGTTTTTTTTATTTTTTAATTCCTGTTTATTTTGTTGGAATTTTTTGGTGTATTGTGGACGCCAAAAAGTGTGAAGAGCATTTCCCGTACAACACATAAACAGGCACACACAAGCACCCCACATTTTCCTCCACAGCCACTCCGTCACACACCCACGCACCAGGCGGCAGATGCGATGCAGCGGCAGCAGATAACGGTGCAAGCGCAAGGATAAAGTTCAATGTTTTTTGCGAAATGTGCGCATAATTTAAACACGTTCGCGCGGCGAGCGCACTGCGAAAAGGACAACAGCAACAACGGCAATAATAACAGCAACAACAACCACAACAGCAGCAACAGAAATGGAGGCAACAGCGGCAAGGATTGCAGCAACATCCTTGCCGCAAAAGAGCACAAAAACGCAACACGAACGCAACGCATTAAAAAAGTTTGCAGCCATTTAAAATCCCATTTCATTGAAACTCTAATTTGGGACTGGGTCTGGGGGACTGACTGGATCTCGGGGAAGACCTGCGGTTGAAACTTTTCCGTTTCCGTGCCATCAGCACAAGCTGCACGCTGAATGCTCCTCTTGCAGGGGATTTCGCGAGCACAAGTGAACACACAAAATCCGCTTGCGCGCCCAGAGACAACGAAGCGCGAGCGTTTTAAGTGAAAACAGTCTCAACGCCACTTGGGCGGGAAAGGGGGGTGGTGCATTTTTCTTGTTTTCGTACGATTATTTTCCATTTTTTTTAAAGTTATTTTTCATTTTTTTCAATTTTCTGTTCTTTTTTGTGTCTATTTTTTCGAGGAACTTTTGTCGTGACTATTGGCAATTTGTGCAGCAAACTCGGAAGCGCACACACACACAAACACTCCCAAGCACACACAAACACTCCCAAGCACACACAAATACACTCATAAGCACACACTCGCAAACAAACACACACATATTCATACAGCCACGCCATGAATGCCGCCGAGCGTGCCCGTTTCAATGAGTGCACAACTGTCCGTGCACATATTTCCAGCTTTTGTTTATGTGAACTCGGACGTTCCTTGGAATAAGCGCCTCCATGTACCACCCCTCCTCTACCCCGTGTGTGAGTAGCTGACTTTTGTGCTGCATCCGAGCGGATATTACAGTCCTTTGTACCATTTTTTTTGTCTGTTGCTTCTTTTGCTCTTTTGTGTTAAGTCTTGTTACGATTTTTTCTCGCGGACTGACTCAAGTTACAAAAGTTTCATATCCACAGATTCGTCATCATTACAGATGTCGACGTTTGTTATCTGCCTTCATTATCCTTGCGCTATGATTGTAATTAACTATAACTGCAAATTATGAAATTTTTCTTCCTTTCCACCGGAAGGAGGAGCTCGTACGGGAGTAGCGGTGCTGAAAAGAAAATGTTTGCCGGAAATTTTCTTTTATTGAAGTTTTTTTCTCTGCGCAATTTTCTTGTTCGTCGCAGTCACAGTAATGAGCGAAATTTTTCTCATTTAATTGTTGCCATTGCCAATCACGGAAGCAATTTGTAGCTAATTGGCCCAGTATTAACGTTTCACCAGAACGCCAATTAAACTTTTCACTTTAAGGATTACAGTTGTCAAATTTATTTTAATGAAGAGCGGGGATGACGGTGCTGTTGATGGTGATGGTGTCATTGACGGTGACGGTGATGGTGACTATAATGGTGATGGTGATAGTGAAGGTAATGGTGTCAGTGACGGTGATATTGTCAGTAATGGTTACGCTGAAGGTGATGGTGAAGGTGATGGTGAAGGTGATGGTCGCGGTGGCGGTGAAGGTGACTGTAAAAGTGATGGTGATGGTGATGGTGATAGAGAAGGTGACGCTGATGGTGATCGTGAAGGTGATGGTGAAGGTAATGGTGGAGGTGATGGTGGAGGTGATGGTGAAGGTGATGGACAAAATGATGGAGAAGTTGATAGAGCAGGTGATGGTGATGAGAAGGTGATGGGTGACGCTGATGGTGATCGTGAAGGTGACGGTGAAGGTAACGGTGAAGGTGACGGTGAAGGAGACTGTAAAGGTGATGGTGATGGTGAAACCGTAACTGGACATCTAGGATAATTCAATGCAATTTCCAAATTTCATTCCTTTGGATTGAAAATTAGGGATAGAAATTGTGACGAAATAATTGTGGCAGTATTCATGATTAAATATGAATAATTTTGTAGTCAGCTTTCGATAGCCCTATAAGGGATTGCCTATATGCCAACATGTTGGAGTTCGATGTTGCTGCAAACATAATACGGCTCTGTAGAATGACATTGAGAGGTACGTCCAGCTCTTTCAAGGTAGGAAGTGACCTCTCCGAACCATTAAAAACCGTGCGGGGTTTCAGACAAGGCGATCTGCTGTTGTGCGACCTCTTCAATCTCATCATAGAAGGGGACTGCGAAAGGCCGGTGTACAGCTCCTCGCATATGCTGATCACATCGACGTCATTGGTCGTTGCAAACGAGATGTTACTGGTGCGTTTTCCGCCATTGAGAAAGAATCAGCGAAAATGGGTATGACGGTGAACGAGGGCAAGACAAAGTATATGCTGTCCACCAGCACGGATGCTCGGCGTATAGGATCCCATGCTACAGCGCACAACTGTAACTATATAATTATAACTTTTGAAGTTATCAAGGATTTTATATACCTTGGCTCCGCCATTAACGTGGAAAACAACATTAGCCTGGAGATTAAATGAAGAATCACGCTTGCTAATAGGTGCTACTATGGGCTCAGTAAGCAAATGTGTAGTAGAGCCTTCTCTCGATCGACAAAACTGACACTCTGCAAGACACTCATCCAACCCGTGGTGCTCTATGGCGCAGAAGCATGGGTCGTGTCGCAGACTGATGCAGCCGCGCTTGGGCTGTTCGAGAGGAAAATTCTTCGCAAAACCTTCGCTCCTGTTCGTGTAGGCGACGACTACCGTAATCGGACAAACCATGAACTGTACGAGCTCTACACTGATATTGACATAGTCAGACGCATCACTATACAACGTCTGTGCTGGCTTGGACATGTCGTGCTTATGTACGAAGAAGCTCTAGCGAAAAAGGGGTTCGAAGCGGAATCTGCTGGACGACGACGTAGAGGACAACCATCCCTCCGACGGAAAGACCAAGTCGAAGAAACCATAACCACGCTTGATATAACAGATGGGAGAAGACGCGTGCAAACCAGAGGCGCCTGGCGAGCGCTATTAAGTTCGGACGTAACCCGATAATGAGTTGTCTTCACAGATTCTGTGATTAGACTAAATAATTAACAACAAACAATTATTTACTATATTTAAATTCCAATAAAATTTTAGCTGCACTGTAGCATCATTTTCGAACCAACTCAGCTTAAAGATTCAAACAATTTTTAATGAACTCAATAAATGACTTCTAGAGTAGGAATAGTGATCGCCTTTTCCTGCTTCTCAAATGATATTGTGATGAAATAGTCATTCAAGTAGTCATGATTAAACACGAATACACGTTAAATTGAAATTAAAACTGAAATAGTCATTGAAGTATTCATGATTCAACATGAATAAACGTTAAATTGAAACTAAAACTGAGACATTCTATTTACTTCTATGTACGATAATCGTTATGAGCTACGGTTGCTATCTCGTTCCCTATGTTGCTTTACGCCATCAGTGATGTTCCTTGTTTCTCTCATTCCGTGATGCAGAAATGAGTCACCAGTGATGTTCCTTGTTTCTCTCATTCCGTGATGCAGAAATGAGTCACCAGTGATGTTCCGTCTTTCTCTCAGTCCGTGAGGCAGAAATGAGTCACCAGTGATGTTCCGTCTTTCTCCCCTTCCGTGAGGCATAATTAAGCCATCAGTGATGTTCCTTGTTTCTCTCATTCCGTGATGCAGAAATGAGTCACCAGTGATGTTCCGTCTTTTTCTCATTCCGTGAGGCATAATTAAGCCATCAGTGATGTTCCCTCTTTCTCTCATTCCGTGAGGCAGAAATGAGTCATCAGTGATGTTGTGTCCCTCTCTCACTCTGTGAGGTAGACAGGAGTCATTAATGATACTATCTCTTTCAAACGCATTGGCACGATCTTCCAAAGAACAGAATACGTAAAAGTGTATGCAGATCGACATTTCAGTACAATTGTGATATGAAAGCAGCAATGAAGACAGATTTAGCAGGAGAACTGAAACATGTGAAATATTGGCAACTGCTTCTTATGTGACGTGCTACTTTAGAGTAAAGCTACATTTATAACAGATATATTATAAAAGTAGTCTCTTTGGGTAACCCTCGGTTTATATAGGCTTGTTCAGCTATTGACTGTACCTCTATTGCCATGTCGGTTCCAACAGGTACTTCCTGGAGCAGTACAGTTTTTGTTCTGGTCACAATTGATCTCTTAATTACAAACCGATACACATCAGCCTCTTCCTCGTGATCAACTTGGTGTTTATTATCAGGGGTGAAATAGTGTACTTTTTATAGCAAGCTCATAGCATATTGATAAGGCACTGCAGGTATTTGGTGCTTGTGGATCCTTTAGTAAGGTGTCTGTTGGATTAGGCACAATACGCTCAGGACGGTAATATATCATTCACATCTGCATCTCAATGAGTCCAAGAATCAACACATCTCACTAAACTTGTTCCACCCACTCTGTTTATCTGTTTTATAGGCACTCTCATTGCCTCGCCTTCGGACAACAGATATCTCATTCTTCCAATTCTCCAATTCTCTGGCTCCTCCTGCAGTATGCAGATCAATCTTAACAGTGATAAAAAACTTTGTTTGAAATATCCTCCTGCAGTGTTCAGATCAATCTTTACATTGACAAAAACGTTGTTTGAAATATCCAGGGAACTGTGTGTGTACTCCTCTGATATTATAACAGAGCTCTAATGTACTTTATATTGCTAGAGGATTAGTTAAATTAGGTGATCCTTTACAGTAAATGAGAGATTGTGAAATAGCACAGCAGAGACCAATAAAGAAGAACTTCACTTTGAAGCTAAGTGATAGAATATTGCCCGGTGTGGTAGTCAGAAGATCAACGGGAAGGACTTAAATTTCCATAGTTGTGGTTATAAGAAGAGTACTCGTGGAGCAGTGTAGACTCTGGGAGGCATCTCTTCGACTACGCAACAACTTAAGTACCTAAAAAACATTGATGTAGCAAAAAACTGGAAAAAGCGCCAGAACCCCAGCGGCACCACAATCTATGAAACCTTGCAGGCCCAAGGTTTCCAGTTCCTTTTAATACAAAACGATGTCATGAGCGCACATTTCTTCCTTGTGTTTGTTGTTTCAGAGGACGTTGAACTGTTCATAGGTATCGCTGCGATCGCTAAAAGGGAGTTCTTGTGCTTGAAAATGTCACAAGTGGAACTGGGAAACAATTATTCAAGAATGTGATAATGAACGAGCAAAAACTTGAGGCAGAGAATGAAATACTCGCACGAAGAACTCTTGGAAGCTGAAGTTATTTGCGTCAATAGACAAGTATGATTCAGCATTCAGCTCCTTGACAACATTTATCCGCTCCACTGAGGGAGGCGGCTGGCATACGTGAAGCACTCACTTTGAGCAGAAGCAGCTCCAACTTAATTAAGATACTTAAAACATCGGAAATATCGTAGCTGCACATTAGCAGTTAAATTAAGGCAAAGTAAAGCAAATAAGCAGGCGAATAGATGATGAGCACAGTTCTGCACTCCTTCTGTGATGCCTGCTATTCCCACTGCTCCATGATGGAGACGCACGCACACAAGCAATGCACTCACTGCCAAGTGCCGCTACGAACTACGAGTGCACTTGCAGCCATTTGTCATTCTGTTTAAATTCGGGTCAATTTGGCTGAGTCAACCTAAGGGAATTTTTACTGGTGTAAATTAAGCAAACGCCAACACAAACACAAACACACTAACACACACGCAAACATATACAAACACACACAACACACTCAAGCAATCTTCCAAACACATACGGCAGTGTTGGGCAGGCAAATTACGGTTTATATGAGTACATATGTAGCAGCTAACTAAAGCATACCCCAAAGGGCCAACAAAGCCTGCATTCCCAAACCAGGACACACCAGGAGAGACCAGGCCAGACTCAGAGCCATACCAGACCCATACCAGACCCATACCAGACCTATACCAGACCCATACCAGACTCACGCCCATACCAGACTCGTCCTCTTCCTAGACCAGCCAAACAACCATGCATCTGCATGAGTGCTGCTAATTTCCTATTGAACTAATAAGGGTGGTGGTGGGTGGTGTTTGCCTCCCACGCCAACACATAGTTGCGTACGCTCTGGTAGCCTAATTAAGCAACATACGCATACGTGGTGGCATTAGTGAAATCCTCGTATTTCGGTTACTAAACACTATTTTTATTGAGCGAGGGACTGCGGCGGCAATCGCACAGTATCACTTGCTAAAAGCTTCCAAATCGCAGGCCCAAGCAACCCCACTGCAACCCACTGAAGCCCTCCTCGCCATGGCCAAGCGCTGCATGGCAAATGTTTCCTCCCTGACACGTCGGTTTATTTGTATTTGGGAATTGCGGTTGTGGATATTGCTAGCAAGGCTAGCATAAAGGATACAATCTGCCACCACGAGCGACAAACGCACATGTACACATGCGTCTGTCTGTCTCTCCGTCCGTCCGTCCGTCCGTCCGTCCGTCTGTCCGTCCGTCCGTCCGTCCGTCAGTCCGTCCGTCCGTGGGTTTGTTTGTGTTTACGCATGTATGACGGTTTGTTGATATCGTCACATTATACTCTACTCTAATAATTGAATGAACAGCACAGCACAGCACAGAATAGAACAGAATAGAAGAGCGGAGAGGAGTACAGGACAGAACACATCCAATTGCAGCTGCGGAGATATCCAAATGCCGCAGGTTACACAGCACAGACGCACACACTCGTACTGCGGCACAGACCCATATGCCATATGCAGTCTCCAAGCTTGACCACCAGGCCAGCTTGGAGACTGCATATGGCGATAAAACACCGAACAACAGTGTGTTCAGTTTATTAAGGATCTGGCTCGGTTGCGAAATCCTCTGCGGTTCTGTAAATATGCAATGCCGCCGGAGTGGTTGCTGAGTATTCTAATCTATTGGGAATTACGTGTAAGGTTTAAAAATAGTTTAATCCAAGCGATTTCGGTGTGAAGGCCCTCCGTACGCAATTATAGTAATGTTTGATTCCCCCAAATAGTGTGCGTGAATTGTGCGCAACATTCCCCATAAATCATTCTTGCGTTTTGCATGCATTCGAGAGTTGACAATGCATTCATTACAACAGCGCTCCGATGAAATACTGGCGCGGCAGTCAATTACAGTCGAACGGGGCAATTAATTAGGAGCAGCAGTTGACCATTCTGTGGAGAACAGGGCGGGGGAACCTCCCACTAAAGAATTAAATCCTACTGAAAAGCAAGAGATAAAAAGAAGCAGGGCCTCTTTACTGACGATTCCTAAACACAATAATGCAGCATTCATTTTGTATGTGGCAGATTTTGAAGGGTATCAATATTGGTAACAACCAACACGGAGTAGGTGAATAGAGGTAGCTTAGGAGAGTCTACCAGTGTCTTAGCAAACCCACTTGTATCTAAAAAACCCCTTCTTGTGAGACACATGTGACTACCAATAAACTCGATCGTCAGTATCGAACTATGACGAGGTTTTGAGCAGTCGTCAGAGGTCCTTTCAAATCCTATATTCCGAGCTTCACAACTTCTGATGAATTTCAAGAGGAGGATATGAGAGTGAGATAGGTCAAGAGCCGATTTGGAAACAATTCTCCAAGTACTCAATTAAGTGATGGACACTGTATTTCAAGTCTGATAATAAGAGAAAGGGGAGAGGGAAAATTGGTGAGGGGAAAGTGGAGAGGAGAAAGTGGAGAAGGGTAAGTGGAGAGGGGAGATAGAGGGGGTAAATGGAGAGGGTAAGTGGACAGGGGAAATGGAGTGGGTAAGTGGAGAAGGGTAAGTGGAGAAGGGTAAGTGGAGAGGGAAAAGTGGAGAGGGTAAGTGGTCAGGGGAGATAGAGGGGGTAAGTGGAGAGGGAAAAGTGGAGAAGGGAAAGTGGAGAGGAGAAAGTGCAGAAGGGTAAGTGGAGAGGGGAGATAGAGGGGGAAAATGGAGAGGGAAAAGTGGAGAAGGGAAAGTGGAGAGGAGAAAGTGCAGAAGGGTAAGTGGAAAGGGAAAAGTGGAGAAGGGAAACTGGAGAGAAGAAACTGTAGAGAGGAAAGTGGAGAGGGGAAAATGGAGAGGGGAAAGTGAAAAAGGTAAAGCGGAGAGTGGGAAATAGAGAGGGAAAGTGGAGAGGGATAAAGTGAAAAAGGGAAAGTGGAAAGTGGAAAGTGGAGCAGGAAAAGTGGAGAAGGGAAAGTGGATAGGGTCAAGTGGAGATGGGAATCTGGAGAGAGCAAACTGGAGAGAGGAAAGTGGAGAAGGGAAAGCGGAGAGGAGAAAGTGCAGAAGGGAAAGTGGAGAGGGTCAAGTGGAGAAGGGAAAGTGAAGAGAAGAAACTGTGGAGAGGAATGTGGAGCAGGGAAAATGGAGAGGGTAGGTGGAGAGGGGAAAGTGGAGAGGGGAAATGGAGAAGGCAAGGTGGAAAGGGTCAAGTGGCGAAGGGAAGCTATAGAGAGGAAATTGGAGAGGGGAAAATAGAGAGGGGAAATGGAGAGAGGAAAGTTAAGAAGGGAAAGTGGAGAGAATCAAGAGGAGAAGGGAAACTGGAGAGAGCAAACTGTAGAGAGAAAAGTGGAGAAGGGGAAGTGGAGAAGTGAAAGTGGAAAGGGTCAAGTGGAGATGGGAATCTGGGGAGAGCAAACTGGAGAGAGGAAAGTGGAAAGGGAAAAGTGGGCAGGTAATAGTAGAGAAGAGAATGCAGAGACTAAGAAGTGGATAGGGGGAAAGTGGACAGGGGATAATGGAGAGATGAAATTGAAGAGGTGAACGTGGAGATATGAAATTGGAGTGAGGAAAATGGAGAGAGGAAGTGGAGAGATGAAACTGGTGTAGGGAAAATGGAGAGACGAACTGGTGGCAAGGAGAAGTGAAATTGGACAGGTTAAAGTGGAGAGGGTGGAAGTCGAGAGGAGAACGTGGAGAGAAAATTTAAGAGGGGAAAATGGAGAGGGAAACTGGAAGAAGGAGCTGTGAAGTTGGGTGGGGAAGTTACATATTTTCAAGTTTAATGCGCTTTTATAATTCTCAGTCCAGAGATAAGGAATATAACACGTCCATGATTTATACATCGGACCGTAATGAACGCATCCTCATTCTAGGAAAGGCAGGACAAACACATCTAAACTGCCACGTTCTTCCCTCAAGCAGCTGAAGCAGTTCGAACCTATCGAAGATGCCATATGGTCGCCATAGGATTATGGATTATGCTCGGTTTTTATCCCGACCATATCTCGAAGATATTTACTTCTGAATGTTAGGAGCAAATCTACTACTCTGTTATTCAAGCTCTTTAGGAAGCACTTGATTGTTTTCCAGGTGGCTGAGTTGGACCATCGTTGGAACAGGTCGCTGACAACTCTTTCTTAAAGATATCCAAGGTGAATAGAGAATAGTTATGTCGATGCTAAGGCTCCGAACCATATTGACAAATTATATATTTCAGTCTTCGAAATCGATGAAGAAATAGTTCTATTTCAGTTCTGAATCAAGAACAGCTGCTCAAGATGTCTCAAGAGGACTCGTACAGCTCTTTATTTATGATCTCAAAGGTAAGCAATGAATAGATAATTTCGTACTTCGGTAGCGAACCATCCTGACATCCCAAATCACACATTTTAGATTTCAATATAATTGAGCAAATAGTTCCACTTCAGTTCTGAGCTATGAACAGCTACTGATGCATTTTAATATGAACTCTTTCTTTATGATATCTAAGATTATCAGTGAATATATAGTTCCATGTTTTGCACTTTAACATTTCAAATCACACATTTTAGATTCCAATATCAGTGAACAAATAGTTTGATTTCAGTTCTGAACCCTAAACAGTGGACCCTAAACCCTGAACTTCTGATTAAGAGTATAACAACTCTTTATTTAACATAACAATAGTGAGCAGCGAAGCACGGTTCCATTGTTCGCTCGCCCGCATTGGTATTCTTGGTGGCAGCCAAGATCAACTCTTGCTTAAGCATTATCAGAGGAATATCAGAGACATCATCATATCATCCATTCAAGGCTATAACCCAGTGCTTCTTCTAGGTAACCCATACAATACTAATGCTTCTTTGAATCCGTACTAAGTAGAAATGAGAGCGTCTTCAAATATTCTCCGGATGTGTTCAGCAATGAAAGGCTAATTTAGAGGTAGGGATACTTCAGATCCTTCGGATGTACCACCCCTATTAAGTCAGAGTATAGCACAATAGGTCCTTATGGACCGCGGTGCTAGTACTGCCTGAACTATTAAATCTAAGTCAGAGTACTGCTTCCGTAATTGACATGAGCTCTCGACGCATATTGCAGAGGTTTCACATTCCGACCGAAATTCGGTGTATTTCGCAATAAGCTCTTCTACCCTCCCTAAAAAAGGTTCCAACCAACTTGGAACAAACAAGAGGCGAATAGAAATCCTGAGTAATCAGAAAATATATTCCTGAACTAAAAATTAACAGGATATATGCACCAGACTCTAAAGATACAACAATATATGATGGGAGCAACCGCCTTATAAAATAAATGCAAAATCAGACGTTCCAGAATCCCACCCAAAAGAAAGCTAATCCCAGCCTCTGCTAATTGCACTCACAACTAAAAATACAGTAAACACTCGAAAGAATCATTGAATCCAAGTAAAATCCAAGCAGACAAAAGCCAAGAACCGAAGACAAAAACTGCAAACACAGCGGCAATCTCGCAGTGAAAATGCGAAGGAAATACAAACAAAAACTGTAGCAAAGGGATGTTGGTGGGGGGTGTTTCCCCTCGTACGATTGCTACGGCGGAATAAATCTCACTGTAATTAGGTTGAGCACAATCGTAAGGGAAATGCCACAGCAACCGGTGATACATCACACACGGGAATAGGAATAGGAAACACAAAGTGGCTGAAGTGGTGATTAAATTTAAGCTATACACAGAACATAGTAAGCGGATTATATTTCAATGGGGCGTGTTAGTGCGCTGAGCATTACCAGGCTCTGCCGAATAGAGTACTCCGAATAGAGTACTCCAACGAAAGTTAATGGAGTGTCTACGCGACGGCGACATTTACTCGTAAGTTATGTTAATCCAGCAATCCGAACACTCAATTTTGCTAAACGTGCAATTAATGACGCAGGACTGCGGAGCTATTAATTAAACACTCGCAGCACAAAGGAACAAGGACAGGAATGAAATGAAACACTTGAGGTAATTGAGAATTGCATGAATTCGGGAGCTGGATTTAATGTGAAAATGAATATTGGAAAAAATAGAATTTAAATCAGTATCCAACCATGTGAGTGGTTTGCATATGTTTGCGATATCAATGTTTAAAATTTCCGGGCGTGCATCAACCGGAAGTGAAAATCTGTATTTCCGTTCGGTCGCTGGTGAATTGGTTGGCTGGTTGGTTGGATTGTGGCGTAGAACGAAGCGAACCGAGCTCTGGCAGCTCATTGTTGAAGGGATTATTATTTTATACACCCTACAAATGGGACTGAGGTACTACATACACTTTAAAGGTACCTCGGAGGGTATGAAATGGGAGACAAATGTGTGGCCACTGCGTCCGTGAGTAATCAAAACTGGACACAAATTGATATGTGAATGAGTCTATAATTTAAATTATGATATTCTTCTGAATGTGTGCTGCACTCTTATAAATGATGTTGTCAAAGGATTAATTGCAATATTCATGAGTAAACAGGAATAAACTTTACATACGAACTAGAAAATTCAATATGAATGCACTCCTATTACGTCCTCATATCTTCCAGATGCCATCAGTTCCTTTGTTACATTACTGTCACTAAGATGAGCCACCTATCTGGTTCTAGTGGCAGTCGATTCGCCAGCCTCAACTCGCTAAATGACGCCTATTTTTAAAGTCGTATGGCATTACAAGAAAACTTAGCGAAGTCGTTGCTTTTAACGATTTTCGATTGGTTCGTTAATAAGATTAAGCGACTGCTATCAAGTCCGTCTTTTACTCGTTTGGCTGGTGAATAGAATAAGACTTTTCTTCTCCAACAATAATCTGAGTACAGAACACCCCTTTTGGCCAGTGTTGCCAACTTTTAAGAAAGCGGCTTTATAAACTTAACGACTTCGTTGTTTTTGTGTGAATTTTTGTAACGTCAGTAGTGAAGCTTGCAGGGATGAGTGAAGAAGACAGAAGGAAGAAAGTGAAGCAGAGAGAAGGGAGAAAGTGAAGAAGAGAGAAGGGAGAGAGTGAAGCCAGGTAGGGATTAAAAAAATATATATTTATTTATTATATTTAATCGCCTGACTAACCAGAAACCTGCCGATAAAGTGAGGAGAGTCGTCTCCATCCTAGTCACCGGGGCTCTCCGTACAATTCACACTAAAGCGCCATACACAGTCCTCAACTAGATCCCATCGCTTCTCTTAGTCAAGCAGTCTCGCTGCCGTACGTTTGTAAGCTGTCAGCAAATGGTCCAGGAGCGACTTGGATCTTGCCAACATTCTCCTGCATGATCCTCTCACCCCGGAAGACGTTGATCATCCAATCCACCCACCATGCTATGAACACAAGTTCACCGTATATCTTCCTGGCAGATATAAATGATCTGAAAGCCACCCACCTCTCCTTTCCCAACACAACAGAAATATTCACTGACGGCCCGAAACTGAACGACAGAGCGGACTGTGGTGTATACTGCGAGACAATCTGGCGATTAACCTCTCTTTCCACCTTCCAGACCATTGTAGTATTTTCCAAGCGGCGTCGTCCGTAGCGGAGTCTGATAGCGGCGCAACAACTGTTGATAGATAATATCACCTATAACTCCGATATATATCTTCTCTGACAACCAAGCAGCTATAGAGTCAGTTTCTGGGGTCCACACCCATTCTAGGCTCATGTTCATGTGCCGATCTGCCCTAATTATAATATTGGAGCGAACCTGAGTTCACCTCCAGTGAGTTCCCGGTCACAGGGATATTGTTGGCAATGGTGAGGCCGACGCATTGGCGAGAACAGGCACCGCAAAACAGCAACCAACTCAAAACGTGGGTGTACCACTCACGACTGTAAAACTACTAATCAGACAGACATACAGGCGTGTAGCTAACAGGCTCTGGTCTGAGGAATCCACCCGCAGGATCAGCAGAGAAACCTGGGCCCCGCTGAGCCCGTATAGAAGAATGCAGCTAAGATGCGTTTCCCTCGCCACAACAGTTGACTTCCTGACATTGTCATTGGCAGACATACTCATAGACTTAACCCACCCTCACATGACTTTTGCGCAGCAGCGTGCCGTCGAATGAGAAGAAGAACATCCCACACTTGATGTGCTACTGCCCTCCCCTCACGAGAAGACGATTTCGATTCGTGGGAGCACCTTTTCTCGAAGATCTTGCTGAGATATCCTCCATTAGTATAAGAGGAAGAATGCCACACTGGATGTGCTACTGTCCGGCCCTCACCAGAAGGCGATTTCGATTCGTGGGAGCACCTTTTCTCGAGGATCTTGCTGAAAAATCCTCCTTTAGTATAAGAGGAAGAATGCCACACTGGATGTGCTACTGTCCGGCCCTCACGAGAAGGCGATTTTGATTCGTGGGAGATCCTTTTCTCGAGAATATCTTGCTGAGATATCCTCCATTAGTATAAGCAAGACCGTTCACTTCATCAGAGAATCGCACTGGTTCCCCGCTGAGTCCCAAAAAGGTGTTTGAATTTAAGGGACGCATGTCTCAGTGGTATCGCAACGGGCCTAGTTGAGCTCCTATGTTAGGTTAGACTGACCGGCCGTGAAGGCCACACATGGACCTGTCAGGTCCTTTACGGTGCCAGATGGATATACATTTAAGAGCTGTAGTATGAATCGTTGAACAGGGAGATGCTCTTAGCAAATCTTAAGAGAGAAACTATTCCCAGTTGTGCGACCTCTTCTAGTCCTTCAAACCGGGGGCTCCCAGATGTGATAAGCGCGTTTTAGGTATTGCGGGGCATAGCCATAGTAGATGTTCCAGAGTTTCTCTTGTGCCTTGCTCCCCACATTTCCTGCATTCATTGCTGTTTGTGAGTCCCATCCTTTTAGTGTGTACCACCGTTAGACAGTGACCTGTGAGTACTCCTACTACCGTTCTGCAATCCTTTCTCGGAAGTGGTAGACTCGATTTGTTCTGAGCGCCGTATGGTGTGCACATGAGCTTTGCGATCTTACGTGGTGAGCTCCTAACCTATTTATATTTATCAGTGTATGAGTACCGAAACGATTAGCTCCTCATTCGTTCAGATGATTCTTTCCAATATTCATTCACTTAATACAATTCAGCTGCTCAGAACACCTGAAACAGCACCTACAAACATCGTCTATTGAAGCCAGAGTCAGTCAAAACCTTTCTCAGTTCTGTTCAGTTTCTGGTCCGCACATTTCTGCACTGACACAAGAACTGATTCCTTTTTATTATCCTGCTCATTTCACCAATTCCTTTTGTAGAACTGGACTCCTTCCTCGTATTTGTCCGCCACAGCTGTACTCTGCAGGCGAATCTCTTTGTTCACACAAAATACTCGTAAACACATTTGCTGTTCCAAAGCAGCCCTCGTAATTCCTGCCACTACAGACGTACTACGAGTGCGATTGTCCATATCACTTATTTTATTTTTATTTATTTTTCTGTTTGTTCTTTGACTACGTTCCGCACTAATGACATTTTTTGTGCATTTCCAAAGCAAGCGATTCAGTTTTATGTGTTCATCCGCTTCAGTACACTGCAATTGGCCGTCCTCTTTGCTCCTAGTTATGGCGATGCCATTGCCACCGCAATATTTCCAACAATATCACTATTCCATGCTCTTAGCACGTGTTTTGAATATAGATTGCTCTTTTTAGTTTCCGTGGGTTTTTTGTTCGTCCGCTCCTGTTCATCGTTTAAGCCGTCATCAACAGTTTTCCTCGTATTTGTATTCTCCCATTGCCACTGCTTGCTTTCTGCTTCATTATTTCTGCGGAGCGGAGGATGAAAAACTTTCACTAAAGTTGTTGTTAAAAGCTACTTATGGCTTCTTTTTCTGTCGTTCTTTTTCTTCCTTTTCTTTTGCTTTTAGTTTTCCATTTCGGTTTTTCGGCTTTGCTTCTGTTTGAGGACAGATTGCAGATTTTTGATTTCGATATGTTTCTTCTCTCGGAGCAGTTTCAGTTTGTTTTGCCACGCAGCATTTGCTTTTTCCGCTTTTAAATTTGGCTTTTCGGTGCGATAATAAAAAGTCGCCAACCGAAGCGAAAGAAACGCCACCACACACAACGATGCGGCTGTGTGGAGACCCCACTGGCCCCCACCTATTCAGTGACTAAAAGTGCGCCATTTTCACTTTCACCGTTTCTTCCCGGAGACTACTTTGTCGCATAAGCAACTGAAGTTGGGGCATCTAAGGTCGTTCCCAGTTTTTATGCCTTTATTTTATTTGCAAGTGAACTGCCTTTAAAAACGTTTTACGTTATGTTGGCAAGCATACACTGAGAAAAATGTAAGATGAATTTGAGATCTAACATAGCCTAACTATTGAAAAGGAGGGATGGCATAGGGCATGAATGCTAAATGCAAAACCTTCAACCTATTCAAGGACGGCTCGAAGATGGAGGACGGGGTTGGAGCAGGTGTCTACTGCCTCGAATTAGATATCAAACTACTCAGACTACCAAACTACTGCAGCATCTTTCAAGCGGCAGCATGGAAAGCCGCAAATCTCGCCTGCATAGCAGAAACTACCAACTCCACAATAAACTTCTACATAAATATTACCCAGGCTGCGATCAAAGCTATAACTTCGTGTTGTGCATCTTCCAGAAATGTTCTGCAATACAAGGCAGCAATGGATAGACTGGCCACCAATCGGAAGCTACACATCTACTTGGTGCCAGGGCATAAAAACATAGAAGGAAATGAGGGTGCGGACGCCATTGCAAAAAGCGGAATCTTACTACCAAACGAGCAAGTAAGTAAAGTACTGATGCCTCTAAGAATGATCAACAGCCGTATTGAAGATGACATGATGAGAAAGGTGGAAGAAAGGTGGAGTATTGCCACATGTAGGATTGCAAAGCTCATGTGCAAACCGTACGGCACTCAAACCAAATCGATACTGGCACTTCCGAGAAAGGATTGCAGAACGGTAGTAGGAGTACCACAGGTCACTGTCTAACGGCGGTACACGCTAAAAGGATGGGACTCACAAACAACAATGAATGCAGGAAATGTGTGGACCAAGGCACAAGAGAAACTCTGGAACATCTACTATGGCTATGCCCCGCAATATCTAAAACGCGCTTATCACATCTGGGAGCCCCCTGGTTTGAAGGACTAGAAGAGGTCGCACAACTAGGGATAGTTTCTCTCTTAAGATTTGCTAAAAGCGTCTCCCTGTTCAACGATTCATACTGCAGCTCTTAAATGGATATCCATCTAGCACCGCAAAGGACCTTGTAGGTCTATATGTGGCCTTCAGGGACGGCCAGTGTATCCTAACCTAGAGTTCTAACAGTAGCAGACGGAAATTGTTCGCCTGGTGAGTGATTCTAGCACCATCAGAAGATTGTTATGGACTCGATTTATTCGAAGTGATCCTAAGATGAAGTTTGATTAGGGGATTTATGTGAGTATATATACGAGTATATTGGAATAAATATTGGAATATATATTCAAATATATATTTGAGTATATATTGGAATATGCATTGGAGTATCTATTGGAGTATATATTGGAGTTATATTGGAATATAGATTGGAATATACGAGTATATGCATATAGTGCAGTAAAGTTATCGATAGACTTAGCCAGAATGAAAAATTAACTAGCCAAAAGTTTCCCCTTATCCTAATAGATTATATATTGGAATATATATTGAAATATATATTGGGATATAGAATAGAATATGTATTGAAAAATATTTTGGAATATATACATATTGGAATACATATTGGAATATATATTGGAACATATGTTGGAGTATATAGAAGAGTAAAATAGTCAATAGAATTGATCAGAATGAAAATTTAACTAGCCAAAATTTTCTTCTCATTCGAATGGATTATATATTAAAACATATATATTGAAATATACATTGAAATATATATTTGAATATACATTGGTATATATAGTGGAATATATAGTGGAATATATATAGAAATATATATTGGTATATATAGTGGAATATATATTGGAATATACATTGGTATACATAGTGGAATATATAGTGGAATATATAGTGGAATATATATTGGAGCATATACATATACCTAGAAGAGTAAAACGATCAATAGAGTTGATCAGAGTGAGACTTTACCGAATCAAAAGTTTCCCTTCATCCGATTTGGAGTTTTTCCTCATACACACAGCTCAGTATTTCTGGAAGATATCGTATATATATCACTCATCCTTTATATCTACGTCCATATAAAGGACGTATTGGATGTGTTATTATTACCAATTCTATCTCGAATCATTGTCTATTGTATTCCCTCCGTTATAGTATGCTCCTGTATGATGCTGACTCACAAGTCCTTTAAAACTTCCCATGATATCTCCTATTCAAGGATGCACAATATAATATTCACAATATAATCAGAAATCATCCATTTTTTCACACATCTTCGAGTTTGGCCTGTTTCTCTTAGGAAGTTGTCCATTCCATGAGTGAGTGGTGGGCTTCTCAGTAGTTTTGATAGCAACACTGTCGTATCATGGTATTACTTTTAAAATATGAACTAAAGGAAGGATATCCGCCCATAATTTAGGTTGATGTCATAAACCACACTTCCTTTCCTGTGGACTCATCACTTAGCCTTTCCTGTTGACTCACTTATTTGAACCCGGAAATAATCTTTAGATTAATGATATGATTATCGTCTTCGATTTCGAATAGAAAACTCCCTTTCGAGGAATCTGTTATAAACCCTCGTTTCAAGTAAAGCTGCAATCTACTTAGAGATCCATTCATAAGCCTGGGGACGTGGCTCGTAATCTCCACAACCCGATTTCAGCCTTCTTCAGTAATTTATTTCATTGTTCTTCAAAATACAGGAATCCACTTTGAGGCACCATGCACAAAATTTCAGTTGCCTTTTGCAATACTCGTAGACTTTAGTATATAATTTTTTCCAGTGTATTATGCTCTCTGTTATAAAATACGCTGTAGATGGTGGATTGTGAGATGTGAGATGTTTGTCCTACTATGACACTATCAAAATTGTTACTTTTTGAGCCAATATGTTTTATGATGTATGAAATTTGATGTTTGATGTGTGATAACATTTTGCACACTTGGTTGCACTTTACTTTAAGTACAGCAAGGAGATGGGGTAACTGGGGCAGATAGGAAAGTTGGTGGTTGGTTTAAGGAGTATGCTGAACGTACAGTTTAAAGGAATCTGCAGCAATTGTTGGAAGTTATTCGTAGACTGAAAAGTTGTTTGGTTGTGAAATATGTATTTAATATTTAACTAGAACTGAACTATACCCGTATTAATGGATGGATGAACATTATTCGAAATTTTAATTTCGATCGTTTCTGCTTCCAAATCACAATAAACGTCACGCAGCATCTCCTCCTTGACGGTGCGTTGTATAAATTGTTTATTACTGGTCAACCAGGAATGCTTTTTCACTGGAACCAGTGCACAAAAAGTCGATTCATTAGTAAACACCACATTCGACCAATCGCGATTAGTGCTTTCACTTGTCCAGGTCCTTCGGGTTTTTCTGTGGTATATTGTAAGCATTGACTTCCACATTGTAGAGCGAAATTTTTCCTTGACCTCAGGTAAGCGCTGCTTGATTATTTTGAGACCAAAGTTAATTCCTTTTTTGAAAAGTTTCTCCTGAGCTTCCCACAACCGAAGAATGGGATTCTACTCGAACAGCTTCAAAATCACTTCATCTTGCCAGCTGGACATTGCTATCAGTTTTCCGCGATGCGGAAAGTCATCTACGTTTTTGCTTCATCGTACCGCTTCACCCACTTCCTAAGGAAGTATTCACCCACTTCTTATTCGTAATAAAAGCACGGCCTTATACAGCTTCGCGTACACGGTACTCATTTCGTCAAATGGTCTCTCTGAATGAAGTATCACCCAATATTGAGCTGATATGACATTGGCATCGTAGACATGTAAACAAATAATCACAATGCGCGAAAGAGTTAGTTAACAACTTAACTAAGAATGATCGTCGCTTTCTCTTGTAGAACAGACTGTATTAATTTCAGCTTTCTTCGAGGCCATTTCAACACATTTCAGAACTAAGCCCAATAGTTCAAAATGGATAATTTATGACTCGCATCATTTATGACTTGTTTTTTATGGCTAGCTGTTTATATTCGATGTTTATAAGTGACTATTTGTGACCTTCTTCCTCAAGACCTTTATATAAATCTCTTCCTGAAGATATTTATATAAAAGCTCTTCCCCAAGACTTTTATATAAAGCGCTTTCTCAAGACTTATATATAAAAATTAATTCTCACGACTTTGATTAAAATCTCTTCCTCAAGACCTCTATATGAAGCTCTCCATAAGACCTCTATATAAAGCGTTTCCTCAATACTACTATATAAGAGCTTTGCATAGAGTTCTTAGGAAAATACTACTATATAAAACTCTTCCTAAGAACTCTATGCAAAGCTCTTTCTCAAGACTTCTATATAAAAGTTTATCCTCATGATCTTTATTTAAAATTCTTTCTGGAGACCTCTATATAAGAGCTCTTCCTAAGAAGTTTATATAAATCTATTCCTCAATACATCTGTATAAAAGCTCTTCCTCCGGACTTTTATATAAATCTCTTTCTCTACACTTCTATATAAAAGCTCTCCATCAATGAATAACTTTCCCAAGACTTTTATATAAAAGATAAAAGATATAAAATCTTTATACAGATCTTTTACTCAGGACTTCTACATAAAAGCTCATCCTCACGATCTTTACACAAAGCTTTCCTCAAGACCTCTATATAAAGCTCGTCAAAAGACTTCTATATAAAAGCACATCCTCACGACTTGTATACAAATCTTGTACTCAAGACTTCTATATATTCATGTCATGCTCACGATCTCTACACAAAGTTTTTCCTCAAGACCTCTATATAAAGCTCGTCATAACACTTCTATATAAAGCTCATCGTCACGACCTTGATATAAATATATTTCTCTAGACTTCTATATAAAAGCTAATCCTCACGACCTTTACACAGATCTTTTCATCAAGGCTTCTATATAAAAGCTCATCCTCACGATCTCTACCCAAAGCTTTTCATCAAGACCTCTTTATGAAACCTCATCCTCATGACCTTTATATAAATATCTTTCTGTAGACTTCTATATAAAGCTCTTCATAAGAATTTATATAAAGCGCTTTCTCAAGGCTTCTATATAAAAGCTCGTCATAACACTTCTATACAAAAGTTTATACTCACAAACTCTTATCAATTCGAGGTTCCACAATGCTCAATCTTCACGACTCCACACGTCGCAATAGATCGGATCGCTACTCCTCGCCAACATACCCCAATCTACTGAGTACTCGTATAACAGTAAGAACCGCTTAAACTCGTTTCTCCCCGTTCCTTTGTGGGAGCCTCCGCGTTCAGTTCAAACCAGGTTAAGTATACGCCAGAGGGAAAATTATGAAAACCGCAGCCGGCGGCGAAATGCCACTGCAGCACACAAAATCAAACAGAATAGAACGCGCAAAGCAAAGAAGTGGCAAGGATAACAAAGGAACACAACTGAGCTGCTATTCCTTGGAAGACATTTCAACGTTTGCTTGGCAAGGATTTGTTTTTTGTTACTTTCGCTGTTATTGTTGTTATTTTTTAATGTATTTTAAAGCAACAAAGCGAGCTCTGCGGGTATTTCCAATTGCAGCTGGTTGCGAAACGCACACAAATTCTGTAATGTGGCCTCAGAGAAAAATTGCGCAAAAAGATTGCTGCAGTGGAGGACGCGAGGCGTGTTAAAGAAAGCAACTCTAGCAATAAACCAAAACCAAAGAGAAAAACCCACAAAAGCTATTGAAGAAAAAGTCAGTCACAACGCAAATGTTATTGAGTGGTTACACATGTACGCCATTATCCTTGCTGCTCCTTATGCCAAAGTGTGTACGTGTACAAAGGACGCTTTTATGCTTTTATGTTGTACAACAATACACCTCAACGCCAATTTTTTGTATGTTTTATGTTTTTTTTTTGCTGGCTGAACTGCACCTCCTCGCGCCGCTTTAGTACCGTTTTGTTTTGCTTTTTGCATTTTGTTTGCTTTGACGCGCTTTTTTCCGTTGTTTTACACATGAAGAAATGTATTTGTTTGCAGTTGTGTTTTTCTTTTCTGTTCTGTCACATGTGAACATGCCTTTTATGTACATATGTACACTGTATATATGCGTGTGTGTGTGTACATATGTGTCTGTGTGTCTGTGTTTGTGTGTTTAAGGTTTATAGCAGCATACATGAATAACTTTCAAAGAACAACAAACAGCGTTGCAGACAAAAGCAGCGGCAAACAATTTAATGTCCCTTAAGAGAAAAGAAAAGCACTCACACTGAAATTCCTTTTTGCGTATGTGTGCGTTTTGCGCCGCCATTACAGCCTCTGCCATCGTTAATAATACGCGACAAGTTGCTTTAAACTCACGTTAAAGTGAACGAAAAATTATGAGAAAATTATTAATATTTAAAGGATGTCTAAGGATGCATGTCAAGGAAGTGAAGTACATGCAAGATTCAACTTCCATCCAAGCTCATCACACTGAGGTCCTAAAACACGCTGAGGTTTGTTGTTGGGTTGCTGCTGCCTTAATGAAACAGTCCCAAACGCCAAGAAGGGTTACATCATCTTTTGTGTTCCATATGTCTGAAGCAAAGGAAGGAGCCTGTGTCTCGAAGCTCAGAACTAGTGAGCGAATTGGAATCATTGAAGTGCGAATAATCAAAGCAGATTCTTAAATTCGTTTACTGATTTACTCTCAGTCAGTTGAATGTCAAGGCAGAGGGCAATGTGGGAGAAAAGCACCTGTAATACGACTAGAGTGATCTGGCCATCTTTTTATCTCAGACGCAGTAGAGACTGGGCCTCGATGTACGGGACTCCTGTCAACAATGTCAACAAGAGAATGAAGAAGATATGGTCGTCCATCTACTTTGTCACTGTCCGGCCCTCTCCAGTCGCAGGTGGAAAATCCTATGGTGCCTTTATGACCTGAACGATGTGAAATCAATCAATATAAAAGAATGCGGCCTACTTTCATAATTGCTGGAGTAAGGCTCCACACAGATTCTCAGGAAGTACACTTTCTATCCCCCAACTTGTGGTATCACACTGTGTGGGTGGACTAAGAGTGTCCTCTGGCCGCCTATCCGTGCCCTAGACAGCCACTTTAAAAAACCTATATAAACCTACCTACCAGACAATTGAATTAATCACGTCATGGAAGTGAGAGCAGCCTTCTTCACTTTAGTCATTTGAAGCTGACAAGAATACATGGCAATATAACTACATTCTTGTGGTCCTCATGCCCATTCTAATATAATTTTAGCTGGGCCGATCATAGTTTAATTCGGTAACCGATTTTCATGGCCCTCTGAGAAGAAGTCCCTGCGCCTGAGCGCTATAAGACTTTTAAAGACTTCAAATGCTGCAAGCGTCTAGAATCTCATGTTCAACAATGTAAGATTGCACAATTTGATTGAACCATGAATTTGACGTCTGAACTGACTTCAATCAAATGAATGATCATTTACTGACTACTTTCAGAGGAATGCTGGCCGTGTCCTCCTGTTCTACATCAAGATCAAAATGATATTGAATGAATTTGATACCAGATAGCAACTTCAATATTCATGACTAAACATGAAAAAACATTCAATTCACATGCAAACCGAAATTTACATTAATTGTATAACTCAGAAATTAGATATGAGCGGCTTTTGTTATATCCTTTTAATGATACAAAACAGGACCAGCGACAGACACTACAATGCATTCAGCGAGATTAACCACTATTTTAGGGGAAGTTTCTAAAATGTACGCATACACACAAGGCGTACACAACTTTGAATCTGTGGCTGCGATCGTGTAAACCCAAGCTTGGAGGGTTAGAATCAGAGTATACAGAGTAAAGAAACTTAAACATCAAACGGCAAAGCAGTGAAATAAAGCAGACGGCCATTGTACATGAATCCACTGAAAATCGTGTTGAATCCACTCAGAATCGTGTGAATCCACTCAAAATCGTGGCGTCTCCACTCCAAATCATGGCGAATCCACTCAAAATCGTGGTTTGTCCGCTACGGACTCTGGCAGCGAAAAAGACTTTCTTTTCTCTGTATTCTCTGGTTAGAATGAAGTGGGGTAGACTGGAGAACCACCGTTGAAGGTATCCAAGCACTCAGGCAGTCGTGCCTATTACACTCTAAGCCTGAAAGTAGTAGCAAAGAACATAGAGAAACGACACTTAAACGACAAATTTTCTGAGGCTTAAAAACAAATGTCTTTGTTCATCATTAGTTGGCTGTATGGATAGGTTTGTTTATCATATCAGTTGGAATAGGTTTGTTTATCATATCAGTTGGAATAGGTTTGTTTATCATTGGTTCTGAAGAAAATCAGCCACACAACTACAGTTTTACGCATGTGTAAGTGCGCGCAAAACAAGAGTCATTTCTCTGTATTATCTGGTAGTAGGGATGGAGATAGAGGATTGTGAAAGGGAAGGGCAAACCCAAGGGAAGGGAAGGGCAAACCCAAGGGTAGTGAAGCAGTCACTCTAGATTCTAGACTAAAGGAAGATAAAGGAAGAATTTTACTAATTGTTTCTCTGAATCCGAATGATCAATGTTTACAGGGTCCCACAGTAATGACATTCTAGACTCTAGAATCACAGTGATGTTCAAAGTTAAATTTTTTCAACGTATCAATTAAGTGATATGAGTTATGTTTATTGCGCTTGGCGGTTCACACAGGAAAGTGGTGACTTTTACACGTACAAAAAGCTTAAAAGAGCTTTCGCAAGCAGGTGGAACTTTGAGGAACACTGTTATAAAATTTAATTGTTATTTCGATTAAAATAAACTGCAAGTCCCATTTGCTCCCTCTGCACCCCTCTCAAACTTCAACTTAATAATTGACTCCATTTGGCAGAGTTGCTGCAGAAGTGCTCCGTAAATGTTTTGTAAGCTTATTTGTATTTAAGGGAACTTTAAAGCCGGTGCATGGCTGTGAATCACGCATGTGTGTCGCACAGAAAAGTTGACATTTGTACTGACAACGGTGGAGGGTTGCATAACGAGACGCCGTACAAAATATCGAATTGTGCAAGTGCGGGTACTTAACCAAGAAAGACCCAAACAACAAAACGACTGCAACTGCAACAACAATGGCAATAGCAATAGCAACAACAACACTGGCAACAGAAATAAAACAATAAAACACAACACACAACCACGCTAACATGACGCTAATAAATGAATGTGTCTGGTACAACACGAGAACATGGCAACATGTGCGCTGCTTAAATGCACTCGAATGCAGAACTAAACGGAAAAGTTGCACCAGTCGAGGCTCGGGCCACTCCAACCAGCGCGTTCTCCACCAGAACAGAACAGCCGCGGAGTAACAAAAACAAGCGTACATAAATTATGTAAACTTATGCTGGCTGTCTTGGCAAAATGCGGCAACTACTTGCGAACTACTTGAAAATTGTTGTAAAATCATTGTGTGCGAGCGTAGCTGGGCTTGATTGTGCCGCCCCCCGCGAGTGGGGTTTTAACAATACTTAATAGCGAGACTAGATACACGAGTAACAGTGACATTGTCAAGTGGGGTACTTACGTCGCTGTAGGTGGTCGCCTGCTCCGCCACGCTGCTACAAATCAGGCGCATTTGTACGTTGACACGTCCTAAAAGAAACGAAGAACATGTTCACATTAGTCAAATTCACATAAGGAGACGTTAGAAAATCAAAATAAATGAATGTATTTTAAATGTATTTAAAATGTATTTTAAATGTATTTAAAATGTAATCATGTTCATGAAAAGTCAGTGAAATAAGTTTGGATTCAGTAGCAGAAAGCTCGTAGACAACCTCCCCTTTCCACCCTCTTTCATTCATTCACTCAGTCCTTCATCAACTCAGTGTCAAATACTCGTAATTAGCAGCATAAAATCCGGGCCAAACCTAATGCAAAACTAGGAATACCACTATCAACAACAACAACAACTACTACTACTACAACAACAACAACAATAACGACGACGACGACAATATCAACAACTACAGCAACAGGAGCAGAAACAACGACAGTAATAGCAACAACAACGGCAATAGCAAGAGCAACATTGGCAAAAGCAACAATAGCAACAGCAAGACCAAAAAACAGTAGCCGCCTCATCATAAGTAGGCTTAAAGCCTAGAAAATTCCCTACCAGCAATCGTGAACATTGCTGCCAGCACCAGAGGCGTAGCCACCAGTCACACAACAGCACCAGGAAAAAAGCCACCAGGAATAAAGCAACGAAGGAAACCGGAGACGACATTTGCTCGTAGTCTGCTGTTTCAGCTCCGAGACAAACTGCTTCATACTCGTAGACAGGGAGTCCCGCCCGTGGGCGCTGGAAGAGGCTGTGCAGGACTATTTAATTTGTCCGATTGTACAGATTGCGGATTGGGCTGGGAAGGGCTGTGCTTTGTATATGTGTAAGTGCGTGTGTGCGTGTGTTGGCTCGTGTGAATGTGTGTGGCAATTGTGGAAGTTATCATTTGCAGCTCATGACCTGACAACAGTTGCAAAGTGTTCCCAAGCAAATGGGCGCTTTTATGTCTCGTAGTCGGAGGATTATTTACATGCTGCCATTGTTTGCCCGACAAATAGTTCGGTTAAGTTGGGTAATTTAAATTGGGTGAGAAGCTGACTACAAACTGCCCGGCTGGCTGGATAAGTGCCTGTCTGCCTAGTGGCGTTTAAGTTACTCACACGACTGATGAAAATTATTTCAGGCAACTTGGAGAATATTTTTTAATACAGGACTTAAAATCCATATAAATCGGCAGGTACTGTATTAGGGATAGTTTAATTAGAGAGAGAGAAAGAGAGAGAGAGAGAGAGAGAGTAACCAAGCAGCCTATATCCGTTCTATTGCCGCCGAGATGAACTCTCTGCAAATAGAGGAGTTCTCGTGTGGGGTAACCGTGCAGTTATTCCACCACCGGCTCGAGCATCTATTCTACGAGCACTTCACGCGCCTCATCCAGGAATCGTCAAGATGAAATCAATGGCTCGCAGTTATGTATGGTGGCCCCACATTGATGCTGAAATTGAGCATACTGTGAAGAAGTGCATTCCGTGTCAACAGAATAGGAACGAGGAATCGAAAACTGAATCACACCATTGGGAATCGGCTAGGACTCCGTGGTCTCGTTTACACATCGACTTTGCCGGCCCTTTTCAAGGCAAGACTTTCTTCTTGGTAGTCGATTCTTTCTCCAAATGGTTGGAGGTCGTAGTTGTTCCGTCTACATCTACGGGAGCTGCAGTCAAGTTCCTTCGACAACTGGCTGCCACTCATGGTCTTCCTGATGAGATAGTGTCGGACAATGGCACAGCATTCACATCTGCAGAATTCAAGGAATTCATGGACAACAATTTAATTCGCCACATACGCTCTGCTCCGTTTCATCCGGCAAGCAGAACGAATGGTTCAATCCACGAAGAACTACTTAAAGAAGCTGGAACGAAACACGAACATAGATCTCAGTTTGGCTAGATTCGTGTTCAACCAACACATCACGCCGCATGCAACTACAAACCGTACTCCAGCAGAGCTGCTCATGAACCGACAGCTTAAATCGTACAAATCGACAAAATACAACCACAGGAAATCACTTTCGGCAAGCTGACCGAGCCTGCCAGCAACAAATCTTTCATTTCAGGTAATCCAGTGTGGGCCCGTAACTACGCCGCAGGGCCAAAATGGATCGAGGGACAAGTGTTTGATCAAACTGGGCCTATATCATACACTTTCCGTCTGAGCGACTCCCGGGTCGTCAAGCGTCACCAAGATCAGCTTAGGAATCGTATAGCATCATCGAACGATGCCAACTGCGGAAGTCCAGCTACAGAGGACTTATTAACATCGTGTGATCATAGTATTTTGGAGCCTACTAATGAAGCTGAATCTCCGCCAGTAAGTCCACATCCAGTGGCTCATTCATCACCGGCTCCACCTACACCTCGTAGGACCAGCCGCAATAGAAAGCCTACGCATTTCTATTCTGGGTGTTAAGGGGTGTTGTGTATGCTACCGTACATCGCTCTATCGTTTGCACAGTCAGTCGATCAGTGGACGTCAAGCAATACACATCGCGCTACGTAGCGATCATCAATACAACACATAAATACATATATACATTCTCACTGTACATTTAACTATTCATGTTCATATGGCAATAAACATTAATATATATTAAATGTCATTAGCGCACGCATATTTAATAGGGAGATAGTTATATTAGACAGAGAGAGAGAGAGAGAGAGAGAGAGGAAGAGAGTTATATTTGACAGAGATTTATGTTAGAGAAAGAGTTACATTAGAGAGAGAGAGAGAGAGAGAGAGAGAGTGTGTGAGTTACATTAGACAAAGAGTTATGTTAGATAGAGAGTCATATTAGAGGGAGAGTTCTATTAGAAAGAGAGAGTTACGTTACACAAAGAATTTTATGAGAGAAAGAGTTACATTAGAGAGAGAGTTATATTAGAGAGAGAGAGAGAGTGAGTTATATTAGGCAAAGAGTTATGAGTTACATTAGAGAGAGAGTTAAGTTAGAGAGAGAGTTATGTTAGAGAGAGAGAGAGAGAGAGAGTTATATTAGACAAAGATTTATGTTAGAGAAAGAGTTATATTAGAGAGAGAGTTATATTAGAGAGAGAGTTATATTAGAGAGAGAGAGAGAGAGCGAGAAAGAGAGAGAGAGTGAGTTATATTAGACAAAGAGTTATGAGTTACATTAGAGAGAGAGTTAAGTTAAAGAGAGAGAGAGAGAGAGAGAGAGAGTTATATTAGACAAAGATTTATGTTAGAGAAAGAGTTATATTAGAGAGAGAGTTATATTAGAGAGAGAGTTATATTAGAGAGAGAGAGAGCGAGAAAGAGAGAGAGAGTGAGTTATATTAGACAAAGAGTTATGAGTTACATTAGAGAGAGAGTTAAGTTAAAGAGAGAGAGAGAGAGAGAGTTATATGAGACAAAGATTTATGTTAGAGAAAGAGTTATATTAGAGAGAGAGTTATATTAGAGAGAGAGTTATATTAGAGAGAGAGAGAGAGAGCGAGAAAGAGTTATATCAGACAAAGTGTTATGTTATCTCCAATCCTATTAGAGTGTTTAATTTGTGTCGATGGGCGAAGCTGGTTCGAATTTATTCTCCCTACACTACAAGCTGCATTCGACTTTTTAAAAATAGGTATTTGTAGTGAGGCCATCTTGGCAATTTAACTCTAACTCACTCCCCTCCTGATATGGGACCGTGCACTTTTATCTTTCGGGAAAATGCATTTGCCGATGAAAGGAAAGCGTTTTATGGACGCAGAAGCCATTCAAAAAGCTTGTACCGACATCATGAAGGACATCAAAGCCGACGATGTAAAGCAACCATGGGACATGCTTTGAGACGGTGCAAATCGCTATATTAAGTTGGAAGGGAATTATTTTGTTGTTGTTATTTTTTAAAAGTCCTATTTGCTTTTGAATGCACCTTTTATTAAGACTCTGCTGTGGGCTGATGAGCTAGCCAGACGGGGTACTATGAAAACGACCCCGACTACGGGCATGGAAGCGGCACTCGACTTCGCTGCATTTGGCGATTCAAGAGGAGGCAGCCACGTAGGCGTTATGGCTGTATATAGGAAATAGGTACAAGAAAGGGAACCTCAGGGGTCACCTCGAGTTACTTAACATGGTAGAGGACAACCTCAACAAAACAAAAACCCTGGATCAAATGGACAGAGCCCTCGACTTTACAAGAACATACAGAGTCCTGTTTCCAACAAGGCAGCAATGGGCTCTATGTCCGTCATGGGTAAACGATGACTCACAAAAGTGGTACACTGATGGATCGTAAACGTCTACGGGCGTGGGCGCGGAGATAATGGGCCCTAGAGCACACATCTCACTCTGCTTATGCAATGGTGCGACTGTGTTTCAGGCCGAAATATTTGGGATCCTGGAGGCGGGGAACATCCTAAACAGCAGACAACCTATAAGAGTTAAAATCAATATACTCTCACATAATCAGGCCTCATTAAAAGCACTCAATAAATACTCTTACACTTCCAAAATATTTTGGGAATGCCACTGTGCCCTCAACAGACTGACGACACACAACAGTCTTTCTCTAGTGTAGGTTCGAGGCCATGAGGGACACGCAGGCAATGAAGTAGCGGACATACGAGCTAAAGCAGAGACAGACAACCTCTATATAGGACCATGTCCAATGTTCGGATACAATAAGCATGGTCTTAAGCTGGATCTAAAAAACTGGACGACGCAGCGGAAAAATGGTTACTGGAACAGCTTAGAGGGGCTTAGGCACTCGAAGTGGTTCCTGTTTTTCAACGCAGAAAAGGCCCTATCACTGAGAAGAAAACAACTGAGGATACTGTGTGGTGCGTTGACGGGTCACTTTCCCTGCAATAAGCACCTGCACAGAATGGGCTTCGCTGACACCAAATTATGTAGATTTTGCCTAGAAGACGATGAGTCTATGGGGCAACTAAACGCCAGTCGCCCGGTCCTTGCACGAACAAGAGTAAAGTACCTCGGCAAACATTTTCTCGGAGATGACGACCTGATGCAAACATCGCAAACTGGTCTGATTCAATTCCTGAGCACAGTAATTGAATGAATGGGCTGGCACAATGGATCTCTGTGGTCGCAGTGCCTAAGGGCGATGGCCCAACCCTTAGCATTACATTCCATTCCTCTATGTACGGACAGGTTGGAACAACAAGTGCCACCTGCAAACTAATGTTGAAGGACACCGTCGTGCGTGAGGCCAATAGGTCTTGGGCAGACAAAAGCACTTGCTTAACGACTAGGCTAATGTGGCCGGAACTTAATAGAAGGAAATCTAGAGACTTTCTGGGCCTGTCGAGAGAGGATATCTCTAAGCTCGGGGCTTGTATAACTGGTCATTGGGTATTCGGCAGGCATGCTCTCAGGATGGGAGTGTTCTCTCATGAATACTGCAGAAGCTGTGGGGATGAGGAGGAGGAGGAGACTGTGGAACATCTCTTCTATAGGTGCCTGGGTCTAGCACCGCGAGCTCTTTAGGCAAATACGCTCTCAGCTCTCATAGGGAAGAGTACGGCGCGAAGGTCAAACAAGTCCTAGGGCTTCGAAATGGTTCGACGAGTGAATCGGAGGTGCGTTGTTACGCGGTAGTATCACAATGGACCCACGGTGGTCTGAGTGATTTGGTCTGTAGACTGACTGGCACGAAAAACTAACTTAACCTAAGACTCTGCAGTCCATCAGTTCAGGTGAAGCAGAATCTCTTCCAACTTATTTAGACTTATTTTTATGAAGCTGGTTTGGATTATGTAGTTCAGCCAAGGAACTACTCCAAGCACCAGTTATTCCATAACATGATTATGAACCCCAAACAGGATATTTTGGGTTAAGGGTTTCGGGTTCTTAGTTATCTTTCCTGACTAAAATTTCAAAGCATATGAAAATACTCCGATCATTTTTTAAAGGAATTTTCAAGTCTTTATCAATCCTTCACCATGTAAACTAGTCGCGCATGCCGCATCCCACCAAACTGGCACTGGAAATGCCAAACGGAAGTTTTGTACATCTGTTTCGCCGTAAAATGCCAAAATACCAAAGCGGTTTAAGCCAAAAAATTGTGATTTTTTTCATCACAAACCTCGCAATTCAATGTAGAGACCGAAGCCGAAGGCTTTAATGAATTCGAATCCGCTTCCCATGACTGCGAATGGCAGCATCCGGCATCAACGTACCTCCTCGCACAGAACATTTGCGTCCGACCCACGCCTCACGGATCAAGCAGCAGTTAAGTGACATTTTTTCCATGGGCCGCTCCACCGCGAGGCACAAAGCAAAATGGCCGATTTGCTCGCAGGGATTTAGCTTTCGAATTTTGGCGAATTTTTGCTAATTCCGCCATCAATTGAGCTGGAAGCAAAAATCATAAAACGCACGCCCGTCTATTTACGCCGGCAACAACAACAACTACAACAAGCAGGGCTGTGGCGCAAATGCTGCATGCGTTTTTGTCCCTGCCTGCGGCTTGGCAGCGGCAGTCGTTCGTGTGATTTGCATGGTTTGCTGCTGACGGATGGGAACCTGCATCGTCGTCCGAGCTGTGTGCTTGGGCTGCTTTCGAAGGTTTTAATTTGCACCAAATTTCTTTGCCTTCGTTATGCAGCATTTTGGGACACATGCACCATGGGTGCATGGCCCCACTTCATCAATTGGCATGTTGCCGCTTTTCCAAATGACTTCTATGGTTATTGAGCAGTCGATGGGGCGCCGCACTCACTAATTAGAAAGTCCACAAATGCAAAGCGAAATGTGTTTTGAGCTGCAATCGAATTGGTGCCCTTTTATCACAGGGTTCCTGAAGCATGGCCTTAAAGCTTTCGAGCGCTGCGTCATCGTTTCATTGGATGAGTTTTTGACTGCTGTACTGGAGGGTTACTTAACACGTGGTTAAGCAATCGGCTAACAGTTGGAGGAGTCCCTCACTGCTCACTGTCTCTCTCAAATCGAAAGAGTTTCGTTCTTAATAATTGCAAATTCACACAACTCATTGAACAGTGAAGAACTCCTGGTTTGACACAGCATGCCAAATAAGCCACGTGGAAGCAGGAAATCTCTGTTCCGTCCAACGAAGATTGTTGAAATATAACATCCTTCGAGTTAACATTTTTCACAAGAAAATTTCAGAGCAAATTCAAAAAATTCTACAATATTCCTAGATAGATGCATGCGAGGGTGGACTGAACAGTAATCGACGAAGAATGGCGCCACCACCACAATGGAATCAATGTTATTTATCGGGAAAGATATATTTCGAATGATTGATATCAAATTTTCAGCCAGCATCGTCTTCAGTGTAAGTTTGTCTGATATTGAAAGTGAACAACTTTCGTATTTTAAGAAAAATGTTCTCTTTCATCAGGACAATGCACCGTTTTTCAAGGACACCGATGTATAGGCAAAATTATACGAATAGCGCTATGAATTGGAACGAATGAAAAGGTAATCAATCGGACGAATGAAGAGTTAATCGCTGGGACGAATGAAGAAGTAATTGCTGGGATGAATGAGAAGGTAATTGCTGGGAGGAATGAAGAGATAATCCCTGGGACGAAACAAGAGGTCATCGCTAGGATAAATATGGAGTTAATCGATGGGACGAAAGAAAATGTAATCGCTGAGAGGAATGAAGAGGGAATCGATGGGACGAATGAAAACATAATCGCTGGGACGAAATAAGAGGTCATCGCTGGGACAAATGAATAGTTAATCAATGGGACAAATGAGAAGCTAATTCCTGGGACGAATGAAGAGGTCATGGCTGGTACGAATGAAAAGATTATCGCTGGGAGGAATGAAAAGGTAATCCCTAAGATGAATGAAGAGGTAATCGCGAGGATGAATGAAGAGGTAATCGCTGGGATGAATGAAGAGGTAATCCCTGGGACGAATGAAAAGGGAATTGATGGGATGAAAGAAAAGATAACCGCTGGGACGAAAGAAAGGATCATCGCTGGGACAAATGAAATGGTAATCGCTGTGACGAATGAAAAGGTAATCGATGGGACAAATGAGAAGATAATCGCTGGGATGAATGAAGAGGTAATCAGTGGGGCGAATCAAGAGGTGGTAGCCCTGGGACGAATGAAGTGTTAATCGCTGGGATGAATGAAGAGGGCATGGTTGGTACGAATGAAAAGATTATCGCTGGGACGAATGAAAAGGTAATCCCTAAGATGAATGAAGAGGTAATCGCGAGGATGAATGAAGAGGTAATCGCTGGGATGAATGAAGAGGTAATCCCTGGGACGAATGAAAAGGGAATTGATGGGATGAAAGAAAAGATAACCGCTGGGACGAAAGAAGAGATCATCGCTGGGACAAATGAAATGGTAATCGCTGTGACGAATGAAAAGGTAATCGATGGGACAAATGAGAAGATAATCGCTGGGATGAATGAAGAGGTAATCAGTGGGGCGAATCAAGAGGTGGTAGCCCTGGGACGAATGAAGTGTTAATCGCTGGGATGAATGAAGAGGGCATGGTTGGTACGAATGAAAAGATTATCGCTGGGACGAATGAAAAGGTAATCCCTAAGATGAATGAAGAGGTAATCGCGAGGATGAATGAAGAGGTAATCGCTGGGATGAATGAAGAGGTAATCCCTGGGACGAATGAAAAGGGAATTGATGGGATGAAAGAAAAGATAACCGCTGGGACGAAAGAAGAGATCATCGCTGGGACAAATGAAATGGTAATCGCTGTGACGAATGAAAAGGTAATCGATGGGACAAATGAGAAGATAATCGCTGGGATGAATGAAGAGGTAGTCGCGAGGAAGAATGAAGAGGTAATCAATGGGAAGAATGAAGAGGTGGTAATCGCTGGGACGAATGAGAAGGTAATCGTTGCGACGGATGAAAACAGACAGATCCGTATTTTGAACGCATCGACAAATCGTTATCTTCAAATGACATTGAAAAATTGGGCAGTCTTTGGGCAACCACACGTTGGTATAGAACTGAAAGGAAACTATATTGAGAAACAAATTGAGTTTTGTCCAAAAGAGCAGGTTTTTGCTTTCCTAGGTCGATTACTTCCCAGTCCACCCTCATATATAAACACATTAAGAATTTGGCAGTGAAAATGCTGAATATCAAAAACTTAAGTTAGGAAGACCGACCAGAACCAATCCATATGACTAAGTGATGAATGAAAAAGATTATAAGAAATGTCTTATTTCACAAGGTTTCAATTTTCTAATATAATGTTTTTCAAAAAAGGATGTAATTTTATTAGGTTCCTATTTAATAAAGGTTCTTAGTAGATAGGTAAGATGCCTCCGTCGGATGTCCCAAGTAGGCACTGGTGCGCGTTTTGAGGTCATATCCTTGCGAGGCTAAAGATAGTGTTAGACAATGGATTACAACCAGTGAAGTTATTTACAAACTTTCGTTAGGCCTGAAAGTTCTAATTTATAACAAAGCCCCAGACTCTCCAGGAAAGAACTTATGAAATATATGTGTCTCAGCGAGCGAGGGTGGGGCATCACAAATAAAAAGGGGACAACTGCTGCTGTGACCATACAAGGTATCCCTCCAATTACCGGATCCCGGATAAATGTAAAGAGTACGAAGATCAATGAGATGGAGGCCTCTAGTGCATCACCTTGCCAAGTATGACAGGATACTGTACGAAAAGGTTCCTATCCTTACTTTATGATAAGTTTCTTGTTGCTTGATAAAGTTCTTGTGTCCTAATAAAGTTCTCCTTTCATAATAAGATTTCATTGTACACTCATAAATACAGAAAACTGTGGGAAATCTGGCAGGGAGATTTGTGTACCATGTCTTGAGGCAATTTTTTTCTATATTTTCCAATTTGTTTTGGTTGCGCATTTAAGCAGTTCCAACATAAGCTTCCACTCTACATTTTCTGTTATCATTTAATCCAAGCGCAGAAGAAAATGAAAATAAAATAAAAGTACAGCAAGTGCCGCCAGACGAAATTAACGCTTGGAATTAGCGCCAGCAACCAGGCACCATCTCAGCCACCAGCGCATTATGGAGCCGCCTGCTGCATGCATGCCTTGCGCCACAGAAGGAGCGGTTATGCACCGTTTTTCATTCCACGGCGCTTGCGTCTTGTTGCCATATTAAAAATTCATAGACCACAGAAACAAGGAGAAAACTTTTTGCACCAGCGCAGAAAATGCATTTTTAAGATGAACACGTAGTCCTTTCCCCAGCGAAGTGCCAGGAGCATGTGGTTTTTGCATAAGGAGATGAAGGCAGGCACCAAATTTCTTCTGTTGTATGCATTTTTTTTGTGTGTTTTCTACACTAATATTGCATTGTCTGGAAGTGCGGTGTTCTTTTGCATAGACGCGCGCATACGGGTTTTTACTGAAGACCCCGCAAAATATGCAGCGAAAAAAATACTTGAGCAGGAGCAGCCGGATAAGCGCCTGCAGGGAGCGCGCACGAGATAAGCGGCGAGCACATTGGGACGATTGCCAGTTTCACAAATGGGATTTGCAGATTAAAATACAACAAAAACAATAACAACGGCAGTTGCCACTGCCACAGCCACAGCCACTGCCACAGCATGGAAGCTGGCATTTGGCAAACGATAGCGATGTCGATGTCGATGTCAAGTGAATGCGCGGCGGAAATGCTCGCATTACAAATGCAAATGCAAATGCGAATGCAAAAATTGAATTAAAAAAAACTTCCGAGCACATGGAAAAATGTGCTACAATTTAATAAATAGTTTTTCCAATTTAAAGAGCCCCAGACTTACCGTCCAAGCCGCACGGGCCCTTCTCTGAGAAGTACAAATTGACCAGACTTTGCGAATAATCCGTCAGAGCCTTGCGATCGGTGCCGCACACATTGAAAGTGAACTCCGTTTTATCCTTTTGTACCTGAAAGAGGGAAAACAGAAGAGAGCAATTTTGAACGTCGCCGCGGAATTTAATATTCGCATATTTTTATGTTCGTTTTACCTTTATTTGACCTTCGGCCGTGAAGGGTGCCTTTTTCAGGTTGTAGCTGACGTTAATGTCGTCATTAATAATTTCGCAGGTGTCGGCGTTGAAGTTGCACGTGTGCGGCGGGCAAATGACGTTGGTCGCCCACATGAATTGATAATGGCAATCGATAATTGTTCGCAAAACTGGCGTGCCCTGAAAAAGGTGAAAGCTGCATTAATTAAAAGCATATTCAATAAAACCCAAGCGAAGGTGAAGCGAAGAATCCTTAATTAAACATGAGCGACTTTAATTAAAATGTATTTTAAATTGCACATCAAGTTCGTGCGCCTGCCATTAAGTTAACGATGTTCATTGCGATGATGAAGCGCACAAGAAATAACAATACGAACATCTCTGAAAATAGTCCTGTGAAGCGAGCATATTAGAAGTAGTCGATAGAATGAAACAGCAAGTTCAATGACTGGCATCCTGTTTCATACTCTCAATCGCCGAGTAATTCTGAATATAGGCCTGATACTTTTACATCGATTTAAATCAGTCGAGTTAGCTGAAGAAATTTTTGAAGAACTGATAAGGATTATTACCAGAGAATATATTATTACAATACGAGAAAAAGGAACCTACTAGTTAAAGCCTCCTTGAGGAAAGTGGTTAGCAGGTAATGTTGTGCCGCTCATATACAAGATGTCCTTCATTCAATGAAGTGAGGGATGGGGGGAAGGGTAGGGGAGGTA
The DNA here is from genome assembly GCA_920105625.2 of Clusia tigrina. Lineage (NCBI taxonomy): Eukaryota > Metazoa > Arthropoda > Insecta > Diptera > Clusiidae > Clusia > Clusia tigrina. Next base: position 211,832,078 of record OV050031.1, read on the forward strand.
GAGAGAGAAAGAGCGAAAGAGCGAATGAGAGCAAGAGAGAGAGAAAGAGAGAGGGAAAGAAAGAGAGAAAGAAAGATAGAAAGAGAAAGGGGAAGAGCGAGAGAGGGACAGAGTGAGTGCATAAGGTGCTCGTACATTTGCCTGTACTGAATGGAAGTGCGCAAAGCTTCGTAAGAAGTGTTTGCCTAACATCATTGCTTCGTTACACAATAACACGGTTGCAACAAAGCTCATTTGAGCTTTTTTCAGCTAGACCAGCGATGCACAAAGCTCTGTACAAAACTAAATTTAAGCCTCAAACTCAATACACATACAGTAATTGACAAATGGGAAACTTATCATTCCATCCACTACGTTACATTAATAAGTACTCGAGTAGCAAGAGTGTTTGTTAAAGAGCTAGGTTTGTTGATCTGCTGTCTACTTCTTTGAATGTTTTTCACAGTAACTTCAATATGTCATCTCATTTAAAGTGGATAATTGTACCACCTTACATTGTAAATGAGAAAATTTACTCATGCGGAAGGTTGAGCGGTCGCCAAAAACTCACTATTAGGGAATGATTGACCTTTTGTGATATCGCATGAAGCACAAGTCCCATTCCCTTCCAAAAGTCCAGCCATTTGGAGGTTTTTATAAAGCGTTTGAAGCTTATATTTTTGTATGGAATCTCTCCCGAGAGTCCAGAAAGTAGTCACCCAGGAAAGTGTGTCATCTTTTGGACAGCCCTGGACACGTACATATCAGATCCTCGATGGACTCTTGTTCCTCCTCATCCAAGCAACTTCTACAAAAGTCGTTTCCCCAACCTTCTACCATGAGTACCCAGGGTCTAGTGTCCCATTAGGACACTTATGACGGTACCTATACTTTGCCTATTTAGATATATTAGATCTTTTGAACGCTTGACATTTCTTTCAGGTCAGGTTAGTCTAGCTAATTTGCATCCTACTCCTTCAGGCTACCAACTTCCCGTTTCCTAGAAGGATATTGTATTAATAGGAATACCAAGGTTTGACCTAGCTGGATGAATCGGAATTCTGGTGGCCTCTCGAGCGAGTTCATCCGCCTTGCAGTTAAAGTAGAGTAGAAGCGGTTGAAGAGAAATTTCTGAATAATAAGCTCAATCGTGTAGGAGTGCTGAACAATTTGAAGTGGAGATTATGTTAGTGATAGGACATCAGATTCTCGGCCACACTATTAGCGTTTTCCTTGACACATCTGGAGATCTTCTTATTAGTTGCGGCGGATTCTATTTTTTTTCCAAATAAATTTAGCCCATTTTATCAAACGTGATCCTATGTGTTTTAGAAGATCTTTGCTCTCTCTGTCTCTCTCTCTTTCTATCTCTCTCTCTCTCTCTTTCTCTCTCTTTCTCTTTCTCTTTCTCTCTCTCTCTCTCTCTCTCTCTTTGCTTATATTATTATTATTATTATTGTTATTATTGTTATTATTATTATTATTATTATTATTATTATTATTATTGTTATTATTATTATTATTATATCTTACACCATTAATTAATTATGGCTGCAAGGTGTTGGGCGAATGAGTACTAGCTACAGAGGCCTTCCACTCGAAGAGAAAAGGATTTTTTAGAAAGAAGCATTTTGGAGATCAAGCCCGTGGCAGGAATTGAACCTGCGACCCTCGGGGTGTAAGTCTAGCATGCTTACCACTAGACCACAGAGGGTAAATCTGATTATATTTGTTATCAAACTATCACTGTCTGTCAATAAAAGCTCATATCCTTACCAATAAAGCCTCCTCAGTTTATTGAGTTAGGCTATAAATCGTTATATGGAGGCAAACTCCAGCTTGATAACCTCGATAACCAATATGACTCATACGAAACGTAGTCACTCGACTACCGAAACTTCGGTGGATGGATCAAGTCAAGTCGAACCTATCTAGACTTGATGTCAGAAATTGGAGGCACTGCACGCTTAGCAACTGCGCTTGAAGGTATTTGATTGGCGAGGCCGTAATCCAGTAACGGGTTATCATCATGGCTATCTAATCAAGACTTAATTATTAGATATACTTCCTTGATCTGTTGTATCGCAGACTCCATAATTAATTTAATAACATTATAAGTGAACAAATCTCAGTAGATGTTTGGCTTGTTAAGGACACCGTATCTCCAGATTAGTTCACAGCTCAGGAAGTTGAAAAGAACAAATGGATCGGCAAATATATTACAATGGATGTCTTATGGTCTGAGTTCTATATATCGGATAAATAGTTACGACCAAAATAAAGATATAAACAATGTTGCAAGACAACAAGGACACATTATACTCAAAAATATAATCTGTCATTTCATACTCGTTTTGAAGATGCACTTCGGTGCTTATTACGAGAGTAGACTTGATGACTTAAAAGGAGTTATCTGAATAAACTGAATGAACTACCACTAAATCATTATGGAAATTAAGAAATCACAGAGTGGGTCACGTTCTACATTCTAGTTTCCTAACATGCCCAAACAGTTTACTCTGTTCAGATTTGTGCACACACATATTGTGGGTAAGCAAAAAACCTTTCTGAAGAGAGTATATTCTTAGCTTTCCAAGAATTGCTTTGTGGCCGGCACTTGATAGGTAAGTAGGTAGGTAAGGCGGCCACCCGGAGGATGCACTTAGGCCAACATTGACCCTAAGTGATACCGCATGAGACACCAGGTCCCATCCCTTTCCAAGGTCCAGCCAGTTGGAGCTTTTAATAAAGCAGTTGATGGAGCTAATCTTTTTTTTTGAGATATCTCCCAAGGTGTCCAGAAAGCACTTGATAGGGAAAAAAATCTAGAGACTTGCCTGGCCTGTCGTGAGAATATATCTCTTAGGTCGTGGTTTGTATAACTGGTCCTTGGCTATTCGGCAGGCATGCTGTCAGGCTGGGAGTATTCTCTCGTGAATACTTCAGAAGCTGTGGGGATGAAGAGGAGGAGGAGGCTGTGGAACATCTCTTCTGTAGGTGCCCGTCTCTAGCCGGAACCAGAGCGGGCTCTTTCGGCAAATACGCTTTCAGCTCTCTCGGAAGTGTCCGGCGCGAATTTCGAAGAAGTGCAGCGCTTTATTAGGGCTTCGAAATGGTTTCACGAGTGAGGTGCACTGTTACGCTGTGGTATCGCAATGGATCCATAGTGGCCTGAGTGAGTTGGTCTGTAGACTGACTACCACGAAAACCTAGCCTAACATAACTTTCCAATACACACTCTATTATTTTAGTAAGTATAACTATAAAAGGATAAAGATTTCTTAAATAATAACTCAGTTTAAAAAGGATAAAGAATTCTTGAAATTCAACTCAGGTTTAAGAAGGATATAGAATTATTTAACGATAGCTCACTTTTAAAAGGATACAGAATTCTTTAAGGACAACTCATTTTAGAAAGGATAAAGAATTCTTAAAGGTCAACTCAGTTTAAACAGGATACAGAATTCTTAAAAGACAATTCAGTTTCAACAGGATACAGAATTCTTAAAGGACAACTCAGTTTCAACAGGATACAGAATTCTTAAAGGACAACTCAGTTTCAACAGGATACAGAATTCTTAAAGGACAACTCAGTTTCAACAGGATACAGAATTCTTAAAGGACAACTCAGTTTCAACAGGATACAGAATTCTTAGAGGTCAACTCAGTTTAAACAGGATACAGAATTCTTAGAGGTCAACTCAGTTTAAACAGGATACAGAATTCTTAAACGATAACGCAGCTTAAAAAATATTAACAATTCTTAAAGGACAATTCACTTTAAAAAGGATACAGAATTCTTAGAGGTCAACTCAGTTTAAACAGAATACAGAATTCTTAGAGGTCAACTCAGTTTAAACAGGATACAGAATTCTTAAACGATAACGCAGCTTAAAAAAGATTAACAATTCTTAAAGGACAATTCACTTTAAAAAGGATACAGAATTCTTAGAATTCAACTCAGGTTTAAGAAGGATATAGAATTATTTAACGATAGCTCACTTTTAAAAGGATACAGAATTCTTTAAGGACAACTCATTTTAGAAAGGATAAAGAATTCTTAAAGGTCAACTCAGTTTAAACAGGATACAGAATTCTTAAAAGACAACTCAGTTTAAACGGTATACAGAATTCTTAAAGGACAATTCATTTTAAACAGGATACAATATTCTTAAGTGAAACTTGGAATGAAGCAGTCTCAAAACTATATTCACCTCCGATGTTGGTGTAAATTATAGAAAAAATATATATAAAAAATATGAAAATTGGTGTCATGCCTAGTTCCCCCCTCCCGGTGCTAATAAACTGCATTTCTTCATTTGGGCTTTGGTGGCGCGCGTACACAATTTATAATTTTAAAACCGCAATCAATAAGCGATAATCCTGCACACAGAAAAAAGCAGGATACCACCACATAATTTCATTTATTGCACAAACGTACGCTAATGAATCTGCGGTGGCGTTATTAAAGCCGCAAAGGTCGGTCGCCCATCCACGACTAACCTCCCCCCACCCTAAACCGCGCTACGGAATGCCGCGGCGTGCTGCGATAAAACAATGGCGCGTCATTTGGCGCATTAAATCGAAATGCAGCAACCGCACCACACACAAACACAGAGTCACAGACACACACACACAGTCCCCGACTCACAGATAGACAGAAATACACGCACACTTCCAGAAGTTAATATAAAAAAGGAGCGCAGCAGACATTGCCTGACAGCAGTGCCAGCAGAGTGCACCACAATTGGCAATGGGCCAAAATGCGAGCACTCGGAGCACGTGTTTTTTCTGGCCGTTCACAACACAAATTGCAGACAAAATGTCAACAATGCGCTGCGATATTGTCGCCAACATTAATCCAGGAACGATCAACATATCGATTATTAATGAACAATAATGGCAACTGCCAATTAGTCGAGTTATGTTGGCATTCCCGTGTATATTTGTGGGTTTCAGTGACTATAGAAGTGATTCTCTCTCTGTGTGTGTGTGTGTGTGTGCGTTTCTCTGTATATGTCCGTTTGTGTGTATGCGTTTGTGTATGTGTGCAAATAAACAAAAACCGAATGGAATTAAAAGTTTGTTGTACTTACACGGCCGGCGCGCATGTCGCAGTGGAACAATATGCCCGAGGATAGCTGCGAGTTTTTGTCCTTGGGGCATGGACTCCCCTTCAGATAACGCAGCTCAGCGGTGGTGCGATTGAAGGCGACCAGTGATGCCAGTGGAAAGCCGAGACTCTGCAAAAGAAACAATGATAAATTTTAATGAGTTGTTAATAAAGCAAAACAGAAACAAAGTAAATAGCAGCAGGCTTGAGGAGACTCCGTTGGAGATTCATGAGAAATGCAAAACAACGCTCATAAATTCATCATCAAATTACAATTTTGCACATTTTGCCGTAAACAAAACAACACCTATCAACAGCAACAACATCAACAGCAACACCAACAACACCACTTGCAATAACACCACGTATCAGCCAGCATTGGAGTTTGTTTTGATTTCCAAGAAAATATGATTCAGTATGCATGCAGAGGAAGCTCAGGAGTTCGTAGTCAAATAACATACTCCAAATTCCAACGCCCTCGCATACACATCCATCCACAGACATAGACACAGACACTTACCCCTCCTCCTCCGTCTCATCTTTCTGTTCAGCAATAGCGATTTGTTTTTGGCTTGTTTTCCAAATGAGCGAACGCAGCCGGAGCAGCAACACAAAAATCAGATCAGCTTTCAAGAAAATATGATTTCAGTTGCACGTAAAATTTTTATTGATGTTGTTTTTGCCATTATTGTTCGGTGTTCCATTGCAAATGTGAGAGCAAAACATTGTAAACTCGCAGCAAAAACAAAATAAAATCACAAATTGCAATTTTGTTTATAGAAATAGGAGAAATATTCAAATTGTAAGCGGTGAGAGAAGGAATGAGAAGAACATAAAAACACAACAAATGTTTTTATATGAATTCCTGGTTTGTTGACTGGCTTCCTGGCTTTGGAAACACAGATCCTTAAGATAACAAAGTGAATGATTCTGAAATTAGACTGAGAGGCTAGATGCATGGCAATCTTATGGTTAGCGAAGAATATGATGATGATGCAGTCCGCAGGCGGCACTGTGAAAGATGCTCTGTGTCATACCACGATAAAAGACAAATCCTGTGATCTTATGAAATTCCAAATTTCACAGGTGATGATGAAGACCCAGGCAGGCTTTATGAACTGAAAGATACTGTAGGCCACACCCCGATAAAAGACGGATCCACTATCCTTAAGAAAGCCAAAACTGCTGAGGTTATGATGAGGACTCAATAGAGAGCAGGCTGTATTATGAACTGAAAGATACTCTGGGCTATACACCGATAAAAGACGGATCCACTATTCTTAGGAAAGTCAAAACTTTGAACTTGAAGATACTCTAGACAATAAACGGAAGCACTTTTCTTATTAAAGCCAACACTTCTCAGATGATGATAATGACCCAATAGGCAGAAGGGACTGTAAACTGAAACATACTCTGGGCCATACACCAATAAAAGACGGATCCACTGTCCGCATGAAAGCCAAAACATTTCAGGTGGAGCATGAGGCCGACCAGTGAGCAGGCACTGGGAACTGAAAGATACTCTGGGCCATACACCAATAAAGCCAAAACTTCTCCGGTTATGATGAGGACCCAGTTGGAAGGTAGCATTGTGAACTGAAAGATATTCTAGAGTATACCCCGATAAAAGACGGAACCACTATTCTTAGGAAAGCCACAACTTCTCACGTTATGATAATGGCCCAATGGGCAGGCGTCACTTTGAACTCGAAGATACTCTGGGCTATACACCAATAAAAGAGGGAACCACTTTTCCATTGAAAGCCAAAACTTCTCAGATTATGATAATGGCCAAATGGGCAGGCGGCATTGTGAACTGAAAGATACTCTAGAATATACCCCGATAAAATACGGATCCACTATCCTTAAGAAAGCCAAAACTGCTGAGGTTATGATGAGGACTCAAAGGAGAGCAGGCGCACTGTGAACTTAACGATACTCTGTGCCATAAACCAATAAAGAAAGGATTCACTGTCCTTAAAAAACCAAAATTTCCCAGGTGAAGAATGATGAGGACCCAATTGACAGGCGGCACTGTGAACTGAATGATACTCTGGGCCATACCCCGAAAAAAAACGGGATTCACTGTTTCTTATGAAAACAAATACTTCTCAGGTTATGATGAAGACCCAAAGGAAGGCATGCGCAATCAGGCACTGTGAACTGGAAGATCTTCTGTACCATACAACAAATAAAATATACTCTGCTGTTTGACTGATGAAAACCAAAACCACTTTGGCAGAGAAGGATCCAATAATAATGAGCAACTGTTTGAAGATTGCTATTATACACCCGGACAATCACAGGAATGTGGATTCCCCACTGACCCTCCTCCACGCACAGACAACGGCATTCATTCTTAATAGAAGACCTAATTTGTACAGGTGGTATTGGAGCATGCATGGTCCAGACCAAAAGCACATAAGCTGAGGTCCCCTTTGCTTTAACTGATGCATTAGTTCTAGGCAAGGTTATTCTAATTACTAAGACTAGGAATAAGTTCCCATTCAGATAACCATATATCGCGCTTATCTACTTCTCGAAGGCCCATTTCGAAGATGACCAATTTCGAAGATCACCGATTTCGAAGATGACCGATTTGGAAGATGACCATCCGAGTCTCAAAAGTTGCCTCACAGCAAATTTAAATGATCTCGTTCAATGATTCCTAGCTACGAGTAATTAAGCTGCAGCTTCATTGGCTGCAACACCACAATGGAATCAATAATAATGGAATATAATCTATTGTTCTTGCAGTGAAATGGTATCCAACAAAGCGTAACTTTATTGAAGGTAGAAAACTGGAGGAGACTCTTTTCACAAGTTTCGAGGGAAAACCACCAAGAGGAGAGTGTCTTAACGACATCCCTTCAGAACACTATAGTAACACATGACCGGATGTTAGAGAATAAATCGGTTGGCAAATATTGATTCAAATATGAGGACTGTAAGGAACTATTCAGTGTGTCTGTGTTCAGTACTCTTCTGGGATGTTTTCTGAAAACTTTTGATATGTTGGGTAGGACCACTTCGACATAGTATATTAAAAGCACATTCGAGTACGAATAAGGAATATTTTGGAACAATATTTTATCCGTGACTACCAGAATAGTGACTCAACAACGCTGAATCAAATAACTTTCCATTTGCAAACTACGTAAAGTTGAGGAATATATGAATTATATTAATCCTGCCCTGGGCATGGTCTCACAAATGCTTCTTTCTAAGCATTTTTCTCTTCGAGTCTAAATGCCTGCAGATATAGATCATTACGGTGTACGGTATAATAATAAATTATATTGGTATCTAAAAATCCATATATGTCTATCCAAATCCCTTGGTTGGTTGGTTGGTTTCAGGGGCTGATCCAAGTCAGTCCTCACATGGATAACAATTATCGCCTTAGCGACGTTTTGATACCACAACCTTTCCTAACACCGGAGAAAACGATGGATTGTTCACTAAATCCACCCGTTTTGACCTGTCCGTATAAATGGGTATATCGTACTCCATTTGGACTATTGAACCTTAAGTTAGTATTGGACGCACGATTGCTTCGTACATCCAGTGAGTGATATGGGGGCGTAGTCCCCATTTTTTCCCAAATCCCTTACCTCCCTATTTCTTTGTCTGGTAGACACTTGCGGAAGAGAGCAACTTTTCATAGGGAAAATAAGATCACGGTATACAACTTTCCTCTAAAAAGATGCAGTCATGGAACTGAAACTGAAAACATCTCAGGATCTCTATTCATACAATGTAGAAAGAATTGTCATCATGCGACATTACGTCAATAGTTGGGATCTTACAGATAACAGACGGACAGACCGATTGATTTTTAATATAATTTTTATAAACCATCAATATATATTATCAAAAGGATATGATGTGATTCTCCTAATGGAACAACTTTGGTATATATCCACCAAAATGAGAGAACAAATTTTTCGGGAAAGGGAACTATGTAAGTAAGTAAGAACTGAAGTATGTAAAAAACCCAAGAGGGCTGATTTGACGAAGGAGCAGATAGACACGTTACCTTCATGAACTACGTTTATTTGCCGAAGCCTCTAAAATGAACTTTGCTCTATAGACAAAAATCCCGAACAATCGAGCTCTCATAAAAGGAAGGAATCCTGCAAAACGGAACTATGCAAACTAATAAACCTTCATCCCTAATAGCAACAGCAAAATTTGTTTGAATTAGGTTACAAATTGCTGCCCCATCCACCGTATTCTCCAGATTTAGCTCCCAGCGAGCTGTTCTTGTTTTCAAACATGAGATAACGGCACGTGACGGAAAGAGATTCGGAACGAACGAGGAGGAGCTTATTGCCGAAACAGAAGCCTATTTCTTAGAGTTTGACGAATCCTGTTGTTTGGATGGCTTGCAACTCGCAAAGACCGAGGACGTCTTCGTCAAAGCTGAAGGGATATCTTAGAGTTTTACGATCTTGTTTTCTGAAGGGCTTGAAAGAGTTGGTGGCGGAAAGAGATTCGCAAAGAACGAGGAGGTCAACGCCGAAACTGAAGACTATTTCTTATAGTTAAACAAATTTGGTTTTTTGGACGGCTTGAAACTCGCATCGCCCGAGGACGTCATCGTGAAAGCTGAAGCGATATCTCAGAGCTTGACGAATCTTGTTTCCTGAAGGGCTTGAAAAAGTTGGGAGTTTAAGTCGCTGCAAATTTATCGAGCTAAAAGGGGACAAATCAATATTTTGCCCAAAAACATCCTTTTTCTAATCTCGCCAGCGAACGTATCAAGCACTCCTCGAGTAATCTATCACCTCTAATTTATCTTCCAATGAAAACTCTGTGATGGCGATGACATGGAACGGAGGCGTCTGTGAGTTTCGATGACTGTGCTGGAATTGCTCAAGGAATCACAAAAAACAAGGAATCTCTGGTGCGGGAATTAACAGAAGGAAAAATTTGGCATTGCAGCTACGAGAAAATATTGCCCCATCTTTTGTGTGTAGTGAGGAGATAAAAACTAGGGTGTCATTTTCAACTATGGGAAAAGTGGATGACTCCATGCAAAGGCCTACCAAACTAGCATATAATCCCTCATAGGTTACAAGTATATTTCGTTAATTTTCTTTAGTTGAAAATGAAATGAAATTGTCAAGGAAAGAGTTGGAGACCATTAAAAGAGTTCTCATAATCCCCATTCATGGCCAACTGAAACCCAATCTCATGTGTGTCGTACGAGTATTTCTGTCACTTAACTGTATGCTTCAACACACTCACTCCACTCAGACTCACACTAACTCACTCAGCCACACACACAATCGCACTCTCACAATAGTCTCTAAATCTTCTCCTGTGGTTGAAAAACCATTTCAACTTTTTCCATACAGACCAACAACAAACTCAACGCAATTTAACCGCATCCTAACATGAAAAAGCACCCCCCCCCACACACACACACACACATGCACACAGCTGCAGTGCTTGGCTCGGAAATGACGAAATAAAGATGCAGCCAAATGGGATTGGCGTCAGGCAGCAACTGCCACTGTTGCACAAATGACATTCTGATATCAGCGTCGAACACCACTTTCGATTCAATATGCTGCCAGGCCCGGCCCCTGCCCCCGGCCCCACTAAGCTTCAACAACATTTGTCCTGGTCTGGTCAAAAAGAGATTCAATATCATTAATACAAGTGAGCAGAGCAGCGGTAGAAGCAGTCAGCGATACTTGCAGCACTTGCGGCACTTGGGAGCACTTGCAGCATCCAATGTCAGGGTTCGTGCTCGCCTCAGAGTGGCGGTTTTGTGGCTCTATGTTGTTGCTATTATGTGTTATTTTGTGCTCTGCACCCGAGCACGGGTGCCATTATCACCTGTGGGTGGCAGAATAGTTTGGCTGTGGTGGCAATGCAGAAAGGTAAAAATTTTTAAGTACCAGAAAAAAAAACAAATAAAAATTAAAACAAAAGAATTATTTGAAATTTAGTGAAGGTGAAAAGTACATAAATGGGGAAGGGGATGGGCAAGGGGATGAGAATCCGGATGGGGATGAAGGTGGTTTGGGACTATATGGCTATGGGGCTATGAAGCTATGAGGTATGGGACTATATGGCTATGAAGCTATGAAGCTATGAAGCTATGAGGTATGGCTATGAGGCTATGAAGCTATGCGGCTATTGGGCTATGGGGCTATGAGGATGACTTCCGCCTGAGCAGCTGGAAGGACTCTTCTCATTCATGAATTTATAGATTATGGATAATATTTTCCGCACCATCGAAGTGAATACTCGAGCTTTACTTGTATTTAAATTTATGTTATCAGCACATTTTTCGTCCTTTTTTACAATAACTTCGATACCTCTGCTCTTTATTTATTTAGACTCTCCACTGAAGAAGCCCCCCAGCTTCCCCTGCCAACTTGCTGAGGAAAATTTATGGAAAAACTTCTTAGCAAAAACTGAAAGAAACTTTAAGTATGAGAAATGAGATAAAAACTTATACTATTACAAGAACAACAACAACATCAAGAACAACAATAAGAACAACAACAACAGTAAACAATGCCAACAACAATAAACTATGCCAACCAAATTGTTTATGGATACAGTAAGAATAAAAGGCGAAAAGAAAGATAAATAAAAACGAAATTTGCTATGAGACAAAAACGGGGAAAAACCAACAAAAATCTCCGACGACAGAGCCACCAAGATGCCTTCTCCCCGGAATGAATGAAGTGGCGCATTAATGGAGAATTTAAGTAAGCAGCGCAGAGAAAAATGCAAAGTCAGCGCTCTCGAATGGCCACAGACTGCCGAAGAGGAGCTTTGTCAAGGATTAAGCGCAAAGCCAGCAGCAACTAAAACTGACAATCGAATGGCCATGTCAACAAGAGAAGGAGGAGAAGGAAAAGGAGGGGGAGAAATAAGAGGAGGAGGAGAGGATGAGCAGAAGGAGGGGGAGAAGGAAGAGGAGAATGAGCAGAAGGAGCTGAAGCATTAGGAGGAGGAGCAGAAGGAGAAGGAGCTGAAGAATTAAGAGGGGAGCAGGAGTAGGAAGTGGGGAGAAGGAGTAGAAGCAGTAGAAGGAGGAGGTCCAGAAGGGAGAGAAGTAAGAAAAGGTTGAGCAGCCGAAGAAGCAACCATAAGAGTCAACGCCACCACCCCCCACCATCATTGAAAGTTCCTGCGACGCTCGCTTGAGCTGGCAATGACCAAACTGTATTTTATTTACTTAAGAACAGTTTTATCAGTTTCGCAGTGTCCTTGCAGCAATTGAGATCAGTGTCCTTGCAGCCTGGCCAGGCAGCAATTTAGCCACGGTCAATGAACACATTTTAAACTGCAGCAACCACGAAAAGGTGTAATGAGCTACAAAGTCGTCTTAAGCAGCAGTTAAAGTGTGATAAAAAAGAAGAAAGTGTAGCGAAACAGCTTCCTTAGAGAGAGAGCACAGCACTTAAAAAGGATAACAATAATAACAGTAATAATAATAATAAAAATAACAGTTTGCAATGCAAAGAAAGTGTTCAGAACCCGCACAAAGTCGATTGTAATCCTATTTCCATTCAAATTGCCTGAGAAATCATTTCGTTCGTTGATGTTTTGCTCCGTTGAAATCCTTGCATGCCTTTTGCGCTTTGTTGTGGTTTTTTGTTTTTCATTTTTGTGTTTGTGTTTGTTTTCTTGTGATGCCGCATCGAGTTCTTATCGCATTTCGCTGATTTAATTGCATTGTGTAGCCGCAGGATAACGGCGCGATTTGAAAACACTCAACGACTTTCAACATTTGCTGCTCTTTTATGCTGTTCTTTGCTTTGTTTTTGGTTTTGTAAGGATTCGTGTTGTTGTTTTGGTTTTTCTTCAAATATTGTTTTAACTCCTTTTCAACTCCGTTTCGTGTGATATAATCCGAATGGCAAAACCAGAGGTAAATGGAACTTAAAAGGTGTTTATTTGAAGCATGTCCTTGTGCGATGATACTTCATTCAAATGTTCTGCAGAAGTAGAGTTTGAAGGGATATTTTGAAGGGTGATTTTTAATCAATGATGCACGTGAAGCTAGAGAACAGATATAGAGAAAAAGTTGTACTCTGGATGTACAATATAGTGGTGCGGCCGATCTTGACATACGGCTCCGTGGTTTGGTGAGAAGCTCTCAAGAAGGGCTACAATCTCACGAAACTACAAAGAATCCAGCGCACCGCGTGCATTGGAATTACAGGAGCCTGTCGCACTTGTCCCGGGGTTGCTTGAGACGCGATTATAAACCTCCTCCCTATAGATCTCTTCATACTTATTGTAGTTCCGCACAAAGTGCACTAAGACTCAGAGAAACCGTTAACTGGAGGGATACCCTGTATGGTCATGGTAGCATTTTGAGACAACTGTCACCAGGCATAGTATCCTCGAGAACCGACTTCTTCGTTCGCAATCTGGATTTTGCGAGTTCTGTTAACACAGCTCTACCAAGTAGGAATGACTGGAAGATGGGGAAAGGTTCTCGCGGAAGGTGGTACGCCAATTTTCACCGATGGTTCCAAGGTGGAATCTGGGGTGGGTGCGGCAATTTTTTCAGAACCTCTCAATATTCTGGTCTCCTTCAAATTGCCATCGACATCAAGTGTCTTTCAAGCAGAGGTCTTTGCAATTTGGCAGGCATACAGGGCGTTGCAGAGAGAGGGGCACAAACTGACCAAAAACATATCCATTTACTGCGACAGCCAGGCGGCAATAAAGGCGCTAGCCTCACCTTTTGCCAGCTCTAAGTTGGTCGGCCTCTGCAAGAAGGAATTTAAATCATTATCAAGAAATAGTATAATATCCCTTGTCTGGGTTCCGGGTCACAGGAACATTGAGGCCAACGAGAGGGCTGATGAGCTGGCACGAAGAGGCTCATCGGAAACTGATCAAGTGTTTTCCTTTATGGACTTAGGAGTCCCCCTAACTGTTGTTAAGGGAAATATTTACAATCACTTCCTTCGCAAGGTTCGCGCGAGGTGGAAGAACACTGCAACATGTGCCATTTCTAGAATGATTTGGCTTGATTACAGTGGAAAAACAACTAACCACCTTCTCAATAGACCAAGACATAAAATTAGTAACCTTATCGCTGTCTGCACAGGTCATTAGACTATTGGCACACATGGAAGAATGGGCATTCCGTTCAATGCTCATTGCAGGAGCTATAAAGACCCACAGGAGAAAGAAAAAGTAGTACACTTTCTTTGTGATTTCCCAGCCCTCGATAGCTTGTGACTCAAATATCTCGGAAGTCCTTTTCTGAAGAGTCTATGGCATTGCTCTAGCTTAGAACTTTCAGACCTATTCAAATTTATAAGCAACTCCGGATGGTTGTAAAGGTACAAAAGCATATTACCATCTTCTTTAGGCTCGCGAGGATGTGGCAACAAAACGGTACTATTGATAATTGAGACGACCCGAGGTCGCCAGCCATTTTACCCACCTACCTACGTTCATTAAGATATCTCTAACGGCATGGAAAGCAAGTGGCCATAGACGGACAGACGGACGGGCAAAATCAAAATTGGTCAGAATGTGATACTGATAATTTTTGTATCTATATGCCACGCCTCCTTCTGGTAGTCGAAAAAAGCGCTCAGCCAACAAACTTAGTATACCCTTTTCCCCTTTTAAGGGTAAAGGGTATATAAAATTTTTTTGTTTTTATCCGCTTAGAAAGATGTCAATGATGTCCATTGAAAATTATATCCTTAAATATGCTAGAGGATTTACATTTATTTACAAGAACATTTATTTAAACAACATTTTAGCAAGCCTCAATTCCTATCTACACACACTTTTATAGCTTCCGCTTCCAAGTCCCAGGCTGCTTTCGGGTTCATTCCTACATACTCCAGAACTAATAATTGAGCAGAACTATGAAATTGAACGAAGCGGGCAAATGATATGAGTCGGAAGGAAATGAATTGCTTCGAAAGCTTCCAGTTCCAATGATGATACCATTACTGGAAATTAACTCAACTTTCCGAAGCAAATTTTGCAGCTACCAATTGAAGTCGAGACTACGAAAATACGGAGTGAATGAGTATCACACTCCTTGCCGGAAGTAGGTGCATTAATTTTAAAGTCCTTCAAATACGAGTGTTTAAAGTCACTTGAAGCTCATTGAAGCCACTTGAGACTTTATGTCAGACTTCAGGAGAACTCAATCAGGGAAATTCGAGTGGCTGAAAGAATGAGGAGTGCTGTAAAAACAATCAACATCAGAAGGACACTCGGCGCTTTTACCTTAAAGGCCACAAATTCCGGTTGGTTTTAATTATCGCACAGAAATTCAGAATAATTTATTGAAAATAATTCCGAGTATTACGGAATAAATCAAAAGCTTTCCTTTCTCCACGCCCTTAAGACCCTGAGCAACATTCAATCTTTAAGTGGGCTAATTTTAAAACAACACAGGAAATTTCATCCTTGCCAGAGAATTTCCCAATACTCGTCCAGTGACAGTGGCAAGAATATTGCACCACTACGAAAATTAAATTTTTCATTCACGCAAAAACATAGAAACCAAAAAGGACAACAAAAAACAACTGAATGAGAAAGGAAATTGGGGTGCATCTATGCTGGGGTGGCGCTGGTGGGTGGTGGGCTTGCGAAAATGCTTTTCAATAACGTTTTGCCATCATGGGCCACTTAAAATTCCGCACCGCACATCCGCCATTCACATGAAATGCGAAGGCCAAAAGTCAAAATTATCGCGAAATGCACTTGAAGCATGCATATTGCGCGACATTAAAGAGTCACGCCCTTTCTGGTTGCTTCCTGAGCGAATATCGCACGCGAAAACGCATCCTGCAGTGCAGGCGTTCAAGCAGACAAAATGCAAAAATTGCCACAATTTCGTTGCAGCTTGGCGAGAGCGTTAGCGGCAGGAATACAAAGTGACTGTGGGTGGGTGGCTGGGTGGCTATGGAGTTGGGGATGACGGGATGGAAAGAAGGATACATGCAGCACTCAGTGGCATAGTTACTGAAGCCACGTATACACACACACAAACACATTCAATTCACCTCCAGTCTCCTGCCAAATAAAAATGCCAATGGAAATTTATAAAAACAGAAGAGCAAGGAAGAAAAAAATGTACGAGCAACCTTCGAAACGTTGAAAAGGAAGCCAGCAAATCTTTAAGTACGCCTGCTTGCCTAATGCGCGAGCACTTCCGTTTCCGGAAATGGCAGCCAACCCGTGCAGTGCGAATTGCAAATAACTTAAGTGGCACATAAAGGAACGCCGGTTGGGGGAGGGGGTCTGCTTAGGAAGCCCACTTTATTCGCAACTGTTTCAAATATTTCAACTTTAAATTCACTTGAGGGGTACCGCACCGCACCGCACCGCAAGATTCTAATCACTGCTGAGCCACACGCGCGTCTCTCCCTGAGCCCCGAGTCGCTGCTGTGGCAGCTCCTGTGAAAGGATTTCGTAGGTGGCACTTTCCGCGCTGCCATGTCGCATACGCGTTCAACGGATATGTTTATGTGAGCAGTCAGTGCACATATGCAGCGCATCTCTGAAGTGTTCGCCAGGCACGATTCTGCTCCCGTTCCTGCCACACCAATTTCCTTCGTTTTAGTTTTCTTACGCTTGGTTAACTTGAACCTTTTCTTTTTTTTGTCCTGCCGCTCAGTGGATTTTTCGGTGTAAATACTCTTGCCTAACGTGCTGATATTTTTATCAAATCACCCCAATGTTTTGCCTGGGAGAGCGCCGTGTGCACACGAAAATGCAACTGGAAGGATGCGACGACGGTGGCACCCGGCTACATGCACGCTCCACCGGTCCTCACAGGGCACGCCATTTCCGCTTCTCGGGTGTGTGAAATTAAATTAAGGAAATTAAATTTCAAAACTCATAACCTGAGGAAAGAAAGAAGGGGATTTTGCATGCATGTCAATTTGCCAACGTTCTCGTGTAATTTGCCTGCTAGTTTTTCCATAAAAATTTCAAAGGATGAAACAATGCTGCGGAAAGGATTAAATCGGAAAATACGGCAAGGATGGAAGACTTCTGAAGGAAAAATTCACCACTCTCTGATACTGACGAACATTTTAAGTACCCTCAGCACACAGAATCCTTGCTATGAACAGATCGAAAGGGAATTTCTGGAGCGCATGATGGGGCAGCATGATATGCGAGTGCAATATGATATACGGGGACAATAGTCGGAAATCAGGGATCCTCTTCAATTTAATACCTAATTTTAAAGACTGTCATCTCTTAAAAGTTTACCTTGAAAATTTCAGTCATATCTGGTCACTACTTTCATTTCATGGCAACTACAGAAGCTGAGTGAAGTCACTTAATCTAACAACTGAAGTCTAATGATGATTATATTGCTTTTAATGATGATAATATTACTGTTAATGATGAATATATTACTTTTAATGATTATTATATTACTGTTAATGATGATTATATTACTGTTAATGATGATTATATTACTGTTAATGATGAATATATTACTTTTAATGATGATTATATTACTGTTAATGATGATTATATTACTGTTAATGATGATTATATTACTTTTAATGATGATTATATTACTGTTAATGATGATTATATTACTGATAATTAACTCAACTTTCCCAAGCATATTGTAAAGCTACCACTTGAAGTCAAGACTACGAAAATACGGAGTGAATGAGTATCACATTCCAAGCCAGAAGTGGTTGCAATGATTTTAATGTCCTTAAAATACGAGTGTTTAAAGTCACTTGAAGCTCACTTGAGACTTCACGTCAGACTTCAGAAGGACTCAATCAAGCAAATTGGAGAGCCTGAAAGAATGAGGAGTGCTGTAAAAACAACCATCATCAGAAGGGCATTGGGAGATTTTACCTCAGAGCCAGCAAATGCCGGTTTCTTTTAATTATCGTACAGAGATTTGGAATAAAACTACAAGTATTTTGGATCGAAAAGTATCAAAAGGTGTCCTTTCTCTACGCGCTACGGACCAGAGAAACATTGAATCTTTAAAAGCGAATATTAAAAAAGGAAGAAAATCGGGCACCGCTTTAGAAGTTAGAATATAAAATTGACCACTCCTTTCATTTTGGCAGCTATCAAAGAGACTAAACTTTGGTTTTGTTGAGAAAATTAAAGAATCGGAATTTCCAGAAAATTTGTGAAATTTCTCTCCAATTATAGCAAAACTTTATAAACAATACAAGGACTTTGCACCATCCTATCAAATTAATCAGAAGTGTTTTACAACACTTCGTTATGATCAAAGAACTACCGCTGGCGCCAACAACAAAATGAGGCCACCACACCAGAATCTATTGAAAAAAACCATCCATGATATGCTTATCAACTATCGGAGATGGATTAAGACTCCGAACATCCAAAAGGACCAAATGAAGGGTCACTACAACAAAAGTTATTGGAAAAATCCATGATATGCTTATCAACTATCGGAGATTGATGGATACTCCGAACAGGAGGACCAAATGAGGTCACCACAGCAGAATTTATTGGAAACATCGTTATCTAGTATCGGATATTGACTGAAACGTCGAACGTCCAGTAGGACCAAATGGCGTCACCACACCAGTTCCTATTGAAAACTCCAAAATATTCTTATAAATGCTCCGAAATTGAATGTGAGCGAGACTACTGCTATTATGGGCCTCTCAACTGAGTAACTGCCTAACATTGTGAGGAAACATTTGGACATGAGAAGGCTCCCCGCACAGAGGGTACCATGTTTGTTGATAATCTGCCATAAATGCACAGAAGTGACCTATTTAAAGACGTATTGTCAATCTATAAAAATTTGTGATAAAAGGCAATAAATAGCAGTCAACGAGTCATAAATAACCAGTTATAAATGATAATAACCGTCTCGAGCTAATGTATATGGTTCTAGAGTGTGTAGGAATGAGTTCGCAGGCAGCAAGAATTAATAAAATGGAAGATACTCACACGTCGCAATATGTGGACAGTTGTGACTTGGAAGCCGTATGTGAAATTGTTTGAAACAATTGAAATGTGAAGTCAACAAATCATATTTGGGCAACAAGAAAACTACGGGGTCGCTGAGGCCATTTTTCTACAATGTTGGCAACACTGGCAGCAAATGTTCTGTCAACACTGGCAACACTTATTCTATTAATACCAACATTACTTAGTCTACGGAGAAACCAAAGAACTCTAACTTGGCAGCACTGGTGCAAGTCGCTAGATCGTATTAGCGAACCAATCACAACTCGTTAAAAATAGCGACTTCGTTAAGTTTTGTTATAATCTCAGACAAATTGCAGAATAAGCGATATGTAGCGAGTTAAGGCTGGCAAAGCGAACTCGATTATTTATCAATTATATCGACTATTTGTCAATTATATCGATTATTTGTATTATTATTATCATTCGTTCTAGTGCACTTCAACCAATTTGATATTTTACACGAATCATTAATTTAACCGTCCATATTGGGGCTGTTTACACATTTTAGCACTTTATGCGGTTCCTTGTTCCTGATAGTTTTGGGTGCTATTTTAGCCGCTGCCATTTGGAGACATCGCTTCCTGTAGACTGGAAGGCATTCACAGAGAATGTTCATAGAGGTTTGTGGCTCCTCGTTGCATAATCTGCAGATATCCGTGGAGCAAATTCTTCCCAATTCTCCTTTGAGATGATATCTGAGTGCAGTGGCCCGTCAGGTATACGGTGAGGATTCGGAGGTCTTCCTTGTTTAGCATGAGGAAATTTTTAGTTACTCCTCTGAATGGGAAGACAAATCTTTTGCCCTATTATTGTCTTTCGTTATTAGTTCATTGCCCGGAGAATTTTCGATCTACCCATTTCTTCAATAGTTCTTGGATGCGACCAATTGGTAATCCACAGAATGGTATCATTGCCCCTTTTTTTAGGCCAATTGGTGGGCTTGCTCATTGCCTACGTATACTTCTTGTCCTAGAATTCCATGCAATTCTATTGTATTGTAATGCCACAATCGGCAATATTTGACTAGTCTTGATGTAACCACAAAGCCTTATAACACCTTTAAGGTCGCTTGAATATTCTTATATAGTATATGTAGTATAGTATATATGTGCACCAGAGATTTTCCTGGGTAAGCATTCCCTTGTGCATGCCCGGATGGCATAGGTTCTTGCACAGAAGATTGTTGGTAGCCTTTCCATCGCAAAGGCTATTTGGAATCTAGGGCCATAAATGCCAGATCCTGCACATCCGTCTTCCAGTTTGGATGCATCCCTGTAACATACTTGTGAGCTTGGTTCAGGAATGTATTTATGTGTTCTCCAGGATTATCTGTCTGAGATACATGCTTTGTATTTATTGGAGATTTCCACCGTGGGGGATTTTCTTAGTGATTTGGCCAGGGATTTTGTCAGATTTGACGATGATGACTTTCTCAGGGACTTTGAAAATTGAGTCATTTTCGAACATTTTGAGTATGTTCATGTGATCCGTTAGGTCTCCCCTCTTGAGTTCAAAGGAGTAAGTTAGTGTCAGAGGCGGAGAGCAAGCCTAGTGGGGGTGATGTCTAAGCTTAGTGGAGTACAACAGTATGAAAGTTCTCACTTTTAATTGGGGGACTAACCAGGTAGCTTGCGAGTTATGCAAGCTGCACTCGGAGGCCCATTGGCCCATTGTGATTTTCATACTTTAGGAGACTAAACTCCCTAACATGTTTACTATTAAAAGGACCGTGGCTGCCCGTCTGCCCGTCTCCGACACTACTCTGTCCGAGGAAAAAATCTTAGATGTTTTAAAAAGTGAAGGAACTTTAAATTCAATCCAATTTTAGAGATAACCCATCACTTAATGTATTAAAGAAAACACTTTTCCATAATCCTGGTGAAATGATTCTTTATCTGCACGCACCTCTTACACAGACATGAAGAGAATTGTCACCCAGCGAATATCAAGACTGAAGTTTTTTAATCGGTTTAAGCCTGGATAGAAGGGAATAATGTCACAGAATTCCATCCACAGGAATTTCAAGGATTACGCATAATTACACATAAATATTTCATAGAATTCCGCCCCCATCCCTGCGATTCTTAAAGTGTTTGGCAGCGCATTGCTTCACAGCCGCCCTTCAGGGAGTGTGAATTTCTTGCCAGTTTAATTAAAGGAATTTCGGTTCATTGGCAGCGTCAATAATGCGTTCAGTCAAAACTGTCGAAGTGCCGAACGAGAATACTCGAGCGATAATTGATGTTGGATTTAACTGAAATTTTAATGGTCCTTCTGCCACACAGATGGCAAATCGAAATTCCTGATACGCCGCCACCGTACTGGATGTGGGTCTTAAGGATTTCGTAATTGCTTGCATAATTAAATCGGAATGTGTGCGCACGGAGGCGGATGATGAATTTTGTGTGTGAGCGATGCGAAAAACACTCTTCGCAAAAACCCAAAAAAAAAAAAAAACTGAGCAAATTTGAATGCCAAACAGAGCACTCGTACAATTCATTTTAATTGCTTGTGCTGACTCGGGCAGAGTCAAACAGTGGGGTGTGGGGTTAACATCCCATATGGCATGCCATAAATTCATGAACGATGCTTAACTAACATTTGTGACTATTTAAACTGCACTAAAGAAAGCAGGAAAGAAAGAATGATGGCAGGAGCGGCAGACAGGAGCGGCAGACGGGAGCGGCAGACAGAAGAGGCAGACAGGAGCGGCAGACAGAAGAGGAACACAGTAGAGCAAGGCAGGAGCGGCAGACAGGAGAGGAAGGCAGCAGAGACAGACCGAATAGGAAGACAGGAGTGGCAAACAGAAGAGGCAAACAGCAGAGGAAGGCAGTAGAGGCAGACAGCTGAGGAAGGCCGTAGAGGCAGACAGGCTAGGAAGCGAGTTAAGTTACAGTTTAGAGTGAGTGCAGATACTGCCATAAAAATAAAACTGCTGTGCTTAGTGTTCTGCCATTACTCCTACACATTAGGGAGGAGTAACGAAGCGGAACTGGCGCAATGGGCAGCAACTCTACGCACAGTTTGTGCGTAGAAACCTGTCAGCCACAAGAGACTTGAACGGGAAATGATGACGGTAGTAGGCAGAAACAAATCGTAGCAATAAGAATATTTTTCTTGTAGAAGAGCAGGAGATAAATTTTATATCGCCGCAGTCTGAATAAAAACCTCTGAGGAATTGTTATCCATTCACAGACAAGAAAAATTTATTAAGCGGCCGGTTTTCTTCAGAACCGTGTTCGACAACTGCACAGGATATTCACATCAATCTGCTGGGAACACGATTACAGCGTGTGTGTTTGCGAAAACTGAGCACAATTATACCAAAAATAATCAATTACAATAAATAAGGCTGCTGGGGAAGGATACTGGACAAAGTTTCCTCCGCCAAAGATGTTGTACCTCTTGGTCAGGGAATTTGCGGGTGAAGTCTCGACAGAGTTTAGTTCCTTCAGGCATATTAAGTATTATATTAGGTCACAGCTCTGAGCTTACTTCAACTTAGATTCTGCAAAGTTGCCGAAGTGTTGAGGAAAAGTTCAGAAAGAAGGGACTACATTCAGTTAGAACTGTTTCAGGTTGGAACCATGGATGATGGAAGATATTGAAGTTTATTTGAAATTGGAACATTTTTAGGTTATAACGGTTTAAAGTTGGAACAGTTTGGGGTTAGAACAGAGTGAAGTTGGAACAGTTTGATGCTGGAACAGTTTGAATTTGGAAAAATTGAGATTAGGCTTCGAACATTTTGAATTTGGGACAATGTAAAGTTGGAAGACTGAAGTTGGAACAGTTTGAAGTTTGAACAGTTTAGAGTTAGAACAATTTGAAGTTTGATCAGTTTGGAGTGTTGATTTTGAACCAATGAAGTTGGACCGACTGCCTTTCACACCTGCTTGGTCAACCATTTTAGTACCATCATAGCCAAAATGGTGATCTAATGGAGTATAACTAATTCTATCCCGGACAGTTCTTATACGACTTTTATTGTCTTAAGGACTTCATTAGTTCTTATAAAGCAAGCGATCAATGCTTAGACTGCGGGATCTACAGGAAATTCTACAAGTTTGAAGGGACCGCATGGATCTGTCGACAATCCAATATCATAAGACAGTTTAGTGTCTAGCGAGCTCCCGAAACCGTTGGATTCATTGGTATGAATATCATTTGATCTAATATCTGTATGAGAAATATTCCTTGGATGATAATGATGATGATGATCACCATCATGAAATTCTATATCTGCAATTATGATTTGGTAAGCGAAGAATATTGGCGACTGTTATCGAACAGAGAAGCCGAGAGGGAACTTCAACTTGTAAAAATCCTCTGGTGGTTAAAGCATTATGTAAGAATTGAGAACTATCCTGCTATTCTGTGTGAACATTGTGCAAAGAATCCTCAGTTCAGCATGGATTAGGATCATGTCGTAGTATATACTGGTGATGGACTTTTCTAATTGATAGGCATGTTCAAGATCACATAACGGACTTCTCCATAGTAATGTTTCTCGGATAAGTCTATCTATAGAGATAATCCATACTCTGATGTATGAAAGATATTAGACAAAGTGGTTTTAGAAGGCTACAATCAAATCCAGATGCTTCCCAACAAGTTTTCGCGAATCATTGGAGATATTTCCAAGTGCAAGATTGCAAATAAAAAGATTGGCTTGATCAGGAGCAATTCCATGAGATTCTTAATATAACATGGCGGGAAATAAACCGTCCCCGCTAGAAACGTTATCAGGTTAATACTTGGAACTCATTAAATTGTGACTGTTTTAGACAGTCGTAGCATATTTCCTGTCTTCTTCCTTCCTGGCATTGTGGTAATGATTTATAAAGAATGTGACAAAATATCGAACAGTCTTACCAGGAAAGTGACTTAGAATTAGTAACTGAGGACTTATAATGATTCCAAGGTGTACCTAAAATGAGATATCTGCCGAACACTGGCGCTTTGTGAAGGAGGCAACTTAATAGTGTGTTCTCAATGCCCTCCCAGAAACGTATGAAATGTTCGACATTGCGTTTCTAGTGCCCTGTTCACCTCTTTCGACTGGTTCAATAGCTGCCTTACTACCAAATGCTGAAATAGTTTGTCGCTTATAACATATCTTAATCCTTTAGGAACAGTTTCATAAGATGGATATAATGAAGTCCACACCTACTCAGGATTATACTTTAGATCCTTTACCCATTCTTGATGAACTCTTCTTTTAATAAACACTCTCTGATTTTCCTTTTACTCGCAGTCCTTTTGTTTTCGGAACTCAGAACTCAGAACTCAACTTAACAGACGATATAAATGAAATAAATTGTCCTTGCTTACCTGCTCCTCTTCCGGTGTGGGTGATGTACCCACTTTAGCCATGCATGCCGCCGAACCGCCAGGACAGCCCAGGCCAAATTTCGACACCAACGGACGACATACGTTCAGGAAAAACTGCAAAAGAGAAATGGGGAAAATACAATACGCCATTGTTGACGCTCCCACTACGAACAGGATATCACTGGAGTGGCTGCACAACGTGAACACCACAACCAAATAAGAATAAAACTCAACTCAACTCAACTCACCTTAATCGATTTATCCAGTTGGTGTTCAGTGCCAGACGGCAAATCAATTTTCGCCTCGTAGTTTTCATTTGCACTAATCAGTGGTGTCAGATCGAGCATCTCCTCGCCGGTGCCATCCTCCGAGTGCTCCACATACACTTTGGCCTTGCACGTAATCTCCTCCTGACAGGCCAACGGCGTTTGGTAGTGAATTAGCAATTGACACTTGGAATTTTCAATTATTTGGGGGCCCAATGCTGTGCCAGCACCGGCTCCAGCGTTGGGAGCAGCGCCATTCTCTTTGCTTGTGTTTTTAGCGCACACAAATTCAATTTTCGTCGACCAAAATGTTGTGGCATCAGCTGACTTCAGGCAGACGGCGCCACCTTCGTAGAGCAGAAACACCGAACCGGTCTGATTGAAACGCAAATGCGAGTTGGTGGTGCCCAAGCTGGTGGATTGGCCGTTCTCGTTGAGGCAGGCACCTGCAAAATCAGAGCGGAGTGAGGTGAGCGCTTAGCTGGACACGGTCGTACACGGGCTAGTTCAGAGCTATAACGAGTGGCATGTGTTTTTTGGTTAAAAACATTGACATCGGACAAACCAATTAAACGGGGATTTGATGGTTTTTGCTGCCAGCTGTGGTAGTGTCCATGTGCGTTTGACAGCTGGCAAAACGGGATTCAAAGGAGGTATCAATGCAACCACAACGACATAAACAACAAAAGGTGTCCGTTCGTTTTAGTTTCACAAGTGCATCCTTGTCGTCCAGTTGGTAGCCGTGTAACCGTGCTTGGTTGGGACTCTTTTTTTTTGGGGCATATTCGTATTCAAATATTTTCAATTTCTCACAATTATTCGAAACATTCTCCTAGTCTCACAGTCAGATGCAGTTCATTCACTGCCAGGCGCAGAACCAGGTTTTTACCAAAGGGGGTTGCTTTGGAATTTTATACAATACGATAAAATTGTCCTGGAAAGTTGATCCCACTCAAAAAAATGCTGCGTCATTAGTAACTTATCAAAGGATCCGAGTCGATTTGACTATCAAATGAATTTTTTCATTGTTGAAATGAATTTCTTCATCACATAAATTAATTTCTTCATTGCAGAAATGAACTTCGTCATTGCAGAAATGAATTTCTTTATTGTAGAAACGAATTTATTCATTACAGAAATGATTTCTTCACTACAGAAATGAATTTTTTCATCACAGAAATGAATTTATTCATTATAAAAATGATTTCTTTAGTATAAAAACAATTTCCTCAGGATAAAAATGAATTTCTTCATAATAGATATGAAACTCTTTACGGATCCCCCTCATTTAAGTCATGGTTTTCAGAAAATAGAAATATTCCCACCCTAAGCTATGTTAAAGAGAAATTCAGGTTTCTGTTTTTATTTAAAGGAAAGGAAGCAAGGTTCCTGAGAGATTCCTAAAATTGAATACTCTAAAAATCTCCTTTGGATACTCCACCCAAGTTCAGACCAAACAAATCACACTTTTGTCAATTTTTATATGCCACAGGCAATCAGGCATACCTCGACTGGGAAGAGACATACATGAGTTTCAATCCGAAATTTTCGCAACGAGCGGAAAAGAAATCGAGTGTCAAGTAAATTGATAAATGACGTTGTGAATTCACCAGGATATGCACTCTGGCTGATAGCATATTAGGCCACAATGGAATGGTGAGCACAAATGGCAAAAAGAAAATAGTGCCTTGTCACTTACGCCATGTCCAGTGTTTAACTCCTTTGGTTTAATTGAATTTGCGTTGTCCGAACGGAAATGGAAGCTCTGCTGGATGAGCTCACTCGACGAACGAAGCCCAGTCCAGTCTCGCCTCGTCTCGAACGTGTTGCATTTTAATGGGCAGTTTGTAAACGTGATTAAGTGGATTTTATTTTACCAAAGCAATGTGAGAGGAGAAGAGTGGAATTGATTGCAAATGTGAGCTGAATTTCCAAGTGGTACGTTATGATTTCGTGAATTTCATGTCGGCAATAAATTAATTGCCATCATTAAAGCATTTCGTTGGAGGGCTTTTTTATATGCAGAGCCTTTGGTCATGCATAAGTGATGATTTTTATATTATAATTGCTAAGAGCAGTGCAAGGTCAAAGGATGCTCTTAGCTCAAAGGATGCTCTTAGCTCAAAGGATGCCCATAGCTCTTCGGCACTTCAAGTTTGGGTCAGTCAATAAAATACTTTCCATATTTGCCATCAATATTTGAATTGAGTTCATTGATTTTATTGCTTTTGATTGCATGGGTATGTGAAAATAGAGGAGGGCAAACTACGCCCTGCCTACAGGACTATAGTTAAATTTTATGTTTCGGAAAGTGTTTAAGAAAATAGTAGAAAGTTGGCAGCAATCACTAAACAAGTTAACTTAGTCAAAGAAATTAATATTAAACTAGTTAGAAAGGTTGAGCTCAACTGGTGAGATAATTGCACCCTACATCCTAGACTAGAAGAGATATAAAACTAAGCAACCATGAGGAAGATTTAACAACGATATTCAAAACTACCATTCGCACCAGCAAGGAGAAGAAATGGGAAGAGCTTCGAAACGACATAAAAACGACACTTGGGGAGTGGGATATAAAGTCGTACTGAAAAAGCTTGGAGCGAGATACTCCAACTAGAAGACCTTGCTTTAGGAAACACTCATCTAGTCGGATATGTTGATGACATTCGGGCTGTCATCACCGCACGCGACTCGGAAGACGCCAAAAGAAAGCTGAACCAGCTCTTAATCAGAATCCAGAGGTGGCTCGATTCACACGGCCTAAAGTTGGTCAGGGAAAATGCCATTTCTTACAAGAAAGCACATCCCAATCGAAATTAATATGGGAATTTGCTCCGAGACCATCAGGACACAAACGGTAATAAAGTGCCTAAGTATTTCAGCTTTCCTCCAAACTCACCAACTGGGCGCAAATGCAGAATGCGGCGGCGAAGGCAGCACGGGTAACGGCTTCTCTGAGCAGACTAATGGCAAACATTGGAGGGCCGACTTCCCAGAAGAAGCTTCTGATGATGATAACACACTCCATTTTACTCTATGGTAGCGAATTGTGGGCAGAAAAGCTGAAGGTGCACGCCCGAAGAAAAGTTTTATCCTCCGTGCAACGAACCGCAGCTCTGCGAGTAGCTTCAGCGTACCGTACTGTATCGGAGCCGGCAATTCTCGTAATTAGCTGCTTAATCCCTATCGATCTCTTGGCCTTCGAACGCAAACACCTACGAGGACTGGACTTATATATACGTCCGAATAATAGGCGTGGGAATGGATGTATTTCACACCTATTTGAATATAATAGGGAAACCAATACGGTCGAGGTATATACGAGGGTTACCCACAAAGTTTTATTTATATATAATCAATGGCGAAGTTAGGGCAAATCTAAATAAGTTCTCAACAGTTTGTGGGCGTGACATTTGTCCGACTTTGCACTTGTTAGCATTAAAATATGTCCAAGATAATAGATAACCAGAGAATAAGAATGAACTGAGTGATCAACGACCCCAAGAAATATATAAATCTATATAAATGAGTACATCCAAACCGGTCACTCCTGCCTTTCGACATTAAGAACATGTACACAAAGTAAGCGCACCCATTCACCCCCTAGTAGAGTATACGGTATTAAAAAGGACGAACGGAATTGCGCCCATCAAAATTTTTGTCTCATTTCACGAAGAATTTTTATGCATTCCTACGTAAACCCCATTAAAAAACGGTTGATTGTAGGGTGCAAATAAGTAAATACCATTTCGTAAGGGTAAAAAGTGAACAACAACGAATTCGCCAATTCCATGCGCTAGCAAAGTGGACCCCACGGAGCCCCCGTCCCCCTTCACAGAGAGCTCGAATGCAATGCCATATAAATAAAAATCGTAAAAAATCAAATAAAAAATAAATTAGGCACCACTTCAAAAATAAATTTAAAAAAACAACAATCCGTTTCAATGCCTCGAAGCGGAAGGAACGTTGATGAGAAATGGTTCAAATGGCAAAATAAAATCGAATTTTTAAAGGGATAAAATAATAACAAGGAAAAATTCCCTCACAAATTGAACATGTCCTGCATATGAAACTGATGAAGCAAATGACGTACGAAATTCCTCCATTGACACTAAAAATGCACGCATACTCGTACACAAATGCACACACACAAACAGAGCGGACCCAGTTGGAAATGTTCAGAATAGATACCAAGGAAGTGGCATATCACGACCGAATAAAAGTGTGTGTCTTTTCTTCAATGAGTGAAATAATTATTTATAATTATACTCTTTTAAATAAAAAAAAAATACAATAAAAATTAAAATATTTCATTATCATCTACGAATATATATGAAATTGTGTGCTGGAAGGAAATACTTAGAACCTCAGGCATATTATCCATGAAAAGGGAATGTAAAGAATACCATCATCGGAGGCTTTGGGCACACCATAGATAGAAGCGGGGTAGGCCGGAAAACCTCCGTAGAAGGAGTTATCCAAGCCTTCAGACATTGATTCACATTGTACCGCTACATAATTTTATATCTCACACCATAATTAATTATGATTGCAAGGTGTTGGGGTAATGAGTACTAGCTACAAAGACTTTCGACTCGAAGAGAAAAGGATTTTATAGAAAGAAGCATTTTGGAGACCAAGCAGGACCGTGGCAGGATTTGAACCTGCGACCCTCGTAGTGTGAGTCTAGCATGCTTACCACTAGACCACAGAGGGCGGCTTAATTTTATATATTGGAAATTGGCGCTTGTAGTGGTGTATATATGGAAATTTCGACTCATTTTTACCAGAACTAATTTGATGCTTCTAAGTATGAATATTGGGCCTTGAACAGGCCTTAACGAGTCTTAGGACAACCATTGATTGCACATGAATATCGGTACATTTTATAACTTTGGTAGGAAATACTTCAAAATCAATTAATAGAAATTAACTAATACATCATACCTTCAAATCAAGTGATAGGAACTAACATAATAATCAATAAATCGTATAAAAACTCCATAGTATCAAACAAACCCACTAAAGAAACTTAAAAGTTTGAATCAAAGAAGTTAAGAGAAAGGAGATGAAATTATTTGTCCTTCTCAAAATCAAATTACACAAATCAAATGACACAAAAATTGAGCCTTAAAGGAATCATATCCTTACAGTAGTGCTTACTAATGAGTAACTTTGAATTGTACATAATTTACCTAGCCAAGGACAGACAGATACAAACTATATAAAGCGATTTGCTTAAGACGGGGGGAGCTCATCGAGGAGATGACAGCCTAGCAATAGGAATGGTTTTCCTCGGCAAAAACCATCAAAAGAAAACACCACAAATGTCCTTAACTCTACATTTTGAGTGTTATGAGCGAGAGTATAGCGAAATTACCACGAAAGCCGCTGCATAGTTACATTATCTTTGATCCACTTTTATCATAATTAAAATAAATAGGTGTCCAAACAATTTGTCCAACATTTCCTTATAATGGACCAACACTAAATATTTACTCGAAGGAACACAACCAACAACCTGCCCACCTGCTACTGCCACACAGTAACAGTAGTCCATCTCGTCAACAGCTGCCTGGCTGTAAACGATTAGGCTAATAAGTACAGAGGGGGGATACAGGGGGATTACTTGCTTTCAGATTGTAATGTGAAGTACTCAATCAGTGGCAATGTAACTATGATCTTTTTATGTTTTGTTTTGTCGGCTCAACTAGTCGTTTATAGCACTCAGACCACAAGACATCCATTGTACTATAGGCTAACTATGATCAATGTAGGGTATTATTATTATCATTGGCTATGGTTTACTTCGAGCAAGTTGATATTTGAATACGAAGTTTATAGTACAAAGTTTATAGTACACAGTTTAGCCGTCCACATTGAAACTCTTTAGCAATTTTAGCACTTAATGGGGTAATCCCTGCTCCTAATAGTTTAAGGTGCTATTTAAGCAGCCCCCAATGGGAGGAATCGCTTTCTGTAGATTGCAGGGCATTTACAGAGAACCTGTACAGAGGTTTCCGGTTCCTGGGTGAAGAATCTTCAGATATCCGTGAAGGAATTGGCCAATTTTTACAGATGAAACCTGAGTTTATAGTGACCCATCAGGTATCCGTTGAGGATTTGGAGGTCCTCCCTGTTTAGCTTGAAGAGCTTTTTAGATATTTCTCTATCTGGCACCAATCATCTTTTGACCTTACCTTGTACTACATTATTAGTTAATATCCCGACAAAGTTTCGATCTACCCATTTCCTCAACACTCCTTGGATGTGGTCTTTTGGTACTCCACAGAATGATTCAGGACCTATTAGATGGCTCATTGCTCCTTTTTTCTATGTAGGGTAAAACATATGATATTCCAATTCATGAATGATACTTTGTAAACACACTTCCACACTTTTTCTACTGGGTGCTTGCTATGTAAGTGTGTACTGGGTGGCGCATACAGTCAGAAAGCGAGAGAAAAGAGGAGCCCAACAGAATTGTGCTCAGCTACGGGGAAATAGTGGAAAAATAATTTTATATGAGGCTTTTAGCAGCGTTGCTCGCAGGCAATTGGCAAATGCGATTGATTGCACAAAAATTGCCAAGTTATTGGTTTTCATACGCCTCGGCGGCCGTGCCAGTAAATCGATTGTGAGAAGCAACTGAGAAGGAAGGAAGGAGTGTGTGTGTGTGTGAAGGAAACAATTTCGAGTGTATGAGGGGAGTACATAAATTAAATGCTGCACATGAAAGCAAAGGATATCACAATTCCTTTTCTGATTTAGAAATAAAAGAATATTATTTTGTTTTTGCCTGTTTTTTCAAAATTTTTAGTTCGAGAGTGCAAAATTTATTTTCGTCATTTAAAAATGGGAAAAGTTTTGACTGGTAGGCGGGCCGGTCTGAGAGTATTATGACCAGCAGCACTTGCAGTTGACAGGATAGGATTTTTTATTGTGACACCCGTAAAGCGTCCATAAATATTTGCACAGGCCCAGTCCTGACACACTCGCACACAAACACAGGCAGGAAATTGTTGAAACGTGTTCAGATTTTACAATTACGAATGGAATATGCGGCAACATGATTCCGCATCCGCCAGCGACGCACACACACAGGCGCATTTAGGCGGATCCAATCCAATGCATGGCGTTATTAAAGTTGGCCAACAAAAAATGTGTGGAACAGAAAAAATGCCCAAATTTGCAAAAGTGTCCGAAGCCGGCGTAAAAAGAAACCAACAGCAAAGAAGAAAACTTATGCATGCATGCAAAACGGCGGTGGCGCTGGTTCGGTCCACATTTAGATAAGGTTCCAACAAAAAATTGCCCAAAAATTCCAAAAAATAGTTCAAAAAATAATCCAAAAAAGCAAAAAAAAAAAAAAAAGTTGGAAAAATAATCCAAAAAAAGGTGAAAAAACCACACACAAAATTCCCCAAAAAAAGTCCACCAAACATTCGCAAAAAATTGTGCATACTTTCAAAGGAATGGAATGAGCCTTCGCTCCTCTTGTTGTTGTTGTTGGTGTTGTTGTTGTTGTTGTTGTGTTGGTGGTGTTGTTGTTGTTGTTATTATTGTTGTTGTCTACGCCGCTGCTGTTGTTGTTGTTGTTGTTGTTTTATTTGTTGTTGTTGTGGACGACGTTGTTGTTGCTGTTGTTTTATTTGTTAGTCGTATTTTTGTCCAACTTTTGTATAGTTGAGCAGCATCAATAGCGGGAGCGGCACCACCAGCGCCGGAATTGCGATTACCCGTTTTG
Source organism: Clusia tigrina (assembly GCA_920105625.2). NCBI lineage: Eukaryota > Metazoa > Arthropoda > Insecta > Diptera > Clusiidae > Clusia > Clusia tigrina. The sequence continues at coordinate 211,864,482 of OV050031.1, forward strand.
TACGTTCATTGCGCCAAATGCGAGCTTGAATTATGGTCCTGTACCAGAAGTGGCACATGACTGGAAAACTAAAATTGAATTTTTGCCAGCAGACGCCTACAGGGCCAAAGAGCGCGAACGCACAGAAACGGGTCTAATATTTACGTTGCCCATCAGCAGTTGTATGCATCCTTCATTCGAACCTTTGGACGCACATGCATGCATGCATGGAAGAAGGCAGCTTCAGGGGGAAAAATGCAAACTCCACACACACATTTCTGGATTAAAATTAAAATAATGACATACGAGCCACTGCTCAGAGTAGCATCTGTTGGCGGCCAGCGTATTGGTCGGCACGTAGAGGCCGGGATAACATCATTATGTGAGCGCTTTGACACTCGGACGGACGCCTATAAAAATGATTCATCACTTTAGTCCCAAATCTTTATTGATGTTGTGGCAAATTCGGCAATGAAACTGCTCCTGTTGAAGTTGCTGCTTGACTCGAAAAGAGTCAATAAATATGATATGGTCCAAATAGCAGCCAACATCAGGGAATTATAATAAATTAGACGCTTCAAAGGCCCAAAAGAAAGACGGGAATATAATATGCTCATGTAACTCAATGCCACCAAGGAAAAGTGAGGCTCAAGGATCAATATAACTGCAGAAGACTCCCTCCTCCATTTTGTTATTAGCACTGATATATGTGAAAATGGTAGAATGAGGCATCAATGATGCTATCTCTTTCTGACAAGCAGGGGTGCCTCTCTTTCGCAGTAATAAACTTTTTTATTAAGCTTATAGAATGTGTTCGCATGATCTCGACAGCAGAGAACTGCTATATAAAAGCCAACTGGTCGACGGCAGAGTTCAATTGTGACTTAAGTAAATAGTAATAATAAAAGTATATTCATTATTTATAATTATTTATAAAATAATAAATAATTATATAAATAAAAAAGTGCCACAAAATATTTCTTAGGGAGGTAGGTTTAAGTTTCTGTCAAGCGCACGAACACTCGGCCAAAAGACACACTTAGCCCATACATAGACCGATTGGGATACCAGAAGTTTAGAGACAAGAAGTGTACTTCCTCAGAGTCTGTTGTGGATTCTTACTCCAACCATTTTGAGAGTAGGGCGAATCTCTATAAGCCTTTTATATTGATTGATTTGAAATCGTCCAGGTCTTTAAAGAGGGGTTTCCACCTGCGCCGATCAGTGACAAAGTAGGACAATCGTCGCTTCTTCGTTCTCTGGTTGGTAACTGCGACAGGAGCGACAGGAGCCCCGCGCGCCGTGGCCTACCCAGGCAGCATTGCGGCCAAATACACAGTGTCCTGTCAAAAGTGCCACAATACAGCTAATGTGGTGCCTGTTCAAAGAATTTAACACTTTAGTGCGTCTGAGATTAAAAGAGGCCCATAACTGTCCAGTCGTATTACATATACTTTCCTTCCGCCACCCTTTGTTGACCTTTTCGAGAAACCTAGAAGTAATGTAATCTTTGCATATAGCGAATGGATCTTTCGCTATGAGGGTGTAACTGATGTCAGTTAGTGTTGTGACAAGTCTAGCAAGTTCATCGTCAGCACAGTTGCCTCATATGCCACAATGACCTGGCACCCACGTTAGAGAGATATGGTGTACCTACGCCAGTTTATTCTGCAGAGATCTAAAAACAGAGACACCGCCTTCGAGATGGCCTTAATGGCAGCCTGACTGTCAGTGAAGATCTGAACATGTTCGTCTGACAGATTATAATGTTTCAACAGAGATAGGGCTGTAAAGAGAATCCACCTTCGAGGAGCTGTATGCCTTCTCTAAAGCCTTAATGGCAGCCTTGCTCGCAGTGAAGATCTGAAAATGTTCGTCTGATAGATTATACTGCTTCAGCAGAGATAAGACTTTAAAAACAGACCACCTTCGAGGAGCTGTATGCCTTCTCTAGCGCTTTAATGGCTGCCTGGCTGTCAGTCAGTTTTGACATGTTCCTCTGATAGATTATAATGGTTCAACAGAGATAGGGCTTTAAAGAGAGAACACCTTCGAGGAGCTGTATGCCTTCTCTAGCGCTTTAATGGCTGCCTGGCTGTCAGTGAAGATTTTGATATGGTCGTCTGATAGATTATGCTGCTTCACCAGATATAAGACTTCAAAGATTGCCAGCACCTCCGTCTGAAAGACCTTGCAGTGGTCCGAGAGTCGAAAGCTTTCTTTTACTTGGAAGCGGAGTCGTCAGCATGGAAACATACTCCTTGTTCCGCTACCTCGTCACTATTCACACATTTTTATCTGCTTGGAATTTGAGTGGAGAAATATTTCTTAAGTAAATTTAAATCTTGATCCTTCAAAAAATTAATCAACTCTATTCCAAAGGAGTCCCACAGTCCGCAATCCCGTGAATAAGTATAAGGAAACAAAAAATTGACTGGCCGGACTTGCGCCGTGTGGCAATAAACTGAAAATATTGATTTTAATTGAAGTCTTGAACTTACCAGCATTATCCAAGCAAGGTGGTCCGGCATGGTTGCACACAGAAAATGTGTAACTTGTATTCTGCCTAGTTAAAGTGTGCGGCGTGTCCTTTAAGGAGCTCATATCCAAGCTGATAAATGTAAGAAGGAGATTATTGATCATTTTAGCGACTCCATTAATTTTATTGGTTAATCTAAAAAGTCTTGAGGATATTTTCTTGGGACTAAACCAGCTCTATGATCCCCTGCGTAACCATAGAAAGTAATTATTATAATAAATGGTAATAATAGTACTCTAGAAATCACTTAAATTGGTCCTGGAGAATTATAAATTATTTTAAATGCTTAAATTTGGCACCCTCAAAACTTTTTAAACCAACCCCTACACTGCCATAGTAGGGGAGGATACGTACATTTCGTTGCCGTGTGTGATGACAGTGCATGGCGCCAAATTGTTGCATGCTAATGGAGTGGCGAACGAAAATTCATACACACAACCGTGGGTGCCCATCAGTTCAGGATGCGCATTCTGCGAAGGCAGCGAACAGATAAATGCATAATGCGATTATTTAAATATGAAAAGCATAATAAAATAAGATGATGAGTGTGGGGGGAGGGGTTTGATGCGAGATATACGGCACCTACCTTCACATTCTTGTCGCAGTAAAAATGAATAATGGTGGAATAATTAACTGTTGCATTGCAGGGCGTATTCGATGGATGGCGCATCAGCAAGTGGTCATTTTCAATAATTGGATTGGCCTGAGAGGAGCCATAGTCGAAGAATCTGTAAATTGAATGGATGAAAATGAACTCAGGATATGGAAAGAAATACGATACGAACTTTTTTTTATAGTCTGTGGAGTTCAATGCCACAAAACAAATGCTGCTGCCCGGCGGACACATGGCATTCTCACCGTACAACACGGGTTTGCAAATGTTTATAACGAAAGCCGAGCCCAGGCGATCTGTTGTTCTACAAACAAGTTGAAAAATGAGATATCAATGCAGTTAATATAAACACATAAACAATTCCAATGTTATTTGAAACAGGTCGCAGACTGATTCGTAATATAAGCATATGAAAGAAGGCGAAGCGTGATTGCATATTATAATATAGTGAATTAAATTGTTCGCGGATTGGAACTATCTCTTCAAGGGGGTTGGTGTCTGCTGCTGTGGAGTTAATTAATTAGTTGATAGTGGCTGCCTGCAGACCTACTTAAGCCAAAATAGGCCCATTGTAATACCACGTCGGTGGAAATATAACTTCAATCTCACAAGTTTAAATGAAAAGTTTATGACCCTCATATTCCACAGCAGCCTGGGTACTTAGAAGTGTTACCAACAAAGTGTATAAAGTGGATTTGTAGATTTCCTAGATAGTCTCAGCTGTAAAATCCGTGTTCTTAGCTTAAAACGCCCCTTGAGTTGGCATATAAAACAATAAGCAAGTGTAATTTAATACTTTTATATCCTTTCACGTCTCTATTCCATTCTGGCCTGGCATTACCTGTAGTTGGCATCACTCAAGGGCAACAAATCGTATGTGTGCCCAGTGTGGGGATCCCTGACACTGCAAGTGTTCGCCTTGACGGCGTCTGGTTCTGGCAGGCATGCCAACGGCGTTTCCAATGTAATGTAAAATGAGCAAGCGTCATCTGCCTATAAAACACACAATTTAGTCAAAACAAACACAAGCACGCAGTGGCGCTGGCTCCACTCACATATGACGTCACTTGCGATTGAATTTTGTCCAACGTATAATCACAGCCAATGAACACATGCAGCTGGAACAGCTCATCCCCAGTACCGTTGGGGCATTTAGCACCGTTCGAGAAGCTAAAATACATTTTGCCATTGTGATAGTGGAGTTCGTGCTGAGTGCCTGCAAATGAATGGAATTAATTGGACTGCAATTTGATTTTGTATTGGACCTGAACCCTCACTCACCCAGCACATACTCTTGGTTGTCCTTCCTCAGGCATGCAGCCACGTCCGTGCGATCGGCGCACTTGCGAGTTAAGTTGCCACAAATATTATACTCGAATACGTCGCCCTTGTCGCTTGTGGCCTGATGGGCCAAATCCGAATGCAATTGGCTGAAATCGAATTTTTGCCCATAGACGGGCTCGGTGAGAGAACACTCCGTGGTGGAGAATATCTGAAAGGAGAAATTAGAAGAGTGACCCAAACTGAAGCAAAGAAAATGATGGAATGGATAATGGTCTCGCTCAATTCTTCATGGGGAGAAAACAGATTGTGACGAAATAGCAGTTTCACCATTAAAAAGTAAGAATGTTACCTTCGAAACATAATTGTTAAGTTCAAAATATTTTGAAAATTACTCGTAATGCGCTACGGCTGGTATTTTGTTCTACATTTTGTATGTAGTGATGCTATTTCTTCTGTCAAAAGAGGCTCAAAGCATGATGCTATCTCGTTCGCACTAATATGCTTAATTCTGGGATGTGTTGGAATGATCTCGCAATAGTCAAAATGAGAATGAGAATGACGGTGTATGACAGCTGAAGTCAGTAGTAACTTAAAAGCAGCTGTGATAAAAATTATATAGTTGTGAAGGTTAGGTTTGGTTAGGGTTGCAGCAAAAGCCTGTTCACCTAGGCCAAGAGGACCGTTCTGATATCACAGAGACATTGGCGCCTTACACTGAAACAAGCCCCCCAAGGATGAAAGGGTAGCCAGTGCGATTCGCTGATGAAGACAGCGATCTTGCTTATATTAATGGAAAATATCTCAGCAAGACCCTTGAGAAAAGGACCCCCAGGAATCGATATCGTCTTCTCGCAGAACAGTAGCATATCAAATGGGGAATAATCTTTTTCTCGTGAGGGCAGGACAGTAGCACATGAAGTGTGGGATTTCCTCTCCTCATCCGACGAACCGCATCTACGACAAAAGTCACTGAAAGGCAGGTTATGCCTCTGAGCCTGTCTGCCATGACACAGTGACCATTGGATTGCAACTGTTGTTGTTGTTAGCTAAATGCCTCTATACCTGTCCAATGAATAGTTTTACACAATTGAGTGATGCACCCATGTTTTGAGAGGGTTGTTGTTGTGTGGTTCCTCTTCCCGTCAATTCGACTGCCTCACAATTGACAACAGTACCCGTTTGACCGGGCTCCCCCGGAACCCCAGTTCGCACCTCTAGGGTTTTTAGAGCAGAACTACACCTTACAACATGCTTAGAAAGACTGTAGGCCCCAGAAAGTGATGATGTGAAAGTAGTTAAACTACAGCAGTGCATTAAAAATTGTCAACTGTGGCTTAAATGAATTGTATTTAAATCAAAACTAGATTTATTGACGCTAAATAATCCAACATACAACTTGGTTCGATTGGATATAATGCTGTGAATGAAATCTTAGCATAGAAACAAATCTACGTAACATTATCATCAGATAAGCAGTCCATGAAAAACATCTACTGGGGGTTTGTTAAGGGTTTAGATGTCAATCGATTTGTAAACTATTGTTAGCATAGTCGGGTCTATATTATTGACTAAATAAGAATATATATTACATGCCAAATACAAGTTGAATGACAGGTTAAAGGTTGACTTGCTAATGACATAAGTCCTTAGGGATATAGATAACGTCGTTAATACAGCTCTGACTCTATCAGTCAATGGAATACATTTTTATTACATATGAGTGACTGATGTTTCTATCTCTTTTGCACAAAACTCTCGAGTGTGATATAATGTCCTTAACCGGGCACCATGAATAAATGATAATGAATATCGTTAGTTTAGATGAGTAGTGATTTCAAAACTGCCAAACAACTTTAACGGATTTTCATTTAACATGACAAAATTACAGTTTACAGAAAATAGGCAATTTTCCACTAAAGTCATTCCGTAAAATATTGTTTTCTAAACGTATAGGTCGAAGATAAAGAAACAACTCTTTGTACTCTCTTTCAATGACGACTTTAAAGATTGTCCAGTCCATTAAAATGAATAGAGTTCAGACGCAAGGACTTCTTCTTAGAGGGCCATGACAACCCGTTACCGAAGAACAACTTCGCCAATCAAAGACCGCCAAGCTCTGCCTCTTCTAATCGCGTGGTGTCTTTACTAAGTCTGGATCGGTATGCCTCCACTTGATAATTCCATCGGAGGGTGGGACATAGATCCGAAAATACATCTCTGTAAATTATATGGGAAGCAGTTTTTTTCATTTTTCTCAAGACAGATACCGAATTCCTCACCCTCTGAATTTACATCAGCATATAAACTTCAGTATGATCGAGAAACATATCTAATCAGAAATATGAGTGGAAAAATAACGTCTAGTTTCCATGTTAAAATCGACGAAAATCGAATATTTCATGTACATGAAATCCACTACCTCGTCTAAATATTAACATAAATTCTTGGAACATGGCAACCCTGCAGACACTTGTTCTATAAAACGGAGAGAGCTCAGAAAGCACAAAACTCTCTTGTATTTAACGAATGAGCAAGAGTCAATGCAAAAATGTCAAAAACATATGACTGCGTAAAAACAAAACAGAGAGGGAAAAAAGTTACAAATCACAACGAAACGCAAATAGAATTATTCGGGAAGCAGGAACTTACCAAAGGATTCGTTTCGTTACAATTGCCGCCAGAAGTTAACACTAAAACCACCATCACAATTGCCAAAGAAATACTCTTCAGCATCCGGTCACCCATGGTTGTGAATGCAACCATTTTTTAAACTATTCACAAACCGCAACCAATGCCGTGGCAATAATTAAACGAAATTAACACTTATTAATTATAGATCCTAATAATTTTGATTCGTACTCCTGGCAGAGAAAGTTTGAATCATCACAAATTGAGTTTTACGCGCAAGTTTTTATTGCGTTCTTATCAAACGTTAATACTTTTTTCCACTTGCACCCTTCCGCGGCTGTCTTCGATTTTTAACAGATTAAAAATTACAGCTTCGTTATCAAAGCATTTAAAAATTCGATAAGAAACTCGCACTCACTCACTGTAATTGCTTTGCTAATTACGAGTACATTGTTTTACGTACAATTCCTTGGTTGTAATATTCGATTTGTTACCGGTCTGATCTGAAATTCACTATTTGCTATTTCACTATTCGCAATCGAAAAGCCAAACAAAAACTGCAGTTAGAACACAGAGCAAATGGCAAAGACGGCAGACTAATTTTTAATGTTGCAATTGGAATGTTGCTGAATGTAATGTAAACTGTCAAGGCAACATTTTTACTAGGTAGGTACCTGTCTAAGCAGCGTTGAAGAATAATGATTTGTTGATAGTCATACGACAAAACTCAATGGACACAAACATTAATGAGATATATAACATTTGCAAATAATTGTATCTAATAAACCTGAAATATATCTGAAAATAACGAGATTCCATAAAAATTGTGCAGAATAGTTAAATTGGTTGCAATTAATGAATCTGCGAAAAATGGAAACGACTGCAGGGCAAGTGTTTCCTTTACTCTTGTTTAGTTATTGTGGACAACGAAATATTTAACAAAAATACGAATGATTATAATCACACATTTTTATTGTGTATGATTATAGTATTGTGTATGATTTTAATATAATGTGCATGTGTCAAACTTTTGAGAATTTACTATCGTGGCAGGGCAACAATCCTATGGCTATATAATGTTACCCCCAGATGCCAAAGATTAAAATAATACTCACTCTTGCTTCTTTTCAAAATTGAAATGAAAATTAGTTCATTCACTTCATGTATTGACTAGCGTTTTGAATAGAACATCAAAGTGCGGTTATAAGTGAGGAAATGCTAGCTTTGACTTTAACATTGACTGCATTAGGGTGTAACCAATTATTGGCTTGTGTATTTGCTTTTCTGTAAATATGTAATACCTCAATTAATGGTATTGTACTTGTTTGTCATTAAATATGTAATACCTCCAAGAATTATTTTCATTGTCATCTAAGTATTTTTAAAAAAGATTTGTATATCTACTGTTTAATCAGAAAATATTTACTTCAGGAGCTTAGATATTGTTCTCTAGAAATAATGCTGATTATTTTATACCATGTTGGAAAATATAATATATTATATATGTTGGAAAATATAAAACAAGTGACAACTTTCACGTTACTTTTTACTTAACCATAAAATCAGTCTTTGACGCTTCTAATTTTAAATGTATAAAAACAAACATTTCTCTTCTCGTTTGCTTCTACCTTGCAATATATTTGCAAGTGAGAATTGTCAAAAATGTTGCAGCTTCTTTGAAAATTGTTTAATGAAAATATTGAGAATTATTTGTTTTAATTTAAATTTATTATCGACCCTAACATCTAGTGCTCGCCCACTTTGTGAAATAATAATTAAGTTATTGTTATTCAAGTAATAAAGAAATAAATTTTATAATTTTATTCCAGAAACCCACTTCTGATCTTGCTTGTTATTCAGTTAAATTTGTCAATACTTGGAATAATTCATCCATTGCAGTAAGAAATCATTTTGAAAAATGTATATATAATTGTTAAAATAAATTAGTTGGAAGAAAGACAATCATTGAAGGGGCACCCATTTACTAATATATAATTGATAAATTAATATACATACATATATTTATAGTAAGAGCAAATCACAATAGTCTCATTATATGCCTCAAGCAAATATTCACACGTAATTTCTTGTGTACATATATAAGAATTATATTTGATGAACGCTTAAATGATGTCACAAATATACTCCTAACTAAAAGTGATGAAAAAAGAGCAGAAATAAATGTCACACCATCTAAATTAATGCCACATTATCAAGCCTACGTGGTTAATACCATTTTTTAAAATGAGTTGTTTATTAACGCTACAAATATCATGAAGTTAATAACATTATCTGTCAAAATCCACCAACTGTCAAAGACTAGAATGTATGCTATTGGGATTGTGTTTTAAGTTTTCTCTACGCTTAACATGTTGCTTTGCATCCAATTGTAGAGAAACTTTTATTGACATTTTCTATGTTGCAGCAACATTTCATTTTTCGCTTTATTGTCTTTGGGGTTTTCGGCAACCGGTTGCTCTGTTATAATTATAATACGAGTAAATAAATCTTTGTTCGAAATGGCGACCTCCACCGCTGAATTTGATCAAATGTTAAAGAAAGCAATGAGATTGCTGCACTCCAACCATCCAAACTCAGCCACTGAGCTGCGTCTCATGCTAGATGAGGCAATCAAGCAACGTTACGGCCCGGAAAAGATGCTCATCAACACGCTGAGCAAGCGACACTTGGATCTGGAAAAAACCTTTCCGGGTCGAGCGGCCACACCACCACCGCAACCAGTACAACCGGAAGCCGAAGAGATTATCAACCTAACCAACTCACCAACCAAAACCATTTCTGACTCACCTGATACCATAGCCGATTCGGCGGATGAAGGCATTATTGCTGTTACCGATGTGACTGGAGTGGGTGATGTTGGGACTACCTTATTAACTACAGTCGAAGACGATGGTAATTTGAAAGAATTTGGGGATTTGAATTGTTGCGTTTGTGGTGAAATGATGTTCACGGCCACAAATCGTCTTATCGAGTGCTCAAAATGCGGCACTCTTTACCATCAGGAATGTCATAAGCCGCCGATCACGAATGAGGAAGCCTCCGAGGATCAACAACATACCTGGCAGTGCGACACCTGTTTCAACAAACCATCTACCAGCAAAGCCGCCGGCATAGTGCCAATGGTGGTGGAAGAACCCATTCCAATTCCGCCAAAACCGAAATCGTCAGCAACTTCTTCGCGCTCCTCATCGTCTTCGAATTCGTCGTCGCCATTCTACAAACAGGATCAACCCTCCACTTCTGCGGCCGCAGCAATTGCAACATCCACCAGCAAGCATCACACGAGTTCTTCATCGTCAAAGAAGTCTTCCTCGCATTCCTCTTCCAGCAGATCCTCCTCATCGAGGTCGTCGAAACACCACGAAAGCAGCAGCAAACGTAAATCAAGCAAATGACAAAAATTGTATTAGAATTTAAGCGGTGGCATTGGCACCTAACAACACCAAGAACAAAATGCATAAATAATTTTATTACAAAGGACCTTTATTGAACGCTCTCAGATGAGTAATTCTATTTATAGTAATAACATATGCGGAATTATATTATATTATAAAATAAACGTTGATGGAACAATCTTAATTTCTGTCTCAATGAAAACTCGTATGCCACATGATACCGTACAAAAGGAAGCAGCAAACGACGGCACAGATCTATAAAACAAATTTTTTTTAAAGAAATTCGATATTCTAACATGTGTGCATCAATAAAGTGGTTCTCCATTATAGGGAACTGTAACTTGCAGAAATCAAACAGTAATACAATAAATGCTTATACAAGATAAACCTAATACATGAAAACTCAGTTAAATCCAACAAGACAGACTAAAAGCGTAACCATAAATAAACAAATGAATGCATGAGTAACTGAACTGTTTTCTCTAGTTGTGCTGCATTCGCTTTGTTTTCTTTACCGTGACGATGGGAGTCAGCGGATTGCCGGCGCTGCCGCTTGCGTGCTTGTGTACTTTCACACGAGTCGCTGGCGTATCAGCATCCTCCCCATCAGTCTGTCGTGTGTAAGACCTATTGGCTCTAGGCGTATTAGAAGCGGAACGCGACGATGGCCTCTCCTCCGCTCGCTTCTTCTTGCGTGTGACGTTCACTACAACATTGGCATCCGTACTAACATTAAGTTCAAAATTAAATTCATAGGTTTTACCGGCGCACGCATTTGGAGTTAGGTGGTCATTGATGATCGTCTTGCCGTGGCGCTTGTTGGGGCTGTTGCAAGACAGCGAGATGGCAGGACTGAAATTAATGTTAGCCTTGGCTGACAGTGGAGTGAAGCGTTTGGGTCGCGAAGATGTTGTTTGCGGGGTGTTGCTACTATTCGAGTCAGGCTTGTCCCCACGTGGTGTCGGTTTTGTTTTCTTGTGTATAGGTGAGCGGCCTTGTATAGGTGACGTTGATGGTCGCTTCTGTGGGGACGGGGACGGTGTTGCTGCCTTTGCAATTTTTGCTGTGGTAAGAAGTTTGGGTTTGCGTATAGGTGAGGGTGTTTTAACATTCTTGGCGGGTTTACGCATTGGTGAAGGTGTTTTAACATTCTTGGCGGGTTTGCGTGTTGGTGAAGGTGTTTTAGAATTCTTTGCTGTTTTGAGTGGTGTTAATCTAGCTGGTTTCTTCTCAAAATAGACATCGTCATCATCATCTTCGCTGGCACATATCTCCTCAATTGAGGAATCAATAACTGGGCTAGTTTTAGCAAGAATTCTTCCCTTGGGCTTGCTGGTTGAAGGACTTAAGTTGCTGTTAGCCGCTTTCTTGATTTTAAAATCTAAGTCGCCGGTCATTGGAGTTTTCAATGTTTTTAGTGCATTGGCAAATATTTTACGAATCCTGTCATATTGAGGTGTCTCATTGTATTCCATTTTCGCGATATAATTAAAAAATTCCGCAATGGGAGCTGCATTTGAACAAAATTGTAAATATGTGAGTGTAAACTTTATACTCAACTTGCTTACCTGGCACTCCCTTCAAAAAGAGTTTCTTTAAATTCTTGTTTACATCTTTCATAAACTCCTCTTTGGCCTTTTGCACTTTCACTGGTGTGGTCAGCAGTTTATCTCTCACCCAAGGCAATTGTTCTCCCAACCACTCGATAAGATTGTATGCCAATATTTCCAAATCTGCTCGCATTGTGGCGACACCCTGATGTGCATCGCGTGATGTGTACTCAATGGTGCCATTGTGCATTTTCTTCGGATCAGGCTTAAATTCTTTTGTAGTGTAATGTGATGCCAGCCCATAGTCAACTAAATAGGCTTGGGCACCACCTTTCGCACCATAGCCCAAAAGTATGTTCGCGGCTTTGAGGTCGGCATGAACATATCCGCAGGAATGCACGAATTCATATACGTCTAGCATTTGCAGTGCTATGCGGTATGCTGTGCCCTCTGGCAACCGGCGTCCATTGGCCACAATATACCGAACGATATCGCTGCCATATCGCGGCATTACAATAAACCGGTGCTTCTGTCCTTTTATATCCAGGGATCCATTGCCGATAAGGTAAGGCATACCAAGACTTTTCAGGTTGTGTTCTCGCTTGAAACGCTGAATATCTTCGAGTTTCGCATTGCGCATGTAGAAATGCATTTCTACGAAGAGGGGTCCATTCCCGTGCGGTTCCTGGATACAAATTCTGTTAGAAATTTAATAATTTTACCTCAAGGCTAACTCACGCATTTCACAACATAATCGTAGTTTTTTTCACCGACACGACAAGCGGAATATATCTCACCAAAGCCACCGGTACCAATTGAGGGACCAATGCGCCACTGTCCCTTGCACAAATCGGTAAGGATAGTTCCCTCGGTTATTTTCTCTGGCATAGTATACAACTTACTTTTCTTTGCAGCTGGAGCGGCTTTCTTGTTAAGCGCTTTACTGCCTGCTCCATCGCCCTTTGCTTTTGCTACTCGAGGCATGTTTTCTTATAAATAAATTCCACAAGCGCTGTTAAAAAGTATATTGATGCACAGAAATTCGCGCCTTACGTCTTACTATAATTTCCAGTTTTAGTCCGTTGACTTTTATTTAAAGTTTGTTGTTGTTTCCATTGTGTTTGTGTCAGAAAAACATGGCGTTCGTTAAGAAAGTAGTGCCAAGTTGCTTCGATAACCGGAAAGAAGTGTTGAAATTCTATTGAAATTTCCAGATTTATACAAGGTTTGAAAAGAATCTCAGTGTTTCAACAATGTGCAATAAAATATAGAAGGCCTACACAAAGAATAATACTATTTTTGGTCATTGCGAAATATATACTAAAATATAGTTACATAGATATGCAGTGCTTTGATATAATATCAATGTTGTTTGAAATATTAGGAAATTGGAAAATGTGTTTGTTCTGTTTGTTGCTCAATTAAAGCTAGAAATACCATTATTCAATAAGTGGTTTTTAGTAATAAAAATGTTATCAATGCAGTTTAGAATATCAAGAAATACAATTTTTACATTATTCGTGTATAAATTGTTTTTTTTTATTTTAATAAGTTATACAGGAATTATTTATATCTATAAAGGTTTAGGAATGTGTACATGAGATGTGGTCTTCCGACGAAAGTAACTTTTCGAGACCATGTCCTGAGCATAATTGGTATTAACGCAATACTAAATTTCTCACTCTTAGACCGCAAATATAAAATTTAATGTTATAATAAACTATTTATTGTTACATTTAATAGAAGAAAATCAATCAAAATACAAACTTATCAACATCTCTCTGGGGATTGGCATCTTTTGGCCTATCCTTAGATCAGTCAAATTTTTGAAATCCTAGAAATGTTCAAAGTTGTAGTTACAGCATTCTTCTTAAGTTTGTTAAATACATATTTTCGTTTCTGACAAACACAAATACGATTATAATAAACGCAAAGAGATAAAAAATTTAAAACACTAAAACATTGGTTTGTCATCGCTTTATTTTCTCTTCTCTAAGACGGTAATTCACTAGATGATAGTTTAAAATGACTAGGGCACACTTATATATATTATCTTAGTGCCTTATTATTATTAGTTATCCAACTTCGTTTTAATACAATTGTATTAAAAAAGTATTTAACTATTATCAGTAAGTTTCCAACCTTACATTTATTGTGTTTGATTCAGTGCTGCCAAATTACACCTATTTATATAGTTTCGTTTTTTTACAAAAAAATAAAATAAAGTCAAGCTTTCTTCGGTTTTTCGATATAAGTTAGTATAAATTAAATTTGCCGCAAGTTTTTCTACCTGATATTATAAAAAATATAAAGTCTTTCCTCATTAAATAGTGAAAAATGTTTCGATTTTAATGTCAATACATTAGAATACATATTTCGTTAAGTTTTCGATATTATTTTATTCTTTGTATCTTATTCATACCGAGGCAAAGTTTTTCGTCGCGTCTCTCTTGAATTCATTCGTGAAAATTATTTGCTGTGGTTCAGAACGCTTCGTAGAAATCGGAGAGTGCGAAAGGATAAATTTAGAGTATATATATTTAAAACTCATTCCATAAATATTTCGAGTTTCGTTTTCTTTTTGAAGAATTTATATTAAATATTTTATTTACAAAAAATGGTAATTATAAAGGAATCCTTCGAAATGAATTTGGCAACAAGATATGCCATTGTGAATGAGGCGCGTGCATGCGTGTATGGTAGAAAAAAGGCAAAAGTTTGTTAACACAAAAAGTGAAATGTATGCGAAAAAATGAAATTTGTACAATTTTTGATGAAAGTGCAAATATGTTTCAGTTCAGATGCTAAAAAGCCATAATTTTTTGTTCGTGTTTAACCTCAAAAAGCCGCATTAGTGCTTTCACAATATTTATAAATGTTGCCAAAGGAATTTCGTCATTATTTTGCTTTGTTTTAATAAAATCTATATGTTCTTTTCATAAGGCTGGTGGTAAAGCAGGCAAAGATTCCGGAAAAGCCAAAGCAAAGGCAGTCTCACGTTCTGCAAGAGCGGGACTTCAGGTAAGCGGCACAGCGCCAACAAATAAATTTTTGGCGCCTTTTTTCCGTGCCAGAGCGCATTACGCTCTCTTAGATATTTATGAATGGTTTAGTGATGATTTTCATTTAATAATGTTCTTTTATAATTTTTCAGTTCCCCGTGGGTCGTATCCATCGCCATTTGAAAAGCCGTACCACATCCCATGGGCGAGTTGGAGCCACAGCTGCCGTATATTCTGCTGCAATTTTAGAATACCTGACTGCTGAAGTAAGAAAAACATTACAAACATTTTTTTTCCGTTTATTTTTGCTGTTATATCGAAATTGCCATTACCCATCCCCCCGCACATGAAATTTTACCCGCCAAATTTCTTGAGTTTCCCATACTGCCTTTTTATTTATATTCCTCAAAAGTGCAGTTGTTTTGTTTGTGTGTGTGCTGTACTCTTTTTTATGAGATTGCCCGCTGTCACTTTGCAATGGTGTTGTTGGCATTTCTTATGTTTTCTTTGCTCTTTGTTTTGTGGCGTCATTTGCCCGCCATTTTTACTTTGGCTTTTCGCGGCTAAGTTGCCGTGAAAATAACTGAATAGATACGGTTTTTTTTTTTCTTAATTTCTATTAGCATATGGGTAATTATAGCGTTCTTTTCAATATATTATTGTTTGTAATTTCTCACCACTATCTCACAAATACGAGTTTTTCATGTTTTATTGTAGTAATTTTCCACTTGAAATTCGCAGGTTTTATCAATTTTAGAATATATCCTTTAATAGTAATATTTGGTATAGTATTATGTTATTTCTATCATTGTAAAGAATTACACAAAGTGGGGAAATATGTAGTCCCTTCCTTAGTTTCTATATTCTATAGAAAATTCCCTGCTAACAATTCAAATGATAGGATCCTTTATATGATAGTTGAAGATACAACTTGTAAATTAATAGGAGTGACTTGATATTAGAATTTTAATAGTAAGTCTTGTAATATAAAGATTAATATTTGGAAATTTCGGTTTAATTTATGCCAAATATAGCTGGCAAATATTAGAAAAAACGAGCGTTTAAATGAGTAAATACTCATAATGAAGTGGGAAACACTGTTGTGTTGATCTTAGTTTCTCCACCAATTTTTGTGTCAACATATAGTTTAAATGTAGGTTAATAAATAATCCTTGAACGTGCATCTGCCTTTATTTAATTGAATTAGAATTATAATTTTATCGCAGAAAATTCATCGCTGATTTCATATTTTTCTATGCCCTTATTACCTGGAATATGTATTCCCAGTTTGTTGATAGTTTTATCTGACTGCGTGTTGGTATGGGCAACAATAACCCGAGGCCTTTTTAGCGGGAAAATGCACTTTATAGTCATGCAACAATGGGGGTAGTTTTCGTAAGCAATACGTGTCTTTTCTTGCGCTCTTATCTCATCACTGCTTACACAAGTTTTATTACCCTAAAAGTGCGTGTGTAGCACAACGTATTTACTTTCACATGGAAACGATTTTTTCTAAACTGATACATAATTTGTTTCTTTTTTAGGTGTTGGAGTTGGCCGGCAACGCATCAAAGGATCTTAAAGTGAAACGTATCACCCCTCGTCATTTGCAATTGGCTATTCGCGGAGACGAGGAGTTGGACAGTCTTATTAAAGCAACCATTGCCGGCGGTGGGGTCATACCCCATATTCACAAATCGTTGATTGGAAAAAAGGGAGGTCCCGAATAGATGTAGACTTGATAATATTTGATTCGTAGCGTAGCTATTCACTAAAGTAATAAACCAATGAAACTGACATTTAATTGATCCAAAAGCTCCTCTCTTTCTAAAGGAGGGGAAGCGGCGCTTGGAGTCCGTTGACTTATCTATAGTTTAACAATTTTACTTAGATAGATTGACTTTCTTAACATTAATATTGGTTTAATTGTTTTGTGTAGTTATATTTTTTAACATTTTATTTTGTCTCGTAATTAATTTTATTTATTTGTCTCTTCTTTTCTCCCCCCAATAGGAGGACAATGTTCAAGACCCACAAAGGAAAAATACGGTCATACTCTCTCAAGGGTACTAACTTTATTCATAATTAATAATATTAATCATAATAAAAAGAATTTTAACAGCAAACGTATAAGAAATTTTCATATTGTTATACAAATAATATTAATTCTTATTTTTTTTCCTTTAAGAGAATGCTTAATTTTAAACAAAAATTTTACACACAAAAAAAGAGAAACTGTAAGAGAAATAAAACACAAATTGACAAAATTTAGAGTAAATAAATGAGAAATTGTATTTTATTCCATAACGAATTTACTTTGGATATGCTTCAACATATTCATATAATGTATTTTGTATACTATCCAGAGTAACAAAGAAAAAAGATAAATTCCACATAAATCTTATTAAAATTATGACATCTAATGAGGTTAATGCCCTCCTAGAATGTTGCGTACACTGACACAGTTGGAACCACCTGGCAACGAAGTAATTGTATCGTTTTGTTTCAAGAAAACTCGGCCTTTTGTTTAAATTGAATTCTCGTATAAACCAGAGTACTTAAGTCGACGTGTCAATCTTATAATTCATTATTATCTGAACAAAAATGTTTTATTTTAGCATTTATAGTTTTTAATATAAAGCAAAACATATATATTTGTATTCTGTTTATTAAAAAAATTTAATATAATGCCGACAATCACTTAATTTATGTTAATCCTAAATTCACTTTATTTATGTTAATGTGTGCGATCAGCTGTTTTTGTGCTTTCCTTTTGGTTTGATACTTTGTGAGGGAGAAACTTGCCGATGCATGGCACTTAAAAGTGCAGAAGTGATAACAGAAACAGAATCCAGTGCATTTGCAACAGAAACTACAAAATGTAACGAGCGAAAATGAGTGCTTGGCGACAGAACAGTAACAACTCATCGTGAATTGTTTCCATTTCTGTCGCCGAACTCTTTCTTCTCTCGGTAAATTTTGTAGTTTCTGTGGAAAATGTACTGGATTCTGTTTCTGTTACCGGTTCTGTTTTATGTCCCGCTGCACCTTTCGTGGTTGCTCTGTGTTCGTTGAAAATACTGTTGGGCATTTTGTGGACTAAATATGCACTGATGTTTAGTCCACCAGTTGAACGTGGATGAAATGGTACAATTGGCATCACTTGAAAACATTCTTTAATGCCAATTCTATGGCCTATCCAAATTCTAGCTAATAATGGATACTTCGAAGCATTAACATAGAGAGGTTTTCAGTGATTCCTTGGTTATTTCCAACTAAGGGCGATGCATATGTATTTTAAACAGCTACTTTTATATTGTGAATTCACAACTTTCGCCTCCACTTCTTCCTAAGCTTAAATCCGCACACTTGGATGGGTTTATATTCGCTGGCTTGGATTTTTTTTTTAAATTTACATATAGACAGGATATAAATATACAATCAATTATCTTTCCTAGTTTTCCTTCGCTTCCGATTCCAATGGACAACATTTACAAAAAATTTAATTGGAAATAAAATGCATACAAATAGACATAAAATAACTAAAAGTGGTGGAACCACCATTTTCGAAGCAGACTTGAATGCATTAAGAGTACTTTCAAAAGGGGAAAGGACCAGATATTCAATATTTAGTTGCAAAAGTTTCATGACCTGGAACTGAAGCAAATGCGACGAGGAAGCAGGTTCAAGCAATGCGAATACATCTTCAGTGAACATTAAGAATGCGAAGTTCTCACATGAGAACATTAAAGTATAAAATTTGCTGCTACTGTAGAGAAAATGGTTGGAATTGTGAGCAGGAGGGCGGGGAACACATTTTATTGTTTTTAGTTCACCTCTTTGTTGTTTGCCATCACCACACTTCAAAGCTGTCAGAATTAGGTTCACCGTGTAATTGCCACTGTAATAATAACGCAACTATCCACCCAACGGGAGGTGGCGTTGTAAAGGTGATTTTCCTCTCGCTCTCTCGATCGCCTGTCACAGTTTGATTAGCCGCCGGCCGTCAACCCCGCCAAAACTTTCGCGCCCAATCGTCAATGTAGTGCGTCGTTTGAGAAGTCACATCAGATCATGGAACAGAGAGCGGTGATTAAGTTTTTGGTGAAACGTGGGAAAACCCCCACCCAAACGCTAAGACTGATGCAGACTGTTTACGGAGATAGTATGCTATCACGCGCCCGTATATTCGAGTGGCACAAACGATTTAAGGAGGGGCGGGAAAATGTCACCGACGAGGTTCCCGCCGGTCTGCACAGATCGGTGCGGACTGACGCGTTGATTGGGAGAGTGCGCGAAATACTGATTATTGACCACAATGTGACAACGAGAGTGTTGGCGGAGGAGTTCAACGTTGCCAAGGACTCCATACAACGCGTATTAAAGGAGGATTTAAAGATACGCAAATTGTGCGGCCAATTTGTACCGTTAACGCTGAGTGACGACCAAGAACTGGCTCGCGTTGAACACTGCAAAGAACTCATTCATCGTGCCGATATGCAACCGTACTTTTTGGATAGCATCGTTACCGGGGACGAGACATGGTGTTGTCACAAGCTACGCATGCGATCGCTGCTCATTTGCTTCTACGATTCGATGGGTGTTGTGCATTTTGAGTTCGTACCCCAGGGTCAAACTGTTACCGGCACATTTTATGTGGAAGTGTTGGGACGTTTGAAGGCCAGCATCAATCAACTGCGACCAAAATTCAAGGAAGTCGGCAGCTGGTTCTTGCTGCACGACAATGCACCTGCACATTGTAGCCTCGTGGTACAGGAATTTCTGAATAAAAACCGAATTTGTGCACTGGAGCATCCCCCCTATTCGCCTGATTTGTCTCCTTGCAGTTTCTTCTTGTTCCCCAAACTGAGATTGCCGCTGAGTGGTGTGCAGTTCAACAATATCGAAGCAATCGAAGAGGGGACGACGGGTGTGCTGATGGAGGTCCCGGTGGCCGATCTAAAAAAATCATTCCGAACAATGGTAGAACGTGCTCACCAATGTGTCGGTGCCGAGGGAGGCTACTTTGAATAGACGGAAGAATATGACACCAGGAAGCTAATTGTGTTTTTAGGAGTCATTTTGGAATATCTTGAATTCAGATAGATGGAACTATTATATATCGTTTCAAATATGACTCAGATATTGACTAAAAAGACCGAAATGGCATGTGACCTGGAGTAAAAAGGTATGAACCTAACTTAAAATGACTGAAACCAACACGGAGGTTTATATCGCTACTGGAACCTTCGCTTTAGTGTACCAGTTTTCTTACCCAGAAGGGAATATCGTAAAACTCCGAGTTGTATCCACCAGTATTATATTGAGGTGTTATCTCCGATTGGAAATCTATACATCTATCAGCCTACACTCTAAACAATGTGATGGAACGTGCCCTCTTCCCAAACGAAGTCAGTTGAGTCCACAACTGATTGATACAAATTTCTAAGGACGTAAACAAATTCTATTTATATTTTTATTTATTCAATTTTGTAATTTCTAAGTAAATAAAATTTTTATTGTTTATATCTAATATTAAAAAATTGTGATTTATAGTTGTCTTAATAAAATTTACTTATATTAATAAAAGACATTGGCTTAGCCAGCAAAAATTGTTTGGAAATCTGTCAATATTGAATTGTCACATGTGCTTATAAAAATCTGCTTGAGTAGAACCACTCATTTTGTGAGCTTTAAATAAATATCTGTAGAAAAGTGAGAATACACTGATCAGAAGGAAAAATTAGGCCAAAATATAAATGGGACGTTTAATATATAAATGGACTACACACATAAATCATCTTACCTGGAAAAGCTGCACTAGGCGACCAAGCAAACTCCTGTGGAATATGCAGAACTGATTATATAAATTGAAACAAAGGAAAAATGGGGTTTATTTATATTATATTTATTTTAATTTGTTACATTTTAAGGCTTATTTGAAATTAATTCACAAATTTCAGTAGATTTCAAGAAAGTTCGAATGTTATTTAAGTAAATATATTTGGCATTAAAAATCCTTTCATGTTCAACATCACGGATTGTTTCCACGTAAATTCGTATTGGCGTTTACACTAGAAGCTAAATACAACAAATAGAAATAAAAGTAAGGCATTCACTGGATACGCAAATTCGATTTAATGAGCTCGCGGTCAGCACCCGCTTTAACCGAGCAGGTGTGGAACAGATTTCTGAATATCATCGCAACGCTCATTGAGGTCAGCCTGCGGGGGAAATAAAATATAAGTAAAAACAACAAAATAAACAGTCTCCTATGGCTACCTCTTCCAATTCCAAGCAAGCACCCCATTCGACCAGAGTGACGCGATGATCATTGTTCGAATCACACGACTCGAGGAACGGGGCAATGCAGTGTTCCAGGCTGACTAAAGGCGCACGTATGGGGAACAGCTCGTGACGTGATACCGACCGATCGGTGTCACCGTCCAAATCGCACCACTTCCATACCGCCGCGTTGGCCCAACGACGTGTCATATTGGTCTCAGCCTCCAGTTCCATTTGCATGTAATGCTCGGTGAGCTCATCGCGTTCGGCCAAATCGCGCATCACGTTGAACAGCCAATCGCGCATGCGACGGGGGAAGTCCTTCATGTCCTCCTCACCGCATTCCTGTACATACAATAATTAATTAATTGAATTTGTTTCTTTGCCTATTTATGTTTATCTATTACCTTCTGTTCACGGCAATTTCCGTAGTAGTCAATATGCAAGTGGCTATTCTCTGGATGCTGGCATCCTTCGACTTTGGTATCGCACAAGCAACGTTGCTGATAGACCGAACAGTCGGACGGCCAGGTTTCATTCTTGTTGGTGCACACATGACGGCGCTCATCGGTCTCCACTGGGCACTCTGGAATGCAAACGCACTTGGCCTCATCGCCATTCAGCTGGCAAACACGTCCAGCTCCGCAGTGCATTTTCTCGCAAGGATCGACTGGGGACACAAAAAAGGAACAGAAAAAAACAGTTCGTTTAATTACAACAAATAATTGTTTCGTATCCTGGGTGTACCTTCAACTACGGGGTTCAAGACGCTGTTTTGCTGAGCGGTCACTTCGGCGGCCAATTTGCTAGCGATCTCATTTTCACGCTCCACGTCATTGTTCTATGGAATTATTCAAATGAAATGTTATTTCATAGTGGGAGAATTGTGCAACAACAAACCGTTTTCTTCTCCTCGAGCAGACGCAAGAATTCCTCATCACTATCGTCCAGATCCGCTATATCGGATAAATCGAACTCGTCGACTAATTCAGGCTCGGTTTCGGCACGTATCTGTGCCAGTGCAACGAGGCTCACTATCAGCAGCAAAGCCCACTTCATCTTGGCGTGGCAATATCGTCTGAAAGCAAATGAGTTCGAAAAGCTAATGGTGAATTCGGGTCCGCTTTAAAATCGTTTTTCAAGTTATGGAGCGGTTTCTTTTTCATTTTCAAATTAAGAGATAAGGCTCTGAGATTCAAAGAATTATTTTGTTTTTATATTTTTGGGTGTTATCAGTCTGGATTTCATTTATTTTTATTTAGTACCCTACTTGCGGTTGTTCAAGGCAGACTTAAAGTAAATTATTTTGTATTTTATGGTTATCTTTATCGAGTTAGTGGGGTTTTGAAATTGATAAGAAACTTAATGTTTTTGAGGACTTTCGTTTTAGATCCCCTTGAGGAAGTGTGGGAGTCCATTGGCATTGACATAAAATACATTTAAAGTAAACTAAATCAAGCTTTCTCCACTAGCGGCAAATTATAAAGTTGAGTACACTAGCCATTATAGTCACCATCTTTTATCGATTCATTACATAGTTTACTATGTTTTCCACATTGTAAATTTATACAGATAATACCCATTAAAAGTGTAATACGACGTTATAGGTTATATTGCTTATAACTATACAACTTGAATTGTATATTGTTCGTTATAATGTCGGTAACTGTATTAACTTCAATTTCCTTAATTATGAGTATAATGTTATTATAATGTATCCAATTAGTACAGCATTATATGTAAACTCGAACAGTATAATAAGTAAAATAGTACAGTATAATAAGTAAAATAGTACAGTATAATAAGTAAATATACAGGAGTTTATGTAAATGAATACAGTATTATACGGAGATTAGTACAGTTAAATACGTAACGAGTACAGCATTATACGAAACTAATACAGCATTCTACGTTACTAGTACAGCATGTAAACTAATTCAGTATTATACGTAAACTAGTGGAATATAAAACGTAACGAGTACATCATTATACGTAAACTAGTGGAGTATAATAAGTAACGAGTACATCATTATATGAAACTAGTACAGCATGTAAACTAATTCGGTATTATACGAAACTAGAGCAGTGTAATAGGTAACGAGTACAGCATACGTAAACTTATTAACCATTTCATGTCCATGAAAATAAGAAAATTAAGTTTTTGGGTGTCTTTGGGTCTTGTTTCTGTAAAGTGCTTTATAACTTTATATTCAGCCTGAACTATCAATTATCATAATGACTATATTAATGCTTATAACTGACTTTAGTAATACTATTAACAAAATAAATAACGTCTAAATATCATTCATATATGATATGAATTTTTTTATTATATAACTTTGATGTTGATGTAAAATACTATAGATGCCAAGTAAACAGTATAGTTTCATCAACCAACTTTCTATTAAGTATAAAGTATTTAGTATAAAGCTGTAAACCTAGTAGCAAAATACTGTAAGCCTTTCCCATTCTTCTTATACAGGAAATTTTGGCATGAGTGCCGCAATGAATACATGAATGGTAATTGTTTTTTTTTATTTAAAGAAATGTATCAAATTACAAATTTAAAGCTCCCTAATTTTAGGAACATAGGCCTTCGACTAGATCCCATTTACTTTCAGTAGCTGAAAAAACCAATATACTCCAATTCCTTAACAAAAATACTATAACACTAGTAAGAATTCAACAAAATTTAAAAAATGCCTTAAAAAAATAAAAAATTAATATAAAATTGTCGGAAGTAGTCTCATACTTTAAGATTCCATTCCTGATATTTTTCTCGCATCCTTTCCTGCCCATATTCCTCCTGATTCTCACCCACAAAAAATATAGAGAAAAAAGAGCAGTTTTCGGCAGTTTTTTTTTCTGTATTAATGGAAATATTCATAAATTTTGTGGCAGTTTTACAAGGAGTTCCAATAAAGTGAACTGAAACGAACTCCGCTCATCCGCACACACACACACATACATACATATATATATATATATATATATTCACAATATTCCAAGTAAGAACGAACCACATGTTTTGCAAAAAACAAAGTTCTGCTTTATTTGCTGTTCTATTCCTACGAGTATGATGCTATTTTTGAAATATGTTCAGCATGTGTTCTTTTTGAAAAATTTGCACAGTTGCAGACTCACCAAAAAACATTTTCTGAGCTATGAAAAGGCATGAGAACGGCGAGTACAGAATTATGTACACTATGTACATATATGTACATACATTTGTGTATAGTCTCTGGAAGATAAAACTAAGGATAAGATGAAAGATTATAAACCAATTATACTGCATAATGTTCTGTGAAGACAGTGGCGGTTTCAATGAGGAATGCTCTTCAGAATACCAGAATAGCTATGCATTTAATTTATATGTATTGTATATATCCGGTGTTCTTGGCCATTGGTGACATTTAAAATATTCACTCAAAATGCAGTTTGAATCTGCACTCTAAAAATGTACATATATAAACTTTTAATTACTTTGTGTGTTTATCAATTATTATTATTAATTTCGACATATTTACAAAATTATGTCATGTCTTTAAGCTTTCATGAAGAGTTGACACGAAATTGTTTCGTTTGCCAAATAAGTGCTCAGATTAAATTTGACCCTGGGGTCTACTGGAGATTGTTGAATTTAACTCAGACCTGCACACAATGAAACGTAGAGACGAGTTCCATTTCTTAAGGAATGAGTTTAAGGTTTTTCGTTAGGCGTCGTCATCTCATATTTTAGCATATTATACACATTCATGTGCATGTGTGTATGCGTGTGTGTGTAATTTTAACTCAGCGCGGGCTTATCTTTTGCTTATCGGTAGCTTCCGTTTGAAATTCAAATACGACGTTGCAGCAAACGTACATTTGACCGCCATTTATTCTGCATGACACAATACTAAACCGAGTGTGACCGACTTTTTCGCATTAAAAAAAAACAAAAAGAGAACAAAATATGATTTTATGTTTGTGAAATTTTAGAAACTTTTATCTCCTTTTATAGACCGTTGCACACCACATAAGACGACTGAAGTATTTCGTATACATTTTCAAAAATGTTTAATACGTATTGTTCATACATTTTGCTGTTGTTGTTTTGTAATGCCGCTCGTTTAAAATACGACTATACTGGAATTCCATTTCCACTGCGCTGCTGTTGATGAGGATGATGAAAATGTGAGCTGCTCATAAACAAACATACCTACATGTGCATATGCATGTCTGTATGTGTGAGTGTTGGTTTCTCTGCAGATTAATTACACAATCTTCCGCTGGCTGGTGCGATGCACTTATGCAGTAATTTATGGCATGTGAGACTAAATCTCATACTAGAGATTCTGTACACAGAAAAAAAAGCTTCAAGTATTGTTTTAACATACATACTCCTACATATGTGTGGGGAAAACTGCAAAAACAGCTTCAAAATTGTTTTAATGCATTTATTGTATACGTAATTCATAGTGGAAGTAGGCGTGATAAATATACAAATTAATAAATTGTACTGCTAATTTTCAATCACTCTACAGTAATAGGGCTAGAGCTTACACACTCCCAGATCTAGCCCGTAATACGCCTAAATATCTTTATTTTATTATATTATTATATGTATGTACATATATTGTAATCACCAGCTGGAAGTCTCTGCAACTAGTGCTGTGATAATTTTTTAGTTCATATAATAATTTTCTTTTGTAATATATATATATATATATATATATATATATATATATATATATATATATATATATATATATATATATATATATATATATATATAGTGATCACATTTTCATCACATTATTCTATTATCTTGTTATATTGTGATCATATTTTCATGCGAATAAAGATATTAAGCTAACAGAGTGAATTCTTCAAATGGCGAATATTAAATGAAGGCTCAAGAAACCACAAAAGAAGTCGAACATAAGTTTCAGTGTAGTTTTGTAGCCGCGTTTGTGGCACTCGTATCAACTCGCCATTTCATTAAAGTTGCATTTATGCCACTCGCATTCACTGCAATTTCATTTAACTTTCAAGTACATTATTTAATAAAAGTGCCCACACATTCTGGTCAGTGGCCACCACATATGGGGACACACATGTTCCTACCGACTATTAACAATATACAAATTTTCTTTCAAATTCAAAACTAGCATTCGTTTCGATTGATATGATTTCTATGCTGAATCGGTTAGTAATGAATTTAACAGTGACGCGAATGACGTGAGCTTCAGAACAGAAATCATGTTGAATTGTGCCATTTTCCCGGCACACACACAAACGCATATAAAGTGACAATTGTAAATTGTCGTGGCGTTGAATCTACAAATTGATGGAGCTTATGGGCGACCTTGCGAATTGCTACCAATTGGACGGCAACGATTTTTTAATAAACACATTAAATCTCTAATTGTTTATAATAAAGTTCTCCATAGCTGATTTGGTCCTTTTTATAGATTTTGAAATTATTTTAATATTTTTCTTCAAATATTGGAATAGATATTTTAAAAAATGGGAAATTATAAAGAAGCTCGAAATTGTTACTTTATTTTTTTTTATTGTCTATAAATATAATTGTACCTATACCTGAATTTGGTTTTTATATTGGTAATAGGATAATTTTGATATTAAATAAAGGGACATTTTGATATTAAAAGTAGGCAGATTTTGATATAGAAAATAAGATAATTTTCATATTGAAAGTAGGATGATTTTGATACTGAAAATAGGATGATTTTGAAAATTAAAATAGGGTGAATTTGATATTGAAAAACGATGATTATTCCATTTGGAAACATTTAAAGCAATTTTGGAAATAGAAAAAGGGAACTGGAATGTTTTGCGTCATAATTTTACATACCTACATATCCATATGTACATGCGACCAGTGTCTTTTTGAAGATTTTTACATCCGATCCAATATTGGAAAAAAAATAATATATATATATATATATATACGTATATATATATATATATATATATATATATATATATATATATATATATACGTATAATACAAGCTCGATTTACTTGGTTGATGTACATACATAGTTTACTTCCTGAGTATGTGAAAAATATTTGTAATAAAATGTATGTATAAATTGTATTGATAAGAAAATTATAACAAGCTTGTGTATGTCGAACACAATGTTATAAAAATTTATAGGTTAATTGAAAACTTTTGAATAGGAAACATATATATACATAAGTATATAAATAAAATAACCAGTGCAATTTTTTATAAATCTAAATTTTCAAAATACGTACATAGATAAGGTTAGTTCTATATCAAAAATACAAACTCTATACAACTTAAAGGTAAATACATATATAAAAGGGAAATACATACATATGACTACATTAGCCTATCATATGTAAACGAAGTCAGCTGGAATCAATTCCCCTAAAACAAAATCGTTCCAGTTAAAATCTCTGTGGTGCAGTTTGCATAAATATTTGCAACGACAGAGAAGAATGACTCAAGTATTTTCATGTAAACGAGTCAAGTACATAACGTTCACATCTGTATATACATACATATTGTCGTAAAGATAGTTCTCAAAATAGTTGCTGTCGAATTCATTTACTAACATGCAAACAAAATTTAAACCATTCTCAAATATTATTTTGCATTAAGTTCAATTAACTTTGTGCAATATAAATTCGCATGCAGAACCATTGAACTTGAACCAATTCGCAGTGTAGCAATGAAATTTAAGCTGAGCTTCTACTAGTGTAAACTGAGCTCTTTTGAAGGAGGCTCTGAATCATTTCCCAAATTAATATGTTTGTACTTGAAAGCTTAATTATATTTTAAAATAAACTAAACATTTTCTTTTCAGGATATGCAATAGCAACTAAAAAAAAAACAAAAATGTGATGATGCTATTGATGATACTCACTTTCCGCAGCCAGCTAAAAATAAATCCTTTGACGCTCGTTGGCAATGTAAACAAAAATTAGAGCAATAAGCGCAATATATCCAAATGCAACCACAAAATCGTAATTAGAAATGAACTCAAATGAACGATCCACACAATGCGAACAACGCCGGACAACTGAATCTGAGGCTGAGGCAAAATAAACGAGTGTTCGTGCAAAAGAAACAAAAACAATGCCGAAACTGAGTGATTCCAAATGGTAGCACAGAAAATGCTTGGCTTCGCTGGAAAGGCGCTGTACGGTCGGTTGCGCTTATGATTACATACATACATACATACATACGAGTACATCTATTATTTCACTTTGAGTGGTGGAGGGGGACATCTCTGTAGAACTACATAAAGTACAGATTTCACTATTGTTCTTAGCAATATTTTCATACCCTCTACAAATAAATTATAAGCAGGCCACGCCCTCTATATAATCTCATACAATATCCATTTAAAAAATAATACTAAATACCCAGTTGAAATATTCCTTTCTATGTTAAATTGAAACATTTCGTACGATCCTCCAAACAAACTTCTTAAACCAAGCAAGGCATATAAAACAGCTCGATTTTTATTTTTTTAGCATAGTATATTTTATTTCTATTTTATATATTTTTTAACTTCATATTTGTATATGTTTAAATCAAAATTTGTTTCCAATAAATTCCAAAGCAAAAACTTACCGGGTGAATATCCTACTGTGAATAAACGGTTGGTGTGAAGCTCATCAAGGATTACGTAAGGCATTACAAAAGAGATCAAAAAAGTTAGTTGTATATTCTGCAAAATATATATACTGTTTATACCTAACATAGAATACTTATTAAAATATGGAATACCTGCTACAAATAAAACCAAATATGTATATCGATCTCTGACCGACAAAACATATTTACATGAATACTTGATTGTAGCAATACAATCTATGATACAAATGTTTTGCCATTCAAGTAGGGATACGAGGTAAGTGCAAAGCAAAAAACTGTTAAGGACCCTGTAATGATCGCAGCTGTAACAGATTGCAATCATTTGAGGTTTTGAGTCAATCAGTGGCCGTGCTATCATCAAAAGTTTGGAGTCACTTTTTCCTATTCATACATAGAGAGCAATACAGTCATAATTTTCGAATGACGATTCAATGATTTTTGAACCAAGAGACCACACACTAATTTACTGTGTCTGCCATGCATATATTACTAAACGATTGCAGTCTGTTACAGCTCGTTAAATGTGTGGATAATTGAGCCATTCCACGCTCTTTTGAAGCCTCCGTAACGCGTGCTGTTAGCTTTATGTTAGCCATTTCTGTGAATAACATATGTTAAGTACTAAAACTATGTGGATATATAAATTTAAAAGGGTTCATACAAACCATTTGTCGATATACTATGCATCACCTGAAGTAAAGTTAACAGTGATCGTTACTGAATCTGCAAAAGGTTTCATTAATTATGGAATGACTCGTATATGAAATATACATATGAAAACAAAAATAAAAAGTATGGATATGATAGCCTTAAGAGTACACAATCAAACCTCTTTTAACTACATGAGCAAAAAAGTATTTAAATTTATTTAATATTTATAGTCATATTGAAATTAGTTAAAAGAGCTTCGATTGTAGCATACCTGAGAGAGAATTTGTTGTATATATTACGAGTACCTTCAATTATGTAAATTTAATAAACGATAAACATATGTTGTTCTTTTAATTTAGGGTTTATTTGCAAATAGTTATATAATAAAAATAAATTTGTAACGTGGTAATTTATTTCATAGTCATAAATGTCAATCGAAAAGAGATATTTAATATATATTCATATACCTTAATTCTATAAATCCTGGATACCCCTTTGTATAAATATGAAAATGTTATCTAAACAATTTTTTTTTTGTTGGTTTCTAATATGTCAACACAATAAGTTCTGTGCTAAAACGTTGCTTATTATAATTATTGTTTTTGTGTTGTTTTTATTATATATATACAGTACTTTATATTTTAAAAATAGTTGCATAACTTAGATTTGCATAAGGCTGCTTATCTATTAAATTTATAAACTGTTTTTATAGAAAATAAGAATTCAGATAACTTTATTAAAAATACATATGCAATATATTCATACATAAAATTTGAATTATTATATCAATAATATATAGTTTAAAATTCTTTAATTACCAACAATTTTAAAAAATTAGTATCAAACTATTGTAGTAATAACATTATATTTTTCTCAATATTTAAACGTAATTTACTTTGTGGTGAAACTTTTACAATCTAAAATAATTTAACTTCATATACACAAACATAACATAATTGACTGCATCTAGAATACAGAGAGCTACGACAGCAACGTCATTTATTTTAGTTTGTCAGAGCCAATGAACATTTATTACTCTTGCTCTTCAACTTTTACAATGTTACAAACATAAGAACCAAACATAAACTGAAAATCTGTTAAAAATATTAAGCCAACTCCAGAGACTGCTCATACTTAACAGAGTTTGTACAAATGGAATTGCCACCTTTGTTGATAGAAATTATAACAGCGAACCATTGTTACAAAAGTAAGTTGATCATATGTGAAAAGTAAAAAATGTATAAACGGCCGAAAATATTAAAAGAAAGTAAACTATATTTGAACTTTCATCGGCTTGAAGTATTTTATACAAAAGGTGGCAACTCTCATTTGCTCGAATGAAGGGCTACTAGACTGTTCCGTATTTAAAGAAAAACTTACATTTCATGTAAATACATACAATACATTTGAAAAATGAAATAAATATACTGTAAAAATAGCTTATCTTATAACGGACATATTAAATTTTTATTATAAGATTAGACAGATAATATATGGTAATTGTCCTGTTCGTGTTTTTTTTTTTAATAAGAGTATGTAACCTCAGTTTGGTAGATAAGTTCATAACTTATGTTTTTATTTGTTACTTGATCATGTTGAACATACCTATATTAAAGAGAATTTAAATTATTTATTAAAAAGCGCGAGTGTATAAATAACAAATAAGTTTTTAAATGGATCATAAGTCTGTCATATTGTTAATTTAATTAGGATAATGCACATTTGTAAATTACTGATAGTAGTTAGTAGAAAATCATGAAAAATGATTTAAACTGATTGTCATGGTATTATTATACGAAATAATACCACTCGATATTGTTTATATACCAAAAATCAAATCGCATATCACAGTTAATTGACTACAAATAATGTTGCGAGTAAGATTATTAATATAAAATGAACCAACTAATGATTGAAACAATTGATATGGAAATATATATGTATGTATAGGCACTAGAGAAGAGCACAATTTCACTCCCACTGAAAATCCCTGGTAGCATCTGCTGTCAAATATGTAGAGCAACATTGATCTCTGTTATTGATTTTTGAAAACACGTTATTTCACAACTACGATTTTGGCATTGATTGAAAATAGCTTATTTATCAAATCTGTTAATAACAGCGAGCTACGATTTCCTTACTTCTCGTTACAAATTTCACTCGTCGCTTTTATTTTACATATTTGGTAACAGTTGCTGTGGTTCGTTAGGTATGCACATGTGATTAACTGCATAACATGTTTTGAAGTTTCCACCGACCACTAAACTACAGTTAAAGGCTCTGTTAAATTTAAAAAATGTCGAGGTGTTTCCACCGGAACTGTTACCAGTGCTCTAAGCATTTTTATGTCAGTGGCTGCATCGGCGATTTTCATCTTTCTTATTTGTTTTTTTAGAATGTGCTATTTCCATATAATAAAAGTAAACGTTTATTGCAGAAAATATATATTTCTGCTAAAAATAAAGAACATTTAAATTTTTTGTACAGAAATTCTACCACACAGAATGCAATTCACGTTCCCTTCTTTTGTTCGTTTACCTACAGCGGTGGCTGCGGCTGCGGGCAAGCTGCAAATATGTTTATATCTGTATATATGACTGCCGCTGTTAACTTAACATTTCCTGTTATGCAGTATGTAAGCAGCAAAAGTGAGTTAACTCTGTCGTGAAAGTAAGTTAAGTCACTTTTATACAAAAACAACTGTATGGGAATTTATTCATTTAAATGCAATGTTAAACTGCAGTTAAGGGTCAGTGGAAACGCGCTATTACTGATCAATAACTGAATCGTTAATCTCTACTAGACACATTCCATGCTATTTTGGTGAATAAAACCAATGTTGATCTTACTTAATTTTACTCACCACATTAGTCAATTTGTGAGTGACATTACATGGACATGAAAATAAAGTTATCAGACGTAAATCTTAAATGTTTAATCGACTTTACTTTAGACATAGCTTTAAAAAAAAAAAAAAAATGTGTGTTATAGCCAAATCTTAATTCATATTATGGCTATTCCAGCTAAATGCACGTAATGATTTCTGTCGTTGGTTTATATTAGGGAATCACTTACGATAGACTTTAAACTAAGTTATAGTTGCAAGCTATCATTAAGATTAATCTACATAAATATGTCGAGCATTCAAGAAATAAACACAAATATGTTTAGCTTACCTTTGGTCTTGCTCCTAAACGATATGGCTTATCATGCCCTTTAGCGTCGAAACTTGTTTACACCTGAAAGGCCAGCCACTGAACCATTTATCATTGGTTTTGGTACGGGTCCAGGGCCATTGTTCATATTTGATCCCAGTTTTCCATTTGTTGTTGGGCCAGAATAACCACCATAGCCAGATGGTGGATGTTGATGTGGCATATTGTTTCCTAAAATGGTTCCAATTAAAATATATAAATTATTGAATAGGCAGATACAAATTTACCATAATTGTTAGGTGGCACACTGTAGGGATTCATACGATTTGAATTCATGTTGTGCTTTGCGGGACCACCGCCGTAGTTTTGTTGGTAGCCACTCCCGAAGTTTTGTGGTGGCTGCTGTTGTGGTGGCCCACTGTTTGGTGCTCCTGGTGGTGGCACTGGCGGTGCCGTTCCCGGTGGCATGTTCCAATTTGGTGGAGGTGGTTGCGCAGCACCGACAGGCATTGGTGGTGGTGGACCTGGTGGGGGTCCCCATTGATTTGGATACCAGTTAGGTGGCGGACCACCCGGAGGTGGAGGTCCAGCATTCCAACCATTTTGTGGTGCTGGCGGGTAATTCCAGTTGTTCATTTGCTGGTTCGGTGGCTGTTGATAGCCACCGTACTGTGGCATTGACGGTGGTGGGGGACCCCAATAGTAATTTGGTGGTGGAGGTCCTGAGTTCATGGGTGGCGGTGGTTGGTAACTGGGCATTGGTTGCGGTGGCTGTGGACGATAATTGTGATTCTGCATTGATTTATGATCCTTTAGAGGCTGTTTGGATTGTTGGGAATTCATCGCTGCAAAGACATCTTTGTTGTGTTTTTGCATTTCCTGATTGTAAATTGATTTTTTCACATCAACAACAACATACTTAATGGAGTGGGTTTTTTGTACTGTAAACATGAAATTTCTTATGAATAATAAGTAAATTTTAAAATGTATTTATAACATACAAATCGCCTTATCTACTGCATCATAGTCATCGTACTCAATGAATGCGAAACCCCTTCGTTTGCCTGTGGTTTTGTCGGTAAGGATTTTAATTGAAAGAACTTTTCCAAACTGTGAAAAATATTCATGAAGACAGTTCTCATCATGATTGTCCTTCAGTCCACCTACAAATAATTTTTTCACCGAAATATTTGTTTCACGCGACTCTCGTTCCGGTCGCGGTAATGCACGTTTCGCTTCAACAGTTCTAAGAGAAATAAAAATTGTCATACTTCCATGTGAATCGGTCATAATTATTTGATTAATTCACAATGAAATAAGTGAAATACCTTGGTCTCTAAATACGAAGGAATTATACTTAATCAATACAATAATCAAATGAAATTTGGTATAGCTCCACTAAATATTGATTGAATTGCTTTCCTATATTACTTGACTAGTGGCACAATCTTCTATCACTAATTGTTTTTTCAGTACTCACTTTCCATCAATTATGTGTGGCCTGTTTTCCTGCGCTGTATCCACCATGGATGACTTTGTATATGTGATGAAGCCAAAACCACGCGAACGTTTCGTCGCCGGATCCCGCATAACAACCACATCCACCACCTTACCCCATTGTCCATAGAATTCCTTAAGACCCTCTTCCGTGGTGTAGGGGGCCAGCCCACCGATGAATAATTTTCGCAAATGCTCCAATTCACAAATGTCCTAAAGCAAAGTCAATTAAGCAGACGAAAAAACTATATGCGATTTTCCAACACACTTTACTCACATCATCGACTGGCTTGTCAGACGGTTCATCCTTTATTTCAATTATATCAGATCTAATCACTTTTGATGTATATGCCATTTTTTATATATATATTTAAAAAGAATATGCAGATTTTATTAACCTTATGGATTTTTCCACAGCCTACGCTGGTAATTAAAATGGCTGTCCTATAAACAGTGCTGCCAATAAAATTTATTCCGTCAGAATTTACGCTACCGTAGCAACAATACGGCGCGTTAGAATTCGTTTCTTTTCCGATACATTTCGTCCCCCATTTAGTATTATTTTAACCCTTGAATCAACAAATTTCAAATGTATTTTTTGAAATTTTCAAAATTCGACTTCAAAACTAATGCGTTGAATACTGATTTCCAAAACTTTAACTCTAATAAATAGAAGTTTTTTTAGGCCATGATATACTGCACTTTTAGTAATAACTGCACTGAATTATGTTCATCTAGCAGCTATTCCAGTTTCAGTTCATGAAAATTATACAGCAACCATTTCCAAAATAGGATAAAAAGCAGTATATTTCGATAATCCTATGTTTTTTAATTAATCCCCGTTTACATACTATCTTTCGCTTTCTTATTCACACTTAAGAGTAAGTTAATGGATAATCCACATAGTTTAAATACACAGCAAAATATTTAATACCAATATAATTTTTAATAAACATTCGCGATACTTTTTTTGCATTTTGGAGACAATCTGGAAAATTCGAAAAATAAAATGTCAAAATATTCTATATAGGTATATTCACTTGACACAAACTTAACATTCATAATTTCTTAATCATGCGAGCCTTAATAGGTTTTGATTATTCTATGATTTAGGAAAATGTTTTTGAAACTTTTCTAATTCCATCATAAAGTTTATTGAGAATCCCTACCTTCATTATATATAATATAATTGAAGTCATATTTGTTATTGGCCCATTTCTTTCCTGGTTTATTTTCACACACAACTAATTTTTAAACTTTTTTCTCTTAAGTTCTCTGTGTTCTGATAAGCTGTGTATTGCAGTTTATTTAAACATTAACACTTTTATAAGAATGTATTTTTCAAGATTTCAAATATGTGCATTCAAAAAAATAAGTTAAGTAGTCTGTCTTTCTCGATATGAATAAAGAACTTATTACGTTGAGGTGTTTCATTTAATCGTTATCGACAAAACAAAACAATGGAACGAAAAGCGTTCCATTGGACTTGAACTACTATAATTTATATTATTGAGATATGGCAACATTGCAATTATTTACATTTATTTTGGCCATGAAATTTGACAGTCGACAGAATAATAGTTCAGAAAGTGGAAAAATTGTCAAGGATGACCAGATTAATTAAATTGAAATATAAAAAGGTTCTACAAAATTTTTAAAGTGAATTTAAATCATAAATAGATTAGAGTGTAAATATTTCAAAATTGTTTTCCAATAACGATCCGAATCGCAACATCCACTTATGTCGGATATATGTCCGGGAGCTTTCGAATAAAAAGCTTTGCTGAGTGCTTTTTACAAATGTCAAAGTAAGTTACACAATTGGTAACTGTAATGAATCCTGAGTTGCAATAGTTATTTCAAGTAAAATGTTACTGGCTTAATATTTTGGTTGTGATTATGAGTAGTCGGATAGTTTGAATAGAATAATTTGTTGAATTCACGTTTTATGTATTTTATTAAATAAAGCGTATACAAAATAATGTAGGTCTTATTTTGAAACTTGAAACGATTTCACAAGAGATAATCCCTTCGTGTATTATTGAACCCGTTGTACAGAGTTTCAGTCAAAAACTGTTTACGCTTACCCGTACATACATCAGCTACTTCATTGAAGGCTCCAAACATTATAAAGGAATGGGACCTGTGGTCTCATGCGGTACCACGAGGGGCCTACCTAACCGCACATATATTGTAGTATTTACTTTTCCATTTGCTATTTTTTCTACCATTACTAGTAATTCAGAAACTAGTAACACAATTGCCCGGTATCGTTGCGTAACAAAACTTTTAGCTTGTAGTAACGATTCTGCACCGCGATTCAGTAACTAGTTTCCAACAATTTTCGTTCCATTATCGTTAGTGCTGTTAACTAATTATATCGATTCATTTCAATACGTTAACATGGTAATCTTACTCGTTGTTAAACTCGTTATATTTCTTAAGTTCGCAGTGAAATCAATACTGCCGAGTTATGCAAAAGAACTACAACGTAATTTCGTCAATGTTCTTTGGTTTTACACTAAAAAATAACGAGTTTAATAAAATTTTACATTTAAACATGGAAAATATATATAAATCGAATATATACATGTAAAAAATATTGGAAAACAACACTTTCCCTCAAGGTTTCTAAATGCGCAACTCTTCTTGCTCCGAATATTCATACTCTGTTATTGTTTGCCGTCTCATACTTTCAAGAGATTTACTCGCTAATTCAATCACATATTTCGTTCCTACGAGTATCGTTAAAGCGAAATTACTTAAGCATTAAAGTCAACTGCCTCCTATAATTATCGTTAGCTAGTGATATCGATAAATCTCGTTAACTGAATCGCGCTATGGTTATTATACGAATTGCATTGCATATACATGTGTATATAACATCATATTTAATACTGCACTGGATAGTAAGTTTTTTTTTTAAATTTATACTTACACGACTGAAGGCCATTTTCACATCATTTTAAATATTTTTTTGAACGTACCATCGAATATTTTTACTACTATATTCGTAGCCTTAAATTGTTATCTATCGAACTGCAGACAATAAGGCATTATCATTTTTCTGCAACAAGCAAGATGTTGCATTTCTGAGATGGGGGCTGATTGTAATTTTGAATTTGCCCTTCTTATTCGTCATATTATTGCAAAAAGCACACAAATTCACTCAACCAAAAGAAGGGAAATTTTGCATTTGAATAAAATAGCAAATATTAATTACTGGCAATGTTACTCTTGAATGACTTTGCGTGTTTTATTTAGGATGAAATGTTGCGGGTGAAATTCTTCCTAAATAAGAAAGAAATAAACACTTTTACATATATTTGTCCATACCATTAATTTTCGGCATTTAATATAGAAATAAAAACATTTGTTAGAATTTATATTTTCCAATTTATTAAAAAGTTACAAATAATTTAAGTCTAAAACAAATGCAAGTAAATTATAAACTGTAATAATAAAGCGCTACATTTAAATGTGTGTGTGTGTGTGAAATGTTAACATGAGTTTATAAGCGCATTTAGGCTGCCACTTACAGCGGCAGTGCCACTTCCGCTGCCGCTGCCATTGCCATTTGTAACATGTTTGTAGAAACTATTAATGTCAGTGTAATTAACATTACCGCGATGATGATGTAGTTGCGGATGGTTATTTATGGGCGCTTCTTGTGGCTCAGGTGGTGTGCCGGCCGCTCCATTCGTTGAACTGTTAATGGGGTCCCTCGAAACACTGTGATGCGGCGTGATCGCAGCACGCATTTGTAGTGGTGAAGCGGCGCTGTTGTTTTGTTGCTGATAAAAGTTCTGATGCAGATTCGTTATCATAAGCGGAGGTGGATGAGGGGGAGGGTAGCTCGTTTGACCCATAATTGTGCTCATAAAACCATTGGCCACAACAAAATTTCTGAAAATGGCAGGCAAATTGAATTGTTAGTACATTGTGTTGGCTGGTGGTGGTGGTTAATTGGGTCGGCGTGGGTGCTCATAAATGTCGTAAAATTAATTTCGTGTTAATTTTATTGGGAACATCAATATCAATTGTGACACTTTTTACTTCCGTTTATTTTCTGCATTTAATTTAAGGGCTCTTTTTCCTTTATTGTTTATACCGTTTATGGGACAAATGCCAACCAAGTGAATGATGTATATTAATCTTGTATGTTTGTTTATAATAAATTTCAAGCGGCTGTGCCTGTGCGGGATGCGTCTAACTCTATTTTTATTTTTAATAAGTTTGCCTCAGAAGAATAGAGGAGTTGGCTCACAGCAGAGAATAAAAGAAAAACTCTTGTTTTGCGCTCACTTACACAAGTGCAAAACTGTAGCAGTGTGGCTGACTTTCTTCAAAATTCTGGTTAACTAATGATAAACAAACCTATCCATATAGGCAACTAATGATAAAAAAAAAACACGCCACGTGGTTAAATAGTTAGCGAACTGTGCCATATTCAATGTCTTGAAGAGAGACCAGCTCCAATATCCTATCAGGGGACACCCCCTTGCCCTCAACCTCTTTCCCTATAACCATCTTCTTACAAACGTTCAGAATGAATATGTATGCCTTTTCAATTGCATTTTTCTCACCCTGTAATCTAGCATTTTCTTCATAAACTATTCTGAGCGTCGCGGATTTACCATATAAAATGTACAATAATACTGATATTCAACCGACCTGTATTGTTGATCGATTTGTGCCTTTTCGATGCGTTTATCTTTGGCACGCCTATTTTGAAACCATATCTTTATTTGCGTCTCCGTCAGGCGTAGTGTTTCGGCCAGTTCAAATCGTCTGCTTCTGGAAATGTATTCGTTGCGATGAAATTCCACTTCTAAGCGTAAAGTTTGCTCATTGCTAAATGTGGTTCTTTGGCGGCGTTGGCGTCCCTCTTTACGTCTGCGGCGGGCAACTAGAAAATAATAACTTATGGTATTGTAAACTTTTAAAAATTATATCTTAGTTTCTAGAGATAATGTAATAAATAGAATAGACTATTGTAGAAACTATTTATAATATTACGATATATTTTTGGTATTATATCTTTATAGCTGCGTTCTATTTTCCTCCATTTTCCCTCCTAAAGTCACTTCTTTTGCAATTTCTGTGTCAATGACAAGGAGCACTGGGAAAATCATTCGTCTTCTTGGTCGTTTTTCACGTTCGTTACTTTTAAGGTTGTCAACAGCAGAGAACACAGAGAAAAGAAACTCTTTTTCGCTGCCAGCGTCCTTAGCAGACACACCACGATTTTGAGTGGATTCACCACGATTCTGAGTAGATTCAATACCATTTTCAGTGGATTCATGTACGACGTCCGTCTGCTTTATTTCGTTGCTTTGTCGTTTGACGTTTCAGTTTTTTTACTCTGTATACTCTGGTCAACAGCGATCAGCTATTTTCACCTAATTGACAATTCAAATGACAATCTAATTTAATGAAATTGTTGTTGTACCCTTGCGGCCACCTTATTAGTGCACCCTGGGGAATGCGTAGTTTGAAATGTTTAACGAAGTCGCTTAACTTAACGAATTTCGGTTGACTCGCTTATCCGAGTGGAATTTGATGTAATAAATTAAGTTCACAATAGGCACGTGTCGCTTTTCCTTATCCTTGAGTAAATGCGACTCCCAGCAGATTACGCCATAAATATTCTCATAAGTGAGCGCGTCAAATGAATTGTAGTTGTTCACCTCTCTAAAGGTGCTAAGTGACATAAAACAGAAACGGCAACAGAAACAGAAACCAGTACATTTGCAACATAAACTACAAAATTCAACGACAGAAAATCAGCGTTTGATGACAGAACAGAAACAAGTCATCGTCAGTTGCTGTTTCTGCTTTATGTCACTCTGCGCCTTAAGTCTATGTTGGTGTCGATGCTGTTTAATGATAGATTCATAGCATAATAATTACCAGGTAATAGTCTAACGAGGAGTTTTGGGTTTCCAAAGGCACACATTCATAGAGAGCAAGAAATTCAATTGATGTGCAAGTGTTCTTTTTGCAATATTATTGTTTTCATTTCATTCACCGACGCTTTTACAGGCGTTTGACTCTTAATTGCGAATCTGTTGAGTCACTTAAGGACACTGCCATGCTCGGTAAAATTCTTGCCAAGGATCACTGCAACAGAACCTTTGTCAAGCGTACTGTATTTTTCTATGTTTCCGAGACGCTTTCACATGCGTTTACTTCGTGGCGAATCTATTGAGTCAGCGAAGAATCTACCAAGCTCGGTAAAGTTCTCACCAAGAACAGAACCTTTGTCAAGCGCTCTGAGGGAGTCCGGGCAGAATATGCGGTGGAGGCATTAAAGATTCTTGTGGATACTCAGACGTAACGGATCACTCAGAGAAAAGTTGTATGCCTGCGTGTCGAGAAGATGCTGCGTTTCTTTGGGAAATTTTTTCAGTGGAATGAACAGTTTTTCACCGTACAAATCCCCAAGTGCGGACGGTATCACGCCTATAATGATGCAAAATACACAAGGATCTATAATATCGGATTTACAAGAAATAAAATAAAATACTGCGTGTATTTCTCTAAATTGCATACCAAAGAGGTGGAGAAAGACCCAAACGGGCTTCATTCGAAGGCCGGAAGAAGACATGAATTGTAAAAGATTTCAGACCAATTAGTCTTACTTCTTTCTTTATAAAATTTCTGGGAAAGAGGCATCGATTGTCACATTCGAGATCTTTTCGTGGAACATCCAGTTTCGAAAGCGCAACATGCGTATTTGAGGGAAACTGCACTCATGAAGTGGTGCGAGTGGTAGAAAGATTCCTTCACTTTAAGCAATTCACTCTGGAAGGGCTGAAGCTTTTCAATCTACTCTTGACAGGGCAGGGGTGGAAGGAGCGATTTGCAATTGGTTCTCATCCTTGCTGGCGAACAGACAAATTATAGTAGAATTAGGCCAGAAAAGTATGCGCAGAGGTACATCCCAAGGCTGCGTCCTCTCACCTCTGATGTGGCTAGTCACTATCCATGAAATTCTCGCCGATCTCGACTCCGAATGGTTGGAAGTGGTCGCGTATGCTGACAACTTATCGGTCCTATTCTCTGGACCCTTCCCGACAGTGTTAAATGACATTATGGAAAGGGCGTTGGGCAAATTTAGTAGATTGCCGAACAGTTGGGGCCGGGGGCTTCATTCCGATAAAACGCTCCTGTTGCTCTTCACTAGGAAGTAAAAGCATCCATTATTTAAACTTTCGAGGCTCAATGGCCAGTAATTCTCACTATCATCCAAGGTCAAATATCTTGGTGTAGTGTTGGACCCCAAACTCAGTTCCAAAGCGTCCATCGATGAACGTCTATGGAAGGCCTGTGTGGTTTTCTATGCTTCCAAGTCGATATTTTGCAAAAGTTGGGGACTTAGACCAAAAATTTTACTCTAGATCATGGTGGTGCGGCCGGTATGAACATACGGCGCTCTTAGGAAGGGCTACATCCTCACTAACTGCAAAGAATCCACCTCATCGCGTGCGTTGGAGTTATAGGAGCCTGTGGCACTTGCCCTGGGGTTGCAATAGACACAATACTCAACCTCCTCTCTATTGATATTCATACTTGTTGCATTTTCGCAAAAAGTGCGCTAAGACTCAGGGAATCCGTCAATTGGAGGGATGCCTTATATGGTCATAGCAGCATTTTAAAGCTACCACCACCAGATATAATAACCTCGACCACCAACTTCTTCGTTCGCAAACTGCATTTTGCGAGCTGTGGAAACTCAGTTCTACCAAGTAGGAACGGTTAGCGGAAGAGTTCTCGCGAAACGGTGTATGTCTATGTTCACCGACGGTTCCAAGATGGAATTTGAGTTGGATAATTTGCTGAATCTCAAAATTTTCTACAATACTTCAAATTACCATCAGCATCTAGTGTCTTTTAGGCGGAGGTGTTTGCGATCTGGCAGGTACGTAGGGCGCTGAAAGGGCTCAAGGTGAGCAAAGTCGCACTTTTTATGGTTTGTGTATAGAATACAGATTTCTTGGTATCAAAATGTCAATCTTGAGAGAACATTTCGTGACAGTGCTGCCAACTTTTTAATAAATACAACTGAGGGAACCTGCCCGTTATTTTCATAAGCGAGTAGACCTAGTATATTAAACTGGGCTATAAATTGATATGCCATTTTATATGGTTACAGGCCAGTAATTTAAAGTGTTCACTTATTTCCCCCACTCTATATTTGTGTTTATTCTTTTTATCATTATTACGCATCTTAGATGACTGCATGTGAAGCTACCAATTCACAAACAAACATATCAGAATCTACCCTCCTTAAAAAGCACCCCTCAAAGTGTGTCTACCCAATATATCACACGCATCACTCAACCACAATAGAGATGTTAAAGTGAAATTAATCTTAACATTTACAAGATATTTAACGCAATCAGAATATACTTAAAAAATAATTTAATATCTATTTAGAAAAAAAAATACACCCACAAATAAACAAACAGAATCGCGTGCGAACTAAAAAATGGTAAGCAAATAATTAAGCCCTCAAACTCCTCCAGTTGCAACATCATCATTTATGCCAACCTCTAAAGCAGCTCTGGCAGAGACAACGGCAGAGGCAGCGGCAGAGGCAGCGGTAACAGCAGCGCCAGCAACACGGACTACGATGCGTCTATTGTCTCTGGGCGGGATGAGTTTTCTACTTTCGGCAATGCGGCTCTCTGATCCGGGAATTTCGACACAATGCGAACATCTGCGGCGTATTGTTTGCATTCGTGCATCGCTGTGCGCTTTAGTTGGATTTTTAACGCCGCTAATGGGTATGAGCGCAAGATATCCTTATGAAAGGAAGTGGATAAAGTTGAAATTATGAGCTTCACAGATTTTGCGAAAAATTGTTCATAATTTATGCAGCTAGGAGGTTTTTTTTCTCATAATGCGAATGACAAACTTAGTTTTTTAGTCTCATTTAATGACCACTGGGTCCCCGGTTGAGCCTCCTTTTTATAATTGATTCTGTTGATATTCCGTTTGCAGTTAATTGCTGTCGTTAACAAGGGAAAAACTTAAACTTTGGCTCTGCAGCAGTTCACTGTAAATCACAAGCGAACACGTCAATGTAAATCGATATCCTTTCGTTCGTCATTTTTACATTAAATCCTGTTTTTATGAGTTTTTTAGGTTTCCTTTTCAGCTCAATTACAATGCTAATTTTTTCGTAATGATTTTTTAATCCTTTTTTTCTAAGTCCTCCAGCAAGACTCCGCTGTCTAACAGGTTCTACCGCAGTGTGTAAACGACAGAACCGCAGTCATTATTGACTTTCACACTTGAGTGCCTTTCAAACAGAATTTTGTAGGTTGTTTTTTTTTTTCTTCCTTTTTTACCTGAAGATCCTCTTGTATGCCCGCATATGTATATTTACGTTATTTGATATCTTTTTTGTGATTTGTTGGGTTTTCTTTTCGATTTATGTAAATGAAAGTAGCGCACATTTTTTTTACCGGAACTATATATACATATATATATTTGGGGGATATGCAAGTCGTGCATTATTTTTTAGAAGCGATGCTTTGTACACCTGTCTTTTGATGGGTGTGAGAATACTTGAACATTACTCACTTTTTTCTAAACCTTTACACACAATTTCAGCGATGCATCCGGCTCTGCGTAACCCTGGTGCGAGAAGCATCCAACTCCTTCAGACGGGCAAAATAGTCGGCACTCAACTGCAACGCATGTGCACACACAAAGCGGATGACATTGAAGTAAGTGATCCTTTTACTTTCATGTCATGTTATGTTTTTGTAATGTCTTCCGGGAGGTGGGAAATGATACGCATCTTCTCTTCCACGCAATTGCCAGAAATCACTCTGTTCAACA
This sequence comes from Clusia tigrina, assembly GCA_920105625.2. Lineage (NCBI taxonomy): Eukaryota > Metazoa > Arthropoda > Insecta > Diptera > Clusiidae > Clusia > Clusia tigrina. The sequence goes on from OV050031.1 coordinate 211,908,575, forward strand.
CGTGGAAGCAATGACACTACTCCTCATTCCGTGAAGCTTACCAACCGGAATGTTAGATGGCGCTCTTAAACAGCTGCCGAACTAATGTCATGTAAATATTGGATGAGAGACACAGATATATATTTTCAGAGAGTAGCTTAGATGTATCATAGGTACTATCTTAATATAGCTTCTCATCCTCAGATCCTAAACTAATATTATGTAAATAATGAAGCAGAGACACACAAAAATATACTGTCATAGTGGAAATTAGTATATAGTGTGGATTAGATACTATCATAATGTAGTATAGCATGAGAGCTTAGATCAGTATCACAATGTTGTTCGCAAGTACAATGTTAGTTGGCTTGCTAATCAGCTAATACCTTGTATATAATGGAGGAGAGACACAGACACATATATTATCATAGTGTAGCTCAGTTAGGATCATAATGTAGCTCAGTCATACTGTGGATTAGATACTATCAGAATGTAGATTCACAAGCGCAGTGTCAGATGGGATTCTTAAATGGCTGCCTAAATAATATCATATATATAATGAATGAGAGACACATAATGTGGCTTAGATACTACCACAATGTAGGTCAAATACTATGATAGTGTAACTTAAATACTACGA